>JAXCHO010000079.1:41500000-46500000 GCA_036630365.1 Acanthiza pusilla
GAAAACACATGGATTTGGATTGAAGTTCTCTTAGTGTGTGAAATATTCTTTCAATCGATTTTAATTCTTAACTTCATTTAGAAATACTAGTGACTCCAAATGCAAATTCATATTTTAAAAATAAATACCTGCATTATGAAAGGTAGATTAATGTAGCTAATGTTTTTAATGCCACTGATTAGAAGTGTTTCTGAAGGTTTTTGCTTTCAGTGTTTAAATCCTCTTTGGGAGTATATAGATCAAAATACAGAGACACATTTTAATCTTTTTAAAATTGAAAATAAAACATGTGGTCTGGAAATTCTCCCTAGCATACTTTCAGAAGTTGGTCTGGGGTTTTTTTTTCTCCTGAAAATAGCCTCAGACCAGTTATTTTTTGCTTTATCGAGGTCATGACCTAAATAAAATAAACATGTCTCCTGTGTTAAAAAAGCCTGAATGAACTGTGCATCATTGCCTGCTTCCTAGAACAGCAATAATGGGTCATATATCTATATAAATAGGTGATCATCTTGCTTTTAAAAAAGAACACTTGAACATCTATTAGATGCTGAAAGGCTTCAGTTCTGCTGCATCAGCTGCTCCCCAGGCTCTGTACACCTGACTCGTACCCCGTTTCTGGGGGGGTGGAAGTGGGGTGAGGGATGTACTGGAAGGGTGGCAGGAGCCAGCCTGGCTCTGCAGGTGGGAGAGGCAGGAGGACAGCAGTGGATCGTGGTTCTGATCCGTGGTTCTGGTCCCTGGTCCTAATGGGCAGCGCCAGGGCACGCAGCCTGTGCCCACTGCAGGCCAGGGAGGTGCTGCACTCCCGTCGGCCCTGGGGGACTCCAGAGGAGGAAGGAAAGAAGTCATCAACCAGGTTCTTTCTGGCTGAGAAACTCTCCTTGTAAAACCACTTCAATGGGAGCTTTATCCTTTATAAATGAAATCTTTGTATCATCACATTTAAATTTAAAAAATCCCTTTAAAACGCAAACATCTCTCAAAAACAAATGTATGGAGGTTATTTTAAAGTGTTTTCATTGAGGAGCAGAGTTTGGCCTTTAGGTCAGAAAGTGATAAGGATTTTAGCTGCTTTTCCCTTTTATTAGCTGATTCTAGATAATGTCTCCAGAGGAATTATATAAATGGTGTGCATTTCTTTGGGAGAGATGCTTTGGAACAAGAGATGTTTCTCCTAACAGTTTGAATATGGAGACAAAGCCTAATTCAGACTTCGCTCTTCTGTAGCTCTCTCTAGTGAGCATAAATAAGGATGTATTTTTTAGAGATGTTTTGTGGGGGATGCCAGTACTGGCTGATTACTGGCATTGTGGTAGCTTCATGTAGGTTCAGCTTTTACTCTGAGCAAGGTGTTTGAGGCTGGGATGCTGAGCAGTGATTGCCATAGTGTTCCCAGTCAGACTGTGCGTGCTCGGGTACCTGATGGGTGCGTCATGTCGGAGTGCTGGCAGAGTGTGCCCAGTGTATCTGGGGCAGCTGTCTTTCAGCATTAAGGCAAACTAGAGGTCAGTTAAAAATAGGAATGAAAAATAGTGTGTTTTGTTGGCCTTTTATTGCTGCTTTCACTTCCACATATAAAGAAATTGCAGTTAATTTGTTTAACCAGTTTAATGGGGCTGTATTTCAGAATTAACCATTTTGGTCAATCTTTTTTCTTAAAAATGTAGGTTATGCTAGAGTTGTTGAGTTTTTTAGGTAATATGCTTCATCCTTGCTTGCAGACCGTTATTTTCTGTAGCATGTTAGTTTCAGCCTCTGACTGTGTGCTTCTTACTCTTCTCTAGGTCTGAGCAGCCTCGTATAACCAAAGATGTAATTTGTTTTCATGCTGAGGACTTCTTGGAGGTCGTTCAGCGAATGCAGTTAGATTTGCATGAGCCTCCACTCTCACAGGTAAGCATGCTAGGAACTCATGCTCAGTGTCCTCTGAGTACTAAGTCAGAGTTTTCACCTTTCCCCCACCTTTTCC
This sequence comes from Acanthiza pusilla, assembly GCA_036630365.1. Classification (NCBI taxonomy): domain Eukaryota; kingdom Metazoa; phylum Chordata; class Aves; order Passeriformes; family Acanthizidae; genus Acanthiza; species Acanthiza pusilla. The sequence goes on from JAXCHO010000079.1 coordinate 41,501,973, forward strand.
CTACAGTGTGTCCAGTGGGTTGATGATGCAAAACTTAATCAGCTGCGAAGGGAAGGCATTCGATATGCCAGAATCCAGTTATTCGATAATGACATTTATTTCATCCCAAGGAATGTTGTTCACCAGTTCAAAACAGTTTCAGCTGTGTGTAGTTTGGCTTGGCACATCCGGCTGAAGCTCTATCATTCAGAGGAAGAACTCTCTCAAAACACAAGTACTGTTGAAGCAGAGACCTCTGCAGACTCTAAGTCTTCGGTTGTCGGACTTCAGACTGACAGAATTTGTACCACGAGCAAAGATACCTCCGAAGACACCAAATTTCCAGATGCTCTGCAGCCCAAGTACGTGCAGCAGGAATTTTTGCCGATAAAACATGAACCTCTTGCATCTCTCCGAGTAAAAGAAGAACCCATGAATGTTGATCTTGCTGAAAAGACAGTGACACCTAATGACGTCGGGGGACAGAACGTTCAGGCAAGGCTGGATCACGTTGAGTTGACGTCATTAAAGGTGGAAATGGATTCTAAATTTGAACCCAGCAACAAGGACTTACAAGGCAAGTTGTGCTCTGGAGGTCACGTACATCCAGACGATACAAGACAACATAGTTCATCATATCCAAAATTGCATGGACAAAGAGAGGATGATTTTTTGTGCTAAATTTGTATATATGGTTTTAAATTCCTTTTTAAACTTAATGATGTAATAATGTAAAGATCATAAATTGTGAGGCAAGTTTGTGACTTGTCTTCGCATCTGTTACAGAAAATAGTTATGTAGCTTTGTAACATTCCTCAGTGCCTGTCCATAACTGTGAAGTATCAAAGCACTTAGGGCCAGATGCACTGTAAACACTGCAGGTTTAACATAAAGAAGTCTTTAAATAATTTTGAGTTGTAGGTTTTAGAGTAGAGCTGACATTTAACATATATATTTTTTGTAAGATGAGCCAGAATTCTTTTTGACAATTCCAGGCTTTTCCATAGAGCTTATTTATACCAATTTTTTCATTTTAAATGTGTCAGCACTGTAGTGTAAATATCTTTTTTAAAAATCTTTTTAGTGTGATTTATACTGAAATGTGAGCCGCTTAATAAAGGTTCATAATAACAGATTGGTTTTATTTTTGGGTCTGCAAAAAATAATTCAGTTCAACTGCCTCTCTAAATGGTTATGTTTCTACCTGCACTACTGCATAGGATGCCCTTACACCTTGTGGGTGAGGAGCTGTAGCAAACTGAGGTAGAGCTGAGGCATCTTTGTAAATGCAGATTAGTCAGAAAGCAGAATCAGTCCTCCCTTCACACGATTCCTTACAGGTGCTCGTTAAAGGCACTCCCCAAACTCCTGCTGTCATTACTCACGTGGAAGAGGGAGGCAAATGGTCCTCCCTGTTGTGGAGGGCAGCTGGACACGCCGTGGGCTCCAGGAGCGCTACCAGTACCCATCTGCATCACTCTAGACGAGCTGGTGCAAGGGAGCAAACTCCCTCCTGGGCTTTGCCTCTTGGCCCTGCTCAGGGCACAGTTCCATTTTATGTAAAAAAAACAAACCAAAACCCAACCAAAAAAACCAACAAACCCACAAAACAAGCCAAAAAAGCAACCACCCCCTCAAATCTGTTATCTGACTACAGTTAAACCCAAGAATATTTAAATGGTTACTTAGCAAGCTAAAAAGACCTCATTTTGGCAGTGGCCTGTAATTCCCAGAGACATACCTGGATTTGAATTGCTCCCTGTGCTGATAGTGCCAGGCAATAAAGAGACTTGCCAATATGTGTAGTAGGAAGGTTCCTCGTGAGTCACAGTTTGGAAGCAAGAGGTGTTTCATTAAGAAAATAACAGCAGTGTCCAAGTTAACTGTTCTCTTTCCCCACCTATGGAACACTTGGATTCTCTTGTGTTCTGAGGGAAGAGGATTTCAAGGCTAGCTAGCATCTGATCTGGTAACTCTGTCATTTGACTTGTTTATTCTCTGTGTAGTGTATTCCTGTGTAGTTCAAACACAGCTGAACAATAAGTCTCTCTTGGGTAGCTGCACACAGCAGTAAACTGCCCTGCAGCCTTTCCTTCAGATAAATATGTAAAACTTCAGACCCAAGGCCTGTTATTTCCAAAGCCCTCTGTATCTCTGATTTTTGTTAGGATTTTTCTGTATAACATTTTTGAAAGGTGTACATCCTTAAGTACCCAGTTTATAAACTTTGATGCACTTAGTGATCACTTTGGCTTCATTTGTAGCAATAGAACAATGTGATTTTCAGGCGATGTCCAATTTAACTACCTGAGGTCTTTCTGTTGTAAATGGTTTTTTGCTTATAGGTTGTTAAAATTTAAAATGTTACTGCATACTCAGAGTTGGCACTAAAATCAGCTATTTATTAGATGAGTGCCCTGATTGGTTTAATCTAAAATAGGTCTGTCAAGGAATTACTAATTAAATCAATATTTGAATTGCTAAACATTACTCCTACATAGCCATAATTATGTATTAGAGAAGCAATAGAAATGTGAGTCTCTTGGATGTGGCTAATCCATCCTTAAGTCTTACTACTGTTTTCTTTAATGCTGGCTAAGAGATTACTACCAGTTTTTCAGCCTCAGGGATCTTGCTTTCCCCTTCGCCATGAGCAAATGATTCATGTGTTATGTGGTAAGTTATTGCTTGAGTAGATTCTGATTTGAAAAAATTAATTTGTTCATGTAAGAATTTGAGCCTTCCTTATAGTAGGAATTTGGTCTCAGCTCCCTTTGTTGTTTTCTGGATTATCTGGAAATAATGCTTCCACTTGTAATCTCTGACTTTAAACATCCGTGTGCAGTTCCATGGCCTTCCATTCCTGTTCTCTGTGCTGGCCATGGAAGAACAGCAGCAGAGCAGAGCTGCAGGTTGTAGTTTGCACCAAGCATGCAGCTCTCCAGGTGGGATAGCTGATGGCTCCAGCTTTAGCAAAACCAGCCTTGCCAGATACTGCTTTTTAAAATAAAAACCACACAAAACAAACTCCCAGAACTATTTAGTTGACTCACAGTGAAAATCTTACTAGTGTGCTGGTCATGCATAGTCCAACCATTCGTTCTGGTTCAAGTCATTTTTTGTAACCTGTCAGATTTTAGTGGAGTGTGGACATACGTCCTGCAGGACAGCTGACAACTTTCTGCAGCATAGGCCCTGTCCAGACCAAAATAATAAATCTTTGAAAATTATTAGCAAATACAACTTTACACTTACGAATAGAACTTTGTTTCCTTTTGAAGACCTGCTCAGTGGTCTTGGCTGACGTGGTCTTGAACTTCTGCTCAGGTATCTCTTAGTTCTGATATTTTGCTTCTAAAGTGTCCACATCTTCAACCCATTTTTTCTTACCACTTTCAGAATTCTAAGAGATTTTAACAAGTGGCAGGGTTTTTTTTCCGTTTTTATGTATTTCTTTGGGGTTTTGAGACAGACTAGATTCTCACTTTAGGCAGAATTCCTTGCAGACAGAATTTGAACCATATTGGGATTATCAATGGCTACCAGACCCCCCTTTGCATTTACAGGTGTCAGGAGTCTGGGCTGACTGGCAGCATTACTGTTTACCATTTACTTACTTTTTAAAGAAAAGATTTTTTAAAAAAGTGTTGTCCTCTCCCTGCGGTATGTGCAGTTTAATGAGGTTGTCCTTTGAGAGGGGAGTACTTTTTCTGAGAATTTCACCTCCCAAATTGTTCATTAGTCTGGCAAAGGTCATGCTTCAGTCCTGTGCTATAAACCTTTATTCCTGCTGCATACAACTTCATCTTCAGACTTTTGCTTCAGCAATAAATCTTTCATGCGTTCCGCTGTACTGAAATTAGTCCTTGCTTATTGCTTTTCCCGCTTCTCTGGATTTCCGTGATTTATAAATCTTTGTTATTTTGGCTGAAATCTCCAGTGTTTTAGTTGTCTCTCTTGGCCCATGTTCTTGTGCAGATTGGAGAGATCTGCCGACGCCATTGGTGGTGTTCCTATCTCCCTGCACGTGCAGTGGTGTTCCAGTTAATGACATGATGTGCAGAAATTTAGATGTTTTCCTAGATCTTGGTACATATTTATGGGTAGCAAAGAATTGCATTGTTACAGTTGCTACAAGAGCTTTCAAGGGGGTAGCTACTTTTTTCTTTTAATATTATTGGATCTTTTGCATTTCACTGGCAACTGACTTCATGTGTTACGTACAAGTGTTACTCAGTGTTGTGTCACCCCCAGCCCTCCAAATGCCTGAAAATTGACTATGAAAGAACATTTTCATTACAGGTACTGCTGGCATGCAGATTTTCCCTTCCTTGTTACTATAGCGAATATTTCAATACTACTTTAACTGAAATATTAATTCTATCTAGTATTAGAAATAAAGTATTATTTTAGAGGGTGATGATTTAATTCTTCATCTGTGAAAGAATTCCTTGGCGATAAATAAAGTTGATTTTTAAGTGGATATACACGTGCACAGTAAATAAGTTGGAATTGCAAAAGACGTAGGAAATGGAAATCTGAAATAGTAGAATGCTGTGAAAGAGATCCGAACATTACAGATTTGGAAAATTTAGTAAGTCTTCCAGGAAACACAAGACTGGTATTCATTGATCAAAATGACTGTTTTCTAATATCTGCATGTGAATAAGATGCTGAATTGACCGAAATAAATCCATGATTTTTCCTTGTTCATTGGCAAAATGAACTGTTGTGAGATAGTACACTGCCACGAGACCCTGCTAGGCTGAAAGCAGTACTGATTCTGATCAAGAGATCAAAGAACTCTGCAAGCTTCTCAAGTGTCATTTTATTTATTTTCTTCTAGTGGTCAGGTACGTAAAGAGCCTTGTCTTTAGGCAGCGCAGCGCCTGTACCTTACCCTGGATGTATCCAAGCTGGAAATGGAAAGGACAAATTGTCACTGCTTTGTGCTTTGCTGTGAATGACTGTCGAGAATGTTTTATTTGATTATGAGTCACTGTGTTCAGCTGATATTTTATTACTTTCTTAAACGGATTAAATGCACTTTAAAATTGTATAGAAGATACTGATATTTTGCGCAGATCCCACTGAATTTGCAGCATATGTGGGAATATTGGGAACTGATTCCCATCACTCATTTCATTTTTCTTAAAAATGCAAGTTATTTTGTGTTCTGTTCAGAAGCAGTGATTAACTTCACAATATTTAGGTTGCTGTTTCTGTTAGAATCATCAGGGATACTGACTTTGCAAATTTAGTGTATTATATTCTAACCACTGTTTTTCTCTGTGCTTTGATGCTGATATTATCTCTGCTTTGAAGCCGTGCTGTACTTGAGTGCCAGCTAAACATTGATCTTCTCTTGTTCTGGTCATGCTGATAGATGAGCCTACTGATGAGGGCGTTAGTCCTAAATAGTCCTTTAATATTTGGTGTACAGTTATCTGATACAAACATTGATTAAAACAGCAGTTTAAACTTCTATTTTTATCAAGTTTGATTTTTCAATAGCTATTTTGATACACTATGTTTTCTTTTATCATTTAATTTGCCATCCACTGGAATGACGGTGCCATGTTGGGTGCAGCTCAGGCCTGTGTTCTAAGGACTGTGCTTTTTATGGGAACTTTTTTGTCCGATTGTGTTGAGACAAAATGGGGCAATTAGCAGAGAAAGCTGTTCCTGGTGTCTTGAGATGAAAATCTCGAGAGTTAGACCTGTGTGTGGGTGACTATGTAACGTAAGACTGCTAAATCTTTATCCTAAGCATACCATAACACCCAGCTACTTGCCAATGTAAACTGAAGCAGTTGAGAGTTTTAGTTAATCACAGAAATGAAATTTTTAGACTAAAAAACATTTTTTAGCAGTGATTTCTTTATGAACTTCAGAAGGAACACTGAGATAAAAATTAACCCAGATTAACTAAGCTCACATTCTCATTGCTTCCCTGTTTCTTGCTCTTACGGTGTTGTTCTGTATTGTAGGGAGACTTTTCTTATTGGGAAAATAAGATCTGCTTGGGATATTGGTTTTGTTAGGAAAGGCAGATCAAAGGGAATGACATTACTGAGTTGCAGGTTTTCCTATTCTTTATCCCACTTCAGTACAAGGAGAAAATGCAGATTTATTTTGAACAGTACTCTAGTGTTCCAGCTGCAGGGATTCCTTAAGTTGCCTTAGCTCTCAAAGCCTGATGCTTTTCAGCAGCAAGGTGATACCCAGGCTCATTCAGATCTGCAAGGCTCATATGGGAGATGAACTCCATCAAAACTTTCAAACAGTAAAGGTACACTGAAAAGGTACAAATGTTCTCCCAACTCAGCATAGTTGCTTTTACTGCAATCCTAATTAAAAAGTGTGATGTGTTACATGATAGTGCTGTGTTTTCCATGCTTGTAAACAACTATGTTCGAGCAACTTGATTCCCATCAGTCTTGAACAAGCGTGTTCGAACAACTTATTTCTGAGGATGAAGTTATTCAGAGCTTTATTACTGAAAAGCCATATTATTTTCTCCCAAAATTATAGTGATGTTAAAATACGGAAGTTTCTGTGAGTCTCAGAATTTTCACTTTCAATTCCGCTTTGTGTCACCCAACTTCTAAATTGGGGAAATGTGAAAATGTTCATGAGGTTAGGCAAAGTTTTGCTTCTGTACTATGATGCAGATATGTCAGAAAAGAATACTGATAATACATCTCTAAAATAGTTGTGTACCTCAGTCCTTGATACTGCCCTCTGTGCCAGGCAGTGTATTTTGAGTAGTTCTACACATGTTCTTAGAGCACTCAGATTAAATTCTGTTATAGCTGCGGATGTACCTATCGCATAACTTCATTTTTCAAGTATAAAAACCCCACAAAGCTGGATAATGTTCTAAAATGGTGACAAATCAAGAAAAGCAGTATGAATTGGCAATTGAAAATTTTAGTTTCATGACCTTTTTTACACATGTGCATTGAGTATTTTCTGTAATCAGACAAAAGCAGATACTCACCTGCAATGCATGCTGAAGTGTTCAAACTTCTATAAATGCTGGGAAGAGAGAAATTGTGTGGAATGTATCTCTCCATGTCCGATATATATCATCAGTACAGATACTTCCAGTTCATTTCAGCAAGCTTTTGAATTGCAGTTTAAAACAAAGCTCCTGAAAGCCAAGTTCTCTCCTTTGCCCCACCATCAGCTGACGCAGGGAGCTGAGACAACATCCTTGTGCCTGTTTATCACAAATCAGTGTGAGCCATCTCAGCATTCAGCTCTCCTTTTCCCTGCCACCTTCAGCAACTCTGCTTTTCACTCGTTTTATCCTGTTACTGAAGATCAGTTGGTCAGTTGGTAAATTTAGGAAAAAGTGGTTCCACTTGCAAGCTGTGACCAGTGCCTTTGAGAACAGCATAATTATGAACAGATGTAATTAATTCCTGCAGCAGTTTCTGGAAAGGTCAGTGGGCTACAGTGTACTTTGTATCATAAATCCTTCTGAATGAAGTTCTGATATGGCAGAGAAGCAATACTGTGTGTACAAAGATCTCAGCACAGCTCAGGTTATTTAAATATGATACAAAATACTTAAAAGGGGTATCTTCTTGTCCAAGTTTCCGTGTAAGGATAAGGAAAGTTGAGCACTTCCACCTGGCTGTGGGTGTCTGTATGACACTACCAAGAAACATCTGCTGCAGCTTTCCAAATAATTTATTTCAAGGTTTGTAAACCTTTAAAAAAAGAAAAAAAAAAAAAAAAAAAGGCCAGCCCACAACCAAAACTGAAATTGCTGATCTTTTTCTATTGAATTAGAGGCAACAATTAAAAGGAGATTTGTAAGGACTGTCTGTGATTCCAGTTAATTAGAGATGCCAAACTTTCAGATAATTGTTACATCTTGGAAGAGAAGGGGTTTATTAAGGGGGCAGAGTCGCCATTCATGGCCTATTTTGCTAATAATACACCAAGTTCCAGTGAAGCCAGTTCTTATTCTTCCATCTTTTATGTTATAACAATCAATTACCATCATCAGCTTGGCTGATGAAAGCTGCTCTGCTCTTCTGAGCAGCATGGGGGTGCTTTGGCATCCTCTGAACAAGGGGGTTTGGACTGCTACTCTGCCAGAATCATCAGATGGGGAAGGACTTAGAGGTATTGTTTTATGCTTGGTCCCATACCTACCACAGGTAAGTGTGTGTGTGTGTGTGTGTGTGTGTGTGTGTGTGCAGATAAAATCATCTTGTCTGAGGTGCTTAAGTACTTGTTACACACTTGTATCACTGCTTGTTAAGTGGTTCATCAAAGCTCACCAGAATTGGAAGTATGTCTTCAGACACGCTTCTTCATAAATTTTGAAAGTACACATAACAAATTTCACAAGGTCGAGGTTGCCTGCCATGGAGTGGCATTCCATTGCAGGCACGGGCTCCGTGGCCCTGGTTGCCATTTGCAGACGGCAAGAGCAGTTTCAGAGACCTGAGTGGGATGTGCAGATGCAGCCTGTTCTCTCCACCCCACACACACAGGTACGCACGGCACGTGCATGTGTGTGCTTGCTCTCGCAGCTCCTGGAGCCAGCAGGTCTAAGAGCCTCTTCTGACATAAATGTACTCTTTCCCTCCTCCACAGCTCATCCTAATCACAAGTGCCATTTTTACTTGAAAAATCACAAAAGACTGAAGGAAGTCAGTTCTCCATAGGAACCTCACATGAATGGGCAAAAAGTCTCAAACGCAGAGCGAGGTCCTTCCAGTAAGTATTAAATAGGGCAGTCAACCACTCTGAAGCAAATATGATTTAAATTAGTTTTAAAGATAATTTGTTACCTGGTGTTCTGAATTGAGATTAATTTCCTTAGAATGGAACATGTTGTTTTCTTAGATAAAGCTCTTTCAGCAGTCTCCCATAATATGGTTCCTCTGTATCTTTACTCACAGCTGGGTGATTGAACAGCAAGAGTAAATCCAAACACTTCAGGAAGAATTTTTTTCCACAGACAAGTACAGTTGAATGTACATAATTAAAATTTTATGAGTGAAACACTTTGGTCTAGGCATGTCCTGTTACCCTAGACTGTTTTTCATTCACTTGACATTCTTCAGTCCCTAGAACTGTAAATGGATCAGTACCTTCAGAGTGCATGTTAATAATGTCTCAGATAGCTGCTACATTTGAATTTGGTGTTACTGTAGCTCCTGGAAGACTACTTTAGTCCACAAAATATAGTTCCAGTTCTTCCTAGAAGTCCCATTCACTTGTTACCTGAAAAAGGTCATTTACTCACATCTTAGTTTGCTCCATAAAGCCAAGGTTTCACCCTGAAAATTTCCGATCCTCAGGCATTAAAAGCTGCCTTGTTCAAGTACCACTTTGGGTAGGTACAAATGCAATAGTACTGAACTCACCCTGTACCTTCAGTCTCCTGCAGCACTGGTGCTTTCTCACTTGGAAAGGAAACACCATTGCCTCCCTCTTCTCTGGATCTCAGGACTGCTGGCACAGTTCAGCTACCAACCACATTCCCCAAGGTTAACATACTGGTTATGGGCTGTTTCAAGCAGCTTAGAAAACAGTGCTTATTTTTAGACTGGTCATGGAATCTCACTGTCTAAGAAAAAAGTGTATTACTTTATTCATTTTCTTGCTGTTATTTGGCAACTGTCACTTGTTACTGATTTTTAAAGCAAATTTAGCTCCTTATGGAAATTACTGTTAACTGGTTATTTCTTGACTTACAGCATAAATAGCAGAAAATGTTAGTCCTCCTTCCTAGGATTACTCAATGTGCTGAATACTCTGGGTAGAACATCTGTGGTTTCTTTGAGAACATCTTCTACCTGCATGTGAAGAACCTGTCTTACTCCATGTAACAAATAATAGTAATCATATTAGAACATGTTATGTTGAACAAATAACTTTTATTTACAAGAGTATATGTGACAGTTTTAAAATAAAAAAATGGAACAAGTGTACTTTCAGTCTTCAGCCTGCTTTAGCTGAAGTCTCCAGCTTGACTCATTTGGCTTTCTAGTTCAAAGATCAAATCTGTGGCAAAATGGTACTAATCTAGTAATTTGGTGCCAGTCTGGTCACTGAAAACCACCTGTCATAGCTTAGTCTCTTCGTACATAGAAGATATTATATCCCAGTTCAACCATGCCCCCAATCAGCAAGGCCCAGAGCGGGATGAACACATAGGCCAGTTTCATGGTGGTGAATCGCTGCAGCTTCGCACACAGGGCAAGGCAGAAGGCCAATTTCAGCAGCATTGCAATGAGGTACCAGACTTTCTTCTTCATGTTCTGGGAGCCATTGCGAGGGTCAAAGCCAGACTTGCACCGTCCAGCCATTTTTACAATTAACATAACTAGAAGAATTGTATCAAATATCCACACTGGAATAAAAATGAGGAACCAGTTCCACGGTGCTTTCTCATCCAACTTTAGCACCAGCATGATCAGGAAGAGTAACGTAAAAAGCCATGTCAGCAGCACTCTTTGGGCCAGGGACATTCTCATTTAAACAGCTTTGAGAGGAAGTCCTTCACTGTCAGCAACAACCTAACAAAACAAAAGTGGGAGGGAAGGCATCAAAAGATAGCACTACACAAGCACTAGGCATATTCCAAAAAGGAGACCAATTCCTTGCTCTTGCTTTCCCACTCCTCACCCACATACTCCTTCTAGCACTTCTTTCATAACTACCATGCATAGCTGAACAGTGTTTGTTCCAGTCCACCATTCCATTGGAGTGCCTTAAGTCAGCTGTGTAACTGCCTTCATCTAAATTTGTTCTGTGAAACAAACTGTACTTTAATCCTAAACAAGCTGTCAGACTCATTTAGGGATTTTTGAATGCTAAGAATATGTTTAGATCCATTTTCCACCACCAGTACCGAGGCACTCATAGTTAACACTTGAAAACAAAATATTAACAATTCTCTCTCTATAACGAAATAACCACAGTAAAATGTGAACCAGCACAAAGGAGCACAAAAACACTCGGAGAGAGACATCCTGCAGTCTGCAGAGCTGCAGCTGAAGTGACCTAGGCTCAAACTGAACCATTGAGCACTGCCCAGCTTTCTGTCATCCAGCAATCTTAAAATGACTAAAAGCTACAGATAATGTTTGCTTTCTGGCAGGTATCTCAAGTATTCAGACACTGGCTGACAGGTTTATTGGCTGGGTAGGATATTTAAATTTCTCTGTAGTCATGATGAAAGAAAAACAAGGAAAAATGGATCTGCCACTACAGTAATGAAAGTTAGTTTTTATATTCCTAACTGGAAAGTTTTTAGCACTGCATCTGCCAAGAGCTTTTCACTACAAGTGTAAAAAACAGAAGTGTGAAGGACTATGATTTTCCTCTAAATTTCATGCTACAAAGATGAATTTACCAGTGAAATGGTGATGAAATAGGTATTTTCTTTATTTTAAAAATTGGAGTTTAAAAAATTAATAATTCTCTTTAGAACACTAATAGTCTTTCATCTGAAATAAGAAAATTAGCTTTCATTTTTTCCAGATTACACATATATTTGAATTACTGAAAGTGATATGTGTTCTGAAGCATCTAATCCTCAGCACCAGATGCTGAGGGAAGGACAAGAGCTACTTCCCCTCTGTGCCCTCAATGCCCCTGCCCACAGGCTGCTGCTGCTTCCTCTGCGTTACTACCAGTGCTCACAACATCACCTGATTATGGCTGTTAAACTCACACAGCAAGCAGAAATCTACTGTCACCTTTGTCTTATTAACTAGGATAGTTTTTTGCCAGATAAGAAGCCGAACAAATTCTGTGCTCAGATAAGCTTTGCTACCAGAAGAAGGAAAGTGAAAGTTGCTGTCTCAACTGGTTATGAGATGACAGTATGGGGGTAACAATTTTGTACATCACTGACATCATCCTACAATTTAAATCTGCATCTTCTGATACACAGTTCGACAGATCTACTATTTTGTTCAATCTGGGTTTGAAGTTTGAATGGATTTGATTTAATGGATAGCAGTAGGATTTCTTTTAAGGAAAAGATCCTGTTTTGCCTAAAATAATCTAAATTGGAGTTGCTGTCAGTGCGACCCCTCTTTGTGTTGGGGGTGACAGTTGTGTGACCGAACGCAGGCCAGCTCCCTGATCTGAACTAGGGAACAAAAAAGTTTAAAATAGGATTTTGTAACTTTGCTTTTCACAGTCTCGGTTCTGCTCAGATCACCAAAGGGTCTGGTGAAAGCCAGTTACTGACAGGGTGGAACCGACACCCCCACCCTCCTCTTCCTTAGAGAAGAGGTAAAGCTCAGAAGTGGCACTCAAGAGTTAAGGGGACAAAAAACGGGAGGAGGTTTAGATAGCATTGTTTTGCACTTGATACAGAAACAAACCTAAACCAGCTGGCAGGGGCTGGGGATTACAGAACAATAACTATGTCCTGCCTAAAGCACTTCCAGTATTTTGAAAACACTCCCAATATTCTCAAGTGCAAGTCTGTGGCTAAAGTGAAGAGTCACGATCTGAAATGAAGTTTCAATTCTTTTCACAAGAATGTTTTTCAAAACCAGTTCTAGAAATCAATGCTACAAACACTAGAAGAAGGAGACTCTCTTATTAGCAAACTGGAGAAAGCAGAAACCAAAGAAACAGACTGGAAACTTGGGTCTGAAAGGAAAAAAGAAATTCAACACTCTTAGAAGTATCAGGTTATCAGATACTCAAAGAAGGTGCTATCATCTGTCTCTGGAGGAAATACAAAGCTACTGAAGATGTATTACATGGGGCTACTCAATTTGAGGGATGTACTTGAAAATACTTTCAGCTTCCCAAGAACCACTTTGCAACAAAGATAAAAAGCAAAGGCAAAAAATTCAGTATGGGATGTTATGCTGCCTTTCTCTGACCTAATAGATGTTACTGCCAGATTGGGTAGGACTGCAAAGCTCCAGTCAGTTTAAGAGGCATTTTTAGATGAAAACTCAAGAAAATCCAAGTGTACTTTTGAAATCTCAGAGTCCGAGTAAAGAAAGCTACCGAATTTAAAAGGCTGACAGCTGGATATAGAGCTGACATAACAATGAAGGAAGGGTTTGATTACATGGAGCACTTGATCCTCTCATGATGAAAGATGTGGGCAGGTTCTTTGCTATAGCCCAGCTATCCCAAAAGATGGGTGACACTGGGGAAAGGATGCAGCTGTGCTACAGGTCTGAACTGGCTCTTCAGTGAGAACACTGAAGGGATGTCAAAGGCATACTATAAAAATAAAAAAGCTCTTGACTCCTATTATAGGAGCTACGTAATTAGGGAGTGAAAATTGTCAGTGATGAGAAACTATCCAAGGAGCATCAGTGACCTTGGTGGGATGAGCTGCATAACGAGGATATTATGATAGCTAATTGTGTCCTGCTTAGAAGAAAAAAAAAAAATAAAGAGGAGGGAAACGTACTCAGGACACTCAGCTCAGTATTAGTGATAACATAAACCTATAAATTTAGATTTAAACCTTGAACATCGCCTAAAAAAGTCCTGAAATTCATATTATGCTGAAACCATATTAAACAGAACCCCAGTTCGATTAAATGCCATTTTAAAGCTTATTCCGAACGTATGAGTAATTTAACACTTAGAAAGAAATACTGCTGTAGGCCCGGTTTAAAACCCCACTTAAATACAGCTTTGTATTCACAACCTCGGCCCCTCCCTCGGCCTTACGGCCTTGTCCCGCCAGGCCCCGCTTCCCCGGCCGTGCCGAAGGCCCCCGAGGCGGAAGCCCGCCTTGTTCCCCGTCACTTACCGCAGATCCCGGCACATCCCCCGGTCCGCGGGGCCCGCGCTCAGCTGAGGGGGCGCAGGGCCCTCCCCGCCCGCTCCGCCTCAGGGAACTGCCCGCCCTCTTCACCCGCCCCGCGTCTGCTATTGGCCGGCGGGCACGCGCGTCCCGCCGTGCTCCGCTCTCATTGGACAATGGCCACGTCGCTCAAGTTAATCCCGCCTTCCCCCCCTCACCCGTCCGTGACGCCCCTGGGGCTCGGGCCGCCCCTCGGGGCTGGCGGCGGGTCAGCCTGGAGCCCCGCCCCTGCCGCCAATTGGTGAGGGCGGCTGTCAGTCATTGCGGCCCCGCCTCCGTCCCGCCAGCTGTCCGTCAGGCGCGGCCCCGCCTCGTTCGCTCTCTCGTTAGACAGCGCAGCCGCCGATAACAGCTCGGCCGCGCCCCGGGGGGCGGGAGGCGGCGCTGTTGGCCGCCGGCCCGCGCCGGCCCCGCCCCCGGCCCGGCGGCGCGCGCGGGTGGCGCGCTGTTGCTGCCGCCGCTGCCGCCTGGACGCGCGCGCCGCTCCCCCCGCTTCCCCCGCCAGCTGTTGCCTCGCGCGCGCCTTCCCGCCGCCGCCTCGCGCTCCCGCCGCCGTTGCGTGCGGCGCGCGCTGCCCCGCGGCACCGGCGAACGGTGAGATGGCGGCGGGGGGCTCCGGCACCCGGGGGCGTCCCCACCCCGCCGGGGCAGCGGCGGGGGGAGAACCGGGGCGCCGAGTTCCTCGCGCGGCTGGGGAAGGGGCCGACCGGGGTGCGGGGGGGCGGTCGGGGCGAGGCGGCGGTGCCCGCTCGGTGCTAGGGGACGGCGCGGCGGAGGCGCGGGGCGCGCATCACCGGCGGGGCTGCCGCGGCTCCCCTGGCCGGGCGGCGGGAGCGGGGCGGCTGCCGCCCCCCATTCCCGCCGGGGGAATCCCGGCCGGGGCAAGGGCGGGCGGCCCGCGGCCTCCGCGGCGCCGCGGTTCCCTCCGGCGGGAGCCGGCGCGGTGCCGGCGCCGCCGGGGCGGGGGGTCCGAGCGCGGCTCCGAGCGGCCCCTGCCCGCAGCGCCGCGGACCCGCATCGGGTCCGGCCGGGCAGCGGCCGCGCCGTCCCGGAGCCGTCGGTGCCGGGGCTGCCGTGTCCTCCGCCGCCGGGGTCGGTGCGGGCGGCAGAGGTGCAGGTACGGTCCGGGGCCCTTCCCGTGCTTGGGGCTCTGCCTGCCCGCTCCGGCTCGGCTGTGAGGCACCTTGTCCCCGCTGAGCTGCTTGAACGTACCGTGAGCTGCCTCAGTGCCTGTGTCAGGTGATAGGACGTCTTTTCTCCTTCCCTTTAAAGGTCCTAAATTTCAGCATCTTCTCCTTCGTCTCTGACCTCGTCTCCTGTATTCTTGTGTTTTACGTGCTGACATGTTTTCTTTTTCTTGTCATGTTTTCTTTCTTATTCTTTACCTTTTTTTTTTTTCCTTTTCCACCCTAAACCAGTGACAACCTGACTACAGCTTATCCTTGGTTTTCAGTTTAGGAATCAAAATTTTAGGTAACTTTTCATCACTTAAAGTTTTTGCTGTCACATTAATTTTCTTGGTGTTTTATTTGCTATCTTTTCTGTGAGAAACAAAGGTGGTAAGGAAAATTTATTCCACAGTATTAGAACTGTCCAGGTGTTTGTTACTTTTGCTTTTTTTTCTCATACCTAGCCTCTCAGTGTGAGTGTATCAGATTCAGTGAAACTTTGAGTCAATAGTGTCCAGCTCTGTGCTTGGTATTTTGCCTTTTAGTGCTTTTACGTGTTATTGGTTGCTTGAAAAGTAATGCTGCTGAGTCTTGTGTTTTGTTCCAAATTTGCCAGTGTATTATCCATCTGTCATATAATTAACTGGAAAAAGTAATTAATTGGAAAACCTGACTTGTTGAAAGTACTTTAATTAATGTTCTGAAATTCTTTGTGATGAAATGTTCCTACAGAAAATACAGCTGGTCTTACACTTTGGACTCTAATAGGAATGAGACTACATACAGTGTGTCATCAGTAATTTGTCTGCCTATATCTTCCTGTTGATGATGTTAAACAGATGGTGGTATCTGTTTTATCAGGGAGAAGTGCATCACTTGAAATAACCTGTTAATCCTAGTAAGTGAATCCTAATATCTTCAGCTGTACTTGGAGTGGTCAGAAGGATGTATTTCTGTTACATATGTTAGTGCTTGGCATCAGACTTTCTGTTTTCCTGGGGTTAAGAGGCTAAAAGTGTTCTGTGAATAAATCTCTGGGTTATAAATAGCTGTATGCATTTGGCTATTTTTGTAGCCCTGAAGGTTTTGGTGATCTTCTTTGATTTGCCTCTTTACTTGTGACTCTCTGGAAAGGATAATCCTTTTCTCAGAAGTCTTATTTCTGTTCCAGTAAGGTGTTTATGAATGTACGTATGCACATCACCTTGACGGACTCCACTGTACAGTATTTGCAAGCAACTTTCATTTCTGAAGGTGAATGTTGAGAGCAGTGCTTGGAACTTGTGTGTTTAAGATCTCAATCCATGTTTGAAGTGGAATGTTTGTGCAGTTAAACGTTCTGTTGCTATGTTTTACTGCCAATGTATGTTTTTATTCTGGATATAAATATTACAAAGGATAAAACATGAGCCTGAGTCACCCGAAAAAGAATTCGGAAACCTAGTTGGTTTAATTCAATGCTTGTACTATATTTTTTTCCTCTTGTGTTGTGTGGAATGTGACATACAAATAAGTTGTCAGTAATTGCTGGGAACTCCATGGAGCATTTCAAGTATTCTGGTAGTACTGGATTTCTCCCAAAGCAGAGTTAGCTCAGCTTGTCTCAAAAAGTTGATCCCAGCTGTATCCATAGCTGCCGGGCATTGGTGTGAATTCTGGGAGAAAGGAAAGTCCTGGGGGTTTGAAATAGGAAACAGAATGTATTGGTGTGTATTAGAAGGGGACATAGGTGTGTTGGAGAATTCCAGTCAGCCTCATTTGAGGCAGTTGGCCAGGTACTGAAGGCTCGAGTGGCTCTTGGAGTTGAACAATGCTGTTCCTGTCACAGCTGGCAGGGGTCAGTGGAAAGCAGTGGACATTATTTCTTTCCTAGTTCTCCAAAGTTACGCATATTGTCTTTCCTGGATTTTTCTGGATATCGAACTTGTACTTATTTCTAGTAGAAATTTTGTTGAAGAAGTGTTTTTCTTTTCTCAGGACCCCTGTGAGTGAGAGTGATGACAGCCAAAGATTGGGGTTTGGGTTTTCCTTTGTCTGTGAGGAAGTTCTTTTCATAGTAAGCTGTGTTGTTTATGGATTCATCATCGGACAGTTTATGTGGATTTTTAGTGAGGCTTATTAAGGGCACGAAGCTTATACAATTGCTTTCTTTGTCTGTCTTCTCCCGTTTGAGTCACTTCTTACCCAGATGATGAAACCAAAGTTAATGACAACTGAAAGACATTAAGAACCTACACTTTGACAAATTTTTATAAAACTTTTGACAGGTAGTGATCCCAGTTAATGTTCCCACCCAAAAAAGACAGTCATAATTGAGTCCCTTCTCCAAGAAGTGAGCAACTTTTGGGGCAGTCTATGTGCTGAGCTCTGAGCCACCAGCAGTAGTCTACTGCTACTGGCCCAGCCAAACACTTGGGATGGTTGTTAAGATGGGTGGGGGGCAGGGAAAAGATGATGGGTGGGGTGGAACAGGACAATAGGGAGCCACGGGACAATGGTAAAAGCAGGCAGACTTAATTGCTTCTGCCCACAGAGCAAGGTAGGCCTGTTTCTTCTGTAATGTTTTTTTGTTTTATGAAGGAAACAAAACTCTTGGGATACCTGTCAGAGGTACTGCTCCATCTGACTGTTTGAGGACAATTGACCACCGTTTACATAAAGATAGGTGGTGGTGTGAAAAAAAACCCAACTTTGAAAGCTTTAAATATCATATTTTCTCCCATGAGTTTGCTGTGCTGTTATTCATTAAAGTCCTTCTTGATTGGTGCAGAGGAAATGGTTAACTGTTTGAAGAAATTATATTCAAATTTATAAGGAGAACTTAAAGAGCTTAATAAATTGTCCATAGGGGAAAAAAGGGTTAATAGTAATTAGAGCTATAATGTATTGCTGTATAATGTTTGGGTATGCTCTACATGCAATCATAGAATAATTTAGGAAAGGGTCATTGGAAGTCATCAGTGTGGTCCAATCCCATCTCAGCACAGCTTCAAAGTTAGTGCAAACATATATACAAATATAGAGATAGCCATTATGTTGTCAGGAAATTTGGATATAGAGCTTGTGTTTGTGGTGTATTTTCTTTTTTTTTTTTTAGTTGAAGGGAAGGATATCAGGGAGTTCCTAGAACTATTCTCTTATTTCTTAATTTATGCATGTAAAGGGGATTTTTTCCAAATTTGTTTCTGCTGGGAATACACATAATGTACAGTATTTAATTCTTTGCTCATTTGAGGTGGTCTTGGTAGACGTGCTCCAAAGAGCCTAGAAGGCTTTCTGGAATGAGTCCAAGCATTGGAGTCCTATTTGCAAATAATTTGTGGCTCTGCTCTTAAAAAATAAAATACAACTGTGGGAGAAGAAATTAAAGCAATATCACATCAAACGTGTAATCGTGCAAGCCTTGCGTTTTGGAAGTTGGCCAGCGCCAGATGCTTTTGGGGTTTAGGTGGTTGGCAGATGCTGGCTTGGCAGCCAAACACTCTTCGTGTTGATCTGTCTAAGGGACAGTTTGTTCTGTGTGTGCCTCATACTCTCCTTGGTATTGGCTTCTGGCCGCTCTAGGGTCAGGTTCAGGGGAGTGTTTGGATGGCCGAATACAGCCCAGTGATCTCTTTGGATGTTTTCTTGCATCCTGGGTTATGAAGCTTGAGTTTCCCTCAGCTGTGTGTTTATTTTTTTTTTCCTTATTATTATTGTTATTGTGTGTTTAAATAGCTGCTTTCTTTTTGAATGGGAGTAAAATCTTGGCTTCAGTGACTTCCTGTGGTACAGAGTTTAGCAGTCTAATTATGTGTTGTAATATAATATTTCTCTGTTAAAAATTTGGCTTTGCTATCCTCTCAGCTCAGTTAGTGAATGAAGATGCCTGTATTACTGGGAAGCTGTTGTTTTCTTGACTGTATTTTCTGTTTATCTCTTAAACACTCATTTAATTTATTATAATGCCTTATCTTTCTGTTTATGGTTGCCTGTTTCAATAGGAGAGTCTTTCAAGTGGTTGGTAATTCACAGCCTTTCTCAGAACACCTCCTCCAGTATTTTAATTTCATCTCCCAATAAAGTAGGTGTGTTTCAAGTCAGGTTGCACAGCTGATCAACAGAGCTGTACTGCAGTATTTTCCTTGTCATTCCTCTTTTATTCAGGTCTCCCTGCTCTTCTGACTCTATTATATTGGAGGGAAGAGGTCCCTGAGCTGCCAAACTTCCTTTCTGGATTTGGGATACCTGTTCTTAAGGCTTTGAGTGGTGTTCACAGTTCGCTCCCCATACCTTCCCTTGTACATAACGCTGACATGATTGATACTGAATTTTGTTAATTTTGCCTATTCATTGTTAAAGTTCATACGTAGTCTTAAAGCTTTTCTAGTTTAAGATTGTCATATAGAAATGTTACTACTTCAGGTTTTCTTTTCTTCTTTGAAGTATAAAAGATAAATACAGTGAGCACTGCTGGACCTTTTTACAGAGGCTTAAAATTTGGAATAATAAGATGGGGCTCAGTTCACCGCATTTCAGAATTTAATTTAGGCAGTACTTTATAAAAACTCTAGTCTATTGGTCCAAACAGTAGTAGGAGAGGGGAAATAGCCCTAATTAGTCCAGGTTAGCTTTGTTGATGGTGCTTGAGAAGGCTTACAGGGAGAAATGGCTGCGGTCAGAGCTGCCTCAGTGCCATTAGTGTATTCCATGGTCCGAGGCTCAGCGGTCAATCTGTGAGAGCTGCTCAGGGACACAGCAGGGCCAGGGAGCTCCTGGGAGCTGTGTGCTGTGCCATGGGCTGCGGGGCTGGGAGCTGGGGACTAAGGACAGTGCACTGTGGTGATACTGACTTAGAGTGGTAAAAGTCCTTGTGGAGCCATGCTGGGCCATCCTGACCTTCACAGTCGGTTATGTGGATGTGTCTTCAGGCAGTGATTGCTTTTGATTGAAGTTCCCTCTTTAGGGCTCTGGGAGCCAGCAGGACTGTGGGGCATCTCTATTTATTTGTAAGCTACCCTTAGCTGTCAGGGCCTGGTGAGCAGTGACATGGTGAGTGTCTGTGTTCATCTTTCTAGTAAAAGTCTGATGGTTTGCATATTTAGCAGGAATTTGTGATTTCTGGATGCTTTCAGCCTTTAACAAGGTAGTCGCCAGGCATGGTGGATGCTGGGTGAGGCTCTGAATGTCTGCATCTGTCACTACAGGGGGCTAAGGTATGTGAAACCTGGTGGAACATAGAGACCAGACTGGGAAAATTTAGTCTGTTTGCTTTCAGGATTAGGGTGCTTCTGTGTGAAGGAGAATGGGGATTTGTATGCACTTTGCCTTGGACTGGCACTGAATAGAAGAGCTACAGGCCAGTGGTGCGTGATCTGAGGAGCTTCTGGGCACCGGGATCAGGTGATCAATAGGCTGCTCTATGCAGTCTGGATGCTGCTGTTAATCTTCATTATCCAATTAGCTGATTGCAGTGAAGGATGTTGATTCCAAATTTTGTTCAGCGTTCTGATCTGTAGCAGTGTTTGCTTTTCATAGACAGCAGTCTGTTTGGAAGTCTTTGACACCTTTCCAAAGGTTCTTTGAAAGCCCACGTATGTTCTGTCACTTGCCCTTGTTTATCAGTTAGTTTGACATGTCCAGAAATACTGATAGACTGAGACATGATCTTCCTGTGCAGAAACTGCTGATTAGACCCTATCAGATAGTCTTTCGGGTAAAATAGTGTTCCATTTTTAATGATTGTTTTGAGGACCTTGCCAGATAC
Organism: Acanthiza pusilla; assembly: GCA_036630365.1. Lineage (NCBI taxonomy): Eukaryota > Metazoa > Chordata > Aves > Passeriformes > Acanthizidae > Acanthiza > Acanthiza pusilla. Next base: position 41,522,698 of record JAXCHO010000079.1, read on the forward strand.
ACATGTAAGGCTTGTTACTCTGCAATTCCTTACTTGGATCACTCCAGAGACCTTTTATTTTTCTTTTTTTAATAATAGACAATAGACACAGCATTTGCAACTGTGTTCCTACAGAATGGTGGCTGTTACAAGAGACAGCAGCTTTTTCTGACAGCTCAGCCACTTCATGCCTCAGCTGCTTCAAAAACTTGCTGGATAACTATTTGTAGAACATGATGCAAACTTGGTGATTTAGGAGTGGTTTTCAGCTTCCTGACTGTAGTCATCAAGAAGCCACAACTCTGCTGTGCAGTGCCTGGTGACAGATAAATATGCCTTCCTAAACACAAGTCAGTATTTCCAGTGAGCAAGGTTTATTATTGCGTTAAGAATCTCAAGAAGGAAGAAAAGAGCATGGATTTTATTTCAAGGTGGTTACTATATTTGTTTGGTGTTCCCTCCCCCACCCAAGTATTTGTTAAGGCAGCTGTGTATATAAATTAAAAACTTGGTGTTTATAGAAGTTCTGTTCCTTAATAAAGTTGTTACAGTTGTAAGAGCGGGTTCATGCAATGTTTCAGGGATTTTTCAGTATAAGATTGCAAATATTTAATAGGATATATATGTATGTGCATGTAGTATTCAGTACAAAAACTGGGAATTAGAAAGAATGGAACTTGAGATTGACCATGTGTTTTATTTAGTTTTTTTAAAAAGGCATAGCATTTTCAGAAATGGCTTGTAGATCCAGTGTACTAACAGCAATTCCTGTATTTGGTGAGAATTCTGAAGCTGACATCTCTTGTAGAAGATAAGAAGCAAAATTAACGTGATTATAATTCCCTTTAAGGGTTTGGATCTTTCTACTTTATTGAACAGTAGAATATGTTTAAATACTAGAAGCTTTTTGCTAATTAATAAATACTGCAGGAGACTCGAAAGTAAAATATGGGAGGCGTAGAATCTTGGACTTCTCAGTTCAGAGTCCTTCTCCCCTATTTTTATGAGTAAAGTATCCATGAGATTGTGTCATGTTACTTCAAATGGAGCCATGAACCAGTTATGTAACAAAATTAGGAAACTTGCACAGACCTTAAGGCTGAGGGCAGAGATTCCAGAAATGGCTGCAGCAGTTGCAACAACTGCACGCAATGTTCTTTTACCAGAACCTGAAATAAATCTCAGAAATCCTGATAGTCAACATTTTGTTGCTATTTCAGACAGTTGTGTAATTCCCTGGCAAAACTTATTCCTTGGGTGACACTTATTTTCTGTGGCACTTCCATGCTTCAGATATCGGTGAGTTTGCTGTGGAAGTGAAGATGGCTAAGGTGAGTCTACTTCCCATCAGATTTTGAATGTTGGTTCTCACTACGTGCTCTGAGCTGTGTCTGTGAGGTCTTCCTGCTTTGGCTGGTGGCTGACAAAGGGCATGAGCTTATAAGGAAATCCACAGCAGCAGAAATGGGATCAGATGCAGTGGTTTGTGGGCAGAGTACCAGGGCCTGAGAAACGATCAGCTTTTCAGCATCTGACATCTTACTGGAGACACAGGCAGGCATGGACATGCTGCCAGATGTCTGTGTGTGTCATCATATATGACATGTTTGGTACATCTGTGTTCATAGAGAGCAGGGTTTGATACACAGCAGCCGGTGTGAGATCTGATTAATATTTTATTGTTGCTGCTGTTGGCCTGATAAACTCCTCAAATAAACAAAAAACAAACAAAAACATAGGCATCTAGGGATGTTCAATTTTTTTTTTTTAAAATCAGTTGTCTGGGGGTGATTGTGTATTGGGTTTTCAGGTTTTTTGGGGTTTTGGGGTGTTTTTTGAGATGGAGTGAAGGGCGAACTTTGAAAATTAACTCTTGTGAGCAGCACCCTAGGAATGCTGGTATCCAATTTTAGCAGAGTTGTTGGTCTTCCTTGGGGAAACCAAGTATGTTAATTTCTTTTTATTTACAAGCTATTATGACCTTGGATTACAAGACAACTTGGGGGGCCTTGACAGGCATGGCAGGAAGAGTACTTTTCATGCTGGTTGCTGGGTATGGTCCTTAGGTAGCAGTGTCTGGGGTTTTTTGAATTTAACTTTACTTTTTTCCTACGGTTTTGGCTGCTGCAGGTTTTCTTAAGGCTAGCTGGAAGGAACATGATAAAACTTCCACTGAGAGGTGTGAACCTGGGAGTGACAAGTTTCTCATTTGCTTGTATACAATTTGCAATTCTGAAATGCTGTTTTGAGAACAGTGATGCATAGATAAAGTACTTAAAAAGGACACTGAGTGCATTGCATAGTATTTGATGTTCCCTTTCAAAAAGGAAATGCAGGTTTAATGGTTTACTTGTAATGCACATGAAAAGTAATGGTTCTTTTGGAGCATTGCTTTAGGGCTTTCATCCTGTTGTGGCAGTGTCAGAACTCACCTGGGCTTGAGTGTAGGAAGGATGACTCCTGGTAAGCTTGGTGCTATATCTGCATTACAGGGATACCTGCCTTGGTTTGTGACATCATGGCAGAAGCAGCTTTTCTGTCAACCCTAATGTGACTAAGGTGTTTATTGGGCTCATTTAAAATTAACTCAGAGTATCAAATAACGTCAGCAATTTGATGGTAATGTTAACTTGTAAAAATAGATGTTGATGTTGAAAAGTGGGGTTTTTGCCTTTTTAGGCCAACTTGCCTAAAAGTTGCTTTCTAGCTCTGCGTGAGCAAGTGTTATGTTTTAAGAGATACAAATGTTGCTATAAAATTAGCAGTTTACGCCATAGGCTTTACTTTTCTGGTTAATTGTCTTTTCTTATTCTACATACCAGGGAATCCTAGTGAAATTATGCCTGTGATTGTGAAACTGCAATATGGAGGATCTAACATAATGGTAAAACAGTTCTGTCATGGAAATCAGTTGAAACCAGGTTGTCGTATTCTCATGGCTTTATATAATAACCTTTCTAAAGCTGCCTTTAATTTGCTGTGAAGAGAAGTTCTCCTGAAGGTAGTAAGAATCAATGTCTTTCTAAAAAACATTTGAGACAAATGTGATCTATGTTTTGCAGTTTACTTCTGGTGATGTATAGTGAACATGCAACTTCATTGCTTCATCATTCTGTGATCATAATGGGTTGAGAAGGACAGTCAGGTTTTGACTCAACATCTGGATGGTATCCTGACCATTCAGGTTGGGATTGCTATAAAGGGAACAGGTGCCTTGAAATACTTAGTGATTCACTGTGTTTACAGGCAAGGAAAACAACTATTTGCCTATGTGTCCTTGCTTGTGTTGTATTTTTAATTATGGCCTTTTGCTAGTTGGCACTGCTTAGATTTGTATTTTCCTCAAAAAATAGTTGTTTTTTTCTTTGTCACTGTGGAGGAGCACAGTTTTATTCTGAACTTCTGTGAGAGTTCAGATTGCTTTCATTTTTTGTAGAAAATTAAATTTGCTTTAATATTTCTGTCATATAGAAATATATACATTTATGTCTGACTAGGGTCCCCAATGCCCTGTGGATATGAATAAAATTTCTAAATATACTTTGAATTTATTTCAATCCTGTCTTACTCAATAAGCACTGCAGTCGTGTGGGGCTTGAATGAGTACTTAGCTACCTGAATACATCTAAGTATAGGTTTCTGTGGCTTTTGGGAAACTGCTTATTCGATTACAAGGTGTATTGTGTAGTATGATTATGCCATGAACTAGGAAACAGCTAAGAAACTCCACCTCTGAATGGGGATCACCAGAACCAGGTATTCCTCTCTGTTTAGCTTTAAGGAAGTAATGGATTTTGATTTTAAAATATTGCTTGTTATTTGTAGCATTAACTGTGAGTTTGATGGAAATGTAACATAGCTCTGTTGAATGTTGCAGAGATGTTGTGATCAAGCTTTTGTATCTGGATGCTCTGTCTAATCTCTGAAGTTGGGAATGTTTTTTGTGTTGCTCTTGAGTCTTCAGCTAGTTAAGATAATCTTGCTGTAGTTCCTCTGCACAGGACATTGTACACCTGAGTGCCTAAGCTGGTCCCTTCCTAGATGCAGGTATTTGACACAGAATGTGGAACAGAAGGCTGGGTCCAGAGAGAAGGAGGGGAGGAGAGCTGCGCAGGAGAGGGGCACTGCTCTGTGCTGCTTGTGTTTGTCCATCAGCTGTTCCACTGTTCACTTTCACTGAGTTGATAGTGATGTGCTTTAGAGCGCGGCTTGCACAGCTTGGACTTCAGGATCAGTATCAATTGGAACAATGAATGACAGACAAGAATGATGGAGTGACCTGTAACGAACATGCAGAGGTCTGAAATTGCTCAGATACTTACTCTGCAGCCTGAGGTGTTCAGTGAGCTGTGGGCAGATAAAGTCAGAGCCAGGGCTGCAGCTGAAGTGCCCTGAATTGTTTCCATCCAACCCTCACCCAGATAAGCTAGCTTCAGGCTGAGTCTGTTAAACTCAAAATGTCTCATCTCACCTCATTAAACTCCCCAAAACCAAAAAACTAAAAAACCAACCCATAGATAAATCCTAGCTCCTGCAAGCTGAAACAGTGGACAGAAATAATTAAATAAACCTTTTCGTCTTTTATTACTATGCTGTCTCAGAAATGGTTGTGTATCTCTTGCAGAAAGCATGTGATATTTCTCTGTAGAGTTATTTTTACCTAGCACACCAAATTCTGTTTTGAGACATCAATCCCATGATTTTGTCATATTTACTTTTGTAAGCATAATCTTTGCATTTGTTTATGCAAATGTGTATGCAAATATGCTTAAAATGCCACCAGAATAGATTCTATGGAGGATTTAAGGCAGAGAGTTTCTTAAAAATATGAAAACCATGGATAATCTAAATAACAGGTTTGTTGATAGAAATCAAATACAGCTACTTCTTTATATTTGGTTTATAATTTTGTGAGGTAATTGTTTCTTGAGGCAAAGGATTTTTGAGCAAATTGAAAAGCTACTGCAAACAAAGGTTGCTGTCTTTAAAATGGCTTATCCAATTTTAGCCATACTTGACACAGTTCGAAGTCTTGGATTAATGAGTTAATATTTGTTTTCCTGAAAAATCATTGACCTTGGAGAAAGAGATCAAGTTAATGTAGCTGTTGAGGGAAGGGTTTCAGTCTAGGTTCAGTAGTTCTTCACTGCTGATAATAAGTTGTTCCAATCTTTTTCTCATCCTGTGATTATGGTGGTAGGAAGTAGGGTGTATTGTATGAGAGAGGTGTTAGTTTTAGAGAAATAAGAAGGAGTTAAAGGTCGCCCAAGATGAGGTCATGGAGGCAGGGAAGGCGAGGGTGTAAGTCTGATCAATATCTCTGTGGCCCCTTCCTGCCCTGGCACCTCTGAGCAGCGAACTGCTTTCACTGTGACTGTGCTGCAGATGGTGTGTGTGGAGGCCATGTGAGTGTGGGGAAGGGTTTCTATCACTTTGAGTCCAATGTAACAAAGGATTTTTAAAGTTGAGTTTAATTGAAGAGGTTTAAGTCCTATTGTAAGCTTTATGTGGGTGAGAAAGAAGGGTGATCAGTCTATGTGATATGCCAAGTTACAACAAAGCCTCTGTTGGACTCCTTGCTTTGTGTGATAGTAATATTTTTATATTAATTGTACCAACGAATTCTTAATAATTGATAGTTGCTGTTAGAATAACAGACACTATTATCAGAAGCAAACAGGTCAGAAACAATTACAGATGTTGACACAGCCATGGCTGCCAGCTTTAATGATGTGACTTACATGATACTTTCAACAGTGGAAAAATTGCGGTGTTTGCTTGCTCAGTTGCACCAGTTGTCAGTGTTCTGATATTTCTGGAATTTGCAGTGACTGTCTAAGCTCTCTGAGACATTTCTTTCTCTTGGGTTGTAATTTTATCTGAAGTTGTATAAAAGATACTGGAGTTGCACTGTTAGAAATCTTCAAAGTAGGTTCATTTGGGAAGCATGAAAATGTATGGCATGTTTCTTAGAAATCCTCAGGCACTGATATAATATCAATCCATCTGTTGAAGGTTTGTACTACACTGTATATGGTGCATATCCAAACTAAAGGCACCATAGTTTGTGTGCGGCCACACCTGGGTGCTGGGTCTAGTTTTGGGCTTCCCAGTAGAAGAGAGACCTGAAGGCTTTTTGTATTTATTTTCTTCCTTTTTTTTTTTTTTTTTTTTCTTAGTGAACTCTGGGTGACTGATTATGTGAAAGAAGACTGTAAAAATTAGTCTCAAGATACAAATGTTTTATATAGGCGGAAAATTTGGGGTTTACTTTTTATTTCATACTGAAAACTAATTACAGTGACATCAAAGTTTAACTAATGCTATTGCTGTTTGTTGCTGTTAAAACAACCATACCATTCTTCCTTGATTTTCTCCTTTTTTCTTAGTTTTGGTCTCCTGTTTTCATGAGGGTATTAATTCTATGATTAGTGAAGTTCTAGCACTGGTGTTTTTTTCTTCTTCAAGTATATCTAATAGTCTGTATGGATCTTTCTTGCGTTTTATAACATAATTATTGAGGAACTTCAGAATACTGTGTTGGGCTAATAACTGTAGGTTGCTTAATTTAGAAGAAAAAAAAATGCTGCATGTAATATAACACTTGTGAGGTTCCTGTGAGACAATGACAGATCATCTCTGTGCAACCTCTGTGTTTTACTGGGAAGGAGAAAACTGAGGCTTTTGATGTCCTGTAGCAGCAGATTTGTAGTTTTTTGCTTGCCTAGTGGAGAAAACCCAAACTCTTACTAAAATAGAAATGAGGCAATGTGTAAAGTAAATACAGCTGTTCAGTGATTTGCAGGTAACGGGAGTGTTTCTACATTCCCTGTTTGGCCTTCGTAGGGAAGGTGGAAGTAAAGTTCTGTCTCTTTCTGTTAACAGCCTAAAATGACTCTGTGAATTCAGTGGAATAAATGGCGTCCAAAGTAACTGATGCTATAGTTTGGTACCAGAAAAAGGTAAGATTTCTATTTGTTTTTATGGTGGCTTATTGTGTTTATGTGTAAATATAAAAAATATAAAATACTTACCTGTTACATGTTAGCATTGTATGAGAGTGAGTAGCTTGAAACTCTTCTTCCATAACTAAGTAAATATTTAGTGAGTGTATCTAGTGAAATGAAATAACTTTTGGTCTATGCTGAAAATTTCTTACTCCCTTGGTTATCTGTGCTCTGCAAGAAGAAGTACAGTCTTGATATAAACAACCCATTCCTCAATAGAGTGTTAATTAATGTACAGGAGAATGTTGTTTCTATGGCACAGAAAAGAATCCTTGTATTTAAGTAGAAAGTAAGAATTGAAATAAATTTTCTATCAGTAACAAAAAACCTGTGTGATCCCTACCCAAGAGAGAGAGTCTTGTCTCTCCATGGTTTAATAAGTTTTTGTGAGTTAGTGTTTTCCTTGGGCCTATAGCTGTCTTTTGGAGAAGGGTACCTCTTGCCCTTGAGTAAATGGTGGCAATGGTCTTCAAAACAGAAATTCTGGTTAGCTTCTAGCAAAGCAACAGTTTTCTTGAAATAGGACAGTACTGATCTGCCTTGTTGAGGTCTTTATAACAGTGAACTAAATGTACAGTTGAAAGAACAGAAAAACTAATTTTGCTGACTTAATTTATGCCAGTCATTCAGTTATGTGTTAAAAATTTGAAAATAATTTACAGTTTAATGATGAATTTTTTGTTTGGTTTTTTTTCTGTGTACTTTCTCCCTTCTCTTATTTAAGCTTTACGAAGAGTACTTTTGGAAAAGTATCAGTGGAAGAACACAGTGGTGTTTGAACAGTTTCTTGCTTGCAGGTCCTTTTTAAAAGGTTTGGAAGATGCCTTGTAAAAGATTTAATGCAATGAAATTCAATGCAGGATCTCATGGATGGGGAAAATGATGCTGGTTTTACCTGCTTCCACTCATTCTCTCATATACCTAATTCACTCACTGTATAGTCATATCAGAATACTGATAGTGCTGATATAACACCAAGCTGTGTTTGTGTTTGGTCTGGCCACAACCACCTTTGTGCAGTGTAAGAGATGCTGAATGTCGCATCCTCATCACACTTCTGAGGTTGTTTTTGTTGGTGATGATGCACTGTTCTTTGGACAGATCTTTCATGATATTCAGCTTTATATATAGATGGTCCTTTGATGCAAGAAAGAGCCTGCAGCCCCTGGAAATCTTACATGAAGTTCATGTTTGTTGTCTGGTTGGTTTTGGTTTTGTTTTTTTTTTTCCCCAAATACATGTCTGCTTTACTACTGGTCATACAGTAAAAGGAATGGCACATTTGGTATAATCCAACTTTCCATCCTGCTGATGTTAGGAGGGCAGTGTCTTCTGCTGATGAATCACTGTGGTGTCTTCTGGTCTTGATATAAAAAGCCCATTTCTCAATTTTACTTTTCCCAGGACACTGCTCCTAACAGGATTACTCGTTATCAGTAGAGGTCATTCTTTTAACCCTCGTTCTGTAATTTTTTCCAGTGATTTCACACACATTTCCAATTTTTGTTTTATAGCAAAAAAATTTCTGCTGCAAATCTCTGCAGGCTTTTGCAGAGGTCTGCTTGGCCAGGAATTGCACACTGCCTTTATGGCAAGGAGTTGTGATGAGTTGACTTCTTTACTTCTGGAAAGACTGAGCTGCCTTCAGGAGGGATAAGTTAATGTGTAAAGCAGATGTCAGTCTTGTCCCTGGTGTGAAGAAAATTTAATTGCAATCCACATGTGGACTGGGGTCTGCCAAATGAGCCAGTTATGCTACTTTAGTATGAGGAAATGTAATGTTTTGAGACAAATGGCTATATTGCAGAAAAGTTGCATCTCCTGCAGATGTTAATGCAAACTAGATTGTAATTTCTTAGGTTGAGGGTTCTCCTGGATCAGGCTGATAACCCCAGAGTTTTGTAACTTTGTAGTGTGATCTGTTCCTGGGAGTATCAAGACTCTTTCACCTATGCCCTTGGTTTTGTTTATTAATTAATTCATTTGTTTAAATCTATTACATGGCACAATATTTTTCTCCATGGATTTGTAATTTGAACCGAAGATTTAATTTTAGGGAACAGAAAAAGTTGTGCTAGTGTTCAGTTGATACTAAACTTTTTTTTTTGTCCCTTTGGATAAATTTTGTTTATATGCTTGCTTATAATGGCAAGATACTGAACTCTGTGAACTGGTGGTTCCTTCCAGTTTTAAGTTTTTATTGTAGTTGTCAGAGTTTTCCCACTTACCATGCCTTTTGATCTACTGACTCATCACAGCTGTAACTGGAATTGAAAGTGGGGAGGGATCAAAACTTAGCACATTCTGGTAGTAGGAGTTTGTTTCTGGGGCAAGAGAGAACCAAGGTTGTAGTCAGTATTGATCAAATTGATATGATCTGCCTCTGTGATAAAATGAGAAAAGCTGTTTTGGGGAGGTGTTTTCAGATTAATAAATTGGTATATGAATAGCTTTAAAAAGAACATTAAGAACTTCAGGTATTTCTAGTTATACATGGCTAAGAAGTATTTGAGTAGGTTGAGGCTGTGTAAGAAATACTGAACAGGTAACTTGCTCCTTGTCTTTCTTAGTTTTCAATTTTGATATATTTTTTGATACATTTATATGTCTCTCAATTGAGTTTCAAAGGCCTGTTGGTTTCTCAAATGAGAGACAAAACATTTTTATATCAATGGAAAGAGTTAAGCAATTGAGCTCTTCCAACCCTACTTTAGGCAAGGTTTGCAAACAGCAAGTTTACTCATGACTCATACTATTGTCTGAAATTGAGCTCCTTACACCAGGATGATTTAGTAATAGCCTTAATTGTTTGAAAGGTCAGACCTTTTATTATGTAAACATGTTTTTCTGTTTTGACAACAGATTTGCTCTGCTCTTAGTGCATTGGAGCCCTGATTACTGTCTTATAAAAATAGAGTAATCAATTCTGAGTCATTTTAAGTTGGATTGTAAGATTTCAGAGTGATATTATAGCAGCTTCTTATTTGAGATACAAGATTGGATGGACAGAGTTTTAATGCTTTCAGTGATTACTTGTTGCAAAGACTTTTTCAAGGCATGAAATCTGCTAGATACATGTTGGCTCTGTAGAAAGTAAAATAAATGAAACCTCTGCTGTGTTTCTTGATACACTGGGGAGAACAGTGCTGAGATCCTCGTGTGTCACAGAGGGTTTGTCTGGCTTGTTTTCAGCCCTTGGAGCTGCCCTGGTTCTTGCAATAAAAGGGAGTGGCAGGAGTGTCTGCATTGCTCCCTGGAAGGGTTCCAGACAGCTACCGAGCTACTGCTCCCCTAGGTGCACAATGCTGGTTAATATCCTTAGGATTTTCTGTATTTTCCACCATACTCAATTGGCATCAGCTTTGGAATTGATTGATTTTATGGAGAAGGCCGTTGTAGTGTTTCCTCTGAAAAAAATCTGACACCCCACATTTATTGCAAACAATTTCAGTGTCTGGTGGCATAATTTTTGTATGATACTAATATTTTATGTGTACTTGAATTATTGCCTCAGTAACAGAAACTGATGTTAAAAGTAATAAAGTTGAAAATAATTGAAAATGCTGCTTTTGTTGCTTGTAACTTTTTGCATTTATTTCTTATAATGCTTTCAAATTTTACAGATAATAATAGATGGAATTTTGGTCTGGTTTCCAGTTTGGAGAAGATACATAAATTTACCTTAATGATTTTGTGATTTTCAGTCCTTACAGAAGCCTTGCTGCTAAAATGGGGAACTCTCTCTCCTACAATATGACCAACAAATATGTACAATCATGTTGTTCCTTCTCTTGGGGATGGTTGTAGGGGAAGGCAGAATGGAACTTAATGATTTGAAGCTGAATCCTGCACCTGATTACATATTAGTTAACTTTGCCAATGCAGCTTTCTGCTGTTTTGGGTGTCCCTTAGGTACAACTGTTAAAGGGTACAATAAAATAAATGAGATGTTTTCTCTCTCATGGCTTTAAAGGGCAAGATTAGAGTTCTAATGGCATTCCTTTAAGATCTTAATATTCAGTGTTTTACAGCTCATTAGTCCAAGATTATACTTGCCTATTTAGATTGATAGAGCAGCCTGGGTTGGAAGGGACCTGAAAATTCATCACATTCCAACTCCCCCACCATGGGCAGGGACACCTTCCCCTAGCGCAGGGTGCAGCTTGGAGCACTTGCTAGTGAAGGCTGAGGCAAAAACATCTGAGTACCTCAAACTTCTCCATGTCCCTGGTAACCAGCTCTCTCCTGTTTCCTTCCACAGAGGGCCCACGTTTTTCCTGGTATTCCTTCTGTCATCAACAAACCTGTAGAGGCTTGTTTGTGTTGCCCTTGAGGTCCCTGGTGAAGTTTAACTCTCTCAGTGCTTTAACTTTCCTAACCCAGTCCCTGTATTAAGTATTAAAGGAGGAAATAAAAATTATATCCGTCCTTGAAATCACCTGATTTCCTTTTTGGCACTGAATTCACATGATGCCTTACTGACCCTGGCACCAAAGGCAGGTTTTGCCAAGTGGACAGGCAGTATGGCTATTTTACCTAAAATGTTGGATGCTGAAACTGCATTGGTTTAAAAATGTGTACCTTCAAGTGCCAAAACTTGCCAAGTGTTGGAACTGGCATTTGTCAGAGCACTGAGGAAGAAGATGTATGTTCAGATAGAGTTTCCTTCCACATTTGATACTCAGGTACCCCCTGACCTAATGGGGGTGTACCTTCAGTGCCTTTTTTGGTGAGGCAAAACTCTGGTTTCTGAATCTTGTGCAAAAGATCACTCAAACTGGGGCTGTGGCTGAACAAAGCATTTTGCTGCCTGTAGGCTCCCATGCCTGCTTTGCCTTCCCACAGACTTTCATACATTTATTTAGTGAGTTGGGTCAGGAAACTCATCCAGTTCGATCTCAGACTGTGAGTCTACAAGAGATGAACCTGTCTAATGGCAGGGGAGTGACGAGATGAAATCCCTCTGTCTTGAGAAGGATTCACTGATTCTTAAATTGTTTAATTAGGCCTTGTGAAATTATAGCCTAACATTTTCTTTTCTCTTCCTGAGCAATCTGATTGATCTTTCAGCCACCCAGACAAATGCAGGGGCAACAAGGAAAGTGTTCTATGGGAAATGGAAATGATCAGGGACGTAAGAGCAATCCTTGTCTAAAATCCTGGTTGCAACATTGGTCAAATCACTGGATTTTCTGAGATCTTCAGGGAATTATACTGAATAATGAGACTGTCAGAGTGGTTTTCTTTTCCCATTACATCTTGAGGCTGTTTTGTTTTGTGCAAGTACATTATAATTTAAAAAAAAAGTTCCAGAAGTCTAAATCATTAACACTTGGAGAGTAGCTGGGCATCTTCAGCAATAGTGTAGTGAGTGGACCTAGGAAGGGGATTGCTCTGATCAGCTCACCTCAAACAGCATCTCGGGTTCTGTGTCCAACTTTGATTATTCCTGTACTCTTGTTTAGTTTAACCTGCAAACTATTTCTAATTATTCCATATGTCTTTTCTTTGTGTTTAATTGTGTGATGAAAAAAGGTGGTTTTGTGTTTTTAGTAAATCTGCTAAAATTTGTGAACCATTACTCAGGGCAATAAATAAGTATGGTTGACAGATGTTAAGAAGAATTAATCTGTAAAGAATAATTCAGAAAAACTATTAGCATGTAGTTGATAAATGTTTAATTAGCTATTATTGGACTCTGAAAGGGATGATGTCTCCGAAGTAAGCCTTGGTAAAATTATTGTTCAGTGAAATGGCTGTAAATACAGTAGTGTTGCAGTTATTGGTAGAATTTAAGTGGGCCATTAGTTGGTGATTCAAATAGTTAAGAACAAATAACTCTTATTAAAGTTTTGAATTGCTTGCTTAATTTTACTCTAAATAGCTGGTTTCAGCTTCCCTCTGGCACCAAACAGGGAGAAGGGAGGGGAATCACGGAATTTTTAAAATCAGAAGTAACAATTCAGCAGTTAAAATTTCAAAGCTGTGTACCTTAGGATATAGAGTTTTATCCCTTCACTGTCCTTCTCCTGTTGACTAAAAGTTACTAAACTATTTGCTGTTAACAGACACTGTATAACTCATATAGTAATGTCTATCTGTGGTTTATTGGCTAAGTTTGTCTTAGTTTAGCTTGTCCAGTCCACGTATCCACCATAAACAAAACTGAAAAGAAACTTCCACCCTTGAAAATGAAAAACATCCAGAAAAAAACCCATCCCAAGACTAGAAATCTACTCCAACAGAGAGTTGATAGAGCTGAGCTAATGGAGTATTGCCTTTACAACAGTGGGGATCAGTTCATGTAAGAAATGAACTGGACTTTAAAATAACTTTTAATAATCCTGTTCTAAGTTTTGAGAAGATGATACATGTTGTAAAAATTAATAATATGGCTTGCATATAAATTGTTTAAATATTGATATATTAATACTAAAATTTATATAGAAAGTCATATATTAATAATGTTGGACTGTAAAAGTTAAGCATATTAGCTAAGTTAATAAAGCATATTAGCTAATATTTTAGCACTAAGTATTTTAATAAGGTGTCAGACAGTGCAAGGAAGCAGCTTTGTTATTTATTTACCAAACTCTAGATCTTACATCTTTGGGATTTGTAATACTATTGTGATGTGCCTTGTAAAAGTGTTTAGAGGTTTTAAAGAGCAAAGTTTAGCACACAAGTTTCATTATTGATAAACATTAAAGTTTTAAGATCCAACAGGAAATACTATGTATTCTTAGGATTATAATCTTTGCTAGTCTGCATGGTCATAAATTATAAATGCCTCTTGAAATATTGATCAATTCCATTAGAATCAGAAGGGCCTTGCAAGTATTGGGCTACAGGTGGATACCATCACTGCATTAGCTTAAAGTGAATATCAGTGTCATTCACAAAGCTCAAATTCAATCTTGATGCACACGTGGCTTGTTATGAGAAAGGCACTGGGAAGAAGCAGTGTGCAGTGCTAAAGCCTTTTCATTGTGCTTTGCAATAAAAAATTGCTGTGTTTTCAATAGGGTAACTATTTACTTAGGCTAATTGCCGTTGCTGTTATACAACCGAGCTGTACAGGTGCCAAATTTTAGATGTATGAAGAAATTTGATCAAATGCTTCCTGATGTATTTCATTGGGAAAGAGTAAGTGCAGCTATTTTAGATAATTGCAAGAGATGCACATATCTCTTAAACCGAGGAAATGTTATGAAGAATCTGCGCTTAAAAAGGATCTCAAATTTATTTAATCTTTCAGTAAAGAGCTAGCTTTATTTAGTTTTACCAAATGTGAAATTGTGGAGCTTAATTTCCCATGCCAAGTCACATACAAGTTAGTTTGGGGGGTTTTTGGAAATTAATTACTTGTGAGGAAACTTTTTTTCAAGAAAAGCGTATTTGAAAGTTTATGACACCATGTTAATTTAGGATGTTAAACCCCTGCTTCTCAGTTATAAAAGAGTGGCTGCAGTTTTCAGTCTTTGCATTTAATCCCTTATACGCTGAAAATTTATAGTTTGAAGAATGGTTGCTAATTCTGCAAATGCATAAAGGAACAGAATCCCATTCATCTTCTTTACTCGGTGTTTATTGAGCAGTGGGTTCTTGAGAATGGAATGTTTTAGAGGTAATTGATTTGGATAGACTGGATAAAGTCTTGGCATTGAGGAGGCCTGGGATGCCCAATTTAAACTAAGTGTGTATAAAATAACATCTACTAGTTTATCTACTTCTGCTACAGGTATGTTATACCACAATTTTTAATATCTGTAGCATATTACTGACAAGTTTTCTACAACGGGGTGATGTTGATGCTTGGTGATAAAAGTTACATTTCAAAATGAGATAGGCTTGTTATCTAACTCTTTGTTAATTTATTTTCTACCAAGTCATAACAAAAAATGCTCTCGAATACAATTTTGGGTTAGGTATTTCATAAATTAAATTAGAATAAATTTCTGTGTAAAATCAATTTAAAACTGGGATATTGTGTTTTATAGTTTGCTTTAAAAAAAGTTTATTGCCAGTTGTAGGCTGGACTAATGGATTGTAAGTATCAGTGACAGCACTAATTCTTGGAAGAGATTTTAGAAGCATTTCTGAAAGCTATGTACTTAAAAATGGGACGATTTTTTGACTCCTGTGTTTTGTACTTGAAATTTTCTCTGAAGGATAGTGCAGAACTTGCAGCTGTGAGGGATGAGACTCAGGGCACATTCAGTGGGTTCAGGAGTAGTAAATGGGTACTGGGGTTGATCAGGGCATTGCTGTTGGCAGAATAGTTCCAGCCAGGGGAGCTTGAAGGCTTGTGGAGGAACCCTGGGGACAGGAGCATACTGAGGGAAACCTTGCTTTCTTTAATCAGGTTCCATGTATATTTAAATTCCTCAGCTTCCAACCTGGTCTTGTCTCTGCAAGGTTTTTCCTTCCTTTTACTTCGCTTTAGAGCTAAATTTCTTTGGTGCTAGACTGGGTGCTAGACTTCTCTTCCATGCCCTGCAGGTATGTACAATTGTAAGGAAATACATGAATAGCCAAGAGCCTACATTTGTTTTAGATTTACATTAGATTTAACATAAAACAGAATTCAAATGCAAATACTTGTAAATCCAAACTCTTTGAAGCTGCAATTGGCTGATGCTCTCAATAATTTAAAACTGGGAAGGTTTGCTAGTATTAGCTTACATTCTTCATTCACAAATTATGTTGTTGATTTTAATTCACACATGTGTCTAGCATCTCTGGTAATCATTTTATGTTATAATTTAGTTTGTTGTAAATGAAAATATGTCTTCCAATGAATTCTGCAAGACAGATTTCACAATCTCTAAATGTGCTTTCCTGACATAAAGGAGAGAAAAAAAATTAATGCCTATGTTTTTAACTTTCCTTGTTTCAGTAACACTAGTTCTTCCTATTTTTGTTTAATGTGGGAAATGAAGTGTGCCAGTATCCAGTATGCAGCTTTATAATGTGTTGTGGATTGACCCTGGCTATAAATGCCAGGCACTGGTGCTCTCTCTCTCCTGCTGCAGCTGTGCAGAAAAGAGGGAAAAAACTAACACACGCAGGGCTCATGAGTTTAAGGCACTGATGGGAGGACACACTGAAAAAGGGCAAAAAACAGGGAGAAAACTTAAAGTTGCAAAGTGATTTATTAACCTGACAGAGTTGGAGGATAAATCAGAGGTAAAAATAAGCTCTTAAGACACCATTTCTTCACTGACCCCCCTCCATCCAACCAACAGATCTGGCCCAGGGGCAAGGTATGGGGTTCCTCTTAGTCAGTCCATCACCACAATTCTTCTGCTACAAACACTGTTTCTCTACTCACCCCCCTCCCTATTAAGGCCATTTCTCAGCTCACCCCCTCCCGCCTTCCTTCTAACCAACAGCTTTGGGGTGGGGGCAGGGTTTGGTGTTTTCTTTGGTGAGTTCATTAGGGAGAAGTGTCCTCTACTTAGCCATGGGGGTCCCTCCCACGAGAGACAGTCCTCTGCAAAGTTCTTTGGTGTGGGTCCAGTCTCACGAGCAGCACCCGCCCGATTGCTGCAGTCCGAGATTCCTCTGTCCAGGTTGCAGAATTCCAAGCTGAGGCCAGGCTGTTTCCATCCCGGGAGCAAGGCCTTTCTCTCTCCTGCAAGGCCTTTGCAACTCTCAGTCTCTGGGACTCCCACTGGATCAGAGCTTCCTGCAGGCATCACCTGCTCCTCTGGCGTGGGCACCTCCCCACAGGCTGTGGGGGGTTCTCTGCATCCTCTGGACCCCATGGGCTGCAGGGGGACCACCTGCTCCCCCATGGTCTGTACCTCATGGACCCCATGGGCTGCAGGGGGACCACCTGCTCCCCCACGGTCTTCACCACGGCTGGCAGAAGGTTTTCAGCTCCGGCGCCTGGAGCACTTCCTCCCCCACCTTCTCCACTTATCTTGGTGCCTCCATGTTGTTTTCCCTCACATATTTTTACCTCCTCCTCCTCCTCCTTCTCTGGCTAAAAAGAAGTGCGTGCTCACATTGTTTTGATTTCTTCTTAAATATGTTTTCACAGAGGCGTAACTAACATCTCTAATTGGCCCAAGTTTGGCCAGCAGCATGTCCATCATCTTCAGAGCCATCAGAGACTGGCTCTGCTGGACATGGTGGAGAAATTTCCAGAATCTTCACACAGGACACACAGGAGCCATCTTTGTACCCCACCCTACTCACTAGCAAAATCTGGGCAAAGCAAAACCAGCACATAATACCTTTGTTTTCATGTGTTTTCTTCTAATACATTTGGAAGAGAAGTGTAGAGGGATGCTTATGCAGGTGGTGAGAAAGGAAACTGAGTATCAGGTCAGAATGTGATGTTCTGGGTGGCATGCACACCTGCTCCCTGAAATACTCCTCAAATTTTGTTGAAACACAAAGAGGTGATACTGAGTAGATTAAAAAAGAAAACCCAAACAACAACAACAATATGAGAGATTGTAATGGTACTTGCTGTCTGTAATTCTCTCTACCACTCCTTTCAGTTCGCACTTGCATGTCTTACTGAATAGTTCTGTGCTCAGGTTTCAGTAAATAAAGTTGATCAGAGGTGGCTGGACAGATCCACGCCTCCGATAAAACAGTTGTAAAGGACCCTGTCCTTTAAAGTAGTTCTGTCTGTCTTATTTTACCTGCTGCTGGAAGAATTCCTTTATGGGGCTTTGTTAAAAGAGAAATATGAATGGCAAAACCCCTGCTTCTTGTCTTTTTGTGGAGATGGAAGCTGCTACCTAAAGAGGGAAAATAAATACTTGTAGGAAAATATAACTAAGTAAGATTTTAAATCAGTTGACTTCCTTGCCTCAGATGTCTTCTGGGATCTGTGTTTCCCAGAATTCCTTTAACAAATGGTCTGTTATTTGTCTGAAAGGCGAATGCTGTTTTAAAGACTTTCAACTCTATACCAGTTTCAGCTATGAATGGAATTAGGAATGGAGTTTGCTTTGCAGCTTTATTGGCACAAAGGCTTCCTTCCGCATTTCATTCTTGCGTAACAGAGAGGGACACAGACTTGCATCCCCTTTTCTGTCATTGTAGAAAGAAATTTTTCTTGGAAGTGGGGAGGGGAGGACACAATATTATGCAGCACAAAAATTTCACTTGGGGCTGTTCTTAGAAAATTTAATGAAAACCAGGAAGGCCTGAAATTTCATTTGAAATGCATTTAGAGGAAAAGCCAGAACAATTAGCTATAAATGCCTGGGTGGAGTGGTTATTCAATATATTGACTTTTTAATTGCTGGCTGTTATCCAGGTGGTGTTAGCTGTTAAACTTCCTTTGGTTTAATTACTTTAATTGTAGCAAGTGCTTAATTCTGCCCACTACTGTGCCTGACTCCCTAGTTATTTCCACAGTCTCTTATTTTTTTCCAAATGAGAGGTGTAAAGTATTTATTATTATCAAAAAGCCAGTAGATTATTTCTTTTGTAAAGTTTTAAAGTAGCAAACTATAGAAATTGTTTAGCCCTTGTGAATGGGAAATATTATTTAAATTTGAGAAAGAGTAATTCAGTTTGCTGTTCTCACTTTCAATGTTAGATATGCTTTGAAATTTACTACTCTAAATTAGAATTTTTTAATGTTATTTTTTTCCACTAATTGGTCAGGTTTAGAGGCACAGGGGATGCCTTACATTTCTTTGTTTGTGTGTGTGTTTGTGTGTTGACTTCCCTGAATATTTTTTTGCATTTATGTTGGATCCTTGGTTAAAAGATCCTTTTTGACAAAGAATGACTTTTTCTTTCTTTTATAACATCAAAATTAAATCTGAAGGCTGAAATACTAAAGGAGAAATCAGAACAATGTTTTCTGGTACAAGGTGTGGGCACTTGTGCTTGGGTCTTTTATGTCTGTTGTAGTTGTGAACTCGAAGGAGGAGCCACACTCATGCAGTAAGACTGAATTTATGCAGGTTTACTCAGATGGTAGGAGTGGTTCCTCTTGCCTCTCTGTCAGGTGTCTGAGCTGCTTGTGTCACCTCTGCAGACAGGAAAAGGATCTTTGTATCGCAGGAACTGCATCTGTCTCGCCCTCGTGACCTAAAAGTGATCTTACACTTAACTGCTCATAGTCTGTGATATGAATCAAACCCCAGATAAACATGATTTATGTGTCTAGGTAGAACAGCTGGGATGGCGAGGGTTTAAAATTGCCATAGTAAAAAGAGTATTGTTACTGATTATTATTTAGAAATACTGTTTGTGTAGAGATCAAAGCAATCTGATGATAACTTCTAACAAAACATGGGTATGTTGTCTCATATATTGACTTGTTCTTGTCACTATCTTGCATCCTGAAGTTTAAGGTTGCCCTTCCTCTAAATATCTGACATTCGGCAGGGAAAGGTGCTGTTTCTTGATATTCTGTGGGTTCCCCCTGGGCTATAAGTTGGTTGATTGCCGGCCTGACCACATATCTGGTTACTGTGCACTGTTAAAAGATGAAGCTCAAGACCAGATGGCTTTAAAAGTGGGTGGAATGGAATGGGAATTATAGAGGATTTAAAAACAAATAAATTAGGTAAGGGTATGGGTTCAACTAGATGTGCATATTCCTTTTCAAGTTATCTGAAAGACCACATCAGTGTAGGTGCTGTAGTTCTGCTCTCTCTCAGTATGGAGGCTGGAATCCTCATCTGGGCTGGGAGAAAGTGTGGTCTGCCCAGTGCTTGGGCTTGCAAAAGTCCTGGGATGAGGCTGGGACTGTGTGAGGCTCCCCTCCATCACAGTTCATTTACAGATTAGCTTGATCCTGTCCAGCCAAGATAGAATGGACAAGATAAAAATTTCTTTGTAAAACAAATCTCTCCAAGGAAAGAACCTGCTGGCTTCATGCTTCTCTTGTTGAAGGTTGATTTGATTTTGTTTGATAAATGTCTTTTAAATTCTAATGTAGATTTTTTTTCTGTATTTTTTTTTTCAGATTGGAGCATATGATCAACAAATATGGGAAAAATCAGTAGAGCAAAGAGAAATAAAGGTAATAATACAGCATTTAATTTTTTTTTGTGGTTGTGTATGCTGATGTAATCTACATTGTATGTGGTGGTATTTAATACTGGTAAAGTAAAACTAGACTTCTGAAGTGTAACCAAATGTAACTAGCTTACTATGCTCTATTTATTTTTCATAATTAATAACTGGAGCATTTAGTGTGATGCATCTTTCTGTATCTCAGTATGTTTTTTTCTTATCACTTATCTTAAGACAGGGCTTAGTTGTGTCAATACCTCTGTCTTTCACTTTTCTTTGTGATGAATTCTAATGTCAGTTATCTGAGCTCTCTTTGCTTTCAGTTAGTTACCTTATACCTGCAGTTTACTTTCCCTCCTTTATGATGCTGTCATTGTTTTGTACAGTTTATTAGACTGGTAAGTACCTCAGGCTTTGTTTCTCTGAACAAGCAGTTTAACAGCGTTCTGTGCATTTTGGTTTAACTAACAGTACCGTCAATGTCTGCCACATTGCTAAATTGCTTTGGAGATAAAGGGATCAATTCTATGAAACTAGTTCTATGGGTTGTGTGTGATATTATACCCATGATGTTAATTTAGTTAACATTTTCTTGGAATTAACCTTTTTTTCCCTCCAACACTGCACGGAAGTACTGTTCTATTTCTGCATGAGTTTCAAGGTGTTGCTAATACTTAACACCAGTAAAATGTACATTGCTTCAGTCTCCACGGGGGTGGGTTTTTTCACTCCCCAGTGATTAAACAAAATGTGTGTGGGGACTTGCTTGCCTTCTGTGGGAGCTGTGAACCCTCACTTCTGGGGGTGCCTGAAGGGTCCTTCCCACGGCCATGAAAACCCAGCACAGCTACGAGAGGAGTTCTTGTAACTGCTGTGTCATAGCACATTAGCCAAATAGTCATTGCAGATAATGCCCTGTGCTGATTGGAAATGCATCTTGTTTGGCTCACGAGTGCAGTAACTAACAAATGACTGCTGGTGCCTGAGTTTGGGTTGACTGAATGAAGTGCAGTTTGGGTAACACCAAGGCACATGACTAAGTTCAGGTTTTGCACATTAGTACTTTAATCTCAAAGCTCCTACAGTGCTTTGACATTTAAAAAAAAAAAAAAAAAAAAATTAATAAATTAACTTCACTAAAAATCTGAAAAATTCTTGATTTTTAGTAGAAAATCCATTTCTCTTACTATGAATTTTTAGTTTAGTTACAACTGTAATAGAATCTATTAAGATCAATTTTAAAATTTGTGTAAAAGAGTTTTTTACAATAATAGTAACTACTTGTAAGCATTTTTATTTAAGCATTCTTTTGCTAATGCTTGGGTGAAATGTGTTTGGTGCTGAATAGAAATTGTATGAACTAACTGGATGAGTCTGAACATTGTGAAACACTGAATATTTTTAAAAAATAACCTTAGTCTGAAACACAGCTGTTTTTAGTGTATGTTACAGAGATTTGTGATGCATTAAGAAAGTGGAGAAATTACATCTGAATAAATGGAATGCTTTCACTGTGTGTGGCAAACAGTTCAGGAACCAGCTCAGTGTAGTCCATGGACACTGAAAGCATTCACTGTTTGACCAATGGTATTTTTAAAGAATGAGTCACCATTTCTTTTCCTATGAAGGTTGCATCAAGTTGTACCCTACTTAGTTTTTTCAGAATTCTTTCTTTAAAATGAAAACATAACTTGAGCCACAGTGGTAAATTTTTCCTAGGATTGAGAATGTGCTTTTAGGGGATTATTTCTTCCAAGAGGCACATCTTTATTTAGACTTTCAAGAGAGATCTTGTGGCCCATAAGCACTAATACACTTGAAAATGATTATATCATTCAGCATTTTCTTTTAAGCTTCAGTTTTCTTTATGAAATTGAGTGGTTCACTTATGCAAGATTTCACAAGAATCTGTAGCTGATTCTAGAATTATGATAATTTCCAATTCTAATTATGGGCTTCTTTTCTTATTCCGCATAAAATTACAGCAGTTTTAGGATTGCAGTTCTGTAAAAAGCTTGCATATTAAGGTCTTTGTAGTGCTTGAGTCTAAAATACACCTGGTTTTCTGTATTTGTCATCCTCAGAGCAATTTTGTCATATCCATGTTTCAGCTCTATGTATTATTTTGTTTTGTTTCAAGCAAACTCATTTTTCTAATAGACACATTAGGTAATGACTACGTATCTAGCTTGTTGTAGTTTGATTTTGTATCTTTATTTCTGCATGAAAAATAAATCCAGTTAAATATAGATGTGAGGAATATTTTGAGCTGCATTCAGTTGAACATTTTGCTTGATATTGTTTTTACAAAGATTAACACTGTCCGATTTCACTGATCTGTCTCTCATTGATAATAATTTGGTTTTTATGCTTTCATTTATACTTAATGTTTACTTTTAAGTAGGAAATGTTTTTACATGTGGATGAACCACGGCAATAGTGGAAATGTACAGTTCACCAGTGAATTTAACTGCTTTTTGAATGAAAACAGTTAAATTACTTTCATAATAATTCCATTTGTATTCTAAATATTTAAAAAAATATTTTATTTTACTCTGTGTGAATTGTACACTGTGGTTTCCTTACTGTCTAATATGACCAAGAATCTAAGCTAAGGGGAGCAAAATAAACTCAGAGCTGTCTCTGAGGCTTGAGAGTACAGCATCACATTTTAGCATTAAAAAGAAACTTGAAAGCTTTGCCAGAGCGTTTGGTCCT
The DNA here is from genome assembly GCA_036630365.1 of Acanthiza pusilla. NCBI lineage: Eukaryota > Metazoa > Chordata > Aves > Passeriformes > Acanthizidae > Acanthiza > Acanthiza pusilla. The sequence continues at coordinate 41,545,404 of JAXCHO010000079.1, forward strand.
TCAGTGATGGAAGATGCTGCTTCTAAAAGACAAAATAAGCTTGTTTTTATTCCTGATGCTTTCCTGTTGTGTGGGATTTCCCCCCTCCTTTTAATTGGCTAATCTATATTCACTACTGAGAAAAAAATTCAATACTTTTCTAGAATTTGGATTTCTGAGAGCTTTCTGATTAGTGGCTCCTGCATTGCAATGTGATTTGCTATCTAGGTTTGGAATTAAGGAGTTGCAACGTAAGCATTTTGTGAAGTTGAGTTAGACGTCTAAGGAGAAAAGAGATTCAGGAATGTAATTTTTTGCAGAAGTTCTGAAAAGCTAATAGACATGGGTTACTAATTCTTGCAAGTGTGTGCATACATTGTCTGCATAATGCCTGTTTGAAAAATAGCCTGGTGGGTCAGTAATTGGTTGGGTTTTATTTAGATTGTAAAGTGTGTAAAAGGCATCTATTGTGCATTGTTCCTTGGAATGTTTAATTTATAGTACTTTAAATCTCTGAAGTTTGACATGTTTGTCAGAATTTTCAGTAGCAGTGTAGGTTACATACAATTACTGACCACATAGATATTTCTGTCTTTTGTAATGTCTGTCATCTGCATGAAAGTATTTTGATAGTATTTGTCTATTGCAGGGTTTGAGAAACAAACCAAAGAAAACAGGACATGTGAAACCAGACCTCATCGATGTTGATCTTGTAAGAGGTAGGTCCTGAGCTAGAAAAAGCAGAATTTCTCAATATAAAAATAACAGCCATCCTGTGTCTTATAATGAGAGTGTATTAGTAGGTTTTAAATAACCCCAAAGGAAACAAAACACACCCACTGTACATAACTCTTCCCTAAAGCAGGTAGATTGAAAATATTGTGAAATGATGATATTAAGATGAAATTGAAAGCTTAAGCATTTAATTTAAATTTTGTTGTATAGATTTATATTTTGGAAAAAAAAAAATAAACTTGTGTGTTGTCTTTTATCATTTTAGAGTTACTAGGTTAGAAGTCTCCTACTGCCATGTATTTAGACTTTTAAATCTTGTGACATCTAGAGGAAAGGTTATGTTGAAGTTTCTGGAGAGTAAAAAGTGTTTAGGCCTTGATTGTTTCTTGCCTGTTTTAAATAACAAAACAGCAACAGAAGGTCAGATGATAGGAGACTTCTAGAAAAGTCTTTATTTAGTGTTAATTTGTTCTTATCTATATGCAATTTCCCTCATGCCTCATGAAGGCTAGGAAAAACATCACTTAGTATTTTCATGAGCCCAGCAGGCAGCAAAGTCTCCTGCTGGAGAAGGAAGCCAAGGCAGGGCTCTTTGGGCAGCCTCACCCCCAGCTGGCCTCCAGAGACAGACCTGCTTCTTCCTGGAGCTTTTCTCACATCACCTAACAATATAATTTTTTAAAAATGGGGGAATGTGAGAGAAACAAAATCAAATAACATTGGAACTTAAACTAAGAAACAGTGGTAGACCACTCCAGTGCAGTGATGTACATGAATAGCATTTAAATGATTTCATAGATGTCTAAGTTGGCATTAAAGTGGTTTCAGTGCTGGGAGTGTTCCACCTGTGCAGCACAGAGCTCACTAATGCCAGTGCTGCCTGTAAATGGGGATGGTGTGGCAGCATGCAGTAGATACCTGTTCAGTCAATAACTTGGCATTAATTTAAGTCACATTCCCCACTAAGTAAATTTTGCGCAGTCTTCTGGCTGGGAAATTGCAGGAAGAAAAAGAAATGGAGAGATATGGGAAAGAAAGGACGTTTGAATGAGAGAGATAAAGATGGTATAGAAGGAGAGACAAAGATAAATTATTCTTTGAGTGGCTTCCCTGCTCCTGGGGCTAGTCCTCAGTTGGCCAGATTCACTTCAGTGCTTCCCAAGCTCATTTCATTCTCCTGGTGCAATTTACAGATGTTGGCATTTTAGATCTCTTTGCTGTGTTGGGAAAGGACTCTGCTGTGCCTGCACGGGCATGTAGAGTTTTCATATGACTTCTTGTTGCTTCATAACAAGTTTCTGATCCCTCTATGAAACAGAACAATTTTTTATAATTTATTTTAGAATAATTTTGACATGGCAATGTTTTTTTAATTCAAGCATTCTGATATGCAAGTATTTGTGGAAGTTCCTGATAATGGCAGTCAAGAGAGCACCATATTTGGATTGAGTAGATAGTTATTTAAAGGAGCAATTACTAAACACAGTTATTTCAATAAATCTTGTACTTCCAACGTTTCACTATTTTAACTACTCTGTCACTGAACAACTGAGGTTTCTATTTGCCATAATGATGAAATAAATCTAAATTTCTTCTTTTTTTTTTTAAAGGATCTGCTTTTGCTAAAGCAAAACCTGAAAGTCCTTGGACATCTTTGACTCGCAAAGGAATCGTGAGAGTTGTTTTCTTTCCATTCTTCTACAAGTGGTGGCTACAAGTGACATCAAGGGTCATTTTTTTCTGGCTGCTTGTTCTTTACCTTCTCCAAGGTAGATCTGGGTTACAGGATCAGCTTTGACTGAATGCCTTATTTTAACCATATAGAAGCTGCAGTGTGCTGCTTGGTTCACTTCATGCTGTTAAGGTCTATTCCAGTATTTTCAGAAAATACTGGAATGACACATTCCTGAGCATATGTCTCTTGGTTAACATTTCTTTTACTTATATAAAGGATGAATAATGAAAAATTTAGCAATCTCTTCACAGGCTTTCCTTCAGCATTTGACCCATGTTAGTTTGTCACATCTGAATATAATTTAGGTTTTCAGGGCTATCTAATTTAGCTCAGAACCACTGTTAACAAACAGAAGTTAGTTCACAGATTTTGGGATATTCGGTTCTAGCAGTCTGACTTGGTGATTCCCTTAAGTATGTGTAATATATAAGAGGAGGATTCGAAAGCCAAGAATGTGATGGAGCGAATGAGTATCTATCAGTGTGAAAGTCACTAAAAGAATAAGTTTCAGAAGTTTGTACAACAGAAATGAAACAGAAGGTTAATGAAAGTTGGGAGCAATATAAGTGCCCTGAGAAGCTAAATGACTAATGAATTTTCCACTGAAATCCAATTAAAATGCAATATTACTTTTTCAAATTTACCATCTGTCCTCTCAGTTGTGGATCACTGTATCATTTGGAAATTTTAATTAGAACAATATACGGAGTTTAGAAAAAAAGATAGAACCTCTTGTGCAGTGATGTTAGCAGGTATAAAATTAATGTCACCATGCCAATGCCCGAAGATCTGCAGTACTGACGAATATTCACGTGGCCTCCTATCAGAAGTTCTTCTTATCCCCATTTCTGAGGTAGATTCCTAATTTGTCTGTGCTATGGTAAGAGATCCCATCGTGTTAATAATTTTAATCTCATTTATAGTAATATAGGTAGTAAAATATGTAAGTTGTAGTTGGTTTATTACCATGTTCATGGGCGTCTTATTCTGAGAAACACCACTGCAGTAATTTTTTGTGTTCCTATTTTAAAATTTGTTTTAATAAAATATACTCACAATTTGTGGAGCCTTCATAAAAGGCAAAAATATATTGAGACAATGAGTACAGGCAAGTTTTTAGGACATTAGTCACAGAGCTATCTTAAAATGAACCTTTTTCCGCTATCTTAAAATGAACCTTTTTCCTCTCAGATTTCTTGGGATCTCTGATTTACTAAGTTATGGTTGGAATGCATCATTTCCCTAATCCATATAGTTTGTAATGTGACAAAGTATTTCTGTGGTTGTGAATTAACAAATACCAGGAAATAATTAATAGTATTCCATATTACACTTTAATCCAGCTATTTGAAATACTTGATGTTTAAACTGTGCTAAATTAGCTTGCAGATTTTTTGGAAGTTTTTGAAATAAATTAAAAGACATAATAAACAGGTAAGTGAACTTAAATGGTCATATTTACTTATTGGGAACTATTCAAAACAACCCCCTCAAGCATTTCCATATAAGTTTTGTGTATATGTTACTCAGAAAGTGTGCTTAGTTACTTATTTTGTACGGGATTGGTAAGGCAGCACCAAAATGTCAAGAATCTGTGATGGAAGCTTAGAAATAAAATACTTCAAATTCCAGGGGCCATATTTCTGCCCTGAATTTGGATTTTTTATTGTAGTTTGGACTTTCTGTCATTATGACAGATTCTCACTGACATTGCTGTAAAATGATCTGACTATGTTTCATTTATAAGTGTTTAGTTAAATTATTTTATTTAATTATGAAGGACTTTCTGTAGATTTATGGATTTCATTACTTGGAATTACTGCTTAAAAATTTATTAGCTTTAGCAGGATACTTGCTAGCATTTATGGAAATCTACAGAAAAAAATTTTTTCTCGGCTGTAGATTTAAACTCCAGGTTTTATTTGCATTGGTTGCCTTTAGTATAAAGTGATCAGCACAATGTGTGATAAGAGAACTACAGAGAAATGTTTATGCTAAAGGTCACGAAACAGGCCAATGACTTAGGATAGAAGTAAAACCTTTTTCTTCTGATTCCTTAGCCATCTAGTATATAGTAATACCTCATTTTTGATTTGAAACGGTTTTGTATTCTAAAGAGAAAATGAAGTACGAAGTTACAGTGTTTATTGTGTATTTCTGAAGTACGAAACAAGAAACTTTAATAGAGAGGTAATGGTTGTTTGTTGTGGTGGTGAGATATATAAATATGTATGCATACATTTTTAAATTTGGTATTACAAATATTTCCCAACTTTAAATGCTCTAAAAATAAATGCTTGTTGGTTTTTGAAATGCAAGGTTGTTTCCTCTGAGGCAGTTTTTTGTTCAATGTGATATAATTTCATTTGTGTCTGTTTTACAAAAGAAACCACTGTGTTTTAGGAAAGTGGAAGTCCAAATACTTGCTGTAAATATGTAAAGAAATAATTAAAAGTTCTGTGAGAAATCATGTTCCAACCAATCCTACCTAGCTGTTTGTAGGAGCAATTCTTGGATAACTTGAACTAGAATGTACTGACAGACTGTGCAGAAAGAAATTCTTGGATTTCCCTCCCATCTTACTTAAAAAAGATCAGGAGATTGGTAACGTTTTTCTAAATTTGTGTGAAACACTGTGATGGGAATCTGCAATCTACAGATTTTGGTCTTCTGGAAGCTGATTTCTTCTAGACAGCTCTGCTTTGCTTAATGTTTTTTAAGTAACAGTAGTGAATTTTAAAATTATTTTGCGTAGGTCTACTCCTGCAAATCATTTCACTTGGATCTGTGGAGCTCTGTGTTCTCAGAAGTATATGTTTATACAAATTGTATGATAGGAGTCAAAATCGGCTACTTCGTTACACTTTACACCTCATAAAACTAATCGTCTGTGTGAGGAGCTCAGATAAGCTCATTCAGAAAGAGATAACATTATCTTTTGCAGTACCTTTTGCTCTCTGTACCTGTTTCTATTGGTTCTTAGTACGTTGGATTTCTCATGAAAAACCTTATACATCAAAAGCAGTATATAGTATATTTGCGGTAGTTCATATATGGTAATAAAGGATACTCCATGCAAAACTTTTGTGCTTTGATTTAGGAAAAAGAGGAGAAATTAGAAATAGTTTTCCCACAATCAAAAATAATTCCTTTGCTCTGTATGTTCATCATGTTTCTAATACTGGTTACCTTGCTAAATATTAGTTTATGAAAAACACATCCAATCTCTTTTTAGTGGAGAACATCACATCCAGTTATCTGCTGTGTTAGGTGTTGCTTCATGGGATTTATTTTAGATGTTCGAATGTGGCACATAGCTTTGAATGTGGCTGCATTTTTTTCAGTCACTTATTAGAGAACTGGTGAAAGCTGTTGAACTTGTGTTTCTTGTGCTAGAAATAGGTCAAAATTATGGGACTTTCAATTCTGAGTAGTTCACGAACAAAACCGAGTTCTCATGGGATGTGCAGATGTTAGACACAGAGAGCTATTTCCCAGTTCTGTTTCTGAATTGTTCCTTGGAGTTTCTGTGGGTGTTTTTGTTTTTCTGTTTTTTTCTTGACAGCTTCACGTCAGCTGAGTTACACAACACAGCTCTTCAAGACAGGGCAACAAGGACATAGAATAAGCAGAGAGGAGAGGGTTTGCCTCTCCTGCCTGCCTTGTGCCTGGTGGGTGTGTTCAGGCTGACCTGGAGCCTGTAAAGATGTTTTCTGAGCAGTTGGGCTCTGGCTACAAGAGCAAGAGTAGCTGCCTGGGTGTTGACTCTATATGAAGAGTGGTTATGGGGTTGCAAAACTAGCAGCCATGGGATTGGAAGCTGCCCCTTTTCTAACCACAAGTGCTAGTTGGAGTCCTGGTCACTTCAGCTGCACTACCTCATAGTTTGCATAGTTTGTCTTTTGATATTTCCTCACTGCTAAAAAATATGCACACAAGTCCACATGGGCAATTTTGTCCCTTGGCTGGAACATGGAGTTTAAAATGCGTTCTGCTGTGTAAGAAGTTTCTGTTCTCAAGTCTCATGGAACTTGTTGGATAGTGCTGTGTCATTACATGTGATATAGAATTAAATTTATTTGGGCTGCTTTAAGAATGGTATTTACTATTTGGTTTTGTCTCCTACTGATGTTTCACTGTAGTTAAAGTGGTTTCATGACAGGTACAGCTTTCCAAATATTTTCCTCCCCCTTATTTCATTCACTTACCTTTTTTTGAGCAATACCTATAATATCACAAGTACGAAAGGAAGGGTGGGTATCAAGAGAGAAGTCAGCTGTTTAAACATTTATTGCTGCTGTTTTTCAGCAATTATAATTTTGTTCTCTCAGAATTACATGAGTTGTCGTAAAATGCAGGTAAAGGTCTACATCTGACTGTTTTTGTTTTTGACAAAAGCCTTATAGTGAGTTGGCCATTTCAGACATTAAATTCAACTTCATTTCCCTTCTTTTCCAGTTGCTGCTGTAGTGCTATTCTATACAGCCCAAAGCCCACATAATATACCTCTGACTGAAGTCATTGGGCCAATATGGCTCATGTTGCTCCTTGGGACTGTGCACTGTCAGATTGTTTCAACACGAACTCCTAAGCCACCTCCCAGCACAGGGGGTAAAAGAAGAAGGTATATTCTGTGTTAAAGTACTTTATCCTTTAGGATTGTTAAACTACTGTAGAGAATGTGCATTAAAAAAATGTAGGGTTTTATAGTCTGTGCTTTGCTAGAAATGAGAAATTTGTGCTCTGTTTTTATTTGAAACTTCAAAATGGGTGCTTAATTGGTGTTCTTTAACTTTTATACATTGATTGATTTATGCATAGTTTTATTTGAATTTTGATGCATTAAATACGACATTTTGTCTCAAAATAGTTACCTGAATAGTGGTAGAGTGACATTGTTTATATTACTGCAAATTTAGTTTTATAACTCTGACTAATCATCTGTGGGGAGTATATGTTAAAGGAGATGCTCTTGGAAATGTAGAATTTAAGTCTTCCAAACACTCCACTGACTATGGTTTGACTATAGTGAATTGTCCCATTAAAATGGGAAACACTGCAGTAGTGAATTTTGTAGGTCTAAGCCTCTTATAATGAAATGTATTTTGTGTTTAAGTATTATAATAATAAAATCATGGGGTTTTTGTTATTAAATGGAGTTTATTAAATTGATATGACAAAGCTTTAGCAAAATACTTTGAAATCTTGCTTGTTTTTGCATGCTTAAACTGCTTAAACACATTACAGAACTAGCAGATTGCACTTACAAAGCTACCTTCCCATTTTAATCTCTTCTGATGAAGGAAATTAAGGAAAGCAGCACATTTGGAAGTACATAGGGAAGGAGATGGCTCTAGTACCACAGATAACACACAGGAGGGAACAGTGCAGAGCTACGGTACAAGCACCTCTTGCAGTATTGGCGCTGTCTTCAGAGATATCTGGCATGCTGCTTTCTTTTTATCAGGGTTTGTATTTATTCAAGGCTACGTATGTGTTAGAGATGCACTATCCCTTTTCTAATTAAGTAAATATTGATGTAATGATTAAACTTCTGTTGATCTAGTTTTTGTTCTTAATAGCAAACTTGTCTAAGTGTTTGAAAATGGACTAATGTGTTGTTTCTTGACTTCTACAAATGCTGATGCAATAATTTTGAAAAAATACTGAATTGTCATAGAATAATTTGGGTTGGAAAGGACCTTAAAGATCATCTACTTCTCCCTGCTTGGCATAGGCAGGGGCAACTTCCACTGGACCAGGTTGCTCAAAGCCCCATCCAGCATGGTCTTGAACACTTCCAGGGATGGGGCAGCCACAGCTTCCTGGGCAGCCCATTCCAGTGCTTTGCCACTCTCACAGTTAATAATTTCTTCCTGATACTGAAAGCTAAACCTACCCTTTTTCTGTTTAAAACCATTTCCCCTTGTCCTGTCACTACATGCTCTTGTAAAGAGTCCCTCTCCAGCTCTGGTAGGTGCTCAAAGGTCTCCCTGGAGCCTCCTTTCTGGGTTGAACAACCCCAACTCTCTCAGCCTGTGTTCACATGAGAGGTGCTCCAGCCCTCTGATCATCATTTTGTCCTTCCTCTGAACTCATTCCCACAGGCCCATGTCCTTCTTATGTTGGGGGCCCCAGAGCTTGGCACAGTGCTCCAGGTGGGGTCTCATGAGAGCAGAGTACAGAATTAACTTACAGCTAAATTATATTGTGTTGTAGGAATGCACCATGTAAGCTATCAGGAAAAAAACCAACTTATTTTCTCAGTTTTAATCCAATGAGAAAAATTCAGCTCTTTAATTTTACCTTTTTACATTACCTTCTCATTACTCCGAGAGAATGCTTATTGAACTCTGTCGCTGTCATCAAGTCACACACTTTTTCTGAAGGAAAAACCTTCAGGATTTAAATAAACACAGCATTTAGTTTATAAAAAACATTGAAGATACATTTTGTGAAGGTTGGAAGAAACATCTAAACCTGTTAGATTTGAGAGCTGGTTTGGAAATGATCAATCTGCTGATTGGACAATTAAAAAGTTTTTTAAAAACCTCATTCCATAGCGGTATGTGTTCAAGATATGCTATGCACACAGCATTTGAGTGCTATGTATCAGCATTTATTAGCAAGAGAAAATATACTCATAAAGTAGTATTAAATGGAGAAAAGGGATAATGCAAGTTATTACATTGATGTTTTGTTGTGCATGCTGCATTGTAAATACAGCAACCCTAACATGTCTGTCATACCTGTGATATGTGCTCTTAACCACTGGTGAAACTTAACGTTACATTCTGGGAATATCTACTTGAAACCTTGGACAAGTTGTAAAAAAGTTTAAAAATATTGTAACAGGAGAGTTGGTTTGACTTTCTCCTGTGTGGGTTAAGCTCTCTGATAAACTGTGGGTCATAGTGATAGGCACCAGGGCTGTTCTTTGGGTCCGAGGGCATTACTCTCTGCTGTTTTGAGTGTAATCTTGTAAACTTCTGCATGTTTTCCTTCATTGAGGGTACTGAGCTGCAATAGGAAGAGTGTTGGAAGATGGATTTTTTTTTTCCTTATCTTTCCTGCCGTTTGGCTCAGAGTATTTTCAGTTGAGAAGGGCTATGAGGAACTTTATAAAGACTTGTTTGAACCATTTAATGAGAGGTAGTCTGTATATATGTACAGATGTTAAGCCTCCATGATGACTACTTAGTATATACAATATCTTCAAAGGAAAAAGAGCACAGAGTGACTGAGAATGCTGAAAATAGCTCTTATAAATAGCTCTTAGTCCTTTGTTACTCCTTCAGTTGCAGAGGCACAGTTTTTTTTGCCTGGACCCATACAAACTTGTCCAGATGAAAAATAACCTTTTTTTTCCTCAGGGGAACATGCAGTTCAGTTTCTTAATGTAATTTTTTCCATGGTAATGCAAACCGTTTTGTCAGCACAATGGGATGGCAGAGGGGCTGGGAATGAGGAAGCAAGAACACCATGTGGAGTACATTGACTATTTGGTGATGTTGCTTAAAGAAAATCTTACGAAATCTCAGTGCAAGGAAGAGTACACAGCTACACCTGTCCTGTTTCTTAAGACATATTTGGAAGCTCTTTAGATAAGCACCTTAGACTGTCTCATATAGAGTGTCTCATTGGGGTTTATTTTCAGCAGTTTTTCACTTACATTAAGCTTTGACGTACCATTTTCTGGAGCTTTAAGTATAGGTCATAAATACATGATTTCAAATTAACCTCAGAAACTATGTCCTCTGTGTTATGACAGGACCCTGTGGGCCTAGACCATTTGCCTATGCTCAGATTTTTGGCAATCTGGAACTGTGTTCCAGATTGCCAAAATAAATATCCTTTGGAGAGGCGGAACACAGTCTGACTTGTAAATTATAATTGTAAACATTAATCCAGCACAGGGGTAATTTAGAAACAACTACTGATAAGTTTTACTGGAAAAGAGAGCAGTATCCAAACAGGTGATTAGTTCAGAATGTAGTATTGATTTGAGACTTTTCTCTCTGTGTGTTCTTACACCAATGGGAACTTTTTAACTTCTCTCAAACTTTTGCAGTGGGAACAGAGAGGAGAGCTTTTGTGATCAACCCCAGTGAAAATACATTGAAAGAATACTTGAGATTGGAAATCCAAAGTCCTCCAGAAACTCTATTTATTTCTTCCTTAATATTTTCTCTGACTAATGCATGAATAAGACTGAAAGTCATTCTTGACTTAGCTTTTGCATATGTTCAAGCCTTTTAAGACATTGTATTTATTCTTGATTTTGTTTGTCTTGCTCTGAATAATTTTAGTTATAGCATAAAATCATAAAAATTGATTAAGGATGTATGTATAGTAATTCTAGAAACCTATACATTTTTGTCAGCTAGGGATAGATTGTTTATGTTTTTTACTGTTTTGTTGGGTTTTTTTTTTAACACATGCACAAAAGCCTAACTTTAAGCCCAAAAGTATGTTTTTCTGGCTTGAGGCTTACACTTAAATTTAGGGAGTCTTACAAAAAAACCCTTTGGTTTCTATGTTAGAAGCAAATAAAGACTTCAATCAAGCTCCTTCATTTTCAGAATGAGCCTTAGTTTATACCAGACAAGTCACTTTGGTCTTGTGATTTTAGCACTCAAACATTTCTTGAGCAGTGAAATCCCATCTGAAAAAATTGTGCCTACATGCATATGTTCTTCTTTCCTCTTACCTGTCCCTATTCAACTGTTTGAGGCTCCTTCTTCCTCCTAGCTTTAAAGTTTCATATCAAATGTATAAAAATTTCTCAAATCAAACTTGGAAGAGTTGTCCAATTAATCCACTCCATACAGTTTAGTAACTTTTGGAGGAAATGTCTCTGACTGGATGTATGTGTATGTGATGAGAACTGCATTTACTTTTGCACTTTTAGAGAGAAATTTTGCAAAAGTGCCGGAAGAATAATGAATTACTAATTGGCCTATCTGGATTCTTCCTTATTGCAGATAATTTAATATTAGTGCTACTCCCTTAGTACTCACAACTGACTTTACTGAAACTTATTATTTTACGAGTTGCCACTGAAAGGCAGTTCCTTTGCTTTAAATGTAATATAAATGATGATTTTTTTCCTAGTTAGGGTGAGGAAATGAGTTTAACGATGGGAAAGGAGGATGAAACACCTTCGTAACATTGTCTCTTCTCTTGATTATTTTGTCTGCATTCCTTTATTCTGTTATTCCATTTTGTCTTCATGCCACTATTTCGTGAGCTGAAATGGTCCCTTTTGGATTTTTTTTTCTATTTTATCCAGCTGTCCCTAGCCATGTTTTGTGTCCAGAACTCCCCTTTATTTGTGAGATACCTTATCTTGGAAGGAATGTGAGGCGACTGTCCAAATTCTCCCAATTTGTTTGATGTACATATTAAAGAGGAATTCAATCTTCTGCTGTGTAATCCAAGCCCTTACAGAATACCTCAGTCCTTAAAGAGAAAGGCAGTGCATATTCCCTCACAGGAGCACAAGATCAGTTGAACAAATTCTTGATAGTTCTGTGACCTACGCCCAGTGTTCTACTTGTAATAAAAATAAAACATTTCAGAAATCTCATTTATAACACTTTCCTCTTGTCCTCTCCCCTCTCCTTCCCCACCAAACATTCTGAGAATTTAAAAAAAAAAAAAAAAAAAGTCACTTTGACAATACAGAAGCTTAATTTAAGACTAAAAGTCCCTGTCACTAAGGTAGCAAGCTGCTATTTGTCTCCATTCCTTCATCCCCTGCACTTTCTGCTTTGGGAGTGTGATCATCCAAATGTTTGCTTTGAGAGAGCCTTCTTCTTGCATTAGATAGTTTTGCTGCTACATCTACTGTCTGGGAAAGGGCCTTGATTCTAGAGGATGTTATGGGAGACTGTTCACCAGTGTAAGTAGTTTCAGGATTTTGTCCTTAAAAAACAGCTTAATTGGTAAGAGATACCGAAAAATGTTGCTGGGGTGTTACTGGATAATGCAGGAAAGGATAGATCCCCTTCCGTGTCAGTAAGCAGAGTGTATTCAAAACCACAGCAAATATCAGTGTAAGAGTACTAAACAGCATGTTTGTTTGTAGCTTCAGGAGATTGCATGCTTGCTTTCAATTAATAATTATTAAAGCAACTTCTAGCATACCTCTTTTTTTTTTTTTTTTTTGTTAAGATAGAATAGAGGAGTTTCTCATTCACATTTGAGGCTTGTGGTTCTTCTGTTGCCAAAGTTGCTATGAAGTTTTCATTTTAAAACAGGTTTCATTTTCTTTCAGTAGCTAATGATACACATTTCTTTCAGGCACTGACAGTTTATTTTGTAACAATTTTAGGAAAGGTATTATTTGGAAGATTAAATAGTTACAAATATGGCATCAAATGTTAATATTGTTAGTTTGTGGACATCTTAGTAAAGCTAAAATGTGGGTTGAGAGGAATAAGTAGAATTTAGACTGGGTAATAATTAAGAGAAAAATTAATTTAATATATGTATTTGTTTTAAATCTAGATCTAAGAAAGCAAAAAACTCAATAGATAAATCCACTGAAACTGATAATGGCTACGTGTCCCTTGATGGGAAGAAGCCAGGCAAAGGCAGTGAAGAGTGCGTGCAGGGCCACGAGCGGCGCTGTGAGGTGATCAGGCCAGAAGAGACAGGGTGGAGCCCTTCCCCAGTGAGAGATGCCTTGAGCAACCACAGTCATCACAAAGTAAGTGTGTTTGCTGCTTTTTAGTATGCTTTTGATGCATTTTTATCTCCTTTATTCTTAAAAATACTTTAAAAATTAAATTAAGCTTAGGGTCCTGGGGCCAAAAATGACAGTGAGTTTTCTTCATCATGTTCCTGGCCTTTCCTTTTTCTTGTAGGAGGAAGCTTAGTGGTGTTTAAACGTTCTTTGGTGTTCTGTATATCAATGCACAAATTTGTACGCTGTGTTTTTTCTGTGGGTATTTCCTGACCACGTGAACCTTCTCTAATAATCTGGGTATCTATGGTCTGCCTCTGTGCTAAAATGGAGCAAATTTTAGATTACTGACAATTTGTTATTTTAAGGTCATTCTGTGCATTTGCCTGTGAATCATCTTCCTTTTCCTTTTTTGCTTTTTTAATTGATCTGTGTGGAAGATGAGGAAAGCAGGATTTCCCTCCAAATGAAATAGGCTGGAGTCTCTGTAGTGAGGAATAGAAATGAGAGGAGTAATAGAATCATAGGAAGTGATCATGGAAAAAAGCAGAGCTTTTAATTTATCTGGGTCTTATTATCTCCTGGATATCCTATATTCAAAGTAACACACATTAATGACCTCAGTATTCAACATGAAATCTCTAAGCACTTTATCCTTGTAAGAAGTGGTAAATGTTAACTTTGTACTGTATGTGCTGATAATTCAATGTTATACTGTTACTTTTGGTTGGTTGGTTGGTTTGGTTTGTTCTCTTTTCAGATGTTGATACATTTTCTCTAAGCCTTAAATGTATTTAAATATTTGTATTTGTATTTAAAATACAAATGTCATAATCTTTCTTGAGGCCAGTGTGATCTAGGCCTTCCTTTGAAAAAATGTTTATTTTGATATTACAGTTTTCATTCCATAATTCCTGCTGTGCCAATTGCTTTTGAGTCTTGAAAATGCATTAATATCTGGTTTAACTGAGCACAGATACAGAAGTTGTAGAAAGAAATTTGATTTCAGTAGTTGAGAACAAGACTTAGTAATATGATTCTGTCTTACAAGTACTGTATTTCTTGCATTAGGATACTCACAGGACTGTGACAAATTTATCAGATGAAGTTTCCAGTGAGGAGGGGCCTGAAACTGGCTATGCTTTACGGCGCAATGTGGAACGCACTTCTAGCGATTGTACACTTCGGAACAGGAAATCTCACCATTACAAGAAACACTACCCTCTGGAGGTAAGTTCATTCCTGTTGCTTATTCTCTGTAATTTCTTAAAACCACTTGACTTCTTATTGAGTAGGTATGTTGAGCAAGCAGCTTGTGCTCGGTTGCTGGCTGGAATTAAACTATGACATTTCCTCAGATGTTTGGGGTTTTTTTCCTATATTGGATTTTAGGAGTCTGTAGATTGGAAGTCATGCTAGTGAGGAACAAATTTTTTTTTCTGTTGTTTAATGACTGTTTTTGAAATTAGGAGGTTTTAATTTAGTTTCTTTGAGCTTCATCCTACTTTTCAGTTTGTTATAAGGAGCCTAAAATAAGTTCTGTAGATTTTGCATCGGGTTATGGTAACTCTGTTGATGTCTCGTGACACCAGTTATTGATATCCTCTGGAAATTTGCTGTGTTACAGAAACTGTAGTAATTGGCAGTATGCAAATTTTTGGCATGGTTCTGCTCCTGTTTCTCTCCGTTTAGTATTTTGAATTCACTTGCTTTCTTGTGGAGAAGTCTGACTCTGAGTTTTCATTTCCTTGAGTTTGTATAACAATAATATAAAATCTTGTTGTGCAATCTTAACAGAATTGTTAATGCATAAAAATACCAAAATTTTAATAGACTTGATGACATTACAGCTTAGAATAGGGGATTTAATAGATTCCATATTAGCAGAATCCTTAGTTGTAAGGACTCAGGCATTGAAAGAGAATGGCATATCTTACTGTGATTTTGTTTATTTATACATTATTTTTAAAAATTGTGCTATTTTGCTAATGGTTTGCAACTTCACAGGAACTCTTTTTAAAGGATGTATTGCCATTTTTTCACTAAGGCTGAGCAAAGAGAGTAAAGTGTAAAGTCAGCACTGGCAAAAGTCCACTGACAGATGGGTTTGATAGGCAGAGTCTCATGAGTAAACTCTCCACTTGATATAAGAAAAGTCTCTTGGAAGGGTTCAGATATTGCTTGCTCTGATCACAACTGCAAAGCTTTGAAGTCGATGCTTTGCATAAAAAAAAGAAAAGAGCTAATCTTCTTTCATTCATTTCTCATAGACTTTGGTTAAAGAGATCCGAATGTTAATTGATTTAAGCGTGTAATGCCTTGTGCATGTGTGGTTTGTGATAATGGCACTGTTTGTCTCATGTCCCTGCACTGTCTGCTTGTGCAGCCCTAGTGCTTCACAAGAGGAAGCAGAAAGACACCATTGCAGTTGATTTCTTTGCTTTTCAGAAAATATATCTTAAATACATTTTCTCTTGCATAGAGTACTTCAAAGCTAGGGATGACTTTATAGATATCTTCAGAAACTAAAGGAACAGAATTTAATCCATGTTTAGCTCTGACAGTACTGTTTTACACTTATTCCCTGTTCACTGATCTGAGTGATGCAATCAAAGAGGAAGCTTTTCTTTCTTGCCACCAACTCGCCTCCCCCACACCATTACAAAGGAAATAAAACAATAGTTTTCAAATCAGTGAAAGCTTTCTTTGTATTTAAAAAAAAAATTAGTGAAGTCAGTGGATATACTCTCAAATTCTGTCCTGCATTTTATCTTTGTGTTTATGTGTCTACTTAATTGTTGTTTGAGCAAGATTTTTTAAATGTTCTTACTTTATTAACTTCAGGCCTCAGTGGTACCCAGTAGTGACTGCTTCTATAAATTTATTCTTTGCTTTTTAAGGAAAAAAAAACAACTTCAGGCTCTTTCTGAATTGATGTTATCCCTCACTTAGTAAAAGATGGAGAAAGAGTTCAGACCAAATTTTTTCTAAACATTTCTTTGCAAAATAGTTTACATTAAGTACATTAAGCATGGTTTTCAGAAAGAATGAAGAACATTTCTTCAGATAGTAATGCACTATGAATCATAATAAGTTAGTATGTCTGCTGAAACATTGCTTAATTTTTTTTTCAGTGTAAAAAGTTGTGTATGTTCTCAAGAGAGATTAGTAGAAAGAAACAAACTTTGTGTTAAGAGGGAATGGAAATTGCCAGAGGATAGCAATGAGTAGTCTGGTACTGCTTTTAATACTACACCCCTGTCTTGCAGGAAATGGATTGTGCTAATTGTAGAAAGTAGTTTAAAACTCTGCATTGCTGTTCTGAAGACAACAGGAGATTGCCTCATGAGTATGCACTGGGAGACTTGGATGTCCCAAACTTGAGATTTTTCTTTCTTTATCTAAGATCTGGTTAAAATTTGACTTTACTAAGGCATACTTGTTTGTCAAGTGCAGTTTGTTTAAAATAATTAAAATTTTATGTATAACTGTGCAGATTACACATAAACCTGGCATTACCTATGTGTACCTTGCTAATTTTCCCTCTCTATACCTTATGTATTACTGTCTTCAGACAAACTCACTCTGTCTTTGAGAAGGTATGGCAGTAGTAATAAAGTGATTTTAGGAAACTTTGAGAGTCAATTGCTCAGAAGTTTGAGATATAGCTGGAGTCTGTGGCTTGATAATTGCTGTTAAATTCTATCTAATGAGTTCTAAAAAATCTGTGAAGTAATTACTTCCTTTTAATAATGAATATGATTTGATTCTTATGTCAACCCCTCCCCAACAAAGCAGGGGCCATGGACTGTTGCTTTTTTGTACAGTGACTTAAAATGTGCAGCCTCCTAGATACACCTATGTCTTTCTGAGGAGAAGGATGATTGGTTGGAACCTAAAAATCCAGATAAACCCAGATTCACTGATTTGAACTCTGTAACTACTGTGCCAGGAAACAATGCAGAATAAAAGCGCTGCATTAATTGCAATGTGTATTTCTGTTTCAGGATACAGCAAAATCAGGTACGAGCTGCAGCTCGCGGTGCTCCAGCTCCAGACAGGACTCTGAGAGTGCAAGGCCAGAGTCAGAAACTGAAGATGTGCTGTGGGAGGACCTCTTACACTGTGCTGAGTGCCACTCGTCCTGTACCAGTGAGACAGATGTGGAAAGCCCTCAAGTGAACCCATGTGTGAAGAAAGAATTCAGAGATGACCCATTTCATCAGGTTGGTGTCCACCAGTTTTGGTTTTTCTACAATACACACAAATTCAGTGTTACCTGTTTTATCAGAAGGCCTGGGAGAAAGACCTGTGTTAAGTGGAAGTAACAAAGCCAAAGTGATTTGATAGAGTTAAGGAAAAGTTGATTTCTGCTACTTAGTCATTAATTTCTCAAATGAAGAGGGTATGACATTATATCAAAGTAGCCTATAGAATATTTGAGTGTTTGAATCTTAATGGTAGTTTAGGGCAAGTATTGATTGATTTAAGTTTCCTCTGTGGCAGGTGGTTCTCTTTGATCGTTTATTTTTCTGTTTTGGGTTTTGCTGTTTGGTTTTTTCCCTTTTTTGGTTTTGTTTTTATTTTGTTCTTTTGTTGTTGTTGTTGTTGTTGTTTGGCTTTTGGTCTGTTTTCCCCCTCTTTTATTTTTGCTTATTTAAAAATATATACATAAGAAAAGCAAACAGAAGGATAACATACATAATATCCAATGCTTTGTATATATGTAATATCATATGTGTATTATACATGTCTAAATTCTATTCAGTTATAATTTTTTTAACCTTAAAGTTACTAACAGCAATTTGGATTTCATGCAGTCTTTTTTTTTTATTTTTAGTTCTTCCTGCTTGCATTCCATAAAACTGTAAGAGTGAGTTGAATTACAGTGTATATATTGACTTGAGGATTTATATTGACTTGACCAGTCGAGAATTTTCCTATTTGATTGCAGATTGTGAATTTTTGAGTTTCAGCTCATGGTGTTGATACTCCCTCTAGAGGGAGAGCTTGGAAATTAGTGGTTAAGAAAAACCTGCAACAAATATTTACGCTATTTTAATAATAAAAATAATTTTTTCTTCATCCAGTGGAAATAAGAAGGGAGATAATTGAGTACTCAGCAGATTACAAAGATTTCAGATCAATACTTATAAAGCAAGCAATAAAATGAAAATAGAGCTTTACTTTTAATCAATGATAATTAAAATCTAAAAATAATAGCATGCCCTTGCTCCTGCTTGCACCACCACTTCCAGCAGTTTGATGCACACAGTGCCAGGTGACTGAAGCTGAAAGCAATTTTAATCTCCTGAATGGGAGAGGAGAGAGACAGGACTGAGGAAAGTCAGGAAATGGCCACAGTAGAACTTGTCACCTCAACATTTTTCCATATCCTTCAGTTCTCACTTGGCTCTGTGGTTTGAAAAAGGTCCCTGAGCCCTGAGTGCATTCAGTAGATTAGCCTGGGGTTGCTTGGCTCTTGGAGCTGCCTGTGTTGATTAGAGACCAACTGCTCCCTGAGTCTGGCCAGATGCAGTGTGCACAGGGCGGTCTTTATCCATAAAAAGGACTGTGAAATATACAAATATCATTAAGAGCAAATTAAAAATATTGTTTCTATTAGGCTTAACCTGAGAAGAGGGCTTTTCAGAATGTTAGGGGGAAATAAATACTAAAAAAAAGAATTTATTTAACATGTCAGAATTAAAGATGACTTATAAGTAGAACTTTGTTCTCATATTTCTCTCTTTTTTGATATGTTTGAGTGAAAAAGAAGCCAATAAATCCTTAATCACATTAACTCATCACTATTAGAAAATGGAGTATGGAGAAGGAGAGAGCTCTGTTCTCACAGCTGTTTCTTGGAAAAGAAGGGGATGATTTTGAGGAATGAGGTTGACATACAGTAGAATTAAATGCTATATATCAATATTTGTGTCAGTCTAAGGTGTTTTCTTTTGGTTTTTTTTTTTTTCTTTTTTGTTGTTGTGAGTATATTGTTGGCAAAGGTATATGAAAATAGATTTTTAATTCTGATGGAAGATATTCCTTGTCTTTCCCAGAGTCATTTGCCTTGGATCCACAGTTTGAATCCAGGACTAGAAAAAATAAGTGCAATCGTATGGGAGGGTAATGACTGCAAGAAAGCAGATATGTCTGTGCTTGAAATCAGTGGTATGATAATGAACAGGGTGAGTATTTGTTTTACTATTTGCAAATACTTTATTTAAAAGTGTAAGAACTACCAAAAATAAGCTTGGTTTATGGTTGGCTTTTTTTTTTTTGTTTGGTTTAGTTGGTTATGGGTTTTTCATTTGTTCTTCATGTTATTGTTTAAGTATCTGTTATTCACATTATTGTTCTGTGGTTTACATCACTCTGGTTTACTTGTTACTGCCAGCTTAAAGAGCTGCCAGATCTTCAGTGTTGGGACAATAAAATATGTTTGCATTGTTAGGTGCTTGCTCAGATAGCCAACCTCAGTTCTGTTGATACATGTTGTGAATATTCATGTTTATCTCCTTAATTTCACTGAACAAGTAATTTTTTGGGTTGGGAATATACAGGTCTAAGTATCTGGATGCTAAAGTTAGGACTGGAAAAGAAAGCTTTCCTCTTTAGGAAGCAAACATCTAAGAGGATGAGTGGGATGTCTCACTTACCCTCCCTCCTTTTTCCTAATACTCCTCTTCAGGAAACAGTTGGAAGTGCATTTAATTGATGTTGTGCTCTTTTTCAATATAGACAGCGTGGGTATTTTGCAGAGTTGGTCATAAAATCCTAGCACAGCTGAAGAAAACTCACTAGTTCTGACAAGTTGATATTTACTCTCTCCAACTTGTCAAAAAGCAACTTATTCACAACCCAAGTTCTGATCTCTGCCTGACTCAGACACTTTCCAGGGCTGGAGGCAATCCACAGCAGAGATAAACTGAGCAAGCCAGAGCCAGCACAACAGAGCTGCAGTCCTGTCTGCACTGTAAACACTTTGATTCCACTAGAAAGGATACAACCTAAGCCAAAACAGCAATAGGAGCCACATACAGGATCTGAGCAGCACGGATTGGCCCACTGGTCTAATTCAGCATTCAGTGAATTTTTAATGCAGAAATATGCACTGGAGTTTAACTGCAATGTTTTATTGTTGGGTTGTTAAATGCTTTATCTTATTTGGTTCCTGTGCATTAAGTCCTCTTCGAGGACTTACTGGTTTTTTAATAGTAAAATGGGAAGATGATTGGTTGAAGTTTTCATATAATTGATCAGATTATAAAGTGTTCTTTGTGATAAAATAAAAACATTAATATTTTGTTTATTGAATTAATGACAAAATCATTTCAAAATTAAATATATACCTTGTTTTCTTTTGGTTTTAGGTGAACAGCTATATACCAGGAATTGGTTATCAGATTTTTGGAAATGTCATATCTTTAATCTTGGGTTTAATGCCCTTCGTCTTTCGACTTTCCCAAGCTAAAGATTTAGAACAACTAGCTGCACATTCTGCCACCGAACTTTGCATGACTGCATTTGGATCAGATGGAGACCTTCTGGTTCTCTCAATGGTTATTATAAGTTTCGTGGTCCGGGTGTCTCTAGTGTGGATTTTCTTTTTTCTGCTCTGTGTAGCAGAGAGAACATATAAACAGGTATGCACAGCAAACCAAGAGACTTCATCTGAAGCAAACCAAGGTTTAATGTCTGTATTTTTTTGGCTTTGTGAATATTCTAAACTTGTTTTCTTCAACACACTGTGAGTCATAGATCAGTGATGACAAACACTTCAGTGGGCCTGCAGTTCAGGAGATGACTCAGTTCCAGTGGACTGAAGTCTCTGTAGCTAAAAGGTGGTGGTGGGGTTTGGTTTTTATTTTGGGCTTTTTTGGCGGGGGGGGTGTTTTTTTTCGGTTGTTGTTGTTGTTGTTCGGGGTTTTTTTTGTTTTGTTTGTTTTGTTGTGGGGTTTTTTTTGTTTGTTTGTTTTGTTGGGGCTTTTTTTTTTCCTGGAGAGGATTTCTGAGGGAAAACTAGCTCAATACATTAACCCAATGCTTAGTCGTGTCCCAGTTTGTCTCAGGTTTCCACAAGGAGAAGTAGTTTCAGGAAAAGAGCTCTATAAATTTCCACTGTGTTTCATTCAAACACTTTAGTTTAATTCATAGAATCATAGAATGGTTTGGATTGGAAGGGACCTTAAAGATCATCTTGTTCCAACTTCCCCTGGACAGGAACAGCTCCCACTAGACCAGGCTGCTCAAAGCCCCATCCAATGTGGCCTTCAGCACTTCCAGGGATGGGGCATTCAGAACAGTTCTGTCCATCCCTGGCCAAGGCCCTCCTGCTTTGCTGTTGGATCAGTCCCGTGGCTGGAGATGCTCAGAGCTGCTCTCTGAAGTTATTGCTTGTTATTGCAATTGAAACTTCTGAGAGAGCAACCTTACTAGCTGCAGAATATAGATACTGCTCTTCAAAAGAAACATTTTTATGCTCTCTGTTCTCAAATTATAGTCAGAATATGTGATGTAGTACAGTGGAAGAGAATTAACCTACTTCTAATAAGGATATCTGTTGAAAGGAACTCCTGTGGTATAGGTGCTCTCTAATGCAAATGATTGGCTGGTTTTGGGTTTTTTCCCAAAATTTAAAGAGCACAGCAGATCTGTTGTCTAAAATTTGAAGAAAGGAACTCAAAGTGTAGCTAAATTTTGTTAATCATTAGAATATGGAACCTTTTAAAATATTTTAGTGTATTTCCTCTTTTTAATATGCTACGCTTACTTCTGGTTTATGTTAACATATTTTAATTTACACTGGTATGTTGTACATTACTTTGACATATTTAGTGAAGCCTTTTCTCTTATTTTTTTAGTACCTCTGAAAACAATTAACAAATAACAGTTAAGGTAATTTTTTTTTCTTCTCTGCAGAGGCTGCTTTTTGCCAAACTTTTTGGTCATCTAACATCTGCCAGAAGGGCAAGAAAGTCAGAGGTTCCTCACTTCCGCTTGAAGAAAGTGCAGAATATAAAAATGTGGCTTTCTCTCAGGTCCTATCTAAAGGTAAAATAATGTACATTTTTGCTTTAATAAGATTTTAACACATTTAATACATTTTAAACATTTTAAAATAATGTATGTTTATGCTCTAACATAAAATATCTCCTATGCTGCTAATGTAAGGTTGGTATTGCAGTCTGAGTATCTCCCCCCCTGCACTTACTATTTGTGTATATGTCCCATATATGCTTCCCTTTAGTGACTCTGGACCCACCAGTGCCTGCAGGCAGACAGATTTTGAGAAAGTTAATTTTTAGTTTTCATCTTCAGTTTAATCATGAGTGTATTCAGAGTTGGGAGTCTTAGTAATGCCACCTGAAAAGTCGTGTGAATATGTTGGGTGAGAAGTGACCACTTGTAGCCTAGTACTGACAATATCTTATAGTAAGAGGCTCCTCAGTTGGTCTCATTAACACAAGGAATTTATAAAGCAAGACAGCTTATGTGGCTTTGTGCTGCGAGTGTATGTGTGCCAGGTGAAGCTAGAAGTTATGCCCAAGTGTTATCTGTAAGACATTCTGATCCCTGAAATCTTCTATCAGGTTTTACAAGCAGGAAAAGGTTTTGAAAACATTTCACACCGGAGAGTGTGGAAAGCAGGAGCTATAAGCAGCCAAAATTTAGTGTGGTGCTGGTGGGGTGAAAAGGAGGATAACATCACTTGGATAACAGAACGTAGTTTTGATGTTTCAAATTTCTGCATATGTGGTAGCATTGTTGTGGAGAGAATGTCTTCCCTTCTTTCCTCGCAACCACATCTACATATTCCACCTTTTCCTGTGCCACCAGGAACATTTGTATAATAAAGTGGCTGACAAAAAAGTGGTCAGAGGCAGGTGCAGAGAGAACTGACCCAACTGAGAAATGCCCAGTGAAGAACAGTGTGATTCTAACTAATGATGCTAAATATCAGTGCTGATTGGGTGGGTTTCACTCACATATGTGCATGTGCTGTATTTTCAGCGTCGAGGTCCCCAGCGCTCAGTGGATGTAATAGTTTCTTCTGCCTTCCTGCTGACCATCTCAGTTGTGTTTATCTGTTGTGCACAGGTGAGGACATCTTTCTTATGTAGGAACAGCCATGCCTTAAATAGTTTTTGGAACAGTTTTGAGTGCCTTTTGCACGGTGATTTCTAGTACGTTAGAGGACCCCAGTGAAAAACCAGTAATAGCCATTACAGCTTTTCAGAATGGAGCTCCATTTTGTATTGTTCATTTCATCTATTTTAGAATATTTTTCTGTAATAGCTAAAGAAACATATTTGTAGCAACAATTTGAGGGCTGGGCAATCACCAGTGGTGTGGAGTCTAATGAGGACAAGTGGTGGATTCTGCACCTGGGACAATGTGACTCCTGGGGGTTGCCTGTGCAGGACCAGAAGGATGATCCTTGTGGGTCCCTGCCAACTCAGGATATTCTGTGATTCTGTGATATCACTATTATTTTTTAGATCCGTGTCCTCCTTTATTTTTCACTGTGGTTTTTGGAACATTTTTTCTTTTTTTTCTTTGTAACATTTTCCATCAAAACACACTTCTGCAGAGTTGGTTGATGCTTTTTGTGAGGAACAGACTTGTTGGCAATATTTGCCTGCCCTCTAGTGGAAAATCTTTTAGTAAGCAAATCTATGTTTGAAGACGATTGCTACTGCTTAAGACTTGTCTTTGAGCTTCTGTTTTAAAACACAGGGGAGCTTCAGAATGGCTTTTGGTTGTATTTTCCTTCCAGTTGCTTCCCTAATTAACTCTATTGTGTTTCCCTGGTAGCTAACTATAAGTATTTTATTAAGAATGTAGTTTAGCAGTAACTCTTACACAAAATTTCATATATTTGAGTGTGTGTTTTGCTTTTTATCCCATGTAGTGTCTTTGCAAGTTTGAACAGCAGTTTAAAATTTTCTTAGAGTATATATTTTTTTTATTGTTTTAGGAATATGAGAAGAAAAAGAGTCTAAATTCTGATTTATCCTTTCAGAACATACCTTTTTTCAGACCTCGTATCTTTGATATGGTGTTGATTTAAAACTATGATTCAAAGATTTTATATGCCCAAAAATCTTCCATATATTTATTACTGGGAAATGTTTTTGAAGTTGTGGAAATATGTAGCTATTTTCTTGTAGTGTAACTATTATTCCAAATTAATTTTGGATTTTTTTCTCTTTTTATTTTTCAGCTGCTTCACATGCATGAAATCTTCCTTGATTGTCACTACAATTGGGAACTCATAATTTGGTGCATTTCACTAACTCTTTTTCTTTTAAGATTTGTTACTCTTGGATCTGAAACAAGTAAAAAGTACAGCAATACCTCAATATTACTTACTGAGCAGGTGAGACTTTGTACAGACCTATATTTTTATATCTAAACAGCTCATTCATCTGGTACGTTGGGTGCTTCATGGATAAGATGAAATTGCAAATTCTACTTTTGCCAGCAAAGTTCCAGGCACCTCTGTGTGCTTTATATTCAACCTATGAATTTCATGATTAGGAGTTATGATGGGAAAATAAAACGGATTATTTTGGCTGGATGCTATTTGCTTGTAATTTTACAAGTCCTTCTGAAAGTGTATTTAATTGGTCTCGTAAATCTGTGAGCAAAATAGAATGTATGGTCTGATAATTGTTGTCATTTTGCCAATTTTGAGTCTCAAAATAGGTGTGGT
The DNA here is from genome assembly GCA_036630365.1 of Acanthiza pusilla. Lineage (NCBI taxonomy): Eukaryota > Metazoa > Chordata > Aves > Passeriformes > Acanthizidae > Acanthiza > Acanthiza pusilla. The sequence continues at coordinate 41,570,268 of JAXCHO010000079.1, forward strand.
AGATAGCTGTGCATCCACACTCCGCTCCTGATGCAAAATTTGGTATTGAAATCAAGGAAATCATAAAAGCTCTTAAAAGAAATTTGAACCTTCCTAGGGTTTTCAGAGGTGCTAATTAGAGCCTTTATTCTTGGTTTATGAATCTTGAATTGTTGACATCAGTAGCTTTATATTTAAAGATTGGAATCTCTTTGTCTCTCAAAGCATAATTTTACTTGAAAATGCAATAGTAACAGATAGTTCAGGAGCTTTATATGGCTTGGAATGTATTAGGCACAGGTTTTGATTTTTGACCTGTAACTTACAGTGGCCTTCTTAGGGAGATCTGATAATATTCAGTTACTTTAGATGCCTGTGGCCTTTTTTCAATAACCACCATACAACCAGGTGGTTAAATGTAGTATCATATGGCATCACTTTCTTTCTGTAGCTTGGTAAGTGTCATTGGAAGGACTACTTCAGCACGTTGCTAAATTGTTCATTTTTTATTTTGAAGGTTGTCATCCTAAATTAAAAAGTTAATGGCTTTTCAAGACATTTTTTTCCTTTGATTTGCTTTTGTTATGCAATAGAAAAGAAAAAAACCTAGCCTTTGTCTGGTCTAGGATATCAGAGATATGTTGTTTCAAAATTGCTAAAAGGCCAAAAGAGAACTAATTTGAACTCTTGACTTTCTCAGAAATAATGGCCTAAAAAAGTCTGCACCATGGAAGTATTGAAATGTTCAATATACTGTTCTCCTACAGCAATGAAGAGTTTAATAGTTTTTCAAATATTTCAAGGCACTGGAAAGATTGATTTTCTGCACTCAAGGTGCTCACAAAGTGCTAAATTATACTAGAATCTTTTAAAAGAAATTACACTTTAGCAGAATTATGTTTTAGCATTTCAGTCTGTTCAATAACTTTTGGGGATGTTAAGCCTTGTAAGGTCTGCCTACTAGTATAAAAAGCTTCTGGGAATGAATTGTCAAACATCAGGCAGCTCTTGCCTATAAGGAAAAGAAATTATTTAAATCTTACCTTTGTGGTGGGGTTTTTTGCCTAATTTATGGATCAGACTAAACTTTAAAGTTGGTGCTATAATAATGTCAAATGTAATTTGTTATATCATAAAGCATTGTGTTTTCCTATGGTGCTAAGCCAGTACTTGTTCTTAAATATTAAAAAGGAAACAAAAAAATTTGCTTGCTTGCAGAAATGTCATTGCAGTTTTGTCATATGGCTGCTGAGTAATCACTTTGTTAAATAGTAAATATTTCCAAATTAATTCCTTTAAATTCTGAGTAAAGTGCTGATACTTGTGTTTTTGTTTTAAATCAGATAAACTTGTACTTGAAAATGGAGAAAAAGCCTAATAAGAAGGAGGAACTGACACTAGTGAACAATGTTTTAAAGCTCGCTACTAAGCTATTGAAGGTAAGAATTAAAATAGTATTCCCATATTATAAAAAAGAAGTGGAATAGATTGGTTGAAGAGTCACTTGTGTGACTTCTGCAGGCAGTAGGGTGTGCTTTGGTTAAAATTTGCCCCATTTCTTTTCCACAATGATGCTGCTAGTTCATACACTGCAGTCTGTTGCTATCATTGTGGGTTGCAAATTATTGTTACTACATCCAGTAAGATTTACTCTTTAGCAGTATATTAGCAGTGTGAGAGAAGGTACTTCAGGGTGGAGAGGATGATGAATGCTTGAGAAATAAATGATGGTATTTTATTGTCTGTTTAGAGTGTCACTATAGTGGTGATTTAAGACCTTGTGGCCTCACTCTACCACACATTGAATTCTGGTCCTTTAGCCTGTTGACTCCCATGTGCCAGGGAGCAGCAGTCCTTAAAATGAAGTTAAAACTGTTTAATTTGGCCAGCCACTAGCTGAGATCAGAGGATTTCTTCTAGTTAGATGAATAATTCCCCCCACCAGCACACCTTGGACAAGGTGTGTGCTGGTCCCCTCATCTCAAAAAAGACCGGCAGCACTTTCCATGAGAGGAGTGATGGAGTCAGCAGGGACTCAGAGCTGACAGAGCAGCAACTCGAGAGTTGTGCTGCAGCAATAAGGAGAGCCTGAGTCAGTGGCTATCCCCTGGTGTGAGAGTAAGGGACAGCAAAGCAGAAAGTGTTCTCAGGGCATCGGGTGGTCAGAGGACACTGTGGATGCAGAATGGTTATCTGGGTTCAGGGAGAGATTGGACAGGAGAATGGACAAAGCCCAACAGGCTCAGGGTATCATCTCATGAGCTGCAGCGTTTGTGTGCTGTGAGAACGTGGTAGGTTGGATGCTGATCAACTCTTAGTCTGAGTTGCTTCTGTTTTTTTCATGCTCTTCTTGGTGTTTTGAAAAAAGTGTTCATGTTTGATTCTTGCCAGAAGTGTATTGACTGACAGGCTTTTCCAATGGGGGCCTTGGCTCTTGGGGCACAAATCCCAGACCCAGGCCATCGCTTAGTTCCTGTGAGAACGTAGCCAAAAGTGAGATTTCCAAGCCACCTCCTATGAGCTTTAAATAAATTTGTGGTAGTTAGTGATCAGCACCATTATGTATTTCATGCCTGTAGCTAAATGGGCTTGGGTTTTTTTGAATTTGATTTTGGGTGGTTTTGGTCTTTAAACTTTTATTAAAGACTAGATTCTGTTGAATATTCTTACTGTTTTCTTACTCACAAAATTGGTAAGATGAATCCAAAATGTAAAAATTTTTCCTTAAAGAGTTTCTCTGCTATCCTTCTTAGAATCATGTCTTTTGTATCTTTTGTATTTGCAGCAGAGTTTTATACCACATTACCTCTAAATGGGAAGGTTGTGCATTCTTATTTCACCTTTTTTGAAAGAAGAGTCAGAGCTTCGAAATTCTTTTTTTTAAAAGGGTTTATAAGGCCTTTTTCAAGGCCCAGGATGTAATACAGGAGAGAGATGAAGATGAATTTAAAGCTAGAAGATATAAATGACCAAAGCAGTGATAGCTGGTAGACTATATAATCTACTCTTATATTTTAAAACTCTTTCTTCCTTCCTTTATTTGATGTATTTCTAGGCCTGAGAAGTTTGGGTGACTATATTCACATACCAGTAATTGAGAACTGGTGAAATAGCTTCTTTGTTCAAGTTTTGTTGCAGATTAATTTGGGCTAATTTTTTGTTCCTTCCAATTAAAAAATTGGAATTTTTATTAAAATATTGGCTGCCAAATTCTTAGTAGTATTTGTTTTCCTTTATTATCCTCTTCTTGTTATGTTGATTAGTAATTAATCTCAAACTTAATGGAAAGGGAAGGAAATTGCAATAGGAAAGATATTTTTGTTAATTTTCATAGTTGTGAGGTAGTCTTCTGTCATTATGAAGAACCTTTCTTATTTTTTGTGGTTCTGCTGTCTGTCATTTCTTTTAACACTGAAGGTGATTTCTGGAAAATTATAAGGAATTCTAAAATGGTGGCACCTAGCTTTTTATTTCCTTGGCTTCATGAGCAGATTGGTAGATGCTGTACACGGGCAGCCTCCAATTTTTGAAGGGTTATTTAGACAGCAGCAGTCAACAGTCAGTCAGTGTGATAGATATTTTCCTGCACATTGTGTTTTATATGCAGAATAATAGAATGTTTTACTCCACTGGGACTTGAGGACTTCATAAAGTATCTTAATATTGCTCAATACATATGTGAACAGAACCCCCTTTGTGTAATTTTTGTTTTTTACCGCTGCTGTTGTTTTGCATTATTAGGAACTGGACAGTCCCTTTAGGTTATATGGGCTTACAATGAATCCACTGCTTTATAACATCACCCAAGTTGTCATCCTGTCTGCAGTTTCTGGTGTCATCAGTGACTTGCTTGGATTTAATCTAAAGGTAAATACTTGAGAAGCATCCTTTTTTTCACCGTGTTGTCATAGGTGGATCACATATTGTAGCATAGTTAATTCTTAACTGGGCTAACTAGGAGATTTATTGTTTGAAAATTGTTATTATTAAATAAAAGCTGTATCAGAAGAATAATGATGTATTTGTCAGAGCAGCACTTTTAACTTTTTTTTTCATTTTGGGGCTTTGTAAATTCATTTAGGACACTTAATTACAATAATTCTTAGACGTAAATATGGAGACACTTGTACACATAAATTCAAGACCTTCCTTAGCTTTTCTTCATATCCCAGATTTGATTTCTCTCTTTAATTCCTCACTGTTGACTCTGTAGCTCTTTAAGGCTGTCCTTGTCTTGCACTGCAGTGAAGTACTGCAGTGGAAAAGCTCTTACTGTGACCAGTCCTACAGTGTTAATTTGTCATGGCTGAAGGACTGTGCCCTCAGATCCTTCTCTCTGGCCCCCTCTGAACTACAAACTCTGGAAACTATGTCAGCATTCACATTATGAGGCCCAGGCTTGTAGTTGTGGCCCTTTGGCCATTAAGTTTGTTTACACCTACTATCTTTTTCCTGTTAGAAGTAAATGAATGTAAAATGTATCTTGTGTGCCATTAGAATATGCAGTAAGTGCAGTAAGAAAAAAAGTGGTGGTATTGCAGTTCTGGGAAACAAATAATTTGAGAAATAAAATTATGTACTGCTCTATTTTTTTCCAGCTCTGGAAGATCAAATCTTGACAGTATAGAAAGAAGATGAAATAACACAGTGTTATAAAAAAGCTAATTGATGGACAAAACTGCCTCACAGCAGCCACTGAATCTGTATTTCAGAAGCTACAACCTCCACAAGGAAGTCATTTGGAAAACTGAAGTGTTTACATCTGTCTTGTGCAATCTTTGTATTTATTTCATCTTCTCACTGGTTTATGTTCATTTTAGTTGACATTTATGTTTTATTTTCGAACTTGCTTAGTTTTGGAAAGGGTCAGATTTAGAAAGGGTCAGAAACTGTGTCTGAGAGTTTGAAATCCTGAAAATCAATTACACTAAATTGCTCTATCTGTTATTAAAGCTGAAGCCAATGCTGAACATTTTTAGTTACCAGTAACACTATATTGAAGTCATTCGATTTTTGATAGTGTGGTAAAATTGCTTAGAATATTTCATTTGCACCAGCCATTTATGAGGACAACGTTGATAGATATTTGGTTGCAACAGAAAAGTGAGACATATTCAAAAAATAAAGTACTGACAATACAGTATGACAGGTAGCAGAAATGTTTTATATTACTATTAGAAACAAGTGGAAATTTCTAATATGTTGAGTAATTCCAGGATCTAAACTCAAATAGGGTGCAGTTTAAATATCCTGGGATATAAAAAAGGTATTATATAAGAAGTCAACAAGTGTTCTTTGATAACACACTTATTAGAGCAATAATTGTAAATGGTTACCATGCTGTATGATATTTTGATAAAAATTAAATATTGTATTTATTTGAAATACTGGGCTGTTCTGCACAGCTCTGACTGTGCATGTGCACTTTTTATTGTTACTTTTACTGAGAAACTTTATACATATAAATGTATATTAATTGGAATATATTATGGTGAACTATGGAGCAGTATGTATTATATGTTGAAGTTGAATATTTAAACAAGCAAATTATTTACTGGTGAAAGGAATGCTTTGAATGACTGAGCAACAGATAGGTAGATGCTCTCCTCTTGTACACTATAGTATATGCCATTCATACCACAGTGAAGTTTAAGAACAATTAAACACAAAGAACAAGTTGTTCTGGTGAGCAGCAGAGCTCACAAGGCCTGGTATTTGGCAGGTCTGTGTCTTGAAATAACTCCCATTCCTCCCCAGCAGGTGTCATTCCCTTGTGCTTTCTGCTGGGGTTTCCAACACCTCTCCCTCTGCCTGCTGTCCCTGCCTCCCACCAGGACCAGTCACACTGACTCGTGCTTCTTCAGTGGGACAGAAATAATGTGTCCATTCCAATGTGGAATTAAGTAACTCAGAACAAACTTTCCTTCTACAAATTATTTTGGGAGGATTAACACCACCAGGCACAAGTATTGTTACATTTTATGTTTCTAAATTACTGGCATCATATTGAAAAATGACAAGTAATTTGGTGACCAGAGTCTGGACATTGCACCATGTGTCTGAATCTTCAGAATCTTGAAAGATTGGAAGTATTGAGTCTTAAACTTATGTGGTATAAAAATATTTTTATATATAAAGCAACACAAACAAGCATTTTGTATTTTATTTGCCTCTGTACTAATGTTTAATAATGACCAAAGTGCATTCTGGTTTTTGGAAGAATGTATTACTGGAGCTTTAAGAACATACTATATTTAGTTTCTCATGTGAAAACTTCAGCTGCCTCTGATCTGTTTCTCCTTTCTCTGTTGTTTGACGTTGGGATTGTTTTTAAAAATTAAGTACATTTTATACACAGTTTTTTCCAAATTATGGTACAGACCTACACAGAACTTAATTTTGCACAAAATATATTTAAAAAAAAAAAAAAAAAAAGAAGAGCAGGAGTTCTATGGGTGATAAAAGATAAGGCTGTTGCTTTTTACAGCCTGTCATTATTACAAAACCATTCTTTACTCTAGAGTGGAATTATTTTTAGAAATGTGAAATAGTGAATATATGGCTTTCATTACTTAAAAAAAAAAAATAAAGGAGAGAGAAAACATTGCGGTTTGGGTTGAAGGTGAAATTAGTTTAACCATGTATACCTCAGCAGCTAGCACTGTGCTGGATTGTTGCACTAACAAACGGCGGCTTGGGGAAAGTAAAACATTTGTGAAATGAAATAAGAAAGAATAAAAACCTTTATTTGCTACCCTTAGGTATATTCATTATGTTAAAAATGAGAGAGGTTTGTTCTCCATCCCTCAATGTGGAAAGTCCAGTATAAGAATAGAGGCAAGTAGAAATATGGCAGATCTTGCGTGTTAACTGTTATTTTTTGCCACGTGTTTTGTAACTGAAAGTGTGATCAGGCTTGGAATAAAGCTTTCTATGGTTGATGGTAAAAAAGAAAAAAAAATGCAGTGAGCTATATCTTTTAGCAATGTCCAGCATATTTCTGTGTCTGCCTGTTTTGATTTAAATCTGTATATTCTATTTAAGCACATTTGCAAAAGGAACCTGCTCATGGAATTCAAATGGTATAGAAGATCACGTAGAACAATGTAAAAGTACACGTGAAATGCAGAAAGATACTTTAATAATTTGGTTAATTCTTCATGTTACCTTCTAGGAATGGGACATTTAAAACCCTTTGGGTAGCTACCAAATCCAGTAACTTCCAAAAACTTCTCTGGACTGCAGGCATATTTCATCCCAGGTAATGTTTAAGGATATTCCTGATTCAGATTTCACCCAGCAGCAAACAGTAGAGAGAATTATCTTTCTCACAGATGGTGATAGTGGGCTGCTGTTGTTGTCTGTACTGAATACTTCAAACCCCAAGGCATCCAGCTTGTTTTTTGGAGGGAAAAGGAGGAAAAAGGTTGTTGGTGTTGCTGGTCTACCCACTGCTGTCTCGTTAGGCAGACTTCTGTTTCGAGTTTCTAAGTTGTGAATTTCCCTCAGTAGGAATGTAAGAGAAGACTTGGGAGGAGGGAATGCATGATTCTTTGTTCTCAGTCCATAAAGCAATCTCGTTTTTATTGCACGACTGCACAAAATGTATCTGTATTGGTGCAGGAGATGGGGAAGCAAATCTTCCAGTAATAAATAGCAGCTGACAAAGTCATCTTTTCCAGTGGGGAAAACAGTCATCTTTTCCAATCTGATTCTTGGAAGACAGCAGAGGAAATAATTTTGAGAAGGTGCTCGTGTTGTTTGTTTTGTTTAAAAAACCCCACAGCAGTCTTCACTGGTACTGTGGCTGTCCTCCTCAATAGTGCCTTTGTACCTTGTCAGTCTTAGGAAGAGAAGTCTCTGCTGGTTCGTGAGGATTGTGCTTTGCTGACGCTTCCCTGGAAGTCACCATCACCTTGTCCTTGGTGCTGGACAGAGCCTGCACATGTCCTTTGAAGTCCCTGTGTGGGGGTGTTCAGACAGGAGGTGACCTTGGCAGTTCTGCTGGGCCTTGGGGAGTGTGGCTGCAAAACTGGAGATACCTGCACTGCCAGTGTTCCTGACTGGGCTGAGAGAGGTGCTTGTGCTAATGCTGAGCTCTGCTGGTTTTATCTGCTCCTTTTGCCTTCCTGACTATGCACTGACCCCGCTGGGGACAGCAACCAAACAGCTGTCTCGGGAAGGGGGAAATGGCCAAGGCTGCCATGCACAGCTTGTGAGAGGGGATAACTCAGGAGAGAAAGAGTGTGATACCTCTGATATCAAACTGATGACCCACTTCTGGTGACAGTTCTACTGTCAGAGTTGGGTGTCTGCATAATTAAATACAACCCCTGAGCCCAGCATTGCCTGGGGCTTGGTGGAGATAAGATTTCCTCCTTACTGTCTCAAGCAGTCAGTCACTGCTACCTTGGAGTCTGGTGTGTCATGGGCATTCTCTAGACACAGGCAGCCTTGAGAAGGGCCTTCATGTGAGGCCTTTTCAATAGGAAAGGGACACCAAATCTTCCCCATAGTGTTCTGCTACTTCCCCTGATTAGGACTGGGACAGCACAGAGTGGACAGTTTAGGGACAATAACAGAAAACCAGAGAAATCAGAGGACGCTGCAGCTGCGAGTTTTCTCCCTTGTCACTTGGTCTTGCTGTGGATGGTCATATTGCAGGCTGAAGGCTTTGTCAATCTGTGGCTGTAGGTCATTGCAGCTTGCCCAAATCATCTTGGGGTGGCTAAAGCATGTGGAGGAATTCCTCCTAAATGTAGAAAATCCCCATGTACTGCAACCAGTCTCAAAACTGATCAGCCACTGCCACCAGGTGTCTGTCCTCTTTGGTCATTTTGATCCTCAAATGCTACAGCCTGTGGAGTTTAATTTGCATGGGCAGCTACAGTAGTCTGGAGGATGCTGTGGAGAGCATTGCTCAGTATCAGGTGTTTGGGACAGGGGATGTTTCATGTAAAGGAGAATTTGCCAGCCTGCTGTACCAGCAGTTGGATCTGCTTCTTCAGCCCAAGAGAGTGCCTTGCAGTGGGGCTTGCTGGGCTTGCTGGCAGTGAGGTAGCAGCAGCTCGTGTTTCAGTGCTGCCATGCCAAAGACACACTGGAGTTTTATCTGTAAGCAGGTATGTAAGACCAAGGATTTTAATTGGATGTTCATGTAAAGCTCAGGTCAGATTGTAAGTCCCATCTTGGATTCATCAGGGAAAGTTTGCAGTGTGGCAATAGGAATAAATGGGAAAGGGCAAAGAAACCCATTTTTTGATGCCATCTGCACTGTCCATCAGTCTGCCCTTTGAGAGCTTCCCCCAGGTACCTTTGGTCCCTGTAGGTCCTTATGGAATGTCTGAATTATGCAAGTGCAAAATATCTGTAGAGCGTTACTTCAGATCGGGTAGTTTAGGTGAAGCATTGGAGAGTCAATATGTACCCCATTATGTTAGAAATAACTCTCCCAAAGTGTTACTAAATAATATGAAATTGGTTTTTTAAGCTTACATTTTTACCTCTTTCTCCCCTATTTTTTCCCACTCTTTAATCATTTTACACTTGACCTGATACCTTGCCATCCTTAAACAAACTTTCAGAAATCGGAAGTTGCTGCAGATTTGGTTTTGTGATAAAAAGTCAGTTCTCTGGGCTGTAAGCAATGCCATGTCTCCTGCTATCAGCAACGGAATTCTACGGAGAGAGAAATCAAGAGAGATTTCCTTTCTAGCTCTTGAGAGAGGAGCTACAACATCCAGTATGGACACAAGCACCTCTGATAAAATAAACAGCACTGATGGCTGGTCAGATTCAATTTTTCCAGTACAAGCTTGTTTAAGTTCACAGTCTGGAGCAGGAAATAAGGTCATGCCACAGAAAGATTTGTCCATTTTTTTTTCTTTTTTTACTCCTATGTTTGATGAATCATTTCAAGGAAAGGAAAGGAAATGCACTTTAGGGACAAGCTCCCAAAAATATTCAATTTCTTGCTAATATAATTCATTACTTCAGTCTTTATTTTTAAGAATGATGTTATGTTTAAGCATGCTTGCATTCTTAAACATCCATCAACTTTTCACTTCCAGCCCTCATAAACAGCTCTGGCTTTTTGAGCATGGCCTCATGGGTAATGGTATTTGTCAGGAATTAGCTGGCTGCCTTCTCCCCGTATCAAAACCCAAGCCTGAGTCTCTGGGCAAGTGATTATGAATCAAATGAAATCTTTTGCTTTTACTCTGTCTCATGCATGTAAATAAATGGGAAATGAATTACTTGACTAATTGAAAACTGCAGTTAAACAAATAGAACCTAAGTGGCTTGGTACAAAACCCGTGAGTTCTGGTGCAAGAGTTGTTTGGAGCGCTGCGGTATTTCATTAAATTGTCTCTACAATGGTGCTGATTGGGGTCAAAGAAACCAGCGTAGGGATAAAGGTTTGACCTTGATGAAAAGTCAGTCTCCAGCAGCTGTGCACACTCTGCTCACTATACCCAGGGCTGTAGGCTTCTGTTTTGTGTAGGGTTCTTTGGAGCTGTCTAAATTTTAGATGCCAAATTGACTCAGGGCTTCCTTGGCAGTCCTGAAAAAATCACATTTACCTTTAGAAGGGAATTCGTTCAGTTGATCTTTGACCCTCATTTTAGTGATCCTCTGGGATATTTCTCTGTTTAGCATAAAAGGAAAAGTGTGTGGATAATTCAGAATCAGATGCAAAAAACTTTCAGCCACTTAAATTAGGGCAGATAACCCAACTTTTCTGTTCTGCAGTGAAACTTCAACAGCCTTTGCAGCTGTGTAATTAGTTTGGCTGCCATTGGAAAGGAAGGCTTCTTTTTTCTTCTTTTTAAAATTTCATTAGTTTTCTCTTAGAAAAGATTTCCAGCTGTGAATTCCATAGTCTTGCACCAGCACTGGGGTCTCTCCCTGCGCTAGGGTGAGCTGCCCACATGGGTACAGCTGCAGCTCCACAGCCTGCGGGCAGCACTGTGCAGGCACAGCCTGTACCAGGGTGACACACAGGTGTCCCTGGAGAGATCCCTCTTTTAGTTGACTATAATGGTCACTTGAAGGACGGCTAGGATTGGCTCTGAACTCGACCCCACTCATGGGAAAACGCCGTTCCCGTTCTGGCAGAGTTGTAGGGGCAATGCTTTCATTCTGTGCGCATTTCACTGGAAATCCCTCACGGCAGTGCTGCTGCCAGGTGCAAAGGTGTGCTGCCACTGAGCTGTAAAACCCATCCAGAGGCAGAGAGCCCTCCCTGCCTGGCCGAGATCTCTGTGCAGAGCAGTCCCTGTGATGTGTGTCCTCCCAGCAGCTGGAGTCACAGGTACCCTGTGCTCAAAGGGAGTAGGGCTGACAGGGACAAGGCTTTGCCATATGTCTCCTGTGTTATCTTTGGGCTGTAGATTTGCAGCTGAGTCAAAGATACTCCTCAAAGGCCTTTGCTGGCTGGCCTGAAAGTGTTTGCAGGGCAGATAAAAATAGCACAAAAAATCTCCAGCCTGCAGAGTGGGAATCACTGACATTTTACCCCTGTCCTTCGGCAAGGTGTCTTGGTTCCAGTCTTTTGTAAACCCATGCTGTTTGACTGCTTCTAAGTGTATTTGATGAGTTATTTATTCATCCAGCCTATGTGGATGACAGAAATAACTTCCAGTGACCCTCGGAGGCTGATGCTGGAGCCCTGTTTCTGTAACAGGCCATTGCCCGAGGCACTTGTGCTGTCACTGCGCAAGCAAACGCAGCAGGAAGAGCAGAGTTCCATATTTAACCTGCATTTCTCCCCTCTCCCTTGTGCATCACCTTTTGGAGCAATAGCTCTTGAGAGCAGATAACCTGCACTGAATATAATGAGGTGAGTCTGTCTCTAGTGTTACAAATGTGATTATTACCACAGGACAAGGTCTCTGGTTGGTCTTTTGACTTCTGTGCTGTCCAGGGGGTCTGACTCTTTGCAGCTCCTGTTTGCCTGTGCTGTGACTTGTTTTCACTGCTTGTGGAACTGGCTTGAGCAATTCCTGCCTCTCCCAAGGGCCTCTGCCCATTTCTGCTGCCATGCTGTTTGCTGCTCCAACCTGCTTAGGGTTTTCATTCAACACCATTTGTGTCAATGTTGTTTATACCCCGAGTGTTGGTACTGTCACAGCTGCACGAGCAATGTGCTGTGGGAAGAGGGTGGAAGCTGGATTTTTGGCTGCAGAAAGCATATTGTGTGGCTACAAACAATAGGGATCACCGGCATCAACCTTGGAATAAATAGGAGCCATTGAATTTATTGAAATGGGATTAATTCCCATTGTATGTAGAGTGGAATTAATACAGTGAATGCAAATAATATAGATGGCCAACAATTTTAGCCTTGAGGTGACATAACGCTGCAGTCAGGGACTGCCATTATTTCCTATTCATCTTTCCCACACACATGTGCACATTGTGAATTCCAATTGCGCCACAAATCCTGGCTTTCTAGATAAAAATAAAAAATCAGAAATTCAAAGTATTCAAAAGAGTAATTGTAGAATAATTGTTATAACTTGGAGGAAACAACAGATGTTTCACTTGTTGCTGGAATTCTCTGAAGGAGAACTAATTTTCCAAGCATGTCGAGTACATGCTAATCAGAAGCATTTTTCTCTATGCAGCAGCATAATAGTATTCCTGGAAATGTTCTTTGTGTTGGCTTAATAATGCACAGCCAAAGAATGCACTGCTGGGACTAGCGTAGCAGCTTTTGCCACTACCTTTATATTTTGTTTGTTTCCAATTCTCTCAACTGGGCCACTTGAAATAAAAGGCAAAATAGATTTATTAATGCTTGAAAGTAACATTTACCCCCCCCCCCCCATGAAGATAAGGGGAGGCCTCACTGAAGATTAGGTTGGTGCCTTGTTGAAATTACTACTGATAATGCAGATATAGCACCTGGAATTCACAGGTGGGGAATATACGGAAAACACCAATGCTCTTTTCTCCAGATCTCAACCATCAAATCAGCTCCTTCTAGCAGGAGCTGTGACTTCAACTCTCCAAGACACCAGCCCAGCTCTGTAAAACTTCCAGCTGTAACTGCAGTACAAGAAAATTATCTCTACTAGACAGCTTGGGTAGTGGTTGTGGTATCAAATGTTGAAGAACATCTACTGACCTTAGATGCAGATGCAGACAGGCTGGAGAGGGTCCAGAGAAGGACCCAGGAGATGATCAAGCTGCCATCTACACTTGTCCTGTGAGGAAAGACAGGTCTGTTCTCCCTGGAGCAGAGAAGGCTCAGGACTGTCTCATCACAGAATTATGGAGCTTAAAGGGCAGCCACAAAGAGAATGGAGGCTCTCTCTTGACAAGGGCCAATGAGTGCAAATTGCCTGTTTCAGCCACAGACTTCCTTGTATGTGCAGTTCTATGTTCTAAAAATGCAAAGGCTTTTACTGTATCAGAACATAAAACCGAAAAACAAAACCCAACAAGCAAGACTGCAGGACTGTTAATTCCCTGCAATGCTACTTCTTATATGCAGCTATTATTTAAGAAAACCTTTCCAGAGCCTTTGGGATAGATTTGTGAGGATCAGCCCTGACACCATGCTCCTCTGACTGGGGCAGCTACAGAATTATCATCTGTGAGAACCATTTCTTCTTATTATTCTTCTAAGAATATTCCTATTTTTATTATTTCTGTGCTTACTAATGCACTTTGTTTAATACCAGCAGCAGGATTATTTGGTTTTTAATTAATGCGGCGGCAGGGAAAGTCTTAGTATTGCAATCAGGTTGCAAATTTTTATTTGAAGGTAAATTGAAGCCCTACCTTTTTGGCTTACGATGTCAGATTTAAGTAGGGCTAAATTACTGACTGTTTGACTACAACCAAACACTGGTAGTGCCCTAAAACTATGACTCTGCAAATAGTTATAGCCAGCATCAATATAATCAAACTCAAAAGACCAGAGATATGCTATGTGTAAGTGTCCACAGCCTGATGGAAACCAGGGTGCCCTGAGGTCTGACAGCTCTTCAGGTGAGTGGTGAGCAATACGTAACACTGGTAAGTATTATGAGGTTGTACAGGCTGTTTTGATGCTCAGTTCAATAATAAGAGATTTTTCTTCAGTATATTTAGAAATTTTGCACACTCTCCTCTGAGCAGGCCATCGTTAGCTGACAGTTTCTTTTAATATTTGCAGGAGATGTTGGTTCTGTGATGGAGCGATGTCCTGCTCGTGTGTGATGTGGTTGGGAGGAGCAGACACATGGATTGCTGAGACGTGGAGAAGGAGAGCAGTCTATGCTTGGAGGTAGAAGAAAGAATTAGCACAAGACCAAGAATCACCAGCTGGGATCTTGAGGAGAACATATTTTCCCTACAGAAAAATGCCATTGCCTCGTTAGTTCAAGTCTGAGTGCATGGAATAATGATAGAAATTGGGAGTAGATTTCACAAAAGCCCAGTTTCATCCATGTAACCTCTTCCATGGTGTAGGGAGGCCGAGGGGCAGGAGGAGGAATATGTCAAAATGAATGGAACATATGTGGTTTGCTTCAAGTCCTGGTGCCCAGGATTTCTTCCTGTGCTTCAGAGGGGATGGGAGGAGGTGGAGACAGCTGTCCCTGGGTCTTTTCTCCATACAAGATTAAGGTGGCTACAGTGCAGTCCTGGACCTGGATGGTTTGTAATCATAAATATCTCAAGTTGGAAGGGACCCCATAAGGATCATCAAGGCCAATTCTCTGCTTCTTGCAGGACAACCTAAAACTGAACCATATGACTAAGAGCATCATCCAGAGGCTCTTTGGACTCCAGTGGGGTTGGTGCCATGACTACTTGCTCCAGGAGCCTGTTCCAGTGACAACCAACCTCTCAGTGAAAAACCTTTTCCTAGTGTCTGATCTAAATTTTCCCTGACGCAGCTTTGTTCCATTCTGCTGTCACTGGTTACCAGAGAAAGGGGTCAGCACCTGTTTCCTCCCCTCCTGAAGAAGTTTTAGACTGCCATGATGTCACCCATCAGCCTTCCCTTCTCTACACTGAATAAGCCTAGTGACTTCAGCCACTCCTTGTGAATTTTGTCCTCCAGAGATTTCACCACCTTGGTCTCTTTCCTCGTGATGCTCTCTAACAGCTCTACATCCTTCTCACATGGAGGTGCCCAAAACTGCACCCAGGACATACCACGGTGATGTGGAGCAGGACAGTCACCTCCCTCGGCTGGCCAGCGATGCTGTGATTGATGCACCCCAGGATAAAGTTGGCCTTTTTGGCTGCCTGGACATGCTGCTTGACAATTTGCCATAAACCCAGAGGCCCAGATAATTTATTTGGTGCCAGGACTCTGGGAGCCAGGGCAAGCTTGCATGGCTGAGCACAGAGAAGGGAAAGTTACCATGTAGAGGGCTGGTATTTTTTTTGAAAACAAGCCTCAAGCATGCCACTCCCTTGTTAATGTATCAGAGAGACGGGTGGCACTTCTTTGTTTTTTTCTATTTGCAGCATTAGCAGTAGTGCATCTCCGGGTACTTGTGGCATGTTCTGAAACATATGGCAAATTGCTTGCCCATATGGGTTTGGAGAGCAGTGTGTGTTCGGCAGTTTAAACCTCAGAACAATCAGAAGACAGGCTTTGCATTCCAAGCTGGAGAGCATGGCAATCATCTCACATTGTCTAGACTTTCCTCTCTCTGTCATTTTTACATATTTTGCAGTGATTACATTCATTTCCTCTGTCTTCCTTTCTGCCAAGATCTATCTGCAACCTAGAATCGGTTAAGATAGTTTTTCATATTCATCGTATTAGTCACTGGGAGCATATTTGGAGTGAGCACTTCTGATGCTCCCATTCATTTTCGTTATGGTAGATTAATCCCATTCTGGGAGGGTGATGGAAACTGGTGGTTTTTTTGATTTATCTGTGCAGATCTCATAAGTGAAATAAAAACCCCATAAAGCTAATGTTTTAAAATAATGATTAATCTCATTTTTTCTTAGGAGATACATTATTAGACAGATATAATAGAGAAAACTCATTACTTTGGTTGTAAAAATGTATTAATTAACGGACTGTGTCACAACAAAAAATGAAGACAAACTTACTACAGAGTAATTTTCATTAGAAACTAGTGAAAGTGCAGTTCTTGAGTTGCTGGACTTAGGGGTTAAGATTACCCTTTACAGTTTCCTGATGTTGATGGGATTTTAAATTACCCTTGACAAATTTGAGTAGCATTGCCTATACTAGAAAGCTGTCTGTGAGCACGTGAAGGAGAGTGCTTAGATAATGGCGAAACCTCCTAAAATGGGAAAGGGCTGGAAGGTGGACTTTAATCAACACCCCTGGATTCCTCATGCTTCCTCAGCTAAAGGGGAGAGTATCTTGCCTGAAAGCATTGATTAAGTTGTTCTTTTCTTTTGCCTTGGGCTAAAGCTCAGCACCTTGCTCTTAATTTTTGCTTTCCAGTGTAGGAAGCAAGGAAAACTTGCCTTTAGGGTTTTACTGCCTTAGGGTTTGGGCATCAATTTATCAAGCAGACAAAATCTTTGGCATAGGCAGGAGCTTGGTGGCTGTTGGTGTTTGAGGAAGCAGTACAGGCGCTGTGGAGCTCACAGTTCAGCTGCACACACCCCTCACCCCAAATTTGTCATTTCCTGAGCTGGAAATCTGGGAATTGGTCTGGTTTTGCTCATGTAAGTGCTCTGTGTGCTGCTGTCTGAGCAGGTAGTTGACTTTCTTCTTTTCGTTGCCATGAAATGCCAGTCCGGTGTGAGGCTTGGGGAGCTGCTGTGGTTTGGGGTGCTTTGGGTCACCAGAGCAAGGCATGAGCGTGCGATGCACCCCCTGTTTCTGCAGGGCTCTGTGCTGCTCTTCCCTGCACCCCTGCTGCTTCCCCAAAGCATGAGGCCCTGCTACCCTGCACCTGCTGTGCCCCAGCTGTACACACCGATGTGTCAGAGTGTAGCTTTTCCCTGCATTTCTGTGGTTTCACTGAAATAGTGTGTGCATACTGCACACCTGTACCCCCAGCCTGAACTGAGCTGTAGAGCTGCCCCCCCACAGCCACATGTGCAGACCAGACCCTTAAACTCTGCCTGGTGATTAAGTGATGAAGAGTAGACAAGGCTTTATCTGCAGACTCCTGCCATGATTTGGACAGAATGGCTGCTCTTCATCCTCCCCTGCAGCGCCATGGCTTTACCCCAGCTCAGCTCAATGCCCCAAACCCTGGGCCCAGCTCATCCCAGTGCCCCCAGCCCAGCTGGGGTGCTGAGCTGCCCTGCTCCATCCTGCCTGCAGATGGGGACTGAAAGCTGCGTTTGGAAGGCACAGATGCTCTGAGTGCTGCAGCTCACTTCCAGAAGGCAATTACTCTTCTGCTGTGAGCTGGGCTCTGCCTCCTCCTGAGACCTGCATTTCGTGAAGGGGGGATGCAGTGTTTGAAGAGCAGCAGCCCTGCCCCTGGAGCTGCCTTCCCAGGTCCTCTGCTGAGAAACAGAAGGAACCTGAGGACCAGTGGTGGATAAAATGGTTTAGTGCAGACTGCTGTAAGAAATGGGCTGAAATATGTGGGCTGCATACAAATACACACACACATGCATTTAATATGCTTTGGTTTGCATATCGAGCAGAAAATGCTGGATAAATAAAACCGTGGCCAAAATGTCTAAAACGTTGCCTATTATGAGGCAGAAAGCAGCAGGGAAGGGCAGCTTGGCAAGCCTGCCTTTGGTCTCTGTGCAGGGGTGGTTTGGAGTGTAGATGATGCAGCCTGTGGTTGTCACACGATAATCAGAGATGGCTGCGGTGCATCACGCTCCTGAGCTGGGCTGCAGTGCCCTGGGACCGTGGCTATCCAGGATCCCAGGCCAGCTCAGCTCTGCTCACAACGCAGGGGCAGAAGAGCACTGCAGCACTCTGCACACCTGCAGACACTGTTTCGCTCTGGGTGAAGCAAATCTGGGTATTTGCATTCGAACACGTGCTGAAATCCTCCGTGATTCCTAAGAATTGCTCCTCGTTTTGGAGACAGGCAGCCAGGGGATTTGGCACCAGATCTCTGGCTTTTATGTTCCTCGTAAAAGCTTGTAGAGCTCAAGTAGGCTGGTACTCTGCTGGGGATGTTTCCCCTGCACTGAAATAAACCAGGCATTACAGCCCATTTCTCTTCCAGGTTTATGTGAAATTCTGTCCACCTTGAAATCAGAGGTTTATGTTCGATTCCAGTGGAGCAGAGCTTTCATTTTTATTTCACAGGGAGTTTGGTCTGATTTATATGATTAAGAGTTTTATAAAACTTATTATTCTTGTAAGGATACATTTTTTCCCCTTTTAGAAGCTTCCTAAGTGTGGAGGGACACACACACACACCCATAAATTACATCTCTAAGATGAGGGTGTTTTTGTGACTGTGGGCAGTAATATTGGTAAACAGGGAGAAAACCATGACAGCCTTATGCTGCCTTGCACCCCACTAGGAAGATCCTAGAGGGAAAATGCACGAACATGAACACGCTCAGAAAATCACGAACACCTTAAATTTAGCAGCCTGGCACAACGTGGAGAGGGAGGTATGTCAAGGAGGTTAATGCCACTCTGAGTTTTCTTCTGTCTTGAACTTGCCCTTTTGTCTTCCTCCTCCCAGATTTTCAGACTGAAGGCTTATGAGCACTGCCTGTTTATACTTGCAGAATTTTGGTATGTAGGTAACTTAAAAAAAAAAAAAATTCAGATGCATACAGGTCTGTTATGTATTGATGTTAAAGAAGAGCACAGGATGAGTGACACTGGATTTTCTCAGCTCCCATGAAGAGTGGGTGCAGGACAGCAGTGTTGAGATGCTGGTGCTGCAGCTGCCCTCCCGTTCCTCAGCAGGACAGAACCCCCACACTCATCATGGGCTCTCTCAGGTGTGTGACTCTTGGCTTGAGTGCACCCCAAGTGCTTGTGCTGGAAGGTGCAGCTCCCTGAGCTCTGCTGGTGTCACCTGCCCTTGTCCCAGGGAAAGGCTTTACAGGAGAGCCCTGCTGGGGCACAGGGCTCCAGGAGCTCATCCCACAGCTGTGCTCATGAGCATCGATCTGGTGACTTGCCCCAAAATCTCTTTGATCCCTTCCTATCTCCTTGGTCTCTCTGAGTTCCCATGCTGGGTTTTAAAAGATTTACAATGGCTTTTGTTAAATATTGAAACCTTTTGCAACACTTTGTTATGTTTTACAGGTTCCTGGGAGACTGAATTTCCAAAGCATTTTCTGTTGAACAGCCCAAACTTTAAGTCCCAGCTGTCTCTCCAACTTGTAGTCTCACTCCGCCAGCAGTTGCAGGCTTTGATCATCAAAATTTCTATTATGCAACTTGATTAAAGGTATTCAGATCTCAAGGTGAGAGCAGAGAGAGATTTACATTTGAAGTGATTTATTAACCTGCTGTAATTTAAGGTCATGCTAGTTTCAGAATATTGTTAGTCCTTAATTTCATTCTCTCTTTGTGCTATCCAGTAATGGAAAACTAACATTAGTTTAATTCAAAGGCTTTTTGCTTCCTTGGAGGACATACTAGAAGGAAACAAAAATGCTGTAGTCATTAAAAGAGATTAGGAAAAAAAAAAGTACTTTTGAATTTCTGTTCTCAAAATCCCTATGCTACAAACACAACTGATTAATGTACCACCTAGGTAAGAAATAAAGAATTGCCACCAGTGCACAGGGTCCTGGGGTGTGTGCCCAGCCTCGGTGGGGGTACTTTTTGTAGATAATTTTCCCAGCCCTGAACACAGGTTTCTCTCTTTCTATGCACATTAGTGATCACACAGAGGCCATAGTTTCTGGATATAATTCAGAGGCTTCAGGGGCCTTGGGTGGTCTCGATCCCCCCTACATTCCACTCCTCAGCTTCATTCCATGCTTGCACTGGACAGTGTTGGGCTTATCTCCAGCAGCCAGAAGGATGTTTGTCCCAGAAAATACTGCCCTGCCCCAGTATGTTCCCTTCTCCACACACATCTTGTTCTTTCCCACAGCATGTTACTACCTACAATCCTTGGTTGGCTCCACAGCCATCCAGCCATTGGTTTTTGAGGCATACACATTGTCTTCCGGGCTTCTATACCAGCCCTAACCATTTTTAAGAAAGCCAAGGAAGTTAAAGAGTATTTTGGGATTCAGGCATGGTACAGACAGTGCTCACTAAGCACACTCACTTCATTGTTTTCAAATGAGTCATTTATTTCCTTGAGAATAGAATAATCATTTGATATACATAAATACAAGGTCATGATTACCCTAGGAAAAATAACACAAAATTCAGGTATCATGATAGAAAGCCAAAATGATCCCAGTATGATAGAAGGTCAGGCCTGAATGTACCTCCACAGGCTTTTCTGGTGAAACTCTGAGTGGGGGTTGCTTGTGCCACTGTTGGGATGTGGTTTTGTGAGCGTGTGTGTCTGTCCATGCATGTGCAGCTCCTCTCTGCTGTGCCCTTTTTAGGCAGGGAAGTTCCCTTTCGGTTTCTGTTCTTCACCAATCCCATCACACATGCAAAGTAAAAAATATTTCTGCTTCTGTGTCCCCAGAGGAAGAAGTTAGTACCCAGGTATTGATTTCCTCCATATTCTGTGAGGACCTGGTCCCATTTCTGAGAGACTTGAGCTTAGATTTTGAAAATATCTGATATTCTTTTAAAACTGAAAAAACCAACCCATTGGGACAATTTATGGGGAAAAAACCACCAGACACGAAAAACAAATCATTTGGGAGGTCTGCAAGAAGGGAAGGTAAACAAATATGAAGAATTAGAGTTGGGCTGGTGGGCTGTGGTCAGGCAGGGATGTGCTGACAGGCTCCAGGCAGAAGCACCTGAAAGAAGAGACCTGAGGTGAGCCCCGCAGGAATTGCACTCTGAGGGAAGCTGTGTGCACAGTGTGTTAGATACTTGCATCTTTCTCGAGCAGCTCCACACCAAACCCTGAGCTGTGCTCTCCAGACACGGAATGCACATCGCAGTGGGAAACAGCCCCAACCCTTCAGAGGAGGACACAGGATCTGCCATGCAAATGTGAACTTTGGGAAGAGAGACTGTGAGCTACCAACGTGACACCTTTGCAAGCACATTAGCAATTACCTGCTAGTTAGATGCACTGTGAAAAATCCGTTCCTACAAACCTGTGGCGCCCACAGTCACTCACTTCTGTGTTACTTTCTGAGCACTGTGTGCGTTCTGGGGCTGCAGCAGGCAGGGCTGTGCAGGCAGCGCAGGGAGGGCAATAAGAGGCTCTGGGAGTTTTGGTCTCAGCAGAACTCTCTGGGTAGGATGCTCCAATTCTCAGAAGGGTCTGGGCACCTTCCTGCCTTGTTAGTGCTGGTGGCAGTTCTCTAGGCTGTCCCAGATGGGCAGAGCTGCAGCTCAGCTTCCTCCTGCCTGCCCCTGGGGCTGAGCCTCTGCTGCAGCCCTGGGTGCCTGAGTGGAGAAGCTGCACACAGAAAAAATAACAAATAACTCTGGATGAACCCTCAGGGTCTCCCTGCTTAACTCCTTCATGGAGATGGATCCTATAGATATGTTCTGGGATATGTATATATCTATAATATATAGATTCCCAGATAAAGGCATCTGGGAATATTTTGGTAGGCATTTAACTATCCTGACTCCAGAAATGGAGGCATTGGACGTGACTTGGAGCTAGTGACCCTGCACTATCTTTCCACTCAGTGGAAATATTTAGATGCTTCTGCAGAATAATTAATTCATTCCTAAAGGTGTCAGACAAATCTTTTTCTAAAAGTGCCCATTGGTGTCCTTACAAAAAGCTTAGAATGAGTAACAGTAATGTAAATATCTAAACTTGGACGAGATGAATCCTGCTCTGTATTTGTATCCCATTAGTCTCTGGAACAGGAACTGAACTTGGGACACTAAAATTAATCTTTCTAACCATTGGGCTACTGGGTATTCTCAGTCTCACTTGCTGTGTATTGTATAAATGTTTACAGGGACTGAAGACTTGCCTTTAATCCATCATGACCACTCGTGCCTCTGAGCACTGCAGCAGCACCGAGCCATGGAGGAGGGAAGCTGGAGCAGAGAGTGTGCACACACACTGCTCTTAAAATCCTGATTTTTCTCCACCTGGTGACACAGTAAAAGGTAACCTCCTAGAGATGGCTGCTTGAGCTGCAGTGGCAGAATGCAGCAATGGGAAACCCAAGGGCAAAGCTCTTTCTCTGCTGGAGGTGATGGAGGAGCCACCGCAGATGCACAGCAATGCTGCTCATGTTAACGGCAGCAAGGAACATGGTGTTGGAGCAATTGTTTTCTCTCTTTGTCCCTTGATCCTGGTCTTGAAGGGTCCACAACTGCCCTTTGTACCCCCTTGCTGCCTTTTTTGTACTGTCACCCTCTGCAGGATATTCATGTTGTGTTTTTAGCTGTGCCTTAACACAGGTTCTTCCCAGCTCTTGGGACCACTGGCTGGTGATTTGTGCTTTGTGTTTGTTTGTCACCTTGGGATCCTATGCCATCCTGTTCCTTAGCACATCTTTGGAGGAGTTCCTTTGGCACCATTTGGGATGTTTGTTTTTTCAGAGCTCCTTGCTGTACAATACAGACTTATCCATTGATTACCAATTCCCAGTATTGATTAAGGCTCTGTGTCCTTAGAGTTGTTGACAGCGACACACTGAACAACATTTGTCATGCTAGAATTAATAGGAAAACCCAAAAAAGTTTGTTTCAAAGGGGAAAACTAATTTAAAAGACATTGCAGAATGAACACACAGAGAAGTTTTATTCCTGAGAATATGACTCCAATTGGTGTTAAGCTGACCAGACACCTGGTGGATACCAGCCTGAGGAGGATATTTCCTCTCTGCCAAAGACTCAAAGTTTGACTGTTTTTCTAAAGAATTGATATTCTCATCCTACTTTTATGTTTATGTAGTTTGAGTTTTCTTTATTTTTTATGGACTATATTACTTAAGCTGTAGGTCAGTCTGTGAAACTGTGTTGCTGTGATTTGAATTCTTATGACTTGGTAGTTTCTCCTGTGTCCATTTTGTTCTGTGTTTTCATGCCCTGATTCCATTAGACATCATAAAATATCTGGTAGTTCCCTAAGGTCACATACATGGTGATTTAAAATGTTTTTTTTAAATGGTGCAATATTAGCCAATGATAAGAATTCTGCATCTGATTTAGAGGATAAAATTGTTTTCTTTTAAAACATTTTTGTTTTTAATATGCTGGTGAATGACCTTTCTACTGAAAGACCTTAGTAAAAAATACTCTTCTTGCATTTTTTCCTGATGCTTTTTGCTAAAGTTCAGAAGATCAGCTCTGGGTTGCAGAGCCTATTTTCTCTTGCCTATAAATAACTGTGCACTCAGAGCAGAGGAGCTTTAGCAGGGCCATGCCTGCGTGGCTGGCAGAGCCTGCGTGCCAAGGGCACGGTCCCACCCAGGGGCAGCAGCCCTGCTGGGGCTGGAGTGGCCGTGAAGGTCACAGGGCTGAGCTGCCCTTTCCCAGAGAGAGGCTGCGAGGAGGAGCAGCACAGGGGCAGAGCTGCCAGCTCTCTCTGCTCTGTGTCTGTGCAGATGTGCTCTGTGCTCCAGGGCCCCAAGCAAAGGCAGCAGCAGCCCCCTTGGGCTGACTGCATCCCCCTTTCCCCAGGGCAGCTCCCACCACTCCTGTGCCCTATAAAAGCTGGCCATGGACAGCTTTTAGACACACAAAGGCAAGAACAGAGAGTAAGAGATGCTATTAAATGAAAGGATCAATTCATACTTCGTATTTCACATGCTACAACTGCCGTTTTGCTTTTTAATCTATTACTTCAATACAGTCTTTTATAAAGAAACGTGTAATAGGTCCTTACTGTCCCTCAGGCTATGCTGGCTGAGGTTTCCTGTGCTTGGTAGCCTGATGTGAGAGTAATTGTAGCTGTTGTACAGCGACAGCTCATACCACCTTGCTTTGACTCGTGGGGCCCATTTATTCCACCTGAGCCTGCAATGTTTGCATGGCCAGCCCTGGATCACTTGTCCCCAATCACTTTTCTGCATTGGCTGGGTCACCAGGAGGCAATCCAGACGTGGATGGGGAGAATCAGCATCTGATTCTGCAGGGTAGTTTGCCCCAGGCCAGCCTTGGGCTGACAGTGGCAGAGTGGCTACACTGCTGTGCACATTGTTTACTGTGTCCTCCTGCTGTGAGGGAAATGCCTGAAATAATTGGGGAAATCAGGGGCAATTTGTCATTATGTTGTCCATCATTTACTCCATTTGGACTTCATCCCCTGCATAAGTGATGGGGACTGCCAGGTCCTGCACATCAGAGCAGGGATACCTGAGTGGGAAGGTCTGACAAAAAGTGGAGATCTCTGGTGGCATCACCTCCAGTCACCTTGTCACCTCCCCTGCCATTGCTGGGGTGCTCACTGCAGCTAATGAAGCCCAGGGATGGTGGAGCTTATAAGTGGGGCTGAAATATGAATAATTTCTATGTAATTTGCAAAATACTTTAACAATCAGTTTTAAAAACACTAGCTATCAAACCTCCTGAATTTATTCCAAAGCCATGGAGTCTGGGACAGAGCTGCCAATCAAAGAACATAATGGACCTATAAAACTGTGAGGTAGAGACCTACTTGTTAACCTCAGGAGACTGAAGGTATGGAGGGGATCAATTTGGGCTGCACTTGCAATTTGTATGCCAGTATGAAAAATGTTCAGGATAAAGAGAGCAGAATGAGAGATGAGAGCAGGGAATTGGGCAGAGGCTGCTTGAGGCATGTCCCCACAGGGAGTGAGGCTGCTGCTCCTCCAGAGCTACTTCATGACCAGAGCCTGGGGCTCTGATCTTTCATTTTTATCAGATATGAAGCTTATTTTGCATTGGAATGTGAAGTCAGGGCAGAAGCATTGCCAGAGCTGCCCTCCTTCAGGAAGACCGCCTCACTATAAATCAATATGGCAAAGGAATAAACAGATGGGTTAAGGGGTTTTACACCCCAAAACAGTCTCAGAACTCTGTGGTGGTTAGCGAATGAGCTCTTGCTCTTGGCACAAGGCTGGTTTGGAGGCTCATGCTGCTGGGGCCAGCGGCTGGGAGGTGTCACAAGGCAGGGCTCAGTGCCACACGCCCAAGGACGCAGAGCTGTCGGGGCAGCTCCACAGCCAGAGCTGTGACCCTTTCTCAGCCCAGTGCCACACAGGGTGGCTCTGCTCCTGGTGCAGGGGATGCTGTGCTGCTGGAGTGCAGCTCAGATGGGAAGGTGCCTCCCAAATGCTTTGTCACCTGCTGCAGCTGCCATGGCACGGTGACACTGTGGTGCCTTTCTACCAGAAACCAACCTGAACAGCTGGGCAGGACCAGGGACATGGGAGACAGGAGTCATTCCGGAGGAGGCACACACTGGCATTCATTTCCTGGAGTGATATAAAAGAGTAATCAATTAGTATTGTTTGTGATGTGCCAGGGTTGAGAGGTACTCTGAAATATTCTGTCTTAACACATTGCAGTGCTCCATGTTGCCTGCTGGGCTTATTTTTAAAAAACTTCTAGGGTGAATGAAGTGCTAATTGGAATAGGTGTTTCATACATGGTGAGCTTTCTGGACTATGCTGGCAAAAGTCTGATTTTCTTCTTGAAATTAAATCGGTACTTAAATCTAGCTTTTTGTACTTGCTGGCTTAGAGACAGGATGAACAATTTTCTGGTTTATGGACTGCAATTTTTAAAGTACTTTAGTTAAAGCTCTTGGCATAGTTTTTAATCCCTTTGGGAAAGTACTAACACCAAAATTCTTTAATACCATATACATGCACGAATAGAAACTTCAGAGCCATGGGCAGCCTGCAGCCTGGCGGCAGCAGGAGAGGTTTGGACTGGTTGGGGTGCCTGTTGTTGTTCACCACTTTTGAGCAAAGAGCAGTCCAAGGAGAAAATTGACATTTCTTTTAGGTGGCTTCAGTGGAAGCAATGGCCCCAATTGGCAGCAATGGCCTCCTGTCCCAGTCCCTGTCCCTGTCCCTTTCCCTGTCCCTCTCCCTTTCCCTCCCCACCAGCCAAAGCATTTTACTTGAATAAATTACTTCTTTTCAGAAGTGTAATCACTAAATATTCTTTTTTGCTGTCCCCAGGACTTGCAGTGCTTTGGTGCAGCATTTGTCATGTCTGAAAGGTCGTATTTTTCAGTTTTTAAGCTTGAAGAAGTTGAAAATGGAGCAGGTCAGAAGGTTGCCTCATCACAGACAGTCTTGTCATGCCTTCTCTTTCTCCCCACACCATTTCTTGCTTATTGGTTTTTTTTGGGTTTTTTTCAGTTTAAATGTCTTTACACTTACAGCAGTTGATCTGTGGATGAACAATAGCTTTCTGGATTAGTCTGCATTCCTGTGTGTTTTCTTTCCCTGAGAGGGGCAGCCATCCAACAGAGACATGGGTATTGGGCAGTTCCTGAGTGGGAATGGAAGATGGTGCTCCAGGCTCCTGTGTGTGGTAGTGGGAGTGGGTCACCATGCACTGGTGTTCCCCCAACTGTTTAAAAGAGATATATTTGTACCTTGTAATCAAAACTCTCCTTATCAATTACTCAAGCTGGCAGAGTGACTTATTGCCATAGAGGCACTAAAGACAGGAAGGGCAGAACATAATTTTTAGATTGGCTACGATTCAGAGATATTGCTTACATTACTGTGTCTTGATATTTAAAAAAAAAAATTGCTCGAAGCTGAGGTGCCAGCTATGGAGATAAATGTGTGATCATATCATTGCTGTTAGAAATACTGAGAAAAATATTCCAGAACCCTCAAGCCCAGAGTGAATATGTGTGCCCTGGTGGTGGTCAGTGCAGAGCCTACAGGTGCTTATCTGGCTGGTGGGGAGGGGCTGCTGCTCCAAGGGACAGGACAGTCCAGGCTGTTGAGCAGGGAGTGTGAGGGGTGTGGGGCACTGGGGATGTGGGAATCCTGGCTGAAGCACAGCTCTTTCTGTCCAGATAATGCCCTGGATTTCCCTTTGGGAGTGATGGCTGATAGAAGTCACTCACTGTTTGGATGACAGCCGTGAAGGTAAAGGTGTTTGATCCTGGGAGTCCAATTCTCTGCCCTGACAGACGGAGAGAGAGCCTTGGGAGTCCTGGAGCCTGATACCTGTGGAGGGTGGGAGCCCTGTGGGACACAGCCACGGCAATTCTCTCCCAGCCCCTCATTAGTCAGGAAAGGAGGCAGCCTGCCATGCTTGTGTGGCCTTTCCAGCAGCAATTAGAGAAAATATCCTGCGCTTCTGGGGACAAAAGAGGGAAAGGCCTCTTTGGGAGACTTATGTGAAGTCAGTCCCTAATGGGACCAGACATTCCTGAGCAAGTCCTAAGCCTTCTCTAGCTTTGAGCTCCATGGCAATGTACCAAGAAACTTTTGAGCTTCACAACAAAGCCTCCTTCCAAGTAGGGAGAAACCTGGAGGGTGACATCCTCATTTGCTGAGGTGTGCTCTTCCACTTTTACCTCTGCAGTTCTGGCCCCAGGTTTCCGTGGCAGCAGTGATGTACAAAAAGAGCATAGTGGCTAAGACAGAAATGTGCCTGCGGCTTTGCCTGTCCTTGCCTTTGTAAAATGAATTTGGAGACTTCCAGTAGAGATCATGGCATGTTGCATCCACAAAAGCTGGCTTGAAAGCTTGAATCATTATCAGTACAGACATTTAGCAATGCAGATAAAACATTATTTGTACATGCAAAAGTAGTTACTGGCTGCATGTAGAGTTAGTATAGCCTAATAAGTAACCACTGGTGGTTTCTGAAGGACAAAGGGAGGTGATTTGGGCTGCAGTGCAAGGTGTTGGGCATGTCCTTGTGTTTGTCTGACACCCAGGAGTGGGTTAATGACTCGGTCAGGACACCTCTTCGGAGAGCTGTCTCATGTTGAGCTGCTGACACATGGCAGGTGGAGGCCGAGATGCCAGGTGGGGACAGAGGGCCAAAAGAATGAGGGAAAAAGAGGAGGATGAGGTTCTGAGGGACAGGAGAGAATGGAGAATGGAAGATTTGATTTACTGAATGGCAGCAGTAGAGGCAGGATTAGGAACAAGAGCAGTGGAGAGCTGAGGAGGAAGAGAAGGGATTCATAATAAATCTGGTGGTGCTGAGAACACAGGAGATGTAGTGGGGGCTAAGCATGAGGTATTTGTGTTTAGCAGAGGTGGCACAAATGAGATGGAGTCTCTTCTTTGATGGAGGTCAGAAGTTTTTGGCAACGGTGGCTGACTGCACATTCAGATGAAGCATCAGGGAAGAAATGGGTCCATGTTTGAACTCCTGCATCAGTTCCTAGCAGGCAGCTATCCTCACTGGGGCTGATTTGTTGGCAGCCTGGTCACTGAGGCCATGGTGGATATGTGGGCTACAAACGTCCCTGCTGTTTAGGGGCACACAGTGTAGTGAAACCAGTGTAACCTATGTGCTGTTGTGACTAAATGAAGAATGCTGTCTGTCCAGAAGCTTTCCGGAAGAAAAGATGACATCTTTGGTGAGATCTTGTGGGAGTAATTAAATTTCCTGGCTTTTTGATTGAATTTGTTTGAGGGTCTGCTCTTCCAGGCTCTACAGTTTGTGCAGATGGCCTAAAGCAGAGAAGTACCTGCAGGAGTGAGCTCCAGAGCCCACATTTGCCACTGGTTAAGAAAAGGGCAGCGCTGACATCTGTCTGCAGTGTTTTTGTCAGACTCCTGCCCAAATGTGCATGGGGGACCACAGACGGGCACTGCACGCTGCTGCGCCGCAGTTCAGAGCAGAGAATCTGCATCAATGTAAGCATCTATCCCTTGTATTGTTGCATAGGTATGAAAAAGAGACATTAAAAGGTGTCATAATAAAAGCAGTGCAATACAAATGCTGTACTACTGTATTTAAAAGAGAAAGGATGTGTTATTAACAGAAAAAGTTAGACCAGGGGAAGCTGTAAGGCTTCAGCACACTTCCCTGTGATTCCTCTGGGTCTGAACCAGGCACACACCCAGGTTTCCAACCATGGAAATAGTGGCTATTTTAAAAAAAGCAAATTTTTTTTAGTATTAAAGATGCTTCATATTTGCTATGTGTCTATTGTAATGCAAAATGATGTTATCAGTTCAGCTGGTTCAAACTTCTGTGGAACATTAATCTGAAAAACATGGCTCTGCAGAAGTTGACTCAGGCTGTATGAAGAGAAATTATTACTTTTTGAAGGAAATTATATTTTAAGCAAACAGGAAATACTTAGTTTTTAAAATGTCACATTTGTGTGAAAAGTATTGCTAGTTTTCCAGGCAGACATCTTGCAGTGTCTACAGTCTATAAGCTGATGGTTTATTTTGCCTAACTGGAGGTAAGGAGCATTTAACGAGGGGTGGATTTGGTCCCCAAAAGAGGCTGGCTGGTTACCAATACTTTTACACCCTTATGATGTTTTTTGAGACATTATTCCTGTAAAGTAAATTGAAAATGCAATTATACCCCCTTCACACAGCTTGTCAACAAAACCTTTCTAGGGCTAATTAGAACTGTCAGATTTCTGAGGTAGATATGGTTTATGCTGAGATTAATTCTGTATATATGGTGTACTCTCAGAAGTTGTCTCACTGCTGGAGTCTGACCACCCTGGTCCTGTGTCTCCAGGGACTGGAAGGAGAATAAGCGTTTAGGCTTCTCCACCAAGGAAGAGATTCTTCTGTCTGTGTCGCCTCACAAGCCTTAACTTGCCATTATGGAATTTGTTTGGTCACCTACATGTTGATTTGTAAATTGGAGTAAGAAATTAAAACGGTCTATTCCCTTTCTTATAAGGCAGTAGCTAATTAACTCTACTCATATGCAAGAAAATGATTGTTTCTCAAGGTAACACTGAAGCCTGCTACTCAAAATTAATACAAACTATATACAATTGAAAAAATGAAAGATTTTTGGATATATATTTTATTTGACAGTGGTTTAGAATATCATACAGTAAACAAGATTTCTGTAAAAGTTAATTTATCCATAGTGGTGCGTTTCATAAAAATAGTTGCTCACTTACAGCCTTTCTGTGACTATTAATACATGGAATTATATTTATAGAGATAGAGCTGTACAAGGTAAATTCACAGCTAACACTACACAGAAATATTATTTGGAATGGGGTTTAGATGATGTGCTGTCTTCACAGGTTATCGATTACAGCCGCATAAAGCAATTACTGCACAAGGAGTAGCTGTGAACTGTGCAAATTAGAGTTTATGCAAGCATAATCTCAACTGTTTTTCAGATTTCATTGTTTGCTTTCTTTATACATAAAAATAAGATACCGGGACGTGCATCTACACTACAGAAGCATTGTCCAAAATCAGATTCAATAAATTAATGGCAAATTATATTGGATTCTAGTTCAGGGGATAAAGATTTTTTTTCCCATTAAATAAGAGTTTTATAAACAGCTACATGGACTTGTGCTTTTTTAGAAACTATAAATGGATTTTTCTTTCTTAAAAAAAAAAATGTTTGAAAGCTGCAAAATCCTTGACTTGAGGCTTTTCAAATAATTGGACAGGAAGAAACATGTCTATAAATTTCGCAGTCCAGTGCAATGTTTGAGACATACAGTAATGTGCTAATTTCTTGGAACAAAGCCAATCTCAATCTAGTTTTTCAGCAGAGCATGTGAGGAACTAAGATTGTTAGTGAATAATAATTTTTAAATATGAATTTTTGACAGTACTTAGCTTTATGATTTTTTTTTTTTAATTACCAATGTATTATTGCCCAGGATTTTGTTTTAATTTTGACAGACGAATAAGCATATGCACACTTACACAGACACACACACATCTTTTTGAAACAAGATAATGACTGATTGACTGAACTCGGAGTTATTTCCTGTGAAGGCAGACTGGAATGTTTACCTGGCACTTAAGGCTTGAAATTCAAAACAGACAAGCAAGAAAGATAAAAACAAAAAGAAAAAAAAAATGGAGATAGGGAAAAAATGGTAAAATGGAAACCATTTTAAAAATGGAAAAATACTGAATTTACTGAATGAGGACACCGACAACTGTATTTCAGAAACCAGTCTAATTATTGTTAACATGTGCCTGAAAGGCACCTGCTCTGCCAGACTGAGGGGATGAGAGGTGAGAGTGTCCTAAGTAAATGCGGATGGGTATGAAACATAGCACTGTTGATAAGTGACGCTATCATCTTCTGCAGGAAGGAAAGGCCTTTCCTTAAGGAAACTGCAGCTTTTTCTCTGTAGCACTCTTCCTTTCATTGCAAGGGCCTTGCAGATGTCTGGGGTTTGAGCCTGACCAATTGGTTTGTGTGCTACCTTGCAGGACTTGGGGAACCTGTAATAAATCACTTTTGAGAATAATTTGCAAATACAACTCCACCCTAACTCCTTTCCAATGTACAGAAACATGGTTTGTTCACAAAAATGGCAGTAGAAATGGTATCACAGAAACTAATCCACTGGATTCCCACTCCTCCCGTAGCGCCCAGTGAACTATGCTACAGGGTACCACGTGGACTATCCCAAAGCGTTAACAGTGGAGACGTGTCATGGGTGTACAGTTCCGAACGATGCTTTAAAGAAACCCTTTAACCCCTGTCTAGATATGTCGAGAACAATTTATTTACAACATTTTAGCTCCATGAAAAGATCCTCTCTCGGTTTCAGCTTGCTCCGTGCAGTTTTATTTAAGGCGATGTTCCAGTTTGTGATTGCTCTAACTTGTTCCAGTTTCTTGATATAAAGTTTGAATGAAATCCAAGTCCTTCATGCAGTGGGAAAAAAATGCTAAAGCTACACTGCACTATCCTTCTCTGATGTACTGTCCTTCATATTGTTTTGGTTTCTTCCATAGCTGCCAAAGTCCCTAAAATGGAACTGGGACTTTAGGGTCGATTTTAAATCTCTGTGTTGACTATATGCTTTTGAACTTATTAGATACTGTGCACATTGTCATGGAATTACACACTAATGTTTTCATTCCTCAATGCTTTGTGTATATGTGTGATAGTTAAAATAAATTAAAACAAACCAATGTGAGACAAAAACTAAGAAGAATGTTCTGCGTCAGTTTGAGACAGTTAGAGGGCAACAGTCCCTTGCTTATCTGCTCATGGCAGAAGTACCAGACTTCAGGACGCTAGGTAGCTTATCTGAGCCAGGGATTTTCCATGGCCCTGGAGAGACCGTTGCCTTTCGAACTGTGGTGTTGGTGCTGCGAGTGCTAATGGAGTGGAGATGTCCCTTCCTGGGGAACTCACTGGGTTTCCCATCAGGGTCCCTCTGGCTGTGGTCCATATCACTTCCAGGCGAGCTGCAGCGGTTGCTACTGTACGTCTTGGTAGCTCCTGTATCGATCTTGACAAGGTCGGGCGCTGCAGCTGACTTCTTCTCACTGGTGTTTGTGGATCTGTGATCTTCCTTTTTGCTAAGAGATCCTCCTCTCTTGCTTTCCGGCTTCCTCAGCCTCCCAAACTGTTCATCACTGGTTCCAGCACACACGTGCTCTCTTGCTCCAGCCTCGATCATAACGCTGTGTCCCACCGCTTTGCTTTCTGAGGTGGGCCTGCCACCATCAGTGGTCTTATTTTTGCCTTCTGAATATCCTTTCCAAGAAGCCTCTTCATGCTTTGACCTGTCTACCTTTTTAGGACTTGCTGACCTTTCTCTTTGTTCTCCTAACCTTTTCTTTTTGTGACCGTTCACCGAAAGCTCCTTTGGTTTCCTTACATCGTGTTCCCTCTTGATATCCCATGTTGGCTCTGGGCTTATCTGGTGAGAAGGGTCAGAGGGTGGGGCTATGTGTGATGAAGATAATGGTGAGATTATGTCGTCGAGGGAAAGAGCTACTTCCGGCAGACCTGGGGAGGTGGCAGAGGGAGCACTCCAGGAGTTTGGTTCGTCTGTTGTAACAACAAAGAGAAGAGAGTTAAGGGCGTATTCAGCAGCACAGAGCGTGTATTGCACAGGCACATGTATTCTGAGCAACACTGACACCCAAACCATGGACCAGACTTTAACCCCTCTGTTTTGGATGAGGTGAAACTCCCTCAATTGTGGAGTCAATAGGGAGAAAAACAAAAATAAACTCTCCACAAAAAAGAGAGAAAAAAAAGGTACAGGAGAAGCAAAACACAAAAAGCTGGTAACTGCAAATGCTGGAAACCCCTGGTCTTTTTTCATACAGGTTCTGCTTTCCTCTGCCTATGTTAAGTTATTCTTAAAATAATAAAGGCACGTGCTTATGAAATCAAATAGCCTCTTTTGTAGCTGTACAATGGATTTCTTAGCTGGGCAATATCAGTCCTGTCTCTGAGGACGAATGAGAAGGACTTTCTGCCATCTATTAAACATGTCCCTACAAGCTTATAATAATTGACAAGGATTTGTAGCTCAGATAAGGTCATCATTGAATTCTGTCTCATATTTCTAAACAGATATAGTATTGCAGTGTTTATGGCTCCACAATTCTTACAGGGTACTTACAAAGCTCTGCCTTTATAACACAGCGTCAGCTGCTGAGTCTCCTGGTTGTGCATTTGGAATTTCTCCTGGCTACTTAGCCTCAACACAATATGGTTGGATTGTGCAGATCCTGTTCAATTTAGCTAAATAGGCATCTCCTTTGCTGAATCACGATGATTTTCCTAATCCAAACCAGAATATTCTGAGATGCCTTTCTCTTGCATATACATCCTCATTTCTTTTGATTAACCTTCTGGCAGACAACAAATCCATCATGATTAATGACAGCATGGCTCCTATTCTTACCCATCTACATAGAGGTTAGAGAAATCACTGAACTTGGCTAATGTCATTCCCTATTTAGCACCATTGCCTGGCTTTGAACAGTATGAGAAATAATCTGTCAGAGATGAAGGACTATCTCAGGAATCCATGGAAACGAGGAAGAACTTGCAGCAGGAGCTGCATATTTTATGGGGGAGAAAATGTAACCTTCTAGCTAAAAAACAGGCGTGGACGTCTTCAGGTCAGGACTAGTACCGCTCAGTGATATCAACTGCCCTTTAAAAAAGTAACATGTATTTTTCTCAGTGCTATGGCTGCTTTCAAATTATCACGGAGATGCACAGCATCTCGAAAAATGGAATAGATTCTTCTGCCCAGCCTGGGATCTGCAGCTTGCTTGACTAAAACAGCACTTTTAAGTTAATAGCTGGATTGAGTGATTGCTGTCTTGCTGATAAAAATAGGAGAGACAATAGTGAGGTGGGTGACATAAAGGGAGGGAGCAGCACAGTTAGCTGAAGAGCTATTTATTTTCCCAGATGGTGTTTGTCATATGCTTTTGCATAATGAGCATATGTGTGGAGAAGATTAGCATTTGAGAGGGGTAGAAAGAACAAGTTCTGTGTAAGACAAATAAACATTGAGCTGGGAATCTAAATGGGCTGAGGGTCTCAACTGAATTTAAAAAAAAAAGAAATCACACTTTCTTACCCTCCAGTTAAGGGTGAGTAATGTACCATCTGCTCCCAGCTTGGCACTCAGGCAAGAAAAAATAAGAGGAAGACTCATGCATGAACAGTGATCAGCTCCTAGGAGTTTGCCTACAAAAAGCATTGACTTTGATGGGCCTGTTCTTTACTTCTTCCCTTCTGCACCACCAGCCTGGTACAGGACCATAGCCTGCGACTGCTGGGAGAAGCACAGACCCCACCCCAGCTATTCTGCAATCTGAAATCCAGGGGATCTCATTTTACTTAACACTTAAGCCAGGGAACATACATGGGGTCCGAATCACTAAAACTATCCCGGGACTTGGCATAAAGCTGCCTGTGTGCACCAGCAAGGTACGTGAGCCAAGTCTGAAGAAGCCACCTTGAGCTTTGGAAAATCAAGTTTATACTTTTTATGGCACTGTCACTCCTCTCCAGGGTAGAGGTGGTGCCAAGGGTTGGACCAACCTATTTCTCTTAACTAAGTCTTCTTTCTGAGTAGTCCATGCGGTGCTGCTTTTCACTGAGTGTCAGTGAAGAGCCGTGGGACATTATCCAGTCTCAGGTGAGGCTCTGAGAGCTTCTGATTACAGAAATAGCTTGTTACTTTGGGTAGTATCAGCTGCACACCAGTAAAACGCCAAATGGCCTGGAGCAGCAAGAAGCTTTCAGGTAACAAGATTGCCCTTGTGGAAAATATACCTCTATGCTCAAATCAGCTGGTTCTCCTCCAGGAGGACAAACCAGGGGGCCACGGTTCAAACCCAGGCTGGCAAATAGCTCTTGTGGCTCCTCTGAGGGACAAAGGATAATATGGTACCAGTTATTTGTGGGATGCTCGGGAGAGGAGACCTGGGTGTTAGTGGCCTGCTGTTTTATTCCCTGGAGATGATAGAACTGATTTATTAATGGGCTGCCCCTGAGACAGGTTTCTTTTTTTTTTTCCTTCTACTTTCTTTTTTAAAGCGGATTAAAAAACAACCAAATGCTGTAGTGAGAAATCATAATGAATCAGCATATCTCTTACATATAGTAATAAATAAGTGTCTAGAAATTGGGACATGCCATATTATGTGCATTACTGGATTTTATTTCTCCCCCAGAAAACCTTAAGTAAAAGACAACTTGGCCAACTAAGCAAGAAAGCTTGGAGCCACAGCTTATAGAAGTTTGGCTATGTAACCCCAGGTGGGTCACTGGCTGCACTATGTTTAAAATACTTGTTGGGAAGGCACCTATATATAGGTTGTATTTCCAGTGGCTGGGGAACAATGTTGCCATGGAATAAAACTATCATTTATATTCTGTGGCAAAACAGCACTTGCAAGTAAGAACAAAATCACTTTCTTTAAGGTTTAAGTATCATCAATCTGAGACAGCCAAACCCAACCTAACGTGCTTTTTTCCCCCCAATAAAATGACATTATATGGAAAGTCATCCTCAGCCTTGGTAGATGTTAATGTCAACAAGCCATTATTGCAATATGTCACTGGCTAGTGAGGAGAATACTCATGTGAGGGTATTGTAGCCCACTTCCCTCTAATGTTTGAACATTATGGAAAAATATAAAAATTACTAGAGTAGTGCAAAGTACAAAAATGTAAATAATTTGTTGCTCAAAAGAAAAATCTTCTAAAGAACTGTGTTCAAGCCATAAGGGTTCATTTGGACTTGTTCAACCAGCACTAAAACGATTGCTTTTCCATAACACATATAACAGGAGAAAAATGCAAAATTTTATCCTGCAGAGCAGTTAAACTAATAATTTATTTTTATGCTTATACTCAGGTTCTAGCTGCATTTTGGAAAGAGATATTAATATTTCTGAATATTTTTTTGTTCTGTTGGTCTAAGGCTTTTTATAAAACCTTTGTGTTAATTGGGAACATAACCTACTTTTACTGTCTGTTATTCCAATCTATCTCAAAGTATTTCGTAAACATACTAAACCAGAGACAGAGCACTGATTTTACTTTTTTCTTCCTTCACCTCTGGAAGGAACTGAAAACAGTATGTGTTTAATAGAGCATGAACTACTAATGCCCAAACAACTTGCAAGCAGATGAGAATGATATTGCATTCAGTTGCAACTGCTGGAGAGATTTAGGGACAACATAGTTTTAAATTTGTTTCTGACTTTGTCACCATGGATAACATCCTTACTGTGAGAGAAATTGTTTTTCAAAACTATACATCTCACTGAAGGCTAATAGATGCCTTCCTCCCTTCTTTGAAGGGAGAGAATTTCCCTTGACCCACTAATTTAGCTAAGATAAACGAGCCGGGAGCATGACTATAATCTGTCACTGCGATGGCATTTCATTTGGTGGAATTTAGTAGGTGTTTACTCAGTGGCTTTTAGTTTCCACGAGCTCCTGGAACACAAGGTGGTGGCACTTCTCCATGGGATGTGTAAGAATGACTCACCTACGACCTGCTTCCCATAACTCCCTGGCAAAGGAGTCAATTGCTAACTGAGTAAGAGACACCACAGACACAAGAGCGGAGAGTGTGGGAGGACAAGCGGGAGATGAACACAGCCATTTTGGAGGAAGAGCGACAAGGGGAAAACATCAGGAGTAGAAGTTTTCTGTCTAAAGGTATTTTTGTTTGAGGTAGAACTGCCACATACATGAATTGTTTGTTTTGTTATGTCGGCTCACGCACATTCAATGGAGTGGAAATGAGGGTACTGCTCTCGTGTCTATTTGCTGCTGAATTAACTGTTCTGCCTGGATCCAGTGCTGGCTGATAGCTTATGTTTGAGCCATGAACAAAAGAACCCTGGCTTTACTCCTAATAGAGAGGAGAGCTCTGCCCATGGACCTCTGATTTGTGGCTAGGTTCTCCCTTAGCATCGAAATATTTTAGATAATTGTTTAGTAGCTTATCAAGGATATGTGATTTTTCATCACATATAATTATCCATAAAGTACTAATATTAATTTATTGAATATTTAGCAGTAAGAGTAGAAATTACATCACATTTTATTACTTAAGTACAACAAAATCTCAAAGCCTTTGTAATTTTCAAATTATATGAATAATGTACAATATATTAAAGCTTTGAACACTTGCATTAGTCTGAATGAAGTGTTTTCTGAAATGTCTAAGCAGCTGTTCTGATATCTTCCCAGAATTATTTTCCTAGGGAATCAAAGAGTGTTTGACTGAATAGAAAATATGGTGCTTTATTTTCCCCCCCTTTTTTTTTGTCTGAAGTTATGTATTGCCAGGAGGTGGCAAGTAGTTCTTACAGATGCTGCTAATAACAAAAATGGGACAAATTGTCCCCTGGTGAGTATCCACTAATGTTGGCAGTGTTACACCAGGAATGCATTTGGGTCTTTCTCATTATAGCTTGACATGTCTTTGATGTTCCTGATTGCATTGGTCTCCTGCAGCTTTTCTTTAACGCTCTCCAAGGAGGGATATTTCAGAATATATAAAGAATCTTTAATCTTTTATCCTGAAACTTCCACAACCCAAACATACAGCACCCTTTGTCTCCTGAAATGAATGATTCTCTGAAGACTTCATGGTTAGAAAGGCTCCTGGTACTTTCTGTTCAGCTATCAGCCTTATGGAAACGTGACACTATATGCCACCCTTTCCCCCAGCCTCTCCCAGACAGTGAATGGCAATGGGCTCTGCCCCCAACTTACAGCCTGCCTGTACTTCTAGCTATAAACTGTAATTCTTGTTAATTATTCAATATGCTATGCAAATGTTTTCGCACAAATTACACTTTTCTTGGCTCAAAATTACACTTTGTTTGTCTCCCCTTCCACTGAACTTATCCACATCAGATGCCTGAACACCAATATTTCCACAAAAGCGAATCAAACTGGAAGCAAACACCAATGGGTTTGGGTGCTCTCTGCTGCGATATGGTGCTTTGGTCAGTCATTGTGGGCACATCCAGGTGGGACAGCCTTTCCATCATTAGCACTGCTCTTATGCTTTACTAAGGTATGATAGCAGCATGCAATGGGTGCAAAAAGTTAACTCTGTGTAGAAATTAGATACTTATCATATGCCTTTATAAAAATAAATCCAGGTTATACTTGCTTATTTTAGTATATGAACTACTTCTCCTTTCTCACACATGCAGTTGAGTGATTAGCTTAGTATTTTGAAGTCTTGTTTCTGATGTAATGCAAACCTAATCTAATTCCTTGCTATCTTAATGCAGCCACATTTGTTATACCACTTGCTGTTTGTACTCAGCAATGTCATGGTGACTCTGGACTTTCAGAGTACATTATAAATGTCACTTTAAATGTAGCTTTGCCCAAGAGTGGAATCTTTCTACTTTTTAGTAATTTGTTTCGTTGGCTTCACACATTTATTTTTGAGGATCCAAAGTTTGAGGAAGGTTGCTCAGGGTAGTTAGAGTTAGTTTACAAGTCATGAAAGATTACAGGAAAATAAACATGCATCTGAGTCCTGACATCTTTCACTTCTAAATTTTGTACTTGTCCTTTTCAAAAGAACAGAATGATTCATTATGAAGGACTGATATTTGAGGTATGAAACAATGCCAGACCTAGTCTTTCTGTCCCCGAAGTCATTCCACATTTTTGTTTTTGTCTCTGGTCTAATACTGGAAAAGGTGGCCACTTTTACTGTTACATGGAGCTATTGGTGGCCTGGCTTCTGCAGATGTTCACAAGGACTGAAAAGCTATGAACGTAATGAATATTTCTATCTCTGTAAACATGAAATGTTTAATTTTACATCCAGAAAATTCAGCCACCGACCTATTCCAACACTGGGAAGCACAGCTCTGCATCCTGCTTGGCTCAATTCCCAGGGCCATTGATACTCACATGCCCTACTTCTTTTCATGTTCCTGGTCATTACTGATGAGCAACAATTTAGCTCCTCTGGGTTCATTATATCCCTCTTCCATTGCATACTTTACCTAGATATTAAATGGAAGATGCCCTAAATATTTTTGCAGCAGATACATTGTTCATTTCTTGCAAGGGCCATCTAATGAGACTTTGAATGATCTCATCACAGGTAAAATTCGCTTTCATCACCTCTTCTGTACTCTGCTTAGAGGTTTGTTAGAGAAGTGCTTTCATGTTCAGAGATCTAATTTGAGAATTATTGCAACACTTCAGAAAGAGCAGATTGTTAGTTTGCTTGGGAGACCAAATCTACAGAAGCTCAGGAGATGATATTGCTTGCTTTTGGAACAGAGTGAAAGGGAAAATTTAAACTTGGGGCAGAGAGGGCAAAACTGTATATTGCAAGGAAAATAGTTAACAAATCCTTTAGAAAGATGCTGAGTGTTTTCTTGAAACAAGAAAGCCACACACATTGATTTGTGTTTGCTTTAATCTGTAGCAAGCACTATGGATGAAAGCACTTTTCAATTTTTTATGTAACGTAGTCTTTAAATATGACTAACAAAGAAACATGGGAAGCAACTGATCTGACTTAGAGAGCGCCTATTATTATTCTGCACTGGTTTTGATCCTACATTATTATACCCAGAGCATCATCAGTAAATCCCTTTCCCTGAGTTAGTTCTTTAATTACGGCACTGCTTCACCAGTATTTTACTGTCCTTACCACTTGAGATAATAATTTAATTGCCTCACAGAGTCACAGAGTGAGAGGTGTCTCAGAAGACCTCTGGAAATAGATGTCTGCTCTTCTGTTGAACATGTACACAATCAGTGTTGGGGAGTTCCTTATGGGAAACCCTTTTGGAGGCTGTGAATCAGAGCTGAGTGGATGAACACAGAAATCTACACCCATCACCCCAGAGCAGGTCCTTTTTAGAAAACTAAAGTAAGTGGCCTGAGACCTTTCAAGCTGCTAGAGGAGCAGCCTGAAATGAATTCAGAATGAATTCAGAAGCACTCAGAGGTTCTGCTGTGAAGAGCAGGTGGATTGGATTGTCTTGGATGATGATGGGGTGCTGCTTTAGCCCTCTCTTGGTTACTCTGCCATCGTTCATACCCTTAAATATAAATTGTACCTATAAACAATTCACGGTGATGTCATAATAGTGCCTAAGCTCTGCATCATTTGGCTCTTTCTAACAACATCTGTCACATCTTACAACAGGGGTGAGATTTGAACATTGCCCTTACAATAGCAAGAATAAAAAAGGGTAATTTTTCTATGCAGAAAAAAGCTATCCAAAGCACAGAATGGGAGAGGGGAAAAAATAAGGAGCCACGCTTACAAGCAGGTTGTATTTCAGAAACAGGTAAATGAATGTAGTAGTTAACTAATTTACTGTAATAGAATTCTGGCTGTGAACCTTAAGGCCAGATGATTATGAGTACACCTCTCGTTCCAAGACCCAGTTTAGTATTCCATAGATATAATTCTAGTAAACAGTCCTATCAACTAAATATTTTAATCATTGTGATCACTAATCTGAGTGAACTTTTTGTGAGAGTGAAATGTTAATGACTCAAACAATTGTCCATTTGCAAAAGCAGCAGGTGCTTTGCTGAGGATGTACAAGGTTGCAGCCCAGGAGCAGAGCAGGTGTGCACGAACATTTGTTTAGGGACAAGCTGGATTTTGAGCCAGGTAAGAGAAGAGGCTGACAAGATGCAGATCCCGTGACGTGGGATAATACTTTTTATCATGCCAATGTCCTCCCTTACAGAACTAACTCAGCTGTAAAACCCTTCTAGGGAATGAATCAGGACATTCATGTTATTCATCCCTTCTGATGGGGCATAACTGGCTCAACTATGATGATGTGAGAGGCAGCTCTCATGTCTTAGAAGGGGTCCTTAAACTATCTTTCTTTTTTCTTTTCTTTTATCTTTTCTTTCCTTTGTCTCTTTTTTTCTTTTTGTTTTCTTTCTTTCTCTTTCTTTCTTTATTTTCTTTTTTCTTTTCTTTCTTTTCTTTTCTCTTTTCTTTTCTTTTCTTTTCTTTTCTTTTCTTTTCTTTTCTTTTCTTTTCTTTTCTTTTCTTTTTTCTTTTCTTTTCTTTTTTCTTTTTCTTTTCTTTCTTTTCTCTCTCTTTCCCTTATATATTTTCTTAAGTGATAGTGTATCCTTTTATATTTTTATATTACTATAGGTAATAATCAAAATGGCTACATACCTGCTTCCCATTGCAACCAAATTATTCTAAACTCCCCCCTATTTATATATTTATAAACACTGATCATTCAGTGTTGCTTCACTCAAATCCCCCCAAGGGATCTATTTACAAGAACTTCAGTTGCCCGCACCTTCAAGGACAGGTTGCAACCCTTAGTAAATTTGATTTTTCTTTGAATCGGCTTAATCCATCTGCATAAATGTTGCAGGATTACTAATATTGAAAGAGCTGAAGTGGAGAGCTGCAGACTGCATGGTGCTTTTATCCTCCACAGGAAGCTCCTCACTGCTATGCCAATGTGAAGTCTGTGCACAGCTTAAGCACCAGCCTCGAGTGATGAGTGACGCTGCTCTGACCACACATTATCATTCACTAGGTCCTTCAGATGGTTTGGTGCCCTTATTGAAGTGCTGAGCTTCTCACATATTTATCAGATCAGAGCTACTCAGGCAATACTCATCCCATCAATAAAGAAGGTTTTATTTTTTCCTGTGTAGCCAGGCAGCAGATTAGAACTGGAGAAATCTCAGCAGTTCTCTTGCAGAGCCATGCTGGAGCTGGAAAATCTACACTGGAAGTTACTGTATAATTAAAAAAGATAATGACTTTCAAATTAGTTTTTATTAATAGAATTAAGCCACATTAAGTCATAAAAGGTGTTCATAAATATGTTAATAGAATGTGTGGTATTAATGAAAAACATTCTGCAGAGACTGAATAATTTACGAGTTGGATATTACACACTTAATTAAAGTTAAATATTAAAATTATTAATTATCACAGCCAAAATGGGCGTTAACAGTAGGCATCACATTCTGTCAGGTCAATAAATAGCTGTCATTATTAAAAGCATGTAGATAATAAATAAAATTTACTTAATAAGTGAGGAATTCAGACCATTTTGACTGTGTATGAAATGCCCCTAGAAAGTTGTTTCCGGTAGTCACTGAGGTTCTCACTTTAAGAGTGAGAGCAGATCTTAAACAAAACACATCACTTTGTTTGAACCCATTCTTAGTCACAAAGCTCAGGAGTAAGTAGTCCTGTCCTGCTGAGGGCAGAAGCTGCAGAAGCAGTTTAGTGTCTCCTTAGCAAACTCTTTTCAGACTGGGGGTCTAAGAAAAGAAGGTGCAGAGCTGACTCTGGGACCACACCTGCTGTCAGGGCTGTTGTAGTACCTTTGGAATGCTGAGACATTCCTCTGCAAACTGTATAATGAGATGGAAGTGAATGAAGAAATGAAATTTACACTGTAATATTTAGCTCCTAATATGTAAACACAAACTACTGCTGTTAGAAAACCCAGATGTTCAAAATTCTGGGTTGCATTTGTGTTGCTGTTGCTCAACAAAATTCAACACTCTCTATGGTTGTGTTCATTAAGCATTGGCTGGAGAGTCACAGTTACTTCATATTGTCAAAGTTAAAAAAAAACACATTTCATTTTCTGTTTTTTTTTTTCTTTTCTTTTTTTCCCGAAGCTGGGAATAACAAACTCTAAGAAGTATGACAGAAGCCATGACCTCTTCCAACCTTTCCCCATGATCAGGCCACAAAGCATCAGCCAGGAGCTGCACCATGGGATGGCAGAGTGAGGACAGAGGCAGAACCAACTGCAAATCCCTCTGTGGACAGAGCTTGCCTTTGCCTCGCTAATGGCTGGAATAACAGTTTTTTGTGTCACTCTCTGTGGGATCATTCAGACTCATCATACTCCTGATGTCAATGAGGAGAGATCATGAGAAGCCTTGTTAGTTTAATTTAGTCTTGGGCATTATAGAATCAGGCTGCTGGCAAGGCTCTGACACAGAGATTGGGTGACACAGGAATATTCCTGTGTGCCTTTGTTCCTTTTGACACAGAGCTCCCTGGGGCAAGAACACCATCACAGACACATGGGGAAGCTAACTGAGTAAGAACAAGTTGCAGTGATGCAGTGTTGCTATTAACTGGGGGCCCCTGGCAAGTGAGAGGGACTGGGAGATGAGCAGCAGGAGAGGGATTTTCTGGGATATTATGATGCAACTGCAAAGACATGGTAAGTGTTACTGAATTCCTGTTTTACCTATTTGTCTGGATTACATGAAAGAAGGGAAAACTGATGTTGTAGAGACAGAGGGATGGCTGCATTCTTTCAGATTCTGTATTTCAGGTGCTTATCTTCTAGTATTGTCAAGTGGATGGAAATACAGGAAGCCGTGAAAAGAAATGTTAGAATGAGATTTGTGGGTGGGACTTTCCCCTTCTTTGGGAAGTCTGCTTGTCAGTTTATGTGAACCAAAGCAGGGATAATGTTTGTTCATCTGCTTTATTCACTGTAGTTTAGCTGTAATTATCTACTCTTTACACCATATTAGTAAATCTACTCCAGAATATTATATTTGAATAATTAAGCTTTAATAATAAGAGAACTTGCTCAACAGCCTTATTAATAAATCTCTGCTCAGATGTGGGGGGACACTGCCAGTTTTGGCATGGATTATCAAGGTTATGCTTTAGCAATAATACTGAGTAGTCAACTAGGAATTTTAATCTTTAAAGTGCTTCTCAAGCATTAAATAATTAATCCCCATAACACTCCCATGA
This sequence comes from Acanthiza pusilla, assembly GCA_036630365.1. Classification (NCBI taxonomy): domain Eukaryota; kingdom Metazoa; phylum Chordata; class Aves; order Passeriformes; family Acanthizidae; genus Acanthiza; species Acanthiza pusilla. The sequence goes on from JAXCHO010000079.1 coordinate 41,614,367, forward strand.
GATAGGTAAGTAAATATTACTATCCCTTTATACACATGGAGGAAGCCAAGGTTAGACTATTCAGCTAGACTGGCCAAAGCTATTGGGAGTATAATTGCCAAAGCAATGTTTAGTATTTTTGCATTTAAAAAGTGAGGAAAAGGTATTGCCTTCCTAGAAGCTCAAAGTCATTGCCACAAAACTGAAAGTGTCATTCCATGTGTCCCTCTTTCTTTCAAGACTGTGTTTTCTATTTCTATATCAAGGGATATGTATATAAAAGGTTTACATATATTTTAAAATAGAAATTTGCTATAAGACAGAAATAACTATATGCACCCACATATACATACACATCCACCGTTATTTAACAGAAGGATGTTCTACTTTTCTGCCAGCTGCTACATATTTATTAAATACTAAAGACATGTTTGTAAAGCAGGTTTTAATATTCAATTTTGCCCTTGAATAGTTTTTACCCATAGCAATAAAACATTCTAGATCCTTTGGGAGCCCATACTCAAATTGCCTGATGGTTTTAGACCAATTTTATTAACCAGTATATTCGTTCATTTAGTTAGGGGTTGTTTTTTTTTTTTTTAAACACACGGCAGGTTTCAGAAATTAAGTTTGTATTGCTAGAAATAAGAAGGTGGTATTGGAAATGCAGCTGGAATATGAATGAATGTTTGTAGTTCCACCAAGGTGGTCACAGGCAGAAAGGGCACTTTTCCAAAATGACTATTGATTTTTGCACTCACCACATCAGATGAATGTTACATGGGGTAGCTCAAGTTTCAAATAACACCCAACCTCAGCTCTGGAGATTTATAACATGAGCATTAAAAACGGGATGAATTGGATTATCTGATCAGTACTCTGAACAGATAGGAGCATCTGGCTTCAAAGTATAGGCCAAGATGCTTTAGCCATTTATTAGACAAACGTAAAAGCTTCAGACATTCTAACAGAGTTAAAGAAATAGAAAAATGGAGTTTGCAGCAGACTGCAAACTGGACATTTCTGAAGGATATACCTATATTCAAACAATAAACCCACAGTATAAGCTCCCAATTTTTAATATTTTTTTGAATACAAATGCAGTGGTTACTAGTAAGGGCTACCAAACCCATGGTGCCAGGAAGCCCAGGCCTGTATCCCTTGCTCTGGATGTACCCTCCAAACTACCTGCATCTCTCCTGTGCTATATCTAAGTCCAAGTTAGCCTGCTGATCATATTCCAGAAGTGATTATTTACACAAAAGGGTTGTAGAAATAAATTCCTTTGGGCGAAATCCGCTCTCATAAGAGACTGCACTATGATGCTATGGTAGGGCCTCTCCTCAGGCATACCAGAATGGTCAAGTCATCTGTTCTGCATCAGGAAATTTGACTCCTTGCTCAGTGCTCTAATGAATGGTAGCACAGCCACATTTTTGGTTGGGATAAGCCCCATCAAAATGGGCTCTTTAGGAAAATCCTTCCCCTCCAAACTCTTTCACTAAAAACACCTGAAATGGAAACATTTTATAACAAACATATTTTCATTTGACATCACATTGCTTTTTTATCAGTCATGCATTTTGGTTTTGGTGTTGACCAGAACTAAAGTGCTTTTGATTTTCTGGATACATTATACTGAGAAAAAAATTCTGTTGCAACACTTCCTGCCAAATAAATGAGAACCATTCACAGCTGGGTGACTCTGCAAAACTAACTTTAGCTATATATATAGAGTATTTACATTTCTACTTATTTCAGAAAAAAGATTTATTTCCTGTGTATGTTTTTCTGTAGGAGGAAAAATAAAGATGATGCCCAGAAAGTTGTGCTTATAAATATGCAGAGCTTGTGTTGGAACTGCAGTTCATTGGGCTGACAACTGGGACTTGTAAAATGGCCCTAACGCCAGCCTGGATATCTAACGTCCCTGAACTATGTTTAGTGAAGAACAAAACAGAGGTAAGGTGAGAATACAAGGAATGGTGAAATTAACATTTCTATATGATGCAGGAACTTTGTGGATAGGAGGTCTCTGAAGGTGACATGGACACTTGAACTACAGGGGAACATTTCCAAATAGCCTCTAGATGTATCCAGCTCTGCAGCAACAAAGTATAGGGATGCGACCCTGCTCAAAAAAATCTTATTTATAGGCACAGATCAGAAATAAGCTCTAACTGGAAATACAATGGTTAGATTACCTGGATTTGCATGCACAAGACTAATAACTTTAGCCCAGTTTTGTGCCTGGGTGCTGGGGGTAGGAATCCCATGAGCATCACACTGGAGGAGCTGCTTGAAGCTCAAAGGCTGGGAGAACATCTCTGGGTATAAATAATTTTCTATTTCCAATCTGTCTACTTCAATGTGTGAGTCTGTCCTTATAATTGTAGCAAATATCCTACATTGTGCAGAGTCAGCAGCAGACAGAGCTGAATGCATCTGGACACTGCTATGCTTTCTGTGATGACAGCAATCAATAAGAAAATAGAAAAAAAAAAGTTTTTCTTTTCCTTTCTTTCCAGGTATCATATGTGAGCCATGACTCTGTATTACAGATTAGATGTATCTGAACAACATGTGCAGTTGGATCTGATTCTATGAAGAAAATACCCTGAAATCAAGAGCAAAGTGCTTTGTGTAAATTCAGCAAAACCACAGGGTTAATGAATGAGTACAGCCTTACAATATGTTTCAAAATGTGTTCCATTTTACATTTGTTATTTCTCCAACAGGCTGCACATAAATATTGAGATCAGCACCTAACTTCCACCTTCATATTGCTAATATTTTTGCAAGCCAAGTGCCATAAAGAAGAGGAAAATTATGGCTTAAACTCAGAAGTTTAAGATTTTCTACCTGAAAAGTCATAATCAGAAAATAAATTTTTGTCATGAGAAAAAGCTGGTATATAGCAGACCTACGCACTAACAGCAGTGTAACATGCAAAACTCATTATTTAGGATATTAAAAGACATTTTTAGAATGCATAGCTGCTTTGATGTCTTAGATAATCAGTTATGAAAGAAAAGTTGAATACTGTAGAAACTATTAAGCAAGCTAGCATGTAAGAAAAAAGTTGGAAAATACTCTATTAACAGTTGTGAGAAACAAAATGTATTAGAAAGATAATATACATGCAGAGTTTACAAACCGTGTCTTTAGGGTGGCCCAATAAGTAGAAATATGGGGACCCATGCTTGTCACTTTTCATGCACATGGAGAGACTGGAAGGTACCATTCCTAAAGGAAGGGGAGGAACAGCCTAGGACCAATCATTAGAATTAACAGAACCAGTGACATACAGACATTTCACTATTGTTAGAGCAGAGAATTCTTAGTAAGTTTAGAACAACTGAGTAAAAAGCTTATACGTAACAGGAAAGAAGTATTTCTGTAAAGCTAAGACAAATAAGCATGCTGTCAGTCTAAATATTAGTGGATTATTGAAACTACTGTACATATATATTCAGGACAAATTCACCTGGACTATGGATATGGAGTACATCTTGAGGTGCTTCCTGAAGGAGTCACAACAAATCAGAAGCAAAGAGTTTAATGCATTTAAGAACTGTGCCAATTTACTTGTATGAAAAATCCTTGTATTGGTATCAACTCTGACATTTTTTGGTTTTGTTGCTGGGGCAGTGCTGCAGCAGGAAATGAAAGTTTCTTCAAGGCCCCTTAAAAATGACTTACTGCAAAACAGCTTCGATCTGTTAACCAGCAATTTGTATAAACTGAAACTTTACTCTTCCCCCCTTAAACAGCCAAAACTGAACCTAAACTCTAGCTCTGTAAAACCACCTGGGTATAATGAACCCACAGGGTGAGCTGTGTACACAATTTAGCACTGCGTGAAGCAACAGAGATTCCAAAAATACACAATGCAAGCCCAGGACATGTCTGTAAATAAAGCCAAACAAAGCGGGGGAGGAGAGAGAAAGGGACCATCATGGTGTAAATGCATAAAGCACCAACCATCACCACCTGATGCAGATTCCTTGCTCTCCAAACCTCAGTGATTCCAGTTCCCACAGCTCTCTGCATCTGTTGGTGTGACCTAGCGTGCTCAAGGCCAGATCTGGATGTCCACGATAGGGCAATGAAAAGGTTTTCCAAAATCTCAGTGTCAATGGGCTGGAGTCTCTAAAACTTACAACTTCCTGCAGGAGGTCTTAAGCAACTTAAAACTAAGTGAAACTTGACAGAAACCTGATATCAAACCTGATGGATGATTCTGTAGTCCTGAAATCAGGAAGGGAATCGAATTAGTTTCTTGCAGATGTTCCTCACAGGTGAAATTCAGTGTTTTTGCTCCCTCCACACTGCCAGATAGAAAGCAGCTGGGGCAGAGGGTTATGCTTGGCTGGAGGGTTGAAGTCCACCTACAGGTGTTAACCTGCCTCATTCTTCTCCACCTTTACATCCTGATTGTTGTCATTTGATTACAAGACTCACTGCTTTCAGATACTTCTAAGAACTTCCATATTTTAATGTACTCTGAGTAATAAAATCTCCAGTTGGGAAAGGCCAGGAGCAGTAAGAAAGAAGAAACAAGCTGCCAGGACTACTGGGACCGAGAGCGAAACATCACAGACTTTCCTAGGAAACTTCCTCCAAAGATATTTAGAGCAAACAGTAGTTGTTCCCACATATAACTGTAGTTTTCTGGGGCTTATCAATCATTAGAGGTAACTGCTTCTTGCAGAACTCACAGCTGGATAGAGAGACTGATTTGTTAGTTTTACTTCCTCTTTAGTTTTACTATTTTGGGATTTTGTGAGCAGTTTTCCCACATTTTGCCTTTAAGGATGACACTTCACCCCAGTGTTTGGCTATGCAAAGTGCATGTCCTTCTCATGGTGTTTATGCAGTTACAGCTAAGGCCTGAAATACGTGAGTATCTGTAATGAGGCTCCCACAGCGTGAACAGACAGATTTTTAGAACTTCTGCACACCCAGTAGCTCCTGCTGAAGTCAGTAACCTCTTAGGGAGGTGCATACAGAGGAAATTAGGCAGCCAATGCAAGAAAAGTCTTCATCTGTCACTTTATTCAAATTGTTTTTAATGCTGGTGTGAGAAGTGCTCAGCTCTGCAGTGATGACTCTGAGTTTTATGTCCTGTGACATATATGAAACCTCACACTCTTTCCAGCCAGGCTTACCAGGCACTAAGTGCATTTCAGGATGAGGATTCCCAGCAGTACTTCCAGTCTTTCTTGCACATTAGTATGATTTCTTACTATGACTTGGTTCTCCAGAGAACATAGCTGCCAGACTATTTCCTATGAAACACGATGCTGATGTTCCTGGGGTTTGGATGAGCTGTGATAACTCACCTCCAGTCAAGCATAGTTCCTCTGGCTATCCTTATCCTCAGCAAACATGTCTGAGATGCTGGGTGATAAAACACCTGTTTTCTAAGCTTCTTTTGTTGCACCCTGCTGTGAAATCAGCTATAGTTTTGGAGCATTAATCATATCCGTGCTCCTTTGCTTACATTCTGATCGTACCATGCCCACTTCAAGGGGATTTCTGCCTCGGAAGTGCTCTGGGATCTTTGGCATTTGTTTTCAAGCAAAATCAGCAGCTGGAATGGAATGCATTTGCAGCACACTTTATTTTTTATCCTAGGTTTGAACAGTGCTTCAGCTCAGCCAGAATTTTGCAAGATCTACTTGTATGGACAGATTTCCAGGCAGTATAAACTGACATAACTCATTCAGGAGATTTACACCCTTGCAGGAGCTCATTCTTTGTTTCTTTCCTGAATACTTTCTTCTCTTTCAATACACATTCTTTTCTTTCACAAATCACTTTCTTACCATTGATGAATTTTCCTAAACATTGCTTTTACTGATGTCAATCACATCATCATTCAAACACTTATATTTCTTGCACTTAAGACATATCACCATATTTTGTACTAACAGAAACATTGCACTGGAGCTTAAAGCACAACGAAAATCAAGAAATTGAAGACTGAAGACAATAGTGCAATGGTTGGTCTTGGCTGGCTGGTTTATGGTAGCTCTAGGTAAGTTTTCTCCTTTTTAATGCTGTGAATCTGAATGTTGCTTCTGTTGGAAAAGTCATTAATCACAGCATTATTAAAACTGACTTGGGAAGTCCCTGACCATTTAGTCTGTCAGGGACTGAGAGGGAATATCCAGGAGAAGACCCTGGTACGCTTGTGCTATTGCTGTTTCTCCCTAGGCTTCTGCTGCACACCACCACTGCAGTTCCAATACCAGCTCTGTGCCCAGCCTTGCATTTTTATACTCAACTTAGTCTCATTTCCCACTGATGCTCTCCATAGCTGGACCCTGATGAGTACAAGAAATATTTGTGACATGTACTTGCTAAAAAACCCCCATCTGATTATTTCAGTAAAAAAAGCTCCAATTAGTCTTGTTACATCTCAGCTGTAAAATTCTGGTTGAAGGAAGATGGAGCTACTGAATAATGACTAGTTTATCTGCTGTCCTCTGGACCACTTTGTCCTTACTGTCACAAATCTTCTATGCATTCAGTTTTACATTATTTGGAATAGATCTTCTTTCTGGGGGTCTCTGACAGACGTTCTTCACAGCATGATGACTTAACCTTGAGATCTGGCCTCCCGTTTTAATTAGTTCTGTTTGTTAATTTCTATTTTTAATTTCCTAGGCAGGCTGCTGCTGGAATTCAGGTGCACCTTCTGTTTGTTCTTAGACTATTCCTTACACCTTTGGGAAATGACCTAGGGAGGACTTTAATTATCTCAGTTAATTTCAACAGTTAATTTCTTATTTTGCTTCCATTCTGCCTCCAGACTGGATACAGCACTAACACTTCTCTGCCTGCACAAAGCACAGATCAAGCACTGCAGACATGCAGATGTTATCCTGTGCTGTGATGCTTTCTGCAGGTTGTGTGTGCACTATGAAGGAACTCCTGAACACTTTCACTCCTTTTTCAGTGCAGTAACGACAAAGGGACTTCCAAGCACAGCTACACAGTTCTCGTCCTATGGAGGAGCTGTTATGGAGCTGCAAGATGGAGATGCAGCTTGGAAAATGGTCTGATTAAACAGCACTTCTTAGTAGCAGCTTTAATTTCCCAATAATCCACACTTTTAATCAAATAACGCTAAGTATTCCAGATGCCTCTTCAAATGGTGAGCTTGGCTTGAAACAATGCTGTGTCTGGATTTTCTACTCATCTTCTGTGGAAAAGCTTGTGCACATTTTGGAAGATCTGTTTCCCTAAATCAATGCTATTTACATTGAAGTTTTTTTGTTTTGGTGTTTTTGGTTGGTTGTTTTTTTGTTTTGTTTTGTGTTGTTGGTTTGGTTTGTTTTGGGTTTTTTATTTTTTTTTTTTCCCTGGCATAAGGTACAGATTTATAAGATTATGTAAATAACAGAAATTAATTTTGGATTTAAGTATCATTTGGAACTGGGACCTTAAGAAAGTCAGATCTGGAATGGGTCAGAACTGCAACTGATCCTTTGCTCATAGCAGCTTCCTGGACCTACCTTAGATTAAACTGTTTTCTGAGGAACCAGAGAACTGCTGGTATATAGTTCTGCTATTTGAGAAGGATTACTACCACTATATCAGTCCTGGACATTTGTTTGATCTTTCATTAAAAATGATGCACCTCTCCCCATAAAACAGTTTTGGAGGTGACCTGAATTTCTGTTGGAAGACTGTCTGAAAGGATTATACAGTGGTTAAAATTGATATTAAATATCTTAGAACCATTTTATAAGAACCACTGAAAGCTATTTTGGTTTTGCTTCTACTCACCAAAAGTATAAATCATTAACTTTATTACCAGATTAGTGGGCTACAGCCCATCTTTTCTGCCCTTATTCAGAAGCTCTTGAAAGCTCTAAAAAATGCATCTTACACTGCCCTGAATATTGGCTCAGCCACAGAATTAGCTAGAGTTTAGAGAAGAAAACAGTGCAATTACCATGTGTATTGACAGCTGGGACTGACTTTCAGTGCAGCTGACTTTTAACAGAGGTAACGAATTTATGTCGGCAACAAAGGCTCACCTGAACCTACAGTTGAGCCGAAGTATTTGAGTTTTTATGTGACTGTAATTTCTGAATCTAATGGGAAAGAATTCTGGAACTTCAAAAGTAACAATAAAAAAATTTTAGTAGAGTTTTTGGACCTCCTAGCATAAAAAAGTCAAGGACTTTTCAGAGTCATAGATATGAAAGTCATAGACTTTTCACAGGACTATTCATTAAAAAATAAGTCCTTTTCCTGAGAGATTTAAGGCCCAGAGGTGCACATCACAGAACTTATGTAAATATATTAAACTGTCACACCACACTATAGAGTAAGCCCTGATTTAAGTTTTAAGAAAGAACTCTTTGTCTTTGAAATTACCTTTGGTAATTTATTTTTACTTCTTGTCATTTCAGTTATGAAATAAGGTTTCTATATCATCTAAATGACTCACACTTTTTGAAATACTGAAAAAAGTCCCAGAAGTCCCTCTGAAACAAAACATAAGAAGAATGGATCCTGTTTTCTCACCACAATGAGCAAAATCTCATGTTTTAAGTTCAGAACTGGCTTCTAATTGATCATCCATGTATTTTGTCAGAGACAAAACACCAGGCAAAGTTGCCAAAGAAAGGAATACATTCTTGATAGTGCTTTGAGTTTCAACCTGGGCTGCTCAATTGCATGGCAACAAGATCATCTGCTGTGATTCAAAATGTGCAGAGAAGTACCAATAAAGGAAGAAAAGGAGAATTTATAGACAAATCAGCAACTCCCAGCACACTCAGAGATGTCCCCTAAGAGGTTCGTAGCGTGTCCTCCAATGCACATCTTCAAAGCTTCTGCCTGTGTCAGGAGGGCAGCAGAGGACAGTGATGTGCACACACCCATGGGCTTGGCCAAGGAAACATTTAAATATGTGGGAAAGTCTGCCTCTACTCAGGTAAGCACTTCAGCTGATACTTAATGTGCCCCAGGAAATTACAATATATAAATATCTGCAACTGCTACTTAATTGAAAAGCAATATAATTAATTTATATCAAGTCATGCACAAATAAAAATGTAAAGATGAAAACCCACCATATTCTGGGACCTGGCCTGTTCCACGTTTCAACAACAGTCGCACTCTCCTGCCACCAGACTTGATTAGCTCTATTGCTCTGGCATGTGTCATGTCCCTTGTGCTTTCTCCATTGATTTCAATTATTTGATCTCCTACCTGTCAGGTAAGAAGAATATTGAGTCAGACAGAATTGCAGTAAAATGAGCGTTTCAGAAAGAGACATATTCAATGGATCACAGGTTACTTGAATGACAGACAGACACATCAAGGTAAATTTGTTCCTGTCTATCTGAGGAATATTACTGGCAGATCAAATAACCTCCAAAGTGGATTCTGAATATGGTATATCAAATGCTTCTTGTCTTCTGCTGAAATCAGTGTAATGCCTTTGTAACTTGCCTCACATCTTCTACCTGTAATAGGCTTTGTTGAATTGCTTGATATGGCAGAATCACTGGAACATTATCCGTGCTACACCGTAACATGCAGTGTTGTGTGAGCCTGAGAAGAGCTTTGTTGCACTTGCTGTTTTCATAGAGAAAAAAGAGAGGTTCAAAGCACCAATATAAACTTCCATCATTTGAATTTCCAAATCTTGATAGTAAAGTTTCACACTAAATTAAGAGTAGCTCTGAAGCACACCATTAAACAACAGTTCTGCTATGACACAGGACAGGCAGGTTTGCTGGAGCTCAAAAAGCATGCTTTGAAATATTTAACCACAGGAGCTTTTTGCTGGGAGTAAGCACAGCCTGTGGCTGAGCTGTCTAGTTAGAGCAGCTGACTCCAGGGTTCTGATTACAGATTTCTGCCACTCATCTCCCGGCCAGCTTTCCAGTCAGAGTCGGCTTCATTATTATTTTTCTGCCTCTGTTTCTTCAGCAGTAAAATGTGGCACTGACGTCTGCATCTCCGATCCACCCCAATTTCCCTGGTTTTGCCTCCAGCCAGCATGTTTTGGTTTTGGCTGATTTTCCATGCTGGAATCCTTGTCCTTCAGTAGGGGAGCAGCTGCTTTCTGCAGCGCCCGGTCAGAGAGCACCTGTAGGGAGCAGCAGCCGCACAGTCTGCTGTGATTCCTCCTGGTGAGAGATTCCAGCAGCAACACAGTGACGGCCATGTGAGCCTCGTGTGACACCACCACGGCCTCTGGAGGCTGTGCTCTGCAGAAGCCTCGGAGCCCCAAGGGAAGGGTGGCCCCAGTGAGAGGCAGAGGAGGGATGAGCTCCAGGCGCTGGCAGAGATGCGGGTGATGGGCAGCCAGGAGCGGGGCACGAGTGGGTCAGCAGTCATTTATCAGTGCCAGAGGAACACATCTGCTCAGCAGGATCAAACCTGCCTCAGTGTGCACCTAAGGCTTCCTGACAGTGTGTTTTCACCACCCCAAAACAACAATGCCTGAACATCCTAGAGAGGCGTTTAAGGAGATTATATACACTTCAAGGTGATGGGCACTTCCGTTTCCTCTCACAAAACTGTGAACTGTCTCTTAGCTGGCCTCGGACATTGAAATGTCTTCTATTTTGTATGTTTTCTTTGCTACAATTGTACTTCTGTCAGCTAAAAGTGTAATCCTTCAGAGGTTATTCTTCTTTCCTGAGTTTGAAATGTAGTATTTACCAAATAAACGTGAACAGTACGAAATGTCATCACGACTCCTAGCATCAAAGAAAACTGAAAAGGATGTCAAGAAGTTATCTAGTCCCTACTTTTGCTCAGAGACACGGAGAGTGCTAGTAGAAGTACTATGGCAGTGTTTCTCAATTGGAATTCAAAATTTGTTAATAGGAGCTGCAGCCTATTTTAGGAACTCTCCCAGGATCCTGTATGCAATCTATGCTGGTACTTTGCTTAACTAAAAAGCCATTGATCCAAATAAAACCCATTAGCCTTGCTATTACACTTTCTAAATGCTGCGGAATGAACAGTGGGGGAAAAAAATCAGAATTATTTTGTGCAGGATTATTTTTGCAGTGCAAATTTCTTCCTCGGCATATTTTCTCTCTTAAAAAGAATGCATTTGGTTGTACCATGCAGTAAACAATTTAAAACATTTCTGACGACCTTCAGGCCACACTGACACACAACACAGGTGCTCTCTGGATCACGATGAGATCTCCTCCAGGTCTGGCCATCCAGGGCTCTCTGCATCCCCCTGACTTTTGGAGAATGCAGGTGATGCACACACTCAGAGCAAAAAGAGAAAACCTGTGTCAACTCTCTTGTAACACAGACAGAAGATGGATTTGTAGCATCCCCACAAGTCAGGCCAAATACACACAAAATTCAACGAGTTTGCCAAAACCTGTTTCTAAATGCCATGAAACAATTAAACCCCACAGAAATCCTAAAAGTAAAATCAGATTTTCAGAAGGCTTGAGGACAGCTCTTTCTTTTGTGCTACATTGCCTGGGTAGACCACATTTTGCAGGTGTTTAAAATGTTCTTGTTAGTGTGTTTTGAGAGAAGTGCCAGATTAGATCAAATGAAAGAGGTGTTTTTAACACTCCTTGATGAATAGCTTTTAAAATGAGAACCGAAAGCTGTGTAGAGAACATACAGTCCTTCAAATAAAATCCTCTGCACTCCAGAGCAGCAAGACAGAAAGATTTTAATACAGTTTAATATGTAAAAAGGTTAAGTTAATGTCACATTTTTCCTTTGTTGTTTGCCTTTCTTCTGTTTTCATTGGTCACTATGCAGGAACTATCTTGTATTAATGTAACCTTTTCTGTATTTTTGTGAACTAGAATTTTTTTTTTCTCTGTAGGCAGCATGTAGCTGATTTGATATTTCCTTTCATTATAAAATATTGTAGTTGATTTGATATTTCCTTTTTGTACAAAATATGATGTGCAAATAATGTGGGAAAGCTTAAAGAAAGGTGAGCATCTTGGTTATGTGACTGAAGAAGGGGAGAGAAATAAGTGCAAAAATTAGGTGCTCTGAAATCTACATCAGAAGGCTGAGAGCAGAGGTATAATGAATAGTTGCAGGAGCAGTGGGTTAATTGTGTTCCTTGCTTTTGTGCCTTTTGCTGACTGATGTACAGTCGAATTGCACGGCCTTTGCAGCACAAGCCCAGCTCTGATTAGATGAGGAAAACAACAAGGAAAAGTTGCCAACACTCTTACCCTGAGAAAAGGTTCAATTAGACTTTACACTCATATCTGGAAATCCATACAAAAGAGAAAACCTTGGCTGAGGAGTGGTTCCCCATGAGTCCCCACAAGGTACAATTCTTGGGTTTTTTTCTGCGGCTAAACCCTTCCCTTCCCTTCCCTTCCCTTCCCTTCCCTTCCCTTCCCTTCCCTTCCCTTCCCTTCCCTTCCCTTCCCTTCCCTTCCCTTCCCTTCCCTTCCCTTCCCTTCCCTTCCCTTCCCTTCCCTTCCCTTCCCTTCCCTTCCCTTCCCTTCCCTTCCCTTCCCTTCCCTTCCCTTCCCTTCCCTTCCCTTCCCTTCCCTTCCCTTCCCTTCCCTTCCCTTCCCTTCCCTTCCCTTCCCTTCCCTTCCCTTCCCTTCCCTTCCCTTCCCTTCCCTTCCCTTCCCTTCCCTTCCCTTCCCTTCCCTTCCCTTCCCTTCCCGGTGTAGATTTTCTTATGGCTGATATGGGAGGAAACCCTGCTGCATGTTTTCTCCTTGTCCAGGCATTCAAATGTGCTTTCTCCCTCAACTTTTCTGTTGTGGAATCTATTTTTAGATTTGTGGAGCTATTTCTGGCTTTTCTAAATCCAGTGATTTTTTAAGAGGATCTTAGATATACCCACATATTAAAGGTGCACCAAGATGAGGCCAGAGGTAATTGCAAGCATAACATCTGTCTGTTATATGGGATCCTCATTTCTTTTTTTAGGATCACAAGTTAATTCCTGCAGTTTATACCACATGGAATTTATCTATACCTCTGGATCCTTCCATATCTGTTCATGCAACTCATGGTCAGTTAGGATTCTGAGATTATCCCCAGCAGTTATCTCCTATTTTACATGGTGCATCTGATTTCTCTGCCCTAAACTGAGAAAAGAGCATCTTGGAGAATTTTATCAGACTGACTGCTTTAGTACAAAATTTTTATTTTGAAATAGCCTGTTTCTCGAAGTCTTTTTAAATTCCTTATAAATACTGCCATACTGGCGTTAGCAAATTTTATTTTATTATTTATCAGTGGGTCTCCAACTATTAATGAAATATTGAACTGAGCTGGTTTCATCCCAGACACCTCAGAACCACACTTGTAATTATTATTAAGGAGCAAACCATTCAGAGCAGCCTTTGAGAGGAATTATTGTCAGTAACCACTTTAAAAGAGATTCCCCCTAGAGCCTTTTCTCTCATCATTTTTATGTGAATTTCATAGAAAGGTGAAAAGAAGATTGTACATTCTCCTCCCCCTTTTTCCACATAGAAATAAGAATGAAAATCAGACATAAGAAAGGAAAATTAGACCAGTGTGACAAGATTTGGTTTCCACAATTCACATGTTGGAGAACTTTCTCAACTTTTTGATAACTTGTCACAGATTATTTCTGAGTATGAAAGTTACAGGAAGTTTTCACTATTTGATGTTAAAAACAGGGTGTATGTTTTACTTTCTCTGGTCTACTTCTAACTTTCTTGTTCTCCATGAATTCTTGGACCTAATTACTAATAGTCTATAAATTTATTTCCCTTAGTCACTGAGCACAGACAAACATCAGCAAGTTCTGCAAAGTTGAATCTAAGTATGCTTTAAGCAGTTTTCTCCTTATTCTGATTTACAGAATCTTTGTCTATGATTCTTCTGAACATCTCAATGGAGACAGATACAAAGAAAACACTGAATATTTCAGCTGCCTCCACATTCTCAGCTGGCAGTGGACCTCCCTTTTCCCAGTTCTTCATGTTTCTTTAAATATATTCATGTTATCTTGTTACTTTTTTACTTTCTTTGCAAACTGTTTGGATATAATTGTGACACATTTAATCTTCCCTCTTCATCTTGTGGGTCACCAACCAGCCTAGGTGTTGCAGCATCAAGCTTTGTGTGTCTAATTATTTTAGTGGGTATGACCCTGTGGCATTATTTCCTTTTGTGGAAAGTCACACATTTCAATATCAGACACTAATTTTTAATAGGTATTTCATGAAGCTGCCTTCTGTGGACATATGCAACTTTTCAGATGAAACATCAGAATATTTTAAAAGATAAACTTCAGTGTAGCAACATTATAGTTTTGCATGGCATTTAAGTCCCTGGTCATGTTAAACTTTTTGCTTTGATTTCTGTTAAAAAGTTAACAGAAAAAACAATTCCCCGAACCTGGAGAGCTAGCCATCCCTATGATAATACCTTCAGCTCCCATGCCACTCATGTACAGTGTTTGCATGACACCCTGAGAGGACACATATCCTAAATACCAAGATTTAAACCCTCAAGCAGCAGGGAAGGCATTTGAGAGCACAGCCCTTGAGATGTACTATTTTAACCTCACAAAGCCACAGACTGCTTTCACAGTCTTTAATAAATATAAATAACAAACTTTATTTTGAAGGTGCCAGCAGGGGATCCCTGTGCGGAGCTGCAGTGACCCTTGCAAGGCTGGCAGCTGTTTGATGGCCGTTCACGTGAAACAGAAGGAGGGACCCTTTCCCAGTCCCAAAAGGCAAGCCCTGCATTGTGGGGCACTCCCCAGACTGGGGGAGTCTGTTTTGCAACCTTCCTGGCAGTCTTCAGCAAAGACCACAAAGCAGGAGTGATCTACCCCTCTGTCCTCCAGATGTTCTCACCAGCTTAAGGTTGAAGAGTGCTGGCGAGACAGCCTGGGAAGCTTGTCTGGCTCCTGTATTTATTCTGAAGAAACATAGTCTTTGCAGCTATGAATCTGGAAATTCTATACACATCGATTTTGTACTGTGTTTCTTTCTTCCTAAAGAATATGACCCTTGCCGAATTTCCATGCTGTTTGGGATAAATGCCTACCCAAACCCACTGGCTCTCCTCCTGACCCAATGCCACTTGGTAAGCAGAATGCTCCTCTGTTATTTTCTTACAATGTGCAAGCACAAAGTAAACACCGAATGCTTCACCCCCTTAATGTTTTGAAATTGGAATATTGATGATTTAAATGTAATTATGAAATTAGTTTGTGTGTATAGAAAATGTTTCTTTAAAAAATCTGTTTCAGTTCAAGTTAATTCAGGCGCTCCATCCATGTGTAAGAACAACTGAGCTATAAAATTGGGCAGCCTGTTTTCTGGCAATAATGAGAAGATAATATTCCTAAGGAATGTTTAAGTGACATCACTATTGATAGGTTAATTAGAAAGAAAATTGTAAAGCTTCTCCAAATCATTAGAATAAAGTGCCTCTAATACATGTGAGTTTGTCTGCAGAGCCTTTGTTCTGGTCACATTTTATAGCAATTATTATTGGTCTTGTTAAAAATAGCTGACCATACATACAAACAGTTTCAGAAACAGAGTGAACCAGAAGGGAAACATACAGCTTCAATGTAGTAAAGAGGCTTTTCCTTGCTTGAGTGTGCTTTTAAACCATGGATGAGAGCCTTGTGTACATTTGCCTCCATCAGTGTGTAAGGAACAGTCTCTAAGCAGGTGTATGGTTCCCAGTTGCATGAAATTAAATTAATTGTGTATGCACATTTTCATTCTATGTTAAATCTAATGATAAAAGCAGCCTCAAATGATTTGTGTGGAGGGTACTGCTATCTGTAATTTTATTAATGCATTTTATAATTAAACCTCAGGAAAGAGACTAATTACACTTAATTATTTTATATGGGCATTCTATTTTTGTAACTGAAACACTTTTTACATGTTATTTGTTGCCGTTGTTATTGTCAATCAGTCCAAAAGGCTGAAAAATTGTCTGTACTTGGAGACCAAATGACAGCTCCAGAGTATCTACTTTGGTGAATTTCCAAGTACTGTCAAGCCCTAGTATCATTGCCTGGAGTTAGGCACAGGCTGGATATCTGCTGTGCAAATTTCCTCACAGCAGAGAATCTTTACTGCCTGGAAATCCCAGGTGTAAAATATAGCCTGAGCAAAGCTGTGGGGTTTTGGTAATCTTGGACTCCCTCCAGCACATTTTAGGTATGTGAGCTTGGATGTCTCAGCAGGAGACATGGCATTTCTCTTTGGAAGACTTACAATAATGTGCCCCATGCTACTTTTGAACCAACCACCCATAAAGGTTTAGAGTGATAAAGTCCTTTTTTCTGTGGCCAACCAGCTATTTAAGCACCTGTGACTTCTTACCCCTGGAAATGCCAAGCCTTTTGTTCCCACAAAGAGATGCTCTTGACTTGTGTCCAAAAAAGGGGAAAAGAGCAGCCACAGGACATGGGGCAGAGCAAGAAAAGACCTTCACACCACTCCTCAGCAGGAGCTCTAGCTTTTTTGTTTTCATGTTTTCACCTTTTCCTGAGAGAGAGAGAGAAACAGCAGTGCTATTTGAGAAAGAGATCCTGGAAAGAGGAAAATGTGCATGTGTGAGTGTCTGCAGAGAACGGGGAGTACAAGAGGGAGAAATGAAGTTGCAGTGGTGGCGGCTGAAAAGACAACAAAGTGACTTCTGGTACTACAGTAGCCTTGATGCCTTTCACAGCACTGCTGCAAAATAATCCTTGTATATGTGAAATAAAGCTGTCGAAGATAAAAGGAAAATGCATTGCCCTACTGGATTTAATTGATATAGTATTGCTTTATTAAAACAGCGATGGGATTACTCAGTGTAGCATAATGTAATATTAATAACATGTATTTCACCATTACAATCAGGGATGGGAACTAATAGAGAGTATGAAAAAGGAGGAAGAAAAATTTCTGGTGTCTTCTTGATGGTCTCAGGCAGTTCCCATTAGGCAAAAGCAAAGCAAATTCAGGATCTGACAAGCTGATTTTATATAGCCTACAAAGAAACCTGGGCATGGAGATTGCTTCATCCAAAGTGGCATCCAAGCAGCAAAAGACAAAAGAACATAAACTCTGACAAGACAAAGATAAAACCACAAAAAGATTTTGATGGGGAAAAATGCTGAAATGTAAGAACTAAGAAGGTATTTTCAAGCATACCAGAGGCATGGAGTCTGACAGTTCTCAAAAGATAGTTTGGGCACAAGGTAGAAAAGACTGCAGAAAACAGATTAATCCTTTGCATCAATGTTCACTGAAGAGGAGGGCAGCAAAACTCCTGCAGAGGGTCTGCTCACTGCAGGGTTGAGTGAGGAACTGACTCCAACAGCAGGGTCAGTGGCAAAGATTTTATAACAGACTGATGAAACGGATACTGAGAAACCACCAGAAGTAGATGACTTTTATCCTCAGTTCTAAAGGAATTTGGATATGAAGCTGCTCAACCAGGAGTTATATAGGATATAATCTACTGCTTAAATCAGTAAATTGCTGAATTTCAAAGAAATGGGAAGTGGCAAGTGTGACACCAGTCTTTAAGAACGGTTTTGGAAAGTAACCAAGCGAGTCTCGTGTTCAATTGAGCAGATGGAAGGAAGCAATAAGGATGGTGAGGCTTAGCTGGCACATGGATAATGATGATATAGTGGGAAAGGGTCAGTGTGGCTATTGTAGAGGGAAACCATTCCTCACAGATCTATTGCAGGTCACTGGAGCTCTCAATGACTATATAGATAAATGTGATCTGGTTAGTATACTGACATGTGCAGAAAGCTTTTAATAGTAAAGTCTTCAATAGAGGCTCTGCTGTGGGATGAAAAAGAATAGGGTCTTCTAGGCAGGAGATTAAATTCTAGGAAAAAAATGCTTTAAATAAGTGGTCAGTTTTCACAATCAAAAGACTTTACCACAGTGATTATTCTGTTCATCATACTTGTAAATGGTGTGGGGAAGAGCTGATAGGATTTGCAGGCAACATATTACCATGCAGTATTGTCAAATCTCAACTTAAAAGCTCTAAAAAAAGATGGCACAATCCTGTGTGCTAAAGCAGCATGTGAAATCCAGTGGTGCTGAGTGCTAAGCACCAAGCATAGTACATGTGGAAAACTGCCTACACCGCCACTCTAAGTCAGCCATCACCCCTGAAGAGACAGATCATACAGTCCTGTAGCTCACTGAGAATATCAGCACAGCCAAAAACCCAAACAGAATACCAGCCGTTAGGGGAAGAGTAAAGAATAAAGGAGAAGCCACTGTTGTGCCATTTAGGAGCACCAATATTCTGAGAACTGCAGATTGTTCTGGTGCTTCCATCTCCAAACTAATGTGACAGGTTGAGAAATGGTTTGGAGGAGGCCAATGAGGCTGGTAAACAGCAAAGAACAGCTCCCTCTGGATGCAAGATGAAATAGACTGGTAAAGGTCAGTGGGAAAAAGGTGGACACGATACAGGTCAGTAGAATAAAGAATGATATGGAGAATGATGAAGTAAGGTTATTACATTGTAACTACTAACAAAAAATAGGAGGTTTCTCCCCAAACAACGCAGACACTTAGACATGGAATCCATTTACATAGTACATCTGGAATGTCAAAAGCATTAGTACATTCAAATAAATGCTTTAAAATAGTCCCAGTGCTGAGTTCTAGCACAGAAAAATCTATACACTTCTGACTGCCAGGGGACTGGATTTTATACCCAGTGAAGAATCATTTCATAGTTGTCCTACATTCCTTTTCTAATAATCTTTTACTTGTCCTTGGAATGAGGATACCAGGCTGGTGGGCCATAGGATGGGTGTCATATCTTTACGCTTTTACCTATGGAGATGACCTCTCCCAATTTCCACTTATAGAGATTTGGGAAAACACAGAAGAGAAGTTGATGCCTGTTGCTGGCCAAAGTGTTTCAGTTAACAGAGCAGCATCACGTGGTATGCTCATTTTTTTTTCTAACCTTGATTCTTAATTTTTAAGTTATAGTTAATTAATTTTTTAGACCTGAAAACCTTCATAAATATACCATAAGCCCCAGATTTAAATATGATGCCTGCCTGCCTCCCAACTAAGTATTTTAGTCTTAAAATTTAATACTCAACTATTTTTATCAAGATTATTAACTTGGTTTTTTTTCACAGCTGGCTTGAAAGATTTTGCTACTAGGCATAGAGTTACAAGGATGCTTTGAATGTGCCAAACAGAATACATTTTTGCAAGAAGGATGTTAATTAAGTGTGTGAGAGGAATATTCCTTCTCCTTAGCTTTCTGCAAACGAATTCTAAAAAACACACACAGATTTTTTGAGAACTGCTGAATAATAGTTCACCTACAGTTAATTTGTTCTTGATTTATTACGCTTTTATACTGTCAAAATATATTCAGGATCCCTGAGGGCCTCCGTTTGCATTTCTTTGTTGTGCAGACAGTAGAATGTTGATCAGCCTTATGTTTGCATGTCAATATATTCTTCCTTGAGTTCTGCCAATTACACTACCCCGGCATTGAGCTCCTCTTGCCACAGGCTGGCATCCAGCTCATATGCTTGAGTATCCCAGCTGAATTCTCTGAGTTCAGATCAATCACACCTAGTCTCACTACAAGTGAGGTTGGACAGTGATGTATGTAGTGGGGAATTGGAGTGTGAATTAGATTACCCCAAAGGGACATGCAATTCTGTGGGAAAGCATAGCCAACATCTTCCTGTACTGCTCAGATGGGTCACAAATCACAGAACAAATGGATGGGACTAAGAATATCTTTGTCTTTTTCTTCCATTGTAATGACAGTGTTGACATTCACTGAATGCTTATTATGAAGGTAAGATTTATATTACTGCATAAAGTAAGCCAGGTATGCTGCAGGTTTTAAGAGTAAGTGCTACTTATGTGGAAAAGATGGGCTACTTAACTGGCATGAATCACTCTGTGGGCATCTGTCTTCAAGATGTGTGCACAAGCTGCTGCTGGTGAAGCACTGTATGTTCCTGGAGTGTATTTCTGCCTCTGATGTGCGGGATTATTCCAAATATTAGTGACTTTTCAGTGGGGTTTCTGACAGCCTTCTCAAGCCCTCACTCGTGTCAAGGGCTCAGCAGATGAATCCAATCCCTACTGTGCCCAGCACACCACGTGGAGAAAACCCTTCTGGCTCTTAGGACTTATCCCTGCTCCTCCCACCTTTGTGTTTGCTGTGACTAGAGTAAACTTGCAAGAGGCTTTCCAGCAGCAATATCCACTTTTCTCCAATATTCTGAACTTCACTAGCTTTTAGGACCTGAACAACCTGGAGATTTTCACAAGTCACTCAGCAGTATGTCAGTCTTGTGCTTTCTTTCCAATCCAAAATAGGATTCCAAAGTTTGCTATAGCAGAAATTAAAGATTAAACTGGTAAATCCTTTGTTCATTTTTGGATACTGGGATTGCCCTAAATGTTTGTAAAAATTCATGACTGATCAAGCTATTGCATTCTACCCATTTCCTTGCTGCAAGTGTCTGCATCTGTCACCTACTCTCTCTACTGTGTGACAACTGTTTCTTTCCTATTTTTAATGCTTTTTTCTCTAATCACCATCAAGCTGAGCTGAGCTACTTCTTGCTAACTGTACTTACTGATTGCAACCTTAGGTGTTTTCCACTGCAGGCTGTAGGAAATGATCCTTTAATGCAGGGCTAATCACTCATGGAGCATCCCACACAGACACTCTGTTCTTCATTAACAAGGAGTCTTGGAGAGGCTCTACACAAGTGAGGAGTCAGTGCAGATTGTGGGGTCTGCATAGCAAAGTGCTCTCAGAGATTTCCATTTACTGTAGAGCAAGAAATTGTTCATTCTTCCTTTTGAGCTTTGATTTGATGGTCACTGACAGGAAACAGTCATGTTGATGATCATAATTATATTTTTTCATATTTACCCATTTTCCATATTCCTTTAGCAACAGGGCTACAAACAGCTGAGATAACCCTGCAAAGACTTTGTTCTGGAGGGACTGAAGAAATACAACAATAACACACGGAGACCAGAATCACAAAGGTTAGAAGGTGTGTGAAACTACAGAAACAGCATGTGGTTTCTGGCACAAAATCTGGTTGTGCAATGGGAACCTCACTAAATGGTATGCAGCAGCCCAGCCATTTCTGTTGGATTTTGTCACCTCCGAGATGCAAAACAACAGCAACTAAAAAATAATTTAGAAAAAGAATGAGGATGTTTTGCACATGTTAACATGGACTTAGAAGAAGTATCTGTGGAAGCTGTACTATGTCCAAGCCTCAGATGGGAAATGATTCCTTAACTGGTGGAAACAGACAACCGACCTTTTAAGAAACTGAGGACTGCAAAGAAAGGATACTGTGATAAAGTGACTAGATGAACATCAAGCTACATGTGTGAAGCACCAAACAATAAAGAAAGGTGAAATGGAAAAAAATAACTTGATGAAAACAAAAGAGAGACTTCTGGTTTTTGTGGTATAAAAGACTTTCCAAACACCGTAGGGACATAATTAACTAATCTCTGACTATCTGACCACTGAACCCAGAACACCTCAAGTGATTTCTGGGAGCCCTGACTTGAAATGTTTGGGGATGTCGTGCTCCAGGGAGACAGGTTTATGTGACCTTGTTGAACTCCACAGTTGCACAGCATTTACAGAGCCTGGATGCCTACACACTGCCTGCTCCTCTGAGAAGCTTGAAAAGTCTTAATGGTAACAAATTTATTCTGTGAGACATAGTTAGCAACAGCCAACTATTACACGCCACCCTACTGTTTAAAAGCCAAGACCCCAGGCTTTTCAAAGGGGACTTAGAATTACGTGTCCTATGGCTCAAGAGAGGGCTTTAATACCAGATTATGAGTTTCACAGGAACTTTGTCCTTCTTTTGCAAATATGATTTAGGACACATACAAAGAGGAAAATGTCAGTTTTGAATGCTGTTGGATGCTCATACATGGGTTTTGACAGCAGTATTAAGTGTAAAACTTATGTCCTTCACGATTTGAAACTTTAGTTCTGTTCCTTTCCTAATGAGACAGACTCCCTCCTTCTGCCTGCCATTTTTGACCCCTGCCTCTTGAATACCCAACTCTCCCCTTTTGCTAGGGATAATTCTTGGTGTGGGTGGTTGGGGTGACAGTTTCTGAATAACCACAAATAAGGTTGGTGTGGACTTTATTATTATGGGAAATTATGAAATACACCAACTGTGCTTGTTTGCAGAATGCCATGAACCTGACCCCAGCATAGATTGGTTACTGTTGTTAGTAACTGCGCTGGTCACTTGGCAAGCTGGAACAGCCAAGCAAGGCCACAAAGACTCTTATGCAACAAGAATAAGCTCATAATTGACACTGTAGGAGCCTCCTGTCCACTGTGCCTGTTTTCATCTCCAACCGAGTACAACTGAAACATAAAGGGGGATGCAACCTACAGAAAAGCAACAAATAGGAAAAAAATGGAAGAATCAAAAGCAGGACTGCAAAGCATGAAAGATAAAGAATTCTGCTGTGCCTGGATTTCAGATGTCTGTTCTGAAAAAATATAAGAAAAATCTACAATAAAATGAGAAAAATAATGTACTATAAGGAGATACGAGGAAGCTTGAGACAGGGCTAAATGGTGCATGAGGACTGAGAAAAATGACTTGACAAGACAATGAAACTAGAGATGTCAGAGATGAGATGTATGGCTTTTGTGGAAGATGGGAAAAAAAGGATGTAACTCACAAAGTGACAAAATGACACAGATGTACGCTGCCTATAAAAAAGCACATTTCACCCTCATTCTTCAAGAATTTCACATTATTCTGTACCTTTGCAGCCCTCAGCCACAGGCTCTTTGTTTGACACTGGTTTCAATAAACGTGCTGGCTGCTGGAGATATCATTTAGGGCAATAAGAGATCTGTTGATCATATCTCATGTCTGCAAACACTTAGGACCATGCTTAACAATTCTCCTGAGAGTTGTAAGGAACTAAACCCTTCCTTCTAGGACAGGGAGGGATAGAGATCTGCAAGCAGAGCTCCGCCCATCACTGTCCTCCACATGAGGCAAGAATAAAACATAAGTTAGCATGAGCCTTATCTAAATAGACCTGTAAAATTGTTGCCAGTAGTGTCTGAATCTTCAAAGGCTGTGGGGACTGTGCTTCGCATTGTGTTATGTCCCTTGTCTCTGGTGACAGATTCAACTCAATATGACTGTCACTGACAGTGTGTGTGCCGCGTTCCTGCCCTGCTCTGAGACTGGGCCTTGCAGCTTAATTCTTAACATTGCCATCACCAGCTAGTTGCAATGCTTTTCCCTGATGTTAGGATTGCTTGAGAAATGGAATCCTGATGTGCTCAGACCTCCGACAGTCTGGGAAAAGATATCAAAAGCACTAATAATTGCCCAAATGTTTTTCATGGTTATTTTAATACATCCTTGTCTTACAGAGCACAGACATAGATAGGTTTTTCAGAATTCACCACTGTAGCTTGCTCTCTGCTCAGCTGTCAGAATTAAGTCAGTGTTTACATATATTTGATGCATTTCATATATCTATATAAAAATCCTGTCAGTATTTAATTCCAGTTTAGTGATGATGCTCTCCCTTACAGCAGTCTTTGTGAGGAGCAGCCATGTATTTTATCCATAAACTGCAGTAAAATCTTGCCACATTTAATTGTGGTGTATGACCTGACATAGGATTTTATATGAAGCTGCACTCATGGTTGTGGGACTCCAACACTGGTTGAGAATAGTTTAACAACCATGTGGGCAGAGGATGCATGTGAAGAATCAGTTTCCTGTAGACCTCTGAGTCCTTTGACGGGCATTTCCCTCCCTTCTAGTGACAGATGAATCCAAGATAAACTAAGATATATGCCTGGGCTGTCTGCAGAGTCTATGGGCTCAAATAAAAGTCTCAGTGCATGTGAAGGTGCCACAACTAAGAGTAACAAGACCATGAAAGTTTTAAAAGTGGTTTTAAATCACGATCCCTACAAACAAGAACAAGTAAGATCAACAAACAAATTTAGCAAGCACTACAAAGGTAACTTGCTTAAATTAGCAAAATAACACAGATGAGGTTTTAGGTCTCATAGTTATCTAATACATGTCATATAGTTTTCACTTTGCTTTTGTGATTAGAGACCCAAATGTTAATTATGCTATTGTTATCTAAGAAACATCAAACTTTGTCTAAGCAATTTTTAAGTTCCTTAGATAAGAGTGAAAATAATAATGAGAAAAAATCATAACATGGTAAAAGTTATTATCAACAAGAAGTAATATATTTATCCTGTGAAGAAACTACACAGATCTACTGTATGTATCAACTAATTTCTTGAATGCTTACAGAATGAGTTAATTTTATAAGAGGTATTTGGTATTAGTTGTTTAAAACCTGATCAGAGGTGAAAAAAATGCTTTCTCTTTGACCCCATCACCAAACATATCTGTAAATGTTGAAAAAAAAGTCACAATACATTTTACTCACCCTCATCCTTCCATTTCTTATTGCTGGTCCATCTTCTGCTAACCTCAACACATACAAATCCATTTTGTACTCCCTTCCTCCTCGAATACTAAACCCAAACCCTTTGGCTCCTTTCTCCAAATCAACGGTGAAATAATCAAAGTCCTGTACAGACAAATACAAAATGAAAGACAATTAACTACATGAACATTGTGGCATGCATTGAAGAAAAATGTAAAATACATCTCTTTAAGAACGTTTTGATCCACTTGATATAAGCAAAGCTCTGTAGAGGGGTCTAGGTGGGAAATTGCTGTGTAGCTTCTGATCCATTGTCAGCCAAGACTGCAAGATCCATGGGCGCAGGAGGAAACAAAGAACAAGCTTGGGTTGTGTAGTCTAGTGATTAGAGAATTGAACTGCAGATGCTGAGAAACAGCCACTCCAAGCATCTCTCTAGATGCTAAGAAGCATCTTATGAGATATGGACATGGGGATAGGGATTTGCTATTTAGATACTGAAATGCACAACATTTTCACAGGGTTCTCTGCATCCCATTTAGGAATTGCAGTATTTTCCTTGATAAGGTTTATGTGTCTGGCTTTGCAAATATGGACACACAAACTATCTATACATGGTTGCAGAATATAGTGTCCAGAAATTTACGTTCTCTTATTTAATACTTTTTGACCTCTGTTTTTCCTGCTTTTATGTAAGGAGAAAGAAGGTTTTTTTCTCCAAGTCTGAACTTTGAGCTAAATTCTCCACCTTCAAAACTGTCAGTAGATATCTGTCATCAGAGGATTCTTGTCCAAGGTACCATAACTCTTCATCTAACTTATCATCACTTTGAATTTGACAGATCATGACCGATGTCAAAGAAACTAGTTGCATGAGCTAGTTTCTACTCATCCAGACTATTGCCAACAGAAATGTAATTTTATCAGTCAGGATTTGCACTCATTTATTTATTTACTCTGATTAGCTAAAATCTTAATTTTCAAGAATGCTGTAGAAATGCAGTCTGACGTAAGTACACCCACTGTTTGATAACTGAGTTATGTCCCTAGGAGTGAAAAAATTCCTTGGCTGATGCAAAACCTTTTTATGTTAGAATTTTTATTTCAACTCTCCGGTACCTTAAAAATGGCATTTATTTAACATTACAGTCACCCAATTATAAATGTAGTGTTAATTTACAGATCACACAGTTATACATTAATATTAATGGTTTGGAAGTAATCTTCTCTACAGACAAATATAACTCAGAGCAAAACCAATTAATGTGTCTTTTCCTTCCATAATGCTATCTTCCTTACCAACACCCATGTGGCAGGATGTTTCCCCCCACCCCCTCCCCCCCCAATCTCTCTCTCCATGGCTGATGCATAGATAACTCAGATTGAGTCAAAAGCCCATCAAGAAGTTATCTCTTGGTGCCCAATAGTCTGACATCTCCAGCCTTGAATCCACATCTTGGTATGGAGAGAGGATGTGGAGAGAGATGAAAGAAATGAGTACGTGACCGAAAGACACACTTTTACACTACAAAAGACACATGAAATATCACAGAAGTAGAAGTTTTTCTACACAGACACTGGAGCATGAAAAAGCTTCTCCCCAGGGTCTGGACGCAGCTCTATGGTAACTTCCTCAAGGATTAAGTGAGGATTCTGATGGCACCAAATTGGAGTTTGGTGAGATACGTCGGTTTCCTAAATTGTATTTTCTTTGCTAGCAATAACAATAATAATAGGTACCTTTATTGCGCGCTGCATTCTTAGCTATTCGTAGCTTTCCACTTGTTCTGTGTAGTATGTAGTTTTGTCCCAAGTCTTATGTCTGTTATTTACTGTGTCTAATAAATGATAATTTATGTCATATTAGACCTAATCGGCCATTATAAAAGAACTTGTGAACAAGACCAGGTCTTGGGGTGCTGGCCACCCCAAAAAGACCTACTGCCTGCTGCCAAAGGCCTGGGCAAAGGCAGAGGTTCAGCTAAGCTCCTGTCCCCATTGGTAACAACCCATGACCTGTCCCTACAGACCCCAATGCCCTCTGTGTGGGAGTGCTCTGAGAGCTTCTGTTTGTACCTGGGGCTGCCTGTACTCGGACAGGGGGTACTGCCTGGTGTCGGGGGAATGCTGCCTGTAATCCATCAGGGGGGGCTGCCTGTAGTCCAGCGGTGGGGGCTGCTGGTAGTCCATCACCGGGGGGTGCCGGTAGTCCAGCGGGGGCTGCCGGTAGTCCGTGGAGGACTGCCTGTAGTCTGTAAACGGAGGTTGCCGGATATCAGGCTTCACATCCTGCCTGGCTTTCACTTCTGACCTATAACTGAGGAAGGCACAAGGGCTTAGTTTCAGAGAGTAGCAAACCATTCAGAATATGCATTGCATGCACTACTGAGGACTGAAAGTGAGCTGCCTGACTGCAAAACTGCATGAAACAAATTTTCAGAGAAGCAAAACTCTCCAGGGTAAACAGTCGAGGCATCCAAAAACAGTGAGCACTTTTGAAACATGGGCATAAGCAATTTTCCCTCAGGTTATACTATGCAATTTTACAGCTTGTATCAGTGAGACCAGGATTAAACTCAAAGGGACAGGAACAGGAAAAGCATCTTGATTCCCACTTACCTTGCCTATTTGGAAGATGAAACTGCATGGGGAAACACCTACTATAGTCACCACAAAATAATGCACTGAGTTTATAAGGTGCTTCTTTCCAGAATTAATATTTCTACAGAATAAATGGAATATCTGTGCAGTTTTTACCCCCTTTCATCGACATAGAATATTATTATTATTATTGTGAACTTCTTAAGATTAAAAAAGGATAAATTCCTTGTCCTGGCTGTTATCCTTTTAATGAAAGGTATTCTTTGATATAACATTTCTTAATATAGTGTGCATTGCTTTTGTTACACACTCCCTATAATGCTATCTGGCTAAAAGCTATGTTGGTTAAGTCATGTCAGTAGAAATAACACAAAGGGGAAAGAAAATAAATTTGGTTATGAGGAATTAGTGACAAGTAAAATAGTGCTTTAGCTGGTAACTGGTTACAGGGTGATTGTCCTAAAATTTGAAAGAAAATGTGACTTTCTGACTAGTTATTTATTTTATTCAGATGGGATTTTCCCTTAGTACATGGAAATCAGCACATAATGGCATTCCACACTTCAGGGTGAAGTAAAGAGCATTTCTTGTTGCAAACTTCCATACTTCAGCCATGTGGTGTGCTAAAGAGGCACAAAGAAAGTCCTAAACTCCTTTAGCAAGGTAATTCTGTAATAGTGGTTTGGGTTAGATTTTAACAAAAAGGTTCACATAATGGATGTTCTTACACTCTTCCCTTGGTGCCAAAGGAAATACTTGTTCCTATACAGGAAATAGACATTTCAAACTCTGCTTTAATAATGGACTGGAAGTTTTCAGTCAACCAAGTGACCATGTATATACATGGACACATACAGAGATGCAGATAGACTGTGAAAGGGATTTTGAAATATACTTATTGATTAAAAAAATAACACTCTGAAAAAATGACAGCATTGTTTTTTATTGTGTTAATTTACACATAAAAAGGTAATCTGAATCGGAATGTTTCAAAATGTCTGGTATGTTTCAAATTTTCATTATTTTATTAATATAGTGACAGTGACATTATGGCAAATCTTCCTACACAATAGTTTTAATAATCTGATTGTCTGACCAGACACAAAAATATCAGAACTATTTCCCTTTGATTTTTCTGAGAAGATTAAAATAGACTGCTGCCATGTGCTTTTTTAAAAGCTGTACATGGCATCTATAATAAGACCTGCATGCATACATGCAATCCTCTTACTTTCTTTACTCAGTATCATGATCCTGTAAAAAGAAGACAGAGAACAAACAGGCTTACTGTGATACTGAGCCTTATTAATATTGGAAGTAAAAAAAACTAGTTAATATTCCTAAGAGTTTTAAATATTCTATTTTGGTAAAGAAACAATGTATGTGACTATACAAACAAGCTGTAATATAGCTTTAAAAATCTAGTGAAAAAAAATACTATATGAACTAGCAATAGTTGACCTTTTTCTGAAATAAGAGTAATCTTTAGGCAGGTTCCCAATATATGGCCACAGCTGCATATCAGAAGATGATGTTTTTATTCACAGATGGAGGCACTGTAATTTTTGCTGAATATGTAAATGGTGACATGAGCAATTATAGCTCACACTTTTTAGTAAAATTATTACAGAATTTCTTTCTGGAACTTTAATTAATATTGTTTGCTGATCCCATCTGAAAACTCCCAATTTAATAGATATTTAATATTGACTTCCAACAGCGCAGAGCAACTTCTGTGAAAACGTTGCATTGAATTTTGTCAGAAACATATGTCTTCTAGGAGGTGATCACTTTTGGAAAAAGTACTCAATGAAGTATGAGGCAAAGTAATTTTCCTAGTGAGACTAACTGAAAGAAAATAATTTGGGCAAGTGAAAGTACTACATCTGTTAAGCAAGGAGAATTAGAGGGTGTAGTGTCTAAATCACAACTGAACTCAAGTATTTTCAGAAGAGAGAAGTTACAATCCTGTAGCCAGCATCATTTGGGGAAGAGGGTCTTGATGATATGTGTTGGTTACTGAAGATTAGCATAGAGACAGTCAGTGTAATCAGCCTTGTTTAACATGCTAAAAAATAATCCAAAGACTAAATAGTGTTGATTGGAGGTCACAGAAAGTTGCATCATTCTCCAGCCTGAGTGTGCTTTTTATATAAACAGCTTTTAATACAGCTGGTCACAAAATTTCTGTCTCCCTACCATTTAATTTCCATTACAGATAAATTTGCTAATGTATATGCATAAATTACACATGAGAAATTGGTTGGTAAATGATGCATCAGAGATGAAACCCACCACAAAAATATCTTTCTGACTCCAGACTAATATCCAAGGGGGGGAAAAAAAAATAGAGCAGTAAGAAAATGAGCAACCTGTTCTCGTGTCCCTGCGGCTGGAGGGGCTGTGGAGGCGGAGGCTGCGCCACGGGGCTGTGCTGGGCGACGGGGCTCTGCTGCGCCAGGGGACTCTGCTGGGCCATGGGGCTGTGCTGCTGGGCCAGGGGGCTCTGCTTCTCCGAGCTGGGGGCCGAGGCTGGGCTGTTCAGCTCTGCAGAATGGGGAGATGGAGATTAAAGACCTGTCACAGTGCAGCATTTAATAAAGGGCAGAGGTAGACAATAATAATTTTTGGTCACACGCTACCTCTGCAAATTTATGCTTTGTCACTTTTACTCTCTCAGGTTATAATTAGATTTTAAGACATTTGAACCTAATGGTCTCCTTTTGATAGTCTGCGGGATCTGAAATCTTGGTCACTTCTATAATTCTGGCTGACACCGTCATTATTTAAAACACAATTGAACAAGGGAAATTGCTTCTATGTTTCACGTATTCTTTTAAAGCATATAAATACTGATCACAGAATGACAGAATGGTAGAAGCATAGAATACTTTGGGTGGAAAGGACACTTAAACACCATCTAGTTCAACCCCCCTGGGGCAGGGCATCTTCAACAGGACCAAGTTGCTCAGAGCCCTGTCCAACCTGGCCTTAGCACAGCTACTAGATATTTGAAATGCTTTCCACTTGGAAAAAAAATTCATTCTGAGAGAATGAGCATTTTACTACTTTCACCACTGTTTTGGATGATGGACCTGTCACTAAACCTAAAACACTGCTGTTCTTATGTTAGCTGCCGCTGTCTTTGAGCTCATCAAGTGTTTCCTGTCTTTTTAAATTTTTGGGGACTGTGAACAGTAAAACAGTAAACCCAACCTCTGTAAATTCTAACTAACCATTTAAACAGATGTTTTATTTCACTGTATTGTGTCAAATGACCAGGGTTTCACATAGGAACACTCCAGAAAAACAAAATCCTTCTTTCCAAATAACACAACATCAAAAAAGATGGAGAGATTGGCATAGGAAATATGTTTTCATTGCTTTGTTACAAATAAAGGATGCCAATCTTTATTCAGGCTTCCTGCTGGACTTGGGGGAAGACACACCTGGCACTGAGCTCATATCAAATATATTTCTTCCAACACTCTGGCACAGTCCTATTGTTCATCATTTACCTGTTAGGAAGCATAAATGAGAGAGACTCCACCCACAGGAGGACAGAGCACTGCAGAAGTTTCTGCATTATCAACAGCAAAGCAAATATTGTATTTTTTTTAATTCCTGCTTGCAACAGGAGTGAGACCAGTGTAGCATGGGGCAAAACCACCAATATGAACACACATATGGCTGAGCACCGCTAACAACAATAGATACATGATACAGATCTTGCCTAATTTTACATTTGAATCTAGTTTTAATTTTTAATTGTTTTATTTTAAAATTTTTAACATGTGAGTTTTTCCCTATGGCTGCACATTCCTAATGGATCTCTACTTATCTAATTTATGCTTACAATTATTATAAAAATTTTGGCTACGTTATTAAAAGTATTTTCAGTTTAGGATTAATTGTCCAAAGAAGCTTGTATATTTGCACTTAAAACACTTCTCATGCAGGCATAAGCAATACTTGTCTATGTAATTACTATGCTTAAGGTTGTAATTGCCCATTTTGCATCTGTGAGTCTCTTTTGTATAGCAAGTTTCAGAGAGGAAGATTGGAAATGTTGTCCCTCATTTCTACATTACTCTCATAACTATGGATGAACCAATCACGTCATGAGCTGCTTCTAAAACTGCTTTGCATTTATATGGTATTTCTCACCTGAAAGTGTATTACAGAGGTATTAGATTTTTTCCCAATTTTTATAAGCTGGGAAGCTAATTCAGAAGGCAAATGAGGTGTCCAGTGTCAGCCACACAGGGAAGCTGTGCCTTGGGCACAGATCATTTCTCACCACTAGCAGCTGAGAACATCTTGTAGCATTACAACTCAGCTGCACTTCTGCTTTCTTTCTAATTTAATGTATCCATCTCTAACACTGGACTATTAATGATGTTATTTACCCTGGATACCAGAGAGGCTTAAATAAACTTCATGGACTGTATGAAGTATCACACTTGTTTTAGATGCTTGCAAAGCTGATCTCCAGTAATTACACAGATGCTAATTGATGTGAATTCTAAATTTGTGTATGTCTGTGTTTTTCCCTTCACTGAATTCATTTAACAAAGTAGATGAGTTCCATCAGCTGGAGTTTGTGACCAGTGTCAGACTATTTCCCTGTCCCGTTGCTGGATGCAGCAGCAGAAGGTGAAGGTCATCTAACTGGACAATGGATCATTAAGTAATTCAATTAATTTCTGTGTGTCATTCCCAGCTCTGGTGGTATTTGTTGCTGAGATATAAAGACACAGTCTCATTAATGTGGTACAATGCATGCAGCAGTGTAGCACATTGTTAAACTAAAAAAAGCCCAGAAATCAACCCCAAACCCCATGGAACCAGCATCAAAAGAGCTTCATTGATTAGATGTGGAGTAACGACCAGAATAACGAGTCTATCCCCTTATCCTCACCTTACAAATGAGATAATTTAGGGTTCAGTTCTTTTCTGCCTTGTGCATTTACAGTGATGTATCACTATATGATAGTGATGGAGGAAACTGCCAAATCTGAACTCTTCCTTCACATCACTTTTTGTCACATGTAGCTGGTAGCTGAACATGCCTGGTGACAGCCACTGCAGTCTCTTGTGAATTACTTTGTCAAACTTTGGCTTGGCTTATAGAAAGATATAAGGGAATGAACTCAAAACTTGGCTCTCTTGTAGAGAGCTTTTCCATGCAGAAGACAATTCTTGCAAAAGACATTAATATCCTCTTTCTCTCTCTCTTTCAGGTTTCTACAGGTTTTCTTTGAATACCCTTTTCATAACTTGAAACCTTTTCAAGAATTCAGATCCTATCTGAGCTAGTTCTAAGCTCGTAATTCTGGTGTGCTGCACATTACAGCTGAGGAAGGAGAACAAAAGATGCTCTTTCAAGTGGTGACATAATTTAAGCTAATTGGAGGCTACTTAAAATTTTCTTCCTGTTTTTAAGGGCCATTGACTTACCCTCCTGAGGAATGATGCGAAGAGTTACACTGAGACCTGCATCTTTAATTAGCTTCACAATATCTGCATGAGGCATGTTAATAATAGACTGGCCATTCACAGCTAAGATCCGGTCTCCAACTTTAAGTTTTGCACAGCGATCCGCAGGACTTCCATCAATTATCCGCCCTATTTTATGGGGTACAGCTAGACGAGAAACAATAGACACAGTTAACACATGCTGAAACAAGTGGAGACGTTCCCAAGTGAAAGAAAATGAGTTTTTTTTGAAGAAATTTCTACATGAATTAAAAAACAGCCTGTGTAAAAACATATAAGAATATAAATTCTTAGGCAATATCATTTGCATTAACACAGGACTGTGTTTTTTCACTAAAAATTCAGGATCCAGATGCATACATATATATGGCATATACATATGAAGTTCAAAATAAGTTTATAATTCAGCTATTTTGCAAACCTTCCATGAAACAACTTAATAAGCAGATCAGGAAAACAATAAGGCATTAAAACAGGGAAATGGGATACATTTGCACAATAAGTAGTAGTCATAAATTGTTTCCCACCTCCTGGTTTACAGAATTTCTTTATTTGTATGGTGCAATAGAGGCACTAAAAACATTATTTACTTTATATATAAAAATTGTTACTGAAAATGCCCAGGGTTCACGAAATTCTCCTCCTTCAAATATGTTTATTGATAAATAGGAATAATACTGAAGATTTATTGAGATGTGCAGCTCTCTAATTAGATATGAATAATAAATTAATAGAATTGTATTGACAGTTAACTGTGAGTACATAGACATTCAGTACACCAAAACATCTCAGCCCCTTCTCAAAACATTACAGAACAATTTTGCTCCTCCATTTGTTCTTCTCTGTGGTTCTTTGCATTTCTGTTTACTCCATCCATGCTCTTGTTCTGTCTTTTCCCTCATTTTCCATCAAATTTTCTAAATATTACTCTTGATTTTTTACCCAGTGTTTCTACCCTATTATCCTCTGGTTTTTAACTAAATGCATATGCTATAACTGAGTCTCTTCTCTAGGCTCCCCAAAGAGCATGCTACTTTTCTTTCTCCCAACTACTCATAAATATGCTTACCACAATTAAATTTGACGATATAGTCTATTAATATCCTCATGGTGTTTGACTATTCCTCCTTCAGTCTTGGAAAGGAGCACAAAGCAGCTCAGCCCCACTATCCACCTTCAAACTGGGGTTTAAAAACAGCTGTGTTTTTTAAAAAAAATATAACCTTAAAATTATCTACAGAGAACCTGGAATAATGAAAGAAAATATTGTTCAAACACTTTTTGGGAAATATCTAGGCTATCAATGCTCATATAAACCAAAGCTCTAACAGGAGATGTGTTCGGAATACATTGCTGCAGAACAAATTTCTCAGCACCCTGACAAACATTTACTGAAGGTTTTGGTGACTAACACAGATTACACATCTGATATAAAGTCACAACACACATACCTCAAAGTGACTTTTGTTTCTAGTATGGATGTAATGTTGTTTACAGTGCTAAAAATTAATTTTCTGAGAACTGAAAATATAAGTGAGTACTCTGAAGTGCAAGCCATAATCAAACTGCGTACTCCTTTATCACTATAGCTCAGGCAACAATATAAATTAAAACACAGCTTTAGTAATACACACAAAATTAGTGTACTTCAGAAATGTCTCAGTGCTTAGGAAATAAGCACCTAATTTATGTCACAATGTCTAAACATTTCTATGTTTTAAAATATACTAAATATGTACAGCCACACTTTCTACAAAAGTTTTTATTTTGCCCTTAATGCAGATGTGTAACTGCCATGCATACGTACAAGTGAGCAAACAAATTAAAGAGTAGCATGACTTTTAAACAGTTTATGTTCACACAGAGCCTTTTTCATCAAATCAGCTCTCAAAGCATCACCAAGAATCACTTAAACTAATACTAAAACATGCCTATTTCTGGTATATGTAATAAAAGATTTGTCTGAAATTCTCATGTCTGTACTATATATTAGTGGAGATCTGAAAATGAGACTGTCTTATGTGAAAAAGCAAGAAATTTAACTAGTAAGAAAGAAAGGGAAATATGGCAGAGATGCCACAGCTACAGTTTCCATGCTTGCCATTTCTAACCCTAAAGATGTTTTTGCTAGCCTAAATATTTAAGCAGAGACATAATTTCAGTAGTAAGGGGTGTGGGAGGGAGGGGGGGGTGGGAAGTCCTATTAATCTGCCTGAAAATTTTTTGTTGGACTTCTTGTACCTGACGAGGGAATAGAGCAGATGTCTGCATGTTTGAGATGTCTGCTGAAATCAAAGCTGGAGGTGGGAGAGCCACGAGAGCCCAATTCTGATCCAAATCCCGAGAAAAGGGAAGGGAGAGAGAAAGAGGAGGAACTTGGTGTTCTTTTCTTCTGCCCTTTAAGCCTAATGGCTTTCACCTTCCTGATAAAGGTACCTACTCTAAATGTTTTGGTATCCCTGAACTCCCTTCACTCTGTCATCTTAGGAAAGAATCAACAATAAGTGACCCTCAGAACAAAGCCTGTGTCTGCCAAGGCACCTTTTCTACTGTGCTTTGGTAAAGGATTTAATGCTCCTCTTCTCAGGCTGTATTGGTGCCAGGTGCTGCCAAATGATCTTGCTGCTAAGTAGGGTGTGGGAAGATTTTGCAGCAGGAATCTGAATCTCTGCTGGATTCAAGGTTACACTGTTATGCTCTACAGGGTTTTATGGGCAAATCTAGTGACTTACTAATGGAGCTCATGGCCGTTCAGCAGAAACTGGTTTATGCACACTTCTAAAGAATATGAGGAGAAGTTTATCTCCCAGCTCGTTCCCTGCCAGTAATATTATCCTGAGGAGTTTCTGTTCTTTGCTTCTCTTCCCAGGGGAACTCTGCCTGAGAGCCCTCCTAAGCCACAACATCCTGGTCCCAACTGCTTCCTTGGGAAGGGAGAATTTATTTAAGGCTTTCTTTTCAAGCATGAGTGCTTCGAAGGGATGCAGATTATCTGATGTGCAGGTTGTTCACAAAAACAAAAAAACCCACGTTAAAGTATGTTAGAAAACTTCCAATTTTTAGAGAGTCTTTGGTGGTGAAATACTTACTTCGAAGAGATAAGAAGGAGTTACTCTCATAAGGGATTAATTAGGTAAAAGCTAAGGAACAAAGGTAGAAACGAACTGTGAATTTCCATAAAGGAGGATTTTTATTGTTCAGAATGGTCACATCTAAAACAAGTGTGGAAGAGCTGTAAACCGTCAGTAGGGAGTGGGTTGAGTGAAGTGGCAGACCAGATCTCATGAAAAGAAATGCAAGATGATGCATGCACGGGAAAAAATAACCCTGCCTAAGATTAAGCAGAGATGAGCCCTAAATTAATTATTATCACTCAAGAGACCTTGGAATGCGTGCCTACTTCTCTAAAAACATAAACTCATTAAAACAGTCAATACAACATTAAGAGTTAGAAAAAGAATAACAAATGAAACAAACCTTAAGTCTGAGTATTACTGATACTTTCAGTATCCTCATCTCAAAAATCATAGCAATGAACTCACAAAGATTCAGAGAAGGGAAGTATGGCAGTCAGAAGCACAAAACAGCCTCTGCTCAAAGGAGCTGTCCATGAACTTGCTGTCTACAGCTTGAGAAAGAGAAGCTGGGGCAACCTTCTGGAGGGGCAGAAGAATAACAGGATTCAAAACGACCAATTTACTGGGGTGGACCCACTGCTGATTAAATCAGAAAGCTTTGCTTCTGAAAGCTGAGGTGGCGCCTGGGGAAGGTCCTGTCTGCTGTAGGTGCTGTCCTCTCTGCCACTGGTCACAGCCAAGGGACAGCATGGAGCTGTGTGGCCATTTGGTCTCTCCCAGCATGACAGGTTCCTTCTTGGGAAGAAACCTCTCATGTCTGGCATTTAATTAGGGTTTTGTTAACATATATTTTTTTTTTCTAAATTGCATCTTTGGGGTTTTATTTTTATCTAAGCCGAGCATTAAATATGTAACCTTTTAAAAGAAGTCCCAGATCACTTGACTGGTGGTAAATGTCTCCTATCACCCTTAAAAATTTTTACTAATCTATTCATGCCTCTTTTAAGAATTCGCCACAAGCTGTTCTCCAAACATATGTACATTTTGAACAGTGGCAGCATGCGTCTGGATGAGACTTTGGAGAGAATTTGATCCACTTATTTCACTGAGTTACCTGAGCAGCATTTAATGTTAGCAGGCTATACAGAAAGACTTGGATTTGTGGCTTTTTTTTTTTTCCCCAAGAAACCCATTGTTTTTGCTTAAAGTGAGCACACTAAACAAGCTGCCCCTTTGCAGAACAATTAATTTCTTGGTTCTCTCAGACTACACAATGAATGAGACTGCAGGGGAAAAAAATTACTGTAAACAGGGGTTAATACATATTTTTTAACTGGTGAAAATATGGGAAATTAGTAAGAATGAATTTATATGTATACAAACCACACAGCCCTTCAAAACAAACCTACAGGGTCTTTTTCTCCAAGACTATCAAGTCATGCAAAATGTGATACTCAGGAGCGATATAGTTGGGTATCTACCTTAAGATAAAAGAAATCCTTCCAAAGCAGAGGCATAATCCTAGACCCAAAATAATCTAGCAGAGAGCAGCAATGCTGCAAAAACCTTACCTAACAAAAGATCTTACAATGGGATGTAACTTTTCTGCAGTGTATTTTTCAAAATTTCATGACTTGGGGAAGATTTGAATCCTGAGAGAACCAAAGCTTCTATGATATTTGAAGTAATTAATGTCTCCTCCTAAATCTCGCTCAGATATTTACAGCATTACAGCACAAACTGACCCAGAGTTGGCATGTAGCAGCTGATGCTTTCCCAGAAGGTAGTTAATTGTGCAATGATCAGCTCTTAGCTCATTAAAGAGAAATCACATTTAAAAATTAAAAGACAAAATGATTTAAAAGAAATCTTTGCATTTAGAAAGTGGATAAGGTCTGCTTTCAGAAACTTACTGATAACTACGAATTTACATTTATCTCTGTATGAATATTTTTATTTGATAAAAATCACCCACTTTTGCTCTCCATGATTCAAATTAATATCCTTACCACACCTTCATGTCACAGAACAAAGAACAGATTTTGTGTCATTATTCCTTGTCCATATGCTCGGGTCAGCTGTATACAAACCCAGAGCAGCTGCTCAATACAGACACTGCTTCTAACACTGAGTGCCACAGAAACACAGCAGGGCTGGGCTTTGAAGGGACCTCTGCAGAGCACACAGATCAACCTCCTGCTAAAGCAGGCTCACCCAGGGCAAACTGCACAGGACTCAGCCAGGTGTGTTTTGAATATCTCTGGAGAAGGAGACTTCCCCACCTTTCAGGGGGCCAGGTCCAGTGTGCAGTCACCCTCAAAGGAAAGAAGACTTTCAGAATGAATTTTCTGTGTTTCAGTTTGT
Source organism: Acanthiza pusilla (assembly GCA_036630365.1). NCBI lineage: Eukaryota > Metazoa > Chordata > Aves > Passeriformes > Acanthizidae > Acanthiza > Acanthiza pusilla. Next base: position 41,652,372 of record JAXCHO010000079.1, read on the forward strand.
GCCAAATGCCTGTTGCCTGTCTCTTCTCTCGACGCCCACCCTTAAGATATTTGTATGCAACGCTAAGAGCCCCTCTCAGCCACTTTTTCTCGAGGCTGAACAGGCCCAGCCCCCTCAGCCTTTCCTCTAAGAGAGAAGTTCCTGTCCCCTAATCACCCCCTTAGCCCTCCACTGGGCCCTCCCCAATAGTTCTACGACTTTCTTGTCCTGAGGAGCCCAGAACTGGGCACAGCACTCCAGATGTGACCTCCCCAAGGCTGAGTAGAGGGACAGGATCTCCTCCCTCCACCTGCTGGCAATGCTCTTCCTAATGCTCCCCAGGACACCATTGTCCTTCCTGGCCACAAGGACACAGAGCCAGCTCATGGACAGCTTGTTGTCCAGCAGGACCCTGAGGCCCTTGTCCCCAGAGCTGCTTTCCACAGCTCAGCCTCCGCCTGTGCTGCTGCCTGGGGTTATTCCTCCCTCGATGCAGGACCTCACATGTGCCTGTTCAAACTTCATTAAGCTCCTCTCTGCCCAACTCTCCAGAGTGCCCAGGTCAGGCCAGCAGAGCTTTCAGGTGTATCAACCTCTCCTCCCATTTGTGAAACACCAGCAAACTTGCTGAGGGTACACTCTATCCTTTCACCCACACTATTGATGAATTAGTTAAACAAGACTGAAATATCTATCAGCCTCTTGCTTTTTGGTAATGAAAGTAATTTCCCCTCATTTGAAAGACCCACAAGCTAAAAAGAGTTGATTCTAAGAAAAGATTTCCACAAATAAGGCCTTTCTGATTTACATCAGTAATTTTTTTACATCTATTCAGTACTTCTAGACACAACTGTTGAGACTATGTTTTTTAGACAGTAACTTTCCTATTTTTCCCCTCAATATAGTAGTTAAATGTCAAAAAGTATCAGTTAAGGAAAAAAGATCAAACCTCTGCCTTATCCATTAAAACCCTCTGGCAGATAAATTCTTGTAAAGTGCTCTAATGTTAACAGATATAGACAGTAAACCAAGCAAATGAGCCTTCCTGAGCCAGCTGTCCTTTTCAATGTTACACAGCTGATCCAATGAATGTGTTTTATATTCTCAGTTTTCTAAATGTGTAAGAGTTTTCATTCAACCAGCAGGCTCCAGTGTACAGATTTTAATTGGAAGAGTATATTAAATACAAACATCTCTTATTTCATTGCTGTGGAATAATCTAAAATTTGGAAAACTTGAGTATGGTGGACTTTCCATCAGGGCTAAAAAATATTCCCCATATATTTATAGGCTATTTTATGGGACACTTATTTGGAAAATAGAAATCTCTGGCATGCTGCATACTTGCAGGTGAAAATAATCCATTTTCTTAATAAGATTAATAAATCTGTGAATGGAAACATCCCACTGTGTGCTGACATGGAACACATTTGCTTGCATAGCACAGGCATTAGAAACTAGGTGGGAAGGAGAGCACATATCTTAGAAAGGTGAAGATCTAAGAAAAACTAATGGAACTTACATACTTTAATTCAAGCTTCTAATAAAAGCAAAATGGGCCCTGTGGAAGTATTAGAAAAACCTTGATTCCCTTGATGGGTTTGTACCAAGAAAACTCAGTGTTTGTGCTTTGAAAACATGAGAGGCACCTGTAGGTCCAAATGATGTATTCAGAAACACGATGGAGGATAGAAATCATCTAGAGAGAGAGGAGTAATGCAGTTAAGATCCTCCATTCTTTATCTCCAAAACCATCAAATAGACAATTGAGTATTTCATACCTGCAAACTGCAGCAATGTATTTTGATGATATGAAAAACCTCTTTGACCTCTTAAGGTTATTTCACTATGATTGATTTCTTATGTTGACTTAAAAACTAAATCAGTTAGGAAGTTCTTTCAGCTGCAAGTTTTACTAAGAGTTAAACATAAAAAGTGTGCTTTTGTAGCTGAAGAGGCAGAAGAACAGCTCAAATATCAAGGCTACATAGAAATGAGAATCCAGATTCCTTGCCCAGAAGATGCAAATATCTTTCATGGAGGACTCACACTGAGGATAGGCGTTCACTGCCATGCTCCAGAAGTATCCCAGGTGGGGTAGACAGACATCCTAATTTCCAAAGCTCTCTTTTCTTTAGAATTTGCAGATTGGTCACAGAAAATTATATCCCTTGGCACCATTCTACCCAGGAAAAGCACGGGTGAAATTGCTGCACAAACAACTCAGATCACACAGTTATCACTGATCGATAAACTGGTTTTTATCTCTACACTGCAGGGAGTTCAAAGAAACTCTGGGCTGAATGGGACTTATTCAGAATGCTGTTTGCTGCAGTCAGCAGAGGCTTATCTTGGATTTATGTTTTTTAGTTAAGACTGCATGTTTCAAGAAATGAAAGAAACCTCTTTCATTAGACTCTGTTTTATCATGTTTTGAAAATCCAGCAGGCACTGGCATATGCAGTGTAGGGGCAAATTAAATCTACAACTCCTCTTGTGTGAAGCAGGAGGAAGATCATAACAAGTATGCACAGTCATCTGCCTTTAATTTTTTGAAAACTGTTTATTGATAATGCCTGTATTTTCAGTTTGTTTACACTTTATAACTGTGCTAATTGACAGTACCTGTTACAGTAAAATTTCTGGAAATATTGCCAATTTTCCAATTTCACTGGAAGTTGCAAGTTAAAAAGGCTTGTTTACAACACATGGTTTCTTTCTACAAAAATTAAGATGTAAATCACAAGTACTTCTCCTAGATGAAGCTGCATCCCAAACACATAAAGTAAAAGTGTCAGGAAGACACGAAATAGGCAGGGACAAGTTTACTCCATAAAACTCCGGGACACATTCATCCAGAAATCACATTCTGCCCATTTCCAGAAGGCTGCAATTCCATGGGCTGCAGATAGTGAATTTATCTTGATACCCTAAAAATATTTCCCTAAAGCAATGCAAAGTGTAGATTAATTACTTAAATTTAAGTACTTAGCTGTAATTTCTCATGTGTGGAAAAGGGATGAGAGCCACATCCCCCTTTAATGTTGGAACAGGATCTGGAGAAGGCACAATAATATGTTTTAGAGGCAGTGGAAGTTAATCCTTTCGTTAGAAATAGGTCAGGAGCCTGGACAGGTGTATTTTCTTTTCTTAATCTCTTAGCACTCTAAGATCCTCTGCGTGCTGCACTAGGCAAAATTACTCGCTCCTGGATACACCACTCAAGCACAGCTCTTTATTTATCCACTTTATCTCCTTTTACTGATACAATTTTGAAGCGTGGCTGACCTTTTCTATGCCCCTGCTTTGCCCTGTAAAATCTCTTCATTCAACCCTTTTCATTCGTTTTCCACTCCTGATCTCCCCACATCAGAACCGTAGTTCAGTGCAAGATAATCCCCTGTGCTGGATTAGAGAACATCCCAAGCAATGCTTTGACAAAGGGGAAACAAAATTTCTACCATTATAGACACAGGAAAATAAATGTGCCACAAGAATTGGATGTTTAAGCAAGTACCAGTAAGGAAAAATGACATTCAGATCTAAAGGCTGGCTCCAAACTACTTAACGTAAATTTATTAAAATGACAGCTATTACAGTGCTGCCCATCACAAAATGTGAAAAAACAGTTTGTTCCCTAATTACGGCTGTAGTCTGCCCTCACTCTGTGTCTATATCAATAGTGAAAAAGAAAAGGGTTTAGTATTTTGAAGATTTCTGCAAGGCAAAGGCAGGCTTGTAAATCAACTGTAAAAACAAACTCCTTGCAAACCATGTCGGGGGAAAAGCTGACCAAGACCCTAAACCTCTTGGAAAAAAAGCGAGCTCTCTGGCTCTGGGAGCTCCTGAGCCTTGCACGGCTCATTCTCAGGTCAGAAGCAGCACGAAGCACTCCTAGGAGGCTGTGTGGAGCAGTGCAGCCCAGATGCCATCGGAGGGTGGGAAAGTGATTTGAGACTCAGGTGGAGCACTGACTTCATGGGATTGTCCTACAGCTTCACAGACAGAGCAAACTCTCCTGGCAAGCAGAGGCTGAGCTTTTGTGCAAGCCCTTCAGCTTCAGGCTAACAGCAAAGCAGCAAATCAATGAACCTGCAGCTCTGTAGACAGCAGCAACTTTGCTGGAATGAGTTTCAACAGTGCTTGAAGCACGGGCACCTAGTGACAAAAAGTGCTTGCTCTTGTACTCAAGCAAGAGCTGTTGGAATGTTAAATGTTCAATGTTGAAACGTTAAAACGTTGCTTGTAAGTGTGGTTTCAAGAAGGAAAATACTTTTAAGTGCATAACGAATTGCCTTCTTGAGTAAAACTGGTGATGATACTTATACTTCCAAGACCTCAACTCTTCTTTGTAAGAAAGTAGAGGAAGGAGTAGAGTTACTGAAATAAACACTCTTAAATCAAAGGAACCCTTCCACACTTTGCCCTGAGGATGCTGCCAGTGAGACAACTTCCTGCATGATGCTCTTCCTAATAGTATCTGGCACTACACCATACTCCCTTTTCTGACCTATTTTGCCCATTTTAACTTTCTCAGAATTGCTTTGCAATTACAACATGAGCATTTAACTGTGCATGCATGTCTGCATAGCATCATTCTGCTCCACGCAGGGATACAGCAGCTGGCAGCAAGTGCACTGGCTCTGAAAAAAGGGACATTGGAACCATGGTACAACATTTCACCAAATTAACATATTTCTGCTGTAAGAAGTGAGTAACTACTGAGGTGCTTAACATGGTGCTATGCAGGTCCACATTTCGATAGTGATGTATCATGTATTTTGGACATTGCACTTCCTATATCCATTCGATATTTTCCTACTGTTGCTATGCTTTCCAGCCCTGAAAGTGCATTTTAAGGGTGTAATTTCAAGCTAGAAGGTACCTCAGGATGTCTCAATTGCTGCTGCTGAAATTTCCCTGTTCTGTTTTCTACCAAAAGGCCCAAAACTTAGATGCTGTATTCTGAATGGATCCCAGTGAGTGCTGAATAAGAGAGGATAATAATTTCCCTCAACCTACTGGCTATGCTCCTGTTAATAAAGCTCAAATTACTTCACCCAAATAAATATTAAGTAAAGAAAATAACCTCTCTTACTCTACAAAGAGTCAATAATTTTTAGATTGTTTTTATTACAGTTATGATGACAGATCATGTAATTTTCAGCATATTTTTTCTACTACAGTTTTGTAACAGAATTCATATGGAAAGGGTATTTTCTTCTCTTTTCTGTCACCGTCTACAGCACATGTAATTTTTTTGTTAACCACCCTTCTTGTAAACTCAGGATTTGATGCTTTTTGGGATCACTGAAATTCAATGCAGTTATTATTTGAATAAATTCTCTTGTCACTTCCATAGCAGACTGTCATTTCCTTTTACTACTGGAGATGTTCAACTGAGCATCAAAAATGACTACTTATATAGTTGCTTGTGGAGAAGAAAAGTACTGAAAGAACATGTTGGAGGGTAGGAGGCAAAGCAAGATCTTGAACCTTGGTCTGTAGTCTTCAAGAGAATATTCCAGTCACAGAATTCTCGATTGTTCAAGCATTTTCTCCTTCTCTTCCTCTCCCCTTTCCCTCTCAAACTGCCCCAACCACAAACTCTCTATATAAAATAATTTTCTTTTAAAAATCATGACTGACTTAACTGATTAAGATGTATCTCAATGGATATATTTTTTTTCTTTTCTGATCTTCTGCAAAGAACTTTCAGTTGGCTATTTTATTCAGTAATATGAAAACTCAGAGTCCCAAGAGGCTAATTAGCTATGGTTTTGTTACAATATTAATTCCAGCAATCATAGACTTTTAAAAATCAGCTGAGGTAACGTGAAAAGCAACTCTTAGTAACTGCATGATCATGCAAAAAAGTTTCCTGAGATAATTTGCTATTGTGAGATAAGGTTTTCCCAGTACTCTCTTAGCTACACTTCAGGTATGAATTTAGAAGAGTGACATTTGGCCCTAAAAGTTGAAATTGTGATTTTGTCAGGAACCAGTTTTAGGCAAAAGAGCAGTTCTTCAATATGTGTTTTCATGTAGGGAAAGGATTGGATTAGGCTGAAACCTGCAAAATGATAAATGTTCTCACTTCTCTTGGTTTTTCAGCTGTGGTTAGCCTTATTTGGTGGGGCACGTGGATGTCTCTCAATATAAAGCCTTTTTTGCTTCCTTCTTCCAGAGGGCTCAGCTCTCATTTGGTTAAATATTATTGGAAAAACCCAAGGGTGCCCCTGTGCCTCCAGCTGCCACTGTCAGGGTTTGAGTGTTCTGTAGGTCCTATGTCACATCTGCCTGACCTCTCCCTAGATGTACCCAAGACATCTCAAGTGGCACCAGATGTCCACATTAAAGCAATAAAATTGACCCACAGAACAAATTATTTTTCTGAACAGAAAGTGAATTGTAATTACTAAGGGCAGATCTTGCCATCTGAGTACTACTGAGTACAGGGAGATACATCCATCCCCCTGTACTCAGCTGTCATTTTTATGCTGTCTATACTCCAGCCGTTCAATCAGCCTCTCTGCACCTGCACATAACACATTTTCCCAATTTCCTGTTGCTTCTGCAGTCCCATAACTGGACAGCTGTTGTCATACGGTTTGCTGTGATCTAAGCTTTTTTCAGCTTGCTGAACTGCATCTTGATTTATTAAAAAAAGAGTCTAATTCAATTGCATGTGGGAGAATAATTTATTCGCATAACCCTACTGGTTACTTACAGAGTCTCTTTGGGACACACTAACATGGAAAAGCTACATTGTGGGTGAATCCTCTATTACTCTGATAGTCGAGTAAGTGTGTGAAGCATAGAGCTTGAGAAGCCAGAATAACCTTTGGTTTTGTCCAAGACACAACAGACAAACAGTGTCCCCAAATCAACGTTGAGAATATCTTCCATTTTAATCTCTCCAGTGATGAATTATTAGCAGATAGGTAGAAATTAATTATTGGGGCTTTTTATCTGGGGCAAACTTGGAGAAATACGAACTGAAAAAGTGCTATACTTACTTATTGTGGAGCCAGATTCAGGCCTGTTCAGGGAGCTGATGATAACAAAGCCAAAGCCCTCATTCTCCTTGCGGTGGATCACCACGTCGCTGGTTTGCAGGCTGTGAGACGCGAAGCCCTCGGGGGGTGTAGCATTGCTGCTGGAGACAGCGTGATTACTGTTGGCGTAAGTCGTGTAGTCACTTCTTGGAGAACTGTGGTGCGTAGACACCGAGCCTGGGCTTCTGCCATTCTCTGGGCAGGGCTCTCCTACAACACAAATCACACCAGTGTCACAGTCTGACTGGCTCAGGGGCTCTGGGGCTTACAGTACATTTGCTAATGCAACATGAATACAGTTGACTGTCTACAGACCAGACTACCCCGAGTATTAAACTAGGAGCTGTAATAGATGCAGAGAGACAGGAATCTACACAATTATACAGAATGTTCAAGGGCAATCAGATAAAGCAAGCATGAACACTGACTGCTAAGCTAGCTACAAGAGAGGAGAGGAAAGTAAGAAATAGTGTCTATCTGGATTGCAAAAACATTAGCAAGCGCTATTCCCTTGTCTGCTGGTTGATCTGTCATCAAGAGGAAAATGTGACCGTCTAATCCAATAAAAAATTATTTGTGCTTAGATTACAAGAATTTAAGCAGGGAGCTAACAGAGTAATTAGGATTAGCTGCATAATGTTCTTCTTACAAGTTGATTAGCATGTCCAAAAGATGTTCATTGAACAGAGCTGATATACAACGAAAAATGATCACAAGCGGTTTTTCTGTGGGTGTCATGGCAGAAGCAGCGCTCATTTAAAGGCTTTGGAGATGCTCTTGTTTGGCAAGTTCAAAGGGCAGAAGTGAAAATGGAGTCCATGTACACTTTAGTATTGCTTTACAGTAACAAGAACAGGAAACAAGTTAAAACTTGTGGGATTGGACATTTTTTAGTGTGAGCATTTTGGCAATTGAAAACAGTAAAGCTACACCTCCAGATGGGAAAAAAAGATTTATATTCCTCGCAGATCTATGTTGTTTACACAAATCAGCATTTATTGACAACTTTAATACAGAACTTTAAGATAAATGTAAGTAATATGTTTTCTGTTTGGAGCAACAGGAGTGGCAGAGCCATTTTATTGAACATGTGAGGAGCTCCCACATACACACATACATCCTAGGTAGAGAGTCTGCAAATTAGATCTTTGGCGTGTATATATTAATAAAATAAACAGCGTCCAAGGACAAGCTGCTGTTTTTTCAGTCAGGTGTGTCCTTTACCAGTCCTTCTGCAACTACAAAATAAAGTAATTAGAGACTATAAACAGGAAGAAAAACAAACAATTATTATATTCCTGCTTTAGAACTGAAAATCTCTATGAGTTATTGAACCAAATCTGCAACTAAATGCCACAGTCAGTGATAAGAGAATTCTCATTTTCTGGCTGTCATGTTTCAGAAAGCTGAATATTGTTAATGTCAGTATGGTCAGGCTGCAACAGAAATTATCTTACCCTGTAGAATGACCAAGATCTGGCTTGGCCATGAAAGAATGCAACTGAATGCCATTAAATAAAGGAAAACAAAGATAAAGGAGGAAAACTGTGCAACTGTGCAATAGTTATTCATCAGAAAAATTACATTTTGCTTCTGCCTGTGAAAAAATGGCATTTTAATTAATGTTGTTCCAAATATCACATTTTCCTAATAAAATTGTTTTCCAGAGGTTGTGATTTGTGATTTTCTGTTCCAGATCTGGGTAAGTATATGTACAAAACGGTAATTCCAGGTAAAGGCTAAGATGCATATACCAGCTACAGACAGGTAAGGAAAACCCCAGATCCCTCTGTTGTATACATTCATGCTGGTGAGAAATTCCCATGAAATTAATTGGCCTGATGTATTAGCATAGCATTTTTCAGTCACGCCCAACAGCAGCTGTTTTAAATTTTTCCACAAAGCTCACGTTGTAACACACCACATTAAAATCCTGTTCAGCTCCTGAAACGCTTAACCATTAATGAGCTACACGTTACACTCCCTGGTGTGGCACTCTCAAGGCCCGAGAATAACTTCAGGTGTTTTACCAGCTTGCCTCACTGTCTGCACCAGGAGCCCAGCCTGCCTGGTACACCCTCTAATATTTAACAAGCAAAGGCTGGCACCCACTCTGGGCTGACTTTGCCTGTGGTGCGTACAGCGGCTGACCCGGCAGAGGCGCTGGCGGCGAGGACTCGGCATTACCTTGGTTATTGGCCATTTTCCTCGCGCTGGGGGAGCTGCGAGGGGGCGTCGCACCAGGCGCAGGGGTACCTTTCTGGCTGGAGGACTCTGGAGTCAGTAACAGAAGAAAGTCAGTCCTGCAGGGAGCTGCGCTGCCGCAGTGGGAGGGGGACTGCGAAGACGGAGGTGAGTGGGAGGGCGGCTTTTTGGCACAGGAGTGAAGGGGAGCGGCGCAGGCAGCGACAGGCACAGGATCTAGGGCACGGGCAGGCAGAAGACAGGACAGGCTGGGAATGTGGTTTTGCTCATTTCTGGTACCTCAGTGAAGTGTACTCACCAAAAATGTTTTAAAAGTTCTTAAATAAACTTCTTTCCTCAAGCAAGCAAAGGTTGTAACGGAAAGGCATCAAATTCTCCCATTAAAGCTTTAACAGACGCTGCTACATGTTTTTCAAGGTTCCGATGCTTTTCAGCAATTGAGACTGAGCTACTGCAAATGTCTAATTTACTACAAATACTTCATATTGGTTTAGGTTCATTTTCTGAATGTGTCTGCTTGACAGAAGAATCCGGCCCTGTTCTTAGGAGCCACTTGTGCCCTACAGAAGATTTTCAGCCAGCTTGCATTGCAGTTGGGTGGGAAATTCCACATGACATCAGTGAGACCAGAAATGGGCTTTTAACACAAACAAGAGTGAAATGAGTTCCTGCCCTGGACAGTTAACAGTCTTTGAGCCTTTCGCTTACTGACACAGTCAGCTCAAATGGCTTTAACTCAGGTGAATGTTTAGTCCCAAAAGTGGGCAAGAGGAGACAGCACAGACCAAGACAGCATGGAACAAATCCAGAGCACTTATGATCACCACACCAGGGCTGCCAAAATGTTTCCACTTCCGAAGGAAACAACACTCAGTTGTATTTTTGTCAGAGAAACAAGGGACACACATTTACAATTATCCTTTCCTCAAAATGACACAAACATTCACTTTGATTTCCTCCACTGTTTTAAAACAGCACGTGTTTGTGCTGCCAGCATTGGGAGCAATTTTCCTTTCACCTTTCCCAGCCTTCACTCACCCGTGGGTAGCACCTTTCTCCTCACGGTAAGATTCACTTGCCCGTTTCGGGCAGCGTTATGCATAAGATCAATCACATATCGGTGGGTTTTGCCGGCCACTGGAATCCCATCTACATACACCAGCTCATCACCAGGATGGAGACGACCATCTCGGTCTGCTGAGCCCATGGCAATTACTGCTCCGATGAGAATCTAGGCAGCAAAGAAACAAAATCCTGTCATATATTACACTGAGCTTCCAGTTTAGTGACATGAATATTGCAGTGATTTTCCCTTTCTTCTGAAATTAAGCTAGTGATTTAGTGCAGCTGAAGAGATCTGTGTGTGTCTGAAAGCTGTGCTTGTTCTCTCCTGGGTATGACTGAAGATTGTTCCTCGTCTTTGATAAGAAGGTAGGGTGTTTCCTACCTGCAGAGGAGTGATACACCAGAGAATCCTAATCTAAAGAGTTCCACTGATATGTTCAAATCAAGATAATCTGTCTCTAAGGAGTGTTGAGTTTCTATAGACTATGTTATGCAGAAGATCTAAACAGATTAATTCCATGCAAGGATCTTTTAAACTTAAAATTAGAGAGTCTGCATATTTCTGGTTGGAAGCTCTTCACTGCTGTGTGATTTAAACACCTGAAGTAATTCACCTGAGGTCAGCAGTGGAAGCAACCCCACCACACAGAGTTCACTTCAGGACTCTTTAGGGGAAAAGAAGTACTATATGAAATGTTGTTACTCATAGTGAATGATTGCTCAGGTAGTGCTTGATTAAAATGGAAAAAAGAGGAAAAAATGTCAGCTTGCTCTGGGCAGATGTTGTTTTCCCAAACTGACATTTAAATGTAGTTTGTATGGGACACATAAACTAGTAAAAAATCTGTCCACAACCTTTTAATAACTTTCTCCACTTTCTATGCAGATAATTTCACATAAGTTATTAGAAGAAGACATATATATTTTCCCTGGGGAATAACTGGTAGAACAGTTGAGATTGATTCAAACAAAACCTGCTTTCTTTGAAAGAATATTAAAGCATTCACAGAGCGTGTTCCAAATTTTCTGTTCTCTTTTTCAGTGAGAGAGTGAGTACAAAATGATGGATATGACATGCCATGTGACAATCTGCTTTAAATAATAAAAGATAAAAGCTATGAAGCACTGCTTTTCGTGATGAATTGCAAAGGCTAGATGTGGTAGTCACACAGGTGGGCCTGTGGCTTTTTTGTGGCCTTAGCTGCAGAGTTGCAAGTATCTCAGCAGAGTGTTTAAATGAAACCCCGTGTGGAGCCTAGAGAATTTTCCCCAGTTTTTAGCCTCCCTTTGACTTACTTTTGCTTTCAAAACTTAGCAAAGAGAGAACATGATGTGGCTTTTTCCTGCTTTCTGGTGTTCCTGGGATCCTGTTAAGCAGTGCCAGGCTAAGTGGCTAGAGAGGCTGTTTCAGGTTCTCCATTCTGTTCTTCAAACGGTGAAAGAATATATCTCAAAGCTTTGGAAAATACTTTGTGCAAAATTCAACTATGAAATATGTATTTATGCTCCTTTACTGGACAGAAGAAAAGCTCTCCAAGGCTACGTTTAGCTAGATCTCCACAAAGTATTCTCAAAATATTTGAGAATTAGGCATCTCACATGAGTAAGAATTTCTTCTTAATTATTTTGGGAAGAGATGGGTGATAACCTCCTGCAGCTTGGGAGACCACAGGGACTGGCTTCCTCCTTTATTGTGGTTTTATTGAGCATTTGCAGTTTTTTCATAATTGACAAAATATTAAACAATTTGTGCATCTTTAACCTTTCGAAGAACACAAATGCAGATCACAGCATGGTAGGATATCAGCACACACAGCAAACAGGAAAAACTCCTTCTAGTTCTGACTAATTAAGTAATTATTCCTGTTATTTCACATGTCCACCATGGAATGTGATTGTGCTACTCATCTCAGTGGTGAGATAAGCAACAGAGTCATTCTTTAAACATTTCAGGTAGGAGTGTTTGTCAAGATGATGGCCACCATATCTGTTATTTGGTATATTTAATAGCAAGAATAACTTAATTTTCCTACTTTTTCATTTTCTGTGTCTGAATTTGTTTCTTATCCAGTATCTGCTCTCATTTCATGGCTGAGTAGTTGCCATAATAGTTATCAATTCTACACGTAAAACACAAATTGGAAAAACATATATCAGGATTATATTACCTCTGCAATACAGTTTCATACTGGCAAGAGATTACTTTGAATGTGTGAGGAAAAGGATGATGACATGTAAACAATAAAGAGTGCATTGTAGAGAAAAAGTTTTTCCTGCTGTTTGAGATTAAGCCTGAGAAGTTCTGGGATTAGGAAGATTGTGGCAGAGCATAATCTGAAATAGAAGCCTGTGTCTATTAATTTATACAGGTTAATCTGTTTTGATACTGACTTTCTTTGTGGTTCTAGGTAATTATTTGAATTTGTGTTTCAGTTTCTCTGAAATTAACACAGTAGCTTCAGAGGTACACAGCAAAGTTTAAGTGTATACACATAAAAGGTCATTCACCTAATTTTAAGTGTTGATGATATCTAAATCCAAGCTAATCATCTGACCTCTGTCTAATCACTGCTAAAACAGGACTTCCCAAGGCATGGTCTTATCCTCACATTTTGCTCTGTGGATATTCCTGTCTCAGAAATGTAGAAAGATACTTAGAATATATCTTGGCATTGATGAGGAAAAGAATACAGACACATATCTTGGAGACATTTTTGAGAAAAATCCCAGCCCATATGTGTTGAAAAGGTAAAACTCTTAGAGAAATTATGTACATGTTCCCGTGATTCTGAGTCTGAGCTGCACAAATGTATCCAAAGTATATTTCTCCTTTGGGACAGCAATTTGCAACTTCAGTGAAGTTCCAATTCTATGTGTTTTTGCAACCTTTCAGTGATATTATAATTCACCGTAATAGAGGCAGATTATCTCTAAATCCTCAAGTTACTGGGAGATGTGATAAATAGCTGTTGTAGTGTGTTATTATAAGATTTGAGAGGTGATTGCAACTGGCATAAGCCACAGTCTTGACATTTGAAATTTCTCAATAAATTTAAGTATTTCCTTTCAAAAGCATTTCTACACTTACAAATATGGAAAGTGGTGTAGTACAGCAGCACTTTCCCCTCCTAAGGTGCCCGGTAGCTGATATAACTAAAAGGAAACTAAGCTACAGTCCCTCTATAGTGTCAGAATTATCCCTCTAAAATAACTTTGTTTGGTTTCCTCTTCTTTGAAAAAGTTATTGCCTTATGCTGAAGAATCCATATTCCTTTTTAGAAATCAAACCACAAAGACAAAAGCTTCCTTTTGTTCTGTGTTACCTGACTGCACAGCAGGAGAGCTGAAACAAAAATTTCAAAGTGCCTCAGTTCTTGTTTCATAAGGAAGGCAGGGGTTTGGAGAACAGGCAAAAACTGCTTCTCCTTTCTGGAGGTGAAAGGAATGGGAGGCTGCAGGTGGGCTGCCCATGGGGGAGAAGAGAAGCAGTGGAGGAGAGAGAACAGAATTAAGAAGTCTTGTACTTTGAATACAAAATAGAGGCACACTAAAAAGAGTACATCTGTTGTGTTTATTGGTGATGAATCTGAGCAGTGAAAACAAGTAGATGGGCAACAACGAAGGAGTGAGAATTGAAAACTTCAGCACGGCAACACTTAGTTCTAAGGAGGTGCCTTTTTGCCTTGCACAATCCTCAGCCTCAAGTTAGGACCTCATAAACTCCAGAGGACTTTGAGAAATGTTTGTGAAGAGACATAAAGCCCATTGGATTGATAAGTCTCAGAGAAAAATGCTTTTCTAAGTGGAAACCATGAAATAGAGACAGCAACCTTGAGGCTAAGGGCAGGCTGGGAGCAATTGTTCAACAGCACAGTGAAATGTCTTAGAGGGTGGCTCACAGAGGGCAGCGTTTTTGGTCCTGCTCTCCAAAAATAGCAAGGTGCTTATCTCTGTGCTTGGTATCCAGCTATGGCTCTTTGACTTCAGACAGTGAAGTCAGGTCAGTCCTTTGCTAAAGAGACACTAGAAAGAGCTGATCCTCTGTAACACTTCAGTGCATAATGCATGTAGCTGCAGGGCAAAACCCTTGTTCCAAAATTTCCTTTCTACCAGATTGCTGACCCTCAATTCCCTCACAACTCTGGCATGTATTCTGAACATGAACTATCAGAATATCAGATATTCTGCATGAGGTTTCTCTTAGTCCTTTAGGTTGAAATAATTCAACTTAATATAAATAATCATCTTTTGGATAAGGCATTTGAGCTGCACTTTTCCCCATGCGATTGTCATAAACCTCCAACAGGCAGAACAGCCAGGGACACTTTCCTGGGAGGTAGGAAATGCCATTAGACACTACTGTCCAAGGCAGGTAGAAGATTTCCAAATCTTCATAGAATCATAGAATGGTTTGGGTTGGAAGATACAGCAGAAATCCTCTTGTTCCAATCTCCCTGCCATGGGCAGGGGCACCTTCCCCTACACCATGTTGCTCAAAGCTCCATTCAACCTGGTCTTAAAGGTAGTGCCTTTCCAGTGCCATTTCCTAACAGTATAAAAAGATAAAGTGGAACATTTCCACTGCCACCTAACAGATTTCCTTTTTTGGCTTCACCCAGCAGGTGTGCTTTGAGAACTTATACTGGCTGGGCAGGCCAGAAGGGACAGGAAAAATGCTTAGCTGGAGGATGTGCAGATGATGGCTCTGTGGCCTCATCTGATGCGCACTGGGACATGCTCCACAAAAGGAAGGTATATGTCAGAGGGGCTTCAGGCACGCTGCAGGCGTAGATGATGAAACAGTGTTGTTTTGCAGTCCTTCTGGTCAGCTATACCTTATATTTGAAAAACTATTCAAAATGCTTATTCTAAACTAGATTGCATTTCAAACAGCATTTGAAGCATCTTTTTTAGAATACAGTGCATTCCTTTTTACAGGAGACATCATGAAACTAGTAAGATTTATCAGTACTTCGACAGATGTCGACAATTTTAAAATAAAAGAACTTTGTTTCTCAAAGCCATGTGCTGGTTAACCTTAATGCATGAATGAAAAATATATTGCTCTGTATTAATTTGAATATGGAATATATAAATTATCAACTAGGGACTATAAAAATCTATTTATTAACTATATATTATCTCAGAAATGGGGTAATGCAGGATTCAAGACTGTGCTTAAAATGGTGATAATAAAACACTATCATTATTGAATTGAGATTAGTCCTAGCTGTCAAACGATAGTTACATCATTAAGTTTTTTCTGAAGGAGTGTACTAATTCTACCTGCTCCCAAAATTACAGTATTTAGATAGATCAGTAATTTATCAAACTGTGTACATATTTCTGGTGTCTCATGCACATTTTACCCTTATCTTCTGGGCTTATACAATGTTTCTTTAAAATATTGTATATATGGTTTATTTTGTACTTTATTTTACCAGCACACCATCTATGTTTTGTTACCTGTTATTTGGTTACAGGGATGTTTCCCTCCAAATGGTATAAAGCTATCATTTTTATGTCTGGCGCCTCATATGATGTTGTCATCTAACCTGGAACATTGACTACCTTTCCCTGGTGGAGTCTTCTGTTTCTGGAAATAAACTGCATTGTATCTTTTAATATTATGCGTAAATTTGCATACAATTTAGCTACTCTGAACATGGTTATAGACAGTTTTACTTATTTTGATTTTTAAAATCTTCTGCTTAAACTTGATTTAGGAAAGTCAAGATTAAGAGATGCCAAGTCACAGTGCAGTAATGGGATGAGTGATGCTCTGTTTCTACCTTAATTCCTTATTTTAACTTAATTTACTGTGACATATTTTAGATGTGAACAACCTGAGAGTTCTGTCTTTTTCTGTGGATGAATAAAAGTAATTTTACTTATAGCCTTAACATGGTGTTCATTTGGGTTCAGTTATGTAGTAATATTTTTCTGACCTTTACAGAGATTATAATGTGTGGAAAGAAAAGGAAAATCAGGAAGAAATAACTCACAGGCTGTCCAGGCTCATCTCCTCCCAGGATCCTGAAGCCAAACCCAGACTCCATTCTCCGAAGGTGAACATCCAGCTCCTTGTAATCGGGACCTGGTTTAAAGGGAAATCCCATTGAGCAAAACATTTTGGCCTCGTCTTGAGAATTTGCACCAACTTCCCTCCCACCTTTGCATGTGACTAATGGCATCCTGGTTGGAGCTGGTGGAAACAAATGGGCCACAGACAAGGAGGAGAATTGAAAATGCATGTATCTCTTGGAGGATGATTATGTTCAGTAGAATACACCAAATGAAACTAGAATATATTCACAGAGGAAGAGTACTGGAAAAGTCTGTCCAAAATAGAGGTTATAAAGGTGTCTTCTTCCTAAAACTGAGTGTATAATGGACTGCTGCTCATCCACCTCTGGTATTTAATTTGTCTTTTCCTTGCAGTTCATTAAACCCTATAAAGAATAAACTGAAATGGGAGACAGAGATACATCAATCCAACTCACAAAACATGAAAATCATTACAGGCCATTTAATTTCCAAGCACAGTTACATATATACATATATATGTGTGTGCGTGTGTATGTGTCTTTCTATGTAATGCAGCTTTTAAGTATTCCACTTTCAGGTAAAACCCTCAATAAGGAGTTTTGATGAAAGTTATCATTATAAACCTCTCAGTCTCAGAGTTTAAATTGAAAACTAACACCATTAACTTGAACTCCTTAATGTTACTCAATTAAAGTCTCAACGGTTTTATGAATCATTAAGATTACGTTTCCATATGCCTACCTAACCTGTCTTTAGGCATATTTTCTGTCCTAGAATATATCAGTTCATCAACATAGTGTCTTTGAAAAGTCAGTTTCTCATAAAAGTGTCTTTAGCTTCACTTGAAAGAACAGTGTTCTGGGATAATAATAATAATAATAATAATAATAATAATAGTGAAACTGTAAGCATTTAGAAGACATAGAAGTTGTCTATTGTGACTATTGCTTTGTGTGCATGCTCAGAGATGTTTTAGGCTCATCACCTAAAGTAGTGATTAACAGGAATGGCCTTTCCTATGAATTGCACTCTGGTCTATACACTGTGACACAAAAGCTCTTGGTTAGCGTCAGCTTGTTGCTGACCCCAACAGAAAAAAGGGATAATAAGGTTTATTTCAGCAAACTGCTCCTAAGTATCTCCAGTTGTGCCTTGTTCCCTTAGGATGGGAGGGATTACGGGTGGCTGAAAAATGGTACTTCAGCAGCTCTTCCTTATACATCTCCCCTCAGAGCCATCAGTGGACACCTCATAAACTGTGGAATTGGGCAGATCCCAGGTGTAGTCTGGGATTAAAGACTAATTTGTTTCATTCAGGCCTTGCAAAGACAGATACAGAACGACATGCACTGGCTCTATACTACGACTATGCAATAAAAATCCTCTGTAAACAGGATGTAAGCAGCACGGTGCATTATTTCAACAATCTGTATCAGTGAAACTGAAGCACAAATACTTCAATCGGTAAAAGTATTACCTTTCCCTACCAACTTTCTTCTCATATATTGAGAAGACAAACCTAAACAGAACCAAACAGCTTATTATACTGACTTTTTCAATTTATTTGATGTGTCTCAACAGTAAATAAAGGAGCAAATGAAGTCTGGGCATGTTCAGTATGTTAGCTTAATGCAAAGTGTTTAAAAGTCATGAGAGGCAAAGGAATTTCAGATGAAAGCAAAACTTTACCTGATTTGCTGTGCCTACAAGGATGGGACTTAGCACTGGGGAGATGGCTTTGTAGAGAGACACAGTGTGATCACCATTTGTAACCCAGCTCTAACACTCAAAGGCACTGTCTCCAGCAGTCTGTCACAAACTGAGCACTGCCTTTTTTGTGCACAAGGGAATGAATATGCACAGTTGGGAATACAATAAGAAAGAATGTCAGGTTGTGAAGAACACTTGCTCTGGCAAACTGAGATGAAACGTCCCTCAGATACCTTGACAAAGCTGATCCAAACCAGTGTTGGCACCAGACTCCAAAATAAGGGGCACTATTTCTTTTATAAAAGAGGCATTTAGAATGGAATCGATAAGCCATGCTGACAGTGAAAAGGTTTAGGCTAAAAAACACTGCATAGGGGCATACATTTCCATGAGCTCTAACAGAGTTTGGAAGCCTTTGGATTAGCTGACTGGGCCACAATGCTCGTTCAGAAGAGCCTTCCTTCCTAAAGAGTTGGAATTCTAGGGAGCCCACTGACTGCCACCTCTTACCAGGCCACTGAAAACTGCTTTCAAAAAATACTGTTCTTTTTTGTCCCACTAAGGAAGCAAAACACTGGACTGGAAAGGATTCCTGGGTCATTAAGTCCAGCTTCCCATTATTGCAAACCTCTGTAAGCAAACAGCACACAGAACTTACCAGCAAAGACATAGGCAAAGACACTGATGACTGAGCTTGTTTGTGGCCTTTGTCACTGGGTCACTCACCCTGCAGTAATATCATAATATCACAGCATCTCCAGTGACTGACTGACACAAACCCATTTGCTGGTTATTTCAGCTTTCATGCTGGGTATGATATGACTCCACTGACCACTTCTCCAATGCTCTGGAGACAGCTACACCATAGATTCCTGAAGTTATATCTCTGAAAGTGGACCTGACTTCTACCCTGAGTTTTTGTGCTTACGTGATTCATGGAAATAAGACAGAAGGCTTATTGCAAAGCTCTCCAATAGTATTACTCTTTCAGTCCAGAAAGTGTTCTTCTAGTAGAATTGCTTAGCTGCTTTCTAGTCATTCATCTTTACATTTCATGCTAAGCACTGTCTTTTTCAGGCTAGCATGGAAGTGTTTCAATTATAACTGGCATTTTGTAAAATGTAAAGTACAGATTAATTAAGCACCTATCACTTGTTTGGTGTAAAAAATCAGCTACCAGGTTAGTGTGACCAACCAACTTTGGCTAAATTCCCTTTGCATGGTTCTCAGTTTATCTCCATATCGGCACTTAGTCTTTGATCAAAAATATGTTCTAAAGCCTTGCTGCTGCTGAAATCCTTTTTTCTTGTTTCTGAAAGACAGGTAAGTTGTTCACTACTTTGTGCTTTTCCTACAGGAGCTCATGTTTCATAGATTTACTAAAAGCCCCTATGATTATGTGGCAGCAGTTTCAATATTTCTGAATATACATTGATTAAGTATTCTTACCCAAGTAAATGATTACATTTCATCCGATATTCCTCTAGTGCTTGCTTCTCCAGGATTCTGGTACTTTTTTGTTCCTCACAAAGGATTGTTAGATAAACTAAATTTTGTGTTTTCTTGCTGGAGCAGATTTTCAGTTGATCATACAGAGAAAATTACCTGTACTTACAGAAAATGACACTCCTGTGCCTTGCAATATACTACAAACTGTTGGTTAATATAACTTGATTATGGAAAATGCATCTTTTTGTTTTCTCTTGCTAAGCTAGATTAGCACCTTGTGGTTCATGCCAAATAAGAAGAAAGGAATAGGCTTGCAGACAAGCCAATACTGAATTAACACTGTCTTTTCCACTTTGTTTATCCTTCCAGTCAACTTAATTTATCTTAATGTCCTGTCTCCTACCAGTTTTATTGAGAGTTGAATCTTAAAGTCAATATTTTTGATCATGTAATATGGGTATCCTCTGCCAGAATGATAATGCTCCCTGTCCTTCCTTGCCTCTCTACACATTTATATTAGAAGAACTTTAACTTTGCCTGCTAGTAACTTCACTATCTTTTTTTTTAATAGTTATACCACTTTGGTTCTTCTTTTTGTGTGAAGGACAACTTTCTTAACAGTTCATTTGGCCTGGAAGAAAAAAACTCACACGAATTCACTTTACTAGGCTATAAAACCAGCTGGCTCCCCCATGAATTTGAGAATGGTATTGGACAAGCTGTGATCTGATCATTGCTGCACAGTGAGGACAGTAAAGAGCACTGGGAAATTCCTTCTGGTTCCTGAACGATGGGGGATTTGCTTTAAATGTAATGGTACCAGAATAGATTGTTACTGAATAATAGTGAGATCCCAGAGGTGAAGATGTGATTATCAACTCCCAGCCACCTTTCTGCACTGTGTTCATCTGAATAGCTGGGTGAACTACACACTGATGAGCATACATGCAATTGTTTCGTAAATGTTGGGAAAATATACACCTGAAAATGCTTAATTAATTTTCTGTGTGAGAGAAGTTGAACAAATGCTATGTGATTTTTACAGTGATAAACCTGGTATTTAGATCCTCTAAATGCTGATATAAAAATTTTAATAAAATCTCTTCTATATTACAATTTAAGGAAAGAATAAGTGCTTTCCTGTAATAATTTTACAGTCTTTCTGGGTGTATTCAGCTATCTACTGAAAAGAAAAACTAATTTGGACTCCTTTGCTGAAGATGGTGAAGATTTTTGTTTCATAAAAATAATTATAAATCGTGAATTGTGATTGACACAAAACTACAATAACTTCATCTGAGTTTCAGATGCTCTTGAAAGATGTGAAAAGCTTGAAAACTGTCATGGATCTGCTGGTCTACAATGTGAGTAGATTTCTAAAAAAGCATACATATTCCCTCTTGATATTTATAGAGAGGAAAGCTGGCAGATAAAAACTTCAGTATGAAAATCATCAAAGAAAAGAAAAAAGAACTGGTGTGCTAACAGAGTTATTCAATGTATAAACCCTACTGGGTTATGCAAAACTAGTCCAATGTTATATTTAATTTAGAATCTCTGTCCAACTTGTGTAGGACTGAAAAAGCTTTAATAGAATTGTCAAAACAGCCTTTTTTGGTATGGGATGCTGTTTTAACTGTTCACTTAACATGATCATATTGGAGTATCAAATACTGCTATTTTTTAAAAAGTCCATTGCCATTTTACAAGATCAGTGTTGGCTCAAACACCCCAAAAATCTTCTAGTTTTGAAAGTTTTTGCTTTTACATTTTTACAGCACAAGATATATGCATGGGAGCAAGGAATTTGTGATAAAATTAAGATAGAATTAAATTCAGATTTACAAAAATTATTGCTTAATCTTAGATTTGAGCAGGAACTTTTATGCTAAAGAATGAACACTAATATGAAAGTACACATAAAACACAGTAAAACATAAAACTGGCTGAGGAAAAAGAAATACTTCTCCTTGCTCAAGATACAAATCGATTATAAAAAGATTTGGAATAAGCACTCTACATACAACCCCACAAAGATTATACAAAATAAAATGGTGACCAGACAGTCATGACTGTCCATCATCTGGAGAAATGATTAAGAAAAGAAGAATAGCTAAAACATAAAATGAAGTACACTAGTTTACAGAAAACAAAGGCTGAAGAATACTTGCCAGAGGAATCCGCTCGAAAACCAGTCCTGGGCAGCACTTGTTCTGAATAGGAAAATGGGGAATTAAAGGTGAAATACATTTCTCAAGTTATTGAAAGATGCAGCATCAATTTCTCTGCTGTGTTTTGAATTACTAAAATGCAATTTCTATTTTTTCTTGAAATTTTATTTTCTCTTCCCCTCCTTCTTGACTTTCTATGTGGTACATACACATATTTCTGGTAGACTAAGACCTCCCTGTCCATTTCTGCGCAAAGTGAAAAAGATGGGAAGGTGATAATGTTTCTTTAACACAATGTAGGTTCTGATGAAGATTAATTTTTAGTGTGGTTAAAACTGTGAAAAATAGTGACAGTATTTGTGCTTATTCAAGTAGAGCAATAAAAAGGGAAGTTTAATGGGTGTGTTTGGATGACTTGACCACAGATGACTTGACCCCTGTTTTTATACAACTCAATTGCAAAATGTCTTTTATCATCAAGAAGAGGAAGATTTTGCTAGAGGGATGTATGTTGCCAATAATAACAACTGATTGTACATGAAGGCAAATACACATATCCCTTTAATATATTTTCATGCAGGTAGTTTAAAAGTACTTGTATTTCACTAGTTGAAGTGCAGTAAATAAGTGTTTTGTTTTCATACAAAACTACTTTGCTTGCATTAGAGGAATCTGGATGAGTCCATAGCTGAATTCAGTCATGCTTCCTTTGCTAATTTTGAAATGTTCTGAAGAAGAATTTCTGTTTTATTATCTTGGCAGCATCCAGACTGAGTTGCAAAGCATTCCAAGCCACAGGTGATTTCTGTTGCCTACACACAAAAAAAGGGCAAATAAAGCAGTATCCCATTCATGTGACTCTAAGGCAGAATATCATACACTGCATATTTAATGGTATAAAGGAGGTAAGGTGTCTCACACCAGCATTTGTAAGACAGTGATGCAACCTATATATAGTTGCATATAGATGCATATATAGTATGTACTGTCTTCCTAAGACAGAGGGGTGTGGTGAGAGACATTGTTTAGTATTTGCTCTCTGGGAAGCTGTGCATCACTTTGAAAGGGTTTGGACTAAAGCCACCTGCCTTCTGATGCACTGCTTCCTACAGGCAGCACGGGCTGATGGCAGCCAATGAGTAATTCAGAGTTCACTTGAGATAACACTGAACTGGCTGTTGCAGGGCAAAGGTATTTTCCAAAAGACATGTCCCAAAAATGGAGGTGGTAACCACTGAATGTAAGACTCCAAGTCTTACAACTTTTTTTGGTAAGAATATTTATATAACAGCCATGACATGTCTAAATTCAGGTCCACTGGGTGGAAACATCCGTTTGGGTTTGGTGTTTCTGTTGTATTTGTGTTTACTGTCTGTGCTGAGTTGTGCCACGTGGGCTTTGCTGTTTGACTTCCTAAGTGGCTGCACGTCTTTACTTTGGTGGTTAAAGGAGGCAATTCCTTCACACAATTCTGATTCTTTACAGTGATTTGGGATCCTTCAGGTGAGACGTGCTATCTAAATGTAAAATATTCCACCAGCAGAGCTCCCGAAAACCAAAACCTTTGATGCTGCTCCACTGCAAACTTGGAGAAATGATTTTTTTACTCACAGCCTTTCAAGATTTTAACGGAATTCTTAAAAGAGACAAAATGATTTTAATGTAGAGAAAGCAATTTCATCCTGATAGTCTCAATAAGCTTTTAGGTTTGAAAGTACACAAGCTTTTCCTCTTGGTCCCTCAGCTAGAATTGCTCTTCGGAGCTGCTGTAAGATTGGTTCATTCTGTTTCCATTTC
Source organism: Acanthiza pusilla (assembly GCA_036630365.1). Lineage (NCBI taxonomy): Eukaryota > Metazoa > Chordata > Aves > Passeriformes > Acanthizidae > Acanthiza > Acanthiza pusilla. The sequence goes on from JAXCHO010000079.1 coordinate 41,675,854, forward strand.
TGCTTGCAGTCACTCTAATATCACCCCGAATTGGCCTTAAGTAGCAAAGTGAAAGAATCTCCACCATTCTCAAACTGTGGTAACCAATTAGGGAACAACTTGCTGTGTTAAGACAGACAGCCATATATTTTAAATTAGCAGAGTCTTTTTTGGGAACTATTTTTTGTGGTTAAACAAAAGTGCCTGTCAATGAGGCAGTTTCCTTCAAAGCAAATCTCATGAAGTCTGATATGGCTTTGTTCCTTTGCCTTGAAGAATTTCATGTGGATTCTCAGTGTTAATTATCATCTTGTAATCAACCATTCAGCACCTAGCATGTGTTTCCACTGTAGTTTAGGAATTCACACACATGAAACTTGGGACTGTGCTATACTAAAGATGTTGAATCAAGCCTTATTTTTAAATGTCTGATCACCAGAAAGATAAACCTAAGTGTAGACTTGTCGTTTTGGTAACCATAGCAAAGCAACGTTCATTTCAGGAAGAATCAGCTCTCAGCAGTATGGGTTTCTGTGCAGTACAGGATAATTGTGATAATGTCACTGACACTTTGGAAAACAAAATATATCCTCTAAATAGCTGTGCTCATGTGACAAGCAAACTGTTAGCAAACAATAGAAAACTTCAAAAGACAAAAGATCTGTGAAGAACCTTTCACATGGATGAAGGGACTGAATTAGCACTGTTTCCACCTGCCAAATGCAGAGATAAGTAGTTTTTTTCAAAACTCACCTAGTTTTGTGCTCAAAGACTCTACAGAAAAGCAACTTCCAACAGAAGAGGAAGGACTGCTGGACCTGGTCCTCAGCTGAGCAGAATGCACATCATTTATGCACATCCTAGTGCCTTCTATCTGCTAAGGACAAACTGAACTGGTAATTTTACCAGGAAATGTGAAAATTTCAATTTTATTTATTATTTAATTAATTATGATATTTTTGAAACTTCTAATAGAATTTTTTTTTAATCTATCAAATGTCCTGCCTCCACCTCATAGGAAATGAGGCAGCAGAAGGCAGTTTTGGAGAAATTAGGGCAAAGAGACAAGTCTGCCCAATACTGCCACCATGAAGAGGCATTCAAAGTGCTGAAAGTTTTAAAAATGATGACATAGGATTTCTGTATTCTCCTTATGATACCTTTTTGGTTGAACCTCTGCAGCTGCATTGCCATGAGTAGTTTTAGTCTTTCATGTGAAATAGGAATGAAGTAATTACAAAGTAGAGCTTGAAAGTATAATAAATCAGTTGTTAAATTCACTGATTTAATTTTTTTTAGTTCAGCTAACCTCTCCTAGAATCAAGAACTGGGAAAGTAAAACTAAGAAATCTTTTGAACTGCTACTTGTATATAACTGTAATCAAAATAAATCTCCACCATGGTCATGACTCCCTGTGCTCTGGAGAACAAGGATGCAGCTGTACGTTTTGAGGAGTCTTGGCATACATCAAGATTTGGGGGTTGGAAGTAGGTCTCTTCCAACCCAAACCATTCTGTGGTAATCATTCTACAATTCTTTGCATGTCAGATGACTGCAAAGCCAAGATTAATTTTGCTATTGGAAGATAGAACAGTAAAAAGCTTGCATATCTGCATTCATGTTTAGTCTAAAATAAATTACACCCATAGTTTTTAAACTGAAAACTAAAATATTTGTGAAAACAGACAAGCAATAAACAAGACTTGGAACATAATGCTGATTTAAAGGAAACCAATGGTGAAAACAGTGGGCTCCTTTGCTGTCAAGATACAGCCATAGGAGCACAATTCACTCACAACATGACACAAGGGTATTTTTATTTGCACCAGTGGAGCCACTGGTATTCTCTGGAGGAAGAATTATGCTGATGAAAGGTAGGGATGATAATATTGTTTCCATATTCTGCTATTTTCTGGAGCAGTCTTTGTTAAATGCTAAATACATGGAACAAAACTAGCATGAGGGAACATTTATATTTCAGCATCTCTGTACTAGCCATGCTTTAGGTAAATAGGAGTTTCACAAATGACAAGAATGAGTGTGATTATGCTGCAATGTCCTTTCCAAAGCTGTGCAAGCAGCACTTGGACACAGCTCATAGCAATGCAGCACCCACTTGCCTCATGCACCTGTGGCCAACTCCCCTACGCCTGCAAGTCAGTTCTCTTAAATTATTACTTTGACTGCTTAAGTACACGCTGCCACTTAGCAGATCAAAAAATCTATTTGTATACCTTTTAGTAAAGTGTAAATTGTTAAAGAGAAAGAAATACTGCATCTTTAACACCGCCATCAGCTGTAAAACTGACACTTCATATTAGCAGAGGTCACTTGGGACCTACTTTGCAATCCAGTAATCAAAATCATTTTACATCCATGGCACTGTGATGATGATATACTCATAACTCCATTTGAAAATGCTTTTGGTTTCACTGTCACTTCATATAAGCAACAAATCCATTTTGTCATGGTGAGTAATTCTTTCTGCAGTGACGAACAATATAAAACTGTTTGACATTAGTCTGCTAAATTTCCTCTCCTTTTATTATACACCATCTCTTGCTAAAAAGAAAGGGTTATATTCATTTAGTAATCTAAGTTCTTAGACCTTCTCCATGCTCTTGCTTGGAGTAGCAATAGATGCAAGGAAAACACCAACATGGGCTGTTTGGAAATTACTTTGAGGAATTCCTTTCCTATACCTCAGTTGCTCACACTCTAGTTCAAGGGGTAGTTTGATGATAATACATATTAATTTGCAATTTCCCAATGCTTTTATTTACTAAGTGAAGGCAAGCATGACTTACTGACATGAAGGGCACTAACTGGTGAATAGAAATATTGAAAGATATACTAAACTGTGTGCAAAGGAGGTTTGAAACTAGAACCTGATTTTCTAGTTTACAGTCCTGAACCCTTTACCTATACAAAACTCCCTTTATTCAACACTTCAGAATACTGTGTACTTAATGCTACCATAGCTCAACATATATATACACATCTGCACACATATGTGTATGCATATATTTTAAACCACCATCACCAAAATGTGGTTTCTTTTTAGACTAAAATTGAGAAAAATTGGGAAAAATGTTAGAGGCAAATATTTTTTGTCAGGAAAATACTGTCTGAAAAAAGCTGTAGTAGCAATTATGTGAAAATTTTCCTTCAATTTTTAGTATTTTCAGTCTTTAATTTTTAACTGTAGCTCTTCAGCCAACAAGCACGGGCAAGAAAATTCAGCTTAGCTGTAGGCTATGCCATAGAAGCCTTCAGGTGATAATGCATTCAGTTCTAGACACCTAATTTTTTTATTATTTTTATGTTCCATGAGTAGCAAATTTAGGAAACCCCGACTGCCTTAGTACTCTTCTGCAAGACTGGTATTTTCAGAGTTACACATTATGGGTCAGTATAATACTGTCTGATAAATCTTTCCTACTTTAATGCATATCTGTGCTGAAAACCTGCAGTGATACTCCAGAGGAAAGGTGGCCTGAGAATATGAATTGAAGTGCTTGTCTGTGACCCTTATAGAAAAGTATTTATGTCTGCCTAAGAAAACACCTTATTTCATGAAGGCTAATTATGCAAATGCATTTGTCATTTACATATTTCACAGCTGTTGGTGAACTTTGCTTTTTGGTTCTTTTCCAATTTGTTTAAATCTCTGGTAGTAAAAAAACCAACATTGATAAAACAGCTGATAGACTTGAAAGGGACTTGGGAAGTTCAAAATACTGTGGTCAGAGGAGAAAATAACATGGGAGATTTTGAAGAAAGTAACCTTTGTCCTTCCAGTTAAAGGTAGAACTGTAATTGTTCAGATTTCACTTTTAATGAGAGCTTATCACTGGCTTATCTCATTCTCCCTACTGGCATTTCTGTGTCACATCACCAGCCTTGGCTACCACGCTAACTGAAGGACAAAAGTAACCCTATTATAATTAGAGAAATATTATGGAATTATGATTTCCAACAGCTTTGTGACTCCTGGCTGACTAATGTCTGCCTGCGGGGGGGGGGTTAGCAAACAAAGTTTGTTATAAACTGTGAATCTACAATAAACAGAGCTCAATATAAAATATAAGATAGGATAAGGAGAATTTATAAATGCAAGAATTTAAAATTCAGGTGAATGAGGTCTCCTAATAACAACTTCAGGGTTCCAGTTACAGCTGTAGCAATCTGCTGCATATGAAGTAGTATTTTTTTCATTAATAAGAAATTCCTGATCTGATGTTCCATTTTCTAGCTTCTCTACCTAACCTGGTTATCAGAAGAATCACACTGTCACAATCTAGCAGTTTTCTTAAGGAGAAAGGAGGCAAAAGTTTTTGCTTAGAATTAATAGTAGGGCAGAAAAAAGGTAAAAGTATCCACTTGAAAATATAGTGTCACAGAAGAAAGTTAGGTAGATTTTCTTTATCATGGGGAAGAAATAAGAAGAGAGGGGGGAAGAGAGTTAAAAAAAACAAAAACAAAACCCAAAACAAAAAAGAAAAAAAAGAAAAACAGAGCGAAACAGCAAAGAAAGAAAGCATAAACCAATTTCCCTTCTTTTGCTTTTAAGCAGTTGTTCTAGATGATGTGGTAATCCTCCTCAGTCTTTGGAAACCCCTCACACTCCTTTTTTGGCTACTTGTAGCTTTCAGCACAGTTGATAGGGGACAGCAGAGGCTGGTGACAGCAAAGAGAGAAGAGCTGACAGGTAACAGCTTGCCAAACCATTTTCGAAGGTGCTGTGACTTACAAAATAGAGTTGCACTCTGGTTTTGTACTTATGCATTATTTGATTGTCTCTATGAAACTATTACCCATGCAGAAACAGCAGTGCTTTGTAATTCATATGAGATCATTACAAACTGAAATCTTCCCATCACACAGGGTCTTGCAGGTTCTTCTTGGTCCTTAGGTGGAAAAACATTCCTGTAGAATGAAAATCATCCTTTTTCATGGAGACTTCCTGCTTGAAGCCCCTTTCTTGCTATCATTAGGTAGGGATGAGCTAGAGGCAACACGTTGGTCTAGGTCTTGCTCTGCTTTGAGTCATGCTGCTTGTGCTCCACACAGAATTGTCATGCAGAACTTGCTTCACTCCCTCCCTGACTGGGAAGCAGGAGGCTTTTATGGGGCCCTGGTGAGTGCTGACTGTGGGGAAACCCTATGATAAAAGGCTCTGTAGAAATTCAGACCTATTGCAGTATAAAAATGAACTGTTTAGTAACAGAGAGAAACAAAAATCTAGCTCTAGCTCTTTTTGAATTTTCCAGGTCATGATTGTTCATTTCTCTGCCCTATTTTTAGAAGATCAAAAGAAGGTCTTGCCAGGAGATAAGACAAACTTGCTTTGAGATAAGAAGTACTTAAAAAAAAACAAGTAGCTGAACTTTTCCTGTGCACTTTTAGGGTATGTCCTTCCCGAAGATAACCAACCTGACACTGCCATATGGTAGGAAACCGTGCTGTCTTGGAACTCTCCCTCTTATATACTCAGATGACAATTACTTGACACAGTAATGGATTTCCTTCCTGGAAATCCATTTCCTTCTTCAGGAAACAGTAGCACTACGGGGAGAGTAAAAGCAATCCAAGGCTTGACAAATTGAATTTTCTAAAATGTGTGCTTATGGCATTCATGAAACAAAAATGTCAGGGAGAACAGAGATCTTTGGAGGCAGCTATTTAAAAATAAGGGATATGAATGAATGCAGACAAGACCTGGTTGAGAACTGTGCAATCAAAGCTTAAGAGAAAATGCTGAAGGGATAGTGATGTAAGAAGATAAGAAATTTAAGTTCCCAGGATTAGCTGGAAGGTGGGATACTTCTGAAAAACTGGGAGGAGGTTACTGCAGTCTTGCTTTTCATCCCTCACTTTCTTTCTTTGGGCCTAGCAGCTTCATGACTTTTAATTCTTAGTTTTTCCAGGCAGCTGGCTGAAAAAGTCTTGTATATGATTTCCAGATGCCTCTTGGACAGAACTCAAATGCAATTATAGCATTTAAACACAGGCTCTAGCATAACTCCAGCCTATGAGTTAGAAGTTCTTCCTCTGGTGAAGCATATCCTCCTTAATACAGGAGATTATATAAGTAAAAGATAGGAGTTCATGTTGGTCAAAGAAGTGCTGAGAAAACTTGATGAAAGCATCCATGAAAAATGAAATTTATTGAATGATATTATTTTATCGAATGATGTAATATATCTTGTAATGCAATATATAATCTTCTGGGGTGTAAGTGAATCTTTGTAGTTGACATCAGCTCTATATTCCCACAATTTTATGGAGGACAAACATGGACCAAGCCTATACTGGGCATCAGGATGAAAGAAGATGCCATACAAATATGTATCTCATGTACACATATGGCATTTAAAATGTTTTCTTAATGGTTTTACAGAGAGATTTGTTTCAATGCAGGAAGTCTCCACTTTTGGCTTGACTTCAACCACAGAAGATGGTTCTGTCTGTTGAATGGATTTTTGTTAAACTACTTCACTTCTAAAAGCTATTGATATGGGAAATGATTATTTGCAAAGGGTTTTCTTTTCGTTAGAGCACTATGTGAAGCCAAGAGTTTCTTTCAATAGAGATACTGAGCTAGAAAAAATCCTTGCTAACTATGGAATGGATTATTTTCCTTTTAACTTATCATATACCAAATTCTATCACTTTGGGGAATAACACTTCAGCTCAAGCAAATATTTTTATTTATTTATTAGTCTAGGCCTTGATGCACAAGAAAAAGTTAAAGGGGAGAGATGTCTGAAAACTATTTCCAAACTTTGCTCAAAGCTAGTCCTACTTCTTTCAAACCAATTTGGCCTACTCCACACAGTATCCTGATCCATACTTCAAAGAGTTTTAAAATTTGAAAAATCCTAGTCTCTTTTTGTACATTGTCTGGAGAATACCAGCCAACATATAAACATACCATACCAACAAACAGTGTGTTTGTAAACACACTGAAAAGTTTAGTTCCTATGCCTAACAGTTTATAATTGAAGATTAAATACTTTTTACAGGGGTCTAAGTAAGTTCTCAAATCCATATTAAGGGTGAATAAGATACCTGTTATTCCTCAAAAAAAGCCAGAAATTTATTTAAGAACACAGATTTAAATTTGGGATCTTAATTTCAGGCATATGAGATGAAACTTCGAGACTAGATTAGGGTTTACTTTGAGTTGATGTAAAACAAACTCTGGTGCTCCTCCAGCACATCCATTCTTCTGGGGACTGGGAATATCGAAGGCAAAGAGGAGATGCTGATGCTGTAACTATGTGTGAGAGCCAAGGCAAGTAAGAGCAGTGTCAACCCAGTGTCTGGGACAATAATGTATTTCCTTCAGACTATTCCTTTGCATGCTGAAGAAATTTGAATATTCCAGGTCTCTGGGTCCAGCTAATACTAATGGACTAGTCTGGATCAGCTCCAATATTTTATGGGTAATTTATAACATATTTTGATATACAGGCTCAAGTAACTTATAAAATGAATTGAAAGGTGGTGTGTGCAAGTAATGGTAGTGGTGAAGAAGCTTTGAGTAAAAAAGTAAACTACTTTTAAGAATTGATGTTAATAAGTGAAAAGGCTCCAGACAATTTAGAACACTATTTATGGCTAAGACATTCTTTACAAAAGGAGTGAATAAGACTAAGCCCTTTTAATCTTGTTTTGAAAAATATCTGATAGATTTCCAAGAACATGAGAAATTTAATCAAAATGAGCATCTCAATGGCTCAGTACTGTTTTGTATAGGTCTTCAAACAGTACTTGGTGCTATGGGTTACTTTCTAACTACCAAGGACAATGTGAAAACTTGTTAAAGACATTTTTATAAAAACACACAGATTTGAAATCTCTTTAATAAATGTGACTTTGAAGTGAAAGTAGGTGAAATTCTCTTTTCATTGATAATTTCACATCTTCCTATTGGTTGACTAAGCAAAAAAGTAGTGCAATAAAATGTGGTGGCACGTATACTGTGCTTCACCAAGGATTTAACAGACAAAATGGGGAGATCAAAAATATAAGAAAAAAACACCCAGGAAAGCCAAACAGGAGAATCTAGGAAAATATGTATGTGTAGAATTTTTGAATAATTTACAATGGCCTCTACTTACTCAAAAGAAATGTAGTTTCTTTCTTTAAATTACAAAAGATAGTTACAGAAAATTATGTCAACAGTGACACAGTCATAGGCAAAAGTTTAAAATACTAAATGGTCATCAGGGTCAAGAGAGCTTTCACTTACGCCTACTTTCATAAATAGCTCTTGATTTCTCATACAGCTCATATGGGTCAGGTTTTCGTGGATCAAAGGCCTCTGTTGAATCAGGAAATGAACTCCTGTGAAGATTGGGTGGATAGGGAATATTCTGTGGCATAGCTGGAGCAGACACACTTGTTTGAGGGCTGCCTTGATTCTCCCATCGTTCCATCATCTGCAATAAAAACATACAGGAAACAAAAATGAAGTTTTGCAAGAGCTTTGGCTTCCACAATGAGACCAAAGACAGTGATTTCTGTTGAAGACATGTTTTGTAACATTACTAAATCCATTTTCTGCCTTTCGAAATGAAAGATGTGTGCTGTGCTGTTTATAAAACAACTTGCTAAATTTATTTATTAATTTGTTGCTTATGGCAAGATGTGATCTTTCTCAGGTTAGATTAGGCCCAGCATCACCTCTGAAGCATTTGGAATGCATCCCACAGAATGCGCTGAACTACTGAAGATTATTTGCTAAAGGTGGAATCTGTGGATTTGTGAAGATGCAATTATCAGATTCATCAAAATACATAACTGAAAGTAGTGCTTGACAAAGAAGGGACAGACTGTGTAGCAAGTAAATGACCTTAAAGCTGTATCTTCTGAGAATGCATGAAAATAACTAGCTGCCAAGGGGGAAGTAGATAACTGTAACTGGGAGCAGAATTTACAGCTTCAATTGAAGATTTAAAAGCCAAAACCAAAAGAAAATCAAAACCAAGGAGAAAATTACCACAGCACGCATTCAAGCATCTAGTGTTCAAAAACCCCAACTAAATTGGCATTATATAACCAAGTTTCCAAGCACAGGATAAGGCTTTCAACTCTTCCAGACCATTTACAGGAAAAAAAGTACACAGCAGCCTACTGTCTGTGCATGAAAGACACCTCAGTTCATGCTTTTTTCAAGACTGTCTGTAGCAGTCTTACATGTACATCAAGCTTGAAGATATGATAGGCTGTGCAAAAGAAGGCTTGAGGATCTGCATTTCTCTTTTTGAAGAAGTTGGCTACTAATCAAATTGCATTAGCAAATTTATTTGAAGAGGCTAATTTAAACAAAACACAAATGTTTATCCCAGGAAATGAGTACTTTGCTATTCCTGTGACCCCTTCTGAGGACAAGAGTGGTAAAGCCTCCAGAACAGTGTGTTCTCACACATAACCCAACAATGCTAATTACATAGAAAATGCCTCTTGGAAACAAACTGATCTGTAATTAAATTCCACTGACTTCTATTGCTGTATCAGCAGAACTTTATCAAAGATGATAGCAGGTTTACAGCAAGCTTGCTCTACAAATTCTGTGATTATCATTTTTCTTTAGTTCCTCGGTTTCAGAAGGTGTTTGGGTCAGCAGGTAGGCTCTACTCTCTATTCTGATGATCAACTGCATCAGGCTTTTTTCACACCAAGTATATGTGGACAACAGATGTTTCAGTATCCTTCTGGTGAACATGCTGAATTACTATCCTGCTGCATAGCCCAGGTGATCTGACCCTCTTGGGTTCATACTGCAGAATAAAAAGATTATGGATATTGGCCATTTTCAGTTGTCGAGGACCTCATTCTTTTACAAAGCAGTATTATAACTCAAGCTGTGCTTCTGTCAGACTTTCAGCAGTAAGAAGGGCTGGTTCATTCAAAACTATAGGTATGTACATTCTGTGCAATACAGAGGCATATTGAAATACCTGAGCTGCCACTGAAACAGCTTAGGCACAGGAAAGTACCTTGGGTACTTTCAGGTACCCCATACGCCAAGACACATTTATCCTCTGCAAATAATTATCCTTTGGGTAGATTAGCCTATGTGGTAAGCCTAAGTAAGGAAGTACTCAGCAGTACTTCTGACAGCCCTAAAGAATTTACCTCAAGGAGGTATGAATGCATATACAGTATACAATTGCATTATGGAAGTGTAAATTCAAAGGTCTCTAGAAACACATCTGATCATGATCCCTATGTCTAAATAGGAAGGGAGAACTGAGCTCAATTCAAGCTCCTTGTGATTAAAGAAATTACTGGAGAAATATGTTTAGGTTTTTCCTTCCCTTAGGAATCTAAAGAAAGAATACAACACAGCAAAAGCAAATCTTATTATGAAGATGAAAGACATGTCTGTCTAGAAGTGAAAGGTTCCTAATTTCTTGGAAAGTGCTGGGGAAATAGATCACTTACCTCTTTCAAAATGCGAAACTGGACAAAATTAAAATATTTAAAGAAAGATTTAAAAAAAGAAAGGAAAATATAATTATCTTTGATGAGCAAACTTTACCCTGAAGAAAGGACAGGAAACTGGAGAACAATTGGCTAAACCCTACTGGGTCCTATATGTCAAATTCTTGCTTGCTGTTTAGCTGTAAATCTTTAAGTGTGAAGTTCAACCAGCTAAATAAGTAGATAAACAGAAGGGGAATTATATGTCCCAAACCCATATCAACTAATTAAAAAGTTACCAAGTGTTCAGTAATGTGAGTTAGCACAATGCTACTTCAGAAAAGAAGGCATCCTTGAAAGTGAACAGTAGTGAGTGCAAGGCATTAACTCCAAATCGGGGCAATGGTTTGGTGCCATTGCTCATGGTCATTTTGCACTAATATTATATATGATATCCATATATAAATATGCACTATACACATAGGAACCACAGGAAATATCTGTTACCTTGGGTTACTTTGTTTTCCTCTGCTGTTACACAGACACTGGGGCCGTGCTGAGGTGCTGGGGAGGCTTTCTAAGCCTCCTGTGCTGGCCCTACTGCTTCAAACTGTCTGCACAGTGCTGCAGGCACTTGGTTTCAATCTTATCTTCATGTCTTGGACATGAGAAATTTATGTCTAACTATTTCTCCAGTTAAAAGTGGTGACAGACAGAGGAATTCACACTACCTTGACTTGGTTAATCTTTTGTGAAACCTTTTGCAGAGATTACTCTAAAAGAGAGTAGCTGTGAGCAGTCAGCCTGCATCTGCACACAGTGGTGTTCTATTATTCTGTGGGCCCTGGTTTCCTCAGACCATTGCATGAAAAACTGTGTCACTCAGGTTGTTTTTCTAGATTCGAAGTGCTACTTGAGCATGTACTACCATACTGTTTATATAACAAAATGCAGCACAAAATCATCAACAATACACTGATATTTATATATTTGATGTGTACATGAAAAGGCATGGACAGGAGGAGGTCTTCAAATGTGGATCTTTAACTGAGCTCCAAGCTCTCTATGTCATCACTTTTTATCTGAGATTAAAGGTTGAACATGCCAGCCATTAAGGAACCTTAAACGGGTGAGAACAAGCTAGCCCTTAATAATCTGATTTATTTTCACAAATACCCTGTTACATAGACAAATAAAGCAATTTACGCAATACTTATTCCAATGTATTGCATACATACTCTGGCCTTGTACACCAAAACCACCACAAACTGAAGCAGTCTGATGAAGCTGCCTCAGCTGATTAAGTGCTATTTGTACTTGAGAGGCCACAAAAATTATTTTGGCATACTTTAAGCATGCTCTGATCCAATATGAGAGTATGTAAAGTTGTTCAGATTCAATGCACTTCCCCTGCCTGCTCCCCAGTAAGAAAGCTCTAAGTCCTTTAAAAGGTATTGCTATTGGTATTCCTATTGCTCTTAGGAGTCCTCAGGATCTATTTTCCTCTGCATACCATTTATGAGAATTAAGAATTGCTCTAAGGTCTGTCAAATCTCAATACAAAAGCCAAATTAAAAACACAAACAAAAAACCAAAATCCCCCACAACAGTAAAAAAATCAGACAACCAAAAATAGAAGCTTATGATTTCTTTTTATACTGTTAATGCTGTCACAAATGCAAAAAATTATATAATGTGGTGTCAACAGAATAAATACAGTCATTGCTTACAGTCCTATAGTAAGAAAAGTCTTTACACCTTGGGTTTTAATGTCAAAATTGTGGAAACACAGAAAAGTTGATTAGAAGGCACCTCAGTCAGTTATCTAGTCCAAGCTCTTATTTGAAGTGCGACAATTTGCAGCTCTAGACCTACTAATGCAAGAAAGAATAACAATCTCTTTGAGGATGTTAAACTCAAGCCATTTGTAAGCCAGAAAAAGTGGTTGTTTTTAATTTCAAAGAATTTGCCAACTAGAAGACTAGACTGGCCTCATTTCTGCTGCCTTCTCCTCCAGACCTCTTATTTTTAAGCCACTGCATTTCTGGTTCTTGCCACTCATTTTAACATTGAGGTTTTCCTTTTTCCAGACCACTTCTGGCAGACTCCAAGTCAACAGACCTTCCGATCTTATCAGTGAGGCCACCCCGGGTGCTGTGTCACCTGGAGCTGGGGCACTGCTGAGAGGCTTCTCATGAGCTGGGAACAGGATGGGTAGATGAAAGTCTACAGAAGTTTGCTTTGCACGATAGTCATCTTATGAACCCAATGTGTACAATTTTGAAAGGGAACTTACAGGCTTTGGAGTTTTCCATGGAGAAAAGAAACCTGAAATAAACAAAAAATAATGTTAGCAGCTTTTTCTGATGCATAAGGAGTGGAGGCTAAGTGGTGCTTATGCTCCCATTCTCATTCAGGTCTGCAGATAATATTGATAGATATGAAAATTTTCTACACACAAGGGGTGAAAACACAAAACACAAGGGATAATTTCTAAGAAAAAATAGATAGAAATATATATATATATATATGTATACACACATACATATACATATATATATGCAAGTGGAGCTATTGAGATCATTTCCATACTTTACAAACAGCATGGGATTAGGTTGAAATTAAAAGAACTAAGCAAAAGGACTTCCAAATGTCGTGGTGGACATTGGATAAGACACCAAATGACCTGGTATTGATGTGTCAAATGCAGTCGCACCTTTAGGAAGAAGCATTCAGAACATCCCATCAACAAAACCTAATAATACAAGAGATTTTTTTAGAAGAAAAGCCTGAAGAAAAATAACTGTTTCATCAGTCTAGATAAGGTGGCCAAGTCTCGAGAGGATTGCTTGTTTTGATACTGTCCTGGTTTTTGGTCATAGTGAGCAAGAAGTCATATATGACTACCTCTTTCACACAAGTAGTTATCTCCTTTTCCTTAGTTCTTGACTGATTGTTAACTTGCTTTGGTGACTTTCCTAAATTTCAACTATGGCAGCTTACAAATGTTTAAAACTCTGGATGTGTCTTTTCCATAAAAGGAAATAATTTGAAGCACTCATTATAAACACTGTCCCTATCTTACGCAGTAAAATGTTAAAACCTTTACAAAGTATTAAATAAAAAGAAGCATTACAAAGGCTATGGGGTCATGTTTTTTAAAATACTACCTCTCAACACAGCTTTCATTAAAAAACTCATTCTCAGTTTAATAGCAGGTAAAAAAATCTGTGGACCTTCCTAGATAAGATTAAAAGCTAATAACAAAGATTTCATTTGTTTTGTCAGAAACAGAAACGGGGCTTAAATGGAGATATCTAATAGGAAGGCTGCTCTTTCATTAAAAAAAAAGAATTCAGCTGAAAGAGTAGTACTGACTTCATTATTTCTTTTTCTAAGGTGAGTCTACAAAGAAAACTAAAATTATGAGAGCATTAGGATAGTATATTTGTACAGACAAATCACAACAGGAAATATATTTGCACATATATTTAAGGTTTTAAGAATTCTGTGATAATGAGGTAATCTTTTCTGCCCTGATATCTAATTAATTTCTTCGGAAATATCTTGCAGTGTAAAGTCACTTGAGCCATTTGTAGTGAAACACTGGCTGTTCAATAATACTGATGGGTAAGCTGATAGCGCTTATAAAAAAAAAAGTATATTGAAAAAAGTAATCTTGGAAAAGGTTGTGTTTACTGACTCTACAGTGCCTGGATAAAAACTGCTTTATTAACAAGCAGCCAAATTTCTTTCCATCTGCAAACTCGAGCTGAGATAACATGCGTCCTTGATAGATCTGGCTTGTACATCACTTTCAGTATTCAAGATTTTGTAGCAGAAACTTATTTAATAACTTATGGGATGGCAGATGGTTACCTTTTTATTACCTGCTATGTTTCTGTACTGCTAGTAAGAGTTAAAGCTGAAAAGTACTTCACCTCTCAGAGGTAATGATGTATACATCAAGTCAAGATTTTTTTTAAAAAGCCCCTCAATTAAAAAAAAAAAAATCAATTATTTGCTCAAACAAGGAGAGTATAGACTTATATTTAGCTTGGAGGTTATGGGCAGAGACTGCAACATACAAATGACAACATCTACACTCAAAACAAATAAAAGGCAATATTTATTCACACAGTATGAAATTACGTTAAGAAAACTGACAGATATAGGATGCCAGAGAAGTAAAAAATTAAAAAAAAAAAAAAAAAAAAAAAAAAAATTGGAGATCCATATACGTACAAAAGGATGCTATAGAAGCAAAAATCTCTAAAGGTAACAAACCTTGGGACTAACAGTAAAATCCATTCTTCTCATTTAATTCCATCTGTTACACCTTGACCTCATGTAAAATGAGATAATCTCTCACCTCTGCCAAAGCCTAGGTGCTAGGCTAAAGGGGCAAAGGCCTAGCTCTGTAACGCGAACTTTACATTACATCTTTCATGTATTACTTGAGAATTTTAATGTTGTCTCACATAAGATTTGCACTCACATCTGAACTAAACATCCTTTTCCCCAATCTAAACAAAACTGACTTTTACAGAATGTATGATGTATGGCATTATCAGTTATTCAATATGAGGCTGGTTATGGACAATTGCTGTGCACCAAATATCCAGAATTATCACTGGTATTTAAACACATGCAAAAAACGCTGCAAATTCAAGAATTCAAGGGTATATTGCATACATAGCACACTGCAAGTGTAACACAAACTTCACATGAAGAGGCATAAAAGCAAAATGCACTTTCTGTGGTATGCTCCACAGTCTCTTCTAACTTTCGTTTTTTCAATAGTACTCTGCATGAGCACAGGAAAAAATCCTCTACATGTAGAAAACTGAGTCTTCAAATTTCACCTGAAGAATCTACCTTAAAAATATGTATTCAGTGCCCATTCAACAGTGTTGGCTGTTGAATGGGCACTGAGAAGTTGGGCAATGAGAAGAAGTGGACCTTAATTTGACTTCACTTTACACCACATTTTCCCTCAACTTTCTGGTGCTCCTTCCATGCCACGTGAGCATTCCCCACCAGGGACAGCAGGATCCCACCTCAAGGACAGCTGCCAGCAGACTGGCTTCAGATCTGATACAGATACTGACGTATCAACAGGACTGAAATTTGTTCTCCAAAGAATGCAGCTTTCAATTTCTTTTGAGTACTAATGCTGCTCAACCTTCTGATTGACTCACGTCGAACTAGAAACATATACTGGATAAGCACTTACAACCTCATTCCACTTCCAGATTCTACTTCACCGAACTGCCAACCCTCTGCTGCCCAGCTTGTGATGTCTTCTATAAAAACTTGAGTATGTGAAAATATTATATACATTAACATATAAACACCCCTCACCTCAATATCCACACACACGTCTAAAATTTGAAATAACAAAAGTGGACTTAGATCCACCTAAAAATACTTCATGCAGCCTGTTCTTACCATGAGTGGCTTTTGGCTCACCAGTGTGCCTGACAGCAACCCCTTCTCATGGTAACCTCACCACGTAAGCTGTAGCCCATGTTTTCAAGATTCCTGTACCTTTTTTATTAACACTCCTTGTAAAGACAGCCAGTGCAGGTCTGCATCAGTTTTGGAAAGAAGAGTGAGGTTACTGGCTTGTGTTAAAGAGCAACCACCACCATTCAGCGAGATGCTAGCAGGAAAATACTGTGGTAACATGGAAGCATGCAACAATAAAAATACATAACCTCATATGCTTCTGCAAAATTAGTTTTGAGAATATAATGATTTCTTACTCAAGGTTGGCTATTTAAACTGTAATAAGGTACAGCAGCTGGTGGCCAACACATATGGATATTTTAAATGTTTAATTTCAAATAAACAAGCTGAGGTACAGAAACAACCACACATTTTCTAAACACCAGAATTACATTTTCTCATAAAGCAGTGTTACAAAAATTCTTTTTGACATTGCTTTTTAAGTTGCATTTACCACCTTCCAAAATGAGCTTCCCTGGAAATCAGAGCTATGATGGTTTCTATGTTGTACCTTTACTAAAAACCACTGTGAATTTAAAACAGATTTTGGATTCAAATATATTAGGGAGAAAAAACTGCTTTTTTCCTTTTTTTTTTTTTCAGATCAAGGCAAATTCCAGCTTCAGTTTACTGTACTTCTCCTTTTTGATGAAGATATCCTGTAACAAAAGACAAATCACATCACACTCATTGTATCTACTCCTTCTTATATCCAAATTTAAGTATGCTTTTGTTGTAAAATATTCTTACAGATATCATGTGCCTTACACTTCAGCAAGGATTTACTGTTGAAAAGTTTAGTTTTCTGAAAGCAGCTTATCAGGCAGGACTTAAGAGCATTTGCAAGAGAGAGTTCTGATTTGTTTCCTTTTGGCTAATTTTTTTCCCAGTAAAAATAATGAATTCGGCAAATTCCATAGCGTCAGTAATACAAAACCAGCCCTTGGTTATTAGTCTGCTCCCATGGGGATGACTTTTGCTACATTTCCATCTGCATTATCCTCACTATTTTGCACTGTTTCCTGCAAAAGTTCTTCACACCTAGTAGAATCATAAGTAACTAACACAGCTATTGCTAAGTCACAGGACTTTTAATGAAGTTCACCTCTCTGGCAGATGTGTATGTATAATTAAATTGAAGCCTGGGAAGTTTGATTTCTGCAGTGATGGCATGTGCTGCAGGGAGGAACTCAACAGCATCAAAGACAAAGCCTTTAATCTAAAGCAATGTTCAGGGCAAGCCAACATCCCTCCACATCACTTGTCACACTTTCACTTCTAATGGGTGAAAGCCCACTAGCTTTCACTGGGCTTCTTGGGGTTTTTTTGTGCTTTAATATCCTTGTTGCATATGGCTTCCTGAGCAAAGCTGTCTTAAGCACTGAACAGACCATTCTCCTTCCTAGATGCTTGGCAGTCACTGAACAGATGGCTGATGAGAGCTCCCGGAGCATTAACTGACTCCATGGGTACCTTATCAACATCCCTGTGACAACACTTCACTTCAGCAAAAGTTTTCCCTTCTAGAAAAGTTACTGTGTAAATTTACTGTATCAGTAGATTCTTTTTCTGTGCTTTTTTCCTTTCTCTTACTGGAATCCCTGAGATATCTGTCAGTTGTCTACATGAGCTTGATTGCCAACAGGATCAAACACTCATTAACGTCACATGGATGTGACAGGAGAACACTGAGAGTTCAGACTCAGGTGTTCACTGTTAGCAAGGTGCAGGGAACTGTCTCTTACCATTCACATTACACCTGGTTTCTCCCTCTGTCTGTTTACCTTCTGTTGAGCTATGCTAGGTGTGGACAGATTGGGTGCACAGAACTAATACCACCACTGAGTTGACACTTTAAGATTTAAAATATCCTACAGCTAAAGTTCCAAAAAAATTTGTGGGAGAGGTAATTTTTTGTGTATACAAAATATACAAATGTGTGTACAAATATATAACATTAATTCAATTACCCTTCAAATATTTTCCCCTTTTAAGAAAAAGAAACTTGATCCATGAGAAGTAGTACATTCAATTAATTTATATACTGTAATAAAATCTAAAAGGAGACAATGAATGAAAATAAATTGAAATAATACTTATGAAAACAAGCAGGTGATAAAAAGTTTCAGTTGATCATGTCATATCTGAAGTATCAGATGATGTACAGGGAATGGCAATTAGTAGTTCCATTTCTAATAAAATCAGTCATTATCACATAATATTTTTTCAAAGGTCCATTTTATCCAAACAGCTCTAAATATTGAGCTCTTACTCTCGCAACAACAAAAAGTGGATTTACCTTGAAATAAAGAGTAGGTGTAGGAAGACTGGGACCTCTAGCTCTTCAAGTATAGTTAGCTAGTCCTGCTGTCAGCTGTCCTTCAGAGTGATGGTGCCATGCTGTGGAGGATCCATTTGGTCTCTAGCTGGGATGGCACCTGATGCAATGGGTCAAAAATCAACACATCCCACATCAGAGTGAGATGAATGACCCACGACCTTTGATCAGGCCACAACATTCCATATGGTTAGAGCCAGTGACTTTTCCCTTGCTGCAGGCTACACACAAGCAGCAGGGCAAGTCACTGATATATAGCACTGTGCTGCACTGAGATGAAGGCTGGTTACAGTCATCAGCTGGTGCATCAAATGCAGGTTCACATTCATAAAACTGTGAATATGTCTGTCTTCTTTATGGCTATATACACATGTTCAGATGCTACTAAACCCAGTTTTTCCTGAAAAAAGGCTCACAATGGTACAAATTGATTCTCAGTGCTTGTGCTGGATTTTGCTTTCTGCTCCACTATTCAATTTATCCTGATCTCAACCCAAGTGAAACTGCAACAGAAGTAGTGCTCCAGATAAAATCATCATTGCTTTTCACTCTTTGGCCTACTACACCTAAAAAAAAAGAATGAATACATTCCTGCCTACAGACAATCTGCAAAGGTACAAGGCAAAAAGCAGGGACAGTGCAAAGAAAGGTCAGCTAGATCTTTAGGGATACCACCCTGTATGGCTTAACTCTACTCCAGGTCACTTGGGAGCATCACGAGTCCAAGTATGCATTTCAGCCCTTCAGAGTTCCAGACTTCTCGACATGTAGCACAAAGAGTGAGACAGAGAAGTTTATCAGAAATGATGTGAAGGTAGAGGAGTACCTTAGGGAAATATACCTGATGCCATCCCACTGAAGGCGCTGAGGTGAGTGGCTCTGGTGCTGCTGTGATCGGCTCCAGTGAGGGGCACGGGGGAGAGGCCCGAACTTGGGAAGCTCAGAGGGCCTACAGCAGCCTGCAGCTCATGCCACAGCGCTGGCAGGAGTGGGAGCAATGGGCCCAGCCCGCCTGCAGAGGGTAAAAGAAGCCCTTAGGGATCTCTAGTGGCCAGGAGCACCACGGGCAGGGTGGGCACACAGGGCATGGTGCAGCACCAAGGCCATGAGGTGTCAGTCTGGTGGCAGTTGGCACAGAAGGCCACACAGGAATGGTGCTGAAGCCCTGCTAGCTACAGGCAGAAAGACACGGCCTGTGTGAGGCTGTCCCCACCACGAGGGACACAGCTGCCCAGACAGCCCCGGTGGGAACACACTGCCACCCTGGTGCCACACTGGGCACCGCCCTTGTGCCAGGACCGCTGGCACAGTGAGGAGCTCCAGTGCTCAGTGACAGCTCTGCGAGGAGGTGAGTAGGCTGAGGAGTATCAGGGGGAATATGAGAATATCAGACTGCTGGAATCACAGAATATTCTGACTTGGAACAGACCCACAGGGATCACTGAGTCCAACTCTTAAGTGAATGGCCCATGCAGGGATCGAGCCCATGACCTTGGTGTTATTAACCTTCATACCCTGTCTTCCCTGGGACAGGCTCCCCAGACAGACAAGACACATGATACAGAGAATTTGTTATCCTCTCCTCCTGGTTGAACGCAATGATGGAAGCGATTGGTGGCAGTGGTGCCAAGGGCCTGCCCAGTGCAGCTGACAGGTCTCTGCCTCACCTGCCCAGGTGTCTGGGCAGAGCAGGTGTTAGGGTCTGCAAGTGCAACCAAGCAGAACGAGGCTGGTGCTTCATCCAGCGTGGGTGTGATGCTGAGGTCAAGCTGGCCTACTCCCTGTGCCAAAGCTGCTTTCCAAAAGATGAAAAGATGGGTCACTGTCACAGGAAACTCTCTTCTGAAGAGAACAGAAGGCCCAGTCTGCAGCCCACAGCCACTTCTTGGTTTGGGGTTAGGCCTGTTGCCTCCCTGCGGCCTTGGTTAAAGTTTTGAAGAGAAAAACAGCCCTGACACAGCCCTCAGATTATCATCTATAATTAATTTCTCAGGTAGACAGTGATGAAGTTGTAACAAGAGCTAAGAGGGAAATCAAGAGAGATTTCAGGGCCTTGGGATGACTGGTTAATGGCTCAGAAGCACAAGGTAGTGTTCTCCTCTATTTTTGCAGGTGCAGGAAATTATGAGGGAAGCAACAGGAAGAGCCTGCAAAGCAATCCTTGGGTCTGAGCCTGGTGCCACCAGCACCACTGTGAGTTTTGGGTTTTTTGATCATGGGTTGGTTTAGAGAACACCAGGACTCCAGGGAACAGACAGGGTACAGCTGTCTCATAGTGGGGAATCTATGCACAGGAGTTAGTAGAACTCACTGAAAGAGATTTAAACTGGATTTGAAAGGGGTGAGGGATAAAACCAGTCTTGCTAGAAGTAAGCCTCAGGGCTGCATGTCACTGAGGGACAGTGTGCTAGCAAGGTCCTCTGGTCTACTGTCTCAGTGGAGGTAGGGGATGGAGACCCATGCAGCAGCAGAGACATGAAGGTTATTGATGTGCTAGAAACTCTGTGCTAGAAACTCTGTGACAATGGTCACAGATGAATTAGGACTTCCCCCAAAAAGGTGGCAGGATCAATAGCCCAGCTGAAGTGTGCCTACACCACTGCACCCAGCACGGGTAGCAAACAGAACTGGAAGCCATGGTACCACAGGAAAGCTGTGGTGCAGTTGCCATCACGGAAATATGGTGGGATGACTTTCATGACTGGAGTGCTGCAGTGGATGACTATAAACTCTTCAGAAGAGACAGGCAAGGAGGGAGAGGCAGTGGGGTAGCTGTGTATGTTAGGGGCTGTCTTGACTGTCTGGAGCTCAGTGATGTGATGACAGGGTTGAGTGTTTATGGTAGAACCAGGGGAAAGGCCAACTAGATGGATAGCATGGTGGGAGTCTTTTGTAGACCACCCAATCAGGATGAAGAGGCAGATAACTATTCCATAAGCAGCTGGGAGAAGTCCCACAATTGCTAGCATCCTGGCTTGTACCAGCAGCGATAGTGTGGCCAGCAGGACCAGAGCAGTGATCATTCCCCTGTACTCAGCAATGGTGAGACCACACCTTGAATCAATTTTGGGCCTCTCAGGAAAAGAAAGACACTGAGGTGCTGGAATGGGTCCAGAGAAGAGCCTGTGAAGGGCCAGTGAAGGATCTGGAGCACAAGTCTGATGAGGAACAGCTGAGGGAGCTGGGGGTGTTTAACCCAGAAAAATGGGGGCTTGGTAGGGGACATTATTGTGCTACACATTTCAGGTAGGAGATTGTGGTGAGGTGGGGGTTGGTCTTCTTTTCCCAAGTGACAAGAGACAGGACAAGAGAAAATGTGCCACGGTTGCACAGGGGAGGTTTAGATTGTATATTTGGTGAAGTTTCTCCACCTAAAGGATTGCCAAGCACTGGATCATGCTGACCAGGGAACTGGTTGAGTCACTATCCCTGGAAGTTTCTAAAAGATGTGTAGATGTGGCACTTCAGGACACAGTTCAGTGATGGACTTTGCAGTGCAGGGTTAATGGTTGGACGTGATGATCTTAAGGTATTTTCCAACCTAAACCTTTTTATGATTCTGTGATTCTAGGTTTCTATCTTTATAGAACTGATACAAAACCTTAAATGACTATGAGATCAGGTACTATCAATAGTCAGCTTTTTAAACATAGGAGCACTTTTTTTGCTGTTAATGAAGTTTCACTGACCTAGCCTGCTTAAGCAACAGATTTTCAACAATATTCAGGTCTTCACAAATAATTAGAAAAAGGATAGCTATTCAAAGTCATGAATGCTAGAATTATTTGCTGTTCAAGCTGGAACCCTCACTGGTCAGCTGAGTCTATCAGAATGTAATCTAAAATACACCAGAGAATCTCAAGCGACCATTAAATTTCACTTTCATGAATAGCAAAGAGTCTTTGTTAGCAAGAATACAGCCATCAGAAAAGGTCAGAAGCTGGCACAGTAATGAGTTAATTTACATTCTAATGGACATACAGGTATTTATTTTCCTTGGCTGCTACAGCTCTGTGAATTGCTTATCAGTCAGAGATTTAAAATAACTTACGAAACCAGGAAAAAACCCAACAAGTACCATGCCCTTCTAATTAATCTGGATGTGAGGCAGAGAATTTG
Source organism: Acanthiza pusilla (assembly GCA_036630365.1). NCBI lineage: Eukaryota > Metazoa > Chordata > Aves > Passeriformes > Acanthizidae > Acanthiza > Acanthiza pusilla. The sequence goes on from JAXCHO010000079.1 coordinate 41,698,239, forward strand.
TGCATAACAGCCAAAATAGTGCAGAGGCAAATGCAACAGTTAGTGACAGTTTTTGATGCTTAAATATAATAGAGGTTGAAAAAATAATAAAAATATCAATTTGTGGAAATGAAAGATACATTTTTGGAACAAGCTTTACATGTGGTCAACAAGAATGAATACTTTTCCAAGGACAAAGTTAGATACTAAACACCTATAGAATGTCTCATTTTTACACAAGCTGTCTTCTTTTCAGACACCTATTACCAGAACAGTGTTACTCTGTTACAGATTTATTTCCTTGCTGATAGCAAACTACATTATCTGAAGGACAGTCATGTCTTCGAATAGAGAAGATGCTGCTGCAGAACAGATTTTACTGGGACAACTTGATATGGAGTAGAAAAAGATACCTTACGGAATTGAGAAGAGCCTTGCCTCTTGCTTTTTATGACAGAAGTTTCTACTAAAAGTTCAAATCCTTAGGTTCATATCCTAGTTTTTGATTTGCAGCTGCAGGTAGTATTGGATGAACTGTTATCTTCCTCACTGATGTCTAAAAATATGTATTTTTATTTAAATACTAACCCAATTAGCAAAAGTCTGCATGCATAGGTACTCACACATGATGAGCAAGAAATCTCTAAAGTTTGCTCACAGGTTGTTGATTCTATCAACATTTTGAAAAGATTAAGGGTATATCTTTGTACAGACATGAAAAAGAACCTTCTGTTTGTCAGAAAGGAAATTTTCCCTGAAGAATCTCCAGTTTTGCTCATGTGTCTTGTCCAACGACTACTGCTAAAAACAGTGCTACTGCTTCTCCAGAGCAGCAATTACACTCCTGACTGTACTGCTCCAGTGCTGTGAGAGCTGGTAATGAAAGCAATGCCCTGTCTTGGGCAAAAACATATTGTTGAATGCAACTCCCCCTGAGCAGAGCAGACACAGCAAGGTGGAAAGCCTGGTACGTGTCATACACACAGAACCAGCTACATCATTTGGAATATAAATTGAGACTTCAGAACCCTGACAGCTTGTGGTTGTTGCTTCTAGAAGGGCCTGCAAGTGCTGCCATAGCCATAAAGACTTTGTATGCTTGCTAAGAACAAGTCTGACAACTCAGCCTGGCTTTACTGAAAGCTAATTTAAGCTTCAAAAACTTTTCAGGAATACTGCATCACATTTTCAGAGCTCTCTGACAGTCAGAAACTCTGCCTAACTGTATTACTCCCTCTGCTTTTTCATGTGTTTAGATTCTGCTCCCATTTAAGCTTTAACACTTTCTAAGCCCAATAAAGAAATCTCACATTACATTATAGTATGTCACGTTGATGAATATCAAGGCATGCTACAAATATTTTCCATTAAAATGTAGATGGAGCATAAATTGTTTTGATACAGTGTCCTAAAATCCTCTTCATGAAAATGCATTGACAAAATGTCTTCAGCAAGTGTAGGGGAAAAACATTCAATAATAAATCCATTCTTTTGCCTGCATGTGTATCCTAGTGTTGCCAACTGTGACAAAAGGACCTTTGGTGGGAAGTGAGGTGGAATATCCAAGGGCATCTCAATAGAATAGGATGCCTACATGTCAGCAGTTTATTGAAGTCCCCGTCAGTTATAATAGACACACAGGCACCTATGCCAAATTTAGATATTGATATTCAGATAAGTAAATTTTCTTGTCATAGTCTGTGAATTAGGAACTTAACACAGATGCACAAACACAGGTCTAGTATCCAGGGTGCAATACCTAATGTTATTCAGAAATCTGTCCTCGACTGGCAGATATGACACAGAATCTATGGAAGAGTTCAGAGGTTCAGTTCTGCCATTTCAGTGAAGATTTCTTGGTATGCCAGTGCATCTCAGATGGCCCTGGATGTTGCTAATGAGCTCAGCCTCTCACTCCTCCTGATTTCTCAGAGATGTGGGAGCACCGGACAAAAGTTCATCATAAAGCAACAAATAAGTTAAATTACAGAAACTTAGAGAACCTCCTGTCTTCCTCCAGCTGCCTTTCTGTCATTATTAAATTACACTGTAGTAACCTCAGTATTTTCTGTTTAATATGCATCAAGCTGCCTGCATGGTTCTAAATTTTATTGATTTGCCTTTGAAATCTGTTCTGTGACAATGGGAAGTGTCAGGAGCTCAGGTGTGTTAACCATAATTGGCTCATTTTCATACCACATGGTGGAATGACAAACACTTGAAGGCAACATAATAAAAAGGTAATCATGCCACTTGGCCACAGTGGTGAAAGCTGGAATAAGCAATAGCATGATTATTTGATGCTTCAGGTCCAGATGCTATTCAAAGTAATAATTAATTTCCAATTTCCTGCTCCTTCACACCAGCTCAACAGATGAGTTTATTCATGGCTATAGGGATTCAGGTAGGACAGAAAGATTGACAAACAGTTGGAGGCTGTGAAAGAGAAGATTAACTGGAGAAACGAAACGTATCACAAGAGCCAAGATTTACATGGTTAAGTCTTAAATGTGAAAGTATAACATTTAGTGTTAAAAAGCAGAATATTTGGCAAGGGAGGTTAGTGCAAGGCCCATGTACCAAGGGTAACAAAACTGTGAAAAGAACAGCAAAGTTCTAAATTTGCAGTTCCCTGGTTGAACCTCCAGGTAAGTCACTCTGCTTTGAGTTGCTGAAGATTTGACACTGCTCACACTGGCACGTACCTAGTAGAGATAAATGTCTTTGCTTTCACATTCCCACACAGAAGGTAATTCTCCGTATACAACTTACTTATCAAGAAGAACAAAACTGAATTAGTAAAAGCTTTGCAGTGACCTAAATTATACTGCTTAAACTGACATGAAGTTCAGAAGGTTTAACATAAGACCACAGGAGCCTGAAAGAAAAAAAATGAGAGAGTAATAATGATTGATGGGCATGATATTATTGCAGTACAGAACACTGAAGAGTATAGAGCATGATAAATTGATCAAGATGACCTGGCTTGCAAAAAAACATTAAGAAATGTCAATTTTTTATGAATTCCTAAAAGTTTGGAGTTGAGCAATTAACATAAAGAACGGCTGTGTCCTGAAGTCTAATGAGAGAGGAACAGTATTGATGTGAATTTTATGATGTTTAGATTATGTGCTGGTCACGTGTAGTCCTGTGCAGTACTTTAAAAAGGTAATGAACAGAACACTAAAAAATGATGCTGAAAAAGGATCCTGACAAGATAGTTGGGAAGTGATAAGTATTAAATGAATGTATTACAAGGAAAAGGACAAAAAACTGTGATAGGTTTTTTTTCCCTATGACAGTGCTCTGTCTCTCAGAGGAACATAAATTGGTTTCAGGCTTGAGATTTAGATGACGTGTCCAACATAATGGAAATAAACCCCTCAATACTGAGAAAATTGGAACAGTACATAAACATGACAAGTTAAACAGAGGAGATTATGGTGCTGACAACCATGAAACACCTTGTGGAGCTTCAAAAATTAGCATTTTTAGAAAGACATGTTAGGGCACATAGCATGTATGTCCCTCCTTATTTAAAATCAGAACTTACTGCATAAGAAAACAAATTTGGATGTAGCCTTTGGATCTATAAAACATCTTCTTCCTCAGTTTACCCTTATACCTCAGTGTCCCCATTTTATCACAAGACAAAAACTGAATTTATGCCTGAAGAACATAGCTGTCTGAAGCAATCTGGATGAACAGCACAATTTATCTGTGATGGTCATCATACTTTCTCCTTGGCTTTCCCCAAAGAACAGATAAATAAAAAGACACTAAGGGTAGATCTCTATGCTCTTTACCAGTCGCCCTACAGGCTTATGGTGCATAATCCCAATCAGATAGGATAGGAAATAGTTTGTAGAGGCAATTTCCCCTGGTGTGGATCTTTTAAAAAAAATTTCTATTTTTTAATGAGCTGATTTAAAGAGTGTAATTCATGTCACGGGCAACAACAAAGTGTCTTCTTTAGGGGATGAGAAAGGAGAAGGTTAATTCAAATTAGGGCCTTTCAGCAAAGGGGGTTTTCATTGGTTAATAGTAATTCTTTAAAGCCATTTTCATGAAATGCAGCTGCATTTCCAGAAGGTATTGAACATTTAATGAGTAAAAAATCATAATAAATCAGATCTCAAATGAAATTTCTATTGAAGTTCTAGACAAAATAGCTACTGACCATCTAACATTTAGCAGGATCATCTAATATTTAGCAAGCACTAAATATTAGATATTCCTGATAACATGGCACCTGGAGTAATTTACCCTATTGTAAGCAGGCCTTTGTTTCTCATATCATCAAAAGGTTTTTGATCTGTCAGGCAACTGACAGTTCTTGATGAAGTTGCACTAGTTCTCAGTGGATGTTCTCTTTGGTGATTATTTTAAAAGGTTTAGGACTCATAGGATAGAGGAAACAAATGACAAACTCATTCTAATTAAAAAAAAAAATCTTTCCACTCAGAAGTTAGTAATTCCAATATTATTGCTGCAATTTGAAAATAAAATCAGTATGCAAGAGAAAACAAAATTATTTTCAGGCCCTCTACTGAACAATGTTTTCTCTGAAGAATGTTCTGAAAGTTGTGTGTTCTGCCATACAAAGAGATCTTAAATGGGAGACATGGCAAATACCTATCATTTTCCTTATCTGGAAAAGTTTATTTACTGTCGAGGCAAATTGAAACAAAAACCCCAAAACAGTGTGCAAGTAGCTATCACATATTAATGAATAAAAATGGTACCTCTGTAGAAACACAAGTCAAGAATTTTTATTCATCCCTTTCCTAGTAGGAACAACTGAATTGCAATTCTACACCAGCACTTTGCAATAGATGCATTTGTATTTACTGACAAAAGTATATATGTTGTTACACTGCATTTCTTCATCTTTTAGACAACAGAGAGGAGCAAAAAATTGAAAGCTTTTGAGTACTTCAGAATTAATACTCACTCTCTAGAGACTAGGCCTGGTCCTCCAGCTGCAAAATTTCAGAGGCATTAATTTTCTTTCCTAAATTTTTTTGTTTAATTTATAGCACTATTTTCAATACAGAAAATGATTATTTTCTTATTATATTGCATTCTAACCCACAATTATTTATTTCTTATTTCTTTGATGTCTGTGGGGTTTTTTTTCCAAATATAAATGGCATCATTTTAAATAGCAACAGAGAAATTGATAGCAGTATATTTCAATGTGGGTCTCTTTTTTCTGACATCATAATTACAATAATGCATATTATTTTCGTCCTTATCACCACAAATTGTAAAACTGATGTAATAGAACTTTCCCTTTCTGTAAAGTCCTCTAAAATCCCTACAATTTCTGTGTGATTTCTGTTTCTTCATTACTAACTCACAATTAAATAGCCACAGAAATGATTATCAGTTCAGAAGGAGAAGCAACTTCAGTTCTTAGCTCCAGAATTCAGGCCTTTAATCTGCAAGGTGAAGGACATACCAAAGTGGTGAAGGAATTATTTGCTATTTTGTGGCTTTATAGCTGGTTTTGATTTGGTGCTTGCTTTCCACATGAGCTGGATTCCAGCCTGGCCAAAGATTTAATCTAGATCTGCCCAGACTTCTTCTTACAAACAGCTTCAAAGGTTTGGTTAGATATATATAACCAAACAAAACCCCAAACCACTGAGCTTTATCATAATATAACTAGAATACATATGATTTCACATAGGGAAGATGTAAAAACATTAACTGGAGAATATAGAAATCAAGGAAGCTTCTGAACAGCTTGCCCTGCTCACGACGTCCCTGCATTCCAGGTCCTTGTTCCCAGTGAAATCAATGACTCCCTGAGTTATAAAAATCTCTGTACGCTCCCTGCTAGTCCCCAGAAGATATTCATCCCATCCCCTCTGCAGCCCAAGGGTCTGCCCTTTGCCCCTCTCTGCAGCCTGCTGGATTAGGCTGCACATCTCCAGCTCTGTGCCCTGAGCCTTCCACTTGCTCAGAACCCACAGCCACTGGAGACCTCTCTCCATCAGGGCCTCAGAAAGGAGGGGTCTGCCTTCACTTTTCTTTCATTTCTACAAGCTTTTAGTGAACAACTACTTGCAAGATTCCTCCCAGGAAATAAACTCTGAAATTACATGCCCAGCTCTCTGCACAGAAAATGAGACATATTATAGGAGCTGGCTATTAAGGAAACATCTTTCCATCTCCCTTGCACATGGACAACTGAATCAACCATTACTTTTGCTAATGAAGAACTGTATGGAAAATCCTATAGAAATTCCATATTTCAGGTCTAAAAAAAAAGAAACTTTAGTTAAAGGTAAGACTTCTACAAGATGCTTGATCTTTGCATAGTATATGGAAGTGTCCCAAAGTAGTTTTGAAGCAAATGGGAAAAAAATGGAAAAATAAGGTAGAAGAACAAGTATGAACTCAAGAAGCAGGGAGAGACAATCTGCAACAGGATCTCATTGAAATTGTCAAGACTAATAATAAGTGCAATAAAATAGTTTACCAATGGCATCTCACTGAGAAACATATAAACAAAACCTTTAGTTTTAAGAAATGGTGCTGAATTTGCCTTTTTCATTGTGATGTTATGCTCAGGTGATTATACATAATTATTCAAAAGCACTTTTACAAGTTTGGGTTGTATTCCTTGCTCCTTCAGGAATTAATTTGCAATGACTGGATAAAAATGCTTCCTGTTTGCTGATGCTTAATTTATTAAGCATTCCACACTGCTCTTTATCAGTAATGTATTATCTATTTAATGACACGGACCAATCTCTCTGCCAGATGCAAAGATTTTATGTTTTTTACAGGATTTTCAAAGAAAGTGCATTTAGTCAGAAGCCAAGAACTTTTCCTAGAGATAGTTCATTAAAAATAAATTCCCTCACTGATTTCCTACTTGTAATTATGTTAAAAGATTGATAAGTGAAGCAATTTTCCAATTCAACGTAGGCCATACTAATTTTAATTGTTTCCATTTTTAGGTAAGGAGTGGAGTTGTTGCATGTAAGGACTTACAAAAGTCCATTATATAAAAACAATTAAATTTTATAATTGAACTTATAGTATTAATAAAGATATTAATATATATTTAATATGAAATATTTTCTGCAAGTCTACTTTTCTAACTTCACTTCCATAAAGAAATCCAGACTGTTTTCTATAGTAGCATAAATAGGATTCCAGATTTAGCCTTAGTGCATGAGACAGGTTTCAGCTTTTGTGATAATGCAGGGTTTTTTAGTAACTTTGACTATTAACTATGCTTGCCCCTGGTGTGTGCGCAGAGCTCATCCCATGCACCCTTGTTCATCTGGCTGGTCAGTTAACCTAAGGCTCTCATCCAGGCTTCTCTCTAATCCATGGAGCACAATGGGCAAACCCAGAGCACAAGCTGCCCAGGCAATGACTGAATAAAATGATGTAAATCATCCTCTTCAGGTGCCTGTTTTCCACCACTGGCTGTAGGGGTAAACATTTTGAGTCATGTAGACTAGAAATTTAACTATTTTACAGTTAAGCTGGGATTCATCAGACCAAATGTGAGTAGAAATTTGAATGTGAAATGTTGGTGGGTGAGTTTTTTAAAATTTTAATAATCAACAGGGAAGAATATGTTCTTTTTCCAGTCACTTTAGATGTTTACAGCAGCTGGATGGCACGACAGAAGTGCCTGTTTCCCTCATCACAAAGGCTCCTTGCTTGCTGCCCACATCAGATGAGGAAGGATTCACCGTGGCTGCCTGCTCAGGATCCCTGATAACAAGTGCTGAGGAGAACATGGCTGTATGTGTGGCAAGGCAAGACTGGGAAGACAGGTTGAAGGATGTTTTATGTAAGATATTCTGCTTATTTCTCTTTAGGAACATGTGAAAAATATAGTACCAATTAATCACTGTGAAATGAATGCTTAAAAAAGACCATTTTGACTGAAGCTGTATAGAGATGGTTCTACGTGCATCCTAATGTGATGCCATTAGGATAAAGAACATGATAAAGTTAAAAGTCTGATATGCAGTGAACAAGTTACAAGATAAATGTCTTGTTTAGTTAAGATTAACTTAGTAGAAATAATCATTCTAGTTGGTGTTCATGCAGTGAATGTTAGCTGGATCAGACTCTCCAGATGTTTCTATTTTAGAGCCAACCCCAAGCCACTGAGATCTCTCAGAAATGCTACATAGTAAGTAAATAAACACTGAGTTATTTTTCAATTACAGTGTGAGAATAATTTGTTGTGTATGTAATCTCAAGGAACACATCTGGCAAGCTGAAATCAAAAAGCATGTAATCATTCTTCCTGTTTGCACTGACTTCTAAATAACTTTCTTATCTAAAGAAATATATATTCAATATGCTGTAATAAGGAGACAAGATCAAAAAGCTTCTCTTTTTCTCTGAGAATTACTGTAGAAGAAATTTAAAATTTTCCAGATGACGATTTGTACAATCAGAGACCCTCTCTTTTAGCACCCTGCCCCCTACAACGTGAGAAATATGGAGAACCATAGACTGTTGCAAGTGTTTAGCTTAGAAAGGACAGTTGGAGTTCAGCTGGGCCAATCTCTTGCTCAAAGCAAGGCTGAGTTCAAAGACTGGGCTGACATTCAAGAACGGCAGCTTCTCTGAATTGCCAAATGAAGGAAAATGGAGCCAGAAGGACAAGCAAAAACATGCAGACTGAGGAAGGACTGTGTAAAACATGGAAAAAGCTACTGAAGAAGGGCAGAAATTGGATGGAGCTGACTGTCTTTGACTGCCACATTTGTTGGCTCTCACTGGCCACAGATCAAAGTCCTGTTGACTCTTCCCAGAATTCTCTCTGGGCTGCTCTAGGACCCTCCGTCGATGTAATCATCCTGCATTTTGGTTACACAGCTGAATTACTCTGCCAGAATCTTTCCATTTTCACTAAGTACTTCCTGATGCTTATTCCAGAGAACATGAGATGTTAAATAGTGTGAGACTTAAGAGCAATGCAAAGGAGAAGCTGGGTCTTCTGCTGCATTATCCCACTAAGATCATATTTACACTTTCTCAACTGGTCATTCTATTTTTTTCCCTGAGGAACAGCTTAAGGTATCTTTTGCTGTACTTCAGATATATGATGGTGTTTATACTGCAGTAGAGAGGCACTGCTTGGCCCCAGATGCCTAAAATAATTGTATTTATGGAGAACAAGTTAAAATACAGAAGTTATTCATGGGTAGTAAGAAAAAGATTTTGACTTTGTATTGACAAATTAATTTAGTTAAACTACTGAAATATAGATAAAACTGTGGTATTTCCATAATCAGCAAACCTTTTCTATGATGTCAACTAATTGCAATATTACTGTTTTTTAAAAAATTCTTTATAAAAATGGTTTTATTATATTATTACTACTACTATTACTATCATCATCAAAATGTATCAATTTAAAATATTAGCAAATTTTCTGCTATGAAAAAACCTAATTCTAGAAATGGAAATTAATTGATAAAGTGTATATAAAGATCATTAAAATATTTTCTCATTCAGAGGTTTTGCATCTGTGCTTGTATTCATGCATATGGAGTATATCTCTAATTATCGGAGAATTTTTAGAAGTGCTCTATCTAGAACACATGAAAAGCAATTAAAAATGCTTCCATTATAGAAATAATATTCTAAAAAGTTCATTGAATATAATTCACACCCAAATGAAATATACACTAAAAATAAGGTGACCCTGGGAATATGTGTACAGAAAGCTTCCCTTCTTTTAGCTTAGGGTAATAAAAGGCACCAAACAAACAAAAGTCAAGATTTCTCTCATTTACCAAACAGGAACACTGCACAGTATGTTTCATATAAGCTGAAATACTGTTGCAAGTTATGAAAAATCTGGCTTTGTCAAGCAATTTATTTCCTTTAGAAATCTGTTTGGACAAACTTGGGAGTCAGTTTTCAGAATTTGTGCCTGGCAGCTTTGGCTTCCATGTCCTTTGTTTTTATACTGTAAACTGAAGGTGACACGATAAAGGGCTATGTATCCTGGTGCTGGTTTTGATTGTGTTTGAATTATGAGTCACCCAAAGGCTTCCTGAGAAGGGCAGTGAAGTATTTAATAAATGTTACAATCTTCATTTAGAAAAAAATAAAATAAGTTGAGCATTAATCATAGAGGGCAAGCATAGCTGTTGTTAAAGCTTTCCTTCCCTTTTTAAGAATGTAAATGAAAATTTCTCGAAGAATTGCACAGGGATTAATACCTCATTTAGAAGACTAATTTAGTTTCTGTATTTTTACTGGATATGCAACCCATAGGGGCCAAGAGAGTTTTGTGGCTTAGGAAGTGCCTGAAAAGCACACCTTCACATCTCCCCAGTGCTGTGTCTCAAGTCTGTAGCACAATAGATAATGTAGTCACTTGTTTCATAGTGTATTAGCTTACTTTATTACTATAAAATATTGCACTATTTTACAAATCACCACATCACAACGTCTACACAATGTACTTTGACAACAGATTTGGAAGCCCAACAAATGCTGTTTAATAGGACATTACATTATACTGAACCAACAAAAACATTGTCCAACACATTTAGACTAAACTTTAGACATGCCTCAGTACACGAGCACAGGTTGTAAGGTACTTTAGAGTCCAGCTCTGTAGTTCTCCATCCTTAGGCTGAGATCTCCCAAATCTCCTCTGAGGAAGGCGAGATTCTCTCAGAAACTAGACTATGGGTGACTGGGAAAAAACCCAAGTTTCTTCATGCCTCAGTAGGTTCTCCCACACACCATGCTTGGGAGGTATTTGGCTCCAAAAGATGTCATCTTTCACTGAGATGCACAGTCCAAGACAATACCATTAAATTTTCTGATAATACTGCTTGCAAGTGCAGAGGAGAAACTTCTCTGGCCTGGCCAGATTCCAAGGTAGACAAGCCAAAAAGTCTGTTTTCTCAAACAAACTGTTCTTCAATTTGCGTGAATTCATTCACTAACACCAGTAAGACTGAAATTAGTGTGCAGGACTGCCAGTGGAGCTCGTGGGTTCTAGCAGTGACACGGGCTGTAGCTATCAGACAATGTGCCCTGGACTCCCTGACAGGAACAAGGAGCTGCCTGTCCTGAAGGCAGAGTTCCTGCAGCTCTGCACAGATCCTGCGCGCACAGTGAGTCTCTTTGTAGTCCTAATAACTGTAATGTCTGACTGCTCACTGTCAGTAGCTCTTGGGTGTAAGGATTTAATGGCAGAATAGCCACGGGAGCAATGGTAGTTACCTCTCTATGGCATGCAGTGATGACAATAGATGTCTATACACTTGTGTTTCTTTTTGCTAAAAGGTTTTCTACAGGGACCTATTTCTCCAGTGTGCAAATGTACTCCTCTTAATGTCAGCAAGGGTTAGGCACACACATCCCTAGGAGAGGGGTCCCCAAGTTTTAACAGAAGCACTGTTCAAATTTCACACAGACCATATGAGCCTACATTAGAAAACAGTTTCACCAATGTTAAAAGCACTTTTGAAACAAAATGCTTCTAATAGTCATTAAAAACCCTTTGCGCAATATATGGAAAAAGGGTTTATCTAATGCTTTGCAAAATTATCCACAAATGTACCACACAGTGCACAAACATTAATAAGAAAGAAGCAGCAAAACCATAGCACTACCACTTTGAAATGCAATGAAATTAATACTACTTCCAGTAATACAGTGTAACAGCTACTAACTATTATTGATGTCTATTTTTTCAGGAATCCATATTCATTATGGAGGTCTATGGTTTCTTTATCTTTTATTCAGAAATATGGAAGCAATTGCACACTGTTTCACTGCTAATCAGAGCTATACAAGAGAAGATATGAAAGTTTCATTAGTGCAAATTTTAGGATAACTGGTCTCCTGCCCTAACTCCTCCTGTTCAAATTTGTCATTCCCTGTGTTACTGAAAGGTTAAAATTTCTCTCACTAAAAAGATTTAGACTGAATCCCTTCATAAACAAGGCTATATAGGTAACTTATTTTTTATTTACTTGCTATAACATGTGTAATATTTATTGAAATAGATTTTATACCAGATAATTGCAAGAAGATGCTTAAAAAGCATTTCAAGTTAATCCAAAGTATAAAAGAGTCTCAATGTGCAGGGTAAAAAGGATGTAAATAATTGGAAGGTTACTAGGAGAGCACATCTCTCACAGCTGAAAATATGATACTCGGCAAGGTGAGACATACCTTGTAAAGGAAAGCAGTGCTTCAGGAGTACTCTTAATGTAATGGCTGCTTTTTTTGCATGTTACCAGTATTTTCTGAAAATCTTTCGGAGATTTTATTTCTGGCTATAACAAAGGAAAGACAACTGTCCTTCTCACAAGGCTGTTAGGAAACTATTTTGCACAAAATGCTGATTTCTGTGTAGGGAAGGTAGGAAGGCACAAGTGTCCATGGTTGGGGGTAGGGAAAAGGGCAACATGACATCTAACAGAAAAGTCAGTGAAGTGGACAACATAGCGTGACTCACAATATTTTTGATCATTAAATGTTTTTGGCTTTACTAGCTTAAAATAGCAATAAGAATGAGCACAAAAAAAGGAAACAACTCAAAAGCCAGCATGAGAAGAATACGTTTACAGAGAAATCATGCTGAGGAAACTGTTGAATTTATGATGTCATAAAAAAAGCTCATAATTTGAGATGGAAAGGAAAAAGGTCAGCTATGAACCTTTGTTTTCCATCGTTTCTAAAGCAGATGGATCCAGGAACAACAGAGCACTTAGAGGGATGACAGGGCAAAATGGTGTGGCAAATTGGAAAAAGAAAATTGTAAGAGGATGCTGTCAGCAGCATGTTGGACAGAAGGCATTTATGTCTCTAACTTCCAGGTCTCAATGGATCACATGGTTGACTTCAAATGGGTCAGTGGTTCACTGTTAGGTTCATGTGTACATTCCTTTTGTGCGATAAAATGTCCCTTAAGCTCAAAAACAAGAGATATATGTGCCATTCAAGAATACAGGAGGGCTAAAAATGCAGATATTGCGAAATATTCCTCTCACCATTAGACTACTTTCAGGAAATAGGAGGAAATGGATCAGGAGCACATTTACAGTTGAAGTCAATGTCTGGAGCGGAGAAAGTATATCAGGAAACAGGAGAGATATGAGACCTTGTATGTCCCAAAATCTCCTCTCAGAAACAACAAAAGAAACATAACTTCATGAACAAGGCAAGCATGAACAGACTGCTGTTAGAGTACCCATAGAAAGCAATTAAACCAAGACTGGGTTCGTTTAGAAAGTGAATGGAAAGGAAAAATTTGCCCATGACTCAGGGATGTAAAACAGTAGAGACAGTAGGATGATGGAAAACCTCCGTAAGTCCCAAATAAAAAACCTACAATACAACATACTTCCAAGAATTTAATTTCTTTTAACCCTCAGGACTGTTGTCTACAAAGTCCTGAATTGGGGATGAGCAAGCCAAGACATACAGGGTCTCCAGTTTGCAGGAGGTACTCTGCTAATATTTTGAATGAAGAACTGCAGAATGAGAATAAAAGCTACAGAGACCTCAGTGGTGGGCTGAGCTCATGGAACCAAGCGACCAGAATTTCCTGGGCCAGACAAGTGTCAGCAGGGTGACAGTGCTGCCTCAGCTTTATCTTGTGCAGCTTTCCCTACAGACAACACAACAACCTGGAGGTAAAGAAGCATGAGCTTTCCTGACCAGAGGAATTGAAACACATTTTCCAATCCTGGCCAAAAAAAAGAAAAAAAAAAATCTCTTGTCTATTGTAGAAAGGCAAAGCTGGCAAATCTGAAATAAGTCCATGGATAGGGTACTGGGGCTGTAGGGCTCCTTCCATTGAAGTCTGTTTATTTTGTGAAATTTCTTCCTGTTTTTGAATTGCTGATGTTGCATGTGAAGTACTGTTAGTGGTTTTAAGGATTTATACAATATCAGAGAAAGATAATTTGCCTTTCTTTTACTTGCACAACTTACAGCTACATAGTTAAATTCTCCCTCCTCATCTTGACTCTTTGTGCATTCCATGTGGCCCTCACTATCTCCCATGCCACATCACAGTGCCACTGGCTGCTGACAGTCCAGTGCCACACCAGGACTGCGACACCATTTAAACCCTGTGGACAGTGTGTCAGTTCTCCAGTTCTGTTTTGTACCAACAGTCTCACTTTCTCAGAGCCAGCTTGGATTCTACCATTCTCTGATTCCATGATTATAAAATAGCCATGTGATGTAGGAATTTTGTCAGTCTCCCACTTTCTGCATTTAATGTTTCACTCTCAACACCTGTTATGAGTTGCCATAACTTCATGAATCAGTCCTGGGGTGTCTGCAGGTTTCCTTAACAACAGTATTTCAGACATAGTGTTGATGGATCTGCTTTTGAATCTGTCAGTTCTTTTTCAGGCAGAACACTTCTGGAGATGGGCTGCTGGCTATAGGTTCATATATTTCAAAGATACTGTCCAAAAGCGATGGCATATGTCAAATACACTGATAGTTCATTTAGTAGAACATGCCAAACCCAGTTTTTGAAGCCCTCATTAGTGAATATTTTGCTCTACATAAATTTGCTACATTCCACTTCAACCACTAAGCACTGTTTTTCAGTAGTACTGGACTAATTCAGAATTTATGCTCTATCTACATTCAGAAAGACTGATTTTTGAGAGCTCTTCCACACTATTTCAACAGCCTATATTCAGTGAAGTCTGCCACAGAAGTTGAGGATAAAGTGTAAAGCCTAAAGCAAAGCTGAAAAGGAGTAAATATCTTTGGGTGTTATTATCTTTTATTTTCTTTTTTCTTTTAATTAATTTTAAACTTTTTTTTCAGGTAACACTTTTCCACTATCTTTTCCATTCGTTTTAGTTGTTTTTCTGTACAAACGCATCTGTCAGCTTATAGTAATCAATATGGCTGTTCAGCAAAAACAGATTTAAAGATGTTGAACTATTCTGGTGCATCTTCTTAGCAAAGAACTTGTCCAATAAACAAAAAGTAGCCAGTGGTAGAGAGATGCTTTGTATTGTCTTTGATAAACAATTATATTATTTCCATTACTATTTTTTTTATCAAGCAGATAAATTGCTACTTCTGCTTTAAAGATCTTGAACTGAGTAGACTATGAGTTGTGGGACTTCCTCCAGCTGGATTGTACCCCATGACAAATCTCTGGTGATGGTCAGAGAGGTTTTAGTGGCCTCTTTGAGTACTGCTATTCTCTCCATCCTTTTGAAACATGCAGACCATTCCTTCTCCTGCATATGCTGGCTGTTAACCTTCTTAGCTTGAGGGACAATGTTTTTTAAAATGCTGTAGCATGCATATTGTGTGCACCCAAGGGAGCATTTTTTTTCCATTATGACATACTTTTTCCTATAATGGGAATAAATCTCAGTCAATGTTGATCTGTTTCTTGTCTGCAATGTAGATAAGATTGCTGGATGAGAGAGAAATTAAGTCACTTACAGAAATGGATTTGCCACAGTGAGCTGTGCAGTCAGGCCATATTCATATCAGAGACAGAACACATTACAAGGCAACACAACTTTATGCAAAACGCAGCCTTCCTCATCCACAGGCAGGAACAGCACTTTGGTCTTAATCTTAAAAATGAGACATTAAAGACAGGATGCATAGGATAATGAAGGAAAAGGATGGCATAATTCAAGTGTCATCACACATTAGAGGTAATAAAATAAAAATTGGATCCATGAGTAGTGAGAAAGTATGCCTTGCTTTACTGGTGTCACTGACTAAATATTTTAGAGCCAAAGAAGGTTTCTCTAAGTATTTGGTTTTGTATTCAGATTATCTCACATGACCAAATCTTATCATCTATTTATTATTTGTAACATGTTGGATAGACACATGCACCTGAAACAGTCATCCTCCACTCTCTTTATGATCAGTCAAGCAGAAAATATAGTTTTAAGATATACCTAGGTGTACCTGACTTACTTGAAACATCTACAGAGGAATTACATGAATTACATCATAGAAAAGCCTATTTCTGCCCAGGGACTACAAAAGGAGACATGACAACTAACACAGACACAATAACCTGCATTATAGGTGTATATTTAGTCACACAGGTTCCCTTTTCCTATGAATATATGGGAAAAAAAAAAGAAACCAAACCCTGGTTGTCATCTTAAACCAGTTCTCATATTTGTGTTAAGCTGTGATTTACCCTTCTCTTAGGTAGAGTAGGATTGATTCATAAGCTATTTTTTCAGTTCTTTTGAATCACTCAAACCAGTGAGATTTTTTTTTTTAAATTTCATAGTCTCGCAACCTTGAGTTAAGGTACAGTCATTAATTCTGATGTACAAAAATTCATGACAGTAAACTTGCATTTGTTCTGTGTCATCCTACTAAGTTTAATGACACTGTAATACTTCCAAATATTTGCTTTAGTCTCAGTCATTGTTTTACCGTGAACAAAATATGCTCTCCTTCTCTTCCCTGCATTTTCTAAAGCAACCAACCACCTCCTGCCCCAGCAACAGAGGGTTGAACGTTACTGCATTTGGACCTAGTATGTTGTGTCAGCTGAGCCAGGGGAACGACCTGTACCTCAGTGTTTGGCCTGAGAAGAGAGCAGATGGTGTAAATTTACACTGCTTCTATCGAGCGTTGAGCTCCGTGCAGCATCTCCTACCTGCCACAGTGCAGAAAATAACCACAGCTCAGTTAATGTACCAGAACTTGTTAAACTATCACGTTGATCAATGTTAAACTGTCATGTTTTGATCATGAATCAATGCTCTGAGAAGAAATTCCCTTCAGAGAGAGCAATTATCCTCAAGGGCTTGAGTTGTTGCTGCTTCAGGTTTTTTTAGCTACTGTCCTGCACTGATTGCTGAAATATCTATTTTATTGTCCATTATTTCTCAGGCTTGTTCAGCATACTGGATTTCACACTCCACTTCTCTCTGAAGACTGATGTTCTAAATCGTTTTCCTCTAGAGGGTGATAATCTTGCCTTTTTCAAAATATAACTCCACCTTTTGGGGTTACACTAACCCTTCTAATCCTCTTTATGCTCCTTTTTGGCTATGCAATTCTCCCTAATTTGTCAACTTCTTCATAAAAAAAATGTTGCTTACCCCACTGTTCAAGATTCTTAATGGACATTAAGGAAAACCAGTTTAATACCAATGAATAAAGCCTCTGTGCAACCATTAACTTCCTCCAAGTTCACATACTACAGTGACTCCAATCTAATTATCATCTTATTTTGGTTTCATTCCAAAGAAATGTCAGATTTTGTCTCTTGTAAAGCATTCTTTTACATGTATATCTATATATGAAAAATACTTTATTGACTATATGCCTATGTGCCTTTATTGACTATGTGACTATAGATCACCTATAATCACCTTATGTTTGTTACTTCTGCAATTTTGATAAAATGCTACTATATTCCTTACTCTAAAGATTTTTAGGTTTTGTAATGATAAACATTTGGCATATGCAAACACTAAGCTTCACTTCCAAATTTCTACCCTTCAGAAGGAAAGTAGTTACTATTTTTGCATCTTTTTGCATAGAACCCTTTCTTTTTTTTTTCTCTTGAAGCACAGAGTAATGTACATTAAGTGACATATGAATGCCTTTAGAGAAACAAAGATCTTTAATTTAAAAAATCCAATCATTATTCACTTCAGGTAATAATAAATTATGATGGATGCTCACCTCAAACCATCAAAGAGATTTTGTTTGGATAAAATAATAAAAGCTATGAAATAACATCACTGTCAAGTTTTTAACACTTTTCGTGCTCTTATTGCTTCTTTACGGAAAAGTCTTGACTCTCCCCTTCCAGTGGTGAACGTTCAAACTTACTGTGTCAAGCTGGTGAGAAAAACTAAGTTGCTAGAAGCCTTTTTTTTTAAATCAGAGAAAAATATACCATGGATCTCTGTTATCAGGAAAGAAAATAACCCAAATAACTGTTGCACAAAATTTATACAATGAATGAAAAGGAGGCAAAATGGCTCATGAAAAGCAGTACCCTTGTAAAGGGCTAACAGATTGCTCTGGTTGTGATCTACATTAATGAGTCAATAAATACAATTACATCTAAAGCTTGCAGCACTGCTTTGAGACTACATGAGTTTGCTGCAGACACCACTCAAACTATTATGGGGTGAAAGGTCTGGAACTGCCCTAGTTTTACCCTTATACGGAGATGGGACCATTGACACTCAAAACACATAAAGAAATGTACAACGAACTGTAAGATTTTGCCTAGGATACTCAATTGCAGACACATTTTTCCAGAACCAATGGTGTTACCTCCCACAACATGGAAATTAATTTCCAATCTAGCAAACAAGGATGTAGTGAGTATATGTATGTCTTATGGTTTAGAACCTTTTACACACATTTTTGTAATTGTACAGACTTTCCAAACTTACCTCCTCTATGGATAATCAAAGAAGTTTCACTTCCAACAGGACATTCTTTAAGTATATCCACTACTTCTGCATGGCTCAGGTTCTGTACATTCTGCTGGTTGATCTCAACAATGAGGTCACCTTCACACAAACCAGGACATCCCTGAATGTCTAGAATTTGCTTCACCCTCTGTCCTGTAGGACTGTCTGCTATAGTGAAGCCAAAGCCCTGGGCCCCTTTCACAATGGTTAAGGTCATGAGTTCAGCTTGGGTGGCCCCAGAAGAAGCCATTGATACATTATCATCATGGGCAGGTGGTGGGAATGTGCTATCAAGCTGACTATCTGCTGGAATGGAGTGCAAGGAGTGTGGTGGTCGATCTGTTACGTCTGGAACAGACTGAGAAGTCCTAGAAATGTATTCCAAATAAGTTTCATAGTTATGTCTTCCATTTACCACTACCGGAGGCCTCTCCATTACTGCAAGGGGTGGCACCATGCTGTTGGCAGGATCTTCAGGATCAAAGGGCAAAGGGTATCCACGACATAGCACCAAGTTGACACTCTGACCAATAGGAACAGACTGGAAGAGTTTGACTACATCTGCGTGAGTATGTCCAAGGACACAAACTTCATTAATATAGACAATCACATCACCTAGAACGAGAAGAACAAACAGTGACAACATGAGACAACTTCAATTGCTGTATATGCAGTGCATTTAAAAAAAAAAAAAAAGAGATAGAAGTCTACTAAAAAAAATTTGATAAATTCAATCAACATACTCAAATAGGAGAGACAAAAAAGTAAAGTTTGTCTGGCAGCAAATGTAATACAAAGACACAATGACAATACCAGTTATTTTCTGTGTAAGCTCACAGATGGAAAATTAAGATGGATCCAGACATTCAACTTTTCTTAGTATTTCCTCCCTATTTTTCCACCTCCTTTCGGTGTAGTCTCCATAGATTACATTTTAAGATACAACGGAAGATTATTTGGAGAGTGTGTTGTCAAGAAATACCATTGTTTGGTGAAGAGTAAAAGAAGAAAAAATAGTAAGTACTCCTGGACTTAAGAATCAATGAATAGCAATGCAAGACTGTGTATGCATGTGCATAAAGAAACACTTTTTGCATTGATCATAATATTGACATTTTTCTGTTAAATGTGATTACTTGCCATCAGTCATTCGAACTACTACTGTCATTTCTTATTCTAGGCATGAACTATCTATCTTACATAACGCAGAGCTGTTTAATGGCATCTTTTTGTAGCCAAAAGGCTCAAGGACAATGACACAACAAATTTTTTTAGACAGGTTCAATAGCTTTTTATTAGAAAAATCTGGGCAAATATACAAAAATCAGTTTAATATTTTCACCTAACCATCTGGTAAAATCAACCCAAAAATACTACCTTTACCTCCAAATCTTGTCTCATGTATAGCAGAGCTACCAGGATGAGCATATGGAAGCAGAATACTTTAAGTCAACAGGCTATTTATGGGTCTCCATATTGCCTATGCACCAACCATCTACTGTTACTGAAAAGTTCAGAAATAAGCTCGAGTTCCTTCTTGGTGTTAGAATAGATTTATATATTTATAGCCATAAATAGATCTTTTAAATGTATGGTTAAGGTGCATATTAAAATAAAAATGAGTGATCAGTACAAACAATATTCAGAATAGTTTGATGACACACGATCAGTTTTCACTTTCAGAAAACAGTTTGCATCTTTACAGAAAACGAAAAGGATGCTTTGTTAGAGAACTCTAGAAGTTAAATTATTTTTCTAAGGGAAGATTTTCTTATTATCCTACCGTTAATCACCAGGATACGGTGAGATGTCTACAAGATAAACAGTTCAAAAATTGACACATCACAACTAAAAGCTTTTTAAAGGTATTTGAAAACTCATCAATAAAACGAGAATAATTTAGGGAGAATGAGGTGGTTTGGGTGGAATTGCTTTAAGCGTATTTATGAAATTATGTCTTTCAAGTACTTCAATCAAAATATCTTATCAAGCAAACCGAGGATAAGAGCATCGTCAAGATGCCAAGGCAAGGGCTGTTTCTAAGTGACAACAAAAGGCAAAGGCTGCTTCTATGTGAAAATGAAATGGTCAATTCCCACATGATCAGTCTGTGTCACAGCCTGACAGTAATTAATTGCATATGCACAAACTGTGATTCAGAGGAAGATTTCTTCAGAGGGTGCCTAGGGAAAAAACGCTGAGGAAGTTTGTTTAAATGATTGTGAGTATTTTGCACATAAATCTTAGGAGCTGCAAATGCTTTCTTAAACGTGCGTCATAAATAGATTTTAAAATAAGCGTAAATAGTAACGTCACTTCACAGGCAGTGCTGAAAGAACTGCAATGCTTTTGTCTCAAGCAGCTGAAAATAAAGCAGTTTTCAAAAGTTAAAATTTGAAAGAAAAAACGCACCATACAAATTACCGTGGCAATGGCTGCAATTCATCATGATTTGCTCATGCCCTGGTATAAAAAGATCTTACCTGCATTCTCATCCCTGGCTTCCCCGTTAGCAGTGAGGCTGACATTGCTCACAACAGGACTGCTTCTGTTGAACTGAGAGCTCTTCAGTGCATGCTCCTGTTTCAGTAGCTATGCCTTAATAGTAACCTTGCGACTTTTTAATCCATGCAGTCTTTATTTTCCTGAGTGCTGGCAATGCAGCTATGTGGTGGGAGGAGACCAATCTGTTTGTTCATCCTCTCTTACAATACATTAGCAGGGTGCAAAAGGAAAAAATGTAATTTTTGTGTTGGGCAAGTAAATCATTGTGTTTTCAGCCCTTCACTTTAAGTATTTGGAAAGGATTAGCTATGATATAAAATTTAAATCAATATGGTTTTGATATATCAGAGAATTACAGAAACTAGTTAACATTATATAGGTCTGCAGTGAAAAGAAATTAGTTTTTGCAAGAGGAGAGCAGTCAGGAAACATACAGGCCAAGCAGCCCCTTTCCCCAGTCACTAAACAGGCAAAACTGAGCCCTAGAAGATCTTGGGTAAGAACTTCAAATCACGACCTTGCATTATCCCTCACAAGACAGCAGAAAATGTTTCAGCATTTCCTGAATTGATATTTTTAAAGCTCTTTGTGGTTGCTGAGGTATAACATGAATAGCACACCGGGGCACACGCTGAAGCTGTAACTCAGCCACAGTGGGAGCATTGGGGACCCACCTGCTCTACTGTCACATGGAGAATGCACAGCCACAGGTTAAGGGTGGTGAGCACAGCAGCTCAAAGAAAGGAGCTGCAGTGGTGCTGCACTGGGGAGAAACAGTTTCAGATCATCAGACATGAAGGAGGAATAAAAAGGGTTAATTGCAGAAATCCTTCAAATTAATCTCTCGACTGTACTTTCTCCAAACGCAACTCATTTTTCCAGGCTGAGAGTTCCTCATTGCTGACACAGAGAGAAGTACCCAGCATTTGGTAAGAAGAGAGAGAGATAAGAGCATTACCGAGACAGTGCCACGCTAATGCAAAGTTCAAAACCTCTCTTCTTTAGGAAAACTCCCTTAAAGGCTCCTGTAGCATCTTTTCTGCTTGTTTTCTTCTGCTGCTTCTAATAATAATGGGTGCATATGGACAAGCATAATAGCGATCCACTTTATAATTCCTGTCTGATTTTCTGAGCAAGCCATAGTCTGCCTCCAGAAATCACAGTTTCACAGTGAGTGGGTATCTTTGAAGTTATGCAGAACATTTATATTAAGCATCAAACTTTGCCTGACTTTTAGAATTAAATTTACTAAAATGACTGGAGTTTGCTTACAGATTGATTCAGGCTGGCAGGGGTCTCTAGAGGTCATATTGTCCAAACTCTGCTCAATTAGAATCCCTTAAAACCAGCTGTCCAGGACCATGTCCAGGAGGCTTTTGAAAACCTCCAAGGAGCTAGACTCCACATCCTCTGGGCAACCTGTGCCAGTGCTAAATCACCCTCCCAGTCAGAAAGTGTTTTCTGATGTGCAGAGGAAACCTCCTGTGTTTCAGTGTTTGCCCATTGCCTCTTTTCTTGCTACTGCAAAGAGCTTGGCTCCATCTTTGCACAGGTATTTATGCAGATTGGTAAAATCCCTCTGAGCCTTCTCTTCATCCTCTCTATCAGGTGCTCTCCTATTTCATCCTCCTCACCAGCCTGTGCAAAGTGTACACAGGCCATACCAACCTTATCTTACCTGACACTGTTCAGGGATGAGGGAGCCCAGAAGGGCTGATCTATGGAGCAGGCATCTAAATCAGACTCTAGATAAACTGGCAGGTTTAATAGAAACCCAGTAGACAATAGATACCCTGGTCTACATCTCAAACATCTACTCTGTCACAAAAACAGATTCTTCAATGTTTAAATTCAGCATTAACTTGAAGAATGTTGAAGAATACTGACAGCAAGGAAATCTGTCAAACTGTCGTAAAGTTACCTTTGCTTTAGTTAAGGCTCTTGAATTTAACTGACAAATTTAGGAGCATAGGTCTGGAAGGGACTTCCTGGATGGCTGAACCTAGCCCCCTGTTGCCAGATACAACACAGTATGTTAAACTTGATGAAATTTGATGTCTTCTTCACAGAAACAATCACACAAAGCCCCATAATATCTCATTTATTTAACTGGTTTGTTTTGATTATTGCTGACCATCACTTATTTTGTCATGTAATGTTAATTGACTCAGTGCCTGAATGTTTGATTAGAGGTTACATTTTGTTATCTACAAATTCCAAAGCAAAAACCAGATCTATACTATCATTATCTTTAGTTGGATTAGTAACTGGTGAAGAAATTTGTGAGCTTCAACATCTTTTAATGACAGATTCTGTTTTACATTCCTCTCTACAAGAATGTTGCAGAATTAAATCTGACACCCCGGGGGATTTTCCACAAGCATTAATTCTGAAAAAAAACCCTACTTTTTTCATGCTTGAAGTGCTTGATCCAAAAAGAATCTGTTTTATTGACATAACTAGTTTCATCACAAATTATCCTACAGTTTCAAGCAATGTTACCAGCTCTATTTACCTCCTTTCTGAAGAACCTGTACTATTCAGTTGACTCCATTTATTGTTTCTGCTAGGTTTTTATAACCCCACATTCTCTGTGTAAACATCTTGCACTAGGAGGTAAAGTTCAGCCATTTTCTTACCTATGTTCCCACTCTTTGTAAACAAACACTACTTTGCTTATTTCTTCATGTTATTGTTTCTTGTGCACTTAGGTTTCTGGCTGTACTTCAGTGAACTGAATTGCCTGCTGGACCAGCATTCTTATTATTAATTAGAATTCACTAAACTTTGAAGCCTGAACGCAGAGGAAAAACATGCAGATTAGATCTTTTTTCGAAGTTTAGTAGAAATGTCTCCATTCTTTCTGACAGGTTTTTGATCATGCTCTTAATGTTAGGTTTATGTGCTTAAAATATGACAGAAGGCTGTGATTTGGGGAGGAGACAGCTCTGCTACCCCCCTGCAGCCAGCACAAGCCAATAGCAACAGAGCTAAAACAGCTCATGGTTTGGCAAGTCAGCACAGGACACACCAGCTCTGCAGGACTTGGGCTGCATAATTTTTTGCTGCATTTATAGCCCACATAAACTCTGCTGTCTTCTACAGCATTACTTATTCCCACTTGCATGTCTCACCCATATAATCTAAATTCTGCATATGCATACTCTGCATCAGTTTCAGAAGCAGCAATACATGATTACTTCATCGTTGAAGCTTTCCCTTCACCTGCCCACCCACACTCTCTACTGTCATTACCAGATATTTCTGTCACTTCTCAGCAGTGACCTCGCCTTCTCTTTCTGCAGAGTGCTGCAAGATTGCTGGCACTGGAGCCTATTCATAATAAATTCAGAGCATGTTTCCAGTACCGAGATATGAAACATGGGGGTAATTTTAATAACAACGGCTTGTGATTGATGGCCATGAAAGATGCAAAGATTTGTTAGAACTGAGCCATTTTTTCATTCTCACATACAATTACAAGTAGCAGTGCAGATAACTAGTGTCTGAGGGATCCTTTAGTAAAACAGCAGACAAACTACATTCTGAAACTTTGAAACTCAACTTCCACTGAAACTCCACTTGCCATAGGTGTTAATCCATTGTGTGAATAAGTAATTTCTGTTACAAATGGCCAGAAGCCATTTGTAACAGAATCTTACAAGAAGAAGCCAATCTTTTACATCCATGTTTTTGGATGTAAAAGATTTCAAAAAGTTCTGCAAAACCAGAAATTCTCTGTTTTCTTGTACTCTGACTTGCTACAAAACCTTGTAAAAACTATTTGGCTCTAGCTGCTAAGATCTGATGGCCTGACTATTACAGACAAAAGATAAAGCCTAGAGTCCTGTAGTTCATGGTAGCCTGATTTGTCTTAAAAAAAAAAAAAAAAAAAAAGGCCCTAATTTGGTTAATAATCAGTACAAAATTACCCTTATTTTTAAATAAAAATTTTGGAATTATAACAACTTCTGAAAGGAGTTTGCAGTGTCACATGATGATTGCATATTAGTACTGAAATACTTCAAACACCTGCCAAGAAAATCCTTACTTATTTCTTCTAAAGAGGAACATTAGACTAACTGCTCAAACATATCAAGAAGGTGACCTGGGGAGAAGTACATGCATACAATAACTACAGCTATTGACTGAAAGAGCTAAATTTAAAACTGACCACTTTACTAGCAGCTTTATACCAAATTTCTCTGATAGTACTGCAGCAGCCACACTGAAAAGAAAAGATCTGCTGGGAGACATAATGGTCAGCTGCCTCTGCACTCAGAAACAGTTTCAGGACCACTTGCTGGTATGAGAACACTGAGGAGTCCATTAAAATATCACTGCTCATACTGGCATGGAAGAACCATCTCCCAGTCTTCATTACATACAGAAAGTTTTACCTATGTGTGACAAAATCAGCAAAGCTGACAGGTAACCACCATCCAAAGATCCTGCTTTCACTCACTGAACTCAGAGGCTCAGGGGAAAATATCAGGGTAAGAGAAATTATTATTTATTTAATCACTAATTGTTATTATTTACTATTTTTTAAAATCAGACAAAAAGTCAAGCCAAAATGTATTCCTAGGTATTCAGGCACTCAAACTGGCATAAGACAGGCCGGGATTTTCCTCTTACTGAAACCTGAGCAACAGATATAAATCATCTGTTTTTCACATTTGAGCCAGCACTTCTACTTGTACAAAACAGCACTGTAGGAGTGATTAACTTGGGCTAAAATCTGTTCCCATCATTGGAAAGACTGAGCACACCAGCTCTGAGCTTTGCTTCAGGGCCCTACATAAAGATGTGACACAGACACTTGTCTGCAACTTTACCCAAGACTCGGATCTGTTGAGTAAGCAGGTGCCATTTTTATACAATCAATTTTTTAGAGCCCATTTTAATTCTACTGTGACCCAATGCATATGCCTAATTAAAAAGCTGTCTATTCAAAATTTTTGTGCTTAACCAGCATGTATCATGTAATTACACTCAGGCAGATGTGGATTAGGAGAAGAAACTACTTCCATTTTATTTGTATTTTGCATATAGTGGTAAAAGCTATTTAAATAGAGGCATTTATTTGGGAGAGAAATAAAATACATTCCAGAAAAATCTAAAGACCTTGATTATTTGCTGATCCAGTAAACATAAAGCACTGTAGATTAAAAAATGTAAGTAATGCAATAGCAAAAGCATACTTAAATGAATGCTGGTCATAAAGTAGTAAAGAGTAGGCAAATTCTCTTCCTAGAAACAGTTTTTCACTTCTTCAAGCATCTGAAAGCACAGCATGGATGTTACTGCTATTTTACAAAAAAAAGTAATTACTTAAAAGATGGTAAGTATATTGGAGGCAAGACCACATAAAAAGAAAAAGGTCCAATTTCCAAGGTAGCCTTTTATTTACAAATTATGTAAGCTTGTTCTGTCTAAGTTCTGCTTGGAGGAGCTACTTGTGCATCCTGAAACGCCTGGTGTGAATGAACTGCGTGACAGAACGTCAGTGGATCTGAGGAGCGAGATAAAAAATGTATGCCATGTTTGCATAGCTATTTGGGATCACTTTGAAGGGTGTCACTGTGCGCAGAGGCTCATGTAGGAATGAAACCCTTCCTTTTCTTTAGAAAAACGAGGTCAAAATTTACAACACATTTGCTTCTGTACGCACATTTTATTTCTGTAGGCAGCGCATCACATTTATCTAGGTAATGGCTCCCAGGAGGAGCAATGTAGCCCAGGCAGCCTCCCAGCAGCCTCGAGGCAGAAGGGTATGGAAAAGCATGATGGAAATACCAAGCAGCCCCTGTGCCCGACTGGGAATCCTGGCAATGTGCCACCTGTCCCTGGTGGAAGACATTTCCAGCAGCATTGTCGACTGCACACCATTGCCACTGCTGATTCCTGACATAAACTGCCAGGAAGGAAAAAGGGAGATGGATGAGGTGGGGAGCTACATGGAGCATTTATAAAGACACTGCAGCACAGTGACAAATGCCTTTATATATCGAAATATATATACATATGTCACTGGGAATTTTTAGTAATAAGCAGTCACGCTGTGAACTGAAATGGTTAATAGAGCTTTTTTATTCCTTTGAGTAATGTTAGCACCATGAGGACAAGAATAACTAGTCACATACTAAATTAGTAATTTGTGAAAGTAACAGCAGTTTGTTGGACACTTAAAAAACATGTGCAAAGATAGATGAGTAGGATTAATCTCCATTTAAAATCTATAGAGGTACAACTTGAAAATTCATTTCTATTTTAGAGATATTATGGTTTCCAAGGAGATTCCTTGTAACTGAAGTGGGCATTACTGCCAGAAGTGGGTTAGTTTTATAACTGTTATCTATTTGGCAAAACTACGATTTTCATCATTGTTTGATCAATACTCTGTTTTTTTGCCACACTCACACAGTGTTCATCCACGTGCCTAATTCACCAGCTGACTCTTTGAGATCAGTTCAAATCTGATTTGACTATCAGTCAGGCTATTAACTTAATTTCAAGCTAAGACTTAAGGCTTTGATTTGTGGATGTTTTGTGTATTCATTGCTCAGGTCCACATTCTGCTGACTGAGATCAATGTGAGCTGCCAGCAGTCAATGTGCTTATTTCAGACCCAAACCATGGATGTGGAGCCAAACGCGAAGCACCAAACCTGAAGGCGCTGCTCTGATGTACTGATTAGCAAGGTTAATGTGCAATAATGATAATGATAACATGCATCCAGATTCTTTCCAAAAGAAATGTTTACTGTTGTCCCAGCTGCTACTTTTTATGCTATAAATTCACTACCAAACATTATGCCGAGGAATCTGACTCTGATTAAACACCTTGTGTCCTTAATCCTGCCAGCTCTAATGAAATGTGTCCTCATTCGCTGCTTCACCCTTGTTATTGGAGCTTCTCCTGTCATGCCAAACCAGAAATTCAGAGTATCTATATCTGCACTCCTAGTTGTCCATACATATAAATCCTCAAATCTTTCTGTATCTTGAAAGTAGTCAACTGGGTTTACAAGGTCAGCACCTTTCAGGGGCAGATATTTCAGAAGAGGTCTGGATCACTAGAGATTAATGCTTTTGTGAAAAATTAAAGACAAGGAGCATTTTATCAAGAAGAAATTAAATGTATCAAAACAGTGAAATAATTTCCAGCTAAGTAAGTGGACTTTTACTAATAGTTTACTACATATAAATACCTCAGTACATTTGAAATGGAGCCATATTTGATTACCAATTCATCAACAAATGTCTTATACAAACGTAAGGCTAGTATATAAATAATTTTCTTCTCATGAGTTTTATAAATGCCATTCAAATTTTATTTGATACGTGCTTATCTTATGTATTACCTCTCTATTATCTTCTTTTTTTTTTAGTAGTAAAATCATCAACAAAAAAAATTAACTTCAGAAATCTTCTCACATAATTTCTATACCAAAAGATCGACTCAATAGTTTTCCAGGTATGTATAAATATATTACTTGCTTTAAAACTGCATGGTAAAGATAAATAGTGGAGTCCCTCTAGGTTCTCTAAGGTCTTACAGTATTTTTTGAGGTTAACAGAGGTTAATGTGCTATCAAACTGACCTTCCTTCCAAGCAAACGTTGGTTGCCTTAATATCTCTAGAGCCTCTTTCACTGCCAAGCACTCATTTTCAAGGACAATATATTTTTAATCTTTGCAAAACAATTTAACATCTTCACCACTGAATAATTATTCTTTCACTTTCAGCTTATTTCTGAATACTATACTAAGTATTAACTACAACATTCAACTTGCAGGTTTTTTGTTTTTGTTTTTGTTTTTGTTTTTTTTTGTTTTGTTTGTTGGTTTCTTGTTGTTGTTGTTTTTGTTGTTGTTTTTGGTTTTTTTTGTAAGAAGAAGGAGCCAAAGTCATTAACAAAAATCCCACCAAGCTCCTTCTTTAAAACAGCTTTATAACACATGGAAAAGTCCAGCCTTACAATAGTTAGGAAAAGGTGACTTTCCACCCTCATAGCTTTATGGCTAAGAATCACATTCTCCTTTTATGAGGATTATCCAATCTCCCACTAGCTATTCTTCCTCGTGTCTCATCCACCTTGACTATTTTCTGTTTTGGTTCGTGAGCTTTTTGAGAGAGAGGGGAATTTGTGGTGCTCTTGAATGGTTTATAGCACTGAGGAGTCACAATATTGTTAGGACTTCATTTCCACTGTAGTAAATATATGACCAATAACACCACCATTGCAGGGCAAATACTCCATCATTTCCCAGTGCAATGTAGGAGTTCAGCTTAATGTTCGGATCCCAAAACTTGCCACAAACTATGCTGCAATATGGATACATCAACTGCTGTTCAGTAGACAAATCTCAAACCTTATAAAGGGGCATTAATCCTGTTGTGTATGAGAACACACCATATCTTCCTCTTTAGAAAAGAATTAATTTTCTGGATGTCTAAATGTATTAATTTGTTAATTAGCTAATGAATAAAAACAAATTAAAATGTGTTGTTATGAATGACTGTGATGCTGTATCAGACTATTTGCTGAGACCATGAAAAAGCAGTCTCACACTAGGGCTGCCATCTCCTAATGCTCCCTATGAATCATCCCAGGGGTGCCCTGTAATTAAAAAGCCCTTCCCAAAACTATCATTGTATCTCATTTCTCCTCAAAAGGCTACCACTTAATGCCATTTGATTCCATACAATATTTCTATCCTGCTCCTGACAAAGTAGGTGGCACCATCAATCCTGAGAGTGCATTGCTTCTGTGTCCATCAAAAACTGAGATCGAGCTACAGTCTGCCATCCCACTGGAGATGGTAACCACAGTGGTAAGAGGTGATCCATGGAAAAGTTCTCTCAAGCATATTATAAGCACAAGTTTCTCTTCTTTGGAAAGCCTGTAAAAATGGTGGGAAGGGGGACAGCCACTCCACAAACTTCCTTCTAAGAAATGCTGCGTGAGAAGTGCACCAAGGAGGGCAAGAGGGCCGTGTGTTAATGGATGCAGCGCTGCAGACAGGCGGTAGCTCAGGCTGAGCAATGGATGAGTGCTGTGCTGGGGGCTGCAGGGATGGAAGGAGCAGGAGGAATGTGGGCCATGAGTGCCAGCAGCAGAGTGGCAGAGAAAGCAGGAATTGCTGGGCACTGGGTGCTCTGCTTCTCCCTGTCTTTAAAAATACCCTAACTGGCTGCCTGTCTAAGAGCCCTGTCCTGCTTCAGGAAGGCACAAACAGACTGGAGTATACCACTGAATCCTGCTCCAAAAATTAATGCTTTTAAAATGGAGGGCAATTTACATTAAAACTCCCTCTGTTTTTTCTGCTTCTTATGGCATTTCAAATATGAAATTATTAATTTTTCAGACTTGTATGCAAGCAATGTTAACATACAGGCACTACCAGAAAATGATTTTCAGGCAAAACCCACAGTTTTTTCCCAACTGCTTATATGTCAACTGCAACTTTTAGAAATACAGTGAAATTATACAATCATTATTTCCAAGGGGGATTATAATCAGAGAAACTCAGGTACCTAAGAGGAAACAAAAAAACCCCAAACAACCCTGGACATAAAAATGAAAGTACTGCTTTTTGTCTGTTTTAGCTCTCTCTGCATTTATTGCAAACTACAAGTTCAGAAAAGAAACCTGGATTTGTCTTTGTGAATCCCTCAAACCAAAGGTGGGGCTGCTGACACTAACAGGAGAGACATCGCCATACATAATATTGTCCTGACAGCAAAGTTAAGCATTGCTGGGTGAATGAATTCAGTGTTTGTTTGACCTAGTGCAGTCTGATTTAGGGGATTTTATGATGATATAGCAAGGACACTTTATACCTATTCATGGAATAATAACCCAATTCATAAAATAGAACAAGCTTTTACAATAATTGATAACAATGTGCTAAATGATATGATTACAAAATAGAATTTTTTCCTAATTTTATACTATTAAGAGTTGATACATTATGTTTTCAATTATTATTTAGAAAAACAAATTGTGTAATTTTGAAACTGACAATCCTTTAGCTCTTCGCAGCAAGGAATCCCGAAATTGTTAATCTTGACAAATTTTACATACATAAAGATGAACCAATCAATCAATGTATTAAATGTCTAGTGAGTCTGTACTGTAAACTGCTACTGAAACATTGTCAATGCTTTCAGGGTTAATGAATAAGTGGAATTACAATTAAACACTTTGGAGAAACGAATTCTGAGGAGTTCTATCATTTTAATTTCATTGAGAATGAAACTATCCAGTCTTTTCACTATCCCTCCAAAAATATGTATATTTGTACCTCTTATGGCAAAACTATTTTAATAGCACTGCTAGCATTCCCATGGCAAGGAGTATTCTGATTAACTGCGACAGTGGAAGGGGTTTATGGAAAAAAAAAAATTGATACCATGTTGTTAATGTCCCTATAGCACAATTTCTAACACTACTGCTATGAATTATTCAATATGCTAGGGATAACTAGTGTGAATGCTTCTCA
This sequence comes from Acanthiza pusilla, assembly GCA_036630365.1. Lineage (NCBI taxonomy): Eukaryota > Metazoa > Chordata > Aves > Passeriformes > Acanthizidae > Acanthiza > Acanthiza pusilla. The sequence goes on from JAXCHO010000079.1 coordinate 41,729,671, forward strand.
GTGTGCTCATTTGTTATGTGACAGACACCATAAAAAGAGAGGACAGTAACTTTGATATTTGCAGTGACCATATTTTCATTCTCTGACTTCCCTGTCCTCCCAGATTATTGCAATGAGCTGCAAACTAAATGCTGAAAACCACAGTTCCACCTAGCAGATCTCATCTAAAAGGTACTTTTGGAAAACAGAAGTATGCATATTTTCACACTTATTCATATATCTTCAGCTAGCTTCAAAAACAGTACTGATTTAGAAGGAGAATAACTGGTCCATCTAGTCTAAAAACTGGAGAGTGTGTTTTGGATTCTGAGTCAATCTGGAATTTATAGCACAGCAAACATAGCTGTTTCTCTGGTGAAGAGCTTCTGAGAAGCAGCGGTGGCACATTTTCTTCCAGTTGTGTTCACTTGGGCTTGAAGGCACAGGACAACCTTCACGCTGACAGAGCAGAGGGCATCTGCCCCTACGTCCAGTTTTAGGCTGCTGCTATCAGAAAGAGCCCCAAGCACCAGAGATCCTTCGAAACCAGCCCAGCACAAGGGAGTAGTGTAACTGATAATGTCAATTAAGTGACATGGAAATAGAGGAAAAACAAATACTAGCAGCAACGGAAGGAGAAATATAATGAAGTGAAGAAATTGTGAGACAAAGTCCTCTGATGTCAGCATCTCCTGTCCCCCATACTGGCCAAGGAAGCTGAAAGGCATTTCTGTATTTCCACAGTCCTTGCCAGTCCATAGATAATTTTACAAAGAGCATGTTCCCCAAACCCATTAATGGCTTTGTCCTGTCATTTAAAAAAATCACCATTAAATGAGTAATATCAAAGATGAGATTTGGGTCCTATTGTAAGCCTTCTGCATGCACAGGGAAGAAATGTTTGCCCATAACACATGTGCTTCTGTTCCACTGGAGTCTGTGTAGGTTCTACTATGGATCAGAACTAAATATTTTCTCAGCTCTCTCTTACCCACTCTCTACATTACTTCTATCAAAGGACTCTTGCCCTCCCCCCAGCTATGAATAATAAAATGAGTACTTGTCTGGTTATTTTTGTGTAGTTAAAGAGAATGTGCAAAAGCAAGACTGTTTAAGATGACTGATAATATATTCTTTTTCACTTGCACAAATAGAATCCATTTGGGAAGGATGCTCTTGAGGCATAACAAGGATTTTGAATACCTAAGTAAGACCCAGATGTGCTTAGATACCAACAACATGTGAAAGAGATTAAAAACAGTTGCCATTAAAAGAGAAATTATTTACATGAGCATTCTGCAATTTCCTCAAGTCTCTTGCTTGCAAATTAAAAGCCAGACACACTGCCTAATTCAAACACAAACATACAAGCGGTGACTTCACCTAATGGAAGAATAATACTGCTGCACCAAATTGACTGAAATGCAAAGAAATGAAAGAAAAAGGAGTAAAAATATATTATCTTAATTTTTCTTTTTTACAGATAAAACCGGATATAAGAGAAAATCTAACTCCATTACTAATAGCAATAAAATAGCGAGGCTACACTGCATGAGAAATTTAAATTTCTCTGAAGGAAGAAGTCTGATATTTAGCCTGTCCCTAAACCCTGCTATTGAAGGATGAAAACAGAAGTCACAAAAAAGTTGTGTCTCATGTAATTTCTAATATTTGGGAGAAGAACTTGCTGCCACTGCAAGAAAGAGCAAAAATCTTGCTGCAGTCTGTTGAAGTGGATGCAATTACACCATACAGGTATTATGCATCACTCCGCTTGTCAGCTGGCCAGGGCTGCTTGCATTTCCACACGAAGGCTGTCAGAAAGTGACTGAACACACCAACTTTCTCCTTCCAGTCTTGACTCTCAGAGAGATTGTTTCAAGTGTCTTGTTAGATTTCTATTATACACTCCAAATTTGGGGCAGTCTTTTGAAAAATGATAGATTAAAGGTTGTCTCCATTGTCTCGGCTGTGTTTGCATTGTGCAAACAGATTTTGATACAGTCTGTACTGAGATCACACTTTGTATTTTATTCTTTGCTACAAGGTCTTTGTTCTAGTCCCTCCTTTTCCCACACTTGGCCTGGCTGTTTCCCACAGCTGTGGTTTCCAGTTCTGGGAGAAAGAGGGAGAGGGAGAGGCAGAGAGAGCCTGATGTGGCTTGCCATGGCCACTGCCACTCCTGCACAACCTGACTGAAGATCCAAATCAGGGAAAGCCTGGCTTTTTCTGTCAGCCCATGGCAAAGCATATTCGACACTGAATTCACACTGGAGAAAAAATTAGCTCCTGACTCTGACACACACATGCAAAATGAGACTAAATCGTGGATATCTTTCTATGTGGAAAAGCTGAAATCCTATATCCCTGAGACCAGGGTGACCACTGTAAAGAGAACCATGGAGCCCCTCAGTGATATACAGAGCTACATCTTTAGCACACCTGGCTTGGGGTTAGGTAGAAGATTTTCTCAGTTTGTGGCAATTTTTCTGGAATACTTAAATTAAAAAGTCCTCAAAAATTAGAAACATTGGGATTTTGTTTCTTCACTGAATGTTCTTAAGCTCATAATACTTTCAATTTGGATTTTTTTAATATCCCCCAACATTTTTTGAAAAATATTACTTCCAGCTGACTTGACATTACAAGTATTATGCCCTAGCAAAGATGAATTCATTATTCTTGTAGCAAACAAAGTGATTAAAGTATCACAATCCTGCTTTCAGAACTGAGCGGACTATTGAAAGATAGTATTTGCAACACTGCACAGTTTAAAATAAGAATCCATCTGCTCAGCACCTTGGCTGGAGTCGAATTTTTGACATAAACAATTGTTCAAGTACAATTCTTACTATCCCTATTTCCCCAAACAATTCAGAACTATTTTTTTTTAATAAATAGGAACTGTGCTAGAAACACTTGAATCTCTTACATAATAGTCAGCGGCATTTTCTTTTGATGCAATCAAGTTTGGCCTAAAAAAATATACTCTTGTCTAATATACAGAAAATAATTGGAACAAGGCAGACTAAAGAGATTTAAAAAAAAAAAACTACCCCAAAAAAAAAAAAAAAAAAAAAGAAAGAAAAAAGAAAAAAGAAAAAATAAGCTTTTTTGAACCCTGAGTAATGATGCTGCCCTTGTGACCTGTCTGGAAAATGACCAGAGATGGATGAGTGTTTTTGACTTCTATCTGTGTCAGAACAACACCCTCCCCACTAAAACAACCTCCTAAAATGATATTAAAAGTATATACACATAAATGTGATCAGTATTTTGATACCGTGTGTAGTACTGCAGGGTTGCATGAACTTCCTGTGGAATTTGACAGAGGAATCTTCCCTCAGCTGACAAGGGCTGCCAGGAGGCAGTGTCTGCTGTGCGAGGATGTCTCCCTGTGAAGCTGCCTGAGGAAACCTGCCTGGGCACACCAGGCTGCCTTGGGGCACACGAACTCCTGGGGAGGTTTCAGGTAAAGAAAGGCAACCAGACTCCAACAAACATGATGAGTCCCAAGAGCACTCCTTGAGGCTCTGCCCACGATCAGGAGAATAATCCCTGTAACATGCTAGTGATGAAGGTATGATTCTTTTAAATAGTATTTTTAAATTAATGCTGCCCCACACATCTAGTGTCTTTCACTCCCATACAGTGATGTTTCTTCACTTCCCCCTTACAGGCAAGCACTGTCAGGTTCTCATCATTACCTCAATTTCCTCATTTTCCAGTTTCCCACCTCTTTCTGCTGCCTTTTTTGAATCACCCCAGTGCAAAATAACCAATTTTTTTTTCTCTGCTATTTCAGCCCTTCACCATGTTACAGCTCTGACAGCTTCTTCAGAACTGAGGGATTTGAAGGATTCAAAGGTGTGATTTCAGGCCAATAACCACAAACTGCTGATAGTCTTTGTGTATTGAGACCTTCTGCTCTGCTTATGTAAAGGTGCAATAGAAGAGATCACAAAGAACAGAGGAGCAGCATAATCCACATTCTTCATGACTGACTTTTAGCCTATGAATAAATTCTCAAGGAATACTTATCAAGAAAGGGTGTCCAATATGATCTGACTTTTCTCCAGCAGTACTACAGGTGATGCTCAGTATGGCAAAGAAAGTCTCAGTAAACGCTGCATACAGTGATGCTGGTTTAATGCAGAAGAGATTAGTTTAATACAAAGAACTTTAATTTATTTCCATTTGGAGCTGAAGAAGAAAGCAATACATCAAAAGCAGCGAATCTGCCAGTGTTTAAAAGATCTGTAGTCACATCATTGCTCTCAGACCTTTCTTGCAGAGCTCCTTTTTTTCCTTAGTACCTTGCCCTCCCCCTCCCGCCTCCTACACACTCACACATGCATAGAAACACCCACTCTCCAGCCATTTCTAGCATAAAATTACTGCCTTTTCTCCCTGCCTCCCTGTAGAACAAAAACAAATTATCTCATCTTTAGCTCCAGCATATCCTAGTCCAGTCAGTTTTCTCCCAGTCTGGCACTCAGTCCCTGCAGACTGGGCCCTCTCCTCTCCTCTCCTCTCCTCTCCTCTCCTCTCCTCTCCTCTCCTGCACAGAGCCCTCACTTCTCTGGGCACGGCAGCAGAGCGGTGCTCAGGGGCACTGCTTCCCTCGGGTACCTGCTGGAGGAGGAGCTGAGAGCAGCGAGTGGTGCCCAGGCAGCTCCTACTGCACACACACAGAGAGCTCGGGAGCAGCAGGACCCCGAGAGCTGCCCCTCCATCCACCCAGAGACAGCATCACACTTAGGGGGCTGCTGGAGGGGAGAAGACTTGTGGGGCAGAGAGAGAACAGGCTGGGAAAACTTTTCCAGGGGCTTCCCACTCTCCATCAGGATTCACTTCATGACCGCCTCCTGGTCACAAAAGTGCCCCTTTATGTCATTAAGAAATTTTCATTACAGGTCTTTAAACAAACAAGCCATTTTTAAAATGTCAGAATCATCAATTACCAAGAGGCAGTTGCATAAGTGCTGGAATAAACTTTGCTTTTCTTACAAAGGCTATGTGAGCAGCTAAACAGGGTCAGATGAGAGGTGCATCTGTGCTAATATCCTGATTCTGGCAACAGACAGTGAAAGATGCTTCAAAGTGAACTTCTGATAAAATTGCCTCAAATGTCCCCATTAGTTAAAGGTTCGCAAAACTGCTCAAATATTATTTATATGCCTGGAAATGTTTCGTCATCTCTAATGCAACTCTGGATAGTTTTACTTCATGTCACACATAAAATGATAAAACTCAGAGCACTGACAAAATATAGATCCATGTGTGATTGAGCATAGATTTCTCTTTTAATATATATTGCACAATTGGACTTTGACAGTATTTGGCCTTAATAGCTTAAGCTGAACTCCACTGGGCTTCTCTTCACTAACATTTTTAGAAGTTATGATGGGAGTTGCTAACTTCAATAATTATTGGACTTTACTAAGTTCTAAAATGAGTATTTCTGCTTTTGGATGGGGAAATTTAGGTACATAGATGTAAACTAATTTGTTAAAGTGAAATATTTGCTAATTGTCAAGACAGATATTTCCCATTCTAAATACACAGCAGAAATTGTATCTTAAAATAAATTTATTCTTAAATTGTATCTTAATATTAATTACTTAATTTATTCATAAATTATTGAAGAGTTTAAAATTTGTTCTCAGAAATGCTTAAAGGCAAAAAATGAGTGGAGTTTCTGAACTTTCAGACTTTAATATCGATACAGATTGTATTTGGTTTAACAAATGTGGAGGCAGAAGTGAATATACATTAATATATTAATTTTTAAATTCAAAATGAAAATTAAATCTGAAACTCAGCTCAACTCAACTAAATGTAACTATTTACTTTTGGCTTTGATAATTGGATGGTGTAATAAAGCCCTATACGCAAAAAAAAAAAAAAAGAAAATCATGGCTGACAATATCGAAAAGTACAGTTCTAGATTATTTTCATCACGCAATATGAAATTCTCACTTTCCCTGTCATCTCTTTATACAGCGAGAAGCTCTTTCTGACCTCATAGATCATTCTTCTTAGGAAAGAAAATGTCACTATTTATTGAATGAAATAGTGCACGAGAAGATGATGACTATTATTTTCAATGTGTATTTTTGTCTGTTCATACAAATAGCCAAATAGTGTGAGATAGATGTTAATTACATTTGATAGAAGAAAAGTAATTTCTGCAACTGCAGCATTTTTGGCAGCCACTGAGTTCAGTGCACACTGCTTACTCAAGTGGCAACTTGCAAAACTTACACTCTCCTAATAAATGTGAGGATTATGACAAGATATTTATCATCTCCTGGTCTACGTTAAATGTCATAGTAGCAGAATCAGCAGATTTCGTAAAGTTCAGATTGAAGAATGAATTTATGGGCTTCCTAGAACTTCTCACACATAAAACAAGTGTTTATGACAATATGAACACTAAAACTGTATAAAGGTGTATTAGGATGTGACAGTGGACAGAATAAATAATTTAATTTTCCTTCTCCCTTCGTGTTTTGCATACTTAAGTAAGTATGACATAGTTTTCGTATCCTTGTCTATGCTTTTGGCCTTTGTGGCCATTTTTTCCATAGAGTCAGACCTTAAATTAATAGGAATTTGAGACTGCACATACTTGACTAATTTGTGTCCAAATAATCTGCTTTTTCACCTTTACTCTTTCATGTTTTAATTTACCATATTTCTTGATTTCTGTATGATCTCATTTTCTGCTGATGATATAGCAGCTTTGAGCCTCAGAATGTCTCCATTTACTCTTTTTATAAAAGAGACTGAGGCTGGTGCCTTAGGTTAAACAGGGTGTGTATGTCTTGAGTTTATGGTTTGTGTTGCATTTGCCCAGAAGAGTCAGAATGCTTATATTATCATAGATCTTATTTCCATTATGCCCTCCCTTCCCATCAAATTATATCACCATTGGTTTCTGGGTTAACTGCAGGGAGAATTTGGTTAAAGGTGAAAGACCTGGATAAAAGACAGTAAGTGTTGTTCATGTGGAATCTGGCATGGCTGGACACATTCAGACCTCAGGCATCTCTAGTCAAGTATCTTCAGCTTTCTCTAGCTGGTGCTGGAAGAGTTGCTCTAATGGCCTAAATATTAGAAAAAACTTACCACATATAAGCAGACCTGCTCATATACTCTCTCATGCAGAAGATTATATGACACACTCGCACACCCCAGAATTTCACCTGTTCACGTGTCCAGTATTTTACTGCTTCACGTAGCAAGCACACATTATCATTCTTGGGACTGATAAACATAGAGCAAAATATAGAGTCAACAAATGTGAATTTCTTTCAAAATGAAGTAAGTGACATAAACCATGTGCATTATGAGTTGTCTCCTATGTATAAATACAGATTTTATAAAAGCAAAATGAAAGATTAGTGTTCTTTTCAGATTCCTCCTGCATTTCTGTGTAATATGTGGACTTCAAAAAAATGAGTGACTCACTTCAAAATGACTTTTGAAGAAAAGTCACCATAGGAAAGAAAACAAGCTACATATACTATTCAATCCTAATACTGGCATATTCTTTATTGGTACCAATAATATATGAAGAAAAATACTGTAAGTGCTGAAGATGAAAATGAATCTATAATCCCCAGTATATGGTTGAACTCAATCATCAGACTTCTCATAATGTTTTTGTTTGAATAGTTAAATGAGAGAGAATTAAGCCTATTAATTTTAAAAGGGTTTTTGTTGCTTCTTTTAAGCATTCATAAAACCACAAATGTGAGTTTTGAATTAAGCTAGGAGAAACAAATATCCTTAAAATTGTCAGAAAAGGATTATTATTACAGTAATTAATCAGTCACTGCTCGCTCTAGCAGATGATAAGGAAAACCAAAGGAGTCTACTAACACACTCCTTGCTGAAGGAGGAATGAGGTTGTTTAGGCAGGTGTCTAATGCCATTTGCAACAGCCTTTGGCATTTAGATATTTATACATGACCTGCAGGTACACACAGGACTTACAAGAGAGTGCTGCCCAGGCCAGGTGGGATCTCGGGAGCTTTTAGTGGCACTGGACACTTCTGTTAATGCAACTGAATTGCACCCACATATTGGAACTCTAAGTTACCTGCTGGAGGCAACCTCTTCCTCCCTATGGACACCCTCTTTGGGGATCTATCCTCCTTAGTGTCCTGCTTTGAACCGCCTCGAATTAAGGCACTAAGCCCAAAACTCGAGACAGAATATCCCCGAAATGTCTACATTATGGCAGACTTTAGGGCTAAACCCCAAGATATGGAGTCAGAGACCACAGAGTTCCATTTGTACGAGCAATGCATGCCCAGAATCATCTCATGAGGTGAGACAGTGTGTGATGTGCAGACAAGACGTGCCTAAGATTTTTTTTCTAATTGTTCCTTTGACTTCAAGAACACACTGTCCATTTTCAGAAGCATTTTGATATCCAACTTAGATGCTCTGCTGCAATTGCCCTTTCAGTTTGCATAAATAATTTTAATAGAAGACTTCAAGGGTATGGACAAATGACAGGGCTAAAAAGAATCAAGAGCTCTCTTCATTCCTCATGGAATGTCTGTTTGTAGGCAGTACTTAATAAATGCGCAGTAGCTCAAAGAGGCAGCACAGACTCAAGCCTGAATTCCATTTCAGGCAGAACAGATAGTGACACATGGATTTGTTGCAACTCAGAGAGAACACGAGAATATTGAACATCACACCAGCCAACTGAAAAATCTGACAAGGTACACACAAAGACCTCAGATGCAGACAGTAATAGTGTGTGGTACACAAAATATGGATACTTTTTTTTAGTCTAGGCTCATCTCTGGTTATCATTCAATGAGTACCTCACAATATAGTAAGTATCAAAAGAAGGAAAATATGAAGAAAACACTAAAATAGGAACCTCATGGAGACTAAAACTCAGTAACTCTGTGACACAAGTTGACACCTTTCCCAGTCCTTTGGTTAACATAAGGAGAAATTTACAGATGTTACTGTCACCACTGTACCAAGTTATCTGAAAGCCATAGAAATATAAAAAATATAATGGAAAATTAATCTCAGAAAAAAGTAGTACAAGTACTAAAAATTTGTAACAACATAAACACTACCTCCTGGTCTTTCTATTTACATGCGGAGCTCAACAAATTGCCTGCCTTAAAATATGAAAGAAAGAGGGACTGAAAAAGAAGCTCTTAATTGCTATTAATATTCCTCAGATGCAAGTATTAGTTTTATCGTCACCATCACACATTTACAACCACAAGTCATATCTCTTTCCTCTCCTAAAGTGAATCTCAATATATGATATTAAATGAATAGTAAAACAGGCTTTTTTTTTTTTTTTTGCTTCATGTTTGAAACCCCTTAAATATAACATGGTCATACTTCAGCACTTTCCTCTGCGATAGGGGAATAGGAGATTTATCCTGTAAAATTTAAGCTAAGATTCGCATTTAGTCCCCTTTAAACAACAACAACAACAAAATAAGAGTTTTGCTTAAAGAATTGGGGTTACATAGAGACTCTGGATAAAATTGTGAGGACTAGCAATACTGACAGATTGTTAAAACAGGGTTAATTTTAACTCTACACCTCTTGAATGGCTTTGGCATTAGTTATATGATGTGCAAGTTTTTATGGTGAGAAACATAAAGTGGATTAAATTAAATGGGATGCTGTGTACAGCAAAAAGAAAAAAGAAGAGTGATATCCATTTGTCTCAGCTACGAATTAGCTGGGCATCTATTAACTCTTTTCTCATGTCTGGTGTAAAGACCACAGCACTCATGTTGTGGTGCCAGTCTCCATGCCTCGCAACCTCCTTGAATTGAAAAGCCAAATTTACTTGTGAAATGAAAGAAGACTGGTACTGAAAAACCAAGCTGAGGTTTGAACAAATAGTTACTTATCGTGTGTCTCACAAACAAGAAAATGTAACCAGCACCACTGGCAGAAGGAACTGTAGCTTTTGGTTGTACCTGATGGAAATAAAGTGCTTCTGCTGTGCTTTGCACCATTTCATCATCTGCCTGCAGGATGCTGGAATACAAGCAGTAAATATAACACAGATTCACACTGACTGGCCTGTGGGTTGGGAGAATCACTCTCCCTGATGCCTGAAGTAATTTTTGGTATTGCTGTCAGTTACTTTCCAAACAGATAATTTTCTTTCTCTGAACTCCACGGGATGATTAGCAACATACGAAGACAGAGAGAGATGTGCAGTCTCAGCTAGAATGTAACATCAGATGAAACATCCCAGCTTCCAAATAAAGCAGAGGTAGTAAGGGAAGCTGATAACACAAGCTGGTTTTGTATGTGCTGCTCCACTCTCACAGCGCTGCCGCACTTGGCATCAGCTTTCAGCTTCAAGACTGACACTTGATGAGGCCTTGGGGATATTAAGAATGTTGTAGCCTAGAGATGGATAAGGGCAATGAAGAGTTTGCCCTTCCTCAGCAGCCCCACTAGCAGCACAGTTTCTCATGCTCCTAGCACCATGCTTAACTTTGGGAGGCCAGGTCTCCTGGAGCCACTGGACAAGGAGGTGTCAGGCAGGTGAGATAACTAAGTTCCAGCCAGCATCTGGCACTGTGGAAATCAAGCCCTACTTTTACGTGTGACCAGCTCACAGTCAGTGCACCTCCTGAGATGGCAACTGCGGTAAACAGCTGACTACAAAGGGCAGGAAATGTTGGAAAAGAGATTGTCAGCTGGGTTTTGACTGAGAGCATGTCAGAAAGACATGACGTTTATGAAAAAGAACATAGGGACTGTGGTTTGTGGTCATGATACACTGAGTGATGTTCTGGAAGTATTAACATTTCCAGATGACTGCCAAAACACAGATTTTAATTTTGTAATATTTGCTTTTTTGGATTGAAGGCATTCTTTGTGCATATATAGTTCATCTTTTCTGTTGCTTAAACTAGACACCTTGCATCTCAGCTGATCTCACATTAGGTGAGATGATGGTTTATTCACATGATCTGACAGTGGATAAAGAGGGAACAGAATTAAGGATCTATTTGAACTCGTGAAAATATCCCCAAATGTCTTTTGTGCAGATATCCCCAATTCCTTCTGTCTTGAGTACTCCACTTTTTATAAAGGTTGTAAGATATAAGCCTTACTGTGAAAAAACACACATTAATGAAAAAATAAAAAATTATTCACTAAGTCTAGTGACATTGTAGGGTCAACCACCCGATAATGGCTTTGGGCTTGCTCTTAGTCACTTAAATAATAACATTTATGGCTTTGTAGATCATCAAGTGTGGTTTCTCTAATTTTCTTACATTTAAAGTAACCTCAGCTTCTTGAAAAATTCAACATACGCAAAAGATTATCATGGGTCTTGATGGTACATCCATGGACAGCATCAAGGTCGTGGGTCACTCCATCCAGCATTTCTAACAGCTCATTCCCTTCGGAGATCTCTAAGGTGCAGTGGAAATTCTGAGTGATAGATGTGGGACCAAACTCCAGATTTTGTCTCTAGGCTTCATCCTATTACAGTCACACAAAAGTAATAGATGTCTGCTTATATGGTAGGTGTAGACATCTGTTCTGCAGACAAGTATATCTGCTAGCTGAACCTTATCTTTAATTTATGAATTCCTATCTCTAGAATAGATCAACTAATATAGAAAAACTACCATTCCTGAGAGAATAACATCTAAAAAAGCCCAACTCTGCACTGTTTACAGACCATTTAGTGTCTTAAAGCTGGCCAAGTGCATGGTTGGCACATGAAATGAAGGAACATATTTCCCCTTTCTTTATTCACAATATTGAGCTATGACATTTCAGTACAGACTTCTGTTTCTGGAAAGTTCAACCTGCAATGACCAAAGATATTCACCATTTAGAAGGGTCATCACCAGACTCCAAGAACAACTTGTGCACCATATCTTTCAGCTGTTTCCTGGAAACTTTCACCAAAGGAAATGGAGCTTGCTGAAATGTGGAGTGAGAATCTTTCCCTGAGCTTGATTATGTGGGAGTGTTTCAGTTTATCCAGTCCGTTGAATAACCTTGAGAACTGTATGAGAGTTTTTGCCTTTGCAGCTTGAGCTTTTATCTGACTTAGCCGCAGGCCTAAATCTTTGTTTGCCTTAGAACAGCAGTCAGTCAAAATCACTCACTGTATAAAAACCTTTTCATGTAGATGCAGTCTTCTACCAGTGATGTTCACTCAGCATTTTAATGGAATGCAGGGGCCTCTTAAATACAGTTTTCTATCAGCTGCATGAGACTTCAGACAAGACAAAGCAATGTAACCTCCCAGAAAAGAACGTGGCATCAGCTCCTAGGCTGTCCTGAGGTAGACGGAGATGCTGTGGAGTGTAATGTTCATATCCAGCAGCTAGACTGAGCTCCAAATGCTAAAACATGTCCTAGAAAGGCATTTTCAGGATTATTAACAGCCATTAGCACACAGATGCTCAATTTACGTGAGGGCAAAATAGCCCCTACAAATACTGAAACATCTGGTAAGTGGGAACAGGAATGTCATTTTAGTTGGTTTCCACTCATCCACTGAGATGTCGTTACTCTGAGTCTGCCTGTGAGGTTTATTGTGGGTTTAGGACAAATATAAACACCTCTTAGTGCCCAGCACTGGGTACCAAGTGGTGCTGAAAGATTGTCAGGACCTCAGATATCTCTTGTTGCATCTCAGTGCACTCGGTTTGCCTCATTGCTTTATTGTTTCACAGCATCACAGCAATGCTAAGTCACTGTCAGGCAGCTGCTTCTGTGCTCCCAGTGGCCTCCAGGCTTTCAGCAGTGCTCCTCAGGGGTCAGCAGTGGGACAGGCACCATTTAACATCTCTGTTGGTGACTCGGACACAGGGATTGAGCGTACCCTCAACAAGCCTGCTGATGACACCAAGCTGTGTGGTGTGGTCACATGCTGCAGCTCCACCTGGTTTAGCAAAAGGTGTACCTGTCCATGGTAGGGAAGGTGGGACTGGATGATCTCTGGAAGGCCATTTCCAACCCAAACCATTCTATGGCTCTGTGATTCTATGTTCCAAAGGATGAAATGCAAAATTTCTCAATTTTGAGACATGTAGGTCAAACCATTTTGGTATGTTCATATTAAAGGGTGACTGTGTCTTACATAAACTCACTCTTTGAATAGCATTTGTATCTGATCTCTACACTAGATTTTGGGTGGAGAAGCAAACCAAAGTTACAACGGTAGTTTTCTGTGAGGTTGTTTCTTTAACAATTAGCTTGAAGTATAGCTTTGGTGTCCTCAGCCTGCAGCCAAGATTAGGTAAGATAAAAGAGATAGTGACTTATCCTCTTTTTTCCCCCAAATCTGATGCAGGTCTGAAGCATGAAGATTTTGATAACCACTTGGCCAAAACATAGCATCAACCTTGCAAGGGACAGGGTCCAAAATCATATTAGAGCTGGGAGCACCAGTACCTGTGGTTATCCCTTAAACTCAGGTTGCTCCACAGATCATTGTCACTGCCCTCGGACTTTCTACTGTGATGCCCTACTGCCAAAATATGATCTGATTTGATCATTAATCAAAGCTTCCCATGACTCTGATCGTATCTGGAGTGCACATAAATTGAACAACACACAATGTGTATTAAAAGAATAAACAAAATCTATTTTAAAAGCTCTATTCATTATCCAATGGTGCCTACCTAACAAAAATCCAGAAATATGTAATTTCAAGTAGTAAGATTTTAACAGCTTTATGAAAAAAAACTATTGGTGGAACCTGGGAGACCTTCTTATCTTCAGTTGATTAGATTGCAAAATAGCTGAATAGGGAGAGAACTCCTACTTCAGGAAATGTGACAAGGAAATACAGGAAATACAGGCACTTTGTTGAAGAGTGCTTTTATAAACATTCTGACCTCAAATATATTTTTTCAGTTTACCATTACTGTATTTAGAAATTACTTTATTCATAGAAATAATTTTATATGCCAGAATCATTAGTCTGATAGTCTCCAATTACTTTACACCACAATCTGTCACTCTTCTTAAAAAAGAAGACATTTGAGGCCAAACTTTGCTCTGAGATCTAATTTTGTATGTTTTGGGGTCACATAATTATAGAGTGATTATATATTTGAATGTACATTTCTGTTTTGCTTTGCTAATGTAGTTGAATTAATTACCTGAGGAAAAAACAGTGCTATTTCTAAGCATTTTAAAGCAGATTTTTCTTATATGTTCTCATTACAATCCTTAACTACAATAAAGACCATCAACAGTATTATGAAACCCATATTCAATTTCAGCATAAAAATTCAAGTAAGTTGCAAGGATACCCTGTTTTCCAGAGAAATGAACTCCATCTGACCAAGTTCACTAATAAGCAGCCCACACTTCAGAGGGATTAGCAGATATATTTGTGTGCTGCATCTGAGAATGCTAAACCATGACAAACATGGAAAAGCTCTCATGCCACATATTAGATAGTATGAAAATATTAGGGAAAAATGAAATTTATGTCACTGAAATCTTCAGAACTTCAGGAAGTCTGTTGTATCATTTGATCACTTAATCAGCTAATTTAATAAATTTTGCCTTTGGGACCTAAATTGCATTAAGTTAAAATGGCAACAAGAACTGAGAATTAAAAAGCTGTTAGGCTAATGTCTTTTATAAAATCAATGCCAAAAATCTATATTCTACTTCTTCCTTACATTTTACTTCTTCATATAAATTTTCCATTTATCTATTTGACATTAGAAACATCATGCTGGCTATAACATTAGATTCGAAGCAAATTGTGTTTGTGGTTTGTTTTTTGTAAAAATAATACTTTTCACAACCTTCACACTTCCTACTTGTGGAGTCTTGGAGAGTCCTACAAAATAAACTAGATTCCAGGGTGATTTATTCTGACATATGAATATGACTACAATTAAAAAAACTGACTACAATAAAAAGAGGATGAAATGAAAGTTCCAGAAAAATCACTTCAGACTATTCCACTTGTATCATTTGTGCCTGTGTGTGTTTCTGTGTCTGCAACCTGTACTGTAACACACTAGAAGGATCCTTCTCTGCTGCTATGATCCATCCACAGTGATCTGTTATCAAAGTTTAGAAAATTATCTTCACAGTGACTCTGGCCACCATGAACTTGGCTTTCTGCAGATGCAATAAAGATCTCAAACTAGCATTTCTTTATTACAATGTCTTGGTGAGAAATGGCAAGATAAATTATGCACATGTCCCACTACCAATGTGCAGCCTGATTTATTATCTGAGGAACAAGGACTGCTGGGGAGAGACAGTACAGGGTGACAGGGCTGCACAAACCCAGGAAAACAGGACTTCAGTCCCCAGTAACCAGCTGTACCCATGGAAAGCCCAACTGGACCTAAAGAACAGAAGTCATGGAACCATAGAATGGTTTGTGTTGAAAGGGACTTGCACGATCATCTAGTTCCCTCACCACTCACTAGACCAAGCTGCTCAGAGCCCTGTCCAACCTGGCCTTCAACACTTCCAGGGATGGAGCATCCACAACTTCTGGGCAAAAATCTTCACCCTGAGAGTGGTGAAACACTGGCACAGGAGTCCACAGAGGCTGTGGAAGCTGTGTCTTATGAGATTTTCTCAAGATTCTGAGAAACTTGATCCAATCACAAAGTTAGCCTTGTTTTAACCAGGGGCTTAGTGACTGAAGGTCCCTGCCAACTGAAATTATTCTATTTATCTCTGTCTTTTCCTAGAGAAGATGACAGCTGCTTGGAAACTGAATTCATCTTCCTCCAAAGGAGTTTCATCCATACACAGACCTGATGTGACCTTTCAGACAGCGGTTTGCAATCTTTATCAATCTGTGAACATGAAAATGTTTACAGTGGTGATCCAGATCTCCAGAGCAGCTTTAAATCTCTTCAGAGGAAGTTTCTCTTATTTCATAAGTTTTCACAGATCTTTTATTAATAGGACACAAATGCCTATGTGTCCATATGCCACACTGAAAACTCTTGTTATGATGGTTCTAATGAGAACAGTATTGGATCAGACTCAACTATTTTGCAAAACCATCCTTTCTAAAGAAATAAATTTGTGCTTAGTAGTCTGTGCTCTCTCTGCCTATCTCTTTTTTTTCCATGCAGACTTCTCTTAAGTGAACAGCCTGTAAACCATATCCCATTTTTATGTAGGAAAATGCAGAGATCTTTTCTCCCTTAAAATACTGGGAAATGGGAAAAATAATCTACCTGGCATTTATTAGAAAGCAAAATTACAAGAAAGTTTTACTGAGAAACTTACCTTTTCTATCTATTAACACAGAAAGTCATATGAAAAATGTATGCATTCATCGAGAGAGTGAGACTCAGAAACCTATTTCTCATTCTAGTTCGCATATAAAAGAACAGAGGAACCTTTGTAATTACCTGTTTCCATTTTCCCATCTTGTGCTGCAGGCCCATCAGGAATTACACTCTTCACCTGGAGAAACTCATCCGGCTCGTCCCCACCAATGATGGTAAATCCAAAACCCATGTTGCTTTTCTTAAGAGTTGTGCTGAGGAAAGTCCCCTTCAGCTGTGATGCATCACGGGTGAAGAGTGGTTTTTCTACATCAGTCAACACAAACAAGAAACACAAAAGTTCTGATCTAGTCACAACACAGCAGGGACAGCAGATAACAATATTGGTTGACACCAAGTGACAGTGTATCAAAGGCAAGAAAATAAAGAGTGCAGGCATTCCAGGAAAAATATTTGTGAGTTCTTGTATTAATACAAAGCTTAAAACATATTTCTTATCTATGGCAGATCAGCCATAAATGAAGAGATATAAATATTATTTGATACTAGAAATCCATTTGGAAACGGATATTGTGTAGTTAAAATAATTACAACAATAAAAATGATCTGTGAGGTAATTTAAAAACCTCTTTCCTAACCTATAAATTCAGCTTTGCCTACAAAGTAATACATTCTTCATCATTTCCCTCCCAACCACGAGGAAAATATCCCCTGTGAATATCTCATTCCATTTGTTACCAAAAAGAGCTAAATATTAGGTGAGCTTTTCTCTCCAAACAAACGGAGTTTAGGCATCCAATAAGTGACACACACGACTGCTGTGCAAGCTCCGTGTCCCTCTCCACGTGCCTCGGGGCGCAGTGTGGGTGCTGGGGGCTCCCCGTGCTTCTCTCCCGTGCCGTACTCAGTGAGGGAGGGCTGGGGAAGGTGCAGAGTTTGTGCCCCGGCTGGTGCTGGGGCTGGTGGCCGGTGGGGACATACCGTACAGCCCACGCGCCCCGGCGGGGTCGCGCCGCCACTGCGACAGGTCATTCACGCTGCGGGACCTCTTGGGAGCGAGGCGCAGGCGCGCAAATTTGGGTTTGGGTAAGGTTGATGAGGAGCTTTGTACTGTTACAAAGGAGAACAAGCCTCATTCTCTGACTATAACCTGAAAGTTCATTTGTCTATACCAATACTGTTTTCTGTGTATACAGCTCACTTTAAGCGCATTAATTTTTACGTTACCGAGTGGCTGTATTCTTGTAGACTCCTACAACACTGTGCTTGAGGCTTTTAACTTAATTGATGCTTGCTAGATGAGCTAGCTTAGAAACATACCAAACATCAATTAAGAGTAATTTAGAGAAAGTAAAATTAAGTATTTCAGTGTTGCCAACCTCAGGTACTCAAGAGAGAGTCATACATTCCCAGGAACAGAATTTATGAATTTATTTTGAAAATTACTTTTGGAGTCTTATTGTGCTTTCAGTTTCTCAGCCTTTAGGAAACACTAGATTCAACTTTTCTGCTTTTTCTCAGCGCCTCTGAAGGTTTTAGCTGGCCCATGAGTCCTGCAAGTATTGGAACTCGGACATTTAAGGGAGAAAATTGTTAGGATATAGGTGATAACCTTTTGAGAATTGGCAACACTACTCCTTTAATCAGATTATGACAAAATCATTGTCACATAAACAGGAGAGCAGGATCTTTCATCTTAAGCTGATATGGTACTGTACCTCGGAAACCTTGGGCCTGCATAGGCTTTGTTCCAAGTTCTGCGTTGGGCATGTTATGCTGCTGTAGCTTCCTTTTTGCTTCTAGGACAGGGTTTTCAAATTGAGTTCTTCTATTTATGTGGCTGGAAGAAATTTGGTTTTGATTAAAAAGTGGGTTCAGTTGGGTAAAATGATAATTTTCACAGTAGGGTGCCGCACGTGGCTAAGGTGTGTGCAGTTAGAGCGCGAAACTGCGACAAACCCCCAATGGGCCTGAGCATGTCTCTTACATTCCACACAATTTTGTTGGGAATGAGAAGATCCAAGCAGTGCCCTGTGTAATGAGCAGCACTGAGCAGCATCCCATCACTTCAATGTGCTGAACTCTGCTACAGACAAATGCTTTTGATCTATGGGACTGCACGTTAAACAGCAGCACTGCTGAAACATGCCACAGCAACCATTTTTCATGTCTTCAGCATGAGCACTGTTCTGTGCAGATTCAAAGGATCTCAACCAGTTTTGGGCATTATTATCAATTAGTTGTAAGCGAAAATTACTCAGTCACTTACAGGAGAAGAAAAGCCTAGAACACAGAGTGGTTTTATAATGGCGATTTAGAAATAAATCGAACATATGTAATAAATTGTAGATTATTCCTTCTTAATGCTATGGTGTGTATCTCCTCAGCTGCACAGAAAAATCAGATGCAGAAACTAAGTTAGATGGTAGATTAGAACTCCGCAGATCATATATGAAATATAAGAAAAGTTAGCATACACATTTTTTCTTGATGTTTTACATTTCCTACTATAGGTCATTAAGTACATCTCCGTCATTACACCATTATTTTTCTGCGTTGTGTTTAGAACTGCGACCTTTACTACATATTCTCACCATATCCTTGATTTTAATTCTTTGAAGCACACATTTCATCAATCACTGAGCAATACTACAGTCCTGTCCTGGGATATGTTTTGCATGTTTTCTGAAGAAGGCAAAACAATGTAGTTGGCTGCATGGAACAAATCCGCAAGAGAGGATCACAAGAGAATCACAACTAAGAGAAGGGGTTTGTGCTTCAAACACTGCTCTGGGGAAATAAATACATATGTACAGAAGGGCTCTCAGTGGGCTACCTACTGAGGTCTTCTGCAAATCCAATCCTAATCACGAGCTTTAAGCTCCTGGACAGGTGACCTGGGAACTTTCAAACTCTAAGATTCTAAAATGGTCTTTTTTTACATTGAATGACCTTTTGTGCCACATTAGGCACTTCTTGAGTCCGTTGGGATTCTGATCCTATCACTGCTTCCAAGAAAACAAGTAGAATTGCTATTAGGAAGTGAGGTAAAGGCATCAAGTCCTAAGGGAGTGCAATACACTTGCAAAATAGGATTTAGTTGCCAGCGTTAATGAAATGAAAAGACTTTCAGTCATGTAAAAGAATATTTGATTTAATCAGATGAAGTAAATGTGATAAATCTTGAAGTTGCTACTTGGTTCACATGGCTATAACTCATCCAAGTGGCTGCTAACTTACTCTCATAGTTGAAAATTTTGATTAATAGTTTTCTTGTAAATTTTGGTCTATGCTGCAGACAGAGAAAGTCCCTTTCATTTATTTTCTTCTTCAGACAGGCTATTTAAGATGGTAGGCATTCCTCTCCTAGACTTTTGCTTTCTTTTATTTCTAGTAATTGTCTAACCTAGAAACTTATGATGAAAGGGAGAAAAACTTTACTAGTTAAAAATGGAGAAAGCAAGATTTATGTGCATTAAATAAGGTAATCATGAGCTACTAACATAAGCATGAAAAAAGTAATTATGTGATGTGTTTCTCATGTGACGCATTTCCATATTGTAAGGAAATACTGCTTTTGCCTTTAGACAGGACAGTGATAAAACTGAAATACTACATGAAGTTCTGAGCACCCATGATCAAATGAAACGAGTCTGTATGAAAGGTTTTACAGGAAGACCAGTGAAATAGAGTCTTCTATTGTACAAGATCAAAGGATTTTTAGCTTTTTATTCGAACAGAATTAATTCTGATATATAATTGCATTCTATGAATACATTTGGTAGTAAACACTAGAATGTATTAAAGATGTCAGGATTTCAGACTTGGAGTCTGTAGGCTTCTCACAGGAGACGCATGAAGTTAGAAAACAGCTTCCAGTAGGAGATATGGAGTACAATCTCTAGCTTGTTTTATGCCAGCATTTGATAAGGTTAAAGCCAGGTTTGCTACACAGTGGATTAATTGCTTCAACGTAGGGATCATCCCTTATTTTAGGAGCTCTAAAGTATCCTGCCCTATTCTTCAGCAGCCCTCCCTAAGAACATGGGTTTCCCATGGCTTTTGTGCCATATGATGCAGATGTAATGGATATCTAAGACTACACTCCAGATCTTCATTCAGGACCTTGCACTACACTTAGTGTCATGTTATAATTGCAGGGCACATCTCAGTGCTGCAGAAGAGCCCTTGCAGACCTAAGTTTCAACATATGCATGATTCTGTGATATAAAAGAAATTGGGATTTTAGCTAATTCAGATTTTTCATGGCTCAAGAAAGATTACTTACTGTGGCATGGACATCACACCTACAATCTGTTTTCTACTGCCTACCTACAGTTTCTACACAGAGTTTCAGTTGTGGTTTGGTCCATTTACACAGAAATGTCTTTGATAACAGCTATCTTGAACATGACATTTTGTCCTGTCAGATCAGACAGGAAGACTAAGAGAGATACTTGAAGCACCTCATGTTGTTGGTGCAACTTTAATAATTCTAAGCTCCAATTTATATCCATATTTTGACTGTTTTATGCTGTTTGTTTTATGTGTGCAGTCTTGGAAGCACAATGTGAAATTTACAACTAATAAAAAACCTGCAATAAATATTGTGTCCAAGAGGAGTCAAAGAAATGAAAATTATACTGATAATCAGTCTTTTTTATCAGTCAGTAATACTGCATTATGCGTCTATACTGATGATACATGAAACACATCTCTTTTATGCAATTTTAAGTGCTAAACAGCTTCATGGCTAAATCAGAAAAAAGTGCTCCTGGTGAGTTTACTTGAGAAAGAAGTTATTAAGCTAAGTAATTCTCTTGAAAGGACATTCTAGTGTTTCATCTAGCTACTTCAACAGCATAAAAAAATATATTACTAGCCTAGGCCTTCATAAGACAAGCCAAATGAGAGTTTTAGAGATGGTTACAAATAAGTGCTTTAGTGGTTAAAACAGATTTTGGATGGCAGCCAAAATGTATTGCTCATTGCTCATAGGATCTAATTCAGTGAACAATTCTAACTTCAATTTTCTTCCTTTATTTTATACACTATATATTAAATTTAAAGTCTAATCCAAAACCTAATCCAACTAATTTCTTCTACTGTATTGTGGCTGTGCAGAGCAGAAGGAGTGGCTGGTGCTGCTGTTACCTCATTGTATCTTAACTGGGGACAAACCCTCAGAGGAAGGATTTGCTTTTGGGATGCTTACCTCACTGTATCTTAAGTGGGGACAAACCCTCAGAGGAAGGATTTGCTTTTGGGATGCTTTTACTTGCAATGTCAAAATACTGTCTCTGTGTGATGAGGAGGTACCATCACCACCAGCCAGCCTGTAAGACAGATACCATTCTGCCCTCCCATCAGTCAGTGGGGCCAGGCCAGGTTGTTTTTGTGATGAGTTTCATGTCAGATGCACTTAAGACAACTGAAACACATCCTTAGGAGATTTGTGGGCAGTAGTGCCCAGTTTGCAGACTTTAATTGATGGTCAAGGTACTGAGCTCTGACAAAATAGTAGTAGGTCAGAGCATGTGCACCAGCAGGAGTTTAACCTATCTCCTTTTCTTAGCTACTTTAGTATACAGGGTGAGGTTTTTTGCAGTTTTGCCTATGGCTTTTGAAATTGTTATCTATCACCCAACAAAGTAATTCTGGGGATCAGGATGCCTATAAAGTGGATATTCTAATGTGTAACTTGCTAATGCCTATCTACTATTTATATTCACGTTTTTCAGTTAGTAACACTTTATAATGACAAAAAGACCTGAAATAACTTTTTCTATGTGAGTAGTTATAGAGTGGTGTCAAAAATTTTAAATCAAGGAGGTATATTTTTCCAGAATAAATACCTGTACGGCTAATCTAGCGGTTCTATTAAAGAGCCCATGTCTGGAAATTGAGCTCTGTGTTGTAGTTAATCATCCTTAAAGAGGGAAACAATCTTTTGGCAATTAGAATCCTGAAAGACACATTGCATTCTAATGACTACTTTCTCTCCACAGCCCTGCATAGCTCAGTGCTGTTAGTTCTTAGTTTACAGATTAAGCCCAGATTGCATGAGAGTTAACAAACATATAGCAAACACTTCTCATTTAGGTCAAACATCTACAAATTACAAATGAAGTCCGGACCTGCATAACAAAGCAAATGAAAATTATAATAATATCTCACACCTGCATTCATGCATGATTAAGAGAGGTAGTTATACTGGAGACCTTTTTTTTTTAACAGAATTTGCAAATACATTGTGATTAGTCTTTATCAACTTGACTAGCAAGAGGTTTAGCTTTCTTTGTTTTGGTTTGTTTTCTTTTTTAGCTTTTTCTTTGGTCTCAGAATATTTGAACTGAACACGGCCACTCCTTGTAAGGGGAAATGGAGTCTGCCTCATTGCTCATCCTTAAAAACTTCCCATGGGATACAATATCTCTGAGCAGAGTACAATCTTCTGTGAGGATTTTGGTCTGGACCTGAATAAGTGGAAGTTTGTAATCTTGCTTTCCATAATTTACCTACTTTTATGACATAATCAAGAGAGTTCATTGTAATCTGATTTTATCCAGTTAAAAATGAACTCATCTGTTGAATGCTGGTAATAAAAAAGGTGTGACTGTTATGGTTTAGCAGGAAAAATGGAAAGCAATCTTTGTTTCCAACTTATTGAGCTCAGACTGCAAATTAAACTACAGCTACATTTTACAGACTATAAAACTCCATGTGAATTTAGCAGGGCTGCATTTTTGATGCCATACCATGAGCATCCATTCCACTTCTAAAAACCTCTGAGACTGCAGTAGAATTGATGTATCTACCCACAAATCTTATCTGTGGTAGGATTAATAAATTTGGCACTAACAGCCTTAAAATATGTAATTGCATCATAACATCTGGGCCTGGGGCCTTGAGTCTGTTTACCTGTGGTTGGACATGAAATGCAGATAAATACTTGTTCCTTTTCTGACTCTGCAGTGGAGTGTGAGCCTCGCTGCTGCCAGAATGCCTTGGGCTGCACTAACAACCAAGCGGAGTCTCAGTAACAGATCAATGCACAGAAAGTGCACAACACCTGTTACACCCCAAAATACACTAAAAACCACTGGGACAGAAGCTTTTCTTGCACCCAGCAGCTGCATAATTGCAGGTGCAGAAATCTTTGGCGGGTGTTAAGTACAAAATGGTATGAGAACTGCAGCCCCTACTTGGGCACATCATAAAAAAACTCTGGCATAACAAGAGGGAGTAATTTTACAGTATTATGCAGGGACTTCTAAACTTATCTTTTTGCTTGAATCTGGACTAAGGTGACTTGAGCTGAGCAGCAAAGTAGACGAGGCTGCTGGCTCTTTCACCTGAGGGCAGGAAGCAGGCTGGGGACAAAGCAGAAGAGCAGGTGCTCTGGCATTTGGACAATGGCACAGAAGGAGTGAGTAGAGGAATGACCAAACACCATTTTCAGTTGTTTGTTTGCTTTGTACAAGGCTGGGGAACACGCATGGGAATCCACAAGCTGCTGCTGTGACAGCAGTTAAGAAAGGGCCATCTTACATCTTCTAGACCTCCAGAAATCAGATGATTTTTTGATCTCCCTGCACACCTCAACCCTGGCATAACAGCAGCATATCCTGAAGTGTGGAAAAGCTGCATCCTCAGTATCTGCCCAGGGCAATCCTGCAGTCGGTGTGCTGGTATGGACTCAAGAGACCAAGGGAAAAATGTGACACACAAAGGAAATTTTCTATGAAACAAGTAGATAAACATACTGCTTGAGTGTCAGGATTTGAAAAAGGTTTTAGGTCAGGGGCCATATTCTCTAAAGGTCTCTCTTGTTTAATAAAAGGCATTAATGGATGGTTTCTCAGCCTTTCAAGTGCTGTCTGAACAGTGACAGGAGTGGTTTTCTGCCTTCTCTCCTGCACACTGTCTGTAGAGAGCAGAGTGAGAACTGATCCCTTCCAAACAGGTATCACAATCTGAATCTAGATTCAATCTGCATAAGTCTCATTCACTGGGTTAAGTTAAAAAGCAGAGGAACTCATCTCCCAGATTTACTTATTTTATGTGCAAACTGGCCAGGTTCTACCATTACTTCAAACAAAAGCACTGTGTTGGCCTTTTCACAGAGGAATAAGAAGCTTTTTTCCCCCTAGTTTCATGACTAAAAGAAAATCTGAAGAAAATGAAAGCAAGGCTTGTACTATGAAAATAGAATAAATATTCTTTTCAGCTGCACTTTTAAATACAAAATAGAACATAATACCCCTAAAATTTTATATGCAGAGTATAAATGACTTGACTTCTGGTACAAACATCTGATTTGCAGCAATTGAGGACTACCCAGAAAAGGATCTTAACTGAGCTAAAATGATTATGCTTTGCTCTGTTCATTGATTAACAAGACTTACACCTTGCTGAATATCCAAAGCTTTCATAGAAAATGCAACATCTCTTTAATGGATGTGTTCTTTGTACAAATATCAGCTGGAATGGTACTATGAAACCAGAGCCTGGATAAAGAGAGTGACTGAATGCCTGAGTCACTGATTTGAGACACACTGAATATATCTGGATACATTAGCTGCACTGATGACTGAGAATTCCTGGTACACCCTTAGTTTAACATGCCAAATAACTGTACCCATTCCTTGCCAGGCTAAGCATTGCAGAGGATAGTGGCATTAGGTTATGACATATTAATAGCAACTTAATATTGAACTTGGGAACTTACTCAACATAGTAAGTGCCATAAATGGGATCATCAATTTTCTCCCAGCCATATGGAAGCTCTGAAAAACAAAGAGTTATCTCTCTCAGTAAATGCAGTACAGAATGTTAAGATTTCTAATAACAAAACTGTGGATCTTTGTTGGGTGTTGAGGGAAATAACAGTGAAATTAGATACAGTGACCAAAGCAAATGCCAAATCTTGAACACAGCCCATGGCAGCCACAAGTAGAAGTAACAACTTGGAAATTTGCATGCAAAACCAGCTCTCAGTGTCTAGAGCAACATATTTTGGTTGAATTTCTTTATTGCACCAGGTGTTGTACCAGCCAACAACTGTAGCACGTCTTGGGTGACATCACTACCAGAGGAAGTGAGGGCATTCTATTTTCCCAAATAGATACATACAAAAAAATTACTTTGCTTTTTGAGCTTTTTTTCCTTAGGAATCCTGGAAAGGTTGGTATAGAAGGAACGAAAAGAGTTTGTTTCCTGCCATATAAGCATAGTAAGTATACTGAAATGTTTGCACTATTCATCTTACTGTGATGGCAATTACACAGTCTCCAAAAGGAACCTATTCCAGAATTTAGTCATATATCAGAAAACATATGAGTGTAGAGCAGTAAATGAAAGTACAAAGCAGAATAAGATATTGTAACATCCTCTGGACATAAATCTAACTACATTTTTCAGAAACAGAGATCCCTAAAACATCCTGGTCTTAACAATCAAAGTGTTATAAACATTAATTCAATAATCTTGAAAATCAATTTGCATTCATCTATAACCAAACTGCCGCATATATATTCATGTACATCCATACATATTTTATTATCACTCACACTGAATGCATAAATTATTATACTGCCAACAGAATTACATCTTTTGTTTAAAAGGCACCAGACAGATGCAACAAATATCTCAGCTGACATGAACGGAGAGAAATCCTCAGTGGCAGATGTGATGACTTTGATGGAGGTGACACGCAAAAGGATGGGCATTCCCATCACGCACAGGTACTGATTTCTGTGCAGTTAAAGACTATAGCACAATGTATGGGGAGTGGTACTGAGATTCCACAAGGAAAGTTGACTCTGGAATTCGTTATCTCAGGTTTTGGTTTTTTTTTTTAACTCAGTTGAACTTTTAAAGAAACTTTTTGGAGACAACAAGTACTGAACTAGACAGAACAGAGCTGATGTAGACCATACTGAACAGTCATTAAACTGGTCATAAAGAAGGACTCCTGGTTGACTTGAGCTTTTTTTTCCCGCACTGACATTATGAATAGACAATTATTGAAATGCTCAAAGGATCAAATAGAAAAGTAAAGCCTGAGTGGCAAAAGGGAGGCTAAAGGGTTAAAAGGCAGTGTTAACCACTGTTTGTTACTTCTCCTTTAAATGCATCTGTAATAGCTGATCCTTTCTTGAGTGAACCTGTTTAGACTGCTGTGGTCTTCATGTCACATTGCCCCCAGGGGATGTTCCTGCTCAGCCTATTCCAATCCTGAAATGAAGAATACAACCCTCTGCCAGAGACAGGCAGATGAGGAGCTCCATGTTAATTTTTTTTTTAACAGAAAGCTTAATGTTGATACTAAATTTTTCTTATTATTCTTTGAATATTGTTAGCTTTGAAATCTTCCTAAGTCCACACTCTGCTTTTGTTAGGGCTATTTTGTTATTGTCACTTCACAGGAATAAATGCAGCATAAGGTGTTTAAGCAGGTCACAGAATTACAGGATGGTTGATGACGGAAGGGAACTTTGTAGATTATCTAGTCCAGCCCCTCTGCTCAAAGCAGGGTCAGCCAGATCTGGTTGCTCAGGACCATCTTCAGTCAGCGCCTGAGTATCTCCAAGGATGGAGACTCCACAACCTTTCTGGGTAAGTTTGTGCCCTTTTGCCTCCTGTGCTGTCACTGGACACCGCTGCAAAGAGCCTGGCTCTGTCTTCCTTGCACCTCCCGTCATGCCTTTATTCAGATTGATAAAGTCAGGCCAAAGAGTCCCAGGTCTCTAAGCCTTTCCTCACTGGAGGGATGCTCCAGTCCCTTAATCAACTTAGTGGCCATATTAGCTTAAGTACTATTAGTATATTTTATTTTCATGTAACCTTGCAAAGTTTTCTTCCCCTAGTTAACTTAATGTTGCTTTCATATCTGTCTGTCTACAATTACATTTCCTTAGAGAAAAGCCAGACAGGTACCAGTAAAACCTCCACATAAAAATACACACAAACACACACATCCCCCCACATACATACACACACGTGTGCGCATATGTTCCTCTCCCAAAGTGCATTAATAGATAGATTTTTTTTCCAATTATGAAATACATAAATAAAAAGTAGATATTTTGTCCAAATTTAAAGGTAGGTATTTTTATGCAAATATATACACTTAAGTATAGATTTCATGTTTTGTTTTACATATTTATGAATATCTGAAATAATTGAGGATTCACTATCAACCTATTGGCCTATTTTTTCCTAAAATAATACTTAATTATATTTATGAACTGGAACAACTACTGAGAAGTAAAAAGAAAAAATTCATTTACTAGTATAGAAGTCTCTAAAAATTTAATGAATTGGACATACTAAGGAGAATCCACTTTTAAATGCATGGATTGAATCACTGATTATCTAACATCATAAGATAGCCACAGGTTCAGAAGAAAGAAAAACAAGATTACCTTTGTGTACCATAATAAACTCCATATAAGGTTATGCTCTAATTTTATTTTTCCATTGAAGATTCAGTTTGTAAGCCATGTTTAATTAAAATGCTGTGTTGACCAGCAAAACAGAATTGCTAGAGCACAAACCCCAGGCCCCTGCCTGTTGAGTATGGCAGATAAGGTTAGTGGAGTGTAGTTTACTACAGAGGTTCTGTAAGAGGAATCTTCTGCTACATTAGCTTTCAGGAGCACTGTGGTTATTTTTCATTACATTAAATAGTGGCATCTATTCCATTTTTCATAATTGAAATGAAAGATTACAGGACAGAAATACTTTAGTGCTTCATAAAACAGGAAGCTAAGCACTTGCCAGATTAGAGGTGAGGGCATTACAGTTTCTCTTTTTGATTTCACTGTGCCCAGAGATGATCATTAGGCATGAAAGTGAATAGTAAACATTTGTAAAGAGAATTGTTGTAAAACACTAGTGAAGGAGATTGCTGATGGCCACCATGATGTGAATAGCTAAAGGAGCTATATCTTACAGCTGATATTCATTTGGAAACATTAGCATGCTCATTTGTGTACAATTTTTGCAAGTACTGGTTCATGGATACTGTGCTATATAGCAGACATTTTCATTTTCATGAACTCAACACTTCTGTCATTCATGACCTCCAAGTCTATTGACTCCTGGAGGCTTTCTCTGTAGAAGGAAAAAATTATAAAATCTACCTTTTCTTTATATCTGAAATATCTAACATCCTCCTATCATCCAGTGCAGGGCCTGTTCAGGAATATTTACAAAATCACCATTTAGAAATCAGTAATAGTCTGTGCAGTGGTTGGCCATGCTGATGCCACGAGTGGATGTAAAGGTGCTGGATAATCTGTATAGGATGTTTATATCCTCCAGTTTTCACATTTCATGCTTTAGTCCTTACAGGAAAAGCAGCATGTGGCCAACACCAGCCATCCAAAACAACCTTTGCTCAGTAACCATCTGGGTGAGCTTTTAATTTAGAAGAAACCGCATTTCTAGAAGTTAAATGCCCAGTAGGAAGGAAGGAAGGAAGGAAGGAAGGAAGGAAGGAAGGAAGGAAGGAAGGAAGGAAGGAAGGAAGGAAGGAAGGAAGGAAGGAAGGAAGGACTAATATGAATTCAAGCAGGTCACTTTAATAATCAATTGTAGTGCCTTCTCATCACAGACTGCTTATGCTAATGATGCAGATGCTCTTATTCTGCCTTCTGAAAGCTGTTGCATTTCAGAATGATTTTTAATGGTGCCACTTAACATCCTCTAGGGATGGAGAAAGGAGTATATTTTAGATCTCAATGTGCCAAGATGAAAAAGCATATTACCAAGCCCAGAGATTAATTTTTCTGAAGTTTACCATTTACTAACTGAGTTAAAGAGAGTCATAAAAACCTCTCAAGGTTTCAGAACAACAGAGAGCATTGTGTCACTACCCTACTGACAGGCTGGAAAGAAAGATGAGAGCATATTTCCTGATTCAGCTGCAATCAAAATATTTGCATAGTTCAAAAGAATATAGCATGAGAGAGAAAAAGAAAATATAATGCCTGCTGTTATTGAAAAAACTGTCAATAATGATATGGAAGCTGTGGAAGTCAACATGAGTTTGGTCCACCTGCCTTATTAACACACAAGCACAGGCCAGGAATCCTTTTCTAATCTATATATGAGAGTTTTCAGAAAAATACTGTATCTTGCCACTCAGCAGCCTGTGTTTGTTTCATCTCTTGCTTTCTTTCTTATCTTTTCTTTCTCCCTCTTTCAAGTTCAGTTTTGCCTTTTCGGTTACCTGCTACAGAGGGTATCAAAAGAGTTGGGTTAAAAGTTACAAAACAGTGCAGCTCCACAGTCCAATGTAGTGTCGCAGCCCTCCAGTTCCTCCAAGAGATACAGTCTTTGCAAATATTTATCTCTGAGTGTAAACCAATGCTCCTCACTGCATAGCTTACACAAAAAACCACTTGCTTGTAATACTCTAAGGCACAGCACAGAGATTCCCAGGGAGTGGATGCTGCTCCTGCCATGCTGTGCTGTTCCCTCGGAAACTCAGGGTTGGAGATACTTGGTTTGGATGCTTTTGTTAAAGCAAGTCCACATTGTCCAGCTGATACACAAAACGTATTGTGGTTGTGCTGCTGCTCCTGGACTCTCTGACAGGTTGCCATAAGGAAGGAGTATCACAGGGCCCAGTGAAAATCAGGACTTAACCTACTTCCCCCCTACCTGTGTGAATTCTACCCTGGGTCACCCATCTACATTCCATCTGGAGTTCAAAACTCTGCCCAGTTCAACAGGTATATGCTATGGTAACAACAAGTGGGTGGAGAGAAAGAAAAAAATTAGATTAAAAAGTTGGAAGTTGAATTGTTCATTCTCTCAGTGAAAATAACAGCAAAGGTAGGACTGACAATTCCACCTCCACAAAACTCCCCAAATTCACTGTTCCTTTCACGGAAGATCTGGAAAACTTAGGGAAGGTACCACCTCCAAGTCAAGCCACATAAGTTCAATTTCAATGAAACTTGTATTCTCCAACTGCCATTCTCATACCAGCAAATTTCACAGAGTCATGGCTGTTTATGTTCTGTCTGCAATCAAAAAGCATTCATGTGCAATTTATTCTCACAAATAAAATGTCATTTATTTCCTTGCACAATGGAAATAAATGTCCAAATAACACATCTGATAAATGTATCTTCTTCCTTCTGTGCAGCTTATTGTGACATGCTACATCCTTAATTATGTAGAACGTAGATTAGTGAATATTACTACAAATTCAATAATATTTTTCCTAGCATTGTTACCAAGTGAAATACTGGCAGCAGCAGGGATATTTTTTAACATTAGGTGTACTTGATCCCTCTGACATACAAAACATGCAACTGCTAGTCAAGATTTGCATTAATACAGTTTAAAAATGTCAACTGAATTACTGGGGTTTTACTGTGTTTTTTTCTGGTGTTTTTTGTTGTTTGGTTGGTTTGGTTTGGTTGTTGTTGCTGCTGCTTGGGGCTTTTTAACAAGCATTTATAAAGAGCTTGTTAGCTTTTCATAAAAAAAAATTAAACCCCTCCAATTAGAAATAAATAAGGGGGGAAATGACCTATATGTTGAGAACTTAACTAGATTACTGTAGGCAGTGCCTGACATGGTTTCCTTAATAAAGGATTAACAGGAACTCAGTGCTCAGCAGGTCAGTGGGCAATAGCTGAAGCTGGTCAAAAGCACTCTCCATGGACCTTTTCGAGAGAAAGCTAAGAGTTTCTGTTAAAAGATTTCAAACAAATGAAAAAGTCCTGTCTTCCATGTATTTATAAAGAATAGATTTAAGGAGAGCAGAAACATTGGAAAAAAGTTACTAAAACTTTGTAATTTTTTTCATCAAATCTTGTTATCCTTTCATCTTGTTGTCTGTCCTTACTCCTGCATTATTTGTGCCAGGTGCCTGGTTCGTATTACAGAACTTCTGGGCAAAGAGAAGCTTAAACCAGCTCCTTGTTGATCTCAAAGTTCCCACTACGGTGACCAGTGTTTTACTGGGGAAATAGAGACCACTAGGAAAGGTTGAAAAATCTCACATTTTAGCTACAAATTCTTGCTCAGAAGACCGGATAGGAATGCATCCAGGCTTCCTTGGAATAATTAAACAGCAGTGTGCCTTAGCTTCCAAGAGGAGCTTGGTAAAATTTCTGAATTCTGTGTGAAACCACACACTATCTCATTTTTAATACAACAGAGGGTACATACAAACAGAGTCACTGCAGCTCTTATCCTCACAGCTCCTAGCTTTAAACTAGCCAATGTGGGCACTGCTAGGAATGAAGTCCCTTCAGGATGAGGGATGTTTCTGCAGAATGCTGACGTGCTGGAGGAGCCTGACCAGTGCCCCGGCAGATGTCCGTGAGCTGAGGAGTGAGGTGGCACTGCTGGCTGGTCCAAGGTTCAGCTGGGCACATAAAAGGGACTGTCACTGGCACCTCCTTGCAGAACAGGAGCCCTGAGTACATCACCTGTATGCTGCATTACCAATTTGTATTCCTGAAGTTCAGCAGATTTGCTTCATGCCACGTACAGCCCCAACGTGAAAGATTCTGCCTTTGAAACTGATTTTATTAACACAGCTGTTTTATGCTATATTCTTTAGACTTTGAAAACAACCAGACTGAAAAGAACACTCTTTTTGATCTTTCGGATGTTCATATCTTTCAGTGCTTGTATCTCATTACTGACTGTATCAATACAGCCTTGTAACAAACCAGTGTTTTCTATGTAATAAATGCATGATGTCATGAAGTTAGGCTTTTATTCTATTTGCTTTTCAGTATCTTATTTTATTTATATTCTTTCCTTTGCCATTAAATCTTTAACACTATACCCTGTGAATTTATGGAGTTACTGAATTTAGTTATTAGAAAACCTAAACACTCACATTTTGCTACTGACCTAAAAAGATCCATATAATAAAAGTATATAGCTACTATTAGAGCAGGCCAGATTTTATGGGATTCTGCTAGGTGTTTTGTCACTCAAATTCAACAACTTTAGTTGTCTGTTCACCTCTTAAGCTCTAGTTTAACAAATTAGAAAAGTTTATTATTCTGTAACAAACCATACATAGAGATGGCAAAAAGGGCAGATTCATCTACAAACTGCTGCAATACTTCCATAGGCATTCAGGTAGAGTGTGGCCAATTAACCACTACCCTCTAAGCCTCAACAACCAACCCGTTATTTACACGAACAGTTCTCCATCCACCCAGACTTTTAATGTCCTAATGTAATACATGAAGTTTTGTGACAGTCAGCAAAAAAAAAAAACCTTGAATAAGTCAATTGCTATGTGTGCTGAAGCTCTGCTTCACGGGGAGTAACTGGACATCACCTGCTGATGGAAAGAAGAGAGCAAAATCTTTTCCTTTGCTTCCACGTGTGACTGTTGCTGTTATTAAACAGCCTTTATCTTGACCCATGGATTTTTCCCCACCTTATTTTCTCCCCTTTGTCCAGCTGAGAAGGGAAGTGGGAGGACGGCTTGATGAGCACCTGGTATCCAGCCAAAGGCAACCCACCATGCTCTGTCACCAGCCTCTCCTTCAGGTGTCCAGAAATGTTCTCAGAGGGCTCCATGGATCATCCGGAACATTGTCAGGGTCTGATGTGTGCCAGTGCTCTGAGCTCCTCTGCCACAGCATCTTGAACTTCACTATTTCATGGTCATAGAGCTAAAGCTGCTATTCATTATCACATCTCCTGCTAGCTCCTGCTCCCAGTTCATAAAAGGTCCAGGTGTGCATCACCTCTCGGTGCCTCATCTGGTACCTGTAGCAAGAGCTTATTCCCCAAAACTGTCAGAAATGTTGTGGCCTGCTTGTCTTCTTCCTTATTGTCCCTGCAGCAGGTGTCAGGGAGCTTAAAGTCCCCCATGAAAGGCAGAATCTGTGATCAGAGACTTTCTTGAGTTGTTTTAAAGTATTTTTCCTCACGCTGATTAGGGGATCTGCAACAACAACCCAGCATGGTGTTCTTTACTGTCCTCTCATCCTGCCCCACAGACTCTCCATCAGCCAGCTGTCCATCCCACAGGAGAGCTCCATACAGCTCTGCTGTCCCTCTGCAAGGAGGAAAACCCCTTTTCCTCATCTCCTCTAACCATCTTTCCTGGTCAAACAAGTTATTTTGCTTTGTTTTTCAATGATTTTTTGAAATAACAACACTGAACTTTAATAAAAATTTCAATTAACATTAGAAAACGTTTGTTTCATGTCAGCCTTTTTCTCACTGGGCCTTGAGAGTCTTAAGTTAATGTTTCAAGACAAAGCACATAGAATAATATTTTCTGTTTTTTGGTGGCTTTTTTTCTGCCTTGTTATTGCAACAAATGGCAATTACTTGATTTTATTTGACAGGCCAGAGATACAAATGGATAGATGTATTATAAAAAGAGATAGAAGAATGTAGCATCTGTAGTGATAATGTAAAAACAAAAAAAACCAACTACTATTCTGTATGCTTACAATGAACTGATTATCTGTGGGTGGTCTACAAATAAAAAGCTATCCTGCCCAGACTGTAAAATTTCAAAGGTACATTACTTATTTGTGATGAGCTGCAACTGCCTCAGAATCACTAGATACTGACCTGGATGGAAATCTGAGAGCAGATTAAACAAAACAGTGCTCTGATCAAGTCCAAAGCACCTTACATTTCTATGTTTTGTTTCCAAGTGGCCAGGGAAGCTCTATACAATCAAACAGAAGAATTCTCCTCAAGGTACTTTCCATATGATCTGTTTCCATGACTACCATGCTTTTTAATAATATGTTTTCACAGTTCTGAACTTGGCTGGATATATGTAATGCAGATACAGTAGTTGCTTAAATAGTATTTGATTAAATAGATAAATCAATACAATTGAAGAGAAAGCTTACATTGCACTGGGGAAAATTGATGTTAACACTGCACCTGCTGAAGCAGCAATTCTTCATTTATACTAGTGAAATCAGATTAGAGTCTGGTTTTGTCTTCTCAGTGGCTTCACTGCCTTGTTGAGGGTGAGAACTTTAAAAGTCCCATTTTTTATTATTTTTGCTTTGTTGTACAATCAATAAAAAACTGCTCTGGTTGCATGGAACTGCTTTCTGAAACTTCTTGTTATAACTTATTCATCATTATGCATTAGTGATATTTATGGGGACACTCACTCCATACTTTCAACATTATGTTAAAAAATCTCTTGGCATTTGAGTGACAAGGAAATATGTATGAATTCATAAGCTTATTTTTCTCTATTTGAATTGTAATGCCATCTGCCAGAACTCACTCTCAGTACGGTTCTGTGGCAGAGTCAGAAAGGAACTTTGCATGACAAACAGGTGTGTGGTCCTTTGTTAATCTACCAGACACGCTGTGTTTGCATTCATAAGGGCACTTTGCAATTGTAGTGTCCAATTAATACATTGATTTGTGTCAATGATAAACTAATGATGTTTCTAAGTCGCTTTTCCTTCAACAGTTTTAACTGTGTAGGATAATAAGCCTATAAAGATCTACCCATGTTTTCTTCATGTTTCAATATTCAGTAATGTTGGCATATACTAACACAGAAGGAAAGTTATAGGAAAAAAGAAAAATAAAAGGAAGGCAAAGTATTTCTTTCATCTTCATAGTAATGATTTTTTATTTTTATGTCCTTCCATGTCATAAAAAGTGACAACACACATATTTTGCACTCCCTTTGTTCTCCTCTCTTCCTTCTCAGTGTAAAACCTTCCCAAGAGTGAAGAGAGTAGCAACCCAAACACAAGAGAGGGGACTGAGAGGATACTGTGTTAGAGGGATGGAGATGGAAATAGGACAGAGATGGAAAAAAACAGTTATTGGAAGAAGAGAGTGCCTGCTCCCTTTGTTCATGCACGTGCAGCAATAGACCATTTGCACATCAGGGGACTTTTGGGTTACTCAGTCATGGCTGCCTTTATCAAACACATCAGCCCAGAGAGATGAGGCATCTGACCTTCACAATACTGATACCTGCAATTCTGGAATCAGCAACTGATCTACTTAATTCCAACAGAAAGTAACCTTTTCCTCAGGGTATGCCATTGCATGGGTATCATATAAATTGATTATTTAAATTAAATTAATTAGTTTTAATTGCATTTGTGCTTAATGGTTGGCAGTAAGTCTCCAAATTGAAGCTGTACCAGCTGAGTGGCAAAATAAACAAATTTCAATTTCAATGCCTCTTTTTCTGTCAGTCTTTTAATTTCTGCTCTTTACAGTACTCCAATCCCTTCAGCTTCTTAAATATCAATGTCACTCCAGTTTCTTTAAAAAAAGAGACCTCCAAACTGCCTCTCCTACAACTTATCCCAAAAGATGTATGGTCTACCACAAAATTACTACAGAATACACGAACATGAGATGCAAAAATTGAACAGATCTCTCACTGCAATATATTATTTCAGCCTACCCTTGCCTGACTCTATGCCTTTCTAATGCCTTTGCAAACCAGCTTACAAGTAATTAGCTAGAGGCATACAAAGACATGGCTTTTACAGACTGACCTAGTGACACTTGATTGAAATTTTTTGACGATTTTTCCCTATGGACCATGAGAACAATTCAGATAGAGTGATTAGGCTGGGTCCCCTCAGTGTCAACACACCCTGTTCAGAAAGTTCAGTAAGAAGGGCAGCAGCATGATCTTACCGACTAGAGCCTCAGTTATTTACGAAAATACATGTACGAGGGCCTAAAAGGTAATGTAAAAACTGCTATTCAACCAAGGCTGTCCCTAAATCAGTAGAAAAGAGTCTGAGTACATCAGGAAAATAAACTGCAGAAATTGCAAGCAGAAGAAATGGTAAGATTGATTTTGTTGTCATTGTGTGCAACTACGCATAGCAGTATTATAACCAGGGAAGAGCAAATAAGTACAGCACAGAACAACTTTTAGTGGCTGGTTATGGTTCTTTTCAATCATTTGCAGTCTTCATAAAACCTAATAAACTGTACTGTCCACCTGCAGACAGAACTCAGAGGATGAAAATTTTATTGAGACTTCTATATTGTACAGGTGTACAGATTATTATCTTAAAGCCAAACAGAGCTGGAAGGGACTTGATTTTACATCTCTCTTGATAGGCCATCTACTGATATAAAAAGTAATGGTGGAATTATCATCCATAGCTTTCAGATGGAGCAGAATGGGCTAAATTAAGTTTCTCTGTAATTTATGTTATATTCACTGTGTGCACTTACCAATATCTAGGTATGTTTTTCCTTGGTGAACTTTAATTATTTTGAGCAAAATGTTATATGCCTTCTGAATATGTGTGCTCAGTCCCTAAATTTACCTTTTGGGCTGAGCTGCAGTCAGGACTTGAGGATTTAAACTACTGTCTACTTTCTTCCTGGATCTGTAATTAGGTGCTTGCATTTTACAGGCTTGGTTAACATCTGGTTCACAGGTCTGTGCTTCCAGAAAAAGATGATTTCTGCACCATGGGAAAAAAATAAGCCTCCAATCTTTTATAAGAAACCTCACAAATGCAGAGAACTGAATGCTACATGCATTTTAGCTGTGTATTTGTCTCTGCTCCACTGACAAAAACAGTTGCACAAGTGCCATGTTTGTAAACTGGTTGGGTCTGAGCACTTCCAACACCTGTGGCAGTGGCAGGCTCTGCCAGCCTTTTAGTACACAGTGAAATGATAAAAATGTATTAGCTTTCCACTTTTCAGTTGCAGTGCTAATTACACAAAGCAGCTGGTGCTGCAGGAAAAATCCGTGCTGTTTAACAGCAGAGGAATTTAAGCGGAAGGAGGGAACATGGTGTTGCTCCACAACTGTCTCATTTTTGTCTTTAATCTCTTCTATCCTTCCAGCTTTTTAAGACAAGTAGATGATGAGAAAGGACTAAGGACAACAGTATTAAAGCCTGGTGGAAATATTGAGAGAAAGCATTGGTGTGTCAGTGATGGGAGAAGACATGCCATGATAGCTGGTCAAGTCTTGCTTTGACTGGCCCTGAATTGCTCATTTCCCTCCATATGTTATATCTCTCCCTGATTTGTCAATATCTTCTCATTTGTCAGTACTACTTCCTCCATTTTTCTCTTAAAAAAAAAAAAAAAATTAGCTTCTTTTCCCCTTTTGTTTTTTGAAATTGTTTGAGTCAGTAATAAACAGGATACCCTTTGATCTCCTAAAAGTGATGGAAGACAATGGTATCTCCTGCAAGTTAAAATAAGAACAAATGTTCATACAGTTTTTACCATACAGCCTAAAGAACAAAGAATGCTTCTGTCTACAGTTCACAGAAGCTGAGTCTGTATATCTGTACAAGTCTAAAAGAAAACAGGGGTTGTATAATATGATTTTAAAGTCATATGCTGGCTGTTCCTTTAAACACAACCCCCCAGTGATACGAATATATAACTCACCAGCGAGTGCTTAATATCCCAAGGATTTTATAACATTAAAACTCATTTAGATGTCAGTCTAGGGTCCTCCTGAGAATATTTGCATTTCCTTGTCTTCGCATAATAAAGATAATTAATGCCACTCAGCTGTTTTAGGACCAGAACTATAAACAGGATAAATATGGCCTGTATTAGGCCTGTCAATTTTACATTGTCCCAAAGAGTCTGATGTTCACAACACTTAATTGTTATGTGGTGGGATGACTCTGACTGGATGCCAGGTGCCCACCAAAGCCACTCTTTCACTCCCTTCCTCAGCTGGACAGGGCAGAAAAAATCTAAAAAAGGTCTTATGACTCGAGATGAGGATGAGGAGAGATCACTGACCAGTTGCTGTTGTGGGCAAAACAAACTTGACTTGGGGAAATGAATTTATTACCAATCAAATTCTTTACCTCCTCTCCTGCAGTGGTACAGAGGGACAGACAGTGGGGGTTATGGTCAGTTCATCACACGTTGTCTCTGATGCTCCTTCCTCCTCAAGAGAAGGACTGCTCCAACTCTTCCCCTGCTCCAGTGTGGGGTCCTCCAGGGGCTGCAGGTGGAACTTTGCTCCCCTGTGGACCTCCGTGGGCTGCAGGGGCACAGCTGCCTCCAGGGGCTGCAGGGGAATCTCAGCTCCAGCACCTGCAGCACCTCCTGCCCCCTCCTCTGCCCTGCCCTGGCTGTCTGCAGGGCAGCTTCTCCCGCAGATTCTCACTCCTCTCTCTGGCTGCTCTAGCTGTTGTTTTTTCCTTTTCCCCCCCTTAACAATGTTATCCCCGAGTTGATGCCACTGTCACTGATTGTCTTGGCCTTGGCCAGCAATGGGTCCATTGTGGAGCCAAGTGGCACTGGCTCCACTAGACATGGAGGAAGCTTCTGGCAGCTTCACACAGAAGCCACCTGCCACCAAAACCTTGCCATGCAAGCCCAGTGCACACTGATTTCTCACTTTTCCAGTATCCTGCACTCTTGTGTTAGGTATGACAATATTCAATTACCAAAAAAACTGGGGAGCTAACGAGCAACTGCAGTACTACAAGTATCAAGGTCATTCTCAAGTCCCTTCAGAGCAGGGCAGTTAAACGCAATTGGTGTCAGTGTCTCTGAGCTAAACTCTGCCCACTGTTCGATTTGCAGGTCAGACTTCTGCCAGCCGGACGTTACTAAGGTTCTGAAATCATTTAATAAAGTGAACTGAGGCAACAGCTATTCATAGCAATCAATCACAGGCACTCCCATCCACACTTGGTGACAACATACTGAAATAGCCAATGAAAGTAATGAAAAATACTGTACTAGTATCAAGGTCCCAGAAATCATCAATTCTCAATTCAGTGTGTTCATACAGCAAAATCTGAAGTCTGGAGGCTGTTTTGACCTAAAAATGGCAGGCAACAGCACCTTCTTTGCTGTAGCAAAAGTAATTCACTGCACCC
The DNA here is from genome assembly GCA_036630365.1 of Acanthiza pusilla. NCBI lineage: Eukaryota > Metazoa > Chordata > Aves > Passeriformes > Acanthizidae > Acanthiza > Acanthiza pusilla. The sequence continues at coordinate 41,768,792 of JAXCHO010000079.1, forward strand.
AGACAACAATTAAACCATTTCACAGATCCAATTATCCTTGAATGATGGGAGATTATATTCAGCTCTGCTTATGATTCTGCACTGTTCTCTTTCTTATGGAAGTTTTCCCATAGTCTTTTGGGATCTTTCTTTTAACTGCTAATAGCAATAGGTTTATTTATTTTTATTCCAAGAGAAAACATTTTAAAAAATCTTAAACACACTGGAAATTTTCCTGTGGGCCTATTGATGACTGTTATTTTGTGTAATCACACTTGTCTCTCATGAGGAGGAGCTCTCACTAAAGGACTCAAATTGTGATGCAGAGCACACAACTTCGCTACAGACACTTTTCAGTTTTCTACAAGTCAAGGTTACACACTAAGAGAATGCCTTTCTTTCTTGATGCTGTGCAAACCTGAGATAATCTGGGTAATTCTACAGCAATGAGAAAGAAGGGATATTTAGCAGGGCAGGACAGAGGCAATAGAGACACATAATGTGGAAGTTGCTGCAGTAGGAACATTTCTGTGCATGGACACATGAATTTGCATCTCCCACTGGCAGGAGCTTCCCAGCCCTGGGTGGTCCTTGCACCACCTGCTGCCCAGCCCCGGTGGGATCCAGACTGTCCTCTCCCAGCACCAGTGTCACCACTCGATGGGAAGCAGCACAGTTTAGCCGCTGGTAACTGCCCATTGTACACTGTCTTATCTTAGAAAACAGGAACTATTGACGGAGGGGTTTTCTCTGTTGTATTTTAGCTGATCGAATGGTCACTAGGAGATCACTCCTCAAGAGAAACTACTGCTATTGCCTCATAAGTAGGGCACTTACGTTTTTAATTTTGATAAATTGCTAAACATTTCTGATGTTAAGGACAATTAAAGACTGCGCCAGTAAAAGGAAAAAAAAAATATAATAAAAACCAAAACCAAGGACATCAGCACTCGATCTTGTGAGAACAAAATATTGGATTAAGGAAAGGGAAAATTCATTCAATTACTGCAATATGAATGGTCTTGAGATGCCAAATATGAATATAAAATTCAATTTTTAATCTATCTAAAAGTGTACGTCTGCAGTCTTTGATTTAAACTCATGTCTAACATAAATCTTATTAAATAGATGAAAATGTTTGAAAGAAAAAAAAGAGCAGAATCAAGTGCATAACGTTTCCCCTTCTCTCCCAAAATAATACCTTGATCCTTAAGGATAGCATACAAAGGCCCTTAATGTTTTTCCTAGACCAGTTTTTGCCTATTCTTAAAAAAAAAAAAGAAACAACTTCATGGATATTTTTGATAACCTTTGTGTTATCTAGAGGCCAGAAAATGGGAATCTCTGCTAATGGTTCTACTTCTAGCATTTCACATTCCTTTTCAAAGTGATATGAGCTAATTAAATGAACAGAAATAAAACAAATGTGCATAAGAAGACTTTGAAAACAGCAAAGTGCAATTTTCAGTTAGGATAGTCTCTTTTCTGATGTCCATTCCAAATCGTATAGTAGACTGACAACATCCACAGATTATTTTTCACATTTGCCAAAGAAAATACCTTGCAACTCCATTTGTATGCAGTTGATGCAGGATGAAAAAGATCAAAATAACAAAACCAGACAGCGTTGCCATATGCTCCAGTATAGAAGCATATTATAGTACACTAACACCCCATCACTATCATATAAAAAGGCAGCAAAGATAAATGTACCCTAAGAAAATCTACTAAAGAATTAAAAGATGGGTAAGATAGCAGTTTTAAATTAAATAAACCAATTTACCCCCTTTTCTCCTTCAACATTCCTATTCTTTTTTTTCACTTTTTCTAGCCACTATTAATATTGTTACAGATTCTTTCAGTATTTCCTCTTACAATCATTAGCGATCTTAATGTAATCTTTGACCAGTAGCTTAATAATTTTTTTTTTTACAATTAAATCTTCCACGAACTATAGCTTGAATAGCTAAAGAATATGTAAGCCTCTTATGTCTGTTATATCAAAAAATTTCAGCCCACACATTAGTGGTCCTCATAGCATCAAACTGTAGTGTTACATATGCTGCTTTGTCAAAATTCTGTTGTTGTTTTTTTTTAATATGAAACATGTGACTTGTCTAGTTTAGTGTTTCACTGCAAGTCTAGATCTTCTAATTTCAACTCTGTTTCTTTATTCCATCAAAATTTATTTCCCCTAAAGAAGTATAGGGTTAAGGTAGGCTGTGCTTTGGTTTTCTATAGTTACCGCTCTGTGTGGGTATCGTTCTGGACTGAGGGTATCTTTTACTAGGTTAACCTTCAGCTGAGTTCTGAACACTCCATGTACTCACAAGGGTGGAGCTAGAAACGTGACAAGTATGGAAAATCCCTGTATTCAAGGTTCTGCTTCCAAAGTATATAGATCTGCTGGACATTTCGGTTTCCCTTTATCTTCAGAAGAAGGAGTAATTACCTATGGGCTAATAATCACATTAAAAATCCAATGGAATTGCAATCTTCAGGAGAAATGAGGAGGGCTTTGAGCAGCCTGGTCTGATAAAAGATGTCCCTGTGCATGGCAGGAGGGTGGGACTAGATGATCTTTGAAGGTCCCTTTCAACACAAACCATTCTGTGAATTGGAGAATTCAGAATTGGTAACATGGAATGTGGACAACTTGTCTCCAGGAATGGCAGTTTCCCTACAGACAAGCCACTTCTTTTGTTGCTTCTCTCACCCCCTCTTTTCTCTCTACAGTTTCCAACCAGGCACTGTTGAGAGATACTTCTTCCAGATCCTTCGTTCCATTCTCATAGATCTTCTCACAAATGTGCTCCTTTTCTTAATAAATTTTTTTACATGATGCCTCTAATAATTTGTGTTGATTCACGCTGAATTAGCATTTGAAATGAATCAGAAATCTTAAGAAATGCTGTGACTTATACAAAATTTGTCCAAAAGTGGCTTTTCTCAGAACTGCTGGTTCTTGATGATGGTGTAGGTGGGTTTCTCAGCCCAGCAAGGTGTCATTGCCACTTGTGAAGCAGACACAAGTCTAATAATACAGTAATCTTTTATATGGCATTCTTCCCCCAAAATAATGATGTTAGAGCACCTGAAGGTCTGTGAACTGATCCAGTGCAGTGTGCAAAACCTGACTGGGGTAACAAAACCCCAAAAATTTGGGGATGGAAGACTTCTTACAGACTCCTTAGGAAGGACATGCTGCCAAGACAAGGAGGTAGAGCTGCCCTTTATGTGACGGAACAGCTGCAATGCATGGACCTCTGCCTGGGGATGCACGAGGAGCCACCTGACAGCTCATGGATGAGGATTAAAGAGAAGAGAGCTAAGGGTTGGTCTGTATTTTCCACAGGCTGCCTGAGCAGGAAGCACAAGGAGATGAGACCCTTGACAAAGAACCACATAAAACTCTCTACAGAAAGACAGGAGCAGCCCCACATTTGGACGCCCTGGTCCTCACGGGGTACTTCAACCACTCCAATATCTGCAGGATGGACAACAGAGCAGAGCTTCCTGGAATGCATTAGGAACTTTCTCGTCCAAGTGAAGACAAAGAGGAGAGGTGGTGTGCTGGATGTCATACTCACCAGCAAGGAGGGGCTTGCTGGGGACGGGAAGGTTAAAGGCAGCCTTGGCTGAAGTGATCATGCAATAGTTGAATTCAGGTCTCTCCCAACACCAAGCATTTTGTGATTCTGTTAGGGCAAAAGATACTGGCAATATCTACAAGACCTGAGGTAGCCTAGATAACTGGACATTTATTTGCTAAAAGTATTTTAAAAAATGCTTAAAGAAGTGCACAGAAACAGGTACAAGAAAGTCAATGCCAGGGTACAAAAAAGGTGAAATGTGCAATAGCATATGAAGGGTGGAATACATTTAGCCTCTGTATATATTCCTCTTTTTGTCCATTTTAGATTCAGCTTTTGATTCTGGTTCCAAGATGTGTTTCAATACAGAGCCTACTCAGGAGGCACACACCTTCTGAAAATGCTTAGGTGTTGTTGAATGTTTATATCTTTTAAATCTAAATCCTTTCCACTGAAATTAATTGAATATTAAAGAGAAATTTGCTTTCCTGTTTCACAAAAGTATTCCCTTAATCCTTAATTACACATGCTATCACATTCCAATCTAAGCTGTAGGATTCTCAATCATATTTACATATCCAGGAGGTTCTCTCTAATCACACAGGTAACATTTTATTGACCTATTTCAGTTTCAGCTTATTAAACACAGGTGTTCTGATGCCTAAGAAAAGAGCAGAATGTAAACAAACACCACCCCCTCCACCCCCCCAATTAAGTGTAAAATTGCAAAATTCAGAAAGCAAAACGGCTGATTTAAATTCTCTCATCTGAATTCTCTTCTCAGGACCAACCAAGCCCTCAGTTTTTTCTCACTATGGACTGAGGTGTATGTGCAGGATTTCCATTGAACCAAAAGGACTAAATGTTGCCCTCTGTCTGTAGTGTGTAAGCCCTCACTGCAGCCACATTGGCACAACTCAGGTCCCAGAAACAGTCCAGCAATAGACTTGGCAGCACAAAGCTGCATGCAAACTAAATTTATCTTGCTGCATCTCAGACAGAATAAGACCTTTAAGAGCTAGTCAGGCATCCTCTCAACATGTTTTGAAAGCTGATTTTTAATTTCTTTGCTGCACTGGAGTTGTCAGGAGTTTTCTTAGATTATAAATGCTTCTGGGCTGAGATCAGCTAATACTCATTTGTTTGGTAACCTCAAAGAAGGGCTCTCTTTTACACTCTGTGACAGTACATACTAATAGTCATAAAGTTATAGTAGCAACAGGTCAAGCAGGGGCAAAACACAGTGTTTTCACAGTTACTGAAAATTATTTATCCTGTAAAACTTCTAAGCAAGCACAATAAAGACAGAGGACTGATGGTAAAGTTTTTGTCTGAGATATATAATGACAAGAGTTTTATCTATGATAAACAACAAATCAGAAAAGAATTCTAGATTCTTATCAGCAGGGTGAGATGCAAGCAGATGGAGAAATTGATAAAATGGGATAGATGGCATTTCAGCTTCTGAGCCATACCGTTGAACATTTTTGCTTTTCTGAGATTTCCATGATACACAGATATGTTTCTATTCAATTAAGCCTGAATTTGCTTCTAGTGACAACTCAGCATTTGTTCAATGGCAAGGATCCTTATATTCAAGAGTTTATGTGCTGACTCCAGGTAAATCATGGTTCTCTGCAGCATCATCCTCACTACCGAGATATTTTATGTTTGTTCTTTAAATTACTTTCTCAAAGCAATACTTGTTTTCCAACTGTACAGTTGAATAACTAATTCTCCAACAGCTTAGTAGAATTTATTCTATATGAAATGCCAAATCTGATTTCTGTGCTCAGCTTTCTTTTTTCGCAAGACTACAGATATGTGCTTACAGACTCCTCCAAAATATCCACAAAATACAATAACATTATGTTAAGAAGCATTTAGATATGAAAGCTTAAACTGTGCTTTTGATTCACAGTATTTAAACCAAGAGATTAACTGATTAAATCTGACAAAATAACGGCACCTGCTTCTGAATGTGCAGCTGTTATTACTTGTGGTGTAGTTAAAGTTGCTTTGAGATTGGTAGCTATAGCTTGTACTCAATCCCTCAGACCTGGGCCAGTGCACTTTAAAGTCAATAGAAAGGAGATTTGCTTGCAGTAAAATTAATCAGAAATGAACTCACGACATTTAAAGCTAGCAAAATTGTATGTTTTGTCTACTTAGTTTCCTAGATGCAAAGTTGTTTTACCTACAGAAGCAATGGCTGTCATAAGAACTGCTGGAATGCAGAAATAGGCATACTTTCAAAGGCACAATGTCATGTCCTTTGCTCCTACTGAAATTATCTTGAAATGCTCCCTTTAATAACATGTTTTGCTCACGTAGGGGGGTAGTAATACTCAACAGAATAGATGGAAAAATATATTTCACAGGAAAAGCATTAGCTTTATAATGTCTTTTCTTCAGAATATACCAATGTTTTTAAATCTCAAATAAATTAAGCGAATGCTATTATGCTCATTTTTGCAGATGGGGATGTGGAAACACAAAAAGAGATGCAGTTTCTTACAGTCACACATTGAATCCCTGGCAGTGCATGGGACAGAGTCCAGGCCTGCTGATTCTCTGTGAACCACTAGACTACACTGTTCTCAGCATGATTTGAAGAGACACCATCAGTCTCAGAAGACAGCTTTGTAAAACACAATTTTGCAAAAGATTCACGGCAGGGTTTCACACTCAGTAGCTGTAAGTCCAATTTTTCCCACTTATCCTATTTCCCAGGTTTTTTGACTTTGCAATATGTTTTGGGATTAGCTCCTGAGAGCCTTGAGTTTCAGCCAAACATGGATTATGGATCAGATAATGCTAATTGCAATTAATAATGTGGGCAATAGCATTGTAAATTGAGAAATTAACACAGAATTAATGTTGTCACTGGAAGTTGGAATGATGCTAAAGTAACACAAAAGACATAACTAGAGACCAAAATATGATAAAGACCGAATTTATGCTTAAAAATATTCATTCTGAATGGAGTTTGATGATAAATAAATTTGCCTAAGGATCCATAACTATTCAGAAACTGGGAATAAGGGATAGATTTGGCTGCTGATATTTTTTCTGGGTGAGATTCATAAGAATAATATTTGTTTAATATAAACACAATGTGCAAGTACTCCCCATCAAGACACGGCCTTCACGTTCAGAGAAGATTTGAAGGAAATTCACTACTTGCCAGAAGTATAGACTTACTGGTGTTCTCAGTAAAAGAGCAACTGTTTTCATTTGCTTTTGTTTTTTCCATTTTTATTAATTTTTTTTTAACAGAATAGAACTTGGAGTTCACATATTTTCCTATAAAGGAGCATCTTTCTCACTAGGGTAAAAAATTACACACACCCTGTATTTTTTACTGGTTGGCTGTGCACAAAATGGCAGGGATTAAGCATATGAGGGATTAAGAAAGCAATGACATATGAAGGTCTGGTGTATAAACCTGGAACTGGGTAAACCTATGTCCACACCAAGACTTCAATGATAATGATGGACATAATTAACAAAACATCCATTTTATGTTTAGTGTCTTACACTACAGCACTCAGGATTTACTGGAACAGATAGATACACAAATATGTGCCATTCCTACGTTCACATCAGCTTTTTTGTTACTTTTCTCACTGTAAGAGCTAGAGGTCATGAACATCTTTATGAATGATAAAGCTGAGTTAGAATATATGAAGAAAAATAATTATGAAAATTTAGTGATTCACTGCACTGTTCCTGGAAACTGTTCTTTCTGATCACAGAGCAGAAATTGTATCAGTAAAAATTTGGAAATTGGGCAAATTTTTGTGCCATGCCAAAATTTTAAAATTGACCTCTGAAATGTTCTTACAGAAAGTGTGAGTTTATAAGTGCTGCATCACAATATTTTAAGAAGTATTATTTTGCACACTTAGTTACATGAAAAATTATAAACTGCTTACAATCATTAGGCAAGAAGCAAAAAGTAACTTCTAAATTGTGTTCAATTATTTTCTCTAATATCATTAGATATTTGGTGACTATATAGTGATAATTTCTCAGCCCTAGTTACTGTATATTGCTTGAATTTATTACACTGGAATCTGTTTGAACAATTGAACATCAAAAGCAAATGATAAAGCCAGAAGTGACCACAATAATATTCTTTAAAATAAACCTTCCAAGGAGCAAGTGATATATTGTGCTGATTCTGATGCTAAAATAGCTGTAAACTTTCAGTATTTAGAACTGACAATTCAAAAAGACAAATTCTGACCTGTAATTTCATTCTCCTACTTTGAAGAAAGTGGTAGGTAAAATCATTACTGTGGAAGTGTTTCAACCAAGATTTATACTTTTTCAAATTTCTTTGACTTTCTTTCTTCACCCTTTCCCAGACTATTATGACAATTATGTTACTTTCTAAAATCCCTGTAAAATATAATGTGATTCACTTTTCATAATTTGCAGTGAAATACTGACTTACATAAGTATTTTAATGATGCTATTACATATGTACTGATGCTATACCAGAGTGCTTGCTGGAAGTAAAAAACATTGCATGTGTGCTGGATTTAAAAATTGTAAATTTGAGCAAGGTTGACCAGCATGTTTAATAACCTTCTGCACGTCAACATCTGAAAACACTGAATGATGCAAGAGACAGCAATGCCTTTGTGGCAATTTTTTTTTAGCTCATCTGGAATCCTTAACTACTGAAATGTTCTATTCCTGGCTCACAGACATCACAGAATGTTTCAAACCAGCAATCCTGGTAGATGCTTTGAAAGCATAGTGCAAATTTGGTATTTCACTTCAGTATCAGACTGACGTAATGAAGCGCCAGTCAACAAACAGCAGAGATTTGGGAGAATGGCAGGTGACCAAGGAAACTATGACAACAGTATTATAACAAATTTATCTCTTGAAGGGCTTCAGAAACTGTACAGGCACTTGCATCGTTAGTGTAGCATGTAAAATATGGAAAAAACCCCACATTGTCAGCCCAAAATGATGGTGCATTATGCTGGGCTCAGTGCCCCACTAATGCTGTTCCACAGCTCCAGGAGCAGCCTGAAGAGCAGCCAGGCTGAGCAGGCACCCAAATATACACACAAATATCCAATTCTGTGCATCTACAGACACACATTGCTTTGCAGGTCTCACTTTGGAGCCTTTAGACATATGAAGCCTGAATTCATAATTCAGGGAATGTTCTCACAGTATTATCTTTTTAACACTGACATCGTTTTTTCCTCTTGCAGAAATAATAAGCTAGCAGAGAATAGCTCTAAAACAAATTGAAAACCAAACCAAAAGGAAAAAAAACCCTTACTAAGGCAGTGACTGAGTCTGTACTATCTTACTGCAGAATATATTAAAGTTAGAGGTGCAACATTGCATTACCATCTTTAAAACCTTGAATAACCTCAGCTAGAAACAACACTTCACTTTTTGCAGGCTTTTTTTAAAAGGAGAAACCATGCTGGAAAACAACCTGATTTAAGGAGTTTGAACTCAATAGTTTTAAACTTGGATAAAAGAATATAGAAAAAGCCAACAAAAGAAATAAAATCCTGCCAGGGTATCTGATGCTAACATCTCCATAATTCAGTTACTCAGAAGACAGAAATCTAACTGATTTTTCTCTTTAAACTAAAATCAGCTGGATTTCTTCAAGTACACTTAAAGCCTTAAGTGTGACTCACTTCAATTTAGGATCTAGAGAGAAAGGAAAAATAATGGGTCTTGGGGAAAAAAAAAAAAAGAAACTGCAATGCAGAAAACCAGCAGTTATAAAGTGGGAGTTTCAGCCCATGATATTCTGGAGTGGAGGTCAGATGAGTATAAATGATCACATGAATGAACACAGGGATGGTACTTCCTGCTTACAGCCAGGCCCAGTGAGTCTCAACAGATCTAACCAATTGCTGTGGCATCACTCTCTGATCAAGCAAAGGCAAAGAGAAACTGTCCAGGAAACTTGTCATACAAAAAAAATATCCATTTACCAAGGCCATGTTCACACTCAAACAGGCAGCAACTGTATTTTAAAGCAACTAGCCCATGAGTCTGTGGCAATTATGATTATTCAAATGTGTGTCCAGAATCCAGGTGGCTCTCCTGGCTACATTGCAGGCAAACAGGAGAACATTCCTGGGTAGGACATCAGCCTGGAAGAGAACCCATCCGGAGCCGTTTTCAGTGGCAACGGAGCAGGACCCTTTGGTCACAATGGCTGGCTGTCACCAAGCTGCTGGAAAACTCCCCTCGTAACCTTCTGTCTGCTTGCTTTGAACTTCTGATAGAAAATGGAAATGAAAATGTTCCAGCTATTTCCTCAAAAAGGCTCAGAAATATGTATTTGGGACAATGATAAAAATATCAATAGATCTTGATTTTGAAATGCTATAAGAAAGTTTCTGCTTAGGAACAGAACTTACAGAGAATGTTTTTATGTTGAGCAGGGCCTTTTGTAGACTCAAAAAACATCACAAAACATTTCAAAACCTGGTCAGGTAAAACTTCTGCACTTCATGTCCTTTCTGAGCATACACAAATGTGGTATCTGATGTGACAGAAACGTGCACCTCTTTATCACAACTGTAGGGCACACACATCTGTATGAGATAACAGAGCAACAAGGGACAATACTGGACTTTGTAAGTACTTGTTCTTTCCAAGATCATGTAATCCAAGACACTTGAATGTCAGCATTCTTTGTCTGCTGGGAGCACGTGTGTGCCACAGACTATCCAGCCCCGTACTAGAAGAAGGCCCTATGGACCTTAAAGAGTAGTCTACAGCCACAACCCATTCACTCTGCTGTTTTCTCACATGAAAGAAAGTCTGTAATTGAAGCTGCTCTTTGCAAAGTTGCAGATGAATCATGCAAACAGAAGTAGTTCAGTGTCTTTTTTTCTGTTGCTTTTTAAAAATAATTTTCGATTAAATGTACAGAAATTAATACTAAAATTTTATAATTCAAACTAAAAATTTAAGATGGGTTCCAGAGTCTTGAACTCACCACCCAAGTAACAAACACTGTCAAATTGCAGTGTAAGAACGCAGGTCTTCAGAGGTATGTTCAGCAAGAGCAAGTGAAATCAAGGTTCAAACAAATCAAGGTTCAAACTTCCCCACTTGGCCTGCAATTCCTGCAGATCCTTGCAGTAAGCACTTTGGAAAAGAAGCAAAAACGCCCCAGAGCCATAAGTTCTGACCCATGCCAGAGTACACAAAGGTCTGTCCGCTGTACTCGAGGAAGTAAGAGTCTAAGTGAAAGATACATCCATGTAACAAAAAGACAATATCACAGTCTATATGAACAAATGACCCAAACCGAAATCACAAAAGAAACCTGAATTTTAATGTGTTTGGATTTTCAGGAGTATGTTTCTATCACCTTATCAGTATTATTTAACTGTCTCTTTTTCTTTGTGTATGTTCATGTGTTGAAATATATTATCTAGGCCAAAGTTTCTGCCTCCATATGTATAATAAGATTCAGGAAGACAATTACCACATGGCAGTTTTTTCATATCTGTGATTTATTTCAATATACATTTCACACTGATACACTCATGGAAAAAGCAACCTTACTTATAGAAATCTTAATTTTTTTCAAAGCTCAAATGGAATGCAGAGTAAGATTAACATCTTAATTTCCAGTTTTGATTACTTGGTGCCATAATGATAGTACTATAAATTAATTAACATATATACAACAAGACAGAAATTACAGTAGTCAGGGCAAAGACACGAATTTTCAAGGTACCTAGAAGACCTGAAGGTCTCTGAAAGGACCAGAACATGGAGTCACAAAAGTGAAACAGCTGTATATTCCTATGTATAGTGAGAGAAAAGGAAACTGGACAACTTAATCACTTGTATATTAAAATTGGCAATTGTGGTTTAAACAGATTTAAAACAATTTAAACTACCACACTACTACAGAGTAGTTGAAACAGATAAATAAAATTAAAAAGCAGATAGTGGATTATAACTTTAGAGATTCCATCTGATAATAAACCTGACAGCTAAATAATAAAGGTTTTACTGATTCTATTACCTGAGATCCACAAAAGGTGATCTGACCTTTGAATAGAAATACTGTTAATCTCATTCAGCAATATGCTTAGCAGTTACATAGCACCAAGCATCCATCAATATAAGTATAGTTATCAAATTCAGTATGTAAGTAGCTCCAGGATCAATTATTTTAATGTTTAATACTATTCCCACTTCTTTTCTGATACTGAAGAAATGCATAGTCTGAAATAGTGATTTCACAGTAGAGTTAACTAATAAAATTGTCTTCTTGATATTGTATTTACTTCCCAGCTGGATAGGTGTAAAAGCATACAGATGTTACAATGGTTTCCACAGCATTAATGAGACAGTTCCCCTTGAGTTGCCGCAGTAAAATTTGTGGTTACTTTGGTTTTAGAACTATACAGATACAGTTGTAGTTTATATTTTGCATAGGTTAGGAAGATCACTACAAAGAAAATCCTATCCCAAATGCTTTGGATGACAAAGGGCTTTTCTTTGCTGTCTTATCTGTTTTTTGCCCATGGAAATGAGCTACGCCAAGACCACAAGTTCTGCTACAAGTGCAGCAGAACTTGTGGTCATTGGCACATTTACTTGGTTTGGAAGCTGATCAGAATTTCAATGAAAGCTTCGTAGGACTTTTCTGTAACAGAATTACTAGGATATCTGTCTTAGGCAAAATGTAATATTCTCAAAGCCACAGCAGTTGTACTTACAATGTGTAAGAGCATGCTTCAGGCAAGGTCTGAGACTGAATTCACCAGCCAGGCATTTTCTTGCCTTCAGAAATTCTCTAAGTGACTGCTCTGAGCCAGCTCAGGTGTTACTGCTCTACATGGGAGCTTTAGATACATCTTGTGCTTTTGAGAATTGTTGATGTTGTAACCCTTAGGAACAAGACTTAAGAACAGGTTCAGGAGGTCTGCAGCTGCTCAGGAGCCTCCAGCCGTTCCACTGCAGCCCCAGGCAGTCTGGGCAGCTGCACAGCACACCATCTATCCTGGGAAGATAGGACACAGTAAGGCCTCCCTCCTTCTATTCCCTTATTCCTGCCTCTCTGTGTGCACACATGACACTGGGAGCCCAGCACCATGTCATCCACTGCCACCTTTCACCTGGCTATGAGTTCTCCTGCGAACCACTGACTGCCACTCAGAGCTGTGCAGCTCACCAGCTATGGCACGGGCACTTACCCCAGAGAAAACACCACTGCTGCAGGTGCCCACTTCAAACCTTTCTCCCATCAGCACCATTGCCTCCTATCTCTTCCTATAAGCATTGGAAATATTTCTAGAAATGTCCCGAGAACCTGGACTGGGATCCACCCTTGGGCTCCTACCCCTGAAACACCCAAGGCCATCAATGAGCTTCTGCAAACCCAGCTGGCTGATGGAGAAGAGAAAATGCTTCCAGAGTCACTTCATTTAACTTCTGTGTGCTGAAGGAGATTAAATGGGCAAATACGTCCACCTACACAACGTAATGGGTGTAGAAATAACTGGAAAGATTGCCTGTGGTCCAGGGCAGTAACGCAGGCCAGATGTAGACAAGGCCATTGATTCTCATGCTAGGAAATTTAATTATTATGAAACAAAAAGGTAGAGGCAAATTAATTCTACACAAAGGGAGGTTGAAAAGATCAGAACTGTTTTAAATGGAGGTTATTTTACAGATGGATATACAGAAAATAAATTGAACATGGTTATCTTCTTCCCATTTAAATAGGAAATCTAAAGCCAGTGAATTTAAGTAACAGAAATAATTTTTTTCTGTAAGACCTGGTGAACTCAGCACTACAGAATATAACCAAGACTTAACAGGATTTAAAACAGGTTTAGCAATTTATAAGTATAATGAATATTTGGGATAACTGAAGGAAAAAACGTCCTTCAGATTGAGGTCCTATCACAAGCTCACGAAGGTTAAGAGGAAACTTCCTCTAACTCAAATTAAACTTCAATTGCCACTCCTGGGCTTCCTGTGCTTCTCTCTGAAGCATCTGACATTGTTAGTGTTGATCAGCAACAGGAGCGCCTATGCTCATAGCATGCCATTCTGCAAAGCAAGACCACGAACCTAAAGCCCCCACAGAGTTTTGTACAAGTGCTGTGATTTTTGCCGCAAGGAATAGCCGCTATGAAAACCACGTGTGTGTGTTTTCGCTAACTGGGTGATGTGGCAACATGTTGTGGATTGCCTGTATCACTGTTTTGCTGATGGACTCTCCCTTCCAGGCTGCAAAAAGAATATTCACAGTATTGCCCTACCAGTCAAGGCAAAATGTGAAACACAGAAAGGCAGCACACAGGGAGGCAGGATGCATCTCTGCAAATAAAACAAGACACAATTGTGGGCCTGAGTTTCTTTGATGTCCTGTTGTCAGACTGTCCCAAATGATCATCTTTAACAGCAATAGTGCAGTGGAAAGCATCCTGTTATTTTCAGAATAAATTACAGACAAACCAGGACATGCAGTTTAAAGGGTTCTGTATCTGAGTACTTGTTGTGTATTCAATTTTTAAATAATCACATTGAAGTTGTTCCCTGATGGCTGTCCTAAGCGAGTGACAGAAATTATATTCCAGAATTTTTCCTTCAAACAAAATTTATATATAATATTTCAATCACTGGAGACTGGCTACTTATGAAAATGTGAGTGCCACATTATTCAGTGGAATTCCTGCCTTGGCAAAGGGAAGACTCACTGTTACCCCAAATTTCTCCTACCATTTCAGTAGACCAGCATTATTCTTTTCACTTCCTATTATAAAATGTTTCTTTATTGACATTTCATTTCACTAAGATGTTCTAAAGTACTGCTAGGGGAACTTTCCCTTTCAATATTCAACCAGACTGAAAATCTATTCTGTTTTGTTAATTGCTGGTAGAATACATAAAACACTCAGATTCCCAGACAAGTGCTGTAACAAAACTACAAAAATAATATTATTAGTACCAATCAAATGCTTCCAAAGCCACTTTATAGTTATGACAACTAACAAATTCACAAACCACTTGCATTAAGAAGTTTGTGTGTGTCTGTTTATTTCTCCTTTACAATGCTATTCCAAAACCAAAATTTTAAAAATTAAAATAATTTCTCCCAAGGACAAATCAAGAAATTAGCAAATCCCAATATATGCTAGTATTTATATTTTTGACACAGCTCACTAGAAGCAGATGTTCATGGTTCCACGATGTCACAGTTAGGTTATTTTTTCCTTAGTGACTGTTTTACCTCTGCTAAATAAATACATTTTATTACTTAAATAACTACAAAACACACATCACATATTGACTCTAATGTGAAAGTTAAAAAAGAACACCCCATTCTTGGGAAAGGAGGTCTCATGCATCTTAGGATACTTTTTGCTGCACATTTTACAAGCAAGCCATTTGAGTTTGATTTATTACACACCGAACCGCTTTACAGGAGCTGAGCAGAAACTCCAGAGACAGCCACTAATCTATTAGTGTACACACACATCTTCTCCCACAAACTTTTACGCAATTAGGCCAGGCTATAACTTTAAATATAAGTGCTCATTATCTTAGCTACACAAATCTTTAGTTAATTTTCATACACTATTACGGAATATGGGTCAACCTCATTATTTCCTGTCTACTGAGGATAATTCCTCTTCCTGTTCATAAAAGCTGAATGTCATAACCTATGAATTAAAATACTTGCCTTGTATCCTAGCTTTTATTATTATTACTACTTATACAAGCTCCTCTAGAAACAGGACTTTTTGTTCTGTGCCTACAAGTTCAAAGCCCAAGGTGAAACTTCACACTAAAAAATTATATGTGATTAAACTGGAACCTGGCAGAGACACAAACCCAACATGGAGAGTTCAACTCATTAAAAAAACATCAGGCAGGCAGGTGCTCTGCACTTCTGCTATGACTGAGTCACACAGCAGATGGGGGTGAATGGTAAGGGGCAGATCTTAGCTGGTGTGAATTGTCTGAGCTCTGCTGGCTTCAACAGAGCTCTCACAGTTCACATGAGAAGAGATATGCCCTTGACTACTGAACACAAAAAAGCAGATACCCATCCATGTATGTGACTTAAAAGCAATGGTAAGAGGCACAATGCTGTAACATGAGGCACAAAATTCTACCATAACATCTTAATATTTCGTGAGGTAACTCAATTTGCTAACTAAAAACTTCCTTTTTTATTTCTGCTTTAAAAAAATTTTTTGGATGTGTAGATTTTAATTAATAACTCCTTGTTTGGATGGAAATAATAAAGACTTTAGGATATAAACACCTTTAAAACAGTATAAATCCTCTGCTCTTATGAAGTTTTATTAATAATCAGAAGAAAACTAGTGTTTTCTAAGCACGGATAAAAAAGAATCCTCCAAGCTCTGGTACTTTTTGAGTGGAGTGTGCATTTGTGTGCAGACATTTACAGAAGAAGCCTTTCTAATTCCTTAAAAAAAAAAAAAAAAAAAAAAAAAGAAGCTAATTTTCTGCAGTTTTAGGGCCAAATACATATTTCAGGGGATCTTCCTCCATTTTCATAGGGATCTGTCAGCTGTAACTATCCCATATACCCTCTGAGAGGGCTATTAATTTTAATTTTTGTCATCCTGGTAACAGCATCCATGCTTCATCTTCCCAAAATCCAAATATTTGGGCTGCCAAGTGCCAAATCCTGTGAATTTCACAGGCTCCTGATGCTAGATAAGGGGGCACATGGACACAATACTGGTTTTGGGAGGGGTATGCTGTGCAAAGCGAAAGGGAGGCAGCTGTAGCTGCCAACAAGATGCTGCCCAGGAGGACTCATGGCAGCACAGGGCTGTGTGTGACTGTGACCCCCTGGCTGCAGAGCACCTCCACAGCCTTTCCCTGGGCTGTATCCTGGGCTCCTGTGTCTCCCAGACTCAGCAGTCGGGTGGGTTTACCATCTGAACATGGTGGGGCTGTGCTGAGACAGTCTGAGAGGAGCTGGGGAGCAATGGGAGGTGAGGGTTGGTAAATGTGTGGCAAGAATATGTGAGACTCAGCAAATCTAAAGGGGCTCACAGAGCAGAAATCCATGCCCAGCCTGGGCTGTGCTGCTCTAATTGGAGTCGCAGGGTGTCTGACAGCCAGAGCCTCCTGCAGCTAATGGGACTTGTAGCTGAAATATGGTGATTCAACTGTGAAATTTCATCACTGAGTAGGATCCTGCACCATACCAGCCCGAATGACAAACTCTGAAAAGCGAGTAAAAGTCTTGGAATATATCAACTTTTCTTCTCAACAGGGTGAGCTGGCACTGCTCCTGGTCACAGTAAGCCAGAGTGCTCTGGTCAGTGTGGTCTAAAGGCAGATACTGCTCATGGCCGCATAATGAGCCAGTGGCTGCTGTCAGATTGAACTCATCTGCAGCAATTTTTATTTGTGCAGTGATCCTGTCCTACAAAATCTTAATATTACAAGGATGAACACAAACCCAGACTGATTGTGAGTGTGGTGTTATGCAGCATTGGGCCCACTGTTTGTACTCACTGAACCTCTTCTCACTGACTTACTGAGCTTCTTAATTAACATGACCTTGTAGGTCATTATTTTCATTTAATGGAAATGCTTAATGAGCACTCTGCTTAGTCGTTCAAAAATAATTGGAGCCACTTAAAAGCACAAGAGTCCTCAGAGAAGTACCTGCCCTGCCATGCCCCATAGGCCTGAAACACTAATACCTTTCCTGCAGGATCAGGGATATTTTTTTACTCTGACAAGAGAAAGGAAGGCATTTAAAGCCTCAGCTATTATCTGTGGGGGTTAATTCCTCCCACTCATATGTTGTTAAGGAAGCATCACTTAATCAGAGGCTGAGAGGTCCAAAGCCTCTCTGCCCACTCCCCTCACCTTTCTAGTTGCTCTTCTAGACTCCATTAAGGTTATTTTGCTGGCAAAGAGAAGAATCATGATGTCACAAAGTTCAGTCAAGAAAGCCTCTGGCACCCTGGCATCCCCAGGGAGTGAGTCTTCTTTTCCCTTCCAAACCTCAACAAACCCCCTGGGCCCACGTGTGGGATGTGGCCTGACACCTCTTCTGACAGCCTGCCGTGTCTGGAGCTTCCATGGCACTGCTGCTCCTCGTGCCCAGCTTGTTCTCCCTGCCTGACTCCAGACTGCCTCAGCAATCCTCAGTCTGTATATATCTCAGTTCCACACAGCCTCTAGCTGCTGCCCTTGTTTGCAGCCCTTCCTGGGCACTGCTGCCGGCCCTGATCACAAAAGGCCCACACAGTTATTGAGAGGGATGCTGTTAGGCCTTTCCAGCTCTCCTGTTTAGCCCTCAGGATGAGGAATCCCAAGGCCAGAGGTTGTCTACCCTGAGCGATTTCTTTCTTGGGAGCTCTTCAAGTCACACATATACCCAACCATGTGCAGTGCACACTGTGGACACAGCAAGGCCAGGTGTGGGGTGTGCCTGTGGGAAAACACTGCCATTGTGGATTCAGTCTGAGCTATTTCAGTAGCAGGGAGGTAAATCTCACCCGTTCATTCACAAACTCTGCTTGTTTTGTCCATACCAGGCAATTTCATATGGAAGTCTGTCCCATTTCTCACATTTAACCGCAGCAAATGCCTGTGCACACACAGGCAGGAACTTGTGTCCCTTCACCACAGCTGAGAGCAGCAAGAGGAGTTAGGAGCGTCCAGCTCTGACTGGGGTGGCAAGGCTGTAACAAATCATGACTTCCCTTTTTCCTGCTCAACCCCTTTATTCTGTCACCAAATATACTCTGTTCTTTAGGTACCCCACCAAAACCGTCCCATGGTTGTTCACATCTCTGACCCGAGCTTTGCTACTCCTGCTACTCCTAAAATTCTTGCTGAAGAGGACAGAGAATGCGACAAGTCACAATCTTGGCTTCCTCTGAGAACAGCAGCTTACCTGAAACTCCACCTCCCAAGTGAATAAAGGAGAGGAAAGAATGATACTCCTCAGTCAGAGTGGAATTTCCCCCTCCAAGAAAAGCTTCATGTTCAGACAGCCCAACTCAATGGCAAGATATTTAAATTTTCCAGATTGTAACAGGGAAACCTATTGGCATCCATCCCCTCTGTGTGCCTGTGTTGATCACCACCATCATCTCAGCTACAAGAGTCAAAAAATGTGTTTTGATCCCTCTCAATTCCAACATCCTGCTATGGCCAAGAGATCAAAATGTTATTTTCCATATATAATGCATTCATTCTTCACATCCCCATGAATCAGAGATGATGCCATGCTAATAGCCTCTGTTGGAACTGTAAGATTGAAATCAGACAGTCTGTGGGAGGAAAGGTTGCAGGATCAAATATATTACTCTCAAATGACTCCAAAATGGCTCCGCCAGGTCAATTATTGCAAGCTATTATGGTACCTGTCTCCTCTGTTCATTTAGATCGAGTGCAAAGCCTCATTTAAATTATAGATTCGAACAGCACGGTAGTTACAGACTCTGCATAGAATTAATGACATACCACAATGCTTAAGTAAATGAGTTATTTTATGCTCATGTATAAAAAGAAAAGAAATAAGGAATCATCTAAGAATTAAGCTACTCAGTACCCTGAGCAAACAGATATTTCTCTTCTGGATGCTCTATTAGTGTGTTTCACCAGCTGAAAACCACAGTACACAGAATTCAACACGTATTTGAATCCTTAATAGAAGTATACTGCAGCCAGTCTGACAAAGTGAAACAAACCTGATAATTACTTCCTGATAGTCTATTAAATGATAAACATGAGATTTTAAAGGAACCGTCTGGTACAGCATAAACAACAGCTCTGACCAATTAAAAATGTATATTACTGTGACACAGACTTTTATGTGGTGGAATAACTTCAGCAGGTTTCTATCAAAGTCTGTCTCACTAGAGATCTGATCAGAGACAGAGCTAGACAGAGAAATATGAGTATTCAGTGCCAAGACAGGTCTTAGGAACATCAAGAACAACAAATATTAATTAGATGTCCATTATGAAATTTCAGCCTTTTGCAGCCTTGTACAGGTTGAACTTCAATAGTGTACATACCAAACTGCATTTCTCACATCATCTTTTTCACTTTTCACTTTATTTTTTTTGATGATAACCCTAACTTTCAGGCATGGTGATTTTTCCAAAATGTCCTTCCAGCTAGTCAGTAAGGAAGACATCAGATAAGAGACAGAAAATGTGGATTATGTATTCCAAGGTACGTATTTTAAGGTAGCAGCTGACTTTGCTCTGTGGCTCAGCATTTCCATCTGCTGACAGATTCCTCTTAAAAAATATTATGAACCGAAAGAATAGCAAAACCCCACCATGGCAAAAGAACTAACTCTGATCTTGCCTTCAGCTTGACCTTGACTTCAGTGCAAGGTACCCAAACTCTCCAGTCATTCCACACCTTCCAGCTTCACTAAACTGAGCTCTTATTAGTGCTATCACTTTCCTCTGCATTCCTGGCAAACAGACAGACATGATTCTGCTTCCCATCCTCACTCAGACACACTCTCAGAGGTGACATGAGCCTCCTGCAGGGTACTGGGTTTCTAGATGGCAGATAATTATTGACATTTCTCTGAGATCTGGGTGGGGAAGGTTACTAATGTATTAGAGGAGTGATGCGAGGCTGTCTGAAGGGCAAAGAGATGAGATCAAATTTTACAGCTATAAAGGATCACAGGCTTTGGAAGAATTTTTCCTTTTCAGGGGTAACCAGAACCACACATTAACTAGCATTACTAGCATTACTTCCTTTTCAAAGAAAACCTGTCCCTTGTTTTTGTTATAAAAGGAAGCAATTCTATAGTTTTTAGAGAATTATTGTAACCCTAAAGTCTAACAGTTTCATGGAAAGGACTATGGACCACAGCTAATCAGTACAGGTTTCCAAATCTGGAATACCAAATATGCGACAGAGAAACAGCTTCCAGTGAAGTTGGGTTCACTGACAGGTGTAAATATCTTTAACCAGAAAGTATCTAATTAATGAGTTTGGAGAACATGGGACTGAGGTTACCACAGATTGGGATAGAGGGATAGTGTGGGGTAGGGATGCCCAAGGGATCTGATTCTCATAAATCTTTTTTGCAACACTTTCTGGATATGAACAGCACCACAAAAAAGTGGATCAAATAAGTTTCTCTATAATTTTGAAGTTTCATAATGGAGATTTTATTTCTGGCTACCAAACCTCAATAAATAAAGGATTGCATAACGTGCTCCCATTCTCCATTTCAGTAGCTGGTGTGTTTTATATTGGTGCTTCTGATGTGGCTTTGTTAAAGCTGTAAATATGGAGATGCAGGCACACTTTCTCAAGCTATATTTATTAAATCTCAACTGAGACTTTCTCAAAGGATCGAATGCAACTCAGGAGCTGGGGAGACGTGACCCTGCTAGAGCTGGAAGGCAGTAGGGAGACTTGGGAGATGGGAGAAGTCCCAGATGCACCCAATTAAAATTCATCCACCTCTCTGAAGGGAAAGCTGACATGAACTTCTCTCTGAAGGGAATTATTCTCCCTTGGGATCATGCATCCTCAATTCTAGGGCTTCCAGGCTGAAGAAATAAATGCTGCCTGCCAATATAGCTGAGATTTGCTAAGCACTCTGCAAATGTTACTAATTTTGCCTTGTCAAAATCAGTACTTCAGAATAACATGAAAGTTGTCCAGCTCACATCAGTCAGACTATCGATGAGTAATGACAGCCTGGAGGAGTAAAACCTGAAGATTAAGGACCTAGCGCTGCTTGATAATTTTTCTTTTCTTCTCTCACAGTTTTGAAACTGACATTGACTTCAAAAGGCATTAAACTCCCCCCAAACAAACCCAACCAGAATGGTTTTTATTTTGCAATTACGTATTTATAGATTAAGTTTTTGTTTTACACACTTCCCCACCAAACCTCCAAAGTACATTCTCACTTAGGATATTTCATCTGCTTCATTATATTACCAGGTTTTTTTCTATGCAAGACTGAAAATGGAAGCAATCGGCATATGAAGACAAAATACTAGTGAAGTTACCCCAGTTCTATGACAAACTGCAATTAAGTGTTTTGAAAAATATCGTGCCTCCCAGTGGCTCCAGGAAGAGATGGGGCACACAAGACCTGAGAAGGTGCTCCTCAATTGCTAGAACACCATTTTAGTTGTGCTTTGAATCTCTGACAGGCTGTCTAGAATTTTAAAGAATTTACTATTATCTTTCAACACAATTGTTGCTGTGGAAGTTTTGTTAGATGCTGAAGAAAAACTACTTTCCTTTGACCATAACTCAGCTGTAAATTAACTCAAAGTCTGTGATCTTCCTTTCAAATTACCTTGCAATATTTAGTTGTTGCTCTTCACAATGAAAATTTTTCCTTGTCTTTCAAATGAGTAAAAGTTGTTTGCACTTTAGAAGAAATGCTGTTAGAAAATTAATTTTCTTTCAAAGAACTTGGACAAGTTAAAATACACATAAATATTTGTTAAGAGTGTTATTTAACATGTTAAATCCCAATTTCAGTGGTCACTTGAAGCTAGTAGAATTTAAATTTGAAGGAAGACTATGGGTAAAGGGTAAAGGAGTGGGCTGAGCAGGTGACGGCACAAAGCACAGCTACTGATGGCTTAAGACAGCTGCTACATCCCATTTTAAAATAAACTTTAATTGCTGACAGATTTTGTAAATCTTTAACAATTTAACATAAAACTTTTGTGCTGGGTGTCTGCCATACTAAATGAGATCAGGAATTCTTTTTAACAAACCCATGCAATTAACACATCTCTAAATTCACACAAAAAACATTGGACTACAGTGGGTTATGCAGCCTAAATTTTGGTGTTTCCCCAACCCTGGTTGTTTAATGTTGAAAATACTTCTTTATTATTTTAATGCATTTATCTTGGGCATAATTGTAAATTTAAGAGCTGTATAAGTTTATTAAGAGCTTTCAGAGACACATCTTCTGCCCAAATCCTACAAGGAACAGAAATAAATATTGGGTTTGGTGGTGTGCAGAACCTGCACTGGAATTGTACTGCGAATAGGCAGCCCAGGGTGCAGCCTGGAGAACAGAACGAGGCTTAGGGGCAATTTTGACTTTCGTGAAGGGGCAGAGTAATTAATTTAAAGAAAAGTGTCTTATGCCAACTGGCTTCCCCCCACAGCACGCTTTCCCAAGGAGTGTGTGGGGCTGCAGCAGGCATCCAGCTGCCTTGGTGCCTGTGGACTCAGCACCGTGCTGGGAGCTCCCATCCAACACCACAACTCCTGGGACAGCTCTCAGCACCTTAGAAATAAACAATTTCCCTCAATGTGAAAATGAAACAGATACTTTTCCCCCAGAATTAGAATTAGTGAAAAGTTGTTCTAAGTAGTCTTTCTAAAGACTTATAATTTTCTTTAAAGTCACAGTAAATAATGGAAAAAATAAATTTCTAGATTATAGAATAATACTTCCCTTCAAAGAGACCCCAAACAGCAGATAATTACAAGGCACTAAAAAGGTGCACAGTGATGAAAGAGGAGTGGCCTTTCTAAACTCTGGGCACATGCCAGAGGAGGCAGTTTTATTGGCCTCAAGAGGCATATAGAACCATAGAATCATACAATTGTTTAAGCTGAGAAAAAATCTTTAAGATCATCAAGTCCAAGCATTAACCCTGCACTGCCAAGTCCACCACTAAACTGTGTCCCTAAGTGCCACATCTACATGTCTTTTAAATAACTTCAGCGATACCTCTCAAAATGAGTATGTCCAAAAAAAAAAAAATTACAAAAAGAAGAGAAGAAAGCAGTATGAGAAGGCTCTAAGCACATGAAGAATAATTTATGGAAAACCTGGCTTTCTTTTAAACGCATACATTCTACATTACTCTCTAACACCTATAGACTGGTTTTCTCCTTTTTTATTTGGCTTTACAAAAATTATTTCTTATTGTTCATTTAAATAGAATTGTACAAAAGGAACATGCATGCAGTAAGGAAGATGCAGTTCGTACCACACAGATGCTAAAATTGTCTCAGCTGGATAAAAAAAAAAAAAAGAAAAAAGCTCTTTTTCAAGAGCATGGTGCTACAGAGTGCCTGAGAACTTGTACTGCTGACCTTCTGCACCTACAGCTCTGTCTTCTGGAAAATGGAAATGGATTTTCTTTTTTTAAATGTATGAAGTACTAGAGTGCTGTTTGTTCTCTAGCTTGTAAGATTTACTAGAGCAAAAGAAATGAGAGCTTTAGTCAAATGGGAAGGCAGGTGTCCCTCATGAGATTACAAAATCAATCAGCTCTTGTTTACTGTACACTGACAGAGGCTCCTGCTGTGGCGAAGTTGCAGAGACTGTTAAAACACTGAACAACATTACCACAAACCTTACCCAGTTTGCTGAGTGCATTTCGTGGTGCCCTGACACACAAGCAGCTTTCTCATTGCCATACAGCAGAGCCATCAATATTTCAGTCTGGGGTGATGTGGGCAGTTAGGGCCTGGCGATCGGAAGAAACCGCGCTGTACGGAAAGATAAGACCCCCTCCTCAGGTAGCCAATAGTAATTAGTTTTATGATGTAAGCAGGCGGACGTGACGTTGTAAACCAAAGGTATATTACACGGTGCTAATCACCAATAAACGCCATTTGCCGTCCACCACATTGGTGTCTGTGAGCTATGGCCCGAATGGCCAGAGAGTGGCCATCGTGCTGTTCTTGACTCAGGCCACCGCGCTGCGTGTCGAATGCAACAAGTGGTGCCGAACCCTCGGGACACAACTGGAGACTTCGGGAGATCGCCTGAGACCAGGTGAACAGCGGCCAGAGCAGCTGGACTGTCTCTGGCGACGGAGGACGCTCCGGGACCCACAAGGAGGATGGAGGCTCTTGTGAAGGTCGTATATGAAATTCAGAGACAGTGGCGGGTAGATTGCAAACCCAAAGATTCTACGCTCGCTGTTGCGAGACTTATGCAGATCGGGGTCATAGACCAACCGGCAGATATACTCCACCCTGAGGTGTGGGATAAATGTACTAAGGCTTTTGCTGAGGAGACGATGTCCTCAGGTAGCGGAAAACATCTTAAATCGTGGGGCAGAGTTGTGCAGGCCCTGCAAAAAGCTATCCAAGAGCAGGAGACCTGGAAGGCAGCAAAAAACTGTTTGATGGCCGTCCCAAAGCTGGGGGTTGGGGCGGCTACCCAGACTCTGCACCCCCCAGACGATGGCGATTCGGCTAAGCCTGGGGACTCGCGGGGGGGTGCTGCACCCCCGCAATCCCCGAATCCAGGCTCCTTTGCGGGGGAGCCAAGGCAAGCAGAGGCTTTTTCAAACGAATTAGCCCGAGAAGCTAAGATCGCCGGGGAGGGAGGGGGGCCCGAAGAGAGCTGGCCCAGGCCACCTCCCTATGCACCCCAGCATGGTGCCGAGAACAAAGAAGGTGGGCGAGACGGAGATGCGCCCGGCGGGAACAGAGAGATAGTGCCGAATCCAACATGCGCAAGTAAACGAGTGGGAGAGGAAAGTGATAAGGAATGTGATAAGGAGAGAAACTGCAAGAGCAACCAAAAGGGGGAGGGGAGCGCGAGCGAGGGGCAGAGAGGTAGCCAGAGCGCCTATTTTAAACACTCCCCCTATAAGCTCAACCCCCCGCCGAGCAGAAGGCAGGGCGAGGCAACAGAGAGGGAACGGCCCGCCCGCAAGGGAGGTGGGCGAGGCCGGAGCCCGACCAAAAAGTTCTGAAACCCGGAAGTAGCCAGTCAGTCAACTTCCAGCTCTGAGTCAGACACAAGCTGGAGTGAGTGGCTTTCCACTGATTCAGACTCAGAGTGGAAAGAGATGAGAGCAAACAGAATTAAAACCCAGAATAAGGAGAGGCCGTTAGAGAGTCCAATCCCTCTAACAGATTAAAAGCACTGCTACTGTCACAACACTGAATAATAACCTAAATATCTTTAACCCAATGATCTCTAATCCTTTACCAGCAGCTACAGTACCTCCTACTCAGATATCATCTGATGCTGCTCAGCCTTTAGCATCTTCTCCTTCCCTGCAAGCTGCTGCTGAAAAGAGCAAAGCAGAAAAAGAAAAAGAAAAAAGAAGAGAAAAAGAGAGCGAGAAGCACAGCAGAATTGGTTCAAATCCTGGTTCAACCATTCGCCATGGCTAACCACCCTGATATCTACTTTGCTGAGTCCGATCGCAATGATCATACTGGCACTGGCCTTCAAGCCCTGCATACTGAGCAAGCTTGTGTCATTTGTCCAGAACCGACTAAGCAAGGTCAACATTCTGTTAGTAGAAAACAAACAACTGTGTTAAGAATGTACTTCTGTAGTGTTATCCCCAGTTATCCCTAATTCCTTATGCAGTATTATCCCTAGTTCTCCCTAGTTACCCCAATTTATATCCTGTCCCCTTATGCCCTCTAGTTACCACTAGTTTAAAGTGCCTTATACTTTACCTCGTCAATACCTTTTATACGTTTATTAGTTCAAGGTGCCTTATACTTTACCTCGTTAATGCCTTTTATACGTTTGTTAGCTCTCTTAGATTAGCATAGGGAGGGGGGAAATGTGGGCAGTTAGGGCCTGGCGATCGGAAGAAACCGCGCTGTACGGAAAGATAAGACCCCCTCCTCAGGTAGCCAATAGTAATTAGTTTTATGATGTAAGCAGGCGGACGTGACGTTGTAAACCAAAGGTATATTACACGGTGCTAATCACCAATAAACGCCATTTGCCGTCCACCACATTGGTGTCTGTGAGCTATGGCCCGAATGGCCAGAGAGTGGCCATCGTGCTGTTCTTGACTCAGGCCACCGCGCTGCGTGTCGAATGCAACAGGGTGAGAAAGGCATATAGGAGACGATGGGAAGAAGTCCAAAAAGGGAAATGTGGATCCTTACAGCAGAGCACTGCTTTCCTCAGGTGTTTCAAATTTACTCCTTGGAGTCTGGAGGAATGAGGGCCCAACACAGACAAGAAGCTACTGATGTCCCTCAGTCATTCCACTTTCTTTGCAGCCAGTCCTGAAAAAATGCCAATTTTTAGGGAGGAACTGGGGTGCTGAAGATATTGTAATGGATGGAGAGCTCTTCCACACTTATTACTTCAGCCTGGGCGCTGGAATGGGTGGGATTTCAGAACACTGGTGTGCCTTTACCTGTGCCATAAATGCTACGGGACTCAAGGTGAGTCTCATGTCTCTTTAATAATCTCAGCAGAAATTGCTGGGTCAGGAGGGTCTGAAAAATCATGTGTTCTCTAACAAATCATCAGGACCACCTTTTGCACTGAGATTAGAAACCCCTCACTGATCTACTGTATATGGCAAGAGTGAAGACCCCAGACCTGCAGATTTCTAAGGTTGCACAGACAAACAGCTCCACACCACCTCTAATCAAGGTGCATGCACTTCATAATATACTTATTTTTCTTTACCCCCTTTTAAACTCAAATGTAGCAAAAAATTCCACAGAGCATTTTTCTTGATTTAATTTTCACTGTTTGGAAGAGCAAATCAATAATATTTCCTTAAAGGTAGATGCTTTCTCCACGGGCATAGATACCCATCCAGATTTAAGATTTTTCTGAGGAAAGATGGCTTCTATTGCTCAGTGGATTAGGTAATAATGCAGAAACTTTGGTATATGTGACTCCGTGCAAATTGTAATTCTTATTTGCTCTCTTAACTGTGGCTTTAGTCTCCTAAATGACAAATTCAGACAACATATTACTATTATCCTTTGTGAAGTGTATTAATAAAGATGGCAGGACACGATACAGCAAGTCTACCAAAGCACAACAGTGATGCTTGTAATGCATTTACTTAAATGGTTTTTTTTTCTCTATTATACACAACATGGCATACCACCTAGTGTTAACAATCACAGCAAGGAGCTAGACAGGATTGGTTTTCCATTTCCAGTTATTTATTTCTCAAGTAAGAGTCTACTGTCTGTGTTTTTAACAAATACACAGTTTTCTTAAATACACTGAATTCTTCACAAAGAAGTCCGCTGTGTGGGCTTTAAAATCTATTAATTCAGGCCTATCCAAAGCAAAATTTCAGATGGAAAACTTTCTGGTTTTGCTGTCTGCCTAAACCAGAGCTGTTTATAAGAAGAATTCTCTTTGTTGTGATGTGTAACCAACCTAGAAGCATTGGTTATAAAATATCCCATATAGCTAGGCATGGAGAGCTAGGCCCATAAAGCAGGATTTGAGAAAACATGTAGTTCAGGGCTAAAGAATCCAATATTGTGCACACGGTGCTTAGAGCAGAATTCACAATGTGGTTTAAACACCTGGAATTGTCAATATCTCTGTATTCAATGTTCACTGAACATTCCAAGGTGCTCTGCCCCAGAGAGAAAATCCAAACAAAAAGAGCTACCAGCTGCCTGCCTTCTCTGTACAGCTCAGGACAGCAGAACTATAACACTATCTGAAAAACTTAATTTGTCTACAGAATTAAACTAGCTCATAAAAAAAAAAAAAAAAAGCCATTTCCAATTAAACATAGAAACTTTAGACCCACTATTTTTCAATCCCACAGCAAAAGGTAAATTATAATACATTTTGTATGAAATCAGCATTTTCAACAATAAGATAAGGAACAAAAAATAAGTTTTCAGAGTACTTCCTTGCTTTTATAAAACAAAAATAACTATTTTTAACTCTTACAGAAGAAACCCAAAAAAACCAAAAACCAAGAAATTTTTTTTCAGCCTTTTCCTTTTCAAATTTTTTAATCCAAAAGAAAGCTTTTCTTGCACAATTGGACAAATAGGTTTATCCTTCATTTGGTATACGTAAGCATAAATGTTCCTTATCTATTTATATATTATCTTGTAAGCATATTTTTCCTTTTACTGTGATAAAGGTCTTTGTATTGCCAAATAAATAAAGGAAAACCAAAACAACACCCCCCCCAATTAATTAGTTTTTTGAATTCTTAGGAGTTTCTTGTCATTAGATAGGTATTTTTCCTTACATCAAATCAATTCTGTGGAAAAAAAATATTATTAGTTTGCCAGGCTGCTATAAAAATCCTGAAAATTCATAGTTTAGCCATCAATGTTCCTAGTCCTTCAATAGTCTGAATCACGACATTCCTGAACTGATCTACAGAAATTTTATACAGGTAGAGTGTTTCATTCTACCTTGCAGACTCTGCAGATTTCAAATTTCAAAATCTAAAATGACACTAGAAGAATCACAGTGGAAAGCCTGCTTTAATTTTTCTGAACCGGAGTAAGTCCTTCAATGTTTTTGCTTCAAATTTTCTTCTAGAAACTATTAACAAAGAAGACAAGAGGTCTTTTTAACTAATAAACTGTCCTTTATACAGTTTCTGTCCATCACCTTCCCTAGCACTACTGAATCATGGCCTTTTCCCTAGGACTTCAGAGACTTGATTAGATTTGGGGTTCTGAGACTGCAGAGGAAAAGGACATCTATCACCTCTGGACAGCCTATGCAACATGTATTTTAATGTTAACAAAGCTGACCGTGGAAATGCCATCCATAGTTCAATGGCAGCTATGCAGAGGAATGGATTAATTCTTTAGAGAGAGTAAGCAGAAAGACTGGTAAACAAGAGAAAACTAATTTTAAGAGTAATGCTACTTTCCTTATTTTAAAACCATTGACAATACTAGGATTTAGAAACACTTTGTAATTTTTCTCTCTTGTCTTTTATTACAGAATGCATTTTGTCTCACCTAAGTTAAAGAATATGGAAGGAATTGTGAAGGGGTACCTTAGACTCATCAATTATTCCTTGATGAAGATGAAATCTAAGGGAGGAGTACTAGAAGTTATGATTCTAAGTACTAAAAATATTCAGAGAAGCCTAGGGACTACTTATAAATTCTGTGAAACAAACTGGAAAGACTGGGAATATACTCTGTGTACACAATTTTTTTTCTTAAATACAGTAGTGAAAAACTGTATTTGCCACATGTAATCACTATAGTGATTGTCTTGATCATTATTAGTTACAATGTGGGTATGAATTAGTGTCTATATATGAGGGGCAAATGAGATACAAATCACATCCTTTAAATGCACAGGTTAATATCTGTAGTAAGTTGTTTCAATGAAGTTTGTGTTTCCTAGGGTGTCAAAACCTAATGCAAAAACATTAGAGACATTCCAAGTGTTGGGTGACCATCTAGTAAAAAGTATCAACTGGTCAAGAGGTCATGTAGAACAAGTTGGTCATATCAACTGGTGAAGAGGTCATTTAGAATATATTGACATGATCTTGCTGGATCAAGTGTCTTTGATTATTCTCCGGGATCAGAGGGAACAGGGACACATCCCCTCTGAAAACCTGGAATTCAGCAGCAGGAGGTGGAGGTGAACTCCCTGTGGGCTGCTAGCAGCAGGGTTAGGGGCAAACAGGCGCAGTAAATTTCACAGCTATGGTTTTTTTTGTAGAGTAGACTGCATAAGCATATCAGATAGCCTCATGGTATGTTCCATACACAAGGTAAGCATTTGGGTTTATTGGGGCACTGATCAAAGATGAGTGAGTTAAAATACATGTTCCTTTTCCCACTTGTTTGGAGATTTGGGGTGAGAAGTGCTTCAGTTGAATTATAAGTTTATTTTTTGTCTTTAAATTTCTTACTATTCATCTGCCACTAAACAGCAAGCATTTTACGAGTCATCACAACAACAGCAACAACACTTTCCTTGTCACCTCCTATTCAAGGGAAACTTTCATGCCTCTTTTTTTACAGAGGACTGTTTCCCAAACCAAGGCCTTTGGTCCCATTATTTTGCTCTGCTTATCTGGATTCCCTTCCTTCCTTTGGACAGGCCCCTCTAAGTTTGTTTTGCCACCTCTCCATCCCATTTTCTTCCATCTCATTTTCCTCCATCCCATTTTCCTTGAAAGAAGGGTGAAATTACGTGTCAAGTGTATGAGGAAATACATCTTAATTTAGATTTATTAATAATCAATTATTTCAGATGTATTACCATGAGGATTCCTTGATCTTTACTGAGATAAGTAACAGGGAGAGAAATGCACCATATTACTGATTTTGGGATTTTCTTGGCAGTCCAAATCTGGAAAGCATGCAGGATCCATTTAGATTGCCAGAAAGTCTAACGATGCATTTTTTTTTCCCCATGTAAATGCAACCAGTCAGTCCATGACAAACTCAAGTTCACAGACGAGAGCAGAGAGATAGGTTCATGCACATCCAGTCAGGCCAGGGTGAAAAGTGAGGGTCACACCTGCTCTCTCTGCTGAAGGCTTGAAGCTGCTGTATCAGAGATGCAGTGGCTACCATATAATGGATGAGATGAATGTTAAGTGATTTAGACTTTGGGGCACACTAAAACCTTCCAAGAGAAGAACTAATAGACATTTTATTTCTTGTGGAGTATTGAATTTGGTGGCAATAAATCTATGATAATTCCACCTTTCCTCACTAGGAGGAATAGAAAAATGCTAGCATTTAAAGAGAAATGGGTTCCAAACATAGCCATAGTGAAGCTCATTTTTGTGGCTTATGGAGAAAAAATTAATACATAGTGAAGCAATATTCTTTACTTGCGGTAAGCAAAAATCTATGCCTGAATGTGTTGCAGCTGAAATACACAGGATGTGTGATGATGATTTCAGCAGGAACACAGCAGCTCTTCCTCTGGAATTCTGCCAGCCCCTAGAAAATATTTGGCACCTGAAAAAGCCCAACAAGGTGAAGGGTGACAGTTTCAGGAGCACGGTTACAGAATCAGGAGTAAGTGGGAACAGTCCCCATCTATGTCAGTGAAAGGAATAATCACATTTCAACAGCAACTTCCTTGCTAAGCTTTGTTCAAAGAATAAAAGCTGTCAGCATTATGGCACACCAGTAACAAAAAGAAAAAACTGACAGGAAAATCACAAAGTTGACAGAAATGGTATGTCTATGGTTCCTGCTGACAGCACTTGAGTCTATTTTCAATGAGAAAATTGAAAAGTTTCCATTTCATTTAGGAAAAGGTCAGAATCATACAAAACAGATGATGAGAAAGTTCTAGTAATCAATGAAACAGGTCTTCCTCCCCAGCATAAGCTTCAGTCTATCGACTCCTGAATGAGATTGTAATAGAAACCTACTGAATTGGGCTTTTATGTATCTCCCTGGGAATCCCTCCAAGACCCGGGCATCCCCTGTGGAGGTGTCTGCATAATTAAACTCCCCTCACTTCTGCCCCCCTCTCATGGCTGCAGTTTGCAGGGTCCTCCAGCCCCAGCCCACAGGGAGAGTCTGCCCTTTGGGTTAACAATGTATCCCCAGGTTGATCCTATCTGATATCACGCATGCCTGCTTTTATCAGGGAATGGGAAGTCACAAGACCACGGAGAGCTGTGATACAGAATTATAAATGCATTTATATATTGCATTCTGATTTCAGTTTCTGGTTCTAGCGACGCCAAATAGCTGCTTCCATCTTCCATGTCACTCAGTTTTACTACCTTAAAAGACCTCTAGACCCTTGTTGAGTATTTTCACTTCACTTTTTATAAATTGGAGTAGATAGCATAAGGCAGCTTGTCTACTTTCCTGTATTTGAAATACAGAAGTTCTGCTTGGCCAAAATCAAGGGAAAGGCCATGGCACACACGTGGGTGGTTTTGGATTGCCTGTGATTGGCATAGTGCAAATGTGCATCAAGGCAATACCAATTACCACTGAGATATAAAAACCATTGTATTTCTTCATTCTAATCCCAAAGGCAAATTGTTCATAAATAATATTTGAGGTTAATACAGCTATGTGAAACTCTATACAAATATTTAATCAACCACTAATTCAGCTACCAGATAGTGCTAGTTTAACTACTGCTACTTGGGCACTACTGGAGACTTTCCCTTGAAAGTAATATTTTCATTAGACTTTAATACAGAGATATAATTAATGGATAGCTGTCACAGCTGCTCTATCTGGTGATTCACTGAAAGATGTCTGAAAAATAAAACGTATTGCAAAAATGCCAGCTGCAAGTGGCAAACTGGAAAAATGACATGTTAAATTATTAAATGAAAAATGATTGACTATTCATTGTAATACGCATTCAGATGAACACTAAGTTACTGAATTAGAGTTTGCTGTGATAAAGAACCCGGTACAAAAGGCCTGGTTTTCAAAAGTCTCTGTACTTCTCTGTCAGAAGTTTTAAGGACAGGTCTGTGCTTCAAGCCTAGGTGAGAGCCAGCAAAACATGTCCTGTCTGTGCACTTAACAAACCTGCTTCCTTATGCCAGGATGCCCTTATCAATCATCTGATGAACTCCTTTCTCTCAGGAAGGTGAAACCCTACCTAGCTCAAGGTGAGCCTGGGCTGTATTTTTAGATATTCCGCAGAGAATAAAGCACTGGGCACTCCTGGAGAGCTTAGAAGAAACCCAAGGTACAATCAAATCTTTGTGCACCAGCTTCAGATGTGATTCTGCTGGGTAACAGTTTCCCTTAGACAGGTGCAAAGTTTAACAAGATAACTACAATGATCTTTTAACAGGGAATAGGACTGATGGCACTTTTAGGTGACTAAAAGCTGATCATTTAATGAGTAGCCCAAGTTTAAGTGACAATTAAAAGGTTGAAATTGCTGAACAGTGGTAATTGTAGTACCAGAAAGATTCTGGAGCAGCTTTCTACTGCTAAGTTCCCCCAAAGTCTAACAATAGCCACAAGATGCATTTTGGAATTGCAAAGACAAAAGCATGTGTGGGCTCAGACTGCTCCGTGGGCTGTGAGGAAGTTCATGTAAGAGACTTCAAAGTGCTGATATACATGAGCCTAAGGTAGGAGTAGATGGCTAGGACTAGCTAGAGTTTAGGACTAGACAGCAAAGTAAATCTGCCCAGCAAAAGATGATAGTGCTTGCAGAATTAAATTGAGGCAAAACACGAGTTTAAAATAAAAAAATATAATACAGGCATAACTCCCCCCCACCCCAGATTACACAGCAAATTTATACAAATATTACTGTATTGATTATCAGCATTGTCACAGGAAAGGTTTAATTTAACAGCTCAATAACTTTGGATGTGTCATTACATAACAGCCAAGCAGGTGACTCTCTTTTGCCAATTGCCAAGATCTAAATTTAAGTTTATATTGTTAATTTTGTATGATAATACCTTCAGTGCCTGAACAGTAGATTAGAAAGAGATGGTGGATTTCTGAACTGATATTTCACACTTCTAGACTGATGTGCCTTTTTCATAATGATTATTTTCAACAGGCATTTTAAACAAATAAAAGGAACTGGTAAAGATTATCTCCATGCACTAATGCATTCATCTGTCTCTTGAAAGAACAAGACCAAAACTAGACTATAGGTTTTCTTTTCTTGGACGGTGATAATCTTGGAACTAGAGCATGTAGCTTGATAAACAATGGTAAAGTTTTTGTTACATTTATACACCCGAGAGTCAAAATATTTTCTCGAAATGATGGAATAGGAAGCAAGCAGAGCTAAAATCATCACTTGAGTTTTAATTTGATGCACTGAGTGGAAATCAACTCTACATGCCCAACACTGTAAATATGCAGCCTCCATCCCTACAGAAGGACTTTATGGCTGTCTGTCTAGTGAAGACATCCTCTGTCTGAGGAGCTTGGTAAGGAAAAAACCTGACCAGGATCTATGGGAAAAAATACTACAGAGAGAAAAAAAAAACCCCAAAACATACATACAAAAGGCAGAATAGTGATATCTGCAATTCCTTTTACCTCACTGGTTTGTACTCGGGCAGAGGCACCTGCCAGCAGAAACCCAAGGGCAGGCTACAGAATTAGGGGCTTAGAGTTTGGATAAACTCCAAAGAAAGAGGGATGATGGGCAAATGCCTAATTAAAAGACACAGAGGCAGAAAAGGGGAATTTAACAGATTTTTTAAAAAATCAAGGAAACATATAGGCAGAAGTTATTAAAAAGGAAAAATGCAGGAGAAAATAGGCCTGGTTTACAATACACAGTAAAAGGAAAATATGTAAAGGTTAAACTGTTATAAAAAGAGGGAATTTGAGCAGAATTTAATAAATTATATGTAAAAGAATCCGTTTCCTTCCTATGTCATTCTGTCTAGTATTTTTCTAATTAGCTCAGCATTTGTGGCTTTCAGGTTTGTGCTTTTAGTGATTCATGTACAGTGGGTTTATCTGGGGCATTATGTGGTGCAAATACTAAATAACCATGACTGTAATTGGTTAATAGCCCAATCGCCATCAAACATGGAGCTCCTGACACAATGACACCATCAGATTAGCATACACCTGTTACACACCAATTCATCATCAGTGGTCAATCTGCAAATATTTCAGCAGTCACCACTGAGGAAGATAAAGAACGTGGTGTATAGATTTTCCTTCTCTAAACAGGGGCCTGGGTAAAGTCCATGACAGATAATCTGTGATACAGGACTGACATTGCTTATTCCTGAATTAACAGCATCTTTAAAGTCTGATAAAGAGAGAGTCTGTATCTGCAGAGCTATCAGCCTGACATCTTTAGCATCTGCTAGTATCACTTAAGGGTGAGCCAGGGAAGAGAGATGGAAAAGGAAATAGGATGAATAGAAATGAGGTAAAGGAAGGTTATGAGGATGATAAACAGTTTAAGAGTTGAAGTAGCCCTCTAGTCTAAAAGAAGAAAAGTTGGCCTTTTTATACACGTTAAATTACCTCAAAAGAGACAGGTTTAAAC
The DNA here is from genome assembly GCA_036630365.1 of Acanthiza pusilla. Taxonomy (NCBI): domain Eukaryota; kingdom Metazoa; phylum Chordata; class Aves; order Passeriformes; family Acanthizidae; genus Acanthiza; species Acanthiza pusilla. The sequence continues at coordinate 41,804,078 of JAXCHO010000079.1, forward strand.
CCCATTTCTGAAGATATATCTAATAATACTTAAAGAGAAAAAATATCCTAATAAATCCATGACTAAGAGTATCTGTAGGCACATAAAACTGTTAAAGCTGCAAAATCCTCTTAAAAAAGCCCCAAACCAGACGTATTAATAGCATGATGCAGTGTCCTTGTTGTTCCTGTAACCTTGTGATTGCAGTGACATTGCCAGAGCATACGCAAAGGCAGATATAAACTTCTCCACATTGAATAAATTTAACATTTTCTGTTGCCGTGGGGATTTCCCAGTCTGCAATCTGCAGGATACAGGTGACCCGGTTCTGAGCACAGGGCGCTGAGCCTGCTGTGTTCTGCTGGCAGCACACAGCCCTGGCTGCTCAGAGCTGGCACAGCAGCTCCCCTCTGCAGGGCAGGGGTGCCTACAGGGACAGATCACTCCAGGAACACGTGGGTCGCTCTGAGCCAGGCAGCCCACAGCTGTGATCCCACAAGGATCCCTGTCCTCAGTGAAGGAGGAGACCTTCAGCAGGCTGCTGAAGCTGGAGTCCAGAGTACCACCTTGGGAAAACACTCATTGAAGGACAACCGAGAGGTGAGAGGAAAAGGACGGCTGGGATTCACCAGGAAGTGCTTCTTGAAAGACAGGATAGAATGGGAGCTGTTCCCCACACAGCTGAAGTGGGAATGGGGACTTTTAAATAAAAAATCACTGAGATGTGTCCTTCAGGCTTGGAGAGCACCAGCCAGTCTGAAACAAGGGAAATCTATTGCTTTTTCCTATTTTAACTACACCTCCTCTTCAGCAGTCAGTACTTCTACCTTGGAAGAGCACCAGCACCCCTATGCCAACTTTCAGTGTGGTATATATTAAACCAATAGAGATAGGCATCTCCAGGAAATTGATTTTATAATGAAAACAGCACAGTGCTAACTGTAGTGGAACTCCAGAGTGCCATTCAAATTGATAATAAATAACTCAATTTTCAGCCCAGTGGTGATAGAGCATTTAACACTAATCATTCCAGTAGCCAGTAGACTATGTTGTATCTTTGTTTTGCCTTGCCTTGCCAGGGAAGGAAGTGGGAATCAGAGAATACTCAGAATCCAATTACTGGCAAAAGAGGTAGTACAGAACAGCACCAATGTGGGATTCAGGAGGAAAACAAAATAGCTAAAAGCTCCTCAAACAGCAACCACTACAGCAGTTCTGCAGGACAGACAGCATGATCTAACAGAGGTGTTGCAGAACCATTCACCCACCTCACCTTCCACAAAAGGGAAGTTGGAAGAGTACCTTGTGGTTCTTGGGACAGTGTGCTTAAAGCTCCTGTAAGAGTATTTTTTCAAAATGTGCTATTGAGTTTGTCCATCTATGCTGACTGGTATTTTGACACATGAATTTTAAGATTTCAGTGAAGCTTTTGGTGCCACAATGTGCTACTCCTGGCTGGCTAATACAAGCTCTCTTAACAGGTTAATGGGTAAGATTCAAAAGACTAAATGAAAGCCCTGTTTTCTCATCACAGATTTTGCAATTTAACTAGAATCATTAAAAATATGACATTCTAGAAGTCACAGTAGTGTTGACTTCACTACAAATATCTGTGTCCCTGTAATGGTCCAGAACCTGTAGGTTTAATTAGATTTTGTAAAAGATCGGTTTTCTCCTTTTCATTTTGACTCAGTTAACCCTCACGACATAAAACGCAAAAATACAGAAAATAGTAAAATGCTTCATTCACCCTGTAAATATTGTGAATTGCATTTATGAATTGCTTTTTTTAAAAATTCATCTTTCATCATTAAATTGTAAACTAATTGATGTACTGATGATGCACACCTCTGTACATGTATGTGGAATGGACCATTTCACATAAAGATCAGGGAATGTACTAATATTTATTCCTTTAGAAAGATATTAGCTAGCAAAATTCAATAAATTATAAGAATGTTCCAATACACATTTAATGTTTATATTATGTTTTTAGCAAATTGAATGTCAACAGAATATCAGTAGGTCTTTGGATAGCTAAAGATTCCACTTTGTCATTATCAATGTCTGTCAAATGGCACTATCATTTGAAAATAATATTTTATAAAATATCTTTGAATAAATAAAGAAACAAAAGTGTCATCTCAATGTACATTTTTTCCCTGGTTATTTTTACAATTTAGGAGTGTCATTGCTTTATGTTAGTATATATAAGAGAATTGTTATGCAGTCCCTCAGTTTCAAATTTCCATGTAATAGAATAACGATGCAATATTCACATTTCATGTACTGTAGAAGAATACTTTTCATGCTTTCATATACTGCAGGCATGTACCTAAATATATACATAAAAATATGCCTGTCACTGTGAACTGCTATAGACATTTTCTGGTTTTGGATCATATTTTAATTAGTACATTACAAATCTGTTATTGAAAATGAAAGACTTTTGGTTTATTTCCTCCAAACAAGTCTTGATTTAAGGTCAACATCACAAGATAAGGCATCCTTCAGAGAGTTCCCCACTGCAATGCAGAGTTTTGCTAAGATCAGACAGGCTGTGCCCTCGGCCATTCGGGAATCCCCAACTGGTAATTTGGCTTACAAGCCATTCTATTCATGCCTCTAATCAATGGCCTCTTTTTTCCCAGGCTAATGACAACCTTATGAAGCAGTATTTCTCTCATGTCCCTCAAAAAAAAAACAAAAAAAACAATTAACCACAGCTACAAAAGCCATTGACAAATAATCTTCAAACTGGTTTTGTGATCTAAAACTGTGGATCCAAAAGGTGTCACAAACGACTTCACTGTTAAAGCACTCTGCTGTTAGATTTACTAAGAGACCAGGAGACAAGCTAGTAAAAGCAGTTAGAATGTTCAAAGCAGGGCTGGATCCTGAGAGATGCAGAGCAGCTGCAGAATCTGTCGACTCTGCTGAGAATTCTGCAGGTCTGTCCTTCTCTCAGCCCTGCGTGTCACGTCTCTGTGTTCCTAGTCAGCATCAGGCGGAGTGGGCACAAATGGCACTTTCAATAGACCTGCCTCATAAAAGCATCAATCTAATACTTAACAGAGCTGTGCATCTTCCCTTAGCAAATCTGTTTTGTCAGCCTCCCCTGGATCTTGTGTTTGAAGCATTTACTTTTAGTGAGACTGTATAACGCCTTTTGGGAAACAACCCAAAAGTTTCTGTTGGGCACAAAATGAGTCCTTGTTAGATTTTGAGCCAATACTCTATCAGTGTTTCATAAAGCTGAAGGACAAAAATAAGTACATCTAGTACTCCTACTTCATATTTTTATGCTCATGTTATAAAAACAGATGTGTTTATGTGGACATGCATTTCTCTTATAACACTACTAAACTTTGTAAATAATGAACTTTCACAGATTTCACACTAATCAAATTACTTCTTGCTAATAGGTATCCATGGAGGCTGCTCCCCAGGTTTTCTAATTTTGCTCATTATGTTCTCTAATTTTTCCAGAGAGACAACTCAAGCAGCTATTTGATATACAACGGCTGTACCCAGCTGGCTTTCACTTGAGCAGTTGCTTTGATACAGATCACATGATGATACTCATTACTTCAGATAAATTATTCAGAAACTCCCAGATGCCGTGTCCTGCAGTTTACCAAACTATAGGAGAGTTTCACTAAACTGTGATGCTTGTATATCACAAATGAATATGAATTTCTGAGTATTATATACTCCTAATAAGCCAAAATAAACCAGGTATGGGGTCACCAAGTTGCAATTAAACATTAGCACTATTTCTCAAAAGTTTCCCTTTGTGCAAAGTTTCCTTTTCTTTTTCCTCTTCTCGGTGCTTTTTAAGGTTACTTAGGAGATATAACCCAGTAGCAAAATCCTCTAAAGCTACAAGTTTTATTTCTTGAAATTCTTAAAATAATTAATCTTGAAGAACAGTTTAACATTTTTAATGTTACTACAGTATCCATGCTTCACATTTCAAAATTTTGATGAACTCACTTTAAATTTAGCCCTGAGTTTTTTATCCTTCCATTCAAGTTCCTTAAAGCTCTTAGATGGATAGATAATACCTGGGAAAATTATTTTTAAAACTAAAATTTGTGTGTATGTACAAATATATATTACAGGAATTTCCCCTTTACCTGCAGTTTTGAATCACAGTCCTGACTCCAGGCTCTATCCCAGCATAACTGTATTTCCTTTAAGAAAAAACACCTAGTAAATTCTAGAAAACATTCTCAAAGCAACCAAGTGAAGCCAGAAACCTATTCCCTTGCAAATCTGGCTGTTGTCCACCTCTCGCAGAGCTCTTCAGCAGCACAGCCCCAACAGGAGCTGCACAGAAGAAAGGACAAGTGTAAAAGGCTCGATGTGTCTCGTGAAAGAAAAGGAAGGTGATGGCTGCTGCGCTGCTTTGTCAGACCAATTTTGCTGGAGATCCCACACTGAATAAACTTCTCTGTCAATCCCCCAACCCAATCAGATGCCTTGGCGCCCATGAAGGGGAAGGCTGCTCTGGAGTGTGCCAAGATTGGCGTGAGAATATCTCCTGTGCTTCAGAGACCTCCACTCACTCTGAGGTTGATCCCCTCTGATTCCCTTCAGAGCCGCCAGGCAGGCAGGGCTGTCGTAAGGGAAATCCATCTGATCTAACAGAAAAGGGTGACGTGAAACACCCTCTGCAGGTGTCTACAGACACAAAGAGGCCATGGTGTCCAGCCCTGGATTCCAATATCCCACTTTTCCATTGCTAAGTTGGGCCAGCCGGTTTCATTTCTGTGGAGTAATTAAATTCAGCTAATTAAACGGAGCTGCTGTTACCATGCATTCCTAAAGCCTTCGTTTCAGAAACAAAATGATTGTATTAACTCTCTTTTTGGCTCTTTTAGCACAGTTTTAGTCCAGTTTACTGGTGGATAAAATTATGCAAATAATCATCTTAAGGGATCAAGAAAAAGAAGGTAAATAAAAATTGCCACACATTCCTTCTCAAGATCTTTTGATTCTGAAGTCACTTTCCTGATTCTGAGATACTGATGAAAGACTCTGAAAGCTTATTCCAGATAATCAAATTAAAACTGCTTGTGAGAACCTGAAGAACAATCTCATAATACTGTGTTAAAAGGGATGATTAATTTTACTCTCCATAAATGCAAAGAAATGCAGAAAGCGAAAAAATAATGCTAACTGTGCATACACACATAGGTAATGATGGGCTCTAAAGTAGGTATTACCTCTCAGAGAAAATGTCTTCAAGACACCAGGTTTAATTAAAAAGCAAACAGAATGTCAGCAACACCCGGAAAGGAAGGGAAGCTAACCCAGGAAATACCACAATGCCATCAATAGCACAGTTACACCCCAAGTGCTGTGTGTGGCTCTGTAATTCAACCCCAGCAGCAGCAGAACCTGCAGAGGAGCAGGGGCACAGATAATGTCGTCAGAGGTTTGCATGAGCTCATCTGCCAGTGTGAGATTTTGTGGACTAGGATTCTCCTGCTGGAGAAATACCACACAAAGGAATAGATAATGGTATATGAAACCTTTCCCAGAGGCTGGGAGAGTTTAAATGGCTCTAAAAAGGAGTTAGACACATTTATAAAGGATGGCTAGAACACAGTGATCCTGAGACCACCACCAGCTCAGGGGTTCTGTAAGATACTGTGAGAGAGGAAGTAGGAAGGTGCAAGAGGGAGAAGATTATGCCTGCTTTGTTTCTTGCAGCCTTTTCTCAACCATTTGCTCCAAGCAGTACTTAGAGACAGGATACACATTAGACAGAGAGCTATTCTGAGCCAGTAAAACAGATTTTGTGCTCTTACTACGTGTAAAGTAGGAATTTCTCTTTATTCAGCCTAAAATCAAACTCTCCTTCAGCTTCAGAATCACAATTAAAGACTCAAGAATTCTGTTTCTGATTCTAATTCTAACATGCTAATATAAACAAATAGCCCTAATTCACTTAATGATGCATTATTTTTTAAAACAACATAGATAGTTGCTAAAATAGGAAGAAAACTATGTTTCATTTATCCAGAAATAAAAACTGCTTTCAAACTATGGGCATGTCTAGTTTTTCTGGTCAAATATCACACATAAGTTTAGACCAAAAAGGCTTCTACAGTTCGTAATCCAGATATTTAATAAAACTTTCTGTAGGACTATACTTTCCCAGTTCTGACCACAGTCCATGAAAAATACCAATACTGAATATGCTTGAAAGGATTGCAATGTACAGAGTTGCTTTTAGACAGCCCTAGTGCATTATTCTGGGGCTGAAGGTTCAAGGGAGTTGACTTCCCTTATCTTCCAAGAAAAAAAAATTGAAACACTTTACAAAGAAAAAATACAACTTAAAACTATGTTAAAACTCAATACGAAAATAACATTCCATAAAATTCAAGCTGAGGTAGCCATACATGACTTTAATTTTAATGATAGCAAGGTATTTCTCATCTCTCATTGGGGACTCTCATCACAGCATGACAAAAATCAACATTGTATGAACTAAGCAGCCTAGGAACACCTGATCACAGTTATCCTTTCAGTGTAACTCCTTTGATGAGCAATTCCCAAAGGCAATGTTTAAAGTTAGTGGAAAAAATATATCTCTGGCATTAAACTCAGAGATTTACAGTGCTGGAAATACATTACACAGAAGGAGAAATTCCAAGCAGAAATCCAAAATTCTTTCAACCAGTTTAAAGCTTATCTTGCTTTGCTTGGTGTTGCAAAATTCTGCATGTATGCAAAGCTGAACTAGAATTTGGCTACACATAATGATTAAAAAATAAAAGCTGGGACTCAGTTCTCAGAAGGATCAAATCCATGGTGGCATTAATTGAACCTCAAATTCAAGTTTGTACGAAATCTCAGCTGATGGGCACTCAGTCATGTGAAAGGCAATGTACAACAGCAACAGCTGAAGGGCACTATTCCCACTTCAAACATCTCCTCTCAGCTGCACATGATACTAATGAATATCAATATTCCCTTTTTCTTATATAGCTCCCTACAGCAACATCAGTGGGAGATCTGCATACATAAGGAGGGCAGGGTAGCAAAACACAGAACCTGCAGCTCAGAAGTTATTGTGATTAGAATGGTAGAAACAGCTAGATTAGGTCAGCAGGATGAGATGAGCCTGCCCTCACTGTTGCCCAAAGTGTTAAATTAGTCACACCAACAACAGTGAAATCACTCTGAGGTTCTGTGCAAGTTCACTACCTCCGTATAATGCTGCCCATGCAGCAGGAACACAAAGCACAATTAACCTTCCTGGGAACACAGGTTTTGTTTTGCCAAGAAGGACATTATACAAATATCAGTTCCACCTTTCCACCAGACAAACATTTAAAAGGTTTTCTTATTGAGTATTCAAAGCCTTCTGTATTTGTAACAACAATGCCTAACTTAATTACTATGGCAATAATGGGGCACATTTATTATCCCAGGAAAGGAAAAAGGATCTGTCATTGTATCTCTTTCTTAAATTAAGAACTATGCAACAAAAAGTACCCTGAGACACTAAATATTCTAGCTGGGCTCTCTATCAATCTGATAGTTACTAAAAATTTTTCCAAGGAGAAAAAATTTATTACATTTTTCGAACCTCAAGAACAAATGAAGGGAACATGAGCAGATCAGTAACTCAGAGATGAAGGCTGGCAGAGCACTGTAGGGGGGTGGGGGTGGCGTTGATTTTGGTTTTATGAGTGTCCCAGTAATCATGGGAACAAAGCCAGCACTCATGCAATTTGCCCATCAGTCATTAATTGCCAGTGACCGCTGCCACAGTCATTCAAAAACTATTACAAGTGAGAGAAGCAAAGTGTATCGCAAAGGCATAAACAATCCAGAATAAACACTGCTGGCACAAAAATTTTAAATGGGGATTTCACTGCCACAAGAATGCACATTGTTCTCTCTAGAAAGAATATTCATGAGGACATAATTACAATAGTTGGTGTTGCATAAACAAAATCTCAAAAAACACACTCCTCATCTGCATAGGGAACCCTTCAAGTCAATCAATGATGGAAGCTTACACTGAGAAAAAGGCAAATCCTCCTTCTTACAGATGTATTATCTTTCCACCTAATCCAGAACTCTTCAGTGGATTTCAACTGAAGTCATTCAGTGGGTTTTGAAGCATTCCCCTATCACCTTTTACTAACTGAGAGTTTGTTTGGGCTTTAAACAAAAAATAAATCTTCAGGGCTCTTTCAAAATTAATCTAAAAAAATTAACAACAACAGGATTTGCTGCCTTCTTCTCTTGCAGTAGTGTCATTTATAATCTTACTGATGTTTAAGTAAGAGATTAAAGTTTGTTTATTAATGTTCTTTATACATAACAATTTATTCTAATTCTGTTTTTGCCTGCCTAGCGATAGTGCAGGTAAAATAAATTCTTCAATTCTTTACTAAGGCAGAAGTTCCTTAACCTCAGAACTGTATTTCATACAGGATTAAGGGGGAAAGATTATTTGCTTTTACTCCTTGCTAGACCAAATCCTACTTTTTAAAGCATATGTTAGATTCAGTTAACAAAACAATACAGAACTTAGGCTGGGCAAAATGAAATTTTAATGAAATACCATTCACTGAAATAGATCTAAGACTGTACTTTTCTATTCAGCATTACTTCTACTATTCATTTATATAAATTCACATGTTAATAAATATCTTCTAGCTACAATCAGGAATTTTTTAAACAAAAATTGTGAAAATTCCAGCAATCAGTATAGCAAGCAGTAAGTAGGTAATACTGTTGCACTTGCCATGAGCTTTTCATTAGACCAAGGACTGTCCAAAACTACAATTTAACTTTTCAAAAATTAACGCCCACATTTAATGAATAATCTAAACTACTCAGGAGATGCTAAATATGACACTATGAGACCAGACACTGTAGGGACGCATGAGAACAGAAGGATGGTGAGAAGAAACTAAAGGTGATAAAATCCTTCAAGAATTTGAGAAAAAGAGGCAGGAAGGGGACAAACCACAGAAACTTCAAACAGTTTTGAAAGTCCCCTATGTTGTGAAAAGGTATTATATGTCATGTCTTTAATAGTTGGGAAGACAAACAGTCCAAAGTCTTTCCATACAATTTTTTAGTACTCATCAGAGCAAGATTGTATGGTCTTGTATACAAATGCAGAACTTCAAATACAGGTGTATTCTTCAGTTATGAAGAGACAAAATAACTCAAATGGTGGGGACAGAATGCCCAAGCAGAAATATCATGGCACAGAAAGGGACCACAGAGAACCAAGGGGCAGAAAATATGAAAATATCTCTATCTTTGAACAAAGTGACACCAGGACACCAGGAAAAAATTGGCAGGTTTAATGAGTATTAACGGAGCTACAGCTGGCAACATCCTAATGGCCCCCACTAAACCCACTGAATAAACAATGATGAGACTGACAAGTGTGCAAAAATATCTGCCTCCCAAACCACCAATGAAGGCAGTCCTTTCCTACATCCACATCTGAAAGAAACTGAATAATTCCTCTGGTCCAGTGGAGGAAAGCAGGGGATCAATTCCAGACAGAAACCTTAAAATATGAATGTCTGAGTGTACAAAGTATAACAATCCCAAAATAACTAAAGCTGACTTTGTCCACCCTTTGTTCAAGGGTGAAAATTTCTAAAAAAATGATATAAATCGAAGATAAATTGATGGTCAAGCAAAAACCGTAGTACGAAAAGCATGAGCTCCATCCTGTGAGAGCAGTGGCAGACGCTTTCAGATTCAGTAGCTGCACATGATCACAATGAATGCTCTAGTATTTAATTGTTGAATTATGAAAATGATATATTATTCTTATATTCTTATTCTGGACACTTTTTTGAACAGAAGGAAAAGGAATTTCAGATGTGGGTCAAGTGTTTCTACTTCTGTCATAGGAAAACTAGAATTACTAGATTTTGTTAAAGGAGTGAAAATTGTGAGAATTGTGTTCCACTGTAAGGAAAAATCTTGCTCCCTCAAGTAAATATTCTGTTACAGAGAAGGTAAACTATAATTTAAAATTCTCTAAGCAAGGACTTTTCTTGTACAAAGGAAAACTCATGGACTACTTAAAAGAAAATAGATAAGAGAAATCCAGCTGGGATTGAAGGAAGAAAAATGTATTTTAAAGACATAAATCCAACTCTGCTTTAACCTTTGCCCCCTCCTTCCCAAACAACAAAACTTTTGGACAGAGCAACTCATGTCTTTCATGGTGGTGTCAGAGATGAAAGATGAAATAAAAAATTCTATAATGAAAACATTTCTCAAATTTTTCAGTCCATTTGAGCAAAAGTACACTGAAACAAGGTCCAATGTCCATTTAAGTATGGTGACAAAAGAAGCTGTAGCTCCTCAGTTACCACCAGAGTGAAGCAGAGCAATGTTATCACTGCAGGGTCAGTGCAGGACAGGTGTAGGTTATCAGTGGAGCCATTATCTAGACTAGATAATTTCTCAGACAAAATTGCTCGTTTGCACTATTATTAATAGTTTGATAGTAAGATACAACTTTTTTTCCCTCACATGACTCTTTTTCCCTCCTTAATGCACCAGAAGAGTCAGCAGAAGAGCTGGGTGCTTCATCTCTGTCCAGGGCAGCCTCCCAGTCTCAGGAGTTAGGCGAATCTGCCCAGCAAGGCTACAGAAATATGCACACTTTGATGTGTAAGTAAGGCTCATTTGTGTTTATAGCAAGTGACTACATTCATGTGGAATCATTCTGCATTTCTATGGCCTTTTAATTTTTACAGTTGCATAGACAAAAAGATCCAATGCTTCACCAGAATGTGTAATCAGAAATTATTATTTTGATGAAACATTAGACTGTATTCTGTAGAATGTAATTACATATAAAGGTTTGATGTTTAACAGAAACAAATTCTAACATTTCTTGTCAGGATTCCAGAATCCTGCCTGCTTGCCTCTTATCAGTCCTTTTATCAGGCCTCAGGATTTCCTCATATCCAGAGATACTTTTCCCTCTTTGTGTTTCTATGCTGAAATAATTCTAATGTTCAAAGACATCACAAATCCAAATATCTTTTTATATAGCCAGCAACACATTCTCCACAACTCTGCTTTTTATACTTTCCACCTTTTATAGCCTCTTATTCTATTCCAAAGCCTTCTACTATGAATTCTGAAAACGCAGTTCCTCCCTTCCCAACAGCTCTGCAATATCTACCATCCACACACTAAGTGCCTGTGCCTTCCTCCCACTCAGGCAGAGACTCAGTTCTCAAAAAGCTTGAAATGTTACCACTTTTTTTATCCTGTCCCACAAACAGTGATTATCTGCCACTGGGTCTTCAAGGGTATTAGTCATGAAAGACAGAGGCTTTTTAAAGTGCTGCATTATCTGTCAAATCTTAAATACAGGATATCTGTGCTCAGACAGGATTTCCCATTTCTATTTAACAAGGACTCCAACACTCACTTTGAGGATTTTTAGGCTGGAATCAAAGACCAGGTGTCACAAGAGGAAAATAACTGAGAGCTTTTAAAAAACATATTGCAAAAATAAACTGAAATCATAAACATAAGGAATTCACTTAATATTAAGACAAAATCCTGAGGTAACTGTATTTGTGAAGCTCAAATGCTAGTGGAACAGAAAGGTTTGGAAACATCTTCACTGCTCCTTAATTGTAATGCATTGTAAGCAAAGAGCAATCAAGGAACGTTTGGAAAAAATGACAAATACTCTACTTTAAAGCTGTCCGAAAAATAACAAGTGTTACTAGAGATTTTAGCAAGTCATCGTATTTCTCATTTGGCAGCAATGGACTTTGAAATCATTGCCAGGAAACAGCCAACCACTCTTTGCAACAAGTCAGAATTTCCATCAAAAACCACCAAATTGTTTTTTAGCTTCTAAATTTGATGAAATTGCTGATCTTCTAGATAAAATGCGAAATGAGATTATTATGAAGAATAATTTTTATAAAGGAGAGGATTGACATTACTTTTTCATTAATGATCTCTGTTAAAAACAAGAGATTTCATAAAAAAGTCAGAGGGAGGAGAAATAATGAAACCCAAGGTAGTGGACATGTTGTAATGAATACAATCCCACAAGCCCCTCATTGTTAAATCTATCATGTTTCATTGCCATTTAGAAGTCAAGGACTAAAGGATTAAAGCTATAGAGAGAACAGAATTAAAAATCATGTTCACTGATTTCTACTTATGATTAAACAGTATTTCAGAAGGAATTTCAACCTTTTGTTCTTTACTGGCATCAAGGCCTTGATCTTTGCAAAATTTGGTGGTGTGAATTCTTTTTTGTGTGAAAAGACAGGACCACTCCTTTCAATGGTCCTTGTAGCAATATTTCAGGTCACCTCTATTCTCATACCACATGTTGTTTGCATTTTTTAGTGGCAAAAACCAACCTTGTGCTGTCAATGAGAATTTTGCTACTTGCTTCAGTGGTGAGTGGAATCCAATTTATAGCTCATTAAAGATGTGAATTGTTAAAACTCTGGCCCTGTTTCTCCTGATGAGTTTACAAAATCGCTCTCCCTCCCTTTCTAAATTTCATTACACATTCCAGCTGAAAACTACTTAAGCTTAGCCATTTAACTTGGCAGCAAAATGAAAAAGAGATGCTCTCAGAAACTGGATGTGAGCAGCTTCAGCAGCTCCAGAAGGAGCTCAAGCTACCATAGCCATTCTGTAGTGGTCACGTAGCCTTGGATGACCTTTCAGCTGCAGTGCAGTTTAAACTGTACTGTCATTTTAGCTCCAGTTTGCTGGCTCTGTTTTGGGGTATGTCACTGGTGAACGTGTTTATTTTATCCTGAAATTAAACTATAATTTGAAAAAGTCTTACAAAATAATAGTCAACCTTTATTGCTGTTACAAAATGCATTATTCACTGTATCTTACACCACTGATGAACATGCTGTGTCCTCACAGGGGGCATTTGTTATATTTGTTACAATACTCTACATGCAAAGGACCATTAGCAAAAATAACATTTCATATCTCTGTGAACTTTACAAGCAATTAAGCTTCACAGCCACCTGAAAGGTGCGTTTACATGACCCTCTTTCATAAAACCCAGAAATTTGAAGTGATTTGTTTGCATATCATCATGAAGCAATTAGAATGAAAGCCTGTGGTTTTCCTCTTGAAGGACCACGGGACAAGTTAGTAGCTTCCTCAGCCTGCATTTAGCAACCTTTAAAATCCCCAGGTTGCTGAAAGAGTCACTATGGGTTGCCAGCAGCTCCAAATGCAGGGATCCTTGCAGGCTGCCCTGCTGTGACAGCAGGCAGCTGTGGGACACCTCTGGTGCCAGGCATCTCCCCATTTAAATGCCCAGTCTGGGTGAGCCGTGGGAGCAGTGAGTGCAAGAGAACCAAATGCTCGCTGATTAATCAAGGAAAATAGAAATTTTTTTACTCCTTGTCCTAACAATTACCAACTCTATTTAAGATTAACGTTAGTACTCTACAGGGATTTGTATGCCTGAGACTGTGAGAAATGGTAATGGTTCTGAAGGCAAAGTAATACTCAGTAGTCCATTACAGCTTAAGGGACTTATCTCTTACATGGATAAGCGTGCTCCAAGGAAGCCTCACTGTACCCAAGAGTTCCCCCAGAATGTTGCCCAGGGTATGTACATGTGGACAGCTAGTTTGTCTTAAAATTTATCCAAGGATGAAGAATTACTCTTACAGGCTGTGTCACCGAACCAGGTTGTCCAGAGAAGTGACTTGAGCTCCCAGGAAGAAACTCTAATGAGGTGACCCCTTTCTTATTTTTATTATCATTATTGTGAGTTTGGCATGGAAGGGTGTTTTGGTCAATGAATGCCCAGATGGTGTTGCCAGCATGAAATGCCCTTCCAAAGGTCATAACAGTTCAAGGTATTTTGTTATGGTTTAATTAACCCAAAATTGAAAGTGCAAGCTGAGTAAACCATGTGCAATACATTAAAAAATGACAGAAAAAATTCATTGTGATCAATATTATTACAAGTAATGCCAGCTCCATTACAAAACTGATTAAATTGTACTTAAAATGGGGTTAGCAATCTGCAAAAGGGAGTTCTAAGTAAAAACTCTGTGATTTAAAGGTGCAGTATTCTTATCATCTGGAAACACCTGGATTTAAGTCAAAACTGGAAATGAATGTGGTACTCTGTCAATCTGTTTCCTAATTCCTAGTCATTTGTTCCTATCACAAAGCCACCAGGCAGGAGTGCGTGATGGGCAGTCCCTGCTCAGAAGTGACTCAGGCCTGGAACAGGAAAGGGTTTGATGTCTGAATTGAAAAGCGCTTGCAGAGCAGTATCAAAAGTTTGCAGCAAAATTACTCATCTGTGCCTGGCACTCTCAGCTGAACTCTGTAAGCATTGCTTTCTTGCCCTTGGGAAGAAAACAAAACAACAGTTCTTGGCACAGGAACTCAAACCATCCCAGAGGAGATGGTTTAAAATGTCGAGGGACAGTGTCATACTCTGTGCTCCTCTCCGGAGCTGCTCTCTATTATATCTCTAGATTTTTTTAATCTGACATTATATGCTGCATCCCACCTGACAGAGGATCTTACTCAACACATTTTTCTCACTTACAGGATAGTATTTGTTCCAGCCTGTAATGCAGAAACTTCTACTTTTAAACAAAACAAAGAGACCATCCCACATTTTTTTGAGAAACCTACAAAATGAGGACTGGTCCTCAAGAGAGGATGCAGAGGAGGACAGATTCAGGCTCTTAAATGGATGTGAAACTCAAAATTTGCTAAGCTCTGGAACAGATCAAAATTTGGGATGAAATCTTGTGATTAACCTTTCCTATCTTCTGTCTTCAGCCTAACAACTGTGCAGCCTTTTTGGCTTGTCATTTTGTACCCCGTTTCCTACCCACAAATAAACTCCCAACACAGGGACCGAGATTCCTTTCCAGGCCCTGGGTCTCCAAACATCAGATGCTGCAGCAAGTATCTGCTTAGGTTCCCACATCCGTCACGATGGGGAATTCTTTGTTTGCCCCTCCCTAGAGAGAGCACTCCCATGGCTGCCTCCTGTCCATCGTGGCTGTGCACAATGCTTCCCCTCCCACTTGAAATCACTTAATATGTCCGCATTGAGACATAACCATTCTGGTTTTTTTATGGAAAATATTAACTAAGGTTTAGACTTCAGCCTCCAAATGGCTTCAGTGAAGTGTTTCTGAAATTTCATGTGAGACGGACAGGTGGATAGACAGAAAGGGTTTTTTCAGTGTGGTTGGCAGCTGTTTTTTATTAACTGATGCCAATGGGGATAATGAAAGATAACATAGACCAACCAAATTTTTTTAATTGCATGGCTGCCATGGGCTGAAAACTGTATTAGAGACAGACACTTATGTGGTCCCTATTTATTTCTGGCTTAGTCATGTTATAAATTAACACTAAGCTAAAATTCTCCAAGACAGCTTTCTTGAAAAAATGCACATGTGAACTGCTAACGAAATAAGTAAAGGCCTCCTCATATATAGTCATGTCTCACTCTATATAAAAGCATCATTTCATATGGTGACCTATTTAATAACCAACAACATTCCAGCATTTGAAGAAAAGAATTAAGCTGTGTGGGTACAAAGTCTGAAAAAGAGACTCTCCTCAACATATTTTCAACAGCAAATATAATTCCCTGGAAACAGGGTTTAAAATAGTAATGCTGGTAAACCCTTGATTGTAGTAGAACAAATGGTACCGTTTAACACACAATTCAACTCGCACATAGCATTAGATATCCATCATTATTGTATAATTTTTATTCTTATTTTCATCAATAATAAAAACCTACTTTTCTGAAAATAATATCACTTTCTACTTTGTTTTCCTGGTGAAATGAACTTTATCGGTTTGTATTATTTCCCCTTTAAAAGTCCAAGCCTACTGTTAGTTTTCAACTAAATTTAGCTGAGACTCAGGTATCTCAAAGACAAACATACTGCCCCTCCAAAAGATACCCTAAGCTCAGCAGATGCTTTCTAGTCTGCACAGTCCAATCTAGTTTGCAGAGATGGAAAAGAAGAAAAGCTTTTTACAAGCCACTGAGAGAAAAAAAAAAAATTGTTGCAAGCAATGTGCAGAATTCCACGTTGAGAGAGACAGTGCTCAGGGTGACACAGCACAGAGAAAACCCAAAAAACAGCCTTCTCTCCCAGTTCATATTGGTCTCCTTCCTTCAACAGAGGCAAGAGCTGGTCTGGAGTTTTAAGCTGTCTTGCTAACACTTTTTTCACTCAGCACTGTAGGGCACTTCCTCCTCATTCCACCTCCTCCTCTAGGACTGCTCCTACTGCAGTGGTCTGTCCAAATTTGACATGGAAATCTCTGATATGGATACATCCCAGTCAGTCAGAAAGTTCCACAACCCCTCATATCCTAGACTGCTGAAACATTGTTTTCAAACCTAAGGCTACTACAGTCTAATAAAAAACTATTTTTAGGAAAGTATTTATCCTCTACAAGTTGCCATTAGCGGGCATGGGAAAACACAAACGGTATCTGTGTAAGACAGAAGTTTGCTACGTGGCTTCCAGTGATAAATACGTGTAAGGGAATCAAAAAGTAATGCTCTACCCATCAAACCAGCATGCCACCAGCAAACCAAGTGCATCCATCAAACAAAACCATGAAAGGTTGGTACATTTTACTGCAGCATAGTAAGGATTCAGGTGATGAATGACAAGGACAAATTCTGAAGAAGAGCTGTGTGGGGCAGAGAGGGCATCAAAGGCACCGCCTGAGACTGCAGGAATGGGAATGCATAACCCAACAAAATGGGACAGGAGGGTGGGGTTCAGCTCAAGATGAAGACACCGAAATGCAGCAGTGTCTGCACACAGGTGTTCACACGTGAATCAGGTGTCTGTGTCCTCTAAGTGCCAAAGCAGAGCTGACATTCGCAGTCAATGAAGTGTAAAGGCAACTCAGCTCACCCTACATAAACATCTATATTTTGCAGTCAAGTTGGTGGGTGGAAGAGGAGATGGAAAGACAGATGACGGATGAATGTTAGGTGAAATCGAAGTTTTATTTATAGTTGAAGGCCTACTTGTATTTGGAAACTAGGAGATCGGAGAAAGGAGGTTGACATAAAAAGAAAGGGAGGGTTAAGAGTGATAGAGACTACTGCTTGGGATGGATTAGTAATGAAATTAGTGAAATTTGTAAAAGAAATAAGTGAAACTTGACATATCTGATCCCAGAATCCCCAAACTGGATATAGAAGAAATTGTTGAATTTTGTCCAGAATAGAAGTTCCCTAAAATGAATTAAAGAATTTGAAAAAATTAATTGCTACATTTCTTAATGAAAAATGGACTTTCTAAAACCTGTGATATTTCATGTCATTACAGCTGAACTGCCTTTCAATACTAAACTACATTTCTTACTGCCTTATGGGGCTTGTCATTTTTTCCATATTCTCTCCTCAAGAACAGACTCTCTTCGAAGACCACTCACATAATACACCTGTAATCATGCAAAGCCTGAGAATCTGCTATGTTTTATGATTTTACATGAAATTTAGCAACCAGGAAATCTAGCTCACAGAAGCAAAGGGGGCAGAACTATAACTTCTGTAGTACTCTGCACATAAACAATTTTGATGAAAAAAAATATTTGAAAGTAGCATTTCAATTCAGAAAACAAAAATTTTCAGCAAAGAAAACACAATTATTTTTATTAAGGTCAAGATTTTCTGGAGGAAATCAGAAGTGTGTAAAAAATTGCAGCTGTTATTGTAGAACTGCCTGCTATTTCTGCTTATTGCTATTATGAAATTCAGATTGGCACCATAAAAACAGAGAGTAAGAGGCAGCTCTTGCTTCAAAGACCTGCCATCTAAGTAGGTCTGACAGAGCAAAAGTCAAAGGAATTTGCTGAAACTCACACAGAAATTCCATGAGAGAGAGACAGAAATAAAGATCAGCACTTAAAACCTCCTGACCTACAAAGGGATTTAGAGCAGTAGGTGTCATTAAAGAAAAACAGAAAGAGTCCACAGCATGCAGGTAAAGAAAGCTTGATTTGGTAGAGCTTGTCAATCTCTTGGCAAAGGCATGTGAAAATTTTTCAAGAGGAGGGATGTGCTGGAAGGTTGATTGAGATTTTGCGAAAGGAAATGAGCAAGCACTGGGATTTGCAGATACAGAAGCCAGAGATAATGAAGAAATCATATTTGGCAGAGGAGAGGAGTATTGAAGAGCAGAAAGTGGAAGAGAGGAAATGCCTGGAGCAGAGGGGGCCCTCAACATCACCAGCCCAGAACATCAGGACTCTGCCTGGACATTGGTGTGGAAACTGTGCTGGTGGCAGAATGAAGAGGGGGACATGGCAGGATTTGCACTCAGAGCAAAAAAGCTGGGTTATTCACTGTGAAAACCTGATAGCAGAATCTGGTAGATGATAAAGACCTCATAATGTATCTCAGAGAATCAACACAAGTTTCAGATGTGACAAAATGAATGTCAATGAAAAGCACGAGTTACGCACGTAGAGATAAAGCATCAAGGTAAGTATGATTTCCTATCTAAACACTGATGTCTTTCTAAAAGTTTGTATCTCTGAGTAAAATATGCCAGAATAAATCACAAGGTGTAACAGAAAAGATGTTTGCAATAAAAAAATCTACCAAGCCATAGCTGAAATGAATTCTTGAAGTTTGATTGAATTGAAAGAAAAATTCCAAATCCCTGTGTGCTATAGCAGAGTCCCTTGAGTTGGACCTCCATGGCAAGGCACAGTCATTTTAAGGCATATAAGTGATTTTGAAGAACTTTTTCTTCTGCAGGTATTGGATTAAAAAAAAAAAAAAAAAAAAGACAAATGACACTTTTGAAAAACAGAAGAACCTTAGAAAAGAGAGGATGTTGCAAGAACAATCACTGTAAGATTAGAAAATCTCTCCCTAAAGTCTTTTATGCATCACTCCAAGTACTTTGCATTAATGAGCTGAGCAACCTTAAAAGAACAACATGACCCAGCATACTATAGTGATTCAGTAATCCAGTAGTCAAATAACTATAAAATAATGCTTTTTCTGTAATGCACCGATCTTCATTTTAAATTGTTTCACATACTTCGGGTTTTTTTTTAACCTTTCAGTGCTGCTCTGATCTCAATATACAACAGCTAACAGAAAAAAAAAAAGGCAAAAAAAAAGCAATGCATATTTACTCCAAGTAACTCCATGCAATGTTACTCCATAGATACTGGTGGATTTTTTTTCCCTGCTTTTTCCATTAGTCTTTAATAAAGAGCACGGTAAGATGTAGCTTCATATAAGTAATGTGAGAGATTTAGAAAGCAAAGCTCCCATGCCCTTGTTCTGTTTCAGTATCACACCTCTGTTGTAATCACTGTAGAATTTAGTCTGAGAGCTCATGCTGTCCGTGCTAGAATAAGCATCACAAAATCATTCAGACATGTAATTTCTGATGTCAGAAGAGAACGTCAGAATTGCTGCTGAAATAAGGAAGCGATTTTCGGAATATAGCAATCCTTCAAAAGAAAGCCACTTACAAAAAAAACCCAGGAACATTTTTTACCAAACCACTGACCGAGCAATTCATACAGCCAGAGACTCCTCAGTGACCTCTTAATCAGCCCTGAGTTTCCTTTCTCTTAATAGCATTTACATTATCCAAATGAATACACTTCGGAAAATTTAAAATAAATCAGATGCAGTACATGAAAAGTTATTAATACATTTACAATATTTCAAAATGCTTTGAATTAATGCACATAGCATGCATGCATTTAATGCTCTGTATCTCACGACAATAAAATAAGTAGCAGTCTTTAGAAATCATTACATCTTAACTGACTAATCGAACTGACATGTAAGCATAAAACAATGAAAAAACCCTTATCAGACACAGATCGATTACAACACATTTTCTTTGACTTTATTAAATGATTTTGATTACTGATAAACTTTACCAGAGAAAATTTAGAAATTATACTGAACGCAAAGATAGTTTGATATGATTTGTATTATTTCATATCTCTGAATCTGACAATATAATAATCTCTCCTGCACAACAGCTACAGCTCCTTTAAGCATCCTCAGCAGTATACACGCTTTTAAATTTTAAAGCATTAGCAATGTAGTACCCCCCAAATCCAGCCTTGAACTCTGACAGACACTGATCTCTTTTCTCCCTCCCACACCCTGTTTTATCAGACACTATTTTGTTTAAATTGGCTACTAAATAGCATAGCACTGTACCTTTAAATACAAATCAAACAATATTCATATTCCCACGGTGCTGCTAGTTTCCCTTATGCATTGAATCGCCTGTAGATTAAAAGCTCAGAATCTGAAAAGGGATTCTGTTCTGCAGACCAAAGTTCTCTGTAGGAGATGAGGGAGAGGGTCAGTCCCGGAGTCACACACACAACAGGCAGAAAACACACTTGTGATCCTCAGCTTTGGATAGCATCAGAAAGGGGAATAAAAAGCAGAAACACATGGCACACTGAGAACTGGTATCACTTATGGCTTCTAACCAAAGCAGCAATTAAACACCTTTCATCATTCCCCCAAATGCCTGATTTTTGTAAGAACTGAAAGAGAGACACACACACAAAGGAAAATCCCCTCTGAGCAGCAAGGAAAACTTAATCACCTACCATTTTCTTTGCACTCTTCTGGAGGTTTAGCCTTTTTCGCAAGTCGTGGATCCAGCCATGATGTTGTCTTTGTGTTATGGCTGAAAAGAAAAGAGATCACTCTGAGCAGACACATACTGAAAGGAATCAAGTTTATTCCTTAAGAAAAAAGGGTTAGTCCAACAAAATTGCAATCGATACACTTAATTTGCTTACTGGTTCTAAGTAGCCCTGAAGGAGGTGTAAGAGTAATTGTGCAAGGCAGCTGTAAATTTGGCAACCTCAGCTCCCTGTCCTCAAAGCAGCTATTTTTATTAAAATCAACTAGAATGTTGCCAAGTTAACCTCATTGAAAATGCAGAACTCATCCAGAGCAAAAGGAATTTATTACAAATACAGTGTTCTCCCGTTGAACGAGTGCAGGCGACAGGATTCTGTACCATTCTCACAGTTTTCGGAGAGAATTATTTTCATCTTAAACCTGTCCTTTTCATAAATACAGGTTTGTTATTTCTCAGCAGCAGCAGTGACAAGGCATAGCAAAAGTGATGCAAATTACAGCATGCTCCTGCAAAGTCTACATTTCCGGACAGGGTGATTAATGATACTTTGTTTAACAAACCTTTATCTCTCCATATATAATACTTCTATAGAGATAAAATAGATATGCACAAGCTGAATGAATCATGTGGCTTCTTTCTATACTCAGAATAGATCTTTGAGAAATCAGCCATCAAATAGCGTTGAACTGGCAAATTGTTTTCTGGGAGATTATTTTGCCAAATGAATTGATACTTAGCACAGCTAATGAGACTTAAAGACAGATCCTTTCAACGTATACCTTACCCATAAGCAATTAAATTTGGAGCCAAATATTGTAAATGTATTAAGGAAGACTATAAAACAGAAAAGGATGTGAGTATTACTCCTTGATTTTTTGAGATGCCTTTCCTACAATACCATCATTCAGAGACACTTCTACCCCATGTTTTATTTATCTGATACATCCTAGGAGGAAGCTCATTCCATACAGTACTGAATTATTTAGTTTATTATTAATTTGCTGTGTCATTTTAAAGTGTGCTTACGACTTCTCTTATAAATATTGGTATAAGGTGTACAAAAACAGGGGACCTGGCAAAAAAATGGATCAGGATGCAATTGCTTGTGAGTTTGTGAGTTACTGATACAGTCCATGTGATCCCAAAACCACTGGTTCCCCTAGGGAAAAATAAATAAATAGAGCCAATTCCTTCTCCCATCTTGTATTGCATGGCAGATAAATTTTCCTCTGCCTCGATTTCTCTCTCTCTCCCAAAACAGTGACAGTGCCTACTTCTCAGCATAACTGTCACCATGTTAAAGCTTCCTCCACATTTTGGATGGGAAAGAAGGTAGATGAGAGTTATGTATGGATAAAATGGCAACTAAAATGAAAATTGAGGCACTTAAATTCTTTTTTCTTTAAAGCATTATCTAGTCTAGAACACCATTTGTGGCAGGTGAAGAGGATAAACAAACCCTTCCCTTTGAGAGCTGAGCTATATTTGCGGAGTATGAAGAACGATGAGCCAAAGGTAAGGTGAATTTGAATCGGTGCCAGCAGCCTGTGCTTGATTGCAAGTGTAACTAAGACACTTTCTGGGAAGCTCTGGCTGCCTGTGGTCTGCTGTAGGGTGCATTTTTATACTGCAGTCACACACAGCCCAACCACAGCTAGTGCAGACACCCTTGAGCTAGCTTTAAATTAGCTGGGGGCGATGCTCCAGCAGTTGGGGCAGCAGGATGGAGCCCAGCGTGGCTCATCACCCCAGCACCCATCCAGCGAGCTACTGGCTGCCTCCAGCAGCACATGCTGAGCCCCACCCCACCCTGGGTACCTTCAGCAGTGCCAGAGCTCAGAGCCACCTTGGGCACACCTGTGGAAGCTCAGTCACAGCTCTGGAGTGTGGGCACGTCTGGACAACAGCCACTCTCTCCCAGCTCTAAATTCTGAATCGTTTTGGGGACCCCCACTGACTGCAGGGACTAAATCAGAATCACAGATGGCTTCCTGTGGCTTTAAAAGAGCCATTTACATATGACTACTATTAGCAATGCTTGCTATGGTATAGAGCAAATCTCAAAGCATTTTCCAAAGGAAATAAAAAAAGTCCTGCCTGTTTTAAAGGTGAGAAAATGGAGTCACAGTCATGGAATTACTATCCACAGTCACCAAACAAGGCAGTGACAGCAGCAGTACTAAAAGCCAACTCTGTTGCAAGTCAACTGGCCAATGTCCACCCATCAGAACAGGCCAATTCACCAGCCCTGAAAACAACCCTGTAACATTCCTAGAATGAGTTTTCAAGTCTCTGCAAAGACAGGTGCCAAGCTGAAAACAAGCCCAATTCAATATCAATATTTTAAAAAGTGAATTAGTTGAATTACAACCTCCAAGGCTTTTGTTGAAACTGAGAACAGCAAGCAAACAGTTACACTTCCCTTTAGCATAAAATTGGCGTCCACAAACCCAGCAGGACTGATGTCCCAGTTTTGTGCAAGATGGCCATATTAAACAAAACCATGAACAAACTAAAAAACCAACACCGCTTCCAAAAGAAGAGTGATCCTTCAGTCTGCAGTGAAATTTCAGAGAATGGAGATGATATTTCACTTAGATCAGCTTTTACAGCACTCAATATCCTCTTCTAGGTGCAACTGTCAAACCCATTCAGCTACTTAGCAAAAGCAGAACTCATCCACAAGAACTTCTATCTACAACAAATTACTGCAGGAGCGAAGTAATTTTGAAATTCATCCCTCTTTTCCTTACCTGTATCACACCTTTTCCCTTGCCCTGCCTCTCCACTTCAAAATCTATACTAAACATACAATGCAGTGGGACTAAACAACTCTTGCAATGGGACTTTAAATGCTCCTAGACTAGTGCTCCAGCAGGTAAAAAATCCTTTCCTGCTCTGAAGAAGGACTTGAAAGAAGGCAGCATCAACCCCAGCTGTCTCCTAACACCTCTACAGTACCATCGATGTCCTCTTATGCTCTTCCTAGTGCTGTTTGCTTGGATCATCTGAGCAACAGGCACACAACATACAGACACTCCTACAGGGAGGACAGCCATGACTACTGTCACACAGCCCTCAGTGAAAGAGGGAAATGAGTAGCCCTGGAGTACAGCATTGTGTTTTTTATGCATGAACTCTTCTGTCCTGCACCGGGGGCTCACTTGGCAGGGTACTCTTCCAGTCTCCCTTGCGTCAGCTATTCCCTCCTCAGCTCTGCAAAGGACTAGAGTCTGTAAAAGCTAAAGGGAGACAATATTTATCTCCTAAACTGTTTTTAATATAATTTAATGGAAGCCTTGATAGGAAATCTTGAACTCTGGGGAGGAGACAAGGATCAGTAAATTGGCCAAATTAACATCAATGGCAAAAGTAACATCACCACATTTCTGCTCCACTGGCTGTGCACACTGAATGCCTTTTAAGCACTAAAAACCTTATAGAGGGTAAAACCTGCCTGCCTTACCACTAGGTCTAATCATGTCTGTCCATTTGGGAAGTCTTATAGACAGACCAGAAGGAAAAGGGTCTGGGGATTTACAGATTAGTTATGAATGAACTGCAGATGAATAGCAGCAGCAGTTGTGGAATAAATGCTCAAACAGGCATTTGGAGCTGTTGTCAGTGACAGAATGAGAGTGAAGTGAAGCAACAAAAGCATCCTGTGAGAAATACAGCTGTGGCTCCACCAGCATTTTCCACTGACCAATGCTTCATTGCTCAGCAATAACTATACCTTATCATTAAAAATATGTCTAGAAAGCCCATCTTTACATAATTTCAATTATTCTGATTACTAATTAGGACTACTGAGATAAGTGCTGGCAAATAAATAATGCATGTCTTAGAATCTGTCTTAAAACCAAGAGTAAATTCCTAATGTTTGAAAGCAGTTCACAAAGGATCCCTTTGGTCTTGCTTCAAGCAGGTGGAACATGGGAACAGCATAACTTTTTAAAATTCATCCTAATTTGTTACCTGCTATATGCAAAGCAGAAACTGCATATAGGCTTGAAGTGTATTGCAGTATTTTTTTTAAAAAAAGGTCATTCAGTAAAGCAGTGGAGCTTAATATTATAGCCAAAAGTCAATAAAATAATTATTGCTGAACTAACTTGGATCGTCTCTTTGCCAAGTATTTGCACCTTGCAGAAACAGTTTATTATAATCAGAGTCCTCTGGTATTAGTTGCACACAATTTAAAATACATGTGGAAAAAATGTTCTTCAACTGGTTTAAAAAGAGTGAAAGAAAGCACAGAATACTTCCCAGAAACCTTGACTCAACCCCCCGTTCTCCTCCAGATTTTCTTTGTAGCTCTGCTTTTAAGACTTCACAGACCCTGTTTATATGCCTCTGTTCCCTGTTAATAGCACTGGAGCTGGGTACCAGGACCAGAGGCTCTCTGGGAATCTCACTGGCTACTCCTCAATATCTTTAGGAAGTAAAAAACAATAGGAGTGTGGTTTTTATCATCTAACAATGTGTTATCTTTTTATTATAATTATTTGTTAGACAGTATATTATTTTCCTTAAGATTTGAATATAATGGATTTTTGTTAGCAATCTGTCAGTTTAAAGTACTTTGACAGATAAAGTTTCTTGTACTAACAAAGCCTGCAGGCAATCTCTTGAAGTATGTTTGAAGAAAATATGGAAAGTACTTACTGACAGGAATAGCCTTAATGTCTTTTAAAAGCACTGCAAACCTACCCTAAATTGTGAGTCTTGCAAGGTATGTAATTTGTATGTTATTGTGAAAAGCATTCCAAAATGGGCATTCACCAGTGTGCTGCTCCAGTGTGTTTGGGGGCAGCACATAAGGGTTTCTTTGGGCTTTTGTTGTGAATACATCACATTTAAGCTGGTCCTCGATCTAACAACTTGAGCAAAGGGGAGCATGTGAGAAGAAAACCACAATGCTCTGTAGGCTCCCGGCCTTCAACAGTGCTAATTCCTCCCTCCTTTTTTTTTATGCTGAAGAGTTGAGTATCTGCAGAGATTGTCAAGTAGCACAACAATGATCTTCAAGTCATTTGCGTGTGGAGGGACACGGATAGGAAAACAGAGCATTAAGCCAGCAATTTCGCAATCCATCCATTGTGGGATGCTACCTAAACCTCCTGCACACATGCAGGAACAGACACAAAAGGAAGCTGTCCTCTGGCAGTGTTTGCATGGCAGCAGCTGTGACTGCCCGTTTGCCTTGCATTTCGTGGTGTGCTCCGAGTTCATGGTCCTTAGGAGACCCAGGTTTGGGAGTGCCTGTCCTGTGAATCCTAGATGGCCTTGGGCAGTAGATAAGCACTTATGTACTCAGCCCAGATAGGGTGGTGCTGCCTCCAGGCATTTGCAGGAGCAGAAGATGCTTATGCAAGATTTTTAGGGGAATATATAAATGCCTGAAGTCTCCTATGGTAATTTCTGATGTTGAAATAATTCTCTTTGACTCCGGCAGTTTAATTTCTGACAAAGAATGGGCTTCATCTCATGCGATTACAAAAATTACATAGCTAATTGTGCAGAGTTCCTCTCTCTTCAAGGGAGAGATGCCTATACAGAATAATTCATCTTATATACCTTCCAGAGGGATCACCTAACCATATGCTCTTCAGTCACATAATGCTGCCATGTCACCTCCCAAATGGCCTCTGGCTGTCACTCCAGAAGGATCCTTGTTTTGCCAAGTTCTGTGACATATCTCTCATGATCATGGAGATGTCTTGGGCTATTACTGTGCCTCTACGGTGGTGCTCTGGCTTCGACCAGGAGGTCACTTTTCAAGTGAATCTTTCTCTCAGTTATCTTTGTTTTCACACTCAGCATTCTCCAAGCTTGTAAGCTTTTCACTTGAATTTAAACCAAAAGATGAACGTTGGGAGCTCACTTAGTGCACTACATTCACAAGCATGCAGCCCCATGGCACCTGGAAACACCGAGAAGCTGAGGCTGCTGGGTCATCAGCACGAAGCATTTCACTCTGCAGTCGGTGATATTGCTAATTTAGATATGGAAATGGTTTAGATCAGAAGGAACTCAAGACTGGTGTTAACTCAACAGTCTGGTCTCTGGTCTCATGGACTGAATTCAGGGTCCAGAGGTTGTAGAAAACTAAGTGCATTCCCAGAGACCAACTTTCTTTTCAGTTTAATGTGAAAGGAATCCAGTGTAGGAACACTGAAATGTGAACCAAATCACAGACTGTGAAGACAACCAGAAGATTTCCTTCAAAAGTGTACTCCTGACACAAATTGCATACTACAGCAGACATAGCTTCGGATATCTGGAAACATCTTTACTGGTAGAAGCAGCTGTATTTTGGTGAATTAATTCTGCCCTTATATATGGGCAGGGTGAATCAGCCTCTGGAGGTAATTATCTTTCTCCATTGACCACAGAAGGAGTCTTGGCAACTGGTTTACATTAGATACCTAATGCTATATGGCAAGGCAGGTGAGCTGATTCTTCTAGTTCAATAAATACAAAGGAGAAAAGTTATAATAACACTACAAATATCAGAGGAAATGTGCTGGAAGATGAATTCTGCAGAGCAGAGCAGCAGAGACCTTTGGGGGAAAGACTGGAAATAAAACAGGGAGGAAAGACAAGAGCAGTTAAGCTGGCAGTTTGACCTGGATGTCAGCATGGATAAAAACAGCAAGTGAGAGCAAGGGACAGTACACCACTAGTACAGACTGATAATGTCTTTATAACATCAATAGACAAGCGAAAAGGAATTCAGCATTCCACAAATTCTTTCCAGTTCTACCATCTTCACATTCCTAATTAACTTGTCATGAGGCAAGGAAGTGGTCTCAGCAGAAAAGATCCCTCTTGTTTTTTTTCAGCTGCCTGTCCCGCTGTATGTCATGTTGAAGTCCAAAGTGCATCAGAAATCTGGTTTGTTATGCTGACCAAAACTGACAGATCCAATCTAACACATAAAATGAAAAAGAATTACAGACATTTATAATGATATTTGGAAGACCTCTGGTGAACCAGAATTGTCTGCACAATGAAGTCATACTGATACAAGATGGCTCATTTCCCAAAGAAAAGTCCCATCAGAAGTGAATATTATAACAGTATGTGAAAAAAAAAATCCTTCATCCTAATTGCTACTTAACTCAAGCACCAGAAATATGCAGACAACCAAAACATTTCAGGATTATGGGCTGATATTCTGATGATGTAACATACTCACAAAAGTGCCAAACAAACTTATAAAAGTTTCTGGAGTTACTGAAGGATATGAAAGTAATCTTGAGCAGGTAGAAGGGTGTACTTCCACCTCAGTACTTTTAGTATCTTCTAGTACAAAAGATAGTAATGGTGTATTCCAGACTCAACTAAAGTATCCTGCTTTCTGATGGTGAACTGATGGAGCAATCAGGTTCATGGTCTTCAGGTAAAGACGTCAGGATGTTATTCCTGCAGTCAAGAAACTTTCCTACCTTAAAAACAACTATGAAGAACTGATCCCATTGAAGTCAGTAGCAATATTCTTAGAAACAAACTAGGCCAGGATTTTACTTTTTCAATTTGTAGCTGTACTCTTCAGATATCACCTGAAATTGCACCAGCTGTATTAAAAAACTTAATGGCTGTTTTTTTACAGTGAAAAGGAGAGTCCTTGGCAAAGGACTATTTTATAGCTGTTTTTCAGTCTTTTATGGTGCTTTCATTTAAAAAAAAAAACTTTAACAGCTAGAAAAGATACTGCAACAGGTCCAAAAAGCAATGCTGACTGTGCTGTTTGGATAAGCAAGTATTGAAGTAGTAAGAGACTGAATATCTGTGAGATGTACTGCAAAGAGGTTTGTTAAACCCCATGTGGCCACATTCTCCTAAAAATCATCAGCACAAGTCAAAGATGATACTTTAAAATGTTCTACAGCAGCCTGCACTTATTCTAGACGTCTTCCACTATGAAAACTATTAATATATTATAAGCAAAGGAAACCATATATGATTTTGAACAGTATAGAGTCAAATAGCCTTAGATTTCATGTCCTACTGTCCCTGCACTCCTTTCAGAGTTCTGCTGCCTATAGGTGCAGAGAGAGAGAAAACCAATTCTGCCTTTTATAAAAAAGTATCCAAATGTTTGGTCAACTGTAGAGGACACTCTACAATGGAACACTGTACGGGATGGAGCTGGATATTCGGGTGAGGGCCACATTTCAGGCTGACTGCACATGATAGCACATGCACCGAGAATCTTGGTCCTGTTTTATTCCCTTCAACATTGCACTGGACCAACACAGAAAAAATTCATTGTTTGGGATCCAACACACCAGCATCTGCTGATTTTATGAGGACAACACAAGACTGGGTCTCTAGTATGTGGTTGGAGAGTTGGCAAGGCGAGGTCTGAGGGCTGTGAGGAATCACAGCCTTTCCTTAGCCCTGGGAGAGTGAAAAGCTAAAAATCAGTGATGACTATAATTTATTTAAGCATGCCAAAATATGCCACACTTTTCAGCCATATTTAAAGCAGGAAAGAAGGAGCAAAACTGGAGGGGTTTTTGATGGCATTCCAACTTATATACAGTCTGTTAATTATTGCATGTTCTCATTAGCATATGTTCTCAGTGAAACCAAATGTAAGAGAAGGAGTCGTATTTATGTAGTGTGTGCCTGTATTTGAAAATTCAGATTTATATGTAAGGGAGGCTGGAAACAGCCCAAGAAATGTACTTAAGTAGCTCTTCCTGAAAAACAGTGGTGAGTATTATGTTGCAAGAAGAGAAGCTCTTGTTCTGTCTGTGAATGCTAAAATAGGTGAACATAAGGTCACGCACCTATGTCAAAAAGAGAATGACAGGAAGAAACAGACCAAGACACGCTCTAAAATACAGCTGTCCTCTGAATCATTCAGGGAATCTGTTAAATTATATATTTTTTTGTCTTTGTGGTCCTTGAGGCAGAGGAAATTCCTTCCACTGTGCTTTACAAAATGCTAGCTGAACCATGAATGATTAACAAATAAATAATCCTGTCTATAGACAGTTATCCTTCCCCTTATGAAGTCACTTCCTCTCTCACTGTAAATCTGCCACATTATTCTGATGGCAGTTCTGATAAGTGAGGTCACATACGAATTTCAGAGGTTAGTTTGAGGTGAATGAATGAAAATGCTGTCATGAAATCTAAGACCTTTGGGTATACCTGTGACAACCTGGAACGTGAGAAAGTTTGCCGCTAGAAGGCTTTAGTGTTTAAAGGCACAATTCACACGAGCCTCAAATAAAGCAATAAAAGATGCTGCCTAGCATGACTTTTCCCCCCCCACTCATTGTGATGTACACTTTAAAAATGTTTGTTTTTCATCTATTATTTAATAATCTAGTACAATCTTTACTACTGTTCAGGGAGATGTTCTTAGACAAATAGGTTTTTGTTGTCTTTTTATCTTTCCGTTTTTTTGTGAAAGCAAATGGAGTCTCTTCATGCCATTAACCAAAGTGACTTGTAAACAAAGAGGCAATTTAACAGCATCCCCGCAGCATTACATTCCTACTTAACCCTGCAAAGACTGTGCAATGTGAAAACTCAAATGATCAGAGAGTTGTTCCTTTGCTCGGATTCTAGTAAATAATCCAGTATTTTTACAGATGCGTAATTGCAGTTTTTTGCAATTACATTGTTCAAGAATATAATCCCAAAAGCAAGAAACCCTTACAACAGCCCTTCTATCCAGTCTGCACCTCTGATTGACTTCTTTGCTTTACATAACATTCATTTAGTGGAAGTGAATGATGAGCATTGTCAGAACTGCAGTGTAAACCAGAGCATTTCCAGGAAGGAAGTAAGCTGGAACATCAAAGGAATTTGAGGAGAGCAATGGCTGCTCTGCAGAGCATCAGGGCTATTTGCATTCACTGCATTTGTTACAAAATATCTATTTATTATCTATTAAATTACCTCCTGCAGTATTAACTGCTCTGATAGTTTGGTGATGTACCTTTCATCCACTCCCCCACCCCCTAAATGTATCACAGGTTTTTTTTACAAGGAAAGTGCCATAGAATTTAGTCTGCTTTCTGTCAGAGAATTCAATACGTGCAGAAAAATTAAATCTGGGAGAAAGGTAAGAAGGAAACAAGGGTTTCAACTAGCCCTGAGGTCATCCTAGTTCTTCTCTGCTTGCTTGGGCAGTTATTATAATTATTCTTTTTCTAGAATAAGCATATTTTTGCCCTTTTCAGCAAAGACACTTATGTTTTAATAGTTACTGCTATTTTCAGCCTTGTATGTGCCAGAAGCTATAGTTGGTCATGCCAGTGTTCACTAAAAAGTCACATGCACAAACTTTATTCTTAACATTTTGTTTACACTTCATGTGATAGCCACAACATTTTACATTAAATACAGAACTTAAAGCAGAATTAACACCACTAAATGTTATTTTTACCTACTAATGATCAGAATAATAGCTAATGCTCCAAACTGAGGTAGCTCCTCAAAGCAAACAAAAATGCTACTTCTACCTCTGTAGTAGAGTTCTGCCAATGAGAATGTTGGTTTTTCGATTCTCTTTTTTCTTTTGTGGCACACAATGTTAAACCAGCTCAGACATTTGCTGTATTTTTATTCTGGTAATGTGTGTTAATCATAGAATCATAGAATGTGCTGAGTTGGAAGGGATCCATCAAGATTGTCAAGTCCAACTCCTGGCCCTGTGTAGGACACCCCAATCACACCCTGTGCCTGACAGTGCTGTCCAAACCATCCTTAACTCTGTCAGGCTGGTGCTGTGACCACTTCCCTGGGGAGCTGTTCCAGAGCCCAACCACTCTCTGGCTGAAAAGCTTTTTCCTGATATCTAATCTAAACCTCCCTTGACTGAGCTTCAGGCCATTTCCTTGAGTCCTGTCTCCAGTCACAAGAGGAAGCTGCAGACTGCAATGAATTCTCCCCCAATCTCCTCTTCCCCAGGCTGAACAGACCAAGCGACCCCAGCTGCACCTCACAAGGCTTCCTCTCCAGACCCTTCACCATCCTTGTGGCCCTCCTCTGAATGCTCTCTGACAGCTTACCGAGAGCCCACAGAGAATAAAGAACTTTCACATCCATTTTTTCAATGAGTTTACTAATTAGTAACAGGTATGTACAGTCTACCAACAGGAAAAAGCTTCTACACATAACTAATTCTCCTTATAATCTGCTCATTTATTTTACTATTTCTATATATAGCATGGTCTCCCTCTACTGTTCAGTATCTGGTTTTTAGTCCACTCATCTTTCTTTCCTTTAACTGGCAAAAGGCTTCATGCTCTCCACCTCTGCCCACATAAGGAAGGACAAACCCAGTGATTGTGTTACTTTCCCAGCAGAAAGCACTGGAAGAGCAGAAGGGCCTTGCTTTCAATAGAAGAAACAAAAGTTTTAATTCCTGCCATCAAAGTAAGCAGACCATCTACCTATCTTAAAAGCCAGCAGGCTTCCATCTAAATCACTAATGCAGGAATTGCCATAGCCCTCGGGAGCCCTGACAGCCAGAACATTCCTGCTGTTTTAATGAGGAGGAGTGCAATGCTCCACTTCACCATACAAACCATTTCCCCGCCCAATTAAATACAATACAGCTATTAAAAAAAGAAGAAATAAGACTTACTCAATAAAGTAGACTTCCCCCTTTTCTGTATAAGCCATTTCCCAGTTATCAGGCAGTGGGCCCAAGTCATCATTCTCTTCAGGTTTAGTCTGTTTTGTTACATCCATATCCTCCTTTGCTTCTTCGGGCTGACCATATCCTGGTGCAGGACAAGGTTGGGTGGCAGACACCTCACCCGAGACAGCTGTACTCTTCTCTTCATGTTCACTGGATTCTACAAGAGAAAAAAAATTACAGGTCATCGATATCCAAGTGAAGGCTGAAGAATTTATGGGGTGCAAGTCTCTGTGAACTGCAAGTCATGAAATAAAGAGAAAAATTCTGTTGGATTTACACAAGGGTCCCTCTGATGATGCATTTTATTTGGAACACAATAAAAGAAAAGAAAGCAATAAAACCAAACTGAAACAAGAAACTAATAAAGAGTTCTGGCTCATTCTGTCCCAGGAGTCCTTCCAGACTAGCAGTAAGCACTGAGCAGAAGGCAGCTTCATATCCAACAGCTCTACTGTCTCATGTCTTAACTTTTCAAACTACACACACATAAAACAACTGCCCTGCTGATTTACTACAGACTACAGATCCTTTTCAAGTCAAAAAAGTATATGCACTAATTGTTTTATCTGTATCCATACATCATAGAAACCAGTGACATTCATCAACTCACGGCAATGTATTGACCAAACAGAAAGTGGTTGTGATCTCATTGCTGATACAACCTGTGGGAGGCTTCGTTTCCCACAGCCAATGCCAAATGCTTCAACACGTCAACAGTGTAGCCTACAGCAAAGCTCAAGAAGATGACAATTTATTAAATGATCTAACAGTGCACCCAGAGCTAGGAACTATGCAGATACCTGTGTGAAACATGTAGGAAGGTGGAAGACTACTTGGGTGAAATGTTCTAATTAGCGATGCTTACAACAGCAAGAAAGAAGAGCAACAAAAAATTAACAAAAACTGTTTATAAAGGCCCATATTTTCGTAAACCCACAGAATCAGAAAAGCTGATATTATGGCAAGCAACGGTAAGAGATCAAAGGTTTAGGAGAAGAAGTAATGACTGAATAAACAATACTAAGAATGCAAGTACAAATTGTTCTAATGAAATAGAAAAAGAGTAAGTATAAACAAAGATAATTTTAATTAAGTCATGACTTTGCAATGATCTGCTACTTGAGACAGAATTGTACAAAAGGTGAAAACTAGATTAAATTGTTAAGGATGAACACAGAAAAACAACATGGGCATCTAACAGCAAAGCAGAACAGTCCAGAGGGTGGGATACAGTCAGGATATTAAAAGTAACAAGAAAACTTTCTGTAAGTGCAATAATAACAATAATACCAAAAGCAGACTCATTCTACTATGTGGGAAGGAAGGAAAGCTAATAGTTTATGACGCATAAAAACCCCAAGGCAATTAGTGCTCTTTTGCCTCAACCACTACAAAAAAATCACCTGTGATTAAATGACTAACATAATTAACGTCAGCAACAGGGCTAAAGAAGGTGGAGTGGGCAGAGAAGAGGTCAGGTGAAAGCTGGATGAACCAGCTGTTCTCAGCTGGCAGAGCAGGATGAAACGGAACCTCGGGTATAGAGAGTACCACGCAAGCAGACTCATGGCAACTCCTTCACAGGGAACAGAAACTTGGAAAGGACAAACACAATCCTGGTTTCAGCAAGGTATCTATGATTTAGGTTTTTAGATAGCTTTATATTCTTAATTTCTGAGTACCTAAGTTCCCTTTGAAATGATTTGCTCAATTTGGCCATTTTGTCTTTTTATTTTAAAAAAAGATAAAAAGACCCATGAAACTGTAACTGCGCATTTTTTTCTCTTTAATTCCTAGAAGGACTGAACAAGCAATCAAACACCTACATGTAAACTCTTCAGAGGTCATAAATATTTGTCAAGACTTTTCAGGAAGAAATTGTGTCAAATGAATCTTTTTTCTTTACATGACATAGTAAAAGATGCTGCTTCTTGGAGATAAACGGTAGATATAGCTTTCATGATCTTAAAAAATACTTTTGACACTGACACATGCAACCCTTCAGAACAGCATGAAAAAAACCTCACAGATTCAAGCTTGAACAGGGTAATGATCTACAGCTCTACATCCACATGCAGCTCATGTTGCTAAATCTTAAGTCATGCTTGAACTATGTGGAATTACAATAATTTTATGCAGTTTGGAAACATGAATCTATCTGTCTGTAGCATTTTAAAATATGTCAAAGTTTCCTGCAGAGCAGAGATGATATATGGTCCCCACTTCCCCTGAGAATAGGACAATGTAGTAATTGCTGATAAATTTGGGCGGCGTTTTGTTCTTATCTCTGCAAAGCAAAAGTCCTCATCTGCCTCAAGCATTATTAACACACCTGTGAGTTGTGTTCCTGAGGCTCTCTGCAGCCTTGACCAGATTTCTACTACAGGAAGGAAGACATATAGATTAAACTGAATATAAGCCATAGGGTCACATGGCAGATATGAGCACCGTAGAACAAATTCATTTGGGGCACAGGTGCCTCACACACAATGACTATTGATGAGCCAGTTGGTCTGACAGAGCACAGACGTGGTGACACTGCTGTGTCCTGGGGTTTTACCATGATATCTCTAATATGTGTTCTTCCTCAAGATCGTATTTTCAACAGGTCTGAAGAGGTCAGATTCGTGATTTTCAATAACTATATTAACAAATCCCAGCCATCAGGATGACAGAAAAAAAAAAAGTGAAAATTAAGCCCTGAGGATTAGAAGAAATATTCTGAGCTTTTCTAAGACAGAGATTGCTATCAAAATACAGCAGGGGAAAAAAAGAACCTGACGCTTATATTTAACAACTTAAAATATAATTATTTTAAAGCCGATCTCATGAATAATTAATTACTGGATCATTATCTTTTAATAGCTTACTTTGATAATGGAAAAGGCATCATGATGACTAAAACCCGAGCAATTAAGATGGAATTGCATAATACCATTTAATAACTGTAAGCTTTACACAGTGGACATCCTAGTCCACTTATCTGAAAGCTCTATGGTGTCATCTCATCTTCTCTGTATCCATCATTCCCATAATCCATGTAAGGTAGACACACACCTTACTGGTTTTCTTTCTGCTAATATATATCCATATATAATTTTTTATTTGATTAAAAAAACCCAAACAACAAACACCTGACTTCTGGTTGAAAACTAGCAGCATCTTTAAAGTACAAATAAAGTTTGAAATATAACAGTAACGCACTGTGAGTACAAACATTTACCTTTGGACAACATGTGATATAAAAAAGATCCTAAAATTGTACCAAAACAATTGTCCAGAAGTACTTTTGTCACTAAACAACCCCAATCAATTGAAATTGAAATAGCCTACTGGAGCTTCTGTCTCACTACAAAAGAGATCACATGGTTCAGTCTTCAAAATCAGATCAGCACTGTTTCTCAAGGGCATCCTGAGAAGTAACAGAACAGACACCAGTAAAGCACCAGCAAGCTGTTACACGTGTGGAATACAAAGCACTTTGAGAACAAGATAATCTGTGTGTTAAAAATAACTATTTATCTTTAAATTCCCCAACTTCATCTTTGCAGTATCCAGCTTCAAACACCAGCAGTTAAAATATTATCGATATATATTGATATGACATATTCTTTATAATTTCATAGACAATATGGTGACCATTAAAAAAAAAAACCTCAACTAACTAGTAGTTATGTTGTTATAGTTTCAGCATTTTTCATCAATGCCGTTGCTCACACTTTAAATTGTTTATATTATTTACAGTCTAATTCTTGAAATGTGCCATCTAAACATGTAAGAGGACCTTGTCACTTTATTCCTTTATTTTAATGCTGCAGATTACTCATGCAGAGAACTTTGAAAACTTATTTTCTTCATCCAAAAGTACCAACTCATATGACCTAAGTAATATCGGCAGAGAAAAAGATTATTAAATAGGAATTTATGGGATGGTTTTGGCAGTTCTGAGTAAAAATATTTTTATACCCTTATTGTATCAAATGGCTAATTTCTTAAAGTCTGTACAGGAAAGAACCCATGCTTCTAAAATAACTGTTGGATACAAGAGTCGGTTAACTCATGCTTGCCAATATATCTGTATGTATTTTCTAGAGAAGATATCACTTTACAGCCTTGGAGCTGCTGCAAAGAGCTGGGGCCACATTCAGGGCTTCGTGCTCTTGCATGGAGGCACTGCTCCCACGGCTCCTGGCACACAGAGAACCAGAGCTGACCTGGGCAAGGGAAGCAGGAGTCACGGACACTGGGTGAGCACAGGGTGTTCTGTGGGCCACAGGATGTCACCTGGCTGTGATAAACTGAGTATAAAGAACACACCTAAAAAAATCAGTGGATACCAACTTTTGTACGTCTTAAAATCTCATGGCTCTCGGCAGCTCTCGGAAGCTGTGTGCTGTTTTCATGCCTCTGGCTGTCTTTGCTGTGTAATAATAAAACAGTAAACTCAACCTGTTGACTGGGACTAGTGCGCCCTGCATGGTGATTGAAAGCATTGAGACTCTGGTCTTTTGTTCGTTCCTAAGGTCTGGAATGGTAATTTTGAAACTTTATGTCATATCTTACCCCTCAATTAATTTGAGCCTGACAGAACTTTATTCTCTGGGTGCAACTTATCATTGCTCAAATACTGTCAGAATAATGCACATACATAAGCATGCCTTCAATGTTAAAGTGATTCTCCTGGAGTTTGGATGATAGACACTTCATCAGTCAGCAGTGGAAAGCAAATGTGACATGACCAACACAGTGTCAAATACTGCTGCTGGTTTTGAAGGAGACTGACTCAATTCTTTGCAGACATAAACAACAACAGCAATAAAAACTGAATGTCTGACAAGTTTCGGATTACAATTTGATCAAGACTCTTTTTACCTCTTCGGTCAAAACATCAGTTTTGCAGAAATCATTAATTTCAACACAGTGTGCATCAGGAAAGTCTTCTCAGGTACAATATGTCTCACCCGGTAATGTGGACAATTGCACTAGGTGTAAATAAGAAATCCAGTGCTAAATCTAGACTAGCCCATCTATGCAGTTAATCTATAGATTACGTCTTTCATATGTTTCGTGGCAAATAATAAGATTCTTCATTTAAATTTAGCCATTTAGGTTCCTCTGTATCTGTAGGCTGAATTAATTATTCTAAAGCGCAGAGGTGATCCCCTAAAATGTGTATCTAAAACAGCTATTGCTCTTGCTCTTTGGAATTTCTTCTTTCTTCTTATTTTATATCATCAGAGCAGAGACAAATAGCTCCAACAAAAACATAGGGCATTTTGGCATGTATGATGCCAAAGACAGATGAGATAAACCCCATGTCCCAAATCACACTATTTTGTCCTGAGAGAACTTGGTCCAGGGTGAAGGACTGAGAGTCTCCAGCCTATAATGGCCAAAAGCCCCATCCCAAACCATTGAGAAGAATTCCTGGTGGCTTCTGGGCTGAGGACAGGTGAAATAAAATCAGAAAAAATAAACACATTGGGCAGACAATTATGGTCACTTTGTCCACATACAACTCTCTCAGGGAACTCTGATGGACATGAAGCAAGGCATATGGAAGGTATTAATGAAAAATCACTAAAGCTCAACATTTGCACAGATTATGCCAACAGACACTGAAAAGTTGCCTGAAAATTCAGACCAAAAGCACAAAGATCGCTGTAACCACATATATCCCTTAATTGGTCTGAAAAGGATGGATTTCTTTTCTTCAGAATCATCTTAGAGCTGTTACTATTTCAACCTAGCAGTCCTATGTGTTAGAGCGGTCCTTTGAGTTGACAGGCTCAGATATGCAGTTAATAAGCCATTAAATTGCTGAGCATCTATAAAAAATGTATCAATGTTTCAAATGTCCCAGGAGACTTATAATTAATAAAAGTCTCCTCCTGGAAGTGAAGTATTTAAAATAGAACACACTTTCTAAAAGAACTGGAAATAACAAAAGTCCTATCTTTGCTGATTCTTTATAAAAACTAAAATGCTCTCTCCACCAAGAGTTTAAAAATAAATAAATTAATTAACATATTCTGGGTTTCCTGACTGTTTAAAGACACAATCTACAAATGCACTCACATTTTAGAGGTGACTAAGCCTCTGTCAGCTCACAGAGAAAATGACTGCAGCACCAGGGTCTGTGGGAGCCACACTGCCCAACAAAGGCAACACAGCATGGATGTACAGAGCTGCTTTGCTACAATCCCCCAAGTCCTCAATCAGTGTGACTGAACAACAAAACCCTGCTTATGAAACCATGAGAGCCAACACAGGCACTGCTTGTTCTGCTGGCCACACCGACAGGAATTACTTTGGGGGGGAGAGGAGAGGGAAAGGGGGGGCTCTCTCACACCCATGCTCACGTATTTCATTTTGTCACACAGCACATGCCAGTGCCTGCTTCTTGGGTGCTGCCTAGTCATTGTTCACACAGAATTTGCCTGGAGAAGCAAATTATAGGTGTAGAATTCAAGGAAAAAGGCAGGTAAATATTGCCTCTTGATCCACTAGGAGCTGAAACATATTGTCCTGGAAATTGCTCCTCAGCAATGGTCTGTTATGTGGCACATTTCGAATAACTACAAAGAATGATCTTTCTAATGATTTCTACACTACACATCAGAGACCAAATCCTGCCTTTGCCTCTTTCACTGTGGAAGTATCCTGGCAACAGCGGCAGTGCTGATGTTTTATGTAAGGATCTCTGGGCTTCATCCTTTCCTGCTTAGCTGTGTAGGAAAGGCACTCAGTGCCAGAGCAATGCCAACAGATGCAATTCTGTGTGGCAGGGATGAGCAAGGCTCGTGCAGGGTGTGATGGCAGAGCCAGGGAGCCACACTGCAGCCCTTCGGAGAGCCAAGGGGAAGAGCCAGGCCCACGCTCACCCCACTGCTCCTGGACACCTCTGGTACAGAGGGGTGGATTCTGCACGGGGATTTTCCCTCCTGTGTAATGTCAGGCAACAGCTACAGAAAAGCATGTGGCAAACACATCTGGGATGGGAAGATACCAAACTCGATATACTTTGCAATCAAGAAGGAATTAAAAGCTATATATAGACTCTGCAGTACGAAAATCCTTCTACAGAGCTTAGAAGATTAGGTAATGGATATTTTGTTTCACAGTGACCTATACATTTAGAGAATATGCAATATTTCATTTTATCTTCTCATCCATATGATTGTCACTACAGACTTCTACGTCAACAATCTGTTTCTGAATTTCTAAGTTTACCAAAAGGGATTCACAGCATTATTTCTCAGAGAGATACAAAAATCGGAATTCTTTAATTTTCTACATGAACAACAACAAAATAATTTCTTAAATTCTATTTCAGAATAAGAATGATTAAGTCCTGTAAAATATTGTCTTGCTGAAAGGTTGAGGGGGAAGTTGATTACCTGCTCAGAAAAGGCTGGAGTGCTCTCACTTGAGATACCAGGCAGTAGCCAGACCCCCTTTTTTCCTGAAGCACTGTGATCCAAGGGATAAAAGTCTTTTAGGACTTGATATCTGAAACCGTTATCAGTTTATGGCTCTGAAACATTCCTGAAAAGGGTCCTCCTGATAGTGTTGCCACCTAAGCTTCAGTGGCAACTGCCACAACTTCGTTAATGTGATGACTTTAGTCTTCCCCAATATTGCTAAGACTTTATGACAATTTACAAAAGTTCACTTCATAAAAGGCTGAACAATCCTGTGAGTGTCACCATTAGAGAACAAGAAGACCTGAAACACAGAGACTATTCATCTGACCAAACTGCAGTTCTCTAGACTCCCTCTATAGTCAACAGAGAGAAACAGGCACTTGTGACTGATTTCCTGACCTAGAAATCTAAAACAGGTCACAATCCATGCTCAGAAGGTATTTTTCTCTTTGGTCTATAAAGTGGGTTCAAAGGGACTAGTTCAGAGACAGAAATCTTTACAGTAGCTGAGGTAAGTGAGATAACTCCCCAAAAAAGAGGTTAAGTAACTTTTTTTAGGCTTCAGAGAAATCCTAATATTCAGGATTCCTGGCTTTCACTCTTGCAAGAACATCCTTACCTGAACATGCATATTCTCACTGCAGAAGGAGGGAACTGAGGACTCTGAACAACAGAAACTCACTGCAAAGTAAGAAGGAAGAACAGACCTGGTGTTACTGTCACGTCATTTCCATTGACCACAGGTCGTTCTTCCTCCTCCTCCTCTGGTGGTTCAATGCCTGTCTTCTCCATGTTGCTCACAGACTTATTCCTTTTACGTTTGCCTTCAGCCCCGGGAGTGGCACCTGGCAGGAGCTGGTCTGTCACATTTAACAGCAGCGGTGCCGGTTCTGCTGGGGGCTTCGGAGTGCCGTAATAGTTGTCTGGGAAGAAAAGGAACAACACATAAGATTGCAGAAATGCACAGGATGTGGCTTCTTTTGTCTTAGATTAATGGATGTGTGAGGTAGGGTCTGGTTCATCAGCTAATATAAAGAATAGTTCAAAGTGCTTTCTGTGAAATTGAATATTTACCTTTCATGAAATGGTAATTAATTTTCTTAGTGGTAGCACTAGTGATCAAATTATTCTCACACGCATGTATCTTATTAACAATTTCTGAAACTGTAACAGGTTAAGTTCACATTCCTCTCATCCAAATACATGACAGGTAGTGTAGCAGAGCTGTTCTCTTCTTGCAAATCAGTCGTTAGGACAAATTAGTTTGGCAACATTTATGCCACAAAACAAGAGTTTCTTAAGGATCAAAATTATGATAAGGATATTGATTATTTATTATGTCATTTTCATTCTCTCAAATTACCTCACCTGCTTAGAAAGTAAATAATCATCCAATGATTCAAAGATTGGCAGTTTTCAGTAACACTGTCAGTATCTTGTTTTTCATATTTGCCAAATTTTTGCTATTCACCAGCTCAAAATTTGTAATAGTTAATGCTAAGATATTTTCAAAGAAAGTTGAAACCTTATGCTTTAGGGCTTAACATTATCTCAAAGTACTAAGAAATTCTGAGAAGACTTAAGGTGGCTGACAGATTACCCTCTATTTGTCTCTCATGAAATTTCTGGCAACTTCCTCTGAGTCATCTACTTTCTGTTAAAAGGATTATTAGATTGGATGGACCATGGTCCCTTCTTATCTATCAATATCTGGATGTTTGCATTTCTAGCACATTGGATCTCAAAAGTGGTGTCTTACTGATACCACAAATTTGTCATTAAAAAATGGTAAAAAATAGAACAGTAACATAATTAAATAATATTTTTAAAAGCATGTAGTGTAAACCACATAAATAGTAATACAAGTCATAAAGATGAAAACATGCTATTTATGCAGTTATCTTTTTTCATCTGTAAGCTGCATTGAAGGTCAATGAAC
Organism: Acanthiza pusilla; assembly: GCA_036630365.1. Classification (NCBI taxonomy): domain Eukaryota; kingdom Metazoa; phylum Chordata; class Aves; order Passeriformes; family Acanthizidae; genus Acanthiza; species Acanthiza pusilla. Next base: position 41,845,808 of record JAXCHO010000079.1, read on the forward strand.
ATGATGTTTTACAAGTAGATTTACAGGAGTTACTATGGGAAACTAAAAATACTGTACAGGTCTGAGAAACTTAAAAAAACCCCAAACACCTGTGAAAGGATATCAAGCTGATGAAAATATTTGTAGACCTTATGACCATTTTTGAATTTCCTATTCCACTATTTAGGACTTCTGTACAATCAAATAGCAGTAGCAACTGAAAAAAATACTGTAACCACATATAGATATGACAAAAATAAATGCCTATGTTGTATGTGCACAGTAAACAATCATAAAATACATTTTGCAGGCAGAGTAAAAATTATTACTGGTATTTGTATTCCTGTGTGTTTCCAAGGACTTACAATGTTGTACATGACCACCTCAATACAGGTAACTGAATAGCCCTGCAACTACTGAATACTCTGAATTTTTCACAGCAGTTTAGTAGAACAATATTAACAGCAGAAGTTTCTGTAATTGTAATACACAGTAAAAATGTACTGTGTTCAATGACACCCATATTCACTCTGGGCTTAGGGATGTCTGAATGAAACATTGACTCTCTGCAGATTTTCTTTGGATTTTTTTTAGGTTTAATCCAGAGTCCCAGCAGGGCAATGAGATGTGCCTCTGTCGGGGTGGCTGTGGGAGCTCTCTCTGACTGCCAGAGTTAAAGCAGGGGAGCAGGATTTGGGGTCTGAGGGGAAAAAGGAAATCTACACAAAACTGTACCTCCAAAAATGTCAAGGTCAGACCTGGTCACAGTCAAATTTCAAAGATCTGACAGTACAGGCTATTTTGAGAGTATCTGAAAACCAACAGTGCTCAGCTAGGAGTCTACTTTTGTACTGCTTTAAGATCACGTTACCTTTATTGGTGAGATTGCATGTCTGAAATATCACATATTTTGAAAAAAAGATTCCTCAATCAAAAAACTCGCCGGCCTAAGCCATTTTACCATTCTCGATCAGTGCCTCAGAGGCCTCAAACCTCACAAAACTTGTCAAATATGCACTGATTTCCACTGATTCCGTAAATAGTAGCAGACATATCCCAGGGTTATAGTACCAGTGTGGCACGAACTGTGGAACTAAAAGTGCAGTCCCTTGGCTTTTTTTCCTTTCCTTAGTTTTGTCATTGTCATACAAAATCGAGTGCAGTAGTAATTAGCAGTAATGCTAATATCCTGAATAGTAGATGAGGTGCTTTAACTGAAGGACACTCTCATGTTATTTTAAAACATTAGACACTTTTTCACTTTGACTGACTGCATGCATTAGTGAGAGACAGAGATTAAATCCACTAAAAAAAAATCTGTGAATATCACATATATAAAAATAAAAGACAAAAATGCACTTGTAAGATCAGGAGCCAAAAAGGATTTAACTCATTCAGTTTCAAACTGGAAATGCTGTCTAATTCCCAACTTCTGTCCTCTAATGTAACACTTTATGTGCTTCATGATCCTGTAAACACTGATTTAAAAGTGAGTTTTACATTATCAATTTCTACCTACCTATCAATCCATATCTTTAGTTAAAAAATATGTATAAACAGTGCAAATAAAAAAAAGAAACAATACACATATTGATACCACCAGTGTGTCATAAAAAAATTAGTTAAACCCCCATGGAAAAAATAGATAGGATGAGAGACCAGCCATTTAAATGCAGGAGAAATGCTCCATTACAGAAAAATTAGAATCAATGTAAAATGTATCTTTTATCAGGAAGAGATTTTCAGTGTCTTGAAATTCCTTACTTAGGACATTAGAGCTAATGGGAGACTCTCTCATAAACCTTGGCAAATTTCATACCTAATATTAGGTATGCAATATTAGGTAATATATAGCTATATTTTAGGCATAATACAGACACTAAATGTTTAAAAAAACTTTTAAAACTTTAACTTTATTTAAAAATAACTTTTGTTGGCATGAAGCATGGAAAATCTCTGATCTCTTTTTCATCTTGCCTGAGCAAGGTCAGGGCTGGTTCAATAGGTTATTGTTGAAACGTTAATTGTAAGGTACTGAAATTAATTTTTCTGTAGGTATAAATGGAATATCAAATAAATAATTTCAGTTGTGGTTAATTTTATATATAAAAATAAATTATAAAAAAATGAAGAAAAAAAAAAGAAAGCCTACCAAAAGAAAACATAAATCCCATGCCCACTGGCAGTCCAGAAAAATCAGCAGTTAGGAGTTTTCTTAAAAAATGAATGGAGCACAAAACAGACAACACCTTTATAGTACTATATAAAACCCATAGTACCCCCTCTTTTGTATACAGCCTGCTGTTCTGGTACTTGCCTCTCAAAAATTACATGGGGGAACTAAAGAAGGGCAATTAAAGCTTGGAACTGCTTAAATTGATTTGGCGTTTTCAGCTTGGAAATGGGACAACTGAAGGGGGATATGGCAGATATGTATAAAAACAGGAAAACCCTGGGAAAGTGCCTAGAAAATCAATGAATGGATGCTTGACTTCCCACTTCATGAGAACAAGAGGAAGCCCAATGAAATTAGCAGGTTTAAAACAAGCAAGAGAAGTGAGGCTTTTTTTCACACAGCATAAGAGAAGAGTGGCATTCACTGTCAGATGGTGCCAGTATCATAAATGCAGTCAAAAAGCAATTATACAAAATCATAGCAGAAAAAAAGACCATGAAAGCCTATTAAATGTAAAGGTACAAATTCTGAATCAAGAGTTCCATACAATCCCATTGGTGCAGTGCAGAATGTAACTCTGCATACCTTCCCTGGTCCTGTATTTTATGCCTTAACCTCTACCAAGGGGCAGCAGTAGGGACAGCTTCCCTCGATTTGACTGAGTGCAGCTGCTCTGTTACTCAGGTGCCTCCCTGCTGTACTCCAAAAGATGTGTGAATACTCACCTGCCACCCCTGCCCAGAGTAATTTTAAGCCTCAGTGAAGCTCTTTGTGCTGGGCCTGAATGAAAGCCTCCATGCAGCCAGGCAGTGCAGAAAAAGCACCACTGCTGCATCCATCTGGCTGCTGCTCCTGACTGCTCCAGCGCTGCCAGCTGGTTCTGAGAGCAGCTCAGCACTGGAGATGCTCTGGCCTAACCACTGGGCTTGGCTGCCGAAGCGGCTTGGGAGCCGTGGCACAGTGACAATCACCAAGGGTCCCTTGTCACCCCCGGGCTGTATGAACCCTGAGCAGCGCCCCGGGTCTGCAAGGAAGGGTCAGACAAATTACTGGGTAGGTTTGCTCTGATGACAGAGCCCCGATCAGGAAGTCAGAGTGTCACAAGAAGCAGAAAAAAGGGGAAATAAGGAGGACAAACAGCTTACTTTTTTTCCCTTAACCTTAGCTCACATATGTCAGGAAGTAGTAAGACTTTTATTTTATCGATTAAGTCTTTGATGATGAAGCAATATCCTAACTTGCATCCTGAGGAAAGGTAAGCCTTTGTGGAAGGAAAAAAGACAGAGCATTTGGGTGGTAGTAAAGAAGCAGAAAAATCATCATGCTGAAAGGATAACAAGACTCAGATCTACTGCCAGTCCTTACCCAGTGACCCCAGCTCCTGGGCACAGTCAATGTGTCTCCCATGTCTGTGCTCTGCTTTGTGCTCCATTCCAGGGTGACCTACATGCATTTTCCTCTGCCTGGCCTTCCCTGTCCCTCTCCCTTTCTGTGAGGAAAGAGCCAAAATGCAGCACAGAGTGGACATCTCCACTTGCCATCCCTCTGGACTGAGGAGGAAGAGGAAAGGCACTCCAGGCTGTGGAGGAAGGGGGTCATTGCTCACAGCATCCTTCACTCCTTCCCTGAGGCTCTGCTGATCTCATGTAAGAAATTAAAAACTCCAGTGAAAAAATATAAGTGTTATGAAAAGTTAATATACTGCTGAAGAATTGGGCAATAATAGTAAAAATGAACAATCAGACAGAAAACAAGAGGTGTGCCAGAACCAGAAGCTTTTAGGATGAATACTTCCAACTATGGTGTGACTCACATTGTGAGCCCAGAGCAGAGACACATTCCTTTTCACAGTTATTTTTAGAGTGGGATGAAATAATACCCAGCTACAAATACACACCTGCCTCTGCTTATTCAGCACCCTCATTCAGATCGATCTGTCTTTACTGTTTGTACAGCTTTGAATTGCTGAAGTATCAGTCAGAACTGTGTGAGTCAGCCACAACTCCAGGAAATGAAAGACAAACCTTATTTTTCAGTTATGAGAACAATAACTGCAAATGTTACGATGAATGTTAAACCTCTACATATTTGCTTTTGTGATCACTCACTATCGATAATAAATTAAGGGGAAGTACTCTACAGTCTAATTGTTGCCTAGATTCGTGTTACATTTGATATTTTAACAGTTCACAAACAAATACATACGGAAAAGTAATGGATTACTATGGTATAGAGAGTTTTAGGTTGGCAGAAATTAGTTTAATTTTAAATAAAATAATAATGTGAACAAATATGAATATTTTATTATTTGATTAAAAGAAGGTGGCTCCATTTATTTATGACTAGAAGCTTACTGCATACAACAAGAAGCATCTGTTTATAATTTATGTCTGTTTATAATCAGTATCCAGATAAAGACTGGTGACAAGTGGGGTCTCTCAGGGGTCCATATTTGGAAAAACAGTGTTTAATATCCTCATCAGTAACACCCCACCAGTGGGACTGTGTTCACTCTCAGAATGTTTTCAGATGACACCAAGCTGAGTGGTTTGGTTGGTACACCTGAAGAACAGGATGCCACCCAAAGAGACCTGGACAAGCTGCAGAAGTGAGCCCATTGGGATCTCATGAGGTTTAAAAAGACCAAGCGCAAGGTGCTGCACCTGGGCTGGGGCAACCTCCAGTGTCACCAGAGGCTGGGGGTGAACCGAGGGAGAGCAGTCCTGCTGAGAAGGACCTGGGGGTGCTGGTGGGAGAAAATCTGGGCATGTCCTGGCAATGTGCATTTGCAGCCCAGAAAACCAACTGCACCCTGGGCTCATCCAAAGCAGTGTGGGCAGCAGAGCGAGGGAGGGGATTCTGCTCTCTGCTCTGCTCTGCTCTGATGAGACCCCACCTGCAGTGCCGCAGCAGCTGTGGGACTCACGGCACAAGAAAGGCATGGACCTGTTGGAGCAACAGGAGGAGAGACACAAAAATGAAGCACTGCTCCTATGAGGACAGGCTGAGAGGTGGGGTTGTTCATCCTGAGAAGAGAGGACTCCAGGGACACTTTACTGTGACCCTTCAGTACCTAAAGGGGGCTTATAAGGATGATTTTCTAAAAAGACCTCTTGCAACAGGACAAGGGTAAAGTAAAAGAGGGTAGATTCAGACTCAATAATAAGGAAGATTTTTTTTTTTTATAGGGATGGTAAAACACTGGAAGAAGTTTTCCAGAGAAGTAATGGATGTCCCACCCCTAGAAACATTCTAGGTCAACTTGGACAAGGCTCTGAGGATGCTGATCTAGCTGAAGATGTACCTGCTCATTAAAGGGGGTTGGCCTAGATGACCAGTAAAGGTCCTTTCCAACCCAAACTATTCCATGATTCTGTGAAAATCAATGATCTTCTCATAACATTTATTTTTTAACTTAACCTGCTCCGGAGTCTGCAAATGAACTATTATGGCCTATATCCACCCTACCTACCTAACTTTAAGTGCTTAACTGATGGAGTGTTTAATTGGTATTAAGTACAGCAATCATCTTTCAGGAAATGCCTAAAAAATATCTCCATCTATAGAGACCCCCAGCCTGCAAGCCCTGGGATATCAGGCTCAAGCCTGCTGCAGTATGGAGTCCACACCCTGTGCATTCTTTGGATGTAAGTTTAAGTGTAGGTTTCTGTTAACCTCCAGAAGACAGCAAGAAAACAAGCTTATGGTTTTGGTAATGTTTAGGGCAGGCCCAACACACTGGCAGTGTAATCAGCAGGGTAGGATTATATGTGGCTGGTAGTTCAAATTTTGTGTTCAGTTTTCCTGGCCAATATATGCCAGGAATATGGGTCGCAGACATTTTCTTTGAAGGATTTAGTATTAGAATCATGGAATTGTTAAGACTGGAAAAACCCTCTAAGATCATCAATGCAACTGTTATCACAGCACTGCCATGCTCACCACTGAACCATGTCCCTAAGTGCCACAACTACAAGCTTTTTGAACACTTTCAGGGATGGCGATTCCACCACTTTCTTGAGCATCATATTCGATGGTGTGCAATGTCAAAGTCAGGAAGAAATTCTTAAGTGCAGGTTCTGCAAACGTGGTACCACCACACTCTCACTTCACTGCACTCACACATCACTTTGCCACAGACGTACGTCCAATCAATTGCCATCTTATGAAATCACTTTATTCTAATTTTTTTTATCATCTGTATATGTAAGTTAGAGCATTTTTTGGATGTCTGTTTTGGTCTGCAGTAAAAACACACAAGTATAGAATATTCTAAAACTGAAAAATCCCTTTCTCAGTATTCTTACAACCATCTCATAAAGTTCCTAAAGTGGAAAACAGTACATAGACTTTGTTAAAATATAATTAGTGATGTATTTTAACAAAATCCAAGACAATTACCACCTCCTTAAGGAAGTCTAGCAAACTTCTTTTCACCCACTCACCCCTAAGTGAATAATTTATTTTGACGGGTGACTATACTATAATTAGGGCTTTTTTTAATCATTGCTGTAAGGTTGGGTGAGTAGATTTTGTTCTTGGGTTCATACATTTTCATGATGGTTTTGCAAAGCTGCTTGATGGATTAAAGTTGCAGAACTCTTACTGTGACGCCAAAGAAAGTGGAATTAAAACTGAAGCCTTCTGAAGCCTTTAGATTTTAGATTTACATTGGTATTATTTTTACTCATGAACTTTTGTCATTAAAATGGCAAAGAAATAGGAAAGGTCATAGTTCAGATCTCTCAGAATTTACAAAGAAGTTATTAAATACAGATTCGCTACTATGCTTTTCAACAACAGCTTTTAACTTCCATTGTGTTCCCTGAAATATTCACAAGGAAAGTTGTATTTTTACTATGATCTTTGCGTCTACTTTCAGTTTCTCTTTGTGGCTACTTTTAGTTTTTTTAGCCAGAGACTGAAGGTCCCAGAGATATCTTTGCTCTTCTTTTTCTAACTAAGCCTTTGAATCCAGATTTCTTAGTTCTCTGAGCCTTGCTGTTGAATTAAAGTCTGAATTAAAAACACAAATTAAAATTTATTTACTTTGGGAATGCTGTCTGAATGAGTTACACATGATATACAGAACTAATTCCCCACTCCTTGGATGCAGACATCCCCAGGGCTGCTTGTTACAAAGTCTGGTTTTTTCTCCCCTTGCTATTTCCTAACTGCACTGGGCTCTAGCTGTAAATCAAGTTACTCGAAAGAAACACTTTCTGGACATCCCAGGATTCTGCTAGAGCAGAGGGGTCAGAGTTATTGCCTGTGCATTCCCAAGAAGCACTTGAGCATTTTCTGGCAGGGGCTGTCCAGCTGTTTCCCAGAGGCAGAGGCATTTTTGATGCCTTGTGTTGCTGTGCCTCTTCCCCAGGCAGAATTCTCATTTGGGTTGGTCTCCGCAGCTTCTGCTAACAGACATTAGGCAAATAAGCTAACTTCTGTGTCAAGTAATGACATTTTAATAACTGGCTTCAGGATTGTCTATTCATCTACATTAAAATTAAATCACTAATTATAGCTGTGGATTTTTGCCCAAGAGTGTTCTGGCCCCCAGTGAATGCAATTGCAGAGGAAGTTTCTAAATTCACAAATGCAGCGATGGAGACAAGACAGGCTGTCAAACCCTCCAGCATGACAAAACTGCTGCTCTCTTCCTACTGCAGGCCAACTGCCCCCAATAAGAACACCTCTTTTCCATACAGCCTGGGAAAGACTGTGTAAGTAAGGATATATGAGTTTGGTTTTCATTTCTTAATTGGTATTTTTCAAGACAAGTATCAGTAGCAGATGAGTTTTTGTAACATTAAGGAGGTGATAGAGTACACCAGATGTGCATAAGGGATGGATAATAACAATTCTGATTTTCAGAAATTTTGAAGACTCCCAAATTAAGGCATACATGAGTTAGTTCTCATTTTTAAAAAATATGTTTTCTTCAGATATATCACTTCACACTTTAGTGTATTTCAGAGTTCATACTTCTAAGTTTTCTTCATCACTGTTTCCATAGCTCCATTTTACATAGCTGCTTTTCCTTTAATTAAAGTATTCTTTTTTTCTCCCACCTTTTTAAGTACTAGGGTGGCTTTATCCTATAAATACTCCGCATTCCTTAGATTTTGCTAATTAATCTTTTAGCTGTTTGCCCATGTACAAATTTAGGCACATGTGCAAGACTAATCCTTAAAGCTCTGTGTAAGAGTACAAGAAGGAAGTAGAAAGAACAATTTCACTTCCACAAAATCAGGTACTGCCTGAACTGTTTGCATCATCCCTTTAATTTCTACCAAGACCAAACCATGTGAACAGACACAATCCTCTTGAGCACTAAATCTCTCACAGCTGGGAAATAACAGTTCTCCTGTCAGATGTGGGAATCCCATGGGCTGAAGGTGTAAATAACCTTCAGATAAAGTAACTATAAACCATCCTGTGTTAAGTCCAGGTGGAGACGGCTACAGAGAGGGAACTGTCTTGCCTTAAGATCCCTCAAAGATTAAGGTCCTGACCTTATTTCTCCCAAATATTCTTCAAGTTTGTATTTCTCTCTGAGAAGCAGAACACATCAGTTTGAGATAATGGCCTAGAAGAGAAAGGATTGCTCAAGAGATGCAGCATCATCACACACCTCCCAGCCACCAGCAAATATGAAATGACCTTTAACTTTCATAATTTGATCTTACACTGAGCACAGTGCACCAGAAGTGAAAAATTTAGACAGATGTCTTTAAAAGGCTACTGTTACACAGTTGAGGAAAATCCTGGACAAAGGAAGAGGATTGAATAATTAATACAAAATGGAGCTTGGACTTGACAAGCAAGAATCACAGAAATATGAATGCAGGCCATTGGAACAAAACTATGCAACAGTCCAGCTTAATAAATACATTAGTAACTGCTTTATAGTGTTTTGCACTCTTTAAAGCAATTCTGTCATCTGGCATCATCTTCTAAAAAGCCACAGAATGACTGGAAACCTCTGCTTTCCCAGAATAGAGACATGGCTCAATTTGCAAATTGTGTGTTCTTTGCTGCAGCTGAGCACAGACACCAGGATACTTCTTCCCACCACACTTTTTGTTTTTATTGTGAGCTTTTGTTGTTGTCTGGATACAACCCTTGAATAATCACCTGTCCCTAAAGGTGTATAATCCTGAAATGCTACAGAGCGTGGGTTTTTAGCTAATTTCACTTCTTCTGCTTAGAAGTTTGGTGTCTAAAGTAATGAACTCTCTCTCCCCATCTGTCCTGGTACTGATAGATGGGATTAATTGACCTCTGGAAGCGTTCTTGGGTTTTGGTTGTTAACTTTGCAGGAAGGACCAGACACCTTTAAGCTTACTAATGACAGAGGACATGATTCTGACCTTTTATGACCAAGGTCCCAACACATTATATCATGCCATTACTTTCTGCCTTCATTTAAAGATTTAGGCTAAGCAAATGATCAGATTTGCTGCTTCCCCTTGTATATTTTATATATGATGACTAAGATTCTTGTAGAAGTAAAAATCCTTTGCCATATTAGAGAACAGCTTGCAGCAGAGTCCCTCCCTTTTGACAGTAGTGCCTACATGGTTTTACACCCTTACAAATTATCTGGAAAGATGAGAAAAGTCTAAGAAGATTTCTAGACAAAATTTTATCTAGTTCAGTCTGGGACACAGAAACGAATGCTTCTGAGGCTTCAGAGGGATTAAAAAACAGAAAAAAATAAGTCAAGGGGAAGTTATCATGCTAGATGAAATTTCTTATTGATTAAAACAAATCAGGGAGCCTTTTTTTTGCAAATTACTGTCCTTTCTAGAGAAATACTGGCATTACTGCGGACATCTCACTGTATAGTAGCAGCTTCCTTCTGCTAAATAATAAGCAACACTAGAATCATTAACTGAACAGAAGGAATAGAATGGCATGCAGTACTCCAATTATGTGGTTAAGAACTTTATTTCACACAGTGTTGGCCCAGACTTTTTAAAGGAAAAATAAATACAGAAACAAAAGATGTTCTAACAAAAGCAAGTAAAATTATAAGCTTCCTATAATAAAAATAAAATGCATTTCAGTTGTACAAATTAACCCTATTTCTGTAACAAGGCAGTATGAAGGAAAGGATACACTAAGTTTTTCAGATGAAGTTTTGGGTGAAAAATAGGAATGAACTTCAAGAACATAGAGTCACTACACCAGAAGTTTTCTGAGAGATTACCCATATGTTAAATGAATCCATAGTTGCTACAGATCTATCTGAAAATGCCATGTGCAGGGAAGCAGGAGCCAGGTGAAGTTTACACAAAAAATGACACTGCAGAGGTCTTACAGTCCTGAGAACTGTCTGATCTGTCTTTTGCCTGACATGAGATGCTGGATTAATGCACCCACCCCTGGTTTGATCAGTACTGTGTTTCCTTTTTTTTTTCCTCATAGGACTTCAGACTTATTTTAAAAACTGTGTTTATAGACACCTTACACATTTTCAGAGTGGCATTTTCTCTGTGTTATAGTTGGAAATGTGTCTCCAACTGCCTTGACAACCTCATGAAGCCACTCTAGACTGTTAATTTCATCTGACATTTTCTTCAAACTTAAGGAAAGAAAAAGATCCCTGTAGTCAATCAGTTTTTGTATTCATTTATTCAAGCTGCTACCAGAGAAAGTTATCTTGCCAATTGGAGAGGTATGTAGGGAATCCTTTCCTTTTGTGCCTAAAAAGGCATCCGCAGATTGTCCTGGATAGTCATCTTGTGAAACACGAATATATCAGATGTTCCCCATTGGTCTTCCCTTAAGGAGTTGTCAGAATAAATAAAAGTACTTCTCAGAAACTCACAGTAATTCCAGGTACAAAAAAATAAACAACCAAGCTTCCAAGAAGAACCCCAGAGAAAAAAACTACATAAATTCTGTTTTCATCAACAGATCGTTATTTTGCCATATTAGTGCAAATCATCAGGTTTTTTAAAGGTAATTTGGCATTATAAATCCTAAATACTAAGCCATAACTAACACTTAATGGAGATTCTGTGTTCCCCATTTTCCTTAAAGCCAGTAGGATAACTCTAACACATTTTTTCCTCAATTTTCTGTCTCCCCCCTTGCTCCTGAGATGACTGAGATATAGAGCTTTACCTTTCTCATGTGAGTTTTAATCCATAACTTTATTGCCAATGAGATCTTGTGCTATAAGAAGAGATTTCAGCTCCTCCAGAGCTCAGTTACTACATAAAGATGTGTGATGAGGCAATCCACAGTCCTAAGAACCTGTCATAAAACCACACAACCTACCAGTGTTATAACACAATCTTCAGCCAGGAAGAAACAAGAAGGTTTAAAAACTAATTATTTTTAAGTCATTCAGAAAATTTTAGATTAGAAACAAACTAAGAGATATTGAGGAATGAAATAATTTATATTGCCTGGGCTGAGTTTATCACATATTAGTAGGAAAAAAAAAAAGGAAAGAAAGACTTCTGAAGTTTATTTTAACAAATAAGGTTGATCATGCTTGATGAGCCTTTTCTCCTAATTCTTGCTCCTGAGCTATGTAATCAGGCCACTTCTGGCTGGCTCTTCCTCAGGCGCCACAAATTACAAGTTCCACAATGTCATTCTCTCAAAAGAAGGAACTGAAGGAGTGAAGGTCACCTTCACTCAGGAGTTAGGGCACTCATTGGGAGGGCAAGGTGAGACATTAAATAAACTCTGACCTTCCACTGAGTCTCTCTGGACATGAGGCAACCAAGAAAGTTGTAAAGAAAGTGTCATCATCACCATGAGAGCCTGGGCATTCTGCCATTTGGCCAACTCGTAGAACACATTCTCTGGCGTGGATGGGACTGCTGGGGAAGGGGGGGTAGATACAGGGGCTTTCCACTCATTTATCAAATGACAGAATTTAGGCACCAATGGACAATTTGGTCCCAAGGTCATGGAGGTCTCGGCACACACAGAACTGCAGAAATGCAGCAGCTGCCAGTGCTGACTCAATTAAGTGTTATTGGAGTTGATGGTGGCAATGTTGCCCTTAATTTACCCTAGAAAGATACGATAGAAATGTTGTTTACAACAGTAAGAGTTGTAGATCTGTCTGACCAACAGTAGAAAGAGCAGTTGTAAAAAGATGAAGAGTTTTCACTTTGTCTCTCAAAGATGGTATCTAATAACTGCCTGAAGGCCATTAGACAAATAATTAAAAACAGAAGTAAAGTAAATGAATTGTTATTCACCAGGTTGACTGTGGGGAAAAAAAAAAAAGAGGTAGCTGAAAAATCTGTGCTCTTTTCATTCTCTGTCAAGGGCAGCCAAATGTTTTTGATGTGTGGTCTGCACAGGCATTACAGATTGAAGCCAACATGCACAACTGTCCAAGTGTTTCTTATCTCTCTCTTTCTCATTGACACACTGTGTTGCCCCAGGCTCCCTTTTGTTGGCTGTCCTTGTTTTGCCTGCCTGCCTGCTTCATTTCTGATCCTAAAATCCCATTCTGGAGTAAAAGACTTTTCTACTTTGTCATGGATACCTCCTGACTCTGCCCTGTGAGCCAGTGGAAGCAACAAAGGACATTAAATGCATCTGTCTTGTTTTGACACTACTTTTTGAAAACTGCACCTGATAAACATTCTCTGGTAATGGTAAGCACTGGCCTGGTCCTATGAAAAAGCTAAATGGTTAGTGCTCTATGGAAAAAGAAAAATCAGTTTGGTATATATAAATGATTTAGGTAAACTATGCATCTGTGAATGAAGAAATCTTCCAATCTGTAAAAGAGTGGTACAACTATGCATAGCCCTCCTGTGAAATCAACATGTCATAAGCTCAAATTGTAAGTTTATCAAATGTCCCAATGTTTTAATCACAGTTAAATCTTCAGAGAAGATCTGTGTTTTCCACAACCTTCATTCCACCATGAAACTACCCTCTCACAGATATCAAAACTCTGATTCTCCCTTTGCGTGAGTGTAAATCAAATACTTCCACTGAAGCTAATGGACTTACTGTATTATGAAGGAAATGCAAAGTTCCAGCACTTAAAAAATGCAATTTTGTGAAACAAAGGGGTTTTTTTGTGATCTTTGAGTGATTACTTATGACAAGATTCACTATATTTACTCTTGTAAATGGCAAATAATTTCCCTTAATTTTCATTCTGGACAGAAAATGGCTGGGAAGCATCACAAAGTAATAACAACCTTGAACACTTATGCAACACTTCACATTTCAAACTGCTTCAGAAACACAAACCAATTAGGCTGTCATTATGATTTATGCTAAGGGAGACAAGAAATATACAAACAAAGTCAAATAGAAATGCAGGGCTCCAGACTACAGTTCTGTGAATTAGAGATCACAGAAACAGCTTAGGGGTGCAGAGCACAGGGACTGGGCTAATCCTGGAAAATGGAACATAACTATGGAGTAGACTGAGTAACAGCTAAGACATCGTAACCTAGTTACTGTTGAATGGGCACTGCTCTCCATATGGAACACAGAACACTTAAGTACATGACTTGTCTAAATAAGCATTATCAGCTTCATCTCACAAATAACTATCATTCATTAGCTCATTAGTGAATTTCTTGAGAGATCTGATTTACAATGCAATTAGCCCTGGCAGATCTGTCTAAACTGATAACCAAAGGGCAATTAAAATCAGTACCCACGCCAGACCATTAGATGGTTTAAAGAGTAATATCTATGCTACTGGTTCCTTTTACGAGTACATTGTTAACATTAGGAGCATAAATGCTAATTAGAGTAATGACTTCATTCACCAATTTCTTTTCTACGAGGCCATTTGGATCAGAATCCACTTTCTCTGGATATTTGAAAGGGCAAGTTCTTTTTAATTAGAACAGCTACTCCATTGGCACTAGTAATAAATGAGAGGAGAGATGAAGGTCTCACCCACCAGGACTTTTCCATTTTTTTTGTTTCTGTGTAGCATACAGTATTTCAGAAAAAAGCTCCAGCTTTAGTCAGGAAAAAAAAGAAGTCCTCGTTCTTTTAATGTTAATGTAGATCTTTTACAAACATTTATTTGCAGCCCAGATATTCTCATATGGTCATTTTTGGGATAAATTTTCCTCCCTGCATGTTTCAGTAGGTAGATCAGTAGCTTTAGGTCATTGCTATTCCACTGGATCACCCCCCTAAGGCAGAGGTCTGTGCCAGAGTGAGACTAGTTGAGTAAAAGCTTCAAAGACTATTTAATTTGTGCATCTCTCACTCCTCAATCACGCTCTGAGCCGGTCCAGGCACACAAATTCAAGTGGGAGAGGATGGGCTGCTCTGAGCAACAGTGGTGCCCAGCGCTCTGCCTGCTGCTGACCTGAGCTCCACAGCAAAGGGCTCCGATTCCAACCTGCAGAAATCACAGCATGACAGACAAGGAGCAAAAAAGTGTAGGCTGAGGAGACAGAGCGAGGAACACACGACTGCAGGTGCAGGGGAGGAAACATTTTTCCTCATCATTCTTGCCTAGACTGGCAAACCCTTATGGACTTCCACAAGGATACATTATTACAGAATAAGTTGGATTCTTACCAATTAATTCCTAACGATGTTTCTTAAATCTGGCCCTGTAACTGCTGGGCACCTGCATGCCCTGGGCACATGCCCTTACAGCTATTAGTGGCCAAGGATGGCCTTGAGTCAAGAAGAGGCTGCAGTTACTTCACATGCCAGAGCAGCAGGGTGTAAAGGCTGAACCTCACGCTCTCAGAGGCTCTGAAGTACTATGATTCTGCAGGTTCTGAGACCCACACTTCACATTCGTGTCCCTGAAACAGCAAAGACTAAGACGAACCAGACAGAACTGGGACCACACACGGATGTCAGTCTTCAGCCAGTTTTGATACGTACAGGTTCTTTCTGGACGCTAGTGCCAGTCCAGGAGCTTCTGGGCAAATTCTGTGTGCAGAACCATGAGGTACATTCCTCTACAGAAAGTAATAACTGGCAGATAAGATAGGGATATTCCGTGGAGCAACCTATATCTCCTCTTAGCCTCTGTGAAGATGGCAACTTGTGCAGCCAGAGACATGCACAAGAATATACATTTACACACACACAGCAGTTATATCATGCTCAGGCAAGATTTGTCATGCATTGACATGAGAGAAAGACATATCTCATCTTGACCCTAACTAGGTCACTAAGAATTATGAGTGGGAATATGCGAAGGCCCTCAAAGAACAATTTATTTGGGCAATACCAACAATCCCTTCATAAGATTAAACACAGCAAGGAACTGTCTTACTCTGAGGTAGACCCAGAACAGCATTGCTAAAAGCAGTATCCTTAACCCCATAAATGAAAACCAAGCAGATTAATTTATAATACTAATACTAATACTAATACTAATAATAATTCCATATTTCTAAAAATAGTATACTCCTTGTACATAGTTAACACTTGGTCCAACTCGTTCATACTAAACACCACTACAGCAGGCTAAATTTCCAAAATTAACAATTTTGTCAAACTTTCCTCACTTCTAAAGGGTTTTGATGGTATTGTGGTCAGTTGATACAGCTGAACTTGGTACACCTAAAGAGCAAAGTTTAAAGAATTGCCAATTTGCCAGGTTGAAGCAATCTCAGTGCAATGTTAAGGTGTTGCAGACATTTTCCCTGTTAGGGCAATACATATCTTATAACCAAAATTGATATTAAATCAAAGGAATATGTAGTCACTGCTGCACAAGAAGTCAACAGTGTAAGCCCTGCTATTAATGGTTCACAGTGTCAGAAGATCAAAGGTGACCCAGGCATGGAGAATGCACAAGAATGAGATCCTCACACAGAAGGCAAGATTAGATGATTACTGAGCAGGCTGCAAGGAAAAATTTACAGGGCTACTGTCAGTTCTGATTTTTAAGCTGGATGTTCCACATTAAAAGTGTCATTCAGAATGATCCTAAAACTTGCTGCTGTGTGCTGTTAAAGTGCTGCGTTAACATATCAGTCCTGCGTTAACATCAGTCCTCCCAAGCACAAAGTTTTTGTGTTTTCTTCAGAAATGCTGAATTTCTGTGCACATTCTCTGTCCATAAGAACTAATAATGTCATTGTCACTATATTCACCAACCTTGCTGAGCAAGACCTATTTTTGTGTGAAGTTCTCAAAACAGCTTTTAGATTGCAGCAGTGCTGGAAGCTGGAATAAACCCAAGGCTGGTGCAAGTTGTATCTGACCCCCATTCCTCATCATTGCCCTGTTGTGGATCATCATCCTTACTGATAGCTCACTCCAGTGCTCCTACGTGACTTAGCCTAAAACATACCAGAGGACTGCTGGGTACAGCCTGCTCTGCTGGCAGATAAATGGGAACTGCAGAAAGAGATGGTGGGAGAAAGCAACAGTGAGCAGCTTAGGTGGCCAGGTCTCCACCAGCTGGTGCTGGGAGGGATATCTGTCAGTGCCCCAACAAAGGAGTGAAATCCAGCTGTCCTACTGACATAATGAATCCAACTCAATCACTGCATAATAAAGGGTGCAAGGATCTTTTAACCCATTAATTCCTTTTTTGGCCCTAGCAGTAGCTTCATATCCAGCTCTACTGTGTTCTATCTCTAAATCTCCTTTAGTTTCATGCAAGCCTGGATTAAACACAGGTATTTCAGGTTATTAGTCCAAAAAGCTTTCCAGATGCAAAACTCAATGTCCTTCAGATGACTGTAAAACAAAGACTGTTGTACACTGAGTGCAGTGCAGAAATGACTAACTGGAAATCCAGAAACCTGAATGGTATTAAGTGTATGTGAAGTTGTCTTGGGTAGATGTGAAAGCAAAACATGCTTCGTTCTGCCACTACCTCTGCAACTTGGTTTTGGCCTTGACTGCTCAGATGTCAGTCAGTCTGCTCACACAACAGCAGGACTGTTTATGGGAGAGACAGTTTCAAAAGATAATTACCTGCTGGTTAGAAACCATTGGACAAAATCCATTCACAGACTTTATTTGAAGGAAGTAATGTATGGATGGCCATGAATATGGATGCTTTTTTTACCCAAGTGACATGTTTTATAAATTGCCATGCTGATTAATCACTTGACTCTAGTTTTCAGGAAAAATGAAGATAACTAATTACTTAAAAAAATATTTTTCCTTTCATTTACTTATTTTTCTTTTTATTTTCTTGTGGAAGAATGTTCTTCATGGAAGATTTTGAGCTGAATTTAACCTATCTACTATAAGCGTGGATATCAGTCACCAACTGAAAAGCAGACATAGCCACATGTTAATTTCCCTTTTCTTACCACTCCTGACATGCCATACTATGAGGAAAGCTAGAAGGTGTTTGTCATTCAGCTGATTACATTTTAATTCAGGTAAAAATTTGAACTGAAAATATTTTTTTAAATGAATAGAAAACCAGTCAAATGTGAATTATTTTAGCAAATCTATCCCTAAGATTTAATATACTTGCATTCTGATATTTTGGATTATAGCTTCTTAGCAGATGTATTATGAAAGAAGACATTTGAGATTAAGAACCATATTTTTAAAGAACTGTGTTGCCTGTGCATGGTTTGAAACTTCCACTTGTTTCCTATACCCACTGTGAATTTTTAGTTTCGAAACCATTGGTACTTATTCAAGCTGACTGAAAATGAAACAATTTCCTGGCTCACGATGCTCTCTACAGAGTGGAGCAGGGCAGGAAGGACAGGAGGAGAATCAGAGGGAGCTTTCGCTGGACGAAGGGGTCAATGCATTGTGCAGGCACAGGCTGACAGACACCTCTGGCACTGTGCTGTGCTGGGGAGGTGCTGCTCTGACAACGCCAAATTCCTCTGGTGTTATAGAAACAGAGTGCTCCAATGTTCTTCAGGATGTACTGTGCAGGTTTAAAACGGGTATTTTACATTTATAGACTAAACAGACGGTGTGCTCTGCTGGGACAGCCCTGTCATGCAGTTGCTAAGCAGCAGAGCCACACGTGCACAGGGCCCGTGTGCCACGCGATGCCCAAGTGGAGCAGCGGCACCAGACCTGGGTACAAAGGCACCTGCACGGCTCCTGGCACAGAGCAGCTCCCAAAAGCTGGCTGGGGCGCAGGGGCCATGTCTGCACCCCACACAGTGCCTCGGGACAATGCTGCTAACCACACAGTCCCCCAGGCACAGCCAGGGCCTCTCTCCATGCGCAGAAGTGCCTCCCCACGGTGTCCCGCCGGCGGCGGTGGAACACGGGAATGCCAAAGCTATTATGTGGCCCCATCTGCTGTGACTGCGGAGGGAGCCAGAAATAGATTCACCTGCGACGCTATGCAACAGCACTGCACCAGGCAAACCTCAACCTGGGGCCTGAGCACAGACACAAAAAGGACTCCTGCCCCATGGTGACGCCAACTCTGACCTCTCCAGCCTGTTGCCATTTGTCACTGTTGGGAATGTACCAACAGCATCTTGTAGCAGCATTCTGCAGGAGCTAGTGTGATCTAAAACACGCCAGCTCTCTTCTTCCCTGTAGGAAGCTTATGAATTGGAGAGAGGGGATAATCTCCAGGTTGTCAGACTGTAAGTTGTCATCGTACTCTTGTCAATACATCCATCCCTGAATTAATTGTCATTTGAATTGTTGACTGGAAAAAATTACAATCTTGGCTTAAAAAATTTAATATGTGGTATCCCTGGGTATCTCATTATTTGCCTCCATTGCTAAAAACATGTGCTCCACATTTAATCTGAACAGGTTCAAGTTACAGCCAGGGGATTGTATTATACTTTGCCTGCGAGACTGAAGGACTATCTATTACCTGGTATCTGTTTCTACAAACACCGCAGAAATACTTGAAAAATGTGACAAAGTCACCCCTTCACCTTTATTGGGCTAAACCAAATAGATTCAAGTCTGACTTTAATATTTCTTTTTAATTCCCCTCCAACTTATCATCTTCCTGCATGCACCACCACTGGGCAGAGACAGTCAGGAGAGCTTCAAGCAGCTTCACACACAAAGATGATGTAAGCTCTTAGGTCCTACCAGCCTACAGACACCTTATCTCTTTGTCTTAACACCAGAGCAGGAGCTCACACCCATTTAATGTGGTTTGCTATGCTCTTTAACTACCACCAACTACGAGAAAAAAAAATCATGACCTGCATAAATGTCTAATGGTCCTCAGACTAATCATTCCTTAATAAAGAAACTTCATGTTTACAACATATCATCTAATTACAGCCCACCATTCTAATGCAGGACTGGTCATCCATCCTTTAGCAACCATCCCCCCACTCAGTAAAACATCCCTTCACAGATGTTGGGATTTTGGTTTCTAAGACTGTGTAGTATATAACCACTCTGAAAGCTATGGTGTCTGCCTATCAGAAAAACAATTTTTATACAGTATTTTCTACCTATTGAAGCAAAGAAAGGTATCTGTAGGGCTGTTGCACAGGAGCTGTGAGCATAAAATGAATTAAGCTTAACAGTTACAAGCTAACATAGACAAACAAATACTTTCTTGAAATATTTTGCTTCCTAGTAAGTCATTATGACTGAGAAATCTCCAAGAGAGCTGGATCTACACAAGTTTACATAACTGGAGGACCTGTATCAAAACCTTAGGAAACAATGACATATGTTCGTGTGTATAAAAGCATGGATTCCATCCTGTTATTGACAGAAACTGCACGACAAACTGCTGGAGCAAAAATGATACACGAGATGATATTAGTTACCTCTACAGCTTTGGAACTGGAGAATAAATGATATACAATTAGTGAATGAATCACAGACCACTGAAACACTGTAACCTTCACCAAGCAAGCACAAAGTAAAATTTCAGCTAATCTGAATTTAAACTAATGTAAATATGATTCTTCACACTGACTTAAACAATCTTTTTTCAAGCGTTCAAGCAAGAGGCATATTCTTATCAATACTTTTATTAATATTCCACATTACAGATACTCCCTAGATATTTTGACCCCTAGTCAGGCTACCAAAATAATTAGCTGTTCATCATACATGATTCATTTAAATGAACTCTTCAATAAAAATATTAAAAAATATGCATATATCCATAAATTATATAATAAGTTGTATCCAGTTTCCACTCATCTAGTTGCACACCCATCCAGGTCCTAACATACTCAGACATTTGGTTACAGCTATAGTATGTGCTGTGGTGAAAGAAAGATTGGAATCAGACTTTTAATCCACTTGACCTGCTGGAAGCTACACTGGTGTACAGTTTGCATCTGTTTAATGTGACTTGTTAAGGAAGACACCCTCCTAGATTATGCTTAAAACACTCTGTGTCAATCACACATCAATAAATGTAACTGAAAAATGACAGTATTCTCAAAATGATGGAAGAAACCCTGAATATATAAAATTCTCTCAAACTATAACCTGATTCTGATACTCACCCATGAAAAACTGACTTCCACTCTCATGAGTGGGCAACGGAAAGAAGAAATTTAAGAAGGAAATAAAGCCAATGTGAAGACAACAAGCTTGGATGTTAGCAACCTATTTAGTTTTATTTAGGATTCATTGCAATTCCCAATAGCTCTAAAAAGTTTTATATTTTTTAGTGTTTCAAAGGCTTACTCAAAACTTACTATATATTTAATACCATTCATCTTCCAGGTGCTTTAATGATTAGAACATCACAAAGGAGTGGCAGAAAAAACACATAGTATTATCTACTTCAACCCCTATTGGCACAGATCTTTTTCCTTGCACTTTGTCTATTGCTTTCCTGTGTCTATTTTAAATATAATTTAGGTATAAAATCAATCTTAATCAATCCCTTTTGTTAATCCAATCCCCTCCAAATAAGAAATGCATATAGTTAAGATAAATTCTGTTGAGAAAAAAGAAATCAGAATCTCACAAACACTGTAATTTGAAAAGAGCATTTTACACATTATTTATCCAGCCACCAGCTGAATATTCCAATTCCTCACAGGAGGTGAGGGGTTGTTACAACTTTACTGTTGCAGCGGTTCTTTATTGTCAATGCTTCGTCCCCTTAAAGAATGAAGAGCAAATATTACTGTTAGAATCCTTTTACTGGTGCTGTTTCAATTTCCTTTTATGTATACTTTAATTATCAGGAAGATATGATCAAAATGAGACTGTCAAATGAGTTTTAAATGACATAAGGAAATCCAGTGATGAAATTTCTCATATGTTCTATAGACTTCATAGCTGTAGACCACATTTTCTTCTAGTTTTCATTTCTAAATTCGTAACTATTGTGCTTTGCAAACTACATATAAAAATTTTCTTAAAAGAAATGTGGCCTACAAAGCTGTTTAAATGATAGAATGGTTAAAGTCTATTTAGATTAAGTCAAGAAACCCTTCCAGGCATTTGGGGGTACAAATGAGTTTGTACAGATACCTGTGAGCAGAGAACAGTTCTGGAAAGACTGAAATATTCCTGGTCATTTCAGACAAATATTCACCATTCTTCTTAAATGGTGATGCACCACAATGATGCATGTACAGAAAAAGGTATGGGATATTATTTGAGACATGTCTGGCGAGACCCAGAAGTCTCTCCTATCTGTCATCTTTAACACACCCTTCAAAATTCTAGTCAGATTTATTAAAAAAAACCACCCAAACTTCCAGGCCATTCAGGATGCTTCTGAAACATCCAGTATAACTCCTCTTTAAAATGAAAGTTTGGGATTTCCTTAATTCTGCTTTACGTCCCTGGTATCTTCCTCTGAAATTGTCTTTCTGCAAATCAGGCTCAAAGTGACACCAGTGTCCCATGCACTGCAATAAAAACTGGTTCCCTGGCAACAATATTGACATGAAAGTTCTCCTGAATTTTCTCTCTCACCCCTGTGTCTTAATGGATTGAATAATGCAAATAGCAGAGAAAAGCAACATGCATCTGGTGTTGATGAACTGTAATAGCTAGAGACAGCATGAAAGCAAGCAAAGGTATTTGTGCTATTTATAATCCACTGGATCAGCTGACTCAGCTTCACCAGCATTTGGAATAATTCATATTATATTCAGTGAGTCATTTAATGAGATACTTCAGTGTGTCAGGCTGTGTGCAAAATATTCTTACACTTCATTTTTACCAGCAGCTTGATCTGATAGCTATAATATATAGAAGATTAAGAGGAGCATGGGTTATAGCTTCAATAAGATCAAGAGATGGGGACAAAAGCCAGCAGTTAATTAACAGACCACGGAACAGAGTGGCCCTTCGGATCCAATGCTCTGAAGAAGGCTTGAATCAGTCTGTGATTGCTCAACCCTCAGCTAAATTCTCCCCAGACCTGTCACCCATCACAGAATTACAGAATCAGTTAGGGTGCAAAAGACCTCTGACATAATTGAGTCCAACCTATGACTGAACACCACCATGTCAACAAGACCATGGCACAGATTCAACCATTTTGAGTTTCCCTTACCACTTCAGCTCACGCTACAATAGCCATTTGGCTGCAGATGGATTTTCCCCATGGCTATCAAGGTTGTGGAAAATAAAAGGGAAACAAAATGAGAAAACCAAACTGTAATTGTTTCAAAGGAGCTGTTATCAGTCTCCTTTTGTCATTTATCATTCACACCATCTTTTCCTGACTTTTAGTTAGAGATTAGTGTCACTGTGTATGAGATGGCTTATCCTGTACAGTTATATTTATCTTTGGTGGAGCATAGGTGGGGACCTTTCTTCCCCATATGACTGTGGGGATATGTACCAGACTGGGGACACTAACATTGGATGTGGTCCTGTCTGCACAGCTGCTTTTACACCAGCCTCGTTTTCATCACTTTCTGAGAATGTCCAGCTAAAGAACAAAATAATTCTACAGTTTGTGTAGGGAAACCATCCCAAACTCCAGCCATGACTAACTAGCAAAGTTCAGTCTAGACTGTGGCTACTAGATGCTGAATAAAACAAAGACCATGAGGTTACCAGCTAAGAAAACTGGAAATATTGGTCTACAATAAAGCAGAAAACAGAGCACTCTCAAATCTTCCGTAGTTTAATTCTACAGTTGTGAGCTAGAGGCATTTGACACACAGCCAAATACTTGTCTGAGATTTTATGTGATAAGCAATGTGTAATTTACAAAATTCTTTGCTGGTTCTTCTGGGACTGAGAGAACATCTAACTATCATTAGTATTCACTGGATGCCAAGACCAAATGTATAAATATTACATTACTCAGACATGAATATAAATGAAAAATGAAGCATGTGAAACTAGAGCATGAAGTGAACCTAGAAGCAATTGGCAATGCTAGAAACATGGGGAAAAAAAAGGTTCAGTTGCTGCAATTGAAAGTTCATTGTTAACATTAACAGAGACTGAGACCGATAGCAGTGGGACATCAGAATTCCAGACACAAGGGTCTGAGCATGGAACTGACTCCCACCGTTTGTGTCAGCATCACAAAACCTTTTAGGGACAATAGTTTTGTACCTAGAAACTACAGCCTCCCTGCAGATAAACTACAGCCTCCCTACAGATCACACCCTCTGCTGGCAATGGCTGAAAGGGTGTGGATGACCTTGGATATTTGGTAGGTGAGCAGAGCCCTTTGATGCTCTTGTCCCCATCTAATATCCTCCAAAACATCTACACTCAACATCAAAAGAAAACCTGAAAGTCAAGCACTAAAATCTTCAGTTAATAGAGAACAAATTGCAGTTAATATATCAGCAGGGGACATGGGGGCAGGTTATCGCCTGTGAAAATCAAATTTCTGTTATTTGTAGCCAGATATCAGTTTCTGCTGTGAATTTTCCTTTTAGCCTAGAACAGGGATTTTAATTCATAGCACTAATCAAAAGCTGCTCCAATCTTGTAAAAAATGTAAATAAACAACACCTATTCATCATGTGAATACTAAGATGAGTCTTGTAAAATAAACACATAAAAATTAGCATTTTTTATCAAAAGTACAGATGGGAAAGATTTATTTTGTTCTGAAAGCTGGATTCCAGGGACACTTAGGATAATAATTTCCCCAAATCATTTTCTCAGTCTGTGTTTTAGTTTACTTTTGATTTCCTAAATGAGAACTTTTCTGCTTCTTTTCAAAAACATTCTATAACCCAAAGGATTTTGCTGTCAGAAATTAACCCTGAGAGCAAGATGAAATCCTTTCTTTTTAAATTTAATCTGGCTATTTTACTAATACTGCTCACAACATCCTAAATAACATCTCTTCCCTGTTGAAATTTACACATTTCAAATATTTGAGAGCATGTTTTTCAATCACCTTTTCATTGTAGCTACATAAATAATTTAATCTTATCATTATGCTGGTCTCTCTGCACTTGATAAAAAATTAAATTGAATAAATACATAAATACTCTGAGTAATCAAGTAAAATTCTAAATCTATTTTATCCACACTACTTACAGCTTATTCCTTTGTCTAGTTTTGTTTTCCAAATAATACTATAATTCTTACCTTGAATGCAAACTTTAAACAGCCTTCAACTCATTTTAAACATCTCACTCACCTTGGCACTTCTAAGATTTTTGCCACAAGTATTTTCAGTCATCTTAAGTCAATTTTAACCTGAAGTAACTGGATTCAAAAGTTAGATAAATCTTCAGAAATTATATCATTATTTTAGTTAATGCTGAGATAATTGATAACAAAACTGCTTAACACCAGAGACGTGACTCCCCATACAGGATCCTGAGTTTTTACAGGCTCTCGTAATAATGAGAAACTCTGAGGATATGAAAGTATATGAGAAAATTTATGAGCCCCATTAATTATTTTCCATAGACAATAAATACTTTATCCAAAGCACTTGCAGAAAAGAGTTTTTTTACTCATTATACTAATAGCCCATACTCAGGTGAAGTAAAAGAGACTAGACTACGAAATTATAAAGATGTGTCTTTCTTTTCATTTTATAGTTTCTCAAATTAATTCATTCTTATGGCTTGAGTTCTATGTGTGGGTAACTCGCTTGTGGATAGTTCATTTCAAGGATTATTAAAATTCTGAGCTATGACTAGTGATTTGATTGGAACAGAGAAGTCACATGTTTTTGGTTACCACAGGAAAAATAATATAAAAATCCTAAATGGAGAACAATCATGGAACATCATGTTTATGGGAACACTGCAACAAATATTCACAGTGATTATTGATGTATCTGCTGAGATTCAAATAAGCTGTAATAGAATCAGTAAAATGAGAGTAGAAGCTAGTGTACTAGAGTGAAGGGATATTTCAATTACCAAAGTAATAAACACTGAAAGAGATGTCACATTATTTACTGCATTTTCATTTCTTAAAACCACTCATTTCAAAGCCATAGACTAAACAGCATGCATTAAGACAATTTTTGATAACTAGCAATGAAAACATAATTTTAACTGATAATGGAACACAAATGAGGATCTTTAGATTTTGGCTTTTGCAGGTTCATTAACTGACCTGGAGGAGTACATCCTAACTTCACATTCGGATAGTGTGGTGATTTTATAAGTGACTTCAAGATGAGAAAATGAAGGCTTGAATACCCAATGCCCAAACTTCTAAATCTATCTCATAAGCAATTTTCACATTTAACTACTTTCTTAGCATTATGATTGCCTACTGGTAATAGGATGCTTCTAGTCCTATGTTTTTCACATTATTTCATGTGGATTGCTTTCAGATATGTTTCTCAAAATGATAAGTTATCTCATGGTTACAAATTTTACTTTTATACTGTCATGGCATGTTCACCAAATATGTACCCCATGATATGATCTCTAAACACTCAATCCATTCCTCATTGGAATGTGCATCTTAAGGACGGGGCACTGTGAAAACTTAAGTATTGGGCTTGGAATTAGTATTTTAAACATACTCAGGGAAAAAAATAGGGTAACTTCATGATGATTTCACTTTCTTTCATTTACAGAATGTACTGGCTAAATGATGTGTAACAAGATGTGTAAGACAGTAAGAGACACAACTGGGAAACGTCACTATAGTGGTGATGCAACTCAAGCATCAGACTATGAACAACATGAATCACCTCAATGACACTGTGCATTTCCTGAGGACCAAATCCCACCAGCCCACTCAGTGACCCAGCTGTGTTTGCTATCACAAGTTAGTTTTATTTGCTGGTTTATAAAATATGTTATTTAATAAAAAGCCCTTTTGATTTGTCAGGACTTTAACCACTTTACTGAAACTGGTGACAATGAAATTATGAAAGGCAATACACAACTTTTCTAGCTTTAAATGTTGTACTCTATTCTTCCTAATTATCCAAAACATCACAGATGCCTGTATACTCTCCTTAGAACAGACAGGGGAAGATCACCTAAATTTCTAATTTTTTTTTCCTCAATTCTGAAATGACTGAGGACTAATCAGGATTTTTGTCACAGTAATTTGATTGGGAGTGTGAAAAGATATCCCTCACAGCCTCCTCAACTAACACGACTGCATTGGCAAAGGCCTCAGAGTGGACGTATTTATACTGGCAAAGAACGCCTCTTGCTGGGATAGTTTATCTTATTCATGGAACCAGTGGGAGTTCTGTCCTTATAAAACCTCTCTTGCTAACATAAGGCACATTTTCTCAAGAATGTTTTACTGATGTGAATATATCAGCAAATATGTCTTAGTGCAAGAAGTCTTTAATTCAATTAAAAATTAATAGTATTCAAGCCTTAATGCTTTTACCGGATAAATTAATTAATATCAACTTATATAATAATTATGATTAATGATAGGAAAATTTTACGCCGTATTCAAACAAAGTTTGAATCAAATTCCTGACATTTCCAAAGGTATTTTATGAATCTCAGGATTGTCTTGTGTTCTTCAGATTCACTTTTTTTTTTTATCTTCTCTTTTTTAGAAGATGATTTTTCTAATATTCAAAGTCCTCATTAGACCTTTAGAAACCTTCCAGGTTATGTCTATATGTCTTCCTTTCTGTATCTTTCTTTACTGCCTTATTTGTCTTTCATCCTACTGATGTCATTTTAGCTTAAAAAAATTATGTTGCTTGGGGGGAAAGAAGTAGATTTTCCTACTAAGGTAAGTTTGATTTGCCTGGTACCTAAATGGATACCCTTGGATATTAGGAGACAAAATGATCAGATATAACTCCCTTTTCACACATATGTTTGAAATCTCGTTTTATTGCTCTGCTTCAGAGCCAATATTATCTCAGCCTCATGCGTGTCTATTTTGCTGAACTTATTGCTATCTTAGTTCATTGCAATTGCAATCCTTGCTTTCCAATTATAGGTGAAAGATACTCAGTTTCAGTTATTTACTCAGAGTTCATGTGGGACCATTCAGGAATGTATCTGTTGTGTAAAAATACATCTCAAACACAGATCTTCAAAAACGCTCATGAGCTTCCTAGAGCAAAAGGCATCATTGCACAGAACACCACAAAAGTACCAGAACAGAGAGATAATGCAAAGTCTAGAAACTACAAATAATAATAAATGCAAGAAATAAGTATCTGTCTTATTAAAAACTATGAAATAATGAATGACCTGACGAACACTGGAATATTTGGTGAAGATGACGAGCATTTGATTGCATTTATTAAGAAATGGTTTCCATGAAAGCAAAAACAGTAACTGTTGAGAAATAAATTCTTTTGGAATTTAAGTTATTTATCCTTATGGTTCTTCACAAGGCACCACTGGAACCCTTTATCCCAAATGATGCTGGGGAAGCTTGAAAGTTGCAAATGGGTACTGGGTAGCAGCAAGCATCATCCCAGAGGGACTAAAGAAAGCTCCTTCAGGAATAATTTATATTTGTTGCCATGAAAGGAAGAACAATAATGTTTCTAGGAAGGAGCCACAAATCAGTGAAGGTGTTCAGGAAAAAGAATGCATCAGTGAAGGACAAAATGAACCAATTCTAGCTAAGAGAGAAAGGACATATGCTGTGCTTGATCTGACTTGCAAATACAGTGTATCAGGGGAACATTTCTGGCATAAAGCAAAATAATTAATAAGTAATGATAGCTGGTACCCAAGCCTCACCAAAGGAACAGGGAGGTCCTGGTGGGGAGTGTGAAGCTTCCAGGCTGCCTCTAAGGGCAGGGAGTTCTTTTCCCAGCCTTTTTGAAGGGAAGGACCGAAGTCTTGCTGCAAGACCCCACTCTGAACAGCAGGCCTGGGTGAGGAGGCCACAGGGATCATAGCACCATCAACTTGATTTTACTCTGTGCCACAGAACAGGAAGCTTTTCTAAATGAATTTTCTAGTGAACTAAAGCATAGATGCCTTCTGTGCACATTTTTTCTGAAAAAAACCAACAAAACCTCTTTGTTGTAATAAGAATTGCCCAGATTCACGTTTTTTCCCCTTATATAGTTTCCGGTCATCCTGCATAAATATGCTGTACCTGAAAGTTTCAGTTTCTTCCAGACTAACATCCTGCAATTTCCCATCTCTACCAAAGGATATTCAATTTTAATACCACCTTAATCCTTCTAATTTAATCGGTAAATACTCATTTCTTTCAGCCTTTCCATTGTTTTTTCAGCTTGATTCCTCTTCTCCCTTCCTGCGCTGCTGTGTGATGAGGTCCCAGGTTACACACGCCAAACCCACCCAAGAGCAATTGAGGAGAGTGTTAAAGCAGTGAATCTGGTGGAGAAACAACAGTGAGCACTGACTGGAGGAGCTGCAGTGAAGTGACATGTTGATAACTTACACCTTGGATTCACAATCTGAAGCGTTTCAGTGCCAAAAAACAAGTGGGAAAAAAAATAACATGAAAGAATAGTATCAGTGCATTGCACTGGTTCTAGGAATACTTAGAAAGTATTTAGGAATAGCTTAGTTAGACTGAACTAATTACAAGCCAGAACGCATTGTGGGAAAAATCAGGGAGAAATATGATCATTACCTCTTTTAGGAGGGTCAAACCCAGAGTAAGAAGAAAAATGATTTTGAATGTCCTTGGTGGATACAAATAGGAACAGTGGATTTAAGCTGTGCAAAATAAAATCTCCAGCCAAGTACCAGGAAGCATTTTCTGCCCGTTAGGATGTCAGATCACAGAGCTGTCTCCCAAGGGAGGTGGTGCAAGGAGCTTCACTGTATGAGTCATTTAAAATTAGACTGAAACAAAGCACCTGCACATACCTCAGGCAACATAGCTTCGTTGGCAGGCAGACAACCTCACTGACCTGACAAGACTTAACCAGCTCTCCTTTCCATCATTCCATTTAATTTTAGTCTGTTCATATTAAGTAAAATGAGAAAAAATAGCATTCTGTGTAGCACTCATGTATTCGGGTCCTCAAGTGACTGATTACAAATGAAAAATACATAAATCGTTATAAATATTCAGAGATCTGATAGGTAAATCTAATGACTAGCTCAGGTTTGTGTTATTATTTAGGAAGTTATTTTAAAACACTCCCCCTCTCCCCCCTACCGAAATGACAAATTTTCCTCGCCAGAAGGTGAGCCAGGCAGGGGTAATCAAATACACAAACAAGATTTAGTTATACCTGGGATGATTATGGTTAGGGCATTTATTTTTGGACTCCTACTGCTTGAAATATCTACCTTTTCAGACACTCCTTAAGAATGCCAAAGCAAAAATGGTAGCAGCAGAAACGAAGACAGTGCCGATAAGAAAACATTCACATCTGAGCAGCAAGACACTCCAAATTTGCTCCCCTGAGTTTTTCAGCATGTATTTCAGAGGACTGAATACCTCATTTGCTTTTTTTCTTCCCCAATTCCAGACACCATGGGCTAAAGAGACAAAGGAGAAGATTTAGCCTCAGGCTTTGAGGGAATTTACAGGAAAAGAACACAGGTAACAAATTGAGTAATTGATTCTTAATCCACTTTTGATATTGAAATTCACTTCACTCTCCTCTTTAATATTATTTACAGTTATTTTCTGTGATTGAAAAGGAATTAACATATCTGTAATTATATAGTGCAGAATGTGGGGGGAAAAGTAGAATGGCAAAGAAAAGGTCAGTGTTCGCAAAGAGCTAACCTTCATTGCAGAAACCCAGCACCTGACCTCTTGGACTGGCAGTGAGGAGCAAATGCATTTATCAAATGTTATGTTTAAGAAGAGCAAATAAAATATCAATATTTAGGAAAGAGAAGAAAATGTCCAAGTACACAGTGACCTATTATTCTGACCTCAAAACTATGCAGGGCTTTAAAACACACTTTGAAAATGAACAACAGGAGCCTGATCTCTCTTCAGCTTTAGAGTTTTGTGTGAACCCTTGCACAGGAAGTGACTGAACCAGCATGGTTCATTCAGCTTAGCAGAACGAAAATGAGGTGGAACACAAAGGTTCTGCATTTGCAAGGGGTGATGTAGGAGTAAAATGAAAAATTAACTGGTACTTGAACATAATTTTTAATGCCATTTCACACATCATAGTCTGTTTCGAAAAGTGCAATACTTACAGGTCATATATAATATTTCCCAGTCACATGGGAACTATGTTGGATCCCACTCACACCCAAGGATACATGAAAAATGCAAAGGGCAATTAAGTCTAAGCCCTTGATCAGCTACCAAAGCACAGAATCATGTAAAGGAAATCCAGTACTGACACAGAAGTGAATGATGTTGGTTTATACTGAACAAAATCCAGAAATTAGAGATAATTTTCTATGTAGATGAGGAAGGATGTTCTAGAGCAATATTTTAATACAAAGTAAGAACAAGATATTCTATGATTGTGAGACAGAGCTTGCTAAGTTTCCCACAGCAGAAGTCTGGAATCCATTTCTTAGAAAGAACAGAACGAGGGAGGAGGTTCTTGTGTCCAAAGCACACAACCAGAAGCACACAGTGTTCATCAAGGATGGCCAAACCAAGAGCTTTAAACTGCTAATTACAAGACAGTTGGAGATTCCTCAAAAAACAAGGAGCAAGTTGAGGATGGAATAGGCAAGATAAGAGCCAGGGGAGAAGGGAAGAGAAGGGACATAGCAGACAACAAAACCAAGGATGAAGTGGAATCACTTTAAGCACAGGTCCATAAAGGAGGAGGTGCCTGTGAAGCGATCTCGAGACTGTTCTGGTGAATGAACATGCCTGGTTTTCTCTCTGAAGTGCTCAGACAATAATGGATACAGCATGGGGAGGCAACAGGAGGAATCAGAAATCCACACGCAGTTACAGTCATTAGTCATTAGTCATACAGAGCTAACGGTGACACAATGCAATAGCAACGAAATTTTTGCAATGGCTGGGTACAGACTCTCCAGGAAAAACAGGCTGGGAAGCTGAGGTGGCCTTTTTGTGAGACTGCAGCTGGAATGCCTGGAGCTCTGCCTGGGGATAAGGTACTGCTGCATTGGTTATTCCTCCCCAGCTGTATCTCCTTTCGCTGAAATTCATGAGTTTACTCTCAGCCTTGTTCTCCAGCCTGTTCAGGTCCATTTGAATGGCAGCACAACTGTCTGTATCAGTTACTCCCAGCTTTGTATCTTCTTGCAGAGGGTACACTGTCCCATTTTCTGGATCATTAATGAAGATGCCTGAGGAACGAT
Organism: Acanthiza pusilla; assembly: GCA_036630365.1. Taxonomy (NCBI): domain Eukaryota; kingdom Metazoa; phylum Chordata; class Aves; order Passeriformes; family Acanthizidae; genus Acanthiza; species Acanthiza pusilla. The sequence goes on from JAXCHO010000079.1 coordinate 41,877,455, forward strand.
ATTGGCCCCAGTATCAATCCCTGGTGTAACACCATCAGTGTCTTACCTCCAACCTGACTGATTTCAACCCCCTGGACCTTGCTGTTCAGCCAGTTCTCAATCCATCACACCATTCTCTCATCCACATTTTGCCACTATGAGAGTGTTGTTGGAAACAGCATCAAAAGTCTTATTAAAGCCCAGGTAGGAAACATTTGCTGCCCATTCTTTATTCATAAAGTTGGTCACTGGATGACCTGAGGAGGCACCTTCCAGCCTAAGCAATTCGGCAAGCCTGTGCTCTTGAGGATGACCATTTGTGTGTGCCAGACAAGAGCAGACAGGCAGTGGCAATCTGTGTGTCAGATCGCTGATAGCCACTGTGAAGTGGGTGGCACTGAGTAATATCAGCTTTACTGATAGGAGTAAAGCTGGAACCTGACCCCACCTGTCAGGCTTCTTTTGCAGGCCTAGGCAATGTTAGAACTGACTTCCTCTGAATTCATGCTCATCAGGGCTATCGATAAAAATGGGAGCTCATCTCTGTGTCTGTGCCATGTAGATTAAAACACTGATGCATTTCCTTGTCTTCTGTTTGATCATCAGCCTTGGAATAAAGTCCCTGTTCTGCTCAGGGCCTCTTCTGGGACCTTGAACAGGTCTTCAGCTGCACAGGAGTGTTCACCTCATCCACTTAACTCCTCCAGCATGTGCTCTGTAATCTAGTGCATCCAAAGCTAAGAACTGAAATTCTCAATATAGACAATGCAGAGAATTTAATGCTGTAGGGGATGATTAGGAGCACTAAGTTAAACACTTACAGTTATATACTGTAAGTAAACTCTCAGTCACCTCTCAGTCATATGTTATTTTTCCTGGTGAATTCCTGACTCATTCATACAATGTAAATGTACAGAATGAAATGAAAGAAGGGTATTCAGTATTTTTTTTATCTGAATGGTGTGTGTCTTCATAACATGTATCATGAAAACTTTTGCAGTTGATAAAGTAAAGGTGCTGTGAACAATTTTTTCAATGCCTAATCAAAAAATACAAAGGTGGCATTGGAAGCAGCTGGTTTCTTTTACCTTCTTTTGCCTTGATGACTTATTTGGAATGGCACTTCTGAAAGTAAATGCTATCTCACAAACCAATTTATTTCTGAGCATCTTTGGAATGAGGAGTGGAAAGAATGAGATAAAGCAGCAAAGGAACGTAATTATTTTGTAAATTGCAGGTCAGCTGCATGAAGACTACTATAAAATATATCACTGTGCTTTGCCCAACCCTTTTTTACAAATAGATCAAAATAAAGATCATACTTACAAGTTGAAAAGTTATTGCAGTGCTGAAAACAGTGGAAACTGCAAATTGTAATCCAAACAACAAAACAGCCCACTTCCCTCCCCCCCCCCCAAGTTTTTATATACATTTAGAGAATTTTGACAAAACAATGCATTTCTGCATTTCTGTCTCCAAAAATTTACTGTCTATGTGATACATGTTTGCTCCCAAATCTTGCTTATCTAATTGGATTGCCACACTTCAAAAAAGGGTCTCCTGAGCTCATATAAGCTGTTTCACCATTTGAAGATGTGTAAAAATTAGGCTCTGTACAAGCCATGTACCCTTAAGATAAACACTCCAAACACACTATATACATACAACAAGGATAAATGATGAAATGTTCAAAAAACATAATGATTTTCCTTAGGAATAATAATTAATAATAATAATAATAATAATAATAATAATAGCAATAAATAATCTTTTAATCTTGTGCTTGGAATGATTTTCCTTTTTACCCCCCATGTGACTTCCACTGACAAAATCAGTAGTACCAAAGGTCAAAAATAGTTTAGGATGCAAGAAATTTCTCATAATTGACAAAACAAAAAACTAAAAAAACCAAAAAACAACCCAATTTGCTGAAAGCCCAGAAGGTCACTGATGCAGGCTCTGCTCCAGTTGATTCAACCTAAGCCTCAACACAGAAGATTAATACCAAATTTTCACCTCACAGTCCCTAAAAATGTCTTTCTCTGAGCTTGCATTAAAGATGAGGCGAGAGGGTGACTGTTCTGTGGTCAGCTCAGCCTCCTCACAAAGCAGCTCCTGCTGACTCTGCTCCTGTTGGTCTCTACCTCACCCTCCAGTATGATCCCAGTGAGGAAAAGGCAAACCAGTCTTGCTTTACCCTAATCAACCAAGCATCCTGCCTTTGTCTCCAGGCTATTCCTTCAGGCAGAACAAGCCACTCTGGCACTGATGGTAAGCCCTGAATGCGGGGGTGCAATGAGGCACCAAACGCTGGGGGCTGAGACTGTAAAGGCACTGCCAGGTGAAATTATGAAGGGAAATTATTAAATAGGATTATAGGGGTGGCTCCTTCATTTCTATCACTTTGATTTCCTTCCTTTCTTTTTCCAGCTAAATTTTGCCACTGAGCATATAATCACGCACATCTTCATACCATCTGTCTTCTTTCATATTTCTTACAGCTGAGTCAGTCAGAGTTTTAATTTCAACTTTCATCGATCAAGAGATTTTTATCCTATCACAGAGAGAGCAGTAGAGGTTTTCCAAAGATAATAACAGTTTCAGTAGCCTGCAAAAGGTTTATTTCTATTTCTTTTAGCTGCAGAGTTTTTATGCTCAGCAGAGCAATATCCAAATACAGCTGGGAAAAATATGACAACAAAACGTGTGCTAAGGATTACCAACACAAGTACCTGCAACCGAAATCTCCACAGGGAGGTGAGACAGAATTTTTCTCCAAGGATTCTCAATTATGAAGTTACAACAGCCAGCGGCTTTTGGTTAAGTCAAACTCGTAAAGCCAACTTATGTCTGACATATCCCAAGTGCCAGCTCGGGATGTTCCTTCCCTTGTCACGGTTTGTCTATCCATAGCAAATGAAGTGCTCCTCAAAACAGTGACAGTGCAGGATCTGCTCCACAGCCTGTGCTGTGGAGTCTCTAACCTGCCTGCCACATACTGGGCAAGCAAGGAGGAAAGGCCTTGCACCTTCCTCCTTGTCTCTGCATAAAAGCCTTTCAAAGCCCCATTACAGAAGACTGTTAATGGGGTATTTTGTGACAGCACGCAGCCTATGCTGCCTACTGTAGTAGAAAACAGGAAACCAACTGCTTTAGATAAATCCTTTGGAGTTATTATGAACCAGACTGAATATAATCGTCTTTAACAGAATGTGTTAAAAATGCTGACAATAATATTGTTCCATACCAGAATCTGTGCTTTAAGGTTTTTTAGTTGTGAATTAACTCCCCAAGTGAAGCTTTAAGTGATGAAATCATTCAGCTTCTCTATTCACATGGGATTAAGCTGATGTGTTTCTTATTAAACTGGGCAAGAAAGCAGCTGTGAGCTACACCAGTTCCAGATCTTCCCAGTGGTGGGATCTTCCAGCTCCTCAGAGTGAGAGAACACTGCACTCCCAGCTGCAAGAGCCATTCAATCCTCACTGTTATTTACCCACCTTTTAAACACTTTGCCACTTTTGACTAATTTACCAGCAGCCTTTTATCCACCACTGCACCCATCTCTTCTCCCTTCCTCACTTATTTTCCAAACTGACATTATCTTCCCACTTGCATAACTCCTCACTCAACTCAGCATTTGCTTTACCTTTTCTGCTCTTGTTAGCACCCGCTCTTACAAAAATCTCTTTGTATCTCCTGCTGTTCCTGATGTGCCCTCAGGAAGAATTATTTATAGCCACGCTATGATGTCACCAACTTCAGGCACATGAAGCTGGAGGGGACTTCCAGAGACCATTTTATCCAACCTCCCTGATTAAGGAGGGTCATTCGGAGCAGGCTGCCCATGGCCAGATGGCTTTTGAGTATCTCCAGAGATGGAGACTCCACAACTTCCTTGGGCAAACTGGGCCAGCACTTGGTCGCTTTCACAGGAAAAAAGCATTTTATGATATTCAGATGGAACATGTGTTTCTGTTTATGCCCAATGCCTCTTCAATACCTCTCTTTACCTCTTTCATCTCTCTCTAAGTGTTCCGATGCACAGCTGTGCAGCAGTGGCAGCGCTGGTCCATGGACACTCAGGGTTTGGCACTCAGCTGCTTTCCCTACTGACTGCTTTCATAGCTGCCCTTCACCTTACGAGATACTCATAAATTCCCAAAAGAAAGCGCTTTCTCTATTTTTTCTCTGCTTCTGCAGCACCTAGGCAATGGTTTCCAGTCAATGCCTGGGGTTCTCTGACACCACCTGAATATAAATAGCAACAATTCTTTCATCTAAAGCTCCTAAAACCTTATTAGGAAAGAGCATTCATATGCACAGAACACAGAGGGAGAACAATGGTATCATTTCCCTAGAATCGACCTCAATGTCTCTGGAAGACCCTGCAAATGTGTCTACACACAGACAGAAAAAGTATTTGATTCCCCATCACCAATGTGAAAGTTCAGCATTCTTATCAGGCACATGGCTATGCAATTCAGAAGACCTTAAAGATTTTTTTTTTAAATTGTAGATTTTTTCTCCTGAAGTCCTGAATTCATTCCTAGAGTATGTAACATAATTTGGTGGTGAACTTAGATCAAAGCAAGATTTTTGTCTTTGCATTCCTCTGATCTTCAGCAGCCTTGAGGATGCTCTAAACCATGTCAGATATCAACCTGCCATGGTCATGGCTATCGTGCATCCTATCTCTTCCTGGTGATGACTGAAGGAGCTTAGACCTACTCCTAACTGAGTCTGGAAACACACATTTAAATCCTGAAGAGCCGCTCATTTTGCAGGCTGTGGCACCTCTCTGGCACCACTTTCAGTGCTGGTGCACTTTCCTTATGCAGGAGTAGCTTTCTGCTGCATCAGTAGTATCTTTTGAAACTTTTTCTATATTCTTGGGCCTTTTTTCTGTATGCAAAAAATAAAATTACTGTAAATGTAGGTCATCACCTGTGCTTTATATTTAATTCTCTAGCAGAATATGTGACCTTGATTTCTGATTGCTTCTTCCCTGTTTTTTTTTTTTTGGAAATACAAGGAGAACCTTCCATTGGCCAAACCCCCCTGTAGCTCTATTTATGCTTTCATTTACGCAAGGTAAAATGTAGAGTCATTATTTTTGAAAACAGTGTAACCAAATACACAGATTTCCCTACACTTGAAAGGTTGTGTTCATTTGTTTTTAATATCTTCAGGTTTTTTTGTTTTGTTTTTAATCAGAAACTCCTTGCTTTGAAACACAAACACTTCTTTTAGTGCTTGTGTTTTTTGGTCTTTTATCTTGCTTTAATTAGCTCACTTGGGAAGTAATGTAACTCTATTGCAGAAAAAGCTGTATCAGTAGCTGAATCCTTCTTTTCAATTAACCATACAAATCCAGGCCTTCTTCCCACACTCATACTGCATTATTTCGCACTTGGCACAACCTACTTCTCTCAAAGTCCTTCATTATTTTAATGTTATCCCGACAGGATGCTTCCTGTCTCATTTTGTGCCAGCAGGCAGAAGGATGCACACTTTTGTTCACCTGTCTGGAGTCCACCATAGCAACCATGACCAGGGTTGCATGCAGGACTGCAAAGCCTTACAATACCTTGCTATTGAAACAGAGTAATCAAAGCAAGATTTAACACCCTCCCCTCACCCCCCAATTCCTTCCAAGACCATAAAATAGAATTTTTTGTTTCTTGCTGCAAAGCAATTTCTGCTGAAAGAATAGAAATACAGAAACTGTAATCCTTGCTAGCATACAGAAGCCTTAGCCTGATTTTATAGAACACTGTGCAAACAAGGGAAGGCTTTGAGGGTCAGTTTTGCTCCCAGGAAACTCCTCCTCACTACAGGTGTGTCAGGAAGGCAGAAGCACACACAAGCAAACAAGGAGAAATAAAGAATTGTTTCCTGGATCTACAGGGCAGCATTAGGAAAGCTGGAGTTGCGATTGCTGAAGGACATCACGGGCAACAGGAGAGCTTTCTACAGCCACAGCAGCAACTAAAGAAGAGCAGGGAGAACGTGGGCTGGTGTGACAGGTGACCAAGCGATGGAGAGCGTAGGAAAGGGCAACCTGATGAAGGACTCAGCATCTTCATTCCCTCAGCCTTTACTGCTGCTCGCTCCCAGGCCATTCAGCTCTTTGCTTAGGAGCCAAGGATGGCAGAGACAGGAACTACCCATGGTACAGAAGGATCAAATTAGGGACTAAACAGGTCAGCTGAGCATCCATCCATAGGACTGGATGGGATGCATCTGAAAATGCCAGGGAACTGGCTTGATGTTGTTTTGGGACCATTCTCTATCACTTTTGAAAAGTCGTGATTAAGAGAGCAAAGGTGGCACTTGAGAAGGCACTTGTCAGTCTTCAAAAAAGACATGAAGGATTTAGGGAATATACTCAGAAAAAATCCATAATATTTGGTTCATAAGAAGACGTTAATAGATAGGTATTGTGGAAACTTCGGTATATCCTGTGTTTAGAAAATATAAGGGCTTCAATATTTTTGGAAAATTCTGAGATTGAGAGAAACAGAAAGGGGATTTTCTTAATTAGTTTTCCAAAGAACCTCCCGAACACTGTTTTGACTGCAGTTTATGGTATTTAGCAGAATACTATTTGATACAGGAAGGTGATCATTTTTCATCTGAAGCTTAATAATGAGGAATATAATAAATATGAATGTGTAGTATCTGAGAGGATATAAAATCCAGAGGAGCTTCACAAAAACGTAACATCACGATAAATACATGTAAACTGGACATAACAAATATTGTGTCTTTCCAGTAACACATTGAAAAATGGAGATCTCTGTAAGCAATGTAGCTAAACATGTCTCCAGAACACATCATAATGATTTGCAATTTGAATGTTAAATTCTTTTACATATTTTGTAATAACTATAGGTACATGTATCTTATCAGTGTGATAACCTGATAACTCAGGCTGTACAGTTTGATTTTTTTTCCAGCACAGTTTGCATTCAAACTAAAACTACACAGTATGTACCGCAGGCAAAGTTCAGTTAGAAATGTAACTGAAATGCAAACATGAACTGGTTGTGACCTGTTTTATAAAAAAACCCCACAATCAAAACCTAATGTGTCACACAGGCAGCATTAATATATACTATACTGAAGCATACAATACTGTACTGCAGCCTTTAATTAATCCCTCTACTAGTGCAGGAATATTTCTACTAATAACTACTTTTAAAATTTCTAAGAGATGAAACTTGGATCTCTACCTCTGGAAGTTATTCCAGCATTTAAATCACATCAGTATGAGAATTTTTTTCCAAATATTAAATTGAAATGTTCATCTATGCCAGCTTCATCACATTAGCCCTGGTTACTTATTTTCCCAACTCTGAATTATCTTTTTTCATCCATTGGGTTCACACATTCTAAATCCTCTGAGCTTCTCAATCATTACTCAACAAAGCTGTGTCTGATGAGTTCTCTAAATTTATTCCTACAGCTCTCCTGATAATTTGCATTACTTTTGCCTGGACACCTCAGTTTGTTAATACCTTTCTGGCAGCGACTACACAGAATTCTAAAGATTAGGGCTGAGGTCTTGGGCTGAGCTCACACATGGTCAACCCAGCTTGGAAAAAGGCATGAAGGCAAAATTTCTTTTTTGATTTCCCTGCAGTTGAGATCCTCTTGGTGCTGATCTCACTTTGATACAAAATAAAGTACCTTGAGAATTGTTTCAGTGAGCCTGTCCCAGCAGAGAGGGTTTCTGGAGCACTCAGACCTCTACAGTTTGTGCTCTGCCCCAAAGTAAGAGTGGAAACACAACAAAGCCAATACAATCTTACTAACACAGAACAGGGGCAAGAACCCAATCAGATCAAGAAGTCACTGACTGTAGTTAACATTTCTGCTCCTATTTGTTGACCTAAATGTTGAAAAATCCACAGTTACATGTTCTCTGAGTATGGGGGTGAAATGTAGACATTGTATTAATATAGAGATCTACCTCTTCAAGAGGCACTTTCAACAGGAATATGATTTTTATTACCAAATATATCTCTTTTTATTCTTCTGTGCCCTTGAAAACACTTTCTGCTGTTAAAAGACATGGCTTTTGAAGGACTACTTCTATTTTTATCTCTATACATCTATCCTCATGAATCCTTTGTTTTCCATTTTAAATCAGAATATTTCATTAGCTACTGTGTTTAGGTCTTAGGAGGGTAGCATTTTATTATCTTTATGTTGATTAATTTCCTTTGTATCCATCTGCTGTGGAGTGCTCAGGATGTCCTGCACACAAGGGAACACTGCATACAGTAAGTGGGTGGAATTTTGAATACCTTACAATTTTTACAAGGAAGAATGGAATCAAAACTACTGGAATCAAACACCAGCTCTTTATAAAGCCACTTTCACCACAAGGCAGTAATTAAAATCTCCATTGCCTACATGAAGCAGTCCTTAACTCATTTTTTAAATTTACAGATATTAAAATGAAATGTTAATTGAAAATGCATTAGCTGAACAGAAGGGTTTAGATCATTTAGGCTAAATTTGGCTTGAGAAAAGAAATGAAAGCCGATGTAAAACTTAATGTCTTCTTAAGGAGACAGTATGGGGACTGTCTCCAGGTGAATGGAATCAGAGCACCTCCCAGTGTTGCTTACTGAAAGATGTTGGAAGAATCACAGACAAGAATTGGTCGTGACCCACATTCTCTCCCCCAGCGGAGCTCATTATAATGCTGACCCCTTACAACTGTGCCTCAAGTTTTGTCCTCAAATAAACAAACAATACAAAACACTAAGGTTTCACCCATGGGATGCATTCAACCTGTTTTTTAAAGACTTAAAAATTACAGATTTCTGAAAAGTTAGGGAAATCGCAGCTAACACTAGCCCTTCTGCCAAGTAATACTCCATCACTGAAAAAAACACGGGTGAAATTCAGTTTTCTTTTAAGCCAGCTGGAAATTTACCACGGAATTCAGTGGGGCCAAGGAATGTCTATGATCATGTCAGGTGTTAAATAGTGATCTTGGAATTTTCACCAGTGAATGAATTTGAGACAATTCCAAGCAATTGAACAAATAATAAAAAGTGGATTTTTGACAAAATTAATGGCACAATAACTAAAATCATTGCTTTTCATTGAATAAATTATGGACTACTATATTAACAGCAAATAAGATGTCTTTTACAAAGCAACTATTATGGAGATTTTCTGAGGGAAACAAAAATTTGATAGAAAAAAAAAGAGTTCTACTTTGTACTCTATTCACAAGTGTACTGGTTGAATTAATTTATGTTCTTATTTTTCCCATATCTTTGACTGTTATGAACAGGCTTTTTAAAATGTTTTCATTTGTTACAGAACTCCACATTACTAAAATCCCTCTTGCTTTAATGTCTTAGAAATATATTTCTATCCTTATGGATTGCCAACAACCATGATTCTTTTTCTTACAGTATTTATACACTGAACATTCCTTGTTATTTCTGATGCTGCCACTGCATATGTCACTTTTAAGAGGCAATTCTACCCAGAGCATGCATTGCACTTAAACTCTTACATTATTAACACTTCATAATGATGTCTTAGCATAACCTTCAATCACGTGCCCCAACATATCTGGGTTTTGGAAATATTGAAGCTGTTACATTCCTGCTAATAAGCATTGACATTCTTAAGCAATATACAGTTCAAGTACATTCTTAGTCTCCTGATACGCTGCACTGGCTGAGAAATTTTGCTGATCTAATAAGGAGATGGGAACAACATTTGATGCCAATGATCCATGAAGTCTCCACGCAGGTTTTGACATCTGAGAGAGATGACAGTGTGCTGAGCCAAACCTCCTACTGGAGAAGCTATAAAAGTACATACACATATATACACACAAATACACACAATTTGCTCATCATAGGTTTGTTATTCTCCATATTATATATTGACACACTGTGTCAATTCAAGGACCATTTTTGAGCTTCTTTGCAGAAACTAGGAAAGGAATGTGGATTATTTTGTTGGGGCATGTGTTCCTGTGTCGCATGAGTCTGCACAGCAGCGGCTGTCACTCTGCACAGGAACACCTCCTTCCTCTGGTTACAGAACCATGGTTATGTTATCTAAATAAGTATATTGGATAATGAAGTTATCATTTTGAGCCAATTCAGAATTCCTTTAATCAGTACAGTAAATTGAAATTCTACTAAAAGGCAAACGAAGTGAAACTATTAGGATTTGGCTGTGCTATTACACATTGACCTTGAAATAAATGTTTGATGTGCTTCAGGCAAACAGCCCCTGCCTCAAATATAAAGGTGTTGCTGTATAATAAATTTTAGATTTTATATAAATGTGCATAATAAAATTTTTAATTTTACTACAAACTCAAAACTCAATGACAATGTCACTGAAGTTAATGTGACTTCAACCATTAATCTGAGTGAGAGTAGAACTGACTCTTGTATTTTTCTCTTGTTCTGCATTGAATAATGTTACCTAGATTGACAGGGAACTCTGCCACAGGTAAGCTGCAAAACATAGCAACTGTTTATGGAATATTATGAATGCTTAAAAGAATTCTTAGCTATAAAGATAGCTTTCTTCCCAGCAGTTGCTCAAAAAGACATTAGCAAAAAAGGTCAAAATAACAATGGATTTAGTCCTACTGAAATGAAATATTTTCATATTTGCAAAATTGCTAAAAGAAGAGATTTGTGGAGTTTTTATCATGAACATACTATTGCTTTTCTACAGCACTTTGGAATACTGCAGTCATTCACAGTCATCACAAAAGCAGTAGACAAAGAAAGGCATATTAAAAGCCTAAAGGAGAAAGGAGGTCACAGAGCATCCTATTTTTAATTCTAAAGAATTTATAACTTAAAAATCTCTTTTAAAACTAAAAAAATAATGTGTGCTTAAAAAAACAAAAAAACCCCAACTATACAACTCTGCCTTTCTAAGAATGTATGCCCCTTTCACTTTTAGATTATATCCTGTCCAGGTTGGAATCACAACTCTTCTTTGCTTCAACAGAACAAAATGTTTCTGGTTGTTCTGACTGGTTTTGTCATTACTATGAGAAGATATCCCACTCCCAACAATACCAAGTACTACAACGAACAATACAAACACTCAGGGTCAGGTAAGTCTCCACCTGACCTCCTTCTCCTCTGGCTTACCTGCATGTTCCAGATTCTCTTTGGAATTCACACAGTAGAAGATAAATTGACTGAAACAAACCTTCTAGTCAAAAGCTGATGAAAAACAACCCAAGTACACAGTCTGTCTTTTTATCTCAACTCAATCAGAAATCCCTCATTCTTTAAAACATTTTTCTAGTAGAAATGAACGGGTTCATAGTGATTGTGGTTAGATAATCAGCACAGACTGACTCAGCTACACTATATATGAACTTAGCTAAATACATAATAATTTTCTTAAAAGAAAAAAAAAGAAAAAAGAAATCTTCAAACCAATCTATTAACACTGAGAACCATTAAAAAGAAGGCTAATTTGTTTCAGAAATCTGATAACCAGTGTTGATAAGGAGAGGAAAATCCATCTCCCAGAGTATGCATGCTCACCTAAGTTGCTTGATCTATGCAAGAATTCAAAAAATCATGTTCTTTTCATGAGGGAAATCCAAAATTTCTTTGCTCTGGTTGGTACAATTGTCACCAGTAAACTTAATCACTGCAGTCCTAATATGCTCAGGAAAACTTGTGATGGGATGATTAGTAAAATTCTTCCACAAAGAAGGTGTTACAGTCAAGAATTAACTACGAAACTGGGGATTTAACTTCGTATGGTCTGGTTCAAAAGTCTTTGCATGGGAACAGGAGAAATAGCATCTGTAAAACAGTTATATTTGCTCATGTGTTACCTATTACTTCCCACAAGGGATAAGCAGATAATATATTATCTGTTATTTGTCAGAATGCACATGTGGTGATCAGGAAACCTGGGACTCAAAGACAGGATTTAGGCAAATTGGTCTGTTGAGTTTAGTTTTACGTTTAGTTTCTGATTTCTTTGGCTCCAGTGAACTTGTCACCTGTGATAAGCAAATGATGAGACAGACGTTGCACAGTCACGACTTTGGAGCTCTCTTCAGCAGGGTCCTCAGCTGGTTTGAGGAGTTATGCAGAATTCCTCAACCAATCTTTCACCTTGCTGTCCACTCAGCTCTGCTAGCTGGTATTAAAAGACACATCTCAGTATCCCTCCAGGGACAGAAGAGCTCTGTGAATTAATTTAACGTAGCAGTTCAATCTCTACAAACTTGCTGCAAACTAATGAAATTACATGGTCAAGCAATGACAGACCTGGGTTACACTTAAGCTCCTCTAATGTTACTTTCAAACACCTAAGGTAACATAAAGACTTCAAGAAAGGCTTGTTATTTAATTAACCTGTGAGAAATGAAAAATGGTGGTGTTGTATTAATGTTTAGGTAACTTGTACCATTACATGTCAGACAGTGGTGAAAAAAGCAGAAACCTGAAAGATGACATACTTTCCTTTATTTGACCTTCTTTAATGGAAATCTTTGTTACAAGTTCTGTATTGATATAACTCTTAATGAAAATTTATTTACTTCACAATGGGTACTTTGTGCTGATTAGGTGGGAAAGAATTACCTTCTTTACTGCTATTTATAACACAGCTAATGATTTTTTGGGGTGAATAGCTTCTTATTTATCTTCAGATGCTTTGCTTGACAGGGACAAAGTCAGGACAAAAAGGTCTTCATTGCTTCTTTCGCTACAAGGTGAAAATATGGGGCTGATTTCTGTAAAACGGCTCTACTCACCCAGGTATTCCCATATATATGGGTCATATTTTTCCTATAGAGTGTTCTCCCTCTAATTCTGAATATTGCAATAAAAAATCACTATCCATTACCCAGTTATTTAAAATACTAGTGTATTTGCAAGAAACATCTGGTTTAAAATAGCATATCATTAATCTGGTTTTATTAAAATACCCTGCTCTGTAACTACCCACCTCTTTACAACAGTTTTACTTTTAGGATAGCTGTGTTTAGGAAAAGATTTAAAATCAGATGAATCACCATTTCTCCTGGGAAGCAATGCTATGCAGTAAGCTGCTGGTTCCTTGCCCCATAGACAGGCATTTCTAATAGAGACATTAGGACACTTCCTATCCCTCTGCCATATTACAAAACTAATGAGTTCTTTTCAATAACTTTACAAAGCCCGTAATACACCACATAGCAAATTCTTCCTCTGTTACTTAAGTAGTGAGGTTCAACTTCTGATATAGATGGATATTCGTAGGATCACGCCTGCAAAGGAAAAGTGTCACTCCTTACACCTGATTTCTGTTGTAGAATGTGCTTGTCTTATGTTGGAAAAGCAGCTGTTTCCTGAAATTTTGTGAAAATGTCCTTGAGTATTTGGTGTAAAGGAGTAGTGTTTCTGTCCTGTAAGTGCAATGTATTACCATGTTTCTCTTAACCACTATAATATAGTAAAATTACAATGAATCCATCTGCATTTAGCTTTTACATATGAAAATATTTTCACAATGGCCATATGGCTCTTCGCAAATTTCTGATAACAGTAGCAATGACACATTTCTAACAGGATGTCCCAGTGCAATTCCATAAAATCAGAAAGCAGCACAATGGTAACACGATGCAAATTTAGTGGTAAAAGCGTGCTTACCTTCATACGTTCCGCTTTCTAAGAGAGCACCACTTTTCTCCAATTCCATAAAATCTTCAACAGTGATGAAAATATAGTCCACACCAGGGACCTCCCCCTCCTTATGTGGCCTTGTGGTGCCTGTTAATAAGATGAAAGACACACTGTCAAGCACATGGCCTAAATGTAGAATGATCTTTCTGAAAGCTTTGGAAAATTTACAAAGAAAACCATTTACACAACATCTTATGTAGCACATCTTCCTTGTGAGGATGCCTTTCAAAACAATATAGCTGTATTTGCTGAAGCTGACAGAGGTACATGAGATGCATGTTTAAGATCATGCCAGACATTATTTGGAGCCATATTATTTATTCTCACTAATGAAAAATTACCATATAGTTGTTCTTTTTATGTTACTAGAAAGACTCTCAGTGATATTAGGCATTCAGAGGTAACATAAAACACTTAATCTGCTTCATGACATTTGAAGTATTTATTTAGAACACAAAATGATAATTCTGGAAGTAAATCCGTAAGGGTTGTATTCACATTGCTTGTTTCACTGCCATAAATGGACTTGACAAATGGTTAGGCTTTAGGGCCTATGGGATTAAAATCACCTGCTAACCATGCTGTCAAACTGCAAAAGTGTTTATATTTAGTTATTGCCTCTCTTGTCATCTCTGGATGACAGAACTCTGTAAAAGCTGACAGACAATATTACACACAGGCTGAGAAGTGACTTGGCTTAGCTAGCAGAAGTTGGGATGCTAGCAGGGAAGAGTCTGAAACTGAGCTCATTTCCTAATGGTCCAGTTTGCTGTGGTCAGACTACCTCTGCTTTGACTGAAACCACTAAGGCAGTCTCAAAATCCCATTTGTAAATGGGAGAGTTTTAGGCTCTCCTCAGTCTTGGAGTGTTTGAAACACCTGAATCAATTCTTTATCAATACTGTACTGATTCCATCACACATGCAGGGTTTGGTTTAAAGACTGTTGACACTGGGAAGTGGCTAGAAACCTGTCCAACCTCCTTGCTGTTACCTGAAGACACAGCAACACAAAAGTGTTAGATTAACTTGATTGCCTGTCACAGAGACCTTTTTCCCTCAGAGACAGCCTGAAGTCTATGGCAAAGACTGAACGAGCCTGTCAAGCGAATATTTCAGTAGCTAACATGGGGAATATGTTTTGATGAATCTATAAGACTCTCCCCTCATTTCCTTTGATTCCAATTCCATTTTCATCTCAGAATTTACAACTAAAACTGGATTGTTAATTTCTGGGAATTTTTATGCTATTATCTGGAGTACTCTGTCCCTCTGGAGTACTGTGTTGAGCTCTGGGCTCCTCAGTACAAGAGAGACATGGAGCTCCTGGAGCAGATACAGTGGAGGGCAACAAGGAGGATTGGGGGTTTTGAAAATCTCTCTGATTTTCAGGGAGGGCTGAGGGAGTTGGGCTGTTCAGCCTTGAGGGGAGACGACTGAGAGGGGTCCTCATTAATGTGTATAAATACCTAAAGAGGGGATGCCAAGAGGATAAACCCAGGCTCTGCCCAGTGGTGCCAACCACTAGGACACAATGTCTGGTGCACAGAAGTTCGATCTAAATGTGTGGAAGAACTTCTTCCAGTGCAGTGACCAAGCACTGGAACAGAGTGCCCAGAGAGGGTGTGGAGTCTCCCTCACTGGAGATATTCCAGAACCATTTCAGTGCAGTCCTGTGCCATGTGCTCTGGGATGGCCCTGCTTGAGCAGGGAGGTTGGAGCAGATGACCACTGTGCTCCCTTCAGCCTGGCCCATCCTGTGCTTCTGTGATTACTCCTGTGTTTTGGAGATGGTATAGTTAAAGCACTGACACTTAGATTGCCCATAAGTATTCTGAATTTACTTCCCACGGATTATCTGATATCTGGGGATGCAGCAGCATCCCCAAAGATCTCCAGCCCTTTGGGAGAACTATGCTGAAGCACAGGGATTCTGGTGAACCCCTCAGCTCCTGGGTCCTTTCTACTTCTTAGCAGCACTGAATCTTCACAGTCTCTGTCCAGCTCTGCAACTTTCAAAAGCAGGAAAGGTGTTCCCTCAATATTTCTTTTTTTCCTAACGCCATGCAGTTATGGAAAAGAAAAACAGACAAATTTATTTATACATCAGCACAGGAGTATGAATATTAGTTAAAACCCCCAGAACCATGATAGGAAAGACTCAGAAAGGTGTTTGCTCCGTACCACAGACACATTTTAAAGAACATCCTCACAGTAAATAATCTGTATTTTACACTCTTTAGCTGCTTCACAAGGATAATATTGCACTAGTCATGTCCCTGTACGGTCTGTATGATAGTCAGGAAATTCGAAGTAAAGACCATACTCCCTGCATGGTCCAATACTCACAGACTGTGCTCACAGGTTTCAGGGCTCCAAGCTTACAGGCATGTTATAAATATTTCAATTATTACTTTTTTTTGTAAGCTAAGGGAAAACATGGCACACCAATATCCAAACATCTTCATATGTATTTAGCTGATTTGTATTTGGATTCACAGATTGGTTCCTATTGCATGAGGTAATTTCAAAAGCAAAAGTGTGTGTTTGGCCCAAGGATTTTCAGTGTAAATGACAAGGACAGGAATAACATAGTCCTTTTTGCATAATGACTTAATTCTAGAGTAATTTTCCAAATGCATGGAAGCAAATCATATCTTATTCTGCTTATCCGTTCCAAATGTAACAAAACCTAAAGAGAAAAATGCCTTTAATATATGAGGCCATTTTATTAGACAATCTACTGAAAATTTGTTCTGCAATTCTGCTCTGTACAACAGCTTGTTGTGGAAGATGGTACGCCAGGCTGTCATACATTACAGTAGCTGGAGGGATCCCTCCTGCAGAAACAGACTGCTAATCTTTAATAAACTTCAGCTGAGCCCTTGGTGTGACCTTGTATACACTTTGCCTTAGAAAAATTCCACAATACTTAATTAGCTCTTTTGTTTGTTTGCCAAATCACTCTGGAACACTGTTACTGCGATGAACTGAAATGCATGGGAAATTATACCTATCTTGTCAAATTACTAACTGCATTAAGCAGAGAAACACCACATTTGTCTTGATCTACTGAATTTCCAGCTGAAGAGAATAATAAACATAATTTTCAAGTAAAGTGATTTTAGATGTACTACAAAGCCAGAAGCTCAAGTGTTTATGACAATTCTCATAACAGCAACATAAACCACAATGGCATAAGCCCCTTCTTGCCAAGGGTCATGAAGAATAAAAGTGTTTCCCCTAAGTGTGCAATACCAGCAATTTCTCTGATGTATCCCCATTAAAAAACAAACTGCAGAAGCAAAAGAATGAATTCCGGATTTCTGAAAATGTTTTTCAGGGGTAATAGCTCCAAACTGCATTAATAGCAGGTTGTTGGCAAATGTGATCCTGAAGAAGACCTGGATGTTAATCAATTCAAATTTAGCAGAGATGCTGACTGCTCTACAGTGAGGCAGGAAAACGGAGGGAGGATCTCATCAATGCATACAAATACCTTAAGGGTGGGAGTTAAGGGAATGGGGCCAGGTTCTTTTCAGCACTGCCCAGGGACAGGACAAGGGTCAGTGGGCACAGACTGAAACACAGGAAGTTCCATCTGAATATGAGGCAAAACTTCTTTACTGTGAGTGAGGACAGAGCAGTGGAACAGGCTGCCCAGAGAGGTTGTGGAGTCTCCTCTGAAGATATTCAAAACCTGTCTGGACACAATTATGTGCAACCTGGTGCAGGTGAACCTGCTTTAGCAGGAGGTTGGACGAGATGATCTCCAGAGGTCTCTCCCAGCCTCAGCCACTCTGGGATTCTGTGAAAGGCACGCATTTAGCAATTGCTGAGCTGTGAGACTGCAGCATGATTTGCACAGTTACCTGTACACAGAGGGAAAAAAGCAGATGCTATGTTGAAGAAGCAGTATGTTTTTACTATCTCCTGGATTTTCTCATCAAGTTTTAGCAGAAAGTGGAAAGCACTTAGCCATACTTCATCACAGAACTAAAAGCTTCATTTCTAAGTGTTTAATTCACATGAACCAAAAAGGAAGTTTTGCAATCCCTGTGCATAATTATCATCCATTAAGAGCAGCAGAAATAACAGATTAACTACATGGCTCAGTCTATTGTCCACTGAAATTAGGTGGAGAATTTGATTCATATCAAAAGAATCCTTTAAAAAGAAAATAAAAGCCTGACACATGGTTATAACAGTTCCTGTTATAATTTGGGATTCATGACATTTTGGATACATTTTGATTTTTGCTGAAGAAGCAAAATATAAGACTGAAAAGCATGTTTAAAGGACTGTGCACTAGGTTGTAATGCACACATTCTACAACACCACGCATTTCTTAGGACAATATATTTTATATTTTATAGTGTAAAACAGAAATAATGAATTCCTGAATTTGAGATTTACAATGCACATAGGAACAGATAAGCATGTCCTTTATGGAATATGCATTCTTTAAGTGATTCTTTAGATCTTCATTATTTCTAAACTTGAGACCTACACATTAAGTAAACCAGATAAGCTCCTGCCTGGTGGCTAGCAGGATTATTAGATTCCAGATGCACATATCCTTTCAAATACCTTTTTAAAAAATATTTTTAGATTCAATATGCATTCAGGCGCTTCTGATTAAACACAGCCTGGATTTTCTATTTGTTCTTTTGGTTCTGTGCAATGTGACAGACAGTGAACAGCCCTAAGATAATTTATGCACTGTAAAATTAAGTCACATTGGAGCTGAACAGAAAACTAAAACTGAGAGATGAGAATGACAGTAGTTCTAGCTAAGGACTGCGGGTAGGAACATTATATATTTGTTTATTTATTTGGTTAATTATGAGGGGACCACTGGAACCAGCAAGAAGAACTCTGACCCAGCATTAAGCCCAGATATGCAAGTTTCATTGCCAATACCACAGTTGAACAAGTAAAATACCTTCTTTTTCATCATCTTTGCCAAGAGCAGTTTTCAAAACGTTAGCAATAAACTTCAAATATAAAAGCTAATAACAGAGAAGTGTGAAGACTTTGTTTAAAGTTAGGCATGGAAGACTGCAGAAAATACTTGTAAATAAATCAGAGAAACTATTGCTAATGCAGGTATCTTAAACACTTAAATTATATTCCACGTAATTCCTGGAAAATTACAAATTGTGAAATTGGCTGTTCGGGCATTTGGAAGTACAGACCTCACAGGGGTTAGCCAAGTCCCTAAAGGAATCTGATTTTCAATGCTCAAAAAGTGGAAAAGATGAAAAGAAGAAAAATCAGTTATGAATAATTTTGGATTCCACATTATTGCCTCAAGAGTTTTTTGTGTTTTGTTTGATTGGTTGGTAGATTGTTTTTTTAAGGCAAAAATTAGTACCAGCCAGGAAGCTCCAGAAGACATTAGGATTTTATTCATAAAATATGCTGTCTTAGTAAATATCCCTGCAATATATCCCAATATCTTTCATGCTTATCAGAAAACTAAAATTCTGTATCAGCTTTCCAAACAGATAAGAAAGAAAGCAGTGAACTGCTATTAAGAAACATTTGAGAACAAAAATTTGGAAATCTGATGATTAATGAGAGGTAGGTTGTGGTGTAGGAAGTCTGGGGTTTTATTTTGGCTAATTAGGAACTTGTTGATCTAATAAATAATTAACAGAGTCAAAGATTTTTTTCGTACATGCTTTCAACAGTCAGTGTTCTTTCATGTATTTTTAACTCTTTACAAACTTTTGCCTCTTTTGGAAGTTTAAACTTCGTTTCCTATTGCACACAGTTGTTTACACCTCCATAAATCTTTATTACAGCTATAAAAAATAGGTTTTACATTAAAAGGAATACATGTGTACAAGAGAACTGTCTGAATAATGAAGACATACATTAGGGCATCATGATGAGAGAATCATGTACACATGAACAAACATTTATGTTTCCACACAGATTTATAAAAATCACCTGTTGATGAGATCCAGAGAGAGACTTTTGATGTTCCTGATAAAATAAAGGTACACCTAATTACATGCAAAATGCTTTATGCTACTGGTAAAGCTTAATTAGGAAATGGTGTCTTATGGTCTTTAGAAGAACAAAGTCTTTTCTGGGAAATGTCTGATTTTTGCAGTTCTTCAAGAGGATAGATGATACAGTTAGAGAACTATTTGCATAGTAGTCTGTTGGCATGTGTAGCTCTGCTAAACAGTCAGATATTACAGCTGAATTTTTGTCCAGTATTAGCAAATTTGTTATTCCTGCTGATGGTTCAACTGATTGGATCATCAGTGGAAATATTATTGAGATTTGGGATGGTTTGTTCAACTGTGATGCCAAAACATCTATTTATACAGCACATCATTCAAATATACTTCCAGAAATCCTGGAAACGCAGCACTTCTGGCATAAAGGACAACATTTCTGCCATCAGCAACAGAACCTGCTTTTATACCACATGATTTTATTAACATTATAAATAAAATGTTATGGATGACTTCTGTTATGCAGCTTGTACTTATTACCACACACGCTGAAGAACTCTCTTGAGTCGTACACACACCACAGTGTACCTTGAAAGGTTCTGCAATGCCTGCAACAGTAACTTTTCAGCTGAAAAAACACTAATATTCTTATTCGCCTTGTATATTTTATTGAAACACAGGAAGCCAGACACTCTGTATAATGTCTACTTAATAGAACATTTTCAAAGGATTTGTGAAGTTGTTAGCTGTTGCTACTAAATCTCTGAAAATATTTAAAAATGGATTTTCTAAATCTACAGTCTTACTCTGAGAGGCATTAAAAGAGGGACTGTGAAACAGGCTACCATAGAAACCATCCACACATGTATTCTTAACCAAACTCACTTCAGCTGTTCAAATTTGTGTCAATAATACAGATCAATTAATAATGAATCAATAGTATGAAGCAGTAAAAGGATTTTAAGAGTATCAGGGCAGATGACTAACAGAAAAATGAGGGCAGTTCATGCTTAAAACAGGCAACTACTTAGTATGTGTGAATGAAAAAAGAACCCTGGTATTTAAAATGTGTTAGCCTTCAGATATGTCTGTTCTCACTCCGTAGTCTTCAGATTTCTGTTCTGCTGCACCTCTGACAAGTATCTGTCCACAAGGAAGGGCAGCAAAAGCCAATCCAGAGCACATCTCTCCTGAATCAAAACGCAGTTTGGAAAACTACAATGGATGATGTCTGAATGGCAGAATAGAGTTACATCTTACTTGGGCTTCATATCTTTCTGTTCATAGCTTGCCCCAATGGGTGTATTACTTGTGTTCAGCCCAAAAGTTGAGATATACAGGCAAAACTCTGCACCATTCACCAGACACTGGACTAGACCTTGGTTTGGTGACAGAAAGATGCCCATATGTAACAGAGATACTGTCGCAGTCATTTTTTACTGAACAAGTTCAAAGAAATGAGTGTCTGTGCAGTACTGTGTGAGACACTTCCAGTAGGCTCCCAGCTGAAGTCCCTGGTGGCCAACTGCTATGCAGACAGCAGAGCAAATGCTCAGCAGAGGCACAGGGAATGCCATTCCCTCAGCAGGGGATGCCATCAGCGCTAGACAGGATTTCTTACTGCAGGATGCCACCACATGCTGTGGAGGGCTTGGAGCAGAAGGAGAAGTCGTGCTGTGGACTGCTCCCCGTGGCAGCACTGCTCTGTCCCTGTAGCACATTTCTCATCTGAAGGTTGCAGGCTGATGAGGGCTGCACCTCTCAGGCACAGGGGCAGTGCATCCATGTTTTCTTGTCTGCTTCTGGGGTAAGACAAAATGTTTTGTTCCCTCTTTCGTCCTCTTGCTTTCCAACACAAAAGTAGGACACATACAATAATGGTGTGAACTCCTGTGTGACTGAAATGTTATGGCTAATGGCTGAAACATTGTTAAAATCACCAAAGGACTTCTGTCCACTGCAGAAACTGTGCCAAGAAGGAACTGGTCATCTGTGCCCTCCGAAGCCAAATCCCTCCCGGAACATGGCTCCTGACTGGAAATGGAGTGTGAGCTAAGCTACCTGATGGGAACCTGAGAGAAGATAAATGTGGTACTATTGTCCAGCTACCTCAAGGCTAAGGAGAAGTAAATAAGCCTTGGGGAGAAGAATGTACCCACGAAGGATGCCTTTCTCAGCAGCTGTGTAGAAAACCCCTCTGGCTGGGTTCATGGGGGGGAGGCCAAAGCCCACAGGCTCATTTGCGGAGGCCAGGTTTGCACCCCTGAGGGGGAGACTGAAACCCTGAAACTGGGAATGCTGCTCTCTATGGTGGTCATGGCCCTCTGCTCCGGGCTGAAATTCCCCAGCTCCCCCGGGGTCTGATGGGGCATCACTCGCTTAACTGTGCTGAGAGGTGGCTGTTGTGTCTGAGAAGGTGCCATAAGCCACCAAAGAGCCCCGCAGTGCTCCCAGACCCATTCCTCAGGCCTTCCACCAGGTGACTGCACACGATCTGAGTGCTGCAGCAGATGCAGAATCTG
The DNA here is from genome assembly GCA_036630365.1 of Acanthiza pusilla. Classification (NCBI taxonomy): domain Eukaryota; kingdom Metazoa; phylum Chordata; class Aves; order Passeriformes; family Acanthizidae; genus Acanthiza; species Acanthiza pusilla. Next base: position 41,899,639 of record JAXCHO010000079.1, read on the forward strand.
CTGCAAGAGACAGAGTGAAACCTCCCCTGCACACAGGGAAGGTGCCTGGGTGTTCCCCCGAGGCTGAACCTGTTTCACCCACGGGACTTTGTGCATTGGGGACTTCTTCCCCCACCCATGATGCACCAAGACCATCACTTTGACCAGTGGAAAACTACATTGCAACAACCAAGCCTCACCATGAGCTCCATGGGTGGGTATCTTTTCTTTCTCTTTCTTTCTTTTCCCTTACACATTTTCATAAGTGATATTTTTATGCTTTCATATTGCTATGTTACTATAGACAATAATAACAAAATGGCTATGTACATGCCTTCCTTTGCAACCAAACACAACCAAGTTGTCCTAAAATGAACCCTATATATATTTACAAACAGAGATCATTCAGTGATGTTTCACTCTAATCCACCCCAAGTGATCTGTTAAGAAGAATATTACCCATGTCATCTGGGTAACAACCCCTCGAAAAAAACACTTTTGTTTCTCTTTTTCTTCCACTGTTTCTCATAGAGAATAAAGTTTTCATTGAACTATGACCTTATGCAGGAAATTCCAAGGAAACACCATGTTTTGTATTTCTGTTCTAAAAAGTCCAGTTTAAAACAGCAGAAGAGAAAATCTATTCTTCTTTCAGATTAATGAATGCATCATGGAACACATCTACCATGGCATTCAGAAAAGAAATCTATCATTTTGAAACCATCTTAGTTTTTATATTATTTTCCCTAAAAACATTACTTCCCATAAAAAGCAAGTATTTGATACAGATTTTTTCCCATCTGTTTTTAGGAAAAAATTATTTTCAGCTGAACTCATATTAATTAAAAAAAAATAAATCATTCCTCGATAACAAGTTGAATAAATTATTTATACAGAAATCATTATTTTATAACATACTCACAAACTTAAAAGTGCATAATGCAAACAGATATTATGATTATCTTCATTTTTTAAAAAAGAAATTTAAAAACCTTGTTCATTCTTCTTTTGAAGATCGACAAAAAAAATAAGCTTAGATTTAACTTCAAAGGAGTCAAATACAGTGAAGTTCAGGAAATAAATGTCACATAATTCTGAATGCAGGGAAGCCCCTTGATATCCTTATCTCCAACAGGAATTATTTCTGAGGTGTAACTATAGCACTGGGGAAGGTTATTTTTGAACACTACATGATCCAACTAATGGACAAATTCCTTATTCCAGAAAAATAGAAATGTTATGTCTGAATAAGGATATAACATAAGAAATCCTGAAAGATTTCAGTCCTGGGTGTGACCTTGATGTTTTTCTTGGATTCAACAATGCTGAAAGAAAAGTTGTTGGTGAGTAGTGCTAATCTGGTTGGATAACGAAAATTTATGCTTTTCATGTACAGTGAGGCTTCCTTTTCTGATATGATGAGTTGTAATAATCAACCTTGCAACATTCCATTCAGTAGTCACTGGAGAGCAGTTATTTTAGCTCCAAACAGTTAGCAAGAACTAGCATCTGTTCCTACTGATGATAACTAAGCAAATTAAAAGTACCTGCATCAAACTGAAACGCATCTAATTATCCTCTTTTTATTTTTATGGATGCAATTAATTACTATGAAGGAATTTGTGCTCTAATAATCAGTATCAGAAAACTGAATTCCCTGAAGAGTGTGGGTCAATGATTCTAACTCCCCAGCTACCAGAGAACGTGAATATTCAGTATTTTTAGTGATATTCTTTCTTTCCTTTTAAGCATCTTAGCATTTCTGCTTCTTCAAAGTTCAATTCAAGAGCTCTGTATACCTAAGTAGAGTACCACTATTTCTTTTTCACATTAACCATCTCTCTGATCCAAATCCTGACGTGTTGTGGGCTGATTTCTGTTTATTCGGATGGGATTATTTTCTGGCATCACATGCCATTAATACACTGGTCCCTTTATCCCAGCATGTAGAAGTGCCACTGCATTCAATGGCTGTAAAGTTTGAGATGAATTTATAACTTGTGAATTTACCACAAGTGGGGTATATGGCATGCATACATTTCCTGCTACATAGCTCACTCTGTGCTTGTCAAATGCACAAAGATGTGCTTGCCATGAAGTATGGCTCACGTTGAGACACTTCAGTTACAGGAATTGCCACACCAGCCGAGCTTCTCCCTATTTGAGCAGTGGTCAGTGTCCCCAGCTGAGCAGTTTTTATCTCATAGAATGTGTGGGGGAGAGTTTTCTCCCTTGAGACACCTTTTGGAACTGTGATCTTTTCTAGGAAAAGGTGGTGTCCCCACCCATTGCAGGGCTGACTTGTTGCCATGGGTATTGTGGTGGAGAGCACGAACACAGGAGTTTATTTTCTATTTTTGCAGCACAGCCATTTGTCATTAAGCTGTTCAAACATGAGTGCTGCTGCGCTCACCGGGTGCTAGTCGGGGCACACTGCTGTACCTAGAGTCGCCAAACCTCAGCTAATTCTGCTGCTAAGTTATCACTCCAGGGGAGAGCAACAATGAGCTCTGCAAGGAGAAGCCACTGCTGCCGTTTTTATGGCAGTAACAACACATAAACACATAAACACATCAACACTGCCAACACCAACTCCTGTGCCACCATGCTCAGCAGCAGAAAGGAGTCATTTACACCACAGGAACTGACTTTGCTCCTCATTTACCAACAAGCCTCAGGTTTGCCACTCAGTAGGACTTCCTCCTCACAGCTGCTGAACCAGCTCACAGGGAGTAAGAGTCAAATCATTAACTTTCTCTGATGGGTTACCAGATTGAATTTCAACTTTAACTCCCACTTTGCAGGACTAGTTTACCACAAACAGGCACAGAACTCAAGAAATTCTCCAGAGAAACATAGGGAAACACAGATGTACCACTGGCGCAGCATCTTTGTCAACCATTTGACAAAAACAGTGTATCTTCAATGACCAAGTAAATACAGCTCACATAAAGCTGTGACTATAATGTCTAGTCTACACAGTTTAACTCTATGTTCATTGATTTATTAACTTTTTTCCTTGCTTTTAAAAAGTTTGCTTAGTTTTGTTTTTATTTTTGTTTTAAAAGAATGTATTTTAAAAAAATTAATATGAATTCCATTATAAAAGGCTCCCTGAATTAAAACAAGAATAAAAAAATCTACTAACACTTTTTTTTAGGTTTTGAAAATCTAGTCAAGAACTAGCGGATACATCAGTTGACCTTGAATAAGAAAAATGACTAGAACCAAGGCCTTTTTTCTTTTAGCTGTAGTAAACAGCTTCCTGAAAGTAGAATAAAACAGTGGCAGCAGTAACAGAGTTTTATGTTTGCTGAACTCCACAGGAAGAAAACTTAAAAGAATAAGAGAGTTTTCAATACACTGTGTTTGCTTAAGGCATGAAGCTGTCAAGGGCAGCAAGCATATTTTTATTAAAGTGGTAGATGCATATGTGTATCTAAATTATACTGGTTGGCTAAATTACATCTAATAAAGATACTAATTATAAATTAAGCAAAGCTATAATTACTGCATAAACCCACCCCTTGCATATCCATTGAATCTAATTTTTGCAGTATGTATTGCTTGCACATCAATCTGTATAAGGAACATTGAATTTTAATGACACTTTATGAAGATTTGAGATGTAAGAATTATGAGTGCAAATTTGCCTATTTATTATTTAACTCACAGTTGTTCTTTATTTTTATCTGCAGTGAGAAAATTAATTCACCACTGATATGTTCTGTGATTCACAGGAGATTAAAAAAAAAAATGGAACTAATGATGATGATACATGTCCAAAAGTCTTGCATCCAAGTACATCTAATGAAACATTTCAAGTTCTTGTTGAGATATTATTCAAAATATGTATGCAGCAAAGCATATTCATACCATGTACCACCAGATCATGGAGACTGCTTACAAGTTTCACCAGTCAACAACATTTTGAATAAGTCATCTTAGAAACTTATGATGATGTTGGAAATAATCTACTCATCACTAGAGGGAGTATGTTATATTCCTATCTGAAATGATCTATTCGCTATCTAAAGTCTGTATCTCTTTCACTATTTTTCCCTGTAATGTAAAACAACTTTTAAATAAATATACACTCATCTCCTGTCTTTTCAGAGCAGTCCCAATCTGCCACTAGATAAGAAGGTAAAGGCACAATACAGACTGTTGAATTTTTTATCAGCGTCAAATAAAGAACGATCAAGTTAAGTGGGCTCAGCTGATGCAAATCTCCCATGAGAATCAATTCTACAGTTCCTGACATTCTGAAGTATGGTTGTGGGGCCTTTCTTCTGAAATACCTGAAGGAAAGAATAGAGTTATGAAGAAACTAACAATATATAATCATACCTGCAACTAGCATAAATAACAGCAATTTCATTGATTTATACCAACAAAGAAGTCGATCTGTGGCTTTAAAACATTTCATGTAATTGAAATCAAGCTTATAAATCACACAGTACAATTTCCTCACACTTTAATATTAATTTAAATCTAAAATTTTGCAATAAATAACAATCTCTCTTACTGCTGCTTTATCTATCTTAGAATACAATAAAGTCAAGGAACTCACTGCAAGTGAATTAATTCTCTAACAACACAAAGCACCACTGTATCACCTGTTAAACCTTCATGGATTCTTATGTAGAGTTTTTTGTGGGCTGCTCTTATTTAAAAAAGAATAGGTAAACTGTATGACTACAATGAATGTGCTCTCTAACTAAAATGTAAAAGTGCTGGGCAGAAGCAGCAGAGAAACAGAGAAACAGAGAAAATGGTAGTAAGATAAAGCAATTAGTATTGCAAAAGAAATTGGTTTTGTATGGTGGCCATCTCCATAAGAAATGTGCTTTGCTGGACGAAATGAAACTCATTTCTCCCAACTGAGAAAAAGCTAAAAGAAAATCTCCTAAGGTGAAACATAATGGATCCTGAGCTCTTTCAAAAGCATCCTCAGTGGGAAGACACAGAATGGAGAACAAATGTACAGCACCAAGTTTGCTGCTCACACCCCATGCTGCACCATCCCAGGAGACCTTATTTTATAGCAATGTGGATATGCCTTCAGTCTTTGGTTCTCTAACCTTGGATGTTGCTATGGAGGTTTGTTGTTTTTGATGTCAGTCTTGAGTTTATACTGTTGGACATTTTAATGGTAATTATGACTATCCTTCTAACAAAGTAAAACTGATTGATGTGAATGTTCCCTCATTTTTCTTTCTTGAAAAAGTTGAGAGTCACAATGTTGCAAAGGCTGAAACACATGTCAGTCATACTTAAATTCACTAACTGCATTACAATAATAACAACACAGGTACAGGAAAACCTGATGCATAGTTATATACTAGAAATAAAAGTACTAGCCACTAGAGAACAGAAGGAAAAATACAAGAATTACATACACATTCTTTACCCAAATGGTCCCAGAGTCCCTGAAGATTTTGTGCTATTATAAGAACACATTTAAACACACATAAAGCAAATGAACTCATAATATGTTGACTCTGCTACAGCAACAAGGGTATAAATAGGTAAGAGGAATACGAGTGAAATCAGATGCATATCCAAGGCATGTATGTTCTAGGATCTCACAATGGAAGGATTTAATTAATATTTCAAATTTTACATTATGGAAGAGTGATTGATGTCTCCAATTATACAATATTTTTAAAGCAGGAATTCAGTTTAATGAATAAGTATGTGCTTCATAAAATGTCTAGTACCATAATCTATCTACCAGCTAGAAGGTGAGCGTTCATGCACTGAGACTAGAAGAAGGTGTATGTTTTTAATATTGAGGCTAATTAACAATTTGAATTATTATCATGTAGTAGATTCTGTGTACCTCTGAGGTTATTTTCACAGGAATAGTCTTAATTGTTAGAAACAGTTGAAAAACTCTATCCTTTATGTAACACAGAAGGTCAGGCAAGGTGAACATAATGATCCCCTCTGGCTGTAGAACTTCTGACTCTATGAATCCAGCATGAAGTTAGTGATGATTTTAGCCACAGAAGTATTAGCACATTCATTTCTGGGTAGTGTACCCCTAGTTCTCCTCAAGCTGCCTCTCCTCAAAGGCAGCTAACTGGATGAGACAGACACAGAAGCACCAGCTTCCCATAATGTGGACAGCACACCTCCATCCATCCAGGGATGAATTATTATAGACTCTGGAAGATGTATGACTCTTATCTTGCATACTTATATCTCAGGGATTTCCAGCCCCAGAGTTTAAAACCTTCTCAGTGTTGTTCAAGGATTGGTGACCAATCTCAAGCAGATTTATGACTGTCAGTCTCTGGCCACTCTTCCTTCACTTAACAGAAATGTCCACTGCTCCCAACTGAAACTGGATCTACTAATACGGTGCTTTTATTGAGACACCCAAGAATGAGCAGGGAATTAATTTTCTCAGCCTAAACTCTCCTCTAATTATGCCAAATATACAGAAATATAAAGTAACAAACACTATCAATTAAAACATTAAGAGGGGAAAAAATTACATCAGACGTAATCAAGCACTGGAACAGGTATCCCAGAAAGACTGCATATCATTGTACATTCTCAAAGACAGCTTTACAAAGTCTTGAGCAGCATCATCTACCATCCAAGGTGCTTATAACTTTGCAGTTGTTCCAGCTGTGAGTGGAATGTTGGACCAAATTATCTCCACAGATCCTTTCCAGGTTAATTATTAGATAATTCTGTGACAATGGAGTTTATCAATAAAAAAAGTGGCCACTGCTAGTCAACTAGAAATGCCCAGGAGATTGCTGCCTTTCTGCAAATGAAGTTTAAATGCATCAGCAGCACCAGACTGTGCTTGAGATTTGTTTTGTGCTTTTGAATTTAGAATAAAATTCACATTTAGGAGGGAACACTCCTATTCCCTTCAGTTCAATACTTGAGAGGGTCTAACAGAACTCCCAAACATGTAGCAGTTGTCACCACTAACTAAATAACTATGCCATGTGCCCTGAAGTCCATCCTGAATGTTCAATTACACCTCTGCTTTCCTGTCCTCAGCTGGCCTGCAAACAGGAGTATTTATGAAAATGTTACCTGATGTAAAAATGGAGCCAAGGAATATACTATATTTTGGTTACAGTAAGTCAGTCACTTGGAATCAAAAATAGGAAATTAAGTTTTTTATATTTTAAGGAACGATCTGGTTCCTTATGAAAAACAATGTCTATTTGCCTTCTGCTAACAGATGTAGTGCTGTAATAAAAAGTGAAATGTTACATAAAAGTAACGGTAGTAATGTTTATTGAACAAAGAAACAGAGGATATTCAGCAGTCCGCTTTTCCAAAGGCCCCCAGGAGCCCTGAAGGAACTCATCCTTGCTAATTGGCACTAACAGAAGGGATGTTACCAACACAACAGGCTGTACACAATTGTATAGCTGCATGCATTCCGAGGCACGGGGAGGGTACGTGACACTCACAAGGAACAGGATGCAGATGAACCTGAAATCTCACCCTGTGAAGCCATCTCCCTTGTGCTGTGTCACAGTGATTCTGTTTTGTTGATTAGGGATTACAGAGCTAACATAAGCAGCTTTATTGGAATCCTGTGATTTTTTTTTTCTTTTTAGTAAAGTTATTTTATGCTGTCAAAGAAAACTAATGACTGGATTCATGTTTACCTCATATGGCACTACAGCACATTGATGAAAAGACCTTAGAGGGAATATGTAATTTCTCTGTTTTCCTTAACCTGCAGGATGGTACAGATGTGAAGGAGACATAGGTTTTCCCACTGGCAACACACTTTTACTCTGCTTTAATTAACAGATTTAAAATTAACTTTTCATTCTCCATGGACTTTTTGATTCTGCAGCTTATTTAACAAGATACTTTGATGAAGAACTTAAGAGGTTTGTAAAAGATCATTATTGAGAATTCTACATTTCTGTTAAAAGGTTTTGAATGAGCTACCCATTATTATGTTAGTTGTAACAAACTTCTAAAGAGCTGCTTTGGCATAAAAACATATCCCATATATGATGAGGTACTTTTCAAGTGCACAACTTTGCTTTTTAATGAAATGCTTATACATGGCTATTTTATCTTTTGAAATGATAATATTTTTGCTGACATTTTGTACAATATAATAGCAAAATAAATATAGTATGGCTAATCCTATAAAATTAACATCATATTATACTTATTTATTGGATTATTTCTACAGATTGGCTACTATCAAGTGCACTGTTTCTCTTCTGATTGGGAATTATGAGCTACTTAGAAGAAAGGAGAATCTTTTTAATTTCATCCTTCTTTCCATTTCATGTTCTAGAGCTTTTAGCTGCATTCCACACAGTCTTACAGAATGATTTTACTTCATATTGTTTTATCAGACAAACATGAACAGCAGGCAGAAATGTAATTAATCATAAGCTGATGTTTCACTAAACATGAGATTAAGATTCTTAACTATTTTATATTGGCCCTGTTTGTAACTTTTAAAGTTAAATAAAAGCAGTAATTAGAGAATAGAAACCATGCGAAGTACACAGCATAAAACTACAACCAAAACACAGTGTAAAAATACCAGAAAGCAGAAAAAGGCATGAAGGTGACAACAGAAGTCCCAGTGCAGGTGATAGTTCACATAAAATATGGACAACACAACTAATGTAACTGTGTTCTTAGCAATGCAATATTGAATGGAAGAAGTAAATTACTTTTCATGTGACACCTAAAACATTTAAACCCCAGAGTCCAAAGGAGTGTAGCTAAAGTATTAGAAGTCTTTTAGCCTTGAAAGGTGAACAATAAAATAAAGGACAAACTTTTCCTCAGTTGTGTTTAGAGGAGCCCAGTGTCCCTCCTCGATATCTGGGCTTTTTCATATCACAAGTACTTCTTCCCCTTAACATCCATTCCTTCAGAAACACACTGATTATTCATCATATGAATTTCCTACACCAGTTGCAATATGATCTTCTACGTTTGGTTCACAGCATGAAAGGAAATCACTACACCTCCATGTAACAAAATGTACTATTACACCGATTTATGTGGTGTAATCAAGAATAATCCAGACTTCAGATTTCTTAGCAATATACAAAAGCAGGTAAAATTAAACCCAGCTTTTAACCTAGTTTGTAATAAGATAATTAATGGCAAAATGAAAAATGAAATTTCCCTTCTGATACTTCATTTTTATAATTGGTTTTACAATACTTTGCTACAATATAAAAATACTGGGTACAAATGCCTTCAGTTAAGAGTTCAAAAGTCATAAAAAGTCATCCTACAGTGCAGTTTGACATACAAACCTTGGCCTGAAACAAATGTAAGGTAGGAAATGATGCACATACTGCACACCTGTTATGAAATTACTGTCTATTTTCACTTTGTTTTCTTATAAAACTCTCCTCTAATTTAACAGCTGTTCTGAAAACTGCAAATGCAATGCTCTTCTATACATACGGAAACAGAAAAACAAAAGTTGCAGATGAAAAAATGTCTTGTGGCTTTCTGCTCACATGTCCTTGAAAGGACCAACTCTTTACATAGGAAAATCAGTCTCCTCTCATTAACTTCTTGATTTTTTTCTCTAAATGTGATACTCTGTGTCCATTCCAGGTTCTGGAATGAGCTCACCCATGTATATCCAATGTAAATTCACTGTGTGTCTCTCTCTCTCTCATTACTGAAGTGCAGGTCCAGAGGTGACATCCTCATTTTGGATTAGTGAAACAGTTGGAATGTGCCACCTAGAGCCACCACTGCAGATTTCAGCTGAGTCTGAGAAACAGGATAGAAAGTCTGAAACGAAGTATTCAGAAATTCTGGTTTTTGTATTTAAAAATTTTATTTTGAAAATACAGTCTATAACAGTCTAATATTCAGGAACTCAATATATAAACATGGCACAAATACAGCAAAACTTCAAATTTTACTGCATATTGCCCCACACTTTGAATGCACAAACCTGAGCTATGCTTTCAGTCAATCTTTAGCATATAACCACCCTCACATCTCAAAAATCCTCTGAAACTCTGTGCAGTTCTGTTCTATTCTATTCTACTCTACTCTAGTTTTGTTCATCATTATATTATGTCAGTAAGAGTGGCAAAATTAATAACTCAGTGCTTATTTCCACAGCATGAAAGTGCTAGGGTAGATGGAAAAATTATTCAAGCTAAAAATTAACAATAATGCATTCTTGATATCTTCATGCTGTCATGCAGTGCCAGAGAAATAATGGGTGAGAGGTAGCACGTAGAGGAGAGGCTGTTTCATCATGAGTAAGATCACCAAAACCACTTTTTCAACTCCACAACATTCTCATAGGATCATCTGCACTGTGCTGTCCAGCCTACACCCCACATTTAAGAAACACATCTTTTTAATTGTCTGTAGTGACTCTGCCCGTGCTTAAGCGTGATCAAATAATTGTCTAACTGTGCAAGTAATTGGGGGCTGGCTAACTTTTCTTTAGATTACTTTCCCTGAGAATATGGGATAAAAAATGAGCTCAGAATAACCACAAGGTCTGACAGCAGAATAAAAGTCATATATTGAGGACAAACGCAATGTCCACAAGACCGGCTAACAATTTTCTAAATAAAGTGCCAAGAGGTGGGCAGGGCGCAACAATTCTTTTTGGGCAGACTTTTGCAGAACAACCAGAAAAAAGCTTCAAGTCATTTTTAGTAAATCTCAACATCTGGACTACACATCTCATCCCCAGCATTGTCTGCTCACCTCATAGTAGCATATTAATTAATTAAGGATAGTTAAAAGAGACAGCCTGGAAGGACATTTCTACTTCTATCACCCTTTGCAAAGATGTATACAGATTTTTTTATTCATTATTATCAAGCTGAACATTACAGGGTTTGGAGAATTAGCTATGTTTGCGTACTGCATATTATTCCTGATTTTACATGACAGATTTTTTTTCTGCAATATATATATGCACATGTGCACATACACATTAATATACAGAAAGTATGTTATAAAAATACACTTGTAACATATACCAACCTTTCCCTATTCTTGATTTGCTTGAAAACATAAATTCTTCTAATCTTTCCTGAACTTTTTCCACTGTGTACATGATTGTCTGCTTTCATCAGGTTGGATTTTAAATATTTAACCAATTGAAACATACATGAATCCCCCTGAAGGTAATTCCATTTAGGGACTCTGCATCAGCCATGTAAAAATATTTCTCCTGAGACTTTAAAAGACTTTGACTGCTCTGAAAATAATTCCACCTACTCAGGAAGAGAAGGAGGACTAATTTCAGATTTCTTGTCTCTGGCCAGTGAGAGCAGCAATAAATACACCAATTTATAGGCACAAATATCTCACACTCCTGAGGATGGGGTCTTGAGCATGCTGCAAGGAGGAAAGAGTTCTCTCTCCTGTAGAGCAGTTCTGCAGACATTTACTGTCATTGCTGTAATTTTTAAGGCAGCGCTGCTTCACCTCCTGTCTGTGACCTCTTTTTCTGAAGGAATTAAGTATCTACGTGTTTGTGCGCTCTCTACCTCATAGAAATGAGGAATTTAAAACACTGACATTATCTTCTTCTGCAAAAAATGTGCTGAGTCCAAAATCAGAAGCATTTCAAGCTACAGAGAGCAGAGAAGCATGGGACAGTAAAATTAAAAACCAGACAGACTGTGTGCGTTTACAGGGGTCTCATCCTCTATTATCACTCGGATCATTGGCAGACCAGCCAGGAAACTGCACCGAAGGTGCAACTTGGGCAGAACCTTAACTGGTAATACTTTCATCCTGCTGTTTGCACAAAGCAAGACTTTCGAGCTTGAGATGTCTTCAGGTATCCACAGACCATTACAACTGCCTTGGTTCTAAATATTTGTGTTACCTGTCCAATAGACTAGGGAAAACAGCACTAAAGAAACAGCAATACACAAAATTCCTCTCTAAACCGTGATGGGAAATTAAACTCCTGCCGATCATGTTGTCTGGATTAGACTCCTGTTATGTCTCTGCGTCAGCAACTCTCTTTTACATATCACAATCCCATCTGAAAATACCCTTCACCACCACTTACTGCATTTCTTCACAATCCCCCCTCCTCCCTCTTCTTTCTCACTTAATTCTTAAGGCCTTGTTATTTTAATTTGTAAAGCACCTGAGGAAATAGTGTGCAATAAATACCATCGACAACTTTGCTTTGTTTTACACCTAGATGAGCATAGTTCTTACAAAATTTGCACGCTCATTTTGAAACACCCATTCTGTAACTCTAAAACCACACAAAAATTTCATAAACAGTCTTCAGGGGATGAATAATTGCAAAAATTTTATGGATTACTGTAGAATAACAACTCAGTAAAGGCTAATATGATGCTGCTAGGAGCAATACCTGGAACATTTACATCTAAATTAACTGAGCAGGCAAATATTCACCTGCATCATTCCTATCATCTCTTCTCCCTCAATAGTCTCTGAGACATACAAGTATCACTCACAGTGGCTCAGATTTCTTGGTAAGCACCCTTTACATTGGCAGTCTCAGGCCCATTTTAGAGACTTGCAGAAGCTCAGCTCTTTAACTGGTTTCCTATCTTGCGATGTTATTTCCATTTATTTACAACCAACTGAGGAGTTTACAAATCTATTACAAATCTTACAAATCTATTTAACCTACTTGCTAAAAAGAAGAAAGTAACAATAATGCCATTCCCTGCCCCCCACCCCCACCCAAATCAAAGACATTTTCCTAAATGTACTAAAGGGCTGATTCGTGCCTTCCTATATCGGCCTTACCCTGTACAGTAGACATCAGTTTTTTGTTTCCTGGAGAGGCAGGAAATCAAACTCACAGTCAGGTATGGCAGAGATTACATGGTTTGTGGGAACCTATTGCTCTGTAAGAAGAGCCTGAGAGCTGTGGCAGCTTCTAAATGATAACATATAAAGGCCAAATCCACTCCTAATGTAAACCCACTGGGTTCAAAACAACGAAAACGATTTAGTCCATGAATCCTGCTTTCCTTAAATATAAATTACATTTCACATTTCAAACAACTACAGCAAGTCCTCCTGTGAGTTCAGCTCAGTGCTTTCACAAACATTTGCCTTCCACTGAGATTCAGGGCAGGCCAGATTTTCACAGATGGAAATGTAAGGTTGCAAACACCTGACAATATTTTACATTAATTACAGACTGCATCTGCAGACCTCACCAGGAGACAAGACAACAAAAAACTTCAAAACCACTTTTTCCCAAACAGGTGCATGTGCATCTTTAGGTTTTATTCTCAAGGAAGTCCAGTGTTCTGCTGCTCAGAAAACATTGAGTATAAACTGCAGAAGAGCAAGATCCCAGTACCAGAGATCCACGTGCAGGGTGCAAGCTGTGTGTTAAAGAAAGGCAAAAATCCTTTGGGGCAGGCCTGACCTCTCCTCTGTCTCCCATCCACAGTCCCATCCGACACTGGGGTGACCCAGTCTGGGCTCTGTGAGGATATGGTCTGAAAAGGTTTGGAGAACTTCTGTCCACGAGCACTCATCTGTGCAACTTGTGGATGTGTAGGTTTGGGAAGTATCTCTGAAAAGGTTTCGGAAAGAGTAAGCACTTCAGTTTGGGCTATGGGGTGTCAGTCAAGGTTTGGCAGCACTGTGAATTTCTGAATTGGATACTCTCACCTTCTCTACTCCCTTCATGAGAAATATATGTTGGTATTAGTCACTGTGGCTCAGATCCCTTGAGTGCAGAGCAGAGGGCACAGGAAACAGCAAGCAGGAAGGATGACTCCCTTCCAGAACTGAGCAAATTCCCCTCTGGGACCTCAGCACAAGTTGTTATGCCCCAAATGCTGGGACTTGCTTACACTTGCTTCAATGAAGGAAAAGACTACAGCAATTCAGGAAATGCATGCAGGTGCAAACATAGCCTCTGCGTATAGACACACCTCTCTTCTCTGATCTTCCATTATTTTTTTCTCTTTATCCCACACACTTAAGACACCTCACAACATCCAGGTCTAACAGCTGGAATGCAGGCAGGAGGCAAATGCCATCACCCTTCCTGTGCCAAGGATCACCCAGCAGCTCAGTGACGCTGCATAGCGAACGAGGGCTCTGGGCTCTGGGTGAGCCACTGGTAGAGCCTATGGGACTTTTTTACAGCTCTTACCTATGGCTAGGTTTGTGTTCTTGTACTTGCAATTTTCAAAGCTGGATATGTCTTGTCATGAGGAAGCTTCTTCTACATATATATTGCAAGGCTCAGCTCTAAATACCTTCTATACCAATAATTCTGCAATTTCCATTGGCAGAATATTTCATTTCAAATGGCATTGCCATTTCATTGGCAAATATTTCATATTTCATTTATTCTATAAAGTTTATTGCTACCATTTAAGCTTAAAAGACTACGCCCATTACTCTTAGTTATGTGTTTATTAATTGAGAAAAATTAATAATTGGTCCCTCTTTATGGTATTTTTATACATTGGTAGATAACTTTTATGTTTCTCTGCATTTTCCTCCAGTGAACATGGCCAGATCTATAACCACCCTTGTTAGTTCCTACTTTTCAAATCCATTCTTTCATGAAATGCTTTTCTAATTTATACTCCTTCACCCTCTTCTATTTCCTTTATCCCATATGGACTGAAGACAATGATAAAATTCCCATGACTTCAGCAGCTCAGGATCAAGACATGGTTTGTACTTGGCACAGTAATTTAAAACAAAATTTGCCATGGCTGATTGCATCATAGATAACTTGTTTTTAATACCCAATTTCTAATATGTCCTTAAGATCACAGACCTCAGCAAAACAAATGTGCACAGTTTTTACACACATTTCTCTTAATTTAAAGCATAATTCACCTTTTGCCAAAAACTATGCAGCAGCAATTCAAGTTTCAATTATAATTGACTCTCTTTTGAAAGCAAAGAGTAGAACAATTCTATTATTAAATTTTGTGTTTTGGAAGTAAACAGTATCATACCATGCCACCTACAAAGCAGACAAGGGAAAATTACAAACCATCATGCACCAAAGACTTTGATTTGAACTATATTTTCAAAGTATATTTTAAATATATTTTGAAGTGTTTGAAGCATATTTTTAAAAAAAATCCAACAAATACTCTTAGCCAAAATAGTAATAAAAAGAGTTGTATGCAAAGGATATTATTTTAAACAGGTTATGCTCATTACTGCATTTTATTTCAGAGCTTGATTTATGTGCATTTTATAGAGTCTATAAAAGAAAGACCTCTGCATGCTACTTTGTGAGCTTATTTAAACAATTGGATGGCATTTTCAAACTTATCTGCTCCACACACATGTATATATTTTTATAAATCCTGCAACAAAAAGTCCAGCTAAAACTATGTGTAGAGCTCATCAACACCATCACTGAATTCTCTTCCTAAAAAAAGGAAGAAAAAACAAAGGGAACGGTTGCACAATCATAAAGTAACCTGGCAAAACCAAAGACTTAACTTTTTTTTGTTTTTTTAAGTCCTCAATATAATGGATGTCCTAAGGGAGCAGACAGGACTTTACTATCCATGCAAGCCTACTGATTCCAAACAAAAGGGAAATTTGAGCTCAGGATGCACAAGGACAACTCAGATGATCTCATCTGACCAGACAGGATGTCAGCCCATGGCTCAGGCTAGATTACTCACTGATTCTGACAAATATTCCAATGTCATTTATTTATTAATTGCTAATTATTGTTGGATGATTGAAATGCAGGGTCACCCTCCATTCCTAAGATAATAAGACAATAAAATCCATATCCTGTATCAACTGAGGCTGCAACTCAAAAATTATCATCAATTCTCTCTCTAAAGAGCAAGGCTGTGTTTAGCAAAAACTTGCCTTTCACTAATAATTTGGAGATTAAATATATGAATGTACATTTTACTTTTATGATTTACTCTTCACTGTCTGTTTGTGGAAGGAAATTGCACAGATGATGCAATATAAATAGCAGAAGTTTGAAAAAAAGTCTGCACAGAAATGCAATGAACACCTGGTATTAATAGTAACAGATTCCTCAAAGACAATCATACAATTTATCAGTTGGTTTCAGTCTCCAGAAGATCTTGCACTGGATATGAACATTTCCTTTGGGTTGGGTTTAAATTAATTTCTCCCTATTTTTGCATATTTTCATTTAACTCCATTGAGGTTTGATGGTTATTGATAGTGACATTAAAATAGACACAATTGTTTTTTATAAGCAAATGGAAAAGAGAAATAAACTTAGTCCATTCAATTGTAGATTCTAATTCCCTAGACATAATTCACCTTGATATGGTTGGAATAATGTACAGGCCTGAAGACCTAAAATATGGGCCATTATGTTATTCCATTACTCCATATGATTATTTCTGAGTATCCATAACATTCATTACAAATGATGCTCTTACTCTATTCCTCATTCCGCAGTCTCCGGGATGGGTTAAGATCTATTCCTTCTATTCACAGAGCTGCTATATAAAGACACAGACAGATGAAACAAGCTGCCTAGCGTTATTCATTCTCTGAGCAGCCAGAAATAGTCTGAAGCCTGTGGCAGAAATAAAAAGAGAATTTGTGCTTTTGATGAGCGGGTTTTGCACCGGAACTGGAAGGACAGAGATTTCTCAAATATGATGAGAAGGAGGGGAAAAGCAGGAGGTAAAAGCTACTTTGTTGATAGGTTAAGTCTCCTATCTAATTTAAAAATGTTGGCATTTGTTGCAGTGGAATATTTCTGAAAGATTGTGGCAGAATGGTTGATTTTTCTACAAGAGATGTTTCTAATAGCAGCAGGACAAGGCAGGCTCGAATGCACTACTGAACTCAGCACGACAAATAAGCCAATTAAACTCACATCATATATTCCACTTACTCAAAGCATGAGCATACAGGCGTAATAAATCTAATTACAGTGTGGTGATGTAACAGACAAAGGCTATTGTTTATATAGGAGGCCACAGTCTCTCTCTTCCTTTTTTTTTTTTCCTATTTTTTTTTAGACTTCCTCTATTTCATTAAGGCAACTGTCATTTTACAGCTTTGTTAGTAAAACAGAATCTGAGACTGCCATCTCTTCTCACACACTATATTTCTTTCTGTGGAAGCAAAAATCTAACTGGAATAAAATAATCTTTTAATTTGCAACCTATCTCATGCATCTTTCTAGTATAATCTCCTATAGACAGGTTAGTCCTTTTAAAGACAAATGATGGTCCTTCAAATTAAACTTTCAGTGATCAAATAAAACTTTCCCACAAAGGACAAAGCCAGTACTGGGGCACAGCACTGCCTGTTAATACTGAAGAAATCATATTTTAATCTGCTTTGTTAGATTTTCCCAGGAATACTAATAAGAGAAAAGAAAATGTTAGTACTGTCTCCTGAAGTTCCATTTGGGGAACAGAGTAAAAAATGAGTTATACCAGTGGAGAAATAAGATTTGGTTCCTTCAGTTTAAATGGTGGTACTGAGTTTCATCTATTTTCAATATTTCTATTTCTCTGTTATGAAAAAAATTTATTAGACAAGAAACATGGATAAGTGTAAGTCAAGATATGTATTTCGCATATTTTCATAGCTACAGCAACTAGCGTGTGAATGGCAAATTGTTTTATAGGCAGATGATTGAATAAAGTATATGAAGGTTTCAAGATTATGTTTAAAATTTTCTTTAAAAAAACTCAACCGCAAATCTCTCCAGTCTCAACTTTCTCACATGCTCCCATAATACTTATGGAAGGATGTTGATAAGGTAAGAATAGTTTGTTATGTTGTGGTTATGTTTATTTGGGTTTTTGGTGATTTGTTTGTGGTTTTGCTTGGTTTGTTTCATTTTGTTTTTTACTAAGAGACATTAGGAAGTCATCCTGATTTCATGAAAGAATTACTTATCCCAAGTTTGATTTAACAGACACAAACCTTTTTTTTAACGAACTGGTAGTGGGGTGGATTTTTTGGGGCTTTTTTTTTTTTTTTTTTTTTTCCTTTGAAAAGAAACACTTTGAAAGAATAAACAATTCTCTAGAGCACTTTAACTGGAAAACTAAGAGAATCGTAATTACTACAGTAGAAGATTCTTCAGCTGGAAAGAGAGCTACATTATAATCGAAGTGCATTGTCAGAACATGTCAATTAAAGAAGTTGTAACAAATGTGTGGAAATGAGGCATTAGTGTTTTACTATTTCATCCTTATTCATTTTGGCTTATCCATTATAATAGTATTTTAAGTACTTACTATTGTATATTTGCTATTGAAATATTCCCAAATGCAACCCACAACGCCATCAACTTCGACTTTTCAGTTCAACTGGAATGAATGAAAATCTCAATATCTTTAGTTTTACATATGAAAACTTCTGTGACTTGCTGTGTAGCAGCACTAACAAATAATTAGGTCTCAATTCTAATGAACATGTTTTCCTCTCCAACTTACACATAATCATGTGAAATTCAAATGATCCATTGATTAATTCATTTAAATGAACACTGCAGAATGCTCCCACCAGATAGGACACAACTTTGTGTTTGCACAAATTCTGATCAGGGCCCAGCTTTGAGTCCAGCAGGACTGCGAGTGCAGCAGGATTCTGAGCAAGCTCCCTAATGCACTCCCAAGGGGCCTGGGAGAAGAGAAAAATAAAATATATGGCAACAAAGGGGACGCGCCCTGTCCCAGAAGGAAGCTTTGTGTTGACCAAGGAAATTAACTGCCTCCACTTTCTTTAAAAATTAAAAAGATGCTGAGTATTGCTCTAGGAGAGCTTTCAGCAGAAATTCTGGAATCAACTTCACTATTTACAAACAATGCTTTGCTCAACAGAACATCTTCACTTCTTCAAAACCTTGCCCTGATATCACTCAGGCCATGGAGCACATAAGAATGTCTTTATGGTAATAAACACTGTCTGGTCTTTCTGTGCCTTCCTCTCCAGAGCTATTTTTCTCCATTGTCATCCATCCCCGGATAGTTGCTTTCGTATGTCTAAGATTAATGAGGCATTTATATTCAACTTCGATGCTACGGAAGTTAACACTGTTTCTTCTGTTATGGAACAGAAATGAGCTAATTAGTGACCTTCAGGTTTTGGACTAAAAATGATTTTTTTTTTGTAACTGGAAACATAAGAGAGCTCACAGAGCCAGCAACAAAAAAGTGTTTAAGATCAATTGATGTATAACAAAACTGTAGCACAATTCTCTGGGAGGAAGGAAAGGAAGGATGGGAAGTTGAGAAAGGAAGCACAGATATCTAGAATTCTGATTAGAGCTATGAAAATAAATTGACTTTTCATGGATGAATTTGAAAAATAAATGTAAAAAAATCCGTTTTTACATTGTGTGGGTCCAGTACTTATTGTTAATCAAAATGAAATACATAATTTTGCCTTCAAAGTTTGTAATAGGTCTACACCTTGATAAACTTTTGGTTTGTTTTCAATACAAGCATAATTTTGAAATAGAATCCTTCAAATATTTCAGTTAAAATTGTTGGGGTTTCCCCCCTTTTAGGCTAAAAGCTTTCCATGTCATTTCATAAATGGCTCATTTCAAAGTAAAAGGAATCTTTCTATCTAGAACTAAGCCATAGGACAGTTAAAACCAACCAACCAATCAACATAGAGAAGGAGAAAGCAAAAGAGACAGTGAAAGCAAGAGAGATGGAAAAAGAAAGAAGGGATGAAAGAAAAAGAGGAAAAAGGAGAAAAGAGAGGAAAGAAAGGAAGTCAGGAAGGAGCAAAATAAGAAGAAAGGAGAAAAAGAAACATCTATTACAATCTCTTTTTTGAAGTTTGCTGCACCTTTATTCTCTGTGCTTGTGAGAGAACTGCCAAAGCGAGACCTGCAATATCCAAGGCAGCTTCAGAAGCACTATGAAAAAATGTGTTTTGTTTTTCTTTATACATAGAATTGTCTCAGTAAATTTCATGAAGAGCTACAGATTTTAAATATAATTATTGTGTGGTTTTCTAAGTTTCTCTGAATGTGTTAACAGCATTTCCAAGGACAGCATTCTCATTTTTAAAAAAGTTATATAATTTTCTTAGCACATTTAATTTTTTTCTTTTTTTTTTGCAATATTTCTTCTAAGCAGTAAAGTGAAAAGCAATTTTATGGTTTAAAAAGTCCCATGCGAAAGAAGTTTTGAATACAACTTGATAAAAAGTTATACACCTCTTATGTACACTGCAGGGATGAACAATTTCAGAATCAACAAACCAATGCATAAATCATCATCTAGTATCACTAATACTAGAGACTAATTGGGTTAGCTGAGATATTTCTCTTAGCTGTAGCGCTATCTCAGCCTGACTCAGCCAGGCTGAAAACCACAAGAATCATGGAGTAAAATCTTCAAACCACAAGTATCACAGACTGAAAACACCGCAACTGTTTGTAAGAGGAAAATTATAGAAGTCTTGGAGAATCTCTGCTTGACCTGTTCCCTTCTTACAGTCCCTGGTTTTGCTTTGTTTTGTGCGTCGTTGGTTCTTTCATTAGTTTGCTGTGGTGGGATTTGTAGGAGAGAAGGACTGAAGGAGGGAAGTAGCCAAATTTGGGGGCGAAATCTTTTGCTCAGCCTGCAGATCTGAGCACATATGTGGCTGGGTATTGCTGCCATCTGAAACAGTGTCACCCCAGCAATCTCTTCTGTGGTCATTGAGCAGCTCTGGGGACAGTGAACCAGATGAGGATGAAGTTATTCTGGAGAAAAAAATCCCCAAAGCAAAGTTTGAAGGCTCAACCAGGTGCTAATAAAATATAACTGAATATAATATAACAAAATACAACATAAAACATGTGAAGGACCAGTTTAGCCTCCACAGAACCAGGGTATATGTACCTCACAATCTACAGGCTTATGAGGTCTTCCTTCAGGGCTTCAACTAATAACTGAGAGCTTCAACTAATAACTGAGAGCTTCATTCAATGATTTATCACCTTTACATCAATTTCAGTAGACTTGAATGAAAATTTAAATAGCCTGGTATTACAGGAAGAGAGTCAGATGGCATCATCTAACTAATTTCTGTCTTTTCAATAGGCTCTAGCAGACGTTTTTTTTCTTCAAGAAACAGCTCACTTCAACACTGCTCCACTAACGGCATTTTCTGTGACAAATTTGCTCAGTATATTTGTTATAATTGAAATAGGCAGAAAATCAGTAAATGTGCAGCATTGGTCTAAATGAACTTCAAGGGTGAAAAGTCCAAAATCCAGGGCAGAGAGACTAAGTTTCGTGTTGGAGGGTTTCGTGTTTCGGGTTTCCCTGATACAAAGGCTTTAAAATCAAAGTAGGGTGTAATACCTACAGAAGATGAGAGATTCAGGCAAGAACCATTTGTAGAAGTCTGGGGTTTGTGTCATGTGATTAGACATGACAGATGATTAAAATGACAACTTCTAGCCTGCAGATCAATGGAGTCTATGAACATTTGCAGCAAAAGGACTTAATCACAGGAAAAGATCCAACAGAAGATCCAACGAGAATGCATGACAAGGCCTGCCACTGCCTCCCTCAAATATCTTAAGTGTCAGATTGGTCAAATATTTCAGACTAATAAAACCAAACCAAACCAAACCAAACCAAACCAAACCAAACCAAACCAAACCAAACCAAACCAAACCAAACCAAACCAAAACCACCCTCACCATTTTTCTATTCTTTCAAAGTATCTTTTTTGTATTCAATGGCACTGCTAAGCACTTTAGTTATTTCTGTCAATATTGAGGGAAATGCAGGACACAGATCAATTAACAGTTCCAGGAAGTAATTGAGTTACTTAATTTCAAATTTGAGTTGATGTTAGATGCTAACTTCTGTTTCTTATTTCCAAAATGCAATAGCTTCTCCTTGAGTAACAAGGGTAAAACATGCACCTGTGTGTAATTTATCCAGCAGGCCATGCTTTCATGGTTTCAAGCAACAGAGTTAGCTCATCTTAAGAACTTAACAGCTTTCAGCTGAAAACTGCCAGTGTTTGGACGACAGGCAATAGCTGAACATCTGGATGTTCCCAGCCTGTTGCAGTGCAAAGAAAAGGGGTTAACCCCAAGCCATTGGTGTGCTCGGTACTGATGAGCGACTTTTATTTCTTCCCCACATATGAAAATTCTCAATCACGCTCTTGCATCATGATTAAATTCTAATATTAATGCATTTCATTTCCACAAATGTACTTTAAACTAACTTTAATATCCCAGTTCCCTTAATTATCACAGCAAAGTACAATCTCCTCTCTAACTAGGACTGAAAATAATTTTTTGCTTAAAGGTCAACCATTCTAAGCAGTCTAAAATCTGTACAATTAGACTTCGCCGTGGTCTGGAGAAGGGAGAAAGGGACAGAATTACTGATCCAAATGTGGTGTCATTGGAGAAAGTAAAACTGAATCAATACATTCTGAGAACCCTCATTCTCATTCCCACCTTCAGTCTGACCTTAGACATCAAAAAAAGATCTTACACAGGGAAGAAAAACCAACAGTATTATTAAAAGAAGATATTAAGTTTTCTGAACTACTTCAGGAAAGCCTTATCCTCACCCCACAAATCATGTGCACATGTATTTTCAGAAGAAAAATGATTCAATTTAAACTTTGGGAAACTAGGACCTTACACCTCTGCCACATCCAGTCACAGACTAAGTTTGACATCAGCCCTGGCAGGTGCCAGAGAAAACCCTGAGCATTTTGTTACTCTTCAGTCAGGGGAAACAGAAGATAATCACACTGGGGTGTGGAGAAGCGAAGACATTTATATGCTATACACTTCAACAGAGTTGGTCATTTTGGTTGTCAGAACAGCCACACAAAATTGGGAGACTGGATACATAAGAGACTTACAATAGATATATATTTCCATATCTTGACTCTGTTTAGAAGTTTCTTTCCATGTATCCAGCGGACTGTGTGGCTCAGCAAGGAAGTAAAGCAGAAAGTATGAATCCTAGTACAATATTCAGATGAACGCCTTCTCCCTCTCTCTCGCTATTGCAAACAACACAAACATCTAGTTCAATTATCCCAGCTCTATTTGTCTTTTGAAGACAGAAAAATAATAGTTTTGTCTACATGTGCTGTAAATGGATTCTGAAGGTAAATGGAGAAAGAAATAGAGAATAAAGAAACTGATTTGAAACAGAATTTAAAACCTCATTGTAAGACCAATCTGCTCTGAAGTGCTCACCAGTGACTCTTAGGGAAGTTGAACTCTGCGAATAAATGGCATGTGTTCTAACATACTCACTCACATCCTTGATGGCAAATACGAATTCCTATTCCCATGATTCCACACTGAAAGACTCGCAAAGATATTAAGAAAAACTTTCCACTCTTGAAGTATTTAAAATGTTTTTTTGAGTTCTGAGGAGTGACTAACTGTCATGACTCCCTCTCAGGCACGGTTCTCTCTCCCAGGGGAATCTATGCCCTGATGAGTTTGTAACGTGAGCTGCTTGCACAGAGAAGCAAAGAACTTTGCTTGCTTGGGGACTTCACACCATCCAACACTACTCTGCCTCTTCTCAGGCTCCACCAGTCCCAACTAACAAAATAATTAGAGATCACAAACTATGAAAAGTATTTTTAAAAAATTACATTGAAAACTAAATCCACAGTACTTTTGCTTGCCTTTTAGACTTTGAAATATCTTCATTTTCGTTACATGAGGCAAATTAGCAATGTTTCCTCATAGTCTAAAATTATGAATATTAATGACAAATAAGACAAAGTCACATTTTCCTAAATCACAGGACCTGGGATTCTGGGGAAAAGAAGTGTCATTTAGCATATTCTTCGAATTTAAAATTGGAGGGAATATATATTTGACCATGTGTTTAGTCTGGAAAAAGTAATGTGAAATAACAGACTAAAATTCCTTATTCAATACAGTTCATAAAATGAATGCTGCAGCATTTTTAGAATTATCAACTTGTACAGATTAGTGTTTTTGTCTAGTCCATACTTTCAGAAAAACGAGACTCTATATTGCCTTTAATTGTTTTGCTGCTGATTATATACCATTCCCCATTCTGAAATTAGTCCTTTCTATGTTTAGAACCTGAAACAGGATTCAGAATAACTTGTGGCTTAACAGAAGAGTTCAGCATGTGAAATTTGAAAATGGATGAAATGTTATTACTACTCAATGTTCTGTTTTTACTGAATAACCACTTTTTGCTCAAATAAAGTTAGGGTAATCTTCTAACCCCCATAACCAGAAGAATATCAACTTCAGAGAGCAGCTAGAATAGAAACATTGCTTCAGGAGATGCTACGCAGGCACGAGCCAGATTCCAAATGAATATTCCCTGGTGTAAATTTCAAATAGCCCCAATGACTTATTCTAACTCCACTGGAGTTTCCTGCTGGAGTGGAACCAGGGTGAGGTCAGAATCTGGCAGTTCATTATTGAATGCAGTCAATGTCACATGCTGACCGCTTTCTAAAAGTAATCCTACTGTAATATGGTCAGCTGTGTCTAGTACAAAATCCACACTGTCTGTCTACTGTAAGCTTTGGGAGGGAGCTGGTTTGTAACTTCATGCTTAAAATCTGAAGTGAGGCTTAAAGGTGCTTTTGAACGTTTGCCACTCAGAATAATAATCCCAAACAGGCATCGCAATTGTCATTATCTCTCCAGTCCCAAAACAGTTAAGAAATACATTGCCAAACCTTTTTACGTGGTTTCACTACTTTTTTACTGTGAAGCAGCTCCCCACCTTCACCCGCCTATCTATCACTAGAACAAGATCTGATTACAACAACAGGTCGGGCTGGTTCCAAAACATCTATTTGCTACCACGATTTACAACCTGACTGAAAACCAAACTGACCTAAATGCAAAGCAATGTGTTTTAAAGAATGACTTGAGATCAATTAATGCGAAAGGACTACAATGATTGTTCTGCTGTTGAGGGTTTACCAGCTGCTCTATTTTATCCTGGGCCAAACCCCCACAGGAGTCTTCTTTAAAATTGGTAACTGATGGAAAGAAATAGCAGAAAGGAAGGAAGCATAAACAGATTTTCACCTGACATTTCTCTGCTATATCATATCTTCCCTTTGCGCTGGAAAAGTGCTATTGAGTGATCTCCAGGCCAGGACTAGGCAGCTCGCCTGGGAAACAAAGTCAGAGCAAGTGTTACCATACTGCAAGACCATGGGCATGGTTAAATGCTCCATTTTTCAGTCATACTCATAACTGAAATGAGTGCTAAACACTGTCTCTGCACTGTTAGAAGTCAATAATCTTTTATTGAAAAAACACCCGATATAAACAACATCTGCTTTCCCCCTGGAGCTCTCCACAGAATGATAACACACACAGTACCCAGAGAGTGAACAACAGTTCATAGTGTTTGCTTCCTATTTCATCTGATTCACTGCTGCTGAGAGTGGAGCTGCACATCCGCTTTCCTTGATTCTTGTGATAGAAAGGGTTAAAGTCAAGCAAACACCTGATTGTGCCTTATTCTTACATATTGTCTATGGATGATAGAAACTTATTCAGAGAAAGTAATTCCTACACAGACATCCTAATCCACTTATTCCATTCTCCAGTATGTTTTATCAATCTTCACTGTTTCCACACCAAGCATGTTTTCCACAGAAAAGACAAATAAAACCCCACCAAGCCAGAATGGACTGCTGGAGAGGGACTGTGAACAGGGCTGTAGGACACAAGGATCTGAAATTTGACACAAAGACACTACCAGCCTTCGGGGAGAGATATACAGGACTTTTTCCAGCACTGAAACATTCTGATAGTCATCCTAAAATACTAATTAAGCAAGATCTATGATAGCCATAAAGGGATGTTCAAAGTACCCAGTTTTTTCAGTACTGCAATATTATTTGCATAAGAAGAACAGATGGATTTCTGAAACCAGTATGATGGCTCTTTCTGCACTTCACTGCCCAGATTCTGGCCAGATCATATCCTTTTGGCATGGTTCCTACTACCAAAGCTTGACAGAAACAGACAAAGGGAGAATAATGGACACTGACTGAAGAAGAAATCTCCAACTCATCTGTAATTATCCGTAAGTTCTTTAGTATTCTGTAGATGAACTCTTCAGTAAATATACTTTCATGTGCATATACATAAATAGGTATAAAGCCTCTGAGAAGCTGCAGACATGTTAAATGTGAAATTCTGATTCCACACATCACAGAAAGTTTGACATTTTCCACTGAATCTTTGCATGAAAGGTAACATTTCCATACATATTCATTAATTTGGAAGCATTCGAAGTATATCTATTTAGAAATTGTGATTTCAATACAAATACTTTAACAGATTGTATTTTATG
The DNA here is from genome assembly GCA_036630365.1 of Acanthiza pusilla. NCBI lineage: Eukaryota > Metazoa > Chordata > Aves > Passeriformes > Acanthizidae > Acanthiza > Acanthiza pusilla. The sequence goes on from JAXCHO010000079.1 coordinate 41,925,924, forward strand.
TATATATCTTTTTATGACATAAGGAACTACATTCAAATGTGGAAAAACTCCGCTCTGGGTAATTTGCATCCTTATGTCCCATTATAGATTTTCCTATTTGGAGTTCCATCTGGTCTTCAATATCCTTCTGAGTTTATTACTTTAATGAGATCATCTTGGGTTTACATACCTACAATTTTATTACTATTTGGAATTAGCACTGCCTGCTTACCTATCCATAGACTCTTTAGCCTTACCTTCAAAGCATAACAATGAGCAACAATTGGGTAATGCTGATACCGAACGAACAAAAGGACTATAAGTGAAATAATCTTGTTTTGAAGAACCCCTAATTAGGAAAACAGAGTTCATGCCAACCTTTTTCTTAACCATTCATACCCTGTTCTGGAAAAGTAACACACTGTACTTTAGGGTTTACAACTGAAAACTGACATTCCTAACTAATGGACTTCCAATTTGACTGGCTTGTAGTATAACCTTGAGCAAGCTGATGTGTTTGGGAAACTGTCAGAATGTCAGACATGTCAACAGAATACTCTGAAAACTTCAGCATTATATAGCTACTATGCATAAATAATTTTAGGAATAATTTAGTGCTTCTGCTTTCTCAAGTTCATAGCAATTTGGGATAAAAACACTGGCAAGGCATACAATCAAGATAAACCATATCCATCTGCATTTATGGTTGCATATGTAAAACAAGAGAAATTACTGAAAAAGTTACCAAATCCAGGCCACTCTTCCTGGAAGACAGGTCCTATTTTCACTTTCATAATTCTACCAGCTTCATTTCAAATTAAGACTTTACCCAGACATATCCCCCAGAAAAACTGGTCTAGCACCTCTGAGTAATAAGGCACACCTTCCAATTTTCAGCCAACATCTGTTCATGGCCAATTTATTCCCATTTACCTTGTGCCAAGATTGCACTTTCAGTAAAGTACCTTTTACCACCTTTGTGTTTGCAACTTGGAACAAAGCGATCATTTATCAGCACACATTTTTTCTTTGTATCAAGCTCTTTCTTCTTCCTGTCATGAAACAGTCTCTCAATACGAGTGGTAGAACAATATCCTTTTCTGTTCCTAACACAATTCCAATTTGTCTTCTCAAATATTCATTGCCACAACTATGCATAAAATTCCAGACATGGTCACATCAGTTTAATTAGTCTGTGCTGTTTAATCCGTGCTGTTTTATGTCCATCAATATTTCATTTTGACGGATCTCAAAATTGTAGCAGAAATATTTAGTGCAAAGCTATGCATTTTTTTAATCAAATATTCTTAGGTTTCATCTTACTTGTACTCTTTTATAATATTCCATTCATCTTTTGCACTGAAAATTCATCTATATTCTGTATTTTACACTAACACCACTGAAGAAATCGTTACATACAATTTGTTCTAATAATGATCCTTGTTAGTTCTATTTATAAAATTCCTTTCAGACCAATTGTGTCCTTTTAGCAAAGCCTGCTATTGTTAGGTAGATTCCTTTATGGTCCACTACCCCATAATTCTTTTATTAATCCTCATTTTCTACGGTTTACCTAATAATTTCCTATGTGACACCACATTAAATGCTTTTCTGAGATCCTGACAGATTAAATATAACTTCTTTTGTAGTACGTTATTTGCTTTTGTTTTTCCGAAATATCAGTTAGCTTAGAAAAGGACAACCTTAGCATGATCAACCTGAGTAAACCCATAATGAATTTCTCATTTAACCACTATATTCCTAATTATTCTTTATTTTCAAAATTTGTTCATAGTTTTTGCATGCACTCTAGGTCAGCCTCCTCTACATTCCAGGTCTTGTCTATATTAAAATTCTTAGCTCTTTATTCCAGTTGACTTCACTAATTAGTTTTCTTAATCTCTCAGTCTTCTCTTTTCAAAATTAGAATGTTTAAATACAGACCTATTTTGTTTATTCTTCCATTGAATTTAAACTTAATAAACTCATGAACATTCAGTCTGTCTTCTATAAGAACTTCTGTAATATTTTGCTTAAAGTTCAAAGACAATAACTTATTTTTGGGCTGTTGACTATTTGGTGACAAAAGGGGTATAACTGGAGCTCACTGCTGTTAGTAAGGACATGCTATAAAGTTGGACTTTTACAATATTCCATTGTGACCAAAATTACTGCAGTTTTCACCCCCACATTGCATGGCAGAACTTGTGCTCTGTGTCCCTGTCCCTATCTGACTGTGCTCATTTTGTTTCCTAAAAAAAAAAGTAGGAATTTTCTCTCCAAATATATGTACATTTCGGAGCAACTGCCATAAGTATAATAATATTCTGATGTGTGTAGGCATCTCTAAACAATACTGATATAGGAGGGAATAGGCAGCTCCTGAAATAGGCATCTTTTTCAGAGATGTTATAGAGAAATCGATATAAAATTAACAGTACAGAGTGACTACAAAGTATTATGAGCTTCACATGAAAATAGAATTTTTCTCTATTTTCTCAAAAAAAAGTTTTCTTATTAAACTCCCATTGAAGTCAGTGAAGGTTGCTGTTGGATAGGATAATTTATCCTTGCTGATAGCTTCATTTCAACTGAACAAGTAAGCATGTGACACTTGGACTTAGATCTTATTTTTAGTGATAGTGTAGTGCCATTTCACTAGATTCCTCTCATACAAAATGCATTAAGATGTGGACTGTTATAACTGGACATCCTAAATTACTGTTTTGGATCATAGGCTCACTCAAATAATTTTGCTTTCAGTGAGCGTATTTCTGAACAAACAGATAGAAACAGCAAATAAGCTCCTTTTGTTCTGCTCAGAAAGCCTGTGCCCTAAACTGTCATCAGTCACACTGCATCTACAGGACACCAGCCTGAAAGCGAACCATCCAGCCAACATAACTCTTTGTTTTCAATCAAAAGCTATCCTGACTCTTTGCTGACGTTCTTCAAGGACGCTTTAGAAATTTTTCTTAACAAAGAAAGACTTTCCTGAATTGGGTAGGACTTATTATAGAGCACAGTGAAAAACAAACATGAGACTGTGCTGCTGAACCTTACAATGAAACAGAATTTTAAAACTTTATGAGATCTTTGTCAGGTATATCAGCTGAGAAAGGAGTTTATGGAAGAGAGAAAGGTGCTTGTGCACCATGTCCTTCCAGGTGGGCTTCTCTGAGGTCCACCCAGGAAGAATTTAAGATTCAGGCTTTCTCCTGGGGCTATTCGATGGGGGGTGAAGTGCCCTCCGTGCTGAGACCCCCAAGGACCTGTCCTGCCCACCACTCCAGAACCAAGGAGAATATTCCAAAAGCTACTTGGAAATTCTACTGCTTTACTGATCCAATGTATAGACAAACGAAGAAGCACCTGCAAGGAAGGGAAGGGTCCTGGAAAATGATGTGCCCGACAATGTTTACTCTATTGTTTATAAATTCTCTAGGAAGAAATGACAGTCCCATATATGCTTTTCACTCCAGTCCTCAGCCCCTTACAAATACCATCAGAGAGAGTACTTCCTGTTCCCATTTTTCCTACTTTAAAAAAAAAAAAAAAAAAAAAAAAAAAAAAAAAAAAAAAAAAAAAAAATCCTTGCAGGCTTCACCAGTGCCTCTTACTGTAGTTAGTACTTCAGCTTTTCCAGAGAAACTTCGGTTTCCCGGTTCACCATGCAGTCGTTTAATTATTAAATCTAAATAAGCTAAGTACAGAATTGAAATTTTAAGGTTGATAACGAAATGTGAGCAATGGCAGATTTTCAGGAATATTTTTTGATGCTGCTAAGGTTTATTTTGGGGGACTGTCATACAGCAAATATATTTAGAATGTCTTCCATTGTTTCAGACAGCACAAATGCAGGGGGATAAAAACGCATCTATGGGTTCACATCAGTCAGCTTTGCAATGTGAATTACAAATAGTATATTATTTGTAACCAGGCACAGGACCAAATAACTGTGTGAACTTGGCAAGGATCCAAGTTTGTAAAGTAGGTATAACACCTAATTTAAATAGATTTTAGAAATCCTTGGTGGATAACATTCAGAAGACAAATTTAAAAATATCTGAAATGCACTACATTAGGATCAGTGATTTAATTGTGCTACAAAGTTGATAGGAAACAGCATTATCTATTAAAATATCTTTGAAAAGTATCTTGCTATTGTTAAAAACAAAAACATAGAATAAAAACACAATATACATTACAAATAAGGAATAATTTCATTCTAGATAGACATATCGGCACCTGGAAGTGCCCATATTTTTTTTTTTTCAGAAGTTGCCCTCTTCTGAATACAGCTTTGTCTTGGGGAAATTGTTTGGAATATTGATAAAAGTAAATCTTGGTAAAGAGCTGAATGCTAAAACAGGAGGAAAACCATATGAAAAAGAGCAACAGAAGTGACAGAGTAGTGGATGGCAGAACCATGCAGTACGAAAGATGGTACGGGTGAGACAAACTTTCACATATCTACCATAATGCTGTATTTTATTTAAGATAATTAGATTATTTGAAGTGCAAATCAGTGTTGATAAAAGTATCTAGATACACAACAAATACCTCACAAAATTTTCTGAAAATTTACTGAAAGCATGAAGCATCAAGGTCTGAGCTGCTTCTCACACCAAGCAAAATACACAACTTGTATTACTTGGCATATTATAATCATCATATTAGTATTGAACGTTACTCATCTTCAGTGTACTTTCTTGCACTTTGCAAATGTCACCATGGACATGAGATTATTCTCAAGAGGAAAGTCTGTACTGATAAGGAATTGATTAGCAGTATGACAATTTCATAATTGCTGGGCCGTTTATCTAGGCAATCAAAACAGATCAGCAAACAATATGCCTCCCCAAACAGAGTTATTTTATTTTTCAGTTTAAAAGTTTCCACTCAATTATTACAGCAACTTTGGATAGTCTGTTTTTTGTTGGTTTTGTGTTTTTTTTCCCTCTGCAAAATGAAGAATAATAAATGGTGACTTGAAAAGAACTTGTTTGGGTAAACTTTTTTAGGTAAATTAATTTAAGTCTTTCTTTCAGTGACTCGTTTCTCAATAGAAGAAAAAAATGTCAGGAATTGAAACCTGTTGCTAAGATTATTTTTTTATATCGTGAAAAGAAATACTTGCTAAAAAGAAATGTGCAATAGGTACATTACTACTATATTTCATTCTAAATAATAAACTCCTCTACATTTCTCTCCACCCCATCCCCCCACCAAAGCACAACAAAAAAAAATTCAGTATTTTGGCTGTTTAAAGAACACATCATTCCCTGCAAGACAACTATGTAAGAATAAGAGCCTCAGGGCAGATTTTGATCTTACTAACACCAGTATAAATGAAGTGTCACTTTCTTGACTTCAGCAGATTTACAGTTAACTGTGATCAGAATAAGACCTAAAAATCTCTGTTTTGGCCTGGGATGACCAGCTGCTGCAGTTCTTCCTGCAGACAATGTTTGAGCACCAGCACAGGTGGCCCAGGGAGGCTGTGGGATCCTTGGAGAAAGTCAAAGGCCATGGTCCTGGGCAGCTTGGCTGGCCCAGCCTGAGCAGGGGCTTGGATCACCTGAGCTCCACAGGTCCCTTCCAAACTCTCATTTTGTAAAGGCTCCTCATGGATTTTCTGCTCACTCAGTGTGATCCTGCCATTACAGACCAACCTAAAGTGATTTCACTATTCAGCCCCAATGGAAATGCTACAAAGGGAAAGAAAGCCTCAAGTTGGTTTCCCATCACCAGGAAAGGAAAGTCTGTACTGGGAAACACCCTGGGGTGTGACACGCAATCCAGAGGGCTGGGAGAATTAATGGTATTGAAAGAGTGAATGTGGACTAAGGGAGGCAGCGGTGATTACGTCTGGGGTAGACAGAGGGAGAATGCAGGATAAAAATCCAGATCAAATAAGATTTCTGTACTCTGTCTCTCAGTTGAACAACTTGTTTATTTCTTTTCTCCCAGGCAGCACAGGTATGTACTGATCCATGTTAATTCTGCATAAAGAGCTAGTATTTCCTGAAGGCTGTACCTTGAAAAGAAGAATAGCTCTTAATGACAGCCTCTGTTAGCCAACACTGCAGTGCAGACTGCTCTACTGAACCAACTGAAGGGAAGGGAAGTAAAGGCTTCAGAGATCAGTCATTTCCTCAGCACTTGCTGCCCCTGCTTATATCCTGCCATTTAGCAGTCCCCCTCTTCTAATGTGCAACTCAAACGTGGCCCTGGTCACTGCTGTCCTTGTTAGCATGAGGATGAAATGCCCAACTGATCTGGGGAGAGAATGGCAAAATTGAGGGATCTAAACCACAGGATTTTAGGTGGTTATGATCTTTTCATACGTTGGTAAAGCAAGATAATGTCGATAAATTTAAATCTAAACCCAGAGAAAAAGACACATGCCAGAAAAGGTTTTTAAAATGCTGTCGCCCATAATGAAAGTATGGAAAAAGGAGCTACATGTAAACATTAAAGTTCCCAAGACATATCTCGCCCTGCCCCAGCTCCCCTTCCCTTGGTCCAACTCAAACAGCTGTGCAAAGGAAAGAAGGAAAACAGGAGAGAACTAATCAAAGAAACTCAGAAAAGTGAGGACATTCTCATCAGCTTCTGCTTTTATCCCTGGAGACATCTTCTCAACCATTCACCCATCCAAGTGTTAAAAGAATTTTCTTTAATGCTTTGCTATTAGAATCAGCTTTTCTATCATAATTTGGGTTTTTCACTTGTTTGTTTTCTCAGCACGGTGCCACAGCAAGGTTTATGCATAGTTTACAATTGACCTACCCTCTCTGAACATGCCCAGACAACAGGAAATTGGTTTCTTTGGAAACAGGAGCTACGCAAAATCCTTCAGTACTTGCATTCATTTCAAGCTGTTCACACATATGTAACAATAAGGCACCAGTCCTTCAGCACGTGATTCAACTTCTCCAGGCAAGGTAATTAAGGGGAACACCACCAGTGGCACTCCAGGCTGGTAAAACAAATGGGTGCAATTTGAGTAAGAAGAAAAATGCCATCATCTAAACTACTTTTTCTGTGTATAAAAGTTCTTAGTGGTCATAACAGTACAGAAAGCAGCAGAAACAATCTCAGTGACATTTGCACTGTGTAACGTGGAGATGTTGCATCATCCCTCTGATGATATGGAGGCAGTGTGGCCACATATACTGACACATGATTTATGGAGAACAACACATTAGTCACTGATGGGACTAATAAAACTAGTTTAAAAATATTCACTCCAAACTGAAGACTTCTTAATTTCCCATTAATTCTGTTTTTGACTTTTAAAGACTGCAGTTGGGCACTGACACTGTGTCTGCGATACAGCTGAGACAGGGAAGGTGACGCCAGTACTTTCAGTCCACTTTGTGCTCTGATAGCAATCAGCAGTCCCTAAATAGTCATGTCAGAAGAAACACACACCACTTTCCCAGGCACTGCCATCCACAGGGTGGTACTAACATAAATCTCAGCTCAAGGTGCTTTAGGACAAAGTATAGGACTGTGAATAGCAGCGACTGAGGAATCAGCACAAGAATATTGCTCCTGCTTCACTTACTGCTGGAACCATAACCTTCAACAAATTTGTGGGCAGAAAGCAAAGATAGAAACATCTTATATTATGTCTGCTATATTTAAAAGCCCCCCACCTCTCAGAGCTCAGTTTCCTTGCTTCCTCAGAATTTTTCATCAGATAGCAAGTTTCCTGACTTTGCTGACATTTCTCACAAAATTCCACAACATTTGGATGTGCATAAATCAAATTGTTCCTGAATTGTCTTTGATCTAGAATGTGTACAGATCTTCATGGTGCCTTCACACTTACATCAGAACAGCGGGACTGTGCCTGGCAGATAAAAGAGAGGTAATGAAGATATCCTTCCCCATGCTTTCCCATTCAGGGATTCCAGGAGGGAAGGAAAGTTAGAGATTTTGAATACACCAGGTGGAAATAATCGTATTTAAATTAGTGAAGATAAAACCAAAGCATTTAGTTTTGAGATATTTTAACTATGATGACAGAACTGGATTTTATGAGGAAGCAGCAATTATTTAGGTATTGAGATACAAGGGTAGAGAGGGATGACAACTAAGGACAAAAGAGGAAAACCATCAGAAGTTATGTCCACATCTGATACAGAGAAACAGACATTATTCAGACACACACACATATTCACGCAGATATTTATACAAAAAATGGTAAACAAGTGTGATTCCAAATTTGCAGGTGAATACTGCTTAAAAAGAAAGAACTTTTTTTCTAGTAACACTGCCTGGGTTTCTATTTCAGGGTAGGTGGTGTTGTCTGCTTTCTAGCGGCACCGGCCCGGCAGCCAGGCGGCCCTCGCTCCCAACGTGCACAGCCTCCACGAAGGCGCCATTTGTCGTAGTCAAAAATAAAAGAAGCCAATGAGGTAAAGGGTGGCAGGAGGAACGCTCCTCCCCAAGCTCTCCTTTATTAGGGGAAGGGGTTGCTGGTGGTCGGGAGGGGGTTCAGGGGAGACGGTCAGGCCCTCCTTCCCCGGCTCTCACAAGAGGAGAACGGCAAGGCTTGATAAATGTTTTCCAGGCTTTCAAGGTTATGGTTTGTATTTATTATTTTATGTTTGCCACTTTTTGCATTATACTGCATGATTACCTGTGGTGGTCTGCCCCTCTGCCTCCCAGGCCGATGCCTTTTGAAAATATCAACTAACAGCAGAGCCCTTGGGCCTCGCCTGGGCAGAAGAGATTCTGGGCCTGTCTCCGCCTCCTAGGCCAGCTCCGACTAAGGGATGGGGTTGGACCTGCCCTGGGGGATGGGATAAGGCGTGCCCAGGGTTCAAGGTCTGCCCGTCCCTCCAGACCTTTCTGTGCCGTAATGTTTAGGATTGGTTCATTTGAATTGCATCCCACCCCTTTATGCAATGATTGGTTCTGTTCGCGCGTACCCGCCCTCTCCCTCTTTCCCTATTGGTCGCTCCCTTCCCTACTTAACCGGCTGCACCCCTGCAGTCTCCGCCTTTTTGTCCTTTCTCCTGTACCCTTTGGGGGTGCAGGGGAGACGGTCAGGCCCTCCTTCCCCTGCTCTCCCTCCCTCCCACCAGCAACCCCTTACCCTAATAAAGGAGAGCTTGGGGGGGAGCGTTCCTCCTGCCACCCTTTACCTCGTTGGCTTCGTTTATTTTTACGACTACAACAGGTAGGACTCTGTTATGATAGACAAAAACTTCAGAAAAATAAGACCTGGTCAAGGGACACTGACATAAGTGTGCCTGGCAAGAGGAAACAACCACTCATCTCAATAAGAAGAGATAACAGAATCAGCTCAATTCAGCTTTGTTTGCCAGCTCCTCTAAGTATATTAGTATCTCTTGATGAACTAGGGGTGAAATTTGCTATAAACCTGAAAGTGTGTGTATTTGCCCTTAATTGTTAAAACAATATGCATCAGTCTAATCAAAATATATTCAAAAGCTTCTTGAGTTTTTGAGGTAAAAGTAAGGCAGTTACCTTACTGAAGTAGAAAAGATTCGAACTAGGATAACAGTTGGCAAGACTACTAGCTTAGAGTGATATTTTCTTGAGCCATGGCCAGATTATAGACTGTTTTAGCATTGCCAGTAGATTGCCAACATAGAAGGAGGTGTTGACAATCACAGCTGATTGGAGTCTCAGTTACTTTTCACCATTTTTTCACTGTCTAAGGAAGCCATAATCACTGGCAGTTTCTCCACTGCTTTCAGGGCATATGTTTGCAAAATGTCTCAATGCAGTTAAAGCACAGGTACAAATCTGAAATGAGGCAGTGGCTTGGGGACTCAAAAGAGCCAGTGACAATTGGGCAAGAAAGTCACATTGATTTCCCAGGTATGTCCATCGAAAAAATGCACTGCTGTGCAAAACCACCTCTGACAGGAGCTACTGTGGTGTAGCTACCACAGATAATAGCCACCAGAGAGCACCGAGTTCTGCCACTCTGGCTATTCTAGGAGACAGAGTTTATTTGCCAGTGCAAAAATCCTTACCAGGACAAAAGGCAGAGCATTAAATCCTACAGAAAAATCTCTTTGCCTGAGTTCTTCTATTATAAAAGACTGAAAATCTTGCCACCTCAAAGGATCTTTACAAAGAAGCAGGAAAGATTTGGAGTTGTCTAAAAGCAGTCATGGTGCATGCTTGAGAGAGAGAGACAAACCTCAGTAATGAGGTGCCTTTTCTTGATTTGATGGTAGAGGTTACATTTGTAACTCCAGGAGGGATGCAGCGGTTTTGTACCAAATGTTGCTATAGTCTGAGGCTTTATGGTGCCAGTGTGACTACATGTAGGGAGGCTCCCTTAGGGGCCACAGGGAAAGGATCCTGTCAGCATTTTTCTACCAGATCTCTCCTAATGCACAGACTCCCGAGTTTCTTCAACAGAAGAGGGGCTTCAGGCAGACCAACTCATACCAAAAGAGAAGCTGCTTAGCTCCTCAAATCCAGCTGCCTCCTGATGGAGTTCACCATGCCAAATAACCCTGAACACGAAGTGATCAAGACTTCAGATGGAAGTTAGCAAGTTCTTGACCCTTATATTGGAAGCTCATTTCAGACCCTCATTCTCTGAATAATTTAAACCACCTTCTAATCCTTTTAATCCTCTGACTAAATTTCATTCCTCATAAGTGTCAGCAGCAACTCCTGAGTAGTGCTTAGATGAGCCAAGAATTCAAGGAGCATGATGCCTTCCAACACCATTACCTGGAAAAAAGTCTTGATGAGAGCAAAGCTGAACTATTTCCTTTGCTTTAAGGACATACTAATTAGTGGGGGATAACCTATGCCATAGGTGTTTACAAAATACCATCATATCCTATGCACTTAATTCCCTGCTCCATTCTCTGCTACTCATAAGATCTGTCTTTCTTAATTCACTCAGTCTCCTTCTTTACAGCCTGTTAATTTTATAAGCACGAGTTTATTAATATACTCCTGCCAATAAACTGGAAGGTTGACTTGTCTTTGAGCAATGATTACTTGACATTAATAACAATATGAACTCTATTTTTTTTCTTCTTTTTTTCAGATGGCACCACAGTTTACTATCATGGTCCTGAAAGTTCTAAGGATTATTCTTTGCACACCTTTCATTAATGAGCTCTTATTTTTGGAGGATTTAGGAGCTCAATCCAGAAAGGCATGAAGAGACAAAGCCTGAGAGGGGTGAGGGACATATGGCAAACGTGATCAGAGTTTTGAGTTATGGGAACTGCAACACACAGAAGATAATTTTCATTGTTTTAGACAATGATTAGATTGCAGCGGGAACAGAAAGATCTTAATTGACTTACAACTACAAAGAAATGTAATCTTTAAATTTTCAACCTCTGGGTGACTTTATCCACAGTAAATCAAGCAAAAAAATCACTAATGATGAAGAAGAAATAATTAGTTTTTAATAACACATTCAGCAGTTAAATAGGGTGTAATGGCAACACCTTGTGTGCAAAAGTCTGTATCAGCACAGAGATTCGGCTCATACAAGATGTTTTATGAATAGAGCTTAAAAAAGATCATTACTAAATCATAGAGCTCTGAAGAAGGCAGAACATCACATTTATTTTTTTCATTAATGCTTGTATTTCTGGGAGGAAAAAAAAAAAAAAAAAGCAGCTCATTCATGTCCAGAGAGATGTGGAACTGGATTATTTAATTTCTCTAAAAGTATCATCCTTGAATTTATTCTCTAAGAGAAAATGCAAGCTGTTGTTTTCTTTGTATTACATGGTAAAGGGATCCCTTTCTAATTTATCTTGTACCTATAATATCCTTCTGAAGTACATGGAGTATATTCTTCTATGTTATATGATAAATTTTAAAGAGTACCCAAAGTCTTTGAAATTCTTTAGTGGAATGGGCATCATTAAAAAAATGTGTCCTTGAACCATGATCAGGAGGTTGAAATGGATAATTTTAAAAAGTAATCCAAGATTCTATATCTTTGTATGATATTGTTTCTTATAAAATTTAAGACTGAATTATTTCTGCAGTAGAAACTCTGCCTGCTGTTTCCAGTGCTACTTGTTCTCAGCTTACTGAATTTGTGAGATTTTAATAAGCCACAAGAGAGACATTTCTACTGGACACCCCAAGAACTCCACCGGCAAAACAAAAGAACTACAAAACAAGACATTTTGAAAATGAAAATGAAAACCAGAGTGAGACTTGCTGTATCTTCATTTTCATGACACAAATTTGATGAGAAGTTTGCATTTGTTCTGAGAAATGCAGCTGTGCTTTGAAACAGAAGTCTGCCACTGATTCCTGCAGTGCCCATGACTGGCAAAATGTCAGAGGCTCTCATGCATTCTCCCATATTTGATCCTGATGCAAATGCTTAATTCTGCAACCCTCAAATAGCCTTAATGTTGTGTGTAGAGTCAAGCTCATGGATGGATCCTTGTGGGATTGCATGCTTTTGCGCTATTGATATTTCATCTGAAACATGGGAGATGCTAATTGCCAGCTTTGCAGTGTTCCCAGGGTGGCCATACTAATATTAGTTTGCATATTTGAACTTGCAATGTAGCTATGGCAAAAAACCTTACAGCAAACAGTCCCAGCAAGGAATTAAAATTCCAGTCCTGTGCAGCAAACATTGTCCAGCAGCTCTCTAAGTTTTAGTCTAGGTAACAAGAAGTCCTCTACTTATTAAATCTCAGCAAAACACTAAACCATTACTTGTCTGTTCTTTCTTTTACTCTTCCCCTTATTTGACAGTATATATCAGAACTCCCTGCAAAACTTAAAAGCAAATTATTTATCTTTCTTAATCAAGAGAAATACTATAAAGCAGCCCTTCATTTGCAGAAATATAAGTACAAATTATTTAGATTTTTAAAACTGCCTTAATAACTATCAGCAATTATAAAACCAGGCATTTAACATTCAGAATCAATTAAAATATAGTGTAAATATGGCATAATGTAGAACAGATTTAAATTCCTTTCATTATTAATAGTTTTCTTTTTTTATTGATCTGCTTCAGCTGGCTTTTGCTCAGAAGCCTTCACAAGCACCTCGTTGTCAATTCCAGCAGAAGTTTCATGACCTCTCCAGTCAAGGCTTGAACAGGTCACTGGCAGTCATTCAGTTCACCTTTAAAGTTTGAGGCATGTACAGCAAACCCACACAAGGCTCAGAGGGTACTGGGAGGCCAGAAAACGAAATAAAACATCTTCCAGGCTGATTTCCAGTGGGGAACCTGTGTTTCCTGCAATTCTCCCCCAAACCTTGCAGCATTGACACTGCTGCACTGCGCTGCCTCCCTGAAATGAATGAGCTCTGTTCCTGGTAATTATGCAGCCCTTCAATCCACTCACTCCTAACTTTCCTTTCCACTGTGCTATATTTGACACAAAATGTTTAATCAGGTTCATTTATCATGACTGGAACAGCCTGACTCATTCCCCATTTATAATTAGAAAGGATTTCATCTAATAAATGTTGAGCACTCTCAGCTACCAAAGTCAGTGAATGAAGAGTTTGCTCACCACCATACAAGGCTGAGGGTACATAAACCTCTTTTATATGGAATTAGAAGATTCCCAGAGTTCTTCAGAAAATTTTCAATATTTGAGGCAGCAAAATGTTACTTAGGTTCTGTGTTTCCAGCCTGGAAATATGGAAGTAGTAGATAACTCATTCACCTTTCTGCCTTTGTCAGTCTGTACATAAAATGGTGGCAATGAGGGCTTCCTTACTTTGTTAATTACTTGCAGGGAAGACTGATTACTCATTCTATAGCTATAGAATATTTAGTAACAATTTATTTCCTGTGCAGCTAATATCTTGAACTTGTAAGAAGAAAACTGTAATAATAAATTTAATGCAAACTTAACTGACAAAGAACAAATTAAAAATACCCAACCTGTTGTCTAAAGATCAAAATGAAACAATGAGAGATTTAAATGTTTGAAGTTATTGAAGTGGACACATAGAAACCTGCCTTTCTTTATGTCTGCAGTCTAAAGCCACTCTGTGTTTTTGGTACTTTTTGTGGTACTGTGTTTGCCCTATATAGTAACACGGAGCAGTGCTGATTGCTTTAACCAACTGAGAAAAGGTAGATCATAAACCATTGCCAATTAATTTAACACTACATGGTCAGTCTTGAAAAAGCCATGCTGTGATTGCCTAAAATGGAGAATCCTCATCAGTTCTATTGTAAAATAAGAGAAAGAGAACTAGAGTGGAGGGGGGGGGAAGCATAAAAGAATAATGGAAGGAACAATGGGTGAATAATAATGAATGGAATGTCCCCACTGCTGTATTCTCTGCCTGAAGGCCTTTACTAGGGAAGCAAAGAACTTGAAATGAGCGTGCTAAATTTTGAAGCTGTGTAAATTGGAATTTGACAGCTTAAGCTGGCTAAACGAGCTGAACTTCTATGCTGGTAGGTATTTAACATATATGGGGCCATAACTTTAGCAATGAATCTTATAAAATAGGAAACACTCTGAAAGAATTCATATAATGAAGAGACAAATTTATAGAATATGAATAGCTAGGAAGACAATAAAAATGAAGTACATATGCTAGGAGGGAAAATTCTTCCTGCTAAGACTTGGATACTTTTAAGGAGTTTAGGCACTTCCTAGAATATGATTGCTTTACTAAATACCAATTACTCATTTAACTTTGGTATTTTATCTAACTTAATGCATCAGTTAAATGCTGAAAGCTAGGTAGGGTGAATATAGGCCACATTACTTCATTTGTAGATTTCAAACCATGTTAAGTTAAAAAATAAATAATAAATACCTTATTATAAAAAGAGCACTTCTTTTTATACAATCACAGAATAGTTTGGCTCAGAAGAAAGGTTTGAAGTTCATGTAGTCCTCTCCACAATAAGCAGGGACATCTTCAACTAGTTCAGGCTGCTCAGAGCCCTGTCTAACTTGGCCTTGAATGTTTCCAGGATGGGACATTTACCACCACCCAGGGCAAACTGAGCCAGTGGTTCACCACCCTCCTTGTAAAATGACTCTTCCTTTTCTCAAATCTGAATCTACCTCCTTTTAGTTAAAATAATGAACCCTTGTCCTATCACAACAGGCTCTGCTGAAAGGTCTATCCCCATGATTCTAGTAAGCCTCCTTGTTGTGGCTTATCCCCAGCTGTCAACTAAGTACACAGCTATTCATTCACTCCCCCCAGCCCCCCCAGTGGGGTGGGGATGAGAATCAGAAAAAGCTAAAACCCACAGGTTGAGACAAGAACCGCTTAATAACTGAAATAAAATAAAATCTAATAATAAAAGTGTCAATAATAATAGTAATGAAAAGGGAGACAACAAAAAGAGAGAGAGGAACAAAACCTAAGAAAAACAAGTGACGCATGGATGTGATTGCTCCCTTCCAGCCAACTCCACACAGCTTATATCCTGGGCATGGTATGGAATGGTGTAGTTCCGTGGTGTGGAATATCCCTTTGGCCAGTTGGGGTCAGCTGTCCCAGCCACGCTCCCTCTGGGCTTCTTGTGCGCCTGCTCGCTGGCACAGCCTGGGAAACTGAAAAGTCCTTGACTGAGAACAAACAGTACTGAGCAACAACTAACCATCAGTGCCTCACCAAAATTATTCTCATACTAAATGCAATGCAGAGCACTGTGACAGCTACCAGACAGAAGATGAACTATTCCACCCAAACTGAAGATCCCAGTGCTGAAATGGCACAGTAAGGTCTCCCTGGACCCTTCTCTTCTCCAGGGGGAACAACCCCCCCTCTGTCAGCCTGTCCTCATAGGAGAGGGGCTTCAGACCCCTGATCATTTTTGTGGCCCTTCTCTGGACCCATTCCAAAGGTCCATGTCTTTCCTGCGCTCAGGACTCTAGAGCTGGGTGCAGCACTCCAGGTAGAGTGGCACCAGAGAGGAGCAGAGGCAGAATTCCCTCTCCTGACCTCCTGCCCACACTTGTTTTGATGCAGCCCAGGACAGGGCTGCCTTTCTGGCCAGTGAGTTCACATCACTGCTTCATGCCCACCTTTCAAACCAGAGCACCCTCAAATCCTTCTCCGTAGGGCTGCTCTCAATGCCTTCATCCCCCCCCGTACTGGGAGCAGGAGCTGCCCTGACCCAGGTGCAGCAGCAGCACTCGGCCTGGTTCAACATCGCAAGTTCCCATCGGCCACTCCTGAAGCTTGTCTGGGTCCCTCTGGGTGGCATTCCCTCCTTCAGGCTTGTCAGCTGTACCACTCAGCTTGGTGCCATTTGCAAACCTGCTGATGGTGTCTATTTCATTGATGAAGACATTAAATGTACTAGTCCCAACATGGACTCCTGAGGGACACCACTTGTCACCAATGTCCACTGGGACATGGAGCCATTGACCACTACCCGCTGGATAAACCATCCAACCATTTCCACGGAATCTATCAGGTCCATATCCCTCCAATTTGGAGAAAAGGATGTGGAGGACTGTGCCAAAGGCCTCAGAGAAGTCCAGATAGAAGAGAGAGCTCTTCCCTTGTCCACTGATGTAGTTAGTTTAAAGGTATTATTTAAGTCTGTTCTTCAACCAATTTATTTTATGAATGCAATGCATTATATAGTTATTTGCACTGACTGGTACTCTGACAAGGCAATTACACCCTGCTCTTTAGTTGATGCAGTTATGTCCCCTACTTTAGCTGACTCTCTGACCATAATAACTTCTTCCCCGCCTATGGCTTCTTACAGATTCCTGATCTTCACTTCAAAAGATCAATGTTTCATTATTGCCTCCACCCAGGACAATTATCTACCCATTTCTGACTTCATTTCTCCCACTTTATCTTCCCTTTACTTTTTTCCAACTATTATGCGTTGAACACATTTCCTGCCCTCCTTCACTGCTGGCCGTTGTCTCACCAAAGTCAGACAAATCTCTTTCCTAATTCTCAGTACAAATCTTTCATGCCTATTTCATTGAATTCAGGAGGCAAAGAACAGAGTTAAGCCCCAACAGCTAGACAGGTTATGGTGTCTGCCAACCATTGTGCTGCTTCCCAGCGCAGTGCTGCCCTGTGTTTGAACAGTGATTTCCATAAGTGACACCACCCTGAAGGGCCATATTATTGAACTCATCACATCCCAGGGAATGCACAGCTGTTCCTGGGCTCTGCAGTGCTGCCCTGCCTTGACCCCTGTCCCAGGAGGGTCAGTAAAGTTGGGGACCAACTTCAGAAGAAGACTTCTTTCTGCCATCCCAAATCTTTTAACACAGAGTAAAACACAATAAAAACTGTCTCTGCATGCTGCATACAATTGCTGCAAAGCAAATCATTCAAGAACAGTATAGAACAGTTATCTAAATATTTCATTTTAGTAGAGTAAAATAACCCATGCAATTCATAATTAATACAATTATGAATTATATACTGTAGGTCATTCCAGTTGACAAAAAAGATTTTGAATAATTTAAGACAACAAATCTATGTATAGCCATTGTAACACACAAATGAGCCCTTCATTTGAACGCAGTGCTCAGCCTTATAAAACTACACAAAGCATTTGCAAAGAAATGGAAGTATAAAAACTTGCATATTGTCCCTTGCAATGAGCACCAAACAAGCAGAGACTTGAATTATAAGTGAGAGCAGTGACATATGCTAATGGATTTGTCATCAGGAGATAATGCAATGCCATTAACTCATCTCATTTCAGATTTTAGCAACTGCATGTCCTCGTAGGTAACACAACCTACCTCAAGGTCCCAGAAAAAGAAGCCAGAAGGAGATAAAGAATTTGCAAGACTATGGCTCATGGGTGTATCTCATCCATGGTCAGTGACGTTTATTTTAACTTTGTTGGACTTCATGTTTAATGCGCATCATACTAAAGAATGAGTAACTTGACTAAGTCCTCTTAACTCTATTGAGAATGAACAGGATTAGCTGAATCCCATTATTTTTGTATAATACATATGCAGAAGGAGGAAAGAACGCTGATTTCTAAGTGTAGAAACTCAAAACTGTCAGAATTACAACAAATTTTGACCCAAAAAAATTGCCTTTCAACAGCCTACAAAATCTCTACTTTAGGTGGAATCTAATAAAAGCAGTTCTGAATTCATATATATTCTTACTAAAATCAATAGTATTAAGCACAGGTAAAGATCTGCTCTTCACACAATAAAATTAAGGATAATTTCCTCTTTAGTATTTGCCTTAATGGCATTATTGTTCATTTACCATAAGTAGTACAACAGTCTAGACCATAAATACATGCATAATATTGATTAAAACTTAAGCTACTATAAATGCTCTCCAGAGAAATTTGTAACAATTTATAGCAGCTAAAGACCTTCCTCACTGATACCTCTACTATATGTTTATCTCTTGTCTCTTAAATAATCTCAGTAATTATGTACTTATCCAATGGACTGGAATGACTTGCAACAATTCTAGTCTGCTGGATCTATAGGAGTTCAGTTTAATATATGATAAATACAGGTTCTATAAATTTCTTAACTTACTGCGTAAATGTCTTAACATCAGCTATTAGAAGATAAAAGCTTGTGGCATTACAAGTGGGAAAAAACCCAGATGTCAATATCTCTCAGACAAAAAACCCCCACGTGGATGGTTCTGCTGACTCCCAGATGAGGTTCAGTGATAATGTAAATCCAGCTTTAGGGTTCCTAGTATCAGATCGAATACGCCATAACCACATGACAGAGTCCTGATCCTGTTCTAACACACACTGTAATTGCAAACATGTCAAAATATTTTTGATAGCTTAATTACAATGGGAGGCTTTTCTTCCCCCCAGGTTAGGCATTGGCAGTCCAGGCATTTTCTGCGAGTCTAACCTGTTTTAAAAGCAGCACAAACTCAGTAGTGCTTGCTCTTGCTTGATCAGCATAAATGCAGTTGTGTACCTCCTCTGGATCAAACACGAGTTGTGAATGACCTGAGAAAGCACAAATTTGACAGCAGGAAGCAAGTGGCTCTTCCTTGAAACCCCTCTTGGAGAAGCTTAAACTGTTCCCTGGAGCCATCCCACTCATCTCCACAGAGCTACTGACATGAAGTACCAGCAGGCTGAGGTCTCACTGCTTAAACAATGGCCAGCCTTAAAAGGATCCCATAAAGAAAATTAGTTTTCACTAATTAGCTTAAGCCATAATTTTCAAAAAAATGTCATTAATTCTGCATGACTGGCAAAACACGGGATTTGGAAACTTTATCGGATTACAACAGATTTGGCCATATTTAAATATAAACATAGATTTTCAGACACCCGAACCTGTATGCAGGAATACTAAAGTGAGCCCCAATTTCAGTGTGTTTATCATAACTCAAACTCAGTTTTTCCAATGTCTCAACATTTTGGTACTAGTGATTTCAGAATAAAGAAGTCTTGGAGTTTCTATTTCCAATTCAAATTTTACTCATTTGATACCAATGCGATAAGGAGAATATTGCTGAAAATCAACTCAATAAATTATGTTCATTTTTAATTAATTAATACTTGGTTAAACATGGATATCTGAAGGCACGACTATGGATCTGCATGCTAGCTGCTAATTACTGAAATCAGTCACTAGTGAAAGCAGATGTGCAGAAATCTTTTCAGCATATTTTTCTAGTGCAATTTTCCTGATTTTATTTGTAAATGTGTTTTTTAGATTCAGTATGAAGAATAATAACTTGATACCAATGTCCAGATCAAATATAATAGAATGACAAGAAGTTATCTCCTCCCTTAGATGTTTTTCACAGGCAGTAGCAATCTTTCAAGAACTCATTTGGGCTGCAGAAACTATCTGTTCTTCTTTGGAAGTGGTCTGTCAGGGCTGACATACAGAACAGGGTACTAAACCCCAGAGCCACCTAAAGCCAGGGTGTGCCTAAAGTCTGGATAAGGATGGAATTCTGTGCACATCAACGCAGATGCAGACAGCTTTGGAAGAATGTTTGAAATCTGTGTAACCCAAGCTCTGCAGCCACCAACAAACAACAGCCACAG
Source organism: Acanthiza pusilla (assembly GCA_036630365.1). Classification (NCBI taxonomy): domain Eukaryota; kingdom Metazoa; phylum Chordata; class Aves; order Passeriformes; family Acanthizidae; genus Acanthiza; species Acanthiza pusilla. The sequence continues at coordinate 41,945,899 of JAXCHO010000079.1, forward strand.
CCACAGCCACTCCAAGTACCAAACCTTCGTCTTTTCTGAACAACCACGAGGTTGTTTCTTGATGAACAATCATGGCTTGTAATAGATCTGGAGACAGATTTTGAACAGATTTTTAATTTTAACTCGTGCAACTGACACAAAAATTGTCAGACTTTGCCCAACCCTATTTGCTTACCATTTAATCATATACTTTCAGCTGGAAACAATATTGTTAGTATGTGGAATCTCTTTCATACCCTCTGCCTGTGGCTTTTTAAAGTCACTTAGTATGTCAAAACATGTTGCTTCAATTCATGTAGGAAGAGGAAAAAGATCTGGGTTTGGTTTGTTGGTTTTTTTAATAGTTGAGACTATATACCTTTCTCATATCAAAGTAATAACATCTTAAATGTTATGGTATAGGAATTATGGTCCTGAGTAATTCAGCATCAATTTTTTCATACCACCACATGGAATTCTCTGTGTAGTCATAGGATTTGGTTGCTTGCTCACATTTTAGTTGTTACTATAATAAAAGCCCAAGTTCCCTAAGCATCTCATGAGGAGCAATGAATAACTTCTTATGCAGCAGCAATAAGGAGACATAAATGGTAAGTCTCCAAGTAGATCTTTAGATCTTCAGAGTCCTTTAATGGTGGTATTACTGAAGTGCTTATCTAGGTCATTAGAATTTCCATATCTTACAGGTTATGGAGGAAATGCTTCTAATGCCACAAGGACTCGATAACGACTGCAGTATCATTTTCCAATTTATGGTGAAGTTGTATTTTAACAGAGCTATAAATACAACATGTAAGCTAAAACCTATTGGAAAAATGAAAAGTAGGTGATGTTTTGAAGATCTGATTGTCACCAATAGGTAATATTCTTGAAAAACAGCTTACTAAAGACAGGGAGAGTAGACAATGTACCAAAACAATTATACATAATAATTGTGTGCAGCAAAATGAAGACAATCTCCTCTTTAGTGTCCTCAACTCCAGGTGCCACAAATATATGCAGTTAGAAAATTCTCAAATTGTTAAAGTAAATACAATAAAAATTATTGGTGTTCATTTAAGTCCTGGGTTTGTTCAACAAGACCTGCATTTGCCCACAACTGGAAAGGCTTCTGGACCTGTGAGGACTTCTTAAGTCTTTAAATAGGGATCTGATTAGGTGTAAGTGTCCTTCCAAATAACCATCACTTGGAAGACTGAAGCTCAAATGGGAACAAAACACGACCACTGAAAATAGTGTGAATGTCACAATGTTGTAAGATGATTCCATCAGTACTTTTACTGCTGCTACACAAAAACACACTCTAAAAACCAAGACACTATTTTATTATACAGCTCCTTCAATCACAGGCTTATTGAGACTACTGTGATTTTATGCTGCATGCACCTGAGCACAAACAGACTGATAGAACACATTTTAAATAAGCAGAAGATAAACTGAATAGCAGAAAATCCAAAATCATTGAGACTGATTAGACCTTAAGTCTACACAGAGATGTTGAATCATCTCACATAAGATATTGAACATCTGTGTGCCATTATTCAATGTGTGATTGCATATTTTAAGTGCATAACCACTTTTCATCATTAGGTTGCGCTGGCCTACCTGTGCATTGTTGACCTAAACATCAAATTTATTTCTCAGTTTTTCTTCATAAAAGTTATCAGGTTCTTTCATTAATTAGCATTTTCATTTAAATTATACTGTGATGTAACACATAGACTTCCTACAGGAACAAAAATTTCCTAGAGGAACAAAAATTTCTTGAAAAATAAACTGGAAATTATGAGAATGGGTCAATACATCTGTGGGAATATTTGGTGCTTCATAATATATTTTATTAATTACATACTTTCTTCAAGGCAATTATTATTAATAATAACAACAATAATAATTCTAAATAAAACATAGGACACCATAGAAATGTAATGAGCAATTAGTTGCATAAAAGGGATCCACCAATCCAGACTTGCTAATGACAGCACTGTAGAAGACCCCAATGGGTCTCACTTAATTATGAATGAGTTCAATAATGAATACAGACAATTTAAGTACTTACATAGAAAATTAATGAAAACCTAATTTTAAAGCACACACCATGCACACCAGAGCAAAACAGAAGCACTTCACCAAAGAAAAAGTTGAATGAAGTCAAAGAATTCTTAATACAGCTTTTCTTTTGCAGCTGAACTGAGTGTCTGAACAAATCTTTCAAAAATCCATTCAGATGATTTTGCCACAAATAGGAATGATACATCATAATTCTGTTAAACTCATCCTTCAGAAAGAGAAGGAACAAAAGTTTCATTAATGATGGCAATGTTGAATATCTTCCTTGAGAAACTGTACCATTAGAAAGCTGATAGTGTTTCTGTGCTTTCAAAATCATTCTGTTTAGAGAAAACAATGTCTGAGTCATTTTCTCTGTCTGTCTATGCTTCTTGCCTCTCCTAGGACATTATTTGTGACATTTTTATCTCTAGGAATATTGAATGAAAAAGATTTAATTCTGAAGGAGTGTTTTTCTCTCCTGTAGCTTGCCTGTAGTTCATTTCTCATCTGATAATACTCTCTTTCTGACGGTAATACCAAATCCTGTTTTATGTAATGTGATGCTCTAAATATTGCTATGAAATTTGGTGAGGAGGAAGATTTATTCTCAGAAGCATTATCATCAGACAGAAAAATATATATTGAGAAAAAAGATAATACTAATTTTTTTTCCCCAGTCCCCAAAAGATAAGGAACATTTTTGTCTGTATTTACAGAGTTTTGGCCCTGCGCTGAGCCTGGCTCACAGAGACACAGCAGCTATTATGATCAGACATATAATGCATGCAGACACTCTCCACCCACCTTTACCCTCCAAGCCCTGTGTATTCTGCTCCCAACAGCCCCCCCGACTCTCGGGTTTGCCAACCACACGGCAGGACTTTGTTGATATGAATTCTTTTAATCCAACTCAGTCATCCCTACTCCATGGGTTTTTGTGATGGACGTGGCCTTAAGCACAAGGAACAGCATTTTCACCTTTAAAAGACTGCAGTCTCATGGAAAACCATTCCTCCTTCACTCTGTCTTCTTAACAGTGGATGAGTCAGAAACAAAGATATAACAGGCTACCAAGTTGGAAATTATTTTGTAACAGGCATTTTCCAAGTTTTCCACATGGTGTCAGTGGCTCCTCTCACTTTTTTGAAAAGAAGAAGTCAGATTTATACATTTCCAAACTCATCTGTGGTGTCACATTTCAATTGTACATTGATTTTGTAAATACTACTCAGGTAATACTTTTATCACTGATGCCATGAACGTAGAAAATTGTTATGTTTGCATTTTAAATGAAGAATGTGTTATTATGTGTTTGAGTAAACACTTCTCTTTAATGCCTAAACACTTCTCCTTAGAATCTTCCTCTTAACCAAATCACCCTATTTCCTAAGATAGCCAAACATGCAAAATAACAGATGTCCTTCTTTAATAATACCAGCCTAGAATGGAACAAACCTTTTATCCAAAGACAATCCACTGACAAAAGCACTACCCTTTTCACGCACCCAAGATGTCCAAAATAGATGTTTTACTTTAATTGCACTAAATCAATATACTGTCTTGCAGAACATTCTTATTGATTTATGACTCATGACATACATTACAGCCACAGCTATTTTTAGTGTCTCAGTAAAAAGGAATTATGACTTTGTTCAGAAGACAAGCAGTACAATAATATGTGCATTGCAAATGTTAAACTTGAATTTCAGATTTATTTCTTAGCGAACATGAATTGCCCTTGGTTTCTTTATATTAAAAAGCACAAGTTGCCTTTTAAAACTAACATTTAAAGTGTCATTCAGTGAATATATTGAGTCTTTATTACTTGAACTTTCAAGAACCTGCATGAAGAGAAAGACAAGAGGACTGCAATGTCATTTACTGCTCCACCTGCACATGGCACTGTGCTCTGACTACACATACCAAGCCACCTAAATAGTGTCCTGCTGCCACATTTTCCTGCTGGTGATGCCCAAGCACATTTTCTTCTGAGGATAATCTGTAACTGCGTCAAGGATCTACCTGGCTGTCTGGATGGACAGCAAAACCAGTTTTAACCACAGTCTTTACATGCCCTCCAAAAAGCAGTTTAGGCACATGCTAACCGCTAACCACTGTATTCCCTGTTTATACAGTCCTTACTTCTATTAAAAGCAGTAATGTTACTAAAAGGCTCTTCATTCTTGCTTTTAGTCACAGACAGTAGTGACTTCAGAACAATGGTCACCAGACAGCACAGGGAGGAAGGACAATGTCCCTTCCCATAGATAAAATCTGACCTTTAGCAGACTCTAGAGACTCCTGTGAAGAAAGATTACAGATATGCTTCCTAATGCTTTTTAAAAATTTCTCTCACTTCTTACTCTTCTAAGTAGCTTCCAGTGAAATCTCTGAAATCGAACAGGTATGGTCACACTTGCCTACATTTACAAGGAAGACCTTTTCTTAGCCATAATGTCCTCTGGTTTGGAATGCTCTGCCCAGTCAGTCATCACTACCATAGCACATGAAACACATCTCCTCTCAGAGATTTTCTCCCTGAAAAGGGTGGAGCACAGAAAATGTAGCCAAGGTGCAGGTGTCAAACAGGTACCCTGCCAGTTACTTCTCCTACATCTTGAGGTTGTGCTTCCAGGAATAGTCCCACTGGCTGTGACAGACAGGCTTTTGTTTTTATCTGAAATCCTCATGTCATACTGCTTCTGGTCCCTTTAGGAAACCAAATACTGACTGTCACACACATGCCAAAGTCATGCACATGCACTCCTGTCCTCTAGCACCCCCACAGCAGCACCTACTCAAACAGACACAGCCAGCTCCAGCTGCACCAAAATGAGCCACAGGCTGGCACTGAACCATCGGAGAAGCTTGCAGGAGAATTGCATATTTCAGAAGTCTGTACTACCACTAATTTTGGTTTTTAAAAGGCGAATGCACTCTGATTAGAGTCTTCTTCTGTGCAGAGTATGTTTTAAATAAAACACGTATCTTTGCAGTTTCTGCAGCTGGAAATTATAACAGGGGAATCATTAGTACTACTTTTAGTGTACAGAATGTGCTATTATGAAGTATAAATATAACCTACACCTTTGATTCTGTATGCAGTACAGCACTTTTTACATTTATTTTTTTTAATAGACTATCAGTCACTTTGTGAGAACTAGGAGACATAGATTTATGAATTGATAACAGATCACAGACTATTTTTCTTCTAGGTTAGTGCTGGAAAATCACTTCTATTCATAGCCTGCATGAAAGGAATTAGTGACCTCAATAAGTTACTGAAAAATCCATCCAGTGCTGAAAAGTCACTATTGCATCTATTATTATAATTAGCCTTACCATTGCAACACATCAGCACTGGCACATAAAGAGATATGTAGAGACTGATCTAAAGCCAATAGAAGAAATACAACAATGCTGATACATTCTCTGTACCATATCTGTGACCAGTATTTATACTTGGTGGCCACATTTTTCAAAAGTAAGCACTTAAACAACGGCATCTTAGCCCATATTCACATTTTTCTAGGATTCTGATCTTTTCCAACTGCAGAATCTGAAGCAATTTAGTACATGTAAAAAATCAGGGGTTCATTCAGGAAGGACTACTGATATTTAATATGAAATATCTATTACTGAATAGTCAGAATGTTTCAGTATGTTTTAATTCAGATTTTTTTTTAAGAAAGGAAATTTCTGAAAATAAAAATGTGTACAGTATAAATTAGCATCTCCAACAATAACATGGAAGGTGAGCTGTACCCAGTATTTCATTGCAGTGTTACCTACTTTGCGGCTTTATTTTGCTCAGTTTACCAGGTATATAGCTTCAGTTATATTTTGTAACAGAAAATAATTACAAAGCAAGCCCCAAAAGTTACAGATATTCCCAAAGGTTCTTGATGAAAGGAATAACACCATGAAAACTGAGCTGACATTGTAGTGTTGCAACCTTTAAATCCATAACACAGATCAATTAGTCAGATGGTGCACACCACTGCCATTAGTAGAGCCTTCCAACAAAACTGTTACAAGCACTGGCACGAAATTTCCTTCAGAGAGGGAAATGCAAAACGAGTGTATAAGGATAAATTAACTATCTAAATTAAAGTTAGTCTCTCATTTACTTTCTATACAGCTACATGTATTTCACTATGGATATGATGATAATGTAGAAGAACTGTAGCAAAGTGTGGCTAGGACAAGCGAAGAAGTCACTGCCTTGGAGTACTCTCAGTTATGAATCCTCGTGACTACACAGTGAGGAAAAGGACAACATGAAGAGGAACACAGTGGGAGGATACATCACACAGATCAGCATTCCATGAGAAAATATGTGGTCAACACTGCTTTGACTTTGCTCTCTGCAGCAAGAGTGGAGCAATCTGAGAAAATCCTGATTCCAGGAAAGGCTGTGCAATTATAGTGCACAATATGCAGATCATCCCCTTTAATCTGAAATGTCCATGTAAAGAAAATAATCTAAAGCTTTTCAAAGGACACTGGAATATTCCTACTTTTCTACCTTTTATGAGGGTGAATGAACAGAAAATCGTTTGAATTAAAATAATATGTGATATCTTTTTCAGCTCATTATGCAATCACCACCTAAAGTACACTAGCATAATAAAGAAGAAATCTACAGTATTGTAATCTCAGTTTTTTTGTTTGTGCAGCTCTGTACACTCACTGTGTACAGCAGAAAAAAACATTATTTTTGAGTGTGTCCTAAACAAGCAACAATTTAGAACAGCACATATATACAATGTATAATTTTATATCCCTCCTGTGTTTGCAAATGGAAGCAAAAGAAACACACCAAAGAAGAAAATGTGATTCACTAAAACCAAATGCTGGTCTTAAAGAGCTCACAACTTACACAGCAGGTCTTGCAGGCAGCAAAGGCTATAATTTACCTCAGGATCTTGGGAAAGGAATAAAGATCAAGGTCTCTGGAAGGAGAGCTTCAGATCTTTGGAATGTATTTTCCAATTTTAGCAAGCTCAGATTCACTCCAGAAAATACATGAGGGCAGCACAAGTTTCCATACAGTGAAAATAAGAACAAAATAGAAAAACTAGTATGCTAGATTATTGACGTGGTGGGATCTGCATTATAAATAGTTTCTCCAAAACTGGGGAAAAAAGGCATGTTTCGGTCCATTTGTGCTATAAACCAGAGTACTCAGGAGCTAATAATACAATGTGCTAGTGCAGATCGTACAGTCAGATTATGACTTCCCCTTACGCACGGCTGAGCTGTTTCTCTCACTAGTACTTCTCCATGAACAAAGATGGATGGCTTGGAAAGACACTGGGCTTTGTGTTTATCTCAGATGAGTGTAAATCAGGAAAAACTACAGCAAAGTCAATGGCATTACAGTACTACAAAATGGATGGGAGAGCAGGATGCAGCTTCCTGCCTGCAACACACAAAGTGGCATTTTAAAGCCACACTTTTAATTCAGCAATTTCTTTTGCTAATCTGGGATCATTTAAAGACCTTTTTCTCCCCTCCCCCAAGCAGGACTGGGTGACACCTTACTTCCTTGCTTTAAATGCCCTAGAGTCTAGTTTAGCATCACTGCAGCTTGGTTAGCTCGTCATCTGCCACTGAGCAAACCCCTGCCCGTGAGGTGCCCCCAGCCTGGCCCTGGGGCCACACGCTCCCATGGGCACTCCAGATGTGGCCTAGCAGCATCAGCAGTGCACAGAGATGTTTCTGTGGCCGGTCCCCTGCACAGCAGCAGGGCCAGGGAGTGGCAGAGAACCCTGTCATGACCTGATGAATTCCTCTGTTGTGCTGGGCTTACCGGGGCTGTGGGAAGGAGCAATGGAGGGATTTTAGTGGGGAGCATGGAGTGGCAGGAGGGCTGTGACACAACTGGCATTTCAAGTGCAGTGAACAAGGAAAAATTGCATTTTCATACTAATGACATTTTAGAGAAAGGAAACAGGCAAGAGAGACTAAGCAAAGGGTGTATTTCTGCCTGGTTTTCAGCTTCCAGAGAGGCTCCTCCATTTAAAGACGCGTCACAGAAGAAAAAGGACCATTGTATTTTCTCCTAATTATCCTACATGTCCACTGCTCTGCTGCCTGCATGGCCAGCCCTGGGATGGACTGGCACCAGGGATGCATCCTCATCTTTAAATTGTTTCTAAATCAAGATGCAAAGCCATTCATAAAGATATGCTCAAATTCTATCAGAGATTCTTAGGGCTAATAATGCTAATACAATAAGGAAAAATAATTCTCTCTGCTTTAGGGATTATCAGGTGAAATTCTGTGTTTAGGGGTATGCATAAAGTTGGACTACTTGATCAGAATGGTCCTTCCTAACTATAAATATCTATGCAGCTATCTATCATGATCCATCTAGAGCATAAAGACCAAATAATGCGTTTTCCTAATACAAGATAAATTGATAAAACTTTTCAAACAGAAATTATTTAGAATCTTTGAAAACTAATACAGATATTAGAAAACATCTCATTTTAAAATCAGTAGCACAATGTATATTGAAGATTGTTTCTCCAAGTTCTCAAAGTAGAGAAAAAATTTAAAAAAACCCCAAAGAATATAAAATAATATTTGGAATTCATTCAGTTGGCATTATCAGTTATTTTCATGTTAACATCCCATTTTGGTAGTCATGGCACAGGCTTTCCAAGGGACTTCTACCATAACTTTAAAGGAATTGTACCTTCTGCAGTCCTAAAGACAATGTAATGTTTCCTGATACCAAACTGTGCATTGATCTATGCAGTCATCTGAAAAGGAAGAAAGGTCTTACAAACAGGATGGCGTAGGGCTGGCTAAAATGAGTAAGTTAGGACAGACATGGAACTGAGAAGAGATGCTACCAATTTGTGCCCGTTTCTGTCACTTGATGCTGTGCACATGCAGGACTTTCAGCACTATCTTCATCCCCATTTAAAAATGTAAAACCTGAACACTGGAACTTATTTGTGGTCAGACAGAAAATCTGGACAATGCTAAGGCTAATCCTAGTTCTTCAAGTCCTGCACCTGTGTCCCTATTCTCAACAGGCTGATTTATAGAAATACATTGTAGTGGAACAATCTTCTGTGCTGAAGAGAATTTTGAATTTTGCACGAGACTTCAGAAATCACAGTGTTTCTGCTGAGGTCTTGCAGTAGCATGGGAGGATGGGCTTTTTTGTAAGGTTTATTTAATGAGGGACTTCATGGATTCCTTGTGGTCTCATGGGAAAGTACACGTGTCTCTTTGCAAAAGAATGAACAATGAAAACTCAACTTTACAAAGCAGCGGAGAAGAACAATACTGCATTTATTCCCTAGGGAAAGGGTACATGTTCTTTCTCTTTCGTGCTTTCTTTCTTCTTTCTTTCTTGCTTTCCTTTCTTGCTTTCTTTCTTACTTTCTCACTTTCTTACCCCCTTTCTTTCTCTCTCTCTCCACCCCTTTTCCTTCCTTCCTTCCTTCCTCCCTTCCTCCCTCCCTTCCTTCCTCCCTTCCTCCCTCCCTTCCTCCCTCCCTCCCTCCCTTCCTTCCTTCCTTCCTTCCTTCCTTCCTTCCTTCCTTCCTTCCTTCCTTCCTTCCTTCCTTCCTTCCTTCCTTCCTTCCTTCCTTCCCATAAAACACACATTCCCTGCCTGTTTCCCAAGGTTTGTCCACAGTTTACTGAAACCCCTGCACATTAAACATTAATAAAACTATCATGATGTCTCTCTTATTAGTCAGTGTTAACAGTATATGGTCCCTAAAGCTCAGCACACAACAGAATCAAAGCCATGTTCACCTGTTGGGTTATTCCAGGCTATAGGTCAGTTTGCATCCCCCCCATAACCATAATTTTAATTTTTTAATACCTCACATGTGAACTGCACCCTAGGATCTCATCCTGTATGGGCACAGGCAGTGGTCGCTGACTTTAATGATCACACCTTCCTGCCTCCCCTTTCCTGTGCTGCGGACAATGGCTCGCATGGCACCTTGCCCAGGAGCTGGACGAGTGTGGAGGCTGCCATGCCTGCCAAGCCCCAGAACAGGTTTTAGAGGAGGGCAGTGCAGCCAGCCAGCTCAGGGGTCTGCAGGCACAGGTGGGAACAGTCAAAATGGAAACAACCACTGGTGTGAGACTGGGCTGCGTCCTATGAAGGAACACGTGACAGTGCAGGAGCTATGTTATAAAAAAAGGGTTTTGTTTTGTGCTAAGATAAGGACAACATATGGCTTGGTAATTGCCTTCAAATCCACTCCTGACTTGGAAGAGTTTTAGCTAAACCAAATCAGTCTTTTGGAGGTTAGGCCAAGAGCTGCTTCAATTTCACAGGCCATGTTGCATTTCATATGATACCTATTTATAAAATCCTAGCTACATTTGTAAAGTTAGTGTAGAAACAAAACTTCTGGAGGAAAACCAACTTTACAGGAGCCATCTGTGTCCCTTCCCCCTTTAAACTCAGATCACAACTTTAGCAAGTTTCTTAGTTCAGTATGAACCATAATAAAACGCCAAAGTTGAACGCCTCCAAACTTTTGTTGACATTTTGTCTAATGAGAGAACAAAAATTCTGAAAATTTTACTAAGAACATGTAGGGTTTCTGAAGCAATGTTATTTCACGTTATTCTGTTGGCCTACAGAGTTTGCTCTATAATTATTCAATTCAAACTTGTTCTGGTGTATCTGGTCTAAAAGCAGAAAACATTTATTCATCCAAACCCATTCTCATCTACAGGCTAGAAGCTGTGTGCAGTGATGAATGCTCTTACCAGAGATACTGAGCTGGAGTCATTGCTCTCAGAAGGTCTGACCAAGCAATAATGTTTTAGACTGGGGTTTATGTACACATCAGGCTCTTCCCAGCCATATTTGTCTGCTCTGTTTCCTTATTATGGTGATTAGGTGAAATGTTTAAACATTCTGTCTTTGTGAGAACTTCACAGAACATGACTGTAGGATTTCTGCATATCCCACTTAGCTGCCTGCCTGCAGTAACAAAAGTACAGGGCAGCGAGGGAGGAAAACTGCTTATGTGCATGCACTTAGTGTCATTAAAAGAGTCATGCAGTTTTCTACAGTAACTAGAACTTGAAAAAAACAAACAAACCGTAACTCTGTCTAATATCAAGCTCATGCTATTTCTGCAAACTGCTTGTTAGATCCCTGATGAACCCACTGAACAGCTTTTGGATGTAATGTACTGCAGCCCCTCTTGTAGGAAAAGGCAATTGAGGCAACTGCTTAGAGCTTGTCTGATGGCTGCACGATTTTCCATTAAATAGACACAATGACCACCCCAGCTTGAGGATGTCATCTCTGTGATGCCATTGGCATCTGCATCTGCTCTTTTTGAAGTCTATATGAATTCTATCACTCAAATTCTCTGCTGAAAGGACTATCTCTCTCAAGAACAAGAGGCTAGAAGGGGGAATAGATTGCCTTCCCATTTGATGCTAAAAATGAACAGGAAATTCTTACCTTCTGACAGCTCTGAGCAGTTCAATAACTAGACTGATTTGTTATTACTGCAGCTATCCCTCCAAAAAAAGCCCTTTGCCTCTTGCACCTTTTCCCTTTTCTTCTCTAGTTAAGTAAGTAACAAATGAGGAAAATAAGCCTTAAGTACGAATGCCTGATCTGCAGTGTCAATAGTACCAGGAGCACATATTTATCTACTGCATTGTGCTGGCATTTATCCATTAGAGAACATTAAGGAAGAGATCTGTACAAGCCTGGGGAATATTAAGTCCGCAGGCAGCCAGACCTGTTCAGCCAGAGACTGGCAGTGGCAATTACAGAGCTGCCTCAGGTGAGGAGCACTCATTTAACTGAGCACCTCATGCCCTGCGTGCAGCTTCACACAGATTTCCAGACACCGAGCATCTCTTCATCATGCCCGTGCAGCTGGCAGCTGTTAAAGCAGGGATGAAATGGCCTTCCTCTCTGTGACCTTTTGGCATTCTTGTTCCATGGGTCCTCTTCCCCTTGATTATGTGTTAAACCTAAAGCTAAGCTGTCCGTGGGATCCCCAAAGCACCTCTTACGCTGGCAGCTGCTGTTCGGTGGAAGGACTGCCTCAGTATCTCCAGCAGAGTGGGCTGGATGTGTGCACAGTGCAAAGAATACCAACCGATTGCTGAGGTTTTGCAGCCCCAGGAATGTTTTGCTTACTAAATAGAGTCATATTCTCAGCCGCAGAGCTTACATGAACCCTCAGCCACACTGGCTAATGCAAATTTCCTCTCCCCCAGTGCCCTTCCTGCCCAATAGATCTCCATGCCTATGAATAGCTAATGTATTTCACAGGAGCAGCCACAGAAAGATAAATTAATCTAAACACTAGCAAGGATTCCAAAGAAAGGAATACAGTCAACAAGCAATTCACACCTCAATCAAAGCATGCAGTTTTCCAGCACTGCATGCTCATCCCTGAGTTCATCCCACCATCCCACATGCAGGGTCCTGGCAGCAGGAGGGCCAACCCTCTCCTGGGGGCACCAGGCACAGCATCGCCAGCCAGGAAAGGGAGGGGATTGTCCTGCTCTGCTCTGCACTGGGGCGGCCTCACCTCGAGTGCTGGGGGCAGTTTTGGGTGCCACAATATAAAAATTATAGCAAGCTGCTAGAGAGTGTGCCAAGGAGGGCAGTGGAGATGGTGAAGGGCCTTGAGGGGAAGCTGTATGAGGAGTGGCTGAGGGCACTTGGTCTGTGCAGCCTGGAGGAGAGGAGGCTGAGGGGAGACCTCATTGCAGTTCCACCTTCCTCACGAGGGAAGAGGAGGGGCAGGCACTGATCTCTGCTCTGTGGTGACAGTGACAGGACTGAGGGAATGGCCTGAAGCTGTGTCAGGGGAGGTTTAGGTTGGATATCAGAAAAAGATTTTCTTCCCCCAGAGGGTGGTTGGGCACTGGAACAGCTCCCCAGGGCAGTGGTCACAGCACCAGCCTGACAGAGTTCTAGAAGTGTTTGGACAATGCTCTCAGTCACATGGGGTGACTCCTGGGGATGGTGCTGTGCAGGGCCAGGAGTTGAGCTTGATGACACTGATGGGTCCCTTCCAACTCAGCTCATTCTATGATTCTGTGGGATTTCTTTCAGCTGTCTTTTTATCCTAATCTAGAACTAATTGTTTTAACTCCTTTTTTTCTCTTGCAGGAACATTGCTCTAATATAATTCTGTCATATACAAAACTGTATCTTGCAATTTAAACTTTTCACTTAGGGAAGAGTGTGCAGGAATATTCACTATTTTTTCACAATTACAATTTTTAAGTCAGTATTTCATTACAGGTTAGGAAAACAGAGTGCCTTTAAAAGTAATTTTGCACTTTCCAATCTTGCTGACTTGCTGAGTTTTCCAGCCTGAGATCTGATGAATCAATATTACATTATTATTACTAGCACCTACAAAAATATAATTAGAATGCTAAATATTATTTCAATGCTTTGAAAATCTCATATCCGTTTCAATCAGCTGCCAGCTCATGAGAAGGAGGTGGTGACTTATCAGGAGAGCAAAAAGAGCAGCAAATTTCTCAGAGTAACTTGGAACGATTCACAGGAGAGCAATAGTGGGAATTGCAGGGCTCACAAATGATGATCAATAGACACTCTTGAGAGTGAAGTCCTTTGTGCAGCCACAAGATATCTCTATCAGGTGTGGGAGTGCTCTGTGTGAAGCCACGAAGCAGAGTGTGAAGATTGGGTCACGGGCTGAAAATGGTGCGAGGCCCATTGGATGGTCCTGTGGACACACTGCACCTGTTACAGCACGGATGGGCTGCGTAAAGCTCGCTGTGTTCATAAATTAGTTTGGAGTATCTAGATAGGCAGGCTAGATCTGAGGCAGCCAAAGAAAGCATGCTGATGGCCCTGTGTGCTTTTGCAGCGCATGCGGCCAGCCTGCAGAACCTGAACTCCCAAAGATACTGAAAAAAATTGTGGAAAGATTTTGCAAGGGCTACAGACACATTTCCTCAGCCATTTCTCCCTTTTTAATGTTTGAATGCCTGTTAAAATGCTGTCAGTCAGCGCTGGTTTGAGTCTCTCTGCAGTCTGTCAGAGTCCCTGCAGCCAGAAGCTGCAGTATCAGAAGCAGTGTTTGCTTTGGATATCACCATCTCCGACTTGCACACATGAAACAGTGTGAGCTGCTGTGAGTTTAATTTCCCCCACTGTTTCCACATGCCTGAAGATGAGTGGGATGGTGGCCTCCTTTCCACATTGCTGGAAAGGAGATGGTAATCCTTCTTCCTCTGGCCAAATGTAAACCGACACTGCTTGAAAAGCCTCCCCTCTGGCACGAAGTGCACTAAATTAAGAGCCTGGCCCTAAACAGACAGTGTTGACCTTTCAATGCTCTCATACTGTCCTGCCTTTCAGAAATATGCCTCTTCCCCTTTTATCTACTCTTTTTTTGTTGTTGTTGTTTTGTTTCCCCTAATCCTTCCAGCTCCTTTCTCCCTAAGCAGCTTTTTACAGGTACATTGAGGTAGTGAACGCTACTGTCTGCTCCAGATGCAGCTTCTCTGAGTCAGGCAGAGGAGCTTCAGGCAAAGGTTCAGCCTCCTAATAAAGCAAGCATGTTCTAAGATAAGTGCTGCATTAGGAATTGCGGATTTTCTCTTTTCCAAACTTGATGGTTAATACAGAAATTTTGTGGGATTTTTTTCCAGCTAACTTTGGAGAGAAAATGCTGGGGAAGTTTTTGGGTTTGGCTCGGAAGCCTGAATCTTCCTAATCCCACACCACAGGTCCTTGAGTATGTTGTCAGGCTTAAATATTAATTTCAGATAGCAGCAAACTGTGGCAGGGCCTCATGTGGATCCCTGAGCGTGGGACTATCTGACTTAGCAGACTCTACAGAGAAGGAAGAAGTTCCCTAATCACTGAGACCAGACCAGCACAGTGGATCACAGCTGCCTTGCAGAAAGCTGGCTGAAGGATGGAAATGTTTTATAGAAGTCATATATAAATGCTACAAGAACAGAGTTGGGCCAAAAATAATTTACAATTTATTAAAGTTGAAGGACATTTTCATACCAGAACATAGGAATAAACAACTAGAGACTCCAAAGTGAGCCTGGGAGGCTTGGGAAGAATCAAGAAAGGGAAGGCTGAGCACCTGCTTGTCTCCACTGCAACCCTCTGTAGAGCAGCAAGAGTTCAACTCAGGGCAGCAAGGAGCCAGCAGGGCAGGTTTCATATGCCAGAACGCTCGAAAAAGGCATCTTTGTGCATGTTTTGTTTGTGGCAGCACTGAAGGGATACAATGATTTATCTCTGCAGTACAGATGTTTTCTAAATTACTACCTAATTTGAAGCAGCATCCCTAGAAAAGAAAGGACACTGGTTCATGAACAGTGCTTCAAGTGATCCCCCGCTTGCTGCAATTTTAAAATGCCTAGTCTTTGAAATGTTTGCTATGATGGCAACATTTTTATATGGGAAAAATTGTAGGGCTGGCTTGTGAGTTTTTAGAAAAGTTCAGATTACTGGTCTGTCAGCCCGGCAAAAGTCCCCTTAATAAACTCAGGACACCATTATCTACACAAGTATTTTGCACTGGATGGGTTGAAGACAAGCAAAACATTTCCAGGGTTCCTCCAGAACTGCCATTTCTATAGACTGTAATTGTTATTTTAATAGGCATTCTCTTTTAAAACCAACCTTTTCCTTCTTTTAACAAATAGGCTCCTGTCAAACACTAATCCAGGCAATTCTGAGAGCTGAGATGGTGACTGGTATTAGTGAATATACACTTCTGACTGCATCTTAGTGCTTTGTTCCTCATAGGATCTTCTCCCAAGCTGTAAAATATGATGCCAGATTTAGTTTCTAAAGCCAGAAGAACAACGCTAATAGACAGTAAATGGGTGTGAGCTGTCACACACACCAGCATCACGGAGTTAGTGCTATGTCTCAATTAGCAGCAGACTGAAAATCAGTGGGAGCAGACAGTATTCTTTCTGGTTTCGGTTGCAGTTCTTGAGCTGAAGAGAAACTAAAAAAGGGAGTGTATGTATTTGCTGGTGAGGAGAAAAGCCTGTGACTGCAGTGCAGCAGTGAGCAGTGTCCCTGACCTGCCTGCTTAGTGCTTCTGGATACTTGCATGGATCAGTTTATCCCCATGCACAAAGCTGAACACTAACAGGTAAGTGACAAAGGCTAAACCATGCCGGTTTTCTGATGGGAACAGCCAATGTCATTCCTGCTGGACAACAAGTGTTAGGTGTGGGCAAAGTATAGCTGCCTCTGGATATTCCTAAAATTAACTGAGGTTGCAGCTTCTGCTGGTCCTGTTTCCCATGTGTAGGAGTATGTCAGTCGGAACTCTCTAGAAGTCATCTGAAGTTTTACGACTGATTTCCAGGGGGACGGAATTGTATTTCCTCAGTTGTGAATTGTTTTCCAAAGTACACAATGAACTCATTTACCTGCTAGGATGAAGCAACAACTACCAGAGATTACAGGGAAAGTGAAATTACATCAACAGTCTGCCAGTTGGCACAGACCTTCAGGGAAGGGTGCTCTAACTCACAGAGTGCTGTTTCTTGAATGCACCTGAAACACATTTCCATAGTTTACACAGGCAGACTGCTACATATAAAGATGACATAACCTGCTCTATACCTGAATTGTCTGATGTCATTTTAATACTGGTACAAGACTTGAAATCAGTAAAGTCATCAGGTAGTAAGAAAATATGTACCTCCTCTAAGAATGATATCTAAATATGCTTCTATTGAATCAGGGTTCAGAGATATCTTTCAAACATTTAAATATTTAATTGCTTTTAATCACGGTCTCCATAGTTCAAAAACTCCTATCTGCCACATAGCGTTTCTGTTGACTAAATTCCAGCTATATCAGATAGGGATTAACAGTCATTCTGTATTATACATTTCACACTTTCTAAACCTCCCTTTTATTCTCTGAAGTAAGCCACTAACGAAAGTGCATTTCCTTTGAGAAGTACATGCATGTCACTGGAAAAGCTGATAAAGGAGTCTCTGAAAACTGAAAAGTTCACTCACATCATCCAAGAACAAAAGCTGAATGGCTGAAGTTAATAACAGTGCAAATAAAGCTAATCCCAAAAAATACATTTTATTATTTTTTGTTTATTTGACCCTTATCTGAGACATTGAGGATGTAGTCATGAGAATGCAAAGCAATGAGTTAAACAGGCAGTTGCTATGTATTGTCTATACACATGTATCCCCTCTTAGGCACTTTTAAATGCATTGATACACCCCAAGACAAGCAGAGTAAGCATTAGTGTACATCTTTCATATCAGACATGCATGCAATATGACCTGAAAACTGAGAGAAGCGATTATATTAATAGAAAAACGATTCATGGACCAGTGATCTGTGGTTAAGTGGAACAGTCACTCCCAAGTCTGGGTTTGTCCTCACTTAACTCAGTTCTAATAAAGCACTCTAGAAATAACTGTTCAAATTACTCTTAAGCTTATCCACTTTACGGCTTTGTGTAAAAACTGATAACAACACCAAGTCAAAAAATAGCATACTTCCAGTTTTTTGGTGCTAAACTGAGAGCTAAACAGACCTCACATAGACAAAATTCTTTTAGCAGAGCAGGCTTCATCCACAACTCAAAACATCAAAGGAAAGATGCCCAGAACCTTTGCTATATCCTCCATATAATGCCATTGAAGTACCTATATTTACAGGACCACTGTCAATATATATTGCACTGGAGACATTGGCTAGGGCTGAGGAGCAACATGCCATTTGTGTCTGATGGATATGTGCTGTCCCTGAGGCTGGGAGGAAGGTGCAAAGCCACCCACAGTGGCTTTCACGGCATCTTTCGTTTGCCACCTCAGACCTGAACACACCAGCCATGGCCCAGGGCAGCACCGAGCCCGACCTGGCTGGGCATGGACATGGCCACTCCCTGTGCCATTCCCTGGAGCCCCATGGGATCCCGCTCTGGATCCTGCTCCAGTGCTACACCAGACACAGGGGGCCAGGGCACCCCACTCCAGGATGTGCCTGGGGCTGCAGGTGCACCCAGCCCCCAGATCTGTTACCAACCACTGCTGCTCCACACGTCCAGCTCTGGTCCGGCCCTGAAAAAAGCTTTTCTGGACTCATTCCACACTGCAGCTATGGCAAATCTTGCTAGGCACAATTTGGCTCTATGAAGAAGTACCTCAGCATCTCCCTTGCTGTTGAAATTTGACCATATGTACAAATTTTAAAAATTGCCAGGAAATATAATTTTCCAACTATTTTAACATGACATATAAATGATCTTTGCTGATTTTTTTTTGCAGATACCAATGTCATTATGATGTTACTCCAGTTAAAAGTCCATCTGGGACATATACATACCTCCACTTACTATCCTAAGTACCTATGCTTTATTGCTGTTTGGAAAAACTAAATTACATTTTAGAGGAAAATGAACTGGTTACATTTCCCCCAATTTTCTCTGTAACTATCTCCCATTGTATTATCACCTCTTTTTACAACCTATTCGTGTCAGCTTGCACAGCATGAAGAAAGCAAATGAGTGCTGCCTATAAAATATGCCAGCTTATCTGGTATAGTCCTACATCCTTCTCAGTTTTGAGAAAAGTTCATCTTTCAGTTCATAAGGAAAAGCAAAAACAACACTTTTCTCATATGAGGCCCAAAGTATGAAATTTCCTTAGAATGAGAAATTGGAAACTCACAACTATCTCACTGATTTCTTTTGTTGGTGTCTGTACTCTTAGGCCACTGAAACATAACATTATGCCTTTGCCCTTGATAAGGTGCAGCTACATTAACAACACCCCAATAATCACAGAGTAATGGAGCATGAAGTAAGAAACGCAAAAAGTAACATAAAATTAGAGATGTTGGGTTTAGAAAGATTTGGAAGTTATTAACAGTAATACTTCACATTTTTGTCTTTCAGCATAAATGGATTTATAAAATACCAAACTGTAAACATCATTACAGAAACATCATTATCCTTATATTGCAGATATACAGATAAAAGAATGCCCACTGACTTTCCCCAAGGTCAGAAAACAAGTTAATTGGAATCAAGGAAAGAGTGCTAGAGAATTTTGATCCACTAATTCAGCATGTGGTTTGAACTCTTCAGACAGTTTGAAAAGCAATCAGTGCATTTGTGATACTGGATTTGCTTGTTTTGATTTAAATTTTTGAGGGCAATATCTTGAAAGAAGAAAGATGCTGCAAGGAAATGAACACCTTGGTACAATGCTTTACAGACATATGTTAGGTAATTCCTCACTTTGAATATGTATTCAGATACATCAATTAGCTTTAAGTTCTCTTCTGAGTATTTTCAACACATTGAGTTTAGACATAATTGGATTTTTTACCCCTGAAACACTTAATCAAGGCAAAATCAAAGAAAAAATTCGCTTTCAGAAGAATTCTGCAATATACAAAGAAAATACTTCTCTATTTCCAAAAGATCTGCCAGCTTTATTAAGCTTCCTTCATTTAGAGACTTACTTGTTTTTCCTTTTATCCAATTAATGCATTAAATCACTTTGATGTGTTGCTTTTTAAATACGCAGTATTTGCAGTTATAAAAAAGTACCAGACACATCAGCACCATTCATTTTCCCAAACTGAGACAACACTGTGCTCATCTCAAATACAGAGATGATTTTAAGGTGACTTGATTATTCCCCCAGTGTTTACACAAACCTTTTATCAGTTTTAAAGCTACACAGCTGAAGTTTTTTCTTCCCTATAGAGCGAGGATTTCTGTCATCAAGTTAGCATGAGTCAAAGAGATCCTGAGGAAAAATCAATGGAGAGCAAGTCCCGTAAGATGAGTGTATTTGAGGAGTGTAATCCTTTTCTTCCATCTTACACATGTTTTCCAATAGCTTCCAATGCAGAAGAAGCTAACATATGTGAAAACTGAGTGCCATTTTGTTCTAAGTAAGCTGTCTTCTCCCTCCCCTTGCACACCCAGAGGTGGATATATATGGAACTTGCTCTCCACCTGACAAAAGTGCCTACATTCTCAGGAACGATATAGACAAAAATACGGTGTCAACAGAGTATTCAGCAACAAGCCCTTAAAAATGAGTTTATCAGTATTTATGTAATGTAGACAACAAGTCTTACCTCTAAGAAGCTGTAATTCTTATTATTGATAATAAAAACCAGGTCACTTTGAAAAAAATGCATAATCATACATTTCATCTCTAATTTTAAGCATGTTGCATAGAAGGACTGGCACAGTTATCAATCTCTGTATTTCACTGTCAAAAGATCAAAGGCATTCAGGACTTAGACTAGATCACTATTAAAAAGAACCCAAACAAATCCAGAACTCATTGGAATCCCAGCCCAATCTCCAGGGTTGTCTTTGCCTCTAGAAAGCCAAGTCACAGCTAACTCTGCCCAACAGAGCTCAGCCAAGTCACAAGTCAAGGACACAATAAAAGGAATTGTCTCAAATACCCAAGTTTGCCAAAAACATTAACACCTGTGTTTATATTGGTGTATTTGAGATCAGCAGTAACAATAATAATAATTCCCAGATTCAGGAGGATACACTTAGCATAGCATAACCTATTTGTATGGAAAGCTGGTGAGTTTTATTGCTATACAGAGCCTATCAAAACATACACTAAGTCAGTTTTTTACTAACATAACTACACAGGACACAGAGACACACAGATTCCACAACACATCTCAACCAACAGTGGTTTATAAAAACTCCGAACACTGAGGCAGTGCTCAACCCGTGTTTGTCACCTATTGGGAGCTGCTATTCAGTGGAGGAGGCTCAGATGGAGGAACTGTTGCATGCCATTGCCATGGCAATGTGGATGTGGCTTCCAGGATGACGCAATCTGATAGTCCAACTGCTCCGTGAACTCCTGTACTGCCTGGAACTAAAAGCCATGCTGAGAAGGATTAGTACTTTCATTTCTTCAACTGCATGGTTGAAGAAATGAAATGGGAAAAGCTGGGACAGCCTTAATTCTTCATGAGAGGCTTTAGCCTTAAGTAAAACCTCTAGCTAAGGTTATATGAAAGGTTCAGGAAGGAATATTGGATGTTTTGTGATGAATCTGAAAACGATGTATCTCTAGAGTTATAAGATTTCTGTCACAGACTATGGTTAAGTCTTTTAGCAAAACAAAAAAAAGATTTATATGAAAACCAGCATCTTTTCTAGGCTAATAAAATGTATTTTGAATTTTTTCTGTCTTCCTGCGATATGCTTCCATCTTTTGTAAGCTTTTTTGTGCATTCTGTACTTGATGTATTTGAAAAATAAACTTACTTTATGAGTGGCTCTCAGCTTGTGTCAGCACTTTCACAGTGTAAACACAGAAAGCCTTATATAATGTAGATTACGTTCAAAATAAAAGTGTCTTTCTCAAACTCCCAAGTATGCCTTTTTTTTTCATTAACTATATGAATGTTAATGAGATCAGAATCACTGTGTAAATCAGCAATGACAATGAGCTGAGCCATCCCAGTGCCTCCTGTTTCTTCCCACTCTCATTTTGGACTGCGCTCTGTTTCAGTTGACACAGTCATATACCCAAATATACTGCCCCATTAAGGGCTTGGCAATCACATAAAAATAGCACAGTGTAAAGTTCCAGCCACTGCATCCTTTCCTTGTAATTTCCAAATTACTGAGTTAATCTTTAGGGCTTTTTCCTGATTTCAGCCTGTCTAGAAATGCCTGTCAACAGGAAAAGTAGTTTCTACTTATTCCTGCAGTTGCTTAACAACCTCTACAGATTTTGTTTTCACAATAATATTTTCTTTTCAGATTTGGTTTCTGTACTAAACCATCATCAGGTTAATGTGAAAAAATAATAATATCCTTCTTTTAGCAATTGCACAGCTTCCAACTATTTTCTTCCTTTTTTATTTTCTAAATAAATGCACGACATTTTCTTTTATTATTTCTCTATTTACCACAAGCTGTGTCACAAGTCCTAACACCTTTCTTGGAGTGACTTTATACATCTGATTTCTGTTAGTTTTGAATCAGCACTCGTAAATGTAGGTGTACAATCCTTGGATTGCTATGTTTTGGTTTCTTGTCACTTCATCACATTTCTTTCCTGTTGTATTGGTTTTGCATGGCCTGGCAGATTAAATAACAAGTCCACTCCTGGGACATCAGTGTCTGTCAGAAAGCTACACGGGACAAAAAGCATGGCACACACTCCTCCTACTTCATTTTATGTGTGTGAAGAGTTTTTAAACTTCTTTTTAATTTCCATTTCTAATGTCAGCTACAGAAGCACAGAAGTCTCCCAGTAATTCTTTGTGGGTGTTTACCAAAATAGCAGCTTTTCCAGAGCTTATCAAGCTATGGTCTGTTTTGAAATTCTTATATGAAAATGTATTTCTCATTAAGAAATCACTGGTCACTGTGGTACTTCTATTTTTCAGTCATGCCTTTACAGGTCATACAACATTTCACACGGGGGAAAAAAAAAATAAATGTGTTTCAGGAAGCTAAGTATCTTTGCCAGCCAAATTGGTAATAAATGAATTTTCACTTTCTCTTCAGTGCTGTAGCCAATAAAAGCTTGTAAGCAGCTTTTATGCATAAATTCTAAGCCACTCATCTCTTTCATGAAAGGCTAGAGCACCCAGTCGTCCATATGTGGCCATTTCTTGCTTCTGTTGTACCTGACTTTAGCCTGCTCCCCCATCTGTCAGTCTCCTCTTGTCGCTTCAAAAGCAGAATCTCAAAGCGTTCTGGAACGTGGCTTTTTCTCAAGTGACATCTCAGGGTTGAGAGACACTTGTGAACACAGCTAAAAGTTACCACTTCACTACTGAGTTCAGTCTCTAATTTCTCTGCAGGCGATGCTGCCGCTAAACCGACAAGTGGTTTGAATTCTCCTTGACAGAAGGGCCTAGAAATGGAACAGCTCAGAGTCACAGCAGCACACAGTGGCCAAAGGAACACTATTTTTAAAAGCTAGATAAATATTCAAGAAACAAAAGCTACCTCACCTGCATTGAATAGTTTGTTTATGTAATACAATTTATGTCACAAACTGCAATTTTAAGAGCAGGAAATACTACTTTTTTACCACAGGTTTGTGTTAGCACAGTACCTTAGCTGCTGTTTAGAAATCCAGATTTTGTTTTCTGCCTGTCTGGATCTTTAGCTAGGGAAGTCCCACATTGATGTGAAACATGCTTTTGCAATTACCTCTCTCCTTTTTCTTTTTTTTTTATTAGAAGAAATAAACTCTGAAAATTACCAATTTGCTTCCTATCTTGTCAGCTCCTGGAGGAGATCAAAGGATGACTATTAATATAAAGAGTTGGGTGCTATATAGACGAAAATTGTTTCTTCATTGCTGTTCCCCAATACTCAAGAGTCTATTCTAATAGTCTCATGGAATATTAATTTTAATTGTTAACTACAGATTTTTGAGATCCCTATAATACAACAGTGTAGAAGAAATGGCCTGTATCAATTTTCTAATAAAATCTTTTATTGGAAGTCTGGACCAAGCAAGGTCACAGAAAGATTGATTTAATATAATGTTGAAATGCAGATTAAAAAAAAAAAAAAAAAAGTAAATGCGATGTGATCAAAGGGGTGTGACATTTCTCCTTTAAAGTTAAAATCATGTAAGAGTTAATGAAGAACACAGCAAAAATCACAGTTAAAGGGGCTATACCTAGTGAAATGTCAGACATCCAGAAGTGAGTGCAGCAAATACAGCAATCATGTTTATACATGAAGGTTGTTTCACTGATCCATCATTACCACAGATAGAACCAGGAGCTCAGAAAAAGATTTGGCATAATGGAAGTCTCACCATCAAGCATTTTTAGCAGCTTAATGATCTCCTCTTTTCTCTAGTGAAGGCATTGATTCAAGCACCAAGGACAATGCTTGTTTGCATTACTAAATTAGATTTTTTTGACACAAACTGGATGTGCACTGCGGCAACAAAAGTTAAACCAATCTCTATTGTGAACAATATTTTTAAATAAATTTATTTTTAAAGCATAAAAGAGAAATTATTCTCTCCTGTACTGACTGACACATCTAAAAATCACCCATTACTTAATATTATGACCATGACTTTAAAATAACAGATAAAAAGGAAAAAAAATCAGTACAAAGAAATATGATCACAATGCAGCTAGACAGGTGGAAGAGTATAAAGCAGCAAATCTGGCTGCTGGATGAGAGATTATTCTGCAAAATGTCTGTATTTGGGTCAGTGAAGGTGATATGCCTAGTTAATTGGTGAATAGAGCACAGCACTGAAATCAATGAAAAACATTGACAACAGATAAGAACGTAGCTGGTGCTCCACACATTGAGCGCAGAAAAACTGATATGCTTATCCAGGAGATTATATGATAGAGTTTCCTGTGATTATAGGGGGACTGAATTCAATGTCTCAGAAATGTCTTCCAGTTCTACACTTCTGAAAAAATGGTACAGGTATTTTAATTAAAAAGAAAATATGCAACCTGTGATACAGTGTTATAACTCCAGTAATTTCAATAGGTGGTCACTATTTTGCTTCTTATTAGCAGGAAATTGTCAAATAATTTTATTTGCATGCAGAAAGACTTCAGGCTTGGTCCTTCCTATGCAAAAAATCAGTGGAAAACTATAATCTTGTATATGAACCTCTTAGTGTCTCTCTATTATGGATGGATGGGTGGATGGACGGACGGACGGACGGACAGACGGATGGATGGACGGACGGACGGATGGATGGACGGATGGATGGATGGATGGATGGATGGATGGACGGACGGACGGACGGACGGATGGATGGACGGATGGATGGATGGATGGACGGATGGATGGATGGATGGATGGATGGATGGATGGACGGATGGATGGATGGATGGATGGATGGATGGATGGATGGATGGACGGATGGATGGATGGATGGATGGATGGATGGACGGACGGACGGACGGACGGACGGACGGACGGACGGACGGATGGATGGATGGATGGATAAGTTCTTTGAAATGCTCTAATACTGCATGGTTTACACTTCTAAAAAATAACCTTTGTACAGTGTGCTTTTATGTTAAGAATTTTGAAATCCTTGAACAGTAGAATACATTTTTACAGTCACAGAACAAGTCAAATGTAAAAGAGCACGTTCACAACCCCTTTAAGGTGGACACTGAACTTCTGTTTATAAATGTGTACAAATGATACTTATCAAGACCTATTGCATCAGAGGCAATAACTAATAAGTTAATAGTCATCTTAATGAGGAGAAAAAGGAATTATTTGTGAAGGACTAGTGAAGAGGACTAAAAATAGCACATGATATTAGTGTAAAAAATAATGATGATGAGAGGATTAGGACTAATGGTCCTAGAAATGAACTCTTTTGATTATTTCCTGGAATATCCTCTCAGTTTGACACTACCACCTGGGATGCAGAATTCAGTGTCTAAGCAAATAAAATTATTTACCTCTCTTGTGCATATTCAGTCTTTGCCTCTTGCCACTGTAATATAAATTGCAACACTGACTCCTCATTAACCACCATCTACACCTCTTCTCTGATAAACCCAGCACTTCTGTCATTATTACGAACTGAGAAACCTTGGACCACCCTGAACTTTACTGCATCTCTAACTGTGAAAACTGAGAATTATTGGCAGCAACCTTTCAGAGACAACTAGCTCTCCATGTTTTTATTATGCATTCCCATGTTTTGGGAAACACTCCTGAGCACAGAATTTAAAGTAAAGCAATAAGCATGAGTTTTAGCTAAAGTAAATTTTCTACAGTGTAACAGAAAGTTTAAAACGTAATGATTTAACTTAATTTAGTATAATTGTGAAATGAAGGTGATGCTTAATTCTAATCTTCCAGATGAAAGCAAGTGCCAGCACTGTGTTGGGAGAGGTTTACGGTGCCAATGATTTAGAACGAATTCATTTCCCTGCTTGGAAGTAAGGGGTGAACCTCCTCTCTTCCACTGCTAGGAAAATACCACTGATTTGGAGCAAGCAACTGCAGATTTACACCACAGTGCCTCAGATCAGAGTATGGCTTGTAATAAAGCTTCAATGTGTTTCAGGAGTGCAGATGCTTCTTCAAAGACTTAAAAGTACACGTTTTAGAGCTTTATTTAACCAGGTTTCATTCAGGCTGAGCTTCAAGAAACCTGAGTGTCTAAGTGCTAGAAGGTGACTTTCTATCAAAAAACACAGTTTTCTTTTGCTCTCATATAGTATCACAAAACACCCAAGATTTTGGACCATTTCTCTTGCACTGCTTCCTCCCTGCCTTTTCTCATGAGTAGGGATGCTGTGTAGAGGCCACAATGTGTGGGTTTCTCCATCTTCACCCTCCCACCCTCTCCTTCCTCAACAGCCTATGGTTCACCAGGATGCTGAAAACCTGCCTAAGACTTTTTGCTTCAGTGAACGCCCTGACATCAACCCCTCCCCAAACTGCCCCGACGGAGAGAAGCCTGGTACAACACACCAGACCCTGGTCCCTCTGGAGGGAGGAAATTGTGATGGCACATGGATATTTTAGAGCAAGAGGGGAAGTGCATGAGCATCAGGAGCAAGGAGCAGAACCTGGGGTAGAAATGAAGGACCCCCTGCCCTGAAAACCTTCCCACCTGGTGAAGGAAACTTTGTCACTGATTGAATGCTCCTCGGACACAATTCTGCTCACAATTATTTTTCTTTTCAAAGATATTTTTCTCCTTATTCCTCAGCTTCCATAAGGCAAAACCATCCATTTCTGTTAAGTAGCATGGTGTGTCAGTTTTCTGGCATTTGAGTTAAACAGTAACCATAAAGAAGGCTTCTGAGAGACAGTAACTGTTCTTGATGTCAAGTCTTTCCACAATGGGGAACTGCTTTTAAATAACTTCTTTGAAGAATAAAATAGAATAGTTTCCTGATAATTGTTTTATTTCCATGGAGAAGTGAAGGAAAAGCTGTAGGGCTTATATTCTTTACCATGACAGCCTGAGGATGTGCATAAGGATTCCTGTTTCTGCCTTCATTTTAATCTTTCTTTCTCATTTCTCTTAATTTTGGTTTTGGTTGCCTTTCCTGTTTCTCTACAAATTGCTGGATTTATTTTCCTTCTTGGAGCTTTATTCCAAGCTCTCTGCTCTCAGCTCCTCCCATGCCTTCTCTTCCTCTGTGCCACTCACTCAGCTTGTTAAACACTCTCCCTCCCACTGACCTCTTGGTGCAGAGATAGTTGGTTACAAACCTTTGTTGACAATGGTCAATTCTCTCTGTCAGTGCAAGATGTTTAAGCCAAGACTCAAGGATAGCCATTTTCAGGGAGAGGGTCAGTAATTTTAAGGGCAAACAGATGCTGTCTCTTACAGACAGCTGTACTGCACTCAAAGACAAAAATGCATTTGCTCATCAACATCTATCTATTTCAATCCAATCTCCCCTCCCCTCTTTGGGGAACGGGGGGAGAACCCTAAAGAGAATGAACAAACAGGCAAACCAAATTCATATGCAAAGTGATAAGATGAACCAACATTTCAAAGGCATGCCTGCAAAAAAAGGGGGAAATGTTCCTGTAACAGAGAAGAGGTGATTTGATGGAGAGTACTATGACCCCAGAAGAGGAGGCACATTCTATGTCAAACACTTTAACAGATTTTTTTGATAGTAATTTCCTGAAAAAGAGTTTATTCTGATTCTTTTTATTTTCTTTCTTTCATTTTGGATTACTGTACTTTGCCTTTGCCAGGCATGACTCATATGCACAAAAATGTCTTTATCACAAATGAAACACTTTCAGATTTACATGCTGACTTAGCCAAAACTCAAAGCTTTTGACTTTTAAAGTTTTAAAGTATTTCTAATGATGACAGGAAGGTCTGATGTGCTGGAAGATATGAGGCTCATCACCAAGGCAGCAGTAAGCTCAGGTGAAGGCATAACAAACCAATTTTCCTCCATGACTGGGTCACCCTGTACTGAGGTGTAAAGGTCTGGTTACATACACACCACTGAGCGTGTATCCGTGGGACCAACGCTGGAAATGACATTTCTTCTGCATTGTGTGGCCACATAAATATCAATTTGTGCTTTAGAACAAGAATGTCATATCACTTGGAAAATATCATAGTATCTTGGCAAGTTATACTGGAAACTGGGAGGCATAAAAGGAAAGTATTACCCTACATGGCCTGGTGCTGCTACTCTTTCCCAGTGTGAAAAGCAGGATGCTGGGCCAAATACCCTGCTGTTACTCCAGCTGGGGAAGCAAGTTTCATACCAAACATTTAAGATATTTTGCCAGTAATTTTTGTATTTGCTGTTGAGGTGGAATCTGGACTGTCTGATCACATATTCTTATTACAGTGGATAATTCATATTTGCTAAGCTTTATACACAGAAGTAATTGACAAACACAGAGTACAATAAAAAATAATGCTTGGTAGGAGAGAAGAGTGGGTCCTCTGCCTTCAGGAGTCACCACAGCTGAGTTGGTGGGTCTCGTGCACCAACATTTCTAGCAATAATTGTGGACTCCACCTGATGTGGGCTGAGAACCTCAAACTGAGAACCTCAGTGCTTCTTAAAAATCATGATCACTCCCATGAGAGACTGTGGGGGCATGTGAGACTTTCCTATTAAAATGAAAGTGGGAAGAAGAAATGAATAGGACAAGAAAATACTCAAGAGCTGGTCCCAGTGCAGTGTGCCTCTGCCAAGGACAGCCTGCACATTATCTCCTGGAGGCACAGAGCAACAAAAACTTTCTCCTTGCTCTTAGGGCAGCCATAGGCTACACATCTTTTCCCATGGACTGCTGTGGCTATCGCCAAGAGCTGTGGCAAAGGAAGCACATTGGTATCAAGCACTGTAATGCTGAACTAGCAGATAATACCAAAGCACCTACATCTTCTTGTGCTCTCTTTCATTTCTTTCCTTCTTGTTATCACAACTATGCCATGGAGAGTTTTCTTTGAAGCATTCTTCTAAACACAATAGACAGCATACATTATTTATCCTAATGGAATAGTGTGCAAGGCACCCACCATATCTCACTTCCTCTGAATAACTTCAGAGAGAGCAAGATAAAAACAGGCTACATTTTTTAGTCAGAAAGTGATGAAACCTCACAGAAGGCAATTCTCATGTGGATGAGGTTGCAAAAGTAGGAGCAGCAGGAGCTAGAAAACCCAACTTTGTTTTCTCCTGTGCTCCTGAGTCACTGAGGGAGCTGGGTCCAGTTACTTACAGACTGACCCACATACAAATCCAAGAGCAATGTGTAATTAAGAAAACTTGTTGGGAAGAGCCCTGAGACCCCAAATATCTCTACGAAGATGACTGAAAGTTACTTCTGTTTAGAAATGGCTGTGTACCTTCTCTGTCTCAGCCTCCCAGTTCATTTTCACACTTATGAAAGAGTGAACCCCTATGAATTTTTTTTTTATAAAATGAACTACACAAATGTAAACTATTACTTGTAGGAGAGAATTGTCAGCACTGGGAATTTGACTTCTTTGCATATCACTGACAAGGTATTTTTATACAGGTTCCACCATTTACGGGGCAGAGAGCATTTACTAGTCTAAATGAGCAGTGCTGTAAATGAACACTGCCATTATTCTGCTGGTATGAAAGCAGCAGCAAACATGTTTCCTCAGTTTAGTTTTGAATTCTGAGCAGAGCTCGTATTTCACACGGTAATAGTCAGTAACTTCCATGGACAGGGAACATAATTACAGTGTCCTAGCTCCAAATGGCTGAAGGTTGTAAAGGATAATATATAGCACCTGCTGATTCTGCAGAAGGAAAAAAACCTAACACAATAAAGAGCTCCCTCCTGGCACACTCCTCCTTTTTCAGAAGGACTTTCCAATAGGCACAAAGGCAGGTGTTTTTTGATGGTTATGTCGCTGCAGTTGGTTCCACAACAGCATTTGACGGCTGCGATGACAGAATGGGAGCAGGCTATCCCCTCAGTTATTCCAGGTTTTAAAATCCAGCCATGCAAAAGCTAGGAAAGTTTGGAGTTACCCTTTCCTTTTGTGCAGAAAATTCCTCCTAGTGATGTCTGAGGAATAGCTACCAATCATCCCATAAGGATTTCTGGGGTGCAAAGATATGCACATTTCCACGAACTGTTCACTTGTTTTCCAGAACCTCTTTCTATTACATCTTCTGAACAAGAAACATCAGAACTGCAGTGTCTCCTTCTGCTGGTCAGGAGCTGCAGAGCTCTGGAGACAGAGGCACAGTCACCCCAGTCACAGAAGGTGAACAATTACAATCTGATCAAGCTCCTTTATTCAGCCATCTGCAGATGTCCCCAGATGTTTTAGGTTTATGGAATATTCCAGTGGCTGGTATCACAATCAAGCTTTGCTTTTAGGTGTTCTTGATCCCAACCATGTGATAGAGAACCTTAATAGTGACAAAGGCCCTGCTCCTCACATGTCTTTGGGTTATGTGCATGGTTAAAATACAAAATGCTGGATTGTTTCTGACTGCAGAGCATTACAGGGTGATTCCAAGCTACCTCTCAGAGTTTCTTCCAAGAAGCTGATGAAGGTCCTGTCCCTGCAGAGGCTCTGCTCACCAATGTTTTATTACAAATATCATCACCTCCTGGACCCATCATGGCTCCTGCCGTCACAGAGATGAGTGTAATCAATGCAATAACTTTGGCCAACGTCATGAGCAATCCTTAAGATTTAAGCCAGGACCTTGAGCGAGGAGACAGATGGAGAGCAGGAGCAGCACAGGAGTGCCAAGGCTCTGTGCTCCCATCAGAGAAGGTTTCTCAGCAAATGACCAAGTCTGAAGTTACACAATCCATATCCAATTAGTCTGCTTGAATCAATCCAGACTCTAGAAGTTCCTAAATCTTTACAAACTTCCAGAAATCTTTAATTTCCGTTATCTAGGACAGAACTTTTATAGCTTACATCATCTCTGTCATCAGAAAAGCACTCTAGTGGCAATAATTCTTCACACTGTACTTCACTGCAATTTATTTATTTGACTGGAAAGGAAAGGATAACTGAGAAAGAGAGCTTTTATTGTGATGTGCTCTCTATTGCAATGCTTCCCACATCCATGCCCATTTGTATTCCATCACCTCTGGGTTATGAGCAATTCTGTCAATGGGGATTGTCATGGCTGTAAAGACTTAACTCCTAATACCTTCAGATTAAAGAATTTTTCCCAGGCAGTTTTTTTCGTTGTTCATATTTTCATAAGGGATAACAGTTAGGGGGTTTGGAGGTTCAGTGATCACCCACTGTCAATCCTATTTGCTTATTTTCTTTGCCAGGAAGGTGATAAAATGTATTTAACCTCAGCCCCTCTGCAAGATCAGATTCTCTCCACTAAATGTTCTCTTGTCTCATCTCTAGAGTGAAACTTGGCACCAATTTCAGCAGAGGCAGAACTGAGCTGAAAACCCCACTCTCCTTTAGTACCATTCACATGATGATATAGGTATTCAGCTCACAGATTCAGATTACAAAACTGCCCCAAGAAAAGCACCAGCTTTCATTGCTTTCTTCAGCAGTCCGAACCATGGGGATATTGGCTAAATTCTTTACGGTATATTGATGTTGGGATGAAAAATAATTCCCTTTTCTTCAAAGGAAGACTGATGAGATTGAGAGTATTATGTTCTGTAGGCATCTGGATAGGCTCCTCTGTATAACCTAGTTCCCCAGCATCAAATTCTGACTTCACCTAGATTAAAGAAAGGCCTGGTGGCAGAAATTGCTTCTCACTGTCCCAGAACATGGAGCTGGGGCAGAAGGGAAAAGTCATAGATGGTTGCTAAGTTAAATCAAAGAAGGTCTACATAAATAAAGAAGTTTGTGGAGAGTCAGAAAAAAAGTATGAGAGGAAAAATACAAAGAATTTAGAAGGGTGACAGGGGAGAGACTGTAATGTCAGGTTAAAAGTGTGTTGCATGTGTCTAGGCGAGCGCAGTTTTCTTTATTCAGTTGAAAAAGTCAACCTAACCTTCCATGCTTAGAGAAAGAAAAAAACCCAGCCAACTTTCAATTTACAGTTTTCAGCTAACCCTACTATTGGTGTTTCATTTTCTACAAAGTAGTGGGTAGTCTCTAAAACATGGGTCTGCTTTGTACACAAACACCAAAGGTCACCAAAAGAACCATCCTCCTCTTCATCCCACAGCATAATATAGTCAGAAAACAGTTGCATCAGCGATCAGAGAGGTCTGAAATTTTTATCCCGTGCTAGAAACAGAGACACAGGGGTGTGGGGTATGCTATATTCACGAGGAAGCAATGACAGAGGAATAGCTGGAACGTTCTTATGGAAAAGGAAAAAAACCAACAAGTAAATTACGCTGACCATACTCTTTTCTTGGCCCTATGGGCTACAATCAGCTCTGTTATAGTGACATCATTTACAACAAACTTGATTTAAACTGGTTGCATTAGGGCAGCCGGGAATACTATAAGGCCTTTAGTGTTCTTAAGCTTATTTTGTAGTGAGAGCATGATGATTTCTGTATAGGCATTTGCTGCTGAAATGGGAAATAGGTGGGCTGTTTGATGAGTCTGTCAGCTGGAACACTGGCAATTGCTACTTGGGCTGCTTCAATGTAAATATAATTTTCTCAGACTTCAATACTCTGTGTCTGAGTGTTTTTTTCCTGTTAGTATATACTAATCTATCTAATTCTTGTTATTATTTATTTTCATCACAACCAGAATACAATCCTGACCTTTATGTTTATCCACAGGATGTATTTACACAGCTTGCAGAAAGTGATAGTGAGACATTTTCCCAGTGCCACCATTTTTATTTCTATGTTTCCCCTCCCCCTTCACAGAAGTCCAGTGTGTCAGTGCTGCACCATGAGAAAATGTGCATTTCCAAGCAAAGTCCCTGGGCAGTTTTCACTTAGTAATGACAATAAAAGACAAAAGTCATGCTTCACTTCTTAATTCAGATTTTCACTGTTAAAGCCCACTTTAAATGACGTTGTAGTTAATAATCACATAATCAATAGCCAATGCTCCTAGTTGGCTGGCTGTGTTTCATTTGGGTTAAATTTGCTCATTTAATTTCTTCTGGAAACTTTTCTGCCTGTAGTGATCTTCAATCTGGTTTTTCTTAATGTGTAGAGTTCTGAAATCTAATTTGTACCGGTTCAATATTAGATTCCCATTTTTTTCTGATTACATACATACACACATGAAAATCAGCCTGGCTTGGTTTACCTTCTAAAACTGCAACTGCATTCCTATGCTTTGTAACTGTGGTCAGTGTGAATTCCAGGCATCTGGAATCTTTCTGTCACTCAAAGCTTTTTAACTTTATTTATTTGAACATCTCCCATTGATATTTCTGCTTGTCTGATGGTTTGCAAGATGTTTGTTTTCTTTTTCACAATCCCACTGTGCAAGTGTGTCATTTTCCATGAAGCAAAGTGTTTACTACTGTCAAATTATCCACCTGTACAAAAGGAGAAATGGGATCCGCATGCAGTGTTAAAGTTCCTTTTTTGCTCCTTTCCAGCGGTAGTGGAATTTTATACCATAACTCCAAGTATTTAGGCCTATGAAAATTAATCTCAAAAGACGGAAACAAGTCTGGCAAGTAACATTTGGGGGTTTTATAAGTACTGCACACAACATGCTTTCTAAGCAGCAACTAAAATAGGAGGCACTATTAAGCATCTACAAAACACACTGTCCACATTTTCTGGAGAGGTTCCGTACTACTGACAACTTCTCACAGCTACCCTTCTGCCTCCTACTTGCCCTACTTTTGTGCTATGGAGCCACCCTATCTCAGGGAACATTTAAAGAAGCGATTTCCACTGGAGCGAAATTCCCAGTCATGCCATGAATCCCCCGGCACAGATCCCTCTGCAGAAACACGGTTCCCTTCCTCGCCCCCCTGGACTCCCCCCACACATGGACAGGCAGAGGTTTCTCCCAGCTCTGGGCTGCAGCTGCTGCTCAGGAACGCTGGAGCAGAGCTGCGGAGTCAGGCGGAATGGCCATTCCACGCGGGGCTCCTTCCGCCCAGCACACTTGTAGTACAATTAAAGGAGTGCCTCCCCTCCTCCTCCTCCCCCCTCGCTCTTGTAGTATCTGAATGTGAACTTCTCCCTTGGATAAACAAACACTTGTACCCATATGTATACTTCTGGCCTTTAAGGATGTTATTCCGGTGCCTTTTTTTAGGATTTTCAGTTTTACCTGTCAGTTGCACTCACCACTGGCTGGCATTTCTTTTTCACCTGTATCGTGGGCGGCACATTAGCTAAGACACATGTTTTTCAACCCATTTACCTAATTCTAGCAGAACTGGCAGAAGCTGCTTTATTAGCACTATTCATACAACACATTTACAACACACACTTTATTGTTCTTTTGGTAAGAAGTAGTATTGGCATGAGGTTCTGATTTCAAGTAAAACAACCACTGCCCACTATA
The DNA here is from genome assembly GCA_036630365.1 of Acanthiza pusilla. Lineage (NCBI taxonomy): Eukaryota > Metazoa > Chordata > Aves > Passeriformes > Acanthizidae > Acanthiza > Acanthiza pusilla. Next base: position 41,980,402 of record JAXCHO010000079.1, read on the forward strand.
GCCCCTCAGCCAGTCAAACAGTCAAAGAAAGCAAAGCAAAACAAGACAGACATTAGCAGTGAGAATGGTGATTATAGCAAACAACAATACAAGGGGAAAATGCACGGGTATTCAGAAACTGTCTTTTGGGGACTGAAGAAGAGATCTGGAGCCATTTTTCACTAGGTTCACGAGAAAATGTCAGCACACAGATGCTACTGTACTGTCAGATTGCATCTTAATTTGGCCAAAGGGGACCCAGGCAGTCACCCCTCACAGACATTTTTAAAGGCCCATTACAAATCTGATTTATTGGTTGCTAAGAATCTCCCTGCTATAGTCTGCAGATTTTGCATGACATGGAGCTGAAATCCAGTTACAGATAAATGCCTGCTTCTCTGTATGATCTAAATCCATCTGAATTCAGTATTTCTTGGGCATCGGTCAAGCCTCCCCCGGTTTGCCCACCCCCTCTCCTCCTAATACCTTAAGGCAGTTTACTTCAGAATGAAGCAGAGCATTAACCTGTATAAAATTGCTAATTTGTATATAACTGCCTTGCTGCCATGAAAAAAGAAAAGAGAATAAAAAGGAAATACCTTTTGTTCTAAAGAGGCAGGGAAAAAATTTCAGGAACAAAAGAAATGCATCTGCCCAGAAAGAGAAATGAGAAATTGCTGGGATATGTTTTAGATGTTTAGGCATGCTGGTATTAACAACAACCATTCAAATAAAAATGCTAATTCACTTCTGTTCTTCAATATTAAAAAAAAATCTGTTGGTTTTTTCCTGAAAAAAAACGAAATTCATTGCCTTCTGTGAAAAGCCAAGGATCATACAAGTGAAATGCATTTGGAATTGCTGAAGAAACACCATTCAAACTTGCTTTACTCGAACTGCCCATTGTTACAATTCAGACAATGTACGACAACAACCACAGCTCAACTTCTAACCATGCCCGCATCACAAGGAATTCAAAGTCAACAGCTCTTCCTATTTCCATAAACTCACCTCCAGAGCCTTCATTTGCAGCCTCTCTGACAAAAATCTACTAGCACCGGAACAGTCATCTGACAATTTGTTACAGAAGCATGCAGCTCGTCCTAAAGCCTTGCATTTCGTGAAAGAACTATTCTAGACAAAGACAACATCAAAAGCTACACAAGGATCGCTCACAGCAAGTCCAACTCAGCCCAAGTTTGGGTTCAACATCTGTCTGAACACACAGTAGTGCCTCCCATTTTGGTTTTGTTTTGCAGGATTAAACCCCATCTAATCTCGTTAAGTGACCCCAACTCAGGTTCCAGCTATGCTGCTTTACAAATCCAGAGAGAGAGAGAGAAGGGAAAAAAAGGCAAGAAAGAGAAGGCAGCGCCTTATCCCACCTTTCCATGGCTCTCAGCCCGTCTGTCTTCGCATGATCTGCAAACCACCTGTACTGGATCCAGCCCATTCTGGGGACAGAAATTATCTTCCCGGTAGATGTAGTCTCAGCTGTGCTTTGATTTTTCGGCACGAATGTCTAGAATCTTCTGCTTAAGCCAGACACAGCAACACAAAACTGCAGCTGAGCTCTTTTGTTTTGCCTCTCTCTCTCCGGGGCTGAGGCAGCGGCGCTCCCGGCGCTCCCGCTCCCTCCGCCCCCGGCAGCGCCGGAGCGCTCGGCTCCGCGCCGGCCCCCGCAGCCACCACCTACCCCAGCCCGACCCCGCGCCGAGACTCCTCCGGCAAGGGGCAGCTTCGGGGGGCGGTCAGGTGATCTTCCGGTTAAAAAGCGACAGGATGCTCGGGGATTGAGCGCACGGATCCGTGGTGGGATTCAAACTAGCCATTTACATTACAAAGCAGGGAGGGAAATAGGGCTCGGAGGAGATCATCAGGCATCCTTCTGCTTTCCAGCTCTCCGCTGGCAATCCACACAAGCAGGCACAGCGCAAAGATATGCAATTAAACTTTTCAGTGGTAATAATCATACATAGTTTGGATACTATGACACTCCTAAATATTTAAAATTAGGGGTTTATTCCTAAATAAGCATATTTTTTTAAAAGATGCTATGCTGGTTCTGTATCCTTTTACAGATTCCTCCCAATTGCACATTTTTTACAATACAATCTTTAAATATTTATGCTGAAGCCATATTTAATTTCTCATCAGCAAATGGACCGTACTCACTAAAAACAATTATTAGTTCTTTATTCACGTTATTATATTGCAATTCAAAGTATCTTTGATGTAAGGGCCATTATATTTAAAACTGACTCTCTGAATTGTAGCCTATCCAATGGCACTGTTCCCTGGGATTACCCTGATTAAAGCTACCATACAGTGCAGGGCTTTGGAATTTAGGCTCTAAAAGACTGAAAGAAGTCAGATTTTGTGAGAATCCTAGTTATTGCCAATTAATAAGAAATACCCAGATATTATTGCAAAGGTCAGAATTACTTGCAAACAATATGTTGTAAGAAAATCTTACAGGATACAGACTGTGAGTCTTGATAAAATATTGCATTTTTAACCCCAGCGGCCATTAAAAATTTTCTATCATGTTTAATGAGACCAGAATTTCATCCAACATATCTCCTTTGTATTCATAATAAAATGGCAGCAAACAGGAAACATCTGCAAAACTAGGCACAAAGGGTATAGTAGGCATCCACATTTAACCGGTCTTTCTGAGAAGATAATGTGTAGATGTAATGTATCATCTCTTCCAGAAGAAACCTAAACCCATTTTCCTATGGCCACATTCTTAAAGACTCAGGTTAAAACCAGAAAGCCTATCCATCCATCCATCCATCCATCCATCCATCATCCATCCATCCATCCATCCATCCATCCATCATCCATCCATCCATCCATCCATCCATCCATCCATCCATCCATCCATCATCCATCCATCCATCATCCATCCATCATCCATCCATCCATCCATCCATCATCCATCCATCCATCCATCCATCCATCCATCCATCCATCCATCCATCCATCCATCCACCATCCAACACAGGCACTGCTAATGCTCCCCAATGTTCCCAACAATGTAACAACCATTTACTCATCTTGTACTAACTGCAGATCTGTCCACACACACTTCAGTTCCTCTGGCACTACACACAGAATGCAGATTTCCACTTTTTACATTCTGTACTATCACTCTTATGATGTAAGGTAATTTTTTTGATAAGCACACAAAGGAGCAACCTGGATTTCTTTAAGGCTACTGAGGGAAAAGAGTTATATGAGAGATCATGGATTATCTGCACCATATAATTAGGCTATTATTATGTCTACTAGATTGATACTAGCAACTCTATCTTGCTCTGACTTTCAGAGACATAAGGTTTTTAACCCTGACACATCCTTTTCAGTAAAGCTCTAGTAGGAGTGCTTCACATGTTTCCTGTCATAGACAAAGTTTTTGCCATAGTCCATGAGCTTTTGGCAGAAGCCAATACTGACTCCAAGGGGCTGGTAAAATTCCCTTAACTATATAACTATATAACTATATATATATATATATATATATATGTACACACACGCATATATATGCACCTGAATTCACATATATATATACATATATATGCATATATATATGAGATATTATTTCAAACCAGTCTTCATGGGAAAAAAAAATCTCTGGACTTTTGCTTTGCTACATTCAATTACATATTACAAGAAAATATCAGAGGTGGGACTCATGTCATGCCCAGGTAAGCATATCCTTATAGAAAGACATCTAATGACTATTGCACACTTAACATTAGAAAATTATGATTCCAACAGTGAAGACCATAGGAACCAACAGAAGACAGAAACAGAAAAACTTCAACTGAATTGTCTAAGTTTCTGGTTACAAGTGGAATTCCACAGTTCTTTTGGGCAATCTGTGTACCCACATGTAGTTATTAATAGTTTTTCCTTTCACCCTCCTGAAGCCACAATAATGAAGGCAGAGTAGTGACATTTACTGTCTGGAATGGGTTAAATATGAGAGAGCCAGCTGAGAAAGTCACCTGAAGAGGCTATCAGGGCCAGCCAAGTTACAGAACTCAGAACACAGAATTGCACATATATTGGTGTTTTCTAACTTGGATAGTGTCAATATTTTTTTGTTGCTTTGCAGTCTACATAAAACTTGTTTTTAGTAGTGAAATAGGCCTAAATTATCATTGCTGAAAAGGCAAACAAACGCCAATTACCCTGCCTGGTACTTAAGAGTAGTTACAACACTGTGTAAAACATGGGACTGCTCGGCAAAATTTCCAATGTAGTCAACAACTACTACTACTGTCATTCTGAACAGCACTTCCACTGAATGTGATGAGTTTCTAGATGAGGAAGAGGATCACATCTTATGTACACTTATTACAGTCATCAAAATGTTCACTTTAGCAAAGCTGAGTACAGTAGAGCTTTGCAACAATGAAATGCTGTGGTCACCCATCTATGGCAAAGTATGGTTTACAACTCTCAAAAGAAAGTAATTTCATTTCTACGAAATAGAGCAATGAATTTAGGCTTCCAAAAAAAGCCCTTTTATAATGTCTGGGCTGCCATACACATTGACAGGAACAAGACATTCAGACTTTACATGTTGATGCAGTAAAAAGTACAGGTCTAATCCACTGAAAGGAACTGGAGGATTATCTTCCATCTAAAGGCTATATGTACACGTGCAAGTAGGTATGTAAATAATGTGTGCAGACATGTATACATAATTAATTAAAACCATTTAATAAATATGGATGAAAACCTGTCTCAACCGTGCAGATAACAATAATGTTTTGGAAACTGTGTGCAGTAATACTTATCAAAATAAAATCAGTAGAAACTGATACTTTTCTCTAGAAGTAAATACAGGTTTTTTTAATCATGAAGTTTATCACCTGTAATCCTCTGAGAGGAATTTGTGAGTTTCCCAGCATAATCATTGATTTTAAATCATACTCTTTTAAGAATTAGAGCTTTAATTTAAACAACACAGACATAATCAAATTATTGAGGCATGACAAAAATAAATTAATGGTCTACTTTGTGACAGAAATATTTGCAATGTTAATTTCAAAATGGTAAAAAAATGCATATATCAACATAAAATAACAATAAAAATACCTATTTTAGTTATAATAATATCAGCCTTAAGGCTGGATTTATTCCTAAAAGAAGCCATAGAACTAGGTTGCATCTTTTTACAGTTAATTTATATTCAAGTCAAAAAGGTATATCCTTTAAAATGAAACTATATTCAATCAGTAAGAAAACGGGTATGTCACATATTTATGAAGTCTTTTTGAATTTGTGCAGCAAACAGGCATGAATAGCTTCTTTTTCCATTCCTCTTCAGATGTAAAATTTGCAAGTGTAAGTTTCAAAATTAGTGCTAAAGGAAGAAAACTGCTATTGACTTCAGATCCTTTACAACAATATTACTGATGAGTGAAAATATCCAAGTACATACAAGTTACACACATAATTTATACAATGGAGCAAACCACAACAAAAATAGCATGTACAGTATTTTAAGTATCTTGCACCCTCAGAAATATTGTAAATTATCATCAGTAAATTTAACAATTTTGAGGTAGATTTGGTTTGGGTTTTGGTTGTACCTACAGTCCTTTGTCATCACAGGTTAAAGGTTGCTAAGGAGAAAGTGAAAAAAGCTGAGAGAGAGATGTGGTCTGCATCCAGTTACATTATAAATATGCCATTTGATGTGTGGTCTGTTACTTGTGTTAGAGAAAACCTCTAATGAAGGCTTTTCCATGGAATGGATTAGTCGTTATCTTTGACTTTAAAACAGACAGAAAGAACTGAGAGATGATTAGCTATGTTAATACAGATGTCCTTTGGAAGTCATGACCTTTTCTTGTCAAATTATGGGAAACCACAAGAAGAAATTATGGAAACTTTCCCTTCTTCAAAAAAGAGGTGAATGATAAAAATAGAAGAAAAAAATCCTTTGACAGTGAGGAGAATATTCCTCATCAAGTCTGCTGGAATGTCCATGCTTTTTTTACCCTTGTGGGTATGTTGCACATTGCACAGGATTGCATCTAGATGTTTCTTGATTATTTCCAGTGAGAGAGACCCCACAACCTCTCTGGGCAATCTGTTCCGGTGTTTGGTCACCTACACAGTGAAGAAACTCTTCCTCCTGTTCAGTGGAACTTCCTGTGCTTCAGTTTCTGCCCATTGCTTGTTTCCAGCTGTTCAGCACCACTGAGAAGAACCTGGTCCCTCCTGTTGACTCTCTCTGTTCAGATACTTAGACCTTGTTAAGGTCCCTTCTCAGTCATGTCTTCTCAAGAGTGAACAGGCCCAGCTCCCTTAGCCTTGCCTTGCCTTGCCTTGCCTTGCCTTGCCTTGCCTTGCCTTGCCTTGCCTCGCCTCTCCTTTCCCATTCCTTTTCTTTCTTCATAAGAGAGATGTTCCAGTCCCCCAACCATGTCCACAGCTCTCCACTGGATCCTCTCCAGGAGCACCAGGTCTCTCTTATACTGAGGAGCTCGGACACAGCACTCCAGATGCAGCCTCACCAGGGCTGAGTAGAGAGAAAACTTAATCCCTTGTAAAAAAATTTGTAGAGGGTTCAACTAAATTCCATACAATTCAATTTGTGGAGGATTTGGGGGATGGAATGTGCAGCTTGCAGCCAAATTTTTAAAAAAACTTCTTTACTGATCAGTTCTTGTGAACTACTACTACCAGCCAGAGACTTGTGTTTCAGGGAAGACTGAAAATGTCTTCATCTAACTGCTAAACTCAGTAGTGTTAATAACTTTGGCAGAAGCAAGCGGGTAGCAGTGGGGAAAAAAAATCCCATTAAAAAGTCTGGTTATTTTTTGGAGGATATTAATTTAACTTTCTTGGGATAGTTCAACTGTTTCTCCTTGAGACTGCAATATTGCCTGTTCAGGCTCATGATGAGAAGGAGAAGGTAATTATAGTCCTCTTCAGACAGTGTGTTCATTAAGTGTGTTATTTTGGATAAGTAAGTTTTTTAATTGGTTTCCAGTGCCTGCCAGTAGGATGGTCTGTGGTAGCATGGCAGTGAGGATCTGCGCCCCTACTGCTTTCCCCTGTTGGAATTCAATACAGTTTAATTGAATTACAATGGGGGTAACCACGAGATGTCAATTACTGGTTTATTCACAGTGTGGACCTCTTCTTCCAATGGCACTTGATTGACTAACTCAGCACACTTCTCCTATTACAGGACCTCTTCCGCTCTTCCCAGAGAATAAGTATTGTATAAAGATGTCACGTTCCTTATTAAACAGAAGCACAATCACCCAACTCTTGTGGCACTGACTGCAAAAATTAAAGCTCTACCTGGTCTGAGTTTACAGCATGTGACCTACTTTATTTGAAGCTAGAGTTGCAATACCTTTCTGCATCTATGACTTTGCCCATCTGTTGATAGTTTCCCTCTCCGGAACTGGGAAGATACCATTTTTTGAATTACGCAAAACTATCTTTTGTCCTATAGAAAAAAAAATAATTTCTTTTGTTCTTTTGAGAAAATATAATAGCTTGGAAAGAATCTTCCTAGATTTCAGGTGTTTAAGTTATGTAAACGAATTTAATAAAAATAAATCCTTAACCTATCTTTCTGACTGCTCCCTAGTCCTCTTTCATCCAATTTAAGACCTGAATCCATAAAGACACCAAATATTTTTGCTAAAAGCAGTTAGTATGTTGCAAAGACAATTACCTAAATCCATGAAAACTGGTCAATAGTTTTGCCAATTCACCTTTTACGTAAATCGTATTTTGATTAAATAGAATTTTAAATAAAAATTATATTTTTTCAAGTTTGTTTTTTCCTCTGTTAAATAGCCAAGGATAGTAAGTTTTGACTTTTGAAATATTTTTATGGAGAAAAATAATTTCCTGATCTGTAAATGTCAATTAAAGTGTAAATTTGAAAAATCACTGTGGTTGTATCAACATTAATATGGCATGACTATGTTTTTACTCAAATGTTATTTCACTGTGATTTAAAAAGTGATAAATTACATTTTAGCAAACATTCTTTAATCCTGTGTGCAATGCTGATCCTACTACTAAAAGGAATGAAACAGGAAGAATAAGAAGATTTAAATTTGCAGGAGGGATGGATGTAATATTACAAAATAACAAGACTCTTGACTGAACCTTCTCACACTACCGTTATTGCACTGTGCTTCCAGGTTATTACTTGCGAGAGATTATTTGCTCAACTGCGTGTTTGCTCAGTTCTCACTACTCCCTCTAAATGATACAACCACCCTTTAAAACAGTTCTCAAAATTTCTATTGCAAACTTTGAATTAACATAATGCTAATAACAACGTAAAACCCCCAATTTTTTAAGGATTAAGTCCATTAATTTATAATACTCCTATTAATTGTAACTATAAAAACGTTCTTTATGAATGTATTTAGTGTCATATTAAAATAAAGGAACTCACAAAAGAAAGCAAAATACATTTTTGTATTCGGTTTGTATCTATTTTAGTAAGATACCTTGTTGAAAATAAGTCACGTTTCAATGGAGATGCAAAAGAAAATGGAAGTTCTATACTTTTTGACCAAATAGTCCAACTCCACACTTCGGTGGAACACATTGACTATTTTAGCGTCTAATGGTTACTGACCAAAGACTGAAATACTCCACTGAAGCCAACAATATTTTACTGGGAAGGGGCTGATTTTAAATTTCACATATGATTGTTCTGCAGAAACCCAACATTTGGAAATTGTTCCACATTCTCCCTTTATCCCCTCCTGCCATGTCATTTGGGAAGAGGAGGTACGCATTTTTCATACTATTGATTGCTCTTCCACTCTGAAACTCCGAATGTGGGGAACTCCTTGGGACCTCTATAGAGGCTAGGAGTTCAAAGTGAAATTCTGGATTGTTTGTTTAACTCAGCAGTTCCTATTAACAAAAGACAATAATTAAATTACTCAGAATACATATAAAAGAATTGTATCTGTATGTAAGTATGAGGTATGATAGCTCCTATTTTAAGTATTTTATTTCATCTTTCTTGTACTTGCAGCATTTTAACTAGTTGTGATAATATTTTCTGATTAATAAAAACATGCTATTATTCTTACCAGTATCCATATCTTTGTATTCATATGGTGCTTTAAAAGAAGTCTCTTTGCATGTTATGTGCATTTTAGAAGTCCGAAGAATTGTATTACTTAATTCCTACACGCACACATAAAACTGATAGTTTTGTATTTAAATCAATTATTGGATAGTTGTGTAAGAGACTTTTCGGGTACAATTTTGATTTTTTTCTTTCTAGAAGAGTTTGTAAAAAAAAAAAAAAGCCTCATATTCATAGTGTACGTAGTAATATTCCATCTAGTCATTAATAGTCAAACACTCACACAATGGCACATCTGACATAGGCAGCTGAGTTGGGAATTGAAACCATAATAATTAACAATAGATTTCCTGATCTCACCATGACAAGTAAATGAAACATTCTGTGGTGTGCTTGCCCACTGGAAGAGGGAATTAACTCACTATGAAAAGCAGAATGGAAGCATATCTCTGATTAGATCTAATGCACAAGGAATGCAACAATGGGAAGCTTGTGTCAGCAGAACACATCAAACTCTTTTCTAAATATTGTGCATGAGTATGCAAAAACATGCACATACACAGTCCCTATAAGAACCATAGTGAAACGAACAGGATGTACAAAACACAATCCCTACTGCAAAAAGTAAATAAATAAGTAGAATGAAATAAGTAAATTAATTAACTAATAAATAAAATTGCTGTATGTTCTCACAGAAACAATTTAAGATTTCAATTTCTTCGGTAATTTTGGTCCCATTCACTTCAAATTTCCTATTTAAACGCCTCCCCTCTCTGTTCCTCGCTGCCCAAGCCGGCGACTCTCAGCTTTCAGGACCCTGGAGAGCAGCAGCGCCCGGAGCCGCGCTGGCAGCGGCCCGCACGGAAATCAGAGCTCTGCGCTCTCATGGTCCACTCATTAGCATCCTCTCTTCTCATCTATGCCTCCTACGGTTGTTCCCTTCCTCTTCCTCAAACTGCCTTTTCCTTTTATAGTGACATTTACTGTTGCAGCAACTTTTTGTCTAAAACAAAATGCTCTCCTTTTCATTCCTTAAAGTGTGTTGGTTTTTTTTTGGTTTTTTGTTTTTGCAAGGCTGCCTTGTATTTAATGTTGACAATACCACCATGGGACATTCAATATAATTATTGTATCAAGCATTACAATTCTGTTGTTTTAATATGCACCTGTCTGCATACACTGCATTATTTTACATTGTGTACTGTTAGAAAACTTACTTTCTAGAAATCCAGAATCAGAAATTACTGTTTGTCGTCATATAAATTAGTTCAGTATAGCCATAACAATGCAGCTGTAGTTACTAATCTTCTTTCATGTATTAAACACACTTTAATATTTCAGATTCTTTTCAAAGCTTGAAAGACCAGCTAAAGTTTGAAATTATAACTAAAAACCTGATTCTGCAAAAATTTACAAGGGTGAATAATCCCAGTCCATTCACTGGACTATTCACCTGCACAAAGCCACATAGTATGTCCTTGCAGATCTGTTCCTAAATGATCTCATTAAGCCTCAGAGTTTAATTAACTCTCAGACAGATATAAATCAAGAGTGATTCCCAAAAGTCAGTGGTGTAACTCAGTGACATTTTTTTATGTTGGTTTCTTAAGCAGAATCAAGTTTCTGTAATAGCTTTATGAGAGGGAGGCAAGGAGGGAGGACAGGAGGATGTGGGTATGGCATTTACACAAACATGCATTTGCCAGTGTGTCCTTCAATCTCCCCTACTACACTGGAGCACAATGGCCAATTTCAAATGATTTTTATAATGCAATAATGCAATCTTCAAGCTATTAAGCTTTTAGAGTTTTTGTGAAGATACAAAGGGGTAGGGGGAATCAGGAAGGCCTGAATGAAGAGCACATTCTGGAAATCAGCCACAAGATTGAAGAGAAACCAGTTTTGCGGATTTGGCATCATGGAAGCATTCTTTCTTTCTAAAAGCCATGGGAGTTCAGAAAATACATTTCACATCTCTCTTTCACTATGTGGCTTTTGTAGGTTTACTCTGCTATATGGAATTCAGAGTGCATCCTCAGCACTGGCCCCTCCATCAGAATAAGAAGTAGCCTCTCTTCACAATAAACAAAACACTCATGCAATGTGCTTTAGAAAATTCAGACACACAGAAAAAAATCCTCAAATGAAAACAGTCAAACTGTTGAAATGTTGTGAAAAACTGCTTATAGATGCTCCAAGGCACCATCTACTGAAGATACCCTTTCAGTCAAAGCACTTATCAATACCCAGTAGGAAAATCAGGCAATATAAAGTGGGAGGTCTGAAGCATAAGCCCCATATATTTTCAAAAATAGGGACATATATGCTTTAAAAAAGACTAAGTCAAAGGTGCATACAAATGCAGTCACATTCAAACACCATCAACAAATAAATCATAGCCTTACTCTGGATCACTCAGGACTCAATTTGGGCTAATACATAGGTCATTACATAAACTGACAACTGGGAATAAGGACCAGTCTTGTCTGGCACCAGCCAGTCCCGAAGACAAGCTTCATAGGTCTGAGGTCAATTTTGGACTCTACAAAGCACACTGGGCTGAAGAAGCTCTTTCTTGAGCACAAAACTACAGGTCCTACTTCCATATGCAGTGAAAGAGGAAGGCAAACCATCCTCATTGCAAGGCCAGGAACTCTTATTATTACTGAGATCCCATGCCTTCAAATTTATAAACAGAGAAAATAATGCCACTCACTCTGTAGGCTCTGAGAGTGAAATGTCAAATGGAAAACAAACCTGGTACAGTATACTCCTAATAAATAACATTTCTCCTCTCTAGGTCTTGTTTTTACCTAGCACAAATAAAAAACTTTTCTCTAGAAGAATTTTTGATAACTTGACTCTGATGGAAATCACAACTTATCCAACCCCCAAAATAAGTTATTTTCTATAAGGATTCTGGAATGAAGCAACCCCACATTTGGCAAAAGAAAGTTGTCAAGCAAAGATTTTAAAGGAAATCTGTGAATTCAAATGCCAGCTAAAACTTATGACTGGCAATACATAGTAAATGTTATCAATAGGAATTCCTAATGTAGAACTACAGAAAATTAAGGTTTCCTAAGTCTCATATCCGATGCAATGTGAACATCAGAAACAGTTAAAACACAGAGGAACAATTGCAGTTGCTATTTGTAGAAGTCAGAAATAAATACTAAACACCCAATCTTTAATGATACTTCAGGTGGAAATGTTATGATTTACAGTCATGAGTTGGCATCCCAAGCACACAGCTTACAGTCTCCTCAGAAGGTAGGCAGCTGCAACTACACATTTTCCAGAGTGTCAGACCTGTACCCAGTTGTCAGACTCAACACCAAGAGCCTAATCTTACTTTCTGTACTACTGTATTTTTCTTTATTCTGTGGAACACCTTCACACATGAAGAGAAACCCATTTTTGACATACATGTCAAGATTTCTGATATCACAGTTTACCTCAATGTTCTCCACTGACAAAAAAATTCCTGTGAACAAAGATTACACATACCAAAATTCAGTGCATATTCATCCAACCTTTCCAGTTTCTTATATGGAATTTGATAAAATAAGAACTAACTTTTGAGTATTGTTGTCAAAATCTTGTTGTAACCTAGCAAGCAAAAAATACAAATGGAATATTGTATTGCAAATATTTCTGGCTTGCTACTACATTAAATTTTGATACAGAAGAATTTTTCATTTCAACAAAAGAGCAGAACAGGAGCAACTTACATATGGCTACTCCAAAATGAGAGGTGAAACCGTGACTAGAGTATAGATCTTTACTGCTGGTCTCATGTCCCCTAGAGGATTCACAAGAGGAGCTGTGGATTTTTGCCTTGCCTTGATTCCAGTGATGGTACGGGCAACAATTTTCATATATAGAATATAAAAGGTATTTTTAACTGTGAATAAAGAAGAATAGTTATTCCTCAGTACTGGGATGTACTGCAGATGCTACGTTGAGGTTTTGGCATTCTTCTTCTGCTATTCAACTTTTTCACATCATAGCAAAATATTCTATTTTACAGGTAATCCTAGATAAGGAAGAGTTGCTTAATCAATACAATGATCTTATTACCAGTGGCACAGGCTATTGAGTGCTATTGGCATTTCATCACAACAGCAAAAAAAGATTACTGAAATGTGGAGAACTCATTCCTTTCAAACCAGGCTACAGTCAGATAAAGTGCATTCTAAATTGAAAGCTAGATAATGAATGACTGGATTGCTTTGGTCCTGTCTTCCAGAAGGTAGAGAAGGATGTATCAGGAAGAAATTCCTTCCTATATAGGGCCTGGTTAAAACTGCCGTCTATGCATCTCATTTCATGAGATATGCATTCCAGAGGGAAGGAAGGAATAGTCAGAGGCGAGTGATGAGCTGCACCATCACTTCTGGGAGTAGTGATCACGGTAAGTCCTTCTTGAAAACTATGGATATGTATGTAGAAAATATGCACATGTCTCGTGATTCTGTGGTTAGGATTTTCAAAGAATATTGAATCCCACTGAAGTGCAATGGAAGATCCATGAGAGAAATCGTAAGAAAAAAGCCCTTAAACTAAGAGTATAAAATCATGTTATATAATTCCTGCACACATTCTGGATAGGTTCTTCTAACTTCCTTTCTTCAGAAACCTATTTTCCTTGAAATCTAATCACCATGCATGCTTCTACTATAAAATGTATTTATATTAATAATTTAATGATAGCTGAGCCGCACAAGGTCATTTGTGTTCTGTGAGGTAGAGGTTATTTTACTAGATTTAAAAATGAAGGAATAAAAGAAGCATGACATGACTCAGTAAAAAGGCTTTTTTTACTTTAGGACCTAAATATTCTGATCAATAACACTGTGGAATCATTCTTCCCTGAGGAAAGAAACAAATAACTAAATAAATGTATTTAATTGGTATAATAATTCCTTAGACTCAGTTACAATTTCAAGACAGAGTTCGTTTGGCATAATTGGTCTCTCCTGTTTTCATTCCCTGACCTTAATGCCCATCTTTCTCCCTTTCTGGAGTATTACTAATAGATTAACAATTTTGAAAGCCAGCCAAGCTAGCAGTGGTGGTGGTGACAGTAGATTTTGGCATTTCCTTGGAACACTGGATTTTGCAGCTAGTTAAACTGATTTGAGAGGTGATAAGATAATCTAATGATCTGCAGTCTAGTGTAGTTTCTGATATCTATACCCTCTCTAAAAGCAAAGGGAAATAAACACATATTCCTGTCAGAACACACAAAACAGTCTCAGGAAATATCTCAGGAAATAGTTAAAAGCCTGTGTAAACAAACAAACAAAAAAATCTATCAAGTAAGATGACTGTATCTTTAGAACCCCAAATCTCAAAGCAGAACACCTATGCCTCAACAGTCCAATAACTGAAGTACTGATAGCATAAAAGGACACCCTCTACTCCCATCAACTGAATTCAGATGCTGGAACTGCAATTACTATTCCAAAATTACACAACATAAAATGAAGTAGACATTTCGACCTTGGTTAGGAAATGTACAGCAGAACAGACAACAGTATTAGGCGTGCGTGGAAATAACATAGCTGACATAATTACAAGAGAAAAAAAATTAAAGAAATAAAAAACATTCATGTACCATGGAACTTGTGCTTCAGCAAGTATGAGATCGATGGATTATATGGCTTTTGAAGGCTTTCATTTACAGTTAAATCCAAACTGAAACACCAGAGCATTAAAGCCAGAAAAATCTGAAGGTCAGCATTTTTTTCAATGAACAAAGTATTAAAAGTACTCTCTAAGTGAGCACTTCTTTTGTTATATAAAACCCTGTTCACTGAACCGATTTCCTGTTAGTAGACTGAACCATGGATTAGGTACATTTGATTTGAAGAATGTCACTAATGAAACAAATCATCAGGAAAGGAAAGAGAATTTAAGAGTGTGCTTAGCACACTACAGGGTCAGAGTGACGAGGTTTTGTAGAGCAGGGTGGAAACTCAATGGAAAGAAATAAGGGAAAAATGAGAGTGTATAAAAAGGGATTTATGATGCGGCTTTAGAAAGCTGAACCTTCTGAAAGAGGCACTTGGAAGTGAGGTAGCTGATGAAATATAAATGTCAACAACCATTATAGCTTGATACAAGTGAAACATTTGTAATACAAAGTTATGAAGACATGTGGCTGTAGCTGAAGTCAGTCTGGCTGCCATACGTTCTTACAATTCAGATCGAACAATTGCCAGTCAGAGCCCCTGGCTTGCACCAATCATGTTATCATTAAATTGGTGCAATTTTAAGCAAGTCCTGACTGCAATGCCTCAGTTTACCAGTTCATGAAACCAGAATGGCATTGAACTGTGCTGCAAGGCTTAATTACGCTCATAAGGTACAGGGGATCATTGTAGGAAACATTGCATGCATGTGAATTTTTATAAGCAGAACATCTGTATCAACAGTTTTTGAATAACAAAAGACATGAAATCTGCAGGATTGCAGGTGTAAAGATGGCACTCTTTTCCATCATTGTATAGTAAATTACACATAATTAGAAAAAGAAAAACTAAAAATGGGTCAACTTTATAATTGTTGAGAATCCAACACTTGTCATCCCACATGTAAAAATCTGTAACCTTAGGACATTTTTCTGATATTTGTCTGGAAGACAGTCAAAGCTATGCATCAAAATCAAGTCCACTGCTCATACTGGTGTCACAGACAAAAAACCATGACTGGATCCTTGTTTCTATGCCAAATGATAGCTTTAATTATGACATTTACATTACCATCAGGACAAAATAGTCCAGCAAACCATTTCACTATTTACCATGAAAACTTTCAAAACATTGTTAGATATATCCTTCTCTGGATACAGTCATGCTGAAGAGGCAGGTGCATTCTCAGCACCTATCTGAGTGTCTTTGCCTCCTTCACATAATCAGAAATTTGCATGTGTGGTGCCTCTGACTCACCAAACAGTTCCAATTCAGTTCTAGTATATTTTTATTTTTTTTCTTTTCGTTTGGGTTACTTTGCGGGGTTTGTTTTATGGGGGTTTTTTGGGTTGATTTTTCTTTGTTTTGTTGCTGTTGCTGTAGGAGGATTCTGTGTTTTAGTTAGGCTTTCAATCTTAAGACACTATTTCTGTATGGCAGAAATCAGATATAAATCTATATCCTCCTACATTAGGAAATTACATTCTCTGACAAAAAAACTTTGTTAACACACATTTAAGACTCTCCCCAGTATCTCTTACAGAGCATCACTTCAGAAAAATTAAACCTTCTGAAAAGCATAAAATAAAGAATTACAGTACATGACAGCTCAGTCTAACTCACTACAATTTTACCTCTGCAAAAGCCACTGGGAATATCTGTGACAGCCCATCTCCAAAAGCAGCGCATGACAGGACAGAGTGGTAAAATATAGAGTGAGTTAAAGGCAAAATAAAGTGTTTCTGAGAAGTAAGTGAAGTGCTTTTTCCATGATTCTTTTATATTATCTGCAAAAACAGAATGCAAAATTTATATGGCAGGCCACGGATTAGCAAGGGCAGAGCTAAGGTTAATTTTATATTTCCTCATTTCCCACAGTTTAAATTTGACAGGTCAAAGCAATGGTGGTTACCTTGTGAATCAGGCTACAGGGGGAAATTCATAGATGTGTAGGTAACTCATATATATTTCAATTAATTCATTGGACTACTTTCCATAAACAGTAATTTTGTTTTTGTGAAGTTGTGTGGATGCTAAAATATAAAACCCATTTTTATACAAGACTTGAAGTGGATTTAGGTGGATATAGCTATTTCAGAAGTTGAAAGCTGAGCTACTGTTGCAATTAGGCAGAAGGAAGTTGGGTTTTTTTCCCACTCCTGACTACATCACTACAGCAGAAGAGTAATCATTGTTCCCATTATTCCTACAATTCCCATCACTGGGTGCTGGAGTTACTAAGATACTAAGAGAGATGGATTGCTAGTTTTTCTCAAACCAAAATAGCATCAATCTCTGTGTGTTACACTACTTCTAAGTACAAAAAAGAAGGCAGATGTTTCACAGATCTCTAGTGTTGAAAGAATATGTACAGGGCCAGAATTTCCTGACCTCAGGCTCCTTGCAGGGGGCTCTTAATGATCAGCACAGAGCCTGGCTGGTGATGGAGTGTGCTGGGTTGCACATTCTTTGTGAAAGAACGTGCCTAGTCCCTGAACAAGGAAGAGTGAAATGCTTATTATTTAAGTTGTAACCTGATCTGGACATTATGGAGCAGTGAAATATAGAAATGTGACTTGATTTCCCCCTACCCCTTGTGTTCATGACTGAAATGCTGTTTCTTTTTACATGATTTTATGTGCCTGCCCCTGGTCATCTCTAAATCACTGAACTTATCTTTTTAATTGCAGCTAAAAAAAAAATTAAAAAATCACCAGATATAATTTAGACAGAGGTTGGACAAGAAAGTTCTGCACCGAATGCAAAATAAATAGATAAAATCTATAGTATTTAAGCAGCAAATAATTCCTATATTTTATGAGAGCTATCACAAAATGTTTCATCCTATTAGTTTTTTACCTAAAGACAGAAAGTGCAGAAGTAGTGTACTCTTGAAAGAAGAGATAAAAACTTCACAAGAATGCATTGGGGGGAACAGATGTGCTCTCACTATTGCCAGTTTCTGCTGTCATGAAAGGAAATGGGGCAGACTCAGGAGCAGACAAGTTTTTCTAAAAAAAATGGTTTTATCACAATAACCACCAGTTAAGGGTTTATCTTTTAGAAAGTTAGCTCTGAGTTAATTTTTTCCCAACTTCTGCTGGATAAGATTATTTCGAATGAATAACATCATGCAAATTGAAACATGGGATCTACACTTTAAACCCCATTCAACTGAAGATGGAAAACAGCAAATCATTACGGGCCTCCTGAATTAAAGACAAAATTAGATAAGTCTATACACACTCAAGAGATAGCATACTATTGGAAGAAGTACCTAGTTCACAGGAATTTTAGAAGAAGAAATTAAAGTATTTGAGTTTATCTAAAGAGGTCTTCAATCACAGTATTTGGGTTGCTATATTCAGCAAACTGTGAGTTGATTTGAAATGGAAATATATATCTTTAGAGTAAAAGGAATGTGCAGATGGTCTTGGATGACTGAGAAACAAAATGAGTACTAGCACAAAATGAGCACAAACTGTTCATTTTATGAGTTGTCATGGAGAGAATTATGAATGGAAAATATTCTTACACACTAATGAAGGCAGGAGAGCCCTGAAAGCTGCATTAATTAGACTGTAACTGCATTACTCCAGTATGGACAATTTGTTGTACAGTATTTCTTATTTCAAGTGCTGACAAACCGCTGTGTAAAATTTCATGCAAACACATCAGTTTTATGAAGAGCAAAACAAAACATTTAGATTTGAAGGAAGAAACTAGCTATATGGAAAGAAGTTTGCTCATTCAGCAAAAGTGAACATGCCAAACCTGAGGAAAGGTCAGAAAGGAAAGGAGTGCATTTAATTTTCATTCCAGGGTAGGAGACTAAAGCAGAAACAGAAATCTCTGTCTCTCTTTCTGAAAAGACCGAACTTTTGGATAGGTGATGCAGAGTAAGTTACCATATACAAGTAATGACAAGAATGACCAACTGACTGTAGTTTGGGAGGTTAGGTGAGCCAGCCGTTCAGGTCTGATATCAGTATATTACTGAATGACGAGAATTCAGTGACTGAATAAGTTGCTGAAGTTATTCTAAAGTAAATGTATTCATTTATTGGTTAATCTGGTAGAAAGGAAGATTGACAAACAATATAATGTGTCACATTTCCAAATTTATCACTAGAGGAGTTGAAGGAGAAGTGACTGCAATCAACAGTGGGAATAGGATTTTTGAAAGTACTTCCATTACTGGGAAGGCAAATGCCACAAGAAGGCAACTTTGAGGTGCCCTGTTACCTACCCACTGCAATAAAAAGTGAAAAATTACCTATTTAAGTACTTGAGATACTATTTAAAATCAGGCACCTTCAGGATCCATTAAGATCAGGAGGAACCAATTATGTAAATTTGAATGTAGCAGCTCATGTTTGAGACGATGCTGAAGTTTAGAAAAACAGAAAAAAGAAACAACATTGCATTTCAGTCAACAGCTGTGAGTACCAAAGTTACACTTTTACTGGTCATGTACAGCTCAGGATGTTCTTCACTTTCCATCACTGTGCTGGCAAGACGATAGGAGGAGAGGGAAAAAAAAGCCTGATTCTCATCTGATAGCAAAAAGACACAGGTTGGGATTCAGCACAGTGCTGGTTCCAGAGGCAGCTCCCACATGAAAGGTGGTTCGCAGATTTTGAGATCAACTCTGTTTACAGCAAACTCCTTTCAGACAGCCACAGCTTGTAGTCGTAGTTTGATGGATACACATAGAAAAAACTCAGCATCTATTTTAATTAATGATATTGCCATCAAGAGTAGTGTAAAAAAAGATGTGTATACTGGGGACATGCACTTTTTCTTTAATGGAATCATTTCACTGGGAGGTCTAGTGTTTCAAGAATAGTGTAATATATTATATAATGTTATTTCTGAATAAGGAATAATGCTTGATTTTCTTACTCTCCAAGCACCTCCAGAAACAGTTAATTTCTCTAGCTAAGCTCTAATAAAGTCACATATACAATAAAATTAAAATTCATGCCCCATGATTGTCTCTTTCTGCATCATTTTCTTTAGCTATTTTATTCAGTCTGAAGATTCGGTATTTGCTTTTTTTCCTCATCCTGTGTATGAGGATGTTATTTGCAGTGTCTTCATCAAAAGAGAGATGAGAATTCTTAGATGCATACATGTGGTACACAGAAAATACAGCATAAATTTAATCTCAATATTTGTAAAACCTTTCTTGCTCACTAAAGAAACTTTTTTTTCCTTTTGGCAGCCTTTTGTTTTCATGGCAAGTAGCCAGCCAGTAACAAGCAATGGGTTTTTCTAAACTCATCAGGAGCAGGTGCTTTATTTATGTTTATATTTGCAGTAAGCCCCTGTTTTGTGATATTAAAAAAAAAAACAAACCAAGACTATTTTTCTTTTAATTCTAGCAAATGTAAAATGTTTAAACTGACTGTATATTCAAATGCAAAAACATAGGTATTTGTGAGATGAAGAAAGTACCGATTTTGAAAGTTCTCCTTTCCTACATTCCACATCACAAAATTATTTCTTTTGTGTAAGTTCTTTTTGCATTAATTATTTTTAGGAATTTCCATAAAGTGCTTTAAGGCCTACCTGCTCATATTTAATTGCCAGTCTGTACAGGTCACCCTGGATTTGTGCTCCACTGGAGGAAGGAGGCAGATCATACCTCATCAAGGTCTCTTCAGCTGCTGTCTGAAGGGCTGAGCAACAATGCTTTCCACTGACCTTAGCTGGCACTTGGCATGCTCAATTTTGGTTTACAAAAGCAAAATTAAGCATTCACTGCATTTTTTGTTTTGTTTTGGGGTTTGTTTGTTTGGTTGGTTGGTTGGTTTGGTTTTTCGCTGATTTTTTTGCTTGATTTTTGGTTTTGAGTTGGTTTTTTTTGCAAATGTACCTAGTAGTTTGTACCATCACATAATGAATAAAACTCAAAAGATTTGCACAGTTCCTCACGAAGTTCCCCCAGACTGGCTCTCATCTTGTATGAGAACTCCTTGACATAAAGTGGAAGGGTACCTCAGATTCCACGCCAAGTCCGTAAGTTCATGATCTCTTTATATTGCCAATCCACAAGTGACAATGACTGATTATCTTGCATGATTTATTTTAAGAGGAATAACTGAGAATAAAGAATTAAGATCTAATTTTTGCTCTGATATCTTTGTTAACAAATGTAGAAATCTCCCCTTTAAGCAAATTTTCCTAGAAAAAGAAATGGACAAGGTTTACAGACACTGACACTCTTTAAAGAAAAAGCATTACAGTAATAATAGCACATTACAATATGATGACTCTATCCACGTTACTCTTCCAATTTTTAGGGGACCTGTACTTTATTGAATTATTTTCATCTACCTAGCTCCAAGAAAGACCAATTTCCAGAATGCAAATGAATGCCTAAACCCAATATCCTGCTACTTAAAATTCTGAGGAATATTTCAGGTATAAACAAATGCATTCCAATCTTAGCTTTTATACAGAATGTACTAGGTGACAGTGGCAAGGTCAGGTAAAATCTGGACATCTGTTTCTGCCCTAACATGAATAATTCTTACTTTTGGTGATAATTAATCCAATTAAATGTTCCTTTTCATTCACGTAACATCACCACCAAGTCGGAGGCCCCTTCCAAAGGGAAGTATTTTTTCTCCAGTGTATTTAAGCAAATAAAAATCTCATTTTTATACATAGGTTTCTAAATGTCATATTTTGGAATAAAAAAGCTGCAATGTTTAGTTTCAAAAAAGTTGAAAGGAGATATTTCCCTTCCCTCTCTGTAATTCATCTAAGAGCTTAAGCAAAGATCACATGGAGTTTAATCCCTGCACTGCATTTTTCAGGAAACATACTATTATACACAAAGTAAGTCACCAATAGCTAAGCCTATTACTATCACTGCCTCAACACTGCCTTGTGTTATGGATGTGCACATTTAAGTGAAAAAGAAGAAAACAAAAAGAATTTGTGCTCTTACACTTTTATTCCTATACTTGAAGATTTCTGTATTTTTCTAGCCATGTCACAAATTTCAAAAATACATATTTTAATACATATCTAAAAATTTTAATAATACAAATTTAAAACCAGAAACTTTTAAATTACAGTATGCAGAAAACTGTAACCAAAAGTAATACCTAACTGCTCTGAATTGCTCTCTTCCAAAGATTTGTTTCATTTTGTTTCAAAAAAATCCATTGTTTCTGAGAAGTGTTCTAATTAACAGCTTAGCCACAGTTATAAAATGTCTTCCATGCCAGTTGCTTTTCTCTGGTACAAGACAGATAAGGAAATAAACAGGTTTGCCCTGCCAGAAGTGCAGTTAACCCTTTTAACTCAGCTGATCCATTCCAAAGCAATTTCTCTTGATATAGTTAGTACATTATCCAACAAAAGAAAAACAAACCAAATTCACTCGAACATTAATACAGGTTTTCCTTCTAGCTACCATTCTAATTAATCACACAATCAATAATGAAGTATTTCTAACCTTGTTTGTAACAAAATATAGATCTAGATACACTACTTCAAAGAGAATATTTCTCTACTCTGTAACATTTACAACAGATATGCAAAAAGTCAATCTAATGGGAGCATTTCAAAGCAGTCCTGTTTCCATGTGAGAAGTGTGACTTTGCCTAAACTGCTATTCCTTTCAACATTATTGTACGGTGTCAAGTGATTTATACAGTGAAAGATAATCACTCTAAATGCATGAAAGATAATTGAGGATGTATTTGCAGTAGGAAGAAATCTTCTTTGCAATTGTGCCCACATACTGGGCTAGCTCCTGAAATCTTGTTCTTTGATTTATTCCTATTGTTTCACATTGAGAGAGGGACAGCAGTTTATGCCAGTGCAGAGCGAATTTGCCATGGTTTCGTCCTCTCTCTCTTCCCCCATTCATTATGCTACTTCAAGATGCCGATCTGTCCCAAGGCTGACCAAGGTACTTTTACAGGAAAAATCCTGTCCCACATCCACTTCCCAACCTTGCTTGTACAGACAATCCCCATACCAGCACAAAGGAGCAGGGACTCTTTAAGCTATGACTAATCTGAACTTAAACACAGTTGCTTCATCTACCCAAAAAAAGTCTATTCTGCATTGCAGCAGCCTGTCCATAAAGTGTGGTTTAAATTTCACAGACACCTGCTAAACAGGATGCTTTTGTGGCTTCATTATTACCCTGCACATTACAGATTTCACTCAAAGGCTGGATTTCAGGTGGGTTATCACAACTCTTTGAGGCAGCAGTTCAAGAAGTCTTCAATCCACTTCTCAGTCCATTTCTCTAATCCATACTTTATCAGTTAGTCTATGAGGATAACGTGGGTGACAGCGTCGAAAGCCTTGCTAAAGTCAAGGTGTACATCATCTCCTGCTCCCTCTCATTCACCAAGCTAGTTATTTTATTGCACAAAGGCATGATCAGGCCCGATTTCTGCCTCATAAATTCACGCTGATTATTTCCAATCACCTCCTTGTCCTTAGCACATTTAGTAATGGCTGCCAAGATTTTTCGCTCCAAGCCCTTCTCAAGGACTGAAGTGAGGCTGGCGAGCCTGCAGTTCTCTGGATCCTCCTCCTTTCTCTTCTTAGATATAGGAGTAATGTTTGCTTTCTTCCAGCCCTCAGGAACCTTTCCAGACAGCTGTGACTTTTCAAATATAACCAGCAGTGGCCTTGTGGTGATTGGCCAGCTCCCTCAATACTAATGGGTATATCCCATCAGAGATGCAGCCACACTTCTCTATGTCCTATATCCTCCCCCTACCTGTTTAAATGTTCCCTTATCTGGTCCTCCTTCACTGAGGGCAGTTCTTCCTTTCTCCAGACTTTTCCTACTGGCTTCAAGGACCTGCAATTGCTGGAAGCCAGTCTTACCAGTAAAGGCCAAAACAAAGAAGACACTGGGCACCTCATCCTTTTCCACATCCTTCCTCTCCAGGGACTCTGCACAGCTCAGCAGCAGGAACACATTTGAACTACTTTTGTTTTCGCTATGGATGTGCCTGCAGAAGCCTTCTTATTGCCCGTCATGTCCCCTACTGGATTCAAACCCAGAAGGGCTTTGACATTTCTAACCCTGCTCCTGAATGTTTGTACAGTGTTTCTATATTCCTCCCAGACCACGTGTCCCTGCTTTCATCAGTAAATACTATGCTTTTGGTGCAAACTAAAGTTACTTGCAGAGTTACGGTTATGTTTTGTGTGCATATAAACTTTCACTCTATATAGTGCTTTGGAGTTTAGTGCAGTTTTTTTCCTGATGTTGAAAACACTGTGGTTTTGAAATCCACTCTCTCGGACAGTTAAACATTTCTAAAAAATAATAATTACAAAATTCATAACTCATTATAATTACCAAGTTAATTCTGACTACAAAGCAAAATGCCTCATTGCCAAATCATGGTTTCCCTTCATCCAATATAATCATTTGATTAGGCA
Organism: Acanthiza pusilla; assembly: GCA_036630365.1. NCBI lineage: Eukaryota > Metazoa > Chordata > Aves > Passeriformes > Acanthizidae > Acanthiza > Acanthiza pusilla. The sequence goes on from JAXCHO010000079.1 coordinate 42,004,624, forward strand.
TTCTGTTCCATATTTCCCTAATGGTTTTAATTTTTTCCTCTGGAGACTGAATTTTTAGTCTTGTTTTTCAGATGAATGTCATAGCTGATAAAAAATCAACTTACTTCTAGCTTGTTCACAGATAATGATAATAAAATGGGGAAACATCAAGGATGATTTATTATACCACATCGAGCAGTGAAGGAAAAAAAATCTTGTCAGTTGTGCTCACTTCTTTTTATTTAAATGAATGTGATAATGTCCTCTTTCTCCATCTTTTCCAAAGTAATGTTTATTTGCATCTGATTTCCCAACAATACTACATCATATAAAGGAAATAAAAGACATTTCTGACAGCACAGTTGGTAGACTGAGTAGGCACTGGTGTTTGCAACTTAACTGTCTTAAACCCCTTGCTTGCTGTATTTCTAGATACCATTGATAGTCCTCTTTAAGCACTTTTAAAAATGTGATGTACACTGTTAGGAGAAATTAAATTGCTGGGATTGATAAGCAGCAACAGCATGTGTCAGCAGGAGAGATGTAACTCTGCAGGGAGGAGTGCACCTCGGCTCTGTCTGCTCTGATTTGGGTACTGACCTCTACTGTGATTCTCCATGCTTTCCAGAGAAAACGTGCTCAGGATTTCCACTGACTCCAGTGAGAATAGTCTGCATCCATACTTTCCCCCCACATTTGTGCAATCCTTTGCTGGACTGACCAAGGGATACTGACTTATGGTCTAGTTGTTGTCCGAAATGGGTATAGGCTCCAGTTCCCTTTCTCCCATCTGAAACATCTCTGTATTTCTTGGAATAATTTTTATAAAAGCCAAAACAATCCTCCAAAATGAACACTGTTTTCCTTACTAAATTCACCAATGTGAATTAGCAGTATAAAAATACTTTCACAATAGATTTACACTTCATGAACAGAAGGCATTTATTTCTGTTCTTACACATTATAGGCAAAAAGAAATAAAATACTGGGTAATTAACAATTTCTTTACTTTTTCCAGAAAGGAAGATTTCCAGTGACATGTGGGACCTATTTCTTTTTTTGCTGGTTTGCAAGATACTGTAATGACCTCGAAGCCCAAAGCAAACCCACCTCCTGTTTAGCAGAATCTGAAGGGGGCCCTTCCTGTCCTGTCATCCAGAAATATCAGCCATGGAAGGAAGCCTTGTGTTAGTCCTTGAAAATGCCTTGGTAACGAGGTAAAGAGTAACGGAACAGGGGAGGGAAAGCAACATCTGAGAGGCTTGAGCTCTGTCCCTCAAAGTGTGGCCAGTGTGGCATTGCCAGATCTGCTGCTCCACGGCAAGCTGGTGGCTGTGAATGATGCTCCCCTTTCTACATGAGCTGCATCCCTCTTTTCTTGCGCTTCCAGCAGACTCCTGGTGAATGAATGGGAAGCAGGAGAGGAGATTTTACCCTTTGCCAGGCTTGGAAGCTCTCTTTGCCTGAATTGTCACTGGTGTAATTGGACATCAAGAGCTTACAATGAGGATGACAGACTATTGTCTGTTTTTGGAGACAAAGTGGCAGAAACTGCCAAGAGTGAGTCCCTCGTGTGCCTGTGTGTGTAAGGTGAGAAAATAGGGAGCGTGGAATAAAAGCTTTATTTAGAAGCAGCATGTAAGCTGCTCATTGCTACTGGGATCTTTCATACTGAGAGATTTCAAAATGAAATTTAATGCATTTCTTAAAAAATAACATTTGTCCACATTCTCAAGCCTGACATTACTTTATGAGTGGAGACAATGAATTGCACACGTCCCAGTAGAGGGCACGTGGCTTTGTCACGGATTAGGAGAACAACACAAACTCCTCACAAACAATCAAAGCGATTCTCGGACTGAATTCTTCCTAGCAGAATTTCAGAATGTATTTACAGAGGGCATAGATAAATTGGCATCTTCGTTATTCCTTAACACTTCACAAAAACTCTTCAGCTCAACTTTCACACAGAAAGTTGATCTGATTATCCACCATTTATCTACCAATGGCAAAGATAAATGTTTCAGAGACTCTGAGATGGGATGAATATTTTAGACTGGTTAAGGCAAATAGATCTCAATTAACAAAATTTAACTGCAAACAATGGGAATCAGTAGGAAAAATGCTTGCATGATTAAGATCAATCTCTGGGCTCTAAATCAGATTAAGAAAGCTTTGAAGTTGCTTTACTCTTGGAAAAGAATTCAGAATCTAGACTTAAGTTCTCATTTTTGAATACTGGTCCCCATTTTTTAGGTTTTAAATATGACAACAAAACTATATTGATGAATCTCATGAAACAGAACAGAAAATTTAAAGGAATATTAAGGGGTAGATCTTATCTGTTTTACACTGAGGAACATTTTTACTTCACAGAAATTGATATGTCAATTTGCAGACTTATATGAGGGATTCATTTTGGCTAATTTTAGCAACTGAAATGATAGATGTCAAATCTAACCCAATCATCTACTTTGCCTCACAAAAAGACAGGAATGTCCAAAGGGCAATGTTTTCTACTTACCTTTAGTACTTATCTTAGGGAGAATTAGCCTCCAGTCTCACCTATCTCTTTCTGCCGACTGTTGGGAAATCCTAGGCAACTATAACTATCTCAGATTTATATGCTTAGGAGATTATTGCACCTTATTTGTGAAGTATTTTTAATGCACCTCAGAAAAGAAAGATGACTGCAGATAACTGAATGAAAAATCTAAAACTTTTTTAAAAAGTCTTCGTCCTTTTTTTTTTTTTTTTTTTTTTTTTAGATTTCCTCATCCATATGCATATTTTCAGGGAATCAGAGAGAAATTTGGAACTCAGAGCCCCAGTGTTTCCTAAAAATGAGCACATCAGTGGACTGAAAAGGTCCCTTTGTTGCTCATATTTACAAAAGTACAACAAATGCTCTCTCATATGCTTGCAAAGATACACAGAGACTTTAAAAAATGCTTAGTTACTTAACACTCAGGGTTTCCATACATGAAATCCTGTTAGGTATTTGACGTTTTATTGGATGCTCAAATACTATCACAATTGCTTTTAAATATGTTTGAAAATCTGGACTGTTCAAAAGTCATGGCTTGCCATCTACACCTATTGTGTGCGTTTATACATCCTCCAGCACCACAGGACCAATCCATACATCCTCCAGCACCACAGGACCAATCCATACATCCTCTAGCACCACAGGACCAATCCATACATCCTCTAGCACCACAGGACCAATCCATACATCCTCTAGCACCACAGGACCAATCTATACATTCTCTAGCACCAAAGCAATGGAATGATTCATGAAAGACAACAGGAAGGTCTGACGTCACTGGAACGAATAAAAGATAATTTGTTATAGAAGTGTCTTGTGACTGACTGACCTTGATGTCTAACTGAAACATTTATAAATCTGTGGAAATCTAATTATTTAATTAATTAGACTCTTCTACTTCTGTCACATTCAGTTAAAATACACCAACTTCAAAAGTTTTTGAAGGGAACACAAAGACACAGACACATGCAGGCAGGGGGGAATCTATGATCTATGATGCTGAAAAGAAAAATCTCTTCTATGCTTGAAGAAACTTTGAGCCATTTGACCTAAAGCTCTAATTGATCATTATCCAGTCTCATTCAATTTCTTTCAGTCTTATTCAGCTTGTTTTCCATCTTATTCAACTTGTTCAACATCAATGACCTGGATGAAGGGATAGAATGCACTCTGAGCAGGTTTGTTGATGATATGAAACTGGGCTGAGTGACTGATACACCTGAAGGCTCTGCTGCCCTTTGGCCAGACCTGGATAGGCTGAAGGGTTGGGTGGAGAGAATAATGAGGTTCAGCAAGGGCAAGTGCAGGGTCTGGCACCTGGGGAGGAATAACCTCTAGTACTTGCTTGTGGCCAGCAAGTCGAGGGCGGTGATCTTGGCCCTCTACTCTGCCCTAGTGAGGCCACATCTGGAGCACTGCGCTCCATTCTGCTCTCCACAGTCCAGGAAAGACAAGGAGCCACTGGAGGGGGCCCAGTGTAGGGCCACAAAGATGATCAGGAGTCTGGAGCATCTCTCTTATGAGGAGACACTGCAGGAGCTGGCCCTGTTCAGTCTGGGGAAGAGAAGTCTGGGAGGGCATCTCACTAGTGCATATAAATATCTCAAAGGCTGCTGCCCAGGGGATGGTGCCAGACTCTTCTCAGTGGTGCCCAGCAACAGGACAAGGAACAATGGCCATAAATTAAAATACAAGAAATTCCTCCTCAACATGAGGATGAACTTCTTTACACTGAGGGTGGCAGAGCACTGGAACAGGCTGCCCAGGGAGGTTGTGGAGTCTCCCTCTCTGGAGACGTTCCAAACCCACCTGGATGAGTTCCTGTGTCACCCGCTCTGGTGACACAGGGGAATGTGTCACCTGCTGTTCCTGTGTCACCTGCTCTGCTCTTAGCAGGGGATTGGACTGGATGATCTTCAGAGGTGATTCCGTGATAACAATTGAAACAATGAACATACAAGAAATTTATCTAAAACGACTTTTCACCTTTCTTTGTACTCTCTAAGTAAAGGTTATAACAGAAAAGTGTGGAGCTTCAGGCAAGTGACAGGGGATAGCAACAGAAATGCAAAAGCAAAACTAAGACCACAGCTGCCAAAGTGGCCTTCTGTGAGACTCCTACAAACAATGGCTTTATTTACTCTGTCTGTAGCAGTTATGTCAACTTAACCAATAGCAAAAGAAGAAATTAATCAGGAGGCAAAGAAATGTAAACACGTGGCTCACAATATATATATATATTTATCCTATTGGGGAAATATTTTTCATGTTTTTTCTCCATAAAAACTAAAAAAAAAAAAAAAAAAAAAGGAAAAAGAAAAAAAAGAAAAAAAGAAAGAGTTTAAATGACAAATTTCCAATGTGACATCTTACAGCTGCAGAATTACTGTGCTTGCCCATATAAACTAAAGAAAGGTGATATCAAGTTCAAATGAATCTAGAAATGGCTGATATAAGGCATGTCTAAATCCTCTGTCAGGAACACTCTTGGAGAATCTCTAAAGAGGCTTCCCAGCAGTTTATGGGTACTGAGAACAGCAGAAGTCTCCTCACTCAGCTTCTCTGAACATTTCCAGGTACTAAAGCTGTCTCTGAGGTACCCAGCATGGTAACCATGCAGCCTATTCCTCTGCTCAGTTAAAATAACAGCAAATCTTCCAACAGCAGTTCTTAAGAAAACAATTCTTTTCACAGTGCTTTCAGGTTAAGCGCTGAAACCAATCACTGGTGATCCATGGAGTATCATTCTGTGCCTTTTTCGAACAGACATAACAGGTAATATCTGGCCAGAAAAATCCCCTAAGTAGAATTGTTCGGGAGAAACTGATGTGAAAGTGATGGACAGTAGCCAAGCTGTATGGGAATAGCTCTCAGTATCCACTGCGTGTGTGTCTTATCGCTGTAACCAGGTCCTACAGATCTATCTCAATTACCATCTCAGCTGCAGAGAGTTGATAAAGTGATACGTTAATGGGTAAGATGGAATTCTGATAGCAAGGGCACAAGAAGGCAACAAACCTCCAACTAAATGCAGACATAAAGAACAGACAGTGAAATCCCAAGTCTGTTAGGAACTTCACCAACAAACCACTATAAAGGACATAAGAAATCTGTGCACTGAAGAAGGATATCAGAAATGAGGCTGAATAAAATAAATTCCAGTCCCTCTCTCTCTCCTTTCTCCACCTCCTCCCACCCCCTTTATATACAATTTAAAAAGAAAGATGTAAGAATTCCTGGAGTTATCCTTTGTGAAGATCAGTAGCCTCTGTTGTGAAACCCTTATTAGTGAGCCCTGATCACTTGGACACCTAGCCAAGCACATCCAGGGATTCCTGATTTGTACCAGGGCACCAGCACAACCCTATCCAACACAGATGAGATTTTGCGCCATTTTCCCTCTGTCCTCTGACTACCTACTTTTTTTCCTCTCTGCCCATCTCTCTCTCAATTTCACAGTGACCCTGAGCCTCACTACACTTCACAGCACTGGCACAACAGGCTGCAGCAGCTCCTGCCGAGAAGGAAACAACTTGCCTGGTGGTGCCTTAAGCTGTGAAATAATCGAAAATAAAAAGAGGTGTTGCAGAGGACAGATTGCAGTAGTTGTTGACTACAACTGTGGGTACCACATTAGGGTGCCTGTTTGTGGCTGTCATAACCATTTACACTGAGAATATATTCGGCGCTTACTACTATGGGCTGCTTTCACAAAATGGGAAAAATAGCCATTATTCACACCTGCCCACTCAAACTTCAGAAATGAGACTATTCTATTCATACTTCTACATGTGTATGTCTAAAATAGCAACTCCAACCAATATTTGCAGTCTAAAAAAGAAATATATATAATTTTAAAATTAATTTATTTTGCTTATGCATTCTGATTTAAATTTCTGCTTTCTTCCCTTTCATCCTGCATAACTTTGGCATAAGACTAAATTGTCTAAGGCCTCTGTACTTAAACACAGAAACTATTGAAATGTTGAATTTCACATGTAGTAGGGTCAAACTCTTAGCATATTGGTATACTGAAATATTTCTATTATCTTGGGTAGAGTGACATTAAAGATATGGTTAATGCCATATGGTCAAGGTGGTCTAAACAAATAAATAAATATTATTGCCATATTGGCTTTTTTTTCTGTATTCAGACAAGTTTAAATAAATTCAACTATCAGCTAAGAAATTGGTCAGATTATGCAGATAAAAAATTACAACCTCTTATCTTTCAGAGGTTATTCAATGCAACGCTCTTTAAAAATAAAATGCAGTAAGTATTTATATAGCTCCCTCAATAATCTGACAAGTTTTGCTTTTTTGCTAATGTCCATGGAATTATGGGTGACTTTCACATTGGCTTGTGGGGTGTAAATGATGACAAAGTAGGATAAGAAGAGCTCAAAATGGTGTAGAAGGTAAAGGATCAAATTATCTGGTAGCAAATAGCTTTGTTGCCAGACAACTTTGCTGCATACACAGTTTGAAATACAGTTTGAAATAGAAGCCTGTAAGAAATGGGGTCAGGATAAACTCAAATTACAGCTAGATGCTAATGTATATCTCTCCTGTAATCAGGTAACATCAAAATGGGCTATAATGCCAAAAATATACCCAATCATGAATACATGCCCATGAACACATTTCAGAACATTCTGTTTCCCTTCCTTTTATGAATCCAGATGGACAATGCAGAAATAGGAACTGGATGAAAAAAGATGGTCTTACTGTTTAATCGTGAGAGTCAACCAACTGAAAGTGCCTACTGCTCACCCAAACATCCAGCTGAAAACTGAAAGCTACTTGCAGGAAAGACAATCTAAACACAAGATGACTGCCATATCCTCTCTTCTGTCCAAGTTTTACTAGGCTTTTAGACTTCTTTTTTAAAATCACATGACATCAAGAATGCCTTTAAATAAAAGTTACTCTATTTCATGACAGTGCCTTATTCAACAAGATGTCTGCTCACTACCAATGAAAGAAACCCAGGTTTAAAAAAGAGGTTGAAAACAGCTGGTTTTCCCAATTTATAAAATGCATAAATGGACATTAACTTTGATAAGTGCTCACAGCAAGATTTGTTTTGGCTGTTTAAGTAAATTAGATTTAAAATATCATTCAGGTTTTCATTTAAAGCTCAGGAGTGCTACTACCAACCACTTTTTAGAGATATTTAATTGTACTCCAAATGGTCAAATAATTAAGGATTTAATGTTGTAATTCAGTTTATTCTCAACTTAAACAATGAACCTATTATATGTTCACTCAGAAAGAAAATAGAACAGACAAAAGCACTCTATGAGCTCTGCCATAATGTATGAATTGCACTGTTTACATTAGTTTTGTATCTTAATTACTAAAGATATCATTAACTTTGTAGACTGGGACACTTTTCTTTTATTGCTGCTGTAATTTTATTTGTCAGGCACTGGCTTTCATTGCAGAACAAACTGCTGTATATTTTAAAATTCTGGCTTTTGTAACTTACCCACTGAACCTCTTTTTTACAAAATTAAAGGTAGTTAGGCTCATCCAAACACACGATGAGACTTTGTGGAGGTCAGTCACAGCCGTGGCACAGGGGATCATGGGGCACAAGCAGTCTGAGTGGTGGGTTTTAGCAAGGTATTTCCCAGGCCCATTTTTAGGATACTAACCACTGAACTTGCAAATAAACATTAAGTCCTTTCTGTTTCTGAGGCAAAACCATAGGCCCACTTACACTGCTTTGTTAAGTGCACAGTGCAAACGAAATTGTTCAAATTGTATCTGCCCTCTATAATCCAGGGATATAGAAAAGAGAAAAGGTGAAACAACACTAAAGGAGAGTAGTAAGGACTATGTGTACTCTGCAAAAGATGCCAATTCACCTTTACGGCTGTCTCCAAAGCCTCTGAAGAGTCCCTGGAGTCCCAAGAGGAGAGAGCCTTTCAAGTCAGTTTATCTCTTCCTGCAGCCGAATGACACTTGTGGACAAACCTTGTAAACATGATGCTCTCCATGTTTCAGACAAGGACATTTTCTTTAAAATCAGAAGCCAAATCAACCTTGTCTCTGTATTCATAATACAGGAAGAAGGCTTCCTGTAATGAATAAATCCCATCCATCCACACAAAAAGGGCACTTTCTTCCATGATCAGATTTATTCATCTAATTTCTTTAAGCCCTCGAAAAGATTAGCTCCTGAGCTTACAGCTCCACAATGATGCCTCAACCTTGACTGCGTGCTGATGACAGCTTTAACATTCAGCATGTTCATGTCAATATAAGAAGAAAAAACTGCAGTTTACCAACTTATCTTACTGGCTTCAATGTTCTTAAATACATATCTGGACACACAAATCTAAATCCATTTATGTGAGCACTCAAAGAAAGAAAAAGAGTTATGAATCAAACAATTCCTCAGCTGTACCTATTACACTATGGACATGGCCAAAATACAGAGCCCATAGGTAGGATATTTCAAAGCTTACATAGACTGAGGAAAACAGAGAAAAATAATGCTGACTGGACTCTTCCTCTACTCAAGCCCCTTTTTTTCATACTGCTGCAATGACATCCCCTGCAACTCCTCAGCACCACCTCCTAGCCTGAGTTTCAGTCATGGATCAACTCGTCCATTTACTGCTTGCCCAACCTTGTCATCCTTCTGCTTTGTTTCTTTTACCAGGTCTTGATGGATGCGTTTGACCTCCTTCAGAGTCATTCTGCTCCTCCATCTCTTTCTGCTCAGTACCTTGTAAGCCCATGATCTATCAATGTCCAGTACTTATTTACTATTTCCAACTTTATTTTTGCCCATTTTCTCCTTTAGCATCCCAGGTTTCTCTGTGCACCTATCACAAAAGAACTTTTACTCCATTATTCTCTACTGTGACTCTCCTTCAACACTCAAATTTTGTCTCTTACCTTCCTATAATTAGATCACTGCTCAAAATTTTGTGATCTTGTGAAACAAGTTCACCCACAAAAAAACCCAAATAGTATTTTAAGCTGTTTCTTGTTATAAGTGATTGAAAAATTATGTTTAAATGCTTTGCATGCACAGACTGTAGGTAAGTCTCAAAACTCAGATTATGGGGAGATATATCGGAAGTAAATATATTCTCCAGCATCCTTATCCAACCTATATGTTGTTGTCTGACTGGGCATTTAATCATTGAGAAGGATTTTTTTCTTTTCAAGAATATCTAATAAGGCAAGAACACAAAACTGGATAGCCTAAAGGTTGTATTACTGGTAAGCCTGTGCTTGTCCAGGATTACTCATTTCCGTCTGCCACATGAAACTGTTTACTTCATGTTTTGGTCCATAGTTTCAAGCATCACATTTGTGCAGTGTGCACCAGTCAACCTTAATATCAGCATTTGTAACCAAGGATAATGAAAAGTACAGAACCTGTCATTTATCATAATTGTAACTTTTCCTAAAAAGGCAAGAAAAATACACTATTATCATTTGAAAAAATGGGCATTTAGCTACATTGATATAGACAATTTTTTTTAAAAATCATATTAGCATTTGTAACATTAAATACAGTTCATTCATTTAGCAGAAATCTAAATCTTGTCACACAAAGACTTTATTATCTCAGTGAATTCTGGGGCGGCATCCTGTTAGATGTCGAACAACTTCCAATTGCAAATAGCAGATTTTAAACATTTACCTATGGATGTCAATTTGTGTGATTCAGACACAAAATGCATGTATACAATTATATGTAAAGCAGATCTCTACTTCAGTCTGTGCATGAAACGCCATTTTGAATTCCCCACTGGGGAACTCCAAATCTGCTGTTTGCACCATCCCTGCACTAGGACATGTAGAGGAGTCTGCGGAACTGTTCCATCTGATATATTCATTTGTCAGAAAAGCAAAGGCTCATCTGGCTGCTCTGTGGGGCAGGGTGTGATACCAACCTGTGGCCACAGTATGTTCTCTTAGGTAATGCAGCTCTGCGTTGCAATTTTCCCTTGCATGAATACATGCCAGGCACAGCTGGAAGCCCACGCAGGCTCAGCCAACCAGCTGCTTCTCACACCTGGGACCACGAAATGAGCAAGGCTGCATGAGAAAGGACTTAATTAAGAAACTGTGCAAATCAGTTGTTCACTCCGTGCTTGACATTTGAATTGCTACTTTCAACTGCATGAGTTAAGCAGCCTTCCACATCACTGCAATTCCTGCTCAGAGTTTCCCAGAAAAACCCAGGCACTACATGGAAAAATACAGGCAAATCAACAGGAGAATTTTTCAATCACTACCACTATAAAGTCAGAAAACACTAAAAATAAAGGCACTGATAAATGAGTGCATTAAATGAGTCCAAGACACCTGTGTGTAGGGAGCTATTGACATATTTTGTACTTGCATTTCTCCTCGGAACTGCTTGTATTTTGAGTATCGGAAAATAATTCCAGAGAAGCTACACCTTGAGCAAGGCAAAGAAAAACATCACCCTCTTCTTGCTTAGAGGACTCCACCATTTTAACCTTTGTGGGTACACTGTCTAGCTAAAGATATGACATAACTAACCGAAGTCCTAGAAAAACAAAAACCTGCAGACTTTACGTAAAAAGATGAGAAGCCCAACGCATAAAATTTACTCCATCAATCCTGCATGCCAGGTACTATCATCAGACTTCATCCAGTACAAGAAAATCCATCTAATGTGTTTCTGCTTTCACTGGTCCCCCAGTAGGACTGTTGCTGGTCAGATGACCAAAGAGCTGATTCAGTGGACCCTGTCTGACAGCCTGGAAGATTTGTATAACTTAAATGAGGTTTAAAGATGCCCCAGGGGCCCCATGGCCCCAGGAAGCACAGGGTTGTAAGGGCCATCACACAGCTATCAATAGAAATGCACACGAGAAATTCATGACTTGCTCACGAACTCACTAGGTGTCGGGCATTAGCAATCAGGAGCTAAGTGCTGCTCTAAAAGCTACTGCTGTAAATTCATGGTGGTCAAGACCAGTTGACCTCATATTTCTACAGTCTCATTCTTCTTTTGCACTTGACAAGCAGTCTATCCAGAAAATGTTGTTTTTCTGTTATTTTTCCACAGCAGGCTTTTACTAACCAAATTATACTGAAATTTTTAGAAGTGGTCTAAAGTGGATAATCAACCTTTATCAAAAGGTAAAGGAGTGCAGAACTCACAGTATTAGTCATTATTGAAATATGAGATACATTGTTTTGACAATAATGAGTCCTATATTCTATTTCCTCCCAGAAACACCGTCTCTTTTTTTGTTTCTGAGTTCCGTTCATCTTGTGATCAACATTTTGTCCTTCCAGTGATCACAGCTGCCCAAAACAGTGCAAAAACAGATACAAAAAAAGCAACAGAACATGGATGAAAAACAGAATGTTCTCTGTGTCCTGATGTACTTGTTAAGCAATAGAGATTCCATGGAAGAAAAGTTTGCTGTTGCATTCATTAAATATAACTCAGGGCTGTTTGTGCATGCTCTCCTTGAAAGCCAAAAGCAAGGCAAGAAGGAAGGAAAGGACTCTTCTTTCTCTCAAGCACCCTTCAGCATAAAAAGAACTGCTCCTGCCATTTCTCAAATGAAGAGAAGCCTTCATTATACAGATCTGGTAATCATGGAGATGCTGAAAGGTAGCTACATCTATTTTTATCTCGGCAATCTAATGGACCAAAAAGGCTTCAAACGTCTATAACCGGTCTAAGTGGCTGACACACTCATTGCTAGATGCTTGTCCCACAAGGATAAGCACACACAGCAGAATATGGGATCCCACATGTGCATTTCAGTGCTCAAAGGCAAGCTGGCCCCCACGCCAGAAGGAACATCCCCACACCCACTGGTGCATTTTCCCTGGGTGAACAAGGCTTGCAGCATAGCAAAGTGTATTACTACAGGCAGAAGTCCTTGCTCATACAGCTTTAAACCTTTCCCAGAACTTAAATTAGCACAACCTACTTCTACAAGGAATTGCACTTTGGAGCAATCTCCAGAAATTCTCACTTCAGTGTTATTTAGGTGTAGCAGAAATGCTTGCAAGAATCAGCCTCCCCACAAAACCCCACCACTCTAGACAGCTGCTTTCATCTTCAGACAAATGTACAAGCTTGATTTTCTCCTCCTCTACTTTGACTTTACATAGAATTATTTGAGCTGTCATAAGGAATCAGACCAATTATCCATCTAATCCACTATCCCATCTTTGACAGAGGCCATCACCTCATGCTTCAAATGAAGGTGAAAGGAACTCTGCAGTTGACAATTATGAAACAATCAGCCCATAGGCAGAAAAATGCCATTAGTTAATGTTTTGTCCTGTACTCAGAAATCTATGAGTTTGTATCCCTTCTCAAAAGGACATGCTTTATCTGATATGACTGTGGGGATTCTTCAGTCGTGTATCCCTTGGTGTGTTTTTTAATACTCTCAACTCTGAAACTCAATTTATTCAAAGACAAATGCAACATCATGCAAAGGAAAAAACAAAAGAAAATAATTAATCATGTTGTCATTCAATAGTAGTGACTACCTTCAATTTTAGTGACTATCATTCTGTTTGGTGTAAAGGTAAAAGATACAATAGGGGCTCTGGTTACACTGTCAATACTTCTAAGTATTACATCTTACTTGGTGTATATACAAGTTAGCACCAGACTTCTCAAGCTCTCTTCATTACTTTCAAAGTCTTCTGCTCCTATTTATTTTGCACTTCAAAATTCTTTCAATTTTTCTTAAATGAGGTGATTAAAATTTAGCATGGGAAATTTAAACTGATAAGATGATACCGAATACTCTCCATATTATTTTCTACTTAGTCTTTGATCTCTTAAACATCATTGTCTATTTGAAAGCTCCGGTGCACTAAACAGAATTATTAAAAAAGCTCCCTGAAATGGTACCTTGTTCCTCAGCAGGAGCAATTTCAATATCTTTAGGTCCAGTGAGGTATACGGATAATTCAAATATATATTTTAGTATTCTTTACCTCGCATCTGCCATCTTCAAATTTCTTCTGTTATCATGCTAACTATGTAATGAAGGTTCATTAAGTCTCTCAGAAGCTAAGTATGCCTAACCCTTAACTATTGTGATTTAATTTGCAATCCCCTCTGCTGCTCTTGATCTTTCCTGGAGAGTGTTTGAAAAATTCTGCTCAAACAGAATGACAGACACTGTCAAATCAAACAAAATCACTATCTCTATAGCCTCCTGATCCAGAAGCTGTGTGATTTTGAAAAAGGTATATAACCTCAGGCTCAGCACTCTAATATAGCTCCTTGCCACCTGGCTCAGGATCACAGGCAGGGTGAACAGAGGATTGATTGTGTCTACTCATGAAAAGATACCTAAATCAGTGGAATTGTAGTGTAATTATACATATATATACTGATTTACAGTATACCAATATAAGTACCAGACTGTCTAGTAGAATTTAAGCATCTGATTGTAGATATTGGATGTTTTGATCACAAAGATAATATATACGTTTGTGTCAATCAGACTTCTGTCACAAAATGCCAGTGAACTTCTGACTTGAAAGCTCTCACAGGAACTCAAGTCTTGTGAAAATTGCAAGTTAAATGAAAGCAGTAGCACACGTCTGGGTATATATTGTGATTTCAGGAGCACAGGGCTGATCCAAAATACATTCTTGTTCAGATCCTGTGAGTTTTCACACCAACTTCCAGACAAATATCTTCCTAGGCATATTAGGTTTCTCTTGTACTATTTTTTGAAACATTGAATATTGCTATCTGTAGTTATTTAAAGACAGGTACATTTACATTTGCTTAGCAGAATATAAGGATTCAGCCACCTTTTAAGACGGATATATTAACTTTAATAATAATCCTTCCTGTTAGAAATTCACATTAAAATACTTAAAATTACAATCGCAAAAAAACCCCCCAAGAAACGAAACAGGGAGAAATTTCACCTCTGAGTTTTCAGTTTCAGTGTGACAGGGTTTTCAATACAGCCTCTAATGTAACTCCTTGGCAATAAGTTGTACTGAAATCTAAAGGTAGATAATTTCCAGCAAAAGGTAAAGCTTTCTATTCCTTGCAAACACAGCTGGCACAGAAATACAGAGATCAGTTAGGAAAGACTGAACAAACATTACTTTCTTACAATGGCCAAATGTATTTTAATTTCTACTTCATTTTCTGTGTTTAATACAGAATGATTTTAATCTACTGTTCATGCGTTCTAATCATGTCAGATGTGTGGGCGTCCTGTAATTCTTTATGAATAATAAGGAATGCAAACAGTGCTATCTTCACACTCACAGTTGACTGCACTCTGTTGGCTCCCCATCAGCACCTAATTTATCAGCTACTAATTTTCAGAGAGATAATGTCTAAGGCTAGAAGAGTATCTTTGCACAAATAACATTACATTGCTGAGGAGGAACGTTAGAAGCATCAGACAAATTACATGTGCATCAAGACAGTCTTATTGGTTGGAGTCAATTTTCTAAATTTCCCTCACCTTATTTATTAAGACTATTATTATAATCAACAGAAACTAACAATGATTTTTGCAATCTCACATAATATTGTTATCTCTCAGTTAATACAGAAATTTCTATTTTGAGGCAATTATATATTGAAGTGTGAATGGCAACAGCCCACTGTAAATGAGGACTGCATAAATAAATGCCTAATATAATCTGAAATTATTAGTAACCAATCCATAAATCTAAATTGAAAAGAATTTACAAAACTACTAGTAGTATCATCAAGCAAAGTTAGATGACTGAGACATAATACATTTTGTACTATTTTCCATTTCCTTTCTTCCCTACATCACATAGACATTTCTGCAGAGTTAAATTGGAATTTAAGTTTACCTTCCTTGAGAAAATTGATTTAAAACTTTTGATGCAATAAATAAATGTTTATGTTTGCAGTTTTTTAGATTTTAGAATGGATAAAGAATAACATAATTAAATATAAGTTTCATATTGTCAATAGCTTCCACCTTTCTTCATAAGGATTTTTCCATCCAACTTGTTTCATATATAAATAGCATTTCCTCACAGAAAATAAATTTTGAAATAACTTAGGGAGTTACACAACCTAATCATTCAGGTTGCATTAGCAAGTTTCCATGCTCATAGATGTGAGCCCTGGAGGAAATTTGATATACAATTCATCTCTACGTTTATTTGTTTGGATGTCATATTCTAAGACACTACTCTCATTTTCTTATATACCTTATTAGAAATTAGATTTTTGGTTCTGAAGCTTTCTATGCTTTGATAGCAAATGACAAAATAGATCTTTAAATCTTATTGGAACTCTGAAATAGCTATTACTCTTCAAATGTCTGGTTATTAATATCTCTGCATCCACTAACTGAACCACCAAAAATAAAACCTAAAATTTGTCAGCCCACAAACTGAAAGCCTTTCCTAATAATTAGGTTCCTTTAAATTGCTGGTAACCACTACTACACTAATATGTGAACTACTTTAACCTTGACCTTACAGCACCTAAGAATTTCAACGATGCTGCAAAAATCTTAATGTCTCATTAAAAAAAAAAAAAAAAAAGAAAAAAGAAAAAAAGAAACTTCTGGAGAGTCATAAATTGCATTGAAATTATTTTCCCATCTACATAGGAAATCTTTTCTTTCACAAAAACTGGGGGAAATCCTATATGTAATGAATTTTATATCAATTTCTGGTTAGCAAAGGGTCTTAAATTATGACCAAAATGCCTGGTCTGTTCCTAAGTCTTCAACTAGCTTTCCCTGTGATCTCAGGAAATTTATGTGACTTACTACATTTTCAGGCTCACGTCTTCACAAAGAAATCCTGATTTACATCTATTCACAGTATTTTGATTGCTTAAGCAGAAAATATTCTATAAATACTTGAAAATATTATTTAAGCCTTATTTTTGGAGATGAAAAAACTCCTGGGTAAAAGTAAAAACTTTTGATACTATGAATAACTACCAGTTTTTGCCATTTTTGTTCTCATAGCAGTTTTGTGGGGGGCTTTATTTGCTTGCTTTTTTGTTTGTTTGTTTTTTGTTCTTTTGGGGTTGGCTTTTTTTTCAGTAGAACAGTAGCTTTTAGGGAACTGAAACATACTAGAAGAAAATAGGGCCTTAGAAATATATATCAATATATACAGAGTATTAAATGAAGATTCATTGTAGGCAACTTATGGACAGACAGCAAAAGAAATATTAATTAACAGTGTTCAGGGGCAACATGGAACAGTATTCTGTGATGCATCTTTCCCATTATTGGAAAACACCGCAGTGATGCTTTGAACTTTAGCGAAAATTGTTGGTTTTAGTTCGTTTTGACATGTGAATCTCATATCAAACCCACTTTGCTCATCATGGCATCTTTTCTCTGATGGTCAAAGAGAAGGCGACATTTCCCCTGCTCTCTTTGAGGTCACTACTCAGTTATGCCTTGTCCAAGGATGCTGCCAGTCCAGGGATGTCAGTCTTGGGGTTTGTGCAAGCCTTGCATACTGTATGAAGCCCATCCTTCATGGAACTTATCGGAAGAGAAATTATGCAATGCCCATAGTTCTTTTTTTCCCCTAAGCTTTCCCTGAGTAGAGCATGCCATTTCTGTCTAGTCTGTAATGGTTTTGTTATATAAACCAAGTCACTGACAAAATTCGATGTCAAATCCTATTCACTGGGGACTGTTTATAGCCAAAAGATCAGAATGACTTTCAACCAGTTTTGTCAGGACTCAGTGTCTGGCCTCCCTTAGAGAGTTATTCTAGGTTCATATCACTTTTTCATGTTTGTTATAATTCTAAAAGAGTTCTTTCCAAAAAATATGAACAGCACTGGCATTTTAATTTTATTCTTTGTACCACAAACAGATACTTTAATATGGGATTGCTAAACTTGAATTTATGTTGTTCCATATTTCACTTGATTTAAAATTATACTTTTAATTCTGTATTTAGCACAACAGACAGAAAATTAAGAGGTTTTCTTCTGTCTAACTTCAAGTTCATAGTACTGAAGTTGCAATAATTACATAGTTTCTTGTTAATTTGTAACAGCCTCTTATGCCAAGTCAGATGTTATAGAATAATTAAATTATAAGAGAGGCTTTTGGGGGTGGGGTATTTTCTGTCTACATAACTCATCTGTGGAACACACTACTTAAATAGATCAAACTGCTGGGCAGAATGTCGTTAGTGTTTGGAAAAAAAACCTATTGTTTACTCCTCTCTAAGAAATACAGATATAATAAAATGCAATCAGTAAAAACTATCTTTTACAATTAAATGATGTGTATAGATATTTTTTAAAAATCATCATCTTGAATTTCAGCTCCACTTCATTGTTTACCTTATTTTGCTTGAGTGGAAACTACTAAGTGGATTATTCAAGCCCTAGAGATACAAATTCACTAGTCAGCGATGAATAGAAATTGTAAATTTCAATGGATCAACTTGAATTTCTTTAAACTGAAACTTTTTAGGTGTTTTAAATGGGTATTTAAGCTTTGGTAAATAAAACTCTTTTTCCTTATAACTCTGGCTAAAGAAGATACAGATGAATGGTGCTCAACCAATGGAATTTACAGCTAACCAAAAACTAATTGTGTTGTGGATGTTGTGGATGAGGCTCTAACTCTAGAGGGCAGAAAATTATGACCAGGAAAAAGAAAAGCTACAAATTTAGATCTGATCTTTAAGTTATAGAAAAGGCATCCCAAACTGCCATCTTTTAATGACCTTAAAAATGCCAGTTTCATTTCTTAGATTGCTAGAAGGTATGAAATTTGGCTATATAGAAATATAGATTAATGATACTTTAGACAGAAGTGGAATAGTTAGGAGTTCTGCAGCAGTTCTGTTGTGGAAGGGATTTTGAGTGAACAGGTATCAGCCACTTTTATTTGGCCATTCCCCATGGGCATGGCTCCAGAGAGTGAACTCCTGCAGGCAGGTCCCTTGGACACTGGCACAGCAACAGGAGCTGCTGTTTGGCCCAGGGTTTTGCCCTCCTCCAGTTTGTTACTCAACCTGCCACAGCTAAGGGTCAGAGTTCACACTGATTACAGAGGTATTTCCAAAAAACGTGGCTAACGCTTTCATCCAGTTCTGATGTTACATTAATGATGGGAAGAGCAATTTCACCCAGCTGGCTTTT
Organism: Acanthiza pusilla; assembly: GCA_036630365.1. Taxonomy (NCBI): domain Eukaryota; kingdom Metazoa; phylum Chordata; class Aves; order Passeriformes; family Acanthizidae; genus Acanthiza; species Acanthiza pusilla. The sequence goes on from JAXCHO010000079.1 coordinate 42,023,292, forward strand.
TAGGGAGCACATGAACACACCTGCACATACGAATGCAAATATAAATACATGTAAATATCCGCACAAACTGAGAATTTTGAATACCCTTGTTCTTACATATAATACCGTTGTGCAAGACTTACAGGAGGAGAAGTGAAACTTCACATGGGCTTTTCTGGTTTTTATTAAGAAAAAAAAAACCGAGTTATGAATATGCAAGTCTAATGGAATGTACTCATCCATTTTAAAGTATTTTAAAAATTTTATTCTAGAATGTTGGAATACCTAATGAAAAACTTATGGGAAATAGATGGCTCCTTCCTGCTAGGTTCCATATTAAAGTCCACACTTCTTTACAACCTAATTAATTAGTTATGACAACGAAAAATTACATTTTTTATTGACTCCCAATTCAGTTACTAAATTTTCTTCAGCAGTAATTTTCTGCTTGGAAAATTTACTCCTATTTTTGTAACCTGGTTAGTGAAAGACCTTGCGTTTTAGCAAGAACAGAGTTCATATCCCTTTACCAGTACTGAGAAATATGGAAATATATAACTTTATGTCATGTAAATGGGAAATCTATCTTCTTTTCTATTCATATTGGAACTAATTTCATTCTGGGAGTTAAAAATGTAAGTGCTTATATTCTCCCACACTTAGATATATCTAAGTCAGAAAATGAAAACACTTCCCAGGGATGTACTCCGTAACTTAACAATGGAGAGCAATTCTTTTAGCACAACTATCTGTGGCTGACTCAAAAACTGCTGAAATTCAAGGGACAAGCTTATGATGACTTCAAAAGGTTTCAAAGGTTTTTGAACAGGCCCCCTAGTGTCTCATCCACTCTAATTTTTAACACCCCAAGCAATAAAACTCCCTCTAGTCTTCTTTAATTAGCTCACACAGTAATTTTGTGAATTATTTTAAATACAGAATCCTTGTATCCTTGCTGATTTCACAGTTACTTGTGTAGAGCTCTCCTCTTAGTGCATTCTCAGAGAATTTAATCTTTTTTTTTTTTTTAATTTTTAAATCAGTTCAGAATGCCTTTCTTCCAGATGTAATCTCAGTTTCCACAATCACAAAGATAGCTCTTTTATAACCTAGGAAACCCTTTGATGTCTGTTTGTGTGACTGTGGTATACCAGTAGATATCTAGACCATTAATATTTCATTTGATTTGGATATACTGTACTTTAAAGCATCTTGGAAATATTTTTCCTCTTTTTCCAGCAGATCTAATGGTTTGCAGTAGATGTTTCTGGTGCTTCTATTCAAAACAAGATAAACCAAACCAAAATGAACCCACCTCATTTGGAAAAACACAGTTTGCTGGAGTTGTGATGGTTTTTGGTACACTGGGGACATATCACTGTTCCAGCCATAAGAAACACTACCCAGAATTATATCGGACCATTTGGTCTTTATACATTGTAATTTGCATTATATTTTAATTCATATTCAGAGGTACTGATTAAAACAGTATATTGCCATCATCTTAACCTCTCTAGCCCTTGGCACTTCTGGCAGTGGCTTCCTACTTTGATACCAAGTTCTATAAATAAGTCAAATTTTTAAAAAATAATTTCTCAGTACAAAGTCAGATAAGAGAAATATATTGAATTCTTTTTCTAAATGCAATACTAAGGATGTAAACCACTGTAAAGGCATTATATAATCTTGAACTAATAGCAAGGAGAACGCTTTTATGACAATGAATAACATGTTTTTACTACAGTCAATCACAAGTTCCACACCAACTAAACTGAACAATCTGAGCTTTAAAGATCATAGAATCATAGAACGGATTGCATTGAAGGGACCTTAATGATCACCTCATTCCAAGCCCCATGCCATGGGCAGGGACACCTTCCACTAGACCAGGCTGCTCAGAGCCCCATCCAATGTGGCCTTTAACACTTCCAGGGATGGGGCAACTGGAACTTCTGTGGGCAACCTGTTCCAGTGTCTCCAGTCTCTTTTTACGCTCACAGTGAAGAATTTCTTTCTAGTATCTAATCTAAATCCACACTCTTTCAGTTTAAAGCCATTGCTCCTTGTTCTATCACTACGTGTCCTTGCAAAATGTCCCCTCCACCTTTCTTGAAGCCCCCCTTAAGTACTGGCAGGTGCTCTAAGGTCACCCCAGAACTTTCTCTTCTCCAGACTAGAAAGATCCATTATTCTCAGACTTTCTGCATAGGTGAGGTGCTTCAGACCTCTGATCTTCGCTTTCTCCTCTGGACTCACTCCAACAGGTTCATGCCCTTCTACTGCTGGGGACCCCAGGACTGGATGCAGAGCTCCAGGGAGGGTTTCACAGGAGTGTAGTAGAGGGAAAGAATCACCTCCCTAGACCTGTTGGCCACTCTGTTTTTGATGCAGCCCAGGATGCAGTTGGTTTTCAGGGCTGCAAGTGCACGTTCCTGGTTCATACCAAGCTTGTGAACCAACACCCTCATGTCCTTCCCCCCAGGGCTGCTCTCAATGTCTTCTCCACCGAAGCCATGTTTGTCCTTGGGATTGCTTCAACCTACATGCAGGACCTTGCACTTGGCCTTGCACAACCTTCATGAGGTTGACAGATGCCCACCTCTCAAGCCTGTCAAGGTCCCTCTGGGTGACATCCCTTCCCTCCAGTGTGTGGACAACATCGCACAGCTTGGGATCGTCGGCCAAATTGCTGAGGGTGCACTCACAAAAAGATGACTAGATTCTTCGTGACTATGAATGACAAATTTTCTCACAAAAGTAAGCAGGATTTCTATAGCATCCATGTTCAAAGCTATTGTTTGGGGTGACGGGTAAAAAAAAGCTAGGAAGAGCTCTGCCTCCTGTAGTTCATGCCCTTAGTGCACCAATATAATGAGTGCCTCACAGAGACACATCTTCTCATTGGTGTGTTCCATCACTCATTCCATGATTTAAGATTTTAGACACAAAATACCCATGCCAGGATTTAGTAAGGCTTCTGGGGTGTAGCTGTTAGAGTTCCAGGAGTCATTGTTTTGTTACTGTAATCTCTGACTACCAGAGTTACATTTGGTTTGCTTAAAAATCATGGGCATGACTTAAGGTCTTCAGTGGTGTCTATTCAATAACATAAGAAGTTAGAAATCATGATACACTTTTTCTAGTGTTCTTAAGACAACATAGTCTGAAAATAAAAGGGGGAAATATTATTATCTTTTGGTATCTTGGGGTTTTTTAAATTATTTATTTATTTCTTAAGAATATTAAGGGGGAAAAAAAAAACCCAAGTCCTGTCTCAAATTCTTAATGGATTTGAACTGATCCAAATTGGAAATTTTCTATGGCCTTGGTAGAATCTTCCTCTCAAACAGACCAATGTATTTCTGAAATAGAATCCTCAGCCCTCTTCTCCTTCCTATATGACTGAGACAAGATTGTTGTAGCTCCACCATCTTCCAACAGCTCTGATACTATTTAGACATCTTTATCATACCACATATATAAAATATGTTATCCTCAGTTGGAGGTTTTTCTATTGACAGTTCTTGCCACTCTCACTTAAAATTGTTTCTAAGATTATTCAAACTCCCATGAAATCTGGAGGAAGCTTGTGGTAATTCAAACAAGATTCTTTCAGTTCATGAAAAAAATATCACCTTTTCATTTCTCTTCACTAAAATACCTTTGAAAAACCTGATATAAACTTACTGCCTAAAAAGAGAGAAATCACAGTTGTTTTCACTGTCGAATATAGAAACTAGAAGACGTTACATATAATTAACGGCAATTTACAGAAAAAGATCCACTTTTTAGACATCAAAACTTCTCAAGAAACTTTCCAACTGCCACCTTTCTGACACTATTGACTTTTCTCCATATGACTGACACCTGAGTCCAATGAGAGGGTGAGAAAATACACTCTTAATCAGCACTCTTAATGACTGCAGAAAACTGAAGTTGCTCATGTGTTCTTTATTAAGACATCTCTTCTGTTAGATGCTCTGTTTCCTTTTCTATTTTAAATACAGGTCAGATGCAACCTCAGAAGAAAATATCACCTGCAATAATGTTTAAAACAAAAAAGTGAACAAAGTCAGTTCAAAACAGCTACAATATCATGTGCTCTACACAAATGATGACTGTCCAGAGCAAAGCAGTCAGTATATGGTTGTACTGTTCTCTGATCAGTAAATTTGAATCCTTATTATTAAGGTTGGGTGTGATGTTTGTGCATGAGTGTTTGTTGCCTTTTTTTTTTCCTTTTTTTTTCTTCTTTTTAATGTCAGGACAGGAAACAGCCCTTCCTTGTCTAAAGGAGAAATGGGGAATCTGGCTTGCACAAACCCACAGGCATATACCACGCTTTTTAAACAGCCTCTCAGTCTTCGATATTCCTTGCCTTCACTGCACCAAGTTGCCATCTAAGTTGTGCCACACACACACACTGGAACTCCCTGCCTCCATAACAGCCTCTCATGATTCCTCAGCTGCCTTTGGACATTCCAGTGTGTATGGCACAGCATTTTTACCCATCCATCTGCTCCTCAACATATCTCATTAAAACCCAGTGCTCTGCTTACACTTGGTCTGCAAAAAGAGAACAGCAAGTCCCAGGATAGTCGTGCATTTTGAACCCTTCCCCAAGAAAGCTCATCTCATGGCTTAGCCTACTTTGAAAAAGTTTAATCTACTTTGGAAAAAGGAACAGTCTTCCTCTGGTGGTGTTGTTTTAATAAGGAAGAGATTGAAGTCTGGGGACTCAAAATGAAGACATTTACTTACCTAGAAGCGAACCTTTCAAGAAGCTGTGTTCTGCAAAAAAAACCCCATCCCACTTGTGAAGATACAGTTGAACATTACGTGACTGCCAATCCACTACACGGTGTTTTACTGAAAGCCTTGTACCTAATGAGTTACCTCTACTGACACTTGACTTGCAAAACACAGTCTCAAAACTACAGCACAGTCACTTGTACTCAGCCAAAATGTTATGATGCTATTTCGTGTCCTTGACAGCTTCAACATCACAATGATACACTACTGTAGCTCTGCTAAGGGTGGCTCCTGATTTTAAAGCCCTTTCAATAAGCAATAAAATAAAATCCTTAAATAAAGAATAAAGCAGCCAACCGTTTACTTAGCAGGAATCTGTAACTTCAAAATGGTAAAAAATGAGATTAATATAATAAGAAAAACTGCAAATCACATGATCAAGATTTCACTTTCTGGAGTGCATTACATGCTGCAGCATGCATTTAGACCACAACTGTGCATGCCCTGCACTGCATCTCGTTGGCAGCTTGTAACAAGGCCATTTGCCACATAAGGAGAGATCTGCTCAGATGGAACCTCAAATATTTACTTAAAACAAGAGGGCTCATTACAATCAGTATTCCACAACAGCAAGCTCCAAACGTTCAAAGGAAAATAGATGACTGTGTATGTTTTATGGAAATACCATATTTTGATCCATGTACAAGAACACTTCCATGTAACACTGGGAATATGTCCAGAAGATGAGCACAACATCATCTTTAGTGTGGTACTGTGAGAAGTACACAACTCAAATACAGGTACAAAATTCAGAACAGCTTCTGGGAAACTGCTGCTAACCTGCCCAAAAGTAGTCATCAGTTGAAAGCAAAGAATAAGCAATCTATAGTCACCTATCAAACTAAGCTGCATTCCTATGTGCTGTTCTACATAAGATTTTTTTTCTGTTCTATTTTTACACAATTTTCAGAAACATCTAAAGACATTTTGTTTGTTAAAAAATTCATACTGGAAGATATTTTTAACTTTACTATGTTATTCAGCGGAGCATACAAAATATGGAAATATAAATCCTCCACAAAATATTCTTGTTTTTCAAAATAATACATCATATTCAGACTCCTCATAAATGTCTGTAAATTAGCCTTTGAAACACAGACCAGCAAGAGCTGTAGATAACAGTGAGAAAACACAGGCAGAACAAAGGAGATTCCTGAATTACTCCATATCCGAATGACTAACAAACAATTCATGTTTTGTGAAAAAGAATTGAAACTCCTCTTGTTGGCAGAACAGTGGTTTACTTTGACCCTCCTTTATATGACAGAGGATGCAACTCATTTGCCATGTTTGAGGGGTCTAAAAGTTAAATCTCTTACTCTAGGTCAGTCACTGTCAGTTCTCTTCATTGTTGTCAGAGAGAAACAAGCACCTCCAAAAGATAATACGTTTCATCCTAAAATAGCTTCTAAAGTAGGCCAGATTATTTATCTTTCAGCTATGCCTATTTATTCCATTTTCTGGAAAAGAAGCCTGTGTGACTAGCATGAAATTAGACAACTCACTTTAACAGGACTGAAGTTACATAAAATTAAACCTGTTCCAATCATCTGTCTTTCATTTAAGGATTGAATGCATACGTGCATTCAACACTGTATTTATTTTTATATCTGTAAGGATTTTTAGACAGTAGTTAAACATTAACATGATGTCTCATTACATTCTATGAGAAATGCACAGATCCCTTACTTGGGTTAAATACATTGATCAAGTTAATGTTGAGCCTGCAAACAAGGTCTATCAAAAGAACTTTACATTGGATCAGTGTCCATTACTTTTAGTTAAACATTCATTCACCATCATGTTGGTTATTTACTTAAAGTTTTTCCTCATCTCTCTGCAAGGAAAATTTTGAAGCATCTCCCTTAAAAGCTCGAGGAGTGCTCTACAGCCTTTATTTCTCAAGGGTCCATGGGAAGAGAGATCAGACTTCATCTAAAGAAAAACCCACACCACACTAACTGAGTCTGGCTATCAGAATATTGTCTTCATAGCATGGCTCTGCAAAAGCTGTCCATTGACAGACGTACTGTAGCTTTCTGTGCTATGTCAAACAATTCCTTAGATTTTTTTTTAAACTAACTTTTCTATATTGATTTCCTGCAAAACCCAAACTATCTTCATGATTCTTCCCCATCTAATTTTTCCTTCTTTCTGTAATCTCTCTATGCAACTTTCCTTTTTCTCTTGCATTTAATCTTTCTGATTTTGGTTTTGGTTTTCGTTTTTCCTGCAACTGTTTTCAAACTTTCTGTTTGTTCTCTTTGCCCAGTCTTTTATAAAAGTGGGTCAGTCCCATAAGTCTTCCCATGGTATATAAACAATTCACCACCCAAGCCAGTAGCACCAGGCAGAAAATAGCCACATGTCAAAACTACAGGTTTTCAGGCCCTGAAGGTTAACTACAATGCCCTCCCCACCTCTCCTTCTCTCTTTTTTCAATTAAGCTCACACCTTATATTAACAGACTAACTATCCTGTATCAGCAAGTTTTCCACACCATAACTGTATTTAGTGACTACTTTAGCTGTATTTCAAAAGTCTATTCAGGCACCCATCATCTTCAGTACAACCCATGGCAGGGTGTAATTTCTGAAGATTTATTCTGGTGATATTTTCTGCAGCAGCTAGCAGTGTTGTAGGAGCAGAGAAACAGGCCTGGGAAGCATTTATAAGGCTTGACAGTTTTCAAAGGACAACTGAATGTGCATCTAAAGCAGCTTCCAACCCTCTGAGCTTGGCCAGTCATACAGGATTTTCATCTCCCTCCATTTCCACCCACGATTAAGTTTTCTATGGGCAGCATAATTTCTACAATGAATGGATGTATTTAACTGATTTTCATCTGATGTTCCTGTCTTCCAGCCCAATAGGGTCTCCTGCCTCTCATGTAAAAAAATAAAAACCCACTCATACTGGAAGAAAATCACACAACCACTTGGATTTCAATTGTTGCAACTGTATGAAGCACTCTGGATATTTTTGGAGGCAAAACACTTTCTGAAGCACAAAATTATTTTCATTTATGGTCAAATAAAGAAAACTGCCTTAGGAAATAAGTGATTTCATTTAACCTGGCTTTGAAAGAGGCAAAACCTCTTAGTTTTCTAAGTTTTTCTGCAGGAGAAAACAAGTTGCTTTTTTAAGATTCTGTTGTGCAACAATTCAAGGGGAGGTGATGTTTATCATATTAGTACAATAATTTAAGGCAAATTCTACCTTAAAAATACACAGCACGAGGCTAGATTGACATCTAAATGAAAACATAGATCACTGGTCTCACAGCAAGAAAATTCCCCTGGTGAATGGGTTAAACTGTTGCTGTCAGATTGAATACAATTAGTACAACTGATATGCAAGGAATTGCTCTGTCAGGAAATGTCACTGTCATTGAGCACTGTTCCCAGGCTGCCTTCAATTTTTTGTTTGGCTCAGAAAATTTTAATAACTGGTCAGAATTCAAATGGAAAACTTCAACCAAAGTGCAAAGCTTCTCCCCAATTTCTATTTCAATTTTCATTTTCTGCTTTGTGCTTCACATAATTTTGTGGTTACCAGTAAACTATTCTTAACTGTCCATTTTCTGGTTTACTTAACTCTTCCTTTCTAGTTATTGTTAAGTGAAACAAAGAGCTTTTTCTGATATTTCTTATACAACTTTGTCTTTTGATTATTTTTTAAATAACCACCAAGAAACCACACAGACAGCAAAAGACAGGTACGGAAGAAGAAATAATTATTTTCTGTAGAACACTACTGAGAACCTCTACACTGTAATGCTCACCCACACCCTGTGGTCAATCCTTTTCCCACCCTTTCTTTATTGCAGTCCTCCAAAGGCTGCTTTTGGTGCTAATCATTTTCCCCCTCTAAGTTTTCCCCCTCAGTACACGAGAGATTTTAGGGCCTTGTACTTCTGTGCAAACTTCTCCAGATCCTCCTTTCTATTTTGGAGAAAACAAGTCACCCTTTCAGTGCCTTCCTGTTATTTTACAGGAGGTCACAGATTCCTGCTGGCCCTATGTATGATACTCTGTGCAAAACCTTGGAGTGAGTTTGCAGACTTGTAGCTCTGCAAGGCTGGTGCCTGGGCAATAACAGCCTGGGAGCAAGAGTTCCCTCAGGAAACTGCGCTGGGGAGGGGTCAAAGACAAAGTTAAAGTGGTTTTTCCTGGAGTGATGCTCTTTCACAGGCCAGTGAAGAAGGCAGGGGGAAATGCTGATGTGATGGGAGGCAGTTACTGGCTTAAGGAAATGGGTGACCAACACTCAGGTCACTCGGCTTGACCTATCTGGGAGCTGTCTTTGAGTGCCACTGAGTGACTAAAGGCTAGCAGTGCCAGAGGACAAACCATGGGCTCTTGTGAATTCTTTTCTCCACCCTTGCTAAAAGCATCTTTTTCTATATACGGTACTGTCCCTCATGACCCTGAGCCCCCAGCAGGCTCAGAAAGGCGCTGACTTGCCACTTCTTCGGCATTTGCAACCCCTCTGCCCTTGCAGATGAGAAGAGCAAGGGCTACCTTTCCTGCCAGCCCCATGGGGCTCTGCTGACTGTGGGGGCGAGTGCTGCTGAGCTGCCCAGCAGCCAGGCCACCGACCCCGGGCAGCCTCGGCTCCTCCCGCCCTGCCAATGCCTTACGCAACCACCGAGACCCAAACTTGTCACTTCCCATCTCCTCCTTCCTCCTACCACTGTGAGCAAAGACTTGTCCTCCTATGTGACTTAAGCACATGAGTTTACCAGGGTCTGTAAATCCATTTTATTATCAGTTTGTTGTGAAATTACAGACTCTGACCCTTTAGCCAGAATCCAGCTTCAGGTACGAACTAAATTCTCTCTCTTTAGGGAACAGCATCACAATGCAAGGATTAACCCCACTTTAATTTGTCTCCTGGTATGCTGAGGCAAGTCTGTGCGCAGGCTTTTTTAGCTGAAGATGAATTACCTTCTTACTTTTAACTTCTTGTAAAAATCAACAGATTTTTTTAACACTGACTTCCACCAAAAAAATGTGATGACAGCTTTATTTCAGCCCATATCCCTGCACACAGCCATCCTAAGAGCCATCCCTTTTCTATTTCCCCTCATCAAAAATCTTCTCTCATCATTTTCATCTTCTCAAATCTCTTCAATTTTCTTAACTCAGGAAGTTTAAAGTTCATTTACTGTTCGCTGAAGCCATTATCTCCTTTTTGCTTGAGAGCCCCATATGTCCAGTAAACCACACAGCAAGACGAGGGAACAGTTATTGTAGCGTCAATGCCATCTAATTTAAAAAGATACACTGCAAAGAACTGTCTGAGATTTCAATTAATTAACTAAAATATATATATCCAGACCTTTTGTCTGTGAAGATAACACTAAACATGTGAGCACAATGTCTTCCTGAGAGTGCTGGCTTCCTGAAACTAGAAGACTCAGAGGCAAGCAAATTGTTCCAATCAAAGCTGCTACTTTCACTTGCACTGTTGCTAACCGTAACACATCATTTCAGTGGAATGACAGAAGTGAGGCTTTGTGAGTGGATGTAATGGCAGATAACAGGGCATGGTCTAGGGGAACCAGCTGTCGGGAAAATCTGCAGAAGCTGGGGAATGAGATAATCCTTCTTCCCAGAATAAAGAAAATTGTTTCCCCTTTCTCAAGATGGGATAGAAAATTCATCTTTTCCTCAATATTAAATGTTTCAGTAAGCTCTAGATGTGTGAAATACACATCCTTCATGCCAAAAGTCCCAGCTGTCCACTAATCACTTGCCAATATCTCTTTTTTAAATATGCTGCCATACTCATATGGAAAGTGCTAAAAAGTACTGTATAATATAATATACACACAATAAATATAATAATATGCTGTAGGCTAATTTTTATGAAACAATAATGTGCTCACTTCTCTTTTTGTCTTTCTAGGACTTATCATTTCTATGTTTCACCAGCTCACTGAAATTTGAGCTACATCAGATTACAAACTATGTGAAATATAGATAAGCCACTAATTCCTTTATAATATTTAGTCCAAATATTTTTATTCATGAGCCATTGTAAAATTTGACTACATGAAGAAAATGAAATTTTCAAATTCAGTTTTCCCATTCAGATAAAGGACTCCAAAGTGTTGTCCACAGGGAAAAAAAACCACTTTTTTTTTTTTTTTTAAGAAGTACATATTTTAACTCAAATATGAGTGCAGTGTTTGAGAAGGAGACTTTCTACTTCTACCTTATTCTTCATTCAGTCAGTGACAGGTAAGTAAATTAACAGCAAAGTCACATCTATAAACTGATTTTCTCAATAAAATTATAGGCCTTGATGTCTTTTCAGAAGCCTACTCCTCTAAGTAAAAACTGTTAATGATATTGCAGGAAATTGTTTTGAAACAATTATTCTTACAAATATTAAATATTAGATACTAAAAGGCAAGTGAGTAATTCTGCACATTCTGAATGTTGTTGTATTTTTGTATAATCCATTTTTACATAGTAAAGAGCCAAAAGGCTTTTGCTGGTGGATTGCTATGAATCAAAACATCTTATTAACAATGTTCTTATTTTCAAGACTATCACCAAAAAATCATAAACAAATTTTTATTTCTTTTTAAAGAAGAATACAATTACTCCTTAAATGAATTCTCAATATTTTTAATAGACTTAGATTTTGTATGCTAATTTCCTTGTAGATAATTCAAAACCTTCAGATCGATTTGTTTAAGTGCAACAACCACTCCAGCCTAAGACAAAGAAAATATGATTGCTTAAATCTCATATATGCAGCTTCCCATAGGAGTGGAATACAGATGAGCTGCAAATGAAACACTCTCATCACCACACTGCCCAAAGCAATTTTCCAGTATGCCCCCTCCCCTCAGGACATATTTTACTCCACCTTTACTATGTTTATAACATGATTTACATGTTAATGAGAAGTGACAGGGACTAAGTAATTAGGAGGCAAGACTGTAGCTTGTCATGCATTTTAAATACTGTAGACTGCAATTCTGAAATAAATATTCAGCCCCTTTCCTCATTTTCTTCTTAATTAGAAAACACAATCAATTCAGTCTTCATAACCCAAATATACCTTCCAAAGGTAAATAACAGAAAAGAAATGCATTGTTACAATAAGCATGTCTGATCAGCCCTATTCTCCTATATTTGGTAATTTTTCATATGACATTCTGTTTATTAAGCCTGGACAATACAGTGAGAGCAACAGAAAACCTAGAGAAGAAACAGTCCTGTGGCTATGGCTGTGCCTCTAAAGCCACAGTGGTTGGCACTGGATGGAAATGCTGCATGGATGTGCAGCTGCATGTCTTACCTGGATAATTTTGTGTGTAAGAACTTTGTGTTATGACTGCAAAGAACATCTACATGGGGCTATTGAGGCCCTACAATAAGGTCTGAAATCATCTGTGTTTGGACAGAATGTCTTTCTGATGAAAGGAAGAAAAAGGAAGATAATCAGGACAGCTGACAATGCCTGGGTATGTATAGAAGGCAGGGAGTGGGAAATGCCTATCAGTACAGGCATTTCCATGGCAGGGATGAAAGCGGTGCCAATCAACCGCAACCTCTTTCACCTCCTTCATCTCCTTTCACACCCCTCCCCCACACGCAGTGACTTTGCTCTTTCCAAGTTTTTACATGGTGCCCTTTGTAAGATCAGGACCTCAGAAAATAATGCTTACCATTTCAATACTAATTGTCTATGGTGCCGAGTGAATTAAGTTTCAGAATACACTTCTGATCTATGAGCACATTACCATTCTAATTATTCAGGTCAGGAAAAACTCAGAGCAAAAAAAATAACTTGCTTCAAAGTATTCTAATTGAAAAAAAATCATTCTCCTTGCAGATCTTCACAGTTCTTTGTGCCAAATATATAACGAAGTTTAAAGAACTCTGAAGCTAAAAACTCTGTTGGGTTTATGTTACCATTCTATGCATTTTGCCTTCAAACATTAAGTGCTTGGAGTATGTCACAGCAATGTGGTGCTTTTTTTAGTAAGAGATGCTGAAGGGAACAGGAAGCATATTTACTAATCCTGCTTTCATTACTGAAAACAACTGTAATGGATGCAGACATAATGGAGATTTCTTGGTAAAGAAGTGACCAAAATGGAGCTGACAACTATTAGATATGTGGTGATAGGTATAGTACCCCTTCTCTGAACAAGAAATACTTTCTATCAGCCCCATTTGCAGCTCACGGCTGCCAGGTAAACTCTGCTCATTCACAGGACTCCAGGTTTTCAGATGCGTGCTGCTTTTGCTTGGGATACAATTTGCTTCACAGTAGCTGTTATGGGCTATCTTTTGGGTTTGTGCTGGAAAGAGTGTTGATAATTCAGAGATATTTTACTCATTGCTGAGCAGAGCTCACACACAGTCAAGGTCTTCTCTGTCCCTCAGCCCACCCCACCAGGAATCAGCCAGCAGATGCACAAGGAGGAGGGAGGGGACACAGCTGGGACAGCTGGCCCCACAGCCCCCACAGCCTCACGCTCAGTGCAGAGCTGGGGGAAGGAGGAGAAACCAGGGGGCTTTCAGTTGGTGGCATTTGTCTCCCCAAGCCACCACTGTGCATGGTGGAGCTCTGCTTTCAAGGAGATGGCTGAACACCTGCCAGCCCACGGGAAGTGGGCAATGAGCTCCTTGTTTTGCTCTGCTGGTGTGCACAATGATTTTGCTTTACCTCTGTCCTTATCCCAACCCACGAGTTTTGTCACTCTTGCTCTTCTGATGCTCTCCCATCCCCTCCAGGGGCAGAGAGTGAGCAGCTGTATGCAGCTCAGTTGCCAGCTGGGGTTAAACCATGACAAGATGCTTACACAGTGCTAAGAAATCTAAGCGTTCTCTAGGGGCATATTATGTATAATTGCTATACATGCAAGGTCTTTACAACCATCACCATGAAAAGGATCTTGTTGATACAGGATTTGAGAACTAATCATGCATACACTATAAAGATTGAAGTATAAGTAGATTTTACCCAAATCTAAGTGCTGAGAGACTACAATGATGCATGCAAAGAAACCCCAAAATAGTATAAATAGTTTACTTTTGTCTTTCTTTCCAAAGAAATACGTTCACAACTTTTCTCTCAGTCAGACAATTTATACTCTAGTTATCAAGATATATTTGAATGTTCAATCATACAAATATTTAAATATGAACACTAATGTCAATCTGAGAGCTACCCAAAGGTAAACAAAACATGGCAGTGATTAATTGTTTTTTGTTAGCAATTTTCATGGGAATACAATCTAAATATCTCAGCTTGAGGTACTTGTCTCCTTCATCTATAAAATATGCAAATAGTTAATTAAAAAGGGACAGCCAACTTACTTCCAGTTCCATATTAACTATATTGAATACATATGGAAATAAAGAGCCAGAACCTAACACTGAAAGGTAACTGGCAAGTACAAAATTTCCTTGTAATTCCCTCTGAACTCAGCTAGCCAGATAAGCATAAATCGCAGTCTGCCTAGCCACGGAATATAGGAAGATAAAAGGTGAATTATTCCTTTGAACTCATTTTTGACAGGTGAAGTGCTGGCAGTACAGTGAGACAGACTTTCTCATCTTATTAAAAAAATAATTAATAAGCCAACTTGACCATCTGTTTACATATTGTGTTGCTACTACTGTATCTGAAGGAGTGTGAAACATGAGATAGAAAAATGCCCCTCATAATAATCTATTTAATAAATTAGTTTTTTTAAAAATGAAGAGAGTTTGAAATGCAGAGATTGTAATGGGGCACAATAAGATAGTTCTGGAAGCTGAAGGAGGTATACTCAACAAAGAAAGGTGGATTTACTCAGCATTGGTGCAGGAGCATTTCTGTAAATTAACCCAAGGCCTATGTCTCATAATTCACTTGACAGTTTATCAGCCCTGAAAATGAATTCAGGCAATTTAGATGAAGGATGGAAGCAGTGGCTTCAAAGCCCTATGAGGCAGCTCAGAAATATTCCCTGAGCTTAAGCTTTTTGTGTTCTAAAGGTTAATGGTCCCCAATCATGCCTTCCACTGGGTTTTATTAGTGTGAAAACCAGCCTGCAAGATACTCTGGGTGCAGCATAAGAAAGGTAAATAGCATGAAAGACAGTTATTTTCAAATCAAGCTATCTTATGTTTGGCTAAGGGACAATAGGTTTATGAGTCTTCAAAGCCACCCTGAGGAACAACCAGGACTACAGAAAAAAATCACAGATTGTAGATGAGCTTTTACCATGGTTTGCTAGGTCCTGTCACTATCTAAGTGGTTATATTTGGAACAGGACTTTTCAAACATGAAGTAGACATCAATGTGTCTTCTAACCAATCCTTAATACTGATGAAATCTGGCATATGGTCATGTACAATTAGTTAAAATTATTTTCAAATATTATGCTTGGGTCTGATCCTCTCTGCACACATCAGCAGTTTAGGAGTCAGGGGTTACAAACCTATCTTTTGTGAATTGAACAGCTACATCCACAAAGAACATTTTTGTTGGCACTGTGGTTTTTCTTTTACAGAAAAAGAGTGTATCCTCAAAAAGAGGATCCTTTAACTTGTGTATTCTTAGCATTAAAGGGACAGATCTCACTTTTGTGAGATAAAATTCTGTCAGTAAAAGATAGGTTTACTAACTGTAAGCAAAGCTGACAATGTTTCTGTTATCTTTTTTCTTAGTTCCCGTCAGGTTATGAGAAAGACTGTCTCAAGCAGGAAACACAGACTGTTAAGTCTGAAAAACATGAGAATGATATTAAACAACATGACTTCAGGTGATAACCTAAAATTCTCAAATACTTACTGTAATGATCTGGATTTTCAACTTCTATTTTTTTTTCCCTGTCTATCATGTAGTGGTGGTCTTTTTGCCTGAGTTCCTACTCACAGCAAAATTCTGGTTAGAATTTCACGTAATTAGGGCAGTCTTTGTTCCTGCTCCAAATGGCTTTACACTATTGCTATGCCCTATTAAACTGCCTTATGCCATGCTGAGAGAGGGCATGAAGTGATTCCTGGCTGTGGCTAAAAGATGTAACACTGCAGTCATATTGCACTGTGAATGTCACTGCATGGCTCTGTTCGACAAGTCATAAAAGTTACTGCACTCAATCTGCTTAGTTAATCTTCCTGGCACGGTCCTTCTGTCCAAGCTGGGGGGAAAGTTCCCTGACTTCATTGCTGTGCAAAAAACAGAACTGGAAGGAGCTGTTGTGAGCATCAAAGATGATCACTTGTTGCCTTGGTGTTCCAGCTCCACTGAAATGCCTTTCAGCAGGAGGGACTCATTCTGAGAGTGAGGTTAGACTGAGAGATCCCTGAAAGGGAAGATGGACCTGTCCCAGGCTTTCAAAAACCTTTACTGAAGGATGGTTGGGAAAGATAAAACGTAAAGAAATCTCAACAAATTAGAATACCCTATACACTAGTCTTCTTTTACTGCTCTAAAATGATTGACAGGTCCTTGATATCCTCTTTCTGCCAATATCAAAATAAGCTCTTAGCTTTCAGTTCAGCTCCGCATGTTTTCTTTTGTATAAAACACAAAGAATGTGAAGGAAACAGCAGGTTTTCCTTGTATTTTAGATAGCTGAAAAGGTTTGTGTACCTTAACATTTTTAAAATGTAGCTAGATTTAGTATTCCTGTAATGGAGGAAAGTGTTGGATTCTTCAATTTTAATCAGAGTATCTATTTTAAACCAACAAATCTAGAAGCTTCCTGATTAAAAAAAGAATGAAAAAACCCAACACTGTGAAGTAGCATTTAAAATATATATATGCCCATCTTCCTTCTTATAAAGTGAAGCTTGTAGCCTAGGTCCTAGAGCATTCACATCTCACTGAGCGAAGGGTTGAATACTTCCTCAGCTAAGTAATAGGCTGGCCACTTCTATATTTGTAATCCAGTTAAATTTTGATCATCTGATAATCTCCATAATGTCTTGTGATAAGAATTTTGCCTATATTTTTCAGACTTCATACTCTAAATAAATACTAGTAATTTCACAGTAGTCAACAGAGGTTATAGCTTGAGGATGTTTTTCTTCCTGCTGTAAAAACATGTTATGTAAATGATTAGAGCATTACAATGGTTCTATTTTCTTTAAAATGAGGAGAAACATATTGAAGTAACACAAAATTGATGAAATGATTCACTTACCCTCCTAAAACAGAATAAACAAAATTCAAAGAGATTAATACATATGATATGTCATAAGCGAAAAGAGAAGTGCAATTTCTCTCTAACTTTATTAGAAATATAAAACTACCATGCAATACTTTTCAAGTACTAAAACAGTATTTATCTTTTCACTTCTTCACAGAAAACTGCTACTAGTTATTTAGTTCTAGATTTTTTTCATGGCCCAAGGGAGCCATTGTGATTAGCCAGTCTGACCTCCTCTATGATCTTTTCAACAACTCTTCCACCCTACGAAATGCGTGCACAGAATTACACAGAACAGAATATAACTTTTTTTTTTGGTTTTTTTAGTAAGTTTCTTTAATACCTAAGGTATTTCAAAGCACTTTACACAGTAATAAAAACTGACCAAGGAAATGGTTTGCAGAAAATAGCCACCACTGCTCCAAAGGACTACAAACCTTTAGTGCTCCAGTGGAAGTGACTGCATATCTCAGAGAGAGATGACATGAAACTTTAAAAGGAAGAGAGATGTAATTCTTAACTAAATGTAAAATTTAGCACTCATTTACACTCTGAAATATTTTACAGCCTTGCAGAAAACACATTCAATATACATTTGACCCTAAATTGATTTTTTTATAATACTCAATACTTTTTACAGAACCCTGTAAGTTTTAAGTAACTGAACGGGAAAAAAATTAAATTTTTTGATACCACAAAGAATATAAGTGCACACTGGTATGACCAAAGGAGAGCAACAAATTTTGAAGTTTACTGCAAATCAGCTAGAAGAAAATAATATTATTCACAGAGACAGTGAAAATGGCATAGCACTGCATTAACACGAAAGAATATGCAGCATTATTTTTAAGGCAATTAGAAATATTTAGATATGTAATTCTCTGATAACTTGGCATATTGAAATCAGCATTTGCATAGTGCAAAAATATATAAATACAATGGCTTCTTTAGTACTTTTTATTTTATTACTTTTTCAACCTTTTAAAAGAAGGATTTTTTTTTCAAGTTAAAAGAGCAGATGTCAATTATTGGACATATTTTATGCCTAAATCTCTTACAAACTCTTCACTTCAGCTGCATTTTAGATGCTAACCTCTAATGCAGAAGCAACCTTAGCCACTTCTGAGTGGCTTACACACTCTTGTCACTGTGTTTGACTTGCCTAAAAATCATCCAGGAATGCAAATGGTACACCAGAGCAGCACATGACTTCTACACAATCTCACTTCATGCATCAGCACTGAGGAGCTCCAGCAGGTCCTTAGAGCTACCCTGTGCATTCTCACTTGGGTGCAATCCCCGTGGAATAGACACAAGTGCACCTCCCTCCCTGCTCAGCGGGAGAGGTCTGAATCAAGGGCAAGGTTCAGTGCTTATCTACAGGATAAACCATGAATCTCCTTTCTTTAACATGAGTGAAAAAATATATGATCATTACCAAAACCACCCAGAAATACACAGAAGAACCTGAAAGCTCAGGTGATATATTGGACAAAGCATCTAGAAAACTCTTTCTTATTTCTACTACTAATGTAGGTACAGCAAGCAATCAAGGAAAGCTCCAGGCTGTAAGAAAATGCCTTTCACAGGGTGATGTGATAGATTAATCTGACCTTTTCAAAGGCATGGCCCACACAGGATTTCATACAGTAAATCCCGGATCAATCGTGTCTCATTGGCCTAGAGATTGTTCCTTGGAAAAACATGAAGGGAATGCCTTGCATTAGGAAACATGAACACAGGTGTCTACACTTAAACCTGGTGCTTTAACTACCATTATGGTCACCAGAAATCAATGCAACACCGTAAAGGCTACAGAAGTCTGAACTATCAAGTGAAAATCTGCTGACCTCCAGAGTGAGCTGCAGTGGTACCTACCCTCCTTCATTTCTCTTCAGATCTCTCCACATCCAGTCCCCAGCCATAGCTTTTATTAGTCTTTGTCTTTTAAAGTAAAACGCTTCTGCTCTCAGAAACTACTTTTTTTCATAACTACCTCTTAAGTACTTTCTTGATCAAGTCAGATCTTCATTTCTCTTTTTTTTTAGTACTATGTATGTTCAGACTATTTGGATTCTCTCAGCTTTTCTAGAATTAGAATCAGTCTTACTGTTATTTTCTGAACACTTCCCAAATATGCAGGTTTTACTGAACAGAATATATCTCTCACTCCTGTTACGAAACTTCTTTCTCTTACACTAGTGAAAGCTCAAAATTATGCTTTCCAAGTAACTCCATCTGACAACTATTACAGGCTTTGAAAAATGCAGTGGCATAAAGAAGCACAGACGACTCTTCTATTTTGTTTCAGGTAGCTTACAAACCTCATTAAACTCCTTTTCATTTTCTCATTAAAGGCATGGACTGAGAAAGCAAAAAGCCACATATGTTTAACTCTATGCACAGTTAATTTCAATAATTTTAGCAGGGCCCCTCATGCCCTAACCCCATCAGGTACACAGACCTATGGTAAGGATATAGTTTTGAATGTCCACCTCAAAACAAAAAAAACTCTAAATCAAATTCTCAGTATTTAGCATTTAATTGCTTACATATATGTTTAGGAGCATTGAATCTAACCTGAAACCTTCTGGAACTGAATATTTAGGCTAAAATTTAGTTAGGCTCTTTCATAAAAGACAAAATATTTAAATTCCCCAAATAATCACTAGTCAATTATGAACAGCATGGACCATGGCTCAGATTGAGTGAACTAGGTCAGACGGGCAATTGCTCTGCTGACAGGTTTCTCTCCACTACTGAATTTTCATGAAGAAAAAAGACAGGAAAGAGAAAGAGGAAAGAGATTTTCATTGATAGAGCTTAAACCGGAATTTTTTTAAAGTTTCACTACTTTGAGTTGATGAAAAAAATCTTTCTTAGAAAATATCTAATGGAATCATTTAGTTAGTATGGAAAAGAAATAATTCATGCAATCTGTTCATTTGGCTTGAATACAAGAAAATGAAAGGTAATAAATAATTATAGTTGAAGAGGTTACCAAAAGAAATCCATGAAACAATGCTAAGTCAAGTTAGGTGAAAACTGCACAAATGTCGTAAAACATGCTTTTTAAAAATACGGCTAATATCGCAAGAAAAGCTATTATGAAGGTCTTATGGGTCATTGGATGATTTTTTTTTTGTTAGGGAAAGAAATGCAAAACTCAAGACTACAAATAAAATTAATGCTTGAATGTTATACTGCATATCACTTGCATTTCTATTTTCCTGCCATTTTCAGTGCAAGACTGAAAGCTAAAAGGTGAAAGTTATAGATATGTTGTAAATAGATATATTTCCTTTAAAGCAAAAGCATCAATGAATTAAACGTCTATGCTATTTCTTCTTAAGAGATGTTGAAGTATTCTGCCATGAATATTATCATTTGATAAGTGAATCCATCAAAATCAATAGTGCAGCAGCAGTTCAGGAGTACATGCTATGAATATTCTCCCTGGCCCAGTTATAACACACCTGTTCAATACCCACATGCTTCTCATTAGCTACATATGAACACACATTTTATTTGATGACACTCTTATGACACAAAGTAGGTCAGTCAAAAGAGAGGCAAGCAATTTACGAAAAATTTGCTCTGACTTGATGGAAACAAAAATATTTTCTTTGGATGCACCAATAAGGACATGCTACATAAATGCTGAAAAATAATCCCCTATAAAACAAAAAAACAAAGAAATGTTTCTGTTGAAAAACAGAAAACAAAGACTGAAAATTCACATGAATGTCTACTGGCTCTTGAAAAGGGAAAAATGTTGCTGTGGGTATTTTCATCCTCCTCATCCATCAAATTCACCAAGTATTTCTAATCAGATCTCTCTGCTTTCTGATGGTAAGTGGCTATAGAATGTTTGGCTAAATATATGTCATTGAAATATCCTGAGTAGTCTTTTCATCTAAGCTGAACTGAGCCATTTTGCTCCTGGGACTTCTATCATCTGGCCACAAAAAATATTGCTATCATACTGTCCTATGAGCTCAGTGAGCACAGGTAATTTGACAGGCTCTAATGAGTTACATACACACAGTCCTGAGAATTCCATAGAATTTCTATTCTAATTCATTCAAAGAAAAGGTCAGTTTGCACATTCTGTCTCATTGCTGTATAAAAAGTGTATAGTACATAATGACTAAAGGCCAGTTCCCTCAATCATTTAAAATGCAGCATTTATGGTATTAATGCCATGGTTAAAATATATATTTACAGACATTCTTCTATGGTATTTATTTCCTAACAACCACTTTGTCAATAGAAATATTGAACAACTTCTTACAAATTTTCTCTAAGTGTTTATTATTTAAAGTTAATAGGCCTCACTTTGATAGAAATAAATTTTATGTTCACTAGGGCACCAACATAATTCCTGGATATCTGAGAGCACGGCATTCTCAGGGGCAGGGAATATACTTATATCCAGACAGAAATAAATTTCTCAATGAATTTTCTTATGCTGGAACTCTATATTTTTTAAAAAGTATCATATTTCTTCTTTAGTATTTAGAGAACTTCTTTGAAGAGCCATATTTTTTGTCAGAAAATATGTCAGAGAGAAAGCCCTGGAATGTTTTGATTTTTAAAATATGAAAAAAGGTTGATAACATATTCTCATTAATAAATGGACCTTTATTCCCCAAACAGTAAATTACTCAACGGCATCATTGACAGAAGCTCTGGCTATGTTGCAAAGTATTGATTCATGTTACTAGACAGTATCTAATTAATTTGGTGGATTTCAAACCACCCCAGAACCGACTGACAGATGGAAATGACCCAGTGGCGGAATGGGAGGGAAAAATGTTTGCACATAAAGCCCCACCAGTGCTGACCAGGAGCAAATACTGCACAACCACTCAGATGTGCAGGGAGGTTTTTGCAGGAGCTCCTTCAGTGTATCTGGACTTACATCAGTAACATTTATACCCTAGCCCGATGCTTTCTAAACACTCCGTTCTTGTATCAAAAACTCCCAAGCTGTGAAATATTTTTAAAGTTAACAGTGTGCAAAGAAAACATTCAGAACTGAGCTCTACGAAAAGGACTTTCTAATAAATGGCTGGAGCACAGTTCCAAACCTCAAAAAGATTGTGAAAACCAAGTGTTCAAAAACACAGTAAAAAAAGGACGTGTTTTTTAAATCCGTAATGGCTTATCAAGTAAACCTGTATTCAGGGTCCTCTTCACAGGTTTTTGAAAAAGGAAAATGTCACTATAAACTGACCTTTTCCTGAAGCATTTGCTAAAACTTTACAAATGTCAAAACAGCAGTTCAAAATGAAGACAGCATCATCAGGAAGGAAAACTCTAGGGGTAGTTGTGCATGTAATTTAACAAAGTAACTCAAGGTACAAAATGCTTTTACTTTGACTTGTAAGATCCCCATCAAACTAGTAGACTTCTAGCTATATGTGAGAGCAAAATGTAGCCAATAGATTTTTCCAACTTGCAACGTTCAACAGCTTTCTGGGCATTAAATGTGGTTTTAAAAAATAACTAAAAAAAGCAAACTAGTAAATTTTAATTGCCACTGAATAGCATGCAGAACCAAGTAACACAATGAAATTTCAGGGCAATCAGACAACAGTGTATGTTGGCCAGGTCTTTTTTCTCCTTTTTCATCTTTTATTGTATCACAGTCAGTATTAATACATTTCTCTGTCACCACAGTAAATGGATCCTCATTTTGTTTTTGAATGGGCATTCACCATGCATCAGGAAGACTCGTCAGTTGAACTGGAAGGCTGAGAGAAACAAAAATGCGCTGAAGTGCTACCTAATATTTTATCCAATCTTCTTTTCTAAAAATTGCATGACCCTAGGATGATGACTAAGATTATAGGTTTCTTTTATTTGACTATCAAAATGTCAGAGAGCTAGAATGGAGAGCAATATAACTGTATTTGAACCTAACAAAAATGCCATTGCCTTTGGGATTACTGGGTAGCTTTGAAAAAGAACTGTCATGAGAGATTCTTACAAATGTCGTTGATTGAATGAATCAAACAAAAAGCCACAGTGTTAATCCCAACCTCATTCTTTTGGATACTTGTCCATCTCCTGCCTTTTAAATCTGTTGTCACATGCTTGAGCTTCACCAGACGTAACAACCACGAATTCTGCCGAGTTATTGCAGAAAATGAACCCAGCCCACCTCATTCAGGAAATCTAAAATCACCAACGTTAATCAATTCATTTAAGATGCAGCAATAAACAATATGAATGAAAGCCAAACAACCAATATCAATGACTGAACCTGGGAGACATCACAGTAATCTCAGAATTATTAACTCTAATACTAGTATGCAGAAGCACATCTATGCAAATTTTGTGCAGTGAGTTTGTGGAAGGTACTGTTTAAGAGCATTTATCCCACTATTACTCTAAAATATTGATTTAATAATACAGAGATGTAACTAGCAAAGTTCAATATCCGGTACCTAGAACAACAATGATCCTTACAGGTTCCTTCCAACTTGAGATGTTCTATGATATTCTACTTGGTTAGTACAGACTTTTTGCAGACCGCTGGAGGTAAAAGCAGGTATTCACAGGATAGCAGTGAAGATTTTGTGACTGGTGGATACACAGGTTTGACTACTGAGGCTTTTTCCTACTGTTTCAATCTACGAAAGATTTATAGACCCCATAATTTTTCTCATCTACCCTTTTACTTGGGCCTAGCTAAAGCCAAGTTACTGACCTGCAGCCAAACTTCCTGAAGTTGCTGGGTTGAAAAAAAAGTTGCAGGAAGCCAAATATGACCTCCAAGCTAACAGAGATCATGAAATAAAATCGTTCTTGTTATGAAAATTTAAAGGGTAGGTTGATAAAATACAGATTGATGGAGGCTGATAAATCCTCAGAGTATAACATAAAGAAAGATATCCAAACTGGTAAATGAACCCATTCTATTAGAAATCTATCTTATACTAAAGTGAGAGGCACTGGAAATCTGTAGAGCATCAGACTGAGTTGGATAATCAAGAAACACACTGGATGTTATATCCTGCTTGAAGAATTATGCCTGCTGCTCAGCTTTACGGCTGTCTAGAAGACATTAAAGTGCATTTAGCTGGAAGTGAAACAATATTTTTCAGTGTTCAAATGTGGCAGTTTTGAGTGTGAGACAGAAGACAATTTAGGAACCTCTGAAACACTCGTTGGTATAATAGCAGCGATCCATCCTCCCTAAAGCAGCAGCTGATGCTTTAGTTTTCTCCTCCATTTAACTAGCAAAGTGCTCAGATGAGCTTTTTTAAGCCCTGCTTTTGCCACCACTGGCTTTGCTGGTCTTGACTCCCAGGATTTTGGAAGCTCACCTGTTTTGCACAGAGCTTCATCCCCTTAATTCATGCATTAAAAAGCATTTCCTCTGCCTGGTAAACAAAGTGGGAGTTTGTTTCCATAGAAACAACAAAAAACCTGGAGCTGTTTCTGTCTCCACAAGTGTGAGGCCCTGGTTTTCTCCCTTAGGAAAAGCATAAGGATCCCAAATCATGCCCTTTGTGAAGGGGATACAAGACCAGCATTTGCCCAGATCAAGTCAAATTCTCTTGACTCTTATTTGAATCATAAACTGACCTTGCTACTCTTCTGTTTATTGAGATGCAAGCCACAAATGTGGCATTTCCTAACTACACTGTTATTACCCCATCACCATAATACAACTTCTGGTTCCAACTAACATTTTAATATCATTGCATGCTATTCAGAACTGGATTTTTTTACACTACTTCCTTAGCCAAATAATAAAATTATTCAATTATACCAAAATTCAGCACAAAACAGTGTCAAAACCATGACGTCTCCATGTAATAGAGAAGCTGACCTAAATAGAAGAAATTGTAATTTTTATACAATGGCTTTCTTTTCATTTTCTTTTGCTTTACTCTCTCCATACTATACATATGAAATATCAATTTCTGTTTGCTGCAGCTTCACTAGTATTGCAGTACAGCAAATTCTGAACACTTTAACTCCTTTGAGCCCTCAACAGTCAACACTTGTTTCACATTGGGATTTCCTAAGGACTACACCACTCAAGCTCTTCATTCAAGCTTCTGATAGGTTCACATTTAGTAACTAGTAAAACTTACTTCTTTCTTTCTTTCTTTTTTTTTTTAATGACCGTACATTTGCACTATCAACTTCTTATTATGGAGCTTCTACCTGTGACCAGAATTCTGAATTCTTTCCTGCTCTTTCCCACATGCACTCAACACGTGTGCACCTTGTTTCATGACACAGACCTAATTGCTTGTACAGCTACATTATTCTGACAGTTGTATTCATTAGAAACACAGGTACTCTGTGTCTTCATCAGCAAGTGACAAGAAAAAGTACAAAGAAAAGGGAAATCCTCAAGGTTTTGAATATAAACATTACAGTACAGCTTGCAAATTCTGTATTTTTCTGTGATTATCATAAAATAGCTATTTTGATAATGAGCATTAGGTTTATTCTCAAAATGCACAAAAGCATCATCATTCCCCATCCCCTTCCTTTCCTCATTAACTCTTCTGTTATTTTTAACATCATTCTCTCTTTAGGTTTTTTGTTTTCTTTGCGATTAATACTTTTTCATTTCTACTCGCTGGTATTATAACTTCCCTGAGTTCATTGTAATGTCTGTCCTGTTGACAGCTGTTTTTCCTGAAAGTTTACACTATTACTCAGCTGAGTGGTTTCACTGACTTCAGAGGGCAAAGAGAGTAGGGGTGATTAATAAGTACTCAACAGAAACCCCAGGTGCAGAAAATCACTCCACTTATCACTGTTTTCTGCCTTGCCCCCTTTCACACTTTTAAAATATTTCCTGAACCTTTATGAGCTGTCTTTGTTATGCTCTTTACAGAGGGGAAAAGGTTAAAATGCAGTCTGAAATAAAAAAGCAGGTCACATCCCAACATTTCTAAGGCTCAGAATTTGCAGTGAGACTCAGACAGAAATGGGATGCAGAGAAAGAATTCTGCTCTTTTTAGGGCTTGAATGAATGAAAGGGATACTCAACCCAAAATCTCTTAGTTGATTTATATGTTCTTTGAGTCACTGTACAAGACCAGCCTTCACTAAGTTGTAAATCTCAGGAAACCAGAGGCTTCCCAGAGATATTCCTGATCACACAGTTCATCACATTGGTTGACCTAAGGTCCTTCATGAAATAAAACAAAATCTCTTGTCTCAAGACTTCATATATCATGTACAGAACAACAAATAAAGAAAAAAAGAAGACTTGGCATCACCTTGAGCAAATTCTCTACTAGACAGGAGCACAAAAACCATAAAAACTTCCCGCCTATCAGGTTTACACAGCATTACTTTCAAACAACAGAGCATGAAATAAAACAACTCTGCTTCAGAAAGTAGAAAACATTTTGTGTGGTACTGACTCTAATCTTACTGGATAAATTAGGATAATTTTGTCAAGAGTACATGAAGTTCTACCTCTTTCAAGTTACATCAGGAATATAGTCCTATTGTAAATTACTTCATCCCAATGTTTCAATCACTCATAAAGAACCGAACTTGTGACATCTGAGAGATTGATACTAATGAGAATGTAGTTTGAAAGTATATGGTATGTATAACATCCATGCACAAATGCTTCCTCACAGCAACTACTGTTCTCAGGAATAAAGAATGAGATCAAATCACCAATAGTGGCATCAGCAGTCAAAAGCTGAAAAAAATCATGGCACGAGATTCTTGCTCAATTTTTTCTAAATATTGGAAATTAATCAGTGGGGTTTTTTTCTCAAGTATCTGGTTTCAGTTGCCTTCATCTGAGCTGTCTGAAATGAACTCCTTATGGTTACAAAAGCTCACACTCTTTGACAATGAGACCATGTCAAACATTTCCTTTTGAGATTATCCTCTAATCTGCACTGACAGTCAATGGAATAAGGACCTCAACAATACAGTTTTAATAAGCACAGCCTAAAATGACTAGTAGCTGTGTTGGTGGCCACATCATAGGCATTGGAAGTTCAGTGGGATGAATTTCACGGTATGATTTATGGCTGTACAGTGACAGGTACTGTGAGATGTAATCGAGGTCATGGAAGGACAGGTTGTGTCAGAGGTTAGGACACAGACCTAGAAATGGTGTTCAAATGGTGTTCAAATCACTCCAACTTCCTGTTCTGTTCTTACATGGTCTTGACCAAGTTATTTAACTGCCTTAAGTTAGATTTAGCTTAATTAGTCATCTTGTCTGTAGATATCTCAGCTAGTTATCCACACTCCCTGTGTGGTCAATAAGACAAGAGCATTCATGCCCTCAACACCCAGTTCCCGCTGAGGGCTACAACATGAGTTTAGCAGCTAGTTCGAATGTAAAATTTGCATTATAAAAGTACAAATGTACATGAGAGTAATCTTGTTCTGCATTACAGATCTGGCTAGACCAGGCAGACTAGATGTGAAAGAGTTTTCATTTTATCTGAATTTAAAAGTCACTTCAAAAAATACCAGGAAAGGAAAAAAGAACTACTTTGAACATGCTAGACCCACTAACTATTATTTCCTCCACCATTCCCTAATGGTGTGCCTTAGTTTCTAATTGAATAATGGGTCCAACTACATTTTCTTGCTTGCAATGGTGTCACAAATTTACAGAATAAAAACTATGAAATACCCAGAAAACACGATCATGGAATCATACAAGTACCTGTGAGAGATATATACAGCAGTACCTGCATATGATCTTGCGAAGGTGCAAAATGGAATGAAATAAATCCCCTGTATTAAATCATTATGCTGACATTGAACATAGTAAGCATTTCAGGTCAGAAATGGAAGAATAAAAAATTTAAATATTTTATATACATATTTTTGCTTTCTGCTAAGGCACAAGTCTGCACATATATGTCTAAAAAATTCACTGTGTATTTATCATCTTCTATGAAGCAAACATTTGGGAACAAGCAGACTGGCAAGCAGATAAAGTGAACATAATCAGCTATTTTTACAAATGCCCTTCTGACTTTCACAATTCATTGATCAAATGCTGATTTTCTTCTTCCTATTTCATATATAGGAAATTTGCACACCTCTTTAGGCTGCTCAGTTGAACCAGCTGGCAGAGATTAAAGATTATTGAATTCTTTTTCATCTGTTATTCAAAAGAGTGATCCCATTGCACATGGAAGAAAACAATTTTACACTAATGGTTAAAGATACAGACTTGAAAACAGCTAGAGATTCTGGAACATCATGCTAATGCATTCCCCATCAGCTGCACTTGCAGAGTTCTAGACCCACTGATCCTGGGGCTCAGGTGTCTTTTTTTAGTGGTGGTAGGGAGAAGATATGCCCTCTGGACTTTCTCTCTGAGCAGGTACATTGCTCAGGGCATCACAAGCACTACGAATTTACCTTGCAGTTGGAGTGCACCCTTCAGGCTCATGTGTGGGGGAGCATTCAGAGAAGGAAGTGAAGATAAGAATGGCTGCAAATGGATACCAAACACAAAGAATTGCTTCTGAGCCACTCCTTGGAACACTGAGTCTGAACTCTCTAAGTGAGGTCAGCAAACCACAAGCAAAACTGTTACTTAATGAGGAAATTACCTCAGTCCAATTTAGGTACTGCAGTCACCACGGTACCAGGCCAGACAAGCACTGGGCTGCTCTCTCATCTAGCACTTCAAAAAGAAGAGAATTGTGGACCTGTTCTTTGGTCAGCATCAATTATCTTTTGATACAGAACATTCAATGAATATTATATTACAAATACGAATGCAGGAAATAAACCCCTTAAAGTTAGTAATGACACATTTACTAAAATGATAATGTGGATTAATACATTGGATTTAGTTTTGGCTTCAGCAACAAATTGGATCTGCTAAGAGTATCAGCGTTAAAAAAGCTTTTTGAATATTTTCCAATAAAGCAGAACCAGCCATCCTGCTGTATGTATCATTGACAACCACCATATATTAGATATAGTACAACCACTAATTAACAGCATTCAAAAAACTCAAGATTACAACAATTTTTAAAACATCTCAATGTTTTCTTCAAATATAGCATACTGATGTACTCAAAAAAACCATTAAAGAAATATATCATCCCTGAGTTTCTGCTAGCACTGTATATGACAGAGGAACTACTAATAAAAAAAGAAATCTAGTATTTCAGCGACTGTCCTTTTACATCTGTCCTGTCACACATATTTGCACTGGAAACCTGAACACCAACTCTCATTTCAATGTACAGAATATAAATTGGTCTGTTTACAAGAGAAACTCTCCAAGCTGCTGAACTGTAATCAACCATGTGAAATCTTTAATACAAATCCGTAAGTCAATGTATAAAGCTTCACCTGGTTGCTTATCATTAGCTCCTTACTTAAATGGAAATGTGTTGTTAAATAATTTAACAGAGATCAAATTACTTTCCTGTCTTACACATGTGTCCCTCTACACATTTAATTTAATATTGTATGATATGTCCTGCATTTACTTCAGGAAATCTTTATCCTTTCCATCGTTTAGAGTAATGCGTTAACAATCCAGATCAATTTCTAACATGCTAAATGAGAAATATTTTAGATGCCAGCAGAATCAGGAAAACTCGAGCATAACCTGGCAATCTATTTGCACAGACTCGCCTTGCACTGTATATACAGAAAAGTGTTTATTGCAAAAAAAAACCAAACCAAAAGCTTTCTATGCAATTGGTGGAAATGCCAAGAAAAGGGAAATGTTCTGAAAGTGCAAGAGCCACACAAGCAATCTTGCATCATTATAGCACTATTCCCACAAAGAACAATCCATTTTTAAACAATTAATGAAAATAAGTCTTCATACCTTTTACCTCTGTCAATACCAATTAGCATTTATAACACATAGCATCTTGGAGGAGGCACTGAATTCAAGGAAATCCTTTTCTTGCAGAACAAACCTGCTTATTTGATCAAAAAGATGCTATGGATATGTTTGGCACTTGTTAATTGCCTCTAGACACAGAACAGAAAACAAAGAGGGGGAAAAAAATCAGCAAAAACTATTCTGAACCAAAACCAAAAGTAAGTACACACAACACATGGTATGTCAAGGTTCTACAAGTATTATAATTTAGCATTTGTACTTCAGCAGCTAGACACATTTGTCAAGACTGGTGCTTTCAGATTGTTTAGGTGGATAAATATGCATTTACAATTTTCTATTTTTGAAACTGTTTTCCCAAACAAAACAAGCTACCTTGCTCTGCCATCCTGAACGACCAGAGAAAACCCAACCCGAGAGTGACAAGTATCCTGAATAAGGGACGTATTTTGACTGTCCACTTTATGCCTCATTTAGACATGTAATTTATATAATGAAATATCTGGCATTAGTGCAATCATTCAGGGAGCTCAAGTGATGTTCTCGAGTCTGGCACCACCGCAGAATTCTGATGAATTGAGGCACCTGTTTCTCCCCCTTGTGTTTAGACACATTTAAAGGAAGATTTAATGCATTTAGCATATTTAATGCAGGATACATTGGATAGGAGGATACTCTACAGGAAGCTAATACAAAACACTAAACACAGGGAATTTATGCAGGCACACAGCCTGGAGCTTCAGAGATATCTTTTTCTGTATCTGGATATCAATATATATTCAAGAGGGCCCACAAATTAAAAGGTAAATATGAAGTTAATTCCTCCATGCTTTTTGGCATTCTCAGGACATTCTGAATTGATCTCTGGAATGCATGGCTTCATTTTCTCCTAGGTTTTTTCCTACAACTTAAGAGTTAGCATGTTAGACTTACTCGTAGGGCAGCAAAGGCTTTAAGTAATGAGAAAGACTCCATGTCATAGCCATATTTCTTTTGGTTCCACTTTTCTTGTAAAGTTATACTCCCCTGCAACTACAAAATATTATTGGTAAAAATTGTAAGAATGCCTGCACCTTTTTGTCTCTTGTTTCTGCAGAAGCTGAAGAATAGCTTTGTGTTGACTTTAACAGTATCAAAGATCAGGCTTTTCACAGAATCACAGAATATTCTGAGTTGGGAGGGACCTACAAACATCATTGGGTCCAAATCTTAAGTGAATCCCCAAAACAGAGATAGAACCCACAAACCTGGCACTAGTGACATCATGTTCTAACCAAATGAGCTAATCTCTTTTCATAGCCATGTAACTGAAATAAATTCAGTCTTCTGAAACTTTCTTTATTAACCATCATTTCTAGATGACCCATAATGATTCCCTCTCAAAAAAAAAAGCTACAATTTTAATATAGCAGAAAGCTAAGTTGAGTTCCATCTGAAAAAAACAATAGCGCAGGGCACATCATAGAGAAGGAGGATTAGCTAACTAATAAGCCTGTCCTCCTGCAACTTTAATTCTGGAAATGCATAGAAGCAGAGCAGAGGCCACTGTCTGTGCTTGACTAGCACTCATCAAGCCCGCAGCAGATGCTAGGTTAGACTTTTGCTCTGTTTCACAGCTGTGTACAGGATCTGAAATGCTGCCACTGGAAATGCCAACACATCGTATGTGCAGGGATGTTTGTCCTTTCTATAAGAACAAATACTCCTTAAATGATTCAATCCCTTTTCATGTGAGATCTTTATAGTGAATAACCTACCCTAGGCGCACATATTTTGAAAAAGCTTTCAAAAAGCTTCAGTGATGTCAGCAGGTTCTGCATTTTTTAAACATTTCTTTATCTTTTATAGAAGACCACAGAATACCTACAGATACCTCTATTTGTAGAAATAACAAAATGTGTCAATGTACTGTAGGAGAAGAAATAAGGCTCTTTGGAGAAGACAGACCTGGGAAGGATCTTAAGTTCAAACTGCAACAGAGAAATGTTACATCTATTTCTGACTTTTAGCAGTTTGGAAGAAACAAGAAACCATTTTCCCTAAGAAGCCTATTTAGTGGTCAACCAGAGTGCTGATATTTTGTCTCTATGGACAACAACAACAAAAAAAGAAACAGTAAATGACAGAATGATGACTGAGTGAAGACACCAAGCCTTAAAAACAATGGAACAGTAATACACCAGCTGAAAGCACATTCAGGTGATACAGGTCAAAAAAAAAAGGAGAAAAAAGAAAGTGAGTGAATTCCGTTTGGGGACTTCCCATAGAAAAGCAGCTTAATACAACACTGGGTTTTTTGTTTACTACGTCTTAGGGTTGTAAACTGCTCCTCTCCTCCCAAGCATGTGCGACAGTGATTCTGAGGGAGACTATTATCTGCCACTTTGTCACATAATTGTGATATCTTAAAAAAAAAACAAAAAAACCCACTTTTTTTTTATTTTATTTTGGCTGAATTTCAACTAAATAGTCAATGGTACATGATCTGTAATATTTATGAACTATTAAAACTGTGACACTGTCACTGGCAATTTATCCCTTAAATCTGGCAGACATGGATGAACTGTTACCACAGAATATAAAGGAAAGAAGGAAAGGAAAATAAACAAACTGGAATAAGCTCACTTAGTAATTAATGGCACATATGAGGTAGACACTTTGTTCTACACATGATATATGGCATAAATATGTTTTACACTTTACCTTTGTATTTGTGATCCTACTCTCCTGCAATCCCAGGTCACCTGCCATGTACTGTATTAGAGTTCCCTCTACTGGATGAGTGACTGAAGCTGTTCCTTCAAAATTTGCAAAGTAAACTTTTAATTTACTTTTACTCACTCTGTTAACTGACCTGAAGTTCTTATGCTGAAAAACTAAAGTTTTCTCTTGGTGAGATATTGACCTAGAAGACCAAACCACATATGAAGAGCAATAGATTTCCCTGATCTTAGAATAAATGTATTGTTCAGTTCACTAAGAGTGCACAGTTCAATACAAGAAGTATTGTCCAGGGAATGTATTTACTCCACAGCAGAAGCTTAAGGAAATTCCATAATCTGAAAGCCTCAGGAAAGTGTCAGAATTT
Source organism: Acanthiza pusilla (assembly GCA_036630365.1). Classification (NCBI taxonomy): domain Eukaryota; kingdom Metazoa; phylum Chordata; class Aves; order Passeriformes; family Acanthizidae; genus Acanthiza; species Acanthiza pusilla. Next base: position 42,056,193 of record JAXCHO010000079.1, read on the forward strand.
GAAATGGAAACAGTATCTTTAATGTCAATTATATATAGGTGACCTATGCACAGATAATTGCTTAGTCAACAATGTACAAAGTTATGTTGGTTTTAGTCATTGCACAAGAATTCATTGAGGTAAAGGAAGATTTAAAACCTGACTTCCTCAAAGAAATCTGCAATTTTAATCAGGCCTAGCTCAGATGCATTATAATATGAAGAGTAATTTCTTGCCCATGGTATTTTGCTTTTACTGTTTAAGGTTTCAGATCCTCTGCTATTACTCATCTCTTTGATCTTTAGTAGCAATTCACCACTTTCAGAACATATTGTGACAATTGTTTAACTGGAACTCAAAATAAAGAGTGAGCCAGATGACACTCATGAGCTTTGCAGTATTCATCACTTCCTCAATCACAGTTCATTGTGCCTTAAGATGGTGCATGAATTACTAAACTTGTTGGAACTTCATCTGGTACCTGAATGTTGAGAGCATAGAAATACATGAGTGTGTGTATAATTTCCAAAGGCATATGAGAACCACTGCCACACCAGCAGGAAAAATCCACTTATTAAACTGTTACAAAAGAAGTACCCCACTTTGAATATTAACTACTGGAAAACTGTAAAATGCCAAGCAATCATAAGGACTTTCTAATCTCATTCTGCTGCTAATTTTTCATTCAGCACTGAAGTTAGACAATGAAATTGAAATTAGATTAAATTTCTATTTCATACACTAGTTGAAATCTACAGCCTTATCTTTGGGAGTTTGAACATCATGGCCTAATTTTAGAGTTTTAGGTATTTCCATGCCAAATCCTCCACAGGAGGACATTCACACAGTTTGAATGTCAAGTATCTATGCGGAGGAGCAGAGGTGAGGAGGAACTGCACAGGAATTACACACCAGCAAGGGAACACTTGCAGCACATCAGTGAGGCTGTAATTCCTGTGGCCTTAATGAAGAAAGGACAGATCGCTAGAGTTGCACATACAGAGATTTTGCCACAGACTGGATGTGGTTTTAAGATAAACATGCTACAACAGATTCTCAAATGCATTTGAGCTGCATGTTCAAATACAGCCAAAGTAACAAATTATGCCAGTACTGGCAACTGAGTCAATGTCTCCTGACTAGTTATGTCACAGGTGAGAGCCCATATCTTAAGAATAACTAATGAAGGTATTATGTAGGGTTTGGCATTTTTAAGATCTTAAATGCAGTCCTTGTTGATAGCTTGGTGGTTGCATACCTTACACACGACCATGTCTTTTATGTGCTAACCCCCTTAAGACTTTATCCTTGAAAACTATTTAAGAATATTCTCCATGTACTTGTATATGGTTTCACTAATATCTATAGGACAACTCACAGATTTAAGCTCAATGTCCATTGATCTGCTTCTGCTACATTAAGACCTTAACAATTTTTTTTAAGGATTTATGTATTTTGTCTGGCTTTGGTTCTCCTTAACATTAGCATGGCATGAATTAAACAACCCAATGCTAATCTTATCTGCTGAACTGATTTTACTTAGATATGCTGTCCTTTCAGGGGGACTTAAATTTACACATTCCTCTATGGAGGCACTCATTTTAACATTAAAACCAAAATTGCCTTATGCCTAATTAATCTTGATGCTTAGGTTTCTGAAATGAAACTATTGTCTAAAGCTGACGCTTGCTCTGTGTGATAAATGGCAAAAAAAAAAAAAAGCACCAGAGAAAAAACAGAGGTGCATCTAATCTGAGTTTCCATATTCATGGCAACATTTAAATAGTAGAAAATCAGAAAAAAAAAATGAAACTGAATGGCTGAACTACACATCCACCCTCACTGAATTTGTTGCTGACCTGCAGGGGAGACAGCCCTAAAACACTTGGCATCCAGAACATGCATTGCCTTTGAGGCCAGTGGCTGTGGGAGAAGGAACTACAACTGCACTGAAATCGCTCTCTCTCCTGGCAAATCTATGTTGTGTATAACCACGAGTAACAATAATTCCATGGATTTTTTTTTTTAGTGTTTTACGAAACATGAATATTCTTGAGATTTATTCAAAACAGGTGGTGATATATGGCCTTCTGCATTATCAGCATGAGTTTCCACCTCCTAAATGAAATATAATACTGCATAGTCCTCAAAAAGCTATTCTTTTTCCACATGCATTTCTAGAGAATCATTATGATGTGTGACACACTGGGTTTCAATTAGACCAAGATGTGCTAGTACTGTATTAACATTTCACAGAACAACCAGATTTTGCTAATTTATTTCACACCCAACTTCCTAGCTTTAATTAGCAAAAGGAAAATATCCATTCAATTTGATTAAAGATCCCCAGGTACACTCATGTCCGTCTGAGGAAGTTCTTGTGAAGATTATGATAATGAGTAATTACCTTAGGCTAAAAGCTGTTTTTATTCCATTGTCTGAATGAAGAGCTTGAACTGTTTCCTCTCAGGAAATAAAAAGAATTAATTATTAAACTATATCCAGACTTTGGTTGGATAGTGAAATTTACCTCTGCATTTTCTCTCTATTGATTTTCTTTTAAAAAACCACTTTTCCATGACATATGCTCAAACCCTGTATACGGTGTATGGCAGAACCTCTCTCCTGTTTTAGACTGGCAGTGATGGTGTCCCTGGAAGTATTCACACACTCTGTAGTGATTTTTTTCTTTCTTTTTTTTTTTTTTTCTTTTTTTCTTTTACAGGCTTCACCTCTTTGATAGGTACTGACATTTTTGACCTAGATCTAAAAGGAAAGAAATTACAAGTGCACCCTTAACTTCTCAGGAAACATGAATACATTTCTCAGGTATTAACTTTCGTGGCACTGAGCTCTTATGCCAAGTCAGATGCTTTATTTAAGGTTTTGTACAACTGAGAAGTACAGTCAGAAAAAGGCTCTTTCAGCTGACCTTATTTTTGTCTCAAAGACTTTTAATCCCTCATTACTTAGAAGGAAAAGATGAAAGAAGACCTCACAGAAGCAAGGGTACGCCAGAGGGAGGCTTGCCATCCAACATATCCCATGGAGAAAGAACACCCTGGGCAGCACAGACTGCCTACACACTGGCCGAAATACAGATGCACACCATGGTCAGCCCTGCTGCTGTCCATCCCAACCAGAGATCAACAATTCCCTTCTAGGTTATGCTCTTGGGCATCCTTCACACCAAAAATAAGGGGAGGGATATGTGCCTGCCTGGGTCTTGCCCCAGCATGGTATTTTGACAAGACTAAGTTCCCAGCTGGATTTAGGAATGCCAGAATTTCCACTGGTCCCCTGGTCCAGACAAAATCTGAGTGCCACCCATAATCCTATTCTCATTTTTGAAAGGGAATACTCTCCACCTTCCTAGCAGTGCTGGCCAGGATGTTGAAATGTGTGTGTTCGTTTGTGTGCAACCAGGAAGAGCAGACAAAAGGCATTATCCAAAGTGCTCTTCTCACAGACATTCACTTTGGCGGCATGAAGAATCAGTCCCCAGCTTTAACGCATTGATTGCATTAATGTCCTAACTGTGATTTCTCATTACCTTTCCTTATTATCAGGGGAGCACTCTCACAGCTGAACCACTTTACCTTAAGATGGATCAGGTTACATCCTTAGGGAAAATACCTAACATGTACTTTAAGTAAAAAGATCATCTGTGGACACTGCCCTATTCATTTTTAATGAGTTTTGCATATCATGCCAATTGAAATTATGCTGGGATGTACAGCATGTGTTTGGTAGGATAGCAGTGGCGAAAGAGCTGGATGAGAGGAAATGTGGAGAGTTACTTCTTTAAACTACTTCCTTCCAGACAGTTCAACTCTTTGAAACTGTAAAATATATCTAAAGTGTTTAAGGAGTCATTAAAGATACACATCCTTCACTGCACTGCGCAAGCACTACATACATTAGCATATTTTTAAGCAATATGCTATCCATGGGACAGATAGAAAAATAAAAATTCCTATGGACAGATCCACCTTCTCTTTGTGTCACTGCTAAATTTACTTCTGATTTAAAGGGCACGTTATATTTCAATGTTATCAGGTCACTATCAATGTCACTTCACTTTGCATCAGGACAAAAAACGTTCATTACGGAAACTGCTGTTTCTTAAATGAAAATACCCCCCTGTAGAGATATCCTGCTGTGTTTAGTTTTCTTGAGAGTGCAGAGGCTCTGAAAACGCTGCTCTATCCACAAAGGCACTTTCTGATCATCAACAGCTACACTCTTGCTCATCGTGCTGAGTTGTTTGATCACAAATAAGTGTCCATGACAACTGTGCTGCAGGGCTCAGGACAGCTGTGACCAAAATCTTTCCATGGAAGGGCATTTTTAATGACTTGTTATTACTACAGGATTTTAATTTTTCTGAGGTGGAATGCTGGTGTATCAGCTTTGATGAAGCTGATGTCTCTGGTTATTTTAATTCATTTAGACTCCTGCCTGAGTTTGCCAAAATCTGCAGCTGTTTTACCCGAAGTACAACATCCTGGCGTTTGCAGGTCCAGTTATTAAGTCAAGTGCCGACAGACTTTTTCAAAGTCTTTCAGGCAGATCCTTATAAACAGAAAACCAAAAATCTGGATTGTCATGGACACAGAGATCTTACTGCACAACAAACGTATCCATGGAATCACACTTTTGACCCCAAAAAGCTTGTGCTGTAGATCTTTTGATCTAAAAGCCTCCCATTGTACACTGCTATCTCTTATCAATCGGACAGTCCTTCCAAATAAATATAATCCAGTTCAAGTTCTGAACACTAAGTTAAAACCATTTATTTGAAAGAAACAAGATTTTCCCACCTAAACTGGTGAGAAAGAGGGAAAAGATCTGATTAAACACTTGTATCCAAGGCATTTTATCCAAAGAACTGTGCACCTGATTGCCCACTTGGTTCTCTGAAGTGACCTTCCCTGGCTGCTGGTCCCAGACTATAACAAAACAGCATCTCACTTGAGAAAAAAATTGGTGATTGCCATGGCAATAAACTCCTTATAATCAACCCGTGAGGAACGACAAGGTGTCTAGCAATTCCCTGGCTTCCAGGAAGGGCTCCTCACCAGCAGGAGGAAACACTTGTAGTTGCTGAATTTTAAGTTCTTTTAAGAAACTTGATCTCTAAATGCCTTGTCTTCATTGAGTTAGAATGGTTCCCTGGTCAGAGAATGGGGGTATTTTCAGCAAGTCACTTCCCTTCAACTCACTGGAGGTAATTACAAATCTATTGGAATAAACTAGGTACCTGCCAGGTAAACTGGAATGGGAAGCTCATTAAAAGGCTTTTTGTAAAATAAGCAGTCTAATTATAGCCATTGAATGAAGACAACAGGAAAACCCAGAACCAATGCTTTGGGTAATTACCAAGAGATTCTCATAATCTCCCTGCACCTGTGGGTTTGTAGCTCTTTGGATGAGGGATTTTTACTGCACAGAGTATGTACATGTACAGAAAAAAATCCACAACAGAACAGCTCAGCTTGGACTGTTGCTCTTTTGTATCATTACCCTGACTGAAATCCAGCTTTAGCAAAGGGGTAGAGAAGTTTTGGATTGTTTTGGTGGGGTTTTCTGAGGGAGGGATGTTGTTGGGAGTTTTTTGGCTTGGTTTTTCAGGGTTTTTGGGTAAGAATTGGGTTTTTTGTTTTTCACTTCATTTTACAGGAATACAAAACTGATCTTTAGGTCCTAGCAATTTTCTAAAAAGGGTCAGTGATGCAAGAGAAGAGATGGACAAGAGGAGAACGCCTTAGCTACCCTGAATAGACCATTAGTGGTTATTACAGGGCATGGTAAGCAAGTTCATGTCCTTCATCAACTTCACGGGCCAATTAGCACACTGTCTCTGAGTGCAGCGGGGCTGTGCAGGTCCCTTTGAAGTGCAGTTTCTGTGCTTCGATATTCTCAGCTGGCCTTTTAAAACGGCCCATGTATTACCTTCTACAGGAAAAGCAAAACATGTACACATCACTGAGAAATTGTCAGGATATTTCATTTGCTACACAAGCAGCAAAGAGCAAAAAATTATGAATGTAAGAAGTTCACTGAAGACACACTACCACATATAATTAGTTTTTCACCAAAAACTCTTTTTTAACCATACTATAAATAAATTGCTACTTCCCCTTTTGCATTAATAAAGATCAAATGACAAGCAATCTTTGTGAATGAATTACCAGAAGCCATTACTGCTGCAGCCATGAAGTGATGTGTTCTGCAGGAAACGAGTAGTTCTAAGGACATCCAGACATAGCAGACCAATTGGGTATGCAAAAAACTTAATTAAAATTAGCAATAATTCCTTAGGCCATTTCCTCTTAAGTAAATATTCTGCATCTTTCAAATTCCTGCATGATCTACTCTGACAGTTTTGGAAGAGTTGCTCTTTTTAACAGATTGCAATCTAACCCCAAAATAAACATTTAATAAAAGAACATTTTTAACGGAACATTTCATTTAATCTCCTAGTAGAGCCCATTAAAAACACGCTCAGTTTAAAACCAAATAAAAGTGACATTATTGAAGGCTTTAGTTTAGGAATTAAGATTTTGCACTAATTTTTCTTTCAAAAAATTCCGTAGTTATTTCATTGGCTTTAATTTAAAGTATTTTGGTACAAACCTGTTTTTTTCCCTAGTGCTCATAAATTTTAAAGTTCTCTTTACAGCTTATTTTTTTCTGCACTATTTTATGCACAGTGATTATGATAATACTGGATCTGATCTTGAAGATGGTAGGCACCAGCTTGCATAACTTATTTTACTATTTGGGTACAAAAAGCAAGAGACCTGCAAACTGTCTGGTGGCATCAGTATGCTGTGATATTTCATCTAGAAAGCACTGCTATTCCCTTTAACTGTGGAGGGACCCTTCATCTCACATCTCTCCAGCAAACCCTGACCAGGGTAATCAAGGGAGCACTTTCACAACTGAAACACTTCACCGTAAGAGACATTTAAAATGGGAAAACACAAAAAGCTTTACATTCTACAATTCTGTACTCTAGACATTTCTAGAAAACAGTAACTTTAAACACAATTTTCATGAAAATAATGTTGGGACAAATGCTGTTCGCATGCACTGCTTTTAGGTTTTGTTGGTGGGCTATTTAGGAATTACTGAGAAAAGACAGTTGCCACACATGTAATTGCCCCTTTGAATAAGGCTTCCTCAGAGATAGCTATAAGCAGAATTCAAGCTGTTAAAAGCTCCCTAGAAATGTCACAGGCACACAAGAAAGTAAAAAAGCACTCTCTGAGGGGAACCATGTGTTTCTGTGAGGAAAAAAGCATCTAAAATTGTGTAACTGTGTAATCTGGAGAGGACACAGACACTGCAGCCTCCCTTCAAGGTACCACTGGCAGCAGACCAAAGAGTGGGTCTGAGCATCTCTGGAAGGGATCCCTACCCAGAACACCTCGAAGTGTCCATATCCACTGTTCAGGATTATCATTCCCTGTTCAGGATTATCATTCCCCCTGACAGTATCACTGCTTCTGCGATCTCATATCCCTTAAGTGAACTTCATGCTACTTTTGATGAAGGGGACGATTCACTTTACTAATTAGTATACCTCTTGGTAATACCTGTGAGTTGCAAAGGCCAAAAAGGACCAGGAAGCCTTAAAAAAATTATTAAATGCCATGCCCCACTGCTGGAAATATGGAGATTATAAATAATATACTTCACCCCACATTTTTGTTCAAGTAGGCCATAACTTTGTGGAAATGCAAGAACAAAAAATGATGTCAGACTTGTCAGACAACAAGACATTTTAACATCTCAAAACTGTCAAACATTTTGTTCATTTTCCTAAGGAAGCAACTAAAAATGATAAATGACTCAGTATAGATGAGTTTATTTAGAGTTTATTAAGTTCTCTAAACTTAGAAAAAAGCAAATAATGTCCCCAACTCAAAACAAATGTCCTTTCCACAAGGATGTGTTCCTGTTCTTGCCTTCGTGACCATTTAAAAGCTTGCTCATTTGTGACATTTCTATGACTATGATTAACTAAACACTAAGTTGAGTTCTCATTTCTAGTATAATTTTTAACTCTTCCCCCATTTCCTTGACATCCCTATTTTTAAAAATGAGGCGACAGAAAGGAAGTTTTAACTTGTGATTCATCATAAAGAGAAATTAATTATTTTATGGATACTATTCCTCACACTCAATTATTTTTCAAGGCCTGCATTTTTATTAGGATTAAGTCAATACTAATTTTTCTTCTGATGTATTAAAGAAATCCCGTGTTCTAAGTTCTATGCTAGAACTGCTTTTTTGAAATTTAAAAAATAAACATGAGTCAACTATAATAGGAGTATTTGCTTATTTTGTGAGATATAATTAACGTAACAAAAATTTGAAACCTATTTATTTTTTTATATACATTTTTCTATAAACACTTTGTTTATAGTGATAAGCCAATTAAAACATGACAATACTTAACCATATGGTCATTGTTGTTCTGCTCTGAACTTCATGACATGAAATGATAAACTAATTTACAGACTCGGTTAGCTAGTAACACCTATTCCATCAATTTCTGAACATGGATGAAAAATAAAGCATAATAGTACTAAAATGTAGTTGTTTTTCTAAAACTCAAAGCACTCTTGCTGATTCATGTTGGGCTTCTCACATTTTTGGCACTTGTTAGGCCAGGACAACTGATCTCATTGCACTGACAAACCTATCCAGTGCACCCTCCGCAAATAACTTAATTTAACAGGACAAAATGATTCTTCTTTCCAATTAGGAAATTAAATATCATCTTGTACTTAAAGAAATTAAAAACCTTTCCAGTTTCTGTGGGTGGCTGATTCAACAAGGAGAAGTGCAGAGGAACAACCCCACACACCAACGCTGGGGCACACCCGCCCAGAAAGCAGCTGGGCAGGAGAGGACCTGAACAGAGTCCTGGGCAATTGGCTTTGGATGAGGTGACCTCCATGAAGTCACTTCCAACCTCGGCCATTCCATGATTCTGCTACTATTGATTGCAAGTAAAGATGAATTCCTCATTTTCTCTGATCAGTTATTCTAAGAAATTTTCAGTGGCATGTTGCCCTCATTGTTAGGAAGCAGCCTTTGATTTCCAATCTGAATATTTCAGATTTCTATTTCCAGCAGTTGAATCTTGAACTATTTCTTTTCCACAGACACAAAGATGGGTTACTTGGGTTTCTCTCCAGGAAAAGAGAAAACTAATTGGTGTTATTACTGATTCTGAAATGCTCACATAATAAATCTGTTCCCTAACTGTGTTTGCTGGCACAGAGATGCCAGCCGCCACACTGAACAGATGAATGACCAATCATCTCTTTATTTTCTTCCTTAGAAACAGTGAAAATTACAGAGAAAATTAATGTAATGCTCTTAAGTTTTTTTTCCCAATGAGCTTATTTTGAAACTATTCCTAAATTGAAATCATAAGCAGAAGTAATTTGAAATTGTTCCAGTTGTGCCATAGGAGTCCAAACAGGGATAATTTTACATCTTTCAGGTTCAGAGATCTAAAGAATAAGCCTTCCAGTGAGGTGACATTTTTCACACACTATATAAGGACTGGGGGTATCAATGCAGTGATTCCTTCCTCACTGTTCCTACACTGCAACTTGTCCAGCCATTATCTCTGAAAATGTACAGAGCAGAAGGATCTCACCCTCCAATATTCCTAGTACTGGGGTTATGATGAAAAACAATACCTAAAATACACAGAGATGAGACAGAGATGAGATGATGCCAGGTTGTAATTCACTCACGAACATTTTCTGTCTGGCTCTAACTCACATTTTTTAAGACCCACTGGAACATTGTTGAATTAAAAGCATTCTCAGTAGATTCCTTTGCCATGACAACAGCTTGGAGGAGGTTTCAGAATGATTTTATGATACAATTTTTGTGCTGTGCCATATTATTTTCATGCAATTGTGAAGCATGCAGACAGAAAAACACTAAAGTGCCAGCATCTTTATAATACAGTGTGTGGAAATAACAATCACCTTTTTTTTGTATTGGTCTCTGCTGCATGCCAGAAGTAACCTTGATTCTGCTCTGTATGTTTGATTTCAGATGTACAACTCCCACCATGGCCAGTTAACAAACAGTACAAAGTTCATAACAGACCCAGTTGTCTAAATACCTCAAAACCAAAAGGGTTCTCTACAAAAACCAATGCTGTATTTAAATGCAAGTTGATAAAAAGTCCCCCAACTATGGAACTTCTTACCTGTGAAAAGTATGAACAATTTCCAGAAGTGGCAACATGGAATGTTGTATTTATTTTTGGTATTTCAAATGACAAACATTACATATTTATGGTATGCCTCCACCTCTTTAGGAACATATTGAAGAAGTCACTTCAACTTACTGGCAGCAAACTCTGGGCATCCTGCCTCCCACTCATGCAAGAGAAGGGGTTGCTCCACACACATCAGTTTAGGAGCTATGACCCAGTGAGCGTGGGCACTTTGTGTGCTCAGTAATTGTATGACCCATTTCATACCAGGATGCCATTTTTGATCACTGAAAATATTAGGAAAATAAAGCAGAGTTTGCTGTTGTTTAAACAAATGAGAACCTTGAGACAAAGCTGCGTTTTCTTTTTCTGTGCTCCGAAGCCTTCTTCTGCACCCATGCGATAAATAGATGCAATGTCAGATAATTTACTCCCTAATGCAAGAGGAGTTTTGCATACTACCCAAACTTACCTAGTGACATAGATTAGTGGGAAATCACCATGCTTTCCAGTCAGAGAAAAATTATGTTCTAAGATTTCTTATTATAAGCATATTTCATCAATATTTTATTTGTGGCTCACAGCAAACTAATTCTGAGTTGCAGTATGTGCTCTTTTAAAATGATCAGAAATACTAGGAAGCTGTCAAGCTTCAACTGCATGCTTTGAGGGAAGTGTTAAGTCACTATTTTAACTGTCAGGATACAGCCCTAGTACGTGACAAAAAAAAAAAAAAAAATTCAGACTGCAAGAGTCCATAAAACTAAGACAATAAAATTTTAGAGCTCCATGGGTAGAAATAGCAGAATTCACTGTTACATACCTGTCCCCAGTTAATGTAGGACAACAAGGGGATATCTCTGGGGGGGCTTTCATGGACAGCCCTTGGCAAAACAGACTGGGTAACCAGGGGTGGTAGGAATACCTAAACAGGGGTTTTCCAAAAATTATCTTAAAGAGGAAGATGGCCATTAGCTGGATTAAACTGAAATGGGGGGTTAAAGAGACTTTCAAAACAAAAAAGGCATGATCTTTAAAGAAGTGTAAAACAAAAGTGGGAAAAGGCACTCCCTGTCTAATTTAGGTTCAGGTATTCAAGTGGATATGATTTTCCTCTAAGGGTCTTCGAAGATACATAAAATTTAACTTTACCTGAGATACTTTTGTTTTCTGCCTTGACAAGAGGCGCCCATAGAATTGAGATTCCAGTTGGGTACATGTGAAACTGGACTGGTTTTTTATCTAAGATTAGTTGAAATGGATGAAGGTCTTAATGTAGAGAACACCTAAAACAATAGTAATCCTACAATCTTATCCAGTGGGAAGTTGCCCAGAGTTTTCAACAGCTTCTGATTTCAGCGAAATCTTGGCTTCAATTTTAATGGAAGGCGTTATTTTTGAGGCATTTGCTTTCCATGAGCAGCTGAGAAGACATCAAAATGCCATTGACAAATACAAAACTGTGTGTATAGTCTGCTGATGAACACCTTTACAGACAAAGACAAGTGTGTTACAGTTGATGCAGCACCTGCTCTCTCACCTCCTCCTTTCAGTCTGTGTATCACAATTTCACAAGGATGCTGTTAAGTCCTGAGACAGTGGAAATCTTTCTCAGAAAACCTGACAGGTCCTTAATTATATATGTCCTGGAGGACACTGGTACAATACCAATTTAGTTTCCTTGGTTACTAACTCATGTAATCATAATGTATATATTTTACCACAGCCTTATTATGACATGCCAAAGAAAGCATGTCATTATTCAGGCTGGCAAACATTTAACAAAAAACAGCTGTACATAACTTTAAATTATTTAAATTATGTCAAGCATTCTCTTTTCATTTGGCTCAAAGAAAATGGCAGCAGTAAATCAGGGAATGCACAGGAACTAAATCAGGATTATATTAATTATATTTTTGGCAGTGTAATCTTTATGATCAGAAGATGTAATAAATGTCAGTGTCTTTTTATGAGTACTGTATGAACACAAAAGCGATTCAGTTGGACAGAAGCAGCTTGATGGATCCTTCATGTCTTCACTAAGAAAGAAAAAATATGTCTCAGAGTCATAACAGAAATACTTGCAATCTCAGGCTTTCATTAGCACACAATAAGATACTTAACTCAGCTTTTTCCCCTGTTCATTTTTACCTCATGGTAAAAGGATGACAATTTCTTTTTACTTGAATATGACAAATAGATTTTGTCAATATGTCTTTAGCTATAGGGTGTTTTCTGACATCCAAAATGGATGTCTCTGCAAAGAGCATATCTCAGAAACGCCAGATTTAAAGCAAGAGTTTACCTTGGGTTTTATAGCTTTGTCACTTGATCGCATTTGGGGAGCTATGAAAAAATGTAAAATAAGGGTTAAGTGTGATCCATGGAGTTTGAGTGGATGTGTGTGACAGCAGACAAGCTCCATTAATTTCTACTGCAGGCAGTATCACTTTCCATTGACCAGGAGTCAACGGAAAACCGCACTAGTGATGATAGCATTTTCCATTTTTTACACCTCATTTGGGGCAGGAAAGTGGTGGTGAGCTGTTCACGTGTCGAGGAATTAGCCACAAAATAGCTCCAGCTGCTCTCATCTGCATTTGCTGGTGCCGAATGCAGTTCAGTCCTTGCCTGTTTTTTAACATCAGCTCTGTTCATTTTCCAAAGGTTTCCTTCAACCCCCTTTGGAATTACCTTAGAAAGAGTTGAAGATCACTCACATAATATATACAAAAGGTTTCATATAAAATGTTGAATGCAAAAATCATTACAAGTAAGGCACCTCTGGGACCCCGCTGCTGCAGGGTTTCTTTTGCCTATCCAACCTCACCTTAGAGAAAAATGTCGTGAAGAAGAATCAATTGTAATGCAGTTTCCTTCATATATACTTCAAAGTGAATTACGTTTCCTTGATAATTTGATGTATAAAAGATTTTAACTTTTGAAAAAACTACCTTTGTCAAAGAGTTTAAAATACCAGCTGAAGAAAAAGATGAAAATTTACAAAGGAAAAGTGAAATTAGCATCATGAATGTAAGAGGTGAATTAACAGAATAGTGACTCTGGGGGAACTCCAACTTTATGTACATAGATGTCTTTGTTTAAAATGCTTATTTGGCCTATGTGTATGAATGGTGAAAAGAAAAGAACATTTTTTCCCAGGGTAGATGCCAGAATAGATCAAATGCATGGCTTGGAATACACTCAGAAACAGATCAAAGCAAACCCACAGCTCAGTGGTGCAGCCTTGTTGGCCCCAAGTGAGACCAAAGCAACATTCGGGTTCCCATCACTACTTAATGGGATTCAACCAAAGAAATATTTTGGTACTGACGGAAGTGGTGCTCACTGACAGATCTGGAATCCCAAAATGACGTTTTGAGGGAAAGGATTATTATGGTAGTAGTGGTAAGCAAAATATAAAGAAAGAAAAGTCCTAGTAGTTTCTGATATTTCAAGCAAATGACACTAAGAAGGCAGGCTGTGAACATGGTATTCATGACAAGTTCAAAGCTGGCAATAAATAAATTCCACATACATTAACATCTACATAGATGAGAAGTTCTTGTAAGGATATCTGCTCATTAGATGTTTGCCTCATCTTAGTTGTGTGATTTGGAACAAAATTTTAATTTGTTAATTTAAACCTAAACAGACTAGTTCCTTGAGTGAGGCATAGAAACAGGTCACTGTGACATACTCATACCAGGTGGAAAATACAACAGCTTTTAGCTCTGCTTGTATAAAGATGATCATGCTGTGCCTTAGACAGGCTGTCCCTTACAGCAATGAAGGGATGATCTGGGGCTCCTTCAGGAATGAGGTAAATCTGAGGGAGAGTGAGAAGACCATAAGGGAAATGAGAAAATAATAATACGTAGGTTCCAGTTTAGAAAGTGAGAAGGGAGATTACACTTCTCTTTCTGTGCATAAATGCAGACCTGCAGTGATAGTAGCTGCCACTGCCATTGGTGGGTGATAACAGAGACAGCCAGTCTGGAAATTCCTGCCTAACTCATTGAGTATCTTTCTGAATCTATACGAAAGACACACATTGTCTAAAGACCATTAGAAGGCTCCCTGGACAGCTTTTTAAGAATTTTTAAATGTTTTCCTTTGAAAGACTTTCATAAATCAAGACACTATTTTTGAGAATTTTCTGTAATAATTGAGAAATTCTAAAACCTCAAATCAGAAAAACACCTAAAGCATCAATCAGTATAAAATTTAAAATGAGAATAAATAGGTGTGACACTGCTGATTTTCTAGACTGGTTTTTTTAGTAAAACTCTATAAACTTGCAATTTTGTACTTAAATTCTGCAGCTATTCTGTTATGGAGGTAATCTGCTCCCCTACACCCCAAATCAAGTTCTTAGTTTTGCCCATATTTTAGATGCAATAAGGTTATTTCATTAAAAAAAAAAAAAAAAAAAAAAAACCCACAAAAAAACAAAACCACACACAGAACTCAACCAACCAACCAACCAACCAACCAACCAACCAACCAACAACCTAAAAAAACAAACCCCCCCAAATTTACACACTTCCCTGTTAGTCATCTTTCCTCTATGTCCAGGTTCTTACAGATTTTATTTTGTCTGGAGTACAGCAAATCAGAATCACCTCCTCCTAATAAACCACCTTTCTTCTTTCTTCACTTAATTTCTTTTTAGGTGGTCAAAAAAATTTTTTTTTTGTTTTGTTCTCTGGAGGTCTAATTCATCACTTTTAATCTCAGTCCTACTTTCAACCACTAGAACAGAGCTTACTTTCTTGTCTGATAAATATCTTTACTGTTCCTTGTAGATTCTTCACTTACTATTAATGTATTTTTTTTGGTAGTTAAACATTGAAATTTTTTTTATTTTCCTTTCCCTTTGCCTGGAAGAAAATTTTGGACGGCTTTATATATTCACCTTACAGAAGCTTCAACCCCCTGGCTATGAAATTTCCCAAGTTAACTGACTCAGTACAGCTCCTTACTTTTTCCAGAAAGAACTTCTTTGAATAAAACCTGTAAAGAATGGAAGTATACACTTTAAGGTGTGACCACACATATACTTGTTTTTGTACTTATTTCTCAAAGCATCCTTCAGCCTGGTTTTGCTTTCTTGTTTCTTGTTTGCATCAACCTGTTTTAGTTTTATCTATGTTCGGTTGAGTCATGCACTCTTACCTTCTGTTATCAGAGGAGAAAATAAAACTGGAAAAAAAATGGAAGTCAAACTTTCTTTGTGGAATTGACTGGCATCTTTCTAATAGTGCTCTTAAAGCACTATTAACTCAGTGCTTGCTGAATGGAAAGCTATGAGACATTATCTAAAAATGAAAGTTGAGAACTTAATTCACATATATGTGGTACACCACTGAAATGATAATTCATGTTTTCCTTAGCTGTTACTCTCTCCTAGTGTAGAAGTGGTAATTGAGGGCCTTGACATCTAAGTCACTGTGTCAGCTATAAAGCTTTTTGTGCCATAGCCCAACTGAAGATGTTTTTATTGACAGGATAAGCATTATTTTTCAACACAAATTACCAAAAAGAAACAGGAATACTTTCTGTTCATATGAACTGTGCTTGAATGTGCAAGTGACAATAAATGGATACTTCATAAAACACTTCTCAGGGCAACAACCACACAATGAATCCATAACACTTCTAATAGTTCCATCAACCTCTGTTTACATATTTAAAATTATAAACAAGAAATTAAATGAATAATAATCAGAGATACTCTCAGCTGAAGGAGAAATTCACTAAGGCCTGTAATAAATTTACAATCACCAAATATAATTGCAAATCTTTAACTCAGAATTGAGAAAGAGATAAGAACTGGACCTCGGTCAAATATACTGCAGAACTTTCATTTAACTAAACTTCTATAAACCAAAACTAATATTGAGCTCTAGATTATTCCTGGACATAGATCTGTATTGATGCAAAGTCTAAAAATACTGATTTATTTTTCTTTTTATCTTTTTTTTCCACCATCCTTCCATGAAAAATAATCAAGATCAACTACCTAAGAGAGGCTTTTTCCCCCAAGACTATCTTCACGGCAAAAGAGTAGTATGAAGGTGAGGAGATTACTCATATAAGGAATGTTTTAGCATTTTTCTCAATTAATGTTCTTTCTCTTGAAAGACCTGAAATCACGTTTATTAGCCATAACCATTAGAATAAAAATCATGTTTTTAAATCAAAAAGAATAAAAAATCCCAGTCCTCCCACAATATTATGAAGTCTTACAGATTTAGGCTTTAACAAAAACACACTGCTCAAAGATTCCAGTGCATTTGTATTGTGACATATTAAAACACATAGAAGTTATGACAGACAGAGGGTAGAAACAAAACCTAAGACAACTGCGTGCCGTGATACGTCATTATCTGAAATCTACCTGGAGATGGTTTTTTTCAGATCTGAGTAATTTTTTAGAACTTGATTTTGACAATACTGACTAAATATATTTTACTTAATATGTTCCATTTCACACTGCACTTGGTAATAAGAAACCATTTAACGAATCTTCATTAATCTGCCTTCACAAGAAACTTACAAAAGCTGCTATTTCTCTCAGTTTGTATATGAATAAAATGATTTTGCAGCAAAAGTTTAGTGACCTTATTAAGGTCACACAGGAAGAGACATGCTAAAATGAAAGCAAACACTTTTTTAACCCTAAATAACTTCCCATTCTAACCACAAAATGACCTTAATTTCATACAGCACACAGCTCCAGATTCAACATAAAATTCTTGGTCAAATCCGTGTTTCATTTTTGCCATTTAAAATCAGCATGTTTCAATTTTTTTCTTCTTTAACTGTTTTTCTTGCAGTAAACTGATGCCTGCATCTTGCCAATAACAGAAACCACCAGATTCATGATCACTTATTTGCATTTAAATTAAATTAAATTAAACATGTTTAAATCATTTCACTATTCATTAATTTGCACACCCTTGGCACACCAAAGTCATTCTGTGGCTAAAACGAACATAAAAATTCCTTTTCAAGAACATTTTTCTATTGGGTCTTCTGACATGTCACTAACAGGAAGCTGTTCCAGCTCCTGACTATAACTTGTGAAGGTGAGATTAAAAATATCTATTGAAAACAAACAAACAAACCAACCTCCCCCCCCAAACTAAGAAACTATTCACATGTACATTTTTATTTTGCTCAAATGCTAATATATTGAGTCAAGAAAAAACAGAGACACATACAATAGAACCAAAGGCAAATGCCAACTAATGAAGATTAAAGATTGATTTTGTTGTAAATCTTCAGCTAATCTAGAACGTTTTAAGCCTCTAAAGATACAATAAATTAAATACAGAACTTTTCTTTGTAGCAGCAGTCTTTACTGCAACAATTGGTTCAAAACTGCCTCATTTCTCGTAAGAAACATCTCCTATTTCGCACTTCTTTCCCTCCTGCAGACTTTGCAGTCATTCCTGGTTCCTCACAAGAGCCATGGTAAGGAGCACTGTGTAGTACTGTTGTGTGGAGAAAACTCCTTGAAAGTTTAGTTCACGCTATCATTTAGACAAAAACATCTCTCATTTTAAAAAGGATATCACTGCAATGTATTTCTGAGCTACCCCAGCACTCACAATGCATCTCAAATGCTTCTGAGTTTAACAGAAACCCTGGAGAAATGTCTGAGATTAAAAGAGCATAATCCGCATCAACTGACACCATAAAATATTAATTATTGTTCTCGTCCTTTAACACAGCTCCACTGTATTTTTCTAAAGAATGTTACCAACTTTTCCAGCTGATACATAAATGCCTGCTTGGCACAAAGATCATGAACTAGTTCTCTCACATGTTATTAATTATTTCATGACTCACATAAGCTTTACACATCTCCTGTAAATAAACAACATAATCTCAGTTTTATGAACACTGGGCTAGATATGCTCTAAGCAAGCTTTTACGTTTTCAGAATCTTTATTTATCTTTGTTTTCTGTATCACTCAAGATTTCTAGCTGCAACTGCCAACACGTATTTTATTATTTTTCTTTCCTCCAACAACATCAGAATGATTGCATAAAACTAATTAAAAATTTGAAAAAAGTGTAAATTTATGGGAAGAAAGTCTCCCTGAGAATGCCAACTAAATTTTTTCTTTTAATATTTAAAGCAATACTGGGTTTTCAAATAAATTGTTTCAGTCTTCACATTTACTGAGAGCTGTAGTTATTTTACATTAAAGGGAGCTTGAAAACTTCTTTTCCCAGAGGACTGTTTGGTGTTGCCAGTTCCATAGGCAGAAACAAAGTAAGATAAGAATCTTTTTTTTTTTTTTAAATCTCCTTACAATGTTATTATTTCCTGCAAGGAAAAAAAATTTAAAAATGTTTTATGACTATCTCTACACTGTAAATTACGACAGAAGAAAATTACTACACTTATAAACCATAGCACTAAAAATTAGAAAATGTCATAGCTTAGCAGTTTTAATTCATGTCCTTTCTTGTTTCTATTATACTGAAATCTTTAATAATCCTGTCACACATTACTTTCCCCACAGGTATGCCACTTCAATCAGTCTTGTGAAAAACACACCTTCTTATTTTCATTTACGTTAGAGAACCTTGTGCCCCCCTTCTCCATGCTCCCTGTGCCGTCTCTGAGCCCGCGAGCACTGGGGAGCCTCCTAGAGCACGCGCTGGATCTCACCCAGCCAGTGCTCCGAGAGGAAACTTCCGTCTCACCAACACACCTGCACGCCAGGCACTATCTGGGCAGCTGCTGTCCCTCAACAAGCGTTCTGATTTCCCTGCAATCCCCATCCTGAGCTGGGCCAGGCTGGGGATGTTTGTTCCCTTTTGAAGATGCAGCAGTGTGCCCAGGTGGCTGAGCAGGACAATAGCATCCTGGCTTGTAACGACAATAGTGTGACCTGCCCAACCAGGGCAGTGATTGCTCCCCTGTAGGCCACACCTCGAATCCCAGCTTAAGTTTTAGGTCCCTTACTACAGGAAGGACATTGAGGTGCTGGAATGTCCAGAGAAGGTCAACAGAGCTGGTGAAAGCTCTGGAGCGCAAGTGTGATGAGGAGTGGCTGAGAGGACTGAGGTTGCTCAGCCAGGAGGAAAGGAGTTTGCTCTCTACAATTCCCTGAAAGGAAGTTGTGGGAAGATGAGGGTCGGTCTATTCCCCAGGTAAGGAGTGACAGGATGAGACGATAGGCCTCAAGTCATGCCAAGAGAGGCTTAATTAGATACTAGAAAAAAATTTCTTCACGGAGAAGCATTGGAGGGGGCTGTGCAGGAAGTGGTGGAGTCACTTTCCCTAGAAGTGATAAAAAAATGCGTGGATAAGGCACTTGAAGACATGGTTAGGGTGGTGGTGCTAGGTTGATGATCGGCCTTGATGATCTTAAAGGTCTTTTCCAACCATAAAGATTCCTTCTGTTTTGAAGTCTTTATGCTGTATCCGCCCTACTCCTTCTGATTGTTTAATGCAATCTTTCCTTGTGCCATCGACAGCCAAGCCCTACACCAACTCCATTTACCACCTTCCTGGATTGCTCCTCTCACACTCTTTTCTGTGCTCCTCCACCTGTCACACTCATCCTACTGATTGCAAGAGCCATGCTGCAATGTATTTTCTACCTCTCAGGTGCTTTTAGTCTAAAAGATATAGTTCAACCTTGCCTCTGTACAAAAGGCTGTTTGCATAGCTGTTTACTCCAGAAGGAGAGCAGATCTCAGCTGTTGAATCTCATCTCTGTTATCTCATCATCCATCACTGACAACTCTTTTTATTTCTTTCCATTCTCTTTTTCTCTGCCTCTGTTCTTACTTAGGTCTTCTTTACCAAGCTGTGGTCCCAGCTCACTCTCACCTCTTTCCTTTTGACCTTACTTGTGCTGTTGTGAAAATACCTCAAAAAGTCTGAATTCCTTCTTTGCAAAAATCACTCCTATTCCAAAAATTGTCACTGTAGTCACTGAAGTAATTGAATCCTGTGACTTACATTTGCTCCTCAAAAAAAGGATTGAACATGGATTTCTTCAGAAGAATAGTAAGATAAAACATGATCTTGCTCCTCTTGTCATAAAAAACCACTGTCTCACTCCAGTATCTAGTGTTCTTTCTTGCAAGGAAATAAATACCCCTTGCCTATGCGAGCAGTGCAAGTCCAGGGCCTTACTGCTCTGCTTCTGCTCTCAGAAGCACATGTGGGCTAAAATAGCCCAACCAAAGTAACGTTTATGAAAATGAGACCACACAGATCTGCCGTTTTCCACATTGCCGTAATTGTGATCAGTGCACCTGGATTTAGCTGTGAAGCCTCCACCAATTTTGGGAAGGGGAGAATAGGCAGATCCTCAATTACAGCTGCACTCAGGCATGCTATTGCTTATAACAGTGCTTAAGCCACAACATGACATTTATTCTCAGAGGTAAAGGTTAAAGAAATAAATGAGGAGAAGTGACAGAAACGACCTTGGCAAAGGCATGCCTTCCTAGCAATTACAACAATCTTCACTGTACTGCAAAATTAGCCTGCAAAAGTGAATTATTTCAAAAACATAAAAATGAATGAAAACAGTTTTCTTAATTTAAACCTGAGTGCGAACATTGGGTTTTGGTTCGGTTTTTTTTGTTGTTGTTTGTTTGGTTTGATTTTGTTTGTTTGTTTTTAAACTACACAAATGACAATAACAGCACATTATTTAAAGAAAACAATAAAGCTCCTGCTTTTCAGATTTGCAACCTTTTACAGTTCTGTGATTAAACTTTTAGCTAATTTCTTCCGTAATTCAGGAGAACAAAGCAATTTACAAGTCTCCACGGAAAAAATGCTACAAAACTTCCAATTTAATTATTTTGATACTTCAGGAACATATTTAGCTCAACAATGAACAAAGCTATTTGTGCCAATCTACATCAGCAACATCCAGAGAGCTGTTAGCATTCGGTAATAATTTGGAAAAGGAACTTGATGTTTCCTGGCTATCGTAACAAGGTTAAGGCCTGAAACTGTGCTAATTTCCAAAAATCCCCAACAGTAATGAATTTATACTGACTGACATCAGCAGAGAAATGGTGGGTGGTGTGTATTCAGACTAATGGAAACTCTTAAGAGTGCTAAGTTAAAACTCATTGCCCAGAATACATTGCAGATGAGAATGTGAAGAGTTCTACCTGCAGACCTAATTCAGCTGTTCCATTAGCAAGGCACAGCTCCTGACACATTCCAAGTCCCCTGTTCCACCAAAGTCCTTGTGAGCACTGGCATTACACTTTAGGCACTGATCTTACAAGGTTCTGTGTGTGGCCCACCAAGGATGCATGGGTCCCTGCACATCTGCAATCCATGCAGGCATTGCATTGTCTCAATGTGCATGAATACAGTAACTGAATAACTGCAGGCACTATCAATAGGGAACACATCTATCATAATCAATATAACATTTTCATAGATTGAAGCACCAGGGGATAAATAGAAAATTCAGCCTTTTTAAAATGAAATAGAAGTATTATGCATGCTTTATTTGTCAGGCACTGAATTTTCATTTGAATAATACAATTTGGGAGAAAAAAATAAAACAGATGAAACTGAAAAGAAAGCTAAGAAGGGGTTTATCTGATTGCTAACCCCTTTTCTTTGCATTCATGTAAAATAAGCTGCTTCCTCAAATCACCAGACAGCTCTAATAATGATTATTTTTACTTTTCTGGCATTACTCATCTGAAATATCTTGCAAGATCTTAACCCATCATTCAAGTGTTATGCACGAACAATACACGATAGCAGGATTCTACTCAATCAACAGTATTATTGCAGCATTGCTGGATACATTGACATTTAGACAACTAAGGCCTTGCCTCTGTGGACAGCAAACAAGCTCAAATTCTTAGCAGAGTGATATTGGTGCTCATGCTGCCTGCAGAGAATGAACAGGCAAGTCATGCTCATGTACTTGTGGTCTTGATGAGGGAAACCATGAAGTTAGAGCAGACTGATCATCGATACTCATCTCTCCCCAGTGCTACTGCAGAACGTACTGTGGAGCTGGAGGGCGAGGGGAACGTGAGGGTGAACTCTACTGCTGCTCTCTTCCACACTTTAGGGCTGTGACTCTCTTCTCCTCAAGCTTTTTAGTGACACAGAAGGAGTAGTATATGGCCCAGATTTAACAGGGCTGCTGGTCAAAATCCTGAATCTAACAAGGACAAAGAGAACAAAACCAAAACTCTGACTCCTAGTATTTTCAATAATGCTACATAGAACACAAAAAAAACAAGAACAGAAGAAGAAAACCCCAAACCATACCAAACCAGACAACCACAACAACAAAACCCCGAACAACTAAACAAAGAAATAAACCAAAAGAAATCCCTACCCAAACCCCCAAAACCACTTCAAAAAACCTCTATGTGTGCTAAGGGACATATATTGCATATTGCCCTGATATAATAGTGCAGAATAATATTTGCCGAGATGTGGTATTCTTCAACTTCCAGGAGTGAAAATTGGGCTGTATCACTCAGAATTAGTTTTCCTACCTTAAACTTGGAAGCACATGTCACTGGTAAATAAGCTTGGAAGCACACTTCTGTAAGCGAAGGATGGAGTAGCGGAGACAAACTAATGGAACATTTAAGTACATCATATGTTTTTATAAGTGGAGATGAAGGGAAAGAAATCCCTTCCCACCAGCCTAGAGGGTCACTATTTTCTATTCTTCTCTATGTGTTATTTTCTAGCACAGCCATCACCTTGAAATGCTGAGGACTGTGCACTGCTGATGAGGAAACTCCATAGCGGCCAAGGAAATTGTGTTCCCACATTTTCTGTGATGTCTCTTTGGGGTATAAAAGGAGAACTGTGATATGAAGGGATACTACAGCACCATATGGAGTATTGTATGGAGACATATTTCTCTGTCTGTCACAGGCTGCAGTACTGCACAATACTGTCTGAGCACTGACAGTATGCAACCATGGGGAACAGAGCAGCTCTGCACAGTGAGGTACATATACAGTTGAATCAAAAAACAAGACCAATCCATTTCAAATGTTCCTCTCTTTCAGTAAAAACCCTCTTCTCTCCTCTTTCTGCATTGATATGGCACTAAATTTGAAGCAGTTTCTACAAACCAATTTAAAACACCTCTGCTGGAGCACGTAACAGGAAGAAAAGATATTTCCAATCTTGTGCCATGACCTGCACCAGAGTGAAAATGGAGTGGAAGAACACAGAGCCAGAGCACTACAGACCCTCCTGTGTCTGACTTCTGGAATATCAGGCTGAGTCTAGTTTCCTTTCTAGTTTTCTAATTTCTGTATATTCTTACACTTTATTAATCCTCTGGCCAGCAACATGACGTGTTTTGTGCTTGAGTTTAATGGACCTGAAGACATTGATTTGTTCAAGCTTTAGCTTTGAAGGATTGTTAGTGTTGTGCAGATCACATCTTTATAGGTCCTACATGGAATCATATAATAAAGAAAATTAAGCTGCTATAAACCTCCCTGTATTGTCTGGGGAAGAGGTGCATTATTTTCAAACCTGCAGAAAGCTAAGGCCTGCAATAATTTAACAAAATTCTACAAGGGACATAGACAATGAAATTAATTCTCACTTCAACTCAATGAAAGTTCATGCTGATATTTCACTTGAACAGTAAAAATTGTGCTTCAAGTTATGACTGTTCCTCTGTACACTTCCTACATAATTTTCCTTATGTTTTTACCCAGTGGGTTAAAATCATCCCTCAAGTGACTTCCAGTTTATTTTCACTGCTTAAGCCAAGATAAGGTGGTAGTTTTGTTCCTTCCCATAAGATTGGTCAGAGCAGAAATGAGTAAATAATTAGTAATCACATCAGAAAAGACTTCAAGAAATTAAATACAAAGCCTTTTCTTTTGAACTGTATATTTTTAACTGGATTTAAGCTGATCTTCAGTCTAAAACAATGATCTGGTGTCAGATAAAGTACTAGCAAAAATCAGGAAACTGTAGAAAGTTTTCAATTTATCACACAGTTGTTTAGAAATATATCTTCTACAGTTACCTTTGGTATGCCCTCCACCACCCAAATGGCTTCACAGATCCCTCATGGTTTAATACCATTCATGTACCCTCAGACCTGTGAGGTGTCACTCCATGGGACAATAGGAGGTGCATTTTTTGCTCAGAGCTTACTGTCTCTCCAAGTCCATCATTATCCTTTTAAAATACTTAAAACTTCTGCCTAGTCTTTGGTAACTGTTAATGAGCACAGACACTTCCAAAGCAGAAAAAAACCCCATTTTTGCACTTTATATTGCAATTTATGACATAATATCTTCTTGACAATGGCAACAACGCCGTGATCCTCAGGAAGCTCTCACCCAAGTCAGGAAAGCTTCCGCCTTTCCTCTATTTTCATCTTTCAAGTTTCCTTGTTTTGTAGAAAAGAGAATGTAAATCTGTAACCTTTTCCTTTTTAAAAAACAAACCTTTATTCAGAATTCTCTTTTATGATGCTAATGGAAGATTATGAAAGAACTAACATTTTCTCATGTTTATTATTGTTGCTCAAATCTTCCACATTTAATGAAGAGGGACCAAGAGAGACAATATAATTGCATCTTGCAGAAGCCTTCTCTTTTCTTTTAGACTTTACTGCTTTTTCAGAATTTTAAAAGAATTTCAATAAAGTAGGAATTATTTAACAGAAATAAATTTTTCAAAACTAAGAGCTCAGTTACTTTCCTCAACTGTGTAGGCAAAAATGCTCTTAGAAATACAGTGCCATGTGGA
This sequence comes from Acanthiza pusilla, assembly GCA_036630365.1. Lineage (NCBI taxonomy): Eukaryota > Metazoa > Chordata > Aves > Passeriformes > Acanthizidae > Acanthiza > Acanthiza pusilla. The sequence continues at coordinate 42,081,209 of JAXCHO010000079.1, forward strand.
CTTCTAATATTGTTTTTTAAAAGTGTGAGCTAGGGCAAGCAAGGTCACCACTGAATCCCTCAGATATCCTGGGGTTTTTTTTTCCACTTGCTTTCTCCAGTTCAGACTGAACAGTTCTGATCCAGGACAGAAATAACCTCTTACCTTACTCAGAAGATTCTGAAAAGCAAAAGTCTCTGCAAAAACCCACCAGACGTTCCAGAGTTGGGAGATGCAAATTGAGAATAATGACAGGAAAGGAGTAATTAGATGCTGTCTTTTTGTGAAGATGATGAAAGGAAGATTTTCTCCAAAATTCGGCATTTTTTTCCAAGACATTGCATTATAAATTACAAAAACAGAACAACAACTATTCCCTGACAGTTTACAATCCAGATTACTAGATTGTTTCTGGCTGCAAATGCTGTGTTTCTGATTCAGCACAATTTTAACTGTGTATTTAAATAGTAGTCTGTTGGTGCACAACTCTTAATACAAGCACAGACACATTTGCATTGTAGAAAAATGGGACTGATGATCTCATGGCAAGCTTTGAAGCTTTATAGGAAATAATCACTATTTTTGAAGCACACAAATAAAAACTAAAGATTAGATAATATCTATTACAGCCAGCCTCACTCATTCTACATGATACACAAGGGGGAATAATCTTTGTCTTTGCTAATTGATGGGGAATGTTACATTTCACACATTCCTTGAATGAAACCCTCAATAGTAGAATGACTCACTTCTCAGCTGCACCTTTCACCATATCCTCACAGGACTCAGAAAAAAGAGAAATATGAAACCAGCCTGATTTTTACCCTATTCTTGAGAAGGAAGCTGCACAAGCTTAACTAGAGGACATAAACCTTGAAGTATATTTGGGAATGTGCACTGTTTATTGTAAGGACTAAAAAGTTATAAAGCTCCATGCCCTAAGCACCAGCTCTGGTTGAAGCCACCTCCTGCAAGCTGTGTAAAACCCACAGCCTGAAGTCCTAAGGCTTCCCTTCCCTGAGCAGTCATTGAAGGCTTGGAGTCAGGCACCAAATCAGCAGCATTCTGAGCAGGGAGTCAGCCAGGGTTCAGCAATATTGAGCCAACAATGGGCACAGGCTCAGAATCACTCAGCATTTTAGTGAAAGTCAAAGCAGGATGTCTCTAAGGGAACAAGAGGATTTTTAATAGATGCTGCTACTACGAGGATATTATATATTAAAAAGTAACTTCTGATTTTACGTAAGAAAGGAAATCTTGCCAAATCACCATTCAGAGTGCCACCATAGAGTACATTTTCCAAAGAATTAAAGGTAATTAAAGGACAGCCTGTTCTCTGGGTTCTAAGAGCTCTTCAAGAAGGAGCACAGTGCAATGTGCATTTGCCAATTAAATGAAGTGTCTTGTGAAATGAGTTAATCATAGCAAGGCAGTGCTTTACTGCAAGATTTCTGACACATCTGTGATCAAGGTTTCCAGGAAGGGCTGCACAGATTAATCCACAGGAAAAAAAAATCCAATTTCTGCGAGAAAGGGTAGGGTGGTTCTGATTTAAAGCTTAAAAAGCCCCAAAACAACAACAACAACAAAAACCCAAAACAAACAAAAAAAATTTCTGTGTTTCTCTGTATTAACAAATACCAAATGAAATAACTGGTCAAGCATCTACTCACGTCACTACCGCTACGAGCTGAAGAAATCATAGCAGTAGAAAGTTGAAACAGAAAGCTCAACAGCCAGTCAAAATGAAAAATGGGAATCAGAAATTGCGATGAGTTCAACTGAGTGCTGGTGTGCATTCTGTCCCTAGATAAAGGCCACTAGAACACATGTGGAGACTGCACCTTCAGCAGCCTAGAGTGAATTTCATCCTTTCCTACATATAAAATGCATTTCACGTTGCTCACTGTTTTTGTGAGCAATGTGAAAATATCTTGGCAATGTATCACAGGTATTAGCGATTAGTTTCAACAAAGATACATTGATAAAATAATAGCAAATGTAATTTATTGTGAAATTTAGTACTAAAAAAATCTAAACTCCTAAATGGAAAGCATAGTATTTTCTAGACCCTGTACTATATGTCCACGGCAAGCTTTTAAAATTCAAAGACAGGAATTTAAAGCTAAAATTACAACACTGTTCTGCATTTAAATCCAGATCCCCACATTCATTTCAAATACAGTCTGGAACCTCTGCATTGTTATAAATATATTTTTCTAACCAAAATATATTTCTGCATCTCCACAGTAATAAAGTTTCTCTATTCAGACTCATTGAAATAAATTTGACAGAATTATTTGAATAATCCATAATAGATTGATAGCTAGTCAAGAGGTTGATGTGTTAATAACAGTAATACATTAGAAAAAGAAAAATGCATTGGGTAGAATCAAAACCGGGAGATAAAGAAGAAATATAAAGTTTTGACAAACTGTCATGGGTCAAAACTAGAACAGCAGTATCCTTAGGATACAGGAAAATAAAAAGAAAAGGACTTGCAGCAAAGGAATTTCGTCATAACAGTTTTTCAGCCAGTAAATTACAAATTAATCTCACCCCTACTGGTGAAACCAAAGCTTTATTCACTCTTCGGGTGTTAAGCACCTCTCCAGGTGTTACAGCACTTCTGTAATCTTCATTCTCTAATTTTTTTTCTTCTCAAAGGGATTTATTCTAGCCAGTGCATTTTTGAATCTAAAACACGGTGCCACTAGAAACACTCATCCATTGACCTTGGCTTACTATGCACAGAAGGTCGAAATTCTTTCTTCTTTTGTAAGACACAGAAAATATGGAAAAGGTTTGCCTTCTCTAGAGGTGGGGACATGACAAAAATCTTAAATCTTGAAAAAAATCTAAAGCTGTAGAGTCCCAATAATGCAAGTAGTGACCTTTCAAAGGAAGGGAGTGGTGGCTCAGAGCATGGTGTCCAAATAAATCCAGAAGGACCTGGGCTCCAGCGGGGATGAGGAGGCTACTGAGCTGTAGGTGCACTCAGAGACATAGGGTGAGAAAGGAGCTGGTTATTAGGCGAGCTTGTCCAACTGCTGACCAACTCACAGAAATTTCTCAGTAGGCAACCCCTTGATCTATACATGACAACGTCCCTCATCACGACGACTGATTAGCTTTTGACGTGGCTATAGATGAATGCCCCAGAAGAGAAAAAAAAACAAAAGAAGCACATATTGCCAAAATCAATGCTGAACCTTATTATTCAATCATGCAAATATGGATTGAGTAGCTTAACTGGTCATTCAAGTCAGAATATTGATTCTTTTACACAACACTTTTCTTTGTGTTGATACTGTTCTGAATTTCTTAGGACAGCTGTTGGTGTTCCATGTTCACTGTTCAATTGTTCTTCGGATAAAAATCACCTAGTAAAGTAAAGATTATCCACTGTCCCTGATAGTTTATCTTCTCTAGACTGAGAGAAAACACAGATATTTAAAGTATCTCAGTTTACCTCAAGGAAAAAAACCCAGTATTTTGACCTATTTGACTGCAGATGGAGGCAAAATTTATCTAGACATGCATTTAAAAAACTTTTAACATCAAAAGGCCATTTGGAAAGTTCGTGGAGGAAACAAAAAATGCTTTAGAAATCATAGGAACGCTTACATTCAACAATGCTGCAAGTTTTATCATATTTGTAATTCTAAGATTTCTAAGATGCTTTGGTTATTTAAGGAGAAAGGTCAGTAGTGTATCTAAGACCTTCAGGCTTGAAAAGCCTACTGTCATAGGGAGATGCAGCCTCCACACAAGCTTCAAGCTGCTTTCGGCTACTCAAGAACTATGACTTGTGAAGTAAGTGATTTGTGGCCTCTTCTATTATCTGTTATTCTTGTTCTGCTGAGACAAGGACGTTCATCAGATTCATGCTATTGCCCTTCCAGTTGCTACTAGTTCTCAAGTAATCAATAAAATTAGTACTACCATCAAAATTCATTTAAAACTGCCCCTATCCTTCATTCTTCTGGCATCATGTGAATTAGTGAACCCATTCTGCAGCACTAGAAAGCCTCCCCGAAGTTTAAATAAACATGTAGTGATTCCTGAGGACAATCAGCACAAATATTGTAACTAAACTCTCATCTGGAATTATGCATGTGCTGTATCACATATAAATAATTCCAGACAGATATGATGAGCAACCCAAGCTGCTTGACATTAGTCTTTAAATCACATGCCAGTTAACATCAGTTAAGGAAGATATGTGATATACTTTTGTAGGAAAACTGCTTTAGAAAGATTGGGTTTGCAATTTCAGAACATTCTCTTATTTTTTTTTTCATTGCTAAAACTTTTAGTGACTTTAGTGGTATTGTCTCAACTTTCCAGTTCACAGGGCTTCATATTACCTGCCAGACAAATAATTTATATCAGCACTAAACTATAAAAACTATTATCTGATTTTGGAGGATTTGATTTTTAAAATGGGAAAGAAAAGCATGGTATTTAATGGAGCAGAAAGGAGGGAATGAAGGCGTGGAAAGAATGGGAGCAGGGGACAGAATTAGCAGCCTCAGTGTCTTACAGATGTGATTTGGGGGCAAAGATCTCTGAGAAACAGAACTGTTGCAACTGTAGTCAATGAAAGCATCCTAATGGCTTCACATGACCTTTATGGAACATTCCAGTTGTACCAGAAGTGGTACACAACTACTGCTCTTCATTTTGTTACAACTGTTCTCACTTCCTACTAAAGTTATACCACATCAGACACATTCCTTCCCCCCTTCATATTGAATAGTATTTATCATCTTTGGATACCTGTTGTTTTAAGATGAGTATTTAGTCACTGCATAGCTGAAAGCTGATCTCCCCACAATGTAAAACGGAGAAATTTCTGAGTAAAGAAAACAGAAATTATGTGCATTTTCTCTCTCATGGCTAACAAACACTACAGAATTTCCCATCAGCATTTGTAGATATAGTTTGGGCATCTGTTTACCTTAGACCTTAATTAAAATTGCAATTCACTTTGATAAATAAATTTTAAAAATTAGTTTTTCCTTGTTTTTATTTTCATCCACTTCTTCCTGCTGAAGGCAATACAGTGCCTGCAGCCCAAAGATGCTCTGAGAACAGGCAATGCTCTGTACGAACTGATGCAGAGGAAGCACAGTGTGGACTGCAACCTTTACCACCCTGCTTTGAAAGAGACAAAAAGTCCCATAAAATGACATGGAAAAGTCAATACAAAGATGCATAAGCCAAACTCTTTTGACCAGGCATTCCCAGCATCTACAGAAAAACAGCTCACTGTCCCGTGTACATTTCCAGCGTGCACATTCCATTACATCAGGAATGCTGAATGTAGCAGTGGAAAAGCAAGCAAGGTCCACAGGCAAGTTTAACCACCACTCCACCTCATGCAGGACAACCTAGGCATTGTCAGTGCCCTACGTTTTTCTGTCAGCCATTCTTTGCCTCTTCCAATTAGGCTGACAGCTACTGGAAGCAGTGACTTCCTCCTCGTCTTCTGGTACACGGGACAGTGCTGCATCCAGTACAGTGGGGTCCTCACCTCACATAATTACCTGATTTTGCTTGAGATACTAAGAAGGCTGAATACAGCTGCCAATATTTTCACTTTAAGTACACCTTGGAGGTGGGCTCCATCAGATACACAACAAGAAAAACATTTTCTTAGGGCTCTGCATTGCTCTATTCTGAACCATCAAAGTCTAAGCAATAGCTGACACTGTCTGAAAGAATAAATTAGTCATTAAAGTTAGGTACTGTTATTTCCAGTGATGCAGACATTTCTTGGCAGCATGGTGTGCTAAGCACAGGTTATTTTATCCTAACAATAGTTCCACATGACGTCAAACTGGCAGCTCTTTAACTACAGTAGCTCTCGTAACATACTTTTGACACTGAACAAACATGTAAGAAAAATATATTAAACCATTGGCAAGTCTGTTTCACATATTTCCCTTTGAATTTTCTTGGCTATATACTTTTTAGAAGAAGAAAAAAATAGTTTTCAAAAATAATTTGAAAGGCTTTATATTTGCGCAAATATGGATTAGTCAGGAATACCACACATCCTTATTCAGAGAGCTTCTACATTTGGGCTACCCTCAATCAATAATTATTGCCCACTTGACTTCTGCAACTCTTTCCTCAGCTTGGAAATTAGAAACCTCATATGAAAACCTAGGTATGTAATGTGGATTTCTTTCAGTATTTACTAATTACTGTGACTAATATAAAAGGTATTAGAAGGAATATGAACTATGATAACACCTATCACCAGGAGAGGAAAGTCTTACAGACCCCCAGAAATTCTTTACTTATGACTCGTACCCATGCAGTAGATTATGAATTACTATGGTTTCCCAATAATAAGGTTTCCCTCTTTTCTGACAGAGGGAAAGACCTTGTTTGCTGTTCACTGTTCAGCAGATGGAGATTTCTTCAGGTCTAAAAGTGTGAATTCCCCTGCAGCTTCAAGTATAAATGTATTTCACTGACTTTAGGATCACAGAAATGTAAGCTAATGGCACTACTTCTACTGTGTATGATAAACACCAGAAAAGAAAAAGAAAAATCGCTGCATGTACTTTCTCCTGGGAAGAGGAATAGACAATAAACAAGCACGCTGTAAGATACAACATTCCAACAGCACACAGACAATACTGCGGCATGTAGGTTAAATTTATATATAGACCAGATTATACTAAAGTACAATAGAACAAAACTATAGTTGAAAATGAGGCTCTTATTTAAATTGACTCAAAATGACCTAAACCTAAATGATATGAATCTTAATATGCACAGAAGATGGAAAAAAAATAAGCCACAGCAGAAGTGACTTAAGTGACTTATTGAGTTTTCATAGGTGTCATATGCGCAGTGAAGTGTTAATTATATTCACCTAACACAGAGAACGCATAGCATCAACAGGCAAGCTGAGAAAAGGAGGATTTGTTATCAAAATTTGGTATGTGGGAAACTGCTGCTCATAATGATTCCATCTCTTGCCCTTGATCACTCCCATATAGCATGTGGCTGAGTCACAAACTTAACTTTTTTTCTATGCTGCTGACAAATGTCTTAAAACATCCTTCCTCCTACTTCTGTGCTAATGGTAATGTTGCAATATCCAGTGCTGTAGGGAACACACCCAGTCCTCTCCATTCTCACATCATTCATTTTTTTCTAAACTCAAAGACTAGGAAAGAAGCTTCCTCATCCCCATGTTTTTAAAGCTATTCCCCCCCCACCCCCATTTTCACAGTAAAGAATGCATTTATGGGCTGCATCCTCCTTTGGTGCAGCAGGGTAGACTAATTCATCTGTGCTACTGTCGATCCCAGAGGATATCAATGAGCATCTCCTCAAATTAATGGATTTTTACTTTTATGAATCAGCTTGTCCTTGACTTTTTACAGTGCTGTTTAATCACTGTGTTTTCCACTATTGTTTCACATTCCCTGTATGGAGAGGAAGCATACACAGATTCTATTTTCAACCTCAGCTACATTATTTTGCCAGCTTATAAAGAAATGGAATTTACAATTGCTGGCAAGGACATATCAAAGGAGACAGATCTGACCATGACTGTCACTACCAAAACTGCTTTCCTGTGATGTACTCAAAGCTTTATTCCTGCGATGACACAAAGTTAGAGCTACCTCTTCTCCCATTTGTGAAGGCTGGAAAGCTGCTTCCCCACATGGCAACTGCAGTTTGCCGAGAGCACTGCTAAGATGCAGCATGATTAAGGGGTGGTCTGCTTACAGCATTCAGAGCCCTAGACGTGTTTCATGGCCTTTCTACAGATCCCTAGATTTGGATGGATAGTGTCAGACATTGCTGACAGCTACCACTTTTTACCATGCCTACTTTTCTGTATTGTAGGATAAACTCAAGGGGTAGCATTCCTAAGTAACTTCAGGAGTAAGTTTAGGGTATGGAAAGTGCAAAAATCCTACACAACAGAAAAAGGAGAAGAAAACGCATGACACAAACTTCAGCTAGGTCTTCTGAGTTTGGAAAATGAGGAACTTTTCTTTCCCCCAAAACTGTCCTGTTAACAGCTGCTTCTTGACTGCTGCAAATACAACTGTACATCCTGCCCTGGGATATATGCATATAATTTCTGTTGGCAATGCAGGGAAAATCAATTTCATATGGCACTGAGAACTGCAACACTTACGGAAGGCAGCATTTGACTCTCAGGGTTACATGGTCATTTCTAATTTAGTAGAAAGGGGCACTGCATTAGCAGAAACAGAGAAATGTAAGGATCACAAAACCAACCAATTCATCCCATTCCCAGAGGCTACAGTTTCTGAGGGCAGAATTGACCCATTATCCTCATGTGATTCTGGCCCATCTATTCTGTGGCGCACACAGGGATGTACACTTGCTTAATAGACAATTCAAATTCTTACCTGGAGTCACAGAATGCTAGGAGGTTGGAAGGATCCTGAAAGATCCTCTAGTCCCAACGCCCCCACCAGGGGCTGGGACACCTCCCGCTGGAGCTGACTGTGTAAGGCTTTATCCAGCCTGGCCTTGAACACTGCCAGGGTTGAGTTCAAGGCCCAACCTTATGTAGTTTCTACAAAATACTAGTTCAGCTGTCTAACTTGAGTTGGTTTATCCTAATTTAAACCAGGTAGGGATTAGTCCTCTGCTTCCTGGTTTCACAGAGAATACTCACTCACTCAATGCAAGTGAAAGATGACTTAGTCTGACCTAGAAGGCTGACAAACCCATGGTCATGCCCACTGCACTGCTGGGCCAGTGCTGCTAGCGTGAACAGAAAGCAAGGAACAGCAAAAACTCAAGGTCGAGGACTCTCTACAAAGCTTCCCATGGTTTTACTGGCAATTATGCCTCTCTAACAGAGCAAAGATTGTAGACACGTTTTTAAAAGGAAAATGTTGCCGCCTATTTCTCAGTTTTTTTTCCTCTTTGTGTTACAATCTTGTCATTGGAAATTAAGGCTATGTTGCCTGCAGTTGGCTTTCCTTCCCCCTTTATTTCTCTGCACAAGAATTTGACCAAATTGAGTGCTGTTTCTGCTGTGTTGGCATCTGTTGCAAGAGTTGTAGTAAGTTCAGGGTAGGCGCACTCAGTAAGAGAACTTGTGGGCAGTGGCACAGTCAGTTAAACATTCACACTGCATACTAAGGACTGTAAAGTACAGTGTTAGGACAGCTAACCAGCACTCTTAGGCTATGCACAGAGCTTAAAAACAAAACACTGCCCACAGCAGAAAATTTGGATACCAATGCCCTTGAAAGGTAAGTTCGTGGTTCAAAAATTAGTTAAGTTATATGAAAATAAGAAAACAGTTGAGAACATTTTCTCTCCTAGGCATGAATGCTGGAGATAGAGTAAAATTGCATTAAGAGAAGATTCACCACAACTATGATTCATAGGAAATCTGGGTTGAAAACTATGTGATGGCGTCCTTTTAATTTGCCTAATTATATGGAAAATCCTTTCGATAACTGCATATCATCTTGGCTGTATTTGATAATTTCTTTCTTTTTAAATACCCACATTTCAGAAGGATTACTTTCACAGGATTTTCAAGAACATTTTGAGGAAAATATGCCAATTGGGCACTATGGATTTCTTTTTCTACCACCGCTACTGAAGAGTCCTCCACTCTCCCAGACCATGCCAGCTTACCTGGCAATTCAGTAGCTGTCATCTGCAACATAACATTGTATTTAAAAATGTAGTTTTTACTTAGTTAAATACACTCAATATGTAATACAAAAATGATCTAAGAATTTAACCTCCTAAAGTGACACAGAAGATGAAGGCAGTACTGTTTATAGATTCCAAATTGTAGTCTTTGTGGTTGCAGTGTCACTTTCTGAATGACAAATTTGCTTCTGTGACTACTGTATTTGACTTGACACATGAGAACACTTTATTATTGCCTTGACTGAAACCAAAACAATCTCAAAAACTACTCATTGTGCCCATAATGCTGACATATACAACTGTCATACATGACGTGTGCAGTAGTTGCAATATTGTTGGATCTTCCTTCTTCTTTAATCTGGGCATGTGGCACTAATGATCAAGGACTGGGATTATAATAAGTATACTCTTAAGCTAATGATGTTCCCAGACATCCCTGAAAGTGGGAATAATCTCAAAACTTTTTTGTAATTGCATTTCCATTTCAGCTGTGATGTTTCTCAGCACTTTCAGACAAAGCTAATTCATCATAAATCTCACATAAATGTAACTTTTTAAAAATAAATTTTATAAACATTTTAAATGTTTTTTCTCCACCTTCCCTTCTGATCACTTGCAAATGGAACTCCTGAAATTAAGAATTTATATTTATCTTTTCAAAGCTCCATTCTTTAATGTAATGAAAGAAAAAACATATAGTAGCATTCCCAACAACTCAGCTTTCAAAGAGCATCCACTCATTACCGTATAAATAGCACAGCCACTTATTCAGTATACCTTCCTCTGCCTATCATTCCAGTGTCAAGCCTGGAAGTTCAAAAGTGCACCCCTTTTTTGCCAAAAACCCATTTTAAGAAGACCCATTTTAAGTCTGCCAAGCAATTATTTTATGAGGGAAGAATAATGGAACTTCGGCCCATTTAAAATTATATATTGTCTGTCAGCCAAGCAGATCTGTTCTGAAAGGCATGGTCCCCACAGTCAGACACAGCTTGTGTGACACTGCTTAATTTCATGTCTATTGTCAAAATAGCTGAATACTGTCAATATAACAAAAATTATTTTAGAGGTTTCAGAATATTTTGAATGCAGATATCATTGACTTATGTGGCAACAAACACATATGCAAGACATATCCACTGCCGTGCCTGTTGCATTCAAACAAAATCTTGTTCACACATTTCTTCTGTTGCCCGATTGCATTCTAAATCCAATGGTATTATTACATAATGTCTATGTGAAACACAAGGCAGATCAAACTCTCTCTGTTGGACATCCACTGAACCAGCCCAGAAAACCATTCTTTTTCCCTTTAAATCAGTGCTTTCTAAAACTACACAAGAAATAAGATTGTTATTATTCTGGAGCTAGACTTTATGAAATTATAACTTTCAAAACACCATGAAAACATAAGAAACTAGTTCAGCATTACACAGCTGAATTTCTCAGCAGTAAGACAGAAGACTTGAACCAAGCCACAAATCTATTTACAGGAAGGCTGCTTTATCCACAGACCACCTCTTCATGCACTGCAAAGGGCCTCAGAAGCACCCATTCAGAGAGTCTATTGCCACTAAAAAGCCAGGTTTGTCCATCGCCACCCTACTTACATGGCACTGTGCGGAGGTAGAGATTGTCTCTTATGATCTGCTGGAGCTCATGGTCCACCGAGCCTTTCTGGAACCGTAGATTGAGGTAGTGACGAAGGTCCTTATCAACGATGCCTCCTGTCAGGGAGAAGATAAATGAAAGTACAATTTAAAATTATATTGCTCTGATGGAAGCAATGAATCACTTGTGAGTCACTTTCCTTTGTGTTTCTGTCATGATGGAGGACAAAAGCAGAAAGAGCTTTGTAGTTAAGGTATGTGCTTGGTACAGTATTTTTTACTATTGATAATTGTAAAGGTTAAAAACAGTTCATGACAGATAACTGGCTAAATCTGTACAGTTCAAAAAATACATATAGGATTATAGACAGAGCTGCCAATTTTTTTCTGCACAAAACTTGAATATATTGTTATTATATAACTACCTACATCTAAAGATATGTATGTACCTTGGTCTCTAAATAATAAAGTCGTTTGTATCTAAATAATAAATTATGTTTCCCTTGACCTTGTATCAATTTCCCACTTTTTATTAATCAAAAAAACTTGGTTCAAAATCTCTCTGCACTGTTCAGTGTTTTTAGTACATGTGTTACCAGAATAAAATGTGGCTGTACTTAGTGATCATATAAGTGTTATATAATGTACTATTTATTTCTGATAGAACTCACAATTGAAAGAGACACTATCACAAACAAGGGGTCATATTTTATTTCCACCACCAAAAAAAGTCATTACAACATCTCACCAAAGCAGTGCAAGTGTAGAAAAAATCAAGTACAAAACCTCGTATCTGCCACTGAATTTGACAAAACAATTTAAACTACTGTTTAGCCACTGACTGGTGTATCACATTCCACTATGGAAGGCATATCTATAAATCGAGTCCAACATGATTAATAAGCATTTCCCAGTATAGTTCCTCCCCATTTCTTTTAACCTTGAATATGGATCACATTTATAATTATGGAGAAAAAGTCTATAAATACCTCAATTTCTCCCCTCTCTGAAATTCTGACATAGGAAAAATATAGAAAATCATTACTACATTGAGTTCTGACATATATTCCCAAGATGAAAAATTGCATGTAGATAGATCCCTAACTTGTTGCTTCAACATATTCAACCTTACAACATTTTTTCAAATGGCATTTCCTATCGAATCCTCTGCCAAAAGTCTTATTGACTTAGATGATATAAAGATTTTCCTGTAAATAGGAACACATAAAATTCCTACCTAATTATTTGAAAGTCACTGCCGAGCACAAATGGCTATAAATTAAAATATATTTTTCCTTACAGCTATTCCTATTTATCTGCCTATTACAGGTCCATAATCTCATTATTGCTGCTCTTCATCAGTTATTTCAAAACCTTTTGTTCCAGGTTTATAAAAAGCTTATAAATAATTTCTCTCTTCTTTAGCTAAAGGCAAAAAATCAGCAAACTTTCATAATCAAAAGAAGGGGGAATAAAGCACCCCAGCTCATAACAGACACAACGAAATACCTGTATGCCCGGTTCCCTGAGGCTGAGAACTTCCATATGGATCTCTGTTCCTCCAGGATCCCCAGGCTCTACTTGGTCTGCTACTTCGTACCACTAACCCTGTTTCCTGCAATAGGTTCGGTGTGCAGACCAGACCATCCTTACTTCTTCTAATTTCTTGTGTGATTTCCGAGGATGCTGCAGAGAAATTCTCTGAGCCTGCTGTCCTTTGCAATCGGCTGCAGAGAGTAAAGGTCCTGCAGCTCTTGCTCTCCTCGCTCTAATATACAGAACATGCCCAGTGATGCAGATGCTCTTTGGCAGCCTGAGAAAATGCCAGCTCAAGAACAACAGCTGTAGCCTGCCCACTGACACAAACCCAAATCGTTCAACTTATAACATAAGTAAGTTTAGGAACCTACACAGATTTCTGACCCTCAAAGTGCATTCTTTATTTACAGCCTTTTGCTTCAAACACAGCCATTTAGTTCATTTAGTTCACCGCGTGTAATGAATGCACTAAAACCTCCTAAGTGCTTCATTAAAAGTGTCATCTGATATTTTTGGCAAATTGCATATTCCAAACTAAATATAAAAATGTATATTTACAGGAGGAGATGCCTACAGCCCTGTATTTGTTACATGCAATTTAAAAGCAAGTTTCTAACAGAAATAAACAGATATGAAACCATGGTGCAGAGGAAAAAAACTTAGCAGCTTCCAAGCACAATGGAAAAAACACAATTTTTTTCTTAATATCTGAGTATATACTGTAGAGATTAGTCAATTTTAAAGAGCACTCAGATTAGCTCCAGAAAACATATGTACAATTAACAAATTTTCTTCTTCAAAAGTCATTCTGTTTTCTGAACTAATGCATGTTTTCCAATTCTTTAGTAAGCTGCCTTTTTTTTTTTTTTTTTTTTTTTTTTAATATCTGGTATAACAGTGAATTTTTCCTCCTGGAAATTGTAAAAAAATAAAATAGTTCCAGAGCCCTGAAAAATAGATGCAGTATTTTTAGTTCATCCTTTCAATTGTCATTCTTCTGTTTTTCTCCCCTAAAAAGTTCTGTAGTTTTACCTGATGCTTTTTAAAAGCCTCTTGACTCCAAATGTGCTTTCATGGTATTTATAGCACCTGAGCTTTGGAGCAGCCTGATCCTTTTAGAGTACAATCAGAACAACATCTTCTGTGTGCAGTTATGGGTCCGTAAGACTTTTCGAAAGAAAACTATAGTGAATTGCAAGAATGTAAACCAGCCTTGATTCAGCAGCAGTGAATTACAGTTTGTGGCACAGACTATATAAATCAAGAATAACATGAGTAATAATAATAGGACTATGTCCTCCAAGAGGCTGAAAATAAGAGACAGAAAATGTTATAATTTGCTATATTTTGGAGGGAGAGAAGAACAGTGACACTGACAGTTAAGTTCATAGAAAAAGAAACAGGAAGAAAGCATTTTTACAGCCAGTAACTCCTATTTAATGTTCCCATCCAGCCCAATTAGACAAGTGACTGACTTGGTTTCTATATAATTCAACTTCCCTTTATTTTCTCTTTTTGTAGTACATTGAAAATTACTGAGGTGTTGAAAAATTCCTGACATGAACCTAATCCCCCTTCCCTTCTCTTTTTCCCAGGCCACCCACAGTGGAGGAGTTGGGGACAACGCTCAGGGAAAACCGGCACCCATCGCGCCCTTCCCCAAATCCCCTGGAGCTGCCCCATGGCTCCGGAGCTGGAGCTCAGAGGGAAGGAGCTCCCCAAGGCCATGTCCTGCTCACTGCATGTGACAGCAGCAGGAAGCACTGCTGTGTGTCAGAGGTATTATACAGCTCAAGCTCCAGCAACCCAACCCACAGACCATAATTTAAAGAGTTCTTTGGCCCCTGCCACAGGAGGAAGCTGACAACTGTGTGATGGAGCATTCACTGGCTTGCAGCCATGCAGTGCTTTTATGGTTTTTTTTCTTTCTGCTGGCTTGAGGCCTGTGCTCTGTTTCAGTTTCATTTCACTCCAATGAATCCCTTTGCTTTGCTAGCTGAGAAACACAGGACGTGAATTAAATACTTCCAGTAATGATCCCTTGCATAATGTATGTGTGGTTTGGGTACAGCTACCAATCATGATGGCAAACTCATAACCATGACTGAAGTTGATTCCACACATTATAAAATAAGACACACATGGATGAACTAAAAACTGCTCTGTTTGCATATTATACTTATGGATTTAATGAGCAAGGTATATATTTTTACAGTGTTTTAATGCATTTCTCTCATGTCTCCTTGTCTTTATAAAATCTAGTAGCAAAGTCTGATCTGAGAAGGAGTACAATAAAGAATATAAAGACAAAGGGGTACTGAATAGTTTGTAGCTCATTAGAAGATTCAAACCTGAAGGTAATTGCCATGTCCAAGAAAATGGCAGGGATAAGGGTTTATAATTTTCTCTAGTCCTAAATATTGTACCAGTTATTTTGCAACTTCTTATTCGGTAACTCACCGATGTTCCAGCTGGAGTCTACACTAGCATTTTATTTTCCATAAAGAACTACTTGTAAACGTGAACATCCCTCTTGCTGCTCCTGCAATGGTAGCTCTAAATAATTTTTTTTATCCTTAACACATTTTTATTTTCAACAAACACTTCTGAGTATTCACCCATTAGTATTTGCTCGTCTTGTATCATAAGCTTTCATTGAATTGACTTCCCAAAATGTGGTGTGGTAAATTATTTGGGGATTTTTAACAGTAAAATCAATTGCATCTCATCTGAGAATAATCTGCCTTAGATAGTTTATTTGCTGGGATTAAAATTTAAAAGATTTCAGTTTCTCTGGCTTCTATAAATACATCTGGTTAGAAACATCTATGAGTAAGCAGGACTTTTAGATCTATATTTGCATTTGTACATGATCTGCGTCTGGGGAAACTAAAGGAAATATCTTAGTATCATTACTCTGTGAAAGCAGAAAAACTCATAAACTTTCAGAATAAACTACCCCCTCTCTTCTACTGCCTTACTTGAATCAGATTGGCTCTCTCTTTGTTTTCAACAAGTTTCCACTTCTGACTGTAAAGCCATATATTTGGCAAAATCAAATGCCTTGAATGGCTTTCACCATCTTCAGCAGGAGTATTTTACTGGAGAGTCTCATCCAAAGTATTTATTCTGGTGGTACCTGGAGCTTTCTATCCATACCATGGGGTGGGTACATGGACATCTGACAAGAGCTCAAGTTTCTTCTGCACCTCTTCAGTAGAATACATGCAATTTGGTGCCTGCTAGATTAACTCATCCTTCATCTTTCACAGATAATCTAATTGACCTTTCTATAAGTAGCCTAAATGATGACCTAAATTCTTTAAATCAGCTATCAGGAATATCTGATTTATTAGTTCTTTTCTCTACCAATGAGATTTAAAAGTCTTTTACCCAGGAAGGTGGGTGCAAGAACATTTTTTTTGTGACTCTCTCTGGGATGTATCAAGAAAACCATAGTCATCACAGGTAAAAACTGTGTACATGGTCTAATTGCTCCTTTCTGAATATCTTTTTACATGGTCCGGTAAGAATCCAGAATACCTGAAATTACCCTATAGAACCCCTTAGTCATTCCAATCATTTTAGTGACACCATGACCACTTATCTTTAAACATCCCTATCATTTTTTCTTTCCATGATATACAACCTAACATGAGGTGACCTACAATTCGTCTCTTCCTGTCCTGTTCTCCAGACCCCCACAACTCTAGGCTGATGCCCAAAAATCAGCAATGCAAGTGTGAGCAGCAGTGAGGGATGGGCACCACACAGCTGAGAAAGCCCATGTCAGCCACAGCTCCCAAACACTCCCTATACCTCACACCATGAAAGATTTTAAACAGAAAACAAAATTAACTGCTGTATCCCCAGATTTTTCCCCAGATGATCATCTCAGAAGAGCACCAGAATTCCTTTTTCCCTCCCACAAGTTCAGTGATACTTTATTGTCGTAAACTTCCATAAAATATCCTTAAGAAAGCCTTCATTAAAGAAAAAAATTATTACAGCTACTCATATGAATTCCTTCTGTTTGTAGTACAAATGGTACTTTTTAAACAAATGAAATAAATCTTATTTTAGTACTTGATTAATAAAGATCTCAGGCATTTAAAACTTATGAGCCAGTATAAGATGATTTACTTTAATAGTTTCTTTAACTGGCAACAGTTAACCAGAAAAATCACCCTTAAGAGAGAATATGAAAATTCCAAGTAATAGGAAAACTCTGGGTTGGATTTTGTAAGGATTCATTATTGAAATACAGCCTGTAGCTAAGCCTATTATTTAAGAGAAATTATTCTCAACAAACCTATCTGGTGCTCAGAGTAGTATAAAGACAAGTGTTGGCATTTCTCTAGTCATGGTATAATGGGCATATTCAACAAGGGATGCTCTTTCGGGGTTTCCATGTAAAATATGTAATCACCATAACAGTAAAACACAACTTTAATAAATTAGAAGAAGCATGTATTACATTCCCAGTCATGAGCTGAAGATCACACATTTTCTTTTTAAAGCCTTTCTATCTCTGGATTAAACTGTGCATCATCTTTGCACTTCTGCCTGCCTTTCACCACTACCTTCAGCCAAGTCTGCCATCTGACTTATCTCCAAAGTCTCAAACCATTAGGGGTGAGCCATGATCTATGAGCTTGACTGTGGAATGTGCGGTATGATAAAGTGTGACAGAGAACGAAGAGGGAATTATGCAAGAAAGTTAGACTCCTCAAGGAGAAAATTAATTTCTTTCGTCTTTGGGGCTACTCAAATAAATTCTATTCCATGATTCTTTACTGGAGATCTAAACAAATTTCAAGACTAAAGGTTTTGGAAAAAATTACATATTGGTGCTCCTCTATGTGCTATATAAAATGAAAAACATTTTAAGACCTAGTTTATTGATGGGAAATGGCCTTCTCTTTCATAGCCTGCTGTTTTGTAGTCCTTTTCTTTGGTTATGGATTATATTAGTTGCATTTTTGCTTATTGATCTTTTATATTATATATCATACACATGTATTGTTATTTATAACACTTAGACTTGCATCCTTAGCTTTGTCCTTTGATTTCTTCCTCTTTGCATTTTAAATTTAAAATTTTAAAATACAGGATTGTAGCAATTAAGGAATTACAGGTTAAAGTACATGGGGATGGCACTACATACAGACTGTATTAAAAAAACTGCAATAAATTCTAGGCAATTAATTATTTTCTCCATGATGAGCATTCATATTTGGATGTATGTCTCTGAACAAATATGTAATTCCCTAATCTCTGTGGATGATACATTCCACCTGCTCTCAGACCAAGAGACTGGCTGAGGTTTGCACACTCTTTGATCTTCACAGTGCACAAAGTTTCCACTGTTGCTGGGAATAGAGGAGTCCTCACTGCCTAAGGACACTCTGGGTTCAATTCGCCACCGTGTCACACCTGCCTTTGTTGTACCTTCTGGGGGAGTCTGAGGTCTAGATAAACAGGATACCCTGGAGCAGCCACAAATGAGACCAGCTCCACGGGGGGAGGCTGATTCTAGGAACACTGTGAAAGCATATCATGCCCTGGATTTATTTTCTTAGTTTTTGCAGCTAGCCTCAAGCCTGTGTTTGAAATGTGAAGACACAAGTGTACATTGTGCTGCAAGCAAAAACGTGGTTTGTAATGGTACAGAGAAGCTGCATCAGCAGGAGAATCAACTGAGCCAAACACATCTGCATTTTGTACTTTATCTCAGATTACTGAACTTCTGCTTTTAACACAATATAGAGCTCCACTCCTCATGGCTACAGAAACAGTTTTCCATTGCAAAGCCAGGGGCAGCACCTTCCAAAGCCTCCTGGCAGCACGTAACATGGACTTTCCAATCTCAAAGTTACCCCAATTTAACACCAAAAAATTGACCTTTAACCAGTAAAACTGTTTTGTACCTTTGCTATTTAGAGGTACTTTGTTTTGTTCTCTTCAGTTAATTTACTGCTCAGCATAGTTCTGGACTGAAGTTTCTGGGAAATGCTATGATTCAACTGGCTGGTAAAAAAAAGTCCAGCTGTGATTTTTGTAACAGAGAGGACAGTTTGAGGGACTTTGCTTTCAGAATAGTTACCTTTTATTCCGTGTTCCAGTTAATAGGTGCATAAATAAAGTGATATTCAAATAATGTTGCCGTTCTCTACAAAGCCTGTCTGGAAATGAACTGCCTTTTACTCCAGTTTTGTAAATTCACTGAAGCTAATTGTGAACCAGCTGTTTGTAGATGCCTCCAGTTTATCAATGATTTGATTGATAACTTACACACAAATGTTAATGACTGCTACTGAGATATTTAAAAGATTGATACTGTTCCTACAATACTTGCTCCAAGGCAAATAATTATCTTTACAGATGTTTTTGACAAACATAAAATTATAAGAGATAACACATTTACAAAATGAGAATGTCAAAAACCACACTCATTCTGTGCAGTCATATAAAGCCAGCAATGTTTTCACAGATAGATTTCTCTTGAAATTTGTACATATTTACAGAAGTCTTTGCTAGCAGTCAAATACTACCTGGCATTCAGATGCTCCTGTTTACAGAAATATCCTTTTATTTGGTCAAAGGGTGTCAAAACAGAGTCTGAAACTTGCAAACACCAATGTTTGTTATGTAACTGAGCTCTCAGACACAGCTCCCAAGGAAAGTTCTAGAAACTGGCTTTAAGAAGACAGTTGGAAAAGAGAATAATACATCTTATTGGTATTCTTCTAAAGACAAAGCCTCTTTGAAAATGGATGGCACATATGGATGAAAACTCACAGAATAAGTTTAAGTAGAGATTGACTGTAACATATCAAAAACATTTGAACAGATACTAAGGCTACTTTTGGCTTGAGAAAAACATTTATATTGTTATTTGAGTTGCATATACTTCCAGGAAGATGTTCTGTATTCCGGGAAAATCTACATTAGTCACAAATGTACAACAGACAAATTTAACCAATGCGAAAAAAAGAAGTCATACAGATACAAGAATTTTATTTTTAATCAATCAGTAGCAAAGTATTTTTCATGTATATACTCAGAAAACAAAACACACCCATGTGCTGCTCACTGACATGTTCATTAGGAAAAGAGACAAATTGGCTTCTCTGACAAACGCAGCATTAATCTGCGATACACAATAATGCTGCTAATGGGAACCTCGTTTGCTCTGGCAGGGTACAAACTGTGCCTCACTGTGTCAGTGTAATTCTCTGTGCTTTAAGGGTGAGTCACTCAAACCTGCAGCCTCTCCTGGGGTCAGCTGGTGGATGCCCAGAACACCTGGAAGAAGGGTCTGCTCAGACAATATTCCTCAGAAGTCAGCCACACACACCTCACTTGTACCAAAAGTCACCTCTGCTCTCCACTTTCAGAGCCTCAGCAGTGCCCTCTGAGCTCCCACTGGAGCCACCAGCCCCTAAAATCCTGTGCTGGGAGCTACATGGATACACTGCCAGTCTTCAAGAAGATTCTGTTACAAGTTTTATTACTCAAAGAAAAGCGGAACTTATATGTTCAAATTTCTCTTCCAGTGGACGAACATTCTCCTGCCCTTGCTTTGCAATCAGTAAAGCCAGCTCGTCGCAAAGTAGACAGAAACTGCTCCTCACCTTTAATGGAAAAGTTACTGTTCTGTTTAATACTCTTTTTCCATTAATACATCAGTACAACTGTACATCTACTAAGGACACAAATATTCTTTTTCTCTAATACTCTTTTCATTTTATCTTCTTTGTGGAAGACAACTGTGATGGAACTTTGAGGTCTGACATGTATTTAAATAAAATATGAAAGACTGAATTGGAATAGTGGCATAATTTTACCAGACTTGAATTATTTGAAAGGTATTTTACTTAAATCATAGCTGCACAATTTTAATTGCTTGAGATAGAGACTTATTTTCCGTACTTCTGGAAATAATATTGCCATATTAATAGGCTGTGAATTATGTGCTGACATTTTGTAAAAAGAAAGATTAATCTGGGTAAAAGAATCCCAGTAATACACGATTTATGAGGGAAGCAAGCTCACAGAGGTTACCATTGTATGAGTTCTAATAATAGTTTAAAAGTATGATTTAGGTTGGTATCTGCATCATGGCAGCCCAGTTCTTTTAAGTCTTTGCAGCGTCTCAGTCTGAACTCATAATGTACCATGAAAAATCACTACCATAATACATTACTTCCTTGTCTTCTGATAGTCATAAACAGCACAACAGCATTTTTCAGACTTTGTTCTCAAGAAACTTGTCAATTACAAACTCAGTATTGCAACATATGATTTGAATTTTGCACACAATTATTGCTAACTTCTGAGACTGAATTACATATATGTTATCAAATGTGTATCCTTCCTCCAAAATGTTATTTTTCAGAATCAAGAGTCATGGCATTCACATCAAGTGAAAAAGAGAGTAAAACGCTGAGAAAATTAAAAAGGGGAGATGCTTTACAGCTGTTTTTTAGCAATGGGAAGTTAAGACAACACAGAACATGCAAATAAGCCTGAGGCTGAGAAGGTGTCCTCCCATTTTATAAACAACCCAACACTCAGCAGCAGTGTCACAGCCCTTTCTATTCCATTTCTGTGGGATGCTCCTCTCAGCTTGCAGCCTACCGTGGCACCACCTTGCCGTTACCACAGCAGGCAACCAGGAGAGTCGGAAACTTCTCAGTGCACAAAACCAAAACGAAAGCCATGCTGGAAACTCAGCAGGTGGCACTTCTCTTTCCAAGCCTCGTGCAGGTGAGTGCCTCTGCATGGTGAGAGGCCACTGGACCAGCAGATGCACTATTTAGGCCTTGCAGGGTAGTACTGAAGGGGTGATACATGCTACACACTAAGAAACCTGAATTTCAGCCATGACAAAAGAGAGTGAAGACTGCAGAATGCTTGTGGTCCCCCAGAACGAATTCTGCCCTATTAGTTGAACAGGTCATTATTAGGCTTAAAAACAAATCAAACAAGGAATAGCTAGACTAGGAGTAGACATAATATTTAGAGATTTACAAGAAGACCGTACTGCTAATTCCACTGAAAGGGAATTAACACCCTACTTAGGTGTTAATTAAATATAACCATATTTGTCATAAAAGCACTCAGCTCCAGGTACCAGAATATTTCAGAGAACTATTGCTCTGGATCATATTCTGGCTCGTTACGTTTGGTGGTCTGTCTCTGACAAACATTTTTGTCAAGGCAAAAAAATCCCATCAGAGTCTGGGTGTTCTGGCTGCTGCAATGTGGCAGGGCAGATATCCTCTCTAATTCTGCCTCTGAATCACTCCCACTGAGGATACAATTCCTACAGTCACTCTTTTTTACACATATGGAAAGGAAAATCTTCCTACTTGTCTCAGAGAGAAGCTAGCAGGATGAAATGAAAACAAATAAATTACAAAACAGCAAATACAACATAGAGATTTGTAGATGACAAAGAAAACGACTGTCATGTACTTACTGCTGACAAAGTTTTCTAAGCAGTGCAACACCGTTCTTCACTTCTAGGCATGGACAGACTGCATGAGCCCATGTCTCTGTGTCAGTCAAAAACAGCAGGTCTGAGCATGCAAACACAATGTCGCTTCAAATTAGCCTGCTCTCAAAACCTACAAAAATGGGACTGATTTTTTAAAACAAAAAAATTGAAATCATTGTAATGCCACTCAGTAAACTGTATGTATAGCCAACAGACCAATGTCTTTATGCCATCAAAGGTACCTTTTGTGTAGAACAGTACTTTTGCATGAAAGACAGCACTTGGTCTTGGTGCACTGAACCAGCTGCTCGGTGCATGAAGAGGCTGTTATATTTTGGGACAGTCTCAGTCGGTTAGCTTAGAACCCTTGTGCTGATTTAATTAGCACTGCTGGAAAATGCAAATGACCAAAAGAGACACTGTGCATTGCACAAAATTAGATTGTGAAAAATATGTGTGCTTACATAATCCGTTCCAACAGAGCAATGGAATGCTCCCGTTCCCAGGAGCTGCAGGCAGGCAGATGGTGGGTACTCCAGCAAGATCATGCACTCTGCCTGCAGAGACACGATGCCCTCAACCTCTGGGGAAGAGGCTGCTGCTGCATTTCTCTGATACCCCAGTTTGCTGAGCCACAGAACAAAACACAGGATTACAGCTGGACTAAAATTGCTCACTCTGCATCCCCAGAAGCAGAAAGGTGTCACATCAGGGGACAAAAATGAGATGACAGAGCTGTAGGTTCACTTTGTTACCCTTCAGGCGCATTGTCCCCGTGGCTATGATGTACTGGACTGAAATCAATATAGTCTGTAGTTCAGGAGTATGCTTAGCTGTTTTGCACAGAATTTATTACATTTTCACAGTTGTTACTTAATTAAAAGAGAAAACTAGAGGGATAAAATCATGGGACAATAAAGAATTTGGCAAGCCACTGAGGTGTGGATTAATAGTTACACATTTCCAGCTTTTATCTGTGCATGTTAAGGTCAATATCAGTCTGCATATGGTACAAAGGCACTAAAAGAGCCTCAAATATGAGTATTACCAAGCAGGATGTGCCTGTACTTTTACCTGCCTTTCTCTGTCGAGATTTTGATGCATACCCCATAAAATATTACATCTATACTTTCCCAATACCATTTCCTTCATTTAATGCTACAGTCCCAATATACTGTAAATAAATTTTAGACCATATAAGAAATGCCAGAAGTCAATTTACCTTTTTCAATTTTTAACATGCTTGACAGTATTAAACTAGCATGCAGAGATAATGGAGAGATTTATGGTTTTAAATCAGGAAGCTAGTAAAAATTTTCTGTTTCTCTAAGACTACAATAAAAAAGGAAATTGAAACAATAAAAGGCCGGATTCTTGGACACTTCTGCAGCTATAGTAAAGAAAATTTCTGTTCATCTCATGTATTCCCTTCTCAACACTTGATGACTGAAAGGGAACAGAATAACTTCAGTACTTGGCTTGAATTATTTTACCTTTATCCATTTTGAAACACTACCATGAGGCCTCTGGCACAAATACTGGTGAACTTGGTCCTCATAAGCAGAACAATGCTAGTGTGCAAGTAGATTGTTTCCTCATTCTGTACTAATAAGCTCAAAGAAAGCT
The DNA here is from genome assembly GCA_036630365.1 of Acanthiza pusilla. Lineage (NCBI taxonomy): Eukaryota > Metazoa > Chordata > Aves > Passeriformes > Acanthizidae > Acanthiza > Acanthiza pusilla. The sequence continues at coordinate 42,105,158 of JAXCHO010000079.1, forward strand.
AATGCCAGAGTAGGTCTGCATTCAAATTTTGGGGTATAAGGTGTCAGAGCAGAAAAAACAGATGGTTACATTTAGGCACTCGGCAAGTGTCTCTTTTGCTTTAGGAAGATAGGCAAAGGATGATAGCACATGATGAAACAATGACTTTACAATGCATATTTCATGCAATAAATAAATCATATCATCCGCTGCACATTAGGAAGGAGGTTTTTTGTTTCAGGAGTCCCTTCAGACTAAAATGTGCTAAGAGTTTGATTCAAATGCTGAGGTTGCTTCTGAAGGCTCCTTGAGCTGCCAAGTGATGCCCCAAAACTGTAAGTTAGTCTACATGACAGAAGAACTTAAAGATTGCATTGGACTTATTCTATTCAAAGTTCTCAGAAACTGCACAGATAACTGAAAAGATAATGCAGCTTGGGGATCAGTATTAATAGACATCATGTCCTACTGGCCCTGCCAGCCACGCTGGGTCCTCAGAGGAAGTGAACTCCACAGGACCAAGGCTCTGGATGTCCCAAACAAGCAAGTACTGGGTCTGTATATATCTGCATGAACCTAATGCATGTATATCTTTATACCTCTTTCTTGCAATAGATGTCAGATCTAAAGAAATACCTCATGAAAAAGGAAATATCTATACATGTCTGTACCAGTATAGCACAAGCCAACCACCCTAAGGACTTTCACACTTTACAGTACTGAGGGGAAAATCATTTTTGCTTGCAACGAACATTAAAAACAAAATATAATTTAGACCCCCTGCTAATGATCAGATTTCTTTTGCACAAATAACAACTTGCAACAGTGTCAGCGTGTCAGTTTAACTAGGACTCAGTGCTAGCTTCTACATCAAAATAGCAAACTCCTGAGGGGGGAACATCTAGAGCTGAGAAATTATCTTGCTTTAAGTGAGAGAGTGAGGGAAGTGAAAATCATGTTTGTCCCAGCAAAAAGAAAGAAACCAAAACATTTCAAGAAGTTGTGAATGTGTGATATTGGTTGAAGCTTGGAGCAGAGCATCCATGGCTGACTATTTCGAGACCGACTTCAGCTGAAGCTATGATCTTATTCCTGACGTGAATTCGGAGGTATTCCACAAAGGCATCTGATTTTTGGGGCTTTAATTAAACAAATGGAGAAGAGACATTTCAAAGAAAATTGAGCAGAGCCGTCTGTCCTGTACTGCAGTCTGGAGGCATCTTTTAATCAGCAAAAGACCAAAGACACCATGAAAAGAGGATCTGGGTTTCATTCTTAAGGAACACATAAAAGATGTACTAATTCACCAGTTGTCAAAGAAAAGCTGGCAGAAGCCCTTATTCAGAAAGGGAATAGTCAGTGTATGAAGATATCAACTTTTTTTGGTTGGAGATATTTCAACAACAAAGGAACACCATACATCAAGGAAAACCAAGAGGAAAGCAAACTTCTGAGGACGCTGCCAGCACTACAGCATCTCCTAAAAATTATCAACTAGTCTAACCCCATGGACTCATGGTGGGCCACTCAGAGCTGGCCACTTTCTGGTTTATCTTCAACCAAAATTAATCCAGCCTGCATCTTGTGATACTGATTTGGAGGATGAACTCAAATACAAAATTAATATCTCATTGCAAGTATGTTTCTCATGCTATAAATTATTTCTTTTCACGCTATAATGGCTTATGCTATGCCTCGGTTTTGTTTCTGTTCTGCAGGCCTAACAGTTATCTGTTACCCTAACAAGTAACCCAGAAGCTACTCATTACTATATCTACTTTCACTACTCAATAGTGTTGCTACTTCCATTATTATTATTATTCAATCCTTGTATTAGTTTGTGCCAAAAATAGAATACCATGAAGGGAAAAAAGATGCATTTTGGGATAGCAGCCAACTACTACGTCACAAAGAAGAAAAAATCTTACTGAAAAATGCTGGATATTATAAATAATTTATTCAGAGTTTCAGATTCAAACTAGCCGGGCTGCCAAAGGCTACTGAAACAGTGATTGGGTTAGAAAAATGTCACTGAGCAATATTTATGTCTCTAAACATGGAATCAAGCATGAGACACTCTTAAACATTACTTCTTTTCTGTTTTAAGGCAAATTACATTTTCTGAATTTCTGCATCACAAATGTGTGGACCTTAAAAGCATAACACAGAGAAGTCAGATGTGTCATTTGATGGCTGCAGATTCAGAAAGATCAAAACCCACTCCAAATATAAGCAAAGGTATGCAGTTATACTTTAAGATTACAGATACTAATGCTTGATGTTCAAGGTCAGGAAAAAAACTTTAGATCCTTTAGTCTGACCTCCCACATGTTGCAGGATATGCTATTTCAACCAGTACAGTGACCCCTGTACTAAGCCTATTAACTGATGTTGCTACAGCTCTTTTCAGAAATGTCTACAGGTTTGAAGATGAGAAAAGCTGGAGACCTTCCCCTCTTTCTTTGATGGTTTTGTTGGTGGTGTTGGTGGTGGTTTACTCCTAAAAATGTATGCCTTAATTTTAGTTTTAAGGTCTCTATTTCCAGTCCTTGGCTAGAGTACCCCTCTTTCCTCTCAACAATGAAATATCCGTAACTGCTCCATGAAAAAGTTGGCGTTGCAAATTCAACCACTTTCTTTCTCCTTCCTTTTTTTCCTTTTCCTCTTCTTTTTCTTCTTTTTTTTCCTTTCTTCCTGTTAATGTTGAGCTGAACAAACTGAGGGAATTAATTTCTCTGGTTTTATATCTCTTGGATGTTTTTCCCTGCAGCTGATTTGTAATTTTTCTCCATCCCATACAAAGATAAGAGCAGAGCTAGACACAGACCCCTCACTGCTTCAGCAAGAGCCACAGAGCACCCATGACTTCAGTTCCACCACTGGAACTGGAGAAAGTTCAATGTCTCTTGAGAGGAACTGAGAGAAATGAACTCTCGGCTCTTCTGAAAACCTCTCCATTCTTCACAGTGCCTACAGAACCCTCTGCATTTAAGAGTATTTCAGTATCATAACAAGGAAGCTTTTGATGGTAATGAAATAGGCTGTCACAGGACTCAGAAAGAGAGAAGATTCAACGCAACTATTTAGGCAATGGAAAATGTTTTAAAATTACAATACAAGAAATAGAGAAACTGCAATACAAGAGCAGGAATATTTTATTAACACCATCAATCAAGCCATTCAATGGTGCAGGTGACCAGCAAGAAATATACTCTAAGGGCTATTTGAAAAGACAAAGGTATTTACTATGATTTCAAAGTCAGCCACTAAAATAGGAGGTGGATATCTATATATTTTTTATTATCAGGATAACTTTGGTATTGCAAGATAAAACGTCAAGAGAAAAGCTGGAGTATGTTAAAACAAACAGAGAAATGCTTGCAAGAAATAACAATAAAGTCTTAAACATTATTTCCTGCATGAAAACTGAACTTGCACTTTTCTGTACAAATATCTCTAAAAATTCTATTTTGCATTTACTCATATTGTTTCATAATTTTCACCTACTTGCCTAAAGTTTATACAGACTGATATCCCTAAATAGTGAAGTGGCTTATGATGCCACTGAATTTTACAGCACAAAGATGCTATGGTAGATTCACATTTACTGTTATTACTGAAAAAAACATTTTCTTAAATCTTTGAAATTTAGGAAAATAAGAAACTAGAATTTGATGAGAAAATAGGTGCTTTCAGGTGATCACTGGGATTCCCCACCCTTCATTTGTTTTTTTTCTCTAGTAGATATTTAAACAAATTTAAAATAAGAATAAAAATATTTTAAGTCTTTCTCACTTTCAATTGCACACATATGCGAAGGCAAATGGAAAATTATCTCCTATTAACAATTCTTCTGTTACTGCCCATATTTAATAACAGAGACAGGTCTGATGGCACAGATGAAAAGTATGTGATATTATACAAAATGAAGTGATAAACTGTAAGCAACCATACCATTAAGGAATATCAGAAGATACCTGTGCACAGGGGACAGTTAACACTAGTCAGTGGTTAATAATGCCATATTAAGTGGCATTTCACTGCTTCTGAAGGCTTAATTGTCTGACATTAACAGTCTCCTTGCACTCTAGGGATGTACTTTACACCACTCCTTTAGCTAAGGCAAATGTTATTGCAGCGAGGTTGCTTGCCCCTCCCTCTCCACAAAGCACTCTGTTGATGGCTAAGTAGCTGCTGCACCTAGAGAGGAAGACACGTATTGCTGATGAGTAGGGCAAAATAATGAGAAAATTATCCTGATGGACACAAGATACATGTCGAAATTTCCAAACCCCTTTTGGCACACCACCGAAGACAGGACACCAGTTTGCTCGACAGGATTGTATCAATCATTCTACTTAACATGATTCTTCATATGAAGTATAATTTCATTTTCACTTCTTTTTCCCTGCAGATATAAGCCCCTCAAAAATGGAAGATACAGCAGTCAGTGTCCACGGAGCTGATATCCAACATGATACCTCTTAGTTTTCCCTCAAATTCCCTCAGCCTACAGCAACAATAAACTTTCTCTGCTTTTCTGAGATCACGTTCTAAACTGTGGCACATTTCTATAATGATGGGAATGGTACATCATTCACACCTTTTCCCTAACCTTTTCATAACCAATCTCTTCTAGGATAAACAGGTGCTCTGACGTTTTCCTGCATTGGAAAGACTGCTGACCTGGACAACTAAGGGGCCACTTTTCTGAACTGATCCCTGTGGCAAAAGAGGGCATGTAAAATTCATTATATTCTAGCCTGAGAAGATTTTTTTATAGCTGTGTAAGCTTGTCTTGCTTGTAAGCACTGTGGTTAAAAATTGTCATCACTCAAGGCCTTAAGATACCTTCCTCCATCCTCCAGAAGTTTCACTGCACTGGAAATCAATCAATTTTGCCTCGACCTTCAAAACCTTTGTGACTGGTATGTTAATTTTTACATTCCAAACTAGATACGACACAGAATACTCTTTGCTGCAAATAATTTTCTACTTTTTAAAGAAAGGCATTTTGACAGGTCCTTTCCCCACGAAATATGAACTGCCATTCCCTTAGAAAAAGCTTATAAGAGAGAGATGTTTTAGGACTTTTTGAACCTGTTTCTCAACAAGGAATTTTTGTTTGTTTGTTTCCAGTGCTGGTATGATTAAGAGAAAAAGTAACAAATTTCATTTCCAGCTGTTGCATTTAGAATTCTCAAGAAGGAAAGAGTAAATGGCTTCCTTGCTTTAACTAATTAAAAATTTTACAAGCTTTATTAAAAAAAAAAAACATTAAGTTTGTGTGTATATGGTATTTTTATTTGGTAACAGTTGCCCATTTATTCCAATGTCATATATTCCTTCAAAAGTTATTTTGGAAGATGCTTTTCTTGAAATAAAACATTTCTTTACAGTATATTTTCATTAAAACATACACAGTATCAGTGAAATGAGTATTACGCTTCTTAAAAGTTGGATTTCACATACTGTGGTGCTGCAGTTACCATTAGACTTTGAAAACAATTTAACCAGAATTTCCTGGAGCAGAGTCAGATTCATTACAGACGCCAGATTTGCCCATGTTGAGTGCATTAGAGGTGGAAGAGAGGAGCTGAGAAATGGTGGAACTTCCCTTACCTCACAATTGACTTTTCTCTGGAAGAATGAACAGCTAACAGGTGATAAAAGCCTATAAAAAGCCCAACAGAGCACTTTATTCGATATTTAGGCTACCTTAAAAATGTCAGATGCCCCAGAAAGCTGAAGAATCTTGTAAAGTATATACACATTTAAAATAAAACCTCGTTCTCTTTCCATTGTTTATTAGGTGGTCAAAAAAACTACTTGGATTTTATGTGCCAAAGGTCAATTAGAATAATTCTGTCCTCCTGTGCTTAGACTGGGATCAGTTTAAGTGCACACTTCCCAGGCTGTCTAATAAGGTCCTGCTGAGGTGCTGTCTGAGAAGATCGTTCAGCAGCCTCTGCCTTTGAAACCACCATTGAAAACCCATTTGTAAAACCAGCACATGTTTATGAAGTTGCATTCATGACCAGGCAACTGCTAAATTTATTGTGTTTGGAAATTCTAATTCTACGTTCCTACAGAAAATGAGTGAGATCGAATTTCACAGCTAATCTGCTGCTGTGCTTCACCACTTGTGATCTGCACACAAATGTCTTTTCAGAAAAGTACCACAATGGTGTTTTCACATCAGTAGGTTTTAGCCACAGCATGCTACACTTTAACAAAAATCAAATTGTTGCACTGATAGAGAAGGACTTTTAAAAATGTATTGATGAGTCTTGAAAAATGCATGGGATTGCTTCCAATAGGATTTGACCATAATTACAGAAATATGGTCTTCCGTTTTCAAGGAAAAAATTGCTTTACAGTTTCACAGATTCAGCTGCATAAAAGTAGAGGTATTATGCTGTTAGCACTTATTCTCATCACTTGATTTGTTTCTTCCATACTCTTTTCTCCCAACATAAGGCAAAATTGTAGCTCTTACACTGAGTAATCCTGACAAGGGAGTTACAGTGACTAAAAGGAATACCACCAAGTCAGATTCTTTATATCTAACTTATTATCCATTTGCTTTATCCCCACTTTCTATACTTTTCCTCTTTCACTTCCATATTAATACTATGAAGCAAACTCTACATGTCCCTAGTATCTGCCAGGGCATAGATTTCAGACTCTCCTCAAAATCCCTTTAGGTCAGCTGCAAAACTGAAGGCACATATTTTTTAGTGCAAAAGAAGACATTTGTGTATGATCTTCTGAAGTTGGAAACTCCAGACAGGCCACAGAGGCAGAGAGCTGGCCATGCCTGGCTGCCCTTGGCTACCCTGGGGCACCACCTGGGCTATTCACAGCTCTTACAGAGGTCCTCAATGCTCGTCCTTTTTCACCATCATGCACTACTTGCTTTCATTTGCTTTCAGATTTTAATTGTTTAAAGCGCTCCCTGATGCTGTTTTTAATTGTCAGGGAATTAATGCTACAGATACTGGAATGGGAACATTATAGCTAAAAGCACCCAAACCACTGAAGCTGAAGGATTCACAACTATCACAGCGCCGCTCATCTGCCATTCCTCACTTACTGGGGATAAATTAAATGATAGCACAGAACAAATATGATCCATCTTTAGCTATCTAACAGTCAGCTATCCAGTCTGAACTAGTCTTTTGGTCTCCCTCAGCAGTTAATACAGTGACTAACAATGCAGACATGCTTTTAGAGAGGGAAAAAGAGAAGGAGAATCATAAAGGAGAAAGGGAAAAAGATTATCCTAGACTGATGCAGGAAAATATGACACCAGCATTTAGAACCCAGTATCTCATAAGACTTCCTGCAGTCCACTTGTTCCATCAACAGCCTCACCACTCCTCCCCATTCATTTCTCTCCACCCTCACCATTTTGGCATAATTCCTAATTAGATTTCATGCTGGGACAGTTAACTTCCTAGCCAAACTACCAACAAAAATATCCTAAACTATCCATCAAGCTTCATTTTAAACTTCTTTTTACAATACCGTATGGGAAGTGAATAAGCTTAGATGTTTTTCTTGTACTTCGAATCCTTATGTGACTAAGGACACAACAGTGATTAAGTGACATAGAAACTGGGATCTTTTCATTAATTCTTTTCAGGCATCTATAGAAATGTCAAATCTGCACATTACAGAGCAGTGCAACCAGAATCAGAATTTAAGACTAAATCTGTATGGACTGGTCTTCCGAAAGTTTAATTGAAAAAAATGTAAGGCAAAGAAGTATTGCTGTCAACAGAAGTGCTATTTTCCAGAGAGCACTAGGAACATTCAGTAAAGTGGACATATGGATGCACTTTATCCTATCAAAAAATAATGTTAAAAATTTTCTCTAGAGACTTGAAAATCCATTAGAAGCTGTTTTGGTGGGGTGAAAAGCGAGGTATTAAAAGAAATAAAATATGTATGAGTTCTAGTAAGTCATCTCTCCAGTTCCTTAACTTCTAACCTCTTCTTCAAAGCTTAAACCCAGCTTTTTTTCTACAGAAGTTTCTGGCAGAAAGAATTACTTTCAAATCAAGGTATTCTGCACTGGCACCATTAACTGGTAAGATTTTTTAAAAGAGTTTCTGTAGTGACCCATGTATGATTCAAACATAGTTCTTTTACTGCAAAACTATTTTCAGAGACGCATGTGGCTCAGGGGCCTCCAGCACAGGGAGGACACGGACCTGCTGCAATGAGTCCAGCGGAGGGCCACAAAGATGATCCAAGGGCAGGAGCACCTCTGCTATGAAAAGAAGCTCAGAGAGTTGGGGCTGCTCAGCCTGGAGGGGAGAAGGCTCCAGGAAGAGAGCATGTGTAGATTAGAGATAAGGAAGAAATCCTTTCCCAGGAGGGTGGTGAGGCACTGGAAGGGGTTGTCCAGAGAAGTTTTGGACATCCCATCCCTGGGGAGTGTTCAAGGCCAGGTTGGATGGGGCTTTGAGCAAAAATGTCCCTGCCCATGGCAGAAGGGCTGGAATGAGATCATCTTTAAGGTCCCTTCCAACCCAAACCATTCTATGGTGCTGTGATTATTGCAGTGTACTTCTGGCAGCAGTATGGTGAGCTTGATGACCCAGTTCAAGTTAATAGGAACAACTCCAGTTCATGGTCTGCCGCGCTAGGAAGACCTATTCAGATTACTGTACATACCAGCCCACAGAGAATTGCTGAAGATTTACTAAAATCCTTGCCTGATTTGTTGCTTTCTACTTTCTTAACAGTCAAACACCCACAACAGCTATATCCTTTATTTTAGCTTTTTTATTTATATCCTTCATATTTATGGCTACACAGCAGGACCTGTCCAACGCTTTAACTACATTATAATCCTTTCTTTCAGCGAGTACTTAGCACATGAAACATTTTTAACTGAACGCCTTTAAAAAATCCTAAATTTTAAGCACAAGCACCAAACACTTGTAACTTCCCTAAATTGTAAAAAAAAAAAAAAAAAAAAAAAAAAAGAGTGACTACTTGCAAAGAATTTCCAAGTCAGACAGAAATATGTCAGACTACGCATTAATGTATAAACCAGAGTCCTGTGAACAGAGCTGAAATATATCAATTCCACATCTGACTGACTCATGCTAACATCACTTGAGCCTTCTCCTGGTGTCCCTTTCTCTAGCTGATGCTACCAGGAGAACATGTACACCTCACACTATATGGCACACTAGAAAGGACTGCATTAAACCATGTGCAGGTCCTCATTCTCTTAGTAACTGTATCTGATCCACTTTGAGCCCAATCCACGAAAAGGACTATGAAGTGTGTTGTACTTTAGGTACAAGAAAAACCAAAACTGAGATTCCTGGCTTCATGGTTTGAAAATTTCTCAGGCATATGCATTTGTTTAATCACCAGTGTGGTGATTAGAGGCTGTGCAGAGGGCCCCGAGATTCTAGCCAAACTACATTTAAATCTAGAAATTAGATGAGAATAAAAACCCCTTACTCAGGTGTACCTAACCCACTCCTTTATCTTTCGCATTTTAGAGATTAAAATAATGACCACTTGAAGTAGCTTTTCCTTCTTATACTTCATGGAGACAATTTGGTTGCTCAACTCCGTCCTCAGACTGCCCTCTTGGGATCGGGGGCCTAAAACGTGAACATGACTGTTCTCAACCTGCAACTACTTAAAGCCATTAATGGATATGAAAATAAAAAAAGTCTGATCAAGCTTGGTCTTGCAAAAAGAACACAGACCTACTGAGATTTTTTGGTAACTTCTCATGCTGCATCTTTAAGACCTTCTACTTCAATCACCTGTTTATGAGTGACTTCCCTTCCTTCCACCCATCACATTACCAACAGGTGGATTTTACTCCAGGGTCCCATTTACACAATTGCCTCCCAACACAAAGCAACAGACACTCCTCACCATCATCCTGTCAATAAGAAGCAGCAGCAAGCTTTCTGCTTGCCCCGATTTCTACCAGTGACTTTTCCCTGGAAGGAAGGTCCTCCCGAAAGGATTCCTTGCTCCTCTCTGGAGTATTTTATTTCCTAAGGTTCGTGCAGAGCTGGAAAGGTCTCATTTGAATTCCAGCACAAAGAGCCATTAACTCTCACAGTCTGCACCCAGGACAGCCACTCTTTATCAAAACTAATTCCACTAACCTGCACCGGTGCTGCCTAAGTAGGTAACAGAAATTAGGAAATAGAGGTAATGAAACTCTCAAAAACTCAATATAGGTGCTGTAGGCTTGTGAGAAGCCATTTCAGTTTTGACTTTTTTCTCAACGCTGGTTGTCACAGGCGTGAGGCGAAGGGTGCACATGTGCCACTGACAGAAAGGAGGCAGCTACAAGATGGGAGAAGCCTTGTCTCTGGGGGAACACACTGGCAGCACCTCACAGAGGACACTGCGCACCGCAGAGACACTGCAAATCGGATGCCAAAAGGTCTCCATCGATGGACTGCAGAGAAGGTTGGACTAGGACAACTGACTCCTGCCGGGGGCAGACCTTGGGACCAAGGCGAATAAAACCGAACTGCGTCACAGCCTCTGGGGCTCGCTGGCTCGCCGGGGGGGGGCCTCTCTTGGGGGCGGGATTTTTGTTTGTTTGGTTCTTGTGTTGGGTTTGTTGTTGTTACGCTTTTTGAACGAGGGAAATCTGGATACCGTACTCGTTGCTTTTGAGGCTTTTTGAGTAGAGGGCTCCCTCCCTGGCTCGGGGACTCGCCCCCGCACTTGCCCCCTCACTGGCTCGCTCCCCGGCTTGCCCAGCACCCCTCGCCCGCCCCGGCCGCAGCGTGTTCCCACCTCCCTGTTCCGCTGGCCCCAGTGTCCAGCCCTACCTGGTCCCGCCTGCCTCCCCGCCGCTCCCGCAGCGACGCTGTCCAGGGCCCTGCAGTGCTGCCGATCACCCTCACCGCGTGTCCGGCCGTGTCCGGCCGTGTCCGGCCGCGTCCGTGGCCGCGGGAGCCGCGCCTGTGGAGCCGCGCGTGTCCGAGCAGTGCTCAGGTGCCGCAGCGACCCGCGTGCACCCCGCACCCTCCGCGCCGGGACACGGACACAGCCCCGGTGCCGCTGGGGGAACGCCCGCCTTGCCTCTGTCCCCGCTTTCTGTCCCCCGCTCCTTTTCCATTTTCCCTCCTTCTTTTCTGTCTTTTCCAGCTCTCTTTAGTGGGGCAGTTCCCCCTTTCTTTTGTATTTCGTTATCAATAAACGGTTCCTGATACGAGGTGTGTCTCGGCTCACTTCCCTTCGTTCCTGACCATTCCTAAAAGAACTCGTAGTTTCCCTCCGTGGAGCATGACAGGGCTGTTCCCAAATTGGTAATGGAACTGGGCAGTACAGCACGAAGCCCACAAGAAGAGGCTTTTCCCGGACATTTTCACGAGAAATCAAGTGAGGATTGGCTCTCACAATTTTTTAAGGTATAATAAACTTTCTGTGAATTATTTCAGTAGCAGTACCTTGTGCAGAGGCCGATAACTTTCAAGACAAGATTTTTAATCATGATTTTTTTATCACTAGACGACCTGCCATCTAGTCATAAAAATTCATTACTATTTTCTTCTGAATTAGACAGTTTTAATTACAATGCTGAAACACACAAGATAAATTGATCTAGGCATTTTTAAATAATTTAAAATACATTTTGTAACTAAAAAGCAAACAAAATAACCTATTTGCAAAAATGTTAAAATAAAAATATACATTCATCTTGTGCATGAATTAAAGTGTACCTAGAGGGTATATGTAGAATTAAAAATCAGATAGTATTAAAATGCAATTAAGAAACCACAATTATGCGTTAAACAGAGACACAAAGACAAGGGGTAGCTTTGTATCTCAGCTGTGGAATAGCTGTTCAGGGTAAATGAACTGAATACAGACTCCCCCTCACAACACATTGAAACTGCAGTCTTTTGTGGAGCTATGTAATTATTTAAGATCTCAGCAGCTGCTCAGGAAAGCTGAAAGCTGGTGTTGGCTAAGAAGTTTATTCAGGGTTCTGGATGGCAGTTCTCTAGCTTTCCTAAGGAGATGGTTTCAGTTTTATCTCTGTATCTGAGTCAAAAGGCTTGCAAGGTGGCTGTAAGAGCTGATGCTAAAGACTCTTTATTAGGGCTAATAAACTGGAATTTCGTTCAGATGCTGCAAAGATGAACCCATTGCTGCCCTTCTTCCCCAGCCCACGCCAGGTCCACAGCTCTGCTGCAGGGCACTGGCTGCCCCAGGAGCCCTGTGTGGGCACAAAGTCAATGCAGAAAAGGAAAATTTGTGCAAAAAAAGTCTGACCCAGGGGAACAGGTCTTTGCTGTCTTCCCAGAAACTATATTGGCATCTATACTGGGAGCAACCACATTTAAATTGTGAAGGAACAGTTATTCCACACACCATCAGTTGTAGTTGTTCCACTGCAAAATGGTGTCTTTATTTTACTACTTTTTTATCTGTTTGCTATCAGGTTTTGGTTTTATTTCTTTGTTTTTGTGGGGTTTGTTTTGGCTTTGTAGTTTGGGGTTTTTTTAGTTTTTACTTACAGCCTTGGTTTCAGGAATCATAAGAACAGCAAAATCTAGAAGGAACACATCTAAGCAATTCAGAAGTTCCAAGAAACAGTTTGGAGAGGCATACTTTCCATGGAAAAAAGAATATACTCACTTAGAAATGTTCAAACGCCAGTGGAGTTATAATTCTGCTTGCAATAGGTTCACCCAAACTGAGATGTCTGGGCATTTATGTAAGTGAATAAACTCTAATGATTCATGATAAGGATATTTCTATTTGGCACATTATACATATTATTAAGCTACTTGTTTTACTAAGAATCAGGTCATTCCTTCTTTACTCATAAATAAATCTAGAAAACAATGATGTCTCTCACAAAGACAGAAGTTCCAGGTGAGATCAAAACACTACTCTGGGCACTAATGCTATAATAAAATAGAATGGTAGCTTATTTTTTCTCAATTTTTAAATAAAGTTTTGACCTAATTGTCTAAAGTCCAATGTGAAATAATTATTTCTACTTAAACAAGTCTGCTAACACAAATGATAAATTTGATTTGACAACTGGATATTCTCATGGCATGTTGGTGACTCATGTGTCCTCTAATCCAAGTCACAGGCCAACATTTTATCATTGTTCTTTAGAGACAAAAAAAAATTCCACACAGCAAATGTTCAGGTCTTAACTGTACACACATTATTTAGAATTAAGTTTAATCAGCTCTTTATGTTCTAAATTTCCATTCGAATAAAGTATGTTCAGCGTGAAAAACAGTCATTTTTTATTCAGTGCAGAAGAATGAGTCTTTCCAAAGCTCTTTTCCAAAAGGTAATAAAGATTCACAGTTTTAACCCAATGGAAAGCCAATTGTGTATTTCAGTGTGGCTCAAGAAGTTACATGGTCTGTGTTATAAATACCAAGATGTTTACCCTGACAGGTCCCAAAACACCTGAGAAAGATTGTTTGGGTTTTTTTCTGTACAGCCTCATAACACTTGCTAGCAAAATATGATGATTCATGGGTGGTTTATTGTAAACTACATTTCCAAGGGTCTGTGCAGCCTGCAATAAGTGCGAGCTAATGAAGAGGTATTTTTCCGTGTTCTGTTACAAATGACACCATAATTACAATGATTTCTGAGAAAACCAGAAAATTATCACAAATTACAAATGCTTCTAGATAGAATCCATTTATTTTCCTTGTTTTTTTCCATTCAGGTTATATGGAAACTATACAGAAGCTTCAACAAGGCACTCTAAAAAACGTTGGTTTTGTTTTTTTTTTAATGGTGCATGTATTATCAAAACTCATACTTAACAAAAACAGTAATTAAAAAGTTAAAATAATTCTTTTCAGACATAAAAAAATTTTGTTTCTTTTGGGGTTCACTTAGTCCAATGAACTCCTGGCTACAGCTAATCTAGATGCTTCAAAGGAAAGTGCAATAAAGGTGGCATAGATATTAGATATTACCTGATTTTATGTCTGCCTAAATTTCATAGCTGCATGGTAATTGGTAATCGCATACTTCACACATTGAAGGATGACAGATTGCAATTCCTTTTGGAAATACATTAAAAATTTAGTAGGATAATGCTTTAAAAAAAGAAGTTTGTCAATTTTGAAAAAATGTAACTTAAAATTAACATTATTCAATTACTAATGTATCTGGAACTTTTAGTTTCATCTTTAGTGTTATCCTGGATTCTGCCTGGGTTCCCTTGCTGTTTGGCTCAATCCACCAATAAACGAAAGTGCCTAATTTAACACCTGTGTAACAATAGCATGCACATTTTTATTATGATAAATTCTAGCATTAAAAAATTCCATGGTAATGTCTGCTTATGAAAGTACACTCATTCACATGGCAAACTGGCTGATCAAAAAAGCACCGTGGCAGCATTTAAAACAGATGTGCTACTTTATTAGTCCATTCATTCAAACTAAACAAAGGTCAAAAATCGGCAAGAACTAATAAGTAAGGATTTCATTCCAGTGTCTGGAGAAGTTTGGGTTTGCTCAGGTGATTCCTGCTCTCTCACTGCTCTGTTTCTCATTGTCTGCTTCCCCAGAGGTGGCACCTGGTCCAGCCTTTGCAGGAAAAGCATGAGCCATGTCCTCCAGAAGTCAGGGGGAAATGAGGACTCTCCTTCAAAACACTGCTGAAGGAAATGAGTGGTGATTGTTTTCCCAGTGGTACTTCTCTGCCTTTCAGCTTTTAAGGAATGTGCTCAGAAATGTGTTAGGAGACCTGCATTCAAATCCCTCTTCTGCAGAAGGTGATTCTAACCCATCCAGGTTCAGCCCAGCTAACACGGTTTGCCAAGCACAAGTCTCAGGTATTCCAGGGGCCCTGCAGGCAACTTCAAATCGTTCCTCATTTCCATTCTGCGTAAATATTTGCTGGCTAAGAGACAGATTCGGCACAAGGCTTCGTTTTAGGGCATTTATCTGTGATGGTAGTTCTGACTTCCAGTCCTTGTTGTACCTTTTTGCTCAGCACTTCCTGAAACCAGAACCCGTGTTCTTCAGTGGTATGGCTAATTAACTGTGACAATCAGATTCTCCTCCTTTTTTTTTTATGTTAACATTCATTAACATTATTTTTTTTTCAGTTGGTGGATCTTAATTGTTTAGGCCAAGTGGAGCAGCCCTTATGAAAAGAATTTAGACTAAATCCTTCATCACAGAAAATGCTGATGGCCTAATTATTCTCCTACACAGAAAACAGAGACATTTACTTAAGACGTAGTTGCACAGACTTCCCTTTCAGTAAATGGGGAGGAATGAGCATTTTTAGATGTGATTCATCTCACCCTAAAGCAGCTGCTTAGTATAAGCCACACCAACCAGACTCTACAAATGCCTGCAGAGATCTAAAATTAGGTGAACATAATTACACCACAATTACCATAAACTGCTTCTACACACAACAAAAGAAATGGGCAACTTCCTCAGGGAAATCAGTAAGACGAATTTCCATCTGGAATTGCCCTCCTCTGTAGCGCTGGCATAGTGGGGAGCTGCTGCGCTTCAGAAACAGCCGCGTGTAGGTGTGATCAAACAGGCTCCAAGCCTCCAAGGGCAGCAACATCAAAAGTCAGTGTTCTGTGCAGGCCTGTTGAGTAGGCAATAGATGGAACCTTCAGGGTTTACCTCCTTTGCCAGGGTAGTCCCCAGCATGTGAGCAAGGGGAACACTGCAACTTCAAAATTAAAAAAGTTGGTAGTTTGTTTTTTCCTTTTTTTTTTTTCTTTCATAGGGAGCAACAATACACTAATATTATTTCCTACTATAATACAAAGCCCGTGAGGCATTTTAAAATGCAAATTAAAAACAGAATATCCACTGATGCACTGATATTATTTCCTACTATACTACACAGGCCATGAGGCATTTTAAAATGCAAGTTAAAAAACAGAATATCCACTGATCCCACTGCTGAGTAACATCAAGAGTAATAAAGTCTTCAAAATACTCATGGCCATTTCTGCATTTCAAGGGCATTGTACTGAGCTACTAAACAACAAAAAAAAATCAGCACATTTTTAAAGGGATCCTTTGGACAGCAAGATTAATTCCTTGGAGAATCAGAAAAACTGAAACTAAGACTATCCAACCGAACACATTTATTTTTATGAACAGGGGATGCAAAACTATAGATACTGAAATTTCTCACAGATTCATAGTCTTGGTTTGGAGACAGCAGTGAACCACTGACTGATTTGAGGTTATCATAACCAGAAGAAAGTTCAAGTCCTAAACAAATCGTTAGTTGGCTCTGTGTCTTGTTCCGAACAGCAGCAGGTGATTCAGAAACAGCTGCACGAAGCCCATGTAATACCTTATGTGCAATAACACTTGATCAATATCTATTTCTAACAGTAGAGATTAGGACTAGTCTTGATGTGCACATCTTCACAGTCTTTCCAAAAAATCTGATATTATTTATGATCAAAAATTCTGAAGATTGATACCTTCTTTTCGTATTATTATGTCAACTCCAACATACAATCACTATTAGTTCCCTTACTAAAAAAAAAAAAAAAAAACCCAACAAAAAACAAAAAAACTTGGTCTTACTAACACATTTTTTTCTATGAGAGTTCCTTCCTAAAAAACCCTGATCATTTACTTTGCTTTTCTGTGAAACCCCTCTTGTTTAGCTACAATTTCTTAGAGGGAGATGATCAGCACTGAGTCAATATTCTTCTCACTGTTCATCACTGTCTTCCTTATTTAATCTGATTTTGTTTAGTGCTACCAGTTGCAGGTGATGCAAATGTCTTCACTTGCCTATGAACAATTTCATTTTGGGGTGGATTTGGGGCAGCGAACTTAAAACTATGTAAAGGGTATTTCAAAAGTGGATCTAGTAAAAGATACTGTAGCTCATTCTTCGCTTTAAAAAAGTAAGAAAGAAAGCAAGAAAATGGTATTATTTTTAATTTGTATTTCTCCAAGTATACCTTTCTAATATGTTTAATATTACCAACTTTTTTGCCTTTGAAAAGAGGTATAATAATTGTTTTAATATCAAATTATCTATTCTAAACATATTTCTGATACTGTGATTGTGACAATGTAACTATCAATTTGTTTTACAATTTCTTTTTCTTTTAAAGAAACGGGTCTTTTATAAATAAAATATTTCAGAGGGTTAAAGAAAGTGCACTGGTTTTCAGTAATTTAGTCAAGTATTTTTTTGATAAAAATAGAAACTCATTACTATAGAAAAAATGAGTGAAGCATTTTCTTGCTGCATTTCTTAATTAGCAAGGACATGAAGTATTGCTTATCACAGCTACAGTGTTCTGTCTTGCTCAATAATTTTTTTCATCAGTCTTATTTGGTATAAATTGAGCATGGCAATAAAAACTCTTAATAATACAGTCTGTAAGATGTGAACTCTTTTATTCGAACTGTTGTGACACAGAAATAAAGACAAATACAAAATGTGTCTTTTTAGCAGAGAATCTTGGCTGTCCCTGTAGCTCTGTTCAGCTCCATTATTTTGATTTTATGTTTCCACATATATTTAAACTGGGGGTTTTACATACACTCAGAAACACAGCAGAGAAAAAGCAAAGCTGTCATATCTGATATTAAAGAATACTGCAAAATCTAAAAAGAGCAACTGTACAACAAACTACCTGGATATTGTACAATTAAATTTTCATCCATAAGAGCAACTGGCTTTAGCCTGAGGTCTGCTGGACTGGACCTGCTCTGTCAGGATAATTGCAGGTGGAGTTTGCCCTTTCTTGTGCTTTGGCAAATTGGTTGGTAACCTCTGGGGCTGGTGAGGTAACAAGGGTGATCAGGGCACATCTGCAAACAAAGGGGATCCACAACCCCCAGATATCCTCCCTGACCTTTGGTGATGCCTGCCCAGCCTTCAGCTGAAAGCTTCCCAGGTGTCCAGCAGTCTGACCAGCCACTGCCGCTTTTTCCTAAGCAGAATTGTACATCTATTTTCATACTCAAATGTGTCAGGAATCAAACAGCGGAACTGTTGCTCCCGTAGACATACTGAACAATATTAAATAAAACACAATATGCTTTTAAAATTGCTTTTATTTTTATCCCTTTGAAGAGCACCTTCAGACACCTACAGTGAAAGCTACAGCCTTCTTAATATAAATTATTTGCACTTTTGTGAATCTCTTATATAGTTTCTAAAGAGGAATCACTAATACTGCAACAGATTATCATTTAAGTAAAAGAAATTGCAAATACAAAAGGAGAGCCCTGAAAGTAAAAGAAAACCTCATACCTGCTTTTTCATAAAGCTTCTATAAAGCATGCCATGGAATCAGGAAAGCAATTTTATTATAAATCTAGTACCTGAGGTCTCTGAATATATTTCGTACTGGATGTCACCTCCTAAACTACTGAGAATTGAAGGATATGTCAAATGTAATTTGAAAGCAATTTCTTATAAATATATAATAAAGGCTAGAATTTGACCTAAAACCTCAATGCAATACTCATTTAGGCATTCACAGAATGCATCTTCCCCAGACCATACCTTGGCCAATACTCACCTCAGGAAATAAATGCAATGAAAATATTTTTAAAAGACATTCCAAAAAGCACATAAAATTTAAATTATACAAAAATACAGCTAATGTATTAGAAATGAATGCAGATAAACACAAAGGAAGCAATACTTTATTCAGAATACAGTATTGTATTGACTGGGGAAAAGCATCTTGCTGTGGTTCAAAGTTGAAACCATGACTTGCTTATGATGTTTTTTCCTGAAGGAATAGTTTGACAATCTCAATAGCTGACGACCACAGAAACATTGGACATGTTTGGATATAGGCCACTAGCAAACTGCAGCTACAACTGATCTGCTCAAACAGTTTGCTGTCCAAAACACACTGCTGGGTAAATAAGCATGAAACTTAAGAAACACCCCATCTCCCATACCAGAAACAGGTTACTTTAGGATAATTTTTGCAGTACTGCAGGAACATGTATTTCTTTTGGAATCTTGCTGGATGAGTTAAACATCGAGTGCACTAAACCATCAGACATTGGTGCTTTCTGAAGTAATAATAATAATAATAATAGTAATAGTAATAATAATAACAACTCTGAGATGTTTAGGTTTTGCTTGTTACCACTGTCTCAGAAGAGCTCAAAGTTCACTTATGTATAAACCAGAATCCCCTTGTCATTTTTTATAGATTTTACTGACAACAGGAAAGTTCAAATGGCTAAGAGCAAAGCAAGAAACAGATTCCACAAGACAGCTTTAAATGTTAGTCAAGTACAAGAGATTGCTTATGTACTTTAAGAACTGATTGCTGCCCCTTCCATGAAAACAGTTTTTCACCAAACTGGAGCATAAAAAAGCAGCATTTCACCTGTATAGGTAATCTTCTAATGTGACTGAAGACTTATTTATATAAATGTGCACATTTTTACATCAATACTGCCGCATTATCAGTAAGAAAAAATAACCTATCGGATTAGTTCCACATTTTACAGTGCTGTTTGACACGTTACAAAGCAACAGACTTTATTTCACTGTGCTGTAATCAGCACACCAAATACTGGAACATTGCCCTGCTGGTTTGTGTCACAAAGTGATGTGTTACAGTAGTGACAAACAGTGTCTTACTCACTCTTTTGGTTACAATATTCATGAATTTCAGTACATGAGCTTCCATATTTTCCCATTTACTACCAATTCTAAGTTCTACATAACTGCCGTGGTATTTATCAATGCCAAGCAATTTAATTTGTTTTATAAGTGACTTCTCCCAGAGCTGTTTTCCTGTACAAGTGCCAGGTGTAGCTGGAGAGCACCGTCCCTCTCACCACGCCACTCCTGACAACAGTTCTGTCTCTGCTAGCAAATTTTTAATATTTACAACAATAAAAGTTATGCATGAGAAGAGTCAGACAATTTTATATCTCTGGCAACTAACATATCAGATGCACTGCAAGAACATGAATGAAATTGTTCTGCAGAGAGACAGATCCTTAGCAGTTTAAGTGAAGAAACCTACCCTGGGCTTTCTACACATAAAATACTACAGATTCCTCCCCAGACTCCAGAATCCTTAGGGCAAAAGAATGCTGAATTAATATAGCTCAAATCCTAAAGTGGATGAGACCTCTTCAGTGGTTTTAAAGAGAGAAATCACATGGAAAGCTCTGGAAGAGCTTTAATTATGGGGGGAGTAGCTATTTCTGCACTACATGTGAGTTTCTTATGGAGCCCTGGAACACATCATGGCTTGGGCTCTCCAGTGTGAGCCAGACACCCCCAGACACCTCCAGAGAGTGACACAAAGGCAACCTGAGAGCTGGAGCACACGGGAGGAGCATCAAGAACTGCGGCAAAGCAGAGCACATTTGATATTTTAATTCTCCACTGCTGAAGCAAATAATAGCTGCTGTTTTCTCTTAGCCACTCAGAAGATGCATTTCCTTGAAACGCATATGATTTTAATGCTATTTTAATAGTATTTGCTTTGAATTATGGCTAATAAAGTATCTTTCCTTTGTGATATTATCTTCTCCTTGTGGATTATCCAGCAGAAGTTTTGTTTTCTGGCACTCTGTGCAAGATTGAAGTATTCATCATCATCCCCAGTTCTCAGAGAAGAAAGTTAAAGAGACTTGCCCAGGGCTGTGAAGAAGCTGCTGGAGAGTGAGGGTCAGAACACA
Source organism: Acanthiza pusilla (assembly GCA_036630365.1). Classification (NCBI taxonomy): domain Eukaryota; kingdom Metazoa; phylum Chordata; class Aves; order Passeriformes; family Acanthizidae; genus Acanthiza; species Acanthiza pusilla. Next base: position 42,125,830 of record JAXCHO010000079.1, read on the forward strand.
GATCTTGGTATTTTAAGCCACAGTCAATCTCCTAGCATTAAAAAATAGTGCTTTACACTGAACCAAGACCTCATGTTAACAGGCGACTGGTTTTTTTTTTTTGTTTGTTTGTTTGTTTTTTTGTTTTTGTTTTTTTTTTTACATAATAATGTACTGGTGTGCTTGTAGCAAGAACCAACCAATTCATAACAAAGAACAGAGAAACTATTAAACCTCCACAGCAAAAGAACATAACCACAGAGAAAACTGTTTGCTCTAATGACTTGCCATGGATCATGTAGGGCATTGGAGCTGACCTCCCTTGGTGGCACAGAATAAAACAGGAAAGATTTTGAAAGAAGTGGGGCTGGGCTATTCAATCTGCTTGGAGCATTTACACCAAATCTCCATAGCTCACCTAACTAGATTATCCATTCTTTAGAATACAAAGATTAATTGGAATAGTTTAACGCTTGTCAAACTCCAGAGTCATAAGTAGAGACACTGAATAAATAGACAGTCTAACAATCATAAAAAAATTTAACTTTGCCCAATGCCTGAAGGAGATGTACTGCACAACCTTTTGGAAAAGGAACAAAATAAAACCCTTCCCAAAAACCAAATTTGAGCATTCCAGTCCAAAGGATAAGGCACTGGACTGCTACCTGTAGCAGAACATGAAGAATGGATGCTCCAAAAGTGGGCTACTTAGACCATAATCCCTTTCTTCCAAAAGGCAATGTTCTTGTGGTTTTCTGCTGCTGATATCATATCAGGCCAATTATTACATTAATTGAATTGTGCTTTTTGTGCAATACCATATACACGAGCATGAGATACACAGAAAAATGGGGATTCTGTTTCTCCAGAATAAGAAAAAACTTAAGTCTGGAAATTACTATAACTTGACTTCCGTGATCCTCCAAACTCCTCTGAATAAAGACAACAGGAAGAACCAGAAGAGAGAAAAAAGGTTATTGTAGTTGCTTCAATGTGATTTTGTTCCTCTTATTTGAAACAACCTTCAGATTGTTTCTTTTCTGTGATAACAAGTAAGATCAGTAAGTGTTGAAGATACTCACTTTGCCCAAGATATCCATTAAGAAATGCTGGAACATACCATGTCACTGGAGACACTCACGTTAATCGTAATACCTAATTTTCTAGGTACTTTTCTTCTTTTTTACTCCCAGAGTCTTAGACTGCTGCCTTTACACTGTTGTGCTACAGAAGGATGAGACTTAGAGGAGGTATAGTATATACATAATATTCTCTGTACTTTCAAAATTCTATCCTGACTCTTTATCTTCTTCAAGCTTGAATAAACACAGACAGGGAACTTCCATGGATGATAAGAGGGTTCAAGATACTGGAAAGAGGAATTGAAATAGCAAGATTCAAACATCAAAGAAGGTGCAAACCACTCCGATCTCTGCGTGACTGAGGATGGAGGCAAATCACCAAACAAGGTCAAGTCACAGGGGTGGACAAAGTCACTTCAGAGCAGCCAGGGAAGTATCATCGGTGGCCGGGACTCTCCTGCCTTTCCAGTAAAGGACGATGAAGCACATTACTGTGACCTCCTGACTGAACAGGCATTGTTCAGCAGCTGCTCGGCATTAATTTGTAACACAACTAACTCATCTGCTTTCAAACATCAACTCTCATCTTTTAGTTGCCAGCACCACCCTTTTCCTGTCCTGTCTATCCAGAGTGCAAAGTCTTCTGGGAAGAACTGTCTCCTACCACACACTTCTGCAAAGCATGGGAAAATATGGTGTCTGGTTACTTTGTGGAATTCTAGATGAAATAAAAAAACAAACACCCCCCCCAAAAAAAAAAAAAAAGTAGAATAATGGTTCCTATTTACTAATATTTTTTCTGCCTGCATTTTTCACAGACATTCAATTGTGTTCTCATGGATTGGCAAAAAAAAGTTATCTCCGACACTCTTCCTCTTTGCAAATATTACTTCTGGATTCCCATTCTCTGGTCAGTCCATAAAAGCCAACATCTATTTTGCAGAGGACTCATCCCAATGCATCATTTGTATAGATCCAAGTGAGAGCATTCAGACACAAAAAATAACTCCAATGCTGTATCTGTAGCTCTGGAGAGTTCTGCATTCATGGCACATCTCTACCATAGTTCATTGCTTAGTAAAACACTTTGAGCTATAGCATATGAAAAGCACTAAATAATGTGTAACAGAATATAAACTGAACCACCTTATATTTAAAGATTAATGTTTCCTCCAGCTGAATAACTGTCTTACGGAACTTTCTGTGCTCCTGTGTAGGGGCTGTGTTTAAATTGTGTGAATTAAAAATAGGGAGAAAAGGTAAATATGACATTTTGCTTTGTAACTATTTACCTACACTCTAGACATGTTCAATGGGGAAATAACGTAGAATTTTTAAAAGTCCTTAATTTCACTGAGCCTCTGCTAGAACTAGTTTTAATTCTGATGCTGTTTTTTCTCCAACTGCTTAATGTTACTTTAGCTTGTTTATTTCCATATTTTTATATGAGGCTTCTCATGTCTTATCTCCAGCGAGGCCTTGCAGGTTTGCCTACACAGCGAAAGAATCTGCAGGGTTAAAATCAAGTCTAGGACAGGATAGCCTGGGATGGACACAAACGAGGTGCATGTTCACATTCACTGCTGCCATCCCTATGAAAAACCCAGGCAGTTTTATGAAAGTTAATAACTACGTGACTGACAATTGCTGAAAGAAACACTGACCCACACCTCCCACTGAAATTTCACGTCGTATCAGATGTATGAAGGAAATAATTTTATCACTTTTGCCACCGAAGTATCAACAGAGGTGAGAGCATGTCTTTTGCTGTTTTACTCTCCAATATCAAAGAAACATTAAATATAAACTAACCATAATCTTGTAAATTGTTAAACCCCACAATCTGCAGCCCTGTGCGTTGATTTCAAATAAAAGCTGATGGCAGAAAGGGTTAGCAACTTCCGTGTTTTGAAATGGGAAAGTCTAAAACCTTTTGCATTCAGTACAAACATGGACTAATATTGTCAAAACTCTCAGCAAACCCCCAGCTCTCCCCAAGTTCATCAGCAACAGCAGGAAGAACATGTCCCAAGGTTAAAGCAAGGAGATACACAATGAGATGCATTCTACAAACCAGCTCCTGTTGGAGGGACACATTTTTTTCTATTGAAATCTTCTACTACATAAATGCTCACAAACATGCTGCAAAAGTATTGCTTTTCTAAACACACGGACACAAGCTGGCAACCAGAAATATTAAGAACAAATTCTTAAACATTGCCCAGCAGCCTGAAATTATCAGTGAAATCACAGAGGCAAAATGCAAGCAAGTTTATACCACACAGTTCCCAATATCGGCAGTGATTTCAGGCTTTGTAATTAACTCCAGTTTGAGTATTGCCTTTCCAATTTCCAAATAACAAAATATTTAGATTTTTCTATTAAGTTCCGAGTATACTGAGCAAGCAGATGCAACCTGCATTACTATTCTCTACTACTGCAGTACCAGCAACTGTGTCAAGTGAGCAAGCACAGCACTGTGCTATGCAGTGTTGGCTGCCTGTATGAGAAAAAGGCTCAGCTCTGAAATGCTTAAAACCTTCACAAAAACTGCAAGAAGGACAACAAAAAGGTGTAAGTAACAACAAAGAACTTTGGGGTTAAAAGAAGCATCTGGCTAAGGATGTGACTACAGGACAGGAGTACTTCTGACATTGACAAGCCATGCACTACGTGCAGCTAGGTCTTCTCTATTTTTTAGTAGCATGTTTCAGAATTGACTATCCATTTGCAACTGTTTTCCTTCTAGTAATACAGAATTTTCATTTAAAATGACTTCCAGGATTCAGAAAATTCTTTCCCATTCAGACCTTTTACTCGGATGCTGATGCTCTAAGTACCTGTGAATGATTTTAATGTACTTGTGCTGGAGAAATTTAAAGCAAGGCATTTACCAAGATATAGATTTGTCCGATACACATTGCATTACAAGTGGAAATGATCTACAGTAACGTTTAGACTCAGAACCCCATGGCTTAACATTTTTATGTTACTGAGAACTTTTGCCTTTGGCTGTCCGAGCTTAAAAATCAATTCGCTACTTTAAACTTTATGCTGCTGATGTCATTTTTTATTGTTGAACTCAACGATCTGAAAACTTCAAAGAACAAGATCATGAAAAATTGCTTCCCATTTACCACAGTTTAAAGCAAAAAGTGACCACTTTCAAGTCTTCAGTTTCTCTTTGCCCTTGTGCAGCATGAAACTCTGCAGGATCACAACCTCGTGGTGAGTAGAACCACATTTGAATCTCCAGATAAAGGGTTTGGCACTCACATGCTATGTTCATATTCTTTTCCACTTTAACAAACTCCTAATACCTCTCTCTATTTTCATTTTATGACTGACTTTTATTGATCTATTTCTGCTCTCAGCTATGTTTACTACCAGTTTATAGCAATATAATCAAGATCAGATTTCACTTCAGTGCCTGTGAAGCCATTTTCCTAAACAAAATAAAAATTGTATCCCTGTATCTATGATTCCTAAATAATTCTTGGTGATATTTTGGAACTGGATCTGATTTTCTTAATGTCTCACTCTCCTTTGAGTCTCAGAACCAAGACAGATTGCAAATGTTAAACCCTTAATGAAAAGTCATTCATGTCTACCTGGGATCCACTGTTGGCTTTTCCTCACTCCTTCAGCAGAAGAGAGAACTTAGCTCCATTACCCAGTCACAAAAATAAGCAGAAAAATTAATTTTTGTCCTTTTCCAGATCCCTGGCTCATGCTGTCCCCGTCTGAGCCCATCAGCAGTCCTGTTCTCTGCAGGTACCCTCTGTGCTGTGGCTGCAGCTCTGCACAGGAGCCCCTCCGCCCTTACCCAGGGTGTTCGTCGTTTCGTGGGCCCTTTCCCATCAGCAGGCTGCCTTTTCTCATCCCAGTGCTGCCAGGCAATCAAAGGGCACATTATCACTGCTTTGATGTGAGAGGACAGAGAACGATTTCTGCTAATTGACAGCATTTTCACCATTTGCTGACAACCAGCGCACTAGGTTTGGCCTGAAGCCCTGGATGCTGGCTTATACTTTTCATTTCTCATGGTGCTAAACTGAAATGACTGCACATCATAAACAGATATTTGGAGAGAACCTCTCCATCACTCCATTTTTATTTGAGCTTTCTTCTATAGACAGGCTTTTTATTTGTTTCCTTCCATTAGCAAAGTCATCTTTTTTTTTTCTCTGTACCTTTATTTATGCAACGGATGATTTTGTGTCTATCTAAATGTTTTCTGTCATTCTAAATTGACTGCCTCGATGACTGTGCAATTTGGTGTCTGAAATCAAAGCTCTGAAAATGTCAGTGTGTAAGCTACAACATCTTAGCTTTACTTTTATCAGGCCATAGAGTCTCTCCTCAGATTGTTGTTTTCTTAAATGTGTTTGAATGGAGCTATAAAACAAGTCTCCTGCAGGAAGCAGTCGGTCAGTGAATGGTTATTGCTTCAGCGGGAGCAATCACACAGTATCACAGAATCTGTCAGATGGACGGTGTTAATTCTTTGGTGTTTGGCTGGTAATTACAGAGCATGGGAAAATGCCTCTTAACCTGGAGGCAGTAAGTACAACTGCTGACACACTGTTACTAGCGACTCTGGTACCATGGACAAGCTGGCAGGGAGGTTAGTGTTCCCAAAGTCAATACTTGCCAGCAGTTATTGAAGCATGTGTTGCGAGATACTGTGGAGAGTTACAATAAGGAGAAGCTGATGCTGCAGCTCTGTTTATTGGATTGCAACTCCTCTTTCTCCTGGTCCAGGGGGCACAAAACTCTCTGTGCAGACTCTGCAAAAAGAACGGCTCTGTAATGTTGGTCTTGAAGGATCCATTTCATTACTTCTAATTGGGGATTTGGACTCAAGAACAGGACTTTTTGATTGACAGATTCACAGAAAAATCACAGAATGGTTTGGGCTGGGTTAAAGATCACCTTATCCCAACACACCCTGCCATGGGCAGGGCACCTTCCATGAGACCAGGGTGCTCAGAGCTCCATCCAAACTGACCTTGAACACTTCCAGGGATGGGGCATCCACAGCTTCTCTGGGCAAACTGTTCCGCTGCCTCACCACCCTCACAAAAAGAATTTCTTCCTAGTATCTAATCTAAACCCACACTCTTTCAGTTTGAAGCCGCTCCTCCTTGTCCTGTCACTACAGGCCCTTGTAAAAAGTTTCTCTTCGTCTTTTTTGTAGGCTCCCTTCCGCTACTGAAAGGCTGCAATTCGGTCACCCTGAAGCCTTCTCTTCTCCAGGCCGAACAATCTCAGTTCTCTCAGCCTTTCCTCGTACAAGAGGCTGCATCCCTCTAATCATCCTAGTGCCCTTCCTCTGGACTTGGTCCGACAAGTTGAAGTCCTTCCCGTGCTGGGTCCCCAGAGATGGATGTGACTCAGGTGGGGTCAGAGCAGAGGGGCAGAATCCCTTCCCTCCCTCCCTGCCCTGCTGCCCACGCTGCTGGGGATGCAGCCCAGGACACGTTTGGCTTTCTGGGCTGCAGGTGCCCATAGCTGGGCCATGTCCAGCCTCTCCCCCAGCAGCACCTCCACTGCCACTGCAGAGTGAGGCACAGAAGCTATTGGGTACCACAGCCTTCTCCTCAGCCATTCCCAGCTTAGCAGCACTGTTTACTGGGGCAGGGTGAGGAGGAAGGGCTGTACACCTTCACTGACCTTCCTTTCATGGTTAACATAGCTGTAGAAGCCTTCTTGTTCTAACACAATTCCTAAGCTGAGGAGGAGAGGCAGATGATTAGTTATTTTCAAGCAAGTTCTCCTCCCCTTGCAAGCACACGGTGTAAGATAAGCATAATTTCTGTCTATCCAATTGCTTCAGTTTGCAGTAGTAGGAGACACAGCCACGGGAATGGGATCTGCTGGCAGAACAGCTTTGGGGCAAGCCAAAGGCTCTGGTTGGGGCCACAGCTCACACCCACAGCCAATTCAGCACCCAGTTCCACTCTCACTGTAAAGCCATTACATATATTGGAAAAATAGAAGCCTTTTTTCTTATTTTTTTTTAGTTAATAACCCTTTTCCTTCCCACTCCCAGCAACAACATCACCAGGAAGTTTATTAATGTTCCGAGGAGCTTTAAGGACAGTGTTATTTGATAAGGTGCATTTAAAGCACATCTAATTACAATCTGCAGCAAAGTGAGAAGTTACTAGACATCTGTCATGTAATTGCACTGTCATTAATTAATTTTATCAAAATGCTACTGCTTTTGTGATACTGCTGGAAAGTTTATTTTAAACTAGTATGACAGAAAATATTTTTTGCATTACCACCAGCTGTTATGGCAAATTTTGAACTCTGCTTAAAATAAAACTGGAAATGAAATATACTTGTTCCCCCTTCTGATTTTGCTAAAATCAGTTAAAAGTAAAAGAAATGAATGGTTGATATTATGATTAAGAATGGGAGAAAGCCAGCAAGAAGGATGTGAAAGAAGGAATGTCATGTTCTGGCTAGCCTTGGATAGCTGGTAAGAATTCTTAGGCAAGAATCCTCAGCACATATCAGAGTAAGTTTTTTTTAAATCCTTCCCTACACAGTAAGGTTTTTTTAGATAAATTCAGCCCTATGGATGCTTGATCTTCAACCTCCGAATTGAAACAGCTGGCCTAACAAAGGCATAAGAAGCTTTGTGTCTCTAAGCCCCTGACCGAGTTAGACAATGATCACAGACTTACCATATGGCTGATGTTAAAAAGAAATATTGAGTAGTTACTGGTTCAGTGATCACCACTTATCCCTAGCTCTGACTGAGACAACAATTTCGTGGAGAAAACAAGGGTTATGGGGCACTGAGGAAACAAGGAGGTAGGAAACTGCAAGCAATTTCATATATTTTAAAAAAACCAAAATCTTACAGTGCTATTCAGGGGCATGGCCCAGGCTAAGGTAGCTCCTGAAGAAAGAGGAGGGCCTGGCAGCGAGAGGACATTGTTTCTGTGTGGACTTGGCACCCAGAGAGGAACATAAGGCCAGTTTCGGGCAGAGGCAAAATAAGTAATGTCCACACAGGCAGACTGCCCTAGTAAGAGATGTCCTTGCTGCTGGCTCTCCTCACTGGCAGGGTCCTGAGGTGGTGACCTTGCTGTTATTGCTGCCAGCAGCACCAGCCTGTGAGCCTGCGACAGGGCAGCGGAAACAGAGGGAGGTGCTCCCGCTCTTGCCCCACACTGCAGCAGTCAGAGAGAGATTTTTCTCTTTTACTTAGAGCAAAAAATACTCAGTGTTGTCTGAATTGACAAGCAGCACTGAGGTGGTTCTGATGATGAATATTTTTCATTTCCAGTAGTGCTGAGAAATAACAGATCCCAGCCTGGGGATTGGAGTAAGCCTGGCCTATCCACAGCACACAATTCTGCTGTATCACCCCTGGCTTTTCCTTGCCCTCTGCATCCCTTACCCCAGCTCTGTGAATCTTTCAGCCTCACTCCAAATTCCCTTCTTACACTGTTTTGGCCCCTGCTTTTATTCTCCACCTCTGCTAAAACTTTCCTTTCATCCTATCTTGCAGAAATTAATTCCTTTTCCGTTGGGTCTTCTGACACATCTTCTGCCTTCACTGCTCTCTGCCAATTCCCAAGCACTGCTTCCCCATGGACTCTGAACTCCCAAGTGGTTCATGTTTGAAGCTATTTTTATGGTTCAGCAACCAAAAGCTGTTCTGTAATGGGCAGTATTTGGATCCAAAGCACAAATAATATTCTGCTGCCTCTTACATATTTTCTAAGGTAACTCAACAATATATATTGTCAAAATGTTAGTTGCCTGTAGCCCCTTCTACCTTTATACCAAATAATCCCTTTGCTCTTTCCAGAGCCTGTTGAGTAAGTATTTTTCATTATTATTTAAACCTCTCGACATTAATCTTCTGAACTTCCATCAATAATTGTAGGATCCTATAACAAATGATGCATCAATGACTTAAAATTCGTGAGAATACTTTCTTAAAAGACACTTTGGAAGGGGGGCTATTGATGGGTTTCCATTCTTGCAAAATAAGCATACTTGTGGATGCTGCCTTAAATTTTCTTATTATTTTAATAATTTAATTTACAATTCTGTTTGCTTTTCTTAATAAAAGCTGTATGTCAAAAGCTGCAGCTCAACTCATGAATGTGACAGTATACTCTCTGTCTGCCAAAACAATCTGACTCAGAGATATAACATGAATGAACCTAAGGTGTAGGCTGTTTGTTTGTTTGTTTCTGGGTTGGTGTTGTTTTTGTGGGTTTTGTTTTTTCTGGGGGGGGCGAGTTGACAAAGGTTAGATGTTATTACCAAAAAAACTCCAACCCCCCCCCCCAAAAAAAAACCCCAAACAAACAAAAAAAACCCCCCAAAAACAAAACAAAACAAAACACCAAAACCCCAAACAAAAACCCGAAACCAAAAAAAACCAACCCCCCCCCAAAAAAAACCCCAAAAACCCACCCAAAAGAATTGTTGCTTAGATTGTTACCTTTTCTTCTTACTGTTTACTCATAAATTCTATTAATGCTAATGAGTTACTTGCATTTATTCAAGATGGACTACATCTACCTCCATAAATAGATTTATCTAATGGGACTACGCTTTGGATTTAAGTACTTTGCTGGAATGGAGCCAAAATCACAAATCCTTTCACTTTCTTTAGCACAATATGAAATTCCAGGTTGTTGCTCTCACCTTGAAGACCTCACTGAGCACTACAGCTCCTCATACATTTGCTCCCAGGGTTGCCTTCTTATGCCATTGATTTCTAAGCAAAAAACCAGAGCATGCCCAGCAAGAGAGTGCTCCTGCACCAAGCTTGTTTGACTTGACTGTTTGGAACCCTCACGTAGTAGAAAGCACTCAGAGGTGACCAGGATATTTATAAAAAAGCATTAGATGCAGGTCCTGTTGACATTCAGAGAAACAAGCGTGGCTCTAATCTTTAAAGAGCAGGTTAGCATCTTGAGAACAAAGCAGATTACAAAGGAAACCAGAATGAAAATTTAACTGAAAATTCTCACAAGGAATTGTATGAACCACTCTTAAAGCTGCCTGCAAACATACTTAAGAAGGTGTAGATTACTGACTTCAAAATCTTCTCAAGCCCCAAAATAACGATTAAATTTATGAAAAAAATATCTGAAGTGAAGAAATTTTCCAGTGGAAAAGGTGTAAGATGCTACTGTCACAGTCTCTGGCTGGAAAATAAAATAGCAGTAGGGATGTGAACCAGACTATGCCGACTGCTCCAGGGGCCAGAGAAGACATGGAACGTCATGCTATAATCCAGAAGTAGTCTTTGAACCTCACTCTCTGAACATCACATAGGACTTCTTCAATTTGTAATCAGTTAATCAATTGGAATTATTTCTACTCTACTGAGAAGAATCCAATGGCCCAAATAGGAAAGTGGCTTTGCCAAAGAACTTGATCAATGGTAGAGAAGATTTCTACAGATTCAGCCCTATATTTTATTATTGTGGATACCATCCAAATATGCCCCACAAACTCAAAAATTTATTCTTGATTTAGGGAGTATGTAGATGTCACATGTATTATATTTAACACTAGCATTTTCCTTCTTTGATCCTCACAGCTTGATAACAACAGGTAATTTTTTATAAAGCATTACAAATATTTAAATTATTTGATCTCAGGGCAACCAGATCATCTGATGTTTCTAATTCTTTTACTTCAGTCTCAAGCTGGCAGTAAGCTGAGTTAATTTTTCATTTAGATTTTGCACAGTACAAAATATATGCACAGCACATGCAGAGACATGGTAAAGAAACATCGAAATGTCATTTTTGACCTAGTGACACTAGCTGATCTAATAAAAAATATGAACAGTTAATGTAAAATTTCTGATTTTATTCAATGATGTGGTACCTTCTTGCTACATGAAAGATAATCCCAAGATCTCTGTGGAGCCTACATACCGCCAGTATCACTTCCACATTTAAATTGGGTTGGAGTGGATTGCAGAACTCACAAAAGAAAAGAAGCTGATGGCTTATTCACTTCTAGAAGTTATTCAGCACTGGAACAGCCTCTAAATCTTAACAGGAGAGATGAAATTGTGGTGTGTGCTTCTGTGGTGCTGAATAACTACAGTGAAATACACTCTCTGACTATGAATGGGTTTTATGCAGTTCATCTTTTCTGATTTTGAAGTTGAAATTCAAATGACCAAGAAGCAAGAAGGGTATCAATTCTAGAATATCCTTTCTCACTGCCAATGGCACCCCGAATCCAGTAAAATCTAATGAATTCTCACTTTTCACTTCACTAGCAGTGGATACTACCCTTAACAGAATGGAAATATACATTTTCAGGATTAACAGAGATCCTGACTGGACAATAATGCAATTACAGGTCTGAAATATGCATATGCTTTGTTTGAAAGCACTCAGATTGTGTCTTCAAAAAAACCAAAATAATTCCATAATAAATATTGCTTCAGTTTTGTCACAGGTGTAACAAATGTGACTGTCATGTCACATGTGACTGAATTCAGCATAGCCATAGAAAAAGCCTGTAATGGAAGGCAAAGGTTAGCTCCTAAAAGGGGAAGGAACTTGTTGTACATTTGTATTCAGAAGAAATATGTTGGGTTTTCTTCTGTTTCCTGAGGCAGTGATTTCAGTAATTTGAAAGCACTACAAAAATCTGTCACATACTATTCCAAACAATGGCACCTCTATCTTGAAAATTAATCCATCAGGAACAATCTTGATGAGCACAAATCTTTGCCTAGCACATCAACAATTCATCGATTTTCTCATTCAAACATAATGGATTCATCCAATAAGAAACATTAAGGGGTTTTAGTCTAGTCTAATGCTGCTACATTTTTCCACTTAAACTAAAAAGAAGTTTGTAGGACAAATCTGCTTTTTTTTTTTTTTAAGTTTGCAACTTAATGGTTTGATCCACTTTTCCCCAAATTTTCCTCCAAATATGCCCATTATATCTGCCTCTGCCTTCACAAGCCCCATGCTACAGGTTTAGAAAAGTTAAAAGAAATAAACTATCAATCTTGACCCAGGCATCCTGATTCTGTTCCTTTAGTAATTCATCTTGCAGACATTTTTGACTTGTATTCAATCTCAGAATTTGTTTGTTCAGCACCCACAGTGTCTAAAATTCATCATTTCTTAACTCTTTATTGGCATTGTTTTTTAAGAAAAAATATAAAATATGTACTGCATATAACAGCTGACTAACAGCTGCTCTCCTGGAGAATGGAACAATAGGAAGGCAGGAATTATTTATTTTCCACTCTTTGTTTCATCTCTATTTACAAAGAATCTCCGAGGGAACAGAGGCAAAAGAAATTGCAAGAAACTGGAGTGGTAGATTCATACTAAAAATTTCTTCCTCCATTAAGCAATTTTTTTTTTAAATTTCATGAAGCCAACTTGACCAAATATAAGAGTTCAGTTTATGTCTCAGCTGAGGCATTACAACAATTACCTACTAAAGGCACACAGAAACTGTTTAGTGAGAAAGATGTCAGGCACAATTTTACAATTAAAACCATTTTGTTAAATGCTCAGAAGCATTTCCTAGCCACTAACTTTCCATGTGCTTTATTTAACTCTCTGTGAAAGTCTGAATACTTACGGTCACATCACACCATCTCTGTCCTTCAGGCTTTCAGGTAGCAAATCTTATCAATCATCAGCTTCCTGCTTTTGTTGATTGGGAATGTTTTCTGCAGTAGAAGTGCCAAACTCTCAGAAAGTCAGAGCAGCACCAATTCATGTTTGGAAGATTATCTTTATAGCAATAAATATGTAGCAATTTATTTCTGTGGCATCAAATCCCTCCGAGCAATCTTTACACTTGAAAGTGCAAACAACTCCTAAGTCCCAGCAATTTGAATAGGGCATAAAAAATGCTGAATAATGATATTCTGTAAGTTTCAGTAATGAAATTAATCTCAAGCCCTTTTAAATACAAAGCTTTAATTTAAAGGATTTCAACAGGGTTTTTTGGCTATTTCTGACAGAAGCAAAATAGAAAAAAAAAAAAAAAAAAGGGCATTTGATGGCTAATAATGCTTTATTATGGAAAGGTCTTTGCCCTCCAAAGGCAGAAGAACATTGCTGCAGCCATTATTAATTCTAGGAAATGCTACCCTGCCCAGCTAGGAAGGCAGTGGTGATGCTTGTGCCACCAGCACGAGGGGCTGGGGCTCAGCACTGATCACAGCAGCACAGAGCTAACAGCCCAGGGGTATTTGCCACTTTTACACAGCTCCCTCACACCGGGGGGCAAAGTTCTCCTCATTTCCACAGCAAGATTTTTACGGGGAAATCAATTAATTAACTAGTGGCAGAAGAAAATTTTTTTTTATTTACTACATTAGTTCAGTCCTGTCTGGTTCATTTTCTAATTCAAACACCCCACTTTTGAACCGAGCCCGAGAGAAGGAGCCTGCACTGCTGGGAGCTCTGAGAGCATTGCTGGTGTGTGCAGGGGGCCCAAACAGAACTGCCCATGAGCAGGGAGATGCAAGAGAAGGTGTCCCATGTGGAACACTTAGGTACCAAAACAACCCCTGAACATTATTACACAAGTCAGATAGACCTGAGGAAAACTTTGATGTTAAAATAACAATGAAGCAAATCTTAGGCAGACAATCTTAGAAGAAGTCTCCCTGTCCCTCTCTGGTGCAGGCATGTGCTGCTGCAAAGCACCAATAAGCATTTTCTGTTTCACCTGCAGGTTGGCAGGTGGCTGCAATAAACACCTCCAGGTAGGTAGATCTGAGTTTCACAGCCTTGCAGAGCTCTCTGGGATGTGTTGTGATGAAGAGTACTACAAAATATCTTTATTCTTATAAAAATACACTCCAACTCTTCACAAAATATTGTCTCTGTATTCCAGACCTTTTAAACAAACTGCTGTAATCCCCCCTCCAGGGAAACACTGTAAAATACCAAGAGGATGCATGCACTCATAAACACCCACTGCCTTCCTCTAATTGAAAAGAAAAATATTATTAATATACCACCTCTACGATTAAAAACCTGCACTAAAAAACACATAATTTGTTTCTAGAACAACTTCCAATCTGCCCTGAGCTGCTGTTTGAGCAAATCTCTATCACCATGATTTTATTTCAGCACATAAATGAAATCAGTTATGCTTCACTGAGCTCCTTTTTCTTCCTCTTTTTTTTTTTTTTTTTTTTTTTGGGAAGATAATGGAACTCAAATTAATAGGTTGGCTTCAGTATCTTATGAATTTTGACTACCTTTTAAATACACAAGCATATTCTTTGCAGTTTAAATTCGTTTGTATCTAGTATATATGCACTTCCTAAAACTCATATACAAATAGAAATGGCACACTTCTATTCCAAATAGCACTTAAAGTTAATGGTCTTTTGCTACTACACCCCTTTACAATGTCAAATATAACACTCCCCATCTGATTAACAAGGTGTGCTTCCAGCACTCCACTTGGATGCCCAATAAAACTTTCATTCTCATTAAGCCTAGCAGCCTTTGCTCTTTATTCCAGTTCATTCGGAGTCAATGCAAATGAAAGAAAAGGTCGTTTTTTAATTAAGAAGATGTGATTTAGGTTTGTTTAGGAATGACAAGAGATGCTGACAGTCCATCTGGTTTTTACATTCTGGATGGCTACTTAAACATGCAAGATTTGATATCATATGTAAAAGCAGCCTCATTTGATTTAACAACATAATGATGAAACCTTGTCACAAATTATGTAGAAAAAATGTTAATGAGATTGGTCCAAACATGAAACTGTACAAAGATGTGGTGGTTTAACTCTGCCTGGAGGCCAGGTGCCCACTGAAGCTGTTCTATCCCTCTCCTCCTCAGCTGGACACAGGAGAAAATATAATGGGAGGCTGATGGGTTGAGATAAGGACAGAGATCAGTCACCAGTTTCTGTCCTGGGCAAAACAAACCTTACTCAGGGAAATTAGCTTGATTTATAACCAATCAAATCTGAGTAGGGTAATGACAAATAAAACCCAGCCTTAAAAACACCGTCCCTCCACGGGAAGCCTCACCATGGGCTGCACCAGGGGCTGCAGGGGAATCTGTTCTGGCACCTGGAGCAGCTCCTGCCCCCCCTGCACTGCCCTGGCTGTCTGCAGGGCTGATTCTCACACACTCTCACAGCTGTAGCAAAACCAGAGCTAACCTTGAGCAAAAAGAACCAGGCTCTGTCATTCTCCTTCAAAACAAACTCTCCCTCAGGGTACAACTCAAGCAAATGTGGGCTCATAAAAACACCTGTTGGCCTCAGCTTTGCTCTCTGGGTACATCCATAGGTTTGATACATATAGGCATGACTAAGGATGGGCAGAATGCAAATTTGTATTGCAATTAATGCAAACCAACTATCACGCTAAGCTGTAAAGCATTGTGACAGTATAAGCCAGAATCCCTTGTGAAATGGAAAGAACAAGACAGCAGGAAAAATCAGCAGAGCCCTACACATCACACATGATGGTGACAAGGAGCTGGCAGGTGACTTGCAGCACATCTTGTAAAATTATCTACATAAAGAGAAATATATGTGTGAAAAAAATCCCTGGTTACTGGAGCACTACAAAACACATTAACTTGCTTAAATGGTTCCTTCAAGTGCTTAGCACACTTTTGTGGGCCATAAAAATAATTAATAATAATGTCAAGAGCAGGTGAAATACTTCTCATTTCTCACTGTCAGTAACTTCCCTACTAAACATATCTGTGTTTACCAGACAGAAATATAACATCTAATGACAGAATGACCTACTGTGTAACCACTGGATAAAATAAAGGAGAAAAACGATTCATGCATGCCTGAAGTCAGAGAATTATTTGCTGTATATACACTGCATTGCCAAAGGTCATCAAGTGCTATAAATCTACACTTCGCAATTCCTTAAAGAAATGTAAATTAGATATTTTACCAGACACATAAAACCTTCATGTTAGAACTGTACAGGGTCTGTATCACTTAAATCATTTAAATATTCCAGACACAGTAGGGTGTCTATAAATATTTCACGCAACTAGGAAAATCTTGTTCGTATGCCTGTTGATTCCCTGCAGTTCCCTTGAATCAGGAACTCAAATGATCCAATGCCTTCAAATGCAGTGGCTTATGAAATCCCATTTACCCTGCACACCTCCACTTTCATCAACACTAGCCTCACTTACCTAATAGTTGCTCCATGGGTGAAACACAGAACAAAATATAAAGTCCTGTTTTGCTAGGAGTCAGATGTCAGCCTTCGTGGAAAATAAACATGATTATTAGATTTGTTTGGGGGGTTTTTTTGGTCCATTTTTATTTTAAACTTAGCTACTGGGGGAAAAAAAAAAGAAAGTACAAACTGTAATTTTGAAATGCTGCAAACCGTAACAACTCCAGTGGAACAGGGGTTAGAATAGGAGCATTTCATGTCATTTGCTGAAATGTCAGCAACGGATGCCTATGTCACTTGCTGAAAAGTGAAAACATTACATTGCTTCAATTACAGTCACAAGAGAAGGAAACGAGTACACAGCTGTGTTTACACTGCCTTTAAGTGAACGTGAAAATCTCGTGGATAGCTACCAAAGTAATGTACCAGCTAGCAGTGTCCATCCACATATCTGCAACTGAGAAAAAAGGGATATAATTTAGTCTCAAACAAGGGTCCCACAGCATGAACTTGACTGTTTCAGGAGCTCCTGACAGCTCACAGAGATGCTCCAGGAACAAGGCCTGCTGAGAAATCCCTGAGCTGTCATGTTGAAGCACTGACGTGATACACACTCAGTTTATTTGAACACTAAAACTTTCATGGCTTTCACTTGATATTTCTGTTGCTAATTTATTAATGGAAGATCATTTGTGCCTCATTTGGGTAGAGCAGGTAATCATGAAGTAATAAAAGCAGGAAGGCCTGTGTGGGCTACCTTGCATGGTTTCAGTAGATCTGCTGCCTCTGAAGATGACCATGGGATGGGCACAAAAAAAGATCCCTGGTGTGTGTGTCAGCAGGCAGATTTCAAGTCCTGTCCTGCTCCACAAAGGATGTGTTTGCATGCACCCTACATTAATATGTCTATTCGAAAGCAGCCTGAAGGAACCTGACACTTCCTTAGGCAGCTGACGTTTTAAGGATTAAAGCACATGAAGTATGAAGGTATGCATCTGAATTTTTTGAAATAAACACACAATCATAATGGACTCTCTTGACTGAAAATGCAATTATGGGTTCAAATAATTTCAGACAGAGATTGTCTATGACTAATCTTTAATAGCTATAAGCCATTTGCTTAGTTATCGCTTTGAAAAGACATTCAAATTTGTAATGAATTATGCTAAAAATTATCTGACCTCAGGAAAAATACAGCAGAATATGCAATTAATTATGTGCTTTGCAGCTAAAGACACTGTAGGTATAACAGAACATATTTAATTCCATAAGCATGGTCTGAGGAACCATTTTTTTTTCAAAGTCCAGAGAAGAGAAGGCTTCAGGGATAGCTACCTCACCCTGCCAATAAATATCAAAGGGGTGACCAAAAAGAGAGCTCCCTGCTGAAGTGCAGAAGAAAGAGAGGTGATGGGCATGACTTGAAACAGAGGCATCCTACTGGGTATAAGAAAAAACTAAAATCACTGTGAGGATAATTAAGCACTGGAACAGGATTCCCAGAGGCTGCAGGTTCCCATTCTCGGAGTTTCCAAGACCCATTTGGACAAAGCCTCGAGCAACCTGCTCTGAATTCAGTACTGCTTCTTCTTTGAGCACATGGACTCTTGAGACCTTTCCCACCTGGGTGAATATATGCTGCTGTAATTACCCCAAGAAGTTAAAGTTTTCAGTTAAGAACTGCAATCTGTTCAAGGGCTGGCCAGAAGAATACACTTACATGAGAAAAATGCAGGTATGGATTTTCTGTTGTGCCTTTAGCAAAGGCAAAACAAGGTAATATGTATATTAGTTTATATATAAAAAGAATAATCTGGTATAAAGACTGCTTTCCCCCCAGACTTCAAAAATTCTTTCAAAAAACAGGGCAAAGATTTAGATAAATGGCTGCAAAAAGAGACATGCAACAACTGTAATTGAGAATAAAGGTTGGCATTTAGTTCCTGGGAGATTTCGTTCATGGGATCACATTACAGAAAGACAGCTGCCAGCAACTGTCACATAATGCATTTGAGATCTATGTACAAGATACAGTGAAAGTAACTGCTTTCCAATGTTATTTATAATAAACATATTTCAAGCTCAATGGAGAGGTAAAGCTAAAACTGTGGTACAGACTAGAAACACTTGTTTGTAGGCAACCTGATGTAAAAAATACAATACCCAAAGTGTGCCTGGTTCAACTGAGTTCTTTCAGTTTGCTTTTCTAGTGACAGGATGCTTTTGTATTGGACTCAGGTCTGCTTCCATATAAGTCACTGACAAAAGTTTCCTTGACTTTATGGGAACAGATTGGGCCCTCATTACTGAATCATTTTTCATGAATCTTAAAATATGTGGAAAGGAGACACATCTGTGAATCTGAAACAGGAGACTCTGGAGCTGTTGTCCTGGAGATCATCAAGCATCTCAGGCCATGCAGGTGCCATGAAACAGCAGTTCTGCTCAGCCCACTCTCTGTTGACTCATATTTAGGTCTTGAATTCAGGGACACATCCACTGGACAGTAGCTGCTGCAGGTTTGACTCTGGTTACGAGGTCTGAGCTCACAACATAGTTGGCTAAATGTGACATAAAATCAGTCCTTCAGGTGCCAGCAGTCCATGACTGCAGTTTTAAACTCCTAGCACTGCCGTGTAACCCCCCCCTTGCTTTTCTGGATAAAATAATGACCATGACTGGAACGGACTGGGACAGAGAAGGTGTCACTGGTCAGTTCATGCACTCGGGTGCTGATGCATTTGCTTCCCCAATCCTGAGGAGCTGGTGCAAAATTGAAGATACGATTTTCTGGTTAATGCTGGGGAAGATTTATTTCGTATTTTTGCTGATTTTCAACACAATTATGGCTTGATTTATAGCATACAACTCTTCTTATATCTTTCTCTGGGTCAGAGAGGGTGAGAATATTAATTCAGATACTTAGGGTAAAGCACTACTGCTTAGTGATATTGAATTTTTGGCATAATCTATCAAGATTTTCTTTGCTGAATGACCACTTGGTCACCAGGGTCCTGGTTCCAGCACCCACACAAGAAGCCTCTGTTCCCTTCAGTCCTACCCTGATCGAGTTTGGTACCCATGCCCTGAGAAGAGGAGCTGCAACCTCACTTTTACTGTGGGTTTGAACCAGGAATGGATATATTCAGCTGCTGCAGGACTTTTCCCTGCTTAACTAGAGACAGAGTCAGAAAGAACTTCATCCTGTTCTTTCCACAGTTCCTTCCTTTTCAAACCATCTGTAATAATAACAGACATTTGCCAGGGGTAGGGACATGCCTTAGGAGGCCAGAGATTAAAAAGGAAAATGAACAGGGTAGCTACCAAGCCCAGCATAATTTGGAACTAGTATTGATTTAGGAAAACTGTGCAAAAGTACTCTTGCTGCAAAACCCACTGGTCTTCCTTCTCAGTGCTTTTTTTTTTTTGAGAAAAGAGCAGCCCAATTCAGATCCAAACCAGCTCAAATTTAACTTTCATCACTCTATTGCTTCAAAGTTTTACTGATAATGGTAACAGTGTTCAGTTACATATTATGGACCTGGATTTATTTGAAATTGCCAAGGTTAGAGACAGCATTGGTTCATATCTACCCCACGAATATGTTAAATGAAAATATTATCCTTTCTGTTCTTCCTCCGCCTCAAAATTTTAAAAATTCCTATTTCCACGACGTTCTCCTTTTATCTTCCTATAATGGTAATAACATACTTACTGCTTGAGATGGATTTGTAGCTCCAGCTGCACTTCAGCATTTAATAAACTATAAAAGCCATTTATTGCTTCATGGACTCAATCTCCAGGAACATTATCACTTAACTATATGATTGCCCAAAGCAACAAAAGGGAAGCTGTCTATATAGCAGATATAGGCCCCATTCATTTTTTTGTGTAGTTCTAGTATCCAAGAGCAAATTATGGCTATTTTGTACCACTAGTAATGTACCTTTGAAAAATCAGTGAAAGAAAATGCACATACTGTGCTCACACTAAAACTATTTTTAGGGAAAAATCACCAGCTGGTAACTTCAGCTCTCAAATGATCAAAAATATTTTTAAAAAATTAAATAAATAGAAGGAAAAAAAAGAAAGCAAACCCGGATGTTTTACAGGCATAGAAACCAGAATGGCGCTATCCCAGTGCTCACTGCTGAGCCAAAAGTAGGAAATGTTTCTCTCTCATTTGCATTTTTTTTTTTCAATACTGAACATCCTGTCCTCTGCCATTGCACTTCTCAATTATTCAGTGCAGCTTTTCAAGCTGGCATTTGTCTTTGCTATACAGAATAATCTACTATCATCGGCAAGTTTCACTGTAATTTTCCAGATGATTCATGACCAGGTAAAAACCCACAAAATTTTTTAAAACTCTACCGCTGAACACCTCTAATATGAATATCATATTCCTGTCTTGAATGTGATTTCCTGAATGTTTTTAGCCAGTGCAAGCATGTTCTCTTGTGTCTTATTCTTTCCTTATTCTTCTGTAACCTTGCCTACTGTCACCTCAGCTTGAGGCAGATCCCCTGTCTCTGTAAAGAACAGCTCCAGCATAACAACCTCCTCAGGCTCCTTTCAAGTGAAGGAGGCCATTAAAAAAAAAAACAAAAAACCACTTAATTACCTCATTAGTCTTATCAACCTTGCATACTGCTTTAGCTCCTACAAAATAAGGCTCTAGAATACAAAGGCTGTGTCTTGTACCTCTTCCCCACCGGCACCTCCTCTGAGGACCTTGCAAGTTCAGTCTTACAGCAAATTCCAAACCCTGCACACCTCTGCATGGCACAAGCACAGCCTTTGCTTGTCTTTCCTGCATACTCTGCTTCCTCATGTGCACTGTGAGTCACAAGCCCTTTTATACTAAAGAAATAACCTGACTTGTACTAAATAATTAACTACTTGATCCTTTTGGGACCTCCAAGTCTTAATGAAAAATTTCAGTTTTCTTGAATGTTAAAAAAAAGAAGATTTCTCTCTAAAGAAATCAGAAGGAAGTCCTTTAATACAGTAACTCAGTTTTGGTTTACCCAAATCTGATCATATTCCTGTTGATAACTTTCCAGGAGTTGTTTTCATTTATCACCCACTGAATCTCAGTGATCAAAAAAAGTCAAAACAACTCTTCAGCTTTTTACAGAAGAGTGAAGAAAATCTAAACCATCCACTTGACATGTGGCACCTTCATGTCACATTTGGTCTTTTCTCTACAAAGTTCTCATTTGCTTTCAAAAGCTGATTAAATGCAATGCAGTCTTGACCATTTGTGAAAAATGGTGCAAAGCCTTATCAATCAAATTACTTATTTTTATCATTTAGATTTCCATAAATCTGAATAAGCACTCATCAGATTAAAATGATCAAAAGAGGAAACAGGAACTCAGCATATTTCACTTATTTTTTCACACAGCGGTAGCATGGTTTGTTTGCTTGATTGGTTGAGGTGTGAGGTTTTTTCTGGCTTTGGTATTTTTTTTTCTCTTAACAGTATTTGTATAGCGTTTCATTCCTGCTCCTTCCATAACTGCACTAAAAATGATATATAAACTGAAAGGAATCACTTTGCCTGTTGCTGAAATTCACTGTGATAAAAGGTAACAGATGTTGAATAACACAAATCAGCCACTGAAGACAGGGGAAAAAAAAAAGAAATTCCTTTACAAAGGCATCCCAGGACACAGGATATTTGTACGTCTACATCAGCAAAGCCTCTGAATTCAATGGAAATGATACTCAGCATCTAAACTACAATATAATAACCAGAATGCAAAGTGTGCCCATGTGCATTAACTTGTTCCTCTCTAAGAGAACAGAGACTCCTATTAAGAAAGAGAAGCATTTTTGCAAACATCAGAAAAAATCAAATTTTCCTTCCTTGTCGCTGTATCACCCAGTTGGAGTCACTTTTCTGTGGAGGAGGATGAGGGAGCAGCAAGGCAGGAAAGGCACATTTCAGCCACGTGCTCTCCTTTTGTCTGCTCCTGACTGCCAGAACGTAGGCCAGAGCCCAGTCCCACCTGAAAGCTTTCCTATGTTAATTTATTTCAGAATAAGCTGCAATTTGATAAATGCAGCATACTCTTCCTGACCTATGGCAGATACTCTCTCTGTCAACTGATCATCTCTGTTCAACACCAGCTTTCTTTCTCATAACTTAAATAGTTTTAGCACATTCTCTCCAAAATAATTCTACTTTGAAACTGGAGAAGAATAGACTCAACATAGTACAATAAATCAAGAAATCAGCAAGAGGACACACATCAGTGTGTGAAAAAGTCACTTATATTTTTGAATTAATGGGATTGTAAGAGGCAGCAACTACTTCAGGAACAGGTAAAGACACATCTCCAGGCTGTGGAAAAAGGTTAGGAGATCCTTGGTTGGAGCTCTTGCTGGGGCAACTCCACATAAACCTGTAACTACAGCTGTCATACATATCAAAGAGTGTTAGTACTGACAGTGAGATTTTTCAGGCTTCTTAATTGATTAAACCCCAAAGATCTCTGCTCTTTTAGTGTCCTTATGAACTTCCACAGTCTCCAGCTAGTTAATGAATGCAACAATACTCTTACTATAAAAATAACAGGATTTTTTCAAAGGTTTTAGGGACCAGGGTTTGAAACAGGGCTGATACATATTTCTTGCAGCAAACATTATCGTTCTTCAGCTTCCTGCAGTGATTCACAGCATATTAGTTTTGTCACCAAGCAGGAAGTGACAAAAAAGGGATTTTTCCATCAATACTAGAAAGTGGTTTGAGCTTCCCTGCTCACACTCTACCCAAGCGGGGCAGAGAGAGCTGTAGCAGAGGAAAAGCAATCTGACACATCCGTAGGGCTGGGCAGCTGAAATCATCAAAGCAAGGGGAGATTGGAGCATGAGCAAGGTTAGTGTGGGTTCTGAATCTAGGATAAGGAGATTTGAGAGGGAATAGATAAGGGGATGCAGAGAGATAAACACATGTGCATGAAAGCAGGAAAGATTATGAAGGACACAAAGCTGACTGGGCACAGGAAAAAATGGAGAGCTGGAATGTGAAAATCAGGGCTGCGAAATGTTTCAGGGGATTACAGAGCCAAGGGAGGTGCAATGTAATGATAAAAATAATGACAGGGAAAGAGAAAGAAAGGGAGAAACCAAGACTTTCAACACTTAATTTCTGCACGTAATAAAAATGGAATTAATTTCAGGGTAAACAAGCAAGAATTTTGCTGTTTTCTACAACCTTTGTCCACAGCCAGAAGCATTGATACCTGAGTATTTTATGTATAGTTGTGTGGGACTTCTTGTTATGTGATTATTATGACTATTTAATTATATTTAACATGCCATTCCTTTTCACCACTTTTTTTTTAAATTTGATTTTTTAATCAAATAAAAATAAATAAATTTTATTTATTTATTAATAAATAAATTTGATTTTATTTGTTTTAAATTTACAAAAAGTATTAGCTGAATTGTTTGATATTCAAAGAGACACCAGATTAATCACTTCTACAACAAATCAGCCATACTCAACACAATTGCAAAATCTTAAGGAATAAGCACAAATTTTTTGGTAGGAGCCAGAGAAGACAATATTCCTATTACCCATCTTGTTGCACCTGTGCAAACTATGCCAAAAACTGCTTTTGTCTATGATCCCCATTTCCCTTAAAATTTAAAGGCAAAGAAAAGTGTAAAGGCCCCTGATTAAGACAAGTTAGGAACACAATTGTATTTTGATGAATCATGGGCTGCTCCTGCATTGTAATTCAGCACAGGTTAGAGGAGGTCCACATCTTCTGCATTAGGTTCGGTAATGGGATGAGTAATAGAAGTCCAGGCTAGGCAATTTTCAATGAGAATTAATAATTTTGAAGAGCAGAACCCTATGTTTAACTTTTGCACTAGAACACTTAAAAATATTATCACACCGGAGGAAAGGCTGAGCTCAAATTATGTCTTTTACTTTCATTTGAACAAATTTCTGTGAATATTTGCTTTCCATTTTTCTCAGAACTTTTATGAAGCGAAGGAAACTTGTAGATGGCTGTAGATAAAAACCTGTGGATAGTAGCCAATTTTCTACCATTACAGTGTCAGTATTTAAAAAAAAAAAAAAAAAAAATCCTACCAACTGTAAATGCTTAATACTACTTTCTCATCCAAACAGAAATCATGAAATGGTAGACTTAGAAAGGTGCTTGACTAAAGTAGTGAATGAAGTTTTAGTGAGAATAGAAAGGATAAAGCTGTCAGTATTAATGAACACATGCTTTTCACAAGACATTGCCTTTGTATTTCTAACCTGTTATGCAAAAAATGTCTCCGGGAAAAAAAAAAAAAGGAAAGATTTTCAACTGTTTTGCCTTCTGGGAAGAAAGATTGTGACAAAGTCTTCACAGAAAATACAATTGCATCACAGGAACAAACTCCAGAACATATGGCCTAATTTGGCCTAATTTAATCTAACATGCAGATGAAGAAATATTTCCTTGTATAATTTCCAGTTCTCAATACTTGGGCAGCTCAAGTAGCTCATGGAAATAGATTTTATCATCTTATATACACGACTGAAAGTGAAGGAAATTTAAGGGATAATAAAAACAAACTCTAGGATGGCATTATCTGGTTTTTTAGAGACTGTATTTTGATTTCCATTACATTTCTCTGAGTTTACTGCATGACATTTGAGTTCGAAACTTCATGAACAACATACCCTGGCACTTCCATTTCAGACACTGAAAACAGAAATCTTTACTAAATCTTTTAAGGATTTTTCAGATTGTGCAGACTATGGAAGGTCACTGGCTGGGAAGCAGGGGTGGCACTTCAGGCTCTCACAGGCTTCCTCAGCTCCCCAAAGAGACGAGAAGGATAGCAGCTCTGTTTCTCTCTCTGCGCTGGAAGCTCACCATCTCGTTACAGAGATTAACTGAGATACTGTCTGTCAGCTCAGCTCACCTCGTGTGTGTTTACAGCCAGCCATGAACGGAGATTTCACTCAGTTTCAACTAACACCCTCCATATTCCTCTGCTCATGAAAGCAGATCAGCTCACGTGTATTTTTTCTCAGGTGGCACGGCGAGTGCATGCAGTAACTATTTCTCTGATAAGGGGTTCTCAGATGAGGGAGAAGCTACCTTGATCATTTGTCATTTTATGAACATGCTTTTATTATATGTGTACAGAGCCTCAAATAACAGATTCTTCTCACCCATTCCTCTGAACAATAATATTTTTGCCTTTCTGCCATTCTGTTCCTTTATAAAATGAGAACTGACTTCTCTCAAGGGGATTAGAACTGACACTCAGTAAAATGGCTGCAATGATGAGTTGGATAGTTCCACCTAGGAAGAATGAAATGTAAGTTGTACAGGACATTTTCAACCTTCCTTGAATTTCCTGAAATTAAACACATTAACATTTAAAATTCTAATATTTTAACAGCTGCTTAGAGATCTTTACACTGTGAGAATACCCTGATGCTCTGCATGGAGTGAGTGCCAATGTTTCCCGTGCTCCCATCCTGAATCCCCAGGACCCTCCAAATTGGTTCAAAAGGTACAGTTCAAATAATTCTGCATATCTGTCTCTGCTGGGTGTGCAGTCTTTTCCCATCCACTCAAAACTGCTCTGCTGCCCAGATGTTAGGTGCTGTTTGTGCACATCAGACTGGTCACAAGCATTTCCGTGCCTTCTCTCAAGTGCAAAAAGCCAAAAATTGACATCATGCAGCGTGGCTTCGTGATCTTCAATCCTCATCAAGACCCTGAGAATAAGTTCTGAATCATTTTTTGGTTGCTGTTGATCCACAACATTTCAAATGTATGTAGTTAAGCCTGGTGGAGGAGAAGATTTCATCTGACAGAGATTTCAATGCGGCACAGCTCCGTTAGACACTAAATACAGCTTATGCCACAGTAATCCTCTGAATCCAAAGAGCTCGAGATGACTTTGGCTGTCCCACTATCTCAGCACCCACAGATGCCACAGATGCCACTGCTACATTCAACACGCTGAACTTCACTGCACGAAGCAGAACATCACTGCTGCAGGGAGGCTGTGGGCATGAGATCCTTAATGAGATGTGGGTTAAGGAGTCCATGTCTGGGCTCCTACAACTTATTATAATCTATGTATATAAACACATACATAAAACTAGCCTAAGTTTCACATGGTCTGAAAGTATTCCCTTACAAATGGCTTACAGACTGTCAGTATTTCTGTGTGGGAAAAAATCCCCAACCAAACAAACCCCACCCATAAATGGGCAATATCCAGGGAAAAAAGAGGTGAAATAAAGACAGCAAAATGTCTGAGATCCACCTCTCACTGCAAGATTCTCGTGCTGTCTTAGAGAGCAGGGCCAGTTTTTTATTGCCCGCCAAAGAAAAGAAGGTGTCTGGGGCTACCTTATATAGTTCCTGGACACGTGGCCACCAAGCTCCACATCCAGAGCAGCACAGGTCTCCATTAGTTCTTGTGCCATATCAATATATGCTCTGCAAATACCTCAGATATTTCAGGACATCTAAAATTGCATTAGGTGTCCATAGTCAAGCAATGGAGTCCTGTCCCAGCTGTGATGTCCTGGTTATTTACTGGCCTCTGAATTTGGGGAATTAATTCAGATTATTTCAACTACTCCCCCCAAGTATCAATCTGTCTCAACATAAGCTACTCCTCTGTGTCATTGTTTCCTTCAAACAAATAAACACCTTTTAAAATTGCAGCTGTCTCAACTCTGTAACAGAAAAAATAATGATCATCTTTAGTGCACATCTACTTCTGAAAAGCAGTGGCACTGAGTCAGACTGAACAGTGGGTTTGTAAAACAGAACATTTGTAGTAAAGGGTAAGAAAAGACAATACACTGTATGCAAGTCAATACTTCAAGATAAGCACTGTGTAAGTTACTTATTTCCATTCAGCTTATTCCAATTCTGTTTTAACAGTATTTCCATATGTGTAGTCCCCCTGAAAACCTAAGCAACAAAATGTGAACATATCTGTACAGGAGAAAGATTTTATTGGGTCCAATGCTGATATGAATATAATGAGACACTTCTCAGGAGAAAAAGAAGCAGAAGTAAAAAACAAATATATTGAGTAAAGGAGGGAAGAGATCAATAAGACTAACACCTCTGATAGACCAGAATTATGATTTCCTAACTACGGTCAAAATCATATAAAAAAAATAAAATGGAAGACTACGGTTAATTTAAGAAATATATAGCTGAGTTGCAACTCCACAGGGATCTACCCTAGCATTAAATTCCATTGCAGCTCTAGATTACATTTCTGCTGTAAGAGAACAGGGAAGGCAGAATAAACTCAGACTACACTATCTGCATTGCAACTTGCTCCAAGTCAGGCCCTTTGTTCTGCTCAAACGAGCAATGGACAAGCTATCACTGCTCTCTGACAGCACTTCCCCAGGCTGGCCTAATAATTAAAAATAAATCCAACTGTACCATGACAGTATTTACACAACATTAGTCACTGGGGAAGCTTTGGTGACTGTTTTCTTTCTTTTTAATAGTACATTTTAAAATGCATGCTTGTGGTTTTGTGGAAGCCCATCAAGAAGGAAAAAAAAAGGTGTAATTAAGACATTGTGGGAAGCACTTACTTGCAGAACCATCCAGAATGCATTGCTGGCAAATCAGTGGTACTAGAGAAGTATTTGAAAGCCAAGGAAACATAGCAGGCTCCAAATCTGCAGGTGCTAAACTTAGACAGGAACTAACGCTTTTATTTTTTGTTGTGTCATCGGGGCATAGTCTCTCCTCCAAACTTTTCTATGACATTCATTTTCACCAATCCTTGCCTACCTATCAATGCCTGAGATCCATCACCTATGAAATAGGACTCATGAAGCCTAGAGGGAGATTTAATGGTGCTTTATGCAGCATTAAACAAGGAAGTTAAAAAAATATTATCTGAGAGTGAAGCAATCTTTATTTAATAATGTCTGTTCCCCTCTGGTTCCTTAGCTGTTTCTTGGTCATAACAAGGGTCAAAACAATTTTTTTTTGAGAGAGTTTAGACATCATATGAAAAATAGCACTCATTCAAAACTCAATGTTATCTTTTTCTAAGGTCTCTGAGGTTCTTCTGGGATCCTTTATCTTCAATTCATTTTTATTCTGCATGGCAAGAATAAGCACACAGGAAGGTTTGGATTGGTTTTCTTAACACAGTGTTTCTCTCTGTCATGATCTCCTTTAGGCATATTCCAGGTGTTCTATTTCATTAAAACTGAGCTATTTTCAAACAAACTAAAACAAACAGAGAACTGTGAATAGCTAAAATTTAAAAATCCCTTTGAACACAAACAAGCCCACTGATATTAGCAAACCTAACCCACTCATTTCTTGACTTGTCTTCTGTTTGCCAGTTAAGAACATAACAATATACAGCTTGAATTTTGCTCCCAGGGCTGGTCTTTAAATAAGGTTTACATATAGGGTTCTCCTACCTCTCTCTCACTACTACCCAATTTCTTTTCTATCTCAGGACTAGCGCTCACGAGCTCAGGCTGACCTGGCTGCCCAGGGAGGCAGCAGATTTGCCCCTTCTCTTACACCCTTGCCCTGCAGCAACATGTCACACTATTCCAGGCACCCCAGAGGGTCACTCCCTGGTGACTCTCTCCTGATCCTTCTTCTCCAAGGAAGCTACAACAACACAGGCACTTCTGGGGCTCTACCGATCAAGCAGACACATGGAAAAACTTTCATAGCATCTGATGGTAAATCTACCCACTGCCTTTCAAAATAGAAATTTCCACATCCAGTAATAGATTTTAATGTAAGTAAGACGCTCACAGTCATATTTTTTGGGTATTTGGGATTGAAATAGGGATGATGAAGAAAGGACAGCTACACAAATAGCACATGATCGCTATATTCTCTTCATACACATAAAATTATGGATGGGTGTGTACTCTCCACTCAACATTACTCCTTTCCCCTTCCTAAAAATGACAATCACCAGCAGTAGCAAGGACCTTGGTAATAGAACAGAAAGTAAATTTTCAGAAAATCTGTGAGGAACTGCCAGTACCCTGAAGAGCTTCATTAAATCTTAACAAACTGGAAGTACACTTAAAAAAATAAAAAGCTTTTACTCAAGTTGATCACAGGAGGGAATTTGAAGCAGGAAAATGAACTGTAAAGAAGAACAGAGTTCCTTATACATTTTCTTAAGGATAAGAAATAACTGAATTTATAGTACAAAAGGGCACAGGTATTGACATGGCTCCACCATGTACCTGTCGAATATGTCAACTGTCTCAGGCAAACATCTTCCTAGGAGGACATCATCAGCCACATCTCCTCTCAATCCATTCAGCCCAGGTACACTGTCACACCAGGACAGCTGTGATCAGCATTCATCAGTCTGAAACAGCACAGAACTCCCTAGGGTCATGAAAGAGTAGCTTTTCCTCTCTGCAAATAAACACGTGCACCACAAGGGCCAGGATCTCCTTTCCAGCTTTAAGCCTTGATAAGCATCCAAGTTAAGAAGAGTCAGATAGGAAACAGTTCTTAGAAATGCCCTTTTTTTGAACAAAAATTGCATATACTTCAAAACTGCAGCTCTAATTGTTGCAGCAGTCTCTGCTGGCTGGCAGACAGGATGAGTGGTGCATGGCCACACATCACCAGAGATGTTAACCACAGGGCAGAGTCCACATGGCAGCAATAAGAATACACAGAGGGATGGGGGAACCCCAAACCAACAAACAATCATGACAGTTTAGTCTAAAAATAAGATGACCAATGGAGAGACAGAGCATGAAAACAGTCTTCAATTACTCAAAAGGCTGCTGCCAAGAGTAAGAAAGCAATGCTGGTAGACATTATGAGCAAATGACAGACCCAACATCTAAGAATGATTAATATGAGATGAGCTTACTAAAGAGCTCACTAGAAAAGTTCCTCTGATGCCAAGCAGCATGTTGTGGCTGTTTCTGAATCGGTTTTGCTTCTCTCTGCCAGATGCTCTTTGAATGTTCTGCACAGCTTCATGGGGGTTGTTAGGGTTTTTTAAAAAATTATTATTATTTTTTGTCTTATTTCATGACTAGGAAAGTTCTCCCACTACAGCACTGAGGCTGTAAAAGTGATGTAAAAAATTCATGCTTTGACTTTCAGGAATGTCCAGTTATGACTACCAAAAATGCACTCGTTATTTTCCTACAGTTCTGTAAAAGCTGTATTTTCTTTCTTAGTCAAAATGTCACAACACTTATAAAACAACCAGAATAAGAAAAAACATGCCCATTTTCTCTATACCTTTGATAGATTTCCATCATAATTAATATTTTATTTCTGTTCAGGACTTTCAAATGACATTTGAAGTCCAAAAACTTTACGATGGAAGGAAGATTATCAAATAGAATACTTAAAGGCAATTTATACAGCATTGCAGACATTAGAAAAAAATCTTCTTTAAGGAAATCAGACAGCAGGATAAGGAGCTCATCCTTTAAACAGATACTTTACTACATGTTTTTAAAAGAACATATTAATTTGTTGAGACTATTAGGGAAAAGAATCCAACTAATTTAGAATGAGTGATAATTTTAATATTTAAATAAAAATTTCATGCAGCTTTTACTGTATTTGCACAACTGTTGACTGTTTTCAAGCAGGTAGGTATAAGATAAGAAGATCTACGTGGGGAATCACAGAATGGTTTGGGGTTGGCAGGAACTCCAGATATCCTCCCACCCAACCCCTCTGCCCAAACCAAGATCACCTACAGCCATTTGCTTTGGGTTGTGAGCAACTCTTGGATATCTCTGTGAGTGGTGATTCCACAAGATCACTGAGTGACCCATGCCAAGTTTCCATCCATCCCAACAGTTTAAACAACAACAAAAACAACATAAAAGTCATTTTTCATGTATATATGGATTTTCCTGTATTTTTTTGCGCTTCTTGCCTCTTGTCCTGTGGCTGAGCAGTCTGACTTTGCCTTCTTTATGCCCCATCTGATACTTGTTCACATAAATAACATCTCACTGATCCCCCTCTCTCATGTAATTCCCGCTTAAAGATGATATAAATCCCTGTTTTCAAGAGGGATGTTATGGAAATCAATTCTAATCAGTGCAGGAGGTCAGGGCCAGCACTTAGCCTATTCTAAAGAATCAAAGTACATGAGAGGCACACTACAGTAAAACTAGAGCCCTTCTAGGTCCCAGAATACGAGAAAAACACAGCTGGTATTGTTGTGGCTTGTTCAGGCTGACAGGCATAGCTGCACACCACAAAATGTCCCAGCTGGTAATTGGGGGTGGCTCTGAATATCCCAACCATGCTGCAGATGAGCACAGGGGAACACAGGACATTCAGTAAGGACACTTCTGCTAAGCTCTGCTGCCAGTCTTCCCAAAATTAGTGGCAAAATTCCCACTAACATCACTTGGGACAAAAACTGTTCCTAAGCCAGGCAGCTGGGAGTAATGAACAGTGTGAGGGAAAGTTCAGATGTTTTAAGTGTCTGGACTTCAGAGTAATGTCTGTTCTTACATCTCTGCTCCAAAGGAGTCATCTCTGTTGAACCCACTGAAATCCACTCCTTTTTCTTTAATGATGTGACGTTCATGGATTTGCCCTCCAAATATCCCATAGATCACCTTCCTTCCTTCATTTTTAAAAGACTTGTCCCCTCTGCCAGCAGTTCATCTGCTCCTGCAGTGTTTGTGCATGAGGGAGCAGGATTTCCTTTTGAAGAGCAATGAAACCAGTGAATTTCAGTTTAATGTCTGCTAACTCTGTCTGGGATACACATACAACCTGCTCTTTCAGGGCAATGCATTTGACAATGAATAGGTTTCCAGAGGTTTAATAAAAGTTCTGGTTTTAATATCCTAAATTACCTGGAGGCACTGAGGCTGATAAACTGAGCTTAGGTGGTGATTATGAGACTCTGTCTCGATTTGCCAACATCCTTTGCCTGTGGTCAAGTTGTTAATTCTGACCATTCTGTCTCATAACTTAGCGCTACCCCCAAAAAACTTGTCTTTATACTTGGAGACTGAAAACCGAGAAACACTTTGAAAATATCTTCATGATGAGTTATTTTAAGGCTGTGATCAAAGAAAAAGCAGAGAGGGCAAGTTACCTGCTGCAGAAGTTTCAAACTGCAGCTCTTTGCTGCCCTCTCTAGATACAAGCAAAAACTGGAAATTTGGGACAATGACAATGGAATTGCAATTCCTTTCTAACTTTTATGCCCTGGGTTACTCACTAAAGGACACGCAGTATTATATTGCTTTCAGTACATTAAATAATCTCAAGCACTGGATTTCCCTCTCGCCTCACCAAAAGACACATTTACCTTGGTCTGGTTGTTTAAGAATGATACTGAAATAGTACAGGAAAGAGTAAAATTTCTGTGTGCAATGAGCTGTGGAAGGTGAGAAGTCCATGAACAAATCCAAACTTGAAATCTTCTCCCTTAGTTTTGTTCTACTGCTCTCAGCACTCCAGTATTAAAATGTGCATTGTGGAAAAGGCAAAGAAAATAAAGGAGGCCACAGGACATAAAGAATTGTAGAGTTTTCCTAAAAATACTTCTCCTCATATATATCCTATCTCCTTTTCACTTTAATCCTAGTGCTGATGGTGACTCCATTGCCTTGGGCAAACAAAATACTGTATCATTGGGGTCTTGTGGAATTTTCATTTGTAAGGCATTTTGAATCGGGAAAGTGCTAAGTGTTATTATTACAGACGAAAGCCCTGTTAAAACAAATATATAAAGCTGCACTTCTCCTAAAACTTAAGACAAAAGTCTGAAATCCCATAGGAATAAGAACTTTATAGCCAGCCTGTCATTGCAACTGTTCTTGTCTTTGTGAAAACCGCCAAGGAAATAGCCACCTTCCTACAGCTCAAACTGGATGCAAACAACTCTCAGACTAATGGCACTGACAAATAAAACAAATTGAGTGTGGACATGTTCCGACCCAGTCAGATGGATGTGCTTCTGACAACAGCGCTTTTAACGCTAATTAATCGCGTTTTGGATGTGTCACCCACTATTGCCCAGTCAACACTGAATAACCCCCGACCAGATGAAGGAACTGCCTAAATGGAGGGCATGTGCACTGTGAAGGTGTGAAAACAAATGGCCTTTAATCCATTTGTGGAACTTTTTAGAGAAAGCATGAGACTCTTGTAGCCTTCTGCACCGCATGAGGAAAACAGCCCTGCAGCCACAAAGTGCAGCAAGCAGGGAGCACTGGAATTTTCACAGGGCTCAAGTGCCCTCGGCGTGCTGGGCAATGGTGGCAGAAACCTGAGTGCAAGTCTGATGGGAGAAGAAGACAGAGAAACACATCTCTTGTCACACTGCTGTTAGACTTGTTCAGTGCTGTGCCAAACGATGGGGACGATCTCAAGAAAGGATGACTTTTATTACTTAACACTTGGAGTTTTCTTTGGTGTCTGAGGGACAGAATTTCTAAATTCTTAGCTTCATGCAAGTCTATTGCTATGATACATACTCTTAAAGCTTAATCCTATACACAAGACTGAATCCTGCAGTACAGGGAAACACAAAGAGCTTTCTGCCCCTCTCACCAGTGGCCAATTACCCACTGCACACACCACACGGCTCCGTCCTCTTTACAAACCTACCTCAGAGTAGTTACACAATCCCTCTATTATAAATATTTTAAGAGGATAAATTTACACATTAGATGTACAAAAGGTACCTTATAAAAGACATTTTTCTTAAGAAACATTCTTGCTACCACTGCGACCGGGGAACCACAGTGCTAATTAACACGAATCACTCACTGCTCTCTACAAGATTAAAATATCAAATGCTCCTTGACAAAGGCTTAACAGAGACTCAGTACACAATAGTTCTTCTAAACTTCTGGAATACCACTAAACAAGAATGTGAGCTTGAAGGGCAACTACAATTTGAGCTTTCTAAAACTGTATCTTAACAGCACAGTTATGTTGTATGATGCCTCATGCTCATTGTCTTTCCACAAAAAACCACAAAGAAATAAGTAGAGTCTTTTAAAATAGACTTCACCCCACCTGCAATCTGAGCTGCACCAGCCTATCAGATGTTTTTCACTGCTGGGTTTGATCTTATTCTGAAACCAATGCAGGGGGTACTTACTATCATCATGAAACTAGAGTCACAGAGACACATTGAGAAACCTAATTTGTAAAATCATTGTGAGAATCAGATAAACCTCTCTGAGTTGAACATGCAGACTTTCAGACTTTCATACTCTATTAATCTGAAGCTTTTCAAGGCTGATTACTCAAACAAGAAAAGGAAATGGAAGCGTGACTTTTCTTGCTTTAATTTTATAATGTTTTCAGGGGTAAACAGTACATTTCTCCTGAAATTCTTCAATACTTTTTTCTTCTTCTTTAGAAAATAATATTAATATAAAAATTCTTCTGGGAAAAAAAAAAAAGACAAAAGAAACAAACTCAGAAAAGACAGTATTTGCATCATTAGCATATGCCTAGCACAGTCATGGAATATCTCATGAGGCAAGATTAAACAAGACACTTTGAAAGTCCTTATCATAATAAAATATGGTTAGCCGCATTTGTAGTGATCTGGTGAATAGAGATAACTAGCTATTAATGCAAAATTCCAAAGAACTCTGGAAATACCTGGATATTTCAGTCATCAGGTACCAGTTAGTCAAGCATGCAGCCCATGAAACACAATGCTGCATTTCCTGCTGTGGTGGCTCTCCTCCACTCACTGTAACGCAGCCACGCCAGGCTGTGCTCACAGGGGCTCTTACACTACAATCCCCCCTGCTCTGGGTCATTCTCATCCCAAACTTATTTCCAGAGAGCTCCAGAAAGGCAGAAATGACACAGTGCCTGCAGGATTGCAGGAGATGGGCAGGGAGGTACCACCCTTCATCGTGGATTAGGTTTTCCACAGCAGCAGCAGCCAGCTCAGCACGGAGTCAGTGCTGCTCAACACTTGCTGCTGATGCTCACAGCAGCCTGGACCTAAGTCCTGACTCTCTTTCAGTGTCATTCTCTGCCTCATTCAAAGCTGTCCCTGCTCTTCCTGTCTGACTCCACTTGCTGCATGCATATTTCCTGTGCCGGACCTTGTGCCTTTCCTCATCCACAGCAAATTTTCTGACCTCTGCTACTCATTATCCTGGTTACATACCCAAAGCCTAAACCCTGGGTTTCACTCTAAGCAGCCCCATCATTGGAGTTTCACTGGCTTAGATTACTTGGCTGGAAAAATCTTCAGTACATAGCAAGAACACTGATAATAATGGTCTATAAAGAATTTTTATACAGTTAAATCCAGCTTGATACGAATGGGATATTTTTGACTTAGTAAGCACTGGCAAAGGTTTGATTGCTAGGAAAGCGAACAAATTTTTCATTTTTGATTGCTAGGAAAGCAAACATTTCTCTAGAAGTGTGACTGACCTTTGAAATGCTTCTTCCCAACAGAAATTTCAGTAGGGAACAGCCAGAACAGCAGTTTCCTCTGCTTTTCAAAAGAATGCCCTGTTTTAGGACTACATGACAATTGGATAGTTTTAGATCTGAAGGAATCCCAAGGGTTTAGAAATTTCTTGGTCTTTTTCTGGCAGCTCTAAGACAGAATAAGAAAAAATATCTCCTATTTGAGCATGTGTTGTATAATTCACCCAGAGGGACACGGCGTTTCCTAAACCTTATTATTCGTCCTCTAAAATGCTGTTTCCTATGTTTCCCTGCAGAGAATTAAATAAGAAAATCCCAAACTATTTTGGACCTGATTCGCTGAAATTTTGAGCCTAATGTAGCCATTGAAGCCTGTTTCTTACATCTGCTCCCACTGGTCTGAGTGGTTACGGAAGGTTTACATGGAGATCCATCATGCTCTTACAGGTACTCTTAACTCATTCACACTCTGCCACGATGTAAAACCTATTTCTTAGACATTTATTTCCTTGAACTGTCCTCTCCACACAGGGAAGTCATGAAGATCTGAAATTCCAGTGCAGTACTCTAAGCAGAAAAATCCTAGAGATGCTTAAAAATTAATTTTTAAAATTAATTTTTAAAGCAACTATTCCTTTTAAAACTAATTCCAAACCAAGGTTTCCTCTAAAAAGTGCACACTGAGCATCACTTGACCTACTGCATGCACTCCACAGGGCTGTGTACATTGCCACAGAGTTAACCACAGGCCCTCCCTCTGATAAAAGCAAACTTGGAAATTAAACCTCCATTACTTCTCAAAGATCAAAAGAATGGCCTTATAAAAGCCTTATTTTGGGGATGAGGCTGGCGTGGGGAGGCTCAGTATGAGCTAGAATGTCTTAATACTTGCATTTGTCAGTGCAGGTCGCTTTAGGCTATGAATTGATCCAAGACATTACTGTTATTACAAAAGCAAATAGATTCATGCCTCTGTGTACAAATATCAGAAAGATGACTTCAAGTAGGTGAATCACAGAATTGTGGAATGGTTTGGGTTGGAAGAGACCTTAAAGATGATGTTGTTCCACCCCCTGCATGGGCAGTGACACCTTCCACTGTCCCAGGCTGCTTCAAGTCCCATCCAACCTGGCCTTGGACACTTCCAGGGATCCAGGGGCAGCCACAGCTTCTCTGGACAGCCTGTGCCAGGGCCTCAGCACAATCACAGAAAAGAATTTCTCCCTAATATCTAATCTAAACCCTGACCTGCTGGCCACACTTCTTTTGGTGCAGCGCAGGATCTGTTTGGCTTTCTGGGCTGCCAGTGCCCATTGCCAGGTCATACTGAGCTTCTCATCAACCAGAAATACACTTAAAAAGTGATTAGAGAAATGCATGGAAAATAACATTATGGAATTGACTTCTATGAGGGAATGATCAGAATATTTGACACAGTTAAATATCCTCTCCAATTTAAATTTTATGTTGTGGCTTCAAAGCCAGTTAGACTATGCTACAGTCTGATGATTTGCCAAATTATCCTTTCTAAAACAAAAGTCGTTTCTGACTAACAGAGGCAAAGGAAAACTGCAACTATGGCATTTATTTTCATGTTTATAGCATAGCATATGTAGGGCCGCACCTCAGTAAAACCATTTAAGCATATTTATAAATTCATGGCCACGAGAAGCCCCTACCAAATCACTATTCCAAGATAATGGCTTTTCCATTGACTTACCTGAGACTGAAAAGTAACTTAATGGGTGAACTTGTGCATGACAAGAAATACATATGCTCAAGGTATTGTCATTCTGCTACCAAACTCCCTAAATTAAATCAAACATAAGCTCATAATTCCCAAGGGGGGAAAACAGCACTGGCACAACATCAGCATATAGTGGGAATAAGCCAATAGAGGTCAGCAGTACATAACAGAAATATCTTTTTAACAGCAGCCCATCAACTAGACTTACCCACAGACATAAAAAATTCTTAACTGATATTTGGTGGAATTTTTTCTGGAAAAAAATGGAGCTTTTTCATAACAAAAAGCTTTTTGTTGTTTTGGAAACCATCAGTATTTCCTCACTCACAATGCACATCGCAGAGCTTCACAGTTTGCCTCATGCTCCTTTGCTAAGCTCTTATACTCTGTCATTCCTGGGATGTTGGCCATATAAAGGTTAAATTTTTAGTTACATATCTGAGAATTTCACAAGAGGGTTTAGTCTGGACCAAACGTATATTAAACTCAGACACCTCAGACTTCTCCTTTACTTTAGAAAATAATATTTTTCAACCAGAGAAATTTGGCTTTTCCTTATTTGGCAAATTTTGTATGTATTTACCTATATTTCTAATTATGTCATAAATCAAATTTTTAAAAATTAAAATCGTCTTTATTCTTCATCTTGATTTTCATCATGCATGTCTGCTTCTTCTTGTCTGCAGATAAAGTTTTTGGATACACACCTGAACTCTGAATACACAGGTTCAGAGTTTTGTTTTTTTTTAAATTTTGAGGAAAAATACAATTTTTAAATATTCAGAGATTGTTATGAACAACAATAATTCTGCTTTAATTCGACTGGGAAGTTCATTAATATCCTATGAATAACAAAACTGGGAGAGACAAATCCCTTTTAATGGATACCTACTTGAAAAATCCTACATTTTATTTGTCCAAAGAAGTGGCTGCCTGTGGTCTGGCAGATTATAGTTAACAAAGGAGTATTAAATTTAGACAATAACAAAGGCAGCATGAAAAGCAACAGCTTAAAACAAAACCTTTGAAAAAGGCACAGACATAATTACTTTCTTCGGTGGGCAAAATCGTTAAAAACTAATTTGCCACCTGCTATCATAGAATCAGTGTTGATCATCTTAATAAGGATATGTGACTGAACAAGTTAGCACATATTTTGACTTGGTGAGGGATAAGAGTACCCAGAGAAGCTACTGCAGAGTGAAAGTTTCCTGTTTCCTAATATATTACACACACGTTACCTGTTAATGTTCTAGAAATAAAGCAGGGGATATTTATTTCAAGAGTAGGATCCGCGAGGTACTGTAAGATTTTTATACAGTTTTTTTTTCCTTAAAGCAATGAATTTTGTTAGCCTGTACTCTGTCTATAAGCTTATATGTAACTTATTAGAATAATTAACTCCTACAGCTTTCAGCAGGGCTCTAGTTGAAGATGTCACTGTTCATGGCAGGGGGTTGGCCTAGATGGCCCTTCATAGGTCCCTTCCAACCCAAACCATTCTGTGATTCCATGAACACAGCTCAAACACACAGTTCCAATGTGCAAATTTTAGCAAAGCCCTGAGATGTCACCCAGGTCATGAGCTGGGCCATGGGGCACTGCTGGACCCAAGAACATCCTCACACCTCAGAGAGCTGAGTGCTGCCTTTGAATTGCTGAGACCAAATGCACTCACGTGGCTCAAGTCTCTGCAAAACATTCACAGTAAATACCAGGCCTGAGAAACAGCACTGATCTCCTCTTCCTCCTCCTCTACAAATAAATTGCAAGTAATAAAAATCAATATAATTTTGCCTAGATTTCTTCCTCTCCCCCTGCACTGCCACAGAATTGTTTTTCAGACACCTGCAGGAGGGTATATCCACATTTGGATTGCAGGGAATCCCATAATCTCACAGGTGAGTGCATCCTAATGAAGTAGAAAGATCTACATAATCCTTGCTTGCAGAGCAGCATCATTTATAATACAGAAAATTCCTATTGTCATTTTCTTCTTGACATGTTACAGTCTCACTTCAGATTTCTTGACTTCAAAGAGGGTTTTTGTTTTTACCATAACTATTTATTTTAACTTTGACTAATTTTTTTTCTTAACATTTACTCCAGCATGTCATGCTCTGTTTGAGAGGAGTAATTGGTTCATTCCTTCAGGGAAAAAGCAAAACACAAGCAAATACAGTTTTTGCACACAGTGGGCACACAAATTTTTGCTTTAAAGCAAAAATAAATACCCTTTACACCCTCTAAATATTAAAACCACGAAAGTCTTTGCCCGAGTGAATATAATGTTAATTGTTTTGGATTTATGGTATTCTTATACCATAGTTTAATAGTGTTTCTTACCAGCCATGCGAGAAAGCTTAGCTACACTAAGTAAATAATATCAGCTACTGCAAGGAAAGAAAATGCTGTTCTGGTTACGGCAGTAAACCAAGATTAATAAGGTCTTAAATTCCAGATTCTGTCACTGTCTTTCTACATGACATTAAAAAAGATATATCTTCATGCTCTGCCTTTAGTTCCCTTCTATAAAACAGAAAAGTAAGAACTGCAAAACTATTGGACAGTACAGCATTCTGGTTTTGTGCTGGATCCCTGCCTTGTATAGTGGGGACATAATTTTGGTTAGTGCTTATCTGCCACTCTATAACAATTAATGATAGCAATCTATGCCTTCATGAATAGAAATATTTGCACAAAGACCAAATGGGTGCACTGCACATTATTTAAGAAACTGAGTTAAAAGAGTGCCACGTTAGCACCAAGAAACACAAGAAGCATGACCAGCAGCCCAAAGATGAGGGGAGGCAGCGCAGAGAACCAACCACAGTGGCTGAGAATTTCAGTCAGGTCACTAAGACATCTGTATCCCTCCCACTGCTGCTGCTGGCTGGGAAGGAGGGTTTTGCTACCTGAGGAAGGAAAACGGCTACTGTCCTGCCCAGGAACTTGTGCACACACTCAGATCCCCATCAGCCTGACTCCATCAAACCCCACCGACATCCCTTGGGCAGCTGCAGAAGTTTAGTTGGGCCCTTCTGCATGGGCTTGAACTGCAAGCCAAACCATTGCTTCATGTTCTATCCACTTCCCGCACCATCTCTGAGTAGTTTTTACTAAAACTGATACTTTCATTCCTCAGAGCTGAACTTCAAGAGTAGGAAAGGTTATTTTCAAATGTGCTGATCTCTCATACATGTAGTCTACGGGCACTCTGTAAAATCAGTGAGCAGTGTGGTTCATTGTGGGTTTAATGTTAAGGGAGAAATGCTAGTCAAATAAAATCGGTCATGTACAAAATCCTGGGCAAATTTTGCACCTGTTTTACTCTTCATAAAAAGGTAGATAAATCACTGTAAATGCTTTCTGTATTAATGTTTACTTATGGATTTATATTTCCAGATAAAATTGCACTCAACTGCTGCCACATATAAAATACCACATCTGATGTGAAGAGAAAAGACCAGTAGCCATTTTCTTTACAATGTGATTTACTAATCTCACACAATCCGGAGGGAGAGATGACTATAATGGATTTGAGTGCCACAAATTATATTTGTTAGGTAATTTTTCAAAACTTCTTAAATACTCACAAGAGTTCGTAAAAGCTTCAGAAAAGATAATAACACTCCAAAGTATTAAAAGGAACAAGAGAACAAGCAGTGGAACGTGTACAGTGCAATTAATTAATTTCTTTGCTCTCTTTCTCGCTGTTCCTTCTAGCAGAATCTCCAGCAGTAGCCAGGATGAGTACAGTAATTAATCTTTTTTATCATCTGAGATCAGCATGATTACTGGGCACACCTTTTAAGTGGAAATCTAGTCCGACATCCTGCCCCTAATTACTCACAGTCATGATTAAAGTTGGTGGTAGAAAAAAGAATAATTGCACAACACAGATTTACAAAATTCCACTCAATAAAGGGATTAAATCCAGAGATCATCGTCAACACTTTAGCCACAACATCCTCTGTGTAAAGTCAGCCAAAAGCAGGAAGGAAGTAGGAGTTAGATCTGACAGTATTCAAGGCAATACTGAAGAAACAAGACATCGGATTAGCAAAGTAGCAAACATTGCTCTTACACATTGCAGAAACTGAGAGACTAAACCAAAAGCATTTAGAAATGCAATTCACTGAGACGTGTTTGACACAACTTTATATTTTAATGAGTCACTTTTATAGTCAGGTGGTTTGACATGCCATCACACAAGCACATGAATGAATCATAAGCAAATTACTTTTTTGAATCACTGACTAGGAAATATTGTCAAACTCTAATTTATTGGTTGTGTTATTCATTGGGATGATTGTATCATTTATTTTGACTAAGGTAAATCAATTTTCAGTACTAATGTAACGAAAGCTATCACACAGAATGTTTGATGCTGTGTGCTGCGAGGAGCACAGCTGTGTCACAGGTGCTTAAAGGTGTCATGTAGAACAAAATTTCAAATTACTTCAACTTAAAACCTGTGAAAAGTCACTCTCTATTCAACTACTGTAAAGTATCTGTCAGTCCTGTCTAAGTTTTCTTCTAGGAATATAAACATTCGTTTTTGCTGAATAAGAAGGAAGCAAGCCAGGTTTATGCAAAGCAACTGATTTGAAATATAAGCAGCTTAAGACAATCCTAAGCGGTGTTGCCTTAAATTTTCTGATTTACTTGTAATAGTATACAGTCTATAACAATAAGGGAAACAGAAAACTGAGAGCTTGATCCTGCAGCATATTCATGTAATTTAAAATGGAATAATCCGCAGGACTCTGGATGTTGAAAAGATTTCCAAACCCAGGTATGCTTACTTGGTAAATACTCAACTTTCTGATGACCCATACAGATTGGTCAATGGCAAAATATTCCACATATTCATCGCACTTAATTCTTACCAGAAACTGATAGCCACGTGACTAAGTTTCAATAAATTCACTTTTAAATTATTACTGTCATAGTAATATGGGACTGAATATCAACGTAGCACTGACTACCAGCCCGGACTGACAGTTCCCTACTCTTCAAAAGCTGTCTTCATTTCTCTAATTTAAATATAATGAACAACAACAAAAAAAAGCTATCATGTCCCAACCATTATAGTGTTCTCCACAATTCACAATATCCTAAGGAAATTAAGAAACAAGAAGCATGGCAAATCCAGACACAAAGCATTACCCCAGCTCTCTCATTTTTCTCCCTAAAATTGTGGTAAGAAGAAACTACACTTGCATGCATTAAAAAAAAAAAAAAAAAAAAAAAAAATTAGGACTTACTATTCTGAACAAGAAGTAACACAAAATTAGTTTTCCAGACAAGCTCAGATGGTTTGTACAATACTAGAGTAAGTAAGATCAGAAAATGGATCAGAAATTTGTTAAAAGCCAGGAATACAAAATTATACGTTTGGATTCTCATAACACTGTCTTTTGAATAAGTATTACTAATAATACGAGACATTTTACCACACAAACTCTGGCAGAAATGTTTTGAATGTAGGTGAAGCTAAGGGTAAAGAATGGATCTTTATTAAGAGACATTTTCAGGAAATGATTATTAAGAGCACTATTAAGTGCTCTGCTATGGTACAGTGATACTCTTTCCCACTAATGTAGAATATGTCTGGAAACATTTGTTCTTTGGCAGTGCACAGGTGCTCAACTTAGAATTGAGGTCCCACTGTGAAAGGTAATAGGTACAAGGTTAAAGATGTTAGGCCAGTAAAATGTGCACTTTGGCCCCCATATTAAAAGACAACAGAGAAGGAAAAGCAGAGGAAAACAACCAGTAATGCCACAGGTCTGCAGTTAACCCTTCTAATGCGCACTGTAGTTATTTCAAATATAAGTAGATTTGAAACAAAGGAGGCCTCCATGATCCTAATCTTTCATCTGGGAAAGGCATGAATGTGTCAGCACTGGAACTGGAAAAACATAGATTGATAGAGCTAAGAAATGCACGTCAAAGCCCATGTGGAAAGCAAGAATGTACATGAGAGTACAAAACCTCTCGCCCTGACTGTTTATTGTGATGGCATAAGGACAAGGACAACTCAAGCTGCCTCTGCAATCATCAGCCATTCTCCCTTGCTCTCTGATGGCACTTGGCCTGTGGTTCATGGGCCCTCCGTTAAGCCAAACAGCTGTTCTTGCAGAATCGAAAGAATAACTCAGAGTGCAGAGTCATCCATCTGTGAAGACAGTTTACTCTGTTTTCTTAGCTAGGAACAATGTTTAGAGGACTGCTTAAGAAAACTAAGTGAATTGTTTACAACAGCACTGGGAGCAAGCAGCCAATGCTGGTTTGTAATGGGGCTGGGTCTGATAAGCTGAGGCTGTGACAGATGTGTCTCCCCAAAACACTTCAGAGAGTCACTGCTGCTCTTCCAGTTGCTCAGGCAGTTGCTGTAACACCGCTCATTGGGAAGAGGAGTGTCCTACATTTTCAGGTGAAATAAGAAAAAAAGAAAGTTCAAAATTAAGTAACTTAGTTAAGCAGCATTTAGGTTAAATTAATTTAAATTTAACCGCTGCTTCAAAAAATTCTCATATCTATTCCCACAGATTTAGGAATTTCCTAATTTTAAAAGTCATCACTTTTCCAAATGTTTTCCAAAGCATTTTCAAGTATTTTACCTTAATTTTTTTGTTGAGTTCAGGTTAAACTCACACACATTTTCTATTTCCACAAAAATTGATCTAGAAAAAGTTCCCATTTTCCAAACAAGATGAAAAAAATCCCCCATTTTCAAATGGCATTTTCTCATCTCTCAGAACTGTGTTAGTAGCCATAGTTGGAAGTTTATCCAATATGCTTTATAAAAATCCTATAAAGCTAAGAAGACAGATTGGTTTAGATGTGACATCCTTAAATTTGTTTTTCTTTTGACCGATTTATTATTTCTAAGCTTCACTCCTTATTATCAGAATCTAAGCCACTGTCTTCTGTTTTCATTACAGAGGTATCAAACACTTGATATGAAATTACCAAAGCTTAAATCTGCTAATACAGATCTCAAAGAAAACTTGGAAGGAGTGTTCAGGCCTGAATTTGTGCCATTCTCTTATCCATCTGTTAGAAAAATGGAAAAGCCAGACATTTCTTTGAGAATTTATCCCACGTTCATAAAATTCAGTGAGTCAACTACTATAACTGTATTTCTGAAGATTTGCTAACACTTTGACACAATTCTGTTTCCTGAAATGAAAATACATGAAACTATTCTTTTACTGAATTTTATGTGAAACTAATTGTTTATTTTTCTACTTGGAGC
Source organism: Acanthiza pusilla (assembly GCA_036630365.1). Classification (NCBI taxonomy): domain Eukaryota; kingdom Metazoa; phylum Chordata; class Aves; order Passeriformes; family Acanthizidae; genus Acanthiza; species Acanthiza pusilla. The sequence goes on from JAXCHO010000079.1 coordinate 42,170,531, forward strand.
AGTTTGTGTTTTGAGCATGGAGAAGCAGTTCAGCACTGAGGTATTTCCTCCTGCCTGGCAGCCCCTGGCCTGTGAAGAAGCTGCAGGCAGCCACAAAAGCCACTCAGCAGTTGGCCTTCAGACACCCAAAAGATTGTCCTCAGCTTTCCCAAGACTTTCTCTACAGCACACTACTGCTCCATCCTTCCCTTTCTCTGTTTCCACCATGGCTCCGTCTCCTTCCCCACAGCTGGACCGTCCTGTCTGCCCAGGACAACACGGGGAAGGGCAAATGCAGAGCAGTGCCATCTCCAGCCACAGCAAACTCCATCCCTGACAATTCCACACCCAATATTTCCACTTGGTCTTGGGCCTGAGAATTGAGCCAAGCAGTTCAGCCTGTGCCATGAAAACGTTTCACCAAAGAGAAGAAGCAGAAGGTGGTGAGGATTTGGACAACTGGGTTCTGAAGTAAAAAGGGGAAGGCAAAGAAGAGAGGCAGGGGAGTACTATTAAATTGGTGTTTTGGCCTTCTAAGAGTACTGCTTTCATGCAATAATCATGCAAATGAGAGGATATTTTATCTATGTAGCCCAACACAGCCACACGAGGTTATAAACATGTCTGGGCTAAGATATTCTCCTGATTAGTCAATGTAATAAAAAAGGAGAAAGACTAATCTATGCAAATTAAAACATGCAGCAGAGCCTTTGTAATATCCAAAGCTGCTTAGTCAGGCTCCAGAAAGACAACACACATTTTATGGTTGACACACAAAGCAGCACAGCTGGGAATTGCCTGCAGGGAGCTAAATGCTACCTGTAGGCTTTGGTACCTTCGCTGGCTGTCACCTGGTGCAAATCCTTAGCAGCGTGCTCTAGCAGCCTTGGGCTGCTGCCAGCAGTCCTGCCAGACACTAACTAAGAGGCTTTGTTAGTAAAACTGGGTATTTGTTCTCTTCTGGGTTTAGAAGACATAGATGCAACCAGGGCAGGATTTTGATCCTTAAAAACTGAAGACATAATTAGTACAGTTGAATTTACTAATTTTAAAGGCATTATTGAGTAAGACAAACTAATTTTGAAGAATGACTAAATACTGGAAAATCTACAATAACATCAAGCAAATGTTATTAAATAGTCCACTGTGGATGCTAAACTACTGCCTTGGTTAAGAAGCTCAAATACTCTTACATCTGTTCAGGCACATAGGATTAATTAACAGGTTTTATTTTGCAAGCTTTGCTGAAGTTTTCATAGATTATTAACTTGTGTAATCAATCTGCAGTCATAATATTCTGGGGTTTTTTCGTATTTCTAGGATTATTGGTAACAGTAAAGAAGTAACTGCGAGCATTTGGGGAATTTGGATTGTCCAGATTCTAATAGAAGAAAGCAACAAGATTAAACTGAACCTCCTGGATGTGACAGAGAAAGATTATCAGAATGGTTTGAGCAGCAAGAGATTGTGACCTGCTGGAACCCTAAGGTTTTGTGATGTGAATATGAGATGTTTCCGCCAAAATTAAAGGCTGGTAATTTTCTTTTACTTACAATTACTGAGCATTATTTTTCATATTGAATGGTTTTGAGTAGCTTATGGAAAACAAACAAACAAAAACCAAAACAAAGAAAGCAAGAAACCAACCCACAAAACGTTTAAGCTTACTGAAAGAATAGACCTTGAATGGGAAAGTAATATGTTCTACACTCTTTTCCCATTATAACAATACTTTCAATTATATGTAAAGGACAGCTGCTTTACTTGATGACAGATCCTTTTTTAATTGTCACATCACTACCCAGTGCATATTCCAAGTTCAAACACTGTTTGGCTTCCTTTGGGATAAAGGATAGGGATCTTTACCTACTTAGAATTTTTTTTTTCATTTAGCCAAATACAGCCTAAGTTATTCAAAATTGTACAGATAAGCACAGGCTGCATAATTAGTAACAGTAATTAAAACAAATTACATATTAACGGTTATTTTGGGAAGTACTTGAACTCCCCGTGGAAGGGGCTTTGGTACATGATGATCCTTAAGGTCCCTTCCAACCCAAACCATTATATGATGTTTCTATAGTGTTTTTTGAACTGACCCTGAAAGCAAATAATTAAATGCCTAATCAGTAAACTCACTGTTAAGCAAAACATTGCTTTAAATGGTTATGTTCCTTCAGCAGAAATAGTATTTCTGCTGGTCCTGTAGAAAAGTAAATTACATAAATAATACCTGGACTAGAAATATTCAGTTGTTCTTTGTGAATGGGAAACAGGCATATGAAAATTTCTGGCTCCAGTGAATTGGATTGCTTCCATTCCTCACAGTACACAATGTCCATTTGGTGAGCAAGCTGGAAGTAGCAGAGCTCCTTGTAATATTTCTTTAAAAAGGACATTTGTGGCTATTTTGTTAATAAAAACAAACCCTGTAGGGCATGAGCACTAGTTTAATGCCAGAGAGATGCATGTTGACAGACTATTTCAGAGTTGTGTGGCCACAGGTGTGCTCAATGAGCTGTACCTAGGGTCTGGAAGTGGGAAAAAAGAGCAAACATCATGACATAAAATGGTAAGTGAATGCATTAGTCATATATTTCAAGTGGTTTTAAATAGTCAAACTGTTTTCCACACCCTCAGTAATTTCCTCTAAAAGTATCAAGGCCTGGGCAATGAATTTACAGACTCTGATGTATAAACTATCAGCTCATCTGAAGTAACTTGTCAGAAACACTTGCTACTCCTCGGAGTGTAACTAGCACCACCAGGGTTTAGCAAAAAGCCAGGGCAGCTGTAGCCCCTGAGTTCCTCAAAACCTTGCACAGACACACTAAAAACTGAGATCACTGTCAGCTCAGCAAAGGCTGGAGGAAAAGCACGTCTGACTGCTCTGCTTTTATCCTGGCTGCCCTTTCCCCACTCCTCTCTGCCTCTGCCTGTGAGTTTGTGGCACCTGCCTCTTCTGTGCTTTCTGATGTGAATACCTCTTCTGCTAAATACCTCTGCAGTATCTGCTCTTTGCTGTGCCTCCTTTAGGCAGAGTTTATCTTTGGAGGGCAGGTGGAATAGCCTGTCAGTGAGAGGAGAAGGTAAAGCTGATATTTCTAGAGCTGCTAAGGTTTACCCACAGGCTTGAGTCAAATTTGCATTAAGCTTTAAGAAACCTCTTCAAGACTGAGAGAGATCTCAATTTTATTTTCTCTTGCATATTTAAAGCTGGAACAGCAAAAAAGAAAAAAAAAATCAGGAAAAGGGGAAAGTTCTATCTGGACAAGGGAATGAACAGTGCAGCAGCAAATGTGAGGGATAATACAAACAATTCCAGGGAGTAAAGACAAAGGCCAACTCAATATGCTGCAGAAGAGCTTTAAGGCACTGAGTGGAAGAAATGAAAAAATGAAATATAAATTAAAATGAAGTGATATATGTAATGAAAAACATTGTATGCTGTGGTTGGGTTTGAAATAGTTATCAGCACAAAGGAATGAGATCTCAAGGCTAGGGTTTCAGAGAAAGAAACTCAATGACCGTATCGACTGTTACAAAGTACTGATGGAATGAATGCAAAGTCCATTAGGCACAGTAACCCAAACTGAAATAAAGCAAAACAGAAAATATTACAGCAGATGACACAGTCTGTATACAATGGGACTTTTGAACCTGGAAAAGATAAAATTGGAGTGGGACAGAGAGGGAAATCTAAGAAATCTGGAATGATGAATAGATAATACTTGTTCACTGCCGCCTTAGACAAGGATTAAGGGGTGTGAAAAGAAGCCAAATGATCCAACATAGCAGGTTGGAACAAAAGATATTTCTGTATACATCTTGCTATTAAGAAAAGATGTTACAGTACTACTTCCCAAAGGATTTGTAGTGTTTACCTCAGTTCACAAAACAGCTGGACAAGTTTATGGAAGAAAAATCCATCGACAACTATTGAATAGCAAGTCCTCTCCTAAAATGTATGAAATCTGTGATTATGATGTGCTGGAAGTCATCAAAGCATTCTAGAGAAATCTCACAACCTGACTATCCTGTCTTCAAGGTCTTCCTAAACACCTGTGCCAGGCGCTGCTGAGGCGGGGATAGATCTCAGATCTGGGTTCAGTACAATCAAAATCAGGCAAGAAGGACCTGCTCGTGTTCCTTGTTGAACAGAGGTGGTAATTAAATCCTTGTTTAAAACACAGCAAGATTGGAGCGGAACTTGCACTGAAAGAACAAGAAGTGTTTTTGCAACTGGAATACTGAAAATCTGGAAATGGAATTAGAGACTTGCCTGGTCATACAAACCAAATTCAAAATCCCCATGGAAAACCATGCTCTATCCAGAGCAGGACTTGACAAAATTCAAAACCCCAGGTGAACAAATTAACTATACACCTGCTGTAAATCAGGTTTACTACTACTGCACTGTTGTCTTATTGAAATATTCAACAGCTGTCCAGAAATGAGGTTTGCCATCCAACAATCCCTCTTTATTCGTGGTATCTTCAACTACCTCCAACTTCTTTTCCATGAAAGCAGCATCTTACTTGGATGCACATGCTGAACATGCCTCTAATTAAATAGTTCAGCACAGCAAACTGCATCCAGCTCAGGGCATGGGGGGGATCTTTAACTCTATTGGCTGCAGTCTATTAAAAAAAAAAGTTAAAATGCTTAAAGAAGCCATTGGCAGGATGGAACCTTTGCTCACATCCAAGCTGGAGGAAGCACTGGAGCAGCACAGGGCTTGCTGTGAGACCCCTCCAGGTTTTCCTTGGCTGCAAGCACTGGAGAGCTGTGGGAACAATTCTGGGGGCCATGTCCTCCATTTCAGCAGTGCTACCATAAAGGTAGCTACCATAAACGTGCTACCACCTTCTCTGTTTGGGTTTTTGCTTCAGGGTGCTGGTGGGGGAAATGCTTCCACTGTGCCAGATGTTGAGAAAAAAAAACAACCCCAAACTATCCAACACCTCACTAACCAAAAAAAAAACCAAAACAAACAAACAAACAAACAAAAAAACCCCAAAAACCCACCACCCAACAAAAACAACAAAACCCCCCCAGATCTGATCACACTTTGATTACCTGTGCTTTGTGCTTACTTCTGACCTTCATGTTGAATATGTGAGAGACAATGAAGATAAAGATACAACAGTAATTGTAACACCCCACGGTACCCACATAAAATCAAGACTCAATTTTGCAGAGTGAAGGGGAAGGAGAAACTTCAGAGAGTCCAGAAAAGAACCACAGGAGAGCTACAAGATGACCTGGGAAATGAAAGAAAGAGCTAAGAAAGTAATTTCAAATACAACTGCAATTCAGCTAAACAGCAGCTCATGAAAGGACTTGGAAACAGTTTTCCAAGGGACAAAAGCCAATACTGAATGAGTTGTTTCTCATTAGCCCATGTCTGTGCAATTAACTGAGTAAAAGACAAAGACTGAAGATGAGCTCAGGAAGTTATCTTCACAGCTTTCTTAAATTGTGAAATAATTGCTTGAGGGGAGTTGTGGGAACTTTACCAGTTCTGGGATATTTAAAAAACTACAGGGGGCATAATCCTAGAAACAGTATTGTAAGAGGGATTTTTACTAGCAAGTACTAAACGGAGCAGTAACACTAATTGCGTGGAGCTTTTTATATATTAAAACTCAAAATTGCTGGGGTTGCCCAGTAAATTATTTTGTGGTAAATGTTCCCTGAAAGCAGCAATTTTTACAAGGTTAAATGATATAAGTGCCACCACATCAACACTGTATTTGAGAAAACTTACATGCAACATTCAAAGTTTATTAAGAATCAACTGCTAAAGATAGCAGTTTACCCCAACTCTGGATTATATTTCCTTGTTGCTTTAATTTCCCATTTAGCCACTTAGAGCTCAATTTAATCTTATTTCAAATCTTATAATTGTTTTTTTCTTCATCTTTCTGTTGCTCTTTTATTCCACTTTTCCTCTTGTTCCTTTAATCTTTTACTTCCACCTTTCTTGTCCTCTCCTGCACATACTGCTCCACTCTATTTTTGCATCACTGGTGCCACACACGCCTTGCTAGAATCCACCTTTTCAATTCTCTGCTTGTTTTTACCCCATGTGCCCTTTCTTATTTTTTCAGTTATTCTCCAGTCTCTGTGGCTCCCTTTAGGATTTTTCATTCAATGCAATATTTGCATTTGGTTTTGCAATGCAAAAGAACATCATAGCTCAAACAATTTTACACAAACATGCTTCTCCTTATGGCTGTCCTTTCTTGTATCTTCTGTTCAGATAATATATACACATTTTGTCCAATTTTATTTAGATTGCACGAGGTCAGGACTAGGAATAGTCATTTGAAGACATCAGAAAGCAAACTGAAAGCAAATATAATATTTCAGCAGGAAATAACATAGCTTTTTAACTGTTACCTGTTAGGAAATAAAGATAAAAAAGAAAGCTCAAAAATAGACTTAGAGGTCAGCTTTCAAGGACCTCTTTTTAAAGAAACTTTTGTCTTTTTACTTCTATCAGGTAAGTTATGATCAGAAGATATTTTCCCTCACCCATTCCATCTTCTCACCACAAACATTTTTTATTTTTATGCAGACCCAAATACAACTCATGCTTCTTCAAAGAGCTGGTTCTTTCTCTAAATACTTAGGTCATTAATCTCCCATAGAGGGAATCCAGAGGCATCACACATTTTTCCCCCTACTCCGGTGTTCAACATTATTCCTTAGCCCACCAGATCTTTTCTTGTCTCACAGTCATCACAACTACATGACAATGTAATAGGGTAGACAAGCAAAAAACATTGTCCCTTTTGTGAGTTTGGTTTGCTTTGGTTTGGTTTGCTTTGCTTTGGTTTGCTTTGGGTTGGGTTGGTTGGTTCGTTGGTTTTGTTTTTTGGGTTTTTTGGGTTTTGTTTTACTTTAGTTTGGTTCGGTTGGTTGGTTTGCTTGTGGGTGTTTTTCTCCCAGAATGGGATCAACACATTTCTGACATTGGTTGAGCACCAAAAAAATACTAAAAATGCCTCCAACAGCAGCAGACTAGAACACTAACAGTGTACAAAATAATTTAATCTCTCCTGGCACATGGTGCAACTCTTCCTATTTAGAGAGCCGTAGTTGTACCTGCAGAGATTATTCCTGAGAGAAGCTTGGGTGCAAGAGGCAGCTGAGGGTGACACAGGGCTGTCCCTCGGTTTCTGTGGGTGCAGTGAGTGTGACACAGAGCTGTCCCTCGGTTTCTGTGGGTGCAGTGAGTGTGACACAGAGCTGTCTCTTGGTTTTTGTGGGTGCAGTGAGTGTGACACAGAGCTGTCCCTTGGCTGTGTGGGTGCAGTGAGTGTGACACAGAGCTGTCCCTTGGCTGCTGAGGGTGCAGTGAGTGTGACACAGAGCTGTCCCTTGGCTGTGTGGGTGCAGTGAGTGTGACACAGGGCTGTCCCTTGGTTTCTGTGGGTGCAGTGAGTGTGACACAGAGCTGTCCCTTGGTTTCTGTGGGTGCAGTGAGTGTGACACAGGGCTGTCCCTTGGTTTCTGTGGGTGCAGTGAGTGTGACACAGGGCTGTCCCTTGGTTTTTGTGGGTGCAGTGAGTGTGACACAGAGCTGTCCCTTGGTTTTTGTGGGTGCAGTGAGTGTGACACAGGGCTGTCCCTTGGTTTCTGTGGGTGCAGTGAGTGTGACACAGGGCTGTCCCTTGGCTGTGTGGGTGCAGGGAGTGTGACACAGAGCTGTCCCTTGGTTTCTGTGGGTGCAGTGAGTGTGACACAGAGCTGTCCCTTGGCTGTGTGGGTGCAGTGAGTGTGACACAGAGCTGTCCCTTAGTTTCTGTGGGTGCAGTGAGTGTGACACAGGGCTGTCCCTTGGCTGTGTGGGTGCAGTGAGTGTGACACAGGGCTGTCCCATGGTTTCTGTGCGTGCAGTCAGTGTGACACAGAGCTGTCCCTTGGCTGCTGAGGGTGCAGTGAGTGTGACACAGAGCTGTCCCTTGGCTGTGTGGGTGCAGTGAGTGTGACACAGGGCTGTCCCTTGGCTGTGTGGGTGCAGTGAGTGTGACACAGAGCTGTCCCTTGGCTGTGTGGGTGCAGTGAGTGTGACACAGAGCTGTCCCTTGGCTGTGTGGGTGCAGTGAGTGTGACACAGAGCTGTCCCTTGGTTTCTGTGGGTGCAGGGAGTGTGACACAGAGCTGTCCCTTGGCTGTGTGGGTGCAGTGAGTGTGACACAGAGCTGTCCCTTGGCTGTGTGGGTGCAGTGAGTGTGACACAGAGCTGTCCCTTGGCTGTGTGGGTGCAGTGAGTGTGACACAGAGCTGTCCCTTGGTTTCTGTGGGTGCAGTGAGTGTGACACAGAGCTGTCCCTCGGCTGCTGCCCCCTTCACTCCTGTTACATTTGCACAGACTAAAGCACTACTTCAGCCCTGACACCTAATTTCCCTGCTCGGGATGAAGACGTGGACAGCAGAGACTGCTGGTTCCTGTTTCTGTCAAACGCTCAACCAGGAGTACTCAACAGTCCATATCTGATCAGCCAGAATAGCACAGATGTTGCCACTTTTAAAATCACAGTACATTACAAGTACTCAAAATTTTTAATGCATAGGGGATAGCCAAAATAATAGCATCCTAGAAGAAGAAAATATATAATAAAAGTAAAAGGAGGAAGGAGCAAATACTAATTAGTTCCTCTTCAAAAGAAGACATAGAAGAATCCCATCTTAACACTGGTTTTCACACACTGATTTTCAGTCTCATTTCTATGCCATTCTCTGATTAGTAACAGAGACAGGCATAATATTTCAAACACACCCAGGTACATTTACTTAGCTGATGTGCTTTAGAAGGTTCTTCATTTAAATAAGAAACTAGCCTCAGGCAAGTGCCTCACAGGAAATACTTGCTAATAGATGCTCAGCCCTATATCTTAGCTAGTAAAATTAAGTTGCTGTCGAAACAGATTAATCAACTATCATGCAGAAAAGAAATCCATCCAGAGTGGCACTGTGAAGACAAATTACTGAACAAATTTTATGCCTAGATAATTCTCAATTTTTAATTCAATTATTTATTCATTTGAATGCCTTTATTCAAAAGGCAAATACCAGTTGCTACTTTCTTAACACTAGGTGCAAATAAGAAAGACATTTTGTGTAAAGCTCACCTTGTCCAGCAAAGACAAAGGTAGAAGATACTGAGGGTTATGCTGCAAAAAGCCTCATCATAAGCGTTTATAATGGCTAGAATAAACACACACAACTACTGTTACAGATTGCTTAAAAGCACTTAGAACAGACACGAATTTTTACCATTATCCTTGTCCATTGTGTTTAACAAGCAGCAGAAATTATAGCATGGCAGACAGCAAAACATTTTCCTGCCATAACCCCAGGATTAAACAGCCCTGAGCAGTGACCTATGTGTACGTGAAGGGAATTTTCAATTTTCTCCTTTCTGCATGCTACAGTATTTGTGTGGTAACCACATCTTGCACCATTCTTGATGGATTTGCAGACTGCCACTGAATTAGACCTGTTTGCTGTAATTGGAACAGTGGAAGCTGCTGCTCATGCTCAATGAAGCTAGGGAGTTAGTATGCAACATCTTTCCAGGCATAATTACATCAAAGCTGGGTCAAATTGAGAACTAAAGTCTTTAAATACAGCTTCTAAGGCTCTCTAAGTCCTGCTAATGGTTTGTCTGGGTTTTTAAAACAGACTCTTAAAAAAATAAAAAGGGTTCAGCAAAATCTGATGATAGGACATGTTTTCACAAAGGAATAGAATTCTCTTCAATGATTTTTTTAGTTTCAAAAGCAGACCGAGATGACCAATGTCATAAGGCAACATATTTCTGAGACCATAAGAAATAAACCACCACCACCAGTCCCTGCCCCAAATAAAGTCTTATGAAATTTTGATTTTTTCCTCCAACTCTGCCCTATAACACATTTATGTCTTTTATGCAAGGAAAAGTCACTGATTCATCTTATGTCGAGAAACTTTCACAACCTTTTCTTCTACATTTCTTAGATGATGCTGGAGCTCAAAGTGAAAGAGAAGCTAGTGGGGACTGTGCTGTTTTCTGCATGGGCTTAACCAGCCTTGGATTTCATCACAGAAATACATGATGTAAAAGCTTCCTTGTTTAGTATCTTTAATACAATTAGGACAAGTACTGAGATGGATTCTGAAAATATGTTCTAGGTTGAGGTCAAAAGAAATCCCAGAAAAATATGGGGTGTTTTTTGTTGCCCCCTGTAATGGGGTCACAGTCTAATGACTGATTTCCTACATCACAGGCAGGCTCTGTGCTTATTTGCCTATATATTTGAGCAGTTTCTACATTTAAAGTATAGAGACAGAACTGGTAAAGGCTTTTTTCTTTCTGTGTTCTGCTGAACTAGTGAAATCACTCAAGGTTAATACAATTAGATGATGGATAAAGTTCTTGATGGATGGGACTGCAGTGACACTGAAAAATGTGGTGCTCAATCTATTCGGAGAGATTTCTGCATCCAATGCAATTAAGGGAGGTACAGATGTGAATATGGGAGTAGCTGGAAGAAGAAAAAGAAATGGCTTCATACATCTGTAAACCTCTATAAAGAAAATTTGAATTGAGACAAATACTGGTACAGAGATCATCTTTCTTCTTCTGATGAAGAAGGTCAGCTCAAGGATTCATAGACTGTGTTAAAGCTGTGAAATCCTGGAATGCTGCTGAGGTGGATTTTTCCTGGAATTTGCCTGTCTTCCCTGTTGCAGAAACTGAGAGGCACGGAAGGTGAGCCAGTGCATACTGTGGAATGAACCTACTCTCAGGCTGGAACAAAACTCCCACGATACTGTGGACACACCTTTTAAAAAGCTTTTAGGGACAATATAAAGGTAAAAGGTGTTTCTTGGCTCGCCTTTATCACATGACTCTTAAGTCAAATAAGCATTTTGAAAAACGAGCTTTTATTTTTTTTCCTCAAAAAATCTACAAACAATAAGAGAGTGATATTTACAAACATCAGAAGCAGCATTAGAAACAAAAATACGTTCTGAAAGAAACTAAGCAGAACATGATGCTGCTTGCAGCTCTATCACTGGCTCCCTGTGCAAGTGTGAATCGTGCTAGAACTAGATCAGAACCAAGAAGAGAACAGAAGTTGATGAGGTTGTTCTGATCTTAATTTGATAACCTTTTATTTACAAACATCAGAAAAAGAAAAATATTGGTAAATGCACCAATCCAGCAAGGGCTCTTCAGACCAGCTCTTTCTCTCAGAACGTGAATTCTCCAGTGTTTAATATTCCAGTGCTCAAATTGAACTATATTTGACTCTCCCTTTTCCAAAGCCTTCGGTACCATAATTGTTGGAATTTAATTTTTCTGTCAAATCTGGCTTAAGATGGACAGCTGATTTTGAAGTTATCACCTGCATCCCACTACCTGCATTCAGAGATCGTATGACTGGAAAAGTCCCATTTCCCCATGGGAGATGAATGTAAATGAGTCACTGATGCGCATTAACATTTTAGCACAAAAAACCAGGCCAAATTATCAGAAAACCTCTGAAGGTTTTTTCTCTGAGGAAAAAGCTTGTTTTTTCCTCGTGCAAATAGTGTTGGCAAATCCACAGTACTACATACTTTCTGCTTGGAAGTCTTTGTCAGCAGACAAAGCTTCACAAAATAACAGACTAAAACACCTACCCTACCCCAACTCTAAACTACTTGCTTTTCTTCCTATGCTCTTTAATAATGTGTGCAGTTCCATTAAAATGGATGGCAGCTCTCCATCATAACAATAACTGTCACATTCTTTTGCTAATAATAAGCACCCCTGGAAATCAATCTGCTGGTACAACTTTTATAACCATTATCTCACTCTGCTTTCCTCAATTACAGAGGAGTTATGCCTACCTGGTGTGTTTCCTTAGTGTCTCTTATCACAGATCACAGGCATGCCAGGTCTCCAATTTAATGTAATGAAAACTTCTGATAGAAAATTACATTTTTAAACTTGGAAAGTATTCTCTATGATGACCAAAGAAATACATCTTGCTAGATCAGAGAGGGAAAAGGGAAAAGAGAGGGACATTTACCTATTTATTATTGTCATGATTCCACAAGAATTATCAAAAAAGGATTTTTGCTGCATCATCAACTCCAGTGTATGAAATGTAATTACTGTTTAAATATGGACAGCTCAGAATTAAGAATGACATGTTTTTATTTAATTCTGACCACTGAAAAAGACACATGCTCAAATCTGCCACCAAGTGACCATTATAAATTACTTGGCAACTGCCCATATTAATGTTTTCAGTAGTCCATAGCATTTTAACAAACAAATCTCATTACAGGACATACAATTTCCTCACCTTCATTTTGTAACAGTACTAATGTTCTTAATGTTTATGCTTGAGAGAAAAAATAAATATTTATCACATTTACTGAGGAAAGTCGTGGTTATGGCTATTAGGAGCTTTCCAAAGTACAAGTATCATTCTGGGTCTCATCCAAGAAGGCTTCCAACTCAACAAATGACCAAAATAATCAATGCTTTAGTTCAGGACCAAAGAGATGCAAGAGACCAAGATGTATGCTTCATCTGTACATGCACATAGGTAACAATGCCAGAATGGTTTCCACTGGGATGTATTAACCTTTTAGGCAAATGCTCTTCCCTTAACAGGCTAAACATAGACCTACTTAAAGTGATCATTTTAATGAATGTAAAAAAAATGCACCAAAGGCAGCAACAGAACCAAGACATGCAAGTAGTAAGATATCAGAGATAATAAATTCACAGTCATGCTTTGACTTCAACAGAAGAATGAGCCAGATTTTCTAGCTTTGCTATAAAGTTCAGGAAAGTGACCACTGTTCCAGGCAGGTATGTATTTGAGTTCCTATGAACTGAGAGTTGAATTTGATAACTTGAAACATCCTGATGAAGAAAGAAGTATGTTTAAAATCCTACTCTTATGCTAATCAGCACAGCCAAGCCTTCTTGGCAAAAAGGCATGAATATTTCTTCTGCTGCTTTCTTCCTGTATTTTATCTGGCGCTGAAGAGCTCTGTGAAGATATATAGCAGCAACCTTTCCAATCTGCGAGACACCATTTATCACCCGCTCAGACGAGCTCTGACACTTGAAGAGACTACAGGGTGTTTTATAACTGGTATCAAGATTAAAAAAAAGAAAACAAAAAACCCCCCATGCATATGTGTGTGTGTATATATATATATATTTATATATACACACACACACAACGGACAAGGATATTCTAGGGACAGATTTTTCTCCATGCTATTGACCCTGTAAACCTTGGGGCGACTTTTCTCCTTGGTACGGCTGCCTAGTCCACAAAAGATGCTGATTTTTTTCAGCTGCAAGGTACTATTATCTATCTTCCATTTCCTCCACACAAAGTCTGCCAGGCACACTGGCTATCCTAGCAGGAACAAAGCAGTTATTCATGAGAGCTGACAATGGTCTTTTGAGATTCAGGGGATATTACACCTTCTCCATTAGATATCCAGTCCCCAAGCTCTTTCACCTGGCTATTCCTGACAGCACATGGTTAAGGATCATTCACCAGCTAAACAGGTGAATCCCTTAAAAATTAATGAAATACAGGATCCTGATCTCTGCCAGTAGGGTGACATGATGCAGCACGAAGGAATTTCTGGAGAGGATTAACATGAACACCAAGTCACTGAAGCACACTTGCAAATGAAATCATGGCTCCCAGAGGATTTCCCTAACAACTATAGTTTTGTTTCTGATACAGGTATGTCTTTAATGACTATCCTTCCAAAATCAGTTTCTATTAAACGAGGCTGCATGTTCCATCCAGTCTTCCTAGATTAGGACTTACTACACCAGGCCTGTTTTTAATCACAAATCATGATATTGCATAAAAGAGCATATAGGTTTTTTGCCGTTTCTGGAGGGAGTGATGATTAGCAGAACACATTTCCATCTTCTATTTTTCCAAACACTGATTTTAATATTTCTGTAACCCAGGAGACTTTTCAATATTTAGAAATATTTTTAAGATCAAATGAAACTTATTTATATTTATATTTATATTTATATTTATATTTATATTTATATTTATATTTATATTTGAAAAGCCAATGTCTTAAATTAATAAAATCCCCTGTGTACTGCAGGAGATGTGGACAGTGAGTGGGGATCTAACATCAGCACCTGCTGTGGAGATATTTATAGATGGAATCTATAAATTGCTTCTCGCAGCTTTATCCAAAGACACTCAAAGATCCTACACTACTATGATCCAACATCCATGTTTCATGGTTTCCACTCCACAGACAACTTTGCAGGAAGATTCTTGTACAGCTCCACAGGTGTCCCCCTCTGGACAGTGAATATTTCCCTCCTTTTGTCTGAAGCTATGCTTGGCTGTCTTTTCCCAGACTGAAAGTTCCTGGCTATTTGGGAGGACCAGCTCCAGGAAGGGTGTGTTAGGAGCCATGCAGCTCGTTCTAAGGTTTGGAGTTATTCCAGAAACCGCTTGCAAAGTGAAACTCCCTCTTGTTTTGCTTTGGGGCCTGCCTCAGACTTGCCACTCAACACTTACTCCTTTCTGTGGATTCTGACAGAAAAGAAAAAAATAAATGAAAGGCTCACGAAAAACTGTGATAGATTCTGGTTAGTCTCAAGCTTTCTGCCCAATTTTCTGCTCTGGCACTGAGAGCTGGGATTTTCCAAGGCCATCTAATTTCAGTGCCTATGTATCACTTTCACTGATAAACCTCTGGAAGAGGGGACACAGAGGACTGTGCAAAACATGCTGACACAGCTCTATCTCACTCCTATATTAAAGTGGTTTGCGTTTTTTTTTTAAATTTAAAAAGAGCAGAAATACACCGAGCACCAGTTTTAGAACACTTGTGAAAGTGAGGGCACAGTGTTACATGACCTTTCAGGCTTTTATCTTGCTTGGTATTAAATGACAAAAGTTTGGGTTTGAAGCTTTTTTTAATGTACAGACATGGAAGCTGATGTTACATCTTTGATTTGCAGTCTGGAAAGGGTTAACAAGAAAAAGAATAAACATCTCCAAGTTAAAAACAAGAAAAAACCCTTTTCAGACAGTCATGTATATCAGACCGTTACTAGGAATGATAAATTTCATAGCCTCACAAAATACAGGGGAGATTTTGTCTCTGGGAGCTGGAGCAGACAAGACACTAGGCTAATAAATGTGTTGTTAGCAAGAGGGCACTTCTTCCTCTGTATTAGGTTTTTTCTCTTTAGTCATGGGAAGAAAGAAGCAGAAATAGAACACTATAATCTGATGAAGGAATAAAACATTGTAATCTGCAGCTGCAGACATAAGGGCACAGAAACTCACAGTGGTGCTGATACTTTGTGGAAACACCCAGATACTGGTTTGGATTTCCACAAGTGGAGGAAAGTCTTCTTCCTTAAATTCCTGCTTCCCAAGCAGCATTAAACACAGGAGTGGCTATTGCTTTTCTAGGGCAGCTGTACTCATGGTCCTCTTCAGAATACATTCACACTCCTTGAAATTCCACTACTTACACACAAATGTTCCCACTTAATCTCTCAGTTCACATAGGTGGCTTTTCTCCCTGTAGTAGGGAAAAACCCAACCAACAAAATCCAAAAATCTCTTGGGAAATCAGCTTAGATCTGTGCCTTGTTCTTCTTTAGTCTCCATCATTCACTGGGAGGACAGAAGGGGAACTGAAGGCCAAAAGATCAGCCGTCCCTACTGGATTGCCAAATGTAATTTAGACCACCTCTTTATATACTTTGGGGAATCTGTTCCTATGATTCTTTTGTGGAAAGTTGAGCAAAACTGAACTCAGGCATTTCTAGGAATTCCTTTTCCTTCAACCAACTCTTGATACGCTTGAAGATCAGGAAATGGTCCAAAATCAAGACCCAAACCCTCTGATCAGGCTTCACCCTGAAGGACTGAGACACCAGGACAGATCTCCCACTGAAGATGGCATGGAGAAGGCAGGCAGTACTAAGCTCTGCAACTGCGTGCTCAGGCTTGAGTACAGAAAGCTGAGCTCTTCAGCCATTTAATGACTTCCAGAACAGCTGTCAGGTATCTCTCTCCACTGCCCACTGGCGGAGTGGATCTCTTCAGGGAAAGGAAGCAGGGAACCTTCCACACCTGAAGCTTTCACACTTGGGCCAGCAGCTACTGTATTGTGTCCTTCCTCTCCTGGCCCAAAGCAACTCTCTGTGCCACAAACAGCTACTGAAGTACGGATCTGCTTTTTCTTCTGCCTCTCTCTCCTCCATTGGAAACCAGTGCTGTCAGCATCCAGTGAGAAAGACTCAGCGAAAAGCAAAATCTAGACTTGGATGATTAATTTAAATTATTGGCCAAAGTGTTAGAATTTTCAAAACTGATCCATCAGGTATTTATAAAGCACAGAGAGCTCTCATCAACAGTTCCCTAATGGTAGTGATTGGTAGCTCTGATCCGTCTTTCTCTCTGCTGTCACTGCTCACACTGCATCTCTCCAGCCATGAAGTACGTCAAATCTTTCCTTTTAAACAGACTGTAGACCTTCATGCACCAAAGAACAGCACGTGTTATTTAAGATTACAGGTTTTATAAAAATATTAAGCAAAATATACAGTATATGCATCAAGCTGTGACGAAAAGAAACAGCGCAGTGCAATTACAGTAATTACCTCTCCGATGACTCTGAGGCCAAAAGGTCCCCTGCTTTTATATTACTTGACACTCTCTAATCTTCCACAAAAGCTATACTATTCATCTTTAATGAATTCAAATATTATAGGACAAAATATCTGCTTCACTGTGAGATGATTTTATAGAAAACTCTGTTAACATATTCAGAATTGAGACTGTGCCTATGGTATACCTCCATGGTGAATATCAGAGGAAAATAAGATAAAAGGGGCTTTGGTGCAGTACAGACATTCTTATAAAGATCCACCTCGCCTGAGATCCTGACTCCAACAGGCACCAAAACTGGATATAGAAACAACGACTTGAAAGAAGTGTAACACTGCACTTGTCTAGCATTCTCCGTATTTCAAGCCGTTTGTAGCTGAGGGAATTCCTGACGCACAGCTCATATTGCTTTTAACCCTTGTAAATTAATATGCACAACTTCCCGTGATAAGAGTGCTCTTAGCAAATTTGCACAATGAAACGCAACTTTAAAAAAACCCAACCCAAAATCTAAGTCTCCCACCAGCTAATACGTGGAGCCAACACACAGGACATTTATATCAAGGTTTTTGGAGCACCATAAATATTTTGTCATTTTGGTCCTTGTCTCTGTGATGTAAAAGACAGGAACAGCACATTACTATCTAGCACAATTATATCAATATGTTAAATTTTTAAAGACATCTTCTATGTATCACAGTTCCAGAGTCAAAACAAAAATAGGTAAGAAGACTGATGCCATTTTATCTACCAATTCATAAAAAGAAAATTAGAATGACAAATTATATTTCCCAAGCTTAGAACAAATAACTTCTCTCTTTCCCAAGAACTGCCATGTGTTACAACACAGGCTAACAAACCACAGTGATGAAAAACCACAACAGAGTTGTGTGCACAAGGATCCATCCACTGCATTCTGGATATGCTCATCTGAACACCAGAACCAAAGACTCATTCTGCAAATGATACACACTCCTCTGGAAAAAATACTGCCCATAGCTCCCATGTTGGCCATGTTATACAGCCTTTGCGTGCATCTGCTCAAAGCAATAAAGCAGACTGTAGTGTCAGTGAGACAAAACATCCCTGTCGTAAGGTCTGACAGGGATTCTGCAGGGGCAAAAGGCCCTTGAACAAAAAGCAGACTGGGCAGGGCAGGCAGGTGAATTATTACTTCCTCCCATGCCCTCACCTATTTTCTTCAAAGAATCCTAGAATTGTTTGGGTTGGAAAGGATCTTGGGTTTTTATAAACTGATACGGTTTCCTTCGAGGACAGGGCAATTAACTGAAAGATCCCTGAAGAAGCACAAGACCAAAGCAATTCACAGCCAGCAGGGCAGACCCTGTTAGAACTACCAATGGGAGGGACTGCACACAGCCAAACCTGTGATCGATGATCACTCTGTAATTAGGATATTTTAGGCAAACAGTGCAGCTCTTGAACTCTGTTCCCAGTAGGATTCAAAAGGGAATCATGGCCATCAGTTCAGCATGCCAGCAAGGAGGCAATGAGCAATAAATCAACAGCCAAACTTTACCATCACGCAGCTGGGGGCCATGACTTCCAGAGGACTGAGATACAGGAATAAATAAAGAGGAGACATTGCAGTGTTATATTTAGAATAATTTGGAGAATACTGAATGAAGATGAAGATCTCTCCAGTGATGAGAAGGATTTCAATAACAGAATAACAAAGTTATTCTCTTTGCAACTCAAACTAATGACAAAGTATATTTGTAATATACTCAGAACTAGAAAGGTCAGTTTTGTATCTTTTAAAAGCATTTGTCAACGTTATTATACCCGAACTATTAGACTACATTTTTTTAAATCTATTCAATTTATTTTCACTACTCTTGCCTTACATTTTGCACAATAATGTAACTTAAGGACTGTTTTCTTTGTTAGACAGCCTGAGAGACAAAAAGCAGATTCCATCAAGCACACTGGATGCCACCGCTCTTCAGAGCACAGATTTTCATTTCAGATCAAATTCTTCCAGCCAGTTTCTCCCTTGTAGTCCAGTCAACTCTTTTCTTACCCAGGATTTCAGACACTGTTGGTTTGTTTTCCTGTTGCTCAGGAAGAAGCACAGACTGTCTGATGGCCTCTTCTGTGCAAAAACTGCTGGACAAGATACAACTCCACTCAAGCACAGCAATATTAAGGAAGAGACTAACCACAGGTTTTCTTAAAGCAAGCTCTTTGAGACTCTGACATGCATTCACAAAGCCCAGTAAGACAATACAGAACACTTCCAGTAATTCCATATCTTAGGTTTTAAAAGACACTGTGGAGCTCATAATAGGAACAGGTAAGAATGAAAAATGGCCAATTAAGGGTTTTTCCCCCCCTGTTGTTTTAGTCAAGTGTTTCTGTATTTAGAAATCAATGATGTATTCAGACTAAAATGATGCCATTTAGACAAATACACACTTTAAGGAGCTAGCAGAAATTATCAAAAGCTTGTCATAAACCTTCTGAAATAAACATTCAAACCTGAAAAGGTACTGTAACACATTCTTCAACTTGCAATATAAATTGAATAGACTCAGCACTCAGCTCTTCTGAGAGAGCAAGAGCACATAAGGCTCTTCTATCCAACTCAGCACAGCCGGAACCCAACTGTGAGCTTTGTTACTTGAGCAGCAAAAAGGAAATCTCCAGTCCACATCCTGCACAGTCCCAGCCACAGCTACCAAGGGATACAGCCAAGTCTGTACATAAGGTGGCTCACTCAGGTGACCCCCAAAGCCTACCATTCTCTGTGACATCCCTGGAATTGCTTCAGAGCAAAGAGACAGTTACAAATGTGCACATCTGTGAGCCAGTGAGCACATTTAGTGTCAATACTTTCCACAACAGGTAAAATGGCATTGTACAGAGTTGGCCTCAGTTCTGAAAACTCATCTTAAGCTTCAGTGGTGCACCATTTGCAAGTGTCAGCTAACGGCTCTGTGTCTGCCAGAGTCAGTACTGCCCATTAGGTTACGTTTCATGTATCACTGGCAGGATTTAAGATGTCAGCGTCCAAATCCTGCCCCACCACCAAGCCAGACACCCCTGTCCTGGTCCACCCCTGTCCCCACAGCCTTGCCCATCCACCCTTGGCTGGGCCCAACTGCTGCTCCTCTTTCTGGAGGATCCTCTTCCTCTGATCCTCTTCCCCCCCCAGCCCCCTGACCACTGGCCCCAGAAGCCCCTGGCAGAAAACGCTGCAGTTTTTCTATGCACTAAATTTTGACAGTGTCAAAGTAATCTGCACTTGGAGAACATCATGTTTGAACATGGGAGAGCAGAACTGCAAGTCCACATATAAAACTGAGCCCATCTGATTTCTCTTTTCTTTGGAAAAAGAATTGGCAACAGCTTCCTAACAATCAAAAAGAGCAGGGGGGCAGTGACCTGATCTGCTTCCAAATGCTTCTGTTTGCCAATAAGTGAGAATGCTCCAAACCAACAGCTAAATTTGTTATACGTCATAAGATGCTTTAATTGATTATTTGACCTCTCCTTTGGTCATCTCCCCAATAAGCAACTACCATGCTGTCTGTATTTTACTGTTTTATTACAGTATTCTACTTTGGAAAAAAAAAATAGTGGCTGATCATTTTACATCAATACTTTTAAAAAATTAACCTTGTAATATGGAGTGAACAGACCACTCCTGAGAACTCATGAGCAAGGCAGAAATTGCTAAGACTCTTTACCAACATGACTTCAGAAACAGATGGTTTTTAAGGGGGTAGCTAATATCATAGAATAATAAGTCTTACTCAGTTCTTTATCCTAAAGGTACTTTAACTACATTTGAATAAATAATTTTCCAGACCAACATAATTACTTGCAATATCACCTGCTTCCTTTACATACCATGCAGATAGCTACGGTGGGAACAGCTCCTCTATTATTCTGGCAGTGAGGAGTGAAAATCTTAACTCTATGAAAAGATTAACATGCTTAATTTCAGTCTTTGCACTTAAAGTAATATTTTTAAATTGAGGAATCCAAAATATATCTCTTTAATCTGCTTTCTTCATTTACGTTTTCCCTTTTAAAAATGCAACATTAAGCTCGCAAAAGAAAAAAAAAATAATATAAAATCACCAACCTGAGCACGATCACAGAGAGGGAAGGATCTGAACAGTGCTCAAACACTGCTAAAGAAATATCCCTGCACTGGCAAGGTCACTGCTGTTTCATGGCTGGGACTCTGCTGACTGGACATTGCTAAAACAACTCAGTGGCAGGCTCGTCTTCTGAGGAAAACAAACACTTAAAAGATACCAAGTCCACTAAGCACATTTTCTTTTTGCATATGGTTGAGATTTTAGCTTAAATTCTCATAAATTAAGTGTAGTGCAGTCTCACAGTCTCCTCTGCTTTCTCTCTCTCTCCCTTCCCCAATCTTTTTCCAGTGAAAAATCAATGCTCATGAAAGCTGCAGAATGAGAACTTCAGAGACCAAAGGCCTATAATTATCTAGAAAAGCACAAAAATCTATCCTTTCCCATTTAACCCCAGGAATGCCTCGACCCCTCTTTGCAAGGATCACATCCCTACAAGAGGAAAAAAGAAATTATGCAAGGAAACAGTTCGACCTTGAGCTTTCTGCTAAGCCTCCAGTGATGCTAATTATTGCCAAATCTGACAAATCTCCTCATGGCAGTGTCACCTTGCAGTTGGAAAATACACTGACAGCCAAGTCACCGGTAAGTGGTCACCGCAAGGAGCAGCTCGTTCACCAGGGGTCTGGGTACCACATTGTCTGAAATCACTTTACTCTGAACTAAAAGCAACACCAACAAAATACTGTAAAGCTTAAACTGATCTTTTCCTACCACACCCCACCAGAACAAATTTCTATTGATTGATAAAGAAAAATTGTTTAACAAAAAGCAAGGAAGCATTCTGCAACAAAAGACTCCCTGAACCAGTCCAGAAATGTTATCAAGTTTATCTTCTGATGGGATCTGAAACTCAAATGGAAAGCCTTAAAAAAAAATATTGAATATACTAAAATGAAACACCAAACCTAGCTATTTTGATTTTAAATTATTTCACTTAAGTTCAACCAGAATAACAATCATTTGAGAAAGCTACCTTGAAAAAAAAACCATGCACTGACTTTGGCTGCTGCTATATCAATTCCAGAATTTTAAATATGCCTATCTACTACAATAACTCAAAACTGACAGTTTCCAGAGTTTCTCACCCTTCAGAAGAATGATTGCTATTTAAATGTGTAGCCAGATGCAGTCACTAGAATTGCTAAGAAACATTCTCAGGACAGGAAGAGAAGGGAAGTATATCTACATTATTGATATTTGGATAAGCTGAAACTAGAATAGATTTCTACCAGTGTTATAATATAATAAAGCTATAATTTAGATTTACAAACTTACACAAACCCATACATTACTGTGATATGCTTGGTTAGTGTACCTGTTGGCAAAGTACCTTCAACATAATTAGGGTGAAAATTACTTAGGTTTCCAATTCTACCCATCTGGCTCACACATAATGATGAAGTTTGTATGGAAACATCTCGAAAGGAAAGTCTGGTAATATGGCATGTTTGAGACTTTTCATTACCAACAAGAAGTGGTTAAATTCTAAAGCACTAAACAATTCAATTTTTTTTTTTTTAATTTTTCTTTTTACAAAAGGGTAAACCTGAACTTTGCCCAGGGACAAAGCAGTGTTATTAGAGTAGTGCACCTCCAGTCACCAATGTCAGGGATTCTGGAGAAGACTTTAACCTGGATTCATGCCAAGTTTTAACCTTCAGACAAACTTCTCCCCCTGACCCATCCAGGTTTAGAGATGCTATCAAATCATTGAGTCATACGCTAGAAATCACTTTTCACTTCAATCAAGGCTGGGAGCCATCTACTTCAAAGGGAAGATACTGGCACAGATCACTTATTCAGTCTGTACAATATGCTTCTGAAAACTCCTCTCATCTCCCCAAGGACAAACAAGTACTTCTGCAGCAGACAATAGATTGACTAATCCTAAAGTATTAACACACAAAACCAAAATAAAACAAAACAAAATCAAGCCCACCCCAGAACAGGGGAAAAAAATCAAATCATAATCAAATAAAACCCCTCAAAATACAAATAAACACACACACACACCAAAAAAAACAACCAATGAGGAAGCCTGACGCTACCCATACACACAGATCAGTGCTGTGCCTTTGCACCACCACTTTACAGCAGTGCTGCAGCATTAATCTAACAAAAACTGAACAACAGCTAATGCAAACAACATTCAAACAAAAACCATGCACGTACAGCACAGAAAAGCTTTTGTTGCAAGGTATACTAAAACTAAAGCATGCACAGCAAAAAGAAGAATCCAGTTGTTTTATCTGCATTACCCAAGTCCTAGATGGGAGTTAATCAATCTGTGTAAAAACCTTGAAAAGTAGCAGGAAGGTGCAATGCTATTATTCAGATTTTACACATAGGTGAAAATATATTTAATACTCAATACTTTAAGTAGTAGAGACCTTGGATGGGCTGAGCAATTTCACAGTAGAGAGACATCTATGCAGTGATTTGTACTTCTGGCGCAGACTTAAAATATCTCTGATCATCAATTATCTGGGCAAGGAAAACATATTTAGCATAAGATTTTTGATTTTTTCCCTAGGTTTACCTTGAGTAATTTTAAGTTTATATACATTGATATGTACTGATTCACTCTTGAATCAGCAGTGTAACAGAGAACAGCATTTGCAAAGGAGCTGCAACACAGAACATATACAAATCAAATGCATAGGGGCTGTAAAAGCAAGAGGGCAGAATATATTAAAAAAACACAGCTGCTTACAGACAGTTCAGGTTATATCTTAATAAACATTTGAAGAACTCACAGAATGCCATACTTAAGGGATATGTAAGTATATCCATGTGTCTGCAATATGATGTCATTCTCATCTGTATCAGCATATCCAAACTCTTCTGCAAGACCTTTGCCCATTTTAATGTAAAAGATGGATGGCAAAGCTCATTCCATGAACAGATACTTAAAAATCTGGCCTTCTCCTCAGTGTTCACTGTGTGACCATATGCTTTAGTTTACCATGCCCCACTCAAACATGCTCTGCAAACAGAACGATTAATTTGCCTGTGGGATTTTTCTAGTATTCCTTGATATGATCTCAAACATCAGAAATATTAGTTCATTTTCATCAGACTCCTTCTAGGAAGAGAATTGTGTTATCTTAAATTTTCAGATGAAGGAATTTAAGACAGAAAAGAATAGCACATATTTAGCGATTTAGTGCCCAGTTAGCAATATGTAACTTTCTAGAACTCCTCTCATTACTTGGGCTTTACATATCCAAAGTGTTTAACTTCTCTGTAAATTTTGAGTGCTCAGCATGCCTGTAACTGCAATCCCAGCTTCTCTTTTCTGTGAAAATTCATATTTAAACAAGTTGATTAACACAATATAGGAATTCAGTGGCACTGCTATAATCCAGTCCCTCACGCCAGCACTGAACTTCAAACGTAATACTGTCCCTTCTCTTCCTACCTTCCAGTTTGATTCGCTCCATATAATTTTGTTTTTGCAGGAAATACTGCAAAAATCATTCATGGTGAATCACAGGAACCATGAATCTCATCGTCTTCTACGTATAAAGAGCAATTTTGGACTTCCTTGTTTTTAAGTGTTCTCAACCTTACAATTTCCTTCTCTCCCTATGCGCAGGAACTCTTCTGTCTAAATC
This sequence comes from Acanthiza pusilla, assembly GCA_036630365.1. Taxonomy (NCBI): domain Eukaryota; kingdom Metazoa; phylum Chordata; class Aves; order Passeriformes; family Acanthizidae; genus Acanthiza; species Acanthiza pusilla. The sequence goes on from JAXCHO010000079.1 coordinate 42,194,954, forward strand.
CCCTCCATCCTCTCCTCCACTGATGCCCAGAGTGCCACCATAGCCAAAGAAAAAAGAAGCATTTCAGGCAGGAGAGGATCAACTCTGCCCTGTGCTCATTAAAAGTAAAATGATTGTGAAGGTGTTATTGCAAATGTACCAACACCTACACACAGCTTGCTGTGTCACCAACCCACACCTTCACACTGGGCAGTGTGACAGCATGAGAGCAGCTGGATGTGGCCTGATGGCAGCAGCACTGCGGGGCCTTTACTCCCTGCTCCAGGGAAGGGGCACTGCTGGAAACCAAATGGCTGTGTAACATGAATCCCATGAGCAGTCTGGGGACGTCAGGACAGGTGTCTGTCCTGACCCAAACACCCTGACCCCATTCCCTGAGCTGCAGCACAGCCAACTTCAGCTGACTGCTGGAGGAACGGCAGAATGATGCTACTCACCCTGGGAAGGTAGGGCACGGCTGTGGAGTCTCAAACACTGGCTGGAGTGGCTTTGTGTGGGAAGCTTTTATCATTCAATTTCTATAAACAGTGAAGGACATTGGTACCCTCAGCCCATGTGTACCATTTCTAACCACGTTCACTGCATATGCCTCGAGTCAGTTTGGAGCATTTCAAGCCCTCCCTCAGGCCTGGGAGGCAGTGAACAGGAAACACCCAGCAGTTCTTAGCTCCAACAGAGCTTTCCACATTGGCAAGCAGAGCTGCTTCATTCTCACCCACAGTCTCCAAGGGAGCTTGAGCAACAGTTCACACTTGGGATCCTCCTTTGCTGGGGAGCTGTCCTGAATTTAAGCCATGTATGAACTATGAGAGCTCAAGTTTACATTTTGGTTTTTTTGCTTTTTTTTTGCCCATCTGAAATAAAATTAAATCTTTAAGGTTTTCCTAAAACAAACCCAATGCATTACCTGTGTCTCTGTGTGATATTTCTGTTTCATCAGTGCTGTTTAAAATCCTGTTGAGTTTTACAGGCAGGCTCCCAGCAACATAAAGAAAAAACATTGGACCTCTGAATTAATATTTCAGTCTGACTACTGACAGAGTGGTCACCTGCGTGCTCTTGAACTTTAAATGAAATCCTAGTCACATTAAGAAAGCCATCTCGCAGGTTCCAAAGGTACACTGGAAGGGAACAACAACTCACATTCCAGAGCATGGTTCTGTCCAGGAGATGGACAAATATCCTATTTCAGGGTCACTTGTGGGTGAAACTCTACCTTGGCTAAAGTAATCAAGACTTTTGATGTTGATTTCAATGAAACCAGGGTGTAGTTTTAAAAGGAAAAAAACACCCAGCCCAGCCCATAATGAGAGAAATTAAATCTCCAGCAGGAGAGCCCTCAGAGTTCTCTGCACACAAGCAGACAGAAACATCTTGTGCTTGCCTCTGTCCCTGCTTCAAGCTCACTTGAAAAGCACAAGCAGTTGAATTTTTTAAATTCCTAACATGTTTTCTTATGTTGAGAGACTTGTCCTTTACTGTTGTTTTTATTCTGAAGAACTTGAATTATTTCTATTGCAGTTATCCTTTTGATCTCTGTACTATTTTTACATTTTTGCTAAAACTTTTCAAACTACTCCAACATTTATCTACTTTCTTAGAAGCCAAAGAAGGAAATTTGTTCCTGACAAGCAGGAAAAGAGGCAGGGGGGAGGAAGAGTATTCCTCACAGTCACGTTTTAGTATGGCATTTCAACACTAACATTAATTAAACAACACCTGTTTGTACAAGCTGAAGAACTGATCCCATTAGATTTAAAAGCTAAAGAAAAAGAGGATAAAGCTATCAAGACAAACTCCAATCCCAAAATAGCTGAATTGCACATATCCGGTTCTGGCTTTCCTCGGTGAACAAGCATGGAATGGAGTTTGAGGGATTAAAAAATTCTGAAGTTTTCAAACACAGCCTCACTTGTTTCTATTTCTTTTTTCCCTTGGTAAGAACTCAGAAACATGAAAAACTAATCTGACCTTTCTATCATGTTTTCCTCCAGTTTGATATTAAGGAGTGCTATTCTTTGACCCCTCTTTTATCATGCTCGTTTCCACCACTATTTGAACATCTTTCTGTCATCTCTATTTTGCCAACAGTAGATGGCACCAGCAAATTCTATATTCATTACAATACCAAGGGGTTTTGTTGTTGGTTTAACTTCCATGGTTGTATTTTCCTGACTGCATTCTATGGGTTTCTTTAATTAGTCACCATGACAAAATTCTGCTTGTGAAAGTCTCTGAATTTATTGGCATGTGCTTCATTTAAGTATCTGCTGGTTATTCACATGTTTAGGATAACACCACCTTAAACTATAGCTTGATACAATGCCAAAACAGTAATTTTCTGCTTTAACTTTAATTACTTCACTAAAATCTCATTAATTCAATAACTGAAACTTGGATTTTTAATTACTTTCTTGAAATTGCATTAATTTAATAATGGCATCTTGAATTTCTGCTAGCAATGTTCTTTTTTTCCAAGAAGAAATTATTTTTGCATGTAACTCAATTTAAAATGTTCCACAATCACATTAGCTTATTTACTTAGCTTATATATTTAGAATGCAGAAGCTAGGCTGCAGCTCTTCTGGTGCTTGGGTCAACACATTGTTTTACCTTTATATTTATCTACAAGCTCATTCCTTTTTGTGCTATTCAGGTCTAAGCTTAATTATACAAACACAGATGCATCAGAATTTTTTTTATATATATATATAAAAATATATATTTACAAATGAAAATACATACATCTAAATATAAAAAGACACACTTCTAGATGAGAAAACAATTACAGCAAGATCCAGAGAATGTTCTATTCCACCCAAAATACCCCAAAGCAAACCAACCCTAAAATGTCCATTGTGCATACATTTATTTAGTTCACAACAAGTTCCTTTCATATTCTGTAGGACTGTGCAAACACTTTTTAGATCTATTTCAGCTGAATACATTTGGTCAGATGAGTTCCAACTTTAATTTCATATATTTCAGAAGAAATTTCTTATTAACTTAGTAAATTTATGATTAATTTCTGCAACAACTTTTTTTCTACTGGAAATGAAATCATAATTTGGGTTACTACATGCATTCATAGATATGTATCTATCTATCTCTATATCTATCTCTCTCTATATATGTATTTTTACATGTATCTGCCAACATAAATAGCAAGGAACAAGGGCTACAAACAGGAAAGATCGAAAGGACACAATTCTTTGGAATCATCATTTCAAAATTCACCATGAAAAAACATTCCAGGGCATTGGATAAAAGCATCACAAATCGAAAAGGAAGGCCGTCCCTCTGACCTACTGTAATGGATTGCTGACCTATTGAGTTCAGAGATCAATTGGCTTCCTGCATCTCAAGAACACGTCCAGCAGGCACTTAACAGCGTTCAGATCAATGGGTTTCCTTTTGCCATGATCCACAACATCTGATATCTGTACAGAGTTAATGCTCAGCCCCACTCCCACCCTAAACTAATGATCCCCAGGTTCCTGTTGGTGTGAGAATGACTTGTGTCCAGGTCTTCATGTGAAGAATCTGCCACCCCCACAGAAAAGAGAAAAATGTGTTTGCAAGCTGTCATGGTCACTGAGGTACCACAAAATGACAGTGAATTAGATAAAAGGCAGCTGAATACCACAGTTGTGAAGCTCATGAGGTTTTCAAAAGCTTTCATAGACCAGAAGTTAAAGTAGGTGTTTTCTGTTTGTTATTGTCCTATGCCTTCAAGGGAAAGAAGGCAGATGAAAAAAAGGAAAAGTTTTCTTTTAAAACATTAGGAATTACAGCACAGTGACGGTGTGTAATAAGTTATCAGCCCTTATTGACAAGTAACTCTGAGCTGTATTTCAGCCACTCCAACGTGCTGACCTCAAAGTCAGAAGAACACAAGGAAGTTGCTTGTGGCTGCACCGCTCTTAGAACTAAATTAACAGAAATCCATCTCCCACCTAGAAAAAAACTGCTTTAAGCATGGAGTGATTTGCAGAGAATCTAAAAAACAATCAGGGGTGTTAATGTATAGTCTATACCCAGCTGGTGCTCCAGGTGATGGCTGGGCAGGAGGAGCTGACAGCGATGTGGTGCAGTTGGGCTGCAGGTCCCAGCTCAGCACATCCCTCAGGGCACACCAGGGCATGGCATGGGCTGCCCCCTTCCCCCTTCTCTATTGTTCCACTCATGGCTATCCCTTAGCCCTGAATTTGGCAGAAAAAAAACTGTGTTTTCATACACATTTCCAATTTGGAACAAGCTAGAGGGGGTTTTTTGCCACTCTTTTGGTTTGATTTGGTTTTTCATATAAATGAATTTTCAAGCTGATCAAGTCTCTATTGTTAAATCCCTTCCTGGGATACTCTGCAAAACAGCATTGCTGGAGATGCTTCTGCTTCCATCTTATATTCATGGTCCCTCATTTCAATAATATATATATTTTTAAGGATCATTCTGCTTTTATTCCCAGATGAAAACAAAAAGAAAAAAAACCAATCAAGCAGCCAAACACAAATGCAAATTTGAGGCATTCAAAATAATTCAGAACATCTAACTTCAAGCTGCAATTTCCTCTGCATTTAAAAAAAAGGAAAAATGAAATCTTCCAGCTTTTAGAACTTCAGCATTACTAAAAGAAATTAAATCAAGACCGGTAAGAGGTGGAAAAGTCTGCCTAGTACTTGCAATTTATTATTAATTAATTGTAATGTTTGCTGCAATCTTTTAATTGAATCCCCTTCAACCTCCGATCAGGTTGCTTATAATTCTACATTGAAACAAAAAAATAATTTCCCATATCTCACGTTACATTCTACACACTTTCTGTTCTTCCCATTTTGGCATCACATCATTGGTGGCATCACAGGTATCTGCTGGAATAAGCAGGCATAATTAAGAGCTATAATTAAAGTACTCCAAATCAATCTCACAGTAAGTGCAGTTATATCCCCTATACTACAGAATCTAGATTTCAGCATAATCCTGGGATAAATGTTAAGTGAAGAATGAATAGTGTTTAACTTACAGAAGATTTGGAAGGATAATATTAACTCTTTAAATAAATATATGGGAGTTGCTGCTACAAATAGAAGAATCTCTTCTCCTGTTCCACAAAATGACCTTGAACTGCAGTAATGCACATTCAGGTTAGAGAACTGGAAAAAAACCACTTCTGGTCTAAGAGCGGCACCAGAATGGACTGCCTGGCTACACACACTATGGAATTTCCATTCCTGCAGATCTTTAAGAAAGAGCCAGATAAACATCTGTCAGGAAGTACGTAGGTATAGTTGATCCAGCCTCCAGATAAGAGAGGAGCTAGATGAGTTCTCAAGTTCCCAGGCAACCCTCTCCTTATTTTAACTCTAAGTAACAGAGATACAATTTCTATATTTTTAGTAATTACCATAACGATAAAGTAACTCTTACTCATTTCTAAATTATTTTAGTAGAAACTTCTGGTATGCTCTCACTGAAGAACTCAGACACCAAATTTTCTTTTCTACCCCTCAAAAGAAAAAAAACCCTCAAACCCCCAATAAATTCTTGCAATTAATTTCTCTACAATAACTTTTGTCAGTTAATATTTTAAGTCAAAAATACTATTTGCAGAATATAGCTACTAAGCTGCAAGCCAAAATTAAGTAGATTGTAAATAAAATGTGATTGATATGATCTTTGATGTTAACATAACAGTTTTCCTTAATGGCAAAAAACTGGTGAAGGAGATCCCATTTTACAGATAATTTTATTTAACAGACCAGAACTTTATAGCTTGAATGATCTAGTATCTGTCAAAATAGAGAATATGTTTTCCTACTTTTTTGCCAACAACATATACATGTGCACATGCACTTACGCAACTGCTTGATTTAGACTGTGTCTTGCACCTGAGACTTGTCCTTGCACTGACTTTTGTGGGATACACACATTGCTGGTTTCTCCCCAGTCCTATTCACCTCATCACCTACGTGAGTGAAAACAGAGCGTCTGCTTTTAACATCACAGCGCCTCAGTAAGTTCAAGCATGTGAAAAATCCTGTTAGGTAAACACCACTTGTGTTTGCGTAAGTTAGGCACACACACGAGTCCTGGCGGATCACCACCTCTATGAAATATGTGAGAGTTAATCAGTAGCTTCTTACTTGTGTCTATAGCACAAATACAGGGCTAAGGAGTGAGACCCACCAATTAGCGACACATTTAAAATACTTCTCTTTGGTTACCTGGCACTAGACTTTTATATCACCCTCTCTCAACATCACTATTTACACATTTACTTTATATCATGCAGCCATCATCTGAATTTATGTGGAAAATCTGCCATGTCTACCCCCAATATATAATTCAGAATATCATCAAAAACAAAAGGCATTTGCTGATGTGGAACGTCTGTGGGGTTTGTGGATTTGGACTCTTCCCAACATTCCTTTCCTTTTCTTTTTTTTTTTTTCTTCCCATCCTCTCATTGCACTGATTTCAAGCAGTTGGGGTTTTTTTGGGTTTTTTTTTAGAGCAAAGATTACACCCTTTATTTCCCAAACCATACATTCCTGATAACATTGAAATCTTTATGCCTCTTCCCCTCTTCCAAAAAGGGGAAAGCAAGTCACAGCCATGCCAAATTTCAGAGGAATGTGGAGACTTCTTACAATTTAATGTCACATAAATTTGCTTAAATTTAATTTAAGTCCAAACCAGGTGCAGATTGGAGCCAATCATCAGAATTGCTTACATGCAGCCAGATTTCCATTCCACAATGAAAGTTATTTATTTAAATAGAGATGGGAAGAAGTCCCATCACCAGTTAATCTTTCAATTTCCCTTTTACCTCAGGAGACCTGGAGCCTTGCTTCTGCTCAATATGACACATGGCAGTAAGTCTGTGAAGTGCACTGTTCTGAAAACCTGAATCTGGCATGGAAGCTCTGTAGAAGCAAGTTACCCTAGAGCTGGAGAAGCACTTTTGCTTACAGCTTCCTCCTCTGCAAGACATGGGACCTTGTGAGCATCGTTCTCCAAGACATGGGACCTTGTGAGCATCGTTCTCCAAGACATGGGACCTTGTGAGCATCGTTCTCCAAGACATGGGACCTTGTGAGCATCGTTCTCCAAGACCTGGCTCTCAGCAAAGGTTTTACTCTGACCACCTGATCCCAGCCAACTCGTCATGCTCTCAGCCACAACTGAATTAACACAGTCAGGCTCAAGCTTTTTCTGCTTTACACAAATGACCTACAGAAACGCTCTGAAACCAAGGACAGCAAGAGCAGCAGCTCTTCTCATCTTCTTCTAACACATATTAAATGCAGCATTAGTGCTGACACTGAATTAAGTCTTAAGGGAAATTGCTAGATCTTAAAGCACATAGGAATAAAAATCCCCAAATCCATTGTGCATCAACTACCACAGCACCAAAATTAAGATTCTCAATTTTATTTACCACAACACCTTTGCTTACAATATATTGGACCTACTCTGACTGAGGAATCCATTTCAGGCCCTTACTGTGTACTACATTTAAAAGAGATTCCTTTCAGCAATCACCTGAAGGAGAAGCTTGTGCTCTTATTTAAGCAAGTAGTTATGAACACTTCAGAAGTTTTACATAAAAGAATTTTGATGAGGCTTTAGTGATTTTGCTATCAGAGTATAGTTAATGCAACCCTGACACACCCTAATTATCATTATATTTTTGCCAGATTTTGGGGAAATTTACCTAGTGAGAAGGTAACTGTATTTGACATGAGCAGATGTTCATTTGATTGCTCTCATTCCCATTGAATTCAAGTGGATTCATTCATTTATTTCATTTCTGCAGACTTGTGAAAAGGAATAAGCCAGGATATGACCTTTCTGTTTATACATAAGTCCTTTTTAATTTCCAGACCAACATGAGGTATCTCAGTTGTGCCTTTGCATTCAGGAGTGTTACACATTTTGACTGACCTGTGCTGCCAGCTCAGCCAGCAGCAGCTCCTCAGTGTGACAAGTTCTGAGCTTGCTGCCTTCAGTGCCAGGACAGCTCGGGGCAGCACTCAGGGCACTCTACTGCTGCGCCTTCCCACGAGCCATATAAACTTCCTGGCTTGCCAAATATACTTCCCTGGCTCCAGCCTGGCTTCCCTGGGACGACGCAAACCAAAACTAAACGATAAAGGAAGATATCTGTGCGAAGGATTTGGGAAATACTGAGAAAAACCTAAAAGAGCTCAATCTCAGTCTTCAGAGCTTTACCCCACCCCACCCATGGGGATTTTTGTGCAACTGCAAAGGAAGTACAACTGGAGTGAAAACTTGAAGAGCTACTGCTGCTTATCTGAGAGATTAATAATATTTTTCTATCTAGTTCTGATATGAAAGACAATAATGCTGCTTTGGCTTCCCTAAAGCACAACAGGTTCAGCTAGTTCAGTCCTACAACTCTTGGGAATGATTTCCCATTGAGTTAGTGGGACCTATGTCTGATTTGCATTCCAGGATTTTAACCAAACAATACATTTGTATTCAGTGTGCAGAGAGAATCTGGAATCAATTAAATCTGTAAAAGAGAAATGGACCAACACTGAGGAAGATCCAACAGCTCAGTCATGCCTGGCAATCTTCTCCTCCAGAAGCATGTGATTGAATTACAAGTCTAATAAAATGAAGCATGAATATTTCATTATGAAGCACTTAAAAAATAATTTAAAAATAATTTAAATTTTAAAAAAACCCAACAAAACCAAAACAAAACACCAAAAAACCCCTAAAAAATAGCACACATATTCTTGCTGAAATGCTGAGTTTGCTCCTCCAGGCTGCTTTATTTTCTAATTAACATTTCCCGACCCGACTTACTTGAGAAAGGGCAAGATCAGAATTGTAGAGACTCTAGTAACACTCTTGGATACCTTCATTTAAGTAAAAAGCTCATGTGGTGCAGATTTTATTTGTAGAAAGAAGTTTAGGCCTTTTGAAACTTACTATAAGCAAGCCTATAACTGTCACAATCAAAATTTCAAAGAAAGTGAATATTTTGAATGAAAACTTTTTTCTGAAATCCTGGGCAGTCCAGTAATGAACTATTTCACTAAAGTGTTATCAAGAAGTAGGGAAAAAAACAAAACATAAATTTGCTTATTTTTTCTTTTTTCAGTGACCAAAATACAAAATGTTAATTAACATCATGACTGTTTAATCATAAACAACATCATGACATAAGTGCTTCATTTTTCATGATTTCTTGTTAGACATGGCAAGTGTAAAGCAGTTCCTCATTCAGAAGAGAGCGCTTGCAAATTTTCCATGAAGAAGTACTTATAAAAGAAAATTCATAATGTATTGTAAAATACAACAATTTATTCTGACTTCTTCAAGAGCACTCAGGGTTATATATTGGTAGATCTTAACTCTTGGGAAGAGAAGAGCTCAGCAGCATCGCTGCAGCCTTGGGTTAATCAGAGATGGCCGAGACGAGGAGAGAGCCTGCAGAATGTCCACCTTGCTGGGAATTAAGGACTGGAGCAACACCACCAGAGATATTCACTGCCCCACGTGCACCCACAGCACCTTGGGCATGTGTTTCAGTGGGAGCAGCTCAGCGTCCCTGCAGCAGCCCGGGGCCGTGCTGGCAGGCAGCGAGGCAGGCGTGGGAAGCAGAGGAAGAGCCGCTCGCTCTGTCTGACGGGGCACCTGGAAATGTCAGATGGAGACCTCTGCCAGCACGCCGTCCTCCTGTGCTCCTGGCAGCCACGAGGGAGGATGAGACAAGGGCAGAGCAGAGCAGCCCAGACAGACCTGGCAGAACAGTGCCGGGGGTGCTCTGATCCGCGCCCCGATGTGTTCCGACAGCGTGGGCTGCAGCGAGCTGCCCCACGAGCCAACGCAAATGCCAGGCAAGGATCCACTACTCCACTCAAAAGTACAAAGTGCAGCTTGGAAAAGCCAAAAGTACATGCTCGATCCAGCATGGCACAGAAGAGGCTGCGGTACAGAGTGACAGACTGTGGGAGTTAGCACAGTTTGTTATTCATTCAGTAAGATGTTACCCAAAACAGAGGAATGAAAAAAGTGTCTGAAGAGCAATGTTTTGGTTTAGAGCTATGCAAGCGTGGGGGACTTTTCCCCTTATATTTCAGAATTCATAAATATACTAGAAGTCCTATAAATATATTTCCCTAACTAGATTTTATTAAGAGCAAAGAAATAAAATTTTGATGAAGTATTTAAAAGCTTTTGCCACTCTCCTTTCTGCTTGTCTGATGTGTGAGTCTATTAAAGCTTCAGTGACAACTATTCCAACCCATCTACAGAAGGTACAGAAATAGGCCTAGTAATAGATCTGGCCTTTACAGGTAAGAATGCACTGAAATGACAAGTTCCTACAAATCTGACATTTTCACGTTGTTATTGGGGTAGTCAGCTTACAGCCACCATCAATGGATAGAAGTGTTCCAGTAATTCCAATGTCCTCTACCATGATGTATTTATTAGTTAGCAAGAAAGTTTAAAAAAAAAAAAAAATTGCTTTTCCTTTCAGTAAAAGGCAGACAGATAGTCAGATATTACACAACAAAGTTGCATTTTTGAGAAATACAGAGTTTAAAATCAAATCCATTAACTTCAGCTAATCAGGACCATATAGCTGGGTTTGGGGTTTCTTTTCTCTTCACTCCTGCTATGCATTTAATGTCTTACTGCTCCCTGCATTTCTTTTGTCAAATGAAACGTCTTTAAACTAATTTCACTAGAATTACATCCATGCAGCATATATGTGCATGTGTGTGAAACCGTGTGTGCCAAAATAAGGCATTATTTATATGACACCACATGCCCTGGAAAAGGCTCTGTTCCAGACACTTCAGCAGGACAATGTGCCTTGAGAGGCACAGCCCAGGTTCTGGAGCAGCCTCTGCTGTGAGGACAGGAGACCTCCGGCATGCAGACCCCACACTGTGCATGTCTGCACAAGTCTGCAGTTCACTGACTTCTGCTTGTTCTGTCTGTGTCCTGAAAGCTGTCTGCAGGAATATCATGCCATATCTTTGTGTGCAAGCACATTGGCTTTTTCTTGAAAAACACACATACACACACACAAATAGCTTCTCCTCAAGTAATGATTTATTTGCTGGTCGGCTCAAAATTTATTCTGTGGACAAGCCTTAATATTTTCATGCTGGCAAAGTCCATCTTAGGAAGAGTAAAAATAGCAAGAGAGGGCATGTGAGGCAGACTTTTCCTTTCCTCATTCTTAAAATAATTTTTCTTCTAGATTAAAAATCCACAATATGTTATGGCCTCCTATAGGGCGCGTGCAAGCTTCAGTCACTAAGTAGGACTACCCAGCTATAAATTTTGCATTGCAGGCTCGGTACATGCACTTAAAAATAGCCTTGTGGTAAATAACACCATTTGTAACTTCTCCATTGTGCATCACACAGCCAAATGAAACTGCAGATGAGTTATTTCTGTTTCTGCGGTAGTTCACTGAAATCCTAGTCCTGTTCGAAGGTTGTCTTAATCTAATTTATCATCATTTGCTATTATAAGAGTGCTCCAAACAGAGTTTCATCACATTCCAGTGCACCTTAGGAAGAGAAAGATGCTATTTGATCTCTTGGTCTAATGTTGCACCTGGTTTAAAGTCTCTACAAACAACTCACTGCAAGCAGGCAAACACTGCCACAGGCAATCAGCACACAAAGCTCCAAGCAGCCCTAAAGGATCAATCTACCTGATGCACTTCTATTTTAATCTACTCTTTGGTGACAGAGGATGGTAAAATACCTCCAAGTCTCCCATCACCTGCACCATGAAGAAAATGGCAGTGGAGACATATTTTGCAGCTTCAAACTTCATGACTTCTCATCTCCTCACTGATCTTACAGGGTCTCCTAGTCAAGTTATTGTATGCAAAGGTAGGATTCCCTCTGTCTCTTGTATTCCTTTGCTTACTCTCTCATCTTTTCGTGTCTTCAACTTTAATGATCTACCACTGGCATAAAGATGCATCACCATTCTCTCTATTGAAGTCTTTAAATGGCCTTAAAACGCTGCGCTCTGAAATTCTTGTGTCAGAAATGCTGGAGATTTGTAGCTCTTTGGCTTTTTCCCTGGTGCAAATGCTCAAAGAATAAAATCACCACAGAGTAAAATTTCCACAAAGCAGCCACTACACACTGCTACCTAGAGATAAACAAAACCAACTGTCATAGTCCAAAATTTAACTCTCTGGAAAGGACAACTCAGAGGCAATGATTAATACATGCTTTTTAAAAGCAAATTTTTTAAAAGCAAACAAGCAGAACATCCAAACTCTTCAAGGAAGTGGTCACAGCACCAAACCTGTCTGAGTACAAAAAGTGTTTGGACAATGCTCTCAGACACATTGTGCGATTCTTGGGGTGACCCATGAAGGGCCAGGAGTTGGACTCAATGACCATGATGAGTCCCTTTTAAGTCAGCATATTCTATGATTCTGTGAAAAAAGTGAAGAGCTGAAAAGGCCTCTCAGGAATTTAAATACTTGGCCAATATTTTCTAATTCTAGCTACCTCTGGTTTGCTGAGAAGAAACTAAACATCTCACTGACCCTTTCGAGATTTATATTTGTGGCACATCTCTTTTGTCTCATTATGTTTTCCTTTTTTTATAAGGGAAAAAAAACCCAAAAAACAAACAAACAAAAAAAAACCCACCCAAGGAAAAAACCAACCCAACCAACCCAAACCAGAAAACCCAACCAACCAAATAGCCCCAGGAAAGCACAGGGAGGTCTTCATCCATTCCTTGAAGCAGACCATATGTAAACTAGAAATCAACCTCTTCAAATCTACAGTTGGGACTCAATGACCTTAATGAGGTTTTCCAACCTGAATGATTCTATGCACTTAATGTATGTTAAATAGCAATTTCTAATACTGGTAACATTAAATTAACACACTAATATTAGTCCCTCGAGGAAAGTGGGTCAGGCGTTCTACTACCTACTGTTTTACAGATGTTTTATACATTTTCTGAAGTGACAATAAATTAATACCACAATGATCTGGTCTCGTGTCATGTCTGTAAATGGCTTCACAAGTTTCAATATAGACAGAAGTACCAGTTACTTTTACTTTGGGATCAAAAGATCCACAAAGTTTTTCTCTCTTAGATGATTTTACTTGAATGACAGCAGACTCAGGATAAATGCCTCCAAAATACAGGCAGTCTGAGAGTGCTAAATCCATGGGCAAGTCACAAATGCCAAATCTCTCTTTTCATTTCACTGTTATGAGGCTGGAAAACTTGATAAGGAAATTATTTTATAGGTCTTGTTTTCTCCCTCCCTGGCCTTTTTTGATAACTAGTTTGTGACGTAAGATTTCACAGGACAGGAATAGAAAAACTGGTGGAAATTACTCATTTTTCTGCTTGCCTCTGTGTGTTTATTGCCTGGGATTAACAGCAATGCTTTTCTCCTTGAATTTACCATTGAGCGAGCAGGAAAAATGTAAGACGAAAGGGAGTAGCAGAAGAAAGGACTCATTGGAATGCCTTAATAATGGAAAAATACAGTCTATTAGGTTTTAATTGGGCTCAGCACCGGACATGACACCTCTCACAGTTCTTCACAGACACCTTTACCAGAAGAAGAAGGCACAGATTATAACACATTCCCTGAACTGATTTCCTTCTCACCTATCTGGCTTGCCTTGCCAGGCACAGAGCAAGAGTTTTAATGAGGCAAACCCCTAGTGACATCAGCACACATTCTTAGGGTTCCCTGTTATTCTTCAGAATTCATTCAGAGCCATTCCCTAAAACAGTACAAGTGACAGGAGCATCTCAGAAGAGGGGCCACAAAACTTTCCCCACCACCCAAAATTTGTAACTTGTAACATATGGATCCCCCAGGAACTTGTATGGCCTCCCTGGGAATATGACATCTCAACCTATTTCTCATATACAGGCAGTTTTGTTACAGCACCATGGAACTTAAGGGATTGAATTCACATTAAAAATAAAAATAAAGTTAAAAAAGCAAACCGAAAATATTTCAAACATAGTGATTTCTTTTGGCTGAGCTCTGAACAGTGTGAAAAATGTCCCACTCATATTGTAATATTCAGATGACAGACTGGACAGCCACATCATTATCATTTTCTGGAGTGGAATAGAATTGATAAATAGCTGGGGGGGGGGGAATAATAATTTCAGCCTTGCATGTAATTCGATTTATTTTCCCAGACAGATTTACATAGGCATTACGCACAGTAGTGAAATAAAAATTCACATCCCAGAGGAGTTTCATAAAAATGTCAGTAGTGAACTCCTGAAATTGAACTTTCATGGCAGTTTTCAGGATTTCACTGATTGTAGAAGAATGTAAGTGAATGTAAATTCTGCCCTTAACAGGTCATGTAAACAAAGTGAAGAGCTTTTAAACTGTACTGGCTGTAAATACTGTGTTTAATGGACAGGTGATAGTTCTTTCATAAGTGAGTGAAAGTTCTTGCCATGCAGGTCTCTGAATTCCAAATTGCTTTAAAGTATATTTTAATATGTATCATTCTGGAAGAACAGAACAAAATTCACTCCTCAGCTGAAGATCACTTTAGCTGCAATGTCCTACAGACTAAAAAATCTGCACATAAAAATTAAATAAATAGGCCCAAAACAAAAGACAGGGAATTTAAAAAACCCACCAAAATGAGCCCTCAAAAATCTGCAGAACTGTCTGAATCCATGTGGAGACTGGCCCAGTGTCTTTAAAACAAGACATTTGGTGGAGCTTGGCAGGCGGACAAAACAAACACAAGTCTGGCAGAAGAAGCCCACTTGGGAGAATAAGGAATAAAATACGATTGCTCATTCTGGTAGAGGTGGGGAGAGGAATGGCTATAGCATGTGAATTTTGGAACTGACCGACAGAATTGGGTAAAACGAAAACATTTGGAGACATGAAATGGAACACATTAAAATAAATAAGAGAAAGATAGGCTCAAGTCAAATTGGGTACTGTTAAGTGAGAAAGATATTACCATCTGGCCCAATGATGGAAAGATGCCTGCGTACCTACTTAAGATTCATAGCCCAAAATTATTAAGAGTCAAGTGATTGAGCTATGCATCAAATCAAGTCCCTTTCCTCAATTTAATATCTCTGAAACAGAGTGCAAGAAAGCATTTCCTCAGTAGTACCATAGCATAAATCTGTGTGTTTTGAATCCTAAGAAGGGTCAAAATGAAATAATAAATACCAAATCACAGAATCATAAAATTCTCCATCGCATTGTTTCAAGGAGAAAAAAACCAAAAAAATCAAAAACAAACAAAAAAATTCCACAAGGTGTTTGAGCACACCAAAGACACAAAGTCACAATTTTTCTCTTGATGAACGAACAGGCACAAGATACAATTACTGTAGCACAGGTATATCCAAATCCCTCAGATTTTTCTCTGCGGTTTCCTACTAGCCTAATCAGTGTTTATTTCCACCCACCATCAGCACCTGAATAAATGACTTTGCGTAGTATGAACTACAAAACTGACATTTGTGAACTTTCTATTATTATTTGCCCTAATTCTGTGAAGACTGAAGGGTGTGTATTCTCAAGGTTCAATGGGATTTATCAAAATACTCTTGGTCACTGTGGTATATATGAACCTAAGGGCAAAAGGTGCTGAATTTGGAAAAAGATCCACACTTGAGCACTAATGTCATAACGAGAAGGGGCTACAGGAATGTCTAAAAAATTTAATACAAGTAGCTTTACAGCCTTGAGCTGTACTAGATTCTGCAGCACACACTAGAACTTTTGTCTTCACTAGAAAGTGCCTGTTCAACAACTTGCATTTCTCATTTAAATAATGTTTTATTTTTTGTTTAATAAATGAAAACAACAATCCTAATTTAAAATGGACTGTAAAAGAACAGTAACTATTTTTAAGCAACTAGGGATGCAAATAATTTTGCTTTGTATACAACTATTTAAATCGCCTTTTTTTTTTAAGAACAGCTCTCTCTGATCATATTTCTGATGGGACAAAAATTTAAGTGAATTTCGTTCCAAGCAAAAATTCAAATTTCTCAGTTCACACAAGTTTTGGATACCATCTCGCACGAGATGTACACCTTTACTATGTAGGCATTCTCAATTTTAAATATGCTGGGTAATTTATTCTGCTTAGGCCTGTTTTTTGACTTCAGGGTACTTGTTATATGTAGCCTTGAAATCCAGTCCCAAATAAAAGAAATATATTTAAGAGAGTGAAAAAATTTTAATTCTGCTTAGAACAGAGTAACAAATGAAATATTTCAGCTCTGGAAAAGGGTTATTTTTAATTGAGAGAAATTAGCAAGCATTGGGCAAGAAACAAAATGGTGTCAGAAAAGAGAGTCAAAGGAGGGGCATTAAAGGTGGCTAACCAAAGTGTTACAAAGCCATGCAGTGTTGCTCTGCGGCCAAAAAAATAATCCTGAATATTTGGCACACATAAGCAAAAAAAGTGCCAACCTGGACAGAAGAAGCTAATAACATGAGGAAAGAAAAGTCTGATTATCTCCCCCTATTCTCCTGTGGCCTTGTTTTGTCACAGAAGTGGCAGGGTTATAATAATGAATACTGATTCAATTACTACATTAAAAAAAACAAAACCAGAATCAAACCAAAACAATACCAAACAGAATCCCCCCGCCCCTCCCTGCCCCACAAAAACAGCGTTCTTTCTACACCACCAAGGCAAAGAAAACAGGTCTGCAAATATTGGAAGGATTTTTACCCTGAGCTTTTTTAGCCTCAGGTCTCTTTCCTACAAGCCTTCTGCTCTTACTGACTCCCCCACTACTTGTTCATTTCAGGAAAAACAAAAATGGGCATATGCATGTCCCTGCTTCTTTTTATATACATATTTTCCACCTTTTTATTTTAAATTACTTCATGCCCACAGCAGTTAGCAGAAATACAACAAATAATAATGCTGTTTCCTGTGATTAGAGTGATATATAATTGTACTAATTTAATGTTGCTTCCTACAGAGAGTTTTCATATTTTTTACTTAATGGAAACATCAATGCTAAACTATTTTAGCTCCTTTTTATACTATATACTGCAGAAAAATCATTGCATCTGAACATCAGTTCTCCATTCTAAAAACATTAGATACAAACCCTCACAAGGGAAACAGAAATTCAGTCTAGACTCTCATTTGTGATTATCTGGAAGCTAAAGTAATGTACATTTTGGCTTGAAATAATAAACTGATTGGAAATGAAGCACTAGAATAGCTGATGATAAGGAGGTTCATTGGCCTTGCTCTGTAAAGAAACTCGTGATCTGCATAAGCATGAAGGGCAGTTTTAGCTAATGCCCATTGTTAGAATGAGTAAATTAAATCAGAAATTACACATCTCTGAAGTAAAATTTGGAGTCAAACAACACTCACATGACTAATTAGTAAATATATATCTGCAAGTATTTAAGCCCATGCAAACTGCTGTGAAAATGAGGGACACAAAGCATTTGGTGCCAGGGCCAAACAATGCTCTCTTTCACGCGGCCAATGGCTGCCCCAGTAAATGCTCAACACTAAAAAGCAGCAGCTGCCTCCTCCTGGGACCGAGGCACTGGCAGATCCTCCACTGCTTTGGACTGATGCTAACCTAGCAATTTTGCAATCTGCATCTCTTATCCTTCTATGCCCAACATCCAAGCTCATTGTGGGGTATCAAACAAGATCCTCATGTGGCATCACTCGAGATCTGGACTGAGTTGGTTAAGGTCCAACAGCATAAGACCTTGATCAAGGCAGAAGAGTAGAAATAGAACTGGGCATGGTCACAATAAAAAACATTTTGTAGAGATTTTAAGAGGAAAGTTGTTAGTGCTAAAACACAGTCCACTTCCATCTCCTTACTTAGAGACTACCCTCCTTTCAGAAATCTGCTTTGTGTAAAGGTGGGTCAACTTCTTTGAAGAAAATTCAATATACATGGTGATATTAACACAGGTTCCCAATAGATTTATGGAGCCATATTTAAAACTAATGTCTTTGTGAATTTCCCTGTTTTCCTAAATGTTTAGAAGATGATACTTAGACAAGCTTAAGGAACTTGTGTTCTCCTGTCTCATTTCAGAGCCACCTCATATCAGCATTGAAGTCAAGAAAGAAATGCAAATTCTAATTTTTTTATTATTTTAGCACTCCACAATGCTATGCTTGTATATTTTAAAGTATGAGGGAAGTGACATAAAAAGTAAATTTTAAGTAGATTAGATTTCTTTTGTTAAAAAAGAAATCTTTTCTGATTTTCTAATCAATGCTGTACTTTCATTTCTATGTATATGACAAGGAAATTGTCAGAAGACCATCTGGGTATGATTTACCTAACTTTCTAATGTGTTTACTGATTTACAGAAATGAAAAATGCTGCCTTTAAAAGAAAATGTAACTAAACCAGAAATATACCAATCATCCAGGAGCCAAAATGCAAGTAAGCTTCAGAAAGGCATTACTTAGAATGGCAGTACAGCATCATCCAGACACATATAATTTGCTTCACAACAATCCAGCTCTAAATTTCAAAGACAGAGGCCATTCAGGTGAGAGCTAGAGTCTACATATAGATAGACTGTAGGATGTGAAATACACATCTGGAGTTGGGAACTACTCCCAGTTTATTCCAGCATGGCAGGAGGAAAGCTTGGCAGAGGTCCTCTTTTTTTTATAGGATGGATGAAGGGGCAAAATAAGAACCTAACCTTTGCAAAGGTTTGTAGGCAACATGTTTGCTGTCCCATTGGATGTCCTGCCCAGAGCTCAGATGGGACCATGGGCATAAAACAGCTCAGCCCAGCATTGGCCCCACTGTCTCATCTCCAGCTTTGGATCTACTCCCTCTGAGCAGCACTGCTCACGGCACTTAGATGCTTCATTCACAAGTAAAGCAAGGAGGCAGGTCCACATTTCTCCAACTAGGATGGAAGAGGTTTTGCTCCACGGCCTCCAGACAATGCTTGGTCATAGTTTTGAAGTATTTTCTTGGGACCTTCTGTAGCACTTCAGCCCCAGCTGCCAGTGAATCAGCTGTTTCGTGATGTATTTTCCATACACACACATATTTTTAACTTATCTCCCCTTTGTCTGTAACACAGCAGTGTGCACTAAAACTAAGGAATGCAACTCCTCTTTAAACCTTTCTGTTTCTAGCTCTTCTTCAACAAAAAAATTCAAGCAAGCAATAAACTTTTCTCCCCCCGTGCCATTACTGGTAATGGTAATCTGTTCAAGAAATTGTCTGCTGCTGCTGAAATCGCAATAACCATCTCATTTGCAGCAAGGCAGTCATATTCAAACATAAAATGCAGTAGAATGCAACCTCGTGAGACAGTACTATATTAAAGTTGCTAATAAAGGCCCCAACTCTTTTTCCATTAAAAGTACAGTGACTTTCCACTCAGTTCAGTGCAATTTGAATTTGGTCTAAATTACTCTTTTTAAACACGAGGTCAAACTTTCATCATGTGCCCTGGGAGAAGCCTAGTAATTCTACCCAGGATCTCCTTTCTGTTAGGCATTAACTGATTTTACACCATATCCATCTCAAAATAATTTTGCTGCATGGTTACAAACCATTTTTCTTCCAAAACATAAAGAACACATTATAATCAGGAAAAAGTAAGCAACTGTAGAAAGCTGTATAGTTTTGAATCTTTACTTGATTTTCTTATCTTGGCCAGGATAAAGTTAATCAAAACATCTACATAAGTTCAGCAGTTTATGGCTCTTTCTTTCCATTTCTTTGAAGCAAACAATTCATTGCTATTAGGAAAGGGGGTACCCTGTAATTCAATATCCACATTTTTTTAAGGTGCTGCAATATCAGCCTATGTTTTCTAGAAAATTTCTGTCATAGTCAAAAAGTCATCACTTAATACAGAAATCAGGCTTTGCTGTACTTGGGCTATTCTCCCTTACAGAATGGTATCATTCAATTGACATTCAGAAGGAAGATATTGAGCAAAAAAAAGCAGAAATTCTTGCTTCTGACCATGAACTTCTATGCAAGGTGTAGATGCAGGTGCACAGAACTTGTCTTTAGAGAAGCTTCCTCTGACTGGGGACCTACTCAACTGCACATGGTACAAAAATACAATGATGCTGATCCATAAAGTAAAAAGTGAACTTCCCAAAGTCACAAAGTGGTTTTCTTTCATAAGCTAACCAGTGAGTCACACAGGAGATATTTGTTAAATGCTCACTTTTCTTCCCTATGTTTTTGCTTGAAACAATTACGCTGAGCTGTATCTATCAGCTTCAGCTCAGTGGGTCAGGGTGAAGAATTTATTTCAGCTGGTTCAGGTTCTGCTGACACACCATCTGATTTTCGCTTCTGCCAGACAATTTTTGTTTTCTTTATGCAAAGACTATTTGCAAGACGGGAAGAAATAAAAGGACTATAAAACCTTTATACTTACAGAGAGAAAAAAAAAAGAAAATAAAAGAAAGAGATGAGAATTTGCTCTTGCTGGGTGACTACAGAAGGAATGCTAAATTTATGTGAAAGTAACTCTTGTCTTATAGAAGATATCAACGGGTCAAGAAAACACTAAGTAAATACAGCAGTGTTCCAAGTAAAACTGAAGATACTGGAGGTTCTCATACTCTGGACTTCAGGCAAAAGAACAAAGGCAGGCATGTAGACTCCACTTACAGCAGACATAATGCATGACCTCCTAAGAGAACTAAATCAATAAATAAAAAAATACTTTTTTAAACCTTGGAAACTCATAAATTCTGCTGCATAGAGCTTCTCTACTGACACCAAGGACAACCTGCTGATTCCTCTCTGACTGCAGGTGGTAAACTTAGTCAGAAGTTATAGAAAAACAATTTCAGGGTCTTTGTCAATCAACAGAAGGATTTTTCACAAAGCAGAACAGAAGGAAAGATGGCCTAGCCAAAAACACGGGGGAGAGAGCTATCACAAAAATCCTGCCTGTAAGGGGTAGCCAACATAACCGAATGACTGAGAAGCTCTGCATCAGCACATGCAAGTATTGCTGGGGGACACTGGATGTGTCTATATTAACAATTTAATGCACCAAAAGCATTAATTTTATAAGAAAAAGTTTTTGTTGCATCTGTCCTTGGAGTCACACGGTTTGTTCTCAAGTACACATCTTCCACACTTGAAGTACTTTATCTCCTGGTGGAACTGAGATTGAAGTCACACAGGAGATTCCATCCAGCTTATCCAGGCTGTTTCTTTACCATCTCAAGACCACCCTACCCAGCTTCTCTCCCCTCTCATGTTTTTCTCCAACTGCAGCATGGTCTCTTCATGCAATCCAGCAATCCCTCAAGGTCACCATTTCAGCCCCTGTGCATTGCTCAGCCAGAGCTCCTTTCTAGGATCCTCGTCTTATCCTAGTCCTGCCCCCACTCTTGTTTAGCCATGCAGACAAATTCAATTTTTTTTTTACTTACCACTTAACTAATAATCACTCCCACCCACCTCACCAGCTCCTAGCCCTTCTGAAGTTTAATTCTCAATGTTTAATTCAAATTGATGGGCTAACTGATGGTAACAGAGTGCTCCCTAGAAAACATGACAGGCAAATTCCTTGATCTCTGTTCCTCTGGTTGTACTGGTTTGACCTGTTCAACTCAGAGCAGCAATTTCAAGGAAAGTTCTGTCTTAAGGGAGGCAAACATCCAATACATACGTAATCTTTTGGAAATGCGGCTGCTAAAAAATCTAATAAAACTTGACCAGGAATGTGTGAAATGCAATTTTTCAAATGTTCATAACTTTGCCAAATGTGGGTGGATTTTTACAGGCGTAGTAAAAAAGCATATCCAGGCTATAAACTTCAAATCCCTCCACTACACAAAGAAAAACCTAGATGTTCAGAAAGAAAATGTACCAAGACATTTAATGTCAGCAAATAAAACTAATATTGCAAGATCTTCACTGAAAGCTTGGCAGTTCCACCCAAACAGTAAACTGACAACCTAAGAGTTTCAAGTACTAATACAAAAATCACCCCCAACCCCACAGAATTAAAAACTTTTGCAATCCTCAGCCATAAACTTGAAAATTTTCTATCTGACAAACTAAAAAAGACTTCATTTTTTTTTTTTTAAACCTGAAGAAGTAAAATTAAAATGTGTTTTAATTCCAAACACACACCTCACCAGGTCCACCACACCATCTGGTACCCTGCAAATTACATAGCTGACTTTAAGAAAGGCCTGGGATTTTATCTTCTTTTTCACCTGTTGCCGCACATTACTATCACATTATATACAGCACCTAATAAACCTAAAGAAGAAGAAATGAAAGAAGTCACAGATATTTGATGAGACAGGCAAGACAGCCACACTGAGATAAAGCTTCAGCATTTCGCACTTAAGTACAAGTGCTTTAAACAAGTCCTACAGTGAGAGCACAAATGGATTTTCTACAAGCCCTCTAAGCTCTCCTTTGGGCAAAACACAAAGACTGTGTGCCCTCCTTGGCTGGATAACCCCATAAACAACTGCCATGCTAATATTTCTCTAAGTTGTCCTTGTAGAACCCATTGCTACTTACTAATGAATCCCACTGTAGGCCATCATTTCAAGAGGAAACAGGCTCCAGAAGAGGAGTGGAATCCTTTAAAGCATCAAGACGTGTTGATGCAGAAATGAAAAAGTCATTGCTGCTTAGTGGCCCCATTAATAAAAAAAGTGCCTACAGTAAAGGACAACTCTTTATAGGAAGTCCATCTCTCCAGCATAAATGGTGCTGTGTAGCACAATCCCTGGACCAAAAGAACACACCCAACCATGCCAACAGGAGCTGCCATTTGAACAACAATGCAGACACACTGTGTGAAAAATGGGCCCACTGTGCAAAGATTAATTATCTTGTTGGTTTTGTTTTCTAATTAGATAATCCCAATGATTTATCCTTTTCTATTACTTTCAAGAAAATTTTAGTGAGCAAACTGCTTGCACAGATGCAAAGCAAGACTATAATTTTGTAAGCAACAGGAATCCTTCCTTAGCCTTACCCCTTACTGAAGCTGATCTTTCCTGTAGGAGGAACAGCCAGAATCCAAATCATTCCATTTCCAATACATGCCGCTCCTAAAACTGCTAGGTAAGCCCACAGGCCATTTGGCTGTTTTTTGGTTTGGTTTTTTTTTTTCCCCACTCAGAGCATAAATTCTATCTTGGTCATTATATCCAAAAGCCCCTCTGGGTTGAAATTTATTTTTTCCTTTAAAAAAAGGTATTTCAAGCTTATGGAATATATTTATCTGATCTCCAGTACTGCCCAGGTAAAAGCAATAGATCTTAAAAATGTTTTTGGGAAAAAAAAGGATATGCAAGATTTATGCAAATAGTCTGGACAAGCTCAGGCCTCTTCAGAATAATATTAAGCTAAAGAAATATCAATCTTAGGAGAGAGACCAGTGAGAATAATTGTTTGTAAACTGAACTGAAAAGGTTCAGTTGAGCTTTGATGGCAAAAGATTTGTTATGATCAATTATAGTGAGACCTGGAGGCATTTATGTGGTTATAAACCATAACAGCAGCAGCTAGGAGGGAGCAATTAGTTAAGTAGGGGGAAAGTCAAGGCAAATGGTCTCTCCCGTGCTGCTTTTTGTACAGTGCTGCACAATAACAACTTTAACGCATGAATCCAACTTCTCTGTTTATGAATTAGAGTCCTGTCTTTGCCAGTCTTTCACTCCATGTGCTAATCTTATATTCACTGCTACTGAGCACAGCCTGCATCAGAGGATATCTGGCTGCATTCCTAGTACATTGTACCAATAAATATTAACTCCACTACTCCTCTAACTCCCACAAAATAACTCTGCATGAATTGTTTATATATGTTTATGACCAGCATTTATGAGAAATTTGGCTTTATTCTGTAAAGTTCTGATATCTGTCTAGAAAAACTAAGATAAAGTAGCATTCTCCCAGTTAGCACAACCAGTTAATTTCATTCGAAGGGAAATCTTGGCATATTTTTCTTTGGTCAATAGCTACAAGATTTCTGTGATGAGCAAGTATGTTTTCTGGCATTACCTGTTTTGTCATATAATAGAATCACAGAATGGGTTGGGTTGGAAGGGACCTTAAAGATGATCTAGTTCCAATCCCTCTGCCAGGGATATCTTTCACTACACCAGGCTGCATTAACCCTGGTCTTGAACATTTCTAGGGGCATCCACAGCTTCTCTGGGCAACCTGTCTCAGCACCTCACCACCCTCTCAGTAAAGAATTTCTTCTTCACATTTAATCCAAACCTACTCTCTTTCAGTTCAGTTCAAAGCCATTATCCCATGTTCTATGGCTACATGCCCTTGTAAATGTTCCCCTCCAGCTCTCTTGTAGGTCTCCTTTAGAAAGTCAATGGTTGCTGCAAGATTTTTCCAGAGCCTCCTCTTCTCCAGGCCAAACAACCCCAATTCTCTCAGTCTGTCTTCACAGGAGAGGTGCTCCAGCCCTCTGATCATCTTCAAGGACTCACTCCAACAGGTTCTCATCCTTCTTATGCTGGCGACCCCAGAGCTGGACACAGAACTCCAGGTGGGGTTTCACAAGAGTGGAGTGGAAGGGGAGAACCACCCCCTTCAGCCTTCTGGCCACACTGCTTGTGACACAGCCAGGACACAGTTGGCTTTCAGGACTGCGAGCGCCAACAGAAATATTAAACAGCACTGGTGCCAATACCAACACCTCGGGGATGTCACTTGGTAGATTTGATTACCTCTACTTACAGACCTATGCTGTTAGATAACCTTAACCTCCATCTGTCTACCAAGCCACCTTTCCTCCCTTTACAGACAGGGAGTTTTTTGTAGGCTACATTTCCCTTAGACAACTTCTATACAAGTTGTCATTTGAAGTAAATTCTTTGCCTGATCTGAAATAAGAAGTAAAATAATTTTTAAAATTGCAAAGCCTTTTAGTGATGGTTTCAAGTGGACAAAGCAGAAAATTTCACCTGAGAAATCAAATGCTCGACTAAGCCTATAAGAACAGCAAGTACTACTTTGTAAGGAGACAAAGACAATGAGATCTTAAATTCAGGGTAATTTTATTGATCAAACCATTCTAAGAAAACCACTTGTCACTATTAGCAGGATCATCCATCGGAAAGGGACTGTTTGGCCAATCCTTTATCCCTATTCTCTAGTTAAACTACTTAGAGTAAGATGTACAATAGCTATTCAGATCAGATAATAATAAACAGGAAGTTTTAAAAGAGAGAAAAACCCATGAAAGCACCTATAAAAAATTGTGTGACTTAAAGGATATTCACAATCATGGTATTTAACAGAACCATTAGACAACAGTTGACAATTCTAGGCAACTGTGTCCTGGAGGAGCAAAAGTTAATAGTATAACTAATTTTACTTCAACTAGCATAATGTAAGGTTCACACCAGACCTTTAAAAGAGCAAAAATATTATGAATTGTGTTCATAAGTAAAAAAGAAAAGGCCATTTGCTTAATCTGAGCCATTTAAGCAATTCGGCTTCCTTTTAGCAGCAAAAGATGAGATTAATATTTTCCAACTCTAGGAAGCTAAAACTCAGGTATCTAAATCAAAACTGGTAACTCTGAGTTCACCTACTCATAGGGAAGCGAATCAGGCACTTCTAAAAGGTCAGCATAAAAATATAACCATAAATATATTTACAAATTAAAACTGAACTTTAACTGTTCCAGAACACTTGCAAAACAAACATTATCTTATTAAGAAAAGGGTGTGTTATCTTTGACAGAAGAATTACAGAGGAATTGTAGCCTATTCTTCACTGAATAAGATCCCAACAGACTGGAACAGTCTTGCAAAATTTGTGCCAGACAGTGAGGTTCAGGCCACTAGTTGTGAAGAAATCAAGATCACAGGTATGTCAGTACTTCCCAGCACCTCAGAAATTAAATAACTGGTGAACATGAGGCTGCACGGTCACACCAAAATTTTGGGTGCTGAGCCAGTCAGCTCCAGAAATCTTTACAAGCTCAGGACTAGAAAATAGTTCCTCTTTCTTTGGTTCCCAGATTTCAATAGTGATCCATCTATAAGGAGATTCCAAAAGAAAAAAACTTCCCATAAACATAGAGCAGAAGTTTTCCAACTAAATTTAGAACTCAAAGTAAATTAACACTGAGCCAAGGAGCTCCTGCCCTTCTCTCTCCTGCTTCGTGCACTACCTGTGTACTCCACTGCACAGCACCAGTGATTGACACCGACATCTAGGACGGAGTATTGTGCCGTTTTCAAGAAGAGGAAATAATGTGACCCATGTCAGGTTTGTATGCATGTACAGCACTCAGTACCTTACAGGTTAGCCACGAAAATTTGGAGTTTAGTTGGTGCTAATTTTTTTGAGTTAGCAAATGCCACAGGTGTATCATGTGCCACATGCCCTTGAGAAGGCCTGTGCCATGGCTGACTAATGCCGTAAGGACATGGCACTAAACATCAGGTCTCCGGAATATTATGAAGATTAACTTTAAAAGAACAAAGCAATCCAAATGCTCATTTAAAAAGAGTAAATTTCAGTTAATGTGTTTCCATATTCTCCTGTTTACTTCCATCATAACAATTGCATTTCAAGTTTTTGAAGGCTCAGTGACAGCCCCAGCTTTAGTTCCATGTCAGTTTTGGGACTTGGTCCAAAGGCAGCTTTGAGAAGACTCCTTTTCATGTGCATTGGAAGCATTTGTCTTGCTGAAACAGACTTTCTTCTCCACTGTCTCCCAAAGAATCACACTTGTGATCATGAAAATTCTCTTAATAAAAAAATACTATGATACTTGTAAGATGAAAAACATACACATGCCAATCCTCCATGAAATGCAGTCTGACTACAAATCTGTAGTCTGTTCCCAGGCTTTCCAGAATTTCAGAATAACAAATTCCGACTCACAGATTCCAGTTTTGTGCATTACCATTGGATAGCTAAAAAAGCAAGAAGCTAAAGCAACAGCAGAAGTGAAAGGGAATACGACTCCAAAATGAAAAGACAGAAAAAAACCAAAAACCCAGCACCCAAAAACATTGGCTCAAAAAATCTGTTCAACCAGCATGAGCAGAGACAACCTTGGAGAGCTGACAGGTTGCAAAGCAGATTGCTGGCACTGTGTTTTGACTTGCCAGAGGAGAGAAATGACAACTAGAACACAACAATCTCCCTGCAAATATTGCAAGCAAGGGGAAGTGACTTGAAAACAGACTTTAGCAAGTCTCAAGGTGTAGTCGAGTCAGGCAGTGAGGCAGGAATATATTCAATACATTCAAAAGTCTCAATCTTCTCAAAATAACTTTATTTTACTTTTAAAAGGCATAAAGAAAGCTTCCCTCAGATCAGAGAATCTGACAAGTTAGAAGGAACCCGCAAGTGTCATTGGGTCCAACTCCTGGCCCTGCACAGCACCATCCCCAAGAGTCATATGTGACTGAGCGCCTTGTTCCAAATGCCTCTCGAGCTCTGTCAGGCTGGTGCTGTGACCACAGCCCTGGGGAGCTGTTCCAGGGCCAACCAACTGCTGGATGAAGAACTTTTTTCTAATATCCAGCCTACACCTCCCTTGATGCTATTTCAGGCCATTCCCTCAGTCCTGTCACTGTCACCACAGAGCAGAGATCAGTGTCTGCCCCTCCTCCTCCTCTCACGAGGAAGCTGTAACTGCAGTGAGGTCTTCCCCTCAGTCTCCTCCAGGCTGAACAGACCAAGTGACCTCAGCCACTCCACATAAGGCTCTTCACCACCTTCATGGCCCTCACAGAAAGGATTCTCTGTAAGGAGACAGTTGTCTACATGTCAGTCTGGCAAAGCAGCAACTTATTTTAAAGTTTCAGTCATAATGAGGTTTATTTTACCCTCTCTGTTCCATTTCAAGAGCATTTCTTTCCCTGTAAGTCCTAAACTCTACCATGTTTAAAATTAGAAAAATCACCTGACTTTTATCCAATTGTGACAACAAAGCAGAGCAGCAGGAGTTAAGCTGTTGCAGCATGCACCCATCATCTCAACAAAATGCTTTTAACAGGTTAGGACCTCACTGAAACACCATGTTAATGAACACAAGTCAAAAATTGTGTCCTCTTAACGGACAGATATGTACATAAGCTGTGTCCAAGTACAGTGTCCAAGCTCTCGCGTTACTGCACTTTGAATCAGCAAGTGTGATGGTTTCAAAGCATGATCATTCCTTAAGCTACATATGTGGTAAGCACATGCAAAAAGAAGAGGGCCAGGGCACCCTGTACTTCAAATGAAGCTTTATGATAGTAAAATGTGCAATGACTTTATGGTCCACAGGCTCTCTTATCACAGTGGCTCTAATGCCCCAGCCTGTGCCCCTGAGTCTGCTCCCAGATTGTTTTTCAAGCCTCAAGTGCTGGCCTCTTCACTGCTCAGACACTGCTCCAACTGCAGCAGAGCTACCCAGCCTCACAGCCCGGGGATGTTATCTTCGTCATCTTGAAGAGGTTTCCCTCCATTCCATTGCAGCCTAAAATATTAACATATTTAGATAAGCTTTTTAATCAGGATTTACTATACTCATGCCAAAAACACAGAGTAAAAGCTGGTAAGTCATCAGATTACAGTGTTAAGTGCTTGTTTCCAGGACGAAAAGAAAGACAAATTTCCTACTATACTGTAATATTTTAATTTTCCAATGGCAAATAGATTCAAATTTATAAAGGGAGGGAAAAAATCCAGTGGATAGAAAGGGAGAGACATAAATAAACTGACATAGTGAAAATTCCACAAGTCCTTAAACTCATACACAAAGTGTGTGGCAATAATATATTTTATTATTCTAATGTATGCACATAAATTTATATACTCTTTATCACCTCAATCTGTGAAATATTTACATCCAAATTAAAGTTGCAGGACTACAGTGTTTTTACAAAAGGACCAAATGCCATTTTACAATATTCCCCCCCAGGTAAATCAAATAATTGAAGTTCAGTGAACACATTCTTGAGAGCTCTGAAATAAAAGCAGGTCTTCTGTCAAATACATAAAGGCAACATGGAAAGTAAATTAAGATAGAATATAAGAACAGAAAGAGATAATGAAAGTAACAACAGATAATGCTCTCTCTACCAATTGCCAAAGATGATAAAGTAGAAGTTTGGTGGGAATCTTTCGCCAGACCCAAATATTAAGACCCATAAAAGGAATAGTAATGCCTCAGGAGGAAAATCATTATTATACATGCATATTTCAGGGGGGGAAAAACCCCAGGCAATACAAAGTGTGCTCAGAAAACAAGAAGCATACCCAGCAACAACCTAATTGTCTCTCGGTGGACACAGCATGCTAATCCTGGTAGGAGCAGTATCACAGCTGATCTCATCAAAGTGCTGACAAGGGAACACAGTCCCAAATTCCTGCTGCAGAAAATGCAATACACTTGTGACTCCCATGGCCTCAGAGGGAAATCTGTGGCCAGCTTAAGGAGAAGAAAAGCTGTTTTTCTATTCTCACCTTGTCTGGCAAGGTAATTGCTTTTAGTAACAGTGGAGACTGCATTAAAAGTGGAAGAACACTTGATTTGAAAGGACAGCTTTGCAAGAGAAATATTAATGAGAGAGACTGACATGGGGTACAGCACACCCTAGAGCAGTGATGACAGCACTGAGGCAGACAATTCTAGCCACACTACATACAAAATACTTCCTTAGCTATAAAGAAAAATCCTGGGGTATATAAAAGAAGCAGCCAGCTTCTCAATGAGCTTTTAAGCAACTCACATGAGAAAGGTTTTCAATAATCCACGCAAAAAAGAACTTGCTTTTTCTTTTTTTTTTTTCCTTTTTTTTTTTTTTTTTTTTGACAATAATGCATAAAAGTTATTCTGGAGAGCTAAATATAATTTCTATTATTAAAGTAGATCTGTGGAGAACAACTGAAGCATTTTATATGGGATAGGGCAGCTCTACACATGAAAGCACATCCAACCAAGAAACGTGACAGTTTAAGTCTAAAGATAGCAAGTATAAATCTTGTCTAGATTATTTTGAGTAAAGATAAGGGAGATTTATTTGATAACATGATCTGTGCATGCTTTCTATATTGGGGTCTACTACTGATCAATTTTAGAGATTTCCTTTGAGTGTGCATTACAGGTCTGATGAGTTTATCTGGTTTCTTCTGAGGGTTAATCTGTCACTTACATAGATAATTAAGGGATTTTAAATGTGAATTTTATTGACCTAATTACTAATAAAAGTCTTAGTGCTGCAGATGTACATGGTACTTTATAAACAAAAGATGTGTTCCAGTCTAATGGTACTGGAAGAGATAAACATATTTAGAGGACTTTTAAAAAAGCTGAATTATTTGTTAGATATGTAGTCATGTTTGTGCAGAAGACTGTCTTTCCTATTTATTAGATCATTGCTTCAGTACAAAGATCTGCAAAGATTGCGAAGTCTCTAGCAGCCATTTTCTGTTGCATACATGCAGTCTATTTCCTTAACATTTTTATAAACCTTTTGTTGTGGGGAAAACAGTTTGAAGAATTTATTTGAACTGATTTGTAAGCAGAATAACCTAATTACTTACATAGCATAAATTCCATGCCATAAATTTCATGTATTGTTTGCATTTCTCTTTTCCAGTTCTTTTTTTAAATGATCATGAACAAGTTTGCTATTCCTAAAGGACTGGAGTAAATTCAGTTTGACATATTCCACAGAAGCCTTTTATTTATCCTTTAAGTTTTATTTGCTGTAGTGTTCTGAGCACTACACAATAGTGTTGTTTGTCATTTGGCACAACTTAAAACAGAATAGTAAGAAATTATGCTGCTACTAAGGAACACCATTATTTACTTTTTCATAATTACAATAATATATGATATGCATAGTCAGTGAATACAAAAAAACCCTGAAACACACCAGCAAGATGAATTACAGTAAACTATGAGAAATTTAATTAAAAATTGCAACCCTTTACCAGCATGTTCTATATAAAAGTAAAAATAAATTTAAAATAGTGAGTTTGACCTGGTAACCAAAGTATTCAGATTCACAAGCATCTGCAGTTATCCCTAAAATACACAATGAAACAAAGTTCATGAGATTATTCCAATTTACTCGTGTCTCTAGGGAAAAATATGTTTCTAGAATAGAATAGCTTCATTTTAAATCAATATATCAGAGTCAACAGCTAGACTATGTTACACATGCATACATAAGCACTGAAACATAAGGAAGTTTTGCACTTCCTTGAAAATTTTAAATTGGCACTTTCTGGCTTATAAACTATTCACAATAGAAATATCCCAGCTGAATGCTCAGTGATCAAACATTCAATTTCTGTATGTCAGATGTATACACCACTTCATGTTATACACAGCAGCAATTCCTGAGAGTGATTTAGTTCCTGTGAGAGGATAGTTCTGGCAGAGAGAGAGGACTTACAAGTTTATTTGATTCAAGGACTGCAGGGACAGCACAGGAAGGAGACAGGCTCAAGGAAGCAGACTGGGAACTAGTTAATATTTGCATCCTTTTGAATATATGTTTTGCACCTTATTGAAAATTAATTAATCTAGAGTCAAAGGTAAAAATAACATGCTTACAAAACATTTTGGTAATTTTGATACTTTTTACATATCTGTTTAAGTGGCTTCCATCATTGATTTGGAACTCTATTTCAAATTTAAAAACCTTATAAAGCACTGCATGTCAAAAGATGGAGGAGCAGCAAAGCAGTAGCAAGAGATGTAACTGTACCTTGAGAAACATTAAAATCTCTAACTGTGGCAAAACAGTTTTAACTTTAGAATTTGCCACATGATATTTAGGGATGTTGAAGCTTATGCTGCTCCTCAGATGCTGATATATTGTGGGGAGAAAATAAACAGTATTTCTTACCTTAAATTTCTCAGCCAAAGAGTATTATACATTCCACAAGGACAGGAATCATTTATGAGATGTGCCCAAGAATACACTTCATTCTTTATGAAATGTTACACAACAACAGATATAAGAGTGAACAGGTACTTTACTGAACAGCTTTTGCAGGAAGACAAATCCATATTTTCTTGTTCTTGTTGTTCCATAGTAATGTCCTTAGGCCTCAGGAAGATCAGTACAATTCCAGTACAATTTAAGATTTTAGTACAAGAACTTATATTTCTTTAGTACAAGGACTTTCAGTACAAGACTTTCTTACAAGAACTGGTTGCCATTCTGAAAAACGTTTAGTCCAGCTGAACTAAGAACATTTAAGGAAAGTGAAATAAAGAAAAAAATTTCTTCATTCCTTAAGCACAAAAGATTTATTAGCACACATTACACAAAAACATCATGAAAAGGAGATGGATTTCACCAAGTCTGTTATGTAACACAACTGTCTTTCCCATGTGAAAGCAAAAATTGCATCTAATTAAAAGGACAATGTTTTAAAGAAAGAAAAATGGGAAAAGGAGGGAAAAAAAAAAAGAAGGAAAAATCTGAGCCACTGACACTAGGTCTCAACAAAAAGGGAATTACTACAACCTAGAATCATTCCAGGAGCTGGATTTCCCTGGCATTCTCTTCAGGGCTCTGGTAGGAAGAGATGGGTGTATGCCTGCGAAGGAGTCTGTGTACAGTAAATCAATCTGTCAGGCAGTATCAAAGTACATATTTAAGAATTCATGGGCTTTTCATGATGGGCATTATGTAACACAGACTACATTTTAACTCAAGTGGCTCAAATGTGACTTGAGTTTTACCTACCTGTAGTTTTCTAGCCCATCCTTCAACACAAAAGTAATGATTTGAAGTATTTTCACCAATCAAATCTTTATATATTGACAAGTCAGTTACAAAAATGAGTAGCAGCAGGCTCAGGGGGAAAAAAAAAGTGTAAGAAGACACCATGCTTAGCTCTTTGAAATGCTTTTCATCGTATTCCAGTTCTTCCAGGCTGAACACATGGACAGGATCTGGAACTCACGACAACTATCTAATCTTTCCTTAGGAGCCTGAGCTACAGGCAGGGTTGGAACATTACGGATTCATAATCACATTGGCTCCAAGTTGAGGGTAGCCCTTCCAAAGGAGTGTAGTACCAAAACCTTGTTCTGCCTCCCCACCACAGACCAAATCAAACACCAAAGTCCTCTCTGAGTGTTCCTCTGCCACCAAGAGCACCTCCAAGCTGCACACACTCTATATGATTAAGAATCCAATTTGCTTCTTGAAGAGTGGCCAAGACCTGTCTGTTCCTCCTTCCTGTCCTGCAACAGAGAGAGGCATTTCTCTGGCTCTGATACACCAAGGGAATCATGAGGGGAATCAGGACCACTCCTGCAGTTATCTGGTGAAGAGTCCAAACAGTTAGAAGTCAACAGGATGTGCACGATGATCTCAGGTAAATAATTAAAAAGCAGATGATAGCAGGTAAAAATAACAGGAATAGAAGCAGAAACCCTTAGAGCAGATTTTTGCTTAAGTGTACAATTTCTGAATGAGATCTGATTAAAATACATGTAACCTATGAATTGAAGCTATGATCTTTCAACAAAATCAGTCCTTTACTTACATACTTCCGTGACTAATCTCTATAAACAGTTCCCAGAATGAGATACTGAGCAGAGAATTGGATGTACTGTCTGTCTACACAGGGATCAGCTTCAGTTGAGCCTGTAATATTAATACACACATCTACAGATCAAAATTTCCCATTACTTTTTCTTCCAGGAGAGAAAGTTTTTTCCTATATCAAAGAAAAAAAAAAAGTAATTACTACAGCACTTATGCCTCAGTATGAATTTTGTATGCTTTTTAAAGCCAGAAGTTTTTACATACTTGGAAGTATGTCCTTATAATAATTAAACTTAGATGTATTCATAATCTGACTAGGAATAATTTATTTATGAACTATTCGAGACTTAATTTCTTCTTAATGTTGTTTTGGAGACATAGGCAATATACCAGTCTCTTGACTGCCATGGAAAAAAGAACAAAGCTTTCTCTTCAACAAAGATAGTAAAAGAGAAGAGACTATTCCCTTTTTGGCTAAGCTTTAAGATGTTTCTGGTTTGTTTGGTTTTTGGGGTTTTTTTGGGTTTTTGTTTGGGTTTTTTTTGTTTGTTTCAATATTTATACTATTTTTAACTCATCAGCAAAGGCAACTTTTATTACCTCACCCATTCCAATTAATACTTCCCTAAACAGCAATGCTGAGACATTCTTGGCAAATTTTTACATGCATTTCCTCAAACATATATTTGGGTAACTACTTCAGCATTTGATGCTACCCCAGGAGCAACAAGAACACAAATTCACTGCGCTAAGTGCCAGCAATCTCACTAAATCACAGAACAGTTGGGGTTGGAAGGGCCTTCTCAAAATCCACTTGTCCAGCCTCCTGCTAAAGCAGATTTGTCTAGAGCAGGTTCCACAGGATTGTGGTTTTGAGTATCCCCAGAGAATGAGATCCACAACCTCTCTGGGCAGCCTGTTCCACTGCTCTGTCCTCACTCACAGTAAAGAAGTTTTGCCTCATATTCAGATGGAACTTCCTGTGTTTCAGTCTGTGCCCACTGACCCTTGTCCTGTCCCTGGGCAGCACTGAAAAGAATCTGGCCCCCTTCTCTTAACTCCCACCCTTAAGGTATTTGTATGCATTGATCAGATCCTCTCTCAGTTTTACCTTCTCCAGACTAAACAGGCCCAGCTCCCACAGCCTTTCCTCACATGAGAGCTGCTCCAGCCCCCTAAACATCTTTGCAGCCCTCCACTGGACCGTCTCCATCTGGCAGCTGTCTTAACCAAAAAAATAACATCTTTCAATCTGCATGAAATTACATACTTTTCCAAAATACCATGTGCCTCCTGGCTAAAGTTATGCATCTCTTCTCTCCCTCCACCCAAAAACACAAGGTAATTCATTCCACATCCTCCAGGCCTAAGTTCTTCATGGGGCTGCACTGCTCACAAATGAACTCCACCACCACCAACTCCACAAAACCACTCTGCAGCCTCTGCTCTTTCACAGACATACACATGCAGCTCTCTGCCCCAGGATGCTCCCTCATTACCTGCCAAGATTCAGGAGTGCTTCACCTCCCCCAGCTTCAACACAGGGCACTAGGAGAGATGGAAGGTCAAAAGTGGCAAAGGTGACAAAGGACTGGGCTCTAGCCAAACCGACTAACACTACCTACAGCTCTGTGTATACTGACTGAGAGATGTGTATATTGAGAGAGGATACCACCTCTGAACAGGAGCTGGCATCCTGGTTAGCCTCCTGCCCAGGAAGTACGATAAATAGAAAGGTCAGCCATCAGCCAGGGTGTGGGCTTTGCATCCTAATTAAGGTGTTAATGAAGGTGGGCAAGGTGCAAAATATGTCAATGTTACTTTTCAGATAATCTCCTGACCTTCCTAGGTGTCAAGTTCAGAAGGCCAGCTTAAACCTTGCAATGCCATTTGCACAAATCTATTTCTATTAAAGGGCAAACCAAGGGGAAGTTTCTAGCTAAGCAGGGCGGTGGGCCTATACAGCCCACTCAGATTTCTACATATTGGTCTACTGTCTGCTTTCCAGAAAAAATAATTAGATACTTCCCCAGTTAGTCTGAAAACTCCTTGTCTGCTTAAATTTAATCAACCAAGTATGAGGTGATTTGATGATATTAGCTTTTCTGTATTTGCAAATTGGTACAGCATTTTATGCTGCCAGACATTCCCTGAGCATCCACTCCTGGAATATCCTGAGCATGACATGAGCAGGGCAGCTAACCCAGGCAGCCAGAGGTGAGTGTTGCAGTCCTAAGGGAAAGCACACCGAAATCTGGCTTCAGCCTGTTACTTTGGGCACATGGCATGATTGAAAATGGGGATATCTAAGCACTGCTTCTTGGACCAGCACGAGGTTTTTATATAACAAGTATATAAAAAACAAAAGTTCTGGGAAGCAACGACTATCACCTTAATTCACACAGAAGTGCAGGGCTCTGCACAGTAATTTTAAGATAATCGGAATTACCTGTCTTGTCCTTGTTCCTTTTCACTGGTTCCTTATAAGCCCATAGATCCCCATGGTTTGAAAAGCATCCTTATCAAAATGCATAAGGGTTGCTGGCATGCTGCTACCCACTGCCAAAAAAAGGCTGGGCAGACTGGGTGTCAAATCTATTTCTCTAACATTTGTACTGTTTTGCTCTATTTTTATGAAGGTGCTTGGCACTAAATCTGAATAAGTCTCTCAAGGTGCTGAAAAGCCCCACGCAGTCAAAGGAGAGCAGGGAGTATTTAAATGAGGCAGACTGGATCCTGTACATCTTCCGAAGTTCCTCTGTTGAATACATAGGAGAAAAACCAAAATTATGGCTGGCAGACTGAACGGATGAATATGTAATTGGGCACTTGCGCTCCCTGTGAAGTAGCTGGTTATTTAAAATAGCAGACTGGATTCTGAATTGCATTAGGGAATTAACAGGTTTATCAGTGACTCCTTTAAAAGAACAAAACTTCAAAATGAAAATAAAGTACAA
Organism: Acanthiza pusilla; assembly: GCA_036630365.1. Classification (NCBI taxonomy): domain Eukaryota; kingdom Metazoa; phylum Chordata; class Aves; order Passeriformes; family Acanthizidae; genus Acanthiza; species Acanthiza pusilla. Next base: position 42,231,456 of record JAXCHO010000079.1, read on the forward strand.
TTATTTTAAATTAAGTCTTAAGGTAATCAAGTATCAAAATGTAAAAAATCTGAATACAAAGTAATTTACTGTAATAAAAAATAGTGTTCGCATCAGATCTGTCAGGCTTTTTTGCAAGTGAAATATCTAAGATGAAATGATTATGCAGGGAAATCAAATCATTGTATCTACTAACTGATGAAAATCATTCAAACACTGCATAAATTAAAGATTACTTTAGTACTGAAGGTGGCTTTTTTTTATGCATCACAGGAACAGGGTTTTACTGATTAATGTCAGAGGAGACAGAAAACATTTCTTGCCTGAGATGGTCTGGAAAAAAAATGAAAGTAATTTTATCAAGACCTTTATAGTAATGAAATTGGAAAAGGTATGCCTGAGACAAACAGAAACATCCTTCCGGCCTAGAGAAGAAAAAATGTCAACAGGGAAAGTTAGATGCTATGATGCCCGAGGTTAAAAAGAAATTTCTCCTCCAAGGCTTGTAGTTTTATAACTTGCATACTGAGGGAGAGTAACACGTTTTTGAGAAGCATTTGGAAGTGATTGTTGCAAGATGTTGCAGGAGATGAATGGTTGAACTGATGCACTGTGGCAGTGGTTGGTGATCTTGGGAGTTGTGAATGAGTGTCAGGCAGCTCAGCCACTCTCCTGCCTCCAAAACGGGAAGTGGGAGGGAGGTCTGGCTACCAAGAGGTTATGTGTACATGTGTGCAGAGAGAGAGGGGCAGATGAGGACATGTTCTGGTAGGTAACGGCTGGGAACTTTAATATACTACTGATAAAGACATCAGATAATTTTATCAGCTACCCGCGTTCTGCCCACTTGTCTGGATATATTCCCATTCCTGACAGTCTCATTTACTTCAGGCATCCCAGGACAGACCCAGCTGAGAAGAACAGGGAACGGTGTTCCAGTGTCCCTGCAGGTCTGCTGGGAAGGCATCCCATATGCTGGTATGGGAATGGGAATGCACGCAAGGCAGAGACAGCAAAGCGCCTGTGAAGTCTGACCTCACTGGCAGCATGGGCCAGGTGGGTGGGTGAGTCAGACTGAGAGGGAACTTTGTGTAAACTCATCGTAGCAGCTTTCCATCTGCTGTTAGTGCTCTCACCATCACAAGTTTTCTAGGTACCTCATGGAAGATGATGCACTTGAGAGGCTGTGTGCTATAAAATGGATTTTACAAGCACACAACACACACTATCAGTTTATTCATGAGCATTTCTGTTCCTCCTCTCCCATTAATTCACGGCTTTGTGCATATTTTGGTCCTTTGGGCACAGTTGTTTGGTTCCCTCTGCAGTCAGCTCCTTCAGCTGCTCACTGTCTCTCCAAGGGCACGTGCACATCAAACCAACCTGCCCCGAGCTTTGCAGACTGAGCTGGCTGATGTAAAGATAATGCCAAAATCCCTACTGAGAGCAGCCTCTGCAGGGCTGAAATGAGCCTGCTGATGGGTGGGGGGTGGCCCCACGGCAGCTCCAGGTAGTCCATCATGCAACGCGGCTGCAGCCCTGCAGCTCTCCACAGCACACTGAGCCTTGCAGCCACCTCTACAGCTTCGGAGTCTGCACCCAAAGTCAGTGGCAATGCTGCCTTTCACAGCAGTGAGTGAGTGATCAAACCCTGGCACAGTGAGGGAAAAGTAGGGGAAAAAAATCTTAAAAAGAAACAGGGAAACTGGTTGGGGGGTTATTAGCAGGTGTTGTAATTTGTTCTCCTTTTAACTCTGTTTATAAAATGGATTAGGTTTCCAACTGGTGACGTTCCTTTAATCCAAATTGGCAAAGCAGACCACCAGCTGTGGCAAAAGAACTCACATTTTGAAAACATCTAAAATATTTATAATGATGTTTTTGTATTTAAGGGCCAACAAAATAATACAAATAAAGTGTAAACAATATGTGAATCCATTCACTTAAAACATTCAGCTTTTGCTTTATGCTGCACCAAAATAAGGGTAGTGTATGCTTTTATAACCCCTCATTCTCCTATCATTTAAAAGCATGAATTTACTCACAGAAGCTACTAAATAATTTAACATTTTATTCAGGTGTGAGTCAGATCCAGAAACAGTTTTGCCAAGTCCCTGGTCCCTGCCCATGCCAAGAACTGTCCATTTGACCAGGAAGATGCTCTTCCCCCTGCACTGCACCAGGACCTGAGCTGCATGGGCATGTTCAAGTCCTCTGTAAGACCTAAGCAAGAAAGCTCTTCAGTGTGGGATTCAGTTAATATGAGATATTTCCCACACCACCAGCTCCATTATGGGTCACATGCCTGGAAATGTGCACGGAAGTTATTTCACCAGCTGAGAAAAGGCGCTGATCTACTCAAGAGAACCCTGTCCTGGGATAAAGAGGACTTTGGACTCAACTCCTCCTTAGCTTGAGGTGAACAAAAGCCACATTGCCCATAATGTATGAAAGAGAAGGCTGCAGGCCAGCCCAAGTGCAGGAATATTCTCATGCTGTGGAAACAAAGGCATTGTGTGGGCAGGAAACCAAGCATTGCAGGGACACAGGAAGCCGAGGCATGGAGGAACAGGCTCTACTCGAGTACATGGAGAAATCACCCAGAATGGAGAGTTTGCATCCTTGGTGCCTGGTCTCTGGAGAGTTTCTACAGTTTTAGCAGAGACTAACAAGCACTGCCTACGTCTGCACAGCTCACCAGGGCATGCCAGGGCACCAAGCTGCAGGGTCAGGCTCTGTTTCGCTGCCTCAGTTCAGTCCCATCCCATGTGAGAGTGCCCACCTGCATCAGGCAGCCATGGGGTGGCTGAAGTTCTCACCTGGGAGACATGTGCGTGAGTGGAGGCTGCAGAAGGCAGCTTTCTCCTGCTTCCTGGGAAGTGTCCAGACTTACTGCAGTCTATGCAAGTCAGGTACTATCATGCTACTACTATTCCCTTACAAGGACAGCAGCAGGTTCTGTTCACTTGTTCCAGAAAAATAAATCTGGAAGTGGCTAGAGTCCAAACTGCATCCCTCTGCAGGATCCAGTGACAGAAATTAGCTCTTGCCATGGGATAGGAATTCAGATACCATTCTCAGGCATTAACAGTTAACTTCTAGTGGCTTCTCACTCAGCCTCAGGTTTTCAAGTTGCTTCTTTGAGCTCCCAGTTTTACCCATTCAGGCTCCTGGGGCTCAGGTACCCAGCTCCCACTGCAGCATTTTCATTATGTCATTATGTCTACAGCAACCACTGACATATGAGCTTGTAGATGTGTCTTTTATAATATCTAGTCCTAACTCTAGTCATGTAAATAAATATGCCCTTCATGTAAATAAAACACTTTTCTGTTCCTTTTCTCTGTGGAACAAATAAGATTTTTTATAATCTTGTTACAACATCTGTTCAGCTGAATACAGTCCAATACAGTTCTCAGGTCAGTTCCTGCAGCCTGAGCAAACAGAAGATGTTATTATCCTAATTTAGCTGTGATAGAGCACTGAGGCCAGCAGCTCATGTTCAGCATTCCCTGACATGCTCAAAATTCTTTGATTTTGGATAGTTCCAGGGCCAAGGAACAATGTCATTCTGTAGTAGGAAATTCAAAGGGTAGAAATTATTTGGTTTTGGAGGATTCATGCTAGCATGACAGCAACTGAGAGGCTTATTATGGGATCAGTTTCATCTACAACCTTCTGATATCATTTAGGCTCTTACCTTGTAAACAATTATGTATGTGCTGAACTCTAATTTTGCAGCTGTGAGAAGAGCCACATAAACAATATGCCGGAATCCTGGTAACATTAAATACCAAAAAAATTGCTAATTATGTGAGAATAAGGCTATATATTCATGAGCACCATCTACTGGCATATTCCTATTAGCTCAAAATTTGCTTATAAGCAAATATCACACAGAGTCACCAAAGGGTCAAGGTTGGAAGGGACCTCTGGAGGCCACGTAGTCCAACCCCTCTGCTCAAGCAGGGTCACTACAGCAGAATTCACAGGACTATGTCCAGATAGCTTTTGGATATCTCCAAGGGTGGGAGATCTCATATGTATACCAAGACCAGTGCACCATGCGTGACTATTCATTTACAGTTTTATATATATGTATGTGCACACATTTCAAGTAGGGAGTGTGGTTAGAAGGCAGTAAATACAGTGTCCTTTTACTCAGCTCCTTTACACTACATGAATAAAGGCATGAGGTAAAGATTCAGATCCAGAGATATATGTGTATAATTTTGACTTTCAAAAATATCTCCATAGGCCAAAACCTACCTGCCTCAGGAAAATAGCTAGGAATAACAACACTTAAACCAAATTTTCAAGGTTCAACCCATGGACAGTGGGAAAAAAAATAATCTATTAAAGCCAATGGCAATACTTTTTTTAACTTAAACAATACTAGGGACTTTTTTATCCAGGTATTTAAAGTTCCATGCTTTATGCACGCATTGAGAATGTCCTATGTAACTAGACTATGTCTACACAGAAGGCATCGTTTTTCAGTCCTACCACTCTGAACAGAGTGCAGTTCCTTGTGTTTGAATGTAGATAGAAGGGTATTAGTGCAAACAGTCATGACTCCAACTGACCTTTCAGCAATGCTTAGGCAAGCAGCTGTGCTTTAGAGTACCTTCCCTTCCTACAGGCAGAATACATCCACTGACACCACAGAAGTTATTCAGAAGTCTGAAACAATTACAGACACTTTTGATATGTGCGACCATCTAAAAAAAAGTCTGTATTGTGTTTGTAAGAACTAATATACAAACAAAATCAAACAGAGCTATGCACTGTTTAAAATATGGGACTAACATCTCTGCAATTCCTACAACTTGCATGATTTCAACAAATATGGGTGTATCTCAAGTATTCAGAGATATGTTTATCATGTACCCAAATACCTCCTCTTTTAAACTAGAATACTGGTATGTACTCACTAAGTTTCATAATGTTTTACATTGAACCTTATTATGTCATTAAAGGAGTTTTTTTAATTCATGTTTTTATAAATCCTTTAATCAAATAAATTTATACTTCACAATAAATAATACTATTGCAATCTATTTTCTCATCAAAATTTTTTACAATGTACAAATCAAATATGGCCAAAGTGGTTACAAGTTATGAGCATCTTGTTTCTCAAGTCCTCAGTCTTTTGGATATTTTTATGAATTGTATTTTCACTGCTTTGTGTTCTACTGTAAAAAATGACAAAGAAAATTAGGAACAAGTAACAAAGAAAGTTGAGAACAATCTAAAACTGAATACAGAGTTTGTTCCGTGTTTGAAAACTCTTTATGGAAAGGCAAATTATCCTTTTCTGGAAATCAGCTATGAGTTTGCCCAAAAGCAGAATTTTAATTTAAAATAATATCCTGCCAGGAAGAACACAAACCTCAGAAAAGACAGACTTGCAAGTTTAATTAATGCATGATTATACTGGCTTCTTAAAAATCAAGATTAAGCATATATCTGAGGCTTTTTGTGCAATTAGAATTTAGAAACTAATAATAGTATTTTTCATGCACATGCACACTGTCTTTAATGAAGGTTTTGGTTTACTGTTTCAGTGTAGTAAACCATTAATGGTTTTGTTTGTTTGTTTTTAAATCTGCAGGAGCAGCTGTGTTATCTCTGAGTGCATCACCTCATGACTGGACAAAGCATTGTTCTTCCCATGAGACCATCAGCACCATAATGGATGTGACACTGCATGAGCAAGTCTGGAAAAACCTGATGGCTCTTCTTATCTGAATGTCAAGAAACTGAACAAAGATTAAGTTTCCAAGGAGAAGAGCCCTTCATCATTTTCAGCCAACTTTAAGCTTTGATTCCTATATTTATACAGTTCATTACTTTTTCACAAGAAGCAAAATGTTCTTATTCTATAACTGAATCAAGCTATGCATGAGGATTTAGCAACATATATATTAATCATTGCATTCTCTTCATTTTCTTAAAGAGAATATGTAGCAAAAAGAAAGACAACAAGAATTATTCTCCAAGAAAAAGCAACAGCTCAGCTTCACAACATTAACTTTGACAAATATTCATGAAACCGTAACTTAACAGGTCCGAAAAAGGAAACAGCTCATATTTAAATGAATTCATTTTCACAACTATTCTCATTAATCTCTTCTTATGTAGGCTCATATTTTAAACATAAAAGAATTCCTTGCTTCCATTTCCTATGCTATTTTAGCTTCATGCTTTCTTAGAACAGCTGTGCCCAACTTCATATTTATGCAAACATCTTCTTCACACTATTTTCCAGCTACTTTCCTGTGAGTTTACAGAAATGTGTATTGTTGGACATAGAAGGTACACTTTGTGAAGGCACTTGTGGGACTTGGGATCTTGGGTTTTATTAAATTTCAGTTGCAGCTGTGATTTCATCTTTATGGGTCCCTCAAAAAACAGTTGTTTCACAGAACAGGAACAAATGTGTTCTTCTCTACAATGTCACTTAATCTGGAAGTTACTAATTTTAACTTCTGATGGATTTAATCATCAGAATTTCCTTGTTACAAAACTTACTGTATAATATAATGTAATTTTCAATTAACACAATGGAATCTTAAATCAGAGTCTAGAAATTACACCTCCTAGATAGGTTTCTATTTCTGCGTATGCCACTGTGTTACTGCACTGTTTCTTTATAGTCTCTGTTGTTCAAATTACTCATTTAAAAAATAAATATTAAAAAAAGTAATTATTTAATGTAGTAATTTTGAGCATCCAGACAAAATAATACAGGCTGTCATTCTGCAGATGCTTAACCTGAATTAATGTTACAGAGTCTTTCAAAAATACCTCTCTTTATCCAAAGTGAACTCTTGGTGTTTTCCACCCTCTGAAAAGTATTTTCTTCTTTGCAAGTATTTTATGGTCCTTCAGACCCACTTAGTCTAGGGAAGAAGAACAACATTTTTCTTTGCAAAAAAAATCCATGTATGTGACCATGAAAAAGGTATTTCTCCTAGTGGTATATACATACCTTTAAAAAATCTATACAATTAATCTTGCTTTGCAGAAGCTGGAGAAAATCTGAGCTCCTAGAAAACTTTTCCTGCCAATAAGAAAACCGCCCACTGTGACAGAATTGCACAATCAGAGCACAGAGGAGGTTGGCACACATCTCTGGAGACCTTTTCCTCAAGCCCCCTGCTCAGCAGAGTCAGAGCTGGTTACCTGGGGCTGTGTCCATTGCATTATCTCCAGGGATGGGTACTCCACAACCTCCCTGGGCAACCTGTCCTGATTTTTGTCCACTCTAACAGTTTTTTTCTGATGCATAAATGGAATTTCTTTGCCTCTTGTCCTGTCACGGGGCACCACTGGGAAGAGCCTGGCTCTGTCTTCTCCACACCCTTCCTTCACACATTGCTGACATCCACCTATCATTTCTCTGCTCCCAGCTCCCTCAGACTCTCCTTTTATAGGAGATTCTCCAAGTTCTGTGTCCCTTCCCTGGACTTTCTGCAGTCAGTCTGTGTCCTTTGTGTACTGGACAGTCCAGCTCTGGACACAGCACATGCCAATATAATGTACTTGCTCCCAAAAAAGCAGACCTTAAGTGATCTGAAATGGTATGATTATACCTTCATTTATCCTCCTCAACTGAATTTTCATTAAAATCTGTATCTTTTACCACCCTTTTATGGATGAAACACCTTGTAAAAATCAATGAGTGTTTAAGGTGTGAATCAATGGTATAATATGCCATTTAGTCTTTATGTCAGAACAAACTGCTTTAATTGGCTACTCATTTAGACTTTGAGTCTCTTCCTGGCAGGTTGATTAACGCAGATTCTCTGTCCTTCATCTCTGTATATCATATTCTGTGATTTTGTGAACAGTTTTTTCTCTGTTGCCTGCTCAGCTTTGCTCATTGCATCTCATTCAACAACACTTCAAGCCAATAATGAAAAATATTATTGTAGATTTAATATTTAACACCTTATCTTAAAATTGCTCTATATGGAAAATTCATTGTGGGATCAGACAGATAGCAGATTATTTAGGCTTGTGGTAAGGAAAATATTGCTAGGAAAGGATTTAGATAAGAAAGAAATTGCAAGCTAAAAATATTTAGCTCAAAATAGAAAAAAATGCACAATAACAATAAAAGACCCTCTAAAATCCCTAACCACATTCTCAACAATGATGGTTAACCCAGTAGACAAAGGAACACAAGTTTCACTGAGTTTAGGCTACATTACTTACATTAACTTGCACTGAGCTCCATGTTCCTCACGTATAATACGACGCTAGTCTCACAGACAATTACCTGGTAAATAATTTTTTTTTGCATGGAAAATATCCTCTTTCTAAATCAAGCTCAGTTTCTCTGAGAATTTAGTAGTGAAAACACCAATATTAAGAATCGTTTACATTCCTTTGAAGAATCTTAGGAAAATCATACACATTTATAAAAATAATTCCAAATGACTGCTAACTGAAAATCAAAGGTCAGATTGTTTTATTTCTGACTGGGACAGAAGGGATAATGAGGCCATAAAAGCAACAGAAGATCTTAAATAAAACTAGAGAAAGTCCCACTTCCACAAGTCCATGAGAATTCTTCAGGCAGACAATGATCTGTGTGTCATCTCAAGATAGAGAAAAATCTCAAGTTTATTTGCACAGAGGCTGCTCTCTTATCTAAAGTATATCTCCTGCATAGCCTGAGGGAACGGATAGGTAAATATTTCCTGTGAATGAAACCATCAGCTCTTCATAGATTAAATCCTCTTGCAGCAAGCTGGAAATTTATTAAAAGTTATTTACTTGAATTTTGTATGCACCTACACATACTAAGTACTCTGGACTCAAATAGGAAATAATATTAAAACAATGATTTTACAATCATATTAACTGTATGAGAGGAAACAATCAACGGAAACCACAAATACTTGCGAAAGGAGTACAGCAGGATAAAGTTCTGAAGCCAGCTGCTACTGAACTCTGTGAATGTGCGGCAGCACATTGCAAAATCCTGAGGATTTGAATGAGGACAACATAGCAACTAGGCAGACATTTGTCAACAGAACGGTGCTTTCAGTCAAAGTTACTCAGTTTATTTTTTTTCTTCCCTCAGGCAGTGGAATTTTGGGTGTGAAGCAAAGGAATCCTTAATCAGTCTCTGATTTAGCAACATTTTCCTTAACTAAGAACAGGTGCCGTATGCTGCCTCCTGTGAAGTGTTCCAGAGTATTGGACAAACACTGGGCATATGTTTCATAAATAAGCAATAGGCAAATAGCAAATATATTTGCAATATGCTGTAGTCAACAGGTACAGAGGGTATCATAGGATTTCATGACAAAAGTGTTTTGACAGGACAGGAAATGTAAGTATTAAACTTCTAAGCTTGAAAATAAAAAGAATTCAGATATGACATAACAGAAAATTTTATACAGTTTGGGAATTGTTGTAACATGAAGTAAGAATTTCTGTTAAAAAATCCCCTCCAAATCTGAGGATCATGATGCAGGTACAAACAAAAGAAATTTTCCTTGAATTTGGGTTTCAAACACTACCACATACCCAACTATCAAGGCAGAAAAATCAAAATAATTATGAGCACCCTAGAACTGGGCTGTTAAAATTTGTTTACATTAGACGTCTTCCTGTTATTATCAACATCAATCAGAAAGACAGCTAGAGCAGGCTATGGAAGAGTTGGAGAGATTCTTCTTCAGCTCAGCGCACAGCATCAACCATCTTTTTCAAAAGCATGTCCAGGCAACACTGAAAAGATTCATCTGAGCTCTTCAGAAAACATAGGAGTGAAGAGAGATTAAATATGAAAAATACTTTTTAAAATATTCTTTCCTGTTTTTATTACTAAGAATAAGACTAGCCGGATATTGCAGTAAAAAGAGTTATCAAATCATACAATATTTGGAAGTCTACTTTTTAAACTAGGATTAAGAGAGGGAAAGTTATAAAAAGTACAATTGGCTTGTGAGATACAGCAGGTCATACACCATGATCCAATGGGCCACATTAGCTCCACACCTCTTAGCACGGTTAGCATAAATACCACTCCTGACTTGTCTCAATTATTTTTCCTCAGATTTAAAGCATCCATTTGGACAATGTATCTTCTCTGAAATCTCCTAATGACGTTGTCTATGGAGCAAGAATAGAAAATAACCAAACAGGGTGGGCAGGAAGCCACACTGTGCAACAGGGTAGGGTGAAAGCATCAGGAGTAAGGCAAGCTGAGCCACGACAGTCAGGAGTACATGGAAGGATTGGTGAGTGTCCACTCAGACAAATGAAAGATGCGTTGGGCAGAAGCAGAAAGCAGCATGGCCATCAAGGACTAGTAAACCACCAGCCCAAAATGAGGGAGAGATGAGGACCATATTCCTGGAGCAGGCTATTGACTTCTTTTCACAAATAGCACATTAACTAAAATAACTAACGGGGACGAAGCAGTAGCCTGTGTGAAAGCCAACAGAGAAACTCAGGCTAAGAAACTGGAAGATCTATGAAAAGGCTCTACAAACTCCCAGTCTCTCACCAAATGACCACAATGTCAGTGGAATCTGCAGTCTCTCTCTTAAGCAGTATCACTTAACTAAACAGCTTGCCCTTGCAGACACAAAAAGTGCTCATGTTGCCACTCAGCACACTCACAGAGAACATCTTAAAAAGCCAAACAGCCACTTTCTTGGGTTTAAAAACAAAATAAGCATTAAAAACTCCATCAATAGTAGTTTTTTCCCCCACATGATAAATAGCAAACTCAGTAGTAGCAGTGATGTCGAAGAAATCACTGTACTTTCTGACGATACCCTTATTTGTGAGTTTGGGTTGAAATAAAACCTTCAATTAAAATGATTAGATCCTCAAATCAGGGCTGTGGTGCTACATAAATGAACATCACAATTACAGTTATTGGAGAGTTGCCCATATTTAAGAGTATCAACGTCTAACAATCTTTTCTTTTCCTTGAGAGAAAATTAATCTAGTACACTGCACACAGCTGAAACCCAAAGCACTCAGAGAGAAGCACAGCCTAAAAACTCTTACAGCAGACCTCAATATTTGAATTATCACTTGCTGTGTTGAGCAATTAAAACTACCATGTATTTTTATTTCAGCTGCTTCTGAGTCAAAAGAGCACTGTCACATGGCATACTGCATCTGCCAAAATGAATACAAATCTTTGTTCATGCTGGGTGTGTCTTTGCTGGATGTCAAGGGAGGAGGATTTCCTCACCTGTACCTTTCTGTGCTCCTCGAGCCCTCTAAGCATTTTTCAGATACTTTCTCATTACCCAATACTTTCCTATTACCCAGCACGGTTATATCAATGCCATTCCAGTCTTGCTGCAGCTCTCTTCTGTATGCTGGTATAGACAGAAATGAGCCTTGCACCTGGTTTGCAGGGGAATCAATTAGAGCCCAGCATCTATATTGTTAAAAGAACTCCATCTGACTCAGCTGAAGGCAGGACTTTAACCAAGGTCTCTGAATGGCTCCCAATATATGAAGTTCTTATAGTTAAGAAAATCATCTGGATGAAGTGAATCAGATATCCTTAAATAACTCACTGAGAACAATCCTGTTTACTATTCACAAAGGAACTATTAAGAGCTGCAATAGCTGCTCAAGAGTGGCACAAACCACTCAATATTCCTCATGTCTTTGTGAGGGACATCATTACCCCATTCATTTCAGCACTGAAAACCAGAAAAACAAACCAAGAGACAGCAAGTAATGGTGAAGAATGATTCAAAGAAGACTTTGTAGACAGGCATGTCTAGAAGAATCGGTTTACGAACCATTCATTCTTTTTGTACCTTAAAAACAATAGCAAGGTCAGGGGGAAAAAACCTCCTTTTGGACATAAATTTCCAGTGGTACCTCTGATGTACAAACACAAAATCAAAGTGTGTTTTTGTTCTCTAAGAACCACACTGGTGGTTATTAAGCTGTTCATAAAGAGAGTTTGCACACATCTAACAAGGACTCCATTCCCTTATTTGCATCCACAGCTTCATGTAAGCACTCAATAGAACATTGAAACCTTCTCAGTGAAGTGGTTAAGGTTTATAGGATTCTTGTGATCTCAACTACTATTAAACCCAGAAAATTTCAAAAGGTCAAATGAGAGTCATCAATCTTGTCAGTGAATTCCATAGAACCACTCTGCATTAAAAAGGCTACCACTGTTTTAAGTTAGGTGACATTACTTCACTTCCTGGTCATTTCTGTGATATCCAAAGCAGCAGGAGTAATAATGGGATAAGTTTTTGCATGTAGTGTACTCCCTTTAAAACAATGGAAATAGACAATTTGGCCCAAAATATTATTTTAGCATTTATCATAATAATTTCTGAGATCTGGTAAAATATTTTTTTCATTTTCTAGCAACTTCTAAAAAATCAGGAGTGTGCAACAGAAGGCATAAAATTCTGATATTACTAAATGAAAAGATGTGATTTTAATATACAGTGGACTTACATACTGGAAAAGAAATGCAAGCTCTCAAACCCATGTCTTTAGGGTACCAAAGTGCCATCAAACAAATGAAACAAGCCCCAGACATGTCCTCCTTACACATTTCTTTTTTCCCTTCTGCATCTCATGCTCTATGCTTCATGAAACATTGTAACTATAAAAAAAATTTAGAGGGGAGTCATGTGTTTGTTTTAGCACAGTTTTAAAGAATTACTCCTAACACCTCACTTACAATATTATTCAGTCAGGAGATTGCTCTCTTCTGTCTAGGCTCTGGTTCACCTCTGACAAGAAAAAAAATCGAGCTTTAAAATTTTTTAATTTTATTTTCTTTTGCTTTGAAGAAAGGAACAGTGAAGAATGAAAGAAGAAAAAAAATAACAGTACAGTGTATGATGCAACACAACAACTAAACAGTGTTAAATGTCATTAGCATTCTGGAAATAATTGTGGCCTTTCATACTCAGAAAAAATGAATCTACATAAGCAGTATTTCCTCTCGAGAACAATACCAACAGCCTTTGATTTAGCAGGGGGATGGTCGTAAATGTGACATTAAAGTGGAATTAACTTTTTTTGGAAAAAGATTCATGTTCAAGATTCATGAACTTGTGGTTCAATACCACAATCATATTCTTCCCTTACACAACAAATAATGTAATCTTCTGATGATTCCAGTGAAAACTTGATCATCCAGAATGTTTACTCCCCAATTTCAAAGCATATCTGAAGGTCATCCAGTTGTTCACTGCCATAGATTTAAATAAATCAGCTCAATATCATTAACAGAAAGCCAGGCACAGAGTCAGAGCAACAGATGCACTATAAATTCTAGGAGAACCAATACAAAAGGAATTTACAATGCAAAGGAAAGGCAAAGAACAGAATTACCCAGGGGATGATAAGAATCTAATAAATGAAGGAATAAATAGGGTTTATTGCCAAAGGTGTAAGTCTGAAGAGCTTAAGCAAAAAGTGATGATTCAGAAACAACTGAGAAAATCGGAGATTGTGTAAATCTTTCACAAATAGGGGAGTTTATTCTGTGGCAGGAGATAACATGTGAAAATAAAATGAGATAAAAAGTGTTTTGTGCTGCCAGAGGAGGTAACAAATGAACTGAAAGAATATGATAAGGGAATGTGAGGGTCATAGGTGGCACAGTTGGCATGAGGAAAAATGAGGAAGAAATCAGGGGAAATAGAAGCAAGATAAGTAAATTAATGTTTGAATAAAACTCAGAAAGTTTATTAGAATTTTTTTTCCCTGCAGATCTTTTCCCAGAATACAAAGTTTCATTCTCATTAGATTTTTCAGTGAAAAATATTGACTATTTGTCAGAGGAAAAAAAAAAATCCCTTAGTCAGTATTTTCCTACCATTTTCTGATGATCCTTACAGAAAACTTGCCAGCCTCAGGATACATCTATTCTACTTGTCTTGCCCCAAAGATGTACACATGAACTTTAAGTCAGCTGTGGGACTGTGGGACACAGTGCAGATTATCAAACCCTGGTGAAGCACTGTGTGCCACGGTGGCTCCACGCATCAAGGTCTGTGTTGCCTGAAATATCCACAATAACTAAGAATTTACCTGTGCAGGTCAGGTCTGCCTGCACACTGCAACTAAAATTTGCATTTGCGGTTTGATTTGAGTGATTTGCTCCAGATTTCTAAGAGCCTGAAATGCTGCCCCATTTCTCTGCATCCTGCTGGCTGCCCTAAACTTAACAGACTTCATCAGGAGGTCTTGAAACATCAGGAGCAGCAGGACAACAGGGTAACAGGCACTAGTGAAGCAGGAAAAGTCTGAGCCATGAGATTTTGCAGGTATTAGATACCAAAAGGACAACTCTGTGGCTTGAGAGTCCATCAAAGTGATGTCAAGGACCTGGAGCATCCAAAGCTGGAGCAGTGGCTTTAGGGAAACAGAGCTAGAGAGCAGGGATGGAGGGAATGGAAGGCTCTTTCCAGATCTTGCAAATATTACCTTTAAAAAAGATGTTCCACAGAAATCCTTTATGAAAGGATGAAAAATATTCAGATCAACTAGGATTTTATCAAAAATGGTAAACTCATTTTACTCAGAACACATAATCAGTAGACTGGAATGGTTTTCTGTCAAACTTATCTACCAGAATAGCTAATGAATAATCTATTGTATTGCAAATCTCTCATTCTCCACAATGTTTTACATCAGGAATCACTGCTAATCAAGTCAGAAGAAATAACATCTCTTTTCAGAGAAGTCATCAGAATACAATTACTCAGTACAATTTAAATGTTAAAGGAAAAAAAAATACAAAACAGAAAAGAATTTAAAATAAAGGAATTTGAGCCAAATGTGTCCAACCTGAGAAACAATTACTCTAAAGAGAATATATACTGTCAGTCTCTTGAATACTTCCTCAGTCTGCTTTTACTCTGTACTGAGTAGTATAAAAAGAAAGAAATCGAAACCTCTGCCTTCTGGGATGAATAGATGTAGACAAAATACATTGCCTTCTAAGCCATTAAGTAACTTCTACATTCAATAAACACGAGTGAAATAATACAAATGAACAAGCCCAACCAACTATTCAGTAGGATGAGGACTAAGTCTTCGTACTTGGCTCTGGCAGCTTACAGTCAACACAGCGATATAAAGTAAATACAAAACTCCCTTAATAATCCCATCATGATTCACCAGATCCCATATATCATTAGCAATTACCATTACTATTATTTGTTTGGTATTTCGGAACAGCAAGGGTGTGGAGGAGTGAAGCGGTTCCGCCCCTAGGCTGCTTCTGCCTCCCAGCCCGGCTCTGCCTGCCCTGGGAGGTCCTGGGAGAGAAGACTCTGGGCCCGCCCCTGGACTGAGGGACAAGGCGTGCCAAGGGCTCAGGAACCGCCCACCTCTCCAGCACATTCTTTACTGTTATGTATATGATTAGTTAATTTGAATTGTACTCCTCCCTCCTCTGGCATTATTGGTTGTTGTATGCTTGTACCCTCCCTATCCCTCCTTCCTGGTTGGTCACCCCTGTTCATACTTAACCGGCTGTGACTGTCAGCCTGGGCTCTCTCCTTCCCTGCACTCCCCCGGGGCAGAGGATCTCCGGGCGCCCCTCGGGGGTGCAGAGGAATGGGTCAGCCTTCTCCCTGCTCTCCCTTCCCGACCACCGACAACCCTTCCCTACAATAAAGAGAGCATGAGGGAGAGAACAACTCCCTCCACCCTTTTGCCTCCTTGCGTCATCCTTCCATCGACACGCAGCCTGGACTCTGTTTATTCGCCTACTACACAAGGGAGTTAAGGGCTCTGTGCTACAGACAAAGTAACTAATAAAAAAGTCACCGGCTCTCTTGTTCTCTGTAAGGATTTTTCAACTGTCTGTAGGGTTTTAGAGGTTCCACGTGGGAAGGTGGAGACTATGCAATGATACTTCAACATCAAAGAAACCTAGCGACTATAGCTAATTTGGAACAGTCATTAATTTCAGTGTGTTACTAGTATAGGATCAAGAGCATGGAGAATGAAATATTAAGTCCAGAACAGTGGAAGAAGCCCAGAGCTGCAGTTTGAGCCCCAAAGTCAGGTACTGCTATTGTGACTTTCCCGCATCCAAAGAAATTCCCAAAATAAGCCTGTGTAATATTGAATACACTGCTAGTAACTAATTCTGGAGAATTGTTTTCAGGTACTAGCAATATTGCCCGAGGTCATTCATATGATCTAGAGGACTCCTTTGGAATTAGAAATCGAGCAGCCAGACTTGTTTAGCAATTCAAACAGTGTGAAATAGCCAGAAGGTGTGATTTCTTTAGATTAATAAAGAATAACCCAGAGGACTCTGAAGTCAAAGCACAACTAAAGAACCAGTCAAAGCTGCAGCACTTCATCTCATCAGACTTTTGACAGCATGTCCTGGGAGAGATTATTTTATCTTCAAAGTGACACAGACTCTTAAGTTTTGTTCACTGAACCAGGAATCTGGTGCAGAACCAACTTCAGTCACATTACCAATACTGAAATCCATTTTAAATACTGACAGGATTATACTGACCCTCAAAGGGCACAGTATCTTTCAAATTGGTTTTCTTTTGCTTTCCATCAGAGGAGACATTTTGGACTAACGAAACGTCCATGTGCCAAAGCTCTGTTGCAACTCCCCTGACTTAAATAAGCTCTGACTAGTTATAGACTTGACTCCAGAGAGTTACTTCTGTCCTATTCACAGCTTATTTACAATTACAGATAAAATTATGTCAAGGGAGACTTTTGCTTAAAAAAAAAACAAAAAAAACACTATACAAAAAAAACAACTTAGGAAAATCATGTCACATCCCACTTCTACAACTGTCTTTTCTCTCCCTCTCAGTCTATGAATGCTTTCTCCCTCTTTCTTAGCCTGTACGTCCCTCTTTCAACATTCTAGTTGTGGGACCGGCCTGTGTTCTAGTGAAAATGGAGAATACTGACGACAGAAAATGCTGCCATAGGAAAATGCCTCAAACCTTCATTTTCTCCTTGGGTGGTACACAGTGGAATCACTGCAAAGCAAAGTATGTTCCACTTCTGGTACAGTGACTTTTATCCTGTGCTTCTCAGTAAATAAAGTACAAATTAATGGGTAATGGCTGTAGTAAGTGATTTACAAGTTTTAATGGAATGTTAGAGCATCCCAAAGAACTCAATTCAAGACTTTTTATAAACAATTCTGGCCTTAATTCAGTAATGCAATTAAACAAATTAAAGCTTTAAAGATCAAAATTTTAAGCTAAAATCAATGAGTATCCACACATACAACTATGCACACTATGCACAAGTAACTTGTTGAAGTCCCAGTCTTTGCATGGGAGAAATTAAAGCATTTGTAAAAAGTCACAGATGCCCTACACTTCAGAAAATGAGATCTGTATTATTCAAAATTTCACATTTAGTATCACCATTCACTACTTACAGAGCACAAACCTTAAATATTTCTATTAAAATTATGATATTTGCCACTCTCAACTGAGGTATAATCAAAAATAAACTGAGTAGCTCACATTCTTAAATTTTGGACAGTGAATGAAGTGCTGACTCACATCACTTATTACATTTGTTTGTCTGAGAGATGCTTAGTATGAAAGAAGGAATGTCCTTCTTTAGCTCTTTTCAAAATGTCTGTTATAGGGACATTCGAATACAAATCAGAGACATAACTTTAGTAATTGTGGAAAATTCATCTCTTTCACTTGATAATTTCATTTTCTTTTAATCATTTGTTTATTTTTTTCCACTAATCATTCTTTTCACATCACAATATTCATCATCATCATAAATAATCCAGTTAATTTTATCAGGAGTTTTTTCCAACAGAGGTGTCTTTTGGAGTAATTTGGTTTTTTTCACCTGGGGAATCACATATCACCTTCTGGGGCTCTGCCCTTCATCCAAGGGCAATGAGAAAAGCCATTCCAGACACACCTCTGCTTTGGTGCTGAGATGGAGCAGGTACCAGCAAGTAAGAATCTGCATGCTGGGGACGTGGCTCTTGGTTTGAGTTCTGTCACTTAAGCTCCATCCACACACCACTAAGTTCTCCTTGTGAAACAAGGCCTTCCATTTTTTTAAGTCATATTCCTGCCTTCTGTTTTAATCAAGCGGTCCTTCTATCCCAGAAAACTCAGACTCAGTTTTTAATCAGCAGAAAAGAGAAGAAAGGATGAAGAAGAAAGCAGCACATCACACTAGACTACCGTAAAAACCTTGTATAGATTGCCTCCTTTAATGAATAATGAATCACAAGCACAAACCTATTTGGAAATTCTCCAGCAGGTCATTCCTGTACCCTCAATGACAATACTACTGGGATAAGAAGTTACAGCCAACAATGTCATGGAGATCAAAACAGCCTTAAATAATGTTGACTTCTGTATTTTCAGCTCAGACATCAGCTTCTGGATACAATGAACTGGCACTGAGCAAGAAACAGACCTGTTACAGGATACCACATTGTTTTGTGGGCAAACAACTTCTTCAATCAAAACCTGAAGTACCTCCACTCTAGCCAAATACTGCATGAAATGCATCAAAACCATGAGACCGTAACAAAAATCTGAAGCCTTTAAATGAACGGACTTCCACTTCACCATGTGTGAAATAGCCATGAATGTAACTCATACAAGATACTTCATAAAGGTCAACCAAACAAATCTGAGAAGTTGGCAACAATTTTAGGGAAGCATGAAAATTCATGTAATCATCTCAAGTGTTATTGTAAGATATGGCTGGCCTGACTATTTGCCTGCTTGTATAATTCTTCCATAAGAATATTTTTTTAGAAAATTGCATGTCTCGTAGCCTTCAGTAAAAAACATCCCCCCACAACTCGGCTTTTCCCTACCTGGAATCCAAAGTGTTTCTTGCCCTTGAACCATCACTTTACATTTTTCTGAAATGACAAAGCAGCTGAGTTCTAGCTAACATAGATAAGACTATCAGTGTATCACTTGGGTAATGAGAAGCTGTGAACACTTTGAGAAACAGGATGCCTTGTCTATCAAACACAAGATGTTTGTTTAATGTCCATTCAGACCCTCTCCACCAGTGCCCAGTGTGCTCCGGGAGCTTTGAGCTCTCAAGGTCCGCAGGATGACTTCTGGTGTTGCAGCCCTAGGAATGCATAAAGACTGAATCCCTGATCCTTTGGTGTTACTGTGACATCCACTGAACAGTTACTTGGACTGCTTTTTTTTAAAAAAGTGGTTTTGCCCAGGATATATAACATTTTCTGCAGCTAGATACCTATATTGGACTTGCTGGTTTTCCTGAAGCACAGTCTACTGTGAAGTAAGGAAGACAGGAATTTAGATGAAGTAGGCTGGAAATGTTGCTGGCAAAATAATAACAGTAGGCAGGAATTTAAATTACAAAGTTGTTCCTTTATATATCATCTCAACATCCATGACCATTGGAAGATTTCTCAGCTTTAAATTAATGGGTTTAAGTATCTCCCTTTAATATAAAAAACCTTTAAAGTCTGTGGACTTTTTCTCCCTTCACTTTCAGAGACCAGATAATAAGTAGAGCTCTAAATAAGGCCATCCCTGCCTTTTAGCCAGATAATGCTTTTTAAAGTTTGTGTGGCATGAAGAATACTGGCAATGGAGCTGCATTATATTAAATCATCCATCGACAACGCACACAGAATACATTTGAAGATAATGAATCCTATCTTATGATCCTACCAAATAGCTGTGCTTTCACATCCTTTTCTATTTAGACAATGTCATTCCATGCCATGAAAATAAATACATTTACTCACACACATGAATTATGTATTAAACTTCTTAGACTGATTTGCACATAAAGAAAGAAAATTATGGTCAAAGCCCACAGTATAAATTGCCTTTTTTGAGGTTTTATGCTAAACTTTAGAGATTTATTACTTGAAAACTGGCTCTTTTGGTTGTATTTATTGACCCTAATCTAGCAAAAATAACTTTCTCTTAAAGATATTTTGCCTCTTAGTAATTTGAGCAGCCACATAAAAAGGCAAAGTTCCTTCTCTTTGTCCTCATTTTGGTAATGATGGCTATCTTTATCCTGCACTGCAGTGAGGTAAGGAAGTATTTATCTGTTCTCATTATCTGCTGTTGAATAAAAGTTCAGATCTGGTGCTGGAAATTTCCTAGAGTGCTCATGAATGATCTACATATTTTGCAATTTATACAGCTGATGTAAGGGTGCTCAGAAGAGAGAAGGAACAACTTCAATCTGTATTTAAAGGATTCTCCATGTACAGTGCCACTGCACAGAGACTCTCTGTGGTTCTGTGCTCCTTTCCCACAATGCCCAGAGAGACCACACCAACTTCACAGAAAAGGGAAAGATGATGGAATCATGGTCTTGAAGATAAATTTTTCTTGTCTAAGACTTCCTAAAACCCCCACCAAAAATTCTGCAGTTATATGTGCAAATCTTTTGCATTCTTGGAATCAGAGCTCTGGTATTTTAAATGGCGTAAATATGGGAATAAACTGAAGCCTAATGTTGACCAATGGCACAAGCAGCTGGGGCACATGATATGTGGTGAAACACCTCTAGATCTTGAATAATTCTCCAATCTGCAGAGGCAAGAGCAATCCAGCCTATTAGGAACAACTGGAAGAAAAACTACTCACAAGAACCTCTTCTTCCCTTTTTCCATTACCATTTCCATTCTTTTGCATCTTTCATGTCTCACCACTGCTATTTAATCACACAAATGTAGCTACATCGTACTAAGATTTTATTATTTTATTTAAATTATCAGCAATATGCCTTCTGGTGCTTTGTCCTAATTATTCATCTTTTATATATCATTATTCTTTGTCAGTTTATTGCCTGTACATTATGTTCCTCAGTCACACAAGGTGGCAATTTCTTTGGGAGGATCAAACCAAAGCTGAGGTGCCTGCTCTGCTTTCGGAATCCAGTCAATCATAACAGGTCTTGGACTGGATTTCTGCAAACTCTAGTGTTTTACAATTTCTCCCAGTCACTGAGTAAACTCTTGGGTTAAAGATTTTTGAGTTTCAATAAAAAAGGACAATGTCTTCACAATGTGCTCATAAAATGCAAAGTTCTCCTTTCCATTGAGTTATTCATACTAAGATGCGGTTCTTGGGAACAATTTATTGACTTCTTTTTGGATACTGGCCTAGGTGTCTGGCAGTTTCTGCATCCCTTTATGCAGACCCTGTTACAAAGATGTAACTCAGCCATCTGAACATTTAATTCTTTCCATCTATATGGTATACTATTTTTACAAACACTTGACAGCTGCCATTCGTGAACTCTGGAGGTTTTCTGGAGTCCCCACAGATCACAGAAAGGTAATTAGGAGAAACTGCAAGGTGCTAGATATTGAAATCCAATACAAGGTTCCATACACCTTCTGTCCTTCTAGGCTGAATATTATGCATTAATTTTTCAAAACACAGGCACACTAATAATGTACATAGGTTTATCACTGTTAATTTTTTTTTGTTCTTACTTTAATACTACACCTAGAAGTATGTGAAAGCTCTGTACTCGGAATAGAGGTCACCAAGCTGGAAAGGTTGAGACATGGAGTACGAGACGAGACAGACAAAATCTAGTTGGCCAGATTCCATTGCAACATTCCAATGATGCCGTATTTCTTCACATAGATTTAAATGATGTGTAAAATTTATAACAGCAACAATTTCATAAGGTGTTCAATCAAACTTCCTTCAAGGCAATGAAGGTCATTTAGATTACAAATCAAGATATCTATTATCAAACTAAAAAATAATGTGTTTATGGAGATAGCGTTTAAAAATAATTGTTAGTGTTGCAGATTAATTCTTGAGTTTCATAAAATAAATTATGGAAACAAACATAATTTAAAGTTTTTTAATTAAGAACTATTTTTGTCTTTCAGAAACAAGCCATGTTCCTTTTATCAGTTGCTCAAGATGCAAAATGGAACTGGTTTTAATTATATCTGTCACATCATGTGTTTAACATGATACTACATCAGATCAAGCTAAATCAAATAATGTAAGGTAAGCACCAAAAATAAAAAAATAATCATGTCACCTATGGCTGTTTGCAATTATATTCAGCATGAGGTGCTCTAATTTCCAAGTGTTCCAAATAGCCTTTCCCAATAAAATTTAAGAGTAAAGTTGTATTTCTCTGCACAAATGCCTAAAAATCAATACATGAGTTTACCACTTCATTCCTTAAGTACGTCAAGCATGACTAGCAAAGTATGAACAGTGAAAACTGAGGTTCAGAACACTCCTGTGTTTTTTTGCTGTTACAGTAGGAAAGTGTCAAAACTGCAATTGGACAATTTCATGGGCCTTTCAATCTGAGAGATCAAAGTGTCAAAAATAACCATGACAACGATTTTATATACCTTAGTACACAGGACCAGACCTCCCTGACCAGTTCAACAACTGAGAACCTCATGTAAGTTGAAAACAAGAATAGTTAACTATAGACTGCTGAAGAAAACAACTGTTAAAGCTAAATTAAACAAGAAGCCAATGAGGTGATAATTTTTGCTGTAAATTAAGGTAAAACTGGAAGAGGCATTTTTGGAATTTTTTTTTTTATTTATATGGCAGCAAATTGAATGCAAGATATTAAATGTCATGAGGACCACAAAGCACCCCTCCTATTAGATTTTTTTTGGATTGCAAGGAATTTCTATGCATTGTGTATTTTTCCCACTTCTGTGCATTGTGCTTTAGTATGAGCATTTTTTTTTTTTATTCTATAGAGGCTTATATATCTATGCTTGTAAAAATCTGTGGTTTGTGAAGTGCTTTGAGCTGAAATGTATTACAGCCATGCAATCATCATTCTTGTAATGATGGACATTCTCAGAGCACTTCCTTTTATCTAGATGAAAACACTATGACAACCAAATTGTGTCCAGTAATGATGGAAATATAACGATCTTTTTGCCTTTGTCAGGCATCAGGTGATGCCAGTGAGCAATATTGAACTAAAGTGGACATTAACAAAACTTCTGTTCTTCCTCTTGCTTTAGAGTCCCCATGCACCTTGGAGGACTCCTTCCACACCTCCCCTGGGGAGGCAGACCCAGTCTCCGGCCTTGGGAGATGCAGAGCATGGAAGGTGGCAGGCTTTCAGCATGCTGACAGTGGTAGTAAGATAACTTCCTGCTCCTTCCTGGTTTGGTGCTCTTGACAAAAGAGTAAAGGTAAATGGAAGTTCCCTTTCCTTTCCACCAAGTCTCAAAAGCAGGAGAACCACAAGTCCATGGACTTGAGTCTTTCACTTTTATGAAATTCCATGGCGTGGTGGGGTGATGTAGTGGAATTGGTTCAGCCCCATCCATTGTAAAAGTGGCTCTGTCAGCATCCATTTCCTGCCATGCTTCTGTCCAAGGAAAGAGAGTGACCAAGAAACTTCATACTACTCAAAATTTCCATTAAAAATTGAAAATGCATGTTTTCCAAATGTAGAGCAGATTCTACTGAGCACTGCAGGAGTGAACTCTTTACTCCCACACACCTGACTAAAGAAATGAAGCCCAAGCAACATGTTCATTGCCCAACAAGCCTTTGAAAATACCTTTAAGTCTACCAGTTAATTTTAATAAAATTTAAAGCAGAGGGACATTCTTTGAAATCTAATTCTGAAAGGACTGGTCACATGGGATAGAAAACATAACTGTGATAGAAAACATAATACATATTAATGCAGAGTTTGAAAGGCTGCTCAACTACTTTTCTCTGACAACAACCGAAATACTTGAGAGAAAGCCATTAGGAGCACCTGAACTCCTAAAAAAAAGTTAATTATAACTGCCACTTTATTAAAGATACAATAATGGAAATACAAGAGAAAACTGCATGGTATGCCAGGCAGAGGTGTCCCGCTCTTTAAAAGACTGTTCTTGTGTTGCTTTCTGCCTTCATTCAGATAAACCTGAACTGTCCTATCAAATTTAGAAGAACAAGGAAGATGATAACAAGAGAAGAAAAATTTCCACACAGTTGAGTGGGTTTTACCTCTAAATGTTGACCTGTGGCATCTGACTGAGGGACAGAGCAATTGGTCACCAGCCTCCCTCACTGCAACTGTTAGATAAAGGTAGGCAAGAAGGACAAAGATCTTATAATCTGTGAGTACACCGAAGTAAGAAAAGAAAAAATGATGGTATTTATGACACCAACTGGAGTCCAGATCTGGCTTACAAACCACCTTCTGAACCGTTCTGTTCTTACAAACTGTGGATGAGATTCAATCAATAACTAACAAGAAAATTACAAAAGGAGAGAAACTATACTACAAGTGGGGAAGTGTGCTGGTTTTGGCTGGGGTAGAGTTATTTTTTTTCACAGTGGCGGGTATGGGGCTGTGCTTTGGATTTGTGCTGAACACAGGATTGATATCTGGAGATGCTTTTGTTATTGCTGAACAGGGCTCACACAGAGCCAAGGCCTTTTCTGCTTTTCGTACTGCCCTGCTGGCAAGAAGGCTGAGGGTGCCTGGGCGGCTGGGAGGAGACACAGCCAGGACAGGTGACCCCAACTGACCAAAGGGATATTCCAAGACCATGTGACATCATGCTCAGTATATACCGTGGGGGGAAAAGGGAGGAGGGGGACGTTTGCAGTGATAGTGTTTGTCTTGTGTTTGTCATCCCAAGCCATTACTACATGTGGTGGGGCCCTCCTCTCCTGGAGATCGCTGAACTCTTGCCTGCCCATGGGAAGCAGTGAATGAATTCCTTGTTTTACTTTGCTTGTGTCCACAGCTTTTGCTTTTCCCATTTAACTGTCTTTATCTTAAACCATGAGTTTTCTAGCTTTTACCCTTCCAGTTCTCTCCCCGATCCCAGTGGTAGGAAGTGTGTGAGCAGCGGAGTGGGGCTTGGTTGCTGGGTGCGGTTAAACCATGAAAGGAAGATGGATATATAGATATAGATATAGATATAGATATAGATATATAGAGCTTATATGAAAATAATGCTTTTAACTTGAAATGAATAGTTTGTAGACTAATCATATACAATTGAGGTGCTTTATTTACATTGAAGCAGAAAACTTCCATAAGGATGTGTGACAATTAATACTTGTCTATGTACATTTCATACTCTGAAAACTCAAGGCTGAAACATGATTACACATTGCAAGTAGAAATTCTGAAAATTTTTGGAAAGAGAGAAAAACCCAAAGAGCCTCTCAGCCTTATGAAATAAAATTAAAAAGACAAGCCAAGACTTGAAACAGAACCTGATGTGTGAAGGATGTAAAGCCAATTCTAGGCCATCAATTCCTAATCCCAAAACAGGAGGAGCTTTGTAGGCACTGGCAAAGTAACTCAAGTGCTGTTATTGCTGAACTGTTCCATGGTACAACACAGGGAATGATTCCTGCAGGCTCTTTGTGAAGAAGACAGTGCCCTGATATCTGGAGGGCTTTTCTCAGGGCTTAATGACTTGTAAATGTAGGAAAAAAGAGAAAAAGTTAACTCCTTTCTTTTTGTCCCAATTCCTATCATTTTCACCGTTAAACTCTTCTAATCTCATTTTCTTGAGGAATTTGACCATATTTTTTGTCTTAGTTATTTTCTTTATGTCTTCAGTTTCTTCTAGCATTTACAGAAAGGCTCTACTGAGGTCCAGGGTCAAAGCAGAATTTAACTCTATGTGCCTTCTTTTCCTGATCCAAGCTGGTCGTCTTCACCCATTATTCCCCTGGGTATGTACTGTGCCATGAAAAACAAAGAACAAAGGGAAAAAAAAGAAAAAAGTGAAAATGGGGGAAAGAGCAGAATTCTGAGACGGCTTCCTTTATTTGTATCTAATAACTAGTACAGAGTTTTAGCTCTCAGCTCTGTGATATGTTTTCAGATCTCACAAGCAGGGTAGATGTTTACTGGCAGCAGCTGAACTTCATAAGGATAGTGAGGATGCAGAGTGCACTTTGTGTACGTGTGTTCACTGTGGGTCCTGCTGCCTCCTTTTGAATCTTCCAGACTAATTTCCCAGGAGGAAAGAAAACGCAACTAAACCCTGCCTTTTTTGGTACTATTTTCTGCTATCCCTGTGTCTCTCTGTTGAGCCTAGGAAGAAGGGCTGATGAATAAAGAATCAGAGCTGAGGCAGGACACGTAACACCACAGCTGAGTTCTGCGAACGATGGTGGGAATGGGATAAGACACTGTTCAGGCACCGCACGTGCTGCTTTGGAGATAAGCCATCAGTGACAGATGACTGCACTGGGAAGATCCAGAGCATCTTTGTGTCTGTGTGGTACCTTTGTTCAGCACTGCTGCGGCACTGACACCGTGACTGCTGCAGGCACTGCTGTGGCAACAGCGGGTGACAGAATCCCTGGTCAGAAAAAATGTCATTAAACTATTTCTGGAATTTTTGTACCTAGTGGGCTTGTAATAATAGGCTTGTATTATGAAGTACATTGTGAACTGACAATTGCATAATGCTTATAGCAAAATGCTGTCTTGTAGACAAAGCTCCAGAAGCCAGAGCCATGATCGTCATACAGACCTGACATCAGAAAAGAGTCCCTGCCAGTCGGAAGAGTTCTGGAAAATGCTATAAAAAGTAAGGAGCCACAAGCCACTGAATCTTGAGGGTGCAACAGAATTCTGAAGTTTCATGTTCCCTTAGAAAGTTTTGATAACACTAAAGCACAGCATTCAGAGCAACAGCCTGAATTGTGAGCTGCTATTGCAAAAATTTTTATTCAATCCTGCTATTTAAAAGTCATGTAGATGTGGCACTAAGGGACACGTTTTAGCAGTGAACTTGGCAGTGCAGAGTTTATGGTTGGACTCACAGGTCCTATCCAACCTAAATAATTCTATGCTTCTATAAAGCAAACTGAGAAGTTTCCAATAGTCTTAGAAGAAAAGAAACTTATTTCTCAGTCAAGGCTTATTGCTTTTTTATTCTTGTTGTTTTTCCTTGGGTTTTTTTTTTTCTTTTTCCTCTGCCACTGCAGAACTCCCAAAGGCATACAAACTCCCAGGAGACTCAGCTGCAGGATTAGGTTAATTTTTAATACCTGGTGAAGGCATGTCTGGTGCAGATGACAAGAAATGTCAAGAACTTCTGCTGCTTGTGATGCAAAGAGCTAAGTCTCTGTCACCAATTTTTTATAGCTAGCATGATTTCTGCCAGAGGCTCTCTAACAACAAAACCAGAAAGCATGTGAGGAAACAGTACCTCACATGAACAGAGTAGTTTCTGCTCTCCTCTCCAGTGTGTGAAAAGGCATTAGATTCAATACTAGTCTCTGAAGTGGCACTCCTCAGTATGTAAAATGCAGCCTCCTTTCTAGTCCTGCCAACAGTAGAAGCAATGGGTGCCATGCATCTCCTCATGACATATTTTATGATGAATAAATTCAAACAAATTATGGAGGTGACCATAACCTGAAAATTTTCCTGCTCACTCAGGAATATACTTTACTCATGGGAGAATACGTGGGCTGAATATATAAACTTCACTCTATATCCTCCTGCCTTTCTTTAAAAATACATTCTTTTTTTAATTGAGTTTTGCAGTCTGGTTTCTATGTGCCTTCATTAATTTATGAAACTTAGTAGTTGTAAGGATTCTCTTGAAATATTGCTTCACTGAACTTATCATATGTTAAATGGTCTCATTTATCACTGTCAAGCATGCAGAATTTTGGACATGCTATCTCTGATGTAATCTCCATTTTTACATGATTCCTCTTTTAATAAGAATTTATAATCTCTTTGCCCATAAAAACCACAGTTCAACAGAAATATGTCTGAGATTATTCTGTTATGTGGTTCAGCAAATATTCCGAAGAGACAAATAGCTTTACCTTTTGTAGGTACAGTTCTAACTCCTTAGGAACTGATGGAAAATTCAGGGAACCAATCCAAAACCCAAGCATTTCCTCTCAAAGTCCCTGGCTATGCCTATGCAGCTGCAAAGGAGCAGCCACAAAGAGCAGCTCCTCTCTGTTAACCCATGGGTGTCTTGGGACCATTAGTAATCTTTATGCTCCAAGCACATCTGGCCACATGCTCTGCATGCACCTGGCAGGTTGGTCACCTGGAGGGACGTCCTGGCCAGACCCAGAGACACAAATAATGCAGCAAGAGCTGCTGCGTAAACCAAGCAACACCAGAGCTGCAGGAATATGGAGGGAGCAGGTGTGAATCTGAGACACTCTGACACAGAGTCTGCACAGGCTTTTGCACATGCGCGTGTTTACACCTAAAGGAAAAACCTGTACCATCCAAATGCTAACCTATATTTTCAGTGATGAAGCAGGTACATAAATGACAAACAAAATTTTAAAGCAATATGACTTCCACGAGAGAAAAAACTACCATTTTTCTATTCCTCTGGGCTGTACATTAGGATGCATATGTATTGTAAAGCACATACAGTAGTATATTAAAAATGTGTATCCAGTTCCCAAATTCAGATGGCTCTGGGACCTCTTCTGGGATGGAGTTCCAAGGCCCAAGATCTACTGCAGAAGAGCAGAAGATGTCCTAGCCCATCGGGACCAATTCAACCCCACTGTAACACAGTTTCTTTCCAAGTACCTGCAGAAGGTTGGTAAAAGTGGATTTGAGATACAATGGCAAATTTTTACTGATGTGACTGAAGGTGTGGGCATATTTAATTCCCATTTCTATTATAGGGCTGATTGTACCTTTATGTGCAGCAGCTATTTGCTACATAAGCATGAGTCAGCTCTCATTGACTCGGTGAGTACAGATCATCATTTTCTGAGAACTTCAGCAGCTGCAGGATTCTCGGAGCAGCTTCTGACCTAAAATGGTGTATTTGTCTCCATTTTCTTATGCTAGAATGCACATGGCAATGATGAACAGGATATATATTTCTTTCCAATGCACTTTTCAAACTACCATAATTAGTATCCATAAAAAAGACTAAAGTAGCAATTAGCTAAATAATGCATGTTGCTCATAAAAAAGTTTTCTAAAAGCAAGTTGATTTAAAGCCTTTTTCACCAGTTATTTCATCACCCTGCAGTTTACTCATCCATCAAGCAAGAAATCATCATGTACTACTCCAGATACATAACTTTCCTGTTGAGAATTGGAGCACTATCTTATACAATGATATCTGAACACTCAAACATTTCTCAGCTTTACTCTGCGAAATGGCTGATGGGCTGTCTTGATTAATTCATGCCAGGTCAATCTAGTTAATTCAGTGCTTTCAACTTCATTAAAGTTCCTGGAAGATAAGGGGACTCAGCACTTTGAGAACATTGCTCAGCTGGATCAAACCTTTCTAATTTTCTACTAAAGTAACAATCAGGGTCTGGTTCCCAGCTGGTTTTGTCAACTTTACATACATGTGCCACCAGACTTAAAGCTGAAGTTACTAAGTTCTATTAAGAACATTGGGAAGCACTCTGATGAAAAAAAAATTTTTCTCCATCTTTTGTAGGAGAGATGTATCTGATAACACTTCTTATGTTAAATACAAATTAAAAGGCTTTATGTTGCCCATTTATAGATGGGATATCTCATATTAATATGGGAACTGCAGATGACACACAACTCCTGGTATCAAATTGCTGAGACTGTAGGCTATTTCCATCACTTCAGGAACTGGTTCAATGCTCAGTCAGGCCAACAACTGAACACTCACAGCAGAGGAGATGAAATACGAGGAAAATCCAAAATTCGGATGAATTATAAGGGGATTGTGGTGTGTTGTACACAGGGATTCATCAATGACAATACTAGCAAGAAGAAAAAGGATGAGGAGTTTGGCATAGAGTTCATCTTGAAGCTTCATCACATGATCACTCCTGTGATCATGGTGTGGTACTTTGGTTGGGAGTTACAGGGAATACAGAATTTGAGTCCACTAACTGTCCATGTTCAGATTTTTCAGAGGTTCTAAGGGATACTGCAGAATAACAGAAAAAAGGCAAAAAGGTCTCTATTCCACAGTGCCCCATCTCCCAACAGGACAATTCAAACCCACCCACATCTGAAATGTTCATCCCGACTCTGGCAACACTGTCTGTCCTCATTTCACATCTGGTGAAAGCTCCCCCACAAACGGCAGCACACAGAGTGAGGGAATCCCTTCATGGCTAATATCATTCCATCAAGGGCTATTTTTAGGGATGTACTAAAAGAAATGCTAATTTATCATGGCATCAGCCTTCATACACATAGTCCTCACCCTCACATGTCACAGGAGCTGAGCATTGTGGATGCTGTTTAGAGAGCATGGAAAGATGGACAGGAATTCATCCTGAAACAGTAATTTAAATTCTGGACTTTCTGGGGCTCTTGAGGGACCCAGCTGAGGTATAAATTATTCCCTCCTTAAATCCAATTGCAAATACAGTCTAGGCAGGAGGTAAGTGCTTATCTCCTCATAACAGGAACTTGGAAGCTTTCAGGTTAGGAAAGGAGATGTTTACTAGGTTATGCAGTCCTGGAAAGCAAATTTGCTGGATTGCTGCCTGGGTTGGTGGGTTTTCAGCCTCCAAGGATTTTAGTGCACTGGATTTTACCTTGGGTCCTAGCATCTGAATACCAGACAGTTCTTTAAGGTTGAGGAAATCAAATTCCCTGACAGAGAGAAAAGGTAACCTCAGTCAAATTAACATTCAGTAAACCTGAGATTACTTTTTCAATTTAACCTAACAGTTCAGAAAACTCCACTTAAGTTTATTAATTCTAATTTAATTTCTAGATCAGAAAAGCTAATCACACCCAGCACATAAAGTATTTCTGATAGCATTACTCTGTTTCATGCTCTGTATTTCTTATACTATA
Source organism: Acanthiza pusilla (assembly GCA_036630365.1). Lineage (NCBI taxonomy): Eukaryota > Metazoa > Chordata > Aves > Passeriformes > Acanthizidae > Acanthiza > Acanthiza pusilla. Next base: position 42,262,221 of record JAXCHO010000079.1, read on the forward strand.
CAAATCTATAATTCTGTATTATTATTCTATGGACAGAAATAGGCCTTACAACAAATCTTTCCAATTTCATACAGCAACCTGTTCTCCTGTTATAAAATAATTACATTTGCAACTTCTTCCACTAAACAAGAAAAGTTCCAGCATTATAAATACATCAAGTTCCATAAAGCTAAATTTCACTTCTTTATAAAGAAAAGAAAAGAAAAAGAATAAAGGAACACAGACCATAAGGTAAGAAATTTCAGAACTGAAAAGAAATCAAAGACCATGTGCACAACAAGGCACTGCCTCCATATGGAAAAGCATTAAGGCTTCCTGAAAGGCTGTCTTTTCCATTTAATTCTGAAAGACCATGAAATGCATGCACCAATGCAAGTAACATTCTTGTTTGAGTTCAAGACATATGAAAACATTTCATATAGAGGTCCACACTTAGCCAATAAAACTACAATCATGTTAGTTACAGTCCAGATGTACATCTTGTTTCCAGTAACACAATTTGTGATGGGTTTAACAAAAAACAACAACCTCAAAATTTAACAAAAACACATTTAGTGCTGGCTCTATGATTATATAAAGGCACAGGTATACTCAGCAAAGAAATACCAAAGGGGGAAAAAAACCTATGCAAATTTATCTTTTTCAGTACACTCTCCCTTGAGAAAAGCCTCAGTAGTTGCCTAGGATTTGTTTAAAGTCACTGAATTAGTAATAGGAATTGCCACACTTACTGATTATCCAGAAGAGGAAAACAGATTAGAAATCTCCAGCAGATCAGTGCAGAGAACATTGGCTACACAGTGATAACACCTCTAGCCCTGTTTTTGGGCACTGGTACCCTGGGCAAGCGGTGGAGGCTGTGCCCACAGAGGGAGAGACCAGCAGGGTCTGATGGCCAGGGCAGCCAGACTGGGACCTGCAGGGTCTGATGGCCAGGGCAGCCAGACTGGGACCAGCAGGGTCTGATGGCCAGGGCAGCCAGGCTGGGACCAGCAGGGTCTGATGGCCAGGGCAGCCAGGCTGGGACCAGCAGGGTCTGATGGCCAGGGCAGCCAGGCTTGGACCAGCAGGGTCTGATGGCCAGGGCAGCCAGGCTTGGACCAGCAGGGTCTGATGGCCAGGGCAGCGAGGCTGGGACCTGCAGGGTCTGATGGCCAGGGCAGCCAGGCTGGGACCTGCAGGGTCTGATGGCCAGGGCAGCCAGGCTGGGACCTGCAGGGTCTGATGGCCAGGGCGGGACCAGCAGGGTCTGATGACCAGGGCAGCCAGGCTGGGACCAGCAGGGTCTGATGGCCAGGCTGGGACCAGCAGGGTCTGATGGCCAGGGCAGCCAGGCTGGGACCTGCAGGGTCTGATGGCCAGGGCAGCCAGGCTGGGACCTGCAGGGTCTGATGGCCAGGGCAGCCAGGCTGGGACCAGCAGGGTGTGGGGGACTGGGGCACTGAAGGGAGCCTGGGGGTCACAACGCTGGGAGTGACTGCAGGCGCTGAAGTCTTTTTGAGAGAAGAAGAGATGGGGGGAGGTGTCTCCAGCCTCCAAGAGATAACTAGCATCAGGAACAGCTGCAAGCTAGAAAATGTTAAGCACAGAAAGAAGCAGAAAGCCATGAATATTAGCATGAAATCTCAAAAGGAAATACCAGAGAAGCTTTAAAGCTTTTCTTACCCTGTAAGCAAAGCAAATGCTCCTTCAGCTTCTATCCCGAGTATTTCCAGGACACCTGCAGTGTCAGTCTTTTGGTGCCAGCATTAAATATCCATCCCATTGCACACAGTGCCAGCATGAGTGTGCAAATACTGAAGGCCAAGGGCCTGATCTTGAGGTGTGCAGGTCCTTTCCCACTGACAGCAAAGGAACCTGAAGGCACTCGGCACCTGATAGCATCAGGGTCACTGAGCAGAGAGATGGAAGTTTTGTGTCTAAGTGCGCCCTAGGAAAGATCTCCCACAGAGCCTTAACTTTGGACAGCTTTTCCTTTTCAGCACAAACGATCTTCTATAGTGCTCTTTATGGACGTGTTTTAAAAGCAAATATAACTCAGTACCTGAGGCAGATCCCATTTCATGCTGTGCCGTGAGGCTGCCTAAGGTGGGTTTAGTTGGGGCATCTTAAAGAAGGGAAAATATTTCTCACTTTGAAGCGTTCTTATTTAGAGATCCTGATTAAGGTTGTGTTATAGTTCACAAACTTCTACAAACTACACATATGAACTTCTTGCTTCTAATTTCTCGTGGTTGCAGCTAAACTACCTTGTGTGGAAATTTCCAGACACAGATTATTTACTCAGAAAATGAACAGAACTGTTGCAGTAAATTATCTGAACTGTATTTAGGTACTTTCGAAAGGGCATTTACAGGGAATCACAGTAAATCCACGTTATTGTATTACTTAGCATAATGGATTGTGGGAATTCTAACGTACAAGTTAAGTTTTTGGTTTGCATGTACCAGTGTCCAGGACTGAGTCTAGATTTTGATTAGAAAAATCACTCATAAAGAACAGTCATTAGCTCTGTAAAGTATCGCTATCGCTGTATTTAGGCCCAAGATTTTTTATTCTGTTCTCATGGTAATTATCTTGTACAGATTTGGCCACTTTTTTTTTCCTTTTCTTCTGAAAAAAAAACTATTGGTTTAATATTACAGCTATTCTGAAAGAAGATGTCAGAGCTGCCCCACTACCAATGTTTTCTGTAAGTACCTTCTAAAAATAAAGGATAAACCCCAAGTATTTGGACACTTACATTTAAGAAGACATTCATAAGAAAGACTCTACATAAACATTCAAGAGTTTTTAACAGTCTGTCCTCAAACTCCCTTTGTCAAGTGCAGATGTCTTACTACCCACTCGCTACAAACAGGCAGTTTAATAAATCCATATGAACAAGCCATGGAAACCCTATTTGACTGCACAGCTTCCTGACATCTCACAAGCATCTTACCACCAGGAAACCAAAAAAGCATCTAGAGGTCTCTGTGCTTGTATATATTCTGGCAATAACTGCTGACATGCCCACAGGTTGTTAGCTTGCTTTAATGTCACCTACTTTGCCACAAAAGTACCATCTTCAGTCCAGCTGAAGAGAGACTCATTCTTTCAAAAGAAGAAGACACTTGGCCATTACCCATCTTTAACTTATAGGCAAGTATTAAATATTTAACATAAAGTAATGTTTATGCCATTCAACTGGAAACTGGAAGAATTGGGTCTAAGTGAACACCTAGAGAACATTAAGCTGACACCTTTCCCATCCCAGCTGAAGCTCTTAGGCTCCCTTTAGGCCCTATGCACCTCATTATTCTCAAAACTTAAAGACTTGTGACTCTGAACTCTCACTTTGCCTTAAGATATCTGACACAGAAAAGGTAACAAAACCTACTACCTGCCTAATTCTCTAAAATTTATACTACCCTTATTAAACTTGAAATATTAAAGAGTCCAATAAAACACCAGGAGTGAACTGCCTGGACCTGCACTGCACTGGTAGGTGCAACCTCCCGAAGACCTCAGGGGAGAGCTGTGAGTTACCACTGCCCACCTGTGTCCAAATTACTGACCTTGTGTTTGGTGCCTCAGTACTCCAGCAAAGAGGGGAGACTTTCCAAATCCCCAGGGACTCCAGCGTGCTCCTCCCAGCTCTCTTACCTTCTGGCCTGTTTCACAGGTAATCACATTATCCACTCACAAGGGCTCAGTCTGTCCGTGGCCTCCTGCCTTCGCACTGATCTTGCTGCACTACCCTGCTATGACAGGTGAACACTTGCAAAGTTCAGTAAAAGCAGGAGGGAGCTAAAGGCTCCATGGAGGCCAGGCAAATGGAAAAGTACAATCATCAGCGCCGCAGTAGCAGACACTGGGTTTATTTTAAGGGCTTCTTAACTCTTACACTGTCAGCAGATCTGTCAGGCTGGCAAGGCCATTGCTGTACTGATTGTAATTCCCCACTGAAGATGTGCAAAGCCAAGAAATGTAGAGTTCAAATGTGATATATTTTCCCCTTCAACACTACAGGAGGAAATACATGATCATTAGGATGACAAGGAATATAAACCCACCACCTGCTCAGGCTTCAGAAATCTCCATGGTGATGTACGAATGCCACAGATAATACCAAGTCCTCACACATGATCAGAGCTCCAGCATGCACTTCATGGGACATGCTGGTATCCTGTTCCTGCCAAAGAACAGAAACTCCCACTGGCAAAGCTATCTATCCATTCTCCAGTGCCACAAGCAGCATGTATGATCCCTTCCAATGACCACAGTGCCCAGCAGTTTCAGTCACTAGCTTCTGCTGAATGGCATTGCCAGTGAGATGGTACTGAGGCAAATATGTGCAAAGGCAATGGGGAACCCCTAAAAATCCTGCTGGGGCTGTCTGAGGATGAGATACTCCACTCCAGCAGCAACCCTGGACACAGCCCCAGTAACACAGCACCTGCAAGCAAGGGAGATATGCAAAGATTCCTGTGCACCACCAATATCCCCCTATGCCTGCAAGTTGCATCAGCTTGATTTTGCAACTTCAGCCTCACCTGATTTTCCAATTCTTTCAAACTCCTGTTCTGTTTTTTTTAGAAAGTTCTCCTCGTGTTTGGGGTTTTTTTCACATTTGTCTTTCTCATACAACCAGACACAGAGTATCTGTGAGAAGTATCACAGACTGGAGAAGGCTTGTAGACAACAGATTCTTCTCCCTCTGCCATGAAAATGGACAGTAGCTTTGTTAAGGTTTAGACAATGTCAAACTTCCCTGAAGTCATCCAAAACACATTTTTCATGTAGGAAAATTCTTGTTTGTAGCCACAATTTAGGGAAGCTTAATCCATCACAAGGGCTGTGGGGAACCTACAGAGTTACTCAGCACTCAAGAACAGCAGCAAATGTCCCAGGTGCCTGCCAAGCCTACAGGTTTGCCCAGAAAATACCAGTCATGCATTTGCCAACACTCATTCTTTCCTCGGTACAGCAACTTTGCTGCAGGGTCTGGTCCTGTCAGACCATGGTAAATTCCCCAATTCCCTCTGTAAGAAAATAGGAGTTCATCCCAAAAATGCCCCCCAACCCTGGGAGAAGTGGCAATTAAACTCCATAGGATGGCTGAGCCAGTCATAAAGCCCAGAATCGTCCCAAAGGACACTGAGTACAGAGAACAGTCACATACTGTACAGTGCAAAATAAACTTTAATTCTTAACACATTTGTTTTCCGGTTTGACAAGTGCAAGGCAACTGTATTAACCTTATATAGAAGAGCCACTGGCAAGGAGCAGACCTGAAAGCCAACCAACATTTAACTCTGTGGATTACCTACCACAATGGGACACTAGCAAAAAAAAACAGAAGACATTTCAAAATGGGGCAGCTGTTCTTGTTGCAGCCAGCACACTCAGAGCCCAGCAGTTGAATTGTGCCATACATATTTTCATACGGGCCACCCTTGTTCACTAGGACCAGATGAGATCAGGCACAGTCTTGCCACACAAGACTGAGAAACTGGCCATTGTTAATGAGTGAGGCCTGAAGTTCAGAAAAATTACATGCATCAAGGGGCACTCTTAGGGCTTTATCCCTCTGGTAGATGACAGAGAAAAATAAACTAAAATATTCCATGATCTTAAGGGCAACTTGATAAAAAAGTATCTACAGTACCAGCATATGTCAGTAGAAATGTACTAAAAATATGAAGATTTCTAGTATTTTCTACCCTATTATAATGGCCCATCAGTCTGTCTACTTCCTCATGAGATCAGAATTTATCCAATTTTAATTAGAGTTACTAGTCTGTGTCAGGGCATCTCCAAACACCAAAGTCAAAGCCAGCAACAACAACATTTAAAAAAAACAAAGCATACTGAGCCATACAAAGGCTATGGACATTACAGTACTGGTATCAATGAGTTTGCAGGTGGCCCATCCAAAGCTGCATCACTCATCGACCCAATATTTGAGTGGACTTCCAAGACTTGAGAATACAGGGGCTCAAAAGTGAGCCAACAGACGAGTCACTGTAAACATTTGCTCTGCTTGCAAGTGGAGTAGGATGCTGGGTGTCTCCACTTGACAGGTGATCATGGAGTTTTCAGGAAACTGGCAGTCAAACTCTCATATCTGGAGTGAGAAGTGCCAGGAACTCCTCATGCCCCAACAGATTCTTCCATCTTAGGGGCTCACAGCTGCACCAGACCTCCACCCTACATGGTCCTGCTGCAGCTGTGCTTCTTGCTCATCTACCCTCTTTGTTATGGCCTGGTGGCATCGTACAGGTCTACTGGAGCCAGAAGATCTGGGATGTTACACGGTTGGTGTGCCCTCTGCAGCCTGGACGTCTGCTGGAGAGGTAGTGGGACTCAGGAAAACCCATCACACCGAGACACTCTGCCTGATGACTCTGTGAAGAAAGCAAGGGACAAGGCTGTCATTCCTAACTGACTGTCCTGACCAGAGATGGGTCAGACTCACACAGGCAGTAGCTGAGCAGGTACATTTCTTTCTGGGCAGTCTGAACAACCTGCTCTTCCTCTGAACCAAAAGTCTTGTAAGGTGCTACGTCCAGCTCATGCAAAAGACCCATTTCTCAGAGGCCTGCTTGTCCTCACCTTCATGTGACTACAGCCCCAGAGCTGCCTTCTTTAAAGTTACCTAAAGGTACTCATCATCCCTCTCCCAAACATGAGACCAAAACCCAGACACACCAATGTCCTAATCCTGCCTGCTGTCCAGCAGGAGTGAGAAAGAACTTCCTCCTGCTGCTCTGGGCTGGGTGCCTGGAACAAGCCCTCCTCTACATCTGCTGCAAATGTGTATAGTCCAGTCAGAGGGCTCTCAGGAAACTATCAGGTGGGGATGGCCTGAAGATAAATAGTTGTCATGTCAGTGAGCTGGAGCCTGCTGGCAAAAGGAGGAAGGGGAGGACTGGCTGTCCCAATGAAAAGACTACAGACTGGAGTGTTTCAGGCTTAAGTGGTGCCTGCTGCATTATGAGGACCATGCCAAGAAAGACCTGACAATGTTTCTGGGGATGGGCTGGTCCCTCACACTGTTGGCACAATCTTGACTATCACACTGCAAGCCTACCAAGGCCTGAACCTACTCTGTCCTCTCCAGAAAGATGAGAATTGTCCTTCTCCATCCCACAGGCAGTCTGACCTAAGAACATGAACTGAATGGCAAAACCAGTGAGTTGCATCAAACCTTATACATGCAGAAGCAGGTATCACCCATGAGCAAGGGCAGCTATACTCAACCATGAGTTGAGGAGCTATACTCCTCCAGTTTTTCTGCCCAAATGCAGCACTCATTTGCTGGAAAATTCCCAGGTAATGAGTTCATCACACAAGTGAGGCTTTGGCAAAGTTGTTATGCCAACTGCACTCTTCCCATGTGAAGAGCAGACACAGGTGTTCCCTGACACCAGTTGATACTGGGTCATCTGTGCCAAGCAAAGTCTTGAAAAAGACCAACGAAAGAGTGTAAACACAGAGGAAGGGTGATGGCAATTGTGTTTCAGCCTCACAGAAATCAGGCTCTTCCTGGCATTTTTAGTTATTCAAACATCCTACCTGGTCCTCAGTGCTCACTCATGGCACTCCATCTGGAACTTTTACTGGCTCAGAGAAAATGCTCTTCCTGGCATTTTTAGTCATTCAAACCTCCTACTTGGTCCTCAATGATCACTCATGGCACTCCATCTGGGACTTCTAATGGCTCAGAAAAATTGGATAATCAAAGGTTTTGGGTCTTGAAGACCACGGTAGCTTTCTTGCAGAACAGGGTAGACAGAGCTGTTGCTCTGTGTTCTGCACAATCTCACACCAGTGACATGTCCCATCCCTGCAGTGCTCGTCCACCTGAATTCCTGTATACAAGTGCCAGAATCCGAGCCTGTTTTTGTTAACTTCTCCTTCTATTTCTATATTTTTTAAATGGCTAATCGCAGCTGTCATTGTTGCCGAATGAACATTTACCGCCTCGCTGTAGCCTTTAGAAATAGATTTATCATGCAAATGCTGGTAGAATTTTAAGTATAGCTGAAATAATGGGTAGTTCTGTAATAGCCTTCCCTAGGAGGTATTGTGTCACAGTTGGCCACAACAGTCCAAAAATAGAATGATTGTTCTCAAAATCAGTAGTACACCCGATACGCGTTGCTCATCTCTCATCACAAGGGACACTTCTGTTTTGTACAGCTGTACTCTTTCTTGTCTAGATTTGACTGGTCATATGCCATGCTAAGTTAGTGTGGTTTTCTGAATTTTTTTTGTTTGGTTATTTGTGTCACTCATTTTGTCATATTTTTTTCAGTATTTATATTTACCTAATAGTAAAACACCAAATTATATCAATTGTGTGTACCACCTGGAATCCTGCTTCCAGGAGGAACCAACGGGGATTTTCAGAGGAAAGCAATTAAAAACTGTGTATCTAGGTACTACTGCAATGCAGGTGCAGGGAGAGCAGTGGGAATTCTCTCCAGACACTATCCTCGTGGTCAGCTTACACAGCAACTCATTGGCGGCTCTTTCATTTCCTTGAATTGCTAAATATTTTCTTTGTTTTTTACAGAATATAAAATCCTGTCTCCTGAAGTGCAGACATGAGGCCTCTTTGGATGACATCATACTGCAATGAGTTTCACTGGATGAGACTAAAAGCTGCCAAGCCTTACACAGCTCTGAGAAACTGAGAACTCTCAGGACCCTCCAGCATGTGAATCTTAGAGAGGAAGGGATGGGCATTTTTCTTTGCACAATGGCTTGCTTTCCTTTTAGTGAGTATAAGGTTCTCATTTCACAAGATGAAGAAGAAGCTGAAAAGCCAAACTTCACATTTTTCCTTCCTTTTTGGCTACAAACAGCTCAGCTCTGCTACAAACACCCTCTGCCTGAAGTTAAGTGAGTGACCCCTCTTCAGTTTGACAGGAGCAGGAAAGATCCCTACAGATGAGATACTGGAGAGCAAAGTTTAACTCCATCAAATTTCCCATGTGATACCCAAAACTAGATACCACATCCAGTGAACCAAGTGTGAGAGACCTGCTGCAAAGCAGAACATTAACACAACTTCTTACTCCATACAGGCCTGAACCATGCATCTGTGATTGCTTAAACACGCATTGCACATTGTACGACTTACTGACTGAATAAAAACCACAGAGAGTGCCTAAGTAGAAATAAATTAATTTCATCTGCCTCATTATTTTTGTATCTAAACCAACATCAACAGATTTTAAAGAAACTATGCTATCCTTATTTTTAAAATTCTTTTTGATATATTACAGTAAAATATTAGTTATATATTAATAAATTGCCATATGTTAAAAACCAACCAAATCAGCTAACTTTCACAGAAATGCAGTCTGTCCAAGAACAAAACTTTGGACATAAAAACTTCTAATTAAAGACCAGTTCTCAAATATATTCTGTACCCTTAACTCTTGTAACTTCCATAGAATGCCGGGTGTTCAGATTAGGAGTATATTCTTTTGATTCACAGACGTATCAAGTTAAAAGTTGATATACATTTTTGCCTGCAGACAACCTTCATGAGCAGATTTATTTTTTCTTTCTAGAAGAATGCTTTGATGTGCTCCTAATAAATTAGCCATTTAGAGAGCTGCATTTTAGAAATAGCATAGATAATTAGCCATCCCTTTTAGCATCCTACCACTCTTATCATCTATGTAATTTCTGGTATATAGTCAAGAATCAACTACTGAATTGCAAAATGTAATTAAACAGTTACAGTAAGTTTCCAAAATGAATATGTGTTACGAAAAAAGATTTAGTCATAGGAAAAAATGCCTAAATCGACCTGGTCTAAAACAATCAGGTGCATTCCAATTGTAAAGGAAATAAATGGGGACACTCCACACCCACACAAGGCAGTTTTTGAGCTCATTTTTAAATACTTCACAGTTCTATACATAGAAGACTTCCAGCAAAAAGATTTTATGGTGTCATGAAAACAAGGAGTTTCACTAAGTTGCACGGCTATTCAGGTATCATTATAGGTTGTACAGCACTCTGCACAAAACAGCCCTGCGATCAAAGCCCCTAATGATTGCTGCTGTTTGAAGAAAAAGCCCATATCTTAAGGAGCTTATTGTCTATGGTGTGAACTCGGTCTGCATGGCATTTAAGCTATTATTTTTTTTACAAGGTATCACATCTAAAAAAGATGTGGGCGTGAAACTGAACCCAAGTCTCAATATCCAGACAATTCTTCATGTGCTGTCTTTCGGTTTGCAGCAGCAGTATAAAACATAGCTTTGTCCAGAAAGGGTGAATTTTCCTGAAATTCTAAGTTCCTTCTTTGCTGCTTATTTCCTGCAGTGAAAGACACTATATTGCAAAATCTGACCTAATACAAGCCTGTGCGCTAAGCAGTACGTATCAGACTTACAAGAGAATTCACAGTTGCCACAAATGAAGAAAATTCAGAACTGCCCGTATTCTACAATGCTTTGTGCTACTTGGGAATAATTTGGTACTTAAACAGTAATCTTAACTTTGGAATAAGAACTAAGTTACTTGCTATAACATTTTTATTTACATAAACATGGCATGCCTGGTAAACTGTGCAACTGGGTGTTGAAATATGGCAGTGATTTCCCCACCCCAAAAGCTCACGAAGCAGCTCTGCAGTGGCCATCCCCCTATGGACAGTGGCTTTTGTGCCACTCCTGGAGACTTGTTTACATAAACCCCCAACTATAGCAAATGTACAGCATGGTCAATGAGCTTACTGCAAATCTTAATCCAAGTGTGGAATGCTAATAGGAGTCATGTGCTGTCCCCAGGCTGATTATTTACCAGATCCAGGAGATATCAGCCATAGATCAAGGCTAATTTGCCACTTTGGCCAGTGCCCCAGCGTTCCTGCCACACCACATCAAATGGAGGAGATGATGATTTATCACTGCTTCATTCAGTAAGGACTCTCCAGGACCAGAGGGGTGTGAAAGATCACTGATACATTTGGCCACCAATAGCCAAGGTTCTGTGTAACTCTTCATCTGACCTTACAGTCAGAGAGAAACTCACCACAGTGAAGGATGGAGCGACCTCAGTTCACACAGGAGTCACAGAGCAAGAGGAATGGAGCTGACTGTAATTCTGACATTTCTCAGAGGAAAAAGGATTGCTGAATGATTTAACTCCCATTGCTTAAGGCAAGAATTCTGATTCACTAAACAGGATTAAATTTTGCCATCCTTGCTAACACCAAAAAAGATTTTATCATAAACATATACTTCTGATACTTGTTTAGTAATATGCTAAAAAAATTATAATAAAAGAGACAAGAACCACCATTTAGGTTCCTACAGATATTGTGTTAATTCTGTCCATGACAAATTATGTTCAGCAAACTCCAACCTACTGCCAAATCTCAGAAGAGCAACCATCTACCATGCTCAATTTAGTAAAACACTGTTATGTTGATTTCCATATAGAATAGTGGGTTGGATAATGTTAAACATTTAAATTTAGGCTTTCGATAAGTTCATATACCAAACAAATTATTTAACTGCCTGCATAAATGATTCACAATCCAAAGACCTCAAATGGGATGACGCCCCCATTGTATGTGATGAACAACTGTAGGAGACTCAATGACTTCACTCTTTAAGGGCAAAATTAAAGAAAATTACACAATGAGAAAGCAGACCAGCCTGCATTCAGTTCTTCACAGTTCTGTAATTTCAAAAGAACTGTGTAGAGTGGTTCCTATACCATATAAGTGTGCCTGGCATCTGGGGTGAGGACATCTACTTAGAACACAGCAAATGACATTTTAGATCTCATCAAGGAGGAGAGAATTTTCAACTTGGGCCTCCCACTTCCTGGCACGGGATCTAGTCATTAGGCTATTACATATAAATTATATAGGCTAATGTATATACAAATACACACACATATATGTAAATGCCGCCTTTTTTTAGGTGTCTTTTGAAAGGACTGGAATTCCTAAGTGTCCCTTCACAACGCAGATGGTAACTTTAGGATAGTAAACTTCAGTCTCAAGGACCGGTAAACCCAAGACAATAAAGCAGACTACTCCCAAACTGAAGGAGAAAGCAGGGAAATAGGAACAATCAGACATGTTCCAGCAGGGACCTGCTGAGCCAATTTTGTATCTTATCTGAAAAGTCAGAGGAAAAAACCCCACACTATCTGAAGCCCTAGTTATTTATAGTTTATGTTTACTCTTTGCTCAGTAGAATAAATGTGCTGAGTATTACTGTGATAAGACATAAAAACATTACTTGCTGTACTGACACACGCTCTAGTAAAACCTTTAGAAATGCAAATAATGCTGCTAAGTTTCACTTATTTATATTTCTAAGTCACTGTATTCCTATCTGCTGTATCATCCTTCATGCCCTAAGCATCTGCTGGATAGTCTGCTTCTTAAAGTGCTTTTTATAGATTAAATAACTTTTCCCAGAGAATCACATCCTATTACATAAGCTATGCAAATGAAGCTCAAGGCAGGTAGGGTGCTGATCAGATGGAGTTGGTATTTAGTGATTGCAGTTTACCAACACTGAGGTTCACAATCCCACCTTCTGCCATTACACTTTGTGTCTGACCAAGCCCCCTCCCACACATCTGTCCACATACCCTTTTTGCCTTCTGCAAATCCCCACTATTCTTCGAATCTCTCCCTATTACCCCCTTTATTCTTCCAAGTACTCCTTTGACCACATTTTCTCATCTTCAGCTCTTCAGTCCTACCCATTCTTACTCGACACGAGTGGCAGACCCACCTACTTGTTCTCTGAACTACTATCCTCCCTTGTGTCCCCTTCTGTATTATTTGACTTTGATGAGCTCAGCCATGAGAAGGTAATCGAGACAAACTCTCTGCACAGCTGCCCCCAGAGCTGGCCAGCCAGAAGGTGCATCTATGTGAGCTATGAGATCAGATCTCACACTGTCTCCCAGGAGAGGTAAAACCTGCCGTATGTTTGTATGACGTAAAAAGCTGCCCAAAACGATCAGACACATCTAAGGGAAAAGGGCAGCTCAAACATCTTACTTTATCTAGCTAAGACCAAGCGTGACCTGCGAGGCTGAAGTCCAAGACATCACCATCACTAATCCAACAATTACAGCATGGGTTTTCCAAGTGGTCTGATAGCTGCATTCCCTTCACTTGGATGACTGGTTATTGCCACATATACTCCGTCCCTTTGACAAGAACATGGACTTTGTCTTTTCCTTTTTTGCCTTTACCAGCTGTGGTGTTTGAATGTAACACAGCAACCTAACGACTTCATTACCCTCTCAAAACTGTAACTGGGAAACTTTGATTAAGTCCTACCTAATCTTGTTGATTCATTAATTATTTAATCTTCTAACATTTTTTCTTCCTTTTCTACCATACCTCACAGAATTGCCTATGCCTAAGAGTAGCTTAAGTCCCCACTAATGGCTGGGTTACTAATAAAGGGCATAAATTAGCAATGACATAATTCTGTTTTCTGATAGATGCCTCTTACTATGGAACTATTTTTTTTCACTGCAAAAAATGTTAGATATTTGACCTATGCCTTTTTTCCCATTGCAATTGTCAGAATGGTTACTTTCACATGTCACACTTATGACTTTGAAAGTAATTGCATGATACACACACACACATTCTGGAGCATTCAAGTAAGGAGACAAAGTCTAGTTTCAGAATTCATAGCTCTGTTCACAGAGATTTATTGCCTAATAGGGCATAAATCCTGTCACTCTCTGTGTCTCAGAATAAAAAGCGTTACAGTTACACTAAGTGGTGGATTAAAAAAGGTGATCTAATGTGAAAAAGATCACTGCATGGATAACAAAAAGAGCATTCAAACAGTGCTCAGAATTGATAGTACCACCGTATTCTGGCTTCATAAAATCATTAGTGGAATACTGGCCTCAGCTTTGGTGCTTGTATTTTAAGCAGCTGTTGGTAAATTAGAAAGAGTTCAAAAGAAGATACAAAAACAATTGGAGAGCTGGAAAACGGATATTAAATAAACTTCAGGTGTGTAGTTTACACATAGAAGGTTAAGAAGCAATTTAGTTTTCCTCTCCAGATTTAAGTGTGAGGGTATTTTTGAGTTCTTTAATTTTCATTCAAATGCCTAACGAAGTTCAACAACTGAAAGCTGAAGCTAGCAATATGTACTAGAAATTATTAAGTTTTTTTAAGAGTTTGAATAATTAGCTATGGAACACTTCACCTATCACGAATTTCTCATCCTTTAAGGAGCTTAAATCAAGAGGGTGCATATTTCTAAAAGACATGCTTGAACTAAAAAAAAACATACAAAACCTCCAAAACTTACAACCTTCATGAAAAAGAACCATCTATTAAAAATTACATTATGAGAATGAGGTGGAGTCAGTTGTTATGATGGCAATGGTCTTCCTAGACTAAAAAACTGGAAATCCTTAAATGAAACACACTAGAAGATGTAATCCAAGAAAAGCCAGACTCAGCTGAACCTTCCACATAAATCCACATGTCCACAATCGATGCCTCTGTGACTCCAAGCACGATGTCGCACAATCACCCAGCACATTACTGAGTAAAAGTAACCTTCACACACAAATTAGTATTGTTACAGTACATCCTATACAGTCCTGAAAAAAAGTGAAGGAAATGAGAAAGGTATTTAAATGTAACTCTGAAATCTTGTAACTGGTCAAAAAAATGAAAGCTGTCTCTGTTAAAGGTGGACGATATATTTTCTGTACTTTTAAAGGGGGATGGAAGAATTGCCCACTCAGTAGCTTCTTCATCCCAGACTCAAGCAATCATTTTCATGTCTTCCATGGCAATCAAGGGTTACTGGCTAGAACTGAACAAGCAGGGGTTGCAGCCAGCTGCCTTGAGAGCACAGGAACTCACTTGCAGTGATCTCTCCTTGCCTGTTAATGTGACTTTGCAGACTTAGGCTCCTACCAAATCAGTCACTGTAGCAGAGCCATCCAGGAGACTCTGACTGCAAGAGTATTTGTCTCCACTGCTGACATAATGTCACACTCCAGTAAGCAGAAGATCATGATTATCTCCCTTTCCTTGACTTGACATTCCTGTCAAACATACCACCACCACCACCGTGAAGGTTTGTATTATGCCACAGAGCTCAGGATGCCTGACTGGACCTGCAGACTGTATCTGCTTGTCACCTGCCAGGGGACAGGGCTTGTCCAAGAGACGGAATCTCACAGAAGCTGGAAGTGGATCACAAACACGAACCAGGACAGCTGCTGACTTTACCACACGCTGAACCAGAGGCAAACCTAAGTCCTCTGGTACAACTTTCCCACGATGAACTTAGAGCATGCCTCAAAAAGAACCACAAAAATATTAGCAGGTTTTGAAAGCACAGACAACTGCCTGAGTATTGCCACCCTTTCCCATATTTGATGGGGAGACATTCAGACAAGAACTCAAAATCTTCACCTCCATCTCCTCCAAGCACAAAGGATTCTCTTTTGAGCCATCCTGCTCTAAAATAAACTTGCAGCAGCATGTATACAGCTTAAAAAAACCCCCAAAACCAAGCAACAACAAAGGTCTTACAAAAATACAGCACTGCAGGCATGGTTCTTCCCTGGGGAGAGGATGAAAGAGCAACATGTGACAGATGTTTGTTGTGTCATTTTATATAGTATTCAAATGCACTCAGAAACAATAGTGATGAGAATGGTATAAAAACCTAAACAGACCAGACTGAAAAGAAGTGTTACGAAAATAACTTGAGTAAGAACAAAAGGAATTAAATATAGAAAGACCAAGAAAGTGGTTTTAGGAAGCTTTGTTTGTTTTTTATGTCAATTTAAAGAAAAGAATAAAGTCTCTTTTAAGAACTCTCTCAAATCCCAAATTTGTCTCCATTATCTGCTGACTCAGAGACTTCACAAGACACTCTGGCAGGGAAACTGCAGGGGTTGCTTCCGACATAATATAGTATTGATGTACCCCTGAAGGATGTAAGAGCACCATGAAACAGACCATCCTCTTTGCCTGCAGGGTTTCTAGCTATTCTCTTAGGCTCCTTATTTCCTCCCTGCCGCCAAAACCTCATTTTCCCTTATGTAAAACTCCTTTCTGCGCTAGTTTTATAAACAAGCAGATAAAAAGAATAACTAAATTAACCTCTGGGAAAGTGACTTAGCAGTTAAATATCAGAGTGTAATGGACAGCTGATCATATAGGAATAAATTTCAACTATGAAGTGCAAGGAGAAGCAAGACACCCTAATAATTCATTCACTCACATAAATATGTATGGAGGCAACCTACAAAACTGTTCACCCAGTTTGGGCACTACGTATTTTAGCATGCAAACTACTGCACAGTGGTTGCACATGCGCCTATGGGGAAGATGGCGCAGATACTTTGATTTTTCAGTCTGCTGCCATTCACTAAGAGACAGCGAAAGCACCATTCTTCATTCTGAACTGGTTATTGGTATTCCTTTCTAGAACTGAGATGCTTAAATCATTCTTCAAACATAAGCTGTTAAGCAGCCTAAGCAAAGAAAAATCCTCTATACATTTTTAAATTTATGTTCAGGTATTCAGATTCTGCAATATTAGATTAGGAATAATCTTCAAACAGTTTCAGATACTTCAACCACAAATGATAAAAAATTCAGCTTACCTGTAGTTGTTAGAAAAACCCCACAACTACCTATCACCATCAACTTTTCTTCCTCCCAGAGGCCCAACATCCATGAAGCACCATTCTCTTCAATAGCCTGTGTGCTTTTGATCCCAACAGAACTATTTTCCACAACCTGTTCCCAAGTTTAAAAATGTACTTCCACAAATTTTCCCCTTTGTGCAAATGTAACAGAAGTTTTACAGTATAAACAAGAGCCTTGAGTACAGCATTTAAGAGATGGCCTTTCTTAAGATGGTGGGACACAGCGCTTGGAAGAATACAACAGAGGAACATAAGTGAGCTAAAGAACTGAGGCGTATTCATGGTCTGACAAATGTGTGGAGGGACAGAGAAATCACGAAGCCCAAAGCCACCCCCTGTGCCCCTGGCCTGCTGTTCAATGGTGTTTGGAGGGAGGAAGGCACTATGGAGGGCCACCACATACCTGGGGCTGGTGAACTCCTGAAGATCATAGCTACTACAAACTACTACAACAATTCTTCCGAACAGAAAATTGGCATTCTCTCTTTAGCAACAGGTACCCAGGTAGGGAAGCAAAAACACAAAAAAATAAGATCCTTTATCAGTCATCTTTAGGGGGTAGGGCTGCTCCAACCAACAAACCAAAAAGCTGGAAGTTTGCTGAGTAACAGCTTTTTCCTCTCCCCTTCATCCATATATCCTCAGCAAACAAGCTGAAGAGAGGACACGCTCTCAAACCAGTAAAGAAATCCCTTCTGCTTTTTAAAGAGAAGGTCCACTCCACTTTTCCTGAAGCCATTTAGGAATTAAAACTGGTTGATCTACATTCTGACATTTAATCAAGAACATATTTAGACTAGAATACAATAAGGCTTCCCATTCATAATCCCATATTAAAACATAAAGACCTGTGAGTGTATAAAGATCCAGCTGGTAAAGTTTTCCTAAGTTCCTCAACCACCTGAAAACCACACTAGTTGCTTTTATACCTTTCAACACCAGTTTTTAAAAACAGGGCTGATGGTCTTGGTCAAGTAATCAAGTAATTGAGGACTGCAAGATCATACCCCGATTTTGGAACACTTCCTTAAGCTCCAAGGGGATTATCTGTTCCAGTTATTACCCGAAGTGATTAAGTCACATGATTCTGAGCACAACACAAACAAGAAACCAAATCTGCTTTTCTTTCGCACAAAAGATTTTCTCAACATGTGAATCAACACACAATGAGGTAAATTTTATCCTTCGTGGTCAGACAGGAGTGTAGAGAAAGAAAATTTTACTATCCAGTAAAAAATTAATAAATTCAGACAGACATAAATTCAATCTCTGCTTCTGTGTTCTCATTCCTGAAATGCACTTGAAATATACTTTTTAGAAAGTGCCTTTTAGAATTAATTTGTATTTTTTAAACTTAAATAATTTTAAAATTGTCAGAGTTAAAGGGAATTCCAGGCAACAATTCCACACATGGAAGTCTGAATTTCTTGCAAAATTTCACCATGACATTATAAATGTAGATAATAATTTGAATTCTGACACACCTTTGGCATTACTTCCCTAATTTATCCTTATGTATTAAAACCTAGCTACGTATTTATTGCAGTTAACAGGGTAATTTTCCTTTTCCTCCACTACTTTCACATTGTTTCAGTGAACACTAATGCACGCATAGCTTATAAGGAATCAGCTATGACCAAACAGAAGAAAGAATCTTACAGCCCGGATTAGACCAATAAAATAAAACAGTGTTAAACTACATGGAGACAACAATTTATTGAGGCATCTCATTATGCTGCTGAAGAATATATTTTGGCTCTTCCCCCCACAAATACATAATAAAATCAGATTTAGCCAATTTTTTCCCCCACCCCTACAAAAGGATGCAGATTCTGAAACACAAAACTATTCTTTGGGTTGTGATGACAGCTTTTACATATTTCACTTTCACAGACTATTCCTAGTCATTCCAGAAATACAATACAGATTTCTTTAAAAACCCAAACTTATCTTTCTGTATCAAGTGGTGAAGTGCAGCCTACAGTGCTAAGGAGTGCAAGTTATTGGAAATTGCAGTGAATTTACATGACAGCTGTCACTGATACCTCCCAAACCTATCACGTATACCAGTAATCTGCTCTTTTACAAGGCATCCACGTTTTTGAACAATTATGGCAACTGGGAGATAGAGAAATTCTGCATGAATGGCTGCAGGAGATAGAAAGAACAACCTTACTGAACACGTGCTGTTAAAACGTTAAGAGTTACTGTAGGGAAGCCCAGATACACCTCAGTGACATCATTCTTTCCATGTGCACTCAACACATGCAGCCCAGGGCTCCTCAGACCTGCCACCCTGGGCACCATCTGGATCTGACACGAACACTTCTAGGTAGTGACCTACCTGAGAAGTATTTTTTCTATTTCATTCCCAGTGCCCACAGAGCAGCATCCACACCATGAAAGCCACCAGGTGACCTTTCCAGAAGGAGGTGAGCCATTGTGCTCTTGGTATGAAAGAATTCACAGTGCTGCTCTCTAAGTGCGGCATTACAAGTACCTTCCAAGTTAGCACTTCTCAGGTGTTATTTACCCTGGGAAAATCAGTATGTTTCATCAAGAGCGAAAACACTTGAATCCACCACAGTGACTCAATTCTTTACTGGGAATGTATGAAACGCCAATAGAAAAAAGAAACAAACCAGCACAAATGCTCACTTCCTCTTCACATAATCCAGTTACATGTCTCTTCCACATAGATTAAAACATCCACATTGATTATCTAATCAATAATCACCTTCAAGGTGTATGGCTACCTCCTTTTCCCTTTCTGTAAATACTGCCTCTTATTTTCTATGTGTATACAATGGAGTAAGATGATATGTTTCCTCCCCTTGAATAATGTACTCTGCAGAAATGAAGACCTGTATATTACTGAGTGGAATTAGACGGCACCAAATGCAATCAATGGCTGAAATGATCAAATGGCTCTTTTAAACAAATTACTGAACTAAATCATGCACTACAGGACAGCAGAAGCCAGACTCACTAATAACCCTACCAGTTTTAGTTCATGCACTGGAATCCTGGAGAACAAAAGACAGCTGTGATATTGAGTGAGGTCAAGTTGCATTTATTATCAATACAGGACAAGCTTTGGCCTCAATCCCCAGTGATCATCAGTGCTCAACAGTCCCATAGCTCTCTCAGAGTCCCTGATATCATAAAATTATTTGAGGAAACCAACACTGTATTGCAACCTTACTCTCTCAGAGGAAGATTCATGAGGGCTATTCTACTTCAGTGATTTCCTGCTCCCTTGTGTCCTTTTGAAATCCCAGTCTCGGCATGTTTTTCTCTAGGCTTACACACTCTAGTGAATCCCAACAGTGAATATTCTACCTCAAAACTTTTTTTTTTTAATTTTCAATGGTCTGTGCTGCCCAAAATTGTAACATGATTTTAAAAAAATCATTACATGTTCCTATTTCCTAGTGAGATTAATGATGATGCAGAGAAGCTATGAAAAGCCATTCCACCTCAGCTTCAGCACAAAAGCATTTAGATCTTTGATACCAGAGCTTACTATCCAGAAAGTCAAGCATCCATAAATCTAGAATCAATAAAAGCTAGAATTGCTCAACATTTAATGAAGACAAAATATTAAAGCAATTTAAAAAAGTTTCCAGAATACTTCCAATTTTAGGGTGAATCTCAAGTAGGATTGTAAAAGAAAACAATATTCTGTTTCCAGTTGCCTTTGATAAATTAGATTAGGTAAAATGTTAATTATCACATACTTTACTCATTTATTAATGAAATTTCTCGTCTTTCACACAAGGTAAACCTAATACTAATTTGAACTACCCTACTACTAATCTGTAGTAGCTCCTTATTACTGCTAAACTTTATACTAGAACATATAAAAAAGCTCTCATATGAGAAATTTATAATTAAATTTAAAAATGCTCTCAAGGCTTATACAGCTGTTTGGAAAAATGTGCCTATTTATCTGCATCACAGCTGATGAAGGATTTTTAAAACCCAAATATGACAAGAGAGTTTGAATTTTGCTCAGAATGCAAAAAACATGTGCACATTATTGCTTTGTTCCTAGATCATGATATCAACCTTTAAGCAAATGTTTCACCTACACTGCACTA
Organism: Acanthiza pusilla; assembly: GCA_036630365.1. NCBI lineage: Eukaryota > Metazoa > Chordata > Aves > Passeriformes > Acanthizidae > Acanthiza > Acanthiza pusilla. The sequence goes on from JAXCHO010000079.1 coordinate 42,283,022, forward strand.
CTTTTTCAGCCACTGTGATGCAGCCACCTAACTTGCAGTTTCTGTTCTTATGTCAGCTGGGGTGCAGCACAGAGCCCTTGGGAACAGAGTTTGCCACAGTAATTTGCCATACAATTTTTTAAAAAAAATCTATAATTTATGTATTGGCTAATAGTTTCAGCTGAGGAAGAGCGGCTGGACACGTCATTCCATCCATCTCAACTGATTTGTGGGCAGCAGATTACATAAAACTAAAAATTTTTTAACTAAACTTACAAAATTGCTTCTTGCTTTACATGTGAATGATCAGTTAAGATATTTGTAATTGCGTAGAAGGATGGAATCAAAGATCACTTCAAGCAACAGTTCAGCTTTGCAAGCTCCATAAAAATGAACAACAAACCCTTCTCCTACAACTTTTAAAACTGGACACTACGATAAACAATAAACCTGAAATATAAAACAGTGATATGGACTGCCTGAAAGGTAATGTTCTGGTGGATAATAGTTTGATATGCATCAAAGCCAGACATTTTGGTCCTTTTTACTAAATATAGTGAATAGCAACTAACTTATGGCAGAAAAATAATAATTAAAAAAATAAGTTTAGGAAATATCTATCTTCGTTGACATCAGATATTGCCCCTGTGAAAGGAGTAATGAGAGCTTCCAGTACCTTAAAATACAAGGAACAAAGTGAAGCATATTGTGTTTTCGTTTTTTCCATGAACACAGAGCAATTTCACAGCAGATATATTCAGGGTCTACAATGTCTTCACTGACAACAGATTTTGTCCCCAAATTTTACAAAAAATCACAAATAGAAATAAACTAATTCAGCCTGTTTGCATCTTACATTTGTTTGCTCAGATGATTTATTTTACTTTAAAAGAATTGCTCTTTCAAGACTATCCAAATAAACTAACCATAGTTTTGTAAAATCATTTTGAGGCCAAGGAAAAGATGATTATACCCTCTCTTACCTGACATGAGAACAATCAACAGCCCCTCAGTTCTGGCATGCAGGATACTGACAAGCTACCTAAAAAATCCCAAACAGTTCTGAAGAGCATGAAAGAATCAGTATGTTCAGGAAAAAAAAATTGCTGAATTTCAATTTCTTTAATATCAAACAGAGATCAAAGGAATAACTCATACTTTTTTTCTCTTCCAAACCATCTTCATTTGGAATCAAGTTTAATACTTGGTTGTCAAGTGTGGCCTTATCTTTTTCCTGACTTTTTTTTTTTTTTTTGCACTTAAGTGTTCCCAAAGTTTACTGAAACATTGCAATCAGCCTGTAGGATCTGGGCAAATAGAATCCAGCAAATACAGATCAATAATTCAGTCTAGTTACCTTCAGTACTGACTCTGAGACTGAAGCTTTTGCAACTCTTCACTTTCAGTGGTGCCTCTACAACCAACATGAGAATGCCGACAAGTATGATTTTGGATGAAAATGAAGTGCAAAATGTTAGAAAAACAAAGAAATATAATGCAGAATGTAGATTCCTTATATCAAGAAATAAAATAGACAAAGCACAGAATGTTAACAATGCAGAAGAGTAACAAACCAACACAGAGGTGTTTTTGGCCAGATATCTTCCAAAACGTTCACATACCCTCAGGAGAAAAATTTAGTGCAAAGTAAGCGTCACAAACAACATAAACTTCTACTACTACAGTTCTGTTGGAAAGTAAGAATTAAACCATCTGGAACTGCCCCACAGTTCAAATATTGAGCCATCAATTGTACATAAATGCTTAAATAAAACCTTCAGCACACAGGCTACCATGGTGAAAGGAGAAGCATAATGCACTCGGTGAGCATCCTCCCTACCTATCCCAGCTAGCAAAAAGAGACTAACACAGAAAAATAATAATAGCAGAAAAGACACTTCTCAGCTAAAGGGAAAAGCCTATTCTATGCAGCTAAAAAAAAAAACAAAAAACAGGCAGAAAGACATAATAAAAAAGATCACTGACTTGATCAGAGAATTGTCTCAAAACTGATATGGAAAGCACCTTGAGCCAGTGCATCATATACAGTGAAAATGAACAAATAAAAACATACAAAATTTTAATTTGTATCTTATTTACACAAGATCTGATTCAGCTTTCGGAGTTTAATTTTCAAGGATCAGGTCAATATTGAATAATTAGCAATTACATGTCTGTAAGTCACATTAGTATGCTACTCTTACTGCTATTGCAGGCAAATGCATCACAATCATTAACTGAGTTCCCTTAGAACTCTTTCTGAGGAACAGATTATTAGTTTAATAATCCATATTATTTTATCATTGGGTATCATTATTTAAGATTTCTAGAGAATCAGACAGAGCCCAGACCTCTGAGTGCTTGCCCATTGCCTATTCTACTTAAGCATCTTAAAATCTACACCACTGCACATATCAAACACCTCACAATACTGAAACTGCCTGTGTATTTGCCACTTTAAAACAGGTAACAAACACTTCAGAGACATTATTGTATCTTAGAGCCGTATCAAGTGACATAGATACCATACACTGCTCTTCTTTTGTCATGACTACAGTATACAGACTCTTCACAGGCACAGCTGCATAAAAGTAACAACAAGAACCTTCAAAAAGTGATGCACTGGTCTGTCATGGCATAGCAAGAAGTGCTTGTAGCTACCTCCAATCCTTTCTCCATCCACCCAGACATCACCACCAAAGGCCCAGATGGCCGTGACGCTGCCCTCCCCCTCCCAGCAGCTGCTGGCACTGCCAAGCTTGCTCTGACACCCCCAGCAGTGGCACCCTGGTTCCCTTCCCCTGGCCATGGGGCTGATGAGCTGCAGCAGAGATGTCCCCACTCTACAACAACTGCAAGCTGTATACTGTTTTTTTGAAGCATCACATCACTTGTAATGGATTAATGCTGGTTTTAAATTATGGAGTCTACAAATCATCCTCTGAATATTCTATTTTTTAATTTTAGTTTCCCTTCTGCTTGCTCTTTTTTCTTAGGATTTGGGTTTTTTGGTTTTATGGATTTGGGAGTTCATTTATTTGTTTGTTTGGTCTATTTGTTCATTTTGGTTTACTTCTTGAGACAGCATCTTTATCAATACTGAGTTCTTTGGGAGCCACACTCATTAAAGGCCATTAAACATGCCAACCATATCCTGCATGGCATCAAAAGGAGCATGACCTGCAGGTCCAGGGATGTAATTCTGCCCTTTTACTCCACTCTCATGAGACCCCACCTGCAGTGCTGTGTCCACCTCTGGGGCCCCCAATATAAGAAGGACATGGACCTGCTGTAGCGAGTCCAGAGAAGGGCCACAAATATGATCAGAGGTCTGGAGCACCTCTCTCCTTATGAAGACAGGCTGAGAGAGTTGGGATTGTTCAGACTGGAGAGAAGAAGGCTCCAGGGAGTCCTTGGGGCACCTTTCAGTACCTAAAGAGCTACAAGAGAGCAGGAAAAGGACTACAGGGCATGTAGTGACAGGACAAGGGGCAATGGCTTCAAAAGAAAAGAGAGTAGGATTATTACATATTGAGAAGAAATTATTCACAGTGAGGGTGAAAGGGCACTAGAGACACTGGAAGAGGTTGCTCAAAACAGTTAAGGATATCTCATCCCTAGAAATTATCAAGGTGAGGTTGAATGGGGTTTCAGCAGCCTGGGCTGGTGAAAAGTGTCCCTGCTATGGCAGGAGGTTTGGAACAAGACGATCTTTCTTGGATTGCTTCCAACCCAAACCATTCTACGATAGCAACAACCTCATCCTTCATAGTCATTGGCCTTGGAGGTTTTCACGAAACCAGAGGATGTGGCACTGAGCGCTGAGGTCTAGCTGACAAGGTGGTGATGAGTTAAAGGCTGGACTCAATGACCTCGGCAGTCTTTCCCAAACTATTTCTATGATTCTGTATGTATTGAGTGCTCTAGTGTTAGAGCCATATAATAAAACACATATTTAAAACAGAGGGTAGAAGTGTGAAAAGAGCAAAGAGTGCCAATGTTTCACTGTTTGAAACACAGTGAAATTATGCACATAACTCCTATCAAATCACAGGATCAAAGAGTGTGACAGAGAAGAGTGTTTATCTGATTGATGCTGAACATGCTCCAACATACCAGTAAGGACTCAAACAGACGGGATCAGTTAGTTGCTCTAGATCTGCTTTAATGTAGTACAGAAAAAATGAACCTCTTCCACTAATAAAATGAAAAGAGCATGTCCATGAAAACAGTCACAAAAGGAGGATATTTTACATACACAACACGCTTAACAAAATTTGGATGAAAAGACAGATTTTCAGTTTTATTGGAAATCCCTGATTCCAATTGGTTTAAATCAAATTCTTAATGCTACTGTAACTTAACACTGCTTATGCATTAAACATGCAGCTTTTACAAAGGTTCTTGTTATACACATTCATAAAAATTGGGAGGATCATAGAAATTTTTTAGGCCAAGTACATTCATTTCCTCTGTTGATCTGAATTATATTGTACAAAGGACAACAAATGGCTCTAATGATCTGTTACACTGAGACTTTTCCACTTGATGTCTGCATGGGGATTCTGGCTCACGAGGTGCCACAGAGGAGCCTGCCAAGCGCACTGCCTTCTGCCCTGTGCACAATGCCCAACTAAAAGCACAACTCCCTTTGTCTCCCATCATTTCCAATAAGCACAAGGGTCTGGAATCATCTCGCTGGGGAGAGCAACCTCCTTCCTTTCCCCACTCTTGTAGTCAGAGTCAGAGCACCAGCTCTAGGCCTCTTCCACTTCCTAGGCTGAGGTGTAGAACAGGCCTTCCTGCACATCACAGCCAGGGCTCCAAAGGCAGGACACCTCCAGTTCCCAGTGAAACTTCCCAGCTCTTAGATTAGATGCTATCTTTCTTAAAAAACCAATTGAAAACTCCTATGCAATGATATGTCATCTGAAAAGATGGAAATTTTCATGCAGCAGCACCACCACTACAGGCTGACAAATCTTTGTAGCATTTTAGGCAACTGGATGGGATGGAATTACTCAGCAGTGCCTTCCACTTCCACCTTTTTCCCCCTTCCTTTTCTTTGACAGACAGATTATTCTTTGTATGTATAGTAAGCGATTACAGAAATACTTTGCAATCATCTCTGAAAAACAATCAGAAATTTCCTAGTTTTATAAACAGTCCTAAGACAGAAACAAATTACAGACATTGCTTACAGAGTTTTAGTACGCAAAATTCTATTATAAACCTTTAACACACAGCTCCAACACATGGAAATGCAGTATCTATGAACAGTTGATTGGAAATTTTCCTATAAGAGAAATGCAAAATATTCCATGCTCTACCGTGAACTTGATAAAACTGATATGAAATTTCCCTGAGTAGTTGATATTGGCAAATGAAAATAAAGCAAAGCTCAGTAGGACACATGAAATTCATGCATTTCCAATGTAATTCCAAACAGTATAGCATAAATCAGCATGGGCATGTAATTCTTGGCTCTCTTGTTTGACACAAGCGAAGCAGAAATTATGTGTTGTTGCAGGTGTTTTGCAAGTAAACATGACGCTCAGCTGATTGTTAACAGCTGAACTTTTTTCAAAGGAAAATGAGCTGAAGGAAGATCTCAAAGCTGACTAATGATAAAACCCAGGTGGAAGTAGCTGTGGCCATCCCTGGGCTGGAGCAGTCAGAAGCTATTGTTTGTGCTAGGATGGCACTGGAAACAGGTTGCCCCTAGGGGAAGCAGGAGCAGGCTCCAGCAGGCTCAAGAAGCATTTTGGGGTAACAGCCACTTCCAGCTGGTGCGACTTCCTGGGCCCCTCATTGTGGGTCATTCCATTTGGCTCAGAGAGTGTAAGAAACATGCATCTCACACTGAAAGCTACAGAACACCTGCAGTTTCTGTCCTCTGAGAAATCTGCAGTTTCTAGCCCCTCTGTCCTGGTTTGACAATTAGAGACTGGCTCTGCTGGACATGGTGAAAAACTTCCGGAATCTTCACACAGGACACACAGGAGCCATCTTTGTACCCCACCCTACTCACTCGCAAAAACTGGGCCAAGCAAAACCAACACACCCTCAAGCCAAATTTTGAAGTTATATGACATATAATATTGTTAATCATAGCCAAGATCAACTTCTTCCAATCCCCTGCCATGGGCAGGGACACCTTTCACTAGACCATGTTGCTCAGGTGGACCCAACAGCTTTGGCTTTGGACACTTCCAGAGATGGAGCACCCACAGCTTCTCCAGGCAACTTGTTCCAGCACCTCGCCAGCCTCACAGTAAATAATTTCTTCCTAATTTCTAATCTAAACATACCTACTTTCAGTTTGAAGCTTTTACTCCTTGCCCTATCACTACATGTTCTTGTAAAAAATTCCTCCCCAGGGATTTCTTTGGTTTTTATACAAAACCCCACATGTAAAATACTTTCAGGTATGAAAGATGGAGCCTCTCTGCTACAGGTCCCATTTACTACTGAAGAGATATTTTACACACAATTCAAAGGCTGAGCACAGAGCCTTTGCAGTGTACTGGTTAGGGTAATAATGGGGAAAAAAGGTCAGAAAAAAATCTGATCTTTGTAAAGTCATATATACACTATAACAAAGTTTAACCATTTGATTTACAAAATAATTACTGCAAGGTCAACAGATACTCTCTGCATAACAGAAAAATATGTATTAAAAAAAATCTAAAATGTGAAGAGGGATCCTTGACTTGTCAATCTAGGTGAAACATCTTGCAAGGAGCTTTTTCACCCTCTCTATTCTGCTGCCCTTCTGAAAAACTCCTCTGTAAATCTTACTCTGCAGGTTCACCCTCCTTAACTGCAGGATGTTTTCAAGACACAGCAGTTATCTGTAGCCACCAGCCAGAGTGGGGAAAAAATTTAAAAGGCTACAGACACACAGAGGCCTGTCTGCTCCTGGATTTGATCAGAAATCGCTTCTCAGCAATGACACATAATACTGTTTCCAGGCAAAACATGAATAAACATGTGCATAAACTTTTGATTCAGAGCAACGCCACGCTAATTCTGTGATCCATCAGATCTTAGAAGATAAACATGATGTGATGGGGTCGTCCCTTGCTAGAAAGGCTTCCAAACAGCGACTGGAAAACTGCAAATGGTGATTAAGTGGATAAGACACTTCTCACTGTGCGTAACGTGTGGCCAGGCAAAGCAGCAGGAAGCACTTGCTCTTGAGTTAAACAGATAAAACTAAGCTCAGAAAGACTGGTCACAAAACAAGGATTCTGGTTTTTTAAAAAAATTGAAGCATTGACATTTGGTTTCATATTGTGCTTTTAAAAAACAAAAAGGAGGAAAAAGAAGGAAATCTTTCAAATATTAGTTGAGGAACTTATATCCAAGTGTAGTCCCTCACCAAGGAGATTATCGTACAGACCTGCTCCACAGGACGGCCTGAGAGTCAGATTGGAGCCCATCCAGGTCCCCTGCTTGCAAGTGTGTCTTCAGCGACAGCTTTATGGTGCCCCAAACAACATTCCCAGAGGGCAAGCTCAGGTTTCCTACCACCCAGATAGCTATGGACTACTCAGTCACGTATTTTGGAATGTAGCTGGGCCCAGCACTCTGTCCAGCTTCAGCTACCCCATCCTTCTGAAGACAGTGGGAAACACACACACAGGCATAAGAAAAAAAATATCAGTATTCAGGAGTGCAGAATGACCCAGCACCCTCCAAACACAGGTATTTTTACCTTCTGCTGTGAGGATACCTGGCATGCCTGAACAGCCTGATCACTGGCTGAATTCAGGACACCTGGCCCAGGGAGGGGAATGATGCCAGTGCTGTTCCGTCAAGTTCTGCTTGGACCTTTGCTTTACAGGAGTATGGACTTTTAAGTCTGGTGCCTGAGCCAAAGTCTAGCTCATCTCACTTATTCCCTGAGGTTACTGGCCACACAGAATATTACATTTTCTCCACACCAAACTGTTGAGCAGTTTCACCATGCACCGTGAACCAGCTGGCCTCGTTCACCAGCTGGAGACATCAGCTTTTCAGGGTTTCCTTAGTCCTCAGACCTACCAATGACTGCACCTGTAAAAAGCCCCGATGAATTAATAATACAAACAAGGCAACAGTGCGCTCATGATCAACTTCAGGACCAAAGTCCTGTCAGACTAACTGTGCAATGACGGGCGCTGCACATTGAACAGGACTGCATGGCAGTCAGAAGGACATGAGTGGTCCAACAGAAAAAACAAGGAATGTGCTGCATTGGCTTGTGCCAGTTCTAATTAAAGGATCTAGAAGTACTGTGGTAAATAGAAGGGGATTAAAACAAGGATTGCAGAACCCCAGCTAGATGTCATCTTAATGTTACGCAACTCCTTTCTCCTGAAAACAAAAGGTGGATTCAGCAAGACCTAAGTCGCCTTGCCTGTGCCAGGCAAAATCCTACCCTGACCTCTCACTGATCGCTGCTTTAACTCCACACCGGCCCCAGGCACTGAAAGAGGAGAACAGAGAGACCTTCTAGATAGTGAAACCTACCCCAGCAGAGCAGGCAACACATTCCTTTGTACCAGCCTCTCCAAGGGGAGTGGCAGAAAAGCGTTTCCAGTGAGAAAGGAGAAGCTGACGCCAAAGAGGAGGCGAAAGCACAGAAGCAGAGGCACAAAGCAAACCTTTGGTGTAATCCTGATACAGCAACAACAGAGCCCTGCCTGGGATCACCAGGTGTCCTCGTACCACCAGGACAGGCTCACGGCTCACTTCTCCACAATTCCTCATTCATTTGGTGGGATGTCAAGTCAGACTAAATCTAAGATTCCACCAGTAACCCCACCCAGCTTGGATCAAAAGGTGGCAACACCAGGCCTCTGTAAGGAGCCACCACCCAGGGAAGCCAATTTGAAGTCCCCCACCACTGTGAAAAGTTAGAGGCTCCCACTAGGTTCTTAATTAGTACTTCGTATGTGTCACTCAGCAAACCAAACTTTGCCTATGGTAACATTTTTTAGGACTTCCCCTATTTCTACATGTTTTTAAAACAAAAAGACAAAGGAGGTGGGTGGAGGCATAAATACCCTGAAAGAAACCCCACACAAATTACTTATAACTTGTTGCTTGTCAAAGTTACTTGCTTTAAGAGGCCAAAAGATTTTAATAAATGTCTCATACAGTGTGACTGATGCACCTACTTGTCCAATTAGTACTGCAAACAAACATAAATATGTCATTAAAATACATAAATGTATATTACTTTGGTGTCCTACACTTTACCACTTCCAATATATTTCTGAAATGAATTTCATTTTAGGAGAAAACACTCCATCACACGCTCTCATCTGCAGATACTTTTGCGTGATGGTGCTTTTTTGTTATCAAAAAAGCTTCTGCTTTATGTGGGATTTGTCATGGAATATAAAATAAACACCTACAAAAATGTTTTACTCGAGCAATCAGTAGAAATCCCTCATTGAACAGGAGGGGGTTTTTTTATGGTTTGTGTGCCTTTACTTGGATGCAGTACTGCTTACACAGACTTCTAAATTACATTGCAGAGTTCTCCACTCTGTTATTGATTGATCTGAGATTTTTGGCAAGTCATTTCACCACCGTGCGGTTCTGTCTCTTCCTACCTATCCTCTGTGTCTAATTAGCCTTTATAAACCCTTTGGGGCAGTGACTGTTTTTCACTGCCAGCTTGTAGTACCTGTCACCAAGGGATCTCATTTCAGTTGGCTTGATAGGCTAATAAAAGCATTCATGTTATAAGAGATTATTTTTTTTCCTTTAATTCTTAAAAAAATTAAGCAATTACATTGGAGAAATATAGTACAGAGCCCCTGCCATGGGTAAACCATATACATTTCGAAAGACCCTTTCTTCCTAAAAAGCTAGACAGGCTTTAAATAACATTAAAAAAAAAGAAAAACAAACAAAACCATAAAAAGACAGTGGAGAGGACAAAAATATAATCATTATGATTGTGAAACTCAGCAATTTCCCAAGGGTTCTTAAAAACCGTATCTCATAACCTAGGTCAGGAGACCAAAGAGGGAAGGAAGTTTTACGCAGTCCCAGCTTCCCTCCTCACGCTGAAATTCACAGAAGGAGCTGAGGACATCAAGGATAACTCCCTGTTGGGGGATTCTGAGTAAGTTCTTTTTCTAAATGATTTTTAGAACCTGGAAGCTATTCAGGTAGTCTAATAACAAGGGCAATATTAGTGTCTAAAGGGATAAAAGTGAAGACTTCTGTTTTACTGTGCCAGCTGCAAATCTCTTTCCCAGCAGCATCCTCCTCACAAGCTGGCCAGCACTGCACAGAGGGAGGAGTTGTGCAGCTCACTGCAACCTGTTCCTACAGCAATTGGTGAAAAAGTTGCTTTCTAGTTACCAGAAATCGTCTTAATATTGACCCAAAAGAGCACTATTTGGGTCCCAGTTGAATTTACTACTTTTCTAGAATGGGTACTGCTCTAGGCAAATGCAGGAGGTGCTTTCTCAGATATGCAAAAAATAAAAAAAATTTTAAATCTCCGGCTTCTCTTGTACACTCAGAAACACTAATTTCACTACCCTTAAAGCACAGGCACAGACATGAATCCCTACTAAGGAGAAGCAGCTATTACACTTCTGCAAGTCAGATTAACTGTATGCAAACCCATACAATATTTCACACATATTTAAAAGTGGCATTTTTAAGTTTTATGGGTTCATCTGTTCTGAAGATTATTTTAGTACATAAGTATCACAGGCTTAACATAAAAACTCAACACAAATATGAATCCAGAAGACCTTTTAATTGATATTTCAATTACCGACTTTTAATTTTAATTAAGGAAACCAAACATTTTGATTTTACTTTATTTTCTTAATAAAATCTCCAGTACTGTGATGAATTCTTTTCCTGATATCTTTTATGCTATTTTTACTGGAAAATGACCAAATAGAGTGAGTGTGGAAAAGCTCTTTTTACTGGCTTATCTGAAATTCCAGTAATTCTTCTTGAAGTTTACAGGGCAGAAATTTCTTCTACATGTAATCAAGCAGATAAAATGAAAATCCAAATTCTTCAGGAAATGCATTCTCTGTACACAGTATAACAAAGATTTTTTGAATAGGCTTCACTAGCAGTATCTATAATACAAAGAGAATGAGACAACAGACCAGTACTACCAATAGTAGAAGCTCCACATCAGCAATAACCACCATATTCTCTTAAATCTAAAAATATTGCTTAACTTTTATCCACTTTACAACTTGTATCAACAAGACTGGAATATGATCAATTTGAGTTACAGATCCTATGTTAAAATGATACCAAATATTTCCAGCACCTACTTCCAAGAAAGTCATTATGTTAGACTCTGAATTTAATGTGAATACTTCCTTACATTGCCATAGAAACGAGAGACTCCCAACTTGAAATTGTCATGCTAGTTGCTACAACGAAAAGGCAGTTTCTCTCACCAGGAGTTTTCAGATTTCATGCACGAAACAACAAAAAAATAGAACAAACCCACATGGAAAGGGAAATCAGAAATACCAGTAAAAACAATTACTATATAATTTATATATGTATATATGTATATATGTATATACATATACACACACACATATGTATATAAAATGAAGAGGCATCAGAGCACATCACCCAGCAGTATCATCAAGTGCAGAACAGGCATCCCAGTGGGCATGAACTTCAAGGAGAGTTTTGCAAATGAGTGCTGTAGTGGCTGAACAGGGAATTTGGGGGGTAATTACACTTTACCTAACCAAAGCACTCATCTGTTTAATCTGCAGAAGTGTTCACGTCCTCCATCAGTCTGATACAAGAGTTCAGCAGCTGCTCCCTTTCCCACTTGCAAGAATTTAATTTCCATGATAGGAGCACCTACATGCTCTATTAGCTTTTTAAGCTTGCAATAGGACTCTTCAACCCTTAGAAATATAAAATGCTGCTCCTATTAAAAAACCCAAGGACAGAGAATTAAAATATAATGGGATTAATACTTGTTTATACTAACATACCATTTTGGAAGCATGCGAGAGGCTTATGTGACATTTATTAATGCAGATTTAGCACAAAGAAGGACTTAGTAAGGAAATAACAGAAACCAGCACAGCCATTCCACTTTAGACTAGTTAAAGAACCAGCTGTGTGAATGTAACATGATAGGAACTATTCAGTGTAACTCATATGGGGTACAAATAGGACCATTCCTCAGATTTCAGTCTAAGTAGAAAAAAAAGAAGTGTGTGCTATAAGAACTTATATGTGAAATGGATGTCCTGGAATGAGACTAATGCCCCAATTTTGTTTCCTTTTAGCTTCTGTAGGACAGGTTAGGTGTTGCTTTATGAAATGGCAATATTTTATCAAAAATATGCAGATTAATTCATTATTGGCATAAAGGAAACAGCTAGAAGATTTTTTTTTATTTTATATTGCAAAAAGAACCTTAAAATGGGCAATTTAAAAAATCATATTGCACATTTGATTTTGACAAATGCAAGGGCAACATGAGATACGGAGCTACCATTAAATAGGTAAGTAATAAAAGACAACTTGTACCTGTTTTCAGGAAGGATTTCCACTCTGGAATACTAATGTTACATTAACACAGCTACACAGTGTACTTCCTAGTACAGTGTAGAAAATTTTGCTCATACTCTACCATTATTTTGCACTTGTTCAGCTATGTATAGTGACTCTACGAGCACTACTCATAATGCTAAAATCTATTTCTAGGGTTTTTTCCTTCTTTTTTCCTGCATATTGAGGACACAATATTTCTTCTGAGTTTTTAAAAACAAACAAACACACACACTGTGCCTCTGCAGAGAGTGAGTGATCTCAATTTTGTCCTCAGTGTCTGACCTAAGAGACTTACAGAGGAAACCTCTGGCCCCCAGCGTGGTAATCTGGGAATTCTGTGAACAATTTAACAATCGTGGACAATTCAATGAAATTACTGCCATCACCGGCTATAGAGACAATCATATGTTGTCAAGGCTGTGTCACGTATCTCCCACCCCAGGGACAATAGGAGATTGTTACATCAGGCCTTCTCCCATCAGAACAGGCATGATCTGGAATCACAGAATGCCAGAATTCTGTGTCAAAACAAGTGTCTGCATGCTTTCTGAAGTAAACTCAAGCAGAGAGTGCAAATGTCTTACTGCAGAATAAACTAGTTGGTGCTAACGCTAGACCTGAAAGATGTGCTACTTGAAAGGTTCAAGATGAATTCCACAAACGCAGGAAGGTGCTTCAGTAGCATAAAAGGTGTGGAGCGGACAAGAAAGGACACTGGTGGCAGGCAGGACGCCATGATTTGCAAAGAAAAGGTGTATGGGGGACCTCTATGAAGTACACTGATCTGAACCAAGGATGGCTCAACAGAGTTACAAAAACATTATATAAAAATGTAAGGAGGCATTACTTCATCTATGGATGTGGCAGCAGACAGCCAATTTGTCTTGTCAGAAAACCATAAAACACATGCACATTTGTTTTCTTAATTCCGTTTTCACATGGTGGTTAATACCTGAACTGTTGCCCTTGCTTCCCAAGGTCAGAGGTCTGAAAAGAAAGGCGCAGTAATGCCTTAGTGTTTATGGTCCTGTACTACCTCTGAAGGTCCATGCACCACAACTGTTTGGCACCAGGGAAGAAGGATGCAGAAACAGAGCCAGGGATGCCAAGGTGCTGCCTCAGCAGCAAGGGACCCAGCATGCAGCTCTGTCCATAACTAAACACTACCTGGTAAATCTCCTTTTTTGTAGGAATGTCATACACATATGAATGTCATTCTACACAAATAAGTGTTTCTCCCCCACTTCTCAGGTGGCACTACTGTTTCACCCCACTTTCATGAGAACCTGGGACAAAAACATAGACGTATTAAGAATATCTCATGCTTTCAGCTGAAGAGGCAGGAATGCTATTTTTTCCTTTGAAATTAGTTAATTGTGCATGTTTTAGAGGGCCAGCTTTAGACCAGCATTCTTCTGGAGAAACCAGCTGGTCATCACTTGGACTCGTGCACCATTCACTGCATATAAAACTGACTGGATGGCTGGGCCTAGAGAGTGGGGGGAATGGAGCTACATCCCACTGGTGGTCAGTCACCGGTGGGGCTCCTCAGGGCTCATTACTGGAGCCAGGCCTGCTTAATATCTTTATCAATGATCTTGTGTTTTCAGTTCTGGGCCCCTCAGTACAAGACAGACACTGAGGTGCTGGAGCATGTCCAGAGAAGGACAACAGAGCTGTGGAAGGGTCTGGAGTACAAGTCTGAGGAGAAGCAGCTGAGGGAGCTGGGGTTGCTCAGCCTGGAGAAAAAGAGGCTCAGGGCATATAGAGTGCGTTCAACACTCTCTACAACTGCCTAAAAGCAGTGTAGGGGTGTAGGCAGCTGGGGGTCAGCCTCTCCTCCCAAGTAACAAGTAGTAGGACAAGAAGAAATGACCTCAAATTGCACAAGGGAGGTTTAGACTGGTTATTAGGAAAAAGTTCTTCTCTGAAAGCACCCTCAAACATTGAAACAAGTTTTCCAGAGAAGTGGTTGAGCCACCCAACCCTGGAGATCTGGCACTTAGGGATACAGTTTAATGGTGGACTTGGTAGTACTGGGTTAACAGTTGGAGTCAATGACCTTAAAGGTCTTTTCCAAATGAAATTATTCTATGATTTCAACATGCTTTGAGAAACTAAGACAGACCTAGGAAACACATGCTCCCTGTGCTGAATTTTCCTGCACTGGAGACACAGGGCTATACATCTCTCTTTAACATGACAGAACACGTAAATTCTAAAGCCAGTAATGTTGTACTTTAATAATCTCTAAATTTTTTTCCTGGGACTTTCACACGATTTTACTCTCTCCGTTTTGTTCCTTGTCTTACTCTCCTTCATCTCAAATTCACACATTGTGGAAATAATCAAAGACATCCAGGAAAAACGTCTGAAGCTGATAAGCAGAGCAAAACAGCATTATTCATATATTACTAATCATAATGTATGTATGAATGAGAAGACACAACACAGGTAGTGCTGTGTTGACAGCAAGCTACCTTTTGATTAAGCTTTCTGGATTCTAGCAATCTGCAGGTTCTGACTAAGAGTTCAGGAATAATGTAAAAAGGATAAATACATGGCAGATACACACAAACAACAGCCTTCTTTCAGATCAGCTTCTAGTGAAGACTCCAAATTCTTGATAGCAGGTTGGAATAAATGAGAGATTTTAGGTTAACATTAAAAGAACATTCAAACCACAAGTACTAGTTTTGAGATTATCATTTACCAATGAGGATTTTTGTCCAGTTTAGGAATGCTAAATAATTTTTGTTAAAGCCCTTAAGTACCTTTCTTTTCTCTTGCTTCTACCCACCACTCCACTTTCCATTGGGTAGTTTCAGCCTACAGTTAGAAAGCTAAACAAATGGCCAGAAAACTACGACACCTTCTTACTGGATAGATTCCTGTGAGGTTAAAAAAAACCTGATCTGTAACAAATTAGATGTGCTGAGGAGAGACTGCTGGGATCACAGCCCCTGTGGTTTTAGAGAATTCAGTTAAGGCCAGCATTGCAACAGCATTCAGCAACAAAACCCAATGACAGGCAATTTGCCACTGAAATCAATACCTTCCAACTCTGTGCTCTAGACTGCACCTACCTGGATAGGCACCTACTCAGTCTTATTCTAAAGTTTGTGATTATTTTATTTCCTACTGTAGAATCCTCTGGCATTCTGTACATTGCTGTACAATGCTGGGCCACCAGAGTAAACAGGTCATTGTAACTATCATATATTTATTTGCACCAAAACTTGAATGAAAAATAGTCTAGAGTAGTACTGTAACAACACTTGTGTAGCAGTACTATACAAATTCTTACACAATCTCAACCTACAGATAAAAATTCCTACTAGTCTCAAAAAACCCTAAAATTATATAAATGGATGCACATATACTTATAAACACCTATGTATGTAAGAAAAAAAAATACTTCCAGAACGTTAACACAGTAAAGGAATATCACTATGTTCTTTGACTTATACTTTGATGTTCCTCCTTAACAAAAAAAAAAAAAAAAAAAAAAAAAAAAAAAAATTCCTTTATTTTTTTGTTTATAGCACCATGAGGAAGAGAGGAAAAAGAAACATCTGCTTCTAAAACTACTGCAGCACTTTCCATCACCCTTTCTAAATCACAGTTGTGACCACCTCCTCCCATAAATCCCTTCTGAAGGAGTACTTTTTCCATGTATACATCACTTCTTGTATACAAAATATGTAGATGAATAATTTATAGAATCTTTCATGTCATGAAAAGAGCTCCTCATCTATAAGGAACAAGGAGAAAATCAAGAACACTGAAAGCAAAAGCTCAGAATTCGTATCTTTCATGAAATGCTGAATTAATGCTGGTGAGGTTACAGGATGCATAAAGGAAGTCAGGCACAATTCTACCCCCTAACACCAGCACTTTCCTTTGATGTCAACAGTATCAACAGATGGACAAGTGTCACTGTGAAATTAACTTTACATTATGTGACTAAACAGAACTAAGCAGAGCACTCTCAATTATTTAATTTCTTCAAGGAAATGATGCACTAACGAAGTCATGGCCCCATCCTCTAATGGCGCATTTGTAATTCTCAGGGAAGGAAAAAGACTGATGAATATAACTCTACTGCCAGTGAACACAGAGTCCCTGACATGAAACATCACAAGCTCTCTGGAGGAGCTGAAGAATAAATCACAAGCTACATGAGTCAGAAGTCAGCTTCAATGGTCTTCAAATTAAGATGGACAAGCATAAGAATAACACAAAGTAATGGTAAAAAAAGAACTCTGAATTTCATTTCAGGAGTTAGTAAAATCCTAAGGAGCCCAAATTAGGAAAAAGGAGAAGGTCTGAAGTACAGCGTATTTTCAAACACTATCTATGCAAAAGTCATAGAGAAAAGTACAACCATGCAGGTTTTCAGGTTCTTTGGGTCTGGTTTTTGCAAGACCCTTGTGATTTTTTTTGTTCTGGAAAATCATGCAGCTTTCTGCTGCAAAATACTGTTCTTGTGAAGATAACTATATCCAACATTCCCATCTTGGAAGATAGTATATAGTGATATCCAGGAATAAAAAAATCACCAGAAGACTATCTGTATGCACAGAGTGTTCTAATGAATGTAGAAGAGAATTATTTATGACCTTAAATAACAAAAGAAATTAAAAAAAAAAACAACCAAGACTAACTATACATAGCAATATGTGTATGAAATAGTCTGTAGTAAAATACTAACATTTTAACTAGCTGACATGGCATTTACATGTGCAGGTAAAACTTAGGAGAACCGCAACGTTCCTGTATTTCTCTGTCAAAAGGCTTGTCACAGACTTTTAATGAAATTTAAAAAGTTACGCCAGGCTTTAATTGCAAAGCTTATGGATGAAACCATTAAGAAAAAACTCTACAAGGCTATTAAATGCCTTAGCCACAAATCAGTGGGTGCTGGGACAGCACCATCCTGTCCTTTTAGTCTTCACTGGGAAACCACAGTCAGGACTACCAGGTATAGGATGTGGAGGATGCAATCTGCCCAAGCATGGCTGCTCTTGTGTCCATGCTAATGAGCGTCCAAACCTTTTCCTGACTGGGAAAGCACTTGACAATATTCCCAAGTCCATCTATAGTTAGCAAAACATTCTAGCATATGCTTACTATTAAAGCTTACTATTAGTGGACTGAGAAAAGTAGAACTGGTTTTTAGTTCCTCCTTACATTATGTGTACTAAATGCCTCTTTTGCATAAAGAGCCAAAGAATTAGGGGTTGACGCTTAAAGTCTGACTATTTAGAGTCATGTAAGAGGCATTAGAAAGTGTCCATATAAAGAGTCTGTGTTATTCATATTTCATATAGTCAAACAACTAAACACTTCCAAAACTGAATTAAATTGCTCAATTGGTCAGATCACCTGGTTACTTAATACATCCAAACCATTTTCCTTGAGAGACAGACACATTATGCAGCAGCTCCAGGATAAAATCTGTTGCAATGCTCCTGAGTTCTGAAATCCACATTTTCAGACTGTTTGTTGGGATTCTGCTGAGGGCATCTGTGGAAATTCCTAACTCTATGTAAAGAATAAAGATTCTGGTTTGTGCAGTACAATTGGGTGGGCTGCTCCTGCAACCCTTCAAGGAGTCTGTGCACAGGGCAGACCTGTGTCACCCACTGATGGGAATTACTGTGGATCTGAGACAGCAGTGATGAACAGAGAATGGAACTGGAGGCAACAGTGCTCCCCACATGACTGTTCCCCATGTGATTACTTATCCAAATTAAGATGCCTTTCCTTAACACACTGCTACTTTTACAACTACGCATCTGTACGTGTGTGGGAAGAAGACAGCACTTAATCCAAACTGTTCTGCATGTAAAAACAAACATATCTGAAATTCAGAAATACTTCTTTAAGAAACAGTATGAGGCTTTTCTCCTCACCCAGCAGAGCAGAAGGTCAGAATGCACTTTTGCAATACACCCAACTAATGTAACTGCTGTATACAATTCTCTCATTGGAAGGGTATATATTTTTTAAAAAGCATGAGCTTTGCAGAGGAAACCCTGACTTCTTTATCTGATGTCAAGGACAGCTTTGCCTTTGACTTCATCTGGGCCAAGATTTCATCCCATGTGTTTCTAGAGATTCTCTGCGATTCTGCCAACAGTAGCACAGTAAGTGGCTCGCAAAAAAAAACCTAACCAAAAAAAAACCCAAACAGGAAATAGTCTCTAGGGAATACTTCTTTGTGAACACTTACAATTAAGATTAAATAATAACAATAATGTTTCTTACAGTCTTTTCTCCCCATGCAAAACCATACATAAGTTCCTGCATTAAAACCCTATTTATTAGGTGCCATACTTAGGAGAATTCATGTTGAATCATATCATGGAACTGCAAATCAGTTTCTCATGAAGTTTACTCCTCCTCATGATATGCAGCAACTCCTACATTTTATGTTTGGGGTTTTTATAACTCAAGACATTTAGCTAACATAAAACAGCAATATTCCATCAGACTTTTCAAAATAAGTGTTTCACCTAGCAATGTGATAAATGATGAAGTATTTAATAATTTTGGTGAAGGGGTTGCTTAATCAAACATAACATAATGAAAAATCATAAAAGCCCCTTTATTTTCTGCACTTCAAAACAGCTAATACTTGAATTAGCCATTCCCTGATTTAATCTACAAGTGAATTTTCATTGCTGAATTGTCAAAACTTTCAAACAAGAGAAATACTCACAGTCTCCTAAGGATCACATTATAAATAGTCATGTCCTACCTCCACATTTCTCTCTCTGACTTCATTTCTAAGCAGCACTGGAGAAGCAGCTACAGTCACATGGTGCATTCAAGGTCACGCTATTCTAATTGACAGAGATATCATTGATAAATTATGCGGAAACAATGATAATTGAGTCATTAACCTTGTTCCGGCACACTAAAGGTGCTTTATAATTAAAAGAAGAACAAAAGTTACAAAAACATATAAAGATTTTATTGCTCAGCCTTTTCTCTCCTACACACTGCTGCAAAGCACTGTTAGGGAATAGTAATATTGCTGTAACGTGGCTGCCTGTGCTTTGTCACCGAGGGGTGCAGGGACTACACTGGCTTACACTAGAAGGAGGAGTCAGGTAGTAAAATGCACAAACCATTGACCTTTTTTCTTTTTTTTTTTAATGGGAAGCTGGACCCAGAAGGCCTCTCTCTTTGGCATAAAGGATGCTGGAGCACATGAAAGATCATTCCACTCAGGAAGTCTCTCTCAGTCCAAGAATCCATGCTGAACTGTCATTTCCAAACACAGAGTCGTGTGGCCAGTGCTTTGAGAACTTGCATCAAGACCGTAGTGAGTTAACACACTGCACTGAAACTCCTCAGATATGTACAGATACATAGAATTAGGTAGAATTCATAATTTATCCTTTATGTCTCACACAGAAACTTGCAGTAATTCCCAGACTAAAAGCCTGACTAATGTCCCTAATTCACGTATGACAGGCAATTTATTAAGGGTGTACACATTAATGAATCACTAGTGGTTGCTTTGACTTAAAGAAAAATATTAGAAAAACAGTGAAGAGATGGAACTGTTTCACACAGCAACTCAAAGTAACCTTAAATTTGCCTTAAAGAATCTATAGGATTTCTGAAAAAAGAATTAAAATTTTGATTACAGAAAATCTGTCCTTATCTTCTTGACACTTCAACAGCTGCTTCTTTCTGAATCCCATCACAGTAAGACCACTCACACTGAAATTATTAATAAAAAGAGGAAAGTACAGAGCAGGTTTCCTGAAGTTCAGGTGCCCAGAGATGACCCTGTATTGCCAAAACAGAATCCATTATACTCATTTTTAATGTTCACTTATCACATGAACTATTGTGTCTCCCTGCATAGCCTGACTGTCAAGATATGATCTACAGCATATTGCACAACTTACCCATACAGACAAATAAAGAAGTCCCAGATCATATCTGTATTTAGAGGCTTGACCTTATGTAGATAACTGAACACATCATAAAGTACATTCTGAAGGCCTGAGTGGAAATCAGACTCTTTCTACTGGCTCTGTCATGTCTGGATAAACTAATAATTGGCATATTCTTCAAGCATTCAGAAGTATCACAAATTATACTTTAAACAATAAACCATCAATTACAAAGAGGAAGTAAAATTGCCAAATTATACCCAATGTCAGAGAGATTCTCCTCTGTGTCCTCTGAGCACAGGCTGATGGCTACAGTTGCAGAGCACAAGCGCCTCTGATGCATGGTATCTAAAAACTTCCCACCGCAGAAATTCCCAAGTTTTCAATGGCTGGGCTCGCTGCCCGGCTGGAATGCGTACTTTAGCGATACGCCTACAGCCGCTGCACCACCCATAGCCAAGGAGCACCTACAGACTCGGTTCCCAGAGCTGCTCCTGTGCTCCAGAAACGCTGCTGGGGTAGCAGAAACCTCTTCACAAGCGCTCGTTCAGGTGCAGAGAGCTCAACTCACCATAGTTTAAAAAGGACAAAAACAAACACGTAAACAGCATTTGTGGCGTCTGTTCTCTACTGACTTTCCTGGAAACGCATTAAGCTATTCTAGCATTTCAAAATAAATAAAAGAAACAGAGGAGAGGCAAGAGTATTCCGTTCTTTCCCAAAAGTTTCTGTCTGCCTGTCCTCCCACTTGCTCTGAGCTCTCCGTTCCCTGGGATTAGCGATCGTTTTCACCAGGGATCAAATGAATGACTTTTCCGCTAATGACACTTAAGAGATGCTAAAGCCACCCTGGGCGCCACCAGGGACCCGGCGCGCGGCGGCAGCCCCTGTCCCCACGGCCAGGCGCCCGGAGGGAGGCGAAGCCAAGGGCGAGCCCCGCTCCGCAGCCGGCCCCGGCCGCCGCTCCGGGCCCCCGGCAGCGCCAGCGGCAGCAGCAGCCGGAGGGGCGGCGGGGGCTGGGGCCGGTCGGTCGGGTCGGGTCGGGTCGGGCGGGGACCCGTCCCCGTGAGCCCGGGGCTGCAGGGGGTGCCGCCGCCGCCCCCCGGCCGGCCCCCCCCGGCATGGCGAAGCGCTGTCACTGACGCACATTTAATTCGCCCGGCTGCGGGTACCGCGCAGCGCCGCTCGCATCCTCCCCCCGCCGCCGGGGAGGGGGCGGCTCCGGCGGGGAGGGGGAAAGTCAAACTGCAGCAACAAAGTTGCTCCCCCTCCGCTCCCCCAGACCTGCCCCGGCCCCCAGGGGGGAGGGCAGAGAGGGGGGCCCATGCCCGCCTTACCTTGCTTGACGCACTTGAGGCGGATGGGGTCCTTGCAGTGTTTGATCACGGCCAGCACATCCCTGATGGTGAGCCCGGCCACGGGGGTCTCGTTCACCTCCAGCAGCAGCTCCTCCGGCACCAACTTGCTGCCGCCCTCATAGGCCACCTTGCCGGGCTTCACTTCCCCCAGGTAGGGGAACTGCCCGTTCTCGGCGCCCCCCTTCAGCTCGAAGCCCAGCTGTCCCTCCGGGTTCCTCACGATTACGATCTCGTGGACTCTGCTCGTCCAGTGGCTTTTCTTCTTCAAGCCCTTGGACATTGCCGTGGGGATGCTCTGCCCGACTCCCTCCCTGCAGTCTGTGCTTCTTCCCTCCCTCCCTCTCTGCCCCCCTCCCCGGGGCAGCCGCGCTCCTCCGGGCAGGCTCGGGGCGGGCGGCAGCGGCCGCGGCTGTGCCGGCCGGCGGCCCCACGGGCTGCGAGCTGGGTCGGGGAGCGCCTCTGTGCCCGCTCCTCCCGGCTTTAGCTGATATCCATGGCAGCCGCGGCCGCCGGACCCTGCCTGCGCGTGGATGTACTAGTTGTAGAGAAACTGGCAGGAGGGAGGAGGGAGGGAGGCAGCGCGAGGGAGGGGACGGCCGCGGCGCGGGGAGGAGGAGGAGGGGTGTCGGTGTCGGTGCCGGAGCGAGGCGGGCGCAGCTTCGCCGCTCCCGCCTCGCCTGACCCGGTAGTGAAGGCCGAGAGAGAGGCTGCCTGGCACGGCCGGCAGAAGGCGGAGAACGACCCGGGCGGGGGGGCGAGGGCGCCCGGCGAGCGTGAGGGAGAGCGGCGACCCCCGCCCGGCCCCCTCAGAGCGGCCCCGGCCGGGAGGGGGCGCTCGGGGGAGCGATGGCGCTGCCCCGGCCGAGCCCGCACTGCTCCCGCCGCCTGCCCCGCTCCGGCCGGCCCCGGCCCGGCCCCACACCGCTCCTGCTCCGGCCAGACACGGCCCCACACCGCCCCCGCTCCGGCTGGACACGGCCCCACACCGCCCCGCGCTGCAGCCGTGAGGGGACCGGCGGCGCCGTAAACCGTGGGGCCCGCGGGGGCTGGGGGAGCTGCCTGAGGCGGAGCTGAGAAGAGTCCTGCGGTCCGGGAGCTCTGCTCGCGGCCGGCAAGGACCAGAGGCAGTGGGGCTTCGGGCTGTGGCTACAAAACCAAGTTGCACCTGTTTGCTTCGAGGTTCTCGGTGTTACGGGCGTTTGCAGAGTGGTTTCACTCCACTCGGAGGTCTCGGTCAGTTTATTGAGTTGCACATGGGCACTATTGTTAACGCTGGTTGCTGTGGCCGGAGTTGATGGCTCAGGTGGGTGCTACACCTAAAGAGGGTATTACAAAGAGAGGGGTGGCAGTTCTTTCGTATAATTTACTGAGCGTTCATCACCCTCGCACAGGCTGCCCTCTGCTTCTTGGCCTCAGTGGCCAAAGACCAATACTCCAACCTGCAGAGCTTGCCTGGAGCCCCAGCAGTGGGATACAGTGTTCAGCAGGGGATCCTGTAGCTCGCTCCTCCTATGGGCCACCCCTTTAATTAGTTCTGTCATATGCCTCACGTGTGTGCAAGCAGTGTAGCAATTGACATGTCTTTCTGGGAAACTTGCCTTGCCTAAAAAGACAGTTTCCATCCGAAGTGGAGGTTGACAAAATAGAGGCAGAACAACCTCCTGACTTTAAAAAGCACAGTTTTTGTACCTGCAGAATATAGGAGAGGAGGATTCATGAAGGCGGGGGTCTGTAGACAGGGTACTGAATGGGATAAGGCAGGAGAAATGTACTTTGTGTTATGGCATGTGATTTAAAGATGGTCAGATATTTTTAAAATTTCGATTAAAGTGACTCTGCAATGAAATTTTTCACAAATTGTATTGCTGTTTTTCCCCTTGGTTTCTATGGAAACAGGCCTTTATGCGATCATGCTTGGCTGTGTCTCCTTTACTTCTCCAATAACTTTTGAAGCTGTTGGGCAGTTTCACCCAAATCTATCTCAAATATAATTAAGTTATTTCATGAAAACAGGCAGCTGGGTAGGGCTGAGAGGTCCTGTAAATGTCCCAAAGGCTGTAACATGAACTTGCCTCTTATTAAACTGTGATTCACATGGTTGAGAGACCATATAAATGTCTTGGTAATGAGAAAAGTTTCAATTACAGCTCATTATCAGCCTCACTATAAGTCTGTGGGAAACCAGGGCTCTTCAGTTCATTTTCCCCCAAAATTACTTGTGTTCCAGAGGTGGAACAGAGACATGCAGAGGGGAAGAAAGCAATGAGAAATTTCTGTATTCTGCAAGTAATTTCACCTGTTTTTCTGGGGGGGCTGGTCAGAGGTACAAAACTGTGTGTGAGGGGCTTCACAAAAGTGGGCTCAAAGGATAAACAAAACCAAGACCCCACATATCTGGAAATATGAGAGGCATTAGTGCAGACAACTGAAGATGGGAGGGAGCTGGAAAGGTACCTTGACTGAAGGTACTAAGATGTGTTCACTGGTGGGACAAGTGTTACGTAATGGTCTCCTTTTCCAAAGACCATCAGGAGTGTCCTGCTGTCACTAGGAGTAGGGTCGCTGGTCTGGACGAAAATAGGCTGAGGCATTTGGAAAGAGCAAGAGAGTCAGCAGGTTTGTCTCTCTGTAGCCCTGCCCTTTCATTTTGTCTTGGTTTTTAGTTCAGAACCGGGGTAGGAGGGAAATGGCTGAGAAGAGGAATTACAAGACATAACATCCTGTTATCCTTCCATTTCACGATTTTTATCACAATCACTTCTTTGCTGAGTCATCTGCTCTACTGAAGTCCACTCTACTAAAGTGCTCACCAATTTTTGATTTAGAGTTCATAGTCATTCTGCTAGTATAGTATTGCGGTTGTTGATTTGTCTTACAATTAAAATAAATTTCTAAATAACTCCATGTTTACCACAATATATACACAACACTAGGACATCTGCCAAAAATACAGCTTTTAATAAATATGTCAAGTAATATTGGAAATATGCCTAGATGGGGGAAAGTCATCCCGTGGGCGTTATTTTTCTGTTTCTTAGGAGTCTCTAGTAGTTTATTGATCAGAGTTTTTAAGTGCTCATTACCATTTTAAGACAGATTATATTAACAGTAGGTAATGGGTAGAGCATTTCTTATTTCACATGTGCTATGGACAAATTGGACTCTTCATTTCTACCTGCAGTTAGTTGTATTAATCTGAAACAGTACCATGTAGAGGTGGTGGAATTGGTCCTCCGGGGGCATTAACTTTGCCTTCTGGAGGCGGGCAGCAGTGTGAGCCAGACAGAGCCCAGCACAGGCATCTGCAGTTTGGCAGAGAAGTGGGAGATTCGATGGAAGGAGCCTTTACAGTTTTCCCAAAGCAGACCTGTGTGTTAGTTGATCCTCATGTCGGGGAAGGATGACAGTTTTCAGGTTCAGAGACCAAGAACACTTGGTGAGTAGAATGGCAGATCATACCTGTTAAGATCAGGAGGAAGTAAAGAATGTGAGTAAAGGATGGATGAAGAATATGGTGTTTCTCTGCAGCATTTTCTTACAGGGGGCACAAGATTTTAGAGTTTTGAGTTAACTGTGTATGGGTAAAGTTTTGCCATCCTATCATCACTGGCTTTTGTGCTTTGCGCCTAGGGCAGTAATGCCAGAAATGCATTGTTTGCTTTGGTCTTCTGTTTAAAATAGAAGGAAATTAAAATCTGAGAAAATTAAACCTCATACAAGGTCCTCTTGCATCAGCTGCACCATTTTGGATAATTTTGTTTCATTTTTACAGGGGTAGAGGGCTATCTGTACAACAAGATTATTCTTGTCTCTGACAGAGCAAGTGTCCCAGCATGTGGCTGAGGGGGTGAGCGAGCAGATTTTCTGTCTGGGCCCCAAAGAGCTTGAAAAGGACTTTGTAATTTGCCAAGATCTGTGTTAGTTCCTTCCATTGGCTTATCCCAGGAGGGCATGTGAACAGGTCCTGAGTGTGAATGTAAGGGTATCAAACACAAGGGATTTCCTGTGAGTAAAAGTAACAACAGCACATAATGAAACACATTCACCAAACAACACAAATGCCTTTATTATTCTGGTAAATCTGAGCCTGTAAACACAGGAACCAGTAAGTCACGATAGTTTAGGGAGTAAAGTTGAGCACATGAGTAAGCTGAAGTGTGAGACTTCATAAATAATCATCTTTGGTAGCTGGAAAGGAATCCTTCCTACTGTAACATTACAGATTCAGTAAAAAAGTAACTGAATTCTCTTTTTATTTTCAGTATGCCACATTTTTAGATAAGTGCATTCCTCAAACAGAAAATGATGTATTGCACATGCCAAAGGGGATAAAAAGAAAATACATCCATTACCTTCTATTATTTATGCAGGAATGGAGTTCTCTGCCTTGTAATTGTGTTTGTAATGTTGGACTTGAACTCAGAAGACATTAAATTTCCTTCTTAAGCACATGCTTCCTGTGTGAATGGTTGATAACTACATGATATTGCTATCTCTTATTTTTTCCATTTTAGTATGAGCATAATTCCTCTTTTCTCTACAGTTTTCTATTTAGTATGTCGGCTACCCAACGATTACTCTTGCATAAGCTTCCCAACACTATAATATAGATTCACCAGAGGACACATATTCATCTAGGTCTAGCCATTTAAATGCTTAAATTCAAATTCACAAGTATTTTGCCTTTGCCCTTAGTTTCCCAAAAAGTTTGTAATAGCTAATCTTCCCATGAGTGGAACTCCAGAGTGTCTTAATTGATTTTTTTCTGCTTGGAATTCTAAATGTTCTCCTTGGGATTCTGAGAAAATTCTAAGTCCTTTATTTCTTTGGATAAAATTTAAAATTCCTAACCTTCTCAGTTGCAAATTTCACAAAAATACCCAAAACCAGAAATTTGTTACCACATTTACTACAGACACATATGTCTTTTGTGAGCTTAGTTTTACTTGTATGAACCTAGAGTTATTACTAATATACTCTTTTCCCATTTCCTGGCTTCGGCTTTTGAGAACACTTGCTTCAGAAAGGCTAAAACCTCGGGCTATTTATCTAAAACCTCTCTTCCCAGGTCATCCAAATTCTCAAAAGTTTGATAAAAATATACATGTTTTATTGTACTACAGGGCAAAAGAAGAATTATTGTGTGTGTTCGGTTGGGGTTTTATTTATCTGAGACCAAAATGTTCCACGGTTTTGGACATTGGTGCTTCAGAATAGTCTGTTAAACTTCAACATTTTGTAAAGCATACATGTGGTTAGAATAGAAAGCAATGGGTAATACTCAGCTGACTCAATCCATTGGAGCATTTCTGTTGTGGCAATAGCTCTTGCAGAGGGCACATCTGATCACTTCTGGATGTGAAGAAAATAGTCTCCATGGCTGTACTGAAAGATAAATGCGACCCTCCGGGACAGAGAAAAAAAGACTGAAGTTCATCTAAATAGTACAGCTTAAAACAGGTTTATAAGATTCCAGGAAATATTTTGTCCTCTCCTGACCATCTCTGTATTGGCTTTTGTTTTAAATGTGATCTTTCCCAGTTACTCTTTTCCTGATAAATTTTGGCATTGTATGCTTTCTGTCAAACCTTGGTATTGTATACTTCCCAGGCTGCTCTTGCTAGCTGTTCATGAGTTGATTAAGGTGAGATACAGAAAATTTGTTGGAGGTCAAAGACTTCCCCAGGGACGAAGTTCTGCAGACAGTCTATCAAACTAAATTTGGAAAGAACCATTGAAATAAACATATGATAGGCTCTTTCTATAGCAATGCAAGTTTAAATTGCATCCCAGTAAATATCCACAGTAGGAGACAGAATAAGACAGGAACAGAACTGCACACAACACCCTATCAGAAAATAATCCTTGAAATTTGGCCTGACAGTAGAAAGATAACAAACCTACAAGTATCTGTTGCGGTGAAAGGGAAGAGGAGTGTGAGGCTCATTGTGAGTTACTGCTGCTGAGATCCTCACAGCACGCAGGGCTGTGGTGGCTGATATTCTGAAAAATAGCAGATGAAGTGTCTGGGTAACAGCCTGGGTTTGAATTGGTTCTCCACCACCATGGCACCAGTGTGTGCACTTGCTAGTTTAAATTATCTCATATCTGGTCTCTTCATTTTCCCATTTTAATGTTTAGTATTCAGTGATCTACCTTACCATTAAAATATCCATAAACATTTGGTAATTGCTCACATGTGATGTTATCTCAGATTACCAAACTATGGTGGACCTATTCTCTGAATTCTTTTTTCCTTGCCTTATTTTCATTTCCCTTGGATTAGACAAAATGAGACTTTCCTCTTTCATGTTTATAATCGGTTTCATTTTACATTTCATATGAACTAACAGTGCTGCTGAGATTGATCTCACAGCGTGGCTGGGAAAGGAGATGAATATTTTATGAACTTATAAAAGATAAAATGAAAGCATATTATTCTAGGGATGTATTGTTGATGTTCCATGTAAAATTGTGACAGCAGGTCCATTCAGAGCCTTCTTTGCACATCTCTCTCATCTCTCTGAGAGGAATCACTTTTCCATGTCAAAATTCTTGCACTTAATGTGATTGCAAAGCCTTTTTGTCATGAAAATTAACAAATACTTCTGAAGTTAGAAGTATTCACACAGACATCACCATGGAAATTTATAAGAGGTTACATGTTTTGTAGATACATTTCCATAAATATTAAAGCATGGTGCAATGAGGAGTTTGGAGAAAATTACTCTATAATAATACCTACAGAAACTCACCCAATGCTTGTCACTGCTCAGAGGCCATGCATGAGCCAAACAGAGTAGGAAAGACACCTCAGTCAATTTAGCGCTTCAGTGCAAGTGGTGCTGAAGCACTGAACTGGCCAAATTCTCAACGTTTTTACCTTAGTAAGCCTGAAGCTTTAATGAGCTCGGTTGGTGAGGATGATGTCTGATTCCCATTGCTCTACCGCACTTTTAAATTCAACAGAGTTCCTGATTTGGGCTGCCTCATGACAGCTGAAGGGGACGGGGCATCTCTTGCCTGATCAGGGGGTGTTGGGGATCGGGATCCAGCTAGTCTCCAGTCTCTGCTGTCCATGTTTTTCACGACTGCAAAAACATTTAGATTGCTTTCACAAGCTGGTTGTGTTGAAAGATTATCTGGTGATGGAGATATGTTTGAGTACCATCACACTGAGGTTACTGACAAAAATGGTTTTGAATTAGCAGGGCTTCATTCCAGAGTGATATATAAGTACTCAAAAACTTGAATACTAGGGTAAACCTAAAGCCCTTGTCTCTGCCCCACAACCAGAGCGTGTGTGCTCCAGATGATGTGACATAAGGACATTTGCACCATTTACGCTCACCGAGGTTTTATTCAGTTTTGTTTATATAGTTCTGGAATTGGTCCATGCATGCTTAGAAGCATAAGAGATGGGCTTTGCTGTGGTTTCGGGATGACAAACAAAAGTGCTTTCAAGGAAGCTGAATTACGTTACTGTGCAGTTTTGGTGTTATTCTCAGAATATGGCTCCATGCTCTTTCACGCTGGTGGCTGTACATTATATTCAGGAACATTTCTGCACAGGTGCTTCCATCAATAGCAGCTCGCTGACGGGACTGCACTGTAGTGTCAGGTCACTGATGCTGTTCTTGGATGACGTTTTCAGGGGAAAAAAAGCTTCAGCTGATGTAATGACCTAAATCTAATGATTTGAAGACAGAACACTCAATCAAGATTTCAATTCAAGATTTTTCCTCCTGTAAATTGTAGGTCAAGGCCACAGGCTCCAGGAATATTTGACGCTTGACCACAGAAATCCAGTTTATCCTGGGGAAAACTCCCAGATAGGCACCTGCACTGCATTTGAAGGAAGAAGCATGCCCACCCTGGTGAAGGAAGATAGGTGCAAGTTAGCTCTTACTGCACTCAGCTGAGAGGTTTGTGTTGAACACATAGCGTATTAAAAGAGATTTTAAAAGTTTTGGAAGTCAAGTTATTCTTATTTTATCTTTGGAAATGTATTTTCTTGTTCTGAGAGGACAAGATACTGTACTTTCTCATTACCTTGTTATATGATAGCTGGAAATTAAAGAAATACTGTGTTCACTAGGTGTTGAATTTTTTATCACTATTTGAAGGAAAAAGATGTTCTTAGTGACTGTGTAGTTAGAAACACACGTGAAGAAGAAACACTGCATGGCCAATTAGATTATTTTAGCAATTTCCTACAGATTATTTAATTAATCTGAGAAACTTTATTCAAGGGCAGATATGTTAGTTTTCTTTTACCTAAATAATATTGAAGCTCTCATAATTCATATCATCATGATATTTTATTCTCATAAGGATTCTTTATTTATAAGTCTTGTTCTTTGTTGTCATAGACAGTGCCTGGGTTGTTGTGTCTGAAGTCAGTAACACTTGCTCTTTTGTCCCTTTCATTTAATGTAGGAATTGGTGCCTCTAATCCACAGTTCTGCTGCTGCAGTCCTTCAATCCATTCTTTTTCAACCCAAGGTTAATAATGAAGTACTGGAATAATGAACATGTCGTAGGTAAATAAGGAGACTAACACCAATGTTGAGATTTATTTAAAAAGAGGTATTTAAAAGAGTGGAGAGGAAGAAGGAAAGAACTACTGTCATTAGAAAGAACTTTTAAAAGTAGTAAATTACTTCCTCAAGACTGTGATCTATGTTGGTTTGGGATGTGTCTTGTTTTCACTTTAGATTTTAAAATGAACGAATTTCTTGTCAAATACTGTTACTTGCCTTTCTCGTAGGACTCCTGCAGTCACTGTGAGCTTTGTGCTATACATTTACATCATAAGTCAGGGTTTTTGCTCTGAGCAGTTTTTAATACAGGTATCATGGGTAATATGGGTAAAGGCAGGCAAGTTCACATAGTTCCACGGTCACTTTCTGAGCATATAATAGAAGTTGAGGGTGACTGAACACTAGAATAGGCTCTGCTGAGGGGTTGACTCATTGTAGGCATTTCAGGTCCAGCAGGGCTCAGCCCTGAGCAACTTGTTCTACTTGACCCTGCTCTGGCATGGTCTTGGACTTGGTGATGTCCAGAGGTCCTGCCCAATCTCAACAATTCCATAATTCTGTGTGATTCTGTGCCAACAGTTATGACATAACTGTTCATTGAACCACATCATCTTTGCCATAAGGTTGTACGAAACCAATATTGTTGTGGATGCAGACCAGTTCTGCAATTATTAGATTGAGCAGTACTCCTTCATAGCAATTGTCCCATTGACTTTTATATTAAGTTGGCTTCTGAGCACCTCTTGACCTGAAGGTTAAGCGCTTAGTATGCAATTCAATTTAAAAATTAATTGACACTATTAAGACACTTTTTCCAAACCCAGATTAATAACCCTCTTAATTTACAAACCCAGGAGACCCGAATGAATTAATAATGTATTTACTGGGTTTATATATTGGCATTCCTGCAATACTAAGTGGGTGCAGTTGGTGTTAGTTCAGCTGGTCCCAGTGCGGGACTGATCTCTCCCAGTGATGGGAGAAAGTGATAAATTGTTCATTTGACAGGATTTTATCTCTTGTGGGATACACTTTAGAAAGGAGTGCTGGAAATAAAATATTGAACTATCCTACACAGATAAAGTAATAATGAATTATATTTTACTTCTTTTCAAGTATCGGTAGGTGAAGCCAAATTTTCAGTGGGGCCCACATAGTGCTGCATTTATTGTGTGGTTTAATTTTTGTGTATGCATTTTTACATAGCAGTGGAACAAATCCTTTGTCCTTGCTTCTTGCACTTAAAAAATGAGTGCTGCACTGGCAGCTGTTTCCCTGCACTATTAGTATGAGAAAATGTCTGACCTACTCAATTAACAATATTATTTTCTGAAGTACTTAATTGTTTTCCTCATATTGCGCCTTCAGTTTTGGTATTCAGTAACCTCAGGATGCCCTTCTCTCAGAAATTGCACAGGTTTCCACCTGCAGATTTTGTCTATGCAATGGTCTTCCTAAAGCAGATCTGCACAATGTTGTACCTTGGCTTCTACTGAAGTTCATCATCTTAGCATTGTCTTCAAAAGAAATAAAGTTAGTCTGATATTTTGTAGTTATTTTTGTACATTTAAGAAATATTGAAAATTGTTGCTGTTGGATTGTACCATTGCGAAATCTTACAGACATTAATTTTGAAACTGTTTTCTCAAGCTAGCCAGTTTATTTTTAGAAAAAAAAATCCACAGCAAAGGAAGAATTAGATTAGAATTTTCAGTGTCTTTTTTAGAAGTCTCCCTGAAGAATGTGTTTTCAGTCATTGCAAGGGAGGAAGAAGTCACCTTGTTTCTTAGGAATAACCAGACTGATAAAAAATAGGTCAAAATTGAACCTTTTCAAGGTTTGTTTGTTTTCTATACATTTGAGGGAAATAAGTCAATTTTGAGGTTTAGAAATAATAAATCTATTCCAGCCAAAAAGAGCAAGCAAAGTTATTTACACATCTTCTAGATGTAAATATGACAGCATTAAACTCCATTGAATTGATTTGCATATGTGTATGTTATAATTAATTATCAGTACAAAGTCTATGTGAATGTTAAGAGGCTCACTTTAGTCCTAGTGGGAAAAAGAGTTAAAAATAAACTTGAATTTGTATTCTTAATGATTTATTTTGAACTTCAGTTTTCTACTATATGTACATATATCCCACAGTTTACCTTTAGTTTGACATTTATATGTTATCATTGAGTAGTTATAAGTCTAATTTTTCATTTGAAGAGTGGATGATTTTCTAGGATAATTGCAGAGACGTAGAAGGCAGCATAAATTTTTTACAAAGAATGTAAATGCTTGCATTTTTTTATTCTGAATCACAGGCGCTTTTTTATGATTCTAGAAACTGAGTTTCTTGCAGCGATTCTGACTGTTATGAGTGCTTACTCTTTGGGAGCTCACTCCTTTCTGCAAAAGCATGGCACTTGACAGTGTTTGTTACTACTAACACTTGGCTTTCTGCAGTGATAAGAGGATGGCAGTAGGCAGGTGTTACGCTGTGACTACTACTTAGCAGGAGCAACTTGCTCCTTATCCTAGCCCTTATTCTCCCATCTGCTTGCTTCACTCACTGTTGTGTCTGGCTGGAATCCAGATTTGTAAACTCCTTTGGGGACTTGGATTTTTTTTTTTTTATATATATATATTCCATGCTTCTAGATGACTTAACACAGAAAGCACAATAATCATACCTTCTTCTAAGACTGAAGGACAACTATTGTACTCTGCAGTCTTGCCTCCTGACCATCAGAACTTTGCAAACTATAGGATTGC
Source organism: Acanthiza pusilla (assembly GCA_036630365.1). Classification (NCBI taxonomy): domain Eukaryota; kingdom Metazoa; phylum Chordata; class Aves; order Passeriformes; family Acanthizidae; genus Acanthiza; species Acanthiza pusilla. The sequence continues at coordinate 42,316,160 of JAXCHO010000079.1, forward strand.
ATTGTGGCTCCATCCCTGACTGTACAACTCACTTTTCTTGTAGTAGGAATAAGCCTTCTGAAGTGCCCTTATTTGGGTTAACAAATAAAAATAATTGGTGTATCTACTACACCAGACTAAATTAGTAATTAAATGTAGCCATTTATTATAATAGTATCTTGTTGGTGGTTAATTGAATTTAATTGGCCATTATTAGTTAAAATGAGTACTGCAACAATTCCTTGTTAACTTAAACTTCTCTTCTAAATTAATCAATGAGCTAATATTAGGGTAAAATCAAAGTATATTCACACTTTTGTTTTATTTTATATTTGGGTTGGGGCTATTTTTTTCCTGAAAGTTGGTTAGAGTATTGTGCTAATAACACCAATGTTGTGGGTTCAATCCTCATATAAGCTATTCACTTAAGAGTTAGACTTGATGATCCTTGTGAGTCCCTTCCAATTCAGAATATTCTATGGAAGATTACTGTAGCCTGTTTTAAACCTGTGATTTATGGCAATGCAAAGCAATACATCTGTGCTGGGAAAGGCTATGGAGCACAGTGCCATCACACTTCAGTGCCAGCACACGCAGGCCAGCTGGGGATCATACCCAGCTGCCATGGGCTTGTGAAAGGCAGGTCCTCGTCCTTGACCAGCCTCGTCTCCTTCCATGACCAGGTGACCACACGCAGGATGAGGGAAGGGCTCTGGGTGTTGTCTACCTGGACTTTAGTAAAGCCTTTGGCACTATTTCCCACAGCTTTCTCCTGGAGAAACTGGCTGATCATGGCATGGACAGCTTCACTGGGTGTAAAACCAGCTGGGTAGCTGGGCCCACAGAGTGGAGGGGAATGCAGTGACATCCAGCTGGCAGCTGGCACCAGGGGGGCTCCCCAGAGTTCACTATGGGGCCAAGCCTGTTTAATATCATTATCAATGACCAGGACAAGGGCATCGAGTGCACCCTCAGTCAGTCTGCAGGTGACACCGAGCTGGGTGGGAGTGTTCATCTGCTGGAGGGCAGGAAAGCTCTGCAGAGGGATCTGGACAGGACTGATGTGCTGAGGCCAATTGTGTGAGGTTCAACAAGGCTGAGTGCTGCACTTTCACCACAGCAACCCCAGGCAGGGCCACAGGCTGGGGCAGAGTGGCTGCAAAGCTGCCCGGGGGAAAAGGACCTGGAGGTGCTGGTCAGCATGAGCCAGAGTGTGCCCGGGGGGCAAGGAGGCCAATGGAACCTGGACTTGTGTCAGCAATAGCCAGCAGGACCAGGGCAGGGATTGCCTCCCTGTACTCGACACTGGTGAGGCCACACCTCTAATCCTGTGTTCAGTTTTGGGCCTCTCACTACAAAAGGACATTGAGGTGGTCATTATTAAGATAATTCCCTCTCCAATCATGGCTTGGCTAGATTAACTTTTAATTTTTTCCAGAAAGGGGTCTCTAAGGACATCACTGATGCGAGTCCAGAGAATGGCAACAGAGCTGATGAAGACTCTGGAACATTTTGAGGAGTGGCTGAGGGAGCTGAGATTGTTTAACCTGGAGAAAAGGAAGGTCAGAGGGGACCTCATCACTCTACCTGAAAGGAGGTTGTAGCAAGCTGGGAGTGGGACTCTTCTCTGAGGTAAAAAATGATGTGACAAGAGGAAATGGCCTCAAGTTGTGCCAAAGGTGGTTTAGATTTAGGAAAAATTTCTTCTCTGAAACAGTTGTCAAGCACTTGAACAGGCTGCTCAGTGAAATGGTGGAGTCACCATCCCTGGAGGTATTTAAAAATGTGTAGATGTTGCACTTAAAGACATGATTTAATGGTGGGTTTGGTAATGCTGTGCTAACAGTTGGACTCAATGATCCTAGAGGTCTTTTCCAACCTAAATGACTATGTGATTCTATTCGATAATGCAAATGGATTTAAACTCTGAATGCACACATTTTAAAATATGCTTTGAACTTTAAACAAATAAGCAGTTTTACGAGCACAGCTCATTAAAGAAGTACAAAATTCCTGCAGGTGTTTTTAAGATCAGTGTCCTGCATAGTTATGTTGACACAGAAAATGATGTTGTTATGGCCTTGAAGAAGCCAAAGGGAAGAGAATTTGTAATTATATTTGAGGTATTTAAAATTATTTAACGGTTGCTTTATCTACAGGGTTCACAAATTTTTCTCAGGATCTCCTATATTTTCTTCAGATGAGCTCTAAAATAATTCTCTACTTGTATTTCCTAGCTTTAGGTTCACCTTGCCTGGCAAAATTTACAAGTGCAGTTGAATTTGCAACTGCTACAGTGAACTATCAATCTATTACTCCATTTTATTAGAACAGTAATGAAAATCTGATGGTCAAGTGTTTAAACTTAAATGATATATTTCTGAATTTGTGGTCTACACACTTTGGAAAAAATCAGCTGGACAGAATGCTGTCCCCATGCAGTGCTCTTTGCAGCATAACATTATTCTTTATTACGTTGCTGTTTATTTATTATCCCTCTAATGCATTACTCAAGATGTACTTATGTAACAGGACATAAAAATAATTTGCAGAGTAGTAGATGGAAGTTAAAACACACTGCTGTCTACGTTAGACAGGATTTAGTTCGAAAGCTGAGAGCAAAGTCATGGAAAATGTAATCTTCTCTATTTTTTTCCTTGTCTTAATCTTTTCTGTTCCTTCTCTGTACATGGCATATTTAATCAGATCCAACTGCTTGAAGATTCCTGCATCTTTAGAGATCCCTTTTTGGAAAAAATTAATGTAAATCTAGCCAAGCCCTGATTTGAGAGGGAATTATCTTAAAACTGATTTTGAATGACAGTCATATTTTACATTTTTCTAACTTAGAAATGTTAATATACCTGTCGTAGTAAAAAGCTTTTAATAGTGAATTAGAAAATATCCTATTTCTCAAGGCTGGCATTTGAATTACATATCTATACAAAAGTGAGAAAACAATAATATAATTATTATTTAGAATAAATTTTTATATTGTGTCCTAATACAAGTCATTATTATACTTCAGTAATTTATGATTACTTCCAAATTCTGTTGACAAATGTGTACACGGCAACATGATCAAATCTGTACTTCAACATATGGTACAATGTTTTTAGTGGAACATGATAATCCGATGAATAAAAGAGATGCAGATTGACACTTTTTAATATTATAGGAAAGTGGGTTTGATTTCCTTACTGTGTGCCTCCTATTTTCTCTGAAGTGTTGGATACAAGGATCAGAAATATTTCTGTAAGGTCGTGGTGTTCATTCTTCCTGCTCAAATGAATAGGTGCTAAAATTAATTTTTGTGTCCGGAGCTTTCTTTGACAACCAACTGAAAAACTGAGTCTGCTCAGTGAAATCCAACCTCTCCAGGGTCCTCTGAGGAGGTTAGTACTACAGCACTGTGAGAGATGCCAGAAACAATATGGAAAAAGCAATGGTGAAGCAGGACTCAGGTTTTTTGCTAAAAGTTGTAAAATGCTTTGAAAATTAAACTTACTGGACATTATTCCTTTATTCTTGTGCTATATTCCCGCATAAATAGATATATATGGTATTGTATGGGTATATTTCTGTGTCCTTCTTTGTATAGAAACTCTGAATATTAAAATTAATGTATATAACAGTTATCTTCAGAGAAATTGACATTAGTAGCTGCAGGAAGCATATACATAATTCTTTATAAATATAAATTCTGCTATTCTTAATGCCCATAAAACTTTGCTGTTGTGTGGGCAAGACTCCAAATGCTGTATTTCTGTAAAAAAGCTACCAAAATCAGCTACTGTTCATTTAAAGTATCATTTGGAAACCATGGGAATAGGAAAACTTAATTGGGGGAAGAAACATTTCTATCTATATACTTTGTAGAATATGTAACAAATTCAGAACCTGCAGATAGGGGCTGTGGTGACACTTTTCATACAGATGAAACAGGTGGAGTCCAAAGTCCCCAGTTAGGATAGTAAATTGTCACCTTGATTTCTGAAAGCTCCTGCAGAAGAGAACAACTGACTGATCAGTGCTAGATCTGGGTAAGCATCTCTCAAAGACACACTGCACTTGTTTCAGATACAGGACTCCAGAAGGACTTGAGTCCTGCAGAGTTATGGTCTTACAGAGTCAGCTTTGAGTAGTTAGGGGAAACTTGGAGCTATAAACCTGGCTAAGTATAAATTGTACATTGATAATTAATGTTCATCTGTTGTGTAGATTGGGTGCCCAAGAAAGAGATCCACTGGTATCTTCAATACGAGTCTAAAAATTCTTATGACATTCTTATGCCCCATGCTAAACTGTAAGGAAGGACATTTACATGCACAAACCATGTTTTATAGCTATTTTTTCCCACCACCTAATGGTTAATCTCCATTCAATAAGTGAAAATCCTGTGATCAACTCCCCTTGGCAGCCTGATGATATGGCACCTGCATTTCTCAATTTCTCATATTGCAGCTTTTCCATTTTACAAAGAGTACATAACTATATGTATTCAAAGGAGAGGAGGGACGACATTTTACCCCACGGTCAGAAGACAGAGGGCACACATGAAGCATTGTATTGCCTGATTATGTAGTCCTTGGAGCAAGGGCGGAAATTTATGTAACTTCCCAGCAGGAATTGATCACCCTTGTGTTGTCAATGTGTATATAATATCCTACATAATCTCTGTCTTTGGTGTCATCAAGTGGCTATTTCTGTATGTCATGCACAGTGGAACAATTTAAATGACTGATAACTTGTGTTTAAATGCACTAATATGGAGAACATGTGGCAGGTTGAAAGCTCTGGACAGCAAATAGACTTTTTTTCTTGTTCATCGCACAAGTACTCTTTCTTCTAGGTAGGAGGAAGGTGTCTTCATCAGCTCTTAATTCTGGAGACTGAAAGGTGGGGGTGTGTTTTGCTATTAGAGCTGTTTGTAGGAAAAAAAGTGATGGAAAACCTAGTACATGATTTTCAACAGGGGCTAGACATGGAGCTGAAAAGGTTCTGATGGTTCAGAAATAGGATTTTGTTGTTGTTCTTATCTGTCAAAGCCAGTGGACTGAATAAAGTATTTATGACATAGTAACCAAGTTACTGCTCTGCAAAACACAGTGTTGTAAATGTGTGTGTAAAATGTTCAACTGTTTCATTACTTCCTGAAACTCTCTGCATAGAACACTTCTGCGTAGGATTTCAAGAGCTTTAGCCCTGTATCTCTATTTACCTCAACAGAGAAATATTTAAATAAAAGCTTTTAAAATTACTGATGTCTCCTCGTATAACGATGGTTTAGGCCATTGCCATAGTGACTGACTGAGCTGAAAAGAAAATACAGGACAGTTTTTGAAGGATCAGAACACAAACCTAGAACAACTTAATTGGAATAAAAATATTTTGGATAGCAGGTTTTTATTCTTAAAATAATGAAATTTGTATTTGGAATATGTCAGACTTTTTTTCCATGTTTTTGTTATTGCCATCATTAGTTTCAGCCTAGCCAAACCAGCCATTCCTAATATAGAACAAAGGCACATAAGTGACTTCCTACCAGGCACCCAAACATCTGCTAAGCAGTTGCAAGTACACTGGGCTGACACGGAGGACAAAATGCTGTGAATAGGGAATAAGGATCTGGAACCTGCCATTAGGATCAAAGATATTTAAAAGGCCATATGAAACCCCAGTGGACAGAAGGATATACTGGAAATTAAGAATAAATTAGTGCAAAACACTCCAAGAAATTATTTTTTTTATGTTCAGTCTTCCCCAGGAGGTGTCAATTTGTTGTTTTAGTTACATTTTGCTCTTTTTGATTTTATCCATTTTCCTCTTTTCATTTTGTCAAAAAAAAAAAAAAAGGAAAAAAAACTTTAAAAAGTAATTCTAGAAGCAGAGTAGTCAAAGTTCATCCTTAGAAATAAAGGCATGTGGAGGAGTATCCATTTTACGCTGCTGCAAGGGGTTTCAGAAAGTCTCGCCCATGTCTGTGCTTGTTTATGCTGTGCAAATGGGAAGGCATTTCTCGGAGGAATGCAGCAAGCAGCGTTTCTGAAAGCAATCGGGAAATTCTTGCTGATGTGGGAGTTGCCAACACTCCCCCAAGTTAATGAAAAGCCCAAGATTGGGATTAAGCTCGAAAGAAAAGTGCCTGCTAATTGATTTTCGCTATGCGTGGAATAAGAATGGTCAGAGGCAGAGCTGAGGCAGACGCTGCTCCTGCTCTGGCTGCCAGGGCGGCATTGCCACCTCCCAACGCCGGCGGCTTAGCCTTCCTTGCAGAGATTGCAGCTCCGGAGTCCTCTGCACTGACCATTCCCTGCTTATTCCCCTCACTCACTCACTCCTCGAAGCTCCTTTCAGCTCGCTGTAGCTCCGCACGCCGTTCAGGGTTATTTCGGTGTTAAAGGCCAGCTCTGGCAGCTCGGCTGGGCTCACCCGTGCCGCTGCTGGCGCCCACTGCCGCGGGGCACCGAGCGAGGGTTCCGCCCCGCAGGACCCGGGAGCGACCTGTGCCTGCCGAGGGCACGTCCGTGCCCAAATCCCGCAGACATTTCCGCGTGGGAGTGTTCCTAGCAGTTTGGTTATCGGCCTTGGCCCCCGGCTCCCTGGCAGGCAGGGAGGTAGCTGCGCTGCCCGGCGGTGCTCGGGGTGACGCCGAGCATTCTGGAGTGCCATCTGGTGGCACCGCGTCCCCGTGCCCCGTGCCCCGTGCCCGGTGCCGGCCGCGGGAGGGATGCTGCCCCTGCGGCACGGAGGGACCGTGGGGGAAGAGCCAGCGAGCGTGAATGCTCTAAACTGCTCTACCCCGGGGTAAGGACGGAGCTGTCACTATCATCAGCGATGTGCAGTTGCCTTGCAGTTCTCGTCCTTCCCAGGAGCAAGGCAGCCCGCAGACACTGGGGCCTGCGTTTTTCCTGCCTTTGTGTTATAAACATTAGTTGCATTGGTTTATAAGCATTACAAGTCTGCACTTTTACCAGAGATTTCTGTTTGACATGACACATTTACAAACAGTTTGGTTACTCCTGCTTCGTTCAGAGCTCTGAGTTGAAGGGATTGAATATATATTTCCATTTCTATGGAAACAGCTAACTGTCTTCTAATATAGCTGTTTTGTAACTGCTGGGTCTGATTCTGTTCTCATGTGGGCTGTTTTTAATCCAGCTTAGCTCTGTCGATCCCACCTGAGTTGCTTGAAGCTGACATTTATAACTGAGAGCATTCAGATCTGCTGCTCTCCCAGCACACTGCAGAGAAAGGGACTCACATGCAAAATGCAAGCAGGCTTGGAGCAGATACTGTACAACATCCCTTACCATCCATCATTTCGATAGCCCTAGTTCTAACTCCAGAGCTAGAACAGACAGAATTTCTGTTATATGGCTCACACCGACCTGCCAACTGTGAAGGATCAGCCTTTTTGTATTCATTAGGAATACAGAGTCAGATTTGATATTCCTCCAAAAACTTCTGAATACATGATCAGCCTTGCATTTGGCTTTGGTGAGGGTTTTTTTCCCATTTGTGTTATAACTCATAATGGTATGCATTTCAAAAATGTAAAGTGTTCATAATTGCTCCCCCTCTTGTGCACTGGCCCAGTAGGGAAGCAGGAATGGTCATTCTCCCACCCCTGACTGTGGGAGAATCTGTTCTTTGGTCCAATGCTCTCTGCCTTCCTTCAGAAAAATGCAGTCGTTTCTCTTGGGAGTTGCAATCTTTATTACATTTTGAAATGAGACTGATATCAAATGGGTTTGATCCTCAGATGGTTTTGGCTCTGGAAAAATCATAAAAGATGCATGGAGAGCTGTTTGGTCATAATGCAATAACAACTTTCATGTTTCTAACATGTGAAACCGCATGAAAAACTAGACAAATTATGAATGCTTCCTTAAGATGGATTTTGTGTATCATTTGGTCATTTGGATCCAAAGATATCCTTCACAGCTGTGTAGTAGCCAGAGCAGCAGTGACCATTACCTCCACAGGCTTCTTGCAGCTCACACGCACAATGTCCTGCTCCCCCCAGTTCAGAGAACTTCTCATGAGCTGGCAACAGCAGCCAGCGAGGCTGCACACATTTACCTCTTCCTTTGCTGTGGCAGCGAAAAGAGTTAAAATGTGTACATGAGGCAGGCTTTGTATTTCGCTGTGTCTGGCACCATGGGGCAAACTAGTTTGGAGTCGTATTTGCACGGTTCCCTGATGGGTAAAGTAGACATTCTGGTTTTTGTTGATTCTTGCTCTCCTGAATTGAATCAACCCATGAGCCAGTTCTTCTCTGAGCTACTTTAATGTTATGGTAGTAAATAGGGGTTTTTATTTACCAGTCACAATAGCTTAAAAGCAGAGCAGTATTATGGAAAAATCTGTTCTTGACCTATAACTTATACTATATTTTTGGAAGAGATAAAATATACATAATACTAAAAAGAGACTATTTATATGCTAAATAAACTAAAGGGAAAAATAAGATCAACATATTTAAACATCTACTGAAGCATATGAAATATATATCATTTCACATTTTCAGCTAAATTGTACCATAGATATACTGATAAATCCATTGCTAGAGGGCAAAATTGGCGCTGTGGTAATATGCCCAAAGAAGAAATCGTGGTAAGTGGCAATCTCTGCCTTAAACAGCTTGGAGAAGGGGTCAGGAAGGGATGGGGGGGGTGGGAGATGTTTGGTTTTGTTGTTGTTTTGGAGGCTGTTTTGCTTATTTATGTATATAATTATTTATTTATTGTAATATTCCTCAAACTGTCATATTCACTTTGTCTTTCTAGATGTATTTGTGGAGAGATCTGACAAGGTTGATACTTTCACTGGTCAACTTTGTAACTCTCAGCTTGAACCCACTTAATAAAAAAATTAGTGCTTCTGGTGTTATGCTCTCTGTTACTCACATGGTGGTGTTGAGCCTGAATGAGCTCATCTTCCTACTTGGGGGGTGCTCTCTGAACAGGCATTTGCCTGGGAAAATATGAAAACATGCAGAGGTGCCTTCAGACCATCTGCTTTCCTGATTAAACCAACATGGGAGGTTCCTGCCCCGGGCTGGGTAGCAGGGGCACAGTTTATGTACCGTGATGCCCGTTTGAGGTCACAGGAGCTGGGAGAGAGTTGCTGGGCATGTACCCTGGTAGAAAATGGCATTTGGCAGGACCTGTTTGAGTGCAGGACGCTGGGCAAGGAGTCTCAGTCCCAGCTGCTGCCCAGGGAGAGCAACTGTCCTGCCGTTCCCCTCCAGGCTTGTCCCTGCAGCACATGTCACATGCTGGCTGGGCAGGCAGCTCATGGTGCCAGTGCCAGGCGTGCAACATGATGATGTCCTGGGAGGGATGGTATGGAAATTATCCAGTGTAAATTGGGTTATTCTGTAAGTTAATCTCACCACTGTTTTAATATTGTGGGGGTCACGCCCCAGTACCACTGCAGTCTTGGATTCTGAAAGTGAAAAACCTTTTCCTTGGTGTGTGTGTGTGGGGGGAAATCCAGGCACTTCTGCAAAGGCTGCAGCAAACACATCAGGCTCGAGTCCATGACCATACATATATCCCAAGCGCACTCGTGTTGGTTCCACCATGATAAAATATAAGAACAGCACAAGACAGTTTCCAATAAAAAGTTATCACTGCAATTCCAAAAAATTGTGCTTAGAGATTTAGAAATCCACTTCTAAGGTCTGTAAGTCTTTCTGCCTTGAGCCTTTCTTCTTCCATTTTATCTCAGTCTCCTAATTGTAATTCAGGTTTAGTGCTAAGGTGTTAGTATGTGGTGGGACCAGTAAAATCTCTCCTAGTACTGAACATTTATTGGTTTTAAGCTGTGTAAGACTGTCTGCTGTTATTTAAAAGCCTATCCTTTGTTTTTACTTCGCAGAAATGACGGAGAGCTCATTCTCCTTAGGGAAGCATAAATATAGGTCATAAGAATTTTAGTGTCGGCATTTTTCTGTCCATTGCAAGGGCCCACCCCATAGGTGGGACTCTTAATTCCTCCTGTCCTTGTGTATGACCATTTCTTCTACCTTTTTTTCCTTAAAGAGAAGGGTCTTAAGTCAAACACAGTGTGATGTTCAGTGCATGGTGGTACAGAGAATGGAGGGGATGTCCTTATGCACCTCTGGCCTTAGTAACAACATATTTGCCTGCGATTGTGCAGAACTGGACTCAGGCACCCATGTTGTCTCTTCCAGTGTTAAGTTGCCATATAATTCCAGGATCTAAAGTGTAACTTAGTGCAGCATGATTCCCATGCTGTGATGTTTAGTGCTGTGACGTGGCCACCAGTTGCACTTGCATGGGCAAGAAAATGCTTGATGGTACAGAGTTGTGCCTGTGGACGTGGTCCTTTTCTTCAGATTGTCTGGAAGTCCATGGCCAATTGACAGGGGACCTCTAATAAATACAAAGGCCCCATGTGATTCTTTAGGACAGATTCTGGGATCTCATAAATTTCCAACATCCTCAGGATGTGACCCTTTGTCATCTGTATAAATGATGTGTAAATATATAGAAGATGTATCCATAGTTGATCTAAATCTGACTGCATCTTAAAAAACTTAATAATTGCCTAGACTTTATGCATCACACAGCTTCAGAAATCAAACAATCATCAGTCAGGAGAGAGAGTTAAGCTTGAAAACACAATTGTGTGTATTCTTCCTAAAGGCTTTTTCAGTGTAGCAGTATAAATAATTGCTTACTATGAGCTAATATCTAATTTAATGCAAAATGGGATTTCTTATGCATGCTGGTGTGGAACAATGTTCAGTGTGCCTCTATGACTTCCCTGGTTTGTAGGAGTGAAGGCATGATTTCAGCCTCTTTAGGTAAAGAAGGTGATGTATCTGAGTTATAATGGTAAAACACCATAGCTTGGGGGGCTGCACCCTCTAAGCACCAGAGCTTGGATCTGCAGTCAGGACTTACTTCGATGAATGACATTTCAAGGAGATCTAGAACTCATCTGAATATATCTGTCTTTGAGAGAGATCTCTGCAAGTGACTTCTTCATTTTCTTCCAAATATATCCAGACTTTGGTGAATTCCCAGACTCAGATCTTCATTGTGTCACTGTGGATCCATGTTAGGAATGTGTTTCTTATGTCTGCTTTCTTCCTTTCATACCCTGCCAATTTTTCTTTTTTCTTCATTTGAGCAAGAAAAGCAGACAATTATGCAAAAGCTTACTTGGGAAAATGAAATGCCTTGAACTAGTACAGCTGCTTTGCTATAAATAAAGTTAAATATAGTGGGCTTTTAACCTTGCTGTTTCATTACATTAGATTTAGAATAACCTCACTACAAAAAGCCCACTGCATAATATCCTTGAAGAACTCATGTTTTGTGTGTATTTCAGTTCTTGTGAGCAGAACAACAGTTTGTAATGAACTGTTATTTATAAATCATGACTGCAGGTACACAACAGATAGGCACTCCAGTGTCTGTGAGCAGTGCAAACACTGAGAAAAGCAGAGATGGACTTGTAGCAGTGTTGCATCTGAATATCCCAGACATCTGAGTGATTGTGAACTGCTTAGATCTAAAATGTTGAAGGATGTGTCATATGAAACAATAACTACTTTTCACTTTTTTTACACTTTTCAATGATAAATATTTTGATAAGTATAACAAATATTTCAGTAATATATAATCTATAACTTGAGTAATCTATATCTATAAATAAATCAATAAATATTACAATAAGAAATATTTTTTATCAGTCTCACTTCAATGCCCAGTAAAATAATGGAAAAGACTATTCTGGGTGGTATTGAAAACCTGGAGAGCAATGCCATCATTGATGACACCCAGCATGGCTTCATGAGGAGAAAGTCCTTGTTGAAACTGATTATCTTCTACAACAGGATAACCCCCCTAGCTGATCTAGGAAAGCTAGTAGATGTCATCTTTTTGTACTTTAACAGAGCTTCTGATATTTTCTCGTGCAGGATCCTTCTATACAAAATGTCCAGCACACATCTGGATAACCGAGTCACACGATGGGTGAGCAACTGGCTCATGGGTCAGGCACAAAGGTTACAGAGAGTGGGGGGACATCAGGCTGCTGACCTGTCCCTGGTGGGTTCCACAAGGCTCCATCCTCAGCCCTGTGCTCTTCAACATCTTTATTAACCACCTGGATGCAGGATTCAAAGGAGCACTAAGTAAATTTGCTGACAACACTAAACTGGAAGGAGCTGTCAACTTCTTCAAGGGCAGAGAGACCCTGCAGAGGGACCCAAATTAGAGAATTGGGCAATCACCAACAATTTGAAGTTCAACAAGGGAAAGTGCTGGATTCTGAAGGTGGGATGGGGGACCCCTGTATGTATGGACAGACTAGGGAATGAGAGGCTGGAGGGCAGTGCTGTGGAAAGGGACCTGCGTCAACTTGCCATGGACCAGGACCCCCAGGTGCCTTTCCTTTCCTCGAGTCCTGGGGGCAGTTCTGCATGCCACAATAAAAGAAAAGAGATTGAGCTATTCAAGAGTGTCCAAAGGAGGGGCATGAGGATAGTGAAGGGTCTGGAGGGGACTCCTTTTGAGGAGTGGCTGAAGTCACTTGGTCTCTTCAGCCTGGAGAAGATGAGGAGGGGAGACTTCACTGCAGTTACAGCTTCCTCCTGAGGGAAGAGGAGGGGCAGGCACTGATCTCTTTGCTCTCATGACTAGTGACAGGACTCAAGGAAACAGCCTGAAGCTGAGTCAGGGGAAGTTTGGATTTCCTGGAAAGGAAGAAGTTTTTCACCCAGAGGGAGTTTGGGCACTGGAACAGGCACCCCAGGGGAGTGGTCACAACACAAAGCCTGCAGAATTCAAGAAGTGTTTGGACAATGCTCTCAGGCACATGGTGGGGTTGGTTGGGTGACCCATGCAGGGTCAGGAGTTGTACTTCATGATCCTGATGGGTCCCTTCCTACTCAGCATATTCTATGACTCTATGAATTTTTTGTTGTTCTTGGTCCAGAACATGTGAAATAATTTTACATAAATAATAATCAGGCATAACTGGGGCACCTGGTATTTTGAAATGGATTCTGATTCCTGCCAAAGCAGGAAATCATGAGTAAAACAATTAAGAAATGCCATTCCTCACTTTAAAGCATAATAGAAGGAACATATAGACAAACTGCATAAGCTTTTAAATGTGTATATCTGTGTGGCAAAATGTAACATAAAGATTGTATCTGTTCTGTCTGTGATGTTGTAACTCAACGAAGAGCATCGACTTTTTTTTGGAAGAATGAGTACAGATTGAAAAAAATAAGATTAAAGTACGTGAGTTTATAGAGCTTCATACTTCCTGATTTAGAGTGATGACAAGAGGTAATGAGAGTTTGTTGGAGGTTCTCACTGGAGCTGGGACACCCTGAGACTGAGTCACAGTTTGAAGCTTGTCCAGCACTTGTAGCTGACCCACTCCTGTCTGATACAGGAGGTGAAATTCAAGGGTTTCAACATTTTGGGGCTAGGAGACTTGGAGGGGTGTAAGAAGATTGAGCAGAGATCGACTTTTATTGCACACATGGTCCAAACTATTCCTCAAAATTCAAGACAACAGATGTTGCCCATGGGATTATGACCTTTACCCTGATGCTCAGGTTTTCTCTGTTTACACCAGGGACAAGCTAAAATAAATATATTTACTTCAGATTGCCTGGGGCCCAAATGGTCTAAAAATATTGAAGCTTACTGCAGCATCTCAGCAGTGAGTTTATTTGAACAGAATCAGCATTATTTTTATAGAACACAAAAATATTTTACATAGTTCTGAGTGATGGAGTTTGTTATTAAAAATCCATCCTCAGCTCCCCTCAAAACTGTGTAGCCTCATGCATGGAGAAACAATTATCAACAACTAAAACCTTGAACCAGTGTCTTTCCATTTTTTAAAACACTGTTTTAAAAGCTCTGAGGAATGACAAAAAATATACAGTTACTAGCCAAGCATGGAGCAAAAAATTTGGTTTGAGTCTCAGTGACACACACTGTCAGTAGCCCTTGAGCTCTCATAATCAGGTATCTGGCACAGCAGAGACATCCTCACTCCATGCTACATAATACTGCAAATATTTTCCTTCTAGACCTGGCCAAGCTTAAGAAAATATGAAGCATTGGAGGTTCTTAGCACTTTTGCCTCTTGGACTCCAGGCATAGGGCATCAATTCCTGGAATAGTTGACTTTTCCTTAGCAAGAGGCTGACAGGGTGCTGTGTGCCTGTCCAACTTTATTATTCATTCCCCAGAATGTGTCCAGTCTCCTTGTTTTTTGTCTTTCACGGATTTTTCCTCCTGGAATCTAAATGCATGACACTCAGAGAGGATTTTTTTGTCTATCCCTGCTTACAACCTCAGTGGCTGCCTTCCCTACCTGTTGGCAAGAGCCTGGTATGGAATTTCAGAACACGGTGTGTTTCAGTGTGTTTTTCTTTGTTCTTTCTTACTCATTCCCTACTGGTACAGATGGATGAGAAAAAGTAAGAAATGAAAAAGAGTATTGTGTTGAAGCACAGGGAATCAGGTTATTAGGATGCTCAGTGCAGGAGTGTCCTTAGGCAAATTCCTTATATGATGGACGACCTTCAATTCACATACTCATTTTGGAGATCTCTGACTTGAGAAATCTTGGACATGGTGTCCAAGGAGGCCAAATGTCTTCTTTAGCTGAAAGCAATGGCAGATTCAGACACATTGCTTTTTTTGATGAAGCAGCAGGTAAATGAAATAGATTTCCCAAGTTTTATTACACTCAGATCAGAGGAACAGTTTTGATTTGACCTCTCTGTGCCTGAGATTTCCTATCAAACAGGGAGAGGTCATCCTCTTCCCTGCTAGTCAGGGATGGGCTCTTACTTCCCTGTGTCAGCCCTTCAATAGCTTTATAAATATTAAAAGAGAGTTGTGGTCTACTTGTGTGGTATAGTTACACATTTTGTCCATGTTGTCTTTCAAACAACACCGAACATAAACATTTTTTACATATTTTTCTCAGTAATTTTTCCTTGTGGTAAATTCTTAGACTCTGACATACTTTGAGCTTGCCTTCAGCAATCTGTACAGATGTTTCCTATTATGATCTCCCCTGTTACATCATTTATTAAAACACAGTTTTGCCAAATGTTTGAATTAGGAAAGGCATGCCATTTTGACGTTATTCAGAGATTCTTGCAGGGAAGTAAGGTAAGATATAGAAGATACTCTGTTTTGAGCCCATAAGCACAGACGTTTCTGATTAGAGTTTTCAGCAGCTTATAAAACCAAATGGGATTTGATAGAAGCTGGCTCTAAAGGAAGTTTTTCAAAACTTCTTAGAAAGATTTGAATCCTTAATTTGTATGTATTCCCAGCTGAAGCTTCATTGTGTAGGAAAATGAATATGGAGAGCTGTTGCATAACCAGCAAACTCCAATTTCTATTTCAGAGAAACATAATAAAGTGAAAATAAATTACATGGTAATAATTGTTTTGGACTGCAGGGCTAGTGCAACTTCCAGGGAGAAAAACAAAACCTATGATTTGCCATGGTATTACTCCATTTTTATACTGATTTATGTGTATTGCATTCAAGGAAAACACTGGAAAAAGAGCAGAATAAGGACAAAGATGACTCAGGTCCCCACAGTGGTGATGCATTTCTTATTATAACAAAGCACATACAAGGAACCTATAAAAAGCGAGTACACCTCATTCACTTGACGTTTTTCAGTGATAAAGCACCATCCATCTGAACAAGTTTTCTTTTTAATATATGGCAGATTGTTCAATTGTACCCATCAGCACAATATCTGGATGACAGTGTCCCACAGTGAGGCAGGGAAATATTATTACTCTGTTACAGACTGAGGCACAGAGAGGCTTAGAGTCTTGTTCAAACTCTGGCAGGAGGAGTAAGGCAGAGATGGGAATGGAAATCACATCTACTATTTCCCAGCCTAGTGCCAGGGTTTGCACACGGCCTTCCCCCATAATTATGGGACCAGTGGACCACAGCTTCTCCCTGTTCATCCACGTGCACTTATTGACTCATTCTGATGTATGTGTCTTCCATGAGGATGTGCCAGTTTGCAGTGCCCACCATGGAAAAAATGCTCACGTGCAGAAGCCTGGCCTTAATTTCAGGGTTCTTTGTTCCATCCCTACCCGATAGGAGCAGTCAGAACAGATGAATAACCATGAAAGGGATTGAAAAGGCTTCTCAGTTTTGTGCATTTCTTTATGTTTTCTCTGCCATTATCCCTCCCTTCCTGTTTGTCAGACTCAGTGACTTCTCAAGAATGGGAGCACAGGGAAATTCCTCACTCTGGAAGCTATACTGCTTGAAACTGCATTTTTTAAAGGATCTAAACCCACTATTTGTTAATCATGTCACTATTCAATGAGCATGTAGCACAGACAAGTTTTTATTTCTGTTTCTATGTTCCAGCATCCAAATGCTTTATTTCCCTTCCCAAACAGTAGGTTTTCAGCCCCATGTGGCTCTGCTTACCAACTACTTCTTTTCCAGAGCCATTTGCTAACTTCCAGTCACATACAGGCGGTACTCAATAACGCAAATCGAGCTCTCCCAGGCTGAGACAGACCTCTCAGCTGGCCCTGTTTCCGTCCTTGTGTCTGCAGGTATCCTAGGATGGCAGCAGGGACACCCAGCAATGTACTTGGTCAGCTCTGGGAAACTGTACCCAGAACAAATCCTGTTGAGATCCTCAGAAGGAGAATATTTTAGAGGAAAGGCATTATGAAATGTCAGGTGATGAAAGAAATACATAAGGTGATCACTGGGAGAAATTATTTAGATTTCTCTCATGGCTCATATTGCCAATTAAAATTGTTGTTCCCTCTCTTTATGGGGAGTCTGATGGTGTTGAGGATTTAACAACTGCTGGTTTCAGAAAAGCTCAGATTTTCAGTCTGCTCACCCAACATTAATATTTATTTGCTCTGCTATGAGAGAATATTGAAAACAAATACCTTTATTTTCTGACCTGTGGACAGATGATGTCCTCAGAACTTTGTGATATTATCAGATGCCAGAACATACTTTGCTTTTTCTGTTTGTGTCCAAAGGATCACTTGGTGGTTACAGGCTAAAACCATACTAGAAATACATTGACTTTTACCTTTATTCCAATGGAGACAGTTGCAACAATTTCATTAATTAAAAAAAAAATAAAAAAAAAGAAGCCAGAGTCATTATTCTTACAGAGCTTCCCAGAGCTTTGTGTCTAACCTACTCCAGCTATTGTCAAAACCAGAGTGTTATGTGATATTGAGTGCTTTGTCAAATTATTTTAAAAAATCCTAGGAGAAGGGTAAGAGAACATGGAAGCTGTCCCCAGGAGAGTCCAGTGGAAGGTCTGCCCTTGTGCCAGGGAGGTGTGGAGCCCCCAGCAAATTCTCAGCAGCAAAATTGCTGTACTTTGTCTTCCCAGCAAAGCTACTGAGGGCATAAATTTCACTGGCCAGCTGCCATGTCCAGGGAGCTGCTGTTTGGTGTAAACTTTGTTCGGATTTGCTGCTTCATTTGATCCTAACCAAAATCACTTCTGTGGAAAAAATAAGTCTGCAAACTGGAAACTTGTTTTGTATCCTGATTTAGTCTGAGTTTTTTTTAAATTTGGGCTTTTTATCTTCTTAATTTGCATTAAAAGTATACAATAACATAAGTAGCCAAACATGAAAACATAACTAAATAAATAATCAGTTGTTAGAGAGTATAAGAGAAGTCACTGCCACAAATCTACAAAAAAGATACATATCAAAAATCTAGGTATGAAAGCTGATTATAATTTCGGGGGTTTCTGAGTGTCTTTTCTGGGCACATATGTTTCCAAACTTTACATTAACATTGTAAGAAATAGGAAATTTCCATTTTAAAAAAATGAAAAAAATCCCACACATTTCCTGACATTTCCTGAGGACCTAGGAAAAGTGCCAAAGTTTGTGAGGTTGTGATAAAGGCATGGGTGTTAGCAACATCAAGAGCAGGAATAGCTTTCTGCAGGTACTGCTGTTCTGACGAAGCAGGATGATATATCTTGAAGAATAACCCCCTTTACTATGCTCAGATGCTGCACTGACACTTCTAAAATTTTCTGATTTGCATTGTACCCCCTGGTTTCACACATTATTCAATTTGTACCTCATTGTTTTCAATTATGCAAAGTAAAAATATCCATGTGCAAAGTAATATTCAACTATATGTTATAAACAAATGCTGCATAGTGTTGCTTATATGTTGCATTAGTACTCAATAAACTGATAGGCTTGATAAAATGTAAGAAGGAAATAATGACTCTATATTGTGTGTTTCTCAGGTACCACTGTTCAGATGGAGAAATTAAACCACTCTTGAAGATGTCTTACTCCCAGCCTAGGCTTTGCCATCTATATTACACAATGCTAATGCTTAAAATGGGAATTTCTAATGTTTGATGCATGAGGAAATATTGCATATAATCCAATAGCATGTGCCTGGTCCCAGCTCTGCTGGAACTTCAGTCAGAACAAGGCTGTGCGTGGATGAGCTGTGTCCTCTTGGTGTGGTGTCTGTGGCTAAGCAGGTCCTTGTCCTAGAACAACATATATTTGCCAGAAAGAAAATAATCTTCAGAGTAAGGTCCTGGACAATGCCCAGGACATGGCGTGGATCTTCAGTGCCTTTCCATTGTCTTCTGCAGCCTTGTCACTGAAGAGCAAGCTGGCAAATATAATTATTCCGGAAGGTCAGCTGTGGTTTAACTTTTTTAAAACAATTGGACATTACAAACATTATTCCAGAGGAGTAAGGGCTGGAAACTGATATTCACATGGAGAAGCTGCTGTGGAATAGTTGTTACACAGCACTTTTTTCATGGGAGAGGCTAAGGCTACATCTCTGCTCAGAGAATGCTCACCCTGTGAGCAACCATTACCTGAACTTTCCTGGTGAGAAATAGCAGCCAGATTGTCCTTGACTGGGTACACCACTCTGAGGGTCCATTGTGAAATTATTTATTGGAATAACCTGCAACTTGTTGCTTCTTATTTTTTGTTGGGAAGAGGAACCTAACTCTCATTTGGATATCCTTACTTTTGTTTCTATGGATGTCTCCAAACAATACAGTGTTTTATTTATGTGCCTCACAGTTGGAGCCTTCACTTTCTCTTCAGTGCTGCTCAGGAAGCTGGATATTGTATAACAACTAATCAGTCATTTCCTAGCCCAAATTATAAGTCAGGCTCTGTTAGGTGGATCCCAGAATTCTACGGCTTTTTATTTAAATAAAAGTTAGATGTGAAATGTATTGTTGCATGTTGAAGAACTTTCTATTAATGCAACTGCCTACTTATATTTCCCAAATTCCAAAAATAAACTCCTTCAGTACTGGCCTTGTCTTATATCCCTAAATAAAAGTATAGGAAATAAAAATTGAAAGCAGCCTAATCCTTTTACAATTCATCCTCACGGGAAAAGCTCAGCTGAAGTCAAAGGGAAAGACTCAGGTATATAAGATGAATTCTAATTCTAAGCAGACACATAAGATTATCAAACTAAGCTGCTGGAAAAACAAATGTGGGTGTTTTTAATTGCAGCACAAAAAAGTGAAATTTAGTTTCATAAATCCAATTTATATTACATATTTGACGGTTTGCTTGATTACTTGGGCATTTTAGTGCTGGACTTGATGCTAGAGACCATAATAATGTAGACAAAGAAAGGAATAAAATCCTTACACTTCTTTTGAAAATGTCTCATTTTTTCAAGTGATTTTGATATCCTTTCCAAAAAAATGTTACTTGTGAAATGCATCCTTTGAAAATGATAGCGCAGTCGAGCATTTTTTGTTGAAATGTTAATATTCTTTAGCAACTAGGCAACTGGCATATCTTGGATCTCTCCATGTAGGAATTTGTTTACTTTTTTTAGCAAGTAATGTAGTCATCAACAACAATCTTGGATATGCAATCAGCAGGAACTTGTGTCTTCTGCTACTTTATTAATGCACATTATTATTCACAACCTCCTGCAGATCTAAAATACTACTGGCTTCTGAGAACTTAAAAATGGATATGGAGGAATATTAATGCACAGACTATGAAAAGAACATTGATGTCTGAGGACCTAAGATTCTGCATTGTCCTGTGTTTTGCATCAGTGTTGTCTTATACAGCAGATGTGCTACACTAAGGTTCAGATTCAGCAACGTTTCACGAGTATTCTAGTTTACGTTTTAGAAAATTTCTTGATAAATTGAAGTGCAAGTGGGCATCAGACCTGTGAAACTTCAGTTATAGAACCAAAGGACAGATTACACACACAAGTCACACACCCAAGGGGAAAATACAGTTCATTAGCATTGTATGGATGCATACATGAATTTATTTTAACAGCTGCTTTAAAATCATAGATGTTTAGTAATAGATGGTTTAAACTCTGTTGATAAAAATCTGTGTCTGCACAGATGACTGGCAAGACATATGTTTTGCCATTCAAAACTTCTCTCAGCTAGAAGGAGAAAATGAACATTCATTTGCTGCTTTCATAGGAGAGTGGTTTGTCTATTAGATTAATAAATAAGTGGGGATGAGGAGAAAGGTAAAAAACTATTGGCAACTTTACCGCATTTTTCTCTTTTTTTTTTTCTTCTTTTCAAGGGGGCAACTGGTTGCTGTGCATTGAAGTGGTCTGAGATGATGGTAATGTCCAAATTTGCTGTGAATAAAGCAAAGCAGCTCCTGTCTGTGTGTGGCACACTGGAGGCAGGTGCTCAGGTGCTCAGCAGACTGGGGAGAGTTTGAGATTGGCCCAAAGTAAACCAGCGTCTGGAGAAATGTGAGGCAGAATAACGGGGCAAGACTGAAGTGTACGTGCCTCCTGGACTGCTTTTAGCTCATCTCTTGCTTCAAATTTACCTTGTTTCATGTTCAATAGTTCCATTTTGCCTTCTCCATGCTGAGGTGGCCAAGCCCCTCCCTGTCTCTGCACCTTGGTTCTGCTTCCCTCCCCAAAACAGGTGGTGACCCCTCCAGAACAAAGTGCCCAGAGTTCACCTGATTTTTATCTGTCTCATTCTAGTTGACTGCAAATCTTTTGTTGTGCACAGCAACACACTCAGCCTGCTCAGTAGTTGTCTAGCCAGCTTGAGAAACTTAAAAATTAACTGTGTGTTCTAAACTATCTTTGGAAATCAGTAGGTTCCTTGAAGAGCAAATTCAGTGCTCTCAGGTGAATGATGGAGGATGATCTTCACCTCCAAAGTGAATCTAGATGACCAGCTAAGATTGGATATCGAACTTCAGATGGCTAAACATAACAAAAATATCACCTGTATTTGGGAATTTTGTCCCTTGAACACAGTATTTCTGATTGCTCAAGTCACTTGTCTTCAAACTCAAGAGAAAAAAAGATATTCCTTCAGTATTATTCATTTTTCCCATATGCTTTTACTCTTCTCTAAAGGTAGTGCTTGCTTAGCGTTTTAGGTACATGCTGACAAAGCTCAAAGTCTGCAAATTATAACATCGTTTGGATTCTTTAAACCTTTTTCCAAAGCAGTAGATTTACATGGCCTGTTATTCTGGTTCTCAGGGTCCTTCCTGAATTCCTCTGAAACACTGATCTTACCAGATATTGGCTGATTATTTTATCATCCAGGTATGAACAAGTTAAAATGACCCTAAATCCTACATTCCAGTTGGAAAAATTAGCAAATTAAAAAAACCTTTCTCTTCATTATTCCGGGTATGTATAGCAATGATGTTTAGGAAATGTAGCTGTAGGAAAGTCAAACAATTTGTCATTTTATAGTCACAGAAATCTTTGGATTACCATTGTGAGCCATTTTCTATTTACAGAGAGACTGAGGTTATGTTCTCCACATACAATTGATCACAACTGCAGCAGTGAATTTTCTGCCTCTTTCTTCCTCCATCTGTCTGCCTCCCTCTACCCCCATAATGAACCAGCTGGTCATTAAAACTTGCAGCCAAGTAGACAAGGAGTAAATTACTGCCCTCTACTTTGGGAAAGCCCAAAATACCAAGTTTGTTGATCAGCATGTATGTCTGTCAATCAGCGCGTTCCAAACTCGGAAGCAGACAATGCAAGTGCCACTCTGAGAAGCTGATGGGGGTGCTGAGTGGGAACTGGGAACACAGGACACTTGTTCAGGGGAAAAGGGGCATGTGAGATGTTTAACTACAAGAACTAGCCCTCTGCTGCTCATGTTGTTTCTCTCTTGCTCGTGAAAGTGAGGGATGAGAAGCAGAGCAGCCAGAATAACAGAACTGTTGGGTTTAATGGACTTGAAGTTGTGATGGAGAGTGTCTGTGAGCACATAATGCCATACACCTGAGAACCATGAATCAGAGGAGAAAATATGTGTTACATACTGAAAGGCAATGCATCACATTAAGTAGAGAAGTGAGGTGTGAGAGTTTTTATTTAAGAAGTCTCTATTCTGTTAACCTTTATGTTTTGAAGGGAATCAGAACATAGAGCTAAAATGCTATGGCATTAGGGTGTAAATAAAAGCAGATAACACTACAGGCACAATCAAGGGTTCAGCTTCAGAAAGCACTCAAGACCATCTTGCCTTGGCCATGTATTTTAGTTTTATAGCAAGACACGTTAGGAGACCTCAAACTTCATGTTTGACTAGGTATCCGTTTTGTATCAAAATAACCTCATCATTCAGTGCCACGACATCTTATTTGCCCCAGCTTCAGGTGTGGACCAGACTTTGTGTTTCTGTAGAGGATAAGAGTTTACATATTTGTTCAGCAATAAGACAAAATGGTATGCACAATTACACATGCAGCTTCTGTTCTGAAGAGCAGCCAGGTTAGCTAAAATATTTAGTCTCTTCCACGCTGGATCTATAGGCACTGATGGGAAACTGTCAGGAATTACTGTGGTCTTCAGGGTACCACAGGATCTCTGGCAGGGTTGATGTCCTGAAGATACCTGGACACTACATGTTGTGGTGCTTTGCCGTCTTCTCTCTAGGACACTGCTTGCGAGTTTCTCAAGCTCGGTCGCTTGTTCTATTCAGTCCCTGTTTCCCTAAGTAGCTGCAGGCTTGGAAGCTGGAGGAATCTTCAGAAGTTCCTCTCTGAAGAGTTAGTGTTACAACTAGAACACAGATTTGGGAAAGAAACTAAAAGTAGAGGCTGTTCAAACTACAGCACCTGCGACCTGAACATTTCTGGAGACTAAATTTATGGTTGTTGGCCTCATTCTGGCCAGCCACTAATTTTTCCATTGTCCTGGAGATGAATGTCCTCCTCTACCAACAGAAAATACTTCTGTATTCCTTCACCACAAGGGCCGCAACTTAGAAGATTACCATTTCAGTATTTTTTCCCATGAGTTGTAGTATTACAAAGCACACATTATCAATTATCTCTGTTACTGCTTATAACAAAGAAAATATCCATGGCAATAAAAGTAAACGTGCAAGGAAAATTGAAGTTCATTAACAACACAATTTCCGCAGCAATTGTGCTCTGACAAGATCTAGAGAGATAAATAGCAGAAAGTCCATTGCCTTGTTGTTTTGTTTGTAAATGAAGCCCAGAGTGAATGAGGAAAATTGAAACCTTAAATACGAATGATCAGTTTTTATCAATATATATTCTGAATAATGACTTTCAGGGAAAGACCAATAGATCTGCAAATCTGTCTTCTAAATGTTAATCTGTTAAACTGATTCTGTCACTGGATGTCTGGAGTGCTTGTGTGATGTGTTTTCTGTTTGTCCACCATGAATCACAGATAATTAAGAATGAAGAAACCCAATTCCAATAAATTGCTTCATCTTGAGTCACATCAGGATTGTTTCTTACAACCCTTCACTTCTTTTTTGCTGATGTGCTTTTACCCATCCCTAGAGGTGGGGTTCTATTATTTCCCTTTAAAGACTATTCCATGGTCCAATAGACCTTATCATTATTAAAACGCTTTTTCTCCTGTTCAGCCTGAACTATTCTGTCTGTATCTTCTTGTTATTATCTTGTGACGCATCTCCCTCCTTGATATTTATGCACCTCAACTGTTTAGAGATAGCAATTTTGTCTTCTCTTCTTGCTTTTCATTTAACATGCACACGAATGTGATAGATATTAAGTGCAAGAGGTGTATGTTTAAAGAATGGATTTTCAACTGAGGAGGAATTGTCTTAGCTCAGCTACAGCTAGGAGACCTTTAGCACTTGTAGTGGGAGACAATTTAGCTCTTTAAAGTAATTAATGTGATGTCATTAGTGCTTTTAGCCAATGCAGCTACATTATTTTGGTATGCTATATACATAAACAATATTTAATCTCATTCTTTCTCCTGCACAGCACTTTCTTGTGAACGCAACAGCTTTGCTCAAAGGATTTGTTCTGAAGATTTATACACTTATAAACATTTTAGGCTTAATATTCAAAGTGTGTTTGCTATAATTGTTCTTTGTGATGAACCTCTCAGCATTGATGCAATGTTCTTTTGCAAACATCTCTGTATAATTTATTTATCGTGATATATTGAGCCTGAAAACATTCTTCTGTGTACAGATTTAAAAATTATTACATTAGAAGGTTCCGCTGATAGAAAAGGGAAGCTGAGACACAGGGGATAACATTATTTTCTCACAAGCACACACTGAGTGTGTGCTATTTGCCAAATTGAGTGAGACAAATTTGGGACTGGGGGATAAAATGCTTAGATTAATGTTTATGTGTATTTTCACATCTGTGAGAGAGAATTTAACAATGGAATCTGTCTCTGATTGTCAAACTCCTTCTGAAGTCATTGTTCCTCATTCTTTTTAACACAAACCAGGGAAGATTTACATACATTTATGTGAGATCTTTGCGGAGTGAAAAATGGTCTTCCTGGCACACTTCCAGAGCCCTAAACTTTTGAATTGTAATCCCACATTTATCTATGATGCTCATCTGAGCGATTTCCTTCTTTGGGCCAGAGTAAAACCCTTGCATGTCAGGTGCCCCAGGTGACAGCTGTGCTCTCTGTCTAGGATGAAGCTGAGCAGAAATTCAGGCCAGAATGTGCCCATAACTCAGCCTGCCTCTGGGTGAGACCTGCAGGCTCAGTGACAATGGACCCTCCAGCAATGCACAGGGATTGTGCAAATTTCCACTTCACCCTTGCCAGCAGTGTGGACACAATTAGTTTCAGTCACATGGCAAAAGAAATGTTGGGAACACAGCAAGATTTGGCTGGCAAAGAACAGTGTCCAGAGTGTGCTGTGCTCACACACCTCCATAAGTCCCAATGTGTAGGCACTTCTCATCTTTTGAGGTGCGCAATTACCTCTGTAAACCCATTTTTTTGTGCATCTCTTCCTTTATGTTACTGTAAAAATATAGCTTCTGTCACTGGGCACTATCCACAAGTGGCCTGTAGAAATGATAACCATCAGCAGTGCACCAAACTACCTTATTGCACTAAAAGCTGTTGATTCTAAACTAGGTAAGCAGTTCCCACTGTGAAAAACATCCACAGATATGTTACAGGTTCTAAATCATATTCAAACCGCAACCTACTGCGTACAGTGGAAAGTTAATTAGTGTGCTAATATTAAAAATAATCATTATGGAAGTATAATGTTAAGCAAGAATCTTTTTGCTTTGTTGTCAGAAAGGTTATACCCTTGGCATTTTTTATGCACAGCCTTTTTGTCTTATTATTTGCCTTTCATTTCCTGCTCACAGTACAACATCCTAAGTGCAGTTTTTCTAACATACTGAGAGGACTCTGAGAATAATCAAAATCCTATGGCCTCTTGTTGTCCCCCTCAGTCCTAACCCCAGATGTATTTATTACCCCAGCAAGTATTACCAGGAGTGTGTTACCACTCATTTTCAGTATCAAGGACCATATGAAATCATATTTAAATAATTCTGAAGAATAGTTGTTATCTACAGACTCAGGTTAAGCAGTTAATGTGTTATGTTCATGCCAGATGGGATGCAAAACCTGGTTGGTGACAGCACTTTATTAGTAGGAGAGAAAAGATGCAGTGCATGTAAACAGGATTGGTGTCTGAAGGCATTGCAAGGCTTCACAGAATGTATGTAGGTGGGATTTTTGATCAGGATAAAATGATGTTAACTAAAAGATAATGAAAAAGATCTTTCCTGATGATAATGAAGAAAGAGCAGATAAATTTAGCTAAGTACACTCTGACAGTACAGGAATGGGAAGAGGGACAGAGAGACCATCCAGAAAATTAAAATTGTGTGATGAAAAAGAAATTGGATTTCACCTGGGGTCAGCGCTGTGACTCCTGTGATGGACTTTCAAAGTTTGAATGCATGAGTTAGACATCAGTTCCAGGAGTTTGGTCTCCATTTGATTTGATTACAATTATATCCATCTCTGGAATGAATTCATGCCCTACATTCTCCACCTGAGCTCAGCTGAGTGATGGGCTAGTGGCTAGTTCTGGGGCATATGGAACAAGTTTTCCTGTTTCTTCAGGCTTCAAAACTGCAGCAGTACTGCTCTGTGGTGAGGGCAGTTCCTCTTATCCTCTCATTCTTGTTTCCCAGGCTCAGATAGCTGCTAGTGCAATTCTGTATGTGGATATTGTTTGGTTATCACCAAACTTGCAAGTCATTCCTTGTCAATTCCAGTGCACCTGGAAAGGATGAGAAAGATTTTTGCTCCTTTACTTCAAACTGTTTCTCACATCACAGAAAAGTTCAAGTTAGAACTTAGCTGTGCTCAGAGAATCTGTGGCATCCAATAAATACGAATAAGATGTCATTAATTCTAGGACACAATGCATATTCTGTGTTGAGTAAGTGATTCTCCTGTGGCAAAGATTTGAACCAAACAAGCACAAAAGAATTACAGTATCATGAAACCATGAATTCTTCTCTGCTGATTAGTTAGCATTTATCCCATTCTCTTTTTGAGTCACTGCGTTGACGATCTCACCAGTGCTGAACCACAAATATATTTTGTTTTGTTCTAAATGCTCTACCTGTAAGGCTTGAGAAGGACAGTGATTCTGCCATTTGCACCAGATAAAGCCAGTTCAGGGAGAACTGTGGCACAGTGGAAGTGCACAAAAAGTGAAACTGATAGTTTAGAACTATCTTCAGAAAAACACCACCAGGTTCCTGAGTTGCTAAAACAACTGAAGCTAATGGACTTGTTGAATTCACCCAAATTAATTCTGGTATGAATTTTATTTTGGTATGAGATAAAACCTCACGCATCTGACAGAATTACAATCTTTCCAGTTAGCTCAGTATAATTTTGAATCATTAACTGAGTTGCAATAAAGACCTAATGATAACACTCTTAACTGTTTCATTTTGGATTATCTAAAAGTGAAAAAAAACCTACTCTTTTGGTGGACTGGCAAGTGATGGGTGAGTACTAGATGTGGTTAGAAAGAGGATGACTGCTAAAGTAATAATGCCTGAAATTCCATTTAAAACTATTTCAAGATCTGGCTGCCCAAAGGGGTGAAAAGATTCCTTTTGCAGTTATAAATTTCTCATTCTTTCTTCCCTGGAGTATCATAGAAGTGATGGAGAACATAATACAGCAATTAGGTTCTGCAGCTAAATTCCTCAGCAGAGATGTGTATTATAGCAGGCAAAAAAATATGTTTTCCTACAGCTGTAAAAAAAGTGGAGAAAACTACCAACAAAACCTTGCACTGACTGTGAATGATCCCTGCAATGATACAAGAAATACTGGAAGAAATGCATATAAACCCTGTTTACCACAAATATCCTTCAGTATTTTACCTCAGTTCAGAGGATTTTCACCTGAGTTAGTCTGGAGAGCCACCACTCCAGGGCAATGTGTCGTAAAAGCTTTTTGAAAATTATTGTCAGTTGTTTGTCATGTAATGCAGGTGGCAAGAGGAATTTCATTTAACTATGTAAATCAAATGTTGCAGTGTGGTTGATAAGGAGATATCACAGAACCACAGAATTGTTGATGTTGGAAAATACCTTTAAAATCATTGAGTCCAACTCTTAACCAAGGCCACACCACTAACAAGGCCACACCTAAATCACGTCTGTAAGTTCTACATCTCCACATCTTTTAAATACCTCCAGGGAGGTATCTCTTAAATACCTCCAGGGATGGTGGCTCCCACATTACAGTGTAACCTGTTCCAATGCTTGACAACCCTTTTGGGGAAGAAATTTTCCTAGCATCCAATCTAAACCTCCTTTGGCACAACTTGAGGCCATTTCCTCTTGTTCTATTACTTGTTGGGACAAGAGACCAACCCCCACCTGGCCATAACCTCCTTTCAGGGTGTTTTAGAGAGTGATAAGGTCCTCTCTGAGCCTCCTTTTCTCCAGGCTAAACACCCCCAGCTGCTCCTCACAGGACTTGTGCTCCAGACCCTTCCCCAGCTCCATTGCCCTTCTCTGGACACACTCCAGCCCCTCAATGTCCTCCCTGCAGTGAAGGGCCAGAACCAAACGCAGGGTGTGAGATGCATCCTCATCAGTTCCTCACACAAACCAGGATGCCCTTGGCCTCCTTGGCCCCTGGGCACTGCTGGCTCATGTTCAGCTGCTGTCACCAGCACCCCCAGGTCCTTTTCCCTGGGCACTTTGCAGCCACTCTGCCCCAGCCTGTGGCCCTGCCTGGGGTTGTTGTGACCCAAGTTCAGGACGCAGCACTTGGCCTTGTTGAACCTCACACAGGTGGCCTTGGCCCATCAATCCTGTCCAGATCCCTCTGCAGAGCCCTCCTGCCCAACTTGGTGTCATCTGCAAAATGGCTGAGGAAGTTCTTGATCCCCTTGACCCCAGGCTTATCTCTAGCGAGTGTGGTTTTGTCCCTTTCCCCCTTCACATCCAGTCGAGCAGCTCTGTCTGACACAGGAACTACTTGAGAGCCTTGCCTAATTGTTGTGTCAATCTGACTTGTTTGTTGAGGCAGCCAACTTCATCCCACTAATGCGTTCTGTATCTGTTTTCAATTGCCAATTTCCGAGCTATGTCTCATGGGGGGAGAAAAAGCTCTTTTTAGAACACAAACCACACTCTGTGAGTTGATTAATTCAGATGAATGGCATTACGGAAACTTAAGAAAAAAATGAGCTCTGACTGACAAAGCTTAACACGATTACTACTTCAACATTTAGCATTCTTCATTTCTTGCCGATTTCTATCTCATTTTGGAAAAGGATGGGAAGGAAAAATGGAAAATATCAAAAGCAAGTAAACCCTGATTTGCCCCAATGGATTATTTTGCTCTTATTTTGGACTTTAAAAACTATATTTTTATAACAAATTTCTGGCTTTCCTTTCACCTGACCATTTAATTTCAAGGTTACAGTGTAGCATTTTATAAATATCAATAAAGAATAGCCAAGATTCTGTGATGCAGTTAACCTGAAGTGAGCAAGGCATTGAAACAATGAAGCCTTCATTTTGAAATAGCTGGTTTGTGAATATTCTTGACATGAATTAGTTAAGATATAGTAAAAATGTCTCCAGCTGTCTGGCCTTCTAGTTAAAGTTGAAAGTATAACAAGAAATATATATTTTGTTATATATTTCATATCTTGTTATATATGAAAGTATAAAAAGAAAGTATAACAAGAAAGTATACAAGAAATGTGATGACTCTTTCTTGTACTTTTGATCCTGTAAAGTGCAGTGACCATAAAATGCGTTCCCTGCTGCCACAGGAATGGAGCATCTCTGACATCATGATAGGAATATTGGTAACTTTGTATTGATCCCAATAAAGAGGTTTGATCCCAATAAATTCTCCAGTAATATTTATTTAGGCTGTCGCTAGACTTTGTATTTTCATTCATAGGGACAATAGATGTTGCAAAATATTCACTTAAGTCATATTCCCCTTTGGAAGTCCCACAAAGCATTATTTCCATTAAAAAAAGACTTAAGTTAATACCACTACAGTTGTCACATATTAAAATGCTGTAAAAACTTTTTTTTTTTAGTAATATACAGTATTTTTTCTCTCTAAATGAGGTGCTGCTCTTAAGCCAATTTTCAGCAGGAAGATACTAATCTTCCTTTCTTTTTGGCACAACTGACTTGTGTAATTTTGTTCTTAGAAATGGTTCCTTCACAAAATACAGTCAGTGAACCCCAAGAGTCTTGAGCCTATGAGCTAAATTGGTGGTGTGGGACCAGGAAAGGGTGCTGCAGAGAAGAAAAATGAAAAGAAAATGACATCTGAAAGTTGCGTATTTCAGCCCAACAGTTCATTTCTATTAGCATTGTATCTTAATATGCACTTGGCTAGCCAGGCATTTATTTTCTCACGACAAGCTCACTTAAGGACTAAAATGGATGAAAGATTAGAGTTGATCTTCAAAGAAACTGGCACAATATTAACACATGAATTGAAATCTAATCCATATTTTAGATTACTGAAGGAAAGAAGTAAATGTGAAGTGCTTGAATGATAACGTGCTCCAAAATACATTGATGTGGCCCAAGAAGAACCTGGAAATGGAGAACAGCAAATATTTAGGATTTAAAGATGGTTGAAAAGCAAAAGGTGATATTTTAATTCCCAAAAGCATGAAATGCATATATTAAAATTTCCATCTATTCCTATGGAGTCACACACAGGACAAGTCCAAACTAAAATTCCGATTCTTTCATTCTACTTTAGACATGGGGAGAACATCATGAGAGCAAAATTTTACCAATTTGGGATGGCAGAGATCTTACAAGGGAAAACCGGAGAATTAGATCATTGAAACCAAACATCTATAACTCAAGTCTAAACTTTGAAGCCTCGTCTTCAACTCATTCATCTTAAATCTGACCTGAACACAATCAGTGCCCATCTGTCTATAACAGAGATAATAAAAGTGGACGGGAAACCTCTCTCTCACACAAACTCTCTGTGCAATTCACTAGTGACCCATTACCACTGCAGCTGAAATCTCTAATAAGATTAAAGTCAACACCACTGGCACTGAGAAAAGGTCATCTAAAGCCCGAACATGGCTGATAAGCACTCTGACCTGCCCACTGACATGTTTCATACTGTTGCCAGCTCCTACAACATCTGAACAAATTCCTGAGAAAATAGACAGGCACTACCACAAAACCTGCACTGCAAATATTAAGATTTTGACTTTTCTCCTGTTCCACAGGATTAAAAAATGTAATGGATTTGGGGCAATTCAGAAAAGGAAAGGTTATAACTTCCTTTTTAAGTAATTTTCTGGGGAAAAAATGTTGTAGAAAATTTATGAAGCATTGTCTTTTGATTGTCAGATTCTGGTTTTATTCAAACCCAGTTAAGGTCTAGTTCCGTAGCTAAAGAATGTTCCAGCATGCTTCATAAGCTATTTTTCTTCAGAGAAATAATGAAATAATTCTTTGTCTGCTACCCAGGTCTTCATTACATAAAAAATAAATTTGCAATTGGGCAATGACTGGAAAATATTAGACTTTGGGCTGTTCAGTATTTATTTTTTCAAAGCACACTTGTTTAATTGAGAGCAAAACTAAGGTCTAAAGTATAAATTTATACTGTGTAAAAGAAAATAACAGACAGTTCTTTCAGTGTGACTGAAATTAAGGACTATTTTTTCTGAGTCATTTTATTCGCAAGTCAGTTACATTCTTACAGGTGTCAGGGAAAATAGTCTGGTTTTAAAATGGCAAAGACTGGAGAAAAACCTGGCCCCAGAGGACCAGGTTTATTTCAACATTTCTAGGCTACAAAGAAACTTCCAGTGTGTCACAGGTAGCATCTCCCTTAGCTCTGTAGCTAATCCTACTACTGAGCTATTAATCCCTACACGCAGATGAAGTGGTACTACACTCTCAAATTTCCTTTTTCACATTTAAATAAAATGATGCGTTTGCTAGATGTACCAGACTGAAAAGTTTATCCCTGAACCCATAGGAAAAAGAAGCTGATGGAAGGATTTAAAATAGCATTTGAGGATTTATCCTGGCCATAGGCAGAAATATTGACCTTACAAAGAATAACCCCATAAAAGCTGATGATGAAAACCCCCAACCCTGTCCAGAGTCCAGGGGTCAGCGCTCTGTTTAGCTGCAAGGCTCTGTGTGCAATAAGCCTGGAAAAGCAGTGAAGAATGAAACTCTCCAGGGGGGACTTAACAGCATCACAATGAGGGGAATATCTGCTTAGGAAGGTATTGCAGTTTAGGCAAGGACAAATATCAAAAGAAAGGAAGCAAGCTAAAGATATAATTGGAAGAAATGAGGGGCACTCAGCCCTGGTACTTGACCGCCCCGAACAGCCAGAGCCTGTGCTGGGGCTCAGCTGGAAGGAAACTCAGGGCAAAGCTGAGGCCTGGGTCAAAACACAAATGCACATGCATAATTTTAAGCATATTGATAGCCCATTAAGGAAATGAGTAAAACCCTCGCAGGCTTGATTTAGTGACACTGCTTATGTATTGAAGTTGCTCATGTACTTAAACAGCTCCCCTGTCCTGAGGCCTGAACCTGAGCGGTCACAAGGGAGTGAAATTTGTTAAAATCTCTTGGCAGCTTTGTGATCCGCAAGAAGAAACCCTAATAGGCTCTGGGAAGATCACAGCAGACAGGTGCCCTTCTCAGAAAGTTACCAACACATTTGTTCTCCTTCACAGAGCCCCAGAATGGCTGAACTTTGAAGGGACCTCTGGAGGTCACCTGGCCCAACCAGCCTACCTTATGGAAAGCCACATCACACTAAAGTCTGATCAGGAAGCTCTGTTAATGTCTGCTCCCACAGGTCCCAGCAGAAAGGCATTTATGGGGTTATGTATGGAAAGCTGCTTTATGGAGGTTTTCATTTTTTGGAACATAGAAAAATTTTGCTGATATAACATTTTCCTGGAACACTAATATCAATTAAAAGAATAAAATCAGCAACAAATAGCTAAGGCCAGTATTTATTTCCTAAATTTGTGTTGTCTGTAATCAGAAGAATCATCTCTTTAGTTTTCTCTACATTTTCCTAAATGTTTTAAAAAGCAATCTGTGAGTGCTCATGAGAGTCTATCAGGCTCATGCCCTTGTGCACGTTATTGCCAGTATATATTCCATCTTACAGGTGTTCAGAAATGTCAGTTTTCAATAAAATCTTTGCACTGGAAATTGAAATTCAGTTACGGCACTACATTCCTAAGTCTAAAAGTGAACCAAACAGTTTTCATGGCATTGTCTCTCTGCTCAGTCAGTATTACAATTCTGGATTTTAGCACAAGAAAAAAAAAGATATGTGAATAAGAGACCTTTGCCTGCTGTTCATCTTCTACATTTTCTGAAATATTTAACTTCAAAATTGCTTTTGTTCCCTTCCCCTAGTACAATATTGTTTGAGATACAGTCATCTGAATACCTGATATGTCCATATTTTCTGTTTGACATTTTTCTCTATGAATACTGGATAGGATTTTCTTATTATAATGGTTTGAACTTTAGAATAACAGTGATATATAAACAAATCTTCTGATTATTTTCCAGTTTCCAGCAGCATGAGACTTGAAATGTAAATGAATGGCTCTACCAGTTGAAAGAAGAGAATATTTACTACTGTACATCTTAGAACAGACTTGAGGGAATTTGCCTGTAGGAATTAAAAAAGACAGTTCAGAGATAGTAAAGCAGAACAAATGAGAGATACAAGAAAGACAAGGTTCAGGGAGATAAGAATAACCATCCTCCTAACACTAGGTAATTTGCATTTAAATACCAGAAGCTAGAGTGAGCAAATAAGAAAAAATTTCTCACTCTTTTCCCCCCAAGATTAGTGTCAGCCAGTGTAAAAATAAATAATGAGATGTATTCTTAACATTGTACATACACAGGAGAAAATACAGCAGTGCAACTAAATGTTTGAAATCTCCCTTAACTTGATTGTGCACTTTGACATGCAGGTTGTAAATGCCACTCTGGAAAAGAAACTTGTTTATCTGAATTTAGCTCATAGCCCTTATTCGAAGGAAATTGTAAGGCAATATAATGGGTTAATGAACACACACAGAAAAACAAAATAACCTCCCCCCAAAATTCCCCAAGCCCAAAACAGCTTCTTAGTAGAAGGTTGAATCCTACCATGTGTTGAAAAGCTCTATATGCATGAACAATTAGAAAAATTTGCAGCGCATCTTGCTGGACCTACATTAAAGCTCATAAAATTATTATATGTAGTACATAAGGTATATAAGTAGACAAGGTATGTACAGACAGCTTTTTGAATGCAATCTTCCTTCTCTTGGAATGGGATTTCCCATCCTGCTGGCATGCTAACTCACACTATTTATCCTTCCATTCTTACATTTTCCATCCTTTCATCCACATGCAAAACACAGCTTTCAGTCTCCGCACTAAAATCAATCAGGTCTCGATTTTCCTCAGGTCATTTGCTCCTCAAGCACAAATTATGAGTGGGATCATTTCGCTGCTCTCTTAGAGCCTGCTGCTTAACATGGCACCACAGTTTATCTGTGGAAGTATCTATTTACCATGCTTAATCAATCAAATAAAGATATGTTAATCACTTTCCTTCTCACAGTGCAGTTGGGCTGATCTCTTTGATCTCATGACAGTAACTAAGCAAGCAGCTGCTTTAGGACTGCTCTGACTTAAAACAAGATTTCCTTTTGCCTTCTAATTCTAACCTTGAGTAAAACTCAATGCATAATAAAGTCTTTTACTGGACATCTTATAACTGCAGAGGTTATTTTTTTTTCCTATACATTAAACTGTTTTGTGAGCATGTATTCCACCTCTGAGACTGGAAATTATCCTGATTTGGTTCCTGTCCTTTATGATCTGCTGAGTGACTATGTGAGTCATTCAGGCCCTAAACTGCATTTCTTGTTGCTGATTTGAATGTTTTGCCATACACAAAATCGTATTGAATTTGAAAGATCTGCAGCTGGGCAATAATTAACTGCTACTAAGACCACATATGTAGATAATTCAGATGATTGAAATATAAATAGGAGTATCTAACTTAGGCCAACTTCAACATTTCTGACTACCTGCAAAGCAAATGCAATGATCCTTCATGTATTAAGATTTAATTTTTATTGTTTGGTACATTCCTTAAAACTGGTATTCTTTTTAATTGAAAAAAGTGGGAGACACATCAGAAATTTTTGTCTTCTCTAATTCCCTATATTCTCGTGAATGTTCTTCATAGGAAATTTCCAGCAATTGTGTTGATCCTCAAATGAAGCTGAGATGGGTTCCCAGCTTATTGATGTAAGAGGGAAATCTAATTCTTTCCATGGTTTCTCCTAAATTTGGATGAAGAGTCATAGTCAGAGAACATGAATCTGTAAGAGTAACCTCTGCAGTTGAGGTAAGCAGTCAGCAGCTGGTGACTGCACCTTTCCCTCTTTATTCTCACCTCTAACAAAGACTTCCCTCTTTCTTGAACGTCCTTTATTTGACTAGTAGAGAGATTGGGGATCCAGGTA
Organism: Acanthiza pusilla; assembly: GCA_036630365.1. Taxonomy (NCBI): domain Eukaryota; kingdom Metazoa; phylum Chordata; class Aves; order Passeriformes; family Acanthizidae; genus Acanthiza; species Acanthiza pusilla. Next base: position 42,351,573 of record JAXCHO010000079.1, read on the forward strand.
GCAGATTTAAGTATATGTGGTATTAGGTGCATCATTTTTATTGTGATGAACATCAGGATTTATTGGTGCTCTAGGAGAATATTGACCTTGGCATCTCCTCAGTTAATATTTAACTCTTGGGTCAATAGATCTGGATAGTCACTTATGCAGATGTCACTATCAACCTAATTGTTATTGGCAGTACATACTGTAAAAACCTTCAGAGGCTGATAATTGAGTATTTGTTACTAGATGCTATGGAGAATATCATATTAAAACTTGATATAGTGACAACAAAAATTGTCTCATGGTCATAAGATTTTTGTATATAGCACCATGAGTTGTGTTTGAATAGGAAAATGCTAAAAAAAGACATCAATTGTTAGTATGTGTTTGACTCTTTCATTTCTTCTCTTTGTTTAGATCAGTAGTACCAGAAATTTTTTCAGTGAATAAGAATAACCCAAATTTTTGATTCTCATTAAAAATGATTACATGGTAATTAAACGAGCACATAGCCAATATTTCAAGGGAGGACAAGCACTTCTTTGTCTGTCTGCCTGGAAATCTGTTATGCATAATCAAATTTTGAAATTTTTTTGTTTTTTATCTTTGCGCAGTCATCACGTGCCAAGCACACTAAGGACATTGATCCCCATGTGTAAATAACACAGCAAAGCATCTGATAAAAACAATATCCACTTCTGCTGCAGCTTGATGCCATGGTCCCAGCCACAGGAAAAGGAGAGGGATCTGAGCTGTCAGCTCTCACTATTCCCAGCGCCAGGAGCTGTGATCTCCTGGCTGATGAAGCACACTTCAGCTGTGCTGGGTTTATATGAGATCTCTGTGGTGTGTCACCTGCCTGTCACCCAACCAGCTGCAGGAGCACTGGACTGTGGTACAGAGATAATTCTTCATACCCAATATTTTATTTTCTCGCTCAAACCCAGCATTGCATTTTGTTCCTCTTCTTTGCACTGAGGCTGTTCAGGGGAGTGACACAGACACCTTTGTGATTGTAAGGCCCCAGAACTTTCTCCCAGAGTCCCTTAAAGGGGCTCATGGGCTTTTTTAAATGTTCCCTGCTTTGTACACAAGCTGGAAACACCAACAAGATATTCTCAAGAAGGCAAAACAACAAAAAATTCACTGGCAAACTTTAAAAAATCAGGGAACTTAGGCAAAAGTTGAAAGCAATATTCAATCAATATAAAGCATTTCACAAAGCATTAACTTAGCAAAGCGGAAGCTCAGTCAAACCAGCAAGCTCCAACTGATCCAAACCTAAGTTAGTCAAACTTTGAGAGAAAGAAAGTGGAAAAGATAAGAGATACAGAAAAGAGCAAATATAGCTACCACACATGCCTCCAGGGGTGCTCTAGCTGATACAAAACCCACAAGACAGTAGGGTCAAGACATATATCTGTGTTGCATTCTGGTTTAAGTCCAATTTGACTTTCTTGGGCCCTCCCCCCAGGTGGGACTTCTGGTTTAGCCCCACTCAGGGGCTGGGTAAGGGGCTCCAGAGTTGGGGTGTGGAGGATTGCCTTGGGTCTGCCGGGGATGTGGCACAGGTGGGATGCAGGTGGGGAGTGTTGAGCAGGGCCCTTCCTTGCAGGAGAAGATTTGATCTGCCCCTTTCCCCACCCGTGCAGCTGAAATGTTTGGGGCCAGCAATCCTTCCAGTCTCTCACAATGACTAATGACTTGAATAAAAACATGCATTTAATACTTTGCAATTTTGGCTTATCAATAGGATTTCATTTTAAGTTCTGCTTCTTGGAAATGTCTTTCAGTTAGATGTTGTTTTTTGTTTTTTTTTAACCTGCTGTAAAGACAGGCATGCCCATTGTGAGATTGCTGGAGGTTTGGGTACATTACCGTGACCTTCAAGAGCCCAGTAAGGTCTGCTTGGTTTTTCTGAAGAGCCACTCTGTGCAGCAGTGACAGACTGATCTCTTTGGGAGTAACAGGAGCACCATTTGTCTCACACAGAAACAGAGAAGGATGGCTACAAGTGCTTCTGTTTTCGTTTGGGCACTCGCATGTGTCTTGTGGTTTGACAATCTTTCCCTTAACTTCTTGTGTAGTCCTGTGATGGATAGGAAATAAAAATGAAGAAGAAAGAACTTTTCTGGGGCTAGAATTACTGCCTTCTGATGGTCAGATACATGATATATTATCATACATTAGTACCTCCTGCGCAGTAGAATAAATATCAATCCTGGCATGGCTTTTGCACCAGCTTCATGATTAAATAGCACTCAAGATGGGGATACAAACAATTAAACAGGTGGCAACAGGCTGATTCAAGAAAAACAAAGATTTTGGTATATATATACCTATGTGTGTGCATATATATATATATATATATATAAAAAAAAATATATATATAAAAGCTAATACATATATTAAGGCACATTAATGTTGTCTTTATAAATAGAAATCAATTAGTGTTCTAAGATGCCTTCTGATACTTTATTCATTAGTATGATGGACTACATCATCCATATGAGTAATTATTTAAATACACCAGTATGCATGTATTTAAATAATTTACTTTTGAGGTTATATAACATTTCTGAATTCAAGCTGTGTTGATGCCAAACCTATAACGATACTGGCCAAGTCAAGCTCTGTCAGCATTGGAGCCCTAATGATGTGGTTAATGCTGAAGGGATGTAAATGTAAGGTCTAAGAAATAAAATAGGGTATTTCAAGGGTCAAGCAAAAATACAGAGGTAATTAAAGGTCACAAATTAAAATGTATATAACACATCTGTGGAGATAGAGGAGCATGACTGAGAGACAAGTTTTCCTTCAGTTCTTAGTTTTAAGTTGTCTGTTTTTTTTGTTTTTTAAGATTTCTGTCCAGACAATAGAGTTTAGAGTATAAAGGAAATGTGTTTTTCTCCTTTAAGCCTCAGTTTTAAACAAATTTGATCTCCTTAAATCTTGCCTAAATTCAGATGAAGGATCTATGTTGGTTTTGCTTGGCCTGGTTTTTGGTAGCAGGGAGGCCACAGAGGTGCCTTCTGTGAGAAGCTGCTGGAAGCTTTCATCATCTCCAGCAGAGCCAATCCCTGATGGCTCTGAAGATGACCTTGCTGCTGGCCAGTTAGAGATGGTGGTTACACCTCTGCGATAACATACTTAAGAAGAAATCAAAACAAAGTGGAGCACAGTTTTTTTCTAGCCAGAGAAGAGGAGGAGGTGAGAACATGTGAGGTAAACAACATGGAGACACCAAGGTCAGTGGAGAAGGAGGTGAGGAGTTGTTCCAGGTGCTGGAGCTGAGATTCCTCTGCCAGCTGTGGTGAAGACCATGGTGCAGCAGCTGTGTCCATGCAGCCCTTGGGGTCCACGGGAATGCAGAGATCCACTCTCAACATGCTGGAGATAAATAGGTACCCATCGCTGGCAAAATTCCTGGAGAAACTGCCGGCAGTGAAATGGGCAGTAGTGATGCTCTGCCATTACCTTTTCAATTTTTGTTAAATGATTTAATAGTAGAGAGTTGTCCACCAAGACAAGAACTTGGGTTCTGCACCCGTGCTTCATGGGGCCTTGAACTTACAATACCAGATAGTTTATTTTTCATTTTTGTTGTGCAAAAATACAGTATTCTTTTAATAACTCTGGCAGCTTTCTGTGACTGCTGGGATGAACTTAATTAAAGAATAGATACCTACCTGGCTTATCTTTAATAGTCAAGAGAAGTAAAAGGTTTATGCAATATGATAAAGAAAAGAAAAGTAGCTGCTTTGGAGAATAGGGAGGACAAATTTCCTCCATCATCCCTTAAATAGTTCAACAGCTGTAGTATGTGAGGACCCAGCAGACATTTTAAGATGAGGTAGAACAATAAGTGATGAATAAAATGGCATCAGGCTGCTGATGGGGTTAAAAAACCCACATAGTTATTGTTACCACATGTGGTGGCACTTAATGAAATTGCCATTTTACATCTGAAGCCATGTTTCAGTGCCTGATGTAGAACACCTGTCCTGCTCTTCTCCCTCTCCTAACTCTCACCTGGCTCAGTAATGGTCCTGAGCAGAAATCTCTCTGAACTGGGCTGGCACATTATTCTTGCAGGTGGATGTAAATACATCTGCTCATTTTGGACAGGATTCCTAACAATGCTGCAACTATATTTGTTTAGATCTGACATTCCAGCTTTACGAGAGGAAACTGTTCTTGCACTCCAGCTGGCAGTGTGGCATGTCCAAGGCATTTCTTCAGCTGGCTGACACGGGAATGACATGCTCTGCTAGCACTGACACCAGAGCAGCTCTGCCTGCAGCAGAGGAAGATCACAGTTACCTGGGAGCTGAGCAGCTCACACTGCATTACATCTGCCAGAGTTGTTATTTATGATACAAAATTTTCATTGTATTACAGGGCTCAGTTCAGATTTAGTTACATGAACAAAATTCACTGCTTCAGCAAATCCATTCAAACAGGAGGAACAGGTACCAATTGCCTGATCTCCTAGATGTAAGGTCCTGCTTTCTTGACCTACAGTGGTTTGCCTTTGACAGGAGGGGAAAAAAAGCATGCTGATGTAAGAGTCTGCCAGACATAATATTCAGTGTTGTGTTTTCAGGACTTTGACTTCTTGGGTTGCTGTTTTAAGTACTGAACTAAAATGTAAAATACACAGCACAGCAGCCCTGGCCCATTAGGTTCTCACCCTCAGAAGAGGGCTGGGTAATCTGGATTACAAGCGGTGAATAACCTTGATATTTCCTGCTGATTTCTTGTACTCTGCACAGACACTTCGCCGTAGGCCAAGTCACTTCCCCTCTGCTGGTTTTCAGCAGTGCTGTGTGAGCACAGAAATCTCAGGCAGATATTTTAGGCATCATGGGCTGCCCCCAGAGCCAAGTGTTTACCTTTTTGGTGAGATAATCTTACATTAGGAACTTCTGTGGGCGAGCAGGGCTCTGCCTGGAAGGGATGTGACCAGCAAGCACATATGGATGATATGGATATGCACATCCCAGGAAGCAAAGCTTTATTCACTTTTCAGTGAGGACATCCCCTTACAGGACCCTGATGATGAAACAATCCTGCAGGCACCAATTTGGATCTTGGCATTTCACTCCTCACAGCACGGAAAGCAGATGGGGCTCGGGAAATGGCATCTCCCAACCCTCGTAAACCCCTCCTCCTCTGAAGTCTGCAGGAGTCCTCAGGTACTGCTGGGATGTTTCTGTTTAAAACAGCAGTGTTGATACTCTGCTCTGGTTGGTGTATGCTCACACCACTGCACTGCTAAACCCTTGTGAAACTGCTGTAAGCAGCATGATTATCCAGCATCATGAGCAATTTTTCCCTTTCTTGTTTCTCTTTTCTCTGTTCTTTTTCTTTTTCTTTTTCTTTTTCTTTTTCTTTTTCTTTTTCTTTTTCTTTTTCTTTTTCTTTTTCTTTTTCTTTTTCTTTTTCTTTTTCTTTTTCTTTTTCTTTTTCTTTTTCTTTTTCTTTTTCTTTTTCTTTTTCTTTTTCTTTTCCTTTTTCTTTTCCTTTTTTCTTTTCATGAAATCTGTGCTTGGTAGAAATGCAGGAGGTGTGTTCAGAAGGAAAAAAGAGTGGGGTTTCTGACCATGCCAGTGAATGGTTGTGCTGGGTCTGAGCTTGCCCCTGGATGTCGTGCCTTCCCAAGCAGTCAGCATGCATGTGGCATTCAGTGTTCCCAGCAGTACGGTGCAGTCCCTCCCAAGATTTGATGTGTTAGGGATGTGTTAGGACTAGGGAGCTCTTAGAATGCAAAGATTAATTTGCTGTGTTGAGTACATTAGGAATTGCTTCAAGAGGAGCAGAAAACTTTGAAGCTCAAGTTCCCAAACAAGTTCCTCTTTCTAATTTTAGGATGGAAGATGTCCTCTTTCTGGAAACAGCCTTTCACAGGGTGGTCTGTCAGGAACTTCCCCGTGGAAGCTGAACTTTGCAGGAACCAAAATGGTGAAATGGCAGGTTTAACTGCAGTAGAAGTGTTGCAATAGCACTGTGTTTCAACACCTCTTCTGTCACCACGCTGAGTACCTGGCTTGGGAAGATAACAGCTGTTCCCAAGACACTTGTGAAGATCTTTGGTTGTAGTCTCCCTCATGGAGGAGTGAAAAGAGTGTGATAGTGACAGTTTTCAAATTTGTAGTGAAATGTGTTCTTGTGAAAAGCACCTGATCAGCAGAGCAGGAGACACACTTCTCTTTGAGGAAAACGGGAAGGCTTCGTTGCTGAGGCAACAGTGGTACATGGGGAACGGAGATTCAACTTTTAGAACCAGGACAGACTTTCTGTGCATCCTTACGATCCTTAGGCAGCGACTCAGTAAGGCAACTTGGTTTTCTGATGATGTGATTGTAGTGTGTGTTTAAAGACATGGTCAGAAGAGGACATTTTTTTTCTGTTCACACACTTTGACTGTTTTATTTGTACCACAGGTAAGAGCCTTAAGACCAGAACTGTGTCTCACTATGTGCTTGTTCCAATGCCCAAAAAAGCATAGGTCTGTGGTCAGGTCCCCAGGAACCAGCATAGCCCATAAATTAATGGTAATGGTAAATACACAGAAAGCTCATCTGAATTAATGTAAAAACTTCTTTATCATTCTATGTGTTTGTATTTTCCTTTGAAAAGCCAAATTTAATAATAAAAAACTTCACTGTATATAAGTTCAAACAAAATTTAATACCAAGATTGTCAGCAGATCAACTGGATCATGTGCTCCTGCTGCCAGGGCTTTGCCTGTCATGGCTTGGAGTAGTCATGTGCTTGAGGGGGCTGAAAGTTGTGTTTCCATGGTTATGTAGCTCCCGACTTTCTTTTAATAACCCAGACAAGAGATTTGTTAATGTTCACTACTGATAATGGGAAATTATAGAAAAAATCATTCCCAAGAGCTTTGCATTTTGTTCTGTGCTCTACAAAGGATGAGGTGAAAAAATAACAACCGTTCATCCGCATAACTAGGAGCTACCTAAAACCAGCAAAATGTGACTTTTATGCCATTGTGAGTAGCTCAAAAATGAAGGCACAGTGGACCTGTTCCAGCTGTAAAGAAACCTCTCCCAGCTGAGAGTATTTGCCCTTGGTGGCAAATTTCTGAAGAGCATCATGATAGAGGAAAGGTTACTATTGCAGTCAATGGTCCATTCTTTTCCTGTGATTGCATCACATTCCAGGAATCCTAATAGAAATAGACACTACACTTGTGAATAATATGTTGAGAGAGGCTTTTATTCATCTTCTGCATGAAGGTGTATGAAGATCTTTATTTTCTCTGGTCAATTGAACAGTAATTGATGCTAATGATAGAACACGAGGTTACCAATAAGGCTCTCAGGGTTTTTAAAAGTAGTGTAGCAAGGTGAGTGATTCAATGTTAATATCAATTATATTTTCTGTGCTAAAAGGGCAGTTGCAAAGGAAATAAATTGGCTTTATTCATACACTGAAGTTTGCAATTTTTGAGGAAAAATGTAGTCTCAAGATCTGAAAATCTATTTTAAAATAAGAAACAAAAGCAAATTCATACAAACAAGTTAGCAACTTCTATGATTCCAGTTCAGAAATATTTTGATGAGTGTGAAAATACATTCTGAAAAAGTAACATTGAAAAAATGAATGCAGTACCTGTCAAAGTTCATGAGAATTGATGGCAAAAACAGAATCGGGAAGTTCTGGATTGTGCTATCAACACCATTACATACCCTGATCATCTTAGGGATGTCACTGAAGTGAAAATGTTCACATTTTCACCTTGATTTTTCCAAGGAATTGAAAAAAAGTGTAATTTAAGCTAAGGTTCTTTGGTAACCTCAAGACTCAAACCTCATCTTTACATGGAGCTAGAAATCATATTTGAAAATTATCTGATTTTAGATGGACACATATGATCTTATCACCTATATGACCAAATTTTCTATGATAATAATGAGTAATGATCAACAATAATAGGTAATTTTCAAGTGTAACCTTTTTTTCCTCTGGCTCACTTCAGGGTTTCTATGCAAGGAATTACAGAACGGCAAAATAATATTTGATATCATAATTGTTTAAAATTACTATAATAATATTAGTAAGGAATAATAAAGGAATTAAAGAAATGCAGATACAGCTACTCTTTTAGGTCTTGATTTGATTAGACGCTTGAGGAAGAGCCTGATTTACAGCCTATGAGCAGAACCATTACAATGAGTGGTTTTAGTGAGAACCTTAAATTTTAGTGACCATCCATAGCAATTGGAGGAGTGATGCAAATACTTAAGTGCAGGTGTGCCATATTAAACCCATACTTCAGTAGTGATAGAAAATGAACATTATCAGAGCCTGGCTTAAAAGCTGCTGAAACTGTTTTCGGTAGAACTAGAAATGTTTTCACTATGTTGAGCAGATTAAAAGAGGTAGATCTTCAAAGGTTATTTCGTAGATAGCTACTTGTGGCTCAGAATAGTGTCTTAAAACTTTTAAAAGTAAGATTATCCTTCTACTGAAAGACAAACTACAGTAACAGTGATCACATGTGATCATTGAAAATGTTTAGAAACTTTCTTAGAATGATTAAAGTTCATTATTCTTCAGCACAAAAAGAAAATCATTGTTCCTATCTGTGTTGTACTGAGACCTTACATGTCATGTGCAGATATTTATAATTCTAATACCTGCTACTTCCAGACCTCAATGCCATCTGACTCAGTACAGAATTTAAAAACAATGTCTCAGGTTAGGACCTGTATTACTTTTCTATGATCTGGGGATGTCAAATCAATAACTGTATACTTCAAGCTGTCACATTTTAATCCATCTATCAGCTATGTGGTTGTAAAGCCTTTATTATACTATATTTTCTCAAATTTTAATATTTTGATTGAAAGGAATTTTGAATTTTTAACGTTTCTGTTTCTCTTTGTGTTTGGAGGATTTAAGAGTGCAAAAATGGTAATTTAAAATGTAGAAATGGTTACATGCCATGTAACGTGACAAGGATGCTACCAAGCGTGACAATATTTTCTGCGGATAGGATTGGTCAACAGCTAAGGAAAGAAATAAGGGTATCTCCAGGCTACAGTTTCAGGCAGATAAATAGATATATGTAAGGAAAAAATTGCTTTTGAGTCCAACCACTGACATCCACTCCTTTTAGAAGAACAGACAGAAATTATGTCTAGGGCAGATGCATAGCTAGATTATATATGCAGAGATTTAAGATTTAGTCCCGGGACCCTGAAAGAAGGATTACCCTAAAAACTAAAGATGGGGTTGAAGACACGTGGGAGCTGCAGAGAAGGATACTGCAGAGGTGATGCTTGAGCCTCATAATGTGCCCACGCTGAATGGAATTCACTGATGGGATAGATTTGACCCTGGGAGAAACCTTCCTTTTCCTTGTGTCTGAAAGTCACATTAGAGTTGGTAAATCTCACAAATTAAAGAATGTGATCTGTTAGAATTTCAACAGGTAGAGCAGAATTTGTTCCCCACCTCAGACCATTTGCAATCTTGAGTCATTTTTCTCATAAGAGACAGAGCTTGCAGTGTGGCTCCTCTCAGCGTGTGGATGGGTTTGTAAGTGGTTCTTCTCCAGTTATTAAACCACATAACCAAAAGCCAGTCTCTGTTTTTCTGGGGTCATACTGGTCTCAGGGCTCTGTACACATGAATATTTTCCTAGGGCTAAGGCTGCAGGAGGAACACGTGGCTGTGGTGGGGGAGAAGAGAGCGACTGCCCTGTTCAGAAGCGCAAAGCATGGAAATTGCTTCCACCCTGGGCGATTTGGGAGAAGTAAGAGATGGCAGGAATGGCTCTATCAGTGCAGATCTGAGTGCACTGATGGTCTAGTGCAGTATTTGCAGCAGTGGACAGTTCTTCATTTCCTGGACATGCATCAAAGCTGGGATGGAGTATGCTCACTCAAGTCTATCAATATTTGATTTAGGTATTTCACCAAATTGTGTCGAGGGGTCACTGCTGGCATGTGTCTGTTGGTACCACGTGGAGAGTAGCTCTGGTTGGAGCTGAGTTCACAATCCAGGTAGGGACTTTAGGGTGCTCTGGGGTCAGATGGGATTTAGGAGATATCTCCTATCTCATAATACGACCCTATGGCCCGTGGGTCCTGTTATTCTTAGGTCCCTCTTTGCTGGCACGATTCTTATTGCTGGCACCACTTTGAATTTCCCTGAGGACAAGGAGCCAAAGAATATAAACATTAGGACATTACAGTGCTCAGTGTTGCAGTGTCTATTCGATTTTATTTTTCCTCGGAACAAGCTGTACCTCTAATGAAACATCTTAAACCTGGTAATAAATATCTTGTCTCCTGACAAAGATATTAATTATATCTTCAAATGAGCAAGTTTTGTGGTCCAAGTACTGAGACCCAGTTCTAAATCAATGGTAACACTCTTCTCTTTAAAGAGGACCAGAAGTAGAGTAATCAGTGACGAGGATGTAATTTACTGAGAGAGAAGTATTGCTTGAGCTGCTCTGAGACAAGACACATTCTCCAAGGCCAGATTCACTCAAGCTTTTAAGTACTGACCAACACTGAAGAATTTTGTTTAATGAAACATTCCACATGGTTAACGTGAGAATTTTTTAATTACCTAGTTGAGCTGGAGTCAAGAATACTTTGCAATAAAAAGCATAATGAAGAGTTTAAGAGGAGCCTAAGAAATATTTTCTACTAGTCAAGGAGGATCTTGAACAACGGATGAAAAAGCCAATGTAAAGTCTTGAAATCAAAATTACACTCTGGAAGGAATTATATGAACTTGACAAAGAAATTTATTAATTTTTAATTGGGAAAAATTAATGGGTATTTCAGAACTAATAAATGGCAATTTGTAAAATAATGATTTACTCATCTCAGTCACAATAGGCTTAATCAAGCTGTTCAGAGAGCTCATGTAGTTCATAAAGCTCTGGTTTTTGCTCCTGAAAAAGCTGATTCTGGTATGTTTATTAAAGAGAAGATACTGAAAAAATCAAGAATATTTAATGTGGAAAAATAATAAAAATATAAAATGCAAAATTTCAAAATATGTTTTTATGTTGAAAAATTACAAAACCAATTTCTCAAAATGTTTGAAAAATTATTTAATTTAATCTTTATTTTGCAGAAAGATGTAAAAAGAAAGTTTATTAAAAAGTGCATTTCTTTCTGTTGATGCTTTCCTGTGAAAAATGCTTCTCTTATAAAGAGAGTTTATTCAATATCAAAGCAATTTAAGCTTCTTCCCTCTTTCACATACGTAAAGCTATTAATGATCTCTACATCTTTACATTATGTCCTTATCTCAGCCATGCAACGTTATTTATTTCATGGCACAGCGATCTCTCCTTCCTACAGACCACAGCCCCTTATGTTTCATAGGTAACACTGTCAAATTGAGAGCTGTCTTTAATACAGAAAAAATCTGGGTAGAAATCTTAAATTAATTGTTGTTAGCTGTTTATTTGCTTAACCTATGCATGTTGATTTGAAAGATGATTTTAGATGTTTCCAATATTTGCGCCTCCAAGTTTGATCTTTTTCTCTTGTTGTTTTACATATGCAAAACCTAACTGAATATTTTAGTTTACATTATGGCTAGTCTCTTATTTAAAAAGAAAAGAGATACAAAGATATTATTTCACAAATAACAAAATTAAATTGCACACGTTATCTTTGACCTTTCGCTGGAGCATCTGGAGACTGTAAGTCTTCTCACCTTTTTTCTGAAGCCAGAGCAGCACCTTTGGCTGTGGTTCCATTGGTAACAGTGTTGATTTAAGCTGTTTTGATCTCTGTTTGTTCTGTGTCTGTACCACCCTTTGTCAGGGAAGCATAACTTTTTTGGAGCACCTGGTGGATGAGATCAGGAGCTAATAACTGGTAACAAAAATGTGCTTTTGGTTGGAGCATTGCTGGATTTTCTTTCTGAGTTATTTTGACTGCGGGTGCACTCTATCAGAAGGCTCACTGCCCTTTCCAAACGGCAGTTGTTGTTCCCAAACTGTAAATAAGTGCAGCTGAGGGTCAGGTGGTGTTCCAAAGTGTTGTTTATGGGCAAGGGGGAAGCAAAATACTCCTATGTGGTTCCAATACTTTATTGTTCATATGATGGAAATCTCAGCAGTCTAATTCAAGTATCATTGTTACTCTGGATCCATTTCTGGCCTTAAAAAGAAACTAATTATGCAATTAGAGTGCTTTTCTAAGGAAGAAGTCTCAATAATACTGATACAGTTGAAATATTAGCACTTGGCTCTTGGTTTTCTATGCTTTTGTTGAGGAGCGCTTACCGTTGTATTCCTCCTCTGAACTAAGTCAGCAGACTTGTGCTGCTGGAAAGGGTAAGACCATGAGCCATCATTCCCCAGATCCCTTGTTGGGAAGAATCCAGTGTTGGTCTTTCCAGTTTCTTCCTCCTTGCTTTGCCCATTTTTACACCTTTTCTAACACACACTTGTACCTTTGCCTTTGTTCATGGCTTTGCAGCTCCGTGTTACATCCGTACTTACTCTCTATGGCCACTTTGTGTTAGGTACTGCTGTTTTCTTCCCTTTGTTACCATCAAACCCAGCTTTGTCCAGCTCCTGGTCTGCACTCCTTTGTCTGCTGGTGGGTGGTTTATGTGGGAACTGTGGGTATATAGTGAGAGCTACTTTGCCGTGAGAAAAGTTTGTTGTTCCAAATTGTCACGGTTGCTTTCTGGTTCAAAACAAGCAAGAATTCATAAACAGAGATAGCCGACTTCATGCAGGTGGTGTTTTTCCAAGATGTTGTTCTAACTGTAGGTAGCCAATGATATTGTGGGGTGGTGAATTGAGAGCCAATGGATGTGTGACATGAAAGTTAGAAAATAGTATAAAAAGGCTTTGGAAAATAAACAGTTACTCCTTCCTTCTCTCTGACCAAGAGGCTGTAGTGCTGAATTTTTTTTGTGTCGTGAGCATCCCAGCAGTTTATATCTCTGGACACCTCAGCGCCAGCCTGGGCCCACCTCTTATCATTCCAGACATGCACTTTTCTGTGCTGCATCCTGCTTCTCCACTTCTCAAGGTCCTCGTCGTTGTAGCACGATTATATTTACATTACATTGTCATGCTAGAGTTGTAAATATCTCATTCTAAACTGAATAAAGGTTTTTTACAGCCATTTGTATAAAACCATGGTTGTAATGCATAAATATAAGCAAAAGTAGAACAAATTAGCTATGGATGCCTTAGAGCTGCAGGTGAGTCAAGAAAAGTGCAGGCAGAGCAGCCCTGGCAAGCCTCAGTGCATATGGCCTCTAATTTAGCAGTGGCAATGCTGTGCTGCAGGGCTACAGTGGTGAGGAGGAAGGAATGGGGAAGCTCCTGGGTTTGGACTGCTGAAGTCGGCTCTGTGCAAAAGAAGTTTGCCATGGCAGTTTGGTTTTAAACCTAAGTCTATCTGCTATAAAACCTAGTAGATGGTCTGTAATAATATATGAGCTGGTTTTGCATCAACTCATACAGCCTGGAGATGTTCTCTTTCTCTGTGGAAAAGCATGAAATACATATGGAAAAGGTGTGAATCCATTGGCAAGTCAGATTGAAGAACTTCTTTCAAAGCTGGCTCCCTCTGAGATATATATTGCCACCCTCCCTTGTGACAGTACCAGCAGCTGCCCAGCCCACAAATCAGGGACTTTATCCAGCTGATCCCAATGAGGCCTTAAGGATTTTTAGCTTCTGTTTTTCATGTGTCTGCACTATTGGTGTGTAGCTCTAGGCTCCGTACAAGGTGCTAAAAACCTCTGTTCCCAGCGTTTTAGACAAAACAGTTGCTCAGTTGGAAAATCCAAGGACACTTCACTTCCCCAGAGCCCCAAAATATGTAAACAACACTGAACTGGGGGGTGCCAGCTTGGGGTGGTTGGCATCATCACCTGAAGGTGTAATTGGAGAACTGAGGCCCCATGTGTTAATAGGCAGAAGTGTGAAGAACTCGTGACTCATCGTCCGTTTTGGGTGTAGCCTCTCGAGTAGGCTCTGTCTGCCCTAAAGGCTTTCAATAAATTAATCTGCTTTTTATTCTCCTAACTTTGTCTAGCCTTCTGTTTTAGGAAGCCCTGTTTTAGGCATCACCATCAAGGTGAAGGAACAAACTAAATCGAGCCCCTGGCCTTGCTTCCACCTCAGTTACATAAGCTTGGGTGTTCACAGATGAGGTGGTTGGAGTAATTCACCAGGGTTGGGGTAAAATGGGACTGCTTGTTCTGGCAGATCCTCAGAATGCTGTGGCATTCCTCCCAAAGCCTCACAGGAAGGTGCTGAGGATGGCTTTTTGGCTACCACACCACCTGGAAGCTTATGGGCATTTTCAGCGGAGCTTCTTTATGCTCTGCGTGTTGTGTAGATATAAATACACAGCTACGTCTCCCTTGTACTGTTTCTCTACTCCTTTTTCCAGGACATGACATATTAAAGCTGGCTTGAGGCCTGTTAGCAACAGATCAAAATACAGTAGCTAGATGAGGGAATAACTAATCTTGTCTAAAAATAGCATGTCAGTTCAAAAACGCTGGAAAAAAAAATGTTGGATGCACTTTGCATTAACTAGGGATTCTCCATAGCACAAATCAAAGACAAATGCGATATGAAATGTGGGCATTAAAAAATGCTCTGGGCTGTATTCTAAAATTAAATTATCATCTTAAGATATAACTGTATATGGATGCTATTTTGGACCACAGTGTAAGTGCTAGGGGAATATTACTCAAAATTCATGCTGCCATGTGGCGAATCAAATATTCTTTAAATGGCTCTAGTGGTCTAAGCAAAGGACTAATGTGTGAGGAAGGCATGTCTCCAAGAAAGGTGATTCTGAGTCAGCAGCTCACTGAGACTTCCACACTAAGAAAAACCCAGAGCTGCTCTCCCTCTGTGATGACTGCTGGATGTAATGTACAGCGTACAGGAGAGGCTGAATTTCAAAGAGAAGAATGACATTTAGACTGCCTATTATTCCTTTTAGAGACTGGGAATGTGAAGTAGAGCTCTTAGCAAATGAAATGTGGGTTTGTGGTTTACATGAAAACTGTTCTGTGGTAAAAGCACTGCAGCTCTTACTCTTCATTAGCAAACACAAGGAACGCATTTCAAATGCACTGCATTAAAAAGATCTGTTGTCTCAGAACCTTGGCAATGAGGGGTCAACGTAGCAGTGCTGTCCTGTTCTGCTCAGAATCCTGTTCTAGGGGACACACGAGATACTGTCTTTGATGGCACAGCTGGCTTTGAAAGCTCCCATTCCCCTCTGCCAAAGCCAGGTTTGACTATTTATCACGCTGTCTTGGCACAATCATCTATGTTTTCAGCTGTGCCAGTTTAACTATTTGCAGCGGTGTACTGTAGACAGGTGCACAGATATTTGGCTGTAAAAACCCAACAAACCTTTTATTCCTGGAGTGTTGTCTTTGACAAAATCCCTTCCATGAGCTTGGGCCAGAGGCAGTTGCCCTGACACAGCTGTGCCACACTGCTGTGAAAATGGAGTAACCAATAGCAGGATTTCTATCATATTTGGCAAATTCTTCCTTCTCATCTTTTAATTATTTCAGAAATAACATCTTTTGCTCCAGCTGAGTTTTTTGTATGCTTATTTTACCAGTAAATTTGGTGTGGTGAAAGAATTTTTAATATAATCAAAAGCAACAATGAAATCAAGCCAGTGGCAAAATACTTGTGGATTAAATAAGCTTGGGTTTCCACTCAGAATAGATGTGAGCTCTGTCTTATTATTATCATCAGCACCATCATCTATTCCACACTCTTGAATAATACATGCCATAAGGCTTTTCTTGAATTAAATATTCTTTCATTAAAAAAAAGAAAAAAAAAAGCTAACCAACAAGCTAACAATATACCTAACATTAATCTTGTTAGGTTATCCTGGTGGTTGCTTATACCTTTTCTAAAAGTTCTCCCCTTTTATTTCTGAATCTGAACTTTGCTTGCTTCAATTTGCAGCCACTGAATCTTCTTTTATCTTTATTTATGAGGTTGATGAGCCAGCTACAATCAGATTGTTACCCAAATTAGAATTAACAGCCTATAATAAAATCACCTTTTTTTTTCTTTTTTTTTTTTTTTAACGTAATGGATTCAGACCTTTGAAAATTTTGTTGCAGGCAATGTTTTTCAAACCTTCAATCATCCTGAATCCTCTCCATTCTTTAGTTCTTCTTCAATATCTGTGGCAGCAATATAATATTCTAGTGTCAGTGGTTAACTGCTGCAAAACCACTGATATAATGTCAGTACACAGATCCAGTATTTCATTTTTATGTATGAGAAAAGCATATTAGTCTGTTCCCCCAATGCTGGGTAACAGTGATTGCTCCTCTCTAAATTGCTGCTGTTGCTTGTAGGGCCAGGAAAATGCAACATTTTCTGCCCATGCAGCTTGGTGTCTGCCTTCTCTGCAAGCACAATACTACACCATCCATGAACCAGGTCCAAAATGGAAAATTTTTGGAGTGTCACCCTGCACTATAGAAGTGCTATTATCCCCAAAGCTTTCTTTCAAGGTATGACATCTTGAAGAAAAGAAAAAAAAAATGGGTAGAGAAAATAGGGGGAAAAAAAAGAGGAAAGAATAAAGAAATAAATCAAGGCCACTGAGCAAAACTTATTTATGAGGCACTTCATAAACCCACATGGAGAGTATATACCTTCCCTGTACCTTCTCTTTGATTGCTTTACACACTGCAGGCTGCAGTCTGACTAGTATATTCTGGGCAGGATTATCTCTAGACTTCATTTCTACACTTCTTTTGACTATTAGAAAAACCAGAGATGAGCATAAATCCTTTCAGACTCTTCTCAAATGTCTCCCATGGAGAGATATTACCTGCTTGTGTTCCCTTCTACTCTTCCAGGCCAACGTGGAATAAATAGACATCAACTCTCAAATGCAGAGTAGGACTCATGTATTTTGTAATTATCTGAAATCCATTAGCATTTCCATTTTCTACACCTAAAGCTGCTGTGTTAAAATCCTAGCAGATTGAATTAATATGTCCTGCTTTGGGGACAAGTCGGTTTTTAATGCCATGGTGTATGACTTCCCAGCACCTGGGAGTAGCCTGTTTCAGCTATGGGGATCAGGCATGGACTGTTTCATTCTGGTGCCTTCCACGGCCCTGGGTTTGAAATAAAAGTGACAGTCAGATATGACTGAAGAGACTATGGAAGGCTTGAATTTTCCATTTTGGCCATTCATGTTGTGTTGTGTATTATCTAGTGTAATTATTCTGAATTTCCAAAGTGAGTTATTCCAGGCCTGACACTCTACTCTTTGGACAGTTCATATACTTGACATGGTACATTCACTAGAATAAAAATTAGACAAGGCCCGTGGAGTGGATTCATAGTTTTGCACCTTTCCAAGTGAAAGCTTTAGCCATCAATCTGCTTACTTTAAATTTATTCCTGATTGTACAACATCTTGGTCTTGACAGAACTGAGTGTATCCTGACTCCATGTAAGCAGCCTGGTAAGGCAAATAGAGCCTTAAAATTTGTTAAAATTTTATTTCATCTACTAGAATAAATTTTTAATTCTTATGTTAACCTGGGTGACTTGATCAGATTTCAGTAGTTTATGCAAAACACGACACAGCCATGCACCATTTCAACAGTTTTTTTAACTTGAAGTTCAATACCTTCTCTCTGCCAAAATAAAGTCCAACATAGAATTCTTCTATACAGGGGTGTTACAAGTTCTGATTTAGGAAATGGCCATCTGCTATAGATTTCAAGAGTGTGCACCCATTAATTGAGACGCAGTGTGCTGTGATAACCTGGCCTTTTTAGCTGTATGTTCTTAGAGAAAGTCATCTTCTCCTTGTTAGGATGGAGGTCACAAGCAGAGACCAGAAAGTGTGACCAATCTTTTGCTCCGTCTAGTGTATTGGCATAAACTGGGCAGTAAAGAGGTCAAATTAGTCAAGAAAGATATCATCCTGGAAATGAGCTGTGGCAGAGCTTCATGTGCTTGCGAACTTAACAAATTAAAACCTGAAGTATTATGGAGCTTTGGCAATTGCAGAGTTAGGAAGCCTTTATGTGCAGAATTCTCAAATCATAAATTGGAAGCTGTGCTCTTAAATAATATCTAAACTTATTTTCAGCCCCTTTGTGCATCCTTTGCGGGCCCAAAACCTTGGCTATTAAGGGCTCACAGAAAGTTACTGGATCTTTTGTATGAGTCAAATAGGGTTTTGGTCCCAAGGCCTAAATGTATACATTATCACTAAACCCAAGGTATATTCTTTTCTGTGGCTGTTTTTTTAAAAGCAAACAATAAATTCATTACTGTATCTGTACCTATAAATCAATATTATTTCAAAATTTCAATAAATTCCTGTTAAAAATATGTAAGGGGATTAAATATCTGTCCAGCTCTGACAAAAATGAAAAATATATACTATTGGTGCTGTAGAATTACACACAAAAATTACTAGTGACATGCTGTGTTACAATTAGGTATTAGAATTAGTACAATCTATGATCTAGTATGCACAGAGAGGGAACTAGTAGTAAATCAGGCACATTAGCAGCTATGAAGATTTCAACTTGCTTTAGCAGAATAAAATTTGTGCATGATTAACCCAGAAACTGGGAATTATAGAAGAATTTAATACTAGGATTGCAGGGCTCAAGTAGCAGGGGACAGTAAGCACTGCATAATCAGAATGCTTTTCCTTGAAGAAAGCTTCTTCCAAGATGTGAACAGAGGTTTTAGAGGGAAGAATACCTTTGGTATTACACACGAACCGTGTTTTGGCAGGAAATCTTCAGTAAGGTATATTTTGAGTGAGGGAAGTCACAATATTTTGGAGGTGTTAAAAGAGACGAGCGTAGTAATGTATATTGCAAATGAAAATGATGCAGAAGGAAGGAAGAACAAGGATAAGCGAGTGAAAAAGCCCCCAGGCTGTGTTATTCGTGCCAGGTGAGTGCCATGCAGGACAGGGCCCTCCACCTTCTGAAGGGCTGCATCTCGCTGGTTGTTCAGCCTGCAGGAAGCCATCACACAGGCCTTGACAAACTGAATGTTCTTGAACAAAAGGAAACCTGATTGCTGTTCAGTGTGGACTGAACTCATGTCTGGAGGAGTTAGAGGACAGGCTGGTAGGAGAAGCATGGCCTCAAAGAGAAGGCTGGCACCAGCATCTGTCATCTCCCCTGTAGTTTTAGGAAAACGAGTGATGGATGCTCCTGTCCATTTTAGGTGGAAGCAAAGTTCCTATGCTCATTCGGAAGGGAAAGAATAATGTACGTGGCATAATACTGGGAAGAACTAGTACATTAAGCTTAAAAGTTGGCAGCGAGGCATTGTATTGAATCTGTCAAACTGGAGATGGTACAGCAGCAAGAACAGCATTATGGTAATGATATCTGAGAAGAGAAAAAATGTAATCTTGAAAACTAGATATCTGTCAGTTTGACCTAAGTATAATGAAAACCTTTTGAACAAATTTGGAAGAGAAGAATAATTAAGACATGGAGATAAATGCTAAATGGGATTAAATGCAATATTGGTTTATGAAATCAGATCAGTCCAAACTAATTTGCCATATTTCATCTAAGATGTGCCTAATTTTCTAGAAAGAGAAAATAGAGTGCATCTCATCTGCTAGGATTTCTGCAGAATGTTTGAAGTTTCTAGGTCAGCTAAGAAATGTAATACATGCCCAGCCTCCTCTTTAAATACGTATTTCTGAGAAAAATGAAAAACAGTTCAGACATGTTTAGGATTATGCATAACATTTTAAGAGTAGGCCATAGGTAAAAGCCAATTTGAAATCCAATTTTTTCCTGATTATTCACTCATCTTGAAGTTAGTACTTACTTAATTACATTAAGGAACATCATGCTACATAATGTCAGAAGCCTTATTAAAACAAAACTACATAATATATTTTTCTTTTGTTCTGATCTAATAAGCTATTTAATGAAACAAGAGTGGTTTCATATTAATTTGCTTGACAAAATCATGTTGGCCATTGTTTATCATCTAATTATCTTTTGGACATTCACAAACTGAATCTTTAATAAACTTTCCAGTATATTTCAAGATTTGAAACTAGGCAGATTAAATCTCTGTTTCACTGACTCCTCTTTTCTCCACATTAAGTTTGAGATAGGGAATTTGGTATTCCTTTTTCAGTCCTCAAGATCCTATCTCTCTCTCACAACTTCTTAAAGACAGTAACAAGAGCTTATTTTGTCTATTTCCTTAACCATCCAGGGAGGAATTACATCAGACCATGCCTACTTGAATGTATCTATGTCAGCTAATTATTCTGTAAGCTGTTTTTCTTAGTCTGAGTTGTAGTCTATTTCCTTGAAAAAATATTGGAGTTCTGTTCATTAAAGGCTTTTTTTTTTTTTGTAAAGGCCAGAGAAAAGCAAGTATTAAAGAATTACTCTTGTTTGAACCATCTGCATTCTTCCAATTTAATGTGTAATTCCAATGTGATGTGTGATTCTGTATGTAATTTGCCTATATGTATATATATCCTTCATGATCTAGCTTTAAAAGCAACTGCTGTGCTCTCCTGTGGCTTTTCAAAGGTTGCAATAGTTACAAATCATGCCATCTGAAAATTGAACTTTATATATGACTGTGGGTTTTTTTATATCCTCCTATTAGTCAATTTGTTCTATAATTATGCTACCTGACTTCTATTTTGTGTGTATTTGCATTTGAACTTAGAAAGCATTTCAAAAATATGTGTTTTCCCTGTGGCAAATATGGACAGGCAAGGAGAAATTATTTGGCTTGTGTTTCTGTTGCTTTGTCAGTGCCATATCTCCTCTGGATTTTCTTGGCAGGTAATGCAGCATTTTTGAGTGCTACGGTAGTCTCCCTCACTCTCGCATCCTCTGATGCAGCATGAACTGGCTGCTTACCCTGTACAAATTTGAATTTCACTGTTGTAGCCAGCTCCACGAGATTACCGATGCTAAGGTAAATTGGATCCAAATACTAAATACGATTATTTTATGTCAATGCCAACTCCATTTTTTTTCCTTGGGATTTATATTGTGAGCTTTCCTTCTTTATTTTGTAAGTTTCCAAGGGCATTGTTTCTATGCATAATGCCTTTTAGAAATTAATCTTGGCTTCCAGCATCTGAGATGGTGATTTATCCTAGGTGACAATCATGAAGAGTTTGGAGGCACTGCAAAGTGTTCAGTATCTCCAGCTGAGTGTCATAGTTCAGTAGTCCATCATTTCCCACCATTTTGCATCCTGTAAAATGCTGTACGATGAAGCTCCTATTTTCACATTGTTTTCATATCACACTGCCACTTGCAAATGCTCAAAAATGCAGATGTACTCACTCCCGTGTGTCACTCCTACCCAGATGCCTCAGCTACTTCTGTGACAACTGTGGAAATTCTGTTTGTACTCCGATTTCTTAACAAAACCTTGAACCAGCAGACTAAGCAGGCAATGCTTGAAATGTACGTTAATTTGGACCAGACATCTCAAAAACACAGATGATGGACTAATATCAGACTTGCAAATGTAAATATTCAGCAGCTAACAATGGAAGAGGAATTGATTTCAGGCTTTTCCAAACAAGATGTCATTGCCTGCATGTGAAACAGAAGTGCATATGCAAAACTTGCACCAAGATGGGTCATTTATATCATAGTGATTTTAAGTACTATTTAAATCAACAAGCATTAATTTAAATAATGTTCATCCTTTTTGCAAAGATATTCTGCAAAATAGAGTCTGTTCTAATTAGCTGATATAATTTGATAAATTTAATGAAGTTATTTGCTCTGTGAAAAATGCATGTCTGCTACATATTTGTCCAAGTTGTAATAAAACTACATGCTGTTATTGTGCTACTTAATACTAATAGTTTTATTACACTGGAAATCAATGAATGGTGAATTCATTATTTAGTGGATAATTGTCTTTTTAATTATTATTTGTTTGAAGTTGCATTTGAATGGAAATTCAGTTTAATTGATGCTCAGTTAAAGATTAATGGTATTTTAATATTGTTTATTTGTGACTTAAAACTACAAAAAATAAATTAAAAAACTACTCAAAACAAGCTTTAATGTGAAATTAATTAATGTGTTAAATGAAGAAAATATTAACCATCACTGGTCAATTGATTTTTTTTTTTGCTTGCCGTGTTCTTCAAATTTTTAAAATGGATAACTCTTAACATTGCACATCTCATTCATTACTGACAAACTGAAACTGGAAAATGAACTTTTATCTTTTTTCAACATGCTCTGGATCTTATGGCTTTGTTTCAGCTCAGCATTAAGCTAAAGTAGTGAGGTAAACTGAGATGAAAAGTATACTTGTGCATCTTTGTGAAACACAATTGTTGTCAAAAGTCAGCTCAACAGAACACAGTTTTAGTTTTTTAACTAATAAATCCTAGCTCTTCATGCTCTGATTGTTTTTAAACTGTGATGAAAAGCTTGGTCTTCTGAATTGAATATAAAGGGTGTTAAGGGGCTATTAAAGGGTCAGAATTTACACTGTATTTTCTTTTAAAGGTAAAAACATTTAATTTACATTGGACATATACATCTTATAAAATGACTCTTTATTGATCTGGTACAAAACAAGAGGCACATCCTGTGCATGTACGTGTAAATAAACCCTGATTTTATGCTTTTATGGTATAATTTAAAAGTTATTGTATTCAATAGCTACTACATTCCTTGAAAAGCAGCCTCTTCATTGGATTCGCATAATCAGCTGACAATATTTTAGGAATTTTTCCAGAATGCCAAACAGTCAAAGAAAACCTGTGATATTCATCTTCTGTCCTTTGGCCTACTTTATCTCACAGAAAGCACTGGTAAGGAAATGTTCCTTGCTTTAAAGAAGATAGAAACTGACTGAGGGGACATGAAGGTACAGGAGTAGCCCCTAACCTAGGCATGGAAAGCAAGGGAGGAGATCAGCTGTAGTAAAGGGAATGGAAGATGGTCACTTATTTGTGGAAGAGTGGACAATCATGGGGGATAGAACTGCAGTTAGGAAAACCAAATGCATGACCAGAGGGACAAAAATAATAGCAATGGGAAGGGATGGAAAGGGAACATGTATTTCAGGGGTTAGAAGAATTGAAGGAGATCCTGCAGTAGGCAGTGGGCTTTGTCTGTGGGATCAGTTGAGTATGGGACAGTCTTGCAAAATTATAGGTATGTTTAGGTAAGGAAAATAATTCTCCTGTGTGGCATATGGATATCTGTGAAATTTCACCTAGAGGTGAGACGACTGGAGTGCAGCTTTCTGTGTCTGAGATAATTATCTGGGCTCCTTTTATGGTCACTGGAAGCAAACAGGCGTTTGTTTTGGTTACAACTCATTTTGTGCACGCCTAAGACGATCATCTGTGCTGCGTGCTAAAAATATTTTTCTGTTAACTGCAAAAGAAGTGCCGACAACTAACTCAGGTACAGACACAGTGTAGATATCTAAAGTTAAACAAAATGGATCTCATATCCTGTTGATAAGGCTTTCAACTGGGCAGGGATGGATTCCAAAATCTATTTGGTCAAACTGTCCAATCCCTTGTATTATTGTTTAAACCTCTGTGGCACGTGTTAAGTGTTATTGTACTGAAGGATATCTTTGGTATCTGCTGATTTTCCACATGCTTAATTTCAGGTACCCAAGTCTGAAAACATTCTTTCACTTGTTGCGCCCTTTCTACAACACAGATGTGTAGCTTTCATATTCTATAATCCCATTATATTCATTGCACAGAAATATCTTCTCTTTCTACCTAAATCTGATTTCTTTGTTTTAGTTGGAATAATACTCCCTGTCAAATACGACAGCCTTGTCTCCAGATGTTGCAGACAGCTTTGTGTAATGTTTTGCAACCCAAGAGTGCAAACTCTGTTAGCATTCAATCTGGATTTTGTAGATCTATATAAATTTCTTGTACAGTTTACAGGATATATTTTAGACAAATAATTGCAATTGGACCACACAGCTTTATTCTGTCATGAATAGAGTTTGGATCACATTGCTGACAAGTAGGCACTGTCTTTTGCAAACCACAATCACACAGAAATGTATGTCCTATAATTTCTGGCCTGGCAAATAGTCCTTCTAGACCACTGGTGTCATTAGTGGCCATAAGCAGACCTCTAGGGAAGAATAAGGAAAGAATCCTGTATGAGGACAAGCTTCTTGCTGATGCTTTCAGTGAAATTACTGAGCCTGTTAAAGCTGGTCTGTGTACTGACTCGGTATGGGATGTCTCTTCCAGAATTTTATCCACTCTCCCCTTGGACGTCTAAATATTCTGCATGCAGAGCAGCCTTTGGCAAGCATTAATGCAGCTCTGCCGTCCATGGTGCAATGAACCACTTCCTCTTGTTTCTAAAATGCTCCCAGCAGCTTCATTTTGTGGCCTCTAGTTTTGTTATTGATGTGAGCATGGATGAAGACTGATTCTTTTTCACTGACTGAATTATTGTGGAGCAGTCCATCCCTCTCCACACTCTGTGATCAATGTGATTTTGTAGGTCTGTGTCACACCTCTTACTCATATGTTTTTCAAACTGAAGAGTTGTGCCATGGGTGAGTTGTGAAATTGTACAGCAGTCGAAGCTTTGTCACCTATTGCTTGTGCAATGTGTTGCTACCACGTGCTTAATTTTTTTAAATTTGATTTTAAATGCTGACCAGCCTAGAGGTGGTTTTTTTTTTTTTGGAACCAACTATCATACCCCAAGTTCTTGTTCCCAAGCAGTAAAAGTCAACTCATAATAAACCACTTTGTCTGAAGGTCCAATTGACTTGCCACAGGGGCATCACTTTACATTTGTCTGCACTGAATTTCATCTGACATTTTATTGCCCAATCAGTCTTGTCAGTTCTTCTGCAACACTTCACAGTTGGCTCTCATCTTACTATCTTTAATAACTTGGAACCACCAGCAAATCTTATCATCGATTACTGTCTTTTCTAGGTCATTTATGAATATATTAACCAGCAGAGGTCCCAGAACAAATCCTTACAGAAACCACTGCTGACATCCTTGATATGTAAGAACTATTTATTTGCTCCTTTTGTAAGTTTTCTATATTTTATCAAATATTTTTAACATGTCAGGGCCTTCTTAACTCAGTACTTCTCAGTTTCCTTTAAAAAGTCTTTGGAAATCAGGTTAGGTTAAACCAGTCAAATAATAATTATTATTCACATATTTTTTTACTCCTTTAGAACCCTCTAAGACACTTGTAAAGCAGGACTTGCCCTTAAAGAAGCAATGCTGAATTTTTAATCAAACAGTATTTATCCATAGGGCCACTCATATATCTTTTCTGTGTAGTTACACCACAGTCTTTTCCACAGTTATTTTGGTTTCAAACAGATTCTCTGTGGACACCCTTGACCCTTTTCTCCTTGCTCCCAAGGAAAGATTTTCATGTAAGAATGCCCCCATTTTTTACTAAAGTTAATGCCTATTTGAAGAATTAATCTGTCATCTTCAATGGATATGTCTATCCTGAGCTCTCCCTTATACTTTGGGCTCCTGGGGTTCCTTTTTTAAAATACCACTGCAAGTGCTGACACTCCTCCACCATTTATTTTAAAAATTCCCTCACAACCATCTTGATTTTAAATGCCAGCTGTTTTTTTCCCCCCTTAGGGTTCACCTCTCCTGCTCAAATCACCTTTATTCACAATGAACCTGGAGTAGTTTTGTCTTTCCATTACAGAATCATGAAATTGTCAAGGCTGGAAAAAACCTCCAAGATCATTGAGTTGAACAGTTAACTCAGCACTGCCAAGTCCTCACCAAACCATGTCCCTGAGTGCCAAATCCACACACCTTTGAGCACTTCTAGGGATGGTGATTCCACCACTTCCCAGGGGAGCCTATTCCAGTGTCAGACAACCCTTCCAATGAAGAAAAGTTTCCTAACATTCAATCTAAACCTCCCCTTGTGCATTTCCTCTCATCCTTCCACTTGATACCTATGAGAGGAGCCCAACCCCACCAGGCTGCACCCTCCTTTCAGTTGCAGAGAGCAGTAAAGTCCTCCTGAGCCTCCTTTCCTCCAGGATAAACACCCCCAGCTCTCTCATCTGCTCCTCATCAGACTTGTGCTCCCCACCCTTCACCAGCTCCATCGCCCTTCTTTAGACATACAAACAAAATGTCTCAACAACCTTTTCCCCCCCTTTGCTTTGTCTATTGGGGCTGTAATTCCTTGTGATGTCTACCACACTTGTGACAGGCAAAAGTCTTTCTATAATCATCCTCGAAGCAGCAAACTTGTTTATCTTTTTGCCCAATGATTACGTCTTCTACTCTTACCAACATTTTCCCTCTCTTCCAGTCTGTGTTCCTAGATGCTACATTTATATTACATAATGGAGAAAACCTGCCATTCAGAATTTTTTTACCTTTTCCATCATCTGTGATATTTCTTAATTTCTTAATGAGCAGCTCCACCTCATTAGGTAGGACTTGTGCCCCTGTGAAGATTAGATGGTTCCAACATGTCCTGGAAAGTGCTGTTGATTAATTTTTCTGTTTCTCTCAGTTCCTGTTATCCATCCTTGCAAATCTCATGGGCTTGAATTCTCTCTCTGAAGCTTCCACGTTGTTGATACAATTCTTGTGTGCCACTTTCCCACAGGGCAGGTACTCACCATTTGGCATGTCAGAGAATAAACTGAGAAACTGTCTCCCTTTTGGCTGAGCTTCCCTTTCATTTCTTCTCCACATGAATGCAAAGGTGACTTCCAAAGCAGTTCTGCATGTCTGCAAGATCTAAGTGACCTTACCTCCCATTCTACTTCTTTAATATGAAATCCACAACGCATGGACAAGCACTGCAACAGTAAATGCTGTAGTAAATATATGAGGTTTATGTTTATAAAGTAGCAAGAGGGAAAATAATTTATTTAGCTTTATGTACTTATATTTAATCACAGAATCATTTAAACCCTTTTAGGGATGGAAAAAAAATCTTGCATTAACTGAATTTTAAAATACATCTTCAAAGTCAATTTCTGAAAAGAAACATAAAAATTAAAAGGGCAACTTCTCATCTCATATAAATTCTTAAAATTCCAAAGAAATTCAGGATCACATAAGAATTTTCCATATGTATTCCCACAAAAAGAAAGATTAAAAAAAAAAATTATAGTCAATCTCTGTGCAGAAAATAGAATGAGGCTGTTTTGTACGTCATTCTCTGAGACTGACATTTAACACAAATTCCTTCAGTGGTTCTTTCATCTTGTAACAACTAACAGAATACCAAAGGAAGATCAGACTATCCTGAAAACTCTGCTTCATCAGACTGTTATTCATAAGACAGTGCATGGGGATAGTGAAAAAAAAGCTACTAAATGTACAAGATGGTGTTGCTCAATACTGAAACTGCAGCGCCTCTAGAAGGTGTAAAACAAAATAATCTGTGTAAGGTGGTATAAACAGTCCAACTGTGCAGTTCTAGGACTGAGGGCTCCTGTAGACAGTAGGCTTGTCCTAAGGCAGGCACTAAACGCCAGAACTGTTGTTTTCTGTCTGAAAACTCAGTATTTCATGCGAGACAGAGAATCACAAGTGAGACTCAGTGCTTCTATTTACAAAATAACTGAAATTTTAAACCCACAGCTGTTATGCAAGATACGTTGCTTGGCATTCAGATTTTGGATTTAAATTGACAGAACTTGATTTTGAAGTCTAAGCTAATCTAAAATAAAGCCAAATATCCAAAATACCGTGAGTCATGTAATTTTTTAATATTTCATGTGAAGAGAGTCAATTTACACTGTATGTTTGTGAAAAAAAAAAAAAAAAAAGGCAGCTTTTTTTGGTGCAGTTTCAAACACTGAAAATGCAACCCTGCTGTGTGTTGGCATTGTATGGATTTTGTTATTGCACATGATTTGTCTCTAGACTGGTTAATTTAAGAAAAACTACATGATTTTCTACAAATGTTTATAAGCAGACTAAAGGAAGAGTAACTCCAACACCTACTATGTAAGAATCATCTTAAAATCAAAACAAATGAAAGCTGCTGTTACGGAGTAACATGGATAGATCTGTTGAATTTGAAACTGTACAGTAGAAATTGGAGTTTGTTGTGAAGAAGCTGCTTCACAACAAGATTAAGTCTAAAACTCTGGTTTTATCTGGATACCTGAACAAGAATCTCAAATAGCAGCAGCAGTGATATCCTTCCTCACTTCATATTTAAAGGTGGTTCCACAGGTCGCTTTTGCAGGCACAGATACAAATGCATCAGTTCCATTTTCTGTTGACCACCCTCCCTGCCAGCTGCTTTGTGGGAGTTTTCACAGAGTCACAGACTGGCTGGAGGGTCCAAACCCCTGTTCAAGTAGGGCCACCTTGTCCAGACATCTTTCATCTCCACAACCACTCTGGGAGATGCGTTCTACCTGAAGGTTCTACCTGGGGTTTTCTACCTGGAGTTGTTTCTTGATCATTGGAGGTTAAATTTTTTTTTTTTTTTGTTTGTAAGCAAAGCATATCCCTTGAGATGTCAGCATGTGTGCTGGGCTGCAGCAGGGCCAGTGTGGGCAGCAGATCAGGAGAGGTGATTCTGCCCCTCTGCCCTTCTCTTGTGAGATCCCACCTGGAGCACTGCACCCAGCTCTGGAGTCCCCAGCACAGGAAGGACATGACCTATTGGAATGAGCCCAGAGAAGGGGCTCATTAATTAGAGCCCCACCAAGTTAATTAGAGTGCCTCCTATGAGGAAAGGCTAAGAAAATTGTATTTGTTCAGCCTGGAAAAGAGAAGGCTTCAGGGAGACCTCTTTGTGGCCTTTCAGTGCCTAAAGGCAGCCTACAAGAAAAATGGAAAGGGTTAATGAGAGCAAGCAGTGGTAGGACAAGGGGGAATGGCTTCAGACTGAAAGAGTAGGTTTAGATTAGGTATTAGAAAAGAAGTCTTTACTGTGAAGGTGTGGATGCTCCATCCCTAGAAGTATTCAAGGCCAGGCTGGATGGAGCTCTGAGCAGCCTGGTCTAGTGGAAGGTGTCCTGTCCCTGTCCATGGCAGGTGGGTTAGAACTAGATGATCTTTAAGGTCCCTTCCAACCCGAACCATTCTGTGATTCTGTGATTCTCTGGCACTGTTATGATGGGAGTGAACACAAAAGAGAGAAGGGATCCTGGTGAGTGCCCTTTGTGTCCTACAACGATCAATGGTTGCAGACCAGAGCTCCTTTGCACCAGGCTGGCTTGAAGCAGGTGTGCAGCTCTGGGCACCTGCACTGCTGTGCCTTTAGCTCATCATGTATGGTTTAGAACGTGCAGTGGCAATTGGAAGAGAAGTGCACAAGGTGAGCTGAGGATACCACTTAAGTGCATGGGAATTAGGGAATACATGACAATGAATCCCACAGAGAGATCCGTTGAGGGCTTTCTGGAGTAACCTGACATCTGTAGCAAGAGGTGGCTGATTTTCAAACAGTATTCATGAACACTGTTTTACTCTCCCTCTCTTCATTAAAATGTTTTACTATAGGCCAGACCGCAGAGGACTAATAAGCAATCAGGAAGCAGCTATACAATTTTGATCTGCTGTCCTTTGGAATCGGGCAAAGTGCTTGTCTGAGAGATACTCTGACACAGTGACACAGACTTCCCTGCATGTGTGCTGGCAGGAAAGATTTACACAGAAAGACCTGTTTTCTAAGTGCATGCTAGTTGCCAAAGGCTCTGCTAAAAGAATGCTTCACTGAACAAGTTTGGTTTAAAAATGTGTTTGATTTATCAAAATTATAAACTGTGGGGGTGACTCAGCTGACTCTGTGTAGGCTATGTTTGATCTAGTCACTCCTGGCTCCCTTTGCAGTCAATAAACAGGCACTTTTAGATGATAACTCATCTACACTTAAAGTAGATGCCATTTATGCCCTAATGCAGAAAAGCCCATAATTAGCTGTAGGAAGAGTTGAATCTGACTGCCTTAGGTGTAGACATGTAAAGTCAGGTGAGATGATTCCCACCCTGAGGCACTGTTGTGCCAGCATGACTCTTCCCTTGACACAAGCACAAATATGAGATGCACAATTCAGCAGAGAAAGTGTGTGATTGATACTTTCTCTATTAGTGGTGCAAAGCTATAGATGTGAAGTGTGTCATTTGTTGAGGTCAAACAATGACTAACCAGCACGAGACAAGTAACCAAGGACAGATCTGTAAGAGCAGAATGAATATATAATTTGGCAGAAACCATGCTGGGCAATGTGCATTATTTTTACATGACTGTCCACTGTTGCTCATCAATACTGATAGAGCTGAATTTCCCTTACTTTGAGCTTTATTCTACTCTTACAGCACTCTTTCACACATGTAGCTGTGAAACCATTGCTTGGTTTGCAGTGAAGTTACTCCTGGTTCAGTCAGGGTATGTGGCAGTGGCATCAGTCTTCTATTGTAATTTGGTTTTGTTCAATCTATTTGTTCTTAGTGAAAAAGATTTCCTGTCAGTTCCTGCAATGCAGTTTTGTGCTGTGCTTTGCACAGTGATTTCAGCATTATTATTTCCAGTGGAACATTGTCACTCAGACTTCATTTCATTACTGAAAATTTAAATTACCCTTTTGATCTCCTAAGTATCTTCTAATAATTAAAAAGTCGATGCTTTTTCTCTTGAATCTTTATCTTCATCTATTTTCCTTCTCTGCTGTTCTCCAGGCTGTGCTCTGCAGAGTGACATGACTGACTCGGATGCCTTGGTACTATGGAGACTCAGATATTATGGTAATGAGCGTGATAGGTACATTAGACTCCAAGAAGGACTTCGGGGTCATCACAGATAATTACCTTAACATGAGATGCCTGCAGTGCTGTGACTAAAAGGGATAATATGAATTTCAGAATTACATTAAGGGGAAGTTATATCAGGCAGAGGTAGGAAAATAATCTGAAGTTTGTGTGTGTGTATGTGTGTGTATGCATCTTTGCCTGAAGCATTGCTTATGGGGCACAGCTGGAGGCAGATCATCAGCACAGCTCTGTCAGTGCTCCAGCGGTTTGCAGGGAATCCATGTCCTTAGACGTGCTGCAAGTGTAAAACAATCACACATCCATGACCTAGGTGTTCATGAGAGTTTGGAAGAACATTTTTCTTGACACAGTGTCTTGGCCCTAACCAGCTCTCAGACAGATGGCACGTCTCTCTTTTCCCCTCCCCTTGTTTGCACTTGCAGGATTGAGGGACTGAGACCTTTCGAGCCTTGGTGGCCTCACTGTTCCTTCTCCATTGATGTGTCCGTGCTGGAGGCAGGTCTGTTCTGCATTGTGTCCCACAGTCTAAATCCCCATGTGGTGTTTACCAGCACAAACACTGCCCTCCATTTCCTCTGGAAGCAAACCTGTTGGGAAGGCAGAAAGACATCCTCTGCATCTTGATAGATTGTCTATACAACAGCCTGGGGAGAAGGGCTGTGCAGCAGGGACTCAGCTCCTAGGGAAGATTTACATTTAGCTGGCTACTCATAGTCTGTAAAGTACCTGAGTAACTCCTAGGAGAGGATCTGTAAGAGCCTGACCTTCTGTTTGTGTAAGAGTGTGACAAGAAAAATTATGTCCCCAAAAGAGAAAATGCTTTACTTTCTGCCAGTAATATATGTGCTCACGAAAAGGCTTAATATCTTGCCTGTAATTCTGAATACAGGCAGCACCAGAAGAAGCCTTGGGATTCAGGAAAGCATGTCTGAATTTATGCTGCAATGTTGGACGATTCATATCCACCCAACTATATTCTAGTTAAACTTTTGGCTGGAAAACAGTTTTGTGCTATCACTGTCTTTAATTAAATGCTCAGTATTTGCCCTTTTAGTACAGAGAGGCTGAATATAGTATTTGTTTTTTGCAGAACATTGTGCTGCTTTAATGAGACCCATGAAATCAATCAAAAACTTTCCCCAAGTTTCCCGAGATTTCCAATCACATACAGAGGGAAACAGAAAGAGCGCTTCTAGCCCCTGGTGTAAAAGCTTTTGGAACTTGTGCAATATTTCTTTGAGCTTATGCCTGAACTTCCTTAAAAATAATTTAATGACAGAGGAAAGTTTTTATATTAAACTTGCAAGTGAGGGTTAGAGAGGGAACCTGCCTAGTATGTGACCTCAAAGATTAACACTACAGCATTATCATGAGATCACAAGGTAGAAAAAAATCAGATAAATGTTTTAAATGGCAAGTCATGTCAGACTAACACTAAGGACTTTAACAAATGAAACTTTCTTGTTAACAAACTGACATTATTGTATTTAAAGGTCGGCTGACAAAAGGGTATGACTCCCAGGCAATCTTTCTCAGGCTGTGAGCAGGACCTCCTTGGGGAGACACTGACCTTTTCCAGGGGAGGAGCAATCAAGGCTGATAAAAGTCAGTCATTTCCAAAAGAAATATAACAATAATTATGCACTGAACTAGGAGTGGACTTCTAATAGCTGCACAGTTGTTCTAAGGCAGAAAAGACACTACGGAATTCATTGGGTCCTTTCTTCTGCATGTTTTCTGTGCTGACTGCATGCCGTGGACTGATGGGTGCACTGATTATATAGAAGCAGCTTGCTGCAGTACACATGAGAAATGGTCTTGCCATGGAAGCTGGTTGATAAGTTCTTCCCAGACATTTTTTGAATATTTTGGAATTCTTCCATTTTGAAAGTTTTTGATGACACTATCCCCATTAGTGACAGTGGATTTTCTTGAAGCTTTCTTGACTTCAGTAAATTAAATGATTTCCGCATCAGCTGAGAAATGAGTCTTGTTGCTTGAAAGAATATTAAGATGAAATTTGTTTTTGCAGCCTCCATTTGGGCAGATCTGTTAATGAGTGTTAGCTGAATCATTGCAAGCCTCTTGCACCCAACAAATAATTTCTTGGGTGCCATGCTGAACTTGACACAGCTAAAGGCAGATTTGCTGAACACCCACAGGACACTACCTTGGATCCATCTTGCATGTTCCAACAATCCTGTGCCAATGCACAGTGACCACAAATTCAGAGTAAATACATCTGATAAAAGGGTACTACAGAGCAGGATCCAAAAAGAGATGGGTCACATACACTGTTGATCAATATAAACCTTCACTGCAGAAGTGCATCCATTGTGTCAGTTATGCCTTCGGTCTCTGTTTGACAGAGTTGATATTTGCACGAACTGTCAATGAATGCATCTATAGCAGAGCTCAGTAACCAAGTTCAGCCTAATTAATTCAAATTAAGATATGGAAGAATGTTGAAAAATGTTTTAAAACAAAGTTTTAAAAGTGTGAGGTTATTTATATTTCCTCGGTGCCCTTCTAGTAAGGAGGCTGATGTAGCACATTACAGAGCATACTAAGCTGCCCTGCATCATCGTTATGGAAAAATTCCAATCATTCTCAGGGTTTGTACTCTAATTCAACTGTAAATTACTGGATCTGACACTGGAATCACTTGTGGGAAATTCTGTAACCTGAGTTATGAACGAAGGAATAAATGTTCATAATAATCTTTTGCCTTCAATTTTGTGAATCTATGTTCATTGCAGACTATTTTTTCTCTGTCAGGGATACATCTTTGAGTCTGTAATCCTGCAGGGGAAAGTAGCACTGCAGTGAGATTTTATCTTTTTGCTACCTACCGAAGTCCTGCAGTTAAATGAAAACAGAGCTGAAATCCACTGAGCTATCTTTGAGACATTCTTCCAGTGGTAGAAAAATGAGGGCCTCATGTTTAAAGGAGCTTGTAATTTAACCACTTTAATTATTAATTAGGATGTATACTGAGACACAAAAGATCAAGAGAAGTTCTTAATGGACAGCTACCAGAAATCTGTCACCTATGTACTTTATGCTGCACAGACTGGGGACCCTCAATTTCCTGCATGGAACTCACAACTGGTGAGGCTCTGTTTTGTCTGATAAATGATACTGCCTGTGTTTAGGGACCTGGTTGGGACTGTTTTGGCATTTGGACTCGTGGAACAACGTGGGTGACAAATGAGTGGCTGGAGGCCGCGTGTTAGTCTGGAGTCTCCGTGCAGCATTAACAGTCACAGGGAAGGCAGCTGCACTCTGCTGTCCTCACCTGAGCCAGACCTATCTCTCTGTTGGGATAGGACTGCTGGAAATTTTATTCCTGACTTGTCAGCTCTGTGTTTAACCCTATTGCCTGCCTGAGACTGCTGTCCTGTTAGGAGCGCCCTGGCAATATCCATGAGTGCTGCTTCCTGACCCCCCCTCTGCTCATCCATCACAGCCCTCATCCCTTCCAGGCTCGCCTTGACGACCCAAGCATATTTAAGTAATTTCTTGCTGCTCTCATGCTATACTAGAAATAGAGGCTGTGTCATCTGCCTCATAGTCATTGACAGGGACTTCATACTTAGTTCAGGAATCTGGTGCAAATTACTCAGAGCTCTGATCTAGCCATCAGTAAAGCCATCCATCTGAAACTCCTACCAAATTCAAGGGAAGTGAATGTGTCCTGCAGCTGCTAAAAATTACAGCTCTTGATTCCAGAGGCAGGCTTACTTCCTGGTTCTGTTTTTCCACTATCTTTGCCCTTTTTACTATAATTAGCCATCTTTTCTGGCCAATCCCATTTCCCTAATTCTTGAACAGGACCCTTCCTCTGTGACATGCCTACTACATGGGAGAGACATCCTTGTTCTCTAATTTTATGGCCTTGTTGTGAATCTACGTTAGAATGATTTTTCTGTTGGAGTTTGTAACTGCATTGTGCACATTCTAGAACATCCCAGGGATCCTGATTGTGTCAATGATGATATTAATCTGATGAATATGTTTGCTAGGGGGCCTAATACACAAGAAAAAAAATCTACTAATGAAAGCTGTCACAGGAGATTTGCTGGCTGCACAGGCCATACATTGGTGCCCTTGCACAGCTCATTCTTGCACTGTGTGGGGTTAGGTGGTCTGTCATCCCCTCTCTGCTCAAGAACAGAGGGCAGCCTTTGGGCAAGGCTGCATTTATTCTCATCGTGGTTAAACACGGAGGGTTTTGTGTAAAGGTATCTGCAGCACCATTGTCTGGGTTTCTCTCTGTGTAACATCCATTGCATGACTGTTCTCAATACCCAGCTGGAGTTCTCATGTTCACAAGAATTCCCACCTTTCTGGTGAGCAATGGAAAATCAATTTACTGTCATTCTTCTTCCTCTTGTATTTGCCTACTTAGAAACAAATCCACCTAAGGTATATTGCTGCATCAGCTGTACCACTTCTCCCTTTTTGCAGAATATCAGTGAATCACAATCCTTTTTCAAATCTTCCTGACTTCAGGTGAGGCAGACTGAGGAGAGAACTTCAGGCAAAAGTAAGGGCATAGGTCTGTGCCACTAACTTGAATGCAAGATTTATGGTTAATTTCAGTAAATATAGAAAATCACTCCCAGATTATTTTTTAATCTTTTAACAGAACTGGTTCATGTCAGTTTATATAACCTTTTGTACATTACAGCTGTATCAGTGCTGCTTCAAATGTCACAATTGGTTTAAAATAAATAATATATAAATGTTGCTCAAAAAATCTGTGTGCTTCATATATGGTAACTGGGAGATACTACTAATGTTGATATCTTCACAAGCCATGGGAACCCCTAATGTGTACATATCCTCTCCTTGGTTTACAAGGGCAAGATAAGTTCATCATTCATGTGTTAAAAAATTCATAACTTTTCAAGTTGTTGCTATCCTTTTCCCATATATCTCAGTAAAAACTACAGAAGCCGAGGCTTAAAGTTTATGCTTATGTTTTTGTTCTTGCTGTGGAGACAATTCTACTAAATTAAATCAACAAGCTGTTCCTGCATATTCAAAATGTTTACAGTAAGTTCAACCAATTTTGCTTAAGGGTCTAAAACCACTTCTCTTTTTGAGAGCAAATTAGGACACAATTCCAGAAAACAGAATTTTTCAACTTATAATTGTGAGCACTTAAAAATATGGATGATTCACCAAATAAGAGACCTTTCATGATTAGCTACAATCATTAGTATTACTTTCTTTAGAAATGTATATTTGTTTTCTCTGTCTGTTAAAAACATAAAGCTATATGTCTAGAGAAGATTCCCACTACATGGGAAAAGAGATCTTTTCAGTTGAGTTCCTAATTAGCTTCATTTGCGCAACCAAAGTATTTTGACAAGGGCATGTGTTCTTTCTGTTTTCTACTCTGTTCTATTCTACTCTGCCCTTTTCTCCTATACACTACCTCCACCATCATAATTAATGAATTCTTTAATCTGGAAATGATTAAATGTTGAAATAAGAAAAAAAAATGTTTTCTCCCCAAGTGTTTCCTCTGCTAAATGGTTGAGCTTGGTTAGAGATTGAACAGATAGCTCCAGAATAACTGGGAATTGTTCACAACTTAAGCACTTAAAATTTAAATATAATTGCAGATCATCATTTGAGAATTTGGAGATTTCCTACACTGAAAACATGAATCCATCAATGTTTTTGATATCAGAATGCAAACAAGTATCTTACTTCATGGTCCATTTGTGCTGTTAGATTTGAGGGAATCAGTTTGATTAGGAATGGATCCATGTGGATTAGGATCCTGCCCTGATACAAGTTCTGTTTTTGTCAGGTGCAAGGAGATGTATCAATAACAGTTCTTCCTCTTTCTGATTAGCCACTACTATGGAGTGATAGCTCTTGTCATGTTCAGCAAAAATGGCTTAGCTGTCCTTAAGTCTGAGACAGAAGTTGTCAATAAAGGTTGGGCTCATACTCTCCTCCCAAATTTAATTAAGTTGCCACAGAGCTCTTTTTTGAATAACTAAGTCTTTAATTACTTCAGTTATGGGGCTGCAGTTGAATGATCTTGCTTATTATGGCATGCAGTGGTTCCCTGCAAGGTTGTATTGGTTTTATAATTTGAGCAAGGGCAGGTGCAGGATTGCTTTAGATTACTTGAGGTTAGGAAGACACTGATTTGCATAGCTTAAGGGCTGTTGGAATCCTTTGGGAAGAGAAAGTAATTTTCTTTTATTTACTCTCATTTCTACAGTTCCTTCCGTCACTTATTCTCAATGGGTCAGCCTTTCCCTTTTCTAATGTTTGTGTCAGGATGTTGCACCGGGACTACAGAGATAGATTTCACCTGGGCTTTTGGAAGGATATCATCAACATTTTGTCAATTCAAACTTTGCCTCTTCTTCTGTCAGAAAGCAGCCAAAAAATCTCTTTCATCAGAAGAAGAAAAACTAAATTTCCTTTTTATTTTCTCTCAGCATTTTGGTTTGTTCTAGTATCTTTTTTGCCTTCCCCTAGTTACTTTTTCCTCATTGCTCCCACAGTTTCTGCATCTGTAGCCTTGTTTAATGTTTCTGATAGTTGCTCAAGTAACAAGGCTGCAAACTTACATTACTATTTTTCTTAGGCACTGGTGGCCTTGTAAGTCTTGGCTTCCTAAAGGTCCCCTTTATTCTGTCACCAATTACCTGAGAATTCTGTTTCTCACATAGGTCCTCCTCATACCTTTTAAAAATCTAGCTATTCCTCACGACGCTGTTACTTTTGTCAGCTTCTCACCTTGTTATTTGTCAAACCAAATATTTTTCTCATGTCTTGTCCAGCCTTTTCTCACATCCCATTCTGTTAGCTTGACCTCACCAGCATCTCAGTCACCCACCTGTGACCCTAACATTGCCCTGCTCATTGATGTGCTGAGAGCCTCCACAACTGAGCCCAAACTTGCTAAATGAGGGTGATGAGATTAGTTAGAGAAGGGCACTCTTGACCTGAACTAAATGCTAATGCAGATACACCAACATGGTATGAACAAATCAGCTCAATAACCATCCCTGGTCTTTCTTGAAAAGGGGCAAGAAGAACTATGTATGGACCTTCACTTGATGCCTTACAACACCAGGAGGCAGTGTATGTGTCCCACGACTAGGACCACTTCAGTAGTTGGAAAACACAGCATTCCCAGGACTGGTTGGAGCGGCCAAACCTTTCTCTTCACTTCAGAAATGGCCCTAATTGCACAGAACTTCGTACTCACATAAATGGTGATCTTAAAGATGAAGAGGGGAGGTGGTGCAGATATCTGTGTTGATCTACAAAAAGAATCTGTACTACTAGTGATAAAATGAGTATTCCTGAGTAAGTGCCAAGAGGAATTAGGAGCAACATTACCAGTGATTAAACTAGGGTGCTTAGGCTGGGGTTTATCAAAACTCTGTGTATAAAAACCGATGGCTTTACTCAGCTCCCCATCACTAACTTCCAGCTCTGGGAGCTGGGTATCCTGAGGAAGAGGGGTGGGAGGATCAGTTTTTGTCACCGAAAAGACAAAGAGCTGGTGCTCTTTGTCCAGTTCTCTACTATTTTACATTGCAAATTTATGTTTATTGCCACGAAGTCCATGGTGCTGTACAATGTGTTTCATCCTTTTTCTGCTGTTCACAAACCATGGCTGTCTTGCTCTTTCCTGATGCTGTCCCAGTCCCTCTCTGTGCTGACTGTGCCCCATTTAGCAGCATCCCACTATCCTTAGTGCTTAGGCTGTCAAAAACATTTTAAAAGATCAATGGTAGGGAATGGTAAACTCTATCCAGATTGGTATTTTCCCCTCCAGCATAGCCAGGTGTCATTTTCCATAAGTCGTTTCCTTTTCCCATCAGAATTCATTTACTAATTCCCACGCAGTTAGGCTTTACCAACTGTTTTCCATAAAGCACCATACTTGAAGACCGGATAGAAAATACCTACTATATTTAAATTTTCCTCTAAAAATAGTTTCTTACTGAGAAATCAGGAAAGCCTTGGGCAAGCTGTTGTTTGGATGATGGAGATCTTTCCAATTTCTGATTTATCTGCATGTTTTGAATACTGTTTTTATACCAAAAATTTATTCTCAAGTCTCGCATAATATTAAGGTTTGACAAAAGTGGTCTTGTAGCTATTGATATCTCTTTTTCTATATGTTTTCTATTTTCATTATTTTTAAAGATGCACTTTTGATATTTATATTTTCTCAAAAATATTTTATACTTTATCATTGATGTTGCACTGTTTTTTATTTCTTTATTTCTTTATTTCTTTATTGTGCAGTGGAAATCACCCTCTCCTCCTAAAACTCTAAATAAACCTTTTAACTTTTACCTCAGATGATAAATTCATCATCCTGCACTTACTTGGATTTTCAATTACTTTTTCAGCATTTATTTGACATATCTGTCCCAGTACAATATTATTTTAAAAAACTCTTTCTTTTTCTTATACTGCAATCTTTTTCTCTCTTCTGCTGTGTCTTTATAGGACAAAAACCATTCTGGGTTTTTTTTTTGTAATTTGTTCTTATTTCCCACAATCCTTTTCAAGATTTGTCTGAGCATTCCCTTTGATAAGTCTCAATTTATTGCACTATCACTTTATGTTTAATACCTTAAATATAGAATCAGAAGGCTGAAAGGGCCCCAAGAGGCCATGTAGTTCATTTTCCTGTCCCAGACCAGGACCACTGCAACATGGCTCTCTAACCTGCTATTAGAGCTCTCCAGTTGCACATGTTATCATATCTACTGATGTTCAGTATCTCACTATCGTTTCTATCAAAACAATTTCTGCTGTTTCATTTCAATATTTCTTACTTGAATTTAGGCTGATTACTGCTTGTCTTTTTCACCAATAACATGAATAATAGATTGTTTCCTTTCTCTCTGCAGCAGTCTTCTGCAATTTTGAGTAATTATGCAGGTGCCACTCAGCTGCCTCTTCCTAAAAAAAGTTCACTTTTTTCCCCAGGGTGAACGTGTGTCCATAACTACAGATTTGTCTCATTACTCTTCTCCAAACTCTGTCCAAATGATTCTTACCATACTTGAGCCCAAGAATGTCCATCCACTGAGTCTTCCAGGGCATCGATTTGAATACTTTGTAGACTGTGCTGCTGCATGTACGTGTTGGATGGTACTTGTCTTTTCTTTTTTGGATCAAAAAGTTTGATTGACTCAGGTTCAGTTTGTAAACCTCTCTAAGTAATATACTACTGCAGAACCACTCCCTGATCAGTTGTCCCCTTGCTATAATTTTGTAGCTGATTTCTCCTGCCCTAAAATCACTATCTTGCTCTGGTT
Source organism: Acanthiza pusilla (assembly GCA_036630365.1). NCBI lineage: Eukaryota > Metazoa > Chordata > Aves > Passeriformes > Acanthizidae > Acanthiza > Acanthiza pusilla. The sequence goes on from JAXCHO010000079.1 coordinate 42,391,704, forward strand.
CCTGTTTCATGGACAGCCTTATGTGTCTTCAGGGGATCTCATGAATTATCGAGATTGTTTGGATTCCAGGTGAATGTGAGCTTGCAGTTTCATCCAGGATGATGTCATTAGCAAATGTGAGAAACATGCTTAATTCCATCATTCAAGTCATTCTTGAAAATATCTATTAGTTTCCATCCACAGCAGACATTTTTCAGAACCTCATGCAATAAATCCTTTCATTTTCACAATGAACCTTTGATAACTACTCTGTCAATCATCTGTTTCAATAAAATATTTTTCTATTTTTGTAGGTTCCATTAGATGCGGGGTTCTTTTCTACAAAATTCACTTAGATAATGTTTGCACATTTGACTTCAGGCTATTCTCGGCTGAATGAATAGAATTCCATATCTCTAATTTGTTTTTTTTTTTTGTTTGTTTGTTTTTTTTTTAAATTTATTTGAATTTGGCATCAACTCTTTTTTTTTTATTATTTAAATGGAACTACAAGTGCTTATGCTTCTTCTCTGTGTTCCATTGCAGAATTAGCCAAGAGTAATTTTTTGCACACCATCACAGAATCCATTAATTCAAATAAAGAGAAATGTCACACCTGAGAGAACCTCAAAGAAAGGCTAAACACTGATTTAAAGACAAGACCCCACAGCAGTAGAAGCCAAGCATATAGACCATTCATTGCCTCACACACTTGTTACTATAAGCTGATTATTCTTATGTGTGCAAACCTATATTTGCAAAAATTATTCTCTGTCATGCATATCCTGCAAAATTAATTTCTTGCATTTCTTTATGTAGTCTAACATAACTGGTGGTTTCTAGAAAATGTCTTAATGAATGAAAATTACAATTCTTTTTATCATCAATTTTTTTAAAGACCATGGTCAACTGTTTCTAGCCTCCTTCCTTTTGCCTTGCCTGATGTTTTTTAAGTGATTGCCTTTCTGCTCTAGGCTCATTTGTGTAGCGATTTGCTTAGAGGGAAATTCAGTGTGACTTTCAAGCACACCATGGCAGCAGAGCTATCAAGGTCTCAAGTGACCCCAAGCCAAGTCAAGTCAAGTTGTTGCACTGCTGTCCCTGGTGATGTCCCCCCTTGCAGCCCTTTTGGGGTCTGCATTCTGGGTTTCACCCAGCCTTTTAAGGAGCATTTGCTTCTAAAGCACTGTCCTGAATCAAGTCCTCTCATATATTGCAGGGAATTTCTATTTGCAGCCTTTCTACCTGATGCAATAAGAATTACAGCTATGCTTCAGTCAACAACTGCACTCCACAGAAAGTTATTTTGATTCTTAATGCCAATGTGCATTTTTTTGTTTCAGTTTTTCCGTTTGTTTTTAAAGTGCAACATATTTTCAGTTAATTCAGATGATGTAAAGATTTGGTATTAATTAACTGTTCTGTATCACTGCAGCAGGATTTGCACAGTTACTCAAGGCTGGCCATATGACCAGTTCTGAATTAGTCTGCAGTAACTCTATTATAATTTTACATGATACCTAATAGGAAGTATTTTTGCATGGATATTTAGGACAGATTCTACAGCATTTCTCTTATGACACAAAAAATTGTGATCTTAACTTTTAACAATTAATCTCTGTCATTAATTTTGTCTTTTCCAACTTAGATGTACACTTAAACATTTAATGATTTCAAACTTACCAATTTGTCTACTGAATTCTACCATTAAATAAACTTTTAGAATATTTTATTCAAATTTTTCTCAGTTTTTGAATAGTTTTGTTGGTATTTTTCAACCTGAAGTGAAAATGTACATCACTGCTTCTTGGCCCATTTATCTCTTATGACATGGTAATTTTTGTAATAATTATTTTTGTTGGTAACCACACTGCCATTTTATTTCAAGGGTCCTTTTGACTCTTGCCACATCATGTATTTTCAATTTTTCTGCTTTTTGTCCAACAAATGCTGAAAATATGATGTTCGACCAATGAAGGTTAGGAGGGTTATTAATTTTAAGCCAACCACAAATAATTGTTCCTAGAGAAAGAAGTAATATTTTCTAGAAAAAAAACCCCCAAACCTAAAAGACAGTCACTTTATGAATTTTTGCCTTTTTTAAATCCACATTTATTTTAGTTTCTTCTAGCATGTTTTTGGGCTACACTCAGAGATTGTAAATTTTAAGTACAGATAACACTATAATGACCACACAGCCTGATTTCTTCCATAACACATCAGGCATAAAACTCCTTGTAGGAATTCTTACCGGAGGCCTAGCAGCTTGTGCTTGAGAGGCACTATGCATACATCTGTCAAACAATTGGTTTGATCAGAACAATAGATCTTCTTTGGGGGAGAAAGTGTTTAAAGGCAATTTGACCCCAATACACATGGCAGCCTTTGAAAAGATCATTCTCCACCCTCCCAACGCAGGAGATGACAGGTAACTTTTCCTCAGGCTCAGTCGCAGCAAAGATGCTGGCATATAAAAGCATCTATTAAAGGCACACAAAGTTTTCCCTGGAGGCTCTATATTGTTTTGTCCTTAAAGTTTGCTGGGATTTTGAATGCCATCGTATAGAATGAAAAGGGTGAGTTACATTGCCTGATTAAAGTGATAGATGGTGCTAGCTCAAAGTAGTCAATATACAGCAAATGGTGGTATAAACCCTGAAAGAAAGAGTCTTATTTTCTTTAGAATCTAATGGATTTCACTTCTATGATATCTATTAAATACAAAAATCCAGCAGATATTCACAAATCTAATTAAAAAGGCCATCTAATTTGCTTTTTTCCTCCCATTTTAAATTTAGAATGCTATAAAAAAACCCACCAAAAATTATTAAGTAGAATAATGTCCTGTATTGGCAGGATAAACTGACTTTTCTCTGGGCAGTAGAATTGGCTTTCTTTGTCTAGGCTGAGTGGTAGATTTCTCCACTTGCATACTTGAGAACAAATCCAAGCCCCAACATTGATTAATATACTTGCTGCAGCATCTTTTTCCTTCCCCTGACTCTGGCTGCCTTGTAAGTGTTGCTTTTGTGGAAGAAAGTGTCTCTGACCAAAAAGTGCTTTGCATTCAGTTTATGTCCACCTCAGAATCTTTTTAATGTGGAATTGACTATAATAATTTAATGCACTGGTGACAGGATGGTGTTTCTGCTCTACTTTTAGCTTGAATTTCTCATATTTTCTTTTACAAAAATGTGGGAACCATCTATAGCAGCAGTAAATAATTACAATGATTAATAAATAATTAAAAGAAATTATAATGATCTCTCCCTGGGCCTCTCTCGCTATTGAAAGTGAGAGAAAGTCTTCCTTTGACAGTGAGACTGAACAATTATGCTGTCCCTTCCCTTACCAGGAGATCATTTCTCACAGGAGCTTATTCTGGACAGAACTAATTCAGTCTAATAATGTAAATACTCTCATCCTCTTATGCTTAATTCTATTATTAATAAATCATATTCTTTTTAACATCCAAATCTGTAAATTCAAAGAGCCATTCTCTTCAGAACGATTTAGAAGTTTCCATTCACAGTGAAAATTCCAAAGGAACAGTGATCCACAAATCAGCTGTTGCCAAAACCTTCAACTCATGAGTGACATTGGCCACAACAACTTTGTGAATTATCTCCTTCTTTCTGCCATCAAATCTCTGTCTTTATTTTGAAAGCTCAGTAGACATGAGAAATTTTAATGGTGCCCAAAATGCTGATTCTTCTACCCTATGAATTTAAATCCCTCATACTGCTTTTAAGACATTAATGAGATTAGAAGCAATAGAAAATCATGCACTAACACAAGTTCCTGCTGGCAGGATGTAGGGTAGCATATTTGTAAGAAATAATAACAAGGTGACCTGTGGTCTGTGGTCAAGGCTGGTCTCCACTGCAGAGGGTAGGTTGATGTGCTTGTTAAGGCAACGTGAGCAGTCATAGGCAAAGCTTTTGGGTTGGCTTGGGTATTTTTCTTTTTTTTCTCTTGTCACCTTGCAGGATGTAGTGTGCAAGAGGCTTTTCCAGGGGTATTTTTGAGTGATGCCATGTGTTAATGAAGGATGAGGTATTTCAAACTGTGTGAAGGGATTGATCTTGTCACTAAAATGAAGAATGTCTTGATGTCGGATATGTTCCATTTTAAGGACCTTTATTAAATATTACAAAAGTTGCAATTATTAAAATATTATGAGTTACAATACTACAAAGTGTTACAGAAATGATGAAAGGCCTACATGAGTGGCCAGGAGGATACTGATAATCCTTTATCTTCCATGCTATAAGAGAAACAAAATCTCTTCTAAGCATGGCACTCCAATATGTCACCTGTGTTGCAGGTCACCTGTAACCCAAAACATTTTTAGATGGTAAGGCCAGCGATGGACGTCAAGAGAAATCTTACAAACACATGACAGTAAGCAGCAATCCCACTAAAATTGTCATACTTAAGATTTTTGGTAATTGAACACTTTTATTCTGGCCATCTACTTCTTTCCATATTTAGACATCAAATAAATTTTCATTTCCCAAGCACTGGTAATGGGAATGTGAGACAAAAATAAGAGTCTCACCATTACTAATGATAGCATTTGCTAAGGAGACTCATTATTGTCCAGAGTAGTAATTAAACTATCAAAACCGAACTCATGAAGGAATTTGTTCTGTTTGGTCTAAGAAAGAGATACAAAGGGAAAATCATACCAATGGTATTGTGATTTGTCAAAGGTTATGCTAGAGGAGAATAAGCTATTTTCCTACATGCCTAAAGTAAGCAGGAAAGTGAATTAACTTTTGGCATGGAGGAATTTAAATGAAATAATAGGAAACACTTTCTAATCACCGTGAAAATGATCTATTTGCGGTCAGGGAAGAAAGCTCAAAATCTCTTTACAGGCTCTTATAAACATATCAAACAAGGACTCATTCATGAGCACCACAAAGTCGTGGATGAGATCAGCTCTAGTGGCTCCTTTTGCAATTTCTGTCAGAACCTTCAGTTCAAGATTATTCCTTAGAAGATTATTTTCTTAATCTAGAGTGTAACAGTTGTGATTGGTGAGCACACTGTACACAAGTGAATTTTTAAGACATTTCCTTTCTTGCTTGTTGGCTATTGAAATTTGTATGCACCCAATATGCTCCTGGCTGTCAGACATGAGGGAACTGGTTGTATTATTTCTGTTTTACCTTCCATTTCAACAACTTGAAGGCCTGAAGCCTTCAGGCTGTTGCTGACAGCAGATTTCTAATGAAAAGTGAGTACCACGGCGTCTTGTGGAGAACACAATTTAAGGGCATAGAGCTCCCTGTTCACAAGCCATCAGTGAAATCTGCTATTTCACAGTTTTCCTTTCACCTTGCTTATTTGTGCTCCTGTTTTTAATGCAAGTAAGAATGACAGTACGTACACACAGAAATTATTTTTCTGCCATCTTTCTCTCCCACCTCTGATTTTAAATACGAGTTCCATAACTTCATTTTTCTTCTGATGTTTTGAGCCTAAAAACACAGGAGCATTTTAATACTAGATTTTTTTTTCTTCATGAAAATATGCATATGTAGTTCAAAGTTTGCGAGCAAGATATCCAGCAAAAGGCAAAATAAAACTGTTATCTGTCTCAATCATTCTAGCATAGTCAAGAGTAATTAATATTGATAGAAAAAATGTTCCAAAATAGATGTGTTTTTTTAATTACTGTATGCTAATAAGCCATGATGAGAGCATGAGAATCTGAAGTATTCTTCAAAAATCAATATGATAGGAAGCATTTGCCAGGAGAGGTTTTACAAAAAGATCCAAATGATCTGTAGTGTAGCCTCATAAAAGTGGTTCATATTTTAGTCTAGCAATGTACTGCAACATTACTCACAGAAAATGTCCTCTTCTAAATTCCAAAACATTAGACCATTGAATCAAGAATTATTTTATGAGTCGTGTACAGTTTACTGCATATGCAAGTTGCAATGAGGTTTTGTTGCAACTTATTCTTTAAATAATTAATTTATGTGGAATTATATTATATGGAGAGCAGCAACACACAGGTTTTCTGGGTGTATTTTGGTGATTTTTTTTTTCTTCTGGCTGTAGTCTACATGGTTTTTTTAAGGTCTTAGGTTCAATTTGCAGTACTAATATAGGTAATTCCGATCTGTAAGAGAAATGTATGCCTGCATATCACCCTCATGTAAGTTTGATACTTGGGCTATTATAATTTATTATTATTTTGTGATTACAGCAACTAACACCTTAATCCTCCATATTATTTTACCCAAAACATCAAAAATAGCCCAAGCTTTATGAAGCTTTTCTGTGTGCAAGGTTGGAGGCACAGAGGAGTATTCACACTGCTGAAATGAAGACACTCATCTAAGCAAATACACAAACCTTTTAACAGCAAGCCCTTGAGGCTGCTGCACAGTGCATGCAGAGCTGCTGCACAGCAGGTCAGGCCCCTTGCACATTGTGACTTGTAGCAGAGGATTAGTGAGCCAGCTGTTTTCCAAAAATTATGTTTTGCTAGCAACGCTACACATGAGCCCTGGACGTGTGTGGATTCCCAGATACATGGTCATCCTTGATGAAATACCTGACCTCTGAGCACCTCAGCCCCTGGTGACATTTATTTAGTCAAGTCCTAACATTTACCAAGAATAAGGGAGGCCTGGCTTGAAATGGAGATCCTCTAAATTCACTTGGAGCCAGGAAAACTCTGCTTGGTATCTCTGTCAGTTCTGTAATTTCTGTTATCCCATGGGGTCCCAGTAACTGCTGTGGTACTGAGTTACTTTCCCTGCCTCCTTTATAACCAAGTTACTTGTTGAACAGCATCATCAGAAAGAGTGGGGAACACTCCCACCCCTGACTGCAGACCCTGGTACCCCACTTTCAAAACAGGAATGTAGAGGAAAATGCCTCCTGCAGGTCAGGTTTGAAGGGAAGCAGTTGGAGTTACTATTTTAGAGATATAAAACCTTGCAGAGTCCCTTGGGCTTCCAGTCCTCCTTTCAGCTGAGTGGGAGGTTGGCATAAAGGTTTTGGCATTGATGTGACCCTGGATATGCATAAAAGCAGAAATTCAGGTGTCTGGGAATCTTCAGAGTAAGATTCTCATGTATCTGTTGACTTTAGTGCTCCTTTAGTGGGACGTCAACACCAATGATTTCCTTCAATCAGAATGTTTGATTTAGTAATTTCCATCCTGCCCAACTCTGAGTAATTTGTCTTGTGGAGGAGCTCAAGATCTTGCATGAGCTTTTATATACACAGTGTGAAAATGCTTGTGTGTTTTCAGACTGGCCTGCATGGGCAAATGGTACAACCTCCTTTGCTGGTTCTGTGACAGGAATGTCCTTCACTGAGGGAGTGATTTTTTAAAGAAATGCTTTTTTCTGCTCATATTATCAGTTTAGAAACTGAATCCCAGGACTACCTAATGTCAGTTAAAAAGCTGAGGATTATCTCAAAAAACACTGTACAGAAGAAAAAAAAAATCTTCCATTCACCTCAAATATTCCTGTCATCTCTCTCATATAACTTTATGTGCACTCTTAACTTTTCATTTATTTCATATTCTGAATGAGGCAGTGAATATTTTCCTTTTATTCTCTTCCTCCATTTTCCTTTCTCTGATAAATATTTTCAGCTGTTGCTTATTTAGGTTATTAGAAATGTCCTGCTAGAGATTTAAAACTATCAGCTGCCAGATCAATAGTTATTTTTCCTTCTCCAGATAACTTGCCTTCTCATAAGCTGGTCTATGCATCTTACAGCTAATTCAATGGGAAAAGGCTTTCTGAAGGCTGAGCTGCTGAATAGTGAACTAATTAGCAGAACTTCTGCTGTTAAAATTAGATATTAGCCAAGCTGGTGTGCAAATATATTCAACAAATTTCAGCTGAACATGGAGCTCTAGCATTTAGCTGTGGTAGTTTAGATTCAGATATATATTCTCAGATGATTAGCTCTGTGCCTGGTGTTCCATACGTCAAGGTCATCTAAACCCACTTTCACAGTTGCTCCAGACAGAGGTCTGCCTGGAGCTAATGAATTTTTAGAGCAAAAGATTAACCTATGGTGTTTGTACATGGCCAGTCATTTGTTATGGGATGCACTGCTGTAGCCTCTTTGGGAGCAAGGGGATACTGCACCCAGGAGATGAGACCTAAATGGCTTGAGTTCTCTTTCCCATTTGGAAAATAGCAGCCTTGAACAGTATTCACTGGTGGGCACTTTCTGAAACTCTGGTTATATTAACTCTACTGACCTGTCAAATTTGGAATTTGATTAATTTTGCCAATTTAAAAACATGTTGCAGCTCCACCTGGTACGTTTCATTTCCTGTAATAAAATACTGTTTAAAATTAATTCATGCCATAAAAAAAAAAAAAAAAAGTTGTATTTCATTCCAAAGTAATTTCTTTAAAGACAAAGTAAATCTTTTAGTGTTTTTGGCTGTTGAAGTACCTTGAAGTAATTTTGAAGCTTTAGCACTAGGTGCTCAGGGCCAGATCCAAAAGTTGAGGTATAAGAGGAGCATTTGATGTAGATAGTTAAAGATGTCAGCAAGTCGCTGTCCCCAGGTCTGGGACACAGCAGCTGTAGGTGCTCCCAGTCCAAAGGGGCACCAGACCCTACTGACGACAGTCTTGCTGAAGCTGAGTGATTTTATAACTTCATTGCTTACTTATATGGATATACCTTCCTGTAGGAACAAACTGTTCTAGTGTATCTGAAGAAACTCAGTTTTCTATGGCTCTGTAGCCTACATATTATATCTACCAGAGATCTCCACATCCTTCCTGCCTTAATTCTTCTGCTTCCTACAGACCTTCTCAGCAGGCCCAGTTTCCTCCTCGGTTTATTACCCACAGCCTTCCTGAAAAGCACTTGAGGTAAGGCTATGGCATCGTGATTTACATCTGCAGTACTAGACTAGGAAAAGAGCTTTTTGTGTGTCTGAAAATTCAGGAGGTATAACAGGCTTGCAGGCTAATAGTAAGAGTTGTAAAATGCAAACAATTAAATTTAAAATTAAAATTAGCATGACTAAAGGATTTCATTTGCAGAACAGGATTTTAGCTGTAATTTGGCATTTGACTCACAGTGAAGATGACAGGTTACAGACTAAAGAATAATAAAAACTGCCTCTGGAATTAATTTTCTTTTACATCTTGTTGCAACACATTAGACACATACATTATTTATCGTCACATGGATCTCATCTTAACAAACTCCAGAGCCTTGACCCAGTCACATTCTCTGCTCTGATTAGACTGCAGCAGGAGATAATTATTCCAGGAATATCTCTGTGTTGGGGTTTCACAGCTGTTGCAAACTGCTACAACAACTGAGATAACATAAACACTGACAATAAATAAAACCAAGGGGTCTTCATGTTTTACAGTTTTGTGCAGGAGATACTCCAGCTAGCAGAGAAAAGGCATAGCCTACCTCTTTTTCCAAGATTGCTTTGGTATCTTGACACAAATACAACGAGGCTAACTCTAGTGGGGAATAAGAGAGGAGACTTCCCAAATCCCAGTGAGAAGAAATGCATTCTGCTTCCAGAGTTTGTGTGTGCCAGGAACAAAACTGGATTCTGCTTAAACTCGTTTTACATCACTTGACCATAGCCTAGGGGGAGCAGAACTATTGCAGGTGCTGACATAAAGTGGGCTGAATGGCCAAAAAAGATAACACAGCCACAGTTTGCACAAATGGCTCTGGATTGTCTCAGCTAATGTTGGGAGAGAGCTGTGATTCTGGCAACCCTTCCCAGCTAAGCATAAAAGATAAAAAGTGAAGGTGACTTCTACAGTTGAAACATAACTGTTCAATATTTTATTTCTGTTTAACTTTGGTTAGGGAAAAAACCCTAAGTCTCATTCCCAGCAAATACAAATTTCTCACAGGAACAGAGACGAAATGTATAACTTTTTTTAGAACAAGGGACACGATGTGGGTGAGGAGAAGAGGTTTTCTCTTCACTTTGTCTTACTCTGGAGTCACTCCATGGGTACAGTGGCATCAAGCTGACAGACAAGCCAAAACCAGACTTTGTGTTAATGAGCTCTCATGGGCTTGCCTGATGAGGAAAATTTTTGGGACAAGAACATGAGGTATTTGAATACAGCCAATATTCTTTCTATTCTGCTGTTCCATTTGGAGCTGGGTGTAATGGACACAAGATGAGAGCTAGCAAAGGTTTGTAAAGAGGCTTCAGAACATATCTACCAGGAAAGTTAAACGACTTATTTGGCTAAAAGTTGATGATAGAACCAGAGAATAATGTATTTTCATCTACTGAACTACTGTTATCCCTATTCCTGACAGATCTCAAAGAATAAGCCATAATCTATTAAAAAAAAAAAAAAAAAAAGAGAATTAAGTTTTTATTTTATTTTTAAAAAGTGAATTTGCTGAATTTCTGACTGAAACCAAGATACATTTTCTACTTACTTTCCAGGATTTTAAGGATGAAGATTCGGGTTGCTTCTAACAACATAATCTCTCTCATCAAATTCTGGGGAATCACAGGATAAACAGGAATCCATTGCACACTGAGAAATAGATTGAACTCGATATTCTGGTGAGAGGCAAACAGCTTCGTAAAGAATGTGGTCCCTTTCTTTGTCCCTAGTATCTTCTGGATCACTCCACATGGTGTGATTGTGAGGAAGGAAAAAATAATTTGAAACAGAAGAGGGTCTGTGAGGAGATAATTAGAATAGAATAGAATAGAATAGAATAGAATAGAATAGAATAGAATAGAATAGAGTATTTCAGTTGGAAGGTACCTACAATGACCATCTAATCCAACTCCCCAGACACTTCAGGGATGACCAAAATTAAAGCATAATATTAAGGGCATTGTCTAAATGCCTCTTAAACACTGACAGGCTTGGGACATTGGCCATCTCTCTGGGAAGTCTGATCCCGTGTGTGACCATCCTCTCTGTAAAGAAATTCTTCCCAATGTCCCGTCTGAACCTTCCCTGATGCAGCCTGGAACCTCTCCCACAAGTCCTTTCACTGAATGCAGGGAAGAAGAGCTCAGCACATCCCTCTCCACCTCCTCAGGAAGCTGCAGAGAGCAATGATGTGCCTCGTTTCCCTGGCACTGACCCTCCTGGAGTGGACCAGGCTGCCCATGCAGTTCCTTCCTCTGTTTCCATCACTGTTAATGTGTGAGGAAGAGGAGTCTGCAGCAATCCTGCTCTTGCTTCATCAGGACTCAGCCCTGCTCCCTTTAAACCAATGACAAAAGAGCACATCTCATCTGCCCTCAGAGGCTACAGAAATGTCTTTTACATTCAAAGGACCTGGATGACCCTGACCTTGGTTTAAAAATGTCCTCTGCAGTCACCAGCGCTGTGTTTTTATCTCAATAAAGTTTCTAAGAGTCCCTCATGTAGCAACGTACGGGTGGACAATATTTTGACACATATCTTAATTAAAGATAAGTGAATTCCCATGAGTAAAAAAAAGAGATTGTGCCAATAATTTAATCTAAAAAGAATTTCACTGGGCTAAAACACACAAAGTTTGTGAGAAAAAAAGTTTCCTTTGGCAGTCTGAGTGCAAAAAAGCTTCTTTACTGTCCCAAATGGGAGATTACAAGACAGCAGCTTGCAAAAAATACTATTAATTGCTTTTAAAATTTTCCCTTTTAACAGCTTTAATCTGGCTCTAACAGACCCTTTTAATGCTTAGCTTTGTAAAATAGCCTAAAGAAATTGCTATTTTTCTTATTTTAAATAAGAGAAAAACTTTTGGTTGGAAATCTCTAGCTACCACAAACTTTGTTATCAGTTGTAAAGATTTGGTCTGTTGGACAGGGTACAAAATTGTAATGCTGATGAGCGTGTTCCAACTGATTTCAACAGCTTCTGAATCTTGAAATTTGTACACTCCAAGCATCTATCTGCTGTTGATAGTTGTGAAAATGGTTTTCTGTCTCTTTCATTTTAACAAATGCCTCTGCTCAGTGCTGATTTTTTTAAGGAGAAATAGATGAGGAAATAAATGCAACCCAGAAAACATTGTCTCAAATATCTGATATACTGTAAAATGACATTATACACAGTCCAAAGTCTAAAATCACACTATCTTAACCTTAGGTATAGAGTTAAATGTGGAACACTGAAAACTGTATGTGAGCAACTATTGCAGTTCAATAATGTGCTTATTTCTATTTGGTATAAATTGATTCAGAATATTTAAATTAAATTCCATTAATCCAAAACAATAATGTTCACACAAGGAGCTCATGCTTATTTAATTAAACTGATTAAAGAGATCAGATTTTCTTAGCTATATTAATTAACCACAAGCAATAGTAAGGAGGATGAAAATCTCCTTGAGCCCCATGGGCAATAAGAACACTGTTACAAAAGCAAGGCAGTTTGGGATCAGGCCCCAAAGAGGCATCAGCAGTGTCTCTACTTCAGGAAATCTTGAAATGATTGATGACATTTTTTACATTCCAGGCGATTTAAAGATATTTTGAAAGTAATGCACGTGCGCCTTCCAGTCTGAGTCAGGTTTTTCAACAGAGTAACTTTGTCCCTGGCAGGCTGTGCTTGTTGGGAAAGGGCTCGGAGTGTTTGCTGTCCCAAACCTCTTCCCATGGCCCTGCCAAACACATGTGAATGTTGACACAGAAGAATGAAACACATGCAAATGCTGTACTGCCAAGAACAAAGGTATTAATCCCCAAACTCCGGATTTGGTTTTTTTTTTCTTACCTTCTGCTAAACTCAGCAAGGCCATATAGGCCAGATTAGTACTTGATTTGTATTTACAATGTCACATCCACTACCAGGAGGAAAAAACACCCAAGAACATTTTGCAACCCCAACACTGCTCATCAGTTGATTGCTTTTTACCTTTTTGTTTTGTTTTTTTTTTTTTGTTTTGTTTTTTTTTGTTTTTTGTTTTTTGTTTTTATTGAACAGGTGGTGAAGGGCTGGCACAGGTGGTGATTTATCTCATTCAGTTCTCTTCAATATAAAAGTATCACATTTCTTCCAAGACATCTCCGACATCAAATAACATGAAGGTGGGAAAATATTCTGGAAAAATCATTATGTGCTTAGCCTTCTCCCATATGCACAGGACATTTGTTTTGGCTCTTGTCAGTCACGGAATGCCAAGCTGGGTGGACTTCTGTTCTTATCTTAAAGCACATATGTCCTTATGTAGGACATATCCACTTGCAATTATGTTTTTACCAAGGTGGTTTTGTAACCTTTTTGTTGATGGAAGCTAACAACAGGCTTTCTGAAGTTGCTTTGTATTGTAAAAATATAATTAATCCAAATATTTCATGGGTTGGAGCATCTATGTACATTTGTAATTCATTCTCAAACTTGACTGATCTTCAGAGTGAAGAAAAAGTGAAGATTCCAGTCAGGTCAAATGTATTGAAGAGTATTTCAGATTTCCAGCGTTTAAGGGCTATTTTCATTAATGATCACACACATATACACAATAAAAAAAATATGATTTACTGAATTATGAACAGTTTTTCTGAACAGTTTGACTAAATAGTGATTGAATGACTTGGGAACTCAATTTTTTGAACTTCTTCCCCCGCAGCTTTCAAGCAAGTACCATGATCAAGACTTTTAAGTGGTTTTCACGGAAGAGATTAGAGTAACACAAAAGAAAATTATGTTAATTTCCATTTCTTTTACTGCTTGTCATTTCATCTCAGATATCCAAGTTTGAGAGGATTTAAAGTTTTATTTTGCGTAAAATTTTTCTAATGAATTCTTTGGGCCATATTCCCCCCTCCTCTTCACAGTCTTAAATTCATAAATTCTGGGGTTTGAGTGTATTCTGAGCTTGATCAAATGAATAGCCTTGCTGTGTCACACAGGTAACTGAAAGTATGACTTAGACAAGCAAGTTTCAGCCCTGAGTCCTCATTAATTAGGTGACATCAGAATATTTTAGTTCAGTCTTTCATTCCAAGAAGAAGGTATTGGTATAAAGTAAGAAACAGAAGGAGAAGGTTTTGGATTTTGTGTAGGTTTGTTTGTAGATTTTTTTCCAAATTACAACAAGAATACCAGGCACCAACCCTTAGCAGAGTTGAATAAAATAGAAGAAATACACCTGGAACAAGAAACATAAATACATTCATAATGAATCTGTACAAGCTGAGAACAAACCAGACCTGTCTATACTATATGACTGAATGCAATAACCTTCTTCTTTATACATAGTTAAAAGCAGAAACCCAAAAACATCAAACAAAAATGCATTACTATGCTTGTGTCAATTTGATGTTCCTACAGTAAACTAATTTGCTAATTTCAATCCCAGCTGGAGACTTCCACTTTGTGCCTGGAGGAGTACATGGGTTTTTGAAATGACTGAGACACATACCAGTGACAGCAAAAGACTCCCAGGACTTTATTACTCCCCCATCTCATGAAAGTTAGGATTTGAGCTTGCTGTCATTATCACTTTCCAACAGAGAATCAAAAAACCAGGTGATTGTCTGAAACACCAGCCACCTTGAAAATTAAGTATTTTATTGATTGTTGCAAGAGCTCTCCAGGTGGGAATTTTAGACAGCCCCAGAGATTCCACTGGGCTGCTCCTGCTGTGTCAAGTCCAATTTATTTGCTTACACCTATTGATTAATGTCGTGTGTGGGGTGTCACAGAGATTCTAGCCGCGGGATCAGTCAAATTGTACGTGGGCAAAAGGTGTAAATAGCCAATAGAATATATTCCTACAGACGCAGAAATGGTCACGTAGGACAGCTCTTTGGTTAGGTCTTTCGAAGCTGTTTTGGTTATAGTGGAGACAATCAATAACATTTTATTACACAGGTGCTGAAGCAGCCACGTACACCAACAGGCCAGGTAGATTACATGAAATCAGCAGAAGAGCTTTCAGGGAGCCTCACTCAATCCTGCTGAAGATGCTGCTGTAAGAACCCTTGAAATTGAGACTCCTGGGGTGCCCACCAGACAGTCCAATTGTGCCCTGATCCTCTGCCACAATCCAAATACTTTAATTTCTACACAAAGGCTTCTGCCTCTGGGAGTCTCTGGGAGTCTGTGCAAAACCAGCATCCAGGTGATGCAACCTGATGACACGAAAGAATATGGATTTTTCACAGCATTAGAGAAGAGCTACACTCCAGAGTAGAGAGAGCTCTACTCTCTTGAGGATGTCGAGACTGAGACTCACAATAACAGCCCAGCTTTTATCAACAAGATGAGGCTTTCAGAAGGGTTGCATATTTTCCTTCCATGAAGGTTTTTAAGATACTGCCAGATAAAGTCCTGAGCAGCCTGATCTGACTTCAGAGCTGGCCCTGATTCGAGCAGCAGATTGGACTGGAGAATGCCTGTTGTCCTCCCATCCACAATCTCTTATGATCCTGTGATAAGGATATGACACAAACACAAGAGGAGGTTTAGGTGTCTAGCAGAGGTGAAAGCTGCCTGCAGAAGCAGAGCAGAGACTCCTCAGAATAAAGGTGCTCTGAATGCTGCTGCTCAGTGGTAGTGTGGGACAGGGAAAGAGCAGCAGATGTTGACAGAACCCTCCGGGACACACCTGAGGGACCAACACCAGGCCATATTCTGAAAGGTGAAAGGAAGAAACAGTTAAAAAATATGAGTAGATAAGACAGTCCTCAGCAAGGAGTGGAGGAGATGGAATACTTTTCAGAAAGTTATCAGAAAATTTGACATGAGCTTGTTTATCAGGGAGCCATGGGCATGTGTCTTTTGAAGACAATTTCTTACTGCAGAAAGAAACAGTAGGTGTAAATGATGTGTATGAAGTATCTGGGAAAGAAAAGGAAGAAAGGGGAGTAAGATTTTAGAGAGGCAAAAGTGTTTAAGAGGCTCGGGTCACTTGGAAACTAAGATTCTGTGTAGAAGGAAAGGAGTAAGGAGGGATAAAATGTTGGAATGTGGGAGGAAGGAAGACAGTCAGGACACATTGTAGAACACCCTCATGGGTTTCTAGCATTCTAGTCAAGGTTACTTCAAGGGAAGAGGGGTCTAATATCTTCATAGAACATCACACAAGTCCTTTGACTTCATACAGAATTTTCATTCACATTAAGAAAACTTATTATATTTAGGTATTGACTTAAAATACAAAAGAGTTCCCAGTAGTGCCTGGGAAAAATTTCAACTCTGTTTTATAGCCTTAGCTGTACTAAAGCCAAAAGAGGATATTAGAAAAGAGCTAATTATAATTATTACTCAGAGAGAAAATGATCGTATCAAAGGCATTTCAATGTTCTGCCATTTCAGAGAACCTCATAAAGTTCAGGAAAAAGTCTGATTCAGTTCATAATGGGAAACCTTTTTAAAAGTACCATAGTGTTTTTGGAACCTGAGTCCCCTGTATAGCCAGAGGGACAACTTACTGAAAGGACACAAGTCATCCTTATAGAGCATGGATGAGGGCATTAGGAACTTGGGAATAAACATTTGTTATTATTTTACAGAGTATTAACATTTGTTCTACCAATCACCTGTTTCTGTGAACAATTCTTTAGATATTCACAGAATTGATTTGTGTTTGTAATTCATTCTTGCAATGAATACCATGGAACCCTCAACAAAAGAGTGGCTGTGACACAATTGTTCTGCAAATAGGAAATACATTGAACTTCTGGTTCAGGAGGTTTAGGGTGCCAGGCCTAGTCCCTGAGCAGCATGACACAAAATACATTGATTTTCAGAGTCTTTTCCTGTGCTCCCCTTTCCTTCCCAGGCTTCCCCATGTAGGAGTCTGCACCTCATTCAGCGAGGGAAGGAGAAGGAGACATATTGGTGGCAGATTGCTGGGACTGTGCAAAAAATAGTTCCTGCTTCTGCCAAATCCTCTGCTTTCTTCCCAGTCAAACCTTTCCCCTGTCTTATTTCTCGTCTTCCCCTGAGGAAAGTGAAGGAGGAAGGAAGGGGACCCTGCACTTTTAAGAACCTGCTGAACTGAAGACATTATCTTGGAGAGCACATCCTAGAGTCACCAAGGCATGTGCGTCCCACTTTGGTTTATCCAGAGTGACATGGGAAATGGAATATTTTCTGCTGAGGACCACCTGTGAAATAAACTTTTATATATTCATATGTGCTCCAAGCAAATGTAAAAGCTTTCAGTAAAGTCTTTTTGTACTATGTCTTCTTTAGTATGAATGCAATGGAGATAGGAACAGCATTTAATCATCACAATCTGAAGCTAAAAAACAGGTAACACATGGGGAGTCCTGAGTCGAATCTTATTGGAATAATTTTTGTTTTTTAGCAGGGAGCTATTTTCAGCTTCAGCGGATTTTTATTCTGATTTACAGAATGAAAATTTTTAAAAGTCGTCATTGGCCTTTTCTTCTGTATTCTTAATTCTGAATTAGTTTCAGAATTTCAGTCAAACACATATGTGACTTTTGTGGAGCAAAAGTCACAAATTCTCTAAGCATTTGTTTCTCTCTGTAAAGCATTTTAAACTGTTCTTCACAAGCTATTTTCACCTTGAAGCAGCGCTGATCGAAGTAATAGAATTGGCACCGAGGCAAGCATTACTGTGACTGGCTCCATCAAGTGATTTACACGTTACCTGTGTAGAAATTGGTTGGATTTTTTTTAAACACTGAGGAATGAAAAATATCCATCTGTAAGTAACATTCACTACGTAGGAAAATTCTTCTCTTTTGCTTCCTAATGCAAAGAAAGAAATTTTTCTCTTAACAGCCACATAGTCACCAGCAAGGCAGCATGTGGGATATAGAATATCTTCAGAACATATTACAGCAACTCTGACAGAAGACAGACTTAGGCTGATGGCTCTGTCAGTCTAATTTTGGACATCTTTTAATTAAGATGATGATTATGACTAGCTTCTCAAAGACACTACTAGACAAGTAAACTTACTGAAATTGTGTATTAAGTTCTCATGGGAGATCTGAAGCATTTTACTGGCAGTGGGTGTTTCAGTCATCCAAATCTGTTAGAATAGCAAGTCAAATATTCATCTTTCTGCTTTGCGTTTGAATTTTCCAAGTGGGCTATATCCAAAGTAGGATGTTGGATTTTAGAAAGTTCATATGCAAAATGTTATTCCAAAACACTGTGATGGATTGGCTGGCATGTATAGGTGCATGTGAGCACACACATGCTAGCACATGTGGCATCAAAACCCACAGATCAAGCAAATAATCATTTTCCTCTGAAAATGATTGAAAAAGATTGACATTCTAAATTCTCCTGTTATGAAGCATCTACCTAACATACATGAATGGCATCTGTGCCAGCAGATTGAAAAGCTCTGGAAGATATTTGAGACAGAAAAGTTCTGCTATGAGTTGTTGAGGAAACTTGGTCAGGTCTGTGGAGCAATGCCTTATTTACAAGTTTCAAGTAGGTGAACTCAATCCAGTTTCTTTGTGCAAACTTTGTTGCAAACCAGACTCTGCAAGGCTAGTGCAGTCTTGCATAAAATAATTTCCTTTTCTGGTCCTAAAATAAACTGTTCCTTTCCATACATACAGCAGCATTACTTGCTTGACGGACAAGATACTCGTCTTCTCCGAATCTGCATGTCTCTGTGGAGTTTAACAAGATGCAATCATGTATAAAAGCTGCGAATCTGTTCTGTGAACTGCAGTCTGGCAGAAATCTGTATTTGTATCTTCATATCTTCTTAGCTCAGCCTGAATGAGGAAAATTAAAAAACTTGTGAAACGAGTCTTATGCTTCTTGGTGACCAGATTGGTTGGAAACACTGCTGAGTTTTAGAGGTTTTTATAGACCATTTAAGACATATCAGTTCAGCTGGATGGAGCTGTCACTCAGCCCCCAGCATACAACACAAGTCACTTCCTGAACAGCCTATCTTCCTTCAATGAATTTTGATTTTAAATAAATAGGATAAAACCCCAAGAAGGAACTTCAGACTTATCCTTCACTGTCTTGAGAGGTGATGCCATTAGCACTGCAATGTCAAGAGTGAATCAAAAGAGGTTGTTTGTTTCCCTCTGTTGGGCTGTTCCTGGTTGAAAGCAGGCTTTTGATTTACCATTTGAGGTGAAGAGTATTGTTCTTTTTATGTATATCTGTTCAGTTCTGTGATAAATGGCACTTAAGATTTTATTGTTTACCAGTTAGTGACCTGATATGTGTTTGTTTTGGAGTCTTTAAGCTCCATGACCATTTTTTTTGATTTAGACACATCTTATTTTGTCCCTTTGTTTCACCTGCCTTTAATAGACTGCTAACATTATCTTTAAATGGATGACAGATATGCTCCTCTCTACAGGAAAAGGGCTTTTAATCTTCATTGCACATTGCAACCTCTATCTCTTTTTTATCCACCCTTCAAAGACTACAATACTGGAAGACTGCTAGGCTCATGTCTCTTTTGAGGGCACTGATGGACTCTGTACCCTGTTAGGATGCTTTTTCATGCTTCTGTCATCCTTTCCAGCTGAAAAATTGACAAGATAAGAATTTATAAGGACTGTGGTGTTTTAACAGGCCCTTTATCTCTTATATTCTATAATCCCTGTGGAGTTTCAGAAATGGTTGGGCTGTGATGAAACACGCCTAGGCAGAAGCTGAATAACTAAATGTTCTGAGCTACATTCTAACATCCACTGAGTGAAACTATGCATCTTTTCATCCATATAAAATGAAAAATAAGATCTGGCTGAAATCTGATTGATATTCTCTTCATCTGGAGAGCTCCACATATATCATGGAATTTGAAGGGTTCTGACCTTTAAGTCCACTTCACAAGCCCTTAGTAGGCTGGGAGGTGTAAATGTGTCCTGAAATCCAGTGCTAAAGGATGTGACCTATAAAAAACACTGCATTCCCTTTTGGTGAGACAATACTTTATACATTCAGGCTGAGCAATGGGATTAAATGCAGGATTATTACATGATTAATCCCTTGTTGTGGTTTAAGCCCAACAGGCAGCTCGCAGTCACTCCCCCCACAGTAGGATGAGGGAGAGAATCAAAAGGCAAAAGTTCAGAAACTTGTGGGTTGAAATTGTCTGATAGGTAAACCAAAAGCGGTGTGTGAAAGCAAAGTACAAGAACTTAATTCACTGCCTACATTTCTTCAAAGCCATGGTACATTTAGGTGACCAAGGACTGTGGCCTGAAAACTGTGGCACAAGTTATTGTTTTCACAGTGTCAATAATTTAGGAAGACCATAAAGTATAGGAAATATCCACAGCAGAGCAGCAAATAGGCAGCGAAATGAAAGCAAGGCCCCACCTCATACAGCTCGGTGATATCTTGTCCTGGTGATCACCATCAAAACCGTGCTGAAGAAGTCAAACTACAAAAAGAAGTAATTCTTCATTCTTTACTCTGATTTTACATCGTGTTTTTGGCTACCTTACTAATTTGATATGATTTCCCAACTGCCTAAAAACTCTGATCTTTCCTTTGAAGAAATACTTTCTCAAAATTCAATAGCTGATGTAACAATCAGAGTAAATGAACTTTTCAACTTGTTTTTCCTTCAAAAGTGCAATCTGCGTTGGCAAGAGATGACTTAGTTACTTTAACCCAGGTTCTCAAAGACATAATTAAAGTGGAAAAATATAAATTCTTCAATTCTTTAAGTCTGGAAATCTGCTCAGCCTGGAATTTTCTTACTGGTTTTCCCTGGCTGTTGAATTGATGATTATGTTACGATTTCATAAATAATAGGATGTAATTCAGAAAGAAAATCAGGTGAGAGCTTCTTGGAGAACAGTTGCATAGAAAACCTGAGAGGAAAAACCTGTCTTCCGAAAGAGGTTTTTCTGTTCAACAGAATAGTAGTTTAGATTTGACATTCCTGGAGATTTAAAAGAGCACAGGACTCATGAGATCTGCACTGCCATTTTCCTCTCCCTTTGTCTGTGACTTAGTTATAAGGATACATCACACTCACAAACACGATGCTTGGTTCTCTCTCCACAAACTTTTCGAGTATCTTTTTTTTCACTTTTTTTTTTTCCTGTGTCCCTAATATAAATGTGAGGTTACTGGTGAACCTGGGAATGAGTTTCAGTATCAGATGTTTTCTGTGCTGCCGAGTAAGCAGTGAGGCAGTACACCACAAGTCTTTCTGCTCTGCTGCATGTCCTCCAAAATGGTACTGTGATTACTTTTAAAAAAATTTTTTTTCCTGGTTAAATTTTATTTTTCAGGGGAGGGGAGGCAGTTAAAGGCTGTGTTTCACTTGCTTTTTTCATGACTGAGGGCAATAATGATCCTGGTGTTTCTCATGTAATGCCGCCAGCAGTGCCTGTGTGCAGCCCTTGAAAGAGGTTCCTTTAAACTGAGGTTATTAAATGATAGGAAAAGCTCAGGCACAGGGTAATGCAAAACACTTCTGACTTGAAATTCTAGCCAGTAACAAGATTGTTTGAGGCTTAATTTAATGGTTTAAAAAGCCACAAAATCTCTCATGTGAACACAGGCAGGTATTACACAGTTGTTAATTTTATTTATATTTATTTAACCAGATAAAGGCCGTCCTTGTTGGTTTACATGAAAAACAGATTTGAGCACATGAAAACACTGGGGATACGTGGCTGCAAGATTTAAAAGGTACCATTTTAATTTTTTTTCTTCCTTGAAATGTCTGGCTATGGGAGACTTTTCAAACAGTAAGTGTCCCAGGACCACAAGGAGACAAACAGTAATTTTCATGAGGAATATTTCAACAACGGGTTCACCCTCATATCTCACTTACATTTCTTATAAGGCCTTAAAACCTGAAAGTAAGAAATGTAATTTCAAAGTTTACTTTATTGTCAAAGAAAATTTTGTTGTTTAAACTAATGATTCGGGAAAAATCTGAAATGACACTTTTTTTATATTTCCTAAAGCTGAAATATATATATATATATATATATATAAACTAAGCTAGACAAGCTCTGTGTAATGAATATAAATTTTATCCTAAACCAGCAGAATCAAATTAAATATTGTAACATTTAGCACTTCTGCAAAGATATATGCTATCAAATTTACAGTGCAATATAAATGTTCATAAAGAAGATTATTCATCCAATTTTGAAACCCAGAAATAAAAATTAAAATTAAATGAGCCTAAAATGAACATTGATTACAGTGTTTTTTCTGCCCCACTTAATTCATCCTGGTAAACCTAGGGTCCTTAGAACTCCTGTTTCAGGGGAAAATTTGTCACTTCTATGCTGCTTTTAAATTGTGTGAAAGCCATGCTTCTGGAGGGCAAAGTGGGGCTTTTTCAGTGTTAGGACCAAAGCAGGGTAAAGAGGATCTCAATGACCTTTTTGTACATCCTGAAATAATGGATACTCTGGCGCTGGGTTTGCAATGAATTGTGTCCCACTGTGTCCCACTCTCCTCTCAAGGTGGTTCCATGTTCTACCAGGACATTTGCTCTGCAGCTCAAAGGTGTCCCAGGAGGTCATGTAGCCCTACAGGGATTAGCTTCAGTCAGCTTTGTGGTTAAAGGTAGTGTGGTTAAAGCTCCAGCCCCAGAGAGAGCCACAGGGTCAGTCATGACACAGAGAGCAGCACTTGGCACATGCCCTGAGCCCTATTCCTGATCTCACGGAATGGAACACAGCTTGGGTGTGCACTAAACAAAGATTCTGCAAGTTAACGGTGTTTATGTGTACAGAAAAAGAGAAGATTTGATCCACATCTCATATATCTTGGATTAATGTATCATTTATGGCTTCTTTTCTTAAAAGAAAAAAAAAAACAAAAAACCCAAAAAACTAGAAAACCACATGTCAACGCCCTTGTTACCAGGTTCCAATATTCAGACATTGAATGGCTCCCCAAGTAGCAATGTATCCTTTTAAATTTTCAATTTTTAATGAAGAGATGAGCTTTTCTACTTGTTAAAAACCCCATCTTTTGACATTAAAGTTGACCTGGTATTCTAAAATGAACTCAGGAAAAGAGGCTGAATCTGAAGCAATTTTACTGCTTTGGGGGCAATGGATCCAAACAGGGCATCATTGCAATGTTTATGCCAAAAACACGAGAAAAGCTGGGGATCCTCTGGTACCACTACATGTCACAGTGGAAGGGACAAGTGCCAAATGGAGAGAAAGCTCTTACTGAGACTCACAAATCTGTACCTTTCAGACAAATGCTCAGAACTGGGAAGACAGCAGCAAATTCCATGTGAGCATAATGTGGTAGCAAAACTGCAGCCACATGTTTAGTGTCAATTCAGATGTCCCTTTTGAGATGCAGTATGTGGTCTCATGATTGAAATAAAAATGTGTACGGACCCTGTTGCCTTGAGATTTTGCCTTATCAGTTGCATGAATAGAAATCACAATTATTTTGATGTGACTACCTTATATCCGCTTTGCATGTCTTGCAAATTGCTAAAAAAATTGGAGTATTGCAGCATTAGACCCAGGGATTTTATTTTTCCTCTGCACCACTTTTGTGATAATTATTTGGCTGAATTAAAATGGAGCTTTCCCACAGACAATGAAATGCTCAGTGTGGCTGCCTGACAAGGTCATGCATAGAGTAATAATTTGCATGGAGCTGGAAGAAGTACATGCCTTTCTAGGGCATAAACAAGCTTTGAGAATGCCAAAAATGATACAAGAAAAATAATTATAACTTGCATCAAACCAGCTTGTTTCTTTTAACCTTCCCCCAGACTCAGCTAATTTATTGAACTCTGGGCATTGCAGTCAGAGCTCCAAAGAGGTTTTCTGTTCCATTTTGCTGCACTCCACTGCATGAACGATCAGGGAATGTAGCAGTGCCCTTGATTCAGATGTTTACAAATCACAGACCTGTGGTGTTTGACTATCTTATCAGCACACATGATGCAGATAGGAACCTGTTCAGAGTCATGGCAGCACAAAGAGATACTGCCTCAATTACTTTGCTGCACAAGTTGCAGGGCTGTCTTTCAAAAGCCACAAGGTATTGCCTTTTTTTTTTCTTTTAAAAGACTATCTGCTACCACCTACCTGCTCATATAAAAGTTCTAATACTACTGAACATAAAGGTGCATTATTATTCTTGACATGAGAAAGCAAATAAAGATCAAATTTTCATCAGTTAAAGGCACTGAAAATATTTCATCTGACCCTGGTAAGGTACTGCAGCAAATATTATGTGTGGGTGGCAAAGAATTATTGTTCTATTTTCTGTAGAATGGATAATGAATGGGATGCCAGGGTGATAGTTTGATGGCCGTGGACCTATGACTGACTCTGCCCTATGACTACCTCAATGAGTCGTTTGGTGTTGTTTTAATTTTAAATATACTTATCTATCCCCGAATTCGAAAACCACCAAATTATATGGTATGTTTGTAAAATCCATGCCATATATAGCTGACACTGTTATAGGTATATCCTTCATAGACAGTCTTGCCTGATTTGGCTTAATCAGGTGATGGTGAAATGTTGGCCAAATCTCTACTGCAGGTGTTGCCCTGGAACTGGCGTGGTGGAGGAGACACTGGAACCTTATGTGCTAGCAAAATCACATATGCCGTGGATAATTTGTTTGGGCTGGGGGTTAGTGAACTACTGTTTGACTGTACCCTGTCTGCTGTGAGGCCATGAGGTATGGCAGAAATATTAAATTCAGGTCCCCATGAGGTTCTGAATGGCTGATGTGATATACATACAACTGCAGAAAATTTTGGTGGCCTAGATTGGATTGTCACAATAATGCCTCTAACCCTGTGTCGTATAAATAAAACTAATGGAACCTCTAACAAGGTCTTGAACTAAGAAAACATAGCTTAGGTTAGGTCTGGCAAACAGGGTGTTAAAACTGTGTTCTGGCATTACAGAAAGTATGTGCTGGTGCTGGATGAAGTGCAGAATTCCAGGCCTGAGCAGCAGCTTTGCAGAGCTTTCTGCTAGCTATTAGTACATGCATTTTCTTCAAAAATGTGAAGTTTTTCCATTAAGCTTACAGAGAAAATTTTCTGTAGACATCTGCAGGCAGAGAGGACAAATTATGGAAGAGAAAGCCTGATTGCCTCTCCTACCCAGCAGAGACAAAGGCTGAAGCATTCAACCATTAAAATAGTTCTGTGGTATAAAGGAGATTAGCCTGAAATCTCTTGTCAATAGACATATACATACAGGAAAGCAATTTAATGTGTCCTCATTTGCTAGCATATTGAATTAGACAGGGAATTTTGGCATTCACTCAGAGCAAGTAAATACTTTCCATGGCCTGATGAGAGTATATTATTGATCAATTGGACACATTTGTCTATAAAAC
Organism: Acanthiza pusilla; assembly: GCA_036630365.1. Classification (NCBI taxonomy): domain Eukaryota; kingdom Metazoa; phylum Chordata; class Aves; order Passeriformes; family Acanthizidae; genus Acanthiza; species Acanthiza pusilla. Next base: position 42,416,936 of record JAXCHO010000079.1, read on the forward strand.
AATGGTCCCAATCCTTTTGCTGAGGCAGATGAATTTAATGTGAACATGCAGAATCAAGTCAGAAATGTGACAATCTGTCAATGTGATGATGAGTTCTTTTCAGCTCAGGCTTTGGCTGGCAAAGCATGATGTGTAGGGTGGTCACAGAGAGAAAAAAAATACCAACCTCTTGTTTAAGAAAGGTCATTGAGGGCATGTTTGCAGTATGTTCTGCTGGGGAGCACAGAGAGCTCTGTGAAACACCATGGTAGTGCTCTGCTGCAGCTAGTTGGGCAACAGTGATAAAATCCCTGCTGTGAATGAAATCCCTGTTATGAATGATTCCTTGGGACTTAGAAATATTTCATACCTAACTTGAAAATTAATATATATGTAAACAATGTGGGGTTTTCTCTAAGAGTGTTTATGGATCTGAAAACACCAAGCATTTTACCTAAAATAAAAATATTTGAAAATTTGGATCTGAGAAATGTTATTGATAATTTGATATTATCTTTAAGCTCATTATTTTTTTTTTTTTTTTTTTTTTTTTTTTTTTTTTTTTTTTTTTTTTTTTTTTCATAGCGAGAGAGTGGAATTAACTAAAAATGACTTTTCACTTTTGGCTTCCTTGCCTAAAGATTGATTGGTGACCTTTCCAATGGATTACTTTAAGTCTTCACAAAGAAATATTTCCCACTGCATAGCACAAATATATAATATACATGCATAGATCTGAATTTTCAGGACATCTACATGTTTGCTAAAGCTCCTGTCATATTCCAGGCAACATTTGTGTGAGCAATTACCAAGCTTGAACTATATGCTTAAAAGAAAATCTGACTTCATATACAGATATTTCATGGAGATTTTTGTCCTATCTATGTGTATATTTATATCTACATAATTTCAAGAATCCGTTTATATATATCTATGTATTCATGAAAGCCAGCACGAGTATGGAGGCTTGTGTGCATTCGTCACTTTGATGAGCTGAACATATTGTATGGAGAACATAAGTCTCCGAGCAGAGACACAGTAATTGTAATAGAGGGTAGAGCAGGTCAGTGTGAGATTTAACATTTTGAATGAGTCAGCTTCAGCTGCTGCTCTCCCAATAAAGAAGAGCTGCTAAGGGCTTTGTCCTGCCAGCAATCCAAGAGAATCCTGCTTACCCTTTTGCTCGAGGAGTTATTGAATCTCCTGAAGGGCTGTGATTTGCTCCTGTGCTGCTGGCTCAGTTACTCAAGGCTGCCTGATCCTTCCATCCCCTCTGCTCTCTGCTGTGCTGGGATGAGGGGCAGGAGCTCCGGGACAGGAGCAGAGCCGGCCAGGGGCTCCTGGGATGGGATGGCTGAGGGTGAGACAGGAACTGATGGTCCCAGGGGCTGGAATGGGGTCCTGGGTGATGGGCAGGGACAGTAGGGCTCACATGTGCACTTTGGCACCAGCAGAAAACCTGGCAGATATTTTGGGGCAGTATCCGCTGCCCGTGTTCCATGGAAATCCAGAGCAAAGGAAGTTCCTCAGGCTCTTACATGAGCTGAAATAAGAAGTTTATTCTGAGAAAAAACATCTCTGGAGCAGGAGCAAAACAAGTGGGGAATAAATACAATGATATCTCACCCAAATAGCTGACAGAAAAACAACCATGCTCCCCAAATCTATAATTCCTCTGTTACCTGATCAAGCTCTCCCTGAGGCTTCCCTGCTTCTCATCTGAAAGTGATTCTCCTAACAAACACTTTAGAGTTTAGTGACTTGATCTCATGATTCTTTGGCACAAAAAGATCCTGATGTGCTCAGCTACTATTACTTTTTTATCATCTACATCTGTATGCATATGACAAATACTTGGGAGGTTTTATATATCAGCTTTTAAAAACACTTCTGTCCCTTTCCCCACAGCTTCAAACTTTGGAAAAACCCTGAATTTAGGGTGAGTCAAACAGACATGGGATTTGTTTGTGCGAGGACACTGAGGGCCATTAATTCACAGTAACAACCTGATTTTAAAGAAAATGAAAGCTGTGAATCCATGACTGAGTGTCTTTATTCAGAATTCAAGTGTTTGCAATTTTTTTCACTGCTTTCAGTGTGAAAGTGAATTAAACTACTCACCCAGGTTTAATGCCATTTAACTAAGAAATGTTCAACCCAAGCTCATATTAACTTTTGCAGTGTCCATGTCTCAAACAAACAAAACAAAGACAATATTTTTCATAGATACAAGTTGATTTTACTATATTTAATGGGAAAAGACCTTTTTAATCAAAATTTTGGTGATTCAGTCATAAAGGAAATGTACAGTTATTTTTTCTGAGAAACTGAATATATCTCAAATAAAATTGATTTATGGAGTGAAAGCTTGAGTGGAAGAATATCTATGAGCTTTTCCAAATAAAAGAAAGGAAATTCCAAATAACATATATATGTTTAAAAACTCCTGTTCCAAACCTCCTTCTGTGTTAGCCTGATTTTGAATATCTTAAGATTTTTAATTTGTTTCACTCCCTACAGTGTCACACAAGCAGACAGGGCATTTGCTGAATCCCTGCCTCTGAGAAGCTCTACACAGTTCTTTACTCTTTTCAAGGGCTATTCCTATTTAAGGGATACAATAATCCAGACATTACACATTTCTATATATAAATTTCACTCTTTTTTCCTCTGCATGATGCATTTCTCTCTATGGCTAACTATATAAAATGTTGCCCTTAGAAACTCCGTGAAATTTAGCATAGATAAATTTAATATAATTTTAGTGGACCGAAAGTGTACATAGGGGGGTTGTTTTCTGCTGAAGCACACAAGAAAGCTGAAATGAACTTGAAAGTGATATGGGCTCTTGGCTTCATGAAAGAAAATGAAACGAGATGTTTAGATTGGTCCCTCCTGAATTGCTGCGTGTCATGCTTGGGTCAATAAAGCTCACAGCCTGAGTTTTTTACAGCAGCCATGAATTTATGATTAGGTCAGCAATGAGGTATAGTGAAACATTTTGTTGGTCTGAGCAGAAGAGTGCTCAGTTTCAGATCCCATTACCCGTCCACCCCTCCAGGCCCTGGAAAAAGATAGACCACCACTTAAATTGTGCTCTGTGACCTAATACTTTTGTGAGGGGCACTTCCCTTGGATTTATTTCAGTAATTTGTTGTTTTGATATGCGTGGCACATATATCTGTTCCACTTAAGACTGGCAAGAGCAGATTGTTATGGAAGCTTGTGAACAAAAGATCTACACTATGCTTATCAATTACCAGCTTCAGGAGGCTTCTCATGGATGGGGCTGCCTGTGACTTATTTGCACACAGAGCATCCTTAGTAACCCTGGACTCAGTCAGCCTTGGAGTGCACAGCCATGGTGATCTTGGGATGGGCTCGGATTTGTGATTGACTGAGCATGCAGCACACTGTGGACAGAGCTCAGCACTGCCTGTGACTGAGAGCCCTTTCCCTCGGGAGAAGCTGGCCAGTTCACGGGGGAAAGCACACAGGAAAAAGATGGGGTTTGGCAGGACCTTCACCTCAAACTGTTTTAGCTCGTAGCTCATTGACCACAGCACAGCCATGTGGAGTATCTGACACATAGTCCAAAAAGTGTAATGGCTAGACAGATACGATTAGCTGGGATTTTCACAGCTCTCATCCAGCAAACAGGTGTTAGATCTTGTCTGAAGATAACAAAGGAATTCACATGCTTGGTTACTTAGTGTAGATACTCTTACACCACCATGAGGTATTTTTCAGCAGTAGCATTTCATAAAATGAGAAAAGGCTCTACTTTTGATTTGGTATAACTCTATGCTAATTGCCAGTGTTAGCATTTTAAATATATCAGAAGAATTCAAAACCCCCATAGGCTATAAAACAGATTTATAATAGAAGTGAAGACAGAACACCTATGAACATGTCTTGGGTGTTTGATTTTCTGTCTGATAGGCTTGGATGGTTATGACCTTCCCTGCTTGTGCTCCGAATGCTTGAGCAAGAGAGGTTCCAATTCCTGAAGCCAAAGAGCTGCATTAACATGTCAGTATCCCAAGGTACCTTCCCCTTTTACCATGGCTAATGGTTTTTGTATCAGAGCTGATTTGCATCCAGCCATGAGCAAAGCTTTCCCTCTCTGAGCCCCACGCAAACATCCCACCATCATTCATTAAAGTGTTTCCACACAAAATTCTGAAGAGTCATCACCTCCTCAGCTCTGCTCGACAGACTGGTTTTGATCATGGTCACAGAGGGTGTGACAGACTGGTTTTGATCGTGGTCACATAGAGGGTGTGACAGACTGGTTTTGATCATGGTCACACAGAGGGTGTGCAGCAGAAGTATTCCCCAAACCCATCCTTCCTCCTGGAGGTTCTCACACTACGATGAAGCACAGCTCTACTCCTTTGCAAGGCTCTGTGGGGAAATGCATCTCTACTATGCACGTGTCCTGAGTATTAGCAGGCTGTCCCAGAGAGCCAGGCTGCCATCCTGAATAAGTTCAAGAAATACCACCTAAATTTCACTTTAAAATGTTCCAAGAAATCCAAGTGGTTTTCATAACAGCTAAAGACATTCTGGTTCTTTAGTGTGTGACATGGAAAAATTGGCTAAAGATGTGTGGCAGCTGCTTGTGAACTCATTCAAACTGACAAAGCTCTTGAAGTAACTGCCTGCATTCATAGCAGTGAAGAGCTGCACTGCAAAAGCAATCACTTTTAATTGTAAGAATTTCCCTGGCTCATAATTTCATTCTGTTCTCAGACAGATTCCTTAAATCAAGGACACATTACATTTTGGACTGTATAGGTATGTCAGGCCTACCCCAGTTTTTCAGCCAAAATGTTTTCTGGCAGAATTATTTCCCCAGTTGCAGTATTCTCAGAAAATGTAAGGGGGAAAAAAAGGTGAATGATTTTGTACCTGACCCATTCTTTGTACTCAGTCCATCTGCTTAAGTCTTGAAATTTGCATTTTGCAAGTGTCTAAGGTGGCCAGATTCGTGTCACAGTTTTAATGGAAGTTTGATGCCTGAGAATATTTCTGCATTGATTTTCCTTTGCACAACAAATTTTTCATTTGCTCTCTCCAAGACAGAGGTCTTGTTGCCTCATTATGTCTTTTGTCAATGTCCATCTGCTCTACCCAAAACACCAGATAGATTTTGTAGTTTGAGCTCTGCATTCCCACTGCATGGGACTGACCTGCGATTCTGAGAATTCATCTAGAGGGTCTGTAATCATATCTTTAAAGTCAGCACTGGTAGTTACAAGGTTTTTTAAGACTTGTTTCAGAAACTTGGATCTTGGTTAATCATTAGTAGCAGACCTTGAAGTTGTCTCGACAAAATTCAGGAATTTTAAGCTTGGAATCTCTTGAACAAAACCAAGAAATAGTATTTCTTTGAGTTCTTACTATTCAGATTGACATAGAGTTAAATTATCAATAAATAAAGTGCAGAGAGAAACACTCTGCAGAATAGCAGATATTCTGCATTTATTTTTGTGATTAATCACTTGAAGAAGTGCTAGTGATTTTAGAAAATGCACAGGTGTACCCATACAAACCAGCGGGTAGAGAAAGTCTTGGGAACAGTAGTGACTGGCATGTACCAATCAAATCATAAAACACTGTAAGCAACAATAAAAAAGAAAAAATGTCAAATGCAATATTGAGGTGTAACAGGTGGATTATAGAATCATTAGGGTTTGTTCAGGATGCTGGGGAAAAACCCATCTAAAATATTATTTTTTAAGAAGTTGAATCAAAATCTGGATCAGAAACATAACAGTTACTGGGGTGATCAGTAGAACGGAGAGGCTTTTCATAGAAAGTTACTAAAAAAGCTTTGCTTGTTAAGTCCATCAGATGAAATCTCAGAGAGAGGATATGATTGCTCTATAAAGATCCTTGATGGGTAAGCATCAGGAAGGGGAAAAACTATTTATGGTAAAGGACAGTGCTGACACAAGAATAAATGCATATAAACTAGCTGTGGATGCAATTAGGCTGGATATGAGGAGATTTTTAACCATGAGAGAAACGAAAATTGGGAACAGACTTCCAATTAGAAGCATAAGGGTATAAAACCTAATTGACTCTAAGACAGAGAGCCATATTGCTTTCTGAAAAGAATAATACATTACGTGTCATCAAACAACTCCGCTTCAGGAGTCAGTCTTGCTCCCTGATTGTTATGCCTAGGCATATGTGTGGTTTACAAACTGTGTAGAGCACTAATGTTTCTGCATTTTAAAAAATTTAAAGTCATTATCCACATGTAATTTTAATCCATTACTACTGTGTCTGTACGTTACCTTTCAAACTGAGTAGGATTCATTTTGACATGGTAAAAGTGATTAGTCATCAAAATAGTTTTATGCAATAACTAATCAAATGGGATGATGTGACTAGCACATTATCACCTTCCATTTGAAACTCAAAGCTCATCTGTCACAACAGATAAAACTGTGAAACACAGAGACAGGAATATTTGAGCAATAGAAACCATCTTCTGATCAATGTCGTGGTGAAAGACTGGATACTCACGCAATTAGCATTTAACACCCCTCACCCCCCACTGAAAATATTTTGGATGCTAAAAAATCGCACTGCAATCCTTTTAGACCAAATGATAACTTTCTGACTATACATCAGGACAAGTAAATCAATATTTTTTCCCCTGAAATCTGTGGTAATGAGGTGGATAGTTGAGGAGGTCGGAAGGTTGAGACTGTGTTTGGTAAACAACCTGATGTGCTTTTCTGTCAACAAGGGCATCCATTATGCCTATCTTTGGCTTTGTACAAACAGATTCTCATGCTCCTGTTTATGATGTATGTATTGAAATCTAAGACTCAACAAGTCTCTCTTTAAAGCTTTTAATTAATCACCGAGTTTTTCTGAAAGTTAAAAACACACCTTCATTGTTGTTGTCTGCAATGTTCTTCCTTGAATTCAGTGTTGTTGTCTGCAATGTTCTTCCTTGAATTCTCACCTCAGTAATCCTTCTTCATTACAGAAAGTAAAAAAAGTCATTATTGGAACTTACTTGGATTTTACACCTAACTGTGTAGTTGAAAAAAATGACACAGACCTGCATTTTTTTGATTTAAACAACAATAAAAATATCAATACAAAACCTCTATGGACTTTTATTTAATAGATCTGTAATTACAATTGTTTACACAGACTCCAACAGACAAAACCCCCCTAGGTATAACTACAGGCTTTAGACATCCAAATAATGAGGAAAATCAACAAAAGAAACTCTACTTTGCCTCTCTTTCTGACCAAATCTGTGAGATTTCCCCCAGAGCTGCTGGATCAATAACCTCTGCATGCATGAGAAGATCCTGTAGCAGCTCTGTGAAATCAGTTCCACGCTCCATGGGAAATGCCCTTTCCTTTAAAACTGAAGGCAATCAGTCCCTCAGCTAATCTCACCTCTGTAACTCCTTTCAAAGCAATTAAATGTTCTTCAAACAGGTGTTTTCTGTGCTATCCAACCCCTGCGTCTCCCATGAAGCAGATAAACACGGGTTTTGCAGGTGAGGGAAGGTTTTTCCTGCACTGTGGAGCCTCAGGTTTTGGCTCTCTAATCTGAAGGTGGTCATGGCTGAGCCAGACAAGGAAAGTCACATCTGAAACGAGACTGCTACCTGTGCCAAAATAGCAAAATGGACTCTGTGTCCAGATCAAGGGCCAGCATGTGCTAAGGGACCGTGTCTAAAGCCATCCCTGGCATGCATCCTCCTGTGTTTAAGGGCCACAAGCTTTAAGTCCAGGATTGCATCACCATTTTCTCTGCATCTCCCAATATACCCAAGTGAGTTTCAGCCTGCTCTCTAATTCTTCCCCATTTCTTGCACAGACATTGACTGAGACCTTACCCACTTTAACAAAATGAGGTGGAACCGAAATTTTGTTGAGTGCAGACTTTAAAGCAGATGCTGCACCCTAAGCCTGATGCGTGGCCCTCATAGCCACGACAAGCAAAGCTCCAGCTGAGTTACCCTGCCTGCCCTCCTCCTCTTCTGGTGACATGATTGTTTAAACCTCAGCATATTTACAAGCCTGCTAAGATACAGAGATTTTACAGAAACTCTGGTTTCAAAAAGCTTTCGTGCTTTTTATTCATTATCTCTTTTTCCATATTATTAACTGTTTCCTAATACTCTTTTTTTCCCCCTGCAAATTATCTGATAAAAGTGGAGGAGTGCTTGTAATAACCTCCATTGTGTGAAAGCCTGAAAGAACAACACATTATACTTTAATTGTTGTCTTAGCTGAGTGTGCAGCAGCAATGTCTTCCATTAATAGCATCTGTACCTGGTGTCATTTCACATAGTCTTGGTGTCTGAATAAGTTTTTATTTTTAATCAGAATAGGCTTGTGATCAGTGTTAATTTATTGATAAAATTAAGACTCAAAACCACTGTAGAGATAGATAAAGTAAATTAAATGTGATTTTAAAGATTATTTAATCAAAATGGGTCCAAGTTCAAGACTGTGTTAGCTTCACACAGTTGAAAGCTTCACTGATTGCATTTAAATGGTTTTAGCCATGTGGTGTCAGACCAGACAGAGTCATAAGTCAAACAGTTTTCTCCATCAGAAAACAAATTTCATGAAATTTTCAGGGCGTCATTCATTATACATTTCCTTTTGGTGCCTCCTTGAAATGCTCCATTTCAGACACTTAAAACACAATCACGATCACATAATCTCAGAAGTATTTTCTTCTTAAGTGTACAGTCCCTGATTGTGCCCCAAGTAATGAGCATATCAGTTTTATCTACTGATGTGGTCCTAAAATGTGTAAGTAAAGTTATAAATTATACTGAAAATTATCACTAGCAGGGAAAGGTAGAAACCCACTGTTATTTTGCAAACCCTAAGCTCTAAACATTTAAATTATCTTGCTGTGCCCCAGATTGAATACCATTTTATAATCTTAGTATTAGGGAACTCAGTGGGTTGAAGAAGAGCAGCTGCTTTCGTAAAACATTAGAGTCAGTATTTTTTCTCAACAGAAGAGTTCTTTGTTATGTATAAATGCCACATTTCTACATTTCTGAAGAAGACATTGTTCATGCATCAACCTGGCCAGCAATTTTATTATGGGCTTTTCCCCAACACTTTGTGCGGTTAAGTCAAAAGCAGGTGAAATTCTAAGCACATCTAGCTGCCTTTTATTAAGCATTATTTGAGATTTCTCAGCACTTTGCAGGACCAAGAACACAAGCATCAAAGCTGACCTGGCATGAAGACTGAGAAATGGCCACCACATAAAACTCCATGGAAGGTTCTTCTGTCTCAAGGTCCTCTGGCACCTGTGGTTTTTTGAATCTTCCATAGCAGTGTGAGATTGAATCATGAGTTGGTGTTGCTGCATGTCAGGGATTTCTGGGCTAGCTGTTGTTAAGGTCTGTAGCTAGCTGCTCTCCATTATGTAATAGATAAAATACGTGCCTCTCTCAAAAAATAACATCAGTTACAGTATTGATTTTAATCTAGCACTTTTGTATTGATAAAACACCATGTTTACAAACAAGCTTTAATTGGTGTATGGAGCCAGAGCCTTTGAATTAGAGTTCACTAAAGCCAGTAAGTTGTTTCTGAACAGCAATAATGGAAGTTTATTTTTTAAAAAGCTGTTTACACTCCAGTCTCAAGCTCAGAAAGGCAATAAACCCTTACCCATTGCAGCCGCTATACATCAAGTACAAGATTAATAGTAATTACTTTATTCTAGCATCAGATTATCTGCTAATACTTAGAAATCTTTGGAATTACAGTTCATGCTGTGTCACAGTGAGAGGCTTTATTCCTGCTCTGGATAAGGATCATCCTCTGCATAGACTTCAGCAGAGCAGATTGAAGATATTAAGGGATTCCTATACTTTATCTGGTCTGGTATGATTTTGGTTGTGTATCAAGAAACTGACTGAAAACATTCCTTTCCTTTAAAAGTGATTGTAAAGCAACAGGTTGTTGGGGTTTGGCTCTTTTGGGTTGGGTTTTTTGATCTGAGAAACCCACATTGCTTTGGCTTCAAAATTGTCACCAAGTAATGAGAATTTTTTTGGCAAAATATTACAATGATCAAAGCTCTGCTTGTGCCAGTGGAAACCATGTGAAGGAAACTTGGCTCTAAACCAAGGTGTATAACCTAAACATATATATGTAGGTGTTCATATGACACTGATGCTTAGGCAAACACCTCTGACAGTCACTGGGACACTTTTATAACCTTCCCCATCACTAGTGCTATCACAAGCAAAAATATTTTGCAGGTAAAGTTGTCTGGAGCTGGACTCTCTAAAAATCTGAGATAATATCCATGAAAAGCCATTATTGAATTATATCAGAACATGACATTCTATTCAGCAGAAATGTGCTTTGAAAAACAAAGATGTCCATATATCTTAAGAGCAGAAGGATGTTTATATTCTTATGTAGGGATTAAGAAGGGAGAAATGGGAAGAGGGAAAAGAGAGACTGGAGGACACCTTGTGAGAAGGGAGGGAATAAAGGAAAACAGAATGGAAACAAAAGTGACTGAAATTTACTCAAATGGCCCCACAAGAAAATGAAGATGCTTTTCCTTTCATTTTGCTTTTTAGATAGGTTGTGATTGCTCACTAAATATTTCAGGCAGATGGACTCTGCTGCAGTTTGTTCCTGTTCTTCCAGCTCTAAATTGGAGTTACAAAAATAATACTATGGACCATGAGAAAGTTTGCAAAATAGAATGCCGCACACATGCCACTGAATTTGCTGCATATATGAAAACTAAGCTCTTAAGAGAGAACCTGGCCTTTAATGCAATATCCCAATGCCACTGCAGTCAATTTTGAATCTGCTCTGGATTTCACTTGGAGCAAACTTTGACCTTGAAAAAATAGCTCTGTGGGAAAAAAGTCCATCACTTAATTCAACGTTCTAAGTTATTGTATTTGAAAAATACGTGCTGTATTCATACCCCCCAAAAGAAAAGCAAACATTATTTGCTTGTCATACTGTTTCAAATGTATATCTACATGGGAAAAACAAAATCATATAGGAGCTGTGAATCACATTCTGAATCAAAGCCTTTAAAAGGTGGGGGAAGGCTGAGCCTTCCTGGACCTGCTGCTAGCAGTTCTCATTTTCTGTAAAGTGTAATTAGTTGTGGCACCAGCAGCATGAGAGCCGGATGTCGGTGCTGGCAGAGCGATTCCTGTTGTGCCTCACGACTGGCTAAGCATCTGAAGGGCAAAAGGAATCCTTTTGCTTTAAATATCTAACATTTATTTTAAAATTTTAACACGGAAGCTGTTCTTCTGAGAAAGGTACTAAAACTGGTGGAAGCGTGGTTTATGGTCTGTCACTGGGGATCCATGTTACTTTCCTGTGGTACGGTACATTCAGGATTAATAAGAATGCTTTGCTATTTCAGGTCTTGTGAAGCAATTTCTTAGGGCCATAAATTTTCTTGGTAATATTTTGTTTGTGCTGTCTGTAGGAAAAAGGGTACCTTTGTACAAAATAGTGGATGGCCAAAGGCAAGCCACAAAATGAAATCCAGGGGCTGGGGAAAGATTTGAAGAAGGGTTTAGAAAGGGAAATCTGTGTATTTAACTTAAGAGGTGATGAAACATTCATCTAATTTATAAATCTTTGATGAGTGGGCTTTTGAGGTGGATAGGGAGTGTTCAGGACAGCACTGAGCAGAACAGCTGAGAGTAGATAAGAGTTATGCAGAGAAAGAAAAGGCTGTGATAAAACATGAAAAAAGAAAACTTCCTCTGATTGAAGTCTACTTCCTTTGAGTATTGGTCGACAGAATAGTCTTCAAGGACAGCAACAGAAGTATTACTATTTTGAACTCTTTATTAACGTTACTTTATATTACAGTAGTGAGCAGACTCTAAATGAGATCAAGGTCTTTCTTACTGAGCCATAGCTGAGAGCAAAATATGTCATGAGATAATCCCTGACTTGGAAATCTAATGAAATTGGTAACGCATAAGAGAAAGAGAAGAAAAGTAAAGGCAGGAGAGCTTTCCTAATGGTACAACCCAAGTAAGTGATGGATTTATTTATTTATTACTAATTTATCTAATGAAATACAGCCATGATACAGACTTTAAAATTACAGCTGTGTACTGAGAGAAGATGAGGGGAACAGCCCTTTCTTCTGGAAAACTCTCCCATTTGCTATAATTACTCACAAAAGCAGAGTACACAGTGGTATTGTGAGTGCATTGCAGGTTGTTAGCATTTACCTTGTAATAAGAGCTGTGCAAGACATTTACACTGAATATTGTAAGCTCCTCTTAACAATTAACAACCAGTAAATACACTTGTCTCATTGTTTTCCAGTGCTGAAAAATGAATGAATTTGGAGTTAAAAGTCCCTTTAGTGAGGATTGCATAACTCTAGTCAAGACAGTACAACAACCTCTGGTTTTATGTAGATTATCTTTTCTTTAATAAGCATACACTTACTTGAGAAGCTCTTATGATGCTTAAAATTTTTTAGAAAGCCTGGAAAGCCTTGGTAGTCCTGCAGTTCTCTGTGATTGCTGAGACAAAGCTCTGCCTAGCAGGGGGGCCATGTTTGACAATCAGAATTACCAAAACCAGCACATTTATGTGCTGACTCTGGAATCTTAGGAACAATATTCATGTCAAAAAATGTATTTTACTGTATGTCAGGCAATAGTACTGATGTTCCTAGTTTCCTTTTTTAATGACAAAATGCAAGATCAAGGTCCTAGCGGTACACAAAAAATTGTATAAATACAGTTTTCAAATACTGAAAGAAGATGGATTAAGTAATACACCTCAGAATTTGCTGATTTTTTGCAGTCATTAGAGACAAGATAAAATAATATGTGAGAGAAGAGTTGCATAGAAGAGAATGAGCACTTGCAGGCTTATATAGCCTTCTGGCAGAATTGTGCAATAGCTGGATATATTTTTATGTACAGAAATACTGTGCAACTTGTTTTAAAAAGTTACTGTTTCTTAGGACATAGTTAACTTTATGTAGATAAGAAATTATTTTTGGTCTGGGTCTTCATTTCTATTTTTTTACATTTTACCCCCTTTTTCTCTGTTTTCTGTATCTGATTTTCTATTGTCTTTTCTGTCCTTCTAAAGAGTATTTTTTCCCTGCACCTTCCTTGCCTCTGCCTTTCATGGCTTGTCTCTGGTTCTTCCCAGAAAACTGAAAAAGAAAGCTGCACAACAGAAAATCGGCGAGTTTTAAAAACAGGGTGCTGGTGGGGCATTCATCACAGATTTACATGCCTCTCTAATACATGTCTACAAAAAAAAAAAAAAAAAAAAAAAAGAAAGAGAGAGAAAAAGAAAAAAACCAGAAAAAATCCCCTTAAAAATCTGTGTTCCATAAAATCACCTTTCAGGTTTTAAAATAGCTGAAAATACACAGCAAACATATTGTGGGAATGAAATCCTTAAATATAGATAAATTATCATTCAGTAGGATTGTCTCGAGTTTCTTGGGTACACAAAACCCACGGTTCCTTTTCTCACTGTATTTCCCTTCTTTTATTAGAGTGCAGCTCTTGCACTGTGCTCAACATTGTGCAGCTACAGAGGCACAGACTCTGTTGCAATGTGTGTGCAATATAAATAGATGAGAGACAGAAGCAATCCTCCCAGAAAACCCTTTTCGGTGTTTCCTTCCTTCTCCCAAAGGATTTCTCCTGACTGTCCCTTCTCCCCAAATGCAAGCCATCCCTGGGCAGATGTTTAGGGTATGTTTTCTTCTGTCACCTCAGATCCTTGTCTGGCATATTCCTTCAGCAAGCTCCGCAGCAGAGGATGAACACTCGGATGGGAGCTGGCACACTGTTGGCTCTGCCTAAAAGGTAGGGACTCACCACATTTCTCTCTGTGCTCCTCCTTCACTGTTTCCTCTCCTTGAGACCACCTTCATCCACTGCTCACTTTCCATTTCTCAGAGCACCTGTAGATTTGCTCTTTTCCCCTTCCCTCCTCTTTTGTACCTTTCACACCTGACCTGAAGCTGTTTTGTTTCTACTTTTTATTACACTTTTCCCCTCTTTTCTCTGCCTGCAGACTCCTGTAGTGGTGGTGAGTCCTGCAGCTCCTTTTCTCACGAGACCAGGATTCAGGATGAGAAGACATAGGCATCCCTGCAGTTTGGCAGTGGCAGTAACCACAGCATGTGCTGCTTGCCAAGGTTGTCTCCAGTTCTGATTGGGGGCTGCATTTAGCAGTGATCAACTTTTGGTAATTGTAATTGAGACTTTTTAAATTTTCAAATGTGGCATTAGTAATTACAGATGCTAGTCTTTCCAGTGCTTATGACTGTAGATGAAACATTTTCCACAATAAAATAGTCACATTATGAAAATTTTAAAGTCACAGGAGAGCTAGAACTTTCAGAAAAATCCCCAAAGACTACAAAAATGCATGATAAAACTGATGAGCTGGTGACACAGAGCAGGGTGCTGAAGAAATGTCAGCCAGTGCTGCAGCTCCAGCTGAATGCACTTGAGAACTGGAGTTCAGGGAGATTAATCCCTCATCAGAAACACAGACCCTTTATACCTCCTGTAAGTGGTTGGGCCTAATAGGAGATATTGACATCTCTGAAAAGGCAGCAAATGTGCAGAAAGCGAGTTCAAGAGCACCCACATGCCTGTGCATGAGGGCTGCAGCTGATCTGCCTGCAGTACCTGGAGTCCGTCTGGATTAGAGGTACAGAATACTCACAGCAGCACAGTCTTTGGCAAAGGCTCTGTAGCTGCAGTGAAGCCACAGGCATCATTGCTCTTGGTACCTGAGACAGCTACCCCAGAGCTAATTATCTCTCTCTGTGCTGCAGTCATGCTCTCTGAAAGGAGCCATCCATCAGGAGGTGCTTGGTGTGTCACAAGGATCTGCAGTGGACCCTTCAAGGTGCCAGCCACTGTTCCACCAGACACCTGCTCCTCCTCCTCCTCACGGATCTGAGCAGGGATCCATGGACTTCTGTTGCTCTGATTTTCTGATATTCGCGGGGATTCGTGGAAGCTTGCAGGGAAGTCAGGCAGGCAGCACACAAGATGGCGAAAAGAGAAAGTTTATTTACAAGAACTTCTTTATATATCCATTAATAGTCTAATAATTATTGGTCGATAGTTTTTCCACCCCCTATAACGATTGGTTACAACACTGAAGTGTCCAGTACCAAAACAATGAGATTAAAAAGCACAAGAATGCAACTTATCTCTGTTCTCCATGAGAAAGAAGAGAAAGATTTGAAAACAGTGCAAGTACAGATTTCAGCGAGGCTGAGGTGGGACAGCCTTCTCCCCTGCCCTGCCCATGTTTAGGGTGGCAATTACACTTTGCTGTGTGACACAGAGCACTGGGAGGATGGGCAGCAATTCCAGCAGTTTCCTTTGTAATTTAGCTGGGCACTAACTGCCCTTTTCGTGTGGTTCACCAAAATGTGGAAAACTTGTAAAATATGGCACTGTCTCAAGATTATTGATGTGCAAGCTCAGAAGGAATGTGATGAGCTCCATTGGGAAAGAGCAAAACTAGGTAAACAGGCAACATCGCTGAGGATGAAGTTGAACCTTGACAAGCACAATATAAAGCACATTGAAAAGAATGATTTAAGTTATAAGTACACACAGATGGTCCCTGAATTAGCTGCAGACTCATGCAATAAAGAATTGGATTTTGCAGCAAACAGCTCCCAGTCTGCTCAGAGATTGGGAAAGCAAAAGCATTTAGCTATGTTAAGGATGAGAGAAAATTACATGTTCAACATCAGGGCTTGTACATACATGTGACATATGGCAGTGATTTCCAAAGTGTCTAAATAACTGAGATTGGCAATAAGATTTTTTTTTTCACATCATCTAAAGGGAGATTAGAAAGTCTGTAGGTAATTAATTTCATGGAAATAAGGGGGAACTTGTCAACATCTGTAAGCATCAGCATGCTTGCTCCTAGTCCTCATCAGTGGAAAATGTACCGAAATTGCACCAGATTGCAAGTCTGGACTTCATGCTGCCTTGTCCAGGGCAGTTTTTTGGGTATAATTCAGACCATTCCCTTCTTGAGCTCCCTGTCCCATTGGCCCTAAGCTGTTCCTCACTGGGTGTGTGGGAAGCTAAATAGCCCTGCCAGGAAATATTTGCTTTATATAGGCTAGAGGGACAGGCACCATCTTAAAGGTTTTGAGAATTTCGTTCTGAGAGGTATCTCCCCATGTTTAGACAAGGAACCTGAGTATATAAGGCAGATGTGATGAATCAGTCTTTTGGACCAAATGCTTGTTTGCACATCTGTAGGCAGTAATTTGAACAGAATTCCTGTACTACTGAATCAGGAATATGTGGCTCAGTATCCCTAAAGATCCGAACATGGTAAAAACCCTGAGTCATGAGTTTTAACTAGGGATTTTTTAAGACTGACATTCTCCTCAAGGAAACACATTTCAAATGATCGGAGTTATACTGTGAAAGCAGAAAAGTTGTGGCCAATGAATGGCTGCAGACACTGATGATGTAGATAGAGCTGAAATATTAATAGGAAACCATCGCGGCTCAAGACCAAGTTACAAATATGACTCATTATGACCGAGAGATCAACTTCAAGCAAAAATCCATTCAAATCAATAATCAGAGCTAAAACTAGACAGGGAATGTACAAAAATAATTTCTGCTATGCAGTACATGCATAAAGGAGGTTGTGTGCTCCTCTTCTGAAATCACAGGTTTATTTTCATGAATGCTTCAAACCTGCAAGGTTAATCTGTAGCAAAGGGTGACTAATAGCCTTCAAAAAGGAATAATTAGACAAAATAATAGAAAATTGCACCATAGGCTATTATTGGAAAAGTAATATAAAGCCCCACATCTAAATTCTCTCACTAGTCCATTTGGCATGGCAACTCTCCACTACCATGTGTGGAAATAATCATCATTATCAAAGTCATGTCCTGCTTTTCAGTAACCTCACATTCTGATGGCATTATGATGTTACTTCTCAGGAGCCTGAATGAATTTGCTTTGATATTTTAATGAGATTATACATTAGGATTACTATGTGCTTTCCCAGAAATAACAATTACACTGCTTTGTGCCCATGCAATTGCACTTCCATACCTCCACATTTGCAGTAAAACTTCTTTCCAATGCAATCTCAAGGAACAGTGATTTTATATTAACTTAAATGGGGCCTGTTAAATATATATGAATACTGTTTTGCCTCCCCAGGACTGTGTGTTATTCTCAGCATGACTGCGAATGTATCTTAAGAAACAAAAACATAAAGAATGTTATAAAATGAATGGGGAGAACAATGTTGCTATCCATTACTCAGGTACTTCATGATGTAAATCAGCTGGCAAACCTTGCAAATAGACAATACTATGAACCTGAATATTCTTTTGTCTATTAATGACAAAAAATACTGAAAAAATACTCCTGAAAAAAAATTTAGAAAAGCATATGTACCTAAGATATTGATAGAAACACCAAAAAATGAAAAGCTCAGCTCAATTTTCTTGCTGGTGAGTTCAGCAATTCAGGTGCTCAAATACACTCCTGCGTCCAACAATTCCCACCCTTCTAATTTCCTACACTTCCCTCCTCTATTTAAAAAAAGTTATTGGGACAGAAAATGAGGTTTTCAGCGCCCGAGCAGCCACTCACCCCTGCTGGGGAAATGACAAACACAGAGCAGGCTTGTCTTGCTCATTTGAAAAGGCACAGTCTTGCTTCCAGAAACAGTCGTTAACTTAAACGGTTGCAACCTGGCTTTGGAAATAGGACTTGTGAGTGATGGGCTTTGGAAGAAAGATAAGTGAGCAGAAACTTTTTTGTAATGCACATTTTTGGGAGGGTTTTGCCTTTGTCTCAGCAAAGAGACATCCCTTAATCACTCCAGTATAACCAGGAATAGGCCAAGCAGGTTCTGCAGATTAATTCTGTTTGCAAAATGATGTGTTGCAAAAGAGCAATATATTATCTGACATGGTAAAAAAATAAAGTGGGACTTTCCAAAGTTATATAATGTAAACTGGGTGACTATTTGCCTCAAATACCCAGATGGATCTGTGAGAGTTTTGACAATCCATAAATGCTTTCATCTAGAAATGAAAATCTGTGACTGAATATATTTGTCTGAGCATAAAACTTCAGGAGCCATAGCACTTGCAGTGGCACTTAAAAACAAAACACCACATCTTTCACTAAAAGAGAAAACTGCCTAAAATAGAGTTACCTATATAAGCTAGAGCATGTCACTCTGGGAAGAAAAATGAAAACACAAACCTACTCAACACAATACCAATATAAATACAATTTAGACTGTGTTTTAGATTAATAAATGCCACAATTTATAAATTGGTCCTTTGATCCAAAGCAGCATGTAGAAAAAGAAATTGATAATAATGCTTCCTTAAATAGGTCCCTCTCTTCAAAATTGCATAAAAAGGAATGAAAACACCTGATAACATGGAATACACCAATTTTATCAAGTTTAACGAATCTACATCATGCTTTATGTGAGTAAAAGGGGTTGGGGATCCTTTTTGGTGCGATTGGTTTACCTGATTGTAGGTTTTTTCCTGCATTATGTTTGCAGATGGAAAGGTTTGCCTGAATCCCATGGCAGGAAACTCTGTGTGCAGCTCAGAGCTGCCCAGTGCGGTGTGGCTGAGATACCTTTACTTGTTTCTTTAAATGCTCTCTTAGAGGTGTGCGCAGCCCAGAGTCTTCTCTTTGCTACCTTTTGATAGGGCTGTGTACATCCCCAAAAATGTTTATAACAATAAGGAAGCCATATCCAGCTATGGGTGTGGAAAAAAAAATCTTATCCTCATTTGTGACTCTGGATTTTGTTCTCTGGATGCTTCCAAATTATTGCCTTTGGCACTGATGTTATTTAATACATTCAGGCTACCGGCAGATCTTGGTGCTTTCCATGCCAAGTCAAATAAATTCAGATGCTATGCCCAAAAGATAAAACTACTTGTACATTTGTCATCAAATAGCACTTCTGGGATCCATTAATATGGAATATGAGTCTCTTTTCCATTAATGCTGAAGGGCTTATTAGAAATTGGACTCATACAGTAGCACACACCAAACTTTCCCTTTCAAAAAGAGAGTTTATTGTTAAGACCTTCACATTAGAAGTTAAAGTATTTATAATACACTTTGGGCTCGCTCTTTTATAAAGTTTTCCTCAATGGCTGATACACATCTCATCCAGAAAATCAGCTTAGCTAATGAAGAAATAAAATAACATTCACTCTTTCTTTTATAAGGCCTTTAATTGATCACTTTTGGATTTCCTTTTTCACCTGATATTATTCATGTTTTGAATTTGGTTACATTTTTAAAAAGTTTTGAGGTTTGGGTTTTATTTTCCTGATTTAGTTCCAGTAATTGTGAGCTGGAACATGAATTACTTAAAGGCAAACATTTGCTCTGTTTCTGAAAAGTTTCTCAAGAAGAAAAAATGTTATATCAATGTTAGCAATGAAAGGATTATGGAAAAAATGTAAGAATAGAAGATACTGTGTCAAATATGAATGTTGCGTTAAAGAGATAACTGTGAAATAACTTCAGGGTTAATTTCTGATGCTAAAAATTGAACAAAAAATTACAAAAAATATTAGCTGCATGATAGGGTTCAACATTTATGTTATTTTTGAATAATCAAGAAGATCTTGTACATAAAAAATAGGAAGAAAACTTCCTTTTACAGACAGTCCATCAAAATGCTGAGACAAAAAGTCCCAACACTTATGTCCATGACATACTATAAAGAGAGTGAAGCAGAACAATTGATATATACGTGTAAAAATGAGGGGACTTTTAATAAAGGTTATAGAAATCTCCCAAAGAATAGAGACTGAACTTGAATAATAGCAATGATGACACATTCCCAACAAAGCCAGGACAACCATTGAATAGAGCAGTGGCTTTTAAATGCAATAGCATTTCTGAGTTATGGCTAAATGGCCTGAAGTTGAATACATGGTATTATTGATATTGGTTGGATTCAGCTTCTTGCAGGATAATCCCTGATCTGAGTAGTAGACATAGGAAAATGAAGATTTATCATGTAAAATAAAATTAATGAGGTGTTTGACTTGAAGAGCTGAGTTCTGCTGTCAGGTTCAAGACAATGGTCCATGCAGAAATGTGGCGAACATGGAAGTCCAGCTGATGAAACACTGAGATGCAGAAGTTCTTTTGGAGAAGTTCTTCCGACCTTTTTTTGTGCTTTAGAAACGGCCAATGGACTTTGCATTCTGTAACATTTGTGAGGAGCCTTTTGGTAGCTCTGTGAAGCTGTGATATCTTAGTGAAACCAGTGAGAAACTCTTCTACAGTACCTTCCATACACACCAATATTTTCTTTTTGTCAAATCTGGTAGCTGGAGTCCCTATGTGATGGCTGCAAAGTTTAATTTTTCCTTGTTTTTTGCTTGAATGCTTATTTTTATGATAAACTGTTTCAGGGAAGGCAGCTAGTATTACAAACATTCCATATATATGTCCACCCTTGCTTTTTTTTTTTTCAAAATCTTTACATTGATCACACTATTAACTCTCTCAGGTCTTTCAACAAGTTATTTACAAGGACAGAATTTTAACATCAAAATATGCACCTTTTGCAGAAAAAAAAGCATTGCCATATATCTGAAAGATATGTTTTTAAGTGCTAGACACATAGACAGATGTACTTGTAGGAATTCTTTAAACAGCAATGAAGGCATTTTCCATAGCAGGGATCCTCTACAGACAAATTTTCTCTGAAAATGAGGTAGATGCAGTTTTCTGTGAGTAGGCAGCAAAATCAGTCACAATCCAAATTATAATGGCATTGGGATTCTTGAAAAAATCAGAAGACTGTTGAGGAAGGAAATCCTCGAGACTGAGGCTGTCTGTTCTGTCCCCACATTGTCAAGGCGTCATTAAACTCAGAGCATCACTATTCAAAGCAAATCTATATAAAGAGGAAAATGAGATAATAGGGAGCTCTCTTAAGAAAGTTACAGTAATGGCACAACTAGAAACTATGCAGGTGCAGAGGATGAAGCACAGGAAGAGATTTCTGTGGTTGGATCTTGAGCTGGCAACGCAGGAAGGAAGTCTGGAGATGGGCAAATTAAGCCAGGGACAGATAAGTAGATATAAGCATTCATGGGCAATAGCAGAAAACACAAAATAAGTGTAAAATGAGGTGCAGCCTGCAAGGGTTGTTAAGGTGAACAAGAAAACATTCTCTAAGTGCGTTAAGATAGATAGGAAGAGCCCATGGAAGAGCTGGTCAGCTACTCAGTGGGGAAGATAAACACATCGATAGATTGAGGTGGCACAAGTGGCGTTTTTAAAAGTCTTCAGAGAACATAGTCAGCTGTGGTGAGACAGCTAATGCCATCAGGACAGAGAAAATGCAAACTCAAGCTGTACTGCAAAATACATATTAAAGAATGCTTGCATTTAGTAGACATTTGAAATTGTTTGGAATGTGAGATGTGAAATGTGAAACATAATCACTGAAGTTTCACACACTAATTCTTTGTTCTAATGCTTCAAACACAGCAAAAGGAAAACCAAAGTGTTGTCTAACAACAAATTTTACTTCAGCAATTGGAAAAATTCAGGATGACATAAAAAACCTATACATTTTCTGTAAAAATAACAAGGAAAGTAGCACTCAATATGTCATGTCCAGCCATGAATGTTTTGTGGTCGCTCCATCTCAGAGAGGATTCAGTAGGACAAAGCTGATCAAAAGTTTGAACAACTTCTATAAAACAAGACAATTAATCGAGCAGAACAATTAGATTGGAAAATAGATGATTTAGGCAGTTTGGATAAAAGCCTATAAATTCCTGAAGGAAGTGAATAGGAATTGATTATTCACTGTTTTTCACTATCCAACAACAGCGGGGCAGCCAAGAAAATAATGTTTAATAGGTTTAAAACAATAAAAGGAAAGCCTTTTTCAGAGAGTACCTCACTGAACTGTGGAACATATTGACATAATGCACTGTGGAGATCAAATGGGACCACTTAAATTCGGGGAGGGCTTTCCTATCAGTGACTACTAAATATAATGAATAGTAAGGGAAGTTGTAGAAAATCTGGAGAGGAAAAACAAACATAACCAGGGATCATAAAAAGCTGACCTAAGAAAAATTGGAGAAATTGCTGTTGTTTGTGCTGCTACTCATCTTGTTATGTAAGAAATGCCTGATAAGAGACGTAATTATTTCAGATAATGCTTTTTAACATGGTATTTTTCAAATAGTTTCTGTGTCCTTCTAGTTCACTGATAAGTAAGATAGTGGACTCAATACACAGCCATGATGGACTTTCTTAAGAAGTTTTTTAATTTTTACCCTTTTTTTCCTATCTAGTTCTTTATCCATGGAAATGCTTTGCCTTTTATTTTAAAGGCATTTTTTCTTATCATATTAAATACAAATATTAAATGCTCTTTACCTAACACTTTTTTCACTTGTTGTTAATTGGCTTCTCACAAAAAAAAAATTTCTTTTTGTAGCATTCATATATCTTACCAGCTTCTTTTGATGTGGATAAGAACTCATAACAGTCTAGGACACACTGCACATACTTAGTTCTTCACCTCTGCTACAGAGTGTGAGCAAAAAGTAGCAAAAGTGTGAGAGAAATAGGTAGAAATGGAAGCAATCATAGATCCAAGACACACAGCCTGAAAGGAGATGCTGAATAAAGTAGAACTGTTTAGCATAATGGAGATAAAATGGAAATGTAAAAAAGTTGAGATTCGGATAACAACCTTTAAATACATGAAAAGTTGCTGCAAAGACAGAAGCTGTCCTCCGTGTCCCAGGTGAATAACATGTAGGTTGGGTGCTAGGGGAAGGTTTTTCATGGTAATATGGCAAAATTACAATACATTGCTTGCAGGGGTTCAGACCCTTCTAGCACTGGAGATGTGGGTTTGGGAGCTGGTTGGGCTCACTGCTGCTGGAGGGGGCACGGACTCACTCCTGAGGATCTCTCTGGGATTCTGTAGGCAAAAAGTCATTAAAGCTTCCCAGCAGCCTTCCTTCATTAAGCCCTGAGGGGAGTTCTGGGAGTCCTTTTACTCTTTCTTTAGACAAAAAAAAAACCTTTTAATTTTTTTTTTTTAAATTTTTGCAAGCCTCCTGGCTATTCTCTTTTCTTAGAGGAAAGAGAAAACACTGCTAAGTGATCACCTGGGTCATGATCCTTTTTTCTATAAAAGTTAATAAGATTTTTGTTTCTTCAGAGGGAGTTGAACCAGAAGCTGAGATAGCAAGTTTTGAACTTACAGCTAGAACAAGCAGAGAGCATTATCTAAAAGAACAGCTGGAATGAATGTGAAGGTCAAGTGGACAGGTTAAAATCAATTTAATTCTTCTTGATCTTTTTGTTTCTGGTCCTGCAACATGTTCTGCTGTTTCTTTTGTGGCACTGCCTCAGTTTTCTTGAGAAATAGGGAAGATCAGAGTTCGGTGGCACCTTTGGCTGCAGGGCTTTCCAGCCAGACCAGCCTGGGACCCTGGGTAGCCACTCCCCAAATAAAGAGCAGTAGATGCTGCTGGCCAGAGCCTCGTGCTCTGCATTAGACATAGGAAGTTTAAAGCTTTATCTATTGATTTTGGAAATTGTTCAAAAGAACTCATTAATTATAAACAATGCCCTTTTTTCTGACTCTAATTCATAAAATGCTTTTAATATTATGTAATGAATTAATCAGTGTCCGATCTTATTTATTATTAATAACCAAGAGGATTATTTTTGTAACAGCAGGCTCATTATCATGTTTCTTGATATGAATTTCCAGCATAGCTTTGTCAGAAGCAGCAAGCAGTGATGAAGAACTTTTCTTAAATCGTGGATCTGAAGTCACATTTCAGCTAAAATTTTATTGTTTTAACAAGCACCATTCTTCTAATGAATAAAGTAGGCAGAGACTGCAGCTGGTGTTATGACAAGATTTTAAATTAGAGCAACCAAATCACCTGGAAAAGTACAATTTCCAGTCTATTGTCCAGATTAAAATTCAAAATGCATAGATTTTAAAGTCCTGAAAAGCTGGAATACTCTTTAGAGTTCTTATATTTTGCTTTTGAACATGCAGAATTTAGAGGTCTGAAGCTTCCCAAGACACTGCAAGGAAGACAGTTGCAAATTTTTCAAGTGTGACCTAATTCTGTAGCTTCTGCAACAAACATTTAGACAGTCCTAGACTGAGATTTGTGAAGCTGCCATTCTAAAAAAAGTAAGTAATACAGTATAATATTTCACAGTGATGCAGAGCATTTGTCGAAGAAGGAACAGTTGAATTGCTGTGCTGCAGCAAACAGATATGCAAACTACTATGTAGACTTCATGCAGATATATATTTTAAACTTCAGTCAGCACTTAATTCTAAGCTTGCCTTTTGTTTGAATTGGCAGTTGAGTGAATGCCTCCATTGTCTTGGAAATCCACATTCTAATAATACAGAAGATACAAGCAAATGTATTTCTACTTAGACAAAAGGTATTAAATTATTGGTCACCCTCCAAGAGATACATCTCCTTTACTATGTGCACCCATGACATCAATGTTCATGGACACCTACTCACCTAGATTTCCTTACAAATGCTTGGGAGAAACAGGCAGCTTGCCTGCTGGGCCTTTAGACTAATCAGGATCATCTGTTTTACATTGCACTTCTCTGCCCTCAGAAATGGTCAGCAATGGAGTTTCCACAAGCTCCTCAGCCAATGAGTGTTGCACTTGTTTTAGCATTAAATATCATCATTACATGTAGGCTTTATGTCTCCAACTTAAACACATAATTTCTTATCTGACATAGCTTCCTTGAAGGCTGAAAGTCCAAAATACAAACCTGAAGGCATAAGCAGAAGTGGGAACTGCATCTAGGGACACTGGTGAGTGCCAGCTGTCCCAGGTCTGTGCTGCAGTGTGCCCTTTCCAGCCTCTGGGATGTGTCTGCAAATAGTGTAAGCTCCATGGCCTCCATTCTGAAAGGCTTTGCAGAGACTGCCAAAGAGCCCCAAGGTTTTTTTGCAGAGGCAGATCAGGGGCAGAGTGCACAGGTGGTGATAAATGCTCAATAAAACTCTCTGCCACAGGAAGTTCGTGCCCTCTCCTTGCTGTGCAGCTCACCTTGAGGAGCAGGACTGGGCAGAGATGACCAGAGAGGTTTTTAATTATGTTGCCTTATGCTTCAGACCTCAGTGTGGTGAACAGGCACTGAGTGATGTGTAACTTTCCCCCTCGCGCTCTTTGGTTCTTAAGAAAGCAAGATCAGTAACTCTCTCTTTTATTTCTCTCGTGCTTCTCAACTTTTATCTTGTATTTGCATACGGTGTTTTGATTTCTGTGCTCTTCAGATAAAAACAAACGCTTTTATGTCTGTAATGAATCACAGTCACATGAGTAGCCTTATGGGAAGAGACTATTAAAATGAAACAACATTATTAAGAAAACATGGGGATGTTAATAGCAAGGAGCACTAATTATTTGCAGTACATTTACTGAGCGTTGACCAGAAATTTTGGCAATTAAATTGCTTTAGCCATAAGATGTGATGTTTTTCACCAGTTGTCATAGTTCCCATTGTATTTGTACCTCAAACAATGGCATTTAGTTATGAGCAGTAAAAATACTCTCCTTGAAAAGGTTGCAGGGTGACTGTCAGGGAAGAATTGTCATCCCTGAAGGCCTTTGACAGAACTCCAAGGCTTTGCCTTAACTTTTCTAGATACCAGAAGATATGGACACAAATAAATGCTCCTGCATCATCTGACTCAGCTTCAAAGTGGAGGCACTGATGTTGGAGAGCTGCCTACCAAAATAATGGTTGCAACAACAGCAAAGACAGTTTATCAGCCCTAAAATCCTGTCTTGAAATATAAACTGCTTAAAAACAAATCTGAAAAACAACTACTAGCAACAGTTTCTGAGTTTCTCTGCTTGTTTTCAATATTGTACATAACATCATTTGTTGAAATCCAGAAACTGAGTAAGGAGGTGATAATTCTCAGAAGCAAAAAGAGCTCAGCAACTGGTCCAAAACAGCCATAAAGAAAAAAACAAAGAGGTGAAATTTAAGAAATCCCTAAATATTAGTCTCACTCTCCCAAATGCTGCAGATTTTCCAATCTGTTAAATAAATTTGAGGCTGAGACAACACACTGCTGCCAGGACCTCTGCTGTCTCTATCCTTCCTGGGGATGAGAGAAAACAAAAGCCTCCAAAATGCTGCACAGTGTCTGCAGTACAGCCAAGGCAAGGCAGCAGTCGTGCCCTTAGCCAGCTCTGGAGTGCTTGTTTCACTGTGCTTCCCTGTTCTTTGTCCAATAACCTGTTGAAGGGCTAAGAGGAGCTGAAGTGCATGTTTCAAATGCTGCACAATGTACCTGTTTTCACGCCTTCAGTGCTGATAAATATGGATTGGTGCTTCCCAGAAGTGTGCCTATGTGAGTTCACAGCTGAATGGATGTATATAAACCAGGATACCTTTCAGCTCCTCAGTGAGTGAGTACAGGGCAGAAGCAGTGAACCAAACAAGAATTATGTTGCATTCTTGCAGTGATGTCAGTTGGAGCCCAAGGGCAAAGTGGAGCCGTGAGGACACTTGTGGTTGTGTGGATCTAGCAGCAGGTACGGTCTGAAGGTGAGGCCATCCCAAGTGCAGGGACAATGGGACAGTTCCGCAGCTCATATCCACTGGAGGGACATCAGCTGACTTCAGAGGAGCTAGGCTGGTTTATATCAGCTGAGGATTTAGTGAAAAGTGGGTTTGTGCATCACTCTCCATTTCAGCATGTGGTGTCAGCTGTGCTCCTGCTCTCACCTCTCTCACTGCACACAGGGCAGCAGCACCACCTGCTTGTTCTCACCTCCAGGAAGGGCTGAGCTGTGCCTGAGAGCTGGGACACCCTTTATTGTTACTCCAGCTGCCTAACCTGAGAGCAGTAGCCAACCATCACCCTCTGCAGGGCACTCACCAGCTCTGGAGATGAGTTCAGCTTGGCAAACAGCCACCTCCGAAGTTTGGGAACATGGTCAAGACTCTGAATATAGGACTTTATGTTTTCTTCAGGGAATAGTTTTTGCTCTTCATCTCTTCCGGTGATTTAGTGGGAATAAGAAAAGATGTTAAGTCAGTAATAAAAGAAAAATAAAATACTGTGGAACACATGCTTATTCCTGGCAATATTGTGCCGTGTATTTTAAAAACCAGGGGACTCATTTATAGTTGGTTTGAATTAGTAGAATCACAGGACTAAGTCCGCCCTCATTAAAATGAATAGGAGTCTTTCTTTGAAATTCATTGGAGACTGGAGCAGGCTATTAGGAGGTGTATACGGTCCTTTTGAAAGAATCAGAAAGAAAATGGTTCAAATTATTTTCACTTCATGTTCTTAAACAATTTGCTTATTACTTTAATGCAATGGGTCAATGCATCAAAGGAAAGTGTTTTGTGAAAGCATGAACAATTTGAATTTCAGGATTGCAGTGTATTAGATTAATTAACTGGAAAATTACTGTAGTAATCATAGTGGAACTGGAATCAAACCTGCTAAGAAGACTCCCATGCTATTTCTTATTTCTAATGTAGAGTTGCTATTCAATGTTGTTAAAGTCATTCCTCATTTCCATTGCATTAGCTGGGAAACACTGACAGTGGTAGCTAATAATTTACCTCAGAGATATAAAATTTAAAGTTTGCAGAAGGCTATGAAGATTTGTGAGGGAATATTTCATCCTCTGACAAAGACACTGTACTTAGCCACACTGATTTATTCCATCAGTTCTGAGTACATAGGTTTCTGGACCAAGGTCAGAAAAGTCAATGATCCACAAAGCTCTCTTTCTATCTTTGTGCCATTTGCATCGATCACCCATTTCCAGTCTTCTGGTGGTGCTCAGAATTACTCTAAATGATTGTCCTTTACCTCTTCTTTATATTAGTTCATAGGCTATTCTTTCTTGGGTTTGAGACGTATGTCAATGTCCTGTGTCATTTGGAGTCACAAACTCATATAAAAGACCCTTATATCAAGAGATTTACAGTTTAGAAGGCTCAAGGAAAAATTAATGTTTCTAAGGCATGATTCATTCCTTCCTAAGATAGCTGTCCAAAATAGACATTCAAAGTGCCTATTTCTCTCCATTGACTAGAGAGGTGGGGCTGAGTAGTTCTGACTTGAGTACTGCAGAGATCCAAAGTTAACATGAATAGCTTTCTGCTCCTGTATCTTTTCAAGATATCCTTGCTGGATGTATAATATTAAAAGGCAATTCTTCAAACAAATGGAAGCTTCATTACCACTGTGTGAACTGCAAAAGGCATTTGCCTTCAGAACTAAGTGTTTATGCCTCCAGAGCTTTTGCTTGTGCTTTGCATGTGACATCAAATAGCTCATCTTGAACGTCTTAGGACTGCAGTGTGCTCATTATGCACATTTCACGTGTGTTCCCAATAGGTGAGAACCTTCTGATACACAGAACGGTGCAGCTGCTAGCACCAGAAACACAGCAGTTTTCTTCTCATTTCCTATTGTTATTGCTAAATATTGATTATTAAATTGGCTTATTGTCCAAAGAATATAAAAAGCCTCATGCTACGAGCTTAAAAAAAACAAAGGATTTGAAAGGTTCTCAAGTGTTAGCTTGTGTTGCTGGAACTGTATCACAGTTAGGTTCAGAGGAATAATTTGCTCTTTGTTGCACTAGCAATTGCAGAAAAAGACATTTTTGCATCATTCAAGTCTGCCTTGCTACACTGAATTTCGGCAGCCTTTTGGACATATCCTCATCCATGTGCACATACTCCTGCTCTCGCTCAGACCATGTGTGTGAGGAACCTCTGGCAGCAGCATCAGCTGCCCCTGGTGCTGCTCGTGCTGAGCCAGCAGCTCAGAGAGGAGGCTCTCTCTGCCTTATTGCTGCTCTCAATAACACACATTGAAACAGCTCAGGTCTTTTTTTCTCAGAGCCTCCTGCTGCAGCAATTGTGCTTTCTTCATGACCACGGCGCTTACAACATGTTATTGCTTTGTTTCCTCAGCTCTGTGCTGCATCTGCAAAAGTAATTGACACGAAACTCCCTAAAAGTAATTTTTAAAGAAATAATCAATAAGAAATTATAAGATTTGGAAAGTATAATACCGAAAATCGAACAGTTTGTTTTATGTATTGAAGAGATGTGATATATTCTGATCTAATCTGGCCTTTGGGACTGTAAAGGTTAAGAAAAAAGTGAGCAGAGCTGTGGCAGAGAAAGCAAGTACGTGTCCAGACACTTCATTGAAGAAAAGTTGTGTCAAAGTATTCCATTACTCTCTGAGAATCTCTGTTCTGCACATTCTCCTCTATTAAACCAGTCTTTTTATGTTGTTGTGAAGGAGTAAGGGTCAATAAATCCAAATTAGCTAATCTATATATATTTCATTTGCCGCATTTCTTTTTATTATTGTTTTTCTTTGTTCTACACCAGCAAAATATGCTGGAACAGCGGACAAGAGTTTCCAGTTGTTCATCAAAATTCAATTTGATTTCTGTCTCTTTCTTCATTTCTTTTTCAAGAGGCAGGAAAAAAGTAGGCTTTCCATGAAAAAGCTGCATTTGATTGCAGCCTGGCTACAACATGAGATATTTTTCATCAACAACTATCTCCTTTGTGATAAATTCTAAAACTTCATTAAAGTCCCAAGCCACTCACATCCTTCAGTAGATCTGAAATCCCTTGGTTGGAATTAAAGATACTTTGATTTCTAATTTCAGCTCTGCCACTAACCTTGACAAAGCCATTTGACTGCTTTGTACCTGTATTTATCTACCCCTTCCCAGTCTTTGCTGCTTAGATTGGAAGCTCTTCAAGATAAATACAGTTTCTAACTATCTGTTTTAATAAGCTGCCTTACAGAACCTGCATATATTCCTTTTGGAGAAGCCATAAGCCCTCTGTGATGACTGAACCCCTATTTCTTCTTGCCCTAAGCTGAAACAGGCTCTAGCTATAGAAATTAAAAAGAAATTTGATCAGTTTCTGGGGGTATTGCTTATGCTGCTGGGGAATTGACACAGGTAGTCTTGGCCAGGGCTAACACCACACAGATTCCTCATCAAAAATCATCCTCTTTCCATGTGATTTCTTAGGACTTTTGGGTATTATAAATCGGAGTGAAGTGATTCCATGGATGAATACTTGAATTAGGATGAGAGTTCCAAATACCTTTTCATTTACTTCAGTGGATTTTAGGAAATGGGCATTGAGTGAAAAATCAGAAATGTGATAAGATTCTTATATAGGTTAATTATGTAAGTTCTGTGGA
Organism: Acanthiza pusilla; assembly: GCA_036630365.1. Taxonomy (NCBI): domain Eukaryota; kingdom Metazoa; phylum Chordata; class Aves; order Passeriformes; family Acanthizidae; genus Acanthiza; species Acanthiza pusilla. The sequence goes on from JAXCHO010000079.1 coordinate 42,447,285, forward strand.
AATAGTGGGAGTGTGTCTAAAAATGAATCTTGATTTTATCCTTTGCCATAGCTTTTCACTTCCAGTATTAATTTCAAGAAAATTGTTAGTTTCACATTGCAATCATCGACATTGATTTGAAATTTAATGACCTATTTCTCCATAGTAAAAACTCCACAGCAATAATTTCAAGCATTCATTTACTGAACATGTCACAGAACCACAGAACAAGAAATGAAAATTCTCAGGAATAAACAGATGATCAATTATTTTTGTTGATGGGGAGTGGGGAAAAATCAGACTCAGAATCAGAATCAGACTGACTTACTGAATTTTCCCCTTAATTGGATTTTGACTCCTAAATCGAATGTAGAAATTTAGAAATTCTCCTCTATATTTTTCTCTATTATAATTTTTTAAATAAAATTTTGTCTTGAAATAAAAAACCAAAGGGAAATCAATCAACTTGCACAGCTACACTGCTATTGTTGCTTTTCCACAGCTAACAAATTGACTAGAGGAACACAGAGAAAGGGAAAATTTCCTTTCTCAGTTTGCTGTTCAGAGATAATGAGAAAAACTTGTATTGCATGTTTCCGTTTTCTGTCCTCATGACCTCCAACTCCTTTCATAGACCATGCAGACCATGGCTTAGTCTGGCAGCTCTCCTTCCTGCTCCTAAGGCCCTGTTTCCAGGGTTCTAGTCCCTAAAATATTTATGGAGACCTTGGAATTTTAAGTGATTTCTATGTGTTTGCAATTAATATCCATTTAACAACTGCTAATAGGAAGACTAGGAAAGATGAGGCAGGACGAAGTGATAAGTCTGCAGGAGCATAAGAACTAGCACTGTGAAAAAAAAGAATCCAAATAATCCAGAAAACACTGTGCCTCAGCAGATACCTAATTACTATCTGCTTTGTCTTCTCTTTCTAACAATCTGAGATAGATTTATGGCCTGAAGATTTAGAGAATTCCTCTCCGTTTGAAAGCAAAATTATTGTAACTGAAATGATAAAATGGACAATTCCTTGGGGAACTGACCTTTCCCATTCTAAAATAAGAATCTAGTTGCCTTCCTAAAATGTTCAATAATGATGAACCAAATTTAAACATTTCCTTCTAGGTTAAGAAATCTTCTGCTCATTACTGCACAAATCTGAGACTGCAGAAATGTTTTCTGAATTCGACTTGCAAAGATATTTTGCTCATTTTATGTGCATAAAACGCAACATTTTTTTATAGAGGATGCACCTTTGAATGTATTTGTGTAGCCCAAAGAAATACTAATCTTGAGTGAAACTTTCACCTAGTCTGTAGTATTAGAGCATTCTTCAGCCATAACAGCACAGGGCATTTTGAGAATTATGTTCTCAGGTTAAATTTCTCCTTAAAAGATGTTACCCAGAAATATTTACAAGATATTTAATAAAACCCACCCAAGCTACAATTCTTCCCTCCAGAATATTTAGGTTTTAGTAGAACAGAGGGAAAGGGAATGGACAGAATAAAACATTCCTTTAATTTCCTCTGCCCTATATGGATGAAACCAATGTCAAAGATGTTTCACAGACAAAATACAACCAAACAGCCTAAAAGCCCAAACAGAGTGTCGGATACCCACTCACTTTGGAACAGCAGGATGGAGGACTTCTGCTCAGAGGTTGCTGTAGCTGCCTTGGATATCTCAGATTTCTGATTCCTGCTTTCCCCTTCCCTGCTGCAGAGGTGAAAAATTGAACCATGAAAGTACTGTAGGTTAAGGCTCTTTTTTTTTTTAGCCTGTGCCTGATAAAGGGTTCCAGGGTTAAATCCAGTAACTCTTTCCTGTAAAAGCTGTGTGGAAATTGTAATGCTGTTTTGCAAAGCTTTCTGGAAAATCAGGACTAGCTCAGTGCTACAGGGATGCTCTACAATTGGTGTTCATGGACTGGTGATTCTGTTTTAAGTTGTATTGAATCCAAAGAATGTGTTTTTCCTATTCCACCACACTTTGCTCATGCAATAGAGAGCACAATGTAGTCCAATTCTAATCAATTTTCATAATAATAGATTAGTTCACAACAGATTGGGTAGGTGAAGGGCCTACCTAAGAATCATGATAAATCTATAGCAACTTCAAATAATAAATGAAACATATAATCAGCCACACAGTGCACGGGAAACCTGTTTAATTTAGAAACTAAACTGGAAATGTGATACAATCTTTTATTAAAAATTGCAGCAGAGCATAGACACTCATCCAGATGAAAGAGAAAAATTAACATGTTTTAAATAATTGATATCTTAATAATCTTCAGAGAGCAACAAATAGACCTTTATCATATACATGTATTACACATCAGCTTCTAATAAATACAGAATTCTCTTTAGGGCTGACCTCTGAGCTAAGGGAGTATATTGCTGCTGACTATATTGACTGGTCTTAATCTGTCCAATTTCTGGAATAATTGCAGTTTTGGAGACTTCAGGGGAGTTGATCAGTTTTTAAATGCTTTATAGGCATAACGAGGCACATTTTTTTCCCTGTAACTTTACTCAATTTGCATTACTTGGATATATAATTCTTATTGTTGATAAAACGCAGTGATATCAATGCTGAATATAAAGTGGAATCCATGATTTCATTTCCTTCCATAGCTGTGGAGATTAATTTACCAACATGGTGGGTTGTGGGTGGTTTTCCCCTTAAATGCTTAGATGAAAGGTAGAACTGTTATGTCTAAAACTTATAGACAAACAGCAAATATATTCCATAAGTGAAGCTTAGAATGTGCATTCAGTTGAGTTATTTTGAAATCACTCTTAAGTCACATGATACAGAAATGCAAAATATGAATTTCATAAATAAGTTTTTATGTCTTTTGTTGGATAAAGAAATCATTATGATTTCCATCAATCTTATACATTACAATACATTATGGTTCAAAGCAGATAGAATTCTTCGCTGATTTTTTAAACAGAAGATTTCAGACACATCATTCTTCTAGCTCTTATTATTTTAGCTTGCTCTAATTTAGCAAAAACCCCTGCAAATATTGAAATATTTTACATAGGCCAGAGAGCAGAAAACAACCTCATATTCAGAACATTATAGCTCTATTCTGTAGGAAACCAGCATAAAAACCAGTCAAATGAACCTTTCTCTAAAAAATGGTGATTCTGCATTCCTCCTCTCCTTTTCTTCAGGACCATTTACATCTAAAATGATCCATAAACCTCTAAGATATTCTGTCACTTGCCTACCAGAACCAAAATTATCAATTAGTTCTTTTGAATCTATGAGTGGATGCATTTCTTTGATCCCTAATACTGTGAATGTGAAAAGGCAGTAATCATCTGGATGTCCCTGTAAATATAAATCTCGGCGGAAAACATTTTGTGGCAACCCATGATGGATAATGTTACAGCAAACTTTTCAGTCTGGAATGAAGAGGGAGTCCTCTGTTGCAAATATTAACATTTTTTCCCTTCTTTTATATTTGACAGCTCTATTTCATACATTTTCTTACTAGGAAGTACATCAATGCTGCACATAAATAATTAATGTGTCATTTTAATAATTCAATATAGAAAATTCAATATAAACATTTAGAATTAATGCAGCTATTTTTCAATGCAGCACACTTGTGTATTGCAGAATATTAGAGAGACTTAATATTCTGGTGTTTACTTGAGGAAGGACTTTTGGTATTTTATTATACTTGAAAGGTAAAGAAAATAAGGTAGAAAAATTGAAGATGGTGCAATTGCTGTGGCAAACTAATCCTAATGTGCTCATGTTCCATCACAGGAGTTTCAGAAGCACCTCATTAATTATAATTAGCAAATGGAAGACTACTTAAATCAGAAGAGCATAAAAAAAAGGTGTTTGTTGAATGTCATTAAGGAGAGAATGCAGACGTTGGGTTTACAGGTGGAAGTTTGGTTAAGGAATGGGAATGAAAACATGGCCCAGGTATCCCCACCAGGACAATTTGCACCTTTGGGGTTTGTTTTTGTGTTGCAGCTGCTGTGATGCAGCACTAGGAAAGGTCTCTGTTTTGTTTCTATTACCTTGGGAGCTCGGCCATTGGACAGCAGCCAGGAAAGCTAATGTGCTCCCCTTTGGCTTATTCCACCATAAATAATGGAATACATGAGCCCAGAACGTGCTCATCAATAGCCACAGGGACAGGAAGAATTTCTGACCAGGCCAGGCTGACGGTGGCTGGACAATTTTTCTGCCTTTGTCCTAAAAAAATGAGCCTTAAGGACTTTGTCACATGATTTGGGATGCCAGGAGGTGACAGTAGGTCACTGTGAGCGCAGAGGAGCAGCCTGGTGGGACAGGGACAGGCTTTCACCAGCACCTCTGGGGCACAGGCTGCTAAACAACTTCCTAGCAAAGCCATCAGGGCACTTTGTACCTACAGCAGATTTCCCCCCTTTTTACCCCAAGAACCCAAGACTGAAGCAATGCAAATTGACATTACCTGAATGTGGTACATGGTGTTTCTCAACACCGCTGGGCTGGACACGGGATGGGACCTCAGGTAACTGTGTGATTAGGAGTGGTGTGGGTGATTATGAGTAGAACTGAACATCAGCTGAACTTCAGTGAACTTCAATGTCTGTCTTTGCCCGTGTGCACAAAGTAAAAACTTTCCATCTGTCTATGATGCTTCATGTGCAGTTGGAAAACATAAGGAATATGGTCATTTGCAATAATAATAATAACACCTCACTTCATCCATTACAAAAATTTGGATTAATGAAACCTGAATGTTAATAGGTGGAGTGATACTCCAAATCTGTAATGGCTACAGCAATTGAATGAGACTTAATTATCCACTTTAATGGCATTGTCTCTCAGGCAGCAAGTCTCCAGATACTCAGAATAAAAAATGGAACTATGAAAATCATAAAAGTATTACTATGAATTTTTTCACATCTAGTTTGTTTCAAAATTTAAGCTCTAGCACTTCATATATCTATATAAAATACAACTTTATTTGTTACTTCATAAGACTGCAGCACAATTTATTTAGCTCTGCTTTTTCAGCACTTCTGAGATATTATGTGTTTGTGATGTCCTCAGACAGGACATGACACTGCAATATACCATTTTGGTGATTATGAGAACAGCATTTTTGCCTTTCCCTTGGCACTGATAATAACCCCTTACACAGATGGTAGTTGTCACCTTTTAGATTTGCCACAAACTGTAGACGTTGGCTTTATGATTAGTAAAGAGACAAAGCTATTTCATGGGTTGTAAAACTGTTAAAGCTCAACTTCTGGATTTGTGTTTCAGTCTAGATCCATCTGCTAAGCTTCTCTCTTTCTGTCTCCATTTATTTCAACAAGTAATATGGGGTCTTTTCCTGCTTCTTGGATCTTTTCTTCTTAATAAATTTTCAGTTGACTTCACCTGAGTTATTTCCTAGCTACGGTCTGAATCTGACTTGTTTTTCTATATGGACAGTGATCAGACCTTTTTATTTTAACAAAGTTGATAAGAAAAATACTGGGAGATTTTAGTAGTGACCTAAGGTAGGAAGCAAGTTCTGCAGAAGTCTGAGGTTTACAGAATATATCTGATTTTGTCTCTTTTATCACTTGAGGAATACGGTTGAAAGGCTATGTATAAACAAAAAAATTAAGAACATCAGAGGAAGAGTTCATGTTAGGATATCTCAGTTAAGAACAGCAGCCAAAAGAAAACCCTGATGATTTTGGAGTAATAGGAGGAGTCTGAATATGAGAAAAAACAATACCTTGCATGTAAGATGAGAATTAATGGTTTATGTTATTTCATATACGCAAATTGTTTGAAGGGTGTCAGACACAACATATATACCAAGTGGATCTGGAAAAGAAGATAAGTCAGCTCATACTCAAAATTCTGGGGGAAATTGTGCAGGCACCAACTGTATTTTGCTGTGAATGCCAGTACTGGATCAATTAAAAGAAGGAAGTCAACATATCTTGTACACATAGTCAGGTATGAAGGACACTGAAGGAGACAATAATTTAAGCATATTTGAGTAAAAAAAAGAAAAGATGACCCTTAGTAGAACACAGAAAAAGCACAGAAGACTGAATGGAATTTGAGATTTAGGATAAAGTTGATAGCAAGCAGCTGTGGAGATGAATCCACTCCTCAGTCAAGAGTGTACAATTTGCATAATAATTGATAAGTGTGAGTTTATAACTATTGGAATTTGTTAACATTCCTTATTTAACTTACTGTAGTTCTTTTCCTGTCTGTTAAAAAAGTGAGAAAATAAATAAAAATATATAAAAATCAAGCACCATAATATATGTCCTTGTTTTATGTCTTTTATAATGAAACAGCACTCCAGTATTCTGCCTTCAGCATTGACAAATATTTTTTTGCAATAAAGCCTACATGAAAATTCAACTAGACGTTATGGGTAATTCATCTTTGGTTTCATCTCACCATATCAAATATCTTTGCGAAGTCAATGAAGGAGAAAATGATTTCTCTATGCAAAGATTTTGAAGATCCTTGTGGTTGGAAGTTGTTATGCACTTCTGTGAAATATTAAAACACTTAAAATGATCAGTTTTTAATCTTTTTTGCCCTTCAGTTTTCTCTTCAGGCACAAAGATGTGTGAATCTGCACTAGAGTTATTTGATAGTCATGACCTCACCATGTGTTCAGAGTAAATCATGGGAATGCTGCTTGGAATGTAAATGTCCAGCTGGGCAGGCATCTCACCCAGCCTGCCTTGATGGCTTATTTCTCTGCTGAGCTTTGATTTCACGTTCATTTCTATCACTACATTTCGTGCAAATAGACGTCTTCCTGATGCTGTCTTTTTCCTGGACAGGAAACCAAGATTCTCACTTTTAAATATTGTTACTGCTGCTGTTATTAACAACACTGTAATTTTTATTTAATGATACCACTAATCGATTCACACGTCATCAAGGCATGCACAACACTGTGCAAATATCTGTGGACAATAACAATTTATACGACAGAAGAACTTGTAAAACTCCCAACTGCCTGGAACCTCAGAAATTTGGAGGCATTCTTTTACATAACAACATTTTTTCTCTCCTTCTCTACCTGCAAAGAATGATTACCTGGCTGCTTGCACCATATAGAAGGGTTAGGGGAAGGCTCATTGTTTCCCCACACAGTGCAAGTGGAGGTTATTTTATCCTTTTCACAAGCTATATTTAATTTTACCGTGGGATTGAGAGCTCCATCCCTCTCCCATGTCGCTGCTATGATGACAATTGTCATTATCTACTAGAAATGAGAAGAACTGTTTTCCCTGTGCTGTCAGACCTGGGGGTGGGGTGTGCTCTTCTCTTTCATCTCAGAGACACCCCTGAGCAGCTGGGGATATATAAATGTTGGTACTCTTGTCCTTTCATCATATAGATTTTCAGTCAATAAGAGTTTCCTTCAGCTCACGATAAACCAGAACTGATATCAGGACCAGGAGAAGGTATCACTTGAAGGAAGCAGAGAATAAATTTCATGCACCTGCACTGCTATAATGCAGCTGCTGTGTAGATGTTTTCCTCATGTACTCAGTGTCATGTGGAGCACAGAAGAGTTTGAATGGGGACACTGCATGGAGATGAAAGAAAATCTAGATTGGTTAAACTTATTTGAGTACATTCCCACTTATTAAAAAACTCTGCAGAGGATGAATTCAAGAGCTGTACCCCTTATTTTTGAGCATGTTTTGTAATATTTAACTCCATGACATAATTTTTATAGAAAAACTGGGTATTTTGGCTATTTCCTGCTAAGTCTGAAAGACAATAACGTTCTCCATTTCCAATTCTTTCTCATGAAAACCATGCAGGGCAGCTGATGCATTGCATAGAAGTTTCAGCAACGTCCTCCTGTGTGGCTGCATTGTTACGTCACAAACAAAATAATGAATTCTCTTTTCTTCTGTACAGGCAGATCTATTAACCAAGCTAGAACAGATGGAGACCTTTGCCTTGCTGATCTCCTTTTCTTTAGATTGAGAAAATGTTAAGGCATAAGGGAATTCAGTTCTTTTTTGGTTCAAGTGAAACAAGCACTTTGTATGAACTAATACAAACGACACTGGCATATTCAGAAAAGAATGTTTTCTGAATGCACAGCATTTTTTGAGAAGATTCCATGTAATCAGCATGAAGAGACCCTAACAATTATTTGACACAGAATTTTTGGAATTAACATCTAAGATAAATTTTTTGCCCCTCACATGCTAGACTGGACAGTATAAAATTTAAAACAGCATTGCCCCCCTCAAAAACCCCTGACATTATTAAACTTCTCAATGAACAAATAATTGTTTAAGTAACATTTGAAAGCAGTGTCAGCACTGGCAGACATGTGCTGAGCACATGGCATGTCCTACCAGGATCAGAAATGGCAGACTGTGCCTGTCACATGCCAGCTGCACATACCACCTGATGCTGCCAGGCACAAAGGGGTTGGAGTTTCTAAAGAATTCAGATCAAGGATTGATAATAGTACTATTTCCTTTTTGTTCACCTTACAAGTCATATAATGTTGGTAGTTAGCCTTTGCTTTGCCAGCTCCGTTCACCACATTGTTGAGGTTCTGTGACAAAGAGCAGTGAGCAGCCCTACATCTCTGCCATTGCATTGGGAGAGCATCACCAGAAAGCACTTTCCAATGTTTATGTCAAACTTGTGCTCTATTTCACGTTTCCTTCCCCTCTCTGCTCATTTTCTGTTTTATGAGCTAAATTGTACATCTAGATGAGCTCTATTCATTTCAGCTCAGCTACACCAATTTACATCTTCTACACAGGTACACTCAGGAGAGCTCTTACTGACCAGCTGCAAAACCTCTGTCTTGTGTTACGAGACTGTTGCCTTGTTTTCCTTTGCTTCTGCAGTTCTCTAGTTCATTATCGAATGCTCCTGATCCATTATAGTTCATTCTTTTCCAAGCATGGCATAGAATCACAGAAGAGTTTGGTTGGAAGGGATTTTTAAGGTCGTCCTGTCCAACACCCCTGCAATGAGCAGGGACATCTTCTGCCAGATCAGATTGATCAGAGCCCTGTCCAACCTGACCTTCACATTTCCAGCGATGGCGAATCAATCAGCCCTGTGGGAAACCTGCTCCCATGCATCACCACACTCGTTGTAAAAAAATTTCTTCACTATATCTAGTCTAACTCAACCCTCTTTCGATTTAGAACCATTATCCCTCATCCTTTAGCAACAGGCTCTGCTAAAAATTCTCTCCTCATCTTTCTTATAGGCCCCTTCAAGTACTGCAACAAGGTCTCCCCTTATATAACATGTCAGTTATGGTAAATATGATGCATGATTATTCAGTTTTGTTTTTTTCCAGGCACTGATCTCATTATGAAGACAACAACCTACTGCTTCATGATGACATTAGTAAATGAGAACATAATGGCAAGAGTAGTTAGTCATGTCACACGGTAAAGAAAGAGCTAGAGGAAAAGCTGTGCTTAGCAGTGACAGTGAATGATTAAATATTTACTATATGGTGAGCAAGAACAAAATATTTCTGGTGCTGGGACTTACTGCTTGAAATTAAAAGAATAGTTTTGGTACAGTAAAAATTTCATCCTGCCAAAACTCTTGTACTGCTTTAATCATTAAATAAATATAACATTTTAAATTATCTTGCAATGGAGCATAAAAATAAAATAATCTTGTTTCAATCACAAGACTAATTACTATACAAGGAAAAAATTCTCTTTTCAAGCACAATATTTATTCTATGATACATTAAAGTGTCTCTGGAACCAGCACTTCCTTTGTTCTAATCTGGTCAGAAATTTGATTGATTTGGTTGATTTGAAAAGGAACATCCTCATCATTAAGAAAAAAAAAGCTAAGAATTCAATTAATAGTGAGTTGATGTTAATTGAGTCAAAAAAGTTAGTGCAATGCTGGTTTCAAAATGCATTAAAAATAATGAGAATAAGTTTTATTTTAAATGGAAAAATAAGACAAATCTAAAGTGCTGTATCAATGAAAAATGAAATATTTGTGTGCTATGTCTTTCTTAATATTTTTTATAAACTTTCTAGAGAAAAACAGGTAGATTGTTGAAGAGGATCATAGTGTATTTAAACTGGTCACCCACTAAGGTAAACAATATCCTTTGAGCACACTTACATTTACACCGAGAACAAAAGACCCTGCATTGCTATCGAGAACTTTGAAAACATAAAACTTGGGCTGTTCTTGTTAAAGAGCCTCTAACACTCCGTAAGAGGGACAATGCCTCTTGACAGATGTGTGTGCAGGCATGTAGTGATAGGACAAGCAGCAATGGCTTTCGACTGATAGAGAGGAGGTTCGGATTAGATTTTAGGAAGAAATTGTTTACTGAGAGGGTGGTGAGGCACTGGAACAGGTTGCCCAGGGAAGCTGTGGATGCTCCATTCCCTGGAAGTGTTCAAGGCCAGGCTGGATGGGGTTGGAACAGCCTGGTCCAGTGGAAGGTGTTGCTGTCTATGGCAGGAGGCTGAAACTAGATGATCGATAATGTTCCTTCCAACACAAGCCATTATATAATTCAAAATTATATCTAATCCAAATGCCCTTTCCACCTGCAAGGTTCCTGGTTTTGAACCTGGGCCTGCAGCATAGAAAGAAAATGTGCTGATCAGAGTGACTGTATAGTGCCCCATGCTGCAGGCATGCATAATCTGTGTCCATGAATATTCAGGGTAGTTCCAGCACCTACAACATCCTTCTGTTTGGATGGTATGTTCATGGCCTCCCCCATAAGACTGAATGTGTTTCTCAGCAGGAGCTTGAGAAAAAAAATCCAGCGTGGCTGGTTCAGCCACTATTTATGAGGAGTCTTGTGAGGAGCAGCTGAGGGAAGTGGGGGTGTTCAGCCTGGAGTAAAGGCAGCTCAGGGGAGACCTCATTGCTGTCTACAGCTACCTGAAAGGAGGGTGTAAATAGGTGGGGGGTGGTCTTCTCTCACAAGTAAAAAGTAATGGGACAAGAGGAAATTGCAAGTTGCACCAGGGGAGGTTTGGAGTGGATATTAAGAAAAATTTATTCTCTGAAAGTGTTTGTTAAGCATTGGGACAAACTGTCCAGGGAAGTGATTGAGTCACCATCCCTGGAGGAATTTAAAAGATGTGTAGATGTGGCACTTAGGGACATGGTTTAGTGGTGGGCTTGGCACTACTGGGCTGGATTGAATGATCTTGGAGGTGTTTTCCAACACGAATGATTCTGTGATTCTGTGGCTTGTCGGTGAGTTTTATATGCAAGAGCTATAAATATTTGCCTTGTACTCCCCCAGCCTCTCTCCAAGCAGACTATGCTTGAACTGCGTGCCCAAAATGAAGTTCAGGACTCCAGGTAAGCAAAGCAAAAAAATCACTTCATGTGACAGTCTTATTTTGGATTCAAGTACGATGTTGGACTTCTTTTGCAGCTGCAACCAATTAGATTTGTCTCCAATTTGGGGGACACTACTATATCTCAACCTGATACTGCAGTACTTTAATAATTTCACATCCTGTTTTTTCTGCTGTTGCTTCTTCTTCTCAAAGTATAAAACTTGGTTATTGAATTACATCCTGTTTTTCCAAAATATTTCTTCAACTCTTCAGTCATTTGGACCACCTCACAATACACTTTCAGTCCCTCTAAACTGGATAATGTTTAAAAATCTATGAACTCACTCTTTGTTGCACCACGCAAGTCATTAATGAAAATATTGAGTAGTATTCTACTCAAAACAGAACTGTGAGGAATGTCATTTGATATGTTTTCCGTGTTGCCAGCACGCTGATTATTATTCACACAATGCTGTCATCTGACCCATCTGACCGCCCCTGTGTGAGCTACCTCGAGTCCACACCACCCTTATCATGCTCTAAGTGACAAGATGTGACAAGATCTCTGACATGCTCTGCCTCTGCTTCAAGGAGACTGAAAAATTGATTTATGACTATAACAGGCAGTGCTCTTCAAACAGGGGTTTTCCTGCTATGCTGAGGAAGATAGAAAAGCCTCATGAGCTCTGGGTGATATGGAATATAATCTACAAGACCTCTGTGCATCTTGGGCTGTGATACAGACGATATGTTGGTGTTACTGAAGGGTTAAAGAAAGCAGAGGCTTGTCACGCAGGGTTTCAAAATCACTGCAACAAAGTCATCTGACTCATAAAGTAGAAGGAGTTGTCAAGCACATCATAAGTCTTGTGCCTTCAGAAGTGCTCATCAGCCATGAACAGCTTGCATTTTTTGAACACATTGCACACTGGAGGAATATGTTCCTCTACACAGAAACCTAAAAATGGCTACTGCCATGAGATCAGGCAGATGTCTTTCAATGACTTACTTAGGACCTAGTTACTCATCTCATCAGGAATTTTTCTTTTATTCTTTGTAAAAGAACAAAAAATCAGTACAATGTGGATAAGTAAGTATGTTCAAGGGGGGAAAAGGTCTCTATATTCACATAAAGATCAATTCAAATGGTATTTCCATAAAAAATACTGGTTTTTTTAAATTTAATTTTTTCACTTTGGTGTTTGCAATAATGATATACTGGTAACAATTTTTTTCTTCTGCAATGACAAATATTTTTTAAAAGATAATTAAGTTTTCAAAAATAAATAAAAAAAGAAGAATATTAATTAGTGGAGACCTTAAGAACTTGTATCTTTGTGCAGAGAAACCTTAATGAAAGCCAACCTTTTGTTGTGCTGCTTGTGCCATATTTAGATCAGATTTTACAGGTTTTTATTTTACAAGTTACTTCTGTTCAGAGTTCCAGGTTACAAAACCAACAAAAGAAATTCAGGTCATCCATCGTGCAGTGCACATGTATGACCACCCAAATAAAAACATAAGTGACACAAATAAAAGCATAAGTGACAGTTGCTGAGGGATGTCAAAACAATGATGTGAACCTTTCCTGCAATAAAAATACCACTAGACAGACAGGCGTACTCCTGGTTATAAAGTTGAAGGGCAGTAGTAGTGGACTCTAGTTTTTGTTCAATAGTGCTTTAGAAATGTGATTGCCCAACAGTGAACACAATTCCCTTGGTGTAAACAAAGAGACAGAAAATAAGTAGGTTTACCCTTAAAGTCTGAAAAAACCATTTTTTTCAGCTCCTTCCAGTTAAGGTGGGAATGGAGCCAGATATAGGTTTAGCACATTAAAAGCCACTGTTCTTCAACAGATAAGTAGGATTGGGAAAAAGGAAAAAATGTGACTAGATTAACAAAGGAGAGATTAGCGGGGGATTCTCTCCTGGGTATAATTTTGCACTGATTACTGTAATGACCAGCCTGGGGACAGTGATTGTGAGCTGCAATACAAAGCTTGTGCCATAAATAGTTCAGCTTTGAGACACCAGGAGATGTTCAGAGTACCTGACAACCTGTCTGTTCAACAGACACTCAGGATGATGCTAAGCATCAGCTGCAGAATTTTATTATCCAGGTACTGCCCTTGGATGATTTGCATCCAATAACTTTAAGAGAGATGGCTAAGGACTCTCTGGCTCCTCCACACTGAGCCCCAAGTCCTGGAACACGAAGGGTCTGGAGCATTGAAAGGAGGCAAATGTTGCAGCAATGTAAACAGGGGCTTGGAGGCATGATCTCAACTATCAGTTTTAAACAATGTCATAACTGTTAAAAAACAATTAACTAATTGCTTAAAAGGGGATGATGTGCAATTTATTTTAAAACTTCATTTGCTACTTCTTTTTAAGTTAGAGCTAATGCAACTTTGCAAACTTAGATTTCTGTGAAGTATTTACAATGAGGTTGATAACTGTTTTCCCTGAGAATCCACGATCTACCTAGACTGCTCCAAGAGTAAGGCAAATGCTATGTCTCAACATGCCACTGTAACTTGGATCTTTACCAGGCTCTTTCAGAGAGTGGTCCTTGACTTTGTGTATTCCACACTGCGCTACTGATCTTGAAGAAAATCAAAAATTACTGCTGACAAAGTTCACAGAAGACACAAGTAATAAGAATGATAAGTAATGGTTAGGATATGTTACAGAAGGAAACCAATCACAATAATTACTTGATAAATCAGGCTGCAAGCAATTAATTTGACCTTCAATAAAATTGACTGTAAAATCACGCATTTAGGAAGGAAGAATACAGAGCCTGATTACAGCATGGGGAGCTCTACCCACATTAGAAATGCCTTTAAAACAGGCATACTGAGACTATGGTGATAATTAGCTGAACCTTGGCTCCAATACAATTATTTGGCCAAGAGACTAATGAAATCTTGGTTGTGTACATAGGAGTTTATCAAAAAGAAAGTTACAAGCAGTGATCCAATTGCCTTTTAAAATATCTACATGTGGAGCAAAAATCTGATAAAGCCAGATGCACCTCTGTTCCACAGAGACATGTGCAAGAAGATACAAATGCTTGAAATTAAACCTAGAGGAGCCTAGTCAATAAGTAGAGCACACACTATTAACAGCAAAGGCTATTAATCATTAGTACAGTTTAACAAGAGCTGTAGTAGATAACTTTTCCATCACTGGAGGAATTTAAAAATCACTGGCTACTCCTCTGGTTTCTTCTATAAGCAGAAGTTAATCACGAAAATTAAGTTATTTGTTTTATGGGGGCCTACAGATTATAGTGGTCTTGTCTGTCTTTGCCGTGTGCAAATCTATAACAGAGCTTTCTAACTGCAAGACAGTGTCATTATGCTCTAAACCTTCATTCTAATACCAGACTTTGAGACCTCTGTGCGCTGCTGTATGAAAAGGCAATTATTTTTGATGTTCTGTTGATGTAATGCAAACATGACTTTGACTAAAGTATCTCTGTCCTTAATGGAAAAATGTATCTTCATATTGAAATAGTAGAGACTCCAATTATGGCCTTTGCTCCTAGATTTACACATAAATGTACTGGTGTGACACAAAATATTCCTAATGAGCCTCTTAAATTCACACATAAATGAATGAATATGACACAAAATATATCCTAATGAGCCTTTGGAAACATGCACAGTGATGTAGTGGGGGCTGTGAACAAGAGCATAGGTCTTTTAAGTTTTTTTACATACAAGAAGAGCATCTGGTGAAAAATTCAGTGTTTTTGCTCTCCGTTGCATACATCTGGGATCTTACTTGTAAATAATACTAATGATATATTAAAGTAGTGTGTCTCTTCAGAATATGAACCTGTTGACAGCTAGGTAGTTATCTAGGGTAGTAATCTACAGTGAGTGATAATAGACCTGTATTTCATCAGAGGCTCTAGTAAGTTTTGGGATGAACTAATCAGAAGAATTGCACTGTCATCAGCAGCACCCATTCATAAGCATATTTTTGGCAATTTTAAAAAAATTATGCCTGTTCTCTCAGAAAGTTTTCTTGTAAGGTGGATTAGTTCCTAACTTGTGCTGCTAATTACTGCTGATATGGCTAAGAGATATTTTTACTCTATCTATGGGATTAGGATGTCTCTTCTGAGCGAGACAATTTATGAATTTGGCACGATAAAACGAGGAGAACCTTTTAGAAAAGGAATGAGTGGCCAGTCCTTAGGAGCTGACTTTGGTGCTCCATAATGCCAGCAATCTGCTTTCAAGGGACAAACAACTTGCATCACTCAGTAATTGCCTTGTACTAGTTCTAGTTCAAGCCACAAAGAATGCAAAGAGGAAGTAAAACTTGATTGCATTGTCCCTGTACGCACTATAAATACAGAATGCTATCATCCAGAGTATCTGTCATGCAAATATCACCCAGGATATACCACCTGGTTTATCAGGTTCCCTTTGTCATTATTTGAAACCTGTGGCTTATTTTAGAGAGTGAAGGATATTTTAGAGTGTACCAGCAAATTAATCTTAGATGGTTTTTAGTAAATTGAAAAATTATAAGACCTTTCAATTACGAAAGAAAAAGACAGTTACCATACTAACAGATAAATGCTTGTGCAGTGTGCCAGAAGCTTCCTGAATATATGTAAATATATGATAATTAGCCAATGTTCATGGTAAAACATTTTCAAGAGCTAGCAAGGCATTTCTTCATCTGATTAAGCAGTGAATATGCAATAGTAAAAGGTTAACTCAATGTGAATCTGTCATGTGATGCTCTAATAGCATCACACTGATTTAAGTGGGTAGGCATCATTTAAAGTAGAAACTCATTTTCTCGGTCATCATCTTCTGTAATGTCTCACAACATGAGAGACACATTTGGGGAGTAGAAAGAAATGTAAGATGTGACTTCAAGGCAGTTTTCATTTCAGACTTAGTGAAATACTGAGAAAAGTCTGATCAGACACTTTCAGTCTCTGTGCTGGCTGTCTGAGTGACCTTGGAACAGTCCAGGATGAAGCGTGTGTAACTAAGGGCTATTTGAGTTCGTAATTTGTAATTAAATATTACTTCTGTTGCTGAAGAAGCTTCTGCAACTAAATGACACGGCTACGTTCACCCCATGCCTTAACCAGGCTAAAAACAACTGAAAAATCTTGACTTCCAAACATTTACCTAAGACTGCAGTTTTCTGATCTTTCAGTATCATTCGATACTGTTGATAGATATCTCAGGACAATATAAAGGACAATATCTCAGTATTGTCCTTTATCTGCAACTTGCATAGAAAGTGCCTTACTTCTCCCTGCCTGGAAGGGATGATTTCTGTAAAGTAGCTGTTACAGAGTATATAACTGCAGTTTAAAGCAAGGAGCAGATGAGTAAGAGTCACACTTACATTAAACTACCTTACTTCACAAGGCTGCTACTGATCCCAGTAACCAAGATTTATATTTTCCTCCTCTACTTTTAATTAGTGTTACACTTAGTTTTGCTTCTTGGTCTACTTTCTATTTCCTTCTACATCCCATTTCCCTGCTGCCACAATTCACCCTCCCTCTGTTCCTGTTTGCCAGGACAAATATTGAAAATGGTCTGGGACTGTGTCTGAGAGCATCAGTAAATCCTTTCAGCCTTCTCTACCAGGAGACACTTTTCCCAGAGTTGTCTCCCAGGAACTTCTAGGCCTATCTGTGCTAGTGTATGTGTCCAGCCCCTTTGGAATCTGTTCTTGCCATTTAAATTCTACCCAGATTGTTCCCATAGTGAGTTATAGTTGCCTGATATTGGAAAGTCATTGTTCATATCAGCAGTTCTCACAGGGATGGGCTTAAATGCATAACTTTTGCCTTCTGGAATCAGGGTGTTAATAAAAATAAAGCATGATTTACACCTCATGCTCGAGCTGGGTATAAGGGAGTTGCAGTGAAGTGTTCTGTTGGCTACGCCGTTAAGCTGAGCTCTGTGTGTGTGTGCAATGCAGTGGTGCAGTTTTAATGAGAAACTCCCTCAAAGTTATTACTGAGAAGCAAGGCACTGCTATGCAGTTTTATTGCCATATCATAGAATTCATATTTTTTTCCCTTGGCCTGAGCTAAGCATGCAAGAGAACAAGCCAAAAAAAACCCCAATACCCCCCCCCCCGAAAAAAACCCCCAAAAAATGCCCCACAAAAAAAAAAAAAAAAAAAAAGAAACCCCACAAAACCAAAAACTTCCCCTCCCGTTCTGGTTCCTGCAGCATCTTTGAAGTAAATTTCTTGTCTTGAAGGTTTGCTGATTTATTTATTTTGGTCTATTTTTATTTTTATTTTGATCTGCCTGATTCAGGGGGTGCATGGATCTGCCCCACCTGTACAGGATTTTTTCCCCCTAACCCTCCCCCAGGGTGGCACACACTGGCCAATTGCCATCTCTGTTAGCTGCTGTGGTTCCTACATTGTGTGATTTGCATTAGCAATTCTGGGTATGAAGAAAATTTAAGAGCAGAACAGAAACATTCAGGTAACTTCTGGGGAGGTCATGGCTGTTGTCCCAATGACTTAGAGTTAACCATTTGTGCTTTGTTTCTTAAGATGTTGTCACAGAATGGAAATCAGCGTCTTTTTCTGCAGTGGCAACTGAGAGGTGATGATGGGGGAGGCTGCCAGGAGATGCAGCTGATGAAGAGCTCAGAATGAAGAAACAAAAATATGGCAAAAATGATAGGGAAGAAAGGATGCAGATGCTGCTGTTTTGATTGATGAAGTAAAAGCTGTTAGAGATGCCCTCATTAAAGATTGATGAACAACCTCCAGCAAATCACACACTCAGCAACCTAGTGGGTTTAGTGTGAGTGTGACTGGAACAGCTCCTCTTATGTAGGCCTGAGGAAAAGGAATTGCAGGGTAAATGGGCAATAAACAGCCAAGACCTCTGCCAGTCTAACTGAGGACTGACATCATTCTCTGCCTCATTTCTTCACCTTGGGGTAAGGGTTGGGGGACTCTCAGTGTCTTTGTCTCCAGTTCAGTGTGAAGTTCTCTGCTAGGGACTGTGCACAGCCACTCTGAATTCCTGTCCTCCTCACTCGTTGCAGGTTCCTGGAGCAAGGAAAGCAATCTCAGTGTTTCAGTCTCCCCCACATCGTTATCATTACCATGGTTTATTGGAATGTATGCAGTATTCACGGGGGTACTGTGACAAGTCATTAACTAATATTTGACCAGAACTCTGGCAATATCCTGTGTTGTCTAAATATTCAACTTTTCTTTGACCTTCTGACAGAAATAAGAGGGACAAACAAGATAAGCAATTCTCTGTGGGTAGAAACTCCTTCATGACCTAAGTCTCCTTTTCATAAGCACTTCAGCTGTGGCCAGATAATCAACTACTGTAATTAAGTTCATGGTAGTTTATACCAGGAAGTATCTGCCCCAAATCCTTTTCATTTGAGTATAATTTGCTGAGAGAAAAAGACCTCTTCTGCAACATTTAGTGGGCTCCACATTCCCTACAACCCTTTCAACACCTCTGCTTTCTGACATGTCCCATGAAGCACCCTCAGTGTTTGCCAATGGTCTCTGTTTAGCAGTTCACACTTGAACCTACAGATGTCTTGATGGATGAGCTGCCACAGACATCTATTACGCTACCAAATAACCCAGATTTTCCACCAGAGGGGTGCTGATTTTGTTTTTTCTCCTCTGTAGAACAACCATTTCCCATGAATTTTATGTTAATGCTGTACTTTTGGGCCATAGGAAGCAAAGTCGCATTTGTTTGAAATTGGTTAATTGGTTCAAAAATTCTCAGGAACTGACAGATGCATTGTCAAGGCACAGAAAGAGAGGTGCTTTCAGGAACATCAATCCTTGCTTTATTTCATGTTATCTCGTGAAAAAGGCATGAGAATATCATTCTAAAAGCCAATTTCTATCAAAATTACTGCTAAAGTTTCATTTATGTTCTTTTAAATTATGTAAAAAGTCTCACTAAATCCCCTTCCCACCTTAGACAGTAATACCTGAATTAGAGTTTTCTTATACATCCAGTAGTTCTCTGGTTGATCCCAGAAGATTCCCACATAACAGGGAAGTACACTTAATACTCACAATAGATGAAGAAATTTTTAGGAGAAAATTTCTAGTCTATCTTTATTCCTCACATAAGAGCAAAGAAGAATCTATTCCCCTTTATAAGTCACCTTAATATTTGCATCCATAAATTAGAAAATTTCTGTGATACAGCTAATAATCCTTAGGGAATTCATGCATTGCTGGAGAAGATTTCCCCTCACAAAAACAGTCCCTGGAATGATAAATACTTCTGTTAAGGAGATATAAAGAAAAAGTAAATTATTTCTTCCATATCTGGGCAATTAGGGTGGTTGAGCTGCTTGGATTAGATCCATGTGGGAGTTAGCACAAGGCCCAAATGACAATGAACAGGGGAAAATGTCCAAAAGCATAAAATAGAGCAGCTTAAACTTCTTCCAAAACAAGATGCTCAGCTTAGAGAGCAATGGTAGATAAACTAAGGGTTTGATCTGGTGATGTATTTCAAAGTGTCAACATGCTGAGGACTCTGGAGGAAATATAATTGACCTCTATGGCTGGATATGAAAAATAGCATAACCATGGAGTCTCTGCTCGCAAATAAATTCCTCTGTCTTGCTAATCAGCCTGGTCAGAAAACCCTGTTCCATTACAGAAATACAGGCTTTTTCAGCTGCCTCTCTGCTGGAGGAAAGGACACTCACAACCCCTATTGAGTTAATAAATGTACTTGCAGCAAGTGACAGAAAGAGGTTTCAAAGCAAGCTCTGTTTCAGCGACTAATGACAAATCTTCTTTGATTTGTATGATATGGGCCTGTGTTTACACATGAGGGTTCTGCTCTCACTGCTATGAATTATGTACACACACCTTAGTGAGCTCATTAAAATGCATCAGTTAATAGGATTTTCACTGCAGCTCCTGTTGTTCTTTTCATACACTGATGCCACTGATGGCTGATTCCTGTGAAGTTACCCAGTGTTAGTCCAACAGGACTTGCCCATGAAACAATCACTCATACCATGCCAGTCTCTCCAGTGCCCAACATGTAGCCTTAGTTTATGCTACAAAACCAGGTGGCAACTTTGGCAGCAGCAGCACAGTGCCGAGAGCTTTGAAATGAACCCAAAAAAGGTTAAGGCTTCTGCGACTCTAAGTGCTGCCCACTGGAGACCTGGCCAAGCAGTGAGACACAGATAATGTGTGATACTTGACCAAGGAAACTTTCAGGTGGAAATGGCTTTAGCAGTAGAAAAACCACAGCTTTCCTTATCTGGAGTAAAACCTCACTGCATTCAAAGTCTAACAGGTTTAAGAGCAGGTGGTTGGATCAGCAGGGTGTAAAGAGTTATGGGAAGCTGGAGGCCAGAGTTCTCACAAACTGTGTCAGTGAAGCTAAATGTAGCCTCAGAGGAGGAGGTTCAGAGTCAAGAGCCTGTGTGATACTTGCCTGAGAGCAAGAAGGACAAGTTCCTCAGCATGTTCATCAGCACCCTGCTGCCACTCCGTACCAGGGACAGTCATGGAGCAGAAGGAAGCCAGGAGCCTTTTGCTGTGTGAGGCTGGAGCCTGTGCTGGAGACATGCACTGATGCTCCTCCTCCTCCTCCTCTACTCTGTCAAGCCAAAATTCACTCAGGCAGTTTCATCTTGTAGCCATGATGTTCTTCTGGCCCTGAAATTTGCTGCTTGACTGAAAGTTGTACTGTAGCCAAAAGAAATTTTAGTACAGGGAAAAGAATATGGCCCCAAGGCTACATAGACGTATTTATTATACATCCAAGATTTATAATTGAATTAGACATTCTGGCAATGTGATAATGATCTGATTACAATTTTTATCACTGTTTCTCAGTGTATCCAAATGTTAAAGTTATCTCCTCCTTTCACATTCCCCTGCAAAACCTGCCAAGGCATGTAAGCCCCTGAGTGCCATTTCTGAGGGCTTGTTGTGGGAAGCTCCTTTGTTATCTCTGCCCGATGCCTGGGCCAGGAGATCTCCTGGCCATTAGCCTAAAACAGGCCCAGTGGATGGCAGATTTCTCTAAACTCGCCAGGTATCCATGTAAGGTCTGGTGCAGCTTTGTAACCTATCAAGGCTTGCTTGAGGCATCTGCTGCAGATGGGGTTTTTCTCTGTGAAAAATGAAAGCACAATATTTTAACCAAATGGTGTGGGTTGTCAGCGATGTTCTAGGTGACAAGAACAAGATTAAGAGGGAATTAAACAGGGCAAATATGTAAAATTAGCTGGCATTATTCCAGGAGGACTACAAGTGTGTTCTACATTGAGTGCATTAATATTTGATGGCTTGGATTGGTTACTGTGTCTTTTCACCTGACACCAAATCTCCATTTTTGATAGAAGATGTAATTTGGATTTCTCAAAGTGTTTTTTCTGTTCCTTTTCAAGTTTGCCTGTTTGAAGTATCTGTAAAACACAGTTTAATTGTACTTTATTTTACAGTTCTTATTGAATAAAATAAGTGCATTTCCTTTTCCTAACTTCCAACAGATGCAAAAAAACCATTAAATTGAACTGAAAAAGAACCTCTGGAAAGATCTTGTACCCATTACTTTTAACCACAAGCTCAGCATTTTATAAATTTAAAATTTTTTTTCCTGCTTATCTGATAAAGCAAGCTCAAATATATAGGAGGAAGAGTCCAATTATTTGAGATAAATTGGAATTATTTGCCTTTTTTTATCAGCACATTGCCAGAGGGAACACAAAATACCTGATAATCCATTTCCTGTTACAGTGAATATTTTACAACAGTGACATTTTCATCTTTCTGTGCACAGGTGATCAGATTTTTCTGTTATCTGTCTCATATTTTAATGGGAGGTCATAGCTCTCCATGGGGCAGGGATGCAGAGGTTCCAGCTTGGGCTTCCTCACTAGTTCTGCTTCTGGCTCATGCCAAAGAGGGACAGGGACAGCTCTGGATTCAGAAGTGTTGTCTAGTGCAGAGAAGGCTTAAATCTCTACAGCAAACCTTGCTCAGCTTTGCCTTAGCTAAACCCTGCCAGTGGCTACACATAAATGAACATAAATGACCACAAAAATGGTTAATTCCAGATTCAAGCTGGCTTTACCCACTCTTCTGGTCACTAGCTTGGGCCTGTGCTACCTTTAGACTCTGCACACTGCTCCACTGCATGAAACAGATTTGGCCTTGGTGATTGTGATTGATAAATTTCATTTGACATGTCTCAGGTCATTTGCCTCTGGAACTGGGATTAGACAGATTTGTTTTGCAGGTGTGAGTCAAAGAGCAAATGAAATCAGGAGTTTTAAAGGGAGACTGCAGCAAAGCTTGCCATGTTTGTACCCTGCATTCACACACCTGCAAATGCTTCATTTTACAAATTTTTCATTCCTGGGAACGTCCCTTGAAAATCAGTGTTTTGGAAAGTCTGAGAGATACAAAGTTTGTCTTTCAAAAATTAATTTATGGAAATGCGGTAGCTCTTTGGAAAACAATAGCAGCACTGTGCCTCAGCTATGCACAGCCTGGAACATCCAATACATAATTCTGCATCTTCTTGATTGTCAGAAATGAGGCTCCAGATTTAGATAGCAAATTAAGGTGTTACAGAGTTGTGTAATGCCTGTGTGTGTGATAAGCTTTGGGAATTATAGACAATAGAAATTTAATTAACACAGTGAATTCAGAGAGATTTTTGGATTCCCAGTATAGATGTCTACTCCCAGAAGAGAAAAGTTAATCTCTATTGGCAATATTCAGCTGCCAAATCACAAGTACCTAGTGCCAGTTAGATGCTGTGTGCATCCTCCTGCTGCTGCTGCTGCTGCAGGACACTGGTTTCCCTCTGGGATGGGGTCATACAGCCCAGCCCTGTACAGATACATGACATCCTCCAGGCGATCTCAGATGGCATCCACTATCCCTATTCAGGCAACTGAGTTCTTACTCATTGACTTCGCTGACCAGATGCTCATTAGCTGTGCCAAGGGTTGGTAAATTGGACTGGTCTGTAAACACCTGCTCTAAAGACTCTTAAAGAAATAGGTGGAGTCAGTTACGACCCTTGGTTTGTATTTGCTTCTCATGAGTGTGTCAGAGACAGTCAAAACAGCATAGAGATCTTACTGGGTCTGACAGCTGCCCAGCAGTGGTGAGTGATGCTGGCTGGGAGTTTGTGCTGCTGCACCATGACTGAATCATTCATCTTAATCTTCACTAAGCTGAGCAGAGGTCACAGAACGTGTATGATATTTCATCAGATTTCTCTAATGTTGTGTACAAGAGGAGTGAGTTGGGCTGGTTTTTTTTTTCCAAGGCTTGTTTTCCTGTGGGATTTTCCTGGCACAGTTCAGGGCTGTGTCACCTCTCAGCAGGACGATTAGTCTTGCGTGGAGCACTGCCCTGAGACAGACACGATGCTTGCAGCTCAGAATGAGAACTCGAGTGTGCCTTAATGGGTAGACAGCCCTACATGTCTGTGCATCCAAAGACTATATTAGCTACTGCATCACACTGAGAACATGTGCCTTTTTGATAATCAAAATGTTTTTCTCATTCACTGTCTTTTAAAATCAAATCCTTCTTCCTGCAGGTGTGAATGAAATGTGAACTTTCAGGTGAATGTGCCTTATGCTTATATTGCTCCACAGAACTGACATTATTTAGCAGGTTCCCATACAGTGACATTGAGGACATCACTTCCAGAAGCAGAGGGTTTTTTACTGGAGATCTGACATCCTTACAGGCATGACTCTGCTCAACTTACAAAGGCTGACAGCAGCTCTGAATTGGAAGGATTGAATCTTGCTTCTTTATTCTTTAATTAACTTATCCTCTGCTGCACTGTCTGGTTAATATTAATGTTCTCTCCTTGAGCTCCACTACTTACCCATGTCACTATTGTAGAATCATAGAATACCAGATTAGAAGGGGCCTCTGGTCCAATATATTAACCAGTGTTGGGCTCAGTATTGATCCCTGGGGACCACAAATTTGACAGATTGCTCATTTGAAAGGAAGTTATTTACCACCACACTCTGGGTGCGGCCTGTCAGCCAAATCCCCATCCACGGCACAGACACTTGTCCAGACCATAACACAGGAGGACACCGTGGGAAACCACATCAAAACCTTGGAGATATCTGTGGAGACAATGTCCACTGCTGGGCCTCATCAGCTGAGCAGGACACTTTGACACAGAAGGTATTTGGGTTTTTTTAAGCACGACTTGTCCTTGGTGAATCCATAGTGGCTTTTCCCAGTCATGTGCTTCGTTTGGCTTATGATGGCTCCCAGGAGGCTTCATTCCATAACTTTCCCAGGGACCCAAAAAGACTGATGGGCCTCTAATTTCCGGGATCCTCCTTTAAGCGCTTCTTGTAGACGGAGTTGGCATTATCTTTCTTCCAGTCTTCTGGAATCTCCATGACTTCTCAGAGGTCATGGGGAGTGGCCTTGCCGATGTCAGACAGCTCTCTCAACGCCCTCAGAAGGTACTGTAGGGCCTGGTGGTTTACAGGGCTCCTCTAACCCTTCACACCCCAATCCTCCCTCCGCTGGGAGTGGGTCTGTGCTCTGGGTTCCTGTTCCCAAGGCCTGGGGCCAACTGTGCTGGACAGACAGAGGTGAAGAAAGTGTTGAGAGCCTCGGTGTTTTCAGCACTGGGGTCAGCGTTCCCTGGAGCTGTTCCGATCCCCTGGAAGGGCTGTCTGCTCCACCTCCAGAGTCCCTGGCTCTGGAACCCTTCTGTGACTCCATCCACCGCTCAGCCTCAGGAAGTACCACGTCCACCATCTGCCCCACTGAGTGATCCATTGCCAAACATTTAAAACATCCCATTCTCTTGCTTTTGGTTAACTTACTGACTATATTTCATGAGATGCAAGTATTCTGCTTTACAAAATCCAAATATTCGCATTTATAAAGGTGGTGAAAGTGAGAAAGTACTTGGAATACAAATATTCTCTGTGGTTGTTCACATAGAAAACCCAAATATTTGCTTAGCTCTAAAATGAATTGATGGCAATTTGGTAGTTTGCCTTCTGCTGCTTATCCTAAATATTTCTGACAGATGAATGAAAACTGAAGGAAATCATATGCTTTGCTTTAAATTAATAGTTAATGGAAAAGCAGCCAACTTAATAAAAATTCTAATCTGCATCAAATTTTTTCTCAACTTTTTCTAAATCAAACTAAAAAAGGTATCCTTAAAATTTTATTTATATTGTTTTACCAAAGATGGATAAATATTTTTTAAAATGTGTTACAGAAGATTCAGAAAGAATAAAACATAAATTTCTATAATCACAGAATGAAAATAACTTTTACATTTAAAATTTTTCTGTATCCGAAGAGTCTGTTTTTTCAACATAAGCCTAAATAGTTGGTTTCAGTGCCTTGCATCTGTAGTGCTTAGTAACCATAAATAAATTAAAAATCCAAATATTTCGTGTAATTTAATACATTTAACAACCTACCTGGAAAAAATGAAAAATCATTAAAAACTTTATGGACAATGAAATGAATATTGAATGCACAGATGCATAAAAATGCATAAAGAATAAACCAAATGTTCTAAAACTTCTCTGTATATAACATGTCAGTAAAAATATTGTTATCCTTGACCACATGCTCCAATGACACTGAATAAATACGTTATCTGACTGTGAAAGTAAAGCTGAATCTACTAGAGCTTTTGTGGAATAAGATTTTTGCTTAATGGTTATTGACAATGTTATGCCTCGTAAATAAATAAATCAATGTCATTTTTTAGTTGTGTGAAGCTAGATCTTAAAGTGAAATATGAATTATGTGCAAATCAAAGTTTATTGCCTGTGCTAGACAATGAAGCACAGGCACAGCATAAGACAAAAGGTAGTAGGATTGAACAAGTTAATTTTTAGTTTTGCCATCTCAGAGTTCTGAGCTGTTTTATTCTTTGTGCATCTTCACAAAGGCAGTGGACTTACTCTAGGGATTCTCAAGATCATCTCTGTGCATGAGATTGAGGAGGAGAAAAGAAATATGAAATGGGAAATATGAAACATGAAATATGCAATGCGAAATGAGAAGTAGGTCTCCTCTCAGTGATTTTATGCTATTCATAGAATCCAGCTCCTGGTTTATGATATACTTCAATAACAACCAGAAGATTTGATTTCTACCTGTGATACTCAGCAATCATCAGTAATCCTGTCATGAAAAGCACATATTATGATATTTTTTGCCTGGGACTCTTCATCCAGTTCAGCTTCACTTTTCCCCTCGCTTATAATTAATGATCAGTGCACTGTAGTTCATGAAAGTGTGTAAGTCTTCAATACACAGCTCGGATCTCATTGTATTACCACTGGACAGGTTGTACCTTACAAAGCAAAAAGAGTAGGTGCTGGTTTTACACATAACTGAACTCAGCATCATCATGACTGATTCATATAAGTTGCTGCAGAAAGAAGTTAAATATTGTAGTAATACAAAGGGTGTGATTTTGGATGAAGTTCTAATTCTAGTTGGAAATGAGCTAATTCTGAATGAGTTTCTAGGGTTACCTGTGCCTTTCTACTTCCAATCTCAAGCCACTCTTCCCAAGCAACAGACTTGCCCCTAGATGTCTATTGGGGTGGAAATCTATTGCCTATCTCACATTCAAATAGTCAGAACACAGGAATTTTTACCACAGGCGCCATCTGACTCCACTCCTTGTCGTTTTTGTAGTGGTCAGGATAAAGGGCAACCCCTCCGGTCAAGGCAAATCTCAGATATTTATATCACAAAGGAGGGGGAAAAATGAAGATAAAAGAAAATCTCTGCACAGCTGAATTTCGTTTTTCCCTTGGAAATCTCATCTTTGACCCACTTGTTCCCCTGGGAGATGGACAGAGCATAGGAGACATTCTTCAAACACTCAGTTTAATTCTCAGATGTTGGCCATGCACTGCCTGGTGCAATCTGGGCTGCACATCCCTTCTCAGGCTCGACAAATTGTTCTGAGGCTATTGTACAGCTGCTGATTTCATGGAAACTGAAACTGAAATGTGTAATTATGTGAAACACTTTGATACAAGCTTAACATTCCCTACCTGACACTGTTTTAAAAGGCGACTTAGTTGTGCCAAGGTGATTAATATATTAATCAGGGACTTGAGAATTTACCAGAGCTGTCTAATTTAAACAGCAAAAGCCACCCAGACAGGAAAAAGGCAGATACAAGCAGAAGTGAGAGCAAAACTACTCACAGTTTTAAGCAGACCAGATGTTGCCACCAATCCAATCAAGCAGACTGATTGAATTGCTCAAATTTAATAGGTGAAACACTGTAGTAAATGTATTTGCCCAAAGAATGTATACCCTGAACAATGTTATTGTTCTTTACCAGTTTACTGTGGAAATCACTAAATGACTAGTTTAAATCTAATTTACTCTAAAAGGAACATTGTTTTAAAGTTTGCCATTGTGGAAACTGTTTTCTCTTTACAATTTTCTAAAAAGAAACAAGACAGAAAACTGATTACAAACTCGGATATCTGTAAAATATTTTTATACAGGATATCCTCTACTCTTTCCAACTATTTCTTCTCACTTTAATGATATGTAAGGTTTATTCCTGGTTTGCCTGGAGACTTTTGGAAGATTCTTGCAAGTCATAACAAATGACACTTCAATCAAATCACCATTATTAAAAGATTTGTTTGCTGGGAAGGAAGCCAGTACAGAAAAGACAAAGGAGAAAAAAAAAATCAGTGAATTCTATATCTTCAAGTATTTCATAACTGCCACTAACAATATCTGTTGTCTCTGTGACTATTCACATGCATTTTTCAGTGTTGCCTTGAACCTAATGAAGTCTGCTCATCTTCTCTCTTGTAATTTGTTTTTAAAACTCTGGAACATGTTTGCAATGGCTATGCAATTCGAATCTGTTGAAAACTGGCTTAAAAAAAATAACATCTGATTGTTCAAACACCATTGCCAAATCACAGAGGCTGAATCCTAAAACAGCGTTTGCAACTTTGGACCACACTTCCTTTTAGGCATGAAGTATTACCTCAGAACACCATAAATTTCCTGAATGCAAACTGAAGCTGTAATCACTGATAGCTTTGATCTACAACACAAGAGAAGGTTATATTTTTTCTGGTGAACTCTCAAGACAGCTGGTAAACGTTCAGCTGTATTTATTTGTATCTCCAAGTCTGCATTGCCTGGAACTGGGTAGACAACACACAGATCAGTTATCTACCAACCCCTGATATGTATCATCCTTGGAATATATTGTCACAGGTACCATTTGCCACAAAACACTGTTGTTTGCAACTCAAATACCCATCCAAAAATTGTGTTGAAGCTATCCATATGCAAAGCTTTGTGGTTCACACTTGATTCCTTCACTATCACTGGAGGGATCTACAAGTATTTGTGTTGTTTCCTGCAGCAGATAAGTGATTCTGGTAGTTTTTAAAAAAGCTTAAATGCTGCACCAGGGTCATATTTATTTCCTTATTTTAGATATAATCTGATACATCTTGGGAACATAATTTTGTTTAGCTCTTTTTGAAGAGATATGTTATGAGCAGTTCTACAGAGAAAAAAATGAAAGAGAAACTTGCAGTCAGGGGGGTTATGCTAAAACTCTGTTTCTGAAGGCTCTAGAAATCAATCTAACTGACAAAATTGCACAACTTGTTTATGAAAAATATCTACCGTACATATCCCTCACATGTTCTGCATAAGAGCCTAGTTATGATAAAGGGCAAATAAAAACCAGGATGTGCAGCCTTTCAGCCTAGGAAGACTTCAAGTGCAGGTTATGAAAAGATGTGGGAATATCAGGACAGAAGGTCTGCACTGAAACACTCTGTTCTGAATCATGGCACACCAATTTGTAATTACTGAGCTCAGTGGCTCATCCTCCAAGTAGTTCAAGAGAATTCTGAAGAGGAGATATCGGTATAAATCAATGGTCCACCACTATGTGTGACCCTGAGATATTTCAGAACAAGAAAAAAGTCACCCCACATCACATTTTGAAATAATATGTAGAGTGAGAAGACATGTTCTTAACCCACTGATTTTGGAATGTGTTAGTCTGTGAATTTTTCCATAACGTTTGCAAATGGATGGAAGAAGCCAGGAACTGTTTGTCGTGCGCCTGCCTGGGATTTCCTGGGCTGAAGCACACACACACACACACACACACATGCTGCACAGCTGCCTTCTGTGTGAGAGTGAGCCAGATGTGCTCTAGATATATTGAACTCACAGTGTGTAAAATCAGATCGATAAATTCTGTACAAATAACCCAAATCTTGTTCTCTTATTTAAAGAACATTTCCGGAGGAGAGGGACTGTTGTGCCTCTCAGTCCTACCCAGGAATCAGGAATTCACCCAACCATCCCTTCACTCCAGATTTTCTCTGGCAAGATAATTTTTCTGCAGCTTTCTGAGGCAGACTGGCAGCTGGATCTCTAACTGTGACCAAGCAGAGCATGGAGTAAAGATTTCCTAAACTTTCTTTTCTTAGGGATGCTGGCAATGTGGCATGGGTTGGAGCATTATTCCTACATGACGAAAGAGGCAGGAATACCTGCCCACAGTTCAGCAGTTAAATGTTTGAATTCCTCTGTAAAAATGCTTAATCTGAATGCCTGTGATTAGACTGTATTTTAATACTGGAATGCTCACATTTGTCCCATTTTGCTTTCTGAAATGAATACACTTTTTTTTTTTTCTTTTTTTTTTTTTTAATTTCAGTGGCTAAATCACTTAAAATCCTTTGACAGACTTTGTCAAAGCAGAGGATTCCACAAAATAATTTGAAGAGAGCTTAATAAGAAGCTAAGTGGAAACTATGGGATAGAATTTTATTGTTCACAAAAGATAATGTCAAGTATTCATTTCATGAAAAGCAACCAGGAAATGATTAGTTATAGTGTGACACCTTTGCTGCAATAGTGATACTTAATCTGGTAAGTAGATACTTCAAAAGACATGGAAGTAAGTTTAGAGATCTCACTGTAAAAAGAAGTGACAAGCTTTGAACTCAATTTGTGTAATTTTTGGAGAACATGGATCAATAAATGATAATCTTATTATAAATCATTGTTTAATCAGTACTTTGGCTCTTTGAAGAAGTAGCTCAATCCCAAGATCAACACATGAAAGAAAAAAATTAGAGTTTAAGCAACTAGGGGAATATATTGGCTATTTAAAATCTATATGGATAAAATTAATGATTTATAATGAACCATAAAAACCTCTGATTGGAATATTAACTAAAGGAATATGGCTTTAAATTGGGTATTATTCCAGAACCTACTTTAACAAAAAATATGTGAGTGATTTGTCAGATGTCTTAAACATGCCTTTGGAATTACTAGGGAAGTCTTACATAGGAGTCAGTATAGATTTGGGACAATTTTATTCTTTCTTGATTTGGGATATTTTGGGGGTTATAGCTAAGGAATTGCATCAATATCTGGGACTGAGAGCTCCAGCTACCTCTCATGAACCTTGTTGATAGCTGAAAGATCACACACAGCTATTGACACAGCTTAGATTTCAGAATCAGATTTTGGGTAGACTCAGTTGTCTTTTGGGGAATAATTTTTTTTAATATTGACTCTGCAAAAAATTTGGCTCCCAACTTTATCTGCTCTTGATTTCAGATGAGGTAGGTGCCTGAACTGGCATCAACCTCCCTCCCTAAGTGGCATAACTCTACATAAGGAGTTATTTGTAGCTATGGCTAAGAAGTCATATTTTCTCTTATCTATTCTGCCTGTTTTTAGAATGACAGATTTTCTCTGTATTCCAGATTAATTTTCTAGGTTATAACACATGGTTATAACAAAACCTTTGTTGGCAGCCTACCTTGTGATAACCAGTGCCTGCAGAATGTGGCAGTGGAGATGTTCAAGAAGGGTCTAAAGGATTTGAGACAATTGGTGATTTTGTACGTAATTTTCACTCTTGATTGTTCAATTTTAAGTTCTTCTATGCCTATATAGGAACTGCAGTATAAATGACTTTGTTTTCAAGGGGAGGGATACAACCACCTTAGAATCTCCTTTGAGAAAGGTTCTACCCTATTTTTATGTGTGAGATCCAGGTGTGTGTATCTCTGACAACTCTGATGAAAGCTTTTTTTTACTGACTAGCTTTGACCACAGAGACACCTTCCTCAAGTCAGAAAAATTCTATCAGATCTGATGAGCCTCACGTCAAACCAGCAAAACTCATCTTTTTGTCTCCCTCTTCCCACAACGACACCTTCAATAAATAACACTTTATTGCTCTTCCCAGAGCTCAACAGGGCCTGGGAATGTAGGACTCTGCTTCCCACTGAACCACGAGAAGGGAAGAAACTTTGTGAACCATTCCCCTGCCTGTGGTCCCTGGCCCTTCCCAAAGCAGCACCTGAAAATGAAGGTGACCAGTGCAGCATAGCCATGGTACATCTAGTGATTACATTTCTGCTAGGATGGCTCTATTTCTCCTTAGAACCCAAAGGAATTGCCGGGACATAAATTGCTATGTACAACACTAAGGAACTTCTCCACACTGATCAATCTAAGGGCAATTTATGTGCAAGAACCATGAAATGAAGCTAAGTTATTCTGGCACCTAATAAGGGAGTGAGATGGCATTTTTCTCTGATTGAAAGCCCACAACTCTTTAATTATAGAGCATTGGGCCAAACCCATCTTAATTTCATGCATTTTTAGGTTGACCGTAATGGGGATTCTTGTTCTTATTCAGATTAAATTTTTAGCTTGCTTTTTCATTCTGAGTCGCTTGCAAAGACTTTAGCAACCAATCTGCCAGCACAAACATCACTCTTGGTTACCTCTTCAAAGGCATTGCAGAAAACAGCCAAACCTCTCTCTGATCAGTGGGGAGGGCTGATGTTGCTAACCAAAAGGGAGAGTAAATGATTTAAATTGTTTATTATATCATGTCAATGTCTAAATCTGGGATGCTAACTGTAGGTGATTTGCTAACATGCATCAATATTATCATATGTGTTGCTGTTTTTCTTCTCCTAAAAGTTTTCCAGATGCAGAAAATACTGTGGGCCTTCAGAGGCAGATCCTAAATTATTCAGGTAATTTACTGTTCTGCCAATTAACTTGGTATTTCTAGAAGTCCTTGCAGAAATGGATATGTAAAAAAACCCCACCCAAAATCAGCTTTTTTCCCACTACCTGTGACAACACCATTCAATGAATTTCCTTGGTTTCGTGTCTGCAGAATGCTGATTCCTGACGAGCTGTCAGCATCACCCCAGCCATTTCACAGTGTTGACAGCCCTCTTCTGATGTACAGCACAGGACACTGAATAAATCAAAACAATTGGGAAGTGTGACAATGACATCAAGGAGATACAGTTTGGAGGGTCTAATTGAGGTGATACTCTTTAGTCATCAGGGTAGCAATGTTTGTTGACAAGAATCTGTTATATTTGCCAGAAAAACATATTTTTTACTGCAGGTCAGATTATAGTTGAAGTGTGAAATGGTGCAATATCTTTAATAATTAATCTCCTAATTCAAAAGCAGAAGTTTGTTATATTGATAACAATATTTTCCTCTTCTTTTTTATTCTTTTTCATTTTTCCATTGAAGTGTGCTTTCATGTTTCTTATTACTGGAAAATACCTGGCGTCTCAACAGCAACATTAACTCAATTTTTATTCCCTTAGGTGCTAACATTTCATCCAGAAACAGTTTAGAAAGGAAGTAAATCTTCCACTGGATTTTTAGATTGGTTTACTTACACAATTAAAAATAAATGAAAACATTTAGAGTCAAATTTGAAGTCTGTTATCAATAAAATGCACAGGGATCCATTCTGGCAACTTCTATTAATACTAATGGAAGTTATTAAGTATGTCTTCCCCAGGCATTGACGGGAGAATTTCCTGCTCATTTGTAAAGTAGGTGGTAAGTGAATGATCCTCTTCTGTTATGCTCCTGGAAATGTGCATTAGGTGTGGTTATGAACATTGTGAAGGAAAATCAAAGAAGGTTCTTCCAGAGGATGCTGTGGAAAGGTGGTAGAAGTTAGAAAATCAATAGATGTGGCAGCTTACTAGATCAAAAAGTGACCTCGGCTGATATTCGTGTTATCTTTGATGAATGGCTCTTTTAAATCCATGGGAATGTTGTACCATCCAATCTGAGATAAAAAGTTTAAGTGCTTCTGATGAACTTTCTAAATACCAGCCAGCAGATGCACTGGGGGCTATTAACTTTTGTACACCTACAAATGGCAAAACATACATACAAATGAACTACAGGAACCAAACCGGTGGAATCCTGAGGAGCACCAGCCTCCACTGCCTGCTGAAGGAAAACATGTGTCTGACATATCATTAATCAGAACTAGCTTAAATAAATTGTACATAAAATGTCAGAGGAATTTTGAAAGTAGTTTTGTGTATTGTCTGCAGATGTGGATGAATGATTTGTGCGTAGCTATTCAGTAAGTCTGTTTTCTTACAGATTTTCAAGTACCTGATTTGATTTTATTAACTTATACATGCACAGGTTTATTAATTTTACCAAACCAGAAGTGCATACATGCTATGCTGTGTTGATCCTATGACCTGAATTCCCAGATGATTCAGGCTGTATTATGCCTCTGTCCTGGATAGATAAATATTGCTGTGGGAAAGAGCAGCAGGTAATGCGGGCATTTGCTTCTTCCCAGATCGGTTCATGTATTCAGAACCTGATAAATCAGAATGACACTTAAAATCTTCTTTCTTTACTTATATATTTGGCTATGGCCAAAATATCACTGTTATTAAATGTCTATAAATTGATATTAATTTCATGTAAAATGGTCGACCCATATTTTAAATCCTCCACTGTTCACTGGGGATTTGCACTTGCCTTATATTCACACCATAGCTGAACTCTTTCAGACTGATTGCCTGCTATGTACTAGTAGAGATAAAAATGCAAGATCGCACCTACCCATAAAGTCCTATAAACTGACAAATTCAGACCTGCTATTAATTGTTCTCATCCAGAAAGGACCAACTTGTGGAGAAAGAAAATGACAATTTGGAAAGTTTTTAATGAATACAACAGAGAACTTCTCTCTTAAGGAGGAACTAGAATAATTTGAATGTAAATAACTTCCAAAGGAGTAAATTAGGATATCAAAGACTCTAAAATACTTTGGAATAAACATGGTCAGTGTAATTGTTTAGGCATGCTGTCAAATGCAAATTGTTCTGCAACTTTAAGGTAGGGAGACAACAAAAGACATCAGATAATTTTAAAATGACTTTGTTACTAATCTTCCCAGCAGGAGACAGCACATGTATGATACTGATTCTCCTGACAGAGCTGTGACATATCACAGAAACAATTTACCTTGATATTTGCTTTAATGGTCTCTCCCCATCTTGTTGGAAACCTTCAATTTCTTTAATATTTCATACTTTTACAATGAGTATTTATATTACTTAATAAATATGGAAAACAGAGTCTACTTTTCTGAAGATTCTACTCTTTCTGTTCATGCCTTAGAGACTTCCCTGTTTTCTTGCAAATTGGAGCAGCATTGAAAATGCCCATTCATATTGAAACCCTTGCATACAGACTTTCTCTGTGCAAAAGCTCTTAAAACAAAATTTTGGTTTGGAAACCTTTCAGGATTTTCCATTTCAGAATCATAAAGAGCCTTCACTTCCCACCTAGGCAACAACAAAGCAATAAAAGATTGAAAAGAATTAAATATTTGAGCACATTGAGATCTTTAATCTCTGCTATCGTGAGACACTTCTCCTGTTCATATAACTTTACTGAAATTTGCATTTGTTTGAATTTTATTTCAAGCTTGTAAATGGAGATGTGCAACACAAACACACATAGTGGTGCCACAGCATGAGGGTGTCATGGATAAGGATTTCTGTTAGGAAAGCTTGAGGATGAGCTAGGATCATAGAGCTGGTAGAGAGATGAAGAAATACAAATTATCTAAAAAAAATGAAACTTCTAGTGAGGCCATAATGCTTGGGGTTTGGTCAAGTATGAAAGATTTGTTTTTATTAAAGAACACAAGTCATACTGAGCCTGAAGTATTTTGCATGAGTGAGTCAAGCCCAAATCAATATAGCAGAGTAAACCTACTCAAAATTTCCTGCACACTGAAAGAAATTACATCTGTGCAGTCAAAGAGATGAGAATGTACTCGACATTGTTACCTGTCATACATGAAGAAAATGCATATCTGTAGCTAAGCATGGACACAAACCCCCAAAGTGAAAAATCTTGTGCTCAGTCACAGGGTAGTTCATGTAATTATTTATCTCATTTTCTGCCTATACGTTCTCTTGTTAAATTTTGCTTTGAATTTCAAGCTCCAACAATCCCTTCATCTCAATACCTGAAATTCACTTGCATTTGATTAGTTTCACACGAGTTTTATGTCAACATAAATCTGTCCTGTATCTGTGGCAAGGACTGAGAGTATTGGATTATGTTCCATGTGGGCAGTGAGACCCCCTGGTTCCCTGGTACCTGACACATCCTTTGTGTCCTCTTCACTTCAGCAAGTTTTTCCTTGTGATCTTGTAGAAGCAAAGTATGGCTCAGCACAATAAATCAAAGCAAATCAGGAGTTGTAGCTCATCTTCACCGGATTGCAATGGCAATGAAAACCAAAGTGCTGCAGTGAAGCAGCACTGCAGCGTCTGAATGCAGCACTGCAAAGCAAATAAATGTCATGGAGAGGGTAATGGGGGATGCTGATGAATACTCTAATGCCTATTTGTCTGGCCTTTTCTCTGACGCTGGGCAGAAGCAGTCCTAAAATTTGTAAGAACAGGGCAAATATCCCCCAGCCTCTAGCAATTTGTACCTCAGGGACCTCCAGGTGCCTTTGTATTTCATAGTCCTCAGTGGATTTCTTTACTTCTTTCTAATGGTTTTCTAAGCATGTGAAAATATTTAGTAGCTAACATCATTCTTTTTGAAAAACAATTAACATGTTCATTAAATGAAGAAAAAGGGAGTGGTGTAACACTGCAGCAGTAAGATTACTGCACTCGTGAATAACACTGGTTGCTAAAGCTGGGCTAGGTGAACACAAGCGTCTCTTTGGGGGATTTGCAGCTGTGTCTGCTTTCTAGGTCTTAAGCAGAAAATCCAATGTGAATTCTTTCTCTACTACAAAAAAGAAAAAAAAAAAAGGAAAATTCAGAGCCCAATTTAAACCCAGCGCTCTGTGTCCCTGCTGTGGACGTATGCACCTGCAGTTCAGCTAAACAATTTCCTATAATCTTCTGCTTGATCTGAAAGCACTTCCTTCATGTAACTGGAAAGTTTCATTACCATTGGACTACAATTTCTTCTTGGCAGAGCTGTAGTCTGTACAAAACACATCAACATTCAGCTAAAGCAAGCTCTGCAGTTCAGGTACGTCCAGTGAAGGATGCAAGCTGGGGACTAGAAAATATTTCTTAATTTTCCTGTCTTGGGCAAGAGTTGGAAAGAAAACGACACAGAGCAACCACAGAGCATTAATAAAAGCTTCCATTAACGGAGGTGGGGCATCCTGGGTTAGCCCACAGACGCTGTGGCTGAAGGAGAAACAATGCAATTGACAGCAGTAATTTCAGCAATTAGTCTGTTGCTGGAACAATTAATAGAGACAGGCAAGATTTGCAAAGTAAAAATAAGCAAGTTAAAGCTTTAAGAAGATTTCTTGAGACGACTGAATAATGGGAGTGTTAATTTTGCACTCCAAAGCTGCCAAGGCCTCTGGGAAGAGGCAGAGTTGGACATGGTGCAGCTCGGGATGGAGCTGGTGGGGACACAGCCCAAGGTGCCATGGGTGGCTCCAGGTCCGTGTGGCACCGTGGGGACCCTGTCTCCAGCACACACAGGGCTGCTGTGCACAACTACCTCATGCCCAACATGTTTTCTCATTGGTGTGATTGGGCAGTTGTCATTTTTTGAAACCAATTGATTGGCTCTATGTTTCCTTTTTTCCAGAATGATCCTATGGAAAAATATACAATACGCATCTACAATACACATCTACCACTCCTTCTATCTATCTATCTATCTATCTATCTAATCTATCTTATCCATCTATCCATCTATCCATCTATCTGCCTACCTATCCACAAACATATTACATGTAAAATTATATTATATATAAAATTTATATAACGTGAAATTTAGATTGCATATCAATTAATTGTACAAATGTGTGTAAATAAATATTTTATTTATATATACACAGCTGCATATAAAAGATGTTTACATATTTGTATATATCACCTATGTTTGAACATATTGAAACTAAATATATATCCTTAAATGTGTGGGTGAGTAACAAAAAACAGCTTCTTTAATAAGAGCAAATGAATGATTGGTTAAATTTTATGTGAATAGAAAGTTATTAGACAAAACCAAAGGCAGTTGCAGGGCCCCCAGCTCCAAAGGCTGCTGGAGAAGCCCTCACATCTCTGGAGTGGGAGAAATGTCAGATGGGGTAGTGATGGGCACAAACATGATGAAAAATGGGGCAGCAGAGGTCAGAGTGCCTCCCCAGCCTGTCCTTTCCTGCCGCACAGCATGTCCTGCTTCTGCTGAAAGCCTCTCCTGTGCTGGGGAGGACCAGGAGCATCATTTCTGAACCTTCCCCACAGCTGCCAGGCATTAGGAGAATGCAGGTTTTGGATATGCCTTATGGTACCCTTTGGAAGCTGGTGGTGATTAATCTTTCCACTTTGTCCCACTGCTGTGAGTCATTAGCATTTAGTCACTCTCTGCTTCATACCTGTTTGTTCAGAGGAGCTGCAGGTAGGTGTGTGCTGGGATATTGATGACCTGCTGCTGGAGGCCTCAGCAACACATGTAATTTTTACAATCTTTCTCCTGCTGGTACTTTGCATCCATGTGTTCACATTCTCTCTCCACTCATGTAGACATAAAAATGTTTTCAACAGTCTTCCACAGCCCTAGAAGATTCCCAGGCTTCTATTTCCTAATACTTACTACCTGCTGACAAAAAATGACAGCTACTTCTAATGGTGTGTAAGATTCCTTAAGTCACCAGACCTGTGATGTTGCCCCTCAAAATACAGCAGTGTACTATGGACAACTTTCAATTTTTCTGCTGCAGAATTGCAAATTAATATTGAAATTAATTTCCTTCTATGCGATAATTTTGTCTATAAATTCTATCTTATTGTGTCTTCATAAATATCTGTTTTATTGGATTCTCATAAGCTTTATTATGTATTTCTGCACTTTCTCATTGTACATTACTCACCTCACATTATCTCTTCTATTCAAGAAATGCTGCAAGAAAAAGTTTGAGAAGAGGAAGAAACACTGAGTTATAATAGTCTTTCACCAACTGTCCTGCTATGTGCTACCCCACTGGTTAATCAGAAATTTATTAGCAATAATAGAGATGTCATTAGATATCAGATGTAGATATTGATCCAGTTTCAAATGCCATATTTATAGTTGGAAGCAGCAATTGACTCTCTCCTGACATTAGCAGTGGAGTATTCAATGCCAGAAAGGCAATATGGAATTCAGTTCAAGAAATCTATTGCTAGGAAAGTCGAGGAAAACTGAGGAGAGCAAGAATAGGGCAGACATTTTTTAAGACTTTATATTAGTAAGAGGAAACTTGTTTTCTGCATGATTCCATCACAGAGCTGCTCTAATGCAATGTTAATCATTGAAATTCAGCTTCAAAAACCTACACAAACCTACAAAGGTTTGTACCTTCAGTCTCACATTCTGCTAGTAACAGCTGGAGGAATAATATTTCACAATATGAAAAAAGAAACTGTACCAATATTTTACCATCAAACTCATTAAATAATTTGGAAAGCTGCTTCAGAGTCCCTAGAATGATCATAAAAATCTGCTAATAAAAGTGAGTTTCACTCACTAAAGGGCAATGTGTGCAGGCCTTTGTTTTGGTTAGGGTTGGTGTTCTCCATAACAGCCCTGGTGTGGCATCCAGCTCCAGGTACTAGAGCTGGCACAAAGGTAAAATAAATAAATACTTAAAATATGATTCACATTATGCTGCATGTCCCCATTACACCTCTTGTGCCCTGGCTGACGGGAGAAAAAATGGAGAGCAATAAGATCTGCCAGATCAATAAGAAAATTCCACTTTGCAGGACTGTGGCACCTCAGTATAATTTTATGAATCAGGTACACAGGCAAAAGAAAATGCTGCCTGAGGCACCAGTATGACAAGACTAATGTAAAGTT
Source organism: Acanthiza pusilla (assembly GCA_036630365.1). Classification (NCBI taxonomy): domain Eukaryota; kingdom Metazoa; phylum Chordata; class Aves; order Passeriformes; family Acanthizidae; genus Acanthiza; species Acanthiza pusilla. The sequence goes on from JAXCHO010000079.1 coordinate 42,486,896, forward strand.
TACTTCCTCATTGACATCCCACAATGCTTCTGCTGTGGGCATTTTGTCCTGGATTTCCACTTTGTTGGGTCTATGTTGCCCACGCAGGGCAGCCCTGAGCAGAGCCCCGAGGCTGCCCCAGCAGCACAGCAGAGTTCTGTTCCTGGCCCTTCCTCATGCACGTATGCTGTGATACACATATATAAGTATATCTGTATAAGGTGTATCTACAGATAAATAATAATAATTTTTAAATGCATATTTGTACACTTTTTACAGATATTTATACAGACAAATGTGAATAAATGTACATCTAACGTAACACATCTTCTTTAAATTACTTTTCTTAGAAAGTCAAAGACGCTTCTCAATTAAGATACCAAGTTTAGAGTTTCCTGCCTGTCACAGTCCTTGAGGATGATAGTAAGAAGTCATTCAGGAGCTCTATAACTTAGTCCTTACTTTTTAAATTGAAGACAAAGCTTTCCCTTGAACAGAAAGATTTTCAGCTTAAGAAGACTGGGATTTCATACTAGGGGGCTATAAAACACCCTGTAGAACAAAAGTTCATAATCAATTGGGATTTCTAGGTGCTTCAATAAAAGATAGCAGTACATTGTACCCTGGAATTAAATTGTATAAAAGAACAATTACAGCACAATCTCTGTGCTGTAACAGTTCACATCTATCTATGCTCTTAAAAGCAGAGAAAACTAAGAATCGTTGTCTAAGGTGAGCAAACTCAGCTGGGTTTGCTTTGTTCAAAAAGAAAAATAAACCCCACACTGATGAGGACACAGTGATAATTAGTTAGCAGAACTCAATATCTGCAGCAAACAGAAAGGCAATGACATTTCTCTTGCATTGGTGTTTAGAGGTGTTGTTGAGGCGTGTGGTAATTTGCTTCAGAACACCTGGGGATGAAGATGGGCTACAAGAGAGAATTACCATAATGGGAAAACAGCAAAAACTGGGGAACTGGCAGGGGGAGTAAGTCCTGTCCTTACCGAGACAACACATTAGCTGATGGAGTTCACATTCTAGTTTCAGGCACAGTTTGTGGTTTCTCTTCACACAGTCACCCCAGCTGAACATTGGGGCACATTTTCCCCACCCTCACTCCCCCTGACCAGCTGCATAACCAACAGGCACTGAGAGAAGAGTGCACAACTTCCTCAAGGTAGGTGCGGCTTCAAAATGCAATGGTGTGAGGCGTTCACCATCCCTGACATAAACAGGAATACTGAATTTTGGGAGACTGGGGTCTGCTTACCTTTTAAATCTTCTGTAATTGGGGTGAACATTAGATAATGAAGTTATCCACACTAAGGAACTCAGCGGTTTTTTTTCCTTTTAGAATAGGAAGAACAAGAGCTGCTGGGGATCAGCTGTGAATGTACTATTGATTTCTCTCCTACTGTTACCATGAATGACAAATGCCTTGTAAGGCTTTCTCATTTAGCTGGAAATAAGAGCTTTTCCAGCAAAGTGCAACAGCACCACCACAATTCTTCCAGCATGAGGGGAGGGTACATTCTGCCAGGGATTGGTTTTGATTAACCACACCAATGAGGTGATACAGAGCTTTGTGCTTTCCTACCTTACCTGGATTTGCAGTCAGTGATATTAATCATGTTTTCTGTATTCACCATCAGTGTGGAGCCCAGCCACAGATGAGTAGCATTTTTCTGCCATGGCACGTGGCAGTTGCCTGTGCCAGGCTTCTCACTTGGCAGCTTCGTGTGGCATTGAAAGGGCTGTGTTTGCTTGGGAGCTCCCATGAGGCAGCAAAGCAGACTGGAGACAGCCAAGCCAAGTTTCATCTGTGCCTGTTATCAAGCATCATGAAGTATTTCAAATTTGAAGTGTTCTTTCGGCAGATTTGGGGAAGGATGAGGTTGCGTTTTCCCTGAACAGTCAAAAATTTCATGGGAATTGAAGAACTTGTGACCTGCACTGCTTTTTCAGCCTCTGGGCAAACAAAGGTATGGGTGTTCAAAGTTTAGGACACTGGTGGTTTTATAATTGAAAAGGAGTATGGTGAAAGATGAAATAAAGGGTCTTAGTATTCCAGTGCATTTAAAAAACAGAAATGTGCTTTTATCTTTAAAGACAGAGTTTTATATCAAATTTATACAACGGCTGAACTACACTGGCTGAATTTTAGCATAAACTTTGCTGAGATCTCTAAATATAGAATTTGATGCTTTTGGCTGTGTAATTGTACTAGACTGCTTAAAAAACATCCATCTTGCCCTATTACCAGTACCAGATGAAAGAAGGGCAATAACTAACCAGATGTTGTTGCATATGTGTCTGTTTGTGAATCTGCTTATTTTAGAGTACTTTAAAGAAAAACTAAGTAGAATCATGTAATTGTGGAAATAGGAAACTGGGAATAATGCAACATTGTATTTTTATTCTTAAGAGATTTAAATAAATAACTGAGCAAATCTACTTTGAAAATATTAAGTCTGTGCCTAAACAACAAATTATTTCTTACTCTCTTGTGCTTGTGAAAAAAGCGCATCAAAATTTATTCTCTGTATTCTTTCTACTTGTATATGCAGCTGTAATATTAGGTCAGTGTTTAATAGTATGCATAGCAATGAAAGCATTTCCAATTCCCATTTGAATGTGTTAAAGAAATCCAAAGGTTACAGTACAGTGCCCCGGACCTCACTGTGCCTTAAAAAGTAACAATAAATTTTACAGAGGAAATGATTCAGTCATCCCATCTTTGTTGTATTTCTTAAATTACAGATTAAAGTACATTGCAGTTAAAATGTCGCAGTTTCAATAAATGCAAAGTATGTGAAAGTCTGTAATTATACACACATGAATAGGAAGACACTTCACCTGCTTTGATCCTACAATTCCAACATTTCAGCATGACAGGGAATATTTCCATGAAGATGAATTAATTATGATCAGAAGCAGCTGCTTTTGAATGGAAACCTGTCTATTTACAGAAATTCCAGACAAAACCCTCTTTATGACAACACAGCAGGAACAAAACCAAGAAACCTCTCCCTTCCATGTGGTTCTTCACTCTCTCCATGCCAAAAATGCCTATACAGCAATGTCATAGCTTTTCAGATTTGTTGTGTTTTGGTTTTATAATTTTCCCCCTGGCTTTGTTCCTCTGCCCCTAACAGAAACACCGTGATCCAATCAGTTCCCTCAATTCATTAACCATGTGGGCACTTAATTACCCCCCTCCATCAGACTGAACGAAAAATGCTTCAGCAGAACAATAGTTTCATATTCCTGTGTAAATTGTGTGTTTTTCTTTTCTTTGCAGTTCTGGTGGTTTCCAATGACTCAGCCCCTAACATTTTGCTCTTTCTGGCAGCCTCATCTTCCGAGTCAAAATTCTTTACAGTTGTCACCATCACTACTGGACCTCAACACCTTATCATAGGGAGCAGGTTTTGTTTTGCCTGACCAACTGGGAACACACTGGTCATGTTTTCATCTGTGCCCTTCAAAGTACACCTGAAATCTGAGCAACCTCAGGAAGTTTCTCCCCCAGGAAATGGAGATTGGACAATTTCTTTCCTAGTGTGGGTCATTACTTGAAATAAAGAGAAATGCCTCCAAGTTTGTATCAGCTGAAGGCAAGACAATGTCTCGAATTAGGAATCTTACACTGCTTACTTAACTCTTATTTCAGGGATTCTGGAAGTCCATCACTCTTTTTCCCCCCCTATGTCATTTTAAATTTCAAGAAAATAAATAGAAATTGTTCTTTCTAGGCAAAACTGGGTTATGCATTTAAATTTAATTTCTGATGCAGCTCTTCAGAACTGGGCAAGGGATGGATTTGGGAAATAATGGAGTTTCAGGTTAATCATCAGTGTTTATCTTTCTGTAACAGGATCACCTGGAGCCACTTACTGGGAATTACAAGTCCTTGTTTGAAATGCATGGGACCTGTCATTAAAAATTTAGAGTGTGAAAAAACTGTAGAAGGTATCTCATGTCCTACAGGTAAAATGGGATCTAACTGCTACAGGATGAGTTTTGTACTGCTTACAGTTGCACTGTAGCAAGCAGAAACTTAAGTTCTGCCCTCAAAAACCTGCAAGTATAATAACATTTTTCCTATGAGAATGATTTGGCAGCCTGGACAACTGGAAAAATATATGTAAGGAACCTCCTTAGAAAATTTGTCTTCCCCACTGCATCAAAGAATGGCTTTACTTAGAAAGAGTCTGCAGTGCAGAAGAATGTGGGAGGAAGCTGAGTATGAAAAAGAATTCTCCACCAGAAAGGAATGGATTAACAGAATTAATCAGAAATTTTGTAAGGGTTTGGTTTTGTTCATAGACTTCTTTTGATTTTTTTGGTGGTGTTTATTTGTCAAAACTGAAACCTTTACAAGTTTGTGGAAAGTTTAGGCAACTGTGCATTTTGCTCTCAAAATTAATTGAATTAATTATTTCAGCAGTGCTTCAAAGATGACAAGGTGTCACATTTTAAGATTTAAAAGATAGATTTATTTTCTATCTTGCATAAAAAGAAATCTAAATTATCAAAACTATTTAGAAAAGAATTTAGTGTTTTAACTGTTCTGCAGTCAATTCTCTTTGAGGGTTTGGCTAATACAAATGTATGCAATTTTTAATTTTCTTACCTTTTTGCAATAATTATTTTCTAACATCTTGAAATTTCGCTTTAATGGGAAAGCTATTTCACCCTCACAACTGCTAATTAACTCAGTTATTCTTACTCTTTGGAAATGAGTGATTGCCTCATAGATCTCAACTACATTATCTATGCCAGAAACAGTCAACTAATCCCACGAACCAAAAAAGCCAAAAAAAGCACTAGATTATATTCAAATTAATTTATCATTATTTTTTTATTTAAAAAGCTGTGCTTTACTTTTATGCAGTCTCATTCTCTATTGTATCACATATGTATGAATTGCTGATGTCAGATAAAAAGCTCAGCTTTGGCAAAGCTGATCTCCTGCTTCCAAGAGGGATGTTGAGTTTTCTGAAGTTAATTTCTATTCGCCAAACAACAAACATACTGCAAAAACCAAACCATTTCTAGGTACAAATAATATTTAAACTTATTCTCTTTTCTTATCTTATGACTGCTAATGTTAATCTATATTCCAGTATATGTTGGAATTTACATGTCTGCAGCCCTTTGCAAAGAAACCAGCTCTGCTAATGAGTGCAGAAATGCTCCCCCATTTGAAATATAATGTATGTTAAAAATTACAATGCCAGAATCGTGCTAAGTGAACATGTTCTACCACTTCTTAACTGTTGTGAGTCACTTTTGAGTGGTTCATTGCAGAAATATAAGTGTAATTTTCAGTAGATGGAAATACCACTGCCATGTTACATAAATTAAAAACATTTCAGAATTCAGATCTGAAAAGGACATCCTGGCTTCCTATACATTTACTGATAGAATTTATGTTTTCCTGTAAAGCGTATTAGAGTAATCAGGGAAGAGCTCTGAAATATTAGGTATTCTCCATCCAAAACTATGAAGAGGAAGTAGAAGTGTAGCACAATAAAAAAAATCTTAAATCACAGGGCAGCAATGTAAAGGTTGCATATATTAACATTGTATCATTTTATAGATGTTTTCCAGATAGTTTCCAATTATGTCATGGAAGCAATAAAACATAGTATTTCTATATTTACCTTATGGTAATGGAAATTCTTCATCAAGGTTTTATGCTGATTAAATTTAGCTATTTTTCTAAAGTATTTTTTCGTTGAAAGTTTTATTCTTTTTGCCAATAAAGTTTATTTTTTGAAGAAAATACATTAAGCAAAACTTCGAGTGAAATTTTTTTCCAGTTATTTATTGGAGTAGTTTTCTTTAATTTTCTGGTTACTACTTGTTACAAATAAAAAATGGAAGTAAACTAACCATGTACTTATGAGTACTCATTTGGTTGAGCCAAAGTATACTCCTGTAAAATTGTTGTTACAGAATATAACATATTTTCATATATTCTCATACTTTCAAATTTTACTTTCCTAATTGCTAGAAGCACTTTTTCTCAAAGTAAAGGGGGAAAAATGTTTGACAATATAAAGCCTGGGAGACAAAATGTGCACTGTCCAACGTGCTTAAAGGCACATGCCTGCTTAGTCTCTTCAGTGCCAACAGAATAACTGATGTATATTAGCTTAACTGTTCATATGTTAAATTATTCATAGGCTTAAGTATTTTCAGGACTGGGCCATGGTTCTGGTAAATGACATGAGTCCTTAAATGCTAGGGGTTTGTTTTTCTTTAAATGTGATATGTAAGGTCCTTAAATATAGCTCTCATGTTTCTTTAACGTATTATGGCAGTTTTAGCAGAACGTCTCTTTACATTCTTCGTCTTGTAATTCATATTAAATTGTAGTGAATAATGCAAACATATAGACTTCTGTTGCAAACTGACTAAAAGTCTATCAAAATCTGCACTGTCTGATGGAATCAAAATTTCCTTGCTAAATCTGGTTCCCTCCCAAAGCTATTTATACATTTGCTAATGCCTCACTTTGTGTTACACCAGATAAGTCACTTTGCATTATGGTTGTGGAGTGTAACATGTCACAAATGGCGTAAGCAGGTGTGACATAGTGGAAAGCAGTGACTGGAACATGATATTCTAAGAAGTTCTGCCAAAACACCCTGCAATAAAATTCCTACCATTATTTTTCTTCAAGACACACATGTATTTAATATACAGTCCTTAACAGCATCCTTTGAAAATTAATGAAGAAGAGCTCCTTTTGATTGCTGGTATGAAGATTGTTGGGTACAAGCAGCATTTCAAGCCTGGCATACAACCTGTTAAAATATGAGTTCATGTATGATGTATTAGCCACGTTATTTTTACTGCCACAGGCCTGATAGGAAATGTCTTGGATCTCACACTGGTTTACCTTATTTCACATCACAGCCTGGAATTCACACATCTGTGTAAACCCTTGTATACTGGTGTAATAGGATCTCTCCTTACATGTATAAAAACTCCTAAAGCAACACAATTTCCTGTTACAAACAAGTTTTATGTCAATGTGATCTTTTGTGTATATGTCATGTGCTACCTGGCAATGAAACCCTCGTAGATTTCTCTGCGTAGCCATGTGCGTTGTCACAGAATCACAGATGAATTTCCATTTCCTCTTACTGTAATTAATTTAAAGTTAATTCACTCGGGGAAAAAAAAACAATTCTGGAACCCATGGTATGGCCTGAAGCAATGTAGTTAGCCACAGTAATGATTGTGGGGCACCTCAACCCCAGCAGAAAGATGCCTGCATGAGGCACACATCTCGCCAGTCCTTGACTCGCTGACCTTCCTTTGTGGCTTGCCATGGGTGGGGTCCCACTCTGGTGTGTTTGTGTCCATGATGAACAGGGTGGTTCGTGGGCTTGACAAGGAAAAAACACTGAGGTTATTAAGTAAGGACCATCCCGGGTTTAGTAATAATCACTTTAAAAGAGTGTTAATTTGGATAGCATCCAGAATAAAGACCTCTATTTTGACAAGCTCTTTCTACTTGAAATGGTTTTCATAGTTGTATAAAATGCATAAAATTGCTTTAAAAGTTTGGGATGGGACCATAGAAGAAATTTTAAAAGGAAGTTGTGCACTGTTCTCTGAAATGCAGTTGTTGGTATCTTAAAAATGAACACCTGAAAGATTTGGCTTTAATGGAGTGGAAAACTAACTAAACTATTTCATGTAGAAGATGTTAATTGCTGATCAGACAGCAAGAGACTAAGACAGAGATAGTAAATTATTTTTGGCATAGCTGATACTAGATATCTAATTGGATCAATCGAATAGCAATGTGATTGACAAATGTGAGCAAAATGAAAGCACATATTGTATCGATAAAATAAACTTGAAATTATGAAAATTTATACATTATTCACCTGACTAGTGCTGTCTGATTACACTGATTATAACAACCCGTTGAGACCATAGCAAATATGTTTCTGTTGCTTTGATGTGAAAGGTTTTACGTTGTTTGTTAAAAGATCTAAATGGGAAATTTTTAGCAAAAATAATTCTTGCACTACACAACTTTTAATACCCAGCTGCAAAGGTATCTGATTTTTTTTTCTTTCTTTCAGAAACGTTAGCACATCAGGAAATTTTAATGAGGCATAGGATTAAGAGTTGCTTAAAATAAGGTGATATTATATGACAGTCAAGTAGTTCTCTTTGTACCACATACCTCAATAAACATTTTAGCCCTTTGGAGTGAGAGAAAGGGAGAAAGACAAAAAGAATATGTTTCTGCCTGGAAGAAACTGTTAATATAGATAAAATATCATTAAACAGGCTACATGGAATGTGCAATGCAATGCAGATAAAATAGCTGCTATATTTATCAGCATTCTCTAGTGTTTTAGGATTTCTTAGCAAAGTCACTGCTTATAAAAGGTGCAAGACTGACAGCATAAGAATATGAAGTCCTTTGTCTGTCTCCTGGAAAAGTACTGAGTAGGCAGCAAAGTCCTGGTTCTCTTTTCCTTTCAAATTATTTGTCATTTGTGTCACTGTTGAATTTACTGCGTGGTTCGCCTTTGATTGACAACAATAATTCACAGAATATATGCCTCTCTGCACTTGAGGCCCATTATACATCAAATGAGCATTAAAAAATAAAAAGTGTCTGGTTTCTGTAGCTGTTTTGTGTCTTCCAGTACTGGACCAGAGAAGGACCCTGATGCTCTGGGGAATGCACAAATTGGTTCCTCAGCCCATGGGCAGTGAGAGTGTGATGCAGAGCCATGGGCAGGGGTCCTGAGGCTGGAAGGCAGCGTGGCAGGCAGGCTGATGGAGCTCTGGAAGCCAGCAGAATGCTCACCAAAATGGAGTGGAAGTGGTGGCAGCAGTTAGAGATGCCATTCAGTCCTTGGAGACAATCCAGATCCTTCCTCAGGATCCTTCTGCACCCACAGTTTTGTCATGTGGATGTTTTCCTCCAAGGAAATGGGTTGAAACCGCAAAGGGATCCCATAGATCAGGAGAGAGATGATAACAGTCCCCATTGCCTATGCCAAAAGTTTAATAGGCATCTTAAATGTTTCTACGATAGATGCTGATCTGCTGCCAGCTGGTGCACAGAGTGCAGCGTGTGCCAGCTGGGCTGGGTGCAACAGACATCCCAGCAGATATATATATATATTTTACCCACTTCATGGTATTTTGCCTCAATTGCCAACATCTTTGGAGTACACGATTCATCTGCCAGCATTCCTGCTCCTTTGTGTGGTGTGAAGAAAAGATTCACACTTTTGTTAATATTCTAATTTCACACTCCAGAAGAGCATTCTTGTCACTAGAGATGCCCTAAAGGTTAAAAGCAATTGTAAGGACCTGATGAGGTTTTGCTTCAGACTTGTAGAGAGGAATGCCAAATTCAGAAAAAGGGGAGTCAAAAGCGTTGGGCTGTGGGTTAGCCAGTGCCAGAAGTGACACGCTGCAGTTGTCAACCAAACCCTATAGATGCTTAGAGTGGAGCAGATGGCACATTTCAATACATTCTGCATTATGAGGAATGTGCTTTTTTTTTATAATGAGTTGCTAAAATCTGCAATGAAAAATCGCAATAAGCAAATAAATCATCTGCCTGGATCGTCTGTCACCAGAGCAGTAGGAATGATTTGGCTGCACACTGAAGCAGCGCAGTAGTTGTTGCAAACTATTGATATTTTTTTGTAAGAGTTAGAATGGACCACATGTCTTAAAAGTTCAACTAAGCTTGAATGAAATCCCAAGATGTAAACTATACTTAGACAGAATTTTCTTGCCTGAGGGACTCTTCAACTTCAACATGCTGATTGCTCCTGCAGCCTCTGACACTATTCCATCTGCTCCATCTGTTGTCGTCCAGTTAACACTGGGGGAGGTTACAGCTGTGCTCTAGTCTGCTGAAAGTGCTTTCCTAACCTGATTATAAGACTACTCATAGAGCTACACGCGGCAGAATGCTCCTTCTGCTCCTTCTGTATTAAGCACCAGAAAAAAAATAAAGGAAAAAAAGCAAGAAAAAAACAAACAAATGGGAGTTGCTCCCCGAACTGCTTTGTCTATCAGGTGAAGATCATGACATGGTCTGAAAACACAAAGCTTTCTCTTATTGCTCAGAGAAATATCATCTGAGATGGTAACCTTCAGTTGAGGGCTTAAACCCTCTGATGCTTCATCATAAGCAATATAACCCACGTAACTCACTAGAACTTTGTGTTTATTTCTTGGGAGAGGGGCATGGGCATGGAGAGGAAAAGCCTTGCTCTGGTTTCTCCTTTCAATGTTCCATTCAGAATAGGACCAGACAGGTGATTACAATAATGGCTGAATTTACTTGCAGGCAGAGTCGAGGCAGTGCTCTCCTGCCCCTCTCTCTGGTCTGGGGTGTGCTCTGCTGTTTCTATCACTGCTCACCCACTTCTGTAGCCCTTCCTCCCTGGGACACTGCCTGAGTCTATGACAGGATTGTCCAAACCCAGTGCAAAAAATAAACTGGAAGTTCAGGCTTGACTGCGTGCTGAGACTGCTTAACCTCCAGACACAGAGACAACCAAGGTTTTAAAACTATTACTTCTGTTTTTTATAGTAGTCCCTAAAGCCTTTGGATCCACAGCTCTCTACCAAAGTGTCTGAACAATCACTGAGTGTCAGTAAATTCGTAATACAACCACGGTGACACAGCCCATCAAATCAATGCCACCCCATCCACTGCAGAAACGTTGGGTGTGGTGTTCCAAACCAATATTCTGTAAACATCGGATAATACTTCAATGTTGTGATGTGCTTAAATGAACTTTACACAGCTGATCCTAAATGCTTTTACAGTGCTCTGCACTTCTATAAACTCTCTGATATTTTCAGATATATGGTCATCATGTTTTCCTGAGCCCACAGACAGTGACTTATCTCCAGCCCCTTCTCTCACTTAAAGGCAATATCCTTTCCAACTGATGGTTTTCATTTCAGCTGCCAAAAGACAAAACAAAACGAAACAAAAATCCTTTGGTTTTGTCTCCCACATGTATTCTAACCTGCTTTTAAAAGGTCTGAAGGAGGTGAATGGTTGAGTGAGGGGGGAAAGAGTTAATTGAAATATGGATGTTTTAAGTCAAATTTTAATCTTACAACAGACACTGGCTTAGTTGAAAGCATAAAAGCGTACTTGAGTAGCTTTTTAATGTCATTGCAAAAATTTATCTCCAGAAAGGAAAAATAGCTTTTAGTTACTCCAGACTGTCATGGGTGTGATTACAGTGAATTAGAAAATACATGAGGAAAAAAATCTCTTTTATGCAAAAACTCACCTTGAAGAAATTTAATGAGTTAGTGAGTGAAGGTTCTTGCAAAGGTGCATTGAGGACTTTCGCATGAGTCTGCAGTCTTGGGAGCAGATAGCTGAGAGGGAGTAATCACAGATATGAGTACATATTAAGACTATCTTCATGATGCCAAAAGTTTAAGTGAGATTAGAATCAGTCCCTTTAGCTTTGAAGCACTTTGCTGAGCAGTTTTGGATCAGACCATATAGACTTACACCTTAATAAAAATCCACATATGTTATCTAACTCTTCAGGAGGAAGCACAGATATGTGATAAAACCAGAGCTACAGTATTACAGGCTGCTAAATGCATTCCCTAAATCTGGAGGAGTTTAGTTCACAAGAAAGAGGCTTTGCATTCCAAGTAAATGAGATTCTGCAGCTCTGTAGGGAATAGCTTTAATTGGAAAGTCACATTCCTTGCCTCCCATGTAAATAAATCAAGGTATTTGAATTTGGTTATGGCCTTTGTCTAGCTTGAGGCCAACACCAATCCAAGGTAATGCTGTGAAGGTTAGAAATAGCACAGGAACCAATCTTCACATTAATACATATGCAACACCATGGGCAACACAGAGGTGTCTCAAGCTGGGATTGAAGTGAACCCCATTATCTGTAGAACATATTAATACAGTAAAAAATAAATGCAGTGGTGATGTTGTATTTGATTTGGGGTAAATTTTTGGTAGGTTATACAACAAGCTACTAGCAAGTTAGGAGAAAAATCAACCCTCTCAGCTAAACTAAAAATGGGCTAAGGCAGTTTTTATTATTTCCTAATGAATTACATTTTAACATGCAGTTACAAAAATATCACCTACCCCCAGCAAAAGCAATGGTGATGTTTCTGTCATCCTCAGTGTTTTCTCACTCCATTAAAAATCCAGCTGGTAGCTCTCCAATCACTTTAAAAAAACAAGGACTAATGTCTTTAAATTATCGCTGTACATGGAAATATATTGTTCTTATTTACTGCTTGCAATGCTTGGGTTCCACAATATAAAGTGCTGTACAAAGGCAGTAAAATACATTCCCAAGTTTAAGATAAGCAGCAAATTAGGGAGTAGAATAGATTTTCTTTTTTTAAATCATTCTCTGGAAACATGGAAGAAGATATCTAAACTCCTACAGATCCTCTCTTTTATCATTACAGTTGTTTTGCTATTTGCTATGTAGATGTGTCCTTGGTGATACCATGGGGAAATATATGATTTTGCCATATCTTCATTTCCAAAATATCCTAAATACGTTAGGGAAAATCATTAATAAAGTGACACTTTGAAGCTTCTGTATTACATTTATAAGAGGAACTTAGTTAATCTACTGTATCAAACTAGTTATACACTGGAAAATGTCATGCTTTTCATAATCAGAATTACATTTTCTCTTTGAGTCCCCATGGCTATACATTGACATATAAATGTTTTACTTACAGAAGTTTATGTTACACTTCCCAGGAGCATGAGCTATCCTATCAAATCATGAATCATTTCACTTAGCTGTATAAACTTTAGGCATGAAGCCTAAATAAGTGCTCCAGTCTTCCCCCATAGCCAACAGACAGGGGCTGATCAGAGCAAGCTTGTCCCTTGTTACAGAGAGTATTTTATAGGAGCTTTCACCTAAATCTCAGATATCTGAATATAAATGAGTATCATCCCCGCTACTAGTGCAATGGAAATTCCTGTGTGTGGTTTAAGAGCAGGAAACCTTCTGCAATAAGATGACAGCATAATATCAAATAGCAAACATCTCCCTTGAACCTAAGAAACACAACAGTCTGAGTTTTTGAAGTCAGAAATTATTTCTCTGAAGAACCCTCAATGAACAGCGTTTCCCCATTCATAAGCACTGAGTCTATGTGTGAAAGAACAAGAATTTTATTATGGGAATTAGAAAAGCTACGTGAATGATAACCAGGTTTACTCTGTCAGCAGCTCATAATCACAATGCCTTTCCATTCTGGTGATGATGTAACAGGAAAGCACCCTTAACTGTGTAATTTATTTCTTTTTTAGGGTTTGTCTACACTATCACATAATTTAGTTCCTGAGTTCATGGCCCTGGATCCTTACTGTCTGCATTGCAGGGATGTTAATTTGCATTTGGGATTTCTTTGACAGTAAACCAACCAGAGCAAGTGGCACAAATCTTACATGCAGTCAATGCCAGGGACCCCACCACACCTGCAGGGCTGCACCTTTACCCTCAATGGTCTTTAGAGACAGAAAGTCCTGCAGACTCCAGGACTTGCAAAATGTAACAATGCAATAAAAAAAAAAATCAGTTAGGTGCTGTGTAACACAACTCAATCCATGTTCAAACCGAATTTCACTTAAAAAACCCCAAACCACAACAACGCTCAGAAAAAAAATCCCAAAAACCAAAAAACAAAAACCAAACCAACCAACCAATGAAACAAAAACAAACAAACAAACAAAAAAATCTGCCAAAACATCGTGTCTAAAGGAAATGTGGTTACTCCCTAGACAATGATACCCTAAGCCAATTTGAAAGGGACTAGCCCTGATCAGCAAAAGCGTTTTTCCACACTTCAGCAGTTTGCTTAGGGCTGTGGGTGATCCCTCCTTGGGTGGGATGCATTTAGCAGTAGGGTTGCAACCTAAGGGTATCAAACCCTGTGTGCAGTGTGTTGGTAGTGCATTCCGAGTGTCCTGAGGTGCAGACAGATGGGTTTGTCCTCAATTCTTCACACTGTGCTGCTCAGTGGTGGTGCTTTTACTGTTTGACTACATTAAAAAGCTGCAGAATTCAACAAGTGATGGTGTTCATTCTCTGTCAAATGATCATTTTGGCAATCAAATCCTCACGGATGTACATCAATAGCATACAGTACTTTTAGGTAGAGGTAATAAGAAGGTACTGCTTCCCAAAAGCAAAAATAGTTTTCCTTTTCTCTTATTTCAATTATGATGCCTAATCAGTTCTGAATTTCATCCTGTTTATGGTAATTCCCAAAGTGTCTTGGAGATGATCAGGAAGAGAATTTCTCAAAACAAGTTCTCTTTGGAAGACATTCCAAGTCTCTCACTCGTACTGGGATGTGGCAGAAAACAGCTACTATATGGAGATCTAACTAAGAGGAGCTATGTTGATAAAAACCTGATGAACAAGGTCTTTTCACTGAAAAATTCTGTTTCAGAAACACTGGAATATTTTGGATAAACCATTTAATTTTAATGACATTTCCAACAGAGTTTTAAATAGTATGCAATTTTCCTTCTTTTTGTTTCAATAGAATCATAGAACGGTTTGGGTTGGAAGGGACCTTAAAGCTCATCCCCTGCCATCCCCCTGCCATGGGCAGGAACAAGTCCCACTAAACCAAGTTGCTTAAAGCCCCATCCAGCCTGACCTTGAGCACTTCCAGAGGTGGGGCATCCACCAGTTCTCTAGAAAAACTTTCTAGTATCTTATCACACTCTGAGTTTAAAAAAAAAAAAAAAAAAAAAAAAAAAAAAAAGTGAGGAAGCCTTTAAAATAAAGTTTTTAGAGGAGAGAAACCTCACACCATAGCAATTCTACCAGTTTAATGCCAATGCCTATTTTTAGTTTGCTTTCTTTTAGACATTATATTTTAATTTCACTGAAACTTCAATTATTTAAATTTTTTTAAAGATTGATTTTAAACTGTATCACTGCATGCTACATTTACAGTAACAACATGAGCCATCTTGACACCAACAAAATAAAACATTCCGATGAATTGCAGAATTCTCTAAAATGAAATGTTTTCGAATTCTTCTTCTTCATATATTTAGAAGTTGATATAGTCTACTGAGTCTTAGGAGAAGTGTGGAAATGTCAGACTCTCACTGGAAGAAAAATTGTTAACAATGATCTTAATAGGCAGAGAAAGCAGATTGCTCTGTGTCCACGCACCGGTGGGAGCACATTACCTTCCAGAGGGCATTGCTTCCCAGCCTCTGGTGGAAGAGAATTGAGTTACCTTGCTGGAGTCAGGGCTGTGCAATATCCCAGTGTCCCAGTGCACATTCCTGTCACTCACCGTGGGTCTGTAACCAGAAGGTTTAATATTGTATGACTAAAGGATACATCACTTTTTTTTGGCAACTATCCGCACCGGGAAGTCTGAAGGGAGGTGAGGTTCATACACAAACTACAAATAAGAAACTACCCCTGTAGCCATTGGGGTAGGAAGCATTTTAGGAACGTAACCAAAAGAGTTAAATGATAGTGAATTTTTGGAGGATATTCAGCTCTGTGCTGAGGTACCATATTATGCTTGAAATTGTCCCTTAGGTTTTATAAGCCACATAGACAGAACAGAAAAAAAGTAGCCAGGAGGAAGCACTTGTGGGACGGGAGTTTGGAACACAGGGAGATGGAGGTTATATGTGAGGTCTTTTTCAGTGATAGGAACTGTCATGACTCTCCGCAGAAGAAGCTGAAGGGAACATACAGCCCTGTGTCCCCAAGCACGAGAACGACCCTTGGTGCAGCAGGGAGGTGCACATCTGGGCAGGAGTGCTGTCCTTGGGCTCAAGGACACTGCTACTGCAAGGCATTAAGTGTGTGAGCCATCAGGACTGCTGCACTACAGCTTCTCTTAACGAGTTTTAGGCAGAGAAAGTATTTCTCAGTGTTATTATCCAATTAGTGAAAGGTGTCACTGCCCGAATTAAGGTGCAAACGAGACCGTGTGCCAAGTTTGTAATACAGATTTTATTTAACAGTAAGTGTGAGGTAGAGAGAGAGAAGGAAATAGAAAAGAGGGGCAGGAAGCAGGGAGAGAGAGAGGGAGAGAGACAGAGAGATCACGTAGAAGGTAGTCACCACTTTTGAATCCAGCAGTGTTCTGTCGGTCCTTCTTCACCCTGGGCTTCCGAGTACAGGGGTGGGGGTCAGAGTCATTCTCTGCAGGTGTCACCTGTGTACAGTCCGGGTTCCAGGCATCCACGGGCACAGATGCCATTCCCATACCTTGGGGTGATATGTGTATGAGCAGCTGCTTCCTTTCCCAGTTTGTCACGGTGGGAATTGCTGTCGGGATGCCTCAGCTCGGTTGGTTACAGCCAAAGTCGTGGGTTTGATCCCCATATGGACCATTCAATTAAGAGTTGGGCTTGACACTTGTGGGTCCTTTCCAGCTCAGAATATTCTGGGATTCTCTGATTAAGCAGGATGTGCTAACCAGATCTCACCATCAGGGCTGGAATTAGCACCTTCCTGTTGCAAATTCCTCACTTCTGTGCTTATCCCAAGTGACAAAGATGTGGTGGCTTAGTTACTTCTTACTAAGTTGGCAAGTTACAGCTGTGGCCTTGACAGTGCTTTGGGACAGACAGCTGTATTTTTTAAGTCCTTACACTCAGTTCCCCTGATAAATTGTTGTATGTTGCTACTAAGTGTAGGAAAATGTCTGCTTGGCTCCACCACAGAGGAGGCAGCATTCCAGGTGGTCCCTGTGGTCCTGAGTCTGATGGCTTGTAAAGTGCTCTAGAATCCCTTCAGAGGACAAAGTGGACATTTAAATGGAAAATAGTGATTATTTCTCCCATCTTTCCTTTTCTATCTAATGCAAGCATTCTGAAACAAAAGTAATTTCATAAATCTTTATTAAAAATAATAGCTAAGCTTCTAAAATGTTTCTCCTGCTAGTTAGTCGCTTTCAGCAACAGAAAACAAAGGAGTTCTATTCTCTCAAAAGAAAGTGCACTTGCTTCACAGTTCTTATTGTCCCTGCCTGAAAGAATCCCACTAATCTTAAAATAAAGCACATTGGGGATCCATAAAACTTCAAAGTATGTAATATATTTCAGAAATACTGTTCATAAGCTCTGTTTTTTTGAAAAGCAATATTTGTAAGCACAAGATGATTCTGCACATCACTCGTAACTCCCTCTAGCACTCACAACAAAATCCAAAGGAAGAATCTAAAAATCTGTGCAGGCATCAGCCTAGGACTGAGCTCTGCCATGAATTCAGCAGTGCAGAAATATTGCAATTCCTTTTTCTTCTATTCCTGCAGCTCAGTGATCCAATTTATGTAATCTATTTTAAGATGACCAGCAAAGGAAGTTTTTCTTCTGGTTTTGGAGAAAATTCATAGCAGGATACAACAACAACTGTGTAGATACAAGCTGTGGCTATGTTTTAAAAGTGCATGGACTATAAAGAAGACTGTAAATTTTGTCCGCCGGTTATATCTTGGGAAAAGGCTGGCAAATTGAAAACACTTCATTGTGAGTTTATTCTGTAGAAATATTCCTTCACTGGGCAGTGAGCCTTCTCCTGTGCTTTGAGATCCACCGCAGAGAAAGACCCTCTATAAATATGAAGCCTCTTCCGCTGTGCTCATTTTTAAATAAAACCCTGAGGATGATTTCTGCCTCATTTGCTGTACCACTGGAGAATGTGCTAAAGAGGTTCAGGAAGAGGCCAGTCCTTGCTTGACTCCAGTGTTATGGTTTTATTCTCTGCTGCTTTGTCCTCTGCAATGTGACATGTTGTGGCACAGCCCGAGAAAGGCACAGGCTGCTCCCTCAGGGATCCTCTCTGTGACCCTGCGCGGGTGGGAGCTGATGCTGGGGACATTTCGCTTTCACGGGGAGGTTTCACAGAAGCAAAGAGAGAATGGAGATCTCTAGCTGGACCTGCCAAACCACGCCTTTGAATTCTGCAGCAGGAATGCTCCGGCAAGGGTAGGACCACGATTGGCCACCAAAGCAATGCAGCCTCTGCTGCAGACTCTCCGGGGTCAGGACCATGGACTGCCTTCACACCTTGCAGCTCCTGTGCCCTCCGCACTGCAATCTGTGCTGTGTGCTTAAGGGTGAACCCTGCTGTTGTTCCATTGCAGGATTCCTGCTGGATCCAGTACTGAGGTTTGAATTGTGATGGAAATCACCGTTACAGAAGAAGCAGTCATTTCTTGCTGGAAGTTTAATCAGCTCAGTCATAATTGCGGTACATCTGCTGTTACTCGATTATTTGCTAGCACACACGTGCCTGTACACTCTGATAAAGTGAGGGTCTGCAGGCATTTCTCTGAGAGGTTGACAGAGAGTCAATGTGTGTAGGCTGAGGCATCCTAACTATATTATTGTTTTAACTCCCTGCATTATCATCAAGGATTGAGAACAGAGGAGGTCAAGCCCACAGGTTATTCAGCCTTATGGCTGCTCTGATTTAGAATGCTCCTTTAATGCTTCATTGCAGAAACAAAAGGAAATTCCGGCAACAGTGCTGAACTGGCCTCTGTGCATAATTTTGTCCATTCAAAATGCTGATTTAATTCAAGATGTTATATGTGGATTGCTCGCTGATGAATTTTATTGCTATATACATGATCCTAAGGCTTCTGCTCTGTGTTTAATTTGCAGTGACTACACAAATTACTTTTTATTATTTGCTCTAAGTCATAGATTTTTATTTTCAGATGTCAAAGCGTGGCTGGCTTGCTTGATGCTTTACACAAATAGTGAAACAATTCAACATGGAAATTCAATCAAAGTACAATTTCACCATGAAAACATCTCTAATGTTACACTCAGCTTGTATTATTCAATGAATTTATTATATACTATAAATATACAACCACCTACAGATCAGTAATAGTATCTTGGGAAAGCTCTGGATATTCTGAATGCCTGTGAGATAGCACCTGGTTTTGTATGCTAAGCTTCCTAAAGCAAACAATACTCAATTTAAGCTAAAAAAAAAATTGTTTGAAACGAAGTGTCAAGTACCACAGATTTGCTGTAAATGTTCCCTGCAACTCATTTATGTATAGCACTTTCAGTCAGGAGCCTGAGGAGGCCAATTTAGACTCAACTGAATGCTAAAGGAGTGACTAGAAAATTGCAAACCTCTCATTAATCTGCTGTGCTTACTTTCCCACTGAAACCATCTTCCAGATTCTGCATATGCTCATAACTTAAAATAGACCTGGAAATGTTAAAATACTCCAAGTCTAGTGATGAATATATTCCCAGGTGTGTTCAGATCCTCTGAACTTCTCTGTTTGCAAAGACGTTAGCAGCATTGTTTAACAAAATATAAATCAGTGCTGCCTTTCCCCTTGATAACTCTAAAAAGACAAAGCCTGTTTTGTACGATCACCATAATCATGAGTTTATTACTTATGGAAAATAAATGCTTGGCCTATGCTTGGCACTGATTCCTTTCCAAGGTGATAAAGGGTAAAGCTACTTAAGGGATTGATCTACTAGACAGAAAATCAGCTCTTGCCTGCACGCCAGGAGAAGTTCTGTTAGCAAAACTCTGCACATCCTAGCTGGAGGCAATGATTCTGAATTAAAGCTGCATAAATAATAGAGGATTCATTGTGGGATAAACCAGAATGTGTTGCTCGACTTCAGAATAAAGGATGAAATGCTTCATTTATGGGTTATATAGCTTTAACATAAACTATTTTTTTTTGTAATTTAATATAGAAAAATGATGTTTTAAGAAACGTTAATAATCATAGATGTAAAAAAAAAATCTTACATGAAAATTCATTTTAACATCTTCCATTTTCTGTTGTTTAAACAAGCCCTATCTACCGAAATATTAAAAATAGTATTTCTGCTGAATGCATTATTTGGTGGAGAAAATACACTGTCTACTCTTTGACTCATTGCTGGCAAAAAGCTTACACTTGCAGAGAAGAGAAGATCACAGTAGGGTTTTCTCTTCTACTTATCTTTCATGGGTCTGAGGTTGCTTGAAGTGGCCAAGTTCACTTGGGTTATGTCTGGGGGGCAGAGAGCAGGTGCCTGAGCTCGTCCTGCCTCCCAGAGCTGTGACTAAATCCTGCTTCCAGACATTTCCGTGGAGCACCATCCTCAGCTGCCATTGACAGCGCTGTGCCTGAGTCCAGCACACACAATTCAGAGAGGAACTGAAGAGATGCTGAAAACCTGGGCCAGAGAACCAACATTTTAATCCCAGCTATATAAGTACTTTGAATAAATCTAACTGTAAGAATACAAGAACTGTAACCGGTCATAAAAATCTTTTCCAGCTGTAGAACCTGCTGGCAGTATCACTCCCATTTGCTCCTGTGTGACATCGTTGCTTTCCTGAATGATAGTTTACACAGCTGCAGTTAAAACAGCAACCAAAAAAATGGTCAGAACAGCTTGATTTTTCAGCCTGATTTTTCCTGAGACTAATTTTTTGTTCTTTGCCTAATATATCTTTAATTTGAAAAATGTTAATGTTCCACCATATTCAGCATTACTGTTCTTCACAACCTAATGAATTAGGCTTTGACACACATCCTGATAACTGTCCAACACATCATCTTTCCTCTTAAATATCCCATTACTCCTAATTACTGTTTTGTGCATCAAATGCTCAACATCTCTGTGATTTTATTAGCCAATTAATTTTACACGTTACTGCCAACACTTTTTTAAACTTTTTTTCTCTCTAGGTATGATCTGAAAGCATTTCTGTTACTGCATGTCAAGCCACTGCATGAACATTTGCACTACTAAAGACCAACAGAAAGGACCAGGTAATGGAGACATTCAACATAATGCATCCAGTTCCCTGCTAGCCTGTTGCAGGACTTCAGACTTTCCCAATAAAATGCAATCAATAACAAATTTTATACCTGCATTCACAGCTAAGCATCAGCAATACAATGTGAGTGTAAAGTGTGATACAGCAGGCTGGATTTTTAAAGTTCATTGAAACCAGATGAATTCTCTAATACAAAACAGCTGAACGTTCATGCCCTCTGTTACAGAGGAAAAGAATCAATTTTTTATGAAGACTAATTAAGTTCCCAGGACACTCTTGAAATCGCTTAATATTTAATAAGGTCAGCACTTTGTTTATTGAATATTTGTATCAATATTTACATTAATTATGTTTAACAGTTATTAAATAATCTTTGAACAATTATTTGTACAGCTAGCAGGTTGAGTTTCTTTAATAACCTGGGAGTGCTCCTGTGAAGAAACAAGGTATGGAGCTTTGGATGTTATTGCTCCCACAGCAGAGACACACTGTAAAAAGTGCCGTTTATTGCTGCAAGAAATCTTGTTGACCAAATGTAGAATGCAGTTTTCATTAAAGCCAGAAATGAAACTTCTAACATCAGGTCCTGGGTAGCATCCTCTGTGAATTGGTATTGATCTTGGATACCCCATAACCATCTGCCTCTCTGGATAGGCTGAATGTACAGGTCATTTTCAATTTCTGGGATCTAAATCTGTTCTGCAAGCAAATTAACAACAAGCTAGTGAGTCATCTCAAAAGAACAGGTGTGATTGCTCAAGACACATCTGGATAAGGCACAGGGCAGGTTCAAGGTGTTTCATCAGTCCTTGTGCACAGGGAGAGCCATGGGAGAGAAGAGTGGGAGCAGCATTTGGAGGCAGGGATGCCACCAGCCCTTTAGGCAGGGGTTTGTTCCTCTGGCCAGCAGGACATTGCAGTTTTTCCAGTGGAGCTGGGGACCCAACCCAGTGAATATACATGGTAGCTCTGGTTTTCATAACTACTCTTTACAAACCCCTCAATAATCATTCATAGATATCCTGGGCTCAGAGGTCGCAGTTAAAACAAACAAACTAGAAAACAAAACCAAAAGCCTTAAACTTACAAACCCCTAAGACTGATGCAGCCAACGGTTGAAAGAAAGCTGGCTTGGACTAGGGCTGGAGATGAAGAGCTGTAAAACACACAGCCCTGCCCAGGAGATGGACGTCATTCCAGACACTGAGATGTTGAACCCACTTAGAAGGGTCCTGAAGCTCTGCTTGTCCTCCAGCTCTCCACTCTCCCCATGTCATGCTCACAGAAGGTACCAGGGGCAAGGGGGATCCCACTGTTGCCTAAAAGACAGGGTACCTGAAACAGAGGCCAAGACAAATTAGGAGTATAAAAAGCAGACAATTTATTTAAGGCCTGCAGAGGCCTTAAAGGTACATTCAGGCAAACGAAGTCCCCCGTCGGGGACGACACCCAAAACGGACGCCGAGTCACGAGTTCTTCACCTTTTATAAGTTCTGTTTCATTAGCATATTGGCCCTTAATTCTCCAATCACACCCTCAGATGATGATGTTAACCACCCCAGGCCTGCTCCCCCCATCTCACAGTTGTTTACATATTTTTGGGCCTTAAGGCAACGAACATGTCCTTGAATCTGTATTCAGAGAGCCTTGTTTTGGCCAAAGGTGCTGGGAACAGGGGATTTTAGCACTTTGTAAGAAGCACAGAACTACAGCAAGTTACAGCTACATGAAGAGTAAAAAACTAGAAATACCTGAAGGCATCACCACAGGTCTGCTTTGTCAAGGCCAGTGTGTCATCAAGGGTACATTGCTGTCAGTATTGGAAAACCAAACTAGCAGATGTGACAAATGGGAAAAGTCAAGTCCTTGTTGTCCAAAGAGGTCTGGGAAGGAGGGAGGTTGAACCTCTTTACTGCCAGAGCAGGGCATTCCTTGGCAGAAGGTGGAGGAGTAAATCAGAAGCTCTCAAGAACAGCGCTGTTATCTGCATTTGCTGCATCTGGCACCTCAGGGTCCTGCTCAGTGGCTGCAGCAGTTCAGCGCTAATGCAAAAATGATGGAGTGCAGACAAGGCTGGATAAGCCTAAGTCGTTTTGGATGGTGGGAGCACACTCAGCTTATGCCTATGAGCAGGTTTGATGACAGACTACTGTGAAGGAATGTTAATCAGCATATTTGTTTCTGTAATATTTGCAAAAGCATCCAACAGGTTTCTGCTTTATTGACCTGCCATTTCCAGCATCCAATGCAAATCCAGAATGGTTATATTGATAAAAACCAAGTTCAGGACAATGTGATACATTCACTGAATTTCTGCATAGTAATTAACTGATGTATTTTGGTAATAGACCTTATATATTTTAATGTCCTTGGCTGCTATCCATTATTGGCTTATATATTTCTTTAATATGAGACTATTTGAATTTGCCAGTTAGATATTTTTCTGTATTTGCGCAGGCTATGTCAATTCCTAAAATAATAAGAGCAGTGTTCCCCACGGTGTGATGCTTGTCTGTGTCTCTGACAAAAAATTAGAAATGTGTTTGCACTTACATATTTAAGCATTTCAGAATAAAAGCAAAACTCCCAATGGTAATTTGAGTAACAATGACTAGGTGGCTGATTGATATATAAATTAATTTTGTGAGCCTGACTGTGGTATGTCAATTAACAGCTCATCATTTAAACTTTTAAAATGTAAATCTTCTTACTTTCTCTATTCAGTTAAATAAGAAATACAGAGATGAAATTCTGCATGAATGGTCATGAATAATAGCAAAAACTATATTCCAATTAAAAAGTCAGTAACCAAATGAATCTGACAGATACCAATCAAACAGTGGTAGCTCTTTTCTAGCAATTTTGTTCCTTAGTGGTCTTCAGGCACATTAAATTTACATTAAATCCATGCAAGTCATAAAGAATCAGGCAGAATAAATTAAGAAAAACCAATAAAAAGTGAATAAAATATTACATTCTGAAGGCTAAACAAAACTGCAGTTATGCACCTGTGTGCCTCTAACAGTGTGTCCACAAGGAGCTGCTATTGCAAAACACAGTTAGAATTATACATTAGAACACAATTGTTATTCTGTGTTATCTTCCCAGCTTCCATTCAAGCTCAGAGCTGCAGGCAGAAACGCAGAAGAGACAAGTGCATCTGAGCCCTGCTTGTGGTTTTGGTCACTGCTGCTAACGCTCCTCTGGAAGCAGAGTGGAAGGGTGGAGTGGTCACAGTGAGGGACAGATGGCAGGGACAGTAGCCATCAGACAGACCTCCAAAACAAAGGTATATCCTGGCATCTCTGTCTGCTGATGTCCTGCACAATGAAACATTGTCATGCGCAGGTGCACTTCGTTGAATTGGCAGAGACTCAGAAAGTCCAAGGCTGATTTAAACCATAGTTAAGTGAATACTGAAGTTCAGAGTTTGAATATTTTCTATTTCCCTCCCCTGCCAGCTTCTTTCAAAATTTTGCATTCTTTTAGAAATAGATGCAATGTTTTTTAGGATATCAGATTTACTGTTTTATGACCTCAGAATTCTATGAAGTTATATGAAAAATGATATCAAGCTAAACTTTCCTCCCCAGAATGAGTAGCAGTACTACAAAATCTGTTCTTTTTGGAGAACTAGTACTATAACGGGGCATGGGGAAAAATAAAGAGAAAACCTTTTCAGTTCTCTCTGTGTCTGAAGCACCTTGAAAGTCAGGTGCTGGCAGACAAATGAAATATGTCTTCTCCAGTGCCTGTGCATCCTCCTGCCAGAGTGCTTGATAAAGCACCAATAAACTTAATTGACTTTGCATTGCATTGATACAAAGAACAAAAAATATGTGCCCGAGTATGGCTCCCATTTTGCAGTGAGTTGCTTATGCATTCTTCTTCATTCTGTGCGCTATATAATCAGGAGATGCATCTTGGAATTCACAGCAGCTCTTCTCTCTGTGCTGAACATTTATGAGATTTATTGCTATTTTTATAGATATGGTAAGTAAATATAAACTGGGAAAGTGTCATAAAATATAAAACTCATCAACAGATGCTGATTAAGGAGAATTATTATATAAGCTTTATATATTTTGTCATTTAAAGTTGAGCTTCGCTGGTTCATAGAAAAAAGGTATGACAGGGGAAATGGTGGAAGAAGGGAATTGTGGACACCAATGGAAACGTATACTTTGAAAAACCTTTACATCCAACAACTGTTCACTAGAAAATAGTAAAAGGGGAATATTTAAAAAGCTTATTTAATTTTACCTACTATGCTAAGAATAACACTTTTACTATAGCCAAAATCTGTGACCAGGCTCATTGGAAGCAATAACTTTCATGGAATGGTTTGGATTGGAAAGGACCTTAAAGATGATCTTGTTCCAGTCCCCCTGCAGTTTTCTCAAAGTCCTATCCAACCTGGACGTGAACAGTTTCGGGAGTGGGATATCCACAGCTCCTGTGGGCAACCTGTTCCAAGGTTTCAGCAGCCAAGAGGCTAAACTTCATTTAGCTCTACTTCAACTTTACACAACTCTTAGCTGGTTCATTCCACAGAATGTTAGGAACTGAAGGACACAGTAGAACCTCACACCACGTCGATAATGATGGACACATTCAGAAGGTAGGATGGGAGATGTTTTTGAGGGTACCAGGCTTTGTGGCCAGGGCCAAAGGGACTTTGTTGAATAAATCTTACTAGCCTGTAGATAGATTTTGCAGCTGTGTTTATTCACCACATTTCCTTATTGCAAATATCAGCCTTCAAAGATGAACAGTTCAAGGAGGAGATGTTGCTCCTGGTTCTGTTTCATTTACAGTGCAGAATGCCTTTTTCGTGCTTTCACCTGCTAAGCATGGGGACTGAGGCAGGGTGGCTGTGAGGCAAAATGGGAAGCAGGGTTGGGGTCAGAAAATTCACGTAGAAGATTCCTGTTCCCAGAGCTTTGGCAAGCTGAGCTGCCACAGAACACGGCCTCCTTTGCAGTCAGCTGCAAAAGAGCTAATGCCTGTGTCTCCAGAAAGAGCCTGTGTTTCTGCAGCTCAGCTGGTAAGCTATGGCTGCCACAGGCAGCAGTTTTGCTGCATTAAGAGCTACACACTCAGCTATAAAAGTAACCTAATTGCTGTTGGACAGAAGTGCTAAATACACAGTGAGTTCATTTCCTGCAGAAGCCAATAATTGCCATGTGCAATTTTACACTTAGAGGGTCAGATTTTGCTGTGTTAAAATTATACAGTTCAAAAGCAATTGGCTTTCCTCTAACAGAGCAATTTGGTTCCGGCGTGGGATAGCATAACCAGCAGCACTTCACTGCAGCGCTGACTCGACTGCAGTATTCCTCCAGCACCGGTCAGTATAAATCTACAGCTCAGGGCTTGATCCAAAGCCATGTTTCTGTCACTGTTTCCAACAGGCTCTAACTCAGGACCTAAAAAAACCCCCGTGGTGAAAAACCAGAGAGCTGAGCGTATGTCCTACACAATTCAGCTGACTATTCCTATGCTCAGCAGCTGATAGTTTAGGGCCGCAGTATTGATTTGTGTTACTGTACTTTATAGCTAGTATGTTACAAGATTAATTTTGTGCTACTCAGCATCTGCTTTCTCCTTGGGAAGTTTTGTAAAGAATTCTGCTGACTATAAAGAATCGACTTTTTCAATTTTTTTTTTTTTCAAACCAGCTGAACACATTTTTTATACCCTGCCTTTCCAAAGCATAGCATGACAGATAGTGCTAAGATGATTATACTATATACTTACATGTGCTTCTGTGCTCACAGGCGAGCAGCTAAAGTCTTATTAGTACAGGTCAGCATCCTTGTTCAGTCTTTCTTCTCTCACTTACTTCCAGCCAACATTACTGTGATAGATTATTATTCTGCTAGGGTAGGCTATGGCTCCTGTCCAAAAAATAATAAAAATCTATACACTTTTACAGATGAGTATTATTTTCTTCTTGCATTTACTTTTAAATGGGAAATAACAGGGACTGGGTATAGACAAAAGTGTGGATATTTAGTTCAATAAATAAATGTATAAATAGCTCAATAATAAAAAATGTGTGGTATTACCATGAATAAAATTTGTCCAGATGGAGTTTGTTGATTTAGGTGTCTATAAATATCAGTGAAGTGATAGCTAATACTGGCATCTAATACATTTTCACCAAATCAATATAGGCAAGTTTTTGAGTACCTATGATTTGGCTATGCCTCCCTTTGGGGGTCATTTAGGAGCAGGCAGAATGTGATGGATGGCAGGCAATGTAATGGGTCTTTACACAGCTTAACACCAGCCACTGCAATGCGCAGGGTTAATTTCAGGGACGAATGGGAGAAATAAGTTGCATCATTTCGAGTCCTGACATAAATTCTTTTCCTCTGCTTCAAAGGAAAGGAGCTCTGACCCCATTTGTTTCTGGACTGAGCAGTTTTGTGCAGGCTTTGAGTGAGACTGTGCTTCACTGCACATTGCTTTGTGTGCTTTTGTGCCTGCACTATGCAGCAAGACATAAACCTCATCCTCTTCAGCTTAGTCACTGAATTAAGAGCAATAGAGATGTGAAAAGTACATGCTCAGTCAAAGTGGGAAGAGGAAATGAAAGCACAGATGCTTCTAAAAGGTTAACCCAGGCTGTGTCTCAGAGTCAGGGGTGATGACAGATGCTTTTTAGTGAACCCTGAATGTATTGCTCATGAAGGTTCTTACAGAGGTATTTCACCTACCTTGCTTCAGATTTGTTTTTATTGCGCTTTAGGGCAGCAAAAACTCTCTTTTATTCTTCAGGGAGTGCCACATGGTGGTGGGGCTGAGAGAAGGACAGAATTATGGTGCCAAAGTTTACAAAACCTAAATCAGATCATCTCTGAACATGAACTCTCACCCCTGAGGTTTCTGCAGAAGAAGCATGCTGACTTAAGCCCAGTGAAGTTCTGTCCCTTTTAGCTGGGAACACACCCAAAAGCTAGAACAGGATGACAAATTTTTTAGTGAGTTTTCTGTAGAAATCTGGAAGCATGCAATTTTTAGTCCAGCAAAAACAGAATAACTACTCTTCTCCATCAAAAACCCATGCCCTGCTCATGGCATAGGCTATACACCATGACACAGAGAACAATTCAATAAAGTTAGCAGTGTGTGAACAAAATTGTCAGGGTCCTTATCTCCAATAACCAAAATGTGCATGTAAGTAATCCTCCAACCCTGGACACTGTAAATAAAAAAAGGTCAAGAAGCCTTGGCTAAGGATCTATGGCAATGTACTATTATCTGGGTAAAGGCTGCTGTAAATCACTTTGTCTGACATATGCTCACAAGAAGAAAAGGTTTAAAATCACTAAGAATAACCTTGGGAAAACCAACTGTAAACAACCAGTAGATGGTGGTAAATCTTGGGAGATGAGTACAATATGTTTATTGCTGCACCATAAATTAACATGGCTCTGCAGATGTAAATAGACCATAAATCTGATTCTGCTCAGTTAACAAGGTCTGTATTGCTGACCAGAGATAGAACCACTACAGCTATGGATTTCTCCCTCAGAGATAATCTCTATCCATGTTGCCATCCTCCACAACTCTACAACAGAAGGAAAAACAGTTTAGCTCTCCTAGAGTATTTTTTTGAGTTTTGTTCAGTGTTACCTTCTTGTAGCACCTTAACTTTCCAAATAATAAAAGCAAATAGATTCACATTACCTCACCTTAGAGGTCTAAAATTCAGTCTGAACATCTTCATGGGTTCCAGGACATGCCCTACTAGAGGGAAATTCACCTGACAAATGCAACTGAACTGACCCTTTTGTGTTGAACATTGAATATAGACCAGACTTGAGTCCAGACAAGACTTCTAAATTAAGTTTTCTGTAACGCAGGTGTTTACAAGTGAACAAGCTATGTCAGGTCCAATGCAAGTCCTCAGAAGTGAATTCAGTGCACCCAGGGGAGCCACAAGGCAGTTCAGTTCAGTTCAGCTCTGTTCTGTTCAGTTCACCCCAAAACAGACATCTCTCAATCAGACATCTAAAATGGGAATCTGACATTTTCTGAGATGTTCTACAGGAAGACATGGGATTTATGGGAAATCTATATCCTTCTGGAGGGACAGTAAGAAATCATGTGGAATAACCTCAGGCACCTCAGACAGCAGAAGATCCTAATGTTTAGACAACTGAATTGTGCCCCTTTATGTAGATGAGTCCATACAACAAGAAATTAATCCAATCCCTAACTGCTTATATTGGGACAAATCAATCCCTCTTGTTACATTCATTATCTTCTGTCTATGATATCTACAGGCCTTAAATCTTGGGAGGGAAAAATAAGAAGGGTTATTTTATGTTATTAGCTCTTATTTTGGTATCATTTCCATTCCTCAAACTGTTGAACACTTTCAGCTGCCACCAAAAGGGCCCCAATTGAATTTTGCCATGTAGGAGGCCAGGGTTGCTGCGTCTGTCATTTATCACCAACAGACTGATAGGCATCACTCACAAATTCAAACTTCTATAAACTTATCTGCAATGCTTAGAATTACTGAAGGTTCTGTTAAAAATTATCCAGAATGAAAATGGTCTTCTTTAATCCATGCTGTGTATCTCCTTTTTGTTGCATTTTTCATTAATTATATGCCCAAATCTCCTACAAACATGTAGGGAAAAATATGCAGTGTGTAAAAGAAGATAAATTCCAATATGTAATTTTAAGAAGTTATAACAGCAGGATCCTTAAATCAACATGAAAGAAAATTCACTATCAGAGGAAAAGAAAACTGAAACACAGGGTGATGGTGCGCACTTTTTATTGTTTGGAGTGTTTTGAAAGCATATTTGTTTGATAGTTCCCAGATCCATTCAGGGTCAGACTCTGGGTGTGTTTGTCATTATAGAAACAGTCTGAAGAGAAAGAGTATGCTATAAACCATAGTGTATTTCCTTCATCCTCTCAAGTTTCCAAACCGAGATGCAGCAGGAAACTTTAGAGGGATTGTACAGGAGATGAAGAAACCCAGAGCAAAGCAAAACTACAAAGACATCAATGGAACGACCTCTGTGTATTGCAGCACTTTGGACAAGACTTGATTACGCTACTTGATTTCTACCGTAATATGTTTAAAAGACTAGACATCAGCACTCAAAGTGACTTTCAATCTCACAATAAATTTGGAGAACAGGTTGCTAAAGAACAGAACTCCCAGCAAGTATTAATGTTCATTTTTGAATGATAAATCTCAATTACATCCCTAATTACCTGTAATTATGAAGGTTATAGCAATAAGGTCAAATACAGAGATGCTTTTTCTCCATTCTGGTAAAGTCATCTTTGAGAAAATCCTTTACGTTTTGGTCCATAGGCAAGGAAAACAAACGTTAATGAACCATTGCAGAACATCTTACCATCTTAACTCTGCATTTGTTTTCTTTGATATCAATATTAGCAGTGAATGATGAGACAGGTATTAATTGCATTTTAAAGTACTGGGATTGATGTACAGAGGTGGGACAAACTGGTACTTATGCCAAGCACTGCTTGCAATTATACATAACCTTCTTTTAATCCTAATTTCATCCATTATAAAATATAGCATTAGTGGGGAGACAATAAATCACTTACAGACAGTAGAAAGGTTCATTTATCTTTGTAGAGATGCTGTATAGAGGCCACATCTGAGTTATTGCAATGAAAAGTGGATTTTTGGACACTTTTGAAAGTACATTTGCACAAAGTGTTTCCTTTCCAAGATACTACTTTTTGCACACTTTCACTTACACCTGCTCATGATTTTTGAAGCAAGTATTTTTCTGCTTTTAAAAGCTAAGTCATTTCCTCAAGGAACAAGATACCAGACACAGAAGGCAACACACAATGGTACAAGCGTGATAACATAGATGGGTTAAGGTTAGAATAACCAGGGAGTGGCGCTTTCCCCATGCTCGAGATAATTTTTGAATAAATGGAATTCTGAATAAACAGCAGCAAATAACTCCATTTTCCTTATGCCTAATGGTGTGTCCAGTCACAGTCCCAGAAAAGGAAAGGCTGGATATTTTGGCAAATGGAGCTGTCTAGCACACTTGGTAAATAATGTGAACCAGCATGTATTTCCTCACATAACTTACCACCATTTTTGCCTTTTTCACTCCCCAGCCCCCAGGCACCTTCTCCTCTCTGGTGGCCTCACCAGGCACATTCACAGCTTTTCTTCCTGCAGACTCAGTCCCCATGCCAGAGTCAGCCACGGATGCTCCTTACACCATGGCCTCTGATTTTAGTCTCTCTCTGGACATCTGAAGATCACTGAGGTCACTGAGGATGTGTATCCTCTGAAGTTTGCCATCCTGACAGGCGATTAAGGGTAAGGTAATTAGATGGACTGAAGTCCATGGCAAAGTCACTCCAGATTCTTTCCATTTCAGCCAGTATTTTGGGATGAAGAGATGCTTCCCTGCAACATTACACCCCATATTTGTTGGGTAACTTTTTTTGATTTCAGGTTTGCTTTTTCCTTCTCTCTGATGCCTCTTTTCCCTGTAAGTGTCACGGCTGGTTTCCACCAGAAATTTGGCTAGCTGATTTAGTATCAGTGCCTACACACCGTGTCCCTGGCATGAGCTGCAGGCAAGAGCAATGATTAAAGAGTGTTTGACACTGCTCCAGAGTGCATTTAGATCTGTGCATTTAGCTATGGGGAACACTTGCAGCAGTGCAGAGACACGAGGATGAGTGTGAGTACCACTCACTGCGCACCCAAACTGTTCCGCCGGCTGAGAGGTTGGCTTGCAGGCACGTGGGGAGGGACATGGCTGGTTTATGACACAGGGCAGGGCGGTGGCTGCTGCAGAAAGGTGTCTGGCAAATCTGGGCTCTGCCAGTGAACATGGATTTTCACAGAATCATAGAATGGTTTGGGTTGGAAAGGACCTTAAAGAACGTCTTGTTCCAAACCTCCTGCCACAGGCAGGGACACCTGTGAGAGACTGAAGTGTTAATGGTTAATGACTCAAAACAATTGCCCATTTGTGGAGGGCAATTTGGGGAGGAGACCAGGTTTGCATCCCCTGAGGGGAGCAAGGAGAGTTT
The DNA here is from genome assembly GCA_036630365.1 of Acanthiza pusilla. Classification (NCBI taxonomy): domain Eukaryota; kingdom Metazoa; phylum Chordata; class Aves; order Passeriformes; family Acanthizidae; genus Acanthiza; species Acanthiza pusilla. The sequence continues at coordinate 42,518,815 of JAXCHO010000079.1, forward strand.
TTGGGTGTGTAATGGCAGAACTCTGGTCTGCATAAGAAAGAGGGGGCGAACAACCAACAATCACCACCAGAGGTTAAAAGCCAGGCTTTTAATAAGGGGCAAATCCTGCAAGGTGGGATGGTGCCTTTTATCATGCCAATGGCCCTCCCCTACACAACTCACTCAGTTGTAAAACTCCCCCTTCCCCCGTGGAAGGTCCTGAGGATGTTACTCCCTTCTGATGGGGCACAAATGGCTCAACTGTGCTGATGTGAGAGGCAGTGGTCACGTTTTTGAAGGTGTCATAAAGCATCAAAGACCTCCAAAGTACCCCCATACTAATTTCTGAGACCTTCCACCAGACCACTGAAAGCTTGCCCCGCCCAGGAGAAGTACCTGGCTGCTCCCACCTGAACCTCAGTTACTGAAGATCCATCAGACTTTGTGCTTTGAAGGCTTTTTCCCCAATCTGACAGATCAAGATGGTGACCAGCACTTCAACAACCATCACTATGAGAAATGGACATCTAAATTGCAACAATAAAGTCACGCTCATTGTGAGATCCATGGGTGGTGATATGTGCTTACTCTCAACCTTTATTTCTCCTTATTTCTTTCTTTTCCCTTATATAGTTGCTTTAGTGATATTTTTAGGCTTTCATATTGCTATATTACAATAGATAATAATCAAAACAGCTACATATCTGCTTTCCATTGCAACCAAATTGTTCTAAAATAAACCCTACATATATATATTTATAAACACCCATTATTTAATGTTGTTTCACTTGAATCCCCCCCCCCAAGAACCTATTACGAGGAACCTGGGTTATCCTTGCCTTTAGGGGAGGGCTGTAAATATACCTTCCACTAGACCTGCTTGGTCAAAGCCTTGGGCTCTTTCCCATTTTCCACATAGGATCTACCCTGCTCTGAACCTGAATCTGGCATGTGCTGAGTGAGCAGGTTCAGTTGCTCTTGTGCATGAGATTTGTGGCCCCTGCTTGCTCTTATTTGTCTGGCTAATTTGTGTGTTTTCATCTGTTAGTTCCTTGTAATTCAGACTTGTTTGTTAATGGTAAGGATTTGTGTTTCAGTCGCACCATTGCAGTGGAAGAGGAGCTCTCTAGCAGAACACAGCAGCTGTTGCACAGTTCCTATCAGCAGTACCCAAACTGCAGCAATGCAGGGCAAAGGGCAAAGCTCTGCTAAAAATCTTGGAGAACGGAATGAAAGCTACTACGAAAGGCTGTAGAAACCTCAGCTTTCTGAAAACTGTTGTAGGAACCCTAAAAGTCCCTCAAATGAGTCATGGTTTTACAGACAAAGAGGGAGTGCCTCTTGGAAACCTGTGCCAGGACTGAGCTCATGTCACAGCATGGTGTATGAGGTGCAAAGTCACAGATAGCAAAAATTAAATTACCAAGGTTTTTCTCTTGAGGGCCCTCATTTGGGTATAGCAGGATTCTTCTTTGCTTGTGGATAACTGTCCAGATTGGAGTTTGCACTGGCTTGGTTTAATTTCCTCTGCACACAATATAATCGCTGAAATAACTGAGCTGGCTGCAATTATTGGACATGCAATTTCATGCATCCGTGAAAATTTATTGAAGTACAAATCCCTGCATTTGCTCTAATTTGTGCTAATGAAAGGCCTTGGCACGTTTGCTAGTAAGTCTTATAAAGAGGAAGATTCAGAGGGAATTCAAAGGGAATCACTGTAATGATTTCAAATTAGAGTAATACATTTGACTTTATCACATTAAAATTAATAAAACTGTTGTTAGTGATTTGATTTTCCACTACCGTGCACCTAGTACGGAATATAAAGATGGATCGTTTTTTCAAGAAGTTTCTGGCCATCCACAGTTGAAACTTTTGATCAAAGCAAAGCTGTAGATTTACATCTCAGCATAATTCTCATTAAGAAATTTATCTCTGAAGGAATTATTAGAAACTGCAAGAAAGAGTGGGCTACAGAAACACAAGGGCTATCCAGCTGCAGAATGAGAATAAAGTTTAATGAATATTTGCTTTACAATTAAACCTGAGCTGATTAATGATACAAAGTTATATTTTTTCCTCCAGATGACAGTATAATCAGAAAAGCGATAGAGTTGTCTACTGCACTAGCAGTATGGATGTGACATCTTTATTTTTCATACCTAAATACAATTTGCCTGAAGAGCAAACATATTGTTCCTGTGTTGGTTGAAGCTGGTCTACAGTGCGTACAGACATTATGCTTAGACATGGAAATTCATCTCTTTGTCTGTCATGTTGTACTTCACTGCAGTGAAAGCAAAAGCTTTCAAATGTTCTTCTTCCTCCTGTATTCACAAAAATAATAAATTTCCACGTGAATGAAGACAGAAGAAGTTCAGAAAAAAAGCAACAGAACACTTCAGCTGTCTGTTGAAATTCATCTGCCCTGTATCCTCTTGCAGCAGAACAGCCCCAGTGGTACCCCCAGGGTGGGAATCCCCAGCCCATGCCCTGCCAGGAGGTGCTGAGGGCTCTGCACTGAGCTCTGTCTCTCAGGGGGGCTGCTGGCTCTGCTGTGAAGATATAAATAGTGCCAGTAATCAAACAGTGCACAGAGAGCAGTGCAAAAGCCATTTGGATTGAAATCACAAAAGAAATGGAGCAATCTCCCTTTGGCGCAAGATGGGAAGGAGAGGAGGATGGCTGGCTGTAGGATTGTCTTTAAGGAACAGGCTGAAGACGATGGAAAGAGGAGACAGACTATTACTGATACTGATCCTGTTTTCTCATCTTCTCTATCCTTATTGACCTCCAAATTCTCTCTTCCTCCATCTTTTTTCCATCTCTCACCTTAGACACCCCTTTGTCTTGTCACCTCTTTCTAAGTCTCTCCTCTGTCTGGCCAGACGAGTCACTGAGGATCCACCTGTTATACCTGTGCTGTCCCAGGAGCACAGTGACAGCAATCTGAGAGTACTGGCCAGAAAATCTGTGCCAATAAATTACTACCAGAAGAGCAAGGCCCCCCTCTGGTCCCAAGGGTGTTCCCCCAGCCTGGCCCCTGGCCCTGTCCAGCTGCTAGCACAGCTGGTGCTAACAACACCTTGAGGGAGAGATTTTTTGGCACAGGGGTACCATCTGTAAGAAAAACCACACAATCCTGGCCCTCTGCCTGAGGAAATTTGGGCACAGGAAAATTTCTATATCATCATCATCTTCAGTCAGTTCTTGGTGTAGAAAACCATCCCTTGGCATTGGATAGCCAGGCTCACATCATGATTCCTGGAATAAAGGACTGCCTGGGTGTCGTTAATGACTATTTATGTTCAGATGGAATATAAGATGGTGATAAACGATTTAGAGTGAAAGCTATCCCACAACTGATTCCTCCTCCTGTGAGAAAATGATTAGCAACACCCAACTGTTCTCTGTTTTGTAGGAGGCATCATGGTAACACACATTACACATGTGTAGGGAGACAAATCTCATGGCCATGCTTCTAGTGGCACTGCAGACAGCTGTGAAGCTGCTCAAGCAACTGGCTGAGGTGCTCTCTTAATTTTGCTCTCATCAGGGAATGGCTGTTATCACATTATCACCAAAGTTACCACATTAAAAGGCAGCACTCCGGCATGACTTTCCTCATCAGTAAAGCACTAAGTTGGGATTAATTAATTTTTTTAAAAGATTTTCACCTGTTTGGCATTACCCTTAAATAAACAGCATGCATGTATGCCATAAAATGATCATGGGTGGGCAGTGATTTAGTGCTAGTGCTGTGGAAAGTCATTCACACAAAGCCTGAATTCTGTAGAACTTTGCCTTACCTACAGCCTAAGCCATGTCTACATCTTTTATTAACTGTATATTAGAGATGAGACACAGATTTCAGCGAGTAAAAGGAGTAGGGAAAAAAATGTTTCCAGGAAAACAGAATTAGTCCTAGGTTTTGGCAATTTTTATGAGATGGCTCCCTCTGTAGGGTTTTAGAATTGGATTTTTTCCCCCCAGAAGCCAGTGTAGAACTGCTCTCCGATATCTACCACAAATTGATTCATTGTTCAGTTTTTCACTCCAAGTTCCTGACAATCTGGATTAGGCAGCTAAGCAGCAATTAACAGCATTTATTGATGGCTGATGCAAAATAGAAATTGACTACAAGATGATTCCTCTGCTCTGCTTAGCTCCTGGATTTGCTTGGAGCCATAAGGCAGATGGAAGAGGCACTGAGTAACCTATACTGAGACCAAGATGTGCAGGGAAAGCATGACCTTCTGACTGTGTTCTGAACCAATCTGAAAAACAATAGCCTAGTTGCAAGAGTTATTTTATAATTTTTTTTTAAAATTTTAAACGTTTGCTTCTATTTTAAACATAAAATCCCTTGTGCTACAAATCCTACAAATAAGATTGCCTTTTGGGTTACAACAGTTCAGGAGTTGAAAGGGACACATGTGAAAGTTAAGCACTGTAAATGGATGTAGTGGCACTTTTTTGAACATTGTAATACAGCAGAATTTCTGTCTAGAGGTTTGGGTTTTTGGTGTTTTTTTTTTTTTTTTGGGGGGGGGTTTGTTTTTTTTTTTCATTTTTGGCTTCCTGTTCACAGGGCAAAAGCAGCTGTATCATGACTCGTTAGCTGGCATGCAACACACTTATCTTGGGGAACATATTATGGTGGCATGTGATGGGTATCGTGGTGCACCAGAAATTCAGAACAACTATTCTAATAATGTTTTGGGGTTTCTGAAAGAGCTGCTTGAAACAGGTGATTTCTAACTCTTCTCTTACAAAGCTGTATGCCTCCCTCACCAGGAACTCAACTGCATAAAGAAGTGAAATCCAGCTAACAAGAAGCTTTAAGGTATCAGAGCCTTAATAGACATTTTATCAAGGCTTTCTGGGACTCAAAGTGAGAAACTGAAAAAGTCCCTGTTCTGAAGAGATATAGGTCCTACTTGCAGGCTTTCAGGGCAACAAAACAATATCTTTGTGGTTGTGAATTTTTTATTTCAAGTGTCAGCTTAGACTGGTCCACATTCATGATGTGCTTTAGTTTCGAATAAATTTGGGCAGAAAATCCTATGTTTGTAGAAGACAAGGATTTATTCTTATCTACCTTGCATACCACTTACCTATCTGCTTGGTGGATTAAAATTAGAGTAACTCCTGGGGGAGAATGATTAGTGAGCAGAGAAGAAGGAAGTGGCTAAGGTACTTTATAAATAAATTTATCACCTAACTGCACTTTATGACTTACATATTCTCTGCTAGCAGCAACTAGAGTGCTGCAAATTACTTTGTTACTAAAGAAATAAATATCCATGTCTGTCCACATCAATCTGTCTCCCGCTTCATATTCTTCAAGGCAGTGATACTGCTTAAAAAAATACATACCGTCTGATTGCAAAATAAGATTGAAATTAGTTTTAATTTTTTAATGGATCTGTTTTGAGAAACTGGGTTGAGAACTCTTTTTCTGATAACTGCATCTCAACAACCTCTTGCAAGAAAATTCATAGACTGCCTCTAGTTCATACTAAACTTTGAAAAAATTATTCCATCCTGTAGTACAGTTCCATATTGGTCATAATGGCCATGTCAAAAGTCTGTGCTTCTTCTTGCTATGGTTTACTCCCAATAAAGAAGAAAGAGGGAGCAGGGAAGGAATTGTTCCCACTGAGCACTCCTCTTGGGGCACCCCAGGTACAGCTTATTCCATAATCTGGGTCTTACCATCCTGCCAGGGGAGTGTGATGAGGTGACAGAAGGTGATTGTGCCACTTCCACCCTCCACACCTCAGCAGCTCAAGGGTCCCAAATCAGCCTCCTATCAGTGCCCATTGCAGAGAAGAGATTGCATCCATTTTTTATGGACATGTAAGGTGAACTCCGACAGGAAACGCAGACTTTGTCAGCTCCAGCTCTCCAGGAGGTCCATCCCTAATGAAGTTGTTGCTATAATTATCATGCCCCATTTGATGTTTTCAAGAAGACTGAGCAATGATCACTTACAGCATCAACAAGAAAATGTGTTTATGAAAATTAAACTGATGTGTGACTTAGAGACATCCAATTTCACATATTTCATTTGCAAATTGTTCCCTGAAGATTTTATTTGCTTTTTTTTATAAAATCCCTCAGCTTTATAGAAAACCAATTCTCTGTCATCTAAATGTTGTCTTATAGCTCAGAATGCCCTCAATTTATTTTTGTATTGCTCCCTATTAATGGAAGTGTATATTAGAAATAGCTGTAAAATATATGCTGTCCTCCTTTGCTGGGGACAATTTTAGAGAAGTTTGATGAAATTATATTTAAAGTGAGCGCTCTAAATTTTAAATTTGTATAATTTATATATTCAGGGTGACAGATTAATCATAGGTGCCTGTATAACTTAAAACTCCAATTAAAATAAACAAAAATTAACTTGTCAGGATTGTCATGTATGCAAGAAATCAGTTGGAGTAATAAAAGAAGACTTTAAGCCAATTTTTTCTTATCAATGTTCCCAGCCATAAGTTAATGGATTTAGTGGACTGCAGTTTACCATAGGCAGTTTTGTGTTTCAGAAGGGAGTGATGCAGACAAAAAATAATGATGGCTGTCAGCCTTGCATGAAGAATCCATAAAAATGACCTTCAAAAGAGAAGAAGAGTTTTGTGGACTTCAAGCACTAATGGCTTGTGCTTGTATAAAATGAAAGATGAAAGATCAGAGTGACATTGAGAGTCTGCAAAGGCCATGCTAAACAATAGTATTGAAACATAGGATAGGACAATTTGGGGTTGGGTGGAAGTCATTGCTATTGAAAATCAGCCATTAAAATAAACATTTATTTTTTATCACTGAAGTTTATGTGACAAGCTATAACCTTCAATTGATACTGGTTCCCTTCTCTATATCCCAAACTACTAAAATCAGAGTCTTTTCCTACACTGCTCAATTATAATTTCTCATCAGCTCTAGCATCTCCAACTCCCCAGAAGAGGGGAATAGAGGTATTAGGAGTGAGGGAAAGCAGATGATGGTCGGTCTGGAATTGACTACCAATATTTTTGGAGGAAGTAATACAGAAATGAGGGTGAAACAAATAGGCAAGAAAGCATGGCCACCGAACACAGAGAAGTAGTCTTGGAAAAATTGCATCTGTCAGCTTTCACCAATTAAAACTGCATTTAGCTAAACCAAACTATAAAAGACATCTCCATTATAAAAATCACTGTATTGTACTATATTATTTAAAGAAATAATATTGGGAATTTAAAATATTTGCTACCAGGAAATCCTGAATTTAAAAGAATACTGTATATGAAAGCAGAAGTAGAACCTGAATGTTGCCCTCACTTTTAATAATAAAATTAGTATCTAAACTTGGCTCCTGCAGGTAAATGCAAGCACTAACAGGACAAACCAACCCTTCCCCCAACCATTTATCCAGAAGTAAATATGTACAATGGAAAAGAAACACACAATTATTAGTTAAAACATAATGATATGGATGTATTGAGACCCCACCTCCCTGTGTCTAGCAGTGACAGGGAAGTCTTTTGCAAATGGAAATTTTCACACTACAAAATGTAAATGATGAAATTAGAATGAAGATCGAAATGGAACAAAGCAGGAACAACTGTGTTATCCGTAGGTGATAACAAAAGCTATCTGAAGTTTGGCAGACCTTGGTAACAGACCAGGAGCATCTACGTAACATCCTAATGATGGTCCAAAAGTATTTCCAGTCCAAATGATTCTTATTTAAAGACTGTGCTTACATCTCCATAGGAAAGGTACAAAATAAGTATATTGTCAACCTGTGCAAAATGGCTGACTAATGATCAAATCTTAAAATTTGAACCAATGTTGTGATAGATTAATCACGGCCATGAAGTATGAAGGAGCTCAAATGGGAATACTCTGGCAGCCCATAATAAATCAACTAAGAGCAACACGCAGAGCTAGTAAATAAGCTCAGAACCAAATATAGACCATATGAGTCAGGCACAGAGCTAGAGAAGCAAATAATATATATAAATATGGAAAATGTAAGAGAGATGTATTAAATTGCTGCAAAAGCAAATGCAGAAATACACAGATAAGAGGTAAACAAAATGAAAAACAAAATGTAAGTACTATTGGCAGTTTAAGAAAGGCAAAAATATTTCCAAGTGTTTCATCTGGAAAACAATACTGAGAACAATTTGAATGGGGAGGTGTTTGTATCAGTGTTTGGCTGCTGTAAGAAGGGATGAACAGCCTGCAAGGCAGGCCTTGAATGGAGCAGTGGAACTGCCTACAGGAAGCCCAGAGCCCAGATGGGACACAGCAGCATCAGACTGGGACCACAAATCCTTCAAACAGCTAATCAGCATATCTAGATCTGGATAAATATGAAATGCTGATTATTTGTGGAAATATTGGGATACAGGCCCTGGAAAGGCAAAATCATTACAAACCCTAAGTGAAAATAATGAATAAATTCAGAAATATTGTAACCAGTCTCAAAACTTCAAAATATCCCCCATAAATCACAGTTATTTTCAAACTCTGAGGCACTGACTGACCAAAGAATGAAACAACCACAGTTTGTTCTTCCTGATGCATTTGTCCCATATGTCAGAGAACTAGTGACCTATTCGAAAACATTTATGAGAATGAAAAGGTGAAGACAAAAGTGATGACACAGGGGCAAGAAATGAAGCACCTTCCTATGAAAGGGACAGCCTTAACTTTTTCTCAGTGACACTAACATGAATGGAATAAAGGTAGACACAAATTGAAAGAAATGTCTTGCAGTGATGTTTGTGCATGAAAAGTTCACCCAGCTCTTTGAGGGGCAGGAAGCCATTCAAGGAGAACACGGCCATAAAGCACTGGAGGGCATTTCTTAAAAGCCACTGCAAACTGCTCCAGAGTGCTTTCAGCCCATGCTCTGAGGGAACAGAACTATTATTTTAGACGTATGCTGCAAGAAATGGACTGCAATTACTGACAGCTTATCCAGGCAGGAATTGCAGCATTAAATGAAAGACAAGTGAATAAGAATAAAAAAATACCTTTCATAAGAATAAAAAAACTGTTCCAGAAATATAAAAGATGGGAGAACATTGAGACCATTAGACAATAAGTTTTCATGTCCCTTTTAAGAAAAGCTCTGGAGAGAATTGTATGAAACACATAAGACAAACATTTACAACTATTCATAACATTTTTCCCTCAGTCTGTCTGATAAACAGAAACAAACCTCAATTCTACTGAAGTGTGCAAGGAAGACTGACATGTGACAAATATCCAAGAATGCATCAAAATGTATTTTGCAGTCAAACTACAATGTCCAGACTATTGAGAAAAGAAATTCTCCACTCCAGAACACGGGTCTGTACTGGAAAGCTTAGGCATCCTGTGTATCAGCAAACAGCCCTGAAGACCTCTGAGGTCTAACAAGATGTGATTCTTAGGAGAAGGCCAAGCAAGCCGCAAAAGGGAAAATAAAAATGTAGTCTAGGAACAGAAGGAAAATAGTTCACTTGAATACAAACCACTCATGACAGTGGACTGATTCCCTGGCTGACTTAGTGACAGGTGAAGCAAAGTGTTTAAGTACACTTATTATCACAAAGTATTGTTTGAGAGAAGGGCAACAAATGGAACAGGAAAATTCAGGGTCAGATGGAATGTTCATCTAGGAAGAGGAAATACTTGGGGGTGTATAACAGCACAGGTTGAGCACAGAGCTAGTTCTGGAAGATATCCCTTCACCTCAGTATGGCCTGGGACTTCCTAAACCAAAAGTGTTGGGTTTGTTCATCAGCCTCTGAGAAATGTTTCTTTCCATGCATTTTTCTTAATAGCCTAAGGATTCAATCATTACCTTTCAGTGTGCAGTATGCCTATGTGCAATTGAAGTGTACTATGTTTTCATTGCTCCATCTTCTCTTCTAAAAGCTCTTTCTAAAAGTACTGCAGTGTTTTCCCTGCTAACTGCTGCTGGTCTCATGTGAGCTTTCTCATGTGTTCTCAAACATTTTGTAAGTACCATGACTCATACCAACATCTCTTTCACATGAGGCTTTGCTAATGTGGCATAGACCAGGAAATTAACCCAATATGTTTTACAGGTGAAATATGCATTCCTCAGAAACTCAGAATAGCACAGAGGCAGAACAGCTGGAGTTTTATTGGCTATGACGTTGTTTCTGCGAGAACAAAAGCACATTTGTTCACCTCGTGCCAAAGTACTGCTGGGATGGTATCCAGAGCAGGGCTGATTTCAGTGGAGGTTATACCTTTGCTTTTATCTACTTACAGTGAAGAAAATAGTTCTTGCATAGTGCAAAGCATGAGCAGCATTGTAGAGTCATTCCTTACTTATCTGCATGACTGTTCCAAGCTGTCTGTTACATAAGGCATGAGCACTGAAGAGTCAGTGCTCAGATGTCAACATAATAGACAGCTGAGAAATGTCTTGTATGAAGGCAAAGATTTCCTACATCAGTGAAGAACAATGAGCTAATGAGTCATGGATGTCCTGCATGAAATGTCTTAAGCCTATTATAAGGCTTATCCCATCCTAACCCCAAATTATCTCACCAGGTCTGACTGTGGGAAAGAGGGAGACGTTTGCATATTCATCGTATAAGAATTTTCCATCTATGTGATGTTTAAGTGGGTTTGCAGGGAAAAGAGAATTTTAAAAAACCATCTAATTTGGAGTTGTAGCATTCAAGGATGCTGTTAATGTTCCCATTTCTCCTGCAGCAGGAAGCACACACGGCATCCTCCTGCAAGGCCATTCAGCCTGAGCTTCACAGACTCACTGGGAACCTCTGCCCTGGCTCCCCTCAGCACTCACCAGCCAGCTGCTCAGAAAATAGCAGCAGCAAGAGGAGGAGCTGCTGGTGGCACCTTCCAGAACTTCACCAGGTCATTCCCAACACTCAAGTCATGACCCAGCCGTGGGTAATGGGATTTGCAGCCCAAACCCTACTCCAGGCCCTGCAGACATGACCGCTGCACAGTGAGCTGACTTGGGGAATGATATAAACTTGAAATTTCTGCAAGGTAGAGGGAAAATAGTTCAAATTTGAAGCTCCTCATCAAAAGCACCTGAAGCCCTTTCAGTGTTTAATGTCTTAACAACTCTGTATTAGCTTCTTATGTGCTAAGTACTGCAGAAACATGAATCCTCTTTTCAGTTTTGCCATGTTTGCAGTTCTTATGAAGGCATTAATATTTCTTAGCAGTTAAAGTGCTACATTTCAACATTTCCACAACATTTTCTTTATTTTTATTTTATTTGTGCTTTTCAGATGAGGATATCTTTATTTGCATATCTCCCCTGAAAATTCAGATTTTCATAACACATTATAAGCATTTAAATGTCCACTTAACACAAGAAAAATCCCAAATGCATTGGAATTATCACTCTGTAGGAAGTACCATGGTGCTTTGATACTTCCACCTGTCCCTCTTGAAATGTTCAACAAACCTTGTTTAAAATCCATAAAAAGTGTATATATAAAGCATGAGATTTCTGTCAATAACAAGCACATTTTCATTGCAACATCAGTCACTTAGACTTGAAAGAGTTCCATTGCCCTCTCTCTGACTGGGTTGGCAAGTGAGTAAAGCTACAGCTCCTTGTCCTGGACATCTTATTAACTAAAGTATGGGCAGTGAAGATCTTAGTTACCACGATGAATGAAAGCCTGCCACTGTCTGTATAATTTAGAAAGTACAGCTGACCATCTGTTCTCTCATTGCTCATCAGGTATAATTCCTTAATGACTGAAATCAGAAAATAAATCATACATTTATCTGCATGCTACATATATATATATATATATATACATGCATATATACACACACGCATATAAACACACACGTATATATATATACTTATATATATATGAACTCTTCTAAAGTCAAAAATTCTCCATCTTTTATCCAGTTTATTGCTCTGTGATAATTTCTTGCCTTTCTTAGAATACACAGTGAGCTGTGAATAAATAACATTTATTTCTCTCTTTACTTCTAGGGAGTGATTGCCAAAGAGCAGCAACACTGTAGCAATATTTTCATCCTATATTAAAGTCAGGCACCAGGCATCTGAAAAAGGAGACTGATTTTTTTTTCAGCCAATCTTGAAAGTACTGAAGTTCAAAAAATTGCACAAACTAATAAGAATTAACTATACAAGGAAGGCAGAAAATCTGGATCTCAAATTCAGGCTGAATATAGCTGAAGAAATTCCTAAGAACATACAGTAGCCCACAGAAAAACTGCTACCAGGAACATCCTTCCTCCTCCCCACCTCACGCCCAAAGCCCCACTGCTGTCAAGGACATTGGATTCTTTTTCTAATTCACCCTGCTTGCTTTCTTCCATAGCTAATGCAGCCAGGCAAGCATTTCTGAAGCCAAATATCTGACGAGACTGTCATGAGTAAGAAAACATTTGAGCTGTGTGAAGCTAAAGAACCAGGAAAGAATCTGCACCCTAAGGAAAGTTTGTTATTGCTGCCTGCACACAGCTGGAAAACCCCATCCCTTTGGTAGCTAAAACAATTTAATTAGCCCCAGCTTGAGTTGCTCTGTTATTACACTGCTCCTTGACTAAAACGTTTCACAGCATTTCCCCCTCAGTGTTTGCTTTAGCACATCACTGCTAGGAGGGGTATTTTTAAAGCATTTGGGGTCAGATGCCATTTCCTCCTCTCCAGCCTGTGAGGAATGCTGAGTAAGTTGTTCTTACCTGCTAAACTAAATTATTGCCTCCAGGTTGCTGCAGTCACTGTGTAAACTAAGACATCCCACTTAGGAAACTCAGGCTTGTATTTTACACATGGCCATCAGATCTAATTAGGGATCAAAAAAAATCTGCCAAAATATAATTTTATTTAAAGATCTGCCTGCCATCAGATGCTTATAATTGAGGAAACTGGTCTAGGGAACCATGAGGATTTTCAACCCGAGGTCATGGATGCTGCTTGTACTATTGTCCAGCTGCTCCCTGGCAATATCAGTTCAGCAGTCCCTGCAAATACATGGCCAAGCCAAAATCAGTGGAAAACAGCTAATGGGCAGCCTCAGCATGCAGGTTAAAGAATTAACCTCTCCCCCAAAATATTCAGCCCACCAGGTTACAGTTCAAATTGATTGTGAAGGAGTTGAGAACTGGATAAAATTTTTCTGTTTCTATAGAGGGGATTTAATTTCCAAATATTGTTTATTTAGCTCCTTTTACTTAGTGCCTGTCTACTTTCATTTGCATCAGCTTTGAAATATTTATGATGCCAATTTGTATTGTGATGTAGCAATGGTCAAGACCCAAGACAGCTTTGAGCTTTCCCATTCTGTGGGTTTTTTTGAGAAAAAACCATAATTGCTCAGAAGCGACCCCCTCTAATGCTGTATTTTCTTTTGAGTGGGGGAAAAATAACATAAGAAATCCACTCCAAAAATTATTATTTTGGTAAAGGTTATATGAGCTTCTGAGGTTGATAAAATGTATTTAGAAGTTGAGCCACTCCCAGCTCAGTCATATGGAAGCAGAGTGGGTCCTTCCTGTAGTTTTATTAAAGCTTTTGTGAAGTCAGAGGCCTATGACTGAATGTGAATTTGGACACTTTACCAGGCTCTTTGCCTTGGGTATTTGAAAGATGCACATGGCCCATTTCAGAGAACTAAAATCAGTGTTTGAGGTATTGCACTTTGGATTGTGCCTCTTCTAATCTTATTTAAATTATAACCAAAGCCATGCAGCCATGAACAAAAATAAGGGCAGAGGAAAAGGCAGCACTCTGTCCCCTGCTGCCCCTGGGGGTGCAGGACTGTGATGTGCTGTGCTGTGTTGCTTCACCTCTGATCACTTCTTTTCACCAACAGTTATATGAGACCCCTCCTGAAAACCTTTACCTCGGCAAATATTCCTCTTTATGGGTCTGTGGCTCAAGCTACTCTTTGCTGCACAGAGCATCACAAAAAGAGCAGAACAGAGTCTCTTTCCCGACATAGCTGCTGCTGTACTCCCTCCTGCACTTTTCAGTGGGAAAGGGCTTACATGGCCACAATCACAGTCCGAATTTTCCTTTGTTTAGGGACACTCCACTACTTTGGCTCTTTGCCCAGTGCTCAGCCCACACCAGGCAAGGCATTGCTCAAGCTCCTTTTGTGTTGGCTGTAAGGCACAGACAAATGGTAGCCAGAGTCTGATTCCCTGGGAAATCTGGGAATTTTATGAACCAGCAAGATGAGTTCCTTGTAGCTTAGTGCCTGAGACCACACAGCTGAGGTGCTTCTGAAACAGTGTGAGATTAAATTTAGCATCTCATATGGAAAAATGATCAGTCAGTCAAAACGCACTGCACCCTTAATAAGGGTAACAGGGCAGCGAATGGCCTGCTTGGTTCAGCTCAGTTGTCTGTAAAGTACTTTGGTATTTTGAGAGGAAATGCAATACATTGGCCCTAAAATAGTATGGGTTCTCTGAATTAGCGGAGCACATTTGTGGATGCACTATTTTAAAAGTTTTTCTCTTCTTTCTCATGGGGAATAGAGATAAGCTGAATTCTTGTGCTTTTCTAATCTTTGTTTGGGTACTGGATGCTGTAGGGCTCCAGCCAATCCTTTTAGGGGGTGGAAAACTGTTGACCAACAATTGTTAGACTATTAATGCATATATAAAGAAAGTTTTGTAAATAAATTTTCCCTTATTCGCCATCTTGCCTGTGCTGACTGCCTGACTACTATGAGCTACCAGCGACACACATACATCACTTTCAGCAGTAAAAGTTCTGCATTATAGAAAATCGTATCTTTATTTTCAAAAGTATAGATTAGAGATGATTTGAGAAATTAATAGAGGTTATTGCTCCAGATGGCCTGAGTTGCAATGTCAAGCACCCAATACGTAGCCACCCACAGCAATTTATTTATGGGGCAGCAGTGTTACCTAAACTTGGGCCTTTGATATGAACTTAAATACACACCTAAGCTTTTCATGGCATTCAGCTACTGATATACTCAGTTGTGTCTTTCCAATACAAGAATGGACAGACGTTTTCCTCCTTTATTTACTCAAAAGGCCAGGAAAATAAGCACAGTGTGAGGTTCTCAATAGGCTTTTCTCAAAGATAAGGGAACATGATGTAGATCGTCACTCTTTCTCCCTGTAGCCTGGGCAAGGAGGTAGTCAAGAGACCAATAATTCAAATATTAGCAACTCTCAGACAGAGCCTGGAAACAGCAGTCAAGGCTGGAAACAGACCTGAGCCATCAATCTTTGAATGCATCCAGTGTCCAAGGACTCTACTTTCCAGGCTGTTTACATTCTTCACCCATCTAGGCTCCATCTTTTTATTAAACTCCTAGTTAAAACTTTCTTACTGATGGATGTTAGCAGATATTGCTAGACACAACAATACAAGAACATTGTGTTGATTTGTGACAAACTGTTTTATCTAGAGAGAATTAATGTTACAAAACCGAGATGAATTTTTTCTTTTCTGCATAGAAGCAGAAAAGAAGCAAGTGTTATTAAGAGCATTTATTTCAAATGGTCTGCAATGGAAAATGAAACTGCTCAGTGCCATATTTCAGAAACCTTGATGGGCCTTTTTCTTCTAAAATCCCACATTGAAATGTAATGGTTCACAACCATTATTATTTTACTGCATTTTGTGAGACAGTTATTTCTGCCACAAGGCTCACTCTGGCAGTTGTTCACTATTTGGTACCTGCAACCTGTTGTCTTGGGGATTGGAATTATTATGATGATGCTGCTTTGTTGGTAGGGCATATAGTCAATACTGAAGCCCAGAAAAGCACTAGTTATAACCCATGTTTTGACAGCTTGTCAATAATCCTGGTGTTATGATCAAAAGGGCTGTAGTCAGACTTATAACCTGTGTCAGGTGAACAGAGAGATTGACCTTATTGAGAGTTGGGTGAAAAAAATATCAGTTCATTTCATTGCCAGGAAATAAGCCGAAGACAACAGATTGCTTGGCAAAAACACACTTAAAAAGGGCAAAGTGGACAGATTTTCTGAACTGCACAGTCAATTGGTTATTAATAAGAGAAATAATTAGTCATTAGATAATTGCATTTTCCCACCTGATCACTTTCAAAGAAAAATTAAAATAAAATCTTCAGAGATTTTTTAAATATTTCATTTTAACTGTTCCGTCACGTTTTTCAACACCACTATTACATCCCGCAAGTCTTTAAGGAATACACACAGCAAAGCTTTATTAAAAAATGATCCATGTTTTGTACTTTTATATTAAAAGTTAAGCCAATTTCAGTCAGCACTGAAGAAATATCAGCCCAAGTGGACAGGATATCATGAGTTAGAAATGTCTCACAGAAACAAGAGGATTCACAGAAGCAAGGCACAGGAATGATTGAAATACTTTTATATCTACATTATTTTATATGATATTTGAAACTCATAAGCCCTTGTGTCCCTCAGGGTGGAAAACGCTTCTTTAATTTTCACAAAGGATGAACCTGGTGCCAGTTTGGAGCCAGCTCTGTTCCATGGTGGGCACCAGGGAGAGGATTTGAGTTGAACCTACTCAAGGCACCAACATGCCTAACAGAGCCTCTCAAAAGTTCTTTTTAATTTTCATTGCCTTCACAGAGCACAGTCTTTTGAATCACACTCCTGGTTAAGGTTTGGGGGTTTTTTTTGTGGTGAATATGTGTGATACTTAAGGTCTCAGCCTATTCCAGCAAAGTGCTTGAAAGGCATAGTAATTAGTCAAGCAGAAATCACAGAAAAGGAAATTAAAGAAGACATAAACAGAACAGCTATCACATGGCAGCATTATTAAGGAACAGTTTCTCACATGAGAAGAAGGAGGAGTAAGAGGAAAATGCAAACCCAACCTGGATCAAGCAGGGTGATTTCAGTGAAGACAGGAAGCACTGATGACAACGTCCAGGACATTAAGAAAACCTTATCCAGAATATTGTGTGACATTTTGATCAGACTGACTGAAGGGAAAGAAAATGTCGTCATTAATGGGAAAGGTGCAGTGAAATGCTGCTAGGGAGCTCAGAATCTGTCTTGCAGTAGTAAAGGCAATTCCTTGTTACTCTTAAGAAGAAGTCTAAGGGCAGCATGATTTTGCTCTGTAAATATTCTAAAACAAACAGAAAAAGGGAAGAAGCAGGATTCATGCTCTAAAACAAAGCCAACCCTCTTGGAAAATCAGTGCAGATGGGGTCTGATACTCCACATTGTGTCCTTTAACTGACAAAAATTAAACAGCCCAAATATTTCTGACAGCACTGGTGTGTAACCATTCTGGATTCATGAACTTTGCATGTTGTGAACCGACCTCTGAAAGCCACAGAAATATATTCAGACATAGGACTACAAGTCATGAGCCTAGGAGAGACAGTACATATGAATCTTTAAAAGGAAAACATCCCCAAGAAAAGTAAAGTAATTTAAGTGTGGCTCTTAATATTCGGGGATAGGAATGCGTTAAAAACAATGTTCCATGAAAGAAACCATTTATGTGAAAGCACAATCTTTGATCTTGCTTATGCAGGAGCTTTCAGGAAAATGGAAATACAGGAAACCTTGAAATTGAACAAATATTTGAGATTGATGGCACATTTCAGATGAGAGGGATCAATAATTTAATCATTCCATCATCCTTGGCTGAATTTCCTCTCTACCTGCAATAACTCTAATGCTGATCCACCACACAAAAGAACAGACGTTGTGAGAAGAACTGTGCAGCCCCATCCTGGGAGTTATGCCTGCCTGAATTTTCATTCCTTAACCTGGCAGTACTACACAGGAACAAAACCAGATCAGCCTTACACCTAAGTCTTCAAGGAATGGATTTCCAACATTTGCTGGAGCAAATGTTATTTCATTATCCGTATCCAGTGCTGAATCGCTCAGTGTCATTACAGCTGCTGAGAGAAGACTTTTAGATGTGGATCTTTAGGTCTAGTGAAAAGGTAAAACCAGAAACTATAATAAATTCCTCCCCTATGCATTGTTTTTTCACATGAAAAATTACTTAGGTATACATAGGTATATACATAGGTGTTCATCCTCCATATTATAGTTGAAAAAGTTTAAATTCGATTAAATAGATTTGAATTTTAAAGTTCATCTCAAGGCAGTAAACTGAGATAATCTTATTTTACTGCATTCTTTCTGGTCTCTCACTCCCTATAGGAAGTGAAAGAGCATTTGCAGGGGGTGAACATTGCAACTGATGATACAGAGAACAAACAGCAAGAGGAAGCTGAGGCACTGAAGGACAAAGTGGCTCATGCAGCTGAATTGGAAAGAGGGACAGAGAAAGAACCCAGTTTTCTTCGTTCCTATTCTAGCATCTTTCTTGATAGAAAATCTTTAAAACTTTCTTCTCTACCAGACTGGTCACCACTGAAAGCAGTGAGTGGATTAGAGGGAGATGTTGTTTGAGCTCTCTGTTATTCAAGTCTAAAACATACCTATAAAAAGTTCTTTTTCATTGTTTTGGTTTTTTCAGTCATTGTTATAATCTTCTGGAGAAATACAGATCTCCAACAAAAGACTTCCATAATTTAAGCTTCTTAAATTCTCCAAAACTCATTCCTGTGACTGCTACAGTTGCTCTCAGACTTGACTATTAAATGTCAGAAATCAGACTCTACAAGATATATCTTCTTTTTTTTCTCCTCTGAGGGAGCAAGCTAACCTCATTGTGTGATATATAGTTATGGAAACTGGTAAAGTAATATGAATATGTGGCAGCAGTAATAAAGAATGATTTCTAGTAATTTTATCTTTCTTCTGTACTAAGTATTAGAAGGACCAAACAACAGAGATTCATCAGCCATCTCAAACATCACTTAATTTACATGAAAATCCGTCTGTTTACACAAATATATTGGGAGAGCAGTGATTAATTCTAGTAAGCTAGGCAGGTAATTTAATTAGCTGGTAAGAATTCTGTCTTGAAATGTCTCATTAATTTGTTGTGAGCAGCTACCTCCAAAGCACATCTATTAATCCCATGCAAGGATATATTCAAATGTGACACACACACAAAGCCAAGACAGTTACAGATGGAAAACTGCTTTCAATAACTCAACCGGAGCTGTAAAATGCTTCTGTTCAGTCCTTGACAGTCCAGTGTGCTTAGTATCTTTTAGATGTCAGCAACTCAGCAGAGAGCAAGAGAGGAGCAGCTCCTGAGGGGTCATCACTGGGCAGGGGTGCAGGCAGGAGCCTTGGATGTGCTGCAGGAGGCACACAAAGATCTGCTCCTGCCTCTGAAATCATTCCTGAAAAGAAATTCATCACAGCAGTGCCAAAAAGATCCTACTGCAGAGGGCAAGTGTGTTGACAGGTAGAGAGAAAAGGACAGAGTTTTCCTCGTAGTCTGAGATTCCCAAAAGAGGCCAGCAAAGAGACAGCAGACCCTTTCTTGGATCTGATGTATTCCCTGCACCAAAAGGAAACTACTTCTCTGTGCCTTAGCTTCCTAAGGCAGACAGGTATTGAGATGATGGGGTCACCCAGCTGACAGCTCACTCTCACTGCTTTTTCCCTCCCTAGCAGCCAGAAACTATTTCAGTGTCTCATCCCTTGAAGGAAGAGCACTTTGAATACCAGGAATAAGTGAAGAAAAAAGCTTTTTGGGCTGCTTTAAGTGAGCAAAGCTTCTTCTGAAAGGAAAATAAACATACTTTGACCTGACAAAAACAGCTTTAATGGATGAATGGATTTACAGATTTAGGCTATGTCAGAATCATTAGGCAGAGAGCTGCTGCAGCGTAAAGCTGCGCTCCCTGCAGCCTCTGCCACAGCTTTCCTCTCCCTGGAGAGGCAGGATGGAGTGCGGTGCTGTCTGCTCACCTGGACACAGCCGCGTGCCAGAAGGCACCTGGAGAGACCCTGGTTAAGCTGTCATTCCCAGAGGGAGTTCAGACAGCCTCAGAGGGCTCTCATGAGACACTGCAGCCCCTCAGGAGGGGCTCCCTGCACCCCAAGGCTGCCCCTGACCATCCCCTGCGGTGACAGGGTGGCCTGGGCACATGGCTGGGTGGCCCTGTCCTCTCCTGCACAGCAGGAGCACAAGCTCTACCCTAAGCCACAGGCAGGCTTGGGAGGCAGCTGAGCTCCATCTGACCCTCTGAGGAGTCTGCTCTGCTGTTCCAGGGGATATCAACTGGGACAAGACAAAGCAGACATAACTGCCTGCCATTAAAATCTGATCGAACCGTGGTGCCCCTTAATTAAGGAGCTAAACCAGCAGGAACAGAGCTAGGTTTGATTGCCTCCTCAGCCTAAGGGTTTTCAATTATATGATTTTTGAGACTCCTGCAAATGTACCATTCTATATGAGGTATTTCTTCTGTAGCTGCAGGTGTTCTCCCTCTGGGTCGCCCTTCAGACCCAATGTCCAGAATTCACACAATCAGGAAAAATTCTATTAACTGCAGAAACCTGCCTATGCCACTATATATCCAATAGGCACGAGTGGGATATTGAGCCTGAAAACCATGCTTTATATATGGACAGTCAGTTATATAGGAACATGAAAACTTTATATAGGAACAGCTAGAAACACTTCTGGATGGTTTAGGGAATGCTTCACTCCCTCCTGGTCTGGACCTGTGAACAGAAGAATTCCTAGTCACAGACACTCCAGGGAACACCCAAACTGTTTGGCTTCCATCACTCCTAACCTCACACAGGGCCAGAGAGACACCCTGGACTGCCCAGCCTCACAGCAGTAGGAACATTGAATATGAAATTTAAATATTACTCCCTCCTGTGCAGCCACAATTAAAAGATGGTATTCATAGCAATAGCTGGGAAACCCAGTTCAGATCAGCCTTGCTCCCAAGCGGGAACAGCACAGGTGACTGATCTCACAGCAAGGGTGAGGAATGAGGTGTCTGCTCTGATACCCGGGGCTGGGAACAGGATAGGTGCTTCTTCCTGAGAAGTATAAAAGGGGATGCTCGAAATTACATCAACCACAGACAAACATGCCTCCAGCAATTATAAATTTTATGGCAGAATTCCCTTCTCAGTTGCCTCAGGCTGTTACATATACAGCTAAATAGGATAATTTGTCTATCTGGTCTTTAGAGAGGCTCATATAACACAGTCTAGAGCAAAGGCAGATGTGCCATATTATATAATATCTGTTTTATCTGACAGGTTAATACAGACAAAACTGCCTACTCCTCCTGCACACACATGCAGGAAGGGAGGGATACTGCTGATGCTAATCACTGCTAACAGATCTACAGTACAAATAACTTAAACTAACTCACAGCACTGAGGCTAACACATCATAGCTACTTCTCCATCACCTGAGGTCTTGAGCAAAGGTCATTGATGCCATGAAAATCCTTGACTTAAGCTGATGCTGACAGTTTTTCACAATTGCTACATTCAGTCTTAGGAAGCTAAGGGCTGTCTCTGCTCTGCAGGAGTTGTGTACTTGGGTAGAACCACACCGAGCTCCAAGGGTCTGTGCTACAGACAGTGTTTGTTTCTATATGACCTGGCCATCGTCTAATCTACCACTGTGATATCAAAAACACTGAGAAAAAAACAAACCAAAGAAGGGAAAAGATAATAAGCCATGAAAATTCCTGTGACCTTCTGGAATAATTTATGAAGTCCAGCACACAGGTTAAGCTCTCTGGGAGTATTTAACTACCAGGAAAATACTCAGGTGCTTAGACCTGGCTGCTCCTTTCACTCTTTTTACTCAAAATAGTCTGACCAGCTTTGAATGCCCAGTATTGCCCAGGTTTAGCTCTGCTCTAGGCAGGCAAATAGCTCTGCTCATAACACGAGGTGAACTGTACATATTACTAATTGAAGACTGTTTTCCTTTCCCCCCGGGAAAATAAAATTTTTCCGAGTAAAGTTAACAGTGTCAGAATTTAGGTAAATAGAGATGCAGTATATTTTAGATACAAGGAGAAAATGTACTTTCTTAAAAAAAGCAAAAACAACCAAAATTGTGTGTGTGGGATAAAAATAGAAAGAAATCAGGAAGCATGATACAATTCAGAGACAAATAAACAGCAATCTATGACCGGGTCATGAAACAGTGGCAAGTGTAGCATGGTCCACATGCCAGGAGCTGGGACAGGGCTGGTTCTCCTGGGCTGTTTTTGGGAGGTGTCCTCTCCACCCAGACCATGCAGGCAGAGAGATGTTTCAGGGAGCACCACCACTCTAATATCCTTGCTTATAGGGTGGTGGTCAGCTGTGAAAGAAAAGAATGAGGCCAAGCTGGTGTGGGAAGGCTCAGACTTTGGGCAGGGACCTAGAGCAAAGCTGTGACCCAGGTTTGTGCTGCCATTGAGGCTCTGTGTGCTCCAGCACTGGAGGTTTTGGAGCCGTGACGGCTGTTTTGCCATCCCTCTTTTCCATTTCTCCAGCACCGCACCAGACCAGTTTTTTCCTATGGAAGGAAAGGGGAAAAGAGGGAAGGAATTATGCTCTTCGAATTTTTCTAAACCTAAATTCTATATCAAAATTACTTAAGTTTAATGGCTTGCTGCACAAAAACCTGTATTGATAAACTTCAGTCCTAAAGTGCTTGTGATAGGTGGCATTCCAGCTGCAACAAAAGCAGTTGTGCCACGTACTTAAACCAGAGAACAACCAAAAAGCAGCTGATAACGACTGCAGAAGACTGGGTGGAGGATTACCTACACACTCAAGCAGGCAGGTACATGGCCATTGATAAATACACCCACAGCCTGCTCAGTTAAACTAACGATCTGTGGCAGGACTTAAGAAAAGGACCAATCTAAAATCATCTGTAAACTGTAGATCAGGACCTGAGGCTCAAAGAGTGCGAATATCCAAGAGAAGGAGTGATGAGGTTCCTGCCTGCAGTGAGACAAATCATTTGTAGCACTCCCAAGAGGAAGGCTGTGGCCAGCAGGACTTTCAGAGATCCGTATTTCTCAGATTATGACACACTCCTGCAGCGCTCTGCAAAGAGTACCCACACTTCTGATAACTGCAGGAAATGTGCCCTCCCTCAAACGATGCCTCCCAGCATCCTGATTTTCCCCACTGACCTTCACCAAAGGGTCTGCATTCTCCTGTGCTGCATTTACCCTCTGATAAACCCAAGGTAGGGACTGTGGTTGGTGGCACTCTTACAGTTAGTTTTGCAGTGAAAAGAAGCAAGAAGAGTCAGTCTGAGCCATGCTGGTTCTGTAGTTGATACAGAAATGAAAAAAACATGGAAGAGTAATTTCCAGCTGGGATCTTCACAGGATCCTAAGGAGGTTAGGATTCAATTCAATAGTGGCTTGGATCTACTTTGAAAATCCCAATCTTAATCACTGAGGTACTGCTGTGAGAACTCAGTGCTGTGCTGTTGAGTAAAGGATCATTTTAACACAGTCTTTTTTCACAGCAGAATTATCCTGCACTGACAGTGATTAATAATCAAGAGCCAGCAATTAAGCTTGTATTTACAGAAAACACAGGGACGAAAATGATGACTAGGGAAATTGTGCTACAAACTGACCCTTCTCTCTTCAAAGAATGTGAAAGGTGCAGCAGATGTTGCACTGACTCCAAGATAAATATCTAATTACACTTATCTGCTCATCCTGAAAGCTGTAATGAGGAGATTACACATCTAAGAAGTGAGGGAACTAGAACTACCCTTCTTGAGGGTTTCTACAGGAGTTCAGTTTACCTCACAGAAAAGTGAGGAAATGCTGTCTCAGCTTTCCCTGTGAGTCTTTCAGGGCTCACCCCTCACTGAGAAACAGAGAATTACTTTGTACAAGGCATAGAGACTGTTGGTTTATTTGGGCCACCTCTGCAAGATAAGGTAGACCCTCCTCCCAACCTGTCATTTTAGAGACATCCTCCTAACCTTTCTCACGTGGGGTCCCAGTGTAACCAAAACTGTGGGAAAAACAAAAATACTCCAACAACATTTTTAATGTTAGAGTGTCAAGGCGTTACTTTATTGTCTGGCCAGGATGATGTTCTGGCGAGAGTATACCACAGAAATCATCTCATCCAGACACAGTCCAGGTGTGCAGAGAGAAACATTCAATGATGCACGAATTTTACAGGCTTTTCCCCCAAATTTTATACAGTCAAAACCCATAGAGATGCATTGGTTCAAAGTTCATTGGTCCAGAGTTGAGCAACCCCCAGTGTTCAGTTTCCCTTTGGATCCGAATCCCCCTCGCTTCCGATGTAAATTAGATCTTCATTTTTCAATTTTCTTATCAGTTCTTTCCCGGCGAGATGTCTCCAGCTCTGTCAGATGCGGTGCCTGGGGTGGATGTTTGTAGATGGCCACCGATGTTCCGTCAGTGCTCCGTTGATGGCCTTTATCTTTCCAGGTATCTTTGGGCTATGCCAGTCTGTTGGTATGTTGAGCCCATCTCCTGAGAGTGATGCTATATCTCCTAAAAAAATTAAAGACAATTCCCTTCCCCAAAGCAAAGTCAAGTCAAGCCTAACTAGAGAGACAAAAATAAAAAGTTAAAAGTTATACAAAATTTTTAAACTGGTATAATTTCCAACACCAGCCCCAAGCCAGCCCAGGGAAGCAGGTTTGCCCCTGCTTCAGCATGGCACAGTGCAGCTTTGGGGTGTAGCTGCCAGCGTGATCCATGGTTTTCGTGGAAAGCCCCATTGGCTCACCCAACTAAGGCAGAATTGGTGTCCTGTGCCACAGCATGGTGCAGCTGGAGAGGAGAGGAGGCGCACACAGCGACTGAATTCACTCAGCTCTCCCGTCATTTCAGAGGATAACAGGTGGGCATAACACCAAAGTGCTCAGCAGTGCAGCAAGAACAGACTGCATGTCAGAGCCAGAGAAGGCCGTGGGGTGAAATCTGTGTCTCTGCTTATCTGGGGATCAAAATAAGAGTTCACAGTGGAGGTGTGACACAGATTCATTTCATGTGTGTGGAGATAAACTGCTGCCAAATCTCAGGCTGTCCAAAGCAGGGATAGGTATCTATTTGAAGTCTTGAATCATGATGGGGTTGCTGGGCAGCCTGCTCCATCTCAAGAGTGAGTAAACCATAGATCTGATAAGCTCTGTATTACCTTTTTAAAACTTGAATCAGCCCCTGGGGTGCTTTCTTATGTTAGTGTATTTAAGATTAATAAACCTAGATGTGGCATACAGTTCAGAGATTTGGGGGGCAAATCCTATGTTTGACAGAAAAGATAGATGAACTAGATACATTGTGAAATAAATATTTTCTAGAAGAAATAAAAATAAAATAAAAATCCAAAATTTGTGTCTCAGAGGACTAATGTATCTTAACATTTATGCTGGAATGACTCTGAGGCCTCCAAAGTTTTATTTCCCTTGCCTTTGAGCAACATGATTAATTTAAATAGACAAAGAACCAAATGGTAAATCACAATTCCTTTGAAGTTTAGGGCTAAGTCTGCTGAATCAGTATTAAGCTGTTCCTGCATTTCAATTAACTCTTCGAGAAACCACTGCCTCAATGAAGACCTTCTGTAATTACTGATGTGAATGAGTGGAATTCCAGAGGTGATGAAGACCTTTCAGTTAATTGATTTTGAGGCTCCAGCTAGACAGGCCAGGAAAAAAAGGAGAACATAGCCCTGAAGGTGGTGATAAGTAGCTTAATCTTCAAGGCTTTCTGGTTTTATTTTTAAAAAGAAAGCAGCGACTAAGAATGTTTGTTCTCAAAGTTCTTTTGGAGGAGCAGCTTCTGTAGTCGAAAATAAAATCAATGACCTCAGCAGCCTCCTCTAGATGCAATCCTAAATCAGTGCTGACCTGAGTCATTTTATTTGCAGATTTTTAATTATATGAAGACTGTTTCTTCCTTATTCTGCCATCAGTGTAATGGAACAAAGCCATTTGCAACCTCTTTTCTATAGTGGAGTAGGTTAATCTTTTTTTAATCAGGAGACAACAATTTTGGAGATGCCTTACAGTTGTGAATGATCTTGCCAGGCGAGTACCAGAATATGTTTTACAATGTGACAACAGCACTTATCTCCTTTCATGAAATCAAGCTTGGACAAGAGCAAGGTTCATCTCCTCTCCAGGTCATCTGAGTTTTATTGTTTCTAAATATGATGGCAGTGTACTGCAGCATTAACTAATATACTATTGCATGCATATTTATTATTTTTATGGCACCTTCTCTCTTTCCTATCTCCATGCCTTCCTAAAGTAAAAGGTGAGAGAATTTCAAGAGAGCTTACAGTACAAATTTTCACAAATTCCTCGGGAGGTAGACAACTTGGAATTTAAAAACCTGGATATTAAATTCTCCAATCTGGAATATATACATCAAATCTTGTGCACGTGTGAGAGGTAGGAACTGTAATAAATCAGTAATTCCTTTCCAGCTTCCACTGAGCAGGCCCAGGGGCAGCTGCAGGT
Organism: Acanthiza pusilla; assembly: GCA_036630365.1. NCBI lineage: Eukaryota > Metazoa > Chordata > Aves > Passeriformes > Acanthizidae > Acanthiza > Acanthiza pusilla. Next base: position 42,545,198 of record JAXCHO010000079.1, read on the forward strand.
ACCCACTTGGTGCCGCTCCATGTCCAAACCCAGAGCTGGATGTCCCTTCCATCTGCAGTTCCAACGTGTGCACGATCCTCTGGCCAGGTTTGACTTTATTGCTCTTTCTCACTCTCCTCCTCCTTCTGGCCTTCTGTGGAGCGACATTCTGTTTTGGAGGAAAAAACCTTCTATGTTGGAACTGGACTATAGAAATGCTGTTTTGACCGAGCAATTCTTTTATGAAAAGAAGTTTTATCAGACTTTCTCCAGCAGTTTTGGTAAAAAGTGTAAAATATCATTACAATCTCTTGCCTTGGCAGCAGTCAATAGTAACTTGCTTGTTAAAGATACAAGCTGAAACTATTAATGATGTGGCGAAAAGATTAAATTTGGGATATTTTTTGAGACAAAGCTATGGTTTGATCTATTTTTTAATTCATTATAATGAACTGTTTATTTTAGTCCTCAATGAATTAAAGTGACTAACATTTTTATCAGAACAGTTTATCAAAATCAGTGATAAATAATATTATTAGCCTTAATATTCCAGCCTCATTTGCTTTTCACACAGAAATTCATAACAGCCAATAAAACACAGCTGTGTAATAATACAGTGCTAAAGCCATAAACACTGTATTTATAAAGTTGACATGTAATAAAAAAGGATAAAAACTATCTTCTAACAAAAGAAGATTCCAGCCAGACTAAATAAATACTGAGTTTGGGCTCTTTATAAAACTGTGGGGGGGAAAAAAGCCCCTTCAAAGAAAAAGCATTTATTGTTTAAATGAAATGAGAAAATTAATAATAATTGTTTATTTCTTCCCCTGTGTGTGCTTTCTCTTTCCCTCCCTGCCTTTCTTCCACTTTAAGGAGGCAGTGGAGAGGCTAAGGAAGGAAGGAAGGAAGGAAGGAAGGAAGGAAGGAAGGAAGGAAGGAAGGAAGGAAGGAAAAGGTAATGTATACAAACCTAAAATCTGTAAATTCTTTGAAGAAATAAAAGAAATACGTGTTTTAAGCCTGCAAATGAAAATCATCTCATTTTTGTGTGTGACTTTTTACTTCAATATTCTGATGTTTTCCAGCTTCTACTTGTTTGGATATCAGTTAATTACAGGTATATTAAGTATCTTATATCATGGTCAGATTTTTTCTTTTGTTGAACAGTCTATTAAATTACTGCAGAAAGTTCATATCATGCAAGTTAATTTTATTATCACTACCAAGTCAGGCTTCACCAGGAAGAAAAGAGCACGAGTAAATATGAAGCATAAATTCCAGTTCCTTACAAATCCCCCTGCCCCAATTCCCCCCTGGGTTCACAGAGCACAGCCTGATATACCCATCTGTTTCCAACTAAGTATTTCAGGCTCTGTCTTTTATAGAGGATTTTTGCTACAAGCCCAGAAACATCCTAAAGTTCTGACTCAAACCAGACTTGTGCTGCTCTCCCACGAAAATAAAAATTCCAGACAGAGAAGGAAATTTCCTTTGCCTCTTTCAGAGCTGGCTGGTGCTCAGAGATACCCAAACACCAGTGAAAACATGTTAAATGTCTCTGCATTAGCAAATACTGGTCCCCTGACCTTGATATCACCCATGAGCAGAGGCCGTGCAGCCACAACGTTTTACACCATGGAAATCTGAGAGCTGCAAAAGGCAGTATGAAAGGCAGGCAGGAGGTGAACACTGCTCATCCCTTCCCAGAAGAAGCTGCTAGCACAGTGCCCAGAGGCCCAGCACACTCATTTCGGCTGGGCTCAGGCAGGAACACACAGACATCAGTTCTCATCAGCTCTGCCACAAACAGGGCAACGGAGGCTTCTGGGAAAATTCGATCAAGGAGATGGATGAAAACAACCATAAACTATGTAATGTTTCTAATGTCTTCTAAATCTCATTAATATATTTCAAATTGGATGGAGTGGTTTGGGTTTATGTATGATTTGATTTCTTATGATCGGTGACAACAAAAGCAATGCCCAAACTGTGGTGGCTGAGATTTCCCCTGGAATTACAAACTCACATTTCTCTAGAAGTGTCTTTTCAGCAATATCAGGTATATAGTTATTATATAGAGTATATATAGTATTTTTTTTTCTGACTTGTTTAATTGTGTATAACTAGAATGCAGTTTCAAACTGAATTTATTGGGCTGACTGGGAAGCTGCACAGCTTTCAAGTGAGTATGGAGCCTTCCCAGATTCCATTTTACCATTTTCATAGCCAGGGGCCACTTTGCTGCCTATTTAGTTTGGTGCCTTTACAAAATAATGCCATCAATATATTCAGGCTGGAATGAGTAGGCACACATTGACCTTCTTTTTGCCAGTACCTCTGGGCTGTTTTTATTATGTTAAAGATCTACAGGTCGATAAAAAAGCTTATTAAGGTGAGGTTGCTAAATGAAAACAAGACAGAGAGTGGGGTCAGTCGGCATGTGCAGTTCAAAGGAATATAAATAAAAACTTTTCTCCTTCCTTGCCTCTGTTTTAGAAGTGACTTTAGAGCTTTTCTGTTTGGCCTCAGTTAAATGAATTGTGTGAATCTCTGCTCAACTAATTTCAGGTGTACAGAACCAAAATAGCTCAATCTTACTCTATAGATCCTCTGCTGCTGGAAATTATTGATTCTTCTGGGACAATAAAGTATGAATTCTCAGAAATTATTGTGAAATTTCTTACTTTTTTTTCTTCTTAATTTTTTTGCCTTTGAAGGTAGGTACAGACATACACTGTCTCCCTATCAAAAAATCCCCAAGAAAACAAGCCCCCCAAAAAAACAAAAAAACAAACACCAGAAAAACTGAAGGAAAAAAACCCTCCGAAAAGTTAAAATCCATGAAAAATTGAAGCAGTCATCATTGACATAATTTTCACACATTTTGGCCAGCTCTAGTTAAAGTACAGTGTAGTACATTCTATATGTAGTACAATGTAGCACATTCTGAGTTGAAATAAATGACCTGCCTGAACTTCACATTTATCTGTTCATTTCATCGCAATTTAAGTAGACCATCTGACCTAGATAAACTATATAGGACCATTGCATAACATAGGTATGATGAAAGAACAGGTTTCTGAGAATATTTTTCATTATTATATCAAGACAGTAAAAGGGCCAGTGGTAAGAAAAATAATGTTCCGAAGAGCATAGAAAAAGAGCAAATAGGGAGAAAAGAGCTATTCGAGGAGATGGCAACAGGTCACATATTAAAACTTCAAAAGCGCTGGCCACAAGGGAAATTAAGAGAAACATTTCAGAGAGCATATGATTAAGATGTGGATAGAAGCACTGCAGTCTGCAGTGGAAGCTGAGCTGCTGCTTCTCCTCTGACTTTTATCACCCTCATTTCAACAGCATTAGGGTGTCATCAGACAAAAATGAAAATTTGACTGCAGTGGGCTACTCTTACTCTGAAATTAGCAGAAATTAAGGGGCCTGGACTCAAAGCTCCCGTTTGTATTGCACAGTGACTTAACCAACATTACTGTTTGAAACATAGATTTAAAGTGCTGCTGGTGATTCCCCTGTTTCCCTGCTCAAGGGAGAATTTTTCTATCCGTAGTGGTGACTGAGAGTTCTGACCCCTGGATCTTTCCTCCAGCTGATCCCATAAAAGATTGTGGGATGGGGGGATATAACATCTATATAGTCAATGACAAGTAAGAGCTGAAGAAAATCTCTGGAGGTGAATAAACAGCTTCCCCCAGAAGAATCCTCAGAAAACTCGGAGCAACAGGAGGACAAGGCTGCAGATCTGCCCTTGCAGGATGCAATTTATCCCACGAAGGACAAGACCAGCAGCAGCACTAGTTCTTGTGCTCAGTTTCTCTCTAACATCTAAAAGTCTTCCATTCTATATTTTTTGATTCCTCTATTTTTAAAGCAATATCCTTACATCAGATCCAGTCAGACTTGAGAACCCATCATGCCCTGGCTTCAGGCTTGTCCTTCCGTGAAGAACATCACTTTGGCCTGACAAAGTAAAACCCCAATGAACACAAAAGGAAAACTCTCCAAGTATTTATATTTACCCTCATATTCAAGTGTTTAAATTTATTCAATTACTTTGAACTCCTGAGTACACCAAAAAAAGGGAGAGACCGAATAATAAACTCATATTTTTTTCTCCAAACTAATAGAGAAGGCAGTATTACTTGGGCTCTGAGTTGGCTAGGATTCTGCTGAAGTTGTCTCATTTTCTTCCCCTTTATCCTCATTTTCTCCTCTCTCTCCCTCCCTGCAGCCAAGTCACTGATCTCGTTTCTGAAGTCCTCCTGCCAGAAGCTTGCCCATCTGTTCAGCAGTGTCTTTTTGTAATGATGCTGGCATTATTCTTTTCCTGCATTTTGTTTTAATGGTGTTAATCAGAAATGTGCAATCTCTGAATTGCAGCCGACTCCTCATCAGAGTGATCACTTGTTTGAGTAAAGCTCTGGAAGGCAGAGCCCCCTAATTTTACATTAACAAGCACTTCAGAGATGGGCAGAGATGGGCAGAGATGGGCAGTGGGAAAGCAGACCTGAGTCACCTCTTAGCTGACTGCTGTTTTATCTTCCATGTGCATTACACAGGAAAGGTTTACTTCACAATACTTCTGAGAACAGAGAGAGTGAACTGCTGAAGTCAATTAAAGCAGATTATTTGACACGTTGTAATGGACTGAGAGTAACTTTTTTAAGCACAGTGCTCTTACATGTTTGACTATCACAGTGCTGACCAGAGCAGTGCCTCTTTCAAAGGAGCAGGGCATCAAATACAGCAGGTGACTATAAAGAAGCTTGCTCTCCTTTCGACCTGCGAGAGGTACATTTTACTTTCTAAGAAGGCTCAGGAATTCATAGACTTGTGGGACACATTTTCCTCCCACTATACTAATATAAATCAGAGGAATTCCGTTTTAACCAATTGATTTTCTGTGAGTGCATAAATGGGACATCACAAGGTCTGCACCTTTTTCATCTTTTCTATTTTGAAGCTCATAATTTTCATCAAAAATTAGCAACTAGCAGCTAATAATATTTTATATATTTAGCATATGCTATTCTATAACTCTTTCCGCAAATCCTGCATCACCCTTGAGGAGAAATTTAAATGAATACTAATAGATAAGAAGTGAGATCTATAGGTTAGCTGGGTAAGAAATAGGTATTCTAAACTCAGAAGACATACACTGCTCTCTAGTGGCAACAGCAGGAAGTCTTAATGCACTGCGGCCCATAACCACACGTAGAATAAAATAAAGGTATTTTTTATTTGTTGCTCCCTTTCTTTCAAAGAGAAAAGCAATAGGCCAGTGTCCTTCCAGTATTTCTGATGTCCCCTCTCAACAGCCAGTGTTTGCAACTGGCAGCAGGGTCTGCATTTTCACTGTATTTATGATTCCTCTGTGAGAAGTGATTGCAGCATTTCAAACGCTGAAACATTTTTATTAAATATGAAAAGTATTTTTATAGTTAGAAACAAAAGAAGCTAAACCAAAAGGTCTAAAGCAAGACACTACTGTACGTCTAAAAAATTGGTCGAAGTAACTCCTGTCAAATCAACTCCGTCCAATTTTGTAAACTTACAGGTCAGCTAAATCTTTTCCCATCTTTTGCAACTGTTTCTGATGAAAAAACCTAAGAACACTAAGGAGACTTGTAAAGGGATACATAAAGTTGTTTTCAGGGCCCAAAACTGTGGAAAGAAATTTTTCATTTCCTAATTCAGCCAGAAGTCTAAGGAACAGTGTTTATTTCCAGTTCTCCAGCACCCAGCATGTTGATTCATCATTCTCTGCTTTATGAGAGGGAATGTTTGCCAGCAGGAACAGCAAAATGGGCCCTGGGTTTGTACTCCAGCTATTCATCCTGCTGCCTGTAATGAGAAGCCATATTACCTATCTGATGGCAATGGCTGCAGACATCAGTTGAAGGTGTTGTGAAGTTAATCTCCCCAATGTTTCTCAAAAAAGCTCTCAGGATCTGATGGTGTTTGATTAATAGCTTAGGCAGTTTGCAAAATTCATTTTATTATATGGCTTATGAAAGATAAATCCTACATGGTGTGGCTTGTGGACAACAAGCCCTACGTTCAGAGCCAGTTTAAATGAATTTATATATGTCTTTTTACATATGGTCCTGCAATAAAGCTGTGCCTGGAGAGAAGTAATTAAGGGAGGGTCACCAGACAGGAACTCCTATTTCCCTTTATAGTCAATGCAGAGAAATTTATGCTTCCCAGAAGGAAGGTAAAGGCAGAAATTTGTTTGACCTCTTCCAAATAACTTCTCTGGGCTGAGATGAATAACAGCCAGAAATGTCCATTTCTTTGCACTGGTTATAGAGGGACCAGGCAAGCCAGCTTGGAGAGGAGTTTGCCCAAAGGAAACTCGCTGATGACTGAGCAAATTGACCAGCCGTGGTTCAGATCTCGGCTGCTGAGCACAGACCTCCTCTCACAGGTGGGATGGCCATCCAGCACCACTGCAGCCCCTGGCTGGCCATACAAAGGCACAATGCAAGGAGTGATGCAAGAGAGATGCTGTTTGGGTGACAGGTCTGCTCTGCTGATTCACTCTTCTGATTTGGTCATGAGAAAGTGCAAGTCATGCTCGAGCTCACCGGATGTCATTTATGCAATGTAACTTCCATTTGTCTAATGGAACTGCGTATTATCCAAGGAATGAGGCAGTTTATTAAGTTTTGTAAGCAATAATCTCCATAAATGTACTACAGTAGCTTAAAAGCAGCACAAAGATCTGTTTTGATGCTGCTTTAACTCTTTTTTGTCTTTGCAACAGCCATTCACAAAGCAAATTATGAAGATTTCTAAGAACAAAATGTAGTAATATCTTAACACAGAAAAATAGTCCTATAGGGAGGTTTATTTCAACTATTTCATAAGTCCATAAATTAACTGTATATTCTAAATTTGCTCCCCATGATCTTTCTTCAGTCAATGGAGAGGGATAGGCAAAAGAAGGAAAGGAAAGGAAAGGAAAGGAAAGGAAAGGAAAGGAAAGGAAAGGAAAGGAAAGGAAAGGAAAGGAAAGGAAAGGAAAGGAAAGGAAAGGAAAGGAAAGGAAAGGAAAGGAAAGGAAAGGAAAGGAAAGGAAAGGAAAGGAAAGGAAAGGAAAGGAAAGGAAAGGAAAGGAAAGGAAAGGAAAGGAAAGGAAAGGAAAGGAAAGGAAAGGAAAGGAAAGGAAAGGAAAGGAAAGGAAAGGAAAGGAAAGGAAAGGAAAGGAAAGGAAAGGAAAGGAAAGGAAAGGAAAGGAAAGGAAAGGAAAGGAAAGGAAAGGAAAGAGAAAGGGAAAGGGAAAGGGAGGAAAGGAAGGAAAGGAAGGAAAGGAAGGAAGGAAGGAAGGAAGGAAAGGAAGGAAGGAAGGAAGGAAGGAAGGAAGGAAGGAAGGAAGGAAGGAAGGAAGGAAGGAAGGAAGGAAGGAAGGAAGGAAGGAAGGAAGGAAGGAAGGAAGGAAGGAAGGAAGGAAGGAAGGAAGGAAGGAAGGAAGGAAGGAAGGAAGGAAGGAAGGAAGGAAGGAAGGAAGGAAGGAAGGAAGGAAGGAAGGAAGGAAGGAAGGAAGGAAGGAAGGAAGGAAGGAAGGAAGGAAGGAAGGAAGGAAGGAAGGAAGGAAGGAAGGAAGGAAGGAAGGAAGGAAGGAAGGAAGGAAGGAAGGAAGGAAGGAAGGAAGGAGGGAAGAATTTTTACTTGAATCCCTTCTGTAAACCACATCACTGTGGCCAACCCCCGCCAGCATTAGAGGTGGGAAAGCACACAGGTAGAAAGGAGTAATCAATTCCAGGGGAACCACTCAGACCTTAATGCTCAGCAGGTATTGCAGCAAAGTGGGATCTCATGCAGACTGCAGGGGATTTAACTGAAATCTTCAATGATTCCTTATCACAAGATGTTTAGCACAAGTGTACTCTTTTATTTATGCCCATGTGGGGTGTTTGTCTTTCACAAATAGGACTCCTGGTGGGAAACTCCAGTCACACTTGGCATGTGTGAGCCTGACTGCTCGGGGTGCCATGGGGAGGGGGTTGGTTGTCACCCTGAAGGGCACAGCAGTGAGTACAGAACATTCTACAGCAGTGAAAATAAACAACGATTATTGTATTTCTTGCAGATTGGTTTCAACACATGCACATGGGATTTATTCAGCATCAGCCTACATTCACATCTTCATTTTACAGAAGTTTTCAAAAGCTTATCCTAAACACACTTTCTCAATCAAACAACATTTTTCAGATTTTCAGAGGCAAGAATTACATATACATTAGAAACCTCAGGTGTTTATTGATCTTGAACTTAACAATTCTGGGTTTAAAGATTTCACTCGGAGTTTACTGAGTCCTAAATTTATTCTGGAGTGTATTTTCACAAAAAGTACTCCTTTAAACCTCTGCCTTCTTATCTCAATTGTAATCAAAAGGGTTTTGGATCAGTATTTTCTAAACAGGCAAACAAGCCAATGGGTGGGATTTTGTTTACAAAACAAAATCCATTTTTTGGATGCCATTACAGTCCTGTATTTGTGAGTCAGCTGTGACATTCTGCAGTTGATCCTGGGGCAGAACTTTAAAAGGGCTGTTAGTGTTTGCACTGTTGAACAAATATTCTCAGATACTTGAAATCCCAAAATCTCATCTGTGCGTTCCAGTGCAGTGTATACAGAACAATTGTGTCAACACTGCTCTATCCCATGTGAATAGCAAGGAGACAGTTTTCATATATCAGGGTAGAAATATGGGTCCACAAAAATCAAGATTATCTCGAGATGCAGTACTGTGAGTGCTATAGGGCAATGCCAGGATCCCATCAAGCCTGGGGACTCTGACATTTGCAGGTTTTCAGTGCCACAGAGGTGTTCAGAGCCCAAAGGCCTGGCCAATCTTCCCTTTTCCTTGAGAGTTCAGAAAAGCAGACCTGAGGTAAGGGCAAACAACAAACAAGTGAGAGGGCAGAGCTGGGCTCCAAACACATTGCAGTAATTTCAAGTCAAACACTCAGACTCTTCAGAGGAAGCTGCTTTAATGTTCTGGGGCTGCGGTCCTGTATTTTATTGGAAGTAAACTCCTTTTGCAAATATGGGGAAATGCTGACACCTGTTTGGCAAGTCTGAGAGAGATTATCAGCAAGAGCTGGTGAGAGCTGTGCGCAGCTGAGGACAGAAGGCAAAAAGACACCTTTTGCAATTTTTCAAGAGTATTTTGGAATGATCCAGACAATGTGAAACTGAGGTACTTTGGCCTCTTTCCTGCCTTACTCTGAGTGACGGGTCCCCAGTTTCTGCTTTCCTTTTATTCTGCAGTTTCAGGCAGATACCCATATTTATATGCCTCTCAAGTAAGCATTCACAGCTGTCCTTAAAGGACTACAGGAGAGAAAAATATCCTGCTTTCAAGTAGAACTATTGCTAAACTGAAAACATGAGAGAGGGTAAGTCCCAAAAGACTGATACTTTATGGCTCAGTCGTGAAGTAAATCTCATAAAATACAAAGGGTGTTGAAAGCTTATGGGATATTTCCTCTGTTAGTGTGGTTCTCTCTTGAGATAACTCTTCCAACAGCATCCATTTTTTTGCATGAAATAGAAAAATGTATTTACACCTATTTCTGCACTCACTTTTAAGCACAGTTCTTCATTAAGAGCTTTTCTTCAATCTAATCAAGCCTTCCCAACACCTCTAACTTCTGAATAACCATGTCATCTATAAAATCAATGTTTTGATGGGGGGCTTGAGGTGTGTGTGTTTGTGCTCAGTTTGGTAAATGAAAAAAAGAAACAGATTTATTCATGCATTGTACTGAAGGGAAGGGAGTATTGTGAGCAAAGTCCTGCAGTGCAGGGCATCTGTGAATTTCTCAGATGAGGTGAGCTGATCTCCAAGACATAGCTGTGACTTTAACATAAAGAGTAATATACATACTATATGTGTACATGGCAATAAAAACAGTTCATCATTTATAGTAATATTCCTCCTCTGCAATTAAGGAGGAGTTAAATTGAACTTTCAGACTTTCCTTTTTTAATATCTCACCAAAATAAATCAATCCAACTAATTAACTGAATTTCCCATGCTGCTTCTCATTCCTGTAACCAGAGAGTTTGGGGGATTTTTTTACTTGCTTCGTTTGGTTTGGTGTTCTTTGTTTGTTTGTTTGTTTGTGGGTTTTTGTCTGTTTGTTTCTATTTTTTGTTTGGTTCCTTTTTTCCCCCAGCAAGTCCCTTTAAAAGAAAATAGAAACCACACACACACACACACACACACAAATAATGTAAAGTGTTTCTTAAATTACCAACTTGCCTGTTCTGCTGATTTTTTCCCCATAACTCAACATATCCTCAAAATGTTATTATTCTTGTTTTGCTGTGAGAATTCAAAGCTGTGGGGACTGAATGAGTAAGGAAAGTAATGCCACATGAGCTGATAGTTCTGCATGCAGACACAAACACCGAAGCTAAAATTTAGTAAATACACATTTCTGAGACAGTGTTTCTATTAAATAGTCTATTTGTTTATTGAGAGGGTGGACTTACATCTAAGTATCAGGAAGAGTTTTTAAATATATAACATATGTATAACAATCCTGGTGTATTTCATCATCTCTGAGGCTGTTATTTAGGAAACACAGAGTTCAGAGGCACTGTAAACATCCCACTGCAGGGCACAGCTCACTTCTGTCTGATGCGAGCAAGCAGGAGACAGTGTGAGGTTTTAAAGACACATACCTACTACAGGTGCCTACTTCATGAGAGATAAGAGATTTGGGGTTTCTTTCATCCTTCTGGGAGGCAGGATTTAGTGTACGCAAACAGAGTGCCAAGATTATAGCTATACCTTAGGAGTGCTGCTTTCTTGTTGGAAAGGAGCTGCTAGATCCCATTTTCTGCTTTGGCTGCTTACAACAAGCCTGTGCTGCCTCTTCTAGAGGCAGAGTGAATGGGGAACTGCAGATGTGATGTTTGGAAAAAACTGGTGCAGAGGATGAACAAACAGGCCATATAATGTTTAACTTTGTCACAGCTTGAGACCTTCCGTGCTCAAACAAATCCTTGGTCTTCCGACTGCTTTTCCTTATGTAGCACAATCCTGTCTTACTACTCTCTGCTGCTCAGCATTTTAGGTTGACTTTCATAAAGCTTGCATATTAAGAATTCATAGGCAATTCTGCTCATGAGAAATTATTCCTTTTAAAGCAGAGGGCAAAGGTAATGTTTTTCAAGGTTGCTGGCTGTTAGAAAGATGGCCATTAAAACAAAGCATTCCTACTGGAAAACTGCTTTTTAAATTAAAACCAATTCTTTCAAATTATTACTCTTGCCAGAATTGTGAGTTTGATGATTGAGGCCTAAAATAAGAAAAAAGTAGGATAAGCAGTGCACCAGGACCTGATACCTGAGTACAGTGCATCTGTGAGGAAAGCTAGAGCTTATCACCAACCACCTTTAGGAGTACCTCACCTGAGAGGACATCATTACTGCTGAATTTTGGGAATATACAATAATTCTCTAAATTTAAGTTTTATTCATGCTGCTAAAAAATGGGATTGCTACTGAGATCCTGCTAGCAGTAGATGAGGTAAAATTGCTCCTGAAGCAAGAACAGTCCTTTCTGTCCTGAAAAGAAAACAAACTATTCCGGCTTGATTGTATAGGCTTCTCTAAATCTCACCATCAGGCCGAGCTCTTTCTCTCACTGATTCCTTCTCTCTCTGCACAAGAATTTCTCATCTCCATCCAGATAGGTCTGAGACAGGTCCAGTCAGTTACTGCCCTTCTGGAAACCATGGAGAACCAATTTTGTTTCATTTTAGAACAACAAGTGACCTATGCGTAAGAAAAAGTGACTGGCACTGAATTTTGTTCCTCCATCTCTGCATTCATTTTGTGTGCTCGAAGGGGGACAGGCAGGAGCACACATCTTCCGTTACATTTGTAGGTGTCACATACACAGAGTCAGACCTAAACTTTACTCCTCTTTCTGGGTAGAGAGCCTCATTCTGTGTTATTACACAATTTAAACTGTTTCCTAATCACGAATATAATTATTTATTAATTGTGAAATCAGTTTCCAGCCATACATAGGTAGAAATTTGCCAGTCAAAACCCCCCCTGGAATTTTATTCACTTGTTATTGCTAGCTGGATCAGTACCTTTTTGCATAAAGTGATGAGGTGGTAGAAGCAAAACACACACTTTTTTATTCCTCATAGCTATTCTTTCATATCTCCCACCTATAAATAGGAACTTCATATTTTACAGAAGAATGTGTAGCTTGTTCTCTGCTAGACACCCGTGTTGCTTTACTAACTTTTTGCCATATGGTTTTCTAAACTTAAAACGTACAAAGATAAATGTTCATTTCATAATTTGGAATTTGTATGAAATATTTTGTATAAATACTCAACAAGAACAACAAAAAAAGAAGCTGCTCTGCATGTTTTGGAACAATATAAAAATTGTAAAAATGCAAAATAAGAAATGTAATGTTTTATTCAAGGCTGTACAATCAACAGACATTTTATAGCTGAGATTCTATTCCATTTGTACAGACAACGAATGTTTGTGAATTTTTTGCTAGACTTGACAATGTGACCATTTTAACAGCAGAAGTAATTAGAGAAAAGAGGTAAAATACTGAGAACAAATGCTGTTGTGAAAAATCCCACTCACTACTACAGTTAATGGGAAGCCAAGTCACTACAAAATGGCACTGCAGAGGTGTTGTGAAATCACAGAATTAATTTGTTAACAAATTATTCCCACTGGAAACTGTATTTTAAGAGAAAACAAAAAGTGTTATGTCAGGAGGAGTTGAGGATTTTTTGAGAAGTGTTTTGCAAGATCCAATAAAAGAAGTGAGCTCTGATGGAAACATTTAATTTTCCTTTTAAGTATTCTTAACTATGAGAGACAATTTTTCCTAGATTCTTGAAGAAACAGGTATTTCAGCAGCAGGAAGGCAATTTCTTATGATTTTTCTACTTTGTAAGGCCAAAATCAAAAGACAGAATTCTACTAACAAATCTCTGGAAAAACCTATAGGTATATAGAGGTATATAGACTGCTCCAGTCTGTAGTCTACAGGGGTAGCTGAGATACCATGCCTAAGATGCAAAAGTAACAGAAATTTATCAAGAAATATTAGTGATAAAGATGAATGTCTTGATTGAAATTCAAAGGACTTCTACAATTGTAGCTACTTCTAAGCAATTGATTTTCCAAGATTCAATGCTTGATCAAATAGAAAAATATTGAATATATTGAAATTATAATAATTGTGTGTTTAAGAGAATCTGGACTCAGGCTTTGTTTCAGGTATGAGCATCTAATTTCAGCCATGAGAAAGGTTGCTTGTGTTGCTGACAGGTGGTCAGGAGTGATTCCTGGCTCCAGGCATGGGGTGAAGGTGGTGCTTCCTCAGCCTCACTGGGGAAGGAGAAATGCACGAAAAGGAGCAGATGGTCCTGCACATCAATGCCCTGTGGTGCATCTGGGATCCTCAGAAGGGATTTGGCTTTCAAAAACACAGGATCCTTTTTGAGGATTGAGGCAGGTAGGGAGACATGGGACCCACCTGACAAAGGCAGGCAAGAGAGTGTTTGCTCACATGCTGACCCACCTGGTGAGGGGAGTTTTAAACTGGAAATGTGAGGGATGGAAATAACAGCCCGTGGGAGACAGCCCTGAACAGGGGTGGGAAGTGAAGGGTGCAAGGTGGCAGGAACAAGAGACACCTCAGAATCAGTTAGAAAGGTAAAGAGATGTCAACTTTATACAGAGACCTGCAACCTGTGGAGGAAGCAGGAGAAACCAGAAACACAAAAATATTGGAATAACTGAGACATGGTGGAACAGCTTGCACAGCTGGAGGGAGAAACAAGACAGAGCAAGCTCTGCAGGAAACGTGGGCAGGGAACACAAGGAGAAGGGGTGCCCTCGGTGTGAAGGTGCAGCTTGCATTTATGGATTTCTTCTAGGGGATGGATGTCCAGCTGGTGGAGAGCCTGTGGGTCAGGAACAGATGAGGCTGGGAAGGCAGACACTGTGATCATTGTTGTTACAGACCCCTGCTTAGGGTGAAGAAATGGACAGAGATTTCTTTGAATTTGATGGTATTTCTGGTCACACCCCCTGGTTCTCATGGGGAGCTTGACCCAACGTTGGCTGGATGGGCAGCTGTGGAACACACCCAGTTAGTGAGGTTTCTGAGCATTCTCAGGGTAACTTTTCAACACAGAGGGTGGATGGGACTGACCAGGTCTCCCAGGAGTCTGCTCTTGGTCAAAGTGTTCAGGGAAGACCACAGGCATCAGCAGAGCTTTCACTGAGAGATTGTCCATTCTGGGATGGTTCCAAGACCTGACTGGACAGAGCCCTGAGCAAGCTGGTGTGACCCTACAGCTAACCCTGCTTGGAGTAGGAGGTCAAACTAGAGACTTCCTGAGGTATCTTCCCACCTGAATTGTCCTATGATCCTATAATTTGTTGGAAAACAGCTTGCACAGATGGATCATTAAAGGCAGTTCACAAATATCCCAGTTCACTCAGCCAAACCAAATAGCATCTGTTTACCAAAGAGGTGAAGCTGACAGAAATAAGGGTCATAGTTTCAGGTTTCTACACCATGACAACCTGGGTCAAATGCACAGTAAAACAGTGAGTTGTGTCAGTCAATTGGCACATGATGACATATGTAGAAGGAAGAAACCATTGTTTCACAGTTTGCAGATGCCATTTGAAGAAACACAGAGTAAACACCCCTACTGGGGACAACTAAAAGTCTGCATTAGTCTTACCAAAGTTAAAACATCACTGAAATAAGTATTTTTGTATGAAATCAGCTAGTAATAAAGTCAGTTGTGACTTTGACTTTATTTATAAATATAATTCTTTAAGTTTTAGGAGATAGGAGAGATAATAGAAGTTGAACAATAAATCCTTTTAAGATTCATATTTGCCAGCATGAGTTGAAAGAGTTTTCTGAGGATCTTTTCTATATTTTACTTTGAAAGTTATTGAGAAACTTGAAAAAAGTTAGTTCTGCTTGTGTCAATCCAATTCTGGACTATGTCTTCTTTCCCTCTGAATTTTGTCTTAGCCCTTTGAATAAAGCTTTGCCACTTTAGACGGATTTTTATGGGAATTCATAAGCAGTCATTTGCTTTCCCTTGGAAGTGTACACAATTTCCTTAGCACTTTAGGTCTTCAGTGGTTTTCCTTTCTATATGGTTCTTTCTTTCAGCCAGCACCATACTGTTCTCATGAATTTCACCAGCAATACTGAGCAAGCCCTCTCCAGTAAGACAAGAGCCTTTATAGTAAAATAAAAGGTCACTGGAATTCTGGCATATATTCAGAGGATTAAATGAAAAGAAATGTTTGGCAAAACACTCAGGAAATTAGTCCCATGCAACCTCACAAGAAGAAAACATCAAAATCAAACCACGTGAGCTAAAATGATGCACCATAATATACCTTCATTTCATTTCTCATTTTTGTTCTCTGGCTAATGGACAAACACAGCTGTTTCTGTGATGCTAAACAAAAGACAGCTTTGTTGTAACTAAACACATCCCAGATGGGAGTGTCTCCCTGCAGTAAATCACACACTTAGTGCATGGTTTTGAAAAGATTTCTTTTAGAGATCCTGCTCTCTCACAAGAGTTTCTCTCTGGGCTGTAGAGCAGCAACCTGCCTCCCTCAAAATACCAGAGCACCTACAGCCTTGTTCCTGCAGCCCAACAAGTGTTAGAACTCTGTTTGTGGGAGGGAATGCTGTTCAGCTCTTTTACAGAGTGAAGTCCTCTATCTACTCTGAAAATCATAGCAGAGAAAAACTTTGGCAAATGCCATTTAACTAAAACCTTGAGCAGAGATAAAAGAATAATTGTTTTGATATCTAACAAAGTAATGCAAACCTGGAACATAAGAAACTTTCCAAACCAGGTAATACTTAGAATAAAGAAGTTAGCTAATTCATCCCAACAAACTTTCAGTTTTTACTGGACACGTAACTACTTTTCCAAATTAAAATTACTATGTGCCTCCTTGGAAGAATTGCCTGCCTGAACAATATACAGCTCTGAGAACGGCAAGAAAATGAAAGTTGGAGAAACAAAAACATATATAAAACAAAAAGGGAGAAACCACCACTAGGTGGCAAAATGGTGTTTTCAATGCAGTGAGTCCGGGATCCAGGCTCATTGATGCGGTTTTTAGAAACTTGTTTGCCCAGGCAGCGGTGGTTGGATATAAATAGTGCATCGCAATGTTGAAGTATATTTCAGTTTGCTGGAAAACAACCATGGGTGTGTAGCCTGACTTCACACTGCTGCTGATAGGATTTCTCCTGCTGTGTAGCCACTCTTTGGCAGGAGTCAGGAGCCGGTACCTGCTCATTTGCAAGCCCCGTTTGCAGTTTTATTTCCGTCTGACATACCAAGTTTGATGAGACAGCTAGTCACTCACAGCACAGCCTTGCAGAATATCGAATTTTCTTACATTGCATCTTGTCTGGCACACCATAGGATGGAAACCACTCTGACCTCACTAGAATCATGCAAGTATGAAACAGCTGAGATGGAAAGCAATGTCAGATTCCATTTAAAGGTAAAGTCTCTGTAACATTTTAAAGATGCTGTGAAACAAAATATGAAAAGTTTTGGCACTACCAGATAGATAACACAGCTTTCCTCTGCCAGCTGGGGTGGGATGTGGTGCTGTGAGCTGCTGCCCTCTCCTCCTCGGGCTCTGAGCATCCATCAGGGCAAGAAAACAGGTCTGTGATGTGCAAACAGTGCACTGCAGGAAAGGATAAAACCACTGCAGTTAATAGCTAATCCGAAACGCAAATGAAAATAGGCATTGTGGGACATCCTTGAATACACATCCTTGTGTGAGGCCACAGGACTCATCACTGCCTCTTACTCTTTTCTCTTGGCTTTTAGTTGCCGTGGTGATGGAATAACTTTCTCTGCAGCCTGTTGTCCAGCCAACATTAAATCTGCTCCCATCTCATCCTTTACAGTGTGGCCTGTCCACTTCTCATTTGTCTGTTCTCTTCTTCTCAGTCTGTATCAGCCTCAAACCACTACTTTGTCTGTTCTGCAAACTAGATTTGCCCTTCTAAACTTGCCTTGGCTGCAGAGCACCTGCTTCCCAAAGAAATACAGGATTTAACAGACCCACAGACTGCAGAGGAGCTGCAAAGGGAAAACTGTACTACAACTGTTGCAAATCAAACAGAGGCAAAGCACAGCTTGCTTTGCCTCTGAACCTTTTTTCCATTCCCCAAGAAGTTAATATTTAAAGTAAACAGCATGATTTGAGTGTGCTCCAGCATGGGACATTCCCTGGCTGTCAGTGAGCAGCAGCTGGGACCAACCCGGCCCAGTCTCAAAGGCAACTTCAGTCTCAGACAGTAAAAACTCTTCAGCATCTTGTCTAAATTATTTCCATCCTGCTGTACCATGTCAAATCAACCCAGTGTGCTCAAATGAGGAAATAAAATGCAGAGTATGCTTTAAGCACGGTGTGGTGCCAAAGGGCATCCCACAAAAACACCCTCAGCTCTGCACTGCAGCCTTCACAGGGACTGCTGGTCAGCCCTGGGTGCGCTTACCCAGGGTCACATCCCACATGTAGCTCATGAAGTAATGAAATTAGGTTATTAATGGATGGACAAATGTAAATGCTATAAATCAAGAATATTAAATCAACATCTACTGGAAGGAAAATGGGAAAAAAAATCGAGGCTCTAAATACTTCCCTATACCTACTGATTCAAATTTGCTATTGGAAGAGCATAATTTTTCAAATTCTCACAAAGGTATCATAATTATATGTTGGCTGACATTTGTGCCTTTGGTTTATACTATAAGTCTCTCGCAATGAACTTTTTAATTAATATTTGATTCTATAATTATAGTCTCCAGAGGAAAATTCACTTTCTATTTGCAATAGGAAATAGATTTTCTGCTGTTTGGGAGGGGGAACTGTCTATTGGGCTGAGGTTGCATGTTCTATTACTCACTAGCAGGTATTTTAATTTGTGCTTATTTTAATTTGAGGTGAAGTCTCATTCAGAGACCATTTTCATAGAATTATAGAATGGTTTGGGCTAAAATGGACCTTAAAGACCATCTAGTTCCAAACCCTTGCCACAGGCAGGAACACCTTGCACTAGACCAGGTTGTCCAGAGCCACATCCAGTCTGGCCTTGAACACTTCCACAGATGGGGCATCCACAGCTTTTCTGGGCAAAGCATTCGGAAAAAAACCAGTAATGGATCCAAAAGTAACACTCAGCAAGGTTTTTCTGGTTTGGGTTTGGTGTTTTTTGTTTTGTTTTGTTTTGTTTTTTTTTAAATATTTCCAGATTTAACTCCAAAGCTTAAATATCCAGTTGTACAGAAGAGAAACAAGAGTCATGTTTGGTCTTGTGAAAAAAGTCAGAGGACAGGACCCAGACGAGCAACATTCAGCTTCTGGCTTGATAAATGCACATTGTTTCTGCAGAAATACAATCACTATTATAGGGGTCACAGTTCAATATACATCCAAAACCCTTTCCAAGAAGATGAAGAGTTTCCATGATTGTGTCGTGTGGGTAAATTATTTTCACCAGATCTGCCACACTTGCCAGTATGTTTAGGTCAGTATGTTTCTGAGAAAACAACCCAAACATTGACAAACTCAACAAGCCCCAGGCAGGTCAGTTCCCTCCCAGGAACAAAGGGACTGGTGTTATTTGCAGAGTACTCACATTACAGAAAATCAAAGGAATGAGAGTGCAGAAAAGACTGCACTGGCAGATGCAGAGCTGAATCAGTCAATATTATTGTGCATAATTCAGCTAAAAAGTTCCATTTGTAATCTACTAGAAAACCTTCTTAATTAGGACATGGTAATGGAAAGTCGGCTCTCTCTTGAGTGGGTATACTGAATAAAAACCTGTTTTCTAAAAATGTCTGGAACATAAAAATTTGAATGAAGTAAAATACTTCCCAAAAATAATACTCACCACCTTTCCTGATTCCTGTAAGCCAAATTAGGCCATATCTTTACACAGGCTGCAAATGCAGGTTTCATTTATCTGACTTGACATCAGCTGACCTCTTGGTGCCAGAAGAACACATGTGCATTATACTGAAATTATAGTTATACTGAATTAATAACAAAAAGCAGTGGCTGTCATGCATTCTGGGCACTTCACCGTCTCTTGTAATGCATCATGATGATCGCTAGGTGATTTTAAAAGAAGTTGTCTGAGTTTTAGCCCTCTGTCACAGCAGCTCTACTTAGCTGCCAATGGTCACCAGAGCCTCAGAGGTGGAAAGCTTCCAACTCTTGCTGTCAAAACTGGAGCTGCCAGGATGAGAGCAACCACAGGCAGGTTTTGTGAAAAAAACAGAGCTGGTAAAGAGTAAGAAAGAATCCTGAAATCACAAATCTGGTATGTGGTGGAATTGAGACCAGGAATAACAGGTTAGCTGCAGCTTAAAAGCTTCCCCCTCAGGCTGTGTTGAATTCTGTGTGTGCCACAGTGCGTCCCACTTCGGCACAGTAATGGACAGCTTGGTGGCCCTTCAAACAGCACATCAGTTAGTGCAGACTTTCCATGTGTCTGAAAGTGACTCACAGTCTGAATTATCACAACAAATCATTTTAATAGACATACTCGTGCTAATAACTAAATGCATATAGCTAATGTAACATTGTATGTGAAGACAAAATATTGCTCCTTAGTGTTTTATTAAACAGTTGGATGCTTTCAAAAATTGAAATGTCAGACTGTGTGATACCGCACCATTTCATAGTTATTTTGAAGTGAGCACTCCGAAATGAGTTACTATTTATTCATTTACAATAAGTCAGATTTATACTTAGACATATCACAGGCTCAGCATTTCTTACAAAAGTGATGGGAAGCACAAGCTCTGGCAGCTGCTGCTTTGTGCAGAACACCAAGGTCACGTGCAGAACCTGCTGCTGATCCTGTCAGTTTACTGTAAACCCAACACACCTTTCAGGCCACACCTTGCTTGTGTGGTTTCTGTGAAGGTGATTGATCTGCAGCCTGTTACAATGCCATGTTTGGATTCCTTGTTCCTGTCACTGAAGGGGAACATTACCAGAACTAATATTAACTCTAATACTTGGGATGAAAACTCTCAGAAGAACTTGGTCTATTCACATGCTGCTGTACTAATTAGAATTGTTTTCAGCATTTTTTTTTTTAAATAGAGCTTGACAAACATGATTTGTTTGACCAAACTATTTCACATTTCCCAGAATTAACTGGGTTGGAAAAGACCTTTGAGATCATCAAGCCCAAGCTATGACCTAATACCACCTTATCAACTAAACCATGGCACCGAGTGCCACATCCAGCCTTGTTTTAAACACCTCCAGGGATGGTGACTCCACCACCTCCCTGGGCAGCAGAGACAGTCAGTGGCCTGTAAGTATAATGCATGAGAAAGGAAAGTCCAGCAATCCTTAATATTCCATTCTCCTGTTGGGAGCATTTCAAACGAGGTGCCTCTCACACATTTGGTACAAACATACAAACAGCATAGAAACTTTAAAATACCCACAGCCTGATACAGTTGGGGGTCTTGAATGTATTTTATTTCTGTAATTTGCTTTTAGAGCTGATACTGCCTGAACTCACAGAGCTGTGTGCTGAGCCCAGAGCCTGATCCCTGGTCACCCTGCAGCTGCAGTCTGTACATTGGCACTGCTCTGTGCAGAGCTGGAGCGCTCACACAGCCTCGTCTGGGAGCTCTGGGGACTGGGTCATGCCTACTGCTCTCAGCCTGGCAGCTACTGCCATTCTTAGAGATGAAAACACAGCCCTGAGTCAGCCACTCCAGCTGTATTAACAGTTTCATGCTATTTCAGATGAGCAGTGAGGTTCAATCAGCACTCCACTCATTTCTCTGAGATCTCCTTGTCCTCCCTGCAGGACCACAAGCTTGAACAATGCACCCACAACAAAATAAACACCGTGTTCCTAATTTAGAAGATGTATCTATATAAGCACCTAGTTCACAGAAGAAACACATTTTCTAGACTGTAAAGCTGAAACATTTCTTTGGGCATGCTGTCAAGATCATCTATTTGAACTAGTGTCAGCCACTATTCGACGCTACACAATATGCCATTTGTTTACTGTGTGCTATAAATAAGAATGCACAAAAGAAGAAAGGATGCAATTGTGTTTCATCTTGGACAGTTAAATGGAGCAATTATTTCTGTTTTCAGATTTCTCTTTACACTTTTTAAATAATGGAATTTTTTTTTCAAAGCTTCCCGTCAAAATACATCATTTCAAAAGAACAGTTGGCATAAATCAGTATTGCTGTACTTAGTGGAATTCTGTTTATTTGTAAAGCTGATAATTTGCTCACAGAGTTGTTGTGCCTAGACATCATATCCACAGCTCAACTCCATTAAAATATTGTAGAATATTACAAGTGTATATAAAAAATACTAAATGCATTAACATACTAATTAATTATCAGTATTAATAATTAACAATAACTAAAATTCTTAATAAATAAGAAATAACATTATTTAACTTTGAGGATTTTTTTTTCAGTGGAAACATAAAATTTTTAACATACCAGATAATGCCTCCACTTTTGGGGTATACAGCATGGCATTTTGTAACAAAGCTTCACTGCACCACAAACTCATTTACAACACTTTAGTACAGTGATCTGGGGATCTATTGTTTTAGTACTTCAATTGTTTTTCTTGTTAGCTTCTATGCTGCCCTATATTTCAGCTTCCTTCCCTGAAATACTTTTTCAACCAATTTCCCTGTCATTCAGGTTAGGTGGGATTCCTGTCTCCAAGCTTTTATCATCTGAGAAGTGTCGCAACCCAGGTTAGTCATACAGGTTTCCTTTGTCATCCCTTAAAGGCTCTGATAAATCCTAGGGGTGACTCATCTAATCCCCAAATGATTGAATACAATAGGAGACAAACTGTCTTTCAGAAGTATCTCTTCCACGTTGCTTATATCTAGGTAACACTGACTGGATAAATTTCTTAGATTAGATGCCTCACTTCTAGACAGCTAAAATGAGATGAAAAAAATGTATTTATCCATTAGTAATGGGAGCACAGTTTGGAGAGACTTTTAACCACCGTGGCTGCACAGATGCCAGAATGCAGTGTGAACCCACATAGGCAAAGAGAAGGTTAACTAAGCTCTAAGGTGCTCTTTTTGGGCTCCTACAGAACCAAGAACAGGTGAAGTAAGAGGCCATGTGCTGCTGCAATGTCTGCAGTGTCACCCAAGTGTACAGGGGAGAGACATGGGAAGTGTGGGTTGGGATAGGCAGGGCAGAGAATAGTGGGAGTACTACTGCACATCAGTACTCTCTGAACTGAGAACATCTAGCATTTCTGCAAGAATTTGGGGATCCTCTTTATTTCTCTGTACAGAAAATTCTACAATGCATGTTCACATCCACTACATACCAACACATTGAAAAAGAAATTTTAAGAAATCTAGCTCCTCTTGGTACCTTTCGCACTAAAATGAAGATGTGTCAGCAGTATGAGTCCAGGCTCCCTCTGATTTCCTCCTCCAACCTCACACACCCACTTCCTCGCTTCCACCAATTATGACAGCAATAAACTGAAGGGCTCACAAGTTTCCCTGGTTAGCAGCATTTATTGGATCTAGTCACCTCAGCCTATTCCTGCCCTCGGCAGTCACTGTATTTTCTTTGCAGTAGGTTATTGCATCTGCAGTAGGAGGAGCAAAAGTCAATGCATATCAACTTCTCAACTGCTACAGGTCACTGCCAGCCACGTTTGATTAGAGGGATGCTGGGTGACGACAGGGAGAGAAATGAGCTGAGCGCAGTCTTCTAACCATAGTTCTGTCAGATGTATTTGGAAATTATTAAAAGATTTGTGTTATTTTACAGAGGAATAATGAGGAACTCAAATGAACTCGGAGAATTCAGGCTCTGTGCTAATAAAAAGCACAAAGATAATTTCTTGCAAATAACACCAAAAATTACAACATTGTCATGCTGATTAGTTACAGTTTGGGTGAATAACTTGGACAGAAGTGTGGAGAATTGGAGGCTCTAGGTAAAAAACCTCAACAACCCTTCAACCTTTCCATCCTTCTCCTCCCACCTACCAAAATAACCCTTCTGCTTTCCTGAGATGTAAGATGTGGCCAGTGAAAGAACCAGACCCAGGCTGTGAATCTGAGGAAAGGCAACATAAATCTACACAAGGTAATGATTAAAAAACATCTGATTGAAAGAGGGAGAAGTGACTGAAGGAAGATTATTTATGATCTGGCTGTGCAATGAAAGACGTGAAGCCAGACCAAAAAGCCACTTGGAAGGTAACAACTGCTGTCAGAGCTTTCCTTTCTCACCATTAAAATATTTCTGTTGATCAACAGTAAATAATATGCTGTGGGCAGGAGCTCTATACAGGGCAGAAGCACAGAAACAAAAACCAGATTAGGCTTTTGTTATATTTAATTCTAATTGACAGAGGAACAATGACAGGCATTTCTCCAGTATTTCATAACTAATTGAGAAGCAGAACTAATGAGGTTTTCTGGAATCAATAGTGGCAGTCAACAGCACCAGCCCCTTTTGGGCATGTTTTTCACACTAACCATGGTAACAGCGTTAAGTGTTTCCATTAACGTGACTTTGTGTCACCTGCCATACTATGCATTATTTAATGACCTTTCTCAGACATATAATTGCTTTTTAAGATTAGCAGGTGATTTGTAAGATTGTTTGATTGTATCCCTTGGAGTCAGCTGCCATAGCAGCCCAGCTTTATGTTGGTTTTAAGAGCACACGAAGAAATGAAGTGGCTAAATAGAGAGAGCAAGCGTTCACACAATGCCCAGACTGAAAACCCAGAGGGATTTCATAGTAATCTGATGTTCAGAGAATGTAATAATACAAATGACCAGTTCAAAGCCATAGAAAGAGCTGTAGAGTTTAGCAAAAGGTCCTATGATTCTCCGTTAACTTCTCGTTTTGAGCACTAGATCAATCCCTGTTTTTCCCAGATTGATTCAATGGCTTTATCAGCTTTTAGTGACAGCATTTGATTTCTACATCCTTTTCAATTTTTCAATACAAAATCAGAAGCTTTTTGTCAGACTTGGTTGTCATCCCTCGTTCCTTCTTTTCAGCTGTGACTGTTTATTTATTGAATTTATTCCACCTACCCTCCAGCTATTAGCTATATATTGTCTCCATAGCAATCTCTCTCTTCTCCTCAGCACAAAAGCAAAAGAAGAGGCCTGGTAATTGTGATTTGAGATGCAAGGTGTTATTTTAATGCTTTCAGCAGTGCAAACAGCAGGGAATACGGCACTTCTGACACTTTTGGACATCATCACCGTGTGCATTATTTTTTCCATATTCATGTTTCATCTACAATTTGCAAATTCTCATTTCTCTTGACTGACTTTAACATTGGCTTTGCTCACAGTTTATAATCAATATAAATGTAATGATACTGTGTTCTTATCAGAACATGCTTTCCTCATGCAACTTTACATTTACACTATATATTTTAAGAGGCCTTTACAAATTTTCCTTCCCATGGTGTGGGGGAAATCACTTGGTTAAATTCCCAAGATAACAGGTGAATTAAGACTCTTTCTCCCACAAACATTTGCTGTATCTTTTCCATGTTTTGTGCATGTGTGTTTTACAACAAACCAGTATTGTTAATACCAAGAAAGTTCCCTTTCCCTCCACAGCTGACAACAGTTAGTATACTTCTATTTCCTTGGCTCGTTTCACCTGTGAGAAAAAACACATTTCTGTATGGGTATGTTAAGAACGTCATCCAAGGGATTTTATATTCTGTTCCTGCTTCATCCAAGGTTCTGCTTCCATGTCCAAACAGTCTTTGTGTACTAACAAAAACGGCGCCCTATATTTAGAGTTTACTACAAAGAACTAAGCTGAGTAATGTACACATTCACCACTGATTGCAATGTTGTTAGACAGCAGCTGGACCAGAGAAATGTTATCTCTGTCACATGAAGTGTTTTGTATTTGGTATTTCTACTTTCAGAGAGAATTAAGTGTGGATGGCTCTTTGGAACACAATGGGTTTAAGCTCTGCCTTGGTAAGGTTCTGTCTAGCAGGAGCCTTGACTAAACTTTATGTAACAGCACTGCACTAGAGGTGGGAAGTTGTATATATAATAATGGAATGGAGCAGCCAAGTCAAAAAGGGTTGACAGAAAATTGATAGAAAAGATAGTTAAATTTAATATGGAAAAAGCAAGCTGTGCCCCAAAAAAGCTTAGTGAAGTATAACATTTTCAACTCTAAAGAGCCACAGTGAAAATTTAAATGGAGGCTAATGACCCAAAGTGAGTTCAGGCAGCATTGTAATACCTGCTTTTGAAAAATACAGCAAAGGGTACCACGTCATTAAACATCATACTTATACACATTCATTCACCCAAATGAAATGAAAAGGATGAAATATTTTTAAGTCTGCACTTTTGGTTTGACTTGAAGTAGATAAAGGCCACTATTAAATACTCTGTGCAGCAAGAGCATTATCAGAAGTTCACTGCAATTCTCTTAATTATAAGTTCATTGAGATCAAGATAAAAGTCCAAATAATATCTTCATATCCTTTCTCTTGTGAAGCACTGCAATTCCCTTAATCTTCTTCTGATGTCCTTCATAAAAAGTTGCTTTTAGGCTTTCTTGTAGCCTTTTAGATACTGAAAGACTGCAACAAGGTCTCCCCAGAGCCTTTTCTCCAGTCTGAACAGCCCCAACTCTCTCAGCCTGTCTCCATAGGAAAGGTGCTCCAGCCCTCTGCTCATCTTGGTGGCCTCCTCCAGGCTGACTCCAGCCAGTCCATGTCCTTTATGCGCTGGAGAGCACAGAGCTGGAGCCAGAACTTCAGGTAGGTCTGGCAAGAACAGCGTAGGGGGGCAGAATCCCCTCCGTCCCCCTGCTCTGGATGCAGCCCAGGACACAAGTGGCTCTCTGGGCTGCAGAAGCACATTGCTGGGTCATGTCAGGCACGTCCTGACCTCAGCAACATCCTCAAGTCCTTCTGCTCAGGACTGCTCCCAATCCATTTGCCACCCAGCCTGGATCTGTGCTTGTTGTTGCCCTCACTCCACAGTTCTACAGTGAAATGCAGAGTCGATTCACTGCTTCAGTAAAGGACCAGGACAGGGATTCTGGAAAAAGATGTAATTCTTCTTGTGTTGTTTCCCTTGCTGCCCAAGGAGCCCACACGGAGGAAATTAATTTCAGAGAGCAGAAAGGGGTTTAGAAACAAGCCATTTTTAGCAAAAAGATAAAATTACTATTCCTCTTTGCTCTTTTTTAATAGTAAGGAAGGCTCCATGAAAGAATTGAAGTTTAAATCTCTGCATATTTACTGTGCTGAGAGATAGGAGTATTTTGGGATAATTCCCTACCTGACTATGCTTTAGAAAGAAAAGCTCTGACAAAACCAGCCTCAAGACATTAATTAGTATCAAGTTCAGGACAATCACATTGGTAGGAGTCAGTGATTGACAACTCAAGTTACAAAAACTTTTTGTATTAAACCAAACTTGTTCAATATTCAGTGTTGTTTTGAATAAAATTTAATTTTCACTTTCCTTACATTCAGTCTTTGGTGTACTTGTTCCAGATTGACAGCACACATCTTGCCAAAAAGCAGTAGCAATCCAAACTAGCTAGCTTTGAATAAGAAGACTGCATGACAAGGAGTAGAGGCCTTTTTTATTATTTAACATAATAAACTCCTATTTCTTGATAAAATTCACCACTCTAATTCAGTTTACATGTATTAAAATCAGAAACCTAAAGGCAGATATGGAAATCCTCTTTTCAGTGCAACTTATAATTCACTTCTTCACTACTAAAAAGTAGTTTTAGGGCTATAAGAAGATTTAAGGAGGGGAAAATAAATCAGAATGAATAATAAAATATTGTCTTTAGTCACACAAAATCAAGATGTTAATACTTGCAGCATCAGTTTGTATAAACAAACCATTTAGTAGTCTCAGCTACAAATAGTTGCCTTGTTGATGTGTTCTTACCTGATTGTCCATTACAGTATTTTGGAATACTTTCTGGGGAACATTAAGAGCCAGCTATTCTCAAGGAAGGAATGCCATAAAAGTATAATTAATTTGAGATAATATTAAAATTCCTGCATGTTAGTAATTAACATTCTCAGTCTCATCCTGGAAGAGAAACGGAGAATGCAAAGGAAGACCCTAAAATATCCTTCAGCATCAACAGATTTCTCTTCAGGCTACAGTGAAAAGAAAAATAGCTGAAATACCAAAGAAGCTTGTGCTATAATTCCCCTGTAGAAAATATATATACATACACATAACGGTTTTTACTGCAGTTTATTTATATTTATATATTTATATTTGCATATCTACATATATCTGTGTGTAAAACCTTTGGCTTTCACAGTACAAATTATGACACTGAAATGTCACAATTCTATGTAGTTTAAGACCTTATTACCATTGGGAGAAAACTCACATTGCTGCCATGTGGTGTTTACTCATCCAAGTGAGTTTTTTATGCTATTTTGTTGATATCTTTCTGTGAAATTAGTGTTTTGGCATAAGAAAGAGCAAATAAGCATTAACATGAAGTCCTAAGCATCATTTTTTTCAGTGGAAAAAGCAGGAAGAAAAGCAGATGTGGCAGGATTCTAGCACTGAGCTAAATTATTTGGATTTGTGAATTCTGGAATTCAGTCCTGTAACTAAATTAGTCTATGGCTAGTTTAGAGTCAGAATAAAATATCTCTAAATCAAGAGATTTTTTATCAATATCAATAGTGATATTGATCAATAGAGATCAATAGCAGATATGATCACTCATCTGTAGTTTCATAAACCATTTACAATATATTGCAGATGTTTTTACAAATAGGTGTGTTGAAGGTTGAAGACTGCCCAGATTTTTTATTTGAGCCTTTTCCAGTCTTTCTACCAGTATTTAGATTTCGAACAACAAACAAATAAAATTTCAAAAGTTGGACTACATGATCTTGGGGGTCTTTTCAGTGTTAATGACTCTGTGATTCTAAATATTTCTAAATTTGGATATTATTAATTAGAAAATTGATCAGCATACTGAAAATGAAAGCTTTTTTGTCCCTTTTTTTTTTTTGGTTTCAACTTCGTCAAATGTGATTCTCATTTCACACAATGCTGAACATTTCTGAGTTGGCTGATCATGACCCATCTGCATTATGTAACTGTCAAAAGCCTGTCTTGGCCTTGGATAATGTTGAAAGCAACTATTGTACAGAGGGTCACTCGCCATTTTTATGTAATTGTCCAGAGAATGTCCTAGTTCACATTTAAATGACTCTACGATACAAAATTTCTCCCAGCATTCAATCAGGCTTTTGTCTTGCTCTGAATAGATCCTATTAAAAAGCAGAAATGTATGAATAGAGATACCCCACTGCCTGCTTCAACCCACGGGAAGCTGTGACATGCTTGTGAACAAACAATCTATACACACACATAAAGAGGAAGTTAAAATTAAAAAGTCTGGTGTGAAAAATAACATTTGTGTTTGGATAGGCTAGGCTGCAGTGGCCAAGGCAGTACTGAAGAACACCTAATCCTACGAAAAAGGCCATGGTTCTAGGATACCCTTATAGCTCCTCATCCCTGAAATCCAGCTGGTTTGCTGTCTCATTATGGACTTAAATAGGGCACAGCAAGCCATGAACATTCATTACTGTTTGTACTGGGGGCACAAGCAGAGCTGGGTCACACAGACATTCAAACTGTGCTGAGGGGCCAGAGGGGACAAGGGGGTCAGGGGGGACAGGGACCCAGGTCTGCAGGGCAGGCCAGGTATGGCAGCGCTCCCTGGCCCTATGAGCCCTCCTTACAGAACAGCATCACAAAGTGTTTTCCTTGCAGGGCTCCATTGGCTCAGCGCTGCTCCTGCTGCCACCCTGCACAGTGTGGGGACTCCTGTGCAAAGCCACCCCACTGTCAGGCTGGTCACAGTGTCACCTGAGTCTGTAACCACCATGGCCAAGTCACACAGTCACTGCATGTGCTCACCCATGATGCCACAGCTGGAAAGAACTGTCTCTTCTCTCCCCATTGTCACATTTATCAGTTACACACATTATCCTGTTCAGATATCAGATGAGAGACTGAGGAGCTGGACTACTCTGCACAGTAACAGAACTACCAAAGTGGTTTTTTGGTGCCAACACCAACTTCTTTTTCCTACCACTCGCCAAGATCTGAAACTTTTGTGTGGAAGAATCAAAACTCAGCAGCCAGATCCAGTAAAAGGCTCAGTAAAGCTGGTGGATCACCCTATACTGCATTATTATGTGCCCATACTTCTCTTTTCCAGAGGCTTTTACATGATTTTTAATCAGTAACATAAATCAGGCTTTGAACTATATCTGCAAGGCCCAGCAGCCGTTTGGCTAGCAACGAGCTAAAAGGGAGTTCAAAGGAACATCAAAGTTGCCAGGTATCTCTACCACATTTCAGAATGAACTAAAAGGTTCCTTTTATTCAAATTACAGAATTCTGTATCACAGCTATCTGTGGCAAGTCACACAGCTTTATTTTAATTAAGGGACAATCATGCTGCTTTGAGAATCAGCTTCACTTGCAGGATGTTTCTTTTGCAAGATCATATTGAAGCAATTTCTAATATCTAATTAGAGGAGATTTGTTAGAGTTTATTCCTAAATGATTTTACTTATGTATAGGCATACTGACATTAAGGAAGTACAAAAAGCAGATTATCTAGTTGAATATTCCATCTCTCACTGACCCTTAAATTGTGTACGTGTCCTTTGAGAAAGAAAGTTTCAGTGCTCTCCTCAGTGCCCTGCCTGGCACGAGGCAGCCACTTCGCATCCATCCCTGCCTGTTCCCTGGTGCCACTTGGATGTGTGACACCTTCTGAGAGCCTCTCCAAGCAGCTGCCAGAGGCAGGGCAGTCAGTTCCTTCTGCTGCTGCTCACGTACCTCATCCTTTTTATTAGAGAATTCCCCCTGGGCCTTTTAATGATGATTTGTACTGTAGACTTTCAATTTCCTTTTTTTTTTTTTTTGCATCCCCGTTAGTTCTGTAAGTACTATTTCAATATTGCTCTCATTAAAACCTCAAGGAGAGATAAAACTACCTCTTCATACACTTACTCTTGTTTAGGTATATAAACAATTTTTACACCCCTTCCCAGGGCCCTGCAGCACAATAATTTTAGGACACTGTGTATAACTGCTTTAGCCTCATCGTTACTCAATGTTTTGCTGGTCTGTGTGTCATATGCAAGTTTTATCAGATATGGTATGATAAATAATATGAAGTTATCATGCACTAAGTGTACAGAACAGAAACAAGTCCTGCTTTCTGCCGATCCCTTCTGCAAATTCCATCCATCCATGAAAATCTGGACAAAGCATTTACATAAACGTCACAAATGACAAAAATGTGTATCTATATAAAAACATAAAATTTTATATACATTTTAAGAATCTGCCAGCTCACTTCTCTGAAATGCCTCTAAGGTCTGAATCATGGATAAAGCATTTTGCTGCATTTTCAATCTGAATGTCATGGAATACTTTAGTCAAAAACCTTAGATATTTTCATCACAAAAGTAAAAAGATTTACTTTTGGAAAATAAAATTCAGTAAAATGTTGGTTGGAATTGACTTTATTCCTACCTTTCACTTCATAAAGAAGCTAATTGTGTATCTATTTTCTGTTAGTTTTTGTCAAATTGACCAGCCTACTGTAGCAGGGGATATCTCAGCAGGACTATTTCAATGTTATTGCCACAATTGAAAAAACCAAAAACCAATCTCATTGGTGCTTTTATAATAGATAATACAATCATGACAGATCTGGTTTTGTAGGAACATACATTTGTACACTATTGTTTATAAATTAATTGAAAATGCTTCATAAATGGAAAAGCACAATATAGCCCAAACTCATGCCAACTTTTCCTTCTTTCCAAGGCTCTCTGTCCTGCAGACGATGACCCATTCTGAATGCCAGCACCTGCTTGTATCTCCATTTGTGCCCAGCCCTGGATCACTGTCTCAGCACTCTAACACTCAGCTCCAACTGGAGCTCAGTGCTTGTCTAGTTCCCTCAGTTTGCCTCTGACTCCTCTGACCCCAGCTGTAACATCGTGCTTTTTTAACAAGGCTGAGATCTTTTTTCTGGTCATAATTCTTGCTTGCAGCTTGGCCCTACTAATTTAGAGGATAGTTGGATGCCTGATTCCCTTGATTCCAATTCCATTTTCAGCTTTTTTAAGCAGTGAAGCACCTCGTGGACAACTTTGCTGCCTATCCTTGGACAGAGTGTCTGTCAAAGCTCTCACAGGACAGTGGTCATTCTGCACACAGCATTAGCATTCTGCAGTAACAAACAGTACTCGGCCTTTCCTGTTTAAATTCCTGATAGCTCTTTCTCATCTGAAAACATTTCCTGTTTTTGTTCCCTTAGACAGTTTTATCAATACATAGTTTTCTTAATCTGGGTTCTCCAAATTCTTGCAGCAGAGGTTCACAACTCAGTTTTATAGCTCTGCTCAGCTAGGGAAATATCTGGATCTTCCAAATACCCCTCGTGAGAGGAGTTTGAAAACAGCATCTATTTTCTTGGGAACGAAGCCTAGATATACTAGCCAGAATGTGATGGAGTAAATTGTGTGGAGTAGTTTGCCAGATTATTCAATCAGGTGATCTTGTGACAGACAAGGAAGAATTATTTTTGCACGCTGGAGAGAAGAAATGACTTTGTTACTCAGGGTTTTTATTTCTAGCTTCTTTTACCACTGTCTCCAACACTGTGCAATGCAAAGCTACAACTAAGTCTTACGGATGTTGATGACACTCATTTTCCTTACAGTGGATCTGGAATTCAGTATTAATAATGTTGACAGTGTTTAGATAATATATTTTATTTCTATTGTTAATAATAACATTTTTAAAGCAATACTTTCTGAACATATTTTCATGTTATTTTACAAATAGATGTCATGACTGTTTCATAATTGCATTTTTATAAAAAAAGTTCCTTGTGTTGCTGGATATTATTTTTTTCACACAATTGATTCTACAAACTTTACTTAGGAAAAGAAAACCTCCTGTCAGAATCGTCCTCTGGCACATGTAGTTTTTTGGTAGGGAGAGGGGGAGTGGGGAAAATTAAACAGATAAACAGAGTACTCCAAGGCAAAACTGCTTAGCTTTCAAAGCAAAGATTATATTCAAAATGTAATTTATAATACCAGACACCATTAGACATAATGTATTATTCAGCTGAACACCATAATAGTATCCAATTCACGATGAAAATTAAAAATTAATAACTTTGCAACCATTGATTTTCTGTATTCTGCACAGATATGAGAAAAGTGAACTAGTTTACTCTAGAAAAAAAAATAGCAGCCCATTATTTCTACAAGCTTTAAGGACACTGGACATCTAAACAAACAATAGAATGAAAAACATTACCCAGGCAACTTGTCCTAATTTATATAAAAGCAAAGCAAATGCCAAGACAAACAAAGGGGCACAGAAATATAACCAAGTATGTGCTGGGTTTACGTGTTCCTGTTGGCAAGACGGAGGAAGTAACATTCAAAACCGCTATTTCCTGCAATAAGGCTTATAGCTGCTTTGCTCTGAGAAATTATTACCTTCATATAAATAAGCAAGATACAACCTGTCTTGTCACTGCATTAGAGAATACCCTTCGTATTTATCCAGGTCTTTGTGATGACATGAAGTGTTCTGCCTTTTTTAGGCCATTTAAAGAGAATTAAATGAGAAAATTACTCACTCAACAGAAACACAAAATTTTGAATGGAAATAAACTTAGATGTTACTATTTCAAGAACAAAACTTTAATTGTATCTTTCCTACCAAATCATTTAGGATCTGATTTTAAACAAAAAGTATAACAACTTTTTTCATTCACCCAGTGAAAACAATGGTTTTGCAACACAGTGTCAGCATAATTTGTTTAACTACAAAACAATTTTGAAAGATGCTGAGGAGCCTGGCTGTAGATCAGGAATGCACTTAAACACATGTGTAACTTGAAGCACTTGAGCAGCTCCAAAAGAGAAATTCTGGCTGTACTTACACACAGTAATGGTAAAGTAATAGTAAGTCACATTTCCATTGACTCCACTGTATTCAGAATTTGAACCACTCACTTCATTGTTTCTAATAAAACTCTTAAAACTAAGGCTTGTTGGCTTATTTAGATTAACCGGTGTAGCTAAGGAAAAAAATACAGGGTTTGGGGCACACAAGCTCTTCTTCAGAAGCTGCAGAATTCAGAGCTAATTACAAGCTAAGAGTAAAAGAAAGCACATGCGTAAATATAACTCTGGATTGAATCTGGGACCTGGTATGACTGAGAATGAAGAGGAACATTTTGAAGATTCAGCAAACATGTAAACATAAAACCACAGCAAAGGCCTTCCTTCAGAGCTGCTTCGTGTCACTGCTCCCTAACAATCACTGAAGGAGGCAGGCAGTTTTACCACTTTGCTTCTTCTCCATCTTTTGTAATCAGGAGAATCTTCTAGAGTCATAGAATGAAAATCCCAAGGATTAGTTATTAAAGTCACTGTCATCATGCCTAGGGAGAAGGACAAACCCACTTTGATAAATATTTCAAAGCTATTTTACTTGGTATTTATAGATCAGCATTCATGGTTGTTCAGCATTCTAAAATGGAAAGACTACTGCCATAGCCCACATAAAGAGTTGTAAAAATAAAAAGAAACACTTATTAAAAAAATACTTTTCATTTCCATGTAAATATTGTGCAACTTTCAATTGAAACAAAACGAATAATATTTATTGGATAACATGGTCATAATCTACTCCTTTCAATTAATACACTTTACCTGCAATTTATTTTAAAATTGCAGTTATTGAAAAAGTCTCTGAATTTTTGTAAGTAATCAGTCCTATTCTTTGGTTTGTTGCTATGTTTTGACAGTGAAATCGTTGCTGGATTTATACTATATTTATAGCTAGAATTAAATCCTTGTATTAATGCATTATAGAATTAATTTATTGCAATAAGTAATGTTCACATATTTTCATACGCAGTAAAATAAAACAGACTATTCAAGGTACTTGTTATATGAGCTGCCTTTCAGAGCACGTGTGAAGACACTTAGATATGACAGTCAAAAAGTTGTTGCATTGTCTTATAGTTATGCCGTGCTTATGTAAGATAAAAATTGAACACACCTGCAGCAATTTTCCTGAATATCTCATTTCGTGTAACATTTTATGCACTTGTTTCATTTACTGCACTTTTATGAATCTTGAATAAATATATTTATCGTAAAGTCATTTGAAAAGACACCAACTTATGAAGACCTAGCATTGTAACAGGAAATATTATACTGATGGATATCTTTGCATATATACTTCCTACAATTCAAAACAGTCAGTATAAAACAGGGTTCATGCAAATTGAACGATATCCACTTTACAATTTTTGCTGATGTGACAAGTGCACATGAATACACCTATTTCTGTATCTAATTGTTATTAACGTGCAATAACATTTATAAATACAATGCTTAATGGTTAAGTGCTGTTTCACACAAACTGGGAAATAACTTCAATTTACCAATACGTACAAAGGAACAAAACATAATACAACTGCCTGAATTACATTCCAAAAAGCCATGTATTTCGTAATATTACAGGTTTACCTGATTTTTTGTGGTTTTATTTATGTTTAATCCATTTCTGCTATGGGTATACTAAAGACATTATATCCTGAAGTTCTACAGGATTTTGTGCTGGCCTCTTAGCACTATGGAAACAAATGTCTATCAGTGTATGGGTGTGTCTATCCCTTACAAATTTATACAATCTTTATCTCAAGTGCTCGATTTTTCAAAGAGTTTTTATTTTGTTTATTTATACTATGAAGTTGGTACAATGATTAGTCCATTTGTGGGTCAGGTTAGAACAGACAGAAGATTACGTAGTTTCTTCTGCCATAACTATTCAGAATTAAATCTAACATGGTAATATTTCAAAAACATGCTGATTGCACAAAAAGAAATCCACTTTGCTGAACATTTACTCCTGGTTCTATCATATTCTAGGAGAGGACCTATCTCCAGTGTTTTGAACATTGAAATCATCACCTTAGATACTCACACAACTCATTGGAAACCTGGTGTCTTGGAAAGGTTAACATAAAATGAATGAAGAGTCAAATTCCCCTCTGCCCCACTGCTCGGCCTTCTAGCAAAATACATGCAGTCCACCTCCAAGGACCTCTGGATTACACAGCGTGCATACACAAAGCTGATTTTCTTCCCACACTGCTGTAATTAGCACTGTCTTCATTAAAATTAACAGAATTGTCACTGTTTATTTCAAGGCAAGAGTGAGTACTAGGATGTGTCTAGCACTCTCTGGCATACACAACACACGTCTCCTCTCCCTGCCCACAGCACCTCCCTCGCACAGTATACACCTTGGAATCTCCCAAGACAATAATTATTTGCATCCATATTAACAAGCACTATAGGTGTTAGTATGCTACCAAGCTACAGCTGAATCAATTCAGCATTGCTCAGCTACAGTGCTGGGAAATTTTAGACCCAAACTTGTTTTGTGGTTCCAAGAAAAATTTCATTTTGAATTAAACATTAAAAATGTCTTAGTCAGAAAGGCTCTTCACAGAAGTGTTGTATGAGCTCAGCCCTGTCATTAGTGACATTGCTGAACAGGGACATTATCCCAGCTAATTAATATCTAAAGTATCCACTATCCATTAATTAATCACAGTAACGTGAGAAAAGAATCAGCGTTGAGTATGCATACAGTGTAATCCAGAGGTTCTTGACGGTGGACTGCAAGCACTTTGCCAGAAGACTCAGCAACGGGGCAGAGGGGCATTCGACATTTAATTCATATGGAGGGTTTATATTTGCTCTGTTCAATCATTTTTTTTGTCTGTTTAAATTTCAAATGGTGTAATACCTGTGTTGGCTTAGATTCAGAAAGCCAAGTGCATCCTGGGCTGCATCCAGAGCACCATGGGCAGCAGGTCAGGAGGGGATTCTGCCCCTCTGCTCTGCTCTGCTCAGGCCCTACCTTGAGCCCTGCATCCAGCTCTGGGACTCCAGCACAGGAAGGACATGGATCTGCTGGAGCAAGTTCAGAGGAAGGATACCAAGCTGATTAGAAGAATGGAGCACCTCTCTTATGAGGAAAGGCTGGGAGAATTTGGTTTGTTCAGCCTGGAAAAGAGAAGGCTTCAGGGTGACCAAATTGTGGCTTTTCAGTACCTGACAAGAGCCTACAAGGAAGATGGAAGAGGGACTTTTGTCAAGAGCACACAGTGTAGAAAAGGGTGAATGGATTCTAACTGACAGAGAGAAGAAATTCTTTACCGTGAGGGTGGTGAGACACTGGCACAGGTTGCCCAGGGAAGTTGTGGATACCACATCCCTGGAAGTGTTCAAGGTCTGGCTGGGTGGGGCTTTGAGCAACCTGGTCTGGTGGAAGGTGTCCCTGCCCCCGGCTGAAGGGTTGGAATGAATAGTATGGAAGAAGATACCTTGCAGCACGCCTTGGGAACATTTTATTTTCTTAGCACAAAGGAAATTAAATAAATTAGGTAAAAATATTTTAGTTCAGGCATTGAGATGTAATTATGCATATAGTCCCATGCTTTATTCAGAAAGTATTTTACCTTGCTCTATTCACTTTTCAAAGGCAGAAAGTAAAATTCTTGCCCACTTTCCTCCATTTCTTTTGTAACAACTGTATTCAATTTCTCATATATGATTTTGGGTACTGCATCTGGTTAAAGATGAGAGCAAGTAAGATGACTAAATCAGATAATTTAAATTAAAATCTGAAAAGCAGCAAAATAGAAGGCTGAAGGCTGATCATTATCCCTGTAAAACACTGTGTATTCCATACCAAACACAAGAAATTTATCTATTAAGCCCATGCAGCAGCAGCAGCTAAAGATAATCTTACAGAAAAATGAGCCCAAGAGCTGGTGATGGGGACTCAAAAGGAGGTCATATCAAACAACAGCTATTTGTTGTTAAACCAAGCAAAACAACAAAATCTCTTGAAATAATCTCCTCCCAGGAATGAGGCCATGAAACACACACACAGTTCCTAAGCAATCTCCCAACTTGTCAGATGAAGGTAAAAGCTGTACAGTTCTAACTGCAGGGATGAAACACACAGTCTCACATAACCATAGTGCTGTGAAGCAACTCTAATTAATGAGTTAGAGCTTACACATTCCCTACATTTTGGAATAAAAGTGAGCAATGGCATTCTGTCTAAATACAGACTATATTTAACTATTTAGCTATAGTTTCTTCCACTATCTGGTAGACTATTTTATCTTACAAGGAAATACTTTCAGACATCAGGTATAGATCTGTGGTAGCTCCAGCTGGAGATTCAGGCCAACACTGCTCTACAGCATCATGTAAGACATTATTTGTTGTAAAACACTGCACTGATAACCTTTGTTCTGAATATTGCGAGTTTCCTGGCCACAACAGAGTTAGCACAATCATTCTTCAGCCTTCTTGGGCACTATAAAAAGTTTCTGCTATTCCACGATCCTGAGAGTTGCTATGCATGTGAAGTAACTACAATACAATAATTTATCCCCTGGGCCATTATTGCAAAAGTAGAATTAAACAACTGACATTGCTGAACACTGTTAAAAAGATCTTTTTCATCATTTCAAAAAAGACTGCCTAAGGAAATATTGGTGAATCCCATGTAACCTGTAGCATGTAGTTCTTCCACTCCTGAAAAATTAAAAATCAATACGAATTGGCTTCAAATTTCAAATGAATGCATGTCAGATACTCAGGAGTAGCCCTGTTTTTTGTAGTGCAGCCCATGTTCAAAAAGGTACAATTTTACAGGGTTGTAATAGGAAAAAGGTAGTAGAAAAGTCCTAATTATGAAATAAAGTGGGTTTAGGTTACATAGAACTAAAAAGAGAATTCAATCTTCTTAAGACTAAGCTATATGTGTTAAAGAGCAGATACTATACAGTTCTGTTTTCCAGATACAGGGTGATAAAAAGAAATGGAACTTGGGCCTATTTCACCCTTTTTGCCTATGAGTGTAGTGACAGTGTTAAAAGGGAAAAAGGACAAAGAGAGAACCCTAGCAAATACTCCTGGTCAAAAGTATAGAAACGTGTGCTCTATGCACATGAAAAATGAAACAAATCCATGCGAAGCTGAGGTGTCCTACTTGTAGTATCTCCATCTTTGTAACATCTGCCGCTCTCATTATCACATTATTTCCACCTACCATAATCTCTGTTTACTACTTTCTTATCCCTTAATCTGTACTTTCACTTGCAAATATCCTAACCACGTGTTGTTTATCTCAGAAATCATTCTTTATCCTTGATTTCCAAATCAGAAAAGTATCCCTAAGCTTATTAATTTTCATCTCCCCTAACTCTGTTCTTTCCCAAGCAGCAGTTGACATGCTACCTCTACAGGAGGGCTACAGGAGAGGCCAAGAACTGTAAAACAAAACTACGTTCCCACATGTGAGATAAACTGTTTTGTAAAAGCTTTTGTCCCACATGGTACCAGTGCAGAAGGCTGCCCAAGAGAACACAAAATGGACTATGCATCTGAACAATTCAGGAGGGCAGAGAAGCAAGAGACACCTCTCAGATGTCCTGGCATTCTCGTAGCAGTAACACAATGAAGATGGCTAAACAAAATGTCTCTGAGGTCTTATAAAGTCTTGAGAATTAATGTTCTTTGGGGTTTCTTTAGGAAAGGATTTCATACCATCCCTTGCTGGGGCTGAGAGCATGCCTATCAACCAGAAAATGTGAGAAACATTTAAATTATAGTTTGAATGCTATCTACTTCATTTTTACACCATTATTTATGGTTTATTCAGTGTCAGCATCCAAAGACCCCTGCAAAGAAGAAAAACCAACACATTCAATAAAAATGGAACACTTGATACACTTTTTCATTGAGTATTACAGCAAAAAACCTTTAAATTTGCTAAGTATAGTAATAGCTGAGTCTGACTTAAAGTCTTTGCACTCTAATGCTAAAACACCTTCTGTGCTGTAAAATGCTGCTCTTTTTGAGCTCATTCTGGGGGCAGAAGTTCTTGAGATTCTAGAAAAAACAAAAAATGCTAAGGACTCACTGGGATGATGAACCTTACTTTAACAGATTTGCCTCGTAGGCTTTTGCACCTTATGTTTTGACTGAAGTTTTTCCTGAGATTCACAAAGTTTTACCACCTGTGCATAGTTTTATCTTCGAATTTCAGTGAAATCACTGCTTCGCTCTCTCAGTGCTCACCAGTGGGGTGGTGGGTCCCACCACACTGCAGCTCAGCTGGCCCTGCGCTGGATTATCCCGAGGTCCCTTTAACCCCATTTGTTCCGTGATCCTATTATCGGGTAACAGGATCCTTCTTTTGCAATCCAAACAACGCACCATGTGCACGGTGGGGAAAGACTTGTAAACATTGCATAGTTTTCTTAGGGCTTTTATATTAAAGAGCAAAATAAGCCATAAAACAACCTCTGGCAGGTCATGGATGTGCAGACAGCCCCAGGCTGGGCTCCGAGATAGGGCACAGAACCACAGGATGGGTCAGGCTGGAAGGGACCGTGGTCATCTGCTCCAACCTCCCTGCTCAAGCAGGGCCATCCCAGAGCACATGGCACAGGACTGCACTGAAATGGTTCTGGAATATCTCCAGTGAGAAAGGCTCCACAGCCTCTCTGGGCACTCTGTTCCAGTGCTTGGTCACTGCACAGTGAAGCTCTTTCTCATGGTCAGGCGGAACTTTGCGTGCACCAATTTTTTCTGCCTGTTGCCTCTCGTCCTATCGCTCGGTACCACCGGCAACAGCCCGGCTCCATCCTCCTGGCACCCCCTCCCCCATTTAGATACTTATACACATGGATGAAGTAAGGTCCATAGGAAAAGAGAGCGGGATGAGCAGCTTTGAGCCGCGAGGTGCGATGGTTCGCTTGGCTTTGTGTTCGTGGGCTAAAGTACTGCTGACTGTTCAGCCCGGATGAGCTGCTGCCCCTCCCGAGGGCCGACCGCCAGCACCGAGGGCCCGCAGGGCTGAACCCCGGGATTGTTCCCCGGACCCCGGCAGCGGGAAGCAGCGGGAAGCAGCGGGAAGCAGCGGGAAGCAGCGGGAAGCAGCGGGAAGCAGCGGGAAGCAGCGGGAAGCAGCGGGAAGCAGCGGGAAGCAGCGGGAAGCAGCGGGAAGCAGCGGGAAGCAGCGGGAAGCAGCGGGAAGCAGCGGGAAGCAGCGGGAAGCAGCGGGAAGCAGCGGGAAGCAGCGGGAAGCAGCGGGATGCGGGGACAGGGCGGGAGGGGACGAAGAGCTCAGCTCCCGCAGCAGCCCCTGCGGATATTGGTACAGCCCTGCCGGGCGCTCCCCCGCCCCGCCGCGCAATGGAGCCTCCCGCGCGCGGCGCCGTTTAAATTCGAGCCCCTCAACGGCCGCCCCTCCCCGCCAGGTGCCGGGGGCGGCACGATCCGCGCCGTTTCCCGCCCCATTCGCACTCCGCTCCCGCTGCGCCGCCGCTTCGCGCCCCATTCACGTTCGGCTCCCGCCGCGCCCCCATTCCCAGCCCCGTTCCCGTTCGGCCCCGCTGCGCTGGCCCCATCCCGCCCCCCGCCCCAAAGCGCCGGGCCCCCCGCCGCCGCCGTGCGCACGCGCAGCCGCGCCCGCCGCGCTTCCCGCCGTGCACGCGCTCCCCGCGCCCCTCCTTTCTCTCCTCCCGGCGTGGGCGGTGCGCGCGCGGTCGCGCGCCTCCGGCGGGGCGGGGGCGGTGCCGCGCGCGCAGCAGCCTCAGGGCCAGCGGCGGGAGCGGCGGCCCCGGTGCGAGGCCTCGGTCCGCCCGTCCGCAGCCGTGCTGTCCCCGCTCCGCGTTCCCCCGGCCGAGCCTCCCCGCGCCCCTCCCATTCGCTGCCTCCCCTCTTGGCCGTGAGGCGAACCCGGCGCGCCGTGCCCGCGACGCCGCTGCGCCCCAGGTGAGGGAGCGGGGGAAGGAGAGAGCGAGCGGGGAGCACTCGCTCCCCCTCCCTCCTCAGCGCCTCCCCTCCGCTCCCGGCGCCGAACCCCGCCGCTCCCTGCTTTTTTTCTCCCGGCGGAGCCAAACAGCCCCTTCTCAAGATGGGCTGCACGCTGAGCGCCGAGGACAAGGCGGCGGTGGAGAGGAGCAAAATGATCGACAGAAACCTGCGGGAGGACGGCGAGAAGGCGGCCAGGGAGGTCAAGCTGCTCCTCTTAGGTAAGGGGTGCCGTGAGGGGAGGCTCCTTTTGAGGCAGCTCCCCCCCGAAGCTCCCTCGCCTGCCGAGGAGGCGCAGGTGCCCGCGGGCTGGGCGGGGGGCGATGCTGCCCTCAGGACTCCGGATACGTGTTCGGGGCCCCTCAGAAGTTTTGGGGGTCGCGGTAGGCGCCGCAGCTCCTTGGAGCAGGTGGGCGCCTCGGTTGCTTGAAGGGTTAGAGACAGCGCCCCGGGGAAGCGGCACCGCGTGGTCTGTCCGGGCCCTGACTTCCATAGGAAGGGATAACGCCTGAAAGTTTTGACCTGGATTCTGTGTTCCTCTTTTGAAAGGAAGGAAGTGTTGCGTTGGGGGATATTTGTAGACCCGAACATGTCCTAACTGTTGCTACGTGAGTAAAGTGTAGAAAGTGTCAAAAGAACAAAAACACACGATCTAACTTTTTGCATCGGTTTTTAAAAAAAAATTGTGGGACTTGCCTATGTTTCAGTGTCTTACAACGGGAAATACCACCTTGGTGGAGGTACTACATGTGTAATGTAGTGACTCATAACGTGCCATCGTGTGTTCTTGAGTTTTGCACACGAGTACTTGAAGCTCGCTTCTTTGTGGATTTTAAGATATCCCTGTGCGTAAAGATAAGATTATTTTTAAAATTGCAAGAAAAAAGGAAGTGAGGATTTTGATTAGAATACGTTTGTTCAGGACTAAAACTACGGTAGGTTGGGGACAGCTGAATGCTGCAAGATTTGCATTGAATTAATGTTTTAAGGAGTTTGGCAGTGTGTTCTGTGTAGCTAAACCAGACAGGATCCTTCTAGTAGTGAGTTAAAATAGCAGTTGAGTTGCAGCTTCCTTCACAGAGTTGACGTTTCAGGCAAACTTTTTAAATGACTGCGCAATTTCTCACTCCTCTCGACATTGATTTTGCTCTCCTACAGTACCCTTTCATTACAAATGTAGTAGACCTCTTAAATAACTTTCTGTTGCTAAATTCTAAGATGGCTCCAGAAAGGAACAAAAGACCGAGCAACTTTTATTGTAAATGAAGAAATGAAACCTAGAATGGAAAAACAAAGGTCCTAAAATGTGTTCATAGATTCAAAATTTTACATATGAGAAAAAACAGAAACAAAAGCTTTAATTGTTTGTTTTCCAGGAAGTGTGAGGTTTTGGGGTGGTACTGTGCCTAGTCCTGAACGCTTTTGGAATCGTCACATCGTTGTATGGAAAGGTTTTCCTGTATGTGGTAATAGCAGTACTAGAGAAGATGTTACTGCCTTTTTAAAAAATGGCAAAGTAATGCTTTATGTGTCTTCTGGCAAGGCATTTGAAATTAATTTTCAGTGTTTTGCTGTTCTGTATGGAACTTGTAGTGCCTGTAGTGTGGTACTTGCTTTTGTATTTTTCATCATTCCTTGGATATAGATGAAGTCTATTTAAAGATGCTTTAATCTAATGAATGCATTTCGTCACTGTTTTAATGCTCTTACGTAAAAAGTCCTGTGTTATGAGCTTAAATTTTATAAATTCTTTGTTTCTAATGCTGAAAAGCCTTTCTGCTGGAATCTCATGAGATCTAAGAATTTGGAACAAATGGTCAAATACATGTGGGTTCTCCTAGTGTGCTGAGCAGCAGCTCACTTGGCTTAGCGTTTCCCTCTCCCCTACTAAAAAGAGGTGTGAAGGCTGGCAGCCTGGCTTCTCCTGGGACCAGATGATTGTTCAGCAAAGATTACCTAAATGTTTACTGAACTCTGGGTGAGGCTTTATGCATACACCCATGGATGCATGTATGTATTTCACGTGTTTCGGAAGTTTTTCTTTTCCTATTCCGTGCAAGTCTGTCAGATGTCTTGATTGTGATGTGAGTGCTTTGTCTGATGGCAAAACTATTTAAAGTTACTTCCACTAGAGTCACTTTCTTCTCACCACTTACTTTCCCAATTCCTTGTTCAGCCCATATGTCATAGTTTATCATCTACCCTGTTGTACTCCTACATCTATTATGGGTTTGTTCTGCTAAAAAGATTCTGAAATAAAAGGAAAAGTACAAATTGTGGTCTGCTTCCAGGAAAATGCAATGTGTTATCTGCATCTGGAACACCTCGTTTATGTAGAAAAAGGTCGTGTAGCTGTATACCTATTACTGTTATTATTATTATTGACCCAATAAATCTGGTTTATTCCAGCATCTATAAAAATTGTATTTTTGTGCGGTGATTAGGGAATCCTACTGAAGCTTGAGCTAGAATGTTCATTTGAGGGAAGATGTGTTCATAAAATCGGTCTATTTCTAGACTAGAAATTTAATTTATTCCATTATATGCTTTTCTAAATTTTTTTTTCTAAAACAGGAAAATGCAGGGATTTAATTGAGAGAGATGTGGTATTGCTCTACCTGAACCATCACTGTGATCAAGATTACTGATCCATGTTAGAGTTATATTTCATTGTCATGTCTCTAGGAATAAGCAGGTATATTTAATCTGTGCAAAATACCTTTGAACTGGATTATCTAATCATATCTGTAGATTGTTTCATCATTTTATAAATTTTTGAATGCAGGCCATTTGGAATAAAAATTCTGGATTCTAAACATTATCCATGTATAGCTATTTTAACCTTGAAATTCTGTGTACTTCAATGTGCTATCTCAACAGCAGGAGAACCATTCCTGGAAAATTTCTGAGAACCATCATTCTTAGAAGTAGGCTGAATTTGAGCTTATAGTTGGTAAGCCAGATGGAAAATGCTTGTTTATACATGGTATTTGATGATTTTATCTTTTAAAATCAGTACAAAAACAAGCTTATTTGCTTTAATACTATTTTTGATCAATGTGTGATAAAGAAATACTTAAATTTCATGAGAACTCAACAAAAAATAAAGTGCATTATAGTATATTGGCCAGCACTAAAAGTTCAACATACAAAAGTGTATACTTTTCATGAAACACTTTTATGTTTGTGGTAAGTTGACAGTTCCTAAACTTCTGTGTCCTAAGTGAAGTAATATTTTCTTTTCTTGTATTTTCTGTTGCTGTTTTTTTATAGATAAACTCAGGTACTTAGTATATGATTTTTGAATAGCAGTTTATGTTTTAGCTGCCTTCCAGGTAGAGAAAGAAATAGACCCAAGTTGTTTTTTATTTCCATGGTTCCTCATCTTAACTTTTAATATTCAACAAATAAAAATTCTAGTGATGCTTGGAGGATGAATGTAATTCTACTCATGTTGGGAGGTGGTGATTCTGAGTGACCGATCTGTGTGCTGCATTAATAGACATGTGATCCCAGTCAGGTGTGCATCTGCAAGTGCATTTCTGTTGAATTAGCTGGAGCACATAAGACTGAATTTATGTCAACTGCAGGAGAGCAGGCAGTACCTCGTTTAATATAATGCTTTCTGGTATGAGGTTAACTTGTCAGATTTTATGAATAGATTCAAATTAGCACCATGAGTTTATAGGATTAGCACTTTGTCTTGTGAATTATCACATTCTTCACCTAATATAGCAAATTTGGTGTTAAGGTTCTTTGTATCTTCG
Organism: Acanthiza pusilla; assembly: GCA_036630365.1. NCBI lineage: Eukaryota > Metazoa > Chordata > Aves > Passeriformes > Acanthizidae > Acanthiza > Acanthiza pusilla. Next base: position 42,590,123 of record JAXCHO010000079.1, read on the forward strand.
GTGGAAAAGATATGTCTTAAACGTCTTTAGGAGTTGGTCCTGGGATCCAGGAGGTCACAGGTGGTGTATTTGACAGCTGTAATTGTCAGTCTCCTTTCTGGTTAATCACAGTTGTAGATTTAAGTTCAATGGATACCTTCACCTCATGACCAGCCGAGGCCCTTTTCTGTTCCTGAATAGATCCTTGTGATTCATACTGGAACATGTGCATGTCATGTTCTTACAGATAAGTGACATTTAACTTAAGGCAGTACTGCATTTAATCTTTTCCACTGCAGTTTCCTGCTCCTTAAGATGGTAACTAGAACAATTCTATTTAATTGTTCGTCTATCTCTTCACATCTCAGGCATCTTTTTTTGTCTGCTTTTCTTTTGTTACAGACCTGCATTTTTCTGTCTGCTCAGTCAAACTGACTCCTGCTGCATACTCATCTTTTCAGCAGCATGATCCTCACATTGTTTGGCAGTACCTGGCTTTCTCCAGACCTCATTGCACATTGGACTGAAAAAATGCTGTTTGTACCATTACTTTTCTTGACTTTCCTCCAGAGTATCTTCTTTATCCACACTTGCAGACAAGAAAGACTTTAGACATCTGAACTTAAGGGAGCTCTCAGAAAAGCCTTTTTCTCACAAACAAGTATTGTGCATTTCAGAGATACTGACCTCACCTTCATAAATTATACCATCCTAGTCTAAAACATTTCTAACAAAATATTTACTTTCACGCCTTCAGAGACAACTATCTGCAGATATTTACAAAATTCACCTCTTATTTAAAAGCTGATTTGTGATACCTAAAAGAAGTGTTTAATGTTTGGATTTGGTTTTCTGCTTGTTGGTCTTCTCTGTGTTAGCGTGAGCACCACCCCCCCCCCCCCCATTTCTGCCTGTCTGCTTAGATTTAGCAGGAGTTTTAAACTAGGAGCTCTCTTGCATTTTAGTATGATACAGTTGGACTGCCAATCAGGATGTTATTTATGTGGAATTACTAGATTCTCATAGTGTAATAATCCCCTTGCTTTTGTGGAAGGGGACTCAGGGGTGTGCAGAAAACACAGCCATTCAGTTATGGTTCTGTTCGTGTAATTGCAGTTTGGGTTCTTTTATGTGTGTCTCCTTCTATTTGAATGTTGGTATAAAAGTTTACCACATCATAATACAAGTCATTAATGTGTGGATAGATTTCAATACAAATTATCTTTAGTGATTTCCAGTCTTCTGTTGCATTTTATTGTATTTCTTCTTTTTGGAAGTTACTTTATAAACTCTCTATAATTGTGTCACTATTTTAATTCTTTGACATTCTTAGGACAAAATTTACTTGAGTACATATTGTTTTAGAAAGGGTTAAAGAGAACCTATATGCTGTGTGCTATTCTATGATACCAGTAGTGGTGACCTTGCTTTTTTAAAATCTTGATTAAAAAGTCTAGTTATGGATACATAAAAATGAGTTCTGTGTTGTACCAGGTATTAAGGTTTTTTGTTTTGTTTTTTTTTTTTTAGTATTTTAAGAGTTAGAAAACATTTTAAGCTTAAGAAATGGTTTTTCTTCAACTTTCAAAAACATCATAAAGCTGCTTTTTTTTTCCCCTCCCCTGAATTGGAGGCTCTAGTAAGGTACTTTTTGGTAAATTGTCCAGCCCCAGCATCAGTGATGCTTCAACCACTCATAAATTCTGTAATATGCTATGATGTAATTAATGTCTTCCTGCTTTTTTTGGCAGCACAGTTTATTGTGTCATCATTGTCATATATGACAGTTTATTCTGTCCTGTAGATTATATTACAAAATGATTGTGTATTTCAGCTAACCTCCTTTTGTGAAGTTATTTTTAATTCTCATCAAGCTAGAGTTTACAGTGTATCTCCCTGCATAGTTGTGTTGGCACAACTTGAATTTGGGGCTCTGTGCTATAGTTAGGCTGTAGTGATTTATATACTCCTATTGCCAATGTGGGTTGTTCTTTTGCTGCCACATTTTACCCTTTAGTTGTTTTGGTGCTCTGAGAAGGAATAATTGAGTAGCCAGCACATGCTAAAGTCTGGCTAAATAATTTGAAACCAAGCCATGAGTCTGGCTTAGAGGGCATAAAATTCTGAAGTCAGTTGTGCTGTCTAGCCTGATGGATGTCTGCAGTGTTTCCTGTAACATGCTATCTGGCAAATGCTGTGGTACAAAACTGGGTGTAGAAAAGAGGCATTTAAGATATTCTGTTGAGTGTGTTTTGTGGTTTTTTTGCCATGGAAACACTGAAATAAAGATCCGAACTGACTTGATAATTAGCTATTAAAAGTTTTGGGGTTTTTTTTATTCCCAAGACAAGTATAGGAGAACCTGTATTAATGAAAACTTCCTATTCTGAGGTTGAATCTTAGTCTCTGCCCAGCTTTTACCTAGGTTTGCTGTTCTGTTTATTCCCCTTGTTTGCTCAGTGCCCTACTGTTACCTCAGGCTTTGTGTAAATTACACAATTAGTCTGTAAATGGAACTTGGTTGGCTTTACCTGAGAGATTTTGTATCCACCAAGTATTGAAGTTGGTACAGTATATAGAGTAGTTGGAAAATTCAGAACTTTGAACTTCTGGGAATGAACAGTTTTGAGTGTACTGTTGAGAAAAATCCAGTTTTTAAAGTGGCTTAACTTAATGACATTTTTGAGTGGAAGAATAATTAAGATTTTGAACTTATACTGTTAGGACAAAAATAAACTGGTTTTGCTGAGGCTCTTTAGTGTACCCAGAATTTATGGTTCTGCAATGAGAATTGAGCTCTTCTTTTCTTAATGCTAAACGTTTTGTTCTCCTTGACCATCAAGTAGAAGCAGACAAGACAAAATAAGATTTCTTAGGATGGGAAGCAAAGGAGTGATTTTGTAGTCTTATTACCCATGGTTGTGACTGCTCATAGTTCTTTTACGGTATAGGTATAAGAAGTATTAGAGTTGGAGACTTGGAAGATGTTTCCCATTATCATGGTTTTGACCTGAGAGTTTGCAAAGCTGTGGAGCCAACTTGAAGGTCTCTGGAGTTATCTATAGCTTAAAGTTTATAGGCCTAAGTGTCACCTCAAGTTGCAGATGCCCATATGCACCAATCCTTGATTTGGAAGTGTGTTACCTGTGGGGGTTAGAGTTTTACTTCATTTTATTTTGGCTTGATTGCTGGCTTCCCCTTCAGTAGAAACATATTTCTGTGTTACTTTTTAAAAGTTACTCTTGGTATAATTCTTCCAGGATATCAGCTGATTGTGCTAATTGACATAAAGCAGTTAAGAACCAATTCTTTAAGTAAAAGACTTGTTAAACATGTGATAAGCAGGTAAATTCTTGTTAAACATGTGATAAGCAAGTAAATAAGCAAGTAAATTCTTGTTAAACATGTGATAAGCAAGTAAATTGATTTTCTGGCTTGGTAATTGAAGGTCATTGAAGCTTTAAATAAGACCACTTCTGGTATGTTTCGGTAACAACTTGATAATCAAGTTGCTGTGTTGACTTATAGGTGTATGCTTATATGGGTGCTCTGTATTTATATTTACTGTGCGTGTAAACTTCAATATTGTATGTACTTAAAATATTGATAGTGAAATTAGAAAATACTTTTTGTAAAGCAGCTTATTTAAAGGAATCAACACAATTCAAATACATTGTGCTTCAACTTCTGAAACAGACTGTACTTCATTACTTTCTCTTACATTCTTTTCAGAAATGTAGTGTTGCCTTCGTAGTGAGTAATATGCTTAGCAAAGATACCTGATTAAATCCTTAGTGAAATATAACAGTCTCTAGGCAACCAGGATGGACAGGAAGTCTTTACAATCATTGCTCTAAGCAGATCGCTTTTATAGAAGTAATCAATGTACTGTAATGAAAATTCCTGTTGAAACGGTGAAGCAGGTTTATAATTAATATTGCCTAGAATTTAATATGACCTGTTCCTTGAAATGAAAATACAGTTGTAATCAAATGGCTACCTGTAATCTCATCTTCCTTTTGCAAGGTTGGTCAAATAATTTTTGCATACAACTTTGGGGTTTTTTACATGGATGAAGCTATTGTAGGTGTTTGGGTCATAATACAAGTTTTTATCAATCACGGTTGTGAGGACACTCTGAATCTCGGGGGTTTTTTTTAATAGTTTCCAGAAAAACTCAAGAGTTTCTTGCTTACATTCTATATCTATATTGGAATGCTGGAAATAAGCAGTGGATGTTGTCTTATAAGCAGCAGAGCTATTTTAGAAGCTCAGTCTTGGTAAAAAGGAGAGTGCTGTTGCAGCATCTGTCTGAATGACTTTGTCCTCTCCCTGTCACTTTTAAATGCTTAATTCAGTTTTTTGCTGGTTAAGTAGTCAGACTGGCTGTCCTGATTGGAGTTAGTTTGCTGCTAGAGTGGCCAATTCAACTGATAATTTATAATGGTCTGATGAGGACCTTACTAAAAGCATGAAGAGGAGCAGAAATATGTGCTGTATGCAGGTGGAGTGCTGGAAATGCAGAGTAGCAGGTGGAGGGGAAAATAGGTGCAGAATAGGATGCTTTAAATTTTTGTATTTCTGTGTCACAGTTCACTGTAGAATTGGATTAGAAATAATGTGAAATTATGTTCACCTGCAAGGTCCACCTGGTAGACATGTTAAACTCTATTCAGAACCCACTTTTTTAAGACTTCATTGCTGCAATAGGAGATAGAGCCGTTCTACCTTAAGGAATGTGCTGATTGCAAGTTAGAGGTAGGAGTTTCTTTTCATTCCAAATCCAGGGAGTCTCAGATCTGTGCTTCCTCATGCTCTTCTATTTTGAAGGTTGTAGGCTTGACTAGGTAGAATCCCCTTCTACCTAGCACTTGGTGAAGAATGCAGGATGGTAGTGGGCAAGAAGTACAGCTGCCAGCCCAGTTGTCCAAAGAGTAGAGAATGGAGGCAACAGAAAAGTTGTAGTAATATTAAAATAGAATACAGTGTGAATGCAGTTTTAAAACTTTCTATGACTGGAGATATAGGTCTTGCTATTAAAAAAATTGGGAGTAAACCAGACAATTGTTTTGAGTATTTATAGATTTTATTTAATGAAATGTTATTTTGAATTCTTGTTGATTTCAGGTCTACCAGTAATGTTTTATAAAGTGGTGGACTGAAAATAAGTTGCTAAGTCTCATTGAAGCACTGTCTGTATTCTTGATGCATTAAATATTTCTTGAAGCATTTTGAAAGTGGATTTCTCAGCTGTATGCAGATCCTTAATAAATCTGTTAAACTCTTGGCAAAACCATTATATACTTACTAAAGCATATAATGCTTAAGCATAAAGCTCTTAAATCACTGACAGGGATTCTTTCTAATATGCTTTAGGGCCACTGTGTTAGCTAGCAAAAGCTGTCATCTAATTCCTAGATGAGGGACTATTTACATTATTTTCTCTATCTGCTGTTCTGGAACATAGAAGCGTTTGGGTTAGATTAGATCAGCCTTTGATTACCTATTTGTTTGAGGCCTATCAGGCTGCTATTTATGTGGGTGTCTATCTTATTCCTTGCTTCTGGGATTATTGCAACTGTCTCATGGAAGGGGTTGAAATTTTTATGTACTTCAAAGCTGTCTCAGTTTAATATGAGACTGGTTAAATACAAATTTGATTTAAACAACAACCCAAAAAAGCCAGATTTTTTTAAAGTACTGTTCACCCTGCTTGAGGGTAGTTTTGTATACAAAATGTGAGTGCATGTAAGAAAAAAAATATGGTTGACTATGCTCATTAATTTTCTTTTTTGCTTCAGATATAAATAGGAGTTCTGAAAATGTTTGTATTTGAAAAAGGTTGTTCATTGATATCTAGGATCTTTTTAGATTTTAATCTCTGTCAGTTTAAGTCCATACAGGTTCTGGTGGAGTTGAAGACATTGCAGTGAATTTAGCTCAATTATCAGTATGCTTATTCTTCTTATTTTTGTAGATCTTAGTCCTTGAGCTATGGGATGAAAAACGCTGTTAAGTTAGGTGTGGATGAATACCGAAAATTTACGTGAACTGAAGTTTCTTGCTTTGTTTCTACAGTAATGGGACAACCTTTAGTGTAATTGCATTTGCCTTGGTATAAACTTCGACAGTACTCATCACCTTTGTAAATAAGGCCTTGGTGTTTTATGGCAAGTAGAGCTTTGAATAAAATTAGTTGAGATTTACTGAGAGATCTGTTTACTATTTTGATAGAAACGCACACACAGTTTTCTGATTGTCCCATCTCTTTGTACAGTTATGTAGTAATATGAGGTAGCTGGGATAGTAGCTTCTGTCAAAATTGTACATAATGCAACAGTAGTGTTGTTCTAAATTGGAAGCAGAGCCTGCAGTGAAAATATGCTGTTAATTCCAAGTTCTTTTGTTGTATCTCCCTGCCAGAACGACCTGCATAAAGTATGCCTTTGTTGCAGTGGGGAATTTTTTATAAAGCATTTTTGATTGTGATTAATGATAGCCTGCTTAGTAAGTTTGCCTCTGGTATCTCTGAACCTGCCACCTTTGCACACCCTAGTTACAGTGTGGTGCACTGTAAAAGGCCATGAAGGAAAACCACACTGTCGAGAGCAGTGTCAGGGGACGCTGGATTTCTAGAGGTTTATTAGATACATATTTGGAAGTCTGGATGGGGCATGCTGTACTCTGTTGGCAGAAATTGATGGTAATTCTCTTGATAAACATTGTAAGAGTAAAGGGGATGGTTCTTTTCTGTTGGAGCAGTTAGCCTTTATCTCCTGGATTGGGCTCATGTAAAATAACCACTCAAACTCATTTTCGAGAAGGTCTTCAATCATGTGTTTTCATACCATGATTTTTAATTATGTAGTGATTGTTTCTGAGCATAATACTTTCTATGGAAGAAGAAAGCCACTTTAATTTTTTTACATAGTAAATTTAAATCTTATTTCAGTTTTGTAGAGGAGGTCAGTTATTTGCTATATTGAAGTTCCATTTGAAGTACTAACAAGTTTGTGAACTTCGCATTTTGAGGAGATTCCCCAGTATTTTAGATGATGGAAAGGATGCTGGCCTTTGATACATTTAATAGCCAACTGCTAATCTTATCAAGCTGCTGTCATGATGTATTGACATCTTAGATCAACCTGGAGCCACAAATGTATAGCTGCAGGTGATGTGGTGTATAGTTTTGGGCAGCAAGCATGGTTACTAAGTGATTTTCATCTGTATTTAATTTCTGGCATAAGTAAGAGGTATATTTCCAAACCTTTGGGTGTCAGCTTGTCACAGTCCTGCTGGGTTTGGCACTTCACGTGAAGGAAGCTGTGCCTATATCTTAATTGAAGGAAAAACTACCATGGCACTGTCCCTGTCTAAGGCAATGTTACTGGTGTTTGAGAGATCTCTTGTACATTCTGAACAGATACATCTTTTTAGAGTAGATTCATTTCCAAGGTACTGCATTTCCTTTTGAATGAATGTTTCACAAAGTTTCTGAAATGTGACACTTGGCATTGTACTGGTGCTCACCTTTAGAGTGAGATGAGTCCCCAGTACAGTTGTGGTATAAGTGATGCACATAATGATAAAAGGGTTCCTACTATGTAGCCGTAGCAGCAGCTAGTAATTTGAAACAGCTGAGGAATATAGGAATGTTTCTGAAGGACTAGATAGAATTTGTATTCAAAAGCTGCATACGTTTCATTTTAAGATTGCACATAATTTTTGCTAAGATGTCTGATTATCACATGATTGAATTCTAAGCAAAAAGAACTTTTCATAAAACTTTAGTCATAAAAAGATGTGAAGCACTAATTGAAAATTACAAGTAGCTCAAAACTCAATTTATACTTCTAAAGATAAAGATATGAATAGAAGTTACCTTAAGGTTTGCAAGATGGAGTCTGTGCCCTTGTTTTAACATAAGCTTTATTTTTAGAATTCATTAGGTTCCAGAGGTTATACTGAATATAAACCCATACTTTCTCCTTGTTGCTTCAGTACTAAACTAGTTAATGCTGTCTTTATCACCAGTTTATGTGTTTGCTCTAGCAATAACCTAGGTATTTGAGGAACTCAGAGCAGTCAGTCTATTAGACATCTAGGCCTGAATAAACATACAGGATGCTACCACGAGTTAATACTTGATTGCTTCTTGAGGTAACATTTTATCTTAGCAGTTTTCTTAAATGATGTTTTATCTATAATATATTGACTATTTGTAGACTATTGATTTCAAACATCTACTAAGAGCAATACTGAAGACCTAGGAAAGAAATAATTAGTCGTAATTAATTCTTGATTTGTTAGGGAATTTACAAAAGTGACAGCGGCATATGGGTGTAAATGATGCTGGTTCTTTAGGACTAAGCATGCAGCTACTGAAACCTTGAGAATTATCTCAGATCTTTTATGTGAGTCAGTGCCATAATTTTAGAATCTGTCACTTCTGTGGTCTGAACCAATGATGTAATCTGGGATTCACACTCTATTACTACATGGCTAAGTTACTGAAATGTTTTCTGCCAGATACTAATCGTACAGATTCTTAGTTTGTTGAGAGTTTCCTGGCACATTCAAATTCCAGTAGCTGTGGAAATTCCAAGACTAATGCCACCTTAGAAATAATGAGTACTATCTACCTTTGGTTGACTGTATGAAAACAGTTGGGAAGGGGAAAAGGAACATGAAATGCCAGGGCCAGCAGCTGTCCCAGAATTAGAAGAGTACTGGATGGTGGTAGATAGCTCTTAATCCTGGGTGTCTTCAAAAAGGGGGAGTGGACAAAATTTAAAAAAATGAGGCAGATAGAGCAGCGTGGGTGTCAGAGAATGTATCATTTGGTGTTCACCCTGTCTGGTGTGTGTTGTAGCAAACTTTCCACTGTGGGTTTCTTGTACTAGCAGTGATGTATTTTGAATATAGTAACAATGATTAGCAGATTGCATTCCAATTTAAATCTCATGTCTGGTAATGTGTTGTGAGGTGATAAATTTAAAAGATTGTACTTACAAGCTACAAAGCCATGTGTTTTTGGAAGAGATTACTGACCCCACAGCAGAAAGAGTAGAAATCACTGGGTATTTCGCTTGTGCCTGTCACCAGTGGCAGCAGAGAAACAGGCACCATTCAGCTTGTGCCTTCTACTGTGAAATACTAGTGTCTGTCAGAATTGGATAGGAAAGTTGTGGGGAGAGAACTTTATAGTACCTGAATCCAAAAATTTCCAAGTTAATGTGTTTTATTTTAAATTTCACATGTGTCTTAAGTTAATCTGGTCTAAGTGTCCTGTTCTACAGGCTGAAAAGCTGGAAAACATCTGTTGAAAGTTTTAAATTAATTACTCCTGTCCATACTTGAACTGTCTTCTAGCAACATACAAGGCTGTTTTACTTTGTAGGCTCTGTTCCTTTGACTGACTTACTTTGTGTTAGTTCCAGCCAGCCCAATTTTTTCTCTTTAGTTTTTATCTAACTCTTAAGTTATTTTAATTTAGTCTGCATTTTTTTTTTCTGTTGGTATTACAAGGATTATATTTATTCTGTTAGAAATAGTTGTACTTGACAGTTGGTTTTCTCCAAAGAGGGATACTATAAACTTGAAGTTTGCATTACTTTTTACTTTGGTATTTGATTAGTTTCTTCAGTAACCAATTAGCAAATGTGTCACAAGTTAAAAATGTTACTGCTAAGATCTCAGCCCTTCCAAGCAGTGGTTTTGGTACTTGGGTGCATAAAACATTTGTTCCAGAAATTTGTAGTTCTGGAATGCTTGCTATGTAGGCAGTGTGTGGGATAATAAATCATGAGACACTCTGAGTAGTTTAAAGTAACATTTTTGCTTACCTGTTAATTTTAATCGAATTACTAAATGCTTCAATTCTTTTTGAACACAGACTTGCTCCATTTGGAAAGAATATTCAATTTGTCTAAGATGGTGTTTGCTACAATTTCATAGTAATGAGTCATAGGGTGATAAAATCATTTAGGTTGGAAAAAAACCTTAAGATTGAGTCCTCCCTAATATTTTTTTTTTCCTGTAATGGACCAAATTACAGCTTGGAGAATCAAATGTTGCTTTAGCTGTTTCTTAAATTTATTTGAGCTCTGCTTGTCTTACTTGGTTCCTTCAGAGGGAAGATTCAGCGAGACTGATCTGTTAAATGGTTTTTGCTCTTTTGAACATGAAGATGCTTTGATTTTTTTTCTATTTCCAAAGTTGAAAGCTGTCTTTGAAAGAAAAATCATAATACAAGCTTAGTCACTGTTATTTAGCTGCACGTCAGATTCACCGTGCTGTGGATGGTACGGTAGGGTTAGTCACAGGCCTGGGTTTATGTGCTGGCACTGAATTCATGGAGTGCTGTCAGAATTCATGCTGGATCCAGGTAAATGACTACTTTGGATAGCACATTACCAGCTGTGAAATACTGACAAGTGAAGGTAGAGCCTGAGTATTACACTTTGATGCAGAAGATCCTTTAGAATACAGCAGAATCTATGGGGAAAATGTGAAATTTTGCTATTTAAGTTGGATGTGCTCCTGTGCTTTGGCAGTCTTCATAACGAAGCATAAGGATCTACTTGCTTTCTGGCAAGCAGGTGTAGGAAGAGTATTAGATTGAGTTCAAGTTATATTCTTACTCAACTATGTGAACAAAAGCTTTAGAATTCTTTACTTTAAATTAGATTTTTTGTAGGATGTGTTGCCATCTTTGAGAAGCACATGAAAGACATGAAGTGTGCAAGAGAGAGGAAAGTACTAATTAGTTATTAAAACTTCCATTAATGTAGTGACCTAACAGTTAATTTAGACTTTCATTTAGAAGTAAGCAAACAAAAAATGCCTGCTATTCTTTTAAATTAAGAAATTATATGCTTATAGCCTAAGCAGAACTGTTACATCTTTTTAGTAATACTTTTGTTATAAATAAATAATAACAAAAGCAGTGAGACTGTTCAAATTATTGACAGTAGAGATCTGAAATCAAGTATCACACTTAAATAGCAAGCAGTAAATAGCATCCTTTAAAGATGATTGAGGAATATACAATCAAGTCTGTCTAAATTTAGGTAGTGTTTGGTTGTGACAGTATAGCTAGCTTTGGCATTTTTTATGCAGCTGTCACATGTAATATTTAATACTGCTTCCTCCTGTCTAAAACTTTCTAAACCAGAGTTGACTCTCATTTTACTTCATGGGAAACTTATTTATAGTGAGATAATGGATGAAAATTTACAAAGTGTATCTGTCAGAAAACCTGCAGTGTTCTGCATTCAGGAGTGCAAAAATAATGAATTTCCTTTTGGTATGGGACAGTGACTAAGGTGAAATTTTCCTATGTACTTTGCAAAGATTATTAGGAATGCTGCTGTCATTTCAGTGTGCAGTTAAAGGAAGAATCCAAACCAAACACAACCATATCTGTTTCCATTAAATAGCACAGGGGAAGGCCCCTTCCAGGAACTCACTCTTGATGTTAGGTATTCTGTAATAAATGACTTAATTACTCTTTGTGTGTTATGGGTGTTTGTGGTTATGTTACTGAGAATGCTTTTATGATAATTGTAGGTATTTGGTACATGTGATTTCTAACACCATAGAAAAACATGTGTATCTGACTCACAAAATGGAGTAGAAAGTGTGTGACAAAACTTAAATGTTTATACTGTAACTAGCCCTGACACTGACATTCTTGGTTAGTCAAATGTGATAAACTTTTAATAGAACATTTTATGAGGTTATGTAAATTAAATCCTGAAGTACATTTCTTAATATCTCCAGAACTGCTGTTGAATGCAGGGGATATACCATCTTCAAATTATTTGAACAAAAATATTAATCCAAAGCAAATTATAGTAATTTCATTGATAAAGCTAATCTTTACACTTTAGTCAGCTTTATGTGCTTAAATGCATAATTAGCTATTTTGAGATTGTTAGTTTGGTTTATAAATGCTTCAGGTGTCTAAATGACAAATGACTTTTGTACTGGTGTCTCTGATTTCTGTTTATATTAATGTACTTCCGTGCTAGCTCAGAGTCTGAGAACTATTGCTACTCTATAAAGAAACTTGCAGTTTTATAAAAAAGTCTTTTGCTTGGTCCTGAGCTAAAGATGGCATTAAGTAACCTAGACTGATGTTGACAGGGCTCAGCTAACTTAACTCTGAGCTCAGCGGTTCCTCTTGGTGCCAACACTCATTCTGTGGTGTTGGAGGAAGGAGAGTGTAGCTGCATCAGTAGCTGTGCTGGGGAGGAGCTGGGACAACTTTTGACAGCCAGTCTTAAATTGGGCTGAGCCTGTCTTGAAGCTACGTTTAGTAAGAGGAACATCCCAAAAGCTTCACTATACAGTATACAAATATAGAAATATTCTGTTACACAGAAATGAAATAATTAAGTTGGAAGAAACCTCTGGAGGTCACCTAGTTTAGCCCTTGGCTCAAAGCCAGGCTAATGTCAAAATAGATAAGGTCACTCAGAGCCTTGTCCAGTTCAATCTTGAAGATCTCCAGAGCTGAGTTTTTATTTCCTCTATGTGCAGTACAACCTCTTCCGTGGACTAGGTTCACTGCACCCCCTCTCATATCTCTGTGAAATTGCCTGTGCTAGAGATTCTTGATTGCCTCACATCTTTTTGTTGTGTAGGTGTGGCAAGTTTGCTTCTGCTTTAAGCTGTCTTAAATGGGTTTAATGGAGAGGACAGAAACTGTACAGACATCCAGCCCTCTTCCCCTACCCCAGTCTTTCTAGAATTAAAAAGCCCAGTTCCTTGTAGCTTTTCCTTGAATGTCATATATCCTCTAAACAACTAAGTGACCTTCAGCTGTTTTTTGTTTAGTTTATCAGTGTCTCATTTACTGGGTGCTGAGAGGGGGAATGGTATACAATACTTAGATACAGCTTAATCAATGTCGACTGCTGGAGAAGAACACTGTCCTTTGACTTGTCTGCGCTTTTGCCAGTGCAGCAGTGTAAGCTGTTGGCCAGGCTTGACCCAAACACCCACACAGCTGTGTGATCACTCTTGTCTCACTTGGAATAAGGAAAAAGTAGAAGGAAGGCAAGAAGACTCATGGATCAAGATAATGATGTTTTAATAGGGAAAGCCACAGCTTGCACACAGTAGCAAAGCAAAGAATTCCTTCCCTCCTCCCTGGGAAGCAGGTGTTTGGCCACTTCCTGGAAAGCAGGATCTCCGCATGCATAATGGGTGTGTGGAAAGAATCACAGAATTGTTTTGTTTGGAAAAAGCCTATAATGCCATTGTGTCCAATCATTAAGCCAGCACTGCCAAGTCCACCGCTAAACCATGTCACCAGGTGCCACATCTAGAGTTTTTTAATGCCTCCAGGAATGGTGACTCCACCACTTCCCTGGGCAGCCTGTTTCAATGCTTGACAACTGTTCTGATGAAGAAATTTTTCCTAATATCTGGTCTTAATCTCTCCTGGTGCAACGTGAGGCCATTTACTATTGTCCTATTGCTTATTACCTGAGAGAAGAGACTGACCCCACCTGTGTACAACCTCCTTTAAGGCAAGTGTAGAGAGTGTTGAGGTCTCCCCTTAGCCTCCTTTTCTCCAGGCTAGACAACCCCAGCTCCCTCAGCCGCTCCTTATATGAATTGAGCCCCAGATCCTTCACCATAACCACACTTCCAAAGGTTATAAGAAACAAAGATTCAGACAAACACTATAACAACAAATTACTACCCCTCCTTCTCCCTTCCCTGAGTTTTTACTGCTGAGCATGGCATCATGTTGTATGGAAAATCGCTTTGGTTGACTTTGGTCAGCTGTCCTGGCTGTGTCCCTTCTCTTGCACACGCCCAGCCTACTCACTAGGTGGGGACATGGAGGGAAGGAGAAGTGCCGCTTGATGCTGACTATGCATTTTTCAGCAATAAGGGAAACATCAGCTTCTCTTACTAATGAGTGCTACCAACACTGGTTTAGCTACAAAGCCAGAGCACAGCACCATAAGGGCTACTGTGAAGTGAGTTAACTGTGTCCCAGACAGACCCAGTGCAGCAGCCTAGAATGTGGTTGACCTTCATTGCCACAAGACACCAGTACTGACTCTTCAGTTTGTTGAGCCTCACAGTTGTTTTTTGCTTGATTGTTCCCTAACCCGTCAGTCCCAAATCTGATGTATTATATGTGTTACTCTGTGCCACATGCAGGACTTCACAATTGTCTCTGTTCACTGTCATGAGATTCCTGTCAGCTCAGTTCTCTAGCATGTTGAGGACCTTCTGAATAGCACCTCTCTTTTCTACCACTATGACCACTTCCTGGCCTCCAAGGCTGTTGTCAGCTGCAAACTTGATGTCGAAGTATTCTGCGTTCACTTTCAGGTCATTGGTGAAGATGCTAAACTGTATTAGCCCAGTGGCAACTCCTGGAGACAGCCTAAATGCCCTGCAGTTCGATTGTTGAACCATTGACACAAGCCTTTCAGTGTGGCTGTCCAGGCAGATTTTCAGGCACACTGAACTTGGTACTTATCCAGCTTGGGACCAGGGATGCTGTGGGATGTGGCATCAGAAGCCTTATTAGACACAAAGTAAATTATATCTATTAGTGTCCTTCGCCCCCAAAACCCGCCAGTTTCCTCATGAAAACTTATTAAGTGTAGTTTGTACTTTTGTGTTTGCCCATGTTGGCAATTCTCAGTAACCTTTATTTTGTCCAAGATGAGGTTCTCTGTCATGATTCAGGTTCTCTTTCTTGACCTTTTTTTGGAGCAATGCCTTTCTGTGGTCAGACTTTTCTTTGGTTATATTGGAGTTGCACAATGTGTGATCTCTTTGCATTAGGAATACCTGTAGACTGTATGAAGATTATACTCTCTTCTGCAAAGCTATATTGTGAAAGAAGAACTGTAAGAGGGAGAATTCAGCACAAGCCACAGACAAACTGGAAGTGTGCTATCTAAAGGGATTAGACCACAGCTGTAAGAGTTCCATGTATTTTTTAGAGAAAGAAGCAGACTAAAGATAGATTGTTGAGGCAGCAAAAATGGCATCTTGTTCTCTGTCTATTGACAGAGATACTGTTTTTCTGAGCTTTGTATTTTAACATAGCTTTTTTGTTGTTGTTAGGCACTAAAAATGGTATCAGGTTGACTGGCAAACCTCATGCCATCTGTTCTATCAAAAAGTAGGCTGACTGTTGGTTTATTCATGCGAGGTTCAAAAGAGGGTTACAAGGACTCAAGCCTTGAAGAGTTTTAAGGTTTTCACTTGCAACACGGAAGATCATTAATACAGTGTAAAGAATGAATTTTTGTTAGGTTTTGATTTAAAAGGCAGTTAGAGGAATTACGCTTCCCCCTTTTGAAGTTTAGCAACTTATCATCTGTTTGCATTAGAAGCGCCAGCAGACTGTGCAAAGATTATGCTCACTTCTGTAAAAAGAAAAGACTTTCTAGAGCTGAATGATTTGTTCTTAAAATGGCTTATTTTTGAAACTACTGGTTGAATATGCATTTTTTATATTAAAAATCAGTTTGTAACATGTTCTTTTACCTGTTGAAGGTTTTTGTATTGGTTAGATACATGAAGTGTAGAAACAAAATGTATTTTCAAAGATTAGTAAAAGTCTAATGAATTTTCACACATTTATTTTTCAGGAGCTGGTGAATCGGGGAAAAGTACAATTGTCAAGCAAATGAAGTAAGTGCGGTAAAATACTATGATAGAGAAATATTTTTTAAATTTGAATAGAGAATTAATTTTTTTTTCTTCCACAGGATTATCCATGAAGCTGGTTATTCAGAAGAAGAATGTAAACAGTACAAAGCTGTTGTCTACAGTAACACCATTCAGTCCATTATTGCTATCATTAGAGCAATGGGGAGGTTGAAGATAGACTTTGGTGATCCAATCAGGGCTGTGAGTATTGAAGTACACACACAGACATCCATCTGAAATATCCATACTATTTCCTTCAGAAATCTTCTTTGTCAGATAAAAAGTTTGAAAACTAAATGCCTTTGGTCTTTACATGGCAAGGTGACCTGTGGAGCACTGGGTTGATTCACAACTATTGGGTTCAAATACTATTTTCCGAATTCTGTGTAAATTTGGAGAGCTAAACATCTGAGTCTTAGGGAGTCCACAGTCATGTCTCTATTTGTATGGACTTGTGGGCTGTTAGGTCATTTAAGTTAGACATCTTCAGATTCCTTAAAAAACACAGCTTAAATAGGGAGGCATCTAGCTACTTCTTCACTGTGCTGTCTGCACTTCTCTATTAGGTCATGGGAACAGCAGTGCCTGAAACATTGCCAGCCTCTGAGCTGGATCCTGTTGCATACTGTTTTCTAGTGCTGAGGATTTTATTTTACTGAAAGTAGAGACATGGGCGTGGATCTGCTGCTGGTATTCCATTTTTTCATTATACCAATCTTGGGATTTTTCCCAAGAAATGAGACCTTTTCCTAACCTTTCTGCACCTTTTCTGTATTATTTCATGTAATGTCCCATGTGCACACCTCTGATGTTTATTTGCCATTCCACCTATTGATATCTCCAGTCCTAACCCTATGCTTTTACTTATCATGACCCTGATTACATTCACATTTGGTCAGGCTTGGAATATCTATAAAATGCTCAACTTAAGCATTTTTGCTTGTCCTTGCATTACAGGACTGTATACAGTTTGTGCTGCAGTGCTGAAATTGATCCCCAAAGCTGTTAGTCTGAATAGCACTTAAACTTTGTTCTGGATGTATACTTTTATCTCCTTCCCACAAAAATCGATGTCACAGTGTGGAATGCTCGCCAGTACCGGTTTTGAAGCAGGAGCTTGCTGCATTGTGGCAGTCTCACAGGAAAGATAGAGGAAGGGTTTTGCTCTTCATATATTGAAATAAATATGTAAGTTAGTGAGAGAGATATTTTGTCATATGTTCTTTCCATCACTTTAAGGTGAAATTAGAGTTTGGGAGGAAAGGAGGGCCTTTAAAAATAAGAAACAGTATGTAGATTCTTCATTCTTGACAGTCTTGTGGTCAAGATTTTATTGGTTGCTTGAAAAACAATTTATAAATATTAGGGAGTATTCATTCAGCAACTTTGTGAAATGCAGTCTGTTTGGTTGTCATAAGGAACACATTCATAAGATTATGTACAGTGAGTCATAAAGAAGTTGTATCTGAAGTCTAAATCTGATTGACAGCCAGTTATAGCCATTATTTTATGTACATATGTTAATTCTACCTGATGTCTCTTTGGCTGTAAGCATAACTAGTAAAAGTTTCAATTTCATTGGTTATTCCTCTCCACATTTGCTCTCATGTTTGCTGTAGTCTGTCCTCAGGACCAAAGTTTTGCAGAGCACCGGCAGTATTTCACTGCTTGTTAGTTCAGTGTTTGTGCAGTCCTCTCTGGAGTCTGGCAGTTAATGTTGGAAAGAGGCAGATGGTAGACTTATGTTACTAAATGCGTAGTAAGAGAAAATGGATGAGGTGTAAATTTAGGTGTTAGCAGATAAAATGACTAACAAGAAGATTTTGAGGGCTATGTTAAATATGATGTCAATTTTAAGTCATCTGAGTTTCTCAAATTCAGAGAGCTGTGTAAATGATGAGGCAAATTTCTGTCAGGAATAATCTTTAAATAGCTGTCCATCTCTTTGCACTTAGTCAGGTCTTGGTAATCCAAATTCTTTTTTTTTTTCAGAGCAACATTGCTATGGAACACAAGCACTAGATTTTAGTACTAATGTGTTTATACCTCAATTATTTTCAATTCTATTTTGTTTTAGTTGTCTTTTTTGGGGGGGAAGCTCAGAATTGTAACTCCTGGTGAAAACTGTTTCATTCAGATTATTTTCCTTAAATTTCTAAGGTGAATTTATGAGGGTTTTACTCTAAAAAGAGTAAGGTTCCTTTGAAAATCACATACTCTAATTTCTGTCATAAGACTAATGTTAAAGCAGTGAGTTGACCCTTCTCTTTTCTCAAGTTGTTGAATCAAGGCAGCACAGATAACAGCAGCAGCTGACCAGTGATGGTGAGTTGTAAGTCTGGTCTATCTTCTTGTGTGCTACAGCACAGTTTAAGTTGAAACTGTTTTGAAAGGCATTTAGTGAATGTGCTTCCAAGGGCCACTTTCTGAATGAGAGATTTGCTCTAGTTAGAGAGATGGTTAAATTAGTTTTTTTACATTACTTCATGTATAGAATCTGATTAAAAAGAGTGACAAGTGTAGTGCCTCGCTTGTGATGTCTGTGGTAGTTGCCGTCTTTAGCAAACGAAGACAGGGTAACAGAGACCATTTTCTATTTTAATGTTTGGCCTTTTAAAAAGCTAAAATCAGTTCTCTTATTCCACCTTCCCTTTCCCTGCCCCCCTGTTTGAGAGCACGTAGAGATACGTCAAAGTTAGACCGTCTTAGGTATAAAATGTCATCACCTTTTGTAACAAAACTGTCAGTTTCGAAGCTGTTTCCATCATGTGTCTTAATGTATTGTCTCATCTTAAAGATTTGCTGCTTTTGTGAGTTGTAGGTCCTTGCATTTGCATCCACAAACAATATTCAAGACCAGAATTGTCATTCAGGTTTCTTTTTATGCAGGCATAGTGCTCTAATTAAAGTCCCTGCGATCTAGTTATCCAACCCTTTGATCTTTACTGCTCTGGGCTTTGTATGTAATTATTAGTGCAATCCATTCAACTTTTATTTTTTGTCTACAATTTGTCTTATGTATGTATAGTAATCAGTATTTTTGTTTGACATGCATTCTTTTAGATTTCTACCTATTCTATGTTTTGAAAGACACTTTCAACTATACATCAGATACCTGTTCTTCATAGGTGTACCTACAAATGTATATATATATGTTTTAGGTCTCTTCAAGTTTGCCTTGAGTTCACTGGACTGCGAACCTTTTGTTTTCAGCCTCTGAAACTCAGTATTATTTACTCCATCTGTAAATAATTTCCCTGTTAGCTTACATAATCTTAGATTATTTAGGTCTACAGTGGACAGTATCTTTAGAACAATCACTACTTTCTGTACTTGTCCTGAAAATATTTTTTTCCCTGATTAGTGTTTGAACAGCAAACTGACAGATTTTTCTACAGATTTCCATGTGTGTCTTCATGTACTGTTTTGTGGGAATAGCCTTATATGTTGCTTTTTTAAATCTGCCTCTTTCTTGAAATACTTTCAGTTCCCAGCTGATGTGTCTAAGTCTCTCTTTTCTCCTTCCTCCTTTCCAGATTCATTGTTCTCTTTCTTTTAATTGCTGGACAAACAGTACATGCTGTGGGTAGTAGTTACAAGCTGATTTTTCTGTCTTAAGTACCTTGGCATTGGATCATATTCTGCTAATGACCAAGGTCAAGCAGCTACCCACAGAAGAGTACTAATGTGGATCTTCCCTATACCCATCTGCTGTCTTTTCTTCTAGTGCCCTACAGGTCTAGCATTAAATTTCCTTGCTCAGCCAAAATTGGATGTCACTGGTCAAATTCTGTTAAAGGGGAGTGGTAGCTTTACATCCTGTACTCCATTAGCCTCACTCTCAAAGCCAGTTATTATATATAGTTTTAAAATCTGTCATTTGCTCTTAAAAATCTTGATGCTTTCGTTGATACTGCATTACCAAGAAAACCTGTTCTCTGCAGAAAAATTAAGGCAATGGGTATTTGTAGCTGATTTATCTGGAAAGGTTTCAAGAAGTGTTTTTCTAATTCCTGATGCATGATTTGGAAAGAAGTGATTATTTGTCACTTTCAAAGTTGTATAATTATAAGTAATTAATATGTTTTCTTCAGTTATTCAGTATACATCAGTATTTCTGAAGGGCCTAGTCTGTATTGTAGCCATTTTATCCAATATGTGGTATTTTATGAGCAAATATGGTTAACTTTAGGTTTGAGCACAAAATATTTTACTGCTCCTGTTTATAAAAACTTAGCTGAAATTATAAACAGACCAGGAGAAACTTTATCAGCTAATGAGAAATTCGGTGTGCTAGTCTTCTTCTGTTTTTGAAAAATGTGAGAATTAATATCCGATGCAGAACAGTGAAATTAATTGTTTTCTTTCACATTTTTTTGTTTGGTTATGTTCACATTTACCAGGTTAAGTAACTTATTTGCTGAATTTAGTTCTTAGGTGATAATACTTCTGTTGTGTTTCTCAATATTTCTCTCTGCACTTTGTGTTTACATCCTAAAGGATGATGCTCGTCAGCTCTTTGTGTTGGCTGGAGCAGCAGAAGAAGGATTTATGACTTCAGAGCTTGCTGGAGTTATCAAGAGACTGTGGAAAGACAGTGGAGTTCAAGCTTGTTTCAACAGATCTCGAGAATACCAGCTCAATGACTCTGCTGCCTAGTAAGTACCGTGTGACGGACAAGATTCTCTTTGCCTGCTAGCTAGTAGCTGAAGCAGATAAGGTGCCATCTTTTGACAAATTCTGCTCCCATGTAGATGGAAACCACAGGAGTATCTGGACAAAGGTAGTGTCTGCTTGGGTCAAAATGCTGCAACAAAGCTGTGAGGTTGGAAAGGAAGAGGTTTAGTGTAATTATGAACTTGTCATGTTCTGACCCGGTGTTTCACTCTCTTAAAGAAGACAAAAATTGCTTTAAGGTGTTTTAATAGCATTTCTATTACAAAAACGCAACTAAAGCACCTTTTCATTATCTGAACATGTCCAAAAATGTGATGACATGATCTGTATCTGTATAACCAAGGATACAACTTTCATTTTAATGATGAAGTTTTTCCTATTTCAACATTGCTGTGCTTTCATTCTTAATTAATGGTCTCTGTTGGACATGTGTTGAGCCAAGAAACAGTTAGAATATATCTTTTATGCTGGGGCATTTCAATAAGAAAATTAAATATTAAGGAATTAAGAAGGCAAAAATAAGATGGTGTAGCAGCAAGTATGCTAAGTCAGTCAAGGAAAAGAGTCCACTGAGGGAGACAGAAGATGACAAAGAACAGCAATAGCAGTGATACTGCCTTATAGGGCAATTTTTAAAGCTTTATGATTCTGAAGTATTTTGTAGTGCTTGAATTTGTTTCTCACTTGTATATACTTCCTTCCATATGGAGCACTTCATTTGGAGATTCACATACTCTCCTGTGGTAACATCCTGTGTTCTCTTTTGTTGTTTTAGACAGCTCTGCATCAAGTTTCATAAGAAAACTGTTCTTCTAGCCATATAAATGTATCTATAAAATTGTTAACTTCTTGTTACACAGAAAATAGAACATAATGCCTTCCCTATTTACTATGGGAAAAATACAAGTACGAGCTGTATGGTTTTTGGAAATTTTTGGTTTTTTGTAGACTTGGCCTACATCGCAAGAATTTTGGCAATGAAAGCATGCTAATTGTGAAAAATATATGCAATTAGAAATTCTCAATAGAAAGTTACTTGTTATATATTAAGCATTTTGTTAGACACAGTAATTCTGGCCAAAACACTGAGTAACTTTTTTCATATCTGTTATCAAGGAAAGGTTTTGGGCTTGGTTTATGGGTCAAAGTAACCTTCAGTTCAGTAGGTTACAAAGATGAAGTGTTCTCTAATTAGTGCAAATGACATTGATGCATATGGAACCGTGTTTGTATTTCGGAATTTCTAAAGAATTCCTTGTAATTAGAATAAATTGCATAAGTTTTCTTTCATCTAGCATGTAATGTCGTCGTGTCTCTAAAGCTTATTTCAAAAAAACTTGGAATTATGAGTGAAATAGTGTTTCAGAGAAAACTTTTATAAAATTCAAGCACAATGTAATGAGTAGACCTAGAGCTTCTGTAATTCTTTGTAATTATTTTGTTGCTGTTTTATGAATAACTGAAAGCAGTGTTTATTTTTACCTTTAGTTACTTGAATGACTTGGACAGGATAGCACAAACCAGCTACATTCCAACTCAACAGGACGTTCTCAGGACTAGAGTGAAAACTACAGGAATAGTGGAAACTCACTTTACTTTCAAAGATCTTCATTTTAAGTATGTAAATCATGCTGCATGGTCATCTGTCATGGTCATCAATTTCTTCTAAAATTATAGAGTATGGCATTCAGTGGTGTAATTTAACAAATTTGTCTAACCACAAGTTTGATTATTTTGCCCTCCCATTTTTAATGAAAAAAAAAAAAGGAAAAAAATCTCATACTTGGCTCTATTTTCTGAAGGCATGTGAGATTTGTTGGGACTCTAGTAAATGTTTTGATTTTATTGAAAATGTTTAGTAAAGATACTTTTTATATACATTAAATTGCAAAACAAAATAATGCGTTTTCTGCCATGTTAAATAGCTGTTTTATTGGATTCTTGGTTTAAATGCTGTTGGAGAACTGGAGGCTTATAAAAGTCTGCTGGTGTTGTATGGAGGAATAAGAATTTTGGAGATGAAAGAATGTAACTTACGTTTTCTGTGGTGCGGGATTTATAAAATAATGTTAATATTCTGAGCATGTCATTTTATGTCCAAAGGCTTAGAGTCATAGAATGGTTTGTGTTGGAAGGAACCTGAAAGATCATCTAGTTCTAACCCCGCTGCAGTGTAGAGGGACGCCTTGCACTAGACCACTCTGCTCAAAGCCCCATCCAGCCTGGTCCTGAGCACTTCCAGGGATGGTGCATCTGTAGCTTCCCTGGGCAATTTGTTACAGTGCCTCACTGCCCTCACAGTAAAGGATTTCTTCCCAATATCTAATCTAAACCTACACTCTTTCACTTTGAAGTCATTCCCCCTTGCCTTCTCACAACACGTTCTTATAAAAAGTTTGCCCTGGTCCACTTGCAGCATTCAAGGTGAAAACACAAGATAGTGTTAACTACTAGAGTACTCTGCCTCCTACTGATGAGGAAGAATGAGAAGAAAGCTTAGTAAAACATACATTAAATATGCATTTAGATTATGCAGAAATTGTCAGCATGTCTATATTAGATATTTGCTTCGTATCCTCATGGAAAATATTTTTTCTTATGGAAATACACAGCAAGTACTGAAATACGGATACTTCAGGACCATCGGTGCTCTCCATTGTCTCTCTTTTTAATGTTTCTTCTTCCCGATTGTAGGTGGGTCCAGTCTGTGCTGTTTATTGGGGCTTGTAAGGACCATATGATTATGCTTCTATAAAACGTGTCTTTGAGCCAGGCCTGTGGAAGTATTTAGCTGTAATGTTGTATATTCACACACCTGTACCTGTGCCTTAGGCAATAGGCTTAATGAGTTATTGGGAGGGCTTGAAGTACACTTACATACCACTTAAAAGAACTTTTAAGATGAACCAAAGGCATGAAAGGCTCGATTATACTAAGACGAGGGTACATAAGTATGACTAGCTGCGCAAGATCAATTTCTTTCATGATCTTGTCTTTCCTGTTCTGCTGTGTGTGTTTAGATTCTTTCAGGCTGAGCCTCAATTCAGCCTTCTCTGTAAAGTGCTTAGCATAGCTTTGATTATCGATTCAATCCAAAATGCAAATAGCAAGTCCTCTTCATCTTGTTTCTATAGACTAGTCCAAAAGTTGAGTCTGATTATTTACTACCTTTGTGTTCAAAGAACACTTTTTTTGTAGAAATGTTAATTCTTTTAGAAATTCAGTTCTCATTATAAAGCTATAAAGCATAGCATTAGAATTGACAGAAGTGATTACTAAAATTTAAGGGATTAATTATTAAGGTGTACAAGTCAAAATATCTTCTATGGGTGCAGCCATTGCTAATTGAGAACTAAGTAGGAGTAATAGGTGGCTGGCTTGCATTTGTATAGGGTGATATCCAAAGACTTCCCTTCAAAGATACTTCTGAAGGTAAGGAACACCTCTAAGGGATTGCTTTTTCAGCAGGAATAATCTTTCAAGTGTTTTTAACTTGGCATTATCTCAACGTAGAACATTAAAAGGGCAGTGAGCATTGTCACTTATGCAGTAGTTTACCCAAGACCTTGTCAGAGGTTACAGTGTTTCTGAATTTTTTATGAGAAAGCAGAGTCTTTCTTTTTCTTTTAATTTGTTTCTTTCTCTGCTTACTTTTACCATGTTTTTTTCAAATCAAAATCTAGCAACTTGAAACACTTGAAGATACCTAAAAATAACAGCTGTAATTGAATGCCCTCAAGTGCAATTTGCTTTGTTTGTGTAGTGCACTAACATTAAATCAGTGGGGTTTTTTACCTGCCCTAGCCTTGAAATCTTACAACTCATGGAAAACAGGAAAGGGGATAATAAAAAGTAAAATCAACTTCAGTAAGCGTGTCATATGTGAAACTTAATTGCATTTCTGAAAAATGCATTTATTAGAGGGAAAACGAGGGTTAATTTTACTATGTAATGCTTACTTTATCTTTTAAGATAATCTCTTTTAAAAAAATTCTCATTTAACCATGGCCAGTTGAAGAACAGATTTAAGTTGTAGTTGGATTTAGAAGAGAGAGGAGCTAAAACTCACTAGGACTGCGAGTCCACATTGTTGATCAGCATCTTTTATTATTTAGACTTTTCAGTAAAGGTAACTATATTTTTTAATACAGATTTCAATTAATTTTTTAAATGAAATATAATATTGTAATTAATTTTGTTTAGCTTTTATCTCATACTTTCTCATGTTCTCTAAAATATATAGGAAGGCATTTTAAGGCTTTATTAAAATTGAGGTTTATATTGAGAAAAAACAGTATTACCTTTTTTTGCCTTCTTTTTAAAATACTGTGCTCAGACGTACACAGCTGCTACTTCAGATTTTATTGGTTAATATTCAGAAGGCTGGAAATTCCAAAGTTCATTCCCTGCTTTGTGCTTCTGTTTTGCAGAATGTTTGATGTTGGAGGCCAAAGATCAGAGCGGAAGAAGTGGATTCATTGTTTTGAGGGTGTTACAGCAATTATTTTTTGTGTGGCACTAAGTGATTATGACTTGGTGTTGGCTGAAGACGAGGAAATGGCAAGTACCATAATGTTGAAAAAGGAATAGTTGTTGGACAAAAGCTAAATTTGGAAGGAAAGCTATAAACAGGTCTTTTGAAGTATTACTGCTTTATGAGATGTATGGGGTTTGTGCAAAAGGTCTCAGTGAAATGGTGATAGAATTCATGCTTTTGGGTTCCGACGTATTTCCTCATATTCTCAGAATGAATACTAAGAGAGAGGGATTCTTTTAGCTATACTTTTCATGTTTTAAAGGAAACATGATGAGGATACATTGCCAGTAATACACATTTTAGTCTCTTTATGGATGCTAGAAGTACATAGTAAGAAATTTTTTTACTTACCTGTATCTGCTTTACCACATTTTGTTTTCCTTTCCTTCCTTAGTCTTCAGCTTTTGTTTCTTTCTAACTGTGTTTCTCCAATCTCTTGTCTTAGTTGCAGAAATGTTTCTCTTCCTTTTCCTTTCCAACACCCTCGGCTCCTTTCTCCTCTTTCAAGAGTTTACTCCTTCCGTGTCACTGTGCCCAGGGTGCATTTTACTATCTTGAGTGGTCTGAAGTGATGCTTACCTCTTGTATGTGAATCATTAACAGACTTTTGCGCTCTTCCTTGTGTTCTGCAACTTTCTATAAAATATAATTTGGGGAGGAAAGAGAAATAAGAAAACCTTTCAAGTCAAATATAGTCAAAGAAGGTCATAGCTAGCATCCTGCTACTTAAATGACTGGAACTTGGCCAAAGTACTTACAGACAGAAAGGATAATTTTTCTACAAGTTAAAAATAATGGTAAGAGTTAAAATACCTGCTTACTTGATTCTCTAGCTTTGTAGAACTCTTTTTCCTTATTCTGGGATATCAGCTAGGTGCAGAACTTATTTCCGATTTCCAGAAGATCTAATCAGTATTAAGAAAAAGTTCAAGTAACTCAGCAGTTCTTGTAGAATATCTGTACTGCAAAATGTCAAAACACACGAAAATTTCTGAAATACTAAAAAACCTGGAAATGAGAAAAAGTAGTTGCTTAAACCCTGCTTGTGGAAGTGATCTTTGTGGTAGTCTTGGCCTCTCTGTATTTCCCTGCGGTAAAATGTGATTTTGTTTGCTAAATCTTAGTTTGGTATCTGGTTCATTTGTAACTAATCAAAAATATGTATCCTGATTTTACTACTGAAGTCTTATAAAATACAAAGTGATGGTTTTTTTCCAATTACAGAATCGGATGCATGAGAGCATGAAATTGTTTGACAGTATCTGCAACAATAAATGGTTCACAGACACTTCTATTATTCTATTCCTGAACAAGAAAGATCTTTTTGAAGAAAAAATCAAAAGAAGTCCTCTCACTATTTGCTACCCTGAATATGCAGGTATTGGAGGGGTATACAGATGTCAAGGAAGTTTTTTTGTTAAATACCTAATTTTTGATGCACAAACCATGAGGAGTTGTAAAACTCTAGGCATCTAAAATATTTATATGACATAGAGTTTAAGATGGGGGGTTGTTTTGATGGATCACAAATAAAATAGTGCTTAAGTGTTTTTAACCAGGTGAAATAAACTGGTCCACTGGTAGCATTTACATGTTACTGCTGCAACTGTTCAGGCTCATTTATTTAGCCCATTCTGATTTCTGATGTTCTCCTACTTTTGTACTTAGATGTAAGTAGGAATTCCTGAGATACACTGGAGTTTTTGAACAGGGAGTGTACATACATTTTGACATGTGGCTTATTCAGGAAATACATAGCAAAAGAAGATGAATTCATTTAACAAGTCTTAGTATTTTTATATATCACTTTCATTGTAATTTCAGACTATTTCATTGTACAAAAGATAGCATGTTGATGTAAAAAGCTTAGGAGAAATGTGTGTGCCAAGTGTCTTTAATTGAGTGTGGGAAAACCCCAAATCTTTTAAAAACATAAAAATTGAAAGCACATAACTTGAATGAAGGAAACAAAATATCCTAGTCTGGGAAAGTGATGGGTCATTAATGACTTGTTCCTCTGGCGCTGAAGTAAATGGAAAGACTATTCCTGCACCTGGAACTGAATGGAGTGCTAAGTTCTTATTCTTACAAATGCATTCAAAAGGTCTCCTTCCAAGGTGTTTTTTAAAGGTATCTTAAAGCAATGCCTGTGGAACTACTCCTCTTAAGTTTTAGGCTAACTGTTTCCAAAGAACCAATTCCTTCAAGATAGTGTGCATCTTGTTGTTCCTCTGTTGGAAACCTGCTAACTGAGCAATTTTCTTCTTCCAGGGTCAAACACTTATGAAGAAGCAGCTGCTTACATTCAGTGTCAATTTGAAGATCTGAACAAGAGAAAAGACACAAAGGAAATCTACACTCACTTCACGTGTGCCACAGACACAAAAAATGTGCAGTTTGTTTTTGATGCTGTAACTGATGTCATTATTAAAAATAACCTTAAAGACTGTGGCCTCTTCTGAGAACAGACAAAAGGTTGTTAATGGTAAATCACATGCCTGAAAACAGGACTTAAACATTTGGAATATGCCGATGCTGTGTAAAACCTGCATAGATATACTTAATTCTCTTTTATTTTATTTTATTTTTAGGTTTGGAGATGGACTTCGCACAATTCTAATCTGATTCTTTTCAAGGTGAAAGAAGTACAAAATGCATTGTGCTGAATGATAGATCAGTACTGTACTTGCCTGTTTTAACAGCTTTATTTATGTTTGTCTTGTAAATTTAAGTAATTAGTTAACACTGAGATGTCAGTTGATTGTATGTAAACTTACAATTGTAGTAATGTATTTGTATAAACGTTGAACGGAATATTTTAGTAACTTGATGTCCTCTAAAACATTCCTCTAAAATTTCCATGTTTTATGAAGATACTCTTAGAGGAGACAGACACTTTTTGCCTTTGGATTATTTAAACACCTTGTAAAATTAAATTTTCTTTTCATCTTAAGGGTGCATGCTGCCTTATTCTTTACTTTTGTTGGTAATACTGTATATGGCGCTAGCTTTTTTGATATTTAAACAGCCTCCTACACCTTCTCAGACTTAAACATAACCAATAAAACTTGTTTTTTGCCTTAAGTTTTGAAAAAAAAATCTTTTTATAAATTTAAGATAAATGCAAAGGTTATTTTAAAATTTAAATGAAATCCACAGTTTATGAAATCCAGGCTTGCAGTCTTTGCAGTGCAAATGTGGCAACACTGGGAAATTGACTTTTAAGGGTTAGCAATCACTGAAGCTGATGGAAATGTGAAAAGAAAGTTGTTACAACTGTTCATATAAATAAAAAAAAATTGATGCTGTGGTATTTACTCAATGGAGTGAATGGAAAAATTACCTTTGGGGTTTTTTAAATAGACGGTTAGCAAAGGCTGGACTTCAGAGTAGTGGTTTTTTCTGCTTACTTAAAACATAAAGTCATATTCTCCTTATATTTTTTTGGTTATTTTCTGGTAATAAAACTAGTTGGGTAGCTTAATACCACAGAAATATTGGGTTCTCCCACAAGACAAGGCACAGGGGCTTCACAGATTAAAGAAATTTCCTGTTGCATATAGCAAGAATCTTAAGTATTTTGGATAGGGCATTTTAGTGACTTAGAAGTTCTGATTCTTTAATTTCCTCCATAATTATAATCTCACAGTTTCTTATAAGTTAAAGAGGATTTTCTTCTGGTTATGCTTTCATTATGTGATTTGCTATCTTAGGTACATATCATCCATTGCCTTAGGGATAGTGCCAAAACCAATTTTTTTAATACAGATTTTAAAAGGAGTAAGATTCTAACTGTAAATAAGTTGATGGTTGTCTTAAATGTATGTTGTCACCTAGAAAACACGAACCTACCAAACTTGGAGATACAGTTTTCTATAATTGTTAAAATATTTCAGGCAGCTACAGTACACCATAAGTTCTTTGAGAAGTAAATAAGTCTTGGAGCCTGTGGCTATTTTTCTATATTATCTTAGCATTTATGTTCTTAGAAATGTTCAAAATATTGAAGTCATAATTCTGTTGTTTAATTTTTGATTGTGTATGTGTTTAAGTTCGGCCTCTGCTTGAGTAAAACTTAGCTGCACTTCTCACTCTTTAATGCTTTCTTTGTTAGGTACAGAATTGCTAAATGCATTTTAAATGAAAGATTAGAAAGGAGACAACTCATTGCTGGAGGTTGTTAAATATATTGATACATTATGAGCTCTTTCAGCAGTTATGCTAAGCAATCTGTATATCCTGGGCTGCTTTTAATTGTGCTTTACAGTTCTGGATATGATTTTAAGTCTCACTGAACTACTTTGTGGAATTGTATTTACACCTACGTTCAAGTCGGTTTTTGTACTTAATGTAAAACAAAAATTGGGATTAATCAAATTAAATAAACCTAAATTTTGTGCCTTGCTTGAAAGAAATGTTTTTCATTGAATGTGCTGGTGGAAATCTTCTTACATCCATTCTGTGGAGTTAACTAGGTAGTAGAAATGAGAAGATAGGAAGTCAAGAGTAAATTAAAAAACTTCATGCTAGAAGCATTAATTATGTTTATTATTAATATTTTTCCAAACACCTTCAGTTGGAGAATTTTTGCAATTTCATAACTAGTGGTTTATGAAGTATTCATATCTTAATAACAGGACAAAATTGTGGCCTAATTTTGCCTGCTAGTCCACAGATAATCTTGTTTTTTCTGACCTGATGGGTGTCCAGCAGGGATGTTTCCTTGTAGATGTGCTGCACTCTTTGATCAATCTTTGTGCAGAGATGAAGTTGTCAGCCTAACCCACGTCTCTAGGAAAAGCTACAAGAGGTTTTGTATGCAGCTGTAGTGGGAGCCACACACTTTGTTTTCACTGCAGCTGTAAAGAGGCTTCACTCCGTCTCTGTTCCATCAGGAGCCTGCTTCTCTGTCAGAGCACTGCAGAAAACAGAGGAAATGCTGCAGGAGCACCCCTGTGTGAGGGGGACAGTCTTGTCCCTCAGCAGCCTGAACTGCATTCTCTTCCAGTTCCCCACTCCTCTCATTTCTTTGTGCAGAGTGTTTAGGCAGACTGCTTTCTCTAGCATTACACAAGGAAGCTCGCTCTATTACCTTAAATACACCTTCAGGCTATTGTAGAATATGTAAGAAATCAGAGCTTTATGGAGACTTCTCCAGCCCCCATGGTCTTGTGCATGTGTCTGTGTATGAAGCCTCTCAGTAAAATGCAGCTGTCATTAAACATGTACTTATTTTTTAAGAGACTTAACGCTGTGGGAAGGGTGGTTTGGAAAATTTGCCATTTGGCTACATTGTGCTACCTATGGAATCTGGAGGTAATTTGATGTTACATGTAGTAACTACTCATTAACTAAAACAAGGTCCAGGATCACAGCATGGGAACACTGTAGCATTTACTGGATTGCTGTTTCTGGTTCCGTGTAGGCAATTAGCAGCTTCGTGATTTAAAATCTACATAAAACCTTAGGGAGCAAAAGAGATCCATCTGCAGCATGCTGAACAGCATGATGGCTTGTGTGCATTCAGAATTGGGGAAAATTAAAGGATAATTGTCTGTTTCAAATCAAGCAAAAAGGCAACCCTGCCAAGATGCTGCCTATCCTACTGTTTGAATGTCTCTTGAAGTTGTTATAATTCATATTAATAACTAGCATCCTGTGGGTCAAAGAGTAATGCCAGGGTTGTAGACTTCAAAGCCTTGACTATATTTTAAAAAATGTGTAGAAGGTGCAGCAAGAGTCTGAAAGCACGTCAGCCTTGAATAATGTGTAGTGAGGGCACTTGTAGGCTATGAATAAGGAAGATGAGACTGGTGAAAGAGAAACTTAATCAGTCATGGACTATAAGCAGTGCTTGTGGTTTTTGCAAAACCATAGGGTTTTTGGACTCTGATGAACAGGAATACTGATGTTTCAGTTGCACAGGTGCAAGAGAACCATTTTGAGTTTTTGTCTCTGGAGTTTGCAAAGAAGCTGGCTTGACATGGAGGGGACTAGGAGCAGAATTTTACTCAGTTATATTTCCAAGTCATGAAAATATGCTGCACTTAAAAATGGCTGAGATAAAGTGCATTTATTGAGCTTTTTTGTCCTTAGTGTATTTAGAAGCAGTGCTTTTCAAAGTTGGTCATGATTCCAGACAAGGTATTTCTTGCTGTTTTTTTCTGCTTTTGTTTCCTTCTGCTTGTGTTTTCTTCTTTGTGATAGTAAGAAGACTTCGATTGTTACCTGACACAACAGAGATCAGGATTATTGAGTAGTTTATTGTAGGAGTAATTAACTTGATCTAAGGCTTAGTTAGGCTTATTTTTAAAAGTGCAGTCAGTACATTGAGATCTATATGGGGTAGTGTAATGCTATATCAGTTTTGGTCATACTCCCTTCTGGATAGTAGGACAGGAGAAAGTTGAGCTCACAGTGTAGAAATGCATTTCTGTAGTAGAACTGTATTTCTCTAGTGCTATGTTTCAATTCTGAAAGGAATTTCAGAGCATCTGTTACAAAAGGAAGATTTATGTGTGCAAGGATGTACTGATCAGAATGTGCTATCTGAAATTTGACTCTTTAATTGCAATGGAACAAAAGGCATTTAAGACCAAATACGTTGTCACTAGAAGTCTCTGCAGCTTCACGGAACTAGCTGTTCCCAGATGCCTTAGTCTTTAGTCTCCCTCTTTTTCTGTCCTCCCACTAACAGAGAAGTCAGGGGAGAGGTGGTGTCACTGTGCTTTCCCTCACAGGTTGTGCTATTTGTGTCGACATCGGAGGAATGGGTATCTTGAATCCTGCAGAAAATGCTGATCTGTACTTTGTTTTGCAGATAAAGAACATGCAGATGCCTCATATAAGTTTATTATTATTAATCTGGTAATGTAAGAATATGCAGATTGAGTAGAAAATAAGGGTACTTAAAACTGCACGTTTGTATTGAAAAGCATCAAGAAAAGTCTAAGAAGTCAGGAACCTGAGCAGGTGTAGCTTTTCAGTTCTGTAGCTTACATTTCCACAGTGATCGACAGTCGGATCAGAAGTCCTTACAACATGACACCAAGCACATCGCAAATACCTCTTACAAACAAGTGTCCTTGTTTCTGCAAAATCAGAATGCACTGTGAGACACTACAGTATAAGTGACTGAGTGGGAAACACTGCAAATAGAAACATCATTCTAGAAGGTTTTGTCCGTTTGTCAAAATAATCAGTTTTCTAGACCAAATGAATAAATCATGAGTTTTGCACATAGTTTCATAATAATTTGACTCAGGAACTATTACATCTTCCTGTGAAAAAGATCTGGTGAGGTATGGTCACAGATTTCCACTCTTCCTCTGTTCCAGTGTCGTGATTCTCTTGAAATGTGATTAAAAAAACCCCAGCCCACAAATTCTATTCTAAAAACCCTATGAAACTGTCATCCTGAGAATGTTAAATAGTTTTCATTAAAAAATGCTAATACTTGTCCTGCAAGTCAGGATTTTTTTAAAATAGATTAGAACAAAGATGAAGCCATTCCTCTTTTGATTTCATAAATCACAAACTTACAATGCCCTTTCATCAGGAGCTTTGTTATTAAAACACAAAACTTTCTTGTGAGAATACTATTAACTTTGACTTGGTGTGAATTGCCAAAACTTACATTTCTATTCCTATTACTAAGAACTAAAGGTGAATTTATTTAAATAAGAATCTGAAGTTATCAACTGCATAATTTAGAATGTAAAACTGAACACCAACTACCAGAAAAAAATCAAAATTACATTGTGATTTCATTGTTGTAAACATTAAAACATGTTGAAGATGTGAATTTGGCCTGTAGATCCTTAAGGTACCTGTGAGTCAACGAGGATACTTCATTACATCCAGTTTCTAATTATGACCTTTATACTATTTTTGGCCTTTAACAAAAATGTGATTTTAATACTTCATAATTCTAGACATTATTGAAAAAATAGTGAAATTTTTTAGGGATTGCACATGGAGATAAGTACATTCGATCAAATTCTGAAGTTGTTGCATGTAGGTTCTGCCAGTATCTTTCATAGCCAAGTTATGTTGGTTTGGCTTAAATGCCATTGGTTTGCCTTGTTTTTCTACTTATTGACTTAATTCTTTGTGACGTTCTCAGTCTTTGGCCCTCTGACTCTATTTAAGGGATGGAAGAAAGTCATAAATTTTATCATCTACTGAGACAAACATTTTCAAGATATTTGTAGTCAGTTGGGCATATGAGATTAATGTTCTGGGAAAGCATTAAAGAAAATACTCAGCGATGAACTTCACAGCTCTGTCCAACATTTGAAGAAAGCAGCTTTGAGACAGTGTGGTGGCATAAAGCTGATTTTTGGTATGTTCTTGCCTGCTTTCATTGTCTGGAGCTCTAATCATGCGAAAGTAACAGTGAGTATTTGCAGTTGCTCAGCTGCTTCTCCCTTTCCCAGGTGAGGCTGCTGATGTCTGTGTGTTAAAGGCCCAAGCAGCCTGATCTGCTGCATACTGAGGGAAAGAGCTGTGAGCTACTCGTGAGCTACTCAGCAAAAAGAAATGGGTGGGAGGGAGCCTGATCCTCCCGGAGAGGAGAGAGGGAGCACTCCAGCAGAGTGAGTAGAGGTGGAGGAGGAGGGACACAGCTGCTCTGCTGATGTCTATTGTATTTGAATGCTATCAGGGTTTAGTACAATTCTACAAGTAGAGATGATGTATTTTGGATGCTGCTAGGAGACAGTTGTTGGTATGTTGTACACTCGATCTTGGCGTATGTTGTCCTATCCGGATTCTCAGTCTTTTGAGATCTTTCTTCCTCTAGTTAAAAGCTGTGCCAGAAAGAAATGCTAAAAGAGCTGCAGAGTGATAGTTTGCTAGTCTTGATTGAGTTTTTTCACCACCAGAAATTTTAGTGTTGCAGCATTTCAAAGATGATCTGAAAGATAATTGTGAGCTTAAATGAGTTTTATGGCATTTTAAATATTAAAGTGCAGAGACAGGAACATTTTATTTCACTTTGTTTTTTCCCCAGTAAATCTGGAACAGAGAACTCCCAAGTGCTCTGAGTCTTTCCGAGGACCAGTGTTGAAATACGATGTTTCCTTGGCCTGTAAGAGAAGCAGAATGAAGCATTTGTGTCTCCTGTGGAATTACAGCAAAGAACTGATAGCACTTCTTGATAGCACTGGTGTTTTTAATTCAGTGCACTGACAGTTGACATCCTTGGCAAAGAGGAAAGAAATACTGGAATGGTATCAACGATACAGGACCCTAAACTGCCAGAGTAGAGTGTTCAGGTCATCTGAGGCCAAACTGTGATGGCTGCTGCAGATGGGTTGTTTACACAAACTGACTTTCACAGAAAGCTTTGAAAGGAGTTACCTGTTCTGTCACTTTCAAAAGGACTGCAGAAAGCAATGAGCAGTTCTACTAGAAATGTGTAATTTGTTTCTCTTTAATGTTCAGCATTTCAAGTGAGTTAAAAGAGTTTTTCAAGTGATTGCCTGTCAGCTGGCATGGGGTAATATGTTTTCTTAGCCTTTGGCAAATGCAGTGTTGTTCACATTATTTAAAACAACAAAACTTGTACTTCTGAGAAGTAAGGAAGGCATGATCACTAAGGAAATAATTTGCAAAATTAAAATTGTAAATTAGGTAACTAAGACTTGCATTCTTCCAATAACACACACATCATCGTGTTATGCCAGCATTTCAGAAACTCAATTTATGAAGTATATCTATGCCAGGTAGCACTTCTCATTGCCAAACTTTCTAAAGAAGTGAGGGGATAATGAAACTAATAGTTTTTTCTATAGTCCAGTTGCAAGGATGTTCAGCTGGCCATTGGGATGATAAGTCTCAAACTAAGTCTGATTTTTGAATTACATTTGGCTTGCTGAAATCTGAGAAAAGCTTCCTGATGCTTGGGCAAGTAAATACTCTGAAACTTATTTTTGCCTTGTCATGTTGATTTGATATTTCTCTATATGATACTGAGCTCTCTCTTGCAAAGACTGCACAGTTACCAATCCTAATCATTCATTTCTTTGCAACAAATGTCTGTAAATTCTACTAAGTAAATTAAGTTCAGTAGAAGGTGTCAGAGTGAGACCCTTACTCAGCTTCTCGCTCTGAAGCGAAGCTGAACTCTTCTGGTGTCTGAAGGAGGACCTGAACCAGTGATACTCTGTTGTGTGAGAATATTGCTGTCCTTCCTCTTCACCTTTGGATGGTAACAAAATCATCCCTTCAGGCTTTTTTCTTTTTTTCTCAGATAACATTTTATTTATAATAGTTTACAATGTCTAATTCAATTTGAAATTAATAATTTTTTGAAAGACCAGCTCGCTTAAGACTGATTTGATCATCCTTTAGCTGTTTCTCTTTTGAGCTGGATGGATTTGACCTGAGGAGACGTTCTGTACAATGCATGTGTTTTTAGTCCATTCATCTTGCAGTCCTTTCTTGCACCAGTTTCGATTTCTCCTCGTGTATCTTGAATGGTGAAGTTATTTATAAATGAAAGGGGTTTAAAAGTGGAAAGTTTTTTGGTTTTTTTTTTTCCCCTTTTGGTAGGATGGATGGGGATGGAATATGAAATGAATGTTTTACTAAAAAATACCAGTTTGAATCATCTCAACAAGCTTCAAAATTTTCCGTTCTAAAGATTAGACATTACTTGAGAGGTTCATAGATTACTAAACAGTTTAATACACTTTTTTACAAAAAATCCGATTGAAAGGAAAACTCAAAATACTAAAACCCCTTTTTACCTCTGTCCTGTTTCTGGTCAGACAAGAATAGTTAATTGATGACTTAATGAACTCATGATGCAATTAGACCAGGGGAGACAGACAAAAATCAGAATACTGTGTTCATTCTGGAAGAATTCAGGTAGCACGCTGAGGAAAGGCTGAATGATGAAACAGGAGTGCAGGAGTTTAACTGGATAATGGAACAATTCTGAATTCCTGAATGAAGGCATGCAGCTTCTGCGCAAGATGTTTGTCCCTTGCCTGAATTGATTTTAACTAAAGGCTGCTGTGAAAGCATTTCTTTGCCTTATTGCCAACCACTGTTCTGCTTTAGAGCCATTAATCTTTGCTGAGTTCAAAAAGAGATTCTCAGGAAGTCAATGGCCCAGGAGGTATAAGCTGGACATCTAAGGCAGATCCTATGGGCTTTATTGTGGAAGGCAAAATGGAGTGGAGTTAAGGTGTCTGTATAGGCTTCTGTGCTTTAAACACAGCTAAGTGATGCTTGTAGCATTTCATTGTATCAAAATAAGGTACTGTGTTAGCTATTGTATCAGCACACCCCTTCACTTGTATTCTGAGGTGCCCAGTGGTGCTGAATTCTTTGAAAGAGAAATGCCATGAGAAGTATGGTGAGAAGATACAATCATTTATCCTTCTATATAGATTAATATTTAATATTTGATTTGGTTTTTTATTGCTGTCAAACAACCTGGAGGTCGTGCCACAGAGGTTGATAATCATGAAATAGCATCATCACAATGTATTTTGTGTCACAAAGATAAGTTTGCTTCTGATGCCAGAGACTGTAGATAATGGAGTTCGATCTAAGTGACAGAACTCAATAATTCTGTGGGATATTTGAATAGCTTTGTTCAATGGGTCTTTGCTTTAGATCTGAGCTGCCTGCTACTTCCTGGAGGCTCTTCAGCTCAGGAGGTAGGTGGGTAGTTTTGTGGCCTTGGTAATTTGTAATGCTTTAAAAAATTTTCGTACTGACTTTGTTGGAAAGTTTTCCATCATCACAATTGCTCTAGAAGAGCTACAATCTTATGCAATACATAGAAAATGCCTCAAACAACCATGCTAAGCTTTCTCATTGTCTTGCTATGGGTTTAAATATTTCATGGATCTAATTTAGAGGTCTTTTTTTCCTTCCATAGTTTTATTTATTTATTTATTTATTTATTTATTTATTTATTTATTTATTTCTGTTGTTGCTCTCTTTTCTATGTCCCATAGTATTGCAGCTGTGCTAAAGATACTGATAAAAAAAACCCACAAGTACTTACAGTCTTGCTGATACATCAATTATTATGGACCACAATAATTGTTTCCTGTGCCGTTTAGAAACATCATGCATGTTTCCTTTTTCTGTTTTAGTACTGCACTTGAAGCTTTGAGTGGTTTTTAAAATTACTCTTTAGTGCTTTTCAAAATTACTTTTTAGTTCAGGCTGCCTGAAATGTCTCTGTAGCTTAACTTGGGCCATTAGCTCACAAAATACACTTTGGTAAAAGCTGAGTGGTTCCATGAAGCTGTGACCAGTGTACTTTTCTATTTACAAGGCCTTTTCTCCCCTCTCTAGTTGTTTATCTGCAGCTTCAATAAATGTAGTTGCCAAGTGATGAATTGATTTAGGGGGATTTTTAGGAGAGGGAGGTAACAGGAAATGCAGTGAGTGGATCTTGGGAAAAAGGAAGCAGCTGGGCATGCCAGTGGCTGTGGGATTTGTTATAGCCGAAAAATAAGATTTTAACATCTGTCTTGTGAATGCTATATTTAGTGTTCTGGAGAGGAAGCAGATGGAAAGAGGCTATCAGATCTGCACACCATGAAAAGATAAAGAATAAGCCCTTTTAAAGCAATATAGAATCCTTACGTGTTTCCTCTTCTGTAACAGTTTCCACATGATGATGACATGGTCACGTACACAGCCTCTGGCTGTCCCCAGTGCAACTCCTGAGCTACTTGTCTTATGGATGATCAAAAAAGGTTTTGGCATCTGTTTCTGAGCACTTGCTGTATTGTGTTCTTAATGCTTTATGCCCTATCATAAGCTGTAATCATGTGTCTTTATTGGGGTTGGTATTTTTAAAAGCACTGTTTTCAGTCACTTCCACCCTGCTGATGGAAAGAGAGCTCCTGGCTGGCTGCTGTTTCAATGGTTGGAGGCACAGCTGGTCAGTCTGACCCAGGGCAGTGGAGTGCCAAGTGTGAAACCATGCTAAGCCAGGGATGGAGCAGTGATGCTCCAAGATGAGTTAGAGGACTGCCAAAACCAGGCTTTCCAGATCTTTCCACTTACAGTGAGCAAACTCATCCTGAATTGGAAGTTGCCTCATTTCCTACACAAACACCTGCTCTGACCACGCATGCAAAATCCTTTTTGCTTTGTTTCCATAAATGATCATTTGAGAAGAATTATCTGGAATAGCATCCAATGAGAAGAAGACATGGGTAATATTCAATTTCCCACAGTGGTTTGGGGCATGTAAGAAGTCATTCCACAAAATGAATCACAGCTGAAGGAGTCTGCATCATGTGCAGTGGACATCATGATTTACTGGTCAGACAGGGTTTCACTGCAATAAATAAGCTTGAGATGCTAGCCTGGTCTGGAAAGGGATACAAATCCTCTTTAGGAAAAAAACTCACAAACATCAGAGAACATCACATTTCATCCCTCAAAGCTGGCAACAGAGGTAGGGAATTTCTCTCAAGACACCAACAAAAGGTTCTGGTACTAGAATACAACACTAAAACATACCTGACAGTGCTGTTCATTGCTTTGCTGCCAACATGGATGGAATTTTTGTGTTCAGCGTTGTCTGTCCCACACAACTGAATTCTGTGTCCACTAAGGTTAGAGGATGGCCAGCTAATGTAATGCTGGCTTACCTGTGATGATCACAAAGCCCCATGCTGGCCAGTAAGTCAGGTGAGAAACCCCCTTTTAACATGGCAGGACTGAAAATGGATGTTGGCTGATGCATAATGGTTTAGTAGCAAAACTTTTTAGCATGGTATTTAGCATCTAGTGAGCATTTAAGATGGTCTCTGTTTAGTCTGATGCAATTAAATCCAAATGCTGTCATAAACAATGACATCATGTAATAGTACAAACAAGATGTTTCTTTTGTATATTTTAAGATCTCCCTTTTATTCTCAGTTCATTTGCTTCTTATTTATTATGTATGAGTATATAAACAATACCTTGTGCGGTATAGGTGAGAAGGGTTCCTACACCTGTAAAACAGACCCTTTTCATGTTGTAATGTGCTATCTTGTTTAAGATATTTTCTGTAAGAACAAACTGGATTCTCTTTTCCACTGATGGAAATGGCATGAGGTATTACTCTGTTACTGAAAACAGAGGCCAAAACTGACTTCTCTAGAATCTCTGAAAGGTCATTTCCTGGTATAGCTCATTCATTGGAATAGATTTCTCACTTGAAGTTGCAGATGAAGTCTGCGGCCAAGCAAGTGAATATGAGATAATCATATTCAGCCTTACTCTTTAGGATATCTCCTAAAATTGCACTATTATCCCTCAGCCATTTCTGAGATCTGGTTCTCTGAGCTGCAGTGATGTAGTACAGATCATTTATTTAGTATTTAATTATCCTCATGTCTTGGAAAGGTATTGAGCCTTTCTTTAAAGGCAAAGGTTAGAAAAACAGTTTAAACGTTCCAAAGAGACAAACACTACTTTAGGAACTAAATCTATAACCTTTTTCTTGGAAAACGTGTGCTTATATCCTTTTAGAAAACATGTTTATCTGAGCCTTATCTTAAATTAGTTCATTTTATCATATTTTCTCTCTGATAAAAGATAACTGACTTCAGAGTGATATTAACTTCTCCATAGAAAATAGATTTCATAGTTTCTCTTCAGATATAGTGTTCTCAAATCCAGGCATAAGGTAATAAATGTTATGTACTAATGCTTTACAATATGATCTGTCAGCAATCCTGTTAAAGTAGAATTGAACATCTTTTCAAGGATTCATAAAAGCTGGTACTAAAACCAGCTGGTAGCTGAAACTGAAATTGCCAGACCTGTTCCAGCATGACATGCTTTTTATATCCATTAGAGAAAGCCAGAACACTGTAACATACCTTGTGTATAGACAAAATCTGTGGAAAGTTGTTTCTCTGCTGACTTAAATAGGAATTATCAGGGAGGGCATTTAAGTCCTTCTTCCAAGTATTGCAGACTGGCTTGTCACCATGCAGTTCTTGCTTGTGCTCTCCAGTGGCTTGCCTGGGCTGTACCATGGCTTAGCTGCAGGACTAACGATGGCTTTTTCTGGAGCGTGTCTCTAGGGTTACCTGTGCTTGTGGATCACTTGTCTCATGCTCACCTGGGCCATACCATGGCTCAGCTGCAGGACCAACGATGGCTTTTTCTGGAGTGTGTCTCTAGGGTTACCTGTGCTTGTGGATCACTTGTCTCATGCTCACCTGAGCCATACCTGTTAGCAAGCAGCACAGACCACGAGAAGCAGATTTGTTTGAGTAAAGTGCCTGGTGCTAAGGGTGCAGTGCCTAAGGTCTCTGTTTCACAGGATGTTTCTCTGGACCAGCTGCTCTTTTGGACCAAGTGCCCCTCGGCAGCTCTAGGTGCCCTCCTGGTGCAGAACCAGATTTGTAGTACTTACTCACCCTGGGAAACAATGAAGATTTTCCTCTGGAAGCACATTCCTGGTGAAAACTAAACCTAGTGTTGACACACACACCCCTTATGTTATTCACTTGAGGGAGACTGTGCACAGATGCTCAGCCTCTGTGTGTCACTGGTATAGAAGAAAGCAGCAACCTGTCTGCAGTCACCGTGCCCAGTGCTTTTATGTCTGCTGAAGGCACAATCTCCTGGGAACTCATGCCTCTGGAAGAGAGCCTTGCCACTGCCCTCTGGATCTTGGAAATCCTTCACTTGCACTGGTCAGTGAGGAATCAGTTCAAAGATGACCATCTGCTGGTGGCCGAAGCTTGTGATGCCATATTTTAGGATAGTTTGGTCTGTAACTGTTGCTTACCCAAGGTTAATCAGTATTGGTGTTTTATTAGTGATCTCTCAACTGAAAAGAAGTACACATTCCCGTATGAAGCTTTCATAATAAAATTATGTATTAAGTAGTAATTTTCATTCTGTCATTTACAGGCCCTGTGAGCTGTTGTAGAAGGTCAGTTGTTTCTCTGAGTCTCTGCAACAACAGCAGAGACAACTGCTTACATCACAAATTGGCTCTTACACCTCAGCCTTTTTCCGCTAAGGATGCAATTCTTCTCCTCAAAGAAAACCTCATTCTCCATGGTCTTCATAGCCATTCAGCTCTACCAAGAGACCAAGAGGCCCATGCACTTCCTTTGAGAGGCTCCTAACTCTTCACTGTTGACATGCAGGATGTTTACTGTTGTCTCACTAAGGACAAGGATGCTGTGGGACAGTCTTTCTACCAGCACTGTGAGGTGCTTGAAACCACTGTGTGGAGAGCAGAGAGCTGGGAGCTGTGCCTTACCACTGCAGTGAATTTTTCAGCAGGCTCAGCCTTGTCCGAGGCTGCCATTCTCCAAACTTCCCTGCCCCTATTCTTGCAGAAGCAGACATTGCACTCATCTGTATTCTTTCTGTTTCCCTGCCTGGAGCACTGATCTTTTCCCCATAGTGCAAGCTTGCTGCATGCACAAAATGTCCCATAACCTATAAGAACACTTTATAAGGACACTCGTATAATACAAGGCATGAGCAATATGTTGCCTTTATTGACCATAAAGGTCATCCTGCTTCTGCAGGGCTAAGAAAGTTTTTGTGAAAGCTCTTAGGCTGCTCGAAGGCTGCTCTTTAGCTGTGGCCAAACCTCTGCAGGTTCTGGGTGTTTCACCTTACTGCTGGCAGGCTTTTATCTACGGAGATAAAGTGTTCCTCCATCATAACTGTCCTGTTCAGCAACCTGGATTTCTGTATCAACCATCTATTTGGGCTGCCTTCTTGGCAAAAAGCTTAATATTTGTGAGAGGTGTAGGAGCAGGAAAGGCTCCCATCAAAACATTGATTTTTTTTTTTATTTTATTTTTAAAGATTTATTTTTTATAAGGATGCCAGCTCAGAAGGGATTGGATTGATGCCTTTGCACTGATGTAATGATTTGCTCCATCATTAATCACAGTAGCCACAGCATCCTTTGGGGAGCATTCCTTTCTGCTGGGAGTTGTTCTCAGCCACATCTGGGACTATGTGATCTGCTTCTCTTGCTGGTGGCAGCAGAACACCTGGTGTGGGCACTGCAGGAAAATCTATGATATTCCTTCTTCCAAGGAGGTCGCTGCTGGATCCATACCATGGCCAGGCTGTCCTGGTAAAGGACAAGCAGTCTTAGAAGCTTGGAATTGTCTTGTGGGAAGAAGGTGGAGTGTGGAGGCCAGGGAAATGCAAGTGGGGTAGAATCAGGTGTAATTCCACCCTGGCTTGTGCTTTGTGTTGTGTGTCTCCCACAGCTGCTTGCTTTCACCCCATGCCATGTGTCCCCAGCTGCTCTGGGCACATCCTCCTGCCCCCACAAACACAACCTGAGCCGAGCAGGGCTGCTCCTGCTCTTTGCCCTGCCATAATGGGGCTTGGGTGAGCTCTTTGTGCCTGAGGCAGGAAGGTGATAATGATGATGATGATGATGATGACGATGATGTGTTTTAGGGCTTCACTGGCCTCAGAGGTACTGAGTCCATGCACTTACAGCGTATGGAATACTTGAGATTTCCCGAATCAGAGGAAAGCTACCACAGAGATGTTAATTCTGAGATGCCAAATGGCAAATCAGAGGATCTGCAGCTTCTGTCCTTATCTCAGTTCAGGAAATACTGGTTCTGAACTGATGTGTGATGAAAACTCTAGTGAAATAGTATGGAATCCCTTTCAGGAATCTTATGGCAGATACCACAGCAGAACTGCTGTTGTTGGCGTGGGAAGAAAATGAAAAGGGCAGATTTGCTGCTGGAGGTTTCTGCAGTCAAATCTTCTGAAGGTGGTCTGCATCTTACCACAGGATTCGATTGCATAGTCTGAATTTTGTAATGTTTGCATAACTGTAGATGTGAATCATTCTGTTTGGAAAAATAAGCTCTAACCTCAATTTGTTTCCTTACTTCTTTTTTAAATTAAAAAGTTAATAAAAAAAGAATGTAAGATGATTACATTTTTCTTTCCAGTCTTTGGTACTTGATTGTGCTATATAAATCCACCATTGTGTTCTATTTAACTTTGTTCTTCAATAACGAATAAACAGAGCAATAAGATTTAGCAATTGTCCTTTTTGTTTCTATATCTGCACACTGGTCGAAACATTCAAGGATGTTGCTAAAAATAAGCATCCTCTTCCTGCGAGGCAGTGAACTCGGACTGTAAAGTGCATCTTTCAGGGAGGTACACGCAGTAACAGGAAATCAGCTCGTTCTTATTTCAGTTTACTGGTGCTTGGTGATGATCTCACCCTCCAGAGCAAGGGTTAGGCCCTGAGTAGTAATTCTGTTCCACAATCCTGTGTTTCAGAGAAATGACCTCTGCTTAGCTATGAGATTGAGCCAATGCGCAGTGAAAATGGGAAGGTGGGGTCGTTTGAGCTTTCTTTAGGGACATCTGTTGTAATTCTGGGGAAAAAAAAAAAAAAAAAAAGAAAAGTGGCTCTATCCACATATGTTTTTTGCTTAAGTGATAAAGCCAATGGCAAACCCCAGGTATTTAATATTGCATTCCTTATGCCAACACAGTTATTAATTTTTTTTCAGGGCCTTATTCCCTTCATTTCATCAGTTCATGAAATTACCTGATATTGTGAGTGACAAATTAGCATTTAATTTTGGGCTTTCAGAATTCTTATTTTGTTGTTAAAAAGTGGCAAAGCCAAGCAAACAACAACAAAAAGAAGAAAAAGAAGAAAAATTACTCTATTGTCCCAATAAAGGAAGTGCAGGGTCTCTTTAAGTATGTACTTTCTTATTTTCTAGGAAATAATGATCATTTTAACTGATGAAAAATTTTCTTCTGAAGTGCTTTGACTCAAGTTAAAGGTACTTGTTTCAAATGAAACTTGTAACCCATGAGCCTATTTAAGGAGACTTCTTTAACAGCAATGATATTTTTGTGTTAGCAGAAAGATTATAAATTATAACCTATATTCCAAATTTCAGTGGGTTTTCTTACTTTTGCTGGTTTGTTGGTTTTCGGTTTTTTTCCCCTCCCCCAAGCAGGCCAGTCAGGTCTGCTTAAATGTGCAGTGGTTGTGCACTAAACTCCAACAGAAGTCTAATCTCAGAAATTATTAAATTTCAGCCCTGAGGAATTCCATCTCTTTTCCTATTTATTTTTTTCCAAGGGATGGATATTTTTGTTATATTTTGGAGGTTTTGATGTTCATGTGTACTTGGCTCTAAGAGGAAGGATTGTCCTCGTTGCATTGATAATTTTCATCTACCTTTTGCATTGTGCTTTTTAACACTATTGTGAACTGTTTTACCTTAATGCAAACATTTAATCAAGATTCATATGAATCTTATTAATCCTTTAGTTCTTCATAAGTAAATGTATGTTACAATACTTATGTAACAAATTATGGATAGTGCAGTGTTGCAGAGTTATTCACGCTACAGAATTAATAATACAAATATATTAATATTCATCCAAAGGACTTGATTAAAAGAAATAAATAGTTATTCCCTTACTATGAGTGAAAAATGGAAGGAGAAGAGAGTGAAAAGGGTCAGTGGGGCAATGCATCAGCCTACTGTAAAAATCAGAAAGATTGTCCTGTTTTCAGAATTCAGTGTCAATGTATCCCACATCATCCACATAGGTGGTATATGTACCCACAATGCAGGGGGGATCCAAAATCCATAAGCAAAAGTAATATCTTCAGAAATTAAGGATTATCACTGTCCTACTCAAAAAGACAAAAATCCTGTAGACTATGGCAAGTTGGCTGAGCAAAGAGCTAAAACATATATGTGTCTGACCCCCTCTTCAGGAGGCCTTATATCTGTATTTGATATTTTGGATAACTGTGCTGTCTGTATGAGGTGTCAGTGCTCTGTCACATTGAATATGTCAGGTGTCAATATTTGTGATTGTGTTTCTCTTCTCCTTGGAAAGAATCAGACAGTGAAGCTCTGCCTTGGACACTCAGAGTTTCTGCAGCTCTGATGCCAACTCTATTCCTCTTGTTTAATAAGCTACATTGGCTCTGAGTGTCGAGAGCAAATGACGATTTGCTCTTTCAGAAATGGCAAGAATGAAAGAGAAGTTCCCAGGGTTTC
This sequence comes from Acanthiza pusilla, assembly GCA_036630365.1. Lineage (NCBI taxonomy): Eukaryota > Metazoa > Chordata > Aves > Passeriformes > Acanthizidae > Acanthiza > Acanthiza pusilla. The sequence goes on from JAXCHO010000079.1 coordinate 42,635,060, forward strand.
AGCATCCAAGTATTGAGTGCAATAATGAGTATCCAGTGAAAACCCTTTCTGCCGGGCATCTTTGCCACTTTGAGGGAGGTTTGCTTATAATTCTGTCCTCAAAATATTATATTTCTGCTTTCAGATGAGTCCAAGAGGGAATGTTGCATGACTAAATCATGTAATTAAATAGTCAGCACAGCTGAACTCTAGCAGGAAGGGTTCCCAACAGTGTATTTCTTTTGCTTGAAAACTGCAAGCTGGTTGTCCTCTGACTGTGTCTTTCCTAAAGACAACACTATCTTGAAATATGAAAACACTTACCTGTTGCGAGAGAGAAAAAAGTTATTTTTTATTTTTCATCTCAAAGGTAATTAAAAACCCCCAAAACTTTTAAAAAATTGTGAGACTTTCAGTGAAAGAGGAATTCTAAATGCAATAGAGGTTAAACAACTTCTATATTGCATTTCTAATTATGACTGAGATCTACAAGGTGTTGCATTTTTTTAAAGTTGAGTGTATTAAATCACAAACAGAGTTTTAAGAACTTTTCATCTTCTATTTCCTGAGAAAATGGAGATGATCTAGCAGAAAGACAACCTGTAGACAGTTGACAGCTGAGCCAGTGCACAGACAGTTCCATTAACAGCTCAGGGAAAGTGCTACAAACTATAAAGAAAACAGCTGAAATGATATGAAAACATGTCTTGTGTGTACTGCCCAGGTTTTCTGCATATAGATCTGACGGTGTCTTTGGGCTCCAATGTGTAACAGCAAGGGAGGTGAGGAGAAAATGATGAAGTGGCCTTTGAAGATGTTCCTGACTTGTATCTGGAGTTGAAAGTACAACAAATAATGTTCAAATCATCAACTTATTCATAATGAACAAGTTCAGTGGCTTTCAATCTAAAAATCCAGGCATACAGGGAATCTTTGTTCTCCCATAAATGACTTTAAGGCCTGATGTTAAGCCTGCTAATGTTATTCACACCACTTGAATTGACTTTTGTATGCTTTGGATGTAATATTTTATAAACAGAGTAATTCAGAGGAGATGAATCCCTTTTCTCTTAGGAAAATAAATACAGAAGTCTCTTATGAAATTTTCACATATGTGACCAGGGACTGAAATAATGCTCATGATTTGATTTCCTTCAGGAAGTAGAGAGAAACAGACTGAACAGACAAAGCCATTACAGGAATCATTCCCCTGGTGTTTAAGCTCCATTATCAACAGGCTTGGAAATGTGGTAAAAGTGACCTTAAAAAACATGAACTACAATCACAATATGTAATTCTTAATGTGTATTTCAATGTTATAGCAAAGATGGAAATTACGTCAGTAGCAAAGATGCACATCTTCCATTTGAAGGTTAACATTTTAGGATAGCAAATTATCTATTACCAGTAGAAACAGATTTTTATGTCCACACTGGCTGATATATTCTTGCTGATTTATTTCATTCTGTCCATACAAAGCAAATGTAATCAGGTGTTTTTCAGCAGAATTTATGGCTGCTTTCCTTCTTTGGGATAATATAAAGCAAGTACAGTATGTTAATGAATTTGGACCCATACTTTAATGAAGTAAATACTCTAAGCAAATATGTAACATAACTGATAATCAAAAATAAGAGACATAAAGCAGCTTCTGAAATGAGTGTCCTTTTCTTTTTGCAACTGACCCTTGTTTTTTCAGACCTAGATTTGCAGCTGTTTGTGGGTGAGAGGGGAAAGAAAAGAAGTAAAGATCAAATGCTCTTTGGAGTATTGTAGACCAGACATTTCCTATAATTTACATACTTAACTAATTTTGATATTTCAGGCTTTTGTGGATGCTTTGTTTCTACTCTCTCCAATCAATATTCTATTTCAAAGCAGAAACAAACATATTGCTGAAGCAAAACAGCACAATTGTACCAATGAAGGAATATATATATTTTTTCTTTCTTTTTTTCTGACCTGCTTTAATTCTTCTCAGCAGCCTTCCTGTGTGCTCTGACTACTCCACACACCTATAGAACAAAATCTATTTCAAAAATGTTTCAAACCAACAAAGCTCTTGCTTTGCTGCTCGTTAGTAAATGGCACTGAAGATGAGTGGGAGAGTTGCAAGCTCCAAAGTTTGTCCTGTAGGTCTGACCCTACCATTTCTGTAGATCTGAACTACTGATTCCTCTCAATGCTCCAGGACAACACACAGCTCTTGAGACAAGCCAAGCCTTCTCCATAATGTGGGTGATATTACAAAAGAAATATTTTCCGCTGTCATCTTCTGTCTTGTAGAACAGGAGGTGGAATTCAACCTTTTCTGACTTTCTGGTGGTTTTATTCTCCAAGAAGCAGAGCTGCTGTGCACAGACCATGGGCTGCCTTTGGCTCTGCCGTGTGGCCATAGCAGGACATGTCAAAGCTTTGCAAAGCTGAGGGAGGATGTTGCCTGGAGCGTGGTGGGGTGCCCTGAGAGCACCCCAGGACCATCAGTCTGCGCTTCCCCCTCCCTCTGGGCCCTTCCAAGCTGCATTTGACATAATGGAGAGCCTTTCCTCCTTCCACTCTGTCAGCAGTTCTCACAGATGATTATCCACGGACAATAACATTATTGTTATGACTTACTGTGAATTACAGAAGCCTGGCATGGCTGCTCTAGCTGAAGAATAGCATGGACAGCACTAGCACATTTGACTGGAGCTGTAATATCTGTTACAGGGTGCATGTAGGAAGTTTGGAATGGAAAGTTTGGAGTTTCCCACCCAGGAAGCTTGAAATGAAAAACTCGTTCCATGTTGCTAACGCAGAAGTGGCAGGCAGTGAAGGCTAGTGAGTTGTTATATTTTTCTTTGGTTTATACCAATTTGATCTCAGAAATAATATTGAAATGTGGTCATTATGCTGACAGTTTGCTTCCTGGGGAGGTATACACAACAGTGCAGAATTACTGGTGTATATTGTAACAAGACATTAAAAATTATATATTCAAGCTTTATGCTTATTATTAAATGCGTGGAGAGCTAAGCTGTTCAGCCATGTAATTTGGCCCGCTTACATTAAATATTGCATGTTTATTGGATACGGTCAGATGAGAATTTTCTGGAAATCTGTTATTGCACTGGGTCTTGCAGTATGATATTGTCTATGTATTGTCATTTAAAATAACACACAGTGGAAGAAAGGCAGTGGAGAGGGTATTGTCACAAATAAATGGTCAAAAATAAGAGTCTATAGTCTTGGTTCTTGCCTGCCTTTTGCCCTTTCTGGGCACATGATCTTCTTGATTTTGCAGTATCTCTCAGAGTCAGCTCTGGAGCAGTTCAAATGTAGCATAGTAAAGTTTACAAGATCATTTCTAGTGCTGCCTCACTGCCCTGCTTCAGGAGGAGCAACATTAAACCTCTTCTTGGCCTTGTGAAATGATGCTGTAAAATATTGAGTGCACATAGCTAAAATTTTCTTCTGGATCTCTGTCTCCCTTTCACGTGAATAAAGCAGCCTGCTCCAAAGGCACAGAGGAACTGACGTGTTAAAGCATATAGAGAGATTATAATTCAGTGAATTAGTCAGAAACAGAAGTACTGGCTATTTTTGCACAGTAATAATGAGTCAAAGAGCTGCCTGAGTCAAAATAGGAACTGGCTTTTCACACATGAGCATGCAGTCAGTGGAGCAGCGTGGCTGACATGAATTACCACTGCCAGCCGAGCTGTGGGGTTAACCAGGTGTGTGCTCACAGCCAAGGGTAAATGCAAAGTCACCTTTCAAGGTGTTTTCAGTTAATGTGCTTTACCTTACAATGCATCAGAGCAGCACAGAGCCATCGTGCCTGGCTCTGCAGACACGTGGTGACACACTAAAATCCCCTTGTTGCAGTGTTTGTTCAGGTAGCACATGTTATGAGTTCCTTAATGTCCTACCTGAAATTTCCCACTTTTATCTGAAAATCTGTATATAAAAATTTTGTACTGGAGGTGTGAACATCCACCCAGGGACCTCTTTGTATTAGGAAAGCATGTTTGAAAATGTCTTCAATGTTTTTCTTCTTTTTTCTTCCTTCTAAATGTTACTGTACAAAAAGTTTCAGTTTGCTTTAAATTTATTTGGGGACCCCTCTCTCTCCAAGGGTTTTTATGATTCAGAGTGCAGTTTTACACAAGAGTGTTCTTGAAGCATTTTGAAAGCTTCCTTGTGAATTATTTCTGGCCTTCTGGTATTTTATGAAGCATCATCTTTTGCAACTGAAATATTTTTAGCATGATTTTTATCACGTCTGATTTTCCAAAATCACAGGGAGCCTCTCTTGAAACAGATGGAAAAGTGATAAACACCTGAAAGGGAGACTGGAAATAAAATGGACAAATTATGAGTGATATTCTGTGTTGGATCCTTTTCTATTAACTTAATCTCTTTTGATCTCAGATTCAGTCTGTGCAGAAAACTTGGAGCCGTTTTTTATGTTTTCCTATTTTTTTGGGGGGGGGAAAGGACTGTGGACTGAAGAGGGCAGGGAACATCCTCTGGGACTTATCAGGCATTCATCTTCAGCAGCTGAAGGCAGAAATAAAAATCTCTTCTGGCTTGGTTATTTCATACTTTAGCGTTATTATAAGTTTCTTCCAACTCTTCTAAAATATTAAATACTCTTGCTGTAGTCCTGGCAGCATGATTCTGACTCTCTTTGGTTTTTCCCCTACTTACAGCTGCTTTCAAATGTGTTTAATGACAGTAATTTGCTCAAACTGACTCACTAAATTTGTCCAGGAGAAAAAAACCCCACCATTCTAGATGTTTTTCCCCCCTTCCCCCAGAACACAAATCCAGGGCTGAGTCTGAGTCGTCTCTCCCCAACTAACCATGAGCTCTTGTACATCAGGTTGTCATCATGGGTTTTTCTCCCTTTTGAAAGGAAGGATTTCTGCCTGCTGTGTTTCCTTCCTCAGCACCTGGAGACAGCAGTGCTGCCTGGGCTTTGGGAGTGGGGCTCTGCCAGGGTCCTGGAGCATCCCTTGGGTACCCTCAGGTGCTGCCCACCCCATGGGCAACACTGAAAAGATCAGGGGAATTTGTACTTCAGCCTTCCCAAAAGATGCGTTGGCTTTAAAACTCCAGCCCTGTAATTTCTTTCTGGTGGTGTTTCCCCTCCCACTGAAGTAAATGAAAACAGGATCTGTCCAGACAACAATAATTGTTTCCCAATGATGGAATGGGCACAGTGGGAAAGTACTCTTGCAACAAAGATTGTAATGCTTGAGGAAACCAGAGGTTTTGGTTGCTGAGGGGCTGCTTTAGTCCTCAGACCCCCCCAAAATGCTGGGGCTGTCTGTCATGCTCTGTCACTGCAGACAGCTGGTGCACAGCAGGCAACGACTGTGTTGCTGTAGGCTTTTGTGTTGCTTTAAGATTTTTATAATTAAATACGAAGCAGCAGTTAAGTATAATACAAACTCGACAGGATGTTTTCTCAGTAAATCAGTGCAGTTCCATTGGCTTAATTTACAATAGTCAACCCTCTGAACTGCTGGGATCCTGGCTAGTTGTGCTGATCAACATTATTTCACTGCTTTTTCTACACCAGTGTGTGTGTAATCTCTTGATTCTCGCTTTGTGCTGAGGCTACAGAACTCAGCCAAGGTTATGGTGCATCTTGGGGTGTGTTTTCAAAGCAGCGTTCTTCATGGTGTTTCACGGTGTTATGATAACCCAGATAACAATAAGAGAAGTTCCAGGGTCAATGGTAAGATGGAGAGGCATGGTGTGGTGATTGAAGTCTGGGGTTTGTCAGGCTTCCATGAGTGGGCCTTGGGCTCAGCTGGGGAGCTGAGAGTTTGGGGATCTCCTGCTGCAGTCTCAGTCCTTCAAAAGGGGCTGTAGCCTGATTTGCTCCATACAGAGGCAGAGATTTAGCAATGTTTGCCTTATCTGACCCTACCAGTTTGAGCAGGTTTGGCTGAGATTTGCCCTTAAGTACCTTCTGCTTGTTCTCTTTGGCTTCAGAAGTGGTTTCATTTTTGTGAAAGTGCATAAATTTATATCTAAAAGCCAAGTACAAAAATAAGTTCTAATATTTGTTACAGTGGGTGGCTCAATGATTCTTGCCAATATAATAATAGAAATTAGTGTCACGAATAAAATCGTGTCACTGGAACTGAGCTTTGTGTAAGTCTGATGTTTGACTGTAGTGTTTTTCAAAGGAAGATGTTCTACAACCATTCCAGATTCTTCTAGCATACACACATATACAATATTTTAACTAAATGTAGGGCAAAATGTGTCCTAGGAATTTTTCAGATTCAGTTTACTTGACAGTTTTTTTAATATAGCTTTTGGCAGAGAGGGTTGTAGGGAAAAGCATTTGGTGTGTTCTACTTTTCTTGGGTAGTTATGCCAGTTATATAATTTTTTATCTGAAAGTGTAAGACTGTTGTCTATCTTTATCCCAAGCCCATGTTTGATCACCCGTGCTGTGATGCTGTTCTTACTGTGGCAAAGCACAGAGAGGTTTAAGCAACACAGAAAATATCTCTCTCCAGGGCTCACACTCTCTCCTTAGCATCTCTTACCCCATATTGCATTAGTCAGACATGGCCAGAAGTAGACAGTGCTATAGACACTAAGTTATGCTCAAGAATTTGTGTCACTGGGGCAATTTCACATCTGCTATTGCTGCCTAAAATCAAAAAGCAAAACTTGCAACAGTGTTAAAATAGTGAGATAAAAAGCAGTTCTTTAATGGAAGCTCCCAGGAGCCCCCATGGTTATGGGCACACCCACCATCAGATTTCTACAATTTTTATAAATTTAAAATTAGCATATCTAACAAATATTGTCCAATCAGAAGAGCAGTTGGTTAGGTAATTTTCCGCCAGGTTCTGCCCCACTGGAGTTGTTCCAGGGGCTTTCTTGTTATGTCTTCTAAGTTCAAGTGGAAAACAAAATGTCTTTGTCAGGCTTCTTCTTCTTCTTAAGAATAAGACTAAACAGAATTCCAAATATGTATTAGAAGGGTTAGCTTATTATTCTGCAATCTAAGAGAAAGGGCAAGAAAAACACAAGGAGCTATGTGTTAACAGTCTACAAAGCTACAAAATATGAAAAATGTATAAAAAGCTAAAATCTTTAGACATCGCCGTAAGCATGGTGAGAGTAGGAATTAATTAAAAGGCAATTTTTGCTCTATTCTCCTGACTGGGGTCACATAATTGCACAGAGCCTGTCCCCTATTTTGTTCACAAGACAAGCACACGATGGAGCCAATGCTGGAGTTGGGGGAAACAGCGAAGATGCTGTGGAATTCTCCTGAGAAGCTGTGCCCATTGCTGAGGACAGCATCCAAGCTTTCAAATGGATGAATGCTTTGGTCCAGACCAGCCACCTGAGGACACGAGAGCTGTGTCCCCACGCTCTGCTTGAGGTGTGAGAGAGACAAACCTGGTGCAGGGTTGTTTTGTCCATGTGTTGGAGTGACTGACGCTGAAATGTGTTGATGTTTGTCCTCAGTTCTGTGCTCATGCTGGAGCACCTGACAAGACTAAACCGTTGAGATGATCCATGAGTGTGTCCAGTCAGGAATGGTGAAGCTGGATAAGTTTTGGACTTTTGAACTTATTTTAATGGATCAAGGAGTCCTCTGTTTGTCTTTTTTTTTTTTTTTTTTTTTTTTTCTTCTCTTTCTGCAGCTTTTTATAAAAATAAACAGGGATATTGAAACCCTTAAATGCTTTTAAGGTTTTTATTTTGGATGAGGTGTTTCAGCCACTTCACAAAATGAGGTCTGATATCCCTCTGACACCATCCGGGGCATCCATCCTCAGTAACAGGCAACAAAAGTTAAGTAGCTGCTACCTTGAACCTCCACCCCAGATTTTACTGGGGGTAGGGCACTTACCACTTTGTTTTCACTATTTCTTGTTTCATAACTCCTCGTTTTCTTCCTAATAAACCCGAGGTATTTTCATGCTTTTGCTTCCTATTGAAATGAGTGGAAGAAAGTGCATTTGAATCCCAGCCTGGTTTCAATTTGGAAGGAAATGTAACAGGACTATAAAAAGCAGAGGACTGCAGTGCATGCAATCCACATGAGGCATTTTGCTAGAAGTGAGGCATCATTACTAAAGCCTGCTTATGTCATTTTGATTTTTCTGAATACATTATGGAAAGGATAACATTGTCATGACACAGTGTCTGGTGGCCTTACTATTACTTTACTGAGCAATTACGTTGTGGCTGCTATTCAGGATCCTAGATTATGTCGTTTCCCATGTTATTCTCAGTGTGATCCAGATTATTTGCTCACTGAAAACACTGTGCTAACACTACAGAAATATAAATGATGCATCCTGCCTCAGCTCCTGATTAAGTAAGGTGTCTGGTGGATGTAGCCATGATTGATTTTGACATGTTGAACCTTTCAATTTTTATAAGACTCTGGTCAGCTACTTTGTGCAGACATTTTTTTTTCTTGTATGACTTTCTGCCTTTAAATAATAATAATGTAAATTCAGAGTATACATTTATTTTTCAATAAAGAAAAAGAACCAGACAGCCATGGCTGTGCTCAGGTCAGACACACATTAGAAACAAATTTACAGTAGCCTTTGGGAAAAAGAGGTGTTGAAGAAATGTTTGAGTCCTTATAAAAAGAAGGATAGATTTTAGATTAAAGCAGCCTCCCTGCAAGCTGTAGATGTGTTTTTTTCCTTCAGAAGATGTTCCATAGTTGTAAAGGTGTATAATTTCAGCGGATGTCACGGTTGTCATGGTGATTGCATTAATATTGCATGGGCATAAAGTGTGCAATAACATCGTGTCAGTTCCTCCTGCCCTCAGGCTGCCACAAGTTACTCATTTCTTTCCTTCGAAATTGCGTTAATTTTCCCCTACGAACATTCCTTTTACAAACATCAGCTCTTTAATTGTTCACTTTTAATTCTCAGAGATAAATTGCCTCTCTCTGCACAGTCTGTGGCAGTGAGAGCAGCCCCAAGGAGAAGAGCTTGGAGGGGTTGGCTGAATAGAAGACCAACATGACCCAGCAAGGGGCACTTGCAGCCCAGAAAACCAAACGTGTCCTGGGCAGTGTGGGCAGCAGGAGGGAGGGGATTCTGCCCCTCTGCTCTGGAGAAAGCACCTGGAGTTCTGCACCCACCTCTGGGACCTCAGCAAAAGGATGATGTGAACCTGTGGAACTGAGTTCAGAGGAGGCCACGAAGATATCAAAAGACTGGAGCACCTCTCCTATGATGACAGGCTGAAAGAATTGGGATTGTTCAGCCTTGAGGAGACTCTGGGGAGACTTTAGAGGACCTTCCAGTACCTAAAGAGACTATGGGAAAAATGGAGAGGGGCTTTTATAAGAGCATGTAGTGACAAGACAAGGAGAAACGGCTTCAAACCAAAAGAAGGTATATTTAGATTCAATATTACAAAGAAATTCTACCCTGTGAGGGTGGTGAGGCACTGGAACAGGCTGCCAAGGACTTCTATAACTGCAAATTCATGATATAGTTGCATTGGGCTGGAAGGAAGGAAGGGGTTGTGGATGTGGTAACTTAAAGTTAGGACGTGATTGTTCTCTCTTTTATCTGCTACATTTATGTCCTTTCCCCTCATGTTTTAATAATTTTTCTGTCTCGGGTTTTAACTTGCCCCTTTTTGAATCAACAAAATCTTGGCCAATAGTAATCAGGCAAACCTCCATATTATCTGGTAGGATAAAAGATAAGAACCAGAAAACCCCAGAAATTCCCATTGGTTCGAGCTGTGTTGAAATTGTGAATGCTTTGCTAGCTCTGTGGGATAGGGGAGGTCATGGAGGCACCTTGCTCCTGCATTCTCTTCAGTGGGCTTTGCTAAAGCTTCTCAGGATGCAAGAGGTGTTACCTCTTCTGCTTCCTGCATGTGTTGGGTCTCACTGGAAGTGGAAAATGCCATGTTAACAGCTAATCCCAGAAGCATGTCCCTGCTAGTGCACACCTGCGCTGCCCGCGCTGGGCGAATCCCATTTGCTGTGTTTTGATAAAACACTCTCCGAAAGGGCAGCAGCCGCAGCGCTGAGCTCCCTGCTTGTCAGCACTGCTGTCTGAGCCAGTAACCTTCTGCTCCTCCGTCTGTGCTGGCTCTCTTTGATTTGGATGTTCAGTTTAGGGCTTCAAAGCCCTGAGTGAAGCCTGTCTGTCCAAGCATATGTTCGTTAAGAGGCTCAGGAAGATTCATTTCTCTCCTGTTTCTGTGTGGTGGCTGCTCTGGCACCTGCAGTGTCTGTAGCAGTGTCCACGGGGCAAATGGGAGAGGAAATCTCCTGCAATGCATTTACACTTTAAACAGGAGCAGTGCATTGTCTGTTCTCCTCCATGTAAAAAGGCTGTTGATCAAATTTCCTGCCTGTGCCACAGCCAAGCTGATACACTCAGCATCTCAGAGGGCTTTGTTGCTTGTGCCTCTTCAATATTCATAAACATAAGGTTGTTTTTCTGTGTGTAGCGTGCTGTGTCCGTATTGAATAAACTTGTTTTCACCTTTTCCTCACACCCTGGCTGCTTTCTGCACAGCTTCAGCCCTGCTGGTAGGAAAAGGAGTGTGCCTGGCCAGAGCCTTTCCGAGTCAGCACCCTGGAACTGTCTCCTGCTCCCTCTGCACATGCTGGGCTCTGCTGTCCTGCTGGCTCTGTTTGTCCTCAGCTCATGGAGAAGTTGGCAGCTGTCTGCTCCAGGTAGTTTTATAGTCCATTGCATTCCTACTTTTTAGTACGAGCAACCTTGCCTGGAGTTTGGCACAGACAGCTCTCTGCTGGATAGAGTCATAAATACTTCAGTTAGAGCTGCAGGTGTAATGCCTCAGATGATGAATAATGGGAGATTGTAATCAATTCACTTCTAAGAGCCTTATAACTAACACTCATAGGCGAAGGCATTTTTCTTCCAACTGTTTGGAGCATTAAATCCAAAGCTCAGCGTTAGAGACCTAGGAGGGCCCATCAGCAAAGTGTCACATGCATTAAGCCCAAAGCAGAAAGCCTTTGCACAGCAAGCACCACGGTATTTAGGAAGATGCACTAGCTGTGCTCCAGATCACTTACTCAGTATTAAAATTCAGCTCCTCAGCCTTCTTTTTCAGCACCTGAAATATTTCAGCTGCCTTTATTTTCTGTTCTCTTTCTATTTAAAGTAAATCAGGTTTATTTTTTCAGTGCTGGCTTATGAGTCACTGTTAATGGGAAGGTGGAGCAGGGCCAATAATGCATTTGATTGAGAAGATCTGTTCTGCTGGTAGTTTTTGTGAGGAAATGAAAACCACAAACTGCAATAAATTTGCTTATTAAATAAGCATTAAAGGTTTTGCTGTAAAACAGAATTCTTTATGATTTTTTTCCTGAGTCAGTGAAGTCTTGTATTTCTAGGAATAAGAAAGTGACTCACTATGTTTAGCCAAGAGTTTTTATCTGGTAACACTATAAAACAAAAGGAGCACAGGTCAACTTCACTGATTTAAGAGGCATTACCACAGATATGCACAGATCTTCCCTTATCCTTTGTAAGGGCTGTGAGGTTTTTAATATCTCCGTAGAACCAGAAAAATAAAAAACCATGTAATTAATCCTTTTAGTGAGTTTCTGGCAGTCCTAGAAGTGGAAAACATCAGAAATCAAGGAAGATGTAGGTGTCCCCAGAAAAGACACCATTCTGCTATGCAGAATTATGCCCTGCTGACATCTTTCATAGGAAATGACTTCATCAAAATGGAATAAGAGGAGGCATTGCTGTCACTCTGGCACGGACCGGTAGAGCTTTCATTAAGCATATCATGCACAATATATTGCGACCTTCATTGCAAATGCTGCTCCCAAGCACATTCCCTGGAGGGTCTGAGGGCAGCCAGAGCCCTTTTCTTCATTACTATTTCCTCCAGATATTTCTTGCTGTTGAATGGTGGACATGAACTGCAGCATGGACTGTAGCCTGGAGGCTGTGAAAATCCAGCCTTGCCATGCTGTGACAGTCCTTTTGTGCACTGCATAGGCACAGGCACATAAATCTCTTTTAAAAGTGTGATAGTGCTGCTGCTTTTAAAGTGTGGCTTATTCCCATTCAACATAGTTTTGGTACTGCTGTGCTCATGTTTAATATTAAAAAAACAGCCACTTTTAAAAATACTGTCAGCTATTTCTCACTCTGAGAGGTCAACAACCTTCCAGGTTACCTAACCTTGTCTGTACTCTTGATGGGTTTTATTCCGGATACCATCCCTTGGTGCCCTGCTGGTGTGTATTTACAATAACCATTTTATCAATATCAAGCATATTAAGCACAGACACCTCTACAGCTTGAAAAAGGAGGCAGTTTTGATATTGATGTGGCAAGTCTCTGTCTGTGTAATGGGCACCTGTTCCTTGTCCCTTTTGCCATGGGAATGCCCAAGGTCCCGTTTAACTTTCCTGTAGTCAGCAGCAAATGCCCTCCTTGCTGTGAGCAGATTTAAAACCGTGGCTGCAATTACCCTATCCTGTCCTGTAGATAAAGTCAGTCTGTCCTGATCCAAACACTTCCAGATCTTCCTGTGTGTTCCCTACTTGACACTTTATCCACCTACATAACTTTGCCTCAAAATGCCTCTTCGATTGTCTCATCAGCAAAGGGCTGACACTGCTTTCATTCATCTCCACAAAACCAATGTTTTCATTGCACGGGTTACAGGCCTGTGTTGTGTCAGTCTAGGGTGGGCTGAAGTAGCAGGGTCCTGGTAATGTCACTCCGGATGAAGTTTAGAATGCACAAAAATGTACATAAATCTAGAAAGACATTAAAATGTCTTTGCTTTCCATGCTACGTAGTTGAATGTACTGCTGGAAAAGGATATTTTCCTCTTCGTCTCAGTATAAATATAAGCTAATGACAAATTTGTAACAGATTCTTAACCTGTGACAAAAATCCTGCTGCATATTGATGAATAAATTGATTTAATTTCCCCAAAGGGAAGCATAGGCTCAACGTTATCTGCTGGGGCAGCACTGAAGCAGAAGGTGATGCTGTATAGTAGTATATTTGGAATTAGATATTTTTCTTCTTTTTTTTAATTTATTTTAAATCTACTGTTTTATTGTGTACTCTCTTGAATAATATTTCCCACACCATGACCCTGGATCAAGGCAATCTGCAAAAACCATGAGAGGTCTGCCCGTGTTTCCCAGGCTGCTGTGCCATGGGGCAGGGCAGAGCTGAGTAGCCTCTCCCTGGTGCCCTGTGCTTCAGTGCAGACAGTCTCTCCCCCTTTCTGCTCTTCCTCCTGTCCTGCAGTGGGATCTGCACCAGGCCAGCTGGGGAGGAGGGATGGAAAAGCCACTGACAGTGACTGTCAGGCTGTACGGACATGAGGGACCAGACCCAGGGCTTGCTTTATTGAGTCCCTTCATCTGTCTGCTCTGTGAATTGCTCTCATCCTTCCCATGGAGAAAAGACACACCACCGATCTTGGCAGAGGGTGAAAATCTTACTTATACATGCTTGCTTTGTCTCGTATATCCAGCACGTGGGGAGGGTCAAAGTCCTGGAGTAATGGTTCAGTGAGCTGAGCTGATGGAAGGCAGAGATGCACATCCTGCTTTGTCCTGAACAGGGAGCCTGTAACATGGATTTGCAAGCAAAACTGTGCAAAATCCCTCCCACAAAGTGTTTCCCCAGACAGCAGCTGGGATATCTGGTGTTTGAAGGGGTGCCTTCCATGCAGGATTCTGGAAGAGGTGGGATAGCCGAGCTTTGAGGAGAGATACTGTGCTAGAAGTGAACAGAGGAAGCAATGTTCTGCTTTGCACTCCAGCCAGCAATAATCTCTTTTCCTGCTGAATGCTGCATTTTTCCAGTATAAAAACATTAATCTGTAGGGTATTGGGACATGGTCAGATCCTGCCAAGAACAAATTGTTAAGTAGTTGCTGTGCTCATTGCCTCTTAAAGCTGTAACTGTTGGTTTTCATTTTGCAAAATAAGTATCATGGGGCAAAAATGCATTGGCTGTGACATTATAACTGTTTCCCAGAAAGATTAATTCTAAACTGAGAGACTTGAAAGCAAATCATTCTTAGAAGGCTCTGTTTGTTTAGCAGCTGTTGTTTATATACGAAACAAAGGAAATTTGGTTAAAATTGTATGATATGCCCTTACATTTCAAAACAAGGCACACTTTAAAGTCTATTTTCAGTTGGCTTTCGGTCACAGTGCAATATATGAGTTTCAGACTGGCAAGGAAATGGTGATTCCTCCACAGGCTCTTGCCCTTTGAGGGGTCAGACTCGAGCTGCACCATCCACAGCAGCAATTCCTCTCTCAAAGCATGCCCTCTGCTTCCTTCAGGGACTCCAAGTGCTTTCAGCACTTCACACTCCCACTCTGTGACCCTGTGGCTCTCCGACCCTCACCGAGCACATGAGAGAAAGAAAGTTTCAAATAGGGCTGTGCACAAGCTGACCCTCTCACTTAAAGGCACTTTCTGGAATTGTCAAAAAAAAATGGCAGGGCTTCCGTCAAGCGTATTTCCAGAAGATGCCTGTTTGTTCCAGGGGCAGACCTAAAACCCATCACATGTACAAGCCCATTCACTCAAATCAATTGTCTGCTGGATCTATTACAGCATAATAGCTTTCAATAAAAATTATAGCAATAATGAATATGCTCAGATAATGAAATATGCAATAAAGGGAGAAATCTGGAAACGCACAGTTTGCCCCAACCTGAAGGTTACTATAAGCTGGCACAACTCCTGCCAAGATCAGTAAGAGTTATAGTCTTATACAGCAAGATGACTTTGTCCTTGGGCTTTATTGACAGTTATGTTTTGTTACAACCTAAAAGTGGAAATGCTGTCAAATACCACATCAGCTCATCAGATGTAGTATTCATCATATTTTCCCCCCATGTAGTTAGATAACTGAAGCTGTTGCCAGTCACTGCAATGGAAGCTGTGTCATACTGCTCCTATTCCCAAGCTGATTGCAATTTGGGAATGTATATATTTGTCTTCTTGTAATGACAAATACTGCTATTGTGCTGGTGATAAATCCTGCAGTCATTTCAACAGCATTTTTGCTGTAATTTATAAGCATTTGTAAGACTGAGACAGCAGAAGGAATCATAGAAAACCTAATTCTTAGGCCTTGTGCCTGCAAAAGGAGGAGGGTTGTAGCCTTTCCAAGAGAGGAGTCCTTTGAGCCCTTTCATATTTGGCTGGATGAACTTTCCAGTAATTCTAGTGTATTGAGAAAATGCTGGGTTTACTGACAAATGATTTAATAAATCCTTTCGTTAGGCTTTTATTTGGTTTCCACCAGAGAGAGATATTTAATTTAATATCTCATTGACTACTCTCAGGTATGAGGCTACTTCCACAAATCTTTTTGTACTGTCACCTCTTGGCTGGTTATTCAATTAGTGCTGTCTACAAATATATTTGGTCATAAATTATTTGGTAATTATTGAGAAGTTCCTTTCACCCTGTGTGTCAGATGGTTGTTGGGAAGCAAAACAGAAATGAATGATTTTTTTCCATGATAATTTAAAAGTGCTTGGGATTAAATGGAATATAAGGGAAATTACTATGTTAAATATCTGAATTTTGCTTTTAGTATAAATGTAAAATAAAATAAGGTCTCTGGACTAGACATTGAACCTTTTATTTATAAATCAGACTCTTAAGAATTGTTTATTTGCTTCAAAATAACCCGATGTGAAATTTTATATATAATCAACTTAATTAATTGCTACAGCAATCCTCTTTCTTTTATTCTGAAATTGGAAATGAATAAATGCCTAAATGCCCTCAAAATATGTTTGGCTCCAGAAACCTTCTTCAGCTTCCAATGTTTACAAGTAACTAGGAGCACTGCCACGGGGATGGTGTCTTTGGCCCAGCAAACAGGGATGCTATTTCAGGTTTTCTTTCCCTAGAAATGCTGTGAGTGCCGCTGGACATTGAACATGCTGAGGTCTGTGCTTGGCTCACCGTGTCTGCACTGGGAGCTGAGAGTCCGTGGTGTGAACAGAAGGGTTTTGAAGATGGAGGAGTTATGGAGACCAATGTGGAGTTCACAGCAGCACATGAAGCTGCGATGGAGCTCTCCTGCTCCAGAGCAGATCACAGAATAACCTGAGCTGGAAGGGATCCAAAAGGATCATCGAGTCCTCCTCATGGTGCTGCTCTGCAGGATCTGCTGCCTTTACACTCCACTCGTGTATCTTTCTTGAGGAAGCTGTCGACTCCCAACAACCAGCCATCCTCTAATACGAAATACAAGCCATCCAGCTTTCATTATTTTTATGATTTTATGTCTCATTTTTAGTGTGGATTGTCAAGGATCATTTACATGATGGCATCAAGGAAAGAATGAGAAGCATTAAGTAACTCACTTGCAGAAAACAAGTATCACAAGCATGGCAAAGTATAAACCCAACTGCTGTATATTGATTTTAAACCAAGGCACTGTCCTGGTTCCAGCCAGGACAGGATTAATTTTTGCAGTGGTTAGGAGGGTTCATGGCTATGACCTGGAGGTTATTCTATACCACTTTGTCATTTCTAGGGCTTGGGGCAAGGGGGTCTCTCTCAGGGAGAAGGGATCTCTTCCTGTTGGGTCAATGTGGTTCAGGAAGGGTAACACCAACTCTGAGCATCACTTGCCTCTCTCTTGTACACTTGAAAATTGAGAGGTGGTGAATGCAAGGATGATTTTCAGTGTGATATTTTTATTTATTTGGCCTCACTGTTCAATCTTAAATTTTCTTTTTAAAGTTTTAAATTTTCAGACAGAACATATTGAAATATGTATGTATTTCTTAGTCTGAAAAGCTGAGCTGATTTCAACCCTTTTGTTTTGCTTTTCCAAGTCCATGACGTTTGGAGAGTTGTGTGCAAAGCTGGCCTTGGTTTAGAGAATTATGTCAGTCACAGAATGGGCTCACGGTTTAAAGCAGGCACAGATGCATCTCTTTGCTGATAGGATCTGTCAGACCATACGAATGATCATAAATAAGCCTATTCCTGCTTGTTAGACATGGCAGCCTTGGATAAGACCTGGAGCTTAATGAAGAGAAAGCACAAGCTTCTCGTGTCAGGCTGTGTGGAGACGGAAGCAGATAACCTGCAGGTTTAGCTGCCCTTTCACTTATCCATGTGAAGTTCAGGTCAGTTTCATGTACAGGTTGGCCGCAGATTCTGTACACTCCCAATTCATTATCGCAGTACTACGGTTCCTGCAGCCAGGATATTGCCTTTTACTTGCAATCAGGTTAATTTTTAGCCAGATCAGTCTGTTCATACAGACGAATAGACAGTTCTCTGTTCATTGTTTGTCTGTTTTTCCCCTCCACCGCGTTTAAAGCAAACAACCAAACCGATCAAAATTTTAAAAAATATATATTAACCATTCAAAATTTGGGTGTCGTTGGAATGACCCTAAATAGCACAAAGTTCTTGGGCATTATATGACTTTGATTTGAATTTCATCTCATTGTTGATGCCAGGCTGGATGGGGCTCTGAGCAACCTGGGCTGGTGGAAGGTGTCCCTGCGCATGGCAGGGGAGTTGAAACTAAACTACCTTGAGTCTTCCTTCCAATCCAAACCGTCCTGTGATCCTACAATTCTGTGTCCTGAAAACCTGGATGATTTGCATGTGGAACACCCTAGTACAGTTCAATAGGGATGGGCCCTCAAGCCAAATCAATCAGTAATTCTCAGCATTTATCACCTGATGATGTCTATTATCACTAAAAATTTGTTCTGCCTCGGCTCTGATCTCTGGTAGCCATTTATGCCACTGTAAAATGTTACATTTGTGACTTTTTGGGTTAGTTAGGGACAGACCAGGATTAAGGCTGTGGGAAGGTGTTGAATAGCAGGACACAACCCCACGGGTCTTGGTTCCAAGTGGCATTGTGCTCTCTGCTGGGCCCATCGCCAGTGGGCCCTGCCAAACCAGGCAGTGGGAAGCAGGATCAGATTCTGGGTGAAGCTGAAGCATCTCCTTAACCTGATGAGATACACACCACCCTTCTAAATTTTTTTTAATTCTCCAAGAGGCTCAGAATATGACCAAAAGGCCAGATTTGTCTTAGAACTTAAATCCATTGATTTTGCATTTCCAACTGCCATATTTTTCTTCCTTTTTCAAGTTTGGGGTTTCCCAGTGGAGGTACTGAGCTGTTAAATGCTTCTTGGATGAGTGAGCAGGAAGGCTCAATCTGCATGTGTATTTTATATTTAGAGCCACAATTCTGATGTCCTTTCTCATGCCTTCAGGATGAGACACCCCCTGCAAGAAATGTTAGATGAAATCCTCGGACTTTGGTAAACAAACAAACAAACAAACAAATAGTTCTGATGTTTGCATCCTTCAAACGCATTTCAACGCTCTCAGTTTTCTCTGAAGTCCATGTCCTCAGAGAATACTGCTGAATGTCACCACCCTGCTGCACAGCCCTAAAAATGCCTGTCTGACCTTGAAACTCGTTTCATTCTGATCCTCCCACTTTAATCTGAAAAATTCTTATTATACTGGTGTATTTAGCTAAGAAAGTGATAATGCCTCTTCCATGGATGTCACTACATGAGTGCAGTACTGAAACCTGTTTAAGAAAAATAGCAGGTGATCTGGACCATAAAACTGACATCTTCTATTTAATTTTTTTTTAACTTTTCTGCTCTACTCCTTTCCCAATGAGCTGCTGATAAAGTGAATTTGCCACAGTTTGATGAGACTCCATTGTTCTTTTACCATGAGAGTAAAAAAGGGAATATTCTCAGGTACGAAAAACACTCTTGTGTCCAGAAATTTCATCTTGACTAGGGTTGTCCTACTGGAAAAATTCAGGAAAATATTCACCACAGATGTTACACACTGGTTTAAACAGACATATTTTGAATTACACAACTTCAAATTACTTTCTAAAATTCCTTCCTCCATACTTCTCTTTTGTTAGACCTTAGGAGGCTGTGGCTCCACCTGGCTTCTCTGCAGGGGAAGGTGGCAAGTCTTGTGAATTCATGTCCCTTTCTTCTGTAGGACATTAATTTTCTTTCAGCTTTTCTGTAAGACTTCCACAGCTCCAAATGAATCCTGTTCAGCACAAAAATCCATGTGAGAGAACAGGAAAACAGACAAACATCACTTTTGCTGCTTGCCATTTTTATCCTTTTTTGTGTAGCTATTTGTGTAGCTACCTGGCCAAACCAAATTAATCCCAAGGTCCCTTGACTGAAGAATGTCCTGAACTTCAGTGTTTCCAGGGAGTGAATTCTACACCACACAACAAAGGTGCAGCCCTGAGCTGGAGTCCTTGGCTCATGCAGGGAGTCCTGCTCTGGCTGTGATTAGCAGAACACCTCCCAGCTCCCAGTTCCATCCATTCATCTCTTTTGTTTCATCCCATCCCATTCATGTCTTAAAATTCTTTGGTACCCTGAACTTTACCTCCTGCTTCTATGTCTCTCCTTTTAAGCCAGCTGTGATTTTCTGAGCTGATTGAACTCTTGCTGGGAGATAACTGCACATTGTTTTCATGATCAGCAAGGTCTCTTGTCGACCGGTTTGTCTTACCAGAAAAAAAAAAAAAAACTCCTACAAAATATTAATGGTAGATTTAGCCCACAGACTGGGCTTGAGGATAAAAAAACGTAATGAAAAGAGAAAAATTGTTTCTTTTCCCTGGACTGTAAGTAGTGCCACCCAGCTCTGCTGAATGAGAGCATGCCTTCAGAGTGATGAGCATTTCTGTCCTTACAAATGCAGCCATGAAATTCTTCTTGTACAGTCAAATGCATCTGTCCTCTCACAACCTGAGCTGGCTTTGTCAGCTGGCATCCTCTTGTGCAGGCCTGAGGAAGCAGAGTGTTTCTCTGCATCTGAACTGATAATTTTCTGTGGCTATTTTTAGAGACCTGAGGGTAGACTTTTGTTTTTTTTCCCATTTCTTTCGCAAATGAAATTTCAGAGTGCCTCACTGAGTTTTGACTGCTTGTTTTATTCCTCATGTCTCTTCAGTTATCATTACTCCAGGATGATTCACATTGCTTTCCAAATGCATCTGTTTGGATGCCTATTGTGGGGAGCTTAGCAACTGCATCACGCTGAAAGCCCAGGCTGGCTGAGGCACGGCTGATGCTTAACCTTTAATTCTCTGTACAGGAGAAAGGTCACTGCTGTGAGCTCATGAGTGAGCAATGTTCTGAAATGTTCGATTATCCTGCTTTGTACCTCCGCCTCCCTCCTCCCACCATCTTCTCCTTTCCTGCTCACCATGATATTGTTTTTACTCTGTTACCTGTTGTCCTTCAAATGAGATTTTGCAGCACTGACGGTCATACATTGAGGCGCCACGGGTACACCAACAGAACCCTTGCTCTTGGACACTAGTTCTTCATTTTAATTATGTAACAAGAAGCCAAAGGCCAGAATTTCCACTGTCACACCTTGAATTGCTCAATTACTTTTTACTGAATTTTCAGTGAGTAAAAGGAATGGACAGTCTTCAAAACTTCCGACTTACATCCCAAGCCTTGCCTACAAGTCATTTCGACAGAGTCTTGACCTAGATTCAATTCATTCTAGTAGAGTTCATTCATATCCTTTATTCATAACATGTGTTTCTGGTTTTCTTCTTAAATCTGCAGGCTAAAATATTTTCAGATAGAATATTTTATTTCTAGTGATTGACTGACAGATGATTTCTGAAAAATTAAAAAAAAAAATAAACAGAAAAGGAAGGAAGAATATAGCTTTTAAAAACTATATCTGACATCAATGTATGCTTGTCAGTCTGCTCCAAAGTAAGTAGTAATACAGAATGGAAAACTGCTTGTTAGATTTTAAGCACAAGTAAAATCATGGACTGACAAACTGCAAAAAGTTTCTTGTTTTTGAGAAAAAAGAATGGTCTTTAAGAGACCATATTTCCAGCACAGCTTATATAGATATAGAATAAAAACTGTGTATTGGGCCAAATGGAAAAGGTAAGCACTGTTAAATGGGTGTCAGTGGAAACAGAGGTCCCATGTTTCCCTTGAGTTGCATGGGAATTATGAATAAGTGCTTCAAGGAAAGCTTTGCACACTGTGCGCTTAGAAACTGAATTTACAGCACTTATTCTTGCAGCACCTGTATTCAGACACTTCCTACAGCAAAGCCTGGAGACTTTTAGGACAGCTTGCTCTTCAAGTCATCCATGTGATGGTCCTGGAGCTGCCCTTGGTGGCTCTTTGGCTGATGCCAGAAGCTCCCATCTGCTCTCACTCACACCACAGGGAGAGCTGCTGTGTTTTGTTTATCTTTCTGCCTTTATCTTTCTTTGTCTCTCCACCTTCAGATTACTTATTGTAATTAATCTACTTTAGATTATTTTACTAGGCTGTAATATCAGTGTGGTACAGTTTATCCTCTTCGCCCACCCGCAACTTCATGGAGTATGAAACACACAGCAGTGATAACAATCCACTGTGAGCGGAGCTCAAGCTGCAGGTCAGGCTCTGCCAGCCTGCAAGGAAGAGCCTCAGTCCTTCAACCTCTTGTGAGAACCTGAATCCCAAAAATAAAACCCTTCCTTTCAAACCTTTGTTTTCCTAACCTGTGAGTGAATTAATTCGAGGCTCCACCTCTGCAAGCCCAAAGGTCATCACTGGGAGATTTGTTTCTCTTAACCAGTCCCTCAAAGCACCCACCTCAGCTGGTACAAATTCCCTACCTGGAAGATCTTTCACCTTGCTGAAAGCACAAATAGAAAAAGTTGTGGCAAGATTAAGGAGGGTAATGACTTTTGGAAGATGTTACCTGGGTAGGAACCAATATCAGCCTCAATCTTACTGAATGATGCACAAAAATGTGATTTCATTTATAAAAGCCAAAGGGATCTTCATAAGTGACTGTAAACACAAGAGAGTAAATATAAAATTAGACAATAGATATTAAGAAAATGATTGTGTTTATGACAAAATATGTACAAATTTTCATGGATACCAAGAAGTATGATTTTATTTATTTTCTGAACAGACAACTTTGAAAGACAGCAACTGAAATTTAAGCAGTAAAACCAGCAATGGCACATTAAGAATATTTTGTAGACTTCTGTTTCAAAATGGAATTGCTAAAATTATTTACAATGAAAGTAAAAATCACAGACCTGCTGCTCCTGCTCTTAATTGCAGCCTGGAAGTTAGGCGGTGTTCCGAGCTAAATTTTTCTGATGAAGGTGAATCCTTGCAATTAACAGTGCTAAATTCACTTTTTAAAAGTGAATCTAGCAGAATAAATCTGCTGTTTTGCATATGGTAGCACATGTGATTGTTCAACATGAGTGCTGCCCTCACATATCTTAGTATAGTTAATTCAACTCTCAGTATAGTAAACCCAAATGTCAAAACCATTAAATTGGCTGGATTAAAATAATGAGACTTTTACACATAAAAAATCTTGTTCTCCCCCCCACCCCTTCATTTTAAGATTTCTGATACTGAGCTCACTTCCTAGAAAAAAAAGCCCAAACTTCAATGAAATATGAGAATATCTTTTAATTAGTTCTTGATGGAAACAGGTTTTGTTTTGGGGTTTTGGGCGTGTTTTAGCTTCTGAATGAGGCAGACAGGCTGCAGGTTCCACTTCCCAGTCCAGGTGTCTTGACATTGTCCAGGTGTCTTGAATGAATTTCTGCCTCTCTGCTTGCCTGTCCCCCTCGTTCTTGCTTTCCACTCTTATTTGTTTTATTCTACCCCTAATCACATGTTTCTGCAAACTATTCTTTCTCCATGCATTGGGGTGTCACAAGACTATTTGGTTTAAGGTCATGAGACTTCAAGTTCTGCTTTTTTCCTACTTTTAATGGGCCTCTTAGAATTTCCCCTGTTAGCTCTGCTGAGTAAAATAGAAGGGCTCAGTATTGGTCAGATCTCAAATCTCAAGTGAAGCTGGTGATGAAATACAGCATTAGAAAACAGTTGCTCCAGTGAGGCCCTAGAACTCCAGTGCTTGCAGCCCCACACTGCTCCATCCCAGCAGGGTTTGAGACATGACTCCTTTTTTCTCCTTCTCCTGATGTGAGCCACTGATTTGAATGGAATCGTTGCTTGAATTAGTTGAGAGGATGGAGCTGAAGGTTTATGCTTCCAGCCCCTTTTAACCAACCTGACAGCTTCACTGGCTCTTGTGCTGAGCTGTGGCAGCTCAGTCTCATGTGCTAAATTTATTTATATCCTGAAATGAGAAGATGGACCATCATCATGGTAAGACCCCTATGGCTTTCAAATCCCCCTGAGTGCCGAAGTTTGCTGAGAGAAACCAGGCAGACCAAGTATGGCGGAGAAGGGCCGTTTATTTACAGGAAAAGGTTTTTATACTCTAACATTCTCTAACAACTACTGGTCAGTAAAGAATCCACCTCCTAAACCCATTGGTCACAACTAAATGACACCCAATGCCAAACACAGAGATTAGGAAAGTAAAAGAATGCAACTTATCTATGTTCTCCGTGAGAAAGAACAGAAAGATTCTAAAAGAGTGCAACCACAGACCCCCATGACTCTTTTGTTGTTTTGGGTAATATTTATTAGTTATTAACACATGCAATAGTCTTGTGAGGAAGAGTTAACCAACACAACTGAAAACAGCAGGAATTTTAGCACTCAGGGTTTATCTGTACCATACAGCGATTTCTGAGAACATCCCACGCTTCCTGTGCCGGTGTTGGCTCTGGAGTTGGTGTGGTCAGTCCCCTGGGCCCTGCTGCAGCTCCAGGGCACCTTCTCCCCAAGGGCATGAGCTGCTGCTGTGGCTCTGCAGCCCCAGCCTGAGTGGGCTCTCCCAGGCTTCCCAAACACAACAACTGTGGCCTTATTTAAAACTCTAGCGGAATTCCAAAGCTTGAGTTGGTGGTTTTAGTCAGGATTTTTTAATTAGTAAAAGAACAATACCTCTCCTTTCTTCTACAAATCCATTTGTGCAGCTCTGTTTCTGCCAGTGGGTCTAAGCTGCTCTGTGTTACTCAGACAGGGTCTGTTCAGGGCTTGAAAGGACATGGGAGGTTTGCAAGACAGTGCCTCCACCTGGGTTTGAAATGGCATATTTTAAACTTTTTATTAATTTTCTGATTTTGCCTTTTGATTTTTAGCCCTAATGTTTCCAAAGCGTGTGAATAAACTATACTGCAACAGGCTATAAAAAGTTTAATTATGGAAATGTATTTATGCATTCTACTCCACTGAAAAGATGCTGCAGGATTTCCACTGGCAAATCTCATTACATTTAATTTGTTAGTATAAATCATGATACACCTTTTGATGCAGTAGAGTAAATAATTGTATTCATAATATAAACATTGCAGGGGGTATTAAAAATGACACCGAACATTACCAACATTAAAAATGACAACAACCCTTGCCCCCCCATACAGTGCTACATGGGACCCTGGTGGGGGATGGCCCAGGTCATTAACCCATTGCTCAGACAGCAGATATTAATTAGATTTCACTGATGTCTGTTACTGAAGGGCTCTGACATTACCTTGAGATCCCTTGCGTGGCCTTTGCTAAGTGCCTCTGTTTAGAGTTCAGGACCACACACGGTTTGGTTGTTTGGGGTTTTTTTAAATTGAGATCACTGTTAGTAAAACCCTGTATTTGTGCTTGCTATAATTTATTACCTTGTCTTTTCTTAATTTTGTTCTCTTATCTTGTATATTTGAGTTCCTCACTTCCAATATTTAAAAGATTAGCCCTCAGTGTGAACAGTTCTGTTTATCTTCATAATGGAATTAGTAACCAGATATATCAACAAGATAAACTTGTCTCACAGGAGAAAATTCTCCCACTTTCTTAACCATCCAGGGAAGTAGTCTCTGTATCTTGCATATATTCTGGATGAGATCTTATCCCAAAATGTTTTTTGTACTACCCTGATGCTCCAAGAGCTCATTCAGAACAAACATGCCATCCAGGAAACAACGGGAGGGCAGTGTATTCTTGCCAAGCCTCAAATATTTGCTCTGAGACAGCCCTCGTCAGCTGCTTGCACAGGCTGCAGAGGGAGCAGGCACCAAAAACTGCCCTTCAGGCTTGGCAACCACACTGGGCGACTGTCATGCATTTTTCAGACGCGGCCACAAATATTTATTTTCTTGCTAGGGCAGTGGCTTGAGTGTAAATTCATTCCAAATTCTTTAAAACCTCTTTTTTTTTTTTTTTTTTTCTTTTCTTTTTCTTTTTCTTTTTTTTTTTTTTTTAACCTTTTGTGGTTAGACAATTTCCAAGGAAATTAAAAAAAAAAAAAAAGTCACTTGAAATGTCTCAGAATTGAGCAAGCACGATAAATCTGATGCAGTAAGGATTGCCATCCTGAGACACAGAGCTCTCCTCTGTGGGAGATGAGGTGCTGGGCACAAATCTCCCTGAAAGGGAGGTGGAAACCTCTCCCTTCTAGCACAGCATCCATCCTCCAGAGCACCCCAGGAGAAGCTGCAGAAGGGCTCCTCATTCATGGCACGTCTGGCAAATGTTGAGGTCAGCCCTCGCGAAGAATGTCCCTGCTCTGTGTGGGGGTGGTGTTTTTGTTAACATCAGCACAGCAAGCATAAACACAGGTTTCGTGGAAATTTGATGATCCTGATAAAATTATTCAGTCCAGAAGATAAACAGCAGCACATTTGGGTTCATTTAATCTACCTTTTTTTTTCCTTTCCTTTTGACTACAAAAAATTATGACTCGAAAGGAAAGAAACCTCCACACAATGTTACAGCTGACCTTGCAGCCCAACAACACATTTTGATCAAAAAGTAGAAAATTTTGAGTCAAAAATGCTGCACGATGGTAAAGGCAGCTCATGAACATGCCTCCTGCCCTCTGCACCAGAAGAGGTCTGAACCTGCTGCCACCAGAAATGTGAGTGGCCTGTACTGCCATCCCCACAAAGCACCACACCAGCATTTCTGAACTGTGAGAGAATAGTACAGCCTGTATTTTGATTTTAAATTTTATGGAACACAGTCACTTTTTAAAGAGAAATGGCTTATTTTATTTAAAGGGCAGATTTTATAGTTATTTTAATCTGTAGATTTTTGATGGGCAACAGTCTTAGTTATCCACAGGTACTGAACCAGCAGCGAAGATTTGTAGGAGTGAAGATGCTGATGTTGCAATTGAGGTCATGCTCCAATGCTGGCAATCACAAAGTAGGTATCAGCACTCCTCTGCTATCTTATCTTTGAAGATTTCTTTGCAGCAGTTTCAATGGGTGTATGCTGGTGAAGAGCACAGTACCATGCTTCTTAGAAAAAGGAGTTTGTTAGCTGGAAAAACAGTTATTCAATAAAGCATATTTTGAATGTAAAACAGTTACATAATAATCAGATTTCACTTTATTTTGGAATATTAAATCTTTATTGGAATGAGATAAAGTGATCAATCTAGAAATAAGAATTTCATTTAGCCTGGTAGCTAAACATAGAGAAAACATCAAGTACCAAATCCAGTTTGGACCTGCAGTTTTGCAAAGCCTCTGTCATGAGTCCGTATTTCAAAGTAGATTTTGGCTGAAAGATGGTGGGCTCTTTTTTAGTAGGAAAGGTGAAGTTTCTGGCTATTTCTTTTTGCTGAAAGACTCTCAAGGTGAAATTCCACAGTAATAAGCAAATTAATCAAGTCAAATAATTTTTTTCTCCTGTGAAATTTACTGATTGATTCAGCTCTCTTTTTAGTCCCATGACACATGAAGTAAATTGGAGGAGGCAGTAACTCTATTAACAAATGAAAGATATAGGGGATGGTCCCTTTAAGTAAAGGATGGTTTACTACCTTAATAAGAGCCATGGTGTGATGCTTCTGCCCTTGAGCACTCTTTTCCTTCTTTGATGTCTTCTATCTATTTATAAAGTGCTCTGAGATTACAAGGATGAAGCACACCATATAAAGTAGAAGGTCGTTGTCGCTCTGTAGTGAAAAAAAAGGCAAGACAATTTATGTTTTAAAAAGAGGGGGAAAGAATTCGGCAAAGAAGTCAGCTTGCCACGGTTTGTTACAGGATCCGAAAAAAATTGATAAAGCTGACACATTTTTCCATTACAGCCTAAATTACTTGCATATCTTCAGAAAGATTCATCTGGTTTTCTACTCAGAGCAAAAGAACCTGAGAAAATAGAAACTAAATCTTAACAATACAAAAATTTGCTGAAAGTTGAAATGGATGCAGCATTGTGGGTTCTGGGCTGTAATTACAGTCTAATTCAGGCAAACTGCAATTATACGTAAATAATAAGTTGAAGTTACACTGCCCTGTGGAGATGAAGTACTGAAACAAATCTCTGCTTTAAGGGAAACTTGCTATGCCAAGGTAGAATAAAAAATGTTGAAACAACCATAGAAAATGCTTGGTCTGTGCAACAGGCTTTATTCTATTAAACATGTTGAAAGTGATACACCTACAACTATCTAAAATAATGGTTCTTCTGACTGGTATCATGGATTTTTAATTTTAAGGAGCAAATCAAAACACAGGAGATAACTCCAAGATCTGTTTAATACCATGGGACGTTTTGGTGTTGTTTTCAAGGTGTGTGTGGATCCACACATGCAGGTAACCAGGGTGACCAGCAAAGCAGAGCTGAAATGCAATGAGCAGATTATTTAATTACCTCGCTAACAACACTGGGCAGCACAGGAACACGGGGACACAGGCTCCTGCAGGCTCAGTCCATCCCAGTGCCCACGGGGCTACAAGCATGTGCAGTTTATCACAAGGCTGTAATTTTATGATCTCTGAGATTTGATCTCTCTCTCTCTCTCTCTCTCTCCCCAGCAGGAGGACCAAGTGTGTCTGTGAGAGTGTGTTATCTCTACACAGGAATTCTACTTCCCAAAACAGGGAGAGGATGAACAACACTAGGCATAATAACTGGGGTTTCCCCACCCTGGTATTTTTGGCATTCCCAGCTGCAAGGTCACTTGAGTGAATTTACCTCCTTGCCATCCTTCCGCTTTCAGCCCTTTCCTCCCAACACAAGGCTTTTCTTTTTTATTTCTGCACTAGACCTACCACTTTTATGGTGCCCAGGTCCTCTTTGGATGAGGAAAGCTATGGAGTTTATGAATCCTGCAGGAGCTGTCAGGAGCCTGGCTTGGCTGAGTTGCTGTGATTAGGCTCTAAGCCCTGCTGTGTGTTCCCAAGGCTGGCAGACTGGCTGGGCTCTCACTGAAGACCATTGCATGTTGGATGCCATCTGCCTGCTCAGGAGGTCCAGGACCCTCATCCTTCCCATTTCAGAGTGCTCCCTGGCAGGACTTTTCGGCTAGTGCAGCTTCAAAGGGCTTCGAGCCCCTGAATTAACCAGTCCCAATGCAGCAAAGCACCAAGCGCATCCTTCGCTGCCCTGCTGAATTACAGTGAGTTCAGCTGTCGTGTGCATTTGCACACAGAGGCCAATGAGCCTGTCACCCTGCCTGCCGTGCTGGCTTAGAAAGAGAAGATTAAAAATGACACTCTTTTTTCTTGTGTCATGCAGCTAAGAGGTTTTCCAGTCCCTTTATTCTGAGCAGTTTGCGAGCTGTTTGAGACTGGCCGTTACGAACAAATCCACTTAGCTGATTATCTGCTGAAAAACCACCCTAATAAATACCAAAGATCTGGGGAAAAAAGCCAACCCCAAGCCCTTGTGTTGTCTTTCTTTGTATTTGAAGTTAGCCATCAGCCATATAGCTGAGATAGATATTACATCAAATAGCAGAGCAGAGTGAATTATTGGACATGGTGTTAATTTATCCTTGCCTAACTCTGGGCTCTGTGTGAGGACAGTTATTGCTTTGTACACGGCAGATATTTGATATGGTGTGTGTCCTGCTATTGTGGCTCTGTAAAGCTTCTGAGGATTAACAAAGAAAGGATGTAGAAATACACTGCCTGAAATGCCAAACACAAAAGTGAACGAAAAAGAAATGTGTAGGAAAAATGGTCACATTAGTACCTAAACCTTTCAGGGAATCAGATAATGTAGGTTCAATTTCTGATTTCACTATTAGGTTTTTAATGTGACCTTGGGCAAATAATTTAAGTTTCCTCTCACTATTTCTCCTCTGTAAAACTGACACCAGATTTTGTAAAAGGAAGGGGAAAGGGATAAGCCTTATTTCAGGACAGAGATCATCTAATGTAGATTATAGAAATATGAATGAATCTTTTTCAAGAAAATAATTTATAATATATATTCTTCCTGACCTAGTCATGCCATATGCAGTGCTTACGTTTTCCCTCTTCTTGTTGTAGCTCTCATGTCTGAATAAAATAGATTGTATTGAAAATTAACTGCCCACAACTCCCCAAAGCCATTTACTCAAATGAAAGCAGATTATTTGACCTCTCGAAGCATAAAAAATAAGCATTCTACTCAATTTCTTCCCCCATTAAACTGATAGAGTTTTTCCTAGAAGAATTACCTTTGGCAAAAGATTCATTTGTCGTAAATCATCAGAAACTATGGCAGAAATTGGATCAGAACAGTGTCTTACACATTTCAACAGCAGCTATAAAAATGTTGAGAAGATTAAGGTATATCTCATCACCAGTAGACCTTTGCTAGACCTCCCTTGGGCTGACAGCACTTTTAAATATTTACATGGCCTAGGATTTATATCGTAACTGCGTGCAAGTAAAAAATTACCCTAATTGGTATCAAGGAGTCTTAGTGGATGTATTATTTTGGAAATCCTTTATTTAGGTTCATGCTGAACTGAAATCGTACGTTCTGCCTTGAAAAACCGCTTCTGTTCCACAGTTTACATACCGTGAATAAATATTTAAACCACTCTTTCCTGTGAGTAGAGCTCAAAGGGAAAAGCTTGGCCACTCTTTACTGAAGGCAGGCGAGATGTGGTCCTGCACGATGGCTCCTGAGGGCTCTCAAAAGCTGAGCTCCATCCTGGTCCCATCAGGCTGTGGTCAGGGGAGGGCTTTGTGCCTGGATTGCTCTGTAATGTCCTTTCCACAGATCTCAGAAATACTAGGGATCTGACCCGCAAAACAAAAAATACGTCTAAGAAAAAACAAATTTATGATAAAGAAAACAAAGACATTTTTGAGCTCCTATAACATGGATATCTGGAATATCCGAGGGGAAAAAAAAAGCATAGGACTATGTAATTAAAAAAATCTAGTATTACACATACATAAAGATCCTGAACAAAGGTTTTTTACCTGTTTCTGTCACTTCCTACCTTTTCTGTGTTTAACTTGGCATCTTTTGTTGTGTCCTTTACTCTTCATGAGTCACATATAAATTATCTGGGCAGCACATGCTCTCTGAATGAACAGATTTTTTCAAACATCATTATTCATATTTTCATGAGCAAAAGCTCCTTCTCAAACATTAGTATGTACAAAAATCGCAGTCATCTGAGTGTTCATGGGAAAGGGACTGGAACGGTGTGAAATGCAGAAGTTCTGCTTCATCTCACCTTTCATAAACTCATTTATTCAATCTACAGCTTTTTATTTGTGAGTCTCAGGTCTGTCTAAATACCTTCTAATTCTGAGAAAACACAGCTCCACTCTTTTCTCAGCACTAATAAAATAGATATTTTTATGTGTTCATCACAATAAAAATGTACTCTAATTTTTTCAACGATTTGACAGCCCCTGTCTTTACAAGAGTTCTTTTTCCTAGAAGTTGTCTTTCAATGTGTCCCTGAAGTTTTTTAGCATTATGCACTGATGTGGTACAGAAATAAGGCTGAATCAAAGGCCTTTATTCTAGGAAAATACAGCAGGTATTGGCTCCTTTCTGTCCTGATACAGATTTTTTAAACTCCTTTCACATTTAAGGATCAGGCCCTGAGGAATACTTAAGGTAATATGCATTATGAATTGCACATGGCATGCTGACCTATTTTTCAATACTCTCTATTTTTTAGTAGACAAATTCCTTTTTTTCTTTTATTCATGTAAAGTTTGCATCCAGGCAAAGGATACAGCAACATCCAGTGATCCAGGCCCGGTTATTCTGCCAGGTTCTGCCTTGTTAGATTCACACACACCACATCACCTTCTTGACCTCATTTACCTCTCAAGAAGCCAGTGCCCAAAGCAAAGGATATTTAATTTTAAAGCAGTTGTTTTTGCTTCGTATGTTTAAACCTATTGAATAAACGTCTGTCTGTAAAAGGGCTTGTGTCCCTGCAGCTACTCTCAGGTACATGGACAGTACCAGAAAGTATTACACTGTACTGGAACAGCCAGCAGGCAACCTTTGACAAAAACACGACAACAGACAGCTAGGGGAATAGTCCGAAAGCAAGGTTTCTGTGACTAAGAAGAATATATGGGAAACAGCAGGTTCTGTCACTGAGAGATGAGTGCATATGTTCAGTGTACTGCCAAAACCTCAGGGAGGGCTTACACCGAAGGACACTTTGTGGGAGTTCAGGGATATCTGACGATTATTCGAAGCACAGCTCTTGTGCAAACAGCCTGGCTGTGGCCTCAGCCAGCATTGACAAACATTTGCCATCAGGAGCTGTGTGCCTTTGGCAGTGCTCCTGTTCCAGGCACACACACACACTTTGCCAAGCCCTGGCAGCACCTGCCTGCTGGCTGCCACCACCCACACACAGAGCTGCAGAGATGGCCTCCTCTCCATGGAGAGACTGAGAGACTCAGACTCCAAATGAGACTGGAGCTGCTCAGTCAGGAGTGTTTCACTCTCCTGCCCCCATAGCCACCCAGGCTGCTCTGAAATAATGCTGGCACTTGCTTTTTATGGCTGTTGGTGAACAAGAAACTCTTCTGAGAAAGGTGATGGTAGAAGTCATTCGAGCTTGGTCCCTCCATCTGAGGCAGATGCTTCTCATCCACTCTGTGATCCCTCAGGAGGGCACACACAAATCACATTCCTCTCAACCAGTCCCTGGAATGTCCTTCCTCACTTTGGTGGCCTTTCCTTGCTCCCTGGGTCTTCTCACACCAGGACACCCTTCTCTTAGAAGTTCCTGGATCCAGGTGAAGTGAGAAGGTAGGTGTTGGATGTCCCACTCATTGGCTTTGGGTGTCTTTAGGGGTGCTGTATTCTCAAACCCCACCAGCATTCTAGCATGAAACACTGGCTGCACACTCTGGCATTTCTTGACTGCACCCTACTGTAGTGCAGGCGAATTCACAGATTTAAGGAGAGGAACAAACCACAGGCCCTCAAATCTGATTCAGTCTTTCAGTATTTTCATAAAACTGTGATTCCATGTGATCCATGGAATACTGATTACAGATTTTCTTTTGCAGCCACTCATTCTGCAGCCACTCATGGAGGTAATTTCCACCTAAGACTTGCTTCCATGGTGGTGAATTTTCTGTTTTCCCTGTCTGACACTTCATTTGCAGTCTCCCATCACCCAGTCATTACATAAGCCACATTTACAAGTTAAAACACAAGCTCCCGATGAGCCAGGGTCCGCTCTTCCACAATGGAACAATGAAGAAATGGATATAGGTTTATTGCTGCATTGATGATCTGTGTTCAAGATTCTTTTACATTAACTTCTGTACAATTTAGTCTTTTATTGAAGCTCAGCTTTATTACATGCATTGCATTTCTTCTAAATATTATTTCAGTTAAAGGGAAGAAGAAAGTGATGAGATCATCTGTGTAAAACATGACACTCTGGGGATGTCATTATTGCTTTGAGATTAAAAAATAACCACAAAGGGAACCAAAATGTTCTATATTCCTACAGGTATTTTATCATGGTTTCATTCTGTGGGTCCCACAGTTCCCAAAATCTCCCCTTCCAGGGACCACCAATTACAAACTTGTTAGTAGTATATTGAATTTACTGCACTTCAAGAGCATTTCCAGAGTTGAAAGGTTTCTTGTCCCTTACGTAATTTTTACTTGTTCTATAATAGTTTTTTTCATGTTTTTTTTCTGGGTTTTTGACCCAAAGTTGCTTATTTTAATAGATGAGTGCCTTTAAGAAGATATGACATTGTTAATTACATAGTAAATTGTGTTAAGAAGCAAGATTGTTAATAATAAGATAATCATAATGAGAAGATATTATTTA
The DNA here is from genome assembly GCA_036630365.1 of Acanthiza pusilla. Classification (NCBI taxonomy): domain Eukaryota; kingdom Metazoa; phylum Chordata; class Aves; order Passeriformes; family Acanthizidae; genus Acanthiza; species Acanthiza pusilla. The sequence goes on from JAXCHO010000079.1 coordinate 42,668,089, forward strand.
TTTATTCTAAAGGCACAAAAGTCTCAATTAAATCTTATTTGAAAGTATTAATTAATGATTCTGCTGTTCCTAATATCTAGCCTACAAAGAGATATAATATTATGCAGTGCACAGGAAGTGATTAAATTAAAAGTATAAAATATTTATCTCTCCAGGCTGTGAGCTGGTACTGTAGGTTAGAAATAAAACATGAAATGTTGAGGCTGATAATTGTAACCCAGATAATTTTACAGAGAGATTTTCGTCCTTTTGCAATGGAAGGGCTTCCATTTTTCAGCATTTTTTCTGATGGTTGCCTCAAGAATGAAAACACAAATGTGAAGGTGGACATGGAGTCAGTTTGAGAGTGGGCTCCTGTCTTTTACAGAAAGACACTTCCCAAACCAGCAAACATATCAGCAAGAACCCACAGCCTTGAATTTGCTAGTTTTTCAAGCAAATGGCAGCTAGTGACCAACTCAGTGCCGAGGTGGTGCAGTGGTGGTGCTCTGGGGGAGACGACCAAACAACACTCAAGGTGCAGGAGGTGTGCGCAGGAGGTTGTGGCAACCACATGGACCTCTCCTGTGCAGCACACTGAGGTGGAAATGGCTGTGTCACAATTCAGGGAAACGTGATTTCCTTCCCAGCACTCTGTGAATGCAGCCCCAGCACAGGGATCAGCTCTGCCCACAGCACTGTCCCAAGCTATGGCTGCTTTGGCTGGCAGTGACCGGAATGAGGTTGGAAAGAAAAGGATGAGAGGATTATTCTACTCACAGACATGTAACAGTACACATTTAAATTGCTAGGGCTCTCCAAGTCCCTGCCAGAGTCTGTGAAAAACTCCTTTTTTTGGAAGGACTCTTGTGGCTATTGGGATGGTCTTTGTGGATGCGAAGAGAGTCAAGATGCGATGCAAGGAACCAGGTTAATCAAGGCAACACTTCAGTATTTCAAAGGCATCTTTTGCCACTTTCAAATTTAATGGAGTCCAGATGCTTAAAGACAAAGTCTTAGTATTTTTCAGAATATAGGATAAAGATTAAGTCTTGTTGTGTTTTATTAAAAAAAAAAAAAGGAACATAAACTTCGCATACACACTTGGCCTCTTTCAGAAGACATTTTATTAGCTGACCTGCAATGTAGACGTGATGTGTTTACAAAAACCAGATGTGGTACATGTGTGTGTGCTGAAACCTTCACTTATGCATTTATATGTACCAGTAAAGGGTGAACGCTTTGTCACTGATCTCAACAGTAGACTTTTACAGCTTACTTGGGATTTAGGTTTTCTTGCTTGTGGATCTTTTCCATCCAAGGATTTTCCATGATTCTGTGATTCCATGACTTACTAATGCCTGTGAGTGATGGTGAGCCTGTTGCTCTGTACTGTACAAATACGGATGCTTGTACACACAGAATATCTGTTCCTTTACAAGCTTTTTCAATCTCATTTGCAAATCATGCCATATTGCAGAGTGGCTTAGAAAGATAGCCAAAATTCAGTTATTACTGTTTGCACCTCATAGTTTTGTTACTGGGGCAACTGGGGACCTTTGCTATGGAAATGCTGCTTTCAGACTTTGAGATATTGCAGTGCTACACAGACTTATTTTGATTCTTAAATAATTTTTAAAGATGAAACTAGAATTAATGGGTATGCTTTGAGAGAGGGCTGAAATACCTTGATGTAAAAAGCTAGACTAACTACAGCAGCAAATTCACAAAATGGCAGTAAAATGAACTTCCAAACATTTTGACATAAATAAGATTAACTGTCAGAAGGGAGAAAATCTGCACGAGTAATTTGCTGGACCAAGGCTTCAAATGCAAATTGCTATCTTGAAACTGATGGCTCCTGAAAGATAATGTGGGCATTGAAAGAACATGCAGAGTGCCAGTTAGATAAAGACCTGCACAAATGTTTCATGATCCTCTGTTTCATGCTTCCTTCCCCATTTTTTTATCTGATGCTGATTTCTTATACACCATGATGGGTTAAGAACAAAATCTCAGATCTCAGCTTCTCTCTGATGTGCTTTGACTGCATGATAGAACAGGAGCAGCAGCTTCAAAGCATGAAAACTGGAGCCCTAACTTGCTGGTATCACTGAAGTCCAGGCAGAGCTCCTGCTGTCCTGCTTTAGCTGCTGTTAGAGGTCTGCAAAGGGCCATGTGATAGTGGTCAGACAGAGCAGAACCATATAGGGTCCTGCTGGATCTTGCTTGGCTGCGAAAATCTTTGCCAGGATGCTGACTTGGGACCCACAGTGCAGTTCTCTGCTGATATTTGCTGTTATTCCAATTGCTGTCTACAGCTCCTTTCTCCTTCTTTTACAAAGGCTTCCACATTTTTTCCCCATATTTTTTTCTCAAGATATTCCCACAGAAAAGGTGTCTTGACTTGAAATAAAGATCCTTTCCTAAGCCACTGTTCAAACTGAGCTCAGGTAAGTCATAGGTAATTGATGGGATAGGAGAAAATAAGGATCATCTCATCTCAAATTATTGCAGAAAGCAATGTGATCAGCATCCTCTTACCCTTGTTGTCTTCAGCATGGCTGCTTCCATCACAGCTACTCACCCTTGGTGATCCTGTAAAAACCAAACCAGAACAATTGGCACCTTTATAGTTGTCACCCAGCCTATTTTATTTTTCAAAAGTGATTCTTTCCATGAGCTAAACAGCGCAAGTGACTGGCTCTGTGCCGGGGATGCCTGCATTTAATGAGTTGAATTCCAGTATTTCTGACATTTTCTGCCACGTAATGAAGAATCTCCTGGTGGAACAGAGACATTGGTACCTGTTTGTCACCCACACTGCCGTGAAGCATCGTGAGTGGGCAGTGGGAGGAAGCGATCACTCTCTATGCTATTTCTGGACTAAAAAAGCATGTCTTACTAGGAAAAGTGCAGTGGGATTTTTGGCTTAGTAAGGATGGGTAGGGAGGGGGGTAAAGTCAGCCAGCAATGGATAAAGAGAGGATTTGTATCAATGTCAGCATCAGTGTGACATCTCTCACCTTCTATGCTCATCAGAAAACCACACACGCAGAGAAGTCAAAATTGTAGAAAATTTAAAACACAGCATGAAAATAAACTGAATGGTTATGAGAATTTCTCAGAAACAAGGTTTCCAGAATTAAGATGCCTGTTGTTACCTATTCTTCTCTGTATCTGATGTTGTTCTCAGAAATACGAAATTACACAGTTTCTCACTAGGTTTTCTCTCATATTTGCTAGTTGCTCATCAACAAAATCCAGTTTCTGAGTCTATAAAAACTAGAAAAAACGTTTCCTCGAGGCTTTTGTTATGCAGCTCACAAGCTGATTCCAGCTGCATGTGAATCATTACTCCTGGCTGGACACAACCTATTCATGGCTTTTTGAGGAAGATTTTGTGATTCGTTTAGGGAGCCAGATAGGACAGATCCTGCCACCCACTTGTAGGCAGGGATTTTCCTGGGCCAAAAGGTACTTCTAGGTTTTGTTTTGCCCAGTGTAAAAAGTGCCCTAGAGACTACACGGTACTGCTCCATTACCTAATTAACATTAAGTGGAGTATTTCTCATAAAAGGTCAGGGAAGAATTACTCCCATAGTTTGTTTGCAGGGACAAGTCCCTTGAAAAGTGCTCTTGATTCCCAGCAGGCTCTGACTCTAGTTTGCCACAGCCAAAGGGAGGGCTCTTGGCATACTGAAATCAGTATATTTTAATAAAATTCCAAATTTCAGTGACTTTTTCTTCATAAAATATTTCAACCAGTGTCACATTCCAGTTTCACTAGTGGGCTGTTGTGGATCAAGTGAAATTTTCATTCAGTGGAGGATGCTTCCCGAGCTTCAAATGAGGGTTTCAAAAACAAGAAGGTGAAATAGAAGCTTGAAAAATATGACATTTTACAATGACCTTTCTCTTTAATGACCTGAAAGTTGCAGCCAAAACCTAACTAGACAGAGAAATCCACGACTGCCTGATTAATCAATAGCCTGAAGATGCTTTTGCCGAAGTTAATTTATCTAGACAGATTCTTCAGGGAATTCTCACATTGTGAAGGTTTCTGGGAGATAAATTGGATTGATGAATCTCTAAATGTTAGTCACATTAAATTGATCCAGTTAAAATTTGTCATCTGTCTTTTGCTTGCTGCAATTGTGTACAGACAGCAAATTGGATGCCATATCTGAGCATTGGTGCTGTGTGTCTCTGTCATGTAGATAACGCAGAGCAGAGAGCATGGAAAGCCCAGTCTGGGGATTGGCACCCACACGCCAGGGCTAGAAGCACAGGGCTTAATTTAATAGAAATTGTGACAGTAAATTAGTGACAGCAGGGATATTGTTCTGTTTCACATGTAGGAATTCCTGGCCTGCTACCAAAGGAAGAATTAATATTCAGGAAGAAGCAACGGAGAAAGGAACTGGGTTTTGTATTTTGTTTCTCCTGATTCCCTCAGCATGTAAATGCGAAAGAGGAGAATCCTGCAGCTCCCTCCCAAAAACACTCAGTTCTGCACTGACTCTTGCTCCAGGCTGGAGTCACTAACATGAGAAGGCAAGAGGAGCCATCAGGGAGCTCAGACACTCAGCCCCAAGAGATGCTCAGTGGTGGAGACAAGCAGGAGGAGCTATCTGAGTAAAAAGTTTCTCAGATCAGATGAATCAGACCACCAAAAGTGAAATCTAACTGGAACTGTGTCTACTTCTCTTGATCACAGGAAAACATGAGCTGAAGCAAGACAGATATTTTCAGTTCTGTGCATAGACCAGCCATAGGTAACCAGTGATGATGATTCCACCAGAGAGGAATAAAACCATGACACATTCAAGTGCAATCCTCGAGGAATGCTGAGATGAGCTTCCCCAAACCAAAAGGGCAATGTGAGGTGAGGGATTGGTAGGGCGCTGGTGGCTGAAAATAAAACCTCTAAAAGTGGTGTTTTAGGACATAGGAGTGCTAATCGTAGTGCTTTGTTCAGGGAATTCAAGTCGCTAATAAAGTACTTAAAATATTGGATTAGAAGATCTGTAGAGATTATTTTCATAGTGGTACATGTAAGTTTAAATAGGATGTTGTAATTTCAGGTAAATTCCCACTTGCATTTCCCTTATGTCTGAGCATAACCTGTGGAGGAGAACAGAGCTTTATAATCAGTGATCCTAAGCAAACTGACATCTTCTCCCTCATCTGGGCAATCCCCAGGGGCTCACTCTCAGAAGTGAATAACACACTGGCTATTTTTTTTAGTGTTCCTTCACAAGTTTTTCCTCAGTGTGTAGACTTGGCAGCTTGGAAAGTGGAGAAGATGAGGGGTGAGAAGGACTCAGTGAACCAAATTTAAAGCATTAACTCTTAAATTTACTTCCTTACAGCCATGGCCATATTAAAGGGCAGGACGCAGTGACTTCAGCCCTGGTATAAGCATTTAATTTCCATTTGTTCACACAGGATGAATTTTGTTTGTCAGCAGATGTCGACAGGGAGATCTGGTTATCCATCTCAGTGAGGGTGTAGTGAACCAGTGCGAAGTGCTTGGTGTGATACCCAGACAGCAAATTTTGGAAGCAGATTTATCACAGTTTGAATTCCTTTGCAGTTCATGAATACTGCACTTCTGATAGGAAAGACCCATTTCTTCTCTGTTTTTACCTATCAGTAACATTCAAGCATCAAGCATCTTTCATTTTTCTTGTTCAAATGACCATTAATATGGAATATGCTACTCAAGGAATTTGAACTGATCCCCAAACCTACCTGTAGATGTGCTCCAATACAGAGCCAAAATCCAAATGAACTGTTCCTACGGCAACTCCTGTTTGCATTATCTGTCACAAACAATCCATTCAGTGATGCCTGAATCAGATACTGGTAACAATTATGGCATTTTATATTACAGTAATTTAAAATCCTAATGCTTTCTCGCTAAGGCTAAAATCACACACTAAGTGGACTATTACCAGCCTGTTGCTGTGCTGAGGTGCATTTAAAAGATTGTATCTGTCTGTAGCAAGGATGCTGACAATTCCTTCTAATAGCATTTGGCAATTTATAATTGCTATGTTCTGTCTGTAGACCTTCTGTCATGTTCATGTAATCTCTATCAGAGATTTCCAAACAAAATGATTCATAAAGAGCCATAATTAACTGGAAGAAAGCCAGCTTTCTAAAACAAACACTACCATTAGCATCTCTGGCAAGCCCAAAAATAGTCTCTAGAGATACCACAGTCACAATGAAAAAGCTTTCAAAATAGCATGAAGATGTATCCTATGTGATCATGGAATGATTCTGCCAGTCCAAGACCTTGAGAGCTATATTTATGAAATTAGGATGGACATGAACCTCTGGAGCAAGTCCAGAGGAGCCCATGAATATGATCAGAAGGCTGGAGCTCCTGATCAAGAAGAAAGGCTGAGACAGTTGGAGTTGTTCAACCTGGGGAAGAGAAGGCTCAATGAGACTTTAGAGAAGCTTTCAGTAGCTAAAGGGGCTAAAGAGCTTGAGAGAGACTTTGTACAAGGGCATGGAGTGACAGGACAAGGGGAAATGGCTTCAAACGGAAAGAGGGACAGTTTAGATTGGATATTAGGAAGAAATTCTTTACTGTGAGAGTGGCAAAACACTGGAATAGGTTGTCTAGAGAAATCGTGGCTGCCCCATCCCTGGAGGTGTTCAAGGCCACGTTGGAAGGGGCTTTGAGCAACCTGGTCCAGGGGTTCCTGCCTGTGGCAGGGGGAGTGGAATCAAATGATCTTAAGGTCCCTTCCAACCCAAACCATTCTATGATTTAATGATATTTAGAACACCATTTTGTGAAGCTAAGATGACGACAACATTGCTGTTAGCTGTATAACAGCTGTCTCTGATTTAAGCACCAGGTCACGGCACACATTGACCACAGTTCAAAGGGAACCCAAAATGCCACCTTAGCTCCGCTGAAAGCTCCAGCCCTGGCGCACAACAAGAAGGAAGGTTTTTTAATTTAATTACCATTTGCCATCATTTCTATGTATGTGGGAAGGTGTGGAGTGTGCAAATTCAGTACTCAGTATTTGGGTGTGCAAATATTAGGGTGCACTGCAGAGCCTGTAATAAACCTTTCCATATTTTCCTGTGGTCTGTCTGAATTATGGGAAAGGGCACGTACCTTAGATAAGCACATAAGCATGTTATTGGTATTAATTCAGGAAAAAAGCCTATTAACAATCAAGAGAATATTTCATAGAAGAAACCCACAGGAAAACAGTACAAATAAATGAAGTGAAGGGTGCTATTCAAGACTCCTTCAGTCAAATCAAACATGCTTCATCAGTAACTTTTCTAATCGATAATGATACCAAAAATGTACTTAGTTCATCTTTTATTATAATGGGCCAAATTTCTACTCCATCAGCAGAAGCCGTAAGCAGAAAGCTGTGGTTTCCTGGTCCTTTGCCCAGCGTTGGCTCGTGAGCTGGTCTGGGCAGCCTTGACACTGCTCGTAAGTGCATCTGCTGGCCAGAGCCCCCAGTGGGAAATTTAGAGCTGTGGCTTAGCTAAGTGCACAGTTTTCTAACCACATTTCCTCTCTGCCCCTCCTTGTGCCCTACAGTGACCCTGCCTTTTAGAGGAGACAAGAGGAGGTGGCAAAATCTCACTTAACCTATTGTACCCAGAAGGGAAAAAGTCATCTTCATGTGGCTCACTTGTTATTTCATTAAGGTTAAAGACTTTCAGTCTTTTTTATAGAGCATTTGATTGGTTAAGAAACCTCAACAATTTTGTAATATAAACAAATAGGAGCCTTACTATAACCCAGTCTTGTAAAGAGGTGCTTTCATGACGTGTTTTCTCCTTTCTGAAAACTTCAACAATATTTGCTATCTATATTGAATATAAGGCAGTGAAAGCAGAAGGAGCTTTATTTGTAGTGCATACCCTACTTATTAAAAATTTGAATTAAATAGATACTTTCTATTCCATTACATTGAATCTGAAATTCCTCCCAAACTCTGTATGTGTGTAGCAGAATTAAAGATATAGTTAAGATACTGATGGAAAGTATATTACTTCTCTCCAGTTTTCTGACATATCAAAACAAACCGAGTTTTGTGGTAGATCTGCCTGCAGATACGTTATGTAGCATGACGCAGAAAGAGTTGCATATAACTGATTAGCTAAATAGTAAAGGCAGGTGATGATGTGAACACTGTGAAGTGAAACATCCTGCCCTCTGTGAGTCAAAATGTACAAAATGTTCAAAATCTGTGCTGACCTATAAGTGTGCACATCCCTCCTTGAATGCAAAGCAGCAATCCAGGATGATCCTAGAGGAGATTGATTAGAAAGCCTGGTTTTACCATTGTTACCATTGCATTACCAGGAAATGCAATTAAGCACCACCCCTTCCCAATAAAATGGGATGCTGGTCCGAAATGCAAGCATGGCAGCCATCAAGGGGTAAGATTGCTGGGGGGGTGAATTTATAGATGAGTTGTGTTGATAAGCAGGACAATAAACAAAGGTTCTTTAAAAATCTGTTTTGTCTCTGTGATACCGTCAAGTGCTCATATAGAACTAAGAAATGGAGTGAAAATCAAAGGGGTTTTAGAATTTGTAAGAGCTGTGTTTCATCTATTTCTGTACAGCTTTGAAGATGTGCTGTTTTGATAACCCAGGCAATAAAAGGAACACAGCTTTACCTCAGTGAGCTGCTCCAAGGGAAGAGCTATTCACTGTGTGTTCATCTTCTCTGCATGCAATAATTCATCAGGCACAGACTCCTTGCCTTCCCAGTCAGCATTAACCATTTCCTTGCCTGGTCCGTGCATGTGATATACAATAACAATAATCCCCTTCAGGAAAGCTGCTGCTGAGAAATGCAATGGAACGAGGAGGCATCTGTGACCTGAGCAATATTTCCCACTAGCACAGAAAGTGAAACTGCTGTGATGTATATTACACTGCTGCTGTCCCTCCTCAGTATCCTGTTTTGTTTAGGGATCTTCAGGATGACTGCCTTGCCACTGGTGCTACACTGGTATCTCCTGCCAGAGTGAAAAACCCTACTGTGTCTGAAAAGACTTTCCTTTTCCAGTGAGAAATTGTGCTAAAATGAGTTATCTTTCCAACCCAAGAACTGCTACAGGGTATCTGATGACTTAATTTTGCTTTGCTCTAGAGGATTTTGCTTAGTCAATGAAAACATTTAGACTGTGACCTTCCTGCTGTAGCGTATCTTGGTGCTGTTTTGATTTAAAAGGTCCCCATAGTTCTGTAGGAAGATGGGAAGTAAGAAACAGTTTAAACCCTGGTCTTGCCAATAGAAATTGAAAAGAGTGAGAATCTGATTCTTATCTCCACTGAGCCACTTTGCATCTGGACTAGAGCAAAATGAAATAATCAGTATCCGATGCCATATTTCCCCTAGCTGAAACTGGTGAAGAATGATAAAGCAACTATATTCCTGTCCTGAAAGAGGAATTCAGCTCTTCAGATGGCCTTTTAAATACTGCTGTACCTTGCTCCTAACAGTGCCTGTACCCCAGCTTGAAATTCTGGCAGTGACTGAGGACTGTGCATTAATGAACCTTTGATAAAAATTGTCACACAGATCCCGCTATTGATATTCAAAGAGCCAAAAACATGTCAGGAACTATTTAATGGCAGTAGCTCTTCAATGATTAGGAGAAAATGTTAAATACACTGGGTAAAAACTCATCTAGTCAGAAGTTACACTCATGAAAGTCTTTTTTCAATAGTAGAATATAATAAAGATGTACGATCTAAGTGAAATGTTACTAGAACGATGATCTCTGATCTCTGTCTCCTGTGGCATCATTCACATAATTGTAGTTATTCTAGTGAAGTGTGCTTTGTTTCATTTTCCTTTCTTTTCATCTACAAAGGGAAAAAACCCTAACTAAAAACCTCAGTTCTGTAATGAGAAATGAAGTGTGCAAGCCCTTGTACTCTGAGATCCAAATGTATAAGACTGCAAAGTGAATTCACCTTTAGAAATCCAATTTAAATTCAAATTAAGGTCATATCTTATGAATTTAATATGCAACAGTAGTATTGTTTTCTATTGGAGTCTACTAATCACTCTGTGAGGAGTGAAAATAGGACTTTCCAAATGAAAGTTACCATAAAAGAGAGAAAGCTGTTCCACTTTTTTTTTTCTTTTTTGCCAACAGAAAGCAGTTTAGAACTTAGTTAAATATTTATATTAGCCCTATTTAGGTTTTCTTTTCTTTTCTTTTCTTTTCTTTTCTTTTCTTTTCTTTTCTTTTCTTTTCTTTTCTTTTCTTTTCTTTTCTTTTCTTTTCTTTTCTTTTCTTTTCTTTTCTTTCCTTTCCTTTCCTTTTCTTTCTCTTCTCTTCTCTTCTCTTCTCTTCTCTTCTCTTCTCTTCTCTTCTCTTCTCTTCTCTTCTCTTCTCTTCTCTTCTCTTCTCTTCTCTTCTCTTCTCTTCTCTTCTCTTTTCTCTTCTCTTTTCTCTTCTCTTTTCTCTTCTTTTCATGGTTTAGACATAATGGATAATATGAAGATGAATGAATTCCATTCTATGTACTCTACAATTCACTCATGAGCACTGGATTCTAGGAAGTGTACCACAATAGAAAACAAAGTCCATAAAACTATTGTTTATCTCATAAAACCATGTAACAAGCAGATACCTGCAAATAAAATATACATTTTCTATCTTCTCAGATACAGTAATTAGTGTTTGATGCATATGCATTTATACTAAAGAAAATTTTAATACATATGTATACATATACATATACATATACATACACACACACACACACACACACACACATATATATATATATATGCACACAAGTTAATGAAAAACATGACAGTCATAACCCATCAGATAGATATGGCAGGCATCACTTTGCATTAGACTTTGCTCCTAGTGCTTTCTTGATTCACCATTAGATCAATTCCTTGCCCAGAAACATTTTGTCTTGTATCAGCGAGCAGGGGGATGGCACGAGGGACCTGCATCAACGTCAAGCAGCAGAGGTTTCACCAGCACAGCAGAGGAGCCTCAGGCATGGAACTTTTCAGAACCCGAAATTAGCAGCTGAAGTCTCATTCAGTGATTTTTGGCCTGTAGGAAGGGCAGCAGAGTCAGTGATTCCCATGGGATATCTGCTCTGCGAAGGACAGAACTTAGCAAGGTTGGTTCCATTGACTGGACCAGGCTTCATGCTGGGAAACAGAACTGCTGTTGTGGGCCAGACCAGGCTCTATCTGAATGAGAAACTTGACTCCAATACTGATTTTAACCTTGAGAGAAGGTCAAAGAAGAGCTATAAAGGACACCAGCAGGACTAACATAGCCCATGGCGTGCTTTCTTCCAATCTTTCATGTTTGGAGGTGTCCCTAATGAGGCAGATCTAAAAGCAGATTGGATCTTCTCTCAGACTTTGATTGATTGAGGCTATTTTTTTAAAAAAATCATACCTAAGGATATTGTTCTTCAGGAAAACACAGAAATATTTTGACTTGTAAGGTATATTTTTATATGCAGTCGTGGTTGACAGTGCTCTCCCACCCCTAAAATGGGCAGAAGCCAATTTCAGACCTGGAAGCTGTGTGAATACAGATCATTTGCTGAGGAGTGTGACCTAATTAGCCATGCTAGAGGGGAATTTTAGTAGGGGAGTGGTATTCATCATGACAGACCAGACTACAGTGACCCCCTTCTCCCTTGCTCCCCTCCCACACAACCACAGGGATGTCTGTGTGGCTTTTGATCTCTGGAACAACCTGTGTGTCTTTACTTCTTCTTACATCGTTTAAATGTTCCACCATTTCTTTTCAATTAAAGTTTTGTTAGTTTTGAAAGCACTTCTGAGGACTCAAACACTATTTTCCCCTTCTCATAAAACAGGCAGAGCAGCAGTTTTCACTTTGCTGTCTGTGACCTGTACTTTTCTGTGTGCATGTTTTTGCTTATGCAGTTTGGAGGTCACAGAAAATATGAATGTGAAAAAATTCTATTATGATGAACTTTCTCTTATTCATTGTGTTCCATTGGTAGCCATTATCACACTCTATACAAAAGTTATTTTGGAAATAATACTTTCACAGAATTCTGACACTTCTATTGTGTTAAGGATAACAATAATCATCTGAGGATTTTTTTTTTTAAGTGCACTGAACTGAAGTAAGGCTGGATTACTTTTTCTGTTTCCATTCTTATTTTCTCAAGTTTCAAATAGACTTAAACAAAACAAACATACAAAAAAACCCTTTACTCACAAAAGAGCATTCAAAGTTCTTGAGGAAAGCAGGGAATAATTAATAGAAAGTCCTTGATGCCTACAAAAACCTTTGGGACTTCAGGATGATTGAAATTCTGATAGCTGAAATGGAAAGACAGAGGTCAAACCTTGAGATCTTCAGAGTCTTGGAAAGCATTTGGCTCCTAGGATGTCACATATTTTTTAATTTAGTATATAAAAACATTTGTGAAATATTTCAGATAATTTAAATAAAATATTTTCTCAATTTACAAAGTCGCTTTTATTATTTGCCCTGCTTTTCTTTATTTGAAATGATAGCGCCAGCTGCTTTCTATATTGTAAATATAAAGTTAAACAGTTTAGCTATGCTTTAACACATCAGAGATTATGCCTGCTAATGCATGCTCAGCCATGTTTGTACATGTGGGCCATGCCATGAAAATCAATGGGAAATATGTAAATATTATGCAAGGTCTGTTACCTGTTTGAGCTTTCCTCAGAAATCTATTTCTACCCCTTTTTTACACTAAAGGTTAAAGAGTATACCTTGTCAGCAAATTCAGTGCAAATCCAAAATTAATCCCCCAAATCCATGGGAATGATCTGGGATTTATACCAGAGTGCACAGGGAGCAGCACTGCTTTGCCAATGCCAAGGAGGAGCCCACGACCAGGGCTGGAAAGAGCACAGGGAAAACCCAGCACTGAAGGTGGGCAGCTCCTGGGATGGGGATGGAGCTCCAGCACAACCCTGGGGGCTGCTCAGGATGAGAAAAGGCAGCAGGCTGAGCACACAGCATCCTCTGCCTGAGGAAAATACTGCAACAGCAAATTTCCCTGCTAAACTGCATGAAAATAAAACCATCAATAAACTTGAAATACTTCCATGCAAGGTCGGTTTCACATTCTTTCTCCAGTCAGGCTATAAAGTGACATCAGCAATGAACTCAGAGTTTATAGCTGTTCATTTGTCACCATGCCCAGAATGCTCCTCTAAGGCAGGGCAGCTTGTGTAGCACGAACCAGAGCCCCAAGATGATGGGTGACTACCCATCATGGGTGACTCTCTGACAAGTGATTCAGATAACAATGTGAGATTGAGGAAAGGAAAAACAGGACCACATCCTAAAAAATTGCTGCCCCAAGAAAGAATCCAGCAAATAGAAACAGAGAGAAAAAATTTGCAGTGATCTAATATTCCTATTATGTTATGATTATTTGCAGAGCTCGAGCTCTGCAGTCTTTCTCTCTTTCTCTTGCTCTAATCTATGTGGGCATTTCTATTATGCCTGTCAGCACAGCGTCTGAATGTCTTCTAGGGAAGAAGAAATAGTAACTCTTTTTTTCTCCTATCAACAAAATATGGACTTTATCTTGGCTAGCATGAAATCTTCTAAAAATGCCAGTGTGCCAAGAAGGAGAGCATGGAGATTTATCATGGATCCAACACCTCATTCTCCAGTCTACTTTCTCCTCTGTTTACGCATTGCTTTGAGTCTCTCTGTGACGATGGGAACGAGCTGATGTCTGTGGTATTCACAGGGTATTTATATAAGGAATGGTTCTTTAAGTATAGCAACAAGGTTAAGTGTGATGTAGCAACTCAAGAAGTGCTTCTGACAGCTGAGTCCCCCCATCCCAGAAAAGCATTGTCTGCTTTATTTTTATTGCAAATGCCACTTACATGTGAGATACTTAGCAATGCTGTTCACAGCACTAGGTCTGTCACACACAGAGGAACACCTACCATAAGTGACAAAGTAATCACAAGTCGTTGTGTAACAGATGTTTCATTCACGTTTTATATGATGTAAAACTCATCCAAAGAGTGCTCACAATAAGTTATGCTTCCTTGACCGTGCTTTGATTAAAGTTTTACCTCAGTCAGCTCTGCTGCTGGCCAGGGTAACAGGGGAGAGCCCTCTCACCTCCATTCACATTTCAAAATGAATGAAGCTACCAACAGTGCTTTGCTTGCATCTTCACCAAATAGAGACAGAGAGGTAATGTGTAAAGGTCTGTAAAATTCTAAAATACATTTTTTCTTCATCCTTCATATTAGTAATTCAAACTGTTATACTGTATACTTTAAGAATGAGACAGGAAGGAGCTTGTTCACTTCTTTGTGAGTTTTTCTTTTTTCTCAGAACAGTCCTTTGAAACCTTATTTGCATTGAAAATACTTATTGAAAAGCTGAGTGTCATGTCAGGTTCCTATTCTACTCAGAGGATGTAATTTTGCTTTGTAAATTGGTCTCTCATCTTGAATGAGCAAATAAGCATCCTGGTGGATGCCAATTAGATGAACTTTTGTATCCCAAGTAGAACTGCTGAGAGCAATTTTGATGGACTGAATTTGCATCTGAATATGCTTTCAACTGGATTTAAAACACATTGTAAAATCAGATTGATCTCTCCAGAGTTCCTCCAATGGAAAAGATTCCAGTAATGTAATTTTATATGGACAGGGTCAGAGCAAGACATTTTGATTTCTGTTTAGTTCTTAAGAATTCTTTTTCTTTTAACGACCCAAAAAACATATCTTAAAAAGTCAGTATGAAAGTATTTCAGTTTTTCTAAAAGTAAACATTGAGAATGGTTCCAGCTTTTTGTTTCTGTGCTTTTGAGACTTATCTTCAAGGAAAAATCTGGAGCACTGATTCCTATCAGAATCAAGTCAAACATTGAAATCCTGAAATTCTTTTGAAAAACAACTTCCATTCTCAGACTTAATCTGTAGACAGAGAAGCATTGATTGCTTAAAATGTTTCCAGCTGCAATAGTCTAAATCAGGAATTTAAAAATATTTTTGATAGATGTTGCCTTTGGTAATGGCAGCACTGGGTATAATCACGGACAGGAATAGCACTGATTACTGGTATCAGTCAAAAGCACTTCCAGCTCAGACTGTCTGTCTGCCCTTCAGAGCCAGCTTCCACACCATTATGGTTTATGTTGTGATCCCAGAACCGCTGAGATTTGTGCTGGGGTTTCTGGGCACTGGAGTGTGTACTAACCTGGACTTTCACTGTCTCCCTACATCTGAGGCTGATGTAAAGGGAATTCTAACTAGATTCAGGGAAACTATTTTTCAGGAGAAGCTGTTGATCACCATCCTCCCAAGGGCAGGCAGGATTAGTGTGCACTTTAAAAATCTGTTCCTCTGCATCCTAAACACCCCAGGCTATAGCAAAAGTGCATAATCATCTTGTCTTTAGACAAATGATATGTCAGCCTTTTGCAGTGAAAATACTTTTCTCCCAGCTCCATGGAGCTACAGATTGGTGCTACTGATGTACCTTCGTAATTCTTGTTCATCTGGACTCACAAAAAAACCTCCAACTATTTTTATTGGTAGCAACTGTTAGGGGAGATGAAAGATGCTGTACTTATAAAACCTCTTGTGAATTCTTATGGTTCTGCTTGGATTTAAAGGTTCAGCTTCAGCACTGGTGGGCATTGCAACACAAGGACAGACAGTGACCAGTGCTCTGGGATAAGGCATCACACCAACTGAGCAAATGTTACCCAAGACATCACTCTTATGTTGTTCCTGAAGTCTAAAATAAAATCCTGTATTATTGTGAGGCATGAACTCCAGGAGTCACTAAAGGAAAGACACCTTAGCAAACATATGGAGAGTCTCCTGTTCTTAAAAACAACGATGGTAAAATTACTGTTCTTCACTGAAACAGAGGGACAATGAGCCAGAGATGCCTCTCTCCCTCCAGCAATCTCCTCTGTGTCAAAGATATTTTTCTAAGGAATTCCCAACGTGGCTAACCTTATCCCAGTGCTACACCTGAAGGGAGCCTTGATGAAGACATTTGGCAGCTACTTTTGTTTCCTGTATCAGAATAAACACAACTGAATCAGTCCTCTAAAATTAGCACCCAGAGGCTGCGGCGGAGGAGCCCTTCTGTGGAAGACTTCTCGTGTGTCAGGCTGTGAAGATCAGCTGCAGGACTGCTCTGTGACCCAGACCCTCCTGAGAATGGCCATCCTCAGATGGCCTGTGGCCCCCACAGGCTCAGTTCCCAGCCCCAGGCTCCCTCCTCTGATGGAGTTTTCAAGAGGTGGAGTGTAACACTGCCCCTGAGGAGTTGAACAACTTCCATTGTCTCTTATACAGAACTTGTGTGCACTCAAGAGAAACGAGGAGGAAGGAAAAATATCTTTCCTAGGTTTTGCTTTTCCTTTTGGAGGGAGTTATTTCTTCAGTCACCACCTTTACCATTCCCCTGTGCTCCTGAGCTGTGAGCTGTCTCTCTGTAGCCAGAAGGAGGCTGAATTTATCAGATGCTCTGCTCAGCCACTGTCTGTATCGTGATGAATGTTGCTGTGGGCAGACAGTGTAATGGCAGGGAACCTTTGAAGAGCCTGGGAGGGAAGGAGGAGGGAGAACAGTGTCATCTTGACATCTCAAAAGCCCGTCAGTTTCCAGGAATAAAGATCACCCATACCCTTTCCTACCCTCCCAGACAAAGCCCTGGCCTGTGCTGCTTTCTAAAGGAGAACCCCACATACCTCACAGTTATTACATAAAGATTGTTTATAGCAGCAGCCAGACAAACTCATAAACAATACCTCTCCCAAGTTCACACAAAATGCCAGTCTTCAGGGAGCTGGAAGATAAACATGAATCTGTGCAGTTCTTTTAAATAGAAAGTTCTACAGCAAATGATGGCTTTATCTCTTTAAATGCCTGCTCTACAATTTTGAGGGATAAAGTTTGAATCCTTATTATAGGTTATTAGAAGCACAAGAAACACTTTGCTACAGCTAAGAAAAGCTTTCAGATGATTACGAGTTTAAAGCTTCATGTTGTCTATGCTGCTGGGTTAGCAGCCTCCTAACTGTGCCGTATTTTTTGTAGCTGCAGAAAATGGTATGTTGCACTTCAGAATTGTTTGGGAGAAAATATATATTGCATACAGATGGAGAGATTGGGAATTTTTACCCCCAGAAGAGCTCTGTGGTATTGAATATATCAAAAGCAACCCTTAAACTTTCCATATTCTCATATAAAGATGCTTGCATATATGCACACGAGCACATTTTGGCACATCACCCTTCTGGACGTATGTCCAGTGACAGAACTTCATCTTGTGGGAGAAGTTTGCTTCAGCCATTTCTTTTCCAGAGAGACGTGGCCAAACATCTTCACCTCACTTTTAGTCAGTGAGCCTGCAGAGAGGTCAAAGTTAGAGTTACATCATTTCCAGAGACTCTATAATCAGCGCTAGGTATAGCCAACTATAATCAGATGATTGCAGTCAGCAAAATTATCCAGGTCATCTTGCCCCTATGAAAAATGGGGAAAAAAAATCCTTTCCAGAAGGTGTAAAAGCTTTTGGGTTGTCACAAGGTATGGGGGGAAATGCTATCCTAATTCTGTGCTTGAGCTTCTTTGTGTTGGTGTTCAGTTGATGTTGCTGACCTGGACCCCTGCTCAGAAAACACAAAGGGTTACTGGAAAATGTTCATACAGAGCTTTGGAAAAATGAACTGGAGATGCAAATCAGAGTCACTGAAGGCTGCAGGTTTCTCTGGGAACTGCTGTAGGCAAGACTGGCCCTCAGTACATGGCGTCTTTTTCCTCTCATCAAACAAAATTGCCAAAGTGTAGAATGTTTCCCTGCAAATCACTTTCCTCAGAGGAAGAAAGTGAAGCTAATGAACCTGGGGAAGGAAAACTCAGTGTTAGCAACACTGAATCTCTCCTATTCATGAGGAACCCTCTGTTTCAGCCTGCCAGATTGAACAGTCGTTATTAATCCCATTCCACAGCACTGATTACATTAACATTATTCTTTTGTACTGTACAATACTATACAACACTGAAACCTTGAGGAGGTAAAAGCTAAGCAGGGTAGACTAACAAGAAGAATCCATTACTCTGTAAACTAAAAAAATCTGACCTTTTGCAGCTTTAACCTGAGCAGGAAAGATCCACTTGCTAATAAACTATCCAAAGAGAGGGAGAAGGAGAGAGAGAACAGGCTGAACCTTTTACAAGACGCTAAATGGAAGCTTTTTCTTGTCTAACATTTTTTCACTCATGAAAACTCTCACTCAATTCCAGTTGAAAGCAGCTGTTTCCCTAGAATGGGCTGCAGCTTTCCTATTTTTCCTCTCTTGGCCTCATGCGTGTCAGAATTTGATATATTGACTTCCACTTAAAAAGTGTATATAAGCCTTTTTTTTTCAGTCATGAAAATATTCTTGCAATAATCTTTAAAGATAGCACATGTTCTATTGCCTCAGAAATGTGTTCTCTGTAATACCTTTTCTCAAGATTGTCTTTAGGACCACTCAGGGTACTTATCTTGGTTGTATATAAAAATTCCAAGATATGTTGCTGTTCTCTGCCGTTAGGTGGATGCTATTTGATTTTAGCACTCAGTTAATGAAAATGGAAACATTGAGATACATTCAAACTTTTGGCAATTTTGCTTATTTTCAAAATCCTATTATATACCATTCTTATTGCAGAACCCATTCACGAAGAAAGTCACATTTCATGTTCTAGTTCTATCAAGTGCTAAATACTCCCAGCAAGGTACTCGAGTCCTTCTACAAAAGACCTACGTAGCAAGGTCTTTTTCAGTATCAGATTCTCCTTAAAAGAGGTGTCTGGATTCCCACTTATGTTTAGAAAAGTCAATCTCTCTGCAGCAAAACTGTCTCTACAGGATTTCCTATTGACTGCCCTGAGCTCCTCCTGCCGCATGCTGGCTCTTGGCAGCTCATCCTCGCTCTCACTTTGGAGGGACCTTCACCACTACACTCAGGGGAGTGAGTTTTACTTCAAGAGCTGCTTCTCTGTGTCTAAATCCCTTTGTCTTGTGTAAACTGCAGCATTCCCCAGCACCCAGGTCTGGATGTCTGTCTGAACTGCCTGGGTACAAGAGCCCCCACCTTATTTTAGGTCCTTAATAACCAAGAAATCTAAAAGTAAAGGCAACCTCTGAATATGCCTTACTTTAAAATCAACAAGCCTCTTTGCATTTTGCTTTCTACTTCTCACTCCTTCTCAATCCATCTGTTGGATCTGCACCAGCAGACAGAGCCACATGACTTGCACTACAGGATGAAATGACTTTAAATGGCAACGTGGCACTGGTACAGCAATAACATCTCAGCAGCAGACAGTGTGAGATTAATGTCACAATTAGCAAGTGGATGTTTGATATCTTAACCTCAAGGGTTCATTGGGCTTGTAAATCTGTAGGGGCTCAGCTGGGTTCTCCGTAGTTACAGATCACAGGAATAATGTAAACAGGCATTTACTGGGGCCTGGTGGAACTAGAAAGTCTGTGTTTGCTTGAACAGTCTTTATAAAAGGTAGAAATCTTGTTATAATATAAACATGAATGTATATGTGTATAAACACTGTTTTATGGATGAAAATTTAATAAACCTAAACTCAGTAAGCAGAAGTTAAAAGCAACTGCATATTAAATATTGAAAGGGAAAAAGAGCAGCTCCTTCATACTTGTGAGCTCAGACATGGTAAGTTTAAGCAAATATTGTGGGCAGAATTCCTCACTGTTCTTGTCAACCTGAAGAAAAATAGAAAAAGAACAGCAAAATACCCAAACCTGTGCAGTCCCTGAGCTGGGAGAACTGAGGCACAGCAAGCAGATCTGATTCTGAGAGTTTTCTGGGTGCCACTTGTCAGTGCCCACAGACACCACGGTGTCCCAAAATCAAACAAAACCCACACGTCTGGCAGCGTCCAGCCCTTAATGTTGTGGCTGCTACTGCTCTCTGCTGGTGCAGTCAGACTGAGGAAAACATTCTGTACAAACCAACCCTAAGAAAAGAAATGCTGCTGCCTAGAGCTGGGCAAAGAGTGACCATTCTCCATCGGGAAGGTTCTGAGATTTCCAGCCTTTATTTTTCTTTCTGTTTTTAACAGGTGTTGGTATATCTTCACACCTGACAAGGGAAATATTTGGGATCTATCAAAATAATCTATTTCAACAAAACAGATTTTTTTTCTGAACTTTGAAACTTTCCTGTTATAATATGCAAAGTTTAAAAGCAAAAAAAACCCCAAACTGTTTTGAAAGGGAGAAAATGGGTATTGTCTAGTCCGAAAATGTACCTGTCCTTCATTCAATTCCCTTTCCTCTGAGTACACTTCAGCCTTCTTTCTGTAGTTCGTTTTCTCTGAAGCCCCAAAACTGTTGTACAAGTATTTTCTCTACCTCATGTGGCTTTTCAGAGGGAGATTTATTTAGAAATTCAGGTGACTTAGAGTATGGAAAACACTGGCTGAAAAAGAGCACTAAAGAAAATGATTGTTTATTCCAAAGAAGAGGTGTAAAGTATGTTATAAAGATCAAGATGTCATTTTACCTTCATGAAAGTTCTACTTGCTGCCTCTGTTTAACTATCAGCTTCCTTTTTTCTTTTCCTGATGGAAGAATCCCTGTTTTTTTCTAACTGTTCTTTTTTCTACACACTGAGTGGAAATACATTAGAGTAAACAAAAAGACACATTATTCAACAGTGTCATTGTTGATCCCATGTAAAATAAAAACAAGGAAAGGGTGTAGATCATAAACCAACTAACTGCCTATTTTACAGGGGAAAAATACACTTAAGAGAGACATTTAGGTTTCCTTTTTGCAAATCTCTATTTTTAACTGGAATGAACATGGTGTCCCCTTAAGCTTCAGCTCTTCAGCACAGCTTCAATCAACACAGCAACTTACAAAAATATCCTCAGCTCTACTATGTTCTTTCCCCTCATAAACTAAATAGAGTATCAGTCTATCTCACTCCTCCCTACACATCTTGCCATCACAAAACCACCCACTGAACAGTCCTACTAGGTACTAAATTGTAGTTTAGTATCTTTTGAGTAAAATCTCATGTGAATGCATCTCGTAGCTGAATAATTGAATTTTACAGCTCCCTGCTCCTGTGTGGACAGGATTTGCACTCAAGGGTAAACACAGTTAACAGGTTTGATCAATGTGTGTTCAGCATGTAAGTGCCCTTTGATCTCCGGCCCCAGAGGATCCTCAAATGTGATACTTCAGAATTTGTGATTTGTTTTTAATGGCTGTAGCAAGGATAAGAAGCTTTCACAATGCCCATCACCAGAGTCCCACTGTCCTTTGATTTATGTCATTCCTATGCCTTTAAAATGTTACAGAAAAAGGCTGTATTTATGGCAGGTTTTCTACAAAGTCACTGAAAGTGGTTTCAGAACATGTAATGCATCGTATAGGTACACATTCTATTACCTTTTCTGAGTGCCTTGCTACTTTCATTCACACTAATCAGATTTATATGTCCCAGTGGATGAAAGAATGGACTGCAGAGATTTTAATTCAACCTATTAGGACAAGTGGCTGACTCAGAGTTGAGAAGGAGCATGACCTTTCCTCATCAGTTTGCTCTTACAGCCAATGCAGAAAATCTTCTCGTAATCCTGAGTGAGAAAAATAAATTTTGGGTGTTTCTTGAGTGGCTTTTCTGGCCATTTTGTCCTCAGTACAGCTTGTGTTCATGGAGCAGCTTTCAGACTGTTGGAGACACCTTTTCTTCATCATCCTCAGCTTATGGGATCAACTTAATTTATAGCTAAGGCAAAAATTGCAATTAGAGTATGGGATTGGGGTGGTTTCTAATACTTAGTACCTTTTCTAGTGCAGACACATTCCTGGGAAGATTTTCAGAAACCTCTGGCTATCTTTCCTCTGGAATTCATGTTTCATCTTTCCATCTGGTCTCAAAGATTTCTTGGGAAAAATTCCCGCTTTCAACAAAAATGTGTGTAGAGAGAGAGAAAAGGATAAAAAGTCACCACGTACTAAACACCCATGGCAGATATCACAGTCTTCACTCTTCTTTCTGTCCTCCAGGTAGGGCCTGTTCACTGTAGTCCTCCTCAGCCCTCACTTTTGGGCCCTTCCAGGGAATTTAGGCCACATTCAGGTTGCTCAGGGATCTATAAGATCAGGCTTCAGCTGGGTGTCAGTGCAGGTTTGGTGAGCATGGGTTGGTGTCTGGATCCACGAGCTCAGTGACTCCACAAAGTGCATTCAGAAATGCTCAATGACCTTAAAGGATCAGCCAGGCTTGAGAAGAAAGCGATCCTGCTCACTCTCTGGGGTCACCCAGCCCCAGCAGGTGCAGGGGACCTGGATGTCACCCTGTGCAGCGAGCGCTGTCACCCTTGGTCCTTTCCCTGCCTCCTCTGTGTCTGTCTGTTGGAGAAATGAGGGGGATCATGAGGCTGCACTCCTGCCTGCCCTGGGGCCATGGGCAGCAGAAGCAACCCCTGGAATGGGATTATTTGGGATGCAGGCACGGGGTTTGATCCCTGCAGCACTCTGCACACAGCCCTGGGCACAGGCACCATCCCAGCCCGGCTCCCTGCTGTGTCACCGGAGATGGAGCTGCAGGAGCTGTCCCTCAGCCCCTGGTGACACTGCCTGCAGCCTCTTCTCCTGGAGGATCACAAGCTGAAAGCGCTCTCCTGTCACTGGGCACACTTAGGCCTCCCAAAATTCTTCCACATGAGCTGGAAGCCCAATCTGAGCAGTTTTATCTCTATCAACTTTGAGGCTGTGCTGTAAAGCCTGTTTGACTTCTCAGGCATTTGTTTGAAGAATATGTTTGAGGTATGTTTATTCATGGATTTCTTTCTTAAAGGCCTTGGCTTTTATTATACCATCGAGGCATCAGGAATTAATGTTGATGTCACCATAGTTCAAATTATTCATTTTAAATTAGACTTATTGCTGGAAATGAATCCAGACTCCTTACCACTGGAAGTCCATCAATTTCAATACAAACAAGGAATTAATCAAGTGAAGCACTACAAGTCAGGCAGCAGCAGAAGTCCAGGCAATGTAAAATGTATTTTAGCTCTTCGCTCCCCACTTCTACTGGGAGATCTACACATCCTGATGACCCTGCTCATGTGGACAGCTTGCAGGATGCTCTTTTTCAGTGGCCAAGTTTCCTATTTTAATTAGATTAACCAGAACACAGGGAGTCTATGGAGAAAATTAGGTTGAAATATATTAAAAAAAAAAAAAAAAGACAAAGACAGAAAGAAACCCTTCATCAATGATTCTGTTTAAAACGTGAGTGTTATTTCAAGACCAAATTTCAAAATTCAGTTGAATATTTTTAGTACTCTGTCATACTCTAACTTCAGCTGGCAACTAAGAGCCACACAGCCGCTTGCTCACACACACACACCAAACCCTGCAGTGGGACGGGAAAGAGAATAAGGTAAAGCCTGTGGGTTGATATTAGAACAGTTTATTAATTGAAAAAAAAAGTAAAATACAATAATAATAATAGCCATAATAGTAAAAATACTAATAGTAAGGAAAATGAAAAAGAGAGAGAGAGGAATAAAACCTAGGAAAAGCAAGGGATGCCCAGTGGAGCTGCTCACTACCTGCTAAGCCATTCCCAGCCTGCCCCTGAGCAGTGATCAGCCCTTTTTGGCTAATTCCCCCATAGTGTCTTTGCTGGGCATGATGCTCTGTGTTCTGGAATATCCTTTTGGCCAGCTCAGCTCAGCTCAGCTCAGCTCAGCTCAGCTCAGCTCAGCTCAGCTGTCCTGGCCATGCTCCTGCTCGCGGGCACTGAAAATCCTTGATGCAGGATCAGCACTGCTGAGCAGTAGCTAAACCACCAATGTGCTATCAACATTATTCTTACACTAAATGCAAGACTCAGCACTGTCACAGCTACTAGGAAGAAAATTAACCCTATCCCAGCTGAAACCAGGGCAAAGTTTCTGTTTAAAATAGTCACATATATTCTGTAGTTAGTCACAGTAACTCAACAGGATTGAAGGAGAGCAGCTCTGCATTAGCAAGTTTTTGGTGTAGAGAATGGATCTCTGTGCCAAAGTCCCAAGGATGTGCTTTTTCCATGAGAATTGGTGGGTTTACAGCTGCTCTGCAGTGGTAGAAGTTGCTGCTGCTACTCCTGTTGAGTTGCAGGATTATTAATTATACTTTTAAAAAGTATAATCTTTAATTGTAAACAAAAATATTTCAACTTGTCTTTGTGGTGTATTCAGTAACTGACAATTTTTATAATTTTTTTTCTTAGGGATTTACAAAACTTGCCTCCATCTTACTGTGTTTAATTTTTCTCAAACCGGATAGCAGCATCTGTCAATTTTGCATGTGTGCAGTTTTTATGTACATGTCCTTCAGCTCTTCTAATGAAACAGTATAATTAAACATTCAGATTTGCACTGCTCTTTGTCATACACCATCTAAGTCTGGGGAGTTTGTTGAAAAAAAGGCAGGGCATTTTTAGTTGTTCATGAAACACGAATACAAAACAGAATGTAAATTATGCATTGATACTGTTTAATGCTATGGTTTTCTTTAGGCCTCAGTTATAACTAAAAGTAATTTGTCTGTTATATATTATCTTTTTTCATCCCATCACTAGAAGACACAGGATGCTGAGGTGTCCCCAGTTTCCTGAGAAGTGCTGATTGCCTGGTCAGTGGAAGATGTCATTGACTATGGCTGGGGTTGGCACTAGATGATCTTTAAGGTCTCTTCCAAACCAAAGAATTCTGTGGTTCTATGATATTGATTCAAATAGGAATGTGACTTTGATTCCAGTAGGATTTATCAGCACCTGGCATCTTTGTGGAACAGAAACAATTTTTTCAATCTTCTTATGATATATGGAAAGTCTGTGTTGGTCTGCAATGCTCAGGCTGTGCCCAAGGCTCCAATTGATGCTAAGGGGTGCCTAATTGATATTGTTTCTTACCTAGAGGTTTTTTGGGTTTTTTTTAAATTTTAGTCAGTACATCAGATGAAGAGAGGAAAGTGGACTGAGGCTCTGAGCAAGGGAATGAATGGTTAGAAAAGCCCACAGTCTTTCAGATTTTCTTTGATTATTATGTCTGTGACTGCATCAAAAACAAATTTGACATTCTGGGTGTCTGTGGCACATGTCAGGTGACAATATATCTCTTTATCTTGTTTCCTTATGTTCAAGTCTAGAAATTGTTTCTTGATGTAATTTGCAGCATCTTCAAATGTGTTTTGTCCTAGTGGAAAGAAAAATGAAAGCAAAAGAAGACACATTTCAACTGGTAATTCCTTACAACTGCAAAGAGACAAGAAATAATGTTTTCTGTCTTTTTTTTCTTTTCTTTCTATTCCAATTAACTTCATGCATTAAGTATGATAATTTTGTATCTAAATTGGTTTTTCTCTGGCAATTTTGACACATATATTCTTATATATTCTCTCACATCAGTTGGGAACATCTGGTGGTTTTTTTATCTCTAGTAGACACCACTGTGGCATAGAAAAAGAGACAGACTTCCCTTATGGAATGAGTTCTTAAAACAGGTACAAAAATCTTGGATTCAGTTGTGGTGTGTGTGTGAGTGTTAAGCCACTGACTTGTACTGAAATATTGGCTGAGTCCGTCACAGCACACTTCAGCCATCTGAAACTTTGAGTTTGCTTAGTTTCCTCTACCACCGATGGACAGAAATAAGCATCTCCAGGGAGAGTCATGAACCCACCCAAGGACAAACATGGTGAGTAGGTGAGATGGGTTGAATTCAGGCCATGTCTGTCTCATACCATTCTTTCATGAGAAGATGTTCAATAAGATGTTCAATATTTAAAGGCTTATATATAGGTGACATGAGTGAAAATCTGTTTTAAATGTATGTCCCACGCTAAAC
This sequence comes from Acanthiza pusilla, assembly GCA_036630365.1. Lineage (NCBI taxonomy): Eukaryota > Metazoa > Chordata > Aves > Passeriformes > Acanthizidae > Acanthiza > Acanthiza pusilla. The sequence goes on from JAXCHO010000079.1 coordinate 42,694,031, forward strand.
ATCTGAATGTGTTTTCTCCTGAACACTCCAAACTTACCATTATACTCAGGAAAGCAGATATTCAGGTGAACTTTTGTTATTTTCTCTTGAAAGAGGTCTTTTTTGTTGAGGAACAGCACAATGGAAGTGGCTGCAAAGCACTTATGGTTGCAGATGCTGTTGAACAGATGAAGGCTTTCGTGCATTCTGTTCTGTTGAGATGCAAAAGGTAAACATGAGACTGACAAATCTTATCCCCATATGTCATTTTTCTGCAATGTTCTTTACTGGAAAGAACCAATACAGTGTAATAGCCTTTAAATGATTATCAGAGAATGGGAATAGTTCTGATGTGCCTTCAGAGAGGCAATTTAGAAGCAAAAAACTGAGAAGCAAAGAGGGCTGCTTGTCTGTTCTGACTCACCACTTCTTTATCTTCCACCAGAACCATGTCATAGGCACTGAGTGCAGCACAGAATATGATGCAAGTAACTCCTTCAAAGCAGTGGATCCACTTTTTTCTCTCTGATCGCTGTCCACCCACATCAAACATCCTTTGCAGAAAGAATAACATATGTACAATGTAAAGCACTAATAAGGATGTAGTCATGCTTTTAATGCACAGAGTTCAACTGGAGATGAACAACAAATACCCAGCTTTTCCAAATATTGGTCTGTTTCCATCCCAACAGGTCAAGGAGTGCTATGTGTTGTTACTCATGGCTTTGTAGTGGGTATAAAATTAAATATAAACGCTTAAATACCCCTGCATGTAGGAAAAACATTCAGTAATTTCAGGTGGCACTCTGCGTTGAGGAAGTGGGGCTTAGTGCAGGACAAAGACCACCAGGCAAGGATTTATTCATGGCAGAGTTCTGAGACATCGATAGAAGACCCTCAGATCCAGTGTCATTTGTTACTTCATGGTTTTGCTTGCAGTGAACTGACACAATGATCAATAAGACATTTGCTAGTCATGGACTGACCTCCTGGTTGTGTATAAATAGATTTTGCCACCTGCTCACCGCCCTGGTGTGATCACTGAGCTTGCTCCTTAACCAGCATCACACCTTTGGAGGGTCTCTTCCCTATCCCTCTCAATAGCTGCTCCCCAAGCAGCAACTCCTAGAGAGCAGAAATCCCTTCATTTGTGCAGAGGGAACTGTAGGGCTGTCCTTCTCTGCATTAATTTCCTTCTGCCTTTGCCAGGAATTGCTGCTACCTTTGGGCAGTGTCATATGAACTTTCTATAAACTCTTCATGGGATCCAAAGCCAGCTGAGCACACCCAGCTGGGACCCACTTAGGGCCCAACTGAGCTGGAGGTGCCACCAAAGCTACCACTGCTCTGCTGAGCCCTTTTTCCAAAATTCCCCCTTACATCTGCAGCTCTTCACTGATGAGGAGTAGGGCTTTCTTTTCACTATTTTTATGAAACAAAAGATGCCAAACTTGAAGATTTTTCAAGTGCATTAGAAAGCAGGGGAAACATAAAAAATCAAATTTATCCTACCCTTAGGTTTTCTGTTTCCTAGTGTGCATGATGACTTTTCCCTCTGCTCTCTGTTGTTGAACTTAATACTGTAAAACCTAATCCCCTGTTGGATTACCCCTTCCTTCAAGAATATGCATTTGATCTCTGGATCCTGCAGTATCTAAAAATTAAACACTACTCAGTTCTTATAGCAATGAATATAATGGGATTCAGTAAGAAACAATCATGTCAGAAGTAAACAGAGCAAGAATAATTTGTTACTGAAACATTTTTTTTGCAGTGTCTTAATCCTCTGCTTCCTTCACCATCAACACTGCATCTGATGTTACTAAAGTTTATTTTTTATAATTTTTCATCCTTCTTAGAAAAAATTAAACCCTTTCCAATGCTTATAATGAACTGTTTCTGTAGCTGAGGAGTAAACAATTTTTTTTGGGTACATTTCATCTTTTTGATTATTGGGTGTCTGTAAAAGTGAATTATTTTGTAAATCAGGAAGCTGTTGTGAAGCAAGATTTCAATAACAGTAATGGTATTTTTGCAAGCATATCTTCACTGAGTTCAGAAGGTCTACTGAAAAGCAGGGCCAGTATAAATAAAGTATCTTGACTTTTGTCTGCAATTAGTGCCCAAAATCACCTGCCATTTCTTCATTTGTGGTGTATAACTCTGAAATCACTGTTAGAGCTGGGAAAAAAAAAAACTTCAAAATTTAGTCTTCAGGAAAGTTTTGTTTCAGCATACATAATCATATGAATCAGTATTCACTTCCTGTGAGCTTTTAGCATGTGGTTCTTTGAATATTCATGAGAAGTCAATTAAAAAGGACAAGACCAAGGCTTGGGGCAATGCTTAGGGGCAGTTTTTGTTGTACTAACATTAGTTTGCTTTGCACTTCTCAGCCCAGAACTGAACATGTACACATGTAAAACCAAAGTCTCTCCATGAATGGTAGAAAATGAGGTGATCTTCTTCTTTTACCAATATAGTCAAAGTTAGTATAGAAATCAATATATTTTCCCAGAACTGCTCTTGAAAAACTTAGCTGCTGATATAGAATTAGCTATATATTCATTAAGTGGTATACACAGTGAGACTAAGATAAAGATAAGACTAAAATAAGGTTTGCCTGATTTCAAACTCTTCCTAGCACACCAATAGAAGAAGACCGATGAAGATCAGACCTTCTTTTAAAAACATTTAAATATGTTCTGAGCTCAAAGTCAACATTAGTTGTGAAATTAACTGAAGAGCACACAAAAGCTAAATTGCACTAAACCAGCAAAGTAATCACTAAGCAAGGAGCAAATAAAAATCGATGTTTTCTGTTCAACTGTAATTCAGCTCCCTGGAGCACTACCGGGATTTAGACTTTTACTGCACAGATACAAAATGTTTTCTGCCTCATTCAGTTCAGTAAAGGGACAAGTGTTTAGTGAATGAGGCACCTGTTCATGGGGTTTTTGTGTCCATGTACGGCTTGTGACCTGAACCTCATCAGTACATCAGCCAAAACTCACTCCGAGTGTGTGTTCCTCTCTTTATATAGGTTTCTGTGGTACTGATAAAATTGGGTGCAGAGACATCAGGATCCTCAGGCTGTTTTGCATTGCTATGGCAATGCAAAGCAGCAGTAACTGGCTGGTTAATGGATTTATAATTGTTTTGCACCACTTCAGCAGCTCAAACCACTGAAATTACTTTGCAGTGATTTTACCTAATAATACTCAACTGCCTGAAACCACCAATGAATTTACTCACAGAACACTACTGTGATGCATAGCAGAGAGGGTAAAAACAATGGAGGTTGTGTTTGTGGCGGCATTAAGAACCTTCCTCTTCTTTGCAGACACTCAGTAACTAAACTCTCAGCTGTGCCACATTTCAGCTAGACCTAAACACTAATGCTGATATTCTCATATCAGGACTGATGGCATCCATGCCAATGAGGCTTTGCACTCTGGTGGTTTCTTTCTCCACCCTAAATTTATTTCTTACATGAACTATGAATGTAACCAAAATTCAGATTTCCAGTGTACAAAACCATCTGGAAATATGTTAATCAGAGAAAGAAAAGATGATATCTATGATGATATCTATATTGCACTGTTGCATTTGTTGGCAAGTCCTGAATTTTCACAAGTGACCAGAATATTAATAGGCGATAATTTATTTGTAAGACATCTACATCAAAATCTCATTTTTTATGTGAAATCTCTGTTGTGTCAAAGCATCTGTGTGGTAGCATAGATGGTTTGGGGAATGTTTAATTGGCACATGAGGAGGAAGAAAGAAGCCAAATGAAAAATGTAAAAGTTATAATCCTTATGCTTTATAAATCTGTCTCTACAGGCAGTTTCTTGTCTAGACTGCATTCCTCAATATGCGCTCCAGCCTTTAAATTAAGAATTAAATGGATTTCAGTCCACAGAGAAAAGCATTATAGAACATTGAAACTACCATAATTCATTTACATCCATTTTCACATTCAATTAGATGTTTTTAATTGGTTCACCAAGCATAACAAAATCTTGAGTATCTGAAAGTGTAAAATATTTCAGTCAAATTTCTCAGAGGCATTATTTTCAAATTTTTTTTCTGAACATTTTGTTTTTCATCTTAATGAGCATGAAGGCATGCATAATAATGCTGAAATTTCCCATGGGACAGAATTTTTTTTTTTGCCAACTGCAGTGCATTCCAGTGTTAAGAGCAGTTATTTCCATTCTCAAAAGAAGAGTGAAAGGTTGAGAGTGCATGCAAATTGATAGACATAAAATGTTTTTGCATGCTGTTAAGAACATTTAAGTAGGCAAATTTCATAAATGTCACAATTATTCAAATGGTAGGACATAACTAATGCTTTTTAGACACTTACATATGTAAAAATGGCCTTTTAGAACCTGATATTCTGTGACCTGTTTATAATAACACATTATACACTCCAAGTTGGAATCCTGATAGTAAAATATCTTGCCTTTACAGCTGTGTAAAAATGTTAAATAAGAGTGGATTCGAGGATAACACAATGGGATTACCTGCGTTATAACAGGTCAATATCTTTTGGAAGAAAAAACTTAAGGATAAACTCCAAGAACAGTGTCAAATATGGCTTTCATACCTGAAGTTTAAATCCTTGAAAGAAAACTGGGTCTCTATAATGCCAGTTGTCTGCACCCGGGAGTGCAGCACGTCCTGCTCAGTTGGGACATAGTCTGGCATGGCCAGCCTGTCCAGATCGTTGAGGTAACTAAGGAGAGAAAGAAAGAAAGAAATGGGGGTTAGTGAATTCAAAAAGTGAAATGTCCATTACATAATCGCTCCACATTGAGCCACTTTTAAGTAGATCATCTAAATTACACATTTAAATATATTACTGGTGGTTTTTATACAACTTAGTTCCAAAATTCAGAGCCTTTCTTTTTTTTTTTTTTTTTTTTTCTTGTATAGAGAAGTGTATTTTGGTTGCACATAATAAACATCTTTCTGAAAATTTCAGCTAAGGAAAATCCTTATTTTCCTTAGGGATGCCTAAAACCCACCTTGTCAAAGGGGTTTTGGTAATTTTCTCTCAGCAAGTGGGAATTGCTACCCCAGGGCAAGAACCACAAGCATCCTTCAGAAGCAGATGCATAAGGAGTCACCTAAGCCTGTCAGACTGGTTGCAAGAGCATTTTCCTTCCTAAGTGAAAGGGAAGGCATAATATTTTGGAGGAATTCACTTTTAAGGGCTGTTTTCCCTGTAGACCTCTCAATTTACAAGAAGAAGGGACATGGTGTTTTTAAAAAAAAAAAAAAAAATTAATCAAATCAAGAGCTTCAATGAAGCTGAGGATCCCCTGGGTTAGGTTTCTGACAAGTCCCTGGAAAAGCGTGGATTATCTGCTTTTATGTCTGGCATACAGCGATAAAATCTGCATGAAATGAGAACCCAAACCAAATCTTTCAAGCCTGTTTTTGTCCAACCCTTCTCCAACCCTTCTCCTGTCTCTTCTAGGGTCACACAGCTTTCTTTAAAAGGCTGGGAAGAGCCTCTGAATCCTACTGGCTGGGCTAGGAATCTGTATAGAGAGGTTATGAATTGACAAAAGGAAAAGAAAAGGTGCTGCCTGAGTAACTTCCTACATTTTAACTGCTAATACTCAGAGAACAAAGCCAAAAGCAAGAAACCACATGCAATAGCTGAAGCATTTTCAGTGTCCCAATTGGCACCTTCCTCTTTGTAACCTTGTGTCTCTGACAAACAAAACTGTGTCTCTAATGCCTGTTAGGCTCTATGCCGTTTTTTTCTCCTCTCTAGGCTAAGTGTGCCCAGCAGGAAATTCTGCTGCTCAGTTTAACCACAATCTTCCAGAAGAAACCTCACAGCTCATCATCCTTGTCTGCAATATTTAACAGATCTGTAAGAAAAATAAAAAATTGAAGAATAAAATGAAATGAAATAAAATAAAATTCTTAAAAAGCTAGAATCTTTCATTTGGATATTTCCAAGTAATGACTGGGAATGGGATTTTCATATTTTAAGTTGAATAAACTGTATCCCCTCTGCAAGGAGTGTTGAAGCTGATCTGAGTAATTCAATGATTTCACATTATTTGAGGCCAGGAAACAATCTGTTGGGAAGGAAAAAAAACCAAAAAGACCAATAAAAGACAAAAAAAAGACCAAAAAAAAAGGAACCTATAGCTCTGTTTCTCTGAGGAGGGCCTGAGGCAAACTCATCTCAGCTCACCTTTGTGGAAGGCAAAAACAAAAGACGTTTTGTTATTTATAAAGCATATAAGCCTTAAAATAAACACTTGAATAGAAAATAAAGTTCTGATCGTTCTTAGCCACAAATGCATAGATTCAATTCAACGCAGCCAATTGTAATTGCATTAAAAATTAGACCAAGTTAATTATCTAGTTAATGGAGCAAGAGAGGCAATTTCAGGCTCTTCCTAGAGCTGTAGGCAGCTCCAAAGGGAAACTGCAGAGCATCTCTTCCCTGGCAAAGGAGGGAATGCAAACTCATAGGTCAGTAAATGCTGATCTTTCCTTGGCTTCAATGAGGTGACAGGATTGAGAGGCAATTGGCTGAGCAAGCAAGATGCACTATGTACTCCTGGTAGCTATACAATGACATTTAAAGTCATGATTTATAATCCAAATTTTGCCTCTTCAATTTTTTAAAAAATGGGATGATGATACCCATCATTCCGTTTTAAAACAGAATAAATTCCAGGTAAGTCTAAGGAAGAATTTCCAGCCAAATTTGATAAATAGGGGATTTTTCTGTTATTCAGATGATGTCAATTTTTTTTCAATTAAAACACACAAGGAAAGGGAGCGATTAAACTTCATTAGCTTGAATTAATAATGAAAAATCTCAGAGACGATAGTCAGAGTTTACACAGTATCAATCAATATTCCTTGTAGGAGCTGATTCACAGGAGCTGATTCACAGGGTTTTGGGTTTAAAAGAAATTGAACTGCAGCATTAGATGGTCGATTGACTGTAGCTGACTTTGAACTGATCATTAGAAGCCCATCAGCAAGGGCAAATATTAAGTTGATTTTAGTGGTTCAGAGCCACAGGCTAGAATTTTAGAAGCATCAGGTACCAAAAGATGAAGACAGAAGATTAGCAGGATTTTCAAGAAATTAGCGGAAATATTAAAGCAGATGAAAAACATATCACTGTAGTTGTTTTTAATGTAACTCTAGCAATAAATATTAATTACAGACAAAATCTATATTAACCTCCTTAAATACTGAAACCTATTGCAAGTTAAAACAGGGTACTGACAATAACACTGAGAGGGAATTAATTTAGATTCTTCTATCTTCTTTTTAGACAACAAAACCTAATCCACCAGTCATGGTGTACACATGGTGTACACATAGGGTGTTAGCTGGTAAAAAGGCTTTTATTTTTTTTAATTCAAGAGTAGTTTTCCTTTTAATTATTATGACTGATTTCTTATGGGCTTTTAGTGATGGGAACAGCAGTGGGACTTGCCAAAAGGGGTATGTTAGAAAAAAAATGGTTCTATTCCTATAAAAGTACAATGCTGCTAAAAAATACTGTCAAATCAGGCACAAATCAACACAGGCAATATTTTCTTTGCTTAGGAATCCTGCAAAAGGTCTTCACTCTTGTTTGGAAGATACAAAGAGATGAAGAATATTTAATATTTTCGCTGCATATTCCCTGCACTAACTACAATTAGAGAACTGTGGAGGCCTTTGGGTTTCCCCCCAAGGTGCAGACTTCAGCCACACCTCTCTGTCCCTGCCATGGGACACCCAGCACCTTGGGAGGCTTCGCTCTGCAGGTGCCCTCAGCCTGCAGGAGGAGCTGCAGGAGCAGGGAAACCTCTCCGCCCAGGTGTCAGGAGATGGAGCTCAGCTGGAACACACCTCTGCCCCAGGTCTGGGCATGGGGGTTGGCAAATTCAAAAAGTGTAATGTCTGTTACATAATCACTCCACACCGAGCCACTTTTCAGTATGTAATGTAAATTACACATTTAAATACTTTACTGGTGGATTTTAAACAACTTAGTTCCAAAATTCAGAGCCTTTTTTTTCTTTCTTGTATAGAGAAGTGTAATTTATTTGCACATAATAAACATCTTTCTGAGAATTTCAGCTAAGGAAAACCCTTATTTTCCTTAGGGATGTTTAAAAACCACTTTGTCAAAGGAGTTTTGGTCATTTTCTCTCAACAAGTGGGAATACTGTCCATGCTGCTAGGTTAGTTTAGAGGAAAGCTTTTATAGTTTTCTCCAGACTTATATTTAGCAGCTTGCAATATCTACAAAGTATCACTCTACATAAAACCTAAGCTGTTTCAAGTCACCTTCCCCTCATTTTGTCAATCTTAGAAATACTCACAGGAAGAACATTTATTTTTTTCCCAATCATTCAAACAAACTCACAGAAGCAACACATTTCTGAAACCTTGCTTTCACTTGCTTCCTTGAGCTAAACATTTCTGATACATCATACACCTTAACAACCCCCCAATTTCTCCAGGTTAACAAACAATTATTTTCACGGACTGTTCTGCACGGGGCACAGCGATTGCTGGGGGCAGGGGCAGCTGTTGAGCACTGGTGTCACCTACTATGCTGCCGAGTCGCTGAGCTGGTACTCCGCCGCCCTGGCGAAGCACTCCTGGGTACCGCCGTCGTGCCACAGCGCTTTGATGAGCTCCACCAGCTCAGGAGACATGCTGCCATCCTCCAGGGTGGTTGCCATGGCACACAGCTTCCTTTCATCTTCCTAAGGAGAGATTTCGGTAAATATTGTGTGAGCGCATGGTGCCCCTTCACCTCCTTGAAGATGTGTTTGGTTTATAATGAGTTGCAGGGGCAAAATTTCTCATTTTCGCTGTTTTTCTTCCAGGTAGGGCTACTCGTCTGTGCATGTAAACATCCTTTTACAAGCTCACTTCCCTTTAGGTAGTGCCAGGGTTAGACTTACATTGTGATACACAGAGCTTTCATCTTTTTGTTCTCTTTTGTGCACACAAGGGCTCAGTTTCATGTTGCCATAAGCATTCACAAACAGTCCAACTTGGAAGGAAGGCTTTTATATTATATGATACCATAATAATATGGTATCAAAAATTAAATTTGAAAGGACATTTAAAATTAAAACTTATTACAATGATATCAGTGCAGAAATCTATATCTAAATGTATTTTTGAATGTATTTGTAAGAAAAAATTTCTAGTTTTAAGTCACAGTGAGAAATGTGACAAAGTGAATATAACTAGTGAACGCATCTCCCATATGTGGGGAAGAAGACACCCATAACAGAATAAAATATCAACTATTTTAAATACATTATTCTGTAATTTCTTTCTTCTGTAGTGAAATAAAAAAAATTATAAATAATTTATTTTATTAAAAACATTTCTGTTCAGTAGTTAAGAGCTCAGGAATGTACTGTAAATAAAGATCATGATTAAAAGAGAGTCATTTGATACACTGCTACGGCAAGGGATAATTATAAAATATAATTCCTTCCTAGTCGCAGAAGTAGACAACTAAAGTGACTTGCACTCAATAGTTGCAAAAGTATAAATGGATTCTGACAGACACTGTTTGGCAGGGAGTATGTTTTATTCAAAACCAGGACACATCTTCACAAAAATTTTTAACAAATTTATTTTAGGAATCTGCTATATCTTTATGTCTCAAGAGGAATTGCAGTTTATGGAAACTTTATAAAAGTCAGAGACAGATAAAAAATGAAACACTGCTTTTTTTTCTGCAAGAGAAATTGAGTAGGCATGGAGAAAAAAAAGAAGAGAAATTGAGTAGGCATGGAGAAAAAGAGCCAAAAAAACCGGGGGAAATAACCACTAGAAAATTGCCTTCACTGGAAGGAGGGAGGAGGACAGCAGCATAATTGCCCTTCTACATCAAACAGCAGCTCCATTTACACCCCCGTCCCCTCTGCAGTGCTGGGATCAGCAGAAGCCACTCACGCTCTCGTGTGTGCCCCGCATTTGTCTCCAGGGCACACACTCGTTCAGCTGCAAGATAAGAGCTGGAATGTTCTCTGCTTCAAGATATGATATATCATGCAATGATTGCAGCTATCCACCTCCCAGGCTGAGTTTGTGGGTTGAATGGCCCACAACGAGAAGCCTTGAGCTCAGAGACTCTAGGTGTAGAGGGTAAATGTTCATTGATTATCAAGCAAAAGGTGGCAGTTCTGAATTTTGGTGCTTACGTAATAAAGGAAGATAGCAGCATATTGAACTTATCACAAAGCTGATATGATTTGTTTCTCTCTGACATTTACAAAGACTTCAGATGATTTTCATACCAAAAATAGATTGGAATGATGCTTTAGAAAGAAAAAATTACCTCCCTCCCCAGAACAGATGTTCTTTAAATTAAGTGCTAAGGCCTTTTCAGTGCCAGTAAGATGAATTTGCAGGCAGACCTGGAACACAGATAAGCACTTTGCTTTTGGGACCAAGATAATCTCAGTCCTTGAACTAGACGACTTTAAACAGCTAAATCTGGACCAGAACACACAGCAAGAACAAAGTCCAGCTGAAATCAAAGCCTATATCAAAACATCTCAAGCTTATCAATGGCTTATAATTTTATGGGAGAAGTAAGCTAAGTCTTTGGGGTCTTCAGAAGAAAAAGTGATGTTTAGTGGCAATTCAAATAAGTGCGACCAAAATTTCTATTTTCTCTAAAAATCACATCCAGGTTGCTCTTACGTGGTTCTGGGGGAAGACAGGCACTGCAAATATTCTATATTGCTGTATTCAGCCCTGTTCCTAGAGGCCTATTCTGCAATGACAGCAATCATGAGCTGCCCGTGCTATAAATGATAAACTTACAGAAGCTGTATTTGCTGCATTTGGTTATATATAATGCTAAGAAATGAACTGGGCTATTTAACAAGTTCTCCAGGCTGTGAGAACTTGAAAAGAATGTCTATGAAACTGGCACAGAGTGAGCCTGTATAGAGATATCTCAGAAAACTTGGCAGGGCTGAGAAAAAAGACTGAAATACTGGGGCACAGGGAGAAGATATCTCAATTACAGGTGGCAGAGTCTGCACCCCGTAGTGGATATCACAGGCTGGGCCAGGCAGGACCTGTGCCCAGTGCTGCAAGGTCCAGCTGTGGCCGTGGCTTGGGCCATGCAGGATGGTTGATGGCTCCTTACGCAGTACAGCACATTAACATTGGCCTGTTTTCTGTGTGCTGCTTTTGGGCCTTGTCACGTCGGTTTCCACTTGCATTCATGGAAAATGTTTAATTTCTATTTTGTCAAATGCCTCTATGAGCTTTAGTAACCTCTGCAGATTGTGTTTATCATTTTTTAGGTCAAAGTACCACATGTCATTATAATGAAATGTAGACTTCTGGAACAAGTAAAGCTCTTTCAGATAAGCAGATGTTATTCCCTCCAAGATAAACCTCTAGGGATTAGGCAGAATTTGCCAAAACTGGAATCAACTGATACTCTGACAGGCCTTTGAGAAATTCTCAGCAAGGTCTGAATTACAGGCCCACAGACTGTCATTGCATGGAGAAGAAAAGTTTTTCCTTTATTTCTGTCCTTGAAACTTCAGTGGGATTGACAGAAGACAGAAGGTCTTCTTCCTGAGGCTCTGCCTCCATGTGCCTGTGAGGAGGACTTGCTGCTCCCAAAATGTCTATGTGACCTTTCCTTACATGGCTGAACCCCAAGGTTTGGTCATTAAAGGAAAATATTTTTTACATTTCCCAATAGCAATAAATAAGTGACTAAGCAGCTAAGAAAAGGTTCAGGTTTTTTTTTCCTTTTTCTGTTTTTTTTAATGTCTTTGCACATTGAACATTTCTTTTGTAACAATTGAAACAGGAGTTTATGCAAAGGTTAGACCTCAGGCATCCGTTTTGACAAAATAAAAATACGTAAGGACATCTTGTCACACATAACTCAAACGGTACTTGGTTTCCACTGTCATAAAGAAAATACCAGACCCTCTTTGTTCTAATAGTCCATACTATTATGTTACAAAAAAAAGAGAAGTGTTGCAATGTCTATTTCAGGAGAAAGGGTGTCATACTCACAATTCTAGCAGGGTTTGCATAACTGATTCCCAGCTTAGTCATTGCTTTCACAATAGCCAGGATAGACTGCACTGCGTTACTGTAAACGATAGGTCTGAACTCCATGCGCTCCTCGTAGGTGAAACCATCTTTATGGATGATCCTGGTGAAAAAAACCAACAAAAGCTTTATGGGACACATTTTAAAAAAAAAAAAAAAAAAAGAAAGAATGTAGTGGAAAGTTTGATCAGGTGTTTTGTGGTCAGCGTGAGAAAGAACTGAACACATTTGGCCCTTGGAAAAGCTTTTATCAATGGCTGAGCTGCCTATTCTGCTAGAACAGGGAAACAGCAGGTTCTGTGTCTGTGTGAGGTTAAATGTCTGCACCCAGTCTACATGAATAGACACTGTTTTTTCCCCTTGTAGGTTAATTTAAGATAAAGTATGATTCTAGAACAGGATCCAGGCCCATCCCTGTAGGTATAGGGCAAGACGCATTTCTGTTCTTAGATCCCAAATGTTTTATTATTGGAAACTACAATATTAATTGTGGGTTGTCACATGGCTTGTTCAATCATTCTCACTTTTTTCCAGAATCTTACCTAGATAGAAAAATTATTGCAAAAAGTGTTTCAACTCTGTGAAGCACTTATCAAGAAAACATGAAAAAGATCTTTAATTTTTCTTTGTACATCAGATGCAGTTCCTAGTTTTAGCAAAGTCTTACTCTTATTATCTCCAGGCTTTAGAGACATACATTTTACTCCAGAGGGTAAAGAGCCTTAGTAATCAATTTCAGTAATGTAATTCTGACAGAGGGATTAGAATTTCATAATCCTCCTTGACTGGAGAATGGCATGTGGTTAAAGTTCTCCAAATCAGTGTGCAGATTATATCATGGCTTAGAGACATCTTTTTCCATGAGTTGTGAAAAAGGATGAAATCTTCACTCATTTTGGCCTGGTGTGCACTCGATGAGCAGACACTGAAATGCTTTGGCTGCTGCTGGAACCAAGGCTCTGTCCTTCCTCACCTCAGCTGCACAGAGATGAAGTGCAGGTTGTTAAACACAGAATTTCAGGGCTTTGGGGTTTGGTGTTTAACCCCATCTTGCCTGAAACACAGAGTGGACAGAGCTACCCAAGGGGCCAAGTCAGCCCTGTCAGAAAATAATTGTCACATACACACACACAAAACCCAGATGACAACTGATGTGTCTTCACGTCTCTCTGACTTATGGATGTCAGAAAACTCAAACCTTGCATTCCTGTGCCTGTAAGAATAGCATCTGTAGGAAAAAAAGGGCTGTCTAAAATGTTGTCCTAATCACTTGTAGATCAGGCAAATCTATGAACTCTTTTGAAGCTTTGTGTTTTCATCATGAATTCAAATGAATTCTGCAAGATTCAAAGGAATTCTATTGAACTTGGGAGGAGGAAAAAAGAGAGCTGGTGGAGCAGAGACCTCCCCATTGTTTGGATGCAGTCTTCTGGGGTTTTTATTCACAGAAGGAGGGCTTCTCATCAGATAAATGACTTTGATTGAGACTCAACAGGCATGAAAAGTTACCAAATATTTTGCTTCCTGCTTTTCAGTCACTGAATCATTTGAAGAAGCTTCCCACTGCTGACTTAGAGCACAGCACAGAGATACTTAGCTTGGTTTAAAAAAAGCTAGATCACACATTGGGAATCATGTAGACAGAAGCACAAAGTTTCAGAATTTTTTTTTCCTTTTTAGTAACTCTCATAACCATCCTCATCTTTTTAGGGTCTTACAGCATATCTATGTTTTGAGTATCAGAAGATATTTTGCAAAGCTTAGTGGATGGATATAACTTTGAAATCTTCAGACTGAAAAAAATTAGGTGTATTAATCAGAAAATTATATTAATAGGAGTAAAATTACCATGATTTTGGTAGAAAATGTATTTTCAGCAAAATTATTTCTTTTGTAAGCAGATATCAGCATTCTTTAGAAAATTTTATGCTTCTCTGAAAAAAATTAACAACTGGTATTAGGGGGGTTTAACTGAAAAAAAATCCCTTTAAAAGAAGTCCTTCATTGTGACAGAAAGATAACAATTTATATGAAAAAACCCACAATTTTTGTGAATGGTTTTCCTATAAAATAATTCATATTTGTGATCTAGTTGACAGCTCATAAATGCACAGGTCTTTAAATATAATTCTCAGGTTGTTAAGGCTTATCAGCCTTCTTAAAGTGCTCAGTTCAGAGGAACAATTTTAATCTGCTCCTGCTTGTGTACAGCTCTGAGCACAGTACTCCATGGTTTGCTGAATAGGGAGGGTCTCCTGAATGGAACTCAAACCAGAAATAAATTTATCTACTATTTAACTGGGAAAAAAAGTTTAGCAAAGTATTTGATGGATGGTTCTGGAACTGCTTTATTACAAAGTGACCTGCTTAAATAGTAGAAATCTGTTCTTATAACATAATTATTTTTACTTAACTCTTTAAAATGCATTGATAAATGTATTAAATAGATAGGGGAACTAAAATTCAGAATAGTATTACTGATTTTGTAAACAGGTTGCTTGATTTTCACATGGGAAGAGATTGGTGCTTACAAAGTCAGGTTAAACCTAAACAGCTGCAATCCCTGTGTAATTTTTTTCTGTGTTTGGGCAGGTGTAGGAATCAGACCTGGACACTGTCTGTGAAAACAAAACTGCACACAACAGCAATATTTTATCAGGCTATGCAGCAAAGGAGGACTTTTGCTACCAGTGTAAGTACGGTCCCTTGAACTTAGATGGATTAATTATTTAAACCAGATACATAATTAGCATTTTGGCTACGCACAAAATAAAAACATGAATGAATTTAGTTGTGACCTGTTTTACTATATAGGAAAATATTGTCAAACTAAATTGTAAATGAGCACACACACACACACACAGATTTGACCTTCCTACGAAGCCAGGGCAAGTGAAGCTCCTGACCTCAGTCTGTGATGCACCTTGTGCACTTTGAACAAACAGCTACAAGTATTCTTGCAGTAGATCTATGATGCACTCACAATATCTCCATAACCAGATACTCAGTCCAAATTCAAACAGGGGTTTCTGCATTTGAGCTGGGTTTTTTTTTCCAGATTGATTATTGTATAGAAACTTGTTGTGTTGATAATTTTCTTGCTAAAAACACTTCTTACAACTCTCCCTACTCATGGTATGGTGGGTAGCCGCTGCTCACTGAGCAGCCTGGTGACTAAAGATGTTCTTCCCTGGCCTGTGGGAGACCTTTTAACCTGGGCAGGAAACAAAGAATGATCTATAGATGACAATCTGGGGGAAGAAAACCCAATGAAACAACAAATACAAAACCTTAAAAACCCCACCCCCCAAAAAACCCAGAATATTGTACAATGTGAATATTTCAATATTTTCTCTTGAAATACAGTGAAATCAAATGAAATTAATAGGCACCAAAATAAAATTGAACAAAGACAGATGATTCACATCACGTGTAATTAAACTGTGGAACTACTTGCTGTAGAGTGCTGTGGATCTTATTATTTTACATTGGTTCAAAAAGAGATTCAGGGGAAACACAGACTCGAATTAACTGAGGGCTACTACAGAGACAGAGTGGTGCTGCCTGTGGTTCAGGATTGTTCCCAAGCCACAGATCATCAGATACTTCCTGGGTATGCAGCACAAATGTGTGGGCTTGACCTGTCTGATCATCTTCTGTAAACATCCTTCATTGGCATCTGCTACAGGCTCTGCCAGGTGGATCTGCCATCCCTGGTTTTCTCACATATGCATGTATCCACTACAGTAACTCCCGAAAAAGCCAAGGAAGCAGAGCCCCTGGTCTTCATGCATGGGCCCAGCGCATAATTTGGTAAATCAAATTTGATTACCATTCCACCTGTGTGCCTCAGTCACTTGGCGTTTTTCTTTATTGTGTGGTTGAATGGGAACTTGATTTGAATGATGTTTCTTTGCATTTTATTCAAATAAGCATAAATATTGTAATAAGACATTAGCTAGACAGCTTATACTACAAATACCAAATTCACCAACTGATATGCATATTCAGATACTTACTTCATTTGCTTTACAATAGTGCTCTTTCCCGACTCTCCAGCACCTGCAGAAGGGGAATGTTGAGAAGATATGATTGATAGATGAATAAGAAGCAAGTATTAAAAATAACTCTCTGGAACACAGAATTTTCCATCTATGAAGAGAAGAAGAGATCTTTTAGTTTCTCATTGTACCAAGTATAAACCATCCCCAATGTCCATTTGGATTTAAAAAGAACAAAATCTTGGTAAAAGTATTAATACTGAAAAGAAAAGGGACATTTGAAAAGAAGAGAATATTCAGTCAATAAAGAGAAAACAGCAGAGTTTTTAATTAGCAGGTAAATATGGATATGGTAAATGGATTTGGTAAATGTGGATAATATTTTTATTTAATCTCTGGCAGATGGGCAGGAAAACATGAACAAGGTACAGCCTCTGACAGCGTCCCATGATTTGTAGCTGCTCATTTAATGTGTATTGCAACCTTTTGTAAGCCAAGTGAGCCATCTCCCTGCCCGTCACCCAGCTCCCATGAGAACTGCAGACCCAGAATATAAAGCCTTGCGTGGGGTCTAGCTCATGATGCAAAGGCAGCACATGAGCAAAAGCCTTGACACTGTTTTTTGTCATTTCCTCTGCCCCGTGGTCTGCTGCCACGAAATAGTGTGTCTGGAAGTGGGAAACCTACAGAGCAGTGCAGCAGCTCCAGCTTGGGAATGATTCCTCAGGAAAACCCCACAGCTGCTGAGGAGGTACAGACATTTGCTTACACAGCCAGTTGCAGAACCAGGACATAGGTTTGGCCAGATTATGTACAATTAATGTGCCCTCTTATCTCATGGAAAGTGAGTAATCACAATGCAGTGTCTCCGTTGCAAATCAGCGTGAGTGACTATCATCTTCGGTCAGCGAGAGTGATGAGGGTTAGCAAGAGCTGCTAAAACAGAGATGGATCTTGAAAGCACCTGAAGAGAGGATTTAACTTTGTGACTCCATGGCACAGGATTCACAGAATCAGACAATATGTTGCTCCTGCACAGGACACCCCAAGAATCATGCCATGTGCCTGAGAGCATTGTCCAAACACTTCTTGAACTCCGTCAGGCTGGTGCTGTGACCACTGCCCTGGGGAGCCTGTTCTGTGCCCAGCCACCCTCTGGGTGAAAAACCTTTTCTAATATCTGACCTAAACCTTCCCTGACACAACTTCATGCTCCTTCCTTGAGTCCTACCACTGGTCATGAGAGTGAAGAGATCAGTGCCTTACCCTCTGCTTCCCCTCGTGAGGATGTGGAATACTACAGTGAGGTCTCCCCTCAGTCTCCTCCAGGCTGAACAGATCTCAGCTACCCCTCATAAGAATTCCCCTCCTGACCCTTCACTATCCTCCTCGCCCTCCTTTGGACACTGATAACTGAAGGATTTTTTTATATTGAGCTGCCCAAAACTGCACACAGGACTCATGTCACAAATTTTCATTATATTTTTAGGAAACTGTATGAACTATTTGTTCCCAGAATTTGTGCTCCCTCTCCCCGCTGGTGATTCTGTGCCTGATGCCCCCAGGACAGGGTTGGCCCTTTGGGCTGCCAGGGCAATGGCAGTTTAACTTTCCACTGGCCAGGATCCCCAGGTCCCTTTCTGCAGCTGCTCTCCAGCCTCTCGTTCCCCAGTCCATGCACAGAACCAGGGCTGCCCCATCCCAGCTGCAGAATCGGCACTTGTCGTGGTTGAACTTCATATGATTGGTGATTGCCCAATCCTCTAATTTGCTGAGGTCTCTCTACAGGGCCTCTCTGCCCTGGAAGGATTTGACAGCTCTTCCCAATTCAGTTTTGTTGGCAAACTTCCTCAATATTCCTCCAAGTCCTGCAACCAAGTAATTTAAGAAGACGTTGAAGAGCACAGGGCTGAGGATGGAGCCCTGTGGAACCCCACCAGGCACAGGTCACCAGCCTGATGTCCCCGCACTCTCTGTAACCTTTGTGCCTGACCCGTGAGCCTGTTGCTCACCCATCGTGTGACTCGGTTATCCAGATGTGTCCTGGACATTTTGTACAGAAGGATCCTGCAAGAGAAAGTATCAAAAGCCCTGCTGAAGCACAAAAAGATTCATCACTGCTTTTCTCTTTGTAGATTACCTTTTCCCTCACGGTATGGTGTCAAATACTTCTGACAAAAACAAGATCTGAGGCCTAAGTTTTTTCAAAGACTTCTCAGTGAATGGAACAAGCTGATTACAGACTTTCCAAACACATTTTGTAAAGGTAAAAGCATTCAAATGACAGGGATTAATTTACTCAAATGAATCACAAAAGACAGCAAACCATATGTAAAGCATTTTCTGAAACCAATGATGTGAATGGTGGAAAGTGTGAGAGAAAAACAAGGCCATGCAAAATAGGCTGATGCTGCCATCTGCCACAGTTTGGAAAAAATGCAAATTTGTTGTAGATCATTTTTTATCCTTTCAATGACCTTCTGAAGAACTTCAGGTAAAGCCCTGCCAGCAAGGTGGTGTTTGCTGCACTTTTTGTAGGGAAGAGAAGGCTGTACTGTGAATTTGTACATTCCCCTCATGGAAAGATGCCAGGAAACATAATACAGAAATTAACTTCTCTTCCAGATTTGAAAGACACTGTCAAAATAAAGTGAGAGGCATAATTTATCTCTTTTGGATGCCTTTTTCTACCTCTGCTCATCTTTAATTTATGATCCAATAATGCTTTTATCTAAACAACAGATGACTTTCAGACTTTGGCTTCACCCTGGAGTATCATCTTAGTTGTGGCAGTATTTTCACCCCAGGAAGTGGGTCAGGAACAATTTGCTTTGCACCTGCTCTCTTTATTCCTTCCCTTTGCCATGCAGCCTCCTCCTTTGGCCAATCCTTGGGGTGGGAGAGCAAGGACAGGACTGCATTTCCACCTGATGCAGTAGATTTCTGCTTCCAGAAATAGTGGCAAAAGTGCATCACAAAAGATCCTATATGACTACACAGGGAGCTGGAGACATCTTCTTCAAGCCCAGACTTTCTGAATCAAAGACAAGAACTTAGGCCAAAGAATGTCATCCTGAAGCTCAGAAAGAACTTAATTAGAGTTTTGGAAAACTCTGTCAGCTGTGAAGATTTATAGCTCAAACTGAGAAGTACTAGTGATAATACGTCATAGCCATATATATTTCCATATAGCCATATAAATATTTCATATATTTAAGATCACGCTTAAATGTACTTCTCATTTCTGTCTCTATTTCCTTGACATGGATAACTGCACAGAAAATGCTGGCACAAATGTCTCAGTCAGTGCCTGAAACTCTGACACTGCTCCTGGGAGCTGAAAGATATCCCCATCACCAGTAAAATCGACACTTTTTCCCAGAGATCACATCCACCATGCCGCAGGGCTTTCCACATCCTGAACTGATGGTTCAGGTGCTGAGCTCTGGCTGGCTGTAACCTGCATCTCATCCTGTTCTGGGTATTCCAGACCTGCATCCCACCGTGTCCCAAGCCGACCATGGTTCAGGGCACCCTGGGGCTGAAGACAAGCTCAGAAAGGATTGCCTTGCATGCAAAGGAGCTGTGCCCCAGCAGCTTGACACAAATCTCCCTGCGGCTCTGGGAGTGCTCAGCCTCTTCCCTGCAGGACACTAAGGCATACAGACAGAGCAGAAACAGAGAAAAAAATGGAGGTGCCTTGAAACCCTGTGAGAATCTCTCAAATTCAAGGGGAAACAGAACCCAGGCCCTCAGCTGTAACTTGACATTATTGCTTTTCTAAGCAGAATTTGTCTGAATAGTTGTGGAGAGTACAAGCTTTCAAGATTAGCATCTCCTGAGACATTGAGGAAGATTCATTGTATATATTAAGGTGCTTTTGTATCTCAGAGAAAGAATTATTATCTCTTTATTATCCATGCGGAAGGAAAGGTTTTGTTTAGGAAAGTTTCCAGAATTAAACATAAGGAAATAAAAAACCCCTACTGAATACTTTGTTTGAAACCTGTCAGAAAAGCCACTGACAATGACATAAATCAACAAAAAGCAGGAAAAGAAAATATTCAAATTAAAATCAGAAAATGCCTCACACCCCTGCCTGAACCTTGTCTGTGCCATTCAGAACTCTGGATATTGTGAACTAGAATGAATATGATTTCTTCCTGGTACTCTTTCCAGACTCAAAAAACTTACTCTATGAGAGAAAGAAACTGGGGAAAAAAAATCTAAGATCTAACCCTTGTGAGAGAATAAAGTCCTTAAATGTTGCCCCTCCGTCCAAAAAGAAAACCAGTGTGTTCCCATCAATAGGATTATCATTCTGTCTTTGTGCTCGAAGCCTATGTTTCCAGGACAGGTGTTAATAACAGGAATTTAAGCTTCAGTACAACAGCAACTGATTCATTTAATCGGTTTTAACTATCTATACTATAAATTTTTACATTCAGACTACTTACCAGAGACCTCTGGTAAGATCAGTGGAGAAAAATATTTGCTACAAAAACTAAACCTAACGTCTTCAATTTCTGTTCCCATGAAGCAGACGTTTAAATTAAATTGTGTGAGTCGTGCCCCAAAAGGGAGTAAAGTGAGATGAGGGCAATGAAATCTATTGAGGGTGGATTTTGTCCTGACACTGTAGACAATGAGACATGGAATAATACTTTGAAAATAAATGAGTTAAAAGTTTTAATGATTATTTAAACTGAATCTACGGTCTTATTTCTGTGGAACACCACTATGAGCATCAGCTATTTTGGCCATATTCCGAATGTGCTCTGTACTTTGCACAACTTAAACTGCGAGTTGGCATCCTGCAGAGCATATAAACCACATGTGATGTGGCAGGCCAGATACGGCCCTGATACAAAGGAAATAAAACTTTCACCTTGGAGTTTGCTCCAGACTCATAAAACAACCTGATTTTTTTTAAAGTACAAATATGTAGAGACCAGATTTGTGGACATTTTGGGGGATGGGATGGCTTTGACAGCATGGGAACGCCTAACATAGAGGACTTAACCCTCCTGGCTCCTGGACAACTTGTGAGGCACATCAGAGAGTGACATAATTTCCCTCCTCCCCCAGTTTATATGTGCATATCATATAAACTGTAAATCACCTCAACCCAGATAATGTGTTTGCCCAGGTCATAGATCTTGATATAAACAAACAGGGTGCCTTTGTTTTCTCAATATAATTTCTAATTTTTAAAGCCATCTACTGGAGGCTGTAGAGAGACCACACTAGATATTAAAGAATCCCCACAGAAAATAGTCAGAATACCCTGGTTTTTTTTACATTTGAAGTGTAAGGAAGAAAGTGATTACACTGAAAAATGTATTATATACATCTTCGCTTTTTTCTGTGTATTTTCTACCAATCTGCCTATTGCAAAAAGAAATTATGGCATCCTGTTTGCAGGATAAAGGCAACATAAAGTCTGACAGAACAGAAACCTAGGACTAGGGTAGGACAAGGCTATCTTGAATAGAGCTGCCCTTGACTTATGAAGTTTAAAATTTGTATAATTTCTAATATCACCTCAGAGGAATGGAAAGACAACAGCTGGTACAAATCCAAACACAGTGGATTTAATCCTCTCCTCTCTGGACATTTCACACAGCCCCTATGGTAGGGGTGGGATGGTGCCCCTTACGCACATTGCTTCAGCATCTCTGGCTCCAGCTTCAAGAGACACTTTCACTCTGCTGGAGCAAGAGGCTCCAGATTCACCATTCATTCACCTCTCTTTTTTTAAGAACAAGAAAATTCAAGCTATTAAATATATTATTTCTTTTTTTCTCTCTTCAATATGTTTTTTTTACGAAGACTTTCTGATGTGTTGTTCAGGAGATAAACGCCTTCCAAAACATTGCCCATTGACAAATTTGAATTTTTATCATATGTGACATGAATAAAGGAAGATATTGTAGAAATCTATAAAGAAGTATTTCAGACCCTAATGATCATCTTGTCTCATGAAAAGAGTGTTTGTGTAGCTAATGAAACTGAAATATGCTCAGGTTTGAAATGAACATAACAGAAGTATTTTTCACATAGCTTGCATTGAATTTCAAAGCATTTTACTAAAAGTATCTCAAGGCTGATATTAATAGACTCAGAGAAGACTATATACATTAGGAAACATTTAAAACTAAAGTCCTTAATACTAAATACATACATATGTTCAGTTGGGGGGTAATTTACTTGGTGTCCTGGTATAAAACAGCCTTCAGTAATACTGTAAGGGCATAAAAGCTTGAAGATCAAACTGCTTAACTTATAAATTCCTCTTTATCTGCAAAATTCCTCTTTATCCTATACATTCTTCTTAAAGGATTTCTTACTTCTTCCTCATGGATGAGGTTGGATAAGGTCAAAGACAGGATGCTGAATTAGGTGGATCCTGGTTCTAACTCAATGTCCCAATTCTGTTTTGTAACAACACATAGCAATTACTTAAACTTTTTGAAACTTTAAATTCATATATAATTCTGTTTTTATTTAACAACTTAAGCTTTCCCCATTAGGGGCAACATTTGATATTAATGTGGCATAGAAAATCTTTGTATTCTTAACCAAACTGAAAAGCTTTGTAACACAATCCAAATACTGATGCCACATAAAGTGTATCAAACTGCTGCTTTTATATTACTATTTCAGAAACCTGTATGGTCTTCTCTTATTTATTTTTGAATAATAATAATAGTTAGATTCTTAACAGGTATAAACAGACTTTTTTCATAAGATACGAAACAATAGAGTTAAGTCAATTTACTTTGTCTAAGGGATCTAATTATGTCTGAACAGGTCAGTTTAAAAGCATTTGCAAGGACTGCATTTACAAAGAAGGCAAAAAGAGGAACTTCAATGATCAAAAACTGTTTTTCTATTCATTGGGAAAAATAATTTTTAACTTTTATAAGAGGCATCATACTGTTAGAAGAAAAATATTAAGACAGTGTTGGTGTTATTGTGCTCTTGAATATTTCTTGTAAGCTGCACAGTACCATGGGAAAAAAGAGACACAAATAAATCTGTATCAAGAAAAAGAATTTGTTTTCTTTTGTCATTACAGCCTCTGGCTGCAATAAATTCATTATAGTGTCGATTAGAAGTACTAGTTTGTGAGAATATTTATCTGTATTCATCTCAGTACTTTTCATTTCACTCTCCATTATATGTTAGAAAAAGCCATTCTAAATCACTTTCTGCTTCTTTAAAAAATTGAGTGAAACACTTTGCAAGATAAACAATATCAATACATTGTGCCACCTGTGGATTTTTTATGTAAGCACTTATCTTACTTAATCCTCCTGCAAATGAATGCACATAGATCCATAAAATAAGAGATAAGTCTTCTGTGTTCTAAGGTAGTTTGTATCGTAACATTTATTCTAACAGCAGGTTCTCTTTTCTCAAACATTTTCAAAGCCAAGGATTTATAACATTTAAAATTGAATACATGCAGTGACATGGCCATTTCCAGCCTGTTCCTTGGGACTTCATGAGTGGCCACAGCCAGAAAATGTTTTAAACACATATTACAGAATTGCCATCTTCAAGCAAAATAGTGAGAGGTGAGAAATTCACTGTACTGAAATGTAATTCCAGGGCTACACAATCCCTCAATGGAAAAGCATTATGAACAATTTTTATTCTATTTACCCAACAGTAGTAGTTTGACAGTCCTGGCTTCCCTCTCTGCATCTGCCTGGAGTTTCTTTTCCAGTTCTCTGGATCTCCTGGCCGACTCCTTGCTCTCCGAACTGGATCCACTGCCCATCTCGAGATGTTAAAAATTCTGTTTATGCAGCTGATTTGCTTCTTATCAGACTGGTTGCTTTAATTGAGAAGGACAACCATCTGTGCTTAAAGAAAATTTAAAATCCCATTCGATCTCTCTGGTCAGCCTTCAAATCAGGTGGTCCTTTTTCACCTCTCACATGACCCAGAGATGCCATAGTCACGGATTTACATAGGGACACAAAAAGGAAGTGTTATGATGTCATGGAATTAAAGTGATTCTATTAATGATCAAACCAAGGTATGGACAGAGCTCTCCTCTTCAGAGAGGTTTCATTTCACACCCTTCAAAAAAATGTGCAAAATGTCTTTTCCCAATAGAATTGGGAAAAACTATAGAGTAAAATTTTCAGCTTGTGAATCAGTGAGCATGCCCTGAAGCAAAAAAAAAGCATTTATATTTGTTGTTTTTCATCTTTGTCAGTGGTCATAGCTGTAAATATATGTATCCTTTATTTTCAAATGACAGAATTTGAATTTACATAGTCAAGACATTTTTTATTTATTATTTGGATTTATTAGTTTTGATTTATTAACTAGCATACAGAATGTTTGCTGCATTTTCATATTACGGCAAGAACATTTATTTTCTTGGAATGGTAAAAGGACAAGTTACTGTAATTTGTAACATCTTTGTAATATTTTTGTGCAGCCATTCCTTGATTAATGCCAGAGTCTTTTCCATTTTTAAAAACTATTTTATTAGCAATTATTAGTTTTGGCTGAAAGCACCACACCTTTTTTTATGTAAGGAAGGACACAAGTCAGATTCTCCCCACTGATGTAATAATTTCATCTTAGTTTCTTTATAGTGAAATAGTATTATAGAAGTATTTTATGTAATATGATGGAAATATTACTTGGCATGTGGTGTCAGCTGTATATTGAAAAAATATATCTACTGTAATAGTGTGGCAAGTGTTGAATTACTGTCAGAACTAAAAGATATAAAATCCTTTTTTTGTCCCTTTTCTTCAGATTAAGGATTTAAATAAAATAGATCTCACCAGTGTGAAAGACTATAATTCATTCTAGTCTTATTCAATTTATAAATACCTATAAATTTGGTTATATAAAAAGCAGAAACATGAAATTATATTACAATTCTGTAATTATTCACTAATACTAGTTAATACTGCTCTAACTTCACTGTATGTAAATATATAAGGTTCAACATGAAAATAATATTTAAAGGGCAAAATAAGCATGCAGATTACTTTGATATATGTTAGAAGCATTTTTAGGTCAGAAGATAAATGGGAAAGGGCCAGAGGCAAACTCATCTCGACCTAGTGAAAAGAAACCTCCCCACAGCAGAGGTGTGGGACCCCAGATGACTCTGGATGGGGAAGGTGAGAGTGAGCAGAATAAAGATCTGAATTATGAGCCATTAGCGCTGGGGAGAGCTGTCCTCTGAACAAAGACAGGTCCTTCATCCCATTCAGCCCTGAGTGTCTCCTCAGGGTTAATTTTCAGACCACAAACTGCAGTAGAGACACAAAGCTGTGGTTTTTCAGTTCATCCTTCTCAGTCAGCAGCACACGAAGCTGTGCAGTTTTCAGTCTCCTTGCACTGAGTTGCCAGAAATGAACAATTGGTGCTTGTTAACAGCTGAATCTTTGCATATATATTTGCAGTGCAAGAAAATTCTCTGTTTTGTTAAGCTTATATTCCCACTTTGTTTATTGTTTAAAATAGGCCATCGTAAGATCTTTGCACTGCCATAGAGACAACTGATTTGTTTAAAAAATGAAAATAAGCAGCTTTGGAAGTGTGATATCAGTGCCAGGTGTCTGTTTATCAGAACGGGAGGCAAGTTTAGTGTTCCTATGGATTTCAGGGGGGGTTGAAATGTAAACATTTCTGAAAACGAACAGAGAAGTAAACATTTACTGATGTAGACACAAATCATGGAGATAAACATCATCTCCAGATTAAAGGCCCAATTCACCACTGACTTCCTCCACACATTTACAAGTATAACTCTATTAATTTTGCATTTAATTTTTGCAGTATGAAACTGGAAAAGAGTAATGGTAAACTATTCAGTTTATTGAATGAGTGTAAATGAATCCTCATTTACATAATTTTTCCTAGATGGAAAACAATGGAAAATCAGTGTGCATCCCATATTATAAGTTTCCTAACATTCTCTGTTATTATGATTACATACTGGAATTGGCTTTAAAGGAGTAGGTGTCTAAATCAAGCAGACTGTAAAGTGAATGTGTATAAATAAAGATAAAACCAATTATTTCATAAACATGTGGTGTCTATATTATCCATTTGATTTGCTCAGTTCTACCTTCAAACTCTTAGTAGTTTACTGAAAAAACCCCCAAAACAATCTGTTTCTATTTCTCTAGAGAGTAAAGAGGATTCTGTTTTGCTTTAGACATCCTCTTCTTCTTCCTCTTCATCATCACTAACAATGTTTTGATTGAGAAAATTTCTGCTGATGATTAAGCCAGAGATAATAGACAATGCCTTACAGGGTTCAGTTGATTCTAAAATGCTTTTTGATATTTTTTCTCGACCTCTTCTAGCTGCAATAATAAAAATATGGTCTCTCCTTACTTCTATTGTTTCAACCACCTTTATTTGGTATGGAAGTCTTTGGAGGTAAGTCTGGGAAAATGTTCCATTGAAATGCTTGTAAAGAATATTAGTTTTGTGGTTGGAGTTGTTTCTGGTGATTCACTCTAGGTGGTGCTGATAATATAGAGTGTTCTCTAAAGCATTCTGTAGCTGTAAGAGCTCTCAGACTGTCTTGAAAGGCTATTCTGAGCGATCAGAATTCATGGATTGGGGATTTTGGTTTCCATTACAAATTTTTATTTTGGAGCTTGTAATAAAGATGCACTGGTCTGGGATCTTTTGGCAAATAATACAGATTGTCCAATAGAGTTCTTGTATAACTTAGGTTTTCATTTTTAGTTTCATGTGAAAGTACTAAAAGCATCCCAGTCAAAGAAAGAGAAATAGCTTAGGAAATTCACACCTTTTCAGTTTTCTCTCTTACTTTCTCTCCAGGTCTTTGCATTTATAACCTGTTCAGGCTGGAATCTTCTCCATGTTTTCATTAAAATGAATGTTTTGCCTTGTCCCTTCCAAAATTAAGCGGAATGACATGGATGAAAAAGGAGGAAGTTTTAGAAAGAATAGATTTCTCTAAATTTAGGAACTTTCATTCCAAATCCTTGAGTATGCTTCTAAATAAAGGAAGCTTGAAAAATCTTCAGTACAATGCCTTTTACAATCAGAGGAAACTGTTCAGCTCTTTCAGCTGGCTACTGAGTTCCTTACAATGCAATTCCCAATTACACTGCTGCACATTGGCAACATTTCAAGGGGGAAAAAACCCACTGAAATATTGACAAACCCATCCGTACTTTAGTAATCACTGATGTGCAGAGATAGCTGCTCAATGACAGATATTTTAGCTTTTGAGACCCATTAAGTGTCTTATCTCTGGCACAGGGCCACAGTCACAGGGTTGAAACATCTGTGGAGCTGTGGCACTGTCTCTATATTCTAAAAAAGTATCTCTATCTTTTTAGAGAGATTTCAATTAGTTTTACCTTAACTTTAATTTCCAAAGCTGGTCTATGAGTTACTAAGGCCTTAGCTTTGCTTATTTTTTTACCCTCAATATTAACAAAATTATGAAACTTGGATTATTTTATTTTTATTTGCTCTGCTCTTCCTAAGCTTTCCATTTCCGTTTTCTGCACAGGATATAAATGTGAAAAATCAAAGTGAAATCTAAGAGCTTTTTGTCATGTTGTCCCCCATCCCCAATTTGTCATCTTCTTTCGAGGAAACATTACCAAATAGCAGAAGAAAAAAGGAAATCTTGGCCCTTAGCTCTGTATTAGTACAGTGATATATTTGCAGTACAGTAATATTTGCAGTACAGTAATATTAGCAAGACAGTAATATTTGCAAAGCCATTTAGTTCTATAAGAAAAGGAAAAGAATGACGTAGTCATTCATTTTTACTTCTTACAGAGGTGAAAAGGAAGGATAGAAGCAATCTCACAGATGTCAAAAGAAAATATTTAAAAAACAATAAAAAGTTCCTGCATTTTTAATCCTGTCAAGCATTTTTTCCTCAAGTATTGATATAAGCAGCAATTCTTTTCCCTTTTTGTGAAAATCTCAGTCCCACTATGACATAGGTGAGCTGTACTGGCTTCAGTACACTCATTTTTTTCTGTATTTGCAGCACATGCTGATTCAATGCAATATGTGACATCGTGTGAGAAAATATTATTGAGCACTGTGGGGGGCTCACTGGCTGAGGATTGGTCCAGGTGAGCCCCACTTATTTCTGAAAGATTTGCCAGTACTTTAGCTGAAACACTGTCTGTGTTGTCAGGGAACCTTTGCCAGTTTTTGACAGTAGATGTGTGGCTGAGCTCCTGTGTTCAGATTAAGAACTGGTCATGACAAAAGTCTGAAACTTGATGTATATATTTGCATGACCCGTGGGAAAAAAATCCAGTGCAAAGCTGTAAAAGCCCAAACCCTTCAGTGTCTCTTGAACCAAAATTCTTATTCCAGTCTGTGCTTCCAGCATGCCTGGGATGTGTTTAACAGAGCTGCACTGAGCATGGCAATTTCCCCTGGCTTCCCCCATAAGAACACCAAATATTTCAGGAACTGACCTTCCTACAAAGATTAACAAATGATCTCTCTGCTGTGGTAAGCTTAATTTTTCTTGCAGCTTGTTGTTGATTCACGCAAGAAAACAGAAAAGAACAGTCAGAAGTTAGCGCATTATAAAATTATTTGAGGTCTTTGAACCCATTGACATGTATTTCCCACTGGATTGTCTGAGACTCTCCTGCTGACTCCTGTAAGAGGTGTACCTGGTATTTTTTTGCAGGGGGAAAAAAGAGAGAAAAAGGGAATCTTAGTGGGAAATTGGGTGATGCCTGCTATCTCTAATGAAAGGATTAAGTTCCCAGTACAAGGTGAACAGTCAACATGGTATGTTTAAAAAAAAAAAACAAAACAGAGCTTAAAACAATGGAGAAATATTTTGTCAACATCCCACTCTGAACAATTCCAATTCCCAGCGGAGCCATATATTGAGACTCATCAAGTCCCATTGTGCCTTGATAGCCAAAAATTAATGAAGAGTAAAAGCAAACAGAATTCTGATTTGACTTGCAGGACCCTTTGAATAACAAACATTTTAACCTTTGCTTTTAGTGTCAAACTAACATGCAAGACAAAAAGTAGAAAAAACAACAATATTTTTCCCAGAAGATTAGCATTCCTTCTCTTTTATTTGGCAGACTTTTTCCAGCTAAGAAAACCTGTGACTGCAGTCCCCTCATCAGAATACAAGCAGATCTGTACTGGCACAGCTGTGTAGTGGCTGGATAAAATCTGATTTCTGAATGCTCACAAGGGTGTAAGTGTTCAGTTTCAGAGCTTGGAGTGCTTTCCAGGATGTCAGCTGAATTGGACTATTCTGTGTGGGGGGTGTCCACAAAGTCTCTCTTCCAGAAGAGCTGTTGCCATATTGCAACAATGCCTATAGAAATGACTGTAGAAGAGCTTGTTCTGCTGCTGAGATAATGCTCTTCATCTGAAGAGATCTGTTTTATTCTGCATGGATTCTTATACTACACACTTACAGAAGCTGGCTGACATCTGCTGCATGATATTGGTTCTTTCATTCCCAGTCCAGGACATAATAAGTAAATAAAGTCCTTATTTTGATATATTTTTAGACAGGATGGTATTGCTACATTTTTTTAAAATACATTTCACCATATCTATGTTAGACATAATTAATTCAAAGAATGGAGCATGGCAGCAAAAGGTGGTAAGGTAGAAGAGAGATTTCTAGGAATCTATAATATTGAAATAGTTCTGGGAAAACTATTCTCTCTTCCTCAGTGTAACTTCTGAAAGAAAAGTTATTTCTCCAGAGAAGTAAAGTTTTTTTTTATTATCTCTGTGGCTTTGTAACCATTTCAGCTTCTGATTGAGTCCTAGATATTGTCTTCCTCTGTCGTCAGATCTCCTTAACTTTCAAATGTCTTCAAATAGATACCTAAAATGTTTTTTGAATTGATGGTATCCTCAAATACTGTGAGATGGTGACATGACATTCCTCATCCCAACCCATGCAGCATATGGAGGTAATACTGGGAATTTTAAGGATTAATGTTTTTAGTATTCTTCCATTCTACTTATAAAGCCGTGTTCTAATTAATACAACTATAGCTGACACTTCCCCTAGAAAAATATGCATTGTCCTGGGAAGAATTCAAGGGAAAAGGGAAATTATCTCATTCTTCTCAGCTCCCACTCCCCTCAAAAAAATTTTAAAAAGTTGAGCATTTCTTCCTGAGCTAGGCTGGCCTCCACCCCAAAATGTTCCGTTCTTAGAGAGGGAAGGAAAAACAAAAACAAAATGTTTTTACTACTCTCCTGAATGGATTGAGCACAGATCGGGCTCCCTGGGTATTTGGGGAGATCCTAAGCACATATGTTAAGAACTCCACCCACATTCAGCGTTGGATGGGAAAAATGTAAACATCTGAAACCTCAAGTCTCTTAACAAATGAGGTCAGGACTTAGGTGCAAAGGAAATGGAAGAGCCCACAAGACCAGCCACATATTTTGTGAGTGCCAGTAGTGTCTAAGTGCTGCTTCTTAACAAATCACAGACAGGAGTAGGTCTCCATCTTCCATAAAGGGTAAAAAGAAGTATAATTAGGTAATTATAGAATGACATGTTGAGACAGGGAACACTACTGTAACTTTAGGCAGCAACTTTAAGCCTTCAGGGATGGTGGCTTTTACTTCTCAAAATCAGACAATCTTTTCCAGAATTAAATATCCCTCCAGTTTTATTCTCAAAGTTACAAATTTAAGTGGGCTTATTTTCTAGTCTTGAGGCTAGAGACAAGGCTTGAGATCTTGTTTGCTTGGCAGCTACAGATGTTTTGTGAAAATATCTCATTAATTTCTTCTCTTTTCAGCATCTTTCATTACTCAAAATTGGTTTTATCTGAGTCTTCCTCTAACTGAAGTGCAGAGCAGAATCTGCCAGTTCTCTGTACAGTGGCTGTTTTCACATTTGCTTATTGGAGTCATTTTCTCATTTGAGATTCTGCAAGGTAAGGCTGCAGGTGTTTAAGACACTCTGTAGGATAACTTGAGTTACCCCATGTTATACTATCCAATGTCTCAAATGTTTTGTTTATTCTAGCAATTGATTTTATGTTTTTGTATTTATTACTCAATCTGTTGCGGTGGTACTTTCATGGGATGCAGGGTGACATTTGCTTCAGAAGTCACTGCAGTGCCCGTCTCTCATTTTGAAGTGCTGTGCAGCTGTGTTACTGATATTCCACACAGCTCTGTCAGGCTATTTATCTGCGTGCCCTCTGCTGCTCCAGAGTCACCCTGATGAAAGTCACCCTGGCTGAGCTGCTGGACGGGTGCCATGCATTTCCCTGTGTGATTCCAGCTCACAGAGCTGTCACGGTCCTGCTGCCCAAGCACTCACTCCTCGTGCTTCAGTGTGGGGCTCTGCTTGGGTCTTATGTTTCATTTGTACCTGCTCAGTTTTTAAATCTCTCTGCAGCACAGACACTGCAGGGCTGGACTCCAGTGTTTGTGATCAAAATTCTCATATGTATGTGTTCAATCCAATATTCTGTTCAGATTTCCACTTTGCCATGAAACCATTCCTTACAGACAGGGTTTAGCAATGCATGTTTCTTTTCCACATGACCTACCCTCATGGCTCATCTTGTGGCACGTGACAGAAAGAAACACGTCTTCTTACTCAGTATTTGCCCCCTGCCCTCAGTTATATGTTGAATTTATAGGCATCAGCTGTATGAGTAAACTCAAGAATGCCTGGCAGTTTTCCTGGAACTGGGTTGTCTGTGTGTGTAAAATCTTAGGACAGTCCTAATAAAGGATTTGGTGTGTCTATGAAATTCCCTGAACTATTCATACGCTTGGCTTGCCAGACAAAATTGGCACAACTAGAGGCAGATTGCTTACAACCTGTTGGGTTTGAAGACTGTGACAGTTTATTAATAGCCTTGAGTCGGACTGTGATAATTGTTCTCAGCTCCCATAGGTGTGAGTCACACGTTCTGGAGCTGACCTGCATTCAAGAAGGCATTTCTGTTCAGATGGCTGTGGCATTGCACTTATTTTACAGTACAGTCTATCCTGATCCATGTGCATGGAAAACAATACCTGTGTGCCACAGGAACATGAAAATTAATCAGCAAAGTGGTCCTTCAATGCTCCGTTGGCACCTGGCAGATCCCTTTTACTTCTGCTGAAACCCTAAGTGCTGTCACAAGCAGAGCAGACGATTTTCCTATTTTTCCCACCAGAATATTATTTAATAATATTCTTCTCTGGTTTATGGAGAATTCTCAAGGCTAACACCTGGAAAGTCCTGCATTCAGAAGACAACAGGAAATGACGAGCTCCCTCAACCCAGAAAAGATGTATATAAATTTGAATTCTATACAGACTTACTAATTCACTTCAACAACAAAAAATGTATTATAAGTATTTCTAAATACATGATTTTGACCAAAAATATTGCACATGCATTTTTACAGTATCCTTTCAAATAAATCTTAGAATTCTCCACCACATATGCAGTTATTAACAAACAATAATAAACCAATTTTCTTTCTTTTTGGTTCTTGATGAACATAAAATAGAGTTCACACTCCTTACATGGCAAATATGCACAGAGATATGATGTTGCCATAAAGTATTCAATAATAGACTGAAAATTCTCTCTCCCCTCGCTCTTTAATTCATCTCTTCCTTTCTCTCTTCGCTTTCACCCTACCCCTTTATCCAAAACACACTGTTGTATCCTTATACAGTAGGCCACGACTAACATACCAATTTCCATGCCAAGTATGTAATTTACTGATAAAACTGAGAACTTTTGCAGTTTTTATGTACTTATAATAATTTATTGCTCACTTTTATGTAGTATACTCTTTACCTATAATTAATTAAAGTAATGAATTGTTAATAAAACTTTATTATGTCACTGATGTTACAATCTTGAAATGTATTTTTTGACATGAGTTACAACCATCTGCAGATGCCTTCAGTGTACAAGCCTACATCTGGACAAGGCACCTTCAGTCATTTTTATAGGTAATAAAAAATAATGGACACTTCCAGAGTTCAGTTTTCTCTCACACTTGAAGTATTCAGTACAGAGGTCTCATCTTTTGCTGCCAAAAACCTTCGGCGAGAATACTAAAATCTTTTGTCTCACTGATATTGTCTCGAAGGTTCTTCTGAGCATGTTTCTCATCAGAAGCAAATCCTTTGCCTCAGAACCCTCCTGGGTTTTTTCACTGTTCCAAATTCAGCAATTCTCCAGTGAGAATTTTAACAGTGTCCTTCTCCCATGCAAGTAGCTGGTGCAGAAGTTATGGATGAACTGATTTGCTCGGAGTTGTTGGACAATTGACAATAGTAGCAATGTCCAGGACTCCAAGAGACAAAGGTCAGCTTCTTATTTTAGGAAAACACTGAAAAATCTTGAAGTTAGGAGCATTTCCAGGCTTGAGTGCATGAACACATCTGACTTGTTACTGGCAGTTGCCTGCAGAGGTTACTGGAGGTTGCCTGCAGTGGTTGGTGGCAGCCACTCTGGAGACATCCTGATAAACTCCAAGACTTGCTGGGCAAAAGAACCACATAAACCTTATGGGTACTCCAAAAAAAAGTTTGGAAAACTGATGGAAAGTTGTACAATGGCCAAAGCCAGTGAAGATTCCCAACACGTTTTAACAGAAATGAAAAATATAGCAATTTTATTGATAAAATCACATATTTTGTTAAAATACTCCAGTGGTTGATCTATGAACACAAACTGAAATGGTGATCAAGGGCAATGGGAAACAGGGAATGTCCCTGTGTTGACAGCCACATTCATCTTTGTGTTCGCAGGAGATCCTTTGTGTTTAGGGTGGTGGGTTATTTCCCCTATTCTTCATGCAAGATAGCACATTTAATTTCCCTTTGCTAGATTAATTGTATAGTTTAACCATTCATCTAGATGTCAGTTTTACAAGGACAATTTTATGCCAGACGTTATATCTAATTTGTAACTAGGAATGAGGTCTATCTCTGGAATAAATTCTTACCTGCTTCATTATCCTACAGTCTGAATAATAAAACATTTTTCAGAACTCATGTCTTTCAAAATGGAAAAAACAAACACAAGCCCAAAAAGCCAGACCAACAGAAATAATACAGAACTGTTTTCTCTAGGAGAAAAATAAATATAAATTAACTTCACAGGTGAACAAAATTGGTTACTACGTGTCTGAACATGCTGAATTACGATCCACTATAAAAAAAAAAATCTGGTTTACTACAGGCCGAGTTCTGAATCACTTTGAGTCTGTGTGGGTGTCCATGGAAATCATATGGAAAAAAAAGGAGACAATGTTCTAGCAGCAGGAAAATGTTGAAAGTCTCTTTTCTTCATATATACTAAGGGGCAAGAAGAAAGTGGATACAGAGGCATCTTCTGAATATGATGCCTGTCTTAGAGTTAAGGATTTGCCATAACAGGCATACCTGAAAGGAATTGCAGCTGATAATATCCAAGCCAACGTCGTCAAGGGGAGCTCTTCCCAGAAATAACATTACATGGCTGAAATTCAAGAGGAGTTTCATAATACAAGAGGAGGAGTTCAGTTTCATCGTATTCCTAGAGAAGCCTCTTAGAGCCAAGAGCAGAAGCTTATAATGGAGGCAAAAGTTTTCTTCCTCCTTGTTACACATTTTCTGATTGAAAATGTCAGGTGCACTCTAGATAAAAATGTGTACATTCACCTTATCATTTTGTAGAGTAAACACCAGGTGAATGTAATGGGCAACTGACTTCTGCTGTTATCTAATTTTTCCAAGAAATACATAGAATTTCTTAAAAAGTATTTTTCTAGTGTAATATAGGCAATCTGAAAGCATGACCGTGATTTTTTTTTTAAAATTTGTAATAGTTTTGACAGCTTAGATGTGTTTTTTCATTATTAATTAATAAAGAACATGCAAAGGAGTTATGGTGTTTAAGTAATAAACCAAAGACAAGTTGCATTAGGCATCAGAAAAAAAAAAATGAGCTTGTGCAAATAATGGTCATAGTGAAAACAAAAAAAAAAAAAAATCAGAATTTTCAGAATTTTTTAAGTTGGAAAGTAAACTAACAAGGAAATGAAGTCTGAAAGTGCTCATAATAGCCCAAAAATACCAAAAATGCATTTTCAAGAGACTGGAAATTAAATGCTAAGGTCAGGGGGAAAAAAAAGTTGCAATTTAAGACAGGGAAGGTTTCCATGAGATCTTATGAAAACCTTCTAATTGTAGTGGTAGTTTAGCACTGTAAGATGCTATATATGAAGACTATGGAAATCCTATCCATAACAGTCCCCTATCAGACACTGTTATGGCAAACTAAATCTGGCCATATTTAATGCAGAGAGACAGAATGGAACTAACTGCCTGTGAAGTCCTAGGTACTATTAAATTTAATTTCTCTTCTCATTCATGTGAATCCTAGCATGCCTATACAAAATTTAGCTTGCTCAGGGTTTTATTCTTCTTCAAACAGTCTTTTTGGCTGTCCATAAAGATCCTCATGATAGTTTCCTTCCTGAATGTTACACTGAAATATTGTACCATATGCCTTAATATATGCCAGATTAAAGCATACCTCTTGACTTACTTTAAAGAAAATTGCAAGGATTTGAGAAACTCTTTTTTGGGCTGAAGATTTTTCTTAGAGCCTCCAAATATGTGGCCATTCATCGCTTTTGACAGGATTCCAGGGCTCAAAGGGGAGTCCAGAGTGAACAAAAAACTGTGCATGAAATTAATGGCTCTGTAGGCTAGTGGTTCAGTTCTCTGTAGTGAATAGGCACTCAAGAATGTGCATATTTTTCCTTTGTATCTCGTACTTGCCAACTGGTAAAACCAGCAGAATAAGGATGGTCTCCCCTCTTTTAGGAGAGTTAAAACTCACCTTTTCCAGTCTGATTGAGGATGAGAGATAGGTGGAAATATCTGTGGCTGCTCTGATCAAGATAATTTGAATAAACCTGAACCTGACCATGTTCAGGGATACATCATGCTGGACAGTGAATATTAGGATTCTCTTAATTAATCTCAAGCTTCTTAATTGTTCTTCAGATTTCTCATTGGTACCAAAGATGATCTGAAACTTGTCCTGTGTATTTTTCTCAATAGGAGCATATAAATTTGTGTGAGCCTTATTACCTTAGGAGATATGAATGGATTTTACTTCAGAAATTCTTAGGACGTTTTGTTTTTTCAGGCTGTATTCAAGACTTGAAAACAGCCATTAAGGTAAGGAAATTGTTTAACTACTTTGAGCTACTTTAACTTTAACTACTACCTGTTTCCTTCTTTTGTTGAGCATTTAATAAATACTAGAACATTGCTTAGGTGGTGATACAAAACACAGGTCGTGGGCTGAAACCTCCTCATATTTAGGGCGATGTGCTCATTTTATTGTTCCTGATCTTCCTTC
Organism: Acanthiza pusilla; assembly: GCA_036630365.1. Taxonomy (NCBI): domain Eukaryota; kingdom Metazoa; phylum Chordata; class Aves; order Passeriformes; family Acanthizidae; genus Acanthiza; species Acanthiza pusilla. The sequence goes on from JAXCHO010000079.1 coordinate 42,730,526, forward strand.
CCCTCCATCTCTTATTGTTTCACTAATTGATAATTACGAAGAGCCTGCAGAGGGAGTTTTGCAAGGGTGGATCTGTTCAAACAAGATTTTAGGGAAGTCCTATGTCTTGTGTCACCCAGTCAGAAATTATAGTCACAGTTCAGCGCTAGATTTTCCAGTTTTGGACTGGCTTGTACTGCATTTCTGCTCAGTTCTACCCAGAAAAAGGCCTGATACCCACTTGGTGCATTTAAGTGCTATGGTAACACCAGGAGTAAGAGCACTGTTGGCGATGTATGTCAGGATCCCTAATAACTCAGGGAACACAGAAGCTGGTTCCTTACATCTATGGCAATCAGAAAGAAATTTATAAGCATAAATGCATACCTTGTTTCCAAAAAAGCTTTCAGTAATTCCATTGGCAGTGTTTATAAAGCATATTGCTGTTCATCTTTTCTATCCACCCTCCCATGCTGCTCCCATGAGCCAGAACTTTTTGCTGTATTGTTTTTTCATGAGTGCTTAGATGCAGTGGAAATGCACATAGCACTTTGTTCTAATTTTGTATGCATTGCTTCCTTTTCTCTATCATTTCCTTGGGTTCTGTCCCTTAATTTAATGGCATTACACCAGGAAGTGGAGGGACCCATAGATAAAGCAGGGCCGGACAGGGGGCTTCCTGAAACCCTGGACTGGTGCTGGATCTGAAATGGGGGACCTGGTGCTTATGAACACCCAGCTAACCTGAGGCTGAGCCGCAGTGTAAAAAGGAAATAAGATAGAGAATGAGTCAGTCCACCCTCTGTGGGCTGTGGCTCCCTCAGCAGCCCCAATTATGTGGGTTTCTCTCATCAAGGAGCACAAGGACAGATAAGGGTTTTAGATTTCAGTGTGCCTGAATGGATGAGAGTGCTCAGCACTCCTGTTTATCTCAGTTACTCAAACCACAGCAGTCCCATCCCACTTCTGCTGGACCATTACTGACACCCATTCAAATGACTTGAACATTCGTGTAACCAGCAAAAAAACGTGATTCACAGAGAACCAAGGTCAGTCTTATCCTGCGGTTTTGATGTGTATCTGTGTTCAGATATGTAAGTCAAATTACATTATGTCCTGGCAGTCTAGAAGGCCTACCTTCAATCCCAGCAGAATTACTCCTCTGCCATATTATGCTGTTGAGGAATTCAAGGAACTTAGGGTAAACCCATAGTAGGTATTGAAAGAAAGAATACTGGGAAATGTGTTAACTTCTTTTTTTGTACACCACTCCTCTTCACAGGACCTCATAATAACAAACAAGCCCAGTATCTGGTGTGGTTTTTAGGCTGTCAAAATAGGAGAACCCAGCTCTGCAGCATGCATTCCACCAGAGAGCTCCAATGCAGCAGCAGCAGCAGAATTTGGGATTCTATCATCATCCTGGTTATGGGTTCTCCACATCCTCCCTAGAGGTTTGTTCAGATGTACTCAGTGTGGGGCCCTCCCAGGCAGGGACAATGATGAGAACAAAGGTTATACATGACTAAATTCTTGGCAGGATGCACCGTGCAGGTCCTCCTAAGGACTTCCAGGGTTTATGTTTGAATAATATGAAGTGAATGTATGACCACACCTCAAGCCACAGCCCACCACCATAGCCCCCAGCCCCAAACACAGATAAAGTCTTTCTCTCTCTCTCTTTCTCTCTCTCTCCCTCCTATAAACCCTCTTTCTTTCCCCATTTTGCCTCTTAGGGTTTTTTTTCCCCTTAGATGTGAGATTTGAAGCACAAACAAAAAAGGTGTGTGTTAGTGTTTTTTAAAGCTGAGATAAAAATTTTACTGGACTTTATAACATGTATGACTGAAACTCTAAAAGAAAAATACTGTTAATGTAAAATCACATGGTTCATAAAAAGAAAGAAATAGATGGGAAAGCAAATTCTGTATGCAGACTGAGAAGGAACTAGTGAGATCCCCAAGCCAAATTTTTTCACTTGTTTGGAAAAGTACGGAAACAGACACACAAAACCACATCTATAATAAATACATTTATAAACAAAGTTTTCTGCTATGGTGAATTGCAGAAGTAGTCTCACAAAGGAGAAGAACTATGTCCTCTAATGGAAACCTGAAATCAAATGAAAAGTCTAATCTACCCTTAGACAGGTAAGGGTAATGCAATCCTCTCAGGGAGATTTCAGAGAAAAGAAGATTACACTGTCCTCATCTCCTGATGTGCTGCATCTTCCCTTTTATATGTCCTATAAAGCATTTCATAGGAAAAGTTCTGACATTAAATCTTGAATCACAGGATTAATCTTTGTTTGCTCTGGAGTCACATTTTTCCTTCAGGTTGCCTCACAATATTTTCCTAGACTCCAGCCTTGCCTGGCACAGCAATTCCCCCTTAAATATATGCAACAGAGACAGGGCAAGACTTGGAACTAACACTGAATTTTGCTACTCGAAGAAACAGACCTGGGAGGTGGGTGGGGGTTGGCTGGGGCTGAGCAACTCCACCTGCAAGGAGGGAAGAGGAAGGTGGTGGGAAAATGTGTGGAGCTGGACTTGCTGCTTCTGCTCACTCCCAGGAGACAGGGAAATAAAGGATGGTGTCCAATGCCTGGAGTCTGGAAGGAACTCCTCTTCCCCCTCTCCCCAGCACCATGCACCAATTCACTCAGCACAGACAAATCACATTTGTAAGGCTCCAGTATCATAAACCATGGCAGGGGAGAAGCACAGTTTGGGTTTTTTTCTAGGTCTGCTTTTCTAAGAAGCTGCCTACATTGCCCATGGCCAAATCAATCATCAGTAGGAGCAAGTTAATATTCTGTACACCTAAGTGTGATTTCTGAATGTGCCTGTTTGAGAGAAGATCAAGGCAATCTGGTTTCTCAGAACAACATTGACAAAAAAGGCTTTGGGCAGCCTCTTAAGCTATCAGTGATTTATCTCAGGTACAACATATTTGTGGCAAGACAAACCTCCATGTGAGCTGATTTAGCCTTCTTTATGTCAAGGTCTATTGGTATTAGTCCAATCTGTTGAGAGTTTCCTTTTGGGAAACTCATCAGGTATTTCTATAAAAACTGCAAACCATTGTTGTTGCTCCATTTGGAACATTTTGTACTGTGGAGTCCCTGCCTAGAACTTGTTCCTGCTACACCTCTTTTTAGTGACTGGCTCCCAAAATGTCAAGATGCCTCCTCCTTTCTTGGCTGTGAAAATTATCTTTTTCTTATTTTTTTCCATTTTTCTCCATTCATCTTTTTTTTTTAAATTATCTTTTTACTCTTTATATCTTATTGAACCTTCAGGTCCAATACCTGAGTTTGAGATTTGTTTATGTTATGAGAAAAGGGTGTAAGGATTAACTGTGATAAGATAAAAAGTTTATTGGTGTTTGCCCTCGAGCACAGTACATGCCTCTGACTGCAGTGGCTGGGAATGACCAGAGAGCCCCTGTTTCATTCCAGTGCAGTGACCGTCCCTTATGAGTTATCTGGGGACCCTTGCAGTGGTTCTGGAAGGTCGTCATCTTTCCTTTCCCTATAGGAACAGACAAATTTATGTCCTGTGTTGATGGTTCATTGCTGTCACTGAAATAACATACCATTGCACATTTTTCAGTCAGAATGCATTTCCACCCCACTCTTTTAAAACTTAAGTGGATTTTAGTAAGTTTGTATAATGTAATCATGGCCACTGTCACGGACATGGCTGCTGTCCATAGCCATTCATTCGTGGCTGGCATCCATCCATGCTTTCAGGAATGCTCAAAAATCTTTATAAATGTTGAATACACTTTACATACTGACCTTGATTCTTGGAGGCTGTAAACAAAGTCAAGGACTTGCACTTCCCACAGATGATTATCTGTTGCCTTGGTGGTGATTCTCTTTATCAGTGAATGCTGCTTCTAAAATTTTCTTGGCCATTATGTACAACTGTTGGAGATTATTCTCTAAGAAGGAATGTATTGGGGGAATTTCCTTTAATGGACTAAACAACATCTCTGGCTGATCCTTCTCATTAGTATTTTCTAGTTGACATAGTGAATATTTTTATGTATTTCCTGAGAAGCTTTGTGAAAGTTGTAATTTCAAATGTTACTGAATGTCTGAATTTTTCATCCTTCTGAAATTTTTCGTACGTCGGCTTCACCTGAGCAGTGGATACATCTTCTGCTAGCAGTATAATTTCATGGTGAGGTCTTCAGGTATTTTTGAGAGAGGCTACATGGCTTTTACTTAGAGAAACACAGTCACCCTTGATGTTTTTATTTTGAGTAACTGCTGTATTTTGTTAATACAAACACCATAAAACTGACAAGAAAAAAAAAAACTGTGCTTAAATGATATATGTATGTGATTTTTAGTAAGCTTTAATATTCTAGTTGTATAGAAACTGGATATAAACTAATACAGGCTAATACTTAGTGTCAGCTCACTTCTGATTTATTTGCCTAGATTTGTACCATAAAAGCCATTGAAGTAATTAGAAGTTCCTGGAAAATATAGACACTTCCTGTGAGAATTTAATTTCTTATGAATCTGCTTATATGTGTGCTTGTCTTCCAAATAATTCTGCGACTTTGATGATATTGCAATTATTGACAGGTAATTGAAATTGGTATTGACATTGTTATAATGTCTTCTTTTGAATAAATTGTTTAGGAACACTTTTATTTTCACATTCAGGTAACAGTTCCTGAATTTAGTATTTTAATCCTTACTGGACTGAAGTTTTGAAACCTTCCTTAGGAGTAACATATATTGGAGAGTGTAAAGTTGTGCTTTTTTACCCCTTTAAGCAACCAAGTTGAATTGAATGAATTTTCATTACTATACCTGTGATCTTTTCTTCTGTGGCATTACATCAGCAATGCAGATTTTATGACTTGGTGAGAAATGAAACAAAACCCAAAAAACCCCACTTGCAAAACACCAAACCCCCAAACCCATTTCCAGCTGTAAAGGGACTACCCAGGTCTGGTTTGCCCTCACCCATGTGGAATACTGACCTTTAATTTCACAGGATGCTGCTTGCTGGAGCTGCTTTTCTCCTGAATGTGACAAGATGCATGAGATTGTTCTTCCTTCACTCCCTGTGCCCTGCAGCCACTCAGCCTTTTGCTCTCCGGAGTCCTCTGTCCAGCACAACAGCAACTTCTCGGTCCTGACTGACTTTTTGGCATTTGCACAACATTCCCTGCTAAAGACCCAAAAACCTGATGGATGAAAGAGATGTTGAAAGATTTGGTTTTCTCTTTAGGAGGGGAGAATATGGAACTTTTCCAGGGGAACACAAAGCATAGTGAAAGGGATATATTACTGCTGGAAGATTTTTAGATGCTTTCTCAAGACTGAGACAGGGGCTGCTGTTGTTCTTACGCTTTGTTGTTTCATTATGACATTTGAAAGTAGTCCTACACCAAAAAGAAAAAAAAAACAATTGAAAAGAAGTATTCCTGTGACCTGTAATGAAAGCAAAAAATCCAAGTCAGGAAAGCAAAGTTTGAAAAGATACAGAAGGAAAACACAGCAGTTCTTTTCTAAAATAGAAAAAATGGGAGTCTGGATTTTTGAATTTCTGCTACCCTATACTATCCTACTCACTTCAGGGAATTCATTCCAAATCTGCCCTGTGTCAGTGTGGAATATCCTCCTGTGCCCTTAACTGTCAAGGAACAAGAGTATCAGTGTTTTGATGCTGAAGCTGCAAGAGCAGCAGAAGGTATTTAATTATCCTTAACATGCTCATGTATATGTAATGGGCACCATCAGAGAACACTCAGTTGTTTCTGTTTTCTTCCTCATTGTTTGTAACTAAATGCAACAGTGAGTTAGAGAAATTCATTACACTGTAGGTGGATATAAGGGGGTTTAAGTTCTTTGTAGTAAATTCTTGCAGTCACAGGGTCTCACAGAGTGCTTCAGAGAAGTTCTCCTGGTATCCCTGCATTTCCCACAGCCGTGGCTCAGCAAACCCAAGGCATATTACTGGAGCACAGGTCCTTCCCCTGATTGCTCAGTGATTAGATGCCACTTCCTTCTTACTTAACTCAAAAATGTGATTACTCTTCAAGATGCAGGAAGGCTCAAATTTAGACACAGTTGGACACTGCACAATTTTTTTCCCCTCAGTAGAACAACAAGGACAAAGTGTTTATACAAATATTGACACGCTGTTCTCAGCAGCACTACACAAAACGCAGCTGGTCTCTGGCAGCTCTGTGCCACTCCCAGAGGCACAGCTAGAGACTCAGTAAAACCTGTTTCTACCAAGCACTGCAGAGACAGCCAGCTGCTTTAAAGGCCACAGCAGCCACCCATCGTGTTTTCTTTAAAGATAACAACCACAGTTCCATTTTGTTGAGAATTTCAGTCAGTGTTCATTTAAAAATATATTAATTTTAGAATAAAGGCTACTTGTGCAATAGCTGGATTACGCATTTCAAAACGTCTGACTCAGCGGTAAACTCCTCTTACAGCCCCCACAGTTCTGCAAACACTGCTTACTGCCACGACCCACCACAGCCATTGAAAAATTCATGGACATATCTCTGGGTCTGTGAATATCTTTGGATATATCTGGACATATCTCTGGGACAGCCTTTGCTAATGGCAGGAGGAAATTCCTCATGCTTGGGGAACTGAAGAATTGAGTTCTTTAGCCTGACACATTTGATATTAAATAATTCACTTAAACTTTGATTTACAGTATTTCAGTGTAGGTAGTAGCACATTATCAGCTCAGTCCTCTTTAATACAAAGGGATCTTTCTGGCTGTGTTCCACTGTGGCAAACAAGGTATCTAAAATCCAACCTCTGTGTACTCTAGTTATGTCACTTTACAAAGAAAACACCACACTGGATTAATAATTTAAAAGAGCTCTTATAGCAGCTGATAATTTTCTGCTGTAGCAGAACATTAGGAAAATGCTGATGCTAAAAAATGAAAAGCTCTCCAGTTTGCTATCAGGCAGGTGAACAGCTCCAGGCTGCTCATCTTGCTGGTGTCTTGCTCTCAGCCTGACTTTTTCTGGCAGCACTTCATTCTCATTTCTGCCATAGTAGATTTTTCAGAAGCTTACTATATAGATATTTGAATTATATATATAGATTTGAATACTATATATATTGAATCATTCACTTCAACAATGAAAAATGTGTTGTAAGTATTTCTAAATACATGGTTTTGCTCAAAAGTTGTGCACACACATTTATTACAGTATCCTGTAAAAAAAAATCTCAGAATTCTCCACCACACATGCAGTTATTGACAAATAATAATAAACCAATTATTTTTCATTTTGGTTCTTGATGAACATAAAATAGAATTCTTACCTATTACTGGCAAACACACATATAATAAGATTGTCATAAAATACTTAATAACAGAATGCAAATAGCTTTTTTCCACATAAATGGTCTTATCTATTCCAATTCAATTGTTATTACCTTTATTTATGTTTTTAATATCTATTTTCATTTTCTTTTATGTAATAAAAATATACTTTACATTTATATACAGCTTTAGTATGTTTATTTTTATATAATCAAAATATATTTTATATTTATATATAGCTTTATATTTTTTCATTTATCTTTGCCATTTATACGATTAAGTAACAGGGATTATGTAATAACAACAAGCAATATTAGAAGTGTACCTTATTGCTTACCAGATCCACTATTCCTGATAAGCTTAGTTAAATATTAAAAAATATTTATTTTAGATACTCCTTGCTGGGTTAGTTTTTTCTGACCTGAGATAAAAGAAAGGCACAGCTAGCATGTTCTCTGTGCCTCTGTAAAATTTAACAAAACCTACTTTTTCTTCATGTGGCGATGTGTTTAGGGTAATCCCATTCAAAAAGGTGTGGGAGCACTGGTCACACGGCCAAAGGAGGGGGTTTGGAGATTTGCTGGGAGTTTTGGCACCAGAAGTTTGGGCTCTGAGCTAAGCAGTCCTGCTTGAAGCTGTGACACGCTGACAAGGCTGAGCTGTGATCAACCAAACACCCGAACCCCAGCACATTGCAAGATGCAGAATTTAATGTGACTGCTCTCAGAGACAGTACAATAACACAGGCTTCACTAAAACATATTTGGTTTTCATTGAAATGTGTCTTCAAATGTAGGTTGCTGGATTAGCACAGAAGTGAAAGTCCAGTGGTATTTGGAGTTGACGTGCTCTTGGCTAGATGCCACTTCTAAAGCAATCCAGGGCAAGGGCATTGGTGAAGGATAATCAATTTTTGGCAGAGGGTTCGCTCTAAGATAGGATAAATTCACAGCAGAGGTGATACATGAAACAGAAGGGAATGAATGGTGATGAGATTATGGAAACACACAGAGGCAAATTGAGCTGGCTACTATGTGCCTTTCAGCCGAACTGAAATAAATCCAGAGTCACACTGCACCACCCACAAAGCAGCCAATATGCTGAAGGTACAGGCACTCTTCTCGAAACCCTAAGAGAAAGGAAGAGAGCTAGAAACAGGAAATCTGGTTCCACGAAGCTCTGGCTGGTTTTCATGGCTCTCCAGCACTCATTGACTGTTGTGGAATGCTGCGTGCATGCTAGCAGATTTTCTGTTGAGGCAACACCAAACTGGGAGTTTCCAGCCTGTCAGTATGGTCTGTGCCCTTTCTAACACAATTCTGACAGACTTAGATGCTCCTAAAGTGAGAGCCCCATAAGGCTCAAAGTCTGAATCAAAACATGGGCAAATGGCATCAAAATTAGTGTGGAAATCCTGACCAGAAACTCATGTTCCCATAGGAGGTTTTTAGTGGCAGGGGAAGTTAGCTTGTGCAAACAATCCAAGAAATCTTTAGATTCTCTTGGTGAACATGTTCTATCAGAGAATCCAGACAAGTCTATGTTAGGAAAATCTCATTCCCTAAATACAGAACTAACAATTAGTCTTTAAACTATGAAATTGCATGAACTTTCTTAATAGTATGAACTTGTATTACCTTTGACTTTCTGACCACAAAAAACTGCTGCTAAATGTGTTTGTAGAAACTAAGGGGCAATGTAACTGCAGTCTAAAACTAGTTGAGAGGAAATTGTAAAGTGAACAACAAAATTTCTCAATAGTGGCACATGAAGAGAGAAGAGAAGAGAAGAGAAGAGAAGAGAAGAGAAGAGAAGAGAAGAGAAGAGAAGAGAAGAGAAGAGAAGAGAAGAGAAGAGAAGAGAAGAGAAGAGAAGAGAAGAGAAGAGAAGAGAAGAGAAGAGAGCCAGAGGCTGAACATTTTTGTACAATAGAAAAAGATTCTTTATTTAGTGGGGACAAGATAATGCAGCATTGGAAGACTATGAAGAATCTGCCCTTTGAGATTTCAAAGCATAGCTAATGAGAGCTGGAGCTGATGAAACTCTTGTTTTAAGCAGGAAATTGGACCTGAGACCTCTGGATATACCCTTTTCAGCTAATATTTCTGTGAATAGTTTCTCTTGTGGATCTTCATTCAGCTCAAGTTGAAGTGCATGTCTATTTATCTGGTTTATTTGAAGATGTTACACTGAAGAAAAGGAGTAGCAATTCACTTCAAGTATTAGGATATTGCTCTATGACTTGTATCTGACTTCAGTTTGTGACGGTCTTATTCACTGTGCAATGTGACCAAAGAACCCACTTCGTGCATATAAATGTGAGACTCCAACAGTAGTGAGAAGGTGCTATAAATTCAGAGTGGCAACCTCTCCCTGTTTAAACCTCAGACAGTTTCACATGCCTAAAGCTTGTGGGGAAAAAAACAAAGTGCAGGATGCACTGGATGTGGTGTGATCTGTGTATGAATTCTTATGCCTCTTGCCAGCAAACAAATATTGAGCCATACCCCTCATGATCGAGCAGTGCAGCTGTGTGAGATTGCACACATCTCTTCTGCATCTGCATAATCCTGTATATTCCTTCAAAGCCATGGATGAGAAGAAAATATTTCTTATCTGGTATCATGCAACTGTCATCAAGGAGGTGGGGAGTATTACCAGTAATTATTAGGCTTAAATAACACTGTAATACAGACCATTAGCAACTCAGTCCTATCGTTTCTTTCAGCCTTTTTTTTTTTTTCAAGCACTCTTATAAATTGCTTTGCTTTATATTCTTACTTATTTCATATTAGGTTTTTTTATTATTATTTTCTTTTTTTCCCCCTATAAATTCTCGTATTTTCAGTTAAGAGTTTTAAGAGTTTTGTGGGCTCTCATTTTACTAAATCAAACTTTGCTTCTGGCTTATGCAGCTGTATTTCACCTGACAAATTACTGCTGAGTCAGTTGAATCCTAAATTCCAGCATACTTGGGCTGAGCAATTTGAGTTGGGAGATTAACCATGGCACCATCAGCAGGAATTTGGCCTTGTAAAAATGATTCTTCTGACAATCATCTACAACATATACAGGTATGGCCTTTTTTTTTTTTTTTTTTTTTTTTTTTTTTTTTGCCTGGGTGAGATAGGAAACAGGTGGTGATACTTTGGATTCAAATCTCTTTTAGATCTCATCCCTAGCTCAGCAATAAAATGCTGCCCTTTATATGAGCTGTGATAAAAACTACATTTTAATTGTGAGTGATGAAGACATTAAACACAAATTTTTCAAACATGGGTGTCCTTCTAGGAGATTTCTAGAAACTTCTTATTGATTCTGTTTGACACTAAAGAAGCCCCACTGGATTATGTTGCAAACTTAACTATGAGGATGGGGTTAATTTGCCCATTGAGCTGCCATATGCCATGTCTAGATATTTGACATAAATATGTATTTAAAATAATTAGGCAACTCCTACACTTTTACCATTCTATGTAATCCCTCTGTACTGCTTCAGGTTTGCTTTATTAGGGAACATATCCAGCTGGAAATGAATCAAGTAATAAAAAGGGGCTTGGTTTTAATGATCAAGAAGAAGAAACAGATAAAGGTCTGACATCAATAACCTGATGTTAGATAAGGAATGCTTAAAATAACACAGAAAAGGAAGAAATGAATGCTCAAGTTTTCTTTTTCTATGTATGTGCTCAACAGCTTTTTCAGGAGATCTTCTTTTACAAAAGAGACAGTTCAGTGTCCTCCTCCCTGTGCAGAAACCCTTCCCTTCCCAGGAGCTCATTTCAGTTCTGACTGGCAGCAGTCACTAAGCTGTACCTCTGCTGAAGGGACACTCTCATCAGTCAGGAATGGTGTCCAAGCTGACCATCTGACGTAAATTGTCTCACCACTTAATTAAAAAATGTGTGGCCATCACCATCTAAATGCTTGTAGCACACAATAATGTAATGTGTGTTACCATGTGCCGCATAGAGCAATCCTTTGTGCTGTGGTCTCTTTACACCCATCAGCCCTCAGACTTCATAATTAGAAGTCAGCATTCTTATTTTACTCCCTTCAAAGAAACTGGTTGTTTTTAAAAGCACAAATTCTCCACTGAGCCTTCAGGACAATACATGATGATAATAGTAATTAATTATGCCCTTTCTAAAGATCTCACAAGAGCTTTTAAGAAATTAATCCTTAGAACATCACTGTTACTGAGGGAAAGTGTATAACTTTTTTTTTTTTCAGATTAAAAATACCAAGTTTTTCCAATAAATCCCTTGTCTAAGATCCAGGAACAAACTCTGGCTGACTACAGATCTGGAGTTCCATCAGAATCAATGAACTTAACCATTTGGTGCTCATATCAATAGAAAGTAACTCAGTTGGGTGAGCTCAATAAACTTAGTGGGGCTGACTTCATAATTTGACCCTAACTTTTCAGAAAACTAAAAAAAGGCTTGGAAAGATGTTTCAAGTCTTTCTCTCTGGGCAACAGTCTTGCTCTTTGCTGGCTGTAGAACTGTGCAATGCACAAAGCTCTAGGATTGTGCAAAGACAACAAAGAACAAAGATAATCCTATTTAGGGTGGTTCTTCCTTCAAGCGAGTTTAGAGCGAGTCTGTAACAAAACATGGAGGACAAGTTCCTCATGAGAAGATGCTGACTGCAAGGTGATCTACAAATGTGATTTTAGGGGTTTAGAAAAGTCTGACCTTCTCCGCTGTCAGCAGTGTAGTGTGGAACAAAATTTCTGGTCCTGCTAACACTTAAAGGGCTCCTGAAATGAGAAGACTTTTCTTTGGTTTAATTAGCTGTCATGCACAAGAACCAGAGGGGGGTTTGTTCTTCTCTGCGTCTAGAAATGTGATATACAACTCTTAGCCACCACTGTGGCCCTTTGGGTGCTTTGCCAAACCCATGGCCCATCTGACTGGAAGCAACACTAGGTATATGTTGATCCCTAAAAGCAATTTTTTGCTTTGTTTAAGCTTATATTTTTTTCTGTGGTTAATTCAGGACATCAAAATGATCAGCTCTGAGTGAAGGATTTCCTTGACTGTGTCTGTAAGCAGTTTTTTCATGTGACTGCTCACTTGTGGCTTTCCTGTCATGAGCCTTACTCGTAATGCACAAGCTATTTTTGTGTCTTTTCTGATACTTCCTCTTGAAAATAGTTCTTTGTTCATTTACCCTACAGACTGTTTAATTGGAGCAGTTTTCCTTGTACGTGCTTCTAAAGATTAACCTCAAATCTGTCTCCTGAGGGTGCCCATGGTGTGGTTGGTACAGCCTCTTATGCCTCAAGTCTTTGTGATATTGTAAATCAAATTTGGAAAGTCACAGGCTATTGTGGTCACTTAGGAGAAAGTCCACGGATTCTGAAAACTGGACTTGAATGCAGCTTAAGCCCTCCTGTGTGCTTCCTGTACTTTCAATATTGAAATTATTATTTTTTAGCTTTGGAATTTAAGTCCCATTTGTTAACAGCACAGGTGAAACACTCATGTCGGCAGTGCACAGGATTCAACTGTTTTATCTGTTTAATCTAGCAGAAACTCTGGGATGATCCAAAATACATTTTAAAACAGGCAGAGCAGAATAATTTGCATAGTGGCTATGTCAAGCCAGTCAAGTTTTCTGACTCTCCTATGTGGCAGTTTTGTTTATGAATATCAGTTTTATTCAAAAGTACTTTTAATTGTCAAAGTCAAGACAAATTAGAGTCAGTGGCACTGTTGCTGGAGGTAGAAGGTTTTCAGCCTCAGTGGTTAAATAGTGGTCCTTGATTTATGCAACTTTCTTTTTTAAAACTCTGTGTCAGAATGACGAAATTCATGAAACTCTGTGAAAGTGTCATTCCATACAAGAGGTCTTAGGGATGCCACCTCCTTGGAAATTGTGACACGGGTGATTACTGTGCTCTTCCAAGACTTACAAGGCTTAAGGACTGCCTTAGAAAGTGCAGGCTGCAGGTTGCCACTTGCGTCTTTAGCTGTAGGCATCGGTGCAATTTATGAAACATGCAAAAGAAAAACCTCAGAAAATAAAACAAAAACAAAAACCCTCAACAAAACAGTGGGAGTTTTCACCACTGTGCTCCAAAAGAGCTGAATAAGGATTGCAGATTCTGTACCATTTACCAGGATGATGCTTTGAAGGTGGTGAAGGTCCAGAACATGCAGCCTGGGCAGTGTGGAATATTTGGTCCACACCCTGCAATTCTGGACTAGGGAGCATTGTGCTAATTAAAAAATATTTTGTGCAAACGTGGTGCAACCAACATTTGTGCAAACTCGGAACATTTAAGGGTTTTTTCTTAAGGAATAATTATAGTAAGTACTTATTCTTAATTAGTGGGATTACACTGCTTTTTCTTTTGTTTTGTTTTTAAATATCATTATTATATGTTGTAAGAACCATTTAGGTCATGCTTGCTCTAAGAAATAAAAGAGGATCTTGTGTCCCAGCTCTGTGAAGGAAAAGACACCATTTCAGCATTGAAGTAAATGAAATGGAAGACTCAAAGAAGAAATATTATGACAAGGCCCTCATATAGGCAAGAAGATCCCAGTGGCTTTTCTCCCTGGCGAAGACACAGAGTAGAGCCCTGGCCTCACTGCCAGCAGTTGCAATATCTCATCCTCACCTACAGGCACAGCACCCATTCTCTGCTCCAGTCACAGTCACTCTGCTTGTTATACCACATACACATTTATCCCCCGTGCTAGCGGGAGGTAGCAAGAGTTGTGCCCCAAATCTCCCAAGAGCATTTGGGGCACAAATCCCCTTATTTACTAGATTCAGTGAGGTTAGGAGGGTTGTCAGTTCAGCTTGCCCCTGGAGCATATAGAAAGCAGAAGAGGACTAAATTTCCAAAGATTTGAATTGTTTCTCCAGTGTCCTGATTTTCTTCAAAGAGCAAAGAGGGAGATACATTTAGCTAAGCTAGGGATACTTTGGGTACCTTTAACCGCTATTTAGACATTACAAGCATCCTAAAAAATGTCATTTACCCATTCTAGGACTCTGTTGATACAGCAAAATAAAAAGGTATCATATAGAATTGAGGAATACTGGGACTGGGTGGCACTGATTCTCCTATATCAGTTTTGGAGTGGCTCAAAACAGCCAAGGAACTGTGAAATGCTACACACTGACAGTCAGAGCTCACACTCACTACTACTCAAACTACCCCTGCCTCTCTGAATGGACACTTGGGCTGTCAGTGAACACACTGAAAGCTGCTGAGATGTGAGGTGGCCACGCTTGGTGAAGCAGACTGGAGAAAACCATCAACACCTTGAGCCTTTCAGTGTTCGCTGAGCAGCGTTATGGCAAAAGATCATCTGTCATCAGAGGGAGGTAGGAAATGTGAATTGATTCAAACCTGGAAATGGGGGTGATCTGGAGAGCAATCCCACTTAGGAGGAATAACACAGGAATCCTGTGTTGAATGAGGAATGTATCTAACAAACAGACCCTTCTGCTTTTCCTCTCGGGGTAAGTTCTGCAGCTGTTCCCTTGTTTGTGCTTTGTGTGGAGGACGTGTAGTTCACACTAGGAATTACGTGAGATGTTAAAAATTAATTCAAAGCATTGCAAAACTTAGGGGCGTTTCGAAGGTATGGAGTTAAGTAACTTGAAAGTGACAATTAACAAATCAGTGAAAAATCTGGAACTTAATCGGATCTTCCACAGCATAGGGAAGCCTCTCCTAAAATGGAGGAGATTTTATACCTTGTTATGTACCTCACATGGCACTCCCTTCTTTAGTGCTTCTTTCACTCTTTGATCCTTCAGATGCTTATTTCACATTTCTGGGATCAGGTTAAGGATCAGAATATTGGGCAACAGGGAGCTCAAAGGCAAGAGGATGACAAGTGGGAGAAGATATGCTAGTGGGAAAAGTCCAGAGGATTTTTGCATAATCAGGGTCTGAAAAGCTTCTGGCGATCCTGTCACCACAGTGCATTTTTAATGTCCGTGCCTTATTATCTGCATCCTTCCCATCAAGGGTGATAGAGCAGTCAGTTATCTTGGTCAGAACTCCTGCAGTCTTTTTTTTAGAATTAAAACTAAGGGAAGCATGACTGTGGGAACTCAGTGATTTGCTGAGGTCATTGTAAACAAGTAACAAAATATTATACCAGCAAGGAGGCAAAGAGGACAAGGGGACTGGTACTGCGATAAAAAAGAGGATATGGAAAATATTAGAAAAACATGCTACTGAGCAGAAAATGAGAACTACTTTGGGGAAACACAGATTTCTTTGTAGAAAGAAATCTAAAAGCTGCAGGCTGATAGGAAAGACAATATGAATGGTTATTACTAAGAGAGAAAATTAATAGTTGGGTACAGTAAGAGAACTATTAGTTGCATAGAAGAGAGATCTATTTAAATTAAAGATATTTTTACTCTTAAAGGGTAAAACAATAGTGGAAAATAGAACAATAAATCAGAAAATAAATTGGTGGGAGTTGTTTGAAAAAAAAATTCTCCTTGGAAATAGGAATATTTCCAATATTTCCTAAATAGGAAATAAAATGCAAAATTTGTCACAAAAGCCACACTCCTGGATCTTTGAGGCTCTGACTAATTATAATTGTGAGTCCCTTTGTAAAAAACCAACCTTCAAAAAATGTACTCCACTATTAAGATACTCCTGTGGCTTGTTTTGTAATTCAAATTCAAACAGATATTCAAACAAGGAGGATACTCAACTTTCATTCAACTCTGTTCATAAAGAAACTCTTTGTAACTCCTTCAATTACTCCACTCGGTTTGAATATATCTGTCACCGCCTCTGGGGGTAGGGATTCCTTATTCACTACATAAGAAAAGTACACCTACACGACAGATCAACACAACAAATCAACACTGGAGTGCCAAACAGCTAGCAGCAATAAGAACACCTGCATCTTGCCAAATATTTGTATCTCGTAATTTTGGCTAGTCAAACTACTCGTCAGACTGCCCCAAAGTTAAAAATTAAAGAATGACATCAAACTGAAAAAACCTGATTACTTCTACTTGAGGTCTGTTGCCCAACTTTTGTACAGTTCTTTACTTATTTAAGGATTTTCCTTCTCATGCCTTGCTGTGGTTGCACTGTTTTAGAACCTTTCTGTTCCTTCTCACGGAGAACATAGATGGGTTGCATTCTTTTGCTTTCTTGGTCTCTGTGTTTGGTATTGGGTGTCATTTGGTTATGACCAGTGGTTTTGGGTGGTGGATTCTTTGCTGACCAATGGTTGCTGGAATATGAATGGATATAAAAGACCTTTCTTGCAAATAAACCTTCCCTTTTTGCCATTTTGGTTCATCTGCCTGGTTTCTCTCAGCCAGCCTCTGCACCCTCGGGGACTTTGAAGCCACACTTTGCCACTTTGGTTTCTTCAATAATATTTGGTGGATGTCTGATTTAAACAACTTTTTCAAACTGAAGTAACTGATACACAGTTTTCCCATGTTCACTGTCGCTCACTTCAAAGAAAACTGAGGCATGACTTTCCTTGACAAAAGAGAGGCATTTATTAATTTTTCCCTGGTACTTACCTATTTCCTTGAGCTATCTCAGAACAGAGTTCATATCACCCCCAGCTTCAAATTGACAAAGATATTTTCTGTGTACTAAGACTGGTTTCAGACAGGGGTTAATGCTTGCATGTGGACCTGGAAGTGGATGTTCAAAAACATGGTCATCCTTCTAAAAAATTCAAACTGCTTTACAACTGAAATAAAGTTCCTCTCAACTTCAGCTACTTAAATTTTAGGTGAGAACTTAAGAAGAAGAAGAAACATAAGCAGTCTGATAAGCAGTTCTTCACATTCTGACATAGGACAAGATTATAAATGAAATGTTGATGTTTTCAGGCTCCAGAACAGGCTGTAGGAGTGGGATTCATTATGCTGGCATATACATCTTAGTGAATGGCATGGACCTAAGCACAGGTCATGGGTTATCTCACTCTTGGCAAAAGTACTTTCATTTTGTGCAGCACTCAGGTGGTTAGGGATGTGGAGTTAGGGGCTGGAGATCAGGGTCCAGATTCTCTCTCAGTCTGTCTCATTTCACTCCTTTGCTGTCCAAAACACCAAGCAGTCGAATAGCAGAGAGGAAGAGAGGATTTAACCATCATACATACATCCAAGTCAAAATATTTTGAAGACAAGAATCCAAGGTTTTAGAATAGCTGTGAAGAAGTTCACCTTGGCAGAAGATGTGGTTACTAACAGAAGATTACTATTTTTACCACCTTACTGAACCTTTTCCACTTTCACATTGCTGTGAGTTTCCTTCCCTCATAAATTTTTCGTGCAGCTTTTCCCTCCCAGATCTCTGCTTGTAGCAGCCATCTTCTTTCACTGCAAAACCACTGAGCTTATGTGTAAAGGTTGAGGATTCTTTTATTTTTTGTTTCATTAAAGTTTTATAAAATCCATGCTTGTGTGTCTGTATTACTCTAACAGTGTTAAAGTGCAGTAGTTTCCCATTGAATTTGTTCTATCTTGTTCCGTAGCTGGACTTCTCCTCTCCACCTTTTTCTCTTTTCTTCCTCTCTTGCACCTGCCTGCTTGGACTGGTGGTCAGCAGCACCTAACTATGGTTGAAATATGTCCTGGATTGCCAGTGCTGCCCTGCAATTTCCTGGAATATTTCTCATCTCCACCAGGGAACCTGGCCGACAGGACCAGCTAGAAGAGTGCGGCTCAGTCATTCTAATTGCAGCTCTAACATTATTATTTGCTTTCAGTTGTTGACAAAATTATTATAATAGTTTTACCTCACTTTTTAAAGCAGAACAATATTATCTTAGTCCTTTACCTGAATAATTTGGACTGAATTCTAAACTATGGATTCATCCTCTACTGTTTTGATTTATTTCTAAGGCCAGAGTTATAATAAAAAATATTCCAAAGTTTTTCGGTACTGCATTTTTAACACTCCATGTAAAGCAGAGTATGCTAAAGTCTCTTTACAATGACATGGAATACTCTAGGATGACATCTATGTGTCCTGCCTCAGATAGGGAATTTTTTAATTAATCATTTGTGATCATGTTTTTCCAGGCTATGTTTCAATTCGGACAGACTTTGAACACTTTTTATTGTATCCTCTCTCAGATAAATTCCTGGCGCCAGAGAAGATTTCAGGACTTTGCCTTACAATTGATTTTTTATGCAAATAAAGTGAGGATGTGTACAAGTGAATTAATTTGGTATGTTGACTGAATTGGAAAAATCCCAACCAGCCATTCACTGCACTGAATGTTGGACTTACTATTGTAGATTGAAACTTCTATCCCAACTAAAGAATAAGATCATTTCCTACACAGAGGGACATATTGTTATACTTCTTAAAAGGTGATTGCATTTATTGTACCAGTTTGGATCTGTATAAACACGGCTTCTGGGCTCACTTGCATTTTGTTTTGTATAATTTAGAATAGAAATTGCAACTTAGACACCCCACATAAAAGTTTTAATTTCAGCAATTGCCCACAGTTCTTGCTGAAGTAAAAAAGCTTCTCTTTACCAATGACATCTGAACACAGAGCAGACTCTTCAACCACAGGGCACATAACTGAGCTTGCAGCTTTCTCCAAACATTAATAAAGTACACAGAACAGCAAAAGAATCCTATTAAGTCAGTTTTCATTCCCATTTGTTCAGGCTCACTTACTCCAGTGATTTCTCCACAGCAGCTATTAGGAAATCAATCACGGAAAGCAAGCTGAAGGGGGAGAGAAGGAAGGAAGGTTGGGATCTGCAGACATCAGTCAGAGCTGTCAGTTCAGCCCAACTTTTCTGTTTAAATGAAGGCATGACTTGGGATAAGAGGAGAAATGGTTTACGCCATGTGGAAACCTCGGAGCGCAGTAAGATATTTAATACCGTTGAGCAGTTCAGATAAGCCTTAAAAAAACACAATAGGAACCTTGAAAAAAGTGATGATGACTGTGGCATGTCACGAAAAGCAGATACTCCTGGAACCTCTTACGATACAGCAAAATTAATATAACCTCAAAATGCTCAAAATGTTGTTCACTGCCTTGTCCCTTAGCAAAAAACCAGGATATACAATGAAAATATACATGAGTCTATTTTTCACACATGAATGCAACCTCACCTTTTCAAGAAGTTGCAATCCATTGTATTGTCCCAAAAATTATTATGAACTGCCTTGTGGTAATATATCTATGAATATTCTTGCTAAATTAAAGTATAATTAAGTACTTCTTGAAAGCAGTTTTATTGCTATTAGAAGGGCTAATATACTACTGCAATGAAGGTGTCTGACTGCAGCTATTGCATTTATAGGTTTGTTTTTCCATCAAGCCTTCAGTTGCTGCTGAATTATTCTTTTTAAATAGGCCAATATTAAAGCACCTATATGGTGTGAAGTAATTACTGTTTAGGCAGCACTGTGACAGAATTTGTAATAGTTAGATGGATGATGAGACACCAGAAATAGCAATGCACGAAACAAAGGAATTGAGAAATCCTCTCTTGGACTTGATCTCATCTTAACAAGGCAGACAAGGTCAGGCCTGTCAGATTCATGATTAAGGGTTGTCTTCCTTGTTTTGTTCATGTACTTTTCTGTGCAGAGAGACCCTGTGACACTGGGGAATCACTGCAGAACATTATCCTCATAAGCAATGGGAGTTTTTTTGCACTTAATTCACTTATTTTATTCAGATTCTTTTTAAAGAATAACTGGCTCCTTAGATGCTACTGATACAGCTATGTTTCCAGAATGTTTCCTTACTTTTTCAGTTAGATTACTGCCTGAAAATCAGTGCAAGGATAGAAGAATCAGAAATGCTAATCTTTCAAAATAAGGCTGTTTATAGAACATTTATTATAACAATTTCCTGTATTTGTGTGATTAGAAACTGTAGGAAAAGGAGTTCATTTTCGAGGACCTTCAGAAGTGGTGCCCAAATGTCTTCTGAGGTCAAAAAAAGAGCTGAAACACAGAAACCCCCACTGAAATGTAACAGATCTTTACCAAAACCAAAGGAGGAAATCTGCCTCTCCAGGCACTTTTTGGAAGTCTGTAATAATGTATTTTAAGGAAAAATAGATGCCTTATTTGAAAACTGCTAAGTAAGTGCCAAGACAGCACTGACTCTTCTACTTTCCTTTTCATTTCTTTACAAAAAAGCTGTAAAAATTGAATTACTTTCTGAGTGTAGTTCTTAAATTATTACCAATGTGCTAGAGCTAAAGAAAGAGAAAATCTTTTAAAAATATTGTTTGCTCTCAAGAATTTTGTAATAATGATGTATTCCAATATTTAAAACATAACCACTAGAATTCCCCCTGAAAGATGATAAATTTTTGCAAAAATTTGTATTTTTCTATACACACAAGCTCACAGAGCCCTTGGGAATAATAAATTAACCTTGCTAAAATTACAAGACTGTATTCATCGTAATTTTTTTCCTCCAGTTTTTTTCCTATAGCTTTCCTAGTGAGAAACTTTCCCTCAGAAATGAAAGCTGACATGCTCATACTGAAGCTTGACTCTACAATTAAGAGTCATACCATCCCAAACACTGTATGCTCCACAGAGAAATGATGAGCCTGTTGGGTAATGCTGATTTCATAAGAGTCAAAGCTACTGAAGTATTCCTGATGCGTTATTATTTCATGTGTCCACAATTTTTTTTTTTATTATTATTTTCCTTCCTTTATTGGGTTTATGTGGCAAGGTTTTGGTGGCCGGGGGGATGAAGGCTGCAAGTGCAGCTTCTCTGATAAGCCACAAAAAGTTGTTCCCGTGTGTGACACAGCCAGCTGCAGCTGACTCCAGGTGGGACCCATCATTGGCCAAACCCATCAGTGATGGTGGCATCATATTTAAGAAAGAATAAAAAACCTCTGTGCAACAGCTGGGAGGGATGGCAGCGAGAATATGTGAGAGAATGACTCTGCAGACACTGAGGGCACTGCAGAAGAAGGGCAAGGAGACGCTCCAAGTGCTGGAGAAGACATTCCCCCGGAGCCCATGATGAAGACCATGGTGAGGCAGGCTGTCCCCCTTCATGCTGCAGAAGTTCATGGAGAACTGTCTCCCATGGGAGGGATCCCATGCTGGAGCAGGGAAAGAGTGTGAGGAGTCACATGCTGCAGAGACAGCATGTGATGAAGGGACCACAGTCCCCATCCCCCTGTGCCACCGAGGAGGAGGAGGAGGGAGAAGAGTTTGGAGGGAAGTAGAGCCCAGAAGGAAGATGTGTGTAGGATGTCGGCCTTAGATTTGTTTTTGTTTCTCATTATCCCACTCTGCTTAATGGTCAATAAATTAATTTTCCTATGACAAGTCTATTTTGCCTGTGACAGAAACTGGTGAATGATCTTTCCCTGTCCTTATCTCAAACCATGACCTTTTCAATGATTTTCTTCTCCTGTCTAGTTGAGGAGAGGAGTGACAGAGCAACTTGGTGGGCAACCAGTGTCCAGCCAGAGTCAACCCACCACACTTGTCTAAGTTTTAGCACTTAGTTGTTTTTAGCATCTATTTGAATCTTCACTTTTCTCCTACTTTCACTCCACAGCACACTCATGCTTGGGAGCTGTTAGTCAATTTGCTGTCAAGTCCCTTGAGACCGTTCAGACAGTACTTCTTAAGCCTTGTTCTCCCATTATTAACATCAGTTTCCTTTACCCTTTTACATACTCCTCGGATTTAAAAACTGCCTCCCAGCTTTCCTACAATTAGGTATTGTTTATACGTGTTTGGAACAGAACGATCAAAAGTGAGAAGGGAAGCCAAGTATCTTTGGGCTACTGGCCTCTGAGTAGTCATTCTTGGCACCCATTTAATGACTTGTGCAACGTCGAGATCTGTCTCAGTCCCAATGTTTCTTGCTCTTGGGTTCTGACTTTCTGGCGTGGCTGCTGTTCTTCCCACAATTACTGCCAGAGCTATTAGAGACCAAAAGTGCACGTGCGATTCCAAGTCCTCACAAAGTGCAAGAAGCA
Source organism: Acanthiza pusilla (assembly GCA_036630365.1). Lineage (NCBI taxonomy): Eukaryota > Metazoa > Chordata > Aves > Passeriformes > Acanthizidae > Acanthiza > Acanthiza pusilla. The sequence continues at coordinate 42,752,824 of JAXCHO010000079.1, forward strand.
TTCTTGTGACATTCTGTTCAGTATCTTCCTAACTTAACAGGGATCAGTTTTTGTTACAACAGTTCAGTAGGGCAGGAGGTCTTTGAGCACAAGATACATTTTCAGCCTTCACATCGAATTTTGCATTCTGATCTTGATAATAATACAAATACCAGTTGATTTTGAACACAAGTTTTTAACCAGGGTCCCATTATTAGAAAGACTGCATATCATATACAGGAAAAGATCACCTATCTGTTTAAATTTGAAAATTTTGAAATAAAAAATGTTTATTTAAGATAAAAATAGATCAAATTCTTACCACTGCACAGTTCACTGGGGAACACTGCCTAGAGGAAGCAAGAGCAGTCCAGGCATTCATGTACCTTATTAAAGGATGCTTTTTTTCAGAAGTGTAACAACCAGATTGGTGAAGCTGACAGCTTGTATATAAAAGCTTAAGAGAGAAGAGCTTTAAATAGCAAATTCACATATTAAGATGTTAATGTTAATAGTATCCTCTGATGACAGACATGTGGCCTGGTTTTTAAGAACTCCCAGACAGATGTTCCAAGGAAGCTGTGCTGAAGAACACTTGGGCTGTAAGGGAAGCCAATACTTGCTCAAAAGACACAAGACATGTTCAGTCTTTCATTTTCACCAAAAGGTGTTTTACAGACACAGCATCTTTGTTTGGAAAATACAAGTGAGAGGCCAAAGAAATGAAAGTTAATTAAAGTCTGATGAGATGAAAAACAAATCTTAAGAGTCTTTGCAGTAGGAGAGAAGCAAAGGACAGTGAATGTTCTGCTGGGAACAATCCAATTGATGCTGGTGGACAAAATTCTGAGTTATGTGGCTAAGAAAGGGACAGAAAATATTCTTACTTATGTTTTAAGAGATAGCAGAGAACTATCCACCTGAGCAATCTAGATCTGAGGGGTTTGGTGGGGGTTTTTTTTGTTTGTTTGTTTTGTTTGTTTTTGGGGTTTTGTTTGTTTTTTGTCTTTTGTTTGTTTGTTTGCTTGTTTGTTTTTTTTATGACTAAAGCAATTCCTACTTGGGAAGACTGAAATAACCTAAAACAACAACTTTATTTTTCGCTGTGGAGACACTGTATAAACAAACACAACACTTTCATTATTTAAGTAACAAGCAATTTTTTATTTTAAAAGTTTTTTGGAAAAGCTAATCTCTCTGTTTTGAGCACCATTGAAATTTCAGTTGAAAGGCATCTCTTTTTTCAAAGGAAAAATGGCAATCTTTATAAATCATCAATATAAATTTTAAGGCATCTAGTCCAATTTGTGACTTCTGACAACAACAATTTTAGGATTTATGTACCTTAGCATATTGCAGTGTTTACTTTTCAGAAATGAAGCAGAAACATTGTTTTCAGACACACTGATACTAAAAAAAAATGCATGGAAATAAACAGGCTTTATCTCTGAAAATTTAAATAAAACCATGAAGGTTCTGCTTTTCCACTGCCTTAGATTTATGGAACTTCATTACTTCATTAATGTAAATACTTTTAGGATTCCTGTGACCAATCACTCGCTCTGGCTTCTACATCTGAATGGCCCTGAGCATGTCCAGACTCAGTCAGAGAAAGGGACAAACGCTATCACTAATTCTGGGCAGGTAGGCAGCAGGCCTAGGCAACAGGACGAGTCAAAAATCCTCCTCTGACATTTTGCTTTGTGCCACAGGAGTTTCCAGTCTCACCACCCAGAGTTGGCACCAGCTTCCCCAGTCTCCCCTGGAAATCTCTGGGAACATTCAATTACCTGAGTAAATCTGGCAGGGACCGGCTGTCTTTAAACAAGGAAATGCACCACTTTGTAGTTTCTAAGCTCAGACTAACTTTAAACTTTTGAATGTGTATAGAAAACATATGAATATTTTTTAAACATTTTTTATTCATGACTTTTCTAGGCTCTCTGTGGATGAAAAAGCAGGTAGAACACTACTTTCAATGGCTCTAACCTTGATAAACTCTAAAAAAGTCTATTTGTCATGTCAGAGACTGACCCATTGAACTTTTCATGAACTATTTTAATTTTTCCGTTAGAAAAATAGTCTTGCTACCTTACTGTTTTACCTGAAGTATCAAAATCAATTACTCATGTAATGCACAGCATAATGTTGATGTTTCTGAAAAGGAATGTGACATACAGCAATATCTCCCATTTTTTCCTTTTATTAGAGATGTGTTATGACAGACATAAATGTCAAATATTTGTTATTGCAATTTTTCTTCTTTAGTATCACTCAGAAATGCATGGTCTCTCTAGGTTAGCACGCTCCTTGCTAAACCTTAATAGTGAACTAATTTATATCTTAGTCACTAATTGATTTAGACTCATAAATGTTTAATTCATGTGATGGCTCCATTATGTGCCACTAAAACCACTTAAAGCAAACCACTGGAATTCCATCTGCACTCTATGAAGCTTAGGTTTCATGCATTGGAATCACAGAATGTTTGAAAAGTTTTAATTGTTAATCAATTGTGTATTAAATTAATTTTTTACTAATTGCAACATGGTGGAATAAAGAGCATCAAAATAAATGAGAATAAAAACTTAATGAATTAGATAGAATATGACAATTCATGCTGTGATTATTTAATACAGGGTCATATGAGCTCTTTGAACTGTGGTGAAATTCACCCTGAGCAAAACCTGGGGACAGTGCTCATAGGCTGCTTAAATTCTAGTCATTGTGTCAAGTGTCACTAATTACGGTCACTTTTTTTGGGACTAAATTCTTTCCACATTAAATCAAATAAGTCTGAATTACAAAATGAGGATGAGAACAAGTCAGATAAAGCTTGTATTATAATTTTCTTTCTGGCCTCTTCTAAAGGCTTGTGAGTCTGAGTAGGAGATATCTCTGAAATCACGAAATTCCTTCGAAGTCTTTGGAATCACTGGACACATGCCCAGTGTATAATGTGAATTAAACAAGAAGTATTGAAGTGTTATTTAGAAGAGGGATAGCTACAAAAGTGGGAATCTGTTCATGGATGAATTTGATCATAAGAAAAGCAAGGTTATGTAGAAATACAGCAGCCACATCAAAAAGATCTGTAGCACCCTAGAAAACACCTCACTTTTAGCAGCGCACCAAGCGTGGCAACACGCCAAAGAAATAGGTCTGTATTACTTCTCCAGGTGAGGAACCCGGATGGCATGAAAAGTATGACTCTGCAAGGAATCACAGAACAATTTCAAAGGTAGGCACAAGTTCTCCCAGCCACATACATTTCAGTGAGGCACACATGGAATTTTCTAAAGAAAAGGTAGTATTTTGCAGGGTGCTTGCATGGTGGAAAACGGCAAGAGGCAAGGTTACAAGAGGAAAAAAAGGTCAGCTAGCCACTATGTTCCAGGATAGATTCTTTGAAATTGAAACAAGGCACCAGCATGTATGTTCATGTGTACATCCAACCATGTATAAAGTATTTATTTGGTCAAAAATGGAATATTATTGACCTCATACAGGAGGGCCTTCACATTTTGCTTGGTCAAAGGAAAGTCAAATATCCACAGTTTACTATCCAAGAAAACATCATCTCACAAGCCTCACCAGTTCATGAATCAACATATGTCTGTCATGCCAAGACAAAAATTCTTCTCATTAAATGCAGATGAAGAATCCAAATACCAGGACCTGCTGGGTCTAAATGTCTTTTAGCACGTTTTTCATAAGCCCAGTGGATGGAAGCAGTCTGCCATGAAAGCTGTTGGGAAGCTGTGAAAAACCATCCCCACTGCAGTTATTTCTGTCTCCTTTAAGGAGATTCATACATGTCCCTCGAATGTGCATACAGACTTTATTTGGGCATGTGTGCCTTAGAACCACAGGCACATTAAACTATAGTCAGAGGCATCGTAGTAATCTGAAAAATATCAGCTCATAGCTCTCCATGGTGTTTGTTTGACCAGGATACTGGAATGCTCCTTTGGGTACACAGACTCTGGAAAACACAGTGTTCAGTAAGACCTAGAATGTGTCACTGTTGTTAAAACAGTCTCATGTACAGAAGTACAGCAGGACAAAAGCTTCCCAATCGCATGAAGGTGCAATACTGAAAGGAGCACACAGGACTTCAGAGGTACTCTTCTGATATGGTCAAGATTTATCCTCTGAGAAGAGGTGGGCAGCCAGCCTGGTAGTGGACTTGGGGAAAGAAGTCTGAGTTAGAATCATAGAGTGAGGAAAGCAATTGTGAAAGACAGAGTGGTGAAAAACTAACTAGAAAACCACTAATAGAGCAGAGTGCAGCGTGGAAGAAATGGTTGCCAGAAGCTGGAGGGACTGAGCTTTTATGTGTCTGCAATCCTATGGCTGCTGCTACCCAGAAAGTCTTGGGAGTGTCCTGCTGAATCCTCTCCAATACCACTTCGAGCATCTGATAAGTGGCTATTGTTACTTTTTGCCTAAAACAGAGAAGCCTGACTATAATTACACCGAGGGTGTGTGCTTTGCCACAAATATGCCCGGGGTGTTTCATGTTCTGACGACATGTTTACAATTCTATAATCATTATCCTATATAATTTTAAGGATTCTTTTTTTTTTTTTTTTTTTTTTTTTAAATGCTAAACACTAATGAGTGTCCTGACTTCTCAAATCATAAGAAAGACATGAAGGATACATCCCATTTCCTTTCTAGCTGTCGTGGATTGGAAGGAAGGACACATCACTGGTTTTGGTAGCCCAGTCTGCCTGCTTTGCCACTGAACCTGCCTGACACTGCATTCAGAAAACTCAGAGCTGTTCCCAGCCTCAGCTCAGGTCCTCTCCCAGTTCTGGTGCAGGTAAGAGGGGGATAAAATTTTCTTTTCTTTTCTTTTCTTTTCTTTTCTTTTCTTTTCTTTTCTTTTCTTTTCTTTTCTTTTCTTTTCTTTTCTTTTCTTTTCTTTTCTTTTCTTTTCTTTTCTTTTCTCTTCTCTTCTCTTCTCTTCTCTTCTCTTCTCTTCTCTTTCATGTCTGCTTCTTTGTGTATGGCAGAGGCCACTCAATATTAATTTTCTTAGGAGTGGGAGGACTTCAAAAAGATTTCTGAATGACAGCTGGGCAGAAAAGAGATAATGGGTAGAAATAATATGGGCTTTACTGTTCTGAGGCTTTAGGAAGGAACATAAACAAGAATACTGTATTAAGTTACCAAACTTAAATTATTATTTATAATTAGCCTTTTCAGGTAAGACTTGTCTGTGTACCAAAGCACACTGATAAATGGGGCTTTCATTTGCAACCAGCTTTTTGATTAGCTGATGGTGTGAGAAGGTTATGTAACAGAACTTCATGCAGAGGGAGAAGAGAAATAGAAGAAAGAGAAATGTATCAAGGGAGATCGGGGAAAAATAAATGCTAATGCCAAGGAGCCAGGACAGAATTGATGGAAAGCAGTAAATTCTGGAAGAGTGGGAAAAAAACCCAGAGGATAATCTAAGGGGGGAGGAGACAGACTAGGGGAGATGCTTGGTGGAGGAGTGACTGCTGAGATAATAGGGTGGAAGGTGAGAGAAATACACAGAGCTGGAGGAGGGAGGAGATTCTCAGAGAAGGAAACAGGGGTAAAAGGAAGCACATGTAGAAAGGAAGGCAGAAGTCTGGCAACAAGCTGGAAGCTGCAGCTGCGAAAACCACGCAGGAAGCAATCAACAGGACTCCAAGAAGACCAAAGGTAGAACAACAGCATTTACATAAGAGGAAAGGTCAGAAAATATCCAGATGATGCAGATTTCAATAATATTTTTTATTCCTACCTTTCCCTTGTGATTTGATTTTCTGACTAACTTTAGAGAAGCGGAAATTTCTTAGAAAGCCAGGTGAACAGGTTTATGCCATGGAGTGCCTCTTGAGTTAGCATATGTGGGAATTTTATAGCTCTTGTCACAATGACTCACCTCCAGGGTCCTGATAATCCTCTGGGACAGCTTTTATCATGAGAATGAAAGCACTTGGCAGACAGGCTGATAGCTGTTGCTATTTGCTGTAACTTTGTGGAAGGAGGTGTCTCTGTAGGCTCTTCAAATTAAAAAAACAATACAGTGCTTAAAATTTAATAATTTAATAATTTTATAAAGTATCATCCCTGCTATGATAAAAGGATTTGGCAGAGATCCACAAAGACAGGCAGAGGAAGCAATAGCACTGCCGCTTGGCTCAGAGGTTCATTCAGACAACCAAAGTCTGAACCACAGTCGGTGGAAATTGTTAGAAAGTGTCCCATGAATTTGAACAGCTGTACTCACAGCCGGGATCCCTCATCCTGACCTGTCTCTGTGCTTTGTGTAAATAAATACAATAAGCCCAAATCTGAAGAGTTATCTCTAATATGACATATATTACCTGGCTTCCAGTGCTTTGTGGGGATTAACTGGGATCAGACTGTGTTTGCAAAGAGTTACTGCAAAGAGCAAAGTCAATTAAACTTGCGCTGGATTGGCAACAGGGACCTGATACATTGCCTGCAAGTGCTGGGCCATTGCAGAGGGTAAAGGGATCAGAGGCAAAGGCTGGTCCTGAAAGGATTTCTTAGAGCTGGTCTTTCTTGCAAAGCAGAAGTGTGAGAGGGTATTATCTTGGGCTCAGAGCTTTCATAACTCCTTATCGCTTGGGACAGCTTAGGTACAAGGGAGTTTAAAAGGTCTCTGCAGCTTTCTGTTTCTCTCTGTGGCTGATGCAAGATCAACTGCCTGGGAGGGCACTGGGCAGAAGGGCTGCTCAGGGTTGCTACAGCAACTTTATTTTTCTGTGAATAAGGGGGTAGCTTTGCAGTGCCTTTGCAGTGCCAAGAGTTGTGAGAGCAGCTCTCCCTCCATACAGGTATGTGACTCTGCTCCTGGGCTAGAGGCAGATTCTGAGCACCCAGCAGGATATTGGATAAATTTCTTGGAAGTGTATTATTGCATCCTATAACTTGCAAAATGCTCCTAACTGCTGGTTATTGGGAGCAAACTGAGATGTCATTCAGCTTCTGTTTCCTGACTTTATAACTAACAAAGGTCCATTCACTACAATGTACAAAGACTAAATATTCTGGCAATCAAATTATTTCACTTGCATGTCTTGATAAGGTTGTATATATTGCTAATATTTCACTGTAAATTGCAATTAAAAATAAATATATTGAAACTTTCTCTGCAGCAAGTATGGTAATAATTTGCCTGTGAATCATTATCTTTTATATCTATTATATAAGTAACTACATACGTATGTTATAAAAAATATGAGCAGAGATATTGTTTATGGGTGTATAAATTTAATAACTTATATAAAAGAACATACGAAAGATACTGTATTAATTATGGGAATTATATAACTATTAATTAGAGGAAAAAGCATACATGTGCATTTCTGTGTAGTTTTAAAATTGTAATTTGTGTGCAGTAAATATGCTGATGTAACATATATTTATTTTTATATGGAAGTCCTGAGATCAACTCAATAAATATAGCATAATCATATGCTATTTTCTTAGCAATTGACACAATAGCTATATTTACTCGGTGATTTTTTTTTAACTTGGCAAAAATATCCTACACATAAAAATGTGTAGTCTGTAGTTGCTTAGTTTTGGGGGGTGTTTTTTGTCCTCAAGTGAGACTTCAAAAGTATTTATATAATTGGCACAATTAGGAAAATGATCCAAAACGCAAGGGGTTTGGGTTAAATTACTATATTTTGGAACTACTTTTTTTTTTTCTTTTCTTTTTTTTTTTTAAGTGATAGTTATGCATACTTCTGTAGCATCTTTTCATCTGGAAGAATAAGGCCATACCTTAGGATTGAAAATTACAAGATCTGAGATATTCAGGGTATCTATTAGTTCCTCCATTCATTTACTGCTAGTGCACAGAAATCACTGCTAGTACTTTTTCTACTGCTCTGTTCTTCATAGCTGTTAATATTTCTCAATACACGGTGATATTACACAATTTTTCATAATCTCTTTAGCTCTTCAGCTGCTGCCAAGGTATCTCCTGTGGCAAGAGTAATTTTATTTTCTAGTTTTGGGGTTTTGGTTTTTTTAATCTGTGTGTGAATTATGTTTGATTCTTTTATTGTGTTAATTACATATCTCCTCAAGAAGAATATGAAAAAAGGAAAAAAAATCATTTTTTTATCACACACAAAAGAGAAGCACATTAGCTCTTGGAATAAAGAAGAGTAAAATCATCCTTTGTAATAAGAAAATTTGTATAATAAATTTAATGTATAATCAAGTATTTTAACTGAAACCTAGGTCACCAGATCCATAGGAAAAGGCTTCAATAGGTGAGGAGCTCCACAGCAGTTGGGGCACATGTTCTTGACAGGACCTGAGTGTTGATTCCTCACCCAGAGTGGTAGGCAAGACCCAGTCCTCACCTCCAGTGCAAGCTGGAGGGGAAAATCTGCTTTTCTGAGAATGTGTCCGTCAGCTTCGTGCTGTCTCTGCCATTGTCTCTGAGATTTCTCCCGGAGGGAGAAAGCTTATTCAGGAGTGGGTTTGGCCTGTATCAATTCTTGAGAGGACTTTATTTGTCTTTCTTTTGATACAAAACACATCTGGATGGCCAAGGCCTGGATCCTCTGGTGCTATTCCAGCACTGACTCTGATTCCCAAAATGGGGCTGGCAGGTGCCCCAGGACATGGGGCAGCTTCAGTAAAGCTTTCTCCTCATGTTGGCCTGATGAGGAACAGGGATCGTCCTCGCTGTAGGCTCCTGGTTTGGCTTTGGTGCTTGAGGCTGGACTGAAGCCCCAGGGAAGATCTTCTCTGTGCTGTTCAGACCAAGGACATGTCTCCAGGTCTGGAACATGTAAACCGAAAGATAAGTGTGTCAGTCATTTGACAGGTGTTCAATACTTGAGAAGTCACCAAGATGTTGACCTTAGACTTTGGTCTTCGCAACTGGAAAAATCCCCTCTGCATGTGTTGCTCTTAATTATTACAGAGACAAAATTACAGTGTAGCTGGTAGGCAAAAACTGACATAAGGACTACCCAGTCATTCTTCAAAACCACTGACACTGTCTGGGATGATTCATTATGGTGACTGTTTCTCAGCCGGGTATTGCACTAGTGAAAGATTTTAGAATTACTCCATCACTCTCTGACTTCTTGTTTTGCAAGAAGTGGAATATATCCAAGTAGGGACAAGAAATTTATTAAATTTCTCATGACTTTCAGAAGATGTTTGCTTTAAAATTTTATCTCCTACAGTTGGAGCCTCTACTCTGTGCCCTCCTTGTGATGTCTAAGACAAATTTTTTGTCAATAGAGTTGCTTCATTAAAGTTCAGGGCCTGACCGACTTCAAATGTCATAGAAGCAGAGGAGTAACAAAGATTAGGAGGAAGAATCTGCTACTGCAGGACACCCAAGATAAGAAGAAACTAAGAAAGCCAGCCCAACAATAATAGAATTGTAAACACTGATGACCACCAGGCCGTCCAAGATAAGAACCTGGCTCAGCCAACTCAGAAATAGTCAAATACTAAACACTGAATATGTTATATAAGCAGAACATATAAAAAATTACAGCATATAAAGAGTCCTTATCTTTTCTACTTGGTGTGATAGCTTTGTGGATTTACAACCCAGCACCCATTTTTGTGCAGATACGGAATAACAAAGCCCTTGGCTCTGTGTCTGACTGGCTCACTGCACACTGGGTGATGAATCCTGATTTTTGGGAGAACACTTAGATTTCATTGAGAAATGTAGAGAGCTTTAGTAGACCAACCCAGCGCTTTCAGTAAGATTTTTATAGCTCATCACTCTTCCAGGCTGCAAAAAGCCTATGTTATAATGTTACAGTTTCTTTATTGGCTTCTGTTGTATTGAGTTCCTTCCTATCTATATTCTGAGTTACTCTCACATGAACCCAGAGGAGTAGAAGAATCAAGGTCTGCTCTATCCCTGCTGCTCTTGGGCTGTCTTCACCTAATTCCCCTGCTAAAACCACTTGAAAACAGATTTTAAAGAGTGATTTTGAGGGCTGAGAAAGGTAGCAGTTTATGCATGCCACAATCAATGAAGAGGAGCTCAGAAGCAGTATTTCCAGGGGAAAAAGCCTGAAGCAGCTACTGGGTTTTCCATCACCCATAGTCCCCTTAAAGAACCTCGCTCCTATTTGACAGAGGAACTCATCAGTGACAGGAGCCAAATATATCACACTGTTTCCACTGTACTGCTGCCAAGTTGGCTTGAGCCACTGGTATTTTAGGATGTTTTTCCATATCGTCAGGACACGTCCAGGACCACAAGGGACAGCACCTTAGGTCCTAACACTTAACAGAGCTGGGAAAGCTACAGCTGGGAGTCTCTAGTGGGTAATGAAGGAGCTACACAGCAATTTGGAAAGAGCCTTCCAAGCTTCTTGTTTCAAGGAGAAATAAGGTATTAATGCATGTTTGGGAGGATCTTTTTCAGGAGGTTGAAAAATGTTTGATATGAGTGGTTGGAGTATGACTCAGGGCATGCACTGGCAAGCCTTGAAGACCAACAGACCTGCAGGAAAATCTGTGATGTGAGCTGGGCAAGAAGATGCTATACCATGTCTACATTCTTTGTCCAAACTTTCCACTAGTGCCAGGTCGTAAATATTTTGAAGTTTTCTTCTTTAATTTTCTTCTTTTTTCACCACTTGTTTACATTTAGCAGAATCTTGTTTAGCTGTTCTGGTACCATCAGTACGGTGCACTGATGTGGAGAGGAAATGAAAGACCTTTCAGGGGAGTTTGAGTGGAATTTTTCTAACATTAACCATCTAATCCTTATATGTCTAACTTAAGTCAGTTGTTTAGATGCTTTGCAGTTAAATTGGAGACACCAATACCTCTAAAAGATGTGCACTCCCTGAAGTGTTCAAAAATAAGTAGCTGTAGTACTTTGTGATATGGCTTAGTAAACATGGCAGTACTTGGTCAAAAGTTGGACTTGATGGTCTTGGAGGACAGTTCCAACCCTTATGATTGTACAATTCTATGATTCTATATATGCTTGCCTAAGGTAAGATTTAAAGTATTTGGGATGAGTTATGTTCATTCATCTCTAGTGAGAGGAAAGGAAACCCATTAGTGTCCCTTAGGCCAGATGCCTGATTTTAGCTGGATAAGTTTATTGGTAACAAGTATTTGTAATTAACTCAAACAAGAAAAAAAATGTTAATATGAAACTATGCCTTTCTTTTATTTTAGAGCCTTATAGATAAGATAGTAAAAGGAAAACTGAAGCAACTAAAATATCTTTGTGTTTCCTTGTTTTTATGTGAGGTGACCTGACCTATAGAACTCTGTTCTATCCTGTGGCGTTTGGAATATGAGGTGGTACAAAATAGCAGTCACTGTGGGAGTAGATAAGGCAGAAATAGCAAACATGAAATTCAGGAACAATATTAGTTCTGTATATTTTATAATTTGTGTTATATATTCATGTTCTTTATGTGCAATACCTGAAGATAGGCCACATTCACTCTAGGAGAGGTTCTTGTGCAGTGGGAGTGAAATAATAATTGAGGCTGGTCTGAGTGGATAGCTCGTGCTGCTTCTCATGTATTATGTGATGATGTGGTATACAGGTTTTAATTTCCTTAGGAAATCAGATTACCTTTCATGAATACGTAATATTTTCTTCCTATAAAGTAATACCTTGTTGTACCTCCAGTACACACAGAGAGGCAGAAGTCTGACCCAGCTGGTGGCATATTGCACATTTTCCTTTTTCTTCTCTAGATGATTCATTTTCATTGCTCTCCTCAGCAGAACTAAGTGCATGTGGGTGAACATGAATGTGTTGAATGTGTGAAACAAGCCTGTTTTTTCTGTGGGTTTTTTTTTTGTTTTGTTTGTTTGTTTTTTTAAGTGTGTGGTTTGGTGGGTTTTTTTTTGTTTTTTTTTTTGGGGGGGGGAGGGTTTAATGATTTAATCTTTCACTACTGAGCAAGGTACAGCCCTTCCTGTGGGACTTTTCCACTTCCTGTGAAGAAGCCAGAGGGCCACGGAGTGGCAGCAACAGGATTTTCAGTAGAGACAATAGGATTTTCAGTAGAAGCCACATAAGATGATGGTAATAGAGTAACCTGGATAAACAATAAATTTGTGCTTTTATTTACCATGGAAAGGAAGTAAACATAATTCCTCCCACCTTTGTCTCAAAACCAGGGAAAGTACCCAAAAAGCTTATAGAAAATCATGTTTTGGATGCTGAGAATATTAAACTCATCTTCTGCTCCATGGGTTGATACTTCATCTAACAATTAGAAATGAGATTTTGTTGGGATTTTTTTAACAGCTAATGTCCTTAAAAAGTTCAGAGGGTGCAAAAGCACAGACAGGACTTTCCTGGAGCTTTTTATTTTGCTTCCTAATGTCATTTAACATATGCTAACATCTCCACATCTGAAAAAAAATTTATGTTAACACTGGTTTTTGTAAGTTTTGTGATAGGCAGTTGAAGAAAAACTCTCAGTCTAATGACTGGAAACACAGGAGCATAGACTCATGCTGTGCTTTACTGTTCAGCAAAGAATTCCCACAGGAATATGGGAATGTTTATGTAATCATCTTGAAAATTTAAATTATATGTACCATAAAGGTTTGTCATACTCTGATGGAATGGATCTTCATGTATAAAAAAAAGGAAAGGGACAAACACTATTTAAGAATCTCAGGGCATACAGGAAAGCACCCCAAAGAAAGTGTTTTCCAGAAGGCCTCACTATATCTATAAAAGCCACGAACAACACTCATCTCTTCAGCATTTTCTTGTCAGTATTATGTTCACTCCAGAAAATGTGTGTAGACTTCATTTGGAGATAACAACAGCATTTCTCTTTTTCTGCTTCCTGAAGTTTTCTGTGTCTTCATGAAGCATGTGAGTGTCATTTACCCCATTTCTCTTTTTTGACAACTTTTCCTTGTGGGGCAGTTTGTCTCTTGTTGCACCACTGGGGACTCCGATGAAGTACACAAATGTTTGGTTTTTGTTCCTCTGCTGCTGTGTGTCTCTGCTTTCTCCTCTACAGCCTCTGAACTCTGAAATGAAGCCAGAGGACACAGGGACCATTAAATACTTATGGTTTGCTTTAGTTTGTTTTTAAGGAACGGAAATGACTGACATCCAGAAGTTCACAGTTTCTCTCTCAGCTTCCCGTCCTTTTAGCTGCTTTCTGCAGTTGATCCAGGCAGTCCTCATTTCACTGCCAAGCTCTACTGCTAGAAGGGATTTTGCTTGTACAGGATGATAGTAGGATATTGCAAATCATAACATTAAGTGATACAGCTCAGCATGTAAATGTTGAAAACTGATCATTACACTGACATTAGTAGATTCCAGCAAAAACCCTAATAGATACTCTCCTCTTTGCACAATGACTCCCATACACTGCAAACAGAGAAAATGAGCATAGTGGGGAGCATCTCCACAGGCAGCAGTGAAGGACGATCCCAAACAAGAGCATCCTCAGGAGACCATCATATGAGGACATGTCCATGGAAAAAATTTATGACAATATTCATAAAAGTACTGCATGGCAAGCACAGTGTGGAGGACTGCTTAACTTTCAGCAGTTAAACATCCCTCTTTAATTAGAAAGTGGAGGAAAACCAATTTTCTGTACTTTTCAAGGATGAGAAGCTGGATTTATTCAGGGTCACGGACTTGCCCTGGCAGCAAGCCTTGTACTGAAAACTGCCCAACTGGTTGTTCTCAAAAGACCAGATTTGCCTTCACTACTAGGAGATAAAAAACCTCAAATTCATTTATTTTCTTCCACCTTACATTTACTTAGCAGAAATAGATTAGAAAAAGGCAGATTCTTCCACAAAAGCTCAACTTCCAAGCAGAGCAGCATAAAATAACAGAACAGCAAACAGTCAGTCAAAACACATAGCAAATACTAAACCTGTGAATTGCAAACTATTCAGTGCTATACCCTGAAAGTCTGGACCTAAGAATCTATTTTTAGGAATATTTTCTCTCTCATAATTAAGCCAAATTCCTCTTCCTCTTGCTGCTGCCAGAACAGTCTTTTAAAACAATCCATTCATTGAATTCACCTGAGATAAAGAGGTATTTATAAAATATTTCTGCAAAAGCTTGCCAAACTGTTTATTATTTAGTAGTAGACACTGTGATGGAGCAACACATTGGTAGACAGAAATGTGAGTGTAAAAATAAATGATTTTTAAATACAGTGAGAAAAAGAAGCTTCTGGGATGATGTTCATTGAACTTCCAGTAAAATAGGAAGAGCCATAGCACTTTGCAAGGAAACATTGTAATCTAATATCTGAAAAAAATCCCTTTAAAAATATTCTGAAATGTCCTAGTTTTTATTACTTGAAAATACACTGTCATGATGAGTAAAATACAAATATGCAGATATGAAAGAAGAAGTGACCATGAACCAAATAAGTAAGTTACCCTTTTGTCTCCTTGACCTTTGACTCACTTGGATCAAAATTTGATAAAGATTGCAGTTGCTAAGTATATTACCACGAGATGTAGGTAGTGGCTTTTAGTCAGACTGTAAAAATAACCCCCTCCCCCAGCACCAGCACAACTTAACTTTTTCTTCTGGCAAAAAGATAAAGCGGGAACTGACGTCTCCTGGAATATATAAACACTCCCTGTCAGTTCACAGCCTATGTGCTTGGCGGGGAGATTTAGCTGCTGGTAACTTGATGCAAGTCATGTGCTAAGTGCTTGTATGTTCAGCTGAAAAATCAGTTGCCCTTATTCAAGGTGAGTCATATGATACAACATTTAAAATCAGAGGGTTTTCCTCAGGAATATTTTTAAGATCAGTTGGGTGGAAGCTGTTGAAAATATTTATTCTTAATGCAAGATAAAATGGAAGGATTTTGCAAAACTGCTTGCAAGAAAAAGTGACATTTTACACGGATTAGTGAAAAGCTTTGTTATTATGATAACAATAGTGTTTTTTGGTCAGTATTGCTGGCTTTCCCAATTGTATTCTGTCTTTTGATATTTAATATTCTTTAAACTACAGTTCTGGACTCATGTGAATTTATAAGTAATTCATCTTTTAAAGTCATGTTTCTAGCATTTACTATTGCAGTTAAAAAACTTGAAACTATAATTTAATCATTTGGGTTTTATAAGACTTGCTAAAGCTAGCATGTACAGAAGCCTAAATTAAGTAGTGAAGAAAAATTTTAATAACATTCTGCATCTTGCCTACTATACAGTTGCTTATAAATTGTCTTTCAGAGATTTGAATGGACCATTTAAATTGTCTAATTAATACTAGTTAATTAGTTTTACTAATTAATATTCTGTTAAGGATCTTCGAAACAGTATTAAAAAGTACATACCCAACACTCTAGAATGGGGTGAATAATGTTATTAATCCTGTAGTCAAATCTAAATTTAAATGATACTATAGTCTCAGACCACATCTAATTTTTTTTTGGTGCTTTCTATTCTGTTTAAGGTATATAATTTTCCCTTGAATATGAATTCCCAGAAAGTGCATTCTTACTGGAAATTTCTACCTTAATCTTCATATTTTAAATTCAACTCTAATAGGTGAGAATAGGGTGTTGGCTTCTGTGTAAAACTGAGTGTTATGGTGTGAGTGCTCTTCATTACAGTTGTGTAATAGACAATTTGAATTGCATAAATTGGGATGTCTAGACTGCTATTACATTGTGTTTGGTGGGGGAAGGTTGAATCTTTTTCAATTTGCAGAACTTGGACTAGGCACAAGTTGTTAGCAGTCACTTTCTAGCTGTTTATTGCTAGTGCTCATGAGAGATGCTTAGTATGCCTAAAACAAAATAAAATTATTGCAAAAGCTTGTAGGAATTTAGATGGAAATGTGGTTTGGTGGAAAGTATATTGCTGTTGAATTTGAAAAGCTTCAGTATCTAAGTCATGAAAAAAAATTCTGATGATATCTAAAAAACCTCCTTAAACAGTTCTGAGAGAACTAATTTCCATTTTAAATTTTAAAATGTGCGTTTCCACACTGGAAAAAGAAAATCTGTTGGTATTGGGGGGAAAAAATCAATTGGAGACAGGTATTTTTCAGAATTTGATTTAATTGGGAATGCCTGCTTTTCCTTAGATTTGCTGCAATGTGTAATATGGTAATCTGCAATCAGATTTTCCAATCCCCACACCATCTATTCAGTTAGTTGCCTATTCCTGTTCTGTCTTTGCCAAGCTAAAGATCCTGATCTGAGCCTAGCTACAGTGATATGAGATTTTGTCCTAGTGATTTTCACTTAAAAGTTCTTCAAGATGAGTAAATGTCTAACTTCAGTTTGCTTTGAGATTTGGAGTTAAACACATTATGCATCCATCCACTACATCAAGGAGCCTTTAATGACTTGGTCGTTTTATAATATAGTTAAGTCAACTTTCAGTTATCTTTGTGAAAAGTGCAACAAAATGTATGAAAAGTTTGAGAATTTTTTTTTTTTTAAGTTACCCCAAAGATGGATTTCTACTGCTAAACAAGCACAGAGTAACTGAGCTGGTAGAGAGCAAAGCAACGCAGTAAACCTGCAGTTCAAATAAGTTGTACCACCTCCAGCAGAAAAGCTGGGTTTACAGGTGTAGAGAGACTCTTAGTCTCTCATGAGTGTCAAAAACTTGAGACAAATATTACTTCTTTCCAGGTTCCTTTTATGTGTAGACAAAACAATCAAAGGGTAAAGCTTTGGAGTGGGAACCATGTGGAATGACCTGGGGGCAGGTGGATGGACAGGCTGACTTTTATAGTAAAGATATTTTTCCAAGATTGCAAACAGTCTTTTGGTCATTCTGCTTGCAAATGTCCAAGGAGAAGTTCTTAACATAGCAAACGATGTCAAATGTACAGAAATAGGCATTGTAAAAGGCGAGGGAGCCATTACCTGCTGCTAGTGCAAGAGCAGGAAAAGTGAGTTTCCAGCGCAGTTAAAGGAAGGTGTCTGGTGCCAGGTAAAGATGTGACATAACTGTGAGTTTGGGATGATGAGGGAGGACACATCACTGGCCTGCTGACCATGGTACCTAATCTGTTAGTGCATGTTTTAAGTCCTTTTTGTAATAAAAGGGTCACATAAGTGATTACGAAAATACAACACCCACTGTTCCTACACCTGCGTTACTATTTAGAAATTCATGCAGTCCTTTTAGTTCTTTGGTCCTCATGAGAAAAGTGGTTGACCTGTTCTTCCAGTTCATCTTTCTGTTTTCCTTCTCTCTGTGTTTGGCCTTGAATAAGTAATTAACTCTTAACTAATACCTGCTTTAAAATTGATTTAGAGATGTTCAGAACATGTTAACAAACAGAAATTGGTAAGAATAGAAAGGACATGGACAGTGACATCTAAAATAGAAAAGAGCAGATTTGCTGTTAACTGGAGGCCTAAAGCAAATAACCAGCTTGCAAATTCTATGATGTGATTAATTAATGACCAAGACTATATTGCAAATTAAGCAGCTCTTTGTCTCAATTATTCATAAACAATAAAATAATCAGAAAAAAATATCCCTAGGAGCTTATGTTTTACCATTCTGTCACTGGAATAATTCTGATTTTCTTTCACAACCTCTTTCACTAGGGGCCAGTTATTAAGGGTGCCAGAAAGAAATAACTACCAACTCTTATTTTCCAATGAGTGATCGCAGATATTTTTCTTCTGAGGCTGAATAATCTTGAAATTTTAGGTACTACATCTTTCAAAGATCAAGCTCTAGACTTGCTTTAAAAACCTCTGATGTTCTATAAGGCAATTGGGATTGATGAAATTAGCTGGTGGCAAGAATACAGCTCTAAAAGAAAAATCCAGTCGGGCCTTTGACGTGAAGTTCCTGAAACAAGTTTTATCTCTTCAGCAGCTGACTGTGGGCTGATAGAGATCTGGAGAGAGGCTTCTTGTGGGTGCCTCCCTTTAAGGGCTGCCTTTCCCAAGGAGGTGCTGACGGACCTTGAGGACTTTCTCAGTGGCGTAAGGCAGGAGCAGCCTGGGGAGCTCATGGCAGTGTAACTCCTGGTTGTGCCTGAAGTGGGAGCCATGGGCATGGCAGGCTGAGAGAAGAGCAGATCTATCTATAGCCTCCTTCTTTGGCAGAGGGAGATCTGAGAGGTGTCTACATCAGGAAGAATGTCAGATGAATAATAACAATGTCAGCTTACCCTAAAGCAACAGAGCCAAAAAAAAAAAAAAAAAAAAAAAAAAAAAAAGGCTAATGAAAAAAACTTATCAGTCTGTTTAGAGAGCAGGCATGAAGAAAGATAATCATACATAATGAGCAATTAGCTTGCCAGATGTACCTGCAACTTTTTTTTTTTTGCCAGCGGCTGGCCACTGGCTGGCTGGTATTGACTTGTTATCTTCCTACCAGCTTCATCTCGTGTACTTTGTACTTTGAGCTCTGGAATTTGATTTTTGTTCATTTTCTGCTTATATTAGCAGCTTCTCTGAGGACGATCAGTGAGTGTGTTGGGACCAAGAAGTGAGAAAAAACCATCAAGCCTTACAGCAAAGATATTTGTACACTGTCTACCTGTACCCTGACAAGAAAGAGGAATGGGCTGTGACAGAAGTTGGGGGCTCCTCGCTGGGGCCATCATCGGTGCTGTACTGGCTATCTTCGGAGGAGTTCTAATACCAGTTGGAGATAGTGTTATAGGCAAAGCAGTAAAAAAGGTACATTTTTTTTTTTTTTTTAAACTAAGACATATGGTTTGTGGCTATTGGATAGTCGCTATTTTAAAATCTTGTGTTCTGATTCTGTTTCTTTCTTTTTTTTTTTTTTTTTTAATTAAACATAGTTTTTATAATAGATGTGATCCAAACTTCCCTGGGAATATATGCAAGAGCAATATTTTAAAAAATATATTAATTATATTGCCACATTCACTAGTTTGCTCTGTCTTGTGCTTCACATTAGAAGCTAAAATATTGTGGTTTCAGTATGCAATTTAAAAGTAAGTGGGTTTTATTTTTATTATATTTATGATTGTTTCTGACTTCTTTTTCTTTTATTTATTTTTTTCTTACTTTGGTACTTACTCAGTGCACTTATATTTAAATACTGCAAATAATATGAACTGCAAATAATAAGAATAAGTCTTCTGCTGCAGAATCTAATCCTACACTTCATGTGTTCAGCTCACATTCTGTCATTGTATGATCCAAATCAGTGCTCTCCACATGACTGGAAGATCTAATCGAATACATCTCCCGTTATCAGTGTGAGGATTAATTGAAGTAGAATGTTTTACACCTGGCAGACACTTTTTTTTCCCTGCTTTTTAGATAATTTTATGTCCCTAAAATCTAGTTTTGTCTGTAAAGAAAACAGAAAAAAAATAATTTGTTAGATCTTTGGTGAAAAGGGCACGTAACTGGGGGTATAAATCATGGAGTAATCTGGAATGGAAACCCTGGCATGTCCATATGGCGACAAGAATTCTCCTTGGGGTCACTGCAGCCAAGGTTGGTTCTCTGGCCATTACAAATCTGAAAATCTTAAGATCTTTAGCTATTGCTTAGTCCTGCTATTGATGTGCTGTGGTGCTGAAGACTGAGGACATCTTGGAGACACTTATCCATAGGCTCTTCTGGAAGAGTGGCCTTAGCTCAATAGTTGTTGAAGTCAACTGAGGAGGTGGATAGATGAGCTGTCAGGAAATGTTGAACTGTCTGTTGAGGGCCTGCTTAGATTATAGTCTCCCTTTAAAAAAAAAATTGAAAGAAATGGCTTCTATATAACATCTTAATTTTTTCAGGTAACTCACTGAAAACCAACCTGTAGAGGAATTTTCCAAATGTCATTGTATTTTCCAAGAATTTTTAACGTTTATAGAGAATATTAAAAAAAACAAACCTCATTAGATAATGTCTCAACCACCTTGCAACATTTTACAAAAAAGTCATACTCTCTACCTTTGCAAATGATTTCAATTGTTTGAATTGATTGAGGAAATGACAAGTTTTCTAGAAAGCATATAAATTTAAAAATGTATATCTCCTTATATTGAATACTTTTGTTAGTCCTGAGTGTTGTCTGATGCCATTAAGTGTTTTGAGGGCAAATTACAAATATTAGCTGTGTTATGTGTTCATTTATTTACTAGCAATAATGAACCAGTTATACAGCATGGTTTGCAAATGTCTACACATTCAATTATACCTGCATGAGTCCTTAGTGGTAAAGCATTAGAGTGAGTAATTTCCCCCTCAACCTCTTTTTAATTTTCTGCATTGTGATCATGTTTCAGATGCTTGTACCTATTTCAAGGCAGCTTGTTTGATGTATATGTATATAAAAATTGTGCTGGTAATCACATAAAACATAAAAGAGTAAATTTGTAGAGGCTTTATTTACTTAAGTAAATGGGTACATTTTTTCCTAAGCAGAAGTCATAACAGACTATTGTTTTTCTGTTTAGCATGATGAATATTCAGTGACACCATCAGACTCTTGAGACAATTCCTTTTCAGACAGGATGTGTACAACAGCTGAACTATGTGATCAGTTCAGCACATGCTCCAGAGGGACTTGAATTTAACTAATTCTGGTTTTGCTCTGTTGATAAAAGGTCTGTTAAGAAAAACAGATTTGTTATTCATTGCAGTTATATTTAAGATAAATATAGAGCTGATTGCAAAGGAAGCAGGTCTTCCGAGCAGAGCATACTCAAAATATTTTTATTTCCTGAAATATTTCACTTTCGGAAATGTAATTTTTACAAAAAATCTTTGGGAGAAACAGATCAATTTCAATGACAAATTTGTTTGGAATTTCTCAAGAATAGTGGCCCTAGGACAGGAAAAAAACAAAGAGTGAGATGTTATTTCAGATAAGACCTGTAAGCATTTATATGGAGCAGCCTGCTTAGGGAAGTGGTGTAGTCACCAGCCCTGGAAGTGTACAAAAAGTCAGTAGATATGGCACTTCAAGATATGGTTTAGTGAGAATTGCTGTCAGAGGTTGGATGGGATGATCTTGGAGGTCTTTTCCAACATTATTGAAACTATGTTATTTCCATTTCTAGTCATATGAGGCAAAATCTAAAATGTCCTCACTCAGTGGGTGAAAACAAAATGCCATGCTTCTAATGAAAGGTAACAACAGTTTCAGATATAACCAGTAAAGGCAAAATCTTGTCTTAAATCCTGCACAGTCAAAACTTGAAAAAAGATCCCTAGGTTTTCCTCTGGCTATCCTACCTCAGAGTAAATCTCAGTTCTTTGCACAGGCTGACAGCAAAGTAGGAAGACCAATGCTGTATTTTTGGAGGAAGTGAAAGTTGCTATCGAATGTTATTGCTGGATTAGAAAAACAAGTCTTGAAGAGTTAGGACACTCCATCTGTAACAAGACAAATTGTCCTAAATTAACTTGTTATTAAGGTTTAGTCAAATAACATTAATGTCAATATATTCTCAAGCAAGTCCAGCTGAACTTAGCATCTCCCAGTGAATTGGAGGAACTTTAATTTCAAAAATCAATGCAATCAATAGTTCTTTTTGTCGTTTTCTGCTAGCAGCGGAAGCCTAAGCGTGCTTCTCCTAAGCTTCCCTTAAGCACACATCTTTACACTTTACCAGCCTCATTTCCCCTTTATTGCAGTCACTCAGACATTAGCAGCAGTAAACACTGCAGGACAGGTTTTGCTGGAAGGCTGAGAACTGTTTTTGAAGCAAAGAGAAAGCATCCACAATGTACAGAAAATCTCAGGTGCCCTTAGAAACTGGACAGAGACTCTGAGTCTCTCGGCTGTAATTTCCTGGCAGGCGGTGCTGTGCTCCACCCATGAGCAGTCCAGGAGTGGACAACCCAAACAAAGTCCATGTAACATAAAACATCCAGATGTCACCTCCTCAAGTGTTCCAGTTCATTATCAGACATCTGAGCTTCAAATCAGAACACCCAGCTACGTTTTCTAGCCCCACAATGCTTTACCTGCGTCTCAGAACTTTTTTGGATAAGCTGTTTCAACTCCAACCTCCAGCAGGGGCAGAGTTTTTTAAAAAATGGCATTATATATATATTTTCTGAATATTTTTCAAGGCTCTTGAAAGAAACTGTCACTTGAAGAGCACATTCAAAATGACACCACCAGCAGCAGCATCTTGGCAGGGATCCACTGCAGGAGATTAGTGCTAAACTATTTCAGCTCTGATACTATTCATGGAAAGGTGCCTTTGACTTCAGGACCAAAGGGCAAAAGTCCAGTCCTAATTTCTCCAGACACTGAATCTATCCAGAGAGGAGAGAACTTTCCATGAAGGTCTTAGGGGTTTAGAAGACTGATCTTGGTAGAGTTATGAGTGAAACATGGACGTTTCAGAGTTCTTCACAAAAAAACCTTTGCTTGAGATTATCTAAATATTCCATTTTAACGGACTCTACACATTTCAGTTCCACATTATCATGTCTGTTGTCATTATTACTGGATATAATTGTGTAAAATGAAAAAAAAAAAAGGAAAGGAACATTCAAAACAACAAATCATAAAGATTTTATCTGATATCATTGGAAAAAGATATTTTGACATGGCTCAATTCCTACTTTTTGCCTTTCCCTCCTTAAAACAATATTATCTTTTTAGGCAAAATTCCTACCACATCAGTTATGGGGTTTTTTTCCCAGCTAGGTTTAACCACTCAAAGCTATTGGTAATGGATTCATTTGCCAGAATGAATCACCACTTCTGTAAGATCTTACGCTTTCTACCTGAGTGCATGAGCTCAGGACTTTAACAGAAACCACATAATAATACGTATTATATTGAATTCCTGATGAATTGATAGTACAGAATTGTGTACGATTTGCTGCAATGCCTCAGTGCTGTACTGCGTTAGTCTCAGTTATTTTTTAGAAATAAGACTTTCAATTTCAGCTATTATTATGTTTATTCATCTGTCTCTCTACATATCTGTGATCTGTGATTGGCCAGATTATATCTCCTCAGCTACTGGAGGCATAGAGACACTTCTAATTTCAAATTGTGTTTGTGACATTCATATGCCACTTCTTTATACAAACTAATGCAGCTAAAACAACTGCGGAACACAAGTGATCAGCCACACATATTCCTGCATTATCACTTTTAAGCTTTATTGGCTTCCTTAATTTTTTATTACCAAGGACTGAGAAAGGAATAAAGGTTATTATCCAACAAAGCCTGAATAGAAAGGCTAATAATAAGCTGATAATCATAACTTAAAAAGTAATAAAAGTCATTTTTCCACCTGCAAAATGGGAGAAGATTGTTCAAGCTTTTCTTGAGCTTTATTTTATCAGTTTTTTTAGAATTTTACTGTCCAGTGTATGTAGGCAGCCCAATATACCCATAACACAATTTTGTTACAGCCCAAAGTACTCGTGGCATTTATTGGTTCCCGGAAAATGGCATGTTTTATCCATCTGGTCATATCTTTGGCAAGACAGAAACTTTGTCTTTAATTCTGTATTTCTTCATCAGAAATCATGATGGCTGAATTTACTGTAAATTAACGAAGTACAGCAAGCTTCGTTTGCTGACTGCTCAGCATTTCTTGAAATTATGTATTGCCAATTGACCCACCTCTGGTGGGGGGAATATTGTCAGAAACAAAAAGGGTCAAAGTTCCCACTGGTTTCACTCAATCTTGCACAGTTAGGTCATGCTATGAACTTGGCTGTGTAGCAATTGCATTTGTGTAGCTGCTTTTGCTGACAGTAGTTAACTATTGTGTAAGACCTCAGAGCTGATGCAGATGGACTAGGGAGTTGAGAAGTGTTTTGTACTATCAGTTGCACATTAGTTTCCAAAATCGCTCCACCTTTCATAACATCCCAAAGCACAGAAGTGTTAAAAGCGAAATATACAACTGCTCAGCCACAGAGAGGGGTAATATTTAAGGATGGATCACCAGTGATCAGACAGCAAAAACAAAGGGCTTGCTGGTGTGAGGGTATTAGTTTTATTAAACGAAGACATGAATAAGACAGAGCTCTAGATTTTTTTCCACTTTAACCCACCATTTGCACTCTCAAAGTATGTGACAGAGAATAATACACACCTCCTTTGTGGGAGAAATGTTATTAACAATGATGGCTAAATGCCACTTAAAATAATGGTCTTGTTATCTTCCTTCCCCCTCCTTCTTTTGTCTTGCTGCTTCCCATGTTCTAATGCTGGTTCCCTCTACACAGACCCCTGAGCCAAATAGCTAACTGGTAGAAAGGTAATGCAGAAAGTTTAAAAAAAAAGGGGGAAATTATATTCCTCCTGTCTGGCAGGCAGAAACAGCTCCCTGAGGAATAAGAGCTGGTGCAAAGGAAGAGGGAGTCACATAGGTCAGGAGCTGTGGGAGCCAGCTTTTCCCTTTGGGTGCAGAACTTCCAGGTTGGTTCAGCTGCACCCTTGAAACATCCCCCAAGAGTGTCCACAGTGCATTAGCACACAGGGAGTGGTGGGCTCCAAACCCACACTTTGTGACCTGGCAGAGTGCAGTGGCAGAGTTGGCATCTAATTCTGCTCTGCACCAACCCCTGGCAAAGGGCTTTAAGGGGAAGGGGAATGGATGGAGGGGAAGACTTTTAAAATTTAGGTAACAACACTTAACAACATTTAACATCTCTCGAATAGATCCATTTTCACTAGATTGAAACTTCTCTATTCACCTCTATGCCTGAGTATTGTCTTCTAGAGAGATTAGTTTGTCTCTTGACCATATAGCTGCTAGAAATTTAACCATTTCCCTACTCTGCATACACAGGGGAGGTCGAATCCTGGCCTCTGCCCCTGTCTCAGGACCATGCCAGGTGCAGATCACAGGCAAACTCTGGGCAGTTGTGCCTTTTATATCAGCCTGTTCCTCCCAGATTCTTGGAGCAATTCTCTGTGAAAATGGTGATTTCTGAATCGTGTAAGCTTTTCCCTGTTCATCCAGGAGTTGATCTGCCCTGTGCTGGGCCACAGCTGGGATAGTCTTTGACCTTGTGAGGTTCGAGTGCAAGGCCTCAGGGTGATAACACACTTGCTGCAGCAAGGTTTCCTTCCCCTCTCACACAAATGCACATAAATTACAGCAAATACACAGGCAGCAAGCCCAGCGCTCTACACCACCAGCAAGACATTTGCAATTCCACCATACAAACAGGCTTTTCACAGACAGAATCCTGACTGTGTTACCAGTTCTCCAAGACATGGTATTTGTTTCTAACTGCAGAAGTTGTTAACTGGCAGTATCTATTTTGTTTAGATGGTGATTGCTAAGTGAACTTTAGAGGCACAAACTTAAACTAGAAAAAACAATCTAGCAGCTTTTGATTTAAAATGTATTTCCTTGCTATCTAGAGGAATTAGAGTCTTCTAATTTCTGGACTTGTGCAAATTAGCTAATTCATCTCCAATCACTCTAATAAAGAAAAACATCATTTATGTTGGAGACAGGCAGCCTAGATAATTCTTCTTACTGAAAAAACTTTAATGAATTTTTACCACCAAGGGGAAAAATTACATTATCCCAACACTTTGGGAAAATCCCATAGAAGAGGCCTGATAGAGACCAGGCAAAGCAGGCAGTCCCCTGACTATGCAGGTAACATACTTTCAAACTCTCCTTCTCACTGTACAGTCCTGAGGACTGAATTGCCATTTGCCATATGGCTGAGTGGCACAGACTTAAAGCTGTTAATTCCTGATTACTGTCTTGTCCTTGTATCTGTATTTTACCCTTGCTCCCTAGATCTGGGAAAGTTTCCTAATAAAATGTTATCAGAATTAGAGAGATTTCTAGAAAGTCTCAGTTTTGGTGATGAAATTTTTCTGCCAAAGAAACAGTCGTTCAAGAGTCCTATGTGACTTCTCTGGGTGCAAAATTATCTAGAGCCTGAATAATGCTCAGATATTCTGTCTCATTTCCTCCCTTGGGCTATTTGCAATGTATGAAAAGTAGTTTATGGATTCTATAAACCGCTGGGTATCATTCAGTCATCAGAGAGTTTTCCTTTATAAATAATCAGTGTTTTTGGCAAGTGTTTGAGAACAAAGGCAATGACCCACCATAGAAACAGGAGAGCTTTGCTATGGGCTGTATCAGCAATTGTATCAGTTTTGGGGTCGTTTGTTTTAGGGGGACTCACTTTTCCTCTCACTGAGCAGGAATGTCAAGCTGCCTTCAGGTGTTGGCCAGCTGAGGATAAAATGGTGTTTTTTTCTGTTTGCTTTGGAATCTTCGACAATCATCTTAAAAGCAAATGCAACTTCTCACTGGATTCTTTTGTAGTTAATTTTAGCTTTGATTGTTGTACTTTCAGGAAGCTATCATTGTCAATGGTACCGCTGCTTATCAAAATTGGATTGTGCCAGGAAGCTCAGTATACAGGGAATTTTGGATTTTCCATGTGGTAAATCCTTCAGATGTTATAGACGAAGGGGCTCAACCAAAACTTGAACAAAGAGGACCTTATACATACAGGTAAGAAAAGACGCTTTAATATGTGAGATCATATCAGAAGTTTTGCTAAAGTCAGAGAAAGTTCTGCTGAGATAAAATTTATTTTTGAAAATCCAGCATCATACTTTTGTTAGACTTGACAAAAATGCCTAAATTGCAGCTACAAGCAGCAATGCCAAACATTTTCTGGATTGTGTCTAGCATTAGGAAAACTCGTATAGAAATAGGTAATTGGATGTTCAGCTGCTTGCTCTTGCAAAAACAGATCATTCAATTGCCACAATGTCACAGAGGCAGTTGTGTTCTTTCCTATTTAGTTTTCACCAGCTTTATAATAGGAGAAAATATGCCAGATGCCCTAAAACCAAGAGATTATCTTGTCATCCGTGCATCACTCATTTTTAATAACATGATTTGGTGTTTTTTTCCTTTATGCCATTTTTAATCAATAGCTTTTTTCAAATTTTCCTTGGAAGAGTATTCCTTTTTCTGAGTTTACTAGCTAGGACCTAGATACAGCAGTCCTCCCACATTTAAGGGAGGTTTAATTATATCTTTAATGTTAAATGTGATGTTGACATAGGACTAGTTGATGCTTCCTGAGTTATTAAGCCTGATATTTCCTATCAGTGGCACCCTTGTTAGGAAATTGCTTTCTTATGATGATAGGATATTTATTTCTTAATATCTTTGAGGATGTATATTATATTTGCAAGATAATTTTCCACCTCAGCATCTACAGCCGAAGTGCTTTGATGTCTAAAAGCTTATTTATTTCTCATTGGAAGGAGAGAACTCTTAGTTCACAGAATACCTGGGAAGACAGACGAAAGGGTTACATAGGAATCAGGAAAGAAACAGTTAAGAAATACTGCGGAGGGTGAATTCCCACCAAACAGAAATATTTTACTCTGGTGCTGATGACAATATCTGTTTTCTCAGGGATGACTCTCAGCCGTAAGCCTAAATAAGACTAAGTAAGAAATGATGACTGTGAAATGAAGACTCCTCTCACTGCTGCAGTCATGCTTACTTGGGATATTGGGTCTATCTGAATAACTGTGACACTGAATCGCTCTCTCTCAGTGTCCCTTTAAATACTTAATAATTTATTATAGTGTAGAACAACATGAAAACACATTAATTAGAAAGAAAACGCTCCCAACTTTCAGGTAGGCGTTTTACCCATTAGGCTATTAGTTAAAATTACATGTATACAAACCAATCCTGAGCAGCCAAGATCCAGCTGCTCTTCAGATAAGACCAACCTGCCCAGTCTGCATCTGTACCATGGGAAAATGTTCTCTGCACCTTTTGAACCCCCACACTCCTGCTGGAAGATCTGATGGACTATCCTGAAGATCCCTTCTGGGATGGAGCTGGGATAAGCTTTCTGGAGCTACAGCATAGACTGTCATTTGATCCCTGCTGGCTGCTGTCCCCACAGAGGGGTCAGCAAGATGATGGGACTGAAGAGTGGAGCTAAAGCGAGAGCTGCAGCAGAGATTTGTACATTAGGGATTTGCTGTCAGGGCATGACTGACAGAACCTCCGTGGGGCTGAAAGATTGCTTATAAATCTCTACATGCAGATTAAATGTTACTAAAGCAATATTGGGGTTTCACCTGTTTTGTTGCAACACATGTCTATCAGACCAAAGATCACCCCCTGTTTGTGTCACCCCCTTCTAGTTGCATGCAACCATGAGATAGCTTATGAAAAAACATGACAAAGCATAATTCATTTCAAACAAAATATAAAAGTAGGCAAGATCCATTAATGACATAAAAATAAAAATTAAAAAGAAATGTTTGTTTTCATTTTAGTATCAAGAAAAGCTATTCCATTTGGCAATAAGGAAATATTTCCAAAAGAACAATATTTTGCAAAAAATTGAATTTTTACATGTATTTGTATGAAATGTTTATAAACCTTTTAGTGGTTATAAAATGTTCAAAATTCATATTACTAAAATGTTCATTGCCTTTTCAACAACCTTCAGTCAGGCATGGTTATCTGTTTTCTCAAAAGTCAAAGATTAAAAATATTCTCTGTTTGTGCTTTGTATTTCAAGGGTGCGATATTTACCCAAAGAAAATATCACAGAAGGTGAGAATGGCACAATATCCTACATGCTGCCTAATGTTGCTACTTTTGAACCTGATTTGTCTATTGGGACAGAAAATGATAGCATGACCGTCCTCAACCTCGCTGTTGCAGTAAGTAGAGAAACAAAGACATAGTGTCCAGATACAAATGTTGAGCTACTGGAGGAAATAGGGGAGAAGTTCATAGAATCAGAGAATGGTTTGGGTGGGAAGGGACCTTAAAGGGTATCTTGTTCCAGCCCTTCTGTTGTGGTGAGGGATGCTTTTCACTGCAGTGTGTTCAAAGCTCAAAGAGCATCCTCCTAGTCAGTTTTAGTGTGGGAGTAAATCAAGAGTTTGTGGATAGGCTCCCTTTGTGTGTGAGGTGCAGCATGAACAGTACAGGATGGATTTGCCATGCTCTTTCCATAATACCCTCCCTCCTGCTTGGAGGGGAGGCTATGTTCATTCCCACACTCGGTGTCTGCATGGCCTCACCACCACGGAGCCTGCGCCCCATGGGGCAATCTTGGAGCTCTCCTGTCCTACTGAGACATTAGTTATTCACAGAACAGCACAGGAATCTTCACCTAGAGTAGTGCTAGAGCCTTTTTAGTCCAGATCTTTTTGTCTTATCACAGGCCGAGGATGTTTGCCTTTGACTAATGTTTACAGTTTTTATATTTATATTCATCCCTGGTTGTATTGCATCAACTTTCTGGTGTCTGCATGTGAGTGCTCAGGATTGCTGTGAGAAGGTGTCTGTGAGGGGCAGAGTATGGAGATGCTCGGTGCAAATACAAAACAAAACCACACCAGCAGTCACAGAATCACAGAAGAACCCATATTGGAAGGCACTTCAAAAGATGATCTGATCCAAGCTTTTCTGAAATCTTGACTTACAGATATTCAGAAGCCATCTGGCCATGGTCCTGGGCAGCTGGGTCTCAAAGGTCTTGCTTGAGCAGGGGTTGGAGCAGATGGTCTCCAGGGATCCCTGTGAACTTCAGCTGTTCTGTCATTCTGTGATTAGGGCTGATCTAGTGAACTCACGTAATCAGTCAAAAAAAATTGTCTGCTTTTATGTAACTTATGCCCAGTAATTGTTTTATTATGGAGTGTCAGTTTTATGTACAAACTTAACTTCAAGGGAGCTGAAAATCTGGGAACTGGCTTTGCTGACTTTGCTGTCTGACTTTCTTGGAGTCAGTCTCTGTGTTTTTAATTCAAAGCACATGCAGAACTTTATGCTAAACACTGAATTTATTGCTGTTGTAGGCTCTACCTGCCGTGTTCAAAGTTCGTTTTGTGCTATCAATAATAAACAGTTGGCTTAAATCTACTAACTCAGCCATCCTGCAGAACAGAACAGTGAAAGAAATACTGTGGGGATACAACGATCCCTTCTTACAAAAGGTCTCGTGGCTTGGCGTGAACCCAACTGTGGGAGTCTTCTACCCGGTAAGTGAAACCAATGAGGGGGCAGTGCCTTCAGTTACCATTCTATATAATCATAAAACTTAAGGCAGCTGCCCTGAGGAAAAAAATCTGGCAATGCAATGAATTTGTTCAATATCTCTAACTTGTTCCTTCTTGTTGCATCTGTTACAGTATAATGGGACAAGTGATGGACCTTACACTGTCTATACTGGGGCAGAAGATATTACAAAAACAGCAATAATTGAAAGCTATAAAAATAAAAGGTATCATAACATTGTAGTGTAAAAAAAAACCCATATATTTTCAAGGTATAGATATCAAGACTTGATTCACTAGGAGCTATAGATAAACAGAAAAATCTTCAATGATTCAAAGGAAACAGGATCAAGCACTGAGCTTAGCAAATTCAACTCTCTTTCACCTATTAATAGTTCTGTTAGGAGCTTGGGCTTAAGATAGTTATTGATTCTTTGATACAAGAAGTTACTTCTGCTTTGCATGCTGAAGTAGCTAGATGCCTTTTATCCTATTCTAATGGATCCTATCATTTAGCTGAATAAATGAACATCTCTATCCTTTGCCTTTGCTAATGGGTCAGGTTTATACTGGAACAGTTATATTTAGCAATACAGGTAATTAAATTGCTTGCATGGTATAATTTATACATGCAGCATGACTTTTATTTTATGTTACAGCACTCTTTCGTACTGGGAAGGTCACTGTGATATGGTTAATGGCACAGGTAAGCCTATTAAAGCTTTTTAAATCTTCAACACTTTTCTTGATATTGCAAGGGAATAATGAGATAAAATATTTAAATTAACTCCCCTGGGCTTTGCCGGTTCTGTATTCTGTATATTAAGTATCTCTATATATTCATATATATATATATATATGTATATACACACGTACTGCCACTATGATATATGCACATGTGTGTACCTATTAAAATATATGAGTTATTTATTACTGTATACTGTTTAATATACACGTACACACAGCCTCAACATCTAGAGTAGACAGGGAAGAGAAAATTATCCAGTTCTCTTGTTTCTACTAATTATTTTCACAGTAAAATATAATTAAGATTCTTCTCCTCTGCTGTAGCAGTTGAAAATTATCTTTGTGTTTTAATAATGCACATTCATTAACACTGTTGAAAATGTAATTAAATGCACCAGAATAGACATCCTGATATATGAGGAGAAACTGAGGCAACAAAGGAGGAAGCTGTAGACCACTAGAAAGTGAAAAGGGATGAAGAAGAGAAGTAGTTTATTCTTGGATGAATAGATCATAGAGGAATATTTTTGAATTTGCTTTTGGAATGGATATGTAAACAGTTGAGTTGTTTAATATCCATTTGTTCAAGGTGATATTTTTCTTTATGATAAGTGCAAGCATTGCTGTGAGGACACACACAATCTGTGGAGCTGAGGTTGGCAGGTGTCTTGATGGAGGCTTTTCTAGAGAGCTCCAGGCCTTCAGTAAATGAATATCAAAACAAGCAGACTTTTGTGTTGGGGTGGGTTTTTTTTGCTTTTTCCCTCCATTTTTTATGCTGTTTTACCTGGCATAGATAACTTTCCTTATAACCCAGATCATGAAACAAGGTGTTTTGAAGTATTTAAAAATGATGTCTGTGAGTCACAAAGGATTAGTTCCTTTTTAAACCATGCAAATTATTTTATAATAAACAATATTTTCTTATGTTCTGGGACTTTTCTTCTTTCTTACATGGCCTGGCTCTTTTTTTTTTTTTTTTTTTTTTTTTTTTTTTTTTTTTTTTTGTGTCAAGCCAGGGTCAGCTTTTTGTTTATTCTTCTGTAGCTGGTGGAATAAACATACGCTGCTAACTAATTAAGTGCTATACAGTGAAAATGAGCTTTTACTTGTTAGCAGAAATTGCTGCACAATTTGCAAGGGCATTCAGTGTGACATTGCTGTGTTTGGAGTTGCAACAGGTTTAAAAAGTCTTGTAAGTGTGAGAATTCTACCTTATCTTGTAAGCTTTCACATGAAAGCTCAGCATATATGATATAAGAAAATACATAGATAAAAATATAAAACAGTATACTTGTATGAGGTTTGACGTGAATCCATGTTTGCCAACCTTAAAAGAATGCCAAGATTTAGAAACAGAGTGTGTGTTTAGGATGATCTTGAATCTTTGAAAAAAAAGTGCTTCTGTCAGCAGTGGGCAAGTGGCAGTGTGTAATTTAGCTTTCTTGCTCTTGCCAACTAGATTCAAAGATATCACAGATGTTTGCAATTCTTTGGTTATGGCTGCTGCCTAAGAAACTAAACAGAAATTGTCGCAAAAACTAACAAATGTACTGGTTAAAGGTTTGTTACAACACCTTCATTGGGAAAATGGCAGAGGCTCCTCTTGCACAACTCTAAGTGCTTACAATGCAGAAATACAAATCTGAGCGTCTGCACTCTTTTTATAGCAAGTGGAGAGAAAGGCAGCACCAAAGTGCTACACCTCTGACTGATCTTGCGTATCTGCCATGGGATGAGGTGGACTGTGCTCTAGAAGTGGCTTCCTCCTCTCCATTAGTTCTAGAAGGACCTCAGCTTAGGGGCCCACTTGGGCAATCTTTGGTGAAAAAGGTTTAGCATTTAGCATTAAATAGACAATATTGAAGTCTAAAGCTGTGTTTCTTGTAAGTGCTGAGTCTCATAACTGCAGGTGACCTGAGAATCTCTAGGAAGGCTTAGATCTATAGACTGCATAAGCCTTGACGCAATGGCAACAGTTGTTTGGCATCATGTTAAGCAGATTTTTTTTTTCAACATCCTTTGCTTTAAATGGGCTTGATCCTATAGCTTCACATCTGGGGGTAGAAAAAAAAAAAGCTACTATATCTTGGCTCGCCTTCAAAGACAATTTCATCTTATCTGTGGAGTGCCTGTCAATGTGCAATAACTTACATAAACATTTTCCCCACAAATGACTCATATTGTTTACTTTTTTCACAGCTTTACAGGAAAGTAACAACTGAGTACTGAGCTAGAAATTTAATCATGTCTTATAAATAGAATTGCTTTCAAGCTTGTCTTTTTATTTTATTCACAGATGGAGCTTCCTTCCCACCTTTCGTTCAGAAGGATCAGGTACTACGCTTCTTCTCCTCCGATATTTGCAGGTAAGCTGGTCCTTCCCTGGAGTGTGTTCACACCTGCATGTGCCGCTGAATACTCCTTGTTTTCAGAGGGCTTTGTCACAGTTTGCAGTGGCTGTGCTTGGGCTCAGGTCAGCCAGGCAGTGCAACATAAACATTTCATCTAAAACACGAGTAAATATGTGAGCTGCGCTCATGACTCAGAGCCTGATTCTACCACTTGTATATGTGTCAAGTAGCAAGCTATTTACAATGTATTTATTTCAGCCAGTTTCAGATATGTAATTCAGGAAAATGTGAGGTTGTTGTGAGCTGTTAGAGATCTGTAAAAGGCACTGAGGGCCACAGGGTTCAAAATCTTGAAAAACTTCTAAGATCAGGACCCAGCCTTGTTTAGTCTGAGAAGACAACAGGTACACCACAGTCCAGTTAGGTCCATCTTTGGCATTTCTGGAGAAAATCATCTGTGCAGAAGAGTGTTTACTGTCCTTCACTAGATACTCAAAATTGTTTTCTCACATGATATTTTTTCATATTTTATTTTTATGTATTTACAAACAAACA
Source organism: Acanthiza pusilla (assembly GCA_036630365.1). NCBI lineage: Eukaryota > Metazoa > Chordata > Aves > Passeriformes > Acanthizidae > Acanthiza > Acanthiza pusilla. Next base: position 42,786,447 of record JAXCHO010000079.1, read on the forward strand.
AGCCTGTTTAATACATTCTGTGCTGATGACTTTTAAGCCTGCTGCTTCTGCTGGGCTATCCAGTCTCCCCAAGTTCTCCAGTGGGATTGCTGAAAGAAATGTTAAAGATTTAAAGTGCATCACACTGTATTTACTTTGGGAGGTTCGACCCCTATATTTATTTTGCTGCCTGGAAGCAGATGTTTCCTTTTTACTAGCTGTAAAGTTGGCCATTTGCTTTGCAGAGTGTTTGTTTTCAAAGATCAGTGTTTTTCATGAATTTAAAATTCTTCCTTTTTTGTGAAACTGGGATGTTTTTCTAAACTGGAAAACATTTCCCAAGTCATAGAAAAGGGAGTTCTATACAGAGGAGAAATGATAAAATTCTTTGAATTGATTGCACTCAGTTTGAGCGATCCCTCTGGCCATTTGATTCTCACGATTCATGAACAATAAAGGACAGCAATGATTACCCAAAGGTCGTGCAGAAGCAGGGTCAGGAAAAATTGTTCTGTCCATGCTGTGAACCCCTTCTTTTGTTTGGCTGCAATGCAAAGTGTTGGTGTCCTGGTCACATTACTGTGTAGAAATCACACCTCTGGTATGATTTAGCTGGTAATGAATTAGCAAAAAGAAGCTTAAGTCATATTCAGATTCATACACAATGGAATAAGATTTTATGCAGGATGTTGCCTGCACCATAAAGCTTAGATTATCATGAGGTCAGCAAAAAACTATACCAGAGATGATTTACATGGATAAGCATCCCTACTGTAGTCCAGAAACTTTCAGAAAGCTCAGGTCAGTGGGTGTAGAAATGTGTAGGGAAAAGAGATCTCAATTAATTTGTTAGTTTTGTGTATACTGCTTATTATTAGTATTAGAACTTTTTTTGTGTATTGTTTTTTTGTGTATTGCCATGCTCATGTCTGAGCTTGTACATCTTTTTGTGAAAGTGTGGGATATTCTCCACTACAGAGGTGCACAAACTGCTGAGCAGTGTGGCAGGAACCTGGACATTGGCTACCTGGAGGGTTGTTTCTTTTAAGAGAGAGGCAGTTGGGGCATCCCTCAGGAGTATTTCCACTAATTCAGGCATTTAATCCAAATGGTTGAAACATATTTCTCCTCTTTTGTGTTCAGATCCATCTACGGAGTTTTCTACGGCAAGCAGGTTGTGAAGGGAATCACACTCTATCGTTTCATCGTTCCTCGTGAAGCATTTGCGTCCCCAACTGAGGTCGGAGACAATTACTGCTTCTGTACAGACCCAGTCATATCAGAGAACTGCACATTAGCCGGAGTCCTGGACATCAGTGCCTGCAAAGCAAGTATGGTGTGACACAGTGCTGCCACACGGGCCATTTCACTGGGGACAAGGCCCTTGTTCTGTAGCTGAGATGTTAGTCTGAGATCAGGATGTTTGTGCTTGCCTGAATTCTTCCACAGATTGCTTGTGGGACCCCTCACATTTCTGCAGCCTCATTGCCTGAAATGAGGACTGTAATATTTCTGTGTTTTGCATAGTGCCGTGCAAAATCAGGATACTGTGTACTGACGCTGCAGGAATGTGTGTAGAGAGGGGAAAGGAGGGGCAGTGTATGAAATCCAGAGATGGTCACAGTCCTTGCGTTTGTGGCGAGTCACAGGCACGGCAGGGAGGTGGGGATGTACACAGTTACAGAGACTGAGAGACAATACCGAATTGGTTTGGTGTCGGCAAAACAAATACGTTCTGAGTCTGAGTTTGGTGCAGAGTGGACTGCGAGGGGTCCTTCAGGCTAAAACGAGATCATGAAGAGGGGGGACACAGTGACACTCATGTCCTCTCCTCAGCATGAAACTGGGGGCACTGCCAGCTCCACAGAGAGAAGTAGGATTTGTAGCTGCAATTTATTTATTTCACCATGGAAATTCTCCTCACGACCAAAAAAAAAAAAAAAAAATTCACAGAAATGCTCAAATTTTGGGTTTTTGTTTGGGCTAGGTTGGGTTTTTGTTGGGTGGTTTTTTTTTTTTTTTTTGGTTGGGTTTTTTTTTTTTTTTTTTTTGTGGGGGTTTTTTTTTTTTGGGTGGTGAGGTTAGACTATTAATATTTTTATCAGGATAGTACATCTATATAAAACTGTGTTTGGAAAATGACCTGTGAAGATGAGCACCAAAGCAAGGCTTAATGATTCAAGAGAATTTGGTTTTTTTTTTCCCGTAGGAAGACCGGTATTTATCTCTCTGCCTCATTTTCTTCATGCAAGTGAATCTATATTGAAAAAGGTGGAAGGCCTGAGCCCAAATGAAAAGGAGCATGAGACATATCTAGACATCGAGCCTGTAAGTCCAAGTATTTTATTACTTGTACCTTGGGAAACTTGCAATGTTTAAATTTAGTAGTAGTAGAGCTGACTTTTTACCAGAGGGACAAGTACAAGATGCAATATTCTCATACTCGCTTTTCTAAGATCTGCTCTCAAAGTGGTGTGGTTTCAGCAGGGGAGATTCAGAGCAGAACTATCATATTCTAACCTTCAAAGTTTGGAAGATCTGTTTTGATTTTTACTTATTGGAAACATGGGACTGAATAGATTCTGCAAGCTGTGAAGTATGTTGTAGCTTTTCTGACCTTTAAGTACTTTGAGAAAATTACATTCTATGAAACTTCTGTTTCCTCTACACTTAATTATAAAAAAAATTTCTATAACTAGCCATTTTTTGCTAATTACTATCTCAATTGAAATGAAACAAAAGTAGATCAGTTTATTTGCTAGAACTCTGAACAGATTGATCTAAATAGATCTAATGTAGTCTTTGTGGCTTGACTTGTCCAACAGATCTCCCAAAAAGAATGAGTTTATTTTTATTTCATACAAATTTACCTCTATTTCTGTTCCAGTGACTCAGATCCTTAACTTTAAGTGTATTTACCAAAGTTTTCTGAATTGTATGATGAATTCTAAGGTTCCAAAATTATATTTTGCTTTTACTTTGAAAGAAAAGGTAAAATTAGGAATTTCTCACTAAAATTTGGCAGTTAAGCTGTGTAACTTCAATGAGGAGATATTACCTTAAATCTTTGTTTCACCTCATTTGGAATAGAGACATCAACCAGATTTTCCTAAATATTATACAAAATTTTCAAGAATCACAGCCTATGTTTCTTTTTGTGAAAGACAGAGTAGAAGAAAGATAGGAAGAAAATATTTGATTTTTATATAGATATGTTTATCGTGATACGAAGTTTGTTTTCTGCCCTATGCAAGTTAAATATCCTCGATTTTGAAAAAGAAAATTAAGCTGATTTTTGGTTGAAAAAAGCCCCAGATCATATTTTTATATGAAACTTGCCATGACTGATTTAGTATTTTTAAACCTTGCCTTCAGGTTTAAATGTAAATTACAAAAGTAACTACGGTAAAGCCACACAATTAGAACTTCTGTGAGAAAATAAAAACCCTTAGAAACATTAACATTTCATAAAAAATTAATCCTTCAAAACATAAGGATAAAATGCTCCCAAAGTGCTTTTTGACACAGTCCATGTTATAGGCTTTGGCATCTAATTAATTTAAATTAATGTTTTGCTGGGGTTTTTCACTGGTTTTAGGTCACTGGTTTTACACTACAATTTGCAAAAAGGCTGCAAGTAAACCTTCTCGTGCAACCTTCAGAAGTAATTGAGTAAGTACTACTTCATTATTTTATTTTTAAAGAATTTTTTTAAGAGGGAAGATTGGTCTATGAGAGCATCAGTAGAAATGGCTTGCAGAAGAAGGAATAAAAATACTTTCCCAAAGCTTGTTGAGAGCAAATCTTCCTGAGCAGGACACTGCCGTATTTTAACAAAAATTTTATTTCCCTACAGAAGCTTACAAGGCAACATGTTCTTAAAAATAACATTCTTATAAAACCCAAATGGGGGCCATGAGGTTGGAGAAAAAGACAAAATGTATTTTCTGTAATGAATCCAATGAGAAAGAGAATTTATGTATTCACTGTCACTAGATGTATTTATCACAAGGATCAGTGGGTGTCTGGCTGGTGTTTTTGCTCCTCTTTGGCCCAAATGTACATGGACAGACACAACTTTGGCATCCTCTGCATATGAACATCACACAGATCTTCAGCCCTCTCTGTCTGACTGCCCACATACAGAAGATTAGACAGAAAGTGGTGCTTGCCCAATATGTAAAATGGCTGTTATTACTTGTAGTTTTGGTTTGGTTTGGTTTGGTTTTGTTTCACTCCAAAAATATATTTAAAAAGTACATCTGGAAGTCAGAAGTATAGTTAGAGGAGAAGAAAAATGTTTAAGTAGAGACTGGGCTTATGAAGCAAACTGAAAGTAACAAGCTGTACTTGTTCTCTCATTTCAGTCCTTTAAAAAAAGTTAAAGAGCCCTATGTGTTCCCTCTTCTTTGGCTAAATGAGGTTAGTATTTTTTATGTCTGTTAATATTCTCTGTTTTAAGACAAACAAACAAACAAAAAACTACCTATATTTTTCAGTCTTGGTGGCCTGAAATTGGGTAATTAAACTCATGCTGTGATTTGCACCACGCCAAGAACATACTCAGCAAGTGAGGTCTTGCATATATACCTTCCACTGACATTATTCTTGTGCTGTTTCAGTCTGCTGTTATTGGTGATGAGAAGGCAGAAATGTTCAGAAATAAAATCTCTGGTCCGCTCCAGTTGCTGAGCACGCTGCAGATGGCATTACTAATTGGAGGCTCTGTGCTGTTCCTGGCGTTCATGGGGTCCTTTTTCATATGCAGGTCGAAGAAATTAAAATAAGTAAGTAAGCTCTAACAGCTCAGTCCTCAGCAGTGACTTCTTGAGGTTTCAAGAGTTCAGAGTCATTACCTCTTTAGCTGTTCTTAGTTTTTATGTGCTAGAACAGTCAGTAGTTGTTCTGTAGGAAATTGCCCAGATCATTGGCCTAATGTTTTCAAGTTCTCTTCCCATCCTAAATCTTTCAGGATGCTCTTAACTCAGGGGAGGGCATTTGGAACTACATCAGAAGAACACTTTCATTTGTTTGTTGTGATTTCTTTAAAATCAGCATTTTGTCTAAGACTGTTAACTGTTCTGAAGTGTCTTCTAGCAGCTCTCTGAGACAGAGGCCACCCAGCTGCAGATTCCTGTTCTCTTCCAGGACATTCCCTTGCCTGAGGTTCAGAAAACCCACTGGAAATGATACTTTCTATTGAGTGCTGGATAGGGTTTCTCATTTTTTCTCTCAGTCGTGCATCACTGTCGTGTTAGTCTGAGCACATCCTGAGCACACCTAGCCCACAAAGGCAAAATATACTCCCATCAGGGAGTATAATCCACCAACCAGGTGGTGGATTAATGTGCTGATATTTGGGGAAACAAACACATTTTTTGGAGTTATTTAAAAGAAGTGCAGAGACATGAAAGTTATGGTGAAAAGTATGCTCTATAAAGAGATATTCTTAAAATGAAGACCTACCTCACCATATGCTGAATTCTGATTTTATTTCATTACAGGTAACAAAAGACTTCAGAGATAGCCAATGTTTTAATTGAAATTTCAGCCAAGCAGCTTGTTAAAATTCAGAGACAAAAGGTATAATTCAAGGCACAGTCAATCCACGTGCTATGGAATTCAACATGTTTTTCCATTTTGAGAAGATCAGTTCACTAACACAAATAAGCTGACGTTTTTGAAGGTCTGCGCTTCTGACATCACTAAAGAGGCCACTGTGGAAACTATACTTTTGAAAAACTTTATTTGAAACTTGTTACACATTTTAAATTGCATTCAAGCAGACTGAAGCTGAGGTGCAGTTGGATTTTAGTCCACCTTCTGCCATTTATGCAACTTGCTACTCATTTTCTTCTGGATTCGCAAGAAAAATGAAAGCCGCTTGCTGATGTTCCATCTCTGAGCACAGGCTGGGAATGACAACACTTTGGAGCTCATGCTGTGCTCTAGATGCTTTCATTACAGTATTTCTCTCTGTTCCTTTGAGGAATGGAAGCTGCTGCAATAGAACTGCTCTCTGTCCTCTATTCAGGGATGTGAATTGCGTTGAATGTGAAGTTTCTTGTGTAAAGTTACTAACTGTACTACATGAAGTTTATAAAAGACTTACTAAAATATGTGGTTTATACATTTTATATGGAGATGGCTCAAAGACATACCACAGTCATCCATGTGTTGATGGAGCTCATCGACATTTGGCTCCACAGCTGTTTATTAATCCGAGCCACTCCCTAACTCCCAGCCTGCTCCGCTGCTCTTCCTCTTGCCTCCCGTGTGCTTTTATTTCTGGCTCTTGTTTGAACACCAACCTCTGCACTGCCCTGAGCCCACTTTGCCCAAGACCTGCCTTGGATTGTGATCTGATATGTCACCTGACAGGCCAAGAGAAAGTACTCCAAAATGCTTCAGAGACAGGAAAGACTGAGATAATGATTTTGATCAAACATCAGAGGGTTCCACTCACTGTAGAAGCACATAAATGAAAACAGGTAGCCCCAATTAATTACTGATAAACCATCTGCCACAAGGAAATTTGTGCAACCATTTGTTTAATGAGGTGCATCATCCTGTAGACATGTAGCAAACACTGCCGTCTGCATAAATACTTGACTTTTTCATTTGATCTGAATGCTGTATTTTATTCTGAAAGTCAGTGGGGCAAATATGGAGTGTTGTGGGGTCTCTTCTTTTTCCATGGACTCCTTAAATTTAGAACAAGAGCCTAAATTCAGCATTTTCTAAGATTTCTTTTTGGATCTTTTGTCCCCTTAAGAGCTGCAAAGAAAAAGGGAAATCAAACATGGCCAGCCTCTCATATCCTGCTGTTTGGAAACAATGCTACAATGGACTTTAAACCAGAAAGGTTTGTCTTGCTAATAAAGGACAATATCTTTGTCTGGGTATCTTTAGTAAAGTGTTCTTACCTTTGGAAATAAAGGGGAAATCCAACAGACTGATATGCTGGTGTTTTATTCCATTTTTCCACATGGACAAAGTTCTGTAGCTATCGGTAGAGCTGGTGAGTCACAGAAATCCCTAGGGATTATTCTCCAGGGTGAGGTGTGTGAGGTACATGGCTGCACTCTGTTTCCAGCCCCAAGCTGGAAATGCTGGGTACCAGGGCAGCTGGGGAGGCACCCGAGGGATGGCTGCTCTCAGCCCGTGGATTTCATTACTCATGGTGCTGGCTAGGCAATGAAAAACAACACATTTTTCTCATATCCACGTTATTGCTGGTGTCATATGCGATGCTCTGTTCCCATGTTAGTCTGGGGACAGTTTGGCACAACTGAAGGCATCCCTAGAGTCCTATGGACTGGTCAAAAAAGGCATGAGGACAGCTAATGTTGTTAAGCCACATCTCCTCTGAGATAAATACAGCTCTGCTGCGGTTCAAGATCTGACACCGACTTTTTATAATAAAATGTCTTTTGTGCCAGGTTCTAACATGAAAGGGACAACAACAGTGCTCCTGTCATTTTTGATACGCTAACATTTCAGCTTTTATTTGACTTCAAGTACACTGTCAGTAAGTTAGTGTTTGCTTTACTAGTGTTGTTTAGTGCTATGTGGTGCTCCAGCAGCAGTGATCCAGCAAGTCAGGCCATGATTTTAAATGTCTCAGGGCCAAATTTTACATGGACAGAACTATAGGTTTCTCCATGTGTATAATCTCATTGATCTCAATGCAGGTTTGGACTTTTAAACTATGTTCAGCACCTAGACTGCACTTGAATTATAATTTGTCCTTATTTTGTCCAAAGCATCAGTTACAGTCATTGTTAATTCATTATACTAAGGCTAATGTTAAGTATTTACACTTGTTCAAACAGTGCAGGGTAAAGATTTATTAGAAATGTTAATGAAAATACAAATAAAATAAAGCTCAAATCTTTTTTCTGATATCCTTATGTGGAATTGTAAATAAAGCCTTCTGTGTTGAATAATGAAGTACTCGTGTCTCTTTTCTTAGTATTTTGGAGTATGTTTTCTTTTTCTAGAAACTGATTTTATAAATAGATGAATAACTGAGCCTACAGCTAACCTTGTTAAATCATTGTACTCTGGCACATTGCAGCTTCCTAGAAGTGCACATCACTGCTCATGTTGCTACCTGATACCTTAGAAATACAGTGATACACGACATTTGCTGACTCTGCTGGTCAATGCATGGTGCTAAAAACAGCAAGGATGTGCATTTGATCCCTGCATGAGCCATTCCCTTAAGGGTTGGATTTGATGATCCTTATGGGTCTCTTCCACCTCAGAACATTCTGATTGTGCAATTTATGTTCTGGATCACAAAAAGGAAAAGACTTTGTGGGACAAGGTGAGCACCAGCATGTCTAAACTGAAGTAATTCTCAAACCAACCCAGGAAGCCAAGCTCAGAGAGCTCCCTTGAGCTGGACGCGTTGGCAGGATGGTGGTAGCACATCCTTCAGCAGGATGGTGTTAGCATATTACTCCATCCTTTCCTGGCTCTGCTGGCCCAGCAGGTTGGGTGGGAGGCAAGACTGGCTGTGCTCATGCCTCACATTCCCCACCCACCCCAGGTCCTTATGTGTGAAAATTGCTGGTGGAAGTCAGATCTGACCCAAGATCTAACAGCCCACACACTTACACCCCAGGGCAGGTGTGCCAGCTCTTGATCTCTCGCTGTAATTATGCATTCAAAGCCTGTCTTAAAACCTGTTCTTCCCACCTACCCTACCACTTTCTTTTAAGGTAATGTAAACATGCTACTATACCCTGAAAAAAAAAGAAAATTGATGCCTTCTATGTTCTTTTAACTGTGAGAGTAGGCAAGGACTTGTTTTATTCACGGGTGTGCTCATCAGTGTATTTAAAAAACACCAAAAACAACTTAATAGCTAATAAAATACGCTTACAGCTTTTTTTTTGTTCTCAGTAGCCAGAAACCAGAAAGGCAAATGACTTGCACATACCAAATGCAATCTGCATTTATAAATAAATGCAATTAATTTTCTATTCTCTGTTCCCTGTGTGCCTATTAGTTAGCCTTGGTGCTGTGTGGTTTCAGCCTCTCCCAGCAGTACCCAGAGGAGGCAGGGGTTTACAGCCCACCCAGGCAACACCAGGCTGGGACCTTCCTCAGCTCTATTTCATATAAAAAGAAACCAAAGACTTTGCAGCAGGCGCCACCCAAAGGGCATCCAGGTTTTCACAAGTTCTCCTGCTTCACCTCAGCATAGGCTGTCAAAAATTGTGCCGGCTGTAATTAAGTTTTGCTACCTCTGCCAGTTAACATCACCAGATTCAATTACAACACTTTTAAAGCAGTACAAGGCAAAGCTCATCATAAGTGTCTGCTAGATGAGAGGTTACTGAATGCAGGTGTAAGGCAAATTTTAATGGCTATTAATATTCTGGAATGATCTGCTAAGACTGGAGCTTCCCTTAAGTTTTGTGAATTGGTGTTTTTACAAAATACATGGTTGATCTAAGCAGGCACACCCAATGTTTCTAGGACTCTATTTCTTGCCCAGCATCCCATGAGTAACACCAAGGGTGTGTGGACAATTCAGGAATTACACAGAGCCCTGTGTGTGCTTTTTCATGTGACTTAGATTTTGGATGCACCTTAAACACATTTGCAATTAAAACTTTACTAAAATATTTGTGTGTAGGACTAGGGAAGTCGCTTTTTTGCCATTACTTTGTCCTGATAATTTTTTCAGCCGGAAGGCCCCCATGTGAATGCTTCTGAAGTTAAATTTCTTGATTGATACTTTCAGGATAGGAGCTAAAGCCAGCAGCAGAAGGTAAGAGCCTCCTGGACATGCAGGTACTCTTGGGTACAGACATTTTCTGTGTTTTTATCAAAAATGTGGAATGCATTAAGAAAGAACTTTTGGCAAAGCATATACTTTATTTCAATGACAATTCAGTGCAGTTAAGAGCTTAATTCAGGAAAGCTATTCCGGTACACATCTAATCTTCCAGGCAGCAGACAAAGACTTCCATGAGCACCCAGGAGCTTTGCTCAACGGACGTACATTCATGTCTTCTTGGTACAGTCCTGAAGAAGCCATGTCTAATAGAGTTACATGATTTTTCTAGCAGTAAAAATAAGTTAATGGCCAGACGTATCAGCCAGAATGTGGAATATGTGTGTTCCAAAAGCTCCTCTTCTGATGTGAATCCATTTGCTTTATACTAACTCAGATAACGAGTATGCTGTGGTCAGGTTATTCCTTCAAATGAAGCTAGAGTCCTAGAGCATGATGATTTTTAATCCACAAAGATGAAGGGGATTTTTGCTGTCTTTGGATGCTGGTTGATAGACAGAGGACTGCTTATGCTGGTTTTAATCCTTACTGGGTTAAAATCAGAAGTAGTCAAAAAACCTAGGGCCAGAAACTCTTGATCTCCCTTTCTAGCCAAGTGCAGAAACTCAACACAAATGCGAAATGCATCTTCTCCTCAAAGAAGGAGGAAGATGGATCTATTTTTGGAGTTTCGGTGATCTGTTTCTTAGTACAGCAGATTTTATGAATCCAGATGAAAAGCCAGATTTTACCCTGTGTTTCACCTGAATTCCCTTCTGGGGCCAAACATCCCTTAGGTATTGGAGCACCATCAGGACATTTAAGCACCTCTGTTTAAGGCTGCTTTGTCCCAAAGCAGGTGTTTTGTCTGGAATTCCTGAGAGAAGAGACTGGTGGTCCCTGAAATTTTACACAGAAAGAAAGAAAGAAAGGCAAGTATACAGAAATGGTTTAGCATGGCAATGCCTGATGCCACTGTGAAAATTTTCAAGAGTGTATTTAAAGAGAGTCCTGCAATCTCTGCTGCACAGCTTCAGGAGCATGAATGGTTAATGGCCCTGGCTGCGGTGGTAGAGGTCAGATCACAGCACATCAAAGTCTCCCAGAGAGCAAATGAAAGCAGTTATTCCTTAATCTCTAATATCTCATTATTCACGAAAAGCTGGAAATTGAATCTTATTAATATTCTCACATTGGACTGAGACAGAAAAAGTCAAACAGATATCTGAGTTTAAATCATTCATGAGTGGTTCTACCTTGAATTAATAAATTTGGTTTTGCATTTCAACCTCTCTAATGCAGCACACAGAGGAGAGAGTTTAAGCAACTATCTAATCAATCAGACCTGAGCTGAGTCCTGTTAAATTGTTTTATGAATGTTTAAATTTTTGACTAGTGGTTAAATTCACCTATTTGGTCTTCAACTGTGAATCACCAGTAGTTCTCAGCATTGCACAAAGGATGGTGAAATATATTTACAGGCACAAAGATGTATTTGTGGGGTTCATAGCTCATGGTAACTCTTAACAGTAATTCTTCCAAAACAAAACCCAAACAAATATAGGAGGTGGTGGGAGGATGAGAAATGGCAGAGCTCCCTTCAGATGAATATCCTTTTCAGGGCATCTTTTCAGTAAAGCATTGCATGTAAATACTGTTTTCTAAGTAACTGCAGTTACATCTTATCTTGCTGTTGTGCCATTGCTTTCCCTCCCTCATTGTGCTAAAAGGAATGAGGGAGGGAATACATCTAAAAGAGCGTCTAAAAGAGTACAAGCTAAAAGAGCTTGCCGAGATGTCCTTCAGCCTGGAACAGATTTTGCAGCTCTGATTGGCTGCTGCGCCTCGTGTGTGTATATTGCTAGGAAATGCTATTTGTCCGTTTCAGTGACTCATCTACTGTGCTCTACCTTCTCCCTCATATAAGGCTTTAAAGTAAAAATTATGAAGTGGAGGATGAAATGTAGAGGCAGGGAGGAATGAAGGACGTCTCACCTGGTGATGGGGAATGACTTTTGACAAAGCCCAGCTGAACAGCCATAACAGCAATTTTTGGGTTCCCCCTTGCAAAGTAATGAGGATAGCAGCACTCTGGAAGATGTGGATAGGGTGAACAGCTGCAGGTGCAGGTAGGGGTGTGCAAGCTGATAACTTCAAAGTGAAATGTAGGGTGAAGAGCTTCACAAGAAGAGCTATAGGGCTGAACACAGCAAGCCTTGGGCACTGCATGGGTTGGGATGCCAAGAACATCATATCACTAGTGAGTTTGCTACCCACCAGCCCCAAACTGCTCATTACTTTACCAAGTGTGTGTGTGTGCCTAACATGTGCAAACAAACCAGGGAAAACAAACCACGGAAAGGATGCACACTGGAGCAGTTGATGAAGAACTGCAACCTGTGGGAAGGACCTACATTGGAGAAGTTTGTGGGGGACTGTCTCCCATGGGATGGAGCCCACCCTGGAGCAGGAGATGACTGTGAGGAGTCCTTCCCCCAACGAAGAAGAGGCAGCACAGGCAATGTGTGATGAGCTGCCCACAGCCTCCACTCCCTGTCCTGCTGTGCCATTTGCAGGATGGAAATAGAGAACTGGGAATAAAGGTATGGTCAGTAAGAAGGGAGGAGTGGGAGACAGGTATTTCTGAGGTCTGGGTTTATTTCTCACTATGCTACTCTGATTTAATTGGTAATACATTAAACTTGTTTTCCTGAGTTAAGTTTGTTTTGCCCTGGACAGTAACTGATCTCTCCCTGTCCTTACCTTGATCCATGAGCCTTTCATTTTATTTCCTCTCCCCTACCCAGCTGGGGAGGGGAGGAATAGAGAGGCTTTGGTGGGCATCTGATGTCCAGCCAGAGTTCTCCACATGCATCCATACAGCAAAGCTTGGGAATGCCACACAGTCACCATGAAGTGTCAGAGATCAATGCTTTACAGCTCCCTGAGTCACGGTTCACAGTGTAGGAGGAATGTGCAAACTGTGGAGCACTCCCAAAGGCAAACAGTGAAAAATTTGAATGAGCAAGTTCCACATTTGCATTCTGTTTGCAAGCAAATGCTGAGCTGAAAGAGGAAATACTGTGCAAGGGACACCTGCAGCTTGTTCTTTCTGTATTTACAGGGAGAGAGTACGGAGGGATTTTCCCTGAGTTCTCCTACATCCAGGAAAGGAAACTGAAAGCTGAGAGTTTCAAATTTCTCCTACTGTGCCTTCACAACATTGATTCCTATCCCCTTAGAAAAAGAAGGAAGGAGACTGGGGAGTTCTAATAAGACTTTTTTTCTGCCATTGTGTAATAATCATCCAGTTGAACATTTCTTTAATCTCTGCTGCCTTTTTCATTTGTGCAGTGCTGGGAATCTCAATTTCCCAGCTTCACCATGCAGTCTCAGTGATGTTCACTAGATGGCAATACAATATCTAGACAGGCCCAAATTCTCCAAATATCCTGTCCAGAACAGCTCATCCTGCACCGGGTTTTGGGTGGATACACTTGGATGTGGTGAGCCTTCAGCCGAAGACCCTTTTATTTCACATTAATCCGGAGCATAAAAAATATGCGCCACATCCCTGCCTCACACAGCGTGGATGGTTTCAACATTTCCACAAGAAATAGGTGTTATAGGGCTCTTCCCACACCATCAGAGCATCACCTCTCACTTTTCTTCCTTTTCTCCATCAAAAACCCTAACTTGCTCTGATTCTTCCTACTTGCTGTAGCCATAAGGACACCTGACCATTACCACGAGCATTTCATCTCAGTTTTATTACAAATGTTGTCATGTCTGGAAATAGTTCTGTATGTATTTATGTAATTTTGTATTTAAGATATTTGCTTAAATATGGATACAACATCCCTCTCAGATATTCTGTTGCAAATCAAGGCTCTAGCCATTAAATGGCATATTGTCTTTACTGCAGGACATATTTGGTTGAAAAGAAAGGAGGTTATGTTTCTATTTTTTTGTATGTGGGAGGAACACACATATTACAAAAAAAAAAAAAAAAAGAAAAAAAAAAAAAAAAAAAAAAAAGGCTAGATAGTTATAGATTGGGAAAACATATGATGACAATATCCAATTAAGAGGATGCCCATGGTAGCAATCATGAATGACTGGAATACAAAATAAAAGTAATGGAAATTGCAAACTTGACTTTGTAGCCTGCCTTCAAAAATGTGCCTACAGAATGTTCTGTAGGGTTTTCAGAGGTAACAGGACATGAGCCATTCTGACCCTTATTGTCAAACCAATAGTTAAAGCCCTGGTGAGAACCAACACCTCAGCTACAGCTGCTATGAGAAGCATAGTGAACGTAAGTATGACCAATTGTCACTTGATGTTATGGAAGTTTCTGGTGATAATCTTAGGATGAGAATTTTATTCTAAATTTTGCTGTTAAATGCTATAAAATTTCTCTTATGGGCTTTTCATGTTTATATATAATTCCAATATTGGTCTTTTCATATATTTTAAACAAGAAACATCTACCTTTGACTACCAGTTTTTGGCACACCTGCCTTTCACTGAAGAAAAAATGAGTTTTAAATAGCTTTACCCATACAAACTGAACTTGGCACAGACATAATCCTGTGGGGACCTGGCACCATAGTGAAGGCTTTTGTGTTGTCGTGCTTTAAATGATTTAGAAACTTGTATCCATTATCCAAATTAGTCCACAAATGAGCTTTGCAGCAAGTCTTCCCTGAGTGAAGCTCAGCACAAGGCTCTGGATCTCCCAGATGAAGACTGAGCCTTCACGCTGAGTGCCTGGAGGGCAGGGGGAGCGGTTCCAGCTCTGAGTAGTTGGCGGAGGCGTTTTAAAATGACAGATTTACAATGTGCATTAAACCTTCTCCACTATGGCTTTGCCAAAGGAGGTTTCACAGGCAGCTGCCATGGTGTGAATCCACCTCCAGCTGCTGGCTCCCCAGAGCACACACAGCTGCTGAGGTACAAATTGCTGTGTCTCGCTGCTTCTGTGCCATCGCTGTGCTTGCTCCAGCCCTCAGCTGGGGCTGCCATGGGCTCCTCCACCAGGCACGGACAGACAGCACCAAAAGCCACATTGTGAAGCACAAGTGGCTGTGCACATGACATCATTGCCATAAACAAGGTAAAAAGTAAAATTGCATCACCTCGTGGAAGGCTGGAACTCTCCATTACGCCATCTGCAAACACACCCATGACATCCTGGGCTACATCACAGTCTCCTCGCCCATTCCTTCTGCCGTGATAACCACCATTGCTTTGATAATGACTGTTTTCCAGGTCACGGCACAGCCTTACCTGGAGCCCCCAGCTAATATGGGGCAGGGGTTTAGAGTCAGATAGCAGTGAGGCAACAGAAACACATTTGTGAAGATAAAACGTTTCACGGCCCTTCAGCTGGGTGCGGCCCCACACTCTTGAGCAACTTCGCCATCATAAATAAACAAAATAAAAGTGAATGCAATAGGGGAAAATATGCACAAACATGGTTTTGGCTACTGTCTGTATTTTCCCTGCATAATGCAGCCTCATACACAAGACTGATACCATCTTTAAATTCCCATCATCCCCTCTGCTTGTAGAACCCTATGTTACAGTGAAAAAATGTGCATCCAGGGCTTTCCCATTTGGAATATTAGGGATTTATTCAGTGTGTGCCAACAGTTTAGTCAGAGCATGGGGCAATATTTTGGTGCAGAGCACTGCAGAGCCTGAGCTGGGCAGCCTCATGTTCTGTCAGCCTGATGGGGAAGGGCACAAGCATTTCCTGGTGTCATCAACTTCTGAACATTATAGGCTTAGGAAAAGGATTGGGAAGGAGTCACAGGATTAGGAAAATGATTGGAAAAGAGTAACAGGTTTCTTGGCAGGACTGAGGCATTTTGTAACTGTGCTACCAAAGCATAAAAACCCTTTGCACCTTTTCCAGGCCATGTCCCTGCCCTCGGTGGTCACAGGTGGGACTCAGAGTGGGACTTCCCTCAGGCAGCAGTCCTGTCTAGTGCAGCTCAAACCTCCACAGGCAAGGCATTTAAACCCAAATGTTCACCAAGCACTGCAGCACTGCTTATGTCTATGACTCCTAATAATTTCAGTGGATCTTAAGCAACAATCCTGGACCCTGGGCCCAAGGCTCAGGTTGCTTTGGTTGTAATGAGCCGTGAAAATGTGAGCCCGGGGCAATGGATCAGATGCCTACAGACAGCCACCTAATTCAGAGAGCAGCTGAGGAGTATAACCCAAAGCTACCTACAAAGGATGCCATTGAAACAGCACAGGCTTGGGTGGAAAACCACATGTGAACTACTGCCTTCAAGTAGATGGCCCACCCCAACTCCCACAAATCCAATGGAAATTTTTCCATTAGTGCTGTCACCGTCAGTACAAGACATATGGCCTTGGTGATAGGATTCTTGCAAACAAAAACTCATCTGCTTTGTCTTCTTTCTGTGTTCAGAGATTGGGTGGCAAATGAGAAGGTATGAAAGCAGCAAGCATTTAGCAAAGCTCCAAATCAGGCCTCCCAGTAAAAGATTTCGCTCTTTCTTTTACGCATTTTTCTACTGAAAATCAGTGGTTTGTAGTCAAAAGTTAATAAATGTACCAGCTTTAAGCATCTGGAGAAACCATAGTCCAAAATAAATTGTATGCTTTACGTATTGTTTAGCTCTGGTGTGGTCACTTGATTCCTGAGGAATGAACACATTCTGTGTGTGTAGGACAAACTCTTCACCCTAAGAATGCAATCTAGCAAACACCAGCTGTCTAGGGTTTTAGCCAACAGAACAGGAGAAAAAAAAAAAGAAAAAAAACCAAACTAGAAAGCTGTATTTACAGCTGCATTAACACTTAATAACATGAATTTCTTTCAGACTCAAGAACAAAACTGACCTTTAAGAGTAGCAAACTTGGAATATAAATGCAAAACATGGCCTGATTCTGGAAGCCCTGATAGAAAGCAGGTTTTATTCTTATGGTGCTTGTCAAGCCTTGGACTTGGAACCACAAAGCTCTTTACTTGCAGAGCATTTCCAGGCAGACAATAAATCTGCCTGCTTTGTGCAGTTTGATATGACAGCACGGCTCGTGCAATTCTTTTAAGCAATGAAAATACGCCCTAGACCTCAAGATTGTGTCACAGATAAAGGAGATCCCTCTTGCATTGTTTTTCACAAGGATGCTAAGGGTATTGAAATGCTCCAGGCTCATGCACATATGGTCACTTATTGATTGACTCTATGGATCCAGTTACAGCAAATGACATTATATGCTCTCCTCCCTAATTACTTAATGAAATCCCCTTGGGCTGCAACAATTTTCATATCAAAGTGGGTGGTTCATGCATAAATATGATGACTGGAGCTGAAGCAATTCTTTTAAAAGCAGTGGCATAAGGCCAAAGGCCATTTCCTACAATTAAATTAAGTAATTTAAAATCAAGTTTGGTCAGGTGCTGTGGTCACAGAGGTGTGCTGTGTAGTCTGAGTTACTTGTCAGAAGAAATGTTGATTTTGTGAATCTCTTCTGTTGCAGTGGTCTGGAAGCTGGAAAAGCTGGAGGAGGAAGTTCTGGGAGCAGATCCCCAACAAGAGAGAGAGGTCAGCAATCCTTAAGTATCACTGCAGCCTTTCAGCTCTCCTGCCCTGTGACTCCTGCCTTGCTGACCTAGAAAGAGGCCATCATTTGTGTGTCTGACCAGGGCCAAGAGCAGAGGACTGGCCTGGGACCTTAAAGTGCTGTCACAGTACAGTGTGAAAGAAGTAGCTCCACTCACAATATTTGCTGTGTTCAGGGCTGCCCAGCACTACGGAGAAAGTTTTGGGTTTTATCTTGGAATTAATCTCCCATGTTGCTGTGTGTATCAGGGGATCTACCTTCTGAGAACTGCCTCTTCAATATGATTTAGGCATCTCTCTCTGGATGCCTAAATCAAAACTACCATTTGACCTAATTCCTGGCCACAATCAGCTAAGTGTCATCTGCCCTCAGGTGAGCACAGCAATCACCTAAGCTCTTCAAAGTTGTGAGAATTTCCCCAGCAGGCAATATGCCAATTAAAAAGTATGAATCCGTAGTTGTTCTCAGATTATATACAAGCCCAGTTAAACACATCGAGGGGAAGGATCCTCTCTTCCTCCATTTTCAGTCACAGGTCATGGTCTAACTCAAATGCAAATTGCTCCCCAGCCAGAAGGGATTTTATTTGCTTCTCTCAACCAGCTTGAGATCAGCTCTCTTCTTGTACCTTGAGCAGGGATATCTAAGTATCTTGTACTGATGTTTGGCCTTGCATGGAAAAAAGAAGAAAGGAAAACAGAAACCTCACACGCCTCAGTTGCAGAGTGTTCAGGACTGTCACCTGACAGACAAAGCAGCACTCTGCTCTCTTTGAGCATTTAAACCTCCCTCTTGTACTGACTGCACTGAAAATCCAGCCCAGAGCTTCCTTCTAGTTCATACTACACAGAGCCCCATGGCCTGAGACTTGCTCAACACCTCTTGCTCAAGAGGGAGAACCGACGGCAACAAATCCTGAATGAATGAATGAATGAGTTCTGCATTCATGTGACACCTCCTTCTGCAACACTTTGAAACTTACTCCTGCAGAAAGTGTGTTAATGTTTATTTGAAAGTCCTTTGACCTCATCAAGGTATTGTTTTCCTGAGTGTGTTGGGCAATAAACAGCTGTATCAATATTACCTTAACAGAAAATTGTTTTCTCTGTATCAGGTATTTTTTTTTTTTGGGGGGGTGTGTTTTCTCCAGCACACAGGCTGCAAAAAGATCTCTTTGTAAATTCAGATTTAAAACTGGAGGCAAAAGGGAACTCCCTGCTGTTTTACAAACATGCATCTACACCCATGACAATGGCTGAGCTCTGGTCAGCTTGCTCATGTTGCTGGAAATCGCTGTGCTGTGTTAGGATGCTCCTGCAGGCTTTACAGCACTCAACTAGCACACACCAGCAAAGGTCCAAATCATCTTCCCAAGGCTAATTGTAAAGTACCAGCAATTGTTTGCTTGCAAGCAGAATATGAGTACTGTATAGACATACATTGTGGTTTTTTGCTGTAACTCATTTTTCAGCAGCTTGAACAACTTTTTTATCTTTGTGGAAAGGACAGTGTGCTATTTGGGGTCAGTGGTGATAAGAGAAGCTGAAAATATTGGAAGTTAAATATCCTTTGAGACTTGCATTTTCATTTCAGCTGTTGCTATGCGTGTGTAGCTGTCCACAGACCAGAGTGTGAGATCTGGAATGACATATTCATTTTGAATTGCAACCAATTTTCTGACCAGCCAAATGAAAATATAAATTCAGGCTGTTCTCAACTGTCCCTGCAGCTCTGCCATATTAATTAAATTACATGTTTCTTTGAGTCAGTGGACCCAAGTGAGTTACAGGCAAACAAGCAAAGAAAAACACAGAGCCACCCTGCAAAGACAGTTAGAGAGATCAAGGGTCGAGATTTATGGCAGCATGAAAAATTGAACTGCACAACTGGTAGGAATTCCTTTATTAAGGAAGACAAAATAACCTTCAGAGGTACATTGCCAAGTAGCTGTTACCTATTGCTATGGAAGGGATTTTTAAACTTTACATTAAAAAAAAAAATTATCCTTTCAATCAACTCCCTATTTAGTTAGCAGGGCACTGTTAATACTTCCTAGTCCAGGACTGAACTGTAGAACTGGCTCATTTTACAATTTTTAAGTGTGGAGGCACATTGTAAACCCAAGTTTTAAGTAGTCTCTGATCAACAGTAAGAAGAATGTGAGCCATATTGCTTGTTAATGTAATGCAGCATGTTCTAGCACCATCTAGCCAACTTTAAATGCAACTTCAAGGCAGCAAACAGGTCCCAGCTGCCCCAATTCATCAGACTGGCAATAACGGTGCTGCTGGAGTTGATGGGCTAAGCAGCACAGTCACAGGACAGCCAGGGTTACAAATTCATCTATGTCTCCCCATTTGGTTTAGAACTGCACCAGGTCCTGAAAATATGTGGTTCTTCCTCCAAGGGAGAATGCCCAGTAAGAAACTGTTTAGCAATCTTACTTATTGCCCAGTGTAGAGGAAATAATCCAGTGCTTTAGGGTATGGAGATGATGGAGAGGAATAAAGTTATTACATTTATGACTGATATTTGTCAAATATAATCAACAGCACAGTGCATTTTAATTTCAGCATAATTCCAGACTGTGTAGGAGATAATTTAATTCTGATTTTGGTTTCTGATTTTTTCTAACTGAGTCAATTATCTCCTTTTTTTAAAAAAAAAAGTATATATTCTGAATATTTTCTCATTACTGTGTGTTTGCAATTATATAAATTTGTTTATGGTTACTATGGCCATAGTAACTTCAAATCAATAACACAGAAAATAAATGTTCTTCTCAGTGATTTGGAATGAATTTCTGAAGAGAGTTTATAGATCACCCTTGACCAGGTGGTGAGAAAGATTTCCAATTCAGAAGACCCTGGACACAGGAAAAGGAGACTGAGCAAGGTTCTCAGAAAGCTAAATCCCACAGGCCTTATTCAGTCCTCACTCATCCAAGCTGAGTAACGTCAGTAGGAGTTTTCACTAGGAACCTGGCTTAAGGAACTGCGAAAGGGACTACATTGGACTGGGGTGCGATTTAATAAGTCTTCAAGGAAATACTTGCTGGATCTTCCCTAGGATCTGTGGATAGGAATTGCTAGATTATGAATGCATTAGCCAAGGAGTTATGACATTGTGTAAGACTCAGGGTATTTTAGCATGAACTGCCTTGACTTGAATTCTGGTTCTTTCATGAATTATGTATTTTCTGCTTTTTTCCCAGTAGCTAAATTTCAAGTTGAAAGTACGTTGCACCTTGTTGAGTGAAATAAAGGTGTGCAGCATGCAGAAAGCATCAAAGAAACTATTCTCCCATCTTACAGCTGAAAAAGCTACCAAACATTATTTGCAAATCAGAGTTTCTGGTTGATGCACCAACCTTCCAGTGCTGTGTCTTTCTTTGAGATGCTGGGATGACCCAACTCTGCCTTTGTGCAACTCAGTGCTCTGTCTGGAAGAGCGACTTAAAATAATGGCCTAGACCCAATGGTTGCTTTGCAAAATTCTGATGATGAAAAGCAGCTGTGAATTGACTTGATCAGCCAGTTAAACGGTGTTTATGACTGTCTCAGCTTTCTGGGACAGCATGGAATAGCTGGAGTAGACCAGAGGAGCGGCCCAGGGCTGCCAGTCGGAGGCAGAGGAAGGGCGACTGCACCGTCTCCTGCTCTTCCCACACTGACAAGCAAGGCAAAATGTGGTGTAAACACGGCCGGGGGAGGCAGCATCTGGCGTGGCATGACACTGTCTGCCATGCTCAGCTCTGCCTTCACAGCCAGCAACAGCTCAGGCAACAGCAGTTACTTCAGAGGTTTCCCTCAGAGTGAGATTTATTCTTGGCACCCCAACCTGAGTGCTCTCAGCGCAGGAAGGCTTGTACCATTTCCAAGATTTCTGCTGGCTGGATTTACAGTTGGCTGGAGGATACAGGGGAAGTTTCTGTTCAGCTTATATGGTTTTCGCCATCGTGTCGTTAGCTCCTTTCAAAATAACAGCTTGCCTTCTTGACAGGAATGAATAAACTGGCAGGGCAATTCTTTCTTTGTTAATCTCCCCTGGTCTCCAGCAACACTCGGAAATGAACCGTCTCTGACTCCATTTGGGGCTCCTTGGCCAGCGTGTGCTGCCCCACAACAGCCCTCTGCAGGGAGATGAGCCTTCTCCAGATGGCCAGGTGGTTACCAAATGGCACCAAACATTGTTCCTTACTTCTAGAGCCCTGGATAGCTCACCAGGAATGGTGTGCTCTGCTTTAACCATTTCCTGATGGCGCAGACATTGCTAGGTGGGAGGCACAGCACAGCACAGATCCACGCACAGGAAAACCCCACATATAGGTAAATATCATGAATCTTTCTACATGTTAGAAAACTTGCAAAGGGAAGTGAAGGAGAATTCCTTCCAGATTTCTTCTGCAATGATGTAGACGGACTCTCTGCATCCATTTTCAAAGCATGTGGGTTTATTTCTTGGGTAGAGGAGGTAAGGAAGTGAGACCGACCACGTGGCTGCTTTTCGCAGCCCCGTGGGGATCCCACATGGTGGTGAGGTAAGAAGGGAGAGGGAAGTTGCAAGAGAGGGGAAAAGGGAGTTACGAGTCATTGCCAAGCTTGCTCTGTCCGTACAGTTAACAGGTTTCATGATGAATATGCTAATTTCTACTAACCAATTTAGGAGGAGATACAAGTTTTACATCATTTCCATATAGCCTATGAGAGTTTTCAGATTACCATAGCCGTTCTATGTTTGGACCTTGCAAAACCGGCTTTTCCACTCCCGGATCCACCCCGGAGGAGCTGCCGTGAGAACAATAGGCTGCTAATCTTTCCCTGCAGCTATCTCCTGATAAGCATTTTAGAACTTTATTTCAGTTTTTTCTCCTAAGGTTTTTACATTCTTAGTATATTTTGTCAGGCAATAACTTTTCTATTTTTTCCTCTCCAACAGGGAAGAAAACTCCTTTTTGTCCCACATAGGTGGAGTAGGCACCCAGATTTGTTGCTGTAGTAATAAAAGTGATCTTTCTCTTTGTGGCAAAGACTTTTAATATTTCCCTTCAAAGAAAGCAGCCTTATGGAAAAAAAAATTTCTCACTGTTTTGGATAGCTTGGACTAATTATTTTTATTATTGACCTGAGTTGCAAAATGATGTCTCCCACAGGTAATCTAACTGAATGTGTTTAAGACTGGCAATTTGACAAATAGATCTGCATAATATAATTTATTGATATTTTTTAATCTATATCCTTTATCTCAAGCTCCCCGAAACAAAATCCTTTAGCTAGGGTACTTACTGTGTTAGGTGAGGAATTAAGAACAGTGAGCAACAAGAATGTAGTGCTGAAAAAAACAGAACAAAATATTATTTTAATGTTTCTTGAGTGTGAACATATACATGTAGCTAGTAGTTTAGTCCCAATACTTGTTCTTAAACTCAAAGGCTGCAAACACCTTGAAAGTGTTTTACAGTTTTTGTAATTTTTCTGCTAACTGACACTACAAAGCAAAGAAACTTGGTGAAACAAAGTGCAGCATCTTTTGAAGATTATAATAGGCAATATATTTCAGAGTATTGGTGTGAAAAGGGGCCGTAATGAAAACAATTAAATTGAAGTGGGACTATTAGCCTGAGTTCAGCTGGGGAAGAGTCCATGCAGAGAAGGAAGAGTCCATGCAGAGAAGGAAGAGTAGAACCCTAGAGGAAGAAGAGCTTTTGAAGGAGGAAATGGTTTAATTTTTAACAAAAATTAAAGGAGGGCATAAAAGCTCTTGAAGGGGCTCAGCTGGAATTTCACTGTGAGCAGTGAAAGGACCTTAGTCTTGGTGAGCTTTGACCTAAGGGAAAATTGGGCTTTCAAGGCTAATCTAAGAACAATGTTTTTCTATCACATAGCCACATGCAGTAGTGAGTAAATATTCAGTGTTCATGTAAGGACCATGACATATTTTATCAATATGTTTATTTCTGGGGTCCTGCTCTTCTCTTCGCATTATTTTGACCAAAGCCTTACAAATGTCACAAGGTTTTTTTTCCAAATATTGTATCAATGGATGAAATTACTTAGGCAGATATCATATTCAAAACTGTATGTAATACTACTTTTACTCAGGTCTTGTTAGAAAAAAGGCTGAAAGAATGCACTGGACATCATGTCCTAAGTTATCAGCTTGAAAAAAAGCATAAACTGCATGGCTTTTAGGAGCCTTTGAAATGGAGACAGGGAGGGCAGATACTGGAAAAAGGACTACTGCAAAGAGCCAAGGATCAGCAAATATCCAAAGGGTTGTGAACCTGAGGTTAAGCAAATGCATTTTTTACTCATTCCCCATGCTCCATGTTGCTGTACAACCTAGAAAACAATCTTTTTATCAACTTTCATTTACCACAGACAACAATAATGGCTATTTCATTTTTTTTTTCCTTTAAATCCTTTGAAAAATATATATGGCTCTATAAAAAGTTGGATATGTTGAAATCCCTTGGCCTAAACTGTCTTCAGTGTGGAGCTCAGCAAACATTCAGCTTCATTTATAAGGCTGGCGTACGAGGCTGTTCATTTATAAGGCATTCAAATCAGGAATAATGAAGCTGATAGAGTGTTAAGAATACACAAATGCTGCTTGCTTTGCAAGGCTGTATATGGAATCCAATAATGAGTCCTGGGATACAGGACAGTCTATCACTGTAAAGTAATTATTTGTTGACTGCTGAGCCAGCTGTGTTGAATTTACTTCTCGGAGTGTTCAGAATGCCAAAGCATCTTTAAATCTCTTTAGTCTTTAGTTTAGATTAGACATGTTAAATGACAGTACATTTTTTACTACACTGTGCTAGTCTCCTGATGCTAAAAGGAAATTCTTGTTGAGATAGCACAGAACAAGGTAAGTTAGAGAGTTTTTTTTACTAATTACTTGTCTTTTAAAGTGCTCTCAGAGATGGTAACAGCAATACCTACAAGCTATTGATAGCTTGGGACTGTGAGGTCTGATTCTGCCCATGTGGAAAGAGAAAAGGACATACATTAATGTCAAGGAAAGGTAAGTGCTGCAGGGAAAGATCTTCTCTACAGTTAGCTGTGTGTATGCATGCATATCTCAGACCTGCTGTGATATCTGTGTAGCTTTACTTGGTGACTTTACCTGAAATCACTTCTCCCCAGAGCACCTAGAGGTGCATGAGCAGGGCTTAGCAAGCCACCTGCAGTGCAAAAGATGAAGAAATGTTGGTCTCCTGAGACCTAGTCCATTCCTTTAGGCAAAAGCCATAGTGCCACAACCTGTTTTTCACAGCCTGCAGCACTGAATTACATCTGCTAACTTAATTCCAGAGGCAACAATAATCCAGTGGCCTTGGGAGCCACCTCAGTGCTGGCAGTCCCTCCTGTGCAGGCAGCATTTTTCACTGCTCACCTCTGGGCTTCTGTGGCCGCCTGGAAGAGGCTGTGCTCGACACAGCTCAGACTGCTGAGGCAGTGCCTGAGTTTTGCGTCCTGCATTTACTCAAAGGGAGACCTTAGAAAAGCCTTGCCACCAGAAGAGAGACCTTAGAAAAAGCAGTAGCTCCCAGTGGAGGGGAAAAAAAAGTGATCTAACACACATTGGAAAGACAAAGAAGTGTCAGAGCCTCAGAGTTCTCACATCTGATGTCCAGAGAAGTCCCATATCTCATTTTGCCACTGCTTAGAGCTAAGGAATCAAAACCTTAAGTGTTGAATCCTGCAGGAGACAGCAAAAATGAGTCAGGGGAGATCAGCAAAAGACAACTGAGGATGGACAGAGTATCAAACCTGGCAAAGGTTTCTCAAAGAGTAAAACTCTGTAAATGTCCATCTGTTTTGTAGCCTAATCCAAACATTTCCTACAGCATGTGGGAGCACTTGAAAACTCAGCTTCTGACCCAGACTGGTCTGAGTGCTGAGCAGGTAAGGATCCAATATCAGCACATCGAGGAACCAGCCGGTATAGAAATCCTGGAGTGAGGTCATCTTATCCACTAACACCTCATAAAGCCTCACAGGAACCCATCTATCTGGGAAATCAAAATCCAGATTTAACGGTCCAGAACCTTGTTGTGAAGGTCGGTGTTTGTGACATTTAATTTTCAATTATTACCCCAAAGAACTGAAGAGGCCCTGTGCTTTCTCGTTAAAATCCATCTGGAAAAACAGACAGTAAGAAGAGCAGCAGTGACACTGCTTGGATGATTGCAGGAAAAAGGAGCACACTGTAGGTGTCAGGCAGGTTATTTCACTCCAAGTACAAGCCAGGAAACTGGGAGAGAGCTGTGACTCCCTGTGGTGCAGCCCCAGCAGCCTGTCCTCCCTGCAGAGCTGCCTGCAGAAGGCCAGGAGTCTCAGCTGAAAGAAGCAGGATTTCACAGAATGTGCTTTTTTTTCTTCTTTTTTTTTTTTTTTCCCTGTGTGTGTGTGGGGGGGGATTGGGTTATTTTTTTCTCAGTGTAATAAAAGCAGAAAGCATTTATGCTTCACTCCCCTTTTTTAGCCAGACATTTCTGAATTACTTTATACTCCTAGGCGACAAAAAATTTTTTTTTACTTCTCTTTTTTTACAATGAAGAAAAGTTTACCTGCTTTTATGCAAGGTGCTTATATGGGATAATTTCTGAAAGAATTAATCTCTGACTCCTCATTAGTTGCTTGATATCTCTGTGACTGGGGGCTCACTCCAGAGCAGGGCTCGGAACTGACCAGCTGCAATACCTGATGCTCCAAGTATCTTCTTGAACTTGTTTAGAAAGTCTAGGGAATTGTTTTTCAGGTTCTTTTGTTTTTTTAAAAAATTCCCTTTTTAAATGAACATCCATTGGGGGAAACCAACAAATGTTTTAAGATGTTGCAACACACTTTATTTTGTCGGGCAATTTTAGATATTCAATTAAATAGCACTATGTTAAACTACATTTTGTTCTTTCTTACACACTATATGATGCATATTCACTGTGATGACAGTTTCATCATGCTAGGAACTTATACACATACCTACACTTTTAAAACCAAGATTTTCTTAATAAAACACGCATATCTACAGTAACAACAATTGCAAAGAACACATTGTTAGGTCAAGATTTCAGCAAACTTTACAAACTACACAAAATAAAAAAGCAAAAAAAAAACCAAACCAGTACACAGTGAAGTTCTTAGCAGAGAACATATCTTTACATTTGGTGAAGTTATGCCTAGAAGTTGTTTTGCTTTTACATTTTTTTTAAGGAATAAAATTATATACATTATTTAGTAATCCTCAAAATAGGAAGTATTAAATAGAACAAATAATATTACAGTCTTAAGTTTTGGTGTTACCTACAGTAGAGGGGCTACTTTAAACAAATAAAAATTGCAGTTTGTCTATTCTGTACATTTAAGGCCAAACACTCAGCTGGTATCAACCCCAGTAGCTACATGGACAGCAAGAAATTCAGATTAGTTCATACCAGCTCAGCATCTGGCTCCTGACCTCTATACATGCAGGAAGGCTCCTAAAGCGTGGAAGCTTGGACCGGTTATGCACTGACAGAAGCTTATTATATTCATATACTGGAGTTCTCATGCAGCAGGAAAAATGTTAGTTTAAGTATAATCCCTTAAACAGTCATACCATAATAATGGTATATGAAGCAGCTTTAAAAATATTATTTTATAATCATATGAAACTCTGAGCTATGCTGATTGTTTTGACGGAATCCCTTATTGCCAATATCCTATTAGAAATCAGTGTAACTGTAATTTCTGAGGCCTAATGGGGGCCTATTAAAATATCACTGTACCTAACCACTTAAAGGGCAAATCGTACCTTTAAATACCTATTAATCACTGTATTCCATCTGGAAGCAATTATGATCCTCACAATAGACATTAGTATCACACTAACTCTGCTGGGGAAATAGGAAGAGCATGGCAGCATACAGAGAAATTTGCACTAGTGTCATTCCAGGAGGTAGTTCTATTCCATGGCACTCGATTTTTGGTTTGTCACTTACGCACTTCAGAAGTCAGTCATACTCAGGGGAAAAAAAAAAATAAAAAGATTACTCTAGAATCCGCTTCGCCAGCTCCGCTTCGCCAGCTCTTGGGGCCTAATTCAATTTCACGGAGGTCAGAGAATGTTTCCTGATGGCTTCCATCAGAAGGACCTTAGTTATCAGTGTCTAAATATTGCAGAAATATGCATTTAGGCTTTGAGTAAGGACAGCACTTGACTAAATGGCAATATATGAGCAGGCTGGCACTGCCATGCTTTCTGATGCAAGCAGTAAGCACACAGATTTAATTCAAAGAGCTCCCACCAGCATCAAAGGGATTTAGAGACGTTTAAGTGGTGTGATCAGGGCTCATTTCCCAGCCATCCTTCACAACGTGGTGATAAAGTGACAGTCCAACTAATGGCAGGTAAATACCAGTGTTACCTCCATTGCACTAGATTTAATTCACTTACCTCCATTGCCCTGGATCTTAATTCATGCAGGCACAAACCCAGAAGTGTTCCCCCGTGCCCTGTAGAGTTACTCCCAGAGTATTTTAATAAAAGCACAATTTTAACATAACATAGTTCAGTTTTGAGCTGAACATCACTTTATATTTTTGTATAATGTCATAAATAATTGTAATTTTCCTAAGGTAGTCATACATTTTTAATCCTTGTCACTGTTTCGAACAGACTCAGTGGCTTCCAGAACACTCTTACATAGTAAAAGGATTGATGATCTGTCCCTCTTTTTGGCATTAGTGTTTCTCAAAAAGAAAAGACTGATTGCTTTTCCTAGGATGGCTTGGTGCACACTCACCCAATTTTCAACAAAACCTGCTTCATTAGACCTGACAGTTGCTTCTTAAACAGAAGATTTCTGTTTGAACATGCCTCTCAAGTTATACTTTTTGGCTTTTGACCCAAACCCATTTTTCAGTTTTATTTTTCCCTCATTCATTTTTTTTCTTTTCTTTTCCTGATCTGCTTTCAGCAGAGAATTGAAAATAGGAAGAAATTGGGAAAATAACATGGAAAAGAAAAAGGGTACAAAGACTGGAAAATGGGAATGGTTTAATTAAAAAATTCTAGTTAAAATATTTGAGAATTCTTCAACTTTGAGAAAACAGTTGAAAAAATAATATTTTAAAATTTTCAGAGACACTTATGACTTGTTTCCACATTGCAGACAGCTCCAATTTCATCATGGAACAGAATAAAAATAATCTATATTTTTCATTTCTGAATATGCACTATACAGTACATCTACATTCTGTCCTTTGAAAAGAAATTGGAGTGTAATCCTTTGAAAAGTAGCTAAAATACCTAAGTCACGTAGGTGTTTTTCAAAATTGTATGTATAATGAACATTCTCATGTTACCTTTGTGCCGCTTATAAAGCTATGTAGTGTTATAGGACACCCAATTTTAATAAAAATCAATATGAGCAAAGATATTTTAAGTTACATTCCAGAACTTATTAATTTATTACAACTCATACTATGCACAATAATCAGTGCTTACTCTGATAAATTCTTTGTTTTTCTTCTGTTTGTTCCTTCATTTGACCTCTGAGCGAATGAAACATTTCTACTACACTTTAATTGCTTCCTATCCACATGCATTCACATGATTTGATCGATGAGTGAAAGCTGCAAACCCAATATTGGGCAGTAAACAAGAAGAAACTCATGTTCTTAAATGCAGTGCAAGGAAATCTTAGTACCATCCTACTTTAAGTATGCATCTTAACCCAGATTCTTTCTCCACCAGTCTAGTTGGTACCATTCCAGAGCTGCAAGACAATGCATTGATTTTGTAAAAATGTCTGTTCAGCTGTAATTAAATACTGAGATGTTGAAGGTGAATCTGGTTTAAGATGAATACCCAGTGCTGCTTCTAGGACAGAGCCCAGCCTAGAATCACTAAGCATCTAGGAAAGAAAATGCTTGGAGTTATTTTCTTTAGTTAGGTTACACTGCATTTCATTGGGAGACAGACCTTTTCTGAAGTTTGCTGGATTTTTGTTTAATTTTTTATCAGACTTGCACAAATTTGTTCTCAATAGACAAATATAAGCCCCCTACACTGAGGACAAAAATATCTATTCCTACAAAATAAAATTAAGATCCAGGTAATTGATTCCTTCTATTTCTACTTTTCCTGCTGTTGATAAGGGCCTTTAGTTTGCTGTAGTCCCCTCTCATCTTGTGGGACTCCTCCCTCTGCTGCCCTGCCTGCCTGCTGTCTTTGCAGTACTGGTTAATCATCTGCATCTCCGAGTGGCTGAAAGCTCCCACAAAGTCCTTGGGGTGGAACTGCAGCGCCCGCACCGAGCTGGCCCAGGTCCAGGGGGACCACTTGTCGGTCATGACGGCCACCATCTCGGAATCCAGCACCTTAAAGTTGATCTTTGCCAAGGTCTGCTTGAAGCTGTTCTCTGTGGCGATGCAGTGGTAAAGCCCCCGGTCGCTGTCCTGCACGGAGCGGATGAGGAGCCCATGCTCGGTTGCTATGATCCTCTCGTTCAGCTTGACCTAGGCAGCAAAAAGGCAGAAGGAACTTCTTAGGGAAGGTCATGGAACAACAGAGTATTGGACCTTTCGGTAAGTTTCATGTCAAACATGACTTTCTTTCTTAAAGTTACTGTATTTTTATGTATTTACCTCCAAGGGACCACCAATATTAGCTTACCTTAAGGAAGGCAAGTGTTGCTAAAGAAAATTACTTAAATATTTTTATTTCTTATGTTAGAATAAATTTCATCAGGATGAAGACAAAGATGAAAATCTGGAAACTACATGAAATAAGGGTTTTCATTGTGTTCAAATAGTAGAGTTGAAGAAACAAACTTTTATTTGCCCTGTTGCACCCCAAAGTGTCTCTTTCAGCATCAGAGATTGCTGCTGAGACTCAGTGGAAGAAAAACACAGAACTGGGGAGGTTAATTTGGCATTGAACTCAAGGTGGCTTCTCGTTAAATATTTTGACTTTGAGCAGGTTCCTGGGTATTAACTTCTGAAGAACTCTATCTGCTCTGCAGAGTCTATAGCCTGTAATAAAAATTATCACAGCAGTGGCCTCAGCTGGGACTTGGCTCACTGTTAACCAGGAGCACTGGTACTCTCCTATTTCCTTTCTGGCCTCAGACTCTGCACTGTCCCAGGAGATGCTCACATCATCTGAAAGATGCAAGTTACCACTGCTTGTTGAGTTATTATCCAGTTAGAAATGAATGTGCAGATGTCCCTTTGCATATCAGTGTGAAGTAAAAATTGCTAGTTCAATCCATTATGAAAGGAAACCAATGCTGGTATTTTTATGAATGGTTTTTCTATTTTGCTACTGCACTTTGCATTATACCTGGTTCTCTTGGGAACTAATTTACTTATTATGGTGTTCTGCTATTGTAAAATTTTGCAGACATTGTGGAAGATTTCCAGAAATCTGAGAGCTTTAAAAGTAATTAATGCTTTCATTGCTTTAGTCTGCCTGTTCTTGGAAACTGCATTGATTCTAATACAGTTATTGAACATAAGAACAAGAAATGGACATGTTCTGCTGAACCAATGGGTGAAAGAATTTCACCTATTGCCAGGACATGGCTTAAGTCTTTGAATAGTGAGAAAACTCAGCAAGACACTTATAAGTCCCCTCTGTTTTTGAAAAATGGCCTGATAGGAGAATTATGCTTTTCAGTATTTGTAACCTATCAACAGACACCACATCACTTAAAAGTTCCTTTTGAAAGATGTTTCTTTTTATTCATATAGTAAGTGCCTTGGATTTGAAATGGATTTTTCTCCCTTTTATATTACTTAAGGAAGGCACATTCCCCATAAACAATCATACTGTATATTACAGTGCTGAAACTCGAGAGCCTTAGAGAGTGCAGTAATGGAAAATGTGATTGCACCATGGTGAGGAAATGCTTTTGTCAATACGTGTTCTTAGCCTGGACTACTTTCTTGCTGGAAACCTTTCACATTTCTCCCAGTTTTGCCTTTTATCTCTTCAATAGCACAGAGGAGCTACTGCATGCTGACTTCTTCCTGAACTTTCTACAAGTTATTGCTTTTGTGCCTATTTCCTTAGATCAATATGAAGTTTTGACTGCTGCAAACCTTGAGTTGGCAATTAGTAAGGTGTGCAGCAAAGATTCTTTAATTTTCTGATAGCTGTTCTGGTCTGACAGAAATCACTGGGGGTGAGGATGAAGTTCCAGCTGTACTGAAAGTCTGCTCTTACTCTTATGAGTAAATGCTAGTCACTGTCCTGCATCCACACAAATTCTCCAGCTTCACTGTAACCAGGCTGCCTGACAAAAACACAAACTGTCCCTCGCCTTTGTCTGGGGAGGGAATGTGATGCTGACTGAGAACCCTCCCAGAGCTCCTGCTCACATTACTCACCTCTTTCCTCCTGTCATTGTCTTTCTGTAGCAGCCATTTAATAGAAGCCTGAGGAGATTTAGGTGTGCATTCCAGAAAGGTGGTGTTGTTTTTTACTCCATACTGAACTATTTCTGCAGCGTTTCTGTATGCTAGAAAGAAAGAGAAAGAAAACAGGTCAGGATACTGTGAACAGTGATTTGATAAAGAAAACAGGTAACTGCAATACAGATAAAATGAATTATGCCTGATTCTGACAATAATTTATGGAAAAATATTCAAAGAAATTAAATGAAATATGAAGAAGCACATTCAGTTTCAAATACCAATGTTTTCAGAGTGACATGGTCTGTTCTGAGAAATCAGGACACCTACAGGCTGGTAAACTTTGCTGATGGGATAACTGAGATCAGGGCTATTTTTCTCTGAAATTATCTCATTCTCTACTACTCCAAAGAAGAATGAAGCATTTAATACACTTCTTCACACATCACCATTTATGAGTTGGGGGAATACAGCTGTATGACCAAATAAAGCATCATGCCCTAAAGAAGGTTCCAGGTACTCCAGCTGTGTGCAGCATCCCAGGGAGGAGAGAGGGCAGGCTGAGCTCCTGCTCCTCTGCTTCTCTTCCAACACAAGGAAGGGACTTGGCTCTCAAGCTGAAATGTGATGAATATGTAGACAGGCCAGCAACAGAGACAGAGACAGATTTATAGCACTCCAGCAACACCTGGGCAAGTGCTGAGCATATGTCATCACTGAGACTTGTTGTGTCCCTTTATAGTCTCGACAGATGAATAATTGGCAGTCACCAGTAGGAACTTATGGATGCTTATTGCTTGGCCCAAATCGTAATATTTGTCCTGAAAACAAAACACCTCCAGATTTAAAAGCTTGCCTCATATATGAAATAAAATTTTCTTTTTTTTTGAGAAAGGAGCAATGAATACCAAATAATATGAGAACTGCAAACACCTAGAGGTCTGCATGTCTAAAATCTGACTCTGTCTTTGCACAGTGCTAAGACTGGTTTTCCTCAGACTCTACTTTATCTCCCATTCTTTTCAGCTTCTTTCATCAACTGATATATGAAATTGAAATCTATTCTTCTAAAGGAAGGAGACTTTGCCTGGTTCTAGTCCTTCAGCACATTTAGGAAGTTGTACCAAAACCAATTCTAACTTTTAGGAGAATAATAAGGACACCTTTGCATTCAAAATTTATTTCTCTAATGGCTATTGGCTATAAGGGCTAACACAAACATAACAACATTAAACAGACACGTGAAAAGCAATTAGACAAGATTGCTTAGTTCTTGATGATTTATTTAAAAATAACAATGTGACAAAGGTACTGAGTTTATACATGCATAAAGGTCTACCATGTTTAAATTCAGCATTATGGTTCTCTATGAACTTGGAAGATTTCTTGGTTTTTCTTGGCTCTCTGCTCTTTTGTCCTTTAGGTAGATTTCATTTTTTTCCCCAAACATAGTCATTTTGCTATAAATGGCTCTAATTATATTTTGAAAGGGTCTAAATTGCTCTTTATTTTAATCTTTTTTCTTTCCACTGGGGAAACAACTGCCATTTACCTATGCTATATCCCACTGCTGCCACCAAAACTTCCTATATATAGTTGCTAAAACACATAAACCTATAAATACATCCACATTAAAAAAGTGGCTGGAAAACAAGAAACCTGTTTCACAAGACTGTCAAGGTTGAAAGAATTGTTTCCCCTCAGGCCAGAAAGCAGACAGTTGACATTTTCACATTTTCCAGGTGGAATGAGGAGATACCAACCCTTGGGACAGACAATGGGTGGGAGGTGTCAGCACATGCCTGCAAGGGAGGACATGCAGCTCAAGTTGCTTCAACGTGAAACTTTTCGTATGTCACTCTTAAAGCATTGTTCTTTGATTAGGAAAAAAAAATCAATTAAAAACTTTACAATCAGCTCTATTATTTGGTCTCCAGGTGGTACAGATGAAAATGTTCTTCAAAATTGAGGTTCATAAACAGAGATGAAAGAAGCATAACTCTGATGTGTGCCCTTGGACTGATGGCACACATTGCCACTGCCTAGCTCAGACATGCATGGGGTTGAAGAGGACTGAGCTGCCTCAGTAATATGTGTTTACTCTTACTATGACTTTGGGCATATTTGACTCATGTCCATCAATCTGGAGAACATGGGAGCTGGGAGGGCACAGCCTTGGCTCCCCTGGCCATCCACACCGTGCCAGGCTGACTAAACAGCAGCACAGCTGGAAATAAGAGACTTCATAAAGAAATTTAGAATAGTTTTTTTTTCCCTCATAAAGGGAGAAAGGAATAATCATAACTCAAAAGAAAGGCCTAGATCCTGCTGTTTGCTGAAAGGTGTGCTCCAAAACTCAGTATGGGATCAAATATTCAGAAAAATTCTGAGGTCCACAGCCTAAATGAATGAGAAAAGGCATTAATAAAAACTGAAGAGAAATAGAAGTAGATAAACCCTCAAATTAACTGTGCCTTTTTCTAGTTTACAGTGTCAGCTTCTCAATTCAAGTATGCTGAACTACATATTTCACGACTAATCATTTTATCATATATGTGCAAGTTTCATGTTATTGCAAGGAAAGACGCTAAAACCAAATCAAAACAAAACTCAGACTTGGAAAATAATTATGTTTTAACGTTAAACCATACAGATACTGTCAGTTACAATGAATCATAAAAGGGAAAGCCATATGTTCTTTATATAGCATGAGGATCTCTAAATTACAGTACCTTTCAGGTTGAAACCTCGGCACTGAGTCAGAGGGTTTCCATGTCTCACGTCTTGTCTACGACTCCTCCTGCAATATTTTGCAAAAACAAAATGTTATTCCAAGATAGCTACACTGAAAATAACCACTTTTTTATGTGTGGATTTGTTGTTTGGTTTTTTGGATTTTTTTCACTAGACCAAATGTTAGGGAGAGTTCATGACCTTCGGTGAGTGTGCTTTACATTTGGCAGGTTTGCTGAAGTGAAGATACTGTTTAAGTGAAGAATCACTTTGTTGAAACTTATAAAATGGTTTGAGTTTTTGAGGGTAAAATAGTTGTGAAGTGGAGGTATAGAGATGGAAAGATCTTTGCTATATTATCTGGATGACAAATGTAAAATCATGATTCTCTAGCAAATTGGGACTGGGAATAATGGCATTTCAGTCTTCCTCACCTATGAGGCCATAGCTCACAGAATTCAGTGCATGAAAAGCTGGTAACCAAATTTTTTAATTATTAGGATATATCATTGTCTTTGTGAAATATTCTGAACGGTGGTTCAGCATATATCAAGTTCAAGAAAAAAATATATTGGTGATGGATGGTTGCAAATGGACGCTGTTGGGATATTTAGCAGCTGTATTCTGAGCCATGCACTAAGGACTCACAGGATCAGAAACCACAGAAAGCCCCTGGAGCTCCAGTGCTACTGAGTGAAGGGTGACACATCTATGGCCACATTATATCAGGTAGTGCACAAACACCCAGAGAAAGTGCTCATAATTCCCTGTCATCCGATCCTTCACTGCATTGTTTGAGAAGGAAATATTTGAAAGGTGATGTTTCAAAGGAGTAATTACTGAAATTCCAGATATAGCTTTTATGTTTACCATTTAAAGTGTTTCATTTTATGCCTTGGGGTCTTAACCCTTGTGAACTATTTACATGAGTCAAATGAGACAATGAAGAATTTCTGAGTGAATGTCAGAATTCTTGTGCTATCATGAGCTGCTCCACACTGTCAGAAATGGCATGTTGATTGCATTAGGCAGTTCAGAGAATGTGAACTTAGCAGTTAGATATTTATAAAAAATAAAAAAAGAAGTGGTGGTTAGAAAATAAAGATAATACTGTCAGGTGTTTTGGGGTAAATCGATGCTGCATGAGGAACTACAGTAATTCCCAGGAGACAGAAGTGTCAAAAGAAGCAAATAAGCAAATGCACACAGCAGAAACTGCTGTCTAGACAATGGGATTTGGCTCTAATTACCAATGTTTTCTCCTTCATAATCTGTCTTGTTAGATAAAGGGACAACTCATTTCCTTCACATATGAAAACCAGACTTTTTTCCATACAGTGTGAGGTGTTTATTTTGGTTTGACATAAAGAGCAAATTGCAAACAAAATATCAGCATGAAAGTAAGCCCCAGTGGATGCAACCCTGGGTGGGTGTATATAATGGGGATGGCAAATGGGAAACTGCCCAGGCTGGGTGTTCCTGACTGCTCCTTTTACCTTCTGGCAGCTACGTTAGTGTAGGAGTTAGGTGGCCTGAGACCTGGGGATTTTTCTTTTCCTTTCTGTCCTCCCCCATCTTCTGACCTTTGTTCCATGGAAGAAAACAATGACTTTGCAGACTGGTGGCTGAATATTCTGAATGAAAGCAATAACAACCCCATGTACTTTTCCAATTGCTACACGGCCAGTTTGAGCTTTACCTTGTAATCTCAAGTAAGGAATGAGTCAAGAAAACTTTGCAACAACAAAAGCAATTGTCTTTAATCCCAGGGAATAATATTATTATCAGAAGATCCAAGCTTTGCCCGTTTCTGTCAACTGCCTCCCTCTATGAGGGAACAGGAGTAAAGCCCAGTGACTGCATGTGGCCTTCTGCACCTGCAGCTCAGGTGCAGGGGCTGAGCACAGTCACAGGCTTAGCTTGGATATCATGAGAAGGTTTTTCATCCAGAAGGGGGTCAGGCACTGGAACAGCTCCCCATGGAAGTGGTCACAGCACCAAGCCTGCAAGAAGTGTTTGGACAATGCTCTCAGGCACATGGTGTGACTCTTGGGGTGTCCTGTGCAGGGCCAGGAGGTGCACTCAATGATACTGATGGGTCCTTTCCAACTCAGCATATTCTGTGATTCAAGAATATCCAGTTTAAACCTTTTCTGGCACAACTTGAGGCTGTTTCCTCTTGCCCTTTTGCTTGTCATCTGGGAGAAGAGACCCACCCCCAGCTGGCTACAACCTCCTTCCAGGTAGCTGTAGAGAGCATACAAGTGAAAGGTTTGTCTCCTCTGCAGGAACACTTCATTGTGTATTCTGTAGCTTTGTTTGCATATGAAGTGAAATCTTAGTAAGACAAGAGCTCACTACAGCCTTCTGCTATTAAATATTTCCCTCGGGAGGAGGAAAGAGACTCCTGTTTTGCATAAGATTATGAGATGGACTATTAGTTCTGTTGTAAATTAAACAGAAATTGCTTTCCCTGTCTGCTTTAATAAACCTCATGTCAAAAAACCCAAATCCGCAGGCATTATACAGAAATCACATTTGCCTAAAATTTTCCTGAAAATAATTCTTCTCACTTAGGAGCAAATGAGGAACAAAAAAATATAAATGAGTTTATTCCTCAGACAGCCTGAGCGATCTTTTGCTGTATTTAGGGCTATCATAATTACATCCATAGTAAGTAATTGGATTTAAGTGAAGGGAACAAATGTCTCACTGATTTTGTGTGCATAAGTCAGAAGGATTAATATTTATCATTAGGAACCTTTTTTCTTTTCCTTCTCTTTTTTTTCCATCCATTACTTTAAATATGAAAAGCCAAGCTCTTTGCCATACACTCTCGCAGCATACAGTCCTAGGTGATGAATAATTCCAAGCACAACAGCTATTGTTTGTACATGCTTGTGAAAGGAATGACATCTCACTTCTCCATCCCATCACAGCACTCCAGACCAGGCAGCAGAACAAAAGCATCCTTTCCTTGCAAACTTCACTGGGCTGCCTAACAGTGCTCACCTTTTCCCTGTGGGATAGAACCTGGAGCAGGAGTTGCCATCCCAGGCGCAGTACGGATCCCGGGCTAGGCAGCAGTCAGCACAGGCGGTGCCGTAGATGTGGCAGCGGTGCAGCGACACCTGCGTGACCCCTTCGTCTGAGCTCACGTACAGCTGTTGCTGCAGGAGGAAACGGAAAGATTTATTGCAGATGTGGAGGAGTTTCACCCCAGACCTGGCTAACACACCCAAAAACCTTTCAATTAATTTTGGAATTAACTCAAGACCAAGAGGGAAGTCACAAATATATATGTGAAGTCAAGATCAACAGAAATCTCTCAGGTGAACAGCCCTGTATTATTCCCACCTTCCTGCAAGAAAACACCCAAAACCACTGAGGAATGTTAATGGCTTTTTTGGACATTGAGTGTCATTGTTCTGCTCTGGGGTAGCCAGGCTGAGTTAATATTGCTCAGATTTGAGAACTTGGTTCTTTTTCAATGAGGATTATTGGCTCAAGCCTTTGAACTAAGTATTTCTCTGCACATAGTCAGTTTAATAAATATTATGCAGAGTTCCTAGTTGGGTTCTCCAGTGCACAGATTTCCAAGATGTAAAACGGAGAGATTATGTTGAGGCATAGGGCCAAATTCTGATAGCCTTATATACCTGGAAAAATTAGCCAAGAGAACTTTCACAATAAATCAGAGCTTTTGCAAGAGTAGTTCAAAGTGAGTTGATCATTATCGAAATCTGGGCCAAGATGACTGTTTTACTCAAAAACAATCATTCTTGAAATATAAATTAATATTGAACAAACCCTTTGAAATTTCTTTGATCTTACTGTAATGAAAATGAAAAATCATACTGAATTCAAGTTAGTGAATAACATTTACTTAGCAGTAGCTTTGTAAAATATTGAGCAATATCTTGCTTGCAAAATCATAGGATTCACATTTTTAGCTTGTGTGTTAAACATTTCAGCAGAAATCCTCTCAGTTGTTTTCATCATTCTTATTGTCATTGTTTGTTACTAATAAACAAACATGCACAGTTGCACCATGGACCCAACAGCCCCAACACTGCCTTTTTACATTGATCAGACAGACTCCAAGGAAAAATTTATATTTAGGACTTCGAGTGAAAAACTGGGAGGCTGAATTTCCTCTTTTAGTGTTTTTCTGGTTCCTTAATTGTAAAAAAACCAACAAAAATTTGACACTTTCAATGAATTAGAAATGATACATATTAATAGAAGTTGTTTTGTCTTAGTGGCTGAAAGACATATAAGCAGCTCCTTCAAACTTCAGTCAAGTTTTCCCTACTCGTTATTGAAAATTTGCCTATACTTAGTGTGCTCCACAAGAATTGATATTCTAACATCTAAGTCAATTTGCTTCTCAGTTAATAAGCACTAAGTAGGCATTCCACTTTTCCTTACCTTTTTAGATGAAATCTTCATTGTTGTTATAGGAGAATTACCCTAAAAGACAAAGTTACAAACCATTGTCAAGAACTCTGTCCCAATATTAAAATTTAAAAATGATTAAAACAGCTAAGAAAACTACATGTTTTTATATCCTGGAAAGGGACCACTCCCTCCTACTAAGTGTTGCTATTTTCAGAACTAAACAAAAGTCATATTAACAATTAATGTCTCACAAAATATATTGTTGAAACACAACCACATTATTAGTACTCATATGTACCTAAAAGGTTTTGTACACTTATAATTAACCTTCATCTGTGCTATCTCAGCAATATAGGAGCCATTACTTTAGCTTTTTAATAAGAAACAATGTTTTTCCTTTGATGATGATGATAAGGAAAAATCATAAAATAGCCTGTGAATATTTACTACATGATCCAGATAAGAATATGACATACTTTTCCTACAAATTATCTACAGTGCATACAGTTTGGTTACCATGCAACATATAAATTCAGATTATCAATGGCATGAATGTTCTTGAATATTTCTTTCCCAGAGACAGTAGTGTATACTACTGTGTGTCATCACAGCAGTCTATTAATATCTGTGTCCAAATCAAATATTAAAGAGATGGAAAAGGAATTGTTACATTCCTTGCCTTAAGTCATTATGTTCATCCAAACAAGTGATAAAATTGATGGTAATAAAAATGTTCAGCATTTTTTTAAGATTCAGCATTTGCTCAGTCACAAAGGAGAACCGTAACAGTGGGCTAGGATTAACTGCAGTGGACCACAGCACAGCAGGGAGGTCAGGACTAGAAAATCTGGCTGCAAATCATGTGAATTGGCAAAGATTTGGAGAAGTTTAGAGCTGCTTCACGAATTGTCTGGAGACTCAAGGTCAAATGCAAGACTGGATCTGATAGCACATTCTCCTTTCCTTGTTTATCCTTTGGAACAGGATCTCTGCTTTGCTACCCCTGATATTAACTAGCACAGAGCCCATGATCTCATCCCTGCTCTCTTGGAGACACTCATCTAAACACCGTGATGCCACACAGATTGCAACAGCAGAGAATATGATACCATGATTTTTAGGGTTCAGGGTTAAAAGGTCTGTGCACAGAGGCCCAGAAACTGGGTTTAGGCTGAGGATGCTTCTCAGCCCACCTGTCTTCATTCTGTATTAATTTATGTTTCAGTAAATGGAATTAGCAATATCTTGGTGAAGGGTAGGTTTTAGGTAATATCACTCATATGTATCTTTTCTAAACGGAAGTCTTCAGCAAAAGCCTAGGAAGACTAATTATGCCTTTATGAATGTTAACACAGAGTGTATTCATTTTCTTATAAGAAACTGTTAATGTGCCTTGATAAAGAAGCTTAAATTTTCTTTTTTGTATTCTCTCAATGAAATAGAGGAAAAGCCATGACAAAACCCTTAACTAAGTTTATAGACACATACTACCATTTGCCCTGAGACTCCTGTTTAATGAATAGCCCATTCAAATATTTGAAAGGGATTTTCCAACATGAAAGCGAATATTTTCTTTAGGTTATTACAAGCCAGAGTGATTGACAGAGGCTATTCCCTTATCTCCCAGCAGTTTTTGTGTTTCTTTTCAGCTTATGTTGCATTAAACTTGTAACTTTCTTGACTCCAGATGCATGTGACTTTGAAGAACAGGACTTAAGCAAAAACAACGCTAATTTGATTTCATTTTGCAGCTGAGAACCAGGAAGATTATCAGATAATCAAAGTACAGAAATCTTAGATTCCAACCGTAAATAGCAACAGTCTCGGTAAGTGATGCCAATGATAAAAGTCTCCTTCTGGCAGCCATTATAACATGCCCTCCTAAAAAAGTGATTATCAAAATCCTTCCAGCCAATATATCAACATAAAAAATAGGCAACTGAGATACAGGAGAAGCAAAGGACTTTAGCTAGCTACAGCCCTTGTAACAGTCAACATTTTGTAATCTTCTTTGTGCGGTTATCAAGCTGACAACATGCACATTTACTAGAGCTTTTATCAAATCACAGTTGTCCTTGCCAAAGTCTGCTAGAACAAAGTGTTTGTGTGAATACACACATTGGAAGAGCAAAAGAAGGAGAAAGCCAAACCTGAAAAACCTCCAGCTCTTCTAAGATGAGTTCTCCACTTGCAGAGAAGTTGGTGGGTAAGACAACAACTTTTTGTACGGTTCCTTGATCTGGAATAGGTGAGAACAAGTGAGATCATGTGACACAGAGAGAGACAAATAAAAAAGCAGATTAACCTTCATTAATTATAAAAGGAAATTATAAAAGGAAATTATCAAAGCAAGCACTATGACACAGAAAAAGGTAATAAATGTTCAGTAATTCCTAGGGTCTAGGGTCAGAAAGAATGATGAGATGATTCCTTATACAGGACTACTAATATACTATTATTCTCATATATGAACATAAGTAATGGTAAGATTGGAGTTACTACCATTACTGTTACCATTCTATACAAAAAGATCAATCAAAATCAGTATATTCTGTAGTAGTTGCTGTATAGACACACAGACAGAGGCAGAATCTATCCTAATGATCTTAAAGTAAAACAGCAATATAAACAGGTAAAAGGGAGCTACTGCAGAATTTAATACATATTCATATTCAATAATAGAATGCTATAATAACTGATGACATGAAAGGCAAACCTTCCAAAGAGTAACTCTATCTACACTTAAACACAGTAAGATTAAAACTTTTTTTAATGGAATTCAAACAATAATCAAGTCCATTGTATATCGGTAGGAGTTAGTATTTTGCTCCATAAGGTAAAAAGAAAAAGCACGGTGAAGATATTTTAGCTATTCTATCATGGCTTCCCTCTCAAAATGCAGTTCCAAGCCTCACAAATCCACTCAGAACAAAGGAGTAAAACGTAGGAATATGTGGCAAGGACAGTGTTTTTGCAGGGTAGATGTGATGAGTGAGACCAAAGGGAAATTTGTGATTACTTTTCCAAATTCTTATGTGGGAAGAATATATGAGATGAAGGGATCCATCTGTGAAGGCTCTTAAAGGCTGAGAAAGCCACTGAAGTATTTCTGATGTGGCAGAAAAGTCAGACTGTGGGATAATCACAAGAACAAGCATTTTTACTTGGAAAAAGCACAGTGCATAGAATTCCTCTGACCTGAAAGACCTAGAAATTAGACTGAGTAGAATAAATGTGTTTGCTCTATACTGATTCTGAGGAATGAGAACACATGGTGCAGATTCTGTTTGGCCTTCAAAAGTTTTATGAGCAATGTAGAGTTGTGCAGTTGGTAAAACATTAGTATAGCACAACACAGGAAAGTATCTATCTATCTATTTTTATGAATTTGATACCAAGGAAAGGAAATTTCAGATTCCTGTTTGGCAATTCATAACGAAGACAATCAAAGCTGAAAACGTCCAATTTTGTTTTTTGCTTTTAAGCTCAGTGATTAAATTCTGTAGGTGGAGCTGGAGGGTAAGATGATTACTGTAAGTAATTTACATCTCCTATTTTCACTCAAGGAAGCCAGATTATGATGATGATGATAATAATAATAATAATTTATTTTTAAAAAAAAGTTTAAAGCAAGAATATTTATATTTAATGACTTGGCCACACATAGAGAGCACATTGCAGTATTTTGTCTTTAAAAAAAAAGGAGAACAGAAACTGAAAGCTGACAACACTTAAAAATGTGTAGCTATCAATGGTACATGCTCAGGGCATGTTAGGCATGCATTTTTCATGAGAATTTTCTACAGAGACATTTATTCTCATTATACAATGGCATGATAAAACAGTTCCCTCTGAAGAAACCTTACTGAAACTAAATCTTGTGATAGCACATCTGTGGTCTAGCCTGGGTGCCAGTATTAGCAAAGCTATGAGAACCTGAGAGAGATTTACTGACTGCCAGGACCCACCGAAGCGTTAAACTGCTGCAGATGCCTCCCTCCGAGGAAAGGAGAAGTGTGTGTGTGTGGATTTCTTCCCCTTCCAAAGGGAATTACCTGCTCACAAATATACATGGCTTCAGTCCAGTCTGCCTCTGCTTCTTTGCAATCTTTTATCAATTCTCTCTCTAACCTTAGACTCTACCTTACAAAATGCTTAATCAGAAGTGCAGGCAGGAGTTGCAGGCTTTTGTGGGTTCTTTTAGCAGCTGCCTGCAGAGTGTCAAGTACCTGTAACCCTGACATACAGGGCACTAAGCATGTTGACAGTGACCTTACCTGCA
The DNA here is from genome assembly GCA_036630365.1 of Acanthiza pusilla. Lineage (NCBI taxonomy): Eukaryota > Metazoa > Chordata > Aves > Passeriformes > Acanthizidae > Acanthiza > Acanthiza pusilla. The sequence continues at coordinate 42,829,654 of JAXCHO010000079.1, forward strand.
AAGGAATGTAGGGCTGCTGAGCCTCTGAAGAACCGGTTTATGTCAATGATCCATTAGCACATGCCACACATTTCAAATTCCTAAATTGTCTTGAGTCCTCAAACATTGCCCCAAACTGAAATCAGAACCTGAGGGGACACTTTATCCTGGGCATTGGCACAGAAAATACTGATAATGCCTGACGCCAAGTCCTTGTGTCCTAATAACCTTTCCTATTTGTAAAGTAGGTTCCTATCTACCTTTTTGTCACACCCCAGAAAAATACACAGAGTGAAGGACTGTTTACCTTGGTGTTCATTCCATTTGACTCAATATTTTACCATTTGCTTTGACTCAGTATTGTACCATGATGGACAGATCTTTGCAGAAAGGAATGTTCCATTGTTTTAAAGGAGACTTAACATTTAAAATAAATAAATATAGAACAGCAAATAGGCAACAGAAAGCTATTGATTAAATAAAATTGCTTAATGCAAGGGATTCTAATAGTCTGTACATATGTATCTCTCTACATATACCTCTGTATAAACACTTCCAACAATACATAACTTACAGGCTATAGTTCTCCCATTTCTTCTAAAAACACTGTTTCTACTGTTGCTCAGCTTCTTCCTTAATAAATAAAAAGCAAATATTTGTGCCCAAACCCCACTTATTTCTTTCTCAGCACCACCGCTGTCTCCACTAAAAACATAAATTTGTATCTGACTAATCAAGTCACCTACATGTGTTCACATCAGAAAGCTTATGGTGTATTTGAGGTTTGTTGAAAATCTTATTTGATTATTTCTCCTAATGGCAAAGCAGTGAACTAAATTCCCAGGGTCAGAGGAAAGGATGAAGCACTGTGCACTGCAGGACATTTATACAAAGCAGCAGAGTGCCTGAGCTGTTTTTGGGTGTATTTCACAATACATAATATTTTGTGCTGTAAATCAGGTGTAAGAGATCATCAAACAAGTACCAGTGAAATGTTTGCTAGTTTAGGTCAATGTATGAAATTAGAAGCTGATCTTCTAAAATTCATAAAAATTAACAGCATGGCTTCAATTGCCATTTACTTGTTCCTTCCAGAAATCCACTTGAAAACAGTTTTCCATTGCTGTTTCACACAGTCATGAAAAAGCTCCACAATATCAATCCACCACTAGAAATGAAGAAGCAGAATTTTGCTCACCACTTTCCTAACTCTTCACCGGGAGCTGTCTGCATCAGCTCAGCAGCCTGTGAGTCAAGGGGAGATGGATAAACAAAAGGGAATCTCCCTCAACCTGACAGCAAGAGGACAAGAGTGACTCAAAATGTTTTCCCATTTCAAACCTTAACTAATGCAGGTGTCCTAGCTTGACATGAAAGACAATGCTACTGAGATCGTGCTCCCTCTGAGAGGACTGAGCAACTGGGAACAGCAAGGGAGGAAAGTGCAGGCTAAAAAAAGGTGTAGAATGTATGCAGAGTGGGAAATAAATGAAGAAGGAAGGCATTCCAATAAATGGAATTGAAGCAGAAGAAGCAAATAATAATCATCATAATTATAATAATAGTCCTTGAAATGCAAGGCATGATTCTGGACTGATATTAATCAGCTAAGCTTCATCAATACCACTTAGCACCTGATTATGTTAATTCCTGGTCTGACTGGCCACGGGCAATGGAAAAACCAACGCTTAATAAACAGAGATGAAAAATACAGAAGATTTTTGTTGAATCAGAAGGTCTGAGTTTAAAACTCATTCTCTGAATGCTGACCAGCTTTTGTTCCCCCCGGTCCTTAGTGAACAGTGCAGCTGTCAGTAATGTGAGCCTCAAAGAGAGCCGGGACCCATCTACCCCTGAGCCACATCACACGCACAAATTGAACTACAAATAAAACCCCTGAATTTTCCACATCATAAAAAAAAAAATACTGCAATGGGCACCAGCTTCTATCCTGACATGAGTTTTGAGAGGCTGCCCACAGTAATCCTCACCCTTGATGTGTCTGACACTGCTGGAGACCCTCAAAAACGTTTTCTCCATGTTTCACCTATCACCCTAATGGCAGCTAATTATTTTTGGTCTCTTATCTGAGTTGAACCTGATGTATACAAATAACCTTACAAAGAAAAAAGAAGGCAAAAAGTTTATAGAATGTTTGAAATCTGTCTGTTTGAGAAAACGTTGAGGCTCAGCAGAGCACCTGAGATGGTGGCAGGTTAGCAGTCAGGGGTCGCAGCCACGTTCCCACGCTCTGCGCCTGCTGTAACTCAGAGCTCCCACCACGGCCACTAACCTCTCTGTGCTTAGTTCACTCATCTGTCAAACGGGGTAATTGTTTTCCAGCTCATAATATCTCTGTGAAACTTCATAAAATTCAAGCTGCATCAAAGAACAAAAAGACAGATACAAATGCTCACACTTGAGGGCAAGGTTTTTGTATAGCCCCAGCTCAGTCAATCTTTTGGGACACAGTGTCAGCTTGCTTGAATAAAAACTGAAGAGGGGTAATGAAGCAGGTGGAGGTACACCCTCTTAACTTACATATCATCTTAAAAGTCTGTGAAAAAGCTTTGGATGAATAGGTCAACAAAAGGTTATGAATGACTCAGGCACTATGACCAAGAGGAAGAAGGAAATTGTGTCTGACGCCTGTTGTGCCACAGTTGTGCAACATCATCTTCCCAAGCTCACAGTCACGAAGCTGCAGCCAGGAAAACTATGGGAGGCAAGCTTGCTCTTTTGACCAGATTATGTCTTTCTATTAGAATCTGTAGATCATTATCAGATTTTTGGCTATTGCATTACTGGAGGCTACTGCTGTCAGCAAGGGTTAGTTTTCCAAGAAGACAGCCATCAAACAGCACCATGAAAATGCGTATTACAAACTTATGCACTGGAGGCACTTAATGCATCCAGACTTTGAAAACAAGTGTTTCATCAGAGAAGAAAAGATAATAAGAAACATTGATCAACCTCATGCCACATTAGATGCATGTGGCTGACATTAATCATCTGAATAAGCCACACTGAAGTCTGAAGTGCCTTTTTATGACAGTAACTTAGATCTCTTTCCAAAAAAACATATCATATCTTGATAGCAAGGAGCTGAAAAAAAATCCCTTTGGTGCCCATAGCTGTTTAATGTACCCAAGCTTGACCCAGACATTTAAATATTTTCATACCACCAAGAGCAATAAAAAACCCCATGAATAATCTTTAGGTTGTGCAATCTGTGTGTACTTTGACCGAAGGTTTTCGTACTGCAAGCAGTAAGTGGCATGGTTAATAAATGAATATTAATCTCACGAATATGTTCTCATGGTGTTTTACTGCTCTTAAAACTAAGATGGAAAAAAACTACCAAAGGATGAACAAAATATTGAAAGCTCAGGTTCTTTAGATATAACCGAAATGAGAAACGAATTACAGTACAACTTTAGGATGAATCAAAAGAATTCAGGACTGAGTCCTAGCCCATCACAGAAATGGAATCATTGAAAGAGAACCCTAATCCCAAATTCTTGAACTGAATATGTTATTACTCATTGCATAGGGAAAAAATACCATCAGCATTGCCCTAGTCAAATATGCAAATGAGTGATTATATTCTTTCCAAGCAAATTATCTCCTGGGTTTCTGTTTGGGATGACAAGACAGGCAGACAGCACTCCTCTTTTGTAGCACTGCTCTCTACCAGTCCAGACTTGCTCCTTACTCCAGCTCAGCTCACGTCAGACAGAGGTGAAGAGATCCCTTTGGGCTGACCTAACGAAACTAGCAAGTTTTGTTAAGTGCTTTCGGAGTCCTCATGCTGAAAAGCACAGGAAAAGGAGATTGTTATCATTTGAAGTGCATGGAAGGCCACAAGAACAATGTCCCTGGGATTTATTTTGTTTGCTCTGTAGGTAAGCAAGGGAGAAAAGCAGGGCATTAACTCTGGGCATGGACCAGTCCATGTGAGCTCAGCACTTCTGCCTGGGGGCGCAAAGGAAACACTACATTTAGTTCACACCAAGGTGAAAAAATCACAGAGATGCCTACACCCTCCTGTGCCATGGCTACATGATGAAAACCACTGGGGTTGTCGGAGCTCTGTACTTCTGTTATTCTTCACTTGCATTCAGGAACTGATTTATTACTAATGCTACAGAGGAGGAAGAGAGGAAAAGCTAAACATTTCATGTGCTTTGCATCTGGCAAGACATAAAACACTCTGATTTCAAGCATGAGACAGGTCACTGACAGTGACAGACATGGCTGGCAACATCTCAGTTCAGCAGCAGTAACTCATCATTGGAGCTGAGTGTAATTGTCACCAGGTGTCAAGTCCCATTGTCTCTGGCTGTGGGGCTCCAGGCTCCCAAGGAAATTATCACATGAAATTCTCCTATACAATGTGGTTTTTGCATTTGCCAGGATGAACTGACACCAAAGCAAATCCCCTCTGCATTCCTTTTGACACTTAATATCTCTATCAAATCCTCCTGAGTCCCACAGAAAGCATAGAATAAAGAAAACAAGTTTCTCCTCTCAGTGGCTGAAACTTGATCACTTTTATTTGAAAGGGCTAAGAAATGCAGTAACTTAACATTGCACCGATTTCTTTTGAGGAAGATCTTGGAAGGTATTAATGTCCTGTGCCCTACTCAGGAAGAATAATGCCTGCCCTCTATCTCACTAGAAAACAGAAAATGATCCTTGTCTCCAGTGTAATGAAGAAGATAAAGCAATGAATGTAGAGTATCAAGAGCTGCGCTTTTTGTATCTGATCCATAATGGGTCCTGTGCTGATACACAGAAGACAATTAACATAAGAACAGCCTGAGGTATGTTTATGTTTTTAACAGCTCTCATGTGTCTGTATGAGGCCACATTGATCACCTAAAAATGGTCAGATGGTCATCAAAACATAAAATGAAATTACCTAAATTTATCTCTGGCAGAATTATTAAAATGCTAATTATCAAATTGTGATTTAAAGCACATTTCAGTATTTCAGTATTTTTCCAGCTTTAACTATCACTGCTACATTAGCAATCCTACATGGGTTGGGAACTTGTGTCTCCATCTTTTCCACTAAGCTGTAGTAGAATTTGCCTCCAAATAACATTAGATGCTCACAGAGCATTTTAAGACAATGGCACAACTATATATTATTTAAAAAAAAAAAAAAAGTTCATTTGAAAGATCTGTACTAGCCTACCAATCTATTACTTTGACAAAAAGTAGTGATTTGTCAAGGAATAAAACTAGTAGTAGAGTAAAACTTCTCTTTTATCAAATTTTCTTGTGAAGATGTGTAACAAAAAGAGGCATAATATCAATTAACACTTCTGATATTTCTACAATAGAAAAAGACTCTACTTCCGCAGGAAAGGAGGAAAATGACCCAAAGGAGTCACAGAGACAAGAATTGTATCCGCATTAATAAAACTAAACAGAAAATGTGGTTTTATGTTGGAGGAGGGGGGTAGGGGGAGGAGGGAGAGGAGGGCTTGTAGAAAGCCCTGTCCTAGTTAGGTTTATTTAGTAGTTTCCGAAAACTCCACAAGTAGGATCAAAGAGATATTCAAGAATACCTTAAAACTCCTTCATCAACTTCCAACCAAAAAACAAAAATACCCAGATCAAAAACTTATGAAATTCCTCTATATAATTTATTACCCAGATGGTCTTCTACCCTGACTATGCCTTATCATATACTAAGCATTTACACTACAGCAGATGGTGACCTGGTAAAGGTTCGATGGAAAAACATGGAATCATAGAATTGTTTAGGTTGGAAAAATCCTGAGGGAACATCAGTTGGGACCAGCTGCCAGCTGGATATAACCCCATTGCCCACCACTCTCTGGGCCCAGCCCTCCAGCCAGTTTTACACCCAGTGAAGTTCTCCATGATCAGCCAGTTTCTCCAGGAGAATGCTGTGGGAAATGGTGTTAAAGCTTTACTAAAGTCCATGTAGACAACAACCATTCCCTCATCCCATGTGTGGATCACTTGCTCACAGAAGGAGCTCAGGTTGGTTAAGCACGACCTGCCTTTCACAAACCCATGTTGGTCTGGTCCCCTGGGTGTCCTGCACAAGCCATGGTGGCAGCACTCAAGACGATCTACTCCATGACCTCCAGCCCTGAGGGCTGCAGTTCCCCACATCCTCCTTGTGGCCCTTCTTGTGGATCGGCATCACATTATTGACTTCCAGTCTGCTGGGTCTTCCCCAGCTAGCCAGGACTGCTGCTAAATGATGGGAAATGGCTTGGGGGACACTTCTGCCAGTTCCCTCAGTACCCTCGGCTGGATCCCATCCAGCCCCATGGACTTGTGTGTGTCTAAGGGGTGTAGCAGGTCACCAACCACTTCTCCTTGGACTGTGGAGGATTCATTCTGCTCTTTATTCCTGGCTTCCAACTCAGGGGGCTGGGAACCTGCGGTGCAGCTGGTCTTGCCACTGAAGACTGAGGCAATGAAGGTATTAAGTACATCTGCCTTTTTCTCATCCTTTGTCACTATGTTTCCCCTTGTGTCCAGTTAAGGACAGAAATTCTCCTTAGCTCTCTTTTTGTTGCTAATGTATTTATAGAAGCATTTTTGCTGCCTTTTACAGCAGTAGCCAGATAGTGTTCTTGTTGGGCTTTAGCCCTTCTCATTTTCTCCATCCATAACCTCACCCGAACGAAGTGGTTTTGTTTTCCTTTCACTGAACTGCAGAAACCTGTGAAAGGGGCCTATAGAAGACATCTGGTACAGTCCCACACTCAATTCAAGTCCTATTAGAGCAGGGTGCTCAATGCTGTGTCAGCTGGGTTTTGAATCTTTTGAGCCTCTGAAGATGGAGAATTCATAACCTCTCTCGGTCCTTTTTCCACTGTTTGATCATGGTGATGGTGAAAACCTTTTCCTCTGCAACCAGTCACAATGTCCTGCATTGCAACTTGAGTGCAATCCCTCACCTTGGCACTGAGCACCTTGAGAAGAGTCCCCATCTCCTTTTTTCCCGTTAGGTACTGGTACCCACCCCTTTGATAGCTGTCAACAGCATCAAGGTCTCCCCTTAGCTTTCTTTGAATAAATCCATTTTCTCAGCCTCTTCACATGCTACAGTCCCTCAACCGATCTTGCTCAATTAGGTCAATGTTTTCCTTGTACTGGGGAGCCCACAGTTGGACACAGTCCCCGACAGAAGTCAAATACAAGGAAAAAGATCCTTTCCACCCACCAGCCTGCGGGATACACCTCTGCACACACCGCACGGTATGCAGTTGGCCTCCTTTGGCACATAGGCACCCTGCTGATTTTGGCAGTTGGAGAGGTTTTTCTAAGGAGAGTGAAGAGTTACTTTTAATCCTTTCCCTATAGAAGCCTGACATTCTTGAAAGATTTTTTAGCACCTGCTTCCTAAATCTATTATAAAAAGATGGTTATTCCCAGACCCATGCGAGTTTGTTGGCAGACATGGATACTCTACATGCCGAAAACAATCAGGACCCCAATAATATGTGAACCATAAAAGCCATGCAAGCCATCTCTGTAATCACTTTCTGATGTTCAGAGATATATTTGTTCTCCTAGAGCTTTTTTCCTTTGTTCTACTCGAAACCATCTGTAGTAAAAAAGATTAGCCTTTGAGCCTATCGACCTCTAACGCCCTGTTAAACCAGTGGGAGTTTCAGATGTGAGTGAGTCCTAGGGTCTAGGCAGAGTACCACTCCTGTCTGCTTCAATCTAAAGGGTGTGATCCAGATCTGAATTATTTCAAAAAATCAAAATTAATTAGTACGAGAATCACGTGACCTGCTCCCTGCAGACTTCAGAAGTGTAACACCAGATTCGAATTTGATGCAACTAAACCCAAAATTTAGGTTATATTAGACAGAAATTATTTTAGAATATTTGGATCAAATTCTCTATGCCCACTAGTGGTAGGACTGTGACATCTTTTTTCTTTTTCTCTGTGAAGTACTTCCACATTACTACTGTTTTCTGGAGGAGTTGTTTCTGCCTTTGCAACATCTTGATCAGATCTTGCTTTTCTTCAGAAGTAGCTTAGACAGCATTTATTAAATAATAATGATGAGAGTATACAAAAATTATAAAGCTAGATTTTGGTATTTTTTTCTCATGTTAGAGATCATCAAAATCTAATGTGGAATTGTGTTGCGGACAAACCATATTCAAGACAATTATAACAATTTTGATACAATAAAATATACACTGGTGTTGTTTTTTGTCTCAAAATTAGTATCAACACATCATAATTCTTGCACGTAATTGATGTCTCTAGTAAATAGAAAAATGCACAGAAAGTAGAAAGAACATAATTGGATTCTTATACCATTTCTGTAGACTGCAAACATTTAAACAAATACTTCTGAAATCTGTAAATTGTAATAATCAAGAGCTGATTGCAGATTATATTGCAACAGAAGAATATGAAAGCTGCCAAATGTGTCTTACCTGTTCCAAGAAACAAGACATGGTATCTTCCATCAGCAGCATTCACTCGATCCACAGCAATCTTTGTATACTTGTAGTCAGCTCCTATCCGGATGATTAATGGCCTCTTGTGGATTGGGTAAATGGGATTAAACATCAAAGGGTGGTTCCTAATGAAGGTCACAACATCGTCTGGAAACTCTTTGGTTGTGCGCATATTGGGTGTGAAGGCTCCTCCCGGACACTGTAAGAAACATGCACAGTAATTCTTAACAATGCTCACCATCTTTCAGAGCGTTTTCATCTCCAAGCCATTTACAAATATTGACAGATAGTTGACAAAGGAAATTCCTGAAAGCAGGCTCAGGCCAAAACTTCCTATGCTCCAGTAAGGGGAATGAAGTGTTGAATAGCTACACTTTGAACTCCCATCAGTTCTGATAAAACAAACAGAAATGCATTTTTGCACTTTCAAAACCCAGCTTGATGGCAAAGATCTGTACTTCTGAACACATTTCTACTTATTTTATGCTTCCAAGCTGCCTGTTGAAAGAAAAATAAAAAAAATCCAAGAGATTGGTATGGGAAGATACCAAACCTTTGCATCTGGTTTGTTACAGAATTAGTACAAAGGCAGAAGACAAAATCTGATACTTAATTGTAATTTGGCCAATATCCCTCTTGGTATTATGTTGATTATAAGATGATGAAAGGGCCCGTGACTCATCTTCATTTGAAAAAGCCATAATATGGAATTGATGAGGGAGTCCCATAACAGCTTATTTATATCTGAAAAGACCCCATGAGAAAATAAAAACCACCTTAAAAAACTCAACTGTTTACTGAGATTGAAACTAAAAGGAAAATGTGAAGAAATCAGAGGTATGCCAGTAACTGGTACAGTGTTCTGGATGTATCTGTGTTAATTTACATGATTTTTTTTTCAGCGACTGTTACCTCACTTCTTATTGCTGCTCCTGAGCTTTCACTTTTTCCCCTTACCATATTTCTGAGCTGTGAAACTTCTCTCAGAGTACTAAAGGTATTCAGAAGTATGTTGACACAATATTTTTCCAATTGGAAAATGATTTTTTCAATAAAAAGCACTTGATGGAGATTTGTTTAGTTTGACAAGGGCCATTCTTACATCTAGGATGGAATTTCTGGTCAAAACCACGGACACAAAATAGCCAGTAGCTTAGGGAGAGACTTACCTCACCTGACTTCTACTCTCTTGAAGTCAGGCATTTATTCTTAGGTTTCCACTGTAGTCACTAATTCAGACTAAACACCCTGCTTTTAGATGGCTAAAATTACATGAAATGAATCATATTCTGAGAGTCTTGGAAACTGTCTGGGGATCTATGAGTCATGTGTCCAACCTACCTGATGAGATGTGATGTTAGAATTTTGGTCTTCACCTCCCAGGGCATCCCTCTAACCACAGGCAGGAGAGCCTGTTCCACTCTCACTGCTAAAAGCTGTTCCATATTGTGCACCTAATAAACAATTCATTGGGCATACCAGCAAACAAGTAGAGACGGGATTTCAGCCTAATCACAGACTTTAGAATCATCTTCTGGTTCAATTAGGAGTTAATTATTTATACAAAGTGGAACAGCTCTGCAGGAATTCTTTAAAGGAAATTGCTCTGGCATCAGTTACCTCCAGGAAGAAGAACCAGAACTCAGCTCAGATATGGGTTGCTTTTCTCATCCGACATCCTTGACAATTTATTTTTTTGGGCTCTTATTTATCCTGAGGGCTTTGTTTTGGCTCTCATTAGAAATTATACTACATGTTAATGCTCTAAGATTGCTTGCTAAGTTGAGTTCTTTTTATCTTGCTTGTTCTACCCTCTCTGGCATATTCATCCACATTCCAGAAAATGTATGGAACTATCTTAAGATTAGCAACAAATGCTGAAAAAAGAACTGCATTTATCATTAGCAAGATTATTCTACTTGGTAGTGCTCTGCCAGACCCCAGTTACTTTCAAGAAGGATTCTGTTTCACAAACAGTTCAAACTAAACTTCCCTGTCTCACACAGCTCAATTAAAAGCCTTTCTCTGATACTTTCAACCCTTCCATTCTTGACTTGGAGTCACAAGTCTGTTGTCTGCGACTTCTTGCAAAAAGTCTGTGCTATGATTCACACCAGCATGACCCTAAAAACTTACATTGTATCATTGTTCCGAGCAAAGCCTTAACAAACATCTTTAAGCAATTAATTCTTTTGCTAAACCAATGACAAGCAAAAGATGATACTGAAGAAACCTATAAGCTCTCCCTTTCCTGGAAAGATTGAATGCGTATCCTTCACACCTCATTCAAGGACTTGGCTACGCAATCTTATGTTCACACTCGATTATCATGCAGTAACATTGCAGAGAAAACCTGAATTCTTTAATTTACAGCATATTCCCTAACATGCTGTAGGTACAAAAACTATTTCTGTAAACTCTGAAAAATGGAAACTACCCTCAAACATCACTGAATTTAGTAGCAAGCTGCCAATTATGTATTTTTTTTTCCATAAGTAAGTTTTGCTTGTGGAGAAATAAGAAACCATTGGTATTTAGTGAAGGGCAGCCAAACACTGCGGAGTTGCTCATGGCCAGAAGAATGTATTGCTTTATTTAATCCTACTGAAGCTACACTGAAGCCTTTCCATTGTTTATCCACTGTATTGTGACATGATGAACTTTCATTTCTATCCAGAGGTTTAGCATGAATATCTCTTCAGGCAACTGTAAAGTAGGATTTTCCATGTCATACAAAAAGGCATCCCTGTCTAGTCCAGCATCCCAGAAGTTGCAAAAAAATTACACTCCAAAGAAAAGAGGATCATGCCCCATAGTCTGTAAGCGTGGCTGATCAAAGTTAACTCTTTGAGCACGAATTCTGAGCAGCAAAAAATCCTCATGTACTCAGGTTTTGCAGATCATTTGACAGAAGTGAAAAATAGTTTGTGGCACCCATTTAAATGTGACGTTTTCTGGCAGTGAAATAAAAGCAAAGTCAAAGGAATTCCACCTTAGCAAATATAACTTTAAGATAATGTGTTGTGGCTGAATCATGAGGAAGCACAGAAAAGCCAGTGATTCGAAAACCAGCAATGGTCATCTAAAGGAATCTCTGTGAGCTATGATCCAAGAATTTATCTTCAGATTCAGAGCTCACTGGCACATCTGAAAAGGGTAGATAATTTCTGTCACCATGTTAAATCCAAATCTGATTTTTTTTCCCCCTTTCCATTGTGCTGCCCAATTTCTTCAGGACCATCTGGAACACTTCAGAAGCCTCCATGAGGTGAACCAAGAAAAACACGGCAGCGCTTGAGGAAACACATACGAACAAAATACTCTGAAGCCGCAAGAAACTTTGAAATGTGACTAATCACAAGAGTGTGAAACTTCCAGTTTAAATGCATCTTTTTTAAAAAGCTTCAGTGAACTCATGAGCTTAGAGCTGTATGAATTAATTGCAAAGGAAGACTAATGCTAGCATTAGACCTTAGTGGAATGTCAGGTATTGATTAGTTGATTCTAGAGATCTGGGAATGTAAAGTCCTAACTTTTATAGCCATCGATAACTGCACTTAAATGTCATGAAGGATTGTGTGAGCAGGGAGAGTTATTCCGTGTATCTGAGCTATTCCATGTATGAGACAGAAAGACAGAAAAAGAACAAGATCTTGACAAATCAGAATGAAAAAGTGATATGGTTAAAAGTTCTCACAGGGACTGGCAAAATTAAAATAAAATTTAATTTCCTGTGACAAATGGAAAAGCAACAAAGCGTTAATCTAAAAAAAGAGTAACTACATCACTGAGACATAATTTATGATTCTCTGCATACTCATTTTATTCTGATACTTAAGAAATTGTAAGACTTCATAGGAGTTTAGCAAGTATGGATTCAGATGATTCTAGAGAAAGTTCATACATTCTTCGTTAAAGCTTGAAATATTAGATGTCCCCTTTCTGCTAAATCTCAGTTAAGAATAGTGAAAATAAGTAAGTAAATAAATGAAGAAAAAAGTGCATTAACAGCAATTTTTATACATCATGAAGTTGAAAAGAAGAAGGAATAGCTCTGTTTAAAGTATTTCATAAGAAGTTTTTGTGCAACTTGGAACCAGAGCTAGCTCTAATTGTGCATAGAATTTATTGGAAGATTATTACTACCCCTGATACAGTGAAAGAAAGTCCTGAAAAATTTTCCAGGCATACAAAAAGCATTCTTAAAGAGGAAGACTTCAGTGAACTGAATGGCATGAAAACTCATCTATTCCTAGGTCTCTCTTCTAAGATTCAGAACCTGGCAGGGTATTAGACTTAGTCAAATGACAAGTCCCAGAAACCTTGCTCTCTAAATTCCCTACCACATCTCCTAAGCATCAGAGTAGAGCTGCAAGACTCTGGAGAACTAAAAAAAGTCATACAGACAGAAGACAGACCTACAGACATTTGGTTCCAGGCTGTAGAACATACTAACAAATGCTGTCTTTGCATGCTTATTTATTTAGCTACATTTTGCCCAAATGCACCCTCAAAATGGAAATGCACATGCAAACATGAAGACTGTCACCTAATGAACTAATTCTTATCACTTTTGCAGCAGAAAGGGAAAGAGGGATTAACATTTTACATGACTTAATTCTTTCTAGAAGATTTCAGGCCACTATGTGATTTGTAGTTGGATTTGCAGGCAATTTAAAAGCAAATAAAATAGCTCTGAACTGTAACTGTCACAGTCACATACGGACTTTTCTCCTGGAATAAATAATATTTATTTATGCATTAAACAAAGACAAGCAATTGGCGAGCCTGAATAAACATCTTTGTACTTACGGTGCCAGGTCGCGGGTACGGAATTCTGCCCTGATATGGAATCAGCTGGTGGTTTGGGCCCTCTTTGTGTGCAAATGGCCCATTGAACACAGTCTGGATGTCAGACAGATGATACACACACACAGCTGAGCCTTTAAATATGGAGCTGGAAGACAGTAGGAAAAAGTTAGCATTGCAATCTACCATCTTTTTTATAGCTTTTCCATAATTTTGCATGGTCCAATGATCTAAGATACCTCTGAAAGAATATATTTTATGCAATTCAAAGCTTTTATAGCATGGATTTAAAACATTTAATATCAAGTAGTCTAGCTGCCCAATATGCACTGCTACTTCTTATGAATTAGCACCTTTGTGAACAGTGAACTGAAAAAAGAGAGCGGAAGGCACTGCCCTACTGGTGCAATAAGAACACTTCCTAATGCTAAATATAAAAGAAATATAATCAGGCTCCAGTTAAACCAATGGCAAAAATATTGCTGACTTCAGTGAGACAGGAGTTTTATAAACTTTGCACTGCCAAGCTCAGCACAGGTTTCCAGAACTCCCTACCAGCATATTAACCACAAGACCTCCATGAGCCTCCTAAAATACATGGCTAAAATATTAATCAAAACATCCAGAGCAATTACAATTGGTTGGATTATTACAATCAGTTGCCAGGTTTTTTTAAGAAAAATGGGGACATTTTGTGGCTGTAAAGGAATTTCTCCTATACAGTCCTCATATCCAGCCATAAAACTGGTCTTACGAAGATCCAGGTTTGACACTTCTTGAGGAGAACCCAGGGAGTCACCTAAGAAAAGGGAATGTTCTTCCCACTGCTCTAGGTTCAGACATGGGTTCAATTAGCACAAGTCCTGAATGGTCTCTGTCACCTCATGATGATAACGGGCAATAGGGGAAATATTTCCAGATTGATGCCAAGGCTGACTACAATGAATTAACTCCCTCATTTTTCCTCTCACTGCATGCAAGGCTTGTAATATTTATCTTTAAAAAGTGGAAACTCCAGACAGTCTAAAATCTGCCTGGTGTTAACTGTAGGATGAAGATAATCCAAGTAACTGTTTTCAATTGAAGAAGAAAAAACATTCCAGAAAAAAGCCTGAAAATACTACACGTACTGTCTAAACAACAAAAGTGAAATCCACATTGCTCTCAGCTTTATATGGATCAGTGGAATGAACCTTTTAGATGAATTATGATATTTGTGGAAATTTTACTAGGTATTAATAGATTTTGAGAAATGCATTTAGTCTTTCCAGATGTTTTATGTTAGATTTACAGCATATTATCCCACTAAAATAATTTAGTTCAGTATTACTCAGTTTCCTTCTGTATGATTTAGATAAAAATACTAGTAGTTATTACTTCCTGTGATGTTTCTCTCTTGCTACTGTTATGAGTTGGAAGTCTACAGAGGTGAAGAAACAGGAACTATTAAGGAGTGAAAATCCTTATGGTTTCTGTATTTAACTAGGTAACACATTCAACCTCTAGTTGAACAAAAATAAGCATAGACCATGTTGTTCACAACAAGAAGAATGCATGTTTGTAAAACTTCAATAGAGAGAGAAAATAGCTTGAGAGCCAAGAGAAAGTGACGTTTTCTCTTTTTTGTCACCTTATATGATCCTGTGATTCAAACCTCATTTGCACAGCAGAAATACCAGAATTATGTGGAAGTGTTTCCAGTTCAGCCATGTTGCACCCCCAACCTAATGGTAAGTGTGGTTTTACTGCTAAATATAAGCACATCCTTTTCTACTTTTCGTGAAGTAGGAATTGTAGACAGCACCATAAGTTTACAAGTTACGTGATGCTTTTTTTTCCCAATTAAATATCATAGAGTCATATTCTCCTGTCCTATTTACCCATTTGAGTAATCAGATCCTTGGATCCCTGTGATAAAAATCTATTGGAGAAAAAATTCTGAAAGGATTTTTACCATATATTTCCATTACAGGAATTATTAATAATTAGTTACATAATTTTCTAATTTGATCAAATAAACTAAGTGAAAATAAAAAAAAAGCAGAAGACTTCTTTGACGGCAAGAAGTAACAGCTAAATAACAAAGGGTAGCATTTCAGAAATCAGTGAGCAGTACCTATTTTTACTCTGTACTATCACGATGTGGTGAGAGCAAGAGATGAAATAAAAAAATAAAGGTAGAGGTGGAAGAACCTGTTGGTCCACCTGTCAGCCTATCTTTGTGGAGAGTTTCAGCATACTAAACCACATCTGGTGCTTCCACCCCCCTTGGGAGCTCAACAAATGCTTTCTAAATGCTTCTAAACTGGGCAGAAAGTGAATACAACTGACTGGTAACAGGGAGCTGCAAAGAAGCGATCACATGCCACGTAAGCTTGTCCTTTCATAGCCAACTGAAGCCAATAAGGGTTATCTGCCACCTCTGTGATCATCAGCCAGCTGAGAGGCTGGAAATGATTTGTATGAATTCATGTAAGAATTCCTGGTTTGATCCTTCAAGGGTGCTGGATGTTCCTCAGGAGGTGTTAAGTGCTCTCAGATGCCACATGAGTTCTCTGTGCCGAAGTCACTCAGCTTTCCCCTGCTGAGCAGTGACAAGTGGCCCTCCACGGAAATGTCTTCGCAGTGCCAGCTGACAGCGTGTCAGGAAGCAGTTTGCTCCAAGAAGCACAGCTCTAGTGTGGATACCAACAGCAGTGACACTGAGACTCCTGCCTGCAAACCACGGCCGCAGCAGACGTACAGAATTGCACAGCACAGCCTCCTCCACAAAACATCAGTTTCAATTTTCACATAGAAAATCAGGCAGTTCAGGTAATGTTTTTTCAAACCTCCGTGCTTACCTTGATGTTGTAAAAATTCCATACACGAGTGTTGTTCTGGGGTTATCTGTCTCTAGAAGAAACACGTCCTCTGTAAGAAAGAGAAAGAAAAAACATTTAAAATAATAATAAAAAATTTATTTTCCAGTTTAATTTATGACTTTATTTCTCCGAAAGTCAGCAGTAGTTTTATCTCAGACTTGAATGGGAAAAAGGAGACTTACCACATGGACAGACTATATATGCATAAATCTAGCATTTGAACACCCAGAAACAAATCTGGAAATTATCTCCGTGCCCTCTAGCCTTATGGAGACAGAAGGCAAAGATTTTCAAATACATTCAAGATCCATGTCATACATTTCCCTCAGCTGTATCTTGTTTCAGCAGGTTGTTTAGCAGTAGAAAAACATTAAAGTTGCAGTAAGTTAAAGAGTTCCCAGAGATGGATGCAATCTTAAACAGGGAAATTAGGTGTTTTATTGTCCATAACGTACCCTCACCAGCACATTTTCCATATGATATGAATGTAAGGCAGCTTTGCAGTAAAGACTCTGAGAGATGTAAACCTCCCTCCTCCTGTTGTGTATGGATTTATTGACTGCACTGTGCAAAACGCTACCTACTCACTGAAATCAATTTGCCCACTTGCCAGATCTGATCTGCTAATTTTTTTTACACTTCAGTGAAAACTACTTTAATCTCTGACAGTTTCTCCTTACAAATGTTTTAAAATAACTATAATCATGCTACCTCTTTAAACTTGATTTACAACACAAAAAAGACTGAACTGTTTGAGCTTTTTATCACAGAGCATGTTCTTTAGCTTTCCACTAATTTATGTGGCTCTTTCATTTAACCCGCTGAATTTTTTAAATATTCTTTTCAATATGTCAAAAGCAAAAGACTTCACCATGCAGAACTGGAAGTGTTCTACTCTCCTGCATTATACATGAACACAGAAGCATGTGTTTGCTCTCTCCCAGTTTTCTGAATTTCCAGCTGTGATTGTATTCTTCCTCTTTGCTAGGGAACTGCGCTGGGAGCCCACGCTGAGAGCATTGTCTCCTATTCACTATGGTCCTACATTTTGTCATACAAGAAACTAAAAGCAGTTATCCCAGTGTTTGTTGAAGAGGAGGGGGTGGGTAAATCACAGTTCTGAAAGATGAGCTGCTGTGGCAGTGCTGAGGCACTGTGAACTTCAGAAAATCTGTCCTCCAAGCACCTCACACATTCCGAGCTAGAGCAAGTTGAGATCTGCTCCTAGACCCATCAGGTTCCACTGAAACCTTGAACCGAAGCAAGCACACCAAATAGTTGTAAATATATAAATTCAAAAGACTCCAAACCCCATTTGATATGATGAAATCAGGAATAACAACCAGAAAAGAGAGAGTGGATACAAGGGAGAGAAGATCAGAACCAGATGCAGACCCAGTGCAGGGCACATTAGCTGCTTATTTTAATCTGTATTTATAGTAAAGCATACACTAAATCTTCCAATACCTGAATTTAGAACTATAATTTTGCACATCTCAGCTATGGAAAATATAGCATTGAAACTTTCAGATAATGTTCTTTGGCATGCAGGTATCAAGATATGCATCTATTAATTCCTTAATGAAAGGAAACCTCATGTGATTGCTGTATAGATTATACATTGAAAATTTACAGAGTTTCCCATGTTGAACTGAAATTTTATGTGACTGAATGATTCCTGAGAAATTATATTTATTCATAGTACTATTGCTGGTGCCAGTAACAGGATTAGGTTGAACTACCAAAATGAGGACTCTACCCTGTGATCAAAAAATAGGAAAAATGCATTGAGGAAAAGCTGTGTATTACACAGTGGTATAAGAAACAGTTTCAAAGCGATGTCAAAAACCCTCTGTTGTAATCCAAGCTACTAGCAAAATAGTAAGGCATTCACTTAGATGTTCCCTTCCAAATATTAATTCTTACATATATCATTGTTTTACATAGTAAAGATTAATTACCTTTATTTCAAAGTAATGATAATTACCCAGAGAGACTTACGAAGTTTTTTTCATTTCCTGTCATAAAACTGCAAGGGGAATTTTGTCATGGATTTCTAGCACTAAGATTTCACTGTTAACAACTTGGTTAAGAAACTGTATGAAAATCAGTAATTAAATATGCACAAAGTTTACCATTTAGATAAAAATTTTAAGGAATATTTTTCTGATACCTAATTCATCAAAGTACGTTTCTGTTCCATCTTCGTCCATTACGGAGCACACAAGTCTTGCTTTCAAGAATGTTGTCCACTTGTTCACGAGACTGCGCTGACCACCTGTGTCATTCTGGAACAGAATATTATTTTCAGAAAAGAAGAAATAAAACAAAGCTAACATTTTACTAGGCTTTCCCATATTTTTATCAGGTTAATTCATCATCTAGATAATTATCTGGTAAATTTAATATTAAAAACAGATTGGCCTAAACCAAATCCCCTCATTAACACTCCATACGCAGAAAAAACCCCAAGAACTAGTTTTCTGAGTGGACCTTTCTCTGCTGGGCTAGCAGGGTTGAGGGTTGGGCAGTAGATTTTGTGCATCAGCAGTTGTATGCTGGTATGACTGGAGCTTTGTATCACTCACTGACAACCAGGATAAAGTCCATGCTATCTCTAAAAGGTCTCATGGCTCTATAGAGGGATGTTTCTGAAAGCAGCCAAGCTGCTCCTGACCTAGCAAGGGCCATGGGGTCCCCATGTGCTGGCCCATGGGGTGGCTGCTCTAAACACTATTCAGAAATTATGGCTACTGTGGGTCAAGCTCCTTTGCACTGCTGCAATTCCTGCTGGCTGGGTCCAGAAATGGCTTGGTCACAGCTCGCTCAAGGATCTTTCCAATTTTCTATGGTGCCAGGTGAAAACTGTGACTGTCAAACCAGAAGATACAGCAGTGAGGTGACAGATCCTGACTGACTGTGCTGGTGAATGCTTAGGGTAAGAGCAGTGCCTTCCAAACCACACAGCATGATGCCACTCAAGGAAAGAGAAAAACCAAAATGTAGAAGCTACTGGAATGTGATTTCACTAAAAGGTTGTGCACGTTTCACTGGTGCTGTAGGAGTCGGTAATCCAACTTTTTGGGTGACTTGTAAGGAATCTTTCCAGGGTGTAATATATTTGGCCAGTCTCAAAGGTGTTGATACATGAATATGATGGTATGTACACAAGTATACAAATATGACTGGCTCAGATTTATTTTCATTGGCCTTGGGATTCTGCCACTGACTTCAGCCTAAGTCTAAACAGGCTCAGGCCTTTCAAAAATCATCTGGGCTTCATTATAACAGTAAAAAAGCCAAATACATCTACAATTGTGTAAAATGTATTGCAAAATACTCAAAAGAGCCTTTAGGCACCCTCACAAAAATACAGAGAACGGAGATTATAAAAGAGATCACACGCCTCATCATATTGCCAGAGGAGAACAAACATGCCCTCGCACCCAGGCACAACAACATCACAAAACATCAAATTCTAAAAAAGACCCAAATTAAAGACAGGGAATACATAAACATTCACAATGAACTTCCTGAAGCTTTCCAAAAGAAGAAATGAATAGGCTAGCAGTAATCGTGCATTTATAATTTTTATCTCATTAAAAAAAATTTATTTCACCAGAGATATTAATAGCTGCTTCAATCATATTTCATCTACAGTTGATTAGAGATACAAAAAAACTGAAATAGAGACAATGAGGAGTACTGCGAAAAGAAATTACTTATTGCCCAGGAATAGCCATAACTCCTGAATTTAAATTTCAGGTGCAGATTTTTAAAGTTAGGTTCACACATGCATCAATACAAGCACTCAGAAAGAACAGATATCATAAAAATGAAAACAGCATTTGAAAATTAAATCAACTGATTTAAAAGCTTGGTATTTCTAATGTGCTTCAAATATTTTGAGTGTGTGTGTGTGAAAGACTTCACTGTCCTATAGTTCATTTTTATGAAGAAAATAATGTGCCTTATTTGTGCCAAGGACAGCAAGTTTGAAAATTCAACACTGGTAACTATTCTGACTCAGTCAGAGACATACACAAATCCCTGAACCTCTACATTTCCATATCCTTACAGGTACAGTCAGATATCTACAACATGTTCAGACCCTGGCTGTCAGTTCAGTAACAGCTCTTCTTAATTATGAATGGTGATGCAGAAACAGGAAATTTTGTGTCAAGTATAAATCAAAGGCTTTTCAAACATTCAGTCTTTCAGGTTATCATGTCACACTAGCAGCTTATCCCAACAGCCTTGCAAACAAAATAGCTCTTACTGGGCATATTCTTGCAATCATTGAATGAATTTGCTTTGTGCTGCCGCTGTTGTCTGTGAGTCTTTCTTTGAAGAAGAAGTAGATTTTGGCATCATTGGGGTCAGTGCCATCTGGGATAACATGAGCATCCACAAAAATAGGCTCTGAAATGAAAATGTTTACCAAAAGGATGAAACCAAAAGATATATCAATATAAACAACGAATGATTTGGCATTTAATGACTGCTTTGTATGTACCAAATATCAGCAGGTAAATGGCTCCTTGCTGGCAGCCATATGTTTTTGCATCCTTGAATTTTATTCCACAGCAAATTTTTGGAGGAAGGACACAGAAGCAGTGGTATTAGATTCCTGCAGAGACTCAAAGACTCGGAGGAAGAAGAGGCAAGAATCAGTGTGTTATCAGAGGTACTTGAGGAAAGTCCCATTGAGATAAAACATAAAAGTAAGCTGGAAAAGCTTAGAAGCATAACAAGTAATGTTCATAAATGAGAGGAAAACAATTTCTGTAACCCAGAAAAGGAAAGCAGGGTACACAAATGCTTGAGCAGCATTTGACTTCGTATGTTGGTAAACATAACCAAATGTACTTGCAAAACTGCAAAGGAGAACTAGGGAGAGAGTATAATAATTTATAACCTTAATAGCACACATATAATGGACAGTGCAGAAACCCTCAGAAGACCTCCTTTGTCTGAAGGAAGAAGTGGATCCTCCTCCCCACATGAAAGCGTTGTCTTTTCAATGATCATGCAAAATTTTTGGTTTGGGTGAAATGCAGTATAAATTTTGAAATAATCTGATACAAAGGTTGGACGTCTGACAGAAAATTTTTTTTAGACTGCAGCATTTTTCTACTCACATAAGTCCATTCTCAATTAATATAACAAGTGTCATGACTCTGGCTCTAAAAGAACATGGAAATAAATTGTACTTTCAAACATCTGCTCTGAGCACAGGTAACAGGTAGATTTTCCACAAAATTAGGCATTTTTAAAATTTTCTATTTCTTCTAACTCACTTTAGGATGCACATGTCAGGGTGTACAGGTAAGTGTAAGAATGTATAACAAACAGAAGAAAAATTTAGAAAGCAGATATAGTTTCCCTTTTATAGTGAAATGAATTTATTGTGACTGCAATCCAATGATTTCATTGTAGTCACCACCAGACAGGAATAGGAAGTCACCATGAAAAACATAAAGACAAAACCACAGTAACTTTACTTCAACATACCTGAAGGCTTTTTAAAATCATAACTGCTATGTTAGTTGCTCTATAACCTTTCCCATCTACCTCTGCTCAGGTTGACCACCACTTTAATTCAAATTGGTTTAATTGGAAGGTCTTCTTACCAGTAAAGATGGGAAAAATTTTTACAGTGATGCCAGTGAAGCAAGGAGTTAAGTGCTTTCACTCAGAAATGAGTTTTTCTATTGTGTTTAGATAACCAATTCATCACCACAGAAATAAGTGGCAATAATCCTCACTAACTTCTCTGAGTGGGATTCTCCTCTGCACACATTTTGAATGCAACTGGTGGTGAGTCTTCTGCACAGAGATGGATCATCCTGAATTAACTGAAGATGGCAGCTTAGAATCAAACACTGATTTAAGGCAATACCTGATTCATTAGAGGTGAAGGCACTTTCCCAGAAGTCAGACTGTCTGACCTCCTGCCTTTGGAAAGGTTTTCATATATTTGCCCTCAAACAGTTTGGTTCAGCCTTAATGCAAAAAATGCCCTCAGGTGGGGTGGCCTAAGAGGTTGGTTCATGCAGTGAACCCTCTCCATCTGTGCATTGTCTACAGTTTGTATTTACACACACTTCTTTATGGTCAACTTCATAAATTCAGAGAAAAGCTCTTTAAAAGATAAGCTCTTTGTTTTTAGCAAAGGAAAGCAGAATCCCTGTGACACCCATTAAAAGCTCTGGTAAATTAAAGGCATCTCACCACTCAGCCACTTGGAGTTGTGCTGGTCAGTCCTCACTGCATTCCTCCTGGTCAGACTCCGAAAAATGGCAGCATCTGTCCCCATGAAATCAATATACATTCCTGAGAAAAGCTCTTCATCTGAAAAGAATTGAAATGGAGGAAGAATTGTTATGGCTTTTGGGAAATTAATTTTAAATTCATCAACTCCTTATTTACACAGGAGTCTATACAGATAAATAGTGGATCATGGGAATGAGGTTTCCTCTGATTTAGAATACTCAGTCTAGAATGCAAGAGACTCATCAGGTTTTTCATAGAGGCTTTAGAGAACTGTACCATTAAATGACACAGCAGAGCTGCATATGTGGGGAACCTTTCTTGACAAGAAGTTTAGTTGCTCAGTTTCTACTGCTAAGGACCACTGGAGAACCAGGCTAGTGTTATCAAAAAGTATCACATTCAATATCTAAAGTACACACTTCAAATAACTTTTTTTTTTCTTACAGAAGCAGACGAAATGACTGTGTTGAATTTATTGCTGCTGTAAACAGGCACAACATCTACTGCAGTCAGTGGATCAGTGCCAATTTTTACCAGCAGCATTGTTACAGCTGCCCCAGGCAGCCTCAGGCTGACTTCAGTATTGCAGAGGCCAGACAGCCATATCATTGCACTTAGAGTAATATGGAGCAACAGTTGTCCCCTTTTGTGTACTTGGTTCTAAGTATAGAGTCATTACAGCAGAATGAGACACGCAACTCCTACATTAACAGAACTATGAGCTTCCTGTGCAGGGCTGAAAACTCAGTCCATCACTCAGAATGTCTGTCTGTGTTTGTGTGAGTCTGTGTGTGTGCGTAAACATATGTATATATAATTACCATTATAATTACATATACTATCATTTTCTATTCTGTGAATAACCAAGCAATTTCCACTGACTAATGACAATGAAACCCCAGAGAAGAAAACAGTAGCTAAAATAAACTCTAACTCTCGGAGTGGGAGTGGTGGCTGAAAACATTCCAGTACAGCTGGGTCCTTTGATTGATGTTTTTGTCTGTATTCCTGGACTACCCAGAGAGTGTGGTCAAGCTGGCAAGAGTCACAGGCTCACAGACACTTGAGGCTATTTTCATGCTCTGTGTGTGTGTGTGTGTGTGTATTCATAATCAGCATGGAATACTATTGAGAAGCTCATGAGGGAATTAAAACTCTGGAGATTTTGCTTTTCTGCTGCTAACTGGAGCCTGAACCAAACCCTGGCAGGGCATCCAGCAGCCACTCTTCTGCTCTCACCTCTCCCTGTGATGACAAGATTTGTACACAGGGGATTTAAACAGTGCATTTGTTGCATGTTGCTGAAGCATTTACATCCTGGCAGGTATTGACAGAATGATGTTAGATCTGCACAAATTTATAAGTGATTTTGTATATTTGCCTCCTTGCTTCAATCCATCAGAATTTTATTCATATTTTGAAACAAACTGGCTGAAAGAGATCAGGCTTATGGCTCTCACTAAATGCTATGCACAGTTCTGTGCATACGCACATATGTACACACTTCAACAACAGTGCTATACTATGTAATTTTAATCCTATTACATATCAACACTATTACTTATGTCTTAAGCATTCCTGGTGTCTGTTTGCTAATCATGCATCCGCTGATATCTGTCAGTTCCACTTCCTTCTGGGAAAATCCTTAAATTCCATACAGTATTTGGTCTGCACAGCACAACGAGCTCACACTACTTCACTTTGTTACTGGGGGGAATTACTGAATTGATGAGGTATGTCTGCTTTCATAAATATCTCAGTCTTGGTGGGGAGAGAGTCATGCATCCTGCACACTAGTTATGCCAAGCTGCTTCAAAGCACATTTTTCACTGCTTTGATGCAAATGTGTCCCTGTACAGTGGCAAACTGTACAAGGTCCAAATTTATTTTTATAGCACCACCTTCCCCTGAAGGGTGAATCAGCTTTCCTGTTGTATTCTAGGCTGGTGATGCCCAAAATGGTCAAGAAATTGCACCTATATATAAAAATGGTTCTTTTATTGTGGAAGAGTTAGTCAGTCTGGCACTATTTCCTATCTTCTGAAGCAACAGGAGGGAATTCCTCCTGCAGAAAGCTCAAAGGAGAGTCCAGTACATTGACTCAGTCCCCTCAGTACAACACAAGCTGTGACTTAGAAAATGTTCACGTTTCTGGCATGGATATTGAGGCTAAATTCATTAGAGCTTAGTGTTTTTGAAGTGGCTGGACTTTGCAAAAGAAGGGAGAAAGTATAAAACCCAATCTGTGGGACTCTTTTTAAAAGGAGTTTGACCTTTGTGGAATAATTTAAACTTTGTTGATGAACTATGTCATGAAAAGTAAGTCAAATATTAGGAAAGGTCTCTTTAGTCACATAACTGAGAGATCAAGGAAGATAATGAAAAGTCTATTAAAATGAACAAAGCTGCCACGGATCTATTGTAGAAAAAATCAGCTTACTATAGAAACAGTAATTCAGAAACAATGTTCTTTAATGTTGCTATATAAAATCCAGAAGGAATAAGGAAAGGAAACTTTAATTTTTTTAACTGATACTTGACTCAATAATATCAGAATGGCAGTGAGCAGCAGTAGACTCATCTATCACTGACTTTGAACAAACATTTCCTTTACACAGTGGGTGTCTATAAACACTGTCCCTAGATCACTGTTGAGATAAAGGTGTAAGTGCAGCCAAGGTTCAGAGAGATGTCTCAGTAGCATTTACCTGTTCTCTCAAGGTGTTCAGTTCATATCTCTGTGAATAAATATACCTGTCCTTTGTACTAAATATATTTGTAATGAGGAATAAAAAAAAAAAAAAAAGAAAAAGGCAATTTATATTTATATTTTGAACAGGCCACGTAGGACAGACTGTATGACAGCTCTCTCAAGATCTGTAAGACTTTAAAGAAAATATCTGGCACAATATGTAACTGATGTAATTGATTTCAAAGGTGAAATATGCAGTACCTGAATGCAATAAGTTTTATTTACTAAGGAAGTCTCAAAAATCTCTGCAACTGCTGTTCCTTTCATAGCCAAAAATACAGGAAGGGGTAGGCACATGTTGAAAAATCAGGGCTTTGGCACAAGAAGTGTGTGAACACACTGCAAATGTGAAAGGTCAGGTTACATTGAGTATATAATTTTTAACTCTTTCTGGTTTTAAAAAAGAAAAGTATCTTTTACAGATGACTAAAGCTGCACAAAGTGTATGCCCCCTTTTAGTTTCCTCGTAGGTGTGCAACAGGCACAGCAGAAATACTTTATTCTTTCACTTTTTGGCCTTTCAGATGGAAAAAAAATTGCAAAACTGGTTGGGTACAAAGCCAACTGAAGAATGAAGAGTCTTACAATAGCTGGTGGGCTCTACAGCAGCGATGACAACAAAAATGAAATTCAAAGCATCTGAAGTCTTCAGGCTTTCTTTCCCTGGCTACTCTGAGATTTTACAAATAATTAAATGAGACACAAGCGATGTCTAGGATGAACGAGGTCAGAAACCACTCAAACATAAATGTTAGACAGGGTAATGTAAAGTTGAAACTAATCCTGGGAAAAAATGTGTAAGCTGGAAAAGGGAGAAGCTTTTGTCTTCTGTGTCTCACTCTCCCTTTCAATAACTTATTTCTGCATTTTGTTTGTCCACCCACCTTAAGCTTCATATAAGCCTTGAAACATTCAGGGACCCAGCCCTTGTGCCCATCAGCCAGACAAAAGGCACTGCTCCTGGGAGGCTGAATTCTGTGTCCAGCTCCCTTCAGGCTTTCCATCCACCCACCCTTCACAGGGCTTTAGACCTCAGCAACTTGGAGTGTCTTTACTTACTGATCATAACAGACACCGTGTTCACGTTAGGGTTGAAAGAACAGCGTCCCTTTCCTGATTCACACTTGGAGTCGATCTTGAAGGTTTGTTCCTGCAAAGTAGATTTGTGTGTCACTTCTCATGTCAGAGACCATTAGATCGAAGCCGATTTTTATGCCTGGCTGTTCCCAGAATTAGTAATGCTCTATTAACAGCACACTATTGGGCATTTTACTGCACTATAAGTAGTTTAACTTTCCTGTTCAAAATTCCATCATCTTGTTAGATAACACAGACACCCAGATATTTTCAAGACTCTTGTTATAAATTCAAGACACTGAAAGAAAAAAAAAATCCCTCTATCTCAGTTAAGGATAGGTTGACTATCTCTGCAATAACATCTATGGAGATTGCTTCTGTGTTTTTGAAATTATTTATCATTTATTTGCTGAATATATGGTTGTACTTATACCTGTCTAGGACATTATAATAAAGCTACTAGAACAATAGTACATTTAAAATAAAAGTCTCTTATGACAGCAGCCACGGGATGATAGTATAAATAATTTGGTCTTTACCAAGATATCAGATCTCCAAAAACCCCTGAAATCACACTTATTTTCTCAATACCATCTCTTGGATTACTTGTAGAGCTCCAAGTCCATAGTGATAGATGATTTATCAATACCTCTTACCATAGCCTGAAATCTCTTGGTGGTTTTTTTTTTTTTTTTTTTTTTTTTTTTTTGTTTTGTTTTTTGTTTTGTTTTGTTTTTTTTTTTTTTTAAGCAATCAAGGTATGGGAATTTTTTTCTATTTTATGTGATTTACCAACAGCAAATACATTTAGCAAAGCAGAAGCAGTCTGGACTACAGCTTGAAATATAAAAAAACTGAGTATCTTTAGAAAATTTGCCCATTTTTGTGCAACTCTTCACTTCTTGGTTCCCAGCAATACCAGCACAAGGTACTGAGCAAGAAATGACTTTGAAGTCCACTCCTTAAAAACTGCAGTCAGTAATGGCAGACACATTGATCCAACACACATTGACTCACACACCACTGGATACCAAACAACTTGTTCTTAGGCTCCTACAACAAACTTCTAATCTTTAATAAAAAGCCAAAAGACACAATTGCAAAGAAAAAAACCAGCAACAAACAACCAAACTTAAACATTTCAAAAGAAAAACGTAGCTGACAAAAATTCCATAGTAAGGCTTCTGTGATGTACATGACAATAATTAGTTATTTGACAAAGGACAGCAACTCCTTATTTTCCCTGTAACAGTTAATGCAAATCAGAGGGGAGTGGGGATGCCACACAAGCCCCTGAGCAGCAAATTGGAAATTACACCAAGCTCAAATGCACAGCTGCAGCAGGAAGTTTTCATATCATTATCCCCTCTCTTTTCCCCCTCTTCTGTTTTGACTAATTTAATCACAGAGATCTTATCTATTGTTTCAGTAATAAGCTCTCTAAACAATGTTAAAACGTAAGTATGAAGTTTCTAATGTGATCTTGGGTAGTTTCTTTGTTGTTTTACTTCTAGATTATATGCAGCTTCATTCTAATCCATATTTACTATATTAAACCACTATTTACCAATTCAAAATGCCCATTACTCTTCTATTAAACTAGCTCCAGGATTACACTTGATTTTCATATATATTAAAGTGCTATTTAGTCTATAATTATTTCACACAGGGATTGCATTTCCTTCTGTTTGCATTTACTCTGACATTAGAATATATTTGGGTGACTAAGGGAGTAATTACTGGAGACCAAAGTATCAAGTGTGCCAAAGAAGAATATTAAGTGTTTTCCAACCTCTCTTTCAGGGAAAAGGGCAACATTTTGCCTCATCAATGGAACCCCCATTTTTTGTGAGATTATGTGGAATTCTGGAGACAGAAGAGCAAAACAGGTCCAGTTCTTATGACTGTTGGATATGACTCTGTCAGGCTTTGTACCTTCTAGAGAAAAACAGATGTGCTTTGTAAAATATTCATTTTGCCTGTGCAAAAACAACCTTTTGTGCATTGAAAACTGTAGCAAATTGAAGGTGGAATGATAAAAGCAGGGGAAAAAATGAGTTTTCACTAGTCCCATCAGCACTGCACAGTTCTTCATTCTGCTCTATCAATTAGTCATGCACAGATATATGCAATGAGTTCAGAAGGAAATGCTTGGATTTAAACTGTTATGCTATTGTTGGCTTGTACAGTAACGGCTTTGAGCACGAAGTGCCTACAGTCAAGTGTCTCAGAGACTCCAGACGTCTGAAACAGCAGTTTATTTAATCAATTGATCATAGGCATGCAGCTATACAGACAGGCTAAGTGAAGCCAGTTCTGCTTTTCCAAGTCATGTATCTTTACTTTTCATTTAAGAAATTTAACATCTTGCATCATCTGGAGATGTCATTTCCTGCCCTCCCCTCCATCCCAATCTCATTTATAAAAACTCTAAAATAATGAGATTCAAACTTCTCTGGGCTGCGATAGCAGTGCTTAAGATGATAAAGGAGTATTACATTAATTAAAGACAAATGAGATCACTGTTCATGTTTTAAATGATTTTTCAAGAAATAGAATAATGCTGAGGAAAGGTGACCCCTGTTTCTAAATATATCAAAATAAGTTAATGCAGAATTTTTTAACCAGAAGGATGGATTTACTTAGTTCTGCTTGCTTGTGCTTTTAAATCCAGGCTTACACTCTCTACTTTTAGATAATTTATTAGGACTGAAGGTGCAGTGATTCTGACTGTGTGCTCTGTTAAGGAAGCTGGAGCCAGGTAGGGATCTACCAAAAGTCACTGAGATCATCCCATGCACACTGACCTGGAGAAACATTGATCACCTCCCTGGCAACCCATGCAGCAATGTTGGGTCTTGGCCAGAACTCCCATCCCACTCCCAATTAAATCAGTGATGAATTTCCCAGTGTCTTCCCGAGAAGCCAGACCAGCTTTTAAGGCTGCCCTAACATGGCAAAGCTCCAGGTAGCACGCTCTGATCTTCCTTCCCAACACATCTGCTTCCACATTGCTCTGGAAATATACTGCACACCCCTGTGCCTGCAGACATGAATCTGACCCAAAAGCTGCTGAGGTGCTGCCTCCTGGTTAAGTGCCTCTCTTTTTCCTTCTGGTTGCTTAATTTATTACCTATTACGTTTGCACATAAACAAACATTTCACTTTCAAATCAGGAAACTTGGACCATATACTTCTGAAACATCTGGTACTTACACTGAAAACAAACAGTGAAAATGAATATAGAAAAACTGGAGACCTATTTGGAAGAAGTAAGATCTTGCAGTGAAGAGAAAGTTACCAACTTCATCCAGGCACCATCTAGTGGGGCAAAACTGGTGCAGTGGGTAAAGTTCCTGTACTGGGATTGCACCTAGAGGGTGTTAAGCTGAAGTCCAGCAAACATTCACATACTACATAGTTAGCCAAATTAAGGGCTTCTCCCAGGAACCAGTAATGCATGGAAGTTATAAAAAGCGGATTTTGTATTTTACTTTAACTGGCCTTTCAAGTATTTCTTGGGAATTTTTCCACCAAATGGTAGGAATGAATTCACCAGACAATGCCAAAAGAAAAGGTAGTATCAAATGTAGCCCAGCAGTTATTATGACTGTGGAATTTCAGAGAACCATAATAGTTGAGGCATAGCTTTTGATCACAGCTTTGCCTCTAGCTGGTAACAGGTCAGAAAACTACAGACGTTCATTCTTTTGCTATTTAACACAGGCGAAGGAAGCTATCGGGACCACTGATATTTTGCACTTTCAAAATTTTGAGCTTTCACCTCACACCAATAGGATACACCACCAAATGAGTGGATAAAATGAAAAGAGAGTTACCTCAGACCTGCGTCCCCTGTTGACGTAGACGCAGACGGGGCTGAAGGCGCCGCTGCCGCACACGTACAGGTGGGTGCGGTTGTACGATTGGATCACGCGCACGAAATTGCCACAGCCGTGCTGCAGGAAACACAGACAGCAGTCATTCCACAGAGGAAAATGTTATTAGATGCTGGGAACTCTAGGGAACAGACACGACGTATAATCTTAACGGCATCATGAAAACAGCTACTGAGTTTGTCAGACTCTGGATTTGGACAGCTGTTTCTTTTCTTGTCATTTTGCCTGCTCTGGGAACTGGGTTCTCTCTGATTGAGTACCACAGATGAGTTATGTGGCTTTCCCACTTCCACACAGCAATCCAATTTTCATTCACAGATTTCTCTGTACCTTGCATGAGAAGAAGCAGTACCTCTACAAGAAAACAGGAAGTAACCTTAGAAGTTCCCTTAAGGATACCTCTGAAACAGACTCTTCCCCCCTAATTTGTTCATAATAAATGGAAATTAAAAAGCAAAGCAAGTCCAAATATCAGATTTTGCTATTTATATAAAAAATTTCTTTCCACAACTAAACTGAGGTTTGCAGTCAATTGCTCATTTGTATTGAAGACCTACAGTAACATCTTCAAATCAGCATGAAAATGAAAACAGAACATTAAGGGCCACACAGCTCACAGTATTGGATCTACAGTTTTTTCCTTCTACCATTTCCATTTTTTCTTTCATTCTTTCATTTTTTTACTGTGATCAAGTGTTAATGCACTTTATGTTGAAAATAGATTCTTCTTCTGAATATTTTCCCAGAACTGGAGATGTCACTTCCTGCCCTGATCCCAGAACTGCTTTCATATTCAATCATCCAAACCTCACCCAAGACAGTGAGAACTGCATGTGTTTTATGAGCACAGGACTGGAAACTGTGCCATCAGTCACCTTCATGAAAATCAGTAGAGTTAATCCTTGTTTGGCAGACCCCACTGGTTTATTTACTTTTAAAGGCATTTGCATTTTTGGCTCAGCAGGACCTAGCACCATGCAACAGCATCTGAACACTGGCGCACAAGTGGGGTCTTCACACTGCAGGCAGTGGGTGCCACCCACCTTCCCAGTGAGCTCCTGGGGGGAGCAGCCACCAAGAGAACTTCCCCTCTCTGAAGAGCAGCTCAGCAGGCTGTTCAGCATCCCCCCAGGATGCATCTGGAAAAGTACTAATACCTAATTTAATTAGGAACAACCAAAAAAGGCGAGGAATTGGACACTGCGTATCTTTTCCCATCTGTCAAAGTCTGAAGGTGCATTCTGTTTACACCGCCTGTTTCTCCAGAATTTCACTTTATAGATTGGCTTGCAAAGCATTTCAAAAGCAAAACAAACACTTCTTTCATTTTGCCTTGGCTGCACTCAAGGTGCTCTTACTTTATTGCCAAGTACCTAATTTGTATATATGTGTGGATTATAACTTACTGTAGGATCCTTGCCAGCCATTTTGCACTCTTCAACCTTGTTTGCTGATGCTGGCCAGAAAATCTGTAAGGGAAGAAGTATTGTTCAAGTAGTATATTTATTACATAATTTAAAAAAAAATAATTTCACTGCCTGGCATAGATTAATCAGATATCATTTACACTTTGATTATAAGGAAAAAAAAGGATTTTTGTTGATAAATAAAACTATCTTTATCATAGAATGGACTAAATTAAATCAAGGTTCAGGTCTTTGGGTGATACATATTACATTTTTTACATATTTTTAAGACAAGTTAATTTATTTAGATTTGTTTCTTCTAAATAGGGAAGATTTGTCACCACTATTGCCTAAATTACTACCCATCTTTTTTATTTTTACTGAACTTACAGAAATTATTCACACTAGAAACTAGGAGACTAAAACACTGAAAGAAGGGGTCTTGTAACAATTTTTCAATTTTATCATCAAAGGTCTGGCCAGATTATGATAAAACCTACTAGAAATCTCAATATTTCACACTGATTTCTTTCAGAGTTTTTCAACAAATACCTCAATGTCTGAATGTTTATCTGTTTATCTCAAACACTAAATATTTTGAGCTTCTTCCATTATTTATTTTGATTTTGAAATAGAAAAGACATCCATTAGAAATTTATCCCTAGAAATCTAGTAAGTGACAGAGGCTGATAACATTTAGCCTCAAGATAATACAAACAATAGTGTTAAAAGATCTCTGTGTATACATGTACACACATACACATATATACGCAGAATTGTGGATTTGAATATATATGTATATAGGATTTCTATAGATATGTAAGATCAGCAAAGTGAATCTGTTCTTAAAATACATAAACAAATGGAAGACTGTGGAATTGCAGAGATCCATTCTGAACCTAATACTGGGTGATCACATTCACTGCCAGAAAGCTTTGTGTGTTTTTCCTTTCTGCTGATTTTTTTAAAAATTCATGTTTCTCCAGGCCTACATGAGCTGTTGAAATGCCTCACAGCTTCATACTGCAGAAAATATTTCATGTAGCAGAGGCATTCCTATCTAACCAAACTCTGCACAGGATCAAGCCCAACATGCCAGGGACAGGAGGGAGTGTGCCACGCTGAGGCACAGCTCCTGCCAAACCAGGGTGGTTAGATCACTGGGGAGATGGAAGACAGCAAAAAGGTCACAGAAGGTATTTCAGATCCGAGAAGGCAACCCCATTTCAGAGGGAGATTTGGGTACCATTAGGAGGAGGGAAGGATGCATTCACACCATTGAACGAGAGGCATTTAATTTAAATGTGTAAGTTAGAATGAGCCTCCCCGGGCTCCCTGCACAATCAATTCAGGTGGACAGGCATGTCCAGAGGGTGATTCAGAGCAAAGCCTAATTTAACTGTGCTCAATCACTCTCTGGCAGGGCCCCTCTCTCTCCCCTGACACATTAAAAGCTTTGTCTCTTAGGGAAGGCATTTATCTTCCCTGCTGCAAGCTGGGTATCGCTGCCCCTCAGTCCTTCTGAGGTACAGTAATAAAGCCCACAGATTAAAGGACTGGATGGATTCGGTGGAACAAGGCCCTTTCAGGACGCTTTCAGGCAGCAACTAGATTTTCAGTAGCTCTGATAGTCTAAAGATAGGCAAGACAAAGTCTGTAGACAGGTAATAAAATTGCTCAACAGGCAAGCTTCTGGGCACACGAGTATTCCTGCAGGTCACCTATTTCAAAAGCAGAGAGGCTGAATTTCAGTTGGCTTTGGAGAAAAGAGAGGAATCTGTGAAAGTGGCTTAAGCATTTGATATTGTTATCATTTTCACATAGAGGTTGCCTACCACTGTTTGGTGAGGAACACTGAGTCCATGGAACACCACCTCAGTCAGTGAGAGAAGCCAGAAAAGAAGCGGTGTCAAGGGTAGATGTGGGTCACAGTGCCCAAAAAACCCCAAAGGAGGTGTCTCACCTACCCAACTGAAGGGCAAAGGCTGACACAGACATAACAAAAGATTGTAAAATAGCTCACTGACTTAGAGCACAAAACAACAAAAAAAAGTAGTAGAAGGTTAAGGACAACTCTGTCCTTGTTGCATTTTTTTCCATATGGCCTGAGAAAGATAGTGTGTATCTTATTCTTCCTTACAGGATTCTTTTGAAAGCACATGCCTGAATAATCTTATCTTGGAGAGAGGTGGAAAGTGTCAAACCATACAAATTTTCCTTGTGAGGCCGGGCCAAGATGAATGTTTCTTCAAAATTAGTCAATAGGTCAGTTTTAAACAGTGTTTGAGGAAGAGGAAATACGTTCATCTGCATTACACATAAAACAAGGACTACCAAGGTGTGTGCATGGACTTCCATGCAAAAGAATGAAATATTATTTTTTTGTCTCAAAAGCAAAGGCATGGAGTAATGCAACTGCAGATTCTCAAAGTAAAACTTGAACTTACACTGAGGGGGTCCTGGCTTATATTGTTAATATTCAAAGACAGAATATGATCTTTACTCCCCACGTAGATCCGATCCTGATCTTCATCCATCAATAATATCCTGTAATCCAGGGGACTGTGGGATATTCGGTGATACTCAGAGGTCTTAGTTTCTTGCAGCTCTGAAATAGTAAAAACAGTAGCATAGTAAAGCAGTTCACTCACGTTTCTTGCTTCTCAACAGCATTGCTTTATAAATAGAGACATCTTCGGACTGAAATGGGGTCAGTGGGAGAAGAAAAACCCTCATTGGACACTAGTTAATAAGACAATGGTTGAGTTTAAAATATTTTCTCAGTTTGAAGGCAATTATTTTGTACATTAAGTGGATAGACATAGCTCATAAAAATCAGCCAGTGCTGTTATTCATTTATCTAATTAATTCTTATTTTAATGGATATTATTATTTACAGCTTTGGCTTTTAAGGAAGATAATTTATTAAATTAATCAATGTGTTCAATACATTTTGAAGTTTATGACTGCAGAAAATCCACAAGATCAATGAAAACTACGAAAGAACATTTTACATTCTCTAAGAAAGGGCTTCACTAAGAATAGGTTTTTATCATTTTCAAGGTTAAATTTTACTTTGTTCTTCATCACCAAGCGAGGCTTACTCAAAAGAAAAACAAAATTATTCAGTCAAGCCTAAATGTGTCTGTTCATCCAGTTGTTTGTTTATGAGTTTGGACCAAACTAACAGAACTGTAGAACTAGCTGTGTTTTTCCATATAAAACTTTATCCAACAAAGCAAAGTGAAAACATCCTTTGATCTCAGCAGTGCAGGATCAGACCTGTTACAGGAATAGCATAAGCAACTGCAATATAAGTGTTACTTGCTGTCCTCAAGAAAGCTCAGCCTTCTCATCTTTGCTTGGCCAATATATTTTGGCCCCCAGTCAAATTGTTTTACTTCTCAATAGTAACAGAAGGGATATTTCTTAAGAGCTGAGAATGGAAAAAGAAAACCTTAATAATCAATTTGTCTTTGTTAAAATATTTAACATATAATTATGCTTTCTTTCTTCATGAATATTAGTATTGAATTGTGTTCCACGTGGCTGTAAAAGGGTGGCAAATACACAGTACTTATGAAAATGAAGTTCTTTTATAAAGTTTATTCATAAATGCAAGATCTGAGCCCACAGTTCTCAGTTGCAAACTTTGGGACAATATGGCTTGTCACTGTTAGTAAAGGTTTTTTAAAAGCAAAGTTTTTTGCTTATTCATTCCCTATGGAAAACAGTAAATGTCTTATACAAAATTCATGACTTATACAAGTAATCTAGAGCTATTGATATTTTATAAAACAAAACTCTCAAAACATAAATATTTTTGGATATGGGCTCTATTAACAAAAAAACCAACAATGCGCCAAAAGAAGTGTGCCTAAAATATGCACTTTCTGCGAAACACATATTTAGTTGAAAGCATAATTTATTTTTTTTAAATTACTTGGAGAGCCATTTTTAGTAGCAGGAAAAAGTTGAAGTCCTAGGATTCATACCTGTCTAACAGAGAACTAATGATTGAAAGAACACTTATCAGAATATTATTTACATTGATAAGTATGATACATAACTCCAATTCATTTTCATAATTGTTAAATAGTTTCCTAAGAAGATGAAAAATATCCCCAGTTACTGAAAGGTCATTGTGTTTTGATTAATTTAGATGTGTGACAGCTTTCAGGAGCTGGGTTTCCGTGCATTTATTTATGGTAATATTAAAAAAACCCCCAAACCCGAGTAGTATTTATCTTGTCCCTCAATAACAGATAAACATACAATCAAGATTTACAATCTGTGCCTAAAAACTGAAACAGAACTTGTTAAATATATATGAAAATTGTTCACAGCACTTTCAGAAGTCTTTATTTAATGCTTGAAAAATCAACTGTTTTACTTCACTTTAAGAAAATCCTCCCTGTAAGCTTTTGGGAGGATTTTCCAAGGCACCTGGGACACCCAGGAGCACAGTGCCATCAACACTCAGTGCCTACGGCTGCTCTGAAATTCTCACTGCCAGCCTCAGGTGCTCGTGCTCATCCCTTTTCCTGGGGCATTATTAACCTTACCAGAACATTTGGCAGCTGTAAGGTGAAACTGAACCTTCTCCTAAGTGCACATTTGATACCCCAGGAAAGCACAGATAAACTGGGAGACTTTCCTGCCCAGCACAGGGTGGATGTGAGCACAGCGATTGCACAACACAATGTCCCTCCTGAGTGCCACGCTGACTGACAGAGGCTGACAAGGAAAACACCACAGCTGACGTAAAAGATAACCATGATACGATGATTGCTTTTTAAAAAGAGACAAAACCAGCAACGATTTCCACAACTTTATCAAAATCCAGTTTTTCTTGGAATTTTAACCTCTTTGAAATGGTGTTCTTCTTTCTAAGGCTCCTGGAGGATAATCTGCCTCCATTGAGCTGCTGATGAGAACACCTTATGTCAGGTAACTAGAGAAACTCACCACCATTCATTAGAGGAAGGAAAGCCGTGAAACAAATACTCTCATACTGATTTATTAGTTTTATTCCTTTTAGTGCTGAAGCTTACAGCTTATTAGACTCTCTGGGCTACTCAAGCAAGTGGGGAGTGAATTTAAAACTAATCAAATTTTATTTTTGTTCAACAAAATTTACCACACAATCACCAAAGAAAATTTGATTTTTTAAAGATTTACTATCTGGTTGTTGTTGCTTGGAGAAAGTGGTGACTGCAAAGATGCTCTATGATCCTTTCACCTCCAAGAGTTTTTGTCAAAAAATGAAGTAGACATTTACTGACATTCAGAGCAAATTCTATTCCATTCTTCAAGAATTTAACCAAATATTGAAAGTAGTAAAGCCTATATAGAGAATGATGCTACAATCAGCTGAATACTAACAATTTTGACAACAAAACAATACAAATGTAACTTTCATCATTAATGATACAAAAATAATCTTTGCTCATAATTTTTCTTCATTTGTTCATGAATTTTGCCTTTCCTCAGGGATAAACCACTTGATCCCTAGTGTAAGAAATCTGATCTTAGAGGACAGGTTGCTTTAATGAAGAAACAAAAGCTTCAGTGAATTCTCCTTCCAGAACTATGGTTATTATTGAACTGCACATTTTGGAAATCCCAATGACTGGGAGTTTTCTCTATACACAGTGCATAGTTTACTGACAATTAGACAGTTTAACTCATACTCTTTAATTATCCTTCTAATCCACCACAAAAAAGCATTGTTTTTAAAAAGCTGTGTTCTCACAGAAGAAATAACAAAATATTTGTGCAATATCTACTATTGACATCGGAAAAGCCTTTGTAACAAACCTAAGTATGTTGGCCAGAACAAAACAATGACAGCTATTAGAGACTGGGGATCCAGGAAGTAGTTATCTCACACAGCCTCTTATACCCAAATTGTCCAGCCTGCATAAAATAAATGAGCTGGATCCACCCATCAGGCAGTCCTCTGAATGTCTTAAACACTCAACATCAATCTTTCATCACTCCTTAATTCAAATTCACTGGTAGCACAATGTTGAAGACAGCCTGACTCTCCCAGACTAGGGAATATAATAATCCCTAATTTGTAGAGGTAAAACCCTAAGTGACTTCGTTGGTTGACATCTTATACCAATAAGGATGTTTGGTGCATTTGTTAGCGAAATTTATGCAACTTTTAGCAGGACCTTCCTAAAATATAACTTCCTTTTGGCAGATTCACATCACCACTTATTACTGAACGTTCAACATCATCAAGAATTATCTTAACACTGCAGGATTTGGTAAGCTACAGCCATGGAATGCAAGCATCCCTAGCCCAAGTTCAAAGCACTGAATCCATCCACTGATAAAATGTGGATAAACTATGACACGGGAGAGCCTGCACTCCTGCCTGCACTCCACTTTCCCTGGATTTCCAGCCTAGCAGGGCTTCTTTGAGCAAGCCTACAATGCTCTGTCAAGCTTTTAATTTGGGATCCCCTGTGGCAGAGTACAAGAAATAACGCTTTCCTCCTCTTTCCTGCTGGCATAAGGGTTCAGTCTCACAAGGCTTTTTATGGGGAAGTTCAGAGCAAATCCAGAGATTTGGTGTCTGTGCCTCAAAAACAAGCAGGGAGTAAAGCACAGCAATCTATTCACACGCAGCACCACAGTGAAGGGCACAAACACAGTTTTCAGGAAGAGGCGCTACATCTCCCCAGGGAACCTCTGCTGCCCAAATTGGCACAGATTTTATGTGGCCTCAGTGATGTGGAAGTCAGCAATACAATGCTGTTTTATTTTACATTCTCATGGGGTGTGGGGTGCACAAATCACACGCCTTGTGTACATCTAGCACCAAGCTCGATGTTAGCCTGTGGTTATGGGCACTGTAAGACTCTCTTCAGCCTCATTAAACCTTGAGTCTGTGCCAACAAATATGCCAGCCCATGCCAAATGTGAAACTGCAGTGTAAAATCTCACCTTCTAGGAATTGGAATGAAACCAAATTTTTTTTTTTTTCTTTTTTTCCCTAGAAATAAATACTTACGTAGAACAATGTTTTTGCTTGTAACACCAAATGGAAATGGTTCCCTTTTGCCCACAGGTCATGTTTAAACAGGTGAAAAAGTACTTTGGACATATAAACATAGACACTGTGCATAATGTTGATGGCACTGAATGGAATGGTTATATATTTTAAAAATGAGTGAAATCTGAGGTATTTGCAAAGTTACTAAAAAGAATTTTAAAAGAAAAAAAAAAAAACAGAACTTCAGCCAGAAATAAAGGTCCTTTTTATTTAAGTTTAAATATTTTCCTTTCTACTTTGTATTTACAGACCTCTCTGTTTCATCATGTTTAGTAGAAATGACTGGAAAAGATTTAGTTAAACAGTATCAGATTTCTTAAGGATCTAACAATATTAATTATTGTTTTCTTGGCTTCATTTTTCATTTTTCAGAGTAAAGACATGGAAGAAATAAATGCATCATTTTTTTAGTTTACATAGTGCTTGTGGAAATAGTCTGCTATAACACTGCTCTGCAAGTCTGAGGATGCAACTGACTACTTTTTCAATTTTATGTATGGGAAGAGAACAAGTAAAGCCTGGATATTTCTTTTCAAAACTTCAGAATGAGTCACCTTTGCACTGTTAATACTCCTTTCCTTTGAAGACATATGTATTGATTCCTTCAATTTACGGGTTGAGGTAAGGGAGCTGCTAAAGCATTTTGCCACTGCTCATGCAGTGCTCAAACTAAAACCCATCCCTCAGCCATTCTCAAGTGAATCCCATTGTGAATGGGGACACGGCCATCTGACCAGAGAGCCGTAAGTAGCCAGATGTGCTACTGGTCAGTCCCTTGTGTGCTTTAACCACACAGGGCCCAAAAAAGCTTAGGTGGACCTTTGACCTTTTCTTTATCTCTTCTTCATGCATGAGAGTCTTTACTCTTTTCTTTAATGCTGTTACAATGAAATCTGGCTTCCTATATAGGAGGTAATAGCTTCATAAGAACTAGAAATCACAGATGTGCACGCCTGCTTGCCTTCTGAATCCATCTGAAAAGGTTTAATTGCATTTTTATTAAAAAAAAAAGAACAAGTGAGAGGGGAGAAAATAGATTTACAAGTGCTCATAAAATCATGGGTAACTAATTAACAAGATCACTTGAATGAGAGAGAAGAAGAGAGTTCAGATAGTACAGGCTGGAACAGAAGCCTCTTTTTGCCCAGAGCTAAAATGCATAATCTGCTAGAATGAAACTTAATTGCTGCATTTGGAATGAGAGAGTAAATAACAAGGAAATGTCAATGGTATCTAAATATGATCTGGTTTAAATATACATCTCGAATATTTGTGGGTGTATTTGCTAAATTAGTTGAGAGTGGAATTTAAACATTGTTGGACTGAGATAGTGCAGTCTTTTGTAAAGGGAAATCAGAGCACCAAGGTGAGGTCTTTGGAGAATCAGGCCCAGAGGTGGCTCTAGCATGTCTGAAGAACAATTTGTCACCTTGAGCAGCTCAACATATACATTAGGAGCAGTAAAACACTCAATAGCTCTTTGTGAAGGGGACCATGTGTTGATAGGAAAAGACATACCAGTTAACAGTTGACCTTAAGCAGAGTGCTCACATATGTCAGTAGATGGGTCTTTTTTTTTTTTTTTTACAATTTGCAAGACACACAAAACTCCTAAAATCCTGGAAACTCACAGAATTTAAAAAAATTGCGATTGAGTATTAACTGGCTTTTAACAACGTGCCTTTTAAAAAGTTTTATTGAAAGGGGAATAATTCGTGACAGAGTGGTGTTATATTAAATTTACCAAAAACTATAACAGAATTTTTCATCTTTCATTTAGTACTTCGAAGAAAAAAGGAGGGGCAGATCCTCTGAGGTGTGGGCAGTTGCCAGTTTTGTGCAGAAGGAATGTGCTTCCCAAGCAAAAGCAAACACACAAGAAGAGAAAGCCACTTAGTTGTGTGTGGCAAAATGTATTAATAACATGGCTTTGTGGAACACTTACCAAAAGACACCCCACCAAGTTCCATGCATCTTTATTGAAGCTTTGAATTATGAAGAACAGATATGATTTTTTTTTCACTTGCACAGATCTTGTAATGTGAAATAATACCACATTCCACAACAGAAAACCCACGGCGAAACAAAAGAGGAAAAATGTGTCAATGTTTTTCAGACTGCAGTTACACAGCTATCCTAAGTCTTGCCAAATATTCCAGTACTGAGATTCCTTCATTGAGCATTATGCAAGACCACCCACACCCTCCAGCCATCCTGTCTCACTAGGCTGCAGACATTTCTAGGCATAATTTTCAGGTTATTCCTCCATTTACCTCACTGTAAACCTGGAATAACTTGTCTGAAGTCTGTATAGGCATTTCAATAGAAACACTGGAAGGTGGACTTCTTTTTTTTTAATAAGTAGTGTGCAGTTATAATTTTATATAAATGAAATTGTATGTTTCATTTCAGAAGATGGTACAAATACTGCCATTCTACAGAACCTTCCAGAAGATGTCTGATTTTTCAAATATTACCTTGTTCTTTCCTGCTTATTATTATTCTGTCCAGGCTTTGTTCTCATTTTTGGTTCCAAAACAAAAGGGACAACTTTGGCAAGTGTGGAAAGCCATAAAGACAGGCCAACTGTGCTTAAGATTACTGCAGCTGAGTTATCCATGTCATATGGGAGCCAGTCTTCCCCAAGCCTTGTGTGTAACAATGCTGTGTACTACAGCTCTGCAGCAGCAAAACTGCTCTCCAAGAGTTGTAGGCTGCA
The DNA here is from genome assembly GCA_036630365.1 of Acanthiza pusilla. Lineage (NCBI taxonomy): Eukaryota > Metazoa > Chordata > Aves > Passeriformes > Acanthizidae > Acanthiza > Acanthiza pusilla. The sequence goes on from JAXCHO010000079.1 coordinate 42,870,985, forward strand.
TTCCTCAAAGTCTGCACAGTTATACAGAGTTTACTCTTTGGTTTCTTTCCAAAAGCCATGGACAGAGAGGGTCCTTGCCACAATGCCTGAAGGCTGCAGAAGATCAGGCTGGGTGCACACCGTGGCTTTGCCACTGGCACTAGGGATGTTTTTATTTTCCAGAGGCAGGACTGAGAAGCTTTCGGTTGCCAAGTATGACATTATTTTTGAGACGGAGTAAGAAAAAAAAGCCGCACCCGTAGAGAAGTCAGACAGATTCCACATAGTTTTACTTCTTCTGGGAGAAGTATATCTTTTCATTGTAACCTCTTGTGTTTTCTTTCTTCTCTTTTTTTCCTAGTGGACCACCAATCACATCACTGGAAGAATGGCTGTGCTTCTTCCTGTGATGCTCAGGCACACAGAGAAATGTTCCAAGTACCTCTCAGATTCACTGGACAGCTAAACCCCTGACTGTATGCAGAGACTACAACTCTTTGATCCAAATTTACAGAGGGATATGAGAAATGGAAGAAAGTGAATTATTGTAATTGTCTGCCTGAGAAATGAATTAAGACTGAGGCTTGTGCTAGTCTCCAAGTCAGAACTGGGCAGCAACATGAGACTTGGAGCTGTTCTCCCAAATCATATATCCCATTTGCCACTAATGGGTTGGCCACTGGGAGGGGAACAAGGTCTGAGTGGACTTCTCTTTAGTTTTGCATCTCAATCAGGCTGTTGGTTTTGTGATAAAATAAACCTTTTAAGGCTTAGATTTAAGTCCTGACTATTTACTCCCCACAAACAGATGGGTCAGATGATGTCAGCTGAGATATCTCTGAATATTGGGAGGGGAGAGAGAGGAGCAGGAGAGTGCAAGTAAGGTTGGGTGAAAGGTACATTGTTTTATGGCTAGAATTGTCTTTCTTTGCAAATTTATCTTTCTGTTTCAGCCTAACTGTGTACTTTGCCGATGTACTGAGGTAGTCTGTAGACAGTGAAGACATAATTTACCTTTGCAAAACTGACAGCTACTCCCCAAAAGTGCTACTCCCCAAAAGTTTTGAAGTGTTAATACATCTTCATTGGTCTACCAACAACTGTGACTCTGAATTGAAGAACTATCAAATGTTGCAGAATAATCAATATCTGAAATAATAAAAGTATAATAGCAGTCTCTTCTTTTCAGACTGAAAAAGCTCTTAATATCAACTCACATGCCGTCCTTTTCTCTCTGAGCATATTTTCACTAAGCTTCCAAATTACTTGTTACCAGAGCTAATAAAAACTCATTGAGAAAATGCAGCTCCACCACCAAAAATTTCATTATGGTTTCTGTAATAAAGTAAGAACCCACTTCACCGTGGCAAGACAGAGGACCGCTTTTCATTATACTCTTTTCTCTCCTTCAAAGAGCAACCTCCCCAGAGATTCAGCCTATCTCTGTATGTCTACAATTGGCATTATTGCCCTTGCTGCAATAATCCTTGCCTTTATTGATGTTACCAACTGTAGTGCAACTTTAGCCATGCTACTTTATCCACAGATCTCCTTAAAACATATTGTTCCTATCTTTGCCAGTCACTTCTCACCACTATTCTGTATAAAATAGGGCAACTTAGTATATGCAGGCTTGGTTACAGTTTCATTATTATTATTATCATTATCAATTTAATCAAATTAGGATTAGCTATGAGGCAAACATCAGGCATAGAGAGATCAAGCTAAATCCCAGTGCTTAGCTTTCATTCATTCTTCATTAAAATAATGTAAAATTTACCCAGTTACAAGCTGAAGAAACTTTGGAAGGCAGTATTTCTCATTCAAAAGAACTGGAGTAATAAATTTGCTTCAGTTGACTACTGAATTAAAGGGTAGTATTTCTATAAACAAAAAAAATTGAATTTAGGGGGATACTCATAAAAACAGCCAAGCTGTCCATAGCAAAACCAAGTACGAGGCATGGTGGGTATCACACACAAATAGGTAATCCACTCCTTCTTTTTCTGGGTGTGCTTTCTGGTTTCCTCAGTGGAGGAATGGTGTGCATATACCTGGGGTCTGCATGCTCTTATCTATATATCAGATATATATAGACCAAATCAAGATAGTTAGCAAGCTCTGCTTTACATCTGGGAAGGATAAAAGAAACACTTATTCTCACTCGACTATGTGAGAAAACAAAGCAGCTGGAGGTCAACAAATGGCATCCCCCGCTCAGTGAACCTTGCATGAACCCCTGGTTCAACGTGATGCCAGAAGGGTCATTATATTGGAGATAACAAATTTCACCAAAAGCAACAGCCATGCACCATTCCACAGTCGTGTCACAACTGCATTTATCTAAATCTTCTATTGCCATTTTTATTTATAGAAATATTAGACTAATAGAATACTTTTCCACGTTCTGAATTATTTTTCCTATATTTATTTGTTGTTCTGCATGGTTTAGTATAGTACCCATTGTACTACCCCTTGTAGCCTAATTGGAGCTCTTGGATTCAATTTTTTTTGCAGCTGCAAGGCCACCCAGCCTTTTCCATTGACAGGAAGCAAGCTGCTGTCTGGACGTGGGTGTTTGGGATGCTTTCTGAAGCCAAGGAAAGTTTGGTTTGGGAGAAAAGCAAAGGTCAAGCCTATCCTTAAATGCTTGGGCAATTGGATCTTTTTTTCCCTTGAAACAGATTTTTCTGGTATATTAAATGCATTGATTCCCATTGGAGGAATATCCATGTGGTTTCATCAGATTGCACATTAATTTTTTTTTTTTTTTTTTACATTACTATTATGTCACAACCGACTTCATTGAATACAGGGTTTGACCACATCCCCCAGAGGACTTCAGTGGCTGGACACAATTGGAAATTATTGATTTCATCATCAGTGTTTTCTGCTTGTGTTGCTGAACATCAAGGACTGTTATGAGTACTTTCAATATTAAATTAAATGAGGCTTAGGGTGGTTTTTTAAAAATGCCAACTTTAAAAATAAAATATTTCCAAGCATGTATGCAGTGAAAATTATTTTATTTAGGCTTGATTTATTTCTCTATGGATTTGGCTCTGTCACTGCTAGGTGTCATTTATAGGATGTGGCTGTCCCTGTTGCTGGCTCCCTGGGAGCAGGAGTGCTCCAGGCCTGTGGGCAGCACACTTGTTGTTTAAACACACAGAACACGAACGTATTTCACTCTTCCTCGCACCATGAAGACTGACACAAAGAGTGAATTTAGAAGCACATTCCAGAGCTGCATGCTACCATCAATCTTCAAATGATCACCAGTTGGTATTTGGGTGCACAATAAAAGTCATGTTCAGTGGGCTGAGCACAGCCTGGTGAATTAGAGTCCTCTCAACTCTAAATCCTATTCTGCTGGTATTCTGCTTTTTGACTTTAGACATGTCACATAAACTCTCTGACTTGCATATGTAAAGTGGAGATAACAGTTTGGTATTTATTTGACCGCGTTGTTCTTTGGATTGCACTTGGTAATGTACAAAAAAGCCTTTGAAATGAAAATTAAATAGCTGGAGGAAGTTATTTCAAATGTATTTCACATGCAAAAAGAGATACTTTTTGTTTGTTTGTTTGTTTGAAGTCCAGATGCTTCAGACTTAATAAGCTCAGCCAAAACTCTGTTTTGGATTTAAGAGATAACTTTTATGCTTTTCTGTATAGATTTAATCTGAATGGGAAGCCATTAAAATAAATAAACCTTCTGCAGTCACTCACTCCATGTTTAAACTAGACTTGCCATATTTATTCATCAGGATGACCATTTAGAACTTGGCTGAAAGTAGGGAAAAATGTATAAGAATTCCCTCTTTTGCATTTACACAGATAGAAAAGAAATTAGATAAAATCTACTTGTTTATGTTCAACTTTCAGTTATGAAACATATCATGATTACAACACTATCTCTGGCAGATAACGGGAGGCTCTAACAGAACTGAGCTATTAATGTATTTGGATATACTGAACATCAGCAAAGAGAAAAAAGAAGACAAACCTTTGCTTCCAGGTAAAAAGCCAGAAAAGTGAAGATGAGTAATACACTCGATAAAATACTATGTGGACCTCCTACAGGTTCAGTATAGAAATAGGAAGTTCAAGGAAGGAAGGACTCAACCAGCAAACCAAACCTGAAGGGTATTTAAATTCCTTACAGATTAAAATTGGCACACTGCAGGTATAGGACAGGAAGTGGCAATCAACCACAGTCATCCACTTATCTCCACAGCAAACCACTAATTGTAGCAGAGGATGATGCAAGTGCCCTCAGTATATGACTCTGTGCCCTTGATCCTTAAAAAAAATCCATTAATTTAAAGGCAAAAATCATATATTGTGTCCTTTCTGTATGCCCTGTACTCATATTTTGGAAGCACAAGCGAAATAATCTGTCTATTCATTTAAAGTGCAATGTGCAAATACACAGAACAAAGGAGATTTGTTTCATGATCAGAACAGGGAACTAACTATATGTCAGAACTCCTGGGCACTTGCTCTTTGACCTTGAACAAATCTCTCACCCTCCATTTATGTCAGTTTAACCATCTGCTATATGTTTATAACAACACTTACCTGTCTTTCAGAATTACTATCAAGTTCAGTTAATGTATGTTTGTTAAAAAAAAACAAACAAAGGCATTTTTATGTTCAAGGTAGTATTCTAATTCATGTTCCTGCTAAGTGTTTAGGTTTATTGCATAATACATTTAAATCACTCCATTTTACAGGTACACATGCTTTAGTGTTTCTTTTTTTGTATAAAGCAATGCTGCTTAATGCACAATCCATTTTAGCTCCATTAAATAGAAGTCATGAATTTGATTGCTGTAGAAAGAAAATATCTACCATGTGATTGTGACAAAGCAAATAGAGACAGTTCTGAATAGCTTTTAATCAGAATTTGTTTACTGAAGGCATGTTAACTTTAGTAGATTTGGCTGTGAGGAGGAATGCCAAACAGCGACCTTTTGAACTCACATTGAATGAAAATATTTTCAACAGGTTTAAGTCTTTTAACTGGTGTTTATTGAATAGGGCTTTCACTATTACATAAGACTTATTTTGACTAGTTCCCTTAAATAGCTTCACCTTCATAGAATTTCACAGTATACTTTCATCTTTATATTTTCACAAACTGTTTATCAGCTATAAAAACTAACATTGTAGTGACTTTTAGCTTTGTTAAATGATCTCTCATAGCTGCTCCTCTTGCTCGGCTCTGTTTGCTATTCCACGCTGAGTCACTGGGAGGTTTACTGGCACTGAAAGTTCCTAGAAGAAGGGGTCTCTTACATCAGATATGTATTTAGTGTAGAATAAACAATTTAAACTTATTTTTATGTATTTTTGATGGCAATCTATTATAAAGCCTAAATATTATCACTGAAGACATTACAATCTAGTGATACCGATCTTTTCCATTTGTACTACAAAAGTTATCAAATCTACTCTTGCTATGTGAATATCATTAGCCTGAGAATTAAAACACTTTTTACATAACACTGAATTTCATTGTCACTGACCAGTGGTCTGTTGACCTGATTTTTCACTGCATTCCTCTGAATGTTCAGCTCTCAAAACCAATAGTACCAACAGAGAACCACTGGCATAAAATATAATATTAAAGCATTAAGAATCAATTCTCGGCTTTCCAGACAACTTTCAGAAATGAAGTCGCCAAATTTATCATATTTACCAGTTGGCCACAGGTAAAATTTCAAAAATTGTTAAAATATGAGCTCAGGGTGAGAAATGAAGCAGATGTTCAGACACTTGGGCTCTAGTCCTGGTATTATCAACTAACCTAGAGTATGGACAATGATTTTCAGAAATGTCATTCTCAGTTTTGCAATACCAGTCAGACTCTCCTTCTGATAAAGCAACCCCATGGCAGAACTGAGGAGAGCACAAATATCCAGCTACTTGCAAGAATATTTCAGGAATTATCCTCCTGTCTTTTTTTTTTGTACAGCTATCACAGACCATTTGGTGCAGGTTGGTAAGGCCTGACCATGCATATCAGGCTCACCAAAGAATTTAGGCAGAGAAATCCTTTTGTTCTGTGTGCCAATAGATCTTAGGCAGCCACCCCCTTTGCCAACCCAATGCAAAGAGAAACTGAGAAAACTGTGCAGGGTATACCACATGGTACAGTTTTCATCTGTGAAAATAACTGAATATGAGCTTGGCTAGATTTTCCTGAACTGATATTCTGAATTTAGGCTCTTAATTCCCACTCAGATGCCTGTTTAGGTGCATAATTAGTGTATTAAACTCCTGGTTATACTTTCTTGCCATACTGCACTTCCTTTACTCTAGCTTTGTCATATTACAACTATTGTCATCTCTCCTGCAGTTAAATTCTGCATGGCAATGCCATTTTATGTCCCAAAATAGGTCCTCGAAAAGCATTCTCAACACATTTCTTAACAAAGGAAACATGCTGGAGTCTGGGGAACTATGCTGTCCCTTTTATATTTCATTCTGCTTCCCATGTGCCACAAGAAAGTGATCATGCAGATACGATATTGCTATGCTCAGAAGTCTGAGTTTAGTCACAGGACACAAATTGGGTTGTCCCAGACTTGTCACTGTCTATCAATGGCCTGCCCCTTTATCGTGTGAAATCAGCTCATGGCTAGTCTAGAAATAGAACAATGTAGACCAAATGATGAATGATTTACAACTTGTGAGATAAAGTACATGCAGAGAAGTCCATCCTTCAGTGTTCCTCATACCAAATGAAATGGTCACAAAACCTGCACTGCCAGGAAATGAATCAACTTGTTCAGGCTTAAACCATGACAAGATTATGAGGGCAGTGTAATTCAGCCTGAGAAAAGGGAAAACTTAAGAATCAGTAACTATTCTGGGGAGAAACATTCTGGTGAAGGAGCAAGAAAGAACAGTAACACAAGAACCTAACGCATCCAAATCAACATAATTTTCTCCTTTGTTATTGATTTCAACCTTTTTCTATACAGTCCTGTTTTGTTTTGTTTTTCTCTAATGATTAAAAAAGAAGCCTGAATGGTTAACTCAGACTAGATATCAAACATTTACATGATGACACAAGCATTTCCTGAATATGACAAATTTGAATTTCCTCAGTATGATAAAAATACAACTTTGCCTCACCTGGTACCTCAAAGGACAAGTGTAACAGTGACAGTATTAAAAAAATCCAAAACCAGTTAACTGAAAATTTTGTTTGTTTCAATGATTTACTTTGGGTCACTGAAATATTCTCTGTAAATATAGTGAACTCAAATGTAATTGCATCAAAAACCTCCAAGCAGGACAAAAATCATGGACAGTAGTGTGACAAATAAACTTCTTGGATTTATCATTTTAGAAAGCAAGTGACACATGAGGAGTGAAAGGAAGGGAGGGCAATGAAATGCCTGAAATTTTAATATATTTGCATTAATTTCTTGATAACGTTAGGAACCACCTAATATCCCCCAGCCCAGAAAGCAACAGTAAGCCAAAGCAAAACTGCATTATTTGTCCTGAAAACCCTATTCAGAGAAGCAATCAGAAGGTGACTCTTCACAGATGCCAAAAAATAACCATGCGAATAAATGTTTGAAGGTTCTGTCAGGATGCACATTACCAATATTTAGATGCCACTCACAAAGAGCACTGTGGAGATAATTTAATTAATACTGGTTTTCTCCATGAGTTCTGCTTCCCTTTCTCCAGCTCTCTAATAAGAGAGCTAATCCTTTCAGCTAGTATGAACTTGTGCACCCCAACTGAGATGGCAGATAGCCCAGGCCCAAGTGTGAACTACAGTAAGCTTTCAAACATTGGATAACATTTCTTTTTCAAAATTATAAAATGCTGCCACTAAAAGATGGTTTATGTTCTGTGCCTTGGCCCCCAAATTATTCATACACCGCAAAAATTCTGCTTCAAGTAGCTGAGACCAAAAATCCCTTCAGTTAGGGCATCCCTTCACACAGGGCATTTTAAATACCTTGCAAGGTTATTTATAACTACTGTATTATTATAATTAAAATAAGACCTATCAATTACATTTAGAACATTACTGTATGGATGTCTGCCTAACAAGTGAGTGTAGAGGGCAATTTGTTTGAACTGTTTGCCCTGCTGCAATGATACTGTTACTCAAGAAATATTAGTACTTAGCTAGATTTAATTGAACAAAGGAAACTATGTCAATAGCCTTGGGGAAAAAAAAAAGTCTAATCAGAAATGAGCAAGTAGTTAAACAAGCTTTCCTCTGTACTGAAGAAAAAATAAGAACATAAAAGCATAAAATAACTGCTGATGTTTAGATATGAGAACATAAAAATATGCATTACCAGTCTGGAATAGATAAAACTTTAAATATTCCCAGAATTTCGTATCTTTTGCTTTATGTCAAGGTAAAGGGCACTTAATTATTGTGGGTATATATGGCAGAATATCCCACTGTGATAAGGGCCATGTGATTTCTGATTCCATTTCATGACATGGCAGACGATGTTCTTATATCTTTTGTCTCTCAGTTTGTGAATTCATTAAATCAACACATTTTTCCTACATCTCACCTATAAAATCACAGTGAGTAGTTTCTGAAAGTCAATTGACTCAGGTTGTAGCTGGCATCAATCAGGTTTGTCTTAGTGAAACAACGTATTTCTTTCCTGTGACAAGCACCTCTTAGATTAACTTGACCTCTGCTACTGGCCAGATGCAGAACCATAGGTGCATCATTTAATTTTTTATTTCTCCTTCTGGCTTTGGTCTGTCTTGTTTATTTGGGTTATAAACTTCTCAAGATATGGCTGCAGACAGCAGCTTCTGAATATCTGTGCAGAAGGGCAGGGCTGGCATATTACATAACTACACAACTTCAGTTTACTGCAATACCAATGAAAAAAATAAAGTTTTATAGTGGCTTAAATATTTTGGACGGGGGTACATATAAACCCCTGTTCTCTTTTAATTAGTTTTTAAACAGTGCTTTTGGCAGAAAGATTTTAGGTCCCCAATCTGCATTTTGAACTGACTGGGCAATGCTCTTATTGGAAACTTTCTAGTTTGCCTCCTGACTGCTTCACTCTGTCAGGAGGTGCAGGGTAAATATGTAATCATTGCTATTGAGTCACTCAACCACAGTAACAACCCAAACCAATGCCAAATCCTCTGTGGCTGCTAGCATTGTAAGTAACCTAACCATCATCTTCTGGAGCAAATCAGCAGGCAAGAAAAACACAGGAAAGTGATACGCAACAACTGACTTTGAATATTAAGCAAGGCGGGTCAGTAGAAAGTGAAAAACATTTTGTAGGGCAGCACAAACCACAGGTCCAAAGGCAGGATTGCCACTAAGTTACAACAGACCTGCAAACCTAGGAGGAGGAAAAGCTAGGGCATTCCTCCAAAAACAGATGACTCCATCACCCTTTCTGAAACAAAAGCAACTAAGAGGGGCTCAGGAGGTCCATGTTAAGAATTCCAGGTTATCTGATGGTAGGGACACAGCTTGCACTAGTATCTCTTTTGCATTAATAAAGCCAAATCCCAAAGAGATGTGAGTTTGTACATCAGCTGATTGGGCAGGCTGGACAGAGTCTGCTGCAGGCATCTGAGGTACTGAACATAGGAGCCCAGTTTGTGGAAGCTCTGTATATTCTCAGTGAGAGGGAAAAATCAGAGAGTTAAAGGGAGAGGGGGAGTAGCTTAGATTCTCTAAAAGCTCCATCTAAAGGAACCTGCCTTGATTTATTGAGGTGAAGCAGAACCTAAAGAGGTAACTCCACAAATAGTTGCCAGTTTGCTTGATCTGCATAAGATCATACCTAATGTTGACAATTCCTCATGAAATCTCAGACCAGGTGGAAACTCTAACTCCTTGAATAAAACATCATGGGCACTTTCAAAACACAGGCATACAGGTCAGTGGTTATGTGTGTTTTCTCGCAAGTATTTAAAAGTGCTGCAAGGTCACCCATGTCTCTTACAGGAATCATTTGCAATATAAAGGCAACAAACTGTAACTTCAATTAATAAAACTTCCAACTTCCTTTTATGCCCTTTCAAAGAGATTAATCACTTTGAAAAAAGTTCCCTCCTCTGTAGATCTTTGCACTCACATCTTTTGCAATCAATTGAATTCACAAGATTCTGCTGAAAGACTGGTGGCCATATTTCCAGTAGGATGAGGCTAAAAGATTGCAATAAAGCAGGAACCCACAAAAATTAAAAAAGTGTACAAGCAAAAAATAGGGGCAGATGTTAATCTGCTACAGTTGTAATATGGTCTACTCTAGGAAAATGTTATGCACTTAGAGTTTAACTGAAAACATACAAGAATTTCCACTAGGACTTCTCAGGAATGCAAACTAAGCATCTTTAAATGCTCTTTTGGATCAGTTTTTAATTTCAGGTACAAAAGAAAGTGAAGAAAGACAATCACTTTTAAGGGAAAAGAAAAAGCAAGCAAGGAAATTAAAATATTGGGTAATTTATTACAAATGGCAATAGTTATTTCAATGTTCTAAAATAAACAGCAGTGTCTTACTGAAAGATAGGAAGCTAAATTTTATCTGGAGGTTGCACATGAACCCTGGACTGCCACAATTATGTATAGTTATCCCAGCAGAGGAAATAATCAATAAGCAATAAGAGAGTTACGGGGAAAAAAAAAAAACAAACGCAAAAGGCCAAACTAAAAAGAGAGCATGAAGAGAATAACATTCTAGAAATAAGATTGTCAATACAGCTGAAAATTTGTTTGTACACAGTTTTCTTCCTCCTGCCTCAATGCAATTTTGCTTGGACACGTTTAATAGCAACCAGACTCAAGAATCCCTCTAGGTTAGGGACACAAAGTGGGATTGTGGGAAGATACTGCCCATAAACCAAAGATGCTAATGTACCTATCTGATAATTTATTTGTCAGCATCAATTTACTTCAGATTCAAAGTAAAATTGCAACTCTGCACAACAGAAACACAAGGCAGAACACAAACATCTGTCGGAAACAGTTGTATCTTTGTGAAAAACTCAAAGAGAAATCAGAAACAAATGAAAGTGACGTGTCAGAAGTCATCCAAGGCCATAACTGGGAAGGGCACTCACTGCCAAGGCTCACTTTCATGTCCTGTAGCACCCTGGCCATTTCCTATGCAGAGGCAGAAATCTTCTGGGAACAGCCATCCCTAAGGAGGTTGTATGAAGCAGAGACAGGATCCCTTCTTAACACTCCAGTGCAATTGTCTCCTCTGAAGCCTTTCCAGTGGCCTTGGAGGGAACAAGGGTTCTGGCTGGGGACTTGCATGGGGAGGAAGTAAGCAGCACACGCTTGAGGAGAAAAATGCGGATACCCCCACTTTAAACAGCCATTAATGGTATGTGGCTTAACTAAAAATAACAATGACTGCAAACACAACCTGAATTTGTTTTTTCTTTATGGGTTCAAATTACACTGTGCAGTGACCAAGACATTTAATGAGATCGAGTCCAATGAGGTTCACATTTTACTGGCCTGGGAGGATAGGTTGGTTGTGCATCCCTGGAAAACTTGTCAGAAGAAAGTTTTTATTATAAAGCCCCCACTAATAAACTTCACTCCTAGCCTCCCACATTACAGAAAATTGAGTTAAGAAATCCTTCCGCCCATCTGCCTCTCCTACCTCCTAAACACGCCTCCCTTGGGTTTTAGTGGTATATATTTCACTTAGTTAACCACTACTAATGATAATTTTTGAGGAAAAATGGAAAGTTTGATGTAGGCAAAAAGACATATCTTTCCTCCTGTAAATTTAAAGGAAAAGAAAATGCCCAAACAGATATTCTAGAGAGAAATAAGCATGCAATCTGACAATGGAATTTTCAGCACACAACAGCCTCCTTGTAGGGCATACAAACCAGCAAAGGCTTGTTACTTCCACACCTTTTCACTGACACAACTCTTCCAACTTATCTTATTTGACATTTGTTACTCTATATTTCATGTGATTTGCACTGAATCTATATGAAGCCATTTGTTATTTCTGTTTCCTACTAGCAAGGGATTTATGTCACTGCATTAGAATGCTATTACAATGCATAAACTCATCACCACCCTGAAAACAAAAACAACAGAGAGAAAAGGAAGAAAAAGAAAACCCAGATGCACAACTGGAGAGAAAAAAGTTCTGAAGTTCCCTAAAAAAATATATATTTTGGCCATGCACAAATAACTTGGCAAGCCAATGTCCCAAATGTAAGGGCTTTGGCCCAAAACGTAGAAGAATTTTTGAAACAGTCACTGACACATCCAATAGCAGAGATGTGCTTCAAAGCAAACTCAGAGCATGAAAAGGAATGCTTGTCGGCTGCTGTGTGTTCAGAAGGAACCAGCAGGATCTGCCGATCTCCACTTAACCCTGCCATCCTCTTTCATGTCATCAAAGGAAGGTGCAAATTTTCATTACTCTTATAACTATCACTGCCTTGAGGAATATCACACAAGTCAAAAGTTCAGAGACACCATTTTTTTTAACAAACAAATACAGTTGGTAGAAAAGTGCTTGGAGCAATCTGAATACTGAGACAAATACAATCATTTTTGCCAAATATTGGCCTACACAGCAGGCCAAACATGGTTCAAGACAATTTCTGCTAAAGGGGCTCAGGAATTGAAGATTTAAGACAACAAAGTCAGTGGTACTGCAGAGATCATAAGGCAATCATGAAAATTAGCAAACTATTTCTGTCTTATAATGAGAACAGAAGATTACTCTATATGAAATAAACCAATAAAACTTTCTCTATTATTTTAAAATAAGGCCAGTTACTAAGACTCCAAGAAATTTCCATTTCTTCCCTGAAATCTTACTGAATGTTGATTCCCACTATTCCGCTAGGAAAAAGAAGAGCTGAAGTCTCAGGGGAAAGAGGCAGCACCTCCAGTTTGTTTGGAAGTGGTCTGATATTTCCTGAAGTCCTGTAATTTTCTGAGTAACTTTTTCAGGTTCTTTCTTTGCCATGAACTGAAGCATGATGTCAGACACAGAGATAGTCAATTATCAGTGCTGAGTCTTACACAGGGCTTGGTCCAAGCCCATCAGAGACCTCCCAAGTTTCTGTTCCTGGACGCTCCAGGCTCCACAGGCAGGGTCGTGTGAATGGGTGCATCCCCCACGCCAGGGCGCTCGCCGAGGGTGGGCAGGACATGACAGCTGGGGCTGGAGCCAGCGACTTCTGCAAGGAGCTTTCCAGAATGTACTCCTGAGCTCTTCCTAGCCTGAAATACCCTGACCTCTCTGCCCTGAATCCCCATTTTCCCAGTGCAGCAGGCCAGTCAGTGTGTCCTGGCACACACTGCTCCGGAAAACTGTGATGTGGAAAGAACCCATGTGAAGGTGACCATATGAATAAATCGTCTGTATAAAGCATCTGATTTATCAGGTGAAGTATTAGTGGCAACAGAAAAACTTTACAGGGAAAAAAAAAGGAAATGCAATAGAAGACTTTGTTTTCATCAAGTCAGGGAGACAGTGACCTTATGCACACTTAGTTAAACTAAGTCCAGGCAGAAGAAATAAGTCAGAAAGAACTGAGTACAGTCAGCATGAAAGCTGGCCTTCAAACTTCTTGTTTTTATCATCAGCAAACTAAATCTTGGCTTTATTTGAGGCTCTCCTCATCAGTGTAACTGACTGAAATGTAAAAACAGGCCACATGATAATGAGGTTTCAGATAAAGGTTCCCAGCACAAATGTTTCACAGAAGCTTCATTTGTTGCCTAACACTGCACAGGGAAATAATAAATCGTAGTTAGAAATGCACTGTTGTTTATGGACTCATAATATATTTGTATCTGTTAAAACTAGGATTAAGTCGTATAAGCTATACCTGCAGGCTAAACAGTAGCAGGTTTAATTAATTTCTTAAAGCCATACAAAGTATTCAGCTTTCTAAGCACAACAATTCTATTCATCCAGTCTGACTGGATACAATAATTGCCTAACAGCAAATATAGGTATGAGACAATGCAAGCATTCAAATTGCAAAACTTACACATAGCAATTACTTAGTATGTTTACAATAATAAAGCAAGTGTTCATAGTGAAAAGAAAAAGTGATAGGATATAGTATATAAAAACAATAAATGCCTGTATTACTGCATTTGGTAAATAAACTTTTTTTCTCAAAAAATTATTTCCTTTTCCCTTAAGGGAAGCACACAGCCTCACATCCATTTCCCAGGAAGAACTCTACTCCTGCTTCTACATATATCCAGGGAAAAAGCAATGGAATTGACTTGCTTAATTTTTGGAGGCTTTCATCTTGAGTAGGAGTGGCCTAGTTGACCAGACAGAAGGCCCTTTCTGTGACCAGATCAGCTGCTTTGGCATGAAACTTTGTATCCTTTCTTTTGAATTTCACTTAAGAGGAGAATAGGATGTGAACTATTTATATAGATACTATTAATTTATTTTTAGTACAGCTCCATGAGGAAATCTGGTGGAAGGTCAGAAACCGGACCATAGTCTCCAAATAAACTCAACCTTCTAATATGCCCTTTTGAGTATTAGATTTACAAATTTAGGTCATGCACACAAAACAATTTAAAAAATAGTACCCAACAGCAGGTAGTAAAACACAAAACATGCAGTAACACTGCCCCAAGGATCCCAAACCACTTTAATTAACTCTTACAACACAGCCCTGGGAAGAGTGAACACAGTATAGAGAACACATCTCTCAACAACCAGCTCCAGGTTAAAGGGAACAGCTGTTTCACACCACACAGCAAACAACACTCAAGCTCGAGGATAAGAATAAAAGTGACACTGAAATCAAACAAAGATGGTAGGTCAAACACACAAGTCAGAGACTTAGAGTTTACACTGCTATATATAGATTCTCATCTTACATCTGAGTCTTCAAACTTTGGTGAGTTGACTTCTGTTTAACATTTCACTCAAGGGACAGCCCCTCCAAAGCAAAAGCATCCAGCTTTATTCTGGCTGTGCTGATGGTCAGTCCCTGAGCCACCAGCCAGACTGAGCTGGGTGTGCCTGGGTACCCATCCAGCTCCCGTCAACTTCACAGCCTCAGCAGCTGGCAGGATTCTTGGGCAAACCAAACCAGCTGCAAAACCTAGGCAGAGTGATGTCTCAAGCTGTGCCCAAAATAGAAGTTGAATCCTCACAAATTCAGAAACCTGGATGTTTAGAAAAGGGGTTTTTTGTCTTTTAAAACTGCAGTTGAGTAAAACAAAGCCTACTCACAAGTCTTGAAAAACATGTCCTCGAAAATCTTTTTAAACCATCTTTCGGAAACAATGATGACAGAGAAGTAACATGTTTGTTATTATTCACTGCTCCTTTGTAAAGGAGAATTAAACCTAAACCAGCAAGTTAAACCTCCCCAGGTACTGAGCACAGAGAGCCCACAATAATCTTGGGAATATTTTTATTATTTCTCAGTGCCAGCAAAACAGACAAACAAACAAACAAAGAGAAAACTGCACAAAGAAGCAAAGAAGTCTACTGCTGTGCACTTGACTGCTTTGTAAACGTGTGCTACATTTGTGTGTTGAGCTTCCTTAATACTTCATCAACACTGAGGAACATTGAGTGATTTAATGACCACATGAATTTTTTTCTGTCATGTGCAGGTAACTGACCAAAGCTGTACTGCCTGGCAGTAAAATCAAGTACAATTGGCCTGCAGAAATAGAAAGCCTAATTGTCACCTGTGAGTCCTCACTGATAATCTTAATACTTGCTAATTAACTGCAAGGAAAAGGTCAAAGAAGGAAGCATCAGAAATGAGATTCCTGTGGTGAGGTCCTGTGTACAATTCAGTTTGACCAAAAGAACTTACATCTGGACAAAATTAACACTCATACTGCAGATTCTTTGAACTCTGAGATAGTGGCCAAAGTGGCTTGGATGCAGCTCCACGATGTGTGTATATATAAACACAGACACACACGACTCGCAAAGGCTGCCAACCAAGGTTTCTGCAGGGACAGCCATCAGGCCATGGGAGGAACTCTGTCACATCTGTCACTGCTGCACTCGGGACCGCAACCATAGGCAGAGCAAAAGCACATAATGTGATTAAGTGGGAGATGCATACGTGGAAACAAAAAAAGGAAAAAAAGAAAAGGACGTTTGATCTTTGAGAGCACATTAAATAGTGAAGAGAACTGAGCTTTCAGATGTAAAACACATGGCTAAGGCTTGTAATTTACAATACAGGAGTCTAAAAATGCAAAGAATCTCTTACAGCCACCAGGTTAAGCATTTGAATTCCAACATGAAAATTTATTCTGTTGCTATTCTTCAGAGCATTGATCCTGTTAACTCTTGTATTCCCACCTTGACTCAGAATTGCCATGACCACATTCATCAAGGGAGAGAAAAATATTTAAGTATGTTCTTAAAACAGCTTTCCACCAGTTGCATAATTATTTTCTCCCTGATTTTAAAATTTGCTAGTTGACAATGTCTAGAACTTCAATTAAATGCTAAATGTATAAGACTGTCTTCAACATCAGAGGAATAAAGCCAGAACAATGCAACATTACTGCAAAACTGGCACAGTCTCACAGTAACTCAATATAGCTTTCTAAATCCAAAATTTAGGTTTGCAACCAGCAAAAGACTTACTGTTAAAGTGCTGGAACACATTTGTCGCTCCCCATAAAAGTGTGCAAAGGAAGGACATATGTGACACGTGCTCGGATTTCTTGTTTCCGTACCCTTTCTTCAAAATATTCTTGCAAAATATGCCACCAACAGCACGATGCCAAGTGCCTTAAGGGTCACATTGGGCTTGCTTCACAGGATACAATGATTATATCATGGTGGCGTTGACACACAGCCATGTCCAAACAGCTGCTAAAGAGATGACAGGATACCATCTGTCAGGAAAAGCCAAGCCCAGCTGCTGTCTAAGCTGAAGATTACTTTGCTGACATGATGCAGATGGCATGAAAAGCTTCATTACCAGGTTAGTTAACCAAGTCAAGAAATCCAATGTTACAACAGCAAAAGCCTTTCTCTAGCTGTGACAATGCCTGAAGTAAATGCTGTGCACACCAGGGCACAGCAGAAGGCACTGCAATCCCCAGACAGAAGAGAAAAGCTAACAAGATACCAAAAGATCCGACAGCCTCTGTTCTAAGGCTGCTAACACTCTCTGTCAGGACAACTTGTTTTTGTAAACAAACCACGGCTGTGCGCTAAGTTTATCCTCCTCCAAGGCTCCCCCGTGATGCTGAGGCTTATCACAGACCTCGGAGCAAGGAAACCAGAGGGTTCCTCTGTCCCGTGAGCACCTCTAGCATTGGCCCACGGAGCAGAATTAATTCTGTGAGAGAACAGATCTCACCCAAAATGCATGACACAATATTTTTTGTTTCATCACCCAGCTAAAGAAGAAAAAGGTTTTGTTTTCTGGAACATCACCTTTCTCTTTCTTACTATTGAATTGGAATTAATTTTCTTCATAGCTTTGCACCTCCAAAGACTTCAAAGAGCACACTTGCTGACTTCAACAAGCCCCACTGCTTTTCTTTCTGCTGCTTCCAAGAAAAAAAATGTTTGCTGTAAGCAAAAAGATGCTGAAATTCCCCTTTCAATATGTTTAGAGCTTTGTATTACTCTGATCTTGTTTTCTTTGTGATTCACATTGCATATCTTCTGATTGGAATAATTACACAGATTTCACTGCTGTAACGTGAAAAGTATGAGAGGAATTTTCCATCTAAAAGGTTTAGCAATACCACGTACTTTCGGAAAGATTTGTCCTGTCAGGCCATGACTGCTTCTGAGTGCCCCACCCTCTAGTACTTTCAGAAAAAAAAAAAGTAATTTCAAAATATATACATACAGTATACTGTGCTGCACCAATATGTATGGTCTTGTAGTCTCTGCCAAAATTTACAAAACTAAAAAGGTAAGAAGTAATGCCAAATGCAGAAAAGGAACTTTGTTTACAATTAGCAAATTCAGTAATTCCATTTAAGGTTGCAAACTGAGGATGCAGAACTCATAAAGAAGAGCACAACAGTAAAAAAGCTTGATGAGTAATATCTTTTCATGCTTTTTCATTTCTTAGGGAAGAGTTTTTAAATGACAAGGAATACAGGGGCAGTATCAAAATGGTTGCTTCACAATTGGTAACATTTTAAGAATTCTTCCTCTAAAAATTATGGTAGGACTATATGAAATACTAAGTAAATAAATTCTAAACTGTTCCCTCTCTTCCAATCCATGCTGTGTCACTCTAAACAAGTTGTGCATGAGTATACAAGAACTCGCTTGAGAAGTGATCAGCAAAGTGAAATTTAGAACTGGAATTCCCTTTAGATGTTTACATAAAGCATAACTGCTAAGCCTTAAGATGAAAGAAAATAATGGAAATGAAGTCTTGATTATGAACTCTCTGTGGACTGCACTGACCCAGACTTTGCAGTACTGAATCCCTGTTGAAATTACTCTAAGTCCAGGCATGCACAAAAAAAATGTCATTCTTGTCCTGTCTTACACGCCTATGGTTGCATGCCAGATTTGTAGGTGTCTTTATTTTCATAATGTATTTGTGACATGGCACCAATACTGATCTGCTGATGGGAAATCACAGACAGAAAACAAGAGGCTTGCTCAAAGGTTGTTAGGCAGAGGGAAGGTGAACCTCCATCTGCAGGAGGCACCACAGCTGCTTGGTCAGCCTTCTGCCAAAACACACCCAGGCAAAATTGGCAGAAATGTAATTTTGCTTGCTTAAATATTAAAACCTTGATCAGGGTATGCAACACTTTCAGAAAAGCAGTGGGGGGCTCTGTCATGCTGATGCCTATGTCTACAGGAGTAATGAAGGTTCTCCTGAACTCGGGCAACTGTGACAACTTCTCTATCCTTCACTTCTCCTATCAGATCATGTGCCTTGCAAAGCTTTCGATGCTTCCTTCTTAGAAAACATTATTAAAATGCTAAATATTATTACTATTGCTGCCATTCAAGTTTTTGAGTCAGTAGAACAGGTCTAAATATCTTACAAACAACCACTGTGTTGAAATTCTTTACATACTTTTGTTGTGTAGGCTGACTAAATCCCTGCAAGCGTAATGTTTTCGTTCACCCTTCTTTACAGAAAATGGAAAAATGTTCATCTACTTGTGGGAAAATACATTTTATAATTTCCAAACCAGTGTTTTCCTTTTGAGGGTAAATATAAAATTGTAAAACATATAATAAGCTTTCCACTATGTTTTATATAAAAGCTAGAACTACTACTACATTCACATATTAAACACATGCTGCTTGTGCTACTAGTCTCAGGGAAAACACTCTTTTCTAACACTGCTGTACTAACAGAAAATCAATCAGAAGTGAGAAAATGCACTGCCCACTCAGCATTTGATGCATCAAAGTCCAAACAGTGTTGGCTATTGTTACTACAACATCTTAAATGTAGGGGTGAAAAGCTGCCAATAGCTATTCCTTTTAAAAAATATTTATGTATGAATGTATTTATTTATTTATTTAATATTTCCCCCTGGTTCCCTCTGCGTTTTACAAAGAAGCAGCAGCTCCAAGAACAACTCTCTGGCAGGTTGCTGGACATGCTGACTTGGAAACTCATCTCTGACTCTAATCCAAACCAGCAGGCTGTGAACAAAACCATAGTCTCTGAAGAGCAGCAAACATTTCTCCCCACCTCCCCTGTCCACTGAGACACTGTGTCATCAAAGATTTTATTGTCTCAGCAGGTGGCAACCTCATAGTTACCTACAAGTTCAATTACAAGTCAAAGGAGGAACTGTTATTTAAAGGAACTACTTTTTTTTGTTAAATGGTATGAAAAGTGAACAGTTACAAAGCTGTATCAAGTCATTTGGACAGCTGAGGAGCCAGGGTGGCAGACCAGAAAGCACATCTGCAGTCACAGGTACCTTTTAAGAAGATTTCACCTCAGAGCTTTAGAACAGAACAGTTATGCACACAAATGTTGAAGACATACTTGATTCAACCCCACTATAATGAAAACAATTACGAATCCTTAAGGCCATTGTTGCCTTCCAGTAATTCAGCTTCAAATACTTGCACAGCCAGAAAAATCAGTTCAGTGTCAGTACATGCCCACTGTACCATCTCTCATTCTGCATTACTGACAGGTAATTTTCCTTTCCAAAAAATTGCATCAACATCTTAAATACCATGTTGATAGACTTTCATACATATCTCACTTAAAAGTCAGTAAGACAGAAAACATCACTCATCTCATCTCTAAGAGTACAGTATGCAGTATATCACTATATTAGGATGTTTATGCTGTTTTATTCCTTGCACTGGAAGTGCAAGGCCTGTAACCTGCTGCATTTTTGGTGCAACAATAATTTCTGACATAATCTAGAAATCTTTAATTATTGATGGGAAAACCTTGAGTTTTTCTGGAGCACAGCAGAGGACTGAGATATCAAAAAAAATTGTGCTGCTTTAAAGAGCTGAACACTCTCAATATAGAAATTATTATTATGAGTTATGAACTGTCCCTTTTCCTTCCTATGGGTAACTTCAGTCTGGCACCTACATTCATAATTGCAAGGCTACTTCAGAGCTTCCCATTTCAGTACTTTTTAGAGGTGCATTCAATTCTCAGTTCGAGGGATGCAAACTGGAACCAAACTGTATGCAAGACTAATAATGTTATCAGAACTATCGTTTTCATTTCAAACAGTTGAATAAATGCATTCCCCCCAGGTTCCTAATGTTTAACCATGGAAATATTGAGAGATTTTGCAGCTGGAATCTCACCAGAAAGTAGACACTGTATACATTCAGCATATTAACTATTCATCTTTCCTCGTGGGACTAGCTGGTAAGAAATGCTAACAGGCAAGTGGGTTTGTCATATGTGTGAGGTAAGCTTGACCTTCACAAAAATGCGATTGATCAAAAAAAAAAAATGCATTTAGAGCTTACACTGCGGATACCTCCCCTTCGTGTAGATCCCTCACTGTTTTTAACTCACTAATGTTTTAACCACATGCAGCATTTACCTTACACTTTTACTAGCTGAAGCCACATAATTATTATTAGTTCCCTGTAGCCCTTATTATTCTTTATCAGCATAAAGAATCACATTAATCCAACATGATAAACACATCTAGCTTCCAGCTCTGCTGTGCTTACCTCAGCTGTGGCTGCATGGACAGCTCAGTCCAAGCAAAACATTCATGTTGAACCTCAAATAAAAAGCAAACCCTAACTACAAATCACCAAAAGACCTCAGCCAAAAGCCCTCAAATCCTTTCTGTCCTTCCTTTCTACTGCTGCTCAATGAGGAATGGTGGCTCACCTTGGCTCATTCTTTCAAAATCAGCTTCATCAGTTGTTTAGTACCTCCTCTGCACCCTGCGTGGATATCACTATTCAAATCAATCTTACCCTTGAAAGTTGTAATTTTTCAGTTTAACATATGGGTGCAGTAACACCTTCACACAAATATATTCTGTATATATGAGTTACATTGGCTGAATGCCTCTTATAGTGTTACAGTATTTCCCTTCAAGTCTTGGCAGATCTAGGCTAGGCTGGCTCAGCTCTTGGCAGGGGAGGTCACTTAGGCACTATTTGCATGTGCAAAGAAGTCATTTGCGACCAGCCACACTTCTACGGCCTTTCAAGACAACTTCACTGAACCAAATAATTAATTTTTGTTGTACACCCATATGTTTGATGCAAATATGTAGTATAATTTCACAAATTGTTGTATAATAAAACTGTTTATAACTATTGCTGACTTTTATTACCAAAAGTGAAAACCTTTGAAATACTACCAAAATGCCACTACAGCTTTGGGGGGGGGGGGGGGGGGGGGATCCTGGATTTCATTGCTCATGACTTGTTTGACTTGTTTATTTGAAGACCTAGTACATCAAGGCAAAAAATGTCTTTTGCATATATAGACGACACAAACAATAGGTGAGGGTTCCGGTTGCAGTTCTAGCTAAATAGCAATTGCAATAAACCCATTTAAGGGTGAAAGGAATGAATAACACAAAATTAAGCTATTTTTCTTTGCACTTCCCAGATGGAAAATGTGATCAATCCACTTAATTTACTGTACACTTTGCAGAAGAATATATTCACTATGTAGCAAAATGAGGCCGCTTATTTACTCATTTGAAGAATAATAATACATACTGGAAGGATCCAAAATCAGATAATGCTACTCATTTTAGGAAGGGTTGTAGAATCCACAGGAATTCATGAACTTCAGACGAAGCCAGGGTGCAAAATTTCTATTTCTTCCTTTATATGCTGCAGTCTCTGCCTCTCCTGCCCTGTGTCACTTCATTTCTATTCACCCTCCGAGCCCTGTGGCTCCATCCTCACCAGCCTCTGCTTCCCTCCTTTTCCCTCAGGGTGCTGGTGCCTGCTGCCACACTCAAAGCCCTTGCTGAAGGTGCCCAGAGAGCTCACAGGTCACTGTACCTCGCCTGCAATGCTGAAAGTGGAGTGGCACACTCTTACAAATGCATCTACGGGAGTTCACTACTGAAGTTCATCAAATATTGATGACCAAAAGCACTCCAGAAGCGGCGAGCAGCAACTAAAGGTGAGCACACACTTGAGATCACAAAGAATGCTCTAATGGACAAAAAAAAGGTAAAAAACCCACAAAACCAAGAGAATTTCCATGTCAAAACGTATTGGCAGGAGCAAAGGAGTTGTATATTTGGATTTACTTTTTTCCTTTCTGGTATATGTGGCTCATTCCAATAGCTTGGGTTGTATTTTCTTTGAGCATATCACGTCATTCCACTCACATTTCTGACTCAAAGTTAGGGCAAGAACATGGGACATCCCCAGAAGGATTCCAGAAATATTAATAGACATCTTCAGTACAGGAAACTAAACTCAGCAACTTATGATATAGAAAAAAAAAAAAGACTGAAATAATTGTGAAAGAGGAAACATGAATGAAAATTGTGGGAAATGCCAGGCTTGCAACACTGTGCACTACAACCCAAATGATGGCATCACTAGAGACAGCAGTCATCCCAGAACTGTATCAGGAAACACGCAATTTTGCAAAAAGCAACTGAAAAGTGCATTTTAAGCCACCTCTAGCCTATTAAAAATGTCTTTTTTCCACTGAAGCTGGTGGCAAAATATTGTATGACTTTATGGATCCCAGAGAGTACACTTGGATTTTATAATTTTCATTTTGAAAAATGAATCCATACTGGAGCCAAAAATTATGACCACTACTACAATTTTGGAGGAAAGGGTTCATTTGGACATTTGCGTGGATGCTGACTTCTAGACATTTCAGTTTTTAATAAGCATAGCTTAATAAACATTTTAATAAGTCCTAGCATACTGTGGTGGAAATGAGAAAATGAGATAACATTATTATGGAAATATATAGAATATATGAAATATACAGGAATGTGTGAAATAGAGCAGAATTATTAAATATTAAATTATTCAATTCTGATCCATGGAAAATATATAATTCATTACCACCAAACACCAACATCTTTTCCTCCTAAAAATCTACTGGAGAAGTAAGTTTTAATTTCAAAGATGTTAAAGGTTGTGAATAACTGCCAATTACTTGACTAATTTATGATTCAGCAAAGGCAAGAAATACATGTTTTACTTATTATACCACAGGCATGGAAGCGAAAGTAATGGACCCAGACAAAATGGAGAAGCAGAGCTGGTAAGGATCACAATGCTAGGATGTGAACATTCTCCTAAGCTGAAGAAGGATCAATATATGTAGATAGGTTCACAATGTTTTTTCCTGACAAACGTGTAATTCTCTGCAGAACATCACTCCCATTCTTACAAAACAACCTCTGTTTAAATCTGCCCAGTGAAGTTTTTTTTTTAATCCCTACTACAAATTTAGTCAGTAGCTGCCTGTCTTGTCCTCCCTGGATCTGGGGAACAGCTGATAACCCCCATGGTGTAAGAGTTTTGAAGACTCTTATCAAGTTCCCTTCTCCCACACCATGAGTCTTCTTCTTTCCAGACTAAACAAACCCAGTTATTTCAAGCTTTCCTTTCAGGTCGTATCTTTTATACCTCTTATCAGCCCTGCTGCTGTCCTCCAGACTCCCTTCGCTTTGTCTACATCTTTGCTTAAATGCAGAGAACAAAACTGCACTCATCAATGTGAAGTAGAGTAATTGCCTCCTGTTCCTGACATGGACATTTCCATAAATTTATCTGACAAACTCATGTTATTCATTTCTTAGTCTGCAAGGTAGACTAACTCCAGTCCTAACTCTGGTTCTGGGATGTTGCTGCACAATTTTCTTCCTTTTTTTATTAGAACGTTTAATTTCTTCTCCTTAATTGCACACACGGACCTCAGTTCTCCTTGTTGAATTTAAATTTGCTGATTCCAGACAATTTTTCAATTAAGTGAAATTATTTTGACCTTATCCTCCAAAAAATCTTGAAATTCCCCTCAGCTTACTGTCATGTTCAAATGTGGAAATTACATTTCATCACCCAAACTGCTGCTGAAGAATGTGTAATAGAAATAGATTCCAGACAGACACTTTTCAATCACACTAGAGAAGTCTTTCCAGTTTGACAGCAAAACAGTATTCTTAAATTATTTTCCACCCACTAAGCATACATTAAGTTAATCTACACCTTAACTCCACAGTTTAATGAATTTGAAACAGGACAATGTTGAGTCAAGTTGTAACAGATGCACTTCCTTACATCCATAAAAGCAGACACTCTATCAAAGAAGGAATTTGGATCAGACTAAAATCCACTTCAGTCCTTATAAATCTACTTTGTTTGATTCTATTCACATCTCTATCCTTCCAACACATTTAAACTTCATCTACAGCATTTTTAGTCAAATTGGAAGCTTTCTGGCTCCCATATTACTGACATGTCTGTACTTTTTTTAAACGCTCTGTTTACCTCTTTGCAAAGAGCAGCCTCGTTTTTCTGATCCACCATGCCCTGACCCACTTGGAGATTATCATCCTCGAAGGGCTCTTGAAAAGACTCACTAATGCTGCACTTAGCAAGTCAGAGAAAGTCCCTATGATGTGAGCAACACAGAAGACACAAGTCTGTGGTGTTGAAGAGTGATAACAGGAACCTGGCTTTGCTTGGCAGCACTTTCCCAACCAAATACTGAGGCCAGGTTAGTATGGAAATTTCCAGGATGTATGATTACCAGCAAATGCTTTGGATGCAGATTCCCTGTTTTGGAGACAAAAGGTTTACAAAAGGTATTTTTTAGTGGAGACCTGGGCTGTTTCATGCCCCATGGCATCAGTACCCAGGAAAGCTCCTAGCAGATTATGTTTTGTATGGCTATACAACCATAGCCTTGGAACGGAGGAACTTACACTTCCCTTAAATTTGTCTAGGATAAACTTAATCAGCCTCTCATATTTGAAATTATCTAGCTTGGATAAATATCCTTTAAGTTGTTCTTCTTGAATTATGATCAGTGTTTCTCTCTTCCTCCACTCTAAACTGTTAAACTTGTAATCTCAATATGTTTATTTACTCCCTTTTCAATCAGCTACAGAATATATACGTATATTGTACTTTTCTTTTAAATTTCTTACTCATTTCAAGACCTGTAGGATTAAAAAAAAACGACTTTGCAGTACTTGCCCAATTCAGAATCAGGCTTACAGTAAATTATGTTACACCTTTTACCTTGCCTTCCAACATGAGGCCAGGCAGGATATGGAGGGAACACCCACCAAATACATGTAACACCAGGAGGGAGGCTGCACTGTGGTTAAAAGTGACTTCTCTAGGTTTCATCAACAAGGGTTATCTCACTGCCATTGCCACTTAAGTGGGAGAGGAATGAATGACCTCAAAATCATATATGATTTTTATGAGCTTGGGTATGATAGTAGAAATTCAGCAGAAGAGGAAGGAAGCATTCCAAATACTTTTAAAACACTGTTGTTAAGTTTTTAATGAATTCACTCAGCTTTACTTTGAAAGAAAACTAAGGCTGCAAACCCAAGCACTTGGAAAATGAAAACTGCCTGAATAAAACCTAATTTCACCCCTATGTTATTTTGAATTATAATACCATGAATTATAACATGTTTCTTTGATTATATCAGCATATTTTTCCTTAGTACTCCAATTAACTCATTCAGTGCATTGAATAACCTCGAAGCAATTTTTTTTTAATCTCCATCCCTCAGTGCTAGGAATCATCTAACCTCTCCTGAAAACAATATTCTTAGTTCCACTGGCATTTTTCAATGCAGCTCAAATTAGCATCTGAGTGTCTTTAGAAATCTTAACTAAATTACTACTATAACATGTCTAGTGACTTAGAAATGGAACATGGAAAGTTTAAGTGTTTTGCACTTCCACAATCAGAAATCTCACCCCTGCTCAAAGCACATTCTGACCATCTGAAAACACTATTTAATTGACTGGTCTAGAACTGTCAACAAAAACTGTGGAACAAGCAAGGAGAAGGCTCAGTTTCCTCAGAAACACAGAGTTGAAATGTTTTTCTTCCACTCTGTATCTTCTGCAAATGATGGCAGAGATCCCCAGCCAGAAATCCTATCTCAGGCCTTCATTAATTCCACGGATGCAGGTAGCCTGCACAAAACTGGAATGGCAATTTCACAATACATGATCACAAAGCAGCTGAGTTAAATTTAGGCTGGCTGTTTCCTAGTCTTTCAGTGACTGACTCAATCCTTCAGTAATGCTCTCTTCACATGCTGGGTTTTTTTGAAGACTTTTGTAATGAGTCAAATTCTCACCCATCCTCACTCGTCACTTCTATTTCCAGGCTGATGTGAAGGGGGAGCTCTGTGAATAGCCAACCTAATACACTGAAAGGCTTCACATTTCACAAGCTCTTACGCTTTCTGATATTTGATAATACAGTTTGTCAGTTTTTCACTTTTTATCCAACCTGGGATCCTCTCAGAGAATGCAGACAGGCTCCCTCTGAGGCAAGAGCCTCCACAGCCACGTTTAGGTCATGGGAATCTTTCAACTGACTTTAAGGGACAGTGGATCAGATTTTAAAAAGATGCCAAAAGTGAGGTTTTTTTCTGTATTTAGCAGGCTTCAGACCCTTGTTCAGACAAAAGGAAACACACTAGTGTGTACACTGAATTGTTACATCAGGTTTATCTGCCAGGCTGATGTCCCTAGGTGTGCAGGAGCTCCTGACCTCCTCATACATTGCAAGAGAGATTCCACGGCTCAGAGCTAAGGTAACTCAAACCTTTGAAGTAGGCTATAAACATGCACAGTGCACAAATAACCTGGTGGTTTTCTTTCTCGCTAGAGGAAATTTTCAGTGTATTTATAATGTCCTTTGATGCACCCTGTAAATTTGCAAACAAGAAGCCACATGTCCTTTCGATGAAACTTCACTTATAAATATATGTAAAACAAGCTGCTGGAAGAGTTTGGAAGAGTTTGAAATAAATAAACAGAAAGAGTTACCCTACATTACCAAAATACAACTTGTTACATTTTAAAATCTCAACAAGGAAAGCTCTTGCTCCTACAAGTCACAAAGGGTCGTTAAATAGCTCTTTTTGACTAGTTATTTAAACTAGGAACACCATGTCTGAACATGAGATTAAGATATACACTGGCTTATGTGTTTCAACTCTTTTAAAATAAGCCCCCACAAACTATGCATGTAAGAATTAAACAGACACAATTAGGAATTACTTTCCTTTCCCCCGCACAAAATTTCACTCAGTTCTAGAGCTGAACTCAAGCAAAATCTATTGTGTGGATGTGAATTACTCAGACAAATTGTTTTATCCTAAATAAGAGAAAAGGAGTGGAAAGGACTGCCTCAACACTTCTTGTATTAAATGGAAGCAAATCTAGAAAGGCAACTTCTCTTGAAAAGGTATTGACAGAAATGAGAAGTAGGTTCCATAAAATGGGCTGTGCACTATATGCTAAATGAGAATCTTAATAGATGACAGCTTAACCTGGGAGTCTGGATGTCTTGTTAGTCATCATCGATAATGAGAGGACAGAAGTCTTGGTTGGCCTGATTAACTTGTATTTTCTAGCCAAAACTTTCCTCTTGCTTTTGATAAACATATTTTAGGTGAAAAACCACACTGTGGTCATCCCAAGCAAAACAAATGAGACTGAGCATTACCTTACAGCACATGAAAAGAAAGGAAACTTGTACACATCTTTAATGATTTACATGTCTGCAGCTTCTTCTGTGTTTGGCACTGAAGCCTGCTTGCAATTGCTCTGAAAGAGGCAGCGATACACTGCCCTGGAAGAGTATTTTAACTGCTCTGAAAGACACTAGGGCAGGATGTATTAGCAGCAGTGGTACAATAACCCTTCCCTGGAAGCAAGCAGGACGTCACTAACAGCTCTATGAATGGCTTAGCGGTGGCACACAATATAAAAAAGAGTTGCTTCAACAAACTTTGATCCGTGCAACCTGTCACCATTGTTCTCCACAACAAACTACGGAAAACAATGAAGGCAGGATTCTTTTATAAAACACTTTAATTTTAGGCCTTTCTCTTTTCAAGGTATACATTAAATCCAAGCCTTGATGATTTCTAGACAGTTTTGTAAAAATCTATCTGAATTTCACAAACATATTTACAATTTTGTTTTTCTGCAGATTTTTTACAGCTTACTTGAATCCAGGAGGGGTTTACGTTCATGCATGAAAAAAAAAACCCAAAAACCCCAAACAATTTAAACTATATTGTTCCATTCCAGGTCATATGGTAGTGACAGTCTTTAAAAATATGAAAACATCTTGCAGAAATAACCTCATGGACTACTGTGTTACTTGGTAGGATCTCCAGAGCAGCAGCTATAGACAGGCTGCTCATCAGTGAACAAATTACCATTTTGATCAGCTTTTACAACCATTCATCTCTTACTGCCCCAAACATTTGAATGAGACTAGGCAACCCTTTCATCTAAATGAGCGGCTGGTGCACAGAGTACCATTAACTTATATAAACCTGCTGCTGCAAGCATCTATTACCACAGCCTGGTAGTGACATATTGATTTTCATGCTGGAACTAGTTCCCTTGAGACTAGAGAGCATATGGCTGTTTGTTAGACCTGCTGGTAAAACATGTTGATGGCTAGAAGGAAAAAGTAGGTGTCTTTGCAATTTTTTAAATTATTGATTTTAATTCTTAAAATAAGAATAATAATTCAGTCTTAGTAACTGCTTTTTTTTTATCCAAATGAGCTTCAGAATTGGGTCTTCCACTGTGTTTATCACGGACACGAATTCAGGATCATTGGACTTATAATCAATACTGATATCAAGTTGAAACTATTAGATTTTGAGCTAAAACAAAGCATTGAAAGGCAGCAGCAGAGACTATTGGTATATATGTAAGTGAGATCATAACTAAACACCTGTTGCACAGAGCCTGGCCAGACAGCTGGACAGCCGTGCAATCTCAAAGAGTCTTCCTGTGAAACCCTTAATGGGCTTTATGTCAGAACATATAGAAAGCTGGTATAGCACACACCAAAAGTCTGTGCTGTGCCTACCCCAAAATAGCTACGGGGCAAAATACAATGGAAATTATTTTTCAAATGAGATTCCATCTTTTCCCCACATAAAATACCTCCACACGTGAATTAGATCAGTATTTGGTGTACTAAATTTCTGTGTTTAGCAGTATAAAAAGTCATATCTATTGAAACTTTTTAGTCCGGACTTACAAATTAAGTTGCAAAGTTAAATATTTCAAATACGTTCCAGCTGAGGCACTCAGAAAGGAAGTGCGGAGCAGGAAGAGGCACAGTGGAAGAGCAGCACACACTGAGCCCTTCGCAGGTGCTGAATGTGCACAGGAGGAGGGTGGGTGGTCACAGAGGCAAAGCCCTGTTGTGAGAAGACAGCAGTTGTGCTGTTCCTCAAAACCCTGCCCTTCCCACAAATCCCTTCAAAATATTGCTGTAATATCAAATCATGAGACAATTATGTTTCTGGACTGTTACACGAATGCCAAATCCCCTGACAAGCCAATGAGTCCCTTGTGGGAAATACTTAGGAGCATTACAGAAAGAAAAGGTGGAACACTTGATGCAACAGAAAATGTTTATTCATCTTCAATATGATTTAACTGTTCTTCCTTCCATGGAAGCTGTTAATTGGCCCACTGAGGTTAACTAAATTAGACTCCATGACAGACTAACCAAAGCTTTTCATTTCTTGTATTCTAGGGGACTAAAATAAAACAAAACAAAACAAAACAAAACAAAACAAAACAAAACAATAAAATAAAATAAAATAAAATAAAATAAAATAAAATAAAATAAAATAATTCTGTCCCACTTTATTCAGCTCAGTATGTTCCTGACTGGTCTGCTCATTCTGAAGCAGAGTCCACTTCTGCCTTCCTTCTGCCATCACTCCTTACTCTTCCTCTCCAACCTCTGTCTCACCCCTGTGCTGCTGATCAGAGCCTGCCACTGCAGGACCATGACTGGTGGTGCTAAAGCTCACTCAGCCCACGTTATTCCAGGACAGATTCCTGGAAAAAATATATTCTTAAAAGCTTTTCCTTTATTAGGAACTTGAAAACATATCTAATAATTTTTAAAAAATATTAAGAGTTTCTAATGAGCATATTGCAGCCCATGAGGAAACTGAAACAAACCAAGCTCTATCCTCTTAAATTGAGTTGAGGACTGTCAAACTAAGTTTTATTAACACTGTCAGGCCAGAGGGTTAGCAAGCAAGCACCCAAGCGCTCCATGTCTCCTGAACTTCTCCTAACTACTTCTGGCACATCTTTAACTGTAAAGTTCAGAGACTTCCAAAAATACCCCGCTGAGCCGCAGCTGCCCGCTGGCAGTGGCATCTCTGCCCGGGAAGGCTGCTCTGCTCCCTGCCGAGTGCACAGGGGGATGGCCGTGACCCTGGAGAGGCTCGCAGGGCAGCTCTGTCATCTGGGCAAAAAGTCAAGAGAGCTCAAGCCTGGCATGGACAGCAGCCCTGCAGAGCAGAGCTGGGAATCCTGTCCTGTGGGGAGCTGTGCTGCTCCCAGGGAGATGTGGAGACCGGACAGGGATGGCCAGATTTACCCACACACTCACCGCCCCAGGAAAATACAATTCCCTGCTCAGACATGGGTATGTGTGAAGTGGGAGAAGCACAGGCTCAAACCAGGCTCAGGAAGAATGGTCCTTAGAGTTGCCGTGTCACTGCTACGCAAAACTGCATTTCACTGTGTAAAGTAATAACAGTGATGAGCAGGAGAGAAAATTACATAAAGTATCACTGAAGATTAGAAGGACTACTTTCTCTGATTTTCAGTTCTGATGCCTAATACACATGGGAGAGTGATAGTAGAGTCTTATTTTCCTACCAGACTTACAGATTTTGATGCCATTTCTGTAGTTCACTCAGTGGCTCTCCTACACAGAGCCTCCTGAAATGGTTAATATTGCACAACATTCTCATCCAGGTTTTTTGGCTTTTATGCAAAACCTCTTCACAGTAGGCAATGAAAACTACTTTAAAATCCAAGGACAAATTCTAATTATGCCAGTGAAAATACAAGCATTTTGGATTTTATTGCATATTTGTTCTGATGCTGCCTTCAAATTTTTTCATACCTTCAAGGAAGTGATAAAGCTAATGGGCTCAAAAGGTACAGCCTACATTCATTACATTCATTTACCCTACTTAAAGAATAGTAGCATCAAATTAATTAAACACCATTAATTGAACACCATTCCCTCTTGCATACCTAAACACTTCTGCACTTTAAATCTGTCTGCTGCCTGGCATACAAACATTTACCCTTAAAGAAAGCAAAAGAACAAACCAGAAATTCTTCTTATTTTGAATGTATCATATATTACAATCCTTTGAAGCCTATGCAAGTTAAAATTGCCTTCAGGTATCTTATGCACCTGAAAAAAACCCAAAACCCAAAACCACCCACCTCATACAAGTCTACTTATTTTGCTGGTTATATTTACCTGGGTCCTATTTTGTAAGGACACAATTGCTATAAACATAATATCTTACAAATTACAAGCTTGTCCAGAGCATCATGATGAGTCTTTCTTGTTTACCCTTCTTTAACAAAAGCCCACTCAAGCTCCCTAAGCACGTGTTTCTCTATACCCCTTTCATGCCCCTTCCCAAGAAACTGGATCAGCTAAGCTTTTTCTTCTTAAACTGAAAATTCCCCAACAATTTAACTTCTTTTCTGTTACCCAGTAAACAACAGGCAGAAGGAGATGACTTTACATGCACATTGCACAACAGCAGTAGAGACTCCACTGCTGAACTATGTTTTCATCTCCTTTCAGGGCATGCTGAGGCTGCTTTCTGCAGAGTATGTCTTGATGCTGAGAGAGGGCAGAGCAGGCAGCAGACTGCTAAAGTTGTGTAATAAAGACTGCTGGCACCGCTGACAATTGTCTGAGTAAACAGTGTTGCACCAAGCCTGAGGCTCACACAAAACTTCAGACCTAAACATCCTTCTTGGTTAAGTATGAGGCTGTTCAGAGCACAAGTTTACATGCAACTCAAAATCCTGCTCTCAAATGAAGCCTTCAGCAGAAGAGATGCACCTATTCACAAGAAAAATGTACAGGGAAAGGGCTTAGCATTGGCAGGAAGACCCTGTTCCGAACAAATCTGATGAAATCTGCTTAAACGGGAATATTCCAACACCAGTAACAATAGTGATGGTATCAGTCACACAGGATCACTAACTGCTCTAGTTCCTGCATCACAAAGCTCCTGTTCCAGTATTGCAGCATTATGTCTGGATCTCTCTCTAACAGGAGACTGCTCTGATACCAAAGTGCTGCAGGGGGAAGTGGGGAGACAAATTCCTCAGATAAGGAGCCAAATCAAGCATCACCACCTGCTCTTATCAGCAATCCAGCTCCACATGGGCCTCCCCCAACACACCTGACAGGGGAATCCTGTCTCAGGTACCAATAAGGAAATTATCTGAGTGACCTTCAGGTACCATTTCCTTTCATAGGTAAAACCTGGGATTTCCATCTCCAGTCAAGCTGACGGGCAAAATCTAGGATGAATTAGCCTGAAAACCTCTGGAAAAACATACTCTCTAATTCATGGTGCTGTTCTGCTGCACACGTGGCCTTTAGAAGACAAGAACAGACTTGTGCCTGAATAAATTAAAAAGTTGAGAGTGCAGCCCTATGCATTTGTACAAGCTGGTGAGTCAGTAGCAAAATGACAAGCTTCAGGATACAGCATCCACATAAGCATGGAAATAGAGTTGTTCAAAGTCTTGGCTCCATTACTTCACTAGCTCTGTGTCACTGCTGATATGTGAGTGAGCCTATGGACTTGGCTCACTGTACTTTTACCATTTCAAATCTAATCCCTTAATACACAATTAGGAAGGTGATGCATATTCACCAACTTCAAGGGAGTCAGTCTGGATTTGCGCACATTAAATTACCATTAGAACAATGGAAGCGTACGCACCTGCAAGAAATAAATTAAAAATGCTCTGAGTTGTATTTAGCATCACTTTGAACCCTATCTGGAAGAGTCCCATCACAGAACAGCCCTTTACCACCCTGAGTTTGTCCATGGAATAATGAACTTTCTTTCCAAGTTTTTCAGTATTCGTAATGTGAAGGACAACTGGCACAACTTTGGAGCACTGGAAGTATTCAAGAGACTAAAGAGACTGAATTATGAAGGAACATCAAGAAATCATCAACAAACAAACAAACTGAAGCATGGCCAGCAAGGTCATAAAATTATTGGAAAGCAACATATCTACAGCTGCTGTGTGAGTACTCTGTGCTCAAACTGGATAGGATTAGGATGGTGCAGAGAAGTATAATACACTGCTACAAAGAGTTACAAAATAGAAAACAAAGGCTCACAGTTAGAAAATAAATCTTCTTCCTGAAATAACAGCTCAGAAAAAAAGTTTCTGTGCTTAAGGCATTCCTTAGAACAAGAGAAAGTACTAAAAAATGTACTGGAACAAACTCTTTTTCACTAAAATGAGGTGGATTACAGGAGTTAAGATTTCTAATATTTCTGTTTTTCACAGTTCCAAGATTTATAACATATTTTTTCATTAGGACTGGATTAAAATATTGTTCTGTTTCTAAGACAGAAGTCTCACAGTGACCTTTTGTGCCTGTGTGCATGTGTACACATGCAAATAAAGGGACAGAATTGTGTGTGTACACGTGTATATTAGGAAAAGAAAGAGATTTAGATACCTTCCTTACCTGAGGCAAAAAATATAAAGCATTCTGAATTCACAAATATCTAGAATAGATAGCTATCCTGCTGCCTGAGGGAATGAGACATAAAAGCTCCAAGAAACAAGTGAAGTTAATGAAACAGAGCCAAATTCTCTGCTGGCGAAATTTCATTAGAGGTAAATGCCGCTGCCCCCACACACACAGCTGAGAAGTCTACTTGAATGACGAAGAGAGAAAAGGGAGTAATTCCCAATGTGTGGTTTCAAACTGTATTTTTCACTGTCAGCACAAATTCTAATTGCAACATAAGGCAATTTCCATTCATTACATACTTCAACATTAGGTTCTAAGTATGTATTGCCCTGCATTTCATGGGTTTTAAGTCAGTATTTTCAGGATTGTTCTGATACTTACACTGACTACAATGTAGGCCTTATTTTGAAGAAATGTACTGTTTTCACTTGGACTCATTTTATTGCTTTTTTCCCATAACTTCTGTAAAAATAATCTAGAAAACTTAATTCACAGTTTTCATCATTTTATAGCTGCTTTCAGTGCAGTAGTTTCCTTCAAGTCATAAAGTAAATTGTTCTTACAAAGTACCAAATGACAATTTAATTAACCTTATAAAGTTTTAAAGGAGATATTCACCAGGGCTTAAATCCATTCCAGAACACAGGCATCTCTGTATGTCTGCATGCAGCTTTTGGGGATCACTAGCAATAGAACTGACAGATTTGTTCACTCAAACAGCAACTACTTAAAACCTCCTAGCACAGGAGCACCTCCTGGCAACATGCACAAAATTAACTCAGTTTTGGCATCTCTGAGCCAGTCTAAAGCCAGGACAAAGTGTTACCAGCCTTTCAAAATTAGATGTTTCCCAACATTCAGCTTTGGAAATGGAGAACATCTGATATGTGAGACCTAACCTGTGCAGAAGACTAGGAGAAGATTTTACAGGCAGGTGGCTCACGCCCCTTCAGAAGGCTGCAGGAATCATTCAGTGGATGTGAAGAACAGAACAGCGCTTGGCCACAGCTCCAGCCTTCCATCATCCAAAGACTGTCCCTAAAGGACAATTTCTTTGTTTTACAGAGCTACCCATTACTATAAAATAAAGTAGCAATTATGAAAACAAGATACTGCACTTAGGACTCAGATCTAATCTGAGCCCTTTAAGCTTCTCAGTCAAATTCGGCTCATTCTGCATTATTTTTGTGTATTGTGGCAGAAGCTAAAGAGAGGAGTGAAAAGTTAATTAAGTCATCTTATGTCTCCTACCTACAACACTACTTAAAAAACATGGGCTGGAATTGGAACTTCCAACTCTTTGCTTCCAAACTAATATGGAAATTAAAATACTTTTTTTCCCTCTCTCTTTCTTATATACAATGCAGAAAAGAAAGTAGTGTCTGCTCAGTTCTTTGACTATAAATTATGCAAACATTTCTCTTCAGGCATATCTCTTTCTGCAGATTCCAGGCTAATAGCTGTACCTCCCTGCAGACCTGAATAAGACAACTAAATACCAAGATTTGTATCCTATTCCTGTCCTCAAAGATTCTCTCCTAGATACTTCCAGGAAATGTTTAAAGAAGCTTGATGATTTTTGGAACATTTGTTTATTTGAGAGATGCTTCAGCTCCCAGTCTGAGGTGCCTAACTCTCAAGAACAAGCACAGACACAAAGACACAGTGGCTTTGCATTCCAGCCCAGGATACAGTCACATAATGTTTTTGCCAGCTATTTCAACACATCATTCTGTATTAGCCCTCACTTTGCAATATTTGCACGCAGTCACTGTCTAGTACAATGTGCATTCCAGTGCACAACATTTAGCAAGTAGATTGTCTGTTGAAGCTCATCTAACATATATTAATAAAAAGTTTTCAGATAATAATGCCAGAGACCTTTGTATGGGATTGTGCTGCTGCACATTAGCCATTATAGAGTTTGCTACTGAGTGAGAAGAATTTAAATTCTCAAATCACACCCATCAGTTACCACAGGTATTTGTCACTCATCTGTGATAATCCATCCTTTATCCTAGAACAACAAGGCCTGGGGATGTGTAAATATGAGGATGCTTGGGTGAGAATTTAATGTTGCTACAGAAAGCTGATGAAGTCTACTCAGACATAAAATGCATTAATTCTTGTTGATTTCAAGAGGAGCTACTGGTGCATCTACCTAAGAATACTTTGAACACATATTCAAGTTCCTATTCTTATTTCTTGCTCTAGGGGAAATACTTTATAGGCTTTTTTTTTTTTTTTTAAATTTAATGAGAGATATGTGTGCTTCCACTGAGTGCTTAAATGTATTAAAAAAGCCATGGTATGTGTCTACTAGGCTTATGCAGTATGTAAACCAGACTATGAAAAGGGATGGTATTCCTACCCAGTGGTTAAAGGCACAAAAGAGCCATGGGAACCTTGCTCTGGCCTTTATTTTTGGCTTAGTAAAACAAACCCTAATTCTTTATTTGTCAAATTACTATCTGTTACAGTTTGAACTTTCCTCAAGCCTTGCTCTCCTAATGAAGTTTAATCTGCCTCTGGCTTGAAGCAAAAGAGCATTGTGTGTTCGTGTGTAGGCAGTGTGAATGTGGTTTTGCAGAAAAGGAAGTCTTCTGAATGTTGGGGGCTAAAATCAATGGAAAATGGAAACCAGCCTATTGCCCTTGTTTTTCCAGCTGTCAAATTTTAGTCTTATAAAGCAGACAGTATTTCTTTACAACCTCATTAGTTTTTCCTAAGCAAACTGACAATACCATTCACTGTTCTGTGACTGGAATCTCCATAATTTATGCTATTCTTCTGTGAGAAATACTCTGAACACTTGTGTGCAGAAAAACGAACCTTTCAGCAATGTGTTCAGGGGCCCAAGCATCTCTTCTACTTTATTTTACATTTTAACTTGGACAGGGAACTAGATACAGAAGGGAGAAAATGTGAATCAAATGGGAGGAGACAGCAAGTGTGAAAAACTGTAAGGGCAATGCATGTTTTAGCCTGGTAAAATGGTACATAGTTTCTTAAAGGGGCTTGGAAATAAATAACAATAGATTCTATAGAAAGAGAAGGACATGATAAGAGATTGGTTTTCTGAAATCCTTCTATAATTATACCATTTTAAAAAGCAGACAAACTGGGGATGGTCCTTTGCTACATGAGCCAGTCTATGATTTCACATGCACTCTTTATGTAAGACGTGTGTAGGCATCAGATCATCAGCTTTCTGACCCATGCTCTTGTCATGCGTGAAAACTTCTCAGATGTGGCGCACTGGTTAAGGTTCAGCAGGTCCAGCTATGAACAGGAGTCAATGTCAGAGCAGGAAGAATAACTCTGCACCTATCACAAGCTATGGATATTGACTGTATAATCCAATTGAGACTGGCAAGGCTGCTATTTGGGTTTTACTTTTTCCCTTCCTCTAACGGTTTGATATGCTGGGAGAAATGGTCCTACTCTCAGTCTCCAATGAATCTTATTACAGAAAAAAGGCAGTGTTAATCAGATACGTTTGAGACATATTTAATTGACTGCAGGAGAGACAGTAATGAATTATTGTTTCTCATCCACCCCCATGTTTTTCTCACTGACTAACACAAGCATTAGCATTGCTCTGTGGAAAATGAGAGTATTCTACTTTTGATTTTGCCTTTTCT
The DNA here is from genome assembly GCA_036630365.1 of Acanthiza pusilla. Lineage (NCBI taxonomy): Eukaryota > Metazoa > Chordata > Aves > Passeriformes > Acanthizidae > Acanthiza > Acanthiza pusilla. The sequence continues at coordinate 42,908,874 of JAXCHO010000079.1, forward strand.
TCTCAACTGTAGTGTAACATTCTCTCAATTAGGAAAATTAAATATTCTCAAATGTGAAAATATTAACAGACTGTACAAGACAGAACAACTACAGAGAAGGTTTGTTTCTTCAACCTTTGTCTGAACTTGTAAATTACTGATTTCTTTTTGTGGTAGTTGCTTGACATGCCTCATTTCAGTTGCTGCCAGTTGTCATAAGATGGCAAAGTACACAAAAATCTTTAATTCTGCTTCCACCAGACAAACCTCAAAAAAAAGCCTTGGTTCAGTTGTGTTGGATAGCGGCTAAAGAGAAAAGCAGGAAAAAACAGAACTGCAAACCAACTCAGTCTCTATAAATAATACAAAGTGGCAATTACTGGTCTGGGCAGTGAAGAAGGGACAGTAGCAGGCGTGTGTCCTTTTCCTCATTGCCAAGAGGAGGAGCAAGGCCTGTCCCAAGACATGTAAATGCCACCTTGTTAATGCAAAACCATATCCATGGCCCTGAAACCTCTGAACTGAATAAACGCTTCATGCTGCAGTTTGAACATAGAAATAAAATGTAAAAACGCAGAAATTGATTTTAATCTATTCTGTTTTCATTTTAACATTTGTTAGAAAATTGAATACTCTCTTACAGTGAAAGAAATCATCAAACACTGTATCGCCATGTTCATAACTGCACACGCTCTTCTGGGTGGAGAGCGATTAAATCTAGATTTGTAATTTAAATACTGCAACCACTGGAAAATACAATCATGATCCAAAGTTCAGTAACATCACTGGACTTCAGAAAGGGTTTTTCATTCCCCACAAAGAGAAATGTCCTTTTAACAGTTTCCTTTTGTTTTGCCAAAACCAAATGGAAACATGCAAGACAGAGAAAGACTGCTGCAATACAAACGATATGCTGGGCATAAACCTCAATGGACCAGTTTGAAATTAAAACGCATCTGTTCGAAGTATATGGAGACACAGACATGAATATGGATTTTTTTTATTTAAATTTTGTGCCATAAGGTTTTGCAACACACAGTTCTGCAACACAATCTTATTTTAATTTGCGTGTAACATTCATAAAATTGAAGTTGGAATGAAAGATTAAAGAAACATCCTTCCCATATCCTTTTTCTCCCTAAGAGTTTCCTTTGGTTTTGACTTTTTGCCTTGCTTCTGTCTGAGGGCCCATTCTGTCTAGAATGCTCAGGCTATGCTGGAGGAGCACTTCCCAATTGTTTAAACCTTGACTTAAAAGCAAAAAAACCCCAAACTAAACCAAACACCACCACATGCCCTGCCCCCCACACAAAAAAAACCAACCAAAAAACATATTAGAAAAAGCTTGCAAGACTTATTCCTGTATTTTGGATCACCATTACACATCACTATACAGGCAAAACCACACCAGGACACTGTGCTATCCTGCCTGTGCTTAAATACTAAGGTACCATTCCTCTAGGGTGGGCTATGCACATGCAAGCAAAAAGCCTTAATCCTGTTAACACCATTTACATTGATTATGGCCTACAAGCAGAGCAGCACTCAATCTGCTATTCCCTTTACCTTGCTTTCAGCCTCTTTTTTCACATACAGGAGGAGACAAGGCAGAGGAGGTGTGGCAGCTGGGCAAACAGAGGCAGCATATTTTGCTATGAACTGTGACCCCCAAATCCTAAGCAGTATTTGTGGAAAAGAACAATCTTGTTGGTACTTTCTATCAATAAAGAAATCATCAAAGGATTTTTTTTCTCCTAACTTAATTTAGGAAGAAAATACTTTTATTTGCTCTTAAAATAAAAAAATCCTTAGCTCGTCTAATCTTTTTTATCATTGGCATTTATTATAGTAGATAACAGCTGCTGAGAGCCTTCAATCACAGGGCTTTTGAAGGCTGATGGAAGCATCAAGTTAATATTTTCAATAGCTCTGGGATCTGAGCCCATATCCTCAGGATTAAGGCAGATCAAATGAAAATGAATATGCCTTTACAGACAAAACCCACCTATCCTTTACCACACAGAAAATGAATTGTCTGCAGAGAAGCTAAAGAAGTGAATTGATATCTATTCTGTTTTATTCTTCATATACAAGAGATTTTGGTATTACCAAATGACAGAATGCTTTGGCTTTCCCCAGTGACGAGAATTAATGCCCAAAATATAAATTAGTAGCAAACTGATAAACAGGCTCTTTCTTTTAAACTGTATATAGGAATTGAGTTATGGGAAGAAATCAAAGATTATCCTCAGAGAGTTATAGAGAAATTTCTCTAATAATGGCCGGCAGGTGAGTTCCTCAAAATATGATCAAACTCAGCTTCAAGAAACACTCAACAGCTGTCATGAGCACTCAAAATACATTTGTTCACATTCTTTGGAAAAAAAACCCCTCAATAATTGACTCTAACCACACTGAGGCCAACAAAATCCTCCCTTTTCTTCCTCAAATGGACACCAAAACAACTTAATAGTCAATAAGTATATACACAGAGAGACATATGGTTCTGATTCTGATCTTACGCAGTTTTAAAGTGGCTAAATTATGAATTATTGTAACAGACACAGTGCCAAACTGTTAATTTCATATGCAGAGATAAACCTGGAGAGAGGTAAAGAGATGCTGAGCAGGTACTGAAGTGAGCAACTCACCATTAGAATGGAAGGATCACCTTCCAAGACTAAAAATAACACAGAAAAGATAAAGTTTCTGGACCATGTGGCTTCCATGGAGAGATGAGAGGACTGAGTTTCTTCAGTCTTAAAAAGCAAATGAAAAGAGCAAATCTTAGAATCAACCACAGAATGGTTTGGATTGGAAAGGATCTTAAAGATCAGCTAATTTCAACTCCCTTGCCATAGGCAGGAATACCTTCCACTAAACCAGGTTGTTCAAGCCTCACCCAACCTGGCCTGGAATACTTTCAGGAATGGGGAATTACTCTTCTTACTCATGTGTAAAATGACCTGCTGGGAGGCTACTGGAACACTGATTTTAAAAGGTGGGATTTCCACCTCTGTAGTTATTAAAGTCTTAAGTGGACTTGTCTCAAATCAACCTGATCTAATTAGCCCTCTTTGGGCATGGTATTGGCTGGAGGTCCCTTCCAAGCCACATGATTCTGTCATTCTGCGGCAGACAGGAACAACAGAGGGACTTTGATAAATAATGCCAGTCAGAGACCAGTACAGCCTTGGAAAGAGGCTAAAGAAGTCTTCCCTGAGTTTGTACATCCTAATAATCAATATAATTCTAATAAATTTGTCAAATATTCGTAACATTACAGTATAAATCACTGAATCATTGAAAGGATAAGGCTCAGAAGTATGTATCACATTACTATTTTTTCTATGCTGGTTGTGCAGGCGTGCCACACACACCACTAAAGAGAAGAGCTTGAGCATGCAATGAAACTCAAATGAAAGAAAACACAATAGCTTAGAAAAATTTAGGATACCATGCATTCAGAACAGGATGTGGCCAGGTAATTCAGCATTTTTTTTCTCAGGACCAGCCATTTTACTATATTTTTGAAAACATTTTTTTTCTATACACCCGCAATACACCTGCAATACATCAGATAACATAAAACTTGCCCACAAGTAGACATATACACCTCCCCAAACACAGCATGTACTGCAGAAGTCTGCTTTATTTGTTCTGTGTAACATTATACACACACAGATACAAACTTTGAAAATAAACTAGAACCAGAATACGATCTAGTATCTGTTCTGAGACCAAATGTATACCGTGAAATCTAGTCAGAAATGTTATTTATATAATCTAATCTTTGTTCTAATTTGTTAAAAAAGGAGTTCAATAGAATTTCATAAATAAATAGTAAATAAATTTATTATAAAATTTATTTAAACCTGTAAATTTAGCTACAAAGTGCATACTCCATTGTAACATGTACTGATTTAGTCGTATTATGAAAAAGTTCAGTTTAACAAGAAGTCAATTTCTTTTTCTCAAAGTAGATTATATACAGAAAATACACACAGAATCATCTGACATTGCTCTCATATAATTCCGTGTAATGCCGCATGTCTAGGATTTTTGCCATTCCTTAGATGAGGAATTACAGACAGACCCATGATTTTCCCTTCCACACCAGGGAAATCTATTGCATTTCTTACCGTAAGAAAACAATTTACACTACATGAAAGGTTTCAGTCTTGGAAACACACACTTCAGCCACAATAATTTGCAGTAGGCATCTAAATAAAAATTCCTGGTGTTGAGTGTTTATAGCTTTTGTTGTGGAGAAAGGCACAGAGGATGCCAGGCCATTTGGGTCAAATTTCTGACCTTTTCAAGAGAAGTTAACTTTCTTCTTCAGAACTACTTTAATAGATAAGCTGTGCTGAAAACACTGCCAAAATAGATACCAATGTGTTAAGACTCACACCTGCTGATCTCTGATAAAATCACAGAACCACAAAACATGCAGGCTGGAAAAGACATCTGAAGGTTGTGTCAGCCAAAATCCTGCTCAAAACAGGGCTCCCTACTGAAGTGAGGTGGTTTTGCACAGGACCTCATCTAGCTGAGCTTCAAACACCTGGAGCAGCAGAGAATCTGCTGCCTCCTTGTACAGCCTGTTTTGATGTGTCAGTATGCTTACAGCAAAAAACCAAACCAAACCAACCAACCACCCGAACAAAAACAAAAAAAACAAGGAAAAAAAAAAGAAAAGAAAAAAAAGGGGAAAAAAAGGAAAAAAACAGGAAAAAAAAAGAAAAAGTCCTACCATCTAAACAGATGCACTGGGTGCTGCTGAGAAGAGTCTGACTCTCCCCATCAAACAGTCACCAGAGGAAACTCTGCTCACCATGAGCTCCAGCACCCACAGCAGCCTTGTGACCACTCACTGGGCTTTTTCTATTGGCCAGAACCTCTTATGCTGGGAGGGTCCAAAACTGAACAATCTCTTTCCCTGATCTTTCATGTCCATAACTCAAAACAAATAAATTGGCATGACTGCAGAAAACTTTAACACATTGATGACACGGTAGGCCAGAACTGTGTTCCATTCCTGTGTGAAACAAACAGAATTTCTGCCTCCTAAATGAAGCTAAAGAGAACACACGTGTACTTTCTTCAACACAAGAAGATCTGATATCAGATTTGCAGTCACCTTCAAAGGAACTGGAGATTACCTCTGGAGCAGACATTAGGGCTGAGTGTTCTCATACTGTGTGAGCTGGGGTGCAGCATTTTGTGCCTGTGAGTAATCTCTACAAGCCCCTTTCACCTCCTGGTGCCTTCTATGTCACCCCCTCACTCTCCACTGATAAATATTTGCTTTCTTTAAAGGGCCTTTCAGAGAAAAATTGTCCTGCAATCTGCTAGTTCTCTCTAACACATTTCCACATAGGACTCATACCTATCAGCTAAGAAGAATTAAACCTATTTTGAGCAAAACTCATTTTAAGCTGCTCAGCAAACAGGTTGGGGCTATCACAGACACAGTGCTGGAAAAATAAGCAAAGGGAACAGTAAACAGTGAGTGGCCACCTTGTTTATTCAGAGTGCTGTGGTTTATTGATGTTACACACAATCTCAAGTTTAGTTGATCTGAAACCTTACATGTTTTCTCTCACATCCAGCCCCATGTGAAAGAGATCTCCAGCTGGCTGGGGAAGCTTTCAACAGCCATAAGCAAGCCATAAACCCCTTCCCATGCCATTGTCCCCTCGTGCAAAAGAGAGTAACCTTAAAGCAAAGGTCTGTCACAGTCACCACACAGAGTGAAAAGAACAAACTCAGCTGCTTGCCTCTTGGAAAAATCCAGGCAGAATTCTTTCACCCCTTTAAAAACAAGAGAGGAAGTGAGCATGCAAGGAGGACAGGCTGCCTCATAACCAGCATTCAGTGTTTGACCCCAGTACCAATACTAATACCAATACCAAAACACCAGTACCCATAAAAATGCACTGGATAGAAGCACAAATATAATAATGATAATAATAGCAATGGAGAGGGATCTCATCACTGGATTGCAGTGCTGCATGGAACTGGAATGCTTTTATGAAGGAAAGTTCTTTGACAATGACACCCTGAGAATCTGGAATAAAATACATCTTTTTATTTTTTTAACAGCCAATGGAAATTAAGTCATCATTTGAGGCAGATTCCTGCATCTGCAAAAAAAATCCCACTCAAAAAAGAAAGATTGTCTAGTTGGGTTTTTTTAATTAGTTCTATTAAATTGTCCCCCCCATCCAACACACCTCTGTAAATTACCACAGTAGGTACGAAACCTGCCCCAGTATTGATTCAGCTGGCACAGCCTTCCTCTATAAAAGCCTCCTCAGAGCCCTGCATCAGGGTGGTCGTTCTGCTCTCCCCAGCTGCTGGGGAGATGCTGAATTCCTGCACTGGCCCCCCTTCCCCAGAGCCTGCTCTAACTAGTCCAGGGGCATAGATACACAAAAGTGCAGCAAGACTCATGTTCTTTATCTTCAGTAAGCTAGTGCTTCATGAACCCACTGCTCACCTTCTGGGTGCCAGAGGATGAATTCATCAGCTGAGGAAGCACATATTGTGCAAGCAGATTCTCCCATGTCTCAACAAAGGAAAGAATGGGACCAGATAAAAAAAGTCTGTGGTTTATTGGACCTGGCTGGTGTGCCAAAGTCTGCTGGCCAAGTTCATAAGTCTTCTCCTAGCTTCACTTTCTGAGCACTGATAGTGCAGATAAGTGCTTTCAGACTTCATCTGAAAGCTTCTAATTATTGTTGCAATTTTATGTAGCTTAGCCTTTAGGGACGCACTTTTTCAGCTGCTGGTGTGAACTTAAGAACACATTCACCTGAGATTAGGAAATAGCAGAGAGAGAGTTTGGAAAAAACATTCAATGGAATAAAGACTACTGACAAATGATTCTTTATTAACTTTACTTTTCAAAATTTTGTTTGAAAAAGTCTTACATTTGCATGTATCCATCAGTAAAAAAATGTTGCTACTGGAGAAATGGATGAGTGACACCCTTCTCATTTTAAAGGGACTTACCAAACCTGATGATAGAGTTATTAAATAAGAGGTAATGGCTTTACAGGCATATTCATTTTCATACTTAATAGCTGTGTATGTACAGTTTTAGTTACCTAATGCAAACCACAATAAAACACCTCATGGGGGTCTAAACTCTTTTGTCTTTGCTGTAGGTTTGTCTGCTTTAGGAAAAGAAAAAAATTATAGTGCATTATTTTCAACAGTGGCAGGAAGTGGGTTTTCAGTTGAATCAGCTTAAAAAATTCCAGCTGTGCTCACGTTGAAGCCATCAAAAAATCTAAGCCTGGGATCACTTCTCCATGCCAACTAAATCCTTTTCAGGGCTCAAGAAGTAAATTTTTGAAAAAATGCCAAGCCTCTCCTTGAAAATAACATCTTAATTGGTTGATATTAAAAAAACAGAAAGTGCCATTCTGAAAATGCAAGTGCTCACATTTTTGAGCTCTAATTTGATATTTGCCTTGTAAGAGCACTCAACACACATAGAGACTGTCTCAGAAAAGTGCAATGAGAGGCACGCAGGGCTTATCCCAGACAAGGAGGAGTTTCTAAGGAGTATAGAAATGATGTTATGATGTGTATCCCATGCTGTTGTAATGCACCAGAAAGGCCAAAGTGGTGTGGGACAGTGCTGGGCCCAAGGAAAACAGTGTTTCATTCCCTGGCTGGCTGTGTCTCAGGGGATATCTTAGAGGATGAGGAAAATTCAGACTTCTGAGAGCAACAGCTGCTTTCAAGGAGTTTCTGTACCAGTGCTAGGTTCAAACCCAGGAAAATGCTTGGGATCGACAAACAGAAATTCAGGGTTCCTATTGATGTATCTGTGACACTGTTTTAAATACATATGCCTTTTTCCCTTAGAAAGAAATGATTTCAGGATTATGAATGCATTTGCTCCTACTATTTTTTCCCCTCTGTTTCCTGTTCCACTGCCAGTTGTGGTGTGCATATATACCATGGTACTTCTCCTGCTGTTCAAAACTTTGCATCATGCAAAGGAAAGAAAATGAACCTCATCATTCCCAGCCAGTTGAGCTAAATGAGGGACCAGACAATTCCCTTAAATACTTCTCTTATCCCTGTAAATCTAACTCTGCAGCTCCTTTAAGCTGGGAGACTGAGATATAGCCTAATTTACACAGATGTTAAAAAAAACCCAACAAATGTTTGCCCAATTTAATTGATTCTGAGCTGATATAAATGGATTTATTCTGCATAACTCAAAGCTTTTAAAAATGAATATATTTTTCATTAAGAATGGTAAAGAGAAATGGTATTAAGCAACAGAAAAGAATTCTAAGAAACAACAAATGATCAGGAGAACAGGTGACTGAGAAAGCCTATTACTCTCAGAGAAGGATTTACTAAACCTTGTGGTTTTCAGTTGCATTTCAAAGCAGTATCGGAACTGTGAAATTGCAAAGGAAATTCTAAAATGAGACAATAGTTGAGACGATAGTTGAAAGTGAATTTTAATCTATCACACATTTACGGTGTAATTCTAAAACTTTTTTTTTTTAAATTTTGGAATGCCAGCCTGACCTTCTTAATGGCTGAAAGCAGTGTAATTAAAAGAATTTGGATTCAGTTTAATTTTGGGTTATTTAAAAAAAAACAAACCCAGAAGTAACTGCCAATACACATTTTTTTCCCATTAAAAAACTTGGCAGTCCCAGCTGATTGTGATGTCTCCTCATCCACATCCTAGAAGATAATTTTGGCGAGGCAATCATTTATTCCAGAGCAATGATTAAGATTAAGCAGAACAGTTCAAAAGTCTAGGTATTCATTCCATTCTATTACTAAAAGTTGCATTTCACAAAATCACATTTGCATTTGAAATTTTTACTGGAAATAAAGCCTTCTCATATAAATGGGATGTATTTTATATGAAGTGTTTACTTACAGCCCCCAAATAAAAATTTAAAAACCTCAAACAAAACCAAATCGTTCTTCCTTCCTCAGTATTATCAACGTCATTAAGAATGCCACATAACACTTGGGAGATGGTGGCCAAATTAAAAATCAAGAGTTCAGCCCTGAAAGGTGCTCACATACCAGTCTTTAAGCTCATGGTTATTTGTGGTCATTTGCACACCAGATCTGAAATTCACTTTCTCTCCCTCACAACACACAGAGTTCCTAATATATCACATATCTCTTGGGACTCCCTGATAGAACTCACTGGAGCTGTGTACTGGTGCAATGCTTTCCACAGACTTTTTTTCTATCAGGGTGATTTGATGGAGAGTTCCAGAATTGTTTTTTCTTTCCTGATAATGATGGAACTAACCATGCGCTAGTTTCTTGTAGATACGATGTAAGATGGCAGCCAGACGTCTTCAAAATGCTGCCTTGGAATATAAGCATTCTAAAATTGTAAGTTAAAACTATGTGTACTCTGTTTCTGGAAAAAAAAAATCATATAATCTGAGGTATTAGCTGTGGTAATCGAGGAGCCTGTGTAGCACTCACTTTTGCATAACTGATTTGCTGGGTTGGAGTAGTAGCTGGGAATATCCCAAATACTGCTGTACAAATGGGCAGGAAACAAAGCCTCCATCAACCTGACCCACAAATGAATCAAGAAACTTCTCCTCATGGAGGAACAGTTAGCCTTATAGTGACACAGATAAGATGAAGAGCTAAACTCTCTAAAGAGTATGATGGTCCCAGCTCCAGAGTGGTTTCATGGGAGAGGCAGAGCTATCACTCCTTATCTTCTCTCCATTGTTACACCAGAGTCTCAGCTCCAGTAAATCACTTACCAGGGTTTCTGCTTCCTGGAAGAAGGCAGGTCAGTGGCAGATGAAGTCATGATGAAAATGCAACTGTACCAAGTTCGCATTGAATAAGGATGGAGATACAAAGGGAAGGGAGGAATGGTGTAAACCCTCTGCTAATCACACTCATTCTCTTCACTCCTGGAACAGACTTATTTGCACACTTCCCAGTAAGACAAATCCAACATCACCCTCATTCACGCAGGCACTGGAGCACATTTGTGTCCTTAGTTGTGTCCCTGAGACCCCAACTCTGTAATCAATTGATCAGGGAAAAACATACAGCCTTCTTTTAACCTGGTGTCTGCTGAGCCATTGCTGTCCGAAGGTAAGATGAGAAGAGCTGAGGAGCTGCACTGTGAATCAGCAAACTGTTGTGTCCCTAAGAGAAAGACCTTTCCCTGAGAAACAGTGCCTGGTCTTTTTATTAAGGAGTGTTATTGAGAACACTGAAAAGTCAGCACCAAAAAGAACAAAACACACATGTTGAGGGAACAGCCAGTTCAAATAACAGGATAAGTTCTTGCTCTATGTATTTATTCATGGCAGGATCTCAGTCAACGCACTTCAATAAAGTGAGTAATTATTGTGAGTCACGTCACTAATTACATCTAATACACAAAAAGGCTTGTGCAGCACTACATATCAAAGTGCACTGTGAGCTCATCCAGTATGGAAATGGCTCACAGAGGAGCTCTTGTTACTGCTACCCGAACGATCCCGAAAAAAATGTAGTATTAGAAATGTCTGTGCCATTTTTCCTCTCATCACATTTTTTTAACATAAAAAGAAGATGTGTTGCAGAATAATGGCAATATAACTGCCTACGTAGGGACTTCAGCATTTGCCTTGGACAGGCAACACAAGGAAGAATTGTAATGACAGAGCACTGGAATTGGCCAAGATAAGCTGCTTTCTTCTATGACAAGTAGAGAGTGCCAAGATGTGAAGAATCTGTCAAAATGTTCTAAGATAAAGTTTGATTTTTCCATACCAAAATAAAAAAAAAAAAACAAACAAAACCACAGGCTGGTTCAGATACAGGTCAAACTGACTGATTTCAGGAATATAAAGAGATTAAAGGAAGTAAGTCATCTCTTAGGTAATAGATCTACTTATCGTGCAAGAAAAAACAAGTCTTCACAAATTTTTTCAAATTTGGATAAGTTCTTCATCGAAGAGTAGGATCAAATTGGTAGGCTGATAATTTGTTGCCTGATAATTAACCACCTTGAAGACGTACTGATTTGTGCTTTCCCATGAGGGTACCACTTACAGTAATTTTAGAGCACAAACACAGAACTGGACCAAAAACCACCTGTGACTTCGGCTTTATTGCATGACCATTTTCATTACTGAAGTCAAATCGCATGGCACAATTTAACTAAATACAGAAACAATACATTAAACAATCCTCTCCTGCGCACTCATGTCAACAATAGTGACAGTGAAGCCAACTCAGGGACACTGACACTGAACAGGAGTGTGAAAATAAGCAGATTCAATGTCATTTGGCATGTGGGACCTTTACTCATGGAACTCTAGAAAGAAAATGGAGGTTTTTACACAATGCTGCCTTTAATATGTTTGATTCTTTTTTTTTTTTACACTTAACTCATAGCCTATTCAAAAAATTCAATTTCAATACAAGATTTATTGCACTAAGCCTCTGTTTATTTTAACAGAGAAAAAAAAAGAAACACAAACAAAAAAGCAAGGAAAAAAAATATACAGAGAAGAGAGAAATCTAAAACTTATCCCCAAAAACTGTAATTTGTAAATTAGCCATTTGTCTTTGGGAACAACCAAAGCTGTCAGTTCAGGACCCCATCTGGAATACTGTGCACAGTTCTGGTGTCCCCAACATGAGAAGGACCTGAAACTGCTGGAGCAAGTCCAGAGGAGGCCACGAAGTCGGTAAGGAGACTGGAGCACCTCCCATACAAAGACAGGCTGAGAAAAGTCTGGAGAAGAGAAGGTTGTGTAGAGACCTCAGAGCAACCTTCCAGTATCTGAAGGCGCTACAGGGAACCCCCAGAGGGACTCTTTGTCAGGAACTGTAGTAATGGGACAAGGAGTCATGGGCACCAAATTGAAAGAGGGGGAAATTCAGCTTAGATATTAGGAAGAGTTTTTTTACTATGAGGGTGGTTAGACACTGGAACAGGTTGCCCACGGAGATTGTGGATACCCCAACCTTGGCAGCATTCAAGGAAGGTTGAATAAGCCTTGAGCAACCTTAAAATCCATTCCAACCCCTAAACATTCTATTGTTCTACAACAAACTGTAAAAATAGCCTCTTCACTACTAAAGATAAAAAAGAATTTTATTTTTATTTGGAAGTATTCAGAATTAAGTTTTTAGATCTCCAGTGAGAGACAATTAAATTGGAAAAATTTTCAAATTGTTGATGTTCAACACTTTATAAATTAGCATTATTTAAGATCTATGAAGCTGTGAAAGCCACAAATCAGTTAATTTTGAGAAAATATTACTCACAATTTGCTGAACATTAAGCAACTATATGAACATTCAAGATGAGTTATGCATGTAAACACAATTAAAATCACGGATTTCTTCGCTCTTTTCTGTTTTCTTTTAATGCTTTACTTCTACTTCATTTTGCGAGTAGCTTTCATTCCATGGGCACCAAAAAAGATCCAATCAACTATTTGAGCATAAACCTTTGCCTACCAGACTGTCATCAGCACAAAGTCCCCCAAATAATAAACGAACTTTTTATTAACTGTGGTAACATTAACATTACAATGAGGGATTGTTTAAAAACAAGTTGTACTGCTGTTGCTCAAGAGCTCAAAGAAAATGGTTCTCAGTTCCTTTATTTTTCCTTGAGGGTAACCACAGGGGTTGCATTAAATCTTTTAAAATATGTTGACAGTTGAATAAGTGCTGCTGTTGCTCTGGTGACATTTTTTGCTCTTTAATTGTCATTAATGAATCTGACTGATACTTTCTTAAAAGTCCTTTACGTGTTCTAGTAATTTCATAACAAAGAGAAGAACAAAACTGTCTGCAAATTAGCCTTGATCCACTTCTCATATGGAATTTTCACTGCAGACAATAGGAGAATCTGCATGGGAAATTTCTGCTAGACCAGACATTTGAGGAAGGAATGCATTAAATGTTCCCAGTAAATTGTGGAATTATCACTTGGTTGTGTATCTCCATATAAATTTAAAACCCAGAGAAGGTTTGTTTGAGTGTATTTTAAAAAGTAAGTACTGCATCTGTTTTTATCAATTCAGAATTTGATGCTAAAATGGTATGGCTCAGCATTTTAGGGCCACAATAAAACCCAAAAAGTAAATATGAGTTGGAATGAAACAAAGTCTGACATTAACCCGGAGTCTAACATCTCCTTCCTTATTCTCATAATACTCCAATTGATTTCAGAAAGGTTTTTTTCCCTGTAAAGACTGAAGGATACAGCTCCCAATTATCTGTTCAGGAACGTGCAGTAAGGAGGAATGCAAGGAGCTTGAGAAACCACAGGCACCACACTTGATAGTTCATAAACAGATAAGGTAAGTCTTTTGCTATGGAGAGAAAATAAATGACAGCGCTCTAAATTATGATAGGTGATTTAAGCAGATTAAAAAAGATCTATTCCGTAGACAAGGAGCCAGAAGAGGAGGGGGAATAGTATACTGGTAGTGTACGGAGACATGTTGAGTCCTTTGCTTCCCCCATCCAAGGTTCCCTCACTCCTGCATGCTCAATGGGAACACAGCAGATGATTCCCATCACTGCGGCACCACAGGCTGCACATCTTTGCAATTTCAGAATCAGAAAAAAACTGGGGCCATCTTTCTTTCTTTCTTTCTTTAGCTGCAGTGGCTCTTCAAGTGCAGATCTACAAATATCAGTGGTTTGAGCCAGCACCACTGAACAGGACAATTAGGTCATGCCAAACCGCTCTGGGCAGACTGAGAGCCCCTTTGGCTCTCCATGTGCCCAGTATAACCACATCCACCTGAGCAAAGCAGAGTTCAGCTGCAGCTGACCTTTCCTTTCAGCTGACAAAATGGCTATACAAGGTGCAAAGCAATAGGAATCAGGCCTCAGGGTTCTGTACAGCACTGCCATTTTCAAGACACACGGGGTGCAGACAGCAGTAAGTTCCACACTCACGTCATACGCACAGCTAACAACCTCAGCTAAGTCATGAACTACATTTTAATTAGACAAGGGGCCAGGCTTTTGATTTCAAAAATAGAAGTTAGGGTTGCAGTCCTTCATCCATTGAAGTTAATTGCAAATTCCCTATTATCAGGCTCTTGAGGTATTACCCAGGCGCACTTTTTAATTACATTTGATTCTTAATGAAGTAGATGGCAAAGAGAAAAGCAGCCCAGGATTCAAATGATTCGCATTTTTATCTTTCCTGATGAAAAACAGAATAGGTCAAGATACTTGCTGGATTTTCCCATGAGAAATACTGCAATGTGAATAAGCTCCATTGACTTGATCCTGAAGGAGCAGGTTAGCTTTGAAAAGCATCACTCATTTTCTCCTCCTGTATACATTCTACCCCCAAAACTTATGCAACGTAATTGTAGACACCAAGCCAAATCCAATTCAGAACTTGAAAAATATCATTTAAGTATCCTAAGCTTGAATGACTTGTCTTTATTGTCTAATGTCATTTAAAACATAAGGAGTCCCAATTATGGTTTTATTTTCAAATGATGCACTTTAAAAGAGTGACAATTCTCCAGAAAAACTGACAGCTTCTCAGGGCAAGGAGACTGCCAATAACTCAGTATTTCCAAATGATTTAAAAACAATAAGCTATGAAGCAGCTTATGAAGAAAGAGTGTGTTATCACACTTAGCTAGAGGACGACACGAAGTTTCACCTTTCTCTATTATATCTACTCATGTAAGTAAACAAAGATTTACAGAACATAAGTTCACACTGCAGGTGGGGCCATTACCTTGGTATGCACAACAACCTGCAAACTCTTTTCACATAATGAAAGTTGTTTCTTACCATCTGGAAATCAGGTTTAAAAATAAAACTTCTGTTTATATATTATACAAACAGCTTAGCTTTTTATTTTAGACATACTTTTCATATTACAAAACACATAATTCATTTCTTACTTTTATGGCTTCAAAAGACCCAATAAAAATTTAGGACCTAAAAATGTAATTTCTTTTTTAAAGATTGACTGTTAAGTATTAGAGAAAGTAAAAAGTCAGTTTTAAGAAAATCAGATAGTACTGCAAGGTTCTCTAACCAAGGCAGCCAAGAAGGCTTACAGCAGGAACTAGTGAGGCAAGGCTGTGTCCCCAGGGCTGGCACAGGGGGCAGAGCTCTTGGGGCCCAAGAATGTCACCACAAAAATGGGTCACTGCAGCATAAAACTGTCATAGCCCCTTCTAAAGTAAGGAGGGACAACCCTCTTCCAGGGAAGGACAGAGAAACTAAGGCTTCAATTCAGTATTTTTAAAAAAATTCCTAGTTTTGGGGTCTTTTGGCTGCTTCACTGTTTCAGCCTTGCAGGATACCTGCGATGAAACAAAATCTCTTGAGTTTCTGTAAAAACCATTTGCCTCTCATTACAATTCTTTCCAATTCATAAGGTTGAATATCACAAAACCTGAACACTTCCTACTTCATGGTCATACCAGAGATCAGGAGAAGCCTAGATTACTTCCACGGCCACCAAGGAGATGATGTGGAAATCCAAATCAGCCTGCCCTGCATAACTGTGGCAAACCTGCAGTGGTTACACATAACCACGGCCAAACTTGTTTCTATGTTGAGTTGTGCCAAAACAGTACCAACTACACTAAAGTCAGAGTAGACTTTAAGCAAGGATAAGAAATTCCTATCTCTACTTCTTCATTTGAATTCAAGTTCCCTCTTGGAATCCAATCCCTACTATTGCTTTTACTGGAACCAGGCTATTTTACACCTACTAAGTACTGCATTCATCAATTTAGGGCCCCATATTCTACAATATGCAACACCTTGTAACTGTTCAGACTCTCTGTGGAAAGTCTAACTTAGCAGGTCTCCTTCTGGATGTCTGTCAGTCTCATGTTTACACAGTTATGATCACTGTGGCAAGTAGAAGTCTGAGATACTTACTAGCCATCATTATTTTTAAAGACAGTTCAGAGCACACAGAATATTCCCAAGGCAGTGGAAGGGCATCCCAACACTAAGGAACCACAGACATCATCCCAATGCAAACAGTATCAGTGCAGGGATCAGCAAGCCCTCATGCCTCAATCACAGAACAGGCAGAGGGCTGAAGAAAGCCAATGCCCCTATAAATTCTGAATTGGTGGCTAAAATCAGCATTTCAGACTAGAAGAATAAGTTACTTTACTACTAAAAGTAATATTGGGGTTATTGCAGCAATAAGGCACTGCTCAGCACTTCAGAAGTAAGAGATTTTCTTTTGAAAATGATGTTTTTCATTGCTTGTTTGCAGTATGCAGGCATCAGTGACTGCGACATGCTATGTGTAGATCCCACACAGAGTACGAAGTGGACAAGGAATGATATTTTTTCAAAGGACTCTGTGCCTGGCTAACTATTTTGGTAAATCTTCAGGCAGCCTCATTTTCAGAATATAAGGTGTCCCAGTTGGGCACCAAATGAAAGCAACTCAAATCATTAATACTCTCCACTACATGTCATGTGCGGTATTTTTTCCAAACAAAATTAAGAATATTAAATAAATCCTTTAGTAGTTAGTAAATCATAACTCAAAGAGAAAATCCTATTAATTATATATTAATTACGCATCTATACTTACAGGTAGATTTGGGTAAAAGAATCAAATTTAGGCTGACAGGTGCCTCAGCAACACAAACCCAAAATAAAAATTGTGGGCACAGATCAAAAAGCCAGTTTCTACTCGGTTATTGAATTTAAGGGGAAGAAGAAAATGTTCAATCATAACATTTGTTTAAGAATGTTTATCCTCTTTCTTACCATTGAATGTTAAGAACACTCTTGCTTGAGGCTGGGAAGATCCTCTTACACTGCTAAAGTAAATAAATATCCCAATCAACACGTTCACTGCAAGAAATGCCATCTCTTCAGATTTGCAATTTAATATCCAAGAAACGAAACCTGAAAGAGAGAGGTATCACATCACTCTTCTTATACAATCTTGTGGAGCAAAAACAACAGTATGGAATGATTGTGTTAGACAACTCTTCCGGCTGAAGCCATAATTACTGAAGTGAAGAAGGTACAGAACTTCTGGGTTTTTTTGTGCATCTAGAAGTGGTTTTCCCCAGCAGTCTTCTGTGCTGGCACAAAAGGAACTCTGCCTGATAGTAGGAACCAACACAACCCAAGTTTTGGCTAGGGCAGACTGGAGCGTTAGATTCAGTTTATTTAAAATGAAGACAATTCCACCTGCTGGAAAGATAATTAGACTAAATGTCAAGGCAGAGCAAAGCAAGGACAGGAGATAAAGTTTCATGAATAAAAATCTGGCGGATATTTTTAGACATCTCTCCCTCATGTTTAGCGGGGGAGGTTTGGGTTATTGGTTGTTTGGTTTTTTTTTTTCTTTTCTTGCAACATTTGAAATCAAAGGTGCTTGGAAACGAGCTTTAAGTTTTAGTAAGCTGAGCTCTCTAATGACCCTCAAGCTCTTCTTCTAAGAAACTCTGGCTACGTATGCCATTAATTTCAAAACCATGAAACCAAAAGTATTTCAACATCCTTGAAACTGTTAGTCAACATTTGCTTTTTGGGCTAGCTCCTTTCAGGAGACTCACCTGCTCTCATTGACTTCTACAGAGCACTAAGAACCCCAGAGCTGGACAGTGCACTACACTTGATACTTCTGCTACTCCTCCTGCACATCTGCTGAAGCTATTCTCATTTTACAGGACTTAGCTGCTGAGAAGCCTGAGCATCTCAGAGGATCAGAAAACGCTCCAAAACTCTGTATCTCTTCTCAGCTCAGGAAAGACTTGAGCTCACTGGAGTCAGTGGCACTTTCTTGATAAATCTAATGGACTTTGGACCAGATCCAGAAAATCCAGCTGAATCAGAAGCTGAATACTGCATATCTGTATCACATCTGCTCCTAAATTGCATCTCTCCAAAACCTGCATATTTCATTTTACCTGTTGTAACAACTTTACCAGCTCAGTTGCAAAAGTGAGAATAAACAACACTGTCATTTTAAACCCATTCTATTTCACTGCTTACATGTATTTTTTTTCTTTTTGATATAAACAGCTCTTCTACTACTCACCACTTATTAATTAATCAATTAGGTGATAAACTGGATTCTATGGCAACTGGAAGCACTTTGAAAGACACAACCCCTACAGCTAGAAGATATCATTAAAGGCTATACATTTATTTGATGAAGAGATTTGTTACCTGTGCAGTCATCTCACAGTTCTTTACCTCAGCTCTGCTCCAGCACTACAGTCCCTCCAGTGGAAGCCAATATTTCTACAGGCTTATTCATGCGGTCCCTCTGAGGCTCACACCTGTCCTTAAAGAACTGGCTGTAACCACCCCAGCACGGCAGGAATGAGCTGTCAGGCAGGGATGACTTTAGGTCAGCACTGCTTTGGGCTGGATCCACACCACTGACTTAGCGGTAAAAGCCCTGGATCTCATTACCACCTCTGTCATTCCCTATCCACTCACTGTAAATCGTTTGGAAAGGCTTCTCTCTGCACGAGGACTTCAAGCTGGGGGTGGGAAGGAGAGCATGCAAGAAAGTGCAGAGCTCTGTAGCCCACACTCTAAACTCTCCTTCATTATTTGCTCTGAGTACTGAGAAATGCACGAAGATCAAGTAATTCTACAACTCAGCTAATTGACAAAAAGAACCTTGTCAGAAATTTGCCAGCTACAGATCGGGTCTGTAGGAGAAACATATCCATTCTGGCCCAGTTCCAAATTATCTCTAAGGGTCTGTTAACTAATAAAATTATAGTTGCAGAGTTTTTGCCAAGAATAATTTTTAAACAGGCTGCACGAACTCTAGTACTAATATTGCTTTGTGGGCTTTAAATTTAAAACCTTGTGACTTGCCCATGGGATATCCTTTAACTTACCCCTCTTCTAAGAGAGAAATGGCATTAAATCCCGATAAAATTTCTTTGTCAGGCCAAAACAAATAGCCAATCATACAGAACATGTGATTTAACAGATGCAATGGGATTAGCATTTTACAGTAGTAGCACTATGCTTCCCTTGCAATAAAGATAAAAAGTCAAAGAGGAACAAGTGTGTGGCTTTCCTTCTTCCTTTAAGTAATACTGTAGGAAACAATAATAGAAAAAAACCCCTTTCAGCTCTCTTTCCCTCCCACTCTCGTGCCTCCTGCCAATTCTAGTGTAATCAGTTGGAGGAGTGAAACATTGCTACATTTCATTGCTCAAATTGCAGATCTTCACCGTTAACACAGAAGTGACAGGCAAATGTAAGATTCAAACGCTGAGCAGCATGGTTCCTACCCAGCTGTTAGACACATAAATAATAAATGCGTACAGTGCCAAAAAGGTACCTCAGGGTGTCTGACATGTGAGTTACCTAATGGAAATAGGTTTAATTTCAGAGATTTACAGAGCTGGTAACTGACAGCTCATTGCAGGGTTGACTCTTGCTTTGGGCTTATATCCCAGCTCTGAATTTATCTCAGTAAGTCATGATACTATATTCAGCATGTCCAGTGCACATGATCTCTGCTGACAACACACAGACCTAAAGCCCTGCAAGTACTTCTAAAGAATCATACAAGGCAGACAAAAAGCAGAGTCTAATTCAATTTCTCTTCTTACACTCTATTCTAACTGTAAACAAACAGACAAACCACTACTAAAGTAAAGTAGTGAAGTTTCCCTGCCACGGAGGTCGCTGGCAGCATGTTGCATGGCTTTTGGAAAGTACAGTATCGCTTCGCTAGGAAGTGCTGTGCAGGTGTCATCTGCTACAGGCAGGGTCGTACCCTTAAATCCTGTAGGGAAAATTATTCAGCAGAAGAAAGAAAAGAAATTAAGGAGAAGGAAAAAAAACCCTGCCAAACACGGACTATGCCAATCTGGAAAACATTGCTTTAACTATCTGTGAACAGCAGGAAAATTCAACCATTAGAAACGTTTCACATCTATGACAGCAAAGAAAGAGAACTTTAAGTTATGCTTACCCGGCTATTGGAGGCACCAGTAATACCGATGTATATCTGGTTTCTATCAGTTTATAGACTCCACTCCTGCCACCAGAACATTTTAATTCCAAACCTGGCTCATGGCAGAAGGAAAAAATAAATTAAAAAAAAAAAAAAAAAAAAAAAAAAAAAAAAAAAAAAAGTCTCTCTCCGTGGTGGTTTCAAAGATACTCCGGGCTCCTTGTACAATAATCCTGGCAGTGGGATCCTGAGGCACAGGGAGCGCTTCTCGCCCGCCCGCAATTACGCACCTAGCAGTGAATGGAGCGGCCGCGCGGTGCCGGCGCTGGTTTCCAGTTACATGCGCTGCCCTGCCCTGGCCGCCGCTCCGGCGAGGCGAGGCTCGGCGGCCGCCGGTGCATCATTAGCTGAGCAAATAGGGGCTGGAGCTCATAAATAATGGCGAGGCCACACCCCGCCCTGCGCGCCGGCGGCTGCCGCCCGGCCCGGCCGCCCGCCCCAGGCAACGCCGCTGGCAGCGCGGGGCACGGAGAGAGGCCGAGGGCTCCTCGGGGGCACGGCCCCCGCGGGGCTCAGCCCCGGCCGCAGCCCCCGCCCCATGCAGCGGCAGCGTGCGCGCCCCGCGGCAGCGAAACTCGCCGGGAAAGTTTCTGCCCCGCCGGTCGGGCCGGGCCGGGCCGGGGCTCCCAGCGCGCAGCTCGGGCCGGGGCCGCCGGGCAGGGCCGGGGGGAGGCGGCGGGGCCGGGGCAGGGCGGCCCGGGAGGGAGCGGAGCCGGGCCCGGCGCGGAGGGATGCGGGGCGCGGGCCGAGGCCGGTAGGTGTCACTGTGAAGAGGGAATGGGACCGGGTGCGGGGAAAGGGGAGCGGGTGACACACAGAGCCCTCGGAGGGGGCTCTTCCCACCCGCTCCCTTCGAGTGATTTCCTCTGTAAAAAACTTTAAAAGCGAGGAAGAGTAAGAATCGTTAGAACAGTGGTTAGATTCAGTCTCCTGATTGATTCAGGAGTTTTACGCCAGTTTTTAGAAGCTCTTTTGCGGAGATTGAGAGCTGTGTTTGCTCAAGCTCAGTTTTCCTCAAGATACACTGAGCAGTCTTTCCCGTTTGGTGAGATTTGTGCACTTAGAGCAGCGGGACAGCACTGAAAATTTTACTCGAGGTGTTGGCTCTGTTAAAGCCACAAGGACTTTCCAAGCAATATCACTTGGGTTCTGGCTTGTTTTCCTAAGCTGTCTTTTTTTGCTGTCTTTCAAGCATATTCTGTGCTGCTCTGACCTGCTGGGTGTAAACTTATTTTGGATCAAGGTTTTCACTTTTGCAGAGCGAGGTGGTCTCTGATCCGGTGGAGGCTGTGCGAATTGCTCAGCAAGGCACTGTCACAGCCTCACTTTGAGGGAGCACATCTCGTGATGCACTTGGAGCCATCTCCCACCGCCAGAAGTATGTTAACAAGTAAACAAGTACCCACAATGAATCAGTGTGTGCACTCAAGTTACAGGTTTTTTTTCCAACTGTTACACACTCTGGCCATACGACCCAAAGCAGTGGTGGTGTTACAGCCAGAGAGCTGGGAGTAGCCTGAATACAGCACCCTGACTAAGCAAATTTTGTCCATACATGTGGATGTCTTGATGGCCTGTGTCTATTGGTTACTTTGTGTAAAGGCTCATCTGCATGGGTTAGGGTCACACATATTTCAAAGACAGTGTCTCCCCAGGCTTCAGTGCCAGGCTAGCAAAGTTAGTGCTTGCTTCAAGCAATATTATATGGCACTTACTATCCCAGAGAGGACAGAAGTATGGGACGGCCCTTCCTCTGAAAGAAAAGTCAGATTGGTAGCTGATGCCAGAAAAGAAATGGATCCAGAATATTTAAAAGCTTGATCCACTTCAGTTCATGTCTTGAAGGTTAATTAGTTGATGCCTTCAGATGAACCAAAGTCTCCAGGTCATGAGTCCATAAGAACATTGATGCACTTCCAGTTCTCCTCCTTAACACAAATAACACAGAAATGTATGAGCATTCACTGTCCTAGAGAGCGGTTTAGACTAAGCCCTCAGTTCTCTCTATGGGCAGGCAGTGTGGCTGTGAACATGATGCTGCTCATCCTTGAACTGTGGTGATGTTCAAATACCTCAGTCTGACAGCAGGGCCCTGGCAAAAGGAGAAGTCACTTGTCTGCTTTGGAAAATCCCCACAACTAAGTGCAATTAGAGATCACCACACCAAGCAGCAGGAGTGAATCAGCCAATCCACTGTTCTCGCTCTTGCTGTGATCTACACAGGGTGATTCAAAGGCAAATGCACAGAAAACCACAGAACAAATACGAAAAAAGCTTCTCTTTTAGGAGATTTTGGGGAGATGTGTAATGGGCGGCAATACCCATTACTTGGGCAATACCCAAGTCAGAGAAAAAGAAGAATGTTGCCATGAAATACTAGCACTAGCATTTATGATGATCCCATCCTCCCAAAATACTTTTTGCTTTAATAATAATGAAAAGATTCTACTTTTTTTCCTTAATAGTACTGATTTTCTAGGTGAGAGCACAAGCACATGCTCCTTAAAATATGGAAAAAAACCCAATAAAAAGAATATGGTCAGGCATGAATCAACATCAGCATTCGTTAAAGTCACTTGTGTTTGTCAGGGATTTTGTGTGTATGGACACTGCAGAGCCATCTGGCTATCTGCACTTCTTCACATGTGCTAGCTGCATTGGAGATAAAAAGGTAGAATGGAACACTGAGGAAAATTATGGGGCTTTCCAACACTCCCTCATGGACTTTGGGCTTATAAAATAGCAAATGAACTACAAAGAGTCAAATGAAAAACTTTAATCTGTGAGATACCATCACACTCATATCTGATAGGCAAAGCAAGAGTATGCTAATTTTAAAAAGCAAATTGAAACAAGAATAAGCTTGCCATATTGATTTATTTGTATTTAACATGTGCATATGTGCAGGTCAGAGCATGATAATTAACTTTAAAAAGCAGTTTGAACTTCACAGCTGGGCTAAGAGAAATGGCTAAAGTTTTACTTTAGGTGTTTTGTAATAGCATGCATTAGCTTCAAGCAAAACTCATGGAATGGAAATTACTTCTCCCAATTATGAGGTGGGGTTTCAGCACTTACTGGCATGAATCAGCTCTGTGAGTTAAATGAAAAGTATGCAAGACACTTGCTTTCCAGGCTGTGTATTTTACAGCCTAACATGGGGATGAGGACAAGTAAGTTGGACTGTGCTTTGCAGCTGATTTTTAATCATTCCTCTATTGCACAAAGCATACAATGTGTTGTACAAGATGCTTCTGGTTCTGATTTCTTGCATATGAGATTTATAACCAAGGGCAGTTACTCCAGGTCACATCACATGTGTGAGGACAGAGTCAGGCCCTCTCAACTTCAGAGTCAGAGCAGTTCTGACTCTTGCAATGTGATCTGAGCAAGCAAATTCCCCTGGCCAAAACAAATAGAGCTGGTTTTGTTGTATCTGTGCATGGTGTTTGCTCCTTTCCCAAACAAGTCATCCTAATGGACCCAGGCCTAGCTTTAGACCTAAACACTGACTATAGCCAGGAAAAGAAAGACAAGAGTGGATTTAGATGTTTACTTAATATATGGGCTTCGGGGTTGGCCCCTTTGTTTTGTTTTGCTTTGTTTTGGTTTGATTTGTTTTGTTTCCCCTCACTTAGATTTTAAGCTCCTGAAGAAGTGAACATATTGTAGAAGGCATTAGGACCAGAAGGAACTCAGGTTTAAAAGAAGGCAGGAAAGTAGGAATGATAAAGAGGGGAAAGGAACCCCCTGAGAGGCAGTTGGATGGTTAAAGGCAGCACAGTGGAATAGAACCAAATAATTTCACTGGATTGGCAACAACTAGCCATTATGAAGATCAACAGGCTTGATAATCACATTCTGCTTTGAACACAAGCACAGATCAAGACAAGATCAAGTGCCAGCTATTACAGAGAAAAATGTAGTAAAGACATAATAAAGTGACCATCAAATGGAATTCATTCCTTCCTTAAAAATCAAAGGAATGCTGTATATGGTAAATGTCCAGATTCCAAGTGATGAGGAAAATGCTATTAATGTCTGTTTTCCCTGTCCTCATTTATGAGTGTCAAATCACCTTAAAGAAATGCAGGGTCATTAGGTAATCCAATTAATTAATCACTGTTTGTTTTCTTTTTTACAGTTACAAGAACTAGGGAAAGCGTGGAATATATCAACACTTTATTGTGGGAAAGCTATAAGGTGTTTGTTTTGAAGGTGTGCTAGTATGAATAGCAATTTATATGCTTTTTCACAGCCAATAGTTCAAAGATTCCAGAGATAATAGGGATAAAGCTCTTGGCGATACCACTGTGTGATCAAAGATGGTGTAAGGTGTGCCCTAACTTCTCATTGGCCCTGTTCAGGTGGGTCAGTGTCGGACTGGGCATGAAGAGTGAAGCTTCTTCACCAAGGTCGCAGCCTCATAAAACTGCTGGCATGTAACTAACAATGGGCTGTCAAACTGAATTAATCAGTTTGCTTCTTAATGCTTAAGGTTGTGTGAAAGTCCATTTTCAGGAGATAATTTGTCTTTTCAGAGCTTAAGAAAAATTAGGTGCTTAGGATCAGGATTGGTGTAACCACATTAATGAAGTACTATTACCTGTATGGGAACAGAGGAAAGCATTATGCTCTTAGCTTGATAAAAGTCCAGTTGTCTCATTAAATAGACCCATCTCTGAGTGGCTTCCTTGGATGTCAGTGAGCCAGCATTTCATAGTAACTCCGCCCTTGAAGAGGCTGTGATTTGGGCAAGGTCATTATCAGATAAGTCCTTCTGTGCCTGTGCACAAGACGTAAGCATGTTCCTGGTATGCTACCAGGCCTTCAAGCTTCCCCTTTTCAGTAAGGCAACCGCATTATTGCCGTTTCTAAGAGAAAGACAGTGTTTTCATCAGATTTTCCACTTTCTAGCTGCTATGACTAAATGAGGTCAGTGATACAACCACAGTCACTGTTCTTGCACAAAGCTGGGTTGGAGTTTTTAACAAATCAAACAAGTCATCATTATTTTGCAAGTTGATGAGTAAGAATGTGTATCATGAAGACTTGAATGAAAGAAAGGGTTGTCAATGCACTAAGGGTGGCTTCAGGCCAAGCAGGCTACAAATAGAAGAAAACACAAATGCATAGAGGATGCAGCAATGTGTAATCTGTGCCTTGGAAGTACTTGGAATGAAGGTCATATGGTGCAAGGAGTTCTATAAACACACAGGGAAGTAAGCAATTATGGAGCTTTTTATCCAAACAGACAAATAGAGATAGGAGGGAAGGTAAGATTACTGCAGGATAGAGGGGACAGTGATATAGCCCTGGGCATCATGGCCATTTCCAGCACATGTCACTCTACAGCCTGGTACTTGATCCATTGCTACATCTACAGGGCTCACAGCACTCAAGGGAGTCCTCTCAGAAGTTAGAAGGAAGTTCTAAGTTCCTTAGAAGGAAGTTTTGGAAAGGTCTTTTTGTCATTGATTCAGCTACTTCACTGTTTATAGAGCATTATGGGAATCACTGGGTTTTTAAAAAATAAATAAAAAAATAAAAGAAGGGTATGATTTCTTTCCTATTCGTTGTAGGTTTGAAACACACTCTTACAAGCCTGATTATATAAAACCAGCCACCCCCAGTCTGGTCCCAGATAATATACCAGCACAGTTCTATTTCCCACCATCCTTTGTCATGAAATCAAGAATAATGGCTGCATACCTTACAGTCTTGGATTTGTTTTGTTCTCTGTAAGTACAGACTAAGCTTTACTGACGGTATTTTCCAGCTAATTGCTCACTACATTTTGTTTGGATTCTGTTCTTCCTTTAGAAGAGGAGCAGAAGGAGTGTTCTGTGTATGTCTTGTCCTTCCCTAGGCATGTCACTTTGGCCACTCTCCTTTTTACTCTCCCTAAGGAAGTTTTTGCCGTGCAGAAGAAATAAAAGAACTTGTGTCTCCAGATGAAAGAAGAGCAAAACTGCTGAAAAAGTTTGTAATTTGAAGCATGCATGCCAAGCAGGGCATTGACTGAAGCAATCTGAATAATGCCTGCTGTCCCCTGGAGATGCCAAGGGTCTGTGGATATGGGACCAGAGAATGCTGAGGAATGGAATCGGCCTCAGAGATGTCTCCTCTCCTACTGTTCAAGCCTGATCCTTTGCCTTGTGCCCAGCTCTCAGTGGAGTTGGGATTTTAAACCTGATCTCTCGAGTAACCCAGAATGACCATTCTTCCATCTTCTTGAGGAAACCAAAGTAGCACTGGCAATTTGAAAGTAAATCCAATGTACTCCGTAATTTCCCCGAGGTGGAAACACTGAGATGCTATAGAATTCGAGTCGTAATTCTTTACCACAGCATTAAGGAATGCATTCTTGCTTCCAGCAAACTGATCCCCATTTCTCAAGCAGACTGAGGTCTGCCTTGAGGCAAGGTTTGTCTGTGGAATCAGCATGGTACAGGTGGGGTTGTACCGATGTTTTCTGTGTAATATGATCATTTTTGTGCTCTGCTGTGTAGATACCACTGCATTCTTCTAAGCTCCTAAAGAAGATAAAATTGAAGCTGTGGTTTTGGTTGTGTTCTGTGCTGTATTCTTGACTGTGTGAACTCTCAGGAAGTATGGCCTTTGTCAAAGTAGAAACCTTTGCCACAGGTGCCTCCAAATGCTCATGATTCCATGGGGGCAGGAACTCTGTTTTCCTTTTGTCACTGTCAGTGCAATAGATGTTTTGAAAGGCTCTAAAAATGCATTTTGCAGTCTATTAAGTTGTCATACTTCAGTCATCAAAACCCATTTGAAATCTACCCCATTAGAATGTGTTGGATAAAAAGTCTGAGCAAACTCTTGGCCATGAATGCAGTGTGTGTTCAGTGGGGTTTAACAGAGTCTGCTGAGTTCTTTGTATGGTTTTTTGGGCCTCGGGACGACCAGGATATGGCTTAATTTTAAAAAAAAAACATTAAGTCATCAGCTTAAAATCAAGTTTTATTAGTTAAAAAAGGACTTAGAAGCAGTCATAGGCTCTGACCTATGTATTTATTGGCTATTATGGATTGAAAATACACTTTATTGCTATTATTTTATTAGTTGACTACTCAAAGTTAGCACAGGCTTCATGGAAGCACTTGATGCAGCCAAAATACAGCATCACATCTCACATTGTGATCCAGCCTCAGAATTTGCTCTCATACTGAAAAGCTTCTGTTGATTTAACTTGGTTCTTGGCTTCTTATTGAAAGAACTACAATTTAAAGTGAGCCTCTGCTTAATTTTTTCTTGAGCAACATAAGCATTCCCCTAAATATTTACCTTTTTTATATTAATGTCTCCAGAACATCTGTTAATTGAATCTTTATTTGAATCTATTAGCTGTAGTTTTAAGACAAAAAAAAATTCCATAGTCTGGATGGCATCCAGAACACAGTATCTTCTCCAAAATTACGCCTTTTTAACTTAATTTCAATTCATTTATTGCCCATTATTCAAAGGCAATTAGGAGTAAAAGAGGTCAAAAGACAAACACCGTATTGATACAAAGTATTTATTAAAAACTTTATTATTTGCCATTTTGCCATTGCTAACATTTTGAACACTTACTTGTACTACTTCACATTTATCTTAATGTATTTTCAAAGTATGTGAAATTGGAGATAAACTTATTCAGAAATATTTCAATGCACTCTTGCCTGTTTATTCCTTACAGTTTACTTATATTAAAAACACTTCCAGAAATCAGTTAAATCCTTTGTTTCCAGTCTCAATAAATATATGTATAATACATGCTTGCTCTTTGCTCTATGTATAATTTAATTTAGCACTTGTCAAAGAACACTCATTAAAATATTCTAAAAATTAGTTCCTTATCCTAATTGTTAAGAAATGCTTGTAAGACAGGTTTTTCCTCTCAAATATTAAAGAAGCAGAGGAAGTATAAAGAAGGAAAAGTTAGTGTAACACATTATGACAGTAATATCATACACAACATATTTTTCTTTATAATTATTTTTACTTTCCAGGGTAGGTATTGGTGGTTTTTTTTCTGAACATTAATTTATCCTGTAAGTGATGTTAGACCGAATAAATTTTTGGAAATCTCTAAATTTTGCCATAAGAGGGCATTATTCATGCACTTAGACTAGAAAATGCATCTCAGTATACACACATACGTTATGGGAAATGGTGATTGTCTACACTCATGCACCAATGGAGTAAAATATATTAGTACTTCTGTAATTAGGAATACCTTAAAGGAGTTACTGGGACAGGGATAGTTCACTGCCCTGTGTTTTCTTCCTAGATATTCTGGAGATACAAGGGAAGACCAAAGAAGAGGGAAAGTACTGCAGTTTGGAAATTACCACATAAGACAACAAAGCCAAGAGTTGGTGGTTTGACCTACGGACACAATTCAGAAAATATGCCAAGGCAGGGTCAGCATTAAGCATTTGTTCCTGCCCTCCATGCAAATGGAAGTTAAAGAGTTAGAACATGTGTAAGACAAGAATATGAATTCTTAAGTTTCTGCTGTGGGTCAAAAAAAAAAGAAAAGTACTTAATCCAGAGGCTCTAATTTTTTCTATGAGTGATGTAATTTATGAGAATGGGAGGAATACAGAGATGTGCCGTATTAAAATATGGATCTTAGAAACCTTTGGGATGGAAAAGAGTTGCCACTGCTCCACTCCCCACCAAAAAATTCAGAGTACAAGTTATATCCCAAAACACAATGGCTTCTGCTAATGTTGGTGAATGTTGGATTGTTTCCCAGAAAGACAGAAAATCTTCCTTCTGGAAGAAGAAACAAACAAAAAATGCACACTTAGTGGGGCTTTCAGAGCCCTGAAAGACTGTAATCCTGCAAGCTGCATTTCTGCTCTTGAACAGAGACAGACTCAGGAATGCACACACCAGGTGTCTTGGGCAGGGATTGTCAACATCTCAGCCTGTGCCTCTTCTGTCAGGTATTGAAAATGTCTCTAGACAAGGATTTTCTTGTGTCATCCTTATCCACCACAATGACCAATGGATTCTTTCAATTCCGAGTCTCTCAGAACATAATTTTCCAAGTTAATATTATTTAACATCTACGAAGGATGTATTTCATTGTCCTGTTTCCTGGAATTATGTACTATATCACATGATCACTACCTCTAAATCCCTTTCACTGACAACTGTAAGGAAAAACAATTTGACAAGCAGAATACAAATTGCTTTCAGATATGTTTTGGGTATTCTCCAGCTTGTCAGTTCCTTTTTTTTTTTTTTCCATTGGCTTATACCAGAAATGCGCAGAGATCCAGTTATAAGCTGTTATTTGCAGAAACTGGTAGGTGAGATGTAGATCTGAATTTGGTCATTTTGTCATCTGTGCAGTTTTAGGAAGAACTATTAATTAATATAAAAAGAATCCTGTAAGGGAAAGATTTATGTGCTTTGAATTTCAACCCACCTCATCACTGCATGGACATTACATAAAGGGTTGAAAAGCCAGAACTGCATTTGGCAGAAAAAATATTATTCTGGTGAAGCCAGTAAGTTCACTGAGTTATGAACTGACAAATAATTTATGTTAACACCTGCATATCTTTTTAAGAACTCAATACATTCCCCAAGGCAATAATACCACAGTATCTATAATGGAATCCCTGCTGTTAGAGATGAAAATCGTATCAATTAAATTCTGCGTCTGCAACCTCAGATTTTTTAACTTCTTTCTGCCTCCTGCTTTAGGAAAAATGACAGGAGTTTTGTAAAATTCATCAGATAACAAATACTTGGAATGAAGGACTACAGCCCAGATAAATTCCAGCATGGGAGCTGGCGTCTTTATTTGGAACATGTTGAAATCAGACATCTCCATGACTGGCTGCTTTTGGGAGTGCTGTCCTTGCTCCACTTGTGGAATGACTAATGGAGCTGCTTGTACAGATTTACATATATGCCTGAACAAAATTGTAAGATTTTTATTTGTCATACATACCAGCAACTGTTCCTCCAAAATTCTTCCTGTAATTTTTTTAAAATTTTTTGTTGGTTCTCCTGTAATTCTAATTGTTGCCTACATACTTGAAGATCAGAAGCAGTAGATGGCAAATGGAACTCAGCTGGAGATGGGTGTTCAGTAATGTTTGTATCTGTTTGGGAGCAGGGAGCCTTCTGCCAAGCAATCTCCTTTATATTGCTAGTAGGTTTACATTATCTTTTATTGATAATACTTTTAATAAAACGGCAGTGTACCTCTTCTGCTGTTTTATTTCTCTATCAGAAATATTATGCACCCTGGGAACACACATTAGTAACAGTTTTCAGGGGTTTTCAGTATTTTTCCAGTGCAGGTTTCAAGATCTTTTCCAGTACCTTTAAACTCACAACTGCTTTGTGGATTGTTATTTTAGGAAGTTTATTAGAATTGTTTATGTGTGAAAGAGCTGTAACTACTTTTTTAGAAGAAAATGTCTATTATCACTTGAAGAGTCACCGGCTTCTGTAGGCCAGCACATACACTTTCCTTCAGCCTCTTCTGTGTGATTGCTCTAAAGGAAAGCTGCAGCCTTCTACAGGCTTCAGACTTGTGCCCAGGTGTCCCATTCTCCTATTTCTACCTGGTTTATGGAACTAGTTTTATTCAGGTTGGGCCCTGTAAAAAAAACCAAAAGAGACTATAAAGAAGTATCTTCTATTCACTGCAGTGTGTTCTGGATTAAAAGCAAGCAGGCAACAACCAAATAAATAAACTTTTATCCAATCCACACCCTAGCAAAAACCAAGTTTCTTCTGTGATCTTCTTAACCCTGACAGGTTAATTCCTCTGTATCACAACTTCACCTCCCTTCGTACGTGCCTTGGCTTTGCCTCCCATGGAAAAGGAGACAAGGAGACTCCCTCACCCCATTCTTTCTCCAGCTTCTCTATCTGAATAGGAAACTTTTCAGAAAGGATCTGTCTCTCAATGCTTTTTCCACCTGCTGCTGTATTGCCTTTAGGTGGATTCCT
Organism: Acanthiza pusilla; assembly: GCA_036630365.1. Taxonomy (NCBI): domain Eukaryota; kingdom Metazoa; phylum Chordata; class Aves; order Passeriformes; family Acanthizidae; genus Acanthiza; species Acanthiza pusilla. The sequence goes on from JAXCHO010000079.1 coordinate 42,939,862, forward strand.
AAAACTAATCCTTTATGACTGAAGGAAAACTGAAAAACTTTCGAGAAGCCATCAGCAACATCCAGTAACATCAGAGCGTAACTGTGTTTTTGATGTCATACAAATCTACTTTGTCAGAGATAGTGTCACAAATTTGCTGTATTTGTGTGAGATATCCTTTCAAATCCAGAGAAGGCATGAAGTTAGAAACCTGGCTAAATTTGGAAGGAGGCACTGCAGGAAAAAAAAGAATATTTATCAGGAGTATTTCCTATCATATTTCAAACTCTGTCTACAAGCATTCAAAGAGCAATTCCAATATGCAAAAATCCCCAAATCTTTTAAAGTGCAAATGAATATTTGTGAGCTATCTCAAACAGCCACAGGACTCACTCATGCTTATCTTCATCTTTGGGTAATGACTGGTTAAAATATTTTTGAATAATGAAGGCCTTGTCAAAAATCAAGCCTATTCACAAAAGGTGCTTGAAAAGAAAATGATGCTCAGGTTGTTGAATACATTTTTCATCCTGAATCGTTTGTCAGACTATTTGCATCTTAGGGAAGATGTTGATTCCCTAGTTGTTTTTAAAATACATGCTCACTTTGTAAATATTTAAAGATGCTAATTTTATTTTCCTATCATAGAAACTCATTTTGAACAATAATCTTTTAAAGCATCTTTGTTAATGAGGAGGTACTTTTGAAACTCTCTGCTGACTACTTCACACCTTGTTTGGTGGTTTACACAGGTGCAGGATGATGTAAGTCGCAATCAAAAGAGAATGATTTAAATTTTAAGCTTTTTTTTTTACATTCTGTTTTCACAATTGCAATAAGTGAAAAACATATGATTTTCATAAATGGGGTTAGTAATTCTTTTAGGACAGAAACAGTGGATTTGTACACAGATCATCTGCTTTCAGTAAGCAGCTTCCCCCTCACCCCTCATGCAGTGTAAACAAAAGTAATTTTTATATAGAATGTAGTAGTTTGGGGTTTTTTTATCACTTAGATTCCTTTTGGAGTTTGTATCATTTTAGCTGTTACTAGTAAAAGAATAAACTGCAAATAACAGTAGCAAAGGAAATTCAGAGTAAAAGTTCACTTTCTGAAGAAAAATCACAAACATGACATCTAAATATCATCATAAGCTCCAGAGAATTAGAATTGAAGTATGTTTTATTAGTATTTGCAGATCTAAAAAACACATCAGGATCAAATGCCCAATAAAGCTTTTATTTTTTAATCTCTAATCAAAAGAGTTTCAAATCCTTTGATATTTGGAAGATACAGAGAATCCCAGACACTAAAATGTTCCATTCTTTTAATATTGTTTCATCCCCCTTTTCTTTAAGGTCAACGTTTTCTTCAGAAATTTCTCTCCAAGGAAACAAAATCTTCAAAGCTATCAGAGCTGTTGCTCTACATTAGTAAACTTTTACTTTATAGGAAACAGCTGAAAGTGTTTTTTCTTTCTTCATGTGTGTCTAAATTGTAGGTTTTATCAGAGCATCACGTAAAAATTAGGCTATCATCTGTTGGGGGTTGCTTAAATTAAAAAATTATACTATATATTATATCATCATATCATACCATATCAAAATATATCATACATAATATAATCTTCCATAAAGAAGTGCATGAGTTTCTTTGTAAATTATATTCATATTAGCACAGTTGTACTCACCTGTAGTTGCTGGAATTACCTTGTTGACACTTTTGTCACATGAAAAATGAATTTAACTAAACTGCAGAATTGCAACATGATTTAGGTTTGCAAGGATTTAATCTCAATCAGTTGCCTTTAAATGCAGGACTAACTCCGGAGTTAAATCCAACCTGAAAGTAAGATCATGTTGCTCCTTATCCTATCAGTCTTGAAAATCTCCATGGACTGATATTCAGTCACCTGAGCAACCTACCCTAGGCACCCTTATAGTGAAGAATTTTTCTTCCTGTCTGAAATGAAGTTTCCGTATTGCACTTTTGGTCCATCCTTGATCTCTCCGTACCCTTTGTGTTGCAGGAAGAATAATCTGCCCCTGCCTTTGTGACTCCCTTTTATGTAGTCAAGCCTGCTATTTGATTCCCTTTGTCTGTCCTATTTTCTAGTCCTGTTTACTCTTCCTTGCCTTCAAGCCAGGATTTACGTATGAAACTTTGGTCAATTCTGAGCATGGGCCATGAGGCAAAGCTTAGAACAGCTTGTGGGGCAGGGAGAAAGAAGATTTTCTCTTCCACAGACATACAGCAGTAGGGGATTTCTGAATCCATGACTAAGTGGGCATGAAGCAGGAGAGAAAGAGCCAACACAGTTGCCCAGTCTGCACAAAAGGACAGCTGCAGCAGCGAGTTAAACTTTCTGAGATTCATTTTTAAATATGTACTTGAATTTATAATTGAGGGCTGCTGTTCATAGCACAGGAGTATATATGAGTAGTCCATGAATGAATACCTCACTGGAAATCTGGCCAACTTTGTGCAAGGGAAGTGAACGGATGAATATATACCATATGTTTAGATTGTGTAAGTGGATGCAATCCTCAGTGACTTCAGAGAAGCTGTCCTTGTTTACACCAGCTAGGAGCTAGCCTTGTGCATGTAATTTTCAGCTGAATAAATGCAGATGTTAGCTTTATACAAAATTTACAGAGTTTCACGTTACCTTTGTTAAACAAGGCAACTAGCCCACAAGTTTGGATTTGGCAGCACTGCACTGCACTGCTGTCTGAGAGGAGACATAGGTTTGGAAGTGAATGTGGCATTTCTTGAGCCTTTGGAAAAAAACAAATGTTCACATGTCCTACTGTACAAGAACTCTTCCAAGACAGAGAAAATAAGGAAATTAAAAGGAGGCTATAAGGAACCTGAAACAGTGAAATATGACAGGATAATGTGTGTACCTGAATCTTCAGAAATTGCATGCCTTCCTTTGGCCAAAATATGCATGAATAACTGCATCCCCTGCAGCACTGGCATTCTAAGGATGCTCCAGTTTACCAAGGGCCAGCTGAATTTTCTTCAAGTCTGTGTCCAATTTGTTTACATCCATTGCAGAAAATTTGGGGCTTCCTGCAGATACTGCCATTATCTAATGACTGATGCCATAATAAAATTTTGACTTGTGATTAATAACTCCAGCAATCTTCCTGAAGTCAGTGTGAGGGCTCACAAAATTCAAGTGCTGCCCAGAGCAGAAAAAGAGTTGTAGGGACCAAACCTTCAGTTATTTAACTGCTCTAGCAAGATTTTAAAACCCTTGAGGACATGTCAATTAGACATGAAGAAAATACTTACCATGATGATATATTTTATTTCATTACGAGAATATATGATGTATTAAACCTGGCTGACTTTTTCACCAGTGTTTGCAAACAGATCTTCTGGGATAAACAGTGAATGAACGATACTGCTGACAACAATCTAACCAGGCAAATGTCTTTTGGTACAAACTCTCACAGACAAGATTTGCTGGTGCTGCATGTGCCAGCTTGAATGACTGATGGATCAGGATCACGAGACTGATTGAAACTTCAGAAAAAAAGTAGGTAAAGAGGCAGCCTGTATATTTGTTATCATGTATATGCTGATCAGTATAGTATCATTGCTTGACATTGTATTACTCATTCTCTGCTGTTTGTTTGCTGTTTATTTATCAGTCATATCTGTAAATGCAATCAACTCAATTGTAAAGCTTATGAAGAATCAAAATCATGTTTTGTTTCAATGTGTTGTGAGATTAAAATTGTAGTCCCAGTGTTAGGGCTGTACACATAGTGATTAAATAAAAATCCCAAGGCCTGTGTCCTATGAAAGGTTTGAGTAGTATGGGTAGCAGGGTGAATCTTCCAGGCCTTTTGTTTTATGATCATACTGATCTAAAAGTTATTGTGGAAAAAAAAATTATTTCATAATGAAAGAGACCCTTCCACTGGCATTTTATGTGACAGGGCAAAAAATAATCTCTCTTAAGCAGTCAACAGCTTTTCTGCAATATCATGTGCTTCTCTTCCCAGTTATTCTTTGTTTACTGTAAGATTTGCTCAATCATTTATGCACTGGAATAAATTTACTAGGCTGACAAGATTCACTAATGAAGATAAAGACATTCAGATCAGCAAAGATCTTTATGGGTTCTTTCTCTATTTTCCCTGCTAATAGGAGTTCACTTCCAGCCTGAGTTACAGGGTTAGAGACAGCTCAGCATGCCAAGCAGGAACATGCTGTATCCATTTACGTTTTTAAATAATTGCACAGTGTCTTTGACTTTGGTTACCTTGATGGTAAATTCCTGTGCTGGTAGCCAGTACACCATACAATTTCTGTAAGTCCCTCTCTTTGATCTTCTCTTCAAACTACACCTTATTCTGGTTTTCCAGCTAAAATTAGCTATCCAACTGGCATCCCTGCTCTTTCTGAAAGTACTTTGAAAGCTTTCACCCTCAATTTAAATGCTGACTTTAATAAGCCAATGAAAATTGCTCTATGCAGCTATTTTATTTTTGCAGTACTCTGAACTTCTTCCTTCTTTGGAAAAAAAGTCTACATTTTGCCTCTTCATATTTCATGTTTTCAGGACTATATGCTCTGTCCCTGAATAAAAGTCTTTACACTATGGCCTATAATAGTTACACTATTACCTGTAAAAGTAGAAAGTATGTCACTGATGTCCCTTTAAGTGATCAGTATCCACCCTCGGTTCCTTTTAAACCAAAGTGAATCAACAGAAGCATATGAGGAGTGATAATATTGCACACCCTGTGCATGGGAACAGTAATTTCTGCCAAAAGCTCTTGCTGGAGCTTTGGAGGAGCTATATCAATAAGAACTAAAAGCAGAGTAGTGAAATATTCAGATAGCACAGGAATTGCCTCCATTTTGCCTTACAGCAAGAGCAAGCGTCTACTCTTTGTCTTCAATTCTAATTCATATAAGAAAGGAAAAGAGGAATGTCTCTGAGAAATAAATGTATGCCTTCATTGTCTAAAAAAAAGATATATGAGTATAAAATGGGTGATTCTGGCAATGTTACAGTTGGTTCAACTGAGTGCTGAGTTCAGGTAGAGAAAGTTTCTGGAAAATTTTTTTTTGTTTTTAACTAAGAAAGAAACCAGTATTTGCAGCACATGACAACCCAGTGACTACGAGCATGGTCCTGCAACACCCATAAAATTAGTAACACCAAACCCCCCCCCGTCTTGTTAATGTGGCAGTGTGGCTCTTATAATAAAGTTTTTTGCACAAACCCAAACACTTGTAACTTTTAGATTGAATTCCTAAGCGTCTCTCTCAGTTTTTGGCTGAGCTTTTGTTTCAAGAGACAATGAACCTTCCAGAATTTCAAACTGCTGAGAGTGCTGTTGTTTTCCTCAGATGTCTTGAGGCAAAGGGGTAGAAATCAGCTTTTGGTACTTTTCTTAGAAAATACAGCCAGGGCAGCTGTAAATGTGGATGCCACATAACTGCACAAATGTGTCATAGAAAAATACCCTTTAGCAGACATTATTTATAGGGAAGTCTAATGCTACCTTATCCTCTTCGTAGGGCTACACCTGAACACAGCCAGGTATGAGTACTCCAGTACCCAAGCTGCTGCAGGTAACTCCTTTGTCAGCTGAATGTCTCTCCCATCACTGAAACACAAGGGATAAATTCAACAATGAAAGCTCTGTTGTGTACTCATATAGTTATTGTCAGGACTGCTTAGCATATTGTGACTTTTAGTAGTCTCACATATTTAAAATACATGGAACTACTTCTATAATTCTGTTAACCTCACTGATGCAAAAGTTCTATGGAAACAAGAGCTCAGAGTCTGTCAGTGGCCAAGAAGGCAAATAAAATATGAGGAATTTCTAGGAAAATAAATAAACGAAAAAATCATTATTAAGCTAGTATATGATTCCTTTTTTCACAATGTGTTTGCCTTGGTATCTCAAAAGAAAGGAACAAGGGGCCATAAGGTTGAATGAAGATGTAAAGCAACTTTTTTTTTTTTTTTTTTTAGTTGTAAAGCTACAAAAGCAACAGCTGAGCAGGTTGGACCTCCTCAGCCTACAAAAGAGAAAGTTTATGAGTGTGATAAAGATCAGAAAAATAATTAGTGCCATTGAGGAGGTAGATAGGGATCTATTCATGTTTTTTCCAATACAAGCTCCATCAGATGGTCCCCGTCTATTACCATCTCAGGGTAGAGAATTTCAAAACAAACAAAAGCAGTGATTCTTCATGCAACAGGTTTTCTGACTGTGTAGTTCTTTGCCAAAAGATGCTTTGTTTGCAAAACATTTACACGATTAACAGATAGATTGAAGGAGCACTTATAAATAAATCTGAAAGTAGATGGAGGCAAACACAATATTATGGGTGAAATATCGTAGCAGCTTGGTCTGATCCTCTTTTTCCTGATATTTCCACAGATGGCCATTTCTGGAGACATTACTGGGATAGGTGGACTCTCAGAGCAGTGTGGCTGATTTTATATGTGATGAAAACAATCACAAAAGTTACATCCCTGCAGTGATGCTGTCGTGAAAGAACATGAATTTCCTAGCTGTCTGGAATTTAGAGAAAAAGAGATGTAAAGTGGGGATAATAACTTGTGTCTCAACATGTGCGACCAGAAAGTTTTTCATATGGAAAGGGATTACTTTTCTTGCATTTCATTTTGTTTTCTTAAGAGGACCAGTTTAGTTATAGAAGCCTAGCATGACATGCCTGGGGACATTGACTCATACAGACATATGGAAGCTCTGAAAATGAGGATTATTAAGCAAGTCTTCTTCAAATTTAGTAATTAAATTGATCTTACTCTCTTCTGGTAGTTTAGTGATGATCCATAAAGCTGGATGAGACATAAAGTTGATCATATGCCATTATTAAGTACCCTATAATTTATTTAAGGTCTGATCTTGAGGAGTGAAAACACTTCTGCAACATCTGAGGACTTGCAAAATTGCAGGGCTTAGCACTTATCCAAATTGGTGATTAGCAAGAACAGAGAAGTTAGCCCTAAGGTCCTGGGTAAATTCCAGCTAATTGAAAGTACTGTGTATAATTGTGCCTACGTTTTCCCTCTGGTTTTGTATGGATACAATATTTTTCAAACCTTCTCCCAGAAAAATAATGTGCCAAGTTAGAAAAACTCATGTTTCATGCCCCATATGTGGTTGTATTTCAACAAAATAGAAATCCTGAGAATGAAAGCCCAACCACAGAAATGAGATCTACATAACTATTGAGTGTTTTGTAAAAGGGATCAAAACACAAAGTGATTTTTTTTCATGTATCTAATAGACAGTTACATAGGTTCCACTGAATGGCTTAGAATCATAGGCTGTGACAATAAACATTGTGTATTTTGAGTATGAAAGAATAAGAACTTTTTTTATATACAGATCATAAGCTGTATGAGCTTTTGGCAAGGGAATGTTGGGACAAAGATCTGTTATAAAATAGAAATTCTCACATCAAAATAAAGGTAATTTATGGAACTTTCCTATAATTGTATGGGAAAAAGAATTAAATCACTTCCCCCACTGTTTTTTTCCACATGTTTATGAGAGGATGTATAAGATTTGTGGATGATGGGTTATATCTCCCATATTGGCAGCTCTGAGTATCTTGACTGTAGGCAGTACAGTCAGCAAGTTCACTAGGATGATGTCAGTTTACTCCTAATGAAGTCTGTGTTTGAAATCTGTTGGGACTGTGGACGCAGACATATTTCTCATAGCATCTGAATATTTTTAAAAGCTCTTCTGGATAAAACACTCCCATGATGTAATAAAATATTAGGAGATGGCTGCAGTTATTAAAAAAACAACAACAACAAAAAAGTACTCTTTTGTAGAAGCCATCTCTGGAATCTTATTACTTCCAAAATAAGAGCCAAGATCTGTCTGGCCAAAATTTCTCAGCAAGCCCAGGTACAGGCCTAATCATGGCATCAAAGAGAGAGGGATGAATGTGGCTTTCTGATGGTGCAAGGGAAGGGGATCTGTCCCAAGGCTGTGAGAGCCGTCCGACAGCTTTCCCCTGCCTGACTCAGCACAGGTTTCCATGGCAGTCTGGGCTCCAGTGCCAGGAATGCTGGGGGTGAAAAAAAAGGAGTGGTTTTACAATACCCCCTGACTCCACTGCTGTGTCTAACTCTTACATTTCTCACTTCTGTGTGTTGGCAGCAAGCACTGATATAGGTTTGAACTTTCAAGTTGGAATTGTTTCTATTAACAGACAGTTCTCTGTACCAGGAAGTTCTTAGGGGGGAAAAATTATAGTTCTACATACTCAATTCCTATCTGTCTGGCAGAGATGCAAAAGATTTCAAGATGTTTTATCATACTATGCTTGACCGTGTGAATTCTTTGAAATGTTTGGCAGCAAGGTGTCTGTCAATTGCTAAAAGCCCATTTCTGCTTGGAGGTTGTGTTTGCTTCACTATGACAAACCACAGTGAAAACTTAAAGCTTAAAGGTTATTGATCATTCCTTTGATTTATTTTGCTAGGGATTTAATTTTCACTGAATTCCCATTTTATTCCAGAAATAGATTATTAACTCCACTGAAACCCCATCCAGGTAACCCGTGCTTATTTCCAGTTGATAGGGAAGAAAAATTTCTCTCTTTATACTATCCTTCTGCAGCATTTTATGGTTCTGAGCATAGTTTGAATGCATTGGGTTGATATGAATAAACTATATAATACCTGACATTTCTAGAATCATGGATTCATAGAATGTCTTGCAGTTTGAAGCCATTCCCCCTGCTCCTGTCACGACATGCCCTTGTAAAAAGTCCCTCTCCAGCTCCCTTTAGATACTGGGAATGCTCCAAGGTCTCTCTGGAGCCTTCTCCAGGCTGAACAACCTCAACTCTCACATCCTGTCTTCATCAGAGTGGTGGTCCAGCCCCATGATTATCTTCCACTGGGATTAAATTTTTATGTTCTTATCTTTTTGATAGGGTAATTTCAGTTTGGTTTGGTTTGGTTTGGTTTGGTTTGGTTTGGTTTGGTTTGGTTTGGTTTGGTTTGGTTTGGTTTCCAAAGGAGTGCAATTTACATTTCTGCCTTTTCATAAATAAGATGCTTTTTTATCTAAGTTGGCATGTCATGGTCATTATCCTCAGTAACATTGCACAGGTGTATCTGAGGATGTGCTATGAAAGCAATAGGATTGTGCAGGTGTAAACAAAGGAAAAATGTAAGGGTAATAGAGAAAGAGAAATTTGTCTTCTGAATATTTATGAACATGCTGAAAAGCATAGATAAAACATGCAGGGCATTACCTATGTCTGGGGACAGGAGCAGGAGAAATAGCTGGGAAATTTGATATGGCATCAATGACAACCTTCGCAAGTTAAAATAAATTGAATTTCAAAATGAAAATAGTAATTAAAAAACAGTTTGAATATCTGAAGCATTGGTGCCTGCTCAGGTTAAAATAAGTACTGATCATTACATCTTCAACATATTCTGTATTGTTTGCTCGCTGTGCTTTTGACAGCAAATTTATTTGTTGCCAGGAACACGATTTCCAACAAAAAGGGGTGAGGATTTTTTTAAACTATCTTAGCTAACAGACCTATTGTTTGTATAAATGTTGATGGGATTGTGTCTCCTCCTTTCCTAGTACAATAATTGCATTCATTTAAAAGCTACACAGAACTTCAAAAACTCACACACCAAACAAAATGTAAATGGTTCTGCCACCCTGTTAATCCACTTAAGCTGACATCTGTTATTACCAGATCTCGTTATGCTTAAGGGAAATTAAGCTGCTTTTTTTCCTCTGCAAAAGGTTGTTACATCTTGGGTCAAGCCAGTTGTTCAATGTCTAAATAAAGAGGAAGCCTGATTTTATGGCATGAGTCACTGCTCTTATGATGCAATGGTGTGCTTTTATTTGGGGCTGGGAATTCTGAAGGGTGAATGACTGAGCCCAGCATCAAACTGTGTGTCCAGTGAATGTGGGGGGAGACTGGCCATGACAGATAGGAAAGACCAGTGACATCTATGTTGTTATTTTCCACTCAGAAAAGAATTCCACGCTGCTTTTTCTAGTAATAATAATTAGGATCATAGTAAGTTTCTGTTACTGTGTTGAACTTTGTCATGTTAGCTAAGTTTAATGAGCCCTGAACAGACTTGTAAAAATATTGAAAATGCTTCAATGTTTTGGTATTTCCATTTTGGATTTTATTTGCTTTTGGGGAAATAGTGCCTATTTTTTTTTTTCTAAAACATAGATGTGAAAGTCTTTGTGTTATTACAAACTCTTAAAATGATAATGTTCTATTTTTCATATTTCTGATTTTTTCTTTTTCTGGATGAAGTAGAAACTGTGGTGAGAACTGTAATAATTTGTTGTCTGCTATCTTGTGGTTTTTGACTGATGATTTAGCTGAGAGATTTTAAAATGCTATGTAGACATGCAGAGCTGCTACTAAAGCACTTAATGGGATTTTCAGAAGTTTCTGACTTATCCTGATTTCACTTGGAGATAGGACCATCCTGCTAGGCATCTGTAGGCCACCAGGCATTGATTGTTTTCACATTCCTCTGCCAAAAATGTGTTATAAACCTTGGCCTTTGGTCCTTACTACTGCAAGTATTTAATCTCATGATGTTTATATACTATTGCACAGGGAAATTAAATCAAATCTTTCTTGGGAGACTATAATTTATTCTTCATATTTCTATATTCTTCCTCCATGTGCTTTTCTTGAGTTGTTATTGACTTCTAATCCTGCTAACAAGTCTGGGGCAAATCCAATGCAAACACCTTCTTTTTCTCTCTGACCCTAATTGCTCTTTTGCCTCACTGTCCCCAGATAATTGATAAGGTGGGTGGTAAGAGTCATTCCCCTGGCCTCTCCCAGCAGAGGAAGACCAAAAGCTAACTTAAATCACCTTAACCTCATCAAGGTGTAAGCAGAAGAGCTCATCTGGGCATTTTTCAGAGGATCTTGTAAAGGAGTTCTCAGGCATCTGAGAAATTGCACCTGCATCAGGGGATCATGTACTAAGTCACTGAAATACTGGGTTTGCCTGCCTCTCTGCCCACGTACCCCCTCCAGCTACTTCACATTGCTGTGTCTGCCTCTGAGCAGGTTGCCAAAGAGAGAATCTTCTTTGAAAGAGAGGCAGGGTCTTCTTCCCCTCTCCTCCTCACAGTACTGCTCGTTAGGGACATGCTGAGAAACTCTGGACATCACTGTACTTCCAAAGCCTGTCCAAGGGCTTCTTCTCCTGTGGAGGAATGCTCTGCTTCTCAGTGTCTGCAGATTTACTGGGCAAGTGCTACCATGGCTTCAATCAAAGCTAATCCTTAATCTTTCCAATTCTTAATTCATCATATGCAAATATATGCTAAAGTCTAAAAGTTTGCTGCCTCTTTAGTAGGAGATAATGGTACGGTGATTAAGGGCAAGGAAAGGGGGCTGGTATGGAATTTTTTTACCTCATTATAAGGCAGCTGAACAAGACAGCAGAGGTTGTTCTGGCTCTTTTGACATACCCAGCTATGAATAACCACTTCATACTCACTCTGCAGTGATCTGGGCATATTTTCTTTCTCATGGCCATAACCCAGAAATCATAACAACTGGAATGTGTTGCTTCTGCACCACACACAATGTGTACTAGCTGTTGCTAGGCTGCTTTGAGCTTCTTAGTGGCACTGATGTGCTATAGAAAAGAAAAAAAAATAAGGCAAGGAAAAACAAGCCCTCTACTACAATTGACTTTTTGTTACAAGAAGAACTTTCATAATAAAATTTTGGGATCAAATACTGAATATTCTCCATATCTTTACTGATTTGCCTAGACCCTTGATTTTTTCACAGGTATTCATTATCTATCTTCCCTCAGCTCATATTGATAAACACTAGAAAAGATGTGTCTGCCTCCCAAAATCTTCGGTAGCAAGCTCAGTGTCTCATAAGATTAATCCATAAGTCAATCTGTCTTTCTCTATGTGCTATCACCAAAGTAGAGAGAGCTACAAGAAGAGTAAAAAACCCAGCCCTGAGATGTCTGTCAGCTATAATGCACACTGGCAGAAAGAAAGAACTCTCTGATTGAATATAAAAACAAAAGTCCAGGTCTTTTCTTTTTGACCTGATGGTTCATTTCATTACTGGCTGGTTTTTACCTTTTAGCAATGGTGTAAACACTCTTTAGAACTCTTCTGTTCTCAGTGTTATCATAAAAGCGATTTATCAATGATATGCTAATTTTCTTTAGCATTAAGACTACATATAAGTTAGCCTAATTTCCAGGAAAAGCCTCGGTCAAAGCCTCTGACCATCATCATGCAGAATCATTGTTAGAATCTGTTGCAGGGATCAGCTAATGGAAAAGTACATGTTAAAAAAGTGTTCAGGCAAGGTTTCCCAATTATGAAAAATTCAGCAGTAGACTAGCTGGATCTAAACCATTCCAGACTTACTGAGTGTCTTGCAATGGGGTTGTCTTTTGTTTGTGTTGTGCTGTTTAGAAAACTATTGCCAAGTCAGAGGTCTGGAGCTTATTATAATTCGTGTATGATATATACAATAAAAAAATAGCTGATTGAAATCTTAACCAAAAACAAGAAGCAAAAACTGCCTCGATGATCACAGACACAGCAAGAAATAACAGGCAGCTCTTTGTGTAACCTGTGTCTTTGAAAATTACTTTTTGCATTTGTTTTTCTTACTTTTGTTATTACCCTTTTACACAATGTTGAGTTGGTTTTTTTTTTTCCTTAAGAATTTGCCTTTAGAAACAGTCAGTGTTCTGACAAAAAAGTCTTTCAGGTATGTGCTGTGCCTTTGGTGGATATTTAAGCTTTTCCTTCCAGGAGTGGCAAAATAGAAATAGTATTGATTTCTCTTTTATAAATGTTCCTTTATACAATGGGTAGTGTATATATATTTCCAATGATGCATTCTTGCAAACCCAGTGAGATCAGTAAGACAACACACTTAAAAAACAGAGTGCAAAATCTGGTTTATTTAAAGAAAAAATAAAATAAAGAAATTGAAAATAATCATTCACACAAACTAAGGGAAAGAAAAAATGAAGAAAGTATGGGTATAGAAAGTTGATAAAACATTTTAAATCCCATTGGTTATTTTTGCTTTTACCCTATTTCTGGTAATTCTTGAGGTTTTAAACCTCAAGAAGTACAAACACATTTTTTATTTTAAAGATTTTTCCTCTGTATTTTCAGATCTCTGTGGATAATAAATTATGTCCAGCAGTGGAAGGAATTCCATTTTGCTTGGAACTACAAGTGATAAATCTTGATATAATTTCTAGAAAATTTGGAAAGGTTATTTGTAAATTATTACAACTTCAAACCCCTTCAACTTGATAAGAATATATAACCCTTGTTATTTGACATCAAGTCACTATATTAAACAAATTTATCATCTTATGAAGAAATCAAGTGACTAACTTTTGAACCTACAACAACCTCTTTAATTGATGCAAGGACATAGAGACGAAAATGACTGATTCTTGCAGTAAATTTTTGTACTCAGGTATTGCGCTGACTTTAATTGCCTTCTCCTGAGAGCAAAATTTTCACTGACGAGCAATAGCTGCCTTATTGAGTTAGGCCCCAATGAGCTACATTTATACAGAATCATAGAGTGGTATACACATAATCATACACATGAGCCAGTTCCAACTTCGCTGCTGTGGCCAGGGACACCTTTCACCAGATCAGGCTGCTCAAAGCCCCAGGCAGCCTGTCATTAAACACTCCCAGGGATGGGACATTAACAGCTTCTCTGGGCAACATATTCCTTTTTCTCACCATCCTTACAGTAAATAATTATTTCCTTATGCCCAGTCTAAATCTACCCTCTTTGGGTTTAAAACTGTTTTGCCTTGTTCTGCCACTGGAGACCCTGGTAAAAAGTATTTCTCTATCTTTCTTATAACCCTCATATTTTAAGGGCTGCTCTAAGATCTCCCCAGACACTTCTGTTCTTCATTCTGAACAACCCCAACTCTCTCAACCTATCTTAAAAGCAAAGTGCTTTAGCCCTCTGATATTTTTGTGGCTCTCATCTGGATCTGCTCTAACAGGTCCATGTGTTTCTTTTGCTGGGGACGCCAGAACTGAACACAGTACTTCAAGTAGGGTCTCACAAGAACAGAACAGAGGAGCAGAATCACCTCCCTTGACCTGTTGTAATTTTTTTTTTTTAATGCAGATGAGGATGTGGTTGGCTTTCTGGGCTGCAAGTGCACATTGCTGACTCATGTCCAATTTTTTCACCCATCAGTATCCCCAAATCCATCTCCCAGCTGTATTGTCACTGGGGGTTGCCCTGAACCAGGTGCAGCACCTTTTACATGACCTTGCTGGACTTCATGAGGTTGGCATGGGCCCGTTTCTTCAGCCTCCAGATGAAAACGTATCAAATGCATCACTCAGCTTTGTGTCACCTGCTTTGTGTCACTTGCTGGTGATGCACCTGATCCCACTGTAGATCATTGATGAGCATATGAAATAATTTTGGACCCAGTGTTAACCCCTAAGGAACACCGCTGCTTACTGGTCTCCTTTGGATACAGAGCCATTGACTGCAGCTCTTTGAATTTGGCCCTGCACCTAATCCCTTATCAATCTAATATTCCATTCAGCAAGCCCATATCTTGCCAGTTTAGGAGTAAGAATGCTGTGGGGCCTTACAAAATTCTAGGCAGAGGACATCATTTGCTCTTCCCTTGTCCACTGATCCAGTCTCTCATAGAATTGTAGACTCATAACCATTAGGCTCTTCCAGTCATTTTCTGTCCTTCTGCAGCTGATCTTAATAAAAACTTCACTCCATTCACACTTGTAAAGCTCACATAGCTTTTAAACAAGCCAACAAAGAAAAAATTAGTATATGTTTCTTCCATAGATGCCATTTTGTTTGTCTTTCTTTTAGTAGTATCAATAATATTATTTTTCTTTGAATTTAGTTTTAATTGGCTGGAAAATTTAAAGCTGAAACCAAGAAGGTGACCTGAAATTGATTAAAATTATATATAAAATCTGTTTATTGTAAATTCTACCATTACAGGGAATAAAATCAAATTAACAAAGACAAGACACACAAAACTAAATTGTTAACAGATTTTCCTTCCTACCTGAAAGAACTAAAACCATACTGTTCATATGGGAGAAACAGGGAGAGAAATACATTTGCACAGTGCCTTGCTTTTCTTTCTGCTTTCCACCAAGCATTTTCTCCTTCTTTTCACAGCTGGCTGACCTAATGGGGGCTCAAAGACTAATGTAGGAATCAAACCCTGAAGGATTAGTTGTGCCATTTAGCACTGGCTCTCTGCACAGGGAAGTGCAGCTCCGTACCTCTCTGAAAGGCAAACTTCTTGCACAACTGTCTGTATGTTGTGTCATCAAACAAGCCAAGCCAGAGCCTTTTTTTTTTTTCCTCCAGAATATTGAGCTGCCTTTCCTTTTTTAGGCAGTGAATGTGTAGGAAGCAGGGTGAGCCTCTAGCCTGAGCCACTCCCTTCCTCTTTTGGGCTGTGCAGCTGTGCGTTGGCTTTTATGAACACGTGTGGAGAGATGTGAACTTGTTTTGTCTGTACTCCAGGGTGGGTGGATGGGAGCCAGCTCCAATCTGTCAGAGAGCTGTGCTAGCTCAGCTCTGCACCAAACCTGCTGAGCTCTGCTCAGGCTCTGCAGTTATCGCTGAGCTGCACTGACAAACTCCTGCATCTTCGTAGTTCAAGATTGGGAAAGGGTTGGGTCTGGCCAGATCAAAATCTCCACAGGGTGTGTATGGAGATACTTCCAATCTGGGTCTGCATCTTTATTCCACTGTTGCACAAGGTGGGGCAGAGGGGTTGGCAAAAATGGAAATGAAGGGAAGCCTTCTTTGCATACTTTCATTTCCTTGCTATTTTAACTTCAAGCCATAGTGGGTTAAACTACTCTAAAATAGCTATAAGAGAAGTTTAGGACCATTTGTGCTTATTCACTCAGTGGAAAAATTGTCTCTGTTTGACTTCATTTGACTTTGTTTTTTTCTTTAACTGAATATAACTCAAAATGGAGAAATTTTCCTTTAGATTATTCACGATGCATCTCCTGGGTATCTACAGCATTTTAGATATTTAGTACAGATGTCGACAGCTGTGTTTTGGGTGGTTTTCTGCACTGTGGTGCCTGATGCTGTGATCAAGCCCACCTTGTTCTCATGTTAATTATCCTATAAACAATAGATGTCAGAAAAAACATACTGTTAGAAAGGGGAGCTAATTGTACTGTAATGATACCAAGAGCACCTAAGAGTGCCAAATGACAGTCAGATGACATCTTCTTCAAAGGCATATAGGGGTAATATAGGGAAGAATGTGAATTTATATAGGATACATGAAATCGTGTAGTCACTTTGAAAAGCTCCAAGAAGATTGTATGTCATCTATAATCCTAAAGAAAGTTAAGAATGAACTATCTTGATCCACAGTACCAGACAAATCCAAAGTAGTTCCATCAGATTTGTGATTTGGAACAAAAAAATTAGGCAAATCTGTAAGGCTGTCAGCTAATTTCCTACTTTATTATGAAGAGAACATGCTCCAGGGCTGCTCCAGTAAGCCATGTAGATGAAACTACACCAGATTCAACTCCCTTTATGCCAGATTGTCTTCTCATACTCCCCCAGCAAACCTCCATTCTTGCACATTTTCCACAACACAGTTCTAATGTCATTTCACACACTCTTCACTGGAAAACCCACACATGGCATAAATGTGAATTGGGAGAGCAAACAGAGCACATGGAGCCAGAAAGATGAGTGTCCCTCAGGTGCTGTGAGGTTTCACCAGTGTGCTTTAGGGAAAGTCCTCGCCTGTTCACAGGCCATGCTGCATCGTTTGGCTTGGGGAACCAGAAACCACTGCCTGGCAGAAGCTTCCAGAACAGTTAAACACAACAGTATTATTATGTTTAAGATGGGGTTGTAAAAAACACTTTAATTCGGGTTACTCCATTATGGCTACCTGTATTTAGAAAGAGAACTCTAAACTTCAGAAGAATTGGATCTCTGAAGTCTCATTTGGCCCAGCCAGAATCTGATGTACTGTGAAATATAGGTCTCGAGGGAAGCTTTGGATCTCAAGCATCTGCCTAAGTAGCACATTTCAGCAACTGAATGTCAAACAAAAGCTGGAAACAGTATGTAGGAGTGTGAACATACATCTGTGCATCTGTAAATACTTTATTTCTTGAAAAATATAATGCCATTAGTCCCAAAGCTGTTCAGGCCCTGAGTTTACCAAGTGTTTTCTTCTGGATAAAGTCAGGGCCAGCTTTGGAAGAGGGGTGCTTGAGGCAGTGCATTTCATGCTTTATCTTGTATAGTCTGGACAAGCCATTCATCCATGACTCCCAGGTATTTCCACTAACTTACAGAAATTTGAAATGGGATTTTCAACCTTTCAGAATAATTCTTTATCCTTTATGGTTTTCACTTTCTTGAGCTGATTCTTCCTCTGCCTCTCATGTTTAAACTCTTTTGTTTTGAACAGAAAGCAAAACCAAGGAGAATTGTTTGTTGGCTTAAGCATTACTGTATTCCCTCAGAATGGTTTCTCTTTCTAAATATTTCATAATTTTTGCAAGACAAAATGTGTCAGAAGAAGACATTCATAATGCTGAGTGACAGAACACCCATGATCTAGCAGTTGTGGCACTTTCCTGGAAGGTAGAAAATGTAGCTCAACACTCAAAAGAAAAAATTAGTCTGAGACACCCTTGTAAATGCAACAGAGATCCAAGTGAAATATTTTTTTCAGCCCAAACTCCGCCATGCCCCCACCCCCCACTCCTACCCCTATCCCCACCCTGATTTAAACAAACAAATGTAATCCTCTTTCAGACTTAATTTTAAAGGAGGGAGAGGATTGACTTGTCAGTTGACAGAAAAAAGCAACAATTGTACAATCCATCTGAAAGGAAAGACCTTATTGAGAAAGGGTGGAAATATAAACATTGGTCTCTTTAGATTTAACCCACCTAAAAATGGGAATGTTTGAGTTTGTTACTTGCTCACAGTTGGCTGCAACTTACTGTTAATTTTCCTTAATTATATTTGCAAGCAGTTGTTCAATTGGAATATATTAAAAAATCACTCAGGAGAGCTGTGGGTGGCATCCTCACCTCACTAAGGTCAATGAAAATACATCATTGTGAATCAGTTTCATCCTTTAAAGACAGAATACCCAAACTGAAGCTGATTTAAACTGTACAGCTTTACTGGAAATTGTTTATACATATTACACATTGTGGAGATTTCAAAGCTGTCATTTAAGTTCAGTCTCACTGTTGGGACACAGAATACATATGTTGGAAGCAATAAAGATGGCCTGAATGGGATTTATCTTAACAGCTGTGCTTCCTACCTGGCACCTGAGATAGTTAACTAAGGTCTGCTCGTAATCTTTGAAGAGTAGAAACTTAGGGAACACTTAATCTCTTCGTAAAGGAGAAAACTAATCTGAGTTTGTGTTGACTGTATAGAAAAAGCGACTAGATCAAGTATAGAGAACTATTACATACCTGCACAGATATGTGAGATGAATATCACTGTCCTTGTCCCTGACCTTGCCTTCCAATGCATCTGTGGGATTTTTAGCTCTTTGTTGCTTATAGCTGAGCCAAAAAAAACCCACAACTGTCTTCAGCGTGTTTTTCCAATTGTTTTCTTATGGATATTTCAGAGGAGAAAATAGGCAAAATTATATGTGTTTTAAATGAAATTAAAAACATTCCAAGCTCTTATAAAATTTTGTGGGCTTGGTTTGGAAACAGGCAAGGATGGGGAATAGTTGGTAAATGGACCCTTCATTGTTTTTTCCAGATGCTTCACCACTCTGAAGGAGCTGGAGTGCAGGCAGGGAGTCAGCTCAGGACTGTGACACGTACACATCGCTGCAAGTGTTATTGGAAATCACAGGGCTGCAAGCCTTCATTAATTTTAATAAAAGGGAGATTGCAAGAAAGGCAGTGCACCACCAAAAGGGAAAGGATTTAATTTCTGATTGCATATTCCTTCTTAAAAGAAAAAGATATTAATAATGTTTCCATGTAGTTGGTACAGTTTGGTTTTTTTTTTTTTCAGTATGATTAATAGGAGTAAAAACCTCTGGGTTTTTTAATTTTTCAGAAAAAATCTCAAAGCCAGGATGGCTTTTAGTGCTTTAAGGGCTCTCTTGGCCTTTTGTGCCTGCAAAAACCTCTTAGCAATTTCCCAAGAGAGGACTGTACCATGTAATTTCCAAGATTTAGAAATGGTAAATATACTGAATTTTTTGTCTGGCAATGAAAAATACATTAAAATAAAAAATACATGACTTTTAAAATATTTAGTTTTGGTTTAGATTGGCAAAGTAATAAGATGAGTGTAAAATCATTAAATTTGTGTTAATCTGTTTATTATGCTGTTTCCAGATTTCCAGTGACAAGTTGGGGACTTTTAAAATAATAAGAAGTAAGCTCCCTTACATCAATGATTTCCATATATTTGAAGTTCAGTTCCAAATTTTAATCCATGCCTTGGATATCCTACATACAGTTGTCTGAAATATTCTTACTTGGTACAGAAAATGGAGAAAATAGCTGTGAGGTTGTCTCCTGAAAACCCTGACATGTGATGAGGAGTATTCCAGGGCTATGGTATTAAATCTGAGCTAAAGGCATATGTCATACCCAAGCTTGAAGACTCTAATATAAAATACTTTACTCCTGGGGCTTCTTAAATCTCTGAAACAGTTAAAGATTAGGAATACCATTTGTGGCCTGAGTCTCCATAATCTCCTGGATTGCAAGAGTTTTGTTAAATGTTTTAGTGCTGGAATAAATGTAACCTTGAACTCTGAGTTCTAGCTTTTCAGTTTCTTTGATCTGAGCAAAATCAAAAAGTTCAAGAAACAGAGCCTAATTTTTCTTCTTACCCTTATATGTAGGAATTGGTTCAAATGCATAAACTAATTTTGCTATTATTACTAAAAGCCATGGTAGATCATAATTCTCAGTTTAGATTCAAATACAGAGAATTATGGATATAAAACCAATGTAATACAGGCATTACTTTTTTTCATGGAGTCTCAATTCCAAATTCTTAGATTTTTGTCTTCCAATAAAATTAATGAAAGACATATGAAAACATGTTAAAGGAGAAGGGTATTCATGCTGAGCTGAATGTGAAAGCATTTGGGAAACCTACAGACTGAATGCCAGCTGAAAGATCTTCCAACTTCTGTCTGAGCAATTAGGGTTTGAGACAGATATGGGATTTCCAGACCTTAAATGTGTATTTATGTCCCAGGGATTAAGAAGGTGAAGAGGAGTAAAAAAAAAAAAAAAATCTAAAAAATCAGTTGTTTCAGGAAAAAAGGATCATTTCACAGTACAAATTCTCTGTACACAGGTCTGTGCAATATTGCAGGAGCTGCCTATAGACTTGGCAGTGAAGGAGGAGCCAATGCAAGTCCTGTGTCATGCTCAGAGGAAACAAAAGCACCATTAAAAAGAATAATTCCTCTAAATAACCAAGTGCCAAGATGTGAAGTAAGAAATATTTGCTGCAACGCAAGAAGAGTAACAATGTTTTCATCCATTCCAGTATGATATGGAAAACTTATTTGAGACTCTCTCAATCATGACCTCAGACTGGAGAACCTCCTCACTGGAACAGACTTCAAAGGTTCAATGTTTTCAAGATTATAGGGCATGTTTTAGTGAAGCAGCAGCTCTCTTCCAGTCTCTCTGTGTAAGGATGCTGCAGTTTTGCAATGAGAATTCTTTTTGGCACAATTCTGTCATTCACATCCACACTGGGCTGTCGTAAACCACACAGACCCCTTTTGAGCAGAGTTTCATTATCAACTTGAGAAAAAAACTCTGGAGTACCAGTGCAAACCATACTTATTGTATTCTTTCCGGTATAGAAATGGGAAAATAGCACATGGATGGACACTCCAAGTGAGAAGAGAGGAAGGTGAAATACCTTCTGCAACTGTTGAGCTGTAAAAGTTCAAGTGGTAGAAAGGTGTTTGGTTCACATGGCCGGAAAATAGACGAAGTTGGCTGTGGACTCCTTTTAAAGGGGTTAGGTCATGGAGATGCATACCACATCTTTGACAGCACAGGGGACAACTAAAGTGTTGTCAATATTGTTGAAAGTGTTTTTGTACCGTGGGGTGTTTGAATGTCAAATTTCAAGTTTGTTGCTGGAGCTTCTATGTTTCATTCAAACTGCACAGGTACAGAGTTTCCTAGGTCAGAGTTCAGATGCTTAACAATTATAAACACTGAAAAGGGGAAGTTAAATAAGTTGGAAAATGAATGTACTTGGGTTTTAAAATTGTGCTTAGAAAATAGTATTCCATTTCCATCCTGGGGATTCAATACTTTGTCAAGACTTCAATAGCATTCCGAGTTCAAGCTGAAGTTTGTATTTGTGAAAAATTCACCTGTTTGTAATGTGTGCTAATGGAAGAAAGGAAATCCTTCCATGTCTTTTATTTTCTCCTTCACAGAAAACACATTTTCCTGATCAACAACAGAGTATTTATATATTACAGAATCACAGAAACATTTAGGTTGGAAAAAACCTCTAAGATCATCAAGATCAATCATAAACATACGCACATGCTTATGTACCAAGTGCCAGTACTGTTGTATAAAACAATATCTTGGACTTGATAATCTTAGAGGTCTTTTCCAACCTAAGCAATTCCATGATTCACTATGTATGTAAAAATAGCTTCAAGTATATTTGTGTAATATATAGCCATATGTGTATATATGCGTGTATGTATATCATAGAATCATAGAATGGTTTAGGTTAGAAGGGACCCTAAGGATCATCTCATTCCAAGCCCATGCCATGGACACAGACACCATACCCTAGGCCAGGTGGCTCAGAGCCCCATCCAGCCTGGCCTGGAGCACCTCCAGGGATGAGTGTGTGAGTGGAGGGTGTGTATGGACGTGGATATGTACACATACATATACATCTGTATGTGCATTCGCACACATACATCTATATAAATACATTTTATACATATATAAATACAAAATAACTGGATTACTGTAAGTAAATAAAAGTTACTTCACTACAAGGATAATCATGATGCAAAAGTAAGTGTGTGTAAAATGTAAATTAATTTTAAAAAACAAAGTGTTTCTATCCATGTAAAGATGTTTTGGTGCATCTAGTACATAGAAAAATCAGGACTGTAAGTGTTTTTAGGATTGTGAGAGATGAAATTGCTGAAAAGATTATATGTTTTGGTTCCAAGTGGCAACAGTACACCGGATTTGGTGCTCTTGATCTGTTTCTCATAGTTTGTCTGTAACTGTTGTTCATGTGGTAAAGCTTAGAGAGATGCAAGTCTTGAAAATTTTCAGTGAGCTCTACTTTTGGAGCTTCATAAAGAATGGACTGGTTGAATTTTCCTAAAATTCTGCCTTCAGACTGAGGTGGAAAGCAGGAACAGCTGTTTCGAACAATTATTCTAGTAAGAATAAAGCAGTCAGAATGAATCAATGAGAAAGGATCCAGTAAATTATTCTTATTTTGGCACATATTTTTCAGATTTGTTCTTGTATATATCAGAACCAACTGCCTTTTTGAAAAAAGCTGAGATATAATATAAATTTGCCATGTTTTTGGCTTTACTTAATTTTTAAACAGATCCACCCACATTACTAAAAATTGGTTATAGTTCATCAGCATAGTTGACTTCAGAATTATATACAGATAGTATATTCCACTGATTTGAAATATTTGGTGCTTGAACTGGATAGTGCTAAATTGATGTTGCTAAATTCCTATGTGTTTAGCGTTTCCAGAGTGCATTAGAACTGAGACACATTGTTATGATTGTCATATTTTGGCTTCAGCATTATGACTTTTTTTAGTTCAAGCATAATAACTATACTGATTTGGACTATCCCCAATGCTTTTTTTCCCAGCACCAGTAAGCTTTTGATAATACCTTTCTAAAGCCAATGCATTTATGATTTCGCTGTGATTCTCAACCTGGCATGTCACAAAAGCAAAGGTTTTGGTGGCTTGTTTTGATGTTTATTTAAATCACTTTCATTTAAAAGTTGTTATTGCAAATACAATGAGAAGAGGCTTTTTTAAGGTTTCCAAGACTGTTCCTCAATCCAACTTGGAAATTATTAAAAAATAACCCAATTTTCATTATTTGACAACATTTTCTTCCTGTGTCAGTACTGGATAATGCAGATCAAAGGTAAAAACTATGAAAGAATAGAGACTTTTATAGAAAATGTAATTTTAGGCAGCTAACATTTATTTTCTGAATTCGAGGCAGTACTTGTTACTATTATGAAAATAGATATGAATATGAATATTATAACTGTTATTATAATTAATATTATTGTTGTTGTTCTGTTGGTGCTTTTATTATTAACATTATTCCTTCTGTAATTAAACTGGAGAATATTTGTAGAAATTGTCAAATAAATATAATTACTGCCAAGATTTGGTCCTCATGCATGGATAGTTCTATTAGATTCCTTTGAAATTAACTATCAGTGGCAATGTGTTGAAGCATGTCTTTTCCCAAAGAGGTTTTTCAAAAATTCTGTTCATTTTTATATGCATGATTAATGTGTGGTACCATGCCTGCATCAATTGTTAGTTAAACTGCAACTTGCATCAGAAACATAGCTTTTTGCAGAAGGATTCAATGTCTTGCTGTTCATTTTCTTTTGGAGTAATTGTAAAACCTACTGAGTATTTTATTAAGGGAATGTGTTCCCTCCCAAAGAGGGACAGACAGCTCAATTTATTTCTGAACAATGCTCTGCTGTTTCACTACAGGCTTTATATCTGACCTAATGCCTTGTAACTCTGGTACCTGGCATACATCATGTTAACTTGTACATGTCGCTTTTTTATTCAATAGATGCAGTTTGGCAAATCTAGAGACTGTCCCATATACAATAGCTTCAGAACAGCAAATCCTTATTGTCCACATTCCATCTCTGTCTGGGAAAAATTCTGAGTCCACAAAGGTTTTAATGCCACCGCTTATTACAAGCCACTGAGATATAAACAGATTATTAAAATGAGGCATATGCATCATTTAAGAGAACTAGAGGAGGGCAATTTGTCTTCATCCCCTGCAAGAAGAAAGGCTGTTTTATTTTAAAAGGAATGCAAGGTATTAGAAATCACTTGCTATTTACCAGAGCTGTAGCTACAAAGTATCACACAATGTTGAAAAATTCGCTTTTAAAATAATTTCAGCACTAAACACTGAGATCAAGGTCTAGAGTAATTCCCAAATAACACAACTAATTGCTACAATTCTTGAAACTAGGAACCTAGGTTGTAGACCAGCAGGAAATCAAGAATAATCAATGTGGCTGAGACTAAGGAATCTCTGAAGACACCATCCTCCGCTACCCAACGTATTGCATTAAGAACAGAAATTTTTCTGAACTTCCCCTTCCCTTTTTAGTTCAAGCAGCAGGTCTTAAGTGTGTTTTACTTTAAAAAGCTATAGGAAAAAAATAGAAATAATTCGAAAATCAGGTAACAATCCACATATTTCTTTTCCTGCAGGGCAATTGCTAGGATGCTCTCTTGCTTCTGGATCCCTAGGTTCTGCATCACTGGTTGTATAGTGGCCCAGCTTCAACGAGTCAGAAGAGTTTTCTTCCTAAAATTTCTATATACCTTCATTTTCTATTACCACCAAAGCTCAAATATTCTTCACAACATGTCTGCTAGAACACTTTCTGTTAGAAAGTATCAGGATGTTTTTTAATTCCCTCAGGTTGGAATTGAAATCAAGCTACTCACTTTTTAAAATTAATTTGCTTACTACATTGCTGCTATGCAAATAGTCAGGGGAATGTCAATATCACAGTAAAACAAGGTGAAAGCAATGGTTGAGACCGAAATCTATTTGGAGGCCTTTTTAATAAACTATATTTCCTCATGGACATGCAAATTTGGATATTTCTTTCCCTTGGCCCAAAACTGGAGTTGGATTTTAATCAAGAACGCCACAGCCCAGGATGCTCCTGTGCTGGCAAGGATGGGGAGGAAATGTGGAAGACTAATTGGAAAGTATTTGATGAGCATGGAGTACAGGGCTGCAATATGAATTTAATATGTTATGGGACTGAACTGAGAGCACACCTTCTCCTGAAACTCTCTTAGGTGTTGAAATAGGCACTTTAGGCCCTTTCCTACAAAACTGAGGTTAGGCCAACAACTGCAGTTTAACTCTGTCAGCTGTAGAATTTAACCCTGTATCTGGTGATGAATTATTTTCCTTACAGGTAAAATCAGACTACTTTAGTAGCCTTCAGTTGTTGTTTTAAAACTGATACAATAAATCTTCTGTATCATCATGTACAAATAAAAATGGTGCCATGTAATCAAGTGGTCAGAACATACAGAGATTTGCTTTGGATGTGCTCATTCCAGCAGGACCAGAAGAAGGGTGAAACACTACAAAGGCAACCTTGATGTTTCAGTAATTTGCAAATCATTGCTTTCACAGTAGCTGGAATACAGGAATGTTATAAAATAATTTTTATTAAACCAAGTTTTGTTGGAGAGAGGAAAAGAGAGAAGTAATAAAATACTTAAACTGGGAGGAATACTTGCAGATTTAAACACCTACCTAATTTACAAATGTAAAGTCAAGTGCTAATACTTGTGTGGAAGAAGTTGCCTTTGAATACATAGAAACCATGCTGTAAATCAGGGCAAGGTGTGAAACCAGAGGTTTGTTTTTTTTAAATTTTTTTTATTTAATGAGAGAAGATTTCATTACTGGCAGAAAGAAGGGTTCAGAAGGACTGCTCTGGGATTTATTTAATTATTTCATTCTGTGGGATATAAAGGCAGGCAGTTCCTGTGGTGCAGAAGGGAAAGATAACAAAGCCATTACATTTGTCCTGTGGTACAGAAAGAGAGAAGAGGAAGGGCAAGGGAGAAGTAAGTATTTTTAGAAATTCAGTGGAATTTAATTTTGCAATTGATCCTCTAAAATTTGCTCTTGCTCATAGCAGTATGTGCTCATACCCTGTGGGCATGTAACCACAGCCACCAATTTCAGTGGGTTTTATTGGCACAATTACATCATTATGTTGCTTATATCATGGAAAAATTTTTCAGGAAGAAGAAAGATACAGAAAATCTTGGAGAAAAGGAACTCTTCATCACTTTGTTTTGGTCAGTCATAATTTCATGGAAGGCTGAGTGTCATTTCTCACTGTGGTTGAGTTGTACATGACATGAAATGAAGTAAAACACACTAGACTCATATAACGTTTTCAGAATCTAATTCCTTTCATTGTATTTGGGGTAATGCAGGTTTCTTTTTCTATCTGAATCATAAGGGTGCCTCAAAAAAGATGCCAGAGATGGGCTTTTACTTTGGGGAAAAAAAAAAAAATTGTTTTCCCCATAACTTACTAATATAAAAGAGATTGCAGGTGCTGTTCTCCCTCTTCTCTTCAAAGGTTGGAACTAACCCAGGTCAAAATTTCAACTCCATGAACTCAGTGGGAAAACTCCCGCAGACTCTGCTGGGGTCAGGAAGGGTAACATTAGATAATTGTCACTCTTCTCTCTTCCCTTTGGCCTCAATAAAATAGGTTGAAATGGTTCTGACTCAGATTTAAAGATGTATGGTTTTCAAGCTCAAAAAGTTGTTGAATGAAAGCCGAGACACATATTATTTAAATGACTGCAGCATGTTTGGGACATAGTTATGTTACAGGGTGTGTACAGCAGGGAAAAACACTGTGTAGATTAAGAATTGTTTACTCTGAAAACCCTAGGCAACATCCCCAATTTTAAGTTAAATGTGAGCCATACAGGATTTCTCTGAACTAACAAGATGTAAATCAAATAATAGCAAGAAGACATGTAATATTAAAACATAATTCTAACTTGTGAGGATTTTATTTCTCATTTATTTGGGTGGTTAAATTACCATTTACACTATCATTCACACTAGAGTAGAATGGAGATTTTAACTGTGTTGGCTGCTGAACCAGCTGTGGAATAATCAAACAAAGAGGGACATGGAGACAATATGGCTAAAAAGTAGTGAGGTGTCACTCAGCTTCATACACACAAATAAGAACAAAACAGAACCAGTGAGGGGATTAAAAATGTCGTGTCCTAGAGCATATGCAGATGCTAACAAACAAAGAAACTCAAGTCTTACACTAATATACATTGACTTATATATTTCCTATGAAGTGGTGCCATTTTTCCAAAGCAAAACTATTTGACTTTTCAATTCAAACAAAACAGATTGGCTGAAGTTAAAATAAATGAGATTTTGAATGTACTGTCAGGTATTTAACAGGCAGTTTTCTGACTGGGCAAATTTGAAAAGATCACAAAAGATACCTGATATGACATTAATTTTATGTTTTTTGTTTCTGTTCATGTTGATAAATGATGGTTTTCATCTATCCGGAGGTTTGGTTTCATAAGAGGACAGAGTTTTAATGAAAAATAATCAAACAACCAAAAAATTTAATCTAAATTGTTGAAAGAATAAAATTATATTAAGCAGCCCTTTAGGGGACCTAAAGCAAAATAATTTTTTTTTTGTTATTTATTTAGAAGTTTGGAAAAACAATATACCCTTGGAAAAGATGCATTTCACATAGAAAAAAGGCACAGCTAATTTCTCAAATAACAAGCAAGACATAAAATACAGAAATCAACTTTCTGAAGTGAATTCCTACAAGAAATCTGTGTGCTGTCTGGGCACTAGACCAGAGCAATTTGTGTGTGGTCGTTCGAATGAAAAAACAATATGCAACTCTTATTGAAGGAAGGGGAATTTGGCCCATAGAGTCATTGCTTACTAGTCAAAACAGAGATTTAAGAAAATATAGACTTGTCTTTATTCTAATATGTAGTTTTGGAGTAAATCAAGGAGAGCTC
Source organism: Acanthiza pusilla (assembly GCA_036630365.1). Classification (NCBI taxonomy): domain Eukaryota; kingdom Metazoa; phylum Chordata; class Aves; order Passeriformes; family Acanthizidae; genus Acanthiza; species Acanthiza pusilla. The sequence continues at coordinate 42,967,831 of JAXCHO010000079.1, forward strand.
TGTTTGGATTAGTTTTTGCTGAATGCCCCTGTTTACTTGTACTAAGTGCTGCTGAAGAAATAGAAGAAGACATAGACCAGACATTGTATAATTTAAACAGTCTGATAACAGAAAACATACAGTATGCTAAGGGGAAGTGTCTGTTGATTTTGATTTACTTTTCATTCATTTACTAGTTTAAATAGATTTTAAGCCACCTGCATTAATTTGAACAAATTTGACTAAGAGTTGGCTGAAGACCAGAATAACTGCAGAGGCAGCACAAGAGAGGGAAAGTCATGTTGTAGAGCTAGAAATAAGGTGAAATTTAGCAGTATAAATGAATTCATGAAGATCTTAAGGCTAAGAAAATTTAAATTCATGGCACAGGAACTGTTTAATCAGGAATTATACATAAATTTTGCATAAGTGATGGATTAAAGCATAAGGCTTAGGGTGCACATGCTGGCATCTGTGAGTAAGGCATCACGGTGCCCTGAAGAGTATCAGCCTGGCCCCCAAACAAGCCAAAATCCTGACTGAAAGTCACTAAATCTCCAGTCAGAGCACAGGGAGAGTTAGAGATACCGGGATGATGATCCAGAACTTGTTCTTAAGCAGAAATGTATTCAGTGCAGAACTGCAGCTGCACTCATGTGTCATCCTCGGAAGATCCAGACCTAGGCTTGTCTGTCTGCTCAGCACACAGGGCCAAATCTCTGACAGTTCATATGGGAAAGGCAATGTTTGGCACAGGCTCCATCTTACCTGCTGAAAGACCAAAACGTAGCCAAAGCCAGGCAGCTTGGGAGAAGGTGTGACTGCACTCGGTGTTTAAGGTGCAGAATTTGGTAGTTTAAGTCAGTACAAAACTCCCCTAGTTCTGGTACTGAGCTGACCTGGGCTGGGATCCCAGATGTTGGGACTGCAGCCTGGAAGGAGACATGCATTCCACCCACACCCTGATAGCACAAACATTAGCAGAGGGACTGTGTTTCTCCAAGGTTAATGCCTTACCGCAGGAGTACAATCTGTTTTCCATCTGCCTCTCCTAACTCTTCTCTCCCCACCAGTGAATCCTGGAGCAATTTCAGCAGTAGGCATGTGGAGTGTGCTTCCTTCCCTAAACCACAGAGTGATTAGGGCACTCTGCTGAGAGCGATGGGTTTGAATCCCTATAAACAGGTTAAAATATTATTGCAGTCTTTTTTCATCCAAATCCTGGGACTGGAAGCCAAAAGTAACATCAAAGCAGTATCATTTCCTTCCTATCCTTAGCAAGACTTTAGTAACACGATGGGTATACAGTGCTCGTGCAGTCCTCAGTTTGATCTTGTTGCCAGCAAGGAAGACATATGCTAATTGTAGCGGATTCAGTTGTCTGTCACTCAAAATGACTTATTTTGAGTATGATTGGGGGAAAAAAAGTTGTCCCTAGGGAATTCTTTGACTTGCTTCTTTTCTTGAATGGATTATATAGGAAATAATTTTCTCAGTTTTGTCGCATATTAGGAACCATAATATTTTCTTCTTTTCTGGATGCACAGCACCCTTCAGTCCCATTCCACCCCCCTGTCATGACCTCTTTCATTTTCAAAACATTTTTCTCCTTGTACTGAACTCCCTGTGTTAACGCTCTCCCTGTTGCAGCACACTGGTGGAACGCACAGTCCTGTTCCAGATACAAATGTTTGGCATGATGTTCCCAGCTTGGAGTCAACTGTTTATGACTTTCCTCAGCAGCACGACAGCACTCTCTGATTAAATATGCTCAGATTTCTCTCTGTTCTGCTTTAGTTTATGTTGTCCAAAAATATGACAATTAAATTCACCTACTTGAAACCTCACCAAAATAAATCATCACTATTTTGTTTGAAGTTGTGGCTCTCGGAACAGGCCAATAAACTCCTAGGAAAACAAAGCTACAATAAGTGATTGGCAAGAATCTTTCTACATGCAAAATGAAGGTAGAATCGAAGAGGAGTACAACACTGGGATGTTACTGTGTCAGTGTGCTGCAGTGGAATTTTCATTTATTACCATCAAACTATGGCTCTCTATAAATACCTGAAAGGAAGTTATAGTGAGGTGGGGTCTGTCTCTTCTTCCAAGGAACAAGCATAGGCAAAAAGAGGAAATGGCTTCAAGTTGCACCAGGGAAGGTTTAGATTGAAGATTAGGAAAAAAATCTTCACAAAAAGGGTTGTCAAGCACTGAACAGGCTGCCCAGGAAAGTGGCTGAGTCACCTACCCTGGAGATATTTAAAAGATGTGAAGATGGGGCACTTAGGGACATGATTCAGTGGTGACTTGGTAGTGCTGGATTAACTGCTGGACTTGATGATCTTAAAGCTCTTTTCTAGCCTTAATACTTCCATATCAATTTAAATAGGATTATTCTCCAGTTGTATCAATTTGGTGACCCTGAATTTAATTGCTGTAAAATATTATTTAAATTATTTCAGTTCTATTCACAAAATAACATTTTCAACATTTTCAAATAGTTTTGCATAGTAAAAGATGAAGAGAAGAAGGAAAGGGAAAGGGCTAGGAAAAGAAGAAAATCCTCTTTATTCTGTAAGTCAGACATCAAAATAGTCACATTTTTCCTAAATTTGTCAGAAAATATTTCCATGGGTAGATAGCTTCTTTTTTTCTCAGGAAAGTCTCTATTTACTCTGTTACTGTGTGTATATAGCAGTGGAGCTGACCCAGTTTTTCTTTTTTTCTTTTTTCTTGAGCATTTAGATACTCAGTAGAACATAGAAATATGTAACATAATGATTTTGTTTCTTGACGGTGGTTTGGACACTGATACAGTGTGTAGGACTCTGGCTTCCTTCCTTTAGTTTAGGGAAATGGTTTGTTTGTACAAAGTATAACTGTAGCAAAGTAAAACATTTACAATCAATGGAAATTTATCTGAAGAAACACAAAAATATTCCAGTAGAGGTTAGTGTAGGAGAATAATGAAGTGACTGTTCTTCAGCCACACAACACACAGTGCTACCCATAGAACAGGCTGCCCTATAAACAAGCACCAGCTGCTATCTATTGTTTTACATTAATTATAAACTTTGTAAGGACAAAGCGGGATATCATCAAGTCCCAAAATCTTCTTATGTCAGTCTCGTGCTGGTTTTAGGTCAAGTGCTGGTTTATTTGGATACTGTTAATCTGACTGGAGTCATAGATGAATATTTTACTTCTTTTCCTAAAGATTAGAAAAAAAGGTCTCTCGTTTGAGATTCAAGACTGAGAGGCAAAGGTGATAGCAGAAGCATGATCTAGCAATTAAAGTCTGAAAGGCAGGGCATACAGGCTCAGATTTTAAAGGTTTATGATTTTCAGACATTCCTCCCTGGGAAATATTCCAAGGTGACCATCCAAAAGTTAACTGTCCCACTCCTGAAAGATTTGTCTCTGGTTTTGGGTTCCAAGCTTCATCTTACTGCTGTTAAAGCTTAATTTGAAAACCTGATCTTTTGCTACTTCTCTTCTCCAAGGAAAACTATTGAAGTAGGTGAAACACCTTTAGATAATTGTTATTTAGAAAATGTTTCTTTTACTGAGGAAGCTTATGTAAAAGCAAACTACCAGACAAGAGAATTTATCTAGTTTTACAATTGATATTACAATTAGGCCGATAAAAAAAATAGATTTACTGCGGAAAAGAAACACCTGCAAGTAGGTCCAAGAACAAAGAACTGCTGTAGCCAGGAAGCCTATTCGAAAGTCTGTGCAGGACTTGCAGTGTCTCAGGATAGACAGACAAAGCTTTTTTCACACTAAGACTTTTTAAGATCCTCTCTCAGGTTTCAGTCCCTTCCTTTCCTGCTCCACAGGCCTGATCCGAATGGCAGAGGGATCCCAGTGAAAGAGAGCTGTGCCCAGGGCTGGATCTCCCGAGATCACATCCCCATCCCAGCTGGGCACTCAGGCTGCCTTTCCACCCCTTTGCCTTGAGCTGTTTCCCCCAGGGCAGCACCCATCAGCACCGTAGGGGGTGGGTGGCTGCTTGTGGCCCTTCCCTGGAAAATTAAATGAGTCCTGGAAGAGCTAAGAGATGTTCCTGTGTGTTAGTAAGAGAAGGAAAAAGAGAGCACAACATCAGTCTTACTGACTTCTTGGGAAAACACCACAATGAATAGATTATTACAAAGGCAAGGAAATCCTTTTCTCTTGACATGATCCTAGGCCTGTATTTCAGGGAGAATTAAAAAAAAAAAATCAAACCTGACAGAAGGGAGAATGCAGGAACAGATACCTCATTATGGCTCTGGGATTTAAAAAATACTCATCTTTTGTGGTTTACCTTGGTGTGGTAACTAGAGAGCAGAGTTAGGTTGGAAATCTCACAGGGCTCACTGTTTTGGCATCAAAGTCTCCACACCCAGCTCAGAGGGATTCTGGCCATCTAATATGAGATTTGTTACTCCTTTTCAAGGGGCTGGAGTCCTGTTGGGACATGACCTTTGAACCTTTTCTCTTTCCTTTTTTTACCCTAGAAGAACTTAGGGAGGTAGAAATTTTGACATGTCAAGAAGTAGATTCTGCAGAGCAAGAAAAAGTGATACAGCTATCAGCCTCATGACAAATGGCAGTGATTATATCCTAGCAGGCCATCTGTGACTAATTTATGGCATCACAGGTGCACAGGAGGCAGAGGAAAGTAGGCAGTTCAGTAGGGAAAGGACCTGTAATAGTCTCTCCGTAGGGACTGCAAAGGTTAATTGACTAGGGAAAGGAAAAATTCAACAGGCTCTAATCATAGCTGGGATTTGACATCAAAATAAAAAGAAATGCTTGTTAAAGTACAGGAAGGAAGGAAGGAAGGAAGGAAGGAAGGTTGAAATATGAATGATAAGTATTTTTATCCTTAATCTGCCACATTGTTTCCTTGCTTACAACATTTTTAAAAGGCAAAGATGTATTTTCAGTGAAAATATTTTCTTCCATTATAGTAACCAGTAAGAAAATATTGAACAGCTGTAATAGCTATAATGTAATACACCCTGTAGAAAGCAAAATATGTTCTTGAAATGAGCACTGGACAGCAAGCACAGCCTGACACAGTTCAGCAGGGAGCACCTAAATGAACTAAGGTCAAACCCCCTCTTCCCTGATTTTGCAACAGGTTATCACTATCTTCAAGAGCAAGCCTGCATTTCTCCTTGTGACCTGATTAATTTTTCTGTGTAAGTGGAAGGATGTGAGGCAGCTGTGTGATGGGAGCGGTTAGATCTTTGCTCTAATTCAGAGGCCAGGAGCTGCTCAAGCCAAACACCAGCAGTGGGAGATTTCCTAAGATGTGGAGAGCATCATATCTGGCTGCCTCTGACTCCTCAAGCAGGGACCCATTAATTTGTAGGGGCAGCATTGGGAGAGTGTTTGGAGTGAGCCACATGTTTTGGTTCTGTGGCACTTTAATGATTCTGCTGTAATGCTCCTGGCCCATGGATGTGTGCTTGCTACTGTGACAAAATCTGCACAATATTAATAAAGGCATTTAAAATCCAAATATTTAACGTTATTGTTTTACATTGCTGAAAAATGTGGTCAATAATATTGTAAAAAGAATTCTCAAGGCAACAAAGCCCAAATTTGTTTAAAAACCCCCGAAACTGTTTCAGCAGCATTATTTTGGTTGCCTGCTGCATTGGTTTGTTTGTTTTTCTATGATCACTGAATTTGCTCAGAAGAATGAGAATGATTATTTAAAAATAATTTTCTTTAGCCCTATTCAGTGTGTCTCCCAGATGCCTAAGCATGAATTAGAAACACATTTCATGAAAAATAAAACTGTAGTGAAGAGTAAAAGTAATGACAAATGTGCTTGTTAATTCTTTTGGCTGTTTACTGGCCAGAAAAAAAAAACAACTTTTATTCAAACAAATGATCATAATCTAAATTCTATTAGCTTATATCATGCCCAGAAAACTGGATTGTGAGGAAGGCAAGGGATTCAAGAAAGCTCCATCTCCTTGTCCTGGAAAAGAGACCAGTTTGTAGGTTTCCTTGTAATGGTCATTTGAGAGTAGTAAACTAATCTAAAAAATGACAGCTTTATCACAGATTCGGGAAGTGTCTAAGCAGGGGATTAATGAGGAGTAGGTGTTCTACTCTGTCTCTCTCTGTCTCTCTCTGTTGTGCCTTCTCTCCACAGGCAAACCCTGGACCATAATCCTGCAGTGAAAGTCAGACAGATTGACCCAATTCCATGCTGATGAAAAAACATATTCATCTTCTAAAATCATAAAATTGGCTCATTAGTCAATTAATGCATGCTAAAAGCAGCAACAACAAAAACCACAGCAAAAAACCCAAAATACCCTTCTGAAATGCTTCTATTGGTTTATAAGTTTTAAATTTTATTTTTGTATTTCCCTGTTTTTCACAGTCAGGAAAAACTGGAAGATTTTCTAAGGAATGGAACTGAAGATGTCATCCTGATGTAATGGGTGGTTTCAAGAAGTTGAGACACAAGAAAAATGTCTTGAATGATCTTAAACATAGAATGGTTATTGTCATTGCTATATCAAATGTAAGCATTCTAATAGCAAATTACAAACCAGAGAAAGAGGAATGGAATTTTTTGAACATCCCAGGCATTAACATTTCTGCTCTGTCTCCAGCAAAAATTTAATTACTTCACTCTGATTTTATTATATATTTCTTTTTGCAGATAAAAAGCTTTTTCTCATGGAGCTCGTTTTTGGTGCTTTTTTAATGCCTCATTTGAGGGGTGTGTGTTTCAGGTGATCATTGGTTCTTGCTCCCTAACTGGCTAAGTTACTCTAATTTTATCAGAAAATAGGTTGTGCTGGTTTTGGCTGGGGTAGAATTAGGTAAAAGCCATTATTTTTACCCTTTTTAGTATATGATCTGGTTGCAATATTGATTTTTCAGAGATGGATGAATGCTACAGGGAAAATACCTTTTTACAGAGAGGATTCAAGGCGCTCTAGGGATGGTGTTTAGACAGATAATCTCTGAGTAACATTTTCCCTGAAGTGTGGGTTGGTTCAGGAAAGTATTTGCTTTCCTGATAAGAAGCCTTTGGACATTATCCCAGGTAGTGGAACTAATACATATGATACATTTGTATATTGTTACAATCAAATTTTGATATCTTAACCTACTCTTCAAAAAATGTTGTGTTTTAACTTTCCACTCCTTAGCCTGCAGGTGAGATTAGTTTCATTATCCTTTCTGCTGTGGTAGATTCTATAGAACCTCTCCAGGGTGTTTTTTCATAGCAAAAGTATTTGAAAATATTTTTTTGTAATAAACTAACACATAGAACACAAACAGCGTGATTTGAAGTTTAATCTTCAGGTGTTTTTTAAAGAAACTAAAACCAAATGCATCTCTAATATAATGTTTTACCTATTTACATTGGAAACAGCTTTAGGTGGGTGAGGTTTGCCAGCGATGTACATATGAGAAAGTGTGATTTCTCTGCATATGGATCCTGTTCTGCTAAACAATAAATACAACTGTGAAGATCAGAATATCAGATTTGTATATATACAGAAGAAGTAATAGGCTCACCAGCATTGATCTGCTTGTGCTTATCCATTTTTCCTGCTGGAGGGGAAAATAAAGGAAGAAAAAAGTCTTCTACCTACAGAGAATTAATACAGAATTTATTGCATAAGCACATACTCAGTTACTTCTTGACTGCTAGTCGTAAACCATAGTTCCTTTCTTTGTCTTCTTCCTGAGTTATAGGTTAACAAATCATGAATTTGGCTGTGGACTGTGTGCTATCTGCTTTCACTGTTGCCTCACTCTTCCTTGCTCCGTTTCAGTGCTCCGTGTTTCAAAAACATACCCTCCTCTGCTCTGTTATTTTTCTCCAGAATGCCTCAAAAGTAGTTCTAAAGCAAATTGTCTTGCTAAGATAGTATTTACATAACATAGTTTTCAGGATTTATACCAGAAATACAGAGAAAAAGTTGTTTTCACAGTTTGTAAAAAAAGCAATGAAGAGTCATAGTGAAATGTCAACACAAATTTATGGATTGCAACAGGAATTTTGGACCAGCATGGCAAAAATAAAGGACACATTTAAATCACTTTATGTGGCTCATTCATCTACACATCTTAGAGAAATAGAGATCAGAAGAGAACAATAGAGGCATTGAGGTTATACATGGAAAGAAATTAAAAAGGAAAATTAACATATGGCAAAAATGAAAAACAGAGACTAAATTCTGAAATTAATTTTGTGTCACTCTTCCATTTCTTTCACAATTATGCCCTTCATGTCTTTTCTCATGATTGACTTTCTATTTGGGCTTTAGAAAAGTGCTGTAAGCTCAGCTCTAAATTTATTTAGGCCACAAATTTCAAATTCAGACTATCCTGACATTTGTGTATCTTCACATTTGAAAGAATGGACCTTGAGAGCTCACTGCTTGAATCAGAACTTTCTTAATTTGGCTGTCAGAACAAAAATTACTTTTATTCAAGCTGCAGGGGATTACTAAAGCTCTGCTTTATACCTCACATTTTCCTCAATGTAGTTGGGGAGTGTGGTTGCACTTAGTGCAGTTAGGGAGAAGGGGATGCAGATAAAGTTTTCTCCTCTAAGGTCAGTCAAGGTCAAGTCAGCTCAAGTAAAACTCAGCTGCTTGGACTGATTTTTCACTTTTTTCCCCTGGATCATATGATTTAATAAATCAGCTGTAGAGCCTTGTATATTCCTCTTCCCCTTTGCTGAACATCAATTGCTTCTGACATGCACTTGATAAACACAGCAAAAGTGTTGACATATTGTAAACCAGATCAGGGCCAGCTGATACAATGAACATTCCCTGCATTGTGAATTCCAGTTGCGTGGAGCAACCACTTTAGGGGTTGAGGGGTTATTTCTCACTGTCCAAATGATGGATGGAAAATATCAAACAGCTGAAGTGTCTTTGTACAATGACTCAAGTAGTAGAGCATGACAAATAAATGAGTGTTTTATGTTTAATAACCTCTCCGTAAAAAAACCAAAAAATAAACACCCCCCCCCCAAAAAAAAAAAAGAAAAAAGAGAAGCATAGCTTTGATATTTAGGGAGATACAAGCCATAACAGCTAAATTTCCTTGGATAGTATTTCCAGCATAGCTTAATGACTTAATTAATATTATCTGTCATTGTGGGGTGCATTTGTTTAAAAGCACCCAGATTGATTTGAATTGACAGGTTTTATTATGGTTAGAAATTGAAATAAATGGCTGCAATGCCCTGAACATAGAAGTAGCGACAGGTAGTGAAGAAAAGGTGATGAGTGAAGATGGCAAAAAATAATAAAAAATGTCTGGAAACAAGTGGCCCATCAAGAAAGACAAACAAAAGAGAAAAGTGAAGCAAAGAACCACACAATGGCAGCAAGGACAATTGAGAGAATGAGCCGAAGCCATAAGATTTGTTGTTTGGTTCCTTTTGATTATTTACTGGTGAAAACAGAGTGAGCTATTTTACTAAAATCAGTTAGTTTAGTATTTAGCCCAGACACTAGAGACAACTGTGGCCTAAATAAAGACAAGTTGCAGAGTAAAAGGGTAAGTATGAGGGCTGGTAACAGGGAAATTAAGGCAACTTGTTTATAGGCACAGGAAAAAAAAATCAACAGCACAGTTAACAGGAAACAATGTCCCTTTCCTTTATTTTAAGGAAATAAAAGAAAAAAAAATCAGAAAATCACAAAATCAGATCCGGCTATGTTTACTAGTTTTTATGGACCCGTGTTCTAATAGTTAAGGATTTCTCAGGCAGCCTCCAGGCAGGGAGAAAGTCAGTTCCTTGGACAGGTAGTGGTGGGAGAAGGATAGCTTTATGCTTCCCTTTTTTCTGGGAGAAGAGCTGTCTGGGAATATCCCAGCTACAAGAAAAAGTTGTGGGCAAAGTCAAAGCAAGCTGTTTTCCTCTCAGCACCTTTCTCCTGAGCACTGCAGCTGAGCTGGGATGGTATCCATGGCTCGGTGATCACAGCAGGTTTGGTTGTGGCCCTTCAGCTCTGGCAAGAAGGGAAGAGGCAAAGGCAAGCACCATCCCAGCTGGACATTGCTGCAGCCAGCACCTTCTCTGGGTCATTGCAGCGAGCCACAATTTCTGTTAATATCAAAGGGATTAAAACAAAATCCTGGGGGGAAGTGGTAGATTTTTACTGATGCTGCTGAGAAACACTGCGCCAGGACTGTATCTTACAGTCTTAGAATTTTATGTGGCTGCTGTCAGTGAAAACACAAATGAAAATATCATCATTGCTGAAGTTTCATTGAGGGATGTACTTGACTCTTGTTTCTATTCCCCCAAATGCTAATAATAACAAAATGTCACAACACAGTTGCCAAATGTATATCTTTTAAAAAGGAAGCAGGAAGTGGGCTCAGAAATAAATTGCAATGTGATTAAAAAAAAAAAAATTAGAAAAAACCTCTCCACCCAACTGCTGCAGTAGAGAGAATGAAATGTGTTTCAAGATGTGTGTAAGAATACCTTGGCAAATATGGAAAAGTTTTTTGCATTTTTTCTCTGAATGTAAAAAAGATGGAACATTTTTGGGTAGGGCTATACCTGTTTTCTTTGGACACCAAACTGCGAGAAAGCAGAATGAAGAGCACAGAAACAGTCAAGGAAGCCCTCAGCGAAAAGAAAGGGTGCTATTTATTCTGCAATTTCACAAGAAAAAAGACCTTGAAAAGCTCTGTGAAATGCCTATGGTCAGGGCAGTAGATGGAAGCTCAGTTCTTTATGTTTCCTTTAAAAAGTAGCTTTACATTGTGTTTGTACTGCAGGTAAGACAACAGAAGTTACTCTCCTGGAAAATGGTGTCCCAACCATTTAATGGTGCCCCTACCAATACAATAATACTGCACAGAGTTTTTCAAAGGATCCTCCTGAAGAGAGCAGAGCAGAAAGTTACATTTTGTCTTTACATGGTGGAAAAATTCCAGATACATGACAGTAAGCTGGAACAGGATTTTGGCCAGAAATTCTCAGAAACTGTAAGACAGAAAACATTCTCTTTTCATGGGAAAAAAAAATAAAAAGAAAGAAACAACACTTGTATCCTACCGTAAGCCAATATGCAGGGACTAATTAGCACCCCAAGAAGGTGACAATAGTTAGTGTCATCCCACCCAAGGCCATTGGGGATGCACAGATACTTCACACTCTTGTTTGATCCATCAGCTTTTCTTGGGTGAAGTAATGGAGCAGCTGTGCAAGCACAAAAGACAAAAAATATGGCTTGAAAAAGCCCCAAGAAACCATCACACTCCCTCAAGATCCCAAACACACTTTACATCTGACCCTGGAGCCTGAAGAGCCACCAGACGCAGTGCCAGAGCGTTCCAGCAGAAAGGGAAGATGCAATGACACAGAAGGAATGTGGAAACTTGAAAATAGACTTGGCAGCAAGTGAATAGCTGAAACTGGTGACCAAATGATGGATGGGTAATATAAAGTGACAATGAGCAGAGAAAATTATTTCCCTGTGGAGCAAGCCTTTTTGGGCCTGTATCTATTGCCTGTGATTTATTTTTGAGTGTGATTCTGCAGTTAATCATTTAGTCCTGAGGCATTTGCATCAATTTGTGAGGCCTTTTCCATGCACGTGTCAGGCTTTCTAGGTAGATTTCAGACAAATTTCATGTTTGGTTTTTTTTTTCCTTCTCCTGGTGTTTACACCCCATTAAGGGCTGAACATTGCTTATTACAGAGGTGGACAAAGAATATTTTGCAGATTTTGGCTTCTGTATCTTTAAAGTTACTGATTCTCACAAACCAAACCCACAACCTATATATTAAAAACTCTTTGAAAAAAGGTTGGTTATTGATTCTGTGATTTGTATAACCAGATGAGGACAGGAGGGTCTAGAAAGAAAAAGTTTTTCAATCAGACTTTGCTTCCCTAAATATTTTGAAGCCCAAATTTATCATTCAAATACAGAGTTTTTTGAAAACTCTGCTTGCCCTTGAATCCTCTACCAGCACTTGTTTCGAAATAATTTTCAATGGAAGCAGATGACACTGTCTTTCAGAAGACATAATCTTTAGTTTTGCATGTGATTATTCACTCCACATTATTAACTCTGTGTCAGAAGAACTGTCTTTTCAAAAGTAAAATTCTCTGGATGTAAAACTGTATGCTGACTCCTGTAGGAGACAAACATTTTTGTCGAAGGCACAGAGAATCTGCATCATGGCCAGTTCAGTGAGGAGCAGCACTCCAGAGGAAGGTGCTGGGTATCTGCACACACAGAAACACGTTTTTATCTAGTGTCATCTGTTTCCATTAAAACTTATTTTGCAGCAAATGCTGTAATTGAGAAAACAAATGAAGAGATTTTATTAGTCTCTCAGATGCAATAATTCATTTATCTCTCACATAAATTAAATTTAATATTAGCTTGGTAAATTAGAAATATGCTAAACACCTAAAATATCTGTCTTTGCTAGGTCTTTTAAACCACATCAAGGGTAGAGCTGAAATTATAGTAGCTGCCATAAAAAAACTTTAGTGCAGCAATTCAGCAATTATGTCCTTCTCAGAGACAGGAGGATGATGTATCAGATACTCTTGGGTGGCATTGCTGAGAAATGCTGACTTTTTAATGATGATTGCAGTGCACACAGAGATGTAGTGGAGCACAATTAGGAATGCTGTGCAGAATTGAGGGAAGGAGAAGCTGATAGGCAGGACATCCTGGCCACCGCATTTGTTATCCTGAGGAACTACACAGTGATGCCTGAACATTTGTTTTGCCCTATTTTTGCGATTTTTCTATGCATTTGGTTGTAATCTCTTGGTGTCAAGTATTGCAATTTATGTGTTGGACCATGCTGTTAATTCCAACTGAAGACTTGTTACTAATTCTGCTGCAAGAGGAGATAGAGCTACCAGTGCAGCCCAAGGGGTACAGCTCATTTCGGTGATGCTGAGCGCAGGTTACCTGGTGCACGAGCAGTGGCCTACCTGCAAATACCCAGCAGCAAATACCCAGCTGCAAATACCCAGCACCTACAGCTTTACTGGGACCCTGGCAGAGGAAAAGCTCCAGCTCCTGGCCCCAAAGGAGGAGAGGCGATGGGCTACTGCTGTTAGCTGGAGTCCCTGTCACGCCCTTGCACCAGCTGTGCTCTGGACTCACTGACAGAAAAACTTCTCATGGACTCAATCCACAGCTGGGTCAGTGGCTTAATTTATGAAAGCTAATGGAAGTTCAATCCGTAAGAGCTACTTTTCTATATATTCCATATTTTAATGTTAGTAGGCAAGGTTTAGGTTGGATATCAGGAAAAGGTTCTTCACCCAGAGGGTGGCTGGGCACTGGAAAGGGCTCCCTGGCAAGGTGGTCACAGCACCAGCCCGGCAGAGTCCCAGATGCCTTTGGACAATGCTCTCAGGCATTGTGGGATTCTTGGGGATGGAGCTGTGCAGGGCCTGGAGTTGGGTTTGGTGATCCCGTGGGTCCCTTCCAACTCAGCTGATTCTGTGATTCTGTGGTTCTGTGATTCTGTGATTCTGTGATTCTGTGATATTCTTGTTAACTAAGCATGAAGATGCAGTCTATGGCAATATAATAGAGAACTTTTACATGAATGTCCCTTTTATACCTTTGTAGGTGTCCACTGTATATTAAATGAACCCATATTATACAACGGCTCTTCCACATAAAACATATAAGTTTTTAGAAAAAACTAGCTGGATTATCCAACCTATCTTCTTGGTATTAAAAATTTGTTTCAGAAAGTTGTTTACTGTGTTGAATCTTGTTTAAAATCTATCATTTCTCATATCTATAATTAAATCACTCCTCATCTTTGTCAAAAAGGCAAATCCATTTTTTTCTAGTTCCCTACTTAGTGTATTTATTGCATGATTTTACATCCAGTTCTCACACTGAACTTGTAGGAACTTGATGGTTAAATCTGTCTTTGTCTCCTATCGTACTCATACACATATTTGGAACTCCATAACTCTGAGACTTGGGAGCGTGTATATAAAACACAACATACAGACCTACAGAGATCAGCAGGATCAGCCACACATTTGGGACAGCAGTGGAATGAAATTTTTGTCACTTTGTCCATGAGATCCTAGCAGCTTAGCCTTATGATAGCTGGTTTAACCATTGTGAATGAAAACTAGTTTTTATGTATGTATAAGAAAAAGGAAGGAAAATACAAGTCTGCACATGCTTTGTGAATCCAAGAGTATGTTTTTCCTTAGGCTTTACTACTGTAGCTGGTTTTTGGACTAGAATGCTTATCCAGGCTGATTTGGGGCCTTACAGTTTGGGCATCACAGCTTTTCTAATCTGACTGTAAAGATGCTGATGAGACACATGTTTCTGATTACAAACAGTATTAGTCTTGTCTTTGAAAGGCCAGATAACAAAACTATAATATTCTTTCTTGTCCATATAGCAGAGGCATGATTTATTACATTATCTGTTTCCTGTTGCTATCAGGTTTTGTCAGTGTAAACAAAATAAAAATTAAACGTAATTATTATCTGCAAGACACTTAGGAATTGTCAAAATGTTTGCTCTTCCGAGGATTACTTCCAGCCACTATTCCTAGATCCTAACTTAAGTGTTGAGCAACTTATAATTGCTGTTATGAAAAAATGCCCATACATTAATGTGACAATTCTGATATATTGCAAACAAGCATAATCTTTTGCATGGGTCAGTGACAAAAAATCAGATTAAGAGGTAGTTGAAGCCCTGGTTTTGAGCTCAAACTTTTATCCCCCCTTGAGAGAGGGAGAGGTTATTACTCAGAAGCAGAGCTTGTAACAACACCAAGTTTTGTATGTCACAGGCTTTTAGTTAATGTGAAGTCATGAGGAAAAAATGTGTATTCAGTTTTGCTGGCTTTCCCCAAAGCGCTGCAGAGAGCAGCAGGTGCTGCATGTAACATGCACAGAATCAGTCATATGGCAGAGCCCAGGCGGCAGATTGCAGGCTCGAGGAACACAGTGATCAGGACCCGTTGCGCTCCGTTTGTCAGCCAGCGTAGAAGGGCATAAAGAATTCTAGCACTGATTTTTCAATTTTAATCTCTTCAAAAGCCAGATCAACAGCATAAAATCTCAGTGATTATGATGTTTCTGATGTCCTAGGTGCTGGGAACAGGCCTGTGCTCTCCCTTCTTGGCCTGTGCAGTCTCAGCCGTGCTAATCAAGATGCTGGTGCCAGCCCAATTGTGCCACGTGCTGTGATTGAAGCTTCAGCACGATTTCTCCGCTAAAGGGCAAGTCCACTCTGGCATATATTGAAAAGTATCCTACCCTGCATATTTGTTTTGCAATCTATTCACTAATGGGCCTTTTTCTGGTTATGATTTATGGAGGGCTTGCAGACAATGAACAGCTTTCAAGAAGGACTATGGATAGATGTCTATTTATCATGATTCTACTGACTCTGATGTGGTCACTAATAGCAGTGTGAACCAAATTATTCTTCCACAAAGTTTTTGTTTTTCTTTCCAAGAATCTGAGGAAATTAAAGTCCAGAGTATTAAAAATGTGAGTTGTTAATGTATTTCTTTAACCACGCTGGACTTCACATGAAAAGCACAAAGGTCAAGCTCACAAAAGACCTATGCTCAAAATAGTCTGGCTTCAGCAGCAAAAAAGTTTAAAACAATTTAGGCTGAAGTTATTTTTAAACTGGTCATTCAAGTAATCCAATTTGCAGCACAGCCGTATGAAGAGGTCCACTGGTTGGATCAACTGGAAGGGCATGATATGAAAATTGGAAAAAACTTCTTGAGGTGGGAAAGAAAGGGGCTTACATTGATTCAGCCTCCAAAGCCAGCATGCAACAATAAACAGAAATTTTAAAGTGGATTTATATTTACCTAAAATGAGCAAGGGAGACAGGCAAGTTCCACCCAGGCAAGCAAGAGCTCCAACAGTCTCTTAGAAGAAAGTGTTCAGTTTTGAAATTGTAAAGCAGTTACACCTCAGGCTTTTAGAAATCACTCTTGATCAGATTTGTCCATACTGGATGATTTCGTTATAGGACTGTCCTGAAACTCCTATTTAGTGGAATTTCCACACAAAGAGGGGATTATTGCCTTAAGATCATCGCTTAAATGAACAAATATTCAGAGAGAAGACAATAGTAGCTAACACTACAATCATAAAAAAAAAATTTGCTTTACAAGGGCAGTGGTGTTACACAATTTGTCTTTTGTACTTCAGATATTCAATACAGAGTGCAGGCTTCAACATCACCAGCAGAACTGTGAATCTACAGCAATCACTTGGAATCATTCAGTTCGCAAAAATTTCCTTGTAGAATAATACAAGGGAAATGGTAGGGGGAAAACAGTAACAGAATATGAAAATAGTCAAGGAAATAGCAATCTGTGTGACCTAAACATAGAAATAAAGAAGAAAATGAATTATTTGATAGAGAATAAGGGCAATTGTTTACATGGGGGCTCTGTGTACCACAAGTGGTTTTTGGTTGGGTTTGGTTTTTTTTTGTTTGTTTGTTTTTTTTTTTTTTTTTGGTTTGTTTGTTTTTTTGTGGGTTTTTTTTTTTTTTTTTTTTTTTTTTTTGAGATAAAACACACTGAAGAACCTCCATTTACCTGCAAATATAACTTGTAATTTCTGCTGTGGACACATGCACACCCAAGCAAATCATGTCAGTAGGCAGAAGCCACAGAGCACTACACTGTGCATCCCAGAACAGTCTCAGTTTGTCCCAAAATAGTAGCATCATATGAGAGCAAAGGTCTTCCTGAATGAATAAATGATGACTCTTGTTGTTTTAGAAACAGTGTCTTGTGTATATCACTCCTTCTTTGAGAGCTGCCATAATAATTTCTGGATTGCTTTCCCTATAACATACTACGACTTCATGATACAAATATATGTATGAATAGTAAGAATAAAGGAAACCCAGTAAAATATCAAGACCTGGGAACTGAAATAAAATTTTGGCATCCTAAGCAAACCATATAATTTTCAACCTATTTTAAACATTTCTTAAAATGTTACTGTGTTGCTTCAAAATTGCTTGACTTTCCTTCATAACGGTCATCATCTTTTCAATACTGGAATTCTTATTCTTTGCTTTTGAAACATCTTTGAAAAATTTTCCAGAGAATAGACTGAGATAAGCATGAGCAAAAAAACCCTCACTTAAGCATTTTCACTTTTCTAAGAGCTGAAACTTGCATTCAGGTGAAAAATTGCAGAATTATTCTTTTCCAGCTCTAACAGTACAGGGAATAGAAAGAAAAATCTCTGGAGATCTGACAAGGGAGATATGAGAGAAATATAAATGAAAAAATAAATGAAACAGATCATTTTATAGTGTTAATGATGTGTAGCTATGAAATCCTTGGTTGAATCACCAGAACCACAACACATTTTTCCTACTTATCCCCTGGTGCAATATTTAAAAACATTTTACTGGTATAAATGTGAGTCAGTAGTTTCTGTGAAGTCTTGAGTACTGTTATAAAAACAGCCGAGTGCTCTTTCTTGGCACCCAAGAAGAATTTCAAAGCTGAATTTAAAAAAAAAAAAAAAAAAAAAAAGGTGCCAGAAAACAAAAACCAAATCTCACGCAACTAAACTCATTTAACCCTCAGAGACACAGCTCATTGAGCTCATATTTGCTCATGGTCCTTCTATATGATGTCTGTGTGCTGAAGGTGTTGGGTCCCTGGCTCTGTCCAGTACTTGCCAAAGTCTATAGGCTCACTGACATCAGTCAAAAGATGTTCATTGATTTAAGTGAGTTTGGGAAAGTATCTCATATTTCTGATTTTCTTTATGTAGAAGAAAATTGTAACTCTTCATTCCAGCCTGACATAACAGGAGGGTGAATGAATATGTGGTAAATGACTTGAACTAATTTTTTTTTAATAATATGGACCGCGATAAAAAGATATATTAATTATTTAACATGTTTCCAGTTCAGTTATGAAGGTCAAGTCATAGACAGTCTTAAAGCTGAAAACAAGCAAATTTATGAAGTCACATATCACAGAAGTCACTGTTATTTGCCTCACTGTATCTCTTTGGTCAAAGGCCTTTGTGAGCAGCCTGTCCCACTTCTGATACACTTTGTCAGCATGGAATGTTTACTGGGCAAGCACAAAAAGGAAATATTTGCTGCTGGTGGTGGTGGAGAAGCAAAGCTGTTCAAAGATAGCTGTGCCAAGATAGTGAACAGCTTGTTCACTACTGCAATCCCACAATCCCTGACTGCACTGTGGGGCAATTCCAGTGCACTCCACAGACAAATGTAATTCAGAACACGTGCAAAGCAAAGCAGCTAGAGCTGCACTAGCTGGCATTTTGTACTTTTATGGCAGACTTTTGCTGGCTGTACAAGAACAGATGCTCTCTGGTCCAGTGCACAACTCCCTGGTTAATCCTTCAAAACGTTTTTAACAAATCTGAACCAGCAGAATGGGTTTATGCTGGATCAGTTCTTTGTGGCATGTAGCCAGAGAGTTTTGTATCTGAAAGAAAGAGCCTCAAAGCCAAAGTTTGTGTCTTTTTGAACCCTAGCCCAGGTAAACATGAATATAATTTTTGTTCCATAGTACCAGACACTACCATGCTGAATGGTTTACAAATGGGACATATGTGGTCTCTGTAATATAAATATAGAATTTTACTTTAAAACAGGACCAAATTATTGCACAAGAAAACTAGACACTTTTATCTTCTTTTCTTTTTTCTTTTTTTACTTTCTTTTCAGGTGATTTGTGCTAGCCTCATGCTTGCTAGCTCGCACTCTATGCTGATATCCGTTCGTTCATTCATTCAGGCTCATTGCATGTGTCGTTTCTTTCACACAAAAAATTCCAGAGCAATGTAGCACTTTCTCTCCCTGTTCCTTTCCTCAACATTGAATATTGGTCCTACGAAAAGAAACTACCCAGAAACCAACCAAACCTGAGTCCTTACCCTGTGGGATGCTGCTCATACTGATCTGCTTGCTCCTGAAAGCAGATTACTCCTTATGTGTAAAAAGTGGTGTCATGATAGAGGAACAAACAGAAACTGTGGCACTGCCACCAACTCTCACTCTTCTCCTGAGAGAACATAACTCACTTTGGTTTTCAATTTAAATGTATCCTGAATTAATAATGCATTGTTATGGTCATGCTATACAACTAGGAGCATCATGAAACATGATTCTTATATTTTTGCCTTCCATAAACTCACTTTACTCAACTATGATGGAGTTTGGGAGTCTTTTAAAGGGGAATACATTGATAAGATAAATCTGTGCATGAGACGAACAAGTCAAACATAGAGTGATATGTAATGAAAGCATCTTCTGTTGTTTATATCCTAAGTTAATAATATTTTAGCAGCAACTGAGACCTTCAGTAGACACAGATAAGTTAATGAACACCAAGGGACAAATGAAGATTTCTGTGACACAAAAGCAATGCTAGCTCTTCAGCTAAGAATGCCTGGTTTCTTACCAGCACAAGAAAGTACAGATTTTTTCCTTGAATCTTTTATTCTTAACCTCCAATTCACTGGAGGCAGCAATTCAGTGGGGGACAGATCCAGTTCCGCTTTAGTCAGTAGAAAAGACGCTGACTGGGATTTGGATCAAGTCCTTACAACTTTACAGGGTGGGGTTAACAATGTAAAAAGCTAACATTTCCAGATCTATCTAAGACCAGATGTGCAAGGCAGGAAACCATATGATTAGATTCGAACAATAAATAAAAAAGGAGTTGCCCTTGTTTAGAAGCAATTTCCACCAGTGGAGATTTTCTAACCATGACAACATACTGCAGGTTTCAACATTCAGTCACTGAGTGGCTGAACCTCTATCCAGCAAAGCCTCCTGAATCTTTGGGGAGTCAGGATTAGCTGAAAGAGCAAATGTAAGAGATCACTTCATGTCCAGCTAAAGCCAACAAAGGTTTTAATAGTGAACTTTCTTCTGGTTTTCATTTTCAGCATTTTGAGTTACTTATCTTTTTTGAATCTCTGTTGTTGCAGGATCCTTTTAACTCTTGTGGTGTGTTTCCAGTTGATAAAAGTAGGCATTGCTTGAAACAAGACATATTCCTAGAAAGACGTTTTGCCTTCCTTTTCTTTTCTCTCCTTATTTTTCTTTCTCATTCCCTCCTTCCCCTTTCTTTTCTCTTCATCCTCTTGTCTTTCTCCCTTCCTTTGTACTTTCCCTCCCCTCTTTCTTTTAACTCTTCCATGAAAAAACCACCAAAACATAAAAACTCAAAATAAAAACAAAATAAAGAAAAGAAACCAAAGCAAACCGAAAACAACACCTCAAACCAAACCCAAGTGGTTTGCATATGACAGTCTCACTGCAGCAATGTAAACACATCGTGGTGGTTACTGAAATGAGCCCACTCTGGACCTCTTCTCTCTTTTATACTCTCTATGATAAGAGTTGCCTGTCTGGGTTGAAGATATTCTATTGCAGTGGGGTTTTTTGCAATCAATTTTGCAATTTTTTCCACTGAGACAAGTGTTTAAAGGAACTGGAAGGAAAATCTGAAATTTTCTAACTTCATATATGCTTCACATATATGGATGGAAATTGTGACTCTGTAACTTTTGAGGTCATTTGCCATTGCAAAACATGCAATCACATGTGCAGTGGTGAGAGAGAGAGGAGTTATGAGGTTACTCATAACTGGATCAGCCCCCAGAACCCAATAACATATTTGGACAGTGTTTTTAGGATAAAAGGACCCTGTGCTAACTTGTCTCTAAGACTAAGAGTTTTCTCAACTGTGAGTAATTGGATCAGGGTCTGGAAGCAGCCACCATGCAGAAGGTGCCTGAATAGGAGCTGATGTTAGAATCTTAAACATATTTAAAACTCTAAATTTACTAGTCTCTGCTTTCCCATTTGTTATCACTGTATAAGTAAGGATTTATATGTTAGCACAAAAGTGAACATTATCCTGTTTTAATTTCCATTCTTTTCTGTGTCAAGGAGGAAATAACACACACCTGGAATGTGAACCTCTCCTCCTACTCAAAGAGCAGTTTGACAGAACAAAACACAACTGTTATAAATCCCAAGGCAGATGCTGTGAAAGCTTCTCGCTACCTTGCCACTAGTATCACATTTATTACTATAATTAAAAGATCTCTTTACTGTGGCAATAGTAACTAGAGGATAAAGTTAGATGCTATTTTTTTCCGCTACTCTGAAGAACATATTATAGGAACATGGCTTGCCCAATGAGAAAATTGACCATTTATTTCATGCCTAAAAATGTAGTTTTAGAGAGTAAGAAAAGTAGCAACATCCCCAAATAATGTATGGAATTAATATGGTGCAGAAGGCAGAAGATAGGTTTCTAGGCTGTAGTTCAAAACCACTGCAGAATATGTATGCATGGGAGAAATCGAGGGAGGTCAGCCTGTTCCAGCTGAGGTCATTCTGATTAGTTTGGGCAGCTACCAAGCCAGCTGGTAAACAGATGCTTTCTTATAAGTTGATGGTTTAGAATGAATTAGGCCAAACACTTTGATTGTGGTTGATGCAAGAAATCTGATAAATACAGCCTTGTGTTTGCTTTAATGTTCTGTTTGAAAGTTTTAGGCAGCAAAAATATAATATTATACTTAAGTAAGTTGACAACATATAAAAACCATGAATTGAAACTTCACAGAAAATTTATGAACTACAGCATCCCATCATTGCTACTGTGTAATCTTGGATGGGTGTTTGCAAGCACTCCATGTCAAAAGTGCCATTTTTCATTTATTTTACAGTAATTTCCTGAGGCACGAAGCAAGTCCTGGGTATATTCCTTCCTATCAAGGTGTTACGTGTATCTGACTACAAGGCAGACACAGTCTTGCAATTTTTCCAAGGAAATCACAATGTCTGCTGTAAAAGCTGCTTTTGCTCTTCTGGAAAGATACTGCTCAGAATCAGTTGCAGCACTCAGTTCTTTTTCATTCCTTTTCCCCTCTCCCTGCTTGGGGGAGGTGGGGGAGGGTTAAGAGGCAGTGTGTGGCTTCTTTTTTCTTTTTCTTTTGTTTTGTTTTTTCATGGACTTTATTCAGGCTTGGCCTTAATTAGATTGTCTCTGAAAATTTATGGTCCCCTATAGTCGGCAGTCGTTGGCTGTTAAACAAACACAGCCACAGATACACTGAGTTGGATTCTTCTGCCGCTTCCTTTATTCCTCCTCTCTCCTCTCACCCAGTGGCATATCACTGATTTACACCAATGCAAATAACACCCCTCCGTTGGCTTCACAGACACACGCTGGTTGCTTTCCCTGTTAAACAGCACCTTTGTTAATTGTCATTTCTGTAGGTATCTGGTGCCAAAGTAACAAAAGCAGAGGGTGTAGTGGCAGGGAGAGGCTGGACAGGGACAGAAGAGAGAGTCTGTTCAAGTGCCAGGGGTCTGCAGACCAAAATCACTTGTTGGTCAGAGTCTCAGATGTGCCCAAGTCTGTAATGAACAGGACTGCTTCAATTGCTCGGTGATAAACTCATCAGCAGACATGGAAGATTAATGCTGGGCTGCTTTAATGAAAGTCACAACTACAACCACGCTGTGAAACAGAAACTGTTGAGCACATCAGAAAGCTGCTGATAAAAGATGGATCTGTAACTTACAGATGCTGCTAGGACACATAGGCAGCATGCTTCTCAATTTTGTTACAAACATGCATATTTCATCTACAGCATTGAAAACATCAGCATATAACAAATGCAGATGCATAGGACTGGGCTCAGGCACAAGTTGAATGTTGAAATTAAAATAAAAGCCTACTTCATTTCACCACTCTTGGATCTGCAACACCGAAAGAAAATTTAACTGTCTGGTCACCAGTCAGCAGATATTTTTATGCTGTATTTTACTTAAGGACCTATCACATTTTGTCACAGAAATGTGAGATGTATTGTGTAAAAGTTAACAGTACATATTACTTCACAACACTGCTAACCTGGATATGAGATGGTGGAAAAGCTGCAATTATCTAGTAAATAATTAACACTAGTAGTAAAAGAAACTTTTTTCTAGGACTTTACAGTAACATGAATATAAGAGAATAGAGGTGAAGCAATTAGCAAAATTGTTATAAACTATGAAGAAATTCATTGCAACTGAAAAATGACTGGAGATTGAAAATACACTCTTAGACTTTAGTGAGCAGATGTCCTGCCATTTGGATTCAGAATTTTTCATACTCTCAAATCAAAATCACATGAGGGCCTTTGGAAAGCTGAGTTTTCAGGCTGTTTCCCCTTGTGATCTGTCAGAAGTTCTCCATTAAGAAGTACCACCCTGGGCTGGATCTTGTTAAGATTATGATTCTGATCTCAGTCCCTTCCTCTCTCTCTAATAAATGACCTTTCATAAGGATTTCTTCACTACTGATAATCTGTTCTTTTCTTACTCCATAATTTTTTATCATCAATGTAATTTTTTTTCCTGCCTGTTTCCTCAAAGCAGTTGTAACTTCCCTAGAGAATTCACAGCTTTCCAGCACCGGAATGAGATTTTGCTCACTTCAAGGAAACTTTTCTCCCTCCACACTTCAGCCCCAAAACTGTGGGTTCTCCGTAAGAGCTGTGCTTCCAAATACTTGCTGTCACCCTCTCGCCATGCCTGCATGTGCTGCTATTTCACACTGGCAGCTTCCGTGCTGCCAGTGATACTTGGGACATGTCCTGGGACACGCTGGCATCACTCCTGAGCTGTGTCCCCTATTCTGTGCAGCCACCAGAGGACAGAGGCAATTCTGACTTTTGGGAACAGTTCAGACACAACATGTATCTTTCACAGTTATCTGCTTTCCCAGTCAAAAGGCCATAAATTGGGCCACACTTGTGATTTTACTCCTGATGGATACAGCCGGGAGCCATACACACACAGGAACTGAATACGGAGCCTGACTTTGGCACAGCCTTTGCTGGAGGAAGCTGCATCCCTATTTTACACCCTGACCTCACATATCTTATCATGAGAAAAGAGGAAAAGGCCTCAAGTTGCTCCAAGGCAGTTTAGATTGGATATGAGGAAAAATTTCTTCACTGAAAGATTGGTCAGGCAGTGGAACAGTCTGCTCAGGGAAGTGTTGGATTCACCCTTTCTGAAGTCTCTAAAAACCCTGTAGAATTGGTGCTTAGAGACATGGCTTAGTGATGCATTTGTCAGTGCTGGGTTAACTGTTGGACTTGATGATCTTATAGGTCTTTTCCAACTTTAATGATTCTATGACACTGATTCTACCCATGGGACTGGAGCTGGTTAGACCAAGAGCAGATCTAACACTCGTGTTCATGAGTGACAGAAAAGTGATTAACCTTGCCATGAAGGAGTGCTGTACCTCCAGGAAGCCTGAGGAAAGCCTGGAACTGTCAGTGGATGAGACTCGAGTGCTGCCCCACAGGCAATCTGAGCCCCAGGGCTGCAGCAGCAGGGACTCTGTGCTGAGCCACTGCTCTGGGAACCTCACCCCTCAGGCTAAGGCCAAAAGTCCCCATCATTCGACCTGAATGACTGGGGAACAGGGAGTGGAACGCACTGGATTTAAGGATTCTAACTGCTTCTTAAATGCTCTTTCTTTTTCACGTGATAGTAGCTATATCTCTTTGGATTAGACTCTGTTATGCCCAGGAGTGGTTTCGGAATGCATCCTAAACCATGGGTAAAGATGGGATTTCTCATTCTTTCCACATTGCCAGTCTTCCTCACACAGACCCACCCCGATGTGTCCTGTACTGTGTAATCACACACTGAAAAGAAGGCAAGAGCAACACAGCTCAGCTTTGTGGTTCACCACGTACATGGCAACCCTGACTCTGAACCAAAGCAAAGCCTGCACTCAACCCACAGTTTAGCACAATGTGTGAGTTTTATCTAAGTGGGTCTGACAACTGATATGCTGGGATCAGCAGTGTCTAAGTTAAAGTATTTATATCAAGAAATCAATAAGCCTCAACCAATTACTTCAAGCGAAGCTCAGGATGAGGGATAATCTTAGGACAGCAAAATAACATAGACTGATGGGATCAAAGCAACCCTCTAAACCAGTGGTGCTTAGCTTGCTGCTGGTGGTGGATCATTTTAGGGTGGTCGGCATTCTGAAAGCTTCAGAAATACCTCTGTATCCTTACCCAGATTGGGAAAAACAACATATCTCTACAGGTGCATTTTGATCTTGTTCTGCTTTATATTATGTTTATTATTAAAAACCCCTCATGCTTTATATTATTTTCATATGTTGTTTATGAATGGTTAACAGCTGATTATTATCTGTGATGCAATGCAAGCGATGTATTGCAAATGGTCGAGAGCACATCTGTGCAAGATACAGAGAGTTACAATCTATTGATCTTCTTGGTGTTTTGGCAATCGACTGTGGCATTTGTTAAAGCAGGCATCATTACTACCGGGAAAAAATACAACCTGGAGGCTGGACAAAGGGTAAAGAAACTCCTGCAGTTTCCAGGCCAGGGCATGGACTTTTCTGCCATCTCTCCTTATTTAGTGCAGCCTGGTCTAACTTCTCCAGTGGGTGTGATGTACTGCTTCAGGCCTGCTTATCCTACAGTTTTCTGCCTGTTTTTCAGGTGTTTGCCCAGCTGATCTCTGTGCTGCAGCATGCAGAGGCTGTAAAGGTGAGATGTAGGGCTCAGGGTCTCTGGGTATTACATTCCCATATAATGCCACTGAATATGAGAGTGTTTCAGATTAAGATCATCTGCTGCAAAAGGTTTGCAGAGCCTGACTCAGGGAGATGGAGGGGGCTTGGCTGCACACACTGCATTGCTTGAATTCAGCTGCCTACTCAGTTTCCTTTCATGGTACGAGGACCCTGCATCTGAAAACCCTGGCCAAAAGCTCATTCATTTTTAACTGAGGGTTTAGTAAGAACTCAGAGTATGGCCTTCCGAGCCACCATGTTGAGAAGCAAAACACAGAAAGTAATTGGTTCCTTCCTCAACCATGAGCCCACTTAGTGTTTAAGGTAAATGAACCTTTTCATGGTAGAGATTGAGTCTACATTTTGAAAGGAGATTAATTTTTTTTTTGTTCAAACATATCAGAAACTATTTAAAATAAGATCCAGGCATGCCAGTAAGAAAAGAGCTAATTA
The DNA here is from genome assembly GCA_036630365.1 of Acanthiza pusilla. Lineage (NCBI taxonomy): Eukaryota > Metazoa > Chordata > Aves > Passeriformes > Acanthizidae > Acanthiza > Acanthiza pusilla. Next base: position 42,993,929 of record JAXCHO010000079.1, read on the forward strand.
AAGATCTTAGTAGAAATTATGATTTTTAATTCTGGATCAAATCATAACCTCCAATATATATCAGCCTATGAGAAAAAAACATTTTTGTTGTAAAATCTGATATATATTATCTTCAATTGCCTAAAAAGTACTGATAGAAATTGTCTGGATAGTAGTGCATACAGTTTTTTGCTTTGTCACTGGGCATTTGGAATTTACAGACACTGTAGAGCTCTGCAATGAAATGTAAATAGAGCTATAAATATAAGCATAATCTTTGCTAAGGCAAATGAGGTCCACTGAATGTCCTGTACTTGTCAAAGCTTCCTAAAAGCCTCCTTATCCTCAGGGAAGCATAAACTTTGATCATCAATAAAACAATTATAGATATATAGCCCTTTTGTTAGTTACAATACCATTTTTAAAGTCTGTTTTCCACAGGAATTTCATATACTGGAAAATGTAGGACCCTGTCTTAATTGTTTAAGTTCTCATTTTGCATTTGGGTGTATTTTTCCCTCAGTATCTGATGGCTTCCCAGTTTTCACCCATTTGTAAAAAGTGATGAAACAGTGACAGACACAATGCAATCTTCACTCTCAGTTGGATAGAGCCTATGGCTTCGACTCTCAATCTAAGTTTGGCTGCAAGAACACACCCAAACCCTGCATGAGTAATGTAACATTTCAGGACCAACATTCTTTACATAGCTTTGCTTTCACCTTCCCTCCTTGATTGCACTAAGGTCTCTAGGCAGTCAGTCCTGGCTGATTTGGATGATCAGAGCCACCTATACAGGTCGAATGATCAAGCTGTGTGGCCTAGAACAACAGTATATCATGTAGAGTATTAGGGATTATTCTGTTAATTTTATTCATGTGTGTGGTCCTGCATATTTCCTGCCTGTTGTTTATATTATACAGAATATTTTTTTCTACTTACTCAGAGTATGATATAGATATAGTACCTCTTTCCTATTTAACTAATCAAGTCTTGCTTTCATCCGTAAAGTCTTCACTACTGAAGTTTAGGATCAAACTAGGAATAGATGAATGGGTGTTTCTAGTGGAAGAATCATTTAGTTTGAAATATTTGAGGAGAGTGATTTGTGGTAAACATTTGTGTATTTATATGAGGACTTGTAGCTGACCTTGGTTACCCCAAGGGAAGGTTTTTGTGAAGTTTTATTCAGGAAAGTCCATATGTTTCAGTACTAGCAGAAGGAATAAAATGACACATTTCATCTATTTTAGTTAAATAAACATCTTGCATGTCTTTTTATCTAAATTAATCTGTTCCATTTCCCATGCATATAGTTTCCCATGGAAAAAAGTGACTCCATAAGCTCTTCATTGAAGCAGTATTGCTAGTGATTGAAAATAAAAGAACAGAGGTCTTCCATCTGTCTACTTGTCTCTTTATCTATGTAAGAACATATTCATCTATTTATCTCTCTATCCTCAAACTTTCAAGCCTTGCTATTCCTACACTTTCAAGCCTTTTGTCAGATTGTTCCCAATCCAAAAAAGTGGCAGGTTTGGTTTGGATTTCTTTTGCTTTATTTTATATTTAGTCAGCTTCCACTCCCTGCCTTTGGCTTATTCTTGCTGTTTCTGCTTTTTTGTCCCCCTGAAAATGTACCCTCCCTCCTTGTGTGTTGCTATTCATTCCCAGGTGGAACACCTCTGCCTCTTTTACCTCAGTTTTTGTTATTCTTTCATTTTTATAGGAGGTATAAATGTATTTTGTTATAGAGTAATTATCTTATTCTCCTTAGAAAACACATTTCACACCATGTAATGTTGTTTTCACATGTTTTCTTCGCTGCAAATTAGTCTTGCTATTTCAGGAAAACAATTCATTGTCCACACCTGCCAGACACTTCCAAATCCCTATTAATACAATCATGTTGCATTTTTTCACCACCCTAAACTCTTTGCTGTTAAAAGAGTCTTTCTGAGGCTTTAATTTTCCTTCCAATCTTATGCCTCAGTCCTCTATTTAAAAAAAAGAAAAACAAAACAAAAAACCTATCTTCTTCAGATGTGCTCCTGGCAATGCATAGGACTCCTCTGCACTAAATGTGTTGAAAGCAAACAGCTTTGTACGTGGTCTTGTAGCACCTCAGGACCAATCCAGCAGCTTGTGGAAGAGAATCATAGAATCATGGAATCATGGAATCATAGAATCATGGAATATGCTGAGCGGGAAGAGACCCATCGGGACCACGGGGTCCAACTCTTGACCAAGAGGGTCAAGTCCAACAGGGGGCAAGAGCTGCAGGGTCTCCTCATTGCCCAGTAGTCGAGTGGGCACAGCATATTCTTGTTTTAGCAATATCCTGGTGCCCACCCTGTGCAAATCTGCTGCTTGCTTGTTTCTTCAGTAGCATCTCTGCAGGAGCCTTCACCCATGAAGTTCATTACAGGATCACAGCTTACTCAGAGCCTCCAAGCAAAAAACAGGCTGGGAACTTGAAGACCTCAGCGACAAGGTTCCACCCTTTTTAGCACTGAAAGAGTATTTAAACTAGACCAGATGTGTCCCTAAATGTAAAGACGAGTGAGGAACAAAACTTGTTTGATTCTTGATACCCACATTCATTTTTAATTGAGACCAGTGATTTGTTCTAATTAAGAAGATGTAATGCTATTCATGATTTGTTTGGACCACGGTGATTTTCTTTATTTAACAGGATCATTTATAATAGTTAAATTAAATAATTTCCAAATTAAACATCCACAAGAGCAGAGAAAAAACATTAATATTTTTTTCTGAACAGATGACTGAAATGCATTGTGGTGTTATCCTGATTCTAGTGCAGCTGTTTCACTTTGCAAAATTCTGTTGTCTTCATTGTTGTTCAAAATATAGTGTGGAAGAAATAGAAATGAAAAGAAAATGGGAAAGGATATATTTTGTCTGAGTATTCTGTGCAAAAAATATTCTGTGAGTAACAGGAAAATACAAGGTCGTTTATTTTATCTATGTGTTTATTTCCAGTTAGTTAGAAGTATATTGTTCTGCCAAAAGCCTGAGTGCACATACAAAGCCTTTTGTAAGAGATCTTGGGAATTAAAGCCAACTTCCATATACTGCAGAGAAAATAAACCTGTTATGAAAGAGCTTACAGGAACAACCACTGTGCAGTGTCTGTCCTCGGGTGTGTACACAGCTTCCAGGGTAATCAGCAGAAGGAGCATGTGCATCCCTTTTTGCATCTCCTCAGCTCTGCAGAACTCTGTAGAGCTTATACAAATCATCAGGAGTAAAGAATGAAATCCAAACCCTACCAAAATTCTCTGAATACCTGCTGGTGCAAACTATGACATTGTCTGGTTTCAGGTTTGCTCCTGAAACAGTTGATATTACCCTAAGTTTTATAGGGAGGTGAATTATGTGCAAATTTATGGGTCTCTTACATCTGTTTCTTGCACATAGCTGTCCCAGGATATTCTTTTTCAGATTTTTCTGACCGTACAGCTTTTCCTGAGGCAAATGGGCAAAAAAGGTGGGAATAAGACTCCACCTCAAAAAGACTCCACCTCAAAAATACACCTCCACTCTACCTCAAAAGACACTCACTGGTGAAATGGATCCAACAACTCAGAGTGCTGTAATTTCCTGTCAATGCAGTTCAGAACAGGCAAGATACAGCAAGTTTATTTCTCTAGGGCAAAATAAGCACAGATTCCACCACTAGTGCAGTGCAATGTGTGCATTACCCAGAACCAAGGACTTCTCCTCAAACCATGGGTAGAAAACTGAGCACGGACCTCATTCTATTGAGCATTATCTTAGAAGGTAGCTTGTCTGCCCACAGTGGCAAAAATTTTGGCTGTCAGTTTTAACTTATCTCTTGAGCCCATTTAATTTATTTCAGTATTAATCCAGAATTGTATTTTTACAGGGGAATGAATATGGACCTTTTGTAAAGCAGCTCTCTCAAATAGGCCTTCTCATTTTTAAATGTTGGGAAAGAAATTAGACTTCCACAGTCTCCAGACAAATGAGACTTAGAATTTTTAAGTCTTTGACTTCCATGTTGACCTTTCGTCACTGCTGAGTTGCTGTCAGCCATGCAAGACTTGACAGAACAAAAGTGGGATTAGATTTCAGAGACATTAACCACCATACTCAGTGGTCTGGACTCTTTAGTGCATGACCTGAGAAGTAATTCTGTCTTGCTGCCACACATGGCAATATGTAGATCCTAAAATCAAGATCATTAAAGTATTTAAATAAACAAGATGGAGAAGAGGAAAAAGTGGAAACAAATGAGCAGCAGCTAACAAGAGCTGGGCTTTACAGCTATTTCCCCTTCAGAAACTGATTATATGGACATTTGCATCTCTTAAAAAGGGCTTTATTATAAAACCGTCAAATGCCAAAAAAATGGAGTGAAGGAAATTAGCAGGTATGTTTAGAAAATTTAAAAAAAAACCCTTTAATGACTTGGGCTGTTATTAAAACAGATGTGTTCTGAAGCGATTTCACCTACTTTAATTTCCTGATCTACCTGGGTTTGATCTGAGTCCTGGGTCCCTGAGTTTCTCAGGAATGGCAGATCTGAAATCCAGCATGATTCCCCATTCTTCACTGAGCACATTTCAATCAAAATATTTTGAATTTAAACAAATTTTAATGGGTTTGAGGTGTCAGATCAAAGACATCAGATTTTCTCTTTGGTTTGGAAATCCCAGGTGAGGAGATTGTATCCATGGGCTGCAGGTGTAGTTCTAGGCTTCCACATTCTCATTCTGTAGTCCTTACTGAAGCATAAAAGCAAAAAGAAGAAACAGCAGGCAAAGAAGAAAATATTAATTTCTAAAAACAAATTTAAATTTCTCTCTAGTCTCTGAGACATCTGATACAGTTCTGAAAACCTTTTCATTTAGGAAATGAGGTCCAGGTTGCAAATCTGAATCTCTCACTTTTGAGGTACATTTAGTGGGAAGGCCTCATTGGATTTTTTTCCCTGTATGAAAACGTAGCTTCTCTAGATCAAGAGTATTCTCTCCTTTTCCTATTCTACATATAAACATCATATTGTTCTGTGTTTTTACACATGAAACTCAGCATCAGAAAGTCTTTTTCCAAAGGATTAAATAGCCCCTCAAAGAATATTAAGACAGTTTTGCATCTTCCATTATCCAACTGAAAGAGCTGAAGCCTCACACCACCAAGTGCAGCACCAGTGCAAGTTCATACTGCTGCTTCAAATTTGTTCAAAATATTTTGATAGGGTAATTTTGTCCTGGCAGACTCGGGATCAGATCAAGTATCATCTGTTCTCCTGCAGCTACACAAAAGCAGCCCCAGCACCATATGGTGGGCTCTGGCACAGCTTGCATGCCACAGCTGAAACTCAATCACACCACACCGAGATCGAGTTGCTGCTGCTTTTAGTGCAGAGATCGAGTATCAATGAATATGGAACTGCTATTATTTGCCACGGTTTTAAGAGAAATGCTCCATTATTATAGCAAGTCCTGGGCTTAAGGGTGGGAGGCATTGAGAGTCCTGCTGTCCTGTCTGATGTGATTGGGGTTGCTGGCTCAGCAGCCACCGAGGGACATCCTGTGCTGGGGAGGGACAGGCCCTGGGACACCTCAGCTGTGTCACAGTCACATATCTGCCACCTTGAAAACCAGACCCATTCTCTGGGCCTTCGCTCAAGCAAGGTCTTTCAGTAGCTCTTTCAAAGCTGTTATTTGCACAGATGTATGCACACGCACGGGGGTGTTTTCTCAGAACTTTCTGGCCAATGTCCAATTAATCTTTAACTACAACACCTCTACATAGAAACTGCTTTCACTGTGACCTTTCCTCAGAAAATGTATTTTGGTCCTATGTAAATAGGGTACATCAAATGCTAAATAAGTAATGCATAGTAGCGCTCAAAATATTAAGTCAAAATACTTCCAAAAGTTTCTTTTGGTACTTTCTGTACCATTATTATTCTGTACCACTATATTTCTGTACCACTTTCTGTACTTTCCAGTTCCACATAGAGGAAAAAACATCTATATTTCTAGCCGCAATTTCATTTAGCTCATTAAAAAAAAAAAAAATTAGATCTTTATTAAAAGCCAGATATTTCTGATATTTTATATCTGGTATAACTCTTGGAAAAAGAAAAAAAAAACAAAACTGTTTAGAAGGAACATAGTCAATTTAAAACTGTATAAACTTTTTTTTTCCCCTGGAAAAAACCCAGGGTGTTTGAGATTTCTAACAAAGCAAAAGAATGAAAGATTAATTTAAAATATGTTAAGACATTCTGTTTTGTGAAGAACAAATGTTTTGTTTCAAGTTCCAGCTTTTAAAAGCATCTCAAACTTCTTAGAAACTCAGCTAGAAAACTGTTTCAAAGGGATTTATTTTAGAGTATTGAAATAACAATTTATTTCTTAACAAGATGTATCCAAATTTACAAAGCAATTCTGCAATGCTGAGTGTACATTTTTTCCTAGAAAATGCTTATGAATCCAACTCTAATCAGTTCACACCTGCATAAAATGAGTGTAAGCAGATGTATAATGCTTCTGTTAGAATGTGGTATTGCTTCCACTCACAGGGGAAATCCTGGCTCCAGCAATGTCAAAGACAGTTTCTCAAACTCATTTCTTCACACCTAATTCATGTTTCATCTTTAAGAATCTGCGATTTCACACCAGTCTAAATGTTGCTACTCTTACTGGTACAGTTGCCAAATCATTCACATTAAATAAGCTTAGTAAAGCAACAATTCAGATTTTTTACTTTATCAAGGGCCAAAATAGTGGTTCATGCCCTAAATATTTCCTGTCTAGACTACTATATTGGTCTTTTGGACAGATTTCCAACCTTTTTCCATTGTTGTTTCAAAGTGAAATGTACAAAACTCCATGGCTTGTTTCTCCCTTTTCTAAGCTCTCAAGAAGATGATGGGCTTGTATTCTTGCCTCATTGTATTAGGAAACTATACCCCTGCTGAGGAATCAATCCTGTATTTATATGTGAGTTGTGATTATATGAGAAAGCAGGAACTGATTCTGTGAGCTCGTAGATTACAATAGATAATGGCAAACTTGCAGCACTGGCCTCTGCAGTGCCCTATTTATTACCCTATTTATTGCACTCTGATGAAAGATGAGGACACCCTGCATTCAGTGACTCAATAGAGACAGAGAGGTCAAATATTCAGCTGGGTTTCATTCATTACTTTATTCTGGACATATTTAAGTTAACTGTCCTGGCTAAATTAACCGTATCATCTCCACAAGTAGCTCCAGATAATTATTTGTATGGATTATCTTAGGTGCCTGTCAGCCTTTTTAGGAAGCCTGTTTCAGTGTACTGAGGAGCCTCTGACCCTAAACAAGACTAGAATAGATGCTTAACTTTTAGACAGCTGAATTAGATCAGAAGAATTCTCTCTCTCCTTTTCCGATGGATACTTTGTAATTTGTCAAGGATGCCTAAGAACTGTGGCGACTGTTCATGGAATGGTGAATTTGGATATTTTTAGAAAGAAGAACACATTATTGAGTGATAAATAACCCACCACCTATTATTTTTAATAACAGTCTGAGCTTGATGAAATTTATTGCAACATTCAATAATTCTAGCCCAACCTTTATTTTAACATCTTGTTCTCTATCATTTGATTGAATGATCCATTAGAATCCATAACACACATTTAAGTAATTAATTTTACATTTTCACTTTTTCCTATAACAGCGACTTTTATTTCTTGGATATGTTTGTCCATGCACAATTTCTATCTATGATCTTAATGTTCATAAGAAAAATGTGAACCAATAATTACTAATTGACACCACCCTGTGCTTTCTTTTGTACTTGGGGCATCAGCAGCTTCGCTGCTCCTGTGATTTTGCAACCTTTGAGATTTCAGCTGAGTGTCTGTGTTCTATCACCACGAATTCTGTTTTATTGAGTTTCATATTTAACATGTTTTTATACAGGGAATGCAATTCATGCATGCCTCCCAAACAGTAGTCCAACAAAGCTCAAATGTTCTCTTGATCTCATTGTGCACAGTTTTTAACAAAGATTTTTGGAAGCTTTCCAGTAAAAATGCAACAGAGGCAGACAGGGAGAGGTTAGGCAAACAGTGCTACATTATACATGGCTACATTTAATACTGTCCTCAGGAAAGGCTAAAGAAATAAAATTGCTCAAAGGGACCATTCCTGAGGAGAAAAGTAATGAACATAAGTAAATGTCTCAAAATCATCTTTAGTTTGAAGAAATGATGACAACCAATGCCATCCCTAGTCTATAAGGTTTTCTCTCTATGAAACTTTCCAGTGGCCAATGGTATGTGAATCAAATGCACTTTCAAAACCACTTGCAGACAATTTTACTCTTCACCAGTTTTATCCTAAATCTTTGCAAGTATCAGCAAATGCCAAGCAAAAATGGTATTGAATAAGGTGTAGGCTATGCATGCTTTATTATTCTATTATTTATTAATTATTTTGTTATTTATTATTGAATGTAATTTTGAAAGTAAATGTTTATGGCTCTCTTGTGATATTCCAATGAACCCTGTGCAGCGTCTCTTGTCTAAACCTCAGTGTCATATGTTGTCATCTCATCTTCTCTTCTTTCAGACTATTTATTTACCATGGTCCAATCTACAAGCAAAAACTCTCCATGTTCTTTTCTCTATGAAGATATTCTAGGCAGCCAGCCAATTCCTCATTCTTTTTATTGGGGCAGATGAGAGTGTCCATGAGCCTGTTCGTCATCTCCCAACTGATGCACGATTCCTCAGAGAGCAGGGCTGGGTAGGGCTAAAGCATCCTCTGAGCTCTGCTACAAGAAAGCAGATGGCCTTAAGGAGCTTCTGACTGATCCCAGACTCTTTCAAAAATCTTGATGCTTAGGAAAAAAAAAAAGAGCAAACTTTTTAAATTTTGGATGAAGCATTTGTTCATTCTCTGACATACCATTCACTCATGTACATGCATCAGATGCTTCATCAGATACTGAATTTTGCATAAGGAAAAGCCAAAAATACCTCTTTTATTTGCTTTAAAAAAAAAATTAATCCTGTTACATTACTTTGGGTTTAATGTAAAACCATGGGATCTTGAGTCACTGTAGCATGGATACAAATATTGCAGTTGCAGATGGAAGCGCCCTTCTATTAAAACAAGCCTGACTAATTCCACTAATACTCTTGCTCTGTTATAGACTCCCTTTTCTCAAAGGGTTACCAGGAAACTGAGTTATTTTTCAGTCGGTTCACCACTAGTTAAACATCAGTAACATCTGAGCCAATATATGTTGAGTATATACTGGATTTTCTTCCTTATTCAACGTCATCTTTGAATCCCAAATTTCTCAAGCTCATCACACCAGCAGAGAATAGTTTATCAGAGACCTATTTTCAGTTCAGGCTTTGTTTTTCCAACACTGGCGTGTGTGCATTATTAATATCTGAGATATTTATGGCTATACATATATACCCATATATATATAAAGAGAGAGAGAGAGATAGATTTAGATATATTTCCCCCTAATATTAAATTTCAAATGCCGTTTTATCATCCCATCTCTTCACCCTCTCTCAATTTAGAAGATCTTTTGTAATTGCTTCACTCAGCTGCTCTGCTTTTTTAACTCTCTCCCAGATCTAAACACATGGCATTTGTAAAAATATATTTATGTGTCTAATTTTAAACTTGCTGAGTGAAAATCACTAAAATTGATTCAGAAATTAATGCCTTTAGAAGATGCAATAACACAACTTTACTCGCCATCAGCTAGTGGAAGTTTAATAGTGCTGCCCTCAAAAAAGCTATTAGATCTTACATTTTGCTAAAGCTATTACTGAACTTTCAGAACTAGCCACTGTAAAAGAGGGGGTTTGCATTGGTTGGTTTTTTTTGTGTGTCTAGACATTGCCTAATACCACGAAGAGAGTTAAAAATTATAAACATATTGGCATTTCATTTTCATGCTTATGAATGAGATGATTTCATACAAGAATGAAACAAGAAGTCTTGCTGTCAGCAGACATATAGAAATATAAGTGTGTTCTTATACCCCACACTTCTCCCTGGGCTGGGATCAGTCTTCTCTGTCAGGATGCTCCACGACATAAATGTGCTGTTGCCAGATCAGAATTGCCTCGCCAGCTGCAGGCTCACAGCACACACCGTGCTGCTGATGAGGCAGACAACGATGCTCAGAAACTCATTCAGCAACGGAGGCAAATCCCTTTCTTTGGGATGGGAAAGGGGCAGAAGGATTCAGATGGTGTCAGGAGAGAATCAGGGCTATGAAGGGGTTTTCCTTTCCTATTTTTCTGATATCTGGGCTAACCAACTGATTTGCTTGAAGCTGAAACTATAGGTATGTGCTGTCATGCCACTAAAGCTGGATAATTTCTCTAATGAATTTTGTTGTTGCTGTTGTGTTTTAAGGGGTCTAAGATCATGCGCAGCAGGATTCGACCTTGAGAAATTAGCTGGATTCTTAAAAACAGATTTCCAGCTGAAATTTTGAAATGAGAGCTTGTTGATGACTTCATCATTGTCTTCTCCCCCAAAACCTTACAAGACCCCCAGACTTTAAACTCAAGCCAGGATCTCTCCAAGGTCCTCTATATTAATATGATGATATCATCAGAGGCTTGGAAAGGATCTCTCTACTTGACCTGGCCAGCTCTCCATTCAAATTACTTCCCAAGGCAAAACTGAGTGCTCCTTGGGTGAATGTCTGCAGGGAAGTCTCAGAAGCATTCATGATTTATGTGTTTTATCTATCCAGCCCCAAAAAGCCACTCTCTTTATGGTCCTTCAGGGAAGCCTGCTTGAAATAAAGCTGGGATGGGTAAAGGCACTGGAGAGGGGAGAAACTGAAGGTCTCTGAGGACATACAAATAAATATTACATATATCCTTTATTCCTTTATTTCATATCCTATATTGATCACAACTATAGATAAAAAGCAAACATAATCATTCCACACCAAAAAAAAGAAAAAAGCCACTTAAAAACTCTTCATACAATCATTTAGATGTTTCAAGATAAAAACAGAAAAATGCTACAAAACAAGGTGAGGTGCAATTATAAAGAGTTTGTAAAGATGCAATTACCGATGTTTCTGTACAACACACATTATGTATAAAGAATTAAGATAATTGGCTCAGGAAGAATAGTCATTGTTGAAAAGGTGAATGGGAAGCAGTAGCTTCAGGGAGAGGGAGATGAAGGAGGGAGAAAAACTAGTATGCTGGGCAAAAGTGAGACACATGCTCCTACCACAAAAAAATCACAAGGCATATGTAGGTTGGTCCAGAAACAGGAAATGCTATAGTCTCACAACACTGTTTACTGAATTAGACTAGTTTGTTTTACAGAGAACACAATTTCAAAACAAATTACTGGCGTGTGCTTGAGCTTTACATGGCTGCAAGTTGGACAAGTGGCCATATACTCCGTGGCTAGTAAAAAGATTCAAAATCAGGGAAGGAGCCACAGACTCTAATTTCAGCTTCTTATGAGGTCTTTCAGGGTAACATATGCCAATCAATAGTCAGAGAACTGACACAGGCTATGCATGAGGCAGACACTAGTGACAGCAGAGGTGGATATTAATGGCTACTAATTAGTGCAATTTGTGTGCAGCATTATTATTAAAATAAGGGAAATGCTGTAGTAAGACATTTAAAAAGAAAAAAGCAGAATATTTTCAAAGTACACCTCCTTCAGTCGTAAGCTGAGTGTCCAGAAAGCAATTTGCCCTACTTTAGAGAGGGTGGTTTGCTTTCTGGAGTGCATATGCTCTGTGCGCATGTTCCCTCTCAGTTCTCTATCAATTAGCTGGGCTGTCTCCCTACTCATTTGCTATAGAAGAGTTAATTGGTAGAAAAAATGTCCTACATTTTATAAAGAAATTTATAATGGAGTTTAATAACTATTTTCCTCAACCTATTGCATTCAGATAAGCATGAATACAGTACGGAGAAAAAGTTATCATGTGTAGAACCTATATTTAATTTGGACACTGCTGCAAATTCCATTAATGTAGATCTTTACAAGCATGCATGCTCCTATCTCATTTGACTACCTTGCTGGTACCTACATCTAATTTTGATTTTTTTTAAAAGGCGGTCTTGCTGAGAGGACCTAATGCAGCATAAATCAGATAAATATATGTTGCTTTCATAAAAGAGGTATTCTCAACTCCTGCTACATTTCAGCTGCAGCTTAGAGTCTAAAGGTGATTGGAGCTAGGACAGGAGAGGGAAATTGTTTGATTTCTGCCTTTTTTGTGGTTGGAATATTGTCTCTTGCATGATACAGACTCCAGAATCTTTCCCTGAAAGTTCTATGTCAAACTCATACGTGTTTTCTACGTATTTTTGAAACCTACCCAGTCTCAAATTATTTTTTCAAATGAAAAATACTGCTATAGAATTTTAGAATTATAAAATCATAGAATATCTCAAGTTGGAAGGGACCTGTAAGTATCATGGAATTAAAAAAAGAAATATGACTCCAGACTGTTTTGCTGCACACATAGAAGTAAGATAAGTTACACAGTGCTGTTTAAAAATGCTGTTCAGTCAGTAGATACCACAGTCTGGATTGTAACTCATGGATGAGGCAAGGAAAGCAACAAGGCAGCTGTCTAGATCGCTGATATTTCTCTCCTCATTCTTGTGATATAATGGTTCACATTGCAGAGGCACAGATCCACAGCCACAGTTTTCAGAGCTGTTTTCTGGCATTTAACATTAGGTCAGTGAGGGCACCTAATGTTCCCCAAAAGAGTCAAACAGACACAGATTTTCATAGAAGAGGTACAATTGCCACAGTTAAAAATAAACAAATAGTTAATTCAGATTTAGAATTAACTTTGTTTCTGGGTTTAGCTTCATGTTACTAGAACGTTTACCTCAAAATAGCCAAGAAAAACACATTTTGTGGCCACCAAAAAGGCATTGTTAAGTCTGTCTCTTGTAGTTCTCTGCGTCTGGAAAAGTGATGTAAAGTTGGAAAAGAAATTCTGCCTTTTCCTACATTTGCCATGTACTTCTGCCATATTAAAAATTCTGAAAGTGGCCCCACATATAATTTTATAAAGACACCTATACGTGCACATAAACATCTCATTTTAAAAACAATTATGGTATCATTATGAATGAGTGAGTAACAATATGTGGAATAGAATTAATGTTTGTGGTTTATATAATAGGAAAAAGAAGAAATGTATTTCTCTGAATTATTTTTTTACTGCTTCACACCCCTATTAGGAACAAAAACCAAATTATTCTGTAAAATGGAATGATGGAAACAAAAGACATTTTAATTACACTATTAAATAGTGGAGAGTTTTCAAGACCTTATATGCCTGCTTTTTCTGAACTTCTCATAGCTCTAGCTGTGTTTTGGTGTTTGATCCATTGTTTGCTGTCCTGTTTTTTAAGCGCCTGTACTGCCTAGAATGAAAGTAAAAAGAAAATTAAGAAAACCAGCAAAGACATTAAAACATTATGCGGTTTGAGTCAATTAATTGTCTTTTTATGTTTTCTGCTACCAAATTGTTTGTTTATGAGAGAGTAAAAATGATAATGCTGGCTAATGAGATTAGAATATAATTAAACCAGCAAGCATATGAAGTCTATATACAAGCAATGAGAAAGATATCTTTTATTTTAAATTGATTAGTGCATGCAAAACCCACTTCAAAGAGACTTATTGTGGAATTTGTCATACCAACAACGACAGTTGGGGAATTTGCTTCTAAGAAGACATGATTTAAAGAAATATGTGAGGAAATTACAGAAGTCACAAATTTCTGTTCATTCACCTGCAGACCATTCTGTGGGAGATAAAGGACTGGAGCTCCTATGAAAAGAACTACTTTCACTCATTGCTGATGACAGTTTCTCATTGTCTTCATGAATTAGATCCATGTTATTCCTTTTGGTTATTCCCTTTGGTTCCCCTTGGTGTGAACAAGGACACATGAGAATTATGATATCAGCCTAGAAGAACTATTCACCTAAACCACTATTTGGCCTCCAGCAAAGGACATAAACTGAAACCAACCAACTGCATGGAAACTTCTCCATATACTCTCCCAGCTCCCAGCTATTTTCAGCCTAGTGAATTTTCTAAGATTCATGAAGTTTAGTTATTCTCCGTGACTTTTTTTTTTCCTTCCATGAACTTTCCAAGTAATTCTGTAAATTTTTGGCATGCACACCATCTTTTCTAGAAGAGTTCTGCACATCCACTCTCCTCTGCATGAAGTATCACCTTCTTTTTTGTTCTACTCTTGATCTCTCCTTACTTCACCTGCACTACCTTGTTTTTATCCTGGAAGAGAATGAACCATCTGTCATTTAATTTTGCCTGACACTCATGATTGTGTAGACTTCTGCTATACCTTTCAAGCCATCAGGTTTTGAGACAAAAAGGGTCTTAGAATGCTTACAGGAACCATTTCACTCTACTGAACACCTTTATTACCCTTCCCTTCACCTTTTCCAGTTTTATTAATATAATTTTGGAGATATGGAGATTAGATATACAGTTTTTAAGATAAATACATACAGTGTTTTCTGCTTTGTTCTCTATTTCCTTCCCAGTAATTCTCAATTGTTCTTTTGACTTCTTGTTCTTTGACTTGCTTGTTCTTTTGACTTCTTTTTTTGACTGAGCTTTGAACTTCAGTTTTTATGACTCTGTCATAACCCCAGCTCTCACAGCCAGTGTTGCAATGATCAACTTGGAGCCCATCCTCTTATATGTGATGTTGAACTTCTTTTTCCTTGAGTTCATTGTTTTATGTTTATCCATTTTGAATTCCCTCTCCCATTTTATTACTTTACAGCTCAGTCTCATAAAGTCCTTTGCAAGGCTTTACAGCCAGCCGCTCATCTCTATTTATGTGCTTTATTTAACAACCTTAGCAAACTTTCCTACCTTACAGATCCCTTCAGTTCAGTTATTTGTAAAATAAATGTGCAGTTCCCAATACAGCTGAACTGTACCAATGTCCCTCTGTTGCAAGGTCTGCCTGTATATTTCAGCCTTATGTTTACCATCCCCTGAGCAAATGATTTATTATGCAAGGACATCCTTTTTATGGTTTGCTCCTTGTTTCCTTAGATGCAAATGCTGAGGGGCTTTGCCAAGAGACTTTGGAAATCCAAGCATAACTGTATGGGCAACATACCTTTGTTCCCACACTTTTGTTGGCTGTTTTAACATATTCTATTAGGTTTTAACAACTTGCAATCTTTTTGTAAAAGCCCTACTGACACTTTCTAAAAAGACTATATGCAAAGGTATCCACAGATTATTTTCTTTTTTACTGCATCTAGTAATTTGCTAAGACCAAGTATCAGACTTGGAGGATTGTATCCTTTGGAGTTGCCTGGAGCCTTTCTGGAAGTTTTTGCCACTTCCTGTCATCATATATCACAGCAATTTTTACAAGGGATTGCACATTGCTATTAGTATTTCAACTTCCTCATCCATTAGAGCATCCATAGAAATCTTGGGTAATTGCTAAGCTCTGTTTCTGGAATTTTCTTCTTGATTTTGTTTATATACGCCGTACTCTGTGGTCAGTTAAATTTTAGGCAGATGCTCTGGGTAATCTCCCACAATGAACAGTTCTGGTTTAACTAGTTCCCTCCACTGTGATCCCCAGTTTTTTTCCTTATGTGATTGGTTGCATAGAAACTATTGCTGGCTTTCTCATTTTGATGAATTTAAAAAAAAAAAAAAAAATTATTTTTTTTTTGCAACTTTTCTGTCAATCTCTTGTTTGCCCTGTCTTATGGAGTTTCCTCTGGTGGTCAGGTAAATGTAAATTTCAACGTTATCCCTGTCTTAGAGAAATAGTTGACCTATTTAGTTTTTTTCCCCACTTAGATTTTTTCCTAAACATGGGTTTTTTTTCACACCTAAATTTAATATTTACTTTTAATTTTTCATTTGTAAAGTTATTGTATGTATAAAATCAGAGACTAATTGAATATGAAAGGACTTATGAATCTGCTGTACCACATTTTGCATATATTTTTCCACTGCTCAAAACGAATATATACATACATTTTAACCTGTAACAGATGGCAGGCAAAGAGAAAATGATGAGCTTCTTCACTGGTATAAATCAACTTTATTCTGTTCAGGGAAAGGTCCACCTCTTCCAGTATCTTGTGTTCAACGGCGCCACTATCAGTGTTCATGGAAAGCATAAAAGAGCAGTGAAAGCATGGGCTGACATTTCCTGTGGCCACAGAGCCTCTGACAGCTGTCGGTTTGGTCACTTCCTCATAGGAAATTTGCTCCACGTTTAATAGTCCCCAGAGCCCTTGCTCCTCTTTGAGTCTGTTTAATACCTCTTGGAATTGCTATATTTTTGAACTTCACAATATCCCAAGGCACTTATTTCCTTGATTTATTTACTTATCCTATTAAGAGCACCTTTTAAAAGGGATGCTATGGCATCTGATGATTTTACTCATCACTTTCTACCATGTTTTTAGGAAAAGGACATAAATTGTTCTGGTTTAATATGTAATTACTCAAAAAATGCATGACATTGATTTTTCTGTTTAAAATGGTTGTCTTTCAATTAAGATTAACCACAGCTATCATGATAAACAATCAAGAAGTAGGCATGAATAAAATGTTTGCCTTTTTTGTTTGTTTTTAAATTCCACTGACATCTATACAACTTACCTAAAGTTTATGCAGCAATCTGGAAGAACTTTGTCTTCAGCTGAAAGAGAAAGAAAACCCATCTGACTGAACAAAAAATGTCTCTATTTTGGAAGAAACTGTTGTAACCAGCTGTTAGGATCATTACAGCTCAAAGTGCATCTGCCACCCATGAATATTTTAAATACACTGAAGAGTTTTGGTTTTTAAACACATTTCTTATTTCCTTTAGTCCTTGAAGCATTTCACATATGTGAAGATGGCACAATAAATCATGCTCAAATTATCTAGTACTTGCTCTAATTAAAAGTTATGAATTTATATTACATTTTATAGGCAAAATAAATTTTAAGCCTTACAATCCCTTTTTGAATGTAAAATTTACCACTGTACACAGCATTCTTTTGTCATAATGATGTAAATATATAATGTTTAACATTTCTGCAGTGTAATTTTCCCTCAGTACGTTCTTTGGAACATTTACAACTTTCTATCTTCAGATAAACAAGCCTAATTCCTAATGAAACTAAGAACCACACTCAATATTGGCTAAATTACAAACAAGAAAGTTTTTTCTGATAAATGCAGCTTTTATTCTGAGCATGAGTTTCCCTCAAACAATCCTTTCAAACTTGCAGCTGACTTGAAGACCCGAATACTCATTATGTGAAGGTTTATTTGTAAAAGGTTTATTACTTGCAGCTATCCTCTTTGATTTCCCTTTAAACTTCATCAACATTTGAAAATTAAATAGTCTAGGGCTCATTTGTCCCTCAGGCCCCAAATTTACATAGTGTGTGTCCATACTTTTCCTCTGCTAGACAGACCACGCTCATATGTGCTGTCCTTTGGGACAAGTCCTGTTCTCAGCATTCTCTGGGAGGATAATGGTTGGTACAAACCAAAACTGTGCCACAGGGAATGTTCTGCCAAAAATTGCCACACCAGAGTGCAGAGTGCAGTGCACTCTTCCAGTGTTTGAACCCAGACTTCTGCATGTTTGCTTTATTAGTGTAAATGCAACCCTCAAATCATTAATGATGTATCAAAGAGTTTTGTTCTTCAGATCTGAATTGTTGTTTTCTAACTATTTATTTAGACTGCTATGGTTCAGTATTTGGCTTGACATCAGCAAATGACAAGCCAAGCCACATGGTGTTGCTTATTCTCTTTGATGGGCTTTTTTTGAACAAAGAGTAATGAATAGAAGCGATAGCTAGAGGGGGGGAAAAAAAGAAAAAAAAGGAGTCAGTGACCTCCTCAGTTCTCCCTTCCCTGAAACAGAAACATTTAAAAATCTTTTAACCTGGACTATTCAAATAAAAATTATCAGTTTAAGTACTGCATAGCAATTCACACAAATATTACTATTCCATTATAAAAAGCCATAAGTCAGTTTCCCTTATTTCAAAAGGTAGAAAAAGATCTTTATAAAAAATGTTCATGAATATTGTATAAAAGAACAAAGAGCAATGACAGTGAGCAGTTCTGAAGATCTGAGGATTTTTGAAGATTGTTTTGTAGCTTGCATATCCAAATCTAACTTTAAGAAGTTCAGAGTAGTACAAATCAAATGGGAGGTAAAGCTCCTCAGAATCTCTGTGCATACATTTGCCCACTGATGCTCATATGAAGGCACTGATTGCTTTCAAGGGTAGCACTGTACTCCATTCAAAAGAACAACCACACGTGAACAGCACTGAACTTGTCCTGTTGCGATGTTATGAGCACTCTGATGTGATGCGTTATCTTCCCCCATCCAGCAGGCACCAAGGATACGGGGCCGGAGCCAGCTGACAGATCCAGCCCTCAGCAAGAGGGGAACTCTTTGTGTTTACCTCTAAAGAGGAACTGAAATGATGCTGCTACTGCAGGTCCAGGGTAGCTCAATGCAAGCAGGCAACAGTCATTTAGAAGAATAAAAAGGTGGGAGGCTGCACTTTGGCTAACAACAGGCTTCACAGTGGCTTTATTGCAGTGCAGAACGATAATGAAGAGGAAATATCAAGGTCAGGATTCCCCATGCAAAGAAAAATGCCTAAATATAAATGCCAATGTATAGATATTTGCATGCAAATTAGACATCTCCGCCCCTGTTAGAGGCAGTGGGGATATCCATGGGGATGACTCGGTTGCCAGCACACAGATGGATCCCAGGAGAGATGCTCCGAGCCTGGCTTGTTGTGCCTGTGCCCCTGACTAGCTGGTGCAACAGTCCTGATTCAAACAAGAAACTGCAGGACAATGTGAGCAATGGCCTGAACCTCAGCTTTCTGCAAGCTAAGAAAGGTTTCTGAGAAATTGTGTGTTGCATTAAATCCTTGGCAGGTCATGCTATAACTCTGTTCTCCCCTTGATAATGAGTTTTTCTCCCTGCACCCCATGTTTTGTTCCTAATCTCTATTTTTTCTCACTTCTCTTAGCATGATCTACAGACTTCCTCTAGTCCCAGACCCAGTTTGGGGTCTGTTTTGGCCTGTTTTGTATCAGTCTCTCTCAGAGCCTAGTAGAGTTCCTTCAAAATGAGTTCCAGAAGGATTTTCTTTGTCGAAGTGGCATACTTTGTGCAGTGGATGGCCTGCACTACTGTAACAATATGTTTCAAACCTTCTTCACATCACAGACAACCAGGGACAAATTGTCCTTCTCCTCTTCAACTTCAGTCCTAAAGAAATATTTGAAATGGCAGTATCTGCTGCAAAGTTTAATGAGATATGCTTCCAGAACATGCTGAGATCTTGAAAAGACATTTTGCACTGAAAATTAAGCTACTTTCTCTAAAGAAAATAAAAGAAAGAGAAATGAAAATGCCACAATGATTACATCCTTCAGCATGAATTTGAGCTGAATCTCATGCTCTCCTAGAATAGAACAGTATAGGTTTTTTTTCCCCAAAAATTCAATAAATTGTTTATTGTAACTTCAGCAGTGAAAGAAAATAAATAAGATGTTATAGACAAGCTGTATATAAGAGAAAAGAAAACCTTCTTGTACCAAAGGAGGTTTGGACTAGGAGAGATTACCCTTGGCAGGTATATACTCTGGGAATAGAAACAGGATCTCAAAATTCAATCTGACAGGAAGGTTTGAGATGCCTACTGTCACTGATTTTTCATAAGAAAACACAATAATCTGGAGGTTTATCATGACAATAATCCTTGAATAAAATTGAAAAATAAAAAGGGAGTGAATTAAATCGCACGTTCCAATTTCTCATAATACTGGTTATTATCCTTTCTCTGGTATTCAATGGCAACAAATCCCTTTTATCAGGCCACCCAACCTCCTGTGTTGAATTGTAAATGTTGTGAAAAGTGACTTTGTAAGAGGTGAAGAAAAAGCTCTGCACTAAGTTAGTGTTCTACATAACTGAAAATACTGCATAGCTGCTATTCATATTCAAATAAGGGAAGAAATTTCTTTTCAGAAGCAAAACCTGGACAATTTGCAAATTTGGGACCAGTGATAGAATTGTATGGAATACGAAACTGACTTCCAGCTGACAAATGAAAAATCATGGCACATAGTAATAGCAACATTTCAGTCATTGGCTGTATAATTAGGAAAAAACCTCATCAATTCAAGGTTAAATTGAAACTGAAACATAAGTGTGGCTTTTGACTCTCCTGTTCTAACATTTGAAGATGTGTTTTCAGAGAAGCTGTTGATTTCTGCATTGCAGGACCTTATTTAAAATTAAAAGCAAGTACAAAAAGGTTTCAAGTAATTAAATGCATTAAAGACCGAAGCAAATCAATTTGGTTTTTACACTCTCTACTACTTTTGCAGTACAAAGAAAACATTCCAGCTAGTGAATGCTCTTTTCTCCAGCTTTCTAATCTCCAGTTTTGCTGAAGCTAGACTAAGTCCTATTTTGAGACAGAAACTAAAATGTTAGTGAGATTTGTACTTAATGAAAAATGTGTTATAAATGAGTTGCAGTGCCTTTTCCAACTGCTAATTTGAAGACAATTTGCACAATGGTGTGTACATTCTACATTGTGAAAAAAAATTGGGTAAAGACAGATGCAACAGCTGTGACATTTTGTGCATGTCTAGATTATTTGGATTCTTTAGAATAGTCCTCAACAGAATGGTACTGCTGCTGCCATCATCCTTGTATGACAATCCATAGTGCTGAAAGCCAAGCTACATTCTTCAGTTTCCTTTTAAAGATATTGGAAAAAATCTTGGCTCTAGTAAAGTCAAGTCAAAATAATAATTACCATGGACCTGAAATGGGCCCAGGTTTCTCCCATGAACAAAAAATAAATCCCCTTTTACTTGAACGCCCATATTTGAGTCTGCGTTTTTCTTAGTTACCTCCCCAAATTCAAGAGCACTCTGCATTTTATCAGAGCACCCTGGGCTGCTTTACAGATTTTTTTTTAACATTGGAGGCAGAAAAATCTTATTGATCAATGTTACGCTAAAGGTTTTGTTTATATGTGTGTACTCACATGATGGCAGTGTTTCCTGCATTTTTGTATTGCTTTAACATAAATATTATTACTCTTATTTTATATTAAGTTTAAAACTAAAAATAAGTTTATTTACAACTAAAAATAAGTCTATTTACAACATGACACAAAGTTATAATTTGTAGAGATTTTGTGGGTAAAGAAATTTACCTTTCCCTTGGCTTCGGTTTTTCTATAACTTTGTATTCAAGTTATATGCATGACATAATAGTTGGCACAGAGTCACAATAACTGTATTAAGTTATAAATATGTTCTCAATATTTTAGATTATATATGGAAAAGTTATTGAAACTGAGGACTGGATTTTTCAGATATTTATTAATTGAATATGAGTTATGTGTTAGAATCAGTTCCAAGGTAGTAATAGTGACCAAAAAAATAATAATCTCTTATGTTGTTTAGGAGACTTACTGGAAATCAGTGCACTGCTTCAGTCTCCATTGCAGCACAAAACTTTCCCTTGCCCTTTGCAAAGCTGCCATCAATATCCAGGCAGCTGCCACCAAGGCTTGGCCTGCCACTGGAAAGGTCAAGAAAGGAGAAAGGAGACGTTATTGAAGGTTCTGAACTACAATTTACAGTTCTTCTGTTAGTGTTGCAAAATCTTTCAAGGAAGTTTGGCTTTAAAGAGCAAGAAAATTTGTGGAGATTTTATGAATGTTTGGAAGAAACAAGAAGTATGATAAGAATTTATCATTCAATTGTAAAATTCTTCTCAAAGGAAGGGTATGGCTGTCTCCTGCAGGTAAATGTGAGACAAAAAGTATCTTAACAAATTTTTACGTCTGGTAGACTAACACACTTGTCTCAAGACATATTATACAACTGAAAATTTGTAATATCTAGAATTTTTTATTCAGACCAATTTTATGCAATATATAATTCTTGGGATAGCAGAAAAAAGAAAAGGCCCAACAAAGAAAAGATGTTCAATGGATGGTACTTTCAGGAATAACAGCTTGGAATTACTCATACAGGGATCCATTTTCTTGCGTAAATGCACCACAAAAAATGTGACTCGTGTCATTTCTGTTATGTAAATATTGCATTTAGCCAGTTATGCTGCGCTGATTAGGTATCTGTGGTTAAATGAACACATTCAGAAAAAGAAAAACATTTATGTGTTTGATGGCATCCTGTTTTTTGTCTCTGATTCAGTCTTTGGTCTGCCAAAAGTGCTAGAGATAGCAATGGAATTTGGACTACATTCTGACTATAGCTATCAGAACAAATCTGAGCTTCATTCGTTCCATTTCAGGAAATATAAATACCCTTCATTTTAATGGGTATTTTGCTAACCTAATCTCCCTGAAAAATCAAACTCAAAAATGGGGTATTTTAGAAACCAAATTCAGAGCCATTTGTTGCCAGAATATCACCAAAATGAATATTTGGAATGGAACTTGATTGGACAAAGTGTGTGATGGACAGATCAGTGGGAAAGAAAAGGGGGTAGGTGAAGAACCATTGCTGGAGAAAAGATTCATTAAGCCCAAAAGAAATGAAAATTTGCAAAGATAACCACCCTAGCTGAAATCACATCCTACTAGGGAAATAAATTACTGTGTCAGTTTTTATTCCTTAAATGTACAGACTAAACCCCTTGGTTTTGTTTTTTTTTTACCTTGAATCGCTATGAAATGGAAAAATAATATCCCAATATGACGCCTTTTCAATATTCAAGCTTTGAGACAATTGCTTGAGCATCAGAATTTTCTCTTCTATTCCTTTTGACTCCTGTGTAAAGCTGCAGTAGACTATCGGTAAGTATATGAAATCAGTGGCATAGAGGAGTCCTAGAGAAAAGGCATAGAACAGTCATTCATGGGCCTCCAAGTTAACCATTTGCATGCATTTAGTACTTTGTAAAAATAAAGTGAATGTTTAAAATAAGGACAGATAGCTGTTTCATTATAGCTCTCTCTGATTTTCTGACCTGAAGTTAAATTTCACTGAGCTCCATTGGAAAGAAGTAACTCTTTCCATCTCTAGGATAGGTTAAAAAAATAAGCACTGTGATTATGCTGGTAAATGAGAACTGTCTGTGGTCAGGGTAATTTGCATTTGAATCCGTATTGGTTTTGAGGGAAAATTTGCAGGAATTATTTTTTGATTGCTTCTCA
Source organism: Acanthiza pusilla (assembly GCA_036630365.1). Taxonomy (NCBI): domain Eukaryota; kingdom Metazoa; phylum Chordata; class Aves; order Passeriformes; family Acanthizidae; genus Acanthiza; species Acanthiza pusilla. The sequence goes on from JAXCHO010000079.1 coordinate 43,017,219, forward strand.
ATCAGTTAACCCTTTCTCACAGTCTCATCCAAGAAGTGACACCAGAATAGTTATATAAGACATTCGCCTTCTTTAGGACCTACTATTGCACTGGTAAATCACAGGTGTTCCTTATAAATAAGACAAGGAAGTTAACAAAATATTTTGGATTGTTGTTATTCTCAGTGCAAGAACATGAAGTTCCCCTTTTTAAAGGCTTAGGGTTGTTTCTGGTTTTTCAATGACCTTACAAATTCTCTCCCCACAGTTTTGAGTGTCGTGGCAGGCAGCACAATGCCAGGCCTGCAGTTGTGACAATTTAGTTCACAGTTCTGAGGTAAGTCAAAGTACATATAAATGTTTATGTACTGTCAAAGTACTTAAGAATAAAAATAACAGCATGCAGTAGGCAGGCAGCCATACTATAAACTTAACTTTGTATCTCACTTTCTGCTCTCACTTGACATTCTTTGTTCTTTTGGCATCCTTGGCAACACGGCATTTCTTTCTCACTTTCTCTTGTTATATGTCAGGCTCTCTAAACAGTGAAATCTGTTCCAAGCCTATATTGGTAAGACAAATTTAGTGGCATACCACTCTAATAATGTTAACAGAACACTGGAGTTCTTAGAACTTGTTAGAGCCTTTTACAGTTATGTGGTGATGCTGTATCAAAATGATTCAACACAACCCAATGCTCTGATGTCCTTGGGTGAGCTGGGGGTGGGGACAGAAACATTTCTTTCCACAGGAAATTGTTTCCTGATGGGGCTGATCATGCACAATAGTTGTGTTTTTAACCACTGTCTGCGGCCAGGTAGATCAAGAGCATAATATTGACCTATGAAGGGTTTCTCCCAGTAACGGTGTTCTTTGCTTGTACATAAGTTAATTGACTCTCCATTACAGTCCATTTCTTATACCTGGCATATATTGTCATTCATTGTTTACAAATTCTAGATTCATTATCAGTCCATTAAAGCCATTGATTTTGAATCCAGATAATTTTAAAATATTCCATTACAGACTATTTCATAACTATGTGAACAATCAAAGACTGTTCTGTTTGTTTGATTGTTTGTTTGTTTATCTGGGCTTTGAGAGAAACAGGAATTTGATCGATATCATATGGGCTTGGTGTCCTCTTGCATGAGAAGAATTTGTTCTAAGAAATACTCAGCTGTAGCTTTTGGCTCTTGAGATACACTTTGAAATGCACTGATTGCCAAAATAAAAGGAAGTAATGGAAACTCTTACAAAACAAGTTCTTACCCAACAAGGGTGCTTCTTTTGTAATGAAGTTGCTTTAGAAAAAGAACCACCACAAAATATAAAGTTTTGCTAAAATACACCGTAAATACAATATAAAAGTGTTCTGATTGAATCAATACATTATTGGCAGTTTGGGTCTTTCCAAGGAGAAAGGTTAGGTGAAGAAATAATCTGAACCAATCCAAAGCTGATCCAAATGCCTGGTATCTTTCAACTGTAAATGATAATGTGTTGAGTGGGCAACACTTTGCCCAATTACAAATACCTAGCACAAGGAATATCTCCAGGAATGGTTATTCTCTTTTCTTTTCTTTTACATATTGGATTCCTTATATATCGCAACGCACGTGGGCTTAGCTCCGAGCCTCACGTCGCGGTCTCTTGCCGTGGCTGCACGGCTAGCTCAGGCGTTGCTCGGCGGCGATAAAACACTGAGCGCACTGTCGCTCAGGGTCCGCAGAGCAGAGCTGCAAAGAGACTCTAGGAGGTAGGTTGAGCTGGGAACTGGAACGGTAAAGAGCAGGTGGACTTTGAAGCTGGGTCTTCAGAGAAGAAGGTTTATTGAAAGAAACGTAGATGAGATGGGAACACAAGGTGCAGAGCGAAGACCGAGTTTCCAAGCATAGAACACTGGTTGGCAAGGGGTTAAGAGGAAGCAGGGAATGGGAGCGGCCAGAATTCGGGAACCAATCAGGGAGAGGGGACAGGGCGGTACCAAGGGGATACAACGAATAGGGGTTTACGGGGGGTGGACCGAAACCCGGGGGATTAGTAAACATTACAGTAAGGAGAACTTTCCTGAACCTTTAACCAAATAAGGAGAAAAGGGGGTGGAGGCTGCAGAGAATCATGGTTTCTCCCCATGACCAGGAGGGGTGGTGCTTCAAACCTTATTGCCACCAGTCGCCCCCCTGGCTTTGTCCTCTCTGCGGTTGCTCCTCCAGGTCCACCTAGACCTGTGCCACCGCAACACTGATAGGCCTGCTGTGTTAAATAGTACCACATAAGGCAGGCAAGAGCATGTTCTCCTAATTGCTGAAATGCCTCTTGATATTTAACTATGTTTTCCGTTGCTCATTTTCATAAGTAACAAGAGTTTACTCAGATTTTAAACTATCAGAACATGTACCACACTATGAAAGGAAAATGGGACAGATTGGGATCATAAAATTCTGATTGTTAGTGGTTTTTATATCACTGACATTATTTGGACTCAAGGGTTAGGTAAATGTGAAAAATATATTCCTTAAATAGCATAGCCTTGCTTATTATCCAGGTTTCTTTCAATTCCAGATTCAGGATTATTTTTCAAACGAAAAACTATTCAGATTCAAAGAAATGTCTTTTACTGAGCCTAAAATTATTTTTGAACAGTGGCTGTTGGTCTTGGATCATGGCTGTGGACATTATCTTACTTTCTTTTAAGACTTCACCTTGAATGGAAATAAAATCTAGTTCCAGAAACTGGAACAGAATGAAATAACTTAGGCGATAATGAGCAAGAAGATGAAATGGTTTTATCTGGGGAATCAGAGTTCTATCACAGTAAAGCCAGGACATTTTTCACTTTCTGCTCTATTTTATCAGATACTAAACTTTTAGTAACAACAATGGAACTTGGGCCAGTGTGTGACTAAATCACACTGTAAATAGGCTAGACATCCTTTTCATTGTTCAGTTCCTTCCATAACTCATGCAGGAACCTTACCTAAAGACTGTTGTTTACTCATTTCTTGGTGGATTTCTATCAGGCAGATTTACCATATAAGAGAGAGAAGGGCAATGGCAAGTTTGCTCTAAAAAATAGGTAACATTTATGCAATACTGATGATCAAAAGTGAATACAGCATTAATATTTTGGTATTTTTTGGAAAATTACATGTAATATACTAATCCTGAACACCCTTTAACAAAGTTGAGAATCTAACCAGAAAAGTTAAAATAAAAGGGACAAATGTCTGTTATAGCAGTTCAGTGGCATCTCTTAAGGAGAAACCTCTATCCTGCTGCCACAGACCAGAGTACACAGCAATTAGCAGGAAATTCAATATTTTTCACAGACATGATTGTTATAGGCTTTGATTTTGTACCAACTCTACCTTTCTTTGGTGAGTTGACAAAACAGCAGGAATCTTCATTGACTGAGAGGAAAGCTTCCTCCCTAGATCTCCATCACATTGGACTAGGACCAAGACTCAGAATCTGGCAGGAAAACACTTAGAAAAGATCATTCTGTTCAGAGAAAGGAAGCCTTGTTTATTTCAGCTCCAAGCAGAAATAGACTCTCTGGCCAAGTCTCCAGGACATGCTATAAAGTGTTGCAGCAGCAGCTGGATTTTGCCTGGAGGAAATATAATGTGATACACCCTAAAAGTCAGGAAACTTCAGATCTTTGAGGACATATGTTACAGATTGCAGACATCATACTATAATATATTATGGCAGTAAGAAGCATATATTAGCTGTTGTATGAAGCTGGACTTTTGAAAGGTTAACCACACTTTTTGATTCACATAAGGTAGTATGGTTATCCAGCATAACTTGTACATAGTACTGCGGACCTTAATCACACTATGTGGGTCAGAGATACCAAGGTAAGGGTGATACTCCTCATTCTTGTAATGTTTTACACTGCGAGTAAATTATACCTGCAAAATAAGCCCACAGACTCAGTAGACACTGTAGATCAGCCTGGAACCAGTTACCAGCTGGTTGTACTTTCATTTTTTTGCTGGATTCCTTAGTTTATTAACAATTCATCTGATCCGATCAACAAACTTGACTGTGCATGGAACTATTGGCAACAGCTTTAATGGACTTTAGTTATCTGAGCCAGTTAGCCAGAAGGGTTATTAAATGCTTGCAGACTACTTATCTATTCATAGGGGAAAAATATTTAACCTTTTCCCTTGAAACTCAAACACATTATGAAGATGAAGGATATACTACTATCTGTTTTAATGGCACTGCACAGGTTGTTCAACCAATTCTCTATAACAGGTCAGTTTTTCTTCTAATCATTCTGAATATTTCTGTAAACAAATGAATGGGTTAGGTGAAGAAACAATCAGAACCAGTCCAAATATCGTAAGAATTTATGTGGAATGAAACACTTTGAGAAAATAAAAAAGGAAAAATTACATTTGACTTATTAACAATGACCACAAAGGCACTGACTGCTTGGCACTCCAAATCTGATCTGTTAAGGAAATAATATAAATACCACTAACACTAGGTCTGGAAAATACTTTGTAATTCCAGAAAATCCCTCTATCACTGTAAACCAGGCATGTCATTTGGGACTCAGTTTACTTGTCCATATCGGTTATTACTCAAGCTACTGCTCATGAATTCAAGACAAGACATAGAGACAGAATTGAAACATCAAGTTTTGTTTCAGCAGCTTTTGTTTGAAAAGATTTTTTTGAAGGATTACAAGACTGATGTTTTTTATCAGTTCTTGAAAAAACAGCTTTATTATCTGCATATATAGAAATATAATTGCAAAATATAGCATTTTCAGCTCTGACAGCTGCATTTGCCCTAATGGCAGTCTTCAAAGCATGTAAAAAAAACCAAAAAAAACCATAAAAGCAGCACTCACAACCTGTAAGTGTAGATCAATTTTCAGCCTATTTGCCTTTTTTATATATTATTTGTAATGGCTGAGAAACTTCTATAAATAAATAAAACAACTAGGAAATATTTCCTTTAACAAGCTGCACTTTAAACAACTGCATATGTTACAAGAGATGGAGAGAAAAGCAACCTTTATTTTCCATCAATAGCATATAAAAGAGGAATGTAGTTTGTTTAGTTAGGCTTGGATGCAGGATATTGAGAGATGTTATTCAGTTTACAGTACTTTGTCTCATGCAGCAGAAACTTTTTACCTATTCAGAGAACCCCTACTAGGAAGAAGGATTATACAAATATTATTTAAGCTTTACTTTGAAGATTTAAATGAGAATAAAATATACATTTTGCATGTGTCTGTGCTGGCTAAATTAGGATCAATAAGTTTTATCTTATTTTCATTAACATATTCCTACCATTGCTATAGTATCAGACTGGCTTTGTGACTTCTTTGCGGACTATTTCCATTTGCAATTCACTCACTTGGTGCTCTCGGATGAGGCAGTGCCCAGAAAAGAAGGTCCATTTCTGTGCTAGAGCTACGAGGTTCCACTCAAACCAACAAAGCCCAAAAATGAAAGTGACAATGTCCTTTTAAAGTACTGTTTTATGCCAAGGAAAAATGGCAGAAGAGACACCTGTGTCAGTGCATTTCACTGCCCCTGATATCATCCCAATCCATTGCCTTGTATTCGTCTATTTCCAAATTTTCCTGTTTTGCTCCACCCACCTTTGATCATATCTCTTGTCCCCAGTGCTTGTTACACTTCTCTAAATTCGGGATTTCATTTCCTTTCATGAAATGAAATCTTCTGATTTCAGTGAGGATCAATTGGAAACTTTGGTCCGTTTCCCTGCACTTCAGCTCATGCTATACCATTTGCTTGTTTGCACTTGAGTGCAGAATTTCCCCTTTGTTATTTTAGCCTTTCCTTTCCTCACTTTTTTCTCCCAGCTGGCCTTTTCACTTTCTTTTCAGATTTCAAAAATTCAATTCCTAGAATTTGGGCAACTTCTGGTGCTTTTCGCTGCTCCTCATTTCATCCCAATCCATTGCCTTGTATTCGTCCATTTCCAAATTTTCCTGTTTTATTCCACCCGCCTTTTATTTGACCATATCTCCTGTCCCCAGTGCTTGTTACAATTCTTCTCTGAATTCGGGATTTCGTTTCCTTTCATGAAATGAAATGAAGAATTTAATTTCATGAGAGGAAATGAAATCTTGTGATTTCAGTGAGGATTAATTTGGCAAGCTTTGGTCCATTTCCCTGCTCATGCCGTGCCACGCTGAACAGGGCATTGCAATGTTACATACCCAATCTGTAAAAAGAGTTTTCATACCTTTTTTTACACTTTACTGCAAAGCTGTAATTACAGAGCTCATATAGTAGAAAATGAGAAAGCAGATAAATGAAAAGTTGTGTTTTGGTCATATGGGGGTTGACCAGATGATCTATGGCAAGAGCAAAACAACTTCCACGTATAATTGACCTCTTACATTGTATCCTGTGAGTTTACATGGGTTTTTTTTCTATTAAGTTAATTTTGTGCACTGTTTCCTTGAAATTCAAACAAAATGAAAAAAAAACTCTTCCATTTAGTAAGTTTCCTACAATACCATTAAAAAGGAGTTTTGATTTAGAAGCAGAATTTCAAGCATGTTTAATAAACTTGAGGATTTAGATAACAATATAAATTTAAAACTCCTTTTTTTCTTATTAGCAACAGGGAAAAATAATATATTTTATCAGAACAAAATCAACTTTCTTTAAAAGCATGGATTATTATGTGAACTTCCAAACTACTCTCATGCTTTACAGTTACTTTGTTTGCCACTCCTATTGATAGGCCCTATTGAGGACCTTGGATTCTCTCTGCTTACTTGACTTGATATCTAGTTACATCTGGGGCGTTGGCTCTTTTTCCATACAGTTCACACTTTTCATATTATCATGCCAGAGTCTCTCTTTATATGTAGATGGATGAATGAATTTCAGCAGGAGGCATCTGAATGACTCAAGGGATTTTCTCTCAAGCAAGCACTTTCTTCTTGAATCTACCCTCATGAAGTAAATAGTTGAAATATAATAATGGAGTTGTACAACTTTATTTCTAAGTTCATATTTGGAGACAAGTATTTCTTCTAGAATAACTTATCTTGAAGTAAAAATGCAACAATTTTGTTTGAGTAGTTTTGAATCCTTTAGCAAAGCCCTTTCTTGAAACCAAGTGCTCTGCAGAGACCTACACATTACAAAGCATTTGTCAGATCATGTTAGAAATGTTATGATATGACACAAAAAAGGGAGACTTGATAATTTGGTAGTTCTAATCAGAGCGTCTGAGAGAGATTATAATTAAATCTACACATTTCCTAAAAAACCCTAGTTCTTCCATGTTTCCATGTAGCAGCATTTTTTCCACCAGTTAAATCTTGTTTCTTCAGTAGGTGAACCAGAAAATAGAGTTCTCCTTCTCTAGCAAATGAAAATACACAGATGGGGAAAATCCACAGTTGATGTGTGCTCACCCAGTGTTTGAAATATGAGGAAGTTCGTAACAGAAGCCCTCAAGCTTCCATCAAAGAAGTCAAGGTAATAGATACACCAACTTTGTTGATACTAAAATGGCTGAAACACCATAATTCTTTTTACAGGCCTCATGGCTTGACGTCTACCAAAAGTAAACATCAAATCTATCTTGAGCAGGTTACCTCAGCAACCTCCTCGTAAAAGAGGAGCCATTTGATTGTCTTCTAATGTTTGCAGAACTTGAGAACATGTAACAGAATTCCCTCTTGTCTAGCAACTCACCTCCACGAATACTCCAATTTCTTCAAGAATTTTTAATAGACTTTTTCTCTTTAGATGTTGAATGTGCCCATTGATTTTGATGGATTGACCTATTCACCCCTGGCCATTTTAGGTGTAAGAAAACTTCTGTAGGCCAAAACTATAAAAGGATCTGAAGCAAAGTAACAGTTAAATTTCTTTTGCAAACAAGACTTTGCTGACGATATTGGGCAAGAGCTGTTGGAATATTTCTTTCCAGTGTGTGTCAAATTCAGTTTATTGGAAACAAAAAATGAAACAAATAGAAAACAACAGAGCGTGGGGTTTTTTGGCTCATTGGTGTGTATCTATATACACCCCCCATATATATTTATACAGTGTATAAAAGGCAAAAGTTTGGTATTGGGACATATTGTCTCCAGTGGGAGGGACCCCATGCTGGAAGAGGGGAAGGACTCCTCTCCCTGAGCAGCAGCAGCAGAAACAGCTTGTGATGAACTGACTGTAACCCCCATTCCCTATCTCCCCACGCTGTTGGTGGGGAGAGGTACAGCTTGGAAAGGAGGGAAGGGAGGGGGGAAGATGTTTTTAAGATTAATTTTACTTCTCATTATCCTTCTCTGATTTTGTGAGTAATAAATTCAATTAATATCCCCAACGTGACTCTGTTTTGCCTGTGATGGTATTTGATGAGTGATCTCTCTCTGTCCTTATCTCAACCCATGAACCCTTCACTATATTTTCTCTCCCTTGTCCACTTGTGGAGGAGAGTGTCAGAGAAGCTTTGGTGGGTGCCTGGCATCCAGCCAGGGTCAATCCACTACAGGAGGTGAAAAGATTAAGCGGCTGTGGGTTTCTCACCTTCTTTGTTGGGGCCACTCACCACAGTCTTTTAAGTTATTTGTTTTCTTAATTATCTAATTTCACTTTTCCATTTTCATTTTTATCAACCAGCTTGCTTTAACTTCATTATCATAGAGCAGCACTCTTATTGGACACACAGACCAAAAGTTTGTTAATTGATCTTATCAAAACTATTTCAAAATTTACCAATCCTGACTTTGAACTATTCTGTTTGTTTTCTGGCTCTCATTTACCATTAAAGAAACACCTGTCATTGGGTTTTATTCCTCTGCAATGAATTGTTTCACTGCGCTTCTTGATCTCTCATGTGTAGCATTCCTTCCTCACTCCTAATATCCTCCCTGAGATGATTCATGGAGTTCTGCCCAGAGCTATCCTCTCCACTCTGTCCACCCTCCTTATGGTGATAGTTCCAGATGTTTTGTGCATGTTTACTTTAGAGAAATTGCAAAATTTTTCCACACCTAAATGTTTGAGTGACTTTGCCCAGTTTACTTACCTTACTGCCTTCTTGGTGTATTAGAGCTTTAAACCTTACTTGATAATCTTACCAGACTTTTTTATTATTTCTTACCCTTACACTTTGTTTTGAATTACATTTGAAATACCTTATTTAAAATGATTGATTATAAGCAATTATAAGGTGAAATGAGTTTATTTGTACATTATGTTTGTCTTTATTTTGAAAGAATATCAGGCTTCGTGGAGAAAAAAATACAATCAAATAATTATCTGATGATGAAATTTCAATGGCAAAATTAAAAAGTACCAAGGAATACTGTATCAATTCTTTGCCAACCCAATTTTTGAGTTAAAGTCAATTCCTTGTATTACTATTTAAAAATTGTCTTGAAGAGTGTTTCACTAATCAAGTCATACAAGCAGTCAGAACATTGTCTCTGTCTAAAGAATCTACTTAATATAGTAGATATTTACTTCAAATAGTAGATAGTTACTTCAAATGCAATAAACCAAATATCCTACTCAACAATGTGCAATTTTACACATGCTGTTGGGTTCTTTTCCTATATTGTTTTCCTACCTCTTCATACACTTAGAAAAATAGAATGTATAGAAAGACTGGAAAAGGCTATCAAGGTTAGAAAAGTTTTTTCCATTATGTGAGAACAGCAGTTGTAAGAAATTTTCCAGGAAGCCAAAAAAATGGAATTGATCAGATATCTTCTTCTGACCAAATGACAACAGAAGATTCATGTCAAAAAAATGGCTGTTTTATTCCCAGTTAAAGTTAATAGAGTGGTAAAGAGCAACCAACCTGCATTTTATCTCTTCATGTATTCAGTTGAATTTCAATTCTTATAAATATCAGATGTACCTTTCTGTACAGTTTTGGATGTTTGTAGATTTCAACTGTCTGATTTTTCATATCTGCCCAGAGTGTAGCTTAGTGCAGTGCAGCATTGAACAGCAAGCAGGGCAGTTGTGTCATAGTCTATTTTCAGTGTATTTATACAACCTGTGATAGAATTGACGAGAGATACTAAATATATTAAGTAGAATTTCTATTATACTTGTGAAAAAATATCATTTAATTACTGTAAATTATTAAAATTTAATGTAGAAATTATTGTCCTGCTTGAATTGTCTATTTCATTTTAACACATCTTGGTCACATGAAAATAAGCAGTACCCTACATCTGTAAAAAATAAAAGAGATGAATCAGTCATAGCCTGAATATGTTTAATATGGAGCTTGGCAGTAATGTACATGAAAATCCAATGTCTGATTTTAAACAAGTATTCATTGAAACTTAACAGATACATTTTTCCAAAAGAATTATCAGAGCCCTGTAAATCATATGTGTTTTCAATAAACATTTGGAATGTAATTATTCCACAATAAGTATCCTATTAAGTTTAGTTATATTTAAAAACAGTTGCTGCATAGTTCATGGAGACTAGACCAAATGGCCAATACAAACAGATTTGTCAAAGGTCAATGGTTATGAAGGAGATATGTACACTATATATATAGGTTAGTACATATTTATATAACTACAATTCTTTCATGTATGCATATATATGGGCTGAATATTTCCTTCATGCTTTCACATTTTCATCTTTATATATATATTTCCTTTCTCATACATGCATACATTTAAAGCATGCAGTGTTTCAATCAAATTTTCAAAAATAAACACATTTAAAATAAAATTACCAGATTCATTTGCCTTTCAAATTCAGATTTAATTCCCTTTTAAGACATAACATCTCTAACAGATTTCACACCAAGACTGATACATTAGAAACACAGTGTAAAATAATTTCCCAATAGACTACAGAAGTTCATGTAGAAAGTACAAACATTTGCACTTAAATGAATGTAAATGTCTTTTTGGACCATAGTTTCCCTACAGTCTCTCTCTAAAATAAATAATTTTAGGGTGTTTCAGTCATGCCATCTTAGTATTCAGCAGATGATTTCCACAAACTGCCCACTGTGCTTCACTCACTAGAAAAGTAGCTTACTGTAATAAGTTCAGAAGTAAACGGGTGCATTGCAAGCCTATAACTTAGATTCTAAAGACCTACAGTCAGGAAATAATACATAGGATGTGCCTCTGTCTGCATTGCTAATCTAATTTGACAGTTAAAAAATTAAGTTTTTGAGATCTGTAGGAAAAATAATCTCCACACCGAAATATATATATCAATCTATCTCTGAAACACCTACACTTAAAACCAGTGTATTTTACATTCAGTGAGAATATTTTTTACAATCAGAAAGATTTGTTCTTATTGTGAATTTACAGCAAATAGCCATGTACTAATGTGAAAAATAAACATCACTAATTTTGAAATAATTGGGAAAATAAATATAAACCACATCATTATTAATCCTATTTCTTTTGTCCAAAGTATTTTTATCATATGAATATGTCTTGGTGAGAGAGGACTTTATCAAATTGATTTTTACTCAAGAAAAACATCCTGAAAAAATTTCAGCCAGGGCTTTTTATTAAAACACTCCTTATTATTAAGGGAATATAAGTTAGATCTCTTTTTTGGTTGCAAGGAATATATTTATGATATGTCAAAAGTTTCCCAATAAAATACTGTGATTTTGATTCTATTAAATTTTTGCTCGACATGTTGTATGTTGTGCACTGATGTGTTTCAGTCTTGAGATGAAACTTTGCTGTAACAATTATTGCTACTGACATTCGTGCAAGGAGGTGGCAGGATTTGTCCTTTGGAAAACACTGGGGTTGACTTCGTGTGGGTTATTTATGCAGCCACAGTGTGTTAGAAGTCTAGATGGACTACCCTGGCTGAGGTACAATAATTTCCCTGAAGTGAACCTCAGCCATAAATCTGGCAGACATACCAGCATCTTCTTGCTCATCTCGCATTCCCAGCAGGACCTGCTGAGTTTTTCTGGCTCTACAGTTTCTGTCTGGCATGAAGTGTGCCAGGAAAGGCAGAAAGAATGTAAGACCTGAGTGGGATCTGGCTGAAAGAAGCTTAGAAGCCACTTATGGCTAGTACACTTCTTAAAAAAAGGAAAAGCCCCCCAACATTAATGACTGAAATATGCTGTAGGGAAGGGTCTAAATGGAAGATAAATTAAGCCTTAGAACTTTGGGGAGTGTGACAGGAGGACCAAGATTCAGGACCAAGAGAGGAATGAGGTCAAGGGTCAAAAAAAAAAAAAAAAAGCCCAAAAGAACAAATAAATCCCTTGTTCAAGAAGAAAGGGTTCTGATTGTTTACTCACATCAAATCCAAAGGCAGTTCTCCTCAATTTTTACCTTTTTGTCATTGCACAACTACATACTTTTATGGAAACAAACCCATAGAGAAACAACTTCATATATTGTTCTTTTGCACTTATAAAGACCGGGATTTATCCTGCTAAGAAAAAGAGTATTAGATCAAGTTAGTCGGTAAGGGTACAACGCAATCTAAAAGAATCAACCCCCTTAAACCGCTCACATTTTACCCCAAATGAGAGCCTTTAAAATCACTGGAAATATCTATCAACCTGATGAGCATCCATCTCAGTTCTGCATCGTGGACAGCTAAATGAACTAGTCATGCTACAGATTCCACGGAATATTTAAAGTGGATTGTAAGAGGCTTTATACTGAAGTTACAAGGTTTGGCTTTATAAGGTAATTTCTTCAAAGATTACTACATAAAATATTAAATTGTTTCTAAATAGGTAGTAGATCATTGAGTCCTGTGGCATGATGCCACATCTTGTAACAAGTGCATGTTTTCATAGGGAGATGTCTGGAAAGGGGAAAAGGTCAGCTCTACTCCATGAATCCCTAAATATATTCCCTTTTGAAAAAAATAGTCTTCTTCTATTTCCACTCCTGAATTGTTTCTAAAATTTTCCAAATTTTACAAATTTCTACAATTTATGCTCAACATTGTTGAGTATACCTTTTTAGTTTCTTTCCAACTAATTATGAAATTAAAGAGGTATACCGAGGGTTACTGCCAGGTACCGCTTGAAAGAATTGCCTCAGGTCTTGCCACACAGTCAAAACTAATTGCATCTTAATGAGTTACCACTCATCACCTCTGCAACAGGAGTTGGCTGTACATACTCTTCCCTCACCTGAGGTTTGAAATAAGGTGCATTTAATCTAAATTATGCTCGTTACTAGCTTGAGCTCAAGTTAATGTGTTTTACTTTGCAATTTGGAAAGCCTACAAGGATAAAAAATCAATGCTTAAGATTATACTACAAAGATTCACTAAGTCCAGGAATTAAAGGTTTTAATAAAGCCAAGAGCTGCACAAAAAGACAAGAAAGGTTTTCTTTATAAAGTTCATAATAAACTTTTCTATAGTGTATAATAATGCAAAATGCAACCACGGTTAATGTATCCAAGTTTCAGTAAAATTGCAGCCTGCAGTTCTAAGTGACTCTTTTCTGGAGAAGAAAAAAAATAGGATGTATAGTTCATTAAGATTCAAGGTAATACCTTTGCTTTGAAATGGTTAAACATTGAAAGAAGCAAATGCTAAAGTAAACCACTTTAACTAATTAAAATTTCTGCGTGGTTGAAGGTTGACTTGATCCTGATAACATGGAAAAAGTGAATAGAAATATGACCAGGGGAAACTATACTTTAGTACTAAAAAGTAGTAATACAGTGGCTGAGAATCTTGACTTTCAAGAAATTGTGCAATTCCAGTGTACTTTTCTGCTTTAAATGTTCATATAGGGTATGTTTCTTTCTCTTATAAAGAAACTATGTCAAGGATGATGAAAAATGCCAAAGAAATTAACTAAATTTTTTGTTGCCAAGAAATTAGACTGTTGGGGATGTCTAGGTGTATCAGATCTCAGGAAGGAGTGAGATGGTTTGCCATGTTTCTAGGACTTACTGCCAATATAATTAATTTGTTTTACAAAATTCCATGGACACAGATTTTCATAAAGCTGGAATAAACGAGAAAATAAGTGTAAGATTGTTTATGATAACTGAGCTCATATTTGTATAAAAATAGGCGGAAGAGATCATAAATACCAATATCTTCTGTGTCAAGTATTCTCCACTGTTGACTTTGAAAAAGCACAAGTTTTCTTAAAAAAAACAGATGAAGTTTACACTTTTGACTTCCAACACACATGGAAGAATTGTTTATCATGTACATGTAAGGGTTCCTAATACAAATTTTAAACTTTGATAGATGATGTGTTTATCTTACAAATCCATTTTAGATTGCATATCTATTAATTCAGATGGTTTAATGTTGATATCAGAATGACAAAGTCCCTGGAAAAAACAAAGTATTACGCATTGTTTAATTCTTGTAGGGAATTGAGAGCATGATAAATTCCATTCCTATGTGTCTGTTTTAACAACTGTTGATAATGCAGATAACAAATGTAATAACTTTGGGAAACTGGACAATGGAGAGGAGAAAGAATGAAAAGCAAAACACATTTTTCCTATAGTGCTTTAGCAGGTGCTTTTATTCCAACATGACCGCATTTACATTCCCTTCAAAGAACTCAGTCTGCTTTCCAACTTCAGTGTATGTTTTGGTGTACTGTGGATTACTGATGTATTCTATTCAATTGACCTAAAACATATAAAAAAAGAAGTAGGATGACATGAGACTGCCTAGGCTGCAGCATTTTTGTGAATCAACAGTCTCCCCAGGGCAAAGTCTACTGACACAGGCAAAGGGAAATCACTGTTCAGTTGACCTGAAAGTATCAAGGCATCTCCTCTAATGAGACATGGTGTTAATTAATTTCATATTAACCACTTATGCCAGAGCTTTTCAATCAGACTCAAGCTTCAGTGTTTCTGACTACTCATTGCAGTATATGTAAGATACAGTTGTAAAAGCAAATATTATCCAAATAACATTTGGGTTGGGAGTTTTTTCCACCTCACTTTCAATATCTCGCTCTTCCTCTACAGTCTGGCTATCTTGGTCAATCTCCTAATCCTTCTGGATCTAGTCAGGTATAACATCTCTCCCTGATTGGTAATTTTCATTCTCATCCCGTCCCTTGAGTAACTTCAATATTCCCCTTTCACACTTGTCCCCTCTGGTTTTCTTTGCTGCTTCTCATCTTTTGTTCTGGGCTTGAGTTCCTTCCGTTATGTGACATGAGCAGGACATCACATTCCTCAGATCTGTTTCATTGTTCCAGACCACATCAGTCACCTTGGTGCCTTCACATTATTCTCTGCATGAGATGTTCGTCATGGGCTGTGTCTGGGTTCTTGTGCAGCCTCTAAGTTCTGTTTAGCACTACTGGTGATTATACTTTTGACCATCTAATGATCCTTAAAGGACCCTTGAAATCATAGTACACACAAATGACAAAAATAAGTGATGTATTTATGACCTACGAAACATTAATAAAAATATTTGTGATGATTATCTACTTCTTGCAGTTATTAGGCTTACAGATAGACATTTATCAGGTAGTATTTGATGTATGAATCATCATACTAAAATATCAGAGAATGTTACTTCTAAAACCTAATATACCTGTTCATAATAATTTAGAGCTGAAGATATTAGTAACAAAAATGAGCTTTTGGTCTCCAGTGAAACATTGAAGAGGGAATGTCTATGTAAAAATGAGTCATGTTTTGTTTTACAGTCTGAGGATCTGAGCAAATTTTCAGCTGCAGCCCCGTATTCTGTCCTCAGTTTTATACTTTCCTGCTTTAAAGTAGAGGCAGAAATTGAAGACAGGAAGGTGCTCCCAGTAGACCTGACTTGACAGGGTCTTTAATACTTTTATTATTGTATAAGCCAGAAAAAAATCAAAGCAGCTCTCGTGGCTTCCAGGACTGACGCTTAGGAAATGCCTAAGAAAACTTTTGCTGCTGTTCCCAAGGAAATAAATACAGAGCCTCATAATGCAGATTTTACCAAGCAGTTTTCTGAGTAGCAGCATGCTGGGGTTTTGCTTTTATGTCAGGGTGGGGATCACTTTATTTGTCAGTAGTTTACTTGACATCCATACGGTTAAACCATACATTAATAAAAAAAAAAGGAAAAAAAAAAAAAGAAAAATCTACATTTGGACTATTTTTTTTCTTTTTTTAGTTCAAGAGGAGCAAAGGGTAAGTCATCACCTATTCCTCAGTAAGAGTTCTAGTACTGTTGTAATAAAGCAGTATGTCGCTTAGCTATAATATTGGAGATGAATAATCTTTCCTTAGTCTAAGGGATGTTTTATCCATTTATCTTCCACTATGCAGGAAGAAAAAAACCCTTCAGCCTCTACATGATAGACTATTCCAAAAAAAGAAAGGATGCTACTTTACACATGAATATCTTAAACACTGAGCAAAGAAATCAGCCCTATTTTCTGATCCTCACTTAAAATATCAAAGCAGTTATTTTACATCTGCACATTAAAGAAGGACATGCTATACCTCATTGCTATTGATACCCAATACATTTTTGGTATGCAAATGGAATGTACTCTGCTGGATTCAGAACAAGGATCTGAATCGAACTCTCAATAGTTGTTCAAGTATGAGATGCAACGTTGTCAAGAAGGATTCATTGCATTTTCATAGTGTCTCCTAAATGTCTGTGAAATGTCTTCTTTCAATTCTAGTTTTCCATACTGTCTGCAAGTAGGCTGCTTGGGAGAAAGGAAAAAGGCAATCACAGTCCCACTAATTTTTGTCAATAAAAGGAAATTCTCTACTTTCATTTTTACTATTTTTCTTTGAAACTTGTTATTTTTTATCTTTTTTTTTTCTCCTTTTTTGTTTTCCCTTGGAGGAAAGAAGCATCTAATTGGACGAAAACTAGATAATATTTAGGTTTTGATTTTAGTATCCTGGTGTCTTTTGATACATTTTTTAGCTCAGTGATTGGAATCTGTTTTAAAGAGGACAAGAAATTAACAAGAGAAGGTGAATTAAAATCATCAGAGTACCATTGGTGTCTAGACCAATCTTCTGTCCCAAGAAGTTAATTTAGAAATGCATCTAGTGTAAAGCATTCTTTGCCATTTAGGTGTCCACACACTATGTGAAAAACCCTATACTTCCTGTACTAAACCTATACTTTATAAGTTAAGTAAACCTAAACTAGATTTATTTAGTGAACCAAGAGTGTATCACGTAGCTGTAGCATATGTTTTTATTTATCTGTAAAGGTATCTGCAGGGAAACAGAAAGCAGAATTATAGTATGCACCTCAGAAACATTCTTTGTCCTCTCATGAAATCCAGACTAGTAGATTTTTTTGTACCTCAATTCCCTGGGATGACTGCAAAATCCACTTTCAGGAAAGTATTATGCTTATTCCGGAACTTGCTTACAATAACACATTTTTCAAGTCATCCTGTGCAGGATGAACAAAAATTATTTACTGGCTAGACATCTGTGGATGCAGGTGCTGGGAATGAAAAATAACTTCTAAAGATGAGCAGCATGTGAGCATAAACACCACCTGAGCTGACACCTGGTACTGAGTCATGGTCCTTCAAAGGTGGACAGTGAGCTACTGCAGTTTGAAATAAGCATTGTAAATGGGCATTGCAGTATCCAAACATGCAGAACAAGCAGTACAGTACACTGATTTTGTATGTATATGCATGTAGTACTGCCTTTCAGTCTTGTCATAGGAGCCTGGAATGGTTCATGTTGGAAGGCACCTAAAAGATCATGTAAAAATTCTTTGGATGCAGCCCAGGAATTTTTGTTTGTCTGGGCTGCAATCATTCATTGCTTGCTCATGTACAGTTTTTTTGTCCTTTTGACCTACATGTGGATGTCATACTAATGAAATCCCTGCCACTTAACAATTAATGTGCTGTCATATGTCATTGAAATATTTGTCAAGAATGGGTGGAATATTCTTCATAGGCATATTAATGTTTATGTTGATTTGGCCTATTATGATCTCAGACATAACAAACATAGGTGAAACACGGAACTGCCTGAAATTCAGTTCCTGAACTAGTTTATGCATTTTTTGAAAATAATGTGCTCTAATTTAGCTGATTAATTAACTATCAGATAAATACATTCAGATTAGCTTTCCATCACAGTTGAGCCCAAATTGTCAGCTAATAACTGGATTAACAGCTTTAGTTCATACCTGGATTAAATGATATTTCTAGCTCCTTTAATGTGCTAGTCAGGAAATGGAGAATGCTCTAGAGCATTAATTTGGAAAGAAAATGCAGCAATCATATTACATGAGAATATGCTGCTGGATGGATTGAACATTACTGGTTTTCTCCATCTCAATGTGAATAGCATTAAAAAGACCAGATGAAGAAATCACTCAAACCCACATAAAATTTCCACCTAATTTTTGTGGGGACATCTTCCCAGATGCCCATCTTTCTCAAGCAAGGATGATGATGAGTTTTTCAAGACGGTTTTAAGCTGTGTTTTATCACTTCTCATGCACTGGACTTCTCCCACTTTCTTAAGTAACCCATTGAAGCTAACACACTGCCAAATGGTTTGCCTTGTAAAAATCTAAAGAGTTACCTTAACAGTCAGCTAATGAGCAGCCACTTCAGAGATATAGTCTGCTTTCCATTTAAAAGCCTCTCACTCCTCAATAATTGTACAGAAAATTAAAGAGGTAAATCAGCAGTTAGTTCTTTAGCTACACTGCTCCTTAAGGATAAAACTTTCTTATTTGACCATTTTAAGCACAGAATAAAAGCAGTTCCATTTGGAAGTCTAAAATGATTAAACAAGAAATACTACATCACTTTATAGAGTAAAAAAAAGATGGAAACAGGAGATAACAAGGAGCATTAGATCACTGTTTTAATTTATTTCTTTTATTAATCTAAGTCTCTAATTTATGGATGCAAATGTTTTTAAAGAAGAAGATACCTAGTGGAATCTGAGGTATTTTCAGCTTGATGAATTTGAATATCTGTCACAATCCAAAGTGTGAAGTGAGTTGCCACTTTTCTAGTTGTGTTTTTATTCTCAAGCATAAACCAACTTATAATTAGTTGAAGATCAGCAACAAAGACCATAGGCTACACTTTCAAAATTCCTAAAACACTCATACAGAAACCACCTACAAGAAACTTCGTGGAAGCTGTACAAGTACCTCTAATATCAGCCAAAGGTATGTAGCAATGCAACAATTTCATTTAAACAGAAAATGCTGTGTGCCATTGTATGTTTGTGTGTTACCAGAGCCTCTATCATAGTTCCAAAGTCTCATAAAGGTGTCTTTGCAGTTTTGATACCTGTTCAGATCTCTGGCAGCACATGGATTTCCAGATATTAAACTTGGCTTTTATAACCTGCAGTTGACTAGAAGCTCAAACGTTCTGGTGTTTTTCAGATGTGGATCTTGAAGGCACTCAGTCCTATCTGACATTGTCCCTTGGGCCATTCTGTACCCTCACACAGTGACTCCCAAATTATAGGTAGGTGCTTTTATCATGTCAGATGTATCATTAACAAATCATTAGATACAATAAAACCATAATGGAGTAGGTCTCAGATGATTACAGAGATGGATTTTGCTGTCTGTCTGTATTTTATTCCATGAGTACATAAAACAAGAACTGTTGGCCTTAGAATTATCTGTCCATTTTGTGTTCTCTCAAGCCTCTTTCAGGGAGAGGGATAGCAGTGAATAAATAAAGAGAGGAGAAATGGTAATGGAGAGTCATCAATTTTGAGAAGTTATTGGCAGCATTTTTTTTGGACATTAGTTAAGTCCAGCAGTTTTGTGTTGCTATTGCAATCACATCCATTTCCACATCTCCAGAAGGGGCTGCCTCTCCTCCGCTTGTTGCCATGGAGATCTGCCTGTTTTATTCCATTATTTGGGAAAGGGAAATAAGGCCCAGAAGTTCTAGAAATCTTCAAGAGACTTCTGACACCTAGGAAAGTGCTTTCTTACCTCTACAAGAGCTCGTATTTTGACAGAAAGTAAAACACATTGCCAGCAAGTAAACATGCATTTTGGCAAGTCTGAATAGGACAGTCTAAATATGAAGTGCTCACAAACTAGCCAAATCCCAACTTGTAAAGTTCAAATTGGCTAAAGAATATTTATGGCAAGTTACACAGTCCATTTTTAAATACAATAAGCCATTACTTCCATTATGATCCATTGCACATATATTTATGTCAATTTCAGGTAAAAATGGCAAATTACATTCACTTTCTTATGCCTAAGAAACTTAGTGCATCTTTTATGAGTATTCTTTTCTTAGCCTCCAAGAGTTAAGAAGAAACTTCGGGTCTTGGAGATAGCCATGCCCATTGCATTCAGCCTCCAAAAATTATCTAACATTGTTCCTGAAGGTATTCTCAGACTGATCTGGTCCCTGGCTAAAAACCTGACTGTTTCTGGCTAGATTGATCTGTCAGAAAACATCCTGACCTCCTTCCAGCCTACACAGTTGACTTTTATCACAGCATATATAGCCTAGGTTCATAAGTATATATTGGAAATTAGGTCCTCTATCCATTTACAGTTCTATGGCTGTTACAGTGTAACCTGTATGTACATCCTGCTATTTACTTATTTTCATAGTCAAAAAAGTTTTGATGTTTTTTGTTTTTTTTTTCTTTTTAAATGAGAATTATTTTCTTCACATTTTCCAAAATCACTTGCTTTTGTGAGCTACTGAATAAGATCAGAGTTTCAGGCCACGGCAACTGCACAAAACTTAGGTGTAATGGAACAGTTTTATGTTCAAGAGGAAGATCTTAAATTTCCCTTAGAAAACAAAAAGCTTTGCATGTTGGAAGTGGTCTAAAGACAATAATTTCTAAAGATCTGTGCTGTAGACAGCTGAGGCATCAACAGATTGTTACATCAGTCTAAGAGTTATAGGAAGGTAACCTTTTCATAAAGAGTGATCACATAGATCACCTTTTATGAAGGCAACAACATGTGTCTTGGCATCAAACAGATGAGAGCTTTTCCAGAGGAATATTCCAAGTATCAATAAGCACAGTTTTATGGACACAGCACATGAGGTGCGTCAGGGCAGCAATGTGATGATATGAGGCCTTGTTGGCTTTTTATCAGTGTGATTTCAGATTAATTTATAATGATTTTTGAGAAACATGTATTTTACACCTGCAGCACATGAAAGTGTCAGGAAGAAACATGTAACACTGACTGCTAAGACTTGTCAAAACCATGCCTAGAAGATAAAGAAACGAATTAGACTTTGCCTCTTTTTCTATGTGGCTAAAACCACTGTTTTTTCCAAGGCTGGCATACCAGGTAAAAGCGTTGCACAAACTGGAAGAGCCTGTAGGCAACTTGTTTGTTGTGTTCCACCTTGGAAGGCAGGTAAATATTTTACGGTCTGAAAATGCACACAGTCTGCTTAATGAATTTTGAGCTAGGGTTTTCTTCTAAATACATGATTTTTAACTTGAAGGAAACTATCTGGCCAAAAGGAGCAGACTGAAGGGTTTGAAGTTAAGATAGATCTGTTCAGAAAATGATCCTTGGTACCATGACCCAGATTTAGCAAAGAATTGTGTGAGTCTGTATTAAGCTAAACAATAACTAACAGCCAGAAACCCAAGAGGGGTGAGCTCAAGGAAGTAAGGAAAGGTCATAGGTCCAATTTGCACTGTAACTGTGAACTCAAGCATTGAGCAGAGGTGAAAACGTGAGCCTTTTGTGTTTAATTCTGTTCTGAAATGTCACAGTATCATATGCTTTTATCTTATCACAGAAGAAAGAACTTAAACAATAAAATAGAAGTTTTTGTATTGGTTGAATTTTTTGCTTATTGTTTTTAATCCAGAAAATTATGTTTGTATTTCCTTTTTATTAAAAAGTCTATTCTGAACTAAAAATAAGAATAATACTTTTGAACAAGAAAGGCAATTTCCCATTGACAATATGCATTCTGTGACTTTGAAGATTCTCTGTCATTTTCACATGTAGAATTGAAACATGATACTTTCTGGGAAAGAAACTGGGTCTTTCTAAAAGATAGCTCAGACTGCAGTAATAGATTATATGCAAAATTATTGTTTAAGATTTTTTAGACTTGATCTGTAGGTAACCTCTTAAAACTCCATGAATCTTTTAAACAGAGCTGTATTAATATTGATATATAGATTTACTTAAAAATGAACAAACTCATGCACTAAGGATGATGTATTAAAAGTGGTAGCTGGCTGATGTATGTGAGAGGTTTTCTGTCTGAAAATCTTTTTGTTCAGCAGAGGTGTGTAAAAAAGAGCTGATTTTGTTGAGTTGATGTGAGTCATAGCTGACTGGAAGGTTGTGTAATTAAGGGAAAAAAAAAAGAATCAATTAATGGTTCAGCAATTTAACACATTAGTCAATACATAATTCCTGACAAAAAAACAACTGTTGGCTGAAAAATGTGTCTTAGGCGTGATATCTAGCTCCCATTTCTTGTAAGGAAAAATGGCTTGGGTCATTTATAGTATTGTAATAACAAACTTCATTGTTTGTTATGGAAAACTCTGAGCATAAGTAAACCTACTGTAATTGCTTTATACATAATCTTATTTCACTGAGTTCTATGTTTAATTTATTTAGCAACAATCATTGCTCAAATGGTTAACAATGATCCTTCATAAGTGAAGATGTTGCAATTTCCAGTGTTTATCTTTTGAAGGTCTATACAGATCAGTTTCCCCTCAACTGGAATGGGATGGCTCTTCCATTTTATTTCCAAGGCAATATTCATTTCACACTTTTGTGTGGCTTTCACAAGACCAAAATGAGAGAGCCTCTAAAGCAGCAGCATTTAAAAATGCAAAAAAAAAAAAAATTATTTACTGAATAACAATAGGATTTACAGTCTGTTTTGTCATAGACTACAGGATGGTAATATTCAATTACAATATATGACAAGTAGACACGTGTACAAATATAGACCAAAAATTTAGATAGAAACACACTAGATTTATACAGGACATGCTGACTGTTGACCACAGAGCTCAATTCAAGTAATCAGTTTCAATCTTAAAGAAGTTTCTCCTAATTATAAGTGTGACTGAGAGAATAATCTGGTTTATTGATTCCTGGTTTAAGGGGCTCCTTGGTGACAGAAAATGTTGAAGTTGAATTTGGGAATACCTAAATAATTTGGCAGGAGCTCTCTGTGCCCATCTCCCCTCTTCCCCTGTTGCAGGACAGTGAAGAATGCATACATAGCACATGCTATGGTCCAAGTTTTATGAATATTTCCACTATCATGCTGAAAGCAGAGGCTAAAAAGCTTAAACAATGAGAGACATAAAGAGATCACATAAAGATATTTTGCTCAATGTACTTACTGCACTTTAAAAACTACCTCAATAGAAGACAGAAGAGCAATAAAATTCTGTGATAATCAATTCCCAAAATGTTTTAAGGCCCTACTGTATTACTGCTTCACTACTTTTCATTGGAGGCCTCTCCTGAGTGAGGATGACCTTGCTGGGCTGCTGAATGGGCACAGGTACGTCCCAATGGTCCTCTGAGAGAAGGAATATTGAAGAGCAGTGCTTGCACAGCAGGTTTGTAAAGGATCAGCAACATGGTTTATGATGAAAGAACAAGAACTGGTTTCGCAGTAATCATTAAAATATACCAGCTCTTCCCTGAGGAAGTGGGCATGTAGTTGTTTTCAGTCATGAAGCTCGCATGAGTGCATGGATTAATATCTCCATATGTTCTTCCTCATCCAGATCAGTATGAACTGCAGGAGAATTTCCAAGAAATCTGGAAACTGTATAGGGCCAATGTAAACCAAGTACTTTAGGTGCCAAGAAACTGCAGTCTTGTCCGGATCCATACCACACCCTACATATGGGTTGTGTCTAAATACTACAGTGTAGGCCTAAATATCCTTCTTAAGGACTTGCATATGTCCTTTGGAACAGAACATTCCATCACCTATTCTTCTATTCCTACTGTGCTGACCTGATGGTATGAAGAGAGAAATAAAGGGCTAATTCAAAGTTGAACTCTCTATTTTTACAAGCAAATCAAGAAAGTCATCACATGTCAGTAAGTAACAAAGAAAAAAAGTACTGCTCGCATACTTCTACTCCAAACTGTATTCATTATTCATTTTAATTCAAACCACCAGCAATACCTTAATGGTTCAGCATCATGACTTTTATGTTTCAGAATTGTCCCATATGGTTTATTCCACACTGTATAACATCATGCCAATTCTGATGCTACCAAGACTCCAATAGTTTAGTGTAGAAAAGGGAAATGAAGGGTGTATCTAATATTCTCGTTCTAATCATTATCAGTAACATATTTTTGAAGGAAATACCCTGGCTGCCTCAATTACAGTGCCGTAGTTGGCACAGAGAATGGCCTCAAAGCATGAAAACTGGATTCCTTACAGAGCAAATGAAGCCAGAAGAGAAATTCCTTAAAGATGATAATGGGTTCCAATCAGCACATTTAGGGCATGAGACCAGACAAGAGGGATGCTGGAATATAACCCTTGAAACACATGTGGAGTGGACACCACCAGCACTAACTACACTCTGTAAAACCACTGTGCTTTACTAATGTAGGCATAGCCACATGGACAAAACCAATCCCCATTATTCCAGTGCTCTCTGAATTTCGTGGGAGATGCAAAGCAGGACTTGATGTCCTGTTCATGTGGTTGAACAGAGAAGGGACCTGGCCATCCAGCTACACAAATCCTTTCTTATAGTGTCTCTATTCCTGTGAACTCATTCTACAGAGATCTCTCCAGTCTTATTCTAACAGAATTCTCCACAAAATGCTAGCGAGAGACCCTCTGGAGGAAACCAGTTCACAGTGGAATAATGGTGGAAAGGCTTACTGACTTGAAATGGAGATCTAGTTCTATCCACTAAAGTTGAAGTATTTTATTCACCCTCTAAAATCCGTATGAAAACATGATTTATGAAAGGACTAAGAGTATAATTCACTAAAACCTACCTGTAAATAAATTTACCAGAAAGCAAAAGGCCAGGCCAATGTTTCAGAAAAATGTGCCCCAGGAATATTCTTTTTACAGGGGAAACATCAGCTAATTGTGTTAACCTAAGTTTATGCTGAAGTTTTTCATTCTTCTATAAATAACCTATGACATTAAAAATATAATCAGTATTAAGAACCCAAATTTCTAGTTACTCTACATAGGCTGGCATATAATTCTTCAAACATCAGTTTATTTAATCAAGACAGAATCTCACAGCACTCCAGCAATGCCCTCATTTCTTATGTGGCAATTCTTTCCTTTATTAAAATTTTTCAATAACACCAGAGATATTCTTTTTCTGCTTCATCAGAAAGACTAGCAACTGCATCTTTTCCAGTTTAAGAGAATGAAATGGCCAACGTGGCAGCATCAAGTGTCTATTGTCTGTTTATTAGGTGCAAAGAGTCTCAACATATTTCCAGAATCTGACCATTTATATCACATACTAAAGTGATTTTGTCTATTGCTATTTTTATATCTCAAGTATTTCCACATGTGTTTCATGTCAAGTGTGAGTATCCCTTTTGAAACTGAGCATATATACTACTAGTAAAAGCAAGACTCAAATTGTTTATAAAACCAAGATCCCTGGCTATGTAGATCAACATAACTGCAATGGTTTCAGTGTAACACCCTGTTAGCCGAGACAATTTTTGTTTGAATAGAAAGCATTTACTTTCAATTCTACATCTTTTCTAGAAATTTAACCGGGCTTATTTGAAATAAAGAAAAAAATCAATACAATTTCAATAAATAACTGTCATTCATAAAATAAAAGAGCATGACTATATTTTCATATTTTTCAAAAATATGTTATTTAATGCAAAAAATGCCTTTGTAATTGCCTAATTGAATTGGATGATTTAATGAAAAATTCTTTTAAGTCTTCATATCTTTTGTAATGTCTAAAATGTGTTTTAAACTACATTTTATACAGAAGAAATCAATTGTGGTAAGTGAGCATGAAAAAAACGTAGTTAATATTTTATTTCTGGCTGTAGATCTGTGTTTGAAAACAGGATTTGGCTTTTCTGAAACTAATTTTTTTTCATGTAGTCAACAGTGGAATTACATAAAAAACAGATATTTGTAGAAAGCCATGCCTCATAAAACTCCTGGGGCCTGTACTGTTCTGACTTATACCCGGTGAAACCTCATTGAAGTCAAACACCCACGGACTTTTAAAAAAATATTTGCTTATCATGATGGACATTCAAAGTGTACCAGCAATGTAATTTGAAATCTGTGTTGCATTAGGAAGAATCTAAATGTTTTACATTGCATATCACACTTGCATCCTATTAATAGGCACTATAGACTCAGATGTATTTTTAGATTAAGCCTCTTTGGCACTGAGTTTGTCAGAGTAAACGGCTCATTGCATCTGAAATTAATTCCTAATATAATGTGAACAAGGATAAGAAAAGCTGAGGCAGATTAGAGAGGATGAAATTCTCTGCCATCCCATGGCTACTTAGGCCCAGATTTTGTTGAATTATGTGCACATATATGCAGTCAATAAGATTGTTTTAAGGCAAAAAATTACTAAGTAGGTATTATTTGATGTTATATCCAATATAATGTATTTTGAGGCTTCTGTTCTTTTATATTAATTTGCTTTCTTGTATTCTTCAGAGCTAATATAAACAGGGGAAAGTATAATATAAAATTTAGTAACTTTGATACAATTTCTTGAAATAATTCACGTCTAAAGGGTGCCTCAACCAGAAGAGGAACTTTGCACTGCTTCACAAATTGTGAAAGATTTAAAGGCAGCCAAGTATTTCACCAAAGCAGATCCTTGAGCACATTCTAAATGGAATAGGAGAAATTATGTCATGTGACATGCATTGTCTTTAGGAGTGAGCCCAGGCCCAAGGCAATCCAAAAGTTAAATAGCATGGGATTGTTAGAAAATGTGGTCTTTAAGGTTTCATGATCCTTCTTCTGCCCTAAAACTGTAGATAGAAGCATACCTTTTTGCAACTCAAATTTCCATAAAACAATTATATCTATCAAAGAATGGAATTTTTTGTCGTCAAAAGAAAATAAGTCACACTTGATGGTCTATACAAACCTCAGTGAACTGTGTAATGGGGACAAATAGGATTATTATTGACAGTGATAATAACAATGATCACAACATAGATGATAATCGTAATGATAATTGCGCTGGTTTTGGCAAAGTACAAATGTAAACAAAATTTGAGGCAGGCACAGTGAGAATTATCATTACAACTTTTCTCTGAGGGTTGCAAATCTGTCATACATCCTGTCAGAAGTTTTTATACATGTCCTTACTGTGTCTTTGTTGTGGGAAGTGCTTTCTGATCCAGAAAATAGAGGCAGGGAGGGAGTCATTCAAGAGCCAGTGTGTCAATGGAGAGGAAACTATTTTGAAACAGAAAGCAGATTACGTGTCAAACAGAAAGGTTCCAATCTGCAAACAAATACAGAAAGAAATCCAACAGGTGCCGTGACTCCAAATCTTTTGATGTTTCTCATCTGCATAAAGGATACAGAGAGGGAAACCAGCTGCAAATATGTTAGGTTTTCTGAAACACAATACAAGAGGGAGCACTAAATACCAGGCAGTTATCGAGGGTACAGAGAGGGATTTCGGATCATCTTTGTAGAGTAATTGCACAACATATGTTAAATCAACAGATGGTTCTAGCAGAGGATGGAATAAATAAATCCTTTTAAAGGCAGGCTTAAGAAAAGAGAAGAAATATAACTTAAATGCATCAAAACTTTATACAGGGGGAGGGGGAAGGCCACATAAAGAAAAAAAAAAGTGAAATTACTGAGTCCAGAAGTATGTTACATGGTTGTGGAAATTACAATAGTGATTAGAGAGACTTTATTCACATATGGTGAACTATATGGTGGACAGGAGAGTAGGAGAATTTATTTATAAAATAGAATAATGTGACCTTTTGTAGAAACTCTCTAAACTTGAGAGGCTCACTGGGTTTTTGAATTTATTATTCTTTCTTCAGACTGTATAAAAGATTCAGAAAAGGAAAAATGGGATTTTTGATTAATTGTTAGGTACTGATAAGAATGAATTCAGTGCCAGTAACTTCAGTGATATTTTGGCTAAAATAGTCTTTTAAATTTTCAATACACTTTTGTGAATTTCAATAAAAAATTAGTAATGGAATCGTTTGTACAAGAAGTTTCATTTCTATTTCATAAGTGTTTAGGATGTACTTTTTTGTCAAAATTATTTAATGTTCATTTATGACTTTTCCGTCTGTATGAGAATATGATATCATCAATTTTAAAGAAGTTGAACAGTGAAATAATATGATAGCAAAGTGTTTGTTCCATTCTCTTTTTAACTTACCCTCAGAAAAAGGGTCCATGTATATTGACATAGTTTGTAAATTCAGTTATTCATTTAACAAAAATGACCTAGTCTGGGCTTTGCTGTGATTAAGCTTATGTTCTATTGAGGAGATGGGATCTAAAAGAGAAAAAAAATTAAATTTTATCATAAAAAAGCACTTTATTTGCTTTAGCAACTTGCAAAGTATTATTGTAATGACAGCTACTTGTAGTAAATGGATTTGTTTAGTGACACATTAAAGATCATAGAGTCCTAGAATGGCCCATGTTGGAAAGGACTTCTAATATCAGCTATTTCCAACCTCTGTGCCATGGACAAGGACATCTTTCACTAAACCAGGCTGCTCAGAGCCCAATCCAACTTGACCTTAAAGGAAAATATTGAATAAAATCATAAATGTTTCGGTTTAAAACCAGCTGAGAATTACAGTCCAAACAAGCCACTCCCGTTCCCCAGCCCTCTGGTGAGTGAGAGACAAAGGCAAAGGCTATTGGTTGAGAGAACAGGTCCCTGAAAACAAACAGCCGTGGGATAAGCAACGAACAGCAACAGCAACAATATTAATAGAAGAAGTATACAAAAGAGAGGGTGATTTACACACAAAAAGGTGCTCATTGCCTTGACCCAGCTCCACCTGGCCCCCGAGACAAAGACAAAATGGTGGATGGTTGCCACAGCTGGCACCTCACAGCCTCCTGAACAAAGGAGAAAGTGGCAGATGCCACCACAGCAGGCATTCCTGAGCCTGTGACAAAAAAAAATAATGATGGACCAATCCTCAAAAGCTGGATCATCTGCTCCATGCCTCTCAGGACCACTCGCCTCTGCTCCTTCCAGCACTGGCGCCTGCAGTGCACACACGGCGGGGCTTGGCTCCGCTCCCTTGGGTTCAGCTCCCGCACACGCACTGGGCTGGGCTCAGCTGGGCTTGCCGCTTGGGCTTGGTTCTCCCCAGGGATGGGACGGGACAGGCATTAGTGGAAAAAGGGCAGATTCCACAGCACTGGCCACTGGCAACTTTCCTCCCCTTGGCAACTGTAAGAAAACTGGAACGATAACCAAAAGGAAATCCAGCTTGGAACTTATTTCTGTAGGCAATCTGGTCCAAACCCTCCTCTCCCACTCAAAGCGGTACCAGCTTCAGAGTTAGATCAGCTTACTCAGGGTTCTATCCAAATGGGGTTTGACTTCTGTTATTTCCACAAGGATACAAATTTTCACAGTTGCTTTGGGCAACTTGTTCCCATGTTTGAGCAGCTTCATTGTGAAATTTTCCTAATATCAAGCCAAAATTTCTCTTACTGTAGCTTGAGCGTATTTTCTTCTTTTGCCATTTTTTCCCCTGAAGTAAAAATATACATGAGTCTTTTTTTCTTCTAATCTCCCCCCCCAGGAAAAAAAAAAAACCAAGAAATGCCTAAACAAAAACCTCAAAGACCCCAAGCCAAAAGCTTTCTTCCCACATATATATTTAAGTAGAGCTATTATACCTAGGTCATGTTTCCCTCACTGAAGAGTTCCTACCAAACAGTGGCGTAATATGTATGGAACATGTCCCTGCCACAAACATGGTGTGCATATCCCATGAACTGGAAAATCTGAAATATTCTTTAAATTGTTGTCAAGGAAGATAGAACATGACAAGTTCAAAACTAACAGCAGTAAGTTTATGCTTATGTTCAAGAAGATGTCTTGGGGAAAAAAAAAAGAAGATACCAAAACTTCAGTAATCCTCAATGAAGATAATAAAGACTTAGTAGGGAGAGGGATTCTTGGAGCTCTTCACAATGATGCCTGGAATGTGGTCAAAATCCTGTTTGCAGGGAGATGGATGGCAGAAAACACGGACAGAAGCAGTCCTAAAAAGTTTTACAATTAAAATAAATGCAGCAGCAAATCACTGATCATCCCAATCATTCAGGAGTTTAAATACGTTAATCTCCCAAATGTTCATACGGTTCAGAATACTATTACAGCTAATTGACATTTTCTTCAGTAGAAAAGTTTAGTTTATCTTTGAAGAGTAAAAAAAGAAAGGAAATAAACTTTCATATTTATGGGGAACCCCATAGAAATATTCGTTATCAAAACCTCAGATTTCTACTAAGAAACAGTACAAATCTCCTGGGTGAACAATTTTTAACCAGTCTTGTCAGCATCACTGTTATCATAAATGCCCTTTGACTGCATTCATCTTGAATGGGGCAGGAAGCTAGGCTCATTTCTTGTTTTACAGTTAATTCTTTCCTAATGTCACTGTGTTTTATTGCCATTGCCCCTTAGTTATTCTGTTTAGATCTTTGGATATATTATTTTAATATGCAGAATGTGAAATATTTTGGATCAGAAATTATTTACAGTTAGAACAGTCAGGAACCCCAGATGTTCATTAACAACAAAAATGAACTTAGTTGTCTTCTTTATTCCCTGTTATAACTGAGAAATGATTAAACTAATCCAGATGTGTCTATGCCTTTAATTCCATCTGTGTCACAGACAGTAAGGCTCTGGTCATCAATGAATTATTGCATATTAATCTCCAGAGCCTTTGATGTTACAGTTTGTCTGATATTCTGTTAAAACACACATTTGTTCTCAATCCTTTGAGTAAATCCCGAGAATTTAACCAAGCATTTCTTAACATTCATTAATTGGGGGAACTTTTTCCTGCTGTTAGCTATGTTTCTACAGGACTGTTAATTATAGGAAAATATTTTTAAAAAATTGAATGAAAAAGCTATGAATTTCAGTCTCAAAATATTTATGGCAAGAGAAATAAATACAATTCTTGTAACAGCTTGCAGACTTGAAATATATCCTTTTTGAGGAGATGTATGGAGATGGACTACTGTTATCTTTATAATCTCTAATTCTAAAGACCCCCAAAGCATCTCCGGTGATTTGTATACTAGGGCTTGTTTTGTCATTTTTTTGTTTAATCTTTCTGTAAAAAATTACTTTCTTAAAAGAAAAGTGTGTCAATGATTGCTTCACTTATTAGATGTTTTGCAATCATAAAATCTGCTGTGTATGGTCACCGCATGAACTATAAAATATGGTTAACTACAGTTCAGATTTTACCAGAATAAAATCTAATGAGAATGGAGCAAGCAGAGTTAATTACTTATTTTTATACTTTCTGGATCAGATAAATAAATGGACAAGGGCATGGCAGAATTTTCTGTACACTGACATTATTCAGTACTCAGCAAAGCTTAATCAAAATGCTCTCCACATAGCAGAGACAGAAATTGCAAGAAGTGGGTAAATCTCCAGGTCATTCCCATAATGTCTGAAGCAGTGCAAGTAAGTGCCACTTCTTCCTCTGAGATAAATCTTTTGGTCAAAATTTTTTCATGGGTGAATAAATAAATTTACAAAAGGTAATATTGCTCCATTGTATATAAGTCTATGCCTTTCAGAATAGTTAAAGTTACAGGTTTATAACAACAAAATCTTCTGTAAGGTTGTTAAGGAGTCATAAAATATTGGTAGGTCAGTCTTATTCAGAGGTTCCAGAGATTCTCCATGCTCCCACTGCTCCTCATGCTCAGAAAAGTTTGGGAACTTCAACTTTTGCATGTGATTTATGTAGGCAAACCACCAAGTTTTCCAAATGTTAGCTATATTTGCATTTCTTTCCTGGGAGCCAAATCTCAATGAATTTTCAAGGCTTTTATGCTTCAGTGCCCTGAGATCTATGTTGGAAGATTTTTTAACTACTGACTTGGACTGATGAAAGAGCATGGACCAAAAGAACAGCAGACTTATATTCCATATTGGAGAGACTGAGTCCAATAACTTGTCTTCACAGAAGATATGCATTCAATAAATACATTGTTAGCCAGCACAACAGTAATATAGATCCAAGAAAAGACGACTATCATCTGGGGAAGACTGAGATTCAGTTAGTAGTTTCTGATAACGAAAACATAAATCAATATCAATGTCGTATATGCTGGTATACATGTTAGTTAATCAAATATTCTCTTGAAATCAAATTATTTTTCCAATTCTTCTCCCTAGAAGTAATGGTAAACTGGTTATTTCCATGATGTCATTAAAGGTATAATGCCCAAAATCTGGTGCTGGGAATATAAAGGGACACATGAAGTAGATGATGAAATATACTTCTGCAAATTTATAAACACACAAATTTGAAAAATGTAAAAATAAATGTGAGAGAGCAGCAAATTAGATGCTTGCCAGCAAACATAATACTTGCAGTAGGAACCTGCATGATAAACTATGAGCTGAAGTTAAAGTTTTTTCTGTTTTTATATGTAGTGCATATCATCTACTGAGGTAGCGAAAGTGCATTTTTAGCCTAGACAGAAAAGAGTAATTCTACAACTGTACATATGACCTCCAGATAACTTAAAATTTTACTTAATGGTATCTTTGATCCTTGGTCTCTGTCATGACAGATCAATTAGGAAATGCACTGGTTTATGCATTTGAACTTTCCACTAATGGTGACAGCTGAACTGCTACTTCCTAAAATTTATGGTGTTCACAAGTCTTTTTAGCTTCTTATTCTCCAAGCACAAACATTTAAGCAAGCTGGAAGAATTGATGCAGCTCCTTGGCATATTGCTCCACCTATTCCTCATGCTTTCACATGAAATCTTGTTTTTTGTGGAAGTTGTCCCAGATTTTCCGCATTTTGAAGTTCTCACTTGCCAACCTCATTCTAATCAGGCTCCAGAAAAGGTGGAAAAGATCCTTCACCTCAGGACTCATGACAGTGGCTTTGTCACATGACTATGCCTTGAACCTGTGCAAAAACCCTGAGTGAGGGTATTAGTGCTGGACTTAAATTTGAGACTGTATCTTCCCTTGTTTCCTCTAATGTAGTCAATGCTCAAAAGTTGTGTCCAATTCTGCCTTGGAATCCCTTTTCTAATTGCCTCGAGATAAGATGATGCCAAAACGACCTTATTGATGCTCCATATTTTCTCCTCAGCTGAAATTGGTGACAGTGCTGTAAAAGTGTCTTTGGTCAGCTCTGGGAAGCGACCAAGATGGGATGGGTTTCTAGCTGGTTTGGGAAAACACACCTGGAGCTGATTTTAGCAGTACTTGACACAGTCACAAGCTGATACTCTTGCAAAAAGTCTCACAGCCACAGGGATATGTCAGATTCTTCACCATCATTTTCCCTGTATCTTGACACGCAGACATTTCTCTATTTCACTCTGAGTGCATGAACGTATTATGTGAGAAGCACTAAGCCAAAGACCTTGTTGACCCTGGATGCTTAGAGAAGGATTTCACACTTACTTTCTTTCTTATTCCCCAAATTGATTTGGTCTCATCTTTCCAGTTCTTATATTACTGGTTACCAGTCAATTATGGGCACATTGATCTAGCTGGTTATTCACCTTCACAGTGATATGGCTCTGGTGGGATAAGTCTGGTCTTGATGCTTCTGGTAATGCCAAAATGGTATAAATAGAATAAGGCTGCTCAGAAATAGACTTGATTTGAACATGCAGCAGAGTTTTCTGCCTTTTTTTTTTCCTTAAATAAACTGTGCTGTAACTTTGACTGTAAAAGAGCTGTCTTTTAGATTAATCATCTGGCCTCAGCCGTACTTTTTTCCAGTAACAACTGTTCCAACAGTAAATAAAACACTTGAAAGAGGGAAAAAAAATCTCATTTTGGGCAGGGATGTTTATCTAAAGTAACCTTGGTCTGCCAGAGCAATGATCTGTAGTATACTTAGGGCAACACAATGTTTGATCTCTTGCCTGAGAAATCATTTCTTATAGCACCTTGTTTGCAGCAAAGGGGAAAGTGCTTCCTGGCTTGTTGTGCTAAGAAAATGGTTCCATCTCACAAATAAATTGAGCATTACCTTCTTTTAAGTATAGGGCTTTAGAATAGTTTGAAAAGAACAAAATTACAGAGCACACCTATGATCTGCCTTCTCTCCTTGCTCTAATTAAACTTTTAAATCCTTCTTCTCAGAGTTTGTGACACACCAAAGCTACTTTTATAGACCACCTCATTATACAATCAAGAAAATATCTAAAATGCGCTTATGTAAAATTGTAAATACTTCTCTAATCAACAGTTATTATTCTGGCCACATGAGAGCAAGCTTCTATTTCCCCTTAATATTGTTGATCTTTTGCAGTGTTGCATTTTTTTCTTTTTCTCAACTGTAAAACAGAGATAATGAGAAAAGAAGTTGTTGTCCATTAAATAAAATCAATTCTATTTCAATGATGTTGTAAGACGACGAGGGGTTTTTTTGCTATTTTTTTCCTCAATCTTTATTTATCAAATACCTTTGCCAGTCAAAGACTGGCAAAGATAAATGATCAAGAAAAAGCAATGTTGATGTTACTAGAAGTTGATCTTAAAACCCTTATTTTCATTGTCTGGGTTTCTACTAACTTGAAGAGTGAAAAATTAATCTCTTAAGAAGATCAGTCCAAAGCAAAAAAACTCAAGTATGTCTTTATTTTGTTTTCTTTCTTTTTAGATAAAATTTAAAAAATAAAAAGAAGAAAAAAGGAAAAGGAAAAGGAAAAGGAAAAGGAAAAGGAAAAGGAAAAGGAAAAGGAAAAGGAAAGAGAAGAGAAGAGAAGAGAAGAGAAGAGAAGAGAAGAGAAGAGAAGAGAAGAGAAGAGAAGAGAAGAGAAAACTTGTCTATCAGTCTGACAATCCATCATTTTTTCCAAACATCTAGCAAATCATGCTCCATTGCCTTACTACAGTAAGATTTGATATCTTGCAAATAATATCAAGAATTAGATTTTTCTCTGAGTTGCATGCTTGATTCATCCCATATTTCAGGATTAAAAAAGAAGTTAAAAAAGAAAAATAATTAGATTGCCAGTGCCTATGCATTTTGACAAATGTTTTTTTCAGTGTGTAATATTGGTCTTTTGAAAGGCCATCGGCTTTTCTTCTTTTTTCCTTTCCCTTTTTTACATTAGCTTTGTCATGAATCCAGAACTCTAACAGAGAGGAAGTAGAATGTAGTGAAGTTGAAAGAATGCATTTATTGCTTGTGGTTTTCTATTCTCCAGCTTGCTGAGAATATTGCCACTCTTCTAACTTTTTATGAACTCCTTCCAGGCTGATTATTTCAGAGCTCTTTCCTTTTGCACTAGCAGTTTTATACTACAGCATCCATTGATAGAAGGTATAAATGCAGCAAGAAAGTGCACATGATTTTGTAGCAAGCAGGATATAATTCACATTTTAAATATACCTTTAAAAATACTTAACAAAAAGTTCAGCTGATGAGCAGATTTAGTATAGATTTACAGTGACCTTAATATTAAGCATTCACCACTAAATTTTGATATCTGTATTTAATTATGAAACTCCTATCTTGCATTGCATTAAACTTGAAAGCCTTGAAGAAGGACAAAATTAAAGTGCATTAATTTTTTTCCCCAGAAATTTCTAAGGAAAAGGGAGAGCACTCTGATTCATTTGCCTTTCATGTGTTAAACAGGAACTAAATTGAAAAGTTGGTATTAGCTTATCAGTCCTTGAATCTAAGTCCACAAACACCCATTTAGAATTTTTCTGCATGTTTTGTCATTCCCATATTTCTCTTTGCTCACCAGAAGCTTCCAAAAGATTTATTTTCTCAACCCCATAAGAAGATCCACCTGTCCCCAGAATAACAGTCCTCTCACAGCTGAAAGCAAGGTGTTGCAGTGACCCTAACCAATGTTTTTTTGTTACCATTCAGGTTTCGATATAGAAAAAATACTGTTGTTGTTGCAATAAAAGCTAAAAAGCAGAAGTAATTAGGTTTAGTCACTCTGGAAAACAACCATAAACTGGTTTGATTTCATTGACACCTTTAATAATCATCACTATTGAGAAATAATTCCTTTAATTTCATTCAGCTCAGTTAGTAAACTTTCTGTAAAGCTCCCAATATATGGAATGATGTCCATATTACTTTGTTCCATCTCACATAATAAAAATGTAGGCTTCAATTACCCAATAAAGGGTCAGGCATCTTTTTAAGTTCATTAAAAATGGAGTGAAGAAACACCCCAAGGGTTTTAATACTTAGTGGTTTTCACTGTGCTCAAGAAATAATATTTACATATTCAGCATACAAATAAGAACACGAATTTAGGTATGATATTTGCTGCTTTGAACTTGCTCCTCTGTCATTATTTTTGAAGCTTCAAACAGACCTGATGTACATGTTCTCTCTGTTACTCTGGGAAGATATAAGGCTGACATGGCTGTGTACGTGTATGGAACAGAAGGGAAAAAATGTGAAGTGGTAGCATTCCAATATGTGTCTGTCCTCTGGTAGCATCCCAACATGTGCCTCTGGTCAACTCCCAAACCCTAATCAAAAGGAGAGCTGCAAGTAGAGTTTATCTACTTGCAGAATGAAGATAACTGTAGATGCAAAATAAAGGTAATTTTTATTACGATATTACATCAAAGAGGCAGCATAAGATTGGAATCAGCTCATTTAGGGGCAGAAGCACAATATCTGCAACAATCACCAATTAAAAAAAAAAATCCACTTTCTCGTCGCCCTCCCATTCTAACCACGTTATATAACATGCACATAAGAACATCTTGGAATAATTAAATAACAGAAAGTTGTCAGCAAGCCCTTCACTATCACTATTCACTAAACCCAGGCTTTGCATGGCAGTGACTTTCACAGTGACACTTGCGTGACACACATTTTATATCTCAGTCCAAAAGTTGCTTTCCTAATTTTCATGCCCCAGGGCTATAACATTGCAATTGCTATCTTAATTTTCCCTGCCTCTCTTGTTTTATTTATATATGTCTTTAGTGTGCAGTTTTAAATGTCCTTGGTTGCACTTTGAAGATGGGTGCCTACAGTTAGACACAATAATTTGGTAGGCTGATATTTTTCAAAACCAGATATTTTTCAGATATTTTTCAAAGCCAGATAAACTTCAGCATCTACTGACATCTATGAAGACTTCTGGAGCTCTGCACCCATAAAATCCAGGCTTTGCATTTCAGTGCTGACCTGTAACAAGAGAAATGTAAGCAAGCCTATTCTATGTTTTTCCACTAGAGAGTTAACAAACGGATAGAGGACTTATATTTACCCCCACAAGATAATAAAATAAGCAAGTGCTGGCAAATTCAAAATGGTAAAAAGTTCCAGTATTGTTTTCAAGTGTTAACAAACGATTCATTTAATGTGGAAAGTGAAGTATTTTGGAATTATCACTTAGAGGAATTGTCTAATTCTATGCCAGGAAATATAAGCTTCATATTATAACAAGATGACAAGGGGCCTGCATGAGAACCCTAGATCAAGGAGTTCAGATTTTGAAGGGTGAACTAGGGATAGAAGGCTGTTTAATAATGCTTAGCGCTGGGTAAAACACAAGTTTTCTATTAAAACTGACAATTAAAAGCAAATTCTGCAGAACTATGAAAGTCACGCACCTTGCTTTTTGTTGGTTTGTTGTTTGGTTTGGGTTTTTTTTTTTCTCACATCTTAGAATCTGGAAATCATTTCATTAGAGAAGTAAAGTGCACGCAAGTTTTCTTGCTGAAAACTCTTTCGTTCCACGTAATGGACTTTAGTATAATATCTTCATCTGCTTAATGACTACTTATTTTCCTGATCCATTATGACAAAGTAGGTTTTGTTCTTATTGTTGTTTTGTTTTGTTTTGTTGGGTCTGGGTTTTTAAAGACCTCTTTCTGATTGAATATACTACTTATTATACTGGGGTATACTACCTGATGTGATATCCAATGCCTTTCATATATTGTGAAGGTTAAGGCTAATGCAAGTCAAAAACAACGACAGTGTAAGAGCTCTATTGAGTCCTTTGAAGCACTGATCCATAATGACAATGTGTTAAACTGCTCAAGAAGGTCTGTGTTTCAAATTGGCAATGTCAGTCCTTCCTGTTCACATGTCTACGTGGACACTGCTTGTACTGTGTGCAATAAAATCGGGTTCAGCCTTGATTGTAAGAGCTTGCATTTGCCCAACAGAAGTGCTGCTGTAGAGACATACATGCACAATATGAACAGAAAAGCATAAAATAGTTCACTACATAAAAATAGTAGCAGCAGTATTGATTAGATAAATTTCATTATGGAAATATATATATTATTGTATGTAAATAATTATTATATTATTATTATATTATTTCTATATGTATATATTATTGTCTTATTAGAAATAAGATGTGAAGAAAATGGAAAAAACTATGTACATTTCACCAATGGATTTTAATAGATTTAATAATTAAATATGTGTGCACGTATATCATAGAATCATAGAAAGAGCTGGGTTGGAAGGAATCCTCATGATCATCTAGTTCCAATCCCCCTGCCATGGGCAGGAGCACCTTAAACTAGACCAGGTTCCTCAGAGCTCCATTCAGCCTGGCCTTCAACACATCCAGGGACGGCACAGCCACACTTCTCTGGGCAACCTCTTCCAGTGCCTCACCGCTCACAGTAAAGGATTTATTTCTAGCATCTAATCTAAACCTACTTTCTTTCAGTTTAAAGCCATTTCCCCTTGTCCCCTCCCATGCTTTTGTAAAATGTTCCTCTTCATCTTTTTTGTAGGCTCCCTTCAGGTATTGGAAGGCTGCAATTGGGTCATTAGGTCACAGAGTGTCTTATCGAGTGATGATTTATCCAGTGTTATCACAGACATCTATGAGACAAGGAGGACATGTGTCCTAGATAGCTGACCATTCATGTTTAGGTGAATCCAACTGCAGCAAAAGGGTAGGCTTCTAGTTCCTTTCTATGCTAAACATTCCAAGAAGTTTTGATTAAACAAACCGATATGTACCATCAGTTTGGCTTTTCTGAAGCTCTTGTAGCTCTAATCTTCCTTTGACAAAAAAGAATACTGAAACCATATATCTCCCTTTGTTTGCCTGGCTTGATGTAAAATACTAAGTGGCGCCATCTGATCCATTGCTTTGCTTATAGCAGCTCAAATATTAAGATATCCGTGCAGATTCTGCTTGTTTATACTGTGTGGCTCGAATTTGTGTGGTCTGCAGACTTCTACTGTGTGGACAGAAAGCAGTAATTTCCTATCTGTTCAGTAAAAGGGGATGTAACCTCTCATGTAACCATTATGATCACAAGTAGGAAGAATAACTATGTCATATTACTATAATGAAATAGAAGGATTAATTTCTAAAAACATTCCGATGTCTTGAAATTTAATTCTACAATAAAGTGTATTAAACAGTTTTCCGTCTTTTACATAGCACTTTGCTATAGAAACTTGCTTTATCAGTACAATATAGGACATTTTCAAATATGCTTTATTCTGCATTGTTATTCTGCAGAGGAGAGGTTTTGAGTAACTCCTTTTCATAAAATATTGCTATTTTGTACAAGAAGTATATTTTTAATTAAGATATACAAATATTGCCTAATTTCACAGTGTAACTTACATTGAGTGTTTCTATTGTTCCTTTGAAAAGTCTGGTATTATAGTATATTGATTTCTTTGCTTTTAGTTCATTTGAGAATAAATAAATCTGGGGTTATGCATCTGTTTCCAAGAGTCAGCATCATTAGTATAGACATCTGACAAGACCACTTTGATATGTGGCTGCATTATCAACCCAACATGTTGGTAAAGCTCAGTTGTAAATGCAGTATATAAGACTGAAAACATCATCGTATCTGAACAGTATTGCATTTGTTTTATCATCTATGGAAACAAGTAAAAATCTCTGATTCATTATTTAATTTCCATTGTAAGGAAATATGCTTTTAAACTTTATTAACTGCTATTATATGAATAAATCCAAATTATAAAACTTCTGCTTTTCAATGGGTAGGACTATATAGTCATAAAATAGTATAGACACATATCAAATCATCATAAAATCCTGATGAAGCAGGTCTTTTGCTCCTTGGATTTTATATTTCAGTAAGTAAAAATATAAGGCAGTTTAAACCTTGTTCCCAAATGGTTACCTCAGTCTCTGAAGAACAGATTCTACAGATTTTTCTTTTCTTCCCCTTTTTTTCTTTTTTGTTTTCTCCAGTTTAGGTATTCTAAACTTGGATTAGATCTGTAATAGCAATGATGGCATCTGGAAGGCATTTTAGAAACAGAAACTCAGCCAGAGTATCAGAGGAATGCAACATGTGGACAAAGTGTGCTTACTTCATTTGTGCAACTTAGATACTCTGCAGCCTTAAAACGTCAAGATATCCTTTGATGTGCACTAGCTGGATTCTGATGCAGAGTGTGCTCATGCTGAATTAATTTCTTTTAATAATATTAGCACAGCACTTAGTGTGTACTATAACTTGATTGCACTTTAAAGAACGCTGATAACCTTGAAAGTAAATAAAATAATAAATATTATACAGCCCTCAGTAATGGCCAAGCCTCACTCAGGGGCAGAATTTTCCAGCTAAGGCTCTTGGGGCTCACCTGAGCCATAGGCTTGGCCACGTCACGCTGGTGCTGCTGACCAGCCTGCTCTGACCTTATCCCATCCCTGTTCCCATGCCCTGCCTGGCCCTCCCAGGGCAGGTCTGATGCTGAGTCCCCTCCCTGGGCCTGATCCACATCCCAGACAAATCTGAGGAGCTCAGTAAGTTCCTCAGTTTGTCCCATTAGCTTGTATTCTTTGTGCTTCTCCCAGTGTCTGTGTTCTAAAATTAGGCGAGCGGTGAATAACATTCAGTGATAATATTTGCAGATCTCTTTCCAGGGGCATATTAGTCTCAACTTGAAAGTAAACATACAGTGCTCATGACTTAATGTAATTTTTCAATCTTTTTTCTATCATTTTAACCTATTTCCCGCATAGTTTATTCAATACATAAAAGCAAATATTGAATCTATTTTTTATGGCTTGGCTAAGCTCTACATTTACATCCTTATATATTTTTCTCTTTAATACTTTTATTGTATCCACTTCTTTTAAACCTCTAATGGAATTATAATCCTGTTTTTATGACAGGATACTTGCTATCTCATGTTTTGCACCACAGCATCAACAATTTTTTGCATGTTTCATATAGCATTCTGTGTTTAATATCAATAACGCTACATAAGGAAAAAATCACTCTCTGTGCTTTGACTCCGTGTGTAATTCTATTAGCAATTCAGAGAGGGCTGGAATGTACTTCTGTCATCACTCTGCTACAATGATAAACTAATGCTTTCCTCCACCATCATAATACTGTGTGTGAGAGCCGGCCTAAATCTCTGAAGGAGGGTTGGGTGATAATTATTTATAATGCTCCATGAAAAATATCATTTTATATCAAAGTGAGTTTTGGTATCTGCTTTATCTCCTTCATGATTCCTTTTTCACTTCTGTTTAGATCAATTTACATTTTAAGTTCACATCTGTACGTGTCCCTCTGAGAAGAAAAAGGCTACCTTTACTTTAAAAGAAATGTTGAATGACCTGTTTCATTACATTGTATTTCTGTCATGGCTAGTCAACCTTTCAAAACTTTCAGTTTTGAAAGTTGTGTCATTTTGTGCCTGTCTCTGGATCCTACTCAATTCGTCTTTATAGCAATAAGTTGTTTATTTTCTCACTGATGCCCTCAGCAGCGTATTTTCCACTAAACCCTTACCTGTTTCCCGTTCCCTGAGAGTTTATGGGTCAGGATTAATGAGAGGGTGCCATTTTAGGGGTGGTCTCCTGAGCTGTTTCACCAGGAAGGCCAAGTGGATGAGTCCCTCTACAGACAGGTAGGAGCAGTCTCAGTTCACAAGCCCTCGACCTCGTGGGGACCTTAACCACCCTGATATCTGTTGGAGGGAAAGCAGCAGGGAATAAGCAATCAAGGAGGTTCCTGGAACATATTGATGATAACTGATAATCGATCAGCCTCCTAGTGATAGAGAAGCCAACGAGTAGAGGTGTTGTGCCAGAATTTGCTCTCATCAACAAGGAGGGGCTGGAGGGAATATGAAGCTCGAGGGTAGCCTTGGCTGCAGTTTACCAAGAAGTGGTGGAGTTCAGGGAGACGGGGGAGCAGCAATCTCACTGCCCTGAGCTTCAGCAGAAAAAACTTTGGCCTCTTTAGGGATCTACTTGATGTCTTAATAATGTCTGGTTTTTTGCTCTTCATGTATCTGTAACTTGGGGTAGTTCTGTGCTTC
Organism: Acanthiza pusilla; assembly: GCA_036630365.1. Classification (NCBI taxonomy): domain Eukaryota; kingdom Metazoa; phylum Chordata; class Aves; order Passeriformes; family Acanthizidae; genus Acanthiza; species Acanthiza pusilla. The sequence goes on from JAXCHO010000079.1 coordinate 43,059,686, forward strand.
TTACAAAGTGCTAAAACCTCTGTTCCAGCACCTTTAGCCAAACAAGGCTCTCTGAGTACAGCTTCAAGGACATATTCATTGCCCTAGGGCCCGAAAATATGTGAACAACAGTGAAAGGGGGCAGAGCAGGCCTGGGGTGGTTAACATCATCACCGGAGGGTGTGATTGGAGAACTAAGGGCCAATGTGCTAATGAACAGAACTTATAAAAGGTGGAGGGCTCGTGACCCAGCGTCCATTTTGGGTGTAGTCCTCAAGGGGGACTTTTGCTTGCCCAAATGTACTTTCAAGGCCTTGAAGGCCTTGAATAAATTTGTCCGCTTTTTATACTCCTAATCTGTCTTGGCCTCTGTTTCAGGTAGGCTGCTTTTTAGGCATCATACTTGGTCGACTACTGTGAGATAAAGCCCTGGAGAAAAGAGGGCCCCAAGAAAGCAGGTCATTATCCAAAGATTGCCTCCTCAAAGAGCAACTGACATAATCTACCTGGACTTGTATAAAGCATTTGACACTCTCCCATCCTTCTCTCTAAACTGGAGAGGCAGAGGTTTGATGATGCTGCAATCCCAGCATTTGCCACAAAGAAAACCAGAACTATAAAAACAAGACAGAAGAATCTTAATCATGTCCAGGATGGAAGCAATCTAAATTTCAGTAGAAGACTATGAGCCATACATTTGGAAACTGTAATAGGGAAATATTCACTCTACTCTGGGTTATGTGGCGAGATGTGTAATTCGTGAAATGAGGATGCACTTTTCCTATGTTGAATAACTCAGTACCAGGCAAGTTTGCAGGGCATCTCAGAGTACAGGTAATTTCCAGTGTGACAGCGAAATATAGCATCAACATGTAAAGACTGATGCCTCCTACTAACAGCCCATTCTTTCCTGGTTATTTTAATCTGACTGTAAAACACGATTTTAATTTTATTTTTCTGTAAAATACGACAAATAAATAAGATTATTCTTTTGGATAATATGCCTATCATCCAATGAACCTAAAAATCTTACATCCTCCTTTTCAACCTTATTGCACTACTTGAGATCAGACTGCTGATCCAAAATTAGCCAGCACAGTCACAGCCTGCTCTTTGTGCTTAGTAATTTCATTGCTATGTCTTTTGTGTGGGGTCATGCGCTGATAAGAAATGCATGCATAATATATCTTCTTCACATTGGCAAATAGGCCATCTGTAATAAAAATTGCTGGCTGAGCTGTTTGGAGTTTATCTAGTTTGAGGTTCTTGGTGTCAGCATTCCTGTAAGGGCTGATTTCCAAACAATGGATGCACAGGCTTATCCCACTATCAAGTTTCTTTCGAGATGTTTCCTTACTGGAAACCAGAATGTACTGAGAATTAGTCATATATTTGAAAACAATAATTAACACATTCATCTTGATTTATTGTGAAAATTGAATACTTTTTAAAAATAAATTATAAGATGGATTCCCAGGATGGGCTTCTGTATGACAGTTTTGTGCAGAACCCCACGGTTTTGTTTATTTTGCTGTATTTTGTTTAAAACTGAGGTTATAATGGAAATCAGTACAGCCCTGTAAAATGAATTAGAGTTATAAAAATTCACTAAAATCTCGTCTTCATTCCATAGAATGTTTCTAAAGGAAATCAGAGACTGTGATAGTGTCCTTATCACTTTTCTAAGTTTTCTACTGCCAACTCCTTTCTTCAGTCCTTCTGAATTTGAGCTCTGTTTACTCCACTACATTTCAAAAGAGCTTTATTTCTCATAGTATCTCCTCTGTTGAACTGCTTTAAAAATATTAATATCCTGTAGCTATTTGTTATAATGTGTTGCTTAATAGGAATAGCAAATCTAATTGAATAAATTGCTGGAAGTTAGACATATTCAATCTCTGTTAGGCTTTTAGTAAATCCATGCAACATAAAGATAAGAAGCTTTTCATTAGCTTTCTAACAATCTATTCCCCTGAATTATGAATACTGATGAATAAATCGCAGCAAGTCTAATGTACTCTATCTGAAGCATTTAAGATCATTTACTATAGTTATTCAATTTACATCATGAACCTAGATATACCCATGAGGCCTTCATTTTAAGAGAGATCAAAATGAATAATATTTAACCACTACAGCTTCTATGACTCTAAAAGAATGAATCAATACAGCTAAGCACATGGTAATTGCCTTACAGTTACAATGCTTCCTAGAATTAATGAAGGAAATTGGTATTATTAGTCCTATTTGCAAGAAGAAAAAAAAGATCCTTAGGTATGTGGCAACGGGGGAACCTCCAGCACTATTGCAAATGTAGATGGTCAACATTTTTGTAATAATATGAGAAGCTCAGAGTACATAATGGGGAATATTCCACTGGACTTCTGATTTTATATTAGTAAGAATAGAATTTTAAGTGCCTTTTTCTAATAGTTTAATTTAGTGTTACATAAAGATTGTAAAACAACAAAAAAAGCCTGAGCTATTCAGTTGCAATATTTTTCTTCTTTTTTTCTTCTGAAATTATTTATTCTCATTTTCTTTGTTTCATGCTCTTATGAAGAACCTTGCTCATTGATCTCTATGCTTTTCCCATTCCTTTAAGAAATTTTCTAGAGATCAAAATTTATAAAGAAAACAATAACTGTATGGCCCTTAGAAGATAAACCTTTGAATTTTATTTATCAGTACTTTCCTAATATTGTGAATATATGCTAACAATTTAATATTCTTAAAGAAATGTTTGAAGTTATCAAAATAATCTTCTCTACTTAATATTATTTATATGAAAATAACAAGAGGTAGCAGAAACTTGTGCTGTAGTTTTCAGATGGGTTTACAGCTGAAGAAAGAAAAAGGATTTTGTTGTTTTGCTCTTCTAACCATCTTTTATTAGATGATATTATAGTTTCTAAACCTTTGGTAGGTAATTCCATACTCAATAATTCATAATAGTACAAGAGAGCATTCTTATTTCTAGGTTACGAAATGGTTGTGCCTGTGCTCATGGCCCTTCTGATTTCTATTTCTCTGTGTTGAATAGTCCCACTGAGAATGACAAAGAAAACCTTTGTTGCCAGGCACTGTCATTCTCTTTGGTGTAATCCATTCCTTGGTATTGTTACCTGAAGCTTTGCTGGTCTCAAAGAAAGATTCTCAGCACGACACCTACTTTTGAACATGGATTTGCCCATTGCATTTATATTGATCTTGCCTGTGATCCAGGAAAATAAAATAATTACTTGGCATATACCCATATTGTGTCTTCAACAGAGTTAACAAGTGTACCAGCCCTGTGCAGAGTTATAACTTATCCATGTCTGTACTTAACCTTAAAAAATAAAAACACCAAGGAGATTTCTGATAGGTCTTCTAGTCTGACTTTAGCAAGGCTATTCCAGAGGGCATTGTTCTATCCCAGTTTTATATACTTCAGTAACTGAAGTTCAGCAACTTTCCTAGGTAAATTATTCCAATACTTAACTATATTTCTATTAGAAAATAGTTAATTCATTTCTTCAATCTCAGTCTCCTTTCATATGTCCTCACACCTTTGACTTATTCTCAGGGTGTGGATAACAGTTGATTTCTTTTGCTGACTAATCCTCATTTATTTGTGGTGTCTCATTCAATCCACCTTTTCATTACACTTAACAGTTCTTTCAATAGTTACTCACAGGTGTTATCCTTTGGGCTGGTGTGTATCTTTGTTCAATAAAACCGTGACTCTGGTTCAGCTTAAGAGCTGTGCAACAGAAAAGCTACTTGAACATGCAAAAGTGCTACAGAGAGCAAAGATGAAGGAAATCTACTGCTTTGGAATCCTACCAAATGAACTCTCCAGACATTTCTTCTGCTGTCTTGTAATACCTGAATTTTAAATGCACAATCTGCTTATCAGGCCTTGCACCAATATTTTTATCCCAGCTATTGTTTCCTAGATGTTGCATTGATAGCAGTGACAGTTGCTCTGTTGCTGGATTTGCTGTTTTAGTATATCCACCCCAGGAATATCCTTGAGACACAACTACTAGAACTGGTGTCAGGCTGGTAACGAGTATCAGATTGCTGCTTTGTGCTGCTTGGGTTTGCTTCCCAAGTCTGCATTTCTAATCTTAAAAATATGAGTAGTTGTTGCCTCTTGATTTAGTCATGTTTGCTGTAGATGCTAATGGCAGTGAATCATTATGGGATAGGTACCTCAGTTACACCCCATTTTCACACTTAAAAAGATATCCCAAATTGTTACTGGCTTTATGTTCTGACTACTCTTTGACAACCATTTAATTCTGTAGAATTCTGCATTCCCTTTTGCAGTGGACACCACCCCATGAAAAAGTTTGCATTCAGAAAGGTTTGTGGCTTTCAGAGGAAGCCAACATAGTTTCTCCTACTAGCTGTGGTTGTTTTCCTGACTGAATTGGAGTGTCCCTAGCAGTGAATTCCTATCATTCTTTTTTTTGGACTGTCATATCCTCTAACTGAAATTAGTTATCGTGGTGCACTTGACAGAAACCCTCCCAAACGTAGGTTTATGCCACCAGGATACTATTAGGAAGAGTTGTTTTTTTTAAAGCCAGCTTCTTTTAAGCAAACAAAAATTGGGCTTGATTCATGTGTTATGAATCCCCACTGGGTTATGCTGTTTTCATGACTAATTTTTCTCGCTAACCACAGCTTTACAGCCCATGACCTTACGACAGCAAGCTGGCTGTAAGAAAACATGGGCTTGTTGTGATGGTTATGCCTTTGCTCATGTTCCAGGTCCCCTGTGGCTTGTTAACTCTACACACACATACTACTTCAATTGCCTCAAGGCCAACTGTGGTTGTTGAATTGCCAGGGATCATGAAAGTTCCGTGTCTCTACTGGACACTCCAGATTACAAATAAAAGAAATCATTCTAATTTATGTTAAAATCAATATAGGTTCTTCTGAATTTCATGGTATGAAACAGCATTCTCTAAAGGAAAACAAAATATTATTTTCAGTCTTTTGTAATCTGATATGCAAGCTGCAAGTCTGCTGCAAATTATACCACTTTGATATTAAGTTACACTAATGACAGGGAATAGATGACTCAATGAGAGACCCGATCAAAAAGATCTGGTCTTACACAAGACATTAACACTTTACCAACTAAAAGTTGTTAAATATGTATTCACATTCAATTATAACAAAAGCACTTTTGCTGCCACCTCACTGGAAACTATTCACTGTATTGTCAAAACTTGTATGACCATCCAATCGTGTGTTATCTGACTTTAAAAGAAAAATGCCAGGTTACCATTCAAACATAAGCAATAACATGTTTGATAGAGCTTCCTCTAACCCTAAGTTTGGCTTCCTTATCCTGCACAGTTACAGAAATGCAAGTCATAACTTTGTAATACGACAGAAGCACCTGATATGAAAGAAGTATGTGAGAAGAGCTGAAGGGTGGAGACGAGCTCCTGATACATAAGCATACATACACAGGCATATATACACACGTATATGTATATGTATATATATATATATACACACATAGATATTTGTTCTATATGTAATCAGTGTCTGAATCCACCATTGTGTGGAATGGAGTAAGTACTGTGAATTCTCAGATCATTTATCAAAGTCATATAATCTCAAGTTAATATTTCTTAGACTGGTGTATTTCTGGAAAGAAGATCTAAATGAAGAGGAAATAGCATGAGCGACTGAGTGGTTTAATCCTTTGTGAACTCATATTGCATCTCTGACCCATGATGGTGCTGGGGCACAGCATACAATAAGTAAGTCATCAAAATGAAATTAATCACCTTTGATCATTAAAAAATCACATTGCACTGCTTGTAGGAGTACATAAGATGTTAAACTTGGCTTCTGGACAAGCTTTAAATTGGGCAATTTAAAACTGTTTGGGTAATTCAGATGGGGTAATATTCCTTGCTATTTCTGTATCCACAGGCTCGTTAAAAGAAATTTTTCCACACATCTCCCTTTTACTGTAATGTGTAGTATTGCTGGCAAGAACTAGAAATTTTCTCCTATATTCCTGCAATACATTAAAAGCACACATATTTGGATTCGATTTATACAGAAGGCCTTTGATATGAGCTTAAAATCCTATTTTCTATGTCATACACAAACTTATGTAATAATTTTATAAAGACATTAGTTAGATGCATTGAAAACAAATCTTTAATTAAAAATAAAACTCAGATTCAGGTAGCCTATTTTAGATGTTCAGAATATCATCTCATCTCACCTGGATTAATCTGGGCATAAAATTTATTCAGGATGGATCTTTGTTCTGTCTGCTGGTTGTGTAGAGTGAACTCTTTTTGACTACTTTCTGAGTTGAAGGTTCTCAGTAAGGAGATTTCAGCAGAATACTGATTCAGTTACAATTAGCAAATTACAAAAAACACCCCAACGTGGTAACAGATGTGAGTTCTCTTTAAAATGTAGAGTACCTGTATAGGTATATCCAGGACAGTCCAACCCTTCCTTCATAATTCAGAATTACTTTGAGGTCTTACAGGTATCTCTTTCCAGACACCTGAAGAGAGAAGCACCAGTTCTGTGTCTCAGTGAGATGGGTTACCCCACCAGGATGAGAGGGGATCTACATCTTGTTTCCTTCTCCAAGAACTCAGTCTGCTAAAGTCTTAATACCTGGAACTACATCTAAGGGTTGTCCCACCCAGTGTTTGTACCTCTGTGGAGAGAAGCAGAGTCACATCTCAAAATGAGAATATTAACCTCTAGGTACCACTAGAAGAGCAAAGTGTACCTTGTTTATTTTCAGTGCTTCTATTCCATGTAAATCCCAATACAGATGGAATCCAGGGTGTCTGAACATTTCTGATTTTCTAAGAAGTGGTAGACTAAAGTGTTTTCTCATTCTTTGTGTCATATGCTACAAAAGTAGTGTGTGTGACACTTCATTAGTTAATGCATATCTAAAGAAATAAATATTCTTACTGAGAATATATACACACATATACAAAATGAAAAGCATATTTGTGATACACTTGGTTATTAATAAAAAAGAATGATGACTGAAAGGAAAGGTCAAGTTTAAACCAGGAACTATTTCAGTATTTGTCAGCCTGTGATGAATAAGTAAAGCAAGTACTAAGATTTTTAGCTAACAAGCAAAATGTTAATTGTGTCTCTCAGACACTGAGAGACTTGTTACAAGCGTCTGTATTGAATTAGAGAGCCATATTGAGTTTTAAAACTATGAATATTATATGTTGTCGTCCAGGCCAATGAAATATTACACTTTTCCATTTTGAGCCCAAGCAACCCTTTGTTAAATTTCACCACAGGAAGCTGTTATTCAATCACTCATCAAGACAGGACTTTCTAATGTTTGAATACTAATTTTAGGCGTAACTGTAGTTTTAGCTTTTGTAGACCATATTTGGCTTTATTTCTTTAATGCAATAAGTGTAACTGTTAGACATGAGGAATATCATGTTAACTCTATAATCCAAAAATTATATTTTCTTGATAAAAGAACATCCATAGTATGTGACAAATTGATGGAACTAGTGAGATAAATAGCCATGCTTAGCAGCACTGCCATAATTTAATTGGCCATCCTTTTTTTTTTTTTAATGTGGGTTTTGTTTGTTTGTTTGTTTGTTTGTTTTTGTTTTGTCTGGTTTTCTTGCCTGCTTTAATACGACAGCATGAAGCTTTGATATGACTGATCTTGATAATAAATTCTGAATGGTTACACCTAGTACAGAAAAAATGAAGAGAAGACAGAGGCAAAAGACAGGTAAAACATGACTGGCAGGTGAATATGGGAAACGTGAACTAAAACATCAAGAGTAAGGGGCGAGTTGGTGGCTTTGACTTAAAGATTAAATGTATGACCTGAAAAACATAAAACAAGAAGTGAATTTTTTGAGAGTGCTTTGGGCTGTTTAAAATGTTTCCTAGGCAATTAGTAGTGCCCTGGGTGTTTTTTTATCATTCATCACTAATTGGGAAAAAAAAATAAGGAAAATTGTCCTTAGAAATCGCACTTCTTAACGGAGATGTACCTTGAATCATCTGATAGCTTTGAACACAATTCCTAGATCTAAGATACTTTTCTCAGAAATCATCTTCCATTGCAATTAAGCACTACCTTGACATAGAAAATAATCAGAATTCACTCATATAATATATTTCTTCCCCAACAATTCAAAATTAATATTCTACTAAGTGCACTGGTTTAGGTTTAGTTTGTTTTTCTGGAGAAGAAATGTTTAATTTTTTTAAAATTATTTAAAATGTTTTGGGGTTTTTAGAAATATCTTTTTAGAAATATCTCACAATACTATTCAATGTGTTAAAATGAGAATGAAAGGCATTAATTTTTACTCTTGTGAAAGTTATAATAGGCCTGTAAGCAATCTTCAAGGAGAAAATAAAGCTCAATTTACTGCATGTATTCTTTCTTTGGAAGCATTTTTTTCAGTCTATTTGCTAGACTTGTGTTTTATCTGAAAAGTAGTACATTCAGGCATGGATTGTCTGTCTCATCATACTGTTTATGCAATATTACAGTAAAGAGTAATTTTAAAGGATATCTCCCATTTTAAGACAGCAGTAATACTTCCTGTGATCTGGATTTAACTTTTTACAGTGTATTCAGATATTGGCAACACTAAAGACATAAGACCTTTGGGGCCTTATCTAATATGTATGGTACTTTACCCACGATACATGATATCTAAATTTATATACATCACACCATATCACACTGCCACTCAAAAGGTAAAAGAATGTAATTTTATTTCTGTAGCCTTCTGTTCAGTATGAGCTGTGGTTGAAAAACAAACAAGTTGTAATGTTGCCTTTAGAAAAGCAAAGGTCAGGACTGCAGAGAGAAGACCATTGTCTCTACATAAACTGATGTATCTACACCAACATTTGTCACTCAGGGTCAGCCACAAGAACGAGAGGCTGGGAGAGATATTGTTCAACAACAACCAGCTCGGAGAATATTAACAAAGCTGGTCAAGTATATGGTAAACTCCACTGAGAAATGTCATTTAATAGTCTTAACTTTTTAACCCTTAAAAAAACTAAGGAATATGAGAAAAGTGAAGAAAGTGACTACTTGAGAGAAACAATTATGCCAATCTGTAGCCATATCCATGCATAAAACATACTGGCAAATTAAACCAGTTATGCACTTTCCCCTTGCAGCAATTAGTCCAAGTTAAAGCTAAGCTTTTGGAGCGGTTTTATTCTGGGGTTTATCCTTACTGACAATTCCTATATATCATTGATCTGAGCAAGAAATAAAAAATGTCACTCCTCAGTCATAGCTCATTGTCTTGAAAGATATAATAAATTTTGGACATGTAACAGATTATGTGTATTCCATATCAGCAGTTTAAAAAAAACCAACAAAACAAACAAAGCCACGAGCGAGCAGTGTAAAACACTTATTTCTCATGCATAGATAACGCCATTTTTCAGTCTTCTGCTGAGACAACTGCTGACACAGCTGATTCCTTCCCCTTCCTGTGATAATACCTCATTCACACTTTGGGACTGTCAAACCTTCACAGATAGGACACCCAATTTAAGCTGCTCTGCTCCTGTTATCACTTCTCTCCCTGCTCCCAGTGACAGGGACGGCCCTGACCACTATTTTATCTTTGTTAATAGGTTTTATTCCTTCAGTTCTTTGTAAAAATATGACCAACACTCTCAGGCTAAAGCAGTAACCTTCAACTTATGAGACATTAACAAACAGCCTTTCCTCTTCTCCATTTGTAGAAATATCTAAACCAAAATTTTCTGCCTTCTGTACCTTCTTTACTCTTAGTTTTTGTCATAGCAGTGCTGGAAACTATTTCTCAGTTCATGTTGGCCACTACCCAGGCATAACGTGCAGTTATGTGAATTATATTCCATATGCTATTCCAGTGTAAAAATGTTCTCAATTCTATCTATAATCATTGTGATAAAAGAACCAGTGTTCCACTATAAAACAATATACATAAAATAAACCTGTCTCAGGATGCCACGTCAGCCTCTTAATTGGCCTCTCTGATTTTGAATTTGAGATTTACTTCAGAATTTTAGTTATGTAACTATGTAATTATCAAGTTTTTGTCAATGTGTGTGTTACTAAAATGTCACAATAGCAGTGACTTGACTGAGGAAATAATTCAAAATCCTAATTTGCCATCTTATACCCCATTATATGCTATCATTTTAGTTTCTTCCTACAGTATGGCCTGAATGAAGACCATATTCCAAGGTGTTTCTGTTTTACAGATCCATAGTTAGGATTTATAACTAAATTATGGTTTAAAAATTTGAAATAAAATATTTATATTTACTAGATATTTAACTAGATGTTTAACACTTAGATTTCTTTTAGAGACATATGTTCATTAGATAAGAGCAGTTATTCTGTTTCTCCACTCTGATCCATTTTAATTTTCATCTTCTGTTAACTTAATTTAGAAATGTAACCTCACAAAGACTTGGAAACAAACTTCAAAGAAAAAGGAAGACTGCTAAAAGTGAGTTTTAAAATGTTACAAGCATCTGGATTTTCATGTTATAGAAACAGATGGGATATTGATCAACATTGTTTTCAGAGTGGGCAGCACCTGCAGCCTAGAGGGGATAATACACTTTAGCTCCTTTGGGAGATACTCTGGAGATTGTTACCATTCTCAAGATGCAATTCTAGTAATCTGTATTAAAAAAAAAAAAGTTTTTTTATACATTTACTATATTTCTAAAATCCATCTTGGAAATTAATCCAGTCACAGATGGGCCTGACCCAGCAGCAGTAGAAGTCAGAAGGCTCTCACTGACATCAGTAAGGTTTGTACTTGACAATAATTAGAATATGCAAATGTGCATCTTTCCATGAAACAAGTCAGTAGTACAATGCAAGGGTGGGAAGTTAATCATACACTAGAAATTGCAGCATGTGCCTGAATATTAAATACTTTGTTGCACCCTCAGCAAAACCCTGAGATGCTTCACCTTAATAAATCATTTTCCACTGTGTTGCTTCAATATTTTGAAGAGACCATTTTGTATTTGTATTTATCAAAGACTACCTAATTTGAAAGAGTACTATCGTAAAATACACCATATATAAAAAGGAATAGTCAGTGCTACTTTGAATGTGCTATAGGCAGTCCTTGTTTATGATTACGATGCTATTTATTTATTTGTACAATTGTTTATTTTATCCAGCTATGATTTAATGAGCTGTGTATATGAGCTCGAAAAGCAGGTAAGCCATGTATAACAGTCTCATATTTTCTTGCCTATCTGGAGTAAATTACTGGGCAGTAACATTGAATACTGTATGTTATGACCCTTGAAATTTGAATCTCTAGCACTATACTTTATATTCTCTCCAGAGCATTCACAGAGGAATGTAAAGAGAGTTATTTGTGTATCTATTGTACATAGGCAGGCTACTTCATATGGCAAAAATGGAAGGATATCAATTGAAGCATTGATATTGCCATCAATGGGCAGAATAAATGGGTTTAAAATGCCAAATTTAAACAAATGGGAAAGCATAAGTGAAATAGCTGTGTGTGAGAGGCAGTGACACTGAAGGCACTTGGAACTGTGGAGAAGAGGAAGAGTTAAAAGTTGAGAGGACCTGGTTCAACACTGAAAAAAGTAATTACACTGATTTATTCAGTTGCAAACTGATGATGAATTCAAGAAAGCCTCTAATCGTTTTGTTCTGAAAAGGGGAACAGTGATACTGTTTCCCCCTCAGCAACAACTACATGCTCAGAATTAATATTCTGGAGTGTAACATCCTTACTTAGTTGAAGTGCAGAATAAGAGTTCTTACAGCATTCCACAAAGGTGAGTAACATCAGTTTTCACAATTTGTTGTGTCAAATGGAGGTCACTTAAATTACATGACTGGGCCCATTGTAAAGCTTAAAAGGGTGATAGAGGAGAAAACAGAGTTTAGAGGTTCTAGCTCACGTTTTAGAGCAGCTTACTAAATTGTATTGCAAGGCAAATCTTAGCTACTCAAACTTTTGCTGACAGTCACAAAGGGAATACTTCAACCCTTTCTAAACAGCAAATGTCCTTTCCGTCCTTTCTGCCATGCAGCCAATCCTACTTTAACACAAGAATTCCCTCAATTTTTCCCTCTGCATGGGAGGCAAAGCCTATCCATCCAGGAGTTCACTTAATGACAAGCTGAGTGCCAAGGTGTGTTTTTCAGGGTAGCACTATGTATTTAAGGGGTCAGGAGAGAGCAGCCATGTGCTTTGGCTTCCCTCTCGGAAGGCAGGCCAGCTGTGTCCCAGCATAATGTGCACATTGAGGCAGCTGGACAAAGTCTTTCGGAAACATATGGGAACGACATATGTGTTGTTACAGGTCACTTGGTAGCTCATGCTGTGGAACGCCTTTTAATTCCTGCACGTGGACTTGTGCCCTGGAGACGAGGCTGTGGTGGCTTTCCCCCTGGGAAATTAACTGATAGTCAAGGCTTCAGCTATGCCTTAATTCAATATTTAGCATTATGTTGAGGAAGTGGGTAAGTCTGGCAGCAAAAGTTATCAAACAAAAGAACTGCGTGCCAGGTGTAACCAGAGATGAATGAATAGCTTTGGTCTCTGAGATGTACTTCTGGAAAATACACTTTGGATGTAAAGTCTTTTTGTTTTGTTTTTTAACGCAGAGGTTTTTTAATCAGTTTGAAAATTCTTCTACGCATTTGCTCAACTGGCATTTTAGAAAATGGTACAGCCAAGTAATTGCTGCAATTCTTTTTATTGAAAATATAATTTTTCTATTCTGGCCAAGCAGTGTGAACACAGTTTTCTTATATTCTTTTCTAAAGTGTACCACTTATTACACTCGAACATTTTACTCATCTTATAAATGTGATAACTTCTAATGGCATCATGTCCATTTTTCTACAAATATTTTTCCCAGACATTTTCTCAGAGTTTGTATGCATGTTTGGAGTAGGTTGCAAAATAATTTTCTCCCTTAAGACCTTAAGAATACTTAGTTTACAGTTGTTTTTGTTTGGCTCCTTTTTTTTTTTTTGTTGTTGTTGTTGTTGATTCTGTCAGTTCTTTACCCTGAACTCAGCTTCATATAATATTGCGCATTTCTCATTTTACAAGTGCTTATTGTTTCCATTAATGGACTGTAAGTTTTCTTCTAAAAATACACAATACAGACTCAAATAAATCTGTTCCTGTCTGTAACTTCTCACTCACACATTTTTCCTTGTATGTGCAAGTCATTACAATAAGTTCAGAAATATTTTTCATAAAATTAATTAAATAGAGGAGTACTTGAAAAATTAGTACCTTACCCAGAATTTCTCATGTCCCACAAATTTGGGTGCAATTGTTTACTTTGGAAAGAAGGGGGTTTTGTTAAAAGTTCATTTGGCTGAAGAAGTTAGAAAGAAATGCAAAGAATAATCAGGGGAACAGACAAAATAAGGTAATGTATCTGCAGAAAAAGAGTGCATTTTAGACATAATGACCATATGTTTAACTTCATAAAATCTACATCTATAAACCCTAACTAGAGATGAAACATTTTTATGTTAATGCTTATAAACTGAGGCTACCACTTCTTGCCCACTCTCTGACAAAGGAACTGTGCTTCCTGCCCTACCTCCGCTCTCTTTTTCCAGGCTATTGATAACGGAAGCTCTATGGGTTACTAATATGATACCCCAGCACACCGAAACCTTATGTTATCGACTGACAGCCAATGTGAGTATAATAACTTTTTAATGGCTAAACACACATGCAAACAGCAGGTTCCCTGGTCTTGGGTAATTATATTTCACAGCCAGATCTAGATCCAGACTCTTTTTTTTCCAGGTTACCACCTCAATGAATAACTGACTTTCAGTAGTCCATTCAGTGAGAGGAACTTCAGGAAAGAAAAGAGACTTGAAAAAATGTTTACAGAACTTTTTCTACGCCTGGAGTCAGGTAGTCAGTTGTCAGTGATATATATATTTGCTTGTTTTACCCTTTCAGAAAAATCCCTTAAAATTAAAAAATGCAACCTCTGACTTACAAATGTGATGAGAAAAATAAGAAGACAATTAAGAGAACAGCTAAACCAGTGTTCAAATGATGAACTATTTAAACTGTTTAGCAAAAATGAGGACATATAATTTGAATCATTTTCATTGGTTACAGATCAAGACTGAATCAGTAAATCCTCCCTTTAAAGTCAGAAGTTCTGTACCATATCCAAGTTTTTCATCTGTAGATTTGATTCATTAAAAACAATGAGGCCATAAATATTCTTGAAATAAGGAAACTAATAATTGGATTTTTATCCTCTTTTTCAATGAAATCTGGAATATTGCCTTCACCATCTATTTGAAAGGTTTGTTAACATAACACATAAATATTACTTCTTATTTTTAATTGTCTTAATTTTTTTTTGTTGTTGTTCTTAATATTGTTTCTAAGTATATGCATTCACAATCTCTATCCCCAAGATAGACGTGGCCTTGTTTTCCCAAAGTAAATTAAGAAATCTGCAACTAATTGTAAGAACCAGCACTGTTTTCTAAGACTATTCTATGGCTTCCAGTCAAACTAATTCCATATCCAATTAAAGTTACATCTTCTTTTAATACAAGTTCAAAGATTAATACGATCACCCAAACCAAAAAGAACCCAACAAAACAGCAATAGCAAAAAGAAGGAAGAATAAAAGCTACCATGAAGAAAAGAATAAAAAGACCTTTTTGCTCAAGTGAGCTATGAAAATTATCTCCAGTTGTATACTGAACTTCAGAGTGCTCAAGTCCTCCTGTGACTGCTGTCGGTTTAACAGTGCAATATCTACACTTGTTTAAACATTTCTTATTATGTCAGACCAAATCAAAAGTCCATGAAAACAAGAAGAAATGTTCCTCTGTGTTCAATTTGCTTTGAACTATGGTAATGTAATTTAAAAAAGAAAAGTTCTAAAGCCTCACTAACAGTAATTTCTTTGTTAAACTCCATTAAAGGTATGTTCACTTTCTATTTACCTCCTCCTCCCAAAGTTTCGGTGCCTAGTTTGAAGGAAGGTTATGAAATTCCTTCTAAGATAAATGTTAATTATTAGTTAGAAACTTTACCTGTCCATGTCTGTACAATAGTTGAAATATTTGCAGTACATTTCAATTACAAGATAAGGTGGACTTCACATTACTCACATCCTCATTTAACTTTTCAGACCATTCTAATAGAGCTTTTCTGAATTCTTTGAGCATTTATGCTGTTACTATTAATTTCTCCCTTCAAGATTTCTGAAAAAAATACACAGAGATATCTGATGATATCTGTAAAACCTGTATTTTTCTGAAACATAAAATAAGCATGAAAAGAATATTATAAATGAAGGAGGGGGCATCGTTAAGTCTTAACTTTATTATCTTGTTATCCCTGAATCTGGGAAGCATTTATTCTAATAAATGGAATTTTCTGTCTCATTTCTTGTCAGCAGTGAGCAGTGAATGTTCCCATAAAATCCAAAAGTTATTTGTGTTTCCTGAAACCATTAGAACATTTGAAATTAAACTTCTATTGGTGTGTGCCTGATGGATTAGTCATGCAACTCTTAGAAACAATAAGGGTTATGAATTTGTTCCATTGCACATGGCATATGAACACATATCCTTTGAGGATGAAGTACCATATGTTTGATTTGATCTTCCTTTTTTAAAAAACCCAGCATGTGTAGATGAATGAAATAATGAAAAACTTAAATGAATTTTGAAATACAGACGGTGGACTGCAGTGCTCCCTCAATCACCATGCCAGTTGCTAGAAGGAAGCCAAGTCATAAACTAGATATAAAATTACCTCCATAGCTCTGTTAGTATTCACCTTGCAAAAATATTGCTCATTTAGCTGTTCCCAATACTTGTCATTTACATTAATCTTTAATGAAGGAAGTGTCTTTTTTGGATGAATAGAAGTGGATGTTTTTTTAATCTTCCGTGAAAAGCAACATAAAACTAAATTGAAGTCTTAACAATGCTTGTATTATAAGTGTCTCCACTCACATTTTGCTTAGTTGCTGATGACTGACTCACAAAATCTTCCTAAATTTTATTAAAGACTTTTTGCTAACCTGGAAATAAAATTTCAAGGCTAGGAAATAGTTCAAGGAAATAGCAGCTTTATTGGTATTCAAGGATATGTTCACCATTACTGCTTTTCAAGTGTTTATCTTTTACCTTTGCATCCCATGAAGAAGTTCAGTGGTCATTGGTGTCATCTTCAGGGTGTCTCAGGTTTTAGACAATGATAAAATATTTACCTAAGGAGGGTCACAGAGAATCAGAAAATTGTTGAGGTTGGAAGGTACCTCTGTTTCACTCTCCCTGCCCCATCAGGGCCACCTGAAGCAGGTTGTCCAGAACTGTGAGCAAGAAGCTTTGGAATACCCCCAAGCACAGATGCTGCACAGTCTGCCTGGGCAATCTGCACCAGTGCTGTCACCCTCACAGCACAAAGGTTCCCTGATGCTCAAAAAGAGCCTCCTGTGTTCCCCTTGTGCCTATTGACTCTGG
This sequence comes from Acanthiza pusilla, assembly GCA_036630365.1. Lineage (NCBI taxonomy): Eukaryota > Metazoa > Chordata > Aves > Passeriformes > Acanthizidae > Acanthiza > Acanthiza pusilla. The sequence goes on from JAXCHO010000079.1 coordinate 43,076,235, forward strand.
CCCTGTCCCAGGACACCACTGGAAAGAGCCTGGCTCCATCTTCTTTGCATCCTCCCTCCGCGAGCCTTCTCGCCTCTGGGCTCTGTGCTCCCAGCTCTCTCAGGCCTTCCTCTTGGGAGAGATGCTCCAGTCCATCATTTTTTTGGCCTTTTTTGGACTTTCTCTGCTGTATGTCTGTGTTTCTCTTGTACCAGGGAACCCAGAACTAGATAGAGTACTCCAGATGTGTCGCACCACTGCTGAGCAGAGGGGAACGATCCCTTCCTTGTTGCTTGTCATCATTTAGGAGAGCAAATATTTACTTTGAAATATATTTAAATCATTACACTTTGGACCAGACATGCACAGCAGCCTCATATCTGCAGAGCATTAGATGTGGACAGTTTTTCATACTACAAAGAACTGATAAAGCCAATAACACCTTACTTACAATTTTTATTGTAATCACATAGGGTTAATTATAATTCACACACATTATTCTTTTTCCTTCTACTATTGAATGAATGTTGATCAGTTAGCCAGTACCTTGTTTTGATTTGTTCCATTTGCAAGATCATAGATTTCATTATACATATAAAGATTGTGTTACACTAAATAAGCAAAAAAGATGTGAAGCACCCCATCCTAGGTTTAACAAGTTATCATATTTTTCAAACATACTACTTTGAAAAAGAAATGTTGTTTGATCTCCATGGTGAGTTTAAATTAAATTCAGTGCATTTGAGATTGTGTCTTTTTGCATGTGTGAAACATTAACTCAAAAGGAACTTGAATGAACACCACCAATAGAACTAAAATTCACCTGCAGGATCAGAAAAAACGTCAAATGTTGGTTGAGCTGCAAATTGAGAGAGAATGTCTTTTGATTTATCTCACTTTCTATGTCCTTTAGCAAGGTGACTTAATAGCACATTAATACAGCAGAGAAAATATTCAGTGCTGAGTTCAGATACCAGTTACAATAATTGAGATAAAAGGACATCAGAAGAAAATATTTACACAAAAAAACCCTTGTATTTTTGGTTCTGACACAACATTTTTGGCACATATGCTGATGTTTTTCCTGATAAGTTTTACTCAAAAAACCCTTACTTAATAAGTTTTCAAACACCCTGTGTCACGTGCTAAATATAAATTGATACCTGCTACTACCCCCCAGTCCTATTCAAGTAATTATAGTTGGTTTCTATCATCTTTGTGTCTCTCCCTAGCAGGTACAACGCTTCATCGCAATGCCATAAAACATGCACTTGAAAGATGAGTCAGTGTGTGCAGCTTCAAGTTCTACAGTACTTGGAAGACTGGAAGGTTGAAATTTTTTTCATTATAATTTACCTAAGTATAGAGTTTTAGTGGCCCATTCTTAAAACTACATTCTTTAGTTTCACAGGAAGAAACTAATTAACTTTTAGTTTGTAATACTCACATACTTATTTTAAGATATTTTTCCCTGAAATACTTTAAAATAATTTTTCCATGTGATGTCTCCTAAACCAGCAAAATAATAATGAGAATCTATTAGAGAACCCATGCTTTGTTCTGTTATCATTATACATGTCAGCACCTTGCACATGTTTCTGGGAAAATCCAGTCCTTATAAAGAAAAAAAAAAAGACATTGGAGGTGAAATTACAGGAATAGGGTTATCTCTCTCAACCAAGTAATCACAGATCTCCTTTCACCATGTTCTTCTGAGCTGATTTATGAACTCTGTGCAGAGCCCAGAGCAAAGAGTACAGTAACACACTGAACTCCCTGGAGGAAGCCCTGCTGAACCCTGCAGCCCTTCACAAGGACTGTTTTCTGAGGTTCTGTACAGTTACTGTCGGATTGAATACATCTGGCATAGATTTAGACCGAGTTTATTTCCAGTGGAGCTGTCCAACTGTTCAACACTTATTGAAAATCATTCTTATCCTTGAGATAACAGTGATCTATTTATCATTTTCTAATAGATAGAGACCCATGAAAGAGATTATGATTCTGCAACGATTAGGAGGAAAGAAAAATAAGAAAAATTGAAAGGAAATCCTCAAAGTGAGTGGCAAGCTGAGAATGTAAACTAAAACACTGTTTATAAATTTTCTCTAAGGGCTGCTCACTATTTTCCAGGAATGTATTTTGTAGGAGATGTTGCTAACTTCGTTAAAATGAAAAAATCAGGAAGGCACTGATGTGTTATGTTCCTTATGAGCTAGGAAGAAGGAGGAGATCCTCCTGCTGTCCTCCCTGAGAGCAGATGGCAGCACAGAAAAACACCAAAGTTCAAAGCAGCGAATCAGCTGTACTTGATATGAGGCTGCAGCAGTGCTGTGTGAACACTGACCACTGCCACAGCCTCTGGCATTTTGTCGAGACCTTTCCTTATTCTTTCTGAAGTGTACCTTACTAAAACCAGGGACCAGTTTGTACAATTTAACCCATGGGGTATAACTTCTTTCTTCTGCTGTATTTCCTTGCTTTATTCCTGAATTTATTAATGGGCAGAGGAGAAAAATAGAATGGCAAATGGAGTCACTACTGATGTGTAAAGTTAAGGCAAGAATAAATAAATCTAGTTTGTGGGAAAGAAGTAGAAGGTGGTATTAGAAATTGTTGTATCTCAATAACTGCACATTCACCTAACTCTTGCATGAGGTACTGTGCCTTCCTGCTATGTGCTACTTAGCCAAATAAAAGTGTAGGTTTGTCTGAATTTTATATCCCTTTATCAACATTTTGTCCTTCTTTGGACACACTCCAGCACCCCAAATATTTCTTGTAATCTTATATCAGTTTTATTGTGTTGTTATAACTATTAAAAAATCAGAGGAACTTATATTAGAGATTATGTTAGTATCCTTTGGTAGGGAGTTTCCAGAAGAACATCCTGTCCATTCTTTATGTGGCAAATGTTATGATTTATGAGCCGTCAAAATTCTATTTTTATTTTTCCATTTTTAAACTCATATTGCCATGCATCCTTGAAAATCAGTTTGAGTTTTATTGACTGCAGTACTCCAAAGTTTTGTCCTTTTAAACACTTGATGCAATTTAAAACTTAAAACCAAAAAGAGCAAGTCATTAGAAACAGGTTGAGGGTAGGGAGAAATGATGGGAGAGAGCCAGAAATGAAAGCCCCTGACCTGATAAACAGCTGATCACAGTCAGCAATTCTGGAGCTAGTAATAAAAATATTAATCCAAAAGGTTTTTTCCTGTGTATTAAATAACATCAGAAATCAGAAGTCTTCATTTTATGTAGCATGGTTATTTTGAATTCTAATACAGCTCAGCTATGAAAACATCACCTGTTTCTTTTTAGAACTGAACATCTCCTGGATCTCAGGGTGGGATCCTGAATTGTACAGAAAGTCATGGGTGAGCAGGCAGGCAGGAGGAGAGCTTGGAAAAAAAGTTGAGGTCAACATTTTGATTGCAATTGTTAGTATCTGTTAGCATGGAGCTAAATTCAAACATCCCAAAGAGTAAGAACAAGAGGAAGATTCTTGGATAAAGGAGAAATATAGAGAGGTGGGAAAAAGAGGTTGCTCCCCATCAATTTTAATAAAAGCTTCAAAATTTAAAAGTTCTTCTGTAAGCGCAAAACATACATCGATATATCCTTGCTCTGTCTCCTTCAGTTTGCACCTTATGGGAGTTCACTTTGCACCATGGACCAGGATCCTCAATCCTACACTTTCGGTGTTTCTGGAAATTTCTTTCACAGATATCGCAAGAAATCGTCTGACTAAAGACAGGCATCTGAGTGTGGTATCCTGTAGCATTTCTAAGGTGATATTTAATTGCTACTGTTGACAATAGCTAGAGTTAAGTAAATTAATTGTCCCCTGAAACTGTTGATTTCTGTACAACAGCTATAGAAAACAAGAACCGAGTTCAGATTTTAATGAGGTGTAGACACCTTTGGGTTAAGTGAGTCAACAAGTATCAACCCAAATGTCATTTAAAATTATTTGCTTCATGAAAACTAACTGCTACTTGTTTGGTAGTTTGAAAAATACCACATAAGGAATTCTTTAGGGTAATATTCTAAATTCAAATTTAGCTTACATTTTAATGCTATATCACAGAGATCAATCATTTTTACCGTGGAAGTTACTGTCTTGTTCATTTTGTGAGCATTTCTAAGACACTCAAATTGTGGTAATTAGAAAAGCAAAGGACATTTTAATTTGGACATTAGATTGTCAAAATTAATTTTAAATTAATTATTTTAAATTAATCTTTAAATAAATTGCAATCAGTCTAAAACTGTGATTGCAGGGAATTTGAAATGGAATCTTTTTAACGTTATAATTATTTTATCAATTAATTTAGCAGGATAAACTGTGCTTTCTGATTTATAAGTACAGAAATTTTTGTCCTTTTTGAAATGTATCGCATGCAGTGATACTTCTATGAAAATGACTATTTATTTCTGAGTTGTGGTGACATTATGCAGAATTTGCATTATTATTTTGTCGTGGGTTTGACCCTGGCTAAATGCCAGGCACCTACGACGTTTGCAATGTCAGTAGTGGCGTACCGCTTTGCTGCTTTGGACTCCAGCTCATATTGGAGCTCCAGCATGTCTGGCACGGCAGCGCTCAAGTCCAGGCAAGGTATGTGGCTTTTCTTAGTCAGTCCAATGCCACAATTCTTCTGCTACAAACGCTGTTTCTCTACTCACCCCTCTCCCTATTAAGGCCATTTCTCAGCTCACCCCCTCCCTCCTTCCTTCTAACTAACAGCTCCGGGGTGGGGGCAGGGTATGGGGGTTTCCTTTGGTCAGGGTCAGTCTATCAGGGAGAAAAGTCCTCTACTTAGCCATGGGGGTCCCTCCCACGAGAGACAGTCCTCTGGGAACTTCTTTGGCGTGGGTCCAATCTCACGAGCAGCACCCACCCGATTGCTGCAGTCCGAGATTCCTCTGTCCAGGCTGCAGAATTCCAAGCCGAGGCCAGGCTGTTTCCATCCCGGGAGCAAGGCCTCTCTCTCTCCTGCAGGGCCTTTGTAACTCTCAGTCTCTGGGACTCCCACTGGATCACAGCTTCCTGCAGGCATCACCTGCTCCTCTGGCGTGGGCACCTCCCCACAGGCTGTGGGGGGTTCTCTGCACCCCCTGGACCCCATGGGCTGCAGGGGGACCACCTGCTTCCCCACGGTCTGTACCTCATGGACCCCATGGGCTGCAGGGGGACCACCTGCCCCCCATGGTCTGTACCTCATGGACCCCATGGGCTGCAGGGGGACCACCTGCTCCCCCATGGTCTTCACCACGGCTGGCAGAAGGTTTTCAGCTCTGGCGCCTGGAGCACTTCTTCCTCCACTTCCTCCACTGACCTTGGTGCCTCCATGTTGTTCTCCCTCACATATTTTTACCTCCTCCTCCTCCTGCCCTGGCTAAAAAGACGTGCGTGCTCATGTTGTTTTGATTTCTTCTTAAATATGTTTTCACAGAGGCGTAACTAACATCTCTAATTGGCCCAGGTTTGGCCAGCAGCATGTCCATCATCTTCAGAGCCATCAGAGACTGGCTCTGCTGGACATGGTGGAGAAATTTCCAGAATCTTTACTCAGGACATGCAGGAGTCATCTTTGTACCCCACCCTATTCACTGGCAAAAACTGGGCCAGGCAAAACTACCACATATTTGAGCTGACAAAAATTAACAGTACATATAGAAATAGATTTTTATGATGCAATTATTCTATAGAAGATCTGCATGGGTTTGAGCAGGCATGGTTGTGCTCTGGACATAAAGGACAGGGCACATCTTAAAATCATTATGGAGTTTTACTTTGTAAATGTTCCTTGCACTATCAAAAGATCATCTGGAGGGCCACACAAAGTCTGGTGTTTAAAAGATTTGGGGAATCAGAATCAGATTCCTGACTACTCCAAGCTTTGAAGATTTCTAGTGGTCCCTGGCAATTAATCCCATCATATTTATTATCAAGAAGCACAGTACTTCACAGGGCTAGATTTAAATGTAATGATTCTTTATGAGGAAAAGTTTTAGGTGCAGGTAGGAGAATGTGTTATCTTCCTCTGCTAAAAATTTAATGTATTTAGTGATCATTTTAAAGTGCCAAAATACTTAACCTGACTTTTTGATTGTTTTTAAATGCATTTGTACATTATGGGCTTAGATGTTTGTCTTTGCAGGGAGAGCTTTTTCAACACACAGTGGACTCTTGATTTTCTTAATGCATGCTGGGCTGCAGTGTGAATATTTTTGCTATTAGCAAAGGACAATTACCAGAGTCAGGCCAGAGGAGAAAGTTCTTCGCCTAATTCCCAGGTCCAGCTGTTGCTCTTGGTCACACCCAGACAACCTCTGGAGGAGTGGCAGGAGCACGTTCGACCCGAGGAGCTGACCCTTCACTCCCAGATGGATGAGCTCACCCAAAAGTGAAGTCTGGCCTTTCACCAGCAGCATGAAACACTGGGAACTCAGACAAAATTTATAGTGTGGATCTTGCAAGGGAAAAGCTCAATTTTGTTCCTAAGGCTTAAGGAAAGGGAGGGGTTTAGAGATACTGTCAGCAGATTATCCCATCTGAAGCATTTGGAGCAATGATACATTTTACCTGAAAGGCTGAGACAGTTCCTAATTTTTGGGTTCTGCTTGCATGAAGGGAAAAAAATGTAGAAAGTGGCAATAAACAGGACTTGATTTACTTTTGTTGGGTTTGGTTATATACTTCTTAATTACTGTCAGAGGTATGCCACATTCCTTAAGTGTACCCAATATCATACTGTAATAGTTTCAGCCAAGTTTTTCCTGAAAATTAACTGCCATTACACTTTCTCTTGGATAAATATCAGAAGAAACCATTATATAGATCTTTATATCTTTTTCTGGTCCTTGCTTTTTATTTACTTCGCAGATTATCACAATTCCTCTATGGTTCAAAATAACTTTTGTACTCTTCTAAGTGTAAAAAGTAACTAGAAGAAAAACTGTGCTACTTCAGGAATGTTGATCTGTGCCAAGTTTTAGTATTCTTAAACTGAAACCACGTTTGTAGAAGAGGAGTTCTTATTAAATTAGTATTCCTCATAAAATGATACCTTGCATAATTTAGCCTATTTTACTTTGTTGAAATTCGCTTCTTAATTATGGCTTTATGAAATTCAGAGCTGTACACTGATAGCCATGTATATTTTTTATGCTGTTTTTTTGTGTGGATGTACCAATGAAGCCTATTGAGCTTGTCAACTCTTCTGAACATTTTCATTGCCATTTCAAACATTTGTAAAGCAAATAAGAAAAACAAGCTGTTTCACTATTGATTCCTGCCATTGTGAATTAATACTATTTTTTCCAAGCCTTACTGATATAAAGAGAATACCTCGGCAAAATAACAAAAGCTTGCTAAGAACTTTCACACTTTTTAACATTTAAATTACTTACAATATTAAATTTGGTATCTGCAATTTTTTAATATGAAGTCAATTAAAAGTTCTTACATAATACTGTTTATTTTACTCTCATCTGAAAGGAAAGGAAAGGAAAGGAAAGGAAAGGAAGGAAGGAAGGAAGGAAGGAAGGAAGGAAGGAAGGAAGGAAGGAAGGAAGGAAGGAAGGAAGGAAGGAAGGAAGGAACAAAACTACACTCTTCTGAAAATAGACTGTTACTTTTTTTCCTATTTGCCAAAATATCTATTTGAAGGAAGTCACAATGAAATTTCTTTAAAATTTCCTGAAAAATAAAACTATGAAAATTTCTTGTCAGAGCAACCTCTCTTTGATTGATGAAGAATATCCAAACTGTCATAGGGAAAATTAGAGTTCCCTCTTTCTGGTCACTCACCAGGCAGCTGTGTTTGGATTTACATACTGATTCTGCATGTTGAGAAAACATCTTGAGTTCAAGGACTGGATGTTTCTCTAGCCACTGATCTGCTTCTAGAACACAAACCCCTCCAGTCCAGCTGACTTATGTTCCCAGGGTGTCCACACAATCCAAAACTCTGCAATACCTTAAGTACAACCTTTCCAAAGTGCCCTGCCCTATCCCCCCGATCTATCACATCTTGACAATTTAGGGACATAAGGAAAAGGAGTGGAAAGCCAGAATGCCTGTAGGATGATGAGCACTGTGATGATTGTGTGGCAGTCAAAAAACCATACAAAAGCAGCAACACTGACCTTACAGACAGAGATACTAATTTTGTAGGTGTTGTAAATTATCTGCTCTTCAGACTTATCAAATAGAAATAGACACCTTGGCAAGTCATGGGGACTTTGTTGAAATCGTTTGAGGTGGTTAAAATATTTCAGATAGTGCAACCTAGATTCCTAAGACATCTCAAGCACTAGGACAGAGATCTTTTGTTTCATTGACTATTTAATTTCCAGATAAAGGCAGAACTTCAACTGATTGGGAAGGCTGCTTCTCAGCAGGCGACTACTTAAATATTCTGGATGAGAGCCCTAAATAGGGCATGTACAGCCTAAAGCACTTATTAGACATTTCTTTTCCTCCGAGACACCCTGGGGAGCCTGCAAAAAATGATTCCTTCTGTTAAAGGGGTACTTGTGATTCAGAAAGATGGCTGGCAAGAAGGACATAACTTATTGTCTGCTGAAATTTATATTCTCCAGATACTTGGTTCCTAGAAATTAATTAAATTCTGATTGAATAAAATAGCCTTTTGAATTAGGATGGAAGTCATTCTTCCTTCTCTCAAATCACTAAAAATTAAACACATACAACCTTTTCAACCAAAGAACTGATGAATATCCTTGTGGAAGCCATGTATATACACTGGTAATGAGAACTTCTTCCCTTGAGAAACAACAAATTTAACTTTTAATTTCTTCAAACCAAGAAGGATATAATTCTCAGATCTCCCTTTTCCTGGTCATGTGCTTCAATCTGAAGAATACTGTACAAAAATAATAATTACACTAATATCTACTATCTATTTGTTAATTTTCAGGAACAGAAAGACTTCATGGAACATTGTATTCAAAACCTGGTTGCTCTAGCCAAGTGCAGTCCCAGAAGGAGAAGGTGACATACATTTGTAATTTCAGATCCACACTCACACAATCTCTTCACAATATGGAACACATTTTATTTACATTTTTCATAGCTACTGTAGGTTAACTTTTTTCATAGTGAGTAATATGAAGCATTGCCTTGAGTTGATTATTGACTGTGGTCAAACTTCCTGCTACTGTTTGCAAACTGAAATTAAACAGGGAAATCTGAGTCCTTTTTAGCTGTATATACAAACATATTTATGCACAGATATTGAGGAAGGCTAAATTGCTAATGAGTTCTGAATGAAGACCGCCTCTAATTCAGCAGAAATCCATCAACCTCTGAAATATCTTCTGCAGTTTATAAGTACTTCAGTGTTAACTCTATAACTCTTAAGACAGTTTTTTAACACATTCATGTGGAAACCTCAAAACCTCCAACAGGGTACCAGCCATTTCCTAGGATTTTGTTTCTTGTCATTTTTTTCTTACTTTCTGGCTGTTATAAATTCTGCTTTTCTTCAGTCCTCTGCAACGCAGTTATATTTATAAGCAGATAGGACTGATACTCAAAAGCCATCTGGACATGGCTCTGGACAACCTGGTCTAGCTGGCCCTGCTTGAACAGATTGACTGAACCCTATGACCCACAGAAGTCCCTTCCAACCTCAACCCTTCTGTGATTCTGTGATTTTGTGTCTGCCATAGTCAATAATTTATCTTCTACAGTTTCCTGCCTTGTTACAAACTCCCAGATTCTGCCTGGAATGAAGGGAAGTCAATTACACCATTGAAAGGCAAGTAAATCACACTATCAAAATGCTGATTTTAGAGGGTGAGCTTGATTGTTCACTGGTTCTGAGGTTGCAAGGGAAATAACTTGTGGCCCTTAAAGAAAAGAAATAAAGTGGTTCACCATTTTGCCAAGGAGAGAGAAACAAAAAAATCAGATGGAGGAGTCAATAAAAAGAATGACTTTGTCTTCCTTTTTTAGTTTGTCTAAAGTGGTGAAAGGAGACATACGTGTCACTAAAGACAGAAAAACTGAGCCAAAAAACACCTTGGGAAAATTCCATACTTGTGTATCATATCCAAAAATCAGTTGGACTAACATCTATCACCTGGCTGTTTGAATTATCACAAGCAAATAAAAGCTTCTGTTTGAACTCCCTTGAAGCACACAAATTCAAACTGGCCTGAGTCCTGAAATACGGTAATTGTAAGGTTTTCTTAATTTATATTTCATTGTGATGGATTACAGAATTATTAGTTTTGGACATTGTTTTATTTTTACTCCATACTGTGTCAGTCCTACATGCACAATAAAAACCCCATAATAATAACTCTCTGTATTAAATATTCCACTTCAATCAAGGACTCTCTTAACATGTAAGAATACTTGTCAAGGGAGTCAGCTTTGGGTGAGTGGAAATGGTGACTGGACCCAAGCTAACAGCACACCACTTACTGGGAGTGGAAGAATGTTGTCAGTTTAATAGAAAATTGAGAAATTGAGAAATGAAGGAAATTTTTCCATAGTTCTAAGGAAGGCTTTTGGGGTAATCATGACCATGTGTCTTGCGTGTCCCACTTTGTCATCTTCAAATATGATTGCAGCACATCATGCAGCTGCAATTAATTGAAAGCCTTTCCACTGACCCATTCTAAAAGCTGCAAACCCAGGTTAGGAAAGATTTAGGAGCAGGTAGGAGGTTCCTAAAAATAAAAAAAATTAAAAAAAAAAAAAAAAGAGAGGAATTCCCAGAGAACAGAATTACAGGTATACTGACACCTGTGGGTGTACCAGTGGGTGAATCCTTTTTGCAAGTGACTTCAGCTGATGTCCCAAAGTGGCTTTTCCCCATCAGGTTCTGCTTCCTTTAAAAAGGTTGTGGCAATAGCGACGTACATTCAGTAATTATATACTTATGTACTATTTTTTTCTTGTCAAAAAACCAATATTCCACTATAGAAGGTATCATGGTAGCTGCCATGTTTGCAAAGCCTTTCTCACACTCTTTGTTCCAGTGTCCATCTTTGCATTCACATTTGGAGTTAACAAATTAAACAAAGTCTTATTTATTCCTTTAGTTATAGAAAGAGTTAAATGCTTTATTTTTCTGTTCAGAATATTTACCTTAAATGTATTCCTATAGCATTTCCCATCCTCCCTTTTTTTTACTCCCCCCCCCCCCCCCCCCATTTTTGAAACTTTTCCATATTATTATCTTTCTCAATTCAAATCTCTTAAATCCTCTCTCAAGCACTGACTGCTGAGTACCAAAATACTGCTTTGGAAAATTAGGACAAGACCTTTGACTGCTCTCCCTTCTTTGAGTTTGGCATTACATTTTGCTACAATAAGAAGTCACATCACTATGTATTTATGTGGAATGAGCTGCCCAGGGAGGTGGTGGAGTCACCATCCCTGGCAATGTTCAAGGAACAGCACGGTGACACAGTGCTCTGGTGTAATTGAGAAGTTAGTGATTGGTCAAAAATTGAACTCTATGGTCTTAGGAGCCTTTTCCAACCTGAATGATTCTGTGATTATATGAATGCCTGGGCTCAATATTGAAGGAATTGTCAGGAAGAGACAGTCACATTGCGGTCACAAACATGTTCAGTATCCTTATGCCTATACAATTTTTAAATCACCCTCATGTCCATATGTATCATTCAGTCCCTGACATGGTGCAGCCTGTGCATACACAGATGCACCCAAATAAATTGGACTGTGGAAAGGAAATATTCCCATTAGGCTATAGGATGCTCATGTGATGTGTCATGGGATGGTTGGCACTCACAGCATGAGTAGGAGAGTGTGAGAGAGGAGATTCGGATCAGCTCTGTCTTGAGAAAGCAAAACCTCTCTCAGAGATGTTTGATTATAAAACATGGATAAACAACACCACTCAAAATTTTTAGTGTTTATAAACTGAAGGAGCTCTAAAATAAGCTGAAGTAGGCATTATTGCATTTTCAGTGAAGAATTCAGATAGTAAAATTAATATTTTAAAAATCATCCCAAAACAGTCCAGGTTGGAAGATTATGTGGTTTATAAAGTAGGACACTGGACACTGTATTATACTTATACAGATAAGTATGTACAGACATACTTATCTGTATGTCAAATATGTTAAAACAAATTCTTTACTATAGATCTGATTATATGACGTATTATAAAATACTTTTTTTTTTTAGTCTTTTCCTCAGTATCTATAATGTACATTCACAATTTCATCTAACTCAGAATGGGTTTTTCTGTCCTTTAGGGTTTTTTTTTTGTATGGCATTCATGGTATTGATTCAGTCAAGTATTATAGACAAGACAGGACCATTATGTTCTTTTCATCTGACCTCAGCAGACATAAATTTTTCCCTAGTAATTCCTAAAGTTAAACACCTTTCAGCCACAGCAATCAATTACAGCATTAACCTTTAACATTTACGGCCCACTGATATTTATAATCAGGGCTCTGAAAAGTCAATGAGCAGTCAATATATGGTGGTTTTTCATAAGGAAAACTTCTTGCGTTTTATCTGGGTTTTTTTAAGTTTAGAAACACCCCTTTTCTTTTTTTCAAATGACTGTTGACAAAAATAAAATGAAAAGAGGATTAAAAATTCAGAGCAGAATCTCTAGCTAAGTGGAGTGTGGCATTTACAGGAAACCACCCAAAAATATTTTTAAGCTTCTAATAATTGAAATAATGACTCTAATGTGTTTGCAAGTATTCACATGAAGACAAAGCTTCATTTACTGGTGATCTTTGAAAGAGGGAACTGATCTTTGGCAGAAGCTAGGAATTTATTGCTTTAACATTCTCAGTTGAGCACTGAATCACCCCTGAAATTAAAAAAATAAAATAATTTTACCTCATTTTTTCTTAAAACACATTTTATAAAGTAATATGGAAACTAATGCACTGAGATAATTATATGATGAATGTTTTCTGGCTGTACTTTATGCCCTATAATACCTCAGAGAGACATTCTTGTAATCACCACACCTCTTTTTTTGCATTTTGGCTCACAAAAATTGTATCTGTGAAGGCAGGATGTGCTAAACTGTAACAGACTGAACTTGTAAGTTTGTTCAGGGCTGATTTCACTCCTGCCTCTCAGAAAAATGCCCTAAGAGACTTGTCAGGTGAGGGTGCATTAGGCTAGATTAAATCTTTGCATATTTCACTGCGTTCTGCAAGCCAAAATTCCTATAGCTTGTCTCGATTTGGCAGGACAAATCAGAGGAATTACAACTGTTAAAATGGGCTTCGATAAACCTTCTGTCAAACTAAAAGCTGATCAAGAAGTGTTTGTCACCAAGATAATTTTGATTAGCACTGTGACACTCTATAAGCCACCTTTTCTTTCAGTCGTGACTGTTTTGGGGTGAATTCTTTGAGTACGGTGATCCCTAGAGTTATGGGATTGCACAAGACAAAGTATGTCTTAAAAATATATTGCAGAATCATAGAAATATTGGAGACCTGAATTTCAAGAGGGACTGTCACAAACAATGCCAAAGCAGATCAGTTATGGCTTTGCATATAGTCATGTCTTGAAAATCTCCAAGAGTTCCCAGCCACCTTGGGTGATTTGTTCCCAGTAAAAAATTCCTGATGCCCAGTCTGAATCTTCCAAATTGCTGCCTGTGGGCCCTGTTTTAGGCTTTGATAGTAATGAGAAAATTTTATCCCATTGTCTTTCTAACAGCCTTCAAAGCTGTGCATTAAATGGCCACTTAGTTTCCTCTACACGAGAGTAAAGAAGCAGATTTCTCTCAGCTTCACCTCGCAGGTCATGTGCAGTTTGTCCTCAACATCTCTGTAGCTCTACACTGAACCCTCTCCAGTTTCTTGACATTTTTTGGAATAAGGGGGTCCCAGACCAGGCCCCATATTCCAGCCGCAGCCGCATCATGACTAAAATAAGTGCTTTCTATCTGCTTGCCACACTCCTTTTAATGGAGTCCAATATACAAATCACATGATTTGTGATTTGTTTATTCTTTTGTCATCTGTGGCCTCAACACAACACATTAGGGAAACTGGAACTTTAATTTAGTACTTTCCAGGTTGTTGATGAAGGAGTTGAAGGATGTGTCTTGCAGTAGCAGTTCTGGGGTGCACACATCAATACTTAGCCATCACTGAAAGGTCTTTGAGTAACAGCTTTTTGTACCCAGCAGTTCATTTAACTGGTGTATAATATCTTATCAGTGCATGTCTATCAATACTGAAGAATTGATCATAAAAAAATATTCCAAATGGTTTGATGAATACGAGATAAGCTAAGAGAATAGTTTTCTGGGGCTCATTTCTAATCCAAAATTAAAAGTTTTAACATGGATTGTGATTTTGGAGAATAACTGGATTATCGAACATTTGAGCAGTGCTGTTTGATCAGCAGCATTTTCTGGGGACCAAGAGAAGTGAGAAAAGTCTCTGCAGTTTTGCAGAGGAAAAATGTTAGGCTAGATGAACCAGTCTCCTAACAGAAGAGCAAGATCTTGCCAAATTCCTGTATTTGTTTCTGGGAAAGACAGGCGGAATATTAATTATGTTCCTCCCTTTTTGGTGTGAATAAGATAGGAGACTCTAAGCAAATTTGTCCATCAAATGGCACCACCCCTTTGCCCCCCACAAAAAACCCCACAACCTCACCAGGTATTTTCTAGCAATAAATATTTTGTTAAAATATTTTTCAGGAAACTATATGTAAAATAACCAGTTCATACATAATGAAGGAAGCATCAGGAAAAATTAAATGCTTTCAAATAAATGTGTGATACTGTAGCACAGTGCACTCACAAATCTCAGTGTCAGGATCATCACACAGCAGTGACTACACCAATAACTCCAGGCTAAGTTTACATGTCCCTAAAAATCTGATTTTCTAGTTCCTTCAACTTCTCACAAACAACACATCTTTATAACAAAGCTAGCTGTGGAGAAGAAGCTTCTTAGAATATTTCTTAATGAACAGCAGCAAATAATACATTTAATACAAATAAACATTTAAGTCCTGACAAAGAAATGGAATTTCTGTCTCTACAGAAAGAGGAGTCAGTGGCAGTTTTGGCTCACTAAAGGCTAGCAATTATGGACTTTGATCTTTACATATGATACTTTTAAATACGCACTGTGTTTCAACAGATTAAAAGCACATTTAATCCTGTGTCTCTTCCTGTTAACACAATACCAGAAATGCTCATTCCATTTCATGGGATGGACCAGAGAGTGAACTTGTTTAAACCTTCCCTATTCCTATTGCTTCTAACTCCAAAAAGCCTTATGATTTAGAGTGTATTTTATAGTCCAAACTTATTATAATGATAGACAGATGGAGATCTTCGAAAGGAAAAATATCCAGAGGAGCAAGAAAAATTATAGTCTACATACAATCCGAGCTTTGTTCTGGACGAAAAAAGCCTCACCCACATGAGGTATTAGGCTTTGCATGAGAAAATAGCAGACTGCCTACACCTCACATGTGTGTGCATACATATGTCACTTCTTAAAAAACAGGTCACAAGAAAAATAAGATATCATATTTAACACATTAACACCACATGCCATTTCAGACAGTGAGATAAGATAGCGTGGTGAGCAGGCCTAACTGCTGGTATTTAAACTATTAATCATAACTTCTCCTTTCTAGCAGCATGGGGGAGAAAGTTAGCATAGTTAGCATATTTCTCATGTATATGCTAGCCTGCACTTCTGCACTGTAAATGAGCCATCTTTCCAATACCTTGATTTGATCCACTGTGCCTTTTAATATCATTGTGGATTACAGTAATCAATGGCAGCTGCAAACAGAAACTTTATTTTCATTATTTCATACCAAACTGAAAACAAACTTCAGGCTGTATGTCATGGACTAAATTAAATCTCTTGTACTTCAGATTACATTCTAAACGTGATACATCAATCACACCCTCCGTGTGTTGTGGGCCCCTTTTCCATCGAGTTCCTGGGTGACCTTTCGCTGTGTTCAAAGGATAATATAACAAAGTAGTGTTACAGAGGTCATTTTACATACCCCTCTTATTTTATATTCTTACAATCCATTGCAATAAAAACATATTACAAATCTAAATCAAACAGACTTAGATTATATATGTTTAATAGGTCGACCACTGGTTGGGCTGATTAGGCAGCAGAAGTTTAAGAATACAAGCTACAATGTGTATGAACTACTAATACCAGTTCCAGTAAACTTTCAATATTCAGAATTCACAGATTCATGTGGAGTTACATTGGGTCTAAGGCCTGATTTTGGTCTGAATAACTTTTTGCAGAAGAGTCAGAATATTTAAGAAAAGCCTTGCCTACTTTTCCATTTTCCAAATCAATAGTTTCTGCAACTTATTTTGCTCATCTCCAGGTTTTCTTACCTAGAGCTGTGTTTCAGTAACATGATTTTTAGGAAAAAAAGAAAAGGTAGGCAAAAGTACATTACAAATGAAACAAACAAATAAATAAGTATTCTAGTGGATAATAAGGATGGCTGAAGAACTACTGAAACTGTGTAGCTGTAAGTTTATATTTTTCTTCTTCTGGGAGATGACACTCAGTCTAGGAAATGTAACCCTAAACACACATGCAGTCATTATGCTGTCATTCACGGTTTTTATCAATAAAGTAAAAACGGCCCCAAATCCTCCTGAAGGTAACAGGACATCTTTGATTGCCTTTGAGATTAAGAAAAACCTAAATTTACTTTTTGTTTGTTTTCTTTTATTGCAGGGATGACAACAAGTATTTTCTTATAAACAAGCAGAATTTCTGTTGTGTGAACCAGTGCAAAATAAATCAGTTTCACCTTGTTTTCAAACATACTGAATTTTGCTGTGCTCCTCACACCAAGCATGCAGTCTCAAAATGCAACTATCCTGAAAAATGGCTCCTGGTAGTCCTTATAGGATTTCAAAGTAATTAATTTGTATTAATTCCTCGACCTTGCACTATTAATTCTCTTTTTACTTATGTGGAACAGTCACACAGTCTTACCATAGCAAGAGGAAGTTCTCTCAAAAGGGAAATGGACAGATTACACTTCAAAACACTTATAACCACATACCATTCTATTTTCTCTATCATAAAGAGGCAGCTTATAGGTTGGAAATCCTTTCTGGCATTTGTTTTTCCCTCATACAAGAAGGGTGTGGACCAAGGCAGATGTAATCTGTTCTTTCTTAACTCGAACTAATTTCCTATTGCCAGATTTTCTCCTAAGAAACTTTAAAAAGCAAGCCACTTAATGCAACACAGTGCAAACCTTAAGTCTGCTGTCAAAGAATTTGATTTTTGTTATTCAGCATGGAGTCTTAGTTTCTTTATTTTTACCTCATTACTTTTTATTATGGCAAGTAATGAGAAATTGCACCAAAGGCAGGGTTTTTTCTTTCTAGAGGGGGGACGTTCTTAGTCCATTAAGATCCTGATAGTAGCAGGAGTAATTTTCACAATTAATTTATCACTTCTGGTATGTTGTTTTTGCTCTGCAATTATGCCATTTTCCTTTTTTATTCCAATAAGAGGCAGGGAAAATTCAGATATATTGATTTTAGACTCATTTGAATAAACCCATACATCCCCACCCTGGACATATTCATCCTTGTGAACGTTGTGACTGAT
The DNA here is from genome assembly GCA_036630365.1 of Acanthiza pusilla. Classification (NCBI taxonomy): domain Eukaryota; kingdom Metazoa; phylum Chordata; class Aves; order Passeriformes; family Acanthizidae; genus Acanthiza; species Acanthiza pusilla. The sequence continues at coordinate 43,093,863 of JAXCHO010000079.1, forward strand.
ATGAGCTCATTCAAGGCAACAGGTGAATTTCAGCACTGCAAGGTTAGGGTCATAACTACTGCATTTATCTGGGAACCTATATAACTCTTGAGAGCATTTATCACAAAGTCAAAATATATAAAACACTGAAGTCAATAATTTCATAAGATTGCCAACAAAAATCAGTGTTTAAGTAAGAGAACACTTTTAGAGCAATTTAAGACACTGTAAGATGTATATCAAGTACCGTGGGCAATAACAATTTTTAAGTCCAATGAAGTCATTATTGCTGCCTTTAGAAACGGTCTCTAATGGAAAGTTCTTTGAAAAGCCACTCTCCTGCAAAAGTCCATAGACTGTAATTTAACTGCTGTTGCTTTAAAGAAAATGACCAAGATGCTGACAGAGCAAGGTTGTAGTGCTCATTGTGACTATTTGTGCCCTATCGCTGTTATATCACCTCTTGAAATGGCTGTATTTCAGTATCACATGTACTTATTCAGCACAATTTGTTACAAAGGAGCTATAATACTGTTTTGACTGTAGATTCCTGCATGCACAATCACACACACATATTTTACATTTAAGATGTAAAATATATATGTGTCATCATGCATTTCCTTACTGCAAACAAAAATATTTGTGACACCACAGGAAGAAATATAAAGAGCTGATGTTTGGAGATAAATACCAAAATTTGATTGGAGTGGTAGGAAGGAAAATGATACATCAAGTCAGCGTCTAAAACAAGGAAATTTTAGGATGACTGTGTGAAAATAAAACTCATGACCAATACTGTCATCCCCATTTTTATGAGGAAGCCATCCCACCTAACTTGAAGAATTTGACTGAAGTACCTAGTCTTCTTTTTTTGTTTTTATAAATATCAGTCCTTTTTTTATGCCTCATACAGTGAATATCTTGTGTGTTGTAAACCAGAATTCAGGACAGGATAAGTGGAAACTATTCTGGTAGTGAAAATAACAGCAGGCACAATTGCTTTGAAAGTATCCTGACTCTGTAACTGCGTTTCCTGCTGTACATAAGTATATGGGTATCTCACTTTGACTGTAAAGTGGGAGTAATTGCATTTGTCTCATAGGAGCTAGTGAACAGGGATCATTAAAAACTTAAAGGTTTGCTTGATGTACCTGGTTTGGTATAACTTACTTAGACATCAAAGTTTTCTTTCTGTTTTTCTCATTTTGAGTGGTTATAAAGATTTCAACCACTCTTTTCTCATTTAGAGCTTGAAATTTGAAAAAGGGAGGAAAGCAAAGAAAGCGTTCTTAATCGAAACCTGCTTTAGAGATGCCATGTATCAGCTTGTGTGTTTTAAAAGACTGGCTAGCCCGAAGCCTAGTCTGCAGTATGAGGCAATGAAGTGGCTCCAAAATTATTCCTGGTGTGGTGATTACAGGATTTGTCATTGACTAGTATTGGTCTGCTCTGACGAACAGCTCACAGGAAATGAAAGATATTCTGAATTGCAACAGCTGCATGAGTTCCCAGCTGGCTTTCCAGGAGCCAGGGACTAGCAGTATAAAACCAACTGTTAATATCCTATATCTCAGCAGTGTTGCACTCAAGACCTTGTTATGGCTAAAAGGGGACTTTCTATGCAAAGCCTAGAATTTACTGTTGGCTGAATTGAAAGCTTTAGCAGCATAACCAAAATGAAACAAACATGCACTGTTATTAGTCCGGACACAGTGATGTTAATACAATCTAAATAGAAAACAAGACTTGTTAACAATACAATATTTCAAAAGTTGTTATTTAAGTAAACCTTCTACCAGCAAACTCTTATTATCTTGGTTTTTAGCCTCACCTTTGCACTGTCCTCTGTAGCCTAAGGTCAATGGTTCAGCCTAGAGATAATTATGAATATTCATGAGTTCCTTGAAACCTTTGGTGTAGGACCATGGTGCTAATGATGGGGATTATTTCTTTTTCTTTTACAGAAGAAGTACAGTGTTGATGGTTTCTTCCTGTCCTCTTGATGTCATTTTTGTGTTTTCTTATGCTCTTTACACCCTGCTCTTTCATCACTTGGTATTGGGTACTTGTCCCTTTTTCTTTCTCCCCTCCCAAGATCCTGAGATTTGATTTTTTTCATTAACCAATGCCTGGTGAGTTATTCCTAGCCCTGGTACCACTGAAATCATCCTACACCCTAATCTTCAAGGCCTCTGCCATCATCCCAGCTTTGTCCTTTAAGCTTCATCATAGTTACACTACAGCAGGTCACTCTCCTATAGCATTGCCCCAGGCTTTTCACCAAACAACCATGAAATACTAAACAAACTAAAATTAAATAACAGCTACCTTCTCATTAATTGGTTGCTGTTAAAGCCAAACAAGCTGGAGAAAGGCAAGCCAAGTCCAAACAAAGCACGTGTGATGGCCCCAGGCCTGCAGCACAGCTCAATGCAGAGCCAGAGTTCTGCTGGAGTGGGGATTCTGCACTCACTGGCCAACAAGATTACAGCAGAAGGAAGTGTAGTTACTGACTGTAGCACACAGGAATTATCTTCTGGCATAGGCACCACAAATGACAGCTTAATCTGCCTTTAAATCTCAATAGTTAAAACTATGTCACTGGTGCAGAAGTCCTGGCCCAGAGCAACTGTATAGCAATGTATATTTTCGAATACTGTATATTTATGTGCCTAAAAATTGCAGTATTAAGTCATCAAAGGTGTTTATTATCTTAACATTTTGACATCATAAAATGACTTTTTGTTATTTCTTTTTTCTTTGCTTTTTCTAAAACAAAAATAAGTGAATTGAAAATGAAAATAATATTAAAACATACAAGTGAATTATATACATTTGTTATGGGGAGGGGAATTTTGGAGGAAAAGATTTGCAAGTCACCGTACTCCTTTAGATCAAAACTAAAATTCCCAATGATTATAAGACCTTTTCTCTTTTTAATTATGTTGTCATGAACCTTTGCTGTTTGCGCCTTTGCAGAGACACATACCCTGTTCAATTCCAGCCCTGAAGACAGATAAGAAAATAAAGTTGTTTCCTAAATAGGATTTCAACTTTGAACTTCACAGAAGATTTTAGGTAACTGAAAATAAATATGTATTTAAATGTCTCTACATGTTGAAGATATCACTTTATGTAAAATAATAATTTTTTTTTCAAAAGACTATGCAATAATTATTTACTGTAGCAGTTCAGGACTGTATTTAAGGGGACCTCTTAAAGACAGGAAATCCCAGCTTCCACTTGGGTAGGATCCTGCTGATGTGAATATACAAAATTAGAGTTCATGATTCAGTTACTTCTCGCCTAGTTACTTCTTGCCTTCTCTAAAAGCATCTGGAGAATAGTATCTCATCTCCCCATTGGACTCTGAAATCAGATGCAGGGAAACAGACTCGGAGTCTCGCTAAATTAGATTTCTATTATAGCACTGGAAGTTGTTGCTTTAAATAGATGTGGTCAGTTTGTCAGCTGCTGGAACTGGAGATAATCTTACTGCACAGTATATCCATGAACTTTCGTTCACTAAAGATGCTATCTATGGATTTTTTTTGCCATGAAGTTGTTTTAGCTGTTTGGTTTTTTTTTTTTTTTTTTTTAATACAAAGAAAAAGATTTGAGGATGCTTAATTTTGTTTTTTTGGACACCTGCTAGGATGATCACTGGATCACTGAATTTGTTTGCTAAAACATATACTAAAATATCCAGTCCACATCTTATATCTTCCATAGGCAACAAAATAAGGCACAGAGGCTCATCTTAGGAGTCATGTTGGGGGAGCTACTTCAGCTTCTTTGCTATTCGAAGCTTTTCTAAGCCCTCCTACAGTATATGAGAATACAGGTCAAGTAGATGGAGGGCCATAAATTGCGCAAGTTTAGGGCCAAAAAGACAGCTGAGAGGTCCAAATTGTGTCAAAGCCCAAATACAGCTGAAAGTGAAAAAATCCCATATAAATAATATGCTTGTTGCAGTATGTATCTCTCTAAACAGAATGCCTTGTTTGACTGGTGGAATATGGTAATTAGTTTGGTCTAGAAACTCTTAATGTGAACAATGATGGAAGCTTCAGCTACGCAACATACTTAAATAATAAACTGATTTTATTTTAATTACCTAAAGACTTAGAAAAAAAACCCCAAAAACCTAACTTTAAACATTTCTTGTATGTAAGAAATATAAAACATTTATGTGCCTTTTTGTTCTCTATTCTATATATACCTAAACGCACCCAGAAAAGCATACAAGGAACAAAAGAAATACAATATTTGTACTTTTAGTCTCACGCAGTATGCTGTCACTCAAAGTAGGTCATAGGCAGGAGAGTGCAACAGAGGAAGTGTGTGTGACACTCCCCTCCAGCACTCTGTAATAAACTTTGGGGACCTTCCGTGCCAGAAGTTATGGCTTTTAACTCTGGTGTAGCTTTCAAGGGATTTCTCTCCCATGAACTTATGCTAATTGAAGCTGTATAAGCTTTTGACATTTAGAGTTCTGCAGCAAATACAAGTGTGTAAATTTATATCATATGGCTAAATATTTCTCTAGTAAATTTTGAACCTAAGAATCCCCTGCCCAGCCCAGTTTAATCTCAGAGCCTTTGGTCGTTGAAGAGACAATGAATGTATGTTTCCAGTTCAACATTTCTTCCATCCATAGTTTTGCATATCTCTACCATACTTCCATCACACTTCCTTCAGCCATCTCCTTGTAAGGACATATTTTCTTTTACATTCTTTTAACTATTCTTCTTTTGATATTTTTTGATAGGTGTCTGTACCATCGTCCTAATCCAGAAACTTTTCTTTTTCTGTTTTTCTCGGTTTTAATTCATCTTAATTTTTCACACAATAATGAAGTTGATGCATCAGGGATCTTTACAGAAGTATAAAAGATTTCCATCTGTTAACCACAGGATCTCTCCTATCTAATTCATTATCTCATTTCAACATCATAACAGGTAGATCACAGCTACCCTTGATACAAATAAAATTAGGACTGGTTTCTTATGCACGTTTACTCATATTCTCCCCCCATACACCCAGGTTTCCAAGAATTAGCTGCAAAACTTCGTAATCAGCTTTTGCTTTAAGTGCCCAAACATACACAAATTTTGTCAGCTTGCCATTCTAAATCAGTTAACATCAGCTTTTTCCACAGATCTTTGAAGGATTTCACTGGTTATCTCCCATTATTGTGAAATTTGACCACTAGTTTTCCATCTTTCAGCTAGTTCATCAGCAACATGAATAACTTTTGTCCTGTCCCACTGACTACAATTAGGGCTCCAAAATAAGAAAATACCACATTAGGTAACTCCAGTACTTGTATTTCCTGTGAAATCTCAGTATGACAAAGTCTTACATGTAGTCCCCTATTTAAGCCTTCCAGAGTTGCTATGCCGTTGTCACAGCACAAAATCAGCCAGAGATCTGTACAGATAGTACATCCTAACATTCCCACAGATATGGAAAATGAGTATTGAATGACAAAGGTTAAGTGTGGGAAAACAAAGTGCGACTGAACTCTGCCTTGAGAAACTCCTGTGTGCATTTGCCTTGACCACATCAATATCAGAATCTGGCTTCAGAGAGGTTTGTCGTGGATGTCAATAACCATGTTCTTCATATTTAATTCTGTGTTCATCCCTATTTTCTGGTATGAAATTTGCAGATGCACTTAATGGGCTTTGGACAGTGGTATTACTGTGTCATGGTTTATACTTAAGAAAACAAACTAATAGATGCCTCAAATTAAAAGACCACTTGATTTACTGTGTGCATCAGCTTCAAGCTTTATGACCTTCTCCCATTTCTCATAGCCACCAATCCCATCAAAGATGTGAAAATTAGTAAACAAATGCAAAGGACTTTGATGTCATAGTGAGGAATGTCATGACAAAGCACGTGCTGATTTTAATAATCTATTGCAACTCCTACATTTGGGCAGCAAACATAATTTGGGCTACACGGTAAGCACTGCACACTGTATACACAACACTGATTAGCTGCTGGCAAGTGAGCACTCCCCATTCTCTCCATGGAATAAATAACATGAGATTACATAATTAAAGCCTACATTGTAATGAATGCATAAAGGACACCAGAATGAAATAAAAAGAACAATTGTAGTTGCAATTTTTCCTAATCTCACTGCTTCCCAATACAGCCTTATTAAAAAAAAAGAAAAAATTCACTTAAATAATTGACTTGATTAATTATAAATTTTTATGAACATTTTTTCAGAGAATGGTCTGAAGTCAGCACACATTCAATAGCCCAAGTTTGCTGGTCCTAAATCATATAATTAAATTTCCTTGGCAATTGTTCCCTGTAGCTATTAATATTATTTCCATCTGGAGATTTTCCACCAAAACAACTCTGATAGAAAATACAAGTTATTTTAAACTGACCCTTCCCAAGGAATCATAATGAAGACAATATTTTAATTTTTTCATGATTTTTTTTCCATCAGCCAAGAGCTAATGTCTATCAAAGCAAGTACCACACTAAGATAAGAAAGGAAGGGAAGGAGAGGGACGTTGAGGAGGAGGGATAGACAGGGGTTAAGTGAGTAAGAACTTACAAGGAAACATATCTGACATATTTCAGACCAAGGACTTGAATCACCGTGCTTATGATTTGGGACTTTTATTGGATAAGTTTATTGAAGTTTTTTTGGTGGTGTTGTCCCTTTTTTAGTAAATAATTTCATATTCCCAGAGACAGAGAGAGAGAGAAGAGTATTTTCTCTATGTCTATAGACATAGATGTGATAAGGACACTCATCTGGACCACAGAAATTTAGGTATTTTAGGTTATGCTAATGAATAGGAAGTGCTGGTTCAACACTATTCAAAAGTTTGTTTTCTCTTCAATGTTCCATGAGGGAATAAAATGTAGCTGTTACCTGAACAGCCTATTCACCTGGTCTATGGATGCCTCGTATTCAAGTCTGCCACATATGTCATGCAGAGTGGAGATAAAGCTTTTGTACCTTCAGTAATACTCCTAATTTCTGTACCTATTCTAGGTGCAGAAGCTAGATTTTACGAACTAGATTGAACTAGATTTTTTTTTTAAAAGATCTGTAGGTTAGTTTATCAATCATGAATAATATTTTTTTAAAATTTAAATCTCACATCATTTGACAACATTGTAATTTGAAAAGTGACATTTATGAGCACTGTCAAAAACAGAAACTTATTTTTGATCCAGTAGTAGTCAAGATAAGCTTACCCATAGAGGTTTCACTGTAGCTTGTTTAGATAGTTGTTGAAATCAGGTATGAAAGCAGAGATTCTATTGCAGGAATCTCAAACACACCAGTGATTTCAGACGTGCTCTAAGGCAACTAGTCTGTATTGAGGTTCATGTTAACATAGTTTCACTAGTCTTATTATAACCAAAAAAATAGTTGAGAACTTTAATGTTAGGATATGATCTAAAAGAAAAGCTATGGATTTGTAAAGAAAAATTAAGAACCATTAAAAATAAACTAACCTTTTAGGGCAGCAAAAATGGAAAGAACATGTCAAAAAAAAGGAAATGAGATGCAGAGAAAATGCTTGGTAAATTACATAGAGTTGAAGACAAGAACAATGTGAAATGTATCTAGAGAGGATCAGAAATCACTCTGCCTAAGACTGATTCAGATCGCAGGGAGACAAGTCAGGATAAGTGGGGAAGAGGAGATGGAAATAGTAAAGACAGAGTCTATGAGTAAAAGGGTTTTATAGTAATGGATAAAATCTTGCAGACAGGAATAAATCTGTCAGAACTCAGGAAGAGTTAGGAGAAAGGATGTCTGAAGTTGATGCAAAGGCTAATAGTTACGTGTGACAAAGAAAAACTGTAACTACTGGAATTAACAAAGAAGAAAAAACGAGAAGTAATAAAAAATGTCTCATCATTCATAGCTATCACTAATCAGAGATCAGCCTGTACTTCATTGACTTTCCATATTGCTACAGTAATTTAAAACTACATCTATTTTTCTGCTATACACAGACTGAGGAAGAAGAAAGGGTGAAGGATCGTGCAGCACACTTACTTTGAACATTAGCATAACCCAGTTACAGACGCGAAGATAAATGAGTACTTAATGTCAGGTTTCAGGGAGAATAATTGTGTTTGTGTAGAGAATCAAAGGCAAATGAAAATGAGAATGTGAGAATGAAAACAACTCGAGTAGCAACAGAATTTAAACAGGTAAAATGCTCTCAGAATGGGATGCCAGAATAAACTCATTCCAGTGTCATAAAAAACTGGCATGTGAAATCACAGACCCAGTACCAAGGACAGTTTAATGAAAGTCATATAGAAATTATGATGTCTAGTGGGAGTCGAGAAAGAGAAAAAAAGACCAATTTAGATATATTTCTCAATTGCATACAGATATTAGAATGAGCTGTGGATGAGGGGAATAATTAAAGACATAAAACAATAATAAATGAGGTAAACTTCGACATGTGTTTCCCAAAGGCAGATCTTCTTAGAGATCTTTGAAAAGGTAACTTTCTTGATAAGGAAATCCTTTTCCAAACCAAAAGAAATGTTGCAGCTTTTGTTTTTGTCTACTTTGGTAAGGGATTTGATGCAAAGGAAATTCCATTTGAAACTGGAGGAGACAGGGATTAGCAGAGGAACTGAGTGTTGAACAAAGGGATGGCTCAAGAAAGAGTGATTGAGAAAGATAGTATCTGGCTGGAACAAGGCTTTAAAGGGAACGTCTCAGTTTATAGTCTTTAGAAAAATCTGATTTAAAGTTCTAATAGGAAAATTCAAACCTGATTAGGGGCACTATGGCAAACCAGTAGGTACTGGGATTCAGCATAATTACAGAGCAAGACTGGAATCACCGTCCAAAATCTGAATGACTATGATGATAAAAAAATCTCTGTGGAGAGGTCTCTGTTCAAGAAAATTAATTCAAACCAGAGGAGATGCCAAGAATGGCTACTGGATTATCAGGAAAAAAAGAAAATCTGTGATAAATGAGGAGACTTTAGAAGTTGAAATTCTTAACAACAAAAAAAGAGAATAAAAAATAATTTCTACTCATATATACATATGTATATAAGTGTTAGTTAAGATAAAGCCCAGACTACCATACATAAAAGGATAAACTGAGAACAATGTGAAATAATCAGTAAAAGGGCTTTTGATTTTTGGGCAGATTTCTGTGGTTAAAAACCTTATTTATAACATGGAGGTAGAAAAGCACACAGAAACAGAAGGGCTGCTGTTCCCTGCCTCAGCAGGGCACCACATTTGACTGGAGGAAGACCAGGCAGCGTTACAGGTTATATCTCATATTAATGCCCTGTTTTTTGTGTGGTCAAAATTAATCTTGTAGATATGTTTCAAAATGATCTACCATTAAAGCCTATTAATGCAGAAAAAATCTATTACATTTACTAGCATTTCAGAAGGTACAACATTTAACTTCTCTGTGAAGCATGGAGCCATTTTGACTTATAGTAGACCCCTGATTATATTATTCTGGTGCCAGCACTGGATGATTAGGAAGTTCATTTTGATTTTGAAATGCCAATGTCTGACTGCCACACCAAATTTGCATGAAATCTGCTTTGATCTGACTGAGATCACAGCACAAAATAAAAGCTTTTGTTGGCACACCTTTCCTCTTCGCCAGCCACGCACAGAACAAAAGAACTTTGTTCCAAGCTACCTGAGCTCCTGTTTTGTACTCCCAAAATTACATTGATGTCATTTATAAAACCAAGACTGTTGCCTTGAGCTCGTTCAGGCTACAAATATAATTTTTTATCGGCAAGCCCACAATACTACAGAAAGGATATAATATCTACCTTAACCCTTAGCCCCCTTTTAAAGGACAAGGTTTTTATCAATTTGATCAATAATTCATGCACTATTCACAGAGTATTTTAGAGATTTCATCTTAAGTGCCTAAATGCCTGGAAATTAGTATTACAGTTTTGCATTCCAGATAGAGGTGAGTTCAATATATTATTTCCTTGAAGAAATGCTGCTCCCATATGACTTTTTATGTAACAGTCAGACAAAAAACCTGTGGTACTCCATGACTAATTTATAATTTTTAAAATATACACTTTTGACAGATTTTAAGTAGTTTTCCAAACCCTTCTGTGACATTTTTGGCTATTAATGAGAGTGTTCCAGATATCAGGCTAAGTGGGTGAATAGAAAAAGGAATTGTGCTGACTCCAGGTATGATGACTTGAATGTGAGCAGCATTTGCTATTTGCAGCTCTTCTTTGGTGTCTTCACTCTGCAGCCCTCAGCCACCAAAGAGTCACCCCAGAAAGTAAAAGGCACACCTGACTTCTGAGGTCAGCAGGAATTGATTTCAGTCACTTCAGGATAAAAGTATCTGCCATCAATATGTCCACAATTAAAACCAATTTCTTCTTAACCTTTTTTTTACTCTCCCAATGATACTTAGGTTATAAACCCAGAAAATGCACATGTATCCCATGCGTTGAAATAACGTTTGTCAACAAATTTTTAAAATGGCCATGTTCTTTTAAAAAAGAAACAAAAAAAAGGAGGGAATCTTTTTATCTACATTGATTTTGTGCCAATATCCTTATAAAATATAAGTCTAACTGTACATTGGCATTGAATGATTTTTAACACTTATTACGATGTCACATATATACAATCCTAGATGAAGAACTGGGATATCTTTGTTCTACTCCCACCTTTCCCACTTGTGTGGGTCAAACACATCTGCTGTCTAAATTCCTGCCTTCTCACTCATCTCTCTGCCTCGAGGGACGTCCTGCTTGTGAGCACTTGAGCAGCCTCATCTGGTAGGCAAGGTGCTTGCTGAAACTCTGCTGCTCAAAATACTGCTACATATGAATTCAGCTACCTTAATTTAATTTTGAAGAGTTTCCACATAACCTCATTCATGAATGCAATTTTCCTGCTTGTCACTCTCCTTGAACTTAATTAAGTTGGTTATCCAAGCTACATGCTCCCAAGGAGGACAAGACCATTATACGTCAGAGGCAAAAATGCATCAAATCTTTGTGTCTCTTTTTCTAGACTTTTACAGAATATTCAACTATTTTCCAATTCAGACCTGAGTTTAAAATGTGTTTTGATTCTTACAGCAATCAAACCCGTTCTTCTTGGTCTTGTTTTGAATGTGTTTTTTTTCCAGATACGGTGATTTGTTTTGTCCCTATAATGCTAAAAGAATAAGGAAAAGATACAGGAAGACCATGAATACTAATGTGTTTGAATCAGTCTGGAATTATTAAAATCAGCAGGAGCTTCTTCATACTGTTTTAAGCTGACCAAATGTAAAAATAATTATGAACATAATGATGATTTCAAAATGCTTGAAGATGATATTTCATCTGTAGTGATTAGCATGGGGCCTGCCATAACAAGCATTACGTCATTTATCCTTTAAGCTAGGAGGGGCATTTTGTACTTTCCAGGATGGCAACATGATATATTTCATTTGTTCGTAACCCTGATGAAGCCGTAGCCATAAATAATAGGTATATTTCAGGATGAGACACTATGTTTAATAATCCAATTAATTTTGCAATCTACAGAATTACTTTAGTCTTAGAAACAAAGACAATTTGAACTTATTTATAAGAGAATGTTTATTGCTCCTCAATCACATCCTCAGTAGGTGTTAATATACATGTCAATGTATAAGTAACTGCTTGCAGTAAAATTTAATGCTTGCAAGAGAGGATATTTTTAACATGTTTTCTCTCCCACTCCTTCAGAAAAGCTTTGCAAGATTTAATTTTAAAAGAAATAAATATAAAAAATTTCTCACATAAAATCTTTAATAATATGTAAAATTGAGTAATACACAGTAAGTCAGAAAATTAAGAGTAAATGACAGATTTATGGTGTTAATATCAATTAAGCCATCGTATGCATACAAGAATTTAAAAGAAAAAAAAAAAAGCCTTTGGGTATGTCTTTAAAAATGAAATCATGTAGAAGAAATGCCTTGTCTAAGTAACAATACAAAAAATGGGACTTACAGAGAAGGTGTCTCATAACATTGCAGAGCAGCACTATTTTTATTATTGGTGAAGAATCAATATTTTGCAAACTTTCTCCTTCAGACTCTTTCTAAGGTGATGGATGATGTGTTCAATCATGGATCTTCTGAAGACTAATTAATTCTGGAATTATTGCAGGAAGGATATTTAATTTCACTGATTATATTTATTTCACTTTTTCAATAGAGAACATATGTTTAAATGATTTATTGTAACTCTAAACATAACTAAACCTTCCCTCCTATTTCAATTTAATATGCAGATAGCCACTAAATAAGAAATTTACCTTTGTATTTTCACTATTTTTTTATCCAAATTCTGAAGTAAAAAATGTAGGAAAACTGAATTAATGTAACTTACATTAGCTTATTAAACATTAATTATGTCACAACTTAATTGTACCTAAGATTTTCCAAGTAGTTTCCCTCATCAGTGTTTTGTCAAGTGCAGTAGCTGCCTAATTTAAGGAATAGATACATTCACTAAAGTAGCAGAAACAGACAGGTTTTTTGAGCTTGAGGCATCAAGAAAAATACTTTTACTACCATCTGGAAGAATGGTAAAAAAAAGCATAAAGTATTTCAAAATGAAAATATTAAAAAAGCAGCTTCTGTACAAGCTTAAGATAATACAACAATTCCCAGTAATTCAAGCCTTGGAGCTAGTGCCCCTCAAGAAGAAAGGGATGGTTCTGATTCCAATGGAATTCATGTTCTGATGGGTTCAAAATTTTTGATAGAATTGCAAAATTCTGTCACAATACAGAGGTTGTTTTCCAAAACAAGAGCTTGTCTTATAAAAGTAAGGTACAAAGATAACAGTGGTCAACCTGGCACCACCAGCATTCATCTAATTTCAACAGAAGAAAAACATATCCACCTTTTAAAATTGCTTGCATGCCCTCAGACATTAAAAAATCTCTAACTAACTCTTTAACAATTTTTTGGTATTGAATAGTTATATCCCCCTCTCCTTTACAAATGTGTGAAAGCAAAACCAGGTTATGTAGTGATTTTTCAATTAAAAATCATAGTTTGAAGAAAGATAGTCATATTTCAAGTTACCAACATGAAGTCCTAATTTTGATGGACGAGCAAAATGATATTCTGCTGATAGAGTTAAGATTCAGGGTGATAAGATTTTTTTAAATAACATTTCTTTTTTCTTTTTCCTTCCAAGCACACAGAACTTTGTTCTAACTCTCTAGTTTGGCAGAGAGGCATTAAATGGTTTTAAAGTTCAGTTAACTGGAGTGACTTTTGAAATATTTAGGGGATGATCCAATTAGAAATAGGTTCTACATGTGCTATATATTTCCTCAGATTAAGCAACTTTCTAGTGAGTCATAAGGAGGATTATCTATATAGTCTCTTTGGAGGCTCTTCTCTCTTCAGGAATTGCTATAAACTTCATGATGTAATTTCACCTCCCTTTTGCTCTGTGTTTATTAGCCACTTCATCTAGATTAGTTTCATGCCTAGGAATTAACAGAAAGTGGGCAAATAGAGTCAAACCTGCGCATGTGCTACTAAATAACTCAGGACAGTTACATAGTTCAAGCTGTGTACTCGAGAAAGAAAAGCAAAATATTAAGAATATTTCAGAGAGGTGCCTCTTGGTATCTCAGCTCAAAACTGCGCTTTCCTCCCACTTAAACTGTCTGAGGTACCTGTGTCCAAGCCAACCTCCCCAGGCTGGCTGTAACCACACACAGGAAATGTGAGCCTCAGAAGGTGAGTCACCTGACACGTAAAGGTGCTGCTGCAGATACAATGAGCAGCTCTCTGTAAGGGGATATTCTTCTCTATTAACACAAAAACCCACCACAGGAGCCAGCTGGAAACCAGATGAACACTGAAAGACATCATTTGGAGTGTACAGCTGATGGTCACAGGTCTGCTGTACCCTGTAGTGGAGCTGAGTCTTTTTTCAGGAAAATTCTGTGTTGGACACCTTCCTCCCACTCTGACCTCTTCATGCCAGTAACTGATTTGCACAATTTAAGCAATGAAAAGGAAATTGTAGAGCTCCTGTGCCTCTGAGGAGCTTTTTATAAGTAGAAGCTGTTCTTCAAGAGTCAGAAAAAGAGGGAGTAACCCCGTGGTTACAGAGCAACACTGTACTGTGCAGGTAGAAGATTTTCTGCAGGTTTGACCTACAAATTCACTTATGTCCAAGAAGTTTTAGATAGCCGTAGTTTTCATAGCTAGAGGGTAATCTGTGCATGAGTGTGGACCCCTCACTTCCCTGGTCTATATAGGTGATGCAGGTCTTCAGTGCTTAGTATCCATGAAGTATTTTTTCCATTGAAGGATAAATTTGTCTCTTGCTATATTTTTTAGCTTTGATTATTCAGTTATTATTACAATAATTTATTTGTTTTAATGGATTCCTTTTCATTTTCCAACCTCATTGTTCCACATAAATTAAACCTTTGTACAAAACCAGTATATATATGAAATCATAAATCCTGATTTTGTATTTTCTTTCCCTCAGTATTAGGGTTGTCATAATAAGTTCATCCCTGTGAAACTGCTTAGTTATCAGGAGTTTCAGTGCCAATCTCTGGCAGAAAGTGCGCAGATGCACTCTTTTTATAACCCACATTAATCTCAGCAGCAGTGCCAAAATAATGCTTTTATTTGAACATTTTTACTTTCCCACCCTATCCTAACATTGTCCATGTATCTCACAGCCTGCATTCGATCTGAATAAATACAATGGACTGCTGAGTGTTCTTACTGGGATGGGATGTCTCAGATTCATTCCACATGGCATTGTTTGCTTTTTCATTTCTTCTGTTTTTTCCCCTGTTTTCTATTGTGAGTCTTTTGAAGTTTACAAGCCAAGTTCTTCTCTCATTTATACAAGTACAAATCCATCAACTCAAAGAGGTCTAAGCTAAGACAGGACTTGGATCTGTTCCTACCACTTGCTGAAAGTTGTAGTCTCCTTCCTAGACAGGTATCTTAGCTGCTGGCTTCATTCTCCTATTTCTTTTAAATTCAGCTCTAAGAATGTGCAAGGATAAGCATTTATCATAACATGCCATGGATTCTGGAG
Organism: Acanthiza pusilla; assembly: GCA_036630365.1. Classification (NCBI taxonomy): domain Eukaryota; kingdom Metazoa; phylum Chordata; class Aves; order Passeriformes; family Acanthizidae; genus Acanthiza; species Acanthiza pusilla. Next base: position 43,108,955 of record JAXCHO010000079.1, read on the forward strand.
TTTCTTTAATAAAAATAGCCCAGCATGTGCCTGTCACAAATTTCAGGGTCTGCATATTACCTACTCAAAATAAAACAGCTCCTCCAAACTTCAAGTAGAGATGGACAAATATGGAATTAAAGGCAAGCCAGAGGGGTCGTAAGAAGTGCCTTCAAAATTCAAACAACAAATACCTGGACAGTTTTTCTTCTTCTTGGTTGTTGTTGTTGTTGTTTTGTTTGTTTATTTTTTTGTGTGGGAGGAATTTTCAATATTCATCTTGTTCAATTAGCACAAGTGGCTGCTAGGTACATAGAAAACTGGCTTAATAAGAAATCATGAGTATTCAGGCTGGTGAATCTAGAAAACTGCTTTATTAATTGTAGATTAAAAAGTCATCCCTTCAGAAATCACAAAATTCTTCCAGCTTTGCGATCTGCTTGTGAGACTGGCTGAGTCACCTTGCAATACTTACAGGGGTACATTAATTTCAAAAGTGTTCCTGGCCAACCACCCCAAAAGTTAGGAAACATTGATTCAAATAGAAAAAGAGGTGAAAATATTCAATTAAAATTTGGAGTAGGGTGAAAAAAATAACATAAAAAATTCTGATACAATAAAGAGAAAGAGGAATATAAAAATTGAGAGATTTGGAGTTACCTCTTGGAGGTTGTGGAGTCTCCTTCACTGGAGATATTTAAAATATTGCATTGTTTGGATGCAATCCTTTGCCATGTGCTCTAGGAAAGCCCTGCTTGAGCAGGAAGGTTGGACCAGAGGAACACCACTAGTGACCTCTTCCAGTCTCAACTATTCTGAGATTCTGTGATCAGTGATGCATCAGAACCATCTCCAACTTTACCCTTGACATTACTGATCAAGCAGCCTTCTTACAAAAAGCAAGTCACAGGTAAGGGTCCCTGATCCCTAAATGAAATTTCTAACTAAAACATCTCACTTTTAGAGAGCAGGCTTCAGCTTAAACATTGCTTTCAGTTTGTTCTTAATCAAGTGTGGAGTTTTTAAAACCTTTAAAGTATATTTTATCACTGATCTTACCTTATACTCCAGTGGGTCTCTGTGCAATCAGAAACATTCTGTATCCCTCGAAGACAAGTCGCATTACAAGTTTTGCTTAAAATGTTGGCAAACCTTGACCCAGGGCTGAAGACTAACCTAATGAGCAAATGAAACTATTTTAAGGTTTGCGACCACTTCCTTGAACAGGCCAAATTTCCACTGATTTAGAGAAGCAATTGTTCATCTTTTGAATCTCGTGGTTTAACCTGACATATGAATGCAGCCTGGCTTTAATCAGTTCATAGTGTTGTTGAATCAAAGTTATTAGTATCACCTGGAGGCAAGTGGTCTTCATTTAATAAAATTTCTCTGAAGTATCATAGTCTGCTTGAGAAAAAGCCAAAGAAAAATAAAAAGACTGTTCAATGAAACAAACATTACTCAGACGATCAATAAACTCTCCAGTGAGGAAAGCTCATGGAAAAGCTGATACTGTCAGTGCTGTGGCTGCACTGCACAGGGTACATTTGTTAATGTACTCAGTAATGATTTTTCTAACCAGAAATGGCTGGAGACAGAGCCAGCACATTTTTTAAAAAGAGAGAAATATCTCCTTAAGTAATAATTACTACAATAGGAAATTACTACTTCATGTTTATCATCTGATCAGGGCTATTAAAATTTGTGTTCTGTCAATGCCTTTCTTAGCTGTTACCCTTGCACAGGTAATTTAAGTTTGATGTTGTTGCCTGCTCCCCCTTAACTCCCCAGCAGCTGCAGGCCTGGATTCAGTAACCAAATGTCATTTTCAGCATAGACATGTCTGAAAGAAACTCATGGGAAACTCTCAGGAGCCAGACCTTAATAAAATTCGAGAGCAAATTTGAGGTTTGGGGACTTTCCTTAGGTTTTTTTGTTCGTTTGCTAGCTGTTGAGGTTTTTTAATATTTGTCAATTGCTTTACCCCTCATGGTCCTTTTTTTCTATAGTGAAAAAATATTCTCTTTCACTCATTTAGATTCTTACTCTTCAGCAAATTATCTCTCAAGAAAAAAAGAAGGAACGGTTTTTGATCCCCACCATTAACACCTTCTTATTTTCCTACATTGTGTGATTTTTCAGCTGCTGTAACTTGCTTTACAGTTAACCAATGACAGGCTACCTGCCTGATTAGAGGTATTTAATTTGGAAATGTAATTATTTATTAACCGCTGCCAGGATTGTCATGAGAACATAGGAAAAGAAATGGGTTACTGGATTAAATGCTCCCTCTGCTGTCAAAGGGAAGTACCAGTAGTGGAAGGTTTGCTCCCAATACCACAAACATTTCCAGGGACAGACGATATCACAATCCATTAAATGTATTTCTAACCATACTGGCTAGCTGTGCAACCTCCAAGGGCAAGATCTCAGCTCTTTCTTTTAGTCTGGAGGAAACTTAATATGTGAATTTGAACATTTCCTCCAGAGCATTCAACCTTATTAAAAGAGATAAAACAAAACCAGCCTAGTTCTTACACCATAAATCCAATTTCTAATCTATTTCAGATACATCATAGGCCATCAGCAGCTGGCTGAAAGCCCTCTGAATAGGCATAAATTGTTCTCTGGACTTTGGTGGTTTTTGCACTGGACTGTCAAATAAAGTTTATCGCACTTATAATTTCTGGTTTTTGTTTTCAACAAACAACCCAAGCAAACAAGAGAATGTCTTGAGAATAAGGCAGAAGTAAAATTTGGAACTATATCTGAACACATGAAGTTACTTTTGATGACAGAAAGTAGGAGAGTTGTCCCTCTATCAGGGCTAGAGTATCATCCAGTGAATTCTACAAGAGCAGTGATCATCTAATTTTCACTCAAGTAATGCATATCTTTGATTCTGCAGAACTGCACTTCTCTACACCGCACTGAAACCCTCTTGGCATTGGCTCTGTCCTGCAAAAATGTGATCATAAATGTTCGTGTACCTGGCGCCACATGTATTTGCTTTGATAATGTTCATAAGTCCTTTTATTCACCTTTTGAGAACCGTTTTACAAGCAAATATTTGTTCACAAGAGCATTTCCAGAATGTGAAAATGTGGAGAGCTCTCATGCAAGCAGGTATGTGTATGAGTGTTTGAACAGGAGGCTTTTTTAAAGTCCTTCTGAGGTTAAGAATCCAAATGAGAGAGAACACCATACCCTATATAAAAAAGTCAGTAAAGAAGCCCAAAAAGCCCAAAAGCCATCAAAATTTGGAGATTCCCCACATCATAATGTTTTCTTATAACATTACTATACCAGCCAGAACTCGAATCTCTTTTATTTCAATCTCTTCATCCAAAGCCTAAATGAAGTCACTATTATGCCAACAGAAGAGGCCTTTTGAAATATGATTTAATCCAATCAGGATATTCAATCAAAAGCGTTTTTTCTTTTTTTATTTTATAAGGACCATGAAGGAGGAAAGGCAGCCTGGAGGGAACTCAAGATCACTAGCACTGGGCTTTAGCTACTCATTTCTCAGTAGTGAGTCCAGAAACTCTACTTTATGTGTCATTTATAGACTTTATAGATTTGATTTTATACAATTGTGGGATAAAATCCAAAATTAATCTTGACAACAGAGCCCTCTGCTGCTTCACACCCAGCAAAATGCTCTAAGCTCTCTAGGAGGTCCAGGTGTGGTCTAAGCATTCTCTTCTTCTGAGGGTATGACTTGCTGAGGGTGTAAAAGTACAATAACCCTTATAATTTGTAGTCTGGCCATCATAGCATTTTTCTATGTGAACAAATAGGATTGAAACCTCCAAAGGATCACAAAATCCTTGAATTCAGGTCTTTTATTTCTGAGTTAATTTTCTGCCACGTAGACATCACCACTGCAAGCAAACAGGAGAGCCAATGTGTTAATGCTCCAAATGTGCTTAGGAGCACTGTGATCCCACCAGGGAAAAGACCTGTGTGTACTTAAATCCTTGAAGATACTATTGAGGACATACATTAACACTACTTTAGGTGGCTGAAGAAGAAGCCTTTTTCTTTTTTTTTTTTTTTTTTGGGAATTAAAAGGCCTAATTGAACAATTAAAGAAGTTAGTCAAGTTTTCTCTGAACTGCTTTCTCATGCTCATATATTGCTGTCTGACTTCACCCAGTTGTTTCTGGGTGTGATGCTGGGCGTGAAGTGAATGCTTCCCTGGAAGGCTGAGTACCTCCACAGAAGACACAATATTGTTACAGCTTTTAAAATATCAACAAAGCCTCATTCATTGAGCAAATAGCCCGTAAACCCATAGCACTGAAATGTCCATTCTGTTTGGAAGATCTACGTGGAAAATGGGGACGGACCCTAGCCAAAATAATCCCTGTGTCTGCCCTGAAATCAGGACCCAGGTATTTTGAAATCTGCAGAGATTCCAGAGCTCATGAGAGTTTTCAGGACTTCTCCTTGGAAAGGGGTGAGCCTCACTCACTCCAGGTGGGGTTTAACTCCTGACCCTGCAGCTGTGGGGTTGTCCCCTCGGCAGCAGGGAGATAGATCTTTGGAGTTTTTCTTGGTGCTCTGTGGCACTAGTGCTTTGTCCCTTCAAGCTCCACTGAGCTGGATGCCAATTTCACAGACCAGCCACCCATCTCATTATTTAACTCTTATTTTCATGCGGTTCTCAAACACATCTTGTTCAAAAGTCTCATTCAATGTACAGGTTTTAGAAAAGGCTATGTACCACCTCACACCTCTAGGCAATATGACAATAATTGGACAGTATATTCAAGACCTGCAAGGAGTATATTAAGCTGTTTATCACTGATACATTAAAACAGTAAATCAAACAGGAGACTCGGATAAGTCAACACAAGATTTGTGTCTATTAGAGCAAAGCCACAGGCCAGAACCTCAGCAAAAAGGCAGCGAATTAAATTAGTCAGAGTAAGCTGCACTTTTCATGGTTATGTGCAATTACATGCAGATTCAGTTTCTTTGAAAGAATTTGACAGGAGAAAATTTAAACTAAAAGTTTCTGGTAGACCAATAAATCTTGCTTTCCATGACTCATATCTCTGTCTCCTGGCCAAAAAAGAAGCCAGATATTTTATCTGTTTGCATATGTGGCTAGAATTATAAAGCCCCACTCAAGAAAACCCAAAGGGGAAAATATGAAATTTCATAGTATTCTCTGAATATACATTCTCTGTTCATATTCTATTTCCATTACATAAGATATTCCAGTCCCATTCATGAGAAAATTCAGGCACAATAAAAGTATATTACATCAAGTCCAGGCATGAATTTTTTAGTCTGTCAAAATGTTTAACCTTTAACTACACAAAGATGTCTTTGTTATTTAGGAGAATGCACTGTAGATTATAAGATCCTGATACTACAATCAGAGTTTTTGAGATGGATTCTTTATATTTGTTTGTTTGTCTTTAAATATTTAACTGCATATATAGTAATAAAGTTTGAATAAATGTTGTTGATTGTCTCTTTTCAGGTTCCTTCCCTTACCTGAAACATTACTGCCTCTATTTGTATATAACTAATTCCACTAAAAGTATACAAAATCTTAATTTTTAAAAAATTAATCAGGGTAGAGACAAAAGAAAGTCAAAATGGGGTCTGGGGCAGGAATCAAAACCTTATTTATCAGGTATATTTAACGTGAGATATTCAAATCACATACGATTTGGAAAAAAAGGAGCCCTTCATCAGCTGAAAAAATGGGGAAGAATTCCTACTTTTTAGAGGATTTTGCAAGAATCTATAGAAGGGGATTATTGCATCTCATTTTTTAATTTTTAGGCTCTTAATTCAGGGTCTCGAGATTGTCCCCAAGAGGCATTTGTCTCTCTCCATTGATAACACAGACAGCCTTGGACCCTGCCATAGATATCTTCAAATATAGTTATCTCTTGGCATAGTGTTGATTAGCAGATAGATACATTAAAAATAAGTTTAATAATAACTTCAATGAAAACCTAAGGGTTATAGATGGTTAACTCTATATTTTACACGCTACATTTATCTATTAATTTTGCCTGTGTCAAAATCAAGCGAGAAAGCTGAAGAGGTAATGTGCTAGAGGTTACATCAAGGTTAGCAAATCTTGTGAGACATCCATTAACTTGATGTGACATGTCTCTTGCACACATAAAGGAGTATCCCTGCCCCTCAAAGGAAAAACTACTGGGAATAGTGTCTGTCTAACACTACCCCCTAAATCACACCCGAACATTGCTTGGGAAGGTAGGCTGGAGGCAATGATTGCACTTGCAACCTTTCTAACAATCTGTAAGGTTAGATTTTCGCAGGGCAGGTCACCTTCATATGCTTTGGTCCTTTGTGTTTAAATGCACCCCAAATGTCCTTTTACCTACATCACTTTACCTACCTCCTTGTTATGTGCAAAGCCAAAAATAACTCATGAGGTCAAAGCATAGAGAAAGTGTGTGCTTCCTCTGGGTAAGGCAGACCAAGGGTCCAGAGTGCTAAGGTGGATAAACGAATTTTTTTCTAGGGAAACAAGTGCCAGAAAGGGTCAGAGAGGCCAAGGGAAGATGTCGTTCTCAGCCTCAGAAAGCCAACACCTGCATCTGCTCTGTTGGGCCCAAATTCGAGTGCTATCAAAGGGTCCAGATGAAGACTTTAACTGGGCCTTTATGAATAATATTTCTTCAAACACCTACACGCTTTAAAGCTAATAAAGCATGGGTAGGAAAGACAGTAAAACGCTGAAAGTCCCCATCCGGGACATGCATGTCCAGTTCCCCCAGCCTCTGAGTGACCTCAGGTTCCAGCAGTTGTATCAGGCTCAGGACCATCCACCATCAGTTTTATCCCCATCAGGGATATCCTCTGTTGGCAGTGCTGAGCCCTCCTCCCAGTGCGCCCAGGGAGGACCCTCAGCACACCCCATGGTACCACTCATGCAGGCTCTCAGCAAATCCCATCATTACCCCTCCCTGGCACTCTGATTGCCCTGCCCAGGGGAACCCTCCGTGCTCTGCCACGGCCAGAAGCGAATATTGCCAGAAGGATTTCATTTCCTCCTCTGGCTTTTTGCAGAATTGCTTTGCAGATATGCTCACCCAGACATACTCACCTTTGAAGGCAGAGCACGGTTTGCCTGCAGACCAGCAGCTCGTGGGGCTGGTTACCAGCTCCCTTATCTGCAGCAGTGGGCACATTACACAAAACAATTTGGCTTTCAGTGTCCAGGATCAGAGAACCACCTGTGTGGGGAGAGAGGGAAGGAGGGAAGCCAGCATTACAGCCATCAGGAGAGCTCAACAGCCTACAGCTTTTCCATTCTACCATATGCTTGCTCATTTATAAATGGGCACTTGTTAGAGCTGGAGAAAAATTCCCCACTGAAATGTCTTGATGGAAAAAAAAAAAAGAAAAAAGAGATTAAATAGGAATTTTCCATTCAGGTACTTCATGAAAACCTTAGGAAAGGTCCAGATAGGAGTCAAGAATAGGCACTGACACCAGAAACAGCATAGCACTTTGTGATGCTGATTAAACTGCAATATTATGACAAATGGCACATAAAGACCTGGTTTAAACTTGTGCTGGATAGAAAGGCTTTTAAACAGAAACAAAGAATACTGAAAATAAAATGCTGCCTGAATCCTTAATGCATGCTTTTGAGTGAAATATGTACCTTTTTTTCTTTCTTTTATTGGGCTTTCTCTAGGGTTATAAATAATTACTATATTTTTGCATGCACTTACCATCTTTTTCTTACCAATTAGCATCATTTTTCATGTCTTTTAAATGACAGACTCAGAAATTATAACAGTACATCACCATAGCCAGTTTGGTATCCCTATATCTCCTCGACATAATATTAAAGACAAATTTCCGTGTCTGCTGTGCTGTAACTGCACTTAAGGAGTGACAGCAGGGCACAGCCGTAATGCTGTTTCCAACACTTGTGCTGAACCTGGTCTAGCTGCTCTTGCACAGTTTAAACTGTGTCTCACAGACTTAACCCAGGTCTCACTGAAGGCAGAAAGAGTTTGTAGATCAGAGAATCATAGAATACCCTGAATTGTAAGGGAACGCCAAGGATCATCGAGTCCTGCGCAGAACAGCCCCAAGATCACACCCTGTGCCTGAGAGTGTTGTTCAAACACTTCTTGAACTCTGTCAGGCTTGGTGCTGCCACAACCTCATTGGGGAGCCTGTTCCAGTGCCCAGCCACCCTCTGGATTAAAAATATTTTCATAATACCTGACTCAACCCCCATAGCACAACTCCATGCCGTTCCTATCACTGATCAGCAGAGAGAAGAGATCAGTGCCTGCTCCTCCGCCTCCCCTCATGCAGAAGTGGCAAATGGCCATGAGGTCTCACCTCAGGTCCTCACTAACCTCTGGTGCAGACCCCTGAACAATGAGATGAACCTTTTTCCCTCTGGGAGAGCCAACCAGAGGCCTCTTCCAAACCCTACACATTTCAGACAATGCTGGTTAATGACACCTAAAGCTGTGAAGGTGGCTGATGTTTCCTGACATCTCTCTGTCATTTTATGTGAAACCATGAAAGACCTGTCTCTTCAGGACTTTGCTGGAATGCACACTCCTGCACATACAAGTGTGTGTGGTGAAAAAAAAGTGGATCTAAGACTATCCTTTGCTTCACTAAATGTTTTCTTACAAGCTTTTTCATTTTGTTTTGTTTCTTCTGAACTTCACTTTGATGCCAGACAATAATATCATCTAACTGAGAACGAAAGACCAAGCAATACAAGCACACTGTGCATGAAGGTAATTTTCTTTGCTTCCCAGTGATAAACCATGTGAAAGAAATTACAGCTTTTCCCTATTATTCATGGGGCTGATCCAAAGCCCATTAAAATCAATGGGGAACTTTTGTATTAGTAAGTATTTCAAAACAGATTTTAGGTGATTTGGGATGCAAGGCCAGTGTTTTCAAAGGTGTCAGAGAAGAAATTTAGGACATGGGCAGGCAATAAAAAACAACTAAATAATTACTTATTTAAGGAGTTACCACTCATGAGCAGAACCATAGTAACTGACAGCATGCAGAATCCTAGTTTTTTATGAATTCACAAGAAAATGTTAATTTAATTTTTTTAAGTTGCTATTGACTCAAGAAGATCATTTATCCACAACACTTCATCTAGGGATTCACTTCACCTACTCTAACATTCTAAGAGGCTGAGATTCAGGCTGCAGGGTACCCTGTGCTGCCGAAGGAGGCTTTTCCACAGTTTCTCCCATTACAACTGTTCTGCTTTCTTTGAAATGCTTCAACATTCATCTTTAACTGGGAAGAAGAAAAGAACAGGATTTGTGATGGTAAATTACCTCAAATTTCCTCTAGTCTATTAAACCTGTGATTATTGTATACAATAAAACTGATACAGCTTCAGCAGAAGAGATTGAAAAGCTGCCCAACTTTTATACCAATGCAGAGCGGCATTCTGAGCAGTAACATCACCTAACTAAAGCCCTTCTGGTGAAGCTAACCCTGGTTGCTGCAGGTTTAAAAGAGTGGGAACTGCAGGAACACAGCACACTAACAACCCAGAAGAATTTATTTGTGTACTTCAGCACAGAATCGGGCTGAAGCAAATCACATTCCAAGTGCTGCTCAAAATGCTTTTGTTCTAGAACAGTAAGCTTTGATGCAAGAGTGAGGAAGTGAGTTTGATGGACCCCCTGTCACTGACAGGGTTTGGCAACTTGGGAGAGCATTCCAAGCTTGAAGTTGCAGCATTTTCCTATTTCCTAATTTTCCTATTTGTGTTAGCTTTACATATATGTGAAAGCAACACAGTATCACACTTATTGGATATTTTTATTCAGAAAACACTAGGGACTGAAACAACAGGGGCACTGCTATTCAGAGATTGAATGCATTGGCCAGACTGAGTGTTTTAAAAATTATGCAGCATTTCATCTTGACAGTATGCGTTGGCTTAGCCAGAAGCTACATTTTGTGATTAGTATATTCAGACACTTTCTTTTCTTTATGTTCAGAATCCAACTGTTCTGCAGATCTGAAAAACAGAACAAAAAGGGAAATATGCTTTTAAAACCAGTCTGACAACTGCAATTAAATCAATCACCCACTCAATTTCAGATATTTGTAACATCAAGCAATTTAGCAAACACCTTTCATCCATAACAGCTCAAGGCATGTTTGCTTTAAAAGCACTTCAGTAGAAAATTCCAGCATTCCTCCCCCACTAAGATCCTTTTATGAAGAATGCATTTCTAACTATAGAGACTAAAATGAGTTGAATATTCACTAGCATATAATTTTCAACATGGATCACAGGCTCCTAGGGGAACTATGTCTAGAGGAGGGCAAATCTACTACTTCTTGAGGGAAAATATTAAAGAATAGCAAAGAAATTATTATAGAATCATCATAGAATATCCTGAGTTGGAAAAAAACCCACATGGATCATTGAAGTCAAACTCCTGGCCCTGCACCAGACAATCCCCAAAATCACCCTGTGGGCCTCAGAGTATTGTCCAAACACTTCTTGAACTCTGGTAGGCTTGGTGTTGTGACCAATTCATAGCATGTTAAACTACAAAGAAGGAAGTGTTAGTAGTGACTTCCATTTCTGTTGTGCTTTTGTGCATTCCTACTCAGCTATGAAATCAAAACAGGTGCTTGGGTTCCATCCTTGACAAATTATCTTCCGTCAAAATTGCTGGAAACCTCAGCCTCTTTAGAGTTTGCAGCCCTGTTCTGCAGGAGGTCAGGAGGAGCTGAAACCTATATGGATATGTCCAACAGAGCTAACAGTTCATGGGATACTTCTTTGAAGAATTTTAAATTAAACAGAATAATTTTCTGATATATTCCCCATCTTTGTGCCAGGAGAAAATACACCCCAGGACATGGTTAAAGATTGCTAGAATTTTTGCCGACATGGCAAACCATGACATCATTTTCCACAGTCTTTGTACAATTATGGTGAATGTTTTTCAGTTTAGAAGGCCTAGAAATTTATTTGGTCTTTCTTTTTTGAAAGATCACCTAAATTTTCTGCCCTATGGAGAATATAATCTAATACACTCAGCACCACCATTACTCTAATAGTCATAGAGTAGGATTCAAATCTTAAGGGGGATGCATAGGCTAAGTGTTTAATCAGTGAAATTAAATAATTGCAGCCTGATGAAAGATCTGTTTAACTCAAGAGCACTTTGTCGGCTGCACTGCTGCCAGCACTGCTTCCTCTGGGACACATTGGCTGTGCCTTTGTGGCTGACCTATGCAAAGGAACACCACCTGGGCAGCAAATGTGTTGGGGCTGATGTAGGATGCACTGGGTCATTCCTTTCAGATCTCATCATGCTGGGGAATGCTTGCTGCACAAACTGAAAGTGTGGGTTAATATTCTAAAATGACTGATCAGGAATTTGGTTTTTTTTTTTTGTTTTGTTTTTTGGGTTTTTGGGGGTTTTGTTTGTTTGTTTGTTTGTTTGTTTTTTGTTTGTTTTTGTGGGGTTTTTTTGTTTGCGGGGGTTTTTTGGGTTTTGGGGGTTTTTTGTTGTTTGGGTTTTGGTGTTTTCAATTTATTTTATTTAAGCATTACGTTAGAATAGGAATAGAAGGGGGGGTGAATAGATGGCAATGGTTTTATATAGAAAAGGAAACTTACATAGAATAAGATCAAAGGTCTAGGAAAATCAGTTAAAAAACACTGGAGAACACCAACGACAGCAAGGATGCTTACTTGAGTATTATTAGTACCATGATGTCAGTAAAATGAAAATAATTACAAAAAGAAAACTATTTTCCTTTTGGTTCTTAAGGTCTTTTAGAGAATATGGGATGCAGATTGGAACCCTTTAATTTCATGAATAAACTGGAATGGTGCTATTAAATTTTTTAAAAATTATTATTTTCTTATAATTTTTAAAATTTCCCCAACAAAATAATCCACCTAATTGGAAGAAATGTGTAGAGCCTAGATAGGTCTCTATAAAACTGTAGAAAATGAAACAATAAATATTTCAACAATATGATGGTTTACCATTTAAAACCTTCTCCTTTAATTTTTACTTATGCTCTGCACATTAAAATCTAATTTTTATAATAATTTCAAAGAGAACATGTTTATAGCAGATAAGAAACATATTTCAAACAGTGAACATTGTGCAGATTCTCTGAGCTCAGTTTCTAAGTCAGTTATTAAAGAATATCCAAAGTAAAAAATGGCATTGCAAAGTTATAATTTCAAAAAACAATAAAGATGCGATCTTAGACTACAGCATGACCAGACTTCAAATCACCCCACTTTAATGTACTTAATAAGTTATAATAAACAGAAGTTCTGGCTATATAAAATTACTGGTCAAAATTACCAAGTCAAAATTAATTTCTCTCAAAGATTTAAAAAATAGCAATTAGTGATATTAGCAAAATTTTCCAAGAACCAGACTTCTTAAGCATCATGTAGTTCAGTAAACAAAGCAAGAGGGCATAAATTGTATGACAGGACAATATTTCTTAACATCTTAGAACATCATTACTTAAAATTAAATCTCTTGCTACACATAGGGAGGCAATGTTATTTCTCTGAGCTCAAACTGAAGACACTACAAAGGAAATATATGGTATGTATTAAATTATACTGTTTTCCACTCATAAAAGTGAATTTGGAGTGATAGATCATAACATTACAGAAATAATTTTTTCCCTGAATTTCTGCAACAGTTCAAATCAAATCAAAGTTGCAACTATACCCTTTCCTGTCAATGTAAGAAATGTGATCCATGGGAGAGGATATCGTGAGCTACAGGTGTGACAGGACACATACATACATAATGTCTGACCTCCAGCTGCTGATTAAGTCACTTCTCAGGAGTGTGTATTCTATTTAGGTATAATATGACAACTCTGGCCATAAAGTTAAAACACTCTTTACGAGTAAAGATACACATAAAATTCTTAGAAGCAGCTGATTGCTCACTACAGCATTTTACTAACCTCAGGCATCCACAGCACTGTTTCAGGCTCCTTAATATATTCTTAATACAATCTTTCCATAAATCAGAAAGTTTTATAGAAAAAAAAAAGATTTGCTGTAAGCCTTTTTTGAGAGAAATGGGTTTTAAAAATTCAAAGTGTAGGGAAAACACACAAAGCATTAAGCTATGCTTATCTGAAGAGACATTCTCTAAAAATAAGCAGTATGATACATGAAAGATGAATCACACCCACTGAGTGGTGAATTTGGTCTACTGAGTAAAATCTTTTGCTCTACTGACTCTTCAGGAAACCTAATCACCAGCTTAGAAGGTAAAAGCTAAAATTATATAATAAAAATCTAACTGTGGTGTTAAAGCAGTTTTTCTTTTGTTTTTAGGGCTAACTTATCCATGTTTCTTCTCTTCATAACTTAGAAAATATCTGTGTCAAGTTGTGGCTTAAAAATAATAGGCTTCAAGTGCAGAAGCAAATAGGAGAATCAAGATTCAGAGAAAAAACCTTTTCAAAACAATAGAAAAGAGCTCCCAGAGTTCCCAGAGGCTTGTCCAGAGAGGTGATAGATGCCCCATTGATGGAAACATTCAAGGGCCAGCTGGACAGGGCTCTGAATGGCCTGACCTAGTTGAAGATGCCCCTGGTCATTGCAGGGAGCTTGGACTGGATGACCTTTAAAGATCCCTTCCAACCCAAACTATTCCATGATTCTATGTTTAAATGATTGTACTAACACTAAATCAGTTTCACAGAGTTCTTCAAGAAGGACAGCCACCCCTCCATCAGCAAAGAAATGACAATATATGCATATCAGATCACTCTGATGAAATTGCATTGAGGGAAAGGAATAGCTGTGAGAATTTAATACAAATATTATCATATACAGAAATCAGTAAGACTCATGAAATGTCTCTAAAAATGTTATTCTTTCTTTTGCTGTTGCAATCAAGTCATGGCTGTAGCAGAATGCTGTGCATTTGCTGTCAGTCTTTGTGTGGTCATCCTGAATTTATTCATTTTAATGAAGAGTTCTTATACAGGCAATCCAATTTCACTAACCAGATTTAGAGAAAAAAGCCATTATTTTTCATTGTTTGCTAGACTTCACTAACCTTGGAGGATTGATTTACATCAAAAAAATTCACTGACAAGGAGCAGTAGCATTACTTGGATCATCAAGTTCTGACTGACAGGAACATTTCAAGTTACAGCTCTGGGATGGCTGATAGCTGTCATAAAATATTCACCAATTTTGGGAATTTTGAAGCTAATTTTTCCTGTCTCTTTGGAAGCATAAACATGAGAATCATTGATCCTTTAGAGGCAGCAGTCGGGATCTGAAAGCTTGCCATCTTGGCTTGGCAATTACTTTTGCTGTTGGAAAAAAAACCATGGGACAGCCAGTTATTGTTTAACTTATATGAGACTTTGAAGGGTTTCCAACTGCACAAGACTTTGATTTAAAGCAATGTGTAGGAAATAGCAGAGAGTTTTGAAGTAGTCTGGTGGAGCAGGAATGGTATTGATATTCCAATGCTGCTTTTAACTAAGTGTATCAACACAGTAAGAAACACCTATTCCAAATTATGGAAGTTCTAGCAGATCCTAAGCATATTTATCCAATAAAGTCGATGATGCAAGAGGCAAATGAAATCTTGATGAAGTACTCAGATGAGTTTGGTGAAGCTGTTTGCTTTAAAAGGCTCTTTTAATTGAACCATTCCCATATGAGAAAAACAGCAAAACAGACCTGAATCTGAATCTCTCTGCCACAGGCAAGGTTTGTTACTGCATTTCTGAGCCATTCCCTTCTCTTTGGAGAATGGTTGTTACTTAGGATAAATAGGCAGAAATGTAAATACTGCAAGACACCTTTGAATGATGGCAAATTATCTTATACGCTAACAAACATAATCAATTTATTAAGAGGCAAGTTGTCCAGTTTTTAGTGAGCTCAAAAGACGAACGAAACCTGTGTTCATATGCTGTCTCCATCCAGCTTGGAGTGTGGGATAAAATTCAGGTCTCCTATTTTTTCTTAAGAAGTGTGTGAGCAGTGAGGGAGAAAAGCAATGCAACAATGAGGCCATTTTAAGTTATATGAAACTTCTTGTTAAGCTGAATATCACTCATCATAAAAAATTACTTGGTTTCCCCTGGGTTATGCAGGACATGTGAATCCTTCTCCCCATTCTGTCTGCCAGAGAATAGGGAATACAACCCCATAATATCTTAACAAAACACACTCTTTTATTTCTTTTGACTTAATCTAAAATGGCTTGTAACTGAACATAACAATTTGTTCTTCAAGAAGTTGAAAACATTTCATTCAACTAAAAAGAAAAAAAATTCTGATTGTCTGAAAATACCACAAAAATCAGTTTCATTTGCCACTTGCATCTGAATCAAAAAATTTCAGGATATTATATGTACAAGTTTAGTCTTAGGCTTGCCCTAACATGGAATGGGAATTTTCTAAAGGCATTAACATTTTTGTGGACAGGAAAGCCATTTCTATCCAGCTAAAGAGGAATCATGAGAATATAATATAACTATTACATGTGACAACATGATTATGCAGATTGTCTGCAGATGTGAACCAGAAGGGCTCTAATGAATTCAGTGGGGTTCTGCTGGTTTACATTAGCTTATGATCTCAATTTGCTGCATTTTGGATGAAAGATAGAAACAATTTGTCCTGATTCTTTTTTCAGAAATCCTAGAATGCTTTCTGAAATCTCCAGTCCACATGCTCTGATTAAGTTCTCTCTTAGAATGTCAGACTACTTACCCCTGCAGTACTATCCAGAATAACTGCAGAGTAGTGTTTAAATAGTGAGAGAGTGGTGCCATTGATAAAGCAGAAATGTAGCACCACAGTAAATTTTTGAGTAGACAGAAGTAGATAAAAATAAGAGCTAGGCTGAATCCAATCCAGTTGGCTTTACTCATACAAGTTGTCACAACCCTGTAGGTTGTTGTATTCTATCCTTTAGCGATTCACTGATCATGAATTTGCTGACATTGCACTTCATCAGCAACCATGTATTGGTTACATTGAGCTCAGGGATGTTTAGAATTTAGACTGCCATTATTGTAGCTTTCTTGTCTTGCAGAAACTTGTCAGATGGGGGAAATGAAGAAATGGAATTCAGAATGAAGAACACCTACCTGAGATTTTTTGTATTGTGGAATTAGATTTTCCATTACAATTCTTTCTACTGAGGAAACATGTTCTGCACTGTCTGAAAAGTTCTGGCTGTGAGGAATCTTACATCTAGATAACACTGAAAAATATGTGTCACGTTTTCTGTACTTAATCTTATGTAATACTATGAATTCAACAACAGGTCTTCAGTTTTTGTGACTGCCCATTGCTTGATATAAATGGAACTGTTGAAACTTGATTTAAATTTTGCTTCAGTGGAAGGAAATTTTTCATCAGTTTTTATCTAGAGTTAGAAGAAACAGAAGGAGATGGTAAAACTTTCAAAAGATGGTCCTTGAATGCAGTAACAGTTCTACAATTATTATTCTGACTTTATTCTGAAATCCTTTTCAGGAAAGACCAATGTGGGAACAGTTGTCCTGGGAAGAAATATTTACACCATTTTCTTGACCCTTGCACCTTCACCTATCATGCAAACTGATTCTTGTGAAATTGATGTAGTTTTGAATGTATCTGTCTTCATGTCGTGAAAGAGACTCTAAAAGGGAGAGTTCTGGAGGCACACACTTAGCAAAGGCATTTTCAACCATACGAATGTGGCGAAAACCTTGTCAGTAAACAGTGTATAGGTGGCTTCTCTGTCTTTTATAGCAAAGCAAAACTAATTACAGGGAAAATAATGTTTTTCACAAGCAGGAAAACCTCTAGAGAATACATCAAGGGAAAAACTTCATGGAGTTTCTGTCTTCTCCATAAGAATTCTATACAAGGGTTATTCTGGTTTTGTAAGTCTGCCTGGTCTAATTAGGACTGTCTGTGTTAAGTTCACCAACAAAGATCTGTTATTTGTAAAACCCACATGCTTTTATTTTCTGCACTTATGCAGTTTTCTCTTTCTCTGCTTTTAACTTCTTTTAAGAACAATGAGATCCAAATTCTACAAGGATGAAGTATTAAATCTTTATAGAAGCAGATGTTGCATGTGTGTTGACTGCATGAATTATCAGATACATGGCTCTTAAAGAGCCTGGTGTGCTTGCCTACAAACATTATGTGACTTAATAAAATGGTTTTTATATACTATCAGACGTGTGTGTTTGCAGTAAGGCTGTGCTGCATCACATCTAAAGAGCCTGAATAAATCAGAGAGCAAACTGGAGCTGGTATTAAATTCAGGAATCAGAACATCTGCATTAAAAACAATGTAACTACGAAGAGGCCACTGCACTGTCATGTCAAACAGTGTGGATTTGGTCATTGTGATTTACAGATTTTTTGTTGGGACTGTGAGGTCAAATTCTATGCAGCAACGATTGGTACTCCTGACTTCAGAGGGGCTCTGCCTTGCTATTACCATCACGGAGTGTCTCTTAATTAGAAAATATATTATAAAAGTATAGAAAAAATTGTGTAATTTCTTATGCTTTCTATTACAGAAAGATTCTGTACAGCTATGATTAAAGGTTTTCCATCAACCAAACAATGTGTCAGAAAGGAAAACATTATAGAGTATATTGAAATACTGAGTTTGTTCAAACTGGAATTGCTAAATCATGAGAAAGGATTATACTATAGCATAAATCTAAATCATATAGAGTGCATTTGGAAAACATTTCAGGTTACTGAAGTTGAGTTATTCATGTGAAAAAGGAAGGGTAAGCCAACATTTTCCTACAACAGTGCCATACAGAGATTCCTCCACCAAATTCCTCTTGTGTTGAAAGTACTTGATATGAAGATTACAAGAAAAGGGTTTCTTAAAGTCTATTTACAAACTGCTTCAGATGTTAATCGGTCTTTCATGGCACAATTTTATATATAAAACAGATTTATTGCTAGCATTTTCTGTGTGACTATGAGAGACAGAAAAATTCACTTCAGAAAGCAGAGAGGTTATGTAAAAACTGATTACTAGTTTGAGTAGAGTTTCACCTGCCTAGGAATCAACTTGAGCATCCAGAAGTTAGATGCTTATGTCTGAGCTAGGTATTATGTGTGTACTAAGTGGTCAATGGAGAGAAAAAAGAGAATTTCAAAAAGGGATTTCTTCTGACCTGACATGTTTGAATTAGACTGTAAGACACTCACTTCCCTGTACAGACTACAAAGAGACACTACTGTAATTTAGAATTCGTGTGTTCAGCTATAGGCATTCACAGATGAGTTCCTCTTATTTAGACTGGAAGATTTAGCTACTGATTTATGGAATTAGGTGTCACAGTTTTTCCTTTTATTCCCCCCTCTCATTCACACACCCACAAATCCCTCGCAGTTTTGAATTAAGATATGAGCAGGGCTGCTGAAATCTGTATTACTGATTCCACAGCCTTAGCCTTAGGAAACAAACAGCTTTTAAAATAAATTTTTCTAATTATTTTGCAGTGTTCACAAATGTTTGGAGTATCCAACTCAGATGAGATAAAGCACTGAAATCCCTCAAGTAAGGTTGGATGAAATTACTCGGGGATTTTTCTTGCTTAGTAGTGATTCCTGTACACATTAAAAAAAAATTAAAATCTGTATCCTTCTTTTGTTCCTTGATTCAGGTGGTAAAATTGTAAAACTGATTTTGAAATTGCTACTATTTGTCTCTAGTCACTCTGGAAAAGATGTGCAGGCACTCCAAAAGTGCTGATATGTCTCATGGATCCTAGGAGAGCAGAGAGGAACATACTGAAAATGCTCATTTTAGACACTACACCACACTGATGAAATGTAGAATTAGATTCAATACTTCTAAATGCAACTTTGCCATTGCCCTCGAGTGGGACTGGATAAATAATCTCCATTCTCCCACTACCACAGTGGAGATATTAAAATATTACTATTGAATATTTCTTTGCAAAGCTGTGTTGGGAATTTTCAAATTCTTACAATACATTTGAAAATGAACTATTATATAACACTATTAAATAGCACCTAGATATACATTCAATTGTGGCTCATAATAGTTTAGCTGAGAAAAGGATTTATTAGTTTTTCGTCTCTTTATGCAATTGATGCAGTTTTTCATGCTTGTACTTGGAATTAAGGCTTTGAAGGACATGATTGCATAGGATTTATTAACATGTTTAATGTTGGATATTTGATACCCTTTTTTTTAGTTAATAGGGCAGCTAAAGTGTTTAAATTTAGGAATATTCAAAGCCTCTGCCTATGGGGAAAGAGTAATTATGTGCAAAGAGGTTTTAAAGAAAGGTTGACCATGCAGAAAAAATATTTTCATACTACTAAACTTTCCCAAGTAGAGGAGACCAATATTTGTGTTACCTCATTTCAAAGTTACTACAAGTTTTCCTGAGAAGCTTGGCATATGCCTAATAATTACTGTAAAACTGCAAGGAAATCAGCCATTCCAATTTGCTTAGATAAAGCTTCTTTGAACTGCCTTCCAACACTGGACTCCATTCATAGCACGTTTCGTTCTAACAGAGTTTCCACTGTCTGCTATGGAGGGGCAGTTTGCGTAAGTTTTATGAAGCACAGCATATGGAATTCCACATGCTATTTGTTACAACCACTGCATAAATTACATGCACTTTAGTAAAGACCTTTATCCACAGTGATAAAAAGAGATGTGTGTTTTCAACAAGATGATATTTTCAACCAGAGCGGTTTCCTCACGGCTTTTTAATCAATATTAATGCTGTTTTAAGATATTTTCTGAAGCTTATTTTATAGGTATACTTTGCAGTCCAACAGAGTTGGGCTTATCAGTTCCCGTAATATTCGTATTCAAAAATTGGAAAAATTAAGCAGTCTGCTACTTAAAGTAGATCACTGCAGGTATCTAGCAGGCACAAAAGTATCTAGCACCCCCAAAAAACAAAACTAAAAACAAAACAAAAAAACTATTAAAAACAAACAAACAAACAAACAAATAAAAACAAAAACAAAAGCAAAAAACCCCAACCAACTAACCAACTAACAAAAAAAACCCCACCATAACAACTAACTACCTTTTTTTCCTGAAAGAAGAAAAGGTTTAGTTTTCAAAGTTAATGGAAACTGAATGACAGTGAAGGGTTAGAATTAGAGCTGGATCAATCGCTTCATCAGGTGGAAAAATTTATGTCTGTCTCTCCTTCATAAGAGATTAACCCTATGTTGCAAATTTAAATGAGTTTTTTAATACAAGATAGCATTCATCATGTGCAAAGCGTATGTACTTTCAACCAGATAAGTTTTATAGGGAATATTGCATACCTGTTTATTTGCTAGCTCCCAACAATAAAATATGTAATATTTATGGCTGTTCAATTTTAAAAAAAAACGAAAGCAAAACCAAAACCAAGATGCACACTGTGCATATAAATATGCTTCTATTTATGTTTCATATTGTGAATGTTTTTTATTTCTAATTTGGAAGAAATAGCAAAAGTACAGGAAACAAATTGTGAAATGAACCTTTGCTAATCAGTCAAAGAGATTCATGTGATATTGTCAGATTACCTAAGTACAGAATAACTTAGAAGTCTGTTCTATCAACCATGGGTAGAAGCAAAGCTACTTTTATTTGATGGAGAAATATCAGAAAAATCATTAAATAATGGGATTTTTTAAAAAATTCTGCAAAACCAAGGGGATTGTGCAATGGTTTGCATTCAGCAATTTCTGGAAACTCCAGGTAAATACAAATTCTTTTAAAAATAACCAATTTTTGTTCTACTTTCTTGTAATGTGTGGAACCACTTACGGTGAAAGGATTGGAATAGGAAGTGCTGAACTTCAACCAAGTGTTCTCCATTAAGTCCTTTTTGAACCTATACTTACTTCTAGGTACTGTATTGAATATGAAATGTAGGCTGGGTCCAGATTTCTCCTCTGCCAAGGCCAGCCATTGGGAACCAGCCATGACCCAGTTGCTGAGGAGGTCTGTGCCAGCAGAGGAATTACTCTTAATGATAGAGCCATATTTTTCTCAGACTTAAAGCTGAAACCACATCTGAAATCATCATCACCTTTGTTAGTGTGTGGATATTCCCTTTTTTTTTTTACTTTGCTTATACAGTGAAGTCAAAGTTGAACCCAAGCAGTTAATATTATTGTAAACTGGGGATATCTTGAACTTTAGGACATTAAAAATAAGGGCATAGGGCTTTTAGAAACATTGGATGCTTTCTTATTCATTCTCTTCTTTAATATTTTAGTAAAGATTTTAAGCTGACTCAGATTTAAGATTTCTTACAGATATCGGATTTCAGGCACAGTGAAAAGCAAAACAATTATTGGGTGTTATCCATTAAGAAGAATTCAAATAGCAACTGTTAACAATCTGTAACACCAGGGTAGCTGAGGGCTTTTCTCTGTGTCATAAAAGACCCTCAAAGTTACCATAAAGCTTCATTCACTTTAAGTGTGATAGGTTACACATGTGATGGTTTATTTTACAAGCAAAATCTGCATGTAAGCCGCAAAGCGCCTGAACGCTTGGATTGAAAGATGGAAAAATAAACAACAACAATTAAGGGATCAAGCATTCCAATATTGCTCCTATTATATCGTGTGATTTTATTTTCCTGAAAGCACTTCAGAGAAATATACTGCCAAATTAGGACCTTTAATCTCTTCTGAGATGATCAGTGATATGTGGATATTCTGTTCAGAAAAACCAGCATTAACATGTTGACTACAGAAAACATTTTCTTTAAAATCTGTCCCGAATAATCTGAAACTTTAAATAAAAGCTTAACTATTGGAATCATCTGCCAAGTTAAAATACAAATTATTTCATTCTAATAAAAGTTTTATAATAATTATATAAATGAGTTCATTCTAATAAAAATGGTGTTCATTTGAAGGTGTATTATACACACTGAATTTTAACCTAAGCATGTTACTACAAATAAAAATAGGTATATTTTTAAAGTTTTTGTAGCTTTGGAAAGTACCCATGAAATTGTGTTCCATAGAGCTAACATTCTTTTTCAGTTTATACTATGTTGTGCTTTGATTGTGAAGTTCATGCAGTTCATTGCTGTTTTCAATACTAAAAAGGTTTAATTGGATATATTACAGAAGAGTATTGTACAGAGGTATTGCAATGAAGTCTACAAAAGGTGCTTCCGATTGTTGATTTTTAAGTCAAACTCTAATTCTGTATGCAGGTACCTGAAGAAAGCTTAATGCAGCAAAGTCTGCAGTACTGGAGCAACTGGAATCTATCAGTGATGTATTTAAATACACATATTTTCGCCAGTTATTAACACCCAACTTTCTTAGACACTTCATTTTTTTAAGTACTTTGTGAGTATTAACTTTTAGAATGTCACGTATTCAGAAATAGAAGAGATTGTTATATTTATAGAGATGTGTTTTAAAAAAGTGTACTGGATAAAATCTTTTCCAAAAAATTCTACTAGGTGGTGTAAGGTTTTCTTAATGATTTATTTTTATCTGACTTCGGAAGGGACCTTATTTTATGAATTTTACTATCCTTAACAAAAAATAAAATATCAAGTTTTAGTTTAAAATAAAATGGCAACTTGCACAAAATTCAGACATTTAATCGAAGCAACTCATTAAGAGGCAGGAATGCCTAAAAATTTAGGAAAAAGAAGTTAATATCTTACTTACAAATAGAAAAAAAATTAATTACTATTTTCCCCCAACATTGCTATCTACTTGGCAAGGCAATATTATGTGTATTTTTCTATAAGTACAGTGTCTTTAATCACCACAGAGACTGTATG
Source organism: Acanthiza pusilla (assembly GCA_036630365.1). Lineage (NCBI taxonomy): Eukaryota > Metazoa > Chordata > Aves > Passeriformes > Acanthizidae > Acanthiza > Acanthiza pusilla. The sequence continues at coordinate 43,131,785 of JAXCHO010000079.1, forward strand.
AAGAACATTGTACATCTTCAGCAGAAAACTTTTACTACCTCAACACCCAAAATACCTGTCAAGAAAAAGCTAGATATTGATTTTGAGGGAATAGTGCCACCTGCTGAGCTAGTATCTTCCATTTCTGTGGAGTTCTGTAAACACAGATTTAATCCAGTGTTATGAACTTGAAAAATCTTCCACTCCTAAATCTTTGAACATTATTCTTATGGTTATAACTTGTTGGGTCTTCTTTTAAAATTAAATTTATTCTACTAGCACTTAAATTAAAGGCTAAACTTTGGATGCAGCCCATACCTACTAACAGGTTTGTGCTCTAGCACAGGAGGCTCACAGCCTCTGTGATATTACGAAGTGCTGGGGGAACATAAATAATGAACATTGTAAGTCCAGGCTCTTATCTAAGGAAGGAAGTCCACTCTTTTCAGTTGAATTTCATTGGCAAACCACAAGTTTTTTGCAAGTAACTAAGGGAATTGTTTTAGCTTAACTTAAAATAATATATATCCTATGCATAGCAATGATATTTATGTCAATGTAATATTTTAAGCTGTTTTTTTACTGGGCTCTCAAGAGACAACAGATGATCCAAGTAAAACAGAAATGCAGAAGTTTTGTTTCATTTGAGAATATTTTATTTCACAGCCTTAATTGTGTGCTTTGATGTGATCAAATACCCTATGTCTTTGCTATAAGTTCAGTTAGGAACCCCATAAATCAATAAAAAGGCATCCAAAGTAAATGGACTGGAAAATAAACATTTTTCTTAAAAAAGAGTAGAACACTGATCCTGCTTTTCTTAACATATAAAATAAAACCCTGCATCACTATGTATCAGAGTAAGGACTAAAACCTTCCCATGAGTAATAGAATTCCTTTTTAGAAAAACCTAGAAAGTGTTTTCTGAGGTGGTGGGGGGGACACAAGTATAAATAAGAATTTTAAGTATTTTAGTATGAAGTGTCTAGGTTGTGTTCCTCGAAGACCTGCACTTGACATTGGAGATAGGAGTCTATTATATACCAAAATAAATCAGATTTTATTACAGTCTTTACAAAAATGTCAAGAAGTGTTCAAGGAGAGGGGATTTTAGTAGCCACAAATGGGAAAAAAATCATCATCATAAGACAGTCTTCCCATTAGAAATGGTTGGCCCTTGTGCCATTTTTCAAATCCCAGTGGCTTGGCAAGTGAACAGTACTCAGTAGAGTCCTACAGCTCATTCCAAAGTATATTCTTGGGAAGTTCACATTATTTTGGAATAATTTAACACAGGTATAGTTCATGAAATTTCTCATACTTATTAAATCCTCATAATACTATAATGATATAGTTTACAGATCGTATCTAAAAAGAAAACCCCCAGAAAAGGTATAAAGCTACTGGGTTTAATCATAGTATATTTAAAATGGTTTAAGTCAAGCTTTTTGCCAGCTCTGGTTATCAACCAAGGAAGGAGACACTTTATTTTCACTTGATCAGAGTAAAGATGAAAAACAGCAACCTTGATCTACACTAGAATTTCTAAAGTTACATTGATAGTATTTGGTAAACCACATTATACAAGTCTTGTATTTCCACTGTGATTGCATGAGTAGAAACTGGGGTTCTAGTGCAGACATTTACGGGCTTTTTTTCAATTTCAGTTTCTGTAACTAGTGTATAGTATCTTCTGTTTCTAGATTTTTTTTCCAAAATTTTGACCTCTGCCTCTCAAAAAAATACAAAAGACCATTAAAAGTGTTGCAAGAAACTGACTGGAAAGTAATCATAGAACAATAAACCCCAAGAAGTTCAGTAGAGAACTAGAATGCTGCTCTTATGCGGTGATCTTTACCCAATCTATACATTATACATCTCCTGCTCTACATAATATAAAGGATCATGGTACAAATAAATCAGAAATTACTGTAGATTACATGAGTCACAATTGTGGCAATTCCTATCAACTAAGAATCATTCTGACATGACCATTTTTCAAGGCATGAAATGGGTTATATTCTTCAATAAAATAGCAAAGAGGAAGTTTAATAGGATAGAAATGTCTTTCCTTTTGCCAGGCTCTCTTAACTCCCACTCATGGGTTGTTTTGATTCATGCCAGAGAAGTGCTCCTGTTCAGACATACGGCATGTTCCTGTTCCTACTGAAGCCTGGTGGATTCGAAGGGAGTTAGGTCACATTCTTAAAATGGGTTCTGAGCAGGCAGCAAAGAGCACAGATCAGCTCTTTATGAACAAGTTTCATTGTAGTCTGGCACTTCTGAGCCAACACTTCTCCCCCGCCTTCGCTCAGTCCAGTGGCAAGTTGGCCATCTGTCCATAAGGGAGAAAGCTTTGATATGTATGAGCCACTCAGCTTTTACTCAGCTTGGAAGCATTCTGCACATCAGTGTGAAATGCTCTTAGAAAACCTACCATGACAGTTTTATGAATGGAGTCCATTGTAAATTTAAACTTTGAAGTAGAATTTATGGACTATGCTTAATGCTTAAAAAGGGAGTCAGCTGGGGCAGGTATCTTGGAAAGTCTCTGTGGCTCATGAACATTGAGCTCCAAAGTGAGCCAATTTTTGCTTTGCACCTCAGAGACTGATTTCTTCATTTGAAGAGATTTTTTCTCTTTCATAGTCCTGATTAAATGAAATAAGGGAAATTTTTTTTTAAAAAGACAATAAAAGAAATCAAGCCAGTAAAAACTAAAAAAAAATAAAGTTCTTGCATCAATATATGCACAAGAAATTAAAGCAGAAACAACAAAAATTTGAAAAAAAAAATTTCCTTACTTATTGAGCAACTTTAGAGTTAATTTTCCAGGAAGTTTAAAGAGCTAGAAGTTTATATTGAACTATACATGATACTACTATGCAATAGGCATTGCTTTGTCCTGACAGTGAAAAAGAATCTTGGAATGAAGGTTTCCTGTGTTCATGGTTCACATGGAGTTTTGCAGACTTCGGCACCTTTTGTAGCTAGGTTTTCCTTTGGACTCTAAGGCTTATTATCATCCAACAAAAAATTATTTCTAGAAACAAGTGTTTGATTGCTGTTGATGGCATCTTGAAGCTTTTTATGCCTTAACTACTACCCCTCTGCCTCCTTCAGTTGTCTGATCCAAGAGCTTTCATCATTTAACTACACATTTTTCAACTGAGTTTCTGCATTTTGTTAACTCTTCTTTCCTTCATCCCTAAACCCTTTCATAATTTTCAATTCCTTTCCATTTCTTTCCAGCTGGCCAAATGATTCCCTTCCTTGATTCAGATACTATCACCCCAAACCATCAAACCATTGTAATTGGTTATTCCCAGTACATCCTTTCTGTGTGGGCATTTTGCCTATTTTTGTTCTCATCTGACTTGTGTTTTAGATTTTGCACACTTACTAACAAGAGACAAGCTAAGAAAAGTGTTTTGGCACAGTCAAGAGAATTAGTATTGATTAGTAGCTCTGCATTATGGATTTTCTTTTATACTGTCTTTGATCAAAGCCTTTTACATTATTTATTCTGTGTTTATAGTAAAATGGTGGCTCGAGTAGACAGTACACTGCTTACCTGCAAGAGGTGACCAAAGTATCTCTGAGTCAGGCAGCTGCAAATGCTCTCATTCTCTGGGAATATTGTTTTTTCATTAAGTATTTCACTTTGCTGCTCCTCACACTAACACATCCATTCTGGGACCTAGAATTCTTGTCCAATTAACTCTGAATCTTCTCTACTGTTAAACTAACCCCAAAAATTTTTTTATGTTTCAGATTATTTTAGTATAGAAGAGGCATTGCTATTGAAGTAAAAGTTTCCTGTGTTTTCTCTAGTTAAATTCCTTTAGAATACAGTGGGCTTACATATTATGTCCTACACCATCAACCTTCCAATTCCTCAAGCTATCATATTGCCTGCATCTTAGTTTTTCCCTCAGCTGCATATTCCCTTGATAACTTATCATACTTCATTATATAGATACAGACCCAGATTGTCTTTCTAAAGATATTCTCTCAATTATCAACTTTTATAGTGAATTGCTCTAATCTCAAACTCTAATAACACTCTTGGAAGCAGCAACATGAAGAAAGTAGGGAAAGGTGTTTATTAAAAGTGTAAATTATTTTACATATGAAACCAAATTGTTGAAAGGAGACTCGTTTTATCAACTGCATAAAAAAACCCACTCATCTTTTACTTTGTTTTTAATAGTCAGCAAATGATATATTAAAAAAAAAATAAAAGAAAAAAAGAACCTTTCATGTCATATATAAGGGGATGCCTTATCTATTCCCCTAGTGGTCAGTGGGAAGGAATTTGTAACACTGAAGGCTGATACAGCTTAAATGCTTGAAAATATATCTACTTAAATAATTTACTTGTCTCATGAACAATAAAGGGATGGAAGCTGGGCCAAGAATGATCAGCACCAGTTCCAAAATGAATATGCATCTCAGTGTCTGCTGGTATGAGATTCTGGAATGGTTTCAGGATCTGGCTGCATGGTAACTAGATGTGCCACTTAGTAAATTAAATTAGTAATTTAATTCTGTGAAAGTACCAAAGAAACTAGTGAAGTTAAATCAATGCTGAATTTGAACCCTTTTGTCAAAACACAAACATGATTTGATTGAAACATTTGCATTAGCCACGTTTTTCTGTGAGTGACTTGAGTGTAAGATTTCTTTCACTATTAACCATTCATCACACTGGAAAAGGCCTAAGAAATTCATAACTCTTTTTCAGAATGTATGAAGAACATAGTTATGACCACTGATTTATTTTTCTAAATATAGATTTATTTCTAAATATAGATTTAATCCCAAATGTCTGAAATAATAAATTCCTTTCATAAATCTCCAAATTACCAATCTCTGAACAAGCCAATGTCACTTGTTGAAAATGAGAATGAATCAAGGTGAGTAGCACCCTGACCTTCAAGTCAAGTACTGATTCACACAAAACATCTTAAAATCCAATAAGAAATATTATTGGCAATCGAGCTTGTAGAATTGCTTTTCAATTGCAAAGATCAAGGTCTGAATTTCATTCTAAGGACAAGCTTTAATAGTTATAGCTGTTCCTTATTTCCTGTACATTTCCTGTCCTAGAAAAGAGGCTTTCAGACCAACAACATGCTGCTCGACCTCTGTGTGAAGCTTGAGACAATAAATTAATGGATTTTTTTTTTTTGCTCAGGTTCATCTTTTATTTAAGATAAATTCGTGTCTCTTTCTAAAGCCATGACAGTAGAGGTAAGCATCGCCTTTAAATGACTGTGTGAATAAAAAATAGAGTGATGGGTTTCTTTCAGTTTTGAAGATCATCATCAAAGGTTGAAAGAGACTGTGAGAAAAGGTTTTGAATGTGAAGTTAAGGTATGCTTGCCCCCGGAAAGCGTATGGTCAGTTAATTCATTGCTCTTTTCGGATTTACCTGGCCACAGGTCAAGTTAGGACACACTTGAAAGAAATAAAAATTATCTTGCTTCAGTAATTCCTTTTGCCTGAGACCTGAAGTATTCTCATGATGTTTGTAGTCAGAGCAAAGATATAAATGAAACTTAAAAGGGTCTGTTTCAATCAAACACGCAGTACAGCTTCTAGAGGCAACACCATGATTTTCATGGCTCCTGAGCTGGTTTGTATCTTAAATTGGACTCAAAAGGAGAATGGTGCTTGATTAGATAACCTATGATTAATAAGTCATTCAAGTGTATGAAAATATTCCTAAATTCCTGTGTACCACCTTCCCATCAGATTGGCTTTGCCTTCTAAAAGCATTTGGTGCAACAAGGGAACAAGGTCAATTAAACTAAAACAGTCTTTCATCTTACTTTTCCAAAAGTTTATTTGAAAAGGAAGATAAGTTTACTATTACAGTTCTAAAGTCATTACAGCCAGGAAATCATTACCAAAAAATGCAACTTATTGTACTATTAATTTAGCTTTATCTACTGAAATTGTGTTAGATTTTCATTTTCCTACTTTGTAGTAGTGTAGTCTTTTTAACCCTACTCTGATTCTGGCATCATTTGGAATTTCAATTACTCCTTTAATCATCAGGAATATAATCGGATGCCGGAGTCACATGTTACCTTATTCTACTGGAAGTGTTCATGTATTACTTGATTGCTGTAAGTGATGAGACCGCACACAAAGTGAAAGCAGACTAAGGACAAATTACAGAAAAAACCCCACAACTCTATCCCTCATGCTTATCATGTGGTTTGGACTGAACAGAGACAATGTGACTCTATCTCATAAACAAGCTGGCAAATTCTATAGCTCAGAATATGAATAGGCTGGTGGCAGCAATCTGGTTTCAAATAACTCCAATCAGATCCTTAGGCAAATGTGTGGGCCTTGGATTTTTGAGCTGGGACTCTTAAACCTTCTCAATAGATTTCCAGCGTTTTCTGGTTTCAGCCGACATGGAAACAGCCACTGAAAATTTAACTTACAGATGTGTTCATTAATCAGCTCAACCACTGGCATTTAAAGATCTGTAAGCTCTGCAGAAATATGACATCCCTAAAGTTTTCTTTCCCTGCCCCTACAAAAGTAATATTTAAACAAGCAGCAACTTTTGCAATGTTTGCAATGAAAACAAGTTATTAACCAAATAGATGGCTAAAATCTCTACTATTATTGAATGCTGATTAGACAAGCCTTGAGAAAATACTTTCTTGTTTGGCTTTTATTGTGTTGGTTTTTATCTTTCTTTTCTTTTCTTTTTTTTTTTTAACTTTTGAAAGAAGTGGAAAATTTTGACATTTGCAGTAATATCGGTAGACCTCAATCCTCCTGATTTTCCATAGCATGATGATTGTTCACTCATCTATGACTTACATTGCATACTACTTTGAAAATTACAATGGTTTATCTAGATATTTCCTTGTCTCTGTAATACCCTTCAGAAAATAAATCATGTAACCACTCAATCCCTAAGGTGCCTCCCAGACATTTGCTCTTTTAACGTGGTATTCACTGAAGTTAAGCTACTGTGAGCATCAAACTGCTGAAGGTCACACTTTCATGTATTTAAGAAAACTATCTAATTTATCTAACAAAACTTGTTACCTCTAGTAGTCTGGCTAAAATGAAAACTCAATAAAAGTGCAATTGCAAATTTATACCAACAGCATTTTTCTGAAAGGTGAAAACCACATTTTGGGGTGATTAATCTGCACAGTAAATTTGTCTTATTGTAAGTTGGTAAACACAGCTGGTTCTGAGGCAGGTCTCAAGTGGCTTGGTGTGTTCCATCTGTGATGGTTACTTAAATATAAAAAGTTTTGCTTCTGACAATATCATAATGTGTTTTTCAGGTTACAGAAGGAATGTGGGAAAGTTTCTATTTTGCCAGAAAAGGCAAATGTTCTGGAGAGGCCAGGGGGCACACATCAGCTGATAATTCAATATAATTTTTTTTCAAATGTTGAAGCACTACATTGCAGGTCAGGAATACATATCAAAGCACACCAAAGATGCGCTTTCATCTCGTAACTTACCATGCTATGACACCTCATCTTTTCAGTGCCCAACAGCCTTTTGGACATTCTGTTTTCCTTTCCAAGTAATGGAGATAAACTGACCTTTTTCAGGTGTCCAAGAAATCGAAGAAACTTGCGGTGGTGGTTCAAGATAATGTTTCTAATAAACTATTTTTATTTTATATTGTTTGCTTAAAAAGAAGGCATTTTATAAAAGTCTGAATTGGACTTCTGTAGAAAAGTTTTCTGGTGTTCTTTTCTTTCCTTGGTTTAAGTATTTTACTTGTTTGTAAACAGGAAATTACATTATTTCTTATGTTATGTTATGAAATCTGATTACATTTTTGCATATACATTGGGTCTGAGTCCCTACTTACACTGCTTGACATGGCTGAACACAGCAAGAGAATCTCTGGATCACTGTCCTTATTATCTTTGGTGATTCTGGGTTTCATTTCATTAACTTCTGCTCTGCTGTGTGACCTTCTGACCTTTTACTTCAATCTGTCAGAAAGAGGTCATCCACGTATACCCTTAATTTCAGTAGATCTTGAATTTTTTGCTGGACAGTTCTCACCTTGGATCAAAACCACTCATTTAGGAAAATGGGCCTTTTAAGGAGAGACATTATCACTACCTCAATGCCTTTCTGTATAAAACTGCATTTGTCTACAAAATCTTTCTTTTAATTTGTTAATTTTTAAATTCTTCTTTGTAATTTATGAACTTGAAAGAGTACTTATCAACAAAAATATTTTTAAGTTTCCATAAAAAGGTGAAAAAGAATCAGTCCAGGTGATCCAAAGAGGATGAAGCTATTTGTGGATTTTGTACTTACTGTGTAATTGTTAATAATGTTTCTATGCTTGTTTCACTTGGAACCCCTACAACATCCATCCAATCAAACAACTCCATACACTTTGGAAATAATTCTGAGAAAATGTGTTAAAACTCTCATTCTCAAGCCAAAAGTTAGATTTATACAAGTGTGTGAAGCAACCCATTTGGGGAATTACACAATTTTGCCATAACCTTATATTTATATTGTGAAAAGAAATTTCCCATCCTTTCCTACAGCACAGTTAAACTGACTAAACCAACACAGCTATCGATCAAAATGGTTCCTTTCTTTTTATCAGAACAAACCTAGCAATGACAGCCAAATATGAAACTGGAATTAAACCTTCTGGCTCTGTGGCTGCTTACTGATGGCCTTCACCAAGCTCTTGGCTTCTGATATTCACTCCAGGACGTTGAGGCTCCCTTAGCTCCTTCCTGCTACTGCCAATGCTGCAGATGTGGAGCAAACAAGGCATTGTGGCTGTTTTTGCCCTGCCCAGCTGTGTCTGGAGCCAGTCTGCACTTTATCTGTTCTCATACTAACGTACACATTGTGTTTAAATTTAAAAAAGGGAAAAAACCTAAAAACAAACAAACAAAAAAAAACAACCACCAAGCAACCAACCTGGTTTTGTATGTGTAGTGTGGAGACGATTATTTTATTGATTTGAGTATTTTTTAGTCACTTTGAGGAAATAAAATCTGAAAATCTATCTTCAGAATAAAAGCATTGGAAGCTCTGTCTGTAAGCCTAGGGATATCCATTAGGGAATATAGGGTGCTAAGGGAGGATGGGGTCTTCCAGTTATTTTATGTCCCTAGAAAATTAATTTGTCCAGCGAAAATCCAGTGAATAAAGGAGAATGACAATGATTATATCCAAACACACCACAGTAAACTACTTTAGAATCTCACTTTGTTCTCCTGTTAGCCTGCAACAAAGTTTATCCCAAATAAGATTTTCAAGACTTTTGCCTCAATCCAAAAAATACAGATTGTTTAAACATAAATTACTTAAAATTCTTTAATTAGGAAAAAAAGTTCAAATATACTATGTTGAGGGATAGTTTATAAACGGCCTATAAATCTATTTTAAAATGTCAGAGAAAATAACATCTGGAGGAGGTAATGGCTGAGGAAAAATTTGAATGTATTTCTAAGCCAATATATGAACATAAACGTTTAGTTCAATATGTTCTGTAATAGACTAGCCAGGCTATATACACATGTATTCCTATAAAAACCTACATATTTAGCCACTTATGCCATAAAACACATTTTAAAAACATATACAAGTCTCTAAAAAATTCGACAGTTAACTACAAGCTGTATTATGTCAGCACATAGCTTGAGGTCAATTGGAACTCTTTGGTACATTTTTAGGGAAAAAATCAATCTTTTCCTGAGCTTCCTACAGTTTTTATCCACCATCAGAAAAAAACCTGGCATACTATCTGCAAGATTATAGATGCAGTCTAGGGAAAGATAAGACCCCATTCTTAAAAGAATTCCTACAACTTTTGCCACTTTCAGTAGCAGTTAATAATGCCTAATACTAGCTCTCTGATTGCCAAAATATTTTAGCATCAGTACTAGCAATTATTTTTAAGCTCTCAGTAGGGATGTAGCAATTTATCTGGAGTTTTTTAAATCTAAAATAGATTACCTTGATTGCTGGACTAGTTTTCACCTAAAAACTCAACTGCCTTCACAGTTCTCATAATTTGTGCTTTAGCTGCTTGATTTGAAATCTAGTGTAAATCCCACTAATAGAGAAATATGTAAGGACTTGCTGACAGGCTGGTGACCTGTCCCTAGTGGGGCTCCCCAGGGCTCCATCAGCCCAGTTTTCTTCAATATCTTCATTAACATCTTGGACACAGGAGTCAAAGGAATACTAAGGAAGTTTGCCAATGACACTAAACTGAGAGGAGCTCTCTTCTCCCTCTAGGGCAGAGAGGTCCTGCAGAGAGACCTCAAGAAATTAGAGGATTGGGCAATCACCAGCCATATGAAGTTCAATCTGGGAAAGTGCCAGATTCCGAACCTGGGATGGGGCAATTCTAGTTCTGTGCATAGGCTGGGGAGTGAGAGGCTGAAGAGCAGCTGCAGAAAAGGACCTGGAGGTCCTGATCAGGCTCCATTCTGATGGATCCCTTCCAACTCATCATATTCTATGAGTCTATGATTTTATGATTCTATGACTTCCATATCAGATTGGAGAAACTGTTTGACATCATTTTCACAATTGAAGCCACCTGAGACTGGGTTTTACCCAGTACACAATACTTGGACTAGCTCAATATTTGGCATTTCTCATCTGCACTAGACCTGAACACACAAATCAGTGTTAACAGTGAAATGAATCCATGAAACCAAATGAGATGATTTCTCCTCTCCCATGTATGTGCTGCTACGTATTTGGTTTGTGGAATCTCTCAGTGCTCTGCAGAGCAGTCTTTGAGATCTAATGTTTGTACATTGCCAGACTCCCTTTTCTCGGTGGAAAAAACGGTTTGTGATTACAACAGAGCTTGCACAGCATGGCCCACAAACTCACTCATGCAGCAGGAAAAGTGTCAGAAGATTGGGAAAACATATGGCAGTTTGAATCAACCTGTTAAATTTCTGGAACTAAGTATTTAGCACTAACAATACCTGAAGAATATCACCATGAAGGTATAACAAACTTTTCGTAAACTGAGACAAAAACTGGCAGTTTACTTTTCTCATTATTCTTACTCCAATATATTCCTTAGTTTCTAGCACTCTGTTGTTGTTGGAGGATCTATGCATCACAAGGTTGGCTTTACAGCTTTATTTCTTCTGTAACTGCCTATCTATGTAATTACCTGTGCTGCCCTCTGACTGCCCTCAATCTGTCAGACCATCTTTGCCTCGCTGTCAAATGAGACACACCATCTATGATGGGGCAAGTTCTGAAACATCTGTAGAGGAGTGACTAACAACACTGAGAGTTTGTGCATCAATTTTTCAAGATCCCCCTTTTTAGCAAAACCTAGTCCTTAGTTTGAAATGAAGAAGTTTTGTGTCAAGAGGTGGCTGTTGCTTTACAACTGGAGAAGCAACACCAGCGCAGCTAAGAGTTGTTAATTTACAGTTTAAGGTGTCCCCAGGCCAGCTTCTCTTGCAGGGATGGCAATCTTGGTTACAGGGTAACACACACTGAGTTTCTCATTCTCCTTCTTTACCACAGTGTTGCCAGCAGATGCAGCAGTTTTTGCAGCAGTTTTTGCAGAAATTTCTGGGCTCCGTCTTAAAACTTTCTAGGTCTTTTTGAGACTTGTTCTGGTATCATCAGGGACCTTTCTTATAGACACTGAGGGAACTTCTTTTGAACTTGAAATGTACTATTACTCATTGAAAGTAACTCATGCTGCCTTCTAAGTCACTGTATCACTGTAATATAGTGAATACGGAATATTTACACCATGTCCCTTTGAAAAGATACTCATGGCAATTATGATGAAAACACTATCATCTGCTTCTTTAAAATAGTCCATTTATTTTCATTGTAATCCTCACAAATGCTAGTCAACTACACATCATGATACTCCTTACTAAGGACGCCTGTTGAATGTGAAAAATGCAATTCTCCTATTCTTTTCCCTTCCCTCTTACAGCCTTTTTGGTTGAAAGCTGTGGAGAAAAAAAAAAAAAAAAAAAAAAAGAAAAAATTTGGCCAGATAGTAATAAACTGATTTCAGGCAAAATTACCCTTCTCTGTATATGGTATCAGGATGTTTGTGGTAATAAAGGATTACTCTGGTGTTTCAGCCTTCCAAGAACAGGTAGGGAAGCACACTGTTCCCAGGCTGAGAAGCTAGATTTCACAGTCGCCACTGGTCATCCCAAGCCTGTGGCACAGTTTGCAGAACACGTTAACAATGCACCAAAAAATCTTTAATGTGGTAACTGCAGGAGCAGACAGAGAACACAGTTATTGTACAGAGCTGGGAATATTTTCTGCATATTTTGGATGTGTCGTCTTTTTGCAGTCATAAAATCTTACTAACCTTTTATTTTCTAAAATATTTGACATTTATGTTTAGTTACACTTGAGGCTAAGTTTTTGGATGATTTTGAGGGGTTTGTTGTTTGCTGCGGTTTTTTTACTGAGGACAAAGGGAAGTTTGTAAGACAGGTTTATTGACTGTCTAGAGTACTTTATATTCCAGTTTCTCTTGTCACCTACACAAGTAATCACATATGTTTTTAGCTTAGTTTCAATGCTTTCAGCCAGACTGATGTCTGGACTTTTATTTCACAGTGTCTGGGCTGTTGCTGAGAGGATTCAGAGCTCCACTGAGCATTCTCTACTTCCATACAGAGCACATACACAACATATGTTTCACACTTCTGTCAAGAATCAGAACTTCCCCGCATTGTGCCATGCTGCATTTTTCCTGCTCTCCTAAAGCATAAAGGGATGTACCACTAGCCTTTCTTATCTGTCTGTGAAACTAACTTTCTTCATGCCACAGCACTGACATCTAGTTTGAAGGATATGATGTAATGGTATTGTAAGTGTTAATTTTTACTGCATTACATTCCCTGGTTTTAAATGACAGGTTCCACAAGTGATGCTTCTTTCATATCGGGCTAGGTACAAATTCAGGGACATGGCTCATCTGAATACATTCTAATGGACTGGATGCTCAGCAACTGCTGCTCTTTTTCATATATGAATTTTAGGCGGGGTTGGCTTTTTTCCTGTTGTTGTTTTGGGTTTTTGCTTTCTCATTAAGCTTCATGTTGATGGAAACAATGCCGAATAGCTTGTTTAAAACAGTGTTTAACCAAAGACTAAGAAAGAATATTGATCTGTAATTCTTTTGAGCAGCTACACAGTAAAAAGTAAAGAAGAAACTTTTTTTGGCACACATTGGGTGAAGAGATGCCAAAGGTAGGGTTATTTTGGAAGCATTATCTATCATTATTTGGAAGCATCTCTATTTAGACATGCAGGCCTCAGTGTCCTTGGAGTAGTTCTTTATTCTTTCCCTAGTGTTTTAGTGCTGATATCAACATTTTGGTGATGTAGGCACATTCATCATGATAGACTTTACATGTGCTCTGAAATAAATATTTCTGAGTTCTGATCAACATAAATACGCCTGAGAACGCATGCAATATGAGCACAGACTACAGGAAACACAAATGAGAACATCTGTAACAGCTTGGGGGTAATAGAAGAAGCAAGAAGAGACAGACTTCAGTAAGGCTTTTGATAGGGTATCACAAAAAATCCCTGTAGTCATATTATAGTCAAGAAAGATATGGACTAGACAGGTGGACTGCAGGGAAGGTGAAAAACTGCTTGGGTTGCTGCATTTGGGATTGTGTCAATTCTTTGAAATCTCTCACTTTAGCTGTGCATAGTTTCAAAGAGTTGAACTGCTTTAATATAAAAAAGCTATTGTTCAAAATCTGAGGCTGGGCTACAGATAATGTTCCTAGGGTTTAATGTAGTGCCTACACTGTTTAATGTACCCACAGAAAACCTGGGGAATGGGACAGGAACACAGCCTTACCTCCTTCACGAGTGGCACCGGTTGGGGCAGTGTCAAACCCCAGCAGGGCAGAGCTGCCCTTCAGAGGAAAAGGACCTTGGAAACTAAAATTATGGACCCAGAGAAGTGGCATGAATTTCAACAAAAGCACATGTGAAGCTCTAAACCCAGGCAGAGACCTTGCTGAAGCTCTGTCCTCAGAAATTTTCAAAACACCTTTTTTATAATCTAACCTTGAATTTAGCCATCCTCCAAGTAAGAGGCTGGATTAAAAACCTCTGAAATTCTCTCCAACTCATTTTTTTCTGTTTCTGTGAGTCTACTATTTGCTTCAACACCCCCCCAAAAAACAACAACAACAACAATTTAAAAAAAAAACAAAACAACAACAAAAAAACCCCAAAAAAACAAATTAAAAGAGCTTGAGAGAAAGTTAAGTGAAAAGTAATCACAGAAATAACACCAGTAGCAGATTAAAGATTTGGGTAGAGATTTCTCTTGTTCTTCTGGTAAATCAAACTACTATTAGTGCCTATTAAGATGTCCTGTTGAAGCACTGTGTAGTAAGTGATTGTTAGAATCAAGTTCCAGAGGAATTTTTTATCTCTGTGATTACGTCAGTGGGGACTGTTGGATGGCCTGAGTTGCCTTCTGATAAAGGAAGATTCCTTCAATCTCTTATGATCTTTTCTTGTGACAAAGGTGTAGCTTTTGGCCTTTTACTATTGGTCTTAAGCTTGAAGGCATGGCCATGCAAACGTCCTCCTTGCAATCCCCCACTTCTGTGGCTGTCACAAAGTTCTTATCTGCCATAGAGGTTTGGGTTCTGTGTCAGAGCATTGCTCTCTGACTCAGTAATCCTGTGGTGTCTAACTGTTGAGGACCATCTATGCTCCCTTTTGAGGTTTCCTGAAGCCTGTTTTTCTATAATTTCTTTTCCTTTTTTTCTTTGAGAGACGTAAGAAAATTCTTCTGTGGGTTCATTTAGGAGTACACATTGCTGACTAAAACTTGCTTTATTTTTTATAAAAGATAGTATTTTCAGTTGTTCTTGCTTTGTTATTTTTGGAAGTAAGGAGCATTCCCGTGCAGTGTGCCAGTGTTGGCAGACACTGAGCTAACGAGCTGAAGTGCTTCTGCATAGTGAAGGGTGAAGAACACCAGGCTAAGCTTTCAACCCTCTCCCTCACCCCTAAATAGAAAACAGCAGTGCTCTGTAAATGCTGTGAGCTGAGGGTTAGACTGCTTCTTTGGTGAAGGAAAACTGGTGGAAATGGCCAAATGACAGCTTGCCCTGCAGCACAGAGCCAATGAAAATAGCTTGAGACCGTATCTCAGGGCAGTAGCCTGCTAGTCTGGCAGTCCAAGGCTACTGCAATAGATTCAAGTTTCTTCCAGGTCATGAGCTAAAGGATTCTTAGAGCCACTTCAGCCTGTATAAAAGGAAATAAATTGCTCAAGCATGTTTTTCCAATGCAAACATCCATGATGAGCCGTCTTCCCCAGTATGTAACTGGGGCAGCACAAGTACAGATTTGGAGATCAGTATCTGCTTTTCTAACGATCCTTTTAAAAGCTGCATTTGGACCCATATAAAGGGAATAATGAGAAATACAGACAAGAAGGAGGATGGATTATATTGCTATTTTTATAACTGTTGTAATTCATGTTTATCTAATTCATCTCCAGTAGAGGTATCTAGCATGAAATTCCCCTTTTCTATATTTCTCTGAGCTGACTAAGCTAGTTAAAGAGGTGAATAGGTTCAAGGAACTTTGTCCCAAATGGGTATGAATGAAAAAGCAAGCAGATGTTAGAGGGGATATGATCAAGGGAGTTTTTGATTCTGCAATTACTACTGGAATAGAGAAGCAGCCTTAATATATTTATGTATTTAAATATATGTATTTATATTTATTTGAATTTTAAATACATACATTGACACATGTCATATGAAAGGGGTCACACATGAGAACTGAAAGCCTTGGTTGTAGAAAAAATATATAAGCAAAATTAATAACCTACTGTCTTTTACCGTAAAATTTCTGTTTGCTTCTGTCTAACATGGTAACAGATATTTCCCTAATTCCCTGTGATTTCACTGAATGATCAAATGCAAAGGTGACCATTAGAGCTAAAAGAGTCTCTGGACCTAAATCAATGCTGCCATAAATATCCCCAGGACTACAAAATTTTATCCATAGAGAAACATAATTCATGTTGGCAATGAGTTCTTACGGTTTCAGTATATATGACTTACTGAAAAATTTCAAAACAAACGTCAAACCATTTTAGTGTGTTTTGGACCAAAGAGGTGCTTATTATTATATCATCATTGTAAAATATCTGTGAAAAGATGTGATTCTGTTGGCCCAAAGCAGAAAATATAGAGCTCTATGATGGACATTGAGGTTGGAACTAATTGCCCAATGTTTCTTCTGCAGAGACTGGAAAGAAATAGAGCAAAAATCCAACTCGTCTCATCCAAATATGGGAGTCAAAGATAAATCAACTTAAGTTGTTTCCTACAGGTTTGAATTTCTCTTCACTGACTGTGAAAGGAGTCTAAGATAATCAGCTCACATGTGGACACATACCTTGCAAATCAAACTGTAAGAATTACACCTCAATGCAAACAGCCTCAGTTAACCTCCACTGGATTTTGAGTACTTGAACTCCAAAATGAAGTAGGACACCCTCAATATGTTTGCAATTTTAGTTAAGTCACCTCGAGCCTCCCACTCCTGTCATTGACTGTCGATATCTGAAAGCAGAGAGGAGGATATAGCAAGTTTTCCATACAGGCATTCACCTAGCTCTTTCTCCTTCTCCTCCTCCTCCTCCTCCTTCTCCTTCTCCTTCTCCTTCTCCTTCTCCTTCTCCTTCTCCTTCTCCTTCTCCTTCTCCTTCTCCTTCTCCTTCTCCTTCTCCTTCTCCTTCTCCTTCTCCTTCTCCTTCTCCTTCTCCTTCTCCAGTGCAGATTTTCTCATTCATTATCCTCTCTATTCCTCCTTGTTTTTGAGGGACCTTGGTCTTTTCAGTCTTCTGAGGTGGCTATCCATTTGCTTGCCTGATCTTTCCCTTATTATTTATTTTCAGTCATCTTTGGTTAAGTGGTGAACTTGGTAGTGTTGAGTCTATGATTGAACTTGATGGTCCAACTTTTTCCACAACAGAGAAGGAAACCAGCAGTTACTAAATTGGTGATAGGCTGTGGTTAATTTTTTCTCATGACTTTCTCACAGTCTTTGATTTTTATGACTGCATTTATTGTTTCCAGTCCTGGATTCAAGGCAGAACTCTCCTGATACAGAGAACTAATTTTGGTGCTGTTTCTTAATGCCATGCAAAACAACTTGGTCCATGAATCAGTCTTCAGTAGTCTATTGAGAAAAAAAGTTCAAAATTTAAAAGAAATATTTGTAATACAGTTGTGCCATTCTTGTGTTTTAGTGCCATTCTTGTCCATTATTAAGCTAGCATTTGTGCCTGTGCGCTGCCCAGTAAAGATTTCAGCATGAGAGGAATGGAATTAGATTGTGTACTTCTAGATCTGTGCTGTCATGAGTAAAATTAACAACAATAGTTTGATAGTACAGAAGGTAATAAAAGACAAAACGAAAAAACAGATTGCTAAAATGTATTATCGAATGTAGTACGTTATGTAACATTTATCTCCATATTAAAAAGCACTAAAAATATTCTGTTGTCACTGTCATCTCCAAATATTTTCCTGGTGTGTCTACAAAATACATGTTCTGTGACTGATCCCTGCATGCTACTGCTATTTAGACACCTAATAAGTCAGTAGGAGTTGAGATAAATACCAAGGGACTATCGGTGGCTGTGTTTGGCTGGAATTGTATTGAGGTCTATGAAACTTTAGTTTTCACTCACTAAGGATCTAGCAGACAGTCTGCAAAAAGCAAGGGCTTCGCGCTGGCTCCTTTACAAGTGTAGCAGTTCAAACAGAGTCTGGCAGTGGATTAATAATGTGACTCATGGATGTGACAGTCGCTGGGACCTTGCTGTAGTCATAACCAGACTGGAATGTGAGAACTGTAAATCATAAAATTGTCTGAAAATACATGAAACCTTATTGACCCCATGATAGAAAAACAGTTTAAACTTGTGACATCCCCCTAGTTTCTTTTATCAGGTTTATAAGATTTAAAGGGAAAGTTCAGGGTGAGAAGAAACTAGTGGTGAGATGAGCTTTTATTTTTGCTATGCGTAGACAATAATTTTTAGTGTGCATTGTTCATAAATCTTATTCAAATCTGTATGGTTTTATATACTCATATTAAAATTCACAAGGATTTAAGAACTGTCATACCCAAAGGGATCATAAAGTACATTCACTTTTTTCACATAAAAAATTAAATAAGTCTCCAAGCTGGATTTTGTCCAATTCATCTTTTTTCATTATATTTTACTTTTTGAGAGCTCAACATGCTTTAATTTTTACGAGAACCTACAGTCCATTGATAGAAAAAGGAGCAGAGTTCACTGCATGATAGTCATTGGTGTGAGCTAGCATGCAGTGAGATGATATATTCCAAGTGAGGAAAACTATAAAACATAAAAATAGTTCTTTAGATAGCATAGTAACCTACTTATCAGTGTTTGGCATTGATTATGTGTTTCTTAATTCTGTGTTTTCAGTGTGTCCCTCCAATTTTCACAATATCTGTATCTTTCTAAGATGGATTTTTCTTCATGGAGTCCCTTTCCAACAGTGGTGTTCTCTAAATGAAAGCAGATTTCCATAATAACTCATTTTTTATGACTAAAAAATGAGGATGACTTCCATCCCGTAGAAATCATCCTGGTTGTGCTTGCTTCAAGCTGAGTAATTCAGCCTGAGCAATGGCTGTAGAAGTCCAAGACCCATCAGAGAGCAGATCCACCCAAACTTTCTTAAGCTCTGACCTTCTGCCAGGTCTCTCAGGGGTCGGGAAAAGAGATCACCAATTTATGATGATACTAGCAATAGTTATCTTCCTTTTCAACATCAGACAGAACAGTAAATCCACTGTCAAAGCAAAACATTTTCTAAATATTTGCTACACAGAGAACTGCCATCAGAATAAAGTATCTCTTAAAAGATTTCCCAACAGCAAAAGCTCTTGGGGAATTAGATAACTTGATTCTGTAAATAATAAAAACTTATCCCTGACTTGAAGATCTACCTGGATTTGAGGGCTGAAAAAAAAGATTGTCTGATATCTTAAAGATAATTGTGGAAGTAAATTCCTACCAGATTTAGCCATAAAAGAGCTCCATGGGGAAAGAGGGCTCAAGACACATATCTGCTTCGAACGAGAGATCCTGTTATTTCTAAAATTCAATGACTTACAAATCCCTGAGGATTTCAGCTAGAAAAAAAAAAACAAACCCAACCCAAAACACTCATATCAATCTCTTTATTACACGTAAAATTCTTGAAAAGCAACAATAATTATTTACATGGTTTTAGCTTTCAAGTGAGCTCATCCATATATCTGCACACCAGTCATAATTTCTTTACTATGAGAGAATACAACTCGGTTCTTAAAATACCAATTTAATTTTAAACTGTAAGTTAACAAAATATTTTCTTTACTGTGAGGGTAGTGAGGCACTGGTACAAGCTGCCCAGAGAAGTTGGGGATGATGCCATCTTTTTTAATGTTCAAGGCCACTTTGGATGGGGCTTAGAGCAACCTGGTCTAGCGGAAGGTGTCCCTGCTCATGGCAGCAGGGTTGGAACGAAATTATTTTTAAGGTCCCTTCCAACCAAAAACATTTCATGATTCGGTGATTAACCTGCCATTTGGAAGCAGTAAGTTAAATTTATCTTCGAATTGAATATAAGTTTAGATGGCAAGTTTATTTTGCCTAGGCAGTTTCTTAATACACAAAAATTATTTTCAATAACAAAGTAAATGAGGATGGGTCCTGAAGATGAAGAGCTGTGTGCATTTCTTAGGCATTAGAAATGTTAGAAAGTTTACGAAGCACCTATCCCCAGTAGGTTTGCCTGCACTCAGTGCTACAAACCTCTCCAAATAAATGAATGGAGTTCATCCTAAATTTGTTTTGTGGGGGGGACACTTAGAAGGAGATTGAATTTATGTTTGACTTTTTAACACAGAAGAAATGAATGTTTCCATAACAGTTTGGCTTCAGAAATTGTGAGTGACCGAGTTACTAATGGGATCCTTTCACACTGGGTTGTGACTAAATAGTGTCTACCCTGGGATCTCTTTTTACACAGCAAGGAAGTAAGACAAGCACTTTCAGGAGAAGCAGGAAACTGCATTGTTAAGAATCTGTACCTATGCACAAAATCAAATATATCAAACCAAAATAAATCTGTCATTCATGTCTGTACATTGGCAGTGGAATTATAAAATGTATGCATATACAATCGGATGAATTATGTGAATCTGAAAATTTAGCAATAGAATTGACTTTTTTTTTTTTTTTGTGACCTCAGATATTAAAGGAATACAAGGACTTCAACATTCTTTATTCAAGTCCAAATAGACACTAATTTGTAAGAGATGCATTCATTTATTTCAGTAAAGTCTAGGAAATTATCTTAATGCACTCTGAAATAAACTTTGATTACCTTCTTCTCTGAGAGAAATTAACCTACATCTGATTGATAACGAGAGACTGCTGGAGTCTATGGGGTCAGATTTCATGATTGTGTTTGAAGAGTTGCTATTCCCTCATCACAATAATCTGTTTTGGCTTAGTGTTGACAAGTAGCATCATCTTGATTGTCACCAAAGCTGTTACACAGTTCTCAAGCCTGGGAAGAGAAAAGAATAGTATTTTAAAACATATATGGTAATCATTTCTATTGGAAGGTTAATGGCCTCTTCATTTGTTTTCACAAAACAAATACCAAGTTTCTTCAGTTTCCAGTCTGCTCACTCAATCACATTCTAGCTAAAACACTGCAAAATTAGTTTCATGTGAGCAGAGTTACCTCTAGGGGATTAATTGCTCAAAACAGATGTAGAAGATCTCCCCAGCCTGACTTGTTCTTGCTGTTCTGCATCAAAATCCTGTCAAGAGGAGCTGGCTGGGGTTGCCCTTTGTAAGGGATGCTCAGCTCTCAGCCTTTAGGCCCTGAGCATGTTAGAGTGACAGGAGACAGACAATGTCTGAAGGGAAACATGACTGATTTCTCATACTGTAGCAAATACCCAGATGGTCCCAGAACTGTCTGTCACCATTCACCTTCCTCAAGGCTACAATTTATCCTCTGGCATCGTTGATGTCAGTGGGATACAAACATGGAGTGAAAAATAAAAATATTACACTTCTTATTTTTTTCCTAGACTAAAGGAAAGGCAAAGTCATAGATTCCATGTGAATACTTATGACACTTGAGAGTCAGATGAAACACTTAATAACTCTCAGATTAATACATTAATAACTTCTTCCCACCTTCTTTCTGATCTTCTGTCCTTTCCTGGAACCATTATTAGAAAACAGGTATGCACTATAAAATTTTGTGCTACAGCTAAGTCTCTGCTGAGAGCTGGGAGGTAAAAGAAGGAACAGGAAAAACAGTTATTTCTTAATTAAATATTTAATTAGGTCAGTGCTGAATACGGTTTTGCAGCTTTTACCTCTGTTGGAATAAAAGAACATTTCAAAAGGCACATTTCAAAAGAATATCCTTCAGGCTTTTTTTCTTTATTTTTACTTTTAATGAATCAAAAATCAAATATTCTCAAGGTCTTGTTCATAACCTTAATTAAACACTTACATTCCTACATTTTTCTTTACTCAGTGTAACATGCCATGCATAGATATATTAATTGACTGGATTTGTTTGGAAAGCAAAAATACATTTCTATAAGAGCAGCTGGCTAAGAAGGTTCATGCAAAGAATTTTAGCAGCTCTTTTTTGTTCATTTATAGGTTTTTGGTTTGTTTGGGTTTTTTTAATCTTATTCTTTGAGTGGTAGCCTTCACGGCACTTGTCAATAAAGGTGCAGAGCGATTTGAGAAACACCCTAAAGAGGAAAAAATTTATTTCTCACCATAATTTTTAGATATTAGTGTTCATGAGAGCATTAACAATTTAAGCCCTGTCTTTAAAAACAATTTGTCTACAAGTTTAACAATTTAAAACTAGTCGTCTTCAAAACAAATACCCTAGCTTATCCTGTTAGTTGCAGCTCAATGTCTCAGTGATGCAAATCATTAAAAGTAATTATGATTTATATTGTTATGTGCCATCTCCATTCTTGCTGTTTAATGGCCCAGTCCTCATAAATTAGCCTGAATAGGCTTTGATAAATTCAATTAATATGTGTCCTTAGTGTGCAACATCTTTCATTTCTCTTCCGTATAAGCAGCAAATCATTGTTTCACCAACTCTGTGTAACAGAACATGTCTTAGATTATCTCCATACCAAATTTGAAAGAGTTTGTCATTTATACATACCCCAAGAAAAGCTAGAGCTATTGTAATTAATGCTAAAATAAAGAGTATTGGAAAGGTTTTGAAAAGTCCCTATTTAGGGTTTAAATCAGTCTCTTTTATGTGGAAGATTAAAAGTAAATATTTCTGGAAGACATTATTCCTATTGTGTGTCCTTTGCATCTTTTCTAGAGCATCTGGGTTTTATCACTAAAGCCAGAAAATTAGAACAGCACTGTTTTTCTGTAACATCTCATTACCTATTTCTAGATGAGCAGAAGACCTTTTATTGACACTCAGAGGGTTTTGGTTTTCTTATTTGTTTGAACTGCTCTTTAATGCTTGGTAGCTGTAGTTGCTGGGGGGTGGGGGGGGAAGAAATTAAAAAAAAAAAAGAGAAAAAGAAAAGAGCCTTCTTTTTCTCAAAACTTATGTCATCCCACTCAGATACCTAATATCTCAAAATAATTACAAAAGAAAAAAATCCAAGGCTTCATAGCCAGTCCTAATGCTAGTTTTGCCCTTTTCTGAAAGGCATAGACATTGGACTTCAACTTCTATGCCGTCTAAGTGAAGCTCCAAATCATGATATGATTTCTATAGCAGAATTAAGAAGCCAGTTACTAGGCATGAGAATAGAGCTCTTCTTTGAAAATTTTGTACAGTGAATGTGAGTGTTGGAAAAAGTGCCAACTGAAGACATTTTTACCTCATTAAATGATATTTTGTATCTTTTTCCTTTTTTTTTTTTAGTGCTCTGCAGTGTGACTTGACTTCCTTCACCCATCTGTTTTTCATATAAAAGAGATCCACTATCTAATGCACTAAGTTATTTTAGTTTTACAGGCATTTGGAGAGGTTTTTAGCTATGCTAATCTTTCTTCTTTGTGTCTGTCCAGGACATCCTCCGGTTTTTGTTCAGATCTAATTTTCTTCTAAATTACTTTTTTAAAGGAAAACTCATATGAAAATGACTGGGTTTGACTTGTAAAATATTTTCAGCACATTTTAGAGTAACTCCAGCCATATGCTGGTGTGTTTTGCAGCCCACTGGGCAGCCAGCTGTTATGTTATACATGGGACATCTGAAAGATGGCCTTTGCCAGGATCAGAAGTAGCAGTCCTTATTTAGTGTATATATATTTACATGATGATTTGGAGTTCTTGATGTACTTAATGCATGCATCAGACACAGTTTCAGTCATCTTCTGTAAAATTAATATCGCTGTTGTTTGTGTTACCTCTGAGCTCCAGGCTAGAGTTTGTGCTACACACCTTCAGAAATACAGAGTGAAATGGCTTTGGGCGGAGACTCTGCTCCTTCACTGAGGCAGCAGAAGTGTGTAAGGGAAGAGCGACAAATGCTGATTTGTCCCAAGTGACTCTACAGCTTTGTGGAAGGCAAATGCCACTGCCCAGACCAAGCAGTCTGCACTTAGTGAAATTTATTAACGTGGCCCTTTCTTTCTTTGTACATGATTAATAATTAGGGGTTACAGTATGCCTCACTTTTAGTCAGTCAAATATTATTCATTCAGCTACAGCCACCAGACTTCAAACCACCATGGAAATACAGTGTAGGCAAATTTAGTGATACACCAAAAGGAACAAACAGCAGAAAACAAATATAAGAACACTAGCTACTAAGTTTTTGTGTTCTGCAAGAAAAGCCTAACAATCCAGGTCATTAAAGCTTTTGAACAAAACATTTATATCAACTCAGGCTTTTGTCTCCAGTTTATTCTTAACTTTTCCATGCAATTCCTCTTGTGTAATAAAATAAAAATAGTAACAATTTTAAACAGAGTTTATTCTGGTGAGAGGCTGTTTATTAAGCAGATTTACTGCTCTGGGACAGTATATTTTTTCAGTGTTTAGCTTCCTGAAGAAAACTAACCAGATTTTTTTTCTAGGGCAAACCGAGTCTTTTCTGAATGTGCCACAGCTTTGATTACTTTGTTTTATTGGGGACATGGGTTGCTGAAGAATTCCAGCAGGCTTTAATTATACCTTGCATATTTTATTCTTGGGAAAACACTAGTCGATACAAAAATAGAAAAGAGTTAACATATACACATTTCCTTGGAAATTCTGAGGGATAAGAGCTGGCTACATTTCCTGGAAGTCTTAGGACAAAGAAGCTTCTATTATTCTGCATAATACTGACATGAAACAAAACTGTCCTTATTTACCCATAGGACATGATCACTAGTACAAGCATCAACTTGGATGCCAATTTTAACACTCCACTTGTGGAAAGTGCCTGGAGGAATATCACCTTATCTATCCAAATCCTTTATTATTTAGTGCTGTTTTTAAGAAAGATTTTTTCCTTGAGTTATCCTGGTTTAGAGGTGACATTATTACAGTAGTTGGATTAGTGAGGAGTTGGGTAATGGAAAATAACTGCATTAGAACTTCAGCAGGCTGAACGTATGAAACTCAGATTTTTTTTTTTTTTAATTTAATAAAATTTATTAACAACTTTAATCTTAAATATCATACATATCCATAGCAAAATAAACTGTGTCCTTGCCCTAAGTTTTCCTTTAAATCTCATGAATACGATAAAAGAAGTGGCACAACTTAAACTTGAGCAGAAAAGATGGAAACCCATGATAGCTGAGCTCACCTGAATGCTTGGCCTCTTCTTCAGGCTGCATTGAGAAAGGAAGAGCCTACAGGATGAGTTGCTGTATGGGAAAGCATTGATAAATAGAGAGTAATTCCGGGTGAAATATAAGATATACTTTTGTTGTGAAATTACAGACAGTAAATGGTAGCTTCTGACGTGTTAAATAAGGAAGTACTAAGTACAATGAAATCGTGTTACCTTTGCAATATATATGACTAAAAAGACCCATGTTGGAATAATATGTCATGGTCAAGTACAACTGTATTATAATAAGATATTAATAAAATAAAAAGGTTTCATTTAAATGCTATCTATGTAATTCATTGCACAGCTTTCTGAGCTCATACTAAATGTTTTTTTTATTCTTCAGGAATTTTCAGGATTTTAAATCCTTTCCTTCTTTTTCTTCAAAGCATAAACTGACCTCTTTCTTTTGTTCTCTGTGATTACTCCCCCTCTACCCCCCTTGACAGGATCAGAAGTGTCTGCTGTCTAGGGCAGTAGCTCAGGATGGAGAAAACCCACAGCCAAGTCCCTGCAGAGTGAGTGTTGAGACATCATTAATCCATCACTTCAGCTGATGAAAATGAACCACAGAAAGTGGCAAAGAGCAAATGCTCTGTGTATAAGACAGATTGCTCCACAAGGGTTCTTGCACAGAGAGAGCGAACATTAAAGCTACCCCAGAGTAAGTTAACAGTGTACATCAGAGTTGTCTTCTGAAGAAGATCATGTGTGAGAATAATTGCTTATTCATTGGTCTAGAGGAAGAACAAGAGAAGGATTCAAGAGCTAAACCAGTGTGGGCTGTGCAAGGCACAGGCTCAAATGCCCCTGCATGTGAGTGCTTGGCTCAGATGGATTCACTTTCTTTATATTTTTTTTTTCCGCTACAACTTTCCTCTTTATACCAGGAAGACATTTTTAGCAAATTGTTTGGTGAAAAAACCCAAACCATCCACTTTCTAAATTCTAACTTGTTAAATTTCTACAGGCTTACATTTTCTTTTAAAAAAACTTCAGTTGGAAACTTCCCTGACACATACATCCCAGTCTGTGAATTACAGAAGCTCACACTTTCTAAGTAATTTTTCTGGATTCATCAAGAAAATTATGAGTCAAAGTGGGTAATCAGGGTGTCATTCACAGTCACTATTTGCTGTCTTTTGAACAAGGGTGAATTTCTACTGTTGGGAAGTAAAGACTCAGGTGTGCCTGCTGCAAACTCAGGTGCTTACCTGTTTTGGCCATTGCATGGGCCATCATGCACAGGAATTCACACAGCAGGGGTTTAGAGCAGAAGGAGGATAAGTGGTACTCTGTTCTTGGGAGACAGGCTGCTCTTTCAGCTCATCTGAACCTTCTTTATAAGAAAATACAGACAGAATCACATCTATTAAGGTTTTTTCTTCCTGTACTTCTGTGATGCAAAGGAGAGTGCCTGTTTGAGTAGTGGGTAGAGTGATTGGTTCTGGGTAGATCTTCATAGTGTTTCTCGGTTTACTTATCTTCTGACATTCTTTATGCTGGTGCTGTTGCTGCATGACTGCAATAGATAAATAATTCTTCAGCTACCAAACATTTCAAAAAAACCTGTGACTCAAGTACATAATACTCAACATTTCTTAAATGAAGACTACAGGAGCATGCTCTGGCTTTCGGGGCTTTTGGGAAGCAAAGTTCTAGGTGAATGGCCTTTGACTCTTTTTTTTTTTTCTTTAGATATAAAAATTTTGGCCTGTTTGACTGTTGAGATTTTGATTTCAGCATATGTTGTACCCAGCATGAGACAAACACAATAAGAAGAGATTAAAGTATTTCCATCTGCTTAGATAACTTACTCATGATTGAATGGTAAAAAAAAGTCATTTTACCCAGACACCCAGGAATTACAACATAATTTTAATGCAGTCATAGGAATAATCACTATAAAATTATATTGGTTTATTGCTACTGGCTTAATATAAGATTCAAAGCAATCTTGTTTGATTTCCTTGTCAACTGCAATGTCTTGGAAAACTTTGAAAAGTATCTATTTTGTTAACTATTCACAGGAGACATTTTTAGACCTGTTTTTATGTTTGCAATTCACATTGAACTGGAATTGTTTGGTGTTGCTGGGAAAGGAAAAATGCCTCTAAACCCAAAACTTTATAATTCTTGAATTGCATCAGTTATTAAAACTTTGTGTACTGTTCTGCTGCAGGGTAGTAAAACCAGATTTCTACAGAAACAGCTTCTTCTTTTAACTGAAAATTGATGGCTTGCCTGTAGTACTTCTAAGTTTTCAGGAATGATTCACAATTCATTTCAGTAATTGTTGGACCACGGAGCACACGAGTTATGAACCAAGTTCTTGGTAAACTAATTTGCCCTGTATGAATATGGTAGGATTTTTTAAGAGGAAAATTTGCACATACTTGGAATGTAATTCTCATCCACGGGAATGATTGTTATTAGACCTACATCTGATGGTCTTTTCTACTCTCTGCTGAGCTAAACCCTGTTTGGAAATTTGACTTCAGTAGCAATTTCTCTTAAAAGTGTTGCAACTTTCTAAATATCTGGCTAGTTATTGAAAATACCCAGTGTAGAGCAGAAAGTATCTTTTGTTGAAGTCAGAGGGTCAATTAAGGTCTGCCTCACACTTCTGGTAGCCCTTTGGATCCAAATAGAAAGGAAGGACAGGCACACAGTAACAAAATTAGTGCTTTTCTGAGCATATTTTTAAAAAAAAAAAAAAAAAAAAAAAAAAGTCAGCAACAGCCTTAGGACAAACTCACCAGGACAGAAGGAAATATCCTGAAGTACTTCATGGTTACATTTACGGTGTTTGCAACACCATCAGTGCTTTCAAACAGAGATACTAACACAACCCCATCTCATCTTTAAATGAGAGCAGGACTTAGCTCTGAATTTGTTATCAAAGACTATAAAAGTATTTGATAGTACTTTTTTGGTGGAAAACAGTCTCTTAAATAAAATTTTATTGTCTCATGCAGTTGCTCTGTTTAGAAATGCTATATATTTTTTAATATTTTGATACTAAATAAAATATTAAGTTAATTTTAAACATGAATAAAATCTTTTGGGACTGACTGTTATAGTGCAAAGAAAAAATTATAAAATTCAATATATGTGATTTACGGAGATGTTGTATCCACTCCTAACCAGAAAATGGTATTAAAGCATAATTAAATTTATAAAAGAGTTGTTGCTTTAAACATTCTGTCCAGCTTCTACATATAATTTTATTGAGTTTTGCAATAAAATTATACATATATATTCTATTAAATATTTTTTCTGTAAGGATTTGGTAAATTCAATATCTAGGGAAAATGTGATGCTAATTTGCACTATTCTATTTTGGTTATAAAAAAATTGAAGAAATCAGGATTTTTCTCTTTTTAACAGTGCTTTCTGAAAAGAGAGATTAAGATTAAGAAACTTATATCAGCAAACCCCACATTTCTACAGTCACAAATCCAAATTTAGATACTAGTCAGATGACCACTGACAGTAGTAGGATTCACATGCAGAGCAGAGCTTGATTGCATCATTTAAATCCTCTGTACATTCTCCAACAGAAAGAACACAGGGGATTTGTGCACAAAAATTTAAACACATATCCATAACTGCATGAACTGAGGTCAGTTTCCAGCTTTTAAAGGATGTTTTCTTATTACAGAGGTAGTTGAAGAAAGGTGGTATAGCTTCTTTTACACCCTCCCCCTTCTTAATAAATTAGAGTTGTAAAGAGACACAAGCAAAACTGGCCAGAAATCCAGTCTACACCATACAGTGAATTTTTCATTCCTGGATGTATAGTTGTTCAACTTTGACAGGCAGATAGCCAGTATACATGTTCATCTAACCTTCTTCACATGTGAGAAATACCCATAGGAATATATTGCAAGAGACACGAGAATGGAGAGTATCTTAAAGCTCTGACTTCCTATGCACTGCTCTAATCACTGTTGGGGAAGGGGGAAAAAAGGAGTTCTTTTAAGAGAAAAGTAAGATGTTTAACAAAAGCACATTAATCTGTTTCAGACTCTGACTCTTCATAACACGAGAGCACCTAATTTGAAGAAGGAGTGTCAGATAGAACCCTCTGTAGCCTTCCATTCGTCTAGTTTAGGCACCATGTGGACCACTTGTAGACTATGTTGTGACAAGTCTTGCTTTCGTACAGTGCATGGGAAGAATCGTGGAACTGTGTAGAACAGATGGTGAGGCCTCACAGTGAATTCTGATCATGGGCACAACAACAGACTTTAATCTTGGGGTCTAAAACATGGGTCTTATACACTGTGTCTTAAATCCACATTTCTTTTTGAACCTAACCTTAAGCTGATCTTAAGCATCTTAAGGGCCAGATCCAATATCATCTGAAAATTTACAGCAGAAGTCAGATTTGATCACATCAAGAAGGACAAGTGCTCCTTCATTCATAAAAACACCCCATTTTCTGCTCTGATCATCTGAAAACAGTGGTCTTTAGTAAAATAAATATCTAAAAGGTGTCTGGATCATGTAACCAGCCTTCTGTGCCAGACCCTCAGACAGCAGAAACCAGTGTAACTTCTGTAGATCTATAATTATTTTATAGGGGTTAAGGATATGGCTTGCTGGTTTTGCCCCAAAATAACAGATATTCTATATAAATAAATTTACACTATTCAAAACATAGCAGACTGTGATTTTGTTTGTTTAATCTGAAGCTATTTAACAAACTGACCCAAAGAAAAGTATTTCAAATACCGTGGCTTGTAAATGTTGGTTGTTGAGGTTTTTTAAAGAAACAATAAGACAGATGATGTGTTAGATTAACCTGAGGTAGGAAAATAGAGACATAGCCAAAATTACAGACAAAGACTAATATCTGTGCAAGGAAACATGCTGAAACCAAACTAAGTTTGACCTCTGGTAATGCTAGCAGCTGGGCTATACATGAGTGCAACCTCAGACCTATTCTCTTTAAATTGTTTTTTAAGGGTCCATTTTGTTGGACTGTTCCTGATAAATTAAGTCTTGGGTGAGTTTGCTGCTGTTTTCTTTCTTTTCTCTGAGGAAAACCTTCAGACCAATCTGCTGAGAAACAAAATGAAAGTTCACCCTGTGGCTTGTTGCTGTGTAAATTTTCATAACAAAGATATTTATGCTAGGCCCAAAATGCTGAAGTAGTGAATTAGCACATTTCCTGTGGATTCCTGTCTTGCAGTAAAATTTCTCAGCCAGCTATTTCAACCTAATTTTTTCTTTCAATGGTACAATTTTGCATATATTTTGTCTCCATGTTATTGGTCTTTTTCAATGTTGCAGCCGATTCTCAAGTGCTGGCTGCTACCTTGGGCTGCAGTTCCCTGCCCCTTTTGTGTGCCATGTTATGAAGTGAAGTAGGGAATTACTTTCTTTCTGTGGTCTTTTTGCTGAAGTCAGTATTTCAGTATATCAGTGTGACTGAGGGGTGTATAAATCACAAGCACAGATGAATAGAAAAAAGTCTATTAAAATGGTCACTTCTTCAGGAAAAAAAGTATGTGCTATTACACTTGTATAGACCTTGGAGCAACATGGCCATCAACAGGTTGGCAAGAAATACTTTTAATGAGATTAATTAATAAAAAAAGAGCATCAAGATTTTATCTAACAGTGGAGATTTAGTGAGGATGGAGCTGCAGTGCTAAGACACAACCACTCAGGCGAGATGCTCTCTCAGATTGTGTCTCCCTTCTAAAACCCCTGTGCAAGACACAGGTACTTGTATGCACATTGAAAACAATAATTGAAATCTGATTGAGAAGTCCCAGTCTAAGAGTGAATAGCTTGTTTCTGAAGATTAACCCAGAGCTCATTCAAATCTAGGATAATGCACATCTGTAAAAGCTTTCTTTTAAAAATTATCTACCTTGTTGCATGTGTTTACAACAATACATCAGCTTTACACCATGTGTAAATGAATATGCCAGAGCTCATCTGGGGTGTGGCATTCATGAGCTTCTATCCAACCCTCACACCTCATGGTTCTTCTGGAGACTGAGCAGCACTTTTAATTTTCAGTTACAAGAATTTAAGGACATGACAATCTAACAAAATCTGTTACTGTATTGCAACACTGTCACAAAATATGAATTCCTTACTAAAAATAAATATTAGAAATTATTGCTACAAAAGTGGGATAAAGAAATGTGCTAATCTATTTATTTTAGAAAATAATCAAGGCAGGATTCTAGACAGCTTCCTTGGCATGGAACATGTGTGAGGCAGGGACCTCCATACTAGAGTATTGTATACGAACTAGAAAAAAGTGACTTTTAATTGTATAGTTTAATATTTTTACAACACCTTTTATCTTCTGCCAGAAGACTTAAAACTGGTATAAAAGACATGTGAGATGGGATGCTGTTGGCATGAATATTTAGGCTCCTGGATTATGTTTATGCAGCTGGACAGCCAGGGACAAATAATTTCTCTGATCAAGGCTTTAATGACCTCTGTAAAGTTGATTAATAATAACACCCCACTTCTTTGCAAAATTATAAATATACATTGAGAAAATGTGAAGTCTAATATCTAGGTAATTATTTATTTAATTTTTGCCACCATATACCCTTGATATCAAAGTGCCCTTAAATTTCCCTAAAGAACACAGCTTGAAAGGATCTGAAAAATGTCAGTGGAAGCTTCAAGGAGTCCTGAGAGAGGCAAAATATTTTTGTCTTGAGCACGGGTTTTTAATGCTGTCTAAATTACCTCAGTGAGCAAGAATTTAGGTTTTAACCTAAAGATAGAATCTCTAACACTGCAGGTTTCTCAATCCCTATGGGTTAAAGTTTCTTTTATACTGAAAGATTCTCTTTAGGAAAATAGTTTAGTGTCATTACTCAGAGGTAAGATGATTCATGATCATGTACTCTGGCTTCCAGAGGAATTTTGCCTTTATGCAGTAACTAGGTGGTTGTTCACTGTATCTTTTCTACTCTTGTTTGATACACTCATTCAAATTTTGATCAAGACCTATTTTGTTAATCAATCACAGCCGTGTTTTATCAATATATTTGTTAAAGATTCATTATCATCCACATATGTAGCTATTCCCTGATAGTCATCAAGACATTACAGTCAATGCCTCTTTAAAGAATTAAATTAAAAAACAAAAACAAAAAAGCCCCAAAAACCAATCAAACAAAAAACCCCAAACCAAAATACTAATGAAAGAAAATGCTAATTTTCACCTGTGTGCTAAAGATAGGAAGAAAGCAGTCTTGATGCTCATCTTAGAGTCATAAGAGTTGTTTGGAGACTATCCCACTTCAGTAATTTACAGCCTACACAGAACTATGGCATAGCTGCCAGGAAGGATCCTGAATTATCTGACCTTGAAAACCTTAGATGTGACAGCACTGAGCCAGCATCCCATATTCTGCACTTAAACAGAGATCCCAACAACTGCTGTGTGTCTGTGTACCTGACCATGCTCCAGCACATGTCAGATTGTCATTGAGAACATGAAAAGTCTGTACTAATTACCATTTTCACAAATTATGTATAACTGCGCTGTATCCCCCAAAAGTAGCATATGGATGCACTTTCAAGCTCTTTCAGTGGGGTGGTAAAACTCCCCAATTTTAGATTACATTTGTAGAACTCATAAATCTATTATTAAAAACAAAAACAATGCAAAAAAATCTCTTTAGCTCAATTTTAAGAGTTTGTGGTTCTTTAGAGAGTTGTGAGATCTGCATCACCCTGTTCATGCTTAGCAAATGCATTGTCTTGCAATCAACAATTTTACAACTCAATTTAAAAATAGGTCTGTTAAAATGCTTTAAATGTCATTGTAATTTCTGTGTCTCTATTTTTCAACTTCAAACCTTTTAAAGCATCTATTATCTGAGCTTGTGGGATTAATTACCTATCTCACATGTCTGTACAGGCTTTGTGGTACAGACTGCTTAATCACCTGTTTCACAGTAGTTCTCAACAGTTTTTGTATTGTCTGTGGTGAACAGGCTGTTTTTTTATTGCACTTCACTATTTCATATCACTATCTAAACCCATTATAGAGTGCTATAAACAACTATCTTTTCCCAAGCATAGGCTTGGATACAAAATATTATGCCTTAAATCCTTCCTATTTTTGTAGGAAATTTGGGGACTGATGTCTAAAATTTATTTGCTCAATCATGATCTTGAAGAGGCACAAAAGGTATCTGCTATTTTTTAATACCTTCTCCTACAGTAAGAGATTTTTTTTTTAATGTTGGCATTGTACCAGAGCAGAAATGAACGCATTACAAGGCTTTTAAAATATTGTTCATCTCCTCCTACCTATAGAACCTCCACTGTTGATCCCTCCTCTGAGAAATGAGTCAGATATAATTTAATTTGATAGGAACTATCCCTTAAGCCTCTCATTCCTGGAAACTCCCACTTCATTCCAGTTTCCATATTCAAATCACAGAAATATTTTAAATCTCCACTCTTTTTTTATTTTTATTGTTATCTGCAGGTCTTCTATATCTTCCCATTCCAAAAGTGTGCCTTATACATAATGTTGAGAATCATATTTTTTTCATTCTTTTCAGCAGATGCATTGACTCATCATGTCTGATTTCATTAGTTACAGTACAGTGTGATAGCATATACAAAATCAGCAGATGTGGCTCGACTTTTAACTCTCCATTTATCCTCTGAGAACCAAATTCTGAAAGCTGATTAATTTTTCAAGATTCCTGAAATATCTTACTTGATTTAGAGCATGTGTATCCATCTGAATATGTGGAAAGTCAGTTACATAAATGTAACTTACTTATCTGATGCATTCTTGCCCCTGCTGGGTTTTTTATTTCATTGTGGCTGTCATTTCAGCTACTTATTTAAACACACTGAAGATGGGAATAAATACAGAGAAAGTATTGTGAAAGGCTGTTTCTATGCTTATGCAGGTCAAATGGAACTGAAGCTCATTAGTGACCCTGATTCCACCATAAAAATCACGACAACTTTGTTAAATATACATTTAACTTATGTTATGACATTCATGTCTAGAGAAGGGGATTTGATCAGTTAATATGAAAACTACCAGGGTAGGTCCATTAATCAGATTTTGTTTCTTCTACAGATCTGAATGTAAACAGTTGAGCAAGTGTGAGTTTGGGAAATGTGTTTATTATGTTATCCTTTTAACCTCATGAACTGTTTAGTATATTTAATGTAGAATTGCAACAATCACTCTTTCTAGACAAGCCTCTGCACAGATGCTTTGCATTCCTGAGAAATCACATGAAAGAAGTAATAGGAAATAATCAATAATGAAACAAAAAAAAATCTAGTTAAAAGGATATTTGTTAATTTTCATTATCCGCTGGGGCGGTAAATCACTCTTGTCCTATAGCAGGGTCAGGTAGATTGCTCTGGGGATTGGATGGGTCAGTCAATGCATCTGCCCAGTGGCCCAGCCTGATGAGCAGGAGGAGATGGTGCCCCTCTCATCATCACAGTCATGAACCTTGCCAAAAGGAATTGAATTTTCAAACCTCACCAGCCTAGAATGAGTTTTAACCACTTCTTCTTCTTCTGGTTATGGTCTTTAACTTGCTAAACAGAAAAATCTGTCAAGCAGGGAAGAAAATATTGCATTAAACTTACCTTAGAAGAGGCAGTAAATTTATTTAAGAGTCAGAGTAGATGAGAGGAGCTGCTGGATTCTGGGGTTTGGCGGAACTTGGCAGCCCAGATCTATCCCTTACTTCATCCATGTTCTTTGAGCATGGACAGAGCATGCAGTCAGAGGAAGAGGACTGAATAGAGAGCTCTCCTGATATGTTCTGTGATATGAGACATCACCTCTGAGTCTTCCCATCTAAGAGGGAATATTCTCACCTTTGATTTTACACTGAAAAAAAACAAATTTTTGAATGTAATATCGAAGTGTCCTGTTTTTTTCTATAAATTACTTAACATTAAGGTTTTTTTGAAACTTGAGTTTAGCTGCTCGTACTTTCTCCCAAAGCAAAGATGAGTTTGCAGGTCACTGCTGCCATCACTGACCCCCCCGGGTTAGCCCCTGCATAAGTGATAACTCAGTGGAAACGAAAGCAACATGAAGATGTTTCTTACTTCCCAGTCAGAGGCCACAAGTGCCGTCCCCACAGAGCCAGGATGACTACTGAACTCACCATCAGTTTTCTGGTGACACAAACCTCTGATGGCTGCAATCTGTTCAGGATTTGGTGGCTTTTTCCAGTCTTTGGAAAGGTATGACCTGTTGTAATTCTGGTGAGTGCATACATCCTCACTCAAATAAAAGGTAACATGGTTGAGCCATTATTCCCCATTCAGTAATTTACTTTTGTTTATAAATTAACTAATTATGTAGGAATGCAAGATATTTTAGGATAAATTGAGACTAAGAAACTGCTCGAAGTTTGTTTCTCTTTAGAGTTAGCACACAATGAACTACAATGAACCAGCTCATGAGCTTCGTCTTTCACCTGGCAGACGCTCTTCATGCTACGTGAAAAGTGATTCATTAAACTGGTCACAAAGGGCAAACCTCCGAGTAATTTTACTTACAATCTTTGTGCTCTAATTTATTATACACCAAGTAGGAACAGGCAAAATTGTTTTATCACCTCACTCATACACCACAGTTTGGTAAATGAGATGATTATCTCAGTATGGAGAGCACTTCGGTCTGTTTAGTCAAGCCAGACATAAGATGGATGAAGGCATGAAAAGGGAAAAAGAAATAAAAGTCAAAAGGGGAAGTGTGAAATAGGTTAGAATTTTAATGAACGAGTGTATATACAGTGCATATTATGCATAAAAATTCTGGATATTTGACACCTTCCGGCAAGGGATTATATGCACTTCATTTAGGAAATCTCTTAAATCAGCCAACCTTTACAATGTTCCTGAGCCAGATAAGACTGTCAGAACTGACATCCAGGGCTGAAGCAAAGCCCAGAGCCTTTTACCAGATGATGATCAGTAACTTATTTCTCAGGCAAAAATTACGTAAAGTGAGACAAACGTAGACCAATTTTTCATAATGGGGACCCTGCCTACTTTTGGGGCCATAGGAAATCCTGGGCTGGACAGCACATCCAGGCATGATACACATACCTATGGTACACATGTATACCTATACAGCACAGGACAGATCTACACCAGATGAATTTGTCAGAGCTCATTTTTAAACTCATATGCACTTGTGGTCAGAATTTTACAGCAATGCATCCTACAATTCAGTTATGTGCATCATGAAAATGTATTTCTTTTAAACCTTCTACATTTTAATCCTGAGAAATGATGACTTCTCCCTATAACTACTGCCCAGTAGAGATCATGACTTTACAAACCCTGTTATCTCTGCAGTCCACTGCTTTCATAGGTGGCCTTTCATCTCTGGACTCCAATGCTTATAGCAAACCTTTATGGCTTATGCAAATCTCTGGTTCGGAAATTTTTTTGTTTAATGAATTTGCCCTGATTGAATGCCTGACTCATTGTTGACTTAATTAAATGGAAACACCTTCCCTGAATCACAGTATTTGTTTGCAGGGGTGAAAAAATAGTCCTAAGTGTGTGTAACTTTCCCTGTGGATATACAAATTCTATTCAGAAAATTGAGCGTGGCTGACTGATTTTATTAGATGGTTATGTAACTAGGGCGGGTGGTAAGAAAATGTCATAGATCAATACAACCAGATCAATGTGTATTTATTTACTTCTTAGTCCACAAAAACAGTGGAGGTTACTTGAGAACGCCCCAAGCACGAAGTCCTCTTTTCTGTATTAACTGCTTATGATTTTTATTTGTTCAATGCCAAGCTGCTATATTATACTAGATGTTAAATTAAGCCCAGAAGAACCACTAGATGGCATTTGTTAGCTGTAAATGAATAAAGTCCTACTAGTTCTGAAGGAGGACTGAAGGGAAAGGATTTATCTGCTAATGACTGTCATGTGGATGATTTTAGGTCAGCAATATGGTGATTTAGGCAGGGAAAAAAGTTAGAATTTAGGCTAAAATTTAATCCAGAATATCAGAGACACAAAAGAGGAGAGTCTTGTGGAAGTGATAAGCACAGCTAGCCCAAAAGCAAAATTCTTGGCAGGGGAAAAAATACATTTGAGCCTGACTGACAGGCAAGCACAAACAAGAAACTTCCCAGCACTTCTCACAGGTAAAAGTTACTTCACTTTCCTGTTACAAAAGTTACATTCCTGCTTGTCCAAGCAGTTCAAAGGCCTGCCCTCATCTCCTGTAGCTCTTCATTTCACCAGGGTCCTAAGCCATTCTCTGGGATCTTGGTCCCAGTCTCCACCAATAAAGCAACATCTCTGCATCTGCAGTCCAGGTTTCCCACCCGGAGCCATATGAGCTCCACCAGCCACTGACCACTGCAGCCATGTCCATCTCTGGATACTTGTCCTGCTCATCTGGGTCCCAGCTCACCGACCTGCCACCTGGATCTTGCCATGTCCTTGTCCCCACAGCCCTGCCCACTTCTTTCAGTTCCCATCACCAGATCTCACCCTGCCCCACACACAGCCTGGCTCTAGTCAGCTGAATTGTTCTGTGCAAGTAGGGTGCTTGAAACAAAACAGCGGAAAAGGTTACAAAATACACGCTCTTTTTATTGAAAAAAATCTGGAAGAAAACATCCGAGGTTATTCATAACAAACCTCTGTTGCAACCTGAAAAATTTGCTTTAAAATCTCCCTTTGGGGTGTTTATAAAAGTGGGGGATTGCCCCTTTTGCTGCCTTTGCAACCCAGAGCCTCCCCACCCTGCAGTCCCGACAGGGGGATGGTCTGACTTGGACATATGACGTAAAGCACTGGAGGGCATTTCCAAGCCACTCTGGTTTGTTTTGCTTTCAGCCCAAGGGTTTTCAGCTGTCAGGTGTTCTCTCTTTCCAACAAAAATAAAAGATTAAATTGTCTGCAGAAAGCAGGCACCTTCCAAAAAACATCCTTCTAAAGAAAACTCAATATCCTGCTGGAAAACAGCTTCACTGGAAAACAACCTACAAGAACTTTGTGTGGTTTTGTCCCAAGGCCAGTTGCTTCCCTTAAAACTTAACCCACTTTTATAGAGCCACTTGCTGCTTCAGGGTAAGAGAAGGGAAAAAATAGAATTCATGTTCCAATGGTCACTGAAAGGAGATTGTCAAATGTGAATATCTAATAATGGATCAAGCATCTCTCTGTTTAATTAAGGAGATTGGGACATAGTTGTGCAGACCAGACAGTTTGCATTGCTGTTTATCTACTCTAAGAGTTTTGTGAAGAATTTTGCAGAACCAAAATTGTACTTGTGTATCAACAGCTTATAATACTGAAACAAATATATTATTTAAGTTGGAAGTAATATCTTGTCACAAAGCATTCCAGTGTGTTAAAATTATGTCAGTGTTATCATCTGTAAAAAAAGAGCTTATATTTTATAATAAGAGCTTATATTCCCCCTTTTTTCAAAAGGGGAAGTGTGAAAGAGATCAGAATTTTAATGAATTAGTGATATATGGTGCATATAGTGCATAAAATTTGTTAATATTTTGGAAATAAAATGTGAATATTGTGGAAATAAACTATTAGTAGTTTATTTTCAAGCTGAAATAGTCAAGAGCAGGATATCTTTGGGGCTGGATTATGAACGTTGAATACTTCGATGATCAACGTGTTGGATAGTCAAATATTTGTATTGTAATAGTTTACACAACTGCATACCTATTGTTAAACTCAAAAAGAAACAATAATATTACAACTGAGCTTTTCACAGCTCTGGAAATGAGATATTAATTTCAGTTACAATTTTTTTTTTGCTGTTATTGTATTTTATTTAGCTATTTAGGGTAGAAGGAAGCAAAGCCTGTAATTTCAAAGTAAAGCCTACTAACATTTACAAATGGATTTTGTGGAATTCTTGCTGAAAATATAAAATTTACCAAACCAAAGTCCATGATGGGCAAAAATTCCCCAAAAAGAGTTGTTA
Source organism: Acanthiza pusilla (assembly GCA_036630365.1). Classification (NCBI taxonomy): domain Eukaryota; kingdom Metazoa; phylum Chordata; class Aves; order Passeriformes; family Acanthizidae; genus Acanthiza; species Acanthiza pusilla. The sequence goes on from JAXCHO010000079.1 coordinate 43,170,711, forward strand.
ATGAAAGATTTGCATAACAATAAACTCATCAAAACTAAGCTTAACGAGTTTCAATTATGACATACACATAGATAAAAAATAAAATAGAAAAAAAGCTCCTTTGCCCCATATTTGCAAATAGCAAAAGAAAAAAAAAAAAACGCCGGGTCAAAATACAAAAAAGTTTTAATAACTATGTTCATTGCTCAGACAATTCTTAACAAGAGCAATAAAGTAGCTTAAGGGTTAAAATAATGATATTGTGAAGAGAGCTGCTATAATTATAGGCACAGATTTGGTCCAGTGGTTCAGTTATATTTACGCCTATGCATATGAATTCTCAAGTGTCTGAAATTGAATACTCGTGTCACCTGCACAGAAGGAACCAAAGGCTATATATGAACCACATCGAATGTGCTCAGTCCACAGCTTCTTGAGGGGAAAAAAAAAGAAGAAAAAAAAAGAAGAAAAAAAACAAACATCAAAACACCCAAGTCAAATTCATTCCTGGTTCACTGGTGCCATCTGGTGGCCACACTGCAGACCAGCAGCATGTGCCATGTGGGATTTGCACGCCTGGTTTAGAGCAGGTGAAGGGAGCGCTGCTCTCCTGCACTGCCTTCCCGTGGGACAGAATTCCTCCTCCCCCTGGTTCACAGCTCATTTCTTGTTTTTTTCCATCTGGTTTTGCTGTCCCTTCCTATTCTTCATTCCAGCTGGTTGAGGCAGGTGATTGCCATGTTGTCTTGCGCTGATACAGCCTCACCTGAGCCCTGTGTGCAGTTTTGGGCACCGCAATGTAAAAAAGGTGTGTAGTTATTAGAGTCTCCAAAGGAAGGCCACAAAGATGGTGAAGGGCCTTGAGGGGAAGCTGGATGAGGAGCGGCTGAGGTCTCTTGGTTTGTTCAGCCTGGAGGTGACTGAGGGGAGACCTCCCTGCAGTTACAACTTCCTCATGAGGGAAGAGGAGGGGCAGACACTGATCTCTGCTCTGGTGACAGTGGCAGGACTGAGGGAATGGCCTGAAGCCATGTCAGAGGGACTGGGTTAGACACCAGGAGAAAGTTCTTCTCCCCGAGGGAGTTCCAGCACTGGAAAAGGCCCTCTGGGAAACTGGTCACAGCCCCAACCTGACAGAGTTCACGTGGGCTTTAGTGGAAGCGTTTGGACAATGCTCTTAGGGTGTGGGATTTCGGGCTGTCCTGTGCAGGGCAGAAAGTCAACTCGGGGGTCATTGTGGCCCCGTGGTGGTCCCTGGGGGTCACTGGAATCCCTGCCCTCCCATCAGGGAGGAAAGGCTGCTCTGAGGTACCTGGGTACACCTCAGAGCTGAGCAAGCCTTCTGCTGGTCCAGAGCTGTGTCCAGGGCTGATGCCAGAACACTTAAACCTTTGGACTGGGACTCTGAAGAGAGTAAGATCTCAGCTCCAGGAGAGGCAAGAGACATTTTAAATATGGTCTAGATTTAATTCCTGACATCTGCACTATTTTTTCTTCTTTCCCATAACTACTCCTACTGCTTGACTACCCTTTGAGGGCTCCTGGGAATGAGTAAGTTCAGAACATGATTAAGACATAATAAGGATGGCTGAAAGCTAGCACATGCCTGTGACATCTGCTCTGACTGGAGGAGGTGGAGACACTGAGGGCAAAAGTTAAGTTACTCCTTCACTCCATTCTTGGGAGAGCCAAGAATAAATAATAGTTCATTCTCATTCATGGGAATGCAAAATACAAGGAAAGGTAGAGCAAGCCAGAGGCTAGAGAGGCCAGCTATGCTCATAAACTGTATGTGTGGAACATTTCCACAGACAAAGATTGTTCCATGTGCTGTTGGAAATGTCCAATGATTCACTTAAAGATATGCTTAAAATAAACAGATCATATCTCGAGTTTCTGAATTTCAGAAACTGAATTTTCCTGAATCTGACAGAGCTAGTACAAAAAATATCGGCTTTATAAAAAGTTGATGTATTAATGTTGTATTTTACCTGCAGCATATTCATGATAATTACTGAAGATTGTAAGAAAAATAAATAACTCACTAAATTACTTAACAACTATTTGCAATTTTTTTGCAGGAAGGATTTTTTTCCCAAGTTACTTGAGTTTTCAAGTAACTCCCACAGCAGACATTCCCCACTATCTTCCCCACACAAATTGCATTTGGTGGACAAAAAAGAGCCAGGATTTTATAACCATATAAGATTTGTATTTCATCCTTCAGGGAACACCAGTACTATTAATATGTATATCCTTTTCCTTTACTCAGTTAAGTCATTTATTGAAAAGATATCTTTTCATTATATACCCAAATGCATCCTGGACAAGATTTAACACATTCTGAACTTTTGTGTTTATACTGCTTCATTAAAAGTGGAGGTATGAAATAGTTTTATCAATCATATTATTATTAAACAAGTCTGTGAAGCCCTAGAAGTTCTGAAGTTTGGTTTTGTCCCAAATGGGACAAGAAGAAAAAGTCTTAGGATTTTTCATAGAATGCAATATCTCAGAATAGTTCATTTTATAATTCTAATTTAAATAATGAAGTCTGAAGGAATCACTTTATTGTATTTGGAATATTTAGATAAATTCACAAATAACATTCTTACAACAATTGTCAGTTTTTCCAGTGCTGCTTCTCTTTAAAGGTTGGAAGGTATTAAACTCCTTTGACAGACTTTTAGCAATCATTACGATTGAACACCTCTGTTTTGGACACTCCCACTTCAGCACTAAACAAGAAATATAAATTTAAAAAATGTCACTTGCCAATATAAAGCTATAATCATAGAATCATGGAATCATAGAATGGTTGGGGTTGGAAGTGCCCTCAAAAGTTTATCTGGTTCCACCCCCCTGCTGTGGGCAGGGAGACTTTCCACTAGACCAGGCTGATCAGAGCTCCATCCAACCTGGCCTTGAGCACTTCCAGGGATGGAAGAAGACTAAAGAATTTCTTCCTAACGTCTAATCTAAGTCTCTCCTCTTTTAGTTTAAAACCATCCCCCCTTGTCCTATTTAAATTGCCTGTGTAAAAAGTTGCTCAGTGATGCAAATTTGAAACATTTGAAAGCAAATGAGGAGCAGCCTTTGCCTTTGTCGATCGTTTGCCTTTTCTCTCTGTACCCCCTTTGCACGCCTGTGCATCACATCAGACAGAAAGAGCCTTTTCCAACTCCCTTCAGACCCACTCACCGAGGAGCTCCTGCAGCCCTCACAACCACAGCACCTTCAGCAGCAAATCTGAACGCATTCAACCTCGCAAATTCCTGCAAGGAGAGCCTGTGTTGCTATTTTATGCTCAGGCAACTGAGGCACAGTTGTTCTGGCATCGCCAAGCAGGGACTACACCCAAGGCTCCCAAGCTAACACCCCAAGCACTGACGTACAAAGGAACTGGAATAAATAAATCCCCTGCTGTCACTAAAGTGCTCCAGGCTGGACTGCCAGCTTTTCCAGAGCAAGGGGAATGCTGACACAGATCACGCACATGTGTTGGTGGATGATGTCTGGGGTTTATATGCCCCTGGAATTTTGACATCATAATGTGGATATTTAGTCATTTTAGCTGAAAATATTGTGAAGGAACACCATGTTGTATACCTGGTACACCAATGTTTGTATGACATGACACCATCTTTCATTACAAATTGAAAATTTTTTAAAAAATTATTTTTACTTCATGATCCTTTCTAATGTATTTCTAGTCATTCTCTATCCTTGTGTCTTGACTTGAAGATAATAATTTTTACTTTTCCTGGTCGTAGTCATGATTTTTTCTCTTCAGTTGCTTTATTCTTTTTTTTTTTTTCTCTTCTCAGCAGTTTCTTTTGCCTTTATTTCTGAACCAGGAAAAACTGAGCGTTAACATAATTTTCAAAGAACAACACAAAAACTTATGTGTGTTCCTCTTTCATTAATACTTAGAAAGCATAACCAAGTCCATAATATGCTTATTATGCTTACCAGTAAAAATGTTCATTATCTTAATATTGATAAAATTTTTAACACATGGATAATTTTAGTGAAGTCAGCATGCCTGTTGATGAAAAGATGAATGAGAATTTCTTTACTATTTTGGAAGTAGACTCTCAATATTTACACTTCCTGAAATCTAATTCCTCCTAACTAACCCCTAACTATAAAATTTGAAATACATTGTAAAGGAAAGTCAAGCAAAATGTTATTTTGGGGGACAAAACACACTGCGATGTACAAGTATATCAAAACCAGGACTCTGTTACTTTAATAATGCAAGAAAGCATAGAAGAGTAGCCCAGTAAAGTGATATTCTAACCAACAGTGTTATTTAGCTGGTAATGGAAAAAATATATGGTAATGCAAAAAAAATAAAAATACCTGTAGGGGTTTTCTTTTCATAAGTGGCACATCAATCTTAAAAATGAAGGATTTTTTGCATAAGCATTTTCTAGAAGCAGCCATCTTACCTTAGTTCGTGCAGCAGTTCCCATGATGTGATCCTGAAAAGTCCCTTGATGTTTTTGCAAGACTTGGTTTGTTAAGCCAAGTGTCCTGGACAAATGCCACTACATCTGGGGCTATAATGAGAATACTTTTTCTGCTGGTGCTCAAGTGATTCCAAGAATGAATTTTCATTTGTTTGTTCATGATCACTGCATGTTCAGTTAATCCAAACATTAAGCAGTAGAGCTTCAGCTCAGCTAGAGTCAATGTCTTAGAAACCAGCTCAAACGTATAACAACCAAAACTTACTGAATTATTGTTCTAGATCATGTATTGTCCTTCAGTGTTTCAAGATAAAATCTGTCCTGCTGAACAGACAGAATGCCACGTGATTTATAGAGTTAAAACACTGAGAATAACTGTAATTGAAAATATTCACTGTAAGATTACTAAATAAACAAATTGCAGTGAAATGAACAAGAACATAGGACATTGAAGCATTTGAGAACAGGAAAAAGAAAAGGAGCTGGGTGGATTTACGTTTCTTATTAAGTTGCACAGCTCAGCTAATGGAAATACTGCACCTGCTTAAAATCTGAATTTTCTTGAATTAAATAAGCAATCTTCTGCCTGTTCTAAATTTTCATGTAGTTTATATATCAATCCCTATAGCATTTGGAATTATGCTTAGCTGAATATTTCTTATTTTGAAAATAAATATACTTTTAGTCCTATGAGAAGCAATTTTTTTTTTAAATACAAACCCCATACTTTCAAAGGAAAATATTGAAATTTCAATTAATAGATTTCAAAGATTGTCATAATCCAGATAACTCTTTAGCCATTTAACTTTTATAGAATTGTTATTATCATTGCAATATTCTGTTCTCCTGTGCAAAAGTCACCGAACAGGAGTCAAGGTAGGATGCTGACTTTCTATTTTGTTCCTGAGTCATTAATGCAAAAAGCACAGAGATAAAATTCATTAAATATCAGGTGAAAGAGAATATCTGTCCATATTTGCTTTTTTTCTCATACACCAAAGGCATAAAAAAACGTAAGTAAATATCCTACAGAAAGTATTGCTACTATTTTTTTTCAGTATTATCTTTGGACTTACTTTGAAAATACAAAACATGCAAATTAAAAAATATAAACTTAAACAAATTCTTTTTTTCTCTTCCTCACTAGGTACCCCACTTTGCCAGTTCAAACAGGAAATGAAGAAATATTGAAAGAAGAAATATCACAGCTAGCTAATTTTTAATATTTCTTTCTTTCTTGTAAATGTTCACATGTATCTGTCTTTCCAAAATCTTTTTTTCCCTTAAGGTGATATAACCAGTCTAATTTCATCAGACATCTTAGAGTGCAGTAATATGTTTCCACAGCAGTTTCAAAAAGAAGAGTTTCTTTCCCAAGTTCACTATGCAAATCTTTCAATACCGCTCCTAACATTACACTCCAGGATGCATATTCTTGCAGGAAATATCTCAAAAAAATCAATTTCTCAAATATCTCAATTCAGTAAACTGCTTTTTTAAGAGTAATGAGATCTAGAACTGCTGTGGCTTATGCCATTTACTAATGAAAATCATAGTTAAAAGAATAGTTAAATTCAGCATGAAAGGTCTTAGACCTTTTATGAATGCTGTTCCTTAGCAAAAATTTTCTTAAAATTGTCTTATAAAATACCCAGTATATAGAATGTGAAATATGGGAAGCGTCAATACCAGGGCTGCCTGGTCCATGTCTGTTTTTTCTAACACAGAGCAGAACTTTTAATTTCAAAAGATGATGTGGTTTCAGTTGCAGACACTACATTGGTCTATTTGATCCAATTTTTTTTTTTTTTTAACTTTTTGGCTTGCTTCACTAAAATGTAGTCCCTCAGCTCTCAGGACTGACCTTCATAAACAGCCTTATCTCTGTAAGAGGCCAACCCACAAGCTTGGATACATTTACTGGAAATCTGTGCAGCTTTGGAGGTGACATGGACTTCGCTTTCTAGGCTGATGTTAATGGCAATGTGAAAAGAGCTGAATTCGGTCTTTCAGCTGATGAAATGAGGGTCCTTTACAGCAGAGTTGTCTCCATCTCTAAAGATTTCATGCTGTGCAAGTAAACTGTTAATGAGCCTTAAAATGTCAAGAATTATATAATTTGAAGTGCAGTTTAAAGGAGGGAAAGAAAAAACTCCCTCCTGAAGGAGAGATTTCTCAAATGCACAAGGTTAAATGCTAAAACTTTGTTTTTTCCCTGTTCAGAAAAATCTCAGATGGGCTTTGGAAAGTATAAGCATACAGTCGGTAAGTGAGGATGATAACACAAATCTGCTTAATCTTAAATAGCTAAAAGCTCTATTTTCATCTCTTTCCAGAAGATGGTAGCATACTCTGAAAGACTTTTGCAGAACTTAACCAGTCTTCTAGAGTGGGAGTGCTAAAATTAAAAAAAGAAAATAGTTTTTAAAGTTACGCTTCAAAAGTTTAAATTACAGGGAGGGTCATTTTGTTCTGTGCTTTAATGATTAAATTTGGATCTTGTATTTGCTAACATCAAAATATTATTGAATAAATGGATTACAGAAATATTGCATAAAAGGGTGCAGAATATGTTTTTCATTCTGAAGATTATTTTTGCTCTATCTGAGAAAAGAACACATTTAAATAAATATGTAATACGTTGTCGTGCAGAAAGCAAGCACAAGAGGACTACAGGTTTCAGAGCAGATGAAAGGTCAACAATTGCCATTTAAAACAAGTGAACAAACAAAAAGGATATAAAATCAAGTAATGTTGCTATGTCAAATATGTATTATAAATATGGAAGTACATCTGTGACCAACTGTAATATTCCCACAACTGTAATATTTCTGGGAAGGAAATATTGCTTGATTTACTAAATTGAATTTCTAAAGAATTTCACTGTATTTTCTGTAACCGACTAAATCGTAGACCGTTCCTTGCCCTTATCCACAGAGAGGCTTTCAGACTTGTGAAATCAAACCAAATCAAACCACTCCAAACTGAACCAAGGGCAAACAAAACCAAACACACACACACACACACAGAGAGAGAGAGAGAATAGTTTCTGGTACTAATTTCAAGTATTACTCTTTGGGTATCTCTATGTTTGATTTAATTATCCACTGTCTGAATCAAGTAAGTTATATTTAATTAAATTCTACCAACTAAAAAAACGTCCAGTCCAACAGAGAATTTAAGATTTTTTTTTAAATTTTTTGGTACTTTTCACCTGTAGTTAATCAGTCACAGTTAAACTGTCTAGGCCATAAATCAAAATCAAGGAGTTCTGTTTTCAATTCCTAACTGTATGGGAGGTTTCATACCTTTCTAGGTTATAAAAAGAGCCAAATGATGTTCAGTATTTCTTTCTTTGAAGGTGTGCAGGCACTTCAATGAAGTAATGGTCACATTAAGTATCTCAAAAATGCATCTTTCAATTAAGGGATTTCTTCAGCCACTGAAATAATTTTCTTTCATTTTCTTAATTTATGTTCCTGTTTTATAAGCCTTCTAAAACTTTGAACATGAAAATATGGAAACTGTATTCCTGGAAAGAATACAGAAAGAAAATACTTCTCTCTTCACTTCTATTGATTGTTTCCCTCTAAATAAAGTCAAGGACAGGGCAGTTTTTATGTAACAGTCATGTGCTGCAGTGATTTTATGCTTTATTCCTTGATACTCCCTGGAGGAGACCAGGATACAGAGATGGGTGATGTCAGACATGTTCAGTCTTTCCAGGTGTGCATCTTTGTATTTACAGCTTCCAAAGCATTTTGTGCAATGGGTCCTGCCAGCAAAGCTCTGTCTCTGGGTACAGATATTCCAGCTTCTGTTCCCACCATTCTGCAAACTTCATGTCATCTGTGAACTTTTATTAATTACACATCGTATCAGATAATTGCTGAGAGTGCTGAATTCTTGGTCAGCTCTCTGTGGTTCTGAAAGCTCGTTAAAACTCCTGCTTCTGTAGGTGGCAGCACATTGACAGCTTCTCTCTGGGCTCTGACAAATCATTCTGAAACCGTTCCATGTGCGCTCCTGTGATCCTTCTGCAAATGTTTTGACAACAATGCCATAAATCCACACACTAAGGAGTCGCAAGGGTTATTGCCTTGATAAATTGTAATGCCCAAAATGAAGAGAGAACCCTGCACTTCTGGAAGAGGCTTCATAAAATACTGATCTGCAAATCTTTGGATATTAAGGTCACTGAATTCCTCTCCGATTTCCATATTAACAAGCTTTAGATCTAGAGTAAAAAATTACAGCTTTTTTGCGAAAAGAAATAAATACTCAATTTGGGCTAGTCAAATTTTACCAATAATGCTGCTAAACTTTCAACATTTCTCTCTGTTTGTCACAGATTTAAACAGATTTTAAATTAACATACTTAAATTTTAATTAGAATTTGCTTTGGATTTATTATAATTGCCTTTCCACCATTTGTTGGGGCATCTACCATGAGTGGTTGCATTGAACCCACACAAAATCCTGGCCACAAAATACAGGCTAAAGCAGATCTTTCTCCTTTTGAAAAAACACAAAAATGAGCTATCCATCTCTTTAACCAAAGCTTCTTCATTGCAACCAACTGCAAACGCAGTGATGTTTGCTTAGAGTGACCCTGTGCGTCACCATGGTTTGATTGCCTGCATTTTTCCAGATGTGACTTAACTTTTACATTCTTTCTAATGTAAAGTTCTCCAAATAAATGCCTCTGGATGTTGCAAAATATATGTGCAAATTAACCCCAGCCACTAATAGATCTTCTACAGGCCTGGTGGTGTCAATGAATGGTTTAATCCTGTGTTTTTAAAATGTTAACTCCCTGTAAATGCGATTTATCTGGAAAGCACCAAATTTGTCTAATAAATGTGTCATGTTACTTTCCAAATACAGTACAGAAATATTTATGGAAGATAACTGTAACACTGAAGATCATTGTCATCTCCATTCAGTAACAAATCATTAGTGTTGCTAAATTTTAAAAATCATTATTTTCCTTTGTAGTACTTGTACTCTTTTTCTTTCTATTTCTCTCGTATTTCCTCTTATTTAGCTTTTTAATTCTTTCTCTCTGTCTTAGACTCAATTTTCTTTTTTTCATGTCTCCTTTTCTTCTCATTCTTTTTGTTTCTCTCTTTTCCATTTTTCTCTTTAATTTCCATCTTTCCTTCCTTCTTTCACACTTTTGTCTCACTCTTTCTTCCTGCTTTCTCTCTTCCCACTTTGCATGTATCAGACTACTCTATTTCCTTCCAGTTATTTTACACATTCTCTTTCCATTTCTAACCACTATATTTACTCTTCCAGGGAATGAAATGAATTTATTTTCTTTTTTTTTTCTCTTTTTAGTTTTGTAGCGATGGCTTTTCAGCCATGTGAGAGACCTTCTTTACTGTTTATATCATAAAACGTATTTCAGTCCACTCTGTCTTTCTTTTTCTTCGGAATAAATGACTTACTGATTAGACGTTATCAGATAGAGTTGCTTACACTGACTAAACAAGCTACCAGAGACTAATTCAGAGAGGGTTTCAGTAACATTTCGTCAGAAATAAGTACTCAAATAATGGGTTAGAGGGGAATGAAAGACTGAATTAGCAATATCTTTAAACACTGGGGATATCTGTAACTGTAGGGATATGCGTGAGAGACATTTATTTCAATATTGTGTCACTGAACAATGAAATTAAAGGATTTAGACAGTTCCCATCTGTTGTGTCTGGTCTGCAAGTGTCCTGACACTCTGAGTTCCTTATGGCAGTGGCTTCTTAGTTTGATTTCCTGGCTTAGTGTGTTAATTTCTTATCTGGCTATCTCACTCCAGGTTGTATTATTTTTAAAATTTGGACAGGTTGTAATAAAGTGAAAGTAATTTTTGGAAGAGTGTATCTCAAGGAAATAACCAGAAATAGATACCATATAGAAAGAATAAACCTGGTTATTTTATAAGGGATTGGGCCTGATCCAGTTCCACTGAACCGCTGTGAGTCTCTCCATGTCACTTCACTTTTCTCACTGGATGATTGTAAAGGAATTTCAGTATTTCTTTTGAAAAGTACTGCACTGTAAAAAAAAAAAAAAATTAGAAAAATATTTACTTGAAAGAAATAGATGCAAACCTGTGATTCATGTACCCACACTTATTAAGCACTGAACCCTTATGGTTCCCAAACTTTTCACCAAGTGTTTTCTAAACTTTTTAGGTGCTCATAGGTCTCCTAGATCAGGGCTGCCCTAGTTTGAAATGCTAAGGGACAAGCTCCAGCTGGGAAAGATCATTAAAGTTCCCAGAGTGACCAGGTACAAGAGCCAGAGAGAAAAAGGTTAGTTTCCTTATTTTTTTCATAATTTACTAAGACATTAACCCTCCTTCAAAATCTCTCCTTAAACCTTTTCACTATCCTGTAGCTAAATGTGTTTGAAGATGTGGTGAATCCCAAGCACCAGAGTATCCAGGCAGTTTATTAATCGTCTTGTTTATTCATTTATTTGAAAAAAACAAGTGGAACAACTGGTGTCTCAGGTTATTCCAGTCAGACAAGAACAGACACTTTTTAATTCTTTCAAAAAACAAGTGTGGAAACTCAGGCTAAAATAAGAAAAGTAATGAAGCAATGAAAATCTAGGAGAGAATGACATACAATAGCCAGGTAAAATAACTAGAACTGACTACCCATATTTATGTACATGCACAGACACAGCATGTGTCTATCCCACTCTTGTGGGATTTGCAATCTGTTTAGAGTGTTTCATTAAAATGCTTTATTGCCTGCAAAGGAATCTATCATTATCTCTTGATTCTTAAGTAGAAAGGCAGCTGATGAGAAGATTCAAAACCAATTTCAAATCTACTTGTAATAGGATATTAGTATTCTATGACATAATAATATAAATAATAGCAAGAAGGTGAGTGTGATGCCAAGCAGAACTTGGAGAGAAGTACATAAAAGTAGAATATAACCATCCATACAGAAATTTGGCAAGGATACTGATGTCAAGCTTCAAATACTTGCAAAATGGGTATATCATCATTAAAGTAAAAACTGTTCCTGGTTTCTATCCTATCCAAGGCAGAAAAGTGTCTGAGATAACACATCCTTCCTCTTACTGGCTTAGTTTCAAGCTATAGAAGTATAATTTTTAAATTGTCTTCCAGCACAGTTATAGGAATCCAGAGAGCTTGCTCCAGATTGTTCTCACTTAATTTTAGGCAACACACTTAGAATCTAAATTAGGAATGTAGTTGTCACAGACTTTCTCCCTACTATGTGTTGTAGAATAAACATCCACATAGAAAAATTTCAGATGACAGAAATATAATACTGTATTATTTTGAAAGTTTTCTTCCCCCTAAACATGACTCTTAAGTCTGTAATTCAGTGAAGCAGATATAACCTTTCAAAATATCCTTATTTTTATTATACAAAATCTTAGTCAAACTATTGTGAGGTCACAGTCAGACCATGACCTTATGTCAGCAAAGTGCTCTCTTGATATTAAATTCAAATTAAGATGTTTCGCTTTCTGATTTCTTTACGAATGTTTAACAGAATGGACTTGCTCTCACAAAAAAAAGAGTTTCTAATATGTTTTGAATTCATTTTCATACACCCACTGATAGGTATGGAAAAAGTCTGATGGCGTTTCAAAGGGATATCAAGCAGTGATTGTATCACTCAGTGCAGTCTCAGACACATTGCTAATAACAGGATGGTAGTTTTTGGATATCAAATTCACAGATACAGTTTTTCTTGCTAGGTAGATTTGTTCCCAGCTCACTCAAAAATCACTTCAATCAGTGACTGTAGCTGTAATAATACCATGATTTCATCAAAATGCATCCTGCTGGAAAGCCTAAGCAGTTGTCAGAGAAAGAGTGTGAACTAATTACTTGTGTTGTCTAGAAATAATGAGGTTGCAGAGTAAGAACAAAAAAAACTCCAAAAGATTAAATTCCAAGTTTTTTTGATTTATGATGCTGTTCTCTTAGTTTCTAAGCTGATGGGATTTACTGCACACATAGTATTCTAATATTTCATTTTTTGGTTTCCAGAATAATGGAGACCTATCTTATCCAATAAAAAATGTGTGTCAGTATTATTTGTCATAATAAAAGAAGTGAAGTGAATAAGTAAATATTTATCCAAACACTTTAAAGGAAGAAAATGGCTCTAACTTGTGTAATATATATTATTTTATATTCCAGACTACAAACAGGAGGTTTATAAGTCACATCTTAAAGAACAAAAAAATAATTACTGGAGTACCTACACATCTCCAAGAGCGAGTAAATCCCTTGCACAGACACATACCTACATAACTCAAAAACTTGCATGAACACACATCAAATCATTCTCAATCTACTATCATTTAACATTAAGAATTAGTAAATATCTGTCATTACTACTTATATTTAGAATGACATCCATAACAAAAGTTAGAAAACATTAACCAGTACTGATAAATTCTGCTATTAATTCCAAAGCCCCATTATTTCAAACCAAAAATGTCAATATGCATCTGTCTGAAGTTGGACTTTTGATATCAGGGACTGGTGAGTAGTGTTCATTAGTAAATATTGATAAACTGGGAGATATTTAAAAGTTTTTCACATGATAACACTTTGCTGGTTGTGTTCTCTGATGCATTAGTTTCTCTTTTTCTCATGTGTTATAATCTGCTAATGGCAAACATCTGTAATTCATTAAACATTGTTTATTAGTCTAGCATATTTGATTTCTACTGTTGTGCTCAGAATCTTGTTTATGGGAAAAGAGGAAACACGCCTGGTATATAAAGCAGATAATTTATTGTTAGCATAATTGAAATCTCAAGAGTCTATTCAAGAATCACTATAAGCCTAGATAAAATTATTACTGCAAGAGAAAAAGAAAACTAAGAAATTAATACTTTCGTAGTGAAAAAGAAGAAGAAGAAGAAGAAGAAGAAGAAGAAGAAGAAGAAGAAGGAGAAGGAGAAGGAGAAGAAGAAGAAGAAGAAGAAGAAGAGTTTAAATTGTTATATAGACACTTCTTAATTTCTATCCCATTTCCTGGTGTTGGAGTCACCAGCCCTTTGTCCTTCGAATCCCTGGTCAGTGGCTGAGTCTGGTGTTGGGGTGATGCCATGGTGAGTTGTCCAAAGTTTCCACTGGCAGGAAAATGATGTGTGTGTCCATCATTTGTTCTTTGTCACTCTGTGATTGGCTTGGACACTTTGCTACACTTCTTCCCATTACGCATGGTTCTGTAACTCCATGTTATGTCTGAATTTACAGAAGGTGCTGAATTTTGCAGAGGTTGCATAGTTCTTTTATTCTCTTTGCTACCCCTAAGAGAAACTTTAGCCAGCTGCAGGTTGGCATTTCTTCCACTGACCACTGGTGAATTGTTTGCAGCCATCCCTGGTACCCATCTCTTCTCACCCCAGCCCTGAGCTCCTCTGCTCTACATCCTGCCCCTCTGCCTCTCAAGGTCTCTGATACTGTCCCAGGGCTGAACATCTCTACATGAGATCATTGTGTTAATATTGAAAGGATCTCATTCTGCACCAAAGAATTACTGGTCAGTACAACCTCCATAAAACTATGCTTGTACCATGTTTTGGTACATATTTTAACCCCAGAAGGCAGTAATAAGCTAAGGTGAACCAAACCAGCCATAGCCACCTGATCAGATGAAAAAAAAAATCCATTTCAGCTAAACCAAAAAAAAAAAGCAAAGCTGCAGGTAGGGCAATGCAAGTTTAGACTGGCAAATCTGACAAGCCTCAGTCCTCAAGCCTGGCCAGCTCAGTACAAATCCTGTGGCCTGCTACCAGCGGTAATCTTACAGGAGTACACACTTAGGCTTGTGAAGTTTCAAAATGTTATCAGGGAAAAAAATCACTATGGCTTGCCTATATTTCATGCAATAAATATAAAATAGTTATTCCTAGTCCTGCTAAAAGACATTCTATTATGTCTACTGCTGAAGGTTCAGATCATGATTAAGTTAAAAAAATCCATATGAACAGTTTTCTGATGTAAATTTGTGAGTGCACTCAGGCACAAAATTTCTTCTGAGGTAGAAATTTTGACAGATAATTCAGGATATTTAGAAACTTTGCTTTTGTCTCATACCCTTTAGATGGCTAAAAATTCTCAGGAAGAGCTGTCAATCACTGAGGATAGTGCTGGACTAAGATTTAACAGTGCTTTTCCTTTTCAGGCATTGTGAATAATGATCGCTAGCTTCAAAGACATGAGAAACTTAAGATCTCCTAATGATTTATGAGATTATTAATATTTTCTAACATAGTTCCACAATAACTAGAATGCTGTGGGCAGGCATCTTCCAAAGTATTTTGCAGAAACATGAAAATTTATGTTATATGAAACAAAAAATCTTGAATTCTCTTTTTTTCCCATACTTTCCACTGCAATGCCCCAAAACATTCAATTTCAGCAGTACCAAGCTGAACTTGCCCCCCAGTCAGTTAACTACCCCTTCTTTCTAGGATGCTTTTCCTGTTGTCTAGGTCTGTATATAATTTTCCATGGTTGTGAGCCAAATGACACCTGCAGAGAGCTCCCCTTTGCCATGGCTCAATGAGTTTCCTATAACCAGGTAGAATAACACATTAATTTTGCTAAGCACATCTTGTGTTTGTTCTCTATATATAAGGCCTAATTTCTCAAATACACCTTACCGAGTATTTGCCGAAGTCTGCCAAGGAAAAGCTGAATTATGCTTTTAATTTCCTCTAATTGCACAGGGCTAAAACAGCATTTGTATAAAATAAGCCTTTGAAGAAAGTGTGAATTACTACTTTTCCATTGCTGGGAATTGCCCTGAATTCACTTTCAAAGGCAAACACCAGTGATAAGCCCCAAAAGGTGCACTGCCAGCCACAGTTTTCATGCCTGGCAGAGAGTTAATATTACACACATTGCAGTGGGGTCTGAAGAAAGGACCTGCCAGTCAATTTGCCTGGGAATTCATATGTCTTTATAATCTGTTACCAATTAAAAAAACCTAATCAAATCATGACCTCTCAGTTGGTCTTCCCCTGTAATGGTGTAAACAGGAAAGTAGTTTTAAATGCTTAGCTTATTAAATACTCCAGTAAATGATTTAGTAAGTTAAATAAAGTTGTCTACTCTTTCCTGATAAGTGATCTTTATTTTTAGAAACAAAATATAGTATATTTAATCCATATTTACATAAAGATTGATATAGTTTAAAATAATGGTGTGGTAGACTAAAGAACAGTGGGTGTGCCATGAAGCAGTAAATGGTTGCAATAAAATCTATTAACAAAATGGCAAAATCTGCCCTGAATTTTGTAGTTGCCAGCACAGCATAGAATGAAATAGCTCTCCTTAGCCTCAGATTCGCATGGTCTGTTACACTTTTTCCATGCCAAATGTAAAGGGCACCTTGCCATTAGAAACCCAAGAAATACAGATAGAAGAAGTTGGATTAATTTTATCAATTGCAAAATACAGATCTGAAAATGCCATACAGAGCTGGCCTTCTCAATTAATGCTCACCAACATTTTTCATTCTATCACATCATTAACTTCAAATGTATCAGAAGTATTCAGACACAGTTTATTTCTTCTGACACATGGTATGAATAAAAAGCCATTAAGAGATAAAACTGCGTTTTACCAAACAAATATTTTTCCCTCTCTCTCTCTAATTTTTGGGTTTTTTGGGTTTTGTTTGTTTGTTCATTTGCTTTTTGGTTTGTTTTCTTTGTGGGGGGGGGAAGGGGATGGTTTGTTTTATTTTTGGTTGGTTTTCCTTTTCTTTTTTGGGGGATTTTTTAGAATTTTTTGTGGGTGTTTTTTTTTTGTTCATTTTTTGTTTTGGGTTTTTTTTTGTTGTTTCATTTTTGTTGTTGTTGTTGCTTATGGATTTAGGCTCATTTCTGCTTCTAAGCCTAGATGTGAAAATAGGATAATCAATCTTTTTTATGCAATGGCTTTCAGAATTAACAATAACCATGAAGAGTATATTCTGGTGTCAATGTATTTCTCTGATTTGAATACACATATTTAGATGTGAAATAGCTTTGAAATCTATTTCAAACTATATGTGATTCACACTGCAAGCCAGGTAAGTATTTTGTCAAAAAAATATAGTTTCTGAGATAATTGTACTAGAAACTGATCTCTATTAGGACTAAAAAGCAGGAAGGCAGCCTAATGTGTACATAGTGCCACTTAACTGAAAGGTTGTTTTATATGAACAGAGCATATGAAGCTAAAACAATTGTTTGCAACTGAAACTTTGCTTACATCCATGTTGCAAACCATGGTGATAATTCTCATGGGATTGCTCTTGGCTATTTGATTCAATGACTTTCTGAGTGACAGCAATATATTATAATGTGAGGAAAATGAGCATCAGCTAACTTTACCACTGCTAATTTTACCACAAGTGCTGAGCTGAACTAGCTGGGCAGCGCACCTCTGTTTTCAGAATGGGATACCAAAAGTGTGGCATTACTTAAAATTATTCTTAAAAGTTTCAAGAAATCTAATTTTGATTCTTTAAAATTTAGACATTGATAGGGTCTCATAGCCTAGTCTTTCTTTAGGTATGAAGGTACATTCAGAGGGTGGTTTTTCCTATCCTAAAATTAGTATTTTCAGGAAAGTGTCGAACTTTAGATTAACCTTTTATCTGAGTGTCACATTTTGGTCCTCTAGTCATTGCTCTTATATTCATGGTCAGGCATAGACTTCAGATCTCCATACACCTCTTTTCATATAATTCTTTCTACTGGAGGATGAAAGACACAGATAAACCTCCCTCATCAGTTCTAGGGTTCAATTATCAGCAAATTAAAGGCAGCTAACAGCTGTAAAAATGCTGATGGGTTGGTAATTCTTGCAAAATATATTTGTCCCATCCCTCTCACAGTTAACTGTCTAGAAGTGTTTTCTTCATCTGTCCAATTGCATTATTAGGTGGCCTGTGAGTATTTCAAAAGGTATTTAATAAGGATCAAAAGGATAGGTCAAAGCAGATCAATACTTTATATCATGCATGCAATAAACAGGGATGGTGCCTTTGTTTGACCTGTGCGTGAAAAGTTTATTATTTCAGAAATCAGCCAGAAAATTCTGTCTCTGGAAGGCTGCAATGTCATCTAATTGATGAAATGTTCAAATCCCTCTCTGTTAAGAATACATTAAGGCAATTTTCAATATATAAAAAAAAAGAAAAAAAAAAGAAATAAAAAATCCAACATGATATATTGCATAGTACCCATGAGAAGTGTGACAGAGGTCTTTTTAGCTGTACCTTCCTGAACTTTATCTTACAACTTCTCTTCTTTGCCTTTGTGCCTGCTCCATCCTTATTTTCTGTACAGTATTACAGAAAGTAACTGAACTTAAAAGAAAGCCTGTGAATATCACTGCTTGGTATTTACTGCAGAGGTAGCTGTAGCTGGCTTTGTGGTTTGTTATTTCTCACCAAAGTTCTCCTTGACACTTCAGTGCTTAGCTTTATTACTTACAAATTCTTGTAGTTCACTTTCTTGCTTCACTGTGATGTTTTTAAAGCTTGGCTACCTCTGTAAAACTTAAGTACTCTTCTATCTATGATAATTAGTCATCTGAAGCATAAACAGTCTAGGTTAAGCTGGTGTCAGCATGTTGTGTTGGCTGGAGTCTTGCTTGTGTTTGTCTTCACTTATGTTCAAAGAGAAGACTCCAAAATGCTGTGGGATAGCCTGTGCAGACCTCCACATGCTCACCTCTTTTTTTCAGGCTCAGCCTTCCACAGAGCACTTCAGTGCTAAATGGAAAGTTTTAATTTGGCTTTCCCTGTTTTAAAATATACATGTACTTGCTTTCTTGGAAGTCTACGATGTTTCACTTGTCTCAAAGGACTCCTGGCAGAATCCTTCAATGTCATTTTTGTGTTTAACACATGACTTGGCAACAACTTCTGTTTGCATGATTGGGATGAGACTTTAAACACTTTGAGGTTAAAGGATCTCTCAATAGTGGGTGGGCATATTGTGTAATTCTCTTTTACAGCAATTACATTTTCATATCTGAATCCTACTTAGTCTGCATTAAAAGGTCTTTCCATCATCACAATAGCTTTCAAGTATTCTGGGTGGCAACTCAAATAAATAAATCATAGAGGCACACTATATTTATAAGAAGGGTTTTTTTCTACTATAATATCAAAAGATTACTACAAGGTTAATGAACTATATGGAAATTGTTAATAATGCAATTGAAATATGGTTTTTGGTTGTCTGGGTTTTTTCCCACCTCTACAGCTAGTCATGGATAGTACAATCCAGTCAAACAATGATGTTTTCTCAAATGTAACAGCATCAATCCTTAGAAACTGTAAAGCATATATTACGTCTGAGATACCCTTCACTGAAAATAAGACTAAATGGAAGAAAAGCAGTTCCCTACTGCTGAGTTGTACTTGGCTAATTTTCAGATATTTAGCTTTATTCACATGTATACCTCTAGCACTTTATATTATCTGAGCCTGATACAGCAGCTTTTGTAGTGCAGTGCTTTATAAAATGGGCTCAACCCTTATTTTTTAAATCACGTCTATTATATAAAATCAGAAATTGCAAAACAAAAACTCTATTAAAAACATGCATGTCTACTACTCACGAAAATGCTCACACATTGGAATCTAATTGTGTGGCTACTCAGAAACAAAACTATTGTAAGTTTAAGAGGTAAACCTTATCGGGAGCGTGATTATTGACTGGAAAACTATATGAGTCTGAAGTCATGACATAACATTATTCACTTTAAGGAGAAGAATAAAGTAAAGGAAAATAATCACAGAATCACAGAATATGCTGAGTTGTATGGGATCCAGCAGGATCATAGGGTCCAGCTCCTGGCCCTGTGCAGGGCAGCCCCAAGTGTCACCCCATGTGCCTGAAAGCATTGTCCAAACACTTCTTGAGCTCTGTCAGGCTGGTGCTGTGACCACTGCCCTGGGGAGCTGTTCTGTGCATAACCACCTTCTGGGGGAAGAAAACCTTTTTCTGATATCCAACCTAAACCTCCCCTGACACAGCTCCACACCGTTCCCTTGGGTCCTGTCACTGTCACCACAGAGCAGAGATCAGTGCCTGTCCTTCCTCTTCACTCACGAGGAAGTTGTAACTGCAGTGAGAACTCCCCTCAGCCTCCTCCAGGCTGAACAGACCAAGCAACCTCAGCTGCTCATCATATGGCTTCTCCTCAAGACCCTTCTTTGTTGCCCTCCTTGGGACAAAGCAACCAAAACCCAAAAAACTGACTCTGAATGCTTAAGTGGAGATAAATATTAACAAAAATGAAATGTATGAATTGAAATGATACTGTGCTATAAATTTTAAAATTGAAATTTTAAATCACATCAAAGTTTTGCTGAGAAGTAAGGAAAAAGGTAAAGAATTGACCAGGAAATTTAGAGACTTCAAACATGGCTATTATGTCTGGTAGATAATCAGTAGCCCAGCAGTAGAAAGTGTGATAGATTGTTTTACTGACATCTAGGACTTGGCAGAATTTAATTTAAAGTTTATTAGCCTTTTATAAACTGAACTTAATTATAAACAGTGACCAAATGACCACAGCAATTAAACAACAGGTGGCCAACCCTACTCACAGATCACAAAATCTTCCTGCCA
Source organism: Acanthiza pusilla (assembly GCA_036630365.1). Taxonomy (NCBI): domain Eukaryota; kingdom Metazoa; phylum Chordata; class Aves; order Passeriformes; family Acanthizidae; genus Acanthiza; species Acanthiza pusilla. The sequence continues at coordinate 43,190,825 of JAXCHO010000079.1, forward strand.
CAAGTCTTTGTTTTGCTGAGCTCACCAGAGGGAAGTAAACATCTGGAAGCCTCAAACTAAAGCAAACATTTATGATGGTGAATCATAGCTCAGCAAGCAAAGAAGGGCATGAAATAAATTCTAGTCTTCATTCTGCCATCTTTGTTATTTTTAAGAAGTAAACTTTTAATTGAAATAAGAAGATCAGAGACTTCTAACAAGAAATGCAAGCTAAGAAGATATAAACATCTCAGGATAGGGGAACCTACTAGTTCCACCATTAAGAACTACACTGGCAGAGGTTTATGTCATTCTTAATGATTCTTATAAATACACATCAGCATTGCTATACAGTTACATTATCAGTCACTCATCCCACCCCAAGGCAGCTTTTTGTGTTTTTAGGGTACTTTAATTTTATTTTCCAGACAAATCTGCTCTGTGCCCGAGACAGTGAAACCATTATTTCTACAGCTCTATGATTCAAACTAGGACTGGATCTTGTCAGAGAATGGTGTTATAATGCTGAAACATGCAGGGCAATAAGCACTGTTTTGGTAATGATTTGTAAATGCTATTGTGTAACCACAGTCTATTAATATTATTATTTAAATGGAAAAGACAGGGAAGAGAAGAGAAGAGAAGAGAAGAGAAGAGAAGAGAAGAGAAGAGAAGAGAAGAGAAGAGAAGAGAAGAGAAGAGAAGAGAAGAGAAGAGAAGAGAAGAGAAGAGAAGAGAAGAGAAGAGCAATCATATGTTGAAGCTAATTTAAATGATCAGCAGTGACAAAAAGCTTCATACAGCTCAGTTTTTGCTTCCACTTCTGCAGGACTCTGGCTCGCTCTCCATTGCAGGATATGTTTTATCTAATGTAGATATTTCTAGGTCAGCTTCTCCAGGTTTCTTCAAGAATCTAGCATTTCTAGGTAGTTTCATGCTTAGAACTTCATTTCTTTTTTGAAAACCCTAGATTTATAATTTCTTACCACTTAGTCATTTCATGGGCAGGATTTTTAAAATTTTTTTATTCAAGCCTTTCAATATAGATGTCTAAAGCAATTTGTCTCTGTCAGTCTACAAACTCTATCTCCTTTGAAGTTTAGACTCGCAGCAGGTTCAAAGCATCCGCAGAGTGTTAAGACAGGTTTTATAAGGCAATAGCTTGATGACATATTAATTATGGGTCTGGAGAGAAGAGAGGGAGGGGCAGAAGAGCTGGAAATGGATATGAGCTCCTTTTTCTAGAAAAAAGATTGTTAAATAATTTCATTTTTATTTTATCATTGCTTACTTCAGGCAAAAAGGAAATAGGACAGGAATGGAAGGAGACAAAATGACAGGTTAAACATTTATTGAAAGAACATTAAGAAATGCTTTGTGCCTGCAGCACCTCACCACTTCCAGAATGAAAGTATCAGAGCTTCCATGTGGAGCCAGTAATTATCAATGCACCACATACACAAACCTTGTTGGAACAAAGCTAGATACAAGACAGGTGGGCACTAAGGCAGAAACACTGAGTGGAAATGTTTACCCTGAAGACAAGAAAAAAGTAGATACAGAGTGTAGCAGGACATTGCATTTAAAAATATTCTTGGTTTTCATTATATGGAAATATTAAGCAAAAGGGAGTGGCAGCAGCAGGAAGTAACACTTCAAAACTCAGTAAATGGTAAACAAGGTTTTCCTTTACAGAATTAAACCAAAAATCACAAGAAGCAATCAAAAGTAGGAAGAGTCTTAGCTATTAAACACAAAGCATAGCTTGATTTCTTGCATAGCAAATAATTTGATTAATTTTTGGGGTGATGTTCTCATTTATAACCCTTTGTTATAATTTAATTTTTTTTTAAAGTTATTTTGTATAAGCAGTACTGAATCATAGAAAATCACAAAAGGTTTAGGCTGGAATGAACTGGACTTCATGAGGACTTTCACCACAGTTTTGCTAGGGACTAAACTGTGACTGAGCAGCCAATGGTTTCCTGGACTCTCCATGTCCTTCCAGATCATGAGCAACACATTTTCTTTTTCTGTGTCCATGAGCTTAGAAAACAAGTCTTCTGCACCACCTACCTATGGGCCCTCATGGTCTGCTCTTTGCAGCTGATAAATCATTATTTCGCCTTTAACATCCTTCGCCAGTTGCAAATCAAACCAAATCAAGGTTTGGTCTTCCCAGTTCCATCCCCATGAAATTCTTCTACATTCCTTATGGGCAGACCCTCCCTGCTTCTGCCCTCTCCACATTTTCTTTTTGCCTTTCCTCTGTGATCCTCCATTCAGCTAAGCTGGCATCCTGCTGTTCTTCACAGGGAGTTTCTCATAAATAAACAGTTCTATATTACAATAGACTGTTTTTCACAGCTTTCAGTCACTGGGGCAGACACTGCCATCAGTTAAGCTGCTTAAATCCACTGAGTTCAGTGAAGGTACTTCAGTTAGTGCCAGCTCCAAATCTGGGTCATTCACAGAGTTTAATCAGTTATGATTTACACTGTTGAAATTATGTTGTTCATGACACACTGTGCAAAATGTATTTGCAAAGTTTTTTATGCAGTACTTTGGCATAAGAGTTGATACACTGAAGCACTGAACTAAGAATATGTGATTCTGTGAAATGCATGATTGCATTTTGCAAAAATTCCCTGGGCTGGATTTTTGTGTATGAGTGTGTGTATGTTAGAGCATATATTAGAATTATTTACTAGCAATTATTAGAATACTTAATTCTATTTTAAAATTAAATGTTTAGTTTGTTTTGTAGTCATGGTATACCTGTAAATCTAACCTTAATATGTATACATGTGCTGCCTTATTCTTAGTAATATTGGTCTGCATATGTCTACAGGCACAGATATGAAATTACCTCCTCTGCATACTCCGAAAATGGAAGAGAGTTACATATCCTCCACAATATTTTTCAGTCTATGTCACAATATCATATTACTGCAATTGTGGTTTTCACACACATAGTTCTTCATTTGAATGAAACAATAATGGTTTGCAGAATTTTGCAATTGTAAAATTAAGTATTCAATGGCATATAATGGATCTTTATATGTGAGAAAAAAAATCAGTGTCTCTCCCTATTATGTTGTTCTATAGCTAAAAATTTGTTTCTGTTCCTTAAAAAACCATGGAAATACAGAACTTGAAGAGATCATATTCATACTCACCATGTCTAATTGCAATGTTGTATCATACTAATTTTACTTCTGTAAAAGATTTAGAATTATTATTATTATCCACCTATTAGTTGACATCAGAAGGTTGATTGTGTTGACAGCAAAGACAGCCTTGTGTCTGATGGAACCAGATTTACTAAGAATACTCCAATCTACCACTCTAGTCCGAGAGAATACTGAGATTCAGTTTCAGATAATTATTATTTATATATACCTGGCACTGTAAGCAACTGTATATTTTTTACTGATTTTAATTATGGAGTAGGATTTTTAAAAAAGGTCTAATTTAACTAACATTTAAATAACTACAATGTGCAACTTTGAATAAAGGTATTTTCACAGATTTATAAACCACCATTTATTGTTATAATTAGGTAGTCAATTTACACTATCAAATGAAACTGTACAGGTATTTAAGAATGGATATTGTCTCCGTAAAATTTAGAATTTTCTAAGTTGCTACCAGTAGCAGTTCAGCTTAAAAAAGCTGGCCAGTTTTAATATCCAAATATGACTCTCCCAAACAAGGGGTCTACGCAGCTCTTGTCAAACACATGTGTAAGCACTGGTAGGCTACTCATTAACACAAATCTCTTTCAAAGAACTGTGTCAGTACCTGTGGAAAACCTAGTCAATTTATGACATCAAAGTTATGCATATTTGGAGACAGGACAAGGCAAAACACAGAAGAAATCTGACAAAAATTGACAAATGGGCAAATGAAGAAATAATAATAACAACAATAAATATAATAACGATAACAATAATTTTTAAAATTGCCTTTGCACCTTCTCAGCAGTGCTGAAAGGAGAACAGTTGTTTGTCTGCTGCATGTTTTGCTCCCAGGTGTACTTTTCCGCATTTCTCTGAACACATCACATCTCGTGCCCTGACAGGGGTGAGCAGCAGCTCCCGAGGCAGCAGGAGCCTGTGGGGCTCCCCGGGGAGGGATTCTGCAGGACAGCTGCGGAGCCTGCTCAGCCTCAGCCCGGGGCAGAGCGCAGAGCTCTCCGTGACACACTATTCCGACGAGACTAATGCTGCCAGAGTTTTGGCAGCTCGACCTTAGCACTGTAACCTCTCAGCCTGCACTCCTCATCAAAAAAAGACCCCAAAGTGCCCTAAATTCTCTAACGATTGCCCTGTGTCCAGATCCATTTAGCTAGTTTAAATCAAAGCAATCCCTATGTAGAACTACGCCACATTAAACTAGCTAATGGACGCTTTGTTCCTTATAAAATATAAAAGTACATTCCCAGTACTAATAGCGTACAAAAATACATCACCAATTTATATGTTCACTAGCAGGCAGTACTGTAAAAATACATAAATAATTTTATTGACCCCTGATATTTGCCTTTTATTTTGCTGTTTACAGTGCTTGCCTCAATTGTCGGGAACTTTCTTCTATGGCTTGAGGAAGAGTGCGTGTGTGTGTCTGTGTGTGTGGGGGGGAGTAATGCCCTTATACATAAGGTGCTTTTGTGAAGAAGATGGGAGCACAGTTTATTATTCCTGAACAAATACCCATAGGAAGAACCTAAAACAAATGAGTTAATGACTTGACTCAGAGACAAATACATTAAAGAAGATGATAGGACAAATCTAATGTTTATATAGATGGTACACTAGAATATTATGTCTAACCTATGAGTTATCCTTTCATCTTGCTTTCCCACCAACACAAAAGGCCTTTGGGGTTTCTGGAATTGTAAGTCAATGTCTGCCACTGTTTAATTTTACATCAAGGTGCAATGAATTAACCTATTTCCATCACCGTTATTGTAATCACCCCACTTGGATTCAGCAGCGTTTGAAATTCTAGATGCAAACTTAGTTTTCCTCTTTGAAGTAAGTGGAGTTACAGATATTTTTACTATTTAACAATTTTGTATTGCAATAATCAGGTACAGTTCATCTGTGAATAGGTGCCACATAGAAATGTGTCTATAACAGGGAAATTGAATTTTCGGCTTTACTGACAAACTTTAGAGAAAAGCATGTTTCATCAAGACAAAGGATAACTGGTATGAAATATTAAAGGTTTTTTTGAGAGGGAAGATGAGTGGGTTTGGTTGATTTTTTTCATAGTAAGTGATATTTTTTCACAATAGGAAAACTTTGCATGACCATTTGTACTTTACACATACATATATTTCATCTGTAAGGTGGAACAATTTGTACCCTCTAATTATTTCTAAGGTTTGAAAATTACTCCTTTGTTTTTAATAGGATCCTTCCACCAGATACATAGATCATCAAAGTATGCTAAAACTGCACCCTGGCAAAAGTGTCAGAATTGTAATTCAGATGTTTAGACTAATATTTTTTTTTTCAGGCTTCTAGATCTAGCAGATTATTGTGAATAGTATTTATACTTGGACTTTGAGCTGGGCTAAATACTGATAAATATCTGAAAAACATGCAGACTACTCTCCTCCTTGAATCCAAGTTTTATCAGACAGATCTTACCTGAAAGATCCCACTCCAACTTGAAGTTCTATTCTATGAAACTGAAATGCTTTCACCAGTAATACACACTGTAAGGTCCTTTCTTCTACAAAGACAGATATAGACATGCTTTATTTTGCCTGGCTTGAATGTGCATCATTAGAATCATCTGGACTATTTACACAGCATAAATTTAGATAAACATAAAATTCTTTGCTTGGCTGTGGCTTAACCATATACATAAGTCTCTAATTCATCACAGCTTTATAAAGTTCCACTTACTTTAACTGAGTTACTTGTAACACTTAAAATATATTAAAATTTTCCCAAAGAAGGGAAAATCTTTCCGATTTAGGCAGATGCTTGGCAGGGGCAGGTTGCAGCAAATTGTTGAAATCTGGCAAAATTATAATAAGATGACAAAAGTTCCCATACTTTAAAGCATTAGGCAATGTTAAATGGATTTTCTTGCTGCCATAATGATAATTAGTAGGTAGAATACATTATCAAAAATCAGTAAGATTACTGTTATATCCACCTCTTCCACAGTTACAGGAACATATTCATTATTGATGATAATACTTTTAATTTAATGGATTAATTTGGAGTCAGTGCAAAAGTTACGGACACTTAGGAAATTATCAGTTTGTAATTCCATATGTTTTATATTAAAATAAAGTGCCTTGCGTTGGTACTCTGGTAGATGTCACTTCACAGTGAATTAAAATTGCTTCAGACCTCAAGAATCAAAGAAGAATTGAAAATTATTCAGCTATATAGTCACACTCACGGATATAATTAAAGGTCTGTCAGCACTTTCATTACATAAAGCCGTTTTTAAGCAGTTTATATCTTGGCCATGACATTTTGCTTAAAGTTGGAAATGGGCTGTGAATTTCCTGCCTGGAAGTGAAGTTTTGTTTTTTATGAATGTAATTGGAATCAGATTATTTTCCTGCATTTCCTACCCATGACAAAGGGGTTAAAGAACATTGTCTGGGTTTTATGTTCCTGCTACATGTTCAAAATAACTGTGCAATTCAATTTAGCACCTTGCAGATAATTAAGCTCCATCAATATACAGGCAAATAAAACTCATCCTGGGCAAAGGCTAGATGAATGGGTTTTTCCTATCTCAGCTGGGGCTGTGCAATGTTCAGAAGCATTTTGGGAATGCCGCAGGTTAAGGTAGTTTGGATGTAGCGGTGCTGTTTCGGAGGTTTGGGGGAATGTGTTTAGTTGTACCTCAGATGTAAATTATGAGGAAACATTTTTCCTTAGGGCCAGAAGACCCATTTTGTTTGCCTTTTTTGTATATGGCAAGTAGATGAGCCTGTTTTATTTGCCAGTGTGGACATATTCTTAAAATACTTTGCAGAGACACACTGGTCCAAGGTGTTTCCTATTTGGCATGTGCTCACCATGCTGGCTGGAACATGGGGGTCTAGGACCATTTTAACATTCCAGTGTGGTTTGAGCTTAATTATAGATAAGAAAAAAAATAATTTCTGTGGGAAGTTCAAAACACAGAATAAAATTGCTCCACTATTAATAGCAGGGTATATCCATTATTAGTTAGGCAGAGTTTCAAGAAAATCAAAGTGTGACATTATGACAGAATTATTTAAAGTAGGACAGTTCACAGATACACTGCTTAACTGACTGCTGCGAGCTTTGGAGGTCAAAGTCAAGATGGATATATGCACAGTCACTGCCAAGGAACCCATTGAAAGGAAAGTGCTTGCTCATTCCCAAGAGAAATCACGAGATTATTGAAGAGGTTAAAAGAGCTGAGCCTGCCCATTCTCCATGCAGACAAATCTTTTTCATCGTATGGAGTATTTCCATCACTTCTCTCATCACCCTGAATTGCATCCCAAGTGGATCACAAGTTGTTCTCACGACTGAAAGATAAGAAGTGCAGACTTTATTTATTTATGTGAAAGTGTCATCACAAATCAGGAAGTATGACTGAAACATTTTAATTTCATTAGAAGTCAGAGCAATTTTTTAATCATAAAACTCACGAAGAATTACATCTTTGGTGAGAAGGTTAGCATAGCCTGTTCCATTTCTACAGCTGCTTGAGAAGATAACCAGGAGTTGTCTGAGAGAAATTGTTGGGAAGGTCAACAACATAAGCTTAAAAAAGACATTCCAAAAGCTATCAGCAGCATAAGATTGGTCAGTCTTGTAAACACATGCACAGTAATGAAACTTTTACACTTTCTACCCAGAAAATAATAATATTAATATGGTGTTACCACTTGACTGAGAATGAATTTCTATAAATACAGTTTCTGAAGAACATAGAGCCCAGACATAGAAGTATCATTGTTACTATCAGGAAAACAAACAAACAAACAAACAAACAAAAAAAACCACAAGGAAAAATAATAGAACGTGCTCCTTCTGCAAAAAATAAGGATGGGCACTTGCTTGTAATACTGGGAGCCACATAACAAAAAATAACCTAATAACAAAACTCCAAACAAACAAAAATGAAGGAAAAAACCAACGTACCAAACAATAAAACCCAAAACCAAAATACGAATGCCAAACCAAACCAAGAGACAAATAAACAAACAAACAAACAACAAAGATAAAAAACCCCACAAACAAACAAACAAACAAACAAACAAACAAAAAAACCCCAAACAAACCACATGATCAAGGATCCCTGGAAATGTAACCCTGTCCAGAGATGCTTTACACCCAAGGCTCATAACAGGTATTAGGACTGAGGAGGACTAAGAACCAGAAGGATAACAACAGGTTTTGCCTTCAAAAAGACCACATCAGGCTGGACCTACCCTTACTGGGCAGTGGAGATGGCCTGGAGGAGCAAGCAGCAGGGCAAAGAATGAAAAATCTCCATTGTGGGTTGCTTTGTCAGTGACACTAACTAAACAAAGAAATATGAAGATTTGGCTTAAGACTGTCACTTCAAGTTACTGGAAACCCCAGATCAAGTGACTTATGAGTTCCATCTGCTGTGATTGATTTGCAGTGAGTTTCAAGGAAATAAAGTCCCTCAGCCTTATGCAGATAAACCCTGGTTTATCTTGCTGTTTTTTCAATTCTTGCTGTTTTTTCTATAGTCACAAAACTACTTAATGCAAAAATGCAATAATCATGTTTGCCTGACATTTCAACTGGCTGTGGGGTAACACAACATAGGAAATGTCTGAAAAGGAAGGGGAAGATTGTTGTCTACATCCTTTGAAATAAGAGGTAATTTTTCAATGGGAAGGTACATTCTGTGGCTCTCACTGCCTCAGGCTGCTGAAGTCCTCTGGTGAGGAGCAGCAAGGCCGTCATATTTCAAGGAGACTGTGATCTTATAGCACTTCAATGAAAGATATTTTGAATAAATAAATAGATAAATAAATATATAAACCAAAAGTGACATTATGAAAACTTTATATGAGGTATCTTGTACAGAGCCAAAAAAGAAAGCAGAACACCAGACTCAAGGAACCACTGAAATGGGAAAAGACCTATTTTGCCATTATTGAATTCTTCAACACGAGTTTCTGGAAGTAGAAAAAAAGTCAAAGAACGTCTGAGGTCTGGCCCTGGGACTAATTAGGAATGTGAAGATCCCATGCAAACTGACCTTTAGACCTTGGAAGAAACCTGACATCAGAGGAAGCTTAGGCATAGCATTCACCTTCCCATGGCCCAGCGCTTCTAGAAAACTTCCCAACTGAGAGTAGAGACAAAGTGTGGAACAGGCTCTTGGCTGATGGTGCTGGAAACAATTTCATGTCTTCCTTTAACAGGGAGTTAGTGAAGGGCTGTTCTGCACATGGGCAGCTATTTTGAGCTCACATCGTTCTGCTCGTTGAGGACCAGAAGACAACAGAGAACAAGAAAATAAGTATATGGAAAACATCATATTAATTGAATTTTGTATTCAATCTTTTTGTCTAAATGCATGTATTTTGAAGAAAAAGAACGTTATTGACTCAGGAATTGCTGGTTTTTTCAAATCTGTCCTTTGTAAGTTTAAAGTGGTGGGGGTTGTAGAACACAGTCTTAGAATGTACTGAAGTCAGTAGAGATAACATATTGACTAAGGAATAATTTATTTCTCCATTAAGTTTATTATGAATCTAACACTTTTATGAATTTATGATGGACTTTTAGCACCATCCAAGGTAACTGAGAGGATCATATGTGCACTGTACTGTGAAAGCAGATATTTTAAAATGTGCAGATTTTGATTCTCAAACAAATGGTTTTGAATCCTTCTTTTGGGAATATATTTTTTATTACTTCACCAGTTCTAATATTTTAAGAATATTAAAAAGTACTTAAAAATTGATTTTGTAACACAGTTTATAGATAATAAACTTTCAGGTTCTCGGAAATACCGATCGTATGAAACAGCTTAGTAAAATGAAAAGGCACATTTTGACTCCGTCACACATCCCCACTGTGACTCAGAGATTGGACAATGTTTTCCTTTTAGATCTCTATTACATTATCCCAGGTATGGTATAATGAACACTACCATCTTAAGGAAAATGAAACTTCAGCTTAAGCTTCATGATGGTGTATTCCAAAATAAATAAGTCATATTGCATATTCTTTCTTAAAATGAAGTAGGTCAAGCTACTATAAAAGTAATACCCTTTTATTACTGCTGATAACCAATGATCATCTTCCCCAGCCCTTAGCCATTTTAAAGCTATTTTCTTGTTTTCGGGCCAACAAGCTGATTGGCAAGAAAACCACACAGCTGCAAGGCCTGCTGGATTCAGCTTAAACTCTGTGCTCAGCTCTTCTAAAAATGGGGTCAGATGGCTGAGGTCAGAGTCTGTGCTGCTATCAGTTCCTACCTGCCTTGTTTGCACTGTGGCAAAAAAAAAAAAAAAAAATCAGACTGGTTGACTGAAGAAGTCTGCTCTGGTTTTAAAGCTTGTATAATTATTACTGACAGGTTGTTCTGGTTTGGTTTTGTTTTTTTCAAAACACAAAGACTCAACTTACTTTTTCCAAGGCGGAAGTAAGTGTAAGTAAAAACAGCATTTTGAGTTAATAGACTGATTTACATTTTCCAGGTTCACGTAAACAATATTGATGTGACAGGTCATCCTGAGGTTATTATTATTGCATACAACTGGTCAGAACTATTTTGCCAAAACAATTTTGAGTGAGGAAAGATTGTTCTGTCTGTACTGAAAACTTTTCATTTTCCTGAAAGTTTTTTTGTGTGAAAAAAATATTTCTGAAAAAAAGTGATTTCACCTGGAAAATTGGAAATTTACATTTGTCTTTGTTTCTTGCATTACTTCATTTGATTGGACAGACGCAAGTACAGCAAAAATAGTTTTAGAAGTCTAAACATGAGAAGTTTCTCACAGTCTGCAAATTTATCCAAAAGCAAAAACCTGGGATTTTTTGCTGAACAAACCACACAGGCTTTTCAGTCAGAAAACCTAATATTTTTCAGGAAACATGAAATTTTTGCAAAGCAGAAATTAAAAATTGCAGCTGTTCTGCTCAAGGTCCAAACTTTTCTCAGTTCATGAGCTAAATGTTTTTATGAGTTACCATCCACTCTTCTGGCCCTCTAATTCTTAGTTCTAAGAATTTAATTTAAAACATTCTTTTATTCAAAATAGTTTATTTAAAACACAACATCATTGTGCACATGCACAGCAATGCAGGATAAACCTTGATGTGTTTATCTTCAAAGACTACTAAGAGGGTGGATTCATGTTAGAAAAAATCTGTATAATTTCTTTTTAAAAACTGGCTACTTTTTGAAGACTGGCTGCTTCTTGTTTAGCTAAGTTAGAAAACTTGCTCAAAAATTTGAAGGAATAACAGGCTGGTTAACACCAAATATGAGAGTATATTGCATTTAGCTTGAAGGAATACAGGAAATAATGTCTTTACAGTGAGCTATCTACTAAGAAAAAGCTGCAATCATTGTGCTTAAATTTCAGGTCACATTACACACTCAGTTTTGGATTTGCAATGAATGTGTTCCTTTTCCTAGTCCAGGTTTTCCATACTGCAAAAATAAATTGGTATAAGTACAGCATTATGCACTTCAGATTCACTCTTCTGTTTATGTGTTCTAAGTGACAGTATTTACTGAAACGCAATACAGTATATCATTTCTGATTAGATAATTCCCTTTCTCTTCCTTAATTGTTCTCCATGTTAAATGTATGCACATTTAAGAATTTTCATAAAACAGTTTTTGTGGGGGATTTTAATCTCTGTACATAACTGAAATGCCAGATTTACATCTGCATCTGCAGGTCTACCCAAGTTGATCAGAAGAGAAAGTAAAATAATTCAATTTTTTTTCTTAGTCTTAACAGCTTGAAGAACACCCCTTTAAAACCAGATAGCATCTTTCACCATGAAACAATAGAAGTGGTTGTTGAAGGCAAAATAATATGTTGGAATGAGTGTTTTTGAAGCAGTTGTTGAAAATAACATTGAGGTTATGTTTCATCTATTAGGAAGAACTCCTCAGGCACTGGGAAAACCAAACTTTCTCATTTTATTTTCACTCCTAAACCCCAGAAGCGTGACCAGGACCTAAAATGTCACCTTTAATATTCTTTTACATTCGTATTAGTGTTTAATTGCAAATAAATTTTCATATTTTTAAATATTCCTGGCCTATGTAGTGAGAGATTGAACTTGACCGCCCAGTTTGCTATTGATTCAGTTTTGTTGCCTGTCCCACTCCTGACCATCTGACCTGCTTTATTCACTCCTGAGATCAGCCTTGTTAGCACGGCTTGCAGCACTGCTATGTGTATCACTGGCCAGCACACTTGAATTAATTATGTTTTGCTGAAGAAGAAATGGGACAAGAAACTAGGCCAATTATTCACTGTTAACCAACAGAAAACATTCACACTAGTGGTCCCAAATGTTCCCTGCGCCTCTGTTTAAAATTAATCCATCAGAAAATCACAGGGAGGGTGCTCAAGACCCCCCTCCAATTATTTAAAATCATGTCATTAAATCAGACAAATGCTGGCACTGCAACTCAGCAGGCGTTAATTTAACCCATATGCTTTGGGACTGTTCCTACATCCTTTTGTCTTAGCCAGAATTTATGCAAGTTCTTTTTTTTTTCCTATAAAATAAAATTGTATTATAAGGTCACCAAATAATTTTAAGCCAAATGGATTCTAAATGGAAGCTGGATAAATATGAAAAAAAACATTAAGCTCAGCAAAACATAATGACTTCTTGGAGACTAATATGATAGAAAGGAAGATACAAAAAGTGCTAAAAATCTGAAGACTAGAACCCAAGCATGGAAGTCCAGCCACTATAGAATTATATTCCATAAAGAAAATAAAGATAAATTCCGACAGATACATGACAATATTCTGGGAATGCCCTAGTAAAAATATTAAATGTGTGCCTCCATCTGAGCCTCATAATCACCTTACTTGTTTTTCTGCACTGCTCTCTTTCCTTTTTTCATTCTGTTTCTTTCCTCAATTTTTCATGCTTTGTCACTTTTTTCATATCTTCTCTATTTTATCTCTCAGATTATATCTCATTCTTTCCCACGTTTAGTACACCTTCCTTTAAAATCTGTGTGTGAAAGAAAGGGACAAAACTTGTTAAAGTCTAACATCCCTTGGGTTAGTCTGAACTCATGTTGTCATTATGCACTATAGATAGCCATACATCAGCGTTCCATCCTGTGCTCATTACAAAAATAATGTTGATTAAATTATTATATTTATTTGTACATGACTTATGAGGGAAACTGTGATTTTTGGTATTTGAAAAGTCATAATAACAATTAAAAAGCACTAAAGCTTTGTGTTTATTACAACACCAATTAGGAGAAGAAGAATAAAGGAACTTTTCCAGTGTAGTCATGGCAGTGACACTACTCCATTGGCCATTTTCTATGTGCTTAAATATCTTTCAGTGCAGTATTTCCAAAAGATGATGCAGGAAGCACTAACCTGCATTTAAAAAAAAAACCAACAAACCAAAAATAAGGATCCTCATTATTTATTGCTTTGATTCATGTTGTGACTGTGCCAGTGCATGATATAAGAATTTTTAATGTGTATTTTTTGGGATTTTTTTTTTTTCTGTTTTTTGGGTTTTTTGTGCCTGTCACAGTGACTTACCATCTGGAAATGTTAAAAGTGTATAAAAGAAATAGGATTTATATGCAGAAACAATAACTCCTTCTTCAATCTTTCTTCAATCTGGGCTATGCTTTTGAATACAAGTTGCCCTTTTCAACTGTCATTTGCTTTTTGTTTTTGTAATTGGTCATCACCACGAAACTAGTATATAAATCTGTGAACACTTCTGTGTATAAAAGAGTGCTTCAATTGATTAAAGAATAGGCCTCTTTACAGGAAACTCAAGGGATGCATGCAGTTCAGACTGAAATATTTTCTTTCATTTTTGTAAGCAAATTGGGAATTGTGACGAACTCTTTTTCAAGAAAAATCAAAATGCAGTGTTACCAAAGCAACTTCATGCCTTGGACTACGCAATTTTCTATGAATTTGGCATTCTTATCAGTGTCATACAACAGAAAATGACCATGAGCTTGATAAAGGCGAGGTTAGAAAATATGAAGTTTGAGTCCAGAGTCTTGCTGCCTCAAGGGAGAAATTCCCTCAGGCACAGACTTTGGGGATCTCGTCTTAGGATAGTCAGTCCTTTGGCTAAAAGAGTTTTGAAGCTCTTGCAGCCTCTTTGCCAGCAGAATTCCTGAAGCCTTAACTGGCAAAGGCCTCTCCTGCTGCCTTTTCAAAATATGAAGTGACCATTGTCTCCTCTCGCCCTGATCAGTTGTTCCTTTACTGGTGCACATCAGGCACAAAAGGCAATGACAGAGGAGACTGGACTTAAATTAAGTAATTGATAAGTATTTGCAGTCATTTCCATGGGAAATGCCCCAAGGTGAAGTGGCTGAACCAAGGGCATAAAAAGGGATGGAAGCTTTACAGAAGTGTCAGGGGAGCAGAGGAAACAGTTCATAAGAGTGGAAGCTTGGAGGCTAAAAGGGCACAGACTGGAAGTGACACATTGCTGATGGATAGATGAATGGCTTTGCAGAGTTCCCAGGAAATATCAGAACAGAGAACACCTTTAACTGGAGATCTGCAGGAATATTTGTTTAATAGTCTTGGGTTTTTTTCTTCTCTCTGACTCACAGATGGAACCAGACATTGGGTGTGATCTTTCCAGAATATTGGCTCTACAAGATGTGTTCCTGCTCAGTTTTCCTGCTCGATTATCAGAGTGTGGTATGACTAAGAGACCTGTACAATCAGGAGTCTGTGCATACAGACCAGCAAAACAAAATTGTCCATAAATCGGTCCTGCTGTGATAACTTGTAAGTTACAGATTGCTTTAAAGAGGGGAATATGCTGGAAAAGCAAATACTCCAGGTCTCAGTCAGGACAAACTCTAAACCCCTATCAGACACCCATTTTCCTTTACAAACTTTCAGGGAACATATATGTCTAAAGAATTCCCCTGTATAGCTGGTTTCCCTGGGTAGAAAAGAAAAAAAGAAAAACAATAAAAAAACCCCAGCACTGAACATTTTAGCTGTGTTAGTTAAACCATGACTGAAATGTGCACAGCTACCAGGGTAATTAATGCTGACCCCATAAGAACCCATACAAGCCAGAATAGTAAAGCCATATGATAATTTATACAGTTTTTCTGAAAATATTTACATTTCCCCCCTGTCCTCCGAGCAGCTGTAAACCATTCTTTCATTCCCTTCCTGTGCCTAGTGAGATCCAGGAGGTAAAGCATCCTCCGCCTTGCCTCAGGGACACATGGCAAGACACGCTTGTGTGACATATGCTGGCATGCATGGCACCATGAAGATTGGTGTCTATTATCTGGTCAAAAAAAGGCTCCCTTTACAGCTAATGAAAAGAATTAGGCACCCCAAAAATGACATTCATGTAATAAATAGGTTATACACCTCACAGTTGTCTATTTTACTCCGTTGAATATAAACAAGGCTTATTTAGCTCAAAACTAAATATCTTTTTACCATAAATTCAGTTAAATGGTTCCCAGCATGTTTTCTTCTCCATGTCTGTCTTTTTGCAGGCTCTAGAAGTGTTGCATTCCCCATTATACTTTGGGTTATTTTTATTTGCCACAGTGAGGAGCTTCTGGTAGACAATAAATAATCCTTCTGGTACTTCAGGTTTTTGACAGACTCCAATTAGAGGTGGCATTAAATGTCTCACGGCTCAGTTTGAATCCCAATGAAATCAACTGAAAGTCTCCCAAGTATGTGCAATGGAATTATATTTTAAATTTGTTATTCTAAGCTGTGATTTTTCCAAAAAATCTCTTCTCAATTTCAGTTTTAAGGAGTTTGTAGTGAAAATGCATGTTAGTGTATAGTTTTGGACTGAGAACATGCTTCTATAAATATCAAATTCTTCTGCTTGTTAACAGCTTAGCTGTAAAGTAAATTTCATATATAAGAAGAAGCTGTGGAAATTGTAGGAGTAAATTCTTTCTGAAGACTTGCCACTCCTATTGTCTAATCCTCTTTCCCTCTCCACAGGACTTTTATTGCACAACATACCTTAAAGCAAAATTAATCTTTAAAATCAATAGAAAGTAATAGGAAGAGTTTAACAAAGAGACCATCTTTTTGGAATAAACATTGTTTACAGATCATTTTGTAGTCTTACATTGGGGTCAGTTTCATAACTCAAAGCGGGTTCAGAGGTTTTATAAATCATTCACTGTCTGGATCCACTAAAAAGAATGCAGTTGTTTTAGCTAAAGAATGCAGAAGAGAAAAATTAATAACAAAATAGTTAAATGAGCAACATGATTTTTTTTCTTATGCCTTTTGAAAAACTACTTTTAAAAATAACATACTGTGAGTTAATATTAATCATATGAGGGGAGATCACGTAAACAAAGCCCATCTAGTGATCTAGTTCCAGACTTCAGAAGGACTGTGAATCCTGTTAAATTTTCATTTTTATACATCCAAACCATTTTTATAATGTAACATTTATTTTTGATAATTCTCAGAACTATAAATCAGTTTACTTTACAACCCTGTAGTCTTAGGATTTATGAATACAGCACAAAATCTGTTTCCTATTTGTACGCTCTACTGTTTGGAATTACATGTTAGCTGAAGAAAATCTGCCCTTATACAAATGTGATAACACAAGAATATATGAAAGTGTCCTTGCTTAGGTATGACTAGTCAGGCTCAGTTGGGCAGATCTGGTGTGTTATGTTACTTGAACTATATAATGATAAATAAAGTCCTTGGCTCACAAGAAGAGGAATGTTATTACAATATACATGGGCCATATACTTCATTCTGTTTCCCGTTTGTGCTTGTAATTCATTGTAAGACTCAAAGGTTGAGGATCAAGTGTTCCAAATTTAACATGAATTTATATCACCTTAATTCGCAGTGAGTTCCCGGTCTGGGCACAATTTGTCTTTGGGTGTAAATTCCTTTCTTTAGTTCAGACCAAAATTCTATTGTGCACCTAAGTTACTGTTTTCCAAGGGAAACTGCTATGCATTCATCAAGGATTTCTCATCTCCAAAAAAGAAAAACATTAATCAAAAAAATTCTCAGCATTCTGTAGTTGAATGCCAAGGGGCTTGCTGCTTTTTAAATACAACATAGAAACAGACAGTAAATGTACTTGCCTTTTTTGCATTAGTATAAAAAGCTTCCAAATTGCCATGGGCTTAAATTATTAAAAAGGTTTATTTTTATCCTGATAAACTTTAAAATATATACAATTTGGAAGAAAATGTGTTTAATTTATGTCGACTTCGACAGAACTGGAGATTTAGAGCTTTATACACAATCAGCATGCTCCTGCAAACACTGAGCTCCTTTATAAAATATGTGATCTTTTGCACACTGAATATTGAGGTTCATGGAAAAAGAAGATGCCAAATAACATCAAAAGTCTCCTAGGTATCTGGTCAAGCTAATGTAGTGAAGACAAATTAATCTCTGAAGGCAGTGACACATGCAAGAGAATGTCAGTCTCTTCATTTTGCAGTCTCTTTTCCTATGGGATTTCACAGGAAAAAATCCAACGTGGTTACTTGAGATTTCTTTCAGTAACATTTCAAGAACATATCTTAAGACTTAGACATATCAACCAGCCTCCTGCTGTGAGCCAAAGCAATTTCACAAGAGCACTGTGAGCTTTGCAACTCAGCCCTGATGGACTAGGTCAGGGGAAGAAAGACAGGAACATACAACACCAAAAAGAAAACTCTCCTGGGTGGGGGCATTTTCCTGTTTTGGTGTTATGAGAACACTAATACCAGCTGGGAATGTTAGCAGAATTTCCCAGGTCTTGACTGTACAGTGACTTCTAGAAGACAGTTTTATGTGCCTATATAAGTTCCACTGAAGTCCAAGAGTTGCAATCAAACACAAATTGTTGCAATCATAATATATTAAGAGAAAATGTAAACAAAAAATGCTTATCTTTCAAAAGATTAAAATAATTGACATTTTCATTCATCCACATATATAATTAGCCAAAAATCCATTCTCAAAACACACTTTAGCTCTTGAAACATGTGTGCTATTGTTTTCCACGCTGAGTGAATGCTCTGATACCTACATTTAGATGACATTCTTCCTCAGTAATCCAGCTGTTCAAATGAGGCTTCTACCAATGGATCTCAAATTCAATTTGGTAGATCAAAGTGGCTCCATCATCTTTCCAGGGATACCCTCCTCACTGTCTTCCTCAAGGATTTAGATGGACTTCTGTTTATCTTTGGCTTTCCTCAGGGAAAATGGTGGGGAAAGGCCATCCCTAGGCCATTTCTAGGCTACCTAATGTGCCAGATGTTCAGAAGTCCAGATGTCCAGATCTTCTAGAGAAGATTCCTATCTCATCAGTTTATCAATTTTTCCAGGCATTTGCAATGAGAAATCCTAAAAAAGGTGCAACTCTGTTGATTATGTAGGACACTTTTTTCAGGAGGTTTTATAATTTATTTCAAGAGTTTCCTCAGGATATGGAGCTCTTGCAAAGGCTGAACAGACAGCGACAGAAAGAGTACACATTTCAGGAATTTATACTGATGTGCCTAGATCACAAAATAAAAATAAGACATATCACTTGGACTGAATAAATTTTACCTAATTATTCAAAACATCTGATTTTATTTACACATGAGTATGCATTACATTAAAGTTGTTAGCACTATCTATAGTTCTTAGAAAAAAGATAACAAAACATTAGTTTATTTCAATGAAATTAACTTTCTTTTTTAAAAGACATTGAATTTAATTACCTCCAAGAAGAAAAATTAATAAACACCCAAGCATAGTTGTATATAATAGTCTGACAAATGTCATATGTTATATAAAGGTGTGAGTGTATCAAGAGCCACTTAAGAGTCTGAGGGCAAAAGTTGGTGTTGTACTGATTTGTATTCATTCCTGAAGTGCAGCCTTTCACTGGAATTATTTCACCTCCTTCAGAACACAAAATCAAGAGCAGAACAATAATGAGGAGCTAGATTGGACCTTCCAGATGTCTGCCGTAAATTAGGAAATGGTTCTTTGCATATCCTCTTCACGTTAGATAAAAGTGAATGCTCTGAATGCTCATCTTTTTCCTATTTTTTTCATAATTATCCTGTAGATAATAATTGCTATAGAAATTTTCCTCCTGACTACCATGCTGAGCAATTTCTTATCATTTTCCCCTGTGGTTTATCGAGTATTGTAGCCTTTTTTCTTGTCCTAGCCTGTACTCAGACTGTTTTTCACCCTTGGACACCTGGCACACAACTATCTGGTCCACTGGGTAAAGTGCTACTTAATATAAGGTGTTCATTCATTCCACATTATTAAATAAACACTCTGCCTACCCAGCTAGACACCCTGCATTCACAGCAGTGAAAGAGTTAGCTGAAAGTGTGCATGAAAAATATCACATTTACCAAATGCCAAAGACAATGTGAATTGTGCAAATAAACCAGAAACTGCCTATAGGAAGGCTCTGCATAGCATACTTGTTTTTTGCACCCGAGAAATATTCTCCAAGCCAAATCTACATTGGCTGCTACAGAAGGTTGGCTTAATACCTAAAAAGAGCGTCCAGGGCACTTGTTCAAACATATCCAGTACCCCTGGCTCCGAGCACAGCCTGCAGGAGAGGGAGCCAGGCTGTGTTTTGAAAAGCAGCTGTGAAGTGAGGGGTTATGCAAAAGGCATGTGCTCTGACTCTCGTCTTGGCAGGGGTGATTTCCAGATCCTCAGTTCCTCTGCGCTCCACCTAAACAGTTTCAAGCTACTGCAAATTTATGTGACTAGACCTCATTTTTCTCAAGGCAGGGGCTGAACAGTCATGATGAAATGGAGTAGGCATAGTAACGTTGGCTTGCATTGTTTCTTTATCTGCCATAAAGAATGCTATAGGACCTGGTCTTTGCTTGCCATATCCATTATCAATTGTCTCATTTCAGCCTTACTGTCTATAGCATCGGCAACACTAGGTTTATGAAAGATTGTATTTTAGAACTTTAGCGTCCTTGTACTGACTTCTGATTTTGTTACACTTAGGTTCTACCAAATATACTTTGAAGTTCAATGGTAACTGCCCTGCTTGCATAGCAACCTGGTTTACTTTCACATTATTCAGAAATATCATTAGTTTGTAGAAGGCAACAGAGATATTTCAATCCTCTCTCCATTTTACAGGCATGGGGTTGACTTTGGGCTTCTCAAGACTGTCAAATAGGCTGAAGGAGCATGGCTGGCTATTTTGGGGTGTGTTTTCATTTGTCTGTTTGTTTTGTCTTTTGCTCATTTTTTAAGAAAGGAAAATGATCAAGACCTCATTGAAGCCCACCACTGATTGCTACTATCGTGGCAGCAATTTTAACTGTCTCAGATATTTGTCAAAGACAACCTATCACTACTTATTTATTATTTATTTTAAAAATAAAATTGCAATATTGGTTTAGAATACCTTATGGAAAAAATCCATTGCAGAATGTGGCTTCTAAAGAGAAGATGTTAAATACAGAAATTACAGAACTGGTTTTTAGCAGTAGCCTAAATCCATCAGAACTGCTGAGACTGAAAAAAAAATTTATCAATAATATTTATATGGAAAGAGAAATTTCAAGCTTTGATAATGAATATAGCAGGTCCTTGTGTTGCACAACCCAGAATGACAACTAAGGCACTTTCACAGTGGAGAAATTTCCAGGTACTCTAGAGTTGGTGTAGCTGTTTTATATCATTCCCAGGCTCAAAGCTGAATAATCAACAAAGGTTCTAGTTAAGGAGTGTTTTGTGGTGGGAATTGAGAGGGGCTATCTTCCATTAATGTATTTTTAAAAATATTTGTGAGTATAAACCCCAAATATATTCACATTAATACTGCCAATGTTCTCTTCAGTTAAATCTGTGTGAGCCTCAGCAGCAAAGTATAAAAACAGGTGAGCAGATGAAAACAGTAGTATGAATTCTCCCTTCAGCACTAAATTTATTTTGTTACTGAAATCCTTAACTGAAATTTATTTTATTAAAGCAGTAAATGATCCTCAGAACTGAAGAAATCCACATATAAAACTAAGAATGTGCTGAAAAATATTAATTTTATCCCTTGATCCACAATCAAGAAAATACCGAGCCAAAGCTTTAAGACTGTAAATCTAAAAACTAAAATGCTACAGAATCTGGGATAAAAATCTCATTTATTTTGAAGATATAAAAACACTGGAGTAAGATGAGACTCGAGCTGGCAGAAGATTTCCAGACTAAAATGAACATGTGAGAAGTGACGTAAGAAGCGTGAATAGCAGGATTGAAAACATATAGGATGAACAGCAGCTTATAACACTGTTTTAGAAACAGTGAAAGACATCTGGGCTTCAAAAAATCATGATGAAGAAAGGAGATAAATTTAAAACTTGTTCAGAGGAGATGGCATTTCAGCAACTTTCTAGGGTGGTTCCTCAGCCAGAGCTCCTCCTCATATTGTTCTAATTCTGCTGATTTTCAGCAACAATAAACACCTGCCAAAATCAACCTGAAATCTATTTTGGATACAAAATATAAGATTCCCAATGGAGTTAAAAGAAGAAACCCAAAAATATGCTTTTAAAATTTCAAGAACTATGATATTTTGGATTCTATCCATATGAATTGCTGGTCTTTTTCAAATATGTGAGAGCATTTACTGGTATTAAAAAGCTCTGGGAATTGTCACTGTCACGAAAGAGATTAGTGTCTTGTGCTCTCCTTATGGTATTTTCAACTTCTGAACCAGCCTGTGACTAAATTTCTATAATGAAAAACGTTTGCAGTACTAATGCTGACCTCATTTGTCTCTTAAATGCTAAATGAACTTTAACCTTATGAATCTAAAAATTTTTCTGCAGAAACAAAAATCTGATCATTTATAAGTAGGAATGGAAAATATTGGACTTACTAGCATCCAAGTAAAACACTGTGGAAGAGAAAATGAACAGGTGATAATACTATTTGCATCTCTCTCTCTCTTTTCCTTTCAATCTTGTTAGATTCATTCCAGCAGATTTATTTTCAGTTATATTAATAGAATAGAAAGGAACAGTCTCCCCAAAGCTCTATTTACTTAAGCTTTGTAACTAGATAACTGTGAACTTTACCAGGTAGGATGAGGTAGCTTTGAACATTAAATAATCTCTATTCTGCATACTTTTCCTTTCTTAGTCACCATTATCAAAAACTACAGTTCAGAATTCCAGACAGCGAGGAAGGAAGGATAAACTCCCCAGAAGAATAAATCAATTCCAAATGGCATGAGTGGGCACAGTGGGTGCAAACAGAAATGTAGGCTGTAGCCTGAGCTTCAGCAATCTCTTTTTTACTGGGTGGGTGTCTGAGCCCAGGGCAGTTGTGGAGTCTTCCTTAGAGATGTTCAAAACCTCCTGCCCTTGGCCCTGGGCAGTCAGTGTTAGATGGACCTGCTTGGACAGGAAGGTTGGACAAAATGACCTTCAGATGTCTCTTCCAAACCCAGCCACTCTGCAATTCTGCATCATTCTGAGTATTTTGTGTTTGTGCTTCTGGTTTTCCACTTTTACTGCAAATTTCTATTTGCTCTCTGTTTTCATAGTACTTCAAAATG
The DNA here is from genome assembly GCA_036630365.1 of Acanthiza pusilla. NCBI lineage: Eukaryota > Metazoa > Chordata > Aves > Passeriformes > Acanthizidae > Acanthiza > Acanthiza pusilla. Next base: position 43,213,600 of record JAXCHO010000079.1, read on the forward strand.
AGTGGATAACTAATTGCATAAAGCAATTCTCTTTCAGACAATGCAAAATGAAGAGATAAATTACTCCCTGCATCATTTATATGTCACCATTTTCAATATCATCAGCTATACTGAAAAGCCTTTAGATTGAGTGAAAACTGGATAATTCTCATTAATATCTCTTTTGGCTGTAAACCAAAACTAAAACCTGGTTTGGTTTGGCTTGTTTTTCAAATATTGTTCATAGGTACTGCAGTAAAATATGAGCAGTGCAGAAACATTTGTATCTGTCTCTTGTTTCTTGTTCCTCTAAAGCTATGTTTTGAAAAATGTTTCAGAAGTTCAGTCCAAGGGGAAAGTATTTTCCAATATTCTGGTACTTATTTTAACCTTTTGCATTGGAAATCCTTTCAAAGTTGACCTGGACAGATTTTTAAAGCTGGCCAAGGCCTGACTCTAAGGTTTTCCTGTCTGATTTAACATGACAGCTTGACTTATTACCTTAGCCATTGGTGATTTTTGATTAATGTTAGTCAATGTCACTGTATTTTTAGTTTTCTAAAAAAAGGTTTTCATTTTAAACCAATCCAAATTTACCCTTATCTAAACCTTAAAAAGAATGAGCAAAGGGCTTCTTTTCCATTCAATTTAGTTTTAACAGATTTTCATTTATCAGATTCTGTCCTGAACTGTTTCTATGATAATAATAACAGTAGGGAGTTACTCATATGGTTTTCCACTTACACACGGACTATTATAATAAGCTTAATCTATGCAATAACATAAACAATCTGAAGCTACTTTAAAATGAATAATCCAGAAAAAGAATTAATTTATCTCAGTTCTTAAGTGATTTCTTCCAATTCTGATGTCAGTGGATGAGGATATGCTTCATTATATTGAGCACTAATTGACAACATGTTCTGAGCATTCTCAAAGACAAGACCAAATCTGGCTGCTCATGGAGTCTGAAGCTTTTCCTGTGCAGAGAAATGGTCTCCCTGGGTTACCTTTGAGATGTGGTAGCAGAAAGTGGGATATTTTAACACTTTAATCGTGTGTTAATACTTCATTAGAGTTATAGACACTGCAGAATTGCCCCTGAGTCAAAACTAATGAGCAGAATTTCACTTCTGTTTCTGACTTACCTTCAGTAGCACTCTCCTGGCCAGTGTTTGCATGCCAAGGGAAATCCAGCCAGGGAAAAATTTTCTCCTAAATTTTAATACAATATTGTCCTGTGACTGACTTAAAGAATGACAAGAAGCTTGCCTAGGAACATTCTCAGGGCCCTGTCCTAAGAGAGTCCCTTGATCATTTCTTGAAAGGATGTGATATATGTCTCTGACAAAAGGCAGACAGGGTTTTTCTCTCTCAGAAAATTCTTGTCATTAGCTCTCACCAGTTAGAGAGAAAAGGGTTTGGGAGAAAAACATCACCATTCACATGCTCCTTCAATAAAGTTAGAGTCAGTTATATCTGGGGTTTTCAGCAAACTAGAAAACATTTATTGTGAATTGTTTTCTTTCTCCATGAAGGAATAATTCTTTCAAGTCATTAGTTCATATCTTTTTAATCCAGTTTCAGAAGTGAATGTATTGTTATTGCAATGACACTAGCACCTGAAAAAAAGCATAGATAAACTCACTTAGGTAATTTGTGCACTTTCCTTGAGATATGGAACATGATTTTCCTTTAAAATAATATTTTCAAAGTTTTCCCATGCATGCCAGATATTTTGAAAGTTTGTATTTACAAATGCTGTGGAATGTAATTAAACAGAATTTACTTCTGTGGAATGTAATTAAACAGAATAAGGCATAAGACCACTCTATAAATGAAAGGAAGACTTATGGAGCACAAATGGGAGGTAAGCTTTCCTTTTTCTCTTGGTGAAAAGGTCACATGTTGTTATTTTGGATTACGCATCAATGACATGGTCTTGCACAGGTTGTTCTGGATCAGTTTTTAATTACAAACTGGCATTTTAACCTATCTTGGAACCCCATGTTTAAAACAAGTAAAAATTCAGGAAGTCAAGGGCTTATAGAACTATGGCCCGTTAAAGGGACTTTTATCTACTTCTGCTGTATATTTTGTTTAAATACATATAAAAAGTTTCCTTTATTGAAGTACATTGTGGTGGGATAGGAACATGTTCTATTTTATCATGCTTGTGGAATGTCTTTTGTAAAAGAAACTATTTTGGAAGCTACATCCATGGAATGAACAATGATTTCAAATCTGTCTCTGTCCAGTGAAATGCTAATCAGAAATGTGCTTAAATGATTGAGTAGAAAGAAAATTGGGAACTCACTCAAGTCAGTGATAAATTCTTGCAGGTTTCCAACAGCTTGATACGATTTTTTTTTTTTTAATTTTTTTTTTTTAACTGCCAACAACAATAGGATCATAAGTTTGGCTGAGTTCTGTGGCAACAGGTCTGATCTTACCAAGATTCACTGAGTTAGTGATAAATACGAGTTCAGCTGTAACCTTAGAAGACGAGATAAACAAAGAGACTGGGGCAAGTGAGCACCTTGCTAAAGGCAGAGGAAATTGATGATATCTTTGCAACATAACAAGCAAACTGATCTCCACTGTTAGAAGTTCTTCCCTATAGAATTACTTGAGTCCCTTTGCTGAACATCTTATTTAGGCATAAACTCCCATGCTCCAGACCCAACAGCTGCAGTAGTTTAAGATATAAACCCCTCATCTTCCTGCCTGTTTTTTCTGCCAGAAGTTATGCACTGGGACTGGGGCAATAGAAGTGAATATTCTTAAGCCTCAGTAGAGGGTAACTTGTGCAATTCTGCCCCTTCCAGCCTCAGAGGTGCAAACACACTTTGTCACCCATTTTCAGATTCTCCAGCAAAGTGGTGAGGGAAAAAACTACTTTCAGCCACCTTATCTAGGCTTACCAACAATTTTGGTCCTGTTCTTCTTAGCAATTCTTCTAAAACCCCTTATTGTTAATCTCTTTTTAATGTTCTACTTTTTCCAATGTTTCTCTTGGTACGTAAGACATCAGTCCTGATTGCAATTTTCACCAAAAGGTTCCAATGACAGGACAACACATGGGAAAGGATATTTCCAATTTGATTTATGCAGAGCTGTTGTCTCTGCTATTACAATCAGAAAATTAGTAAAGTCTCAGTTTGTGTATCCCAGCAAACTCATTAGGCACTTCATGAGAGCAAGGGACAAAGTTGTGATGTTCCTGTCCTCTATTTTTTCCTCTCGTTCAGCTACAAAGAAGTTAACTTCCAAAAGTGAATGACTACCTAGCCCCCATCAGTAAAAAGTGAAGACATACACCAGGAATTTGCAGCAGAAAGAGAACAAACTGAAGTTGGTGTGCTGATGTCTCCAAGACAAGGTTTTTTTATTCATTCTCGGAATATCTATATTTTCATAAACAAGGCCAGTGACGTATTCAGGGCCTTGTTGCCACAGATCTAAAACACTTGGACAAAATGAAACACATTGGGCCAGGTCCTAAGCAGTGTTTCAAGGAAACAGAACAGCTTGGGCCAGGTCAACACGTACAATTTCCTTTGGATGTTTTTAAGCATAATTTACATTTTTTTGTTTGGACAGCGATTTTGTTGCCTTCAAAATGCAGCTAAAGGAGCCTATTATTATCAGGAGAACAGGCAAAAAAATTTTCGAAATGGTATTCAAACCTTTTCTTGCATTAGATGCTCCAAGTAACTGAATGAGAACTTATATTTTCTCCTGCTTCCTTTATATGAAATTGCTTAGAAACAGAACATACTTGAAACAAACACTTCAGTAAGCTCCTTGAAATTGCCCAAAGCCAGAATTTTTTTTGCTCAGGGCCTGCAAACACTTAGGTCATATTACAGTTGATAGCAGTTTGTTTTGTTTGTCTGCCATAGCTGCAGATGACAGAGATCCAAAAGCCATTGACTTGAATAGACTTTGGATTGACTGTGGGGAAAGGATTTCCACTGTAAATAGGAATTCTTGAAACATAATCATTTAAGGCTCCAGTTTCAGAAAAATTATTCCAGCCTCTGTCTTTCCCTCTCTCTTGCACATGTACACATTTGCTTAGGATCAAATTCTCTCTCCTTTGTTCATGTCAGATAACCATAAAACCACCTAAGCCATTCAAAGAGCAAGGTGTAACACCATGTGAACAAAGCTTTAAATACTTGCCTAGAGGTGGGAATTTTCCCTTCAGGCCTTGCTGAAAACCTATCAGGCACACTCTCTAATGAGGACAGCAGATTACTACTCATTTTTACCTACAACATTGTCATCAAAAACCCCACTTGTATTAATATCATATTAATGATTGCAGTCAGGTATTCCACGGCTCCAGTGTGCCAGGACTGGCGCTGTGCTTTCTTCGCCAGAGAGAAACAGCTTAGCCTCAGGCTGGCTGTGCTTTTCCAGACTATAACTCACAGGTGCAGAGTGACTGCTCCAGACAGCACTCACCAACACATGCGTGTCTCAGACTTCCTCGGAGCAGCTGAAAACAGGATTAATTCAGTTACCAAGAAAAGAGGACCAAGGCATAGCAGCCAAGTAGCTCGCTGCTATCATTTATTTTAAACTTTCAAAAGAAAAGAAATAATTTAGGAGGGCCAGGGGTGCATGAGAGAAGGAGAGTGATGGGGAGGGAGAAAGGAAAAAGGAGAAAGGAAAGGGAGCTCTGACTCAGTCAGTGAATCACTTTTTTTTCCCTCTGAACAAAAGTTCAGACTTATCATGAACAACTCAAGATCTTCTGAACTGATAACCAAAGTATACCAAGGGGACAAATAGTAATTTTTAGTTTCATGTTTTTTCTATGATAATCCAAACAAGTAATGGCTATAGGTTTTATTAAATAAAAAAAAAATTCTGTGTTAACCAGATACTAATGTACCAAGATAGTAGATAAATTGTTATGGAGAAAAAAAGAAGGAAGACATTACACATTTTTTGCAAATGAAAATATGAAATTTCATGTTGAACATAAATTCTGTAATTTACAGAATTACCTGATGTAGCACAGAAATTGAAGACACGAGGCAAAAGAAGTCCTTGCAATGTGATTTGGTGCAGCCAACAGGACTTGCTGGGGATTCTGGACCCTTAGGTTCTCTTCCTGGCTCTCTCAGTTGCTTGTTTGGTTAAGGTGGACTAGCCACTTCTACTTGTGCCGGTTTACTAATGCTCTTTACAACTGATGGCATTATGCAAGATAGGTTTCACTCAATATCTTAAAATACCCATTCCCTATGAAGCAATAGATGAAATGGATGTTGTTCGGTTGATCTTTCCAAAATCCAGTAGAATTTAAACATAGGACAGGTTTCTCTGCAGGGGCATTGAGGCAGGCCTGTGAAAGAGCAGCAGTGAAACATGGCACCTGCAGCACTTAGGGACTAAAAATCAATATATCAAGCTTGTGGCAATCACCAGTTAAAAAGCAATAGTTGTAGTTTATAGAATTAAAATCATGTCTGCAAATTTTACCTAGGACTTCAACTTGGCATCAAACTAATTTTGCAAGTGTGAACTTAATTCACTCATCAACTAATGATAATTATTCTCTCATTAGGTTCTGTTAACAATTTAAATAGAGTTTAACTAAGGTGGGAACAAGAGTCAAAATTTCACAGTTTACCTACTCCAGTTCATAGATATTTTCCATCATTTTAGACAGCTAAGATCTCTTTTTATTCAGAAATCTTTATGAAAACTTCTTCTGAAATATAATTTCCCACAGCCCTTCTTAATTTTTGAATTTTTATAAAAATATATGTCACAAGTCCCATTCTTATCACCTCTCTCTGTAAAATAAATAGAATGGATTGAGAGAACTCCAAATAAGTTTTGTTCTTATTCTATACATGATTTGGTGAAATAGTACACTGTTATAACCAAGGCTTCTCAATTAAAAAACAGTGTTCTATTGTATCCTGGTGATAGTTACATTACAAGACACATGATTTCAGTACTATGGACTACATGAGAATTAAACATCTGCCTAGTATTTATTATAACATCAATATAAAAAAAACTATTAGAGCATCAAATTATCATGTTACAAAGCTGTGAGATTCATTCTGTCTCTGGGGATTTTCAGATATTAGACTGATGCAATACTTGTTCTGGGCCAAGTAAACTCTGTGCTCTTTTCTTTGTTTCATTATGTATAAATATGTACATGCATTGTTTATAGACTGTGTATACTAAGCAAGGCCAGGTCTGATTCACAGCTGTGAAATTAATCATGTTCTATGTACAGGGGATTTCAGGGAAAATTGTTTTATATCAGTACTCTGACTCTTCACAGTGTTTCTTTTCTTATGTGGTAAATCTTTAAGGCCAGGCAGTACAACTGGTAAATTAAATCTATGATTATGTAACAGGCTCAAAAAACAGAAGATTACAAGTAAAAGCAAAAGGAAAAAAACCCACAGTAACTTAAAACATATTGAAACATAAACATACAGCATTCAAAGCATAAATCAACAGCTTAATGTATTAACTACTTGGCATAAGAAAGACATTTGCCCTTTTAACTATTTCTGCAGCAATCTCCTCTTGTGATGCAAATAGCAGTCACGACAATGGAAGACATATGACAAGAAACATGTGACAGGAGCTCAAATGGAAAAAAATCAGTGGGTACCTCTCAAAGTATGAATCCAGATTAGTTTGTGAACAGCTTCCACTCATCATAGCAGCAGCAAATGCTTTTTGCTGGTTCATAGCCTGAATGGTCATTTTTAGAGTTGTGCCATTGCTGGTTTTCTAAAATTACTTTGACCATGAGGGAGCACAAACCAAAGGGATTAAATTTTGTCTTTCTTTTACAATCAGTGAAATAAAAACTCAGGAATCTGAACAAAAAACCTATTTTTCAGTAGTATCTGTATCTTTCAAATGTGGAACCAGTTCTACTTCAAGATATGTCATGTGGCAATACTGGAAATAATCAGAAGAAGAAATATTCGGCGGGATTCACTGCCAGCACCTCACAACACCAAAGAAAATGCAATGCCACTGGAGCTATGGGACTGACATTACCCCAGAAAAGAAGCTATGGGCTGAGCAGGATGCCCATAGTACTGGAAATGGCATTAGACAATGAAGACAAACTGAGTCCTGCACAGCAGTTCTTGATTTTTGCCAAAGATATGTTGAGAGACCTTTCCAGACACTTGCCCAGATGTAGAACTGGTGGATTGCAGAGCCCCTGGCAACATGTGCAAAATATGTTCTTTCGTCCCTCTTTTTTTTTTTTACCTTTCCTCTTAAGAAAGACTTTTTCAGAAGTCCTCTGGATCAGGGGCTGTGCTCCAGTAACAATCCTAAGTGAGATAGGAGAATGAGATCGGGAACTTCAGAGAGGATTTAATTAACCTGCATTGCCCACTGAACAGGTTGACCCAGGCTTAATAAAAACCACAAGCAAATGGGGCCAGATGCCTGTGAAAAATAATTCTGAATGCTTGTGTACTGAGCAAAGATCCTGTAGTCACAGGACTTTTACATTCCTCTGCTTGAGATGCACATCCTAGGTCTCCCTGTTGAGCCAGGTGGTTAGGAACTTTAGGAAGGATTCCTAAGGAATCCTAGGAACAGATTGGGCAGTACCCTTTAAAACTGCTTGTACCAGTAAGACTGCAGTCATTCCTCTGGTCGAAAAGAGAGGAAAATTCCTCCTGCTGAAGAGGAGGTTAGCAGAACATGGGATCCTCTCTAGACCTTTGTTGCAGTACTGTCTTTACTGAAAACAAGTTGGGCATAGAAAGATGGATGTGAATGTCCTGACCCAGAGAGTAATATGTCAAATGGAGAAAATCACTCCACCAATTATGTTTAAGAAAAACAACAACAACAACAACAACAACACAAAAAACTCCACCAAACAACAACAAAAATAAAACCAAAAATACCAGCAAAACTTTGCACCTAAGACTTGAAGAGAATTTCAAGAACTAAACTACAGTTTCATAGACTTCCTTGACAGCCTTGAGGTGCACACCATAACACTCTTGGGAAAGAATCTCGGAGAAAACTGCTGCTTTGACATCTTCTATGAACTGCCTTAGTGCTGCTGAGCCAGTTTTCAGTTTTCTATCTCCATCTGAGTACACAGGATACAGAGCAGAGATCTAAATCCAACACTTATAACACCAAAGTTTTAGGCAATGCAGTGCTAAGTTGAACGAGTCCCTAAATCTTACCTGAAATCCAAGCACACCAAAGGAAAAAAAAATTGAGTCATTGAGCCTTGGACTTCAGAAACTCTAAACATTTTAATAAATACATTTTTTGATGTTAGCTCTCTTTTTAACTCTTTTTTTTCCAGGAAGGTCTAGATTCTTAATTGCAAAGTGAAGTGGAAAACATCTTAAGAAGAAGAGTTAATCATAAGTTTAACAGCTGAAATTTGTATAACTTGTTCTTCCTGAAGGCATAGGCCCACATAGGGAACAAGACATCATTAAAATCAATATTTTTCCATTCCATCTATCCACACTAGTTTCAGGACTTTATTGCTTCAGACTTTGAAGCCAATTTGTACTGAAATGATGATGTGCCATACAAAATAGTAATTGAGACATGCTTATGTTTTTGGATCATGACAGTTAAGTAGGTGAAATCATCCTGTTTTAATTACAAAGCAACTCCCCCTCAACTATGTTTTTTATGGTTAATGTTTTTCCCCTAATAAAATGCAAAGGATTATTATGAGAAAAACTTAAGTCATTCCTTGACAAAGAAGAAATATATTTCCTGTCTACCATGTGTCTAAACACTGTTCACTTTTTTATTTCAACAGTACCACTGAGTCAAAAGCTGCTTTGCATAAACCCGTATTTGACCTTTTTAGGTTTCTTCTGAAGAAAATATTTAGGGAAAATGAGTAATATACTAAGAAAAGTTAGTCTGAAGCCACAGTAGCAAAAACGTAGTTTGTAGCAGTTATCTTTACAATAAAAATATGTTTCATTTTATTTAACAAAAGATGAGCTACTCAGAACCAGGTTGTGCACTGGATTACACTGGAAATATCCTAACAAAATGAAGAACTGTCCCACAGCCTATGTGTCAAGCATTCATTACATGTTCTTGATTTACACCTTAAAGTGCCATCTGATATAAAAGACATTATGTCAAACATTTCTCATAGAAGTTGTAAAAGCTTGTATCCTGAAAGTGCCATTTCTTGGGCTCAGAAAATACGTAATTGTACTGAGAAGTGCTGATTTCTCAAATGCCTGACTTCACAAGTGCCATGGGCATCCTTTCAGAAGGACATCTGTCAGAGAAGAAAGAGTTATGTTCTTTTCTTGATGTCTGTCCTGGTGCCAGAGCACATATTAAGAGGCAAGAAACTTGCTTTCAAAGCTTCTTAAAAGGGACCTCTACTAGACTTTTCCTCTTTCAAGAAGATCACCTCAATCACCAAACTCTTGCCTGCTCCTCTTTATGGAGTTTTTGAATAGTTTTTTGGAGTTTTTCCCCTTGCTCCAGCACTCTAGCTGGTGCAGGAGAAAGGCGAAACCTCCTTCTCCCCATTTGTTCCTCTTCTTCCACCCTGTTCAACTGAGTCTCTATTCCTGGTATTATTTCTGTGTTTTACATGATTCCTCCTAGCATGATAAGCATAAACAACCCTGGAGAAGGAAGTAAAATCAGTAAAATCTGTAAAGATTTGGCAATGTTCAGAATGGAAAATTATATTCCTTTCTTTGCATTCAATAAATTATTGAAGATTTCCCTGGAAAAAAAAAAGCTAACCCTTGTTTAGTAGAAAAAACACCAATCTGATACTTCATATTACATGAAAAGATACCTCAGATATTGTTTTGTTAATCACAGAATCGTAGAATCACTTTGGTTGGAAAAGAACCTTAAGATCATAAATTTCACCATGAATGTTTTTCTTAATTCATTTTGAAAGGCACAACTTAAAGAGTTTTTCAAGCTGTGAATCCTAATCTCAAATGCCGTCAAACACATGAGCATCTGTAACACAAAATCTCTTTTTTCCTCAAATATGTTATTAACAGATGTCTGCCTCACACATATTCCACAAACTGCTTGCAGGTGGCAAGGAAATTGTTCTAAAACACTGTAACAAAGACTTAGAGTAAGCTTGTACCACCTACCCAAAGAGACCTTATCAGATCCCCAGAAAGTCGTCATGGAAGAATAGCACAGGGTATTAGAACCAGAAGGGCTTTCTTTAAGAAGCAGAAAATGCTTTCAAGCGAGAGAGGTGGAATTAAGCCCTGACTCTGGCAAGCCTAATATAAGATAGGCCAAAAATCACTTTTTTAAATAATTGCAAGATGGATAAAAACTGTGACTAAAACTTCTTTAAACATACCGAAAGTAGGAAGCATGCCAGTTTGTCTTCAGGATTGATAGATAAAAAAAAAAGAGAATTTCTCCAACAAGATGCAGTCTTAGCAGAAATACTAAGTGAATTATAGGTATTGGTGTTCACTACAGAGTAATGCAGGTAAAGCTCTGAAACTGAGCCTTTCCTTATGGCAGACAAATCTGAGGGAATAACTCAAACTGAAATCTGCTTAGAATAGTTTTAGAGTTTTGATGATTTTTTTCGTCACTGATAACACTAAGAAAGCAAAATAGTTTTCTCTCAAAAAATCAAAATCAGATTATATTTGAGATAGTCAGAATTTCTTGAGTCATCTTGGATGCTGGAAGGCTGAAGATGCTGAATGTAATGGTGTGTTTTCAAAGAATCTGACAGGAGATATCCAGAAAAATACACATTAGTAAGTCTCTTTTGTCTTGGACCAAGTAGCTGAATTGCACAATGAACCACATGAATAAACACAATTTAATGTAGAATATTCTGTATGAGTTTTGTTGGGGGAAATTGTGCTTCATTATGGACTGGGAATAAAAAAAAAGAATTACAGATGATCTCCTTCATATAATACACGTGAATTTTCAAAGAACTCTCAAAGTTCCTCATTAAAGTTCTTCTCTAACAGGGAAGGTTTCCTCACAGGTTAATGGTCAAGTAAATGCTGGGAAACAAATAATGACACCAATCAATCTGAAATGTTGCTATTGTTAATCCATGAAGATCTGCACTTCAATGCATGTGGCTAAAAATAAATAGCCTCGGGTGAAAAGGAAAACAAAATCTGTTGATATACATCTTTTCAAACCAGTAATGCCAAAACCTGACTTTGGAGAGTCAAAAATGTTAGATGATATTGAATGATTAAAAGGTCAAATGAAAATTAAGTATTCATAAATATAAAATAGTTAAAGTCTAGTTATTCACATGTCATTATGGACCTTAAATAAACTGCTCTCAATGAAGAAAGGGATCTTTATATCACTGTTATTTCTCTAGAATCACCAGTTCAACGATCATCAACAATCAGAGGAAAATAGAATGCAGTTAAAGACACAATAGGAAAACTTGTACCACAGTAAAATCAAACACACCTGCTGTGCTGCTGAAACTGCTCCTCACCACTCTCCTCTCAAATAAATAGAGCAAAACCTGTAAAGATACAGAGAGCTGTGAAAGGATGGTGAGAGGAGAGAAATTCTTTCCACCTGAGAAGTTTTTAAATAGCCTAGAACTCTTCTCAGGAAAAGAAGGGACCAAGAGTGATTTGACAGGCTGTAAAATCATGGATAGGCTGAGAAGGTCACTGGAGAATAATCACTCTCTGTATTTTATACCAGAAGGATGAGAAAGAACTAGGTAGAATTATCAGGCAGTAGGTTTGAAGGAAGTGACTGGAGTACTTTTTCACACAACACCTCATTACATTGTGGAGCTCACTGCCACAGATAATTTCCCATGCCAAAAGTGTAAATGGATTCAAAAACACATTAAAAAAATAAGCCCTGGAAGATCCATCAAAAACCAATAAACCTGATGATGTGGTGTAATCTTCAGTTTGAGAAAGCCCCAAGAAGAGATGGCTGAAAGCTGCACAGCTGTGCAGTTACCAAAGCATTTGCTGACCAGGATCAACAACATGATGTTGGCACAGATGAGTTTTAAATCTGACTAAAACCAGATGGTTTCATGCTCTTAACTCTTGTCACAGTTTCTAGTGAGTTCCCCTCACCCTGAGCAAAATTCCTGAGGTATATTACCCCTGTGTTCTCTCTTTAGTGACTGTTTCCATCTGACACTTTATTTGGGCCCATGCTTTGCACATGTATGCCTTTATTCACCTTTAATTCTAGGGTTATACCCACGAAGAGAAACCAACATTCATTTTATGTCAAATCAGTCCAAACAGGAGCACGGTTTTCCCTCTGGAAGGAGATGTTCCTTTCCCTTGATCACCTAAGTTTTTAAGTTAGGCATCTTAGGTCCATCATAACATCTGGATGGCAGAGTAGTTTTAGATTCCCTTGGCTTTATGAAAATAAAATTAAAAAAGAAAGAAAAGAAAAAAGAAAAAAAAAAGAAAGGGGGAAAAATGGGCAAAAAGAGGGAAAAAAAGAAAGTGGTAAGAAGAAAAATGAGAAGGTATCTAGAAACAGAGAAGAAACTGTGGACAGTAAGTTATAAAAGAAGCCAAAGTAATTATTTTATTGTTGAAACTTCCACTGGCCAACCATATCAAGATGTAGCACTTTTTAAATATGTAACGTATTTCCACATGTGAAAATTGCAGTCCTTAATGTTATATTTAACTCACTTTTTCCTTCTTCCTTATGTTTCAATATTATGAATAAAATGCTGAAAATTATTACTTAATGTATTAACCCCTTTCCTTTTCACTGGACTGTAGAGGAATGCCATTGAATGGGGGAAGAGGGTCACAGTTTATAAGGAACTTAACTGAAAGCACAAGAAAGTTTTTTTCTTTTTATTTTTTAATCATATTTTGTAGAGAAGAGCCAACAATCTAATCAGTTTGGTATGTGATCAGCCCCACTTTTCCTTTTTGGTCCAGACACACCACTGACCTTCTCTTGCAAAAGAGCTCAGAAAAGCATATGCTTTTCTCCATGTATGGATTTTTCAGTTAAAAAGAGACTTCCACTGCACCCAAACACCTTTTAGCTTATTGGTAGCATTTTCAGGAGGACTCTTCTAATTTCTGCTCCAATTCATCAGAGAACTAGTGAACGACTCATCAGTGCTTTAGAAAATGTTAATTTTCTTCACTAAGAGACCTATACCTGTGGTGTTGCTGTCAAAGAATGCAAGAGAGGTATCAGCTTTTGTTGAATGGGCTTTTTTACTCACTGCATAGACAATTCCAGCATCATCCAGAACAGCTCACCGAGTTATTAACTCACTCTTACAGACTCTGAATATTCATAATATGTCTAGGTTCCTGGGCCTGCAAGAGTCTGTTTTTGGCGCCTGAAGCCGGTTCCCAAAATCTGTCACCCATAAACTAGGCAATACCTTCAATTACTTAATGGCTCTAATTTCAAACTGTGGCGCAAAACTCTTATCTACAGAAAAATTGCCTGATTATCATAGTCCCTGTACCTGTATAATAAGCCTAGATAAAAACTGAAGCTGAAATCAAGGAAGATTCCTTAGATGCTTCTAAATAGATTCAAATTACCTAGTTTTTAAAATGTTAAAATGTTATTGCACTTTTTTTCTTTTTATTTTCGTTTTTCTTTCTTTTTTTGCTTTTTTTTTTTTTTTTTTTTTGGGGGGGGGGGATTCTGGGGGAGATATTCTGCCTCTACTATGTCAAAGTGAAAAAAGGTGAGCTTTGATAACAGCCTGCCTGTCTTGTTGCTGGGATGCTATTACTTTGTGCTTCAAATAGTTGGAGATTGAGAAAAGGTGCTCCCTTTCAGTACTTAAATTTCATGACACTGCTATTTTTTTCCCATCATCTGGGAAAGCCCACTCGAGGAAGAAGATATATATGACTACAACTTGCAGTTACTTCGAGATGACAAATGCCACGATGAAACAGAAGAAATTTCCCATTAAAATAAACCACATGTCAGCTTTCAGCTCAGGTTCAGGCGGCTCCCAACTAAGGAAATATGCCTTAGCTGTAGATCATGGAGTAAATACATATCTGCTTTACCCAAAGTGGCCCACAGAGAAACAAATAGAAATATGAGCTAGCACTGGCTATGAGAATGAGCAGAAAAGCCCTTCAAGAGCAGCCATCCCATGCTTTTACCACTGCACCCCTAAACAAAAGAGATGCATACAACTGCTTGCCTTAGGCAAAGCTTAGTTATCTTACATCAAAAGAAGCTGCAGAATTCAAAACCAAACATTCCCAGAGAATGCTGGACCCATAGGGCATTCCCTGCTGCTTAGGGTATTCCCTGTCGCTGGATATAAAACACCTGAAGAACTGAAGCTTACAACAAGGTCCAGCAAAATATAATGTATTTCTTTTGCCATAGCTAAACAGATTTCTGAGGACACCTATTTATCTAATAAAAAAGAAATAAAAAATAAGTTTGGGAAGCAAAGGAAAGACTGACAATAGGGAAGAAAAAGTAACAGAAAAAAAACCCCAGTTACAAGTGATTAGCTTGTCCATTCTTTAATGAGGCAGAATGTGAAGAGAAGTTACATGCTTAGTTTTCAGTTTAGCCTCCTCAAATTGACTCTATCCCCACAAAAAGCAATACTGAAGTGCTTAGGAATTTTTTGATAGATTTTTTCCCCTAGTACTTCATTATTTCAACAAAAGGAAAAGATTTTCCAAAATGTACATATTAAAAAAAATTTTGGGGCGAAATTTCATATCTACCAGAAAGACAGCTAAGAGCCTGAGTGCTATAATTGCTTCTACCTCTCCTATCTTTCTTTTACTCCCCCTTAATCATACTCCATTCTCAATTTCATAAAACCTGACTTTGTCTTGACTCAGACATTCAACTAAATCTACACAATGATTGTTTTCAGGTCAGCCTCCTTTGGTGTAATTCCTTAGATACACACCAGGGAATAAAGTATTCCAGAAAAAACAGGTGAACTAACTTTCCTGACATGAGAAAAAAAAACTCTTAAATGGCTGACAGGGTTTCAGGCCTGATACTTGAAATGTCCTGGCTCTAAGGTACATCTTGTCCTTCTTGGACGAAAAGTCAAGATTAATATTTTTCTAAAATATTCATTTCATTGAGTTCAAACCCTAGTCATGAGTAAATTATGCAGGACTTACCAGGTCATCAAATGTTCTTTTCTCCGCTGAAGTGGTCAAACAGACTATAGGGAATTTTTCTGTGAATGGGACCATCATTACCCATGCAGTTCATTGCAAAGAAGTAGGAATGGGAAGCTTAAGGGACTTTATTCCATATGTAGTGCTTACATTCCAGTTAAAACAAGCACAATACAGTAACAGAAGTAGCAGCAATTCTATTTGTGGTCACCTTTAGAAAAAGGACAAAAACAAGTGGAAAAAATATAATTCCATACATAGTTATATTTCACTGAAAAACTAAAAAACTAAAATAAGTTCTGGTAAAACTGAGTTTGAACAAAAGTCAGATAAGGCAAAATGACTTGCATATTTAATGGATATACAGTGGTGCTTCAGTACTCACTGCTCTAATTGCAAGGCTATGCCTGTGAACAGTTACATGATGATGAAAGTGACTATTTTTATTATGATGTCGACTTTACATTTCTTTAAGAGATCCATTTGATTACAGTTTTACTATTTTATCATTTTTTACCACAAACATATATTTGCTAGTACTTCTATCTAGATATCTTTGGTTTAAACTTAAATGGTAAATGTTTACTTAATTTTTTAAAAATTGCATTTTAAAAGCACACACATGCAATCACTGATCCTTTTTGGATCATGACCTCAGGAATATAAGAGCCAGAGTAGATTTCAATATAAAATTGGAAATTAAGATGTTAACATCACAAACAGTAATAAACCACAGATTATTATAATACATTTATTCCCAAGCAGAGATCAGCTCCAAAATAAATTGTAAACTTTTTTGAACCATAAGTACACCATGTAGTGGCTCCTCGGCCCAGAGTGATTTCCCCCTTGAACATTACTGCTCCCTCAAAAAAAAATTTAAGCTGACTCCCAAACAAAAAACGAAACAAAACAAAACAAAACAAAACAAAACAAAACAAACAAACAAACAAACAAACGTATTTTTTTTTATTCTTATAATCTGTGGGTATAGCCCATATTAAAAAGTAAAAATTAAAAAAATTATTTGTAGTCTAAGGGCAATAACGCTTCAAAAGTCTTTAAATTATATGCTGACTAAAATATGCTGAAGAATGAACAAAAAGAACATCCTTTCTTCCACATCTTTCAGCTTTCGTTGCATCTCATGATTTCCTGTATTTGTCAAATTTTTTGTTATGTTTGGATTTGCCTCTCATAGTTATTTGAAAAATGAGTGTTTCACATGAAAATCTTACCATAACATTTATTTTTTCCATGTCCCACAGACAGCAAGTAACCTGCCTCTCTTTATTCTCTCCCATACAACTTAGTAGTTATGCAAATATCTTCTCCCTTGTCTTTGTTTCACAGTTCCAAGTACAAGTACATTTTCTCCCCACAGATATAATTCATAACAGGTTTACTAAACCTTGCAGCAATCTCCCTCTGACTTTGAGGATTGGATCATTTCATACCTGAAGAAAGTTTTCTGTGCTGAAAATCTTGTTTATTCAAACTATCTCAGCTGCTCTAACAAAGGCGTTCCCATACAGGAAGCTGTCTGTCTCACTGAGGACATGAATTTACTAATTAAAAAAACCTGAGTTTTGTTATTCATTAGTCTATCATTTATTTTTAGCTCAATAATAAGAAAGAGATGTAATGAGACTAGCAGCTAATGTACTGCTAATACAACATGGTTAGCACAGTATGGCTGGCAACTAATCACATTCCACTAAGAGTAAATCATTAATGACTTTGAGAATAACCACTGAATTTCAATATATTCACAAATATAATGATTACTGGTAATTATAAGTGAAACCAGAAGTACACAGAAGTTACCATAAATTATTTAGAAAAGACTCACTTTTCGATGGACAACCTAGCTGAACTTAGGCTATATGGAAAAGTTGGAGGCATAATCATTACAATTGTAGATGGAGCTGTATGGTTTCACCTTTTTTGGTATTATATTTCAAAAACCCTTTGTTGAAAGAAATGGCGTGATGGAGACAGAAGTGATGAATGCACTGAAAAATTGCTTCCTGTCATAAATGACTTTATAAACCTACTGGGAAATTTTTCATGTCTACATCTGCTAGATGGTGACTAATGCAGGATAATCAAATTAGAAATCATTCAGCCAGTAGGGACTAGTGACCACACGAAGGTCCAGTGACTAAAGCAAGATTAGAAGTTGATATGTGTAAATCACAACTGATTCTAATCAGAAGCAGATGCCTGATTTCAGACAGGTCTTCATGGACAAGACGTCAGAAAAGATTAGAAATAACTGAGTAGATGGAGACAATGAAATGCAGACTACATTATTGTACAAACAATTGGAAGAACGCTATGCAAGTAGGTAGGTATGCATAGCTTAAATGCACAGTGTCCACTGAGAATATATATATTAAAAGAATAATTACTTTCTACCTTATTTAAATTAAAAATAGCTAGTGTGTACATCGTATGTAAACATAGTGTGAAAATGTGAAATAGTTGATTAAATTGGACATATGATATAATATTCTCCACTATTTAATTTAAGCATTTGTTATTAACATATAGACTTTATGTATGCTTTTGAAAACTGCATGTTTATAGTTAACTTATAACAAATCTAAACTGTAAGCTGCATTTTAAAATATTCCTACCAGTGAATATTAGTTAAAAATCACTGAATAAGTTAAAAAAAAAAAAAAATTACTGTGATATTTATTATCTCATTCTTCTGTTTTGTTCTCTAAATTTTACTGCAACTTAGCAAAACCTTTCACTCATTACTGACATATATCTTTGTTTTTGTTTCATCGCTCCTATGTAAAATATGTTTTAACAGCTGATAAATAAAACTGCATACAAAAAAGAGCTGCATAAAGGGAAAATATAATTTTTTCTATATCAGTAATTTTAACAATTAATTGTCATAGTTTAGGAGGACTGGATATGAATGTGTGTCTCCACCCGTACCCTGAAGAATAGATTCTAAACATGTATCACCTCCTCTTACCACTACCTAATTCACATAAGCACAGAGAACTAAATATAGTGAATCATATGTTGTATCATACAGGTTTGAATTTATGCAGTATATCTTGTATAAACATTCTCTCATAAAGTTCTCAGCTGTATCTGGAAGGAGATGTTTTGCAATAAAAGGATTTCTAGTACTAGCAGAAGACAAAAATACATTGTCTGTAAAGCCATGTCAATATTTTACCTGTAATAAGAACGGTAGTGGGCACTGAGAAAAGAAGTTCTACATTCAAATAATGGAGACATTTTAGAAAAGTGATTGTGAAAACCCAGGGCATAGGTTAATTTTACAAAATGAGATATTTGTATGATTCTTTAATTTTTTATTCTGTGCTATTTTTGAATAGGTGGTTTCTCAGACTAATCATTTGCTGGCTCCTCAGTATGAATATTCATGTGACTCATTACACATCGTGCTTTTTGATTGGCCAGCTAAGTCTCACATGGCTCCGTCTCCTGTCTAGACAAATATTTTACAAATTATATTTGCTAATAGTTAATCTTAATTTCCTATGTAAATCCTCCTGTGATTCAGATTTAGACAAACGTACACAAGCACTACACTGACATAAATAGTCTTCAAAGCCAAAGAACAATTTAGACAAAGTAAGAGCCAGAGGATGTTAGAAAAAATGTGAGTCAGAAGCTTTCCTGCGAACTGGGTGCATGGGTAAGGTTATTGGGAAGGACTGAACTTACAGTAAAGTTTCACCTTTACTTTCACTGACTGAAAAGGGCCATCAAATCCACAATGTCTTTCAGCTAAATGTTCTTTATTGATTTTAATAGTAAGATTTTCAATGTGCATTTGGGAACAACGCAAAAGTTTGTTCCTACTATTGCATTTATAATATGCCTGGACTCCTTCTTGCAGGTAAAAGTGATGGCATTTGTGTAACAGTTCTGCCCAACTGAAAACAATGTCAGTAAGAGCAGGCTTTAGATGCTGACTGCTGTTAGAGCACATATAAGTCATGTACACTGAACACAGTGTCACTAATCCAGGGATGAAATCATACTCCAAGGCAGAAAAATAGGCACTTCAACTCACCCAGCCATGCACAATAGTTTCCTAAAGATCAAGACAAATGTTTGTACTCGTATGTTTGTACAATGACTGATAGAATAAGAAAAAAGAGAGGAATTTGTTTAAGTGTATGTAAGATAAATTTAGAAGGATAAATTCATGACTCAAAGCACATGTGCAATTAACATCTAAGTCCTTTTCGGCTTCTGAATGCAAACATCTAGAAGGAGGAGAAATTAGCAAAAACAGCAAGTATATTGCACACACTCTACAGACAGGATTTTCAAGCAGGGAAAAAAACCCACTCTTTTGTTAATTCTTTGAATCAACAACATATGTTGTTTACTTATTGTTGCATCTTGCAGAAAAAATAAAGTTGGCTTCACCAAATAATGAGCAGATGAATTTTGAAGCAAGAGGACTGTGTGGCTAGAATTACGAATACCAGACAGTAATGGCATTATACTGTGGGCTTAAGGTTTTTCCACAGCAAAATAATAGCCTGCCAGGCAGACAAACAAATTAGCTGATGATGGACCTCCCTTCCACAACTGAGCTTTAATCCAAGACAGCCAGTTTAACTAATGAGGAATCCTCTTCTTGTACTACAATGATAATTTGAAAGTGGTGTGGAACTGATAAACTGGAAAGAGTCAGTCAAGTTTTTGACCTCTCTCAGGAGTGTCTTTGACATCAGCTAGATGAGAATGTGAGGACTCAGCCGTTTGAGTAAGTATGCAGTGATCCAGCCCCTAGAAAGTCTCAAATAACTTCCTTAGTCATAACAGGCACTTTGGCCTGACTCACAGAACAGACTAGCATGTAAGTTCAACTCCCACTTAAAATTGTTAGCGGTTTGAGTTCATCTCACTTAGTTTTAACCAGCTTAAATATATGGGTCTAGTCTAAACTAGACACTTTCCAAGATCCCCACATAAGCTCCTAAAAAAATCTTTCTGTTTCTGAATTTTCCTTTTGAAGTCTTTAGAATTCTGCTCTAAGACATGTGCCCGATTTGAGTAAAATATAATCTATTAGCTAGGTGCCTATCTCATATTTTGCATCTTTTGGACTCACAAAATGGGAGTTTTCCAGCCTCTGACATCTGTTGACCATCAGTTTCAGAGGATACACAAATCCTCATGGAAGTGCAGGGACAAAGTGCTGCCATTCTTCAACACAGACATTTTGCTATTTGATCGTTTGGGTGATGGAACATTCAGCAATTTATTTCACTGTCACATGACACAGCCTGAGCTGACTTCCTTCCCAATTACTATGACTAAGAACTAGTAATGTGCTAAGTAGTAACCTCTTTGAAGAGAGGGCAAAAAGAGAGACAGATTTTCTCTCGTCTTCAAATTTTTACTTGAGCTAGTTTAATTTTCACAAAATGAAATAAGAGTAAGCCAAGAAGTAGGTGAGTGTGTTTTGCCCTGAAGGCTGTAAAAACATGTGTGAAAACATGTTTTAAATGTAATGAAAGTATAATCATAATTTGCATGGCAAAAGCAAGCTACTTTAATGGAATTGACAGTGTCACATTAGTACTGACTGAAAAAAATGGACAGATTTGTGGATAGAAAGTACATGTTTTGGGGCAGATGTGCTTTTTATTTCAGTTGCCACTGAGTGAAATGTTACTTCCCTTAGTAGCAGCTTTGCGAGAAGACTTAGAGTGTCAAAAAAAAAAAAAAAAAAAGAGGAGAAATGAAAATATACAGAAGTTTCTTTGCCTGCAATTTTTAAAATCCACATTATAAGACATTCCGTTAAAAAAAACCAAACCAAAAAACAAAAAAAACCCAACCCCCTCCAAAAAAAGCCCGACACAAAACCCAAAAACCAAAAACCAGAAACCAAAAACCAAACCAAAAAAACCAAACAAACAACAAAAAAAACACCCAAAAAAAAACAAACGAAAAAGCAAACCAAACCAAAACAAAAACCAACACCAAACAAACAAACAACAACCAAAAAACACAAACCCACTAAAAAAACCCCAACAGAATGGATTTAAAATAAAGACAGTGGAACCAGAATTTTCCTTCCAAATCAGCTCTTGTGTCTTTGGTATCTAGGATTAATGACAAATGGCTCAACAGATCATTCATTTTACTCCTGGAGACATGGTGGATCTTCACTGAAGATGGTTCATATCTTGTTCTTATACTCAGGGAGGAACACTGGGCCAAAGCAGTAATAGTTTGCTTGTACTAGAGATAAAATGCTGTGATGACTTTCCAATTCTGGTTTGTGTGATTTTGTTTGTAATTTCTGTAGACATGTTGGCCACCCAATGCAATACAGTTGTCCTTCTAACTATACTTAATTAAAGACAAAAGGGCTAGACAAGCGTATCATGAAAAGGACAATGCTTTTGGCTTTTTAAAAAATATAATCAACAGCGCTGTAATGAAAGACTACAGTAATTTTCATCCTCAAGTCTTGTTATGGACTAAAGACATCATGAATTATCAGAACAAAACCTGTTTGGTCATCTGCTCCCCTCATTCTCACAGAATAACAACATTTGAAGGGATGTGCCCCCCCTTGAGTGTGGAACTTCCATGATTCTTCCTTAACCTGATGCTTCACACTCCTTCAGATCTCCTGCTTGTGAAATTTGTGATTAATTTTGACCTGCACTCTTGTTTTCTTATCTATTACCCAAATTTCTTTTCTCTGCCTCATAATGTTGCTTGGGCATCAAAGCTTGTGGTGAAGTCTGTGAGATGTATTGGCAATCAAACTTCTGTGAGCAAGAGGTGATCTGGAGCAGTTTTTGATAATGTGCCTCATCATAAAAGTGCAAGAAGAGAAAGTTAAGAAAATGGCAGCACCCAGAGATAAGATAGGAATGAGCTTTTCTTTGTTTCATTGGGGTATAGAGTCAGCACAACAGAGGAAAAAATATTCTAGAGAGCACATGTGGCCCCACTGGGCCATCAGATGTGAACAGGTGTCTTATTCTGCTGGAAAGAGAGAGGATGTTTTGGCTGATCAAGATAGTCTGTACCACAACCCAAAATCCTTGTAGCTGCTCTAGGTGATATGTGCATTGCTCTTTCTACTTGTAGCACACTCACTTTTGATCTAGCCCTTCTTTTACACATTTTCCTATGACAATACCAAAGCATTAAACAATATTTAGCTGCAGTTGCACCCACTGTTACTTCTGCACCAGAAAACCTTTCCCTGAACCACTGAAGTTTGTTCATGGTGTCTAAATTTCCACAGAGGTGTGTTCTCTGAATCAGAGCAGTGCAGAAATAGTTCTGGAATCTTGTCTTCTGCCCTTTCCAATCATGCTAATACTGCTCTGATTTCACACAGATATTAATTCAGAGAACATATCTCCCAGCCAAAGCAACCATATAGAGCATTTTGATAGGATAGTTCAACATAACAATTTATTAACAATAGACCATGAAACCAAACTTGACGTTGCTTAAGAGTTTAAAAGCTCTTTAAGACTTCAAGAGCTAAAAGGTGATCTCAGCATCTCATTCAATAGGTCAGTCTCTAGAAAGTGTACTTACCGGTGTGCCGCCTCGAAAATTTCAAGACTGCTGATCAGTTTCTGTAATGACAATTAGTATCACATTATCATAGTGAATGACCATAATTAGTATCACATTATTATATTAAATGGACATAAGAAGTAACCATATAAATCTAGTCAAGCATTACTATCTTTATAATTGTATTTTTTCCTCTAATCCCTTCTCAAAAATCCCGTGTTTCTCTTAGTCTGAAACTATTCTATAGTATTTTATGGATAAACTTGATATACCATTATGAGAAGACCAGTATCCTCTCCCTAAATAGACAAATATGTATCAGCAAGACATACAGAATATTTATTGTACAATCAGTTTGTTACTAAATCAAGTAAAAATTAGTAAATATTACAGACTCAAAGAGAATTATATGATTTGCTCATTACTAATTGAGAGGAGATAATAATGTAACATCCCATTTCACAATTTTCAGGAAAACTGTATTCCCTTGCAGTAAGTTCTGGAGGCACTACATGCCCTTTACTACTCAATGAATTTCCAGACAGTATAAAGCAGATGGACTACAACAATAAACTAAAAATGTAGTGTAGATCTATAATAACTTTTTTAAAGAAACTACCTACCCAAGTTGAAAATTACTTCAAATGTCATAACAACATAGCTGTTGAAAAAACTTCTTCAAGATATTTCAGACAAAGGCAAAAGGAAATCAAATATCTGATGATCCCAAAAGATAAAATGTTTCACCAACAATTGCAGAGTTAAGTGTTTTGAATGACTGAAGGAGGAAACGGTCTTATGAGACTAAGGTAAAAAGGTTGGTGCACACAGATCACAATAGTCAAAACGTAGGAAGAAGCAGATTTTGGTCTAGAATTCCCTAAAGAGCACAAAATGAACTGCAAACATAAGAATTTGTACTAAAAAGCAGCACAAATGAAAAAAACTACATCCTCTTTTCCAACATATATGCCATCCCTCAGCTTATCTGGTTTTATTTGCAAAAAGAATATTTTTATTATTTTTTTATCCACTGGCCTCAGAGTTCTAAAGCTGGCTGTAGATGCTGTGCCCTGCTGTGTACAACTGAATTAAATACATAAACCCAGTCAGCTTAAATCTGTCAAAAATGCTTCTAGAAACAGGCTGTGCATGCAAGGACAGCAGATGGAAAAAGCTTTCAACTGTAATGAAATAATTTACGCCCAAATCATTCAATCCAGTCAGTCAGTTCTGCAGAATCATTTTTCATAAGACACTTCAAGATGGACTCAGTCTACAAAGTGGTTTAGAAATGTATTAATTATTGTGGGTTTAAATGACCCCTTAAAAAATGCAGATTCTTCCTTTCTCATACACACGCGTCATCTACAGGCATCCTCTGCTCTGCTGAAATTCTGCCATTCTTTGAGGCATCAGGAGTTGGCTGTTATTGGAGGACAGATACAAATGTTGATTGTCCTCTAGATGGATAGGACATGACAAATTTTGTTTTGATCTGCCTTGGGGCATGGAATATTTCGGTTCTCATCTTAAAAGGGTGCAATGCAAAAGTCTTGATGTGAAACAAATTGGAATAATTACAATAACTGTCTAATTATACATGGCATGAAATAAACCTCAATTTCAGTACAGTTCAGGAAAATCTAACAAGGTCTCATGTTTACACCTATTTCCTGGCTCCAAGCCAAGTCAGTGTTCTCATCAAATCTGATTGGCTCTGGCTGGATCAAAACATCTGGCATTATAGTAATACAAACAATGAAAATAAAGTTTTATAACACAGTATTGTAATCCATATTTATGTTAAAAATCTGACTTTATTATCTTTTTCTACCCCATCTACTTTTTATCCATATTTTGAAAATTTGCTTTCAGTCCCTTGGCACGGCTGATACACAAGGATGTCTTACTTTATTGGCAAATGGAGAACTACGGAGAAGCATGAAATAAATAATTTCATTGACTTAGGGAAACTACATAATCCAGAAAGCTCAGTTTTGCTCAGTAGCATGGTTTGATGCACCTCTACTCATCATTTGCACATAACTAGCAATAACTGTTGTATCAACCAACAACAAAATTCTGGTGAGAAAAGATAGAAGAAAAAGTTCTCAGATTGATCACAAGTACTCCTTGTGATGAGATGGCAGTCCTTTAAATTCTACCTAAAGTTTAGCTGCAATCCATCCTATGACCAACCACACCACAAATCTGTCTCAATGTTCTGGAGAAACCCAGAAGGTTTTCTGTTGTCATAAATGAAGCCAATTTTGATCGAGGACAGATACTTGCATGTAGATTAGGTACATTTCCTATGCTCATGGACTGGTCTGGGTCAGTGCCTGCACAGCGATTCAGGTCCACAGACTATGGTCTCAGGGAGGAAAACCCTCTGTGGGGCTACTGGGTTATATCCTGAGCAGATCCTGGAGTCCTGCAGGTATGAAATCTTACTCATTTGGCATATTTGGAGATTACAATTCCTGCTCAGAGGAAACCAGTAGAGTGTCTCCCAAGTGAATGGAGAAGATGAACATTTCCTGTTATTTTACTGTATTCTAGAAGGAAAAAAGGTAAGTATGTACCTTAGACTGGATTATTCTCTGGTGGTACCTAAATTACAGGTCACACAGCAGACATTTGATTTCAGTAGCCTGGAATTCCACCTTCAGATCTGAGAATTGTTTATTTCTTTTCAAAACTGTTAAAGGAATGCAGGCAGCTACCTTAGAGAAGCTCAAATAATCTTTCTTCCCTTTTCTGGGACCAGACATTTCCAACTGGAGAGAAACCAGAGCCTAAAGTGAATAGAATAGACCCCATTTTATAGTATTACACAAGAAATCCTGACAGAAGGAGCTCGGGTCTTTGGTTCTCAGGGAAGGCTCAAGGCCCTTGTCTGGGAGGGAAGTTCATAACAGTGGATCAACGTGCCAAGTCCTGGCATAAGCCATGTCATGTCAAGAATAAGCATATGCATATGAAAATGGGAAAATCTGTCTGGAAATCAACTAGGCAAGTCTGATTTCATGCAAAAATATGAAGAAAAGAGTAAGGCTAATCCTCAGCTTTTCATGGGCTGCCAATTCCCCTCTCTATGTTAGAAGAAATTATTTATTTAGGCTTCAATTTCAGAGTGTAGTACATGGATTCAAACTTCATCTGGGTATTGATGCCTCCACAGAAATGAAACAAAAGGAATGTGCTTCTGCATAGTTCTGCTGACCCACTGGCAGATGAGGGGATAAACTGCAGGGAGATTACCTACAATAACCCAGAGCCTGTCCTTGGCCAGCCTAACCTTTCCCACTAGATGCTCACCCCTGTCTCATAGCCAATAGTGAAGTAATGCACAAATTCCAGAAAGAAGTACTGACATTACCCTGTCGTTGCAAAGTCAAGTATGAGTGTAGGCTGTTGGACATACAGCCTGAACAGGGGATGAGTTTTATGACTGTCCCAACTGGTTTTCAAGGGAAAATATGCTGCAATCCCAGCAGAGTTGATTGAGAGTTGAGTACAGAAGTTAGCTTCGCACAGAAGCCCCAAAGAAAACCAAGCAGAACTGAGACTTTTGCAGGCAGAATGGAGGGTTTTAACTGGTGTAAATTTTTACCTCTTGGAAATCATATGAACTGTTGCCACTGTTTCTCAATTATAGATTTGATCTTGCAGATTTGGTTCTCCATATCAGGAGACTGGTTGGGGAAAATAGGTGTATAAAACAGAGAGAACTGAGGGACATGATTCGTAACTACAGGAGACCTCATTCTTCACTGAACAGGTCCAAGAAGAATCCTAAGACTGCTGAGCAGTGTTTTGTAAAAAAAGTGAGCACACTGAAGATGTGCTATAAGCTGAGCTTGCATCTTTTCCTTTTTTCCACATTAACTAAAACACAGACTTAAATTTGCACCAGAAAACTTTATAGAAGCTTGGCAGAAGCATAGTACAAAACCCAGAGGGAGTCAGAATTGTTGTCTTATATAATACAATGAAATACATTGGTAATGACTCAGAAGACATGATAGAAGACTGCCCTGTCCATGTAATTGCAATATATTTAAGGACAAATAAGAAGCAGACAGAAGAGGATTTCTCAGTGAGGATAATTTCACTGTTCCAGACATTAAATGGGAATAATAGATCTGTAGAGGCAACAATAACATTTTCATAACTGTGAGTGAAATCTCACTGTTATGCTGTTGGAACTAAACCATAGTTTTCTGAACACAGTGATCTCTGGGGATTGTTTCTTCCAAGTGACTACTCTGTGTTAGCCAAACAAGATTTCTTCAGACTCTGTGTGTTTTATATCTCTCTCTGTATGTTCAGGTTTGTGCATATGAGTGTCTGCGTGTGTAACTTAGACTTTTTACAATAGTCTCGTCTGAAGAAAAAGCTCATTAATAGTATCCCAGCCACAGAACATCTTACAAATGAATGGGTATTGTTCCTTTTTGACTAACAGCTGCTTTTAGTTTAAGTAGTTTACTGTAGCTAAAAGCTTTGACAATCCAGATACTTTTTGCTATCGAGGTTTATCTAAACCTGCTAAAGTCTAGATAAGGGATTGCCAGTTTTCCTGCTTCAAAGGAGACAAGAGTAATTGGAACTATAAACTGTCCCATTTATCATTAAAATGCACATTTTTATAGGACAACAGAAAGCATCTGTATCTTTACTAAGACAGAACATGCATTAGACAGGTTTAAACTGAGACTGCTCAATACAGCAGATCACTTGCCTGACATTTATAGATGTTAATGTGCACGCACTCATTTCAGGAGAGAAGAAAATAGAACATGCTTAATCAGAAGATTATTTCACAGAGCAAGGTGCTTATCCTGCATGGGTATTTGCTTCTGCTGAAGCCAAGGGCCCTTAGTCCTTCACCAGAGTAATTCAGTACCTTCCAGGCCCTTTAACATTTTTCAGTACTGTTTCTCTCACTTGTGCCTTGGCATGAAGACAGTTCTGTACAGTTTTGTACAGCTAGATCCAAGACCAGTGCAACCCTGAAGATTACTGTAAACAACATGCATTAGCCAAGTCTACCAATTTTTCATTTCCACAGCTCATTAGCAAAAAGAGGAAACTACCAAGCCACTAATAGCCCTGATTTGTATCAGATGTACATACTTAATGGTCAATTTGGTGGAATCTCCACTTCCTTTTTAATAGCTTGCAAATTCATCAGAGTGCCAGAGTTTTAAAGTTAAGATTACTCCTACAGGCTGCAATTACCATCAGAGTTCATAAATTCTGCAGGTTTTGCAGGAGAATAAGTAAAAAAAAAAAAAAGGATAATTTGGTTCATTTCTCTTGTGTTCAGTAATTCTAGAATGACTCCCTGCTGGTTTCCACGGGAACATTGTTAAGAAGGTTGTCTGATAAACTGCCCATTAGTTTCCCCAGTAAAAGATATTTTAGTGTTATCATAAAAGAGGAGTTGGGCTAACAGACTTCACTGTGAGAGAAATGTATGGCACTTCTAACAAATCCAGTTTTCTGTCAAGTTTTTTTCGATTTATAAGCTCTCTCTTTTCTACAAATGGTGGGGTTTGCAGGATGTGTGAGTAGCCTCCAGTGAGCAAAATTACTCGTTCAATGAGAACGAATAAACAGGACCCAGCTGCACAGACATTTTGATGATTTCATATATATGTGTTTAGATGAGTTTCCTAAGGAAACAGGAGAGCAGAATCACATATGCACAGTCCCAGCTCCCTCAGCTTCTCCTCCTAGGTCAGATGCTCCAAGACCTGAAACATCTTTGTGTCCCTCCAGCACAGGAGCTGCTGGCCTGCTTTGCCGTGATGGTGCATTGCTGCCTTGTGGGCAGCCCTCACTGCTCAGGTGTCTGCTGGTCTGTCTTTCTCTAACAACTTCTGAATCCTCTGATCAAACCCACTTTAGTAAAGGGTAGGAGTCCCCAAAAAATTATGTTTCAGCATATGCGGAGCTCTGGACCACTCTCATAACTGCTCTGTATTGTTTGGTGAGGTACATTTGGTGTTAATCATACAGAAAGATATTTAAGAGACACATCCATAGGAAATCAAACTTCTTTATTTCCTCTATTAACAGAACACCATCTTGTTTACTGTAATTGCATGGGCTACAGACATATTATAGCCACACTTGATAAGTAGCTCAAGTCTACAATCCAATGACATAAGAAAAGAGACCCTAAAATCAGTAGACTCCTGAAAGACTTAAATAAGACTAGGAAAGTGTTCCTAAGTTATTTTATAATGAATATTACAGTCAATAACCTTAATGAGCCTGAACTCCAAAAGAAAATAGTCTTTTTTTACTAAAAGATTCCAACTGCCTGTTATAAAACTCCACCTACCACTCTTTATGCTAGATGTCCCAGACAGCTTTGTGATTAGTTTTTTAAACTATAGATTTTGCCAGCCTTTTAGCCTCTTTATGAAAGAAGTCTATTTTATTCAGTTTTCTTCCAATTACCTTGTATACTATTTGCCCATGTGAATGGGGTTTGACTGGTTCCTATTCTAGACCCCAAATGTATTCATTATTTATACACTCTGAGACCAAGTTTTACAACAGCCTTTGATACTCCAACCTGAGCCCTAAACTAGATTTTATTTTTGAAAAATAATGTTAAAAAATAGGTCCTTTCATTGCTCTGCAATTATCTGATACATGAACAAGGCCCTATGTGTGCCTGGTAGTCCATACATCCAAGAGCTTGGGAGTGGTTTGTTCAAGGATGCTAAAAAAATCAGTGCTGAATTTCCTCTCTTCAAAGAGCTGTTTCATGGTAGAACTGAATGAATTTAAAAACTCATTTTAAGATCTGGCAATATGAACAACATTGGCATATAGTTTTTCATCAAGATGAAATATGCATGTGGAAGAATAAAGAAAAAACCAAGATACTTGCAGTCTAATCCATTTAGCAATCTGTCTCTAATTTTAATGATGTATTTGTCATTTTATTACTCACGAAATGTCATTTATATGAAACTGTCACTATGATATTAGAGAGGAACAGCTTGTGTTAAACTGTGCAACATCTTTGCCAACTTTCAATGTTGGTTGCATTCTACCTCTTTAAAGTTTCCCTCGCGCTTTCAATTCAGCTTGGATATATTACTTCATGTACCAAACTTTTGTACATAATGTCTGTAAAAAATGTGTGTGTTTCATCTTGGGGTGGATACATCTACTATCATGCTTAGTTTCTTCAAAAATGAGGAAAATATTCTGAAAATCAATGTGTAAAAATAGCCTGATGTGAAAGTAAAATCCTACAGGATCCAGAAATATCTATCATAATTTTTAACATCAATATCAAATTAATATCAAATAGATGGGGTTGTAGTCACTTTCAAAGTGAAACGATAAAATAAAAATAAAATAAAGCAGTGATAGAATATCTGCTTTTCTCTTAAAGATGCTTAAAATTATTTTCTTCATACCTGATAATCTTTAAGGTGGAGGAAAGGTAAATTTCTTTTATCTATCTATGTATCTATCTATCTTTATGTCAGTAACTGTGATATACAGTTTATTACCATTAAATGCAAAAAACTCACACCTAGTCAATAAATCCCAAATTTGTAAATTTTTCTTCAGGAAATACAAAGAAACACAAAGGGAAGTCTTGTTGTGTTTTTACACAAGAAAGGGATTTAGAGATCCTTACATTCAGATCTGCCACATTTGAAAACTGCACCAGTTTTCTCTTTTTTCTCATGTTCTATTCAAAATTTTGGGTGTAAGTAGCTAGGAATAATGAAAGACTTACAAATCTTAGGATTTGTAAGATTTGTATCTTACGGATTTGTATCTTACGGAATCACCCTTGTCTTCTGTAGTAAAATGAAGGCAAATATCTGCTAATTACCTTTCTGTGGTGTCCCAAGGAGTCAGGAGGAAGCAATAGCATTTTGTAGAGCATTCTGAGGCATTAATCGTAACTGAGCTGCAACGAAGTTGAGTCATTGAACTCAACACTGATGTCTAACTGTAAAGCACCAGATCTAAGCAGGTTTTGTCTCCAACACCGAGTATTTGGACAGGAAGCGTGTGATCAGAGGAGAGGGTCTCACAGTGGGGCAGTGCTGTTCTCATCCAACTTCCTGCTTCTCCTGGAGACTCGGGCTAGGGTCACTTCCCCCACCTCACTCCTTGGACAAGGGCTGGCTGTGAATGCAGCAACAAAAGGCATGAAAAGTCTAATTTAGAGGCGAGCACCAGGTTAACTATAAAACAGAGCAGTTCAGGCCCATTCACTCTCTTTTTCTCTCTCTTTTCCCTGGCTTTTTCTCTGACTTTTTCCTCTTTCTTTGTCCTTGCAACCCCAGCTCCAGGACCAATGCAGGATCTACAGACTGGTCATATTCTTTGTTTCCTTCCTTTCCCTTCTGCCTGGGCAGAGTGCAGCTATCGTGTTCCACCTCGCACTCCCTTATGGCCTTGTTGTGGGCGTGGGGACATTGTGGCAGGGCGTTGTGGCTCGTCAGCCAGAGCCCTTGAATATTGGTTTGTTTTGGCTTGTGAGCCAGCACCTTTGGAGAGGTTTATTGTGGGAGTGGAGAACTCACTGAAGTGTGCTTAATTAAGGGCCTGATCGCCTCCACTCTTGCGGAAGTGTATTGTAAGGATTTAAGGGCTTGTTAACAAACATCTTTTCAGGCTAAATAGTGGGCTGGTTGCTGGGGTTATGGCAATTATGTAATAAAACAGAAGAGTTCCCTGACACGTGTGCAGTGTCTTTGTTCAGCCTAGTGAGAATTTATAATAAATATCACAACCCCTACCTATGAGTCATGAAACCAGCAAAGGTTTTTATTAGAATTAGTTTAAATTGTGTCTGAATTAAGATTAAATGTAACTTTAAAAGCAGAGAATTTACAAAATGAAACCTCCTATCTATAAACAATTTTTTTTCCCTGATACTCTAATGAGCAGGCTTTTCTTTCCATTTTGAAACAAAGTCTGTCCTTTCAAAATTAAAAATTTTCAGTTGAAGAAAAGGGAATTGTAAAATTCAAATTGCTGAATGGGGGAAAGATGCAGAGGATCTTTTGACTTTGACCACAGCAGAAATCTATCTTTGTTTGGTAATAAGAAATGGGAAAAGAAAAAAAAAAGAAACAAAATTAAAATTATTGAAATATGAAGGTGTTGGGAGGGCTGGTGGGAACCTCTGTGGGAATGAGGACAGGCTGGTGCTGGGATGAGCCAGGACAGGTGGAAACAAAATTATACAACCTCCCTGGGACAAGAGCTGATGGTTCCAGGGGCTGGAGTGGGTCCTGAGCTATGAGCAGGATGGGTGGGGAGTGCCAGGGACAGACAGGGATGTTAGGGCCCCTGAGTGCACCCAGGGTCTCAACAGATGTTCAAAAAGAAAGTTAACTCTTGAAAAGTCAGAGGCAAAGACAAAAACTGAATGCAACAAAAATTAGTTTTGGTTAATCATTAAAAGGAATAAAATTTTAATGGTAATAAAATTGATGTATATATTGATTGCAAAGAACTATTTCAAACTTACTCTTCTTCTAGGGAGAAGCATGTGCTCAAGTTCTTCCATGTGAATCCTCACTTGTCAATAGCATTTGGTTTTAATCCACGAATCTTCCATGCTAATCTCAAAGCAATTGCCTTTTTTGCAGAAATGTGGAATCGAGCTTTGCTAAATGATTTAGCATAACTTCTTGAATATAATTCAATTGACTTGATCAAATAATTCACGTGACTTAGCTATTTGTAGCACACTTTTCAAAAAAAAAATTTTGTGTCTTTTTTAATTTACAGACTTCATTCTGAGGATAGACTAGAGTTTAATTTATGGAAAAAAGTTTGGAAAGCCAAGATGTGGTGCTTTTGCACATATACAGATATATTTTATTCTCCAATGTAATCATAAA
Organism: Acanthiza pusilla; assembly: GCA_036630365.1. Taxonomy (NCBI): domain Eukaryota; kingdom Metazoa; phylum Chordata; class Aves; order Passeriformes; family Acanthizidae; genus Acanthiza; species Acanthiza pusilla. The sequence continues at coordinate 43,246,232 of JAXCHO010000079.1, forward strand.
GGGGTGTTGACCCTGCCACTTGTGAATGTTTTGGGCTTCATTCTGATCTTAGATGAAGCACGTATCAGATACAGTTATCATCATGTTATAAATATATCTCTATATTCAATCACATAAATGTCAGGCCTGCTATACAATCTGTCATTTGTAATTCTGAATCCTAAGAGATGTGTCTAGACAAGTAATATAGATGCTGCAGAGATATAAAATCTAAATTCAGCTCCAGAGCACAGGCCAGTTATAGGTGCTCCCCACAGATTCTAAAGTAATTGGATGGAATGCCATTAAAATGCAACCATATTAAAATGTTCCCTGCATTACCTTTCAACTACACAAAGACACGTAATAAGGCATCTAATAAGGCTTTGAAGTCTGAACCATGGAACCAGTTCTATTTTCACAGGAGTCACACAAACTGTGGTTAAATCAGAAGTAAATTTCAATGTGTTCTCTCCCATGTAGTTGCTGTTGTTGAGCCTTTGAATGTCATTTTAAGTTCTATTTTGAAAAGAGAAGAGGAATTAAAGGGGCCCATTAACATTTTTAACGTCAGTTTTGGAAGTCTTTTTTTATGTTTTTGGTGTTCCTGTCTTAGGCACTGTATAAACAAGTCCCGTCCCTAACTGGAATCCTTGCCCACATTCAGCCAAAGTCACAATGCTTTATAAATTCACTGGATTATTGCATCTTCAAAGGCAGGCACTTGTCAATGGGTCTTAAGTTTATGCTTGAAGTTAAACATATGTTTAATTATGGTCCCAAATGAGAACCTAAGTGCTTTGTTACAGCATAATCTATTCATGTTCCTATTATGGTGCTAAATAAATCATAAGTTACAGTCTACCTATTCTCACTGATTTTCTATAGGTATATTCAGTGTTTTGGAATAATGTCTATGCAAGAGATTCCTTCTCAGCACTTTGAAATTATGACAGAATTTTAAAGGCCTACAAAACTACAGCAAAATATGTTGATGTGATATGTGGTGATAACGTGCAGATTCATCTCTTGCTACAAATATGATGATTCCTGCTGTGGATTTTTAAAATTGAGCAAAACCTAATGTGTTATTTATCTGGTTCAACTATCTTTCAAACTGTAAACTGACTGCTTTCCCTCATGCAACTACCCTAAAAAGAGTTGTGTTAAGATTCACATCAAAGATAGTCTGTTAGGATAAATACCCATGGTTATGAAAAAAATCCAATTGATTCTTGCCCTCTTCCAGAAACCAAAGCTTTACCCAGCTAGCAGTCTCTAGGAAAAACATCTTAATTTTTTATTTATCTTCGTGGTTTGACAGCCTGCACTGCATCTGCCCAGACAGAAGAATTAATCAAAATGAAATATCTTTGACAAAATTTGCCATCTGGTTTTGACTGCTACAAGGCAGTGGAAAAGTTCTGTAAATACATTAATTGAAGGCGTTTATGGCAGCTCAGTATCATAGAGCCATGTAACAATGACAAAATCCACTGCTGAGCCTGGACTTGGAATATTTCATATTATTTTTATACTTCACATCATCTTGAAGCTGTTTCTTACAGAGATCTAACTGTAGAGACCACATTTAGCATCAGATTGGTTGTAGCCCCCATGCTATGATCCAATAGACCTATCAACCATTAAAAGAAGTCCAGAATTGTTTTGAAAGAAGACTTTTAAGACCGTCATGTCTCAAGCAAGGCGACAGAATCAGATCCATTCTAATTTATGTTATTTATTTCAATGCAATACAAATTAATTTTGGAGGGAAAACCAAACCTAGTGAGTCACACTCTAAATGGCCTGTCCTCCTTTGCAGATGCAGTTTTGTACCACATGACAGGCATGAAATCTCTGTTTCCAAAAAAATTCTACAAAATTATAATTCTCAATAATGTGTAGTGCTAGGCAATATCCTTTAGGCTATAAGGTGAAATGTTAGGTACATAAAGATCTTTTTAGTTTCTATAATCTGTGAAATGTTTTCTTTTCCTCAGAGCTCATATTTTATTTGTTTTGAATGTGAGACAAAACATTAGCAAAGGCCTGGAGGGAAGTCTAGTACACAAGTGACTAGTAACAGTCTAATCTCTTTTACTATTGGAGGAAAATATGTTTTGGTTTCTTTCTTCTTAGTCAAGTAAACAGATAAATATATTTCCCCTGGCTTCCATTACAGCAAGTTGGCAGTTACAGAAGAATCCTTTCAGTTTTGATTTCCTGTCAGCTTTACTAACAAATGACCACAGAGTACAGTATTCTCTTGGTGTGGTTTTTATAGACTCTGTGCCTTAAAAGAAGCATTTTTGAATGAAATCGCTATATGTTCTCACTTGGAGGGCTTGGTTTGTTTTTCGCATGAGTAAATTTCTTCTTCTAATGAATGTGTGAAATTGGGAAAATGATAGGAAGGATGTGGCCTGAGAAAGAACATTTTTTAAAAAAACCTTTTCTTCCCTTGATCTTCATCTTCTGAGCTGGAGTCAAAAGACTGACTAAATTCAGATACAGACATAAACTGGTTCAGGCCAATTTTTCAGTTTGCCCATAGCAAACAGAAAAGCCAAACCAAACCAAACCAGCTCCATGTGCAAAGGGCTGATCTCAGGGAAGTCAGTGGCATGCTGCTGAGTGTTTTCAGCACAGCTTGCTGAAATTTTCCCCTAAAAGTTGAATTTCTTCTGTTAGATTTATCTTTCAAAGAAAGAGACCTAACAACAATATGGCTCATGAGTTGTGGTTAGAAGCTATGTGGTTCCTAAGCTCCTCAGTGGCCACTCCTATGGGCTGGGACCTAAAATTATTGTGCTGCTTTCTCACACCTAAAATTCCCTGAGGGTAGCCCCTAACCTTTGCATTTGTCTCTGCAGAATGTCTCTGTTTCAGGCCAGGCATTTATCCACCACTCATGTGCAGGCAGTAGCCCATCTTGAAGAGCAATCAAAAGCCTTCTTTATGAGCCATATTCTTTTCTAACAATTCCTCTTTTTTCCAGAGTTAGTTTTCTTTGTCTCCTCTCACACACCACAGTTGTCTTTATTGACACGGTCTCTGGAGAGAGCGAGGTAAATGCAGAAATGCCACCCTACTCCATGCCTTTGCTGTATTTTATTCTTCAGTAGATTTTGCTCAAGTATGCCCTCGGTGTCTATTTTGCAGAGGGAAAATGTCCTGCAGTGAGTGCTCTGTGCTGTTGCTGAGTCGGCACCAAGGGACACAGATAGCGGCGAGAGGAGGGGGAAGGGGTGAGAGGCGCAAAGTGACTTCATCATTTCCACCCTTACTGAGAAGATAATGAGCAAAGCACTTTCCAGAGAAAGTGAAGTGTCTTCAGACAGCAAAGAAGGCCAAAAAAACTGCCAAGAGTGGATTGAAGAGAACTTTTCCAAAAAGCTGTCCTTAGCAGACCATAAATCTTACCCGGAAGACAGTTCAAACACAACACTTGCACCAGCCCTACTCTTCCCTGTTTATTTTCTTCCTGTCAGCATTAAAATAGAATAATAAAGTACCAGACAAACAAACAAGACAAACAAGAAAATAAGAAAGAAAACCCAGTAGAGAAGAAAAAGAACTGGAGACCTTGTCTGTCAGCAGTGTTGAGGAGTCCCCTGGATCACCCTCTGCAAACACCCCTGCCTCACCACGTCCGATCCAAGAAAGGAATTCACAAACTCTTCTTAAGTGTCTGAAATAACCATTCAGAGGAATATGGGAATGCCAAGACAATATTTAAATATTAAACACGGAAGCACATCCAGAGTTTTTGTTTTATGCTCGAGTGAGGTGTTTCCCTGTATGTTTTGGCTGTCCAAGATCACATCAGCGCCACAGATTCCTTCCTGCATTTAGTTGGAAATTGCTTCAAAGGTAAGGAGTATTTTACTTTCCTGAAGAAATTGACAGGGAAGTGGGGAGAAAAGTCCACCCTCCTCAGGGCAAATTGGGAAAGATAGGAAATTCTGCTGCCAATTTTGAAAGGCAATGCAAAATGCATACCCAAATAGGCAGGGAAATACCTCTTTGGAGGAAACCACACAGAGCGTGAGCCTGGGGAGGTAAGCAAGCACGCTGGAGGGAAAACAAATGGATTTCAGCTGGAAACCAGCCTGGGCTCTGTCAAACATACCAATAAAACTGACATGTTCCTGCAGACTGAGTTGGTAAGATCTGCATGTCATGATGGGAAAAAGGACCGATAAGAAAATTTAGCAGCATTAATGCAAAGGCCAGTTAAAGAAAACTGAAAAGCCTTTTTGTTGTTTTTTTTTTGTTCCTTTTATTTTCCAAGCATGTGTATAAATCAGGCAGGAAGGTAGGGCTTAAAAAAAACTTATATAGAAAGCTGAAGGAATTAATGCTCAGGGATTAGTGTTAGGGAGTTGTATGGACTAAAAAGTTGCTAACACTAAGTGACATCAGGGGGGATTAAAAAACACAATGCTTGCAAATATAGCCTGGTGTTTCTGCTAAAATAAAAAATAAAATAAAGTGAGAAGTCAGACTGGGAAAAGAGAATTTTAGAAGAGACTCCTAACCAAATTAATTAAGGTAACAGCCCAGGAAGAGCTCCAGTAAGGAAGCCGGTTTCTACAGGAAGAATATTCGCTTTTAAGACAGCTTTAAAATTAAGGCCAGCCTCTGGTGATAGCTACCAAAAAATTTAAGTGGAATAAAAGGAAAAAGAAACCATCTAGAAGGATCTCCAAGGGCCCATGCACTCTTTCAATTAGCGTTCACACAGTGTAGTTGCAAGTGGTTAGCGCTGATTCCCTAAAACATTTGAGGATCTTAAGTGTCAAGGCTGAGTGTCTTAATTTCTAAGTTTTAGGGCTTTCACATGCAGGGTACAGTTACACCGATGTGTACAAACTACAACACAGATGGCTGAAAACTAGCCAGGCCTACTTTGTTTGCTTCCAGGACAGTGAACAGCAATCCTAGATCTCGTAAACTGTGCCAGGAAGAATAGATAGGTGTGTATCTGCACACATGGGCACCCACACACACAAAGACACGTACACTGCTGAACTGAGTGGACTGGTTTAGAGCCAGACAATCCAGAGCATGGCCAAAGGATAAGAGGTACTTAAAGCTTTATTCCAGCTCAGGCTCACACTGCAAAAGTTTGTCATCACAATTGTGCCAAATCAGGATATCAAAAATTTATACCCCTGGCTGTCACCATTAAGATTCCCCTTGTTACTCTTGCTTAGTTCGGAGGTGAGATAAGTGCTCTTGTTAGAATGACCTCTCTTCTCACATGGTCCTGTTCCTGTTCTAAGGCACTTGAATTATCACAGCACTGAGGCAAGGAAACCCCCAGGTTATAATCCTCTTCCTGAAGTATGTGTGTAGACTGAGAATCTAATAATTATTCAGCTAGATCCCATTGTGAAAGCATCTATGTGCATTTGAGCGAGTGCGACATGCACTTGTTCCCGTGTCCATGTGTCATTTGTGTGTTTCTACTGCTGAGCCCCATCAAACCTCTGGCAATGTGGAGCTGGTTTGGCATTGATGGCTGTGGAGCCGTCCCCAGGCCTTGCTGGTGTGGGGTGTGCAGAAGTCATCGAGCCCACTAGAATATTCCTTTCCATGAGTCAGTGTACTTGATGGTGAGCTGAGAACATCAGGCTGGATAGCTGAAGGATGGGCTGCAATGAGTTTTCACCTCCTAAAGGTAGTCTGAGGACTTTTTCTGAATATGCACAACAGAAAAGAATGAGGCTGTGTGGGGACTTCGCCAACAGAAACAGAGGCTTCAAACAATTACAGGATCAGGAAATAACTGGGACTCATCGGCCATGTGAGGATGCACAGAAATAGATAACAGAGGCTTTCAAGTGAATGCTTAATGCAAATCTTCCACAACTTACACTGCTCTGAACAGCAATTTTTTGGGGTTTTCATTTAATAAAAGTAGAAAAAAACCTAAAAATTTAAAAAAAAATTAGTTCTGTGACAAGAGTTTTGTAACTGTTCTGTGAAGTTAGAGCACTGTTAAACACAAGGTTGAACAGCAGATGGCATATTTACGCCCAAGACATGAGACTGTTGTTGACATGGTTTGTAATAGCAATGTTGATGTAAATGCATATTTGCTCATTGTGTGTATAATGCTGACATTAATCCTCAAGAAAAGAAAACCATCTGGATTTTTTGTAGTCAGTATAATATGAACTGAATTAAATACTATAAACTCACATATTGCTGAAGGCGAAACTATCCTCAGTCGAAGAGAAGGGTTATATCCTTATTTGTGTTTTACACTAGCCTCAACTAATCCAATGTATACCTCTAATGTTGCATTTCCTGCCTTATTTTTGATAAATTGTTATGAATTGCGCTGTCCTCTATATATTTTCCTCCCAGTAGAATATATTAAATAATCTAACTGAGGTCACCACTAGCTTCAACAGAAAAAACTTGAAATATCTCAAGCAAGTGACATTTCTTGGACTCTGAAGCAGTACGTTTCTTTGCTCTGGTGGGGAGTTTTTCCCTAAAGAATTTATTCTTTCATGTATAAAAGCTATATTAATAGCAACTGCATTCATCATGGGTTTTAAAACCATTGTTATTGTTGTTGGTCTTCTTCTTAAAAATTTATAGTAAAATTATTGTCATCGTTATTTAATGAACAACATTTGAATAGTAAGCAAATGAACCAATTCTCATCTTCAGTTAGACCCTGAGCAAAGCTGATAGTCTGAAGTGGAACTTTGATGCCCAGCTTTGAAGTAAAATGTATACTTTTGCCCTCTGCCACTCATTAACCATCTGGAACATGCACTGAGCACTTCCTTAAATCAGGATCTGAAACAATCTCATTACAAGGTCCAAGGGGCTCAGAACGAAGATTTAGGACATATTCATTAGCCCTAGATTGGGCTAAAAAATGTTTTAAAATCATGTTTTGACAGTGATTTCAATGCAAGTAGGATCAGGACCTCAGACGCAGAAGCACAACTTGACCTATATCTTCTGTGTCCATATGGAGAAGTCATTGCATCTTCCCAACTCTTCTCAACAAAGTGAAGTAGATTTAGCTATTAACCTATTCTATTGCAGCTTTCCACACCATATATCCTATGTTATAAAAACTGAGACAACTTGAAAAAAAAAATCTTTTTATTTTAGGGATTATTTTGTTATTAATCTTTTATGGTTTGACTTTTTCTTCCCAGCTGTTTTCTTTCCTATTTACTGCACGCTGGTTTTATTGGAACATAGCTGTCCAGAAGTCGGTGCTTTTGAAGGCAGAGTGGATACACAACTGAACCCTACTAAATGGCCTGCTCTGTTTACACGAGGCTTGTTAAATAACAGAGAGCAGAACACAAGCAGTGAGCATCAATGTGGGTTTCCATCATTTATCCTCTGCAGACCACGGTGTTCCCGCAGCTACAGAAGATAAAGCCATGACAGAATGTAATATGAAGGCAATATCCCTTTGGAGATTTTCATGGTGCAAATTGCTGTATAAGCAAGTTAATTCTCATAGCTCCCAGAAGACAGACGGGTCACCTGAACATAATGAAGACTTTGAATGCAAAACTATAGCAAAATATTGTTTTGACATATGGACTATCTCTAGATTTTTTATAACTTTGGAAGCATTCCTGCATGGTTGAAGTTATTGCAAGCTTCTTACTGATTTCAGGAGTTCCTGATAAAATCCACTGATTTTATAAATCAATTTAAAAACTCCCTTTTTGGAAAACAAACAAAAAGAAAGTGATGTTTGCCACAAAAAAAGTAGGAATCAGACTTCTAACACTCTGCATATGAGTCTATTTGAAAAACGATTCACTGTTGATATAACCGGAGCAAATATATATTTAAATCATCAAAATCACAGTGTAACCAGAAATGCTTACAACTTTGAAATTTCAGCTGGACAATGACAAAGAAGTAATGAACTTACTGTCCCTTATTTGAACTCACCAGAATACTCTGACGTTATAGGAGTCTGTAAATACTTGGCTCTGATCTGGTGGGGTTTGTAAGGGTGTTGCTTCTTTCCTTTTCTGGTAGCTGCTGGCTGGTTGTGGTATTAAATGCAGCAGCAGCACCACGGTTTGTTGCAAGTTATTGCTCTCCTTTGCACCATCTTTTGTACCATCAGTACTATTAAAGGATACTGTGAGGGAAGCCCTTTCTAGAAGTGTAAAGTATATTTACATAAATAAGTAAAATTCCAGGCCTCTTATACTGAAACTGTAAGGAGCAAAAAACCCTTGGAAAATATTTGTTTAGCTTGAGCACATCCTTTCCATGGCAAATATACTCTCACTGTAATAGGCTTAGTACATTTTCAGTGCAGAAATCAGTCAGAAAGGTCTTGGGAAGTCCCAACGAGATCACCATGTATTTGGCTCTCTCTTTCATTGTATTTTCAATTCTGCTATTGGACACTTGAGGATCTTTAAAGAACCAGTCATCCTTACCCCGCACATTAAAATCCCTCAGTGGAATTGGAACAGGGACACTCGCAGTGGGGTTCTGACCTTCTTTCAATAAGAAATGTAATGCTAATTAAGTTGTTGTTTTTTATAAAATACTTTATTAAGAATAATAAGAGTAAACAAGGTTACAAAAATACCAACTTTATTAACTAATGAAGATGTCGTTAATTACAGAAAATTTGTATTACAAGTTATAACCACAGTGTTCCCTTTTCATTAGGCATTCAGCAAATTGTACTTAATGGGAGCATTATTTTTCCCACTTCAATAAGAAAAAAATACTTTTATCATACACTAAACTCCACAGGCAGCTCCCTGAAGTTAGATCCCACACAAGGAAACACCATAGATAAATGCCCAAGTGTATGTTTAAAAAGGAACACTGGAAAATTTTCGGGTGAAGAGCCATGTCAGTTCCTGCCAGCAGCCCCAACATTCAAAAACAGTAATATACCAGTGCACGTGAGGGAGGAAGAAAACAATTGATAAGGAGACAAGGCTAAGCAACCAATCCAATAGGCTTTATACAGTCTCCATGGGGGTTGACTGGTTTACAACCAGCTTTCCAGAAGGATGATGACAAAGCCTCAACTCCTGCTGGAGTTGCCATGGAGCTGAGAATCTCTGTGAAAGAATCCATGTGGAAAAGCACTGAACAATTCTTAGGCCCTGCTCTTTTGATGATCACATTCACTGAATTCAAGGGATATTTTGCCTGAGTAGATTCTGACCCCTAGTAATATATTTGGACCCTCGTCTGAAAAGCTCTAACTCAAGTGAGTAGCTCTGTCAAGTACATTGGCATTACCTGCAGCCAGGGACTGCAGAATGCCTCAGAGAATTTCAATCTTAAACTAGAGAAGAAGATTTCAGCAGTAGCAGCAAAAATCTAGACCAGTACATTCCCAATGAGAGTTCCATTTTTCTGAGGGTCATGAGGTTTATGAGAGAAAAAGAGATAGGGGGAAAAACTTTTTTAAGGGAAAAATGTTTCTTTAGGAAAAGGGGGAAGTGTTAGCCAGTTCCAATGCCCAAAGAAAATAGTAATTAAATTAACCTAACTTCAGTTGCACAAAATCAGCTCTTAGGTTTTAATTCCAAAATTTTATATCCAGGCATTACACCCTTCAGAGATCAAAGATTTGTTACAGCAAGGAGAATGAGAATGAAATTCAATGGAGTTTAAGAATGTCCTTAGATAAGAATTTAAGTTCTGTACCCTTTATTCTAATACAATTAAAATCACATTTATGAAGTAAAGCCCAGATCCCACAGAAGTAAGAAGCTTTCCAGCAATTTAGATGGGCACTAGATCAGGTTCCCTTGTTATAACAGAGAGAAAAATATTAGAACTGTGAAAAAATAACTATAGAGTGTCCTTTCTTAAGAGAAGCCTGTAGTTATAACAGTTGCCTGGTACGGTACCATTGGTACCAACAAGAAATATTCACAGGAATAAATGAAGTACAGATTCATTACCACATATCATTATTCTTCTCTTCCCTTGCTCTTCAGGATCTCAGGTGCCCTCCATTCTGAGATAGGGAGGGCAAAAGTACCTGGTAAGCAAGTGCATACAAACTTGTTAAGTTCTGGAGCATCAACTCTGCACAATTTATTTTACTGAGGCACTGCCCAGAACAAACAGGTAAAAATCCTTACACATTGTCTAACAAAAAACAGTATTTTTATCATATATATATATATGTGTGTGTGTGTGATATATATATATAAAAATCACAGTCTTCTGCACAGCAGAAGCTTATAACTAAAATATTTTAGGATTTAATTTTTTTTAGATAGACATAACAAAATGCCTGCAAATATAATACAGTGAGCACATAACAATTCTTAGAATACAAAGTGTGAACATGGAATTGTATATTTTATCCACATTCTACTTGTGGCTGAAAACAAAACTCACTTGGAGTTTTTTAGAAGTCTCTCTTAAAAATTTAATCTTTTCAATAAGATATGGTCAGTATATACTTAGTACGAATACACTCTTCACCTACATGACAATAATTAAGTGTAAATACAACAGGCTAAATCCTGCCCTCTTTAGGCCTGGCAAGTAAGAGAGGCCAAAGGGAGCACAAAGCCTTCAGAGGTGTCCAGAACAGATCAAAACAGACTGTCTGCATAGCATCCACAACCTTGAATCTGCTGTACAGAGAAGTCACATCTTGTCCAAAGAGACTATTTACATCAGGAGGAACTCCAGAAGCTCTGCTTGCTGAAACACTTCTTCCTATGTGCCAGTAGAATCCGCTGGACGTGTGACACAAATCTCAGCAAGCCAAGCCACTTAGCATGGGCTGAAACTCATCCCAGCTCACCAGGAGATGTAGGCATACTCGAGTCCCACTGAAGTCAAAGTGCACTGCTGAAGACAATTTGGTGAGTCAAGACGAGGTCTGTCTCCCAAGACAGCTCCCCTGAAGTGGCTCCTTTCTGACAGGGCAGGATTCAACCCTGCATCATCTGCGTGAAATGTCCTTTTGTGTGTCTCCACCACGGTGTCAGCCTCATGGCTATGCAGTTAAGATATGATACACAGACCAAACGCTACTGGAAATATTTACAATTTACACAGTCACAAGTAACAGTGCCGTTACTTATGCAATTACATGTACAGTAGTAAAACTAACAATCGGATATATGTCGAATCAACGTTCCAGAAATTAAAGGGTAATCAGTGCCACCTATAACAACATATTTGTACAACACCTCCAGACATAAAACTAAATGCCTACAGGAGAGCAAGCACTTTTCATAGATGATGAATTTTTGTTCCCTTTCCCTGTCAGCATAAGGGAAAATTTTTGTCCTACATACAGGCAGGAAACAAGCAACTAAACTATTGGTGATATTGTCCATATTAAATACAAGATCATATCAATCTCTGCAATTGTTTTATTATCCTGAAAGGAATTTTACAAAGGGTAGAATTTTGTCCAAATCTACTTAAGGTTTTATTAAAGTTCTCAAGTCTCTGAAAAGCTATTAATGTATAACTTACTTTTCCCAGTCTTAAGTTTCACAGCCAGGTGCCAGATTCAACTGTTCTTTTTCCTGCTGTAAATGCAGAGTTTAATTAATGAAATAACTAGAACCAACTGAATTTTCAATACTCATCTGTTTAGAAAGATTTGGGCATATTTGATTGAAATTTCTTTTAAGGCCCGAAGTCTTCCAATAGCTAATCACGATTACTTTTTCAAATTATGAAATGCTGTCTTTAGCATTGTAAAGCCACAGTTATTTTTGGGTCAAACTTTAAAGAAATTATCAACAGTTTGCTAACTAAAATGGTGTTTGCAATATCTGTCAGAGGACCACCCACACAGTAAAGGAACCAAGTGCAGAACTGGAGTCTGTAAGCACTGTGTAAAAGAAAGTGGTAGTGACTTCTATGAGAACTCTGCTTATGGCAGTCTTATCAAAGTCCATCGATAGTGAAAAGATTACCTACTAAAGATTTTTTTTAATAAAATACTGAAATCTTTGACCTCTTAAAAGGGGGAAAGAGAAATATGATCATAAATGCTGTCCTTGACAGATGCATATATCTCTCAGTAGAGCTTTTGTCATGTATGAAGAGAAATATACGGCTCATAGAAAGAATAAGATGTGTTAAGTAGAACTATAATTTGTTTCTCCTTCTACGATAATCTGAAGAGCAGCATAAAAGAGGTCACATGATCTATTTCTACAAAACCATTTATCACCCAGTAATAATGTCTTCGCAAAATTGTTTATCCATTCAAGTATCTTCAGGAGATATGTCACCATACTTGCATATACTGTAAGTCACTCCAACATTTATAAAACAACACTGATAGACAAAAACACCAAAAACACCCATAAATATTAAAAGAAGCTCAACAAACTTGACTATCAAGTACTTAAAAAATTGTTGATCTTTACATTACACATTAATTACACGCTGTCCAAAATCTTGCAATTGAAGTTGTTGAGTTTTTCAGGATTTTCTGTAGGTCATCATAATCTTGTGTATCCACCGGGAATAATACGAGACCCGAACAAAAATCCCAGGACGATTTCGAATGGCACATCCACGGCCAGGAACAATGACACCAATTACTATCTTCAGCCTGTTTTGTTCACAAACCAAGGGACCACCATAATCTCGCTAGGAAAAAAATAAACAGAATGAATATCACTTCTTGAAATGCTTTAAGACACAGCTCCCACCTGTCTACTACTGACTGGTTTCTTTTGGGAATGACACGATGCACAGGCAATAGTGTTATTCTTGCCATAAGACATAAACCAACTTCCAATATCTTTCCCATAACCAGAACTTATGACAACCAATGTCAAAGTTGGCCTCTGACCTTTGGTTCCTTTCCATGCAAATCAAGCTCTGTGATCCATCCTAACGTGATTCTAGTGACTTTAGACTACCAGATTTTATTCACCTCTTTCAGCTACCTGCAAGCTCAATATTTGTTTATGTAAATATAAACCAGATGAGCAGAACGTGAGTTGGCTGCTAAATATCGTTGTTATGATGACAGGCTTTGCATAAAAGACTACTGACAAAGTCAGGTTAGTATCTTTCTTTCAGTCAATGATCTTGTAAGGCCTTAGGATGAGAATCTGTATGTACTAATAGGCAGGGGGGATAACAAACATAATAAAAGGCAGTATTTTTACACATTATTTTGAGATGTAACTTGTTAAAATGATATTTTTTGTTATTCTGAATGAATGAGACACATACACACCAGTTAATGCATTCTATGAAAACCTGGAGTATGACCCACTGAGATCAGAGTTAGATACAATCACATAGATCTCGGACTTGATCGTAGATACTGCAGCTTTTACCCAGGCTAAAGGTAGACTGGACCCAGGAAACTTGCAGCAAAACGAGACAGCAAATGCTCCTATCAGATAGTGAGTCATTGTTTCAAAAAATGAAAGCTGACAATTAGCATTGCATTCTCTCCGGATCACCAGAGAAACAACAATGCTTGACCTTTATTTGGTTTGGGATTTTTTCTGACTGACGGCAGAGTAGTTCCCTCATGAACAATGAACTATGCCAGTGCCATCAGAGTGCCTCATAAAACACTTTCAGGAGTGGAGTTTCACCTGCCAATCTGATTTTGTTCCCCTGCCTGCTCTCTGCTGAGGAAAGTAGCTTCAAAGGAGAACTTAGGGAGCAGGAAACTGCTCAGTGATTAAGACTGATTGCTAATATTAATTCAGTCCATTTCTTCTTGCAGGGGAAAACAAAGTGCAGGATCCCAGCAGACTTCCATGCAGATGTTTCATTTATAAGCCTTGACAAGTCTAAGACCTCATTTACAATTAAATATTTTATTTTGAAGAAAATACTTTGCAAACAAAAAATGATCCCATGGAATATTAATAACAAATGGAAGAGGCCTCAGCTTTATGAAGATGACCTCTGCTCCCCAAGGTTTGGTAGTACCCTTGGGTAGGGAAAATTTTACTACATGTTAACTTCAGTATTGGGAAATCAACAATTCTATTCCAGATAATAAATACTTAATAATGTTCATAACTTCCCTCCTTCTAGATATTTTCAGTCAGATTTTCCACCAAAAAAAAAAAGATTATATTTTCCTGTAATAAATTATTTACAGCTTTTCTCCTCAGATGTCTTTTCTCCATCATCAAAACTAGTGCTAAGCAAAACAAATGTATCAAGCTATACGATCACTGAAGTAATTCTCCTGTCCTCACCAATATGCTGCTCAGGCTTGATTAGGGAGACCAAAATGCTCCAGCCTTCTGACTAATAAAAACCTCAGTATATTTTTGGATCTTTCTCCTTCCTTCCTAACTTTTATCAGCTCTGTTGAGTACTGAATGTTATGTATTTTGCATGCAATTCCTCATCTAAATAAGAAGGTAAACTTGTCCAGCCTTTGCTTTCTACTCGATCAAAACACACATCTATTGCTAACACAGAGCCCTGTTATTACACAGAACACATTTGTTTCAATCTAGGGAAGTTTTTTAGTCATATAAGTATATTTAAGATTCACATAAATTTTTCAATGGTGTGGTAGCACAGTGAAATTGAAGCAATTTCTGCACGGTGACATAAAATATAACACTTATAACACAAAAAATTTTCCTTTGCAAAAGTTTAGAGCAGTGAGAATAATTATAACAAACCTTCAGTAAGTTATTTTTGGGAAAGGAAAAGCCAGGGTCCTAAAAATATATTAGGAAGTGTAATATTTACCTCACAAGGCCCAGCACCTATGGTTTCGGCCACAGCACAGATTTCAGACTCATTCACAGTGATCTTCCCTTTGAGATATTGGTTGCATTTCTCATTTCCCAAAATAAACAGGTTTGCTACTCGGAGAAGGCCATCATAGTTAACTACTACAATTGAAAAGAGAATAAAAAAATTATTCTATTTTAGGGGAAAAAAGCAATTCAAGATACATTCTAGATAAACTTACTCATAAAATTTCAGCTATTGTACTTTCTCCACAATACTTACACTTTTGTCCAGACTCACTGTTATCATGCTTTTGTATTTTGGATTTCTTACATTTTCTGCAAATGAGGTTTGCCAGACATTTGTTTGATTTTCATGTCTGTTCAGTTCTCTGACAATATCTGGGTAAGTTTTTGGTAGTAGAATAAAGGGCTGGATAACTGGGCTTACCCTACATCTCACCACCCACTTGCCCAGTCCTCAAAGAAATCAGAAAAAGAGCCTGAAAATGTTATCAGCCCCATCAGCATAGGGAGGATTGTGCTCAGTCCCTTCAACATGAGTTAATGGGCAACAGTGCCTGCCACGGCCTAGGGAAGGACGTGTGACTTGAAAAATACTGCAGCAGAGTGGAGTTTTTCTCACTCTGTGCTGGCTCAGCTACCCTGAATGACTTTGTGCCTGCAAGGGCAGAGCCACAGCCTTGTGCAATCTCCATTCATCAGTGTGAAGGTCAGGAAGCAGGAGCCCTGTGGAGCTCACTCTTGTTCTACATGTCGAAAGACAAGCCTGTACAAGCTGCAAAGATAAATAAAGGGTCTGGACCTGCCCATTCTCTGCACAGCCATCAAAAGAAAACGCCAAGCTTGCCCTCCACTGACTTATAATCCTGTTTTCTTGAAAAAAATGGATGTAACACTTCTTCCTTCCCTGACCGGGATTCTGTGAGGATTATAATAAGTAGTGCATAAAATATAGTACAAAGTCCTTGGATGACAGATGTTATGTATTTACTGTATTACGTAACTCCACAACATTGCAAATTCCTTATCAGTTCTCTTAAGCTGAGCTTTCCTGTGATGCTGTTCTGTGCTCCAGCCCCATGTCCCTGTCCCCCAGACAGCCGATGCCCCCAGAGGATGGCTAATATGGACATGCTGGGAACATCAAAGGCAGTCATTTGGGAGAGGGCTGGTACAGATTAATTGCCACCCACAAAGAAATGGCAGAGTAATGGCTACAAGGAAGACAGCTTCAGAATTCCAGCCTAGTTTCTGCTCTGCTTCCAGGACAGTGTGAGTATATTGCTGCTGCTTACTCAGGGTCTGTGGCAAAACAACATTTGAGCACAGTAAATATTGGAGTAATTATTGTCAACTGGCAGCTATTAACTTTTTATCAACACATAATTAGCCAGATATAGCATTTACCAGACTAAATAAATGTCTGTTCTCCCACATATTTGTATTTTCTTCACACAAAACTGTGTTTAATAAACATTAGGAAGGTTGCAAAGTCAAGTACTGAAAAGTTAGGAAACGCCAGACTTAGGGTTGCCTGTGCATCCCTAGTTCACAGTCATTGTGTATGTTAATGAAGTCCTTGATTATATGTTTCTGGGCTAGTTTTTTCACAGGGGCTTGCTTTGGGATACAGAAAGAGACTGCTCAAGTAAATGAACAAGAATTTGTCAAAAAACACCCTGTTAACATTCTGCAGAGCAATTCTGCTATTTTTTTAAACATGTAGATCAGTACTTTTCTCTAATTCCTTGAAATGTTTTAATCATTTTGCCTGTCACTAAAATAAGAAGAAAAAAAGGAGAGACTAGTAGAAAGTATTTCATACTAAATTAACTTGGATAAAAGGCTGAGAAATTGACAATATTAGAAGAAAACCCCATCTCTATTTTATAACAAGAAGTGTTGGACAACTGTGGCACCAGGCAATACCAGCAGCCTCACCTATAATGACAAGAGGAAGTAAGTTGTCAACGTATTCATTTAGTTTTTAAAAATAGTTTCTTACATCCAGTGTATCCCCATCCATAAACACTGCAGCTGGTCTTCTCTGGGATGGTACATCCAGAAATGGGCAATCGGATTATTTCTACAAAATTTGTCAATATAGCGGGTCTGAAAAGAGGAAAAAATAACAGATACAATGGATTTTACTTACCATTCTAAAATATATTTTAAAAATTACATTTTAAAAATTACATTAAGTCTATTATAGACCACATTAATTAAAAACTGTGCCAATGCTTTTCCTTTCATTTTCTGTCTTTGAAGAATATGATGGATTCTTCTACCTATTTTTTGTACTACAGCTGCTAACTGTCAAAAAAGTCTTGAAATGCTGTCACCACTTTTACACTATTTAACTTGGATTTTAATCTTAAAAGTAAGTAGTGATGGCATTTCATTTGAATATATAGGTTTGTTAATATGGAGAAAGTTTGAAAGCTTGTATATACACAAGGATCTCAGCTACAATCTGGTGCTTATTCTATAAATTAAAACCATATACTCCTCCATGTGGGTACTTTGTGGGTTTTCTTTAAATCTTCCAACAAACCTAAACAGGGTTACCAGGAAAAAAAATGTAGGCACAATTTTTCAGGAGTAACACCTGTTTTCTGAGTAATGTAGATGGACCTGCACTTTGGCATATACCAAGTAAAATTTCTTTCAGTTGGAAGTTTACCCCATGGAGACAGCATCTGTAGTACTGGAGACAGCAGAGCAATGAACTTGCAAATCTCATTTAGAAAGAATCTCACATATCAGATGAAAACCCTGGAATTCACAATAAGAGCTACTAACCTGCTAAGTTTCAGTAAGACCAAATCTGACCCTGCAGGGCCGTATACCAACTGGGAGATATTCCGGACTTGCCTATGCTTCTCCTCTCCCTTTCCTTTGACATTATGGACTCCAAGCCAGGCTTTGTAGTCTTTCAAATCTTTGTACCTAAATGAGGCAAAGTTGGTTATGATTTTGCTGACTATATAATAAAATAACTAAAAAAACTCTGCTTAATATGATTATGCTGGAAGATCTTAACTAACGCTCTTCAGCAGAAATGGCTTTATGCTGCCAACTGCTATTCCAAAATCAACATGCTTGGATGTAAGTTTTTGGCCTGAAGCCATTACATAATTTCATCTTTAACTGTTACTAAAATCTAATTTTTGTTTCATAATAGTGTCCAAACATTTAAATCCTTGGACAGTATGAACCTTTGAACTTTCTTAGATTTACCCAAATTTTCTATTTTATTTTGTCCAGTTAAGCAGAAGCATGAGATTATTCTCATAAAGAAGCAATTGTCTAACCATGACACTTGGAAAATCTATTTATGCTTCTATGTAAAATAGCCAGGGCTATTTAGATTTACAGCAATAATAACAGAAAATACCAAGGTCCCATGGGCCTTTTATATCAGAAAAGCAGTGCTAAAGCCAAACAGGAGGGAAAACTGCTGCATTCAAGTTGAAGAAGTGTTGTGCTGATAAGTTCCTGAAAATAGATGGATTTTAATATTGCAAAGCTACAGACTACTGTACCGAGAAGGGAAACACTGCCTTGCTGTAAGAACCCACTCTTCCTTTATCAAAGTACCACCACAGATATGCTTATTCCTGAGGGAAGAAAAAAAAAAGAATAAGGGTTTAAAAAACCCAAAAAACAAGCACTAATATTAGTTTCTACACAGTCAAAAAGTCTAAACAGTGCTTTGCTCCCCACATATGTTTGCTGGTGAAAAGTGGCAGACTGACAACATGAGGAAACTTGTCTCTGTCCCTTTGCTCTACAGTTTCAACACTTACAGCAACATGACTTTGTTGAGCTTTACTCCAATGTGCAAAAACCAGAAAGAAAGACAAATTCAGTTACGCTGTTCATTTAGTGGTTTCAAAGCTGAATTTGTAATAAGACACCTAATTTAAAATAAAAAAAAAAAAAAAGGGCCCATTCTTTGTAACAGGAACTGGACTGAAATTTTTAAGCAAGTCCCCAAACTGCCACCAGATGTAAACAACATTTGGTCATTATTCATGTAAGTATTATTCAAAGCATTGACCTCAAGGTGGAGAGTTCCTATTTGATTACAAGCCCTATGAGATTTGAGTCCCCACATACTTCAGTTGGAAACAATCTGCAGTGTATGACATCCTACATGTGATTATAGAAAACCTGAAGCATAATATATCAAGTAAAATTAAAGCAATTAAGCATGACAGTTCTTAAAATAAAAAAAAAAGACTGTGGAATGTAGATTAATTAGTTTCCTTCTTTGTGCCACCAAAATCACATTTATTTTCTGCAGCTCTTTGGAAAGTGAATCAGAATTGTCAGCAATTTGGGAAAAGTTTAAAATCTCACAATTTATAAATTCAAATCACACAAATGTTCAAAGCTTTGCAAAGAACTACTGGATGGATACCAGACTATATATGGAGTTCAAAGACAGCAGGATAACAGAGAGCTTTGACTTTTATTTTTTTTTAATTGTATTTTGGTTAAGGAATGAAATATCTGGTCCAAAAGGCTGGAGTCTTTCTAAAATATAGGTTCTTGCTTGTTTTATTATAAAAATATCACAATCAGGAGTATAACTATGTTCTTCCATGTTATGTTTGCATCATTATCTTATTATACATGATTTCATCATCTGCTTTTGAAGATTGACTAGTACACATGGAAAGGTTAATTCCTTTTTTAACTATGGGGCAAATTTAGAGCTGGTTCCATGAAACAAATGAAATCCATTTAAATGTACTTAAATATACTTGGTTACAGAATCCAGGTTGGATAAATAAGAAGATTTCATTAATCCATTTAACATTTAGAGGTGGGCTTTGGCTACCAAGTACTAATAGTTTCTAAGTTGCACTAGGCCTTCACCATTCAGACACAGCAATTCCATTTTGAAGGGTTCAGTTAGGTTTCCTTGCAGAAAGTTCTGAAGTAATTAAGATTTTGTTTCAGACAATATTCTATTTGCTTCCTTGGTAACAATACAAAATAAAACTACATTTTTATGCCCACATGTAATACTTCAAGATATATTTTGCTGCTGGAGTATTCCAGGAATCCTTTATTCATAAAAGGATCTGCAATCATTTAAGCACTCATCTGTTTCATGGATTTTTATTGCATAGCACAAAATCCAGGTTCAACTACCCTAACAATAGCTATTTAAATTTTAGGCACCCAGATGTATTCACCTTACCTGCCTAAAATATCAAGGCACCAAATATCAAGGCTACTTTTAAAACAGTGCAAAGACTGACTTTTCCAGGGAGTGATTTAGCCCACCTATCTGGTTACTTAGTCTAGGAATACAGTGATCTTCCTCTAGAAATGTCTTCCTGAACCATCCAATGCACTCCCAGAAAGGCCTAGATCTGATGATCTCAAAAGATGCAGATTACCAAGGATGGGAAGGACCCTCCAGAATTTCTCTAGCAATAAAGCAATGTAGAAAATATATTTTTTATCTTTACCATTGCTCCCATTCTTCATTTGATACTTCTTTTACAACATATATTTAAAAGAAATGATGAATCATAAGGTATATAGAATTGAGCTTTAAAGTCTGGCCCAGCAGACAAAAGAAGGTTTTTTTAACTTTTTTTCATGATAGAATATCCAGGGCTGATGCATGAGATATATCCTGTTATAAACTAATGATTCACACTTCCAGCTGATGAGTTATGAACCAGAGTAAAGAACATAGGAAACAGCCATTCTGTGTTCTGGCTTTTACACAGCAGCAAAGATCTGCCATAATGTAATACATGTGTTATACACAAGCTGTACGTGTCAGGGTCTTGTTTTACAGAATGAAAAGGATTTCCTTATAGATCCTACTTAGGTTTTTTTTTTAATACCAAATAAATTTTAATTGCATGCAATGACATGAGGAGAAAGCTCAATTTGACATGGGTATAAATCCTGAAACCCACATTTCACAACTAAATGCTCTGCTATCAAAGAGAAAATATTGATCTGAAATTCAATTTTTTATAACAGTCTCTAAAATAAACAGTTTAATGCTGAATGCTAAACCAATGTTATGAAGAGGTCTGCAGTAGCTAATTGAAAGAGCAGAATACTATGAATACTTTGCAGGTTCATGTGAATAAGTTAGTGACAATGAACATATAAAGTATTTCACCAGCAGAGTGAATACTATGGCATCACCTGACATTAGAGGAATACTGATTCTCTGCTTTTAGAGAATTTAACTGCAGTGTAGAAAGATTCTTATTACAGTCAACATTTTCTACAATTCCAAAGCAATCCTTGTAATTATATTGCCCTTCTAAGCAAAAAGATAGTTACCTGTACGTCAAACTAACCACCCATCCTTCATTAGTTTGCGTTGGGATTCCATTTACAACTCTCAAATGTTTTGTTGAGGCACAAGGAATGGCAGTATCTGAAAGCAGGTCCAGAGATCACATTTTACTAAAAACAGCAGTAGGAAACCTGCACAGTTGCACATAAAGACCACAAGAGGCTCAATATTTACTATGGATTAATTTTCCTGCACTAATGGAATTTATTTCTAGGCCATCAAAACTACTTCAGTGATGCTGATTAGGTCTATTTAAATATCCATAGCGAATATAAAATACATATATTTAAATAGCTTTTTTGAGATTTACATAGTTAAAAAGCAAACATTGAAACTCATTACCAAATCTCACCACAGGCAAGACATGACAGTGAGAATAGATAAAGGAGTATAATAAAGCTATTCCCCATTTTCATCTTGTAAAATTAATTTTGCTCAGTCTGTTCGGTGGGTTTTTTATAACCTTAACTGATCTTTATCTTGTTTCCCAATTGGAAAGACATGCCTAGACTTAGAGGATAGTCGTGCACTGCACAGTTCATGCATAAACTTACTTACCATCCAAGCTGGTTGTAGTAGGAGTTGTATCACCTTCACCTAGACAGATATATAAGACAGCCATAATATAAAATTAAAATACATTTAGAAATTGAATAGAGTAAAATTCAACAGCAAATGGCATATTGTTAACTTTAATGGTTCACAAAGTTTTAAACTTCAATGATCTCTTCAATACACTGCAAAAGCAGTATTTAGTAAAGATTAACAAGAAGGCAGAATTTTATTCCAATAAAATGAGAAATAAACATTTTGTAACAGGAATGTCATGCATTTTTCTTTTTGGCTGAATCCTGAAGACATCAGGCTGCCTATCATGTTCAATTTACATGTTCCATTCAAATAAGCAAATGCTGAAAAATGAAGTTATGATTTTTCTATAACCTTTCAGGAACTATAAAAGTCACGTGATTAGCTCCAAATAAGGCTGAAAGAAATTCTCAATGCCTTAAAAAACTTCAAAAGTCATTTCAAGTTCCTATAAGCAAAAAACTTATTCTTATCAAAATATGTTCCCCAAAATGTGGTTCAGTTCTTCCATCTAGACCAAGTGAAAAAAATGGTTACAATAAGTTTGTTTAACCTTGGTTCCTTTGCCTTCAGTGACACATACAGAGTGATCCAGCATTATGAGCTAGAGGTACAGGTGTAGCTACTGAAAATCTGCACAAGGGAAATTTGAACAGCCTCATACAACTAGATTTCCATTATTAAGCAAATATGTGTATATATATATATATACATACATATATATACACACATAAAGGTATACACACACATAAATATATATAGAGGTATATATATAGAGGTATACAGTTATATACATAGTTAAATTTCTATGTTCATGTACACACATACATATATGTATGTATATGTATATATATGTATATATGTATATATACAGATATATATATGTATATATATATTTATATACATGTGTATACATATATATATATATGTGTATATACACACACATGTATATGTGTTTAATACTAGTCCATATGAGTTACAATTGTAAAGGAGGCATATCTCCACTCTGGAGTTTGACTGCAGAAATGTGCTCCTCACCAATTCTGTACACCCTACAAATGTTTGCTGAGAATACATCCTTAGGAATTCACACATCCAAATAATGAACTCAGAGTAAGTGAATAAAAAGTATATTTCTTCAGCTGTTTTTCTTTATTTATATTGACACAAATAACCTTTTGCACAGTTTGTTTACTCTTCACAGAGATGCCAAAATATCACCTGAGACTTCAAATATCACTTCTTAGAGATGCTGGAGTTCAGACTATGAGGAAATGTAGCAAATTGCCGCTAGGAATGAGTATAACATTATCCTTAACCTCTAGAGATCACAGACATGCATTTAAAAGCCTGATTTACCATTTAAGTGTTCTCTTAGGACATACAGCAGAGTAACTTAGAAATAAGAATTGAAGAGAAAGATTTTGAGCATAAATGTGAACTGCACATTTTTCAGCATAAAACTATCTTTTTCTACTTGTCATCAGTTTATTACTGAATTCCCTAGGATTCTTAGTTCTGTTTATTTAAACTATTTAGATTTAAATATTCAACTTTGGAGGCATGATTTTCTTAATTCTTGCCAGGAGTTAAATCATCCCATAAACATCTGAAAGCAGAATCTAATCTTTATAGCACATATACACTTCAGCATATACAGAGGGAGTTATCCTAACATTACAAAGACAGATCACACAAAGAGACTCTGAAGCTTGTAGCCCAGAAGATAACTCTGCCTGGGTTTCTTGAGGCCACAGCCAGCATTCTGACCGCTAGACAATTCTTTGTCTCCGTCCAGCCCTCATTCAATAGCTAGATCTGTTGGAAAATGTTTGACCATCTGTAATAGCCCCTTTGTGCTCCTGCTGCATAAATAAGTCTTGAAATCTCCAAGCTGGTCAAGGAACAGAACCCCTTGTTCATATATTGCACAAGCAGCTTCTGTCTGCTCCTTCTCAGTCACGCACAATTGATTCTTGATAGAATTACACATTTTCTGCTGCCACGAGTGACAATAGCGAGGTGTGCATATGCATGTGACACCGTGGCTTCACTGGGACTGCACAGCTGACAGTGCCAGAGGCATACCAAGTACTCACATCGAAAAATAGGGCAGTAATCCCAGGGAACAAGAGGATCATCTGTGTAACACCAGGGACCATGAAAATCATCATCTGGATTGCGGCAATAGTTTTTCTTCAGTTTACTAACATCTGGTTCTCTGAATATTTGTATATGCCTACAGGGAAAAAAAAATTCAAAGTGTTGAAAAGCTTTATACTATAGCCCAAATTTTCAAAGGTTAAATGTTGCTTTGCTCCACATTGTATTATTAGCTGATTGAGAAGCCTACAGGTCAGGGTTTAGGGCTGGTTAAAATCAAAGGGAAGATGAGACCCAAATATTTGCTGGATCTGGGTCCAACTTTCCTCTGGTTGGTATTTTAAGCACTGTGTCCAGTGGACAGCTGGGAGGATTCTAGATCTCCCACTCAAGCTAAAATCTCTAGATAGCCTCAGGAGGGATCATTATGCTGATTAGAAGAGTGCCTGTGTTGCCCTCAGCAAATCCTCAGGCCTCTCTGGGGAGCACAGGAACCTTCTCCTGCAGGTTAAAAGCACAAGGGTGCATTGAATCTACAAAGCTGAATCAAAGGCAAAAAAAAAAAAAAAAGACAAACTAAGAAAGTTAGCAAGGATGAGCAGCAGGCAAGGAGAAAGATGAATGGTTCAGACAAACTGCAGTGATAAGTCACCTAAGTTGCAAACCTACATGAGGTACTTTAGAGGTGAAATTCTGAGGTCAAAATCTGAAGCGGAGGAAGATGTTTATTTTTGGCTTGTCTGATACAAGGATACAAGCTTCCTTAGTTACAGCTGCACTGCTCCTTTAGCTCATAACCAACCTCTAGCACACCCATAAGCACAGAAACTGTTGGAGTGGGACAGATAACTCTCCAAAGAAGCTCCCAGATGGAAAATGTGTGGGAGGAAGAAAAGAAAGGCTGATCTGTGTTCTATTTGATGGATGCAATTGCATCAAGAATCCAGTAGGTTTATACTCTCATTTACTGCAAACTAAGACTTATCAGGCTTCTCAGAAAGCATGAGCTTAAACCTCTGCTTCCATCACATGGGCAGCACACTGGAATATGTATCCTGTCTCCCACCATCTGTGGGAAGAAACACACATGGTCCAGGTGGTGATTCCAGACAGGGCCACTGAAGTGTGCCTTTTGCAGTACAGCTTCCCAAAGGCTGACTTCTTGACTCTTGTCCTTCCAGAGGACAAGAGCTTATATGTTCAGCACTGTGACTCAACAAGTACCTAAGCTAATATTAACACATTGGCATCAGCTTCAGAAACTAAAGGAAAATGAAGAAGAAACTATTTCCACCACGACCACTAGCGTGTGTGAAATCTCATACATTGCAAACTTTTTATATAAGGAATATAATAAGGAATAAAATAAGGAATCCCTTATTTTATAGTCCTGATAATTCATTTTACTTCAACAAATAAATTACATTAACTTGCCATTTCTACTACTTGAATACGAAGCCAAAAATAATGTTAAAGAGCAGAAATTGTAGGACTTTTTAATGGCATTTGATGTCGGTGTCACTAGATCATAGACTCAAGAGTCAACTTCAGGCTGCAAGAGACATTCGGTGGCTTCAAGTCCAACCTCCTCCTTGAAGCAGCATAAGCTATGAGATGAGGCTGATAACCATTTCCTGTCTCACTCCTACTATCCTCTCATTGCATCAAACTTTCAAGGACAAGGATGGGGTAAAATAGGCCAGTAAACTAAACTCTAAGAAACATCCCAAAGCCTGCAATTAGTGGTTAGACTGAACAAAGTCATATTGTGCAATACATTTAAAAACAAAGAAAAAAAGAAAAAGATAAAAATAAAGATTAGGAAAATAAAGATATTAAGGGCTCCAGGGCATAAGGGGCTACTTCAGAATCAATGCAGCTGAAAAATAGTTGCCATCTGGAGGCAGTATTTATTCAGGACTCACTGAAACATCCCCTTCTGTTTAATATGTACACACCTACGTAAGTCTTCAATATTTTTGTCCCATGTGGAGCAAGTTAGCCCAAATCTTGTCTTGGATAGATTCCCCATGTAACTCTTGCCATTGCCACGATAACAATCTGAAAAAAGAATGTTGAGACAAAAAAAAGTGGAGGGTGATTGTGCAACATTGAGAAGAAAACTCTTCCTTTCCATCAGTAATCCAAATTATTAAAGACAAGTGTTCTGTTTAGCCAGTGCTACACACTATTAATCAGATAATTGTATGAATCATATCAGAAGAAAAATGGAAAATAGTTTTCAAATTTACATATGTAATCTCCTGTTTGAGACCTTAATTCACAACACAGTAGCATTTTAAATTTTGTCTTACATATAAATTTTGTCTTACACATAAACTGGGAAAATTTCTTTCATAAATAGTTGGTTTATGATTAATTTAGAAAGGTCACACAGAATATCCTAAAAGTTGTCAGAAGCTGGTTTATACAAGTCCAAGAAAAAATAGTCCCCTCTCCCTCCCTCCACAGAAAATAGGCACTCAGTTTAGCTTTGTGTAGCTTCCAGATACTGGCAACAGTATACAATTCTACACTTAAGTACTACTTCAGCAAAATCAAAAAATCTACATGACTTTAATTTTAATGTAATTCAAAAACTTGCCTGTTCGCTCCAGCAGAAATCATGTTTAATTCATAAGCTTTTATCACAAGCCTTTTTGAGACTTTTCAAGAGGATTGTTTAAAATGATCAGTACTATAAAGACATTTTGCATAAAGCACTTAATTTCATATTCATCAGTATTTTTACTTTTTGATAATTGATACTTTACAAGAAACACAGAATGAATATAAAAGTTTAATCCTCTCTCTGACATAAGTCTTGCAATTTCAACTTTTTTGAATTTGCAAGAAAAATTGGCTAAAATTTAAAGATGGAGATGCTAATGCAGCCTGATGAAGGGTTATAGGTCTGAGGTTTTAGCCTCAGTTTATGCTATGATTGACATCCATTCTCAGGATGCAACACTACTCCTTTACAGTAATATCAAGACCTCATGGGAAAAACATTTGCATGAAGACTCAGAATGGACCTCACAGGCAGAGGAAGGTAAGAATTCAGAGGATCAATTCCTTCTAGACAAGGAGGTATACATAAAAGAAAAAAAAGGGGGAAAAAACCACTTTTGGTAGCCTCATATGCAATTATGAAAAAGACTGTGAACCAAGGAGATCATCCCAGCTGTGGAAAAAGGCCTTTCAAACTAAGAAGATTAAGGACTGGAGCAAATACATAGATTCACCTTGTCTACAAATCAGAGCAAATCAAATCTTTGCTGCAGCATTCCCTGGTGGAATCTAAAATTAAACTGAGAAATTAATCATATTTACACCACAATGATTCCTAACCGTGCAAATAAAGCCAAAGCACAACTACATAGGTGTAATATAGATAAAACTTCTCCAGTTTTCAAGCCTGTCTACTTGCTGTTTGGAACAGCATAGCATTCACTTAAAATCATGTTATCACCCTTTCCTCTGTTACCTTGTTCATTTGATACATCGCACTTAGGAATCTGGGAGCAATAACCGATACGGATGTTTGGGTCAGTGGTAAAACACCAGGGCGATTCAGATCCATCTGGATTTCGGCAGTAGTTCTCCCTCAAATCCCTATAAAAATAAATATGTTAGCTCACAGCAGGGATAAGCTAAACCCACCAATGTGGTCTATTGTTTTTTGCCATGAATTAACAAAAAATATAGGCTCCTTCAGGTCTCTGTGTTACTGATCAGTGTCAAGTGCAAGGCCATGAGGAACCAGTAAGAACACAGTGTGCAGGAAAAAATATTAATTGTAGTAAGAATATGTTTATGGGAATCCATTTTCAGCAGACATATGTTTTGACAGGATATAAGATTTCATTTGAAGAGTAACAATATTTTCATTCAGGATTCTCCATCAAAATTTGCATGCAACTGACATTGGATATACCTGCAATACATTACAAATGCTTTTAAATACAAACATTACCAAAGTGCTTCAAACTCCCTGTACTTTGAATGGTTCTGTTGAGTTTAGAGAAACACAGTCCTGTAGACTATCAGTGACTCTTTTAAGAAACTGAATCGTGGGGGGAAAAAAAAGTATGTTGAAATTCTATACAGCTGTTACCTTTAAAGTAAAAGTTACTCACGAGGGAACATCTTTAAATGTCTTTTGCAGCTTGCATGAAATAGTCAAACCTCTTAAATGTAAGTTTTATTTCCCCATCTCCTGACAGTTGTTGCCATGTTCTGTGCATCTCCATATTTCACTGTATTTTTCCCATCTGTAGCACTTACTGATAACAGACTATGGAAAGGATGGGTCTAATACTGTAATTCTTACTGATATTTGCCCATCAATAAAGATATTTAATACAAACTTGGCTGCGGCTCCATTCTGGTCTTCAAGGTTTCCTCTATGCATAGTTAGAAACGGCCTGAAAGAACATTAGTAGGGTAACTACCTAAAATTGGTAGATTATCCACATCCCGGGAGTTTATGAACCATACAGAAAGGTTTGATGACCAGTGTAAAAGGAGTCCAATTGATGCAACTAAACTTAGTAATGAGACAGAAAAAGGATTTGAAATATTAAAGATAAAATAAGTGTTTTCAAATATTATAACTATTAAGTATTGCCAAGAAGATTACATTTAGGTAATATTTAGGACATATTAATTTAAAGTCAGCAATCAAATTGCAAAGAAGTTTTTAGTTGCGTGAAAAAAACCCCAGTGGTAATGTATCAAGAAGTTGGGATTCAGGTCCCAGTCTGGCACGTATCCAGACATTTTACAATCAAATTTTAATACACACTTGAAGAAAAGGTTCATAAAAATCCCTAGGGTTTCATACAAGTTCATCTAGAACTACTACTCTGAGATCTGAAGGACTGATTTTCCCAGGCTGAGATGGTTTCCAACCTCAGCAGGTAGAGTGGATGGATCAGGACATGGAACATGGACAGGGTCCCTATGGTCTACTCCACTGGCATAATTGTTAAACATTTTAAAACTAAACTGTTTTCACACTGCAGTAATAACACCCACGTGTCTCTACTCACTTGCATTTGAAGTTCTCAGGTGTGATGTTGTGCTGGTGAGGAAACTGGGAGTCCCACCTCTGGCACTGGATCCCACTCCAAATGGTGCTGACGGTGCCCCGGTAACCCTCGCCCTGTCCCCGAACACACGATGTCGTCTCAGCTGCCACCTCCGTGCTGTTCACGATGCTTTTGTCTGCAGACCAAGACAAGAAGTGCTGTTTCATTCTCTTAAAAATGGCTCAGGATGCTAGGTTTGAACTCCACATTACTGATGGAGTCATGGATTACATGATGTTCAAATCACGGTAACTGCAGCTCTTGGGTGAAATTGCCAATGTGATTACAGAATAATTTTCTCCTCTTCTCATTTACAACATCCAAAAAAATAAAAGTAAGTGTTAAACTTTATGATAGTTTATCCACTTGCATGCGAAGAATCTGCAACATTTTCTTGCGTGAGACACCTGGCCTATGCTGTATCACTGGAGGTCAGAAGATATTCCTGGATACTTTTTCCAGTTCAGCAAATATTTTCTCATTCCCTTAACTTTAAAAAACTGAGTGACCACCCACATTCACACTGTTAAACATGGTAACACATATTTGTAGGATTAAAATACGATTGGGTTTCTCTGAAGAATTCCCAGAATATCAGGTCACAGGAAAAAAAGATGCAGATAAAAAATAATAATAAAAAAGAATATAAATCCTACTATAAATTAATGTGCTAAATTCTCCTAGAAGGCTTTTTTTATGCTTCATATGGTTAAAAGAGGGGAAAAAAGGCCCAGCTTTTGAAATCAAAGATCAGTATTCTCTACAGAGAGAAAAATGTTTTAAAGACTAACAAATTCATCAGACTCAAGATCTCTTACAGATGTTGATATACTCTGCACTCACCCTGGTGTGGGTTGTCTTGAACTAAATTCAGAAAAACAGTGGTTTTTAAATGACTCATTCACATAACTTGAAAGTCTCTTTTCATTTCTTATGCAATTTTCATAATTGCAAATTAATGGCACAGATATTGCATCAGATATATACAAAGTAGTACAAAACTAAACACACTGCACTCAGAGCAATATCTGCACTGCACTTCTGCAATATCCTCAAAAGTTCCTAATACAATATTTCACAAGTAACTGCATATCTGTTGGTAATTGCTATTGTTCACAAGACTAATTTTATTAATTATGTAAAAAGTATTAGCTGCCAGAAATAAGTATGTTAATAAAGTTCTTTTATTACTTTTCTTCAAATGGTCCAGCGAATAGAAGAGTATTTGTGTGTTACTCATAATGTAGTTCACTCCTAGTAACTTGAGCCAGTTCTATGAACTTGGAGAAAATATGGATCTTAAGGAAACCAAATGTCATAACAGATGGTTTTGGCTGATTTGCTGACTGATCTTTGACGTTAAAGATCATTTCCCTGTCAGATGATAACATCAAGTTGTGCAGTTGAATTATACATTTCTCCATGCATCCCTTTTTCTCTTCATCTGGTTGATGTTTTTAAATCAGTGTTTCATGGTCAAATTCATTTCCTGTCCCTCCTTCCCAAGGCAAATGCTGTCCTGTTTCAATGGGATTTTGAGTTCCAAGCTCATTCCAAAGCCAAAAGGATATGGCACTGCAAGTATCACAGGGAGGTTTCTGCAGGCTGACAAATGCACTCTCTCTAGTGGACTCATCAAACAGGCTTGCAGCAAGCAATTATGTATTTAGCCTTTATACATCGCTTTTTCAATAATTAGAATACAAAAAAGATAAATTCATACAACTAATAGTAATAAATAGCTGCAATATTTCAGTTTTCCATCATAAATAATATACGTAAACAAATGGAGTTATTTTCTAAAATAGCTTCTAAGCTGATTAGAGTGAACATTGCTATGCTGCATTCAAATACATATTACCCTTTTAAAAAAATACCTGCATTGCTTTTGCAAAAATGAAAGAGATTTGGGGAAAAACTTGGGGGAAAGGGGGCAGAGTTTGCTATGATAAATTTCAGCATACATCCTGGCTACATAATATTTCCTAAGAAATTAATAAATTACAACTACATAACTCTAGCAAAAAGTCTTCTTAAATAATACTAATAATGCACAAAAAAATCAACCTAATACAAGCTGTTGCAAAGGCCTTATTTATACACAAGTTATTTCAACTGTAATGGACTATATCGTGCACCTACTCTGTCCTCAGTCATGCTAAAGAAGAAGTAATTAGGTTGGTGTTTGTATATCATTATGTCAGATTGTTTTTTTCTTTTAAATCACATGCCAGAAATGAAATAAGTAATGCATCAGCTGATAAATCAGCAAGGCCATAGTACCTTTGAAGGGCATTTCTTCTTGTACATCTGCAGAAACACAGCTCATTGTTAAACCTTACACTGCATGTCCAGACAGTGACCTCTGTCTGTAGATCAGATTTTACAGCTTGTCCATGTCAAAACATACAATGTAAAGGCACCAGAAAAACTTAACTTTCACACTGTCATGAATACTTGCACAGCCAAGCCACTTCTGGAAAGATTTGCACTATAATGACTAAGAGAGAAATTATTTCAAAATCTACAAAGTGATTATTTGCTACTACTTTGTGGCAGCTCTCAATAAGAACTCTAGTAATGAGAAGGATCACTAAAATATTTTTATTTGAATTAATAAAGCAGTTCCATTGTTCCAAAAGGTCCACAGAACCCTCCCCAAATTCTTCTGGCTGTACCACCTGCATATACTACAAATGTCTCATTTTAAAACATAAAAGATGAGACTCCAAAATATTTCTGAAATTTAGTTCTGAAATCCTGAGGACTTCTGCCCTCAGAGCCAATTCCCATTCTGGCTATTGAGTCTCAGAGAAGGTTCAAAACTTACCAATAAAGGCTTGAGAAATCCTTCCCTCAGCTGGCGATTCCACAAACAGGCATGATGGGAACAGTGTCCCTGTTCCTGTCAATGAAGTTTGGGCTGAGTGTGCACAGGAACATGCAAGGGCTTGAGGAGCAGTGCTTGCCTCACCAGAGGCTGCACAATGTACAGCACTTGCCAAAATTCAAGAAGTGCCCAGGCTGTCCAAGCCTACAACTTACACAGCCATCTCCACTCAGTAGTGATCTTGTTGTTGAGGCTAATTACTCATCGCCCACATACCTAATTAACTAAATTTAATATCTCTGAGCATGAACATCAGATGTGCAGAGCACTGGTGAAAGAGCCCCAACACTACACTCACCAGCTCTCTTACAAGGCAAAATCAAGATCAAGATAAAAATCTGTAAAACTGAATTCCCATCCTTATTCCAGTAATTCCTCTAAAATATAAACTAAGGAAATCCAAGGCCTTGTTCCAATGAGAAAGACACTATGAATTAAGTTAGATTAATTTAAAATCAACAAGCAATCCTTACTTTGCAGTACTCACTATTACTTCACAATAGAAGTTCCCAGGATTTCTTTGTTTCAGTTCAACTTTTATAGTTTTGAACTGATATTAAAAGTACTGTTAAAGAAAGATCACACAAAATACCATCTTATAAAAGGCTGCTACTTATAATTTATTGATTAAGGGTCACTTCTTACTCCTGCAGGAAAGTTCATTATAAACAGAAGTATTTGGTAATTGTTAGCAACATTTTGCTACTTCTGAACTTTGTGGGTTTTTGTTTTCTTTTACAAATTCTGGATGACTAAGACTAAACATGTAATTCAGACAGCTACATGAGGGGATTTCCCATTAGTAGCATTTCTGTCTTCACATGTTCACTCTAAAGTCCCCAACCAAAGGGCAAAAATGCAAAGATATCCTTTTTTTTTTCCATAAAATCCTCCAGATTTTGATACTTCAAAATACATAACTTTATTAATAACAGCCAGCTCATGCATTCATAGATGCTTAAGTAAAAAGATGAAACATTATCCAGAGCTTTATGTGCAAAGCCACAGATAGTCTTCTCAGTTCTGGTTCTCACAGCAAGGCCAGCATGAGGGAATCAGCAGGAGCCTTGAGTCATTGCACAGCTGAAGTAAACAGCTAGACACTATTTGACTTTAAGCCCTGTGACCCAGAAGAAAATCCTGCACAAATTTTAGGTCAACGGTGAGATTCCTACTGACTTAAAAGAAGGTAGAGATTTTGCTAGAGAACTCATGTTCTTTCATGACAATACAACCTATGTATTTTTGGAAAAAGACATAGTTGGAAAAGAAGCAGAGTCCTAAATTACATCACCATGAGGAAAATACCTGCTTTTGCTTATATTCATGCAATGTCTTTTCTACAGTGTCAGTCAACAGAAGAAAAATCTGCCCTGATTTGTAACAAAATATTTTAAAAAGTTGATTCTAAACGTGATCCATACAGTTCTGCAAATATCAGCAAGAAAGCTGAGTGGTGTTTTGAAGCTCCCCATGCTCAGTAACACTGCCTTCAGGCATTCCTTCCTCAAGCAATGGCATTCTCAGCTCTGGGCAGTACTTTAGCGGCACTTCCTTCCTTTCCACATTTTCTTCAATGTACTATGACACAGTACAAGAATGGAAGAAAAAGCCCCACTTGTCTTCTAGTGTTTTGCTTTTTTTGAATAAAAACATATGAGAAAGTGATCAGTTAGAGCCAAGATCAAGAATCACAGTACTGAAGAACTCATTGTCACCTTCAACCTTCACACACACTGTTCATTCGTCCTTGAGCATACAGATCTTTCCAGGCTGTTCCAATGTCTACAAGAAGGCTTTAAACTCAAATACTTTTCATTTTAGATCTACTAAAACTAAAATTGATCTTCTCAGGTTTAGAGTTCTTAAATCTCACTTTCAAAACTATCGCAGAAATGATGAAAAGTATTTGAGAAGGATCCTTTTTGAGGAAATGTGGATGAAGCTGTTGAATAAACAGTCAACACTGGACCTATTCTTTGTTTCCTTGTGAAGCAAGATGGAAGGTAACACTTTCTCAGCTACTAAATATCAGTCTCTTTTCACTGCCTCCTTTCTATAAACATCTTTATCTTATGCAAATAGTAAGCTTAAACTAGTGTAACTTTTATTTGCTTACATACAATGATTCAACAAATAACTTTAATCAGAACTGTGCATTCAAATGGGCAGTTGAAATCTCTGTTTCTAAAGAACAAGTAATTTAATATTGGTGGGTTTTTGCCTTCCCAAAAGCTGTAGACACACTGCAACAGTTCATTTTAGATCTAGAGTCTCAGTTTTGGTGTTTCATAACTTCAATCAAACCGAGGCCTTTACTGAATTTTCTCAAGGCTTTTAGGGCTCTGGTCACCCCAAATATTGTCAGTGATTAGTGGTGGCAAAGGCTAAATCCATAGTAAAGGCATCTGGGTTGGTTGGACATCAGATAGACATCAATGAAATGCTGTCCTTAACATAACTCCAAAAAGCTCTGAAGTTCTCAAATGAATGATGTATGTATCCTCCTTTATGGCCTCAGCACCTCCCTGATTTCCCTATAGCTCATCCATAGAGGAGCTGCTACCCGTTTGGGGTTTTTTTAAGCAGTATTAGTTCCCTACTCCTGTCTTCCCTGTAGTCAGTGTCCTCATTCATGCCAAAATTACAGTCATTTTCCTTTTTCATGTTTGCTGGCACTGCTTCCATTTCTTCATTTCATCCTACACTTCTTCATTGCTGTTAGTTGTCCTTTTATCCTCTCTTCTAACTAAAAATTGTCTCAAGCCAAAACCACAGACACATATGTGAGCAACTTCAAACCAGTCCTGGGGTCCCCAAAGTCTTAATCCAAATCCAGTTTTTGCAGCTTGAGCCATCTCTAATTCCTAATTGCTCCTGTCATCTCTTTCTCACAGACCTGGCTGTAAGCCACAATGTTTTAGGCTGCATTCTGTGCTTGGAAGTAAAATTACAATGCCCTCTCTCTCTTCAGTCTTAAAACCATATTTATTTTCTAAATGCTTCCTTCCACCAACTTTTTTTCTGAAAATGTTGTATATGAGCTGTTGTCAGCATTTTGGCTATAGAGCCTACTAGCACTCACGACATGCAGCAAAAGCCACAAGCAGCATGCTGCCTTGTGGTCGCTCCCCAAAGAGAGGACACCTACATTTTTGTATATGGTCCAAGGACTTGGATTTACAAAGCATTTTTCCTAATTAGTATTTCTTGTAAATTAAATAAACAGTCCTCAGCATAGGAATTAAAAACCTGTGTGAGAATCCAAACCACAAAGCTATAAAGACCTATAACTCATGATGTTCTCTTTTTAGTGTTCTGAGACTGCAAACAGCCACAGCTTCAGAAACACAGACCAGCCACCGAAACCCAGAATAGCCAAGTGTTTTGGGCTCCCTGCTAGGAGGTGGGAAAACAGTTTTTTTATGAGCCTCCAGAAAGACAGAAAACAGAAAACAGGGTTTTGATATTTTCTGTTAGTATTCTGGCCCTCAAGATGGTGATTTAACAGTAGCATCAGCAATAAATTCCCTCACTGGGTTACAAAGGAAAGCACTGAGCAGTGCTGCATCTTACATAGAGGGCAAAGTCATATGGCTATGAGAAACACCCTTCGAAAATATCTGCTGGATTAAGCTTTCAAGTCCACTACTTTTGTATTTTTCCTCATATAGATTGCCTTATTAATTTCAAAAGAGCTACAGTTTTCTGCAGTGCAAATACAGTTTTACATGTGAAATTTCCACTGATTTTAATATATTTTCTAACTGAAGGAAAGAATTTCTAGGTCCTTCAGTGAACTTTTGCCTAGAAATGAGACAAAAGGCTTTCATCACAATATAAAAATCATTACACTATGTTTTGGAAGTTATTTTAAATTTCATTTTTGATCTTTACCTTTCCTTCAGGACTCTACTATGATTTAGGAAGATAAAGGTGATAATCCAGTAGTTTGCAGGGGATCTCCCACCCAATTATTTTATAAGGCTGAGGCCAGACTCTAGATACTGAAAGTAGCATGGGGTGTAAGCTTACGTGACCAACAAAGCCAGATGTGAATCCTCAGAACACTGACACATCAGCTCAGGAAATGCCAAAGGATAAAGGTTTATAAAAGTTGCATTTGTGAAACAGTCAGCTGTAACTTAGGAATACTTTTTCGTAATAAAAACATATTTACCCGGGGAAAAGAACAGTTCTAGTATGCGACACATGATTCATATGTTATCTAATAAGTGGAGAAGTGTAGGAAGCACAGTTTAGTTAAAAAAAAACAAACCACAAACCAAAATAAAACCCAAACCAACACAAGCCAAAAATCCAAAGCAACAGCTCTTTGCTTAATGGAGTAACTAAAAAATTGAAATATGATTCAGTTGCATAGCTAAACAAGACTGTGTTCCCAAAGGGGAATGACTGAGCTTTCCCCTTTATCAAAGATTATCAGTTAATCTAGATACAATGACACGAATTAGTACTGTAGTTCACAGGTAAGATTTTCAACATGGATGTGATTTAATGGGTACCTGATCCAAAACAGTGATCCTGATAAGTTTCTTCCATCTCTGGACAACCTGATTAGCCATTGCCCAAAGTATCAAAATAACTTTGCCTTTTTTACAGTGGAATAATGTTGATAATTTGACTACCTTTTACTGGAATTACAATTACATAAAATAGAGTAAGTTAAATTACTTGGCATCAGGAAGTACATTAATAGTACTCTTACTCAACTCTTGGATTTCAAAAATTGACAAATTTATTAGACCCAACTGAATCTCCAAGACATTAGACTGGCCTAAGCTGAGAACAACCAAGGAGAGAAAATTCTGTACTACTGGTGGTTCAGGCTGAAAACACAGCATAATTTGCTTGGGAAGAATTCTAAGTGAAGATGAAGAATGCCAGGCTTCCCCCTTTAGGCAGCAACTGCTCACAAATACAGCTTCATGCCAGAGCTATTACCTCTTCCTCCACCACCCTCTACAGTATTTAAAATATGTCTCAGCAAAATTAATTCCACAATCTGCCTTAGCTCCAGTATTACCATGAAAGTCTAGGAGAAATTTATGCAGGTTTTCAAGGAAGGTCCAAGAGTCTTGCTTTCCTCATTGTCCCTTTACTTTTCATTTAAGACATCTAACTATCAGTAAAATAGAGCTGTCAGAGCTATCACCAAAGTTAAGATGACCTGGGTTTCGAAGACAAAACATGCTACAGAAAGTTCTAAAATGCTAAACTAAAGCATCTTGAAGTGAGCATCCAATAACTGTACACCTTAATGTCACTTTGATTCAATTCCTTCTTTCTAAAGTGTGGTTAATAAACGCCACCATCTTGCAGCTAATGGATGAAAAGAAATTAATTGCCTGTGGAGTGCTTTGATATGGAGTGCTGAATAACACAGAGAGACCCACAAGGAAATTAATAATTCTGTCTTCAGCACAAGAGTGAATAATGTGCAGGACCCAAGGCCTAGAACTGCAAAGCAGTGAAGAGTTGTTGGCAGAAGACACTGAGGAGGGACGGCGTGTGCGTGCACCAAATGATATTTGATACTTGGTATTTGATACTCTCAAATGATAATGCAAAGGTCCAGCATGGCCAAACTAACTGTACTTGAGATGCTCATTATTTTGTTGCCTCATTTTTTTAGTTCTTGATTTTCCTACATTTTAATGCAATTTATAGTATGTAAGTTTATATGCATATTCCAGTGGTAAGTAACACACAACTCTTCTTTCCTGCCCAGATTAAATATAAAGTGTTTATAGGAGAGCCTCTTTGAAAGCTATGTTTTAAAAGCCAGGGAAGGGCAATGAATGAACTAGCGGTGGTCCTATAGTGCTTGAAATATCCATGTCCAGATTTTGGAAAGGAAAAGGAAGTAATAAATTTTGCTTGAACTCACCACACGTTTTAATTGCACAGAACTCCCAGGGGGTGTTAGGGTCAAGAGTGTAGCACCATGGTCTCAGTTTGCCATCAGGATTGCGGCAGTAATTATCATCAAAGCCCTTGTCAGGATATCTGCAAACCACAATGAGAAACGTGTCAGGGAAGCCTTCCTGGCAACACTGCACTGGCTTCTACCAGGTACTTAAAGGAGAGATTTCAGCAGAGGCAAACAAGAACCAGTTCCTATTAACCTTGGTTCTGATCCTGTAGGGTGAATGCAAATACTCTTCTAACGCTGTTAGAAAGTTAACAACATATAAACACTTTTCCAAATATGCAGCAGAATTAGAACTCCACTGAGGGGACTCCCTGCTGTGCTAATGCACAGGGTACCGGATGGGGTAACTCCACTAATTGCTAAACTCTTGCTCTTGTGTCTGTCAACTGATGACCAGACACTTAAGCCACTCATTTTTTTGAAACAAACCAATTAAGTGTGGATTATCTAAACACTGCCCGCCATGCTCGACTCATTAGGAAAGCAGGTTCTTCAGTGCAAGAGCCCTGGGTTCAAACTGGAAGCTATTTTGAGTAGCTATGCTACTAATGATAGCTCCATTTTTGTAACAGAGCTCATTTTTGGTCATGCCCTCATTTCAAGTATTGGGGGGAAGAAGGAGAAAAATAAGGAAATAACTTCTGTCTCACTTTATCTCATTAAGATTTGATGCTATTGTGCTATTTAAATGTTTCCACATTCCTACAGCCATCACTGACGATTAGACGGACATCCAAGATAAGAAGGGGTTTTTTTTGTATAAATACATGATACTAACATCTGTAAACTTGAAGGAGATAAAATGCATCAGGTTTTTTTCTCTAGTGAATACAAATTGTCTTGGCTTTCCAGTTTTATTGAAATGTGCTTGCAAAAGAAACAAAAAGTAGATTTACCCCTGAGGGAGACATGAAAAGTATGTAAGAGAACAATAAAGTTAACTACCTGGGAACCTGAATCCATTTACAACTGCAAGCAGATGTG
Source organism: Acanthiza pusilla (assembly GCA_036630365.1). Classification (NCBI taxonomy): domain Eukaryota; kingdom Metazoa; phylum Chordata; class Aves; order Passeriformes; family Acanthizidae; genus Acanthiza; species Acanthiza pusilla. The sequence goes on from JAXCHO010000079.1 coordinate 43,284,906, forward strand.
TTTCACACAAGCAGAGGAAAATATGATTTAGGAGTGTATGTTTCTGCTAGGATGCTTTCTCTGTGAAACGATCATGCTAATTTTGACTCATTTGCAACTTTATCTCCCATTTCATAGAAAAATTCAGGTTCCTTCAACAATACAAGGGACAGGGACAAGATTTAAGTAGAACTTTAAAAAAAAAAAATCTCAACAAAACCATCAAGGATAAACCTCACCAAACTGAGAATTCAATGGCAGTCAAGAGCATGATAATTTCCGATCTAGCAGCAGATCTAGATCCTATTTTCTTCTGGGCATAAGACAAACTGTAAAGGAACAAGTTGTGTCCGAGGATTTCCCAAGAAAATAGTTAACGGGCTAATAACGCAGCAGAAAACGAGGCGGCTTTGGTCACCCAGTAGGTGCAGTGATGAGCTTTGATGATGGTGGAACTTGCTCCATGTCAAATAGCATGGAGAGTGCATGTAACCACAGAAGAACCAAGACGAGTCCAGGAATGGCGAAGTATCTGCAACCATAGCTCACAAAAAGCATTCGAAACAACCGGGGATATAAAGAATTCATGCTCTAGAATACAAATGTCTGTCTTAGCACTGAATGCTCCATCCTTCCTAATACTATATGGCATATTCCCACAGTATGTCAAAAATGTGTTATTTACTAACTAAAACTTAGGTAGAGATGTTCTTCCAGGATCAAGCTCTGAGTGTCTTTGTGGGATGGAGTAGTGCCTGTGAGCTGTATCTTTTCACCTACTAAAAACTTGTCCTTTTCTAGAGCAAAACCAGCCTTCTCAGTCAATGGTTCTTCCCTCAATGTTCAGGCAGGCTTCTGCCTTCCTTCATACCCAGCAAACAACAATTCCTATTAGAAAGGTCACCTAACACCTATAAGAAACAAGTGTTAGCAATAAGATAAACAATAGGGCTTCAAATTGTTCCACACAGTTCAACAGAGAGGCTATGCAGGATTCCCTGACAGTTTGTCTCTTTAGTGTGCACACTCCTTCCCCTGTACATTTGGACACAGACCCCTTACTTAGACTCAAGAAAGAGCCTGAGGTTTGAGATCTTTCAGAACTATACATATTTCCTTTTCCCCCTCCCCTTAAAACAGCAGTAGCTGTACTTCATTGCCAAAACCGAAACGAAGCATCAAGATGCATATCTGGTGTCAAAATCAAGACTTTATCTCAGTTTCTATAGAAGAGGGAGGAGAGTATTAGCCAAAGAGATAACATTTATTCTTTTTAAAGAGACAGATGCTGATCTCTATCTAAAGCTCTTCACCAATATTTCTTTTCCCCATCGTTTTTCTTTAAAAGACATGTAGAACTGGAAACCTGATTTTTTATAAAGTAAGTTTTCATACAAGAGATTTAAACCAGGGCACTAAAAAGGATATCTGCAGTTATTCTCCTCCTATGCTACACTTCAACCCTACTTTCCTCCATGCAATAAATATTTTCACGGGATATTTGAGTTTGAGCAGAAAACGACAAAAACTTTTCCCCCCTATGCTGCCCTATGCCCAAGACATTATCCTCAGTGGTCTTCCTTCCATACCGAGGCAAAACTGCCTGTGAGGAGTACACAAGAGAAGCAGTTTCAGAACATAGTTCTGCATCCACTAATAGCTAAAAATGGGCCATTCAGGAGGTGTTTGAGGGGATTCCTTCTGCTAGCTTCAATCACATCTGAGCAAACAGTAAGCATCTTCAGTAACTGACTTCTGAGGGGAATGAATGTGGAACGATTCACTGAGGTGACAAAAAAGAAAAGTGAGTTATATTCACCCTGAGCTGAAAGCACTGTCCATCAGCAGGTAGACTGGAGCATTTGTAAAGATTATCATCTTTATTTCCTTTTCTTCATCATTGCAACTGATGAAGCCATAAATGAAAATAGGTTTAAATCTGCCAAGATAGTCCTTCCTGGTTTCCAGGTTATTTACATTACACCTGGATGATATACTGTAAGACTCTCTAGAGATTGCTGTATTTTAATGGGTCATTTTTTCCAGACCTCTTATTTTCAATTTACAGGACTATTAAAAAAACCCCAAGCAAACGAAAGCCCACAACATTAAAAAAATCTGGTATAATCAAAATATAATCGTTACTACCTTTAGTGACCATTCAAGGAGCTAAATAACATCAGTGTATCAGAAATACACTGAACTACATTACTCTTCTGAAATCCCCTACAGATCAGTTCAATCTGGATGGGTTGCTTTTTGATTAAAAAAAGCACTTTATTACAGTCTGAAGACTCAAGAAGATGTTCTCTGAAGGAAATATTTCAAAGAGAAAGACGATTGTTCGTAGGACTGCGGTTAGTCTTAAAAGTAATTTTGGAAACAATCAGAAATTAATGGAAAAAAGAAATTTCCTCCTGACAGTAAAATTATTATTGTTTGTACCCAGGAGTTCTATAAATGTTTCACTCCCAAGGAACAAAACTCTTTCTGTGACTTATTCTAGAATGCATAGTAAGTGCATGGCAAAACTCAGAAACAGATTGTCTTCAGTCCCACTCTGCTAATACAAAATATTTATTGTGGCAGAACAATGGCATAGCCTGCTATTATTCATGAAGCAGATCATCCAAGCCAAGGGAAAAAAACAGATTATACCACATAAACTCCAAAACTGCAGATCCTCAATATTTTGCTGAATAATCAGGCTTTCTAAAATCTACCAGTACACATATTTCTTAGTATAAAAATTATGCTTTATTTAGTGAAACACTCTAACAGATATACTTCCAGTGGAAGGTCTTAATCATTCTGGTTTTGTTGATTCTTGCAGTCTTTGTCTGGCAGTTTAAGTTTATTCAAAACAATATATAAATGGAGTTGACCCAAAATTCAGAATATAACTAAAATGAAACTGTAGTTAAGTTTGAGATGAACATAGAGACCCCCTCCTGTGTGGCCTAACCCCTGCCCACCCTCTCCCTCCCACACACTTTCAAAAGTGTGTATTATAGATGACCCTTTGTAGTTGGGTGAATTTGGCCCTCTAGGACAAAACCTAACAGGGATGAAATTTGTCTTGCTATTTGAGACTCAACTTTTGGCACTGTATATCTGTGCCTAAATTAAAAAAAACAAAATGTCTAAGAAAGAAATCCATGTTCGTAAAATGCTGAACAGAATGATTAACTCCTTTCCCAGGCTGAAAAAAACAGATGTAGTGGGCAGACACTTTGGCCAAACAAATTGGATACTTAAATGTGATTGTAATGGAAGATCACCTACAACTTTAAAGCTGTTCAATGTTGTAAAAAGGAAGGTGTTGTTATTTGACAATATTGATTGTTTATATTCACTAATGGTGTCAAGAAGTCTAACAGAAATTTTTGACTTTTAACAATTATCTATTGTGTGATTACTTGAAGGTATTTTAAGCTGACTGCAGCTGCATATCAATAGATACAGAAATATTCAGAGGATATGTATTTACTGTCAATGAAGCTAGAGAGGAAATTTTGATTGTGAAAGCAGTGGATGCACATCACTACACTAAATAGGCATAGGATGAAACCAGAAATGCACAAAACAGCCTCCACTCCCCATCCTGCATCTCCATCATGACAGTAGCCAGCCTTCACCATGGGCCAGGAGCCCAAGCATCTAAAACTGGTGACCTCCATAAATCTCAGTTGAGCTAATGCTAGTTTTGCTCAACTGGTTCCAGAATGTGTGCAATTTTCAAATTATGACCACATGGTCTTGCTTGGGGGGGAGGAGAGGTTACCTCTCTGGACGAAATTTGTGCTTGTGTGGTCTCTGAAGATCCCAGCGCTGACACTCCTTGCCCGTCTCGGTGTGATCCATTGGCCCTCTATAACTCTCTCCATTGCAGGTCATGCATTCAACTAGGAAAAAAAAATAAGACACTAGTCATTTTTTACACTGATGACTTGTACCACTAAAAAAAATCCCAAAAAAAACCCAAAACAGCAACAACAACAAAAAAATCAAAACAAAAACTAAAAACAAAACAAAACAAAAACCCAACAAAAAACAAACAACAAACAAACAAACAAAAAAACCAAACCAAAAAAAACCCAGAAAAAAAAGAACCCAAACATGTCCCTACTCTTATATACCGAAACCAACCTAAAAAGGTATTTTATTGGGTCAGTATGTGTAATGCCCTTTGAAACATAATTGCATCTGTTAGAGCAAATCCAGATGCTCAATTTTTTTATTACTTTATAGGACACTTACAGTTTTGAAGCAGGTAGCGGTGAGCTGCTAGAGGTATTCATGTTCTTACCAGATTTTTAATAACCTTACTTATGGTTAGTAACAGAGAGAGATACAGGGCTAGGGAAGTATTTTTTTAAGGTGATATTACCTGATTAAGCACCATTTGTTATTCTAAATCACTCTAAGTCATAGTATAATCACAGGAGAAGTTTAAGTGCAGAATAATGGCTGAATCCCAATTTCAGTGCAGCACAGTATGTCTCTTTAAATATCCAGCACTTTCAGATACATATGATACTGTATCTTTTTGATGATAATGGATTTTAGCAGCTTAAACTAAGACATTTTCAGTCCTGGTTTGAGAAAGTGGGTGGGGGGCATAGAGGGAGAGTGGGCAAAAGTTACCAAAGGGATTTGAAAGCATTGTTGAACAAAATTTAGAATGAGGAATCTGAAAATATAAAAGAAATTCACCAAAATTAACTGTAGGCAAACCTGTCAAGTATTCCTTAATGAGAGTAATTGTAGGGAAGGTTCATTTAGAAAATACTATTTTATGGAATTACAGATGCCACAAAACATCAGCTACCAAAGTCTTCATACTGAAGTGAGATTCACGTCATATCCATTTGAAGCTCACATAAGTTTATCTTTAAATGGTAAGTTTTAACAAATTTTCAAGCTCCTTCTAAATTATTCTCTTCCTCCTCTTTCTCTCTCCTTCCCTGCCTCCTTTCCTCCCTCCCTCTCCTCTTCCTTTCCTAAGGATAGCATAGCTATTGCATGTGACACATTAGCAGGAAAATTAAAGGCATCCTATCTTGAAGATTTAAATGGTTTGATTGACTGGAACTGAATTGGATAATTAGCAAGATGTAAGAGCTTAGTTTGGAGGTTTACAGAACTTAAAAGTCAACAAATGCAATGGTGCGTATAAAGTGTCTTTCACATTCTGTGACTTGAATGTCAAATGGGGTTGGATTTATAGAGTTTTACTTATTTACAGTGTTTATTCAAAAAGCAAAATGCATGCTTATCTTAAGCTTTCATCTTGTAATCCAGTATCTGTGTTTTCATCAAAAGGAAGACGAAAAGCTGATTTTACCATGGAATGGCACTAGATGATTTTATCACATAGTAATACTGAAAATGTTAATGGATTCACTATGGACTAGACAAGCAAAAAAAAGGGTCACATTTGTGTGATCAGCACAACTTAACTGTTCAAGTTCCTCCATAACCTGAAAAAAGCTGCTGAGCCCAAAACCTTCCAGCATGCTGAACATAGCAAGATCTCTTCCTCTAACAACTTCTTTTCTTGCTGTATGAGTTACTCTCGCTGAGAAATCACCTATTCCTTCTCTCAGGGCCACGAGCAAGTGATTAGTGCAAGTTCTGTGCAGCTGCTGGCAGCAGAGCAAGGGCAGCTTTCTGCAGAAGCTGGGTTACCTTCTGAGCAGAGGGGGATGTCACAGACTTCATGGCGTGTCTCTGGGCTGGTGGTGAAACACCACGGGCCTCCCTCTTCCCCTCGGGGGTTTCGACAGTAGTTTTCCCTCAGGTCTTTTCCCCGATAGCTCGAAGGCAAAAAGCTAGTTTTAAAATGACAATCATTACAGTATAAGAGCATGCAAACTTTGGGGTTAATCATACTATTTTTACAAATAGTTAGAAACAATCGCATTTCTGCTTCCTTCTCCCTCCACCCTGCCTAAGCAAACGCACACACCCAAATATCTGTCCGTACACAAATACACATCTTCAGTTGGGATTACTCAACCTAAATGGCCTAAATCTGGGACAATTTGTCTAGCCCGTAGCGTGCTCCACAGAGTTTTACTCCCATCCCTCAGCTGTCCAGAACCAACTATCTAGGGCAGAGCCAGAGGCAGTCTCACACTCCCTGTGCCAGCCTGCTCTGTATTGTCCTTCAGGAGCTCTGGGTGCACAGGGGTTGATTGGGTCTGTGGCCATGTCAGGCCTGTCTTTCCTGTGTGTGTTGGCACAAACAACAGATCCATCTGGGCTCAGAGTGCACCTCCTGTGTGAACCCCACAAGCAGAGAAACCTCTTTGCAACCCTAGTCAGGCAGCAGCAAGAACTGATGATCAGGAGTGGGAGTGTGACCAAGTGTGTGCTACACCTCGCCGAGAGGCTTTCACTGCCTGAAGCCACGGACTGCTTTGCATTTCAGCACAAGGAATTTCTCCAGATGCCATTTTAGCCATGTTGCTTCATGTTCTGCCACAAGCCCCACTCTTGAAACCTTAGGATCTGCTGCTTACAGACCCACTCATAATTGCATCTTATAAATTCAGGCATTAAACAGCTGACTCAAAATGACCAGGGTCAAGGTGTTGTCTTCTCAGGTATCTGCGAAAGTATGGGCTTAATTCTAGAGCAACTATCACATACACACTGACATACAGAGATATATGTATGTTTACATGGAAAGGTAATGCTAGTTAATTTTCTTCACAAAATAAGGAACAGCCAACCCCATAGTAAGGACCCCAACCCCACAGCTGGTCTGGTCAATGCCACTTCAACAGCTCATGACCACATTCAGGCTGCACATTGCAGACAAATCTGGTGGCATTTCACTGCCAGTTACACTGCAGAGATGCCTCAACAGCAGCTAAATCTCTGTAGTTAGCAAACACTTTAAATTCAGAGATCTGTCCCATGAAGGATTCTTTTGTTAATTGAAACACTGGGCCAGCTACATAGGGGATCACATAAAACTTGTAACTGAAATTAATTAATTGACTTAATTTTTGATATTCATAAGATTTGTTCCTTTTTTAAAATCATTATTTAAGCTTTGGTGGAAATATCACAAATAATGCACCTTTTATTCTGAAAATACCAAATATTTTATTTTGAGAGTTTTGAGAGAGGGAAACAAGAAGAAAAATTTTACATGCGACATTTTATTCAAGTTTTATTTGCATTAATGAAATACTTGAACTAACTGAAGTGAAAAATACCTCTGTTAATCATATTGTGGTTCTAGCCAATGCAATGGGGAACCATTACATAAAAGTGCTTTTTTTATTTTTGGTGCTTGAAGAGATTAATTTTTATGTCATTACCACTGTCTATAAAATTGTTGCTTCTGTTTTTCCTCTGCAGTCATAATATAAGTATCTTAAACTTTTTTTAGTTAAAGAGCTCCAGGCAAACATTTCTAATGGGACATTCCAACCTGCATATGTGTTAAAGTTATATGTCAGTGCACATTAGAATATTCTATTTAACTTTTGTGCTCATTAGAAAATATAGGGAAAAGGCATCTCAAATTACATCAGATATGCTGTAAGAACATTAAAAAAAAGTCTAAATGAGTAGCACTAAATGCGAGATGTGACAGATATACAAATGGCTTCAACAGGTACTGAACCAACATTCTTGAGAGGAAAAGACGAGTTGCAGTAAAGAACGACCCAGAAATGGAAGAAAGAGCCACTCCTAAAATTGATGATTTAGTTCACCTACATTAGGTAAGGAAAAAAGGAAAAAAAAAGCCAAAAACTGCAGCTAGTAAGAGTAACAGTAAAAACAGATTCAACCGCACAAAAGCCATGGAAGCTTGCCAAAAGCCTATGAAGTACTGGTCTGCTCTTTGACCATTTCTCTTTGAGCCCTTTTCACACTGGTTTTATAAATTTAAAATTCTCTAAGAGTCTTACAATCTGTACTAGGATGAGATGACAATAATAAAAAGTGGGGTTTGCTGGGAGTTTCTGGGTTCTGAGAAATACAAATAAATAGAAATATTACTTATTAGATTCAAGCACAAGTTTAAAGTTTGAAGTTATTTCAATTCTGTCTAGAAATATAATTTAAAATCATTAAAGTACATTTCTCCCTTAAGTAAGAAAAAGGGATTTATTTTCCAATGGCACTTTTTGATAATCAGATGTTGAGAAAAAAACTGACCTAGAAATTGGAGCCTTTTGTACTAATAAGTTCCAAACGCACCACTACTGTCTGCTTCTTCCAATCTCCCTCATGTCTCTGATGATGAAATCATATTTTCTGATGTTGAAAAACAAAATTAGCATGCAGCCACCTCATTTATCCGGTGACCTTTTAAAAATTAAACTTATTGCACAAGGCAGGAGAAGAGTCATTCTCATAAAATTCATCATAGAAGAGTGGCTGCCCAAATGCATTGGATAAAACTGTGTATGTGATAAAACTGCGTATGCTGTGTATTAAAATGCAATTTAGTGATAATGTGTGCTACACAGACACTTTCTCTACTTATATAAAGTCACATGTATATTATGTAAACAAAATGCTAATTCTTGCTTAGGTTGTAATGATTTTGAATTCGTTCACTTCTGAAAGATGAAGATTATATACTTCAAGGTGCTGAGTCTCAAGAAGTCATTGCTTTGGGATCTGGTGGTATTTATGATATGCTCCCAGTTAAAAACAGCTCTGGCCCAAACTGAGCAGCAGACACTGCCATCCATACTGTAAGAGCCAAGTCCAGTAAGTCCAAGCCTGAGGCTCAGCTTTGTAACACATCATAAGAGGACAGAACTCAAGTATCCTTTGCCTTTTAATGTTGTTCCAAGATATCCTCTTGCACACTGGATTGATTTGGTCAGGACAGGACTGAGCAGTGCACAGCCCAGTTCCTCACTGGTGATCTCCAGTTTGGCTCCTGCTAAACAAACTGCTGACGCTGGGAGTCTGGAGCAGAAGGCAGCAATGTGGACAGCAAGATTATGGGGAAGAGGACACTTTGGTTTCGTCTCTTGAAATTTTATTGTCTACATGGCTAAAGCCAGTACAAAAATGTTGAAAGAGAAGTGGTTAAAGCGTAGACCAGTACTTCATAGGCCTTTTACTAGTTTCTGGGAACATTTGTTGGGGATGAATCTGTTTTTACCATTACTCTTACTGGCTTCAGGTTTTGGCTTTCTTCTCTTTTTCCTTAGCCAATCGAGTTGAACTAGATTTACTCTCAAGGTGTAGGTTTGGCCTCAGTTTCTCGCTGTACCAGGTCCTAATCTGAAAAGTTAAGTCCTGCACATGCTCCCTCAGTCTTTAGTTATTGCTTGTATGATCTGAAGGGAGCGATTTCAAAAGTCTCTTCAGACCTTTCCATGGATTTGTTGCCTGGCCTAAGCGCTCCATAGAGTTTAACAATTATTCTGCAAATAACAGAGAATGGACAGTAACGATGCAAAATATACTATCAGTATTATATACTAAGCAAATAGGTGGTCTAATATACTCCACTTCCTAATAATGTAATTTTCAAAATTGCTCATTCCCTGGGAGTCAATTAGAAAACAGTGTTGAACTTCTAGACCCTGTGCTGAAGTAATGCAGATGTTTTGCTTCTGCCAGTGCCTGAGAGATCAAAAGGATATAAACAGCTAAAAAAACCCCCAACACTGGAAAGGAAGGGATACAGACACACAGGCTGGCATTAAGAGAGACATCTTTGGAGAAAGTCCAAGAAGATAAGGATTTTTCTGGGATCTGGAGAATGGCATCTCTTGGAGAAAGGCAAGAATATACCTAAGAGATTTCGTTGTCTAAGGTTAATTTTCCCATAAATTCTTATGCTTTATGGAAGCTGTCTGGGCACTATTCCCATTGTCTTTGCTCCTGAACTCTTACCTGTGCTCATGGGGGATCATTGAATTCCAGGCCTGACACTGGATACCACTTTTGGTAACAGATATTGTCCCTTTATAGTCTGCTCCTTTTCCGATGATACAATTTCTGACATAGTCTATTGAAATAAAAGAGAAGAAAATTAGGGATTTGATTAATGCATGAAAAGTTAAAGCTCATCATTTGTTTTCACATAAAAACAGTATAAATTATTAGCCTTTTAACACTTGATTATTCAAAATACTGTTTATTTGTTGACATACATGCCTGTGGATTGCTTTTTTTCCCAAATATTCATCACTATCTGACCCAAAGAAACATCCTGAAAATGATTCCAAGGTATCTGATTGGAAAAAAATCCACTCCTGAGGACGCAAGTCTCCTACTCATTAGTGAGGTAAATAAGAGCAATATTAAGTAATAAATTATACCTCATTCAAGTGAGCTGTTCAGTAGTAAATGGAAGTAGCAATTCAGACTAGTACATATGATGGCAGGCAAATACGTAGATTGGAAAACTGACCAAGAGCAAGTATGTAGACTTGCATCACAGCAAACTCAGGATATGTGTAAATAAATCTGTAAGATACAGCTTTCAAAATGCATAAAAGCATCCATGCCCAGGATGTTCCTACAGCCAAAAAAAAAATCACTGACTGACCTCAAGGGTTCTTTTCCCCCTCCATAGCTGGAAAAACAAAATCAGTAAATAAATCAGTTACCCTTCTTTTCATACAGATCAAACGCATGGTCTTGCTTCTTTCTCACACCATTTGTCAAGCTGTTGAAGGATAACCAATGGCACCGTTTTGTAACTCTGTCATAAGCAAAGGCCCTGCAAAGAAAATCTGGATGAGAAAAAAATCTCTGTGTGGTTTATAATAATGACACATGGCCTGCCAAGGAGCATGCAATGACATCAGATTTATTTTTACTGGGAAAGTCAGAGAAACAGTCCAAATTACTATTTAAACCCACAACTGTGCTGACAAGAGCAAAGAAACAAAGAAATTAAATTGATGTGGTCATTACATTAAATACCAGTTTGGTTGTTCACACTAATCTAAGAGTTCCCTTGTCATTAAAGATCTTTATTTTAAAACTTAGATAAATGTGACTGAGACAGCATTTGTGTCCTCAGTTATACTGCTTTCTGGGAAAAATCACAAATACTACACCTTATTTGCTATGCTTACAATATGCCTCTGAAATAGTTAAGTATCTCATTGAGGGATTGAGGAAAATTCAAGCACAAGGAATCTGCTTCTTGCCCAGAACAACAGAGCTGTTTAAAAACAAGATTACTTTTCATTTTTAAAAATAAACTAATCTGCAATAGTGTACCTAGAGTTTGCTCTTGCTTTGTTTTTGTTTTCCTTTTCTTTCTCTTATTTTTAACTGCTTTCTAGGCTAGAGTACAATGCATGCTGAATTGACTGGATATGGGCGAGGGCAAGAAAGACAAACAGAAATCTGAAGAGTAGAAACATTTTCTTTCAATGTTTGAAATGAAAAATGGAGACCTTTTTCTCCTAAAACTGTTTTGAAAGGATAGTCTTTAAGTATAGGTAAAATATTTTAAAGGATTTTAAAAACACAATTGACTGCCTTGGAGGAAGCAAGAGTTATTCCAATAAGTAAATTTAAAAAAAAAAAAAAAAAAGAAAGGAAGAAAAAAACCCACAGGTGTTTTCAGGTGTTTTTTCCTTAAATTTTCCTTTGAACCAAATAATGAATCACTGACGTTATTTCCTCTAGCCTACCACAAAATCTACCTTTCAGTCAGTCATCCCATACCTTCTGAGATATTTTATTGTGATCTGAGAAGGCATTTAAACACTTGATCATATCCAAAAGACACACAGATTTCTTACACTTCATGCATACTTTGGCTATGCCATATTCCTCAGCACTTCATCCCTCAACAAAAAGCTCCTTGATCTTCATTTAATTCACCACACAAGCTTTCCGTGAGAGATCTTGCTGGCTTCAGTTAAAAATACTACGAGATCCTATCCAATCTCCCCAGTCTTCTCTCTTTCAAACATCTTCTTCATTATCGTTTCCATCACCAAACAGATTTTTCATCCAACTGCTCTCTCTACTCTGTTAACTCCAAATGTTTCCAACCTGCTAACCTTCATCCTTCTGCCCTTGTGCAGCCTTCTGTTCTCTTCTGGCTGATTCTCAAATTTGAGCAGATCCAAGTGCCTCTAACTCCATCTTCACAAAAATATCCTTGACCTTTCCTGCCTTTCCAATTACATTCTCCTTTCCGCTCCTCCCTCCTAAAGTGGGAATGCAGAATGCACTGTTTACAAACAATTCTTTCAGTTTTTGCCTTTCAGTTGCCTTTTGGTTTCTTTCCAGCTTGGCTTCAACCACTTCTGCACATAAAAGTTTCTAACAATCTTTTCTTGGACCCAAATCTGAAGGGTTTTTTATACTTCCAAAGTCAACATATTTGAGCAAATTCTTGGACTTTACTGATACTGCCGATCACAACAATTTTTTTTGTTTCTCTTTGAACTGAGATAGTCTGTAGATTTCCTTATCAGGTACTGAATTCTGTTGTCTATCCTGTCTATCCTTTGTGTGTAACTACAGACACGCTGAGAAGATAACAAAGGATAAGACAGTGACAACTTTGCAGTTAAGGAAGGGACACACCTGCAAAAGTCACCTGCATAGCCAATAAAATAGTAGCTATATTATCTTTTTCTTGTCCATAGGACATGTAGTGGGGAAAACTGCAAAGATGACTGTAGGAAAACAGTGGGAGTAATGGACTGCAAAGGGTGGTGAAACAAAGGAATAGAACAGCTCAGCAGTGGCAGCAGCTTGATAAAACTGATAGGGAAGGCAGAAAATGATTCACAGAGATTTATGAAGCCAAAAACATAGTATAAGTGAATCTACGGAGTTCTTTGATGGAGGTTTTAAGGAATAATGTTATGAAAAATAAGTCTAGATAAGGATCTTGTAACTCAGTTGGAAATGAACAAGATCTGTGCAAGCATGACAGCAAGGGAATAGAGGAAACATCTGTTCTGAACAGTGACATATATTAGCTTCAACAAAAAAGTGTCAGAGTTAAAACCAGCCAGGATTAATGATTAACCAATAAAATACCCAAATTTTACTTGCAAGCGATACAGAAACTTACAATGAAGAAATAGAAAGTTGCCTTAATTTCCCGCCCGACACTGGAAAATAAGGGGTGCCTGAACCTTTACAAGCCTGCAGTGCCTGAAATCTGCTACTTTACCACTTTCTGGCAAAAAAGAAACCTAACCCTGTTCCTGCTTGTGTACCTCACACTGCATAGACCCAGATGTTGCTGCTCCTAGTGCTATTGTCACCATTATGTTACAAAGTAATTCCATTTTTCATTCTTACACAAGGTTTGCATCCAGAAAATAAAACTTTGGTGCTGTGACCCAAGTGACGGAGAACTGCTGCATGGATAGGGAGTATGAGAATCAAGCCATGAAAACATCAATAAACATAGGAAATTTCAAGTCTTATATTTCAGGGACTTAAAATGTCATTTTGTGTTACTTCTTCTTTTAGAATGCTCCCACAGCAGGCAGGAAGCTAATTGGTTTTCATTTAAGTTGGCAACAAATTCCACCTTGCAGTAACCATGTGCTGGTATGAAATTAAAAACTGGGATCCTAGGAATAAAAGGGAAACTTTAGTAATCACTGGATCCTTTCAAAGGGAACACATGTAAAATATGTGTTTACAGGAGCATCAAAGAACAGTTCACAGTGCAACAGTGCAACAGGACTCATATGGGGCCAAAAGGGAAACCACAAGAATGTTCTGAGATCCCAGAAAAGAAAATCCCATGTGCTCTGCTGCATAGTGGTAGCAAAGGGAAGACCTGTTCAACTACACCTCTACTGCTAACCTTCCGTGCTTTTTAAAAGCCTGCCAGGGAAAACAGGAATTCAGAGAATAAATCATCATATTTGTAATCCTTTTCCATATTCACTGCAAAGAAGTTGCGTGACAGATTGCCATTCTGTTATCTGTGAGCAGGACTTTTCCAAACTGTATTCTCAAAGTTCCTCATGGCTCCACCGTGTTGTTGTATTGCATTATTAAAGGAGAATATGCCCCTTAAGATATCCATCAGATGCTGTCTCAATTAAAAAAAAAAAAAAATTCTACATGAGAACATTTCAAAAATTCAGAGAAATTCTAGATTAATTTTAATATAAAATAGAAGAGATACATATATTAACTTGCTTTATATTTTCAGAACATGAAAGATAGCATCCAGAGCAGCTACAAGTAGCTTGGGAAAGTTTTCCTAAGCTGATGCTAGAAAACAGAATTGTTGTTTGTTTGGCATTATTCAGAATTTATTTTATACTGTGATACTTAATTTTGCAATACTCCTTGTTGCTTCTCATCAGAACTCAAGGATGTCTTGCTGTATTGAATACAACCTGATCCTTTTGGCAATGACATCAGTGGAAGCTCTGCCAATAGGGAAAGGAGCGGCTTGTACCATGTGAAAAATATTAGCACCTGGAAAATATTTTCTATCTCAAAAAAAGTAAACTCTGGTCATTGTTTACACATATAAATAGAGTACAGAACGATACAATTGAGACCTTGCAACAATGGAATTAAAGGTTTATGGAAGAATTAAATCAGAGCTGAGAACCTTCCCTGCCAAGGAAGAGCTTTTGTTGTCACATTTGATCTAGCTTCCATTTGTACCAATTGTCAAAGCTTTTTTATGTTTCAAGTTCAGGCTCACATTTAGCCCAGCACTCACCAGTACAGAAGTCATCCACTCTCTCCAAGATTCTTCTGCATTCATGGCCTTTCATTGATTGCTAATGGTCTAGACTAAGAGAGGCCAGAGGAATCATATAAATCTAACACATCAAAAAAATAACAGTGATTTGTTCCAAGAAATAGTAGAGAATATGTACTAGGCAGACAAGCAATGAGCTGCATGATGTGTTTCTAAGAGACAGCAGATGCTGAAGGATAACTATCCACAGCCCAGGTTTGATTCCATTGTATCAGATTTGCAGTATTTGCCAGTGAACTTCAGCAGTGCATGAATCTGTGCTCCATGTGTGAGGTTCTCATTGATTTCAGCAGGAGTGATGTGCAAAGAATGAAGTCAGAATATGGTCTGAAGTGGTGCTGAAATACTGCAGCTGTGATGTGTGACAATAACCATTTTATAAGAGACATAAAAATCTCAGAAATGTTCATTGAATGCTACAGTGCAGCCCAAGTTATCCACGTCTTAACAGGAGTGCATTTTTTCAGCTATGTTATGGAAAAGATTACAGATTGGACAAGCTAAGAAGACAGACAACTCAGATAAAGCCTCAGAAAGCACTGACGCTTTTTGGACAGGTAGAATAAGATCACTGAAATAAAAAATCACAATCTTTAGGTTGTTCTCAGTACAAGCTACCACTGATGACAATTACAGAGAGACCCTTGGTCAAAGGCTGTTATATATGTTTCCCTAGGGAAAAAATAAACAAAAGAGATACATAACTTACTTGCAAGTGAATGAAAGGCCCTTGTTCCTGCTGCATCTCTTGGCACATTGCTCCGTGGTATTTAACAGCTTAGTTTTTACTTCCAGTGTTTTGTTTACTTTAATGAGCATCAACTCTCCTGTTTTTTTGAAGTCATGAAGAGGATTTCTCTTTTTTCCTTTACCCTCTAAAAAAAGAAGCAATCAAGAAAAAAAACAACAAAATAAAACATTGTAAAGAAGAATGCTGAGATTAAAGATGGCATTAGATATGGAGAACACTTTATAAGAATTATAGCATCTTCAGTACCTGAAGCATAGAGAATCTCACAAAAATACAATATAAGCATATACTGCAGAAGTGATATTTTAGATGGTGATTTCCATTTTTAAAACCAAAATAGTAGGAATTACAGCAGAACCAGTTTCAAATAAAGACTTACATAATGCTGTAAAAGGGTAAGAGGGAGATTTCTCACCCTTTGTCAATTTTTTTTCAGAACCTCCAAAATATGCCTGATAATTATCTGAGATCTTGTAAATATTTCCATGAAAAGCTCAAGTGAAAAACAGTATCACTTGCTAAATGCAAAAGAGTTGTTCTTAAAACAATAATCTTATCATAAATTGTCAAAAGAAGTGGATTCTGGAAGTGACACAAAATAATAATTTGTCCTCTCACTGCTCCAGTGAAGTCAGTGTTGTGTCCAGTTTAAGTGTGACTGAACTAGAGTTGTTAGCTCACAGAAAAGATGATGAGGTCAAACAGGGGCCATAGCATGGAAACAGTCTGCAGTGTTGCAAAGACTTCTGCAAAAATGAACACACTGATCTGGTTTCCATGTCTCTATTGAAAGGCCCAGAGGAAGAGGTGAGGAATGGAGAGAGGAGGATTGGCTAGAGATGTTTGGCTAAAGTGCAAGAGGAAAGGTCTTTGATATCTGTGAGAAATTCCCAGAATTTTCCCAATATTTATTTATAGTTTTACTTTGCATTCCATGAAAACCAGTCTGCCAGTGAAGGCTGCTCCATCATCTGTGAAGGCAGATGAGTACATCTGGAGAGTAATTGTCCCTATTCTGTCAGATGAGTAACACAGGGAGGATAAATTGTCCTGTGGATCTATTTCTCCTATTTCACTCAATGATCCCAGCTGATCTTTTTGGATTAGATGGTTTATCCACGTAAGGTTAGGTGAATAAATTCCTCAGTTTACAATGTAGATAATAGTATTTTCCATAACGTATTCTCATATAACTGCATTCACAGCTGTCCTTTCATTTTTGTCTACAGACTCTGGAACAATAATAGAACACAAATGCTCAGATTCAATTTATTACATTTTGCCAGAGTTTTTCAAATATATAAAACCTCAGCCTAGTTCTCTGAATAGATCCTCACACAGGTGCAGAGTGCACTTAGGCCAGTAAAGTTTTGCTTGGTGCACCCTGCAGAAGCTCAGAGTAACTGTGAATTGCAATAGCTGAGGCTCTGCAGGAGTTACTGATGGCTCCACATACTGAAAAGCCAAAGAAGGCTTAGGGGTGTTCCCTTTGCTGAACTTCCATTCTCATCACTGAGTCCACATTTTCACTGGATTCAGCTAAATCACACCTCTCAGTGGTGAGTCATCCCTAAGACACCTAGAAATACACCAAAGACATTTAAACTAGACCTCATCAAGCTTCAGCTTTTAGAAAAAGAGAAGAAAATCAAAGGAGTAGAATATCTCTGCTGTAACATCCCCATAAAATAATCTTCCCCCCATCCTCCTGTCTTTCCTTTTGAACTGAGGAAAGTAAACTATACTACTCCACAGAATCTAACAGCTCACAATTTAAATCCCAATCACAAAAACTTTAAGAAGAAAAAGAATTTATTTACCTTTAAATATAATTATTATTATATTAAGATGCTTTTGATTAAAAAATCAAATGCTAGTAATTTTGGTGTTGTGTTAGGGACTCCTATCAGCTCTCTTCAGAATTTTCAGCCTCCTATTTGTGCAGTGCACACGCACCCAAAATGAATCATTGCCTAGGGAAATGTTATAAGAACATTCTCATCTTAAAGATCAGCGTCTCATTAATGGAAGCAGTTGTGTCTACACTGAAGCTGCTTTACTTTTTGCTGTACCTGTGATAGAGCCAAAGTGCTGCAAAAAGGATTGCATTTGCCCCTTAAGTCAACCACAGAAAAACAAATCTTCTATAAAGCTCTTGTGGTGTATTTCTCAATCTATTATCTTCCAAAACATACTTGTTAGTTTTATGTTGTCTCAGCCAGGACTTTTATGTCAAGTGGTGGTAAGAATCTGTACAGAAATATCAAAGTATTTTCTTTTGGTTCCTGATGCTAACATTTCCCATCTACTGATAAGTGTCATTATCTTAATTCCCAATGATAACAGCTTCTTAAACTCACCAGCCAGCATGCAAGAATATGATTTAAAAAATCAAGAAATTCTGTTCTGCCTGAAAAATATGCTACAGAGTTCTGCTTTTTTTTTTTGTCCTTCTTTTCCTAGCAGTTGTCCAAAGAGGATTATGGGTTTGATCTTGCATTTAGCAATTCATAACAGCCTGATTTACTTTAGCTTTCAAACAACAACATTATATGTCTTGCCTATAATCCAAAAGGCAAAGGGCCAAGTGCATCTGTGGTGTGACTGTTAGAAACATCAGAATAATGCAAAGCATTACTTTTACAATTCTCACAACAAAATATATAAAAATATACTCTTTTTGTGTCAAATTAGGTGCCCTTATTAATAAAATGTTAATTCAAATAGGGCCTTAGGCATACGCCACATTAAAGGTTAGCATGCAGTATGCTATAACCAATGCAACTAATTTGTGATTGCCATTCAATTTTTTTAAACTTTGATTAATCAGGACTTCTGCCCATTTTGTGGGCAATGTCATCTGATGTTTCCTGTAGTTTCATATCATATTACCAAGGAAGTCTGACATTCCACTTAAATTTGAAAATAATAGCAGCTGATTCAAACACAAAGGAATCCAGTCAAATATGAACCAACATTTTTTTTCTTCAACAGAAACAACCACTAACTAAAAATATTTCCTGAGTCAACTTAAAACAAATCCTCAAAAAGGTGAGGGTTGTGCCTTTTTCTATTTTTTAACATGAAGTTGAACAGAAAAGAGAAGAGCTCAGTCAGGGCCCAAGGAAATGGGAACTGACACATTTGCTCTAGTAGGATGCAGCATTGGACAAGTGCTCTAGAATCTTGTTTGGCATTTCCAGCCTCCCTGATGGAGCTCCCCCATTTTCATAAGAGGCTTTAAATATTTACTTAAGAAGAAAGGTACCTCACAGGGAAAGACATTTACCTTGGAGCTACAAGAACTCATCTTTCTGTTCCCTTATTACATTTTTAAATGAGGTTTCTGTACAATCTTCTCAGATAAGAATCATTGACTGAGACTGCTCAAACTATAGGGCACCTGGAGGAAAAGATTTCCTACAATACCTTTTCTTGGAGCAGTTCCAGTTCATGTCAAATAATCTCAATAATCAGAGATAAAGAAAATTTTCATTCTGCAGCATTTTTCTGAGAAAACTCACGAGCAAGTTGCAGTGCCTATATTCTAGAACCTACTTCACTTTTATTTTAGTTATATTTCTACAAAACAGAGCCAGTAACACAGAGAGTTGAGAGTAATGGGTACCAAAATATGCTATATCATAGAAAGACACTTTCTTGATTAACAAGAGAAACAGGTTTGAATTAGCAAAGGTGTTTGTGCTTGATCTCTCTCTCCAGATACTCTCTAATCACTGGACTGATAGAAAAATAACAGAAAAATAGCCTCTCTTTTATCCTCTGGCCTTGTGTCCTACACCAAAAAGGGCTCTGGGTTCCCACACCACCACATCACTCAGTCCTGAAACTACCTGATTATGTTCCATATCTCAAATTATAACTTCCACCTTGCAAAATACAATTGGTCTGATACTGAGCTACATGAGTGAAGAAATTCAGCATAAATCTAGTTTCAGGTTATTTAGAGTTCAAATACCTAAGCAAGTCACATTGCACACCCTCAGGTCTTAGTCTGATCACAAAAAATATGTGGTTTTGCATTATCTATTTAGTAGTAAAAAACCTAATACAGCAAATACAATACAAATGTAGTTGCAATCAAAACAGCATAAAGGGTGTCATGGGGCCCAAAGATCACCTTTGTCCATTATAATGAGATCAAAACTTTACTTGTGTTATCTGCAGCAAAATTTTACAAGGAGATTACTTGACTTTATCTACTTCATTGGTAATCCCTTTCTCCTTCCACCATCACTCTAGCTTTTTCTAATAGAGATGTATATTTTAGGCTTCAAAGTCATGGTCTTAAAGAGCACAACTGGAGCATACTGGCTGCCTCCCCTAGAAAAATGTCTACTTCTATGGACTTGTTACATACTCTATAAATCTTTTATTAAACACCAATTATGATGCATTCAGCATGTCAGCTTCCAGGGTTTCCAAATTTCCCTCTAGTCTATGCAAAAGCTAGTGCTTTCTTAAAGAAACACATCTTGAAGTCTCCTGATATTGTAAGAAGCTTATTCCTTTTGTTTCTTTCTAATTTTGAATCCCACTTTATTATACAGAGCAAAACCATCAAAACTTAAGATCAGGTTTTCCAAATTGGTAGATAAATACACTTAAATTAAATGTTTATGTTTAAATTGAGATTCTTAATGAAAACTTGATGGTTTGTGATTTGAGTTTTATTTCCCTTTTCTGTTTATAGTTGCAGAACTTGAGCATTTTGCTATGTCGTTATTTGCTTTGTTGAGCTCAACTTTCAACTGTGTGGGGCAATTAATTATTTTTTTCCCTGTTATCGCCTTTGCTTATAAAAATAGGTTGGATACAGGTCTTCATAGCATGGAAGAAAAGAAGACCTTTTATAACTTCCAGTTTTTAAAAGAATATGAACACTTACATAACAGCATTGCTGTTCTTTCTTTGTCAGATGTCAGAGACAAACTAAATCTATGGGAAAACAAAAAAAAAAAATCAAGGAAATGAAGATACTTGAATTCCTCAGGCTAGCAGATGTTGTCAACTGCAGGAATCAACTGCAGCCTTTCCAAATGGAGAATGAAATCAAAAATAACATGGCATGGGGAAAAAAAAATTAAGAGGGAAATTGTCCACATGCTGTGCAGGAAGCACAGAGAAGCTGAAGATTCAAAATATATTCCAGTGAAGAAAGATGGTCATATAAAGTGACACAATTATTTCAGAAATGTTAAACAGACATAGGTTCTTTCTTTAGTATCAACTGGCATTTTAGATCTCTGTTTTAATATTTTGCATAATGTTTGTAATGAAATGAAGTCACTTGACCTTGAGCAGTTAACAGATGGACTAATTAGAGATTGAATTATTTGTGTTATAATTGATAACAAGGTCAGAATGTTAAAATGAGATTAGCTATTAATTTAATTTTGCAAATCATCACTGCAAGCTAAAGTAAACTGGATTTTCCCAACAAGCTAGGAAAAAAAATAAATCATGAGAAAGGGATTTCATGTGATTTAAAACTTGGGAGCCGGGGGCTGGGAAATCAATCTACCATCATATGAAAGACCTTCAATTAAAAAAAAAAAAAAAAAAAAAAAAAAAAAAGAAGATCAATGTACGAAAGCACAGTTCAACACAATAAGCATATTAAAAATACCAAAAATTTTATCAGGGGACACCATACCTGACAAAATATGTATGGTAACTTATATTCCTATGTATCTGAATGGGGAAAAAAATGTGCTAAGCAAAAATCTGCAAAACAATGTATTATCACAGTGTCAGATATATCAAACCAGAATGCTTATCTCAGTATAAACACTGACAATTTAATACAAAAATTAAAAACAAAGTATGTTTATATGCATAAAATAGCATTTGGCAAAACTTGTGTAACCAGAAAAAATCAGTGAGTAGTTTTAAACAACACAACAGTTCCCATCATATATGGGTTGAAAACCAGTATGCAAATACAGTGAGGTGTTTAGCTTGTCTATAAAACATGACAGAAGGGATACTTTTAATTATATTCAATAATGTATTTCCAAGACAATGCTTTCAAAGGATATAAAATATCAAGGATAAACTGCATACTGGTGTGTGCCTCAGTATGATAGCATACATACACTGGCTTCATCAAGAAAAAAAGGAAAACCAAACAAACCCAATCTTCACCAGATGGTGAAAGTAGATGTTACTAAATGCTTTTGGCTAAAACATGCCCAAGCTAACAGTGTGTCACAGAAATAAAAGAAAGCATGTTAGAGATGAATGTTGATACTAATATTGTTAATAGGGTCATCAAAGTATTGTCATCTGTGTGAATAGTTTGAGAGCACTTTTTCAACAAATAAATTCAAGACAATTTTGTCTCTTAAGTCCTGACAGAGTCAACTCTGACAAAAAGAGTTAATGCTCAACACTTTTAACTCACTTTAATTTACGATGACTTTTTCTTCTGCCTTTTTCAGTATCAAAAACTGAAATTTTCAGATTCCTGGCTAGAATGCACAAACTGAACACCTTTTCAAAATGACTTTGCATTTGGGGAGAAAAGAAAAAAATAAAAAGGAAGAAAGGCAGACCAACATAATGAGAAACTGGAACAATCTAGATTGTGCCCAAGAAAACAACTTTGTAGATTGGATAGGCTTAAGATGCCAGATTAAGTTTAATTCAGTTATTTATGTAAGACACTAATTTGGCGTAAAAGAAGTTTACCAACCATACCCATAAAATCTGCAGTCAGCTGTGTAGATGGAAAGTCACCAAAATAAAACCAGCTGTCCAAGGAGGCATCTCTAGCTTGTCAAAACTAAACAGTTTCTCAGAAGTACCTGGAGGATGATGTGAATATTTTAACTTCAGAAATTTATTTTCTTGGCAAAAGAGCCTCATGGGGATAAAACAATTTTTAGAAAGCAGTTTGAATATATAGAACTATCCATATAATATCTATATATAATAGATAATGATTTCCTTATTTCTACATTGGCTCTCAGTCTAATTGTTGAACAGATTCAGGAAATGCAAAAAGATATTTCTTTTTGGCTTTACATTACCACTCACACACACCCACACTCCCCCTTATTAGCAGCTGCAAAGACTGCCATGTTACTGGGAACCCAACTTCGTGTTTATGCTGAGTCTTCCTGCCTTTGGAACCCACTCTTATAATCAGCATGAGTGGTCAAGGAGTTAAGGATAATGATAACAACTGATAGTATATTCTAAAATTGGATGGTAGCTGCAAATGGACAGCTCTTTTCCTTCCAAGAGAAGGTTATCTGCTCAGCAGGATGCTGGGACCCATTGGCAGAAACAAATGTGCTGCAGTTTGTACTCTGATTTACTGTATCTAACCTCTGGCTCAATTACTGAGAGGATTTTCCCTTGTAAGATTTGTCCTCTTATGCATTGGGCACAAGTTTTAAATCCCCACCATTTCCCATTGCATTCCACAATCTTTTGGGGTCTCCTTCGAGGCACCCAGTAGGTTGTGTCCTTCGTTTGTGATGGTGTCCCAGCCAACTGGATTTCCAGACATGGAGCAAGAGGTAAGGAGATAAGCACAAGTAGGCAGGGCAGGGATTTGGGCAAAACAAAGAATGACAGATGGCTGAGGGCAGGAAAACAGCCCCTGTGAAGTGATGAGAGCCTTGCTGCATGTTGTATACATAAAAATAGGCAGAGGCTGGCCAAGGCAGCGACTCGTAGGAAAAGCTGGAGCTGAGGGGGGACAGAGGGAGCAGCCAGTCCCCAGCTGGGCCAGCAGTACTGGGGACTGCCAGGCACAGCTGGGCTCACCACACAGCACATGGGTGGAGGCCCACAAGCCACTGAAAACTACAGCTAGATTTTGCCAACATTTGACTAATCTGGAGCACATTCCCAGCTCTGTGTTGCTGCAGCGCCACTTTGAGTGTAGGTACTGAGCACATTCGGGAACACCTCTGCAACCCTCTGAGGGCACTGCCACAAAGACCTACAGGAAAAGATGGGATAACAGTGAGGATGTCCTCACCCCTTCCCAATTCTTTATAGCTGCCATACTTCCCCCACTGCAAGTTTCAAATTTTGCTTGCATTGTGCCAATTGTCCTCCATGCTCTCCAAGTAAGCATGGAGACCAATCCTTTCTCACCTCCGTGATCAATCCATTCTCACCTCTGAACTGCCTTCCAGTCTCTGCCATTCCACCCTACCTCAATGCAGATGGGGAGAAAGTAAAAATCCAACATTCAGCCACTACAAGTAATTGCAAAACATTCAGGGCAGTGTTTTTTTCTCCACATCACGCTTTTACTCAAAAAGAGGCCCAATTACCCTGGTTTTAAACCTCTTTGGAAAAGTTTGAAATGCTTAAGTGGCAAACTAATGTTCAGCATAAAGATCCAAAAGGGAGATATTTTGCTCTCTTGGGGAGACTGCACATTTCCCTTCCAAGCCTGGCCTCAGTTGAAGTATTACAATAATGACAGATGAGCTCCTCCAATAAGAGGCTTTCCTTTTCTTGACTTCAGCGGTCAATTTTCCAGAGTTTTACGCAACATTTTAATCTCATGTCTTTCAACTCCATATTCTCCTGCTATGTTGCTTATGAAAATGGCATTAATAGAAACAGAAAATCTGTTAAGCAGGGTAAGTGCTGTATTACATGTGAGAGCAAAACAAGCAGCCCCTGGCACTGAGAACCAAAAGGATTCCATTAAACAGAAGGAATACACTCTTCCAACTGGCACACTACCATTTCACTTTGTTGACAGTGTATAGTATAATGATTATCTACAGCTGGGATGGGAAAGTATAAATCACATTAATTTTTTAAAATATACTTAGCTATGCAGACCACAGGAATACACAACATTCATAAATCGATTATGGCTATGGGATTTGATTTTATTTTTCTTTAAGCGATAATTATATATAGGAACTAAGTGCAACTCCCACATCTTCATTAGCAACTTCTTCAGATCATCCAAACTACAGAAAGTACTTTAAATAAATTTAAATAAACACACTTGGCTGACAGTCTTTTCACAGAAAAACATATCTTTAATTTAAATAAAACTTTAACATTCACTCTTTTGCAACATGCCAATCTACTTGTTGCTTTAGTTTCACTAGATGAAACTTATTAAAGAGATACTTCCCAAGAATACTGAGTAGTACGAATATCTGAACAAGAAAGAAAACTCCTTGATAAAGTTATTAGCTACAGATTAATTTCTTTGTGCAAGTGACAGAGACTTACAGGATATTGATAATGACTATGCAAACAGTCTATAGGAACCATGCACATTTATCTTTCATCAATCACTGTCTTATCTTTTATATATTAAAAAGCAACTCAGAAACTGATAGCGTAGACAGCTTGCTGACATTTAAATTTCTTGTGTTTTCTTCACCCTCCTTTTTCTTTACCCCTTAATGTAACTCAACTGTATTAGTCAGCAACTTCTGTTACACAGGACATTGTCTTTGCACAGAACTTAGTGCATGGGATTACAAGCCCAGGATATCCATTCACAGAAGAAACTATGTTCATCATTAGGTACATTTGAACTCAGTTTTGATAGAACAGCACTAGAACTATGGACATGCATTAGCAAAATATTCCTCTTATTATTTTTTAATTGTTTTCATCATCTTGCTTGTTTTTCATATCTAAAAATGATCCTATGTAGGCAAATCTTAATCTTTCCTAAAAATATCTGAGTAAAAAGAATTCAACATCCCAGACAAAGATAACTTGTATGTTTACAAAACAATCACTTTTAGAAATTATCCAGTAACTTGTATTTTCAGAAAGAAAGAGCACAACTTTCCCTTGCCTACACTGTAAATATCCAGACCCTTTTGTTGAAGAGCATGTATTTCTAAAAACAAGGTAAGCAAAATGGCAGCGTGTGATAAGTCATCTTTCTTGCCAACAAGGCAAACAATAGGATTAATTAATATTAAGGTAGGTGAGGGAGCAAAATTGAGAAAGGGAGGGTTGTCAAGAAACTATCATCATGAGAGCTGATCAGAAAACAAGTTGGACTCTGAAAACCTCTGAAGTTTTAGAAATCTGATTTTTCTCCTCACCAAGGTGAACCATTCACTCCTGAACTGGAGAACCCATTGGTTAAGGCACAACCCTATTCTCATCAGACCACTGATACAGGCAGTACAGAAGCTGTGTCTCAATCTCTCCAGTAGATATATTAAATAGATCAAATATTCATTGAACTTGGTGAACTACAGACCAGCACTAAGAGCCTACAGTCAGGGACAACAAGGACTTTCTCTCATTCAAGAAAAGCATCCTGACTTATTAGGAGAGCAAAGCATGACCTAGCTTCTTTTGAGCTTGGCTATAGACCAGTTTTGTACCTTTGGCCCCTGGAATAAAGTGTGTGGGGGGTGTGTCTGCAGTGTTTATTTTGCTTTTTTTTCTGACTAGCCCATCAGCTGATAAGTTTCTGTCACAGGTGTGGGTTTCTCAAAGCAGGTTACCACAAGCTATTGGCAGTGTCTCCTGCTGCATATTTTTGTCATTTGATTTGAGGGAAACAAACCGAAGAAAGTTTCTCTCAAACAGGAATTATTTTTGTGAAAAGTTTTGATGTATCAGCATTTTCCAGTAAAAGAAATCCAAACATATTATCTGAAAATTCCTAACCAACTCTAGTCACTTTTCAGAGAAGCTGCATGTCCCAAAACTGGAAATTCCAATGTACATGAAAAGGAGTTCAGAAAAGTATAGCATCATAGTGTCTGTATCTCTGTGTCACCTGCTAATGAATGCCTGTGAAAACAATATCCTCAGTGAGCAGACTGAGCAGGGAAGCTGTAATGAGATTGTTCAGCATCCTACAGAATCCTCTTGCTTGCAGGGTTGGAAAACAACAGGTTTTACTGCACGTGATGCTGCCAGTCTGTTTTTGACTTGCCCACTCAGATCACAAAATATTCCACTTTGAAATCTCATTTCAAAATATTTATTTTTTTAACTAGAAAACAGAGTTAAGTCCTGGAAGCCATCAGTGCTCCTTGCCATACACTGTCTGATGCCCTCAGACATTGCCCCAGAACCCAGCTGCCACAGTTCCCTGCCCTTGCTTTGCCCGCTCCTGGCAGATTCTTTCCCTGAATTGTGCCTGTCCTTTGTTTCTGTCTGTGCAAAGGTCTGACCCTAACAATGTTGCCGGAAGGAAGGAAAGGTTTGTAGAAAGCTTTACAAACTTTTTTCCTTAAACGTCTTCCCAGAGGGCCAATAGAAAGCACAGAGTTGGCTCTTCAGATATCCAGTCCAGGGGGGACACTTCAGGAAAGAAATTCAGCTAAAGAGCATCCAGCACTTGATTACTTATTGTTTGTACCTTGCCCCCCCTCCACCTCCCGGATCTCAGCAGAACATCTAATGAAATTACAAGTATTTCAGTCTGGAAATAGCATGTTCATGCTGTTGAACTTCAGCAAGGGCATTCCCGTTCGGCAACGCACTATCCCGTGCTTTGGGTATTCCTTGTCAACTTCTGTTATTTAACATTTATTCTACCGCTGGAAATTAAGGACACACGGTCGTGTCCCGATAACGGCCGGGAGCACCTCTGGGCAATGATGAGCTTTCCTTCCCCTCTCTCCCGGCTTCCAGCTCTGCCCGTCCTGAGCCAGCCCCGCGTCCCTCTGAGCCCGGGCAGGCGGTGCGAGCGGCGGTGCGAGCAGCGGCCGCTCCGCAGCGCCCGGGACGGGACCGCCTTCCGCGGGGCAGCGCGGCCGGAGCGCGGCTCGTCCCGACCGCCGCACGCTGCCCTGCGCTGCGCTCGGCTCCGCGGACGCGGGGCGGCACCGGCGCTGCCAACCCCGCCCGGCCACGCAGGTTGGGGCGCTGCAGGCGGCGGGGGCTCCGTGCCAGCCCCACCTGCGGCTGTGACCTGCGGGCTGTGACCTGCGGGCTGCGCCCGGCCCCAGCGCCCTCCGTGCCGCGGCGGAGCGGGGCACGGGACCGTGCTGCAGCTGCGAGGTGGGCGGGGGTCGCTAGCGAAGTGATAGAAGAACTGACCTGCCGCGGGGATGGCGGTGGGCAGCAGCAGCAGCTGGTGGAGCAGCAAGGCTGGCAGGAGGTGGGTGGCCCGCATGGTGCTGGCGGCCCCCCCGGCGGCTGGCGGGGAGAAGGGGAGACGGCTCCTCGGAGGGACCCCGTGCACCGCCGGTCACTCGAGGAGGCAGAGTGAGCCGAGCTTTTTATTGCGATGATCTAAGTTTGTTGTGTGATTAACTGGAAAGATCTGGGTCCCAACTCCCTCTTACGGTAAGAAACTGTTTAACAACATCCCCTCTCTGCCTCTTCTTCTCCTCCCCTCCTCAGGAGCTGCCTCCCCTGCCTCCCGCCCCTCAACCAGCCCAGGGAGAAGGCTTCCACCGCCTCATCCCTCCCTCCTTCCTTTCCCCCTCCTTCCCCCCGCCTCTCTCCCTCCATCCTCGGAGGCTCGGGAGGAGCAGCCGGGCCGGGTCGCTCAGCCCTTGCCCCGGGGCTGGAGTCTTCTGCTGCACGGTTCCCTCGCAGCCCCCAGTGCCATCTCACCTGCGCCCAGAATAGACTTCTCCTTCCCTGCAGACAATTCCCTTCACCGCATCCCACTTTCTCCACCTGCCCTTTGGCCTCGCCTCAGGCAGCACCTTCAGCCATAGAATTTGAGTGGGATTCTCCCACCCCACAGACAGTTTCACTGCAGGGAAGCACCTTTCCTCTGACCTGCCCGTGGCTGCCCCCAGCCACCAGCCTGGCCTTTCCATCACCTTCTTTGGCCATCTGACAAATGCCACTTCCCCAAAATTGTGGCAACTCTGGGGAATTTAAAGGTCAAGTATCAGCTGCTGGCGTCACTCCATGGAGACAAGCTTCAGTCCAAAGCGATGCCTGACCTTCCTTCTGTTGCAGGCAAAGTCATTGTAATTCTTCTCTTGCACTTCATTTTAACCTCATGGAAGCAATGACATTGGGTTTTGTTTAAAGTCATGAGATCGACCTTCGTGACACGCAAGTGTTCAAAAATAAACACTTGAGGAAAAGTTTTGCTTTAATTTAAACTGTTCCTTTCTCCCATGCACCCACCTACCATCCACGGCACGAGTGTGTGACAACAGCGGAAACTGCTTCCCTCCATTTTCCACAAATAAACCACAGACCTACATGTGGCCCCATGCCATGTGAGTCAGAAAAATGGGTCTCCTTCTCCAGCCCAGGCTCCTTTGCCCATATTGCTGATTAGCACCTTTGAGTGAAAAAGCTGTTCTTAAAAAAACAGGTTGTTTCCCAAGCCACCGATAAGTTTTAATCAAGTATTCCCAACATGTATGAGTGGGATTTTTTACCCAGTTTGTGCCCAGTGGCAAAAGATAAAGTTTCCATCTGGGAATTACTGCCTTGCTAAATGAAAGTAAGGAGACAAAAGGAAGTTGAGAGAGAGTCTGTGAAGAAAATATTTTGAACATTTGGCATTACAGGAAAAGTATATTTGTGTGAAAAGAATACTTTCTGTTGCAGAACGAACATTATTTGTAGGGGTTTTAGTTGGCTGTCTTTTTTTTCTTTTCTGTCCTTGTTTTTCTTCCAAGAATTAAAGTAAATTTTCAGGAATTTCTTGGTGATGTACAACCTGAGAAACAGAGAACAGGTATTCCACTGGCCAACAACATCGTGTGGAATCCCTGTCCACTGCAACTGATAGAACATGGATATCTCAGGTTTTGTTTTCTATTTTTCTCCCTGCTGAAGACAGACATAAATTTAAACAAAAAGTAACAAAAATAATCATATCACCATGCAGAGCCCAAAATAGCCACATTCTGTTAACCAGATGTATTTGACTTGTTGTCCATGCATGTGTTGAGTGACCTTTTTTTGCAGAGCACAGAATCATGCGCCACTAAAGTCAAGTAGATGTTTTTACCACTGACTTCCCTGAGGGGAATATTTGGCCTGTATTCAGATTCCTCCTAAATTTTAGGAAGATTGCTGTTGTGTCTCTTGAGGTCTAGGGTGCTCCTTAATGGAGGAAATATTTTGCTGTATGGATTCCTATTATTAATACATAGTCTTGTGGATTATTGATGATGTATCTCAGTTCTGTGTGAGAGCTCAAGCCATGGTCCTCATCTTTTTTGGCTGCGTATGTTATTCTGGGCAGGTGCAGCTCCATAGTCCTGTTTCTCCATTTGTCCAATTTTGGGGAGCTGCTGGAGGACACCTCTGCCTTTTACATAGGCTGTATATATCTTCCCTCAGAGGAAGGCAGGACACACAGAATAGAGGGTCAGGGACAGATGGTACATTAGAAAGGCAAGGATCCTGTAGATTCTGTATTCAGATGTTCTGTTTGTAGGCAGTTAAGACAAAGCTTCGCATCTGGATCTGTGAAATGAAGATGCTTTTTGGCACCACATCATGCACTGGAAAATGTAGTATGATGCTCTTTCTTTGTCTTTTTGCCCCATATATTTTACAACTGAAGCATAATATTTTAGTTCAGTTCAATCAAATTTTACCTTGAAATGAATTTCAATATGAAGGAAGGCTGCAAAAGTTCCATTTTCATGCTTAAGTTTTCAGAAAGAATTCCATGTTCAGTTTCAGTCTGCATACAGAGTAACTAAAAATTTAAATACAATATTCAAAAGTAGTAAGTTTTATGCAAGAACATTATGTTTTCTAACCTTTTGAGGGCATGTTCTTTAGTGTATAAATCTCCTTCTCTATTTATGTTTTTGGGGCTTATCCGAGGGTAGGGATATTTGGGTTGTTGGGTTTTTTTATTATATCTTTTTTTTCTGTTCTTTTTGGCAGCTTTGCAAACTTGCCCTGATAACCTGGCTTTCAAATCAGTGTAGCTCTGTATTAGGAAAGTAGCATAATATTTCTGTAAAAGTTATCTAAAAGGAAAAGAGTTACTGCACACTTTACTAAAGATGTATTTGCTCTGGACTGCCTACATGAGTGAAAAAGTTTGGAAAACTTTATTTTGGTTGGAAAAGTAAGCAGACATGACCAAACACATAGAAATTGCTATTTTTATATTCTTTTTTTCTGACCATAACCACAGTTGAATCTGTTTTTCAGATGTAACTTGCTATTCAGAGATGCTAGATATTCAGAGTTTGGGCAGGGATCTTTACATGTATACAGAATAATATTAAACCACAATTAGCTTTAAAGAAAGCTTTAAAGAAAGCTTTTTCAAATGAACCAGCATCGCTCATATGAATGAGCACTTTTGCTCAAAATAAACCTTTTTACTTCTTGATTTATCTGGTGTAGGTATCACTCATTTCAAGTCCTACTGGATAATAAGCCAAATAAAATTAGTAAGTGCTTGCAGTAATTATTGTTCAACACAAAGTTGATGGATGAAAAACTCTCAGGCTACCTGAGTAGTTTAAACCAAGCAATTGTGCTTCACATTTCCAGCGGGATTATTGTCTTTTCTTATAACCTGATTTCGAGATTTGGAACAGAAAAGATTGTGGTATGGGCCGCAAGATTTGACACTGCTGGGAAAGGCAGAGTTTAAACAGAGTTACAGCACATGACAGGTGTTGATTCTTGCTGAAGCACCTCAGCCAGAGCCCAAGCTCTGGCTACACGTGGTACTTTCCAAGCTAATCCCCATGCCCTCTTCGTGCAGAAAGAAAAAGGGAAATAAGGCGTGAAAAGTGAAAGGAGGAGCAGGAAGAAGTGGATAACAAGATCCAGGCACGGGAATTAATGTCCAGTTGAAAGCAAAGGCTCAGAAACTTCATGGTCTACTATTCTATAGTCAGTCCTAAGGACTTTGCGTGTCATCATGCTAAATGTTGCAGATCTGAGCTGCTGGTCCCAGAGGGCACATTGACCATGCCAGCTGAGTGTGTAGAGCCCCGAGCAGTGAAGCAGGAGAGTGTGGCACCTCACATGAGGCTCCTTGTTCATTCCCCACCAGGAAAATCAAAGAGTGAAGAAGAGCTCCAAAGTGATTTGGTTGTGCTTGGTTCCACCCATGATAATTCACATGTGCTCATAATCTTCAAACACACATCATTCCCTACTCTTCCCGCACCCAGAGTCCCGTGTGGGCCTGGTTCCTAAACCCTAGCCAGGTGATCCAGCATTCTTCCCTGCAGCCAGTCAATGGCATAAATCCTTTATGGTTTTCCTGCATGACACATGCCGCAACTGCTTTTCACTTATATGCTGTAGAGTAACTAAGAAGAGTTAAGATGAATAACAGAAAAATTTATAAGTTCAGTGTGAAAGTCGTTCAAGTAATTTATGGAATTAATGGAATTATGGAATGGTACCCGAGGGTAGCATAAGATAAAGCAGCCCTTCAGAAATTACTATTTCTGATATTGGGGAGGAGGGAAAAAAAAAAGAAAAACGCAAGAATATATACAGCACATTGTTATTAATAGAAAATGTCTGTTAAAATTTTATCTGATCAAAATTTAGATATTTCCACACCAAAATGTTTTATCTACAAGGAGATGCGCATGCAAAATAATTATTTTCATTAAAATTTCCAGTAATATCCATTGGAAGTTTTGTGGAATGTGCTGCACTATGGTTACGTTGTTTTCAAAACACAAAAAATCCCTCACTCAACCCAGAAGAATTTTATTCCTTGTATGTAGTCAGAGTTTAGGTATATTGATGGAGAATGCTAAACTTTTTGTTTATATTTGTTTTTTTCCTCTACTATTAGTCTCTATAGTGCCAAGTAAGTCCAGAAAAAATAAACATCATTGGTAATATTGGTAAATAGATTCTAATGTACTTTGTATTACTCAAGACCTAGTTTGAACTGCAAGGCCTTTAAAATAGCTTTTTTTTTTTTTTTTTTTGTGCAAGAATGTAAGAATAAATGAACCTCTCTGTGACCTCGTTCTACTAGAATTAAGTTGTGGTACTGGCCTTTGCAAAAAAAAAAAGAAGCTGAATACATTTGATATGAAGCAACAGCACTAGAAGCCCTTAATTTACATGCCATAGTTAAAGTTATTCCTCTGAGGATGTTTTTTTTCTGGTTCAGAAAGTCTTCATTCCTTTGCATATGGAGGTAAAGTACAAAGCTTAATCATGATCAAGGAAATCTACATTTGTATATATCCTTTTAAGTACATTTAGACTTCCTTATTGTTGAAAAGCTTGAAAACATCAACCCAGAATATTTAACCACTAAGAAAATCTCCAAATCACATTGTCTTTAGAATTATCTGTCTTTTAAAGCAGTTTAATGATTTTAGTGCCTGAGGTAAGGTGTGAATAGATGTCATTTGGACAGGATATTAATGTTTTCTTTTATACGTACAGATAATTCACCCCTCCTGCATTTTTTAAATGAGTGAAAACCAAGAGTGTACTTAAGTAAAACCACAGAACATCCCTGGCTGATTTTTTTTTTTTTTTTTTTTTAAATTTAGCTGGCTAAACCATAAAACTTAGGATAGTTTTTCTAAAATCATTTTACATGTTGAATTCCAAGCTGGAGAATAATTTTTGCATTTCCTAGAGCATTTTTTATTTTCCGTAATTGTGTTTATTTCAGAAACATAAGAATTTTTTTATGGATTTCAAATCAGAGTTTTTACGTTGAAATTAAAAAGAATTTATAAGGTACAACAAAAAATCCAAACAAACCAAAATTATTTCCAGGAAAATTTTGACAAAGGCAATACAGATATTTTAATGCAGGCCCATATATTGGTTTGTTGAACATAAATTTCTGCTTTTAAATTAGGAAAAGTTTCCAACAAGTTCTCTATAGTACATTTGTAGACATATATATATATATATATATATATATATATATATATATATATTACCCCTAGAGGTGGTAAAAGAGTGGAAAAAAGCGAAGGGTCTTTATCTTCCAATATGATGGTTCTGTAAAAAAAAGTCATTGTCAGATAGGCTGAGAAAACACTACTAAAACTGATGCTGAGAGATCAGCTACAAAAAAAAATATACAGTGGTTTAATAAAAATGAGGTATTGCTATAAAAATCCTATTAATATATCTCAGACTGGTATAAATTTTAGAAAGTATTTTCACTAAGTTTAGAGTACCAAAGAATAAAATTAAGCTGGTCCTTGACTGTGGACTGTACAACACAGAATAACTTCAGCAATTCAAAAATCCAGAGACAAAAACATTAGCTCTTTGAATTCCAGAGGCTGAAGACTTCCAGAACTTGCTGTCAAGAGTAAATTCTCTAGGATTTCATATCAAAGAGGAGAATTTCTACCTAGGGTGCTGTAAAAGATTTTAGAAAGAAATCTAAATGGGGATTTATCAGTTCCCTAGCAGTCTCTCAGACATGAGGACATATTAGTAACAGCTCAGAAAAAACACAAACAAAAAAGAGCTCACGATTCATGGCCATAAAGTACTGATCTTTCCTGGTTTAAGGTTTGTAACCCCAGAGACAGAAAGCTTGCCAAGATATCAGAAAGGATGTTATCAAAGGAGAAATCTCAGCTTGACTTCTTTTCAAGAACAAGCTTTGGGTACTTTATTTGAATCAAAGTCTCCTTGTTTGGGATATGAGCTTTGTAATGCAGCTACTGGAAAATAGTCAAGTAGGGAAAAGGGACATGTGGCTGCAGAATCAGGACAGGAACTCTCAGAGGAAGACTAAGGCAAACTGTTAAATTTCTCTGCTGTGTCATTTCTTTGTATCTTAAAGAAAACCCTTTCTTCAGCCCAGTTTTCTCCCCTAAGGTCTTACCAGAGGTATTGCAATTCTGGTAGTGCAATGAAGTTGATAACAGTGTGATCACTCTACATCTGCTATGTCAATAAAGAATATTCACTTCTCCAGGATATTTTTAGTATTCTATACCTCAACCCTATGGTATCTATTTTTACAAAGTACCCAATCCCCACATTTCAGAGAGATAAACTATAAACTGTTGCCAAGCTTTTCTGTATAGGTGAAATTTGAGTATGGATGATTAGGCTTCACTGCACATTAAACAATGACAGAATGTATTCTTGCCTTAACATATTCTTCTTCTGAGGATTTTGCTACCCACTTCTGCAGCAAAAATAAGGTTGAAACAGAATTGAATGTCTGTGACGGGAAGTTAAAATTCTAAAACTCTCTGCAGCTTTGCTGAATTGTCATGAAGTTTTGATCCCATTCATTATATCAAAACTTAAACTTACCAATTAAAAAGCTTTTTAATTTGGAACAGTACTGCTAAGCAATCTTGTACGATGGCCTATTTTAATATTTTTATCAGACTATTAAATAAGATTTTCTTATTAATAAAATCAGATTGAGAAACATAAACATAAAGAGAAAAAATTGCAATAATGGCATAGAAAAAACTATGAAAAAGTTGTTTGGTTTTTTTTCTCTGCCGAATAGCAGTTGTGCTCTGCCCTAAACTAAAACACATTATTTTTCACTTTGTTTTATTACTGGAAGTTTTTTGAGGTCTTTCTTACAGTAGTGATATACAGATTAATACTCACTGTATATCTTAACTCCCCAGATCACTAACACTGGGTTTTAATTTAAGAATCTGCAGATTAGGTTGATGGACATGTCCACATAGACAAGAAATTTTATTTGACAGTAATCAGTGAAGGTTGTCCAGGGAAAAGTATAAAAACAGAACAAGTTTTCAGTGATATTTCCTTAGAATGTTTTCCAACCTGCCAATGTTTGATGGCCATCCAACTTTTGGTGCTATGAAATTAATTATCTTCTCAGTGATTTATGACTTTTCTCTCTCTCTCTGTGCAGCCTACCAAAGTTCCCATGTAAACAGCCAAGCAAAAATATGAGATAAATCAGCTGAACAAGGGATTTTAAAATACATATTTTTTTGAGTTTCTTTTTTCTTATGGTACAAAATGTTTCACATATAAAACCCTGACATAAAACATAATTTTTTTCATATACTATGGAACAATGAATATGCAGTGTTGCAATATTATTACTTTTTCTTCAAAAGAAAAATAGCCAAACCAAACCCTAATAACCCCACTGTCCTTTACTTGTTTTTCATGTAAACCCTTGAATAAACAATTCATGTAACCCTTGAATAAACAATTTTTAATAAGGAAGTACAACCATCAATACAGAAAATATGTAGATTTATATACAACATCTCTGATTAGCAATTTTTTTGCCATTCCAATGTATTTCTTCATTTATTCCCAGTAGATAAGCCAATGTGGTTTCAATTCATATAATAAAGAGCAATGGCAATACTCTTTATTTTTGCCTGAGATTATTTTATACACATGTCTTTCAGTTATGGAAACACTTCAGATAAACCACTGATAATGTGCATTGAGCACCCACAGGAAATACAGGGGTATGTCGCTCAGCTTGAGATGAACAACATTTAAACTATTTTTTCTTACAGCTGCTCCAAGAGAAAAAAAATTTAAAATCTGGTATTTGTTTCCCAAGATTAAAATAGCAAGCACACTATTGATATTTAATCTGTATTTTATGACAAGTATGTTTGATATAGTCCTATTGAAAGGACTGGTGTAGAAACCTGTCTCTGTATCTGGAAATAATTTTCCAATTTTTAACAGGAGGCATAGTTAACCAAAATGTTGAATGCTGTATATTACATTTTTAAATAACCTTGAGTGCTAATTACTGTGCTAAACTACTTATATGCCTCATTGACAGTAGCTGATGGTGTATATGGAATTTAGTATTTTCTTTCTTTTTTCGATCTTTGTCTTCTTTCACATTCATTCTCCTTTTCAACTTCTTAATCTTCCTCTATCTTACTCACTCTTTCTTTCTCTCTGTTTTCCTTTTCTTTCTTTCTCCATCATCATCTCCTTTTAACTTTCTCCCTACCTTTCTCTTTTTCTTTCCTTCTTTCTTTATCACTTTCTCTCTTTTAAAAGTTTTATTAGAACCCCACAGTCTTTCTGCATATTGTCAAAAATAGAGTTATGTGGGCTAAGATTTACCAATTAAATTTTGGCCTATGAAACAAACACTAAAGGAGAAGTTTACAAGAAGAAAATAAAGAGTCATGACTCAGAGGGCAAAATTTAGGGGTTACAGTCCCTGAGAGTAGGCATTTTAGGTGGCACACTGAGGTATGCTGCCTGCTATCCTGTCCATGGTCTTCTTTCCCCACTTTGCTGATACCAGAACAACTGCTGAAATGCAGTTACAGTTGATCCAAAGATTAGATCTCTGTGGTAGATTTTCAAAGAAACTTTTTAAGGAGGTAGAAGAACACTGAGAGCTTGAAATGTTCTATCACATCAGTGTATCCACCTAGGACAGATAAAGTCCCAGCACTGTAAACAGCAGCCTGTTCAAAGATTGAGCTGAACAGCAGAAATCAGCTTTTCTACTGCTCACAAAGATCACATCTCAGTAACATTAACTGTCTGTTGTTCTGTATAGCACAGTTTTGAAGAGATAACAAAACCTGCTCACAAATTCAGTTATCCTTGGTTATCTTCCATTTGTATCTGTGGGACTACTTACATTTTTAGACACTTTTTCAAAGGATATTGACTCCAAAATAGCTTACAAACTATTGATTGAAAACTCATAGAGTTTTATCCTGAGTCAAAACACTCACAAAAAAAAAGGATAAAATATAAATATCTGCCTTGTAAAATCAAGTCTGAATGAACAGCTACTTTTTGTGATGAAAGTCAAAGAAGAGAAGGTCAGGATGGAAAAAGACACATTCAAACTTAAAATCATAGGCCGTCTGGCCAGCAAAAAATTCCAGTGAAGTTGCAATCATGATGAAACAAGTATTCAATCAAATATGACATAGCTGCAACAGGAAGGAAAATAATTGTTCAGCGGTGCATCACACTAAGCTGAGACTGATCACATCCTTGATGAGTATCAAGACAATGACACAACCTCCTAAGTAGGTAAAAATCTCTGCAGTCAAGCAGGAACAGCAGCTGCAGCAAAGGGATAAAGCAGTTTGCTTATTCATTTTATTAAATAGGCAATAGAGCACAAATATTCTGTTTTAAGTAAAAGAGACACTGTGTCATATCCAAATGTATTAAGTCTGTGAGAAAAGTATAGTTACAATAGTCTGTAAAAAAACGTTCCACTTAACATGTCTAAATAATAAATGCAGATGTACCATCTGTGTTTGGAATGGAAGGTTGCCTACCCACAAATCCATTTTAAAAGACATTTTTATATATACACCAGAGAGCCAGAAGTGAAAATAAGGAACACAAGAAAACTTTCAGATATATTCTAGAGTCCAGGAAGCCTAAAAAAATACTACTAGATGAGAGGCAAGTCATTACACCCATAATTCTCTCAAAAATAGATAGGAAAATATGTATTTCTGCTTGTCCTACTGCATTTATGCTGTATTCTACCCCACATTTGCTACATATTTATGCCTTGTAGTCCTCCTACCTTACCAAGGGAAGCCCAACTTCCTGGGTGCACATGTCCTCCTGAGATCAGTCCTGTTTGTCCCTGAGCTGCCTTCAGCTTCCTGGCACATCCCACAGCAGCAGCTGTGGGTTCCGTGTGCACTGGGAACAGCACACACCATTTTGCCACTTACCATGGCATGCACACATTGACTGGTCACAAACAAGCAATAAAACACAGGATGACTTCATGCTAAAGGATATTTTTCCAATGGAAGTGTTTATGAGGGCCTCTCACTTGTACCTACTTATTAAATTCGGGTTGCATTCATTTCATCGAATGCTAGATGTCCAGGGCTTGGGCATTTAAATAAGAGCTAATAACTTAGGTTCCATTGTAGCATTGTTAGAAGTAAATAAGCATTTGGTGTCACAGTCAATCAGCCTGGATAGAATAAATTTCAGGGCAACTTTCAGATTGCCCTCTAATATTCTGGAAGTATTTACTTCATCTTAGTCAAGTGCCCATCTTTCTGAGTGTCTTCGACTTAACTCTTTTTAGCTGAAATTTACTCACTGATTTGGATTGCAAGAAGGTAAGTAAATTCATAGGAAAAATTACTAAGAATTAAGGAAATACATCACATGAAGTAAAAAGTAGGTAAAGGATGGAAATTGGTTTGGCTTAATGCATCAGAAGTGATTTAGAAAACCATCCTGAAACCACCAGAAACACATGAAAACACCATGCTCATATGTTTATGATGTAATATGGAATCAGTAGAAATTTGTGAGTAATTAACAAGAATTCATAAAAATCTATAGGAATTTGTGAAAAAAAAATTACTAGAAAGCAAAAATAATAATTCTTACGATGATAAAAAGTAATTTCCTGTGTAGCTAGGGTTCTGATTACATAAGTCTTGAGTCAAGAACTCAAGAGGTCCATGAACCAGTGCTCTGGTCATAAGGACAGCACCCCAAAGTTATAAATAAATCCACAATTACACATTACCTAATTTTTATGTATGTATTATCTCTCTGATGTTCTGTGACTTGTGTTCTTAGTGTAGGAATCCATATGGAAACATGTGAACATAATATGTAAATCTGGATATGCATTATGTCCACGAATAAATTTCTTAATCTCATTCGTTTTAGTTGCTGGTTCCAACAATTCTTGCCCATAACAACCAGAAGGTGTTGTGAGGCTCTGTTCATTCATTAAAAGCATGAAATCTGCTGTGACAGATTTGCATGAGCAGTGCTAGAAGTCTATAACTAAAAAGAAATTATGTGCTCATAGGATTATAACCCATAGAGGGAAAGGGTTTTTTTTTCTATTTGCATAATCCTGTTTCATAGACTTAAACCATAATTTGTTGAACTAGGAAATTCCTTGCCAACATTTTAAAGTATTAAAACTATTAATGCTTCCTGCACTAATATTGTAACTGACAGTCATCATCTTCATATTGTTTGCCTAAATTATCATATCTGTTGATAGTAATCCAATATTTAGAAGATACAAGAAATAAAGTGTTTCTTACTTCCTTAGAGACAGAATTTCACTCAGAGCATTTATCTTATTTTGTTAAGATTAAAGCATGTTTCTTCCTTGCTTTTCCACTGCCTTTTGTTTTCCTCATATTACTTTTTAAGTTTTGTTTTTAGGACTTTTTGTTTTGCTGTGTTTTTAGTCTTCTGCAGGAGGAGAACTTTCTGGGAAAAAAGAAAAAAAAAAACGGAAACTGGGATACAAAATAAACACTTCTCAGCTGAACCACCCTCAGCAGACCAGCAAACTCCTCCCTCAAACATTCTGATATATGACTGTACATGAAAATCAG
Source organism: Acanthiza pusilla (assembly GCA_036630365.1). Classification (NCBI taxonomy): domain Eukaryota; kingdom Metazoa; phylum Chordata; class Aves; order Passeriformes; family Acanthizidae; genus Acanthiza; species Acanthiza pusilla. The sequence continues at coordinate 43,324,585 of JAXCHO010000079.1, forward strand.
ATGGGCATGAGGAAGTGATTCCATTTGCCAAATGCAGTTTTGATCCATATGGCAAACAGCTGCTGCTCAGATGAGCAAACTTCTGAGAAACTAATTTGTTAAATCCAAACAGAGGATCCTACAGTCAAAGGTAAATATATCATAGCACCTTGCAGCTTTTGTTTGCTCCCATCACCACTGATGATGGTCTCTTGTGACATGCTCTTTCTTTCTTTGAGAGTAACCTGCAGGGCAGCCAACAACAGATACTCAGCACACAGGATCCGAGTGCGTGCCATTGCTGAAACAGGCAGTAAATAGGAAAACAGCTCCTTGTAGTCAACAAATTACCACAGACATTTTCGGGAATTGTGATAAGCCTGATCTTAGACAGAGGACCACTCCAGAGCCATTTGGTCTGGGTTTGTGGTGTTACTACTGCCACTCAGTGATAACCTGTTCCTGCCTCAGTGTATCTACGGGAAAACCTGCCAATTGATTTTATTATGAACAGTTGCAAGGGCTGTTAAAAATCCCACCTCTAACAGCTTTGAGTACCTATGTGAGCTGAAGTCCATGCTGTTTCAGCGCCTGCAGCTTTTGTAGAAAACCCTAAATCGCTTTCTGAGCCTATAGCAATGTTTGCAAATCTCTTAAGGAGTGCTTCCTTTCCTTGGAACAGCTATGCCATATTTCTTACCATCCCCAGCACTGCCTCAAGCAGGGCCTGGCTGGACATATCCAGCGTCATCTTAATTTGTGGGGAGTGCTGAGGCAGGAGGCTTTGAGTTCTGCACTGAGACACCTTCCAGACATCTGAAACCATGAATCCAAGCCAATGAGCTGCGTGTCTTGTCTCAGGACTTAGGTCTTGAGTGTCCTCCACAACACAGATTTATGCTGTGCCTCACTCATGTAACTTATACGAACATATATAGAGAGATAGCTTTTGCAGAGATTGGATTTACATAGCAACAGGTTGTCAGGAACATGATTTGAAAACAGCAACTGCCCTGATTAGTATGTGTTTCTCTTACTTTGTCTTGTGACAGTATTTGATGTGCAATTTTTCTGATCAATTTAGGATCACTTAGAGAGTTCAGCTCTTTCATTATAAAATTCAATAATGGCACATTCTTTTTTTCTGCAGATATGCTTCAGGTATCTGAATTTTAAAAAGTCACAGACTGGGTGAAAAAGAAATAAGATATTTACTGCCAAATTGTCTTTTGGAATAAATCCATAAAAACTAATAAAGGAGGGAGAAAATAGGATGACTGAAGCCAAAAGGTCAGCTGGAAGGTTTTCCAGTTCTAGTTTGAGCAAGACAATATCTGAGAAAATGGCTGTGGATACTTATGTAGTTAGGTCAGTAATCACTGCAGTCCATTTTCCTTTTGGTACTTTTCATAAAAAAGAAAAGGTAAGAGGATAAAATTAATCATGTCTAATTTTCATGTACATATTTGTCACGACTATTTAAAAGTCAAGTTAAATGCCTATTTAGTTTTCCTTACAATTCTACTTCATGAATTAAGCATTTGAATGTATTCCTTTATCTTTCATTCTTCAGCCAGATATAAATCTGAAGACTTTTAACGTCACAATACAATAACATTTTCTAGAGGCCTAAATTCGAAAGTGTTTGGAATTTTTGTCTGCTGTGAGAGAATATTGTTCCATTCCTTTTCTTATTATGAATTTCTTAATTATATTTTTTTTCAGTCTTTTTTCCTTGATTTGAACCACTCACTAATGATTTTGAGAATATTTTATTTATGTGTTCTTAATTTGTGGCTCTGCATCATTTATTTCCTCCAAAATCCCTAGATTTGTCTGCTCAAGGTGGAAGTGAAGTTCTTGAAGAAATCTAAAAAGCCTAACTTTGAACTTCAGGACTTGTTTTGTTTTCAGTAAATTAATTCCTGTCTTATACCCTGCCTCAGAGATTTCTCTGAAAATTGTTTCCTTCAGAAGGAAAATACATCAGGTAAAATTATAAAATATTTATTATTTAAATAGTTCTTGGCTATAAATGGAAGACATATGGCTTGAAAATGTTTAAGGTGGGTTTAAGGGGTATTTTTTGAGGGTTTAATTGGTTTACTTATAGTCTATTCAATATACATTCTAGAAGGTACCTTTTTGGAAAAGTCTCAGTTAGTGATCTTAAATAAGATTATTAACTTACTTTAAGGAATTCCAAAACCCATATTTTCAAGAATATTTTTTTTAAAAGCCCAAAGCATTAATTTTAAATAGACGGTATATACCATTGTGACTTTATGTATTTTGAATACACTTCTTTCAACAGTGTTATTTAGAGAGGATTTTTGATATCTTTTATAAATTTTATTTAATCATCAGGGTTTTTGTTAATTCTTCTGGTTACTATTCTTTAAAGGAAGAAACTATGCCAAAGACATTAGGAGACTGAAAATTACCGTTTTTGCAGAATCAGAGTCAAACAAAGGGATTGAATTTGAAAGAACCTGTGGAGGTCAAACCCACCTGCTCCACCAGCTTCCCAGAACTATGTCCAGGGAATATCTCCAAGGATGAAGTCTGCATAACCTGCCTGGGCAGCCTGTGCCAGTGGTCAGTGACCCTGACAGTAAAAAAGGGTTTTCTTAAATTCAGATGGAACCTCCTGTGCTTCAGTTTGCGTCTATTGCCTCTTTTCCTGTCACTGGGCAGCACTGCAGTCTTCTTGTTCATATTTATACAGATTGATAACATCTTTCCTGAGCCTTCCCTTCTCCAGGCTAAACAGCCCCAATTGTCTCAGCCTTTCCTTATGTGAGAAATACTCCTCTCCTTTAATCATCTTTGTGGCCCTTTGTTGGATTGTCCAGTCCATGTCTCTCTCATATACTGAGGAACCAAAACTGGAAAAAGTGCTCCAGGTGTGAACTCACAAGTGCTGAGTAGGGGGGAAGGATCATCTCCCTGAACCTGCTGGCACCACTTTCTAATGCAGTCCAGGATGTCATTTCACTTTTTTGCCTCAAGGACCCATTGCTGACTCATGTTCATCTAGGTTTTCCTTTGCAAACCTACTTACCAGCTGGGCAGAGTGGGATCCCAATTTGCATTTAGATATGGCGTTTAACACATGGATTTGTGTGTCTATTTGTAAGTATTTTTATGTGACTAAATTAATTATATTCTCTGAAAACGTGGGCTAAAACTTGCATAATATTTCTAAATACAGAGAGGCATAAACATTGGTTTCGATACCTTGGGATAATATACATACTTGACAACCAACTGCTGATAAATCAGAGCATGGATCTCCAACAAATCTTTTTTAGTATCTTCTAATCCCATGTAATGTCTTTGGACACTGCAGCGTTTCACTTTACACTAATTGGGTATGCAACTGAATCAAGTCCTTTGGTGGTATAATTGAGTTTCTTTGTAAACATCAAACTTTCATTCTAAAAAAAAAATGCTTGAAAGATTTGGGCTTATTGCATGTTACACAATAAGCACATTACAGTATTTTTTAAAAAAATGTTAAAAATTACTCTAAAAAGTTTTCATACATCACAAATACATACCATATAAATATCTTAGAAATTAGAATTAAATACGAGGTTATTTGCATGTTTTTGAGTTAGATGGAAGGGAAAACTCACAGGGAATATAGGAAACACAAACGATTAATCAAACTAGGTGCTGCTCAAGTAATGAAACATTTGCTTCTTCAGTCCAATTAACATCCATTCCATGATAGGTACAAATCATATTCCCCTTTTCCCTTCGCTCCTCGTTTGCAAACAATGACATCCAGGAAACTGGATCAGATCAGAGCAATTGTTCAGCCTTGCTCCTTAGTCTGAATTACCAGGAATTGAGATTTTGGCTCGCTGCGTTCATGCCTACAGTTCAGTTTGGACACAGCCTGAAAGACTGCTATATTTATTCTATAGCCTTTGCATCCTTCTAAATACCTGTGCTCCCTTAGAGTTTCCAGGTTGGGATCAATGACTCCAAATCAGTTTATATTTGCCACCTTCCTGTTGCTGATAGAGATGGACTACCAGAGAGCAGCAATATCTCTCTGTTCCTCACCAGAACAAAAGTATTGAGTTCTTTCAAGCAATGTTTGCAAAGCCTAAATGTGGTGGTTCTGCCCCCATGCTGCCTCCGCCTCCCAGGCTGGTGCTAGCTCTTCGGGAGGAGGAGCCTTGCCTGGGCGGGCTTTGGGGTAGGAGCTTCTGGGCCCGCCCCTGGACTGTGGCGTAGGGCGTGGCCAGAGCTCAGGATGCGCCCACCTTTCCTGAACCTTCTCGTCCGTTATGTATATGATTGGATGATTTGAATTGTACTCCTCCCTCCTTTGTTACTATTGGTTATTTGTATGCTTGTACCCTCCCTTTCCCTCTTTCCCTATTGGTCATCCCTTTTCATACTTAACCAGCTGTACCCTGCAGTCGAGGCCCTTTCTCCTGTACCCTTCGTGGGTGTGAGGGAGACGGTCGGGGCCTCCTTTTTCCCTGCACTCCCCCGTGGGTGGAGGATATCCGGGCACCCCTCGGGGGTGTAGGAGAATGGGTTGGCCCTCTCCCTGCTCTCCCTTCCCGACCACCGACAACCCTTTTAACCTATAATAAAGGAGAGCTTGGGGAGAGAACAACTCCCATCAGCCTTTTGCCTCCTCGCGTCGTTCTTCCACTGACAATGACGCACGCTATAATTACAACACCTAAATTAAGTACCTGATCTTTCTCTGCTTCTGTATTTATGGCTGTTGAACTGTATGATATTTTTCTGAGATCTACATGTAAGTCTGGGCACATTGTTCTGTTGAATTTAATTTTATTCCTAACACTTCAGTGTTCTAAGTCATTATTCTTACATTGACAATGTTTATGTTTAGCCTACTTCATGTTAAGAGCTCTCCTAAGATTACCTCAGGGCGGGATCCAGACACAGCAGCCTCACTTCTGCGGAAGGAACTGTGATATGCTCGAGGTAGGTCATCAATGCAAACAGTTAAGGAACTGGGACTTTGGGTAGTTATGAAGCATAAAGTGACACATAGTCTAGGTACACACAGTATCTTCTAACTATTAAAAAGCTCTGTGTCTACTTTTTATTCTGTAACCACTAATTAGAAATACTGACCAACATTAGTTCCAAAGAATTACACTGTCTCTAATCTGAAAGTTACCTTCATCACAATCTATTGTTATCTTACTTTCACAAATCCATAATTTTCTTGTAGTAAAATTGATAGCTTCCTATTTGACATAATATCAAAATGCTCTTTGGATATGTGCAGTGTCCAAAAAACAGTGAAATTAAATGTTTCCTGTTGGCATGCCATGATATACTTTGATAAACTCATTGTGTATTATGTCATTTTCTGTTTATTGTGAAATCTTCAATTACACTTTCTCCAGGTGTTCCATATTACAAAGGTTAAACAATTGTTCCTCAGCCACCCAAGATCTCATTTTTCTTCTTTTAAACACAAATTTTGTGTTGTACAGCTTCTAGCTATAAAGTACAGTCTTCAACCTGACAGAATCCTTATTATTTCTTGCTACATTCTGAGTCAATTTTCTTGAAGGTCTGAAGTGATGCTTTCCAGCCCTCCCAAATTCAGCATATCACTTCCCAACACATGAACACAGACATCACCCAAAGACCTGTCAATGGAGAGAGGAATTTTCAGACATGAATTTAGATCTTAGGGAGTTTGAGCTGCTGTTCATAGAGGATATTTTTCCATCGATTTTAAAGGAGCATGGGAAAACCAGGCTTCTGATTACTCTGCATAAATTTTAACACTGGGGAAACTGTTTGGAAACAAATGCCCCTCCCTGCCCCTAGCACTCCCCCTGCCATGGAGCAGGACAGCATTCCAGACCCCTGAGCCATCAGTCCCCACCCCAGGGAGGCCAGAGGACACATATGCAGCCCCCTGAGCCATAAGCCCCTGCCCCAGGGAGGCCAGAGGACACATCTCCAGCCCTGCTCCAGCCCTGTACATGGGCATTGCTGAGCTGATGTCCCAGCCTGGCCCCACCGCAGCCCTGTTCACGTGGCCCTGCCCAGCCGTCCTGGACAGGGACTGACCCTGGTTACCCTCCCTGGCCTGGATCTGACCCTTTCCTGCTGGCCAAAGTCCCAGCCTGGACATGGCTTTTCCTTGTCCCCAGGGAGATTCCTCAAGCCTGGGGCTGGGAGTGCCTCAGCTGATCTCTGGCCTCCATCTCCTTGTTCCAGCAGTGGCTCTGTTGAATGTTGGCTTTGGTGCCATGTTAGGTTGTCTCTTACCTCAAGCCCTCACTGAACAGGAGTCAGACTTCCACATTTTAGACATTATTAGAAGAACCTTCTTCTCACCTGTTTTATTTTCCTTTATAAAGGCTAACACAGCTTGACTTTTCAAAATTGTCGCTTTGTTCTTGCACTTTTTGACCTTTAAAGTAAAGCTTCCTTTAATGATTGCTCCTTTTCCCATCCAGATAGACTCCCTGTTTATTTCTAATATCCTTTTTATGAGATGGCTGTTTATCCACTTAGGCCTTTAAAAAGCTTTCTTAAAAGTTATTTTCTCTCTGGATGAGATGTGAATCCCAGATAATTTTTGTACGTTTGACTTAGATAAATTCCAGTCCTGTTCCTCGGTGAAGTTTTTGAGCTATTTGGTCCAGCTAACTTCATTAATTAATTTTCTTAATTGTCAAAGTTTGTACTTTGGAAACAAAAACCAAAACAAATCCTTAGCTCCTGACCCATCCTGCTGAAGTCATTTAGAGGGGAATGAGCCCAGGATGGTAATACTTCCCCCTGTTTGCACAATGTATTTGCCAAGTGATTTATACTAGTCCAGTCAAAATGCAAGCACTTCTGTTGATATTGAGTTTAATTGGGCACAGTAATGACTAAAGGCTTTTAAAGGTCACTGCATCCAGATGTTCAGCTATTAGTCACCATCACCCAACAAACTTTCTAAATAAAGATAAATAAAGATAAAATAAAGAAACACTGCAACCTTCAACAAAATTAGTGTCTGGGACTGGTAGGATTATATACTTCTGCTTTCTGGTCAGCTCTGTTCAGTTCCCTCCGAACGCAAAATTTTACTGATTTTTTTTTCCCTATAAGGCACCATCTTTGCTTTATTTAGGCAAGTAGGCTTTGCTTTCATGAGCAATGCAATTATAGTTTGAAACTTGCAGAGCTTGCAACAATTCTGACAATTTACCCTTTTGAATAATCAGTGTTCTGAACACTACAATGTGTGTAACTCCTTGGAAAGTTTAAGCAATTCCTTACTGCTTCCTCAGTGCAATTTAGGTACTGATACTGAAAGTGGGGATTTTTAGATTTCAAAAATTCATCGTTCATCCTAATGGAATGAAGGTTCATGTTCTTTACCTTTGGTTTATTAATAACTAATGTATTCATCTTTTAAAATAAATTTTTACAGAAATTGAAGAAATAATTTCTAGAAAGAAGTTTTTATAAACTGACAGCCTCTCATAAAATTTCATACTCTTATATTTTCATATTTCAATCTAAAATAATTTCCCCAATGTTTTTCTACTCTGTCCCTAAAGATGCACATGGGCCTTTTAGATTTCCATAAGCCCTCTATATTTCAGCTTCTTGCATTACTCAGGTTTTGAATAAACACAAAGAAATTTTGATCACTTAGAAGCTAGTGCAGGGTTTAGTCTTTGGGGAACTCAAAAAATTCCATTAAAGTTGTTTTAATTTTAAGAGAGTTTAAAATTAAATTATTTAAAATGTCAGTTCCCAGCCTGCTCTTATAGACATAAGTTGGTGAAAATTATTCATTTAGAGTGAATGAAAACCTAAGTAGGAACTGAAGATGCTGCTGAACAACCATTCATCATTGAATTCTGTAGGAATGCTTTTCATATATAATTAGAATTCACATAGTCAAATATTATGAGAAGGCAACATTTCTTAGTTTTTTTTGCTTATCATCTCAGAACTTATAGAAATGCTATGAGAAACCTGTAATTTAATCAGACATATAACATTGAGCATTCCTACACTGAAGCAGGAAAGCAATGCTGTTGAATCTTCTTTTCTATCCATCTTTACCATGTTTCATCCAAAAGGCTGTGCTCCTTATTTATCAGCACTCTGCTTCCCCAGTGAGATAAACAGCATTCTTTAAAAGATATATTGCCAGAATTTACAGTAGAATTCATTTGCTGAAGTGATAAATTCAGAGCTAAGACAGAATACAGTCTCATTTAATCTGAGAACATTGTCACAATTTATGTAATGGGCTGCTCTAAAGGTTAACAAGAAAACATCCTATCTCTTTTTTCAAATGTCAGCCAAATATTTTATAGATTTCTCTCCATCCTCTCTTGTAGCCCCTTTAGTTAAATTAGCACAGCTGTCTGAGAGATCAGATTTAAGGCCTTTCAATGTTCCCTTGATCTGAGAACAGATGCCTCAGGAGTATTGCCAGGCAAAAGGTAAAATGGACTAGTGAAACACATTATTTTCTGAGCACATTTTCTAAGCACTTTATAAACACAGAATTGAGAGGTGGGTAGTTCATGATACACTCTCTCTATTAAAAGACTTTTAAAATCCTGGAAACAAGCTTACAGTGTCCAAAAGCAGGTCCAGATAAAATACACTTGGTAAATGCTCTCCTTTGTTTTTAGAAACAACCAGTATTTTTTTGGTTGGTTAGAAACTGAGTAAAAAAGTAGTTTTACGGGATGACTATAATTTAGCATTGATATTGAATGGCAATGAGTGTAATTTACAAAAGAAAAGTTTGTGACTTTGGGGAGCTCAGATGAAAACTTGACCTCTAGGCACACAGCAAGGAAAAAGTCTTTTCCATTCTCTTGTTATTTTACCTTTGCTGGCCTTTGGAGGAAAATTTTCTAAAATTACTCTTGCGCTCTACAGTGAAATCCAGTGTTGTGCTTTGGGCATGATGATCAAAGGTTGTCTGTCTTCTGGTGCCTCCACAAATGAGACCCTCCAGCCATAGACAGCTTCACCAATCCATTTGAAAACAACCAACCACGGAAATAAGGGAGGACAAGTTTTCTTTCCTTAAGCTTATTTCCCATAAAGCCTAACTGTACTCTGAGTTGGCTGCTTGGCTCAAGATACAAATCTGAGTAGGAAATGAGGCCTCTTGGCTGTCTGGCCACTAGTGCTGTTGCACCAAGTGAAACTAAGAAAGGTAATATGAGCACTACTGACACCACCTCCCTGCAGGTGGAAAGGAAATCTGCCCTCAAATCTCTGACCTCGAAACAGAAAAAGAGCAGTGTAAGTTTCTAGGAAAAGAATTGTCTTCATCCTGCTTCCCCAAAGAAGAGATTAAATTTTTCTCAAATCCTTCTTCCATGCAAAGACCCTCCATATGTCGACCAACCATGTTCTTGGTTCTGCTCTAGTCCCTAAAGGGAGTGGTCATGGGGTCATCAGATAAAACCTTTCTGTACCTAATGTTCATATGGAAAACAAGTCAACAGAGATGGGACATGTACATTTTCAAAACAAAGAGCTGTATTTTCTATGTTATCATGGCTAATCCTTGTTTTGTGAACACCTGGAGAAATGGGCAAGTGGAAGGACTGGAATAGATAAATGATTCATTCAGCCTTTGAACTGACAGGCCATAACATTTTTTAATATGTCACGGATATAAAGCAGAAGAATCTTTATATCTTACTAGGGATTTTGTAGGATCTAAGGTTTACTTGCCCCATTTGACCTGATCAGAGCAATTCAAGGACCAATAGACTGTCTATGCTTTCAAAAATATATATATATATTCTTTGTGTTTCAGTTTTTATACTGTAACACTCTCCCCATTGAATCATCAGTAAGGATTTCATCCTTAAAGGTGACAACCAGTAAAAGTTTTTTTATAAATTATTGTTATAGGCACAGAAATGTTTTATGTTTATACAAACATAGGACCTTTATGAACATGAGATTATCGTACCTAAGTAAATGGGAAGAGATCAGTATTATACAGCTGGAGTGGAAACACAGAGTATCTTAGAGGTACATGCTGAAGCACCTACTACAGATAAAGCAGTTAAAAATATTATTCCACACTACTGCTGTTGGCATCAGTCAAAATAAATGGAACCTTCTTTACTAGGAATTGTCATCAGTTTCCCATTTGTGTTGTAAAATTAGCAACTCCAGCATTGTTGGGAACAGGGAGGAGAAGACACACTAGAGTTTAAAGTTTTCTGAGTTTTAAAAATGTTTTTTCAAACACTTGGTGTTTTACTACATTAGTTTAAGCATTGTGAAACATCCCATCCACCCTTGTAATTAAGCTACTGTTTATTTGTTTTTATGGAGTTTAAATTAAAACCATGATTTTTCCTACCTAAAGGGAAGCCAGGGTTGAGCAAACATCAAGAAAATCATAAAAGAGAAACTTCTGTATGATGTTGCTTGTTTTTTCCTATAAAATATAAAGGATGAAATCCTAGCCTATTGAAGTCATTGGGAGATTTGTAATTGACTTTGAAAGGCCGAGATTTCACCCTTAAGAAACAAGACTAAATTTTCCAAAAGCAGTCTCTGATTCGGAGTGCTTGTGTGTGCCTGCTTGATCCTTTGACTGTGCTGAGCTTTAATGCTCTAGAACTCAGACTTGCTGATGCTCAGCACTTCTAAAATAGGCTCTCACTTGTCTTAATTTGGATGCTTAAATCATCACTACACCAGGAATTAAAAGCTGCCTTTGGAAATTTTTAGCCTACTTCTTTAAAATGAGGTTCAAAAAAACATACTGTGCATATCAGAAACTTTGTTATTGCTAATAAAATCCGCTGTGTGGAGTAAATTGAGAGCAGAAGTGAAAATTGGCAAGAGATATGATCATGCAAATAGCACTTTTTCAGTGTTGCCCTGGTTTTTGTAACCCTGCTTCTTTGGACATGTTGCAAAAGGGGTAAAGAGCTAGTAGGATATTTCCATCAGACTCTATTAAGAGATAAGAAGAGTCTGAAACTACAGAAAGCAGAAGTGACATATTTACGGCACTTACAAAAGAGAGGTAGAGAGGATGGATTTATTTATGGGGCACATTTAAATTTAGACTGCCAGTTTCATATTGTTTAAACAAATTCCTCATCACAAACTGTTTTTTTTCCTTCCTGAAGCCACGTGCTTACCACGTTGCCATCAATCATTATCACCTGTAAGAAGAATCATATGCAATTGGAAATTAAAAATGCTTAGGCACTATGGGTTGAATTTTTGAAGGTGTTCCACAAAAGGTACGTAATTATCTTTGCTTTGCTGTCTCCAGCAGGTGGTGAGTTTTTTCCTCATGTTTCCTCCTGTGCTGTAAGCACAGGACGTGGCAGATGAGAGAAAGGGAGAATTTTTTAAAAAGGAACAAAAAAGAAAGTTCACAGTGCAGCTGACTTCTTATTGAGATGGAATTTAATGAAGAAATTTGGCATAGCTCCATATCACTGGAAGCAGAAGAGTTCCAGGGCTGTTCAAGAATGTTTTTCTTCTTCTGGAAGTATGGAGTATTTGGGAAACCAAGAAGTAGCCAATGTTGCTCTTTAGTATTTTGCTCTGTGTCAAATATCTACAAAGAAACAGGAAACACCCATGAGGATGTTACACACTTGACTTAAAATCCAAATCCTTCCTTTCTGCTACATGAAAGAAGACACAGCCCATACACTAGGATAGGTATATAATGACCAAGATAGTTATAGGGCACCAGATCCACGAGAAAATAAGGATTGATGTGGTTAGCATCACTTTTGATTCCTTCCCTTATACAGCTGAGATGTTAGCCCAAAGTCCAGAGCAAAGCTTAAATTCATATCTTCAACACCTCAGCAGATGGAACTACTAACTGTCCTATCAAACCTTTACTCCATTCCTATTCTACACTCCAAATGCAAAAAAAAAAGGGTGTTTCTGGCAAATAAAATGAGACTAATTGCTGGCTTTTCAGATACAGAATACTTCTAGGAGAGGAAATATATGTGTTGCGGATGGCCTGACTTGATGAGTGATTCTTCTTATGTATTATTTTCAGGAGACCAGAAGTATTGTTCTGGAAAAGCAAATAAAAATATGCCTAAAGTGATGTCTCTTTTCTGAAACACACTGAAGAAAGAAATTAGTTTCAAAATTATGTCAGTTAAGATGTTTACTGTTCAGTTCATCTCAGGTTAATGGAACATCCTGCTCTTGGATATCATTTCTCTCCTCTTAAGCTCTAAGTGTTCTGAGTTCAAAAAGGCAAGTTTTTATTGATTAGAATGAAAATGCATATACATATACTTTTTATAACATGTTGAAAATTTCCACATCTTGTGTATTTTTTATAAAAGGATCAGACCAAGAAATAGCTGGGGGTTATGTTTCAACATGACACAGAATTAGTAGACACTGTACTGCAATGTACAGTCTTGTTCCAGACAGAACCAGATACATGATTTAAAAATTGCCTGATGAGAACTGTTAGGACTGATGTTCTTTTTTTTTTTTTTTTTCATTAACTTGTTTAAGGCTTTATTCTCTCTCCAGTTCATTTCACACAGTCTTAAATATACTTGCACAGAATGAAATTAATCTGGGAGATAATACCAGTGTGTTTTCTGCAAACTTTGTAAGCAAAGGAAACAAATCATACTATTATCTCTAAATTCATTCATCATTAAGATTTATATTTCAGGAATATAGAAACTGTGAAGACCCTGTGAAGACCCTACTAAAACTTTTTATTGGGCAATGTCCACTTTTACACAATATAATGAATAAAATGCAGTTTGAAATGTCCTTATCTTAAAAATCTCTATCTGTTGCATACAACTGAAGTTTCTAAAATTAAGTTATTTTCCCCTGAAAATGTATACTTTTTTTTTTTTTTAAGGGAAATAGTATTTCACATGAAGAACCATCCAACAAGAACGAGCAATAATTAATATTGAGGAGTGTTTTCCAGTGTGCACTACAGGAAGATGTAAACCTTGTGTATAATCTGAAAATCTGTCAAGATCACAGTCAGTCCAGTCAAATACACATAGCTACAGCAAGTTCTTGTGCTCAAGAGAAATGCTATTTAAAATCATTAAAAATGTCTGCAAATGGAAAGTCAACAAAATTGGACCCAGACACATTACACACACTGATACATTGGTGTAAGAAAGACAAAGCTTCTACAATGAATCCTCCGTATTACTGCAAACTCTGGATGAAAATGGAGTAAGAATAGAAAAATAAACAAATAACGAAGTCCTATGCATAAATATCAGAAGCATTAAAGGCAAAAATATTTAGTTATAGAAGAGGAATTTTTAAAAGCAAAAGAAAACATAAGCCTGCAAGGCGTCTGTTAAAGAAAATCTTTTATTTCATTACGTATGATCTATATCCTGATTGCTTTCTATGTATGTCTGTATTTCTATGTTTTATTGTGGCATTTTCAAAGGAGCAAAAGGAAAACAGGTAGCAATGTTCAAATAATACTGACTTTTCCTTCAACCCCTTTGAAAACCCTAAGGAAAATGTGCAATCTGCTACCCTCATTAGCCTGCTAATTAGTTTTGTTGAAGACAGACAGGAATGCTGTACTGGTTTTCCATAAAGGTATGAGAAGATGACATATTTGTGACTACATTCACATTACCAGAGAGGGTTTTCCGACTCAGTTATCCCACTGATTGGCCAAATAAAAAACATATATCAGCAGTTCATGTCCCAAAAGAGACATATTGTTATGGTTGAATTTTTTTAATAGCTTCGTTCCAAAATTTGAACAACTGGACTGAATTCTGGCCTCCATTATACTGTGGCATATTTAATAAAGGAAAAGTCTTTGTGCAATAAGGCATTATCAGGCCAATCATGGGCCATTCATACATCTCTCTGCTTCACAAATTTTATATATATATATATATATATATATATATATATATATATAATAGTCACATGTTGGATCTTAAGGACAACTATGATGATTTTGAGGAAGAGCATTCCTCAAGAAATAGCATTTGTAAATGGATAGACTAAATGGCACTAAAATTTATATCAACATTGTGCAAGAGTGGAAGAAATAAAAATTTAATTTTAACCCGTATTTGGAGGTGGTTGTAGTTGGCAAATGGTTATTATGGAGACAGGCAATGGACAGCATTTCACTGACATCTTATTCTCATATTTATAAAAACATAGGTAGGCAGATATTCTCCTGAGGCCACTACACATGTCATTCATCATATTTGTAATTGCATTATTAAAAATAAAATACAATACTTCCTCATGTCAGGAATCTTTGAGTGTGAAGGTTGTTTTTTTTCTTTGATCTCTTTTTTTGGTATTGCAGTTTAAATCCATGTTCTTAGAGCACCACATAAACAACACTAAGAAAACCAACTGATCAGCAAAGTAAACAATACTTAGACTAAGCTTAAAATGGCACTAAAAATATACATTCTTACTGTGGGCATACTATGCAAATTTTTTTATGTCTGTTAAAAAAAAAGTCAATTCTAGGACTATATTTAGAGTTAAAATTATGGAGAAATAATGATGCCTCACTTTTAATAGTACAGTTTCACTATTTGTGAGGAAATAGGCCTTTTCTGTGCAGAGGTGTCGAAAAGCTGTCTACAATTGAATAATATTAATAACAACATTAATAATAATGGTTAATAATATTAACTGAGCTATTCTTAACAGCATAGAAGTTTAGACTTGCTTTGAAGGTCAGCTGTTCTAATTAAACATTGTATTCTAGCCTGTCAGTAAATTTCCACTCTAAACTTCGTTTCACAGCCAAAAAATTCTTCTTAGGCAAGATACTTTTTTATACACATCTGTGTACTCTATGGTTTGATCTGAAATCAGCCTCAGTTACAATAGTTGTGGAAAAGTATCTCATCAGCTGGTCCTGTTTTGTTCATAGGTGATGTTGCTTGAGTTTGGCATTAGTCTTCATTCTTCCAAGAAAGTAATTGTTGTGATGTATCTGAGTGGAACTGAAGTAGTATTTTGCTTTCTGATTATTTTTCCCTTTTCAGTGATTGTGACACTACTTTAGTGTGAGAACATAAAGACTAGCAGAAATCATAAAAGCAGATGGAGAACCAGTAAAAGGCCACCCATTTAAAAAAAAAAAAAAACAAATCAACAGAGAAATAAAAGTAATAGGATTCAGGGTGCCCTTTTACCCTTTAATTTTCCCCGTGACTTGGTATCTCATGAATCATTTCTGTAAGGCACACAGTTGATGGCAGATGAGAACGTTCAGTCACTTTTTTTTAAAGGGGATAACAAAAGAAGAAGGTCCCACATTTAATTTTTAAATTTGGGAAGTACTGCAGAGCTGATCCAAACAAAGCAATAAAGTGGTACAACAAAACATCAATAAAAGTACTGTCTTCACAGGAAAAAGTACCAAAGGAAAAGAAATGTCTTGGTGTTCTAATTTCCCCTGGTGATATTTTCCTTTCCTTTTTCATGCGCATTATGAGATTATTGTAGTTGAATTGTATTAGAAATGTTTTACACAGAATTGGTGAATAGAAGAGAAAAGCTATTAAACAGAGGCCTGACTTTGGCCTAATGTTTAAGCATGTGAGCAGTTCCATAAAAATTCACTTTGATTCATGTGAATAACTGATATAGACCAGTCAGCACTGGAGTCCTGGAGGCAGAACGGTTGAATATCCATTCCTGTGGATGTATCTGCAATCTTACACAGTCCTACACATATCTCAGATGTCACTACCTACCTTTGCTCTTGTGTCCTACTCTCTATATGCTGCAAGCATATTTTCACATAGTAACACCATTGCATTCCATATATAAGTTTCCAGACATTAACTAAAAATGCCTACAAATATTATTTAGCCCTTATGTCATGTTCTGTGTTTTCATATAAACTTTAGTTCTATAAAAAACTAATAACCTGAGGATTAAGTGAAACAAGTACTCTGTGTACTCCTTCACTAATCATGTGCCTCTTCAGAACAATTAACAATTAGTACTAATGCTTGTCGAAGATGAAAATAGAACCACTAAATTTATATTGCTCTCCCCTGTGTTCTTTTTGAGCATTTTAAAATTCTTTTTTTTTTTGTTTCTGTTCCCTGGCATGAACTACATAGGACATTGATATTTTTAGACTGAGTTGCCATTACAATAAATCATTTTAAGGATTTTCAAATCCAAAAGGAAGAGGTATTTGAAATATGTTAGGCCAAGGAGACACCTTCTACATAATTCATTATTAAATGTAGACCAAGTCTAGAGATACATCGAAACTAAGACAAAAACTCAAACATCCAAGATATAGTTTTATTTGCGAAACGAATTGTCATCCAAGACCTTCAGGTATCTTTTCTTTCTGTCCACAGTTCTCTGGGGTCCTAACGTTAGAGATGCAGATTACTTTCCTGGTAATGAATGAATGAATGCCAGAGACACCCGAATCTACATGTGCTAAAAATTAGCTCAGATGGAGATTTCTAAAGTTAGGTGAGGTCAAGCTCACCAATCAGTCCTTGAGATGAAAGGATCAACAGATGAAGCAACAGGAAAAAAAAAAAAAAAGTCACTTTTCATTCTGTTCCTTTCAATCTTGTAAGTATGATTGGAGCAAGAGTTTTCTCTTTCCAGAAAAGTTGTTCACTTCTCCTTCAGTGTGAATCTCTTTGGCCTTTCAGATATATTTCTGGCTTTCTGTCAAAGGCAACAAGGAAAACAAGATTTCTGTGCATCAGAAGTTCTCATCTACTTCATTCTCTTCTTTTCACTTTCCCAGAGTGTTCTCTTAATGTTATTTTGTCTTCAAGAGATTTGCAGAATCACCAGGGTATGGTCCTCTCTCTTTTCCATCTGCTGAACCAGCTGCCTTAATTTTCCTTCCTCCTTATTCTGTTGTTTCTTCTTTCTCACCACCCTTGAATGACTACTCTTGTTAGCCTGCTTAATATATTAATTCTTTACTTTTCACTCATGTCCCAGGACAAATGAATTCAGGTGATTTTGCAGAAGAATAGAGCTACGTAGTCCAATGAAACAGAGAGGAACATGTATATTTCTGATTATGATCTAGCATATAAGTGGAAAAATTAAAGCTCTTACTTGAACTACTGTGATAAATTGGCCAGACATTTTGATTAGCTATTTTCAAAAATGATTGAGAACAACAGGAAAGGACAGAGAAATGCTTATAGCTTTCAACCACTGACCTATTGTCTTGTTGGTGGCATTATGTTGTAAAAAGATCCTGGTTCAAGGTCTGGCTTAAAATTTGAAAATTGCTGTTTCTTAACTAATTTAGGAGTCTCAAGCTAATCATTACTTGTAAATTTACAGCTGTTCCATCCATCATCAGCTTGCTAATAGGCAGTGTGCAACTCTCAGGAGCCTGCCATAAGAAATAAGAGCAGTAGGTAGCTGCTACAGCTGGAATCCCATTCCACCTCAGGAGCTTCTTAACAACATTCTCAGATGTGTAAATGATCCATTAGTAACCAGAGGGAATTGCTACAAGCATAAAAAGCTGCCATCACGGAATGAGATGAACCTTGCACATTGTGATGAGAAACTGCTGGAAGAGAGAATCCCTGTGCTCCAAATCAGCACTGCACAGGTCAGGAGGAGCAAATTTGCAAACAATTATCAAAGACAATTCTCAAAAACCACTGAACATTAATGAAGGTCTGTTGTCTTGTGTGAGAAGTTGCATGGAATCTGTCAAATCTCTGTTTTTACTTCTAAGTCTTAGAGTCCTTATGACACCTCAGTTGTTGCTTTCATGGCAGAATAATTATTCAATCCAGCACATGAGCCACGGTAGCTTCCCTTTGAATTTCTTTTTCTGGCCTGGCTCAAAGCCTATGTGATCTTCCTGTTGTCCTTAATGCATTTAGTCATTTCCCTTCTTCTTGGCAGCCAGTTTCTCCCTGGCCCCCATGATTGTTCTTCACTGCTCATTTCTCTAACTGCTCTGTCAGCAGCCCCACTGGCAGCTCGATTTCCTCATTATCAACCATTACATCAGGACTCTTCCTTTTCCATGTTTGCTTCCTTATTTATTTATATGGATTTTTGCCTTCCATGCCTAGATTAACTACTTGGAATTTACATGTCTGTACTCCAGCCCTTTTAGAATTATGATCTCATTCATATTGTTTTCCTGTAGAATATCTCATCTAGATTCATTTGTTCATGAAGTCCAGTATAATCAAAGCAAGTTGTCTACACTTCTTCCTTTAATAACCAAATCCCTCTAAATGTTCTGCAATGACCATTTCATCTAATGCATCCAGAATATAATTCCAACATTTCTGCTTGCTTTCCAGTCACCCATCACATGGCCATTGCCAGCCTCTTTTTTAGAGTGTACATTCCTTGACAATTTCTTATATGTTCTTGCACTTTTTTTTCACCCCATTCACTGTCCCCATACTTGCTTCTTGAGTTCGTAGACACATTGTTGGAAAATCAGAATAACTGAAGAAAAGAGGAGGAAAAACCAGGACCATTTAATAAGTTCTTCTTCTGGGTAATTTTATGACCTCATTGTCATGCTTTCCTCTCCCCTCATGACTTTCTGGCTTGTGACACATTGAGTACAAATGACATGTTCTTTGAATAATTTTTTTTTTTGAGAATCCTAGAAAATTCCTGGCCACACAATAGATAAAAATGATAGAAGCAATTTTTCTGGTTTTAACATTAAAAAAGCAAATTGTTTTTAGACACTCATGTGAAGGTTCAGAATAAATTGGTAGAATTGTTGGCTGAGGTTGCACCTATGCTATGTAATGGGAATTCCTTCCCATTTCCATCCTAAACAGTCATAAATTCTTAAGGACAATCACCATAAGGAGAAAAAAAATACCAAAAAAAGTTTGGTTTTTTTTTTTTTTGTTTTTTTTTTTTTTGGGAAGACACAGACATAGTCAGATAATATCACTTGATCTTGTCTGGTTGTTATTCTGGCTGGTTGCAATACCCAAGACTGCACTTTCACTTCCTAAACATTCTTCCAGGGACAGAAATCTGTTGATGACTCAACATCACCTCCAGAAACTACAACCATTGTTCTCTGAGGGGTTTAGTTCCTGTTCTTTTTCTTTTGGTTAGAAAATTGCAATGTGTTTTTAATCTCTGTGTCTAACAGATCCAACAACAATGTTAACAAATATTGTTTTTCAAGCATGAAGTGTAAACATCCCTGATAAAAGAAGAATTTTCTGGTATCTAGACTGTTTCAAGAGCAATTGTTTTACAAGTCTCCACTTTTTTGGTTGTTCTTTTATTCATGCAGTACATAAATTACAGAGGCAGATTTAGCACCAAGGAAATATACAATGTGTCAAGAAATCTAGGTGTGATTGATTTGACTAAATGTTAGTGACTCCTTCTAAAGGAGTTAGCAAGGACCCTGTCACAGTCAGTGCAAAGAAGCAGTCGTGTCTCTATTAAGTTCATCCTAAATTGGATATCTAAAACAGATTGAAGAAATGTGCCTTTTCCCTCTGTTTACAGAAGAGGCATGAAGAAATTATTTCTGATGTAGATAGCTATGATATACACATGCAACATTTACTGATAGAAATCTGATCTTTAACCCTTTAATGGCATTGTGGGCCTGACTGTTTGCCAGCAGCAATTCTACAGATATAGACAACTGTCACTTCCTCCAAGGCCTTATTTTCTAAATAAAGACATTCCAAGAAAACCAGATGACTGATCAAATGAAAGAAGAGCAGTCATCGTTTAACTTCACTTTGCCCCAAATTCACTTTATAATTATGATATAAAATGTAACCTGACCATGAAGAAGTGTCCAAAGCCACTATTAAGCAGTCATAGGACAACTCTTTCCTGAATCAGAGGACAGAGGGAGAGCTGGAGGTACCTGTCTTCTTTTCTTTAGCAAAACCTGCCTTTCTGCTTCACAATTCAGTTTCACTACCCACTCAGATCTCAGAAATATATGTTATCCAGGCAGGAGGATTTTTTTTTAATCTCTCATCTGTAAGTAATTCCCAAAGATGAATTCACAATGGCCATATAAGTATGAATCATAAGTGATTCTGTCATTCACTGATGAGTTACATTCTATATGTTCAACCAAAACCCAAGTCAACACTTAAATTTAATAAAATAATTGCTTGTAGAAGAATACAGACACATTCTTGTGGTAGGTCTTATTGAAATGATGCCCAGGTTGCCTAAAAGGGCAGTATTGGCTGAAGGATAAGGCAACCTTTCTCCGTCAATTATCATGGGAAGTCTACCTGTTGAAGACTCCAAAAGATGGAAACTACCAAACAAAATTTCTAGAGGTGATTTCCCACTGCACATGCTTAAATCCCTTATCTATAAATCCCTAAAATATTTATATGTTCTGCTTTTCTTTCCATCTCTACATTCACCTTGACATCACATATAGTGGTGATTTAATGTAGATGCAGTTTGAGTTGAAAATACAGTAAATCATGTTACTGTTCTGAAACTTGTTCAAAAAAGCATGTCTGTTCCACAGACTTAGGGGATTTTTAAAAGAATTTGAAAGGACCTTCTTCTTTGCTGTGGTTTATTTCATTCATTTTACCAGAATAGTGGGGTTAATGATGTCTTCTTGAAATGGGGAACAGATGGAGATAGGCTGTCCATGCCATGCCAGCCAAAAAAACATTTAAAATATTTAAGAAAAATAAAAATGGGTGGTTCAATTGTAAAAGTAAGCAGCCTAATTTGCCACTTTAATCTGCACAAGGAGCATCCAGCTTCACAAATGATTCTTTCACTTAATGAAATTAAGGTAACAAAGCTAATCAATCCCATCAATGCAGTGGAAAAGAGGATTTTGAGTGAAAAGCCATGAAAAATATACTGTAACACATAACTGAAGGAATTCTTCTTATGATACTAAGTATCTCGCTCTTCAGAGTTCAGACACAGGTACTTCTGAATGCTTTTGATTTCAAAGTCTGCCTATCAGCTTTTCCATTGTTACTGAAGTCTCCATTTTTAAAGCTTGCACTTCTGAAAACTCAATGGGTTCCTAAATATGAATCTCAGACTCTCTTCTAGCCATCTGGTTTCGAAAATGTTGGTTCAAAATGTCATGCTTTTGATTGATATCTAGCTCACAGGGAGATTTATTTGACAACACAACACACATTCTCTGAAGGTCCTGTAAAATTTTGAAACAGCAAAACATGTTTTCAAAATTAGCTTAGTAATTTGGCACGTAATTTCCATTAAAATTAATGAGTGGGATGTCCAAATGATGTGGCATAGAGTTGCAGGGCACTTTCTTGGTCTCTTTTATTACAGGCAAAAATATCATACAGTTCTATCCATCAACATATTAAAAATAGGCACATTGCATGTCACCACAATCTCATTAAAGTTATCATAAAATCTCACTGTGCTAGCAGTTGAAAACTTACTTTTCATGCCTAGCCTGACTATTTCATATTCACCTATTCTGTTCTGTCCACCTTTTTACAGCATGTCTCTGCTCTCATGATATGCTTAAATATGAACATCTATTTAGACATAATAAGAGAAATTTTAGACAAATCAGAAAAAAAATATTGGATCCCAACCACTGATTTTAGGGGTTTCAATCCCTGGTTGGAAACACAGTGACTATGGCAGCTGAAAGCTTAAGTTGTTTTCCAGAAAAAAGAGAGTATGAGAGAAGCTTTTAAAAGAACCTATTTCTATTGTTTTGATCAAAATCCAATTTGTTCTTCCCTCTAAAGGCACAGTATCCTCGTGGAATAAAAAGCAAAGCCCTTTGTCAGGCATCACCTACATTACTAGCAATTCTGCAGATTAAGCAAGCTCTGTGTCATTGTTTGGGGCCATTGCGACATCTAGTTTTGTATTCCTAAAGGGAGCAAGCAAACTTGATTCTTGAAAACACTCATTTCACTTGAGTCATAATCACTCAAGTCACACTTATGACCCTCCACAGTGAAATACTTTATACTCTGTGTGGGTATTCAAGAGGGAGAGCTGGAGAAATTCAGTATTATAGAGCACATTTTGTATGAAATTCGGAAAATGCTTGAAGTAATGGATTTATTACACTTAGCATTATCACTCCCATAAGATGATTTATTTAGTAATTCTGCTTACCTTAAGCAAGGATACTTTTGAAACCAGGTAATCTATTAAATGATCTGTCTGGTAAGTACTGAACACATCCTAATATCAATCTTGACAAAGGGTAAAAAGTGGCACTCTAATAGTTACATTTCTGGAAGTTTTGTGAAAATTTGGAGTGCATTAGAAAAGAGAAGACAGCCCTTGTGAAAGGCAGACAGAATTTAGCTGTTCCCCAGCTCTTTTGGAAGTAGCTGTATATCTGGGGATGCAGAGTATCATCCAGCTGGGCTGACCAAACATGCATATCTGTAAATCAGGAATAACTCCCCTGTGTATGAAAGACTAGAATAACTCCCCTACATATACTTCTTGGCTGATTGGGGCCTTCATATTCCATGTAAAATGGTATCATACCTTTCTTGGGGAAGAATGTAAATCCTTCTATGGCTTGTGGAGCAACAAAAGGACCCTGCAATGAGGTCTGAAATATATCAACCACTCTTACAAATGACCAAGAGTAGGTCACCAAATAGACTAGATGAACTAATGGTATTTCCCATTCTTAAACAATAGGATTAAGATAAAGAGACTGGGTTAGCCACTGGTGCTAGAGAAGACAAAATAGAAGTCTCAAGGATTCAGGAGATAATTGACTTTTGAATTACTCACATCAGAGGTAGACTACTCAGGTTATAAATATATTCAGGAATCCAAATTGCCTCAAGAATTTGCCACATATAGGTATTTTAAAATTAGACTTGATTTTCCCACTTTCAATGGTTTTGGTCATTATTGTATAGTTAGGTAAAACACCCTTTATATGTAGACATTGACCCGATAGTCCCAGGAAACTTGCTTCCTTATGGCCTTCTTATAGGCTGAAATCCTGTAAGTAGCTAAGAAAAAGTAACCCTATTTCCTAATTATTCCTTTTCAAATCAGAAATCCTGGAGGGATGTTTTGCAAATATGGTATCAAGAGAAAGGATCTGCATTTTAATGATAATAGCAGTAGCTGCTATATGCTATTCTCTCAATACGTGTTCCATACTATGATAAAGACTGAAAACTGTGCATTTAAGTCATTGCCAGAAATCTTTTCAGAAAATGTTATCTGCCTAGAGAAATCTACTGCTACTGCTGCCAGTTTACTTTTTGAAAAATAAATGAAAATTTGAAAGCATACCACTGCTTATTCACTCTCCAGTGTGCAAGTGATCCCAGCTTTCAAAGTTCCATCTTCTACAGAAAGGGGCAATTTCCCAGAAGTGCCTATCATACCTGTATCTGGTCCATAAAAAAGACTCTCATGATATAAAGATAACTTTGCTTGACAAGCTTGAATTTGGTTCGCATAATAATTATAGTTTTGTTTTTTTTTTAAATTTGCCCTTTCACACCATTGTGTAGCATGAACAAAAAAAAAAACCAAAAAAACAAATTACACTACACTGAGCTGAGTTATCATTCAGATAAAAACACTAAGGAAATTTACCGGAAGCGTTCTTCTGTGTGGTTACATCACTGACGTCAATTCAGAAGTTCTGTGTATTTCAAGAACAGACGTGTGTTTTCAAATGTTTTGTATTATAAATAAATTGGCTTTTGACCTGAGTAATGTGATAACTGTACTTTGGCTGTAAATATACAATTACTTATGGCTAAACAACTGTAAATTTCCAGCTCTGAGATATGTTGACTTACAGAAATGAGTGACAGAAGAAAAAAAAAGGCAGAGACCAAAATTATTTTTTGGTTAATTCTTTTTAACCAACATGGTGAGAAGTATGACTGGATATGCTGAGATACAATAAATGAAATCTTAGTGATTTTTCTTTTTACCTTATATATTTTAGTTCTTTGAAATCTGATCAGTGTGTTAAAAAAAATTAAAAAATAACCCAACAAAACTCCAAAACTTCAAACCTGAAATGAAGTGTTCCAGTCTAGAAATATCACTGTCTAACCAAAAGCTTTGTCTTAGAAATCTGAAGCAATGTTACTTTGCTATTACTGTTTTAGGTGAATTGTCCTTTTCCAAATATTTTAATGGAGTACTTAGTTGGCATAGAAAGCTCAGTTGCCACAGCTGAAGGATCTGGGATCAATTTGATCAAGGGCTCTGGATCAGGTTCACAAAACCTTTCTGATACAGATCAGTCTCATCTTGTAGACCTGCAAGGCAAAATATGGGTTAAAGTGAGGGACAAGGTCCAAAACTGATGTAAAAACATTCAGCACTCATCAGTGCCAAAATCTGAATGGATCAAAATTGGCCTCACCCCATGCCTGCCATCTCAAAATCAAGTGATTCTGAAAATCTATTGCCATAATTTTATGTTAAGGTGACACTGACACCTCTCTACCAACTGTCAGTCTTTCAAAATCTAGTTGCTCAATGCTCTCTTCTATTCTGTGCCTTGGACCCTTCTTTGGTGGATTATCTGTTCTTAGATTTGATGCTGCAGATGACAAAACTGCCTCCTGAGTTCATTTGCCTTACAGTCATTATACCAGTTCTGAAGATTTGTATGGATGGGAACAAAACAGTGAGTCAATTTCCAACCTCCTGCTGAGATATTGCTTTTCCACAGTAGACTTGGCTCTCACAAAAATTTTATCCTGGAAGATGATGAATCTGTTGGTTTTGGGGGCTTTGATGTCCTCCTTTCTTCTTTCTTCAGTGACTTCACAAGGGACTATCGGAGAAATGAACCAAATGTTTGTTGAGAAAAGACATTATTCTTAAAGCAATTACGTATCTAGAAGAAATGCTCTAAATACAACTAATAGAGATACTACAAATATTTCACTAAAAATGTCTTTCTTTGAAAATAGTTGCTTCAAGATGATATGTTCATGGACCTATGTTTTACAATTCTTCATTTTTATTTTGGTGGGTGGGTATTGTGATTCCTATTGAAAGCAAACAAAGCAAAAAGACTGAAAAACTGAAACCAGATAAATCAATAGGGAAGGAATAGGAAAATCTTTGTACATCTGGCTAAAATGTGTTAGCACAGGCTTTCAGAGATTTTCTTGTCCCAGAGACAATTCTCTTTGTGTCAGTTCCACTTCTGGAAGAAAAGTGAAGAAGCAGAGATTCCTAAACTGCAGCAGATATTGATAGGTTTGGTAGCTTGAGGATAGCAACAGGCTACAGAATATCATGATCTGCTAGGAGCATCAGCTTGTTGTTACTGGGTATCTCAGGTCAAACCCTAAATCCAAACCCACCACCCACTGAAGATTATTCACTCTGATAATTCTGGAGGAGCTGAAACTCTTGAGGTGGCTGAGGACACAGCTTAGTTCCAAAGTGTCCTGAACACCTTGCACTACATCCTGACTGTGTTCAATGCCTCAACTGCTGTGTGACAGACTAACACCTGACTAGTGATGCCTTCAAGTATTTCTAGTTTTACTCTTCATGTATCTGTAACTTGCTGCAGTTTTGTGCTTCTTACAAAGTGCTAAAATCCTCTGTTCCCAGCACCTTTAGCCAAACAAGGCTCTCTGAATACAGATTCAAGGGCCAATGTGCTAATGGGACAGAACTTATAAGAGATGAAGGGCTCGTGACACAGTGTGCATTTTGGGTGTAGTCCCTGAGAGGGACTTTTACTTGCCCAAATGTACCTTGAAGGCCCTGAATAAATTTGTCCACATTTTATACTCCTAATTTGTTTTGGCCTCTGTTTCAGGCATCACTAACACAGAGACCACACTTACACTATCAAATGAATAGGCAGAAGGCAGTTTAAAATACGTTGAAAATTCAGTCTTTATACATAAGAGAACGTACTTTAGAATAAAACTGGTTGTGAAAGGTACTAAAGAAGTAGAATATGGCATTTTTTGCCTGATTTTTGTCCTTGGTCCATGGCCTGGTGTGAACTTCCCTAAACCCTGTATCCACAAGGTCTCCCTCACATAGAACAGAGGGCTCTGTAACCTATTTGGTATGTACCAGTACCTCCATTAGTGGAACTCTTTATGAACAAATCGATAAAAAACGTTAAGAGACGAGTTCAGTGTTGTTTTGTTTTGTTTTGTTTTGTTTTGTTTTGTTTTGTTTTGTTTTGTTTTGTTTTGTTTTGTTTTGTTTTGTTTGGAAGTTTCTGCTTGCTTTGGGAAACTTTGGTCTTTACAGTCCCTTACTAAAGGTGCTAGGAAGTCTTAAAAGGAAAAAAGAACTAAAGAGGTATAAGCTTGAAGTGCCATCTGGACCTTACTTCAGTAGAAATTTTATCTTATTTATATGGAGAATAAATTAATAATGACAATACATAATATATATTAACCTTTGGAAAATCCCTTTGCAGGGTATATGGAGCTGACATTGATTAAAGGAGAAATCCCACATGTGTTTTTGTCCTGTTCTAAATTATTCAGGTCCTGGCAAGACAGCGCTTCATGCACATCCAAAAATAAATAAATCTTTGAAAAACCAACTGATTTTAGAATGCTGGATTTTGAAGGAGGAAAAGAGGAATTGTATGTCCATCCACAAAATTTAGGAAAATTAATTTATTGTTGGTTGGGAGAAGATTTGTTCCTTTTGCAAAACAGAAGGATTTGTCTTGTTATCTTAATAAATTCCAAACCTTGGGAAATGTCAGAACCACAGAGGGCTGCACTCTTCTGTTTTAATCAGTTTTAGCTTTCCTGCCTGGACTACCTTTACAGAATTCAATAATTCATATTTTTAAGTATCCAGTCTTTTCCACTGAGGAAGGATAAAGATTCTTAGGAGTCAGACACTAGGTAGACCCAAAGCTATTTACCATAAAGCTGGACTAAACGTTGCAATTTTTTGATTACAGAACTGCACAAGCCCTGATCTACACTTCCTTAAGAGGGCTCTCTCATTGTCTTCTGTACAATTCACAGCTTTGTTTTTTCTCGTGATTTTAACTTTTGCATCATTCTCAGCACTTCACCTCTTCAAGGTGTTTTAAAGAACATTAATGAATAAATAACATGGCATTACAGATTACTTATATCAGTGAAACACTTCATAGCTCCAAATAGGGTTGTGATTCCTCTTGGTAGAAGATGATCATCTGCCCTGGCCGACCTCCAGTCTCACAGGGAGTCAGGCAGAGGGTAGCACTACTATTGTGTGATCAGTGGAAGGTTTATTCATGGGCAAAGGACATGAAATTATGAGATGTTTTGCCAAAGATCCTACAGTATATCTGTGGCAGAACCAGGCATAGTGCTCAGGATTAGTCTGAGCACAGAGTGTAGCCTGTGCCACTGTGGAGCTGCTTCTTAGAAGATAGAAGCAGGCATTTTAGGGGTGAGTGTCCTCCCATCCTAAAAGGAGTCATTAAACATAAGGTAGAAAGTGTCTAAACTCTCCACTTTGATCCAGGCATAAAGCCAAATATGGAGCTCAACAACAGACATCTAGAATATAGAAAAAATTAGGGAAAAGGGGTCCCACCTCCTGCTTTTATGTTACAAAACTGCTCAGCTTTTCTTTTGCCCTTCTTTGAAATAAAGAAAAAAAAACAAAAACAATTCCCATTGTAAAGATGAGAAATGGGAGAGGCAAAGAGAAGGGAAAACAAACAAACAGGGGAAAAAAAAGAGCCAAGAAAAGAAATAATATGGATGCTATTATAACTTCTTTGTAGACAAGAAATTATTTGAATGACATCCAGAACCCTGATGGAGCAGTGAAAAGGCAGAATTAGATATCTCAGAAAGTAATCAAATCAGCTATATGGCATTGGGACCTTTTCCATGGCATGTCTTTTCCTTTTTTAGAAAGAGACCCCTACGTTGTCAGTGCCTCAGTCCTCTGTAGAAAGCTTTGCCTTTCTCAGAAGCCATTTCCATGCACTTCCCTTGGACAGTAAGTGTTATATTTGTAATGGCATCAGTGTTCAACCATGGTTCAAGTATTTTTCAGGCATTCAGAAATCTCAGCAGTGGTAAAATATGAGCCTTTAAATAACAAGTCCCTTCAAGGAGAAAAAAAGACTCAGTACCTACAAAGCACCTGTCATCTCCATCACCCTTAACCCTCTCTGGCTCCACAATTCCCTGCTAAAACCAGAACCTCATTCTGCCTCATAAAGCTGCTATTTTTCTTGCTATTTCCCATCTCTTTGTTTCCATGTTTCAAAAGCTGTAGGTAAAGTTGACGTCTTTGGACTGCAGGCCATTGAGGACATGGCATCCAATTAAAGCATTACATTACACTGCCTGTGATGTTCCTGAACACCCCTTTATGACTGATTTCACAGAGCAGAAGTGTTATTACCTGGGACATGTTCCTTTTCTTTTTTTCGAACGTGAAGGAATAGACTGTGATAGCAGCTGATAGCAAGAAAAAAAGGGAGGTGAATTCCCAGGCACTTCACACAAACTGTGCCTCTTGCTGTGTGGAATTGTTCTGACATAGGTGTTGTCAGGCTGCTGGCAGGAAGGCTCTGCAAAACATCTCCCAGGACTTCTTCTGTGACAGCCTGACACTGTGGAGTGCTTTACTCTGCTCAGATCAGCTTTGGGCTGTGATGTGACTATGGAACATGGGCCTTTGAGTGAAAAAGGAGCTGCAGGCAACTTCCAGACGTGGGCACTGAAGCTACATGGGGAGTCCTAATGACCAAATATTCAGGATTCTTAAGGTTTTCCTTTACTTACTATTTAATTAGGTAATTAATTTAAAGAATAAACATGAAAAAGCATTTATTCCAATGGGTGTTAAATTTTAGAAGACTTTAGAACAAATGCTTTTCTTAAAAAAACCAAACAACAAAACTAAGGAATTCAATAGAAACCTGCATGGTTCCTGGCAGAGAAGCAAGCTTCAGAGCTAAGCTTTACTCACAGCTCAAATCAAACCAAATGCTCAGCCTTTCTAACTTTCAGAAAACTTTGGCTAAGTTTCTATTATGCACCTCAATTTTGCCAAAGATGTAGAATACCTGAATTTTTTTAACTAAAGATGTTTTTCCAAGATAGCAGAAGCCAAAATTCTGTCCATATGTCATGGCTGAACATCACCCAATTTTCCTTTCTCATCTTCATGCTATTTACAATATAAATGGTTAACATTAGAAGCAGCTGCAAACTAAAGTGTGTGTATCTAAGCACTGGTTTATTGAATTTGCATTTTAAAAGCCCACAGTCAATTTGAATTCAAAATATGCAGTAAAGAAATCAAATTATCCTTTTAGCTTTCTTCTCCTCAGTCAAAAAACTGCACACATAGAAAACCAACGGCCTAGTGTTAAAAACTGATTTGTTTTTTTTTTCCAAGAGCTTATGGGAAATTTCAATGCCTTTGCAGCCTGGTAATCTGAAATGAGAAAGCCAAAGGACTGCTGAGCTGTTATTTCAAAATCAAAATCATGAGTAAGAGTCATGAGTGCTGGTCCAGTGAAGCATAGACTTCAACAGAGTTGTAAAGATTTATACCAAGAGGGGCTGTCTTCCTGTTTAGCTGGATCATTGTCAGATAAACTGTCATGCCATATTTTTCTTTCCCTATCCATCTTTCCTTTTATACCCTCTGGCATAGACACCGAGTTCTGAGAGTCATCAGGGCACTCTTTTGGATGAGGGATGTTTCCACTTTTAATGACTGACTCCTCCTCTCTTGGTATCCTCTCTTGATACCAGTACCATGCTGACATTGCTGGAGGATTAAGGCAGAAACTGTTAGTGTGGATTTCACCTATTAATGGCTTTTTGGCTTTTGTATCAAGACTGAAGCACTTGGGGCAAATGAGATGCCACAATTTTGTGACTTGCATTTTTCTTCCAGGAGTGCTGTCTCCAGAAGCTAAGTTGCTCAGACGCTGCTTTCCAAATCCTGCCTTGTGGCAACCCAAGTCAGGGATTTGCAACAAGAAAAACTTGCTTGTGAGCCTGGACCCACTCTGGGATGTGACTGCTCTGCTCGTGCAGTGTCTCAGTCTGTACCAGGCTCAGAGCAGCTCACAGCTCCCATAAACTCACACTGCAGTTTGCTCAAAGCCAGAGACACTTCAGTGTGGGTGTCACACCACAAGTATTTATTCCCACCATGCACACCTGAAGTGACTTAGCTGGGCTGCCTGCTTAACCTTTTCTGCTCATAGAACCTGCGGGAGGTGAATGGACTTAGTCTGTGCCATAATGGTTTAATATCATCTCTCAGCTCTTGTTGTCTTTTAGGCAGACTGACTTCAGCCTCGGGCCCAAACAGTGCTGCTAGGGAGAGTCCTGCCAGTGCAGTTCACAACTGCTGGATATATTTCCAGCACAAAGATAAAGGAGGAAGCCCTGAGAGTAGATGAAAGTAGTCAAGCCCTGTGAGAAGGGAATGCATTGTCTTAGCACTGAGTGTGAAATGGGAGTGAAATTCTATTCAAAAGATGAGAAAATAAAAAAAACACTAATCAGCTGTGTAGAAATGCCAGCAGATTCTCAGAGAGATACATTTTATCCCAGATTAGTAGCGAATATGAACTGGGTGTGTGACCCGTAAATTTTAAAGCTGGAGAGTGTTACAAACTTTTGGGTCACTCACCTGCATTACGTAGATTGCACTTGTGCAGCCTGGTCATGCATATTCACATGGCTGGGTTTGGGCCCATTTTTTATATAGCTTCTCTTGTTTCTCCCCTTAGGCTGACTGTAATTAGAAATGGGATCAAGGCTCTGAAGTACAGAGTTGAAGTACCTCTGATGTAGCCCACATCCACAGGGCTTTGCAATTAGCATTTGCAGCTGGATCCATCCACCAGCCTCATTTTAAAATTCATTCTAACTTCACAGAGTAACTAGAGAATTGTCCCACATTAGGAATTTGGCGTGGTGAAACAGCTTTGTCCTGCAGTCCCACTGTGGAGGTGTATGTTTAGCCAAGGCTGTAGCCTGTGGTGAGCCATAGCTAATGGCTTAGGGAAATTTGCCTCTAATCTAAGACTTTCTTATTATTTGTTTTACTGTGCAGGCTTTTGCCTGAACTAGTCTCACCATTGAATTCCTACTTCCCATTCACCACAATGAGCAGAGGAAAATGTTTGTGGTTGTGAGGCCCAGACTGCTCCTGACCTACTGAAACCCTGCAGTGCCTTGGGTTATGTGAGGAGGATGCTGAAGGGGCTGGGACCTCCTCTGCTGCTCTACACAGATGGCACTTTGGTTACAGACAGGAGGTGACCTTCACGTTGGAGAATTTTCCTAGTTTCTAACCTTCATGAAACAATTGTCTTCTGATAGACCCTATAGGAGCCACTCCTGCACGAACTGCAATGATAAAAGCTGGTTTTATGAAACTGCTGAACTTCCTGATGTTATGGACAAAGCAGCATCCAATAAACACTGGCTTTTTGTTAGCAATGGCTGTTGATAGCTCAGCCATTCACAAATATCACACCCATCATTTCTAAATCCTGCGCAGGTACTTTTCCACTGCTAGGAGCAGTTGTCTGCACTGTTATAGTTGGGAAAACATACTAGTTATGTCATAAACCTATCAGCACAGATATAAACTAGGAAGGAGACAAAGACCTCATCCAAATTTGAAGAGAAAAATAAAATTTCAAATTTTCACAGTTTAGATTATACAATATTATTTTGAAAAAGCATTCAAATACACTAAGCTAGTGCAAGGATAATAAACACTCTTTTTATTACATTCATACATGTGTCTTTTTTTTTTTTTTTCCTCTGTCAACAGGAGAAATAATCAGGACAGGACTGGAAAGGAGAGTGAAAGTTGACCCTACACAACAGTTCCCTGAGTAATCTAATAGGAATAAGGTCTTAATAAGAAAGGCAGAAGTTACAGCCTGGCTGGGGAACACAACCAGGGAGATAAAAGCATCAACACATGCCCCAAGAGGAAGGTTGCTCCTATCAGGACCATCACGTAACAAATTAGGAGTGATTGTCCTTCTGAAGACTTGTCCAGGGAAGTTGGACCACTCATAACTCTGTTACCACAGTCCTTTCTGGCTTTAAAACAATATCATGTTGGAGTTTTGGTTTGTTTTTTGGGGTCTCTGAAGGTTTTTTTTTCTTAACAAAGAATGGTCTTTCATTACTGCATGTTGGAAACACTGAGCAGCAAAGCTCATCCTGATCTTTGATAAGTTCTGCGAGGAGAGGAGACGCTGAAGTTCCCATGTTGACTATGAACATTTTTCTTTGTCATTTCACCATAAGCTGAGTATCAGCAAACTGATGTTTAAAACACTGCATCAGTCCAAACTGATGAGATGCTTGATGCCACATTTGACCAAGCTCTGATATTTACAAGGGAATTAAAGGGAATAACTACCAAAGCAATGATAAAATGCTGAACTTGGAGCAATGATCTCGAATGTGTATAAAAGAAATAAGAGTTTAATTTCTTTAACTTATTGTTATCATCTCAGTGCATGAACTTTAAAGAAAGGGGAATGCTCTGACCTCGATGTCTCTTATGCAAGAACATGCATTCCTCAAAGAGAAAGAAGCAAATTATGGACTTTAAAGCTATTCCTGTGTCTAATGCAAGAATTTTTGTTTAGATTATTCAACAAATCACGCCAGTTTTCCACTGAAGTCAGCAGGGCAGCTCACATGGGATGCTCATGTGCCCTAAGTTTGCAAGATACTGATCTCATATATTCATTATTTATTTATATATTGTTATGACGTTCTTGTTTCTGTCTCATATTTGCGTCTTCCTTGCACTTTAAACAAAGCCTCTGTCCACTTTATGCCTATGATTTTTCATGAACGTCAGGATGAATATTGGGGCTCAGCATGGATATGAGTAAGAAAAGTGTATTATTAATCCATTTTCACAGATCTCAGTAAAAAAAAGTCACCAATAAAAAAGAAAATCACATATGTCTTACATTACCCCACATTTGTCTTCCTAGCACAGATTGTAAATGCTGCCCTGTGGTTATGAATTATATTAATTTATTTGCTAGAAAAGTGTTCTGAGAAGCTTCACGAGTCACCAAACAGCATACAGTTTCTGGTGATTGCTGGGGCATATGTTTTCATGACAGGAAACACTTAAATTATCAAATACAGCTCTTTAAAAAACAGTGTAAAATGTGCAGGTGCATGAAGGGGCAAAAAAAAAAAAAAAAAGAAAAAAGAAACCCCCTGCCCATCCCCAAAATTGTTATTTTGATAGAAAAATAAGAAGAAAATGGACTTTCAAAGCTAAGAAACCAAGTTGCCAGTTTCTCTGAACAACAGAGAAACTCAAGTTTAGTTGGTAACTTTTTTATAAATAAAGTTTTTATTTGTTCTTTGTTTTTATTGGACTAAAGGACTAAACTAGCACTCAGTGTGAGAATGAATTTAGCCTAGATAACTGGGCCTACCAATCTGCATAGACAATAGAGAATAAAGGTTCAAATAAAGGTCTGTATTTTCAAGTTTATTATATGGGGGTTATTTTCAGCTGATTAACAGTCACTAAAACAATTGTGCCTGGTATTAATCTGCAGTGATTCTGTTCAACACAGGTTTAACACTATAAATTTCTTATTTATGAATGTGATAGTTTACATTCCAGAACCAGAGCTGTCTTCTCTGGTCAGGTGGTGGGGTCAGACAGACACTTTAGGGCATGACATGGCACAGCTCTCTGATACCATGACCGCATTAGAAACTTCAAGAAGTTCTCCTGATGTTTTTAAAAAAGCATACCCATGTCCATCCTTCCACCTTCCATGGGACCAGGTGCCCAGAGCCCCACCCAGCCTGGCTTTGAACACTTCCAGGGATGAGGCATCCAGAGCTTCCCTGGGCAACTTGTTCCAGTGTTTCCCCACTCTCACCGCAAAGAATTTTACTGTGTAGTTTTATAAGTTCTTTTCTAAAAAACAAAGTAACAAGCAAGAAAACTGCAAGAGTTATTAAATAGCCTTTACCTAGCAAGTCACAAATGTGACAGCAGAGTTGTTGGATACATCATCAGCTTTCCTTACACTGAACTCTAATTTCACTTATTATTTATTATCTTGCATTTGTGGATTACATCAGATCTCTGTACTTCATGCAAACTAAAATATATTTATTTCCTCAGATGCTTTAGAGAAAAACAATTTCCTTTGGAAAATGATAGGAATACGACCGAAGTATTTTTTTCACTATCTTTGCAATAGGAATATGGAATTTTTACAAAGAACAAAGCTCACAGTATTTCATCACAATTTTAGTAGATATTTCTTTTCCCTAAGAAGGTTTGATGTGTCACCAAGAGTCATGTACATCCTGAGATGTGGTGTGATAGTGATTCAAATAGGTTTTTATTGATAATGCTGCCATTTGTTGAAAAAACTTCAAAAATTCTTATAGAGAGCATGCTTTCTCTTATTTATTACTTTTTTGCCATTAGAAATATTAAAATAACTTGTTTTGAGACCTTAAGGTATCATTCTTAAAAGAGTATTTTTTTAACTTTTTATTTTTTAAAGAATAAATATATGCAACCCTAAAAAAAGATAGCAAAGACAAATTTATCAGACATATCTCAAGCATTAAGTAATTTTGAAAAGGAGCATAACAGAATTCCCACTGTAGACAGTAATGTATTAATTGTTAAGCACTTTTATTCAGTGAAAGTATTTAAACACATACTTGGTTTCATGCATGTGCAGTGTTGCCCCCAGCAATAGAGTGAAACAAGTGCTAAATTTAATTCAGAAGCTTCAATTCAATGGTTTTCAGATAATTGCCTGCAACCATTGTTTGCTGGGGAAACCAGACAGCCTTACTAGAAACCTCAGAATGCTTTTCCATAAATACCAGTTTTCTTCCAGAACAAATGTTTCTACAATTTCTTCAACCAGAAATAAAGATGAGAACTTTGTCCTTTAATTGTTACAACCAGTTATGACTAACTATTATTAGTAATACAAGAGGGAGACAGCATGCTACATATATTCTACCTCTACCAATCATAGTTGTTGAGTCAAAAGTTTTTAATTTATTTGGCATAGTTTTATCATCCACAGGAGTATACTAAAAGGACAAAAATTCCTCAGCTTTACCCTGCTTCAGAGAAAAAAAAGAAGAAAAAAAGAACACATAATTTTCTTCTAATATCCATACTTTATAACTGTACAGACATTAATTCATGTTCTACTAATTGAAATATATTAAAAAATACATTCAGTAAATGGTCTTCCTTCTCAAGCTCTATCACGCTTTCTTAAGGTTAAGTCAACAATAGTGGAACCCAAGATGAAAGATAAATCACATTTAAAAATATTAATCATGAATTGTAAGAAAATATGAGTCAAAATATCAGTGAAGTCACTTTAAAAATATTCAGATCACTTTATAGTTTGCATCTGGTTCTATTTCATATAAATGCAAGTTGGACATCTAAAACCTTTGGGTTAGTAACAGATGCTGTCATGAAGTTGATAATTTTTACATAAGTAAAAGCTACACAGAATAATTTCAGGCCACCCAATGTTTCCAAAAGGCAGCTGCCTGGCACAGCCCAAGATTGCACTGGTCCATGCAAAACTATATCCAGACACTCCAGACATACTTTTCAAATTTTATCATCTGTGGCTTTAATGATGAATTTCATCTGTCAGGTTTTCTTCTGACCAATGGTGAGCAATGGCTCCAGAGGCAGAGGCTGAGGGTAGCTCTCTGTTTGAGTGCAGAAATGTTTGCAAGGTGCCTGTAGGTGCTGCAAGCAGCACTGCTGGAGCTGCACTGTGGAGCGCAGGGGATGAAGGCTGTGAGCAACCTCCATGGCCCAGGGAGGAGGAGAAACAAGTCAGGCATGCAGGTGACAGAGAACAATCATTGTCACTGCCCTAAATGATGCAATGAATCCCATGGATGCCAACCTCACTGGGTATCAGCAGGAACCTCAAAGAGTCTCTGTCTGTGCACCACACATTGTGCATCACCCACACCGTCTGGTGTCTCATGGCTTTGTATTCTAAAGTGACCCTTGCTGCCATTAGCTCAGAGAAAGAGCAGCTATCCTTTCTAGTCTGGTTAAGATTGCCCAAAAGAATGGTTATTATCCTTAATTAAGTATGTCTGCTTTCTAGAAGTGGTTAATCCTTCAATCTTCTCTTTCAGTTTCTGCTCTTGAGAGGGAAATGTTGGGCAGTCTTGGAAAAACAAACTCTTCCTTAAGTGCATTATGATGCACAACAGTGTCAGAGGAGAAACCAAAACCCAAACCCAAACCCAAACTCAAACCAACCAACCAAAAAACCACAAACAACAAACAA
The DNA here is from genome assembly GCA_036630365.1 of Acanthiza pusilla. Classification (NCBI taxonomy): domain Eukaryota; kingdom Metazoa; phylum Chordata; class Aves; order Passeriformes; family Acanthizidae; genus Acanthiza; species Acanthiza pusilla. Next base: position 43,360,910 of record JAXCHO010000079.1, read on the forward strand.
ACAAACCAGTACAGGACAATTTTAAGTATTTGACGTTGCACAAACAGACCCTTAGGTTTTAAGAAGACAGTTCATCTATCACGAGCAACATTGTAAGAGGAAATTGAGTCTCTACCTGCAATTTAAATGCAACCTCCCTGCTACAGAATCATCATGAATTTTTTAGGTTGGGAAAGACCTCTAAGACCATCAAGTCCAACTGTTAACCCAACATCTCCGTGTTCAGCACTAAGCCATGGCCCCAAGAGCCACTCTCACATGTCTTTCAAATACCTCCAGGGATGTGACCCAACCACTTCCCTGGGCAGCCTGTTCCAATGGTTGGAAACCCTTTTGGTATAGAAATTTCTCCCAATATCCAACTAAACCTCTTCTGGTGCAACTTGAAGCCACTTCCCCTCCTTTTGTCACTTGCTGTTAGATAGAAGTGACTAAGCCCACCTTGCTGCAATCTCCTTTCAGGTAGTTGCAGAATCTGAAATATATAGAGAGAGCAATATATTACTGATTGAATCACTTTGTTCCTGATTTGATCAGTTCCTCAGATTTTAAAGTTGTTTTTTGGTTCAGCAAATCTGACTTTAATTTTACCAAGAATTAAACATAGGTCTGATAACCTATAAAGCTATAGGTATTAAATTCCCTATAAAAGGAATTTTAATAAAAGATTCTGTAACTATTAGAGAGAGCTTATACCCACTATAGCACTCATTTCATGTTGCACTTTGAAATGAAAGAAGTAGGCTTTGTTTTGGTACAGGTGCACTACACACACATCATAAACTTTGGGAAAAAAACACAAGAACATCGTGCAGAAAGATAGTAAAATGAAACAAAGGCAAATATTGTGTTTCCTAATGGCAGTCAATTCAGTCATGCATATTTTTTGCCACTTTTAAAAGGATTTATAATCTGGGTCTTCTGGGTGGGTGGGTAGGTTTAGTGGGGAAAAACCCCAAATGAACAAACAAACAAAACTATTCCACTGCTGCTGCTGTCAGCCTCATCTGCACAGTTTTGGAGCTTGATTCTGGGATCCACTGGATTGTGTAAATCAACTGAATTGCAGGCAAAAGCCTCAGCTATGGTGAAGGCAGTCCAGGGTTAGTTACAGCAGGGTGGATACAGCTAAGCTATAAAATAGAGCATTCCACACTATTCTATAACTTTTAAATGGCTATTAAAGCTATTTAAAAAAAGAGCTCTCTAGTAATAGAATATCCATTTACACCAGACAACTTCTTCTGGAAGCAATAAAGGTGCCTATCTGTGCAGTGCCCAGGATAGGTTTTCATTCAGAACAGGCCCATTTTCTATTTAAGGCATTTCACTCAACTAGAGATTCTAAAAGATCAAATATCACACTATAGGTTCTCCTTCACGCTTTGCAAAGGAGCCCTTACAAGCAAGCTGCTTTAAAGCACAGTTTTAGTCACGTCATCTGCCAGAAAAAAGCACAGTGGGCTCTTTGACCTTGGAAAGCAAAGTACACTGGCAGGTTGCTAGAGGCCCATGGGTAGCATCTAAAAGGCATAAAAATATTTATGTTCATTTGTCCATAATTCCCCCCAAATCTTAATACCTCAAAATTTTAGTTTAACACCCATATTCCCCAAGAGGTGTGGAAGCATTTGAAAGCTATTGTCTCTGACTCAGAATTTTTCTCAGTAAAATTGTAGGCATCTGAAAACTCAGATATTACATAGCTCATGGTACCTCTTGCTGTTAATAAATGGAAACAGAGAAGCAGATATACCAGTTTGTTCCACTTAGGTGCAAAGCTCTTCCCAACACACCCAGAGAATTATCAGGCAGTGCTGGCCTTGCTCAGCAATCATCTCAGCCTGGTGGGTGCACCTTGGGGAGAGCAGGAGGCACTCCTGTGGTGCCAGACGTGCTCTCTCTGCAGGATGTTCTAGTTATAATTTACTTTCCTTTTGGCCACATCGCCCTCACCATTCTGATTGCACAGCAAGTCAGGTTTGAGAAAAGGAAACTTTATGAACTGTAGCAGGATCTGAGAGTTAATGTCCAGCTGAAATACAAGCAATCTGTCACCACTGTTTTTCCATGCTACTGCCTCAGCTACAGAGCTATGCAAAATTGGATACCACCACAAGTAGTTATGGAATTCCTGTCTGAATCAATGAGCAACACATTTTCCAAGCCATAAAATAGTCTACTAAAACCAAATCTGGGGTCAATAATACTTCCTATTCCTAATCCTAAATGCTGAGATTACAGCACATTTACTTTCCTTGTGGATGGTGAGACTTTCCATTCACTGAAAGGTAAGGATTTATCTCAAAGCTTGACGCTGCATGACTTGCTAGATTAGAACTGGACATAAATATGTAAAATCAGAAGAAGAAAGTTCAAGTGAATAATGACATAAATACCCTTCTCAGAAAAGTTTTAGGAACATTGTCTAACTTCAGAATCCCAAACCATTGCATTTAAGAACTAAAATACGTGACTTAGTCAGACTTTGGGGCCCCAAACACACAAAACTGTGATATCTTGCATGCAGTTACAGATACTTAACCTTTCCAGAACTCTAGATCTTCAAGTTCTACCTATCTCTTAATTTCTTCTCATTCCATAATGAAATAATAACCATCTGTTAAAGCTGATGTAGGCCTTCTCCTGGTAGCTATGGGCCCAGATTTCACACTTGCCTTGCCTCAGGGGGAATTTCTGAAACCCAGACATTGATCCTAGGAACTAGGTTGATCCAGCAAAACAGAAGGGTCAAGTTTTGAATGAATATATCTCCACTGCTTAGTTTTTCTCTGGATTTAGCATCCTCATGCCTCAATTTCAATAGAAAGGTGTGTATGCAAATGCAACTGCAGTAAGACACCCAGTGGCTTGTCATTGGAATAATTCTCCCTCTTCCACATCTGTATGGCATGGATCTCCACTCTTCAGCCCAGGAACACAGATATCCAGTGCTCACCAAGTGAATCTCACAGCACACAATTTAGCCCCAGGTTCTCAGTTTCCCTACCTGTTATTTCCTAGACTGGTATCCCCAAAAGATATCAAAAGCAAATCCTACCATTCTATGGAGCCTTTTCTCTTTTGTTCAGACTACAGCCAAGCAGGAGAGGAGAATGTTCCTAATTTCCAACCCACTTGAAATTAGGTATTACATTATCTTTTCAGGCACATAAACTGTCTACAATTTTCTCTTCGAGCTAATTAATTCCTGAAGATCCCACAGCCTATATGGCAAACTGACTAATCCGTACCATAATGAGCAATACTTGGACTCTCAAAATATCTCACAGGAATAATACATGCTAACCACACATACCAAAACACTGTGCTATTAGTCAGTGCTCCACACACGTTAATTAACCTTTCCACAATGTCTGTATTACAATGCTCAAAAAAATTATTTTTTAATAATCAAGCCACAGAACAGAGGCTGAGATCACAAGAGTCTGGGTCACAAGAAGAGTCTGGGTTAAAGCCACAAAAGTTGAAATGGAAATTCTGAGCGAGATTCCTTTTCCAACTCCATATTTTATTTTGTTTATGAAATAACTAATTCAGTGGCTGAAAAAATAATTGTAAGATATTCTTGAAAAGTGAATACCACTGAAGTCCTATATTTCATATTTCTTTCTCAAAACAGCTGTTAGAAACTAACAGCACTAAAAACCCATAAAAAACCCCAAACAAAAAAGTAATGGATAAAGTAGAAGATGCAGATTTGACTTAATATGTTAACTCCTCCCTTTGAAAAGTCATACGACTAAAACAGCAGTAGAAATGTCCTTCTAAAGAATTCACCTTCCAATCACTAAGGCAGATGGTCAAAGCCTGGCTAGGCCTTGCATTGTGTGTGCATCAGCTCCTAAACTCTGCTCACTGAGGAGTAACTCAGGAGCAACTGACAACTACAGCTACGTGAGGTAAAACACAAACATGTTGATTGTTTGTGTTTCCCCAAAAGAAACACTTATTACCAAGTTCAAATACCTGTTCTACACAATATGGGATGTAAACTTAGAGATCTAGTCAAGGAAATATTTGTAACATCCAGGGGAAAAAAGCAAGTTCAAAACATCCAAAGAAAGAGAGGGGTGGGTGTTCCGTTAAAAGGGGAGACTCACTAGAAAGTGTCTGGGTTTCTGACCAAGGTTTCAAAAGGAAAGATCATCTCCTGAGAATATGATATTCTCAATCAGAAAAAGAGGGAACTTGTTACATATTTAAAACAATTAGGAGAAATACAGTTAGAATTTAGATTAAATCATTCTCCTGAAAAAGTCTAATTTTTCTTCCTTCCTCCCCCACATACACTTTGGGAACAAAAGTTCCTAAGAGACTACTGGAAAGAGAGACATTGTTTTCAATGTTCTTTTGCAACAGAGAAAATGTTGTACCATTTAGGGTGGGCATTTTTTTCAGTCAAGCATTATGAGGAGCACTGGACTAATAGATGTGACAATGAAGGGATTTTGTAACACCCATGTTATATAATGTCTTGATTTCTGTAGATGGTTTGCAGCAACAGAGCTGCGTTGGACAATGTGAAGTCATCTCTCAAAATAATACAATATGACAGGCCAAGTACATTCTGGTTTGATTTGCACAAGGGATGAATATAGAATATCTCACTGCAGTGCAGCCATTCCCATATTGAACTGATGAAGTCAAAGATGTCTCTAAGTTCCAGAAGTGTGGCAGAAAAACCCTGTGTCATCCAAGAGTGTCTTCTCCTTTACTTAATGGCTAGCGTATTGTAAAACAGCATTTAAACTAGATGTGTACAAGAAAGAAATTTGGGGGGTTATTTCTACATCTCACTGGCAGTCAGCATACAGAAAACATGATACAGTGAGCTCAGCATTTGGGGATAATCATGTAGTTAGGAAGCAATGTTTAATCTAGTTGAGGCTGGTAATCTCTGGATGTTGATGCACAGTGTCATGCACTGCCTTGTAGCATTTCCACATGGGTGATCTATTACTTTGTAGCACTAGAATCTGCATTTGATTTGTTATTCTCTTATCTGCTCCTTAGGGATTCAGTAAATCCATCAGAATTTTACGACTGCCATTCTCTCTGGGCTGTGACACATTCTCAATCAAGGACTAAAATCAGGCTTTTAATGCAGTCGCCACTTGCAGCCCTCTGCCTTGCACTTCTGACAGAGATTTCCAGGGTCTGTGCAGAAGTCTGGAACCCAGCAAAGCACCTCCTGACCACACCAAGCCTGGTTATTGAGGTACATACACCCACTTTAAATACCATGCTTAGGTAAGAACAGCACAGTACAGAAGCTGACTGAATCGCTCATCAGTCTTGGCCAGAGGTGGGAGCAACAGCTTGGGCAGGACCCATCTGATTTTACTCTGCCTCTCCATGTAAATGAACTCCTGGACTCCATCAGTGTTTACAGGTGAGCAAATGGCAACCCTTCCCAAAGCAATTATTTCAGGACGACGGGGATACTTCACCTGCCTCAAATGCTTATTTTACTGAGAGCTTTACAGACCTTCAGTTTTCATTAGCTGTATTTTTTTCCACTTTTTAAAAAAATTTTCAGTGTCACAAATGAAACAGAAATGAAGGTTTGCTGTGCATCCTTCTCTGAGCCCCCTGAAGACCTTTGTTAAGTCAGTGTCTTCACCCTCTTCAGACACTTGGGTGCAATTATACGAAATTCAGTATTGCATAGCAAATAATGCAGGCTCTTATTTACATGTTTTTATTATACAGAGGGAACAATAAAATAGTTGTTGATTTTAAATGATAAACTTTTATTCTGAATATACTGTTTTTGCACAATAATTAACACAACAGTTCTAGGATTATAAACTTTTTATAACATTATTGTACAAATTTTTACAAAAAAATTATTTTTTTCCAGGCTTGTCAAGTTCCACAAAAGTGTCAAGAGAACACAAGAAAAGGGAGAAAGACCTGCTTGCCTTGAAAAAGCAACCAAGTCTTTTTTTTTTCAGAAACGCACACTGAGCATTTCAATAAAAATATCCCAGAAAGCATGATCCAGACATTCCATACAACACAAGAAGAGAAGACAGCTTTGTCAGATCACAATCGCAGTTTCATGGCATCTGAACAAGACAGTATCCCTTTAGCCTCAGTGAAATATTTCTTCAAGATGATGTTTTTCTTTTAAACCATAAACAGGACGGATGCAAGTAGCTGGGAAGAGGGTGAGGCTAACTTTTCAAAACTCTTGAATTGTTTTCAGACACTTTGTTTTAATCTTTTTACAATAGTGTACAATGCGTATTAACAATATTAACATTGTGGTATGAACAAAATAATAATAAATCTGGCCTTTGTTAAAGGCTTCGATGTCTGATGAAGTTAGGGTAGAATTTATCCTAAGAAAGGAATTATTAAAATTTCACCTTAGGACGACATTCCAAAAACACCCGAGTGCATTTCAGTGCCTTGTAGGCATTAATATATTTTTTAATTACCAGTGTGTTAGCATCTGAATTTTTAAGATCAGTGGTACTGAGGTTGTGTTTTGGAATTAAGTCATACTAAGCATGTTTTCTGAGTTTATGTGTTAATGGGAAAAAAAGGTCTTAATGTCTCTTCAGTGACACCAAAAAGCTCTCAACCACAGCAAGTAACACTTGGGTTGCAAAGGTCACTTAAAAGGGATACTGCCTATTTGAAACCAGTAAGGCCAGGTTTTAAGTTAATAAAAGGAATATTGTAGGAAAACTTACAAATGGCAGCAACACTGTTGTTTTTGTCAAGTTAAGCAGTAAAGCCTCAAGCATTAGAAACATGAAAAAGATCATACTAAAATCTTAAAGGTACAGGACCTAAAAATCTTGTCAATCAGACCTGCTATGTCATGTTAAAAACCTGTTACAAATATGGACCACGGTCAGTGTTTTGGCAGTAATGCTGGTTGTTTAAATGAAAAAAAACCAGAAAGAAACCTTTCATGTTAAGTCCTCAAATCATGTTTTGCACAGTACCATGCTGTAACAACTTTAATGGTGGTTATTTGCTTGATGTACAATACACTGCATGACTTCTGTGTAAACTGAACCAGTCCCAACAGTTCCCTTAGTGCTATTTAAAGGATTTGAGCAACCATCGACAGAGCCTTTTATCTGACTTTAAAAACATAACTTTTTACAATATATTGTATTTAAAAATATCTTAATTTAAAGCTTAGGATCAAGGTTCTTCTTTCAAAGACAAGAGAAGATGACTATGATGCACTGTGAGAGTAAGGATACTGTTCTGCATGAGAATTTGTATTTATTCATGTGAGTTATTTCTATCAGACTGGTATTTACATTTTGGAATAGATAAAGTTTATATTGTATTTTTGATGTCTGTTTTGCAATTTTCAGGTATCACAGTATTTAAAAAAAATCTTGACCATCACTTGGATATATTCTAATATATAATTTCAAAGTATTTAAAATACTCAGTACTTTCTAAAGTATTAATCAGATGGGTAAATGTTGGCTAAATGTTTATATAGAATGTTATAATGTTAGCTGGAAGGCTAAATGTTTATATAGAAACATGTTTATTCAGGTCATATAGAGGGGCAAAGGAAAAGAACAAAGTACATTTTCCTCTTTGGATCACCCAGGGGGGCTATGTGTCTGCATGGCATGAGCTTCTTCCTCCTTTTGCAATCAAGCACTCCTAGGGAAGTGGGATGAGAGCAAAAGCCACAGAGGTTTTCTGTGGCAGCATGACTTTGTGCCATTTTTCTTTCTCCCTACAAACTGTAATCAAATGCTTGTTAAGTAACTCCAAATATGGCCTACCAGCATAAGTAAAGTGTTTTAAAATGTTAAAAAGTGCAACTTGTTCATGAAGGGTTTCTTTTGGGAAGCTAAGTGAAAACTACAGAAAACTTAATATACTAACAATCTTTCAAGAAATTAAAAGAGCAAAACCCAAACCAATATGTATTTAAAGTAACCTCAGAGTAAAAGCCGTGAGTGCAGTAAATATTGGCCTAATCCTACAAAACTTGCTCCTCTCATAAAATGTCAATTGACCACATTAAGGAAAAATACTGGATGCAGTCTTAGCGTTAGAAACACTCAAACCAATTTTTGTATCAGGTGGTAACTGGTGCTAGGGTGAACAGAAGTGCAGCACTATGACTGGAAGGAAGAGCTCCAAGTTATTCTTCACCCATATTATCAACATTAGCTCACCTTCCCTGAGGAGGACCTGAAGTCATCCAACACAGTTAATTGTACTTTTAACCCTATGACATTGCTGGATATATATATTTTTTTTAAAGTTAAATTTCATCACTGAACAAAAGTTCAGGATTTATTTCTATCACTCACTGTATTCCCAAACATGAGAAAACACATAGCTGGAGCCAAGGTACATGAGAAACAATGAACCAGCCATGAGTACAACTACAGTAGATATCTGATCGTTCAAGCCATGCCATGGCTTTGAGTAGCTTCTTCACTTTTCATAGGATATTAATGCATGCCCAATCATTTTTTAAAGCTTTTGGCATGATCAAAATTATATCAATCAATTGCCAGCATATACATACCAATGATTTGCTTTTTTTTATTTTTTAAAGAGCGAGTGTATTGTGCCATATTAATATTTGCATATTGCAGTTGTTAGCAGAACTGTACAATACCAGCAGAGTTGCACATTCATTGGTTTAGCTGTCTTGCAATACTGTTTAGTTCTGAAAACTAGAAAAAAAAGCGCGAATCATATTTTGCATCAACACTATGCTACACTGTAATATTGTAATTTACTGCACCAACCTGTGTCACCAATGAGGTTGTATAAAAACAACTTCTAGAGTTATTATTCACAATCAAGTATCAATGTGCATACATACAGATTCAAGGCTCCCCATTTGTTTATATTTTTTCTAATCGCAGCAACCAGGTCATTTTGCTGTTAAATATGCTATTTGCAATAATAAATAGCAACAGCATAAGTTTTAATATTATGGATGGGTTTATATGAAGGAAACAAAGGGGGAACCTGATATGAACCTTAGAGAACATATACTTCCAAAAATAAATGTGTTAAATCTGATTTTTATATTCTTAAAATATCTGTACACAGATTTTCATGTGAGATCACTATTCCATAAAAAATCCACCTCAACCCTTTTGTTACAATAGCTATATTTACCCTATTTTCTCAGCTTTTTCATTGCACAGTATATTCAGAGCTCTGTTTCATAATATAATTTAATATGATTTGATTGCATCACATTGCAATGTTCAATTTCTCACACAATACAAGAATCACTCGGTTATCTTTTCAATGAACTATACTCTACCATCAAAGAAAACAAACTGAAAAACAATAACATAGCATCATCATCATGCAAAATACCCCTGGAAACCAACGTTCAAATATCACAAAGACATTTTTTATTCACAAGCATTTTTGTTTCAGCCTTTGAAGGATTTCGACTAGCTTTATACGTAACTGCATTGTGAAAAGGAGGTGAATATTACATTGAAATTAACATTTTTTCTGACAGAAGATGACACCAAGTTTAAGATGAAAATCTCTTTGTAGTTACACTCTCCAGTACCTTTGTATTTTGAAACACAGTAGTTTTCTCCCTTCCTTCCTTTCTACATACGATATCAACCTACCAAAACTTAGCTGGCTGCATGATTCATTTTGGAAGAATTCACCACTCATCATAAAGCATTCCGATCATGCTGAACTTCTGGTGAAGACTGGCCAATATTTTCATTTTACTCAATTAGTTTGGACAAAACTGATATTAAAAGCAGCCATCGTGGTGCTAGTAATGTGTATTGGGGAGAACGTTTTTCCTTCTTTTTTTTTCGGTTTTTAAATAACTGTTCATGTAAAAGAATAGAAATCTTCAAGATATCCAAAGCTTAAAAGAAATGAAAATCATATACATAAGCTATTGTTAGGGGAGCCCTTTTACATGAAGTCATCAAGATTACAACAACAAACAAACAAACAAACAAAAGGTTTTAGATTTCCCCAATGGAGCACGTATAGAATTCTGTTTGGATGGCATAGATGATGCAGCATTCACACACGTTTAAGGATCCGACACTCCAACATGCAGGCATCGTGGTGCCTTGATGAGTCTCACAACGAGTGATAACCAGACACGAGCACTGCTCTTCTGCTGCTCTCTCTGTAGCTGACCCTCTCGAAAATGAAACTGAGGCTATCGTTTTGGCCAGGTCTTGATTAAGTTATGCAGGTTTTGGTTTAGCAAGGTCATAACTGGCAGCATCTGCTGCCAGATAACAGCCAAAGCAGGACCAACTGAATTGCTACCATAGACCACAGTGATGGACTCAGACCAGAGGCCCCACCGCAGTCAGCCGAATCTTCCTGTCGACAAGAAAAGAAGAAATCATTTAGCATTAATTACAGTGACGTTGCTTGAGAAGTAATCTACAGTTTAGTTTTCAACATCTTGAACTATCCTTGAGGCATCCTTTCTGTTCTTACATATGCTATTTTACTCAAAGAACAGTAAAATAATTCCTGGAGGCTCCTCTGAGTTTTAATACAAACAGTGGCATTATTACTTTAACTATAAACATGGGAGGATTAGATTCTTTCAATGTTTACTGCAGACACGTATGAACTAGATGGGATACTTACACCATCAATCAAGAAATGCTATGGGATATAACTGGGGGCCCCAGTAAACACCATCTATATTCCTTAAAATTACATCAGTTTTAAGATTCTGAGTATAACTTTATTGTGAGAAAAGACAGAAGAACAGATAACTTTTCAAGATCAGAAAACAAATACCAAAATATGTTTATGTCTATTTCATCAAATGATTGCACATCAAAATGAATATGGTCTGCAGGTGAAGATATGATCAAAGAGAATGAAAACCCTTTTTCTGCCTCTGATGCTCTATTCAAGTACAAGAAGGAAATTTTCGATTGCACTATTTGTACATACTTGGTGCAGTTTGATGGCTCTCTCTGAGAGAGAGCTGTCTGAGCATGGCAGAGCTGCACCACTCTGCCATGCATCAGTAACTATTCCTTATTCCACACAGCAATTACACCTCTTTTCATCATTCCTTTCTACCATTAATTGCTGTTCTTTGGTCCTACTTTGCCTGTAATGCTTAATACCTTTCACCTGATGGACTTATTCATTAGTCTGGCTGAAATACATTTGATACCTGTTCTGGAGCCAGTAACATCTTGGACCTTGTTTCTCAGGATTGATACAAACTCTGATTAGTACCTAAACCACCAGGAAACTTTTTCAGCTATCCCCTCACTGCTTTGTCTGACGAGTCTGAGATTCATGGGGAGCTCTGAAGGCTGAAAATATTTGGTTTTTCTCTTGTTTTCACTGTATTCTGTACCGACAGTATAAAAAGACACTTTTCATTATTCAAGAGATCCCAAGCCACCAAAAGCAGGAAAACACTGTAGATGGAAAGAAATTTAGGTATATTGGCAACTCGGGAAACTTCTTGAACAGGAGCAGTATGCACAAGGACAGAAGACTGAATCTGAACAGTAACAGAGACTGGCTGCTGGCAGAAAAATCAGAAAGATTTTAGAAGAGAAAGCAGAGGAAAGCCAACAGGCAGGGAAAACTCTTGGTTCAGAATTACACACCACTGAGGCATATGCAATTTATACTAAATATGCCTCAGAAAAGGCTGGGGGGTGTGTGTGCCTCTATGTGTGTGTATAAAAAGTACAAAGGATAAATAAGAGAGAGTCATTAAACAACCTTTAATTTATTAGCACACCCTTATGCAAAACTTCCCAGTGCTTCCACACCAATGCTAGGAACACAAAATCAAGACAGAGGAATGAAGACCAGTCATCAATGAACAATCCCAAAATAATGCTCATATCAGAAACCAGGTGGTAGGAGAATAATCCTTAGGACAGAGCATTTGTCTTAGAGCTTTGTAAGAATGGCAGTGCAGGACATACAGCAGAAGGGTACTATGTAAGGGATGATACAAAATGAAGCAGCATAAAAGTATTACAGGAAAAAGGAAGTGTGAGGGAATCTCTGTGGGTTAGAAATTTCAGTCTCCTAGTAAAAAATGTAGTACTAGGATTGCACTGCTGACTGCCTGATTAAAGGGATAAATAACAATGTTTTGTGAGATTAGAGAAGCCACATAAAGGCTGGATCGAAGCCTTATCAAAGAGAGAGATAGAAAGCATATTTTTGGATATGGTAAATGACTTTTGGGACAATCAGTCTCTGACTTTTAGTGATGCACAGGGCCTGTTCAGAATTATTAGTTAGAGTTGCTCTGTAGGAGCTTGGTAGACCACCATGAAACTGGATTTAGCTTTATTGTGTGAGAGATCAGTCCAAACAAATTCAAAGCAAAAGGTTTAAATTAAAAGAAAGGTAACTAATTGAAAATTAACAAAAAACAGTTAAACTCCCCTCAACCAACCTCAAAATGAAGAAAAAAGGAAACCCCCTTAAAAAAAAAAAGAAAACCAGGAAACAGAACCCCCTCTCCCCCAACAGTAATAAGTCAAAAAGCAAGTTCCTCAAAAGTATTAAATTATTTAGGAATACTACAATAGATCAAATTAGAAAAATCAACCATTAACCACACACACCCAAAACTCCCCCCCAAAAAATGAAAACACACCACCATCCTCCACCAAAAACACACACAACCCATAAGAAAACCCAGAACCCAAAAGAAACACCCCTGCATGGATCAGTAAGGAACTTAAGTGCTCTACTGTCATAGAGAAAAGGCTAGTATTTCAGAAATCAAGTTTACTCAAATGGGCAAGAACAATAAAGTACATAAAAATGGCAGGTCAGATATAAACAGGAAATAAAGGGGGTTGATAAAGAGTTTTTTATGACCTCTCTGAATAATAGACTGAAAATGATAATAGAAATTTTTGACTAAGTCAAAAGCACAAAGCCATATACAATGTTAGGGCAGCTGCTTCATAACAGAGGTGTAAAGACAGATTTTGGGAATTACAGGGCATAGCAAAGGACTTCAGTGAGTTCTTTGTATCAGCTTTAATGGGTTAAAATTTTAATGGCATTCCTTCCACACACAATGCGTTCTTTAAAGCTGGTAGGTTTCCAAAGCAGTTTGGAAAAAATATGGAAAATCAGATAAGGCAGACAAAGTAGACTCAGTAGATTACCAGGAAATATAACATTCACCAAGAGTGTCCTTTAGAAACTTGGATGTAAAAAAACCAAAACAAGCCCAAACCCAAAAAAACCAAAACAGCATTCATTTCCTTAGAAAGAAACAAAAAATCATGTTGTCCAAAAGCAAATACCTCACGTTGGCTGCCATTCTTTATTAACAGTAGCCTTTTCCAGACATGTTTCTGTCATGTGTTAGCTTTATACTTTAGTTGTATAGGTTCGGCTTAGGCTTTTTGTTTTATTTGGGGTTTTTGTGGGGGTTTTTTTGTGTGGGTGGTTTTTTTTTTGTTGATTGCACTCTACAAGTTCAAAATTCCTAAGGTTTCTGGTCAACAAAGAAGTCCTAAGTGAACTCTGTTGCACCAGATTTGGAGTAGGATGCTAAGATTTCAAGATGCACTGAACTTTCTGGTTTATTTAGTTTGGCTCTCTCACTATTTGCATCTGCATTGTGTCTTGTCATGCAGCTTTATTTCTATTCAAAGCACCTAAAAATAACCCTGCTGCTTCTCCTAAAAGTGACCGCCATTAAAAACAGATTTATCAGTAAAGGCTTCCTCTCAACATGAATTCAATGAACAGCACTCAGTGTTACCTCTTGGTATTTATTATTCTTATCACTGAAATTACTTAGAAGAGTCATCTTTGAAGAAACAGTTGAAAACAAAACAGGAGATTTAAAATTTCCAACAGACGGGAGATGTCTGGAGAGTACAATAAGTAAACTGAAGGTCTTCAACAAAAATTGTGCATAATATGAAGGGGAAACATCTTTATAGTGAAAACAGCATCCAGTATGGACACCAAGGAAGTCATCCTCCACATCTAGAATTATATAGTAGTCAGCTTACATCATCTTGCATTAGATCAAGTATTACAAATTATGTTGATAAATTAATCTTACCACTATATGTACTTGAAAACACCCTCCATTCTGTTGTCCATTTCTATTTGCTCTATGAGATCTTTTTAAACTACATCACAATTTTCAACTGCTCTTACATTCAATAGCCATACAATGTAATATTCCTTTTGGGTTGAAAAGAAGTATTTTAACATCTTTTTCTCTCCTTAAGACTGCACAGGGAAGTTTTTAAAGTATTCACAATTCACAGTAGCAGAGAATCTTGGAAGCCTCATGCAGGAGAGGCATCATCTTATTATGAATGACAGCATTAAACTGTAGTACACAAAAGTATACAAGGTTTATACACATATTTCAAGGCTAGTGAGATTTTAACCTCATATTGATCAAAGCCACATTAAATTTCTGAGGTTTGTAGACCAATTTGCACTGGTAAACCAGCAGTTCTGCCAAGAACAATTTCTAAATATTGTCTCTGGAATCAGTTAATTCTTTTTTGTCCTAGGCCAAGACAAAAATAGTGGCAAAGAAGGTACAGTAAATCCTATCTGAATTAATTTTTTTCTCCCCAGAATTTCACACTGTAATTTTCTTTTGCATTTAAATTGTTGTCAAAACTATAAGAAATATGAAAATATAAAATAAAAGAGGAGAAAGTCTGTTTATGTGCTGATTTCCATGAATCAAAACAATCAACCGTCCCCTGAAAATGAGTGAGATTCCATGCCCAATTTAAAACCAGATTGAGAAAAATATCAGTTTTGAATGGTCTTCAAAATGCCTTTTTGAAAACATTTCCCTTCTTCTTGAGCTTTAAGATAACTTCTCAACTCTTTAATCTTAATGTTATTTTTGAGATTTCTTCTGAAGTATCTTATAACAAAGATATATAGCACCATTTTATCTTCTCTTTACATTATCTTATCTTTACCTCTGCTAGTGCAATTAGACACTGAACTATTTTTAAGCAGTTTCACTGAAATTTTCCAGCCCATTACATTAATCACACAAATCCTGAAAAATCAGCTGGGGATGTCCTCTCTCTGTTGCCTTCAAAATTATGTCTGTATATTAATTCTCTTTGAAGAGAGAGAGAATTGTAAAAGAAGTTGGAAAGAATTATTGATAGCCACTTTCATTTCACCAGAAGCATATGAGAAATTTCTTGCATTAATAAATCACATGTCAAATTTCCTTGCATGCTTGAGGTAGAGAAGTGTCAAATCCAAATGTCATCTCCTTCACGTCATGCCTTACTATGATAACTCTAGATAGGGTTATTTTACAGCATCACACGCTATGAAAATTATTCAGTGCTTTCGGAATGGAAATGAATGCTTTTATAAAACCAGAAGTTCATTGTTAAGCATTAAACCCACATATTCATTGCTATATATCAACATTTCCCTGAAGACATTGCCAGCCCAAAATTTTAAAAATATACATGAAACTATAAATGCATATAGACCATATACACTAAGGCTATACACATACTTGTTACTCCCTTAGAAATGCACTATAACTATTTAATAATCTAAAACTTTGGTTTTAAAACATAATAATTCATCAGAACCCATTGTGCTACTCTGACTTACAAAAGGGTAAAACAATATCTGCCCAAAGAGCTTCTGATCTGGCCTTTGATATCAACCAATTACCTCAAAGTTACACCTTTCATAAACATGTCTTTTAAATGTTTCATATTACATGGAGAACCTTTGCTTTTACTCAAGAGTCATTTCCAGTTCCAATGCATGGCCATTCATAAATTTTGTGTTACCATCCTTTGTCTGGACTACCTCACAAAGCTGTCAAAGGCTACAGCTACCCATGCACGGATGGGGGACACAGGCAATTCCATTGAGATGAATCCAGTTGCTTGGACTGCTAATCACCCCCAAAGCTCCCACTGACATCCCTGGAAGCTGATGGAAATAGGACATTCCCAAGTAGGGGCTAAAACCTTGTACCATTCTTGTCTTTATTCTCAGGTGTGGCAAACAAACCCAGTCTGCAAGTACAAAGTAAGAGTAAGCCATTCAAGGCAGTGATAATGACTATTTTGTTATCCTTGATGAAAAGTAAAAAAAAAAAGCCCCTCAGGTTACTGAACCTGATCAGCTGGATTGTATCTGTGTTGGCTTCAGTGATTTTAATATAACTAGATAGATTAATGTCCAGAGAGAACCCATTTCCAAAATCACAAAGTTATTAAAAACAAGATGGATGAAAAAAAAATTACCTTTATAACTTTCTGCTGCCAAAAGTCTATCAGCTAAAATTATATACTGGGGGTTTCCCATCTCTGGCAGAAAGCACATTTTGGGCATAAAGAATTCAGCTCAAGGTGAGTCTTTGCAGCTTCATGTACACTGGACAGTAGCTTTTTAATTAAAAGAAAGCTATGTGCAGGGCAAATTGCATGAGCAAGAACATGAGATGCTAATCTAGATTTTAATGTGAAATACCACTGTCTTAAAGAAAGGTCTTTCACCTTCTCTACAATTTTCTGCCATAGCTGTGCAAGTTCCTAGGTTTGCTGGAAACTAGATCATTTAAATACAGAATACAAAACTTCAAAATTCCTCAAATAATAAATTGTTAAACAGAATTTTAAGATTTTTTTTTCACTTATGTTCAAGCGATATTAATTGAACCTTCCCTTAAGTACAGAGAGAATATAAATTACTGAGAAAATGACAGTTTTAAATTGCTAATATTTTCAGTACTTCACTACACAAACTCTGAAAAATGCCCTGTAAGCTTCCAGTTCTGCCTCTCAGTTTGCTTTACTTTGATAGACATGTGAGTATCTCCCTCTAGTGGTTTTCAGAACAATAATGTTGATCAGAACCCCCTTCAGTCATGGATTTTATGTTCTTTAGCTCAGCAGTTCTCTTGCAGACATGTCACTAGCACAGCACTCATGCCACTGTCCTACTCCATCAAATGCAGCACAGTCTCATTGCCAAGGCTTTTGTTATAAACCCCAGAGTCTGCACATGGTCAATATACAGGAACTTACATAGTTAAGTAGAAGAAAAAACCCACCTTCTACTGTAATTAGGCAATTAATACCTTTAGGCTGCCAAAAATGAAGAAGCAAAAAAAATGATTTTACTGAATTCCTAGTTTAACCAAATTGATGCACACTATTATCTTCCATCATTACCTGTTGTGTTCATTTGAATGCAGTGAAAACTCCTTACTATTCTCAGCAGCAACGCTCACACACAGCACTCATCCTTGCTACCCCTAAGTAAAGCTTGATTTTCACAGGTATTACTGTCTCTTGTATTTGCTTTGTATCTTTATTTGTGTCTGTGAAAAAAACTTCCTTCTTCTGTTCCTTTTAACAAGGACAAGAGAAAAACGCTTAAAAGTGAAGGATGGGGACTCAGCTGGTACATGTGCAAGCTCAAAGAGCCAACCATATAAACCCAACAGGTTCCCTTGGATGTTCTATGGGAGAGGCCCTTGTGTTTAGTCATTGTGATTTATAAGGCTCCAGACAGGTTTTTTTCATATTTAATTTCCCTTAATATTGCAATAGTAATTTGCTCCAGATCGTTGCTTTTGGGACTCGCTTCATTCTGTTTTCCTTTGTATGCTCAGTAAGTAAAAAAGTCTGCTAATTTTTTAAGCCAAGAACAAAACAAAAAATTAGAGAAAGTAACTGACCATCCACACCACATGAAAACTTGCAGAAAAATGAAGATAGGAGCGGACGTCATGGCAGAGGCACGACTCGTTGTGCATATAGGCTGATCCTATTAATAACGGGCAAAGTAGCAAGTAGAGGAAAGGAAAGAAAACACAGAAAAAAAGACATACAAGATGAGATATCATGCAGATTGCTGGCAGTTAGCAGAGTTAATGTGAAAGCATCCACCCAAGAGCAAGAGATTCACAGCAAATTTTGCAAATAAACTTAACCAAAACGATCCACTGTTACAAAACACATGACTTACACACTGATCAGCACATCAAGCTAGTGAGCAAGAGTTGTACTTTCACACACAATCACATCAGGATGGTCTGGATTATTTACAATGGCCAGATAGCTTTTTGGATGGTTTTTCAACTTTATTTAATCTTTGTCAGCCAGTAAGAAGACTTCCTTTTAGAAACAAAATTTAGTTACTAGAAAAATGCATTGAATACCAATTCTCTGGACTTTTTAAACACTACTGAAATCTCAGTCATTGTGTCTCACTACAAGAAAAGCAGAGAGCATACTGGAACAAATTTTGGAATACAGCAGCCCATTTTTGGAATACAAATGCACTGGTTTGGGACAATCTTTCCACTGCAGAAATTGCATGCAGCATTAAAAATGCATTTTAAAAATATTTATTATATCTAATGCCAGGCACTTCCATGTTCAGCACTTTTTGTCTTGAAATTTATTCTGAACAACTTGAATTCACCATAATCTCTTTTGTACCTTTGTAAGGTAATATAGAAAGAATATTTAAAATAACTTAGATATATGGCACAGCTATAATTTTTCTCTTTCAAAACTAACACATTCAATAAAGAAGTACTAAACAGCATAGTTTTGGTGATTTCAGTAAAGCAATGCACTTTTATACCTGCTAAGAACATGACCTAGGGGCAGTGCAATTTGCAGAATTATAAACAACATCCTAAACTGCATATTACATTTTTAATAGTTTAGCAATACTTTAAATAATGTTTGGAAACATGATTATAAAAATACTACTTCTAAGCCAGGATTATCATCTACTTGTGCAAGCCACTGAAGACCTGAATTTCACAGCACCATACAGACACCAACAGTTTTATGCTCACTGATGATTTTTTTTTAGTGGGAATTATGTGTGAAAGTGCAATGGTTATAGGAAAGGCAGATAAGAGCGCAGCTGTTAATTTTATGTTAATTGAAATAGAGTGGCTATGGTCTAGAGTGAACAGTATGTTTAGTGATAAAAAGGTTACCAGGCACCAAGGTACATTTAAACACAGTTTTCACTGATTGTCTAAAGCTGTTCTACAATTGTTTCTAAAGAGGGTCCTAAAGTCATACAAATTCAATTTTTACCTGTTTGGCTTCATCAAAACAGAGATCAGGACCTTTTCTGTATCTAGGCTGTTTGACCATTTCACAAGGATTTGGCCCTTCATCTGTTTCTCTGGTTAAGGAGTATGACTGTTTTTCATGCATTGTACATGAGCAGGATCAACATTCTGTTTTTATTTTTGTTGCAGGAGAGAAGATTTATGCTAATGCAGATAATACTGAAATACACATCAATATTCACAGTTCCTTGTTTAAATTCAAGAAAACCAACCAAACCATTCAGATAAATCAAAATGAAATACCCTTTTTAAACACTGCTATAATCAAGAAAATAAACATCCTGCATGACTTTTTAGACTATTTTCAGACCCATAAACAGAAATAAAACAAAAGCTGAGTTCTTCTAACATCTTCTGTATTGCTTTTATTATCATTGCATAAATATTGCAGAAAATGTTTCATAAAGCAGCAATCTTTCAATGATGCTGATTAGTTATAGTTTATGTTACCAGTGAATTATTCTGCTAAAATGAAGATTCACAGTAAAAGCAATGAAACTTGTTCAGAAAAGTATTGTTATATACAGGTTGAACACAGCAGTGGAAGCCTATAAAAACTACTGGTTCTATTATGTGTACACTTCTATTACCCCAAATATCATAGAAAATATCATCCCACTGTAGGCTTTGTAGTAAATGACAGAAGAACTAATGAGATCCCATTAGCATTTCAGTGATGAAGGCAGACAGAGAAAATGCTGTCCATGTTAACAGCTGAACAGCAGGAGAGAAGGGGGGGCAGTGACATGCTATTAATTAGCTAACTGCAAATGTGAGGTACTGCTTTAGCTCACGTCTCTGAAATCTCTAATTGCTGGTGTTTAAGTGTAAACACAGCACTTCACACGTGCCACTGGCTAACGAAGGGCACAAGTGACTGCAGCAGACTTGAAAGGCGTGGATATGGCAAACTTCAAAACAGCCTTCTGGTGAAACCTGTTAATATTACCATTCAGTATGTTAAGCTTTTTTTTTTATTCCACTGCAGATAGTACACATATTAAAGCTACTGAAAGAATCGAGTGCCAGAAATTGTCTTAGCAGCTTTAATTTACATTTGAAGCAACCCTATTCATGCACTACCATGGAGTACTATAGCAGCTGCAGTGCAACAGGTGGAGAGGCCAAAGGGAGGAGAAGGCAAGATAATGGAGAATTCCTATCTTTCTACAGATCTGCCTTCATTGTGATGTTCCCAGACTCATTTCCCCTTTTCTCTGCTGTAGCTCAACTGAAACGAAAGTTGAAACATGAAAATATACTAAGAGACAATGTGCATAAGCAAAGCTGCACCAGCCAAAAGGAAGCAAAATGTAGTAATAATCACCTAAATAGCACCAAAAGGCCCTTTTGCCTGCTTGGGTGATATTATGCTACTTTTGCATTTCACTATGTACCTTAGTTACAGAAAAAAGAGAATACCTTAGTACTGCACAGCTGGAACAAAAATAAAATAGTTCACTTAGTCAATATGGGCCCTGCTCTTGCTGCCACTTGAGGTCAGTTACTACTTTCTAGAGGTTTTGGGCTCCATAGGGAAATGCTCTGTGAAAGTCAAGTGCCCTGTTCCCATCAATCGTGCTTCCCTTTCTGTAGTGAGTGCTGTCTATAAATCCAGGCAGTGGAAACAGTTAATCAAACTGTCATGGACTGAAGCCAATTAGAATATTAGGCTGTGTTTACATAGTTCTGTGATGACACCCCAATGCAACTTCCTTTTCAGCCTGAGTGTAGATGGAATTCCAGCTTTATTAATGTGGCAATGAATGCGTTGCTTGTGCCAAAGAAACACAGTCATCTGTACCACCATCTGCTTTTCTTTCAAAGTGGGAGAGGCTGTCTCAAATAACTTCCTGACATGGACAAAGGTATTACTAATTGTTTTCCCTGTTCTGTCACAGTAATCCAAATTATGGTTTGATTTACCACCTTTGGCATGCTATCCTCAAGCCTGTGTAGAAGAGAATGGCTGAGGTGAATTTCTCCTGACCTGGAATGTGTCTGCTGGTTTTATGTATTTCCACCATCATCACCTGGAGGTATCTACTGCAGTGAACAGGCTAAAGCAGAGAGATTGGCATGAAGGTGGTTTTAAATTAAAACACTCTTTTACATGCTTTTAACTTTAATGCTTGTGTTGCAAGGACTCTGCTTAGCATGTAAGCCACCTATGTCTGCAGCCAGCTGTGAGGAAATTCTGTGCAGCTGGATAAACTCTGGCCTTTGATGGCTAATGCATTTCCCACAAGAAGTAAGCTCTTGTCATTGGCACTGAGCACACACTAAAGTGCCTTCATCAGCTAACCATCAGTGCAGCATCTCAGCTTCTCATGACCAAACACTTCTATCCTGGCCTTTTTTCATTTCTCTGGACAGACCTACCCTTCTCTTTTCTAAAGGCTGGACAAACCCAACACTCTCAGACTGCCCTTGCCTGTGCTCTCAGATGCCAACCTCCTCAGTGGCACTTCACTAGACTGCCTCCTGTATGCAGTGTGATCCTGGGAAGCCCCACACAGCATTCCAGATGTGGTCCAGCAGTGTTGAAGAGATGGGATGGATCAGTTCCCCCAGTCTGCTGACTACACTCTTGCTATCATGGCCCAGGATGTGACCAGGTCTCTTTTACTGCAAAGCACTAAAGACTTCTTGTCCACCATGAACCTCCAGCTCATTTCTGCAAAGCTCTTTCTGTCACTCTGACCCCAGCCTGTCCAGCTGTGTGCAATTATTCTGTCCTGGGCCAAGGCTTTTCATTTGTTTTATTTTGAAACTTTCTTAAGTTCCTGTAAGCCTATTTCTGTGTAAATTCTCACAAATTATAGCTTTGCTCTCTACCTCAGTGATTGCTGCTTCACACGATTTGTGATACCACCCACAAATTCCTGCTCCAAGTATTCCAGTGGCATCCATATTAATAACATATAGATACATGGGTCATTTCTCCCCAATTATATTCCAGTATCCCATAGCCAAAAATCAATCCACACTACTAAATAACATCATTTTAAAGGATACCCGGCTTCTCCGCTTGCATCAGCGGCTTTGGGTCACAGGAACGGCACAGCAGTTGGCTGTCACTAATAATGAACACTAGATTGGTGTTTGAAATCTTCTCTGCATGATAAAGTCTGGAAAAAAAAGCCAACAAAAACCTATGTTTAAATGAAGCAAGGAAATCCATATTTGAGAAGGACACACAGTATCGGAATAAAATAATCCAGCTTCACTGATTCAGCCTGCCCGCTACTGTTTATCTTTTTCATTAAAAAACAGTAAGAAACATGTATAACAAATTTTGTAATCTTTTTGACATTTCCATCATTCCCTCTTTTAACTAGACTTGTTAGCAGAAAAAATGGAAAAGAGCATAAAATGACTTTAATTGAGTTAATAGCTAGCTCTGTACTGCTACCACAGTAGCTGTACTGAGAAATAACATCAGTTCAGCATCAATTAGCACTGAAAAAAACCCCAACCACAAAAACAAACAAACAAAACCCCAGCACATAAACCTGTCTGTAAGAATGGCGAGAGAGAAGCTTAGGGTATACATGTTGTGTATTGATGTGCATTGTATTTTTATGTCCATATAATTCTGCAAAAGGTCTTTAAGTTAGTAGGGTCATTTTAAGTTTATAAATAAACCCAACACATACTAGCAACATGGAAGAGAAAGTATGGAAGTGGAAAAAATGTCTGTGTGTTTTGGCTGTATTCACCATTCTCCAGAGCTCTCTCTATTTCCTTCCTGGCTTGAAATAGTCTTTTTTGTTTGAAATCTGGCTGCTAATTCTAATTTCTAAGATATTTTCAGAAGCTCAAAATGTATGCAAAACCCCAGCAGGCTCATGTATTAAACACAGAACTAAGTCCAAGTTGCTATGTTTCTGAGGTATACAATTTTTTCACATATTATTAAATATCATCTTCAATAGGCCTCCTTATGGTGCCTGAAGAGTAATTCTTTTAATAAAAACACAGAATAGCTTCATTTGCTTTATAAGACTCATGGCTCTTAAATCATGAGCACTATCAGCTAGAAGGTAAATTAGGAGATAAATTGCATAATTTTCTTGACTCTCAAAAATTCGGATCCATAACCAGATTAAAGAAAATCACATCCCTTGGGATACTGCAGAACGCTTTTAAGCTGATGTAATAAATTAAAAGAAAACAAATTGTGACAGAGATAAAAATACAATTTTCATGGAGCAGAGCCTATAAAACAAAAAATTGACTAAAGTATTTCTACAATTCTTTAATGATTAGAATTAAAATTAATTCTAAACAATATAATGAGAATGCATTTTGCCTGCCTATATTTTTTTCTATTCTGCTTATGCAAGTTTGGTGAAATTAATCCAAAATATATTTTTGCTTCTTATAGTACTGTCATTATATTTTGCAAAACAAATAAAAATCCCAAAGCTATCACTTATATTGAAGAAATTTTACCTGGAGCAGTTTATACAGTCTACAATCCCACCAAAGGATTTATCATCATTTTCAAAGAAATACTGAGTTTGCTCAGTGATACAGCTTGTTTTAGGCAGGGCAGCACCGAAATCATCATCTTCCATATCAGCTGATAGAAAATAAATAAATAAATGAACAAAGAAACAAACAATAACATTTTTAAGTCACAGGCAATGGGGAGACTCAAATATGTCCCCTGGCCTAGATTCTTACCTTCTACTTCACTCAAAGCTGACTCTTTAACATTTTCTTGACTTACCTGCTTCAAGGAACCGTGGAAAAGTCAAGCTCAAAAACAGCTGCTGTAAGATGGACCTGAACACAAAAAGACGATACATATTTTTAAAGGCTTTTTTTCTTCTTTGTATTTTAATGGATACTTAAAAACGACTCAAATAGAAGTTATTAACAACAAATTTTTTTTTCTTTATGCTTTTGCCAGTTATCAAAGACCTGTTTCTTTAAAACTTACAGTCTGACTCTGGTTTTCTCATCGCACATTCTCACAGGTCTTTCACACTAATCTTTTATTCTACTGTTCAGATTAGCTATAACATGTGCCCACAACTCACATAATGGAAATGTTATCACACCATCCATGCCCTCCTTTTATACCTCTGCGGGAGGTGGAAGAGGCATGTTGGTGTTCTCTAACACTTAAACCTACTGGAACTCCTTTTTAACACACTCAGGGAAAATGCTCTTGAATTAGATACTTTGCACTGATTAAGGTTCTTTAAATTGCCGAGAAGGAGATCAACACTGGAATATTAAAAGTGTATTGTAAAACCCATTATGTAGCAGTTGACTTTTAAAACCATCTCTATTCCTGCACTTGAGGTATGGACTACATTTTATTTCTATATGCTGCCAGAATACTTAAGCTTACAGAGCTCCTTTTATTTAATTTTCTTTCTTCACTGGTGATGGCATTTTTTCCAATTTTAGTTACTTAAAGCAAGTACTAGCTTGCCACACACACAGATCTTTTCTCCTCTACCAGCCTCTCAAAACAAGAACTGCAACAGGTATATTCTATGACTCCCTGCTTCTCCTTAACCTTCCTAAGTTGTATTTTCCACTTGTCAAGTTTTAGTCTCGCTGCTACCCACAAATATGACCCAATCTCATCTCATTTTGTTCTAACACTTGTTCTGCAAAGAGAAGGGTCTGCATAACTTTATTCAAACTCAAAGTTCTTTTCTCTTTTTCTCCTTACACACTGTGATTCCTGTGTAAAGAAACTGAATATGCCTGTCACCTTTCCCCACGGAGGCACTGCCTGAAGGAGTTCTGGATTCACATGCACTGCTTTGTGCCTTGAATCATCAGAGGGACAGCACACAGCAGTCATGGATCAGAAGGGACCTGGTGCCGTTCAATAGTGATGCAATTCGCTGACAGAAAATAGCAATCCTTTGTAATGGCTTACCACAGAATTTACAGGGAACTGAACAAAAAAGGCAGCCTGGGAAAAACTGCTAAATCTCCTGACTTAAAGGAACATGAAGGAGAAATGATACATACTCTCTCAGCTAAATGCTGATGTATCCCAGATAAATTTTGAAAATGATTGCTCACACGTTTATCGCACATTTTTTGCCTGAAACATTATAGCATTCTTTAATAACCTGGTTTCTCTTATTTCCCTGCATTTGCTTTTGCCAGGTGCCTCACTGAATCTGTGTTTTGGTCATCCCTTTTTACTCTGCTTGCTTAATGGGCTTCTCTGCCTGCTTCTGACCTAGACTCCATTAAAAACATGGTCATAGCAAAGTACTTTAATGCTGTGCTTTCAAGTTAAACATCACACAAAATAAACCTCAGGTCTAAATTGAGTCCAGACCATTGAATTTGATTTTGAACACTGATAAACTGAAATTTCTCTGTTTGAAAAGAACTCGAGTTTCTCTTCTGGATTATTGCCCATCTTCAATTTTTGGGGTTTGCTGTTGTCCAAGAAAACCAGGATTATTGCTCTTCCTGTTAACTAAATGTAACCAACAATAAAAAAAACCAACACAGTCTTCACAGTGCTTCTGTGAGAAAATTGCGTTTTTTCAGCTGCTACATATTTTAACTCTTAGATTCATAAAGTAGGTAATTTATTCCAGCTTGGTAGTTCTTATTAGAAAAATAAAGCATCATGAAGATTTAGAATAAGGACCAGTCTCCAAGGGGGCAACTCACACCAATGCAAAAGGACCACATCAATCCCAATTACTTATCCCAACATGGTGCTGAGGGAAGTAGCTGACATGGGTGTCCAGAGCTGCACGGCTCTGAAGCAGGAAAAATACCCCACCTGAGAGCTGTGTCTGCTCTGGGGTCCTCAGCATAGAAAAACATGGACCTGTAAGTGGGTGCAGACAAAGATCACAAAAATGATCAGAGGAATGGAACACTCTTCCCATAAGGAAAGGCTGAAAGAGTTGGGGTTCAGCGTGGATGAAAGGAGGCTTCCAGGAGACCTTTCAGTACTTAAAGGGGGCCTTTAAAAAATACGAGGACAAACTTTATAGCAGGGCCTGTTCCAATAGGACATGGGGTGATAGTTTTAAACTAAAAGAGGGTAGATTCAGACTAGATATAAGGATGGTATTTTCTACAATGAGGATGGTGGAACACCGGCACAGGTTGCCCAGAGAGGCAGAAATGCCTCATCCCTGGGAACATTCAAGGTCAGGCTGGGGGCTCTGAGCAGCCTGACCTTGCTGAAGATGTGCCTGCTCATTGTAGGGGAAGTTGGAATGGATGACCTTTAAAGATCCCTTCCAACTGAAATGATTCTATGAGTCATGTGTTTAGTAAGATGATTCACTGAAAAGCAAACATTGATTTTCTTAAGACTTTTTGCGAGTAAAAGACAAAGACAATACTCTGAAATAGGGAACCAAACGATCAGTAACTCAAAATGTGGTAAATTAGACTTCACAAGCGCCTATCATAGTTAGACCATTAATCCAAACTCTGCTTCCTGAAGCTGATTTTGTAGAGTCAGAACACACAACCACAAAACCTGGTAAGAGCAGTTTTGAATTGAAGTGTTGACAAAACAGTCATGTTTGGAGACATAGCTAAGAATTTTCACCATGAGAAACTGCAGAAACAAAGGGTCCAGAGCACTTTTATGGAGGCAAAAAACCCCAAGTCAAATACAGTTTCAACTGACTAAATAGTTATAGTTTGGAAATAGAGATTACCTACACCCCTGTACTTACCAGGCCGCTGCTGAAGCCCACCATCCAAGCTGCAAAATATCTGTTATCGTAGGCTGGGAAAAAAAACAGAAGAGATTATTTCATTTGTATAAACACCTGCAGACTTTTAATGGAATGTCAGCCACTGCACATGGAACTACTGACCACATAAGCAGAACGAAGTCCAGCTCCTTGCTTTGGTTCTTCTTCGGGATCACAGACTGACTGATAGTCATAGGACTTGTTAAAGGCATACAGCGACATGTTAATCAGGTTTCGCATCAGGCCAGGATCAATTTCACCAAAGAATCTTCCAATCTGATGGGGGACAATATAGAGAGATAAGGTAAAGCAATTCCAAGTATTTTACTCCTAACTAAGTGCACAGTTCTAAACTGCCCAGTCAGGCAGTAACTGTTAAACGCAGTATCAGTGAGACCTTGCTAGGGGAAGATCAAGAAGAATATGACAAAGAAGGTGTGTGGATAACAATCTACTTGTCCTCACCATCTGAAGTCCATTTGTGCTTTGCCCTTGGGCAGCAGAACAGCTGAAGGGCAAAGCACAAAGGATGCAACTTGGCAGAAGTTTGGCTTCTTCAGCCATAAAGAAAACTGTAAAAAATACTAACAAAACCAATGGAATTTCTGATCCAGCAATATTCTTGTGATTCAGAAATGTTATCTTTAGGGAAAGTTGAGAGTGAAATGCTTCTTTTTTTCTCTTAAAACTTCTTCCTGTTGGTTCTTCTGTTCTTAAAGAATATACATACCTGTTGTGTATATTCATCTCGATTTGACATCAAAAGAAATCCACCATCATCAAGGATAACACAGTCCACATGCTATTGTAAAAAAGTGAAATATGTTTTACAGGAAAGATTTGTCAATAGAACACTCTGTAAGAAACTAGTTGCTTTTTTTTTCAAGACATCAGAAGTATCTTCAAATCAGAAACCCATAGCCAAGGGCAAATTTTAAGTTATAATAATTAGCATTATCAGTATAATAAAAGTCTGAACAGATCAAAGACTTATTTGTGGCTTAATTTCATAAAAGTTGTTTTGCAAATTCTTATTTGCTCAATACTTTGTTAGTTCCAAGAGTGCTATATCCTTATTAAATCTTATTATAATTGGAACTCAGTTCATAATAAGGGACTGCAACTTCTCATGTGCTTCAGCCATGCTTAAAGTAGTTTTCCATTTGCAGCTTTCAATGGCAAAAATGTTAAGGGTAGGCTCTCAACTTGCTGGTCATGATTATTTTCACTTGCCACAGACTCTAGTGGGATTATTCCAGGTGTCAGGTGCAGGAATAGGAAACCCACTAGCTCCAGATGCTTTGCACTTTGTAAAATACCCTTGCAGTCAGAGACTGGAGAGATAGCAGTGAGGTCAAATAGATAACCTCCCACTGTGCCCTTTCTGCTGTAATTCTTGCACTTAATGATCTTCACATTCCTCAAAAGAGCTCAGAAGACCTGAGCAGAGGAAAGCTTTTAAGCACATGGCAGAACCTGATATGGTGACAGAGCCAAATCTGTGCTCCCCCGAGCTCCAGCAGAGCGATGGGATACCCTAATCCTGCATGTGCTGGGAACCAAAGGCACATCATGGACTCTGGTGCTTCTAAGTTTGCATTTACGCTCCCCTCTGAGGTACTTTTTTTTTTTTAGATTTATTTAAATTATTCTCTTTTCTCTTGCTTTGCAAATGACTGTTATATTTTCTCACGTTTTTCTTCACATCATTCTCTGTTGCTTTTCCTGTACTTTTTGCTTTATACTTGTTGTCATAACTTCATCACAACAACTACTTCACTGGATTTTTATGCCCTCTCTCACCCCCTTCTCCTAATCTTCATCTTTCTCAAGACACAAACAACTAAGCCCTGTTTTCTGTAAAATTAACACTCAAATAATAATGATAGAATCCATCTTAGACAGATCTAGAGGGAATGAGTGAATTTTCATAATCTGTCAGATATTCATAAACAGAAAAAAAATCTTACCATGCTATTTCTTTCACAGCCACAGATTTCACTGTTGCACTAAAAAACAGAAGTATGTTAATCTTCACAAAAATGTTACAAAATAAACTGTTTTTTTCAGTTATAGCAATTCACTATCAATTCCATATTTTCCCTTTCCTTTAGCCTTCCCTCCTTCCCATTTACACCTAAGCGTTAGACGTATGGAATGAAATGGTTAAGCACCTATTTCATTAAGTTCTGCTAAAATGCTGTGATGTTGGTTGCAATATAAGTCCTTACTGTTCACTGCTTACCCATCCTCGATATTAAACAAAAGTAGATTCACCAGTTCTTTTGCAGATTTTATTCACTGCTACAGCATAATCTTACTACTTGCTAGAATATGTCATTTTGCTTTGTCTTCATCCATGTTTCATAATTTTGAAAGCAAGACACGTATAAAATACAGCCTATTTCAACATAGATTTATTTTGTGCATTTGGATGATTTAAATACCACAACTACTTGGCAACTATGGATCAGTGTGACTCTGGCACAAAGAGACAGTAAACCTATTTGCATCTGAAGCTTTGAGAAATGCAAATCAAGTCCAAAAAAGACTTGGTCAATTGCTTACCAGGCTCTTGATTGTGGTTGTTGTGAAATTATCCATCCAGCTGTTTGCATCAATTTTTATTCCAACAACTAACAAGAAATACATGAAAGTCTTTTTTAGTAAAATGAAGGAAAAAAAGGTAACTGTATAATCCTAAAAAAGAAGGGGGGGGGAATTATAGTACCATCTAAATCATTGATTTGGAGAAGAATAAAATACGATTTTTGTTCACCAACACTGTTCATGAGACTAATAAATTAAACAGTCTTACTCAAACGCAGATTTCCAGTAGCAAGATTAAAACTGTCTCAGAGAAAACAATGTTATTATAAAGTGAAGTTCCTTTGAAATCTCAATTAAATTTCCAATTGACTGTTGAGTAACAACCAAATAACTAAAGTAGTTCAAGTTTCAGCACCACTCTGTCTTACCTGCTGGCTTCAGAAGCTTCCCATTAACTGTTATTTGCACAGCCTTGCTTACCATGATACCTGATTCATAGCTATTGGCACCACTTTCTGACAGTATAGACGAGGAAAAAAAGCAAACAAAAAAAGAAGTTAGGGTGACATAAAAGCCTCTCCCTCAGAAATTTAAATTAATTATTATTCAAATACTAGAATGATTAAAAAAAATCCTTGTCCAAAAGCACTGACCCAGCTGTACCACACATTTATCACCTGTGATAGCTCAGATCACTAACATCGGGCATGACTAAGGAATATTTGTGTTTACTTCTCTTCTTTTTGTACCCCTTTTGAGTGCTTAATAAAGTTACTGTAGCCTTTTTTTCTTCTGCAAACAGAGCCATGAATAATTTTACACATGTGAGCAGCTCTCTTAAAATCAGGAGCAGAGCCAAAGATTTTATCCTGCCTTTGTCTGTGTATTTTTCAGTGCTGGGTATAGTGACACCACTCACTAACCCACAATTACTGCTCTGACAGACTTCAGCCTGTTTTCAACACTGTTTAGTATGAAAAGGCAAGTTAAAAGTACATTCCTTGGAGCTGTTTGAGCAGCAACACAAGCTTCAGGGAATTTAGTTAATTACCTTCTTTATATTTTACTGAGAAAAAAAATACAATAAATAATTATGAAATAATTGCAATAAAAGATCCTACATGTTTAAGAGAGGAGTATGTCATTTGTGGTAGCATCTGCTTTTAGACAAACTTGATTAGATTAATGTTGCACACATCAATACAAGAACTTGCTATTTTGTTTATATAGGTTTGAAATGCCACGATATTTCAGACCAACTGGTTTTGGTGAATAAGAGCAAGTTTAAGGAGAATTCAAAAGCAAAGTTTAAATTAAGTAGTGGTGCAGTGGATGGAGTATGAGAAACTTGCAGACTAGCTAGATCTGACATTTCCAAGCCATGATGACTTACTGTTGTAGTATGGAGCTGTGAAAATATAGTTGTCATTATCTAAACTTCTCTTATAGAAGCTGACTTCGTAAGTTTCAGCATTTTCTAACCAATCTTCTCCCGCCCTAAATTAAAAAAAAAAAAAAGTGATCAGTAAACGACAGTTCAGGGTGTCATTAAAGCTGTGCTGCAATTTGCTTTCTTTTAATGCTTCACAGTTGGAAAAAACCGTGAGATTCATTCTTTCAGTCCTCAGGCTCTGTCAGTTTTCACTGGCTAAAAGACAGGCATAATCACTAGAAAAACCCAAACCAAATTAACTTTGGGGGAAAAAAACAAAATGGTATTCTTGGAACCACACAAATTTAGTCTCATCACTTTTAGATATGTTGAGACAAATAAAACTGCAACACTACTTACAACAAAATAGAAATAAACCTTTGCAGCACATGCTATGCTTGGAGCTTAATCCTGAAAGATTAAATATCATTAAGAATCCCAAAATAGGAAAGAAAGTGACTTGGGGAGTGAAAGTCATTGCCATTTTCACATTTTGGGGAAACACAGAATAACCTAAGAAAATAGATAAATTCGCCATTTACCAATAGATCTGTACTGGTGCCCTCACTATCCCCAGTCACTTGTGGGGTTGTCTAGTTTATTATATGTCCAATTTCACATTCCCTTTTTGTCCTCTGGTAATGATACATTTTTCTCTCTTGAAGTCCCTGGACCATTTGGTCTGATCTTATTCTAAAAAACAAAATAAATCACCTACTATTTTCCAGTATTTGCAGCCTGCCAAACAACCGAGTGCTGGGGACTAATTAGCAATTAGCATGGCCCCACTGCTACTACAAAGGCATTGCTTTTACTGCTACTCTACACTGATTAGAAACTTGGATTACAAGGGCCTGTCATGAAAATAATGTTACAGATCATTTTCAAGCACTGACACAGGTAAAAATCAAACAGAAACAAGACATTCCATTAATTTCATGGCTATCAGTACAGATTAGACTCTAGGACACTGTAGTTTTTAATTCAATAAAGCCACCATTTAACATGTCACCCTTTCAGGCTTCAAAATTATCATATAATACTATTTTGTAATAATTCTTACCTTTTAGGGAACACTCTAGTTATTCCACCATCTGTAACAACAAATTGTGCAACAACTCCACCACTGTAAACAAAAAGAAGATTTAAAATGAAAACTGACTGAAATTCTCACAAATTCCTATGTCAGGGGTTGCCATTAAAGTGCATAACTGTAAATTAAATACCTATTCTGTGTAATATTAGCTGCATATCCGTATAAAAACACAGATGGATAAGATTTTATTTTCAAATGTTGAAATCCATTAAAAAATCACAATCAATAAAAGGAATACTTACAGAGACATTTTACTCCAATAATTTTGGGCAAGGTCATTTGTAAATCCTGCATCCAGCAAAACTCTAATGACCATATCAGTATTACCTATGAAAAGAATTAAAACGTAAGTCATCTGAAATCATATGATATGGAGTTTTGATAAAAGCCTAAAATGGAATTCTGAGTTGTCAGGATGCTCCAGCTACAAAAATTGGGTGTTTGTATTCTGCCTTTATTCTGCCTAACTTCAAATTATGTCAAATACTTAAATGGGTGCTCTTACATTGAGCTCACTTAAACATTTTCTTCATTGTATCCTAAAAATCTAAGTCCCTAAATCAGGAAACTAACCTATTTTTAAATCACCTCTTCACTAACACACTTTTTATCTCAGTTGATGCAAGGAAACAACACTTAAGTGTTAGTGATACTTATATGCTACAAAATGGAGATAAGTCAGCTACATTATAAATATATTTAGATCAATTAATCCCAGGCTTTCAAATAAAACACCTTTGTGACCTGAAATGCATACAGGGAAATAAACTAATCTTGAATCAATAGCTTATACAGAGATGTCATGCTTAAATTTCTTTGAAAAGTTGGTATGAAGTCAGTGCTTCTCAACCATCTTCTTCAGTAACACTGTAGAAAAGTTACGCAAGATTATTTCAATGTGGAGCTTTTATTTTTTACTCCTTTTGAAAAGCATTTTTAGCTCAGATAATTTCTACAGACACACATTCCTTTAGTTAAAACTGTTTACTTTTTAAGGAGACTATTTTTAAAGTAACTCAATTATTAGGAAAACAAGAAGAAGAAGGAAAAAAAGACAATTTTGCTGCATATGCCAAAATGAAAGACAGCAATAAGTAGATAACATTTTGGAATAATTACTTACTTAGCACTAGTGTATATTAAAATATCACTAAAAGTGTCCTCAATATTTGCTTATATAAGTAGTGAATACTACACAAAAAATTTCATTTTTTATTACATTTTATTAAGTTATAATTATCATTAATTGCTGTTATCACTGGAGGCAAATGCTTTCATTTCCAAGACTGAGTCAAGGGACTCAAATAAAATTTCAGTCAGTCAGCAATGTGTCAATGAGTAAGATCACTGTATTAAAAGAACACCAAACACCCACACATACACACAAAAGTAGCCTTTTGTGAGAAGGTGTCATATCTAAGTGGACATTCCTGCAGTTACATGGTCTAGCAGAGAGATTCATTCTGAATTGATCAGTGATCCCTGACAGCAACATGTCAAAAAGACTTGAGGAAAGCAGGACAAAAAAGGTTTATTGAAAATATTTGTAAATAATTAGTAACGCTAAACATATGTATATGTACCAAACCAAATCCAAACATCAGATTTTTCATGAGAACAAGGGTTTAATACCTTACTGATGTTAATACAACTTGATTTATTCTAAACAGAGGTTAACTCCCAATCCCAAACCATGAATCAATCCCTTCCCAAAGCCCAGTGCTCACCACTGCAGCAGTTACACGGATCTGTGGTCTTAAGCTATTCAAGCCCAAGTGAGACCTCTTTAATGGATTTGTAAACCAGCAAAAAAAAAATCCTTGTCTTTTATTCTGATTATTGGTTATTTTGGTTTTGGACTCCTTTTCTTTACTTATTTTTAAATAAAACGATAAGAAAGCAGGTTGAAGATTTCATTACAAAATTTTGAGTCTGTTTGAGACTTACTTTGGCTCATATGCTCAAGTAAAAAAATAGAAATCCAAAATATTTGGAGTTTATTAAAATGAACCAGTAGTTATTTGAAGCTTGAGAAAAATGCTGAGAGGAATTACAGAAGACACTGGATGAATAATAGCCTGCAAACATTCTTAAATATAGCCGGAAACTTGAAAACTAATTTTACACTCTCTACCTTGGATAGAAAATCCCAACATTAGATATATTCGTACTAAAAAAAAAAAAACCACAAAATTTGAGCATGAACTCTCATTCATGAGAAAGTATTTTCCTAAGAAAAAATTCCAGTGAGCTGAGAAGTGTACTTACATGATGGACTGGTTGGAGTATTTCTGTCAATAAATTCATTGAAATTTAATAGAAATTCAGTGTTGTTTTCTGACTTTTTTATATCACTACAGTATTCTCTGAAAGACAAGAAGTCATCAGTCATCTCACATGTTTTCCTTGTGCTACTAAAGCAGACAATTTTAAAGTCCAAGCAGGCTTGTACAACTATTATGAAATAGCTGATACTACTGTGTCAATTGACTGCCATGACCAATATTTAATGGTGACCATATCAATTATTTCAGACATCTACAGGAAATAAGGTGTTCAAGGGCCTGCCTAAACGTTTGTTAAGATTTAGGTTATAATAAAAATTGCATGTATGAAATAGAACATAGATTCTAGAAAAAAGAAAGAGGACTAATGCAGGCCACAATATTAGGACACCATAGTCTGTACACACAAAACAAATGCCCAGTGAATTTAAATTGCTCCTGGGTTAAACTCTACTGGAAAGGACTGCTGAGGAAACAGTCACTCCAGGCTCAACTAGAGCCAGATTTATACGTTAAGGTCAGATCCTCTTAGAAATTTTAAATGCAATTTTAATAGGGTACAAACCACATGAACATATAAACACTTTTGTTTTTATATATGCAAAACAGATAAACAGTAAACTGCTGTCCATTATATTATGTAATAAAGCCATCAACCATTGGGTAATTTACTGAATGAAAGCAAGCAAAATAAAAGTCACTGGGCATTTTGGAGGCAAATATTATATGGTAAGTGGCATTAAATAACTTTAATTAAAAGGTAGAGAGTGTTTAGCAGTAAAGCAGGTGCCTCTCTTTTTACAATTAGCTTTTATACTAAATTAACTTTAGAAGCAAAGTAAGTCTGTTCCAATATTTCATATGACTAAGATATCTTATTACTCTTTATTCACCTTACCATGATCTGGAAATTCTACAGGAAGAATTGACCTTACTACACCAATATTCACATTTAAACAGAGCTACATATCAAACAGACTTTGTTCATGCAGGACAGTAGGGACTTGCTGGAAGCTGCGAATTGGTACAATTGATTCTTAATAACTTCAGTCTTTCAGAAAAATTAAATTAAACAGTTAAGCTGAGATACATTTTAAAATAGAAGACTTTACATAAATCAATCTAGTTACTGAAATCAATTAATTGAAATTTAAAAGTATACAGAAATTTATCAGATAAAAAATAATGTAACAGCTCTCAACTGACCTTAACTGTAATGCATTTCCTTTATTTATCATAGCTATCTTTTAGAAGAACTAAATTTTTAGGAACTGTTTATCATACCAGATTTCCCTTGCAAACATAATTTTAAAAGGGAAACAAGAACTGCACAATTTCACAAGAAACCCTCAGGGAACTAATAAAATTAATCAATTTTCAATGACTTAATATTTAAGCTCAATTAATTGAAAATTACTACATGCTTAAGTGATAGAGAGCTTTGAAACCCTTTGTCTTGAAGTTGGGAAACATGTCGTGGTAAGTATTATGAAACCTATTTTAAAAATAGTTGTAAAATCTTAAAAGTTTGAACCACAAGAAATGCACAGATGTGAATAAGTTTTCCATTAAAATATCAGTATCATTTTTTACAGCTCGCTTCAATTAATATGAACAGAAATCAGAGCCTGAAGATGCTATTTACATTCCAGCATGAAAAAGATTTTTAATTTTTTACCAAATGAAGCTTTATTGGTCAAGTTGGTATTTTCCATGTGCCATTAATCAGATCAGATGCCTCTTTAGTGCTGAAATAATACTTATTACTGGGAAATCAACCAACCTTGGTGCTAAAAACGTATAGCCAGTTTCTTCAAAAGCATCATGCTTCAGAGTTTCTGTAACTACAAAGATGAAGAGTAAAAACCAAGTAAGCAAACTGGAATTTTTGCCATCATTTCTCTTCTCAAACCATTTGGCTAACTCTTGCATGCATCCATGAGTTTAGAAAGAAATGTTTATTTTGAGACACATTCCCACCAATAAATTCTATAGTTCTCAGCATTTCACAACATAGGAAATTACTTGATTATTATATGCAACATACACCTGTAAACAGTAAGATAATACCTAACAATTTTAGGAAAACATTTAATTAGCATAACAACATGAAAACATGAGATTTTTTCACTAGAATTAAACTCTGACACAAATAAATATTTGTGACACTGAGTTGTTAGAACATGAAGAAAAATGGTCCTAGTATTTTCTGCAATAAAGTGTAAAAAACTCAATCATATTAGCTTCACTGAAAATCCTACCCAAAATAATGGCTTTAATAGCTGATATCACTGAACACTGATAGCACCAGACAGAGAAGGATTAGAGATTAGCAACATATTGAAATGTGCATGAAAACAGAAAAATATTTCACTTTTGTTTTTCCTTTTCTATCGCTATGGTACCCAATGATCATGAAGAAAATCCTGAGATGAGGAATACAGAGGAGAATATCCAATAGGAATAGAAATACAAGTGAAAAATATCAACTGCAGTAAACAGAAGGAAATTGAGCAACAAGAATATACTTGCCCTTTTTGAGTGATGCTATCCATCAGAAAGAGAAAGCAAGGAAACAGAAAAAAACAGGGTAAAGCACAAGGGGTCACAAACCAATATTTTATTCAAACAGCCCCTTGAATAAAAATATTGTACATAGATAGATCAAAGGTTCAATTTACATACAGCTGTAGTCTGGAAAAAAAAAAGACAAACATCTTCGAAGACTGAAGAATAGGTCCTTCTCAGTTATTTCCCAGTACCTTCTATATACCGTGGCTATTTCAAGGGTCTGTTTTGCAGGTTATATTGATATAAGTGCAAAACCAGATGATCTAATCCATCAATAGAATCATACTCCCTGCTTAAAATTTTAATTTTAAAGTACTTAATATTGGAAAAAGTTACAAAATAAATCACTGGTTATTAAAAGTCACAGAATTCTACTTTATATGCGGGAGCAATGGTAGAGGAGAGTGATGCAGTGCTAACCAAGTTTTCTCTAAACTAACAGTATCTATGCCTGACTTTTTTTGTGTTTTTCTAACTTTCTATTTAACTGCATACTTGGTCTAAGTTTATCGTAACACCTGGATAAAGTTAAAAGGCTGTGGTGAGTCTATTTTCTGTACTACCTAGACTACAGTTAAGTTGCACCTAATAAACAAAAAACCTTTGAATACTGACAAGTATAATTTCCAGCTATCACTTCAGAATCTGTAAATGGCTTGAAATTAGTCTATTCTAAAAATACAATGCAAACATCCACTAAAACTATTTGCAAAATGCAAAATAAAAACCTAACTGCAAGCCAAACCAATCAGGGCTTTCAACATTGTTCTATTCCTACAGGCAGCAGAGATCATTTGCTAAATATTATACTGTGACTAAAACATACCAAAAAAAAAAAAAAGAAAGCTTTACTCTTACAGTCTGTATCACTACATTTTGCTAATAGAATGAAAAAAATAGTATCCAGACCCTTAAAATGACAGCAACAGAGGATACACAAAGCAATGATTCTATAGGCACAGAGCAAGGGGGAGGGATTGTCAGTGGAACTGGGGTACCTGCACATATTCTATTTTATAGAATATTCTTGCACCTCGGATGTTACAATGGGTTAGAATCATTGCTGAAGATTTTGGGTACACCATGATAACATCAGTGAATTCCACAAAATTTATGAATTTCAAACATTTCTTTTTAAGTGGATCTGAGACTTGGCAATACCAGACAAAACCAGGGAACCTTGACAGTACTTACATCTGGCTTGCATTATTGGTTCGTCTATTTTGGCTTTAATATAATAAAAGCTGTATGATGGTAACACCAATGCCAAACTGCAATAGAAATGAGACAAGTAAAGCAATTATGTTACTTGCAGCAGTCTTCCAGTTTCAGCTTCTCTGTGTTTTAAAAGTAATTAGCAAGTTTGGAATTTAGATTGTCACAAGACAGTCACACAGTGATACAGCAGTCTCACACTTTGTAATAGAGACAGGTAGGTTTATGCCAGTCCTGAGGGTCGCTGTGTTTATTTTGATTCTTATTTACACTTTTAATAATAAATGCACTTTTTAGCAGATAAGCAAGAAATCTCCAAACAACTGCAAATAAAAAACCAAAAACCCCATGATTATTGTATCTTCCTCTAACACATTTAACATTCCACTGCAATGCATTGCAGTGATCACTGACTGCAAAAGCATCCCTTAGTACTGTGCTGATTTGCACACATCATATAATGAGAGACTCTCACTAATAAAACAACTATCAATAGTCTTTAGGAAATGCATCTGGCAAAATATTTTCTTTATTCATGCAGTCACCACTAACAACTATTGAACATAATTGTTCAATAGTATTTTAAGATTTGCAGAGTATTTGCAACGTTTTCTTTTCTATCATACTTATTTTTGTTCACAATATGTAGGAATTCTTTTTGCAGCTAAATTCAATACATATGTAAAAGAGTTAATTTCTAAACATATATGTAAAGGACAGGTGGAGTAATCATTAAACAGATATCATCATTTCCCAAGTTCCATCCTTAATTTTTGCACTTGGTTTTCATCCATGTAGAACTGCAATAGTTTCTAATGAAGAGCTGCAGAAATTAACATTAAAAATGTTGTACAGTTGAGCCATAAATGAGCTGACCTTTAATGACACCTGTGCCATTTATACAGAATATAAGTGAGATTGCTGAAAATTTGGTGATAGCCTTCTACCAATTCTCCTCTAGGGAAATCAGTGGCAGTTTACCAGTCATTAACAGTTACTGCTAGCAGAAATTGCTAATTAAAATCTATAATTTTATGTTTAATAGGTTTTCTGCAAGGGGACTCTGAGGATTTACTGCTGTATCTCATGCCAGGAAACTCAGGAAGAATTAAGAAGTCATGTAAATCAAATGTATTTCTCTAGTGATTGCTAGATGGCAGTCTGATAAAAACTTCCTTTTATTACAGAGTACAAAAATAGAGGCAGTTCAACAGAAAAATGCAATGGTGAATAGACGATCCTAGGTTTACATTTGTTTGGTTTAACACTCAAATTAATGTTTGCATTCTCAGTGACTGTACACCTGTGCAGAAGACAACAGAAAATGGGATCCAGCTTGGCTGAGGACTACTGTAATTTACCACAACACAAATAGCATTTTGGTCAAAATTTGACTCAGTATTTGTAACACGTAGTTTTGAACTAGAGTAGTTTAACTTTCCTGAGACTTGAAAAACCTTAACTTGTTTTTGGGTAATGTTAAGGAATGTTTCTACATTCCCTCTAATGTTGCAAAGTTATGTGCTTAAATGAATTTGAAATAGTATACACACCATTATTGCCTTAGCAAGTATAGAAAGTGTAATGTTAAAAATATTAACTAAAATTAACCAAAAGGACATTTAAATAAGCAAAGGAAGTCAGTGAACAGAAATGAGTTACCTGTAATCAGTGCCATTCACAGCAGTCCACGTATACGTTCTGTTTCCTTTATCAATATACCTCTACAAAGAGATATTAGTGAAAAATTAAGTTATTAAACTCTGGAGCTTCAACAGTTGTGACCTTTCTTTGAGAAATATTGTGTTAAATCAAGTACAAATCTGTTGGATTTTCTGGAAATCGAAATTTCTGATTATTTTGGTAAAATCATGGGTTGAGCTGCAACTCCTTTCCTTAAATATTTCCCAAACTTACATTTTGCAAAAGAATCAACCATATAAGTTTAATTGAACATTAACAAAATATAAATTTAAATAAAACCAGAGAAACCTGACCTATAATCTTCACTTTAAAATTCATTAGCCAGACCTATGCAAACCTTTGTCTATGTGATTTAAATTTGATAAAAAATGCTTTCTGTTTCATGGATAATTTTGCAGTTAAACTGTGAAAGGATGAAAAAAAACCCCCAAAAGGACTTTGACAACAAAAACACCCAGAGCCTTTCCTTTCAGGTCACAGCACCACTGGCTTAGTGCATTTAAATTTGAATCATAACTATAGGCACAGCCTGATTGTACAGACACCCCCAGCTAAACTTAACATGTGTTTCTAATCTCATTAGGAGGGTCCTGAATTTGGGAAAAAATTGACATTGAAAAAAATGTTTATTTTTAAATAACTTAATACATTAGGATAATCTTTACCATTCATTTTCTTGTGGTATGAAAAACACTGTGATAGGCACAGTCCCACAGCTCCCCATGGATTTAATCATGAATCCACCTGGCTTACATAGTTTTACTCAGTTTTCCACTTTGAAAACTGTAAGATTATGCCAGCTGCAACATATTATTGTTTTACAATCAAATTTTTGTAAGTATGCCAGCAATGAAGGCTGTACAGCTGTTGCCCTGCTACATTACAAACACGGTGAAGGGTAGCACAGGTACACCTCTAGGTTCTTTCTTTCCCTGTGGTAAAAGGATAGTGGGAAAATGACCATGGCTGTGGAAAAGAGGTGCCTTATATGACATTTATAAATTGAAACCTTCTCATTACCGGGCTGATGCTTTTCAGTACGGCATGACAGTATAAAAAATTTAATAGTCATTTTTGAAAGAAAATGAGAAAAATGATAAAACAAAACCAGAAAGAAGATGTGGAAAATGGTGTCTAGTGCCCTGATATATTTTGTATTTAAGGTTAAAAGATGGTTGAAGAGATTCTATCCACGCTTATTTATATTTAATGTGTACTTCAGGTGAGAGGAGCTACTCAAACCTAGCGCTGGCAGTCTCTCCAAATTGGGCACAGGTCATGAGTCACACACAATGTACCTCCACAAGAGAAAAGCAGTGCCCAGGGTGGGAGGGGAAGGAAGAGAAGGACTGGGCTGTAACAAAATCCTGTAGCCACCAGCATTGTGAGAGAACTTGACAGCAAATTGGCTGAAACGTCCCTTCAAAGGTACCCCAGCAGACAACACATCCTCACATAGCTCCTGTCTACCTTCTCCTGCTTCCTTAGCGGGCGGTCTGGGACCATCTCCTCCCCAGCCAAGGAACTCACACATGTTATTGCAGCTTCTGTGACCCTTCAGTTTTCACTGCTGCCCACCCCGGCTGCCAAATGTGGCAATGCTTTTGTTCCTATGGCATCTCCTCTGTTAGCTGGAAAGCCCCGAGGCCTTGGGAGACTCCAGCGCACCCCACCCACATTTGCTACAAGTCCAGTCTCTATGCTGTAGGATGAAGTCATCTCCCAGGACACTGCTGGGGCCAGCTGCAACACAAAAGGAAAGCAATGCAAACTTAAACCAAAAAGCAAAACAAAAAGAGAATAAATTTTAAGCCTGAAGACTGCAACTGTCAGTTCAGAGCAACCGACCACGTAAGCCCTTTTTATAAGAAAATATATGAAGCTATCAAGTGCTAAGTGATGCATGGCTCATGCATGGCCCGTGGTTTAAAGCAGCTTTATTCTGGTTCTAGCAGCCTGGAGCAGGGAGGGTGCAATGGCTTGAAGCAGTCATCATAGCCAGCCAGCTCTGGCTGCTCCTTTCTTCTCTCAGAGAGGTCTGGGTAGAGGAAGAAATCTTGTGCCATGGTGCAAGGGAAGGTGAGGATAATTAATTTCACTGGCACTTGAAACAGCTGGGATCAAAAGGCTTGGGATATTTTATTCCAACACAGATTGTGGTCTGGGCCGTGTGTAACTGGCACATTCTCATGCACCCAGGGATGTTATATTCCTCCCTCCTGCCTGGGTACTGGAGCTGACTTCAGCATTTGCAACACTTCCCTCCCTCTTTGGGCAAAGAGTTGCACGACCAACTATTTCAGGTCTTTTGTAGCACAGACCCTGGGAAATGTACAAACAGCCTGAAATCTCTTCAACCCATTTGCCATTAATGCTATTTCTTGTAGAGCCCTAATCACGTTATTGTATTTTTGTGACCTTCTAACCCTCCCTCTTCTAATCACCTACACAGAGGCTGTTTCACCCACAGGCTTGGAAAGGCACTCCTTAAACAAAACAACATAAAGCTGGAAATGTCTCAGCAGGCAATCTCTCCTCAGTAGCAGTTTATCCTCATCACAGAGGCCAGCAGGACTTTGGGTTCTCGGACAGTGGGTCAGGAATGACCCTTTTCCCTAAAGGAAACAGACTGATGGCATCCTAAACAGCATGGGCTCCTGACACGGGTGAGGGAGCAGAACCAACATGCGCTGGGACTTAACCTCTCTGCCCCAGAAAACATCTATTTGTGCACCATCCTGCAACAGTGGAACTATTCAGGAAAAGACAGAGTTTTTTCACATGCCAGGATCTGCCCAAAGATTGTAAAGCAGCATTGTAGAGCTTGGTTTTGGCATTTTACTGTGAGAAAGCACACAACAGAATCCTGGCAGGAGGGAAGGGCACTGATGATCCAGGTCTCTGCTTTAGAAGAGCACACGAAGAGGTGAAAGCCAATATGAAGCTGGACATAGAGAAGGAGTGTGGACATGTTTAATGAGTTCATGGGACTGTAAAGGGTCAAGGACAGGCTTGCTTTGTATCTGGAAAATTTCACTATATAAGGCTTGCATTAAGTTGACTTCCCTCATAGAGATTAATGCAGTTCTGCTGCCTACATGATTACATGATCGTCATTATAATAATCTTTCAGCTAAGATCATCTTGTGGAGTTTTGAAGAACTTGAACATGGCTTCCTGTCCTTATTTTGCACTTCTATTAAATTAGACTTTCAGAAGCAGAACATATTTTCAAATCCAGTGCAGATATTAAGAGGCCAAGGAATGATATAGACCTGTTGGAACAGATCCAGATGAGGGGCAAAAAAATTATCAGAGGGCTGGAGCAGCTCTCCTGTAAAGAAAGGCTGAGAGATTTGGGGTTGTTCAGCCTGGAGGAGAGAAGCCTCCAGAGAGACCTTACTGCAACCTTTCACTACTTCTGTCTCCAAAGTCCTGTTGTAGAACCAAGTGACCATGAACTTGACATTCTGAAATCACAGCATGGATGAATTATGGAGACATATTTCAGAAAATTCAGCTCCATTTTCAGTCTCATTTAACAAAGACAACATGTGTGTTGACACTGATTTTCACCCATGAAGAGAGATGAGTTTCTACCATGCTTAAAGTAAAAACAGACTAGGACTATGAAATACTTTTTTCTGAATCTGAGTAAGAATAAGTATACAAGAATCTTCCCTCAATGCAGAATTGAGTCAGAGGAGTGGTAATAGTGGCTCATTATTGGGAGTCACTTCATGTAATTTGGCCAAAATTTAAAGCAGAGTTTAAAAGTTAATAGCATCTATTAGACATTGAATGGAATATAAGTAATGAATACGTTGTTTTTAACAGAATAACATGCACACACACCCTCCCATTCCCAATCTCTGAGGCCTATTTCCTATCAATTTAACTTTACTAGATTCTTTCTGTAGCATATACTTTGTGAGAAGGAGAAGATTTCCTCTGGGATATTCTGACACTTAAACAGAAACAGCAGAGCTGTTGCATATATCAAAGTTACAGGAGATTAACAGGAGGACAGTGAATACCACACACAGAAAATGAACTGCGCAGTCCCAAGTAATTCTTTTAAGTATTGTTATAGTGAGCTTATATATAAGGGTTGTGCAGTGTCTGCTAGGTCATTAAATTAAATAACTTCAAGATGACTTATGTTCAGAGCAAGAATTTCAAAAAGCTGTTGTGGGACTGTAACTGTGGGGCACGCTCTGGCCAGAGCTGCTCCTTCAGCACACCAGCCACGATTTCTTATCACTGAGGTCCGAAAGGAGTACCCATGCAATGACCCATATCAAATTTGAGTATTTCCTATTGTTAGGAAACATGTCTGAAGCAGTAGCAGTGTTTACCAGGAATAAGTATATTGGACAAGAAAATAAAGAACTCAACAAGCTGTTCAGAAAGTACGAGTACATGATATAACTGTAAGATGAATTTGCTTATCCCAAACAGCCTTCATTTATGGCAGAAAAATGTTACTTTATTATTTTTTCTCACAACTTTCTTCCCATTCAACCACAATATAAACTACCAAACCCATCCTCACACATCTCCGCAAGCAAATTAAGCACTTTGTTTTGGAATTCATGCACAGAAGTAGGCTGGGTCCATTTCCTGTTGAACAGAGTGTAAGACCTCATCAACAACTGCCTGATTAATGATGCACCAAAGAAACCAAGAAACAAAACAATTCTTTTTTTCCTAAGTACATAATTTTTTTTACTATAAGCCTGTAAAACCAGCAAATCTAGAGGGAAAAAATGGTACAAATTGTCATTACAAAATGAACAACTCAGCATTTCACCATTTCACATAATTTTTTCTGGTTTGGTTTACTCTTGTAAATGTAACTCTTTGGGTTCCTACCTTACCTCATCTTGGGACTTGACCAATGTTTCAAATGTTTTTTCTCCACTTTCTCCATCTATCATTTTTTTCCGAATCTATTGGTAAGGAAGGAAAGGAAAAAGTGAAAAAAGAAAAG
This sequence comes from Acanthiza pusilla, assembly GCA_036630365.1. Lineage (NCBI taxonomy): Eukaryota > Metazoa > Chordata > Aves > Passeriformes > Acanthizidae > Acanthiza > Acanthiza pusilla. The sequence goes on from JAXCHO010000079.1 coordinate 43,405,627, forward strand.
GTGTAGGTGTTGCATGTAGCATGAATAATCTTTTCAGTGATCAAAATATTTCTTAAAAACACAGAAAATGTTAATGCATATGAAAGTCACAACTCTTAGAAAAGAATGTTGTTTACTATTTTCAGATTTTCCTATTAGAAATTGTTTCATCCCACTATATACTGAATTAGTAGCATTATGAAGCAACAATTCTGGCATACTTTGCAATGCAAGACCATGCAAGACCAAAACTCCATGATGTTGGGCACTAACAGAGAGACAATGAATTCTGTGTGCATGAGAAGGAGTTTTGTCTTACCATTCCTTTTGCCTCCCAGCACATCTTTGTGATTCAGGTAGTAGCACTGATTCACAGAAACATTTTTGTACCAGTTTAGAGCAATTCTCTTCTGAAGCAGCCATTTCAGAGAAACTTAAGGCAGAATTTAACCAATGCCAAGCAACACTGCTTATTGATATTTTGAAAGAACTATTTCAAACTAAGTGAAAAAAAATGTTAAAAATGTAAAATGTTTAAAAGCCTTCCAATTTATTTTAGAAAGCTAACAAATTCATTTAAAAAGTTCTCATTGCTGAATATATTACAAAATCAATATCTGAAAAAATATACAGAGGAATTAATTTGTTGTCAACACTTTGTTTTTCAGCTCTCTTTCTTGCTGCAGGAAAGAGAACTGCATTAATAAGAAATAGGAAAATACTTTTAAAATATTTCAGGAAATATTTTAATATTCTGCTAAAAAGTGTTCTGCTTTGAAAAAAAAATTTCTAGCTTCCCTTCCCAGGAATTGTTGCTTCATGAAGAAGAATTTAAGTAGCAATCATGGTGTTTTTCAAAATCAGAGGAATATAATGCGTTGTTCTTGCCTATGAATAACACTGGGATTTAAATTGTCTAATTATAACTCCATCTCTATAAGGTCATCTTCTTAACAAATTTAAAATTCAAAATCTAGAACATTTATTGCTTTTCAGTTATTATATGGTGAACTGCACACAGAAACAGGTACTAAGAAACCAGGTAATCTCACCTCAACTTTAATATCATTTTCCAATTCAGCATCTAGAAAATCCAGTGTAACAGGCTCCTGGGATTTAGGATTCTGAAGCAGAAGATATTGAATGATCAAATAATAAAGACAGAGTACTGTAATATTACAAATAATTCTAATCCCTTCATTTCAAAGTAACTGACTTAACTGGGTTTACTTACCCATCTATTTTAATCTCTTGTAGCATTACTAGTGGCTCTTTCTCATTTACTTTATTTTATTGGATAGATAGGTTAATTGGATAAATGAAAATCACATTAACACTAATTGCCAGTGTCTGTCCACAGCCTGTCATGTATGGGGCTATGCTTGCTGTTATGAGGTAGGAATAGACTACAGCTCAAGATTCAAAAAGGCAGCAATTGGAGCAAATTATTTGGCATTTATAAAAAATTGAGCCTACTTCTAGTGCCAGCATTACAGGACTTCCCTGAACACTCTGGAGTTTCGAAAGCATTTCTCTCGACATTAGTACTGATACCTCAGTTTAGAAGATGGAAACCTGGAGCACAGAAACACTGAAACCCAAGCTTCCAGACCTAAAGGATGTAGATGATGTCAACCCTCAAGCACGGAGCACAGAGAACTTTGGTGGCCTGCATCTGCAGTAACCCTTGCCCCACAGAAGTGCTGGAAGGTGACTGCAGCTCTGCTGAGCTAGATCAGACCACCCTCCAGGTGGAAGACCAGAGATAAAAAGAGTTCCAGCTCTGCTCCTTTCTCAGTTACAGTCCGCATTTATTTGGCCAGAGCCATCTTCCATATGAGTTGCTGGGAATTCAACTTCTTTTCCAGCAATTTTGCCTAAGCCCCAATGACTTTCTATTGTGTGTGTTGTAAAAATCATCAATCGTCATCACCCAGTGGTTATTTAATGCACCCCCCTAAAAGTGTGTGCATTTCTTCAGGAAAAGGAGCATGGGGATATATCACTTAACCATTTAAATCTGACATTCAGAGTAGAAAATGAAAAAAAATTAAGGTATTTCAGCAATTCACCTATACTAACATTTATAGGCTAAAGTCCCTCCCTTCAAAATTATGATTATATTACTTCTATCCTAACATTCTCTGTCTAAGTTAAATGACAAATGTACATATCCAAGAATGCAAGCATGTTTCATCACAATTTATGTATGTACTGGGGGAAAGTAATATCCTGAACAACTGGTAAAAGGTGCTTTCATATAATAGTCTGCAGCACTAGGAGTTTAACAGTAGCCCTTATTTTCAAGACTGTAATATAAAACAGTTCCAGAAAACAAAAGATTATTTCTTCATTTTCATGAGGAAGAAATGTACATGTTTCTGGGTATATGGAATCATTCCTGTTCTTAGCAAACAAGACTTATGGTCTGCTAAGACAAAAACCAATGAATTTATTCTCAGGAAGAGGATATGCACTGGAAAGATTGCAGATAAAGATACTGGGTATTTCTTTAAAATATATACTGAAAACTTCAAGAAAATTTTTACATTTCTATTTCTGCATCATAGATAAAACTAGCAACTTAAATATAATAGCACTAACATATGCTCTCTACCAGTTCAAAGCTATTCAATTATTGCTACGCAGTTGCTTTTCCCTCCCAACAAATCCACACTCTAAAAATAAATAACAAAAGGCTAAAATGTAAAAGTAAACAAAAATTTACATATCTTACATGCAATGGATAATGAATAGCATGGTCAAACCCAAACAGCATGCATGAAGGCATTGGCATGGCAGAGGAGGCATTTATGAAGTTCACATTCCATTCCAACACACAAAGGAACAGAGAAGAAAATAAATGGTAAAAAAAAGAAAAAAAAAAAAGCCATCACATCAAATCAAGGTCAATACTCATTTCAAATGATAACCTGGGCTAGTCATAGTCAAGGAGTCCCAAAGACAAAATAGCAAACTTTAATTCTGTGAAAATTCAGGTATGCATTAACGGTTCCTCATCTTTTTAAGACTTACATTATATCGCTGCACATTTCTTATATGATAATCATTATTGACTTTTAATAAGCAAAAAAACTAAGCATCTATAAATACATTCTGAGATGTGCCAGAGGCACAAAGACAACCACTAAAAATTAGGACAGAAAATTCCTACACCCATACTTTGAATGGAAGACTACTTCCCCCTTATGTATCTTCCCCCCAAAGAATGTTTTACCGGTATTTGGGCTCCATAATTTTTATTTCCAAGGTTGCCATTTAGTGGGGTTTACTCCAAGCCACGAAGAAACAAACTTACAGTTCAGTTTGCTCTTCTCTTTATCCAGTCATGCTGGTAACATGTCTGGAATAAGCACACCACCACCACATTCACCAGCACAACTTAACAAAACAGAACAGAAGTAAATCACTAGCAATGAAGCGTGCAAACAAAAGGATTGCAATCCATTTTCAGCATGACAAATAAAGGCAAGGATCTATCATTTCAATGACAACTCAAGAAGGAAACAAAGAAAGAAAGAACTGGTGCAGCAACATAAAAAAAAGTAAAGATGTTGTGTGTTTTGGGAGGTCTGTATTCTCAGAAATTCTATGGATGGCTGCCTTTGCTGTGTTGCAGGAGCCTAGTTCCTACTCATACCTGCAGTATTAATGAAGACAAAGGCTATCAGGCTTTTAAAAGAAGTGATGGTAATAATTCAGCAAAATCCTGGGCCACAGAGGTAAACTCGGGAGCATCTGAAGTGGATTGGAGCCCAGAGCTTTTCCAGCGCTGCACCTTGCTGGGCAGCAAGTGCTGCCAGGCATGCCCAGCAGCAGCCAGACCACACCATGGCAAGCTGAGGAGCCAGGCGTGCTCAGAAGACTGAGATTTTTTATGTTCCAGTCATAAATCACTGACTTAGATCAGGATTTTATACCATCTTTTACTGTTGTTGCTATGCAGGCCACAAGATTTACACTATAGATTCCCTTATGTGTAAGAAATCAACATGATATACTGTGTTTAAGTTTACCGTTTTGTTTTACCATTAATTTTAAATTTACTATTTGTTGAAGATTACATAGTTAACGTATTCCTCTAACGATTATTAAGTTTTCCTTTGGTGTTTTCTGCTCAGGGATTGCATTACATAAATGTGATTAGCTACCCTGTTCAGCTTAAAGGCAATTAATTCTGTGGGGTTGGGTCTGCTGAACTGTGAAACCTGATATAAATAAAATAGAACATATTCCCTACTCTGACTTCCCCAGGAAAAGGCCTGAACAGCTCATAATCTGTAACTTTATGCAGCATTCACTGTACAATAAAACTTGGCAATAAAGTCATAAGAATGATCTTCTGATCTTCTCTTGACTTTGGGTTTATGCAAGCAAAGCCAGCACAAGTAGTCTCTTTTTATTTCCAGTCTTCAAATTAATTTCAACACTCGAAGAATTTTTACAGCACGACTCTAATTAGCACCTATTAGTAAAGCACCATAATTTAATGGAATGCCTTTCACTACAGCCAATAGCATGTTTTCTATTATTTAAACAGGAAAGGATGCAAGCTTCATGCTTTGGAAGCTGTTTGTCACAATAAACAGTTCTCTAGTTAGATTTTTCCTAGTAAGCAGGGCAGAAGCTTTCTAATTTTATTTCCAGGTCTATGCATTCTAATGCACTAATCACCTCCATCCAAAGTTACCTGTACATGGGGTCTCCTTTTTCTCAATTTAACTTTTGGTATGCCCACACCAATTTGCTGAAGTAACAAAAAAGCAGTAATTTATATTTTTGCACTATTAGTAAACAGCCTATGTATAGAATGGAAGTGTTTTCTCAACATCTGTGCTGTCCATTGTATGTTTACTGCAGGCAGAGACTAACCCTCAATCTGATCATGAGCTCTGAGCTCTCTGCCAGAATTACACACAGGTTTTGTCTAGGGAAACAAAAATCAGATATATGTTAATGTGAATCAAATTAACAGAGAGCTCTCCCTCCCACATACCCTGACAGAATAAAATATAGAATGAGAATAGCTCACTTTTTGTTTACTTTTGTATTTGCTTTTAAAACCCAGCTTCTCTTACATTTCTTAAATAACCCTAAACAGTAAAACAGAACCCTGGACTTCACTTGAAGGCATGTGGAGTTTTAGGACTATCATTAAATGGATTTTGATCAGAACCATGGTAAAAATGAAGAAAAGTATTCTAACCTTTAGAACAAATTGGAAAATTGAATTGTTTAGTGTTTTCAAAATCTAATTAAGATTAAGCTTGTTAATACATGCTTAATGGACTCACTTCAGTGAGTTTGGTGACACATCTACCTGTTCTCTCCCATAACAGTGGGAAAAATACATTCATATGTGCAGACACACACAAAGAAAATTTGAAATAAAACATAAAATAAGGCAGTTAAAAATGTAACCAATTACACAAACATAAAAATGGTTTAAGCTGTTTAAAACTATATTAATCTGAAAATAATAATAATAAAATCTCATGTTATGCTTTGGCATAGTTTTCATGTGCAAATAAGAACATGATGGGAAAGTTTTTAATTATTTTAACATGCTTTTGAACTTGTTGTTTGTTAACTTTTCTCAGCTGTGCAAACAACTTTACAAACTTCAAGACAATTTCTCAAAATATTAATTGTGTTGAACCAGTTGTGATTTGAGGCAACAGATTTTCAGAAGGAAAGCAGAAGACATTCAGAAGAAGGAAGCATTGGAAGTCTAAGAAACCCTCACCTCTTCAAAGGTAAAGATGTAGTTATGTTTTAGTTTACATCTATTGAAAAATGGCTGGCAAAGAGGGTTAAGATGTTGTTTGTTAATAAGTTAACGGCTACTGGGAGGTTCAACTAAAATTAATATGACGTGTTAAAGAAAGTCCATGAATTCTAAATATATCTGTCTTTGTGTGTACCTTGGTTTTAAACCGTAGTTCTTGTATCAGTCTGAATAGCATGCACCACCCCACACAAACTGGGAGTGAAAAAGTCTAGTCTGTGTAACTGTTAATAACAATAATAATGCATATGCTTAATAATACATTTAGACATTATTCTACAATATAAAAATTATCACTTATAAAACATCCTGTTTAAAACATACTCTAAATCACAGTTTTGAGCAGTATGGGGAAGCATCTCTGGACTTCCATATCTTTTTAAGACGAAAACTACACAGACAAACCATGACAATTACTACCCTGATAATCCTTCTCAGTTTGCCATCTCTATATTTGGTTGGGATGAGCTAAGTTTTTAACAAAGGATTTTTATTCTCCAGTGTTGTGAGGCTACACTGCAGGATAGCAGCACATATAAAATGAACAGTTTCTCACAAAATTGGGCCTAAAATGAGACTACTGCATTGCTTCTTATTATATTACTCCTGTTAATGAAAAGACAGTTTAATTTGCATACAAGGGAAAGATAAATAGGTCAGTCGCCACCATCTAATTACTAATAATCTGTAATTAAGAAAAGAGTGGGTCAGTAATGATGCAGACATTTGTCTCTGAAGAATTCACCAAGAAAAATCGCCAAACCAAAATTTTAATTTTTCAAGACAGGAAAATCCAATGAAGATGCCCAAAAACTGAAATCGTTTTCAGTTATGAAGACTATATAAAAACGTTATTCTCAGTTTGCCTTTTTAAGAGTCTTTGAAAATAAATCAAAAGGAATATCACATTAATAGTTATGGTCAAGTTATTCTTTCTCTTCTTCAGAAGCATTTTTTCTTTCTTGCTGTGTTACACACTTGGCAAGATATTTTATATCTATTAATTACTTCACCAGGAAATTAATTCAAATATTAACAAAGCTGGCTTCTCCCAGCTTAAGAATTAGATTAATCACTAAATGAATAAATTCTTAATTTCTTCTTCTGTCTTTGACATCTAAAGAAGTTATTTTAACTTTCTCTTTTATATAACATAACATTATGAATTCAAGTGACAAAGTTTACTGAAATTATGTTTCTAATGGCATTAAAATATGAGAATTTTTTTAAAGTCCACTAAACAGAACATTGTTTCATATGGAGAAACTTTTCATTAAAACCAAGATCAAAGTTCTGATTTCAGAAAAAAAGCCAAACCAAAATATCCATTGTTGTTGAAATTTCTCATCAGTCAGGGAGGCAAGCTATTTAAGAAGATGCATATAATGTAGGAGTCTTCACAAGGCAAGGACAACAGTTAATGGATAAAGAGCCAAACTGAAATTTTGGTTCCTATTTCCCTGAAATTTGAGGAAATTTGTGTCCTAATAATATTTAGATAAAAAATTCATGTTTAAACATGAAAGACCTTTCTCAAGTTAAACTACTAAAAATCTAACATTCTGGGAAGGGGTGCTCCACTAAATCCATCCCAACTCTGCAGATCAGGTTTCAGTTCTGGCAAACAGAAAATAAACAAATAAATAAATACAAAAATACAAGTAAAAAACATTGTGTTTGCCTCTGATTTCTTTGGTTTTGCAAGTATGAAAATTTAAATTTCTTAAATGACAATACATCACAAAAAAGGTGCACAAAAACTCCTCAGTTTGCTTCAAGATTTTTCACTATGATATTACATTTACCACTAGTTGTTTTTATATTAATGTGTATTATAGCACTTAACATATATAAATCTGCATTCAACATATAAATATTTTTATTTTTTTGATAACCAAATTCAATACAAGTCAATACTGTTGGATTGGGATGAAGCTATATATGCACTACAGCTTTTCGTGGCACCCACAAAATTGAGAATTTTTCATAATTGTTCACTGATACCTTCAGCAGATCCTAGTTTCTGATTTTTTTCTGACAATATCCCCTTATTACAGAGAAGTAAATTAGAAGGTGTTTCATACCTTTGGTTGGAGATTTGGATGCAGTAGCACATACCCATTCGGATCAATAGCAAAATAATATCCATTTGGACAAAGCTGAAAGAAAGAAATGAAGTTTAGCATTATATGGTTTTAAGTAATGAAGAAAGAGTAATTACTGGTTTTCAAGAAATGTTCACATTGTGGAAAGCACATGCCTCAGGCATCATGAAGTATAAGACTACTGACACAGAAAAGGTAATTTCTTAATATTTACTCTTTTAGGATCATAAACTTGGACAATAATTTAGGCTGGTGGGACCTCTGAAGGTCAGCTGGAACAAATTTTCACTGAAAGCAAAGCTAACTTTGGACTTTATTTTTCAGCCCAACTTTGAAGCTGGACGAGGTTTCAAAGGGTCTTGGAGTACCTCCAGCGGCTATGCCACAACCTTCCTGGGCAGCCTGCTCTCTTTTCCTTAATTCCAGCTGGAATTTCCATTGCCACACCTATATTGATAGCCTCTTGATGAGGCAATGTCAAGGTCCATTTTCTGCATAATTTCCACTAGGTAACCCATTAGGATCCTTCTTCAGCCTCAACCCATCTCTCTCAGCTTCTTCTTGTGTACCATGTCCTCCTGACCCTTGGCCAACTTAGTGGCTCTGCACGGGGCCTCTGTGTTTATTACACTGAGGAGATCCAATTTGGGCAGTGCACTCCTGCTGCAGGTATTCCCTGCACAGGTGGTTTTACTGCCACGGCACATTGCTAATTTATGTTCTATGTGTCCTCCACCACAACTCCCAGGTCCCTTCCTGCCCTTTGAAGCAGTCTGTTCCAGCCTGAGCTGTGGTGTGGGATTATTCCATTCTGGATGTAGGATTTTGCATCTGCCTTTGGTTGAATTTGTGATGTTCCTTTTCTTCCTTAGCTGTTTTTTTCCACAGTACCAGTTATTTTCATAGAAATTCCACAGCTAGGTGTCTATGCAAATAAATCAGTCATACAGAGTAGGGTACAGACAGACACCTATATTAAAGAAATTTTCTGTAAAGAACTGCCTTGGATAAATGGCAAATGTTATCAGCTGAAATTATTGTGTAGTCTAAATTAAGAAACTAACACTTAGCCAAGAGCAGTGCCTTAATATACATAAAAATAATTACTTGTCATATAAAGCTGACTTTTACAGAGTGCATCCTGACAGACAAATCACACAGAAACATATATATGGCTGCAGAGAAAACCACCAGAAAATGTACAACAATAGAGGAGAATATATGAAAAGAAGACTGCTGGTATTTTGACTCAAATCCAGTAATTGCTGTATGACTTATGAACGAGCATGCACAGAAATCACACATAAATCACACACAATGAGAACCCACCAATGCAAGCAGCTCACCGTAAATCGGGGCGTCAGTTTTTTTATGTCCTCCAAAGAGACATCGACCCCCATTACTCCAAGAATCAGCTGATTCTGGTAAGATTCCAAAATATTAGTATATGTTTGACATATTGACAATGCAGAATAACTTCAACAGTCAGGAAATTTGTATTTTTGCCTTTGCCTCTTGTTTGACAGATACATTTGAGAAGTTGCCTGTTTGGTTATGTGTCTATTCTAAATATTTTAAATAATGTCAAAGTGATCCAAAATAAAATTTAATAAATCAGAATTTATATAGAGTATGAAGATTGTTTCTGAAGATGGATACTTTCCAGGATGAATAAACAATATTTGTAAGAACAAAACAGGTGAAAGCAAAAGTGATGCAATAATATTGCCAGTTATGTAGATACTAAACTACTAGCACCAACACGGAGCTTAGATTGGGCAACTGGTAAGTGAGACCTCAGAACAATGAACTCTTTGGGCTACAGTATAATGATGAATGCAAAAAAAAAATCCAACACAACAAAAAACCCCAGTGACTAGAAGAATCATCAGCATATGAAATCAGGGACTCAGGCTCTATATTTATTTCACTTGTAATTTATTTTCCAACTCCAGGCAAGGAGGGCAGTCATTTACATGGTGTCACCTGAATCCCTTCTCCATATTAAATAAATTTGTAAAATTTATTGGAGGAGGTATCTTGCAGTCTGCAAATAAATTCAGATAGAGATATAAATTGAGCAGATTCGAATTCTCTTCTTGCTCCTCTGCACTAGATCACGTCTGTCTTACTTTTCAGAAAGACATCCTCTGATAATCAGTAGTCTGTCACTTTGAACCAGACTCAGTCAATTCCAGGCATTGTCTTGTAGATAAGATTGCAACTTTTTTGGTTTATTGCTTTGTTTTAAAACGGAAACTAAGAGAACCATTCTGAAAGTAAATAAAATAAATGGCAGTGACCAAATTCTCATTTTTCATTCTGAGTCTATGTAATATCTGAGAAACTGAATCAAAACATATCTTATCTGAATTTTTGTATATTTTTACCTGAATGAACGTAAGTACACAAAAAGTACAATATTTTACCACATATTGTAAAGCATATTCTAAGTCTGTTTTTAAAAAAGCAGCATTTTGATTTTGTGAAGAGGACACAAAACAGATTCCATGTTAGACAATAATAGGGATGGTCAATTGTATTTATTTAACACTTGGAATTTAATCGAAGTATACAGTGCTCTTTTCTATTATTGTTACAACCAGTTCAAACTCTCTACATCACTACCTTTTACCCTGAAATGTCATAGCCTCAGAGATTTCTTGGAAATTTATCTGGATACTCCTTTCTTGGAAAGGTCTAAATAATATTGCATTTCTTTCTTGGAAAGGTATAAATAATATCATCATCTACTTCCCATCCATTGAGCAGTTAATGGATTCCCACTGTGACTAAGGCACAGGGAGAGATAGTGGAATGTCACACCCTGAAACTCAGAATGACAAAAAGGGTAAAAGAATGTACTGCATTTTCTTGTTCCCAGGACATTATCAGGTAACTAGATATGACCCCTTTGTTTATGATGTACAAGAGAATTACACTATGAAAATACACATTTTTCAAGGAATTTAACGCTGAATTTCATTTATATAACTGCTGCTTTTTATTTTTTTTTTCCCTTGGAGGAACAGCTTACAATTTTCCCATTTTGTTCCCTTGTTAGATTGAAGACAGGCAGAGTTCCTGTAATCACGAGGCCCAGCTCCTAGGAAATAACAAATAAAGAAAGGAGAAAAAGACTTTTTAGTTAAAAAGCAAATGTTGAGCCATAATATATTAGAACGATTGAGGAATAAGTGTAGTCAAACGCGGACTTTCAGACTGTAAAAAAAAGAAGAAAATAATACTCCACTGTCTTGGTACATAGAAAGTTGAAATTATGATTTTTTTGTGTCCACATTTTAGTGAGAATAATATATTATTTTTTCAAAAATAGATGATGTGCAACGGGTTAGGCTACAAAAGTTTCAGAAAACCTAAATGTTATGAAAACACATTTGCAGCTACAGTATCCACTAGGCATAGAACTATGGGTAATAGAGGGAATGGAAAAGGAAAGGAGAGGGAAAGGGGAAAAGGGAAAGGAGAAAGGGGAAAGGGGAAAGGGGAAAAGGGAAAGGGGAAAGGGGAAAGGGGAAAAGGGAAAGGAGAAAGGGGAAAGGGGAAAAGGGAAAGGAGAAAAGGGAAAGGGGAAAGGGGAAAAGGGAAAGGAGAAAGGGGAAAGGGGAAAGGGGAAGGGGGAAAGGGGAAAGGGGAAAGGGGAAAGGGGAAAGGAAAGGGGAAAGGAAAGGGAAAGGAAAGGAAAGGAGAGGAAAGGAAAGGAAAGGAAAGGAAAGGAAAGGAAAGGAAAGGAAAGAAAGGAGAGGAGAGGAAAGGAAAGGAAAGGAGAGGAGAGGAGAGAAAGGAAAGGAAAGGAGAAGGAAAGGAAAGGAAAGGAAAGGAAAGGAAAGGAAAGGAAAGGAAAGGAAAGGAAAGGAAAGGAAAGGAAAGGAAAGGAAAGGAAAGGAAAGGAAAGGAAAGGAAAGGAAAGGAAAGGAAAGGAAAGGAAAGGAAAGGAAAGGAAAGGAAAGGAAAGGAAAGGAAAGGAAAGGAAAGGAAAGGAAAGGAAAGGAAAGGAAAGGAAAGGAAAGGAAAGGAAAGGAAAGGAAAGGAAAGGAAAGGAAAGGAAAGGAAAGGAAAGGAAAGGAAAGGAAAGGAAAGGAAAGGAAAGGAAAGGAAAGGAAAGGAAAGGAAAGGAAAGAGTTGGACACCAGCGTCCTCATGGAAAGCAGAGAATTAATTCCTTGTTTTGCTTTGTTTGTGTTCATGGCTTTTGTTTTCCTATTACACTCTTTTTCTCAACTCGTAAGTTTTCCAGCTTTTACCCTTCAGTTCTCTCCCCAGTCCCACTGGCAAAGGGTGTGTGAGGGGCTGCACAGGGTTTGGTTGATGGCTGGGGTTAAACCACGACAGGGAGGTAACACATAAAGGCAAAACCAACAGAAAAACACAACAGGTAATACTACTGCTTTTTCTATTATCACTGCTTTTCAGTGGTGTGCATTAATGTCCATCAGCAGCTTGGCAAAATCACACAGTCTTTTCTGGTACTGAGGCAACTGAGGCAAGGAGTTTGCATTTATTTGTAAAGATATAAGAAATCTGTTTTTCCTTTAGTAACATTCACAGATCATATTGAAAATAGGATTGAGAAAACCATATGTTAAGATAGCAGGAAAATTTTGTATTCCATTCTAAATTGTCCATTGGGAGATTTCTACCATTTTTTTTAATGTGATTGTTTGGGGTTTATTTCAAATTTTTTGCCTTCATTTATGCTTACTCTCCTTCTATGTATTTCATCGAGGAGTCATATCCCTTTTCCCCCTTTGTTTCATTTGAAAAAAAAAAAATCCAGAACACTGTATCAATCCACTCTGGTGAAATCTGTTCTCCATTTTCCCAGTCTAGTAGCACCTTTTTGAATTTTAAACCATCGTTCATGAACTTACATTTGTGTATCAAATGAAAGGTGATGAGGTCAGAGTTAGTAAAGTTACAAGCAAAGTGAAGTGAATTTTGTAGGAAAATAAGAGAAATAGGGATCAATCATTAGAAAAGAGAGGGGACATTATTTAGAAGATGCATTGAAAAGATACAGGAGGGGTATGTATGGGGTCTAACACAATCTCCCCACTAAGAAAAAAAAAAAAAAAGACAAGTTAGAGAGAGAATAATAATTATGAATAAATTATGCCTAACTGGTAAACCTAAAAGTATCTAAAACGTCTGGGTTTATCTTGAAAATGAGTCCAGAGCAACACAGCAATAGAATCTGAAGGGATCTGAAGAAAAGAGGTGTGAACTGCTACAAATTCATCAAATTATTAAATACAGTCTTGAAAGCCAGTCTGAAATGAAACCTGTGCCACCGCAACAGTATCTCTTCAGAATTTTATAAACTGAATTTATGCACTAATGTGGCCTCATGTAATACACTTTGCTTTACTTTAGTCTTAGCCACAAAACCTCTGCTGCACAGTAAGAGCCAAAGGATAGGAATAAGTCTAGTGAGGCACAAGCAGAACTGTAAACCCTACATGAGGGAATTGCTTTAGAGAATTTAAGATAACAAACCAATGGGACAACTTAGTCCCACTCCCTTACACAAACAATAATCAGGAAAAGGCTTCAGAGGGGATTGGATAAAATTGTGCCTTTGTGCTCTCAGCTGTGATCAGAAAGTCCACAAATTTCAGCTTTTACCTCAATACTTTACATTGTGTTGTTCTACTTTATTTATATGTAATCATACATATATATGCGTATGTGTGTGGTATGTGCACACACAAATATGTGTATATTTAGTTATATATTCACAAACACATATATAACACAGCAATGGAGAAAAGCATGAAGGGAACACTGAATGACCCCACTGAATATATAAAGCAACGCAACAGATGCCTGCAGGTGTCACTTATTTCACTTGACTAAACAAATCTCTATCCCTAATTACAAATTTATCTTTGGCTTTACAACAAAGCATACGAACTTTTGTCATCACATCCTTTATGTTTCCAGTAAGTGCCTCAACAATACTGAGAAAACATGGTTAATTAACTTCTCAGCATTGAAATTTCAAAGAAAAACTAGTTTCTCTGTGTCAGGCTCAGTTACACTGACGATAAAAATTATTTGTTGATAAAAATTTTACAGTAATGCTGACTGACAGGAAGATGTGCATTTCAACATGACATCAGATGACCACGTGAACTTGGATAAATGTGTGATTCCAAATGACCATTTTGCAGTAATTTTCGCTGTTTGCTCATAAGAAGGTTATCCAGAGCAAGAGATTAGACTGCTGCTAACAATACTTTTCCTCCTGTAGTTTCCTGAATACGTTTGTTTTACAAGACCAAAGTGATAAATTCAACAGTAAAAGTTCCATGTATCTTTTTGTTGATTTCCTCATAATATACACTGTTCAATTAAAGATTAAAGAAATCATTACCATGAGCAAGCAAGCAATTACAACAACCATGATAGCTTAAAGATTCAAGTTCAAAATCTGTGCAAATACCCAGTATATACTAATAGATTTCAGTCTGCCTGGAATGTTCTTTGGAAGGGGAAAAAAAACCAACAAAAAAAAACAAAAAACGAAAAAAAAAAAAAAACCCAAACCAAAAAAACCCCCAAAAAACTAAAAAGAGAGGAAGGACTGAATTTCTCACCAGAAACATAACAAATGAATAACAAATGACCTTTACTGCAGTAGGTACAACACTGGAAAACTATCTGCTTCCTTTTTTTCTTTTTGCTTCTTTTAGCTGAGAACAACAGTGACCTACACATTAAAGTCTGCAGAGCATAAATTGCTTTTTTTCTGTTAGATTTCAGGACACTTAGAAGGGTACTAGGTGCAAGTAAGACCAGCACAACATGAACAGATCTCCTCCCAGAGGTTGCTATACTGAAGTGTACAGATGTTAGAAACACAAGAATATTATGTTTGGAATTGTAAGAAATTGGATCCTTGGGAAAGCAGACCTGTATAGTTACTGATTTGCTAAAATTCTTACTTTAGCAGAGATAAATACAGATCATACCAGAGCATCCAGATAGACATTTGTCCATTGGACTTGTTTGGCTCTCTCTCCAGCTAAAACCATTGGTCTTCCCAAAACATCCAGATATTCCTGTCAAAAAGCATAATAAACTCATCAGAAGGCAATTATTAGATCAAAGAGCACAAACAATAGTAAAATAAAAAATAATGAAATAAAAACAATTAAAATATCAGGAAAAAAAATTCACCACTAACATAGGAGAAGCATTTAATTACTTTTAAATTGAACTACAAAATAATTCAGTCTTTGGTTTGCAGTATTTACTGACAAGGTAATTCCTGTATTTCAGTCTCAGCCATGTGAACCTTACACACTCATAACCACCACTCTCCTTCCACAAAATGACAATTACAACCATATTTATTCCAAAATTAATTGCTAATGACATAATGAAATTACAAGCAGATTACAGAACCTTCAACCCAGAAGAAATAGTGGACAATGGAGGGTGAGTGTTGTAACATCTGGGTATGTTAAGCTCCTACAGCAACAATTTGCTTAACTTCTGTTGGAATTTTAAAAAAATCAGTTATAAAATCTCATTCTTCCTGCCTTCTTTCAGTTTCTGAGGATGGTTAAAGCTGGTGAGCTTATGAGATGTCAGATTTCTGGACTGATTTGGGAATGAATGCCATTAAACTTTTTTCAGTCATCAACTTTTTCTTCTTGTCTGATCTTATTAGGGATACTTCTTGCCAGGCACTATCTGGAAGAGTTTAACAGAATCAAAGGGCTCTTATTCAAGCCAAAAAATGAGCCAAGGCTCTTATTTTCTGCCAAAAAATGTCATGCCTGGCCTTGGAAGGACAAAGAACCGCTATGATATTGCTCTGCTGTTCTGGACATGTGAGTACATGGACTTTCAGACAACTGAAAAGAATATTTGTCCTTCTACACTGTGCTTCTTCAGTTTGGATCACATCGCATAATCACAGAGTCCTGTGCCTTTCATTGTCCACATGCAAGTCTGCTAAAATGTTCCTGCATCCTTTCGGAAGGGAAAAAGTGCAGTCTATCCCAGAGGGGTGGGATCAATCCAGGCACCTCTCCTAGAAGCAGGATTTTAGTGTGGCGCCCAGATGGGCTCAGATGCTCCAGCAGGGCTAGCCCCTCACACACATTCACAGCCTTCTCCACATAATCCAAACCCTTTGGATCATGCAGAAAGTATAGCAGAATGGTTCATTGCAACCACTTAACAGTAGAATGTTTTAACAGACTAATCCTTTATACGTAGAAGAAAGCCTTATTTTTTTCTCTATTCTTGATGTTGTGCGTCTTACAATTTAATTGATTGTAGCAAAGGTGAAGAGCAAACATATCCAAGAACAGATATTACTCCACTTTCTGTGTGTTAAAATCATCTGGGTTTGGCCAACACACTTACCTGGGTGTTTATTCTTATGGCTCCAATAGATGGAATTTCATAATAATAACCTAAAATTTGAAACAGAAATAATGCCATTTTACCACAACAGATTGCTGGCCTCTGAATCACACGGAATTTCATTTAGCCTATATTTTCTAGTTTAAATTTTATAAGAATTATTGTTTATGAATGAAATACTTTTCATTAGATGCCACCACAATGCATGGCCATATGCTGGGTCACCACGCCATTCAGACCAAGCTATTCGCTCTTAAGCAATGAGAGCTTACAATGTGTTTCTTTTGTCTGTTTTGTTTAAGGCTATATAATACACTGAGTTTGTACTCATGAAATCCCAGTTACTGTGATGTGCAAGTATATTTAATGGTTATTTTAATATGCTGTGACAGCAACATAATTAAATGCTGAATGCATATAGGAATGCAAGCATAGCTATGGCCTGCCACAAGAGTGAATTCATAGCATAAAAATATAAGGCACTCTGTGGAATGAAAAAAAGCTAATGGGTATTTCTCCTACACAGAGAATATACATCAGAAATGTTTTTATTTAGCATTGATTTTATCGCTCATTTGTTTGAATTAAAAATACTTAAAATATTGTCCATATAATAAGACTGAAGCAAGGCATTGAGATCCATCTTCAGTCCAAGAAAATTTTAAGTCGAATTGGAAGGAAGGAGTAGAGGATTGGAGAGGTAAGAGTATCAAGATTAGCAATTTCCTTTGCTGTACGCAATATCTTTTAATTAAGGAAAAATGAAATAAAATGGCTTCTTTGGGTGTGCAAACAAATAGTCACAGGAATTTTGGACAGAACATTATGATCATTTTGCCTCAATAATAAGATGACATAGGTGGTTATGCTTTAAACCAGCTGGTCCTCATTTGTTTTAAAACAATGGAGGTCACATGCACACAGTATTCTGAGCTACAAAGATATTAGTAAAAAAAAATTCTCTTCAAAACACAAATGCCAATTTTCTGTTATGTTCTGATGATACGATCTGCTCTTCATGAAACTGTAGTATCTTCTGCATTACTTGTCAGAATGCTGAGGGTTTCATGAGGTTATGACACATATGCTAATTTTTCAGGCTGTGGATTCTTCTACATATATTTTTCCTGTATCTATACCATTCTCTTACCTTTGGTTTACGTAATTTTTCTGCCTGAGCATACCTTTATCGCCATCCCTGGCAGTCCTAATTTTTGAGACCCTTTTTAATCTAGCACATGTCTCACATCTTGCTTCTCATTGATTTGTAAAATCCGTTTACATTTTCAGTCAGGCCTACTCCCTGGAAATTTCCAGGAAATCTTCTATTGGAAATCGCTCTATTTAAAATCTGGGCAAATATTTGGTAACTTATATATTTTCTATTTATCTCTATTTGTGTCTTATGCCTTGTTCTACAGTTACATTGTAAGATATTTGAGACACCCCTTTCTCACACTCTTTTAAAATCCTTCTGAGTACATTTTTCATGTAGAAATTTAATGTAGAAAGCATTTTACTTCCCTATTTTCACCTTTTTCACTTTTCTTTTTTTCCTACATGAAGAAATCAGGTTAAAAGTGTAAAATACAAGATGCTCTTAGAAACTAAGAAATCACAGCAAAGAATAATTCTGATATTTTCATTTAAAAAGGGAAAAAATGCTAAGTATCCAGTCCCTTGTAAGTTTTGGAGAAAAACAGAAAGAAATATAACCAGCCAACTAACCAAACAAAAATCCTTTTGTCCAGACCACTTAATTTAAAACAGCTTTGCTTAATTTCTTATCTGTCATCAGTTCCAACTTTACATAGATGGCTATTACAACAAATATTCTCAAAACTGAACCATAATGTCTTATTATTATAAAAACTACTGTGGTAGTTTTCATACAATACAAAGAAAGTATTAAAGAAAGAAATACACATGTTTCTTGATTATATGTAATTTTTTCATGTAAAATTATTTAATAAAATAACTTTTGGAACTTTTATTAACAAATACAAAAAAGCTAAAAATCAAACTGAGCAATCTGCAATTTTTAGAGAACAACAAAAATATCCCCTCTTGAAAGCTCTAGTGAAGATCAGTTTAAAGGAAAGACACGGTACCTTTATTTTCACAGGCCATCCACTGTATGGGTCCTTTGTCATAATTATGTTGACCGACAGAAAATGTGAACACACGTACCTGTGCAAGTTAAAAACCAATGCATATAACAACTATATATCATTTATTAGTTGTGACTCTCAAGTCAATGGATTTTTCATACATTTGAACTGAAAAAGAGCACTATGAATTTTCAAGTTTTTGTCACCATAATAGATATGAGACATGTAAAAGATAACAGATTATGGTATTTTATGTATTCTTATTATTTTTTCCATGAAGTAGAATCAAGAAGAATGTTTTTTCACACATCCTTCATATTTTAAAGGTCTTGTGTTTTTGATCGTTCATGAAGTATTTAAATTTTTAGATTTTTATTCTAGGATGGTAATTATAACTCTTCAGTTTTTGTTAACTTAGTTGACATAATATATCAATATTAAATGCTTACCAATAAATTAAAAATAATATATGCATGGCAGAAGAATTCAAAGCAACGCAAACCACAACTTTTTAGGATATAAAACTTGAAATTTTCAAATACTACAGAAAATAAATTCTCATTTTGTTCAGACTGAGTCTTCTTCATGCAAAACCACTGAATTAGTTCAACAGACTTCCAGACAAGGGTTAAGCTTCTGATCTTTCACCTTTAGCTCTTGATGTTCATTTAAGCTGTGGGTTTTATTAGCATAATTCTCTTCTTTTTACACAAAGCTACTCCAATCTATCTCAGCAAATGTAATGATACATGGCTTCAGAATTCACCAAAACCTCTCCACGTTTTGGAGTGAAAACAGACTTTTCAGCTGAAATTATTTTCTATGCAAATTTTCTGATTTGAATGAGAAAAATTTTAACCTAAAACCTTTTAATCCTGTATAAATATTAAAAATCCTACCAGACACATAGAAAAGTTATAAATACTATGTTTCATCTTCTGACTGAATAGTTTCTCTATATTTGAGTGTTTCTGTTAAAAGCTGGGAAAAACATTTTCCCAACAGTTTTAATGAGCTGCTCACTATATTCATGTCCCTCTGTCCAAGGGTCAGAGAGCTTTTCCTTTTTAGGCATCTCTTTCTTTATGGATCCTTACCACTTCAATGTACAAATCATATATCACAGCATGAAATCACAATGCAAATTCCTTTATATGGATTTGATGTTTAAAATTAAAATATATTACAATTAATTTGCATGCAGGCTGTAACTGAGTAATAAG
Organism: Acanthiza pusilla; assembly: GCA_036630365.1. Lineage (NCBI taxonomy): Eukaryota > Metazoa > Chordata > Aves > Passeriformes > Acanthizidae > Acanthiza > Acanthiza pusilla. The sequence goes on from JAXCHO010000079.1 coordinate 43,425,257, forward strand.
ATAAAGTTTTCATTAAATATTCATACTCTAAAATTACAGAGAGTCTTTGTAAACTACTGATCATTGCTAAGTTTTTTAATGACTATTTATACAAATTTTCATCACATTATTTAGCATGTGCAATTAGTACCCAAACCTTCACTTCTCAAATAAACAAAAAGAAATTGTGTGACTTAATCAGACCTTAAATATTAACCTGGAGCTGTAGGAGTGGCTTCACATCATCCATCAGCAGTTAACAAATGGTGAAATGTCATTAGTGTTGACCCCTATATGCAAGAAGGGCAAGCAAAGCTTTGTGCTGGATGCCATTTTTAATTAACAATATGTTTTGGTTTGCTTTATCCATACAAGCCCTGTGTTTCTGCAGTCGAAGGCAGAATTAAAGCAACTATTTTAATGCACTGAGCGCTGTATTAAGTGCTTGTTCTGTAGTTTCAGACTTGTCCATATAGGGTCATTCCCCACTAATAAGTCAAGCCAATTCCATTTCTGGTTACAGACAGGTATAGGAATGACGGTGCCTGCATGATGGTAATTTTTTTTTCTCATCGTTCATATAGATAAAGACAGATGAAAAATACCTTCTATTACCCTGGAAGTATCAGTATTGACAGTGCAAACGTGACTTCACCTGACATGTTTACATCTCATTTATTAATACTGTACCACATTTGCCATCACCTTTTTATTCTTGACTTCTTTTAAAAAATGACAGCTATAATTCTTCCAATAGATCTTTCTGCTTCTATTTAATTACCCTTATTTTTTTCTTATCTGAATATCACCATGTTATTTGATATTGGCACCTCTCAGCTCACAAGGTCCCTGCCTACTATTCTCCTTTTCTTTTTGAACTCACACTGCTCCCAGTTTATTGTCCACTAAATACTCGATCCAGAGTACATTCTTCTCAAAAACGATGGAAAAACCCCACTGAAGGCCACTAATTAGATGCTTGAGAGACCTGATATTTCTTTTGGATTAAAAGCTACCAAATCATGTGGGTTTTCTTGTGTGTGTAGAAAACACATGAGTCAATTAGACTGGACTGTCTAGCATTTGATCTCAAATGTAAAAATGAAACACTGAATTGGATTCAAGTTGCGAAATGCTATGTAATTTAGGGAAAAGCAGCAGTGTGTTAAATCTGCAGCAAATCTATAAAGAATTTAGAATTTAAATTATTGACAACAAGCAGGCGACAATATATCTGATTTACTGTTCCTTGGATAATTAACAGAGATAAAGAACTGCAATGAAAATTGGAGTTTTTAATTGTTACTTGGTTTGGCAAGAGGGTGGGATATTCAAAAGAGTATTCTTTTTCCTATTGCCTCATCTGGAATTGAGTAGAATGACAGACCAGCTGGAAAAATGAGTCAGCAAGTCAAATTAAACAAGCCAATTTTAGGAAAAAAAGACCCATGCTCTGTGCTAAAACTTTCTGTGACAGGACCCAGAGCCAGTCAAAGTACGGAGATGCATTTGTCTATACGTTTTCCTTACAGACATCTTTCCAAGGAAGACAATAAGCTATTGAATTAAAAAAAAAAAAAAGAAAAAAAAGAAAAAAAATAAAAAAAAAAGTTAAACATGTAATTACTTTTAATAAGGAATTTATGACTAAGAATACTTGAACCAACCAGATCAGACACAATGGTACCTCTCCCTTTGCCTGTCCTTCAACCAACTAAACGGGTTTCTGAGTTGAAGTGAACTGCCAAGTAGTCTTTGATCCCAAGAAGTTGTTTTCCATCACCACTGAGGCCTGGTTATGTTTTCTCTCTCCCTCTCTGCAGCCTCTTGGGTTCTGTGTGAACTGCAGTTCCTGGGTGGTTTTGCCATGACAGTTCCTCTCCACCACCCTCACCAGAGGATGGACATTTGTGTTCCCCAACCCATTTCCTAGGGAAAGGGCAACCTTGCCTCAAGGCAGATCTATTTATTCTCTTCATAAAGAAATATCACTTCCAAAGCAGTCAAAACCAATGGAAAATTATGAAAAACAAGTAAGAGCTGTCACACTTCCTGATTTTCAAAGTACTTCTAGAAATTGCGAAGACCTAGAGATGGGCACCAGCCTGCTCTGCCAGCCCCTTCAGGTACTGTCTTGAAACTGTTCTGAAATATAGAAGTCCTCATTTTAACACAGGGAGTTCAAAACTAATTCTCTGCATTTTCCTCACTGACACCTGAGGGAGAAAATAAGGAATATACTAATTAGCAACAAAACAAGTGTAGAATTATCAGACAGTGTGTGCCACAGGCTGCCCATTGAGGCTGTAAATCTGCCTCCCTGGAGGTGTTAAAGACCAGACTAAATAGGGCCCTGAGCAACCTGGCTTGATCTTAGACCTAATATTGGACTAGAGACCTCTGCAAGTCACTTGCAAACTGCTCTATCCTAGGAACCTGTAAAGGACATCAAAGGAATACATGGAAAAATCCTACTCCTAATGAGAGGAAGCGCCAGATAGAAAAGAATGCTGCAAATATAGAGGAAGAAGTACCATGTGGAAGAAAATATAATTGTCTAATTATAGAATTAATTTGCTATTTATTTGTATTTCTATCTAGTGGAAGAAATCTTAAGCACCAAGGTGAATAAAAAAGATTCTGACTACTACAGATTTTAAAGGACAATTGCACTCAAGAGAGTTGTGATGAAGACAAAAATGAAGAGGTATGCATGAAAAGGCTGCTTTCCCTACAGGCCTCATTTGCTTTTTACCTATTTTATTTCTTCTTTTTGCTATTGGAATAAAATTGAGAAGGATTAAATTAGACGCTTCCTTTGGGTATATCATGGTATGAGTATTACAGAAAATTAAGGCTTGAGAGAAGTTAATTCAAAGGGGTAATCAAACACAAAGCACTTGCTGTTGAGGCTACTGCAAATATGTGTAGGCAATGTAGAATCACTGAAAAAATTCAATGTTTTGGTTGGATGGGACCTTAAAGATCATCTTCTTCCAACTCCCCTGTCATAGGCAGCAAGCACTGCAACCACTCTGCATTCAGCTCAGAGTGGAAGAAATGCACATTTTTTGACAGATAAATAATTTGTCTTGAATTCTGTGCTACTGGAAGGAGAGAGCTCTCAATCATCATTTGTGTGCATCTCTTCATTTCTTTGTTTAGGAAAAGATTAACTGACCTTTGGAGATATATTTTATCAGACTCCAAGAGAGCTGTACAATTAATTCACTCAAGTGGATGTCAGCAAGATGAAACCTGTCATTTTATGCTTAGCATGTAAAAAGAGGAAGAGTGCATCTTTCTCTACCACTAAATAAACAAACTGACTGTGTCAAAAAACTGACCTCATCAAATCATTCAACTTTGGTTTTCACCATGACAGTAAGATTTCAGAACATTTTGCTCTGGCCTTTATAGCTGAAGGTAAAGATTCACAGATAACCTTTTTTTATTGTAGAACAAGAAAAGCTGTGATAAAGGGGAATAAATGTTTTGGTAATTCCAGCATGATCCAGGAAACTATTTTTCCCACTAATGTGTTTATAGATTATTAGCTATAAGGAAAAATTTTTTGCAATTTGTATTTAATAGGTACACCTCTGAAATAAAAATGGCAACATAAGCCTATCATTCTCAATAAAACCATAAAATTACTTTTCTGTTTTCCATTATGCATTCTTTCTCCTAAATCCCTTGTAAGTATAGCTTGTAAAGCACTTAATCATTTTTGGGTTTTGTGCACAGGTCAGGGAGGTATGTGGTTTTCAAGCTGCCACTGCTAAAACTGTGAAACCAATTTTTCCTTATAGTTTTACATCTGTGGACAGAAATTTGAAGATGATTTTGGATTCTGCTGTCAGTTAAATGAGACCAAAAGACATTTATGACTGATCTGAACTTCAGAGGATGATTTGAAAATGGAATATACTAATTAGGAAGGATTAGCCAGTAGGATACACCAAATATAGTTTCACCTGAATTCTGACTCATAATCTGTCATGCTGAGCTGCTGAGCTCAGGACTTCCAGGGACACAGTCCTGAACCATTTGGGTTAGTGCTGTAAATGTAAAGCTTTTTTTTTTTTTTTTTTTTTTTAAAGTTCTGAGTTTGACAGCAGGGGCGAGACTCACAACCATGTGCTAGAGTACAGTTTTAGGGTGCCTTAAGCCACCTTTTATGCATTACATAAAATGGGACATAACCCATTTTCTTTCTCAGGCCATGAGGGCAAGCGGCACAGCATGGCTCACATCTCTGTGGCCACACCATGCTGCCACCCTCTCTCCCTGCCTGCCCCCATATCAGCTCATCTCATTATAGAATTTTTTGGGAATAAGCCCTGGCTCATTCTATCCCTGAACTGAACACTGACATTGCTAAAAGAATTGACTGCCACAGGCCAGGAGCCATACTGTTGGGTCTGTTAACAATTACAATTCTGGATAACTGTGGACATTTCTCCAGCCTGCACCCTGGCCCTGGATCATTTATTCGTATGGATACAGCTGTCTGGTTCACTCCTACAAGTAAGGCTGGTTTTCTTGTGACAGACTGAGCAAGGCTCAGTTTTCAAAATTACTGGGACAGTGGTGCTGCTAAACTTATAAATGAGAGTTCAGTACTCGCACAAAGATGGATGAGTTCATGATTCTCAGCTTGAGCACATTCATAACTTCCCCTGCTTTGAACGCCAGGCTCAAGAAAGTTCAGAAGTCGGAGACTCAGGGTTTTGTATGTAACTGTCAGGCTGCCGATGCATTTTTCCCTGAATAGCAATTGGGGAAAAAAAAATAGAGATGACCTAAGCAGCAGGGTATGATACCTAGTCAGGCGTCAAGGATGTGAAGCTTGAAAGGTCTAGAATTCAGAAAGCAGAATTCACAATTTTATGTCAAATTAGGAAATAAAAAGAATGGTATGATACACCAGCAGAAATGCATTGAGATATATTTTTGACATTTATGACTACATTAATCCCTTTCTGTGAGTACTGTCCTAAAATATGTGTAGACTTGGGTAAATGGGAAGGAAAACCCACATGTGAAACAATAAGAAGAAATTAGTTATCAAATATTTAAATGCAAAGGTAAGTGCAGGCTGGACATCTTTGAATTTATAGACATGAAGAAAGTATTAATCCATATGATTTGAAAATCCATTTGACACTACTCAAGTGTTTCCATAAGTGACCCTCTATACTCCGATTCAGCAAGGCTGAATCACATCATTAAGTGATCTATTTAACTGTGCAAGTGTCCCCTTGAAACCAAAGGAAAAATCATTTAATTGAGGCATGTGTTTAAAGATAAATAGAGCAGGTCCTTGGAAAAACTATTTTAGACATTTATCCACAGCAAATTATTTCTTCCAAACTTTCCATGTGTATTTGCAATCTTGCCTGTCATTAATATCTTTCATTTGCTACAATTCAACCTCAAACTCAAATTGCAATGCTAGCTTATTAATTCATAGTCTAATTATAGTCTGTGTAATTATAGCCTAATAACAAAAAGAAATAATGACACTCTAAAAATTAGCTCACATTAGAGTCTAATGCTAATCCTTCTTCTATCTTAAAATAAAAAATATTCTTGTAGCATATCAGGAGATTATTGGAGAATCTCACTGTCTTTGGATATTATTCTATACTGATAATACCAGCCCCAAGTCATTTAATGCTGTTAATATATTGGGAAAATAGGATCAAGAACACTGATGCATGGTGTAGTTGTAAGCAATTACTCTAGGAAAGGAATTAAAAACTGAGAATTATACTTGAAGTCTATATAACACATGCATACAATGAAAGGTGCATGTTCATGGAAGAAGTTTTAAGTGAATGCCATGAATCCATGAAATATGTTTTGCTAACTGCAAAGTGTTTAAGAAATGACAAAAGGGGGTTTTTTCCCAGCTTGTTTCATTCCCTCACAAAGAAAACATATCTGCATGAAAATAGGGATATTTTCTACCGCAGACTAATGGTCAAAAAACCACTTAGTTATATTGAAAAATTTCAGAACGAATGCTTTCACAGAACCGAAAAATAAAAAAACCAAACCAAGAAAACAAATTCAGTCACACTGTTCTACAACTTCTTAGTGCCACCTTGTGGAACCACAGCACCTCATTCCTTACTCACAGAAGGACTGTCGTCTTGTGCCCCTTCCTCTGCTGTCACACAGCTACAAATATGAAATTATAAATTCCCTGCTGACACCTGCTGATCTTCCTCTGCTATACTGATTGTAATTAGAATGGACCACTGATATGATCTTTTAATTCCTTACCTAATTTAGACATAATCATTGATGGGCCACGCGTGTCACAGGAGTACAAGCACAGATTTACACAGTAACTATAACTTAATGTAGGAGTACAACACAATGATGAAGAGTCAGTGTCCTCTGTATTGCACAGTCTCCCAAGTAAGGTGAAGTTTTTGATCTCAACATTTTCCAGCTGTGGGCATAAATCAGCTGTTTTATTAGCTTTGTTTAACATTAGTTTTAAGAACGGCAGTAAGAAAGAGAAAGGCTGTACTCTCAACAACACCAGCAGGACTTCACATTGATGTGCTTGAATTTTATGTTTGAGAGTCAACTTGCCTGTGCCAACCCTGCCAAAAATCGGGCTTTGGTCCACTCTCCAGCCTTAAGAGCTCTGTCAGCAGAGCCCACATCCATGCACAGAAATCAAAGCCTTGCTCCTTCCCTCCTCCCCTTTCTCTGCTGCCACAGAGCAGTCCCAGCACCTTGTCTGGGAGTGTGCCAGCTGACAGAAGCTGAAAACCTCCCAGGTTTAACTCAGTGAAAACCTATAAATCATTGGAGATTTGTGGCTGTAGATCTATCTCAGAGGCTGTGGACACACTGGTTGTTTCTCCAGGGATTTCCACCAGAAGGGCTGCCCTCATCACCCTACCCCACCTCAGAAATCACTGCACAGCACTCAGCAGCATCAGGTGATTTTCTAGCTCTTCATCCGGTCTCCCAGACTTCAGATTAAGAACATACTGTCATCTTTTGAACAATTCGTCTGTTGAATGTTTTACTTTGGCTACCCATGCTCTATTTACTCGGTTGATCTGTTTGCTTCTTTGGGGATGTTAATAACAAACTTTCCCTGTTGAAATAAAAAACAATTAAATTCCTCCTTTCCCTAAGCTGTTTCTCCCTGACACTCATCATTTTGCATTCTCTGAAGAAAACAGCTTTTTTCTGAGAATTCCTTGTAAGTTTGGTGGTCCATATCAGGAACCAGACAAGGGAGTTGACAAAGTAATTCCCACTGTACTCTGGATTAAAAGCATTTTAGGAATTTCTTTGATAGTCAAAACAACATTTGGAGGCAGCTGAGCAGCTGGAAAGGACTGGATTAATTAGAGAGATATTTACAGTTCATATTGTGACACTAAGCCCTCTTTTCTTTTTTTTTTTTATTGTCCTTGTAAATCCCAGGGAAGAAGTATTACAAATATCAGCCAAGTATTTAACGAATATTTAAATACACCATTTCAAATACTAATTTTAATCACATACTCTGCCTTTTTTTTTTTCCTGGGCAAATAGTCTTGTATAGTTGCTTCCTCAATTTTTTGCTCCCATTTACTCTAGTTCTTGTACAGCATGGAAAAAGGACTGAAACTTAACAGCTGCATCAGTTGTACTAGAAGAGGGAAAAGGGTAGGTGGGGAAAGGAAGGACCCTCAGAAACTCTCATTTCCAGCAGAATCCGTTTACAGGAAGTCTTCCTCTCTGGAATTATCAGTCACAGAAATTGCATGCCTAATTTTGTAATTGGCTGATGCTCACAGGAACGTGAAAATTCTAAACAAAAATTACATAGTGAGCTTTAAAAAGTGCATGCAACCCAAACAGGTGAAGTGCCTTTGTCCAAGCTCACATGCTGTTTCATGAAGAATGACCTGGGAACAGAGCGGTATCTTCAGATTACCTGAGAAGAGGCAGATTTAGGGATGAAAACACTGCAAGTTTCGTTCCCTTTCCTTTTCTAGGTGGAAAAAGCCTAATAGCTGCTGTGTACTGCTGGACACTCAGCAGTGCCGTGCAGGACTGGGCTGAGGGCAGCCTGACCTTGCCTTTTCTCGCAGGCAGGAGGAGGCAGCCCTGACACAGGCAGGCAGTGCCGATGTCACCTGTCAGCAGCTGGCAAGAGCCTGAGCAGGGCTCCGAGAGCCTGGCTCTGTGCACTAATAGAGAATGTCCTTCACAGTTAATGATTAATGCAAGCAGCTCGTGCCCACTCGCTGCACTGCTTGCCAAACTGCTCCTGAAATCTCAGGATTGTGTACGAGAAGCACTGAATGCTCAGACAGCTGCCACCTATCTTGTGGGGTGTTCATAATAAACATAAAATTAATCATGACACAGCTCACTCATACACTGAATGATACACATTTTCATTTCTTTTCTGATCAGCTAAATAAATTAAATTTCCAGTTAAAAAAAATACAAGTGTTTCCACCCTGCAATCCATAGGTAAAACAACCTTGCGGGGTGTTTATAGCCTTGGTGTATTGAACAGTTTGTACCAGAATGTTCTTAGGAAATTTAGATCTGAATTTTACATTCCCAATGGCTGAAAGAGCAGAGGAAATGTACTCTAATAAATCATACTTTAGGTGACAAGGAATAAGCCGTTTTTCAGTCTGTAATGTTACATAATTGAATTTTAATAATTTCTGACAAAGTCTTTTTTAAAAAAAAGAAATAAGGAAAAAAGAGGTCTTCAGCCCTAATTATAAATATGCTTCTTACAGAGAAATTAATTATAGACAAAACATTGCCTTAGAGGATTTTGGGTTTGTCTTTGTTTTTTGTTTTCAAATGAAATAGCATCTACAGACTAAGTTTGCAACAAAAAGCACTGAGGTTATTGTTTTTCCTGTCTGCATGTAGGATTGAGAATACTGAATTGTCAGACTGCATTATAAATTCAAAGTGGTGGCTTCAAAAAGTGACTTGCAAAGAAAGCAAATTCCTTCCTGTAAAAAAAAAAAATCCATTTAAATAAATTCAGAATTATTTTTAAAAAATGCATTTGCAGCTGGACGTCCAGGTTCTGTGGCTATTATGGATTAGATGTCTTCGTTTGCACGTGATTTAGGATGAGATTATGAAGGACAGAATTCCCATCTAAGCCTCAGCAAACACTGAATACATTACTTCGAATTTGATACGAGGCTAAGATGAATATGAGTTCAACTGAAATTACTGACTTCAAATAGAAGTTGAATATAGAAACAGAGGAATGGAGACACATAATAGGATAAGAATTCAAAGACTGTGTATGGGAACTGATTCTCTTCTGAAAAATAACAGCTTTGGTTTTATTTTTAATTTTGGAGGGGGTTTTTTCTGAGATTTTTAGGAATAAACCTACAAAAATGTTTGTGAAAACCTCAAAAGAAAACAATTAGAAGATCATATGTCAGTGTCATTTTCCCTGAATATGCAAGTACAAGATTGCAAAGTCAGTTTCTTATTTTTCTATTAAAGACAACCTATTCTCACAGCACATTCAACTCTGCATATTAAATTCTATCCTGTACAGTGCAAAAGATTTGAGAATGCAACTGTGACTTCCTGGAGATATGACAGAGCAGATTTTAGCCTTTTCTTTGAGACTAATCAGGAGTCTGAATCCAAGTCACTTTCTAAGTAGAGACTGGGGTATTTTCTATTTACCAGCATATTCATTCCATACTTGAAAAATGACTTTTTTCTTGCCTTTTGTCAAAACAAAGAGTGGGTTTTTTTTTTTTTGCAAAATGCTTCACAAACAGACTTTCTAAGTGACATTTAGTAGTTCATACTCTTGGTAAGACTTCTCAAACAGAGCTCCTTCATCCCATGTGCTGATGTTCTTTCCTAAAAAGCAACCCTTCCTTACAACATCTGCACCAATCTTTCATATTTTACGTTGAAGTTGCAAGGGTTTCTACTTGCCTGGGTGAAATGAACAGCTCACCTACACTTGATCCCTTTCCTCTGTCATGCTTCTTGCATATATAAATACACATTTCTTGCTATCCAAATGGACTGTAGCTTCGGTTTTTCTGAAATTTTTATTTCTTTCTTAACCTGTCATCTGTTTAGGCTGCTGCATGCATCTATCTTGTGCCACCATCTGCTTGTTTCAGCTGTTCCCTTACTCTCTTGCCCCCTCAAGAGTCTCCTATTCTGTACTTTCCCCTTTTGAGCCCTGGTATAAACTTTACCACATACTTCTGTCCACTTTTTCCACCTGTGCATTGGCAAATCTTTTCATTCAATGCTCCATCCCATCTGAAAGTATTCCATCTAGTAACAGACAAATGCTCAGCTGATGCCCAATACTCACCTATGAGGCAGCCTAAGCAGCATTTAGAAACTAAAATTTCTATCAAGTTTTAGAGTCACTTAATAATAGTTAATTATTTAAAAAAATATATTCAGTTGTGCTAGCTTAGTTACATTGCATATTTTATTAAGTGGATATATTTTGCAGTTTCTTCCCAGAAAGTTCTGTTTTTAAACCAATGTTGTAAAGTTAACCTTTGGAAAACTCTAGACTCATTGAACACACAAATGTCAGAATCATGACTATGTAATGGGCAATTTTGCATGAAAGAATCTTTTAATCTTCACAATTGTATTAATTTCTTTTTTTTCTTGTATCCCTTTTGGCTTCTCTATCTGCAGAAAACAATTATAAAACCTTTAAATTTTCTTCACTCTTCTATTTTTAAATGAATGGGAGATGTGAGCCTCTCTTTTGTGACCCTTACAGTAAAAAGCAACTTAAATCTTCTCTGTCTCTGTTCTCTGTACTCATTACAGTCAGTTCTTGCTTACTTATTGCACTTCCCCTAAAAAACACCACAAGCATAGGAAAATTATTTATAACTGTAAATATATGAAGTCAGGCAGATAAAACTTATAATGTGAGACATAATTACTGAATATCTTGTGGCAGGTTAGGAAAATTTCTTATTCTAGAAGATGCCAAAAGCAGTTCATTTATTTCGGAATTTTAAGGCAGAATTAGCTGTAAATCTAAGAGAAAGAAAATATTTTGAATGAAAGATCAAGAAGTGATTTTTATTAAAAGGAAAGGAAGGTTTCATTGCAGTAAAAAAGGATAAGAGACAGACTCCGACAAACAGAGAATTAGCTAGCTGAGTGACTAGAGTAGGAAGATAAACTAAAGAATGAAGGATTAAAAGAAAAAAGGCAACTCAGGAAGAAGAAAACATTAAGTATACAAGAAGAAACAGCTTAATGTAATGTAGGGTTAAGAGTACTTAGAAAATCAAGCACAGATACCGAAACTGAAGACCATCTGTTAAAAAACAACAACAACAAAACCCACAAAAATGAAAAAAAAAAAAAAAAAAGCCAAACCCAAAACAAAACCCAAAACCCTGAGAAACAGCTAGGGAAAAAAGACTCAGAGTAAAGCAAAAACTAAATATGATTCATAAAGTAAGTTACTTTCCAAAAAAGTAAGTTACTTTCTATGATGTATTAACCTAAGTCCTGAATAAGAAAAACAATATAGCAAATACTCTCTTCTCTTGATACCACTGGAATTTCTGTCACTGTTGAAGAGCATGTTTCAAGAAAGGGAGAGATAACATGCCATCATACACAAAAGGAGTGTAAAGAATAAGGAATGGAAAGAATTTAAGGTATAAATTTGATGAATCTGAAAGAAATTAGCTTGTTTTGTTGAAAAGATAAAAGCTGGAAAGAAAAGCTGGATGAAAGTTGCAACATAGAAATTGTTTCCTAAAATTTAAGAAGAAATTTTGATGAGAATTAATTGTTTTAAATAAAGAAAGTAAAATGAAAAGGAAAAAAAACCTAAACCCTCTAAGCCTACTTTGCCTTAAGGAAATCTCGGGAAGCTTTCTTAACAGGTAGTTGTTGAAAGAGAAGAATGTAAATACCTAAGGAAGTTGTGGAACTGGATACTTTAAAGAAGAGGTTACATAAACAGCATTAGGCACGGCTAAGGTTTTAAAAGGCTCATTGCAGAAAGTCCCAGCCCTCCAATTCTTGACTTACAGAACAACATAATCAAATCACATGGCATTTCACAGCAATCACAAATTCACAGGAATGAATGCACAGTTAATATGTGGGGAGGCTGAGACAGGATGGACCCTCTAATGTCTAGCCTCAACCAACTATGCCATATATAGCATTTTGTTTGTATAAATAAGAAAAATTCAGTCTGACTGTCTTGCATTTGTCCCAAAACAAACATAATGTGCTTTCTATATTAACTGATATTCTATCCTTTTTGCCTTGATTAATCATTTTATGCCATCTGCAGCACGAACCTCAATGTGATGCACTGAATCAATCCCTATTACTGCAGTGTTTGGAATTAAAGATCAACAAAAATAGAAGTATCAAATAGCCTCCTCCATGCCAAATTTGAAGGAAACAAGCTGCCAGTTGAGTTTTATGTAACAGATACACATGACTTTAATAAGACCGATAAGGTTACTTTTCAACAAAACTATATTAAAACTTTCATTAGTCTTCTGCAGTTCTCAACACCTCCACGTGGATTTTTATCTTGCACAGGAGATAAAAATGCCATGTGGCAACCCCAGAATCGTGCTCATAATGAAACAGCAGCATAAAGAGAAACTCACATCAACACAGAGATGCGTGTGTGGACACATGCATGAAAAGGTTCTTCTGTATGCAGATCTACTTCCTAAGAGAACCTCCCCTCTGTCCTGCTGCACTTTCTGCTGCACCTCTGAACTCTGCAGCAACCTCACCCAGGCGTCCACACACCCAGCAGCACAGGGGATGCGATGGCTGAATGCAAAAGTGAAAAAAGTAGAAGAAATAGAATGGATCTTACTACCTTACTGAGATGTCCAAGAAAGCCTTGGTGTTGCTATTTAGCCTAAAGATAAAGGGGTCACTGAAAGATAGTGTGGGAAAGTTGGGCAAAGTGTTGTAATCCAAAAGCACTGCCAGGACATGGACACATGGTAATCCAGCATGTCAGTTTAGAAGATGACTGTCGAAAGAACAGTGCATAGATAATTTTGAAAAAGAGTATCAGAAAAATCACTGAATTCTGATTCCTGGTGGGGAAACAATGCTTCACAGGCATCGGGTAATTGTGGTTCAAAATCTAAGTTTATGGGGAAAAAATGTGTGCCTAATATCATACTGAAAAAGAAAAATAAACACAAAAAAACTCCACCCAAATTGTTATTGTATGGATTTATAGACTCAAGACTTAAATAATTTAGTATTGTGCAGCTTGACTATTACTGAAGCATATTTGGGTAATGAGTGTCAAAGGAGGGAGACTGCTGATATGGAACATTTAAATACATTATTGTAGTGGAATTAACTTATGGTAGGAATCCAGAAACTGGGATAGTGGGTATGATTCAAGCTCTTAATTAATAAGTGCAGCTAAGAGGCAAAATAAAGGTAATTTGCCTTTAGAGTAAGATGCTTCTTCTCTGAATACTCTAATAACAGTTTCCACTTTTACTTTGAAAGAGAAGGTAATGGTTATGGAATTTTTAAGTACTGACCCAAGTTTCACCCAGAATATTTTACGTTTACCATTGGTGCATGTCACAGAACATACAATAAGCTAAAATTAACAGCTGGAAGATGACACATTCTTAAGGCAGAAGAGATTAGGATAGGGGCTAGGGAGACTGTTTAACCAGCTGAAGCTTTGTTCAACTCTTAATTTAATTACTTTGTGTTATATCCTGTGTCACAAGTCTACCACACACTCAGAAATGCAAAACCTGTTGGGGTGCCCTTTGACAGCTGTTCAGCTCTATTCAAAGCTGACACTAGTGCTGCGAAAGATGCTGTTTCTATTTTCAGCTCTGTAAGTGACCATATAATGTTACCCTCGGTCAGTGTGATCCCTCATGAGAATTCCACAGCTACCCAAACTGGAAACGTCACGGGCTTTTTTGATGGTCATTTGTAGTCAGGACTAACACTCATCTAGAACAATCCATACCCCACTGCCTAAATTAACACAGTTTTGGTTTTAGCTTTATAGACTTGCAGTTTTGCACTAATGGACTGAAACCAAAAAAGAAAATGGTTCCCTGCTTTGGTAATGACAGTAGGAGGCCTTTTTTTTTTTTTTTTTTTTTTTTTTTTTTTTTTTTTTTTTATGAAAGTTTTGCAAGTTCTTTCTCATAAATATTTCATTTTATCACTCTATTGACTTGCTGAATGTGTCCCATTTGGAAGAAGTCAGTGGCAGCTGTAAGCTTCCCAGTGGAGTTCCAGCAAGCTGAAGCCTTCTCCCATAGGATCTCTACCACTGTAGCAATTCTGTGTCCACCACATACAGATATTCTTAATGGAATGGACTTGTTGGAAAACTTCTTTTCGCATCATTTCCTCTCAAATGATACTGTCAGAAAAAATCTACACAAAATGAGGTTGCATTAATCATGGCAGATAATTCTGTGGGAATGAGGCACAAGACCCAATTTATGGTTCTGCTCCTACCTGAGGGGTCAGACCAACCCTGCCTGTGTGTGTCAGATCAGTCCATCCCACCCACACACACCTCTATCATTTGATGAAAATTCAAACAACTAAAAGTGCATGGGGTATGTTTAAGGTCTTTTCGTACTCACGTAAGTTGAGCAATCTCTCCAAATACAGATTCCAAGGGGACAATTTGCCCCAAAGATCTGTGGCTTTCTATTTTCAACCTGAATTCAAAATTCTCACGATAAACGCCTACGGGGCATACATTTCAATTAAATTTATATTGCTATCCTCAGTGAAGCCATCGGTAGGAGGAGTGCAAATAAAATGAAATTTAGCACCCTCATTCCTGAAATGTAGAGCATGTGTGGTATTTTACACATTTAATGTGAGTGCCCCAAATGTCACCATAAAGGTAAACATGCCAGTTTTTAAATATCAGGCTCAGCATGTAGCTGCAATATGTGACAATAAAATCTGGCTTTATAAAGGGAAAAAGGCATGCAAAGGTGAAACACAACCGTGATTTTCCACTTCAAACAGATGAAATGTTCCTCTCCAAATCTGTGTTACATAAGTTTTATAATAACCCTCCTATTCGTACTGTAAATTATTTATAAAGACAGAAAACTATTTTAAATTTACCTGTATGCTATTTCAAACAGATTAAACCCTCGAATTGAAAACCACTATTTTCAGCCTCTAGATTCTAGGCTGCTCTTTTAGTAGTTTCCAACTGTTTATTGCATTCTTTCACTTAACTTGAAGGTTGCACCGAGGGCACTGCAAACAAGTGTACTAAGACATGTTATTTGATGGGTCAAAACTGAAGCTTCTTTCATAGTAAGGAATTACAAATTAACTGGAATGGAAAAGAAAATACTTTCAGAGCTGAAGCAACTTTACATCACGGAGATGAAAACAAGGATTAACAGATTTGAATAAACGGTCTTTTGTTTGTACAAGGAAAAGAAAGTCACTTTACAACACCTAAGGTGGGAAGTGACTGACTGTGACATAAGACAATTCATCTTTTATATGCTTTATGCAAAACAGAAAGACAAGTGGTCAATAAATGCAGAGCAGGGAAGAAAAGATACATATTTATACCATTAACTGCTTCTACTGTAAAATACAGAAAAAATTTTAACACCTCATATTGAATAGTCCCTCTACAAATGATAAATATAAAAATAGTCTTAAATTCATTGGATATTTAAGAAATAAACGATAAAATAACTGCAATAAAGACAACAGAACATATACCCACATCTCTTTAACACCTTATCATTTAATATAAGAAAGCAACCTACTCTGCAATCTAAGAAGGTAACACAATATTTGTGACTAAGATTTTACAAAACTAAAAAGATATGTGGTTTTTTTCATGTTGGAATGTGTCTACCAATTATGTTGTTCTCTACTGATAATGAACTAAGATTAAGTTACACACAGAGGGAAAAACAAATAAACCCACATGTGGAATCTGTAATAAAGTGTAGCCTTACTAACGAGAGCATTATGACAAGAACATTTTGTATGGGTCTTCTTTTTAAAAATATTAGAATGTTATGAAAGATGTTGGGAGATTTCATTGTGACTCTTAAAAAAGAATTTATTGGTCCAGTCTCATTAGAAGTTCTTCAACCATAAATTCCCCTTCAACACTACAAGGATTGTTCCTGATTGAAAGTGATAAGGAAAAAGCAAATGGTTCTTCAAATTACACCTGCAAAGAGTTGATACCTCAATTCCAATGTCACCTTGGAGAAAACCAGTCAGGACTGATACCTAGCAATGCAGTACTTCATTAGGGAACTGACAAAATGTAAATGTTTACTAAGATTTGAACTTGCAGATGCATAGCCCATAAACAAGTGTAGGAAATGTGCCTTGCATTGCATCAGCATTGTATTAAATTATATACGCTAATATATGGACTATTTTATAAAACTATATATGCTAATACAGTGACTATTATCACCATTCTACATTTGCTGTATACAATAAAACCCCCAAACCCTTCTTCACTAGGGGGAACAAGAAAGTGACCGTGTATTGTATTTTATGTATAACAATATACATAAAACCACACCAACCCTTGGCAGAGCAAATTCACAGTACTAAATGATGCAGTAAAATAACCATTTAAAATTAGTAAATCCTACATTTCATTTATTATACTTCACGGAATAATCAGCCATCAGACACGATGTGATTAAGACCACAAATCTCAGCACTCCAAATCTGTTTTGTTTTTTGGACTGAATACTTTACTACACTTTCCTCCTAACAAAACAAAATAAATGAAAAAATAATAAGAAATGAATCATACAACTTGCCCCTTGTGGATGAATTTCCTATAGCTGATGTCTGTTGTTGTAACACGACAAAAGCTACCACATCCAAATTTGAAGAGAAATCTCTGTATATATTTTCAGAGTACAGCCATGTGTCACACAAGGCTACAATTTCCACTCACTCCTCTAATTGCCGAAAAAGTACTTCCAACTCTGACACAGAGATTAACTAAACCCCACCATATCATTCTATGTGAAACACTACAGCAAAGCAGCCACAAAATGATTATTCAAGGTCAGTGATTGAATCACTGCTCCACATACAAATTCAGTATTGCATTTCTAGTTCTAATTTTTAAAGGATTAATTCAAACATAAGAAGATTTCCAGCCAAATACTTCCACTGCTTTATGCATATACATCCATGGCAACTGTTAAAGTGCCTTCATGAATCATGTTCTAACTTTTAGCTGCTTTTTTGAGAACAAAATAAAAAACCAACAAACAAAACCCCACAGATACAGGCACATCCCCAAGCACTAGAAAGGTAAATTCTTAATTTCAGTGTGAGTCCAGCTTATATTCCATTTCTATTTGGAATGTGATTAATCTTCTATAATAATAAATAATGGTTTGTTCTGAAATTTAGTAGGAGACAACTTTAAAAGCTGCTATATTTCATGCACACGCTCATGCATTTTTATATCTTTAAGTATGCAAAAGCCAGACCAGAAATTTGATTAGATTCAAAAATTAAACCCAAAACCAGCACAGCTAATAATCCAATTTAATCTAAACAACAGAACTCATCCAGGGATTTTCGTGTCAAACCCATAATTCTGCTTGAACCACAGATCAAATTTCATCAGCAGAAAGCCATCCCACTTCTTGCTAAGACTTTCAAAGGTATAATTAGCCTCACTGGGAAAAATGCAGGTTTGTTCCAGCCCAAATCTATTCAAATTCAGATTCTAACCTTGAGTTCCCATTTTGCCTTTGCCTGGCAAACAATAAAAGCACACAGAAGATATTTGCACTGAGGAGATAGAGATACACATATATATCATATATTATCATTTAATGACCTATGTTTCTGCTGGATAATTCAGGGATTACACTAATGCAAGGAAAATGTCAATAGAAAGTTGAGTTCTTTATGGCCCACAGCATACTTCTGCATCACCTGAGACCAACAAGTCACAAGGTGTAAAACATTAAATACGTTTTATGATTTTTTAAATAAATATTATAGATGTAAAAAACTTTAAGTGTCCTAAGGATCAATATTAATGAGGTTTTTTTAAAAGTACTCTATATGTACAGCAAATATGCTTTCAGTTCCATATTTAAATGTTCCTCTTCATGCTGTCGCATTTTAGACAGTAAAATCATACATCACTTACCTTTTTGTCTTCATTATATTTGTGGAAAATTTCTTGTGCTCTTTCTTCACCGCCATCCGTAAACAACATAATAATCTTATTGCAGTTAGCTCTGGAGACACTGTGCTGTAGGAGATACAAACAGAAGAGTTTTTATATTTCAGGCTATAAGGAACAGCAACTGTTACATTTGATGGCTTTTAAAGCTACACACTTGCTACTTTAACATGGTAATATCAAAACTTGAAAAAAAAAATGTTTTACAATTTCATTCTGAATGAAAAATAAAATAAAATAAACCAAACCCACTCTTCTCTTCCACGAGACTTAAATATGAGTCATTTCAGATCTGGCCCAACACAGTGGAATAGGGATTTGGGGGTTCCTTTCACCTCCACAGACACAAGGAGAGCTCTTTAGCTCATACCCATCCCATCAACCCCACAGTGTTCCTCAGCAGAGATTCTGCATGAGACTTCCATGAGGATCTCTAAACATTTTTACTCTTTTCTCATCCTCATTTTTTTTTTCCTTAGCCTTACTTTCTTTGTGGAACTTTGGGACCAATGACCCTGTAAGGAATTACTTTTTTATTTCTGTTGGACTACTACTTACAAAACTTTCCAGCTCATGGACCACTTGAATACAAACTGTTAGTTTAGACATCCTATAGGATATCAACCTTACAAGCACTGAAATATTTTTTCATTTGCTATTTTTGTCCTTTATTTTTTTAAATGAGCTTCATCTTCCAAATCTTTTTTTCTTTTTCTTTTTTTTTAATTATTAAAACTCTGAAGCAAATAGCTAGTCTTTAGAAAAGTATTTTAGAATCAGGTTTATAATAATACAATAATAAATATATTTTTGCCAAGATATGGTTGCCTGTATTATTAAGATCTCTCCCTCAGCTACTTTTCCAATTATATTGCACCTCAGAGATGAAAAATGGAGAATGTTCCATTATTTCTGGAGAGCAAGCCTGAAATAAAATTAAGAAGAAGCCCCTCTGACTCCTAATTTATCAAGGTACCTAGCAAAGTCCCTGAGAAAAACGCAGCGTGCTTTGCAAAGAAATAAAAACATTGTCCCACAGCCAGATCAATAGAGGTAGCATGAATTTTGGCTCCTCTGTCTTTATTCTCTAAAATTTAAGAAGCTAGTCTAAGAAATTGGTCATTACTTTTGCAGCTGTTCCTTGCCCTTTGTGTTGCATACAAATGGTCCCAGTCAGACACATCTTGGTACTGCTGAGCAGTTGGATGTGACAGAGCAAAACCTTTAGAGATCCAGTGAAATAAATTTGAGTTCTCCTTGCACAAGCCTGAATTTTGCTATATGAATTTACTCTAGAGTCAGGAGCATAAATAGGAGAGTTGTCTTTAATGTCCCCAGTTCCCCCTTGCTTTACTTCTTGTGGCTAGGGAGTGACTGTCCCCAGGCTGGTCAGGAGCACTGATCCCACTCCCCTCTGCCACCTTTCATTCTACTCACTGATCTAATTCCTGTAATCAGGGACTGAAACACCAAAGCCTCAAACATCACCCAATAATTCCCAATATTGCAGCTCTGCAGTTCTACAATGTTGCCAGACAACTAAAGTAAAAAATCTGTACTTCATAGTACTTTAAAGTATAATTAACGGGGTAAGAAATATTCTTAAGAGATGATTTATATTGATAGTTGAATAATCATTGAAGAACTACTTCTATTCTTACTATTATTACTTTCAAATTTAATAATTGGGGAGAAAAAAAAAAAAAAGAAAGAAAGAAAGCCTAAAGGTTTCCTTACATGTAACAACATATAAAACCTGCCTGAAATCAATACATTCTCTCCCGTCTTATCAGACCACTGTGTTTCAGTTGGATTTAAATAATTTATGCCCATTTTTCGCTTGTGAAATATAACTTAGAAGACACTGCTTTGGGCTGCAATCTTCTCGATATTAAAAAAGTAATAAAAGTATAGTTGGGTACCTCATAAATAAAGGAATTCACCTACATTTACAGTGATATAATATATAGACTAAAATAAGATCAGAGAGAGAAGGAAGGGACCAAAAATTGCTCATATTATAAAACTTTTCTAGTGATTTTGAAAGAAGCAGTGCTACAGCCAATGTGAACTTGAGCTAGGCTTTGCTTTAACTGACTAAATCAGGACTTTTCTAGTGCCTTACTTAGCATATGCTTGCACAGTATCAGAAAAAGGCAGTGTTTTCTCTTATATCCTCATACTTACAGAAGGGCATTTCCTTACACTACATTGACACTAAAATCATGTCACAAAAGAAAAAATCCAAGATTTTAGCCTCAAACATTATTGGAAACCTGAACATGAATAAGATCAAATCATGTGATATATTACCCCATCTCTGGAAGTGTTTAAGGCCAGGCTGGATGGAGCTCTGAGCAACCTGGTCAAACGAAAGGTGTCCCTGTCCATGGCACAGGAGTTGGAACCAGAGGATCTTTAAGGTCCCTTCCAACTCAGCCCAATCTATGACTCTATTATTCTCCCGCCATAAAAAAATTTGTGCCTGGATGAATGAATTTAACACATTAGTCTCTTACAAGGGATTGAGGAAATTACAATACATCTTTCCCCCTCCCCTCATTTAGACTAAAATGGAGAGATACTGGCTCAGGGAGTGAATATATAACAGACTGTGAAAAGTTGATGCAGTAATTTCATCATTTTTCTGAACAGTTTGCCTTAGCAGTCCCATGGCCACAACTGAATGGGAATGTGTTACCTATACAGGAGCTTCCCCAGGACCAAAAACTGCTTCCTGGCTTAAACCACAAAAGAATACAAGTGGAATTAAGCTATGTATTCATTTTTAGCTCTTTCTTCTACTTGACACAGGCCTTGTTTTTTTCTTTCAAACAGGCAAGCAAGACATGATCCATTTTATACTGTCCCTAAAATGGCTTTGTCTTTGTACAAGTATCACATCTTTAAAATTAACCCTTTAAATGGCAAGTTACAATTGTACCTTGTGACATGACACTTTAGGAATGTATTTCTCACTATTTTTTCTCTGAGAAATCATAGTTATTATAATATGAGGGGAAAAAGCCCATCCTGAACTGATAAAGATCGAGTATTATGATTTGCAAAGAAAAAGCAAGTTAATGTAACAATTAATAGTGGGAAAATGTTGCATAAAAATTATGGAATCCAGATTATTCTAATTAATTGAATTAGTATGTTGAAAAACCTTAAGTGACTATTTCCATTGCCTGTACACAAAGTATGTACCTGGAGCTGCACCAAATGTAATCCAGAACTGTAATCAAAACTAAATGTTATGAGGAACAAAATTCCTTGTCTTCCTGGTTCCCTCTGCATAAGATATCAACAGATGCAGAAAAGGGGGAACTGCCATCCAGCCTGGTCCAAAAATATCCAACAGACTTCAAAATATTGTTTTTGTTTTTTTTTCAGTAGAGGACATCCACTCATTTCCCCACCAAACCCCCCAGCTAATCTGAATAGTGGTCTGATGAGAAAATTCCCATGAACACATTGCATTTTCTTTTGCTCCATCAAAATTTAGCAGGGTTAGAATTTTTGTCATCAGATCTGGGCTTAAACTGCATAGACAATGTTAGGGAAGTGTCCTGAAGTTGAGAATCTGGCAGATTAGGGGAAGAAAATGAAGCAAAAAACCCTAAAAACAAACCAAACAAAACCAACCAAGCAACAACAAAAACAAACAAACAAAAAACCTACCCAAAAAAACCCCAAACCCCACAAGCACACACCAAAAAAAGAACTCCAAAACAACCCAAACCCAACGAAGAAACTCCACAAAACAGAACAAAAACCCACATACATACATACATACAAACAAACAAACAAAAAACCCCAAAACCCAGTAAAGATAAGAATACATTTCTTACTTGTTAAGCTATATCCTTACCTGCCGTAAAACGATACAGCTTTATTTACACTTAGGTTTAAGATCTAATATGCAGTCTTCATGAAGGTGAAAAGTAGAACTAATTTTCTAAACAACTACATAAACCATTTAGAATTTACTAATGAACCCCAAACATTTGTGATAAATGAGAAAAATTGCTATTTAAAAAGCTAGTGACTGGGTGAAAATTAGAAAGTGTAATGTATTAAAACATGGAAACAATGCATTCAATTCTTAAGGAAATTATTGTTTTTATACATGAGAAAGAGAAAGGAATTAGAATACTCTCAGTGAGTGAATACTCCTCTTTAGGCATCATCAGGTCCCTAGAATTCCTCTATTAACTAATACATTCCCTCCCCTCCATCTTGCTCAAACCATGGTAAAGTATTTATGACTTCTAATAAGTGTGAAATTGTAGGTTAACTAAGCATTGCTAGGAGATGATGTGGTGATATTGAAATAAGAGCACAGTAAGACAGATCTTTGCATTTTAAAATTAACTGCAAGTCAACCACTACCACAAGTATGTGTCAGCTGTGAATCACATGTTAAATGAAAAACCAGCTCAATGAATGAAGTCAAACAGCACAACAGATTGAAAACCAAATTCATTCCAAAGTCTTAGCAACCTGCTGGGGAATCTGCAATGAAAAAAAACATCATTGGGATAAATTTACTTGCTAAATAAAGGTTTGCTCTTCTACCACTTAGTTACACAATGAGGGAGCATGCAGTGGCCATATGAACATTCAAATTCTTCTTCACTTGCCAGCAGAAAGATCCTACTTAAATACTTACATTTAGCAGCTGTTCAAAAGCATAGCTAAAGCCTTTTTTGTAATCCGTAATTCCTTTAGCAGAGATTTTATAGACAGCTTCTTTCAGTTTCTTCTTGTTCCTCACATTAGCTTGGACAAGATGATTAAAGCAACTGACATTCTGAGCATTATTATTAAACTGTAAAATAAACAGAAATAGGATTAAAGACAGTTAATTCTCTTTTCAGGGTATCAAAGTGGTGGATTTATGTTCTCTGGATCTTTGTGAGATAAAAAATGTTAAACCTGGATTTTCATTTCCACTATGCTGAGAACATCCAGTAGTGACTGAAGATTTCAAAATGAGACAATATATTTTTAAAAAACAGGTATTTGGTGCTTCACTCTGTGGCAACCCAAAAAAAATCTACTACAGTGGAACATTCCCACAAATTTTATTGCAAGCTTACATAAAAAAACCTCAGAAATGTAGAGTTGAGGAAATAAAAACACATAGATAAAGATGTACTTTATTTTTTTAATCACTGAAAACTATTGGGCATATCCATAAACACTACTCTCTGAAAAATTAATTTATATGATATTCTGACATTATGTAAAACAAACGCATAAAAATTCTGAAGTGCAAAATGTTGTCTGCACAAGTGGAATTCAGTTTAATATCACTTTAGAATTTGTATCTGTATAAATATACATACATTCATGTATACTAAAATACAGACCTCCCAATTTACATTTCAACTGAAAGCAGATTATTATGCCTCTTCCTGATTACAGATCTTGTGAAAGTAAAAGTAAATGTAGTTTTATGCTGTCAACCTGGTGCAAAGCCTTAAAATAACATAAAAATAAGACCTTGTTGGCTTAAGTCTCATCACAGCTAACAAGTTCAATAGTGCTCTATAGAATAAAAGGAAAATAAGGTCACAGATTTCAGTAAGTGTTCAGACTACTTACATGTCTAAAATAAATCTCTAAGCACCAGGCAAAAAGTACAGAGGCAGAACTGCAGTCAGCAGCAAACACCAGCTCGTAACTTGTACAACACTTAAAACAAACAAAACTTAAAAGGATGAAGTCATTAATAATATCAAACCATTTTTAATAATGCCTAGTATTTCAATTCATGTTATTATGGGCTTACACTGAATATTGTTTTAATGTATTCTGTATTTCCCCAAAAAAAATTTTTTCAGACCAAAAAAACCCAGCATGTTTTGCTGCTTAAGCAAAACTATGAGATGACTCCACAACTTCGACCAGTTCACTTTGATGCAAAACACTGACACACTCAACGGTGCTTCTAGTAAAAGTTTCTTACAGAAGTAACGAGTAAATCACCTAATGATTATTGGATACATAAACCGTGTGGGATTGAAGAGTATGGTGCTGTGGAATTATTTCAGTTTGCCTCAAATTTATAGCCATGAAAGGAAAATTACAAACATAAAGTTATTTTATAAATACAAGGTCTGCAAAACCAATTCAAATTGTGAGTTGGGATAAAAGTACAGAACTTATACCTGGAAAGCAGAAAAAAACTTTACCTAGTAGGCAGCTCTGCCCTACAAAAGCCAATTTCATCTGAAAAACTGAAGTGAAAACAGTGCTCTGCTTCAGCAGTGATATTAGACAGAAATTATTTAATGACCTAATATAAAAGTAACCTTAAGCTCAATCCTATGGCCAGAGCATGCCTTGGCTATCTATAGCAAACTGCAGTTTAGACATTGAAGTGAAAATTCACTCACAAGAGAAAATTTCTCCCTGGAATGTCACTAACATTAAACTGCCAATCTAAATTGCTTGCTAACAGGCCTGTAAATATATCAGGATAATTATTGCTAAGAAGGTCGGGTATTGAGCATATGGATTGGTAATTATGGCTATAAAAATCATATTTTAAAAATTTTTGGGAATACCGGCTCAAACTGTGGAGGCAGCTGACAAGAAAGCTGTCCCATACTACACTTAATAATTAATTGGTATTGCACTGTACTCACATATGCTGTAAAGTGAACAAAGGGTCAAATCAATGCATCTGCATCTGTAGATTCACAAATGCTGATGTAAAATGAAGGAGAGAAATGACACATTTGTAGAATGGAGAGTTACATCAACCAAAGTCTGCAAATGCTGTAATTTAATTAAGCAGATATATGAGCCAGCTGTTTTCAGAGACATCAGTCAACATTAATGTTAATGCCAGTCAGAAAAGCAGATGAGCAGAGCTTTTGATTAGATGAAGGAATCAGTAAATGGAACAACAATCCTCCAGAATAAACATTTCCCTGTTTGCTAGGAGATGAAGGAAAGGTTCAAATGTGACTGATGAAAATGCTTAAAGGGGAAAAGAAAATTCAGGGGGGCATTTAATTAATTTGAACTCCAGTAAAGTACTGAAGTAACGGAAGGATTTCAACAGCACAGGCCTTCAGATCCTCCTTAAAACTGACTTTCTATATGTGACAAACACCAGGACCATCCAAAACTTAGAGTTAGCCAAACTGAGCCAGCTTTTAGTGGCACTCATCTGAAATATAATAGCAATAGTGGCACTATAATTTTTTACACATTAAGACCTGTGAAAATTTACACATCTTAGTTTACAAGTCAAAATAACTGCTGTAAGACTTCACTGGTTACTGGTCACATTGTCTGTCTCCTAAGTCCCAGAACAAGGCTTATTTCAGTTCACAAGATTTCTTGAAAACCAATTAACAATGCACACAGTCACTTAGTATTTAACTGAAGAAAGAACTTGCAAGCTTTCAAAAACCATTGCCATTTCAGAAAGTGCATGTTCTTACAAAATCAGATGTTATCAAAGGTGTAAAATTAAGTTAATTACAATCCATACTTTATTGAACAAAGTACTCTCAGTGTATCTATGTTAAATATGTTAGTTGGGTATTTATCAGGCTTGCATTTCCCCTTAATTATTGCAGTAAATATAAACATACATCATTAAAGTGCTACTGGTAAAAAGGAAATAAAAGGAATTTGTTTATGATGCCATGGGCTCAGTGAATCACGTACAAAACAATGTATGACATTTGGAGGCAAACCATTCAATTGTTAAAATGTGAAGCCACCCTATACAGTATGTCACTACCAGCAACAGCTTCTACTTTTTCAACTATATGAAAAGCTTATTCCTTATCTAAGCTAAAATAAGAGGGGCTTGCAGCAAAAGAGTTGTAAATCATGGCAAACTGGATAACCTTGAGCTTTTATTTTAAAGCATCATGAAGTATTAATATAATTAAATTTGTCTTGTAATTATACCTGCAAGGTATAGGATCTAGATGCAGTTTTCACTAGATTATTTCTCACTACCCCATTTATTTATATCCTTTTTTAGTCTCCACCTTTGGGATGTCCCAGAACAATCCTCTGCTCTGAGGAAAGTAGGACCTCCCCTTCACAGGTTTGGGCAGGAACATTTAAGCCTGTTACTGGGGCACAAAATGTGTCATGGGAACTTCACCTCGTTGACCTCAAACCACCAGTACAATCTTGGGCCATATATGGGGCAACTCAATATCCTGAAAGATAAAACAATCAATTCAACTTAACATGAAACTCTGAATGAAGGGCTTAGAGTCCAATGCTGCTTGAACTTTGTCATTCTGGAGAAGGTCAGAAACAGAAATACTAATCTGACAGTTTTACAAGGACTTCATCTTCTGATTCAGAAAAGGATCAACTTGTGAAAACCAAGTGAAAAAAAACAGGAAAAAATTATACAGAACTGCAGCAAAATATTTAAATGCTCGAGACCTTTCCCTTCCGTTGGGTAGTTCCATGGAGCTCTGGGCTCCTCCAGACACATGAACCTCTGCAATCCACAGTGCCCCAACAGCTAAACTTATGGAAAACAGGAGATTGTCATTCTGAAAACCACTTCTAATTCCAGAATAGTTACTTACGCACTGCTAGAAGTCTCCTCTTTTCCACAATCTTAACCTGGAAATTTTTCTTATAAAATTACTAAAACTGCTACCACAACATGAGCTGATTAGAGGATTCAAGGGAAGCGAAACCGAAATGTTGATTTATGTCCTTTATCTGGTCCTACTCTAAGCACTTTGTGGATATGTGGATCAAAAAATTAATAATAAGACCCTACAGACAGCTGTTTTCATTAAGAGGGCAGCATAAGGCAAAAGAAAAGGGATGGGAAAAACACCCCGGAGAAAACATCTGAAATGAAAAAAAAAAGTATCATTATTCAGAATTGGGATATACAGGGACTGAAAAATGTCTGAGTCATTTAAGTAGAAAGATCAAAGGTCTCAAGCAACCTGGCAAAAAAAAAACCCAAAAAAACCCAAAACCCCCAAAAAACCAGCAAACAAAATAGATCAGAAAAAAACCAAACCCAAACCAACTTATAATATATTGTGAGTTTGTTGGGTTTTTTTGGTTTTTTTCAAAAACTGCATTCTTTTTAATACATTACCTGCTTAGCAGATACAAGCTGGCCTGTCTATTGGGAACTTTTTTTAATAAATCTGCCTTTTGCAGATACTAGACAACCTCTCCCCAGGTGACAAGCTTTAGGAAGTTACACATGGCATATAACTCCCAGGGCCACCCACACTTTAACATCACAGTCATTTTCAAACATTACTGAGTATCTCGGACTCCTTGTGAAACAGCTCTGAAGTTTTCTCATTTCATTGGTGAGAAAAGTAAAGCAAGAGGAAATAAAACAAGTAAATCCAAGGCAAAGGCATGGCCACAAGCTTTCATCTTAATTCCCCACTATAAGAATATGCTTTTTCTCTTTCCTTTGTGCAAACAATTCCTAGTCCTCAAATCTGCCTTTTAACTTGATATTAGTTATTTTGCTGTAAGCCATTTAAGACACATGGTCAAATAGGGAACAAATTTTTAAAGCATGAATTCTCATAAACATTTTATCACTTAAACTTCTTCAAAATGCACATACAGCTAATGCCATTTATTCTGAAGACTACAGCACTGGGAGAGAAAAATCCCCGATTTCACAGGCAATGTATGAATTGATGAATATTTCAAATTCTCTTCTGTATACCCATCCACCCCTCTCTATAAATCTAAATAGATCTCCATCTCCTGAGGAGATATATAAGGGATATAAATATAAGGGACATAAATGCAAAATTCAATGCCAATCACTCTGTTGGCAAGTGTAGGAGGTTATTTAAATACAAATAAAACATTTCAATTGATTCTGCTTCTTTTATGAAAGGAAACCCAGAGCAACCCTTTCATTGCACTATCTCAGAATTCACATTTATATAATGCTAGTAAAACAAGTAGACTATGAAAAGAGCAGCAAAAAAAGAAATGTTTTAAAGAATTAAAGAGTAGTATCTTAGGGCATAAACTTATCTTTATAAGGAAGTGCTTATTACTGTTTCTGACAGTCAACAATTTTTTTTCAGCTGTATCTGACATCTTTATACAAATATATCTATATATTTATAGTTATGTATACATAAATATAAATACGCACAGGTATTTGCTTAATTGTTTGACATGATCAAGAAAGCAAACTTCATTCAACATTTATCACTGCTTGCCGGGCAAAGTATTAATCCACATTCCATTAAGGAAAGGCAGAGTTCTCAAAATGCATAGCAATAACTTTACATAAATTCTCACGAAAAGAAATTGAGGAAATCAGCACGAGCTCTGAGAATCAGTTTGAAAAAGGCAAAATCTTCTGTAAAGCATTTCATTACTGGAAAATGCAAAAACAAATGCCAATAAATTGAAACGTCCAAAAAAAGTTTCAAGTTTTAGTCACTAGGTGGCACTAAAACAAAAAAAGTTGAACTGGTTTTACTATGAAATACAGAATTTTACATTCCTGGTGGAGGACATTGGTGCTTTCTCTGACTAGCATAAATTTCTCATTTCAACCAAACCCATAAAATATATTCGTATTCTAAATTACTGAAAAACTAGAAATAAAAATTTCCTTCAAGGAAAATTTCCACATCTTCAACACAAAAGCTCCCAGCCCTAGGAGGATGAAAATTACAGAAAAGCTGTAAACCAGCCTACTTTCTAAATGTCCTTCTGTGCCTCCAAAATCTGTATAAGTGATAACATATATACCAAGTATATAGGACCAGTCTTTGTAAAAGTTCAGATTTTCCCAGCCATCCTTACCTACTGCCTCCCTCTTCTCTTAGTTAGTTTACTGACATCTATCGATTCAACATACCATGTTTAATCAGAATCTTTACAAATTGCATTTGTAAGTTTAAAAAAAAATCAAAAACCTTGAACAAGCTCCCTTTCCAAAATTTCCAACATGAAATGAGAACCTGACTTAAACTGTAAGTTGTGCATTTTTAAACATTCATAAATGTTCATCTTTTATAGAAAATCATATAAACTTGAACCAGGCAGTAATTTCTACACTTAAACTTGCCACAGAGATAAAACTTACACATTGAAAATACCAAGATCCCAATAGCTTAATAAATCAGTAACATCATTGCATGAAAATGGAAAATTGAGGAAAACATAATGAGCTTGCTGAAGACTTACTCAGATACTACTGCTGCTGACTTTCAATCTGCGGAGGTTTGTTGCTATGCTACTTCTACCTCGTGGCTAAATCAGCTTGGTGACCCAGTTGTATCTATATGTATTAAATGAGCAATAGTGAAATAGATCTGATTTCACCAGGCTTTCATTTTGTAGCTAAATCCAGCTTTGTCATTTTCTTTTCCTTTTTTTTTCCTGCTGCTTTAGGCCTGGTAATAGGATTTCAGGGTTAATCCCAAGAATAACTGAATCTCGAATAAGGCCAGTTAGAATCTGTATTTGAGCAGTGAGAAGATATTATAAATATTTATCAGAACCCATTTAGAGAATAGTATGAAAGCAATCTGAAAAATTTTATTCCCATGTAAATTCTCAGTACACAGAAAATCAGAGGTGGTTCAAGCAATAAAGGTTTGTAATTTGACATGCCAGAAAATAATATGGGATATCAAAGTTCACCATTCATGTCTTGCTATAGAATAACTTTTCTCCTATGTCTAATGTACAGTCTTCAGTACAATCCTACATATACACTGTAGAGAAAATATAAAAAAATTATTCTAATAGTCAAAAGGAACACACCTTCATTTCTTAAATTGTATTGTAAGTAGCAATGAAGCAAATTTAGGATTATATGCCAATTTACACTATTGATGTTTCCTGAAATTTAAAATGTATCACATTTCTTTCCACTATGAAATGTATATATATATATAACTCTGTCTATTATAGAACAGAGTTAGCAGAATTCAACAACAAAACTGTTAGATCACTAAACAGCTGTTAAAAAAAAAAATTGCAGAATAATGTAAGATAAATATTAGGGAAAAGACCAAATAATAGGCCAAAGTCTTCTTTCAGTTAGCTTTGTTAACCTTTATAACCAATATTATTATCTGCACATAAATCAATGCAAAGCTCCCACTAAGTACCACAGGAATAATATTCAGACCATAAAATATGATGCTGCACTGCCAATCTCAGAATTACACCACAAAACATCAGCTGAAAGATGAATTTGCTTAGCAAGATGAAATTTATGGTCCTTTAATGCTGCTGTGGCTAAGTTAGCATACATTATTTACTTAAAATCATGTGTTTCTGACTTCTACTGAAAAATTCAGTACTGAAAACTTCAGCATTTCCCAGGGGAAGCTGGCTGATCTAAACTACAGCACTGCTGTCGTGCTGCAGCCCTGTAGCCTGCCCCGCACAGCACTGCTCTCCACATGCACTGGGGAAGAGAGCTGTAACAACAGGAGGCTTCCTAGAAAATTCTTTTGTAGACTTTTTTTTATTATCACTTGACAGGGAAAATCTTCATTCAGTCAAATTCAAGTTGTTTAAAACATGAAGCACCCTTGCCAAAAGGATGAATCACAAAATGTATCAAATTGGAAGGGAGCCATGAGGATCATCAAGTCTAACTCTCTGCTCCATGCAGAGCTACCAAAAACTAAACCACATGACTAAGAGCATTGTCCAGACACTCCTTGAGCTCTGACAGGCTTGAAGTAATGACCAATTCCCAGAGGAGCCTGTTCCTGGCCAAACCACCCTCTCAGTGAAAAACCTTTTCCTAACGTCCACACTGAACTTCCCTGACATTCCTCATTGTCCCCTTGCTGGCCATCAGAGATAAAGTATTAAAGTGAGGTTGCTACTGAGGCTATCAAAATCAAGATGAATGTTTAGTTGGTGCAAGAAGTTACAAGACAGACACACATTTCAGCATGAGCCCCCATGGCAGAGGGACAGCAGGGGGTCACAGTGTCACCTCTGTGTTCTCAAACCTTGACTTCATTGTGCCTGGGCAGGGCAGGTGCCTGGAGCTCCAGGGCAGGGAGGAGCTGCAGCAGCAGTGCTGACATGGGAGAGGCTGCTGCTAAGACAGGGAGGTGAGAGGCAGGACAGAAAAGTGTGAGTCTTGAAAGTGTGACGCTTGAGAAGTCAATGAGTATTTCATTCACGCTTTGCCTAAGTTAGGAGATCCTTTAGATTCGCTCCGAGCTAAGACACTGCCATAATCATTACCTAACAAATAGATGACTTTTATAGAAAGTATATTTTTAGAAGGGGGATCACAGAACCAATAGCCTCCACCCTGTCTCAAAACTTATGGACAGCCTGCATTTTCTTTTTTTTTCCTAACATGGGGAGTCATCTTTCTCCAGATGGATCATTAAAGCTAGCCCAGCCCAGCCTCTTCTGAACTCGTAAAGAATGAGTTTATTGTTCTAGAAACCATTCTCCCATCACAATTTTTTTAATTATTTTGTCACAACGCTCCCTAATAGAAGTCTCCTAGTGGGAAAGCTGACCCAGCAATGCATTTTTGGTCATCTGACATGACATAAAACATCCCAAGATCAATGATTTGTCTGACAAAGTAGGGGCCTCTTTAGTAAGATCTGTGCTTTGCTGAAAATGAAGAAACTGGAAAGAACCAACAGATTTATTAACCAGGGGAACCATGAGGTAAAGCTATAAAATAATTTTATATACCACTAAATGATGCATTTTAAATACTATTTTTTATATACTACTTTTTATAAACTACTCTTTTTAAATACTGCTAATATACTAGAGAACTCAGATTTATTCTGGAAATCACAAACACCTATGCCATGTGCTGTTAGAAGTCTGACTCCCTGACATTTGACAGCTATAAGAGGAGACAATAAAAATGTGTATTGATGCCCAAAGCAATCCCTCAAAGTGGGAATGGAGGTGACTTTTCTAGTCATCTGCAGCTGTCAGCTATATTGTACAGTAATAAATGTACAGTTTCCAGCAACATTCCTGCTCCTGACATCCTAATGTAGAATGTGAGCTTCTCATTTCCATTCCCTTTGGCTCTTCATGCACTCAAGCACTCTTTTCTCTAGAATTAATGCTTTGTGACAGACCTAAAATGAAACAGATCTTCTTTTAAGATTTTTCCTATTCCTTTTCCAAATCTTTCCATGCTTTTTTTCTCTCATATACATTTGGAACCTTTTCCTTCCACAGCAAGCTAAAGTTACAGTTAAGAACCATAAAGTGCATTTCAGGTTTGCACAGGACTTTGTATGGAATATTTAAGGGAAGAACCCTTAAATAAGAGTAACAAGAGGGATGGATTTAGGTGGTTTGGAGATAAAAAAGTTGGGTAAAATAGAGGTGCTGGTCCTAGAGGTCTTTAATAGCGAAACTTGTGTGTGTTAACATGAATGCTCTGCAATTGTTTGTGTTATCTGCGTGGATGGCCTGAGACATATATACATATCTATATATATTAAAAAAAAATTATATTTATATTTATATATTTTTATATATATATACACACACATATATACACACACACACATACATTTATATATACACATATATATGTGTATGTGTGTGTGTGTGTATATATATATTTATATGAATATATGTTATGCATATACATGTATATATATGTGCTCCATGTGTGTGCGCCCATCGGGAAGACTTTTGGTAGAATTCATGGCACAGAGCTGCAGCAGCCTCAGCTCTCTTGGGGTGTTGAATCTAGCACCATATGCTTTCCCCTAGCAGGTAAAATAATGTATGAATAAACAAATAAATCCCAAATTTCAGATGGCTTGGTTATTATTTAATAATTTGAAAAGTAAAATAGAAAACTGAAACCTTCTAAAGGTTTCTCAGCCTTAGGTTTATTTGTAGCTATGTAAGGCTCAGTTTAAATGAGAAATTAAGAAAAAAATTATTTCTTTCTAAATCCTGCAGCTGTATATCAGGTACGGCCAGATGGTCCTTGAATAAAATGTGAGTATCTTCTGTGTAGGACCTGTGTGGCTGTACTGTGACAAAGGCTTAGCAGCTTGTGCCCAGTTCTGAGGTAAACATGGCACTTGGCTTCTGGACATGGTCTTGCTCTGAGCTGTAATTCTCAGAGAGAGAAGAATTGAACCTGCACTAACAGCAACATGATTTTTATGTTATATTGGTTTTTACACACTGACATATGATTATAAGCCAGATATTCCAGAAAAAATGTAGGCAAGTACCACAGGGAGTATTATCACTGGGACAGAAAAGTAACACTTCATTTTCACTTCTCTGTTGTAGACTGTTTTGTATATGCATAGACAATATTTTAGGGCTGGTTAAAATGAAGTTAACAAGAAATTCTTACTTACACTAGGAATAAAAGAAAGGTTAACTACTGAATACATCTGTTGGTAGAGAGACATGGCAAAACTGTTAAGTATACAGAGAAAATTAAAAAAAAAAAGGTATATATTCCCTGTTTGCAAAGATGAAAGCTACAATGTTTGTATCACACGAGACTGATGAAGTACTTTCCAGTCCATTAATAACTAAGGTGGATGACGAACAACTACTTGGGATAAACATTTAAGTCCGCAGGACAAAACAACAACAACAAAAAAACCAATCAAACAAAAAGACCCCAAACAAAAAACGCCAAACACAAAAACAACAACAACAACAACAAAAAAAACCACAACAAAAAAACCCCCCAAAAAACCCCAAAACAAAAAAAAACCAAAAAACCCCAAATCAACCAACAAACCAAAATCTTTGCATATTCTCGATTTAAGGCTAAAAGGGGCAATGAGGCACTCCAATCTGACCCCCTGTGTACTGTCTCCCCACCCACATATCACTGGTTGTTAAAATTCCCTCGGCTACTTCTGCAATAAACTGTAACCATTACATTTAGTGGTAGACATTTGCTTAAAGTACATCTTCCAGAAAGGCATTAAATATTGATATGAAGATAACAAGAATCTTTCCTTGCAATTTTTAGAGGCATATTAACTACTTATGTGCCACTCAGATTTATTTGGCTTCAACCAGTGATTCTGGCAGTATTTTTACCTGACAGGTTTGAGAGCCTGTGGATACAAGAGTTTCCCCAACAACAGGACTTCTCATCTGTGATGACATCAGTCACTAGACTATTTCTGTATGCCAGAACAGCCAAAAAAAGGTTGAATTCTGTGAGTTTTGTCTCAAACCCAGTTTCTCAGATGATGCACTCAGGTCTGTGAGAAGATGCTTACCAGAATCAAGCGGTAAAACACTTTCAGTCCTCAGAGAAGACACCTACAAATATTTTTTTTTTTGTAAAATCTGAGCCAATCCTTTTTGTGTTAAATTGGTGGTATGTTCCACATTTATCTAACAGTATTCAGCCACAACAAAGGAGTCATAGAGTCAAAATCCAAGTTCAAATACTTATAATTTGCCTTCCCTGAGGGAAAATGAACCATCAATCCACACACTATTTAGATGAAATGTTGTCTCCAGCCATGTCACTGAAGCTGTACAAGCATTTCTAGTTCATCATTTGGATGAAGATTGCAAGAAGTTCGACTCCTATGGTCCTCCACTTTTTCTTGACAATAAACTGTGTACTTTGCTTTTGTGAGGATCTGGGTCCCACTGAAGTCAATCTCATTTCAAAAAAATCAGCTAATGCAATATAATATCCTCCTTATCCTAATCTTCCTCTCAACTCCGGCCCCACTTGAAAGATTTTAACACATCTTCACTGAATCCTTTCTTGACTTTCCTTTTGGAGGGAAAGTAAAAAGAAACATAATTCTGCAGGCAGATAAACATTCCATGATGCTGTTCACACTACTGCAACTCCTGCTGCTAAAAAGAAAATTCTTTCTAACTTCTTAATAATCCCTTGGTTTCCATAATTTCCAAATTTTCTCTATTGTTATTTGCAGAATATTCATCTTCATTACATTTGCTAAACATGTCCTCCAGATATATGTCCCATGCATGCATTTCCATAGATACATTGCCTTGCTCTATGTGTAATTATTAGCAATGCAGAAATTAAATACTAGATTTTGATCATAACTTCTCTGAGTTCTAACTCTGCACCTACAGTGCTTATTGAATATACCTCTATGAAAAAAACATTCCATTCACTTGGTCCTTGAATATGGAAGATGCAAGATAATGACCTACCATTAAGAAATGCTAATGATTTTCCATTAAGGAACATTCCTACGAAGATGTGTGTCTGTGCAGCTATCATTGCTCCCCCTTTTCTTGAAAATGAGCCGTTCAGTTTAAAAGAAACTGCAAGGTCAATTAGATGGATTGCTGTTAAGAGAAGCAGGAAGCTCTACTGATGTCGGTGATTTTTGTATTTTCTTTTTATACCCTTTTTATATATTTTTATACCCTTTCCCTTCCCTGTTACCCTCTATACACATTCCTTGTACCCTGCACAAACACTCCTTGTACCTTAGCCCCACATGTTTACAACCCTTGTAGTCTGATATTAGCTTAGTTTGGGGTCCTGCACAGCGAGGAAGACCAAACATTCATATTATCGCAGAACTAGAGGCTCCAACCTGTTCTCTCTTGGAATGTGTTTTTGTAAACTAGGCTGTAGTCTCATTTGGGGGGGAGGTTCATTAGAATAGGGGGCAATTACTTCATTTATTAAGTTTCTTATTGGGGGATTTAGAGTAGATATGCTAATTTTATGAAATCCATAAAAATCCGGTACGCGTTGTACGGGGGTTCCCGACTCGTCGTTCGCTCCATGGCGTTTTCCACCTTTGATGGGTCTGGGCACCTAGGATCCTATTAAACCGAGGTAAATTCCCTTTTCCCTGTACTACTGTGTCTGCTTCATATTTTTACCAGCCTGTTTAAGGCATCATACACTCAGCCCTAAACTTGCCTATCACTTTTCATTGACTGTGAAGAAAACCCAAGCCGTGTCCCCTGTCAAAAAAAAGAAATTACATATATTTGTTTACTGCCTCACATAGATATGATGCTGAGCAGCTTGTATACTTAATTACAGCTACTGTGATTCATTACCTGAAATGTTCCAGGATTAAATCACTGAGAGAGGTGCTTATGCAGACATGCTTATTGTAGTGGGAACCTGATACTCTATCTAGGTTTTTATTTGATAAATAATGGAAAAGATGGCAGGCATCTTCATATTTTCTCCTTAGTATTGACCATTAAGGAAAATGAGAAAGTAAGAAGCAAAGTACATTGGCAAACTCCTTCATTCAGGAGCCCTTTTAATTTCCTCTAGATCCACCAACAGAAATGCTTCAGTGCCGCTGATACTGTGATCATGTTTAATTTCTCCCTCAAGTTGTGATGTTGTTTGAAAAAACTAAGCACCACTGAACTTTTCTGGGTCAAAATTCAAAAACACAGTAAAAATCCTGTGATAATATTTGAGTATGCAATTTAATTTCAGGTCCACTAAAAACATTACATTAAAATAATAAGAACAAACTTCAAATTATTTTAAAATAAAATTCTGCAAGATTTTGCCAGCTGAACAGAAGTACACTCATACAAAGCTAACATTTCTAGCAAAGATAGCATAAGCATGGCATGAGACCTGGCTGTAAAATCTGGCACCCTCCTCCCTCCACTAGGACTTCAGGCTAAGGTTTCCACCCATGGCATGTTATGTTAGTTAATTCTTAAAACGAGAAACTGGTTCCCAGAAGGAAGGAATGTCTCCCTATATTTAAGATAATATAGGTGCAATATGAAATGCAGAATACAGGATGGATCATGTAGCAGAAAGGGAAAGGAGCCTTTTGATAAATTGAAAAGACTTTCACAAAACTTTGTTTTCCCTCTGTTAGCATATTTACATATTTTAATTAGGAAGGCATAAAGATTATACCAATTTAGGAGTAAGGAAGACAAAGTAAACAAGTTTCCAACCACTGAACTGTAGAATTACATGAAAAACTGCTATTAAAAATCAGTAGAAAAAGACGCATATAATCCACAGATTGTTTTTATCCCCAACAATAATTTCATAGGCTGGGTGCATAGCTTTTTCTATGAAATCAATTCATGCAGATATCACCTTCCCTCTGAGTTTACTCAATGTGCAGAACAGCACAAAAGCAGATGAGCTTTCAATTTTCCCAGAGTATGGTTCTGCTCTATCTTGTATGCTCATGACATTTAATTTCCAGCTCCTAAACAGTAAATAGTAGTTTGGATTTTTACAACGGCCAAGTGAATTTGAAAAGTGCAACAGCTCCTGACCTTTAACACATCTGTTGCTGTAAGGGAGGCTTTTCCTTTGTGTGGTTTTCCGCACCTCTACAGATTTGAAATGCATTTCTCCCGCACACTACCCACAATCACAAACAAATTACACTCTCTGTGTCAACATCTGAAACCAAGTCACTAAATCACGACGTGCTGGGATGGAATTGCTGGCCCTATCATCTACCGCTCGCTGCTATCAAAGCCTCTAACCAGATTAGTGGGAAAACTGCTGTATTACTCATATATTTAAGCTCTTTCAAACAGCAGGTTTTCTCCCTGCAACAAAGCACAGCACTTCAGATAAAGAACATGCAAATCCCACAGGAAACCATGATATATTAACCCCTGGCTATCTTCACATAACTTCATAGTTCATTCAACCTTTTTTCCCCTGGAAATAAATGCAGGAACTATGCTCAATCAGTAGAATGAATGTTTTCAACACATCTACTTTTAAGCTTTTTTTCCCTAGGATTTCCTCATATACAAGGCACATTTCATTAAATCATCCTGTCACTTTTAAGAAGTGATTGACATGAGCTTAAATCCATGTCTTTCAGTTGTGGGCATGAATCATCGTACATATGGGCTTTGTGGGACAACATCTTGGCAGAGGTTAGCAGTGAAACAGCTCTGCAGTTAACTCAAAACCTCAGACTAAAGACTCTGTGCTTATTGAAACTAACAAGCCATAAAACAACTGTCACATTTTAGGCCAAAAGATCTATGAGGGAAAGAAAAATTGTAGGTAACTTCCTGTTAGCGTTGATGTTCATAGATCCATATGCTAATGCTGTATTAACTGAACATTTTCACTCAGCTTTTTGGACCTTTTCGTTAGCCAATCACGTCTAATACTGGGACACCTCAGGAGAAAATGTTCTTAAGCAAAAACATGCAACACATTGAATAAATTTTCAAAAATATTGAATAAATCTACATTTATTCACCTAGAACAAAATGTTTAAGTTGATATTTTGGGTGTTGAGTTTACTGAGAAAGCACTGGAGTTGGACTTTAGGCATGCCTTCTCCATGATGGAATATTTAGTGAATCATGATAGGATCATAGAATCATTTATGTTGGAAAAGACTTCTAAGGTTATCTAGTCCAACTGTTAAACTAACTCTGCCAAACCTTTAAAAAAATGGAAATCTTTTAAAAAAACTTTTAAAAAAGAACAAACTTCTCTGTTCACTTCTCTCACTTACAGAATGTTTTATAGTAGCACAATCATTTGTTTCCTAGCTATAGCATATGATTCCCTGTCTGTTAGAGAAATAAAATATAAACCTGTCATAACACCTGTTATCCAACACAATTTCATTTGTAAATCATCTGAATACATGAAAACATAGGTTATACAGAAGTAATTGCAATACTGAAAGGATCTAATAATGACTTTTAAATTAGAAGTGCACATCACCAAATAGTACTTTGTAAAAGCTTTAGAAATGCCATGTTCTATTGTGTACATTTCTGTGAGTTGTTGCCCTCCTCCTCTGATGAAAACAGCATGACCAAAATGTCCTCAGGTTCTAAAGTCAAATTTCTAATGCAAGCCTCTAAACCTCATTCAAAGAAAAAAAAAGGTCTTTATACATTGTAAGTAGCAAACCCCTGGGAAAATACACTGTAGAAAATATTCAAGGATTTCTAGTCCTTTTTTGACACAAATCCCAACCTTGAGGCCTCACTAGAATAACAGTGAACCTTAGCTAATAAAATACCCAGAGCCTAAGGAAGGCTTAGCATTAGGATACACTATTTCTGATAATCTTGGAGCAAATGTAAAGGAAGAGATTGGAAAGCTGTGTAAATCAAGAGGTAGCAGGAGTCCAGATTTTTCAGCAGTATAAGATGGCACAGCTCCACTGAATGCATTAATCAATTTCCAGTTTAAGATTACAAGCTTGGATTTTTATTTTTTTTAATCAGTCATCCTAAGAAGATTTCAGCTCCATAATACCATTACAGAAAAGCTTATTTCCTATAATAATAATAATAATAATAATAATAATAATAATAATAATAATGATAAACAGGGGTTTTTTTTAAGGTAATTTAGACTAAGGGAAATGGTCTTATTCACTATTAAAAACTTTAACAAAGGAAGCACCATTGAGAGTAAAACCTTGTCTGCTCCTTGGAGAAAGTCCTAGATAGACAGTCAGCAAACCATGAAGCAGTAACTGGTTTTAAAAAATATTTCTTTTAGTTATTTTTCAGGTCTTTCCCCCTCAGGCTGGCTACATGACTCTACAAGTTGAAAATTATCTCCAAAATCATCCCAGTTACTCATCATTGAGGCTGTCTCTTGTAATTAAGAATATGTCAATGTTTTCATACTAAATCCTCAGAATCTAAGCTCTACAGTTGAACAGCTTAATAAAAAAAATTAAAAAAGCATTGCCCAAGGCTAGAACATGACATCCAAGACATCAGCCTGGAAACTGAAAGCTTCCCATACCTTCTTCATGGATTCTCCCCTCTATTCTATTATGTATTATGGGAAAAAATTGATTTGCCACCCATCAAGTTGCTAACTGCAGAACTTCTCAGCAATTTCTTGGGCAGCAATTTCTTGCCCATTTCTCGGGCAGGTCAGATATATGGCTGTACATCTTCTGTCATGATGCATCGAGCAACATGAGCAATCCAAGTGCCTGCCGTGTAGAAAACCTGTGAACCAGCAATTATTTCAAGAGAATTTGCTATACCAATCTAATGGAAGATGTTTTATACAGACCATAGTATATATTGGAAAGGAGAATTTGTCTGTGCAGAAGTTTATTTAAATTACTTTTGCCCTTCACTCAAATGTAAATCTAGAACTTTGATTTTATTTTACAAGAACACAAATGCTAAATGTGGTATTTTGCAATATATTTTAAGTCTCTTTGCAGCTTAACATTCAAGTATCTCACATCTGGTATTAAAACTAGTTTGCTTATGCCTTTGTTGACAATGCATATTTTGTGGAAAGAATGGATACTCACTGAAACTACATTCACAAAGTCATCGTCAGACAAGGTCTCCAACATCTCAATGACCGACGTGCGGATCAGCTTCAATGTCAACCCACTGACACTCCCACTCCTACAAAAATTCCACCATAGAAAAGCAGAACTGAGCAAATTTTATGTAAAAGATACAAAGAAAATACAGAGCACCCACCAGCACTCCCAACAACTTTCACACTAAAATTTTCAATTTATCTCCTGAATTCTCCAACTCATCATTAGTGTTATTAAACTATTTATCATATTAAAGTAAGTCCAAAACCAGCACTCAAAGTTCCAGTTCTGTGCCTTAGAGGAAGTCATAATGCTACAACCTTTACTCATTTTCTTTTCAAGAAATCTGAGTTTACCACCTTCAACCAATGCATTATCTAAATATTTTATACTCCTACACACAGGTTTACAGCTTTGGATTTTCAGAGACAAACATGACAGCTTGTTTGATTCAAGGCAAAACCTAAGCTGAAATGAAGAAATAACCAATGTTGATAAAACTCAGTGCTGATATGAAAGCACTTCACCACGTGTAAAAGCATTAAATGCAAATTCTGTGCCTGAGAAGCTTTTCAGCATAAAGCACTCTGACACATCAGCTTCAATGCTTCCTTCAGTCCCTCAGCATTGGCTACACCACAGAAGCCTTGCCGAGGCAGAGAGAGAGCTTTTATTCATTTCTTTGCTCACTTTCAGCATTGTTTTATAGTAACCAAACTTGGCAATTTTAAAATATGTATGATAAAACACACAAAATCTGCATACATTCTTATCTTTCAGGCTCATGAAATCATTATTACATTTATTGTGATGCTTCTAGTAATTTTTGTTTTTAGGTTTGTGCTTTACGATAAATTTTGGCATGCACATGAGAAATATTCACTTGATTGCTTCAGTAATTAGTAAGTTGAAAACAGAAAAACAGATTTAAAAACCTGACTTCCTTGCCTCCAGTTTAAATAACTTTCAGGTTTAGTTTGGTTTGGTTTGGTTTGGTTTCTGCTACCTATTTATTTTGCTCATACCAAGATTTTTGAACCTTGCATATAAGGACCTCTTAATTCTCCCTCTATTTTTCAGCATACAGAGATTTGTTCAATATATCAGAGTACTTTTATCCCTCTAATGTCAATATTCAGACATTAAACACTTACGCATCAACTAAAATAAGCATGTCTTTGGGAGATGCAGCTCCTTGGATATACCTGAAATAAATAAATTATATGAGTGAAACAAATTTGAATACACATTTTTTGTGGGTGATGGAAGACACTCTGTGATCTCTTAACTCAAACTAGATGAAGAAACAAAATCCTCTTGTAGCTAGTACAAAAAAACATGTGTTGTTATTTCCTCTCTTGCTGTGTCTCCTAAGTCTAAACCACATTATGGAAGTCTGGAAGTAGGATAAACTGATCAAAATTCACTGTTTTCACATAACTGAAAAACAGGAATGCTATTTCAGAGCTAAAGATCTTGATGACAGATGAATTATTACTCAGCCCATCTTAGGCAAAAATACTTAGTCCTCCGAAAAGAAATACATCCAACTATATCCAAGTATCAATATGCTTTATGTCTTGAGAGGCTTACATAAAAAAATCATGAGAAGTAATCCCATGGCTCTCTTATCTTTTACCAATCTAGTGATTTTATTGCTGGTCTAAACCACTGAGACATATTTTTAAACACTTGTAAAAATCTGGAAGAATGGTTCAGTCTAATACTCTGAATGATATTTGATTTCGGCACAAAATCAGAGTTTTTAATTGTCTTATACCTATTTGATAGCTATCCTCCTATGAAAAGGTCCATGTAATCCAAAACTACAATACAGTGAATATTGCATAATTTGAAAACTGTTTATTTGGAAAAACTAACTAGTTTTAAAAAGGAAATAACAATATCTAAAAGTAAATACTATTAGAAACTATTAGAAACAAGCAGAAAAAATGTTTCATAGTAATATCTAGAAAGTAAATGATGTGTATATATCAAATCTTTAAAAAGAAAGCTTACCATGGTCTTCTGCGTACATCATACAGATCTATTTTGTTAGGAGTTCGACTGTTATCTACCCATGGGGAAGCTAAAAAGAAAAAAAAATGCATGGAGTAATAGAAAAACTTTATCTTACTTTAATTGCAACAATTTAATATATCAATATCAGATAGTTTGCACTATGCAAATATCAACACTTGGTATGGATAAAAATAAAGTCTGTGTAATATGTTGTTGAAATATCTAGACACCCTTATACATGTTACCATATAATATAACACAATAAAACTTGTCTCTGTAAAGAAAATTCTTAGAATGATAACTTTTGCAAGTGTTTAATCTAGGTTTTACCATAATTTTCAGCAAGAGCAGGAAACAAAAAAATGGGCCTTTCAAAACCATGTGACAGGTTAACGAACACAAATAAAAATGTGAAAAGTTACAGGGAATGAGATAATGTTCTGCAATATGTTCTCTCACTGCATGCCAACAGCCTTGGGGGAGCTATTTCCTGACATTAATCATTTTTCTGTCTAGGAAATAAAGGAAGATATAGGCAGCTCCAGGATTCTTTCTGAAAAATCATATATCTAAGACAAAACAGAAGAATTCTATCTCCACCCATGGATATAAAAGAAGCCATCAGCTTTGAATAGCTGCCTATTTTTGATTTTACTAAATGAACCTAACCTCTCCTGAGTGACCAAACCATGAGCTGGCCCAGCACTTACCAGAACATTTAAGCTGAGTGTAACCTACATTTAGCAGCACAGAAAACACTGTGCATTGTTGCACACTGGGAGAACCTCAAAACCTATACAGTATTGTCTGTGATTTCAGACTAGACCATCTGACAGGTCCTTTGGGACCTGACAGGAAAGGAGTACTTGAAATTTTCTGAAATGACAGAACTGAATTTTTTGAGATGCCTATATGTCAAAATTCTAACTTAAGTATCATTACTTAGATATGCACAGATTAAATTCACCAGTATTTTACAAGCCTACAAGATTAGCACATGTTCAATGATGGACTTTTTGTGTCCATCCAGGCTATCCTTTCTATAGGAATTCCATCTGAAAAATCCATCTTTCAGCTACATTCCTTGAGACTTGAAAAAATCTGCATGCCATGTGCTCA
Source organism: Acanthiza pusilla (assembly GCA_036630365.1). Classification (NCBI taxonomy): domain Eukaryota; kingdom Metazoa; phylum Chordata; class Aves; order Passeriformes; family Acanthizidae; genus Acanthiza; species Acanthiza pusilla. The sequence goes on from JAXCHO010000079.1 coordinate 43,468,934, forward strand.
TTTCAGTTTGTATTATCAGTGGATTAGGTAAAGCAGCAAATATAAATCAAGATACTGACTAAGATTTCTGTATCTTTGCCAAAACTTTCAGTCTTTTCAGTGACATCCAATAAAAGGCTATGCCCTACCAAATATACTCCTCTTAATCGTCACTATCTTGGACACTCTTCATAAACAGAGAATTATCTTAATGTATGATCTGTATTTATTTCAAAACAACAGAGAAAATTCAATTTACACTGGTAATGTTACTTTATTTCACATGAAAGGTAAGTTCAACTCCTTAAATGAATTCTCTAAACCAAAAGGATGGTGGTTCAAAGAGAATTTGAACACAGGAGCTGAAGAAGGGTCCTTCTAACATCATCTTCATACATTACAGTGACAGCAGATACTGACAGAGGTAATCATTTAAAACTGAATCAATGCTCTAAAGACACACAGAATGACAGAATGGCCCTTTAGCTAACATAAATTGTCTACTGAAAATCATCATAGGGCCATTTAGCTAGAATTCATCTGATATCGCAACCTTCACATCCTATTTTAAACTGCAGTGTAATTTTTCTGAGTGCTAAACCAAAATTTACAGAAATAAGGGTTAAGATTTCATTTTAGCTGCGTAACAGAAGACCACGAGAAATAATTTGGCTAGTTTTTTCTGCAAAATTTGAGAGCTACAAATAGGTGTTAATGTAATACCACCTGACAGGTAAGAACACCACTGCCTTGAGGCCAATCCCAGCTGTCTAGACAGAAAGCACTTCTGAACTGGGCCCTTTAGACCAAACAGTGTGTGGCAAATCTTTCAGAAACATGAAGAGGCAAAATTGGCACCAACTCAAACATCAAATTGTAATACTTGAAATGCCTGAAACTTTCCCTACTATTTTCAAAAGCACTAAAAGACTGTATAACAATGCTTGAGGGGTTTTTGACGGGAATACGAACCAAAACAACATTTTTTGAAACTTCTTCTTTGGTTTTGTTTTCTAAATATGGAGAGGATGCTCAAAACTACAAGTTGAGACAATAAAATGAAGGATATGAAGACACTTTTATCCCAAAGCGATCTACAGCCAAATTCCTTCTGTTAAACCTTGAGCTGCTAAGCTTTGGACTCAGTTCTACCATAGCTTTTCAGGAGCAGCCTGGATTGCAATGAGGCCCAAACTGTCCCTTTTTGGCTACATCTATATCAGTAGGTAAAAAAGAACAATGGAAAGGAAGGCATTCACCAGAAATAGGCTAAAAACTGTAACAACAATCCAATTACACATGAAATAGATTGAAGGAGCCACTCAGCATGCTATTTACAGCCTGTGTGATCCTTTTGGAGATTACTGTGAATGGTAACAGTTTATTCTTTTAGGTAGATAGACACAGTGGTGAATTCAACAGCTAAATTCTACTTTTTGCCCATTAGCATGGCTCTTTCAGTACACACAGTCCTGGAATGACTGTTGGCAGCTTCAGGGAGATCTGGAGAAGGTCTTTAAAAACATTATTTATTACCATGCTGTTAAAGCACTATTTCCTGTGCCACATGTCAATAAGTTTTGTTTTCCTAATTAATATATTATTTTCTTTCCAGACAAATATAACAAGCTTCTACATGCTTAAGTCTCCATGACTGCATGATTTATCAAAGGATATTAATGGCTGCTGGATCATACACTAATTAAGATATATAATGTATGAGGAGAAAACTTGCTCTATTGATCTTTCTGATGGTTTCTACAACAATTTACATAATCCAGTAGAAAGCCTCTGCAAGGCTCTGTATAACACAAATAAAGACTCAGTCCTTAGTATCTAAAATTTCATTCACACCAAAGAAGGGCTGAATTTTCACTTCAACTTCAAGAATTAACATGACTAAATTACTCATTAATCCTAGCCTCTGTCTGGAATAACTTTGAATTTTAGATGGCTTTGAACAGCCTCAAACCTATTCATTGGTTTTTAGTAGCATTCTGAGTATTTATGGATATTATTGAAATTGTTATTAATAGGAAACTGAAATTCCCTTACACTATTTCATCTCTACTGATCAATTTTAATTTATCCTGATTTTATATATATTTTTAAAAACTTTTTTTCTTTTTTAAAGATGATAAATGCTTTCTACGCAAAAATATGTAAATATGCATTTATAATTATACAGGAAATAATTAGAAGGGATGGAGACCACTGAAGGAGACATGTTCTTTGGTGCATATACAGAACACAAAATAAAGCAATTTGGGGAAGCTGACTTACATCTTACTGACAAAAGTTATTACATGGTCTAAGATAAAAGCAAAACAAAATACACAAAAGATATGATTTTTTTTTCCCTAAGATTAACTGAAATTTATCAAGGATTTTAAGATTTGCAGTTTTATTTATGTAACTTATGGTTTAAAACCATTTTATCAGCTGGTTTGGAACCTGGCTCCCCAACATCTTCAAGAAATCAACCTTATCACATTTCATTGTTGCATATGAATATCGTTGAACTTTATCAACACTGCACAGTTCTCTGGTGCATACATTAGCCTTTAGTCATGTTCCCTTTTGATGATTTTCTTGTATGGCATGTGGATAGATTTGATACTTTATAAATTATTCATTGGATTTGATATCCCTCCCACTTCTGTTTGCATTATTGAGATACAGAACAGGCTATATTGCAAGCAAGAGTAAGCCATGCTTCTCTGTTGTTTCTGCACATGTAGAGTGGAAATCCTGAATTTTGTTGATTACAAGAAGAACCAATTCTGCAGTATAGAGACCATCACAGGGCAGAGCCTAAATGAAAATATTTGTTAGGAAAGGGAGACCTTGGCTATAACTTCCCATTCTGAATTCACGAGATGATTCCAGACGCATAGGTGAGTGTCATGAGGGAAACTCTCCTGAAAGTTCTGCCCTGCTCTGCTGGTTAGGAATGCATGTGTTGCAGTGGTTCAAGCCCAGAGAGTTCCTTCCCCCCTGAGAAAGATGGGGAGACCCAGAGACTAAAACCCCCCCGGGGTGGAGTCGAGGGTGGATTGCCCCAGGGAAGGGTCGAGTTCATTATTTGCTCTGCCCTCAGTCCCTCAGTCCAAGACTGTATTCGTATCTCCCTCTTTCCTCCCTTCCTCCTTCCCGATTGGTCCCTGGCCCTTTGTCCCTCCCCGGCTCCTCCCCCGTGCCGTTCCGAGATTGGTTGTTACCCTCTGAATAAAGTCTGATGCCCGGCAGAGCCCAGGGGTCTTTCGCCCAAGATGCCAGCCGCTGACCACTGCGTGACTCCGTGTCTGATTTGTGCTCCGGGCGGGAGAACCCTCTCTTTACAGCACTCTGGCATGAGACACAGCGTGGGTGCCTCTAGGAAGGCGCAGCCCGCGGCCAGGGGACCCTATCTCTGACTGCAGTGGACCTGGACTTCAGGGACACTAGCAGACACCGCTGCTGGGCTGCTGACCGAGCCTTGGTGGTCAGCGGGTCCTGCCCGCACCCGCAGTGTCATGCATGTGCAAGGAACAGAGAAGCAGAGATGAATTATCAACAGCTTTACATCCCTTTACATTATTAAGACATTTGAGAAAAGATGCAAAAAGCTGATAATAGGATAGGTAACAATTGCCAATTATCAAATCTCAGACAGCATCATATTGACTCAAACTCCAAATTTCATCTTGCTGTGTGGATATTCAAAACAATCAAAACCACGGACTATTCAATTCCCTTAGCCAGATTCAGTAAAGTCTTCCTCAGATGGAGCAAAGGTACAAGTTACAGCATATACTTTGCTGATAGTTTAATTTCATATTTCTTTTAATCTTTTAGCGAACTTATAGGAAAAACCTGCATTCAGATATGTGATAGCCCAGACTATTAGAGAAATGTTATACTCCTCAATTTTCTACTCGGAAAGAAGCCAGTTGAATTTCAGTGCAGCAGCAGCATCTTTGTAGGATTCCTCATCTGTTTTTCAGTAAAAGGTGAGAAATGGTAACTAAAAATAAGAAACAGCCATAACTTCAAAATCCCCTAACACTAATCATCATAAAATATTTTCAGCTTTTAGAATTAGTATTCAGGATATTTTTATCATAATGATGTCTTGGATTAATAACTGGTTAGTACCATCCTCCCAAGACAGAGACTGCTCCTGACCAACTCTGTGCCACCACACCAGATCTTCAGTCACGACTGAATGCAGCCATTTCTTTATGTTTTTATTCTGCTAGGGACTGAAAATTGCCAAGGCCTTACAATGTGTTGAGGTAAAATTTATCTAACATAGTAAGGTCTGTGCAAGGTCTTCTGTAACTTCCATAGCATCATCATGGTACAGAAAAGAGAGGATAATAATCTTGAAGTTTTTGAAAATGTATTATCCATGTGGTAATGGGTAATTATGTTATGGGCAATACTGCACTCAGTTTTATCACAAATCAGTTAAGCAAGGATTTTATATTGGAATTTATATTTTATTGGAATAGTCCATACACAAACAAATCTATTGATTTTTGGTCCCAATACACCAAGAAACTCAAAATCTATTAAAATGTGCAACACATATTGCAGTCTGCGACCTAAAATCAACCTGTCTCTGTTATCTTATTTCAGAAGCAAACATTTCTCTTTCTGCATGTATCAACTGAATTTCATCCTAAATGAGGAGAAGAAGCAACAAGATGCTTTGTTGGTCTGTTGTTTTCCTTTTTCTCCTATAAAAGCAAATTCTGGAGATTTAAATCTGTATCATAAAGATACAGAGACGGCACGAATTTCAACACGAAGGCATGGTGACCCTCTGTATGCAATGTCATTAACTCACTAGAAATAGCACATTATCCTGTAACTGGGTGAATCTGCTTTTGTAACTGCAAAATTCAGCACATCAGTTTTGAAAAATGAGCCCCAAGTGAAATTATTGTCAGACTTTTCGTATCATGAAACAAGGTTGTAGTGAGGTGGGTGTCAATCTATTCTCTCAAGTAAGAAGCGACAGGATGAGAGGAAACAACCTTGAGTTGCACCAGTGGAGGTTTAGATGGGATATTAGTAAAAATGTCTTCCCAGAAAAGGTTGTGAAGCCTTGAAACAGGCAGTCCAGGAACATGGCAGTCACCACCCCTGGATGATCAAAAAAGGAGTGGATGTGGCATCTGAGGACAGTATGGTTAGATACAAATCATGTCAGCTCCTGTTCCTACCTCCCAGATTTCAAAGGAAAAAAAAGAAAAAAAAGGAAGTGAACAACACTCAAAAAGGCTTTCTATGCAAAAAGTAGAAGTATCCAACTCACACACACTAATTGCACTAATTGATAATTTATAAGCTGCATTACTAGGGAAGTGTTTTAGGTTTTACTTTGTTTTTCTACTTTAAAGGCTCCTTTAAATGTTGAGCTGTTAACAGGAACTAACAGCTATAAAATGTAAAACCTTTTCAAAAAAAAATTTAAAAAGAAAGTGAAGTTCTCAGTTTTTCAAGGCTTTTGATTCATTTTGTATGGATTTTTTAGGCTTTCCAGTCTCTTAGTATCTGCTTCAGTAATTACTTTCTCTGGAGAGTTCAATATCATGGCCACAACACTATTGCTTGCCATTAATTGTTAACACAAGAGCAGCTGCGCACAGCAAGTTCTTCATTTGGAGAGATACCATTTTATTTTATTAGAAATTGATTTTTAAAGCTCTTCTATTATTAATTTGTATAAGCAGGGAACGCTCTAGCAGCTAAGTGAAACTTGCTTCACTAACACTGGAAACCGGTTAAGTTTTTTGGTTTTTTTTTTTTTTTTTTTTAAATGACGGATAAGACATAATCTTAGCTCTGTTCTATTCATATTTTCAGTCCAAAAGTTTGAAGACTTTAGGGACAAGATTACTTTTTCTGGAAAATCAGTACTGAGGCATTGCTTTCTTTATCTGTGAATTTTTCCATTTAATATCTTGTAAACTCAAATTACATAGGAATGTCCCAGTAAAATACTGCCATGAACAATGCAAAGGCGTTTTTCTCCAATTGATTAAAATTCCCATCATATTATACTTACTTACTATATAGGTAAACAACGGAAGAATAAATAGAAGGCAAGTCTACAGTGAGGAAGGGGAAGAATACAACCGTTCTTTTCACTGTACTCTTCAATAATATTACAAACATCCGGAGAAGATTATCAGACCTGCTGATATTTAAACTGAATTTAAATATGAGTTAATGAGTATAAAAGCACTCTCAATCATAAAAAAAAAATGAAGAAGCCATGTTATCTCTCTGTACCTGTTTTTTTTTTAATCTGCAAAATGAGGACAGTGATGTTTTTATTAGTTTTTTAATCAGAAGCATTTTGTGTATGGAAACTAAGGTGTGTTTCACATGCCATGCAGCACAAATATGCCGTGCAGTATAGTCCAATATATGCAGGTGTCTCTGAGAACATAAAGTCTCCTGGAACAAGACTGGAGAACTTTGTAGCATTGAAGAAACACAGCAGCATTCAGTGCCGTCCATTGGGAAAAGCTGGCAGCACATATTGTCCCTTCAGTCACACTGTGGGGCAGTCTAAAGGATTCCAATAAAACTGAGCCATCCTGTTAATAATACAGATCCATCTTAAAGCAGAGGGAGCAGATGTACTCAAAACCACCTGTATACATGACTGAGACATGATCAGATATACTTGAAGTAAGAATTCTTCTCTAATACAGGGACGGTCAAATGAAGATGACAAATACATGTGTCTAGGTTATGCAATAAGAGCAGGGCTGTGGAGCTGCTGCTTTCTCCTCTGTGAAACCCCATCCCAACAAAAAAAACCCACAAAGACAACTGAGAAAAGTCACAGATCTATGCAGAATTTTGGGAGAGTGGAAGACCTTTTGGCACAAATACCATATTGTGAACACAAGTTTTCAGTTGAACTTCCCATAAGCCCTTGTTAAATTTCCCGATAGAATTGGGAAGATTTGGAACAGCTGGGGAGAGGATAGTATTTCTCAGTTTTATTTTTGTTATGAATTGCCCCAACTTTCTGGATCTTGACCAAGTGTGGCACATTCCCACCTTTAGACCTTTGGTCACTGCAGACCAAATATTCTCACACTGAGCCTAGGTTCATCATTTCTTCATAAAAGATGCTGAATCTACTCATGCACCATCATGCCACTGTTATGGACATATAAAATTCACTAACTGAAATCTGAAACTATCAGTACTATCAGTACCCGTATCAGTATTACCCTTTCTAGAATAACCCTTGGGAAAATTATTATTTAGTGTACTTCCCTGAGAGAGCTGAGTCAGTGTTCCTGATCAAACAGTTTTTTACTAAACATTCATCTAAATCAAGGCTGTCTTTTCATTTGAGTAATCCTATGCAACCAATTTTCCTTAAGTGCGTTTATTACTGTAACTAGAAAGCCTCCTATATCATATTTAACTGCAAATAAATGTCTGCTGTCTGCAGTTAAAAAAAAAATCAAATCAAAATGCATTCTTTAGTGAGGATCCCAGCATAACAAAACAACAACAAAACGATGAAGAGAGAGTTGGTATCTGGTAAAAGGCACATAAATACAAAGTAGTTTTGAAAGTTTGTTTAATTAGTAATTGCTACAGTGAAAATAATGTGCCTCCCATTGCAGTATTTTAATGAAACTTTGATTATCAATTATAATTCTAATTACATCTATAATTAAAACAAATTAAAAGGAAGTAGTTACTTGGTACCTACACTTCCAAGTAGTCCACCAGAAGATTATTAAACTGTTCTTTTGGATAGCTGCTTTCTAAAAGCTAGCAGTCAAATTAGCTGGATAGATGCCTCACAAAATGTAAGTAACTTAATATCTGCCAAATCATATTAAACTACCTTAATTAAATTAATTTATTTTTGAGCAACAGATTCGTCCACTTCTCTGTGGTTAATTATAAATGAAATCTGAAGCCTGATCTATGTTAAAGTACCTTTCTGTCTATGCAGAGCCAACAAAACTCTTCATGTGCAAGCCCACAGGCAGCAGATTCAAGATTTATTAAAAAAAAAAAAAAAAGGAAGAAAAACATTTCAATTGGATTGGAATAAATTGCTAATTTCAATGATCTTGATAAAATGCTGCCAGATTACTGCTTTTAGTTTGAATCAAAAACTGCTGAAACCCTCTCTCTGGACTAGAATTAGTCCAGTGTCATCTTAAAAGCCAATCTGGAATTAGAATTATAAGGTCAAATCATTAGGCAGGTAGATGTGCACCTACTAGTGTTAAGGAGAAAGTGATTCAACATTTCTTATTATTTGTGCTCTCTTGCCCCGTCACAGAGAATCCAAATTTAAACTTGGTGGCTCACAGTTTTCTCTTCGAAACTCCTCTGGTTTTGTTTACTGTTTCCATACTACTGAATTTCAATAGTGTTTGCTCACAAAAGCCCCACAAAACATATTTCAGCTTTCTTTCACAGCACTTTTGAAAACTGACTCTTACTCTTGAGTTATACATAAATGATGGAAAACTGTTTGCTTGCAGGACAAAGGCTGGATATTTCTAATATTTTAAATTTTTATTAGATTTATTTAAGTATTATTTAATATTATTAAATTTATCATATTCTTTATCTTTGTCTTTCAATGACTTGACAATTTTACCAGTCTGTTCACTTGTTACAACAATTTTAACATATTTTACCTATAGTTGAGAATCATTATACTAAAAAAAAAAATAAATTAAATGATAAGATATCCAAATTTTGTCTAAGTCTTTATTCTGTATTAAACTGGCCTCTCTGCCCTCGAGGGAGTTGACAGCTCCCCCCAGTTTAATGTCTCTGGCAAACTTACTTAGTATTCCTTGGGGTCCAATTGTTTAAATGTTCCCTTACTTGACCCTCCTCCACTGAGAACAAGGTATCCTTATTCCAGAATTTCCTTTTGATTGTAGAGGCCTGTGATTACTGAGGGCTGGTCTGTACAATGGGTGAAAGACTAATTTGTGATTTGTGATTTAAAACATAAGAACGAGCACATATTAAATCCTTCTTATAAGTTTCATGCACTTTATATGCTTATTTTTTAGAGCTCTTTTATTAAATCACTGTTTCCTTTTGAGTTGTTCAGAGCTCATAGAATAGCTAACAGAAATCTCCAAATTGCTCTTGGCATCTTCATATCAAAATGGGTAATTGCCAGGAGAGTAATAGAGTTTAGCACTCTTCAAAAATATGCTGCCATTCAAACTAATGAGAATATTGACACTAATGTGAGAGACCAAAATGGTTAATGGCTTAAACATTGCCAAAATAATTTAAGAACCTTTGCACCTTCTGTATCCATCAAAACCCATCCCTCCCCAAATTTGGCAACTCAGTGGAATTTGGACTGTAGTGGGAATTTGTGATAAGATAAAGGTGGTACTATGGTCTAATTATCCCAGGTCTTGGGAGAAGAATGAATCCACAAGGGATGGGGAAGACTGAGATGCTGATGGCTCAGACATCCAGGAACAAGCTGCTGATGTGCCATGTACCCACCCAGGAGCAGAGGGTGAGCACAGGCCACAGCAGGCTACAGCTGCTGTTGAATGAGATAAGGAGAGGGGCAAACCCTGGAAGTGGGGGCTGCCTCTGTCCTTACCCAAGAGCACTCAGCTGTGGTAATTCCCTGCCTGGGAAGGTCTGGGACATTCCCACGTGGCCTGAAGGTGCTCATCTCTGCTGATGGGCCACCATGGACTCAGCTGCACTGATGGAACAGGCAGCTGTAGCCTCTTAGAAGGTGTTACAGACTCCTGAAGCTCCAGGTGATCCATGGCATCAGTTGACACTCCCTGCTCCAGAGGAGGTGCTTGAGTGTCCCTACCTGAATCTGAGTGGTTATTAACCAAATAGCTGTGGTCAGGGGTCCTCTCCCCACCACTACTTCTTCAGGGCTTCCTTCACCACCTGGCATGTCCCCTCTGCAACCATCACTTTGACCTACAGACACCGAAACTGCGACAACCAAGTCTTGTTCTGAGGCCTCAGGGTAAGGAGCTCTTTCTACTGACATCCTTTCCTTCTCTTTCTTATGCATTTTCTTAAGTGATATTTTTATGCTATGTTCTCATGTTACTATGGATAACAACAACCAAAATGGCTATATACCTGTTTTCCTGGGCAACCAAATTGTTCCCCCATAAACCCTACGTGTGTATATTTACAAACACTGATCATTCAGTGTTGTTTCGTTCTAAACCACCCCGAGGGATCTAGTAAGAAGAATCTGGGTTACCTTTGCCTTCTAGAGTGGGTCATAACAACTAAGTAACCTGTCTAATGTTAAAAAATATCTTGGGGGAGTATTTCTTAAATAACTTTAAGAAGTCATAGTGCAGTATGAGCAAACTCAGACTGACTGTCAATCAAACTGATTAAAACACTAGCCAAAAGAAGAGAAAAACCAGGTTTGAGGCCTATGGAGGTATCCTGAATCTATCTATACAGATACCTTCCTACATGTGGCTTGCCGCCTGGATTTCCTACTTCCTTCTTTTTGAAAACAAACAAACAAAAAAAAAGATAACCACAGAAAGAGGCTTTCTTCTCAATAAAAATGACACTTCATACAGGGAACATTTAATGGAAAAATTAAGTTGTATCATTAAAGGAAGGCAATAGTTAGGTACCATTACTTCCTCTACCTGATGCTGTCAGCTATTTTAGCAAAATAGGTTCCTATTATTATTCTAGTGCATGTAATTACTATTGTACTTAAGCCTACTGCCATTTACTACAGTGTGTAAATAACAAGGTCTGAGGAAAGGAACTGCTGAGTATCCAAGCCTCAGTCACAGTCAGAAGAAAGCAGTCTTGTCCTCTTGATAGACACAAGGGAACACAAATGTCCCAAAACAGCAGACAAAGCACAGCTGAAAAGTAGATGTAATCATATTAGATCACATATGGAGGAGTGTAGAAGAGTGTACAATAGTACCGAAAGGAGAATGTATGTAGGGAACAATGGGATACATGAAATACAAAAATTAACCTAATATTTCATGTATACTTTCTATGCCCTGGGTTACTCATAGAAAGATTCCTGCTGCTGGTTACTATGGTGACAAGGACAGCCCCAGAGCCCCCTTAGGACAGAAGTGATGCACCCTTTGCCCATGACTCAAAGCAGTGGGATAATATCAGATAAAAACATTACTACATGAAAACTGATTGAAAACACCCTTTGTAGCTTAGAGGTGCTGAATTTTTGTTTTTATATGGGAAGAAAGACTAGGTGAATATGCTTCAGATAATAACGAGCAGACTTCTCTATGCATTTTAATTTTGGGTTTTGATATTTCCAAATTCTTACATAAATATCATCATTATGGAAATAAATCATCACTTTGAAACAGGCTTACCAAAGGCCAATATAATGAAGGAATGTTTTACAAATTTATAATATAATTTTCAAAATGCAAATGTGAAAAGCACCCATTTTAGCATATGAAACCTCAATTAATTTTCAGAACATGTGTTGTGTAAGCAAACTGAGAAAAAGTTTACAAAAAGAAAGGGATGGAGAACCTTGACCTATTCTAAAACTCTAAAATGTAAAGGGCTTTCCAGTTTGAGCTACAATGGGAAGCAGATGCACAAAACACCACATAAAACTTACAGAGTATCAGACTGCTCCACACTGTGTATGTGTGAGTGTGGAATTTAAGAAATGGGGAATTACTCAGGAGTTCGTGAAGTTATGTCCTGACAGGACTGGACAGCTATTAAAGACTATGGAATAAATAGCAGGTGTGAGTATCTGAGTTTCATACTAGATTTAAATTTGTGTTTAGATGAAGTATATTCAAGTAACATTTACACCTTGAAAGTAGAGAAAACAAGCTTCTCTCATTTTATAGAGGTGTTCTAAGGAAGAAAACAGATTTTGAGGCTCGTGTGTAGTGTTGGTGAACAACTGGAGTACACAGGTTAGCAAGAGATAAGAAAATATTTTTCAATATATGAGATTAATTCTCAAGTGAAGTATTATTTCCCGGAGATTGGCAGAGAGATGCATTTAGGAAACACTTCTTTTTCAGTACTTGAAAAACATCACTTAGTAAGCCATGACAAATGCTGACCCCACACACAGTAATGATAGATCCCAAAAGCATTGAAATAAAAGAGTTGGAAAACAAAAGAAATATTAAATTAGCATTTTCAATATTTTTTCCTGCAACATCTCCCTGTATTTATTTCATGATCATCCAGCATGACAAAACAAACAGGATTCAAGTGCTATGAAATATTCCTGTAAACTAGCCTGAGGCAGTTTTTCTGCCTGTGCTAGCAGTTGTGCTAATGATACAGTAACAGCTTTAGAAAAATCCCCTTCACCCTCAGAAACACAAACAATCTTGTATAAACAGAAGAGAAAGGTTCTCACAATTCTTCCTTAGGCACTTGGAGGCATGAGTCAACACGATTCACACTTGTCTTGTGTGTAGTGGACACATTATTCAGGCATTGATAAAAGCATCACTTAACAACAGCAGCAGCGAACAGCAAAAATCAAATTCAGGCTACTCATGATGTAACTTCAGTAAAATATACATCTATTAAAATCAATTAGTGTGATCAAGGGATGAGTTTCTTCAGCTGGTGGAACAGATGCTGAAGGAATCAAGCTGAATTGACCTTAGCTCTAATAGCAAAGAGGCACCTGTCAGAGGCTGTGCATTCTGAGGGACATGAACAGAGCATGGTGCACTTGTATTTTCACTGACATTAAACATGATTATGTGTCTACTTCCCAGGTCACTGTCTCTAAAACTAGACAAGTGCAAAAATCTCGCTTACAAATATTCAAGTGATTATTCACACAAGATACAGAAAACAATAGAAAAAATAAAATTAAACTCTTCAGCTTTTCAAAGGACATAATATTCTGTTTCTCACACTGAAAAAAAAAAAAATATCCTGGTTCCTTCCCTGTCACACTAGCTTTATGCCAGAATAATTTCATCGTTCTTGAGTTAACTCTGATATAAAGAAACTGCACCTATGTAAAAAAGCAATTTTAATTATCTTTTACTGCTGGTAGATAATTCAGGATATTTTTAATGCAACATATGGCATAGGACAGTGGTCTAGGACAGTTCAGTTACCTGGGTAATACCTTGCGAGGCCAGTGGCACTACCAAAAACCTGCCACAGTAAAGTGGGGTCCTCTTCTCTGTTCCGCTTGAACACATCATCCAGCGCGGCAGTCCAGTTGAGTTCATTCAACACTATCGTTGCTGCCAAAGACAAAACAAAGTTGTTATTAGAAAGTCACATCCTAACATGGGAAGCAATGGCTACAAAAGGCAAACTGAAATACTGAGAAAGCAATAATATTTAATTTAACTAATCCAGAAATTAAATTTTAAGAAACAAACTTTTTCCCTTGTGCATTTGCTTTAAATTCCTCATGCTCACTTCTTCCAGTTGGATTATTTCCATGCCATGATTCTTGATTTATTTGTAGAGACAATGTCTTCTACAAATACTTCCTTTTTGAGCTGTCACTCTACTTGCACCTCCCAATCATAGATTGTTTACAGGAAAATAAATGCAAGCATATAAAGTTGATGCTTACGAATAACAATGCATTGCAATAAGAACAACTAGAATGACATCAGCAAAGGTAAGTATATATAAATGTAGCAAAGATGTCCCTTTCAAGACAGATTTTATGGGAAAAAGACAGTGATGAGTTATTTGAATTGTAGTAGTAAGGTGGGGCTGCATGACCACTAGTGCTCATTATCACGCACTAAACAGCACTTAATGTTCGTAGATGTGGGGCCTTACAGTAAGGACAGCAAAGAGAATGGTAACATCTATGAGTTGGCTCAAATCCACAATTAACTTAAAATACATGAAAATTCACATTTCAGCTAAACACTATGTTGCCAGTTATACAGAAACTCACATTCATAAATTTATCCTGTGCCAATGCTTGCTTTAATCAGTAATTTATATAATCAAACAAATATATTGTATATTAATGTGTTCTATGCCTTTTTGAGGAAGGGATATATTGGGAAACTTTAAAATTGAACATTAGAATTGATGAACACTGCTGCACTAAAGAGTCAATGGACTACAGTCAGTAGTCAATGAAATTTTATTGTGATACAAAACAGCTTATGATATAGCTTATAATAAATCATGTTTTTCACCTCATTTAATCAGTTGTAAATATTTCATTAATTCCACCCCCATCACCCAAATCATAGTAAAGTGAGGCAATTTCAAATTCACAGTTAATTACAAAAAGCAAAGGCTTTTCGATGGTTTAGTCACTAATTTTTTCTTTGTGTTATCCGATGGGAAAGTAAGCAATGTTTCTTAAATTGAAGCACCTAGATCAGCAAGCCAAGAGTGGAAATGGAACTAGAGGGGAAAAAAAAATCCCAACCCTTTGGAAAGAGCTAAAGATGTAGATATAAATCCAATGAAAATTGCCTCTGTCACAGAGATCCTGCTTACGCTATGGTACAGGACAGAGGAAAGAAAATTCACCTTCTCTTGCAAATGGGCAAGTCAAGCTGAAATAAAAGCAGTTCACATTCAAGGGACCTGAGTGGCATTACAGTGCAAAATTTGGTACGCAGGTCCATATTCTAGCCCCCTGCTACAAAGAAAAAAAAGGTAAAAATAAGGATGGATTGAAAGTTAACAGCTGACAGCCCATTTCCAAAATGAGGCTTTTAAATGGTACTAGAGAAATGAGATCACAACATTAAATTTTATGGGCTTGTTTTTAAAGGTTAAGGAGAAAATTGCTACACCATGTATTTTGCAGAAAGGTTTATCTGGTTTTTTTCAGAGTAGTTCTAAGATAGTGCTCTCTAAAGAGATAGCTTTTTGTAGAAATATCAAATTAAATTTCCAACTCTTGAGATTTCCTCTAAGCAATAGCTTATATTATATATCTCTCTCTTTGTCAAGTAGATAATTATAAATAAATATATGTTTACTTAACAAAGAAGAACAATTCCCTGAGGCACCATTAGCTGTTAATTATAATTTTAAAACGGTTACTATTCAGTTATGTCTTTTAGATCCCTTTTGACCTGCTGTGTAATTAAGCATTATGTATGGACTTTCTAAACCTGACTTTGTGTCAGATCTTGCTTCTAGAAGTGGCTCCAGAAAGTCATTAGAAGCTCCGTCATTAAGTAGACAAGACATTTTCAGCTTGATTTTGTTTCTTTCCATGTTACTCTTTCCTATTTGGAGGGGCAGGTACCAATCACTTCACTCTCACGACCATGACAGGACTTGAGAAAAAAGCAGAGAGCTGTGTCAGGGGAGGTTTAGGTTGGATATCAGGGCAAGGTTCTTCACCCAGAGGGTGGCTGAGCCCTGGAACAGCTCCCCAGGGCAGTGGTCACAGCACTGACAGAGCTCAAGAAGTGTTTGGCCAATGCTTTAAAGGCTCATGGTGTGATTGAGGCGTCCAGTGCAGGGCCAGGAGCTGGACTTAATGATCCTGGTGAGTCCCTTCCCACTTAGCATATTTTATGATTCTGCGATTGCAGTATCACTCAAAAGTGTGCTGCAAATAGATATGTATCTATACACACACCTCTGCACACACAGAGTCATATATCTGCAAATATATACCTGAAATACACACATACAAAAAAAAAAAAAAAGAGATGGTCTACTGTGGCTTTAGAGTCCCCGAGGATTGCAGAGGCTGGCTAAGAGAATTCAGGCAGATGAACTAAAGATGGCGAAAAAGGGAACTTTATTTACAAGAAGCCTCTTTATATATCCATTAATAACCTTGCGATTATTGGTCAGCAAAGAATCCACCTCCTAAAACCATTGGTCACAACCAAATAACACCTAATACCAAACAAAGAGATTAAGAACGCCAAAGAATGCAATTTATCTCTATTCTCTCTGAGAAAGAACAGAAAGATTCTAAAACAGTGCAACTACAGTCTACAACTACTAAAATAACTAAATACTGAAGTGTCAAATCCATACATTGGAACCGAAAATTTTAGCACTTTATTAGACTTGTTGAGATTAAGCTATAAAGTAAGAGAGAAGGATTACTAGATCTTGTTTGTAATATTTGTGGGGAAGTGATACTTTACAGCCAGATTTAAGAGTTTTATGGTATTATTTATGTCCCACTTTCTCCTTCCTCCTCCTCTATAACTTTCTCCCAGAGACAAATACAACAGCCTAAAAAAAATCCAAAAATTTGCAGCAAGCAGAAAAAACCAAAACCTTCAAATGGACCAGGACATGAAGGTCGAATTAAAAAAAAATTAATGTGGAATTCAAAAAAGCACCAAGAACAGAGCATCTTAACAGAAGGAAACTAAAATAAATCTGGGAAGAGGCTACTAACACTTTGTAATATATCTGTTCTCAGGCACTGAAAAACAGATACTCCTGCACTCCAGAAATTCACAGTTAAGTGCTCAAGTCTCATTTCAGTAATAAACTGTAACAGCACACACGACAGGCTCAACATATATCACCTCCCTCTTAATTCACTTTCTCATTATGACAAAAAAATTGTGCTTGGAACAGAGACACAGTTTATTTGGAGGGACTGATATGGAAAGAAATGATTGTATGATCATTAAAACAATCATTCCAGGAGCAGTTTGCCGTTTGTAATACAAATTAGCTCTTTTCATTCAGGTGTTTTTCTTTTTGGGGGAGGGGGGGTGTTTTGGTTTTTTTGTTTGTTTTTTTTTTCTTTTTTTGTGTGTGTTTTTGTTGTGGGTTTTTTTGTTTGTTTTTTGTTGGGGTTTTTTTGTTGTTGTTGCTTGATTGGTTGGGCTTTTTTCATTCTATCTAGAAGTATACCTATATAGTATACAGAATGTACCCAAATCTGTGTTAACTAATCCAGTAATCAGTAAATGAGGATAAGGGTGCTGGGAATTTTAGTTCAAATAATTTATTTTTCTAAATTTTTTCCTCAATTTCTATTAGTGTTTTCCATCTTCTAAAGCATACACCCTGCCTCTTTTTTTTTTTTTTTTTTTTTTTTTTTTTTTTTTTTTTTGAATGCAATATTACTGGCAATAGTCAACTTCAAACCAATACCTCTGAATTCTGGTTTAAAGCCTAGAGCAATGGATTTGAAACTTTCCAAAGAAAAGCAAGTAAATCCAGTCTGCATCAGCAAAAAACTATTCTTCAAATGGTTCCTTATAACATATCCCGATTCTCAATTGACACATAAAAATCAAAGCAGTGGTACTTTCATTAGCTCATAGTAGATACTATAGTACCTGTCAGAATACTCTAATTGGAGAGACAGTTGATATAAGCTTCATTTGTAGAGTGAAAATTTCTTTTCTATTATTAAAAAATGCATTTTACTAAAATAAAATGCTTAGAAGTGTTATAGTCACACTTCTGTATATCTACTCATCTTTCTTTTGAGTTAAATTACATACAGGAAAGAGCTTTTTACTGATAATTGGCAGAAAATCTAGTTTGAGAAATCTCTCCAGTAAGCTTATTTTCAATTCTGCTAAAAGAAGTCTTTGAAGGTTACTACTTCTGAGTACTTCAGCGGCTACCCTTCACTTGATACGAGCAAGAAAAATAAAATTTATCATCACACAATATGAAACATCATTCTTTCTGGCTAATTCCACTGAACTCCATCCATCTTTTAATTTTTTCCTTCTTCATGATACGAGGTTTAGGCACCTTCACAAGGAATGGATTCAATTTTGCCCTGCAAATGCAATCAATAAAAAATAGAGAGCACTGCTGTGCTCTCTTTTAAAGAACTGGAATACGCTTCTGATGATTTATTCAACGTAGAGGCCCTGGCCTGCATACCAGACAGAGAACAACTTTATTTGAAAAGCCTGAGAGCTATTTCCTATATCTGAAAATATGTGAGCTGCTGTTCCCTGATGTGGCAGCTACACAGACACTGAGGAGAACAGAAGGGAGCTCCTTAGCAGTTCATTAATCTTCTTTTAATGGCTGGGATGTACTACCCTTCCATATTCTGCTTAATGAAGTTGACCCATTGATTTTTTAAAGATAACACTGAGTAGTAATTGTTATGATTTAAATATATACTTTCAATCAAATATTATGATATTTAAAAGTGGACACAGAGGGACAATGCGTTCACAAGTGCAGAGTTTTGCATTTATGTGTGCAGACAGACATTTCCATCTGTAGCCTTGTTAATCAGAAAACAGAGACACTCTTCTGAAGATATACACTAGTTTTCTTTATGACTTGTGTGTTTCAGTGCTTTTTTTAAAGACTGCATTCCTTCATGTTTGTGTTAAATTGCACAGAACTTTATTCACTCTCCACT
The DNA here is from genome assembly GCA_036630365.1 of Acanthiza pusilla. Classification (NCBI taxonomy): domain Eukaryota; kingdom Metazoa; phylum Chordata; class Aves; order Passeriformes; family Acanthizidae; genus Acanthiza; species Acanthiza pusilla. The sequence goes on from JAXCHO010000079.1 coordinate 43,487,262, forward strand.
GTCCCTGGAAAGATACACTCCCATCTTCTCCTACATGGGACTAGGAAGGAACGGACATTCTATTTCAAGGTACTTTTAATCAGATTTTTGCACTGATTTACACATGGGTTGTTATATGTATATACATATACATGTATACACACACATGCATTTTCTACGTAATTCCCAAATGCAATAATTTGAAGAACTATTCCAGTAGTAACTTGAACTTCAACCCTTCACATTTAGATGCAGATTTTAAGCCAGCTCCTTCTCTCAGGAGAAATGCAATAGCAAAAATGCCAGAGCAAAGGAAAGATCATAGTGAACATTTTCTCCAAAGCGAACATTTTCTCCAAGGTAATTGGTCTTCTGAGAGGCATTAGAAACCTGAATTCAGATATTTAGGCTTTCCATAGAATACCATAGGACATGTCCAAGCCAAAACAGTCATCCAAAAAAGCTTCAGAGCTGATTAAAAAACAGAGTAGAAGGAAAATTTTGAGAGATAAGGGAACTGGGTAGTATTTTATCCAACCTTTCTTTTAGACTCTTAACTTTTATCAAAACAAGGATATACAAATGCCAAGGCAATGTATCCTTTTCATTCAAAGCAAAGGAGGAAAAGCAAAAATAGATCTTTGAATTTAACAAACAACAGTTGTTATATAGGGGCATTTCCAACAGGATAATACATTACTTTATGCGATGCTCTGCTGGATCTTGTACATATTACATATCCTCGTATTTGTTACAAAATCTTGCTTTGAAAGAAGCATTTCCATTTCCTAACATATAATTTAAAATTATTGGATAATTAGAACTGTTCAGGTAACATGCACTTAATGGCGAATAAAACCCAAATATTAAAAACCAGTTTTTAGCATATGGAGCAATTACTGAATCAAATAATTTCAAGTTCTGTAGAGTAGATATTTTACACTTGTAATTAAAAGCATAAATTGTAAAATGTCATGGTTTTTTCTTTAAATGAACAACTTCTGTACTCCCTGTTAGATATTTGACATTATGTCCCAGACACTTCTAAAAATAATTCCACAAAGAAGTCACTGAAGTCTCGAATACTGTTGTGTCTGTGTCTAATGAAGTAAATTAATTGGCAATGCTGTATGCAGTCTGCTGCCTGGCTTAGCTGCCACATGCTGATAGCCAGAGAAGCACAGTAAAATCTCATTAAAATAAGTAACGCCCAGGAGAAGGAAATGAGAATAGAAATGTCACGAACAGAAGATGGAACTAAGCTTCTATTATAACTCAACAAAAAAAGAGTTAATACAATGCTGAGTCACAGACTCTTTAGCACACACGATTTTTCAACAAGTTGTTTATCTCTACAAAACACAAAAGATGCCCATATTATAAACTGCATTGCTGACAACAGCATTTGTACATCTTACACATTGTTGCTTTGCTTCCTCTTGTCTCAAAATATACCAACATGTATTCCAGAATGGAATAATACCCAGTGAAAACCACAGAGTACTGTAAGGTTTTTTTCCTAGGAAAATGGCAAGAAGACAAAATGTATGAAAGATACTGTTGATTAGAGTGGTTCTAGAGGACTTTTCAGATTTTGTAGAGATATGCACAGTCTAAGAACCTGCTGATTTTTTTATTATTATAAAAATAATATAGTATCCACTATTAGTTTTACAGATTACTTCAAATCAGGACCTCTATCTGGAAATAATTCCTTCTTTAAAAAATAAAAAAAACAAAGAAAACCAAGAAAAAATCCAAAGGTATGAGTACGTTGTATTTCTATGGAAATAGAAAGGATTAAATATCAAAAAACACCCACATATTTCATATTAACTCTGCTCTTCCTTCACTTTGCTCTAATTTTTTGTTAGCATTTCAAAGGATTTCATAGTGACATTCAAATTAAAGTAACTATAGAGATATGCTTGATCTTTAATGAAGACTTCTCTCTCTAAAAAAAAATTAATTAGGTGTTAACAAAACCCAATAAAACCAACCAAAAGACTGTCTGGAACTGCTGTTCTGGAATAATTTATTAAACTCTGTCTTCATTCTGCCAGAGTACCACCATTTCAATAACTTTCTAATCACCAAAGAACCTTAAAAGATCAGTAAATCCCAAGCAATAGCTGGGTTAAGTGAGAAGGAAGAGGACTAGGAACAGCCCTACTCGTGCAAAAATGCTCTCTCTCTTACCTCAAGCTTTCTGCTTTTTTAAGCTACTTTGCTGTTTTCCCTCATATTTCACTTTAATTGTAGTCTGAAACCAGTTAATTCAGAACTGGATGCTATATTCTGTTGGTTTTATGCCGATCACCTATTAAAAAGTTCTTGCAGTTTTTCTTACAACATGCATAATGCCCATCAAGATTTCCTTCTATCCTCTCCCCAGGCATGGCAAATTGGAAAGCACATGTATCTCCAGCAAAAATAGTATAATAGCATAATGAAATAATATAATAAAAATAGTATAATAAAATAAAGATAATTCGTCATATTGCCTGGGATTCTACAAGTTTGTTTTGTACATTATGCCAGGGACATGAACCACAAGTGGACAAAATACTGAAAATGGCCACTAAGGTGGCCTGTAAAGAACAGAAAATCTGTCTTCTGAAAGTAGACAGAGGCTCAGTAATGCAACCTAAAAAATGAGTCAGAAAGCAAGCCCACCCTCAAAAATGGTAAGTAAGAGTAAGGATGGCACTGGCACAAGAACAAATGGGTAGAAAGTACTTAAGAATAAATTAGAATAGGCAGTTAGAAGGTCTTTTTTAGAGCAGGAGGTCCTAGAATGGTTTTTTGCGACGAGATACCAGCAAGGAGCACAGATCTTTTAGCATAGAGCTTGATCAGTTTGTTAAAGGAATGACATGAGCTAGCTAGCTAAAGAATTGGATTTGTCAAGCAAAAAGCTGCCCTACTCTGATATGTCACCCTTTGTTACAAATAAATAAAATGTCTGTATAGAAGCTTAAATTCAGGAACCATAAAAAAGCACTTTTATACAGAGTGTATAAAATGTTTATAAAATGCCAGTTAAATGGCAGAGCAAGAATTGGAAGTAAAATCTCTTATTCATATTTAATGAATTACTATTAAATGCTTGCAAATTAACTATGGATACTTATATTCACTTTATATATATTTATACATAGAGTAAATATATATGTATGTTGTACATATAAAATAGTCAAATTGATTATTAATATTTTTTGTATTGTAAAAATATTTTCCTATATTATATCAGTAATATATGGAGAACATATATTTTAAGAAATATTAAAGTAATACAGAGGATTTGGTTAATGGATTCTAATCTAATCCCTGTACGTGAAATATTATGGAATAGCAGACTGGTTTATTTTATTTAAATACATCTCTGGCAACAGAAATCTAAGACACACCAAGTGTGAGGGGAATACAATGCACAAGCAGGAAACGTGAGAAAAATGATGATGAGACAAGGTCTGTTTCATCACCTGAGCTGGTACAGATGTGACAGCTCCTGCTCCTCATCAATATTCCAACCAGCTCATGGATGAGCCTTGAGAATTAAAAATAACGAAATTTCCACAAACATTCTTTTTGCTGTTTTTCTTGTTATTGGCCAAAGGATGGTCCAAAGACGAAATGGACTGATATTTTCTGAAATTCAGCTACCCAAGGAAAAAGTCCCCTCTCTCCAACAGATGAAAATCTGTACCATGTGCAATTGCATTATGCATTCTCAGAACATAAAACCAGAATAGAAATTGCTATTCCTTGCCATAGCATCATCATAGGTATTGTACCTCAACTGTTAATTAAGTGTGGTTTGGTGCTCTTCTCCAGATTATACAGAGGGAATACGAAAAACCTCCTCTCTCTTAAAGATCATGAGGGTATAGAGTAGCAGAAAGCTGAAAGATTGCTGCCCCTGCAAAGAGAGGTGCTTCTCATTCTGAAGACATTTCTATTTCTTGCTACAAAGACTTTCCCTGTACCTTTACAAGAGGAAAACCACACTGATTTTATTTCATCTATAGCATTTACTCTGTGAGGAAGGACACACAAACTCCCAGTCCTGTTGTTCTCAGATGCCAAGCTGAGACCCACTCTTGGAGTGAATCCTGGTCTCCCTGAAGTGAACGACAAAAATTTTACTACCCAGGGAACCTTCATTCTTCATCCTCAGAACTCTAACTCTGCAGCGCTCAGTCACTCTCTCGGAACACAGTATTTTGGCAGTCTGATGCAATAGGCAGATAACAATATTAGGAGTCCAGGCTTATTGCTTTAGACATTTTTTTTAAATGAAAAAGAAAATCCTTATAAATCACTTTATAAGAATCCAAATGGCTTTGAAATAATTAAAAAAAAATCAAAAGGATCTTTGAGAACACAGTAAAATTAAGATTCTTTTTAGTTGTTTTTGTCTGCTTCCATGTCATGGGTACTCTCATGGGTATATATTAATCTGAATTTTCTCTATTCACTGCTTTAATCACTCAGCATAGCAGTTCTTTGTTCTACAGTGTCCAGACAAAAATAATTTTTTATAATCATGGGCTTGTTGAAGGTCCCCTTGTTTTTCACTTACTTTCTGAATATAAAACCACAGGACGAGGCAGTAAAGTTGCAGAAAACTGGAATGGGATGAAGAAAGACATTTCATCTTTCATCTACTTTACTGTTCAAGAAATTTTATCTTCTTATAAATACCTACCCTAATGGCCTAAAGTGTACTACATTTTAGTTACTTTAGCCTCCCATATTTAACTAAGGCCCATAATCCTTCCTGAATGAGTAAATACTGCATAAACAGAGCTTTTAAAATGAGAGAAGCTGCTGAGTTTGAGGTTTCTAAAGGCTTCTATATGGATTGTTTCCAATACTAGGGAGAGAAAATGTATTAAGGAAATACGGACACAGCTGGAGCAATTGCTGTGGAGTGGAAAAAATGCAGATGGAACCAAATTAGTCAAGAATATATTATACAAAACCCTGAAGTCCCAGAGTATTTTAAACAGCTATTTTCAACTAAAGTCAGGGAGTAAGGATGCAGAGTGCCGTATTTCCCAGGATAAGGAGGAGGATATAAAAGTATGAATCCGGATTCAAAATAAAGCAGAGGAGTCATATCACATAGTGAAAAAAACCAAACTTTAGCCTCATTCTTACAGGCATTTTTACACATATATAACTTTCATATTTGATAAATGAAAGAAGCAAAACTGAATCCCAGCAGCTTAGCACCTACTAAATCCCGCTGTGCTCTGACATTCTGCATCAATTCAGGATGTACTCCAGAGAAATAATGGCCCAATCTGGTAACAACCCATTGCAGAATTGTTTCAAACAATGAAAAGGGAAGACCCAATGTTTTGTTTCTTTTTTCTTTTTCATATAACTTTCAGAAAAAGAAAAACTGAAAAATAACCAAGCAAAATGAACAACCAAACAAACCAATGAAGCAACAGAAAGCTTCTTGTAAGAAACTCATTACTTCTCTTTTCCAGCGGTGTAATGGTTTCAGTGGCTTCACCTGTATCAGCCTGAAGTACAGTGCAATGGAAGTAGGCATGTATATGGAAAAAGTTCTGCTGGGAATGTGCTATTCATATACAGGATTTCGAGATTTTATTTTCTGCTACATTGAACCTGTGCTGCAGACTGAGTGCCCAACAACAGCACCTGTGGGCCAGGGGTATATAGAAATGTATATATTATGTATATGGAAAAAGTTCTGCTCGGAATGTGCTATTCATATACAGGATTTGGAGATTTTATTTTCTGCCACATCTAATCTGTGCTGCAGCCTGAGTGCCACTAACAGCACCTGTGGGCCAGGGGCACTGTGGCACTGCACCTCTGGTTTCGCTGCATGGCAGGGAAATGCAGCTGCCACTCTCCAAGGCAGCTCAGCAATGTCAGCGGCAGGAACTTGGGCCAAACTGTTTTTTCCAAAGGGCATTTCTGATCTGAACTACAATCCTAACATAGACAGATCTCGCTCTCGTGAAGCAGTAATGGTCAAATAAATTAGGGAGCTAAGAGTGAGAGCAACTTGCTTTCCAGTGGCAAAGAAGTTCACAGTCAACTGGCAACACTTAACTTCACAGTCAAGAGTGTCATCCTGTCTTGAGCACATTGTCACCTCACAATTTTCATCACCCCAATTATCTATAGCAGTAGATGTATTTGGAACATAGCAATATTTTCTATTATAACTGCAAGGAGAGGACACAATTTATTTAACAAGATGGGCCTCAGCATGATACAAAACAAACAAAACACATATTCTTATGGAACTTCTCATCTGAAAACCAACTGCTTCCTTGATACAAATATTCTGTAGACTAATGGCCAGCTTTACACCTGTTGCAAGTGGTTATATTTTCACTAAAGCCACTGATACGTTATTCCAGTGTATAACATGAAAATGAGACTGTGATTTTGTAACTATGTGTTTCATCATTACCACTTGCAGCCCAAAAGCAAAATTAAGGAACTTTAAGTACCCAAGAACACTACACAATAGTTAAATTTTAGTTTAGTCAGTTCTTCTAAATGCTTTATGCATACAGCAGTGGCTCAGAAAATGAGGCATCTCCAGTAGCAAAGAAACCAGAACTGGGCCCCTGGCTTACGGAAACTGATGTTCCAATACTGGAAGTGTTGGTGCTAAGTCCATTTGATGTACGTGCTTTTAACTTTGATTCTAATAATGACTTTCAGGAAAATCTTTGGCACATTACAATCTCACTGAAATCTTCCTCAGCTATAGAACAGGAAACATTTATTTATTTATTCTCAATGTCCGATCAGATTCATTAATGAAATTAGAAGTCTTTAATGTCTTAAAAGTCTTTTGAATAATTTCCTGACATAATCTGTCACTGTGGTTCAAAGGCAGTTTTATGATGTACATAGTTTCCCTATCGTTTATGAGTCAACATCTGGATAGAATTTTGCTGTTATAAACTCCTGTCACATGTAAACAAATTACTTCATGCATTTTTTTTCACAGCCTCAATTCAAAAATTGGAGCATTGACAGATGCCTGTAGAGCTGTCAAACAAAATTCACTTTATGATGTCAACATATGTAGTAGCTTTTTATTTCAGATCTTCCTATTATTGGTAAAATAAAAAAAAAAAAGAAAAAAAGAAAAAAAAAAGAAAAAAGAAAAAAATATTTTGAAGTCAGGAAACAAAAAATATTACATTTCAAAAATACTTTTATTAAATAAGACATGTATATATATTTGCATAAGCAAACAAAAAAATATATTAATCCTTATCTATAAGAGAGAGCCAAAAAACTGGCAAGATACAAATGTTCTGGATAACAAGCTCCTACAAACTTACTTGAGGGACAACATTTAAAGAAACATTGTAGGACTAACCAAAGACAATTTTTTTCATAACCAAAGACAATTTTTCTCCCAAAATGAGATTTCAGGTGCATGACCTAGTGAGTAATCATTTGGTATCTATCCCTTGTCTCCCTTCTTGACAGCTTATGCCACAGCAAAACATAAAACACTGTCAAAGGCATCTGGTTTGCACTTTGTGACAACATACAACAAACCGAAAAAGCAGCCAAGTTATCCATCATCTGCTGAGAAGAGTATAACCCCTAAGGCAAGGGAATGGAATAGACAAATGCTGCAGCTATGCAATTTGTCACAATTAATTAGTTAATTATTAATGTATTATGATTTCATTTTGTTAAGTATGATCTAATCAAGTAAGTAGAAATCTTTCATGTCTTGAAAACTTTAAAATGAGAATTAAGACCTGATGTATTAAGACAAACATGAGCAGGGGATTGAAGAACTCTATCAGCAGCAAAACAGAAGTTATTGCTGAGCTCTGCCATGCCCTTCAATTCCTTACTGTCCTCCTGGTTTTGGAAAAGTAAAAACTACTCAACATCCCTTTGCCTCTGACCTCTCATTCCCTGTTATCTGTAACAGAGAAGTCAGATCAAATTAAGGACTACTTTTGAAAACTGAAGGAAACTTTACTGACTACAAAAGGAAAAGCTCGAGGAAAAGTGGTGCAAGAATGAACCTGGTGTAGGGATGAAGCAACACTCATGAAAAATTAGCTGAACAGGTGTGCTCTGTGTAGATATGTAGTGAGATACCAAAAAGTGAAAATAATTTTTTTGGGACATCAATAATTGGAAGGAAAAAATGCAATGTTTCAAGACAGTAAGTCAAGAATAATATTTGTGAGACAACCAGAAAGTGTCTCGTGAAATTACCTAAAAAATTAGGAATGATTATTCTAAAAGGAAATGGGAAATAAAACAGTGACCCCATAAGATCAACTGAAACTGGGCTACTTGCAGAGACACACAGAAAAAAATCTTTGAAAAATTATATTTTTTGTACTATTTTCCATCATCAATCAAGCAAAGACATATAAAAATTTGTTTAAAAGAATATATACATAATTTGCAGCTAAATAAATTTAAAATATGCAATGTCTTCTTCATTATATGTTACATAATTTTGTAAATATATAGTTATATATGTGTACATATACATGCAACATATGCTTGCAAAAGAAGTGAGTAATCAGTTCTATCTATGGATGAGAAAAAAATGCAGTTCTCACACTGGAGGGGAAAGGCTGAGATAAACAACTACTTAATTTTGCCCCAGGTTGTGTATTGCTTCAGTCCTACTCTAGGCTTTCATTAGCAATTCCAGCAATTTATATTTTGCTCATGATCTTGCTTCATCTGCCTAGAGCTTTCAGTGTTTGCATCTAGCAAGACTGTGCTAAGAGTAAAATAAAATGAAAATAAAAATTTTTAAAAAAGGAAAAAAAAAGAAAAAAAAAGAAAAAAAAAAGGAAAAAAAACCAAAAACCAAATCAACCAGAATGATTGCTTGTTGTCTCTGAAAAAATGAAAAAAAAAAAATAGGCTTACCATTATACTTTAAAAATTTTCGGGGTTTGAAATCAGAACATAATTCACCATTTCATCCAGTGACTAGATTCACTGATTTAATTAGCATTGTATTACCCTAAATATTGCCAATAATGCACTCTTCAGTGGGATCTCCTACTGAAAACTGAATCAGCAGATTCAACAGCAACATAAACGTACAGATGTAGTGATGTGAGTAGTCTCCCTGACATTAATGCATATAGGGATTCTAGGTGGGAGGGTTTTCCCTCCAATGTGAATAGCAAAACTGAATACCAGCAGTGTAAGCCACTATGTTAGCATTTAATTATTATTTGTTAGGTCTTCAGAGTATATTTAATAGAAAAAGAAGGCAAAGTTCTAATGCAGGAACTCTGGTCTGCTCTTTAGACTGCTACGCAATCATGGAATGGTTTGGGTTGGAAGGGGACCTTGAAGATCCTCTGGTTCCAAACCCCTGCCAAGGGCAGGGACACTTTTCACCAGATCAGGTTGTTCACAGCCCCATCCAGCCTGGCCTTGTACATGTCCAGGGGTGGGGCAGGCCAATGGTCATCTGCCTCATCCTTCAGTTTGGTGGCTTCAAGATGACCCCAAGCTCTGAAATTAACCACTCGAGCAATATTTCTGTCTTGTGAAAGTTTAACTACCAGAATGCATGAGAAACGATAATGCATCATTCATGAGAGACTATAAATCAAATAACTTATCTGAGCAAGTAGCAAAGAAATCTCAGCACTATTACAATTCTAATCTTCAGAGATAAAAGATAAATTTAGCTCAGTGACAATCAGTCCCTTATTGAGAGTTCAACAGAGTTTACTGTATTACCTTTTTTTTTCCTTTTCTATATCTCTTTCTGCACATATTGGTGATATTTGAATTATTTTTCAGTAGTCAATACTAGTGTTAAGAAGTCAAGCCAACTTTCAGAGAAGTGAGCTTGAAATATGAACGTCAAATAAATTACTTATCAGTGCCATAAAAAACTGACACATTGATAATATACAGTGATGTCAGGCTTAGGTGCAGGAATGTAGGTTCTAAATCCTGTATCTGCACAGACATATCAGGAACAGATCTTTTCCCAGGAAACATAACAATGCAACTACTTCAATCACTATTCTTTCAGAATATAATCAGAAATTTATCAAAACAAGAAAAATGAATGAAAGACCCACACAAACAAACAAACAAAAAAAGAAAAAAAAAAAAAAAAAGAGGGACTTGGCCTAATGGGATCTGTAGAAGATGCTTTTCTATTTCATTTCTTCTTCTAAAAAAGGTGATAAATAGACCAGTGTACAAATTTTCAGCTGCTTTTATTCCTAATGGAGCACTGTTATCATGTTTGAGGGTACATTTCACTGAATTGATGTATTAGTTAGCACTCTGTATGGCTCAAATGATCCATTTATAGCAGAACCTGAAAACACTCATTCCTGTGCTGAAGTTAGCACCAGAAGGCTATTTGACCCAATTTTCTGCTTACTCACAGTGAACAAAGTATGCTATTTATTACAATGTGGCTGTCATTACTGTTACATACACATGAAAGCACAAAAGGTAATTTCTGTTCTTTCATAAATTTAAATTACTGGTGCTCCTAAGCATATCAGGTGACTGTAAGTGGAGTTTTCTTCATAGACAATCTGTGCACATCTCTGTTGAGAAAATAAAACAAGGAAAAAAAAAAGAAAAAAAAATCCCTCTTGTAACAACTGTCTACATTCACAGAATTTAAATTCCTGAGAATTCAAACACAAATGGTTTTCTTCTGAATTTGTTTCTGATTGAAGATACCTACATATGTGTAACCTATATGCATATATGTGGGCAGAAGGTAGAACTCCTGGATGAGAAAACCAATCTTTAGATTGGAAATGTCAGTGAGAACAGCAATTAACGCCAGGCAGAAATAAAAGGTGTGATGGAAGGAAGGAAGAACGAGACTGGACATAAAGCTGCTTGTACTGGAACAGCTAAATCAAAGAACTGAGTGATGCATTGGCAATCAGCAGAAGAAATGAATTGCAAAAACAAGCAGAGAAAGACCAGCAAGTGCAAAAGCAACAGTATAAATCTGATCTCTTCCAAGATACAAAGGAAAAACAAGCAGTGGCAAATGAAGGAAACTGGAGAAAAATGGGCAGCTAATTCAAAAGGGATGGATGACACTGTAATTCCTCTGAGACTGCCTAAGACAGTACTTCTTTCAATATTTGAGAGAGATGTCAGGATGATGTATGTACATATTTAGTTGAAAGAATGGGAGAGAGAATTCTGGAAAATCACACTAACATCACTTAAAGTCTTTAGAAAACAGTGCTAAGGAAAATAAGCTTATTATAATTTCCACAAATCAGACAGGTATCCTGTCTCCTGGGAACTAAAATATATAAAATTGGAGAAGACCCCAACAGCAGCAAGACAGACGTTACTGACAGTTTTTCATGCTGGAATAAATAATTAAGCTTAAACCTCCTTCACGTGGATCTGGAGCAAGCATCACAGGTGACAAAAGACGTTCAGAGAAGTGTAGGCTCAGGTAATCCTCAGAAAGGAATCTTGCCCACAAAGGAAATCAAATTCCCACAAAGGAGTCAAAAATGCTCACAAAGGAAAAAATGATGGCCCAGAAAACAGAGCCATCACAGTTAGGTGATATCCAACCACAATAAGCACAAAAACTGGGTGGATTGAGTCTCAAAGACTTTCCAGAAAATCCATGAGAAAAGTAGGCTCAAAGTTGGTACAATTTTTCAGCCGAAAGCGAAGAGATGTGAGACACTTGTGCACCACATTTCATGTAAAAACACAGAAAAGGAAATATATAAATGAAGCCATTTTTAAAAGAAACATGTCGGAGCATCAAACAGAACAGTATTATAGTCAACACATCTGCTGTGTCATATACACAGGAATTTTGCTTTGGCTACAGGGAAGAAAATGTGAAAGTGTGTGCTGTAATTACAGTATTTTGAGCAAATCCTGGAAGAATTAGGGCTCTCAGAGTAGAGGAGAAGTGATTGACTATGGAGAACATGTAACTAAAATTATGAGTGGAGCAGAAGAATATAAAGTTATAATGTAGCAGCATTGTATCTAAAGTGACAAAAATTTAAAATGCTTATTGATTTTTGAAATTTTTGAACTAATTCTATTCTGGAGAGACAGAGTTAATATGGCTTCAAAAACCTATTGTCACAGTCAGAAAGGAAAATGAAATACAAAGACATTAACCCTTATCAGGAAGCACCACAAATTTCAACAGACTGGAAGTATATTAAGAGTATATGCTTGCCTTGCTTTGAACTCTTTCCTGGGAGTCTTCCAATAGCTACTGTTATTAATTTTTTTTTTTTTAAATAAATGTGTGATATTTTCCATTTCACGTTTTGACTCAGCAAATGTAGTGCTAGTGAGGGAATAAAATGCTCTTAATCTCTCTTGCGTTTTTTCCTGTGATGGACTTTAATGGTGACATTGATTTTCTACTTAGCTCTTAAGTTTACTACAAGTGGAAAGCAACTGGAATTAGTTTCTGACTGTATCTCAGTGCCAAAAGATTAGATGATTTTTAGGATGTGGACATTTGAACTGGACAACTGCTCCTCTTGATGACACCAGCGTGGGTGACACAGAGCTGTGGCTGCAGGAAACTGGACTTGATTGTGCATTCTGTCCCTTGCAGCAAAGCACATGAATTATTTCTACACACATCAATAATTTTTTTATAGAAGCTTAAAGTATTTGGTTTCTGAAACAAGAAATTTAAGTTACCACCTCACAGTTATAAAAAAGTATCACACTTTAAGTTATCAAAATCTCTTAACCTTCAGAAATTATTGTGTGCTTTCTTCTACCTTCCCAGAAAAAATTATTAAAATAAAATTGAATAATTCTCCATTATCAATTTGTACCTTCATTCATAGGAGCACTAACGAATTATGCTGAATGACAAAGCGATCAATAATTATTGACCTAGTAGCAATGAAAATACTAGATTGACTGGGATGTAGAAATAGCAGGAAAAAAATTATCAGCATAAAGTGTTCGATGTGCAAAGCTGTTTAAGCAGCACCTTCAGATGAGGACCTTCTGCAATGTAGTTAAGTGTTTTATGAACCATCCCAGTAACAATTATTTTAAGTAGACAGTGAAATATATTTCCTTCAGGAAAATTCAAACAGGTTTTCTCATTTTTAAATTGCAGGAAAATGCATCTTATCCAAGTAGAATACACAAACTGGTAAATACATTGTTTTAAAAGAAATTTTGTAATACCAAACAGCGCTCTTTATGCAGTGTGGTGTTTGGTACAGTGATACTGTGCCTGATCAAAATGATATCCCAGAGCAAGAAGTGTTTTCAATAATCCAACTAATGAAAGATGACTCCCCTCTGCTTACTGAGAAAGAGAATGTATTCTACCTCCTAAAGAGAACAACAGTTGTCCTTTAATGGCCATAAGTCTTTTCATTAACATCTTCAGAAAGGAGCTCAATGCTCAGGATTATGTATTGCTTTATTCTGTGAAACTTCCTACCAAATATGTCCTCTTGTCAGTGCCATCTGAAACCCTGCTGGTTTTCTGGTTGTTTTTAAACAAAAAACAAACAAACAAAAATCCAAGCCAAATTTAAAAAAAATTAAGATAGGTAACTAAAAAGAAAAAAAAAAAAAGAGATTGAAATTATGTGAAATTATATGAAATGCAGTGCCCTACTGGGTACTAAAGCATAGAACGCAGAAAGACCAAAGCCGTCAATAGGTTAAGTATATATGCAGCTTTATATGATATTTAAAAATACACTGTCTGAGAAATGCACACTGCTAAATTGCCTCTCCGTGGATAAATTGATGCTTTAACACAATGCTTAGTTAGCACTTTGGCAAGACAAGCTCTCAGAAAGTAACTTGCAATATATACCTAACTAAATATCCTACGTATATCTTTCCCTACGGTGAATGCAGCAGTGCTTAGTGCTCCCTGCAAAAGGTGGATTACCTTATTTTTACAGCGCAGAGTGTGTGTTCAGACAGCTCCATTCAACAGATGGATTACTTCATTTTTATAGTGCAGAGCGTGCATTCAGACAACTCCATTCAATAGATGGATTTGATATTTTGACCAGAGCTTGCCTTCTTTCCAATGTGTTTCAAAGGTGTTACGCTTATTTGCAAGTGTGGCTGTAGCCCTCTCAGGGCTCCCTAAAGGGAGACAAAGCAATGCAGCTGCTTGGCATAGGGAAGAAAGGATTTGGGTGTGATTGTTGTGCCAAAGGCTATTTAGTCAAGGTAAAAATAAAAGCTGGCAAATGCATTACACCTGAAGTTTTCCTTTCTACTAGTAGCTCTGTTTCCGACAGCAACTACTTTTTGTTTTTCCTTTTCAGAAACACATTGATACAGACTCTCAACTTCTGTAAACAAGGATGCAGAAACAGAAGACACAACACCGAATGGAAGATAAAGTGTACTACATAACAACTAAGGGAATGGCTAATCTTTATCTTTAAATTCTGAAAGAAAGGGATTGTGAATTTCCAGGAAGGATTTTGAACAATAGTACCATAGTGCTACATGAATACAGGACTTACATTTAAGAAGAAACAGGAGGAAGTAGTGACTCAAATCTCAAGAGAGGGCATGCTTTTAGAATAAAGAGTGAAAGAGGAAAAACAGAAAGATGAAGGGGCAATCTATTAATTCTAAATATGTATTTTTTTTATGTTTGGGGGATGGGGAGGAAGAATGCAATTCAAATAATCTATCTGGTTGTCAGCATAAAATTCAAAGTTAAGTACATAGAACGACCATCACTTAAAGTTTGAAGATGAATTCAATAAATGTAGACTGGATAATCTGGATCAGGAAGCTACACTGGTAAAGTGAATATAGGGTTAAGAAGATGGTACAGCTGAAGCTTGTAAACCATCAGTTTTAAGCATCATTTCAGTATTTTTAGTGGTTTATACTAATGTCATAAAATCTAAAAAGCCCTATCAATGAAAAGTCATGGTCTGAAAGACCTGTGGAGAGAATAACATCAAAGACATGAGTAGTAGAGCTGGGCTTATATCTGACTGAATATTCTCTTAGAAGGTTCACCTTCTGACAGTTTAAAAAATCAGAAGCAGAAAGGGCCAGATGTACTTCAGTATTAGTGCCACTGCACAACTATTGATGTTGAAAGATGATGCTTGTACCAGAAGTAGAGCTGGTGAGTACATCTACAGGGATTATAAAAAACCAAAAAAAGCAACAAAAACCCCAAACAAACAAAAAAACCAAGCAAAGAGAGAGGATAAAGGAGTTAAACATACATCAGAACAGCATCAGGCAATCATAAAGTCAGAAACACAAGTGGTTTGGAAGCAGGTAGAGTCTGACCCCGTTAGATGAGATGCAGCATTGGGGAACTGCATCTCATCCTGCATAGGATCACTTCATTGACCCAGCCTGAGGAACTGCAAACTCAGCAATCAAACAGCTCATCTTGACCAAAGCAGCTGCATTGAACAAGTGGGTAAAAATCCATTCCCTGAACCCCATATCCGGAAACCCATTCCAGTACGCTAAACTTCAGAAGATGGAAAATAATGTTACTACTACTAAGCCCACCCACATTAGGGGCTTGGGGCAAAAAAAAAGGTATCTGTTTAGGTTTTGTATTTGGTTATTTTTCCGGGATTAACAAAATTGTAAGGCTGTAGTCTGAATTTTGTTTTTTTTTTTTAAAGTTTTCATTTGATTTTGAAAAGGTTTATTACAACAATAGGTATGACATTATAATTCATGACTGTTTTAGAACTCTTCCCCACAGTGACATAGATTTCTCCTTACATTTATTCCTATTTGTATCTTGAACAGGTTTGGGATTTTGTCTGTTGTTGTAGGACTCTCGGTATTATCACCCCAAGCATCATTTCCAGAGGCAAAAAATAAAAATGAAAATGAAATTTTAAGACCAATGACATCTCTCAATGACATCTACATTCTCAATCAGTTCCTGGCAATGGATCTGTGATACAAATTGTTTTGACCAAAATTAAGATTTTTTGAATATGCTGAAATAGCATAATTTAAAAGTAACCTCTTTCTTCCTTTTGGGAAATGAAACATCCCTATTTCTAAGGAGCACTCACTATAAATTGGTTCTTTCAAAAACATGATGCTAATGTTCAGTAATCAATAATAGACTGCAAGTGAATTAATGGGCACCATGTAATCATCAGTGATGAAACAGCCTCTGGAACTGGAAAACTGAATTTTCTCTCAAATATATAAACACAGAGATTTTTTAATGTTGTGTTCCTGTCTATCTCCAATATACAGGAAGTGTCCCTTTGAGGGATTTAATGACATAAATGTCAGCAGAAACTTGAATCTTCTCTTTATGATGTAAAATATTCCTTAATTGCTATATAGAAGCATGCATAGAGTATTACCATATGAGGGTAAGATACAGGTAAAGTGATAAATCTCCTGAATGATGTGGCATCATGTCAGATTTAAAGCTGCCCTGGATCAGGGTGTAACTTTTTCTAAAATATGAATATTGCTAGAGGGAACTTCTAACTCTATGCTGCCTTAGAAAGATTGTTCAAGTTTTGTTTCAATATTTAATGAGTTCTCTATGATATTTCAAAAGAATGACTAGAAAGAGACCATTACAGAAGTACTCTTTTATGGGTGACATGAAAGGGATATGGATAGTTAAATTAACAGTTAATCAGGGCTTCTGAGAGAACTCAACTAATGCATTTATCATTAGCTTTACAAACATGTTCTTGAAAATCAAGGAGTTTTTTTTTCTTTTCTCTTTTAAAATAGGATTTTAGTACATTTTTTCATTCATCAAAGCAAAAGGTTCATGATACTTTTCAAGAACCCTTATACTGTGAAAAGAGAAACTAGTACTTGATTCTTTTCTTTTTCTGTGAGGAATCTTCCTATTATTGTCTATTTATTATTATGCAATTTAAGAAAAAAATATTTTCTTGCAGCTAAATTAAAAAAATAAATTCTATCTCCTTAGATACAATCTAGGACTATATTCGAGGCACTGAGAAGAGAAGCACAGAAACAGCTAATGCAGGAATGAATGATCTTTTAATGGATTTTATATATTAGCTAAAAGCAGATTCTGGCTGCTCTCCTGTCCTTCTTGGAGAGTTCTATCTGAGATCAGAAGAGGTTTCATCAGGCCAGGCCTCAAAAAACAAAACACACACTAGGAGAGAAGTCCTTCAAAACCTGCCACATGATCAAAACAGACTTCTGATACTTCAAACCCTATTACTAATTTACAAAGAGGAGGCAAATCCATACTCTTGAAGTGCACTTGAGGAATGCTTTCTGATGTATTGCAAAGGGTCTGGGACATTAACTGTGTACTTTTTATTTTGAAGGATGCAATTTCTCCGCATATTTTTGTGGGTGCACAGAATTTCCGATGGTGTTAAGCACAAACACTCCTTTAAAAATGGAAAAGACATGCTTTGTTTCCAAATAAAATACTCAGTCAGATTAAAAAACCCAAGGTCTTATACCTATCTTATTCTTTTAAATGCTGCACAAAAATATAAAATAACTAATATATAAAAATGCATACAACTGCACTTCCTATAAACCTGAATAAATTTATGTAAACTAGCTCTTTAAAAAGAGCATCAAGAAGTTTGACTTGTGTACTGTATAGCATTTTAATTCTCTGATTATCATTAATTTATGTAGTTCTACAGAAGTTCATGGTGTTTCAGCAAAATGCATTATGAAAATGTATTCAAGGAATGGTATCAGGGAATGATTAGAATGAAAATCCTAAAAGTTAAATATTTCTAAGCTGATTAGCAGTGACATAAAAATCAAAAATCCTGCATGAAAGATAAATGCTCCAAAAGGTTTTGTTCATAAAATATTTTCTCTATAGAAGATATATAAATACATATTTGGAGAATCTCTCATAAAGCATTTTGCACCACAGAAAGTCTCTCTGCCATTAATTTAAGGAGTAGGTGAATTTTTAGCCTTTCAGAGCTCTGTGTTGTTACCCTAAAGGGATCTGCATGGACTACTCCCTGTATTACTCTGAGTAGATTAAAAAAAAGGTGTTTCCCATTATTCAAGACTAAATAAATCAAAAAGATAATGACAATGTTATCTTCTACATCTGGTTAGGAATGTTACTCTACCCTGGTTCAGGAATTAGGCAAACAAACCAACCAACCAACCAACCAACCAACCAACCAACCAACCAACCAACCACAGCTCATCTGCCCAATTCCCCCTTCCCTCCCCCCGCCTCCCATTTTATTCTTTTATGTAAGAATTCTGCTCTAACTTTGAGCTGGATCTGACAAAGGCTGATTACCAGCACACAGAAGTTAAGGTTTATATGATGCAGAACATGCCTTTAGTGCCTTTGGTTTATTGTCTCTCTGCTTCCAAAATGTGCAAGGAATTTCTCAGAGACTGAACTAAAGAAGTTACTTGCTGGATTACATGCAATCAATATACATTATATTGTATTAATTATATTATTGAATTCAGGCAATATATGCTGCCTTATTTTTCATCTATTCATTATAATTTCATATCTATTTATTATATATTTGTGTATACTTATGCACTCTGTATTTTACCACACGTCAATACTGTTGTTTCAGACAATCCAAGAAACTCCAGGAAGTTATCAGTTTCTCAGTAGTCCCATTTTGACATTGCTCCCTGTTATTCAGCTTCAACAGAATAAGCTCACATGGAAAGCACAGTTGAAAATACCTTAAAATAAATATTGTAAAAAGATGATAAACTATTTTATCATATCTAAAATGAAGGAACCAAGTTTTGAAACACATGCAACAAAACTCTTGATAATGCAAGCCGTAATATCTTAGTAATAGAGATGAGATAAATCGTAATAATAGAGATAAGATGCTGGAAAATCGTAAGGAAACAGATCTGTTTTCTTACCATTTTCAGAGTGTGCATGTTCTCTCCATAGCAAAGAAAGAGAGGGGAGGAAAAAAAGGAAAGAAGCACACTCTTCAACAATAATAACTGTGATTTTATATTCCCTGCAAGTGTGGTCCATATTTCGGATAAAAAGCCTGTTATTGGAGTCAAACAGCTTTTAGCTGCTGGAGCGTGTAACTCATTCTGAACACACCAGGCTGCTTCAAAGAGGGGGAAATGCTAACTTCTATATCCGTAATTTGCAGTAATAGAAAGCTGTTACTAAATCAATGTCTCATCTGGAAAATAAACGTTTCCATTTCACCTTTCACTTAAGCTGGTGGCAAGAGGCTATTATCCTGCGACTTTCCATTAGAGCAGCACAATCTCCAACACCCATGCACAGCAAACACTGTCTAAAAGACTAGACACTATTTGCCAGGCTTGTCCTCAAAAAAACCCCAATAAAACAGAATAAAAAAGAAAGAAAGAAACAAACAAAATCAAACAAACAACTAAAAAAGCTTGCACAGAGTTTTTTTTGCTGGTGACCAAGATTTTTACTGCACTCAGTCTTGAGACCTCTCAGCCTGGTAAATCCCCAGATAAATCAATATCTAATCTATTGGAGACAATCTGGATGCCTTCCGCATTACCAAAATTCTTAGACAAGTAATTAACTCCTGTATTATAAATACTTAATCTAAGAAAGCATGCTACTTAATGTCAGATAACTTTTTGATTTCATAGCAGTCTTTCAAAAGATAAGAGACAAACTGTTATCATTTTAAAGATAAACAAAAGATGAGCAGTGACTCCTCAGCATCATGGACCTTGTTGAGGGCAACCATAATTGGGACTCAGATTTCTCAAGGACTACCAGAAACAGTTAAGTTTAAAAAAAAAATCAGAGAAACAACTCAATAAACTGCAAAAAACTTCCCCACTTCTGAAATCAACCATTCATTTTTCCATGTTTTCCTTTCTTCAATAACCATTTTTCAGAACACAGAGAACAAGCTAAAATCAGTGTAAGTACTAAAGTACATACAGAGAGTGGATAAGAGGAAAAAACCACATTACAATTAATGAAATGATAAATATGCCACAAATAGGCACTCTTGCATACAACTTAATCAGATACCTTGTCTTTAAGTTAAGAATTACAATAATTTTTTTGGAAGTTATTATCTAAAGAATGAAAGTATGACATCTCAGCAAAAACAAGAGCTCAAATTCATTAAACTTGACAACACTGCAAAAACAAAGTGATATATACCATATCTTTGTTCACTGGCAAACACATTAACTTTATCTGGGCAAACTCTATTTCATTCTCAAACATCATACTACTTTTTCTGCATGTGAGCAAAAAATATTTATAATTTCAGATACAAACCATATGATTAAACTCAAGTCAACAATGATCTAAATTTGTTGACCTAACAATACAAGTTGCAACTATCCAGACTATATGTCAAAACATGGTTTTCACATTGCGTTAAGATCCGCAAGGCAGAAAGATTTTCCTGGCTAGGTAATACACATTTCTCATGCTGGTGAGAAATGCAGGGAATGGAATTTAAGGTTAATAAGGAATTAATTAAGCAGGGACACTATATCTGGGCTGAATTTTTCTAGACATAGAGCAGGCATGAAATCTCATTTATTCACTGTCCATGCTATTACACTCCAGATGGGACCAATGGAATCTACAGGACAAAATTCCTTCTCACATGTAAGTTGAGAGCTGGAAATCACTTGATGTCCCTATTATTTTACTGTTACAAGGCATCCAAAACTTAACTGCAATGTGTAAATTTAAGTCTCATTTAAGATGTTTTATTTTATTTTTCCTATACTTTTAACTAAAAATTTGACTATCTTATAGTCCTCAGAATATTATCTATTCATAGGAAAAGTTGGTAATATGTATAAATAGTATAAAAGTATTAGCATCCTTTTTTATTATTGAGATGCTTCAGGTGAAATACTAGACCAAATAAAATCAGTACACTGACTTCAAAGAGCTAAAGGAAATTTGAGGTAATTAGTAATCTCAGTGTATCTCTGTCTTTAGGTTTCCTTAAAAAAATCAGATTTTACATCCAGGTTGAGAACATATTAAGATCAACTATTGCCTTGACCTGAAATTACTGCTGAACAAAATCCTGTCAAAATGCAAATTCAGATCAAGCCAGGTACTATGTAAGGAGGGGAAGCAACATGTCACTGGACTAGAAAGCTGAAACTCAGCAAAGATATGCTAGATATCTTGAAAGATATGCAAGAATCTGAGAGATTTAGCGAGCCTTTGCAGATTAGGAATGGAACTAACGATCTTTGATATTCAGGATATTTTCCAAGGTGTTGAGCACTTCTATTTGGATTCAACTAAATGACAATGAAGCAAAGTACAAGGTATGTATTTGGTGCATCCAGGCTGACTGTGCTGAAACTTCAGTCAGATTCACAGTTAACTGTTGATTCCTGAGAATTGTATTTTAAATAAAGCAAAATAACAAGCCAAACTACTAAGCCTCCTCTCATCCACAGAAGAAAAATTAGTAGGAAATACTAAATAAAACATCTCCTGGCACCACCTTCACAGTTTGGTAGCTGCTATGCTACACCCTTGTTACACCATTTATTTTCTATTGTCCCAAGAAGGAGTTTTAACTGCAAACAAGGGTCATATAATCCTACTTGGTCATTTCTAACTGAGGAACATAAGTACTGTTCTTCCACAAAGAGCCATGGGAATATAAACAGCATCACAGAACCATACAATCATAGAAGGGTTTGGGTTAAAAGGGACATTACAGACTGTTTAGTTCCACCCCCACGCCATGGGCAGGGACACCTCATTTGCAAACATCTGTAACTGGCACAGTGCTGCTACAAAAATCTGATTCCATCCTGCTGTGTATATGCAAAAGAGAACGCACCAATCTCTTTGGACCTCCAAAGCCAACCAGCAAAACTTCAGGCTTCTCTGGAAACAAATTCATATGGTAAACTGTAAGCACTTGAACTGAAAGTCTCTAAAGACATAATTGTCTTTTTGCATTCCCAATCTCTGTTCTTTGCCTTTGCCAAGCTCTATGTGACTTTTTTGGTTTTTTAATTTATTTTGAGCCATGTTGTCAGCTTGTTTTGGAAGATTTTCTAATTTAAGATTTCATTATCGTCTTTCCTTCAGCTCTGAACAGTCTGTCACTTGCCATACCCATCATGCTGAGCTACCCAAGTGTGCTTTTGATTTTCAGCTGCCAACTGAGAAGGCCAAGGTCTAGATTTGTTTTTCTCCCCTCTTTCCTACTCTTCTCCTAGTCAGCAACTATTTATTGGTTTTCAACAAAATAAAATAAGGTGCTGACCTAAATGGGCCTGAGTGACTTCAGACACTACTGAAAATAAATGGATACCAAGGACATAGAGCCTTTCACAGAAAGAGGCCAAAAGGTTAAAAAATGTAAATAAGTTACCATGAAATACTTCTAGAGACTGAACAGTTGTACAGATAATTGTTTTAAGGAGTGGTGTGTCTAACTGTAAAATCCAATATAATTTAAACAAACAACTTGTAAGCTGGAAGTTGACTTATGATGAGATGTGTGACCTTGTTAGAAGTAACTAATATTATCATATTGATTAATGGAGAAGTCCTGGCCTAATTTTACAACAGATGCTTAGGCTAAATTTTTTTCTTATTTTGTTGTAAATGGAACATTTACTTGAAGGAGGTCTGACAGGTGCCAGTGGCAAGGGCAGGTATGGGCTCAGTGAAACGTCCTGCATGAACTTGGAAGTCCTGCTACGAAATAGGTACTTCAAGGACAAAGGCACTGTAACATGTACACAGCTTATTCAATTTCATTCAGCTAATCCAGAATTCAGTGCAAATCATTCACTGAGTAATGTTCAGGGTTTTGTCCCACCCAGCACATTTTTTTCCATTTAAAATTATCCTAATATAATAAAAATGGTTAATATTTGTATAGAAAAAGGCAGAAATTAATGTGCTTTGGAAGTGTTCAATACTTGTTTTCAAATATCTCTATTTTGTAAAATAACCAACTTTTAAAGAAATATGAAAGAGACAGCACGAAGCAAGAAAGCACTCCGGGGGAAAGGACACACTGAAGATGACAGGATGACAAGGCTGCAAACTGTCTATTATCTTAAGCAGAAGTATGGCAAAAAATCTTTATTATCCAACAGGGATATGAAAAATCACTAGAGATGCAATTTGAGAAAATAGGAAAATCCAGTATGCAATAAAGTGAGTCTATAGTAACAAATAAATAGTATTCATATGCTTAAATTATATTCTGTGTGTTGTTGCAACCTTTCAAGACTGCAAATTTTGGACATATCCACAAAAAGCCACTCTCTAAGTATATTCAAATCCACATACACATTGGATATAACACTACACAGGACTACATAATTTTTTTTCTAGTCTTTCCTTTTCATTATCTATCTTCCTCACTTCAAAACTAAAACTGAACGTACCATTTGTGAAGGTGATACTACTTTAAAAACAGTAATAACTACAATGCTGGATAATATGATAATGCACATGCTAAAATTATAGTATAAAAGATATATTTCAATCCCTCAATCTACTCATGATTTTCAAGAAGTTTCTTGGTAATCAACCACACTAAGTTTATCAACGGGGATATTCAGATTTATTACCTTTCTTTTTAATGCATCATCTATCATGGTTAGTATTTTTCAGAATAAAATACTTTGAATCTTATTTTTTATGTCCTGTCCACCTAAAATTTAACAACTTTGTTTCACTTTCTTCTGAAGGAATCAAATCAATGAAATATTTTTAGAGTATAGATTGATAAGAATTCATCATGTAAGTCTTGTAAAGTGCAATAACACTGGGATATAATTTTTAAACAGTAGAGGTTAAAAAAAAAATCATAACTGAGATAGGCTGCCATAAACACAGCAAAATTCACAGCTGTGGTATTAACAGCTGGAAATACCAGATATTCTGATATATGAGGATCAATTATTTAATAATGAGTTTTACAAACCCCAATTTTTTTCAGCAAGACTGCAAAGCTGAAAACTAGATTTCTTTCCATGGGGAAATCTTTCAGAACTCTGTTGATAACAAGCCTATTAAACCTCTTAGATATTAAAACCAAGACAAAACAACAAGACGTTTTAAAAAAATTTATGAGTAGAGAGATGGTTCCATACAAAATAGTTCACACTGCTCAAGCAAAAATTTGACAGTCCGCAGATATTTTATTTCAATTCCTCATAATTTGTGTGGGTTGAGTAAAGAATAAGCAAACTCCTGTTATTCTAATACATTATTTTTGTGTACATAGAAGATATCCCTGTATGCATCAAGGCACTTGTTCTTGGCAATACATGTTAGCTATTTTCTGCAATTCATATTACAGTACTGGCTTTAAATCACCTTGTCCTCATCTTTAAGGACTTGCACATGCCTGTGCTCTGCACATGCACTTTCAGCACGCATCACCACCAGATGTCACAGGGGCACAGAGGTGGAGGCAGAAGGTGCCTGCACAGCTACCTTTGCTCTTCTACAGCTTCGCACAGGGTCACAGATGGTGTCAACAGCACAGCTCAGGGCAGGGCTGGCAGCTTGTGTCAGAGCAGAGAAAGAAGGAAAGGGGAGTTGGACAGAGTTTCCCTTCCCTTCTCCTCCCCTTCCTCTTTTCTCACTCTACATCGCAACACGCTGAACTGAAAAGAACAACTGAGAGCACAATAAGGGAATCTTGTTTGAGGAGAGGTGAAAAATGAATTGGCAGACTCTCAGGGCAACCAAGGAATATTCCAAACCTCTCTCACTTCCATTTAAAGTAGGTTTTAAGGTCCTTTGGACAGAACATCTTTTATCGTTTTCATACGATTCACACAAATTGGTATTTTCTTGTTAGATATAAATTACTTTGAGCAATTTAGCACTTTTTTCCTACTAGTCAACTGAAGTCATCGAAGCTACTTGTTTAAAAAACTGAAACACACCTAAACATTTTATTGATGGTGGTAAAAATTGTCTTATATTTTTAATATGTCAAATAATGAAGATCTATTGATATTTGGTATTCTGTTTAGCAGTCTGTATTGCAAAAATACAAAGACCATCATCAGCTATTTTTACCATAAGAACATCGCCAACCTTAATGCAGAGCCAACTTTTCCCTCCTGGTACAAGAGGGTTCAATACTAATTGCTATTCCAAGCTGTGCATAAGAGAGAAAATACAGCAAAAGAAATGGAGAGGGATCTGAGAAGCAGCAGCAATCATCTGTTGTCCAAAATAGATTTTGGCAGTATGTACAGCTTAAACATTTATTACTCAGCCAAGCAGCCTAACAGACATTGGAACCTCAGGGCCTGCTACAAAGCCCAAGATAATTCTGGATGCACACCACATTGATGGTCAAGAAATCTGCAGTGAGAGGCAGCTAGACTTAATGCTCATCATTATTCCATTGCTAGAAAAGTATTTTTCACACTTTTTTTACAAACTATTCAAATTAATGTTATACAGTTTGGGAAAAGAAACCAAACAGGAACACAAAGGTGTTTTGGCATCTTTCTGTTTAAAATCCAGAATTTTCAAAATCTAAGGGAAGGAAAAATCTCTTCACTGTATGGTATTCTATTTTGTTGAAGCCACACGATAAAGACCAGCTAAACCAGGTATCATGAGTTTGGCTTCTGCTATGGCTTTTCACGCCTCACCGTGATATTAAAAATTCTAAACAAGCAGGAGATCTTATCCTTTGAGTATTTAAGAAAACTGTATCATGTCAGAGGTCCATGCATGTTCTTGTAACTTCTTGTTACAAGAACAGGAATGACTTAATATAAAGACTTGGTAGTTGATGATGCTCAGCAGGGTCACTGTGAAAAAAGCTCACAGCCGTGGTTGGGGGCCATGCCCAATGACTGTGTTGTTTTATTGAAAACCCAAACTCAGTAGTTTTTAGGTTTGCTTCTTTTTTAAAAAGAGTATCATATCAACAACAACAACAGAAGGAAATAACCATTTCCTGGACTTAATGAAATAGAAAAAAATCTTGATACATTTTATTGCATTTAAAAAGAGATAAGGGTTGACATACTAAAGTGTGATTTGGTTTTGTGGAATGTGGTTTTCATGGGGAATTCTGAGTCAGTACAAAACCCTGACGTAGTGATGTTTTAGCAATATAGAGGTTCTTTTGTCATTAAATATATCTTTATATATTTATTCAATAAAGGCCAAGTAGGGTGGAAAAGAGATTTTAAAAAAGATAACAATTAGAAGGTAAGTTTCTGCCTCTGACAAAGAGGAACCTAGAAGATCAGGACACAGAACTATTCAGTGCATTTCCCTAATGAAGTACAGATGTTAACCATAAAGTTCTCTGGATTCTGGGATTCTCTGGAAACATGACTAAAACTGAACCAGAAAAACTAGGATGTCTGCATGGGTACAGATATGCTGCATTAATATAATTACTCATAAAAGAAAGCTGGCAGTGGAAATGAAAATATTGTCTCTGCCAAAATTAGATCTACAGCAAATAAAACTCTTTGGAAGTAAAAATACCACCTGGTAAGAGAAGAACACCACAACAATATGAAGAAAATTTCTTTCCAAGGGATCTTAAAGTAAACCCTGTAACTTCTTTTCATCACTGTAACAAATTACTGTATAGGATAAAAGACTTCACCAAGATAAAGAGAAAATTCCCATCATTAATTGCTAGTGAGTTGTGACTGTTTACTGTGCTTGAATTTAGTATTTCATTTCCCCAGGTTAACTGATGAGAATAGATGTAAAATATTTAAAATATAGCTCTAAGATGCAGATGCTCTAAGCTGCTAATTTAAAAATTAAATCGATAGCTGAGAAAACTCTTTAACACAACATAACAGATAGAAATGTAACAATTATATATGTGTTGTTTCCAACTTGAGACAAATAACAAAGCCTAGTACAGTTCAAATACTAGCCCGAATATTTTGGGCATAATTAATTATGTTATATAACTTCCTCCCAATGTTTCTAAATAAAAACTTCCTTTTTAAAATGATTTTTAAAAAAATTAATATTCCAGAAAACATGCTGAATGTTAAGTATCATGAATCTCATAATGCTGTCTTTGAGTCAGCTCTCACACTAATACATACTAAATAACAAATAAAATCAGATGCACTGATTTTAAATAGCTAAGCCTTGATTCACTTCAAATAAACATTTTTCATTTCAGAAGTAGAATATTTTAGAAGACCCACTTTCAGTAGAAATTTGTGTTCAGACAACTGCATCTCTATTGCCTATGCCATTTAGGTTCTAAATTTACTTCTGAAAATGAAAACTCTGCTTTTTTATTTTGCACAAACATCTGAAAATTCTATTCAAACATCTTAAGGTAAGACAACGCAAGTCTAGAAGAATACCTGGAATTATAACAGAAGTATGTTTTATTTCAGATTTGCCACCATTTCTTTTCCCATTAAAAACCTCATGCCACATTTAACAATCAGCTAGTCTTGGATAAACTGTCCAGGCCAAAATGGATTCTTAAATATTCAGCTGGAGACTATGGTATTATATAATTTCTGTGATGCATCAGTATTAGGCAGATTGCTTTATTCCTTACTACATCTGCATTTGCAAAGTAGCATGTCCCTAACCAGTTTAGCCTTTCAAGGAGGAAGAAATCAACCTTGGCTACCATAAGGCCTTTTCTCATCCTACCTTATTATCTTAAATTTTGATAACTTTAGACAGAAGTCATGGTCAGCTTGACATCAAGGGAATATGCCAGACCATCTCTCCAATGAAACAAATGTAATCCCAGTACCAAAATAAAAGTACCTCCTTGTGATGGAGGATACTGCTCAAGTTGTTCAGCTTTCTGAATTGTGACAGAAACAAACTTTTAAATCAAGTTAGAAAAGCTTTTTTTTTTTTTTTTTTCTGCTTATTTAAATAAGAATTTAATTAGGGGAGCTTTAGCAAGCTACTTGGGGGGGAAAAAAAATCCACTGTAATTGTCAGAGCATAAAAAGCAATACTGACCCTTGAGTTCTTTACTTAAGTTTCTGCATCAGTATTTCCCTTCCAGGTTTAATATTGAACCAACCAGGCAGTACTTAGGGACTTAGCTGCAACTAACATTTGCTTTATACTTACCCCAAGCAATAGTCTTTGGTATTTAAAACAGGCTGACACTGAAATTCATTTAAATGTCTACTTCACTCATAACATGTTTTTTGCAAATAACACACTAATTAAAATAATGGAGAATTCAAACCAAAAAAAAAAAAAAAAAAGAGAAGTTACACTAATCTCACATGCCACCTGCATGAGGAATACTTAATACCTATTTCCAAATTTATAGGTGTGAACACACACAAAATCAGACTTGAAACAACTGTTTTTCAATCTCTGATGTAGTAAACCTGCACTATTCATTTATCCTTAAACCAGGAGAAAAATACTTCTGAATAGCTTCAGTTTCTCAGCTATAACAAAAATATACCAAGAACACTAATCTTAAAATATGTAGGACCAATTAATTTAAGTAATATGCGTCTTGCCTGTCTGTAACTGCTATTTAAACTAAATACAAAAAAAAACCACACACAAAAGTTTTATTGCATATTTAGGCATTTAAGGACTTCTGATACAACACGCCAAAGTATTTTCACAACACTTAATATCTGGATTCCTTAATAAATCTTATTTATTATCCACACATAAGACCTTCAATGAATAAATGATAATGCACTTTTTCCTATTTTGAGCTGGGGTTGTTTGTTTTTTTTTTTGAGGAGGAATATTGTCACTCTCATGGTTTAATTTCCTAGTATTTCTAAGGTTTTTATTCACAGAATCATAGAATGGCCTGGGTTGGAAAGGACCTTAAAGATCATTTAGTTCCAACACCCCTGCCATGTGCAGGAACAGCTTTCACTAGACCGCTGTTCCCAAAGAAAATTTCTTCTTTTCAAGTTCATAGCCTGAGATACACAAGATAAGCAGAAACTGTCCAATATTTTAAAAATTCATCAAGGAAATAATATTCTGGTCAAGATAAAAATCACTGTAGCCTCTAACTAATTTTTTTTTTTAGTTATTCCTAGAAGTTTTCATTGCCCTACAATGATATACTGGAGTACTATAATGTCAAAATACTTTATCAATAACTGATTATTTACATATATGATGCACGACTAGAAAGGCAAAATTTATGTCCACTGCCAAACTTGCTATCAAATAATATACAATAAACACAAGATTCAAGCAGCAGAAAAATTTTGACTGCCATGAAAGGATAGAATGAACAAACACTATTTATATTTTATGATTACTAAGGTATATGAACAAGCAATTAATTGTAACTCAATATTTATGTCTGGTTTAATGGCTTAGGAGAAGGGAAGCCCTTTTTTCTTGCTGGTTGCTGTCCAAATACATTCAAAGTTATGTTGTCATGTTCACGACACATTACTTTCAACCTGACACTTTAATCAGCTCTTCCATGCTAATCAAGCAGTGACATGCAGAAGCAGTATTTCCATTTGTGATTTAGAGGGAGTAAAGCAGGACAGAAAAAAGCCAACCTGGTTTGTGAGCTTTGCCTAACACCTCACCTCAAACCGTAACACCAGCACAGACACAGACCTAGAGGAATCACTGCAGCAGATGGAGCGGAATGGAACTCAGAGAGTGAGGACATGTGGTGGTGTCCACTGGGGAGATTAACCTCACTTTCCTTGTGCCAGGGATTTCCTCTTATTTCTGGCCTGCAGTTCCTATATTCTGCTTAGGGATAAGCAGAGTACAGTTTTAATGAGGATTTAGAAATAGGAATTCAGCTATTACTAATAGGAGATGCATGACTAATTCCCAGTGCATGTTGTAGAAAGAGGACCTGAGGGTCTGCTCTGTTTTCAGCTGCAGATTGATTTTATTTCAAAACCCAAATGAGACTCTTGAAAAATACTGAATTAAAAGCCTGATTTGGGTCTATTTTATTGGGATTACCCTCTCTCTGCAATCCTCAGAAAAAAGGAAGTATATTAACTCCCTGGACTTTACTCTGTCTCTGCACAAGTTTTGGCACCAGATCTAAGGAATAATAAAAAAAAAAAATTAAAAACCAACTAACTTTCATAATATTTCTTTCTAGAATCAAATAAGTAACAAAGTAATAGCCTGGATGTAGTAAATGGATATTTTGTAATGATGTATCATATATTTTTATGGTGAAATATAAGGAATTACTTCACAAGGAACTCATCACTGTATTTCAAACAAAACAAATCACTTTATATGTAGAGAGACAAAGGAAATTATTTTATATCACACACTACATCTCAAGTTTAAATAGGCTGTGCACCATTACAGAATTACTAGACAAAACGGGTTCCCATTTTCAAAAATCTAAGTGGACAGAAATTCATTATTTGATTTGATTTCAAAAATTATAAATAATCATAAATAATAGCTACAATAAAAATGAAACCTAAATAGGGAAGATTTCAATGGGCAGCATATTGCTTATCTTAAAGGTCCTTTCCAACCTTAATGATTCTATGGTTAAGAGTCAAATTCCCAGTTTCATACAGAAAATAATTAATTAACATGAAAAAGCATGACTGACAGGCCCAGATGAAAATTCAGATCACATGTGGCTCTAACAGTAATTGTCCCTCTTCCCTAGAGACAACAGCCTGCTCCTCTATAAGGCAAGAGAAGCAAAAACCAATCTCAAGGAGGAATAGTCAAGTCAAATATCTAGTCATTGAAAACTGCTCTGTGAGACCCAAAGAGCAATTCTTTGTTTCTCTTGGCATTCTGCAAAGCATATACAATAAAGGGGAAAAATTGAAATCTGCTTTCCAAGGTGTAACTCAGTCAAAAAAATTGTCTTCCAAGCAGTGAAACTTGTAAACTGTGTCTCATCCACTGTTTCTCAGAAGGATTTGCTCTAATACGTGCATTGCAAATGCTTCCTAGCAGACTGGGATATAGACAAGGAATTGCAGATCCTATTTTCAAACATACAGCTGCTCCTGTTGGAGTGGACACTGAAATCTCTACCAAGAAATGACAGGTTAGCACCCGTGAACAGGCAGAAAAATGACAACAGTGTTCAAGATACGTTATCAGTCTTTCTAGGGTTATAAAAATTGCTTGTAGATCATGATGTGAAAAGAACAACACTAAATCCTACTTTGAGAAATCTGTTGGTGGATGACTACATCACAGTTGCTCACTGTGTTCCAGATGATACATGTACTTTGTAACTATAAAATAAAACCTGGTGAACATTTTGTGTTTATTGATATGAAATCTGTCACTTTTAGGTATTCGCAAGCTGTTATCTCCGAAAAATTCATCTGTAACCAAAAGTTAACCAGACACACAACATGATTCTTCTGACACAGAATTACAGTCTTCCTGGTAATTTTCTAGGCTTCCACTTCTCTGGTTTTTAATATAAAAGCCAGACCCAAAGAATCATGAACCATGCACATTTCACATGCAATTGTCTCTGTCCAGAAATGTCTATTTCTGCCTGTTATCATAATTTTATTAGATACTAAAGTTGTACCTTTCATATGGAAATCATGATCTGTCTTCCTCTTCATGTTTATGGGCTGTACAGTAACATTACATAGCATACATTTTTAAGGGATGTAAGTGTCCTTAGGAATTCCATTTAAAATGTTAAATTCAACACACCAAGAAAACATTTTATGTACTTGTTATGATGACAATCTTACATCAAAGTTCACATAGTGTTTACAAATATCCTAATAATTGGAGATGAGTTTTTATAACATTTTAACAACGAAGTATCAATTCAGTTCAAAAAATGCAAAGGAAACAGCCTGTCACTCCTCTGTAATCCTGCAATTAAGGTGCACTTTAGCACTTATTAAAGCCAGAATCCCAGAATAATCCTCTAGTTCTGTCAGTCAAGCACACCATATAAGAATACGAGCTACTATGATTCTTTCCCCCATCATACTGACATTTCCATTTTCATCCCTGTGCCATTTATGGAAGCTGCACGCAACTGTGGCCATGAATTTTAAAAAGCCTGGGTCACACTAGAGTCTCTTTCCTTTTGATGAGACTTTAAAAGAGGAAAAATTGAAAATAGGACCCTTCCTAAATTGAAAACAAAACAAAACAAAACAACAAAACCTAAAAATACAAATAGTATTTAATTTTTTCTTACCCCTTTTAAAAAATGTGCAGCCACTTTGAATGCTGAAATGTGTTTTTATTGAATAAAGATTTTTGCTTGATGATGAGCACAGGGACTTATTCCCATCTTGAAAGATAAATACTTAATTTTGAAATACAATTAAAGAATCCTCAGCAGTATATGCATACATATTATTTCTTGCACAGTTTAGAAAGACTTTATGCAAAAGACTTTATGCAAATTCTCTGTTAAAGTCTGTTATTGCAATTCTAGAAATGCACTGCATGCAATATTGGTACTACCAGCTCACACAGCATGTTATTTCCCTGAACTGTACCTGCTTTTAGAATACTCAAAAATGTTTTCAGAACTCACCTCTGCCTGAGGCCAAACCGCATGTAAAGAAGAGATGTCAAGAACTGTTTGTATTAAATGTGAACAGCATGGAGAAGGAATGGATCAGAAAGCAGAATATGTAAAAGTTTTGTTCCACTTCCAGTTACATTTGTGAAACTCAGATGTAATGAGTCAATCCTAATGGATCTCTTTAACTATGGCACCTACCAATTCATTAAATTAATCATATCCCCAATACACCACATCTCTGAAGTAGTGCTGAAAGAAGTAAAAGTGACAATAAGAGCAAACCTGTGCTAAAAATGGAGGCCAAAACTGTTTGTAAGGATGGGACACAAATAATGAACTTAGTATTAAAGTATAAAACCACTTTGTTCACATGCTACTTACAGCCTTCATAAATATCTGTTGGTATGTGGACTGCTGCATGTTGGTAGGACGTTTGCCGCCGGAAAACAGGATCATCTTCAAATACTGGTCTGATTCTCTGGCTGCCAGATTCAGTTTCATTCTTTTCAGGCTTTTTAAAGAAAGACAGGTAAAGGAAAAAATATTACAAAGTGCGCTATAAACAATTCCACTCACATTTGCTCTTTTTATCTAAAAAATTAATAATTTTTCCCTCATTGCTAACATTTTGCATTTGTGTATAAGCACAATTTGTTGCTCCAGGTCAAGGAATATTTGTGTATAGTTTGCTTTTAATTTTGAGCTATCCAATGCCATTCAGTGAAATGAAGACCTGCGAAAGAAGAGTAAGAGCCTAACACCTTACACACCTAAATTGCATAACTGCAGGCATTTTTTACACCCATAACACAAGGCAGATACATTACCTTTTATTATGTGTAATAATTTGCACCAAATCTTAAATATATATAATGTATCTAATTTTTCCTTCTGCAGATTATATAGCAAATCACAAATCTAAAAATGGTAACACATATACATTTCAGAGACAAACAGTGGTGTACATCAAGACAAAGCAAGTAAATTAAGCCTTCTTAGATTGGATCTGATTGAACTTCTGATTGAATCAGGTTTTGTTCATCGGTTTATTTTAACCTTGTCTCAGTGAAATCTCATGTACTGGCTACATCACCCAGGGGGAAAGGTCCCCAAACACTCAGGTGCTCACCACCACCTCTCTGCCTTGGGAGCCCATCCTCTATCCCCTGTCTGCATCCTGATACTCATTTCTGGATTCCTTCCAATTCACTCAGTCAATTTGCTCTAGTTCTTACCCATTTTGAAAAGCAGAGAATTTTTCTAACTCAGCTACAAAAACTGCATGAAGTGTGGAACCAAGGAGGTGGTGACGGCCAAAAGAGAGGTGGGGATCTCTTCACGTCTCAGCTGCAGCTGCAGCAGGATGCCCCACGGCATGAGCCGACTGCCGCTTAAAGCAATAATACAGCAACTATGATACTGAATTATTACTCAGGCCAGCAATTGTAGGCAATTAAAAGGACATTTTTAATACTACAGTCACCAGTTTTTGAAAATGTGCTTTTCTTGATAAACAGTGCTGACAATGAAGTACCTGCTGGTCAGTCAGGCATGTGTGTGCTGAGGCCATTCTGTTTATTATCCTCTGTCAAAGTATAGATAGAAAAATTTCAGCTTATCCCCCCATCTAATGAAACTGTGGATGTTTTCTCATCTGCTTCATCACACGGGCACAGATAAATGTTACACTAAGTACAGGTTCAAATGTTGCCTGAAGTAAGCAGCAGTCTTGGATGGGTTTTAAGGAAGGGGCTGCCTTTGGAAATACAAAGGGCAGAACTCATCTAACCAGTGACAGCCACCGATATCAACAACCCAGCAGTGCTGTGCTCATCAGAGAATGCTGCCTTCAGAGTCAATGAAGAGGAATGGGCATGTTTATAGTGCAATTCATCTTATCTTAATTAGACACCTATTTTCCCATGACATGAGTCGTGCTTTAGAAATGCCTCCTCCTTTTGATTGATTGCAGAAGTAGCACAAGGGCAAATCACCTAGATGTAGAAGTCAGCAATAGAGCTGTCTAGAATTAGGTGAGATGAATCTCACAATTCTACTAAACTTCCGGAAGAAAAGAAGGTGGGTACTCATTTTGATTATTTTTATGCAGCATAGCTACTGTATCTTATGTTAAGAAGTTCAACTTGCTGTTTCATACTTAACCCCATGCTGGGGATGGGCAAGATTTTGTGAGGGGACATAGCCAGGACAGCTGGCTCAATCTGATCAAAGAGATACTCCTTTCTAATGATGTTTTGCTCAGCATTACAAGCTCAGAGAAATGAGAGAGAAGGGGCATTCGTCATTGAGGTGGAGCATTTGTGGAGCAACCACTGTGTGTCCTAAGATCCTACTTCCCACAAAGTGTTTGGACATCGGCTGGGGATGGGAAGTAAAGAATAAATAATTTT
This sequence comes from Acanthiza pusilla, assembly GCA_036630365.1. Classification (NCBI taxonomy): domain Eukaryota; kingdom Metazoa; phylum Chordata; class Aves; order Passeriformes; family Acanthizidae; genus Acanthiza; species Acanthiza pusilla. The sequence continues at coordinate 43,522,150 of JAXCHO010000079.1, forward strand.
GACTCCCATTGCTTCAATGTTTGGCCTTTGCTTTTCTTTATTAAACTGTCTTTATCTCAATCCACAAGTCTTTTATGGTCTTATTTTCTCACCCCTCCACTGCCGGAGGGGAGTGGTGACAAAGGGGAATGTGATAGACAACTTGGTGGGCAACTGGCAGCCAGACAAGGTCAACCCCCACAACCATTATAGCTTAACTTTGAAGGGTGCAAACTGGAGCCAGGATCAGTTAACAGTTTATGCATTATATGATTTGAAATGACACAACATAATGACAGCTTCAGACAATGTAATGTGGTCCAATTTTTACAGAGGTTTTTGTTGTGTTGTTTGCTTGTGGTTTTTTTTTTTTTTGCTTCTGTGTTATCACACAGGATTTTTTTCTTCCCCCAGAACTAGAATGCTAAACATTAAGGAAATTCTGGACTTTTTTTCACAAGTTATCTTTTAGTTTCATGTTGCTCAAAGTAATGAGTTTGTCTAATTCTGCAAATGCAATCTCAACAGTCAATCATTCATGTGACAAAATTTCCCTTCTGTTGGAAAGTCATTGATTAAAAAAAATCCTAACACTCTTATTTCTGAAATTTGTAGCAACAACTACAAACTCTCAATGCTTTCACGGTAAACTTCAGAAAAGAACTGGGAATTATCAGGACACATCACCACATTAAAATACCAGAATGAGTGAATGTCAAAAGATTTCTTTCAACTAAATTTCCACAAGAAGTATTTGGGAGGGAATGGGTATGGTAAAAGAGAAAGGGAGTGAACATATAACCACAGAATACCCTGAGATGGAAGGGACTGACTATGGTCATCAAAGTTCAGCTTCTGGCCCTACACAAAACAATCCCAAGAATCATGCAATGTGCCATAAAGGCCATCCTAGAACGTCTTGCACAGAAGTTCTCATATTACAATATATTTAGATTTTTGCTTGAAATTCCTGAAGCATCCAAACATAGAAAGATCATGGTTCTTCTGCCTGATATTTCAATTTTGTTCCAATTAATAAATACAACCTTTCAGTCTTTCCATTCACTCATATGCTATGAAAAAAGCTTCGTGTCTACTGCCAAAATTTGATTAAACTCTGTTGCAACTGAAAATCTTTAATTAATTAAGACCGGAATGCCTTAAAATTTCAACATGAAATCTACTTCTCACATTTCTAATAGCACACATGCACAGGTTCCCCTGAAAAAGACTGTGATGAAGTTTGTTATTATTCCTACCAATATTCCATGACACCCAACCAAAAACATTAATCTAAAAACTTTTCTCTACTTCATTAATGCAGGAGTGTGGATCTACAGCTACATAAAGTAATGTAGATGCCTTCACTGACTTTCCTGGGAGTATTTTGTGATGTACAGCTCTGATACTGAAAGAACACATCAATCTGCCCCCAAAACCAAAGACAGCAAACGACAAAATCCTTTAAAAATTTCAAAGTTACCCTCACACGGGAACAATATTTTCTGCAAATCTAAATGTGTCTGAACTGGCTCTGTACACAAAAAGTAAGTATCAGAGCCATTATTGGTAAATTAGTGCTGAACTCACTTGGGCCTCTACCTCTGGACCAGCAAGGCCAATAGTGAATGCTGTGCCAAGCCTTACACATCCAAATTTATAGTGAATCCTTCTATAGGAAATAAATTTATTTGGTTTTCATTTGTCAAACTTATGAATTTCAAGTAGCCCACATCTAAGTTAGAAAAAATAAAATAAATAAAAAGGAATTATTAAAAAGGAAAACCTCAATGTTATTAATTATTTTAATCTGGCATTTCTATGAAAAGCCTGACAGATTGTGGTGTCAGCTGGTACAGTTTTATACCCAGCTAAACTTTGTTTTCAGTCAAGTAGCAAAACACATATTTTGAAGGAAAGTGATCCAGCATGTGAATATAATTAAAATCCAGCTCCAACCAATTCCTCTCTCAAGTCAGAAGCTGAAATGCAATCAATACTGGCACAGAAAAATCCCACAGGAGATAATGGCTGAAGATTAATTTTCTATCTATTGAAACCTGGCCTTCACTTACTGCATTACATTGTTACCTACCACTGACAGTCAGCAAAATAACTCACTCATTTCGCTGCAATGACTTTCCAGACCAATTTCTTCCTCCCTTGAGAGGTAGATAAAATTAATTTCTCTTTTCAGTTCACATTCGTGCCATTTTAAGGTGTTTTTTTGTTTCATTTTGTTTTGTTAGTAAATAAAGTTGGCTTTTTTAATGTGTCTACTGTTTACCATCAGAATAAAGGGAAATTGATATAGCAGCTAAAACTCAAGAAAAATGGGGGGTTTTGCAGCTCTTCTTTGTGATCAGTTCTAAATCACTTTTGGCATGATCTACAATAAACTGGAGGATACCTTCTGCATCTTTTTTATAAGCCAAATACATAGCAGAAATAATGCAACTTCTCTCCAAACGGCTTTCTGAACACAAATTAATGTATTTACATGAGGTAACTGGAAGCTTTATGCCAGAAGTATCACTGAAAGATGTGTCTAGAAAAGAAAGCATCCATTAAAACAAAATGGATAAAGATCATTTCAAGAAACTGTGACATATTATAGCTGCCATTTGACTGCAGCCAAACTTATTCTGTTTCCTTCCCACAGCAGTCAGTTACTTGCCATGATCACAGTTCTAAGATGATGAGTGGATTTTCTATCTCTACTAATAAATTTTTATTTAGTTGAGAAATACTGGCTATTGTGGAAATGAGAAGGTTTTTTCACAAATAAAAGACTGACTTTTGCTTTTTGCAGATGTTGAAAACTCATGACCAGAAAGCTGATATTTTTTTTAAAAAAAAAACATAAATGAAACACAAAAAAAAACCACCACCAAAGTGAAGCAATCTTCAACTGTTTTCTGAAAGCAGACTGTTTTCAGGAACAATGCAGAATCTGCTCAAAGCAACATAACAGATTTAGCATCATGATGAAAGAATAAAAGTAGATTTCTTTCAATTCCTGAACTGATATCCAGCCAGAAACAACGACACCTGCCTGCTTTCATACTTATGTAAAACAGACAGGAATTGGTTGCTAGTATTTTCCATTGCCTTCATATCCAGGGACTGTGTTTTGCATAAAACCTCGTTGTCCCTACCAATGCCATTTGAGAGAAAGAATGTAGAGATGGAATCATAATCGCTGTGGTTTTAGGGACATAAAAATTCTTGCTCTGTGATTCCTTCCTGTCTTACCTTGCAGAATTCCTAAAGTTTTATATTAGTTTCAGCCCCATTTTTATTTCTGAGTATCTTCTGAAATTTCAAAATGTAAATTTTTAAACAATTCAGGCTCACTGCTGATGTTTCTTTTAATTCCCTCCCAGCTCTATTTTGTAGAAATGAACACTGTCACATACAAAATAAGCATGGAATTTCTCCTATGCTCAGTTCCGTACTCTTTTTTTCTTTTTTCTTTTTCTGTTTTAGTCAGTTTTGCCATTTTCTTGGGTTTTTTCCTCCCCGAGGAAAGTAATCCAGTAGAACTACATACACAGCCCCTCAAAAAATGCTTGTAGCCCCCATTAAAAACTTAGAGCTGGACCTAACAGAGAGAGTAAAATGGGGTATTGCTTCAAGCACAGCTCAGCAAACGCCTGCAGCAAGCAAGGGATGGGAACAGCTCTTCTAAGGATGATGAATTAATTTTGAAGAGCAGCTAGAATGCATTTCTAATAGCCACAGCACTTCCACTGCATTTTAGATAATGTAATGAGTGCACTGCCTTCTGATGACATTTTTTATTTCCTTTTCAAGAGATGTGATTTTCCAGATGTGTGAAGACTGCCGAGTGTGTTCAGGTGTTGTGACAAAACTGTGAAGGGTTTATTTTGTTTTCGCTCTGTGTCAGTGGGGGACTCTGGTCTTCATTTAGCAACATGATGATTTTAAGTGACATCTTTGTGTCTACTCTTAGGGACAAAACACTTAAAAGAGCTACAAATCAAAAAAGAAAACAATTGACTCAGAATGAAAATATTCTTATTTTTCTGTTATACAACAGGGAGGTGTTAAACATAAGAATATATACACACATGTATTCACATATATAAACATAAGAATATATATATATATATATAAAAAAAAAAAATATAAATAGGGCCTGGGTAGCTTCAGAAAGGGAAATAGGAGGGAATTTAGTAGGAATATAGTTTTATATTTACATCTGTCAGTGTGTAATGCTTAAGGGCCATTATATTTAATACAGATATGAGCTGCTTTCAGTGTTTTCATATGCTGCTACTGCATCAATTGGCTACTGTAAGTCAGTGATAAAACAAATGGAACTCTGGACTGAGTATTGATATTTTAAAAAAAAAATTCTCTTCTAGGAGCCATTTTATTTCCAGTGTTCCGCTGAGAAATTTCAGTATGTACCAAATACAGACTCAAAATAATTAAAAAGTATTTATACTATTTATATTAGTATTTAACATTATCTATTTATGTGTATTTATCTTGGCCAATTTTATGAATGCAGCTATCTTTTGGCTATGATAATTTCTGTACAGCTACTTACAGGCTTGTCCCTGTCTGCTGTATATAAAACTATTTGATATTTTATGGATGGTGAAATATCATTTGGGGAGGTTATGCATTCATTTATCTGACCTTTATGGTTCACAGCTTCTGATGAGAACTTTTAGATATGCACAAAATTATTATATATCTCCAACATAATAGTATTTTCTTTTTATTTGTATCCTGACCTATGCACACAATTCATTGCATCATGACTTCGGTTTCATGAATAAATGAATCCTTGATGTAATTAATTTTTCAAATATAAGGAGCTGGGAATGTGGAGACAGACTTTTCAGCAGGGCTTTTTGAGAGAAGACAAAGGGTAATGGTTGACAACTAGAAGAGGGTAGATTCAGACTAAGGAAGAAGTATTTAGAGATGAGGGTGGTGAAACACTGGCACAGGCTGCCCAGAGAAGTGGTAGACACCACTGTCCCTGGAAACATTCATGGTCAGCTTGGTTTGGGTGCTGAGAAACCTGGTCTAATTGAAAATGTCCCTGCTTATTACATGGGCTTGGACCAGACGAACTTTGAAAGTTCCTTCCAATCAAAATTTCCATGATCCTGTGAAAATCTTGTAGCATTTCAGTTAATTATGTTCTAGAGAAACAGATGAAAATGTCTGGGTTTTCCCAATTTCTTCAGGTGAAATGATTTTCAAAACAGAAATCCAACCTTCTTGTAGTCCTCTTCTGTTTGAAAGAGTCAATATCACACCTATGAGTGTACCTTAAATACCACAACTCAGGTAATGATATATTTCTATAATTTTCTTAATTTCTGACAAAAAGGAACTTTAAGTATAATTTTTCAATAAGCTAAAAAAACCCTCCATTAAGACTAAAAGACAGTAATAAAGGAATTTGTGAAAACGTATTTTTTCATTATTAGAGATTATATCTGACCTTCACTGCAAATCTGCACAGTCTGCTGTAGCAATATCAGTATGCAAAAATTCATTTCTGTCCTGTCCTATTTTCTCTTGAACTACGTCAGGTAAAATTAAATGCGTATTTAAATATTTAAGTACATAAGAAATATAAGACTTATTTATCTTCCTGAAGATAAATGTGACACTTCCCCATGCTGAAGTCATCAAAAACCTCTCCAATCCCCACCATATTTCAAGGATGATGGAGAACTCCCTCATAATTACATCAGCACCCCTGGATCCATCACAGACACATAAATGTCTGACTAACCTCAGAGGTCCCTCATTCCATCCCTTCCATTCCTGAAGGTTCAGGCAACATCTCCATATCCCTCCTGGGTTATACACCCCGGTCATGACATCAGGAATCATGACATGTGATGCCATCTGAATGTCCCATCCCAGTTCTCTTTCAAATGGGATGATTCAGGGGTATATGACCAACATGTTCACTCAGAGTGATTTTCCTACCTGCTCTTAAATTATAAGGTGTTGCATGGAACCACCGTACTGACTAGAACAGTGGCTTGACTGGATAATATCATTAGACAGCAGTAGGAATAGAGGGTCATATTAGAAGAAAAGCAAGTCTCACTTTAACTGATTGAAATGCTACTAGGAGTTCAGAAACACCCAGTTAATTATTAAACAAACAAACAAACAAAATTCTCTAAAATTCATAGCCTCCTTCACTGATCTTTCACATCCCATTAGAGTACTCAAACATACGTAATACAATAAAATAAAAATATCCATTGTTGACAAAAGTCCCATAAAATACTTAGTCATCGAAATTTCAAGACCAAAATGCACTCAAGAGAATTTAGATTTTTCATACATCACCCAATTAAATTTCAAACTAGGAACTGTTCTACTCTTATTGGAATAAATTACCCTGTCTACCTTTTACCATCCCCGCATCTGATTAAAGATCATATCCCTGGAGAACAAGAACTGTTAAATCATCTTAATGCTTCATTGGGAATTATTTATAATACCAACTGAATGTGAACATTTAATTAATTTGATTTTTTTCATCTGACACAGTTGTCTTTGCCATGCTTTGCTAAGCCTTCGACTGATCCTGTTTCACAGTGCATTCTTATCTTCAGTCATACTAGTTAGGTCCAGACTTTGTACATCATGCAGCACACTAATTTGTTATTGCTCCTTCTTCTTAATTTGTACCACCTTCTGTGTCAATAACACCATTAATAACAGCTTTGAGAATGAAGTTGGACTACATGACCTCCAGAAGCCCTCCTAATTTATATTTTCCCCCACTAATGGGGCTCAAAACAGTATATAAGCATCACTTGCTAATTCATGCTCACATAAATTCAATGCAGCTTTTCACTAATTAAATGACAGCTGCATCTAGGCAGATAAAGTCTGTAGGTAACATTAAACCATGCACTGACCTATGGACCACAGACTTTCCCTGCAGACTAAATACCATATAATAATTTAAGTAAACTGCCATAACACTGTGCAAGACTATATGATTTTTAAAAATGTTAGTATCGGTAAATTTTAACACTGCAATAGTTTAGAACAATAGCATTCACAGGAAATAAAGGAAATTTGAGAAGGACAATTTGCGCAAGAAAAGAAGCATGTCAGAAGAAAACAAACACATGGTGTTGGTTTTGCACGGCCTGGTTTTTGGTAGCAGGGGGGCCAAAGAGGTGACTTCTGTGAGAAGCTGCTGGAAGCTTCCACCATGTCCAGCAGAGCCAATCCCTGATGGCTCTGAAGATGACCATGCTGCTGGTCAAGGCTGGGCCAATTAGAGATGTTGGTAACACCTCTGTAATGACATGTTTAAGAAGAAATCACAACAAAAGTAGTGGCGCAGATTTATTTCCAGCTAGAGAAGAGGAAGAGGTGAGAACACGTGAGGGGAACAACATGGAGACACAAGGTCAGTGGAGGAGAGGAGGTGCTCCTGGCACTGGAGCTGAGATTCCTTTGCCAGCCATGGTTCAGACCATGGTTCAGCTGTCCCCTTCAGCCCATGGGGTCCAGGGGGATGCAGAGATCCACCGCCTGTGGGGAGGTGCCCATGCCGCAGTGGGCGGATGCCTGGAGGAGGCTGTGGTACAGTGAGAGTCGCGGTGGAGAGAGGGTTCTGCTTCCAGGCTGGAGCAGCCCTGCCTTGGAGGAGTGCACCCCATGGAACAGTGACCCACTCTGCAGGAGTTTTGGGAGGACTGTCTGCCTGTGGGAGGAATAGGGGCTGCACGTTCTCTTTGCACTGCTGCCACTCGTGGCTGCACTCCTGCAACATGACCACCTGTCTCTAATCTTCAGTTTTTTCATACGGAGAGCCATGGACACGGGTCCACTCTCACGAGCAGCAGTCCTCCCAAAACTTCTGCACACACAAACAGAAAGAAAGTACAAGAAAAAGGAAGAAGAAACAGTTCAACCTGGAGATTTTGAGAGTTTTTAAAAAGTCAGCAAATTAAAATACTTCTGCAACAAGTCAGTTGAAGTTTGAGTTTTTAGATCTGGAAAATGTGATTTCCCACTGGATAAAAATTTATTTTCAATACACACCATAAAGCCAGCTGCAAGAATACTTCCAATGCACCTTTTTACACACCAGCACTAGAAACTCTGGAAGATTACAACTCGGTTGATGATATTAGATATGATTGTCTTTTTCAATATATTCTCCAAAAAACAACAGGGACAGAACACATTGAGAATGGCTATATGGAAGGGCCAAAGAATGTAATCTGGTCCTCTGTACATTGCATCAGCTGATTCAGAAATGCTCCTATTTGCAGTCAGGGGCAGGGCCGGAACAAGCGAGGACCTGCATTTCATCACCTACATTATACTACACGCCACATCACCACAGAGAACTCCCTTTAAATATTAAAATATTGTAAGTGTTCCTTTCCAGGATTCTTGATCTGACTTGGAATTTTCAAAGCCTACTTCCACCTTCAATCAGTGGTATGTAAACATCAGATTCGGTAATTTGTTTTGTTTTATATAACTTCAAAGTCTCAGTGTGACCCACAAGTTTCAAAGTGATATATCAGAACACTCGTACAACATTGGTAACTGTTATCAGGCAACAAAGTGCTCTCTGAAAATCACTGCTTCAAACGTCATAAACATCCTATGACAAGTTCAGCTTTTGGTGCTGCTTTTATTTACCCATAAACAATTACACTGCATTCACTGCAACTGTTATCACTCATGCATTTGATATTAGTAGGAAACATCCTGAAGCAAGAAATTTCCTATTAAACTGATGAATCACTAGCTTTAGGGCTGAATTCTGATCTTTGATGGGGCATAAACTCAGCCTCCATGGGGAGACTTCAAGCACTGCTCTTTTGTGCAAATTTGCCTTCAAGGTAGGATTCTCCGCATTAAGAACAGTCTCATCTTTTTTAGGACACTGGCAACTACAGTTATCACTCTTCCCATTATTATTTCATAACTCTGTTTCACAGGTAGGAGATAGCTTTGGGGCAGTCATTTATTTCATTATCATGTATTTTTCATTTCAAGCTCGAACATATATTCATTTGGGAGAAGGGGAGACTTGGACAGATTTGAATAAGGGAATAAAAACCTGACACCTACTTTTTTAATCATACTATTTAAAAAAAAAAAAAAAAAAAAAAAAAGGAAAAGTAAGAAAGTAAGACTGCTTCCTGTGGCAGTAGATCAGTATAAATGCAAAAGGAAGCTCAAAAGAATGCCTTTTTTTCCCTGTGGACTGTACTCAAGCTTACCTGCAAGACCTTGAAATGGAAAGACCTGACATGTTTCCCACTGATACTCAGTAAAAGGAAGACATTCCTTTTTAAACAATTCAAAAAGTCTTGGTACTAAAGTAGACAACGTCAATCATGTCTTCACTATCAGTTCCAATGATTTTCAAAGAATGGTATCCAAATCACCCTGTTAGGTAACACAGGATTCCTGATGGGAGAGAGAAATGTGCACAGCAAGATCACACGAATTTTCCTGAAAGATCCCGAAGTCAAAATACCATGAAATTATTAAAATTAGTAACTCCTCTGGTATATAAAGAATGATGAACAACAGATGAAAGATAAAAACATAAAAATATGGTTTTCCTGCTTACTCACTCCTCCCCATATATGAAAGATAAAACACTGTGTATTGTATTGTAACAGAATTCACTTCTATAACAGAACCCTCACTACAGCAAGAAATGTGTATTTTGGCCATAAATATTGTTTTTATTATACACTGCAATGCACAAGACACAACTCCCTGAAGTACAAGTAAATTGCTGCATTTAAAAAAAAAAAAAAAAGAAAAGATACAATATGGATCTACCTTTTTGTGGCAGGTCATTTTTAAACATGTTCATTCAAGTTAAACTTTTTCAGCATATGTACCAAAATAAGTATGTTCGATGATATACAGAATATAGTAACTTAGAAGAGGAACATCTATGTATATGTTGCATATTTGAAAAATACAGGAAAGAGGCTTGGAATACTCTCAGGAGCCAAAAAGTACAACAACTAGGAAGTTCTTTCTGAAAACGGAAATAAGTTAGAGAATCATGGGAATCTATGAAATTTTCCCTCCTTTTTTTCATAAATTGTTATGTTCATTATAGACTTAATTATTAATTCCAAGCAATTCATTCCAGTACCAAAAGATATAGGTTAATATTCAACATATATATTTAATAAAAATGAAAATATAGTTGAAAAACATGACATTTACTACAGATTAGAAATTTGTGTTCCAATGAAACTTCTCTAAGCTTCTCAAAATGTTCCCTACATGGATCTATCAACAGTCCTACTCTGACAGTCTTTCATAATGAAAGATATAATTTATATTAGCACAGATTTCTTTCCCTCTAATAGTCTCAGGCAGCGTAAGAGCAAACTACCCTGTCAAAATGTCTCCTCTGTCTATATCAAAGACCAGAATAAGGCATTGTCAGTGCAGCTAATACCCATTACAGTGAGAAACCAAAACAAACAAAAACTCAATAGAATCTATGTCATATTTCCAAGAATTAGAGTAACTGGCACAGATGCAGCCCAAGTTCTCAAAGAGCTCAAATCGACCATTGGCGTTCTCCAGATTTTTGCCTCTAGTGGAACCCCTACACTGACTCCAGTCGCATTGTGAATTCACACTTTGTGCAGACACTTGCTCCCCAAAGGGACCCATCATTTTACAGCCTTCATGTGAATCCAGTAAAATAAAATAGAAAGTGCTACTGTCACTCAGTGCGTGATCAATAATTGCACAAGGAGCACAGCTCTGTTAGTCACAACTGCAAACTGATATGAGACCGCATGAAGGAAATGTCCAATAAATCACTTGTGCTAATCAGGGACACAATTCTTGCCAGGAGATACAACTGGCTGCTCCCAATTAAACCCTAGGTACTACAGGGCAGCTGCAGACTTCCAGTGTTGCGTGGCTGGTTTCATGCTAAAGAGACATGTCTTGCAATACTTAGTTCTTTCCATCAAATAACTGAAAAACTTCAATCTTCCTTTCCTTAGGCTGTTGTAGCTTGTGCAGGAAAGAGTTTATAAAACCAAGACAAGAAATTACAGTAAAAAATTTGGAAAAGGAGCAAGATGCAAAGAGGAGATGAGAGGAAACATTAAGAAAGGAATTCAGGATAAACGAAAATTAAGCAATTGAACAATTCAGTGCATAGTGGAGTTGGGGATTACTTGAACACAAGGAAACAGAAAAACATAGATTTAGGAAGAATCTATAAACAAGATGTGGAATCATTGGAAATAAAGTGGACACCAATATAAAGAGGAGGAAAGAATTGAGCAGTGAAGCAAAATTACTACAAATAAGGTGGGGGTACAGACAACAAGATGAGAAGACAGGCAAAGCAATATGAAAACTAATGGGAAAGAGCATGCTTAGTGTGGGGCTACTCAGTTGTCCAATAAAAGCACTGCAACATTTGTCCCAATACAACAAGCTGTTGACACCTGCAAATTAAAGTGCACAAACAGGCTGCAATATATCAAACTAAAAGGATTCTTGGGAAAAGGACAGTGAATGAAAACCTGAGAGACTTGTATTAAATTACAAGTTTGGCCATTATCTTCCTATGAGATATAAAAAATGGGAATGTAATACCTCCTACATTGTTGTGAGGATAAAAGTCATTAATTATCATCAAGTGCTCACACATTACATACGGTGGGGGGAAGGAAATAAGCAAGCAGAATATAATTGCTGTTGTAGGATAAAGAGTGCAAAAGGTCTATTACTGATTGATGGACTACAGGGTTACAAATTGATTGTTTTATCTGAGAGACTGAGAAATCCAAAGGCCAGGGAATGATTGGCCTGCACGTGCTTTTTTATTTTTTTAAGTACAAGCGAACACAGTCATTAGATTCGAAAAGGCCGATCAAGACAGCAGATGAAAAATGAGAGAAGGATCTCCTGAACGTGGTATGCAAAGAGGAAGAAGGAGAGCAACTGCAGCATATAAACATACACCAGAAAAATACACAGATTTTAAGAGGATTGCTCTTCTGAAAAAGCTGTAATATTCCAAGGATGAGTGGAGACAAAAACTGGCAGGCAGAACCTGTGAGATTAATTTCTTCTAATTCCTCAACATACAAAAGTTAAGATTTAAAAGGATCTGTTAGAGGAACCTGATCAACACAGAGAAACGCACACTTACAATTGATTCCGGTGACCTTAGACATCTGTCTCAAAACAAACTGAACAGCTCTCTAGAGACACCCACAGTGATTAGCTTAGATATCTAATTTTAATAAATTAATTTCTGCTACTAATTATTCTTGATTGTACTGAAAGATAAATATAATACCATTTCCTGTGAATAAATGAAGGCTCACAGCATGGAAGAGGAAAAAAATGTGGACTTCTAAGAGACAGAAATGAATGGATTGCAAGTACAGTTTTACTAACCCGTGGTTCAGAGATGATTCTATTAAAATTTCTCAATATTGAAAGAAAAAAGCTGTCTCAAGCATTTTTTTTTCAGGCAGGAATAGGGAAGAAGAGTCTGTGGTGTTTACATACATAGTTGAGATCTGGATGAAGACCTTCTCAAAAAAAATCACTATCAGATCACTGACTCTTGTATACTTACCACTTTTCAACAATAAGGGTTATTATAAACTTCATTCTAATGGTTCAAAAACACATAAAAAGAAATGAAGCTGAAATAGAAATAAATAAGGATAACTGGTCTGACAAAATCTGTTTTCGAGGGTGTGTGCATATATTTTTTTCTTGGAAGGAAAAAATTGTCCTGAGGAAAGTTTAAAAAAAGAAAAATAAAGATAATAAACTCTGGAACAGTATTTCCTTTCTTGCCTTGCCTAACACATTTGGATTTAGGTTGCAGAAGTAGTAATCTGAAAATCTTTCCCAGTACTAGTTAATAATAACAGATACATCACAGTCTTTTACTTCACACCACAATCCACCTGCACTATGTGATACATTTAGATTAAAAATCCAGTATTTAAGCTCTGTTCCTGTAGCAGCTCTGTTTCCAGAGAAGAGAAGCACCTGCCATCCCAGTGAATTTAATAACAGAACAATATATTTCAAATTTAGAGCACTTTTAATGAATTTTTCTTAAATCATGCAAACTTTAAAACTCAGGAGAGTGGTTTGTTGTATCTGAATTCAAGTACTCATAACTCTATATAACCATATGAAATGGTTCTGCTCGACATGATCTATGTACCTGCTTTAATTGCCTTACAGCAGAAGCATCAATTACAATAGTGATGCCATCAATCTCTAAAGTATACTTGATTAAAAAGTGCAAATGAAGCATGCTGGCAATTCTGATTAATACATTTACAACGTTTTTCTATGGTTTTGTAAATTAACTATATAATGAAGACAAGCAGTTGTATTATCTCCAGTGAAGGTGAGGGTAACTTTCATTCTCTCCTGAACACATTAGGATTTTTAACAGTTAATGGCAGATAGGAGACTTCCAACCTTTTAGAGTTTTAGTGAACCAGGAACTGAAGTATCATACATTTAGTCTAAATCTTGTGATTGGATTTTCCGTTTTCCCAAATCTTATTACAGTCACATAAATGATCACAAAGTGAATGAAAATAATTACTCAGTAACATCTTACATCTTCTTTCTCCTCCTGTAAAAAATTTATTACAAAGAATACAGAACAACATAATATAATCTTGGAAAATAAGGCCAGAAGATGGTTCCTTCAGAGTAAAGTGAATTATTTACATTTATCATTTTGATTCTCCAATCCTATAATTATGATTTTATTACATTTCAAAAAGTGAATTATACTGCTGTCAGGATCTTCCTTCTCCCAGCACTTTCACTGCCTGACCAGTAATTCAAACTGTATGAGAGGAGACAGACTTTGAGAATTAGAACATAAAATATTGCCTGGCTCTTGAGGAAACTTTTAGACATTTTTAAGTTTCTTGCTTTTTTACTTCTGCCAAACCTTTAAATGATAGCCTCAGAGTTTCATTAATATTTTCAATCCCCTAATTTTCTGAGATTACAGGCAATGAAATGAAATTAAACATATTACTTACATCGTTCTGATCGTCTTTTGCATTGTAATAGATTATATCATTATTCTGAAAGAAAGAAAAAGAATTCTGTTAGTTTGAAAGCAGAGAACAAATTTATGTCTCAATAATCTCTACTATTGTAAAATACATTTTGAAATAAACCCACAACTCTTTATGAAACTCTTTGAAGTATGACAGACTCTGTTCTTTGCTCGCTCTCTGTTCCACGCAAAATTTCCCATGCTCGTGCTTAACTTCATTCATTCAATGCTTCTTCTGTGAGAAGCTACACAAGTCACTCAAAACACAGCTAGAAAAGCACAGCTAACATTGGACAAACTCCAGAGCTCATAAAAAGGCTTCCATAAGCCATTTCTTTCACAGACATGTGACTTTCACTGTGCAATTAGGGGATTTATGCACCATGACATCCAGCAGGAATAGATCCAGCGAGGCACAGCCTTTGCTAAGTGGGGTAAGTATTTGTTGCACACACTATTGTTTTATTCACCTCCCACCGTGAAAATAAAATCTGTGAAAATACAACACAGGAGAGTCTGGCTGTTGGAGTGCGGAGCAGATCCTGGCAGCTCTGTGGGAACACTGTACCATGTAATTCAGGCAAAGTAAAGAAGGAGAAGATTGCTAGTTCCCCATCCAAAATTAGTCAGAAATTCCATTCAGTGTTAACATCTATAGCAGTTTGAAAATTGGGGTATGTCCTATGGAATGCAGCTTCGTTTTCTCTTTAAATATTTTTGAACCATTTAAAAGCCTTGAAGATTTAAGTTCACTGGAGAAATTTTCCACTAAGTAGAATTGTTGCAATGTGCCCAGAGGTTTTAGAATAAAATCAATCAATTTTATGTGCATTTCTGTATGAAATAGAGACATATATGAACACAGTAGTTTTAAGTCCCTTTACAGATTTTGAATAAGAAGTTACATTTTTTCGTGTCCAGTACTGTATATATAAATAGATAATTGCTGTTGACCTCCAAAAATTGTCTCAATTTCTTTTTTCAGCTCTGTTTATTGTAGTATCTTTGGATTTATGTATCTAAATAAAAAGTTGAACACAACAAAGTGTTTTCTTTCCTAAATACCAGGAAATAATGTTTTCAGTGATCATTTTTCAAGTGGGTAAGCCAATGACAATTATTACTTGCTCTAAAAAAGTACCATGACATGTACTACAAGGTAATGCAGTTCATCTTTACAAACCATCATTTTACTCACTCCATAAATAATGACATCATTTATTCTTCTTTGTGACCTTTTAGAGAGTCAAACATGAAATATATTACAGATGAGCTAAATGCCATTTTGAGGCAAATACCATTAACATGAACTCATCCTTTTCCCTTTTCCCTCAAAATGAATTTTCCCACTTTTCCATCAAGACACTCTTCTATCCATAGGTCAGGTGGTTTGGAATCAGTATCTGGATAACAAAGCCACATTTCAGGGCATTACAGACGCAGGAGGAAATTCTTTTCATCATTAAAGACTGATGATAATTGCTTATTCACTTGATTGTTGTAAAGAAAAGACCATACAATGCTTGTGGAAGCTTTTGAGGAAGTCAGAAGATGCAAAAGATTCTGTTTTCTTTGGTTTCTCTTCACGTTGTAAATGGCTGTGTACAAAATAACTATTCTGTAAATAATGTGATCAGTTCAAAAGCCCATCTGATTCTTTAGCAGCAAACATTTGAAACTGCAAAGGATCCAGTTCTGAGTGGTACGAGCCAGAAATGTTAACACAAGTGTTTCATTACAAGGTGGTATGTTTACCAAAAAAAAAAAAAAAAAAGGTTTTACATTTTGGTTTTTTACCACAACTCCTTAGGTCAGGTTGCATTAGAGCAGTTCCCTTGCAATCTCATCCCTAGAATGTTTTGTTCAGGAAAAATGAGAGCAGGAGAAGCAATACAGACATACTTAACTGGATATATTGTTTTTGTTTACTACCTTCATTTTTAAAAGGAACATTTTCAGGAAAAGCAATTTCTATTAGGGTCTCTCTTGTATTGACTGTCATCTAGATATGAGTTTATTTCCTGAGCCCCTCCCCACTGCTCTTGTTTACCCTGCCATCAAATCATTATTGTATAGGATTTTTAACACTTTCATCAACAGATACGACTCTGTTTATCAACTTAAACAAAATTATTCTTTATTTTCACAATTATATTTTCCATGTCTTTTATATTTTTATTTGTTTGTTTAAATTTCTCAAAGCTGGCATAGCTTTACTATGTATCTCTACTGGACTGAACAGTATTTTTTAAATCACCTATTAAAGAATTACGTTTCAGGAACATGATATATTTACAAGTTAATGAAAATAAACACTCCGGGCCCAAATGACTTAGATATTTTTTGTTAGGCTATTCATATCTTGTAGTCCATTACCCTGCCTGGAGATATTACCTATATAATGCATAAACCGACAATGACATTGGATATATCTCACTACTCTTAATACAGAAAATATGAGATATCCAGTGCTACAACACATTGAATGCTGAATGTTCACAAATTAGATTGATGGATCACTCAGATCTTTAGAGGACGATTTTTCATAATTTAACCACTTCTAGTTGACAAGAACAAATTGCTTTGTTGCTGGCTCTCAAGTGAGTAGTTTAGTTATTTATTAACTTCTTGACACAAAGAATTTGAATCTTCCCATTGTTGTACACTTTTGCCATCAAGTAATACTGCACACTTGGTCAGCAAACCGAAGGTACAGTGACGACAGACTCGATTTTTTTTCTTCCTTTCTTTATCCAGTAATGCCATGGGAGAGAGTGGGTAGAGAGTCACTGTTACTCCTGTTCATCAATGAAGGGATTTGGTAAAACAGTCCTGAAGCTGAACTTATGAAAGAATGACTTTAGGAGACCATATGCATAATTTAAAAACTTTATTGTAGTATCAGTATATGAGTTCAAAAAATCTCTGCAGCTGGGATGGTGAAGGGTGGTTTTCACCATCTTTAATTCCCCTTTCAAAGCAAAAAGTTCCACACTTTTACCAGTAGAATTATCTGCTGAAGTGAGATAATTCCACTGTTTTGACATTGCTTTTCATTTCAAAAGTTCTCTGTTTTCCAGCTCAGGGTATAAAACAATTCCACTGGGAAACATACATATTTGGTACTATTAATAAGTCCTTAATTTTTACCACTAAAAATCCAAAGTTTATGGTCTCTATAATTTCTGTGTCTAGAGATTTGAAGACACACATAGAAGCATGAGAAAATATCATCATTCAAAATATCTGCAGATGACATTTGAGCTCAGACCAACAATAACTTACACTCATGTTTTGCTTCTCTACAGAGCAACTTTACAGACCCAGTCTATTGATTCAACAAGTAAATACCTAAACTCAACTCAGGATCAAATGAATGAAGCTGACGTTGGCTCTTCATCTCAGGAAATAATGCTTTTTTCAATCAAGTTCTTCCAAGAACAACAAGGAGGGATTACATTGCAACAAGACATATTGGGCACTGCAGATAATTACGAATAGCAGAAATTTTAATTGTACATCTATGTCATTTTGCTGCTAAGAGATATACATCCTCCTTTGCCAAGTGCCAAAATGAAAGCTCCTGCTCACTGCTGCCATGCAGTGGTGTCTGCAGGAAAACCTCCTCTCTAAAGCTCATGCTTGAATTACAAGAACTTTTCATTCTATATGTGCTCCACCAACAAAAGATTGGTTTTGAAGCATCTTTTTCAACAGACATCCACGGCAGTCTATTCAGAAATGTTGCTTTCACTGAAGCTGTGGTTAAGATTACATAAACCCTCAGGTCTACCCATGGGCTTCCTAGAGACTCTAAGAACCCAGATGCTGTGATGCAGCCTGAAATGGTGTTAGGCCTACAGTGGACATTGGCCCGAAATGAATCCTAGAACTTTATGAGACTCTGTAATGAACTACAAGGAAATAAACAGATTATTTGACAAAATTAAATAAAAGGGGAGGAGAAGAAAAAAGGTTTTCTGCAGCTTTTCGTATAGCAAGAAATTAATATAATGTATTAATTTTGAAAGATATCACAATTATCCTTTTTCCCTAAAAGCTGTGTTTCCAAAACAATTGTAGGTAAAATGTAAAAGTAAAAAAAATTACACTTTTAGCCATTACAGAGATGCTAGAAGATAATGAACTCCCTTAGAAAGGAAAACAGAAGAGTGCTTATTAAAGGTCTCCACAACTCAAAGATTTTCTTCAGTAAACCACTGGAGGCAAACCTAAAATTAGTGTAGCTTATATTGCAGATATATATTACTGCATAATTTTTAGTGCATGTTTTAAAATCTGAAATTAAGGTCAGATATGTTTATTTGGATTTTATTTTAAAACAGGATACTTCCCATGATTTCTAAGAATTTTACCCAAGAAGTAAAAAGCACCCAGAGTGAGTCAATGTATAAAAGCTGCTCTGTATTGCAGGCAATCTGCAAGTAGTGAGGTCTCTTTTAGTTTGCAGATAAGAGGTAGAATAAGAAATCAAAACCCAAGAGAAACCAAACTGTAATGCAAATACATGTCTGATCTTGACTCTTCAGTTTAAAAATAAATTCTTAGAATTACAGATACAAATTTGGAGAACATTTAAAAATTATATTAATCCTGTGTGCTTGGAAAGACATTCACATTAGTGAAATAACCAGGAGTCCTTTAGCATGAAGCAATAAAAATATTAATAATACTGGTCCATTTCACTCTTTATAGGCAGACTAAATGCCTACAAATGTGACAAAGCATTTCATTAAATGTTGGTAAAACATCTGCTTTAATTTAAAAAAAAAAAAAAATCCTTGTATCCCCTTGGGTAAAGAAGTGTATTAAAAAAGTTCACTCTAATACCTTTGGGGTAATTAAGGTTTAAACCCATCCTAATAAATCCTATGATAAATAAGCCAGGCAGTTTTACTTTAATTCCTTATACAGTCTGACGTGCAGTTTAAGGCACAATTAGACTCTTCAGAAAACAAAGCTAAATATGGCCTACCACACATAAAAAATTACATCTATTTTTAAAGAGGATAATGTTAGGGAATAAAAGCCTGTAAATAGGCAAACAAAAAAGGGGAAAGTGTCAGCTACTACAACCTCTTTTGTTATAGCTTTGTGACTTTATAGAAGTGAAATGACACAGAT
Source organism: Acanthiza pusilla (assembly GCA_036630365.1). Taxonomy (NCBI): domain Eukaryota; kingdom Metazoa; phylum Chordata; class Aves; order Passeriformes; family Acanthizidae; genus Acanthiza; species Acanthiza pusilla. The sequence goes on from JAXCHO010000079.1 coordinate 43,541,393, forward strand.
AAAATAAGGGGATTAGCAGCTAATAACTTTTTTCCTTCAGTATCCATGTGTAAAACCAATGACTTATCACTTGTCTTTAAAGTGAACAAAAGATCAGGCAATATAGTAAACCAGCTGAAATTATAACTACGGTGTATGCATGCAATTATAATGTCTCAACATGGGCTGTAAGAAATGGGTTAGAAAGTGCATTTAAAATATATCTTGAAACTGGACATAGAAACAAGATATTTTAAAAATGAAAATAGTAAAATAAAAAGCCAATCAGTGAAATAACATTCCATCAATAAATATGTCCCTATATTATCCATAATATGGACAAATGAGTCATTCAGGTTAGACATTTTTCTCCCAAACATAATTAGATTAAATAACTGCTTTGTCAGAATATTAAATTTCATACACTAATTAAAACCTTCCAGGTCTGCACTATAATTTATGATAAGCCTTTTTCATCAGATTTGTGCAAAGGGCTTTTCTCAAGATTCCACTGAGACTAATAATTGAAATGAAAAGATGAAGGTGAAGATTACAGGAAATAACATAAAGGAGCATTAAAGGTGCTGCATACTCCTTGTCATAGAATATTCTTTCTTTTCAATGGCAAGAAAGATCAACTTTTTCAACATTAATTTACAGGTTATTCACTGAAAATATCAATCCAGAAGCTTTCAAATTTATAGACAGTTTTCATGAGATGGTCACTTGTCCATTCTCAGATGCATCAGAGTGATTAATAAAATGAGTAATTTATCAATCATCTGCATGCTTGACAGCAGGACTAAAAAACACAAGTCTCACATAAACAGATGATTTATCGAATAAGTGTAAAGCACACACACAGAATCCAGATAAAAATACACTGTATGAAAGATAACCTTTCAAGCCCTTGACATCGATTCTGAGGAGTTTTGATCTGAGACTCGATCCAAAGATTGCAGTGCTGACGGTGGTCAGATTTTAGGCAGCTGAGTGAAAAACCGAGATCTTCAAAGAGTTCATTGAAGTCTAAACTTGGAAGAATCGAAAACTTCGGAAATATCTGAGATTCCAACATAAATATACTCTGGGTATCTCACGTCCCATGTCCCCCAGGCTGGGCCCCGCCAGTCACCAGCTCTGTGAGCAGCTCGGGTCTCAGCTTTGTGCACAGGGACTTTGTGCACAAGGATGCTGCGGCCACAGCTCATCCACTCCTTGGTGCACCTGATGGCCTGACCCTCACAGTGACACATTGCCTCGTGTCCCTCTCCTCACCGTGACAATATCTGATTTTAACCATTAAAATTTAATTTGGCTGAATTTAGCCATGCTTGATTTAATTTGTCTTGTGCAAATTACAATTTGTAAAGCTGAGTAAGAAGTTTTTTACATCATGTTCAAATCTCTGGAGGAAACCCTGCTATTTTTCATGGGGTAAAATAAGTAGGGTTTTTTTGTTGTTTTGCCTCAGTACGCTTATAATGCTACATTATGCATTTACTTAGAAAAAAGGGAAATAGTGAAGAACATTAAGGTTGCATGCACAACCTCAAAAAGAAGCATAATAATAATAGAGTACTGATGTCTTCAGATCTCTGGAATTCATCATAGACACTCTAAAGAATAGGAAAAATTTCTCCATGTCAAACAAAATTCCCCAACTTTCTGATATTTTTCATTGTAAGAATATTGTTAGAAACTGCCGTTGGACTACTTAAGCTGCCAGGATGATACCCAACTTCATGAAAAACGTTGAGAATACATTTTAAGTGCTAATTGCACTTTGACTGTAGAATTAAGAGACAAAAGTAGTTTAATGTGTGAGGTTAAAAGTAATAGAGCCCAAAAGGTGATGAGAAATACGTCAGACAAACACACACCCAAATATAATTGTACAGAGCTGTCTGTTCTTCTGAAAGAATACAACAAACTCCATGAGTAACTTCTGCATAAAGACATCCTATAGCTCAATGGCCTGCAGTCAAATAGCAACCTCTGTTGGACATGCAGATAACTGTTAATATAAAAATAGAATTTTGGCAATTTTCCTACTGGTAAGGATAGTAATTTTTTTAATGGATTGTTTTTAACTTTGGGGATTTCTACATTTACTTTAATTTTTTAGTGCAACTGGTGAACCAAGCAAATCAAATGTGGCCACCAATTAAGCATTTTCTGTTGCAAAGCATCAAAGTCCAAATAATTCATGCAGGCATGAAAGATTAGTGACTGAAAATTTAATGATGCAAAACCACATCTCTGGTATAGCTGGCTATATCATGGACTGACTGTCATTTTAGTTAGTCAAGCTGAAAAATTATCTTCAAGGATGATATTTTGATCCACAGTAAAACCTAGGAATTTGTGTACTTGCATGTGTCACAAATGACCAGGAAAGAAGGGGAGTCTTCTGGAGTTACCAAGTTTAAAAGAAGTGGCTACATATGTAAAGAGATAGAAATAACCATCCTCTCTATTCTTCCTCCAGTCCTCTAAGTCAAAAGCAAGGAAGACAGAGACAACCCTGAGAAACAAAAATATTTTAAATCCATTTTAGTTTTGGTAAAGATATTCTTCCAAAAGGTTCAGGAAACTGCTAATCTTCTCATCACAGTAATTTCCTCAAAGTATAAGCAACTGCGAATGGCTTCTTTTTATAAGGCAAAATGCAAGTGATTACAAAGCAGATTTCCAGGTGGGAAAATGAAATTAATTTGTTAGCAGCTAATTAACCTCTATATCACCCTATCTGATCAGTTTAATTAAAGCACCAAAGTATGTTTATTATAATTTATTCAGCACTACTTTCTTTTGTTGATGAAAGAACACAAAAATAAAATAAATAATAATAAATTCTAAAAAAAAAAAAGTCTAAACTGATTGCATATTATCTAGATTGTAAATACTGTGACCACTACAGTACAGGAGCCTAATTAAACAACTTGGACATAAGTTTAGTACAGATTCATAGGAAACTGGCATTGTGAATTCATACTTATGGAGGTGCTGGGATGTAATGAACCGCTTGCAGCATCATAACTGAATACAGAAAACATGCCAGTTCTCCAACTCCAACAAGTCTGCAAAAGCCTTTGAGAAAATTATTTTCTAACACCCAACAGGCAAACATTTAGTAGAATTTGCCCCGAAAAATTGCGTGTGCATTTATTCCATTGCCTCAGTGTTCTATCCATTATAGCCAACGAGTAAGACCATGTTTAGCAATGCTGCAATCAGTTGTTACAAAAAGGAATAAAATTTCAGGCATATGTCACTACAATGGGGTAAAAACTCAAGAGGGTATCTTGGTGATCCATAAGAGTAGCTGAAGTATGTATATTTCAAGGCTTATCTTCACCAAAAAAAAAAAAAAGTATCACAAGAAATATATCATACAAAGTCATTGTAACTATATTCTAAGCAAAAATACAAAGATAATATTAATGTCTTTTATGAATCTCACTGGAATAGAAAAATGCTAACATTTTGCATAATTTGCCTCAAACTGCATCAGGAGAAAGCCTTATAAAGCTTTTTCCATACTCTTTTATCCACATGTAAAAACTCAAATATAAGAAGATTTTAAGATATTTCTACAGGGTATTACAAACTGTGTAACACAGGAAAAATGAATTTTCACATATAAATTATGAAAGTATGATCCACACTTTGGATCATACTTTACAATGCTGACACTGACCTGTAAGGTTAATGATCTCTAACATATATTTTTAAAAGCACTGATTTATTTTCCTGCCTAGATCAATTCTTCATTGAGTTTATTTGATCACTTAAAGTGTGTCCACAAACTCCCCCAAAACCCCAAACCAATTCCTAGATCTCATCTTACAATTTGCATGAATATTAGGAAAAAACCCAACCAAATCTCTCCATTTCCTCCTAAATCTGAAAAGTACCATTACGAAAGGTAATAAAGTTCAAAACATGTCAGGCCATGTTTTCTTTTCAGACTGCTTTGGCTTACCCACGTAACAAATGTCTGGCTTATCGACTGTTAATTGTTTTAATGGGCCTCTTATAAAGACAAATCTTCCTTGAGAATTTAATTTAAATTATTTTTCTCTATCTCTGATGTCTTAGAAGGAAAGCAACTCTGGACAGCAATTAGCGGGCTCTAAGAAAGATCCCATGCTCACCTAATTAATAAAGAACAGAAGGAATCATAATTTAATTATTCAGCTTTGGCAGCTGTTTTGTGCACGTCTTGCGCTCAATCATTGCAAAAAAGCAAAGCTTCAAGAGCACACCTTATTTCAGAAGTAGTTCAGTAACATGAGACAAGCCAGCAGCTAGAAAATATTCATTTTACTATTTATAATAAAATGATGAAGACTTTTTCAGTTAATCACTACAAGCAAAAAGCTCATATCAAAAATAATTAGAACAAAATTACTTTTCTTTTCAATTATTGATGTTACACTGGTATGCCAGAAGTCATGCAGAAGAGAAGTAAAATTTTAGAGTTGGATCAACACCTTGCTATTATGTTTCTCATTCTTGATCTTAACAACTGCAATAAATGAAAAGGGATTTGCGGTTTCTTCGTGGATCACAACAGGGGCTTTTCACTCATCAGGTATTTGATGTTTATACCACAAACTGCAAAGAAATACAGATACACCGAAAGTTCTGACTGAGGTTTCAGGAAAAAGCACCTAGATGAGCATTTGCACTGTCACAACCAGAAGCTGCCTAATTTCAGGGAGTCCCATACAGCTCTGGACAGCAAACTGCAATTTAAAAAGACTTCTTTTTTCTTTTTTTTTTTTCTTTTCTCTTTTTTTTTTTTTAAATAAGTGTAAGTATAAGGTACATGAGGGTGTGCCTTCTTTTCACCACCCAGTCTTGTCCTTTTTCTAGAGATAGTAGAGGGGTTGTTTCTTGGTTTTGCCTTGTTCCGGAGCACTATAAAGCAGAGGTAAATACCACTAAAATAAATGTTCTTTGAAAGCAGGGAGCAAACAAAAATAAAGGAAGCCAGACACTAGCTACATCCTTCAGTGCTTTTGTGGAAGATGTTAATATTTCAGCACTTAATAAAACAGAACAGTCCAACATACAAGTAGTAGGAGGAAAAAAACAAAAACCCAAACAAAACCAAAATCAAATTCTTCTTAGTCGTGTTTTCACATAATTTATGTAAAGAATTTCCAGCAGTACAAACTGAGAAATAAATAGTAAAAAACAAGATGCTCAAACACAAGTTTATAGAAAGAAAAATAAGCAAAATTAGAAATCGATGCTGTGAATGGCTTATTTAATAGTTTTGTTTGGCAGTTCGTCTGGAATTGAGTCTAGAAAGGACAGTATCTTTTAAACATGGCTGTAAACTTTTTCTTTCATGTTTGAGAATTTTTTTTTCCTTTTGTTGTATTTTCTCTCTGAGTAAAACAGGAATAAGAGATCATTATATGCTATATACACCATGCAATGGTACGAGCAGTCAGGATCCAGCATCCATAGTCATCTAGTTATGGATTTGCACATCCTTTTAGTTCAAAAACTGCACACAATCTAAAAAATATTTTAAATTTTATATATATGAATCTTACTCTAGGCAGAGACTCACTGAAGTTCACAGTATTTTAGCATTCCCATCAGAATCTATGGTAACACATGTAAGTTTGGGCCCTTACACTGTATTATTCACTTTCAAATTCTTGTACAAATCAGCACTCCTCTGAAATTCATCTCTTTATTAAAATTCAGGGTGGACAGACAGATATATCACAGAAGTGTGACGATGTGAAGAAAGAGCCAATGTGAGAAATTTTGAACAAGTTAAATAGCTCTCTCTTGTAAAAAAATGAAATTAAGGCAGGTATTTGTTAAAAAAAAGAGAGTTGGAGAGGCTCCTGCAAACCTAATGATGGACACTGAAAAAAGAGCTTCGAACTGGAAGATCATAGTGAAGAACAGAGTATGAAGTAAATTGCAAAGTATATATTAAACTGATTTTAGTTTGAAGAAATGCATCATTTTGTTCCCCAAAATTTATGCTGTGCTGCTTGAGACGATTTCAGCTCAGCTCTCCACAGCACCATTACAGGGGATTACAGAAGTGTGAACTGAGATTGCAGAAAGCACAAGAGAGAGAAACTACAAGAGTTTAAAAAGGGATAATGGAAGACGGGAAACTTAGGCTGAAGAGGACAGAAAAAGGAATGCTGCAAGAAAGGATGAAGTGTCATGTCAAGGATGATCTCATGTTCACACCCAGAGAAGGCATCGCAGTGAAAATTGAGGAGAAAGGCAGAAGACAATTGCAGCAGAGTCATTCCAAACTTTTCCCATCAATGACCTCTTTGCCAACAGCCAAAACTTCCTCGGTCTCTTCCCCCTCCCTTCCCTGCTCCCTTCTCATTTTACACAGTTCAGGTTACAAACTTTGCAATCCACCCTGCCAGAAATGGTTTTCTTTTGGTTGCACTTTGGGAAGTTTACTGAATGTGACGGGCTGACAACTGTTACAGCTCTAGGTGACTGTATGAGCAGGAATCAAACAAGAACTAGAACTAGGATCAGAAAAGTCCTCCAAAACTGTTTCAGCAGGAATTGTGCTACAAATACCTCCAAACACTTGCACCATATCTGCACTTTATCAGCGTTGTGCTAAACTCCACTATCCTGCTGAGACCAGCACAGTCTGTGTGCTATTTGGACGTAATTAATTAAAAACAACAGGCAAAAGCAAACCATGGATTCCTGCACAGAGCCAACGGTGCAAATTGAACCCAAGGACCAGGACTTCTTTCCTGCAGAAAGGCACAAAGATGATATTCACAATGAATAGGAAACATTCCTGTTTTTTTTTAAAACATGAAGGAGGTAAAATGTCAAAATTATGGGCATATACTACTTTAACCACTTGTGTTCTCAAAGTGTCTGGACCCACCAGCTTTAGTCCCTTGTCGAGCTCCGAAACAAGAGACTCAGCTAGAAGTGTGTACCTATTCATAGACAGAAAGACACAAACACTATTAGATGATCTCTTTGAGCATATATGCATGTAGATACATAAATGCATGTGTAAGTAAAAACACAGAGAAAAATGTATACAATTGATATGTGCATGTATATAACTCCTGCTGATCTCAGTAGGACCAGCAAAAGCTCAGAATTTGTCTGATTCTTAAAATACCACCTAAATGTTATTTCTGAATACTGAGCAATAGGAAAAAGCATATCTATCTCAGAAATCTTTAAGCTTTAATTCATTATCTTGAAGCAATAAAGAAAACTATTTGCTCTGTTTCGTAGTAAAACATTTAAAGCTCTTGAAAATACAGTATTGCAAGGCTCATGCAGAGATGAAAGGATTTGATTAATTCAGTTGTATACGTAATATTTTCTCATCATGACACAAGGAGGTGAATGAAGTAAGTGCATCCTATTCTTGACAAGCATACATAAGTTCAGTCAGATACATGGATTTGCAATGCTCCACTCTTAACTAGTACATGTAAGTACTTCAGTGAACTGTTCCTGTGTCAGCAAAACCTACTGATGTGAATCTGTAAAGGAAATGCTGCCTTACTCATGTCACAGTTCTTTTTCCTAAAAGCAGCATTCACAGTTCACAATCATGGCATAGTTCATAATATTGTAAGTATTTTCACAGAAGTAGTGGGATATTTTCCCTACTGCTCTTGGTTGAATGTCTGAAGAACTTATTAAACTGATGGATTTTTCTTTCCAATTTTCGAAGTTAATTTATCTGCAACTGCTATGTATTTGCTGCTGCAAAGAAAACTTGTTATCTCTTGAACAGTATTTCCTCTTGGTGCTTATTCTTGACACAGGATGCTTACTGATGTGTAACCACAGGATTTTTAGGATAGAAAATGCTTTATTCTTCACAGAGAGCATGATGTCCGTGTTTCAAAATGAAACACAGATCAATCCTGAACAACTCTGCTTTCATCCATCTTGTGCTTGTTACAGCTGCCCCCAAGACACCTAAGTGATGTCCAGACACCTTCTGTGGCACAGCATGAACCAGGAACAGTTCTCAACTGTGCTGGCAGGTCTGTAGGAGGTGATACCCTGTCCTGCTTTCCACATGCCCCCAAGGTTATCTCAACAGGTTTTGTATGTTCACATACTTCTATTACATGTCATGATGTAATTAATGTAGACCCAAAACATGAGACACAGAGACAGACTGGAAGGATCTGGAATTAAATGTGCCATTTGGTGTGATCCCTATAATGAGGAAAATAAGTCAACTGTCAGCAGAAAAAATGGCAGCAACCACCACTTGGGTTTATATCAACAAATATATTGATAATATGTTTTTGAAAAAAAAAAATGGTTTTTGGTTTTGTTCGTTTTTTCTGGTATCTCTCACCAAAAGTTTAAAAAAAACCTCAAAAAACAAAGAAAACAAACCACCCTTTGATGCAACATCACAGCTTTAGACAAAGTATTTGCAAATACTGGTAAAATAAAATGGAAATGTTCTATCAGAAAAGTAGGGAAGTGCTGTGGCAAGACTTCCTCTATGTGCATTTTAGAATACTTTAAGTCTAGAGGTCATTTAAACTATGATGCCCATAGCAAGTTAGATTAAATTAAACTTGCATATATGGAGAACATTCAGTCTGGTAGAAAACTTTTGCTGGAAGTTTTCTGTAACTTTTTATGCAGAAAAAAAATCCTTGCAGACAAAGCACAAAAAGAGTTATCAGGTGAAAACACCAGAATTTTGTGCAAGTGCAGAAAAATATCAATAGAGCCAACCTTCTTAGTTTTACTGTACTCATGTGTAACTCTTAAGAAATGCAAATTTGAAGTTACCCTCTTGAGAAGTCACAATGCCCAAAGGACTAAGACAATCCTACCTGAATTAATAATTCATCAGCAATTATTCTCCCAGTTTTAAAAGAAAGGATCTGGCCTGGTCATTTTTATATTTATTCTCACATTTTCCAGAAAGTTACAATTCCCAGTATTTCACTGCAATATAATTTGTGACTAACAAATGGGGAAATTAAAACAGAATACAGTGTGTTTTATAAACACATATTCATGGATTTAAACACATATACACATGTGTAAAATCACATATTCATAGTCACAGTCATAGAGCTGGCCCGGAGTCCTCAGCACTTGCTAAATCCTAATGTCCCTTCAATGAGACCTAGAGTTTTTGTGAATTTATTTACAGAGTTCTGATCTTCTCATAGCTGATAGCAAAAATTAACTGGGAAAAAAGAAAGCAAATGCTTAACAGCTACATTTCTCATCAAATCAGGTACAATTTTACGCATTTCTTTGCATGTTAGGATTTTGCTAATTTTGAAGAATTTCTCTGCTCTGTGTTATGCACATGTCTTGCTTTGTGGCCAAGTCTACAGAAATATCTGACACTACTTCAATCACACACCATCGTTTGCAGGACATAAAAAAGACACACTTTCATCTTTTGTATAAATTCTAATGAGAATTACACTATACTCAGGAGATGGAAAGCTAAGAATTCCCAAATCCCTTGAGAAAAATGCAGCTCTTAATAATAGCATTGTCTTGCGCCCCCAGAGCATTTGAAAGTCTATGCAGAATGAAACACCTATTAAAATTTTGACTGTATTTCAACTGCAAAAGATTGCAGACATCCAACATTTTCTGTTCTCATCTACTGCAGAAGACTGTGTTCTAGGAACACAGCTTCTTGGGAGTGTAGAGATCTACAAACTTTTAAATATGGAAACTTTCCAACTCCCCTGTTAGGTCCTTGTCTAAAAGTAATGAGTTTTGACAAAGACAAGCTGAATTTCCATCTAGTATCTTACAGGAATCCTGGGACAAAAGAAGGTAAGATATCAGGCCTGCGTGACACCTGTGGTTTTGTCATTTGAAAAAAAAAATAGAAGTAAATTGAGAGAAGAAACCCACAAATATCTCCACGTCCAAAACCCCACCCCATTAATCTCAGAATTTCAAAAAAGGTCTATTTTAAATATGAAATAGTACATGTAGAAATCTGTATGTTTTTATTCACAGTATTTGCTCTTTCTGTCAGGAAATATTTTTAAAATATTTGGGTCTAATTCCCTTTTAAAAAAATCTCTAAGGTTTGCTATTATGAATGGCATTCCTTCTCTGAAGTAAGAACCAAACCTTTGTAACATTTTCTGAATTTCTCTAACTTAGAAGTCTGCGTCCATTATGAAAAGCTATATTTGAGTCATATCATTGATTAACTTTTTGTGCCTATTCAATTATATCAGGTTTTTCAGCATTCATTTAAAAAAAACCCCAAACTGTCTCTTCCAATTATTAAATATTGACAGCAAAGTTAAGTTGGTTAATACTCCTTCCTCCAAAACATTGATGCATTTCCTAAATTCAGTGTAAAAGGGACAGAATAATACGTGAAGGGCAAAAGGGAAATGAGTTTTCCTAGGAAACTGAGGAAATTAGAGCCTAGTTATGTTGTTAAGGATAAATCATAGAAAAAGATATCGTTAGTTTTGAAATTAAAATAAAGCTTACAGACAAAATACACACCATCCTTGATGTTAATTTCTAATTGATTTTACTGATTCACCAAAGGTAGTAAAGCAGAGCTATGAATTACTTATCTCAGATTTACATGAGCAACTGAATTTGAGGGTAAAAGGTAAAATTAAAAAAAAACCAACAGCTTCGTCTGTGCCACAAATTCAATGAACTCATAGAAAATGGGCACAATAGCAGCCTGCAGAAGGCTTTTCTTAGCATATTGCACTTCTCAATTTTAAACTGAAGAACCTACAGGGTGTTAATAAATTGAGTACAATAGTATATCTTGCTTTTAATAAGCTGTTTGTTCTGAGAGCACATTAAAGCCTCATTCAAAATGAAGGTGATAATGCAGATGTATGGTGGCTTAATAATAGAAATCACACCTTTCTTTCTTTTCTTCTTACCTAGATCCTTCCCTCCACCTCTTTTTCAGAAGCTGCACATTTTTTAAATGAGTTGTCTGGTCAATAAGTAAAAAGTGTATTAGATGTCCTTAACATATTTGATTTTTCAGATAAAATGGAATGCTTGAAAGCCCTCAACAATGATTGAAGGTGTTTCTTTGCTTTACTCTAAAAGCTTTTTTGGCAAGTTTCCAACCAGTGAAGCACTTCACTGCACAGATGAGATCCTTGCAATGATTTACATTATAAAGTTGCACTCCTTTACTGAAGATAAGCTCATTAAGAGATGGTAAATAACCAGTACCTAAAGGCTTGAAAGCCAGCTCCTCTATAGCTACACATTTACAATCCCTGCTCATATATATCTTAATTCTGATTGTACTGCTACCACTGTCTTCCTCATCAACTTCCTAATTAGTGTGAAATTCCTAAAGTGTGAAAAGAGAAAAAAAAAAATCAAGGATTACCAGTATGATTAATCACACTAACACTCATATTGGTATAATTCTCATACAGGATCATATCAGATATATAACAGAACAAAAGCATGGAAGAGCTCTCCTATGGCCATATTTTAGAGGAAAATCGATGATTTCTAGACTGAAAGACTCACCTGAGAGTGTCTAGGAAGTTATAAAACTCCAGGCAAGGCAGCAAGCAACAGTACTCTGAAAAAAATTTCTAATGACTTGGATTTTGGATTAGGTTTTTTTTTTGTTTTTTTAAATTGCCTTTAAGATGTTTTTATTTTATCTAAGTAGTGCCTGCTAAGTATTTGTAAATCAGAAGGCACACTAAGATTTTTTGAGATAAGAATTCAAACTTTAGGGGCAGGATGACGGGGACAGACAAGTAAGGAGTGCAATCTTCTACCCTAGGCTAGAGCATGGACAGGTTCACAGTGGATTTCTACATGAACATGAAACTCTCCTTACTAATGATGGACATCCTGGGAAGCTGAGGTGAGTGTGTTCCAAAGGCTCTCACCACTGAGTTTCCTGTCACACTTGGACAAACACTACAGAAAACTGTGTAGAAATGCTTGTTCCTGCAACATTCACAGCGAACTTCCATTACTCAAAAACGTGTGATTTGATAAATATCAAATAAACATCACAACAACCCTTAAAACTGCCCAATTTCAGTAAATGTGATTTATCCTTATTTCTTTTTCATCTCACTTCCTGCTACTCCCAGCACACACACAGAGAGCTTCATCACCTGAGTAGAAAGATGTCCAAGTGCAATCACTTAGCAGAAAAAATGTCATTTCATTCCTTTCAGTGAGATAGGGCACACTTAATTTAAATTATACACAAATGAAGGCTACAGGTCACAGAAGAGGTGGCACACAGCCCCTCCGAGAATAAAGTATTATCCTCCCTAAAACCTTGACCATCTGTCAATTTAAATCTGTCAATTTAAGTCAATCGTTTGGATGTTTTTTTCAAGTCACAGAGGCTTTAGAAGTGTGAGGCATTATCCAAAATGAATCAAAATTAATGGAATATTTATTTCACTGAGTTTTGGATCAAAGCATTGTACAAAGATACAAACAGCTTTGACACTTTGCCTGTGTTTAGTGTTATTATAACTACCACAAAATTATAAAGAATATGCGACTTACTAGGAAAGGATCCCACACCTACTTTGTGCCTGTGGGGACCCTGAGCCGCAGGTCTGGTGCCAAATCTCAACTGTATCATTTCTCACAGATGCTCTTTGCACAAAAGAGGATTATCAGAGAGGCACAAGCCAAGAGAGAACTGTATCCTCTCTCTGAAGAGAAAAAGGATTCTAGTTTGTTTTCTTAGATTTTTCCTTCTTTCAAGAGACAAAATGCGTTTAGTAAACTGACTCTTTATAGTGAAATCGTGCCAAAGCTGAAAGTCTCATGGTTTGTTTGTTTGTTTGTTTGTTTTCCAGCTGAGTCTTTTAAGATACAATGTTTTAGCATTGTTGTAACATCCACAATAAATTAGAGACAGTCCTGAAAATCTTCAAACTGCATGATACAACTGAGATGTGTACTATTGCTCTGCTCTTGCAGGTCAGTGCTTGGATCAGCTCTGGTGATAGGAGACTCGTTTTATCTTAGTTATCCTTTTCATCTCCCATTTCTTCGCTGAGAAACTTTTCACTACAGTTTTATACAGCCAAAATTTCTACTACAAAAAAATAAACAAAAAAAATTGTTAACACCAAAGTAATATTCCCATGACCTTTTGTCATTATTTTTAAGCGCAGCTCGTTTGTGAACACCAGCCTACATATGGAGCAAATGCTGTCTCAAAATTACCAAGACATAGAAAAACATCATTTACAAAGAAGAATGTAAAATTACACTACTGGTTAAAAGATAAGGCATATTGAAAGAATTTTTCATGTAGCATTTTTATGTGATAATTAATTCTTAAAAGTCTGAGTTTCAGTCTCCGTATAAATAAGTGGATGTTAATAGGCCTTCCATCCAGACTCTCCTTTTAAAATACCAATGAGATATCCCTTATGTTTATACATGTGTAAGTACAATTAGCACAGCAACCCAACTGGAAACAAAATTGCTTTAGTTAACCAACCATTGCAAGTCAATCAAATGTGGTATCAAATGTAATTGTAGAAGATTCATTTGGGGAATAACAGCAATTACTTCATACAGAACTCTCCCTTCCTTCTTCCAGTTTGCATAAATTTTTTTCATGAGTCTCTATGCCAGAAAAATAATTGGACCATCACAAGTGTCAAAACCCCCCCTCTTTCAATCTGTAGTGTACAAGAAATTTCAAACTGACAAGGCTGTTTCATTTAGATTTATTGGTTTGTACCTCTGAGTTGTAACCACTTTAATCTAAAACATTCAAGCAGGCGTAATTTCTCCAGCTGTACAGACACCTGGGGAATTGGGCAGTACCAACGGAGTAGGAAACACAGAATGGGATTTCTTTATTTGCCTGAAGCTAAGCACTTTTGTTTTGCCTTCATAAACTTCACAAATATTCTCTAAAGACCTCATAGCTTTCTAACAGGTAAGTATTATTTTTGGGCCATAGACGTAAACTGCAGTTCAACTACTTTAACCAATTTTGTGCTTAATCAGGAAGTAACATGTCACAATCCAAAATTTCTTTTTTCCCCTTTTTTACTTAGAAGACATTTGGTATTCTTAATTATTATTCTCAATTAATATCACTTTGAATAACTTTGTACCTTTAGTAAATCAATTAGTAATTTCCAAAATTATTTTGATATTTAATTATCAGTGAAAAATACCCATATTCATTATGATCTTTATTTCTGTTACTTAGCTAAAAACTAAAGGTAAATATGTAAGATTCATATTCTTAACTCATTCTAGATTTTCAAAATGTCCAGTACATATCTGGATAACCAAGCCACATGATGGGTGAGCAACTGGTTCACGGGTCAGGCACAAAGGTTACAGTGAACCAGGGGACATCAGGCTAGTGACCTGTCCCTGGTGGGGTTTCACAGGGCTCCATCCTCAACCTGGTTCTCTTTGACATCTTTATTAATGGCTTGGATGCAGGACTTGAAGGACTACTAAGTAAATTTGCTGACAACACTAAACTGGGAAGAAACTGTTAACTCCCTCAAAGGCAGAGAGGCCCTGCAGAGAGACCTCTACACCTTAGAGAGATGGGCAATCACCAACAATTTGAAGTTCAACAAGGGCAAGCGCCGATTTTGCAGCTGGGATGGGGCACCCTTGCTCTCTGCAGGGACTGGGGAATGAGAGGCTGGAGAGCAGCTGCAGAAAGGGACCTAGGGGTCCTGGCCAGTGGAAAGTTGAACATGAGGCAGCAGTGCCCTGGCAGCCACGAGGGCCAGCCCTGTCCTGGGGACGTCAGGCACAGCATCACCAGCTGTGAAAGGGAGGGGATTGTCTCACTCTGCTCTGGGCTGGGGTGGCCTCATCTCGAGTGCTGGGGGCAGTTTGGGGTGACACAGTATAAAATAGACATTGAGCTGTCAGAAAGTGTCCAAAGGAGGCCACGAGGATGGTGGAGGCTCTGGAGGAGAATCCTTATGAGGAGTGGCTGAGGTCACTTGGTTTGTTTGGCCTGGAGGAGACTGAGGTCAGACCTCATTGTGTCTTTGACAACCTCATGAAGGGAAGAGGAGGGACAGGCACTGACTTCTTCACTCTCATGACTAGTAACAGGACCCAAGGAAACAGCCTGAAGCTGAGTTGGGGAAGATTTAGGTTGGATTTTAGGAGAAGGCTTTTCACCCATTGGGTGCTTGGGCACTGGAACAGGCTCCCCAGGGCAGTTCTGCACCAAGCCTGCAGAAGCATTTGGACAATGCTCTCAGGCCCATGATGTGATTCCTGGGGTGTCCTGTGCAGGGCCAAGAGTTGGACTTGATGAACCTGGTGGATCCCTTCACACTCCCCACAGTCTATGTTTTTATGAAACTGAAAGAAGGCAGGTTAAATTAGGCATTAGGAAGAAATTCTTTTCTGTGAAGGTGGAGAGGCACTGCCACAGGTTTCCCAGAGAAGTTCCCTGGAAGCGTTCAAGGCCAGGTTGGATGAGGCTCTGAGCAACCTTGTGTAGTGGAAGGTGTCCCTGCCCATGGCAGGGGGGTCAGAACAAGATGAGCTCTAAGGTCCCTTCCAATTGAAACCATGCTGTGATTCTGTGATTTATCAAAGACCCAACATTTAAGTTTTTAGTTTTGTTTTTCATTGTTGGGTTTTCTTGAAGTAGTGGAAATTTAATATACTATAGTACTTAAAATATATGACACTGAATTTCTATTATACTGTGACATTAACCTGAAAACAAAATCTTTAATGCTTGCACATTTCTTTTGCCGTGAACTGTGCAAAACCCACTCATAGTTAGAATAAGGTGCTAGAACAGGCACTCTGGCAGTCTTTTGAGTGACATATCCCTTGTAGCTCTGTACAGACCTTGGTCTCATGGTCAGCCTTCTTTGCCCTTCCTTTTTTGCATATGCTCCACTCAACTCAGCCGATATACTCCTCCTCAGAAGGAATGCTCGTGATATTTTCTTCTTAAAACTCCATAGGCTATTATTCGGCTGCAATCTGACTGTCAAGGACATTGCTGGTCACAAGCTCATTAGAAGCAGAAATAGCTTGTCCCATGAGCTTCTTTCTACAGTGACTCATGTGCAATGCTGCTGGAAGGGCTTTCATCACCCAAAACCAAATCCTGGATGAGAAATAAACATCATGCAGCATGATGTAGACCATTCATAATGCTATCAGAAGTACTTTAAAACCCTCAACTGCAGAAAAGTTTTACAGTCTATCTTCTATTTTCCATCACAGCCATTAGGAGAATGAATCTTCCAGTGAAAATTAAGTTTATCAGAAAGATCTACATGCAAACTAATTTGAGCAGGCATTTTCTTAAAAGTAGGCCAGAAGAGAAGAAAGATTAATTCTGGCAAAAATGGAACAAATTAAATTATAAGAGGCTTAATACATTTATTTGAAATTTAATTGCATAACCTAATGTCAAGGTTGTTATATGGTGCACACTGTTCTGATCCAAATTCAAAACAGTAAAGTACAATCTCAGTTTGCAGTTACTTTATTATAAATCCAGGCACATTTTTTTTTCCAATACTGGCCATACTTGTTGCCTGAAACACAACATCAATGTAAAATCACATTTCCAAATTATTTTGGGATGTCTTCTTGGCAATGAATTCTGATAAAACCTGAAGCCTCTTTGCTATGACTGACTACCGGTGCGAGAAAAAAGGGTAAAAAGAAAAACAAAAGCTGAGGCAGTGTTGACACGACGCCTGAATGTAGCACAGAAGCAAAATGATTAGAACGAGATTCTGATTGTATTCACACAGTTCTGCAGTGAGTCCATCAAGCCTGCAGGTTTTGTTTTCTATTCACAAGAAAGACAGATTAGCAGAAAAGGTCGCTGCAGCATCCATGTTATAGCATCTCCATGGAATATGCATTCTGTGTTTCAGCGTGTATTAGAAGCTGTGTCTGTGCAGAGAGCACACTTAAAAGCATTCAGGCTGTGTCCAGACTCTGTGTACTCCTAAAACCAGTCACTCCTATCTGAATTATGCAGCCTGACCTCAAGGGTTTTTTGTCTGTTTTCAGATCTCCAAGTGCCTGAGTAACACTGGATCAGAATGACTATTTGTTCTGGTTTTGACTGGGTTAGAATTAATTTTCTTCATCATAGCTAGCACAGGCTATATTTTAGAGTTTTGCTGGAAACATTGGTAATTTTGGTGGAAGGGTTTTTTTTGCTTTTTGGTTTGTTTGTGCTTGTTTTTGGTTTTGTTTGTGTTTTTGTTGCTTGTTGTTTGTTTGTAGTTTTTCTTTTTCCTGAGCAGTGCTTTCACACAGCCAAGGCCTTTTCAGCTTCTCACAGTGCCCCACCAGTGAGGAGGCTGGGGGTGCACAGCTGACCCCAACTGACCCAAGGGATATTGCACACTATGTGGCTTCAAGCTCGGCATATAATGCTGGGGGAAGAAGAAGGAAAGGGGTTGACTGTTGGAATGATGGTGTTTGTCTTCACAAGTCATCATTAAGGGCAAAGGACCCTGCTTTCCTTGAGATGGATGAACACCTGCCTGCCATGGGAAGTGGTGAGGGAATTCCTTGTTTTGCTTTGCTTCTGCATGCAGCTTTTGCTTTATCTATGAAACTGTCTTTATCTCAACCCAAGAGTTTTCTCATTTTTACTCTTGCAATTCTCTCCCCCATCCCAACGCAGAGGGAGTGAGCAGGCACCTGTGCAGTGCTTTCTTGTCAGCTGGAGTTAAACCACAACAACATTCTCAGAAAACCATTGTGCATTTAACCGTGTGCCGCTGTGATTCTCCTGGATGTGCAAACACAGTCCATGTTTCTAGCAGCACCATGTAAAAACACCATCTGCTTTTATTTCTGTAGGAACATGTAATAAAGGCATAATAAATAACTTCGGAACTTAGCAGGGAACTGCAGCCTAAAATTAAGAGGCTTATAATCATGCAGCACAATATTCATTTGGCTTTATTGGTAATAAAAAAAATCAATATTGTACATTTTACAATCGTGCCACTTATTTTTCAGTAAAGCCTGACTAAAGTAGATAATTTAATGTTTGATCAGGTTAAGGCCTCTTTCAGCAGTACTACAATATTGAAGAGATGTGGTTATTAAAATAAGGAAAGATATTCTAAAAAATAGCCTATGACTCCCAAGTCATGCAGATAACCAAATCCTTCTGTATTAAGTTATTTCCTCCTTTTCTTTTTTTTTCTTCACATAAGAAAAAGACAACTTGTAAAAATCTCTTCTATGATTCTGTTTTAGTGTTTGGAATAATCACACTTTTAACTGATAGCAACCATCATTCAGATGTCTTCTCTGTAATCATTCCTTCTCTGTCAAAACAAACAGATGTCTTGTGTACAACTCAGAGCTATATCCCTGGGTCTGTGAAGCTCCCTATGAGCTTCTGAAGAGAAAAGTTCACTTTATTCTCTAGACACTCTGACCGAGACTCTGTTTATTGAATTAAATAAAACTCCCATTCACAGTCAATGACTCCCTCTGTAGTGGATATATAAACAACATATTTGAAAGACTACAGTTAACATTTCAAAGAAGAAAAGTTCAAGAAGGTCAAAATGAGAAAAACTGAAACTTACCCCAAATTCATCTCTCCACTGATGTGATGCTTGGTACTTCTCTGCTTCTTTAGCAAGGCGCTGAAAAAGAGGAAGAGATAAATTTTAGTCTTTACTGATTATTTTTCATAGAAAAGTCTTTCTCTTTTACTTTTTTCATATACATGTTTTCTCTCTATAAATTTTATATATCTATGCTTTTTTACACTTACTTGAAATGTACGTACATTTAAGTAAAGGTGAACCACATAATCTAAAAAATGCTATTTTCTGTATTATTTAAGTACTGTAAAGGATTACAAAATTTAACCCTGACTCCAATATAATCTAAGAAGTTCTAGATAAGTGCAAAATGCATCAACATCGTGCTGAAAATACTTTCTCCTTACACATACTACCTTGTCTTACGTGCATCAATTTAATTTACCATCCAATGGCAAGTACATACTAGAATATTATGTTATGGACATTTATTTCTCCATTATATCATTTAGCTTTAATTATAGAAACTACTGACAGCTCTGTGATTATTAGGGGCGCATAAAAAGTCAGTAATTTGGGACTAGCTGGAGTCCAATCTCATGGATTGAATTAGCATCTGGAGAGTAACAGGCATTTCCTGGGGGGCATTTCCCATGTTTATTACATTGAATAAAATCCATTGAATAAAATTTCCACTTAGCCCCACAGGAAGCAAAGCACAGTGAATTTGCTCTTTCAAATCAGGCTCTTGTACAGACACATCCATTAGATTGGATGATATGTTCCTCCTCAGACAAAATTTGAAGTCTTTGAAAAAAAGCTGTTTGGACACACTCCTCAGAAGTTTACTACAATTTTGCATGTAAAAGTTGCCAGGGTAATGCATGTTCTCCAGCTGAGCTGTGCATGGATCCCCCATCCCTGGAGGCAAGCACCCATCCCTAAAGCAAGCCAGCTCACTCTGAAGAAGCAACTACCTGATGTCAATGCAGTTCATGTGGACTCAGCCATGTCCTAATTGTTGAGTGACTTAATTTTAGAACTAAATTTTTTTACGGCCCAATTAAATTTTGGCAACTCTTTTTAGGGAGTCATGGTCCCTTTCTAACAGACATAGCCTGACTGTATCCCCTAGGTAGGTATGGACAAAAATGCTTACTGTGAAACAATAATCTGATCATCCCGTTAATATTCACACCAATCCCTACACAAAACAAACTGCAGGTCTAAGTCACGTTTTCAGTTGAGTCACCTTGTCAGTTCCTGCTAACAGCCAAAAGGAATATGACCAGAAAGTCCATGTAAGCTGGAATCACAGGGATGGTGCTGTCAAATGTCACCTCAGACCTGTCCCAGGTTGCAACTGTCTGTGCTTCCTCAATCCAAGCACAATCCCTCTCCCCACTCTAACAACTACCAGGATGATACATTTCACAAATCAGAACCTAGGATCTTTTCCTTACTTTTAGTTTTCTAATCATTCTATAAAACCAAAAAATACCTCAACAAATCTGTGTGCTCTTCTGCCACAAAGTGTGTTCCCACTCAATCATTTGTCAATTTAAATGACCCTTAGCCAACAGAAAGTTACCAACACCTTACAGGCATTGCCCACTGGAGGTACCTCCACAGTAACCAAGTACCACATTAACCAAAGGAAAACAATGATATAATTTCATGCATTGTACTGGGAAAAAGCACAGCTCAACTCTCAACTGCACTGGACAAACATCTACAGTATTTTAACTTTTCTGATAATATACTAGAACGACTTTGTCCATCTAATTCATTCACTCCATCTAGCCAGTTCCACAGCTAAATTTGTATATACTCTGATAAATTCAAGCTGATTAAGTTCATATTTCACCAGATTGTAGCAAAGCAAGATATAACACTTACTACATGTGTAAATAGCTGCAGTTAACACTGCCCTCAGATTTCCTTCACACTCTGATCCATTGCCTTAAGGTACTCACAAAAGACAGTAGAACCCAAATGCACAAACTGATAGATGGATTATGGAGAGAAATACATACTGATCATTAGGACTATTAAGAATTTTCCATGGAAAGAACTGCAGCCGTGCTTGAAATTCCTCAGCTCCACTGGTAGATTTCTCAACTAACCTGCACTACGAAGCGAAAGTGCTTAAAGCACATTAAAAAAAAAACCTAAAAAAAAAAGTTGTTTTGGGTTGTTTTCTCTTGTCTCGAAGGAGGAAAAAAGAAAATCCCTCATAAAATAGACATGACATTCTTATTCTCCTTTATAAGTTTTCAATAACGTTTCAGTTAAAATCCATCCTATCTGCCCAAGCAACCTTCTAAAATAACCCCACATGCAACATCTACAAAGCTTTATACCTTAAAATAGCCTCCAAAATGAGAAGCTGTCATTTGGGGCATGTGTACAGAGCTGTGTTAAAGGTAATCAAGCTCATATGAAAGTCCAAGGAAACTGTTTAGAAACAGTAGTAACCAATGAGAAAACAGCTGTTCCTTGACTCCTAAAACCCCAAACCCAACACCATAATGGAGGTACACATGACAGGAAGACAGGACCATGCATACAGGCTCCAGCAACAGGCTGAGACACCTTTTTGATTTTTTCATCACTGCTTAGCTGAAGAATCTCTACATTTTGCTTTACTGCCTGAAAATCAGTATTTTTTTGTTGTTGTTCCAGTTAATTGATAATTTTTTAAAAAAAATTACCTGTAATGTAACCAATAATTTAGCTGGAATGTATATTTAGAATGTACTTCCTAGTACCCTATGTCAACACTCCTCGGCCAAAAATAGCCAGACAGTTATACAAACTTGAGTTACCTGTGCCTTTAATTTGTGACACAAGGAGAGACTAATTTTTCATCTCTCAAAGAAATCATGCCTGCTTCCTTTTGAGGTATGCAAATGTCAGGTCTGGCCTTCCCTGTTTTGATGGAAGAGCCTCTGGAGAATGCTGACACAGAAGCTGCACAGCAGCCACCTGACACCTGGCGCTTCCCATTTTCCCTCTCATTACAATGACGGTTTCATACGGCAACAGCTTCTTTAACACCACGGCCCATTGCAGCTCCCTACAGATTTCTCCAGCAAATACTAAAATCCCAAGATTGAAATTTTTATGTGTAAGAAAGTAAGAAGAAATTGTTTAAAACAGTATTGCTGTATATTAGTGTTTAATAATTCCTTCCTCCATGCCCCTGTATTGTGTGCTGTGAAGAGGAAAGCTGTGAGAGGTTTTCCTGCCTTGAACAAAGCTCTGTCTGACATCATCTTTTTGGATACAGAGTATGAAAAACAGAACAACACTAAAAAAAGAACAAAAAAAACTAACATGTAACAGAAATGTTCCGGGTTACTTCAATATTTTTAAAGAACCCTACTTTGTGCAGTCTGCCGGAGAACACAGATTTACTTTGAAGTAGTAAATAAATTGGGAAAGCATGACCAGGGAGAGAGGGCTGCAAAGGCTAACAGAATGCTGTAGCATCTATTCGCATGCTTTTGGAGGATGCTCAACAGCTGTGAGACGGCGTTTCTAAGTAGGGGATCAAAACAGTTGATGCCAGATTTAGCCAGTGTGATTGACACAGTAGCTGATGTCAAATTTAAGGTGCTTGTAAACACTGTGATTAAACAAGCAATTTGTTTAATAGATTTTCCTAGATTAAACAATTACTTATATCTCTTTTTTTTTAATTTAAACTTTTTTTTTAAAAGTATTAATGAGAACTGTTCTCTCTTTTTTTCTAAGTAGGGTGCAGTGTGCACTATTTTCAGGAATTTTAGAATACTTAGCTCATCAATTAAAAAAAAAAAAATCCCTTGAAAAACAGTCACTGCCTACAAATAAGTTTTTTTTTTCAAACTTTGAGAGGAGTCTAGAGTTACCTTCCACCAGATTTCTTTGTATCTTTCAAAGAGAAAGGTTACCTTTAAAGAAAAACAGCTATTGAAAAGCTAGATAAGGTGCAAGTGTTATTCACTCCTCCAGCCTATGAACCTATGAACTTTTAAAGGGATTATAAAAGATTATACACACAAACACACACACAAATAATAGAAAAGCAAAACAACAACAATAAAAGATCCCAAGCCCAGCTGCTTGTCAATCTCAAAGACCTCCATTTTCAAAGGCCTTGTCCCCGGTTTCCAAGTTCACATTACTATCTCTGAAAGGCAGCCTTTGATGCAGCACAGACTGCAAGAATCTTTATCTGATCTGCAAAGATCAACTCCCCAGAAGGCCTATTCATCTTCCAGCCTTCACTTTTTGCGTATATGTCATATTTTTATCTCCTCCTAGCCAGCACATGACTCTGTCAGCAAATGGCCCAATTAAAATTATATCCAGTACAATAAAATAGTCTTTTTTGTGCTTCACACTCTCCTTTAAGTATTTTATTTGAAAATAATATTCAACTATTTCTTGCTTAATTAAGATATTATAAATTGTGTAAGCTTAGAGTTAATAGCTATCAATAGTCTCACAAACTTTCTAAAACACAAAATCCATGGATTTTTTTTTTAAGGTTATTTTCAGTAATAAATACCCAAGTAAAATACATCAGTATCAAATTTAAAAAGCTAATGTAGAACACACAGTGATCTTCATGTCCTGATAGTAAAATATCATCCAAATATTCAAACCTGTTCTTTCATGAACAGTGCAAAAGTCACAAGGTGTATGTGTAAAAGTGGTTTCATACATAAGGTTCATATATGTACCTGAAATACAAATATATTTCTTCCATAGTTGATTATGAATTGGATATGAATTACAAGATAAGGAAGAGATTTTGTAAGACTCATATCTGATGTCTGAAGTGTCACTGGAAGACTGATACTGTTTTTTGACTGCAGGTTTAGTACAGACTGACAAAGCCTAAAGGATTGCATTGTCACCTCAGTAAGCTGTTACATTCTATATTAAACTAAATTAGAACTATTCCCTTCTACCTTGATTGTAGCCTCTTTACGTGCATAGCATATGCACGTTATATTTTCACAGGAATTCTTGGTAATGAATGATCCAGATATCCCTGAATTACCCTATTCAATTATTTTACCCTACTGTAGAAAAAGATCACCCGGTTTGTCACCCAAAGTGTGATTTCATAAACAACTGTGAACTGGATGGTCAGTAACCCAAAAGTGAGCATAGACGTGCAAATGATAGCAAGACCATAACCCTCATATAAATACATCCGGATTTATTTTCTTGTCTTATTTCCATACTTCCAGCAGGGCATAGGAAGAGTTAAGAAGGACTGACTACCCTTTTACATCTTATTTATAAACATATTTCCTATATGATCTTAGATGTAGGCACTGATAATAATTACCACCACAAAAGCTGATCTAGATTTCATGCAGCCGAGGCAGGGCAGTTTGGATAAGACAGTCCCAACCACAAAACAATGTCATAGATTGAACCAAAGATATGCCTTATTTTGCTGATTTAAATTGTAACCACAAGTTTTAATATTTCCTCTTTCAAGTAAATTTGTTTGCTTTTAAAAATATTGGGATCGCTAACACTGAAGCACAAAAGTTTCCATGATAATCCACATTTTCTTATGTCAAATAAGGACACTTTTTCCTAAGGTTTGCTGTATTCCATTATGTAAATGCCCATCATCTTCAGCATAAGTGTTACCAGAATTTTAAACATTTTTTTTTTAACATATTGTGACTAACCATAAGTTTTTGGGTTTTTTGCTGATCTGCAGCTTGGTTATATTTTAGGTATTTACACTGCAGAGTCACAGCTTCTCTTTACTCTGACATCTGCTGTGCCACATGATGGTAATGTGATCTGTGCTCTGTTAATGAGGATATCTGAAGCATATAAGGTCACAGCAAGACTATGTTTATAATTGGTCTCCTATATTCTGTACAGAATTTGTATGTTGTACTCCTCAGATGCTCTCTGGGGACAGTTTCACCTTTCTCATCTAAGGCAGCAGTTGAGTCATATGCATATGGAAAAAGGGGTCTGCTGGCATTGTGATACTTACCAATGCACTCTTCAGATAAAATTACTGGCCTAAATGTATATATAGTTTAAGACAATCAGGAATTAGCAAAATTTTTGAGAAGCTAATGTTATTACACTCTGGACAACAGTTTGAAGTAACACCTCAATCCTTGTCTTCCACTTTAAAAACAATTAACAGCAACCTAAAATGCTAAATTTATTTTTTTCTAATTCAGCTGTAGACTACAAAACTCAACTTTAATTAAGCAGTAAGCAGAAAATTGCTTTCCATAGTTTGTGTGCTTTTCTAATGCATTTCAAGCCATTTTTTGCTTTATTCATATGAAGAGTAATTCTGTTTCAGACCTTCATCAGTTTTTCTAACAAGATGATCTCGTATCCAAAACAATGCTGTCATGTTGGCTAAAAAGAAATCTAATGGAAAAAATTTATTATCACCTTCCACAAATTTAGAAGACAGGGCTTTAAAGTATTTCAGTATCTGTTAATAGCTATGGTGAAATAATTCTTTATGATTCAAGACAACCTTTATTCCTATTGTTTACTTAAATGAAAGAAGCAAAATTAAGGCTGATTCTGTACAGAGAACTTTTACTCTACTCAGGGTTTTCTAGTTCCAAAGCAAATAAAGCCACTGGTCTAAATAAGGTCAGAAATCAATGGAAAATCCAATCTGAACAAGAGTACTTGAGATTACAACATTGCAGGTGAAGTTAATGCTTTCTGACATAACTAAACACATTTATTTTAACAGAGAAAACTGAAATAGGGATGCCCTAAATGAATACATCCCACATGTGCTTTTGACATCTAAGATGTCACGTGCAATCACCTGTCACTGAAAAAGTGTCATATAAGAAAAGTAAAAAAGGACAAAATCAAATGAACATTTTTCACAGTAACACTTCTCCATTACATAAAAGCAGGCCTTCTCTAAAACATGAACTAGAAATAGCTCTTCTCTTCTATTTGTTCCTTTCTTTTCATGTATTTCAGAGTTTCGCTAACACTAGTGAATTAACAAAAAGAGAAGACAAAAGTATCATAGTGGCAGTACTTCCTGTCCTAAAAGAGTGCTGAAAGAGTCTTTCAAATGTATTACACTATATTAGGATTCTCAGTTAAGTTTTAGTAAGAACCTAAAATCCTTCAGAAGTAGTCAAATGTACAGATCTTGTCAAACAGTTTTTGTTTCCGTTCTGAAAACAAATCCCAGAAGAGCTTGAGCTGCATACACCACTGAAAGTCATCACCGGAGAATGAGTAACTAAATAGGTAAATAACTAAGTAAGTTAAACCCCAAACATTTACACTTCTGGAAAAGTGATACAGCTGGATAGGTACTTAGGATATGAACAGCCTACAGAAGCTGAAAGGGGAATGATGTCAAGTATTACTTAGTAGCTGCCTGAAAACTTACTGGTTTCACCTCATCTTCTTCTCTAATGATAATAATAATCCATCATCCTATAATAGTCCATAATCCTAAATAGAATTAGTAAGACCATTGGTACTAGATGGAAAAAAAAAAAAAAAGAAAAAAAATAAAAACAAAAAAAAAAAAACCTTACATAAGCAGTTAAAGGGAAAAATGAACCACAGGTTCAAAGTCACTGCTGGAGGACACCTGAGTGCCAGAGAACAGAACAGATCAAATACAGCCACAGTGAAGAATGGAAGGAGCATAAAATTGTCTTCCGTGACTGAAGCACTGAGGCCAGTCCATGAGGCATGAAATATTGTTTGTGTGAAATATTTTACACACTTAATATGGTGCAGTAGGGGTGTAAAAATCAATTATGTTCAACTACTATTAAACAGCAAAAAGGAATGTAGTAAATTCTCATCTGAAGGTAGAGAAGCAGCATTTCCACATTTGTGGGCACAGGGAAGGAGGGAGGAAGTTCAGTTCCCAAGCCAGAGTGTATTTCTAGGATGTGTGCAATCAGGGGATTTGAGAAGCTGGGCAATATTATGACAGCTTGATACCGCCAAAAGTATTTCAGTAGACAAGGGAGTACGATAGAGAGAACTGTAGATAAAGGTATGAAGAAAAACTATTAGAAGAGTAAGGTGGTCTGTCAAATGCATCTTGACATCTAGCAGTGAAACCTTGCTGAAGTTGTATATAAAAATAACTGAAGACCACTCCTTTTAAAATATAATTTATCCTTCTCATTTGCAGAGGTTTAAACCCCTTAGAGCTTATTACATTTTCACTCCAATAATTCATATGCCTTAAATGTAAGTCACATTAGTGCTTTATTTTTAACCAGGCTCAAAGTGAAGGACACACGCTGAACCCATTAGACTGAAATTGCCAACTGCTCCAACAATTCTCAAATTGCATAACACCACCAGCTCCAGCTCACTGCCTGCCTTAGGAAACTCTTCTGAGCTTCACAGCTGAGCGAGGAAATTCACAGGCATGATTAGAAGATGACATGTATATTGAGTAGGCGTGCCTTGTTACCCTGGTTTTTCTGAAGGAGAAATCAGAACTACATACATTTATGTTCAGAAATATCAAAATTAATTCACTTCAAAAATGTATTCCAGAATGTCCAAAAGGTAATTTTCCTCTAACTTAAAAAAATTTAATTGACACAGTTCAGCTTGCATTACAACTCCGTTAATACCTCCTATTTACACAGTTAAAACAAAAAAAAGGGGGAAAAAAAGAAAAAACAACAAAAAACAAAAAAAAAACCAAAACAAACAAAAAACCCACAAAAAAGCCACCCAAAAAGCCCAAAAAACCACACCACAAAAAAATCCCAACCAAACAAAACCCCCAAAAAACTGCAAAAACCCAAACAACCACAAAATGCAACCCTTCAATTTATACATGTTAGCAGATTCATTGAAATCTGACTAATACCCAAATGCAGACGCAACTGAAATATGCACATACTTTATTTTAAAGGGAAAAGTAGGAAAAAAGAACAAATCAAGTAAATACCTCCTTGCAAAGTACAAGGAGAAGAAAACATTGATACAGGCTGGCACCACTTATGCAAGAAAAACACTAAAGTCAGTTACCTTTATTCAAATAGGGGATGCATCAGCAGTTGCATCTTGTCTCATTATATAATCAAACAACAACAAATTTCACAGAATGCTGAAATTTCACATGAGTTTAATAACAATATATCCAATAATACCAATTTACTTTCAATAGAACTCAACAACAATATTAAATATGCACTGAATATTCAAAACACTGTTTGAAGCATCGTTTTGGTTTAAAATTATACCTTCTGCTACAACCACAGAAGTGGAGTTCAGCTTGGTAGGAAATGCTAAATATAGAGAAGGGTAGTCAGTTCTAGATTTATTCACACTTTGTGTGCTACAAAGGACATTTAGATGTAATGCTGTTGTAATCCCTAAAGAAGATCATAAAGCTGGAGATTTAAAATCTCTGCTGAATTGATAGGCAAATATCTCTTTTGGCCACGTCACCAGAAACAGCATTAAGCTCTCTCAGTCTTGGATGGGTATTTATAGAAAGAAGAGTAAAATCCAGAATTTCCAGAAATAACAGGAGTGAACAGAGTTCATTATCATCTCTTCTTCTGAAGAACAGGACTGAAATGCTTTGTTTCATTAAGATACCTTCATAACCTAAACTATAATGACAAATTCCCAAGTAGTTAATGATTTATAATAAAATCAAGATAGCACTGAAGTCTGCAGCAGCATTTCCAGAAATGGGCCCATGAACAATGCAACTTTATTAATAATAAAACATAGAGTTTGAATGGTAGAACCAAAGTGTGAATTTTAGGAAAAAAATCAGCATGCTCACCTCAGTTTTCAGACGTATAAAATAGAATAATGAATTTGACTTATTACAAGTCTGTTGAAAAATGAATCAACTTCTTAGATACATATATATATATATATGTTTAAAACTACAGCTGAATAACAAATGTAGCTTTAACAAGGCAAGATAGTGTCTCAACAGTTTTGCACGTCAGGGAAAAAATAGAGCAGGTGGTGGGTTATAGCTGCTGAATAATCAACTTGAACTCATCAGCAGTCGGGGGGTGAGAGCCAAGGAAACATGTTACTGTTGGCAACAGCAGAAACAAATGATACATTAATACTGCATGCTATTTTCAGGCAACATTTCCCTAATGGAAGTAATTCTAGTCAAAAGAAATAGGAATTGTTTAAGTGTGAGTCCTGGAGAAAACTGAGTACAAAGGAAAATGACCTTCCCCTGGCAAACCGTAAGAGCAGTTTTTATTTTCCCAGAGACGCTGCATCAGTCATGACAGTGATGCTGAAAACGCAGCCCTGCTGCTACCCCTGGCTTTGACCCTGGGTGAGAGGACACCCAAGGCCCCTCCATCTCCTTCACACCACACAGAGTATAGCAAAATGCTGCTTCTAAGCTTTCCCAAATAGATCTTAAAAGAAGTGCTGCACTCCCAACATTCTCTACTGGTCAGGCTCAAGTTTCAGTGTTCAGGTGTAGCCATGTTAGGTTTTTAAAGACAATTCAGATCCTTTGTTACTCATAACTTTTCTATAAAGGACTACACGAGATTTACTAAGGTCTTACCCTCCAACAGAACATTCTTTCAGATTGTAATGTAAAAACACCTTAAAAGTAGACAAAAATCTAAGGTGAGAATGCTGAAAATGGTATATTTTACATTTCCATGCAATGTGTTGGTTATGATTTCAGCACCTTTTGTCATGTATATGTCATATACTGGACAATTTATGACCTCTTTGTTCCAGGCAGCACAGTCTCTTTCATGGCATTCTTGTGTTTATAAAGAAAATACAAGCTGTTTAAGGTATACCATTAACATCACATTTCTGCACTGTTGGACCTTTAAAATGGAATTATATGTGAAAAAATACTATTTTTCATTGTAAAACCTCCGGCTTTAAGACTAATGCATATTTTCATGACTACAAAAGTATTCAATAACTTTTCACATCCACTGTGAAGTAAATATTGTTAATCATATTTAACATATAAAGGAAAATAAAGCAGAAGGCTGACATAATGTGACCAAAGTCACACAAAACATTAGCGTTAGGTGCTAGTAACACCTAACTCCGTAAGATTTATCCCCTGGGTGAATCCATTGTATTCTCCTTACAGTTATTTTCTTCCTTTTTCTACGATTATGTACATGACCTATAGCTATGCTTAAGAAATGTATTTGACTGGCTGTGTTAATGACTAATGTACATATTTAAATCAACATTCAAACTATAATTTCCTTCCAATCTTTACAAAAAGAAAAAAAAAAAAAAGATTGTTTTAGAGTTATCCTCACAGGTGACACATTTGAGAACTACTACAAGAGGTTTGGGTTTATGTATGATGACTTCCACCAAAAGGTGTTTAATTAAGATGTCTCACACTTTTCTCTGTATGAAAATCTAATTGCCACCTTCTAGCTCAAAGAACACAATCAAGAAGCATTATCCCATCTCAAAACTGTCTAAGCATCTTCCTCATGTCTCTTCCACATCTGGGGTTATTTTATTTTTCAATCTTGCATGCTTCTTTTCTATAAAGATAATATACTGTATCATGCCAACAAACTTAGTACCCACCAAGAAATGTGTTTTGTTTTATTCCAGCTACAGCTACTTACTGGAAATCATCATCAGAATTGAACTGTGAATAGCAGAAAGAAATAGCAAACAGCTAAGACAAAATTATAAAAAAAAAAAGATAAGCTAAACATGCATGCTTACAATATCACACTACAAGTAAGGCAAAATCTGCCAGTACCTTGCCAGACTGGAGGTTTGATGCACCTAACTCAGTATGATGCAGTTGACTGCAGTTGAGCTGAGTTGCACTTAAAAATTCTGCCCACAGGGAAGAATTTCCTCCACAGTCCTGTTAAATTGGCACGTTAGATAGCAGAGATGATTTTCAGAAATCAGTCTGAATCTTAAAGCAAGATACCTGAGCTGATACTTAAAGGACTGGCAGATTGCTAAAGATTTAGAGCTTTTTTAAACACTGCAGGATGTTCTTGTAGGATTTCATGGAATTGCATTTGGGCTAAATTCTTCAGGAATACTGGAAAACAGGTAAGTTTTGTAAGTGGAAAGGGAGATTCTTCTGGGCTCTTCCCTGTCACGTCAAATGTTAAGATTTGAGAAGTCATATACTTTGTGCCCTCATTTAGGTCACTGGCAGCACTGAAATGCTGAACTTCTACTATCTGAGCTGAAAACTGACTCAATGCTAAGGATAAAAATCTTATACTTCTACATGAAAGCAGCCTCTGATTTTGGTGTGTACACTGGATTAATGAAGACTAAAACTTCAGCTGCATATTGCAACAGCCAGTGACTTTTCATCATCTCATCATTGTTCAGTATGATAAATGACATAAATGACAGTAAAACAAAACTCACATATACAACAGAATTTCCAAGCATATAAACCCCAACCTTACAGCCTTATTGAATTTAATTCCAGCTAAGTTCAACCATATGGTAAACTCTTCACCTGTATCCTGTGGCCAGGTTGTTTTAGCAAAGTTGAATGAAGGATGTGTAGAATGGTTACACTACAGAAACTTGGAGAGCCAGGTGAGAAGTGACAACAGGAATCACTTCCACCATGCAGCCTGATGATAAAATCACTACTCAGAGCTCTGGTTTACAAAGCCAGACAGCCTGG
This sequence comes from Acanthiza pusilla, assembly GCA_036630365.1. Lineage (NCBI taxonomy): Eukaryota > Metazoa > Chordata > Aves > Passeriformes > Acanthizidae > Acanthiza > Acanthiza pusilla. Next base: position 43,572,626 of record JAXCHO010000079.1, read on the forward strand.
CACTCCTTGTTGACTGAACAGTTCCATGCCTCAGTTGTGTCAGGTCAAAGAGAAGATGAAAAATAAGGAAAATTAACTTTATTTTATAAAGTAGAACTGTAAATTGCGTTTTTATAAGGGTTTTTCTATTTCTACCATTAGTTACTTGCCAAGTTACACCTTAAACAGAGTCACACGATATCTTTCTCCAAACCTTAGATCTTGTACTTATTTTTATCTGTGTTACTCATCTTCTTACACCACAGGGAAGAAAAAAACAAAAACAAAACAAAACACACACACCAAAAAAACCCCAAAAAACAAAATAAAAAAAACCCAAAAAAACCAAAAAGAAACAAAAAAAAACCAAACAAAAAACCCCACAAAAACCCCACACCATAACCCCCCCTGCCACACACACACACATATATATATAACCCAGCTAATACTGTGTGGTGTCTACATAAAACAAACAAAACAAAAACCAGCCCCCCCCTGAAAAAAACAAAACCAAAATCACAAAGAAAAGAATTCCAACATAACTTTGAGGGATATGCCTTTACATTTTAAAAAAAAAAAATCCTCTTTGGAGCTGGAAATATTAGCAGGCACAGGCAGATGTGTGACGATGGCACATAAGAAGCTACAGGGCAATGCAGCACACACTGCCTGGCTCCTGGATTCCCACCCATCCCATCTGTGCTAGCTCAGCTGGGGTGCAGCAGCAAAGCTGCTGGGGCTGTGACACAGAGTCTCCATGGGAAAGCTGGCAGCCAACCTCTGCAGTGCCCAGAGAGGTAAAAAAGAAGAAAGTGGCAACTTCTGCCAGCTCATGCTTTTTTATAATTACAATTCAAAGAGAAGCTACTTAAATGCAAAGCTGCTGTGGATGTCAATCCATCAAGTATGTTGTTATCCAACAAAAAGGGAAGAGGTTGCTCACATAAGTATTCAGTTGCTGGAAAGATCACAGCTTTGATTAGCAATTGAACTGGAAACAAAGTCACTGATGTTCTGTGCAGTGTGAAAGTACTGTGGAAAGGAGATTTACTTGCACACTCTGTGCTGGAGCTTTACAGGTATTGTATACTCAATAAACTGCAAAATGTAGCACTGAATTATACTACATATGTTCTGCTGAGTTTGTAGAAAATGTTCTTATATTGTATTTACATAATATAGTAAGAAATGCATCATAAAACATAAGCTCATTTTCTGAAATGTGTATGTAAAGTACACATATATTGCTCCAAATGCTTCTTCACATAAAAATATATATACTAACAAATGAAAAAATAAAAACAGAAAGAAAAACACTTACAATATAAATAGTTTGACATATCATTTTGGGCCAGAGTGTATAATCCAGATTATGTTTTTTTGCAGTAGCATAATGGGGATTGGTGTTTGAAGTTTTTTTAGCTGTTGTTCAGCTGATTAAATACTTTATTAGTTTGCACCATTTTTAATTCCTGTGCTTTTAGCTTCAACAAAACATAAAGAGACAAAAAGGTGAATAAAAATTTCAGAAGCAAAGCACAAATTTTAAAAAACCAAAAACAAAACCAAAGAAAAAACACAAAAACCAAAAATACAAAAGAACACCAAAAAACCCACCAAAACCCAAAAAAACCCCAAACAAACAATAACAAAAAAACCCCAAAAAACTCTAAAACAAACAAAAAACCCCCACTGTATCTAAAATAAAGAAATCTGAAGACTGCTTAAACTGGTCCTACCGATTTCCCACCTTCAAAAGATCATGGTATTCTACAAGCATTCTCTTTAATCTCTGAATCATTAGTCATTGTCTTTTGTGATTTCCTTGCATATGTAATTTTGTGCACAGTTTTTAGCCTACTATTACCAGATAGGTTTATATATATTTGTGTATAGGGTGATGGAGTATTTCAAGGTGAGCTGACTGCAGTCATTATAGCCATGGCTGTCAAAATGGTAGAACTGCTTACTTATAGCAAACTTTTTGACACCCTACTTGCAGAGGAAAAAAACAAAAAAAAGAAAAGAAACCAGCAAACTTCTGACATCTGGATTTAGAATTCCTTTACACTTTGAACAATACAAAGGATGAGACATTTAATGAAAAAGCTGAGAAAATGGGATTTTAGAGTTGAACAAAAAATTCTTAAGGCCCTTCTTGCCTCTTCTATGATTTGCACCAATGACTCCCAGACACAGTTGTGCCTTTTTTTTTTTTTTCTTTTTTTTTTTTTAAATTAAGTATGAGCAAAGCTGGTTCAACAGTTTTTTAAGCAGAAGTTAAAGGAGCACTTTCTTCCTACTTTGGGTAAGACCTTGCAATATTTGCAGAAGGCTTCCTAACAGTTCCAGTCAATCCAGAATAGTGAATATACCAACAGCGATTTTACTTCACAACATGTAAATAAAATAAAAGCCTCGTTAAACCAAATGTTTTCCAAGGCTGATATAAAATTTCCAACAATCAAGCTTATTTCAGTGGAAGGACTTCTGACTAATCATCTCATGTAGTTCATGTGCAGCCAGCGAGGAATTTGTACTGGATAGGTATTTCTGTGCTTGGCTTTACATACAAATAACTATTTATGCGTTCCTTGAGTGATAACATTTGCAGTGGGCTAAGAGCTGAATCTTCAATATGTACTTGAATCATCAATACATGTTTTAGCATCACCCTCCCTCTCTTACTATAAACCTAGTCAAAAGCCTCAGAGAGAAAACATGTTCCAGTTTGGAATAGGAGGTTATGTTTCCTAAAAATACTTGAAATGTTTGTTTTTTCAAATATGCAGTTTCTAGGTATAGCACATTTGACAATGTCATAAAAATACTGTTCTTCCTTATTTTTGAACAATCAAGTTGTCAGATTTGTTTTAAGTGGAATCCACAACATTGTACCAAAATCTGCTCAGTCAGTAGCAGCTTATTAAACAGATTTAGGTTTGTTTGGGTTTTGCTGCTGTTGTTGTTTGTCGGTTGTTTTCTTTGTTTTGGTCTTTAATTTATGGAAACAGCACTGCTCAGATGATAGCATGAATCCTAAGCACAGTGTGTTTCTGGTGCAATTCCTAGGTAGACTGACTGTGAGGGGGATGAAAGGCAAATCTGAGAAGCTTCAGCACAAGACAGTCATGCCCTACTTGCCCTAGAGATCCAGGTAGCTTTCAAAAACGAGTAATAATCTAAATTATTAGAACTATACGGCATTTACAGACCATTTTAATTCTGGTCCAAACATAGTCTCTACCAACAATCTGGCCTAAGCAGAATCTCCATGGTTTTAATCAGGGCTGTAAATATTTCTTACTACTTTATAAGAGATGAGAAGAGCCCAGATGCAATGTTCACTGCAACTTCATTTAAGAGCCTGACCTAAGGAGGTCTGCGGCAGAAGAGACACCAGAAGTTTATCCTGTACAGAACTATTCCTCGATATAATTATGATCAAAATTAATTGCTCTGCATTATCCTCTTGCAACACTGTCTTCTCTCTTGCCTGAGACAAAGCAGGCTAATTTATGGCCAGGAAAAAAGGATCAGATTTTCAAACAGCATGATTTTACCGATCTTCTATGCAAAATACTGCATTAGTCTTTTACGGGTAAATCCACAGCATCACAACTTACAATGAAAGACAAGGCACATGGAGGTCTCAGTGCCATCTCATTTACACTATTATTATTCAGTTTTAGTCCCTTGTCAACTGATATTTCATATTCTGCATTTAGAACTCTATCATCCCTCAACATACAAGGATTTAACGTCTGTCACAAAGACTCAATAAACCATATGTGTTCATGTGCATACAACGGCATTTCTATCTCACACAATATATATATGCTAATATATCTGGGTTTGAGAGCTTAACAGCTCTCCAAAGTACCCAGATTTGGTACTTAAACAGCTTTATGAAATCCAGTATTGCCTTACAAACAAGTAAGTACTTTTATACATACCAAAAATACTCCTTATTAGTGGATGTTAACAAAACCATTCTGTGCTATAAAGAAACCTATTATTTGCTAGCCCAGCACGTGTGCTCAGCCTCATTGTCAGGCAGGGGACCCATTTCTGTGCAGGCACCACAGCAATCACTGCAGAATTGGCATGTAGCAACACAAAGCAAACTTTCTATGCAGCCAAAGCCTTTGGATACCAGAACAGAATGGGAATCCCTAAAGAATAAGTGTTCAAACACAATATTAGAGCATATCCTGAAGTGTAGCTTAGCTAATAGCACCGACTGAGCTGAATTGATTCTGTTATTTAAATCTCATTATAGATGCTCTATTTAATTCCTTCTCCACTTAAATTGATACGAAATATATAATAGCATCTAAATAATTTAGTGTGAGAAAACATACAAGCCAATTAAAAGCTAAAATTTGAAGCCCAAACACATTCTAAACCTCTCTTTTTTTAAAAAAATCTTTGTTTCTGTCTTGAAGCTACCTTTTTGTTTCTTTCTTTGTTTTGGAGAGACAATGAGATTTTGTAAGTCTTTTTTTCCTACAATAAACAGTGCTTACAAAGAGGCCCTTAGGTTTCTGTTTCTTTGATTTTATGCTACCAAGAAAGGTTTGCATTTTTTGCAGGTCCGTTGAAATTGCAATTAAATTAATAAAACCTGTATTATGCATACTTAACCATATAATGCGACTTTCTAGAACTGCAAATTAAAATAAATCTCATTATGATTATTAATCACTGTCTTTTAATTATAAAGTGAAGACCTAAATACCACCTTACAATACAACAGTAAGGTCAGACTTTATTCAGATGTCACAGGGAAGGTTGGAGGGGGCAGCAGAAAAGGGTAGATCAATGCAGCAGTGCTTTCCATGGGCAGATCTGTGTGCCTCAGACATGTAGGAGGCAATAATTAAAAATTAATAATCATCTCCTGTAATTCATGAATTGCACTAGTGGATACTTCTACTGTATAGATCTTACAGTGCATATTCACACATTTGGAGCTGAAGCTCTTTTTGGTCTTCAACAGTTTTCAGGTAATGATCTTTCTAAGAATATAATAAATTAAAGTAACATGCAATTAGTATTTTCAATTAGTTTCTGTTATATAGTTTCAAATTTAAAGTAGTTACCACAGAAAGATTTCTGATCTTGCGTTACTCTAACTGAAACCATATCATCCTCAATCTGTTTTCTTCTTACTTTTGCCTGTAATATTTGAACTAGTGTTTTATCCTTCAAAAGATGAGTTTCCAAAAGCACATTAAGACACATATTTTCACTTTTTTGCACAGTGCCACATATAGAGTTCTGCAAATAGTACACAGTTCCAAAACTTTTCTGTTCTATTCCTACCCTCTTTGAAATTTTTCAGATTAATGAAATTTAATCTATTAGTTACTTAATCTAGTAATGAAAATCTCTTTCTGAAATATGAACCATATTTTTAAATGAGTCACAGTTTCTGATAAAATAAAACTGATTATTATTTCAAAGAAATAAAGGAATGCTTCAGTAACCTTGTTCCTAATATCATTATTCTTACATAGCTTCCTAATTAAGTAAGGGCATCCTGAAAACAAAGCTCTTCTTGAACCCATTCTCATTTATCACTCAAACTATTCTCTGACTCTTCCTCTCACACAAACACACAGAAATTGTCACCTGCAATTGTCTAACTTACAAAGCCAAATCATACAGAACCTGGCAACATGCTTGCTTTATATTGTCGATTGGAGCCTTAGATCTCAAATGGGAAAAGAGTCACCTAACATGTTTTTATTTGGAGACGAGTTGCTTTGTAGCTTAATTAAAGCACTGTCTGACAGCTCAGAAAATGGGAATTTGCTTCTCCTGCAAGGTATTGACAACATCCTCAGCTAAAATGTGATAATGCAAAGAAATAGTGAAATATGACATTAAACCTTAGCCTCCAGCTTTAAAAAAAATCAGCTTTAATAATTTTATCTTTCATTTATTTCCACTGATTTACTTAATAGATATACAACTGCCTCCTTAGCAAGTATATGCATCTAGGATCTTTTAACTGAAATTTTAATATATTTTTAAAGAATGCTCATAAGGAGCTCTATAGTTATTAGCTAACACCAAAACAATTATTTTCATATAGCTGCCTATAATCAAAAGAGAAAGAAAACCTTACAACAGTGTTAGAATAGTAAAGTAAAAATAGACCTTTATTTGGAAGCTTCCAGTTGTCCTGGTGGTGATGGGACACGCCCATGAGCAGATTTCCCCAATTTTATAAGGTTGATTGATTAGGATACTTAACAGGTACATCCAATAGGAGATTCAGTTGCCCCAGTAACCAACCCTGGGTCAACCCCTTGTAGTGGGTCCAAGGTTCTCACTTTTTGTTTTAATTCCCAGAGTCTGGTAGGAAAACAAAATGTTCTTCTTGTAGGTCCTCTTCCTGACAATAAGACTATACAATATTTCAGGAATGTGTTTAGAAGGTCAGCTTATTGTTCTAAAATCTAAGAGAAAGGGTAGGAAATGTACTAGAGTTAATTAAGGGGATATATAACTATATAATAGTAGTTTACAGAGTTAAAAATATATGAAAAATGTATAAAAAACAAAAATCTTTTTGGCACCAACACAGTAAGTGACTGTGCTTTAGATGTACTTTATATATTTGCAATTAAATATCAACTATAATCCAAGGGGCTCAGGAATTTTCTCAATAATTCTTTGTGGGAGTTTTTGTTTGTTTGTGGTTTCGGTTTTTGATTCATGTTGTTTGTTCATTTTGCTGTTGTTGTTCTACTTCAAAACAAGCCATTTTTATGAATGAGAAACTTTTATTGAAGAGGGCAACAATGCTGTTAAAAAATAGTTCCTCACATCCACAGAACAATTATCGGTCCAACTAGGCATTATAGCAAGGAAAAGAAAAAAGTGGCAAGTATGGATCTGGCTGCAAGCCTCACCTACCTCTGAAAGCTGTTTTGTGTGTTGGCCAGATTAAGCAATATAATGTATTTCACATGGATGCCTCCACACCCTTCAGTGTAATTCAGCTAAACCAGCACTGTCTTCCCTCTGGCGCGTGCGACAGAAATAAACATGAACTCCCATTCACCCCAGTTTATATGAAATGAGAGGAGACATTCTTCACCAGCTTCCCCAGGAAGAGCATGTGTGTCTAAAGTTTTAGTCCTTTCAGGTGTGGCTAAGAATACCTTAAGGACAGGCAGCAATAATGACATTTGCTTCCAATTGATTTAAAAGGATGATATGTAGTAGCTATTCTACAGAACACACAATTAATTATATTCCTTTTATTTTTTCCTCCAGCTACCTGACACACTGCAACACTGAGGGGAAAAGAAAGAAGGGGGAAAAAAAGGAAAAGAAAAAAGGAAAGGATATATCTCTTATATCTGTTCTCAAAGCAGTTTTGATATTTTACCTATTTAGGTTTTCCAAATTCTGCAATTTTTCTAGACAAAGCATGCACTCATTTTGAGCTTGCCAGCTGTTGAGGGATGACTTCTGGATCTCCAACAAGCACAAGGCACACAGTTCTCTTTTCCAGAAACAACAAATGGAAAAAAATGCTGCAGCCAAATCCCCTGAGGTCCTTGCCAGCCCTGTAACTCAGAGACCCACAGGAACAGAACTGTGGTTCTTGTCAAGTCTTGATCGTCATCTCAGGGCTACGACGAGTGCAAAAACACCTGGCAAACTCCAGTGAAGTGTGAAAGGTGGAAATATCACCAAGGCTGCATTTTATCACACCTCTAATGCTGCCTGGCAGAGCACAGACACAGAGAACAAGGCTTTGACTCTGCTCATTCCAGTCGCTTCCACAAGAAAATAATTGGCAGCAAGTTGTCAGCTCCCTGAACACCGCAATTCCAGCCAAGCCAAGGCTGTCAGGACAAGAAGGCAACGAGTCCATCACCTCCTTTATGCTCCACCCCTGCACAGCTTGATGAGCACCAGGAATTTGCCTTCCTTTAAATGCCAGGCAGCACACCGGCACACATGCCTGTCACTGGAAATGCACATTTAAATGCTACTGGGTTTTCTGAAACAAAGTTCTCTTTTCTTAACATGCATGGATGGAGAAAGAGGCCAGATTTAACGTGAGATTAAATTATAATAAATTCCCCATAATTGTTCCTTTAAATGATATATTTTGTTTATCAGGAAAACAACTATGGATAAAAATAATAATGAATCTCACTCCCCTGCTGCACGCAATCTCTTGGTAGAAAAGCATCCAATGAAAATGAAAATGAGAGATGGAAGCTGCTCAACACTGCTGAAGGCATGCTCTCTTGTTTCTTTTTATTCAGTAAAAGCTGTCAAAAATCCACATCCTCTGATGTACTTGCATTTAGCATAGGGACTTGTCAATTATTTATCACAGGGAGTTCTGTCAGACTGGGATTAAGACGTCCTAAAATTCCCAAGAGGGTAATTCATCATAACACAATATAGTGTGTGAATAATGGACATCCACAAAAGGCTCAGCTGACATGATGGAAGTGAATGATAGGTGAATTGAGGTCACAGGCTTGATGTGAAGACATCGGACAATGCACACCCAGGCTGTCAGTCAGGGCATTAGAAAGGAGAAAGTACATGAATATGAAATAGCAAACAAACAGATTGGTTTTTGTTTCCTTGTTCCTAACAGCTCAAAGAAAAGATGCTGGAGCTGATGAACACAACCATGCTGTGAGCCAGGGCACTCTATAGTGGCTGCTCCAACTCAAAGAGAAATATCCTGTAAACATTCGAGTTATGGATTTTTTTTTTTTTTTTTTTTTTTGCTAGTGACAATGTGGTGTATTTCTGTGTATTTCCACTCCCAACATACTTATGAGAACTATGTTTCAGTAAAAAAGAGCATCTTAAATCAAAACAAATTTATGTTACATATGCTTTATTACTTGTTTTGCTACCACAAACCTATAAATCTGGAGATGCAATTGACCCCCAACTATTTCTCAAAAAAAAGAATAAGCAAACAGCACCTGTCAAAAAAACGGAAGCGGAGTGAAAATTTTGTCTCAGTTCAACCAAGGTGACAAAATTCTTGGTATTTCAGTGAGAAGGACATTTCACTAAAGCGGTCACTTCATTGAGGAAGACCATTAATTTTATCCCACTTGTAACTGTAACTAATGTACTACTGGTGTACTACTACTACTACTGTTATACACCACATTCAGTGCACTCCTCCCTTTCAGGTTCATTTTTTCCAATAACAAAGATCTTCTTTATCTAGCTTGCTCTCTTCCACAAACAGAAAGAGGAATAAAGAAAGCATTGCAAACACTATATACTAGTGTTTGCAGGATCCATCTGTTGTTTTGTCCCTGTCATCTCACTTCATCCACTTATGTATTTTACTGATTTAATCTTTGGAATTAATAACACATTTCCTAGAATGATAGAATGGTTTCGATGGGAAGGGAACTTAAAGATCATCCAGTCCCAACCCTGCTGCCATGGGCAGGGACACCTTCCACTAGACCAGCCTGCTGAGGGCTCCATCCAACCTGGCCCAAAACATTTCCAGATACTGGCCATCCACAGCTTCTCTGGGCAATGTGTTCCAGTTCCTCACCATCCCCAGAGTAAAGAATTTTTTTCTAATATCTAATCTACACCTATCCTCTTTCAGCTTAAACCCATTTCCTCTTGTCCTATCACTACATGCCCTAGTAAGAAGTCCGTCTTTAGCTCTCTCATAGCCCTTTCAGACACTGGAAGGTGCCCTAAGGTCTCCTTGGAGCTCCTCCTCCCCAGGTTAAACAGATTCAACTGTGTCAGCCTTTCCTCATGGAGAGATACCCCAACCCTCTGACTATTTTCATGGCCTCCTCTGGACTCACTTCAGTAGGTCTGCATCCTTCTTATCTTGGGGGCCCCAGAGCTGGGTGCAGTGCTCCAGGTGGGGCCATTTACAGACAGAGAAAATGCACACTAAAAATAACCTTGTGTTAGCATAGTAAGTATAGTATAGTAACAGTTTATTTTATTTTATTTTATTTTATTTTATTTTATTTTATTTTATTTTAGTATAGTAGAGTATAGCATAGCATAGCATAGCATAGCATAGCATAGCATAGCATAGCATAGCATAGCATAGCATAGTATAATCCTGAATTATATTCTCAAAATGTCTTGTTTCTCCTGCTCTTGTGTAAATCGGTGGATCAACGAGCCAGGTAGGTGTGACACTGTGTTACTCCTGGCTTCAAAGTTACTGCAAATTAAAAATAATTCAGTATCAATCAAAGCTGATAAAACAGCTTCCAGCTGTAGCTTCTGCAGCTAACTTGCCTTCAAATTTTCCTTTATATCAGTCTCTTACCAGAGTCCACCTCCTCAATCTGCTTCTTGTCTGAAGATCCCTTTCAGCAGTCTGCCCAGCTTCCAGTCTCTCTGACTTCAGGCTGTAGCAGAGCCAATCTGCTCCTTTTCACAAACACATTGTTTTCAACTTCTCAACCGCTCGCAATTCTCAATTTAAGATATAAGATCCCTAAACTGTCCTGAGTAACCAGAAGTCATTAAGCACCATGCCCAGTATTCAGAAAGTCAATTATATAAGTTATATCTTGATATCTTTGTCTCAATGGGCTTAATTTAGGATTCCAAGTTTCCCCCTTTGACTGCACACTTGAAAACCCCTTGTTCTCAGATATAATGAGAAATTCAATAACGCATTGCCTTTCTGAGAAAAGTAAATTGTTATTTGTCTTTTCACTTTTCTTACTGAATTCTTATCATTTATAAGTGCAATTACAGTGCAGTTTTAAAACTCAAGTATGAGTGAATCCAATGAATAGTTGAATATTTTCACTGAAAGCACAATGGAACAGCATTTTTTTGCATAGTTTATATGGCTATTATTTTGTGGAAAACCTCCCTCTCAAAAATGTTCATACCTATCAAGAATCCAGCTCTTTATCACTGTAGCTGTATTAGCACCTAGCATTTTACAGTGGGACAGGGAAAGAGACTCCATCTGTAGAGTGAAGTTGGTGCTGAGATCCTGCACTCCCAGGACACATCTCAGTGAGCTGACTCTGTGAAATTCATGCCCATCAGATGTTAAAAAACATTAGAGGTACTCCCAAACATAATTTGGTTTCCCTTCCCACCTCTTTCTCTACTGTTTCTTAATTTCGCGAGTATTATTCTAAAGGCATATCATATTTCCAGAGCTTCAGCTCAGAATAGCAATTGCTTATGAATAACAGAACTAGAATAGCATTAATATTTAGGTTTCCCAGTCAAGTACTAAAGATCAGGAGAATACCATACAAGCATATTTCTTCTCCTTATAGTGATAAAAGTAGGTACTTATGAAAAAATACGTGTTTACAGGCCGTTAAGCAGAAAAAATATTGAAAAATGTACTTTCACATATAAATCTGCTTCTTCAGTACTGTATTTGGTGCTATTGAACCTGGTGTCATTTTGACGTTCACACTCCACCTTGACAAAGCATTTGATCAAATTAGATTTAAGTATCTCTGATAATTTACATTCTCTCTGCTTGATTATCCAGTTCTATCAAAACAGAATGGACAATCCAGAATTTTCAGAAATGTCAATTAGAAGTTATTTGGTTGCACATAAGCAACTACTTCAGTTAAACCAAGTTATCAACCAAAAGTTTGAACAAACTGTGGATTAGTTGCTTTAAAAAGGACAGAGCATTATTTTCTATAGCAGTGGTGGATTTCATATATTTTTCATCATTAATTTGGTCTATGAAAACAAGCTTTCTGTCATTATGGAGATATTGCTATGTATCATTTGGTTTTAGCGATGCCAGAGTGAAAAATATTAAAAATAAATGCATATGGAATATAATAACTAACATACTCTTATATTATTTTTTAGTTAGTTCTACAAATCTTAGTTATAAATTATTTACATTTTTGAAATGTAAGTGAAGCAATCACTTCCAGCTGAATTTCATTTGATGAATGGTGAGCCTACATTCAAGCATACTTATATATATATGTGTGTGTGTGTGTGTGTGTGTGTGTGTGTGTGTGTGTGTGTGTGTGTGTGTGTGTGTGTGTGTGTGTGTGTGTGTGTGTGTGTGTGTGTGTGTGTGTGTGTGTGTGTGTGTGTGTGTGTTGTATATATGTATGTATATATGTACCAGTAGTTGCTGGTTGGAATGTATGTCAGGAAAAGACAAAACAAGAATGTATATGCCTGAAAATAGTACAATGTTCCTGCAAGAAAAGAAAGAAAGGAAATTTTAATGCAGATTATTTTTAAAAGATCCCTTTTAAAAAGGCATGTTTGCAATAGCAACAGATGCAAAAACAAGTAAAAAATTCTCTATCTTCACACAAACTAAAAGTCTGCATTTTTATGTAGAAAAAGTTGTTAATGCTGTGACCATAAGGACCTCTAAAAAAGATGAATACAGCAAGCACGATGAAAAAAATTGTGAATCCACTCAGATGAGATATTAATATATTACAATTTTTGCTGGCATCATGTATACTACCACAATGAAATAAGTGATGTTAAGGGACCCTCAAAATCAAGCAATGTCAGGCCTAAATTTACCTTTGTAGGACTCTCTTTTTCACGTGCATTGATGTTAACAAGGGGGGGCAAGAGAAATACGAAGAAACCTGGATGAGAGAATTGAAAGTTGGTTTAAACTTCACCCCGACCAGGTGAAGGTAATGTAAGACTGAAGCTGTTTCTGGATTATGGAAGCTTGATGCAATGATCTGATCACATGTAGTAGTTATGAAATAGTCCAGCCTGCACTCTGACAAAATGCACTCTGGCAAAATGAATAACTTAAATCCCATTTATATTCCATATGTAGATCCCTAGTTTTGTTCTTGAAGGGGAGGAATGTAGATGACAAAGATATCTGCTATGAAGTTAGAATGAATAAGAACATGAACTCTGGTGGGGAGGTTTCTGTTTGGTTTGGTTTGGATTTTTTAAGATAATAGGTCAAGGGGAGAAATATGCTTTTGTTTTCTTTTGTGAATTGTCTGTATTTTGAGAGATTTGGATTCTTCTGACAGTTTAACTTTGATTCTGTATTTTCTGCTCTGTGAGTCTAAGAGGTAATATTGATCTGAGCCTTCAGAATTTACTTTCCCTAACAATGTTTGATATTAGTCATTAAGCTGAGACCATTTGTCACTTTCTTTCACTAAAGTGAGTCATCCTCTGAACATTTCCTTTGCTGTTTTTAAGGTCTAATATAACTATTGATTTATTGTCACCACATTGTATCGTCTCTGTTAATGGAACCTATAGACTTTATCCTTCCTCATTCTTGTCTTTGCCATCTAAGAAAGTTGCAGTCTACCTTGTGCATAATTCTGAAATGCAAAAGCCTGGTGTGATAACAATGACATTTCTTTCTTTTCTTACTCCTGTCTGTTTGTTTTGACATCTTTTTCCACATACGGGATAGCGATTTTTTTTTTCAGGCATTAGAACAATTTCTTCTGAGGATGCTATTTTGTTTGTTTTCATACAATAATCTATTTGGTAAGCAGAGAGGCACATTACACTCAGCCAATTTCAGACTGATTTCAGGAATCACAAAATAGCAGTGCTCACTCAAAGCAGGGTCACTTCAGAGATCAGGTGGCTTGGACTTACAACCAGTTTGTTTTTGTTTTATCTCCAGGGTGGAGATTCCAAAATACATCTGGGCAACCTGTTCCTGTTGATCATCCTTCATCTTAAAATTATTTTTCCCAATATCTAACCACAGTTTCTCATAGTGGAAAATTTATTCCTTTCTCCTTGTACTTCTTCTGTGAAAATTTTTGAATACTGAAAATGAAAGAATTTGCATTTCAATAAACACCATGAATTTGCTCAAAATTCAAATTAAGCAATAAACCTCAATAAAAGCAATCTTGCCACGTTGTGTGTATCTTTTATGGTACCTTCTATAACAGCATTTTAGGAAATCACTTTCTTCTTCCCTTCATTCTCAAAATATCCTGTTTTATTGTATTAAGATTATTTTATTCTGGATCCTTTAAGGAGACAGTTTAAATACATACACTATCAAAAAATTAACACTGTAGAAGGAGCAAATGTAAATTTACTAGTTAAGTTTCAACAATGCTAATATCTTCCCCTTAAAAATTTCAACAAAATTCAGATTAATTTGATATGTGAAAATGAATAATCAAAGAAAAATGCAAAGTTTTCAGATAGAGATTTTCAGAGTATGTCTGTGACCATCTCTCCATTGTAGGAACAGATATGTGACAGCTGTTTATCCCAATCAAAATTTTATGGACAAATTCCTTACATATTCTGTAAAATTTGCATTTGTAATTTATCTGAGGCAATTTCACCAATTAATTTCAAAATCGTGAATGAATAAACACATGCAGTTTGCATACCTGAGTATGGTTCCAACTACACACCAAAGGGAAACAGGCATTGTAGCATTTAAAAAGTACACAGCTTTCAATGAGCTTGTTTCCTTCAAAGCAAGGATTTTAAAAAGGGAATGAAGAAATCTTCCTTGCAAATGTTATTCTGAGTACATACCTCTTCTGATTTAACAGAACTGTTCTATTATCAAATACAGTTTGGTGATATATCAATATATATCAACATATTAGTAAAATACTAAACAAAAAAAAAAAAGAAAATTGTATTACCTTTCAGGTACATGGCTGTGTTTTTTGTATGAGATTAAACAAATCTTGCTGGCAATGATACTTAACTAATCTTTCAACCTGTTCCATTTTTTTTTTCCATGTAACAAAATGAATGCAATTGTTTTCCCTGTCTTACAGGCAGGTTTCTTGTAAAGCCTAAGAAATGCAGGTCAGGAGTAGAGCTGGGGGAAAACTGCTCTCTTGATGCATCCAAACTTCATGGCATTTCAAAAGACAACCACTTTCCCCTATTGTTTCATCAAAGAATCCTCTCTTCTACATCCCAAGGCTTACATTTACCTAGGATTTTGAAAATTTAGTAGGCTGCAAAATGTTTTCTGGGAGATGGGGTAGTATCATGCCATGAGGAAAGAGGGATTCAACAGCTCAACTCCCCAGCCTGCATGAGAGTTCAAGCATTTTATTCTCAATTCGTAAGAGAACTGGCAGTGAGGCACTAAAAGAAGCCAATGCTTCTTCCAAAGGCGACTTACTACATAACTAACCATGGCAGGATTCACATTCTAAATCATTACATTAGAACACCTTATTAAAAGTAAAAAAAAACTCCAGAAAATAAATGAAGAAATTAAAAATTCCACTCCATATTTTGTACTGTGAAAACAGGAACTCACCAGATGCATATTTTATGAATATAGCAATAAAAGTACAGCTAGTTTTCCATATTCATGAAAAGCGCTGCTGAAAATATTCATCGTATTCATCTCCAGGAAAATGTAAATTATCTGTATCACATTGTACAACTTCTATAAAGGGAGAAAAGTAAAGGCTTTTCTTTACATGACAGTTTTCTCATCTAGTTTGTCTTATCTGGGCAATCCAGCTTTTTCCTCTTCATCTGACGCTATTAGGTTACTTCACCCTTCCAGTCTGTTCTCAGCTTTGTGCGTGCAGCTATTGACTGGCAGCAGTGGCCTTTCAAACAGACTCTGTGGAGTTATTTGAAACATTTAATGACAGTAAACTGCTCAGAAATAAGTTTTACCTAATAATTGACCTCAACAGTACAGTTAAACAATTTTTTTTTTTTACTTTGCCTTGGGACTTCTGTCTGTCCAGGACATTCAATCATAGCCTCTAATCAGTGCTTAACTATTAATATGTTAAAGTATTTGACACTTTAAAGGGAAAGTGATTGAGGAACTTGCTGCTTTTAATGTGGCATGTCTCACAGCCACCCAGGGCACCTCCACTGTGTGGCTGTTCAGTGAGCAGCCATTATCTGTATGCAGGGAGCCAAGGGCACCACGCCGGGGAGGAAAATCCTCATTTCTGGATGCTCATTGCAGGCTGAACTGATACAGTGGCCACTCAACGCCAGGCCATGCCACTTAAATGCATGAAGAGAGACATTCCTGTGAATCTTCTCTCTCTGGATATAGAAGTCCTTCTTCTTTACCAAATGTTCCCTGAGATCCCCTTCCAACCTGGTATAATGCAATTTTTTTTGAACCATCAACCATGATAAGATGTAACTTCCAAAGTAAGATACTACTTCAGAAAAATGTCTGTTTTTCAGGAGACCTGTCCATTTTACAGTGGATCTGATAGATATATTCAAGTCTTCTGAGAATTTAGCTTTTTTAATATCCTCCCACTCATGGTACAAGTCAGCAACAAAAATTACCTTATCATCTCAATATCCCATAACTGCCTATGAGCTTTGCTTTGAAAAAAATTCTATCAGTCACCGTCAGAGGCAGGATCCTACAGAGAACAACCACTGGCATCATCCAAGACTGGCAACTGCTGCATTGTGGTTCAAATGTATCATAGAGTGGCAGTCAGAGATCTCCACTACAGCTCCCATATTAGGACAAATGTCCCAATTCCTCATAGCAAACAAATATTCATTTCCCTGACAAACAACTAAATATTGACTTTCCTTTAAGAGTTGCACGCATTGTCAGTAAAATCTTTCTTCTACCACACTGTTTGTTTATTACAGAAATCTTGGTGTTGTTTTTGTTGCTTTATTTTCATGAAGCTCTAACAGGCAGCACTGCTGCTGCAGCTGCTAGTCAGAGCCCTAATTCATTGTGCTTCTCTGTCCCTCACTCGATTCACAGTAATAACATGCGAAATGGAAATACCAAAGCACTGGTCAGAACTCCTGTAACCCAATCACCAGCCTGTCAGATTTAGACATGTGGGGCTCCTGTTCAACTTGTCCATTTCTAATTCCTCTGAAAGAGCCTCAGCGGCACAGTCAGCTGCCAACCACCCAAATTCAACTTTTAAAGACAGAAAGGTCTCAAGTCAAAGCAAACCAGGAGAAGACTCTTGGCACCTGTGAAAACTTCTGTATTCGCAAACATCTTCATTCATGGCATTGTCAAATTATGCAAATTAGCTGATACTGAAATGCATCTAGAAAATACGTTTCCCCTTTCTAAATCTTCACAAACATTCTAGAGGAGAAATATCCCAGCCCTGCACTAAGATTACTATTTGCATTAATAATCCTGCTGATTAACTGCACTACTAATTCTTCAGGTAAAGGAAGCCGTTCCTCCTTTGAATCTCAAAAAATATTCCAAGTCAACCTGACCCCTGCCAAATCCTCATTGTGTTAAAAATCTTCCTAGTAGGAATCAAAGCAGAAGAGATTGCAAAAAATTAGACTTGGCCACTGAAAAAAATATTTCCACACTAAATGGTAATGCAGTAAAAAAAGACCCAGTTGCATGACTTTGCTGTAATTATTCATAAGGGAAAAAAATCACAACAGAATAATCTCCTTGAGAAATAGCAAAAAAGAAAGAGAATTGTCACTTGAGAGTGCCTGCTAAAAAATTCAGCTGAAAGAAGCTGAGTACATCTTTGTTTGGAAGCAAAGAATATCTATCATAGCTATACATGCTGTTATTTATCAATATTATAATTATGATATCTCACACAGAATTTTTTTACTGTTTTCTTTCCTCAAGTTTTTTTTTGTTTTTTGTTTTTTTTTCCACTGAAGAATTTAATTTTTAAGTCCATCTGGTACAGCAGAGTGTTGTGCACATAAAATAAGCCTCAGATGTAACAACAACAACGCCTTTATGTGTCTTCTATGTACTAATCTTTGCTTTAGCAGGCAGGCTCTCTAACACAGTTTATTCTTATCCTGTCATTGTTTATTCATCGAGCAGTTCTGCTTTAGAAGCATCTGATTTGGAAGTCAGAAAATAAAAGATTGTTTCACAAGTAAAGCGCAAGTCAAAGGCTGATTTATTAGAAACAGCAAATAAAACATGATATGACTATAGTCGACTGAATTAGCAAGTACTATGTGGACTCTGCATTTAACCTATTCCCAATCTTCTTTACAATGCACATACATAAAACAAATACTTCAGGAAATTAATCATTATCTCAGTGCCTCAAACAGAGCACTTTCTACAAGCTTCCACATACAAACCAGAATCAATCCATATTACAGAAACTGATCCAGTTCTGTTCATTATATATTTTACAAGGTACTGAAGAATCATGCTCATTTTTAAGCTCAATAGATATCTGAACCTAATTCTAGCCTTTTGTTCCATTGGAATAGATTAATTCCATAACTTTTGGCAGCAAACTGGAAATCCCACTAGAAACAGCCATTAGGCTGGATAATAAATCAGTGTCTTGACAATGGCATCGTATACTCATCACAGTAAAAAGCAGCTGCAACTGACTTTCAGAGCCCGCCAACATGGCCACAAATTATTTAGAATGCACAGTGACATTAATTCATACAATAGAGGGGGACCAACCTCTGATAGACCAGCCTGAGCACCTCAACTGACAGGAAGAGTACTTTTTTCAATAATAGGGAAAGTAACAGAACTAAGTCTCTTTGTAACTCAGGCAACAAATGGAAGAGATGCCAAAATACATTGGAAGAGAAAGGTGGAGAGGACACAGCATCATACCCTGAATTTGTTTCTGTAGTCTGAAGCTCCTATGCCAAGCTCTTAATGACTGAAACATTTGGGTGGTTTCTTTTTCTTTCTTTTAAACTCACTGCTATTCAGCAAAGTCTGTGTTTCTGACTTTCCAGATGTAGTCAATAGTTTTAAGCATAACACTTAAGCAGAAACCTATTGCTTCCTAGAAAACAGGTCTTGACATCAGGATGAGATACTACATTTAGTGCTATAATGTCAATTCTTCTGAAAAGGTGAGGTATGTTTGTTCTGTATTTATAGTATATGCTGGACCTCCAGCCCCCTGGATATGCAACAGTGGAGTTTACAGTCGTGGAGAACAATTTCACATATCCATTGGCTGCATGATAGTATACTGTCTTATTTTATTCCAACTACTGCATACAGTGTTTACAATAAGCAGGACTGGTTCAGTCCACTCTGTTGTGTTGCTCACATCTTGTTTGGCCCTGCCACATTCCTGCTGGCACTACTGACACTTTCTGTTTCTTTGGATTAAGGACATGATTTAGCGGGAAACTGCTATCAGCATAATGAATTAATTGCACTGAACACGCTTAGTACTGTAATCCTGGTAAGCCATTGCTGCATGTTGCACATCTCGAGGAAAATCAGTTTAAAAACCACCACTGGGGTAGATGGGGGAAAATCACATCACAAATCTCCCACTACAAGGTGTGAAGGAAATCAGCCCAGCTTATTTGTGCCTAAAGAATGTTCCACCAGCCCTTAGCCATTTTCTATTCACAGCAGGTACCACGTATTACGCATCCAGTTTGAAGCATCTGTCGATACCTCGGGCTGCAGCGAAGCGGCTGCGGTTTATTGGCGAACCCTGGCTGGAAGGGCTCTCCAGGGAGGCTCCCATATTACAGGCTCCTGTTAAAAATGCTACTGGAACAAATACATTTCTGCTTGGCTGCAATATTAAAAAGTGATGCCTGACCAGTAATTAAAGGAGCTGCCAAATAACACAAAATGTGTTGGGCTAGTTAATGTATGCAGATGTCACTACAGAGAGTGATCTCATAAACAAAATGGGAAACAAAGCACTAGCGTGACAAATTAACCTTTATGGGTTAAGCAGCCTGTGAGCAATGAACAGGGATAGGATGCGTGTGTGTTGTTTGGGTTTTTTAATTAAGTCACAAAAAGATCTTAATACATTTGACAAACAGGATGAACGTGAGCCTGTCATTAGAGCCTGTGACCCCTGATTGCCACTGTACAGCAGCCATTATCCTAATTTCTGTAGATGAGGACTGGACATTCTTACAGAAAAAACTGTTTCTTATGGTTAGTGCTGTACAATGTAGAGTTATTATTTTTTGTTAGCATTTTAATCAGATGCCAGGTTATGCAAAAAATGCTCATAGTATGGACTACCAGCCCTGCTTTTGCACAACCCATGTCAGGCTGTTTTCTGCTTAGTTAGGCACTGCCTAACTGATATGAAGGAACTTTTGATCTCCTGGAGATAAATCCAGGATCTGGCACTCCAAAGAGCACAGATTAATACTTATCACAATTTTAGGCTTGAAAGCTTACAAGTGTTGCTGCATATGTACCAACCCTGGGGTTCTTTTTAAACTGTGCTAGGCTACTTGCCTTCCATATCCTTCAGCTGTAAATTCTTTAGGTTAATTACGGACTGCATCTATGAATATTCGGCTAACAGTCAAATGAAATAAATAATAAGCCTGATGTGAATCATTTCTAGGTGCTTTTTGAGGTGACAGACTCTTGAACCAATATATCATTACCGTCTGCCTTGTCAACTCTTCTTAGCTCATGCATTATTTACCTGCTAAACCATGGTGACAGTGGTGAAGCAATAACGCCCTGTTTTGAACCTCCAGCTGCCATCTATGCAAAACAGGTTGAATGCCAAAGAGATATGAAATATTCATGCTTTCACTTCTTTTTGAAACTGACAACATCCTAATGCATAGGTGACCTTAGAGGCTCAGTATTTTGGTCATTCATTTACCTCTTCCACTCAAAATATCAAAAAAAGAGTGTGAAGGGCAAGACAGGTACATTATCTTTCTGGTAATATCCTTTTAAATCAGGGTTAGTCTTTATGGATTAATTTAGTTTATTCTTATTATTTTTGTTATTAACTTGTTTTTAATTCACTGATCTCTCTGAGCAAGTCATGCTTTGACTTTTCAACAAAACCTGTAACATTTGCTTGTAACCTGACTACTATGCACCAAATTAAAAAAATCTTGAGATGTACAGATTTCATCTAGATGAACAGGAGTTTCTTCGGGTTTAGTATTTACCTTATCAGTCGTGTCTTATGGCATACTGAGCAATCAAAACCTGACTTCTCTCAGACTTTGTTAGCATCATTCCCATTTTCTCCTCCAACATGTTCAGCCTTTTTCCCTGGTAAGATGTTTCTTTGTGGAATTCATTGTGTCACAGAGACCTTCAGCAAACCAGCAGAGGATAACAGATGTCAATGACGTCGTATATGTGTATATGTTTGTACCATGAAAGCAGCATTGATTTTGAGCATATCCCCCTCCTCTTGAAATAAACATTTAAAATATTTCAAATAATGGCTTACAACATTTTTATCCACATGAAAAAATTAAATGCAACTTATAGTTGTAATTGTTTTACCTTACTCCATTGTCAGTAAAAGCACTCTAGTGGAGTCAAACAAAAGACTTCTCCGTAACAGAGTTGTCCAGAGTCTACATCTAGTCTTCATTGTTTCCTAAATTTTGGAATTCATGGCATTATGGAGTTGTAATATTCTCATGTTTGTTTCTTATATTAAATTTGAAAAACTTTGAACAGGTACCATGCTCTACTCTGAATTTAGTAAAATATTTTGCGTTCACTGCTACAGTGGTTATAAAAAAGTTTTCATCCTTTAAGGAAGTCACATTCCCTATCTGAATGCAGACATAATAGAGTGAAATGCAAAAGGAAAACACATCTTGTGTAAATTGAGTTTAAATTTAAAAGTGCATTACCTGATATTTTTATAGAAACACTGAAAGTATTCTTTAACTATTTCATAAGCAGAAAAGGATCCCACAATTACCACTTACTGCCAGCCTCAATGTCAGAAGTGTCAGATTTACTGAAACATTCTGACTTCATTTAGCCCCAAATGTCCCATTTCAAACTGTCATAAAAATTTCCCCAAGTCACTCTCACAGTGTTGATACAAAATACTCTTAAAGGAGCTGTCAAGGTTTAAGAATGTCAAAGACAGGACTATAAAGAAATACTCTGGTTAGAGATACTTTGTAAACCATACCTCCTTTTTTTTCCTCTAAGCTAATGACATTTTTGAAAAACCTGTAAAGGTCAATGATCTGATAAGAATATATTCTACTATATTTACTTGTTTAAGTTTATTATTCTGAGAATAGTCTCACTCTTAGACTCATGTCCTTTTTTTGCTCCATGAAGAAACTAATTTTTTAAAATTCTTTCACAGCACAGAATTCCTTTGCTGTTGTTCTACCTAAGCTCTGCAGATGGTCACATTTGAAAGAGACTGTGGGGTCATGACAATCCTTTTTCCCTCCTTCCTTCCCCATTTCTGTTTTGGTAATAAAATATCACCAGAACTATGAGCAACCAAGAAAAAGATTTTATACTTCCTTGTACCTCAAACTGATGAAAGCACTTCTGTTAGAAGAAAAGCAAAGTGAATGATAGAGGAAGTTCAAAAGTGAGCAAGGACAAATGAGAGCAAGAAAAAAATTTCAGCAATAAACAATTGAAGTATTGAGGTAGCAGGAAAGAGTTCAGGAAGGTTGGATGGATGGATATAATTTAACACTGTAGACAGAAAAGCAGGAAAAATTTAAAAAGCTGAGTGACCAAACTGAAGGAGGAGGAAGGTTTTCAAAAATATTTCAGTATTCACTAATTTTATATGTGGGGCAAAATTAGTATCATGGGAAAGAAGGAAAGGAAATAAATAGAATTTAATTATTCCAGAGCTGATTTCAGTCAATAAAATGACTGCATTTTCTACATAAATGTAATACTGTATATCCAAATCCACAAAGCAGTTAGCACGCACCAGAAAATAAAATCCGTTTCTGCAATAATCGCACTGCATCCTCATTTGTATCAGTAACCACTTTAGAAAAATGCATGAGTCAGGAGTCTGATAACAAATTCACACAGGAAGTTTAAACATTCAGCAGTAAAAGGCTACTGAGTACATTTAAACTTGCTGAGTGAATTCTCCTGTGTATAACCTACTATGGCTCCATTGATTTCACTTAGGAGTTTATGGACTCTGACATTCAGTGAAGTCAATAGAGCTGAACCATTTGGTATCATCTACAGGTCTTGTCCTGTATGCCTAAAAATAAGAGTTAGACTTCGACTGCTTGGGCTCTGCACTGCTGAAAATATTACCTTTCTTTGGACACCACTGATGTGCATTGATGTCTATTCAGGTGGACCTAAAATCACAATCAGGTTTGCACTGCTTTTAAAAAAATATGGTTGCTCCAATAGCAAGTATCTTCAAGAAGGCGTGGGAAAGGAAAAGGGAAAGAAAATGGAGAATGGTTACATCTCTGAAGCTTCTGCAGTCCCCAGAGCAAGCTTTGCCATCCCCAAATCCAACATCTCATTGCTTTCCATCTGCCTCAACGTAACAAACTCCAGAAGCACTTCAACGTAACACCTCCAGCTGTCGCAGAACTCTTGGGTTTGTGCCTTAATCTCCTCTGACAAGATGTGGTGAGATGCAACCACCAGAGAGAATGGAGACTGCTCCACTTCTTGTGGATCAGCTGAGCAGGCTCAGGGGAGAGATGCTCAAAGCGAGCACTGTTCAATGGCACCCTATCAAGTGAAACAGGCAAGAGAGAAACAGCATCAAAAGGTGGTCATGAAGGCTCCAGAAAAGACTGAGAGACTTCACTGAGGAGGAGGGAGCAGCCTGCCAGGCCTGTGAGACAAAACACACCTCTTAGGAATCAGAAGGGATTCACAGAGCATCAACAAACCGAAGAGATGCCAAGGGAATTGCAACCAAGCAGGGAAGCAAGGACTTGCCTGTAGGAGCACAACAGGACGGGCTGTTTGACAACCTTTTTACTCCTACTCAAAAAGTTATTTTTTCACTATTTACACATACGAATTTGACTTTTTCAAATGTAGAAGCCTTTTGGATTTTTTTTTTTTTTGAGAGAGTGTAGAGAAGGAATTAAAGATTAATACTGTAGGTAATAAGGGATTCTTGCAAACAATTTTAACTCTAAATGGCATTGGTAGAAAAACTCTCAATAAACTGATACTGCTTGTAGCTTCTCACGCCTTTTTCCTTTAGAAAAAACAGTAGACAAGGAATCCTGCATGAGCAGAACCTTTGAAAGGACATCCCAGTTTAGTCTGAAAATCCCGACCTATGATCCAAATCCTGAAGCAGCAAAGCACATGGCATTAGGGGAGTGTTTGTAGCTACGAACTGGTTTAAATACGTACTTCTTTTTTTTTTTTTTTTTTTTTTTTTTCCCCCCCCCCCCCCCCCCCCCCCCCCCCCCCCCCCCCCCCCCAATACATGGAGGGAGTTATAATCCAATTCGGGAGGAACAGAACCATAAAACTGGACCTACCTGGCCCCAGGTCCCCAGACAATATTTTACATAGATCTGAAACTGACTCCATCTCAGAACAACTTGTTATCCATCATGTTGTTACTATTTATTTATCATAAGGCCATCTGCTCTACTCACTGCTCTGCATCCGCAATGTGACAAAATTATCCAAGATTTACAATGACAAATGAGACCCACTACCACTCCAGAGATATACAGTGAAAATTCAGAATTCCTGAGGGACATAGTTGAAATTAAAAGCTTTGTGGTTGCATTGGTATTGCTTCAGTGGAAGGTGTTTACAAAATGTAGGTACGATGTGAGTGTAACCTGGGAGATGGGCACTGTTACCATATTGGCCAGCATCAAACCCAAAAATCTCTGTTCTCTGTCTCTTGATAGAAAAAACCCTTTATGCCATATTTAATTGTATAATATGACTAGTTCTGTAGATATGAGTAGCATTAGTCATATGCTAAACAACTTCTTTCTCCTGGACTAGCACTAAACATTCAAAAACTATACTGATCACAAAAGAAATATCTCAGCTAACACAAGATACTAACCAGTTGCATGCTCACATACAAATTTCTGTATCTTCCACTTATGTTTTTTATCTTATATTCACTTATTTTCTGCTGCACTAGGTTTGCATATCAATGTTTTTTTGGAGGGAAGAGGGGAGCACAATTCCACTGTACAATATTGTAAGCAAATTCATAAGGGAAAGCAAGCAATAGTTGTATCTGATTATTCACTTCTGGAAGCTTCTTTCTGTCTCACTAAAGCAGTGCCAGGTGTAAACTCTGATTTCAGTCTGGAATTGAAATTTATTCTATCACAAGATTCTATCACAACCTTGGTTTCTTTCACTCTGATTTTTACTTGTTCTTATACATGGACATATTGATACTAAAGAAAAAACAAACTGGTTGCTGGTGAAGTAAACATAATACAAGTACACTAATACATAAAAATGTTAGGAATAAAAGTTATTTTTAAATAGGTATGCCTGTATGTATTTTGGGATGGAATAACATATGCATTCTAAGAGATAATAAAATACCCCCTTCCTTAAAATATTAACCTTAAAACATGCCACTTCATATTGCCCTTGGACTTGATACTCTTATGCACTATTAAGGCAATGAGATTTTCCCAATCACTCTGAAAGTTGGTAACACATGATCTCATTATTTAACTATTTTGTGTTTCTAAATACAATAATCCATAATATGTCTCATTATATAACAATTAGAATAACAACTGACAAAAAAAAGGAAAACTGAATTTAAAATCCAAGTTTTGTTGATTTTCTTAATTGCTAGTAATTGTAGATATTTGTTCAGCAGTTATCCAAACAATGAACTATTCAAATATTAATATAATAATTATTAATATAATTATTCCTATAATATTATTTTAAACTAAGAAGTCTGCACAAAGTTGAAAGAAACCTTAAAATATTTTTAAGTGTTGTAATTATATTTGGATCAGAATACTCTATGCTAAATCTTCTAATTTGATACAATAATAGCAAGGGACACAGGGACAGCAAACAAACAGTAGCACACAGGAAGATTAAGATTTATAACTCCTCCCATTTCAACAAGCCACTGCCTCATTTACATCTCCTTTAAACTGTAGATCTGAACATAATCGTGGGACTCACTGGGAACTAAATAAATTTATCTAACTGTTAAGAGATTAACACTTCATTCTTCATCCATTATCATCTGATGATGGACTAGGAATCTGATTGACAGGAGAAAATGTAAGCTAAATTTTTATTTAGCCATATCTCTACTTCATATTCATAACCCCCGGGTTAGAGAAGACTGGACCAGACATCCTCATGAACTCTATGTGCCCTAAGTTATTCCATGTCTCTTAGAAAGGCAAAGATGTATTTGATTAATATAACTTTGAATGTCTAAAGCTTTTGAGTACAATCGAAGTCAAAAACTATTCCATCAGCAAAGATATTGCCTATTAAATATATATAGAGAGATCTCCATATACCATTCATTGAATTTCTATCTTAACTATGTGTCATATGAAATCAATGAAGTCTTCTGTCTGGGACATATAAAATAGTAATATTTACCAAATTTACATAAACACTGACACCTGTGTAATGTTAGAGCCAAGAAATCCTTCCTCAGTCTGACTTTCAGGTAGATCACCAGTCCTAATAAATATTGGTGCTTCACACTTTTAAAAAAAAAAACCCACAATAAAAAGCAATGAAAAACTCAGGGCAAACCATTTTCAGGTTTTCATATTTTTTGTGCTGAACATTCCTTTTTTCTGTTAAGAGTGATGTTAAGGAAAACAGTTTAAAAATAGAGGAAAAATACATGAGTAAAGAAAGCCAGAATAAAT
Source organism: Acanthiza pusilla (assembly GCA_036630365.1). NCBI lineage: Eukaryota > Metazoa > Chordata > Aves > Passeriformes > Acanthizidae > Acanthiza > Acanthiza pusilla. Next base: position 43,599,176 of record JAXCHO010000079.1, read on the forward strand.
AGCACAAACCATCTGCAAATCCATATCTCGTTTATATAAAATCAATAAGTTTTTAAGTATATACTTGCTAGAGCCAAAATCATTTGGATTTTTACAACAGTTCTTCATCTGATGGCTAAATGAAAACGATGCAGCTTTAGAAAAAAAAAATCGTAACTTCCAACTTTAACACATTTGCAATTTTATTCAGTATAATTTACTCCAGATAAGGGTAACAACCTTATTTTCTGGTAGTCCAGGTTAAATCCACATAGGAGTGTGTTTTCTTCCTCAGACTTATGAACCCTTTCTTTACAGCAGTGTCACAGTGCAGTGCATCAAGCCATGACAGTCGTATCTTCTCACTTGCCTATGAGCATCTATTCTCCCATTTTTAAGTGCCACAACTGACACCAAATATTGTGTTAAGTATTCCACTGAATTCCGCATTACCTTATTTTCCCTACAAGTTAGACCAGGAGAGGGTCAGCATCAAAAAATGCATGTTATGCATGCAGATGGTCCGACACACAAATATTTTAATTAGACTGCTACTCAGAGCCAGACCTTGGCAATGCATAGGAGAACAACTCTGAACGTGAAATTAAGCTGGACACTTTGTAAGTACAATGACAATATTCAGCATGGCTTATGATGCACAAAATACCAAACTGAAACACTAGGGGAGGAAATTAGCCAAGATAATTAACGACATTGTTCCAGAATTCAAGAAGCGCGGAGATGAAGTGGCTTTCAGCAAAACCTGTTTTATCCACCATACAGCTTTCCTGTGCATGTTTTCCTTTTTCATGTGTACCTAGCTCCACTGGCAGCATGCCAGCTTTGAGAAAAGTAAATAGAACTGTTGCTTTAACAGCAGGTTTTATGATAGAATTATTCTTGTGAATAATTGTTTCCCAGCAGCATCGAACAGTAGAGAAATTGGCAATACTTTGTTAGTGTGGAAGATGCTTTATTCTACAGGTGAGTCCCATGTATTCTCTTAATTTTATAAGTATCCAGGTAGCAAACCTTGTGGTGGATAAATTTGTTAAAAGGTAAGCCAACCAAGTTTTTCTTCCTGTATTTTATTTTTATGCCTCAAAACAAATTACCATGAATAATCCATCTCTGAGCCCAGCTGCCAGCTGAACAGCTCCCTTGTTTCAAACCCTGCCCTTGATAAGATAACACTAAGGATGATATTGTTCAGCCTTTAGGCTACATGAGCAAATAAAGAGCACCTGTACCTGCAAAGTCACTGGAACGCAGAATCCCACTACTTCCATGATTTTATTGTCTAGTTTACTATTATTTATCCATCAATACGAGACAAGAACAGAATGAAAAGCTTCTCTCTGAACAACCAATTTTCCCAAAGGTGTAAATTGGTGAATTTAGTTTGTGTTAACTGTGGAGCAGCTGCTGTGAAGCAACTCTGTTGAAGAATCAGGGTTGGAATTTTCTGTGCATTTTTTTTATTCAACTTTTATAGACTTTGAGGAGAAAGGGAGACTTTAATACTGACTTCTTCCATCTGAAGAACTGGAGTAAGATTAAAATCACCTTGTACAAGAGCATTTTTTTGAGTGTTTAGAATGATTTATTTATTCAGTTTAAACATACGTGTATTTGTCTGCCAACACTGCTTATCAAATGAAATTAATCTCATGAAAATGAGGATAGCTGCTGCGACAATAGCCTCAATTCAGAGGCAAAACCTACACTGCGGATATATTAAGCCTCATGAAATAGGCTTAATAAAGGCTTAATCAGACACTCATAAAATACTATGCAAACAGAACCAAGCATAAATTGATATAGTGGCTTAGGAATGAAAGCACTCATTATAAATAAAATTTCCCCCTAACCACAGGATTTTTACTCAGATATGATAAAACCAGACACACTACTGATCCATGATAATTAAAAATTAAACAGAAGATCCTCAATTTTCTGAAAAATCAAATTTCTTGTCCTCACTTTGTCTCAAAGTTATTCCTTTCTATCCCTTTATTATCCTATTAAAAAATTCCAGTTCTCCTTAAGTTGTTACTAATCTTCCTCCAGTATTTGATGCTCTTCACAGCCTGTTGTAACCGGATACATTGCTCATTCACTTTCTTTATAGAAGACAAGATTTTCCATGTTGCTACCTTTATGACCAAGGTATATTAATATAACAAATTTACCTAGTATTAATTATATTTCTTGCTGATTTAAAAAAAAAAAAAAAAAAGTCTGACTTTTAATTAGCCTTTTCACTCTTCAGTCCTTTATAATTATTTCTTAATAAATTTGGTAGGCAGATCTAAGCTAAGTAGATAGAACTTAAATTTAGTTTCTTCTCAGTGAGGTCAGCTGATGTAAGGCTGATGAAACACTGAAAACACAAGCCCAGTAAATAACATATGCTCATAGGGACAAGAAATTGCCTATTAAGCTTAAATCTAAATGCAAGATTGTCCCAATTACATTAATTTTCTCATTCTCCTTGACAATGACACAAAGCTTAGAACTGCCAAGTCATTAAACGTTCCTTAGGTGCTCTGTAATGCTCACACAGTGATTTTTGCTGACAGTAACAGCTTATTTTCACTGCAAACTTCCTCCTGCTTCCAAGGGGCAGACAAGCATACTGTATGCAACAAATCCAGCTCCCTGAGAGTATTATGGGCAACCTTAGATTACAACATCATCAACAGCACCATAGCAAGGAGAGAATACTAAACTCGTAGCAAGGCCTATTACCACTTCCAGAGGTGTACTTAAGGATAGCACCACCCTAGAACCACTTTTCTGTCTTCGAGCTGTCACATACTAAAATGGAAAATAACCCCAAAACTTAGGAAATTTAGCTTGTGGCATGTATTGTGGTGATCAGCACGAGTATTCAGCCATGATCAGGGCATGGGTAGCACAAATATCTGGTGTGTTTCTAGCATTGTTCAGGATCAGTGTGTCCTTTGGAAAGGTTGTGCTACAAGGTTTTAAATAAGGAAAAGATCGTACTGAACCTATTGTAAAAAGGGGTAATAACCTGCAGAGAAATCAACAGAACTGGTAAGTTTTTGGTCTTTACGTCAGGCTGTGTCCTAAAGCATATTGCAGAATCCTGGTGAAGCTTCATTCTTCACACGGTTGTGATAAGATCTGAGTATATGCTTTAACTGCAACCCTCATCCCCACAGCCAAACACTGTAATCAGTCTGGAGATCAGTTTTAAAAATCCTGCATCATGGCTTCTGGTTTCAGGTCCCTTCCATCCAAATTTTATACCATTATAAAATCTGGTATACATCACTCACACATTTTCAGAGTTAATCATTACTTGTACAGTTATCCAAGGATATATTCAAATATAGGAGCATCAGTTTTCAGAAGATGAAGAATCCTGGACTGTTAATTACAACTCAGCCCATGAATGAGTGGCCATGTTGAATGAGAAGCTGTTTAGAGACTTGGCTTGTTTAACAAGTCTCATTTTTATATCTGCCCATTTCCCCTGAAACCCACTCTATCATTAAGCATCTCCCAAATAATCTCCCCAATCTAATTCTAAATAGATATTTATTACTGAAGCATCTTGTTTATTTTAATATGGATTGCACAGCTCATGCTATAATTTAAAGTGATTTACAATATTGCTTACAGACAAAATGTAACATTTCATAAAGACATGCACACAAGCCTGGCTTCAAACTAAAACTGGACATCACATGCCACTTCAGTGAGCTTTAGCACCATGTAAACTGTGCTTATGAGCAGAAACCAAGGGAAGTCTAATCAACTGTAAGCTGTCATATTGCAGAAGACAACTTTACGGATGCTGTCATAAAATTAATTTTGTATGTAGTTATCAACCTGGAAAAGACAATTGGCTAAACAAAGCCCATAAAAACAGGACTGGAACGGAGAAAAGGACCAGAGACTGTTTGACCTCTGGTTCCTCCACTGCAATGGGAATGATTTGAAAGGAGGAGGAGATGCTTCTTGACACACCAGACCGGCTGCAAAACTTGCATGGATTACTAAGAGAGTGAAAAGTTTACATCTGTTTAGAACAGACCAGACATAGGAAGAAAATCTACTGAGAGTTATTAATACAATTAAAACCATCCGTGATCAGAGAAATTCCTGGACTGCAAATTGCTGGCAGCGAGGAGAGCATTTTGAGGAAGTACCACTATGTCTCTCCTGGTTCTGTACCCTTTCTGGCTTATCTGCTTTTGACCCTTGGAGAGAGTCTATCGAGGGATGGGCTGCGGGACTGCTCCAGGAGAGCATTTTGTGTTGAGCAAATCAAACAGGCATACCCTGTATACCCATCCATCACTGGGGTAAAACGCAGTAAAATGATTTTGATAAAAATTATGTGTGCCAAAAAGTATCTGTCTTCCTCAAAATCTTTCCCATGCACATTACACACACACAAAAAAACTCCAGATGAAATAAATCTCTTGTCTAAAGACCTTAACCAGGAAGACATGGAGCAATTCTGTCTTACAGTGAAGAACTTAAGATCTAGTCAGCTCTTTTTCAGCAGGAATTGGTTGTATCTTCTGTGAATTCAGGTAGGACCAGGCAAAATAAATACACTGACAGCAAAACAAGACCCATATTCTGTCTCTTTGCCTCATTTCTAGGGACAGAGTAACTAGCAATATATAAGTATGATGTCACATAAATAAATTCAGACCTCAGCATTCCTAAATCATCACCACAAGCCTGAAGACTAGTACAAGAAAAAATGAGAAAAATATGAGTAACAGCAAAACAATAGATGCCTCCTGCTTTATTGACTGAGGGTTTTTGACACAGATCAAAAAAAGATTAATTCAAAGTCAAGATGAATGGGATAAGTTCAGGACAACAAAAAGCTGTCAGACCCTTCTCATTAAGCTCTTCTAAGTCTGCATTCCAAATTTAACTCTTTGGTCTTTGCTTTGGCTTCCCCTTGCTTTTACGCAGCATTCTATCAGAGATCCTAAAAAGAATTCACTAGTACAGCTCTAGTGGGAACATGGTGCTAACCTACAGTGTGTTTAGTGTGGGACCAATGAAATCCTGTAATCAGCACATCACTGTTTTTCCGAAAATATGGATCCCTTAGTTTTTTACACAGTAAGTTGGTTATTCTCACCTCCAACCCTTTATCCTCTTCTCACGTGCAAGCACTTTTGAAATCAAAAACAGATACCTGTTGCTTTGTGGTCTGAGACATTCTCACCACAGTTCTCAGAAACCTAAAAGACACAGGGAAACAAGTGCACAGAGAAGCATTTCTCCAGCAGGTATGGACTCACGAAGCTCAAAGGGGATGAAGTAAGAAAGAGGGAGAACTCAATGACCTGAGCCTGCATTGTGGCAATGGGGCTCCGCTCCTGCACGAAAATCCACTTTTCAATGTCCATGGTTTAATTGCCTGTCTTTACTAGTCAGATCTCTGTGGTGAAAAAAGAAAATCATTGTTTCAGAGCCGCACTGACGTCCTCAGTCACCTTAGAGTCACAGTACTGCTGAGTGGGAAGGAAATGTAAATATACATACAAGATAATAATTAGTATTTCAGCCAGCCTATATGCATTTCCATTAATTCTCAGCATGCTCAATATTGTGTATAATACTCCTCTGGATAACATTGTCTGTTAGCTCCTCCTTTAGGACTCTTATTTTGTCGTGGTTTAAGGCTCTCTGCTAAGGCTGGTTTTCATTACAAACATTATTTCCCACCAACAGAGGGGCTGCTCTGCTCTATCAGGTTCTCACACAGTATGCTAACAATGATAGAAATTTGCCTCAATCCACAATGTGTCTCTGTTAATTAATAGGGGGTTTGTACATTTCTATTGAAGATTTAACTAGCTGTTTGTTTTTATAAATCATGAGATTAGCTAACAGATAACAGATGCTGATTTTGCCAACTTTATCCTTCCTGCCATTTGTTACATTGTGTCTTAAGACCAATCATTGACTGAGCAGCAGAATACTGAGTCCAGCTTTTAACATTACATTTGCATGATATCAAGGATAGAAACACCCCAAATGCAAAGTGAAATCTGTTTATATTATTTGGACAATCTCCTATCCAAAACATGCTTTACAAGAGATTCTTAATGAAATGTTTCTGACTCATCTCATTAAAATATGAAACCTTCCACTCCAAGCTATTCATGAATTTCCCAGGAAAAGGCTTATTTTTGAGACACAGAGTCACTGCTTTTCAATTTATGTGAGAATTTAGACTGCGAGTTGAAAGAGGACTCACAGTGAAGGCCAAACACCTCTTATTACATGAACCAGAAAACAAATTAATTCAAGAGCTGAACAATCTGTAGCACACACAGAACGAAATGCTTGTGGATCGTAAATACGTAGATGAAATACAAAATTTAGAAAATCATGGTAATTTATGAAAAGGTAACCATGTCTTGGAAGAGATGCCCAGCACGTTTAATACCCCTATTCCTCAGATGCAGGGACATAATGTGCTTAGTACTATTCTGTCCTTATTTTCCAGTTGCAAGAAAATAAAATTTTTAAAAAAATATTGTTTCTGAAGAGTTTCTTCATCATAGCTTTTTCTCCATAATAGACTTTTGGATCAAAATACTGCTTTCAGAACTGTCTTTGCTAGATAGGCTCACACCTAGAAATACATACTTGTACCGAAAGACTGAAAAACAAAGCCCAGAGGAAGAAATGACTCTCATTCTGGAGGACAAAGCTAGAGGAAGAGTCACCTCTCACCAGCAGAGAGGCCTGACCTCAAACCAGAGTAACTCCCAACCTGGCTGTCTCACGACATTACCATATGCCAATCTTTTCAGGGTCTGTGACTGGCAATAACATCCTAAGAATTGTCTCGTTTCCTAACTGTCTCTGACACTTATGAATAAATATCTTCTGGTCTAACCTTGCCACATTTCTCAAGGGTGTAGGCTGCAGGAGGGTGCTTTGAAGGTTCTGGACACTCAGTTTTGAACATAAAAAGAAAACATGTCATGTGAGCTAAGTGCAGTTCATTAATGAGGTGACCAGCCAGCTGCAATCAGATTTGTTCCTTGCAATATGCTCACAATGGCATCTTTAATTCTTCTAATAATTTCTTATTAGACAGTCTCAAGAATCCATCTTCAGTTTCATCTTTCAAATGCATCAGTTGCAGCACAAAGGGTCTCCTGAGAGTATTTTTTTACCAGTTTCTCTGATATGATCCTTTCCTAGTTTTCCCCCCACTACTCTGATCTTTGCTACATCAAGTTGCCATTTCTTCTGCAGGACTTTTGCATGAGTTTTGTAGAGCTTTGACTATAGTCCTTTCATTATTATTATTACTATTATTATTATTATTATTATTCCCCTCTACATTTTATCTCCAGGTTCCATTATTCATAACTGCGCACTCCACTGTGATTCACCAGCTACCACTGACTATTCACAATCCCACATGCTCGTCACAAACCTGTACCTTGTCCAAACTTCTTGTGGGTGACTGACAATTGGCTCAGTTTCAGTGTGTAAAGCCAAACCCAAACTTCCTGCTTCACAATAAAACAAAAGAAAAAAGCCCAAACCCTGACAAAAGCCAGACTCGGGCAGTATCCTGAGGCAACTTCTCACTGTCCCCAGTGACACTGGTTTATTCATCCCTTGTACCACATCTGCTATCTTTAGTTTAAGCAACTAAAACGCCTTCGTCTGAGCTGTTTGCACAGCTCCTGCACCAGCACGGAGTGTGATGCATCAGCAGACAGGGATCATTTGGCCTCCAGCGCACTTGGCAGGGGCCGGTGGGTACCGCACGCACAGAGACCGGCACCGTGGGCTCGCAGGGACTGCTCCTCCAGGAAAACACATCCCATTTCTGATATGACACCTGTGTACGGGGCTAGCTCACACCGGGAATGCTGCTCTGGGAAGCGGCGAGCGAGGCCGAGCAGGGATGTGGGGATGAGCAGGGATGTGGGATGGGCAGGAATGTGGGGCCAGGCAGGAATGCGGGGCCAGCAGGGATGCGGGGAAGAGCAGGGATACAGGAATGGGAAGGGATGCGGGGATGGGCAGGGATACGGGAATGGGAAGGGATGCGGCGATGGGAAGGGATGCGCGGATGGGCAAGGTTGTGGGGATGGGCAGGGATGCAGGGATGGATAGGGATGCAGGGATGGATAGGGATGCAGGGATGGACAGGGATGCAGGGATGGACAGGGATGCGGGGCTGGGCAGGGTTGCGGGGATGGGCAGGGATGCAGGGATGGGCAGGGATGTGGGGATGGGCAGGGATGTGGGGATGGGCAGGGATGCAGGAGTGGACAGGGATGCAGGGATGGGCAGGGATGCGGGATGGGCAGGGATGCGGGGCGGACAGGGATGCGGGCCGCACAGGGATGCAGGGCGGACAGGGATGCGGGGCCGCATAGCGATGTGGGATGGGCAGGGATGTGGGATGGGCAGGGATGCAGGGATGGACAGGGATGCAGGGATGGGCAGGGATGCAGGGATGGGCAGGGATGCAGGGATGGATAGGGATGCACGGATGGGCAGGGATGCAGGGATGGGCAGGGATGCAGGGATGGGCAGGGATGCAGGGATGGATAGGGATGCACGGATGGGCAGGGATGCAGGGATGGGCAGGGATGCAGGGATGGATAGGGATGCAGGGATGGGCAGGGATGCAGGGATGGATAGGGATTCCGGGATGGGCAGGGATGCAGGGATGGATAGGGATGCAGGGATGGGCAGGGATGCAGGGATGGATAGGGATGCCGGGATGGGCAGGGATGCAGGGATGGATAGGGATGCCGGGATGGGCGGCACGGGGGCCGCGCTCCGCCAGCGCCACCTGCCGGCAGCGCCTGCAGGACGCGCCCCGCGGATCCCCCGACACCTTAAGTGCCTGAGACTTTGAAAACAAATAAAAATAAAAATAATGAAAAGAGATTTTTTAAAAAAATCTAATAAAGTAATGTTGATAATAATAGAAATACCACGCACCAGACCACAGCAAGAACTGCGTGTCTGTGGTCCGTGCCCTGCCCCGGCCCCTGCGTGCCCTTATGCCCAGGAACACCAGGGCCACCAGCTCCATTGCCACCCTTTCTCCCACTGATGGAATCAGAATGAATCACAAGGTCTCTCAAACCAAAATCTCTGCATTAAGCAGTTTTTAAGGGTGAAATTACACCTCTGGTCCAGGCTGTTTCAGCAAAACCTCGGGCTGTCAAGGCAGTGAAACAGGTTGCGCAGAGATGCTGTGGGCGCTCCATCGCTGGAAGCGTTCAAGGCCAAGCTGGATGAGGCTCTGAACAACCTGGTCTAGTGCAACTTGTCAGATTTTTAGAGTCCCTCCAAACCCAAACCATTCTATGTTTCTATGAAAATCTGCGGCCAAAACCCCCATTGTCACCCTGTCATAGCTAGCAGAGGGCCAGCTGCCTCTCCTAGTGATGGGGTGGGGTGAAAAAGCAGCCTGGACATTGCTACTGGAGAGGGAGAAACGAAGACCAAAAATAGAGGGATTCAAATTGCTAAGAAATTCACTAATAAATAAATAAGCAAATCACTATAATGAAATAACCAAATCACTAATAAATAAAACACTGTAATAAATAAACAAACAAGCAGTAACATTAGCAAAGTAACATTAGAAAAGTGTCATGTATACACACACTCACTCCATAGGCAGTGAAATCAAGCCAAATCATTACTATGCATTTGATTTTTTAAAATGCATTTTAAGTATGCTTACCAATGTGCTCTAATTGAAATATGGTCTAACAAATTGTTCAAATATATAGTTTCAGTTAGAACTTTTCACTCAAACAGAGCAATTCAGCTGTAATGCCGTTGTCTTGAAATGTAAAATGTAATTTTCAATTTTAGACATTAAGTTGTAATCTAAAATGATAATACAATTTATTATATGAATGATGCCATAAATGAAAATATAATTTAGAATTATTTCCTTTTCTTTATAGAGAATTGAAAATCTTTAAGTTCCCATTCCATTAAGTAGCATCAGGAGCAGCTTAAAAATCCTACAATAATTTTATTTTCAATTTTATTATTCCTATCTTCTTTGAATTTTTCTCTTCTCTAGGAGGTTTTATGACTACCAGAGTCTCAGCGCAGATTTTATTTGACAGCAGTTTTTAGGTAGGCACCCCAACATTTATGCCTGGTTTCTCTGCATCTGGTAGGAAAAAGAGATTCTAATTTCGGCATTCAGTAGCACTTCTCTGAGTTTATCCCTCATACAACAGGCATATGCCAGTGAAAGAGCAAAACTTGTCCAGTCACCCTGTCATTACCCAGCAGTAATTGCAAAGTTTATTTTAGCACTTAAAACTCAACAACCACTAAATCACCCAAATACACTATTCCCATTGGGTTTTACGACCATAAGAAGAATTCTGAACATCATGAATATATTATAATATGAATTATACTTTTACGGCTATTAAGTACATAGTATTTTTAATAATCACTGCAAGCAATAAAGAGTATGTGCATTTTAAGCAGCAGCACTGAAAACACCAACTTTAAAGTTGCAATTCGGGATGACTTTTACCCCCGTGCATAAGCCTGTAACAGGTCAGCATCCTGGGCAGCTCAGTTTGCATACATTCCTTCATTTCTTTCCCAGGCTGGACACTTTGACTTTGTTTCAGTACTACCCCAGCGCAGCCTGCAGAGCTCTTTGCACTGTCACCCAGCCCTCAAGACACAGCCACCAGCTGAGGACAGACCCTTCCGCTTGCTTTGACTGTGAAAAGGAGTTGGAAAAACATGATACTCACACTTTAACTAACCAGTAAATAATCCAATATAAATTGCCATCTCCACTGCTGGTAATACTGCTACCTCAATTAACTCTAACTGAAAATTTGGTTCCAGATGTGTTTCTGGGGACAGAGTTGGGTGGATGTTTCTATGATTAACTTTCTTAAGTCACAGGTTCTTTGCAGCACCACTTCAATGAGCACAATATCGCAGCACACCTGCACCATCAGGATGAATTCCAGACACATACCTATATCACCTCTTTTACTAAAGGGGTTGTGTACTTAAACCCCCTCCTCCCAATGAAACAGTTGGAAAAGCTACTCAACTTTTTAATCTTGTGGCATCACAAAAAAACACAAAAACACCTCGATCAGCTAACACAGTTCACTGCAAATGAGTGAGTGTGAGCTATAAAATCTTAATTTGTGCAAGTGCACCGCTCAGAATTTGGGGAGTAGCACATTAGCCATTTTACAAACCAAACTGCATTACTGGCAGATTATGCTTGCATTTGTTTTACACCTAGGGAGTGAAAAAGGCTAAGAGATTAAATATTGTGCCTGCAACCCATTGAGACACTTTGCATACCACCACATGACTTTTTCTTCTCAGCTTTCATTTTCAGTGTGAAGAATTTGTGCAAAATTATTCAATATCCTAAAAATACTTCATCAATGCTATGATCTATGTATGTGTTGTAAAACATAGAAGTACAGTAAATGTAATGGAAAGAAAATATTTAAGAATTAAAGTCAAACAGCTTTTTTTTAATCCAGAGAACATTTTAAAAACAAAAGTGTATGTTAATTGTATTATAAAAATCCTCTTAATTAATAGGTAAATCAACACATATTAAAAGGTACTTCACAACAACTGGTAGTACATCCACCAAAATTATCTGATTGTGTGGCTTTAAACAGCAGTGAGGCTGCTCTACTGATCTAAATCTGAATGCTGAACTGCTGAACCCATTTTCTAGGATAAATTTAGCTGTTCTTTCGTGTTCCACTTTTCTTTGGTACTTGGATCAGTTATGCAGTGTATAATTATGCCAGTGCAGTTAGACAGAGCTTTCCATCTGAATGTCTCAACACACTTTTCAGACTTAATTACTTTGGGGTTGGAAATCCTTCATGACGTAGATACCAATAGTCAAATTTAATAGAGAAGGAAACAGAGTCAAAGAAGAGGGGAGTACCTAGGAACAGACTGAAATGAAGCCTCAGTCTCCTGAAATCTATTTTTTGTTGCCACCTTGCTTTTACAGACAAATGAAATCAAGATGCTTTTCAAGTTTAGCTTCTGGACATATGAGGACATACCTTGCTTTGTAGCCTCATACTGACCTTACACCTAAGCCCAAGTAAAATCCAGACACTAAATACTTCCTCATCATCCTCACAAGGGCTTTCACCTATTCGCATTCCCAAAGGGAGCCTAACAATGACCTAGAAGTCCAGAGCAAGGTGCAGGGGTATCCTTCCCACTCTTTTTGAACACACAGCATCACTTGGTACTAGGAATTAAATGCTTACACAGAACCTGAAGCCAAGCTCCGTCTTTTTTCAGCATGACAGAAAACTCACACCTTACCTTGAACCTCTGTGGAAAGTGTTCTAGGATTTTATTTTATATTGAAGACACTTTCAAGCTATTTTTCTGAGCAGAAAATAGACAAAAATGGTTTTATTTTTCTGAAATGAATCTAGAAAACTCCCTTCAGCAGTCGTTTTTGGCTGTAGATGGCTTTACTTCAATAGTAAAGAGGTAAAAGAACATACCTATGTTCTCAAAATAATTCACCAAGTAAATGAACTTAATATAGTTGAGAGATTGTGAATATACTTGAGGACTGAATTTCGTTATCAGCTGGCTACCTTTAAGGCTTCAATAGAAGGGAAAATAAACCCCACATGCTCATTTTTACACATTGCTCACGCTGGAGAATTCCTAAAGTGCAGCTTAAACTTAGGAACTGGAGATCCCTTCTCTGCTCAGCCCTAACAGCACCTTTCATTGTTTTAGCACCTTGGTTTATTAGGGGGACTGAAAATTGCATTTGTGGCACCTGGACCGTTGACACTGGCTTGTCAAGATTAAGAAGCTTGTTTTATTTCCAAGTCTGTTCTTCTGGGCTGTAGGACTTGCTCTCAGAGGACATGGCTCAGACCCAGAATAGATGCTGTCCCTAACAGCTGTGCCCAAGCTGAGGGATGAACCAAACACAGGAACAGCTATTAATGCCACACACTGCTTGTGTTAACAAGCCCAGCTGAAAGGCAGGGCTTATTAGGTGGAAGCCAGGATCATGAAAAGAAAGGATAGCTGCATAGCAATGTCCTGTATTAAATGATAAATCAGCCATGCAGAAAGAGAGCAGAGAGGTAAAATGCTTATTAGCATTTCCCAGACATATCTTGCTTATCTAGGTCACTATAAAGTAAGTGTTCACTGTGTTGTCTGCCGAAGCTTTAATTCTTTTCTAATGTCTAGAAACACATAATGAAGTAAAATAATTAGCTGATTATTAACATATGAGTGGCATCATGTGTTGTTCATGTGCACCTACAGAGTTCTGTGGCACTACTCATAAAGAAGTACATGGTGCTGTGCACAAAAAACGAATCCAGAACACCTTCTCACTCAGGCTCCTTCTCACCCAACTGCACTTGCCTCTATAAACCAACTTCGATTTTGCTTTTGGCAATGTATGCCCAAACTATGGGCTGTCACCAACACAGAACTCCTACAGGTTGTAACAGTGGAAGGATTCAGCAACACAGACGAATAGAGTTGTAAGGAGAAAGTCTCCATGGGAGCTGCAGGATACTTTTTCAGAATGTGTTTGCACAACACAAGAACACTAGCTTGTCCTCCTTGCTTGTAGGATCAGCCCCATCCTGATGTTCTCAGGCAAGCCTAGCCAGCTGTTTTCTCTAACTCACAGCTCTAGCAGCATTGACTCCTCAAGAACATGTGAACTAAGTCCTCTAAGTGCCAATTATACAGCCATCATTCTCATTGCTATTGTTTTTTGTATTAAGTGCTGGTTTTTAACCACAATTCTTTTGATCCCTGGATTGGCATTTAAATTCCTGAATATAACAGCATGTAGGAATACATGAAAAGGTGTGAGAAAACTGAGGGTACTGATAGATGCCCTTAATTCAGCAGTGCTCAGTTTATCCTTTGACTCATGTTGTGTATGTACATATATAGGGCTCCTCCTTTATAGCAATGCAAGTAATTCTTAGTGACAAAGAGTAATCTCATTACTGGCTTCCTCCATGCTAGGATGGAGAAGATTGGGAGATATGCAGAATGTTTAACCACGCATGTGGCATGCAAGAGAAACTATGTAATTTACTGGGAAAGACACTGGAGGGAAGAGTGCTCAAGTGATGACACACCGCTGCTCCTCTTCCAAGAATAAAAAGAAGAACAAATTGGGGTTTGTTAATTTCCTTGGCCACACTTCTTCCCCTGACTAAGAATTCTACAGTAGAGAAATCTGCATTTCTGCAAAATATTTGCTGGAATAGTGAGGGTCATATAAACCAGCATAAACTTGTATTCTTTTGGCACCCATCCTCTATTTGAGACTGAGCTACAAGCATAGCTTGTGGATCAAACCTTGTTAGCTGCAGTTTGTGCAAATTGTGCATGTTTCAGGACCAGTGAACATTATCTATAAAAAGGATTTAAGTAGATAACTGCTATATCTCAAATTGTTCACACACTTCTGTGCACTAAAGTTACCTTGAGAGTGCAAAGAGCACATTCAATACTTAATAATAGAGCGGTAGAAACAAAACCATCTGAAGCCTGTGTGAAGTCTAGAATGGAATTAGGTGCACAGAGAGCATCGTGGAAGGCAAATGGTATCCCAGCTGTCCTGCAGAACTCTGACCGCAGACTCTGCAAAATAAGCTGCAGGACCCAGGGAAACTCACTGAACATCCATCCAGCCTGACCAATTAGAGCAGCCTGCATAGGCTATAACCCAGTGTCTCATCTTTTAAAGGAGGGAACAGAACCTCAGGTAATATAAATTACTCCTGTCACTTCAATTCCAGCACCTATTTAAACCAATTTACACCATTTGTCTTAGTGAGCAAAGCAGAAATTGACCTGGGAATAGGTACTGTGCTGTATTTGCAGATTAAAACCTCTTCTTCCCATGAAAGAATTGTGCCTGTAATATGTAGCCCATTTTGTTTCTGATCTAGCTTAGACAGCCTTTGACAGATGTGTTTTTTAAACATGTAATAGCACTATTCACTATGAAAACCATAGCTACATCAGCAGCAATCACAGAGCTAGCAGACATGCAATACTTCCCATTCTAAATAACAGTTTTGTTTAAATACGCTATTTCCTTAAAAAATGAGAATCTTCTGGTGTTCAATTAAAATTAATTAATACCAGAGTTATTTAATTAGGAATGAAGTGGAAATTTCCATTGTAGAGAAGTCATGTCTTCTAATGTTCACTCAATACTATTTCTGAAAATAGCCATTACAGATCTGTGGAAGACGACTTATTCAAGCATGAAGCCTTGCTTGCTAGGACAGGTACAACGAAGAGTTATCACAAGTATATTGTCTACTTTCAGGATTATTAACTTCCCAGAGATCAAGTTACTTGTTTTAAAAGAAAAAAAAAAACCAAATTAATATGAATCGGAAAGGCAGAAGGTACTTCCAAATGCCTTGAATTTAGAATGAAAACTCTGACTGCTATTTCAGTATAAAATTAAAGCATTAATCCTGAAGCAAAGGCTAATTATATTATGGACATACTATAATGTGATTTGTTTGGAATGCTTCTTTTCTGCTTATTTTATTATTGAAATACAGGCTTTCCTTCCCTGATAGACTCAATGAACTTTTCGTAGGCACATTTTTCTCCCTGTGCCTGCACTCAACATTGCTATCACTTCACAGCAGGCATATGAAGACTATTTTAAAGAGTTCATTGTCATCTTAGATTTCATTTCAGAGATGACCTCAAGCAGTTTCTGCACTGAGATGCTTCATGTGTCCACAGCTGGAGCTAGGCACGAGTATTCAGAAATGCTGATAAACAGGCACCTTGTGTAAACAAAAGACAAAAGCCCTCTGTACAGGCCAGTAGATTGATAATAATCCTTCCTACCACTCTTACTACAGCATTTGAAGCCAGAAGAGACTACCTGAAGCGGAGCAAAGGGCTGAAAAGAGGTGAAGGGTTTTCAAGAGGACAGGTCCACAGTATTCAGTGGTGTGCAGTGACAGGACAGGGGGCAAGAGACACAAATTGAAACACAGGAAATTACACCTGAACACAGGGGAAACCTTTACTGTAAGGGTGGCAGAGCACTGGAACAGGCTGCCCAGAGAGTTTGTGGAGTCTCCTTCACTGGAGATATTAAAAACCCACCTTGATGCAACCCTGTGGAACCTGCTCGAAGTGAACCTGCTTTAGCAGGGGTTGGCTGGACTGGATGATCTCCACATTCCCCTTCAAACCCAAACCATTCTGGGACTCTGTGATAAAGTGATCAAGTCAGTGGCAGTGTTGAATCAATTATAGTATTTCAGAAATTATCCTTCTACTGGTACCACACATTGCTGCTGCTCAGTTGACGAGTGCCTATACAAATAAAGGTCTCCAGAGCTCTCCTTCTGGGCACAGTAATTACAGCTTAAAGACATTAGAGAAAAATTTATAGGCTTTAAGGAGTATATGATGACAAAGGAAAAATAAATTTATTTTAAAAACTTTGAAGAGAGTAATAGCTGGTGTTTTGATTTGCTAATTCGTTCGAGCTGGGCTCCAAGCAGGAATTTTATCTTTAACTTACATCAAACCTTCCTAGACACATTCACCACTGAAAACTTAGGAAGAAAATAATTGAACTGAAACACACAGGCAATTAAAAAAGACTCACTAAATTCACTACAGCAACTGATGAGGCCATCACCAAACAGAATTTGCTAATGAAGAAATATTTCTTGCAATAAGATATCCATAATCCTAAAATTACTCTGGAATTAAAAAAACACTGGTAGTTTTCTTCTGAAGCATTTATTCCTAATTGTAACATGATTAAAGAAAAAAGAAGTATTTTCCTGCTTCTTTCCAATAAAAGTGATGATTCAAAAGAAAGAGCAAAATTGGACAATACAAGGGCATATTGAGGCAAAGCAGCCTTTTAACACATCTAGTACTTTGAGATACCTGCTTCATTCAGGGTAAAATGTAGTAAAGCCATCAAATCCTCAATGTTAGAAAAGAAGATGAAAAAAATAAAAATTGCAGCACTTAAAATTTGAGGCTGATGTAAGAAATACAGATAGCTTTAATTTGAGGCTTCATATTGAAAAAAGAAAACAACCAAGCTGAAGACACTTATTTTCTCTCTTGCAGAGAAATGTTCCCAGACCCATTCCTTTGCCAGTTGCAACATCCCACAACAGCAGTGGCAGTGTCTAGCAGCATCCTTAATACCCCATCAGATAAATGGGAATAATAAACAGCTCTTGCCTATCTCACAGCACTTTGGGAAGATGCACAAAAATGTTAAATTCCAACCATCCTTGAGGAAATTATTTTCCAGGTGAACACATTTTACTTCCAAGATATTTTCCTTACACTCAATTTGAATCTTTGGTGATGTGATTCCATTCCGTTTGCTTCAGTGGTGTTACCCTGAACACTCATCAGCTGTTTTCACATGTGCACCACAACATTCCCAGCACCTTAACTCCTCCCTGAATATATACTTCACCTCTGCTATTTTGTATGCATTTTTTAAGCCTCTGCTCCGAAATCAACCCCCTTTCACTTATTGTTATTGATATATTTGTAAGTGTTGATTTCTTCCCAGTCTCTCAAAATTTTAACATTTCCTACAAAATATATGTCCCTATTTAAAGAAATCAGTAGTGCAATACCACTAATAAGAGTGTAAACATGATTTTTAATCTGTTTATTATTATTTTTGGTAAATGAGAAATCTTTGTCTCCTTCAGCATTAGCTGGAATTGTCCTTCCTACACTCTAATTCAGAATATTAAACATTACATTTATTAACATACATTTTGCTGAGCTGAACCCTTCTTTCTAGTTTCTTGGGGTTTGGTTTGTTGTGTTGTTTTGGGGTTTTTTGGTTGGTTGGTTTTTTGGGTTTGTTTTGTTTTGTTTCTTTGTTTTTGTTGGTTTTTCGTTGGGGTTTTGTTTGTGGTTTTTTGTTTGTGGGGGTTTTTTGTTTGTTTTTTGTCTGTGTTTTAAATTTTTTTTAAATTTATTTATTTGGTTTGTTGAGTGAGGTCTCTTTCAGCCCCACAGTGGTTTTTTACCTTCAATGGTATTTGAAATCAACTTCTGTATCACATGCAAATTTAATGAACATGCTGGCTGTCTCCTTTAACAAAACAGTCCTTCTACTTTTCCTTCAAGAAAAGTATTTTGTCCATTGTCAACATGGTAATGCACAAAGCATGCCAGGAGCAGTAAATGCAGCTTTTACAGATACAATGAATAATTTTTTTTCATGTTGAGGATAAGAAGGGAAAATGGTTACT
This sequence comes from Acanthiza pusilla, assembly GCA_036630365.1. Lineage (NCBI taxonomy): Eukaryota > Metazoa > Chordata > Aves > Passeriformes > Acanthizidae > Acanthiza > Acanthiza pusilla. The sequence goes on from JAXCHO010000079.1 coordinate 43,617,511, forward strand.
CAATATCAAATGAAACACAGACTAGATTTGCAGACAGAAGAACCAGCTGCAGTTCTGAGTAGTCATAGAATCAGTTTCAATTTACAGAGGCGAAGTTCTAAAGTGCAGAGGGCTTCTCTAACCACCAATTAAATAGTTCTGCCAGAGGAAAAAGGAAAATGAGGAATGAAATATAAAACATTACCCATGCCCTTTGTTATACAGAAACATTCATTTCTTGTACAATGAAAGGAGATTTATCTCAGTGCAAAGCCACTGTCCAGCCCATTTGCAATTATTTTGTGGCTTCTTTTACTAAATACAAAAAGGAATAGATTTCTTGCAGGGTGAAAAAAATAAAGGGATTTCTTATCCCCTTTCACAAAGTCTACAATCTTCCTGTGCACACCATGGGAACTTCATCTCTTTTTTAACAGTTTACAAACTGTATCACTAAAGGAAGCTTTAAGTGCCAAGCAAAGTAAATTCCTTTTGTTAACCCATTTCCCAAGGAGTTTCACACGTAGTTGCAATCCTCCAGCTCTTCAATTTCCTGCACATCAATTTTGGGCCTGGCCTGTTAGTAGCACAATAATCCTTATTTCATCCACCATTCACAACTGATTGCTTGGAGCCAATACAGAGATACATTTATATTACTTTTCTGTCTCATTTCTAGTATTTTTAGTATTTTTGTCCTCTATGTCAATGAGTGCAGGGTTGGCTCCTAAACATTTAGTCTTGTATTCCCTGTCAGATTAACTGCCAATTAGTGATAATTGGACCTGGCAAATTTTTTGTTGATGGACACATATCTACTGTGAGACAGAATGAGAGCACTAATTAATTTCAGATAGGTCACTTCTGGCTGTCAGTTTTTCTCTGAACTCTGGATATGTCCACATAATTCTTCCCTCAAATTAAATTGGTGGGAAGCTATTTATTCTTAAATATAAAACTGTACAGTTAAAATTGCTGTAGTTAAATCTGAACAAATACTGACTTTGTGCATGTGGATGGGTCCAGTTGCTGGGTGGGATCTTTTTTTTTCCTGTTCATCTACTCTGCAAGGCAGTGCTGAGGGATGAAACTACCTGAGCCTGTTTGCTCTTTCATTTCTCAGCTCCTCTGCAGGCTGCTGCAGCATCTGAACCACAAAGACTTCAAGGCTTAAATCAAATGATGTCGTGAGAAGGAAAAGGCTTTAATTGCTAGTTTGACAGATTCTATACAAATATTTCTACTACTACTGGGCTTTCAAAGGCTAAACAAAATGATAAAATTTAAACACCTTTAACACTGTCTGCACTTAGGCTTCACACAAATGAAAGAATGAACATGCCAGACCTTGGAGACCCCGTAACACTTTTAAATAAGTCTAAAATGTAGCCAGCCATCTTTCAGGGTGAAATTTTAAAGCTGTTTCAAGAGAAGGCACCTCTAGTTTCTGTGAAGCTCTTGCTGTCAGTACATTTTAGATGTGTTTCTCCAATGTGAAATTGTTCCTCTCTAGTAAAACTCTAAATCAGAGGCCTTTTAGCTCATGCTGTAGTTTTTTCTTTCAGTGAAATATGAGTCTTTCCTAAGACAGAAGAGTCTTTCAAACCTTCTCAGGAATAAAATTTGAGGTAATTTCAACTTTTTAATCAGGCTTTCAATAAAAGTCATAAAAGAATCCTAGCAAAAAGTAAAATAAAATAAAATGAAATAATAATTTAAAAACATAATGATTCCATAAAATGGTTTTAGCTGATTGCTGGGTTTTGCCTGAATATTTTGAAATCTGGAAAATATATAATATACCCAAAATGGCCTTTTAGGCTCCAATTATTAATTTACTTTCAAAAACTAGAAGTGACACTGTTAGTTGCTACAGAAGTTAACACCATAACCACAATACAATGCAATCTAAACTTTATTATCTATATGATAAATTATTGGATGTATTGGATGCATCTTTTTCTCTTCATCCACTTTAGTAAGTAATGTGAATTCTTTTTAGAAGTAAATATCCTTAATATTGGAAGTCAGGCAACCAACATCATACTTAAATATTCCCTAGAATGAAAGAATAAAATCTGAAGCTTGTAGGTCAAACAACAGCTCTGTGAAATAAGACTGGTGAATCTGAAATCAGGTTTGTGAGTTCAATATAAAACTTGGGATTTTTAATATTAATTTGAATTGTGAGAATCCATTTTGATTCTGCTTTTATATCCAGTAGAGGATAAGAAAAAGTCCTTGATTTCCTCTGCAGTGAACTCCACTTTGCCACTTCAATGGTTTTGGGGGTTTTATGGGGCATTGGGTTTTTTTTTCTTTTTTAAAGTGATGATTTTGTTCTAGCGAAAATAGGGAAAAATCAAAGTGATTCAATTCCCTTGTCCTGCCTTCTTTTACTGCCTTATAAAAGTTTCATTGTATTTTATTTTGACTTTTAACATCAAATATATAAAATACATTTGCAGTTCTGAAACTTTCTTCACTTTTCATTGCCAGAAACTTTTAAAGTTTCAGAAAACTTGTGAATTAAATATACAAATAAATATCTTGACTTCTTACCAACTTCGACAAAGATATAGGCCATAGACATAGAGTTAGGCAACAGTGAACTTTACAGTTTTCTCCCTCTCCTCCTCCAGGAAAAATGGATCTGTATTTTGCTATTCCTTCAGTGACTATACCAAGCTGACAGTGTAATTTGATTTGTTTAAGGACATGTATCAAGAGGGATGATGGAGTCACACACCCTACAGAATTTACAGTGTAAACTGATGTGCATGCATCACAGAAGATATGAAGTGCAGCAAAACAATTGTTGAGTGATGAAAATGTAATCTATGTTTTGCTTTGATTCATTTAAAGCTGTTTATGCCATGTCATTCATCCTTTCCCTGACAAATTAAAATAAAAATCAAAGAGCACAAATCTTCTTTCTCTATTTTCTTTTTTGCTTAGAAAAGAAGTCTTTCCTGATATATGGTTTATTATTTATGTGTTATAGCTAAATCAGCCTGTAGTCAGCAAAAAACAGTGTAAGAAAAAAGGAAGCGGGGATTTTTCTTATTTTATTTGTTTATTTTAAACTTGGAAGATTTTAGTTCTATACATATATCTATAAATCCATATAAAATTCCTGGATGAAACGCAATCCATGCATGATTCAGTTTCTGCTTCATTGTAACTTTGTAAATCTGAGCTATGAGGATGGGACAGGAGATCTGGCCTACCTAACATTTCTTCCAGAGGTCATTCCACACACAAAGAAAAAGAATGAGCAACCAAAGAGCTTGTAAAGGAAATCCACCCTGTGCAATAAAATTTCCTTGTTACATTGCCTGCACTGTCATCTCTGGGGAGCTGAACAGTTCACCAGCATGCACTGTTCTTGCCTGCACTGAGACTTTGCCTCACTGCTCATCTGGGATCCAGTTTGCTCAGTAAACCTTAGAAAGATAAAACCACATGTCCCATGACTGCTCCACGCTGCTGTCTAAGGTCTACCTCAAATAAAGGCACTTGCTAGTCCTCCTCTTGTGGATGGGAGCAGACACAGGCACAATTCCAGGAGATACGAGGCCCAAGCGGTCAAACTAGAACCCATTTTTAACCTAAGAACTGCATTGAACATACAGGTGAAATGACAAAGCTTTGGACCAGAAAGCATTCCACACTCTTTTGGTTTATTACCCAGCCTAACAAGAGACACTGAAACTCTTCACAGCCTTTCATCACTTGCTTTTGACTGTTGAAAATAACCATCCATGCCAGGAGAGGTTGTGGAGTCTCCACTGTTGGAAATATTCGGAAAACATCTGGCCATGGCTCCAGTCAACTGGTTCTAGGTGGCCCTGCTTGACCAGGGAGGTCAGACCAGGTCACCTCCAGAGGTCACTTCCAGATTCAACCATTCTGTGCTGCTGCAATACCCCTCTGGATGCACATTCCATTGCATTAATGAATTTTGATTACACTGAAAGAGACGAAACTTAGTTCATGAACACCAAACTCCTTAGCGAAGTCATGGTTGAGTTCTTGACATACAAGGTCCAGATGCTTTCAGCTGGTTAAGGAAAACCTTGAGAAATAAAAAATTTATTTCCTGGGGAAAAAAAGCTCTACAAGAATGAGATGCTTAGTGAGAGGCAATAACATGTTACTTTACTCTTTTCATTCTGAAAAATCACAAAGGCTTCAAAAAATATTAAAGATGATAATCTGAAAACAAAACACAGCAAAACAGGTGCAACTGCAAAATTAAGGCTCCACAGGCAAATACTCAAAAGCCCTAAAAAGCAGACCGAAGTCTAAGTGTGTCACCTTGCAACCTCCCCCAGTGATACCTCTGATGCATAATACATTTTCACTCAACACATAATTAGCTGTTGGAACTCATTGCACCAAATTAACATTGAATTAAAGCCTTGGCATAATTCCAAAAGATACTGGGCATTCCTGTAAGTATTGACATGGACTGTTCAGCAGCAATGCCCCACTAACCTATCCCGGGAGGCAGGAAAATATTATTATTGTTCAAGCTTATGAAATTCCAAACATAGGGCAAATGAAAAGGGCTTGCCCAAAGTCAAATAGGAAACCTCTGGAAGAGTGAGGAGTTCTCAGTTCTTGTGAGGGGAAACAAATAAACACAAAATTTTCTGTCATTGTGCATGAGCAACCTTTTTTTAACCTTTGACAGCACTGCCCCTGAGGGGTGCAGGGACAGTCATCACATGAACCTTCTGAGCACTGATTGCCACGTGGGAGGTACTGAGCATCTGGACAGGCAAAAGCAGGCAGAGATGCTTGCAACTGGGCTTCATAACCTCATGGCCATTCCCTTTCTTCTCCAAAGAAACCCTTCTTTGCCCTTGTAGCTCAATCAGATGCGCCACTCCTGACTGCAGCCTTGCTTTCAGCTCTGCACTGTGCCCATCTCCTTCCTGTGCCAGACTCAGGGACTGATGGAAAGGGCCCTCCCTGAAGGACAGCATCACCCCAGCACTCGGCACAAGAGCTGCACTGGTGCAGTGGAGTAGTTTGTGATGAGCTAAACCTTTTCTCTTAAAAAAAAAAGCTTTTTTTGATCAACATAAATTAAATTAAGGATGAACCAAAGCAGCAAAGCTGCTGTGAGTCTGGAGAAGAGAGCTGCTGTGGGGCAGCCCCATAAAATCTGCATCAACAAACCACAGGCATGTACCCAAAGAGACACTTGTGCTATCTTCTTGGAGTTCTTGAAGTTTCAGCCTGGAACCTAAATCTGAGCCTACTGAGTTATAACCAATTTTTAATTTTTTTTTCTTCTGTTCATAACATCAGAAAATGTTTATTTCAATTTCAAGTATTTGGAAATCAAAACCAACCTATAAAATCTGTTAAGCTTTATTTTTAAATAATCCCTGTTTCAGGGATTATTTTCATGTAAATTCTCCCTAGTCACCAAATAATCTGTGGCCATATTGCAGAGATTAGTAATGAAAGTTCTAATGCTGTTAGACAGTCAGCCTTGGACACTTCAGTTGTGAGGGCTATAGAATTTACAGCATCTACATCTCTTTTCAATTTTCCAGAATAAATGTCCAACATACCCTCAGAAAAAATACAGTTCTTTTTATAGAGACAGGGAAAAAACCCAAAAAACCAGAAACCACAATAAAAACTAACAAAACAACCCCCACAAGCAATATAGTCCAATTTAAGACTGAAAATCAATTATTATTAAAACTGGTTGGAATGAAATGGAATGAAAAATAAAGAATGATTTTGGGGTTCTCCAAGCAAACTGTATAATAAAGGCAACCTATAATTAAAAAGAGTTTTTAAGAAACAACCAACAAAGCAAGAAAATTTTACTTATGCCGGCTAGCAATTCTTTTTATTTCCTGTCTGCTGTAAGATCTGGGTCTTAGACAAAAATAATTCTACAGAAACAGAAGGAGATAGGGATGATCATTTGTCTGTAGAGTGAACTAAATCTAAATACTCTAATCTGACAAATAAAATTGGATAAATAAAACTGTCAAGAAGCCACCATCACAGACATTCAAAATCAGCAAGGACCTGAGAAAAATAATCAGGGATGATTTTACTCCCATTTACTCACTGAGGATGGGTGAGTAAGGACAGATGAGGACAAAATGAAGACAAAAACAAAGCAGCCCCAAACAAGACTTGTTTTCCAGGTCACAATGGAATACAGCATTTCCATGGTTCAGAAGTTATTTTGTGTCACTACATTTGGCGTCTCCTTTCTGCAGCTACAACTGAGAAAATATGCAACTGAACTAGAGAACATGGTAGGTTCCCAGCAAGGTTTGGCACTGCAATAAGAACGCTCTGGCACCGAGCCGACAGCAGACTATGTTTAACAACTAATGATATACATTACCATAGCCTTGACACTAAAAACACGTATCTAGTGACAGTCATTCTGTTGCCATTTAAATTCATATACGTCTTGGGATGGTTTCCATCCATGCTGGCAGACAAACTGTAATGGATAAGGAGGCTGCACTTTACAGATAAATAAAAGCAAATGTGGGATGTACCTAAATGGATTTGACAGATTGTAGGAATAATTTAAAAATATAAGAGTATAACACAGATACGTTGGCATTATCCGTAATGAGGACAAGAATTCATGAATTATATACTATTGCTAGATCAGAAAAACAGGAATAAGTACCAGAGACATTAAAGTCCTTCCATTTACACAGCAGTAAAGTAACAGTCCTCTTGCTTTGTATGCAGTAAGTACCTTTTCATTTGTAAACCCCTAAGCTCCCTATTCAAAAAAAGGATTCTGAGCATGAAACACGGGGCAAAGAAGCAGCTGGTTTTGTCTCACATGGAAAACCAGCACATAACTAGGAGGAGATATGGCAAAAGACATTGTAGGCCATATCCCAGACTGTGAAAGAGCAATGCAATTCATGCTGGGGCTGTCCCCGAGGACTCCAGGGATTGCACTCCATTCAGCAGCACTAAGCATCCTTCCTAATAACCACTACTAGTCATCCACTTGTTAGTGGCACGGCTCTGGCACAAAGCCTGGAAAGAATCAACTAGCTCATAAACAAAAGCTAGAAACCCGGGTTTTAACATCTATAAATTTATTACTTTGCTTACTAGCAAAGGTGATGTATTTAAAGGCTTGCTAGTTTGGACAAAATACTTTACACAGCTCAGTACCAAAACCAGAACAGCACTAGAAAAAAGACACAGCAACTATTCCAAATAGGTATGAATTTTTGTTAAAAAAACCCCCCCAAAGCACCTTTAATAACCATCCCCAAATTACCAACCAATTCTTAGAATATCCTACTGTTTTTCCTTCTACATTTTCCCCTTCTTTTTTCATTATACCTTTTCCTTCTGTAACAACTTCATCTTTTATCACTATTAAACTAAAAACATGGACTACAATTTTTTTACCAGCTTTTTCTTGAAAAAAGTACCATACAGTATGCCGCTTCAAGAACATAAATATAAAATCTTGGGGAAAAAAAAAAACTATCAAGAAAGATGAAAAACAAACACCCTCCCTACCTGTAATGTAGCCCAATATCTTAACAGATAGAAATAACACTATTGTATTTTTACATTAATAGAGTAAATGGATATTAGTGACCCCAGAAGACAACTGTGGTCTGAGCTGGTGCTAGCTAAACAATATGTAAATAGAAGAGGCTCTAGTTAGTTTTGTTTTGCATATTAAAGTGGTTATTCACAGAGCTCTGGTTTAGGGGTACCCAAAGTGATACACCTTTGTGCAGGTATGTGGCTGTCAATAGAGTTCTTCAACTCTTTTTAAAAATCAAGTTGCTTTAATGCTGGTGCATGTGAGACACCCAAAGATCATAAACACTCCAAAGCACATGCCTGTGTGGAAAATGTTGATTAGCTGGAAATAGTTACAGTTTGTGAATACCATGGGAACATCTCACTGATGAAAACTGACTGCTACACCACCTGAGCAGAAAGTGATCTTTTAGGATTTCACTGTGGCAATTATTCATTAATATAAACGAAAACAGTAATTACCGTGGGACCATTCACATGGCAATCAGGAATTATTTCACTTGTGCATCCTAATCTTGAATTTAAACAATTCATATTAATGTGATGATTTATCTCTATTCTTATTGTAAAGAATAACACTACCTCTCAGCTAGCATGGGCTTAAAGCCCCATGTTGGAGTTTCCTCATGTACACTCATACCCTTCTGCCAGTGTAACAAAAGTACCTTTGAAATGGATATTAAGAAGTTTACAGCTTGTAAATCAGGGCTGAATGAGGAATTTAGAAACTGATTAAAGAAACAGGGGTGGTTCTGTACCTTCTGGCCAGCCTACACGTGCATATGGATCCATACACATTTAAAGAGGAACGAAGGAAGCCTGAATTACAAGCATTGAAGCAAAGTATTAACTGAATTATGTCACTTCTAGATGATACCAGGTATGGTCCATTTCCATGCTGACTCCAGACACCAAGCTGGCAGGTGTACAACCTCCTTGTTTGCATAGGGGATGGACTGTTGCTATTTGCCAGGATGACCAAACTTACTATGCACCATCCAAGCAAGAGGGAGAACCTTATGGAAAGGACTCCAGCTCCTCCCTAGGCTCTTTTTTAAGTACATTTGTGATTATTATTACTATTTTTATAATAACGATCCCTCCTTCAAAAGGCTCAGAGTATAAAAGGAACAAAAAAAAAATTAAAAAGTATGGAAAGCTATTTACTTCAGAAATTAAGAGAAAAAGCTCATTCTTGCTCCCTTTTCATCATTTCACTATACACCCAAATCCAGTAAAGCCATGAGTAAGGCCACAAGCACCTCTAATAATACGTAGGGACCACTTACGCTTCACTAATTTAGATGGCCTGAATTCACCAGTGATCATGGCAAAACCCCCACGATTTCTCACACTTTAAAGAACAAGCTTCGAAATGACTAACAGCAGCAGCCAAATTGCACCCAAAAAGAAGCAAGAAGCCAGCATTAAACAGACTACTTCAATGGCATGAATGTGTATTTTTCAGAATACCTTTGGATAATTAAGTTTTATAAAGACAAAAATAGGAGGGCAGCTAAAAGACTCAACTTGGTTTGTCTTGAATGACATTTATTAGAGGGATAGATCTTATCTACTCAGAGATATGCCCTTAGTATTAAAGCAGGATATAAATAAAGGCCTCCTATGTTATTTTTAGACATACTCCTCATAACATTAGTAGAATACAATATGTCTTACTGCTATTCAATGAGCTCCCACTGATTTTAAATTTCATTAGGCTCATAAACTCATCCAGTTGGCAGAGAAATTACATTTTCTGGTTTCCAAAGCTGAATAATGAGTCATGACCTATCCCTTCCCTTTGTCTCCTCAAAATACCCTTCTCTTGCCTAATCTCCCCCATATTTTCAGTTTTCTCCTAACACTCATATGGATATTTACACACACACACACAGAGGTAATATTGCAGAGCATTCAATTTTTTTGTTACAGAACTAGGAATGCTTTATATAGGCTTCCCTGCAGCCACTATGAGTGAAAGCAGCAGAGGAAAAGGCAGTTTCATATCATACATCTCCTGTCTTTGATTCATCTGCAAGCCACCCATTTTAATGACTCCTCATAAATAATTCAAATTCTAATTATGCTATAAGCCCCCTAACCTGGAGAAGAAAAAAAGAAAGGTAGAAAGGTAGGGGAAAGGGAAGGGAAAAGTGTGCATGTTGGATCAAACAATGCCTGCAGCAACTGAGCTACTCTTACTTATTCTGACCATGCAAAATGCACCTCCTGCCTAAACCTTGAAGTGATTCTCAAATAAACATGACAGGATTACATACAAAGTTGGAGTTTAAGACAATAATTCTGGAATCTGCTTCTTTTCCCTCACTTTCCCTGTTTCACAAGATACTCATGCTTGAGACATGCTGCTGCTCTGGGTGAATTGATCATGCTGACCCCTCCTGTGCTGGTGGGAGAAGCCCCCTGCCCCTGCACACTGCCCTGACCACTGTGGCAGGGAGTAAAACCAGCCACAGATGAACCTCTGCTCTTGATTCTTGCTCCTTATTTCTCCTATCTAGGAAATCTAATATTGGCTACTCTGCTTTCCCCTGCAACTCATTGCCTGAAGAGGTGAGATAGGAACTCTGCCCTCCTCCAGGGAATATTCATCTTCCCCTAGGCACAGACAATCCAGGACTCCGGGAAGAAACCATTACCAGCACATGAATCACACCTGCCTTCTCCTCACCGAGAAGTTCTGCAGCTCCCTTTGCACCTTGGTCTCGCTTTTTCACTGCAGAAAACAGTGCTGCTAAATCTCTTTTCTTGCTTCGATCAAAATGCATCTGACACACAAAAAGCTGGTCAAGGTACAACTGACAGCACACAGACAGCTGAATGATCTCCTCCTACCTACAACTATTTTTTAATTGCGAGGAGGTCTCTCAATGCACAGCAGAGCATCTGCTCATTAGCACTACAGCACTATTTCTCCTACTGACACTTCCTACCCCTCCTCCTCTCCCATCTTTAACAACTATTCCTAAAACACTTGCAAATTGCAAACTCTCCATGACCTGTGGGGTTGGATTCATATTGTGCATATTAATGCATTTTTCTAAAACTTCCTTAAAAAATAACAAACCATCCAAACTCACTGTGACTTTTGTCCAAAATCACCAAGATTTACTTTGAATGGCAGGTATTTGGTTTGTCTTGATTCCTTCCTGAGACAGGATTTTCTATTGCTACCATACACAGAGCTTGTGGACTCCCACAATTCTAATTTTAGAATTCAGGTTAGAGAATTCAGCCAACAAAAGCCAAAGTTCATTGTGTCAAAGCTGCTGCAATGGTATTTTATAGAAGATAATTATAAGTTGCTGCAATTTTATTAATTATTTAGTAATCAGAAGGTCATGGGAATGGCCTCTATAACAGAAGGCACTGCATTTTATTTAGGAAGCACAGATCATCTGAGACCACATATTTTCACTACTCCCGTTTGTTTTACATCCAAACACTGTAGTAACAAATAAAAGCCAGACAAATACACAGGTCAGTCATCTTTAGTCTTGCTGAATTTTGTGAAACTTATGGCCCATCATCATGAAAATGAAGCTGTAGCTAAGCTGCTGATAAGGAACATTTACAAATGTTTTGATCCATATCCCAAGCTCTCCTGGAGCCAGAGCTCCACCTGTATTGCCATTTCATCACCTGCAGACTCCTGGGAAAGGGAAAAGGACACACAGGCTAAGAGTCTGGGACTAAAACTCTAAATATGGGGCCATTGTTCAGTTTTCTCACACAGGTTCCCATCCAAGAAAAGCTCATGTATAAATGCATGCTTCCCTTTTTTGTGTTATTACAGTTTCACATAGAATTTGTTACCACTGTTCATAAGCATAAAATTAGCAAAAAGCACACTTGGTTCTTTTCAAGTCCAGGACCCAAGTGAAAGGCAATAGAAAGAAAAAAGCTCTAAAATTATAAATATTTATTTTAAAAATTCCTTAGACTATGTTAAAACCATGGCTATAAATAGCAAGTGTGTCAGATGGTTTCTCCTGGGCTAGATTCTTCACAGAGACACATACTAAATACTCCTAAAAACTCAGTGCTCCATTCTTGAAGAATTAACTAAAAATGAGAGCATCCCCACAGGTCAATTAGTGTTTTGCATGTTTTGTGCACTGGTAATGCTCCAAACCAATGAATATATGTAACTGGGAGTTTGCACAAATCTTATGTTTTCTTAAGACTTGGCAAAACCCTCCCCTTACAAAAAAACACACCTTCTTAATCCTAAATTTCAAACAGAACTGAATGCCATTGGAGACAGCGCATTTTCCTAATATTGTTCTTCCATTGCATGGTACCTTCTAACCAACATTGCTCTTATCACTAACAGAAATATCTATTCTGAACAGCAAAGGAACTGATATGTCTTGTATAAACTTAAAATCTTCAATCCCTCAATTACTCTTGATTTAAAGAAAAAAAAACCCAAAATAAAAAAAACAAAAACCAAAACCAAAACCAAACAAACAAAAAAACCCCTGAAACCAAAGCAAAAAAACCCCAAACAAAACAACAAAAGCACCAACAAAACTCACCAAAAATCATCATGGAGGAGAGCAGATGTTTTTTAATGTACATTTGTGGACTTCACCTGAAACAATTTTTTTTTTTCAATAAATGCCTGTCAGATAAAATCTCTGTGTTTCTGTGAGCTGGCTCAGTGAGTCAGTCCTGAATGTTCATTACAAGCATTAATCTTTTATTGCTGTACAAGTAAATATAAACTTTGCACTCTGGAAGAGCTTGCTACAAAGCTCAGTGGCTAAACCAGAATATAAATACCAGGTGGCTGGTATTGTTCATGTTCCTGAAAAAGTTCTTCTCATCTCATTATTAAAATATGAGAATACACAAGGCTATTGTATAAGTCATATAAGGAGAATATAGTGAACTCCATGCATGTCCTCCTTTGTGTATGTGAACGTTCCCAGCAAGCTTCAGATGAAGCATTTGAATTGTTGATTTTCCACATGGGTCAGGGTTATCCAGGGCTGAAGTCTCACCATCTGTTCAGAAAATACCAGTCTTAAATGGCAAAAACTTTACATTTTTAACTTTTCAGATGGTGAGGGAGAAGGCAGCACCCTGTTGGCTTGTATCTAAATCAACTCCTCTCTCTCCCCAAAAAAATCTCGCTCACTTTTGGAGCTAAGGTGAAACTAAAATTGTAAAGACAGATCTAGAGCTTGTTTACACAGACACGGAAAGGAAACTTGACTCCAGGGTACCTTTAAAGTGGGTAAGTTACATTTTGCTTAACATCCGTCCAGAGAGAATTAAAGCAGGCATGGTTAACGTGGCTTTTGGTTTTTTATTATTGTTATTATTTACTTTGTGAGTCTTTTAAGGTAATTACCCCTATAAAACATAAGCCTGGGAAAGAGTATATTCCTCCCACTAGTGAGAACACACAGATTCCTGCTGATAACCTTCTCCATCTCCCAGGGTTTACCCACCACAGAATGACACTGAGAATCACAGCAAGCCCAGAAATCACCTGCCACAAACCCACTTGGCTACTGCTACCACTCATCAAGGCTTCCCAGTTTCAAAAAAAGCTAAAAGGCAAAAATGAAACTCAGATCATATCTCATGGTAATGCAAACATTTAAAGTGATGTCACTATTTACCTAGAATGTTTGCCTCAAAAAATAATTGAGCCTTTTGCTAATAAACATATTGAAAAATGGAATAAGTTACATCACTTTAAATGCAAAAGGTAAAACAAAAACACTTAAACAAGAACCCTCTTTAAATGGTTGAGTTTCTAGGCTCTCCTGAAATGATAATGGCCCCAGAAGCAGGGAACAGCACAGCCACAACACAAAGATCAGACATTTCAGTCCCCATTCAATACTGACTATCATATGCGGACTGGCAAGATGATTATGAGGGCAACACATAATAAAATGTGTACAAATTAATTAGATCAACGCATAAAAAGGGAGTTCTGTAGCAGCAGCAGAGCTATTTCTGAGCTATGAGCCTCAGATTGGGGGTTCGTACCACAGCCGATTTTCTTGCAGGACTCACATTTCAGAGGAATTTCACCTCTGCAAAAACTGTTCACAGGTTCCTGCCTGTGGGCTCTGCAATGTTCCAACACAGGTTGCCAGAGTGGTCTGTGTTGACACAGGGACAGCTGCTAAGTATCTGGTGCATCAACTCTGGTTTTAGGTGAACATGCAAACTGAAGAAAGAGGCCCAAAACTATGTGTAGTCACTAAGAAACTATTAATAGTCTAGTGGGAAGAAAAGAATTCTTTACAACTTTTCATGTGCCTAACCAAAATAATACATTTGGCATTGTAAACACATCTTCTAAAACAAGCAAATAAATGAATGACTGAAATCCATAACCACATTGCTCATCTGGGTGAATCCATCAGACAGAGCTCTTTCTGACGAGTTCATCAGGCATTAGCACTTAGAAGAAAAATGAGTTTCCTTCTCCTCTATTATCTAATTGGTTTCTAAACAGCTCAGCCTACAACAAGAAGGGATGAACAACCCAACTGCACAGCTGCCTGCCTTCGCCTGCTAGGACAGCCCTCACGATTTGTGACATTTCCAATCTCATATGGTGACCAGAAGTCTCATAAAACCGTCTCCTGCTTTCTGCTCTCACCCATCTTCCCAGGGCAGCGCAGTCACTTTCCTCCCAACAATCTGGGGATGTTAATCCCCCAGCAAATGAGCCCTTCTGCTGCTGTCTCTGGCGTCAGGAGCGGCTCAACCACAGCACCGCCAGGGCTCAGTCCTGACACACAGCGCACTGCCCTTGCCATGGTATTCACTGCAAGAGAGTGTACTCGAGAGATCTGCATAAACAGAACCCTGACTTCAGCTACAAGACTAAGGGTCCCGGTGTATTTTAGAAAAAGACTGTAATTTTTACAGATTTCTACCATCCTTCTCTTGTTCTCCATCTATTGCTTCAGTGGACAAACACTTTGCAAGGCCTTATTCTCATGAACTGACACAGTCCCTGTGTAGGCATGGAATGACCAATATACATATTCTTAAGAAAATACAGACCACATACAAAAGAGTAATTTGAAATTTGAGAATTATTTCACTAGAACTATTTCCTGTAAAAGAGCTGTAGGAATTACTTTTGAATTATATGTAAAAACAAATTCAATTTCTTTATTTCTCATTCACTTTAATTCAGTTCCAGAAGCTTTGGCTTGAGACTCATGTTTATTCTTTTTGCATAATTCTGCAGCATAGCCTGCAGCTGGGACATATTCCAGAGGATAGTCTTGGCCTCTGGCTGTGAACTTCATTTGAAAAATGTTAAGGGAGACCCTAAAGCTTCTCTTATGAGCTGGGCTGGGACCATGCCATCATAAAGGTCTGATTTAGACTCAAAACCAGTGAGTTTTGCCTTTTCAGGGTGAAATCAAATGTAAAATTTATTCTTATTTGCTGTTTGGAAGTGATGAGAAATTCAACTCTGAATTGTACTGAAACAAAAAGGACTATTGGGCTGAATTTACAAAGTAGAGCTTGTGAGATGCTACACTTTTCAACTTGAAAACTGTAATTTCTCCTGCTGCAGCCTGGTTAGCTGTCATAAACCATGGACAGAAAGGCTTTTGAGTAAGGTGCAAAATAAAAGCTTCCATTAACTTAATATTTAATGATCTCATTCATTAATCATTTTTTGCAAAGCTGAAGTAAAAGTAATTGTATTTTGTTATTAAGTTCCAAGCTACACAGTCACAGCAACACCTTGGGAATGAGCACAACGTATTCTCTTATCTTTGCAATTCAAAACTGGCTTTGCATTCCTACATGGAACAAAATGCTTTATCAATAATTCAAGTAACAAAGTCTGCTGGGTATTAGCTTACAACTGGAAGAGTAAACAAGCACTGAAGCTTACCAAAATTGACTGACACTACATTAGCAAGAGGGTCCCATTCTACTTTTATCACTGTGGCTTTGTTTTAAGTGTGAGATATTATCTTGTTCTATGAGGCCCTAGAAATACAGGGGTTCCAAAGGACACAGCTCACCTCTGTGGAAGGTTGTCAGATCACAACCCTGTGAGATCACAGATCACTATGAAACAAAAATAATTCTGTTGCCATCAAACCCTTCATGAGAGAGACACAAAAAAATCACGGAATTTGACCTAATGTGCTCTCCAGAATGAGCAGCCTTGCCTAGCAGCACAATCCCTTCACACCTGAGGAACGTGGCACACTCAACAACTCAACTTTGTGAAAGGACTTAAAACGCATTAAACAATTCTCAACACTCATATCCCAGAAAAATAGTCAAGGACTGAAAGTTTTGTTAATCACAAGAAAAAAAGGTGGGCTGCGAACAAGAAAAGTACATTCTTGATGAATGCACAAGGGAGAGGTTTTGGAATTTAAAGCTTAAGAACTGAAACCAAAAGTGGAGAATCATTTGGATGCAGGGATAAAAAAAATTAATGCTAGTCTTGTCTGCTTTTCCAGGTACAGGGAAAGAAGACAAGGTCCTTTTCTTACAAAGGTTGTTACTCGACTCAGTGATATAACCAAAAACTATTAATTAGTTAATCATGAATGAAGAAGGCCAAACAATTAATGTTCAATTCTCTATGGATTCCCACATAGCTACTGAAATGCAACCTAAGGCATGCCCCTTTGAGGATTTTATTTACTTTAATATTCTGTCAAAAAACAATTGATACTGAGCAAGATTTTTACAGTGCTTTGGGCTAGTAACAGCTTGATCTGCTGTGGAAATGAAGCCTATGCTACCTTGAAAAATGTCGTTAGATCAATAAAAATCCAAAACAAAACAACAAAACCTTGTAGCTACAAGCTCCTTGGGGAGAAATACATGTCCACTCTTTGCTCTCATATAAATTGAAAGACAAGATTTGGGACTCTGCTTTCTGTCTCTTGCAACTTCTATTCAAAGCCTCTCTGGACTTCCCTTCTCCATAGGGATTTTCAACTTTTTCCCTCCTGAAAACAAAAAATGAGAGTGAAGAAGGGAAGCATGGCTGTATTCTGCTTCTGGGCAGTAAAGAGAGGAGCTGCCATGCTGAAAGGCAAGAATCAATGCTCGCCATGTAACTGATGGCTGGTAACAGGCAGAGCACATCAGTGGTCAATAGTGAGCCCAATGCTGTTCAATAGCTTCACTGACAGACTGGATGATGAGACAGGGTACATCCTCAGCAAATCCAAAGGTGAAACTAAATTAGGCAGAGTGGTTGACATGCTGAATGACAGAGCTTCAAGCCAAAGAAACTTGAGAATTGAATCAAAAGAAACTTCCTCTGGATCAACAAGGAGAAGGTCAGAGGTCTGCACCTAAAATGGAATGATCCTGTGCAGGTGGGAAGTTGCTGCCTATGAGCACCCTGCAGGAAAGAACTTGGGGCAGAAGACACACTAAAAATGCTCTGGCTCTTGGTTCTCCTTGCAGAGAAGGCAGCCTAGCCTGGCTGTTGAGTGCACCAGGAGCAATGTGGACAGTAGATGTAAGGAAGCTTTTATTCTCATCGGCCCAGCAAAGGTGAGGCTGCATCTGAAATACTGTGTCCATCTGCACACTTCAATAGGGATGTTGTTTCTAATTAGAAATTGTTCAAAAGAGGGTTACCAGGATGGTCACAGGCCCAGAGCACATGACCTAGAAGGAGACAGCAAGATTTTTCAGCCCAGCAAAGCAGAGGCTAAGGAGTGCTCTAGTAAAATCTTATAATCATTTGCCATATTGGCAAATACAACAGGGGCCAGGGAACACAAACTGCAGCTTGGTAAATTCAAGATAAACATTAGGGGGAAGCAGTTCATTAGGAGAGTAGTGCAGCTCTGGATCTAGTCACTCAGAGAAGATACTGGATCTCCATCCTTGGAGGTTTTTGAGACAAGGCTGATCTGTTTGTAGTACTGGCAACAATCCTACTCTGGATTAGATGACTTCCAAAGGTCCCTTCCTACTAACATTTCTGTGATTTGATAGTCACTGCAACACAGACATGCTGGCATATGGCAGAAATATTTAATCTATGAATTATTCACCCCCAGGGAAAGGAGCCAATGAGGTCTATATTTCAAAGCAGCATTTAGAGAAATACGTAGCATCTTCACTCTTGAACTGCCACCTGGGAGGGGCACAGAGCAAAAAGTAGGACTGAAGGGGCAACAGTGCCATGGGAGTAATGATTCAGACCGTGTGAGTACAAAGCATGGAAATCTCTAGAAGAAATAGGGGAACAGAAGTCTAGGAAAAAAAGGGAAAAGATAAGAAGGTAAGCCAGACGGAAGATTTGGAACTGCTGATGGAGGCAGATGGAGGGAAACCTCTGGAGATTCCTTCTGATCATGAGGACTCAGGCTAGGATAAGCAGCATAAAAGAGAAAGGCTGGATTTTCTGTGCTGGGAAACAGAAATATAATGAGGAGGCAGGTTAAGGGGGAGAGAGAAAAAAATAAATAAGGACAAGCAGAGCAAGGTAAGTGCCAATTATACCTGGCAGTAATTAGGCAAAAGACATTCTACCTAAAGTAACACATTTCCCTACAGAGCCCTAAGGAGAGTTCAAGATTCACAAGTTTCACTGATCTGCTGTGAGCAAGGATTTGTGTGAAGTAAAGTAGCTAACTTGGAGAGTGAAATCTGAGTGATTTCCAGAGAACCGAGAGAACTGGTTTAGGAGAGTGTCTGGCATAGAGAAAAATTTATATGGCAAGACACAGATGGAAGCTGATGCTTAAGGACAGGATTTGTTTGTTCACCTTAAATGCTACTGCGGTCATGATCAATGAATCAATAGCTTTCAAAAAAGCTCAAAATAAACAAACAAAAAACCCAGAAGAAGCCAACACATAATTAATGTGTCAAAGCAGATATTGAGAAACAATTTTTACATTTTGTTAGTAATATAAATCGACACACACTGATGCAGAATTAATTAAGAGCTACTGCTGACTGCTAAATTACTTCTTCCTAAACTCCTAACTGATCAGTCAGAATTTCTAAGTAAGATAATCAAAGAGAAAGAATTTATTTTGACTATTAAAATCATGCCTCTAGGAAAGGCCACAGGATTTAATCTTTCCCACTGAATGCTTTGCATATGAGACAGCCCAAGTTAACTCAGCAATAGAGATTTTAGGGTGCATATAAACCTAAATCTATGCATGGAACTGATTTTTTTTTTTTCCCTAAAAGAATATTGACTTAATCAATATGGCAAAAGAGTGGCTTTTTACTGTGATTTTACTAAATACAGTTTTTTTCAAGACAGAGTAAGGTTTGCAGAAACTCTGCATTGCTTTTTCTCTGGAGTCTGAAGCCACATAGCCAGCTGACAAACTTAAGCTTCTCAAACTGCTTTTGACAGACAAGATTTAAGTACTGTTGAGAAATTTTCCACAGAATGTCCCCAAAAGTGTCTTTGCTATTTTCAGGGGCACAGTGCCATGTGCTAATGTATTGTGAAGGTCTTTGACAATATGGTGTTGGAGACCTCTTTCTCCTTTCAATGGTTTTTTTTCCATTCTTCTGCAGTGATGAAATAAACCCTACAAATTTGGCTTTTATTTTTCCTTTTGTTCGATTTCTTCAGCCTCATAGGAATTCCAGTAGCAGAGCATTGTGTCTGCAGCTTTTCAATCATCTTTTCTTTCTACCTGCTGTGTCCTTGAGCTATTGTGATAGTCTGAAGTCTAGAGAAGCTACACAAGAGGCAAGAGATGCAAAGGCCTGAATTAACATCAGATGACATCTCTTATGTCCAGTGATTTCCAATTAATTTTCTTCTTTAATTCTGACAGTTTTTTCCACACTGCTTGGAGTAGAGCTCTGGTGCCTACTCATTTTTTGACAAGATGCTTAAACTAGTACCAAACTGAGGAATCTTAAACCTTTTTCTAATTTCAGAACTAATTTAATATTAGCATTTCAGCTCTTCACACGAAAGTTTTAAAAACCTGAGATGTGCATCTTTGAAAACAGCTGCTCTTGGGAGCTGCAGTGTGCATCCACATGAGAGCCAGGACCATATATTCCCTATTGTTTTGGTTCCAACCAAAACGTAAATCTACAGAACTAGATTCTAATGCTGGAGGATCAGATATGAATTCAACCAAAAATATTCTAAGGTAATTAGATTCAAGGGTCGAGTTGAGCTAGCATTAGGTATGGATCTGCAATGGCATTGATTCTTTACTGAATATAAATATTCCATTGCCATTTCAAACCAATTAGCACTGTCTGGCTCTAAATGCTGCCTGCTCTCTCTAAATGCTGCTCTCCTCTCATCACATGCACTTTTGTTATTTCGGTTGACCTGGCATCTTGTCAATTGAAAAACCTTGCTAAACAATTCATGAGAAGATTAAGCTAGAGATTGTTCTTACTGCCCAGTCTTCTTCTTCTGACACATACTCCCATATAGCTGTCCATAATGAATACTTTTATCACACTTCCTTCAAAATACGCATTAGTGAGATAGGTAATATCACAACATAAACAAGAAAAACCAAGGTTTCTGTAGCACAAACACAGATATACATAAAAGACAAAGACCTTTGCAACTGTTATTAAATTCCCCTTTCTTGTGCCTTCCCACAGCTGGTACGAAACAACCAGAAGGAGTGGCAGCAGCAACACATTATTATCTCTCTTTGGGTTTGCTCAAACACAGGTTGGCAAGACAGGGAACTTTTATTATCTGGTGTACAGACTGTAAATAGAACATCTGTCTTCCACGCACAAAACCCATCAATGCTCCCTGCCTGAAGAGAGAGTCTGTGAAAATTGACAACTTGTCAAACTAATAAGATTGTTTCTGATTTTGCTGTCATCTGATGTATTCCCACAATGGGAACCTCTGGTCTGTCCCTCCAGAAATTAAAAGTCTTTCGCCAGCATTCATACCAGAAATGTGCAACCAACTCATCCTGGCAGTGATTCTATTGATTTCATTTCTCAGGTTTTTGGGATTTTTTTTCTTGTCCTTCCTGCATTGTAACAGATTCTTTGAAAAAAAATGCTAACCACCGGCTCTCAAACTCTCTATCTGTATACTTGTAATTTCTGTACTGATTCATTCCTCTTTCATATTAAATTCATGTATGCTTTCTGAAAGCAAACAGAGCTGGTAAATTATTGATATATATTAATCTGTAGACAAATGCTCAATCCTAAAGAGAATTTTACAGAATGAAAGCTATGCACTTGCAGCTTGACAATTTTTCCGACTCTCTGCATTTGTGGCAACAAAAGGTTTTCAACACTATTCTGTATCCTCTGCTCAGAAAATTGTAAGAAATACTGAAAACATGAAATGAAGTTTTCTCTTAAATTAAAAAATTGAGTATTTGCAGCTTTTTTGATCTGAGGAGAAAAATCCTGATGTGATAATAATAAATACAGAAAAACTTTCATGCAACTTTGAAAGTAGTAAGTCCTCTGCACATGGACTCTAATATCCCCTGCAATTTATGGGTCAAGTCCAGAACACTGCATTAATTTCATTTGAACTTACCCAGACTTTAATCAGCTGAAGATTTGACTCAGTAACCGTATCCTTGCAGTGTGATCATGCTAACAATAACAAATCAGGCTTTCAAAAAGTCATAGACACAAGCACTACACACTGTTCTAGCCACCAAGCAGACATCTCTCAATGGCAAGACCAATTAAGAGGCAATGTAAACCTTACCACGTTAATTAAACAGGAGAATTTACAAAGAACCTCCAGCAAGAGAATTGTATCTCTCAGAGCAGCTTTCTGAAAGAGTAGCAGAGAATCTAACACTTTTGGATGCTTCCCAGAATGTCTCCAAGTCAACAAATCCCTTTTCATCAGAGAAATTTGGAATGCAGAGATCTCCCCCAAAACGAGGAGCTTGTACAGGCTGCTGGCTGTTCTGCACTTGCTTTGCAATCCTGCTGCTGCCTGGAAAGGCTCACACAGTCACATAGGGAGGGTAAAACTGCAGATCCCTCACCAGTTTCCTAACCAGACCCATCATTCCTACACTGAGCTGCATCATTACCCCAGGAAGAGGCCCCTGTGTAGAGAATACCATGGCCTGTGTGTGTTTTTGTCCTCTCTCCAGCGAGACAAGTACCATCTAGCAGGGTTTAACTCTGCCATTTTTGTTGAGAACCTGTAATTATCTTCCAAAGGAGACACTTCAGACTGTTTAACTGATGAAAGGACAAAGACTCTCAATGGCACAAAGTGACAAGTCACAGACAGCAAGGGGAATATCTCATCAGCACTGATTCACATAAAGATGAAGCATTTAATGACGTTTGCACAGGACTGAAGTTTAATGCTCTTCAGTGACTCAGGCTCTGTACATGTATTTCACTTATTTAATCAGTTCTACTGTACTCAATTTTTAAATATACAGCTAAATGTCCAAGGCAAGTCTGACTATTTTCTCATAATGCTGTAGGAACCTTTACTGCTCCAGACCCACTGGACTGTTCTTACCATCAGCAGTGGGAACTGTAGATGAAAGGTGAAGTCTACAGAAGGAGATTAATATTTATCGGGATCATCCTTATTAATAGAAAATTGCAATACAAATTCCAGGAACACACAACAGTACATTCTGTGTCTTATGATGGGAAATAAGTTGGATCAGGTTTATAGGTCTTTCCCTGTGAGAACAAAAATAATGGTTTAGAGACTACTGAAAAAGACTACTAGTTCCTGCAGCAGAAAATATTTTGAACCCTACAGCCGCACCATGGTACACTATGATGGCACTATTTAGAGTAGAATAAGAGAAGGTAAAAGCAGTGTGGCCAGCAGTCAAGGGAGGGCATTCTTCCCCTCTACTCCACTCTGGAGAGACCCCACCTGGAGTGCTGTGTCCAGCTGTGCGGCCCCCAACATACGAATGATGTGGGCCAGCTGGAGTAGGTCCAGAGGAGGGCCACAAAAATGATCAGAGGGCTGAAGCACCTCTCCTATGAGGAAAGGCTGAGAGGGTTGTGCTTGTTCAGCCTGGAGAAGAGAAGAGAAGAGAAGAGAAGAGAAGAGAAGAGAAGAGAAGAGAAGAGAAGAGAAGAGAAGAGAAGAGAAGAGAAGAGAAGAGAAGAGAAGAGAAGAGAAGAGAAGAGAAGAGAAGAGAAGAGAAGAGAAGAGAAGAGAAGAGAAGAGAAGAGAAGAGAAGAGAAGAGAAGAGAAGAGAAGAGAAGAGAAGAGAAGAGAAGAGAAGAGAAGAGAAGAGAAGAGAAGAGAAGAGAAGAGAAGAGAAGAGAAGAGAAGAGAGAAGAGAAGAGAAGAGAGAAGACAAGACTCTGGGGACATCATATTGCAATCTTTCAGTACTTAAACTTAGAAAACAGTAAAGATGGATGGAATGTTTATAGCAGGACATATTGCAATAAGACAAGGATGTAACAGTCTAAAATTGAAAGAGGGTAGATTTAGACTAGATCTAAGACAGAAGACTTTTACAACCATGGCAGTAAAACACTGTTGCCCAGACAGGTGGATTCAAAGTCAGGCTGGACAGGGCCCTGAGCAAACTGATCTATCTGAAGATGTCCCTGCCTGTTCCAGAGGTCTTGGACTGGATGACCTTTAAAGATCACTTCCAACCCAAATTATTCCATGGTACTATGCTCCTATGATAAAATAGGGTTTGCCCTAAAAAAAACCTCTGGAATTTCCTCAGGTGGCATCTAATCAGACTGCAAACAAGAACAAAAGCAATACAGTGGGGGTTTAGAAGACACAACATGAGCACTTGCTCAACACAGCACAACTTAAATCACTCACATTTTTGTCAGTGTTCCTTTGCCAAGACCCCAACTCCAACACCTGTGGCATCAGATCTCATATTTCACCCTTGATAAAGCAGTATCCACTGCATTAAAAAGCAGTACCAAACAGACAAGGTAAGTTCCCATAGTCTTAACAAACAAAATATGACTTTCAGTGCCTGATAATCATCTCTGTCTCCATAAACTCTCATGAGGGTTCTAGTATGGAAAGACACTTAGGTAAGCCTAAGGCTTACCTGCTGGCTAAACTGTATTGTTCCTATAACCTCTCCTCTGTGTGGACAAAGAAACGGAGCAGAAACTAAAGTTAGCTCCTAAACATTTAGGCTGCAGTAGTGTCCCATCAATACCTCCCCATCTTCCTAATTTACAGTCTGTTAGTAGAGAATGGATAAAGGGAGGAGACAAAAAGGGAAGGTGATATTCATGTGACCAGGGATATACACTTAAGGCAGTCCCAACTTTCTCTATCTCATCTATAGGTAAGTACCTAAACTGGACCAAATTAATCATGTTCTAGAAAAGGCTATCTCTCTCTACTGCTTGCAAAGTTTGTGTATGCAACTATATAACAGAAACCAGGATATCTTCACAAGAAAGTGTGAGCAAACAGTCCTAATCTCCCTAGGAAATGAGGCTCTGCATCGGCACATGCCTTCTGAATCCTGGACCACATCAAGAAGGGTCATTCAGTTAACTGTAAAGAAAACACGGAAGCACAAATCCCACTATGGGGGCATTTAATGGACATTAAAACAGGAGATAGATATAGATATAGATATAGATATAGATATAGATATAGATATAGATATAGATATAGATATAGATATAGATATAGATATATGTATATAAACTCCTTGCTGGACTTTCCACTAACAACCTTTGATGGTTTCTGTCCCCATAATACTGTTAACATATTTCTGTGCTTCTATATTTTAAATTTTCTGACAGATTTTTAATTTCAGCTCTGAACTGAACAAGACCTTTTGTTTCCCTGAATTCAGAAACAAAACAAAAAAAAGTGAATGCAAGAAATGAGCTGGAGTAATTATGTTTCCCTACAACACATTCTCCCTTGAGGGACCAATATGCCAACTCTTATGAAATATCAAATCTCAGTAACATTTATCTGTAGAAACTGAAGTCTTACAGCATCAGTCCTCACTTCAGAAATCAATAAGAAACTATGATGTTTAATATTTTACTGCTTTTTCTAGTAGTGACTTTCTCAGGTTTGAATGAGTTACTAGCTTTTAGTAAATCACAAAATCCAGATAAGCCAAGACAGGATTTAAAACATTATTTTGGTCTCTGGTACCACAGCCTTCATATAAGCTGCAGTAGAGAAGAGTCTATCAAAGTCCTGCCTAGTAGATGACGAATAAGACTTCCAGTTCTTACCAGTTCTTACTTCTTCAAAATATCCTTCCTTTTCAAAATATGTTTACTGAAAGAAAGAGCTTGCTGGGTGTTTGATGTCTGTTTTTAAAGGGATCAAAAACTAATTAAAGTGCTAAAGGCTCACTCACTGTTAAAGTTAATGAGATTTACTGTTCCATCAACTAAGTACTGCCATGCCACTTATTCTGCATGACAGATTAAGGTTTTGGTCTGTATCTGGAATATATTCAGTTAGATTTACTGTTTAGTCTTACCAAATTACGGCGAACTAAATAGGAAATCCATAACCTACAGGGTATAAAACTGGGTTTCTTCTCAATTCTAACCGAGAAACACCAATAAACACTCCAAGCCAACAAGAAAACACGTTAATTCCCCAATCCATTGTTCATATTCCTCCATGAAGACTACATCAGTCAAGTCACCCAGCATGTCATGGGGTTCCGTGTCTTTCTGGTGTGCAAAGCATAGTTTTTTCAGGTGCCAGTGTCAGTACCTGGTTTTCCACTGTTTGCTGATCTGCGTTCTCTGATCTGCAGTCTTCAGAAATCCCCTGGCTGCTAATCTGCAGGTAAATCACCACCAAGTCCCCTCCCCCATGCCACACAGAAATTGCTTTATAGTCTGTTCTCACCCATCTCAAGGCCATCTTGCTAAGGTTTATATACACAGCCCCAAGACTGTTTTCTTTCTAAGTTCCAGATCCCAAAGCTAAGCATAAAGTCTTTCAGCCTGCAATCAAAAGATAAAAAAATAATCATTTACTGATCACTTATAAAAGACAGAACATGAGGATCAAGAGAACTATGAACATGGACAAAATAATCAATTTCTATGTTTTTCTTCTTTTTCTTTCATCTTTTTGGATTGATCTTTCCTATTTCAAGTCTCATCTTTCTCTCCTTGCACACCAATTAACTGTTGTTTCTACCCAAATCCACCACTGCTGTCTACATCCTTTTGTAGTTTCTTCTTTGTTTTCAGTCCATGTTTCTGGCTTCTCTTCTGCTTATTTTCTCTACCTTTCTGGTACTTTGCAGACCCTTGAGACAAATTTTAATTATATTTAATTTGAGATTGCTATATAAAACCACTCTTGTGTAAGAGTCAGGTGTTCTGCCATTCTGCCACAGGATTCTCTATTTACTTAACTCCTATGTTAATAAAATAAATTTCTTATATGACTTCTACTTTTCAAAAAAAAAAGACTACAGGTTTCATTCCTCTATAGAACAAAAGAACACAGCACGATGCTTTTCTGTAATTTCTTTAATTAGCATCTTACTGTTGTTTCAGTTGTCTGAATGCACTTCATCCTTTTAATGATAATGTTGCTCCTTGACTTCTGTGAACAGAAGGTAAACAAATTACCTGAAGGTCTCTGGTGTTGTTGTAAAGGTCTGTTTCATTCCCAGAACCCTGATCTTTGCTTCAATTAAGCAACATTCAAGGTTTTTACTTTTATGTAAGATTGTGAAAAGTGAGCATGAATTGCCGTAGTGAAAACAACTTTGATTTTTTTTTTTAAATCAATTAGCAGCTTGTGGTATTAGGGGCTTTCAGAAACCACAGAAATTATTTACAGGAGTGGAAAGTGCTGTTCGTCTTCAACAATACCTCATTTTATAAGTTCATGCTAGACACACACTAAAAAAAATATAATCCATGTGTGCATTTAGGGGAACATGCCATTTCTCTTTTCTATTCCCTAAAATAAAGAGAAACATCCAAGTGACAATATTAGCTAATTTTCCCCATATCCACTCTGTAAAGTTATTTTGAGCAATCTGAAAAATACAAATGGTGTAGGACAGAAATACAGTCCTCAGGCTGGATAATATCCATTTGAGTGTTGTCAGAACCACCAGAGGAGAAAAAAACAGTCAAACCCCCCCTCCAAAAGAGAGAAGAAAAAGAAAGAAAAAGAGAGAAAAACAAGAAGGGGAAAAAATAACTAGAAATACTTGTTGTTCTCTGGTTTTGAACATGGAGATCAATCCTACCTCTCCTCCCTGCAAACAAGGACGGCAGGATGTCCCTTAGG
The DNA here is from genome assembly GCA_036630365.1 of Acanthiza pusilla. Lineage (NCBI taxonomy): Eukaryota > Metazoa > Chordata > Aves > Passeriformes > Acanthizidae > Acanthiza > Acanthiza pusilla. The sequence goes on from JAXCHO010000079.1 coordinate 43,644,323, forward strand.
CTAATTTGGGGCAACCTGACCAACGTAGAGGTGGCACAGCACAGCATGTCCAGCTCGCAGGGCTGCACAGGGAGAGAGCAGCGACAGCCTGGCTAACAGGGAACAAGGGCAAAAACATCAAAATGTCAACTCATTTACAACTCATTTGCTACTTACTAAGCCTGTCCTTTGCACACTATTTTTTTTGGTTTTCACTAAAATACCACCTTCATCTGAGGACACCCACAATAAGCATGGATACATCTTTCAGCTTCCAGAACGTGGCCTCCAGAGCAAGTCCCCAGGGTCTGACGTGCACATCAATTACTGTAAGGCTGTGCAGCCTTCTCTGATTTCCTGCATCCCTGCCATAGCTAGATTGCCCATGGTACATTTAAAGAGCCTAATCTGCTATTAGCTAAGTTCCTATAAAGCAGGCAGACCCAGACAAAATTTTCTTGGTTTTTTTTCCCTTCAATATGAAGCAGTTGTTATTGTGTTTGCCCCATGGATGTTTTCATCCATTCCAATTCAGATAGCTGAATCCCTGCTGAATACTCCTTGTCTGTGTTTCTGGGTGCATTTGCTGCCATTTCAGACCAAAATATCTGCTCAAGATGTTTCCCTGCACCATCCACATGGGAAACTGCACACTTTAGGAAGGACTGAAAACCAAAATCCTCATCAGAAGGTAACCCTGCCTCTCAAATGGTAGCACATGCCACAGGTAGTACCAGTGGATTATGATACATCCAATGGCTCCACACACTTAACATGCAACTGCAAATTACTGCAAACCATTATTATTTTTGAAATAATAATTTGAATAATTTGAAATAAGCCCTCTTTGTTTTGTGACTGCAACTTTTCCCAGGGAAGTAGCTTGGGATGGAATTCCAGTATTTGTGATTCTGAAGAGTAACATCTGGTGATACATACACAAGTGTTAGCTGAGCTTGGATGCCATGCTCCAAATGGAAAGGAGGACATTCAGGGTCTAATTGTCTTCAGTGCTTTAAAAATCCTATTCTATTACTTCTTGCATATGTGACTGTTTCATTTGGTAAATGGCTTTTGGCCCTTCTTTTTCGCCTTCTTTCAATCACAATGATTGTCAAATCAAATCTGTATTACCTGATCTAGTGGAAGGTGTCCCAGCCCATGGCAGGAGGTTTGGAACTAGGTGATCTTTAAGGTCCCTTCCAACCGAAGCCATTCCATGACCTATTGTATGATTTCGGCAGCTTACAAAGAAGATATCTGAGCCATCTTTTTCAGTCTTCTGAATTTGCCTCTAATGGCTGATTTCTTATAAACACATACCAAAAAAACCTCCCAAGAAGTCCAAAGATGTTGTCATCAAAGTGCCTTGAGGCAGACCTACACATAAGAAGCATATTTAAGTTGAGCCAATAACAGATGAAAACCTGATCTGTTGTAATTGGCACCATCTTTATTAGTCAATAGGGAAGGACACCAAAGAATGCTTCCTCTGGTTCTGCCAGTGACAGAATTGATCTCTGATGGGCAGTACTTTACTGCTTTGATTCTCAATTGATACGGAAAAATGTAGTTCTGGAAAACCTACTGAGTATAGGGAGGGTCACAGATGCAAATAATGCTCACTATATATCAAGATGCAAATGAAAACTAACGCTGGATTTTTCAGGTCAGACAAAAGCCTGCTCTTTCTGTCTGTTTCAGTTATAAATGTTCGACAATTTGGAAAATCTGTCAAATACATGAAGGAATTTGTATTTATACTTGAATATACGAGCTTGCACTTTTCAAGAGAGTAAGGGTTTTCAAGGGTGCAAAAGGGTTGTAGGTAATAGCTGGCATTTAAAAAAAATAATTCACAAGATAGAGGAGCAAGAAGGAGCCAAACTGTAAAGAACTTTAAAAGGATCATACTGCAAAAGGATCATGCTACAAAAGTGGAAATAGCACCAAGGGGACTGAAAGAGAGTGAAATTAATCCTCCACTCCACTGTGGGAGCGCCTGTTTTCCAACAGACACAGAGGAAGCCTACACTCCTAGCTTAGACTACACAACTTTCTATTATGAAGCTCAATGTAAGCAAAATGAATCATGCAGCATGTGTTTTTATCATTTTGTATTTAGCATTGAAGAGATAGCAAAAACATAGTGACCTCAAGGATAGCTCATGGGCAGTGCCATAAAAATGAACCTGTACTGGCATGTCCTGCGTCAGGGATTTATACTTTCTTGCATGCTGCTCTAAAATGTATTGAAGAGGCAACAGATGTGTCACACTTGGACTCTATGACACAGCAATGGTTCAGCAGGAGCACAAATACTGACACAAGTGGCATATCAGGATTCATTTTGAAAAATGTGAGAAATTGAAAAGTATCTGTAATCTTCCTCTCTGTCAGGTTACTTGAGTCCCCTGCCTTCAATATGCTATGGGCTGCTGTGAAATGCTTCCAGGCAAAACTGCTCATGGGGCTAAGAAAGCAGCTAGAGACAGCTTCTAAGCCAAGCCCTTGCCAATGGAATTTATTTGCTGATCACAAAAGTTTTCCAATGTCTTTTACTGTAGTGCTCCATTTTTCTCACGGCCATTACAACTGCAGATAAAAAAATAGCTTGGGAAAATATCAAAGCCAGACTTCTATGTAGATGTTGTAATGATTCTCACTGCAGATCAAAAAGAGTTTAACTTAAATACTTTCTAAACTTTGCATTTCTGTGTATTTCCTTTTTACTAGTATTTTCCCTTGCATTAAGTGACTTATGAAGTTAACAAGATTACTATTAAATTTTTTAATTCATAACATAGGAGGCTTTCACAGAGGCAGAAATCCCTCTAGGATATGTTGATATATACCATCGCTCCATGCAAACACTCTGCTTACAGGAAACAAATGAAAACTTGCTTCCCTCAACAGCTATCACCTTCTCCACTCACCTGCCTGACCCTTACTGAATTACATCAAAAAGGTACCAGAAAACTTTCCTGAGAATCTATGCAATTTGAAAGGACAGAAGTTTAGCCTGACGTGGTAAAAGAGCTTCTAATTATACAGTTATCTACTATCATTAATCTAACTCTATACAATGGAATGTAATTCTGTAGCTTTCAAGCTCACCAATTGTTGTCAGCAAAGAAAAAGATCAGCAGTATAATGTTTGTGTGAAGATACTGGGTATCAGAGAGTGTAGAAGCAAAAGTAAAACAGTCTTTTCTAGGCATTGAGGCCACTGAAAATACATTCTCTTGAAAGCAGTAGCAGCATTTGAGGAGGAACAATGTCCAAGTCACTGCACAAGAGTGACTTGACACACAGAGATCTCAATGGAACTGCAGGAAGAAAAGCTCCCCTGCTGAACTGAACACAGCTCACAGCTAAATAATAAATCAGAGCATGTAGTCAAGCATTCTGCAAAAGCACATCTTGCTCCCACATCTCTGCCACCTTTGTGTCCTTCCTGGAAATTCCAATCCATGGCCACTAGTTGACGCAGATGTAGTTGCAACTCAGTCCACAATGAGGATGTCTTCACAGAAGTATTTCAATTAAACAGCTTAACCAAGAATTCTACTAATAATTCATGAAACCATGCAGTGTTACTAAATACTCAGACCCAAGAAAAACCTCACCAACCAGAAAAAAACAAGCACAGTATCGTGTTGCGATGAAGCTAAGAGAAGCACTAAGTGGATGAGCTTTTTAACAGAAATTTTTGCAAGCCTCCAGTGCTCACACTTGCTCTAAAGAATGTGAGTGTGCCACACCCCAAGCCTGGTAGAGATCAAGAAGCATTTGAATACTCTAAGGCACATGGTGTGACTCTTGGGGACAGTCCTGTGCAGGGCTGGGAGCTGGACTCGATGATCCTTGTGGGACCCTTCCAACTCAGCTGATTCTGTGATTTTGTGATATATATAAAATTTCTGAACCACTTGTTCAGTTTAGATCCAGACAATCTGACAAGACTACAGTAGCACTAGTTCAATTCCATATAATCTCTGATACCACTGAAAGCCTGACTGCATCAAGGACATATGAGTGTGAGTGAAATTTTACCCTGAGAGTGAAATTTTATACTAATAGGGAAGGAAATTTTGAATAGCACCAATATTTAGATACAAAACATCCCTACCTGCTTTCAAGATCACCAAGTTGAAAAATTCCAAGCCCTTAACACTAAGGCCAAAGGGGTCTCCTACATGAAAATATTTTGCAGGAGCTTAAAGGAAATTTCATAATTCTAGCTAAATAAGGTGAATATGCATAAAGTAATCCTAAGCAGGAAATACTCAAATTGTTGCAAACATACGTTTTTAGAAATATTGTGCCCATTTAATGGAAGATTTCAGTGAGAAACTAATGGAAGCTCTAAGTCTAGGATTAACCAGAAAATGGACTATTTCCTTGGACCACATGAACATAATTGCATTTCATGCTTCCGTTATGCTTATTATTATATTCACTATTACAATTTTTGTTTCCAATTCCAAGTCATACCATAGACTTTGATTCAAGCAAAAAGAAATGCCAGTAGTACTATTGCATGCTTAACATTAAAGTCATACTTTATTCAGAACAAAATCAGGAACACAGCCTGAAGCCATAAACTTTGCCTACAATACAGTAATAATTACCTATGCAAATATGTATCTTATGTGAATCTATTTCAAATAGAGAAATAATAAGAACAATTAAAAGAAAAATGTGCTTCATTAAAAGGTTAAAACCATGAAATTAAAAAGCTAAAGCACCTTATAGTAGTACCTATGATTCATTCTCCCAGCTATAAGGACACATGGTTATAGTTGGGCTACAACATGGTTTGTACTTTGTAACATTAATTTTTCCTCACTTTCGTCCTCTGTAGTCACCTCTTTACTATATTCTTAGTAAATGAAAAGTCTGGCTGTAGCAAGTGCTAGCTTTAGAAAATGAAAGCCTAAAAATAAGATACATACTGAAAATGAAGAGTTAAGGTTGTAATATACAGAGTACAGGAAAAATATACAGAAAAACAAGAAGATATAGAAAACAATAACTGAGGGTAAAATTACATCATCTGGATTTTTACTTTGGGAGAAAAAACAGCAATATATTCTTAACGAAAACTTTTTCAGATTATAACTTGAAATTTGAAGTTATTTTATTTTCATTGCATGCACATATCTATACCTAATTTTACGTTACATTTAGATGTGATGCCATCTTTTTACATGGAACAGAAGCCCATGAAATGTGTCATGAGAAGAAATTCTGTTCCTAGAACTGTAAAATGCCATGCACTAGTCCTTTGACTTCCATTACCCTCCTCTGGTTGTGAAAGGAATATCCTTAAGATGCATGCAGGCTCTGGGAGGGCAGCGGGGGGAGGAAGGATGGTTGAGGGGCCAGAAGGGAAGGACAGCTCTGTTGACCCTGTGGGAAGTCTGGCATGTCATTAATGCTGTGGAAGAGAAGAGGGATTGGAAATGCTGAGGAAATGCCTGGTGGGACCACATGGTTTACACACGTCAGTATATTCTGTGTTGCTAAAGGCTGATTCTATTTGAAATCGACCTGAAAATACTCACCCCTAGGATTTCAACTCAATCTGCTTTTATCACCTTGGGAACAGGTAAACATGCTCCTCTAGCATTTCCTGTTCATTCACATTAATTTTTTTAAAGACCTGGCTAAACCTAAATACATCCTGACAACTCCAGAATACATGTAAACCTTTAACAAAAAAAAAAAAAAAAGGAGGGGGGGATGGGGGGAGGAAAAGTGGCACAACAAACGTCAAGGGGGATTGCTCACTGCCTGCTCAGCAGTGAGAGCCTTACAGCCGCCCACTCCTGCACCATCCGCCCAAACACACCCAGCGAAAACAAAATCACTGCTCCCCAGTGTCTGACTCAGCCAAGGTACTCGGGGAATAGCCGCTGAATTTACCAGCAGCGCCTGTCTGCTCAGTGCTTTCCACTGGACTGAGCATCAGTGAGTCACTGCTGCTGTAACACAAACCAACCTGGAGACGGCAGGAAGAGCAGGGGAGCAGAGCACGGCCATGGCCCGCGTGCGAGCAGCAACTGGAGCTGAAGGATTGTGTAAGGGCTTCTGTACAAGAGGGCAAGACCTAAAGGATCTTCGCGAGCTTTTCAGCTCTGGCAAGTGCTCCCTGCTAGCTTCTTGGTGGGCGAAAACATAATGAAGTGCATTGCCCTTCATAATGAAGTGCAACCTGCTGACTTCTGTAACAGGTTGCACCACAAAAATAAAGAAGTATCCTTCAGACATAACCACTGATGAATTCCAGGCTTGTTAACTAAATGTAAAGAAAGATATATTTTTCCTCTGAAATGCCAGAGCCAGATGTAATGAAGATGTTAATGGGAGAATCTAGAGGGGAACATTACTGTCCCATCCTCATAGGACCTGCCGAATTCCAGGACTGAACCCAGGTGACCTCACTCTTCTTTACATTGCTCTTCCAAGCCCACCACTGCACAGAATAATTTTCCCTGTACTAATTCAAGAGGACAAAAATCCATAACTTCCTTGCTTTGGTCTGAAGATAATTTCAGAATTCACAGAGTCAGGAGTATGCATAATGGATCCAGGCTCAAGGAAAAGTAAAAATTCTGTTATTCTTTTTTGTTCTGATATTTAAAGGAAAAAAAAAAATCTAATTACTTCATCATTTATTTTAACACCACATGAAAAGGAGCAATATATGAACAATTAGATTTTCCATAATTATACCTGTCATATTTGCATAGAACAAAATTTATTGCCTAGGGGCAGTTTTAATTACAATCAAGTGGAGGGTGATTGAAGTTTTAATAAGAAATAGTGAATTGGAAATAAATTAAATCTCCAAACAATTCTATAAAAACGCAGTATTTGTCTCAGGGTATACTGAACCTAAAGATTGGCAGAAGTCTTGTTATTAGAAAAGAAAAGCTTGAAATATGTTAATAATGTCATTGTTAAATAAACACAGGCAAGGTGATAAAACCTCAGACAATGTATTTCTTTCAGCTTGTAAGGAATGAAATTGATGCCAGGAAGAGAAGAGAAGAGAAGAGAAGAGAAGAGAAGAGAAGAGAAGAGAAGAGAAGAGAAGAGAAGAGAAGAGAAGAGAAGAGAAGAGAAGAGAAGAGAAGAGAAGAGAAGAGAAGAGAAGAGAAGAGAAGAGAAAGGGAAGAGGAGAAGAAACCAGCCAAAACACCCAAAACTCCACTAGAAATTCAAACTGCTCTTTTATGCAAGACACAGACCATAAAAGAACTATTATACAAATTACAAAATTTGTATTTTCTCATAGCTAAACTACGTATCACCACACTTTGTGTTAATTCTGTAATCATCTAACAGCAGTGGCTTCTAAATGATTTTTGTTCATGAGTCCACTTCCAAATCAATATTTATTTTTAAAAACAATTTTCAAAATTTAAACAATTTTTAAAACAATTTAAACAACTTTAAAAATTCAAAAATTAGTATTGACTAAAAGTGAATTTCTTTGACAGTCACAATCTAATGCAACCTTTGAAACATACTTGGGGGTTCATTCCCCTCCCTTGAGAACTCTACACCTCCTACTGATGGTGGCTTTGTTTGGCAAAGATCATGTCCATCAACTCCAAAGAAGAAACTGACTGACTTTGTGTGTGCAAAACATTGGAAGAATTTTGTAAATACAGTGTAGAAGGTATAAAAATCATAATTTATAAAGGGACAGAATAAAAAAAATTTTTTTAGAAAATAGAAATTAAGAGACCAAAACAAGACTAAGGAGAATGCAGCCCAAAAAACACATTACTTGGGAAAAACCTAACATCAAAGGTTCAAAGAATCTGAGCAGAGGCTCCCCTAGGTAACGGTATGCCTGACTTTTGGGCATTGGCAGAAGTGCGAGAGCAGTTCCTTATGCTCCAAAAACCCATCTACAGTGCTTAGGCTGAGGTGCTCTGCCTCGCACACCTCCTGACCCACTGCCTCACTTTCCTGAAGTGTCTTGCAATATAAAGGAGATGGTGATGATGTTTGAAACAGTACAAGACCAATGGGAAATTATTTTACTCTCTTCTAACTGAGCACTGTAAAAACTAAGATCCAAGCCCTCCCTGGTGACCTGCCTCCTAGTTCTGTGAATCCTCCATTCCTCACTGGCTCAGCACTGGTAGGATGAAAGAATAGCCAAGGACAAAGAGGGAATTTTCATTCCATCTAGCTTGTAAATAAGGGATCAGAGAAATCTTTTAGGAGTTAGGAGACAAATTTTCTTAGACTGAAGATAAATTTCATCTCAGATCCCTGGTTTCTTAGACAGTCATTTGAGCTATGGAATCCTCTTTCGAACACATAAAAACCTACCAAAAAAAACCCCTCCAACAACAGCAATAACAAAACAAAACAAAAACAAATAAAACAAATAAAACAACAACAAAAAAAAAAAAGCACAAGATCTCTGTAGCTACCAATCCTAAGTAGAAGATTTCAATCTCTGATCCTAAAGAAATTAAAGTGTCATCTTGCAACACTGAACCAAATGCAGTGCTCCAGACCGAGGATTTCAGTTTCATCTATGTAAGACATCTTGTGCTTAGCACATATATATCTGTCCTTCAGCTGTGCTCCTCATATGTCCAAATGCCAAAGGTGGAATTTGGACCTAGGTGACTCCACAAGGACAGTCAGCTGTGTTAAAATCAAGCATACATGGGAGTCTTTTCTGTCTTTGGAGCTCGTGTAGTAGGAACAGACAAGTAAACACATTTATGCAGAGCCCACTGAGAACCTCTTCCACCTCCATTTGAATTCATAAATCAAATCCAAATATATAATAAATCAGATCCCTTTAGGAACCTAGCTGAAGACCATCAATTTGTATCTGTTAAGCAGCTTCGAAAAAGGGGGTGAAAAATATTCTTGGATAGTCCCTGGACTTTGAAGAAACCATATCTTCATCACATTGACACATCATAAAATGTGTCATCACCTTGTTTCTTGAAGCTTCCCCATCAAAGGGAATCTTTTAATCCAACAAAAGAATTATCATAAAACACATGTGGAGTACCTCAGCTTCTACTGATTAATAAAGCTTTTTGAAGGTGAACATTTGTTTATTGGGAAATTCACAGTTGGATCACAGATAGTTAGACTTTGAGAAAACAGCAAAAAAACAATTTATGCTTTCCCTCAGCATATTCTGCTTTCTGAGTTTTGCCACTGAGACTTCTGACACAGAGAACTTGCTGGGTTCCTGTGGAATTTTGCCTTTTGTACTAACAAGTACATCAAAAGTCAGTGTTGCAAAGAAAGCTGACAGGAGCTCTCTTACGGAAAGTCTTAACATGGAAATTTCACTACAAAGCCCAAAAGGTGTGACAAAGGTGGCAGGTGGACACCTTAAACTGGTAAGAAGGAAAAACATGAAAGAAAGGTGCCAGGTGAACACACTCCCTGAAACTGCTTCAGAGTTTCACCAAGTTCAGTATTTCTTCTTAACTAACTCTGCAGCAAGCGGTGTCCAAGGATTGGAAAGAGCTGATCTGATCCCTTTAAAGATCACTTGGAAGAGCCCCAGATTTACCTGCGTTCTTCCCCGAGGCTCCAATTAACTGCGCGCCTGAAACACTCACACAAGGTGTGCCACCAAAATGCTTTAAGAAAAACTCAAATATTCCAGGAAATTTGTTACACCACTGAACACATAGGTTATCCAGACCTAACAGTGCATTTAAGGATACTGCAGCCATAGAATAAGGATTATGGCCATGCTGTAGATAAGGTACTGTAACATTGAGAAAACACAGCCCTTTACAGAAAGGGGAAAAAAAAATTAGGAAACCCGTTTGAAAGAACATACTGTTCAACTACTCATTGAATGCTAATTTATTAAATTGTATGGCCAACAACCAACCCAAAAGTGAGGGTTTATCTTTTGCTTGTGCAAAGAACAGATTCTGATGTCCATTATGCAATTCAATAATTTTTTATTGCAGCAAGAGTTCTACTGAAGTTGAAAGTCTGATGCTTTTACATACTTCATCAGTCAAAACTGGCATTTCTAAATTTAATTTTACTCTGGCACCACAGTAACAATTATTGCACTCAGCTCCATCTCACTGAAAAACTGATCAAGAAAAGGTAGGAAAAACATCTAGAATAAACAAGTTTAATTGTAGTAAAGCACTGTAATGTCTCACTATGGAAAAAAGAGATTCAACTACACTTATCTTCCAAAGTAAAAAATATACCAGCAATAATTAAAACATTTTTGATCTGGATAACTTTTATTTGGAATTTATTTTTTTAATTTGTTTATTTAAAATATTTGTCTGTCTGGCAGGGATCTACTGTTGATTTTTCTTGTTGGGAAATGCTTGTCTGAGAACCTGCCGCTACACACGCAGATGCAATATCTGAGCATTTTACCATGATCTTCTGATCTTAGACCTGCCAAAGAATTATGCCTAAAGACAAAAAAGAAATCAGGGAAATCATCTGCTGAAAGATGAACATCCTCTCTTCAGAGTTTGCATCTTCTCCATAATGTTTAATAAAGATTTCAGCAAATGAGTGGAATTTTTATTTCACAGAGGATTTTAAAATTTTTTAATTCGGTTTTATTGGGGTTGAAAACATAAATGCAGTGACTGAAGAAAAATTAAGTTTTGAGAGAGTTCACAAAACAGCACAAGGGTATGGAAAAAAAATGTAAATTAAAATACTACTATGGTACTATGAAATATGATTATTTGGAAAATGTGGTTTACCATGGAAAATCATTCTTCTGTAAAATTTTCAGCTATCTGCAGAGAAAAACAGTTTTACACAGCAAAAACAACAACCAAAAAAAAAAAAAGAAAAAAAAGCATCAACATGTTTCTTGGGCATGATCTGAATGGAAGTCATCAGACCAAGAAATAAGGAAGAAAACAGTTCTCTTTGCCTCTCAGGCAGCAGCTCATATAAGGAAAACAAAAATAACTTCAGGAGAAGAAGCTGCCTGAGGGTAAGAAGGCTGCCAATGCCCTTGAGACAAAAACTGGAACTAATCCAACAAAAACAACTACAGAGATTCTAGCTGCATTGTTTTATTTTAAATTCTGAGCTTCCAAAGCTGAAAAGACAACTTTAAAACCAAAAGAAACCAAGGTTTATTTGACCAGTATTTCACCTTTCACAGCTGCTACGTCAAACCCCCAGCTTAGGGTGATGCTGGCATTAATGAGGCCATGCACCTGAAGAACATCTTTCACAAATTAAATTTCAGTTATCCATAAACTAGACAAAGAAACCTCCTTGTAATAAACCCATGAAGAATCTCTCATAGGGAGTAAAAAACGTCTGGAACAAAACTTCTGCAAAATTAACCATGGCCATTTACTTTGTAAGTGAATTTGCTCAAATGAATATGCAAAGGGGTCTAAATGGAAAAGAAATGCTACAGCTATCAGTGCTCCTTATTTTTCTCCATATGATTTATGAATGCAGCAAAACTATGCTAACAGTGACAAGTTACTGTGCAAGGAGAAAGAAATGTCAAATTGAGAAGCTGATAATCAAATAATATTATTTGCCACAAGCTCTTTTTCGCTTTCTTTGTCTCAGCCCCAGTTAAAGCTCCAAGTGCAATGCACTGTGCTGGCAGGATGGAGATTCAGCAGGTGTCTCTCTAAGCTCACAGACTTGATGCCATTGCAACACTGTGTACAGTTCAGGGCCACAAAAATCAAAATGATGACTGTGGCTATCTATGAGGACACAGGACGTCGGAAGGATGACCTCCTCTTTATCTGTCAACAAGAATACAAGATCTGCAGAAAGCAAATCAAGTCAACCGTGGAAAGAAAAACATGGAAAAAGGCAATATTCATAAGAACCTTCACTGCAAGACCTCTGATTTATTTTTCCAGACTTTTATGATGCCTTGCAAGGTATGTGAGTTATGTGAATCTATCCTCTGAGGCATAATGTTGCATCCACACAACCTGGATTTTGGTTAATAAAATAAGACTCTAGGCAAGACAAGTAAAAACAAATTCAAACATCTGACATGTGGACAAGTTGACAAATGTTTGACTTCACAAGTGTCGCGTCTCACTAGCTGTCATTCCAAAACACATTTGCTTCAGCAACTACAGCTGACTTTCAAAATAGACTTACATTCACATCTGGAGATTTAAACAATGTTCATACAGGCTAGCAGACTCGGTACTGTAGTCTAAAAGAGCACATGTAAAACTTTTTCTGCTAGTGAGAAAATTTCCAGTGAAGGTAGCTTCAAAAATAGTGAAGCATTAGTCTTAAACTCACCTGCAAAGTTCCTGCCATGTCTGAAGAAGCTATTTAGACCAACACTAGCCATGGACAGAAATCGAAATCTAATGCTGCAAGAAGGAGATGACAATGTCTATTCTGAATACTCACAGGAAGCATCCAGAAATAACATTTAAAAATTTTCCACCTCAGTGAGCTACTCAGTATGTAGAGAATTGATGGAGATATAAAAAGTAAACATGAATAAACCTGGAGTCCTAACACTGTCAAATTCTACCAAATGTGTAATTGAAAAGAGTTATAGACCCAAGACATATTGTCATGTAAAAACATACAGCATGCATGCATGTTCTTACAGTCCTTACACAGAGAAAAAGACTTGAACCCTCACAGCCTAAGAGTAAACGGATTTACCATTTGGAATTGAAGGAATATAGCTTGGAAGCAGTTTCAACACACCTGTTAAAGTGTGTCCATATCCAGATATGCACCCACATGTATTCACAGGTATTTTCAGTTTAGAGACGTGGCCCAAAGCCTCACAGAGTGATGAGCTCTAAACTTTTGATTAGCATGTGGGAATGGTGGACTCAACTATGAGATGTGACTACTTAGGTCTCTTGGAATTCCTAGAGGAGCTCAGGAGACGTGGTTCTGAGTTGTGACGGAGCCCAAATGCAAGAGATGATGTCCAATCAAGGTTCTGCTAAATGGACAACACAAATTTATCTATACAGTGTTTGTAAAGAATGGAAAGCCGTCTTGTCACTACAGGCAATTCAGGATTAGCAGACCAGAAGGTAGGTGTCCCAGAGAGGTTTTGAGGATGTTAGGTTGGTTTTAGATATCAAAACAAAACTCAAGCTAGAGTGAGGATACCTTTCAAAGAACAGTAGTATCAAGCACACCTACAAAATTTATTTTAGTTTTATAGGTCTTTCAGGCTACACAAAAATTCCCAATCCTATTTAAAGTGCACAGGATCTCTGCCTGGGAATCTCAAAATATGCTACAACACATGTTTATTTAAGCTTCCCAGTTTTACTGTGAGACACTGAAGCCTTATTTCAGGCGGGCAGGGAAATACTGAGAGATCTGGACACACTTGCACAGCTGTGTTGAAATTGCATCTAAATCAGCAGATAAACATTCTGAGCGCCTCATTCAGACCCACAGTTGTGCACCTTGGACATTTCCCAAGAGCACGTAGAGGGAACCTGCCTCCGTGCACACAATCTGTGCCTCAGTTTCCATGGAAACTCAGTTTCCTCCGTTTTCTTAAGAAATTAAGGCAAGGAGGCTAGAATGAAGATATTATGCCTCTGGTTGAGATGTCTGAAGAAATCTAGACAATAAGGTGCAAATGTGCATGTAATTCATCTTTATCTACACACGGCTCAAGAAGCCAAGGATACTGACTGGAGCCTTCCCTTGAGCGACCTTACCATGAGTTAGTTAAAAGCAGACACAAATGACCCCAAAGCAAAACAAAGATATCATAGGCAGTGAAAATATGACTGCTCCTCATTCTCTAGTGAAATGCACTTTAGTGGAGCTTGAGTGTTTGCTTCACACAAATGGTTATGCTGCTGCCTTACAGTGTGGGCAGTAATGGAAGGAAAGTGCATTAATAAATGTACTGTGAGTGTACAACACAGTGTTAACAATAAGATCCTGACACCAAAGCTTTCCAGAAAGAGGCATTTTATTGTGGAAAAGACTTGCAGGGAAATACATATATATTTTAATTTTGGATAGGAGGATAATTAGGATTAATCTCAAACTGTTACACAAACAGCCAAACATTAAATGATTTTGTAATGCAGAAAGGGATCTTAGCTAAGCAAGAAATAGGATGTTTCTATCCTTTCCCCAAAAAATTCTGCAGTCTGGGCTTGAAAGACTGTTAATAGGTGTCCTTTATTCTTAATTTTCTTTCTTTGATTTTTTTCTACCTAAGAGGTGCAAATTGCTTACTATCTTCAATACAAATATATGAGCAAAAAGGAGAAGTGGCAACACTGCAGATCTGCCTGCCGTAGAAGATTCAGGATCCTCCCCAGATGTACTGAGCCACGGGGAGAGGAAGGCCGAGGGCTGCACAGCTACTCGCTCCACACAGCACAGGAGCGAAGTTGCTATTTAAATTTGGCGTGCAGCACTAGACCAAACATTAGTTTTTATTTGCTGAATATGTTACATAAACAAAATTATACTTCATTCCCCTCATGACACAATGCATAAACATAAAAGAAAATCCCAGAAGAGTGCTTTGGCAAAGCACCGAGGTTTTAAAATATACCTTTCTAATTTTAAAGTATGACAAAAAAAAATTAGGATCTTTACAAAGTTAAGATTTCTACAGTATCATAAATGAGCAATTAAAAAAAAAGTATTATTAATCCATCTCATATATTAATGACTTTTAAAAGGGCTTAATTTTATACAGTTAATGAGATAATATTTGTAACTCCTCAAACCATATTTTATAAATATTTTACAATGTCAGGTACTCTATTTAGTATTTCTAATGATGCTCATCAAATAAGTATTAGTATCTTCCAAATTTTCCATTTGAATTGAAAAGATTATGATCTATTAGCATGATCTACATAGCTCCAGAAACCTATTGTACTCATAAATGGGGCAGGAATGCTAAAACAGAGGCTAAGTCTAGCAAATATTAACAATTCAGGTGCCAGACAGCCAAATGGGCTATGCATACTGTTTGTTGGTATCCTTGGAAAAGCTCTGTGAGTTTTGCCAGCAGGACACATTTATTATGTGTTATTTCAGGACACATTTCAATGAAACCTCGGCCCATCTGCCAGCAGACCCCTGGGGATGCAGGTTGCAAGGGGAGCACAGCTCGTCCGTGCCCCACCTTTCAGCAAGAGACACAGAATATTAACTTGTCCATAGAACCATGAGATTGTAGAATCATGGAATATCCTGAGGTTGAAGGGACCCATAGGGATCATCAACTCCCCACTCCTCGCAGGACCATACTCATATGGGAATTCCATTATTATGAAATAGGGGGTGTTCAATAGGGTTAGGCCAGGCAAACACACAACAGTAAACAACAGTAAGCTGTAACAGAAATGTTCACTATTTGAACAACAGGCTCTACTGCAGGACGGTCTTTCACATCCTTGACTAGAAGGCTGTTGCCTGTGTCCCTCCTTACTACTCATACTACTCTCTTCCTCCACTGCACTTTGCTAGAAAATTTTCCATTTCTTTCTCATCTTAACTTTTTCTTCTATGGATTGCATTTTCTAGTAATAGTAATCTAGGAAAGCCCTGTGAGCTCAGATCAGGGCTTTCCCCTTTCTCCTTCCTCAGCTAGGTACCTACTTCAACCACCAGTATTAAGCTTCTCTCAAACAGAAACTCGCAAACATTAACCTGTAATTCTACTCTCATAGCTAGAGAGTTTTCTAGCACAAAGTCACATGAAAACACAAAGAATTTGGAATGCAAGAGATATTTCTCATTTAAAGGTGCTCTTATGGCTCAAGGCAACGAACTTATTATTAGAAAAGTCATCGCTATCATTTGCTTATTATAACCTTGCCCAAAGATTGGTTGTGTCTCATGCCTAGAGGAAACCATGGCATCCCTGAGGTATGCTAGTCTGAACAATGACACCGTTGATGTAATTCACTGGCACCTTCCTCATGGCATCACTGGAGGATGTCTGATGCTCTTGCATCACCCTTTTTTCAGGATTCAGGTCTTAATTAACACTTTGAGTCATATTAGCCCCAATGGTAAAACCCTCTGTGCAGTCATTAGCAACAGTTCTGTTCAACTCCGCTCCTGATTTCAGAAAAAATGTGACCCATCAGACTTAAGAAGATTGAAATATCAGATAAATAATTCAGTTTCATTACATGAGGTTTACAAACTGACAGCATAAAGGTAGTCCTTGAAAAAAGCAGAACGAGAAACACATATGGAAGGTGAAGAAATCCTCTTAGTAGAAATCAATAGATCAGGTGCAGGAGATAATGAGTGTCTCCTGTGTATTAAAAAAATGTATAGAAAGGTTTAAAATCAGAAGTCACTGAAAGTTCTCGTATACATCTGGGATAACTGCAAATAGAAAAGTCAGTATAAATATCCGAGCTATTAGGAGCTACTGGACCAAAGGACCATCCTTCTCCTAATTTAGTCTTCTTTTATCCCCAGAAACTGAATCATACTGCCCTTTTCAAAATGTGACCATGTGCTTGCGTAAAATGAGGTAGCACCCTTCTTCCACATTCATGGAAAAAACTGTTCTGGAATATCTTTTAAAGTAAGCATGAGATACTTATTCAATTTCCTTAAAATTTTAAGATCAAACTACCACAGACACATACAAAAACCCCTATATTAATCTTAAGTCTTGGAAAAATATAAGATTTTGCTGTGATAACTTAAAAACATCAAACTTATATGTGTTGAAAAGAAAATGGTGAGAAAACTTGTTTATTCAGGTCTGCAAATGATTTAGGGTATTTTGCAATGGTAATATTAAGTCCACAGAATGCCACATAAACATGAGCCCACTGAGGTAAAACAGGAAAATAAGCCAAAAAATCGAATCCATTTTCCAGTCATTTGAACGAATCAGAGACGCTTTGGTCCAGACAACACTGATGTACACTGCATATTGGTTAAACAATGGGAACTGGAAGAATGAACTCCTCCTAAGAACCAAAGGCAGGACAGTGGGTACCTCTTGTGGTGCCTATGCACAGACAACATAATGTGCAAAATTTAATTTCCTACAAGGTGAGACCTCAGGGCAGCAGCAGCAGTTTCACTCTCACATTGATTTTTCAGCTGCATGAAACTGTACTGATAAAAGGACTGTCTGGGTGGGACTCATCTTCCCCAGCTTTACACACTGACAATATAGACATTTAAATTTGGGGCTTCTCCAACTGAGAAAGAGCGAAGTAAGTTCATCCCATTTTAAAGTCTTACTCAGAAAATGTCAGGTCAGTCCTGACTGAGAAGTGCCTGTTTTATTCTACTGAACAAAAAAGGAGCTGAGGGTGACCAGCTGAGTAGATGTCTACAGCTAGGTGAATTAACCCCTTTTTCTTCTCTCTCTCACTTTAAATGACACATCCAAACTCATCTGGCAAGCCTATGTGGATACGCAACTGCTCAAGGAAATCCAGTTTGCTTTTCCATCCTTTAAACGTACTTCTAATAGCTCTGCTCTGAATCAAGTATGTTTATTAATTCATCCAGATCCCCCCATGCATGTTTGGTCAGTATATTCTGAAAAGCACTTTAAACTCTTACACTAGTGAGAGTGATGTGAGTAGGAACCACACAAAGCAATTACGCAGGTCCGGTGTCTTACAGGATAGAAGAGAAAGCGACTGCTGGCAAAAGCACTTTAAAGAAACAGATACTTCTACTTTAAAGTATAAAGAATTGTGAGATCAGAATGAAGCATGGCCTTCACACGAAATATGACTGAAACACAGGTTAAATTAGCAAATCAGAAAAAAAGTCCAGCTTCTTGTTTCCCCAAGCTCATTACTGACTGTAGAGTACTGTGATTTTCAAGCCATAAACATTCATGTGCGTCACCTAGAGGAATATTTTCCAATCTATTTATAACTTGATTTCTTACTTGGCCATGGTTCCTATCTGTCGGTCAATATTATAAACATCTGCCCTATGCCAACAAACGAGTTCATTTTTACCATGAAGTCAGGAGCCATCTTTCTACATGTCATGTCTTATACACATCACGCTGACACTGCCTCTGAGTGTATAGGCAATAAAAATAACAATGAAAGCATGTTCCAATAGTAAATAAAGATTTGTTTTAAATAGTAAATAGAAAGCTTAACCCATTAGTACTCACCACCAAGGCTTTAGACCTGTTACTTAAAAGCTTTTCAATGTCTCTGGCTGCAATTTCCACTAGCTGACGAGGGTTGTTTGCTTCTACAGTATACAAATTTGTGTTTTTCAAATAAATCTGCAAAAGAAAAAAATGAAAATAAATCAAGATGACAGTAGACATTCAAAATAAGCCAAATGACTTGACAGAAGAGGCATCAAGATGTCCTCTGTTCTTACTGGAGAGCTTCAGAAAGACTATTGCTAGGAAAATCTAAATGGGCCCTGTGAAAGAAGCACTTCAACTTTTTGTCTGAGAGGTAGAAGCAGACACTAAAAATCACTTAATAAATCTTCAAAATTGACTGGTTTTAGTGATAAATTAACCGACTGCAAAATGCTCAAGGAATCTGATTCCCGCAGAAGTCTAAGAAAGCAGTAAAACAGATCCTTTAAAATGACTGAATTGCAAACAAAATAGTTATTGCTGAATTTAATTCTTCCTTGAAAGCTGAAACACAAACATACCAATTGAATTAATTCAAGTTATGCTAATTTAATCAGTTTAGTCTCTTATCTATTTATTCATATGATAGTATTCATGAAGAAAGAGAAGGATGAACAAATAAGAAGTAAAAAGGGAAAAGTAAAAAATAAAAAAGGGGAAATGGGGAAAAAAGATGAGGGGGAAGAATGGAAATACAAATGTGTTTCTCCTCTACAATGGATAAAGGTTATCTTTGAGAGGCCATTAACTGTTTCCAAAGCAGAACATGTATATGAAGGAGGTGATTTGTTAATCAAAAATACTACAGTGAAATGCATGTAACTACAAAAAGGAAGGAAGAAAAAAGATGCAAAAAATGCATTTGCCCATCCCTGTCCTACTAGAACTGGATAAAGAAAAAATACATTATTTGGAGGGGGAAAAAAAAGGAGGGGGAAAAAAAAGGTGGATACCTTATGGCTAGATGGGCAAACGGGGAAAACTAATTTATGCAGCCAACAGATGGCCTGAGTTTACTCAAGTCCTCTGCCTCTGTAACACTGCCTGGTGGGGCTGTGCTGTCTCCCAGGAGTCATTCCAGGCACAGGCAGGAACGGGTCCAGCACTAATGCCCTGGCTGCCATCCAGCACCAGGAACTGCCGAGAGCGCTGAGCCTCCCAGCCCCGCCAGCTTCTCGGGTTAGAGCCACCGAGACCTTAAAGAAACTCACCCCAACAGGTCCCTGGGGTTGGGAGCTGATAAGCACTGCAAAAACTTTTCTGACGAGCACAGTTAGAGCTGCAAATTTTTGTCCCATAAGCTGCCATGGCTTTTCATCACTTATGAATTTTGCAAAACTTACGCTGGGTCTTGGTTTGCTGTGTATTTTCCTTCAGGAGTACAGCCTTTCCTTTCCTCCAGTAACTGAGCAATTGGAATAAGCTTTATTCCTCATATGGTGATGATTATTTTAAGGAATCAGTGCACCATGAGCAGAAACTACAAAAGATGACAGTTTCTGATCAACTCAGATACTTTTGATAGTTTTGAGGTATCAAAGGTTTGGATACTTTTGAGGTGCTTGATTTCCAAAATAGCCACACAAAAAGTTTACCTCTCGTTAAACCCAAAAATCTCTTTTTGAGGGGTTTGTGGGTTTTTTGGTTTTTTGGTTTGTTTTTTTTTTTTTTTTGAGGGGGAGGAATTTTGATGGGGATATTTCTTAGAACATATCTTAATAATAGAACTGTCCTATTAGCTAATTATTAATCAAACAAATTTAGAAATAAAGGCATTTTTTTCTACAACTGATCAACACAGAATTGCTTTCATTTTTCTCTGAAATACATAAAATTTGCATTCAGCAGTACCATTTGGAGTTAAATTTACTGTAGTGACCAGTCCTACAGACAAAGCAAGAGTAGATATCAGTTTTATAGATCCAAATGGTTTGAACCAAGACTGGAAATTTCAGAGGAATTCATATTGGAATGACTATCAAATCTTGTAAAATTCTCAGGTTTTCACATCATCAGCAAATATTCATCCTGGTCACACAAAGGACACTGGAAGATACCAGGTGTTGATGTCTTGGTTTTCAAAAAGAAATGTAATGCCAAATTCTTTAAACGTCATTTGTGACTTCATGAAGTACACCTTAATCAAAAGTTACTAAATTTATAGAAGAATGGAGACAAGATTTTGCAAAGAGGCTAAAAAATGTAAAATAACCTTCACAGAAGTTTTAAAATAATACTTTTAAAAATCATTTTAAAACACTTCTATATTTTATTTGTGAAAATGTTTGAATGTTTGGTTTGCTTTGTTCAATTATTACTAGTTTCTTTTTTTTCCAGGTATTTTTACACAATTGCATTTCATTTGCTAGCCAATGGTGAAAGTAATAAGAAAAATTCAGTATAAACCCTTTTCATTTGGAGTTTCAATTAGGCAAAAAATCTAAAATTTGGAGAAAGCAGCAGTTCATTGCAAAAATATAATTTCATCACAATTAATCTTTTCACTCAACATTATAAACAAACACTAAGACAACCACAAGAAAAGAAAACTCATATGTAGGTACAGTGAAATATCTGCTCAAGTAATGCAGATTTGGAGCAGATGGATGACAGGGATGACTCAGAGATTGCACTGACCAGATAGTGTTGTAGTTCTGTAGTGCTGTAGTGCTGTGTACAGCTGTAGTGCTGTAATGTTGATGCTCTAATGTTTTTAAGCCCTCAGTGAAATATGGTTTCTAACAGGCTGGGATGGAGCAGCCTCAGCAGAAGGTTAGGATGTTCTGCATTTACACGACCATGACTTTGCACCAACTAGAAAGACCATATGGATATGACTGAATCACAGAATCATAGAATGACCTGAGTTGGAGGGGACCTTAGTGACCATCTGGTACCAACCCCACAGCCATGGGCAGGGACACTTTTCACTAGACCAGGCTGCTCAGAGCCCCATTCAAGCTTTTCTTGAGCGCTCCAGGAATGAAGCATCCACAGTCTCTCTGAGCACCCTTTGCAAGTGTCTCCCCACCCTCACAGTAAAACATTTCTTCTTAATACCCAATCTAAACCCATTGATTTTCAGTTTAAAGCCATTCCCCCTTGTCCTGTCACTCCATGCCCTTGTAAAAAGTCCCCCTCCAACTCTCCTGTAGCCATTTTTAGGCACTGTAAGGCTGCCATAAGGTGTCCCCAAAGTCCTCCAGGATGAACAATCTTAACTGTCCCAGTCTTTCCTCATAGGAGAGATGTTCCATCTCTCTAATCATATTTGTGTCCTGCTGGACTCTCTCCAACAGGTCTATGTCCTTCTTACGCTGTGCTCAATGTAGAGCAAAGCTACAGAAAGCTGGTGAGGGATTGAGAACATGGATGGAAAATTTGCACTTTTATCCCTGTATCTAATTTGTTCTTCCAGCAAACATACGATCCTATAAACCCCAATTTGAAAGCACACTCATTTTTCACATACCCAGTTCCTATAGGGAAGTTATTCCCATATCCCCAAGCTTGAATGGTTTGAAAGCTTCAGACTATCAAAGTGTTGTACAGTGGGACATTTGTAGGAAAAAAATAAACATTTTCGCTTTTCTTCCCTAGCACCAGCTATCAGCAAAGTTCAAAAGCCTGAACCACATAATAAGGAGATCATCACCACAAGAGACACGTGTGCTATTGAAACCTTTTTAACAGGAATTGTGAGTCCTACCAGCAAGAAAGCCTGACTCTGAGGCTGGCTTCACAAGTGGTATGTGCCACTGATTTCAAAAAAACAAAATTCAGAGCAACTCCCACCCAAAAAAATCCTGTTTGAGATTTGTACAAGATCTCAGATAGATCTGAGTCAGTGACTTTCATTCTGCCCTTCTTTGTTTTACCACATGGCAGGGCTTGGAGCACCGATCTCCCCTGCTTCTGTTGTGAGTCGAAGACTTACCCCACAAGCTCCTAAAAAAACAGCATCGGAAATTACTTGGAACTTCACACACTTCTTTATTTTCCTGAAGTGTGAGACCTGTCTCAACTACCAAGGAACAGCCTAATATTCATTCATTATTTAGGAGGTGTGTACATAATTTATTTGTTGCCTACTACCCTTTTCTTTAATTCACCGTAGCACTGCAGCAGTTCAGCACAGCACTCCACAGGGAAATGATACACACTTCAGGATTTGGCACCCTGGGACAAACTTTTCCCTCTCCAAGCCTCCCACCTAGCAGTCTAACACAATTAGCACATGCTCATCTCAAATAGTCAAAAAGGCTCATATTGGCAAAGGTGTGCTCATTTTTCTTACAAAGTACAATCTGTCAGGCTCTGTGGCTTGTTAAGAAGAGTTAATTTGAATAGCATTTATTAAATTGCTTTAACTAAATGAATACAAGTTTCTATTGGCTTTATATCTAAAATCTTTTTTAGTACCTTAATCACTAACATTTTGCTAAGAGCTCTCTGAATTGCCAGTAAAACCCTGTCACTTCTCACAGAATAAAGCCTCATTGCATGACTAAGCACAAACTGTAAGGTCATAGCACAAAAACACTTTAATTCTTTTCTGTAGGCAATAGCCATGCACTTCTTTATTCAGGAAAGACTGTATTAAAATTGCACATAATGAACTGTGAGGTTTTAGGGGAGAGAACATGATGGAGAGAGTCACATTAAGGTGAAACAACACAACAATAGTTGAATGTGACAAAGATTAGAAAAACTGCCAGCTCCTCAGCTGAACGTGCCCCTCCTGTTCAGTCTTCAAGGACATGTTTATAAATCTCTCACAAAGAGACTTTCTCCTTGCTTCCTATAAAGCTCGCAAGGGCAAGTCAAACACTCCTGCACAAATTGAGAGAGAATGAAAGATGTTATTACATGGCTCTTGCTATATTGTGGCAGGCATTGGGGCTGGCCCTGGCACTGAAAATTTATTTAGATGACCCTCATGCTGTATCACACTCAGAAAAAGAATTATTCTCAACTGCAGTAGAACTCCTTTGCCTGTTTGTTTGTTTGTTTGTTTGTTTTGAATGTGTCAGTCTCCCAGTTTAAAAAACAACAGAGACTTTCCTTCAGGCAGTGGTAACTTGGCTGAGGGCCCAAATATAGGACATGAACATGCCAATCTCATTTCCATCACCAAATACTTCCATGGACATAGAAATCATATGAGCCAACGCCTTTAGAAGTTCAAACCCAGAATTTCAAAAGTTAACCAAAATCACTGTAGTCTTCCTGCTTTGGAAAAGAGAAATAAAATAGCTCAACGATTCCAGTAATGCTTATCTGTACAAGGTAAATCTATGGATGTTTTTATTATTTCAAAACTCTTTTCAAGATCATTTAGCTCAGCTAGGCTGATGAGACATCTCTGTCAACAATCAATGTTTTATCACCAAATTGCTTACCGTCAGTCTACAGCAGCTGAAGACTACCATGATGGCAAAACTACTGCCCAGAGACACTGCTGAGCTGGCAGTAAAATCAACCAAAAATTGTGGTGGGTTTTCCTCCATCTTTTCTGAAAGCAACCACACCAAACTACTAAGAATACTTGTGAAATCCTTGATGCCTGAAACAGAGGCCAAAACAAATTAGCAGTATAAAAAGTGGACAAATTTATTCGAGGCCTTCAAGGTACATTTGGTCAAGCAAAAGTCCTCCTCAGGGACTACACCCAAAATGGGCACTGGGTCACGAGTTCTTCACCTTTTATAAGTTCTGTCCCATTAGCACATTGGCCCTTAATTCTCCAATCACACCCTCAGGTGATGATGTTCACCACCCCAGGCCTGCTCCCCCCAGCTCACTGTTGTTTACATATTTTTGGGCCCTAAGGCAACGAATATGTCCTTGAATCTGTATTCAGAGAGCCTTGTTTGGCTAAAGGTGCTGGCAACAGAGGATTTTAGCACTTTGTAAAAGCACAAAACTGCAGCAAGTTACAGATACATGCAGTGTAAAAAACTAGAAATACTTGAAGGCATCATCCTGACTTAGGTTTTACAAGCTTTTATATTAATTAACTTATTTAATAAATTTTAAAAATCCTTCTGAACAGAGTGAAACTTAAATAAAGGTTTAGAAAAGTATTCCCTTTCTATCCACTCCCCACTTCTGTAAAGAGCCTACCATGGCAAATTCCCCCGCTCCTTCCAATTTCTTGCTTTCTATCACTTTGTGACACTAAGAGGCCTCAAGGCCTGCCTCACCAGGAACCTCTGCCTGTACCCTCTGCCTGTACCCATTTCAGCCCAGCCCTCAGCTGAAAAAAAAATTTAATTTCTTGGCAAAATTTTAGGATTAAAAATTTTAAGATTAAAATTATTTTTTAAAAATGCTATTAAATTATAGGTTTATTAATAATATTCAAATTGTTCACAGTCACAGTTTCTGTTTTAATAACTTTGTTTAGCTAACAAAATATCAATTAATAACACACATATATTTACAAATTTTAGTTTTTGCTTTATTAATGCCATGAAGTTACATGTCATTATCTCATTTCTGAGAGAAAAGTAGAGAGGAGAGGTCATTTGACAGACATCCAAACATAGGATGAGATCTTGGGAACAGGGAAAGCCAGAACACAGAAATAACAATTTGCAAACTTATTGTATTGTATTGTATTGTATTGTATTGTATTGTTTTGTATGATATGATATCTAACCTTTTATCACTGTACATAGTCTCCTTTAACTGAAATTTTTAGTAGGCACAAACAACAATAATCTGCCCAGAGCAAGAAAATTCTATCTTCTTACTCGTGTATCCTATTTCCAAAGTTATATTAATACTTTCTATTTCTAATACATGCCAGACAATTTTTCTTTCTCACAAGACGCTTCTTTGAATCAGAAGCAATTCATTGTGAAACACACTGAAAAATGCTCACTTCTAAGAAGCGTTCTGTATGTTCAAAGAAATCAGTCTGACTATTTTATATGTCTTACTCTCTGCTCCACGTAATATATAAATAAGATTACAGCTGCTCCCTAGCAACTCACAGATGCCTTCATTCTTGAAATTCACGGCAACAACACAAAGGAAGAAACCACCCCAGTAGTTTCTTGTAGCTGCTGCTTTTCAGAGCCACTTGCCTGATCACTGACTGCTCTAAGGGTCTGGGATGACAAGTGACAGGGCAGCTGATGTGTTGAAAACCATGACATATCATAGCAGTGACGTGCACGTTAGGGAAAAAAAAAATCAGAGCTAGTTCATTCTTAAGTAAAACACTCAGACTGAATTCTGCAAGATGCTGGGAACACTTATGCCTCAGTTCACATCAGACAGGATAAGCAGTGCCAGAGTCAATGGGCTCACTCAGGTGCCCACTCGAAGGGAAGCACATAATCAGGCACACTTGGTAGGAATCATCAGCCCCTTTTGACGTTGATAATTAACTGAGTAGTCCAGAGGACTTTCAAATTAAGAAGTAATTTTTGTAATTGCCACTTTGTATTTAAACCTTGATAAAGCAGGAATTCAGCTTTGTACTTCTGCTACTTCACAAACATGAAAAGCAGATTTAAAATCCCCCTTTGTTAAGAAAAATATATTTTAAGGTATTTGATTTTGCTTCTTAGTGATAGAAATACAGTATTAAGTAAGAAGATTACATCATTTATTGGTTTCACAGCAGTTTTAACTCAGGCTTTTAGCTGAGACTGATTAAGAACCCTAAAATCCCAATTTGCGAGTACAAGTGGATCTTTCTTGTAACAGAAGAAGAATAGGAAGAAAGTGTTTCACATTTACTCTGTACTTCTGGTACATTTGGAGATGAGCACTTATGTAATTTCTCAAACTCACTTATTCATAGGAAATTTTGGCCTGCCTTAGCTGCTCTTAATGCAATTTATCATCTACTGACTCTCTCCCCAAAAGTAATTTTAAATCTCAGGAAACTCAAACAGGGTTTTTTTGGCATTTTGCTAAACACACAACTTGGAAACTGATTAGCTCTAATGTTTGGGATTCTGTTGGGTCTAGTGTGCGAATTTCTTTAAAGGAAAATGTTTAATTTTTTTTAACTTCTACAAAAAAACATCTGAATTTAAGTACCAACAGGACAGAATTTATTATTGTTAAAGCCAATGGAACACTATAAATGAATCAAGAGCAGTGCTTTGATCAAAGATTATCTAGATCATCAAATAGTAATTAAAGCTATGGTAATATTGGGCCATCTCTTCCCTTGAGCTTGAGCAAGCTTTGTTAATGCAGCCACCTATTATTAGTGACTTGCAGCTGGTTTTGTTTGCTGGAAGAAGGAACGCTTCAAAATGCCAGTTTATTGCTAAGGGAGCAGAGAGAGAGTGGCATCTGCAAACAGTAGATGAGACTCCCTGTGTTTTGACAATCCCTTAATTTCCATTTGGATTACAAAGACAACTTGCAAATATGTATTCAAATTTCCAAGCTTGTATTCTTAAAAGTGATTTAATTTTCCTGACATCTGCACATTGGTCAGAAATGTGTAAACTCAACACAATTTAGTATGGATAATTCTATTTTTAATGCCTGTAGCTTTGGTATTTGGTTGCACACAGAACATAGCAGGGTCAGCGGCATACCCTAAATGGGACATACTTTTATAAATACTGCGTTTTTAAAAAACTGTTAATAGCTTTGGGAATCCCTAACCAGGCTAACCCATCTCATACATTATTTTAATTCTGGTAAATGGACTCTGACTCCTTAATAAATACCTGAAATGACCATGTTTCACTGTACCAGCCCCTTCATAATTCTATTCTAAAAGTGATCCTGACCTCCCTTCCCTTCACCACACCCTGCTCAGAGACAGCAGATTGGTGTCCTCGCCTTAGGAATGAGGAAAAAGACAAGTGTGAACAGTATGCAATAGCCTATTTATGCTCAGAAAAAATTCAAGTGTTTCAGAAGCTGGCCTCATGTACTCCCACTCAGCCAAACTTTCTGATATCTATTTTATTACAAATTACTGAGGTAATTTAAAAAAATAAAATATAGTTAGTCCCTTGTTTTCAAATATTTTCCTTAGAAAAACAACGTAACAAAACAGCACTTCTGTGGAAAACTGCAACTGTAGACTACCAGAACCACCCCAAAATATGGCCCAAACTCAAGGAAGTTTCAGCAAATACAAAACTGGCAACCTAACAAGGCTAAATGTTCTTCAACAACTTCAGCTGATTTGTCTAAATTTTCATTTCAAGATTATATAAAAAATTAGTTTTATCTGTTTCATATGGGTAAAAAGTCTTCCCTATTTTATGTTTTTTAAAAAGTTGCTTAGTATTTTGTTTCTTTAAGGACAACAAAAAGAGACAGAGAGAAGAAAGAATACATTTCTGATTTTTTAGATCAATCATGGTGAACATCACTGAGTGGCCTGGTTTGAATGAATAGAATATTTTCCTTATTTACCGAATTTAACTCATTTAAAAACTTGCCTTCCTTTCTTAGAGCACTGGAGAATACTCCTCCGATATAAAAGAAACAGCTCCAAAGTTGCACCAGCTGTGTCTACAGGTGTTGTGGTATTAATTACATTTTCCATTTTCAGGAGTGAAAAAGGATGGAGACTGAACACCAATATATTATTATTTATATATCAGA
Source organism: Acanthiza pusilla (assembly GCA_036630365.1). Lineage (NCBI taxonomy): Eukaryota > Metazoa > Chordata > Aves > Passeriformes > Acanthizidae > Acanthiza > Acanthiza pusilla. Next base: position 43,672,038 of record JAXCHO010000079.1, read on the forward strand.
AGAGTCTTCAAATCCAGGGTCAAACCAGTGACAAACTCCTCAGAACCTATGGCAATCAGAACATTCACATGAAATTCAGACTTACAAAGTCGACAGAAAGGACCTCCAGAGAAATGTCAACCAAATGAATTCATTTGAGTTGTTATTCTTAAAATCAGCTACCTTAAAAATTTTTTAAAAATGCAGTTCTTGCATTTCTTCTTCATATTTTTCTTAATCATAAAACTCTCCACTAATTCAACCTAAACAAGGGTGAATGTAGCATATTTTGGAATGTGTCCATATATCTCCCAGGTCCATCTGCTAGTTCATCAGAAAATAGCATGAGGTACAAAATTTTTGCCTTTGGCTAAAGCATATACTAACTGAATCCAACTTGATACATACAGTATTTTAAAATAAATAAATAAATAATGAAGCTGGTAAAAATAAATAGAAGTTTCAACTCCATGTATCTGTTTAATGTTTTCAGTAACTAATTTCAAATATCTATAAAGCCTTTGCTAATTCATTCAATTTCCTTTATGATTGTATAGAAAGAACCATGTAAATATCATGCCAATCATTGAGGAGAATAGTGAGAATGAAAATGTTTACTGCTAAGTTGTCTGCCAAATCACCTTTTTAAGCAGCAATTGCAGGCTCCTGTGACAATAAGGGTGACAAGCCTCACATGAATTTTAAGCTGGTAAAATCTCCCCTTGCACAGACCTCCACAGAGATAATGAAGAGGACAAAGCAAGCACTATGTGACAGCCTCTATAGGTCTAAGTCAGTGTGTGTATTTGTAGAACTTCTAGAACAGAGCTTCTAAGACTAACTTAGCTAAAATCTGTAGAATCCAACAGAAAGTTACTCCGAGTTACAAATCCTTCTGGCAGAAGGAAGCTTTCCTGAGCATCCCTGCTCCAGGGCAGCTCAAATCAGAGACCAGTCTCTCTTACAAGTCACTCAGTTAAACTCTAGAGACTGATCCAAGACCTGGAAAGCTAAAAGCATGGCCTGGGAAGCTGCTGCCAACGTGAGTGCTTGAGCAGACTTGTACCATCTGTGCATTAGGCACACAGACCTCACACTGAGCGAGGGATGAAATGTGCTCCTGCAGAATCTTGCCTGGGCTGTTCAGTAAGGAACAGCTAATTATTATAAAACAGCATTCGAAAGACAAAATAAATAAAAATCTTCTAACAATTGCTGGTGGACTCATTTTGTGAATGGAACTCATCACCACATACCATACACACATACCCAGCTGGCTCTCTTTTCATTTTGTAGGAAGAAACAGTATTTTTATCTCAGTAGGAATATCATTTAAAGGCCAAGTCAGCCTATATGGGTTCACTCTACAGCTCCTGGAACTGTAATAACAGCATGCCTTATGAACATCATGCATGGATTGTTTTTGCAGCGATGTATCAAAAAGGAAACAGATTCAGAGAGTAGAGTTCCTTGGAACTGCCTCTCTGTCTGCTGCTTCGTTCAATTATGCTGTTGCCTGAAAAGGTTACACTGCACAAGATGGCATTTTTTTGCTGTAACAGCCATAGTGAAGCTCCAGTGTGTTTGTCACATCAAAGCTCTTTACACAGACCCACATTTTTTAATGCAGTGTTTCTGTAAAAGAGGATTCTCTTCAATCCGTTTGGAGCAGACAAGCTCGTGCATGGCTATAAGGCATATTCTCTACTCCAAGGTCTTCCATTCTGGGTACTGCAGGGTTCCCCTCCTCTCTCTCCTGTCCCTGGAGGTATTTTAAGAGCTGGAATCCAGAAGCATACTTGTTGTAGTTTATTAGATTAAACGAGCTGTCAATTAGCTTAGTCATGAGTCTTTGCTGTGAACAATCTATGTAAAAATGGAAGTTGTGCATACTTCCATCAAGATGGAACTATCTATTTGCTTAATTCTGTAGTTCAGCAGGCTCTTCACCTCTTTTTCTTCCTGTCTGCTGACATACCTGGTTTTAGATCAGAATATGACTTTGTACATACTTTTGTCTCTTCAAAGACAAAATGCATACTGAGAAATGCAGCCAGTGAGATCAGCTTCAATATTTATTTTGCTACATGGATTTTAAAATTCTATTAAGCTGCTACCTATTCCTTCTTTATTTTTTCTAACAGTCTATTTGCTCTGTAGAAGCTATGTATCATTCACACCAGAGCAGCTTCGCAATGCCTGACTGCACACAGAGTTCACAGGTAAGACAAAGTCACATGAACCTTCTTAAGCTGAAATGACAATTATATGACTATTTGTTGTTGTTGTTGTTTCTGATTTTTTGCTTTGTTTTTTTAACATAATACTTATACATATACTTTAAAAAGAATATACTAAGCTGTGCTTTGTTGAGAGACAGTTAAGCACACTGGACAAGATCTTCCTGTGTATTCTGTATTCATGCGTTCAAGACTCAAGTTGTACATACAACGCCTCCTTACAAACATTCCCTTTGCTGTTCTAGGGGGAAAAAAAAACTTAGAAAGACCTAAACAGTACCTTCTTCAGCTGGACAAATACAGCAGCAATTAGGTTAAAACACAGCCTCTGCTTTTTGTGAAAAAAATCTGTTTGATTTTTTTCAAAGTAATTTTACCTGCTTGACTTGTAAATTAAATGTTGTTAGGCATGATTCTTAGCAAATGTAAATTAGTGTAATCCACTGCAGCCAGTGGAGCTCTGCCAGCGCTCAACCAGTTGAGTATTTTGGCATCTTGAGTCCTGACTTCCTGCCTTGTTGAAGCAATTTCTGCATTACTGTAATGGGGATATTACATTGGTATTACATCCAAGTTGGAGTTCTCCCAGATCTCACCTAAACTCCTAGTAATGTCCAAAAAAGCAAGACTTAAATATGTGCTTTAAAACTATTTTTGGAAGATTATTTTGAGACCATTCCCAGAGAGTATCCCAGAACCGGAGAATCTGCTGACTTGGAAAGGACCCACAAGGATCATCGAGTCCAGCTTCTGGCTCTGAGCAGAACACCCCAATCCCATAGTCTTTCCTTTGTGCATCACAATAAACAGCTCTCGCCTGCCTCTCCATCTCCTTGTTTCTTCTACTCCAGTTATACTGGTTTGCCTGGTTAAGGCTATGGGTAAGTATAGCCTCAACGTAAAACTCCGATTTTTAACAGCATCCAACCTTTCTTTTGCAATTTTTCTTACTACAGGCATTATATTGCTGTCATCACTGATAACATGAGAAAAGGTGTATGAAATGTGCATAAGCATAAACATATTCATATTTTCAGAGGCAGAATCACTAATGAAGTAATTCACAAAATAAACTCCCATATTTTTAAACACTATGTGGAATATTCATTAATATATTTTTGTGTATCCTCGCTATAAAGATATTTTCAAAAGTTGGAATCAATGAGAGTTACAATGGTTTACAATGGGTCTATTATATATGCAAAAGCAAGAGAAAGAGTGGTTAGTCACTAGGACAAGATTGTGATTCCAAATAACTGTAAGAAAATTGTCAATGAACAACGAAAAGGGAATTCTCTTCTGCGGAGATTCTTCTCCTTAAATATGATACTATGAAATATAGTACATGTTGAATGCAAGCACCTTAAATATAAAAAATGCTTTCCCTGGTTATCTATGTCGACACTGAAGAATAAATTAGACTTTTACCTAGGTACTGATCTCAATAGCACAGCCATTCCTCTACCACATCCCTCACTTGACTGTAATGGTCAGCTGCATCTTAATTTTTTTATTCCTTTGTAAGTACATATTACACTCTGGCTTTTGCATTCTCTCTGGTCAAAAGCTCTCTCAGTCCGAAATCAAATTAATTGAGAATTAAGGCAGTGCTCCTATCCCGCTCCCTCACAGTCAGAAAAAAAGATTTTATAGTTCTCCAGAAGAGACCATTGTAGTGCAATTTCCTGCAGCACAAAACCCACCCAGACATCCAAGGCATATCCAAGCACAAACAGAACTGATGAACCTGAGATACCTTCAGCAAGTTATGGGAGCACCATAACTTGAGCAGCACAGCAGCTAATTGCGAAAACCCTGATTTATTAATAATTAATTCACTCTAGGTAAGACTGTCTCAATTGTGCTACTTTGAAGGCTATCTTGGTCACTTTAGAGATCTTCATAGAAGACTTAATGGCAAAAAGCACACAGATTGTAACTTCAGCTGAATCAGGGGGAATTCTTCCCCTGAGTCCAGCGAGAGGGTGACCAGGCTGTGAAATGGTCATAATCTGTCACATATTCTTGCTAAGAGCTTTAACCTCACACTTGGCCAAATTAAAATTAATTTTCCCTAGAACAAGGAAAGACATTTCTCCTACCAATCTGATTATTACAGCTTTTGACAGAAAGTCATGTTTACTATTTTATAATATGAGCAATCTGCTCCTTCTTTTTGTATTAATCATTCTCCTTTTAGAGAGAAAAGGGGCAGAAAACCCAAACAATTTTTTTTTTAATTTTGAAGTCTACATGAAGACTAGAGGTTTGGTCCAACCATTTCTGGAAGGTGGAAGAAATAAATCAGAAAAAAATGCTGAAAATTCAATCTGACTGTAAGCATTTTTAAAGCTTGAGCAACTAAAGGCAAGTTCTGTGAATAAAAGTGACAAGCATGCAGGCATGTTGTTTTTCGTGTCTTGTAGGCTCCATTTTTCCAAGACCGTGGTTCATTTCAGAAGAGATATGACTAAATGTTAATAGGCAGTGAGCAGCAAAAAAAAAAAAGGATGTCATTCAGATATGGGAAAGTGACAATAGCCTGCAAACAAGAAGAGAGTGGGGCACTGCATGGCTTGCACCTTGCAGGGCTTTGCATTCTCCCTTGAAGCCAAGAGAGCTAATTAAAACCTCGTGTCTAGAGAAAGACATTGTGCAACTTAGGTCAAACAAATGGCTTTGATATAGTGGGATATTTTACATGGAAACATCCCCCTTTCATGCTTTTAATCCTAGGATTACAAGCACATATCGACCATCTTGTGGCTATCCTCTGAGATAACATTATTTGCTTGAAGTCTGTTAGAAATTCTGGCTTTTCAAAAGAAACTTTCCTATAGTATTCACACACTCATGTTTTTATTTTTATCCACATGAATCCACTGTGGCAAAGCTGGTAGCACTACAGATTATTAGGTCTGCCCAGCAGTTTTCATTATAAGACTGTTTTAGCAGCTTGTAAATTTGCCAAATATTAACTACATAAACTAACATTTTCCTCAGGAAAAAAAAAAGAATGACAGCATCAATCTCTTGGCTTTTCATTATCTATTTTACTGTGTGGTCTTTGCATGGGAAGGTGTAGCAAAATGGCTGAAACATTAACTCAGTATTTTGCTCAAGTTAGAAATCCTCTGTAGCTCATTTTCCCATTACCCCTTCTTTGTAGATTAAAACCCCAACACTGTGTATTCAAAGATATATTTTGGTCTTTAGTGTTTAAAAAATTTTAGCCTGAAAAGGACCTGCAGATCACTGCAGAGATTTCATCAGTTGAATTTGTGAGAACACAGGTGTATTTCAAACCAGAGAACATCACTCCTAGAGAATGTCCCACCTCCTCTGCAGTTAAAGATCGGACTTGTTGTGGTCTCTCACATCTACACAGTGGGAGAAAATTAAGAACAAGGGGCAACAGATTGAGATATGGAAACAGGAGATAACAGACTGGAACATGACAAGCAAAGAATAAGGAGATAAGAGACTGGAAGGAGAAATAGAAAAATTATATATGAGAAAACTGCAGGTCTGGGACTGAGCATTAGTGATGGACGGAAATGTGAAAAAGGGGAAGAGAAATTCCTGTGGAAGAGGTAAGAGTATTGTGACAGGCTGGCCAAACATATCTGGACAGAATTTCCAGGAAATGGTTTTGGAAATGCTAAGAAAAACTTAAAAGTTCAGAGAGAGGTGCTGATCTGGAAAAAGCCAAGAAGAGAGATCCTAGAGGAAAGAAACCAGTGTAAAAGAGAAAGGCAGACTGGCCAAGCAGCAAAGGCAGAAACTGAGACAGAAACATAGCATAGGTTTAGCAGAGATGAAAGATGGCCAAGGAACACAGCAGGAATGGAGTAAAAAGCTGAATGGTGAATCAATGTAATGATGCTGAATGAGAGACGGTTGGGAGAAAGAGAAACAGCAAATGTAGAATACACCAGATCACACCTAAATTGGATAAGCAAAAAGGACTCATAGCAGAAACTCCCCACCAGAACCTGGAGATTGATGATTTTCAAGTCTTGTTGTTCTCTGTCAGCAGATATGTGTGAAATCCACCTACAAAAACTCCCATCAGTGTTCCATGCTTCCAAACCTTACATGTCCTTGGGAAGCTCAAGTGCTAGACATTCTGTGTTGGAAACCCATGCTTGTATGAATCTGATGATTTGTGTTAGGATTTCAAGATTTTGTTTTCAATTTGTTTAGGGTTTTCAAAGATTAAAATGTGCATCTAAAGCATCTGTCTTAAATTGCATTGCAATATGAAGCACTCAAATATTAGGAAAGACCAGAACTAAAATAAAGTCTGCGATCTTCATTTATGTTCCTTTTATAGGACTGCGGTGATCTCATCTGAGCTAATGGACATCTGAGCTAATCATCCAGCCTCCTCTCACAGTCAGTAAAGACAAAATGTCCTTCTGGAACAGGATTCACATGAGACATTAAATGTCTGGGCAAAAGGTCATTAAGGTCAAAGGAATATATTAATACACAACGGTAAGTCTGAGAATTTCACATATGATTTTTTCTATGTGTTTCTTAACAGCTTCAAAACCTTCAAAACCTCCAATCGACCCCCTGGATCATTTGGGGAGATTGTGACTTCTGAAAACCAAATCTCAAGGATTCACATTCAGTTCCCCAGCACCAGAGGCATTTGTTGGCTGACAATAACTTAGTTTCCTGATGCAGCAGCAAAATTTCCCTCACATCAACTCAGACCTCCGTCAGTTCACAGAAAGAGCCATGGCACTTTTGCAGGGATAGGGAGAGGGAAATATATGATCCTGTGGCTGTATACTGGATTGTGATGTATACACACAAAATTGTATAGGCAGTGTAATCCTGACATTTTCTGAATTGTGCCTTTATTTTTCTGCAATGTCAGATGCGTTGTCACTGTCTATGAATATAACAATCACACAAACAAAAATCTCAATGAAAAATTTATAAATTCTTCTCTAAAACAAACTTTGAGATAAATTTGAACAGCTGAATAAAAGCAGACTTCATTCTCATCTATGTTTCTGCTAACCAAAAGCTGCCTCATTCCAGGAAATATGTGCCAGAAAGATAAGTTCCCTTGCTAATAGAGAGCAGAATTCTCCACTACTGTGAATGTTTACTTCCTGGATACTATATTTGACAAACATGGAGCATAAAAGTGCTTGCTTCAGGTGGAAGTGTTTCAACAACAGCAAGCCATATGTCTGATAAAGCAAAACTGATTAAATATTATCCAAGAGCAAGTGCTACAACACTGAGAGTGAATTGATGGATGCGTGTTATACATTTCTCTCTCAGTGCGCACTGCAGAGTTTAATTCCACAAAATCATTTTCACATGTTGGGATGAAACAATTGTAAAGCCTCCAAGACGCACACCCTCCATGTTCTAGTTACAGTGGTTTAAGGAGCATCTTCTTACCTCAGCAAGTCGGTCCACTCCACTTGCAGTTCGTGCTAGCGATACGAGATCTTCTTGCATCTTATCCACCCATGCTTTTATCCTGCAGACACCAAAAAAGAAAACAGAGGCACCCAATCAGGTCACTGACAAGTGGAAATGGCGTACATGCCTATAGCACAGAAAAGGAAAAAAGTAAAAGGGATAAAGTTGAATACAAAACATAGAAGACTTGTCTTTGAGGTTTTTCTTCAATAGATCCTGTACCCAGCCTTGTTGACCTGAATCTCTTCACGCAGTTTTCTGTGGTGACCACCACACTATGGCAGCTGCAAAGCCAAGAGTGCCAGAGTATCCATGTGGCCAAGCTGCAGCAAAGATCCCCACAATAGAGCTGGCACAGCACCTGCCAGGACAGCCTGCCTCACCTGCAGCTCACTCCCAGAAATTCCTCTCCTTAGCACCCCAAGGTCCTTCTCCCAACAGATAGCACAGGCAGAGAAGAACAGCAGCTGGAAGCAGGTTTACAAACCACGCTGAATTTTCTGGCCTGTAGCCTCTCTTCAAGGAAGCAACGGCAGGACAGGCAGCAGTGGCCACGAGCTGTTTTGGAAAGGCACGGTTGCTCCTGGCTGCTGTCAGCAGGAACAAGTGATTTGCTGCTGTGCCTGCTCTGCTCCCTGTGCCCAAGGAGGAGCCTGACTCTAAACCTGGCTCTAAACCTCACTCTCTGGAAAAGCATCGGATCCAACACAGTTTCTGTGCCACGTCACGCTCCGTAGCAGGAAAGGAGCCATAGTGAAAGTTTATTCCAGTAAGGTCCATGCTCAGAAGAAGGTTGTGCTGCTTGCCTAGCCAGAAAGTTTCATCTCCAACTCGTCTCTCACATTATCCCTGCCATTGTGCCAGCTTTCTGCTCTGAAACCTGGAACAGATAAACATATTTATCTCAGCCATTTCCCAGCCTTAATCTGATGCCTAGAGGATAACTGCTTAGATTATTCATAAATAAAGACAAAAAAAGGGGAGATTCCATTTTTGCTTTAATACAGAAAATTTGGAAGACTAAGAAAGAAGATGGAAGACTGATTTTACTCCTTCTTTCCATGGCCATTAATAAATACATTTTCTGTTAATCCACAACCAATATCTTCAGATTGCACCATCTCTATTATGGAGTTGCAAGTTGACTATTTTTATTAAAGGACCCTTCCTCATGCTTCCTTCACATATGAAAATCACATTTGCATTGACTAGAGCAATTGTTTCCATCATTGGTGTAACGCTCCCAAACTTTCCCTTCTATTCTTTGCTTTCCAAAAACTGAGATAAAATAAATTAATTTCCTGGTTCAAGTCTCCACAAAGCCCGATATTATGCAAACATTTAGTTTTGTATAGAGATCAATTTGTTTAAAACCATGGTGCATTATATTTACCATGGCTTTTAGACCATCATTTGTATCTCTGCGAGGAGTATTGACTCATAAGCACAAGCACGAGCACAAATAAGAAAATGCTATCACTTTCCATTTTTGAATGGTTTCTCTTTTTCTGTGTGAAAGAATGAGGTATATGAAAGGTGAAAAAGTGAAACCCATTACCCAAAAGTGTTTTCAAAGGCATAAAATAAATAATTGAACACCCTGAGATTTTTTTATGATCCATTTCAGTTATAAAAATTGTGGGTGTTATTTCTAACAGAAGTCGATACAAAAAATCAGGGAGGATTGATTTTTAAATTGACTTTTTCCATTTCCTACTGCTTTATATTTTTACCAGATATATTCCTCTCTGTCCTTAAAAACCAGGAATGGTGGAAACATACATTAGTTAACTAGTTAGTTAGTTAGCTGTTTAGTTGCTTAAATTTGAAATTTTGGAAGAAGTTACACTTCAAACCAGTAATTTTTTACAATAGTATTACTTGAAAATGAAATATGAATAATTTCTTTTCTTTAACATGAAAGAAATATTGCTTTAAAAAAAAAATATGTCTTATATATTCTCTGGAACTCCTGCCTCCACACCATTAGCCCACACCTTGCCTTTTGGAGTTAGTCGCCTCGACTAGTTTTTATTTTATTTTGGGTTTGGTTTGGTTTTGTTTTAATTTGTGTTTGAAGGAGGCTTCTGCTTCAGCCAGTGGGAAAAGGCATTTCCAGAGCTGACCCACTCTTCATGTGAGCTATCTTCAGGTGAACCTATCTTCCACATAGCCTCTAGTGGAGCTCTGGATACCTTTGATTCCTAATCCAAGTTCTCCAACTTGACTTTTAGGCAGGTAAGGGTAGAGAGTATCAGTTTCTAAACTGGGATAGGAGGAAGACCACCTTCTTGCTAACTTACTGGCAATTTCCTTCCCCAACTGCAATTATAATGTAAATAATAAGGCTTCTTCCAATATACTCACTATATATTTATTTTCAAATATTCTTTACTTGCATATTCACATTAGTCTGTTAGACCTTCTGAAGTGAAAACTGTCCTTTTTTTGCTTTCCTGTACACCAGGGTCCAACATCATCACAGAACTATAGAATCATAGGATAGTTTGGATTGGAAGGGACTTTTGAAGGTCACTCAGTCCAATCTCCCCTGCAATGATCAAGGACATCTTCAACCAGTTCAAGTTGCTCAGACAGTAAAAAGCAATAAAATCTGAAGTGTTGTGCTAGATTACAATCAAAAGTACAAATGATAAAATGACATTCTATGACTTTGAGAAAGCTCAGTATAATTCCTCTTGCCTTCCCACAAGAATTTGAATATGATTAGTATTATTTATAAAGTCTGATGTCAGCATTTCTGCATCTCAGTTTCCTACCTTGCTACCAAAAAAAGTGTACATTTGAGAAATTTCATGCTCCACATAGGCTTTTCTTCAGAAATGGCCATACTCACATTCTTTAACTTTCAGAGGAAAATTGCATAGAGTATGTAAAATAAAGCCTTTTTGGTTTTGTTTTTGGTGTTTTTTTTCGGTTAAGGACTCACATTTATCTCATTTTGGTCTGGTTTTTATTTTTTTTTAAGTGTGTCTTTAAAAAATAAATAAATAAGGGCCTTTAGGCAGTGAAATGCTTGTCTGGTGCTCCTTTTAACTGAAGCCTGCAGTGCAATATCTGTCTGACAGCTGCTCATGGTCAGAGTTTATTTAACAATTGGAAAGCTGTCACAGCAAACGGGAGCTCCCATGACTTAAAGAAGCAGCAGTCATTTTTTTTTCCTGCAAAGGGCACAGACAGAAAGCCTGCACAAAAGGCTGGTTGGCTCCTATCGTTATTAGTTTGGCACAACCATTGCAATGGATGTCCTCCTGAAAGGTGATTATGTTCTGCAGGACAATTGATTTTAACCCCCTTCTCCCACACACAGGTTGTCCCTGCAGCAGTGGTGAGACAAAAGGAGTGTGCCATACCTTCCCACAGCAACTTCCGAGTGGTCTGAATGATGGAGGGAGCTGTCTGACAAAGGACAGACAGACACGGGCCATTTACTGGCGGATTAGAAGGTACAACCCTGCTCCTGTCACCTGGGCTGGGATCAGATTGATGATGAAATATCCCAAACACTACAGAGCCATCCATCCACATTACATTATTAGCCAACCTAGCAAAACAGCTATTTTGACAGCACAGGAATATTCTTTTTTCGTTCCTTTTCTCATTGTATTTTTTCTCTTTTTTTTTTTTTTTTAATAGCAGGACTATTATATTTCCTAAAGTCAAAGGATTTTCACAGGTACACCCCTAGCAACACTCCAAGCAGAACTAAATATAGCAGGTGCTAGACTAAGAAATCTTTCTTTTCCTTTCATTAAAACCTATTTTTATGTTAAACCAGTACACCAAACTGTACTTGCAGAACAGAGCACTGCTCAATTACAAGGGTAAAAGAAACCAAGACATCTCGATGCAGAGTAACCTGGCTATAACCTTTTTTCCCCTGCTGAAACTGATGCAATTATTTTTTCTGCTGACTTCAAGGAAAGTAGATTCATGTAATGATATGCCATATCTTTGTAGACCACTCACACTAATTTAAGGTCCATTAGCTGACTTCTGCTTGAGTAATGTCTTATAATTTAAAGAGGATAAACCTTAGCTCTGACAATCGGAGTCACTTGGTATGTTGGAGATCCACATTCGGTTCTCTAGAGTTAAGATTACACTCCGCTCAAGTTTCTGAATAGTTCTTGTATATAAAAATAGCAACAATTGAAGTAATGAAAGCTGTCAGTAGTGAGAGGAAGAAGCGTCTTCAAAATAGGTCAATATTTCTCTGATTATCAAAAAGGAAAAAAAAATACACAACACACTGCTCCTGATTCAATTGAAAAGTGGTGTTTGGAAAATGAAGATAAATGACATTAGTTTAGGAAACTGAGAGAGTAAGCCTTGCTATACTTTTTCAGGCTAACCTCACTTTATTTTCTTGTTCAGAAAAAACTTTCACTTTCAGGTTTAGATGATTTTTAGAAGATTTGCTGTTAGTGAAGGAGGGGGAAAACACTGCAAAATTATCATAGCAACATGCTTCACAACCATTCTTTGTCCCTCCTAGGCAACACCAAAGGGCAAACAGAATTTTTCATTGTAATTTCTAGAAGGCATGTGAAAGAACAATGGAAGATACAGTACAATTACTAACCGTCTACAAAAAAATTACTTGTGTTGCTGCATTTACACCTCTTACTGCACAACTAATGATTTTTAATACCATAACATATTTTGATGACCTGTAAGATGAGAGTACTCATATTTCAGGTATGGGGACAGGTGGATAGATTTATAGAGAACCAGGCTTTTGAAGCAGTAATAAAGGCAGGTTTTGTGAAATACTGAAGAAATTTTCATAACGTGCCAAAATTCCACTGATTCCAAAACAGAAAGAAAGGGACTGGATATGGGGAAACTGATGCAAAGACCAATAAAATCCCACTGTTATCAGGTCTAGCTTTCGAATGCCCACTGTCTCCATAGCCAGAAAATGAATAAAGAGGATTATATAATTTAGATGTGACATAAAAACAAATGAAGGTAAAACAGTCCATCTAAGCTTTTGTGAATTTTCAAGATCTTACTATAGTATTTGTAACAGTCCAATTAAATTCTACAGAGGAAATTTAATTTCATCATCCAAAGACAGGCTCACCTCATTCCGTGACTTCTATGGTTATGAAAGCCTCAGGGTGATGTACAGTCCTCCAATACTCCTTTTTCAGTTGTCTGAAAATTTGCTAATGCACTGTGTGAAGTTACTTAAAACCACAGTGTAAGTACTATATGTAGTCCATAGTATAAATACTATATGTAGTAAATAGCAGTTTGAAAGGAAGGTAAGGATTTAGAACTCTAAGTGAAAGGGGATGTGTTCTGCAAGTGTTGGAGAGCCCATTTTATTCCAGTGAAATAATGATACAGGAATGTATATCAAGTGCTAACTACCTATTTTAAAAAATCACACGATTTTGTATAAGCGTTTGGAAGAATGTTTGTGCAATAAAAGCAAAACAAAGATTAATTCATGACATTTGGCTGCACTGAGTGAGGAAAACAGGGAAGCTATGTGATCTCTGTGCATAAAAATGGATGCACAAAACCCTCTGCATCTTCTGCACCACAGGCAAAGATATTTCCTCTGTCAGCAAGAAGATAGTACTCTGTTTCTTTGCTCTCTTTGACTGTCTTATCTTCCCAAATGTGACAAGCTGCTGGCCATGTAGTTTGTAAGGACCTTCCAGAGATAAGATAGCCCCAATGGTCAAGGCCAGATGGCCCCTTTTGTTCTTTCCTGTTTTCAAACTGTAAAACCCTTGCTTGGAATAGTCATTTTACATTTCTCAAGTGGAAACATTAGGGAAACAAGACATAATTTCTCTGTCATATTTGTCATTCTGTAAACAGAAAACGACAATGTAGACGGAAATCTCATCAGGATACGCCTGATTCTTAGTAGCAGACATCTTAATTTTCCAACTTGGTGGCTTTAAGCTTTTAATTTACATGGTGAGGCATCCAGTTGCAGAAGGTGTAACAATTTTCCATTTCTTTCCCCCAAACACTCCTTCCCCATATGAACACAGTTCATCTCCATCACAGTCTTCACAGAACAAGCTCTCAGGAGCATTCATGAACGACTGCTCTACCGACCACTCTTTTAAGGACTCCCCCTGCACCACAGATAAATTGTGACCAACGAATCCAGAGATGCAGCATTGCTACAGACAGAAGGAGGAGGAATGGCCCTTTGATTGGGCCAGCAGCTCAGCAAATTTAAGTTCCATCACTGACTTCCATGAGAAAATCAGTGGCAAGTCAATGGTTCATGGCACACGAAGGGCAGAGCCATCACATACCCTCTTCTATGTCCTAACACAGTTTGCTTCTCAAGACTGAGTCCCACTGGCAGGTTCCAGGATGGAAATATCAGCTGAAAATGGCACCATGAGCTGCTTAGCCTTTGCCCCAGTGCCCAGAGAAGCAGAAAACTTTCTCCATTCTCACCCAGAACTTCTAGGATAAACTAATTCCTTCACCCCAACATCTCTTTCGGAGCATGGCTTGAGCAGCTGTTTTGCTCTCATCTTCCAACAAAACCTTGCCTAAACACCTCCATCAGAAGGCTTCACAGATGGATCTGGGAACAGCACCCGCTGACCCAGAGGCTGGACCCACTGACTGCTGCTCGTTCCCACTGAAATAACCTCTCCTTACATTTCAACTCTCTATCTGTAACTGCACTTTACATTTTAACAAGTGTGTAGCAGATTCTTCACAGCATCCAGATGTTAAGCAGAAGTGATCAAGTAATTCCTTCAATATGGTGTCCACTTTCAAGAGCATGGTCCTATTCTTTTATAACCTTGTCCAATATGAGCCAAGTGCATAAGAGGTGTTTAACTACACATGTTCATAATTACAGCTTCTGCTTCACAAATATTTCCCTTTACTTTGCCAAAAGTGTTCTTTTGCACTCTAAAGCTTCCTAGCAAATAACATGAAAAATATCCTCTCATGGAAATTACTGTTGCACAAAATATCATTTAATAATTTAAGCTCAATCTTTAATGTAAGGCTGACACAGTCAGCTGCAAAATTGCTATAAGCTGTAAAAAGGACTCCTTAAAAATTATTATGTTTTAATTATCAAAGATTATACTGCTAAAACAGTTCAACAGAGAAGACATAACAAATTTTCAGCCCAAATGGCTGCCAGTAAAGCTCAGATATATTCCATTAAAGGTTTTTACAATAACATATACATGTAGTACTATTTATTGCTCAGCATTGAAAAAGCCATCAAACTTTCCAAATCTACTTACTGTTTTGGTGACTGAGAAATATAAACTCAGAATTAAAAATCTCTAATTTGTTTTTAACCTGTACCAGATTAAAAGCAATCATTTTGTTTTAAATTCCAATGATCTAATATACAGCCTAGGATACAGATCTCATGGAGGAGCAGGCAACTGGACACTCTTTAATGCAATCTTGTCTAAGTTAAATTTCCCCAGTAAAAACACAGATACTTCCCTAAAATTATACATGCAATGTGATGAAAAGGAGACTGAAACTGAATCTCACATACATCACTGCAGTTATTCCAGTACTGTAACAATGGTGCCTGGATTAGAAGCTGGTCCTTATGCAAATTAAGATGGAAACACTGCTATTTTTGATGGTTCTGTATTGTACGCCAAATCTGTTAATAGCATAATTCCTTTGGATAATAAAAAAGCATGTCTTTAAAAAATGACTGAAAAATAAATCTCAGTTATAATGGAATTTTACAAAGTGCTTAACAGCACAATTTTGCTAAGACATTTCAGGCAAACAATTACTTTATCAGTCGTGTTTAACATATCACACTCACACTTTAACCATAATTTATACTGAAATTTCTTCTTCCTCGCATTAATAAACATTACCTTTAACAGCAGGAAAAAAAAAAAGGAAATTAAAATATGGTACATTCGATACAAGTGAAGAAGAGAGTACAGGAAAAACTGAGATTCATACAAACCTGGAACATATTCATACTCACGTATGTGCACCAATTCAACTGAGGGAGTATTTCATCTAAGCCACCAATTTATGTCCTAAC
This sequence comes from Acanthiza pusilla, assembly GCA_036630365.1. Taxonomy (NCBI): domain Eukaryota; kingdom Metazoa; phylum Chordata; class Aves; order Passeriformes; family Acanthizidae; genus Acanthiza; species Acanthiza pusilla. The sequence goes on from JAXCHO010000079.1 coordinate 43,687,773, forward strand.
CACTTCAGCATCTTGTTTCCATGCAGATAGAATGCCTAAGCTGCACATATGGACTGCACTGGTCTGTTCTTTACGGTGAATAAATTGTATGGGCCACCACAAGAAGACACATACATTTATCTCCTTAAAGCACGCAGTTTGTTTGATCTGCTATTTTGGTTTAAATTATACTTAAAGGAATGCCAAGATAACCTTTGAGAGATGACCACGTGTTCACCTTGTTATGTCATCACCTACACTCCTGAGGAAGTGAACGGCAAAGCTTACCTTGAGATTAATAACACATGGATGCATTCTTCTGTCAGTGTTTCACACTGACTTTTAGGGAATTGAGGTATAAATCAGCACCCTTATTAAAAATTAAGTGGATTTTGTCCTTTTTAAAAATTATTTGGGGGTTTTACTGAGAAAAAGATAGTGCTAAAGTACTTTGCCTCTCATAGAACATATTAGGCAAGTGCAACTAAGGCAATGACAACATCATCAGGGAGCTGAGTTACTCACTTCTCTATTTTTATCTGATTGTCTGATGTAGGTTTTGGCTGTAGCAGCAGAAGTCCAACAGCCAGGACTATCACTGGCACCAGCAGATCTGAGGTACCCAGCCTGTGCTTTCCTGCAGCAAAGTACAGGGGCAGGTGAGTAATTCCCCCTATGCAAGTCACGCTGGTCACAAAATTTAAGTACACAGCAGAACTGAGAGGCTGCACTCAGACCCTGGACAGCAAGTGTACCTTTTCTGGGTTTTCTACTTGCCTAAACCTGAAAGTTACATGTAAAAATTAATAAATGCTTAAAGACAAACAGGTTTTTATTTGCTCTGGAAGACAGCCCTTGATTGTATGTAGAGAATCATCCTTATAAGTCTGTATGAAATTATTAAAATTCTTCAAAAGATACATTATTAATAACAGTTATTTAATATGAAATTCATATTGAGAATATTCTATGATCATTTAAGCACTGACAAAAGGAACAAAGGTTGATAAAAAAGGTTTAGGGATTTCCTACACAACAATGAACTGTTTCCTACCAAGCTTCAAATTTTATAACCTCCTTTCAAATTCATTTTTCTGTGGTGTTGATCCCTCTTGTTTAATAATGTCAAGGCTTCATAAATAAAACATCTATTATATCAGATATCAGAATGTCACCTTCTGATAAAACTATGTAGTCTAAGAAAAAAACCCACCTGACTCCAAATATATTTCATAATTGTAAAGCTACTCTTCTTCTAATTTATTATATTTTTATTATTATATACTTAAAAAGGAATTTGTTGTACAGTGTACTCCAAAGCATCTTACGTGAAAGCTCTGCACATCCAAATTAATCAGCTGTTTCCTTTGCAAATATATTCTTGCTTTCAAAGCCTGACTTCCAATGTGCAAAGCTGTCACCACCCTAATATGCCACTGCTGTGGCATGTGTACTAATAGCATTTAGAGTAATGAAGTGACTTTTTTTGGGAAGACCTAACTTGACTCCATATTCTGAAAGATAGGCACAATCTGCATTCAGTGCTGCCATTTAAAATAAAAAGTAAAATATTACGACAGAAGATGCAAAGCAGAGATTATTGCACAGGCAAAAGAATGGCACAGAATATTAAGTTCCTACAGAAATTAACATCAAAATTAGCATAGCCATGACGTCTTTAAATTCTTTCCATTTCACAAAGTCGCTCTGAATTACACGGAGTTTTTGCTAAAGGCGCAGCTGGCGCGTTGTTGTTCCTGGGATGCAGATGCATATTAATGGCTGCTTGAAAAGGATAATAGTATATCAGAAATAATCAATGCATTCTTTTCCTCCTGCTCAAGAGGTTGTCAGTGTGTTCCCCCCACACACACTGCCGTTTGCTGTCTTGAGAACAGGAGGTCAGGACTCCTGATCACAGGATCAGGACAATGCCTGCACAGGCTGGTGCAGGAGAACCTTAGATGAATTAAACCCATGGCTGTTTCTCCAGGGTGTTAGAAAGAGCAGCTGCATATCAGAAGTGCTAGCATACTGTAAGCTACCAGAAAAATTCAATGCAATTACCCTCTAAAGAACCAGCAGCAACCAAAACCATATTGTAATCTTCCACTCTGGAAAATTAAACTTTAGAAATGGCTGGTGTCAGGCTTCTCAGGCCAGTTCAGTCATAAACAACTGTGCAGGTCTTATTATTTCTGTTGTAATCCTCCATTTGTGATTTATAGCACTTTGCTTAAATCTGAAGAAACTGGAGATTCAAGGATAGTGTTTAATGTCATTACTTGAGCGATACAATTGCCTTGGCTTCATTCTTTTAAAGACCTCTTACAGATGGCTCACAGATTACTTACATAAACCTTAGAAAAATAAAGAGTTCGTGTTCATGATGTCTGGGTCTCACTTTTGCAAGGCTGTTTGAAGAGGCTGCAAGTGTTTGATTCAGAAAGCTCAGGCACAGAAATGGTTTCCAACTGTGCACGCGGGGCTAAAGGGCTGCAAGGGTCACTTCACAGTAAAGCTGAACAAGAATGACACTAAATGTAATTCAGCTCTAAAACAATTCCTTCTCAAAGAGGCTTCGCTCTCCTTTCTCAGGCTGGGGTAAATGCTTGAAGGTCGGGAGGCCACAGTGCTTGTCAGTGCATTCAATGCACATTAAAAAGACAGGCTATTAAGGAAAGGTCTCTGACATTTACTTGGGAGCCAACCCTCCCCTCTTCCAGTTGTCCCCTTCCCCAGTTTCAACACATTCTCTAATTAAGCATCAATACAATGCAATGTAATTGATGTAGTAGTCATTACTGGGAATTGCCCATTCTCCTATCAAATCAGAGTGCACAGAAAGGGCCGTGTTTGAAATGGGTGAACTTAATTGCCCGATGGTCCCCAAGAGGGTTGTACAAACAGATCAAGACATCACACACACACAACTGATCTCAGCTGTGACACAAGCTTTTTGTCACTCCCTCATCCATCTTTGCTTACTAGGGATAATGGTGGCTGGAGTCGACACCGGACAATTTAATAAATAAGAGCATTGGATGTGTTTCAAATGAAGCATCCCAGAATGCAGGATTTAGTGACATTTTGATTAAAGGTTCATACATAACAAAGGCTTTTCATGAGGCAGCTGCTTAAAAGACAATCTATTTGAGCAAAAACAGAGCAGAGTAGCTGGTATCCCTTGGCAATTTACTGTGAAACATTTGTTTGCTTCACAACGATCTGGTTCACAATCATTGTCCCTGCATGGTTGGTTGATTAAATCAGTATCTCTAGCAGTCATTACAGAGAGCAAAGGAAAAAAAAAGTCAATTGCTAAAGTAATGCCCTTTTGTGTTATGCTAAACAGCTATGTCAGGAAGGTGCATTCCTTTTTCTTTTCCAGCACCTTGTTCTCTGTTTCCACCTCCAAGTATAAAAAACTGGGGTTTTATGTTACAGAGTCATAAATAGTATTTGATTAATAAAAGTGTTAATCCAGAACAGTGGTGTTAGCTGTTCTGAAGGGACTGCACTACCAACAATTTAGTAAACAATTACAGATTCACTGATACTCACCTAGGAAAGTACTGAATTAATAGGAAGGAAGGAAGGAAGGAAGGAAGGAAGGAAGGAAGGAAGGAAGGAAGGAAGGAAGGAAGGAAGGAAGGAAGGAAGGAAGGAAGGAAGGAAGGAAGGAAGGAAGGAAGGAAGGAAGGAAGGAAGGAAGGAAGGAAGGAAGGAAGGAAGGAAGGAAGGAAGGAAGGAAGGAAGGAAGGAAGGAAGGAAGGAAAAGAGATATAAGGGTTTACAAATAGAAACAACAACAGTAATTTGAATCTGATCATGCAAAGAACACAAGCCACTCTCCACCTCAGGCTTCCTCTCCCATGCTGCAATCTGCAGTGTGACACGTAAAGAGATGCCTTGGTTCCAACCTGGGTTATCAGAAACAGCTACAGAATATTTAAAAGGCACAGATAGGAAGTATTCAGGCAACAGAAAAGAAGAAAATAAGAAAGAGCTTGACAAGCAGGGAAAATGTCAACTCTGGGGGATCATGCTGCATTTATTTAGGCCTGGCTGGGTGTCAGTAAGTAGAAGGGAGTAATAGATGGCAGGGACAGAAAGGGGGAATGAAGGGACAGCTCTTAGCTCTTGCATTACAAAAGCACAAACTAAATAATTGAATTGCTTAATTTGGATAGATCGTTGTGAATGAGAGCATTTCAATTTATTTTAAATTTTATTTATAAAATGCTACCCTAGGCAGTTTCCAAATTGCTTAGTGCAAAAGCTGTCGATACAATTAGAGGAAGATGAAGGAGTCTTTTAAGCTAGGTGCAGTTTCTGCATTTCTCTTCATTGTCAGGACCGCAATAAAATTTTGCTGTGACAACATACCAGATTCCAAGGATACACTGAATGCCTCAACAGCTCTGAATATGTAACATTCTCCAGATGGGAGGGAAGGCAAAAACTTTTGTACAACTGTGTTCATGAAGATAGCTCTGAAACAGCAGAGACATCCATACCTTTGCCAGACACTCATGCACAGTGTCACAATCTGTACACTTACCTTCTCCATAAGCATATTTCTCATAATTTTCTTTTTACTTTTCTCTACATCTGACATGTTAGGCTGGTGGTTTCTATATCAAAGTTCTTTCTTACCTCTTCCATTACATGCACATGAAAATAAAATTCACACCATGGTAAGGTGTTTGCCATTTGCTTATTTCAAAATACTCTCTCACACAGAGGTATTTTTCACGAATTCATAGTACCTGAACACCTTACACATTGGGTAACTAAAATAAAACTGCCTGCAACCAAACATTAACCCAATTAGCTGAATTTTGTCAAAGATTCTAGTTAGACTGCATAGAAATAAGGAATCAGGCCTCAAAATCAAGGGTTTTGAAATGTATTTATTCTTACATGTAATATTCAGAGGATTTTTATTTTACCTTGACTTTAACTGGGTAATTTGAGAGAGCTGACAATGGTCCTTTAAGTATTAGCCCAGCTTCAGGAGGTACTTAAGGCAACCAACCCCCTCACTGATTTTATTGTCTGAAAGCAGTAACAGGCAGGTACTTTGTGTGCAGACAAGGTATGTTAATCTGGCAAGAACTAAGAGTGGTTTGTTTAGCTGATACACCTTTAGTGTTCTGTTACATGATTAACTCTGTAGATAGAGGTTCTATCTGCACTGTAACTTTACACAGTGCTTAGTGCTACGGAGCACAGATGACATCTCTGAATGTTTTCCTAGAACAAGGTTGAGGTATTTTTCGGTGTCTAAGGACTCTGTGTACCCAGCCTCCATTACATTAATGAAAATTTAAGAAACTTTTGTGTGATCTGCTTTAGATTCTTGCTGTAGGCTTTCTAAATTTTGCATTTAGAAGTTTCTACCTCTTACCATTGTGTGGTTAAGTCAATTGCTTTGGGCTTTCTGAGCTGCACCTAAGGATTGTATCATGGGGTACATAGCACAAGAGCTTTCACAAGCGTCTAAATCCCCATGGTTGTCTGGCTAAAAAACCCATTCCTATACTAAATTGTCAAGCTGCCTCTCTCAACAAAATCTGCCTCTCAGATTCAAGTGAGAGTTTGAGAATGGACCAGTCTACCACATCCACAACCACCCGATCGGTGTGGCTATAGAAGAGGGTAAACAGAGACATCTGATCAGCCTCCATTTGCAGAATTAGCATGTCCTTTTTGTGTACTAGCAATCATGATTGCAGAAGGCTATCTGGAAAGCATTCTGAGATCAACTGATGTTTAAAAGGCCCTTAGCGCACAACAAAGTAGCACAATCAAAATTTTATCCATTTATTCCCCTTTCTAAGCATGTCGCTGAAACATAATCTCTTTTCATTTAGAATAGAGTGCAGTGCTATGTGAGATCTGTTGCCTGCAGTACAACTGATGATACTTTAGATAAGAAGGATGAGATAGCTTTCAGTCTTACAAAGGTAACAGACCACTTTAATGAAAGTTTAGAATTTGTGTTTAATATTTCATCAACTTAATACTTTGATTTATGTAGGCTACTGTATGTCCTCAAAGGGAAAGACGAGAGTACTTTCACAGAAGAGCATTTGGGGAGAAAAATGTTGACATTTCTAGTCAAGTTAAACTCCTAATTGTGTATAAATCTTTTATAGTTCTCCTGTTTCTCTGAATAAATTACTTTCGCATTGCAACAACAGAATCAGGCATTTATAAACTGTGGTTTATGATAAAAACTCATCACAAAACACTAGCTTCTCATTATTTCCAGTACAGGAACAGCACTAGTATCAGACGTCGAGAAAAGCATTACTGCACATACAATACAGGTCTATTATCATGTTCTTCAGCTCTGTAGAAATCCTTTATTCAGGCAGTTCATAGCAGTTATTCATAAAACAAATGGAGGCAAAAAATGAAAAGGCCAAAGAAGAACAGAGAAATAGATTTAAGCACAAAAGTAATGAAATTCTCAGAGATGGTCTTAGATTTGGGTATCTGCACCCTAAGTACATAGTGTTAGCTGAGAAGAAAGGTTCATGTATACAAACTTTAATATCACAATACAAGGGTTTTCTCCATACACACTCTCTTTTTATTGCATACAGCAATGAGATATTGAAAATGAGCTGTAAAAGCATCAGATGGCTATCGGCTTTCCTATGAAAGCAGGGAATTGGCAGCTCAGTTACCATACCCTTGACAATGCTATACACAAAATAATCAAGTGGCACGTTCTGGACTATCAAACTGTAAAACTTGTCACTATTCACTGTTATAATGAGATTGCAGTATTCTGTCTTCTGCACTTCTGATGGGATACCCTGAAATTGTCTCTTGCTCCACCTAAAATTATATAATGTTTAGCAAATGCACATTTATGCCTTTGACTGTTGACTTTTGCCCCGTCCTTTCAAATGCCAATCCAAAAAGCATGTCAGCACAAGGAGAGTCACATCATCATTCACACAGTCCATTGGTAGTGGTCTCGAGGAGGGAAAGTGGGCAGATTGACTTTGTTCCCACAAGAAAAAAGTAAGTGACCTATGAAATGTGAAGTTGACCTTTTATTTGTTATCAGTCATGTGGACAAGTGAAAGGGACCACCCTCTTTGTTATGCTTATTGGCCTTTTGTCAACACTACAAGCTCCAAATAGGTATTTCCTGAAAGGCTAAACAAATTACAACTGACCTGCCAAATCATAAAGGAAATCATGGCAAATCCATGAAAAGAAATTGCCATGGTCAGGGGCTCGCTAGACTCTTGGGCAAGAAAGTGGGAGCAGGAATATCTTAGTCCTGCAAACCTCTAACCTCTCCAATCCCCTAATATTCAGAGTGAAGCAGCAAGCAAAGCCATCCAGCGCAGTGTTGTCTCTCCACATCCACTCAAATCAGCACTCAGTTAATGCAGTAAAATCGGTGTCTCATGCTACATAATTCTGCACTAGGCTCCTGCTGGAACAAGTTCATTGGGTTTAGCAGCTTCCACAGCAGGAGTGACATAGCAATACCAAAAGCCAAGTCCTACTCTTCCATTGTGAAAAATTGCCAGTAACCAGCAAGGCATTCAAAATTTCAAAAGAAAAGCCAACAAATAGCTTTGTATGTGGTTATATTTAAATTATAATCCATTATTTCTTCTGAAAGCTATCTGATCATGGATATAACAAGATGTTCCCTGATCCTTTCCAAGCTTGCCTCTCCCACAAGCACAGGACAACTCAGAAACAAATAGTTCTCTGATTTCCCCATGACACCTTCAAGCACTCCAGGCAAGATGATCCCATGAAATGGACTCAACTGATTCTTCCAGAGCTGTGTCTACTCACACCTCCTCCAGGGAAATACAACTCACTTTACACAGTCAAAAATTTAGCAATGGATTTCTCATACAGGTTGGTTTTGGTTTTTTTTAAATTCATAGCACCATGCCAGAAAGCCTAGCAACTGGAGAAGTGCTGAGGTTAGCTGTCTGAATCCAAAGAATGGCTCATCCAAACTATGGCTCTATTTTACACAAAATTCTAAAGATCCTCATGCATTGGCTCATGCCCTCTTCCAATACTTCTCAGCTTTTATCACACAAATACCATTTAGCTCATTGGTTTAGCCACATGCTGAACATACTCCCAAACTCCAGCTACCAGCAAATGGCATGAATTTCATTTGTGCCGTGTGCTTTCACATTCCTATTTAGATGTTTCTTGGTGTGCACATCTGCTGCTACAGGTGGATTTTGTAGACTTCTGTGAATCCTTTGATAGTCATTTCTGTGACTGTGCACAGCCTACTCAATAGTTTAAGTGCTTAAACAGCCATATACTCAAGTTTCCATTACTTACGAGACACGCATACGGTAGACTTTGTGTTTTTTAAGACTCACGTAACACTGCCTTAGCCTTAAGCAAAGAAAAAATGGATGCTATGACAGGTTCCTTTCAGCCAAATTCTATTAATCCAGTAAAACTCTTACTGCAAATAATTTCACTGTTTAAGGGCTTAAATAATAGTATTCTTTCACTGCACTCATTGAAGCCTATCTTAAGAGGGAAAAAATGTGTTACCAGCAGGTATTTCAGTAAGTTATTTTTATTTTTTTAAAAATTATTTTGAAAAAGTTAAAGCAAACTTACACATGAGCTCCAGGCAAAACCTAACCATTTGCGTTCTCCCTAAAAATATTTTAAACAAAGTGAAAGGAGGAAGATTTTAAAAAAAAAACAACCCAACAACAAAAAAACCCCAGAAAACAAACAACAAAAACAAATCTGGTAGTAGAGACTGGCTCTTGTTGAAAGCAAGTACATAATTTCTCTGTCATGTGTACTTTTTTCGCATAGCTCAGTTTCTAAAAGACGGAAAGCTAAAAAATACTTTCACCAACTGTCCACTTTTATTGGTTATCTACTGTCTTCACAATCACGATTATTTCCATGACTGTGCAAAATCAATTGCTTTAAGTAAAAAGCCACTCTAACTAATGACACACATTAAAATTGCATCACTAAATAAGGAAACAGCTCGAGGAAAATCACAGCACATACCCAAAATGCTCAACATAGTCTTTGTGTGTTAGCACTAAACAACCAGAATTCCTTGCAACAGAATGAACACTTCACTGCACGAAGTAAAGCCATCCCAAATATGGAGCTTGACATGCTGGAACCAACTAAACAACAGTAATTGCAGCTTCCGCTTGAAATTCTTTTGGGAAATTTGATGAGCTTCAGTTTCAGTACCACAATGAAAAACTAATACTTCAGGAATGAACAAGGGAATGGAATAATGAAGTAATGAAAGAAAGGGCATCAGGGGACTTGGGTTTTTCCCCTCTTTATTGTGGGCCTCCTAGGCTACAAACAGCAAGAGTCTGCTATAAAATTATAAACTTCTTCAAATTATATCGATTCCAAAGAAACACAAAGTAGAAGGATGGAGGGAGGAAAGGCTATGAAACCTTGCTTTATTTTTTCATCACTTTCAAAATGTTCATTGACGTCAGTAATGTCAGGATTTTCCAAAGAAACAACAGTAGATTTAGAAAATGTCCTGAGTAACATCACTGAAATAGAAGCTATGCTTATATTCAAAAATAATGTGCCACACCAGGAGCAAATCTGGTGAGCAAAGCAGTTTTGCTGAGGACCAGATGCCCAGACCACATGCACTTGGGTCATTTTACTTTAGACTTCGTTATAGTTTGGTCCTGTAGATTGAATGCCTGTGAGCAGTTCAGGAATGTTATTCTGTTCTTCAAGTACAACTTTCAGTTAATTTTTGCCTGGAATAAAATTTGTGTGCACCAAGGTAACTTTGCAATGTAAATCCAATGTGGACATTCCTGATATGAACTAAAATCTTAAACATTCCAGAATCTACATCTAAAATCAGCAAGCTCTTGCAATAATATTTGTATTTCCCTTTCTCACAGTCAAGAGAACTTCCAATGCTATTCATCCTTCATTTGGAAATAACTACTTTTTTTTAAATCAAGAATTACCACAAAATAGTTGGCAACATAAAAAATTAATTTTTATACTCACTTTACACCTTTATTCCTGATTTTCATAATGGTGACCTTCAAGCAATCACTCCATCAAATCATAAATATATCAAAATGCATTCAACTACTGGTAAGAACATGAAATTTTAGAAGGTTTGTCTCAAGTACCAGAACTGCTGTGTAGCTCAGAGGTACATTGTCTTGTTCATAAACGAGGTTGTTAGAGGATGTTTTATGTGTGTTTTACGATAATTTATGGTGGTGGATATTTGCATTCAAGTGTTCATGTAGGACAGTGGCCACTGGATGGGTATAGGAATTCAGCAGACAATGTTCATTACAAAATTATAAAATACTTCTTACAGCTGTTTTTCAAAGGTTTTTTAAACGTGATGCAATTATATGCAGAAAAATTAAAAAATATTTCTAACCTGCAGTAGCAAAAAGGAACTACATAAGAAATGTTAGTATTTTCGCAGTAGTTTTAAACAAATCTCTGAGTTCTTTAAATGCGTGCATATGTCTGTCTATGTATCTGCATATACACACATAACTTTAAATATAAACACTTTACAGAGAAGTCTTTTGCAATGATTCATGAATACATCAAAGGATTAATTCCCAATACATTTTAGCAGTAACAGAAGAATGTAATATTTACATATCTCAAATTCAGTTTTTCTGGAAGTTGTTCAGAAATAAATATGAGTAGTTAATGGATATAGTTCCACTATTTCTCACCCTCTGTTTTTAATAAAATATTTTTTCTCTACTCTCACAAAAGGTACTTAGAAAAACAATGCCATTATTACCTTTTAATGTGTGTCAAACCACTGCTGTAAACAAAGCCACACAAATTTGTAGGGGGGGGGGATTTAGAGAGACATACCTTTCAATAAGTCACTCTATCAAGAGAATAAGGATCTAATATTTTTGTATTAGAATATTAAAAATCAATTTTAATATTTCCCTGTCCTTACCTTACTCCTTAATCACTTGAAGTGTTCTGTATAAGAACAGTGATGTATCTGCATGAAAACCACAAAAGGTAACAAGAAAAAATAACTTGCACCTTCCCACATGGAACCAATTTCAGACCTACAGATCAAATCTACAATTAATAGAGCAAAGAAAAGAGTGGCAGTATCAGCTTCCCTGCACTAGCTAATAAAAATGGCCAAATTTCTACGCAGCAGCGCATGTATCCATCCCACTATGTATTTCCTGCTCATCCCATACACAAGCTCCACTCCAGGCATTAGAAATCCAGTGCAAAGAAGAGCTATGTGGCAAGAACCAGAGACCTGCAATGCAGACTGGGGAATAGATTTTTGCTACTCTTTCAGCCTACATTTTCTTATACAGATTATTCTGGTGAACAAAAGAGTCATCTAGGGGCACAGTTTGAGCTGTGAAATTAGCAGCTTAATGAAGAAAAGGGAAGAGCTCTAACATGCTTTAAATTAACTAGCTTTACAAAGGTGTTGAAGCACAGATAAAATTACCTGTGCTATAAAAATATTGCTAAGGCAATTTCTAACACACTATTATAACATTTGTGTCTATATAACAAATCAGAGCAGTGCTCCCAAAAGCCAGAATAGGTTGCATTTGTATCACAGCTAATAAAGCTTTGCCAGATAGGGAAGAACCTAAAACTTAATTTATTATGATTCTTTTAATTTTCTTCCTGAAAAGAACAAGGATATTCCATGGCCAGGAGGGTGTCCTTTAAATCAATGCAGGGATTTTAAGCATTATCATTATTTTCCACATCTAGTACTGAGGAGAACCCATAGCAGATTTTCATGTGGAGAACTTAAAAGGATGAGGAACTTAATCTCCACGTCAGCAAAGTACTGAAAAAAACACTGACATCTTACAAGATTATCAAATTAAGATAATGAAGCAGATAAGGTGTGGTACAGGAAAGTTCATACTTATATGAATGAGGACTCAAATATTACACAGGGTTTGAAGTTAAGCCACAGAAATAAATGAGAGACGAGCCAGGAGAAGGAGGCTTGGAGGAACACGGCACACAGTGGTAGTAAAAAGCAGCTTGCTGACTTGGACAGATATTGCTCTGGGGCTCTACAACATGCTACAGCAGCAAACACTGAATTTTATTGTAAATAATTATTTCTTCTGCAATAACATGTGGGAAGCCATAAACCACATTATCTGACACCAAAACCAGGGAGTACAAAGATCATCTCTGTCAGCAACAAGTCATCAATAAAAGTGCGAATCTTCTTGGGAAATTCTGCTTCCAGCTGGCTGGAGAAGAGCCATTTCCACCCTCAAACCTGTGTGAGCCCTGCCTGATGGCCAGGCTGTCACCGCCTGCGTCCCCAGTGAGCCAGCCCAGCCCTGCTGCTGCCAGGGAGCTTTCTGTTCCAGCAGAGCGAGCCTGTGTTTGCCCACACACACAGTCACAGCCCGAGGAACACCTCGGTCATATGCAAAACTCTCATGTTTCTGTCAGCTTTTCACACCTCAGGTGCGAAACAGAGCTGCCATGTGTCAGGCACGTGACATGCAAAGAAAAATATCCTTACAGGGGAATACCTGAATGGCTCTGGCAATACAACTGTCTCACATCGTTTCACCCTCTCGGCAGAGGATTTTGGAAATCTAGCAAGAGAGAAAGCACCAAACAGATATCAGTAACAATGCAGATGTTTAGCAGTTAGGGAATATATTTAAAACCACACAAAACTTAATGTTTGCAAAGGGTTAACTCAGATCAGAGTTTGGCCCAGAGGCTCACAGCTTCGTTAATTATTACAAGCATTATAAACCTTGAGAAGCGGTGCCTGGCTTACTAAAGATATTTTATCCACTCTTAATGTTAAATAGAAACTCAGTAAGTTGGTTTTTTTTCTTGGTGAGTACAATAGCGTTCAAAGTGAGAAAAAAAAAAGAAAAAAAGAAAATACCCTGCCAGAAATCTGCACCTCAAGCAAGATAACCACTCCGTTAACAAATTACTCCACTGGAACCTCACCATATGTTGCTTGCACAGTACCTGTTGATAGTTAGGCTTCAGGCAGCCACAGAGAGATTTAGGGAATCTTGATGCTGCAGCAGAGGTGTAAAACTTTTATTAAATACCATATTTAGGAAGATGACCTTCAAGCAAATTGCCTGGCACACACACTCACCCTCACGCAGTGTGGTCTTGGCAAGCCAGAGCCCCAAGACAGAAATACTACTGAGTGCAGAATAAAACTTCAAGAGCAATGACTTTTTTCTGTCTTTCTAGAACCTGTGCCAATGTTTTACTTGTCCCGGAAGAGTAAGTGTGAACATCACCTCTACCCATTTAATTTTGTCTTTCTGGCATCAATTCCAAAGAACCTGTAGTTCATCCAGCTCAGAAATCAGCAGCTTCTTTATCGGTGAAGAGACGATACTGCAACTCTCTAATATTGGCCCTGTCAGAATCCCATAACCTGTGCCCTGAAAAACCATTTCTAGAGGCAAAGGGACATTCAGATCAAAGCGCTGTTCACTCCTTCCTCTGTTTATTGAGAGAATCATGCTATGTCCTCTGGGTGTAGTGCATCCATTCTGTTATGGGACTGATGGGGGTAATGCAGAGCTCCCACTCTCCTCTGCTGCTGGGTGGAACCAGCAGGGATTTGGCTCAGGGACTAACAGGGGTTGTGGTTCCCAGGGAGAATATACCTTCATGTTATAGGAAATAGCCAAACCTTCCATCCTCATCACATGCAGAAGAATAACGTGCTCTCTACTGCATATATAGGCAATCGCTCTTTACATTTCTGCCTTCACATAGGAATTTTTCTAGAAGTGATAAATCGAGTTTGCTTGGAAAAATGTCACAAAAATTCATTAGCACACTGTAAAAGACATGCAATATCTGGACATTAATTTCATTAAAACCTTTGCACAGAGACATTTCTGACAGTTATTTAGGTTTAAAAGTTTATTCCAAGCCCTTCATTTACAGATAATATTTATTCATTAAAGATAATGAAGAATTATAAAAATTAGAAAGTCTTAGCTATAAACAACATTAAAAAAAAAACAAACTGACATATTTTTAAATCTTAGAATTTATTGTCAAAGTTTCTGTTAATTCCTTTCCATCTTCACTGGTTTTTTTGCCACTCTCAGTTATGTTCTACTATATGCAATGTAAAGTAAAACATATCAATCTAAAGAGCAGTTTAATTTTAAGAAGTTTAATAAAAAAATAATTCTACCCTATTTATTATTTTCAAATAGGTATCTATTCACCTTCAGCTGTCAGCTTGGACTGACTATTTCCGTTTATCTGGGGTTTTTTCACTAAAGAAGGAAACCTAAAAATCGAACTGGGAGGGAGAGTTGAATATAAAGAAATTCCTACCAAAATTCTTTGGACAACAAAGTAATTATTTCCAACTTACTATTACACAACAGTTTAACTCCTGTGTCATTTGATCAAAAATATACCGATTTCATGATTTGTCAGAAAATAAATGACATATTGCTTCTGCTTATTTCTGTCTACAATTGTGCAACATGACATGGAACTTATTCATTTTTCTGTTGGGAAATTTTTTGTTTTTTACTATGAATTCTTATCCCCAGAATTAACTTTTGTTTCTTAGAGAGTCTAACACATAAAGCTTTGCATCTTACACATTTAGTGCTTGTCTTATATAAAGCCCTGTGGTCAAAGTCAAGATACATTTACAAGTTAGATCTTTCTGATTCCCAGGACACTGCAAACTTGTATCACCATTCTGAAAAGCACATATATAAGAAACTTCTGCAAGTCTCAGTGATAGATAAAAGAAAACATGCTAATAAAATAGAGACAGAAATAAAAAAAGGGATAAATAGGGGCATTGTGGTGCTCAGGCTCCGACAGCCAGAAGAACAATCAGGACAGATTACTGGCCTCTTCTCTTTCAGCCTCTTCAACACAAGACTGGCTTGAAAAACTGATCTTATTTAAAGAGGCTGAATGGAAATAAAATGCATACTCCATGTGGGTAATCACTGCTCTCTTCATCCTTTGAGTCTGAGCCCCTGCTGAATTATGTCCTTCAGCTGGTCAGGAAATCCACTAATGAAACACAGCCCCAGAGCTGGAGGAGGGGTCGTGTGCTGACTACAGAAATTCCCGTGTGAGGTGTCACATGAACCAGAAAGTGAAAATAGGCAGCCACACTAATCTGTGCTCTAGGTCACCATTCTACCTGCTGCCAGTCTTAACAGCCTGCCGGTACAAGTATTTTAAGTTCTTTATAATTTTTCCAGGAAAGGAGAAAATTTAGGTCATATGATTATGAAATTCACCGTCACACCATCAATATATCAGAGCGAATTTCATCCCATCCTCCAAGAAAAGTATTATGGGGTCATTGTAATGATAGTGCAGGCTCTGTTATGAAATACATGCAACACAAATCTCCACCTACACTTGGCTCCTACCCCGTTGAACTCACATGGAAGACACGGCCCAAGGAGAAAACAGTCACCTAATTATGTTACTTTTGTTCTCATTATTGATGTTTTGTGGCAAAGTCACACTCTTGGGCCATGAGCCATACACTGCTGTTCCCTGCCTGCAGTTATGTCATCTCTGTGGCACCAGAGTGCTCCTGTTTCACAGTACCCATGGATGGCAAGGAGCTGTTTTGATCTTGCAGATGGGGGATAAGTAAAATAAAATATTGCAATAATAAAGATGATGATGGTTGATGGAATTTATTTTGCATAATATGTAGGTCTTTACAAATTACTCTTGCCAGTGGTTGTCTATTCCACTCTATTCTCTCTTATGATCTAAAACCTTTTTGCAAATATATTTCCCTCCCTCCCTTCTCTTTAGTTTGAAGACAGATTTTTACCACTTTCTTCTGGAAACCTGTAAACCCCTTTCCCTGTTTATATCATTATAAAGGTGTTTATATATAGACCATGATGCTATGAGTACAATCTTTCCTCTTCTGGAATATGTATACTTAGTTTTTTTAACCCTTTCCAAAGACTTACACTCCAAAGTTTAGATTTTTAAAAAGATCCTTGTATTTTCTCTGTTTCTTTCATACTCACATCCTTCTTAACAATATGCAGAGAGAAATCAAATGCACTACAAAGGTGTCTACAAGTCCACATTTAATGTCTCAAATTTGCATGTTCTATGATCAAGATTTTTCTAAGAGTGTAATTAATTCTGAACAGGTATGCAAGACATGGCAAAATAAATTGATTTTCCAAACTGGCTGAAAGGCCACCTTTACAAAAGCCTAACCTCAAAAACAGAAGCCCAGAAATGCTTTGGAAATGTATAGATGCTTATATAAATACTTCATTTCATTTCTGAGACTTTTTTCTTTCCATCCAGAAGAATTTTTGTTTCCTGTAATGTCGTACTTATCCACCTCCTATCAGCTGCCCTTTTTCTGCCTGTCAGTAGCTTCCAAATAGCTCTTCTCTCAAAATTTTTTATATATTCTTCTATCTTCTTCT
The DNA here is from genome assembly GCA_036630365.1 of Acanthiza pusilla. NCBI lineage: Eukaryota > Metazoa > Chordata > Aves > Passeriformes > Acanthizidae > Acanthiza > Acanthiza pusilla. The sequence goes on from JAXCHO010000079.1 coordinate 43,704,263, forward strand.
CTCAAATAGATTATTTTTAATGAATTAACAATGAGAACACTGCACAGATCTTCTAGACTTTGCAAAACACTGTGCAGCAAGGTCAGCTTTCTTCATTTGGTACTGTCTGAATGCTCATGGCACCTAAATGCTGTTTAAATGGATGATTTTAGACTTCTATTATGCATCTTCCTATCAATTCCTTCTTTCATTTTCTTTTGCTAAAAATGACTAAATTTAATTCAGAATATTTGCTTAACAGTATTTCTGGCTACTTCCATAATACCAATTAAAATATTCTGTAATAACTCCTGACACTGTTTACATATTTTTCCAGAACAGAGCAATTACTTGGTATCTCCCCAGGTCAACCTCTGTTCTAATTTTTTTTTTTCTTTTTTATGTTTTTTCCCGTTCACTTAAAATACCAAGTATTTGTTCTGACACTTAAATTGTGATGGTTTTGGGTGGACTAGAGTTATTATTTTTCATAGTAGCTAGCAGGGGGCTGTGTTTTGGGTTCATGCTGGAAACAGTGTTGGTAATTCAGGGATATTTTATCTATTACTGAGCAGTGCTTGCACAGCATTGAGGCTCTTTTGCTCCTCACCCCACCAGAGAGGGGGCTGGGGGTGCACAGGTATTTGGGAGGGGACAGGGCTGGGACAGCTGACTCTGACTGACCCACAAATATCCCAGACCATAAGGAGTCATGCTCAGCATAAAAACAGGGGAGAAGAAGAAGAAAGGGAGGAGATGTTTGAAGTCATGACATTTGTCTTGCCAGGTGACCACTGAACATGACGGAGCCCTCCTTTCCTGGGGATGGATGAACACCTGCCTGCCCACGGGAAGTGGGGAATGAATTGTTTTGCTTTGCTTTGCTTTGCTTTGCTCTACCTATTAAACTGTCTTTATCTCAACCCATGAGGTTTCTCACTTTTACTCCTCAGATTCTCTCCCACCCCAGCCAGTGGCAGTGTGAGGCTCAGTTGCTGGCTAGGGTTAAACCATAGCAATCCACAGATTCAGAGGCTGTCCCTTTAGAAATCTAAAATATCTCCTGGCTGGAGCTGCATTTACAGACTGTGGAAGTCTAACTAACTAACGTTCCCTTTATACTTCCTCGGGGATATGCAAAGGTGACAGTTTGACAACTGCTTGGGGATAATGAAGTTCAAAGGCTCTGAGGTTGGGGACATGGTTGGCTGATGAAATCTCTTCTATTAACCCATGCTCTTAAAGATATACATTAAAATCACAAGAGTTGGAATTTGTGTTTAGTTTTCAGGATGCTGTTTGACCAAGCCTTTTTAAGTTTTGCTGCTGTAGGCCCTATACTCTTCGAGGGGTATTTTTTATCCTATTTTACCATTACTTGAAATTTTCTAAGTACAGAATGTGAATCCTTTTGTATGTCTCAACTGCTGTGATAATGTGCCATCTCCTTCTTTTACTTTCGCTCTTTTCTCCACTTATAGTAAATTTTTCTGTACAGTCTTTTGAGACACAACTGTCAGACATGTGCAGCTATAATGTCTACTGTTTTTAAAGTCTTACTGATTACTAAAATTGGTGTGATAAATGTGCTCCTTTCGATAAGTTTATAAACTCCGAAGAAGAAAATGCATATTAAACAAACAAAAAAGCTGAGTTGCATTTATGGTTCAGTCATTCAAGAAATATTATTTTTATAGTCTTTGCCACAGCAGCACATTCATATAAAAAACCATCTTGATTTCTGTACTACAAAAAATCTGAATGTTTCTGTATAATGGTTAAGTCTCCAATTAGACTACTCAGCTGCTCAGACTGAGGTACAATTTTAGTATGACAAAGCTTCTGGCACATTTTTTGTATTGGATTTTATTTCCAAAAGAAATTTTTTAAAATGTAAATAAATTGTTTGATCCAGGCTCAAATTGCAAGCAGATCAGATGAGCTGCTTCCTTAATAGTCTGCCATTAAATCTCATTATATTTACAATGGTTTTTTAAAAAATGGCCTCATTCTCTTGACTGGACTCCACAGCCACCTATCAGTCTTGATCCACGAGGAACTGTCATGAATTTAGCAGCAACAGCACAGTCCAAGAAGAATTGCAGGACCACTGCATGCCTGAGGAAGATGACAAGCTGAGAGTGAATAAATCCAGAAGTAGGTACCAGAACACTAGTTTTATGATCAACTGCCTTCCAGTGTAAATGGAACAGAGTGCTTCTTCTGTCTTTTATTTATCTGTGGAGAAAAGGTGCTTAATCTTTCCAGTTGCTGAAAGACAAGGAGAGGTTTCAGAGAAAAAGTGGCAGTTTGTGTGGGAATCTGTGTTTGGTAACACCTGAATCACACAGTGACTAATTTTTCTCACTACTAAGGAAAGCTTGTGTCATATAAATATACTTTTTGTTGAAGTTTTTAGTGTTGGTTCTAATGAAATTGAAGAAGTATTTATATATATACAGGCACTAGTCTATGAAACCTAGTTAAATAGTGCCTACTACTTTAAAATCTTTGTGCATTACAATCAGAAATTAATTCGTTTTTACTCTTTGCAGTTCAGAAGAGACACTCAAGGAAACCAAGTTCCAGTCTAAGGCTACAGAGGAAGCGCTTGGTTTTGGATGTCTGCAGATTCAGGCGGCTGTCATTGCTCCTTCCTTGCAGAGACAGAAGAAATATGTCCTTACAGCACAAAAGAAGCGAATGACTTTTTTTTGTCACGACGCTCAATGTCAGAGCTGGGCGAGAGCAGTTGCTGTGAAATTCAACTTTGTGTGTCACATGCTGGTTCAGGAATGAATCGCATCTGCCAGCTTCCTTTAGCGGCTAAGTTACATAACCAAGGCACCAAGGGCACGGCCAAGGTTCATCCCCTCTCACCTCTCACTGGTTTGTGCTCCCTGTGCAGGAGAAGGGAGCAGTGCTGAGAGGAACAGCCAGAGCACTGCAGAAACAGAGTCACAGCCTGGCTGGCTGGAGTCAGCTCACATCCGCAAGAGGTGACAAAGCACATTAAAAAAAGGGGACAGAAAGAGAGAGACAGCTCGTGACACCTTCCAGCAAGTATTTTGGAATGCCTCCAGCCATCCTTCAGAGGTGGCCATGTGCACGCCAGACACTGCACTTGACTCTCACAGCTGCCCTGCAATTGCTCTCCAGCAACATCAACAACACTTGCACCGTGTCCAGAACTGACACTCTGCTCTTGAAAGACTTAAGAATTACGGAGGGGCTGGGGGCCACTAAAATTAATACTTTTGTCAATGCTAGAAAGCATGGATGGAAACGGCTGAGGAAGCTCTCCCCGTGCTGCGGTTGTGTGCATTTCAGTGTGCATTTCAGTCCTTCTAGTCGTCAGACTGACACTTTGACAGGCAGCAAATGTCTCCTGATGAAAACCATTAAAAACATGGTGACTGTTTATGAAGTGTTATGTTTTGGCATGCCACCCTAAGCCACACTGTATCAACAGCTCCAGAAGAGATCCTCTTTGGGGCTCTTGCTGGAACTAGGAATAGAAAAATCTCTGACACCTCTTTAAAAAGTTGAATGTGGCACACGAAAAGCTAACACATAAAGTGCAGTGAACACAAAGCTGTGCTGTCTTGGCACCCTTTTTCAGCTGTCCTCTGAGAGCTACACAGCTCTGGAGTGCCAGGGCTGCAGTTCCAGGCAGTCCTTACATGGCCTGAAAGCCTGGGAGAAATACTGTCTGTTACATTGTGATGTATGGACAAACAAATCTCCCCCGAAGGACATACATTGGAAGCATTTGTGCTGCTGTGTGATTAGTGTTAATAACCTAACCTCTTAATGTGAAAAAAGCATATAAATAGTCAAAACATGGAAGTTACTTATACTTTTATATTAGGTTGTTAGCAATTTCAGGTATTTAGATTAAATTCCTTAATCCCAAGCTTAGTTTGAGCACAACTGATTCATAAGATCTTACAAACCTCTCCTTACAAAGACTAACTGCAAACTTGGGACACTCAAGGTATGGGACACAAACTTGCTGCACTGCAAGGTGGCAACTCTCCTTAGCAAGTGTCCCTTTAATTCTCCCCATCCTATCCCTGCAGTTACAAGGCATGTAAAAAACCTGTATGTGTTTGGACAAGCCACAGGTGGGAGTCTCTCTGTAAGTGCCCCACTAAGCATTTGCAGAGCCACAACTCTGGCATATGTACTTTTCCCTTAAGAGGATCATGCTGCTTGGGGATTTGCCACTGCTGTGCTTCAGCCACCGAGGGATTAATTCTTGAACTAGAAATGGGACTGCTGTGGCCAGAGAAGTTTTCAAACAAGGCAGTAAGTACAAAGGCCATCAATGGTTTAAGGTGTGTGGCTATTCAGGACAAAGAATATTCAACATTTTCCTGTGTTGTTCTCAATTTCCTTTCCCTGATGGAAGCAGGGCCCAGAAAGTTTACACACATGTATTTTATTTGTTCTGTATTTGTGCTTATTTGATGGGTTGGTTTACAGCTGCACCGATGTCAACACATCAGTTTAACATCATACACTGAACTGAGCAATTTTCCCAGGACAGAGACACACGCAGGTGTCAATTACAGCTAATTCCTGCATTTTTAGTTAAGTCTTCCCTGAAAAACAGACAGGGTGGTTCTTCCTATAAAGTTTTGCTGGGGAGAGCAAAGTTCATAGTGCATTTGAGATTTCCTGGCCTATATGAATGTAGAAATGCTGTGCACGTGTACATCACTGTCATAGGATTGGGCTAAATGTTCTAAATAAATCAAGTTAAATACTCAAGCTCTGGATCTATAAATTGTTTTTAAAAAGCACACATAATCACATTATATGCACACAGTTGTTTGCTGCTTTCTCTTAATACAGATCACAATTTCAATTTGTAAGACCTGTTTTCTTGAAGTACCAATTCTTTCATTTTCTTAGGAGAGGTATCTGAGTTTTAGCCTGGAATGGAAAAACTTTAGTGTATGAACAATAACTTTACAAAAAAGAACAAAGGTGTCAGAAGAGACCTAGGGTAGAGTTTTTTCATTAAAGAGCAATGATCCTAACAGCTAAACTAATCTCAATCTTCAACACAAAGAAAAACATTTAGAAACATAAGGTTTTAAAAATTCTTTTTTTTCCTTAAGAAAAGGAAAACAGGAGGCATATGTCTGACCTAGAGGTTCTGAGATCTGGTAAATCCTAAACCAGGAATTCCAGAAAAAATTATACCATGTAATTGCCACAGCGTAGGTTTGCACTCAGACATGAGGATCGCTGTTCTTCCTTGCTTCTTATAACCACCATCCTGCCCATCTGTTTTCTGAACCTTTTTACTTTGACAGCACTGGATTTGGCCTCTTCCATGAAACTCTTGCCATGAAGAATTCTATTTTATGGGTTACAAACCCAAAATACTGCTGCACTAGGAGTAGGGGAATAACGCCTCACAAAAGGATACTTTTGTTCAACATTACCTTTAAAAGCAGTGACTAGAATTCAGTAATGAGGATTTACATTATTTTCACGTTAAGAAATAAAATAGTTGATGTTCCCACAGCCTGAAGGTGTGAAATTGCTTAAATGTAAATTCTAGTAAAACAAGTACTATTATAGGAGAGTAGAGAAATCCTTTTAAAAACTATCCACACCTTTGAAAAGCAAACGCTTTGTTTGCTTAAGGAACTGCCATGCAGCTTGGGAGGAAAATTCTTATGTATCACATAAGATACAAGATCTCCATCATTTATACAGTTAGCTGTATGTCACAAGTTTGTTTTGAAAACAGTGAAGGGCTCCTTCTCTCTGTGGGAAAATCATAACTGACTGTGCTTTTGTCAGGATTTATACTTCTAATCTGTAACTCTGCTGTCTGAAAAAGCCTGAGGCTTATGCACAATCTTCCCGACTCTCTGGCCAAGTTCTAATGACCAGCATAGAAAAGGGAGAGAAAACCTACCTTGTTCCCAAAATATGCATACACAAAAGTGAGTGTCATTTCAGAAATTAGCTCAGCATAACAAATTATCCACTCTGCTTCTAGAGTTCCTCCTCTCTTTATTTGGACAAATGTATATTTGCGTCACTGTGTGCACTGCAAACAACCCCTACCTAATGCTACAGAGTGCCAGTGATTCTTTTTGTTCCATATATTTGCCACTCCAAGCACAATATTGCCAAGCACGTAACTTGACCAGTTGGTCTATTTTTACTAACAATCTTGCTCATTCTGCTCACAAAGTACCCTTACATCCTCTTTGTAACCCTCTTAGATACTTAATCCAGTTATAGGCACTGTTTCTTTTCCTCAACTTCATCCCAGTAAATAGATAAATGGATAGAAATATCAAAAGATAGATAGAGAGATAGAGAGATAGATAGACAGATTAAAAAGAGTTTTTATTAGAAAGATCGTTTCCTAACTCTTATAAATTACAAGGGGTTTTTTTTCTTATCTTTTTCTTGTGGCTGTTTTAGTATGAGTTTTCCTACACAAGCACTATTTTTATGATATAATACAAAATGGAAATATTTTCACATAATTCTGATATGGACCTGATTTCATGTTCTTGGGGGTTGATGGAAAAATCATTCAACTCACTTTTTTATTCTATTTAGAAAATGTATATAGAGTATGGAAACACAAAGGTGAAAGTAGAGGGTGTGGATTCTGGCCTGGATAAAGGGCAAAGAAGAACCATGCAGACATACAGCCACAACGCCACTGCATGTTGTGACAATGCTCATGAAAAGAGACTACCACCTTTTCTGTCTAGTAAACAGCAGGCTGGTAACATAAAATTCAGCAGAAAAGTTCTTCCTACTGTATTCAGTAAATGATGTGCCAAAAGCAGAAGGAATCTAGCCAGGTCTCTAGCAAGCTCAAAAAAAAGCCATAAAGCTACAGTGAAAAATAAATTTGGAGGACTGAGGAGAGAATGAACTCCTAGGTATTAGATGCACAAGTAGTTTTAAAGAAGCAATTCTGCCTTCCAACCTGGTGGCTCATACCATAGCAAAGATGTGTCTGCCTGCACATCTCAAACTGTAACAGCTCTGGTAGCTCATTATCAGCTCATGGCAACCCTGGTTTGCTCCTTTGTGAAGCCACAGATTACATGAGTTCACACTGAAAAATAATTGTTTTTTCTTGAACACAAAAACTCAAGCTAATAAGCAAAACTACTAAGCTTCAGTGGGTTCAAATTCTGATCTGTGAAATGTAAAAGAGCTTCCACCCAGAAGGCACATTAGATGCAGTTTGGATTTTTTGGTATAAAGCTTGAGACTACCTGTATTAAGGGAATTAGACTTATCCCAGAATCTCCTGTGCCAAATCTGAAAAAGCATCCTTTTATTGGAAACATTTTCTATCTTAAACCATTTTTCCTTTTCTCTGGGCCAGTCTTGCTGTTTCACCTAGCAGCACTCTTCTTTCTGGAGCTTGAATCATGCTCCACCAACCACTGAAACAGATGTCCCAGACATGGCAGAAGCTTCCAATAAATTATACCAATTTATAGAACAGTAAAAAAAGAAAGAGAGAAACAGGTTGTTTCTCATGGCTGGGTATAGGGAACACTGGCTGCCAAAAATAAAACCTTACATAAGCATAACAAACACATGCTATATTTTGCTACAGAATTTTTCACAACCAGACAGACCACATGTAACCACTACAACTATCCCAGAAAAGTACTACTGCCTTTCTGAGCTACATAGAGGCACTGACTTCTCTTGTGTCCCTGTTTAACACAATGTTTAATACACTAGAATATTGGAATTGTATTAGAAGCATATCACAATCATAAAACACAAAAAAACAAAGCCCATCAGTATCAAAAAGGGTCTTCATCACATGCAACTCACTTGTCACAATTAGATACTGAATTTTAGGATCTCCTCTCTCTGTAGGCTGTGAAAAATTTCTATGAATATTAATGGCATCTGGTCACAAGGAAGAGAAAGAATTTGAGACTCCTGCCTACAAACTAACAGAAAATGTATAAGTCGTCTTTAATGTAGTGTTGCAGCTTCTTTTCCCCAAAAATATTCTAATTAGAATTTTTCACTTTGGCAATCTATTAAATTTGGCCAATTAATTTTTAAGAACCAGTATTTTTGTGCTGACCTCAACTGCAGATAAAGAAATGAACATCAAGAGAAAGATACTACTCCATGCTAAAAATACTTTTATTGAGCACTATGAATATTCACTACCAGGACACCTTCATTTCTCACCACATGCCTAATCTCTGTGTACAGCAAAACAAATCCCAGCTAAACAGTACATTTCTATTAAAGTTTCTTCTCATATGCAAAAATTAATAGAAAAGTGTTCAGCTACTCACATGTGAAAGTGTGTTCATCTAAAAACTGGATACTGTACTTAGACCTAGTCTCACTTTTCCCCAATGAGATACTGCATCATTAAGTGAAACAAAGGAGTTCTTTAAAAAGCTTTTTTCTCCTTTCCATTGCAAGAGCCATTCTTGACAACCATCATTTCTGAAACACGCCTCCTAATAGTATTCTTCTTGCTATAGGATAACCTGGGGGTTAAAATTGTTAACAATTTTAAAGAAAGTTTGCAGTGGAATAAATTGATAAAGGTTATAAAAAAATACCCTCTGGAGCTTAGCTGGTTAAGAGAAATACTAAATCAGTGCTTGCTGATTGCTGAAGCCAACTGACGGGTGGCTTCTATATTTAGGATCCTCCTTACACCTGTCAAGAGACAGAGAGAGACAGCCAGCAAAAAAGAGTGTGTGCACCAGAGCAAGCAATCCAGAGACCCTTCTCTTGCAGCAAGCAGCTAAAAATACAAGCAACAAAGAGCAATAAAGAAAACAGAGCAAAATCTTATTATTTATATTACACCGCTGCTCTGTGACATGCTGTCAGCAAGCACTCGGAACAGGGGACAGACCTCATTAGTTATCAGCAACTCCAGCTCCTAGAGGAAGGCACAGTGATACTCTGAGCTGGATGCAATCCAACTGTGTCAAACCTGGGCTCCTCAGGTGGATCCCTTTCCCTGCCGCTCCTTAGCCAAAAGCCTGAGGCCTCTGCAGCAACATTTGCATTCCAAAGTGAACTCCAGTGAATTTCTATCCCTGTTCTTAGCGGTATCACTGGAAATGGGCCTTCCAGCTTTGACTGGCATCTGTCTGAATGCAGGATGCTCTTCTGCTAATCTGACAGCGCTTCTTTCTGAATTGATGAATCATAGATACATACGTGAGCATAACAGAAAAAAAATCACATTGGTTTCTTTAAATAACACTATGCAACCAATTAATAAAACAATCATATTGCAAAGGCTTCAGATTCCTTTCTTTTTTTTAAACAAAGTAACAGTACTGCATTTCAAATGGAAGGGCATCCAGCTGTAGCAGGAGCTTGCTTTCAACACATGGATGCTACCTTCGTCCCACCTGAGATGTACCTCTCCTTTCTAATTTTTGATCTCCCAGTAAACAGAAATATTTGGGTTCATATAGACTAGGGATAAAGAACTCTGCTGGGAAGCAGAGAAAATCATGCTATTTTTACACATATACCCCTTTCTAAACGCTACATGGCAATTCCAAAACAAAGAATGCAAACATCACTCCACCTTCCCTGACTCATAACAATCCAAGTAACCTTTTAAACAATATCTGATTCAGCCGGCTTTTTTTTTTTTTTTTTTTTTTTTTTTTTTTTTTTTTTTTTTTTGGTTGTTGTTGTTGGTTTTTTTTTTTTGGAAAAGAAGACCAAATGGCCTTTAAGTATTCCCCAGTGCTCAACAAACTATATCTATTGCTGGCCAAGCTTAATTTATGATTCCATAACTATTATTTTCTCAGAAAACAAACTAAAAAGCCTTTTTTTCCCATCAGTAGCAGATGAAATCCATATTTGTTTGTTAAAAATTAATGATGTGGGTGTAGGAGTTACAGAAAATGCTCTGTCCTCATGGAAGATTTTAAGTACTCACAAATGTGGAGGTTTCAGTTTAGACACATAGCATGGGCAGCACCTACAGAAACACCTCTGAATCTTCTCAAAAGTAACCCTAATTATTTGCCTACCAGCTAGTTTTAACCAATAGTCAGTAGTTACTCTTATCTGCTGAGTGTACATAACTAATGTTTATGTAGATATTAACTTTAATTACACAGAGAGGAGAGGCAAATGAATATAAAAACACATGGAAGATAACAAACTTACATGCAGCTCAATAAAGAACTAAAGGCTCACAGAGGAAATCTGTGTATGATCCACACACACATAGAGTAGTTCCATGTACCTTAATGACACAGGAATGATTTCAAACTGTATAGGGTAAAATTATGGTTTTGCTGGTGTCAATATGAGTTTTACCATCTACATCTATGCATTTCCCCCATAACTTAAAAGACAGAGGATTAAATGACTCAGTACTTGGGGGAAATCAGATTCAGAGCAAGGGTTGTGCCTGGCATGGTGCAGAGTGGCAATGACATGTGTGGTGCAGATCAATTAGCTAAAGCAGAGATAACCATATCATTTACCTAAGGTCACACAGTCACTAGCTGCTTATAAAAGGACTTCATAAATTTAGGTCTGAAGTACAGATTGTTTTTTTGAAAAACTTTTCTTTGTGTGTTTTTTTTTTTTCTTTCAAGGCCATGTAGATTAATATTCAATCTTTTGTAATTCTGCAGTTAAGAGTATCCTATTAGTTATCTCATACATCAAAACGGGAAAGTATAATACTGCTGTATAATCTCAATAGCACTGCCAGCACAGAGAAATACAGCAAAACTTGTATCAAAAATCACAAAATATCACATGCTACTCCCATCAAAACCAATGGATCTCAGTGTATTCGTACATAGGATGTGAGCCTGAATAGCTGTCAAGAATTCACTGAAGCTGAGACACAGAAATTTAAGTCTCTTCAACTGATCATAGTCTGAGGACGAAATGGGACCATACTAGATGTACTGTAAAAAAAAAATGTGTCTAGCTCCTTTAATAAATTAACTGTGCCCAGTTCTACAAATATTTTTTTCCTATCACTCGCGCAGCCTGACTGTTCAGAAATATTTACATGCAAAAACAACTGCAGGATAAGAATGCTAAGAGAGAGATCTATGAAGCTTTATGAAGTCCTAAAGGATGACAACGTACATTTACAAAACACGAAGAGCATTGTACTAAAGATTGGGCAAACTATTGCTCTGTCCGACCTGTCACTAATGGTGACAACTATGACAGACATACCACTGTCCTGGGTACTAAGCCACATCTCTCCTATATTGATAACTACAATAAACACATAGGAGAAAAAATTATAGAGAGGTTTGTCCGTCTTGCATCATGTTAGAGGTGCACACACATTAGTACACATAACATTACCCCTGCCGTTACTTATTCCCCTGCAGGTATTATTAGGGAAAACCCTCAGGAGGCATAAAATATATTGCTTTATCATAACTAGGGACGCTGTTTCCCTGACAAACCTTCTGTCTGAGGATCTCTGCCTCATCCTCATAAGTTTCTGTCACACAGAATGTGTAGTGATACAGGAACAGTTCCCTTTTTGGAGATTTCAGGTGTGTTAAAAAGAACAGAGACACACATACATGACGCATGCAGTGCTGCTGTTTGAGATCTGTGTGCAGGAAAACCCGATCACCCAGCCTGACATACTTCATGCACGTGTGTCAGACTGAACTGTACACAACAGATTCAGCCATATTAGAAAACAGATCCAGAAAAGCAACAGAGGTATAATAAATGATGCAACAGATTATATTCTGTACATAATTTCTATGTTTTTTTTAAATTCTTTTACCACCACTCAGAAAACAGGGGTTACAGACCACTTCCATGGAGCTTAGCATTATTTTGTTCCACTGCATGAGAACAGAAAAGGTCAAGCTTAATATCATTAAAAGGTATTACCTAACAAAAAAGTGAAAGCTAGTCACCACCACCGTACTTCTCTGGAGGAGACTGGCAATGAAGATAGCACCTATAGAAGCCTTTAAGACAATCCACAAATCTTCTACAAAAAGAAGAATTCAGAAATAATGTAAAAACAGATAGAACCATAGAATAGTGTGGGTCAGAAGGGACTCTTAAAGGTCATCTAGTCCAGCTCCCTGCAATGGACAGGGACATCTTTAACTAGATCAGGTGGCACAGACCCCCATCCACACTGACCTGGAAAGTTTCCAGGGAATATGCTTTATCAGAATCATTTAGTAATAATTTCTTCAGATGAACTAGCTAATTCGGTACTGGATCAAAAAATCTGAAAGCCTACAGTGGAAATATTTTATTTCATCTCATATTATGACACCATTTGATAATTACACCTTTTAAGTGAACTTAAAAATGAAAAGGTCTTTGTTTTTTTTTCCTTTTTAAAAATATAACAGTTGAAAATATAAAAGTTGGGAAATGGAAAAAGTACTGTCCAGCTCCAAGTAATACAGAAGGGAGCTTCTGCTCTTTCAGATTTCTCTTCAATACAAATTTAGAAGCTTAACATTTCAGAAGCACGATGATAACTTTGAGAGAATGGATCCACAAGATACTTAGTAGTAGTATTCCTTGTAATATCAAGGAATTTTGTATATTTAACCTGAATTTTCCTTACCTTAATTTGCAGGCTAAAGTCTGTGAAGTAGCTGATGGCCTGAATATGCCTTCATCTTTACCATAATTTTAATAGCAATAAGAATTCCATCGTTTATTCTGCTTTGACACGTAATAGCAAAAATCAGCATTTACACAGCCTTACATTTTGAAAGTATTGTCCAATTTTCTATGCCCTTCTGAAAAATAAACTGATGAAGGAGAAAACTGGGTAAGAATAAAAAAAAACAGACTGCAAAACTTTCATATTATTACAAATAAATGGTTTAAAAGCTTTAATCCAGTCCCAACTTACAACCTTGAAATCATGTAAATTCAAATCAAGTCTAGTTTTGAGATGCATAGAATTGAGCTTTTCTTCTCAAAAGAAAATGTAAGCACCAACGATAAGCATTACATTTGTATGGAGGCAGACAAGTAGAGGTGAATTACTTGAGCTGAGAGAAAAATCAGGTGGCCATTAGACTGATGGCTTTAAAGCTCCTGAGATTTTTTTTTTTACTGTATCATTTGAATATCATTTCAGACTCTCAGAGAAGTACCCAAACAATGTAAAATAACGATACTTCACTGTAAATAGCCCTTATTTTTGCATTGATTTTGTTTAGATAGACACTGAGTGCTAAAAAGATTGTGTAATTGCTGCGTTCTGAAAACAGACAGCATTATCAGCCAAGGAAACCTTCATTAGTTCATTATCCAATTTTCCCAGGTGAAAGAAATGTTGCATGGAGAGTGTTTGTCTGTGTCAAATCACATAGTAAGAAACCACAAACTGAATCTATCTAAATTACTGTTGAATTAGAAGCTCTATTTCACAGCAACAAACAAAACTGCGTACCTCATGCAGCCCAGATTTGCCTACCAAATATTTGCTTAAGAATTTTGTAGTAAAACACTTCGAAAATACTGCAATTTTTGTGGGTTTTTTGGTTGGGTTTTTCTGTTTGTTTGTTTGTTTGTTTTACGAAAAAAAAAATCTTATTACTTTGCAGACATTGTGGGATCATTTAATTACAGGTAATGAAGAACTGCTTTATTTTCTGCAGTCTTTGAGTGATATTGCAGATTATCCTGGTTTGCAGGTTTTCTATCTGGCCACTAAGAAAGTCCTTGAGTAAGTTTTATCCAAATATACATCCCTAAGTATCAGTGTAGCAAATCTGATTCTGGTACACCAGAAATCTAAAATGTGAAGTACTGGAATCTGTTAAATTTGGAAACGGTTGATCACAAAATCACCATACAATTAAATACAGAGCTAGACAAACAAGAGGTGTGATTTCTTTTCAGTCATGCAGGTAGCTAGAACAGCGACTATTTCTCTTGTATATTGCTGATATTTCCTGTTTGTTAATTTTCAGGAAAGATCCCAGCTAGAAAATAATTCCCATCCAGTGAGAGGATGTACCAATTATTGAAGTCTCACAGCATACATGGCATCAACCAGCGATCTCTCTTTCTGCAGTGAAACAAGGTCCTAGCAATATAAAAAATCCAAACATCTCAAAATATCTCTGTGAATAGGATATCTTTACATAGCTTTTGGCTAATAGTTTATTTTCAATTCCCAAAGGCACATGCTTCTGCACTCTCTCCATGTAGTGACAATTATTATTACTTTTACATTGCTAGAGACAAGGCATGTCCTTTGCAGCTTTACCAAAGTTGTCTACAAAATCCACCAGTCTTATATTTGGGGGTTGCATTTCAGTAATACTCTCAATGAAAGATGTTTCCAGTAGAAAAAAACAATAGTTGGTTTTGTAACTGAAGACAGGATCACAACAAATATAAGGAAAACAGTTTAAGGCTTAAGGCAATTTCTTAGCTTGCTATTCCTAGTTTTCAAGTGTTTAGGCTTTATAACTGGATAACTTTTAACTTTTTTTAGAAGTTTTGTTTTTTAAAGGATTTTTTAAAATACTGATCATCGTTTTAATTTATAAATACATTATTCCTACAGAGAGTAATGGGACAATTGTAGAGTAGAATACTATTCACTAAAAAGAAATAGAGCCCCAGTTAATGAGATGTGTGGAACAAAATATTTAATCACCAATGTTTAACCTGTATTTGCAAGGCTGAAAACATCACTAATGAATACATAATGTGTTTGTGGAAGTACAGATACCTACAAGAATAACTGAGCATGTTTGGGCAAAACTACCTCGCAGGCCATAAAAGCACTTTATTCTATCAATAAATTGAATTATGAGAGGAAAAAATGCTATCAGCAAAATACCTGCAACAAATTATTGTTCCATACATCCACTACAATATCCTTTATGGTCATTTGTTAACTGTAACTCTCACCATCCATGCAAAGTGATGGATACCTTTAATCCTAATTTGGCAGACTGGGAGAGTGTATCTATACAAGGTACATATACAGAAGATGAGTAAAGACACTGGCCAAGTGCTTCTATTAGCAAAGCAGCTATCATATCAGAATTTCACCTCATGCCCCCATAAAGCATCAGTATCATCTTCCAGAATAAATCCAGTTTCACTGGAAACAAATACAAAGTTTGTCTGTAAATTTCTTGCTGATTTTAATTCTAATTACCTGAAAACTCTGGATTTCATACACAAAGATAAATTAATTACTTGGCTATGCATTATGAGGAGTTAAATTAAATTACTTCTACCATTCTTACCGTTCCAAATTAAGTTCCAGAACTAATTGCTTAAGAAGAAAAAAAAAAAAAAGCAAAAACAAAGCCACAAAAAAGTGCATTTGTGAAAGCCAGTTGGAGTTATCCTGCACATTACTAGACACTGCCGTACTTTGAAAAGGAAAGTATTCCTTCCTTACAATTCCACACTTTTATGTAATAAAACTGTGTTTGTTCCTAATCTGGGGGAACATTTTTCAGTGCCTTCTGGCACATTAAGAACTTCTTTTTTACATGGACACTTGCTCAGTGGGGCACAGACAATGAAGTGGTGTCAGAGCTTATCATTTAAAAGGAAGACAAATGACCACATCTGATATCACACATGGTTTCTTTGGGATATCTTACTATTCCCCTGTGCAAAGCCTAATACAATCATGTGCTACATTTTATTTTATGTAATTTTCACAATCAGGCCTTGACAGTGATGACTCACTCTGTTGCAATGAAACCTGTATGTGTTTAATCAGAAATTATTTTATGTGGATTCATCCTTGCACTCAGGATTTAAATGATACAGGACTGATACTCATTATGCTGAAATTACACTGGTGCAAGGAAGGATGAAATTGGGTACCCAACCATTTCCAAAGACATTTAGAGTGTATCCTAGACACACTCTTAGTCATGCACAAATCCCTCATGTATTTCTAATCAGTCAAAAGAGACCACATTCTGCCTTCAATTACCACAAACCTTTTCCCCATGTGTATATTATACAGAAATCTCCTTAAGACATGTTCCTGCACATATTAGTGATCCTCTCCCAGCTTATGTATCTACCACATAATCTAAAATATGTTCACAACAGATAAAAAATCTAATCAAGATGATGCTAAGGCAACAAAAGTGCCTTGGTAAATAAAAAAAAATTAAAAAAAAAGGTAAGGACTATACTTCTATTCCTACTCTCTGTAGCAAACAAGAAAACCAAAAATAATTGCAATGAAAACTATGTTACTCCTGCTTGAAGTCTTAAGAGTCTTGGTGATTGTCAGGCAATTAGTGATTGAGGATGAACATCTTAGGCATGCTATTAGCCTGTAAAGAGAAAAAAATTATGTACATTTCTTACCATCTTTCTTATTGAAACAGGACACCTTGCATTATTAAACACATTGATTCAAGCAGGATGACAATTTGGGTGTCATGCCCATTTTAGAAATGGAACAAAACCAGCAGTAGCCTGTGCTGTAAAAGAAGCAACAGAGCACATTGATGAACTCATGTCCTGAGCCCTTGGCTAGCATTGCATCTGACTATTGTCTCCTTTTCAGGTATGACAGATTCCCAGCACAAATGTCAGAAAATGCTGGGATGCACAGCTCCCAGGGCTCTCCACAGTGAGAGCCACGGCTGGCACAGGAGTGCCACAAGCGCCAGTGTGGGCAGGAGTCACACGGCCTTCCCTTCTCCCTACTGTCTGCAGATTTCTGCTGACTCCTGCTCCTTTCTAAAAATGCTGTTCAGCTTATGTTTTGCAATCTGTGTACATCCAAGAAGTACAGATCGTGGGGATTATCTTCTTCCAGATCCCCAGATCACAAGTTACCAAAAGAAGCAGATATGATGGTACCTTTTCTACTAAGATTCTACTAAAAAAACACTTTTAGAACCAGGTAGACCAGAGGTATCATCCATCCAGGCAAGGTTTGGTCATGCCAGTTTCCGAGGTAAAGTGGGAATATAGCAAACACACATCTTAATAAATTAGGCTTAACAGCTTAACAACACTTTTCAACTACAGAAGGCTTTAGAGGCATTAGCTAACAAATTAATCTTGACAATAAACCCTTGCCTGACTAAATGGTAAAATACTGAAGTGTCCTACCTCACTGAGAGAAATTAATAAGGAAAAATAAGGTGCAAAACTTTAGGCAAGGCAGATAAAGGGAGGCAGATACTAATAAAGAGAGGCATTTAATGATAAAAAATTCAGCCATGATACTCAGGATCCAGGATGTACATCACAGAAAACAAAATCAGAATATTTATGATTAAATAAAAGTAGATTTAAAAGTCTATTGCCTCTTCTTTTTTTTTGTTTTCTTTTCCAAATTGGTGTCAATGAATTCATTTTTGAGAAAAGTCTCAGATCAAGAAATACTTCCTGCAGTAAAAAACACACACACAGCTAACCAACCACAGGATACTTTCCACAGAAGATGAGGGTGCAAGAAGCTCATTGCTCACTACACTTGGTTTCATCCCTACATGTATTATTACCCACTTTAACCCATCTTTGAAAAAAATCTAAAGAACTTGTTACACCCGTATGTAAAAAGAATAAAATTACAAGTGAAGCTAACAGAAAAAAAGGATGTTCAATAATCTCTGCAGAAATTACTCTACTTACCAAAGAGTAGTACATTATCTATCACATTTTAATTCTAATATTCTAATATTACATTTTATTTCTAATATTCAATTAGATCTATTGAAAGAAAACTGCCATATACTGCAAAGAGCATTCCCCAAGTAAAGAGCATTGCCTCCCAACATAGGGCTGTATTTAGGATCCACAAGACTTCTACCAAATAGACTACCCCAATCCACACTGGGGGAGAATTTATTGTGAGGCTTTGTTTAGCCATTTACAAATAAATCATTTTTCTCACCACTAGTCCACATCAGGCTTTGATTAATTAAAAGTTGCCTTTCAGTGGACTGTTGAACTTACCCCTCAGCATTTTGGCTGGTCTCATGGGACATGGAATCTATATGTGAGTGACCTGTAGGAGTCAGGGAAGGAATAGCAAGAACCCTAACTTTGTAATTCATACTTCCTGTCATCTCTCTTTCATTACTCTTCTCCTTCCTGCAGTGTTGATAACACAGTTCATCCATTTCAGACTGCAAAATATTTCACTTCAATAATCTTCGACAGAACAGCTCCCGTGACTCAGTTCCCTCCTATGGAAAAGGTTTGAATTTCTAATCAAGAGTCAACATACACCTTGCGTGGCAAATTTCTCTTTATTTCAAGAATGAAGAAAACTTCCCTTTTACTGGATTGTTTAAGACTACCTTAGTGTATAAAGAAAAATGCAGTATGGTATTAATAGTGACAATTGAGGAAAGTGCCCTGGCTTGATTTAGGTTTTAGTACTGCAACCACCCTTAGCCACAGAACTTTCGTTACTTTATTTTTATGCCTACTTGAAATAATATTTAGTCCATACTATCAAAATATAATAAAAATCCCAGTAAAGATAAGGAAGGGAGAGATATCACTGGGGAACATTTTAAGCTTCTAGACCAGTCTGGTGGGAACCTGCACAGGGAAAATAGGAGCACTTGAGTTCAACTGCTGTTTGGACGAATCAAGTCTAGCTTTTATCTTTTAAATAAAAATGAACATAATTTATCGTCTGATTGCTACAAAAACTAGACTGTGGACTTAGCAACTCTTTGTGTTCTTACTCCTCAAATCAGGTCAAAAGTGAATCAGATTTTGTTATAATGAATGAATTCGAGAGAATTTGCTCACAGATTTCAACTGAAGCATTTTATGCTGAAAAAAGGACCTCTAATCCAATATATGCCTACATGTTATGTATAATAATATCCAAATGTTATGTATAATAATGTCCAAAAATTGTTCTTAGTTCATATGATCCATAGGACACATTTTTAAAAAATCCTTATTTCTCCACTTCTGGCTGAACATTCATAATCCTGGAGAAACAAAGGAAATTTCTAAAAAGAAAAATTCTTAAATCACTACGCAGAATATCTGTTACAAAATCAGACCATAGTTTTTACCCTACCCAACTCTCCAATGAGAGGGAGTGAGAATGTATTTGAAAGAGGGTGAAAATCCAATAAATCGCGTTTTACAATAGTCAGCAATATTACAACTTCATATTCGCATTCTATGGTTATTTCAGGCCTGGCTCAGAGTAAAAAAAAAGTCTGATTTTGAATTACTGTAATTAACTGCAAAAGCTTGCTGATTTGTTGATGCAAAATAATGTCAATCATTTTCATAAACTTGTTAGAAACTTTGTAAATAAATAGCAAAAAATGATACAAGGAACAGAAATTCACCCTTTATCATCACTTTGCTGGTGGCATGCAGAGAAAGGCATGCAGGTGTTGTAAGGAAGGACATAAACAAAAACCATGGCCCTTTTTCCGCCATCATTAGAGTAACATTCCCAAACAGTGAGCCATATTCTTGTCACAGGGTGGCTGTGAAAGAGAGAGTCTATTTTACATCTCACCCTGAAAACTTACTAAGTCTGGAAGGAAGGAGGAAAGGAAGGAAGGTGTGAAACACTGAGTTTGCTTAGAAGCAGAGTAGGTCACAAAATAGTTTGGAAAGCAGTGGAGAAGGAAAAGAAAAATCCCTCCTGAGCTGAATAGCCGCAGGCACATGCCATTAATTTTAGCTATTAAAAAGTGCTGAAGTATATTTTGAAAATCTTCACTCTTCCACGGAGTTTTCTGAGAGTATCAATGGGACTTTTTCATTCCAGGGTACAAGCAGCACAGTCTGGCCCCAAACTGAGAGTATACAACCCATGAATATTACTGAAGTAGAAGTGCAGTGGAGAGTAATTTCACTATCAGCATTGTGTATTTCCACCTTAAATGTGAGCTGCTCCTGCAGCACTACTGAGTGCACTACACAGTACTGCGAAATATAAAAATCATATCTGCAAACAGTATTGAATCCCGTTCTCTTTTACTATCAGGAATCAGGAAGGAAAAAAGAATCATAACTCCCCCTAACAGCAAAGATCAATTTGCCACAGTAGGCAATGGCACAACTGATGCAAAATTTGGCTCTTGGTCTGATCATACAGAATAGAGCATTGCCCTACACATGTTTGAGGAAAGTTGAGTGGGATAAGGCTATTTAATAGATTTAGCAAGAGAGATAAATCAGAGCTGTAATCTCAAATGCAAATCATTTAAGTATTCATTGACACCTGCCTTGCAGCAGCTGTAGGGGGAACGAAAGAGCTGCTGCAGGAATGGGCTAAGAGTGATCTAAGACAGAACACACAGGCACTGCCCAGGGCTGGGAACACAAATGCAGTTATTGCTTTGTACCTCTTACATTCTGTGCATTTTCAAGGTGCTAGCTATGTTGTTTTTTTTTTTCCAGAACACCGCAGACATTGAGCTGTCATTCCTTCTATCAAGAAAGCTGATTCAGCATTTGTAAAAGACCTAAATTAATTATGGCGCCTGGCTTTACCAAACTGTAGCTATGGTCCAGTAATTTTATTCCAGGGTTGTTTTCTGGTAAATCTTTTCTTCTATTAAAGGAAATTTGTTAACAAGGCACTAGGAAACAACATTTTCTGCCATCAAAAATATCACCTTTTATCACAAAGGTCTTTATGAGCCCTTTAAACACTACATGCAGCCCAAGCGTACTGGGATCGAAAGGCCAGGTATTGCTGCAAAGAAGTACAAAACACTCTGGTGCTCAATTCCACTTCTACTATGGCCAGCAACAGAGAGAATGAGTCATTTTTCTCTACTAAAACGCTTCTAAACTGCAATCCCTATCTCACAGAGGTTTAAGTCAAACACTGGTCTAGAAGATAACACTGCCTTGGATACGAGATTCTCGCAGAAGGCAAGGAAGGATCAAGGCACAAACACATCAGATCACGGTTACCAGTGGGCAACTACAGTCTGGGTTGTTTCTTTGTTACAAAACATTAAAGCAGTAAGAATTTGACCATGCTTCCATCAATTTAAAATGCTCTGCTAGATAAATATTTTTAAGATCTGCACAACAGGCCTTCATTTAACAATGAATACATTTCAGGCTAATGTGCTGCCAAGCTCCAGTTCTCTTTCTAGCAGCTGAATTCTTGGATAAAATCATTTTGCAGGGTATGAGCAATGCAGTTCTGAAAATAGCATCACTGCAAAATGAAAGATGGCAAGAACCTCTATAATGCTGATTTATTTCAATGACATTTTATCTTTTATTATTAGTATCTATTTTGATGTTTTCAGCTGAAATTTCATACTTAATAAAATGTAAATCTATAGAATTTGTTAATTCTGAGGCTCCGGCATAAATACCTAGGAGGGAAACAAATAAACAAAAAATTTGCTCATTCACAATTTACATCATAAGATATGTAAAACAGAAAAATGCTTTGTGGATTCAAATAATTTGCATTTATCATCACCACACGTACAGGGACATTAAAAAAAAGAAACAACAAAAAGCCCCCCATCACACAATCAAAAATATCCCATCAAAACAGCAAAATAAACACCACCAATCAACAACCTGTTTCACACTTACTCTGTTTCTACCAGAAGAATGGATTGGAAGAACACTCTTTAAAACATCAGTGGGTTTAAGCATCTTGCATAATGCTCAGCCTTTAGGCATGTGCTGCTGAGAAAACACTAAGAGGTGATATTGCACTTCCCTGATTCTAAGTAGATTACATCTTTTGGCTCTCTTTCCAATCCACTGATATGAAGGTACACTTCAGTACTTTATTTTTTTCCTAATAGTGAATATTTTTAAATAGGTTGGAAAAAAATTTCAAATGAGAAAGGGCCTGATATTTTACAATCCATTAATACAGCAGTCTTTTCTAATTAACATCAGCAGTTAAACTGGCATTCTTCTATCACAGACTTTAAGCCAAAAATGGGATTTTATGTATATGAGAGGTGTCGAAATCCCTAAGTCTGACAGTAGAAGCAGATGAAAAGAAAACATCACAAGTTCCACCTATCTAGCTTTGGTCACTGATGTCATACAGAAAGTGATGCTGAGCACCAAGCCCAGCCACACTCTCAGCAGGACCCACACTTGTTAGGTCCATGTGCAGAAGCCAAAAATATGAATGTCCCAGTTGTGCAAGCTGTAATTCATATGACTCATATAGACATCCCTGAGTTGTCCTAATGACACCAAAACAGTAAAGATGATTCATGCAAGTAAAAACTGGGAATACCCAACTTCTGTTCTAAAAATGTCCCGTCTGCATACATACAGATATATGTTCATAGGTATTCTATTTTTATCTTTGTTACATGATCTTTATCCACCAGTGTTTTACACCAATTTATCTAAGTGGCAGATCTGTGCTGAATATAATATATAATATAATATATACATACAGAACTGAGGAGGAATACATACATACAGACTGAGGAGGAAAAAGTGTTAAAAGATAAAGGAACGAGAGAAAAGGAGTAGCAGAGGAAAATTGGGGGGGGGGGGAAGAACAAACATTTACATGTATCCACAATGATACTGTAATTACAGAAACAGTCCCATTGATTTTGAAAGGCTTCATCTGTAGGTTTATAAAAATTAAAATATGTGTCTTTTTGTTGGTTTGTTTGTTTTTTAATTAGTAGGAACGGGTTTATTATTTGAAAGCAGTAGGTGTATCTTTATGTAGTACATTGCTCACTATCAGTAACAATATCAACACGCTGTGCCAAAAGGATACTTAGGAATTACAATATGTACTTAAACTCAAGACTATCTGTCTTGATGCAGTATAGAGAAAAGAACAGAAACAGAGTCCTGTGCTCATTATCAAGAAACACACAACCTTGTATACTTAACAGTGTGTTTTTTCTGAAGTCTGTACAGATGTGAATGATGAATAAATACATATGGCTACAAAGAAATAAGTGCTTTGCATGCTGTGATAGCAGGAGTGTGGTTATAGTGCCAGGAGTACTATATACAATATTCTCATCTAAGTGCAAAATATCTGCTGTGTTGCACATATAACTGAAGGACTTGGAGGTGCTGTGTTAAAAGTAAGAACATGGTACCTTGTACCAGCAGACAGATCCCTCACACATGACACAATTAACATGATGCATTTAAATGGAATGCAATAGCATCAATCAGCAGCTTAGCCTTAGAGCTCAGATCAGGACACAATAACTACCGAACTTAAATAGTTTATTAAAGAAAAGTCTTCAATATTTGCAGTGAAATATTTCAACACTGGAAGCAAGGAATGCAATACCACCTGCTCAGATTTTCAATGAAAAATTAATGCTACCATTTCATACAACACAAACCTGCACCTGAATTTCTCAGTATTTTTCTGAGTAAATATATAAGGGCCTTTTTGCCTTATCAGAGAATTAAAATTAATCAAATTACTGAGATTCTGTTAAACAGGCATTGCATAAACCTTCAGTATTTCTTGCTATGAATGCTACATGCTTGTATATTATTGTATTGATGATAGGGACTTCTGAATGTTTTAGCAAAAGCACATGTTAAAATATTTATTAATGCAGAAGAAACAGATGATTAAAGGAAAAGTGATTGTACAATAATGAGTTGTTGAAGAAGTTATATACTGTATAGCCCTGAATATGCACATTTTTCACACAACAGCTGGGAAATCCTGCTTTCTCAGACCAACTTTTTAACTAAGAGAAAAAAGAGACTGAAAATTATGGGGAGAAAGCAGGTAGCTAAGCACATAATATCAGCAAACCTCCAGTTCTTCAATTATTCATGACCTTTCTTTCCTTTATTCACCTCTCCTGTGGTTTTTTTTATTCCTATTTTTAATATTCTTAATATAAAATATCTTTTACATTAAGAGCATTTGCGTCACTTCTCTTTGTTCTTCCCCATCTGTAATTTTTAGTAGGAAATGAAACACTGCTGTCAAGTCTTTTAAAAAGAGTAGAGAAATTGTTTTCTCCTTCACCTGTTACATCATTACTTTTTGCTAGGCAGCTCTCCCTGCATCAACCTGTTGTGCGCTGCCTTCTAAACAAACTAAGCCTTGCTTGCACTTTGATTGCATTTCAGAGGGGAAACAGTGCTATGAGGGATGGACAGCCGCTATACATTATTGCTGTGATATTTTAATGGAATAACCATGAGAAAAAAAGAGAGCCAACAGCAAGTAGATTGTGTAGAACATGGAAATGTTGATGACTAGCATAATATTTTGAATTACTTTATCATAGGTATAGCTATAATTAAAGTTATATGTTTCCCTGTTGTCAATCTCTATTATCATGACTGTCAATACAGGTAAGTTCTGAAGAAAATTAGCAAAAATGGATGGGGAGACAAAACCAGTTTTAAAAGAATATCACATATTTTTATGTCAAAAAGCAATCTAGACCTCTATTTGAAATTATACATATTCTTTTTTAATTTCTTTTAAGTATTCTTTTAATTTCACTGGGTTCCATTTTTCTTTCTCTTTTAAACTCAGAAAAATCCACGTAGAAGATGAATTGTAATTAGTTGTGTATGATAACCTTACCAGCTCAGTGAGAAACTGTAAATACCAGAGCTCAAAAAAACGTAAATACAGGAGCTCAAACACAAGAAAACAATGAATTGAAAAGTCCTGGTTTTGTATTTAGCTATGCTTGCTTCTACATGGTACATCTTTTTAAACAGCAGCACGAGAATATTTTAAAAGGCAATTTTCCCTACAATCAAAGGCTGTATTTATTCAACTTAGAAGGTATTAAGTGGCTATTCTACACTTATCTTTGTATTCCTTTCATTTAACAGTGCGAGCATCCCTTTGAGTCTTTCATAATGGAACCGATACTCAGAAATGAATCCAATTATAACAACCTACCAGCAGTACTAATTGGTGAAAATGCATTGCTGGTAATTACTGCAAACTCATCCTTCTGCCCAGGATGAACGACACCAATAAATTCCACCCAGTGTTAAACAATAAGGAAAGACTACCATTAGCACTGTTTTTCTTATGTAAAATGCATTGAAGTGAGTCATTCCCTAAAAGTTACCTACTGGTAGCTTTAACCCAGATTCGGGGACTAAGGTAAGTGCTTCAAAAAACCAACCAAACAAAAAGAATATAAAAATAATGAGGTGAGAGAGAAGAAAAGGGAAGAAACCACGGTCACATAGTGCTTTGTCGTGGATTTTCTTTTTCCTATCTGTAGGCGAATCTTCAATATCATGTATTGGCTTCCTTTCGCCTTTCTTTTATTGCATCATTATTATTTGATCTTTGCACTGCTCTGGGCAACACTTTCATGCTAATAATTCCGCAGTGCTTTAAAGATTTCTATCTCAGGGCCATGCAAGGCACCGAGCTGCGTGCACCGCGAGCATCCTTCAGCTCTCGCGAAGGTATTTCTGAGTAGTAGCGATCTGCAAGGCCAAGGCTGAAGAAATCTGTTCCTCAGCTGTGTGGCTTTAAGCGTGCGAAAGCCCCTCCGGCGGGACCCACGCGTGCGCACCCGCGGACCCACAGCAGCGCCGAGCCCCGCGGGTGCGCTGGAGCCCGGCCAGGCAGGAGGCAGCCGGGGCTCGGAACTCCCAGCCGTGCCCGCCTGCCCGCTGCCCATGCCGGCCGCGGAAACGCAACGAAATCCGCCTTCCGCGTGGATTTTAATGAAATTGCGAAAGTTTTCAGGTTTTTTTGTAAACAGTGTTGAAACTCCATCCAGGCTGGAATAACCTCTGTGGGAGGAAGGGGCGGACTCTGTGTAACTCGAAACTTTCTTCTCGGCAAGGATGACCTGACGGGGTATATTTGGGAGCCGCTCCGGAGCGGGATTCCCAGGCGAAGCCTTTACCTCAAAAGTCCCGCCGCCGGCCGTCACCGGAGCTTCCCCCTCCTGGCGACCGCCCCGGCGGGACCTTCTGCTACCCTGACTCTTTTCTAAGCAAAAGCTGCCGAAAACCTACAATTTTTCCCCATCGCCACTCTCCGCCCGGACTAACTTGATTTCCCTTTGTATTGTCGGTGTCCCTGGCGCCGAGGAGCGCCCCCGCCCCGGCCGTGCCCCCGCCCCGGACCCCCGGACCCCACCGGGACTTACGTGGTGGCCGAGGGGAAGGGTCCCTCCGAGGAGTGGTTCATCACCAGGGACTGGAAAAGTGTCAGGCTAAAGACCAGCAGCCAGCCAGCAGCCATCTTCCTGATCGAAGATCGATCCCCCTTCCCCAAGTCGGCGAGACGGCAATAATAATAAATTCAATTATCGTGTGTGTGGCGGTGCGGGGGGGCCGTGGTTCTTTAAAGCCTCCTCCGCTCCCCCCACCCGCCCCCTCAGCAGGAGGCGCAGCCCAGAGATGCGCGGAGAAGCGGGAGCGCGGCCGAGGGTGGGGAGGAGGAGGAGGAGAAACGATGGAGATCTGTGGGTGGAGTGGGGGAAGAGGCGAAACAGAGAAAAGAGAGCGAGCGAGAGATACTCCACTCTCTGCTACTCCAGCAGCAGCTCCAGCTTCATCTGATCCGCCGCCATCAGCGCTACTTTTGTAACAGATCCTACTCTGCGTGTGGGTGCGCGCGTCCTTCCCTGATTTATTCCACTGGTTCCAGAGCAGAAAGATGAGGAGAGAGGCAGGCGGGGTGGCGGCTCCTGGAAGAAGAGGAGGGAAGCAGGGGAGAGAGTTGGAGACGGGCAGATCGTTGCCGGCTCCTGCCTTGCCTGCCGGCAGCGGGGAAAGTCGCGGCGAGCAGCGGGGGCGGGCGCCGGGCCCTGCGGCGGCCGCGCTCCATACAAGGCGTCCAGGAACTCCGCGGCCGGGCCGCCCCGGGGCCGCGCTGCCGCCGCCCCGCCCCGCCCCGCGCCGCCCCGCGCAGCCCGAACGCTATTTTTAAAACCGCTTCGTGCCTTATTTTAATTCCAGCCCCCTCCTCCCTTCTCGGCAGCAGCAGCAGCCGCGCGCAGCCCGTGTGCCGCCAGTCTGGGCTGCGATTTAAATAGATATTTTATGGGTGTATCTATAAATGCCGCTCTCCCCGCGGCCGGCTGGAGCAGCGCTGCACAGCCCCGCGGAGCCCGCCCGGCCCCCGCGCCGCCGCCCCCGCCCTCGGCAGCGTCCCGGGCCCGCGGGGTCCCTGAGCGCCCTGGGAAGCGGCCCCGGGGACACAGCCCGGAGGGCTCGGGGTTCACCCCCGCCCGCCGCATCGCCAACCCGGATATCCATTTCAGATCCCTCTGGAAATTCGGAGGACGCATTCCCTCTCCCCTCTTTTCGTTCACCCATGCTCACGCACACCAGTCTCTGTGGCAACTATAGGTTCTGGGTATAAATGCAGAAAGTAATCCAGGGAAATATTTCTCAGCTTGTTTGCTAAAGCAGTTAAAAGTTCAGTGACAAATTTGATTTTTTTTTCTATCTGTGGGTTGGTTTTGTTTGTTTTTTATTTTTACATGCTTACATATTTATACTTGAATATATTTATGTGGTTCAACAGGTGAAAACGAAAGAGTAGACCCAGTATTCATGTTGTTTTCACATTCTTTGTATTTAAGAATCACATTATCTTGAATGTATTAGCTCACAACAATTTCTATAAAACACGAAAGTGCTCATCTCTATTTTAAAGGTGGCAAAGGGATCAAAACTGAGATCCACAAATGAAGAATTGAGTGTTCACATTGCCTGGGCTGAAAGCCAGCACGATATTTCAGTTTCAATCTGTAAAGCATGCAGTCACTCATCTACATTGTTTCTGGATTGGAGCTGGCACTTGGGAGCTGGTGGGAAGAACTCCCAGTTGTCTTCACCTATCCACCTACCTATAGGTACGTAGGATTCAGGGTTTGGATGCCAGTCCAAAATAGCATTTTCTAAAATGATTCTGCAGCCTTTAGACTCAAACAGTCTGAAGAGTATCTCTAGCCCAGATTTTGTAGTTCCCCATGGGCTTTACAGTTTTGCCACATGAAGTGGCAGTGCCTTGGATACTTACCTGGCACTTCCCCACAGGGATGCCAAGAGTAACAGCAGACTGAGGGCCCTGTGGCACAAAAGTCCTGCTGCAGGGTGTATCCTGAGGAGATCTGGGGTAGAAAGATGTTGGGGAGTGGATTAAAGGTTTGGTGAAATGCACAGAGGAAAGGGGGGGAGATGTGAACTAGTTCAAGTTGCACAAGACCCTGACAAATTTACTTCTTAGAGTGTAATTTAAGGCATCTCCTCATTTTTGGGCTCTCACACTGAATAGCATCAGTGTCAAGTTAACATCAATTCAGTTATGAACATGAATATTGACCAAAAATACCGATTCTGCTCCTCGATAGGACTCTGAAGTTTGCCTCAAGTTCATGTCTAAACTCTGCTGAGTTATCAGGAACCAGTTAGTTGTGTTCTTCAGTTAGCTGTGCCCCAAACACCTCCAGTTTTGCAGTGGGCAGCACAGTAATGGATGAACACTGTGGCAGCACCCCTCCAGAATAAATGGGAGTGTCCCATCTGGCGCTTCCCTACCTGAAGGTTTGGGCATATGGCCTTTTCATGTCAGCAGGAAAGTGTTCATGTTCAATTCCCTGCTGTGCTGCCCCCAGGGGCCTGTAGAGCAAGCCGTGGGCACTTAGCTGGGAAAGAGGAGAGTCCACTGGAGTGGGCAAGCAGAAAAGTATTGACATGTCAATCTGGGAAAGAGAGGGTGCAATAACTCTGCAAACACACAGAGGAAATGGTTTCAGTAGGTGAGAATAAGCAAGACCGCTCTTACTCACATGTACTGTTTCAATATAAGGTAAAGCAGACCAGAAGATCAGAGACTGATAATATGAAACAATAAATAGATAAGTATAGGGTTACACAGGCATGTTTCTTTCATCATTAGTATAATTTTCTGTAAGCCTACACTTCTGATGCCTGTAGAGCTTCTTAGGGCAGTGATTATCGCTGCTAATAGTTCCAAGAGTAGCACATGGCTAGCAGTGGAACAGTGCAATGTGTGGGTGGGTTGACACCCACCTCATACCGTAAAGTCTGGGTTGTGACATCAGTACTAATGCACTGAACAATAGCTGAAAAGTGAAAAAAGATTCTAGAGGAAAGACTGCTATGATTTAATAGAGAAATGTTGAAAGCTTCCAATCTTCTGTGCTGTTTACAACAACCTCTGCAAGGTAACTCTCAGTGAACGCTGTAAGTGAATGCCTGTGGAGCTCACTGAAACTCAGGGGTGAAAGAGAGAGGTTGTCTATATGTGGCTCCAGCATGCAGGAGAAATACATAGGTTAGCTCCAAACAAGATGGTTGAGGTGTGGAGGAGCAGCCAGGGCTGGAAGTAGAGCTTGACAGGGACTACCTGTGTGACATTCTGGGAAGATCTGTGATAGACAGCTCAAGATCAGCCTGCAAGCTTTCCGGGCTTTACAAGCGAACTTGAACTGGAGCCCAGTTTTGAGAAAAAGGGGAATCAAATAACAGTTTTCCTGTAAAATTAAGGGAAGATGGAAATCAGGTTTTGAAGTTTTGCCTTTTTTTCAATCTGAAACTCAGTAATCCAATGCCAGCCTGAAGCATGGGGAAGAAACGAAAAGAAAGCAGGACTTATTCCATGAGCAATTTGTTATTAACTAATTGCCCTATCTTTTTCTTCACCTAATTAATTATGGCCTAAAAAATCATTAATTCGCCAGGTATTTAATAAAGATGGAGAATGTTTCGAAATGGTGACTTCATCCTACAGCTGTGTATGGATATGAGTAATAGGGCTCAAAGGAATTCCCGTTACCTTCAACAAGAAAATGTATTTGTCTTAAAACATAAAACTAGCAGAGTTAACTTTCTTGGTATGTCTTCACCTGCCCATAATGGAGGAAAAAGAAGCACAAATGAAGTTTCTTCATGAAGTTTTAAAAAGCCATTAAAATCTCCTAAACAATCAATTTCTTTACATTTGCTGATTAAACTATTTCCTTACATAGTCACTGTTTTAAATACGTGACTTGCATTTCACAGAACTTTCTGCGCTGCAGAAATTCTTATAATTTATGTGTGTTGAGATTCCTAAATATCTATTAGAGTTGACAAGTCTTCTTCTTTAAGCACTTGAATGACAAACAACGAAAGTAAATCTTTCTTCATTCTTACTTCACCTCATTCTAAATTTATTGCCTGTCATATCTAACGGAGACCTTTCTGTGAAGGAGCACAGGAGCGACAGGTATTGATATAATGAGGCATCTTACAGAAAGTTTGCTCTGCAGTTACTTGGTGGACTTGGCTGAGTTAAGTTTATGCTTGGACTCTTATCTTAAAGATCCTTTCCAACCTAGAAGATTCTGTGATTCTGTTCTGTGATTCTGCTGAAAGTACTGAGAATCTTTCAACTGACCATAGTAGTCTTTATGTCAGAAAAAAATTCCTGTTGCAAAACTACAACATTTAATTTGCATCAAAGGCTTCTTCTCAGTTCATTTAATCAGTAGCAAGTATTAATTCATGATCAAGCCTTTCTCTTTTATTTCAATTTCTGGATATATTATTTATGTTTTCATATATTATTTACACCATTGCAAATCTAGCATAGAAGACAAAAGAGCAGAGCCCTCTGTCTCTTAACCACTTAAAAAAAAGAAATTTATTAGGTTAGCACCAGAATCAAAGTTTTATTGATCTGGTTTTATGCTTGTAGATAAACTCATTCTTCAGTAACCAGCATTGTCAGAAAACTTCTTGAAGTTTAAGTGACAGTTTAAGACAGCATGTACAGTGATTGCAGCATTTGTGTGAATAGATGGCACACAGTTATCAAGTGTCTTAAGTGTCTTTTTGAGGGGCGTTAAAGGCAATAAATCTGTACTGGCTTTGTTCTTGCCAGCCCTGAGCAGTGTTGTGCTGCACACATTCCCCCTTTGTGTTTGGTGTAACACATACTTTGCTAGACAGACCCCCCAGATGTTACTGGGTTCAGCCAAAATGTGCTTGCTGAAATACAGAAAAAAGTGTGACAATGTCTGTGTGCACGACCCTGAAGAAAGGTCTAAAGCACAAATGTGATGAGGAGCGGCTGGGGGAGCTGGGGGTGTTTATCGTGGAGAAAAGGAGGCTCAGGAGAGACCTTATCACTCTCTACAACTCCCTGAAACGAGGTTTAGGTAACGAGTAGTTGGACAAGTGGAAACGGCCTCAAGTTGCACCAGGGAAGGTTTAGATGGGATATTAAAAAAAAATTCTTCATGGAAACGGTTGTCAAGCACTGGAACAGACTGCCCAGTGAAGTGCTTGAGTCACCATCCCTGGAGGTATTTAAGAGTGTGTAGATGTGGCACTTAGGGACATGGTTTAGTGGTGGACTTGGCAGTGTGGGGTTAGCAGTTCAGCTGGATAATCTTAAAAGTCTTTTCCAACCTAAATGATTCTGTGGTTCTGTAGTTCTATGAAAATCTATGCCACATACCAAAATACTGTTTTCTTCCTGGCATGTAATATCTTCTTTATGTCTGTGTTTTACGTAAGGAAGGAGGGAGTAATCTTGCTGAATAGTTCTCATTCTGTTTGCTGGTGCAGGACTGACTAGAGAATGCAGACAGCCTGATCTCAATTTCTAATTTCAGGGGTAGAAATGCTCTTATTGAAGTCTGCAC
The DNA here is from genome assembly GCA_036630365.1 of Acanthiza pusilla. NCBI lineage: Eukaryota > Metazoa > Chordata > Aves > Passeriformes > Acanthizidae > Acanthiza > Acanthiza pusilla. Next base: position 43,735,861 of record JAXCHO010000079.1, read on the forward strand.
CAGATGGAAATGCAGGATCCAACCCATTGCAAGTGAGATGAATTGTTTTACATATTTGAATTTGATATAATTTATATTGCAAAAACTTTGTGACCTACATGCAGCAGTAAGATAGTCAACAGTGTTTTGTTCTCACCCTTACTTTTGTATGTATTTGAGTAATCATGCCACATCCAATAGCAAAACTTTCACTGTCTGATATGGCTGTTTGTGCTTTTCTTCTTATTGTCAGATTTGAGGAAGGCATTCATTCTAATTCTAGTCATGAGAGCAGGGCTGTATGCATTTTCACACTGGAAGGGGTTTTTTGTTTGTTTGGGGTTTTTGACACTGCAGTTAAACCAATAATTTTAGGATCGTTTAATATTGAAACTTGGAGTCCAGCACAATAAATATTCTCTCAGTGAGTACGAAGAAAGATACTTTATGACAAAGTGTCAGGCCTCTAAAACTTCGTGCATGGTTCTGGTTTTTCTTGGTGTAGAGTTGCTTTTGTCCAGAGTAGCTAGTGTGGGGCTTGGCTTTGGAATTATGTTGAAAACAGTGTTGATAACACAGGGATGTTTTAGTTTTTGCTGAGCAGAGCATACATTGTTGCACTATATGGAGATAGTAGTTTGGTTCTGAAAAACACTGTGTTCATTCTAATATTATCATTAATGTATTTCTGAGTTTCAAAGGAAAATTAACTTTTTTTGTTCACAAATCACTGTGTTATATTTCACAGTATAATGTAAAAATGCTCATTGTAAATCTCATATTGATGTTGTGACACTATTCTAAGAAAACCCTAAATGTCAGTAATCTTGCTGGAGAAAACCCTCAATTATAAATGTAAAACCGTGGTATGTTCTGAACTTGTAAAGAAATACAACTTCCAAGAGCACTCTTATACAAATAACATATGTTTTGTAAGGTTGAGATTGACACAATATTTTTGTGCAACCTTATCTATTTTCTACTCAGCCACTAATCTCTTTTAACTTAGTTTATTCCATCCCTTCCACTGACTTTAAGCATATACAGTTCTCTCTTGAAACCAAATATATATTTTTTTTCCTTTCAATTAACAAATCAGACCATTTTCCCCATTTTTTCACCCTGTGAGCTATTCTTACATCAGTAAATGCTTTTATAAATGTGAGGATGGGACTCTCCTGAAATCTGATATCTTGCAGTTTTATAGGACTGAAAAAAAGGTGCATTGACCCATTGGGGGGAGTGGAGAGGCATTCTCTGTGATGGCAACAGAATAATCATAGCAAACCACTGTCAGCCAAATGAAATGAAGCCATCTCAACATCTCATGCTTACTTAATCCACTTAATTAACAAGGTGGTTACAAAAGCTGCATTCCAAAGTTATTGCTGAGATTTTACTTAGCAATATTCCTGCAAAAGAATGGGTGCTGCTGTGCCATGCAGCCACAGACGCTACTTTTGGAAATTCAGCAGGGTAAGCTGAAGTTTGGTGGTAAGGTTCTATTTGACTCCCTTCTTTCGCAGCAGTTATTGCTCTGGTTATAGTTCCCATTCTACATTTGGTGAGATACTCATAGACTGCCTTCAACGAGAAGAGAGTTTCCTTTTTTCTTATCCAGTCATAGTCAATGACTAGAATAGACCAGCACCTCCACAAAATGGTTCAAAAATGGTTCATCCTTTCCTAGAACAGGTTGTTGAGATGGTATCAATACCCTCTTTGATTCGCTTTATAAACTAGTAGTGAGTACAAAAATAACAAAAAAGGAATATTAGGCAGGGAAATGGAAAAAAAAAGTAAGAATGAAAGATTATAGAGGAAAAATAAGATCAAGAAAATAAGTATCAAGAAGGAAGTGTATGCATGTGGAAATTAAGGCATGTATATTGTCTTCATTACATATTTTAAAAGGAAAATTTAATTTTTTAAAGGAAATAGGTGGGACAAAGTAAAATGAAACAGGAAAACAGGAATATGAAAGAATATTAGGAAGATGACTTAGTAAAGGGAAGAAAACCTGTGCTGATAAGGAAGAGATGCAATTAAGTAGGACAGGCAACAAAGAAGAAAAAGAGGAATGAGAACACCAACAGAGTCTTGGTCTACACACACTGAGGAGCGCTTGGCCACTTAGTTTTTAAAGATGGCAAAAAGAATGGCAGAATGTCTTTGTTACAGCAAGGGAGCACAGCGCAGGCTGGCACGGCTGTGCCATGTGCTGGAGCAGGGCCAGGTGGCCCCATGAGCCTGGGTCAGGCCCCATCTAATGTGCTTTGCCCCTAAGCACAGATTATTAGCTCAGGTAGCGAAGGCCACGTCGCTCCTGCCTGAGGAGCACGAGCCCCAGCACTTGTGTTCAGGGTGAAGGCAGAGCTCCCTCCTGTATAACACAAAATATCTCAATCTGATCATACAGCTTCTGCCACGTGTTTTGCACCAACTGCAAAAATGATTTAAGGAAAATTTGAATCTTTTGTATGCTCATAGTTTCTAATGAGAGAAGCTAGTGGGATAGATGGTAGACTTTATGCCAAGAAGCCTTAAGAAATAATAAAATAACAAATAAATATTTATAATATTCCTTCTTCAATAAAGCCTGAAGTCAGATAAGTTCTCTCATCTCTTTCATGATTTATTAAAAATCTTTAATTGGCGGTTCTTTAAAAATTCCGATTTGACTTTTAAAGTGAGAAGTCAAAAGATAAAAGCATCTGTAGGTAAACTTCCACATCTGATCTGCCCATGTCTCTATAATTCAAATGAAGGAATGGATTTAAAAATAACATTTCAAGCTACTGCTCTTATTTCAGCAGCAAGTGATATTTTTATGTTGCTGTATTTGAAAGGATGAAATAAAATTTTTGCATTTGCCCGTGGTATCTACGTGGATCTAATTCTTTCCCGAATCATGTGCCATTAAACTATGTAATAATGATGCCATTTATTTCTATGGGTTCATGTCTCTATAGTCCAAAGTATTTCACAAGCCATAATACATCACTATGGCAATATTAAGCCCCTTGTTATAATTGGGTCTGTACAGTCTGCCATTCCATGCAAAGCAACAAAGGGCAGCTCTGCACAAACCACTCCAAATGCTGGAATTAATTGTGTTGAAGACTTCATATTGCACTTGCAGATGTTATTAATTACTGCAACTCTCTGTATAATAGCTGTTTCTATAGTAACTATGATTTTTAAGAGGGTGTGAAGTAAGTTGAGTAGTTGTTTTGTTTGTTGGGTTTTTTGTTTTGGTTTTTTTTTTCCCTAAAAGGAGGACAAAGGCAATCTGACTAAATATACCTATAGAAATAGAAATAGAAATATATACATGCATGTATGAATAAATCCTCAAACCCTAGCAGTGCAAGATAAACAAAAAGTAATGACAGAGGAACATGAATGTTTTCAGAAGATATCAAGCTACTTAAATGATCAATTACTTAAGTTAACAATCTGCTCTTACTTGATCCTTTTAAGTTTAATCCTAGTTAGTGATTTTTGGCACAATCTAGAAAGACCAGAGAAGTCAGAGTGCACGCAGTGCAAGCAAACACGGATCTATGTCTGCCTCCAGGATCAGAGATTTACTCGATACAAACACACTACCAGTGATGCTGGCTTAGAATTAAAAGGCTTAAAAACACACATGTCTTTGAAGACTTAATAATAAATTTAATATCTTACGTGAATCATTAACCACATGACTGCATATCCCACATTTGAAATTCAGGAACAGAGCAAAGTATGTAGAATATCAGCTGACATACCAACTACCTTTTATCTTTGAGTCATCTCTAAATTCTGTCTTCATACAACACATGCTGTTAGGTAAGTATTCTAAAGCAGGTAGAATGTCCTGGTAAATGGAGATGTGAATAGTTTAAGATTTCCTCCCTACACATGTCAGAAAATAAAGTGAAAATAAAATTAGATAATTAGGAGGATAAATTAGATAATTTGATGAATAGACATTAATAAAATGATAAATTAGACATTATTGCCTCTTGAAACTACCAGGGGGAAAAAAGTCAGATTTATTTTGATATTTTGAGATGAGACACTGAAATAACAAAATATTTCCTTTTGAAGTGTAGCATTTATCATATTCTAACTCTTAAAATATCATATGAAAACTATAGCAATCTCAGCTAATTTCCATCAATAGCTGTGATAGAAAACATCACTTTAAATGTCCAGTTCTCCCTCCCTCGAGTACAGAAAATGTTTCCTCTGCTTTGAAATGCAGATGACTGACCCCAGAGGTACCACAAGAATTTTTCTTCTCTATGGAAGTCCATTGCCAAGTCCCCTGTGCACCCGTCTGTGCTGTGGGAGTGAAATATAACCTTTTGAAGCAGATAAGAATTCGTCCCATGCACTGATGAAATCCTGGGTTTACAGTTTTAAGTAGGTCAGAAGTGATGCCCATTTTGTGACTGATCTTCAGAAGGGCACACAGCACCTCAAGTGCTTGTATGCAGTAGCCCAGGGTTTGAAACTGTCATCAAAACATCTACACAAAGCACACAGACAATAAAAATAATCCAGGGTATAATAAATTAATTAAACATATTAAAATAGAATTTTTGAAAAGGGGGTCTTAATGTTTAAGAGGATAAATCCGGACTGAGCGTTTTCCTTTTATAACACAAATCAGTGTTTTCCCTGTGAGCTGGGAAATTCCCGTAGGACCTAAGCGTGTTCTGCCTCCCACGCGACACTTTGCAGCAGAAATCCTCTTCGAGGAGAAGCTGCTCTCCACAAGAGGCTATTCCTGTTCCCTCATTGCTGCCTTGGTCTGGATGCCCAGGCACAGCATCATTGAACCACAGCTCACGTGGTGTCCTACAGAGGAGTCACTGCTGCACCTCCAGAGATTGGCTGAGACCAGCCTGAGGTGCCTGCTAAGAAAAAGCAGCAGCAGTGCCAGATGGGATCACTGCTCCCTGGAAATGGAGTTCCTCTGTTTCTTTTTCACTTTGGAAACTTCTTTTTGCCCTTGACTCTGCCTTGCTTCTGGCCAGTCTCCTGAGGTCTGTTTTCTAGGCATAAAAAGAGATGAGAGGAAGATCATTTTTGAAAACATGAAAAGTCTGTGGAAGACATCAAGAGGAAGATGTAACCTTGAGAGTACAGGGGCAAAGGAGGCAGAAAACCTAATGCTGGGTCAGAAAATTAAAAGGAAAAGGATTAATTAAAATATACTAAAGGAGTTTTGAAGATGAGAAAGAAATATAAGTGCTAAGTACTTTGCTTTGTAACAGAAGCTCTGCTGAAAATCAACAGGGAAAGCATGGCTTTTATTTGAGTGGCAATTTGCATATTAATATTGTGATAGCATTATGCAATAGTATATAAGACAGATTGGGTAAATAGAGGCTGTGACCAAACAAATTTCAGCTTCTTCCCCATGTCTATTGAAAATAAAAACTGGCAGAATGTCACACTGTAGGATTGTCCTTGATTTGTTTCCAGTAGAACATTAATTGATGTGTTCCCATGTTTTGATATGTGATTTACAAGCTCAATAACTCGAAGGGTGATTACAGCCAGGCAGGCAATCTGGATGCCAAGCCTCATTTCAGTGAACTGTCCTGGATATTTCACTCTGGAAATCATGGCTTTCTAAATGTGTGGGAAACAATATTAAGCAGTGGCAATCAACAGTGCAGTTCTCTGTTGGTGTAGCAGGAGGGATTATTTTGAAATAGCTAGTGCATCTGTTTGGTGTAGCTATTTTTTTCTTGAACCGGGAAAATCTACGTTTCAAACAAAATGCTTACAAAATACCCAGAAATGCAGAATTTTTCACAAAGAACATTTTGTATTAAAAAAAAATCTATTTTTTTTCAAAGCAACCAAAAGGAATGAAGAAGACTATGTACAACCAATAAAAAAGAAATAAAAAAAAAAAATTCCCATAGTTTGCTTTGCAAGACTCTTGATAACCCAGAAGTTTTGAGCTATAGTTTCATTCCAATACAATCTAAGGTGACTCAATTATGACCCCTAAATACCAAGGTACCAGTGAAAAATTAAAGCTCATTATTGTAATACACTGTGTAATACACTATAATATCATCAATCCATTTCATGTTTCATCTCATTTTCTAATGTGGTTTCATTTGGTGAAATCCGCTTAACAGGAGAAAAAATTCAGAGCTTTTTTTTTCTTTTTTTAATAACTCAATTGTTAAAGGAGTAATAGAGAATTTGCGTTTCAAAGGGAAGGTGCAGTGATTGTGTGGTATAGGTTTATTTGATTGAAAGATACTTCCAGTACAGCAGCTTTAAAAGTTAATATTTCAGATCACACATCAAAACCAGCTAGGAGATGGTATAAATATTGAGGAGCAGAGTGCTAGAGGATGGATAAGGCACAATATAACTTTGCAGTGTGCAAACTGGCACATGTTGGCCAAAAATCTGTGGAAGCAACCATCACCAGCAAATTTGGGATATCAAAATAATTAATATATTAAACCCACAAATGATAGTTTATTGTGTCTCACATTGAACCTTCTGTCTGAAAACTGTGGGTGTGACGATTTTGCTTTATCCAGCATTTAGGAGGGCATCATTGTCCTCTACTCACCTGTGGGATAAGTTGGCATTTCACTGGATCCTGTGTCGGTGCCTTCCTCTGCTCAGCCTCATATTGAAATTTGTTGCAAAGTTGCTGTTTTAGAAGACACCGATTTACTAACGCCATTTACTAACTGCCTCTGTGCAGGAGGGAGATCAAATCTATTACTTTTTATACAAACTCATTTAATTCATTCCTCATCGTAGCTCCTCATGACTCATTTTTCCACAGAGTATTTAATGATGTGAAGAATGCTTGTTCTCACTATACTTTCTTCTTTTTCATCTGTTGCTTTACCCATACAATTTTGCACCAGAAAGTGAATCACACTTTACTCTGAGGTCAGGTGAGATGGGTGGCCCTGCCTCAGGCTTTTCAGTGCTACAGGAAACATGTTTTGATGTGGAAGCAGAGTGGCTTCTTAGGAGCTGGAAGAACTTACAAGAGTATCAATAAGGAAAAGTAAACAGAAATTAGTGAATTTTTGGTGTGGCAGGAAGAACGGGATAATTCAGAAGAGGTCAAGTTTGGGAGGCAGGGCTTGTAGGAAGAAGGTGAACCTTTACAGAAATTTGGGGAGGAGAAATGAGTCCAAAGAATTTGTAGGAGGAAATAGGAGATTGTATCTTTCTCTGATAATTTTAGTAAGCATATTGCTGTGTCTAAGGAATGAAGTGGCCTCATATTTAACTGGTCACTAGATATCTTTGAACTTTCTCCAGACATGAGAATGGATCTAGAAACAGAGCTGCAGCCTCATTTACACTGAAGATCCACGGGTCCAGCTTCCCAAAAGTACAGTTTTCTTCTGTTTGTATCCAGCTCAGCAAATGAAGATGTGAACAATCCAGAAAGTCATCCTGTGGCTTGGAGCTCCCCCTCAACTAGAGATGATTAATTAATTTCTTCTCAATTCTGCTGTACAAAATGAGATGCTAGAAGTTAGCAGAACATGCTCAGAAAATGCAGTGTTGCTGAGGTCAAGAAGTTTAAGAATAAAGTAATGATTGCCGAAAATATAACTGACTTAAAACAAGCACCAGAAGTTTCACTGTTTTTACAAAGGAGAGAAGCAGAGGCATTATGCAATAAGGTTAAGGAAAAAGATGATATAGCTATGGTTATGCCATAGCTATGATGTGGCCCTTAAACAAAAAATTACTTTCTTTTGTGTTTCTGGCCTCATTTCTAACAATTTTAGATTTTGAAGGTAATTAAAGATATAGGAAAAAATGTGATCAAATACAGCATGGGTTTACAAAGGCTTACTTGATTGTGCTGGATTAAGATTCTATTTTCCTTTCATTTTCTGGACAAAGGAAATATATCTAATCTACTTCGACTTTTACAAAGCATCTGATACAATTCCACAAGGAAAAATATTAGCTAAATAGAGAACTCAGGGATTAGCACAAGAATTTTAAAATGGGTAAGGAATAGACTTAAAAGAGAAAAAGTGAAATGTTGAAGTAAACTGTTGGTTAGACAATTGTCTTGAAAGCTAGATTAGAGACTTATTTCATCTAACATTTTCATTAGTAGTCTTGGCTCATGGTATGTGGTTGATCTGTTAAAATTTAATGATGACACAAAGGAATTGCCAATATAGGGGAGGGTTAAACATCATAGGAAATGAAAAAGATGAATGATGACGGCAATATCAGGGTAAGAAGAAAATTATGACTTTAGGGACTAATAGGAAAAGATTACTTGCTGCACATGTTGGTTGTTTACACAATGACTATGATTCATTAATATTATGTAGATACAAGGTAACCAAATATGATCCTGCAATCTGGTTGTGTTCCACTGTATTGTTTTTATATTTTTATTGTTTTCTGTTCCTCTGTATTGCTTCTTTCAGGGGAGGTTTAGGTTAAATATTAGGGAAAAATTCTTCAGTGAAAGGATGGTCAGGGATTGTAACAGGCTGCCAAGGGAGGGGGTGAAATTGATGTTTGTGGAAGTGTTCAAAAATTTGTGGATGTAGCACTGAGGGACATGGTTTAGTGATGGATGTGGTGAATATGATTACATTGATAGTTGAACTCAATAATCTTAGAAGTCTTTTCCAACTGAAATGATTCTGTGATTCTACAAAGCACTTGCATTTGGGTTTAGTGTGAAGAACTTTGATTTTGAACCCTGTTTCTTGCATTCTCGTGCTTATATAGCCTGTGAGAGCTCATCCCGACTGTGGAATACCCTTCTGGCCAATCATGTGAAACACATAAATTCAGATTGGAACAAGGGCTAAGAAGGGTTCTTGGAGCTAAATGTCCTTTGCTTTTACAGGCTGGGGGCAGATAAGGAGTATGCTCATCCTCTGAAATTGTGAGAGGAGGCAGAAGAGAGAAGACACATTTTAGCTAATGAATAATGCTGGTACAGGATAAACAGGCACAAATTAGCCATGGTTAAGTGTGAAGAGGAAAATCAAGACTATCAGAGCAGCGAGAGTCTACAAGGACCAAAAGGGAATGTGTTTTCAGCCCATGCAACAGAAACAGCAGTGCCCCTTCTCCCAGATCAGTTTCTCACTTCATTTTTATTTCCACAGTGAGTATGCACTTCCCTTAACACCAATAACACCATTCCTCACTAACATTTATTTGCTAAGTCTGTCCAGGGTGTTGAAATTAAGCATCATTTCTCTTTTTACAGAGTTTGCATTTGCTATTGCCTGACACTGTCCAGTTTCTGTGTTTATGCTTTTTTCACTGTGCTAGTTCACCCTTTTAGAGTTTCTCTCTGCTTCCTTATATGCCTTTCTCCTGCTGCTGCATTTTGATAAAACTAATTTTATTATTATTTCCTTTTCTTTTTCTTTTCTTCTTTTTTAACCAAATTTTGCACCAAAGCAGTTGAAACACCATTTATTACTCAATGCTCAAAAAAGTGACTCTATTGAAGGATTCTCTGTCATCGTCATGTATATCAGCCTTAAGGTGTTCAAACATAGGACTGGAACAAGCAGGCAGAATGTATATGATTTCCTGGACTGATACAAGCATAAATGATTTTAATTTTTTTTTCTCTATTATCCTAATTACCTAATTATAGCAGTGACTCAACATTCAGTTTATTTGGCCACCAAAAAAATGCTCTGAAACCTTTCTTCTCCAAGAATGCCAGCCCATATAGAACCAACAAAACCCCAAAATCACATCGCCCTTAGATCTAACTTAGAGCAACCAAACCCTTGTTTGCTCTCAGTAATTTCTGATATTTGCTTAAAAATACAAGAGATATTGTCAACCACCTCTTCAAACTGGCTCTTGACAGGACAAAATATCTCCAACATTAATTATTTAGCCCCTTTATCCAGATTTATTCTAGCAGACCATTTAAAAAAATTGACTTTTAAATAGTTAAATTACCATTACTGTTATTTTGGGACATGTGAGTTGTTTGGTGCACTCGAAGCCTGGATCAGCTCCTGGGCTGTGTAAACAAAAGTTGCTGAATATCAGCCATAAACTGTGCAGTTAAGACTGAAGTCAGAATATTAAACTCAGTGATATCAGATAGAATCTCTATATAAAACTAATATGTGAATTTATGCAAGCCCAGAAAAGGATTTTTTTTTTGGTTTTTTTTCTTCGAAGGGATCAGATGGCCAGAGAGGAACTGCACGGTTACTGTTAACATATCATGAGTTATAAACTGTTAATAACTCAGCCCTTGTCAGAGCAAGGTCTCCTCTCAGAAGAGCAATGAGGACATAGATATTTCCCTTCAGAAAGAGGTTTCATGTCTGGTTTTGTTCCAGGTAAGCATGAAATCCTGATCCTTCTAAATGATCCACATAAAAAAAGCAGTAAGTTTGAGCCAGCGGTGGTTTGATTTTACATCTAAAATGTTAACATTGGTAATAAATGCAAGTGCAGTACTGAAGCAGTTATCACAATTGGATTGAATTTTCTAAGTGCTTTGGAAATTTCATTTTAAAAAAATGGAGGAATATCTTTTGGAATATGTGTAACATTTAATTTCAATACTCCACTCCATGCTCTATTTTTACAAGAGCCAAAGTAAAATTCAAACGATTTTTCACAAGACTTGCATAACTACAAAATCAACAAAATATATTTATTTAAATTAAACAATTTTAAAAAACCTTAATTTGACCACATAGCTTGGGCATTTTTCAGTTTTACCTTGCCTAATTGTTTCTCTGTCTGTTGGTGAACCTCCCAAATCCATTGTTCACTCAGCTCTTTCCCTGAAATGACCTTTCATGGTGATGTGTAGAAGAATTAGACATGAGGCTACCTCTAGCCTTCTGCAGGTGGAAGAACACACACGATAAAGTCAAGATCCTGAAGTCAAAGGAAGAGAAAATGAGCTGAGAAAAAAGAAAAATAACCACTGCCATCAAAAACTAAAAAAAATAGAGAAGGATGTCAGTTTACCATCAAGATGCAAAACCTGTTGCTACAGGTTGCTATATAAGAGATGTGCTATTTTTCAGGCTGTAACTTTTTTTTGGCATGAAGTCCTCAGGACAGGATAGCTATGAAAAGAACTGGGAGATATTTGTGCATTGTCCTTGCTGCTGCTGCTGCTGGGGTTGGAGGTGCTGGAGACGCGCATCACAGTATGGATGGAAGAGGACTCAGGAAATTTGTGGGTTTTGCCAAAGTCAAGGCCAAAGGACAAAAGTAGACCAAGGAGGACTGAAATATAACCTGTAATTTACACAACTTTAGTGACATGAAGGCAAGTGAGGGTCTAATGTTTTGCTTTTCCTTGTTGCTTTCTCTTTTGTTTCTACTTTACTTCTCTTACTTGCTACTACACTGGAATTAATTTTTTTTTGACAGCTCAAGTCAGTTTCTCAAAGGAAAAAAGAAAGAATAATATGGGGCAAAATTTAAAAAAAAAAGAAAAAAAAAAGAAGAAAAAAAAAAGAAAAAAAAAGTTTTGTCTCACAAGCAAAAGGCATTTTATTTAGTGGAAATCCCATAAAACATTCATCAGTTTTGGAGTTTATTTTATATGCTGTTGTATGTTAACTTTACAACAGGAAAAAAAAGCCAAACTGTTGTATTTGAGCTTTTTCTAAGTTTTAAAGTTGTAGGCCTTGTGTACCTCTGAACCCTAATCCTAAAGGTACTTAAAGGCTGAGGTTGAGGTCCCCAGTATCGTGGATGACCCAGATTATGAGTGTGTGGAGGGAGCAATGTTTGATGCAAATGCCACACTCCCCTTGGCATGACTTTTTCATCCCCGGTGTCCCTGGAACTGTAGGGCTGTGGAATTTTGAACTCTAACCCTAATGGCAGCTGGGGGCCAAGGCTGAGGTCCCAAATACTGAGGCTGGCCCAGATAAGAAAGGTGTGGAGGGAGAAATATGAGTGCAAGATCCCCCTTTGTGGTCACCACATAAATCTGAGAGGTACTAATCCATAAATAGTAAATCCTAATAAAATCTGAAATAAAGAGCAGATGTTTCCAGATATGATAGAATAGACAAAGGTTGTTACCTGTAAGGGAAAAAGCTTATTAAGACTACAGAGTGCTGTATTTACAGAGATAAAGGTTTGAGGTGCTGAACAATTTAGTTATTGTTAAAAATCATAGAATAGTTTGGCTTGGAACAGGCATTTAAAAATCACCTTGTCCAACATCCCTGCCATGGGTAGGGACACCTCCCACTTGATCAGGTTGCTCAAAGCTCCATTCAACCTGGCCTTAAACAATTCCAGAGTTGGGGCATCTGCCACCTCTCTGGGCAATCTGTGCCTGTGTATTACTACCCTCATAGCACGTAATTTTGTCCTTATCTACTCTCTTTCACTTTAAAATAATCACTACAAGCCTGGCTAAAAATTTGTCCTTATTTTTCTTATGAGCTCTGTTCAGGTACTAAAAGGTCATATTAAGCTCTGCCCAGACCCTTCTCTTCTCCAGGCTGAGCAGTTCCAACTCTCTCAGCCTCTTTTCACCACAGAGGTGCTCCAGCCCTGTGATCTCCTTCATGATCCCCCTGTGGACGTTCTAGCAGGTCCATGTCTTTCTTGCACTGGCGACCCAGAGCTGGATGCAGCACTGAGCTGGGGTTTCACCAGAGCAGAGCAGAGCAGAGCAGAGCAGAGCAGAGCAGAGCAGAGGGGCAGAATCCCCTCCTCTCCTGCTGACCACGCTTGGTGTGATGCAGTCCAGGACACATTTTCCTTTCTGGGCTGTGAGTGCACATGGCTGGCTCCTGCCCAGCTCTCCATCCCCCAGTGCCCAAGCCCTTCTCCCCAGGACTGCTCTCAATCCCTTCATCCCCCAGTGTGTATTGCTGTTGGGAACTGCCCTGACCCACGTGCAGCACCTTGCAGTTGGCCTTGTTGAACTTCTTGAGGTTAATTATCTGCTTTCATGGTGCTAAATATAGGTGCCTAATTCCTGGAGCCTTTAGTTACACTGGAAGGAGGCAAAAGCTCCTTGTAATAGAGGTCCTAAGGCATGAATTTCCAAGCTCTACTCTTCCAGGGGGATGATACCATACTGTTATAAATCAGAAGAAAAAAGTGGTTTAAATAGATACTCAGTTAGTAAAATCTGTTGACAAAGATGGTTTGATACATAACCATTAACATTTCCTCTCTTTTGGCTTTTGGTTTTGCTGTGGTTTCATGTTTTGCTGTGTTACAAAATTAATGTGACAAAATATTTCTGCCTGTAAGTTATTCTCAGCCAACATTTATTTGGGTTCACAAACTAAACAAAATTAAAGACCATTTTGGTTACCAGAGTTACCAGACTTGTTCCCAAACACAAACTGAGGCCTGAGGTAAGATTTCAGCAGTGTCCAGCTGGCCACAGTTAAACCTCAGGAAATTTTTTTGTAGATAAGAGATTTGACCCAAGAATTTCAGAGAAAGTGATATAAAACCTCAGACAAAAAGCCCAGTCAGGAACTCAATCATGTGTTGGAAAAATGCTGATTTAGTGAATTTTCATGGCTGTTTTCACCAGTATCTGTAGCTCTTGTTAATGGGCTTCAAGTGGTTCAAACACTGGTTGTGTTAAGAAGAGTTTAATGATAGAAATGTGTTAATGCTGTAACTTCAGAAAACCTGACCTGGTGACAGTCCCCTTCCCAGAGGACGCAATTAAGTGATGACTAGGGTAATGTCTAACTTAGAGTGGAGTTTACTGGCTTAGAGTGGAGTTTTCTGATAGCAGCAAACACACAGCAACATTTATATTGATGCTAATTTTGGCAAAAATAAAGCTTAACAGGGAAAGGAGTATACCAGTGCTCATTTGAGTGGTAGTAGAGAGACTTTCTTTCTCAGTAATTTCAGATTATTTTAATTGAAGTTAAGGCAATTTTTCCCCCTTTACAGAGGAGGCTTTCTGGGTTCAGAATGAAATGGCAAGTGACTACTTGTGTTTCCCTGTAGCTGGAGTTAGTCTTTCTGCCACCACGGAGAGCATAACCTCCTGATGTGGGTGCCTCACTGAGACATCTAAAGTACTGTTACATTAGTCTGGGTCAAAAAAGACAGTTATTAAGTCTAAGCAGTTTGACTGTTGTTCAGCAAATATATCCTGGGAGCGCATATTGCGCCACGAAGATCAAACAAATGGGGGACAGATAGTTCCTGTATAAGTTCTTCCATGCTACACATGTAATATTTTCTACAAGCTCTTGCCCACTGTTGTGATAGAGTGAACAAAATTTACTATAAGGAAAATTTACGGTGTAGAAGTATTAGGGAGAGTCATGGGGAGATGAAGAAAACACACAATGGGGACTGAATTAAGGTTGCACAAGTAGCTTTTGAATGCTTGACTCTGTAACCTTTGTAACCTTAATAATGTTATTTTAATGCATACTATGTTTTATTTGTTTAATGTCTCAGAGTAGCTACATTTGGAATGAACTCCATCACCTCCACTGAAGGAAGCAACTCAATAGGTCCCGACCCAGCATGGCCTGTTGTGATCAGCCTGTGTAAGGTCATAAGCATCAGCCTCAGCCCTGAGAGCTGATGACAGAGTGCAGAAAAATTCTGTCCTCAGTTTCATGAAAGCCTAATTGCTCACTTTGTCATGTTGATCTTGTAACATGTCTCCTGCTCCTATTGCTTCTCAGCAATTTTCTGCATAGAAATACCCTCTGTGCTCTGTCACCATTCGCTCTGTGACATGGTGGAACTACTGTACAGGCTATTTCTGTTAGATTTCACTAGGGAATGTTATTTCTCCCTGGAGCTGCTCCCATTAGCTTCATGCTATTTCTATCTCTGAAGAAACAATTCTAAGCAGCACCCTTTCTATTGATATCAGTCCTTCCCCACCTCCTTCTCAGAGCTGGCAGTCATAGCTGACCGTGTGCCAAATTAAAATTCAAGAGGGTTACCATCCAAAGTGTTTGATATATTCGAATGCTTCAGGATCCTTTCACTGTAATGTCATCCTATACTTCAGCAATGCCTTGCCCAGCTCCTGAGCTCCCTGAATCCAGTGTGTCCAGAGTCCCGGAGCGATGCACTTGTGTTAGGGCAGCTCTGTCAATTATAATATCAGTCTGCAGCGTTCTGCTGTGACTGTGATCTTGGGAGTCCTGGGTGAGTGCAGCGGTGGTTTAACAATCTGCCTCTTTGCAGTCCTCTGGGCCATTTGCTTGGATGCAGAGAGGGGAGGGGTGATGTCCAGGACAGCACATCAACCTTCTCTACGCTTTGGATTATCCTAAGTCAGAATCTAAAGAGCAGCGCCTGACTTTTGTGATCTTCTCACCATTCCTTTGAAGGGCATTTTACTTAATTAGAAAAATGCACCCAAATTATGTCCACATCACTGGCATCATATGTTACCTTCGGTTGCCTCATAGAAAAGTAACATCATTAAACACAAACTCTGCTCACAAATGCTATCCTGTCACCACTTATTTCATGCAATGTTACCTTCCTTTCCTCCTGTTTACCTAATGACTTGGTGTTGTTATTCATACTACTTCTGAGCTATTTGACTTACCACCATATGTTCACTCACTTTAGATCTGATGATAATGATCTTTTGTGGTATATGCACTTCCATGTATTAATTATTGCCGAGATTCAGATGTTTGGGTTTCAGAAATAAAAAGGTGTTTTCTTTGTATTTTTTATCGTTCAGAAATACAGGCTTCTTTTGTAAAAGGAGGTAAAAAAATAAAAAAAGGGTGAGTTTTAAATGATTAATGTTTAAATTAGCATAGAACTACAGCAAAAATAAGTAGGGTGAAAAAAAATAATTTCACAAAGTTTCCACTTCTAAAAGTTTGCTTTCATAGTTCTGACTGCTAAATGCAGCTTGCGTAATATTAAGGATATTCAAGTAGATAGATTGCAGAATCTGTGACAGGAGGAAAACATCTAGGCAAATAGAAGAGGACGTCTAGACAGAGCTGTACATGCTTAATGCTGAAAAGTAACTTCACTTCTCACTGATACCTGCTGCTGTAATTCCTGTGTATGGGGTACTATGTTATGCTAGTATGTTAGGATTTGTAAGCCAGCTGTCTGATACAATAGTCGCAGTGGGTTTTGTTGGCTGGAAATTCATAATTGATGATCTTTGTGGGTTTTTGTATTCTGCATTTGGTCTATTTTGCAGCATGGAGTGCCAAAAATAAAGATTTTTGGCTGTACAGAAAATGAATTAATTAATTCACTTTTGGGCAACACAGGAAAGCTTGTTTTTTTCACAATCCCATAAATCCTGGCCTTTAGCAGAACAAGACATCAGAGATGAAAGCCATAGGAAGCCACTTCCTTCCCAACTTTCTTGTGGAGCAGGGATATATTCTTTTGGCTGGTCACATATTTTTGAAGAATTT
This sequence comes from Acanthiza pusilla, assembly GCA_036630365.1. Classification (NCBI taxonomy): domain Eukaryota; kingdom Metazoa; phylum Chordata; class Aves; order Passeriformes; family Acanthizidae; genus Acanthiza; species Acanthiza pusilla. The sequence continues at coordinate 43,752,258 of JAXCHO010000079.1, forward strand.
GATTTTTATTGATAAATTTGGTTCCTTCTGATGTTAACCTGGGAGTTCTGAATTGCTCTGCAGCTGTCATCGGAACTGCATAATCCCTGGTGAGTCGCTTTCCTTCACTGACCCAGCATTAAATAAGATGCCTTTGCATACAAGGCTGCACCAGAATATATTTATTGATTATCTTTATGTTGGAAACAGTACCCTCAGAATATAAAAGAATCAAAACTGCAAGGACAGAGGGAATGGCCTGAAGTTTAGGTTGGATATTAGAAAAAGGATATTTAGACTGTTGCTGTTTGAGTGTCGGAAGAGGCTCCCTGGGGAAGCGATCACAGCACCAAGCCTGGCAGAGTTCAGGAGGTGTTTGGAGTGAATCTTAGGGATGGAGCTGTGCAGGGCCAGGAGCTGGACTTGATGATCCTTGTGGGTCCCTCCCAACTCAGCATATTCTGTGATTCTGTGATCAACTGAGCAACGAAACACCTTCCTCTGTTTTGTTTACAGAAAAAGTTTGGAGAAGAAAGTGTCTACTAGTCAAATGCACATTTAATCACAAAATGGTTTAGATAATTTAGCTTTGATATACCAGCTGTGCTGAGAAACATTCGGCCATATTTTTTTTCACCCAGCTGAATTAAAAATATTTTCTTTACAAAAAAATCTTATAAAACTATAAAACATTAAAATTCTGAATTTAGTTTTATTTCTAAGTATAAAATTAAGGTTGGAAAAGCAACCCTATTAATTTTGCGCATGTTTAAAAGAAAATGTTTTAGAAATTAAGAGTGTAAATTTATATATCAGGGCTGAAGACATAAGTTCTGTGCAGATACCTATCAATATTTGGCCTATCTAAAGCTGTAATTTTTGAGAATTAGATATTTATTGATTTTTTTAAAAATTCAGGTCTCCTGTAGCATAAATTTTACATAAGCTGGAAGCTTAAGTACCTCTGAAAATGTTGCAGTAACCAGCAGGAATGTTCTTTTTAGCAGAATAAAAGATTGAATTTAATTTTAATCTTCAAATGAGAAAAAAAGTTATCAGCTTCAGTGTTTTTACTTGTAAGGATTCCATGGGCACCCAGTTTTTTAGTCATGGCCTGTGATTTGTTCATTTAGATTATCATTACAGCTGAATCAATAAACTTCTGAGTATAATATGACTACACCTGTTAATCCAAATGTTTAAATGTTTAGAACTTGTATGTTTCACCTCTTTTATTTTATAATTTTCAGTTTGTCTCCTTGCAAGAGAGTGAAGTGCTGGATTCTCCATGAGATGCAAGAATGGAACTTCAGAGCCCAGACACCACATATCTCTGAAAGAGAAAGGGAGAAGAGTTGATATTCCTGAGGTCTCTGACAGCAATCCCCATCCGGCTCTTTCCAGAAGAACATTTTCAACAGTATCTGAGAAAATGCTCTGTGTGCTGAGTGTTTTACCCCACGGAAACACAAGTGTGAGAGTCTGCAGGAGTAATGCTCCAGTGTTGACCTGGACCTTGGGTTTTCCATTTCCATCAATAAATACAATCTGCTGAGAGCTGGAGGGCTCTGTGGAGCTGTGTTTTGTCCCTCCAAACCAGCTCACATGTGGCGTAGCCCGAGAGCCAGATATGCTTGGACTGGAAAAACATGTACACACTAAATTGGCCTTAAGAAAATTGGCTTTATCACTGAAATAGATGCATATTCAAGCAAAGTAATTTTCAGAAAAGTCTGGTGTTTTGGAGATTGGAAACTCTGGTATTTGTGGAGTTCTTTTCAATAATGGGTTTGGAACAAACTTCTGGATGAGTTCTTTCTTCTATAAAACCTCAGGAGAATTTTCTTTCATAAAACCCACAGGAGAGTTCCCCAGTCTCCCTGTTTTCCCAGACAAGGAATTGGAAGGAGAAGGTCCTCTACTCAGGTATGATAACCACAATACCTTTAAACATGAAAGTATTAATGTGAATAACATTTTACAGATATTTGAAATCAAGGATGACATATTTTTACTTTTGTGCTATTGCTATAATTTGTCAGGTTTTTTTCACTTCTTCATTAACTAATTTAGAGAGGTGCTGAAAGCTTTTTATAAAAGAAATGTACATCATATCATTTGGATGACAATGCTGAATTTCTTCCAGGATTTAATATAATGACTGCGTTTAGCACTCTGTTCATTATCTCAATAGATAACAAGCTTGCCCTTCAGCCATCACAGCTCTTGTATATTTGAAACACAAATGTTGATGCTTGAAACATATCTCAGAATATCCATAATGAGTAAAAAGCCTGATCGAAGAAGTGGGTGGCATCCTATTCACTGAGGTGTTACAGGCACATAATCAATAGGGCATGGAGGAAGGAGATCATTTTTATTTCCTAAATTGTCTTGTTCATTTATATGTGAAACAGACATTCATTAGCATTTAAATACTTTTTGACATTTAAGACACTCCCCTATTTTTATGAGATTTTGACACAGTTTCATTGAATATCTTTTTATAACTTGATTTAGAAAATTATTTTAACAATTTCTACATATTCTGTCAGCCGTGGGTGAACTGTCAAGAGGCTTGCTTTTATTTAAATTCTCAAATGTACACATTTACAAGGAGCTTAAGCCTTGATTTGGGCCTGAACAAGGCATTTGCTCTCAGATTTTTTGAGGCACTTGAGGAACCCTCTGGAGAAGGTGGTCTAAAACTTTCTCTAACAGTGGCTGCTACAAGCAATTTCCAATACCAAATAGACAAGCAGAAAAAGGATGGAAGAAATGATAATAGTGTGTCTGCCTTACAGGCTAGAAGCTGAAGGGAAGGTTTCAGCTCCCCAGAGGTCAGAAAGGGGAGCCTGCAGTAGACTGCTTGAATGGTAAAACTTCTATTTCGTGATATCCCACTCTTTATGCTTGTTTAAATTTTACTGAGAGACCTGTCACCAATAACAGAAATCACGTGAAGTCATGGAAAGGAATATGACAAATTAAATCTTTTAATCTAGATTGAATCTTATCTTTTAGGACCTGATCTCTATTTGAAAAAATGTTCTTCAAAGAGCTTCTCTGGGTGTCAAACTAGCACCTGGGCAGAAGTATTGTTGTGCCAGGTACAGTTTACATCTGGTGTTCTGAAGGAGTGAGAAATGCCCAATCATTTTAATGATGATCTGGTTCTCCTTCATTTTATTTCAGCCTGCTGAATTACAAACTTCCTACAAGCACAAGCACCTCCTTAAATCTCTGTCTGCAAACACCTGAGGGCTTCTGTCAGGGATGGCCCAAGACTCAGAGCGCTTGGTTTACAAGGGTCTGCTATTGCTTCTCCATGGTTAGGATCTTGTGTGCAGGGGGAGCAAAAAGAAGCAAAAGGAACATATTCTTTTGTTTTGTAAGGAAGGACAAAGGAAACAGCTATGGCATAACAGACCTTGAAATACATAGGCTGCAGCATCTCTTGAGAGAGGCTTCAGCATGTTTCCTCTAATCAGCAACCCACTTCTCCCCCTCTGCCTCGCTACAGCTGTATGAATAAAGGATTCTTTTCTTCCTAGAAGTTCTGAAAATGAGAAAAACAAAGCACCTTTTGGGGCAAGCCAAGATTTATTTTAGCTTCTCAGTGAATCAGGGTTTTTTTTAAAAAACACTCTAGTGTAAACAAAACATTGTTTTTGACAGAGAATCAAACATTCTTTTTTTAAGAGAAAAAGGCTTGAAAACAAAAGTAGTATAATGGAAAGCATTTTGAATATTAAAAAAAATTAAAAACTAATGATTGCTTTTGTTTATTTCTAATCTCAGACCTATATGATTTTGTTTCAGTTGTATTGTAATGCAGTTAACTAATTTGTGGAATCAGTTCACGCTTTGGGAATGTTGTTAATGCTCCCACAACTGTAGTTTTCTATAAAAAGTAATCCAATTTATCAGCCACAGGTTGCATTTACTTCTGCTCCACTCACCTGTATTTCTATAGACACTGTTTCTGAACTGATTTTTTTTTTTTTAATGTTAAGGGAAAGAAACCACCCCAAACCCTTTTGTTTTCAGTACTTCAAAAGAAAACCATGAAGTCTCTGTTCTAGAATAATAGGGAACTTTTGGTCGATCTTCTAACCTTTTGCCTCCAGTAACTGACAGTTTTTGATGCTGAAGTTCCTGCGGTATCTTGGTGGATTTCTGCATATGACCCTCCCTTCTTCACAGCATTCCTGCACCAGCTGCCTACAGAGCAGAGTGGGATTATCAAAGTGGGCAGCTGAATTCTCTTAACTCATTTTATATCTCCAGTATAAGAACCCAAATATAATGTAGGACAGTATAAAACACCATTAAATATTCACATTTTGATAGGATTTAAATTTTGATTTTAAAAAACCAAAGCAAACAAACAAACAAGCAAGCAAACAAACAAACAAACAAACAAACAAAAAAAGACAAAAAGCCACCCCAAGAACTGAATTGTTCTCGATTCTCCATAAATGAAGGCTATCCAATATTTGCTTCCTAGACCATTACTAAGATTTTCTTGATTCCTGAGGTTCAAATCCAGCCTGCCTATTTTCTTCAGGTGTGGATCTGTGAAACCAGCATAGGCTTTTCTATCATCCTTATTAGTCTTATATGAAGCAGCTGCTACCTCTTTCTGAGCAGCAAGCAGGTTGCCAGACAGCCTGAGGGGCTACCATCTGACATCCATATTTTGTTCTCAATAGGTCCGTGACTCATGCTTTCAGGGGAATACAGGAGTAGGTAGGTTTTGTCTCCTTTTGTGCTGATGATAGATGCAGTTTCATTTCCTACTGCAACTGGATGACCAGTATAGTTGTTTTTCTTTTCTAAACAAGCCCCCCCCCGAAAAAAAAAGCATTTAATGGATCTGTTTCATTTATTGGTATTACATACTCAAGAAATATTACACAAATAACATTTCTCTTCAGTACCTTAAAACGAAATCAAATACAGTTAGTTTAATTTGGGAATAAGATAAAACAAATATGAACGGTCTTCCTGGCAAAGACTCTCAGTGGTTTTTAACATAATGCCTCATGATCAGACCCTGCTGGCTGGGGAGCAAGGAACATTATTATTTGTATCGCAGTTGTGCCCATGTGCCCCAATGGGATTGTACTAAAGCTGGGGTGGATGCTGGGAATTTGTTGGTCTCCCAGACAGCTTTCAGCCTCAGCAGGACAGGCATGGTGGGGAGCAGGTGAGAAGGGTGAGGGGATGTGCTCAGGGGCAGTCAGCAAAGCCCAGGAGAAGCACCTATCTTTTGATTTCTCTGCCTCACATTCACTGTGTGGAAAAATTTTTCTCTTTCAACAAAAAAGGATGGAAAATTAAAGCCCTGACCATCCTAAGGAAAAGGTAGTTGAATTCTGTAGAGAAACCACAAAAATCAAAGCTCTTAGAATTGTAAAGAATTTCTTCATCAGCTCCTAGCTTTGCACAAGCTCCTAAGCTCTTGTCATTACTTCAGATCCATCTGTCTAATTTATTCTTCTCAGAAATAATTTTTAATTTCAAGAAAATAATGTTCACAACCTTTCTCTACTGAGTTTTTCACCTCTGACAAAATTCTTCCGTTTGTTTTCACTTGCCCTCCTGTGTATTTCATATGTTCTTTGGCCTGGAACCTTTGTTGTCTGAATTACAGCATCTATGTATTGTTATAAATTAGCATACGCAGTGTATGTAATGTAAATTTCACTGATTAATTGCCTCTAAACAGTCCTCTTTGGCTAATGAGATCTGCACACTGAAGAAGAAACCAAGAATTTGTTTTGCCTTTCAATATACCCAGCTCTGTTCATGTGACTGAACTGCTGAGAATTGCACCCAGCTGTGGGATTGCACATTCAACACTGATATACTGAAAATGAAGCAATAAAGCAGCCTCGGCAGTGCATCCCTACTCTAAATTAGTTCCCGAGAAAAAAAGCATCATAAACAAATCACTGTGAATAATAAGGTACTTCAAAGCTTTGACAGGTTCATTTGATTATTTTTCTTTAATTGTGTTAATTAGAAAACATGAGGAAAACTTAATGATGGCTGCTATTTTAATACAAGTTCACAGTCCCACGTCCACCTTGCCTCTGAATGTCTCCCACTCTCCCACTGCGTCAGAAGAATGAGTGGGTTTATTCAGTGTGTTAGTGTAGAAAAATACCCATTTTCTTCATTTCTCCACATGCCAGCTGTACATTTGCACGAGCAGTTCTTCTGAGCTTTGGTGAAGCACATATCTAGAATACAGACAGTTTACTCCCCATCTCATCATCTTCCTTGAGCAGACACCAATTCTCTGCCCTTTTTCAGTTTATGATTAATACATATGATTAAAAATATTCAGTGCCTCTTTCTTCACCCTCTCAGCTGTAATTTCCAACATTCTTCTTCACTTCAGACAATGATTTTTAAGATGGAGTGGGTATAGCATTGTGTAAAGCATCAGAGTTTTAAATGGTGAATGCATAGCCTTCTGCAACAAAAAATTGGAGTTCTTGGTATGTTCTGATTGAAGCTTTCATTTCCTTTTCTGTCCAGCCAAACATAACCTAACGACAATACTAGATAACTCTCTTTTGGATTCCCTAGAGAATATTTTTATGGTCAGCGTTCGATGAATTCTGTCCAGTAGCTGCATAAATAATTAAATTGTTAGGAACTTGGATATGCATATAGGACAGGAAGTGCAATGAGATTTCTGATAGTCTCTGCTTAGGGAAAGAGGATTAAAGGTCCTCTACTAGGACTATTTCCTAAGAAAAATAAGCTTTCTTAATGACAAGCTCAAAGAGCTGGTAAACCAAAACATAGCTATAGGCTATTAGCTAACATTTATGTTTCACTGTCCACAAGTATAAAAGATTCCAATTCAAAGATAGTGGAGAGGTCCATTGATTTTAGTAAAATTTCAATGCATCTCAGGCTATCTGTATCTCCAGAACTCCAGTAAACAGTACTGAAACAAACTCTAAAATTGGGAAAATGGAGGATCAAAATTTTAAAGAGTGAAATATAAAAGAAAGTGTAAGCAGAAATGGTGCAGGAATCAAAGGTTTGACCCCAAATTCCTCAATACTTAAATGCTATTTATGATAACCTATTGATGTGCCCTCAGCATCAGAAGTCTGCTTACAGTGCTGCATCTTGAAAGGGAGAAATAACTACCTGTTATCATTTAGATGTCTGCTGCAAATGGATTACACAAAAATAAATTAAAACTGGAGTTCATTCTTCAGGTTTCTTTCACAATTTTTTTCTTCCCCTCCATCTTTCAAACTATAGCTGATGTGAATTTGTGGCAGCAAAAACTCAGGATATGACCTTGTGTGAGTTTTTTTGGATTTATTTCTTGTTATTTATTGTCAGAAATCAATCTGTTATAGTACAGCACATACAGGAAGGTCCAAGTCCAGTTTTTGTCATCCTGAGCATTTGCCCTGAGCTATAGATGATAACACTGTGAGTCTGTAATACACGGTACTTGCCTGGTGGTTTCTGAGAGAATGCTTTATACCTTATTAAACTCTTCATAACATTTACAGCAGTTCAGCTGCTGGAAGAAAATGACTAAGTCTTGCAATACCCTGAAAATGAGTAAAAATGAAAACTGGAAAGACAAAAGCAGCAGCTGTGAGCTGTGGTCGCTGGGTTGCTGGGAACTCCCTGAAGCATGACATGCAGACATGCCAGAAAAGGCTCTTTTTCTTGTGGATAGTTGACGTGTAGACTGCATTGGAAAGAGCAAGGCAGGGATCTGAGCTGAGACTTACCCTGTTGTGTGTCCATGAACAGCTTCTGACTGAGCAGCAGAGATTTTGCTTGGGAGCATTGTGTAGTTGAGAAGTATCCGATGCATGTCCTAGCAGCCACTTAATTGTATTTACATAGAGTTTGCATAAGATGCCTCCCTCAGCTCCCCATAGTAATCAGAAGAATGAACTTATGGGATCCAAAGACTTTTAATATTTTTCATCCATCTTAGCTGTACATAAACGGGCTTTATTAAGCTAATAGGTGAGGCTAGAAACATACCACCTGGCAGGACTGTATTACTGTCCCTGCTCAGCACAATGCTTGGTGCTATTAACTGAGAGATTAACATATCAGTGAGAAAAAGAGAACTGTTAATGCAAATGTCCTTACAGCTCAAGTGGCAGCAACTGCAGATTAGTGCCTTTTTCTTCAGTAGGATAGGTACCTTCTGAATATATACACAGGCATATAAATACATTCATTACGTTGTTATAATGACATTCTGTGACAGTTTGTTTGTCTGGAAGTGCAGAACAGAGTATTTTAAATGCTCATTAAAGAGAAGATATGACAGCTCTACCTCTTGCCTGGTAGTTAGAGCACTGTTCCTGCACTGGGAAGCCTTGGCTTGAGCAAAGCAGAGAGACAATCATCATGAAATTCTGAGACAGGTTCCCTAACCACCCTTCATCAGGCTGTGCAGCAGAGCAAAACAGGTCTCTTTGAAATACTCCGAAGGATAAAATACAAAAATATTCACTGACAAAGAGCAAAAGAGAATGACCCCATGACTTTTTCTTTGACTACAAACATGAAAAAAGATTTTCTCTGGAGTTCCATCCCCATCACCAATTGATAGTGCTACAGCTGGAGTTGCCCACCCTGAGCCCTCGCCCAGTTACACAGAGACTGGGAATTTCAGCCTCCTCGTAATGAAAAAGGAACTGAATCTTTAATTTCTGCAATTAATACCTTAACTACTGTCCTTTTCAATAAAATAAATTGCTTCCTTATCATCTCTCTTATTTCTTTTCAAAATACTCAAAACTTTTAAAATTCAGTCAAAGGAAATGTGTTGAAAAACTTGAAAAACTGTGTTTTTCTGTTTGTTTTTTTCATATTGAGATTAGTCACTATTTCTCTCTGTCCCTGTGAAATCTCAGGTCAGACAGAACTTAAGTTCTGATTTCTCTTAGTCAGCTGGGATTTGGAGCAAAGTGAGCTGTTTATCTCTTTCCCAAGATCGACCGTGGATCTTGTAATCTGAGAGAATGTGGTGGAGACTATTGTAAATTTGCAATGACAAAAAGAATCAATAAAATCAACAGAATGACTGCAGCAATCTCCAGTAGTGGGAGCAACTTCAGTTTGACAGGAGCAGATCTGAAGGGATTGTTTTAACTCAGAAATGAGGGTGCTGTGAAGCCTGTGGCTACTGCATGCAGAAATCACAAGTTCCTGTTCATGAGACTTGACTGTCCAGGTGGAGCTGCTCTTTGCTTTATTTTTATCTGCCAATATTTGAAATTACCTGTTTATCTCTTCGGTCTGTAATGGTGCTTTGTGTGTCCTGTGTCTGGTTCTTTTGTTTTCTTGATTGTAGTCGAGAGGGCTGCGTGGACACCTAGAGATTGTGGAACTTGTGCTCAGTAAGAGCTCTGCTTGATGAATGGGCTTCTTGATTGCTGGATTTATTGTTTGATGGGTGGACACAATATTTTGTTTTGGGGGACTGCCAATCCTAATTTCCCTTCGAAGGTAAGTAAAGCAGCAGCACTTGTAGCTACTCTGATTCTCCAGGGAGTCCATGCTATCAGATGTGGTTTAAGGAAGTTTTATATGTTCTCTTCATTTGTTCACAGAAACATAAAAAATATTAGAGAGTCCTAAATTTGTTATAGGATTAAGTCCAAGGGAGAACTGTTCAACATAAGCACCAGAATCAACCAGCATAACTCTTCCTCTGAAGAGATCAATGTCTCTAAAGGCACAACAGAAACATGGGTTTCTTCATTTTTGAGGGATTCCAGGGAGAGACTGAGTTGATCTAATGGTAATCTGTGTCTAAATCTTTCTCCAGTGGCTGCAGAAGAAGTTTTGGCAGCCAGAATTATTGAAAAAAGATTTATTCTTTATCAAAACTTAAAAAGTAAACTTTTGGTTAAAGCTTAGGATTTTGCTAGTTTTTTTATTTGGCTGATTGGTTGATTCAGAGCATTTGGGAGTGGTTACTTTGCTGTCTGTGATGGAATTATATTCACTATATGACCATTCCTCTTTTTATCCAGTTATAAAGCAGACAAAACATTTACCTCCCAAGCCATGCTAGTTGAAATGTGAGGTCATTCTCACCAGAACACCATAAATAAGAATGCAAAACAGAACTCTAAAGCCTCTAAAGTTGCAACTGGACACAAAGGTTTCTTAGAGGAGATGTTTTACCCATTCTAGACCTTATAGTTATTTTCTACTTCTCTCTGCCTTATATTCTGCATGCAATTCATCTACAGCCCAAGAACTAAAAGGTGAACAAAAGCAAATGCTTTTTTTTCTTACCACCCAGCTTGGCCAAGACACAGAGATTTCCCTGTACATGCAGAAGGTTTTAGTCCTGCACATACACGGATCTTATGGTTGTACTATTTCTATGGTAATACTATTTCTATGCTAAAGTGTAGATTTCTTTATGCATTATCATATGAGAAAAAAAGAAATGTTTAATTAAATTGGTTGTCATTTTGAACCAGTATCCGTTTAGGCAATATGTTAGGAAATACCTGCTCATAGGTACTCCTCTATCACCACAGTCTGTGTGTACCTTGCAAGCACTAATGAACACTGAAATCAGTCTCCCTAAGTTATAGGATTTCTGAACTGTCTGCAACACTTTTGACACTACCTTCACCCTAACTTCATTTGCTGGTTATAAGTTCTTGAACCAGTATTTTCTTTTCTTTCTCTACCCCAATAACCAAGCGGAGTCCTTGTTCAAAACCTCTTTAATTAATCTGGCATTCAAAATACAATGTCTACTCTAGTCTCCTCACAGACTGACCTCACAAAATGCTAAATCAGAAGTGGACTCATTAGCATTCAGAACCACCACAGATGAACAAAGGAGGAACATTAGAGAAAATAAAATGAAAGGTATTAAAAGAAGGGCATTGCAGGGAGAAGGAAAAACATAATTTCTTAAGTGGACTGGAGAGAAGGAGCAGGTGAAGGAGGCCACTCTGTATCAGAACATCTTTTCAATGATCTGACATTTGGCAGGTAAAATGAGATTGCCTGTAAAAAAAAATCATTTTAGCTTGAATGCAAGGACATATTGAGAAGAATATTTAAACAGAATGAAAAACATACACAAAAATGCTTGTACCTGATGCCATTATCTTAATGGACACACAGTGAACTGGTAGATTTTTCTTCATAACATTGCCAATGTTTTGAATATTTTTTTCCCCAATGGTATATGTCTCCTTCTTCCTTAACTAACAGCTTTGCAGCCTTTCACTTCAGTAACTTGCTATAACAGTCCCCATCATTAAAACAGTTTGGTAGCTCAACTTATAGCACCTGTGGTGTTCCAAAGAATGTCTGGGACCATAAAAGGAGCCTTGATTTTGGTAACTTGCCTGGTAGAGAAAGGTGTGTGAGAAGTGAATTGACAAAGTTAACACCTCATGATATTAAATGAGTAATTTGATTAATGATTTGACTGATTACTGTTGTTTGGCCTGAAGAACATTGCAGGAGTACATTGTACACAACATATTCTACTCCAGCGAAGTCAGGGATTGGAACCATTTTAAAAATAAACCAGCCTAGTTGCTAAGATATTCATCAAGGAGGTGACAGGAAGCCTGAATTCCAGATTCCTGTGCTCAGAATTATTTTTACTTTTACCAATGACTGCCTAATATAAAATGTATAAACAGTGATGGGAACATTTACTAGAGTTCAGGACTCTCCTGCTGACCTAAAGGCTACATTAGGCCATCTGGACAGGGTGGGGTTTTTCTTTTCTTTTTCTTCTTTTTTTTTTTTTTCTCTGTTCCTATGAATCTTACATCCTTTGTTAGTCAGTAGGTCGAATTTCAGCAGGAGGGGTGGAAGGTGAGACACTGAAGCCATATGGTACCTAAGGCATCTTGAGGGATGCAAATTACATGCATTTGAATCTCTGAATCGACAGATAGATAGGAGTGTAAGGCTCTAACAGATAATACCTAATAGACATTGCTGGCACCACGGATTCATGTTCTTTCAGTTGGAATGATGGTGTCTCTGTCTGCTGCAACTTCTATTTCCTTAATGTTTAGTTAAAACAATTGTAAAAAAGCAAACAGGCTAGACCCTATCCTGTCAACCTGTTGGAAAGTAACACATCATGATGTGTGTCCACACGGAAAAATACTCTTCCCCTCCTTGATCATGGCACTTTCTTCCTTGCTACTTTTTGGGAGCACTGTAAGAGTTATGCCATTGACTGCACTGCTCAGCACTGTGGGGTGTTAGCAACCAAATGCCATGGCTCACTGCACACTCATAGCAAAAGCTATTTACTCTTTCTAGTAAAGATGTCCCATCTAGGTGGGTTTTGATGGGACCTCCTTCCCTTGCTGTTCATGGTACAGCTCTGGTCATGTACTGGTGAACATGACGGTACTAATGAAACCATTGAGACAAATGCAGGCAGTCAGTTTAGTCTCTTTGCATATCAGATTGTCCAAAACTCTGCCTAAAATAAGGGGAAATGTCCCAGAAATTCAGCAGTGTGGCTATTTTTTATATTATTTATTTTCAAACTTCTGTAATTTTTCAGAAGACTAAATTAGGAAAGATTTAGGCTTGATTTGGATATACATCTATATTTAATTTTTTTTTTTTCTATGGATAAATCTCTCAGGGTGGATGTTTTATTCCCACTGGAAGAGCCTCAAGCCACATTTTGCAGTTTGTCTCGTGGGGCCAATTATGTAAAGGCCATCAACCCTGTGTTTTAGAGGCTAAAATTACCAGTTGCCAAGCTTGCTCACATGTTCAAAGGAGGCTCTGCACATGTGTTTGTGTTAATTTTCAGCTCTCATGAGCACACTAATTCAAAGAAGGGCTAACTGAGTCACTTTTAAAGCTGTATTCCCTCACCCTTCATACACCCTTCATATACAACAGATTGGCTTTACAAATCTGCAGCAGGCATTTTAAGTCTCCACAGTGAGCAAGGCACATGATATCCATTAATAATTGTCTGTGGTGGTCTGATGGACTCAAAAAGACTGTAGGAAAAAGACAAGCATGAAGAGGGAATTTGAGAGAAGTCCCAGCAGAGTTTTGCACTGATTTGGTCTCCCATTGGAATGAATATAGCTGTCATCATCTCTCCTGTAGAAAATAAGCACTGAAAAAGCCAGCTGTCAATTATTTGTCAGGACCATATTTATAGCACAAGGTGATTTTCTTTCTAAAGCACTGTTATTCTTTACTAAAAATATTTTGTATTATTTGTGTATCAACTTTTGAAAAATCATAGGAAAGCACCATAATTGCTAATTAAGAAGCAGTTAAAGAGACATTAATGAAACTCCTACACTGGTCTTTTATGCAAAGAATTGATGAGATCCTAAGCAGACTCAGTTCTCAGACAAATTCATTAGCTGGTCTCTAACATGCACAATTCAGCTAATGAGCAGAACATACCTGCCATTTATTCAGATATATCAAGTGATATTTACTCATTTGGGGAAACACTGCATATTAAATATAGTTAAATGAATGGGAAAAGTTATAAATTTTCAATGAACATGAAAGTTAAACACTCTGTTCCTCCCAGACTTAGTTGGGTACTTGAAGGACTGTATCTATGTGCCAGGGAAATTAAATTGTAGAGAAAGAAATTTCATATCTAGAGGACTTGTTTCCTTTTACCTGTTTTATCTTTTGCACTTTTGACCAAATGGAGGTACAATTTTTCATTTCAGAAAAATTCTTCCACTTTGTGTAATGTAATTATTATTAGTGAAATAATTTTTCTTTGGCACAAACACTGAGAATGTTAGGGCTATTACCTTGGAGGACTAGATCCAGTGAGTAGATAACTATGCACAACAAATCAGATTCAAAGTAGCACACCTCCAGACCAGTACTCGTGGATTTCAAGAAAGTGGAAATCAAATAAACCAAGAATTTGTTCTTGATCTTCCTGGTATTACTTGTTTGCTAAACTGCTACTCTCCCAGAACAAATCTCATGTTGCTATAATTTTGTTATCTGTTGCACAAGATGAGATCCGGATCACTTGAAGTTTTTTCCCATTGTGTTCTGACTGGGAGAGATTTAATTTATGGATTCTGCTATATTTTCAATACAGCTCCTTGGAGTGTCAGTAATTAATGGATCAGTGCATGGTCAAAGGCAGAAATATAGTTCCCCAAGAGGCTTTTTAATTTTCTTCATTGTACTGCTGAATGTTTGGGGGTAAACCAAGGGTGAGTCTTACAGATCTCCCACCTCATATCAGCAATTATCTCATCATATCAGCTCATTGTTTGGTTCCATTGAGCTAGGCCCCCCATTTTAAAATTCTGGTGGGACTAGGGGTACCCAAAGATGTTGGCACTGCAGTAAATAGCATTAATGAATAAAAGGCCTGAAGGCATTAAGTAAAATTCTGTCCAGAAGAGCAGCTATACTGACATGGACACTCATACCAGTGTCATAGTGACACCCAGACATACCCATGCAGAAATTAATAGAATAGGTAATAAAGACAGCTGAGATAGCTTTAGACATCTTTCTTCGGTTTCAGCAGGTGTCTGAATGGTTTAGACAGCTCCTCATATTCTCTTGTCCTATTGAGCCTTGAATCTGAGATGTTGTGCAGGAAGCCTCTACCTTTGAGGCAAGTGGAATTGTCTGTGTTTCTTCTTGAAGTCACTGTAGCACACATATGCGCTCTTTTTCCTTTTTTTTTTTTCAGCTTGATCAAATGGCATCTGAACAATTCAAAACTCAGCACAGATCAAGGGAAGCAGTATGGCTAAAAATATCACAAATCCTGAAAACACATACGTTTGACAATGTAAGGTGTGACTTCAAAGTCCATCTGGTGAATTGGCTCTGTTTTTAGGGTTATTGAACCCTGTTAGCTCTTTTTCTTAGTACTAACTGGAAGTAAAAAGTGCACAAAATTAAGTTGCCAAGATTTGGGGCTTAATGAATGGGTTTAAGGTTTTACCAGCAGATTCCTATTGCAGACAGAAATGGGTAAGATTTTCAAAAGTGACTGCTAATCTGAAGTGCTGCAGATTTTGGTGTGACTGTTTAGTATCATAAAATTATAGAGTGGTTTGGATTGGAAGGGACCTTAAAGAGAACCCAATTCTAACCTCCTGCCATGGGCAGGGACACCTTCCACTAGACCAGGTTGCTCAAAGACCCATCCAACCTGACCTTGAACACTTCCAGGGATGGAGCATCTACAACTCTGGGCGACCTATTTCATTGTCTCACTGCTCTCACAGTGAAGAATTCTTTCCTAATATCTAATCTAAACCTACTCTCTTTCCATTTAAAGCAATTACCCCTTGTCCTGTCACTCCATGACTTTGTAAAAAGTCAGATATCTATCTCTTTTGTAGCCACTTTTAGGTATCAGAAGGTGCAACAATCTCTCCCTGGAGCCTTTTCCAGTCTGAACAGCCCCAAGTCTCTCAGTCTGTCCTTGTAGGAAAGGTACTTCAGCCCTCTGATCATCTTCGTGACATTTCTCTTGATTCATTTCAACAGGTCCATGTCCCTCTTATATTGGGGAATGCTTGCTCTTTACAGAAAGCCCTGGCAAATTGGTTTCTGGTGATTTGCCTTATTTAAGAAATGATGTGATAGCAACATTTTTTCCTACTATTATTTTCTTTTCTATTAGCAGCTTTTCCATATGAGATAAAGTTGCCATTACTTTTGTGGTTTGATTTTTACAGCTTTAAATAGACGTGTGTGCTATTAGCTATGTCTATCAGATGTTTGGATCTCTCTTCTAATACCAGTTAATGGTCAGATAATACCATTGATTACTAAGCAGAGTTGTCCATTGATTTTGCTAGACTGCTGGAAAATCGATAAAATTACGTGGCCCAAATTTCACTGAAAATGTCTACACACCATTTTTGGAATCTAAGTGACTGTGTAGGGCAGACAGGGTATTTTATGTGCCTGCTCATTGTGAACCAAATAAATGTGAAATCCATTAGCATTCCAATATGGAAAACAATATAACACACACAGGGGGTCTAATTTGCTTTCTCCTGTCTCGTGTTGTCAGTCACATTGTTGTAAAGTGGGTACAAAATGCTATTACTCTGGTCCATTTTTTTTTCATTCTCACTAATATAAATAGCTTGGGGATTATGTAGAGAATGGGTTAACTGAGAAATTCTATTTAAAGTTTTATGCTATTTCTATGTTAGTTTTATAAAGGAGTTGCATTTCTGTAACATACACCTGCTGTGCCATTCCTATTCCTCTTAAGTGCAGATGAGCCCAAAGATCAGCTCCAAACCATCTGCCTTTTGTTATACATCCTTGGCATAATTCAGCTCCTAAAAAGGAAGGATAACCCGACACTAAGGGTATTGATGCTCTCATTTTCATAGCCCCAGTTCAGTTCCCTATTTTTGTGTAAATTTTGTGGTGTCTAAACCCGTGCAGAACAAGACCCCACAGAAGTGCTCGAGCTTTCTGAGCTGGTGTTTGGAGGCCTGCAGAGATGTGACTTTGAACCTGGGAAGCTTCATGGCATTTTTATAGGCCATGTGTCCTAATTACCCATATATCTTGCTATGCTTCAATGTCAATGCACAGACAAATACCGTCTCAGCACTCTGAGTTTCAGTTTCCATGTGTGAAATGGAATTAATAGTACCTTGCTATCTGATAGTGCTACTGGGAGGAAAATACATTTAAGACTGTGAGATACTCATGTACCAAGTTAATAGGGCTGTTGGAAATCCTTGGAATATTTAGTTATGCTAATTTGTTATTTTAATTATGTACATCACTTGAATTCAGGATCAGATATGGTCTTAAACCCTTTCCCATGCTGAGTTTAGTCTGGCTCTGTGGTGTAATGAAGACATTAAATTGCATTCTCCTCTTGCCTTTTGCTGATGAATAAATGAATTTTAGTTGTGGTGTTTCAGGACCTAGACTTCAAGCATCTGCCTTGGTTGGGTTTTTTGTCTTCGGGGTTTTTGGTTTTTTTTTTGTTTTTTGGTTTTTTTTCCTTTTGTTTATTTGTTTTGTTTTCATTTTGTTTTGTTTTGATTTTGTTTGTTTGATTTTTGTTCTGTTTCTTTTTGGTTTCATTTTGTTGCTGTTTTGTTTTGTTTGGGGTTTTTTGTTTGGTTTTGGTTTTGATTTTTTTGCTTTTTTTTGTGAGGTGGGGTTGTTTGGTTTTTTAATTTAACTAAAATAATGCTATTTTCTTGCAACTAGAAGATGCTATGCCAATGTGGGGTAGGGACTGAGTAACAACCTTTTCTTTGCATCCCAATAATGCAAGGCAGAACTTAGCGGATTGAAGGCCTTTATCTAAAGTCCGGCAGACAGACTTTTGTATTGCCAGAGAAATCCCAAAAGAAGACAGAGTGTATCTCCCTCATCTAGGCTGTCCTTTCTGCTGTCCCTGGTAGAAAGAATGAAAAGGGTTGAGAGTTTCGGAGCAGGAAGGGAGATTCCCTTTTATGGTGTCTGTGTAGCACAGGAACGCTGCAGATCGAACAGCCTACTAGGTATTAAAAAATGTGGAGTCATTACTATTTTTCAGACATGCCGAAGCACTGACTATAGATTATTTGTTTTGCTTTGTTTGACCCTGTCTTCTTAATGATTTATTTTTGCTTTAGCAGAAAGAGTTGGCAGAGTGGGGAAGTCAAACACAGTCTTCCAAGAGAAAATCACTTATGACAAAAGTAAACGGAGGCGGGGAGAATAAAAAAAAATCCTAGAAAGGAGGTGAGATGAGGTGATGACAGAAGGTGTTTGGAGTAGAGAAGATGGTGCCAGAAATTGTATATTCATGTCCTTTTTCCTTAAGAGAATTTCCATATGTTGCCAAGGACTCGGGTTGGAGCAGAAGAACATTTTCTCGTGCTCAGCCTAGTGAAAGAAGACAACCATTTAATCACAGGGACTTGGGCCCTCTGAAGACTACATCTGCTGCATCTTTTTACACAGAATTTCAGTTGAAAACTGTCCTTTGTCTTCACTGAAAATGCGGTCAAGAGTGATGGAACACTGAAGATACCGCCACAGCATGTGAGAAGTTTTGTTCATGGCAGTAGGTGGATACCAAAGGTGAGGCACAGTTCCACACTTTGATGCTACTAATTAGTCAGTCAGTTATTCAAAAATTAGCCTCTAGCAAAATATTTTAAATGTCTGTATCAATGTTGGAGACTTCTTCAGATTCAGTTTCAGACAATGAATAAGTAAACTTAGCCTGAGGCTCAAAAGTGCAACATATTTTCTTAATTTTAAAGTCATTACTGGATGATAATTACTTTGTATACTCCTAGTGGGTAAGCATTTTGATGCTTCCTTCTGGGCAGACATATTTTAATCATCTTCACAGAATCACAGAATCATCAAGGTTGGGAGAGACCTTCAAGATCATTTAATCAATGAAAAATCAATGAAAAAATGATTGTGAGCTAGGTGGGTGATGTGAAAACAGGCATGGAAGGACTGCTGCACTCCTGTAAGACACTAGGAAAGAGAGCTCAAGTCTGAACACAAAAAATGGTGTATTCAAGGCTCTACAGTAATGATTAAAAGATAAAACGCAGAATCAGAAAATCAGAGAATCATCAAGTTTGGAAGAGACCTTCAAGAGCATCTAGTCCAGCCACCAACCCAACACCACTGTAATCACCCCTAAAACATATTCCCAACTGCCACACCCAGACAGCTGAACACTCTTGAACACTCTTGAACACTTCTACCTCACTTGGCAACCAGCACATAACCACCCTTTCAGTGAATTCTTTTCCTAGTATCTTATTCGAACCTCTGCTAGCACAATTTAAGGCCATTTCCACTCATCTTTTCACTTCAGATGTGGTAGAAGAGGCTGTCCCCACCTCACTACAGCCTCTTTCAGGTGGTTGTAAAGAGCAATGAGGTCACCCCTGACACTCCAGACTAAACCCCAGGTCCCTCAAAGGACAGGTTTTCTAGACCCTATCCCAGCTTCTTTGCCCTTCCCTAGACATGCTCCAGCATTTCAATATCCTTTTTGAAGTGAGGTACCCAAAAGCAAACACAGTATTCAAGGTTCAAATCTTCATGTAAGGTGTTCATAAAGACATGCTAATGGCAGATGTGGCCTATCAGTAAAATGCCTCTAATATCACTGGAAATGATTCACCACTTCATTGGGGTGAAGGCAGGTGAGCTCAGGGGTGTGTGACACCTTTCTAAGCTGGCTAAAGAGCTTTCCTGTCTACAGAAAGCACCTGCATAATACCTTTCAGACTTATAACTGCAATTTTTAAAAAATCCTTAACTATGAAAAGATTTTTTATGAAAGATTGTGCCATTTTTCCAATGGCAAAGCCAATCTCAGACATCATTGAATTGCCTTCAGAAATGTCAATTCTTTTGGTATAACCTGGGAAAAAAAAAATCAAAGTGAAACCAAGAAAATTTCTGTTTGAAAGCATTTCTTTCAGGGAGGGGTCAATATGAATGAAATTATGATTTTTCTGTCAATAATAAGTGATATTTCTTCAGCATAGAGACCACTGGAAATCAAGAGTACTTCGTTTTATTTGTCTGGTACCGTTCAGAAAATGAATGATAGACAGCAAAACTTTGTAGATAAATATGTCTGATATTTACAGTGGTTGGCTCATCTTATGTTTTCTTTTATTAGTTTTAAACTCATACTTACTGTTGGTTTTTAAGACTGTTATATCCTTCTACCCTTCCTGACATTAAGACATATTAGGCATAAACCATAAGCCTATTCCTTGCTTTATTATAAGTTGGCCTCATAAATGTATATTTATATTTTTGGTTTTTTTCTAAATTGTGAAAAAACATCAAGCTTCTGATCTAAGAACTTTTTTTTTAAAGAGTGACTCAGTTAAATGAGATCATAAGTTAGGACACCCTGTAATTAAAAAGTCATTATAAACTACATACTCTTTTTTTCTCCTAATGGAAGGTCAGCAAACTCCCAGCATGGGATTCAGTACTGAAGATGGCATCAACCTGAAAAATATATGGACAGCTTGCTGGAAATATTCTGTGTGCCTCCTTTTCACCTTTCACCAAGTCAGTACAGGAGGAAGCTGCAAGCTCACAGATGTGTTTTTTTCTGCCACTGTCATGGTTATTTTCAGATCATGCATTCCACAGGGAAGGTCCTTTCCTCGTCTAGCACAAAGCTGATCGCTTTGCTGCTGTCCTTTTGATTTAGAGAGCAAAATCCCACGTCTGATGTACAACTTTGATTTCCTAGTAATTAAAATTGCAGTGTGGGAGCTCAGCACTCCTCCTCCAATCCACCCTGCAGAGGTTCAAGGCTGCCTTTGGAACATTTCCACCCCGTGGTGTGTTAATATTGAAGAGATGTTGTTGTTTACACAGTTCCCCCAAATTTGTTAAATGCTTTCTACAGACAGGTGAGCTACTTAAAAACATGAATCATGGCTAAATAGAACATATATTTGTACTGTCTGGGTAATGGGTTCGTCTGTTCACCTTTATATGGAAAGTGAGTGATTTGACTTTTCTGTCTTTCAAGTACCTTTTTTTCTCTTTCAAAAGGACAGTGTCATGGGAACTTCTAGAGCTACAAGTGCCAATAGCAATTTTCCAGCTATGTGTTAGTTTTGGAGAGGTGAACCATAACAGGTTTTCTGCAGTATCATTGTCATTGAACTGGAATCAGTCCCCATCCAAATCCCAGAAAATTTTCCTCTGGCAAGGACTACTATCTGTACTGAACAGATATAAGAACAGAGATCACTAAAGTTCTTCTACAAAATGATTTGGGGTCTTCAAACAAGATTGTTTTTTATTTTTTCCAAAGACAATGCTAGAAGTCTACCATTTTGCAAAATTTAAAATAAATATTTCTTCCTGCATCTTCACCCAGAAACTCCTGGCAGTTTGACTTTTGCACTTCAGGCCAAAACTAAAATTGACATTAATGGGCTGCTGAATAGTATTTGCCTCCACATCTTTTCTTTTCTACCTCTGCACAGTTACTGTCAGTGAGTCTGGAAGGCTGTAGGTCAAAGATAAAGCCAAAGCATTTGATTCACAAAATTTCTTTCCATGGATGAGTACTGGAGAACCAGGGACTTGTGATGCTTAGCTAGAAGTATTCTCTTTGGATGGATACTTATTTTCAGTTTTCTACAATTTTCTACTGACAAATAACTGTTGAAAAAGACCCATCCATGAAGGTTCCATCCATGTCTTCAAAACATTAATACAAAAAAATGAGAAAACCCCTCTGGCACTCAGTATGACATATGAACCAATATTCATTCTTAAGCAGAGGACTGGAAGTTTAGTTTAAAATGAAATACTGATTTTGAAGATTTATAAACTCTTGTCTGTGTTGTATGTGTACTTCTATGCTTCTCAGTGTGGAGCAGCTACATTGCCATGCTTCTAGGAGGCAAATAAAAGCACCGAATTTTATTAAGCACTCATTTTCTCCAGTGTATCAGCACTGAGTTATTTAGCACAGTCACTTTTCTTTTTTTGACACGTTTGGGAAAATTCACAGCATCTAACTGGCTTTCAAACTCCCCCTTCTACCTATGTGGCTCGTTAATCTGTCATTAGTACACAGGGGATGCAAAAAAAACATGTAGCATAGGAATACTGACTGGCTCAAGAGCTGCTAAAAGGTTTCCTGTTGAACTCTGAGTGTCTTTTCATCTTGGCTTTGTCTTGTTTTTTGGTGGGGTTTTTTGGTGTGTGTTTGCAAAATAAAAAATAGGTCTTTGAGTCTTTATCTTGTTGGCCATGGACATCATTCTACTGAAGTACCATGGTTTGACATCCTTTCTCATTTATTATTGGGGAAAAAAATCCTTTTCCCTGGCTGCAACAACCATATCCCTATCTTTTGCTGATGTCATTGGGTGATGCATTAAGGATGAGTTTGGATATTAGTCTGACTGCAGATCCTGAACTTGTCTATCATGCAACCAGGTTTCTGGTCCAGACAGGCACAAAGTGTTATACATTCTGATTGCAGTGCAGAATCAGAGCAGAGACTCCAGAAATTTGGAGTTGATTTAAAATGTTCCTATTTTGTTTGAAGAATGTATCTCAATTTTTTTTTGTTTGTTTTGTTTTTGTTTTGGTTTTTTGTTTTTTTTTGTTTTAGCAGGTCTGTTTCCCAGCTCTGTTATGAGCCACAAGAGGAATTTTTATGAAAGGCCTAATGCTTTAGTTGTGCACAGAATGCTTTTTCAGTGCTGACACTACCAAACGTAGTACAAAACACAGAAGCAAGAGTTGTAATATTTTCTTGAGGTCTGAATGTGATGCTCCTTTTGTCAATTGTTTAGAGCTCCCCACAGAGCTGGAGCCTTGCTTTCAATTTCCCTTACAAGGCATTTCAGCTTCACCTCCCCATTGACAAGATACACTGCTTGCCAAGACAGGGAGCTGAAGGAGTACCTGTCCTGCTACCCAGTACCTTGTTTCAGGCCTTTTATACATTTCACATTCGTCAGTTATTGGACAAAAAAAGTGATTTAGGATTGGCTCATTTATCCTTTCAAAAATCAATGATTTCCTCAACAATCTGTAGTATCGGGCACCCTTTTGTATGACTCTTGGGGTGAAGTATGTTTCACAAACTATTGTGTGACTCTAGGTGAAATTCCAGTTTATTATTAACAAAAGAGAAGAAGTTATCACAATGGTCTTTAACATGTTTACTTGTGCATTTTCTGAAGTGAGCCATAAGAATTTGATTGTGGGAAAATTATGGGGATTATTAAATTAGCTGTCTTTCTCTTGGGTTTTTCATTCTCATGATACTGCTATGTAGATGAAGAGCAGCATCATCACTGGCTGAAATAACCAGAGATCTCAATAGCGTGATGCTGCATCTGTCCTTCTGTAAAGACTCACTGCCTGGGATGTTTGATGGGCAGAAATGATTAATCTGCAGACACAAGTGTGCCGTGTATGTCAAAGTGCTCCTGAAATTGCCAGGAAAATACACTACCCTGGTTAGGAATTACTGTTCCTGAATTGAATGAGCAGAATTAGCAGAGAACACAGAAGAAAGCTGTTCTTTTTGTTCACAGAGCTCTTCTGCACTGTTCTGCACACTTTGAAGCTCTTTGTACAGTGCTTAGTCCTTAGGGAGAAAAAAGCTAAGTATTGGGCCCTTTCACTGTGTCTGGTACTCGGGAATTTTTTTTTTAAATGACCAATGGTGGATCCTCTTAGCAAGTTGAACTATCATAGTTCAGTAATCAAGTGCTTTAAAAGCAGGAAATGCAACATTCTGGCTAATCTGAACATCATTAATTTCTAACAAAACATCACACAATTTGTAGTTCTATTATTAATATCTAGACACTATGTCTAGATCTTACTGCTTCTGTCAAAAAATACATAAAATATCTTCTTGAGACACTGTAACAAAACCTAGAAAATTATTTCTTAAAGTAAACTTTAGAAACTTGTGTTTGATATAGGAGACACAAAGACCAATCAATTTCTACAGGTTACTAAAGCTTTAGTCCATTAGCTTACAGGGAGGTTGCTGACACATATAAAATTATCTCAGTATTTTGTATTTGTGTGAAAACATTTGAACAAGAGTAATAGCACATAAATTGTCACTATCACCAGTAGCAAGACATTGCTTTAATTTAAGTAAAAATAGACAATACAGAAATGTGATCAGTATCAGATTAGATAGTTAGCAATTCCGCCTCAGCAATTGTAATAGGGCTTAAGCAAAAATAATTATACCAAAAATAATCTTTGAGTGCTGAAAAGTGATCTTTGTTTGATTATAAACCAAACTAAATTACTTCCCTCAAGTTAATTAGGCATTTTATCTAAATTTTAAAAATTCTATTAATGCAGCTGTACTGTTACTTAATGACTAAATTTCAGTTTAGAAAAAATTATGATCCTTCTTTCTTAAATTTTTAGCTTTACCCAGCAGCTATTCTCCTACTTCCATGAACCAAGATAAATGGATTAGAGGAAACAAGTTCACTTGTTTTCTATCAAAAGTTACAAATGTTAATTTCAAATATTTTCTATAGAAGGTATTTTGGTTTTTACTTTAATGAAACTGTTGCAATTAAGCAACATTTCTTTCATAACCCTTCCCAGCAGTGGATCTTAAAGATGCACTTTACCAAGGTACCAAGGTACACATCTATTTTTTCACACTTTCAAATAAAAAGTCTAACACATCTCTCACATAACAAGAACAAAGAGAAAGTCCTGGAAGATAAATTACTTGATTTTTATTGTGTTTTCAAATTTTTTTCATCTGTTACAATTTTATAGAGTCATAGAGAATTTTGGGTCAGAATGGACCTTAAAGATCATTCAGTTCTAAGCTCCCTGCCATGGGCAGGGACACCTTCTGCTAGACCACGTTGCTAGAACAGAATCCTGGACTTAGAAATCACAGTGCAAACAGAAAACAGTGTTTTTTCCTCACAGGTACCTTTCAGGAGCTGGAAAAAACTAGTGAATTTCCAGAATGTGCCTATAAACATAGAAATGTAGAGGTAAGACCCTTATTATTTGTGAGAATACACAATATGGAATTTTGAATTCAATTTTGTGAAGTTCATGAAATGATAAAGAACAAGAGGTTACAAATGTGTTATTCAAAATAAGATACAATTTTAATTGCTTGTGGTTTAACTGAAAGTTTTGATTAGCAATGTAAAGAAAAATGTGCTTAAAAAGGTGTGTTGTTTCAGACAGATGATCGAAATTCAGACTGTCACACATTGCCAATGGCCAAATTACTGTGGCATACAAGATGGCTGAAGTCATATATTACTTATGCTGACTTATGGATGTGAAATAAAAAAAAGATGATTATTAGCAAATATCCAAATAGCTGAGAGATGCAAGCTGGACAGCTTGTCATATTGATGGAGCCTAATGAGTTTATAGTTGAATAGGATAAAGATTATAATGAGAAGAGAATGCAGAGTGCATAAAGCTCTGCAGTAACAAGATGACTCCTGTAAAAATGTGGCCTTATGTCGTATATTGTCCATTTTCCATCCTGCAGAACATCTGCTGACAAAGCAGTCTGTCCTTAAGAGAATCAGCCTTTGCTCATTTTCTCATGTATTAGAGCTTGGAGTAGAAACAAACTATGTTCTTTTCATCAGAGACACAGTTTTCCTCTTTCAAATTGTATGAAAAATAAGTGGTTACTGCAAATGAATAAATTAAGGTGTCTCAGCTGAGCTGCAATACCTGACTGGCTGATCACTTACCCCACTACAAATGTAATGTCAGACACTGCCTTAAACCAGCCTCTTTCATGACAGGAGACTGTGCAAGTAGTTACTGCAGGAAGGTTAAGAGGTGCTTCTGTAGGCTGCATATGCATGCAATTATTTTTCCATATTGTGACTGTTGACATATATCATAAATTATCAGGTCTTTATTATTTTCTGTGTAATTTTTCATTTTCTAGAGTTACTTGTTGCTTGCATAAGGCTGTACTATGTTCTGCTGCATAAGGGGAACAAGCAGAAATTAGCAGCAGTATTTTAAGATAACCTATTTTAAAGAATGAGGGGATGTTAAAAGCAGGCTCTAGGTATGAGAATGTTTCTCATCTAGTTAAACTGCTTATATATCTGGTAACTACAGAAGAGAAAGAGAAGCAAGTAGATCATCTCTTAGGCTTGAAATGCCAAAAAATCCTTAATGAAAAAAATCTTAGCCATATCATATGTAGATATTGTAATTGCTTGGAAAGACTGTGGTTACATCCTTGCATCCCCAGTAAGTATCTGAACTAAAAAGAAAAGCTAAACGTCTTGGCTTTCTGTCTAAAACAGGAAATTAAGCACCTTTGAGCTTTCTGTTTTATAGAGGACTTTTCAGGATTGCAATGCTTTCTTCTTGGATGGAATCAGCTTTCCTGACTCTTCTATCTGCATGCAAAATTCTTCATTCCCTCTCTTCTTTGCAGAGAATTTCCAGAAGATATATTTAAGACACAAGTGGAGATTATAGAATTTACTGTCAAAGTGAAGAGCGCCAACCTGAGAGGGGCATGGGATGTTTAGACTTTCAAAAGAAACTCAGATGAAGTATCTGAATTACTAACACTGATATCTAGTCTTCAGTTTAAAGCTTCTTTGCTGGGGGATGGCAAACAAAACACCAGTTAAAAAAAAAAAACTGCACAAAATTTGCAGATGTGCTGGCATGTAAACCTGGTGTCTACAGTGGTAAAATTAGGAGAAACTCTAATTAAGAATGGAAATGGTGCAGATGTGAATAGATGTGCTTTACCTTGGAAAAGTCAGCATGGCTTGCAAATTTATTGGAGGTCTTTGAAAGGGTCAGCAGGCATATGGATAAAGCAGATCTGATTGCTATAATCTATTTGGATTTAGATATTAAGCAGCCATGCATAAGAGAAAAAAAGGTCATAACTTAGATAAATAATTAGTTATAAAACAAACAACTGAGAGTAGGAGTAAATAATCAATTCTCCCAGTGAAGGGAGATGAGCAGTAGAATTCCACAGGAATATGTGCAGGAGATTGTTCTGCTTAATATGGTTATCAGTGACCTGCATAACAGGGTGAGCAGTGATGTAAGAAAGTTGGGTGATGATACTGAATTATTCAAGGTATGATGAGGTCTGACTAGGAAAAATTGAAGAAGGTTTTTAAGAGATAATTGAAAGAACATAAAAAAAAGGGGGGGGGGCAGATGAAATTCAGCATAGCTAAATGTTAGAGGATGAGAAGAAGGAAAGACAATTCTACTTTCATATACAAAGTACACTGAGATAACTATTGCCAGTCAGGAGCAATTTTTTGTTGCTGAGAAAGAGATTTGCACTGAAATGTCAGCTGGTGCTCTGTAGCCATCATAAAGCAAATGTTAGGAATTATAAAGAAAGTAAGAGCAAAACAGAGATCACTGTTCTACCATATAAAGTCATGGATTCAGACATATCCTGGAATATTCTATGCAGTCCTGAGCCTCTCATCTCAAATTCATGACAGAGAACTGGAAGAAATGTAGAGAAAGGTGGCAAGAATGATCAACTGTCTGTAACAGCTTTCATACAAGGAGCCCTTGTGTGAGCTACGAGTCTTCTGTTGGGAAAGAGTTGACATGGGGGAAGGATGTGATAGAAATTTAAAAAACACTTGAGTGATATGAAGACAGTGGGTGGAGATTAAACTGTTCACAGTCTCTTCTAGTTGAAGAACAAGAGACAGTCAAATGAAACTCGCAGAACCCACCTTTTTTTTTTTTTAAGAGAAGGGAGAAGTGATGGTTGATTATACAAGACATGAGACAGGACCAAGTTCTTGCTGAATATTTTTCATGTGAGACATCTTTGTGGACGAAAGGGTAGACTGGACAAGTTTATGGAGAAGAAACCTATCAAGGTATACCAAACACAAAAGCCTCTCATCTGGCTCAGCAAATCTCTGAAATAGAAGCAGCTGGAGGAGAGGAGAATGATAAGGAGAGATATCAGATATAGACTGCTGCTTCTCATTGGTATCATGTCCTCCAGGCTCTTGTCCATTAGCTAGAATCAGTAGACCACAGTTGGTTTGACCTAATATGGATATTCTTACATTCATCTATTCCAACCAAGTTTCCTTATCAGCATGGCATTCCAAAGCTAAATTTGAAGACATACTGAAATGCAGGCAGTGTGGTGGATGTAGGAGCTGGGGCTCATAATGAACTAAAGAATAAACTTGGATGGTAACATGTGCGTATATCCAGTGTCACGCCCATCGAAGCTGGGTCAAGTGCATACAGAGCACATGTACACCACGCTTGTATTTCATCCCACACTTCTGTTCTCCTATTTATAAAAGCTTGCTGTGGGGTTCAGAAAGGACAAACATGCAGCTGAAGAGAGCCTGCAGATGGAGGGAGGATGATCAGTGGTATGTAACAAGAGTAAAACTATGTAGACATATATACAAAGAATGATCCATCTGCCTGTTTGGCTCCTGGTAAACCCTGAGCACTTGTGACTGTACGTGGGCAGTTATTATGAGCTGTGATGATGACAGCTACATACGTGCTTTGGAGATCATGAGTGTGAAGCTTCATTGCAACTATATTTTTTTCATGTTTTACTTATTTAGGCTCCTTTTCTCATCTTTCCCACCAAACAAAAACAAAAGCTTCTGAATATAGATGGCTTATGACAACTTAATAAATGTGTAAATAAACTAAGCATGAAACAAAACAGATTTTTGTTTTTTGTTGGTTGGTTGGTTGGTTTTGGTTTGTTTCGGTGTTTTTTTCATGTTTTGCCTTTGTCTGATTTATGATTATTGGTTTGTACTTCTGACAGACTGACATACATGGGACATTCTATCCATGACCCACTCAAACTAAGTTATATTATCTCACCTAAATATTATTCTGGCAAATATACTTTATTCACACTACTGTTATTAATCTCTTACATTTATTTAACATAGATTTTTATTAATTTTTGATATTCTTCTACTCCCCTTCCTAGAAAGTGCTCATGTATCTATGTACCTTATACATATGAGGTAACTTGTGGTTAGAGCTGCAGTGTGACCTTAAACAAGAGAATTTTTGCAAAATTAACTATTAAAGACTCCTGCAGTAATCTTGAAGTTAAAGAATAGGGCTTAAGAAAGAAGTAATAGGGGGTCTATTGCTAGCCATGTTCCTGACATCCTAGTTATGAAATTTATTCTAGTTTATAAGCAAAAGCAATGTAAGAAATTGCAGCCAACATGTTTTTTCTAAGGTAAATGGAAAATCTTCAGTGGAAGGACACACTTTCAGCAAATTTATTCATGTTTTCCCATCAGAATTTACCCACTTCTTTCCATCTGAAAGACTAAAAATATGAAGGACAGTAGAGATGGCAATTTGCAGCTGAAATTTTGGAATGTCATCGCTGTAATATTTTTGTTTATAGAGTTAGTTCCTGCCATAATATCAACTGGAGAGAAAGATAAGTACTTAGAATGAGAAAATGTTTCCATTCTATCCAGTGATGCAAGGGAG
Organism: Acanthiza pusilla; assembly: GCA_036630365.1. NCBI lineage: Eukaryota > Metazoa > Chordata > Aves > Passeriformes > Acanthizidae > Acanthiza > Acanthiza pusilla. Next base: position 43,781,313 of record JAXCHO010000079.1, read on the forward strand.
CATTTAGAAGAAGCCAGGAGAACAGACTGTAAAAAAGAAAGTGATACTTTCATTATATTGATATATAAGAGCTGTGTCTGAAAACCTACTAAAGACTATCCCTGAAGAGGGCTCAGAGATTGTCTGTGGATGAGAAGAGTTATGCACCTGATGCTTACAATAGCTAGAGCACACCAGGATGATTGAAAAGTGTTCTGTTCTAATTTATTTTGAAAAATAGCCAGTGGATCAAACAGTAATATAAAGAAAGAAGATTCCACTTCAGTTACCTCTACAGCAAGAAATCAGATAGTCTTATATCTTAGTATCTATGATCTTTTTGGACCTTCAAATGGTAAAGCAGGGTTGCTGTGGTGTAGTTCGTGTTTTGTTTTATTTTGTTTTGTTTTCCTAAAAGGTGAAAGTATTACCCATGGAAGGATTAATGATGGAGACACAGATTTAAAAAAAAAAAAAAAAAAAAAAAAAAAAAAAAAGAGAGAGAGAGAGAGAAGAAGAAACTTCATTTTCGTTAACATATATGGTAGTCTTAATTTCCCTGCTTGCAGTGCAAACAGATTCTTTGTAATGTCCATGCTGTTACAACTCTTACAAACACAGGGTAGAAAATTAAGGGAGCACAACACACATGCGCGCACACACACACACACACACACACACACACAGAGCAATTATTTATTTAGATCATCATCCAAAGGTTCCTGGTGTCACTGGAAAAGATACAATACATACATGTAATTCTACATTTGTATGCACATGTAGACTTTTTAGCTAATGAAAGGTATTTGTGAAGAAAGAAAGCTAAGAAAGCGTGAGCAAGTGAGAAGGGAAAGGATAAGATCTATTCAACAATAACAAATAGAAATAGGATGGTTCAGTGGCTCTTGATTTAATACTTCTGGACAACTCCCCACTGGAAATCAAGAATTACGAATCAGTAATACGTGTTTTGTTCATCTCCTCATCAATGTGCTGAGCATGAAAATAGGATCTAATTTAATGCTAACCCTATGAGCTGATTACATGATGTGCACATAGAGCGCATATTTGTGTATTAACATGAAGGACTGAATATGAAAATAATAAAAATACATCTGTTACCAAACCTTACATTTTTTGGAATGACTTATTTTTTCCTCCTTGTGTATTTTTTCCTCCTTATTTCCTCCTTATTTCCTCCTTGTGTATTTTTTCCTCCTTGTCTTATATTTGAAATTTCATAGTTGCAGCATGCAGTTCTACTCAATCCACAGCAGTAGGTAACAATTTGCTTCAATTTTCTCTTGTTCTATTACCTCAATCCCACAAGAGTAAGGTCCACTAAAAATAAGATTTTTGTGTGTTAGTTTTTTAAAGAATCAGGCAAAATGATTCTTCCAGGGAGAAAGGGTCCTTTCCAGTTGAGCCTCAATGGGAACACTGAACTGGGGAGTACCATTGCTAACTGGGGAGTACCATTGCTAAACCAAGAACAAATGGCAGAATGCATTCTGGAACCATATTCTTTAAACAATAAAATCTGCCAATAAAAGAATAAAGGCTAAGTCAGATAGATTGCTTAGTGTTCCAGAAAGAAAGAATCAAGTGGCCTCGTGAAGGAAAAGGTCTTCAATCTTGTTAAATAGTTGATAATTTTTGATTAGCAAAATCAAATGTTTCTGCATTGCAATAAATGCATTGTGTACCTGCCCAGCGCTGAGGTCAGGACTTCCTGATCTGTTCATCAGTGATTCCTTTATATACTTTGCCTTCACAAGGAAACAGCATATAAGTTAAAAAACTGAATAGCTTTTTACATATTTTGTTACATTTTTAGTGTCAGGGCCTTAAGCTATTATTTAAACTTCTGTAGGCATCATCTGAAGGGGAATGACAAAGAAAAATAAGCAAAGAGATATCCACAATCCGCCTTCTAACATGCTCTGAGCATTACTTGGTCCTGCCCACTTTTTCTTTTTTTTTACAGATTAGTGTAGTATAGATGAAATTCAGTCTATTAATCTACTGTGTAATACATTTTGCCTGTACTAACTGCAACATATTTTAGATATCTTCAAAGGTTCATCTGTGTCACTTGAAAAAAATATGATAAATTCATCTTGAGATTTTCCATGAGTGGGTATTAAGTATGTCTGTGTGTCTGCATTTAAGTCCTGACTTTTTATGTTTTGAGAAAATCTGTGTTTTATAAATGTAACAACTACTTAAATGATGTAAAAAGCAAAATGAGGAGATAACATACTCACAGGTCTTCACTGTGCAGAAAAGATAGCTCAGCTGGTTTAAAAATAGGCAGAAAAAATCAGAAAAGGGGAAAACTATTATAGCATGTGTGGGTAGATTGCTAACATCATAGAAAAATCACTCCCCAATTTGATATGTTTATTGTCATGCCCTTTAGATAACTAGTTCTCACTTGGCCTTGATGCTGTTCTGAAAGCACATCACTAATTAACTGAAAAACAAAATCCAAAACCCAAACCCACAATTAAGCAAACTCTCCCCAGAATCCTTACAAGAAAAAAAATCTGACAAAAACCCCCCAACAACCAAATCAAAAAGCCTAGGAGGGAGGGGGAAGAGGTGATATATTTTTCTCAGAATAAACCTCATCTTCATTAGTAAACCAAAGAATGCATGCACACTTTCCTGTGCTTTCTGTTGCTTAGAAATAAAGAGCAGTGGTATAAAGCCCTAGTGCCATTACAGTCAATTTGCAACACCCTATTTACACCAGCTGAGAAACTGGCTCATAATGTTGTTTAAATAGGATGACAGCCCAAAAAATTTTCTGATGAATGAGTCACCCAGTTGTGGAACCAAAATTCATTCCTGACCCACTATGGCTACTACATTTATGTTATAAAGAAGGTCATGGTTGTTTTACGTTAAATATAGTACCCTGAGGATTTAATTTAAAAGGATTTAAAATTATGAATACTGAAGTCAGACAGGTCATATTGGATAATCCAGTTTTATTTTACAGTAATTGGTTACACAAGTTATTATTACATTATTTAGAACATCCTGATTCTCAGTGGAAGTCCTTGTGCATTTAATTAACCATGAGTACAAAATTACTTTAAAAAACTGAAGTCATTAAGCCCTCCTTAAATAGCCTTTTCAAATGGAAATTGACAACATTTTCATTTAAATTCTTATACTTTTGCAGTTTTTAAATGAAGAAACAAAGTAAATAATACTGGCTTAATTGCTATTTTATTTACTATTTTTAATTATTGCTTTTAAGTGGATATTTCCTATTTTGATTTTGATCTAAGGTTGTCATAACTTTATTTTCTCATGTTCTAACTTCTCAGGTAGCTTGACCTCCACTTTGGTAAAGTTTGCAGAACTCTAAGTTTCTAAGCATGAGAAATGCTGGCTACTGATCAGGTGTCTCTGCTGAGGTCTACTGATTTTGATGCATTTATAAGAAAAGGTGGAAGACTTTTGCTGTGGTAATGATAAATTTTAAAGGACAAGAGGGAATTTAACCTTTACTTAACTCTAAGACCAAATGACCAGTGTGTACCTCAGTATGATAGTCAAGAATGATGAAACACGGTTACTTCTTCTGAACCAGGCCAATATTTTCTGTTGTTTTTGTTAAGCTTTTGAGATTGATTTTGACATTGTTGTGGAGTTCCCCTCCCTGAAGATATTCCAGAACCGCCTGGATGCAATCCTGTGCCGTGTGCTCTGGCATGACCCCGCTGGAGCAGAGAGGTTGGGTTAGATGGCTCACTGTGTTCCCTTCCACCTTCACCCATTCTGTGACTGTAAGATGCTGGTGACTACAGTTTTCACTACCACTCTGGGGCAAACAGGATACCCAGGGTGTGACAGAAAGGCAGCCTGACCTCCAGAGACACGACAGAGAGTACAGAATGGGCCAGAGACAAACCCGCAACAAGGGTTCATTTCCCCGCCAGTCTGGGCCCTATTGATACAGACAGCTGATCACAGCAGCAGTACAGAGATTCTTTGCAACAATTCTTTCACTAGTTGCATTCTGCTTCAGCCTGTTTGGGTATGAAAAGTGATTTATCTGGGTTGCCATCAAGTATGTGGTACAATGGAAGTGCTCTCTGGCACATCATAATATGCAATATTAAACAGTGTTTATCCACATGTTCATTTGCATCGTGGGTCTGGGCAATTGTTAAATGTGGCACAGTCAAACCTAAATTCAGTAGGGATGATAAAAGGCAGGTTGTTATTTGTGCTGTTTGCTTAATTGTTCTATATGACTGAGAAATAGATGAGAATTTACTGCAGGTTTTTGATATTCAGTGTTGCTGTGTCACAGTACATTGAGAATAATGAATAGGATATTCACTCTGGAGCAAAGAACATTAGTTTTCTTACCTAGGAAACACGGAAGCCAGCTGGAGAGGAGAAAATTGCCAGGTAGATTGTCGACATAAAGGCAGAGGTAACCTGCTGATAATAACCAGGGGAAATATGAAGATAATAACAGAGGATGATAACAGCCCAGCTGAGGAAGCGAGGGGGGTCTGGAAGATCAAGTGATCCCAAGCTGTGCACAGCAATTATGCAGATGGAGGGGCACCTCAGCTCCTGAAGAAAGGAGCTGGTTTATTTCCCATGTAGCAGAATGTGTTAACTCCAGCCTTGTAGTAAACAAGATCAGGCCTTGCTTTCTTCCTATTATCAGGAGTCTGTATTTCTTGACCGATTTCCACACCACTGCCTTGTTATTGTGGATGTATCATTATTTATCCCACTTTGCCCTCCCTCCCCCTCCCCCTTGGCTGTGGGGCTCTGCAAGTCAGAGGCAACTGTCATGTCAGGTCTGTGTGAATCTGTCAGACACACGATGAGGAAAGATGGAGTGATCACTTCTTGCTGCCGTGTTTACTCTGTTTTCTGTCTTCAGCAGGCCTGTTTTCAGAGAAACGCTTTCCAGAACGCTTCCCGTCAAGGAGACTGGGAGGAACGAAGGGAGCCGCGGTCGCCGTGCTGCTGCCCAGCAATGACAGAAACCTTGGATAATCTCTCTGCCTCCAGCAGCTCATCCTGGAGTACATTTCCTCTGTAACACACCTATTCCTTGCAGTCTGTTCCAGCTCCTCCTGGCCATCTGCCATCACTGTCGGGTGAGGAGTGAGGAAGAGGAGAAGAGGAGTGGGAGAAGAGGAGGGTTGGGCAGGGGGGCAGCAGCAATGATAAATTGCAGAGAGCATTTTGTCCTGCCCTGGAAATCAGCTTGCTTTCAGCAAGTGCTGTTTTCCATTTTTCAGATTCCCCAACAGTGGTGGCAATGCAAATATTTTTTGTACCTTTCTTTTCCAAGTCATAATAATTTACTTTAAAACAGTTTTGGAATAGGAAATTCCCTGAACTCTGCTTCTGCTTCATCTTCTCTTTTTATTTTCCTGCTTCTAATTATTTTCTTCTTCTCATCCATTTTTTTTTTCTTTTTAATGACCTGTCTGGAATTTACAATTAAGATATGTTCTGGGCTATGGTTAGATCAGTGTCCTAACCTGAACAAGAGAAAGGAAAACAATCTTTGAAATGTGATAAATGTCATTAGGCATTACACTGTATATTTATGAATGTGACTCACACACTGTTTTGAGTCTCAGTAACAGCAAATGTATCATAGTATGCAGTAGCTGAAATAATAGAACAAGTGACTTTATTATTTTTTCTCCTAAAATCCTGATGTGTTGCTTACATGCACTATAAAGTTCTGTTTTACCAGCAACTAGATTTTTTTTGGGGGGGGGGGTCCAACTGTAACAGTCTCCTTCTCCCAGATAAACCTTCCATTGGAGAAAGGATGAAAGTGTTCTCCCCAAGCAATTTTCCATTGTTGGTTACTCACTGTTGGCATTATGAGAAAGATAGTGAACTGTAACTAGCTAGGCAAAGATTTTCATTATTATGTTCTGTTTTTACTAGAAGTCTTGGGAAAATTCAGGTCATTGACTTTGTAATGATAAGTCTATCTCCTCTCAAACAACTCCTGCCTGTCAGAAAGAATGATTCAGGAGTGGTAGGCTCTGCTCAGAACCCCTGATGTACTGAGAAAGATAACCAGAGCAACAGCAGCACAGGAATGGGCCCAGAGCTCAGATACTATAAATATTTTTTAACCAAACTCTTTATTTAGTGCTTTTTCTTTCCCCTTCTAATAGCTTAACCACTGAAATTAAGGGTATGCAACAATTTTCTGATTGCTGCAATGGATCCTCTAGCTCAGGTAATGCAAGTGCTTAATATTTAATGCAGAGCTCTGTCCACAGCTCTCGCTACCAACCCACGTTATTTATATAATCTGGTTATAGAAATTCTGTCATCACCATGCCTTTCTGTCATGTTAAGCTCTCACATAGTGAGAGCTTATTAACTTGTGCTTTATTAGATTCTGTGCCTTTACAACCAAGTCATTAGACACAACCATTACCCTGCTCTCCTTTCGTTTCTGTCTCAAGATCCATCTTCACCATGATACCCGTGGTTAATGAGAGTCCTTAAGTAGACAGGCCGCAAGTGATTCATTCGTAGCTCTTGTCGACTTCTTTTATGGAATAAGAAAAAAAAATCTCTAAAGCTTGCGGCTGAATGTTCAGTCAATAGAGTTCACAATCTTGTGTTCCAATTAGTTGCCCTCAGGTTCAGCATCCTTCTTCCACACTGCTTCCTGCGAGCTCTGATATGCATTGCTGCTGTCTCGATTGCAGTGATTTTGAGGGAAGGAATATTTCCTGTTTATGTTCGTACAATAATCAGCACAGTGAGGGCTCTAAACTCACTGGGGCCTCTGGCTGCCGCTTGCTTACTGCTAATATACATTATATATACATCCAAACAGTTTGAAGAGGTTAGTGAGGGGATTCTGGGTTTTACATTCTTGTTCAGTTTTGCGACTACTGCATATTTTTTATATTTTCTTCATTAACAGGCAACTGCAACGCTCAGTTCAGGCTTCAGATGTGACAAATACTTACTTTTAAAGAAGAACTTCATCTCCAGACAGAGCTAGTTTAGATTTTACTTACAAAAAAAGACACAAGTAGAACACTGCATATACACTGAAATTTATTTAGTAAAAATCAATGAAAGAATCTTCTGAAAAATGGATTTTTGGGATGTGTGTGTTTATATTTTTTGCCTTCATTTCTACCTTTACATGTAAGAATTAATACAGATCTTTTTGGCTAATACTCTGATCTCACTCCGGCATCACACTGAAACATTCATTAACCTGAATTGCTTTATGGAGTCTGGATTCTGATACAAGTATAAAGAGGCAGCCTCTGACTTAAAAGTAGCTCTTGAATTGTTCTCACTTGTTTCTATTTCATCTGACAGTCTTCACTGAGGCTCCTCAGCTTAGTTTGGCAGGTAAGACCACACCAATAAAACCCTCTCAGAGAAGAGGAGGAAAAGGATGTTATTTACATGCAACTGCAGCTTTTCTGCTGGTGACTCTGTGCATGGAATTCTGGTTAAGAAATGCTCATGATCATAGCAATGCTTCTGGAAATAAGTAAAATCTATTGGTACATGAAATCCTGCTTTAGAAGTTGTGCCTTACAGATATTAAAAATGAATCTGTCATAGAGCCATGAGTAGAGCTTTTTACAAAGCATTTGTTTGATGTATGGTTGCTCCCCAGAGAGAATAGTATCCAAGAATGAGCGCTGAGTAAATGAGTGCATTTGGCACATCCTAGAGTGATGTCAAAGCTTCACTGGCTCCAAGGGGTAGTTTTGTTTTGACAAACCTAGTTTCAATGCCTTTTGCTTAGAATTGATTCAAGGAATTTGGAAATATATGAAAAGAATATATCAGCACAGTGACACCTACAATGAGCAGAAGGCATCCATTAGCAGGCAGCTAAAAAAATCAAAGCAAAACAAACCAGCTTTGTTGCTGTTTTATTAGAAATTTCCTTTGTTTTTTCACCTGAATATATCTATACATCTATCTCCCCAGCAAACAAAGAAAAATACTCCAGCTGAACTCTGTCAATACAGAATAATCCTGAAGTGCATTTTCAGAGGAAACTCTTGTTTTTATTTATATTTACTGTGTGGATGCAGGATGCTCTGCATGTGGTGTATTCCTGAAGGGGAGAGACGAGTCTGAAAACTTGTTTGCATGTCCTACAGCCTTCTAGAGTAGTCGATCCACATTTTGCTGTATCTTCCATGAAGTTGAGCAGAGTTAACTCTGCTGTGGAGATGTGTGTTCCCAGCTCACTGAAATACTAAATGGAAGCAGCTGGTGGGTGAATTGTTTAATGCAGACGTATTTGATGGGTGGTAGGGACACATGGCCAAGCCTCCATTTGCCAGAGCTGGGTGTTAATTGCACGGCCAGGTGTGGACTGTGGGCAGCTGTGTCTGCCTGGGTGTCCTAGGTTACATGGAAGGTGTAACCAAAAGTATGTATTCTATTACCATCTCCATAAGCTGTTAAAACAAGTGGGGCAGTGTTCTTTGTGTTCAGCATGATCCAGCCCTGATAACACCATCGGGGCTATCTCTGCTCATGGGCCATCAAGGTCTGTAGAAGTGACCCAGCCCTGATAACACCATCGGGGCTATCTCTGCTAATGGGCCATCAAGGTCTCTGAGAGTGACTCACAGATTCCATCAGCCCATTGTGAGATGCCCCGCCCAGAAGGAGGAACTGAACATTCCTACCTGCATATAAACTGTGACCCTAGAATACCGGGGTACCTTTCCACTGGATTCCCAGAGGAGAAGAGCTCAAAAGCCACCACTGGACCTCCAGAGACCGATGAGAACTTTCCACAAGATCACCACTTCAACAAGGCCACATCCATCACTCCAACGGAACCGCAGCCACCATTTTTAACTAGACTGCCAGCACCACCCTTACAGGGTGCAGTTTGTATTCTAACTTTGTCTGTCTAAACCGTTGTTTCTGTATTATTGCCTTGCTCTAAATATTAGTGTAGAACTGTTATTCCTTCACCCATATCTTCGTCTGTAAGCCCTTGATTCCAAAGTTATAATAATTCGAAGGGAAGGTGGTCACATTATCCATTCTAAGGGAAGCTCCCACCTTCCTTAGCAAGACACCTGTCTTTCAAACCAAGACACTGGACAAGCAACCTGGGTGGGGATTTGCTCCTCCAGAGCTGCCGAGGGATGTGACACCAACCCTCATACTCCTGTGGCACTCCTGGCCTCTCCACTCCTCACGAGAGCGAGTGTGAGGCAAAGGGAAGACTGTGATGCCCTCAAAGTCCCACACAGACATGGGGGGAGAGAAAACAACCAACTGCCCCAGAAAGGTTGGTGTCACTGCTCTCAGATATTGGGAGTTTTGGCCTGCATGGACATGACGTGTCAGTCCCAGCTGGTTCTTCTGCATAAAACTGTGCAGATTACTGTGGGAGGTCCAACTCAGGTTGATCCACCCCTGTTCTGGAAGAGAGGTGTGCCCAGAGCCTTGGACCAACCCCCTCTTCCCGAAAGTTCTATTATGTTTGACGCATTATTGGTTATAAGTTATTGTACCCCTCCCTTGTATGTTTTTATTGGACCCCTGACCCTTGTACCCTCCCCTTGTCTCTTTCCCTATTGGTTATTTCCCTCCCTTAAAACCGGTTGCACGGGGACAGTCCCCCGGTGTTCTCCTCCACGACTCTCCCTCCCAAATCCCCTCACCCTACCCCCAATAAAGGAGAGTTCGGGGGAGACCCCCTCCTGCAACGCTTTGCCTCTTCAGCCTTTTTTTCATCGGACCCTCGTCGGACCCTCGCTGGGGGCAGCTCCGCCTCTGCGTGAGACACCCATGCCAAGCTCTGCTGAGCGTTCAAGGGGCTGGCATCCCGGTTGAGGATGGCAGGAAAGCCAGGCGATATACAGCAGATTACAAAGCCTGACCCAGATCTCTGATGGCCTTCAGCCCCTACTGAGTTTCCTTCTTTGATGAAGAGCACACTGGCAGGGTGACCCACGGTGGCTTGCAGGATGCGACCACAGGTGAGGGTCTAACCAGGACCCATTATCAGAACTCCTCCAGTCTGGGCAGATTAGCTTCAGAACCTGGATCCAAACACTGGGAAAGTGATATTAACGTTACATCAGATAAATAAAGATGCTGGTGTGTTCCTGGCATTTTATTTTTTTTAATAACTATCTCATCATATAAAAATACACAGGTTATCTTAGAAGGGAGGACATCAGTTTTCATCACCTGAACATGTTCTAGCTTTTCTACCATTTTACAGGACATAGGAACCACTTGTGACTCTAAATCAGGAGTGTAGTTCCTTCAGAGGGCTCTTGTAAGTGCCTGCTCTGTACTGGAGAGAGCTTTGAAATCTGAGCAACTGGAAAAAACCTTTCACTGCAGTCTTCCACCTCTGAGGCCCAGAATGCTGCAGAAGTTAACAGGCACAGCCCTGCAGACAGCTGCCTACCTTCAACTAGATTTCTTTGTGGTCAGAATTGCTGAAATACCTTTTTCAGATGCTTGAATTGATTAAAGCTACATATTGAGGTGGGCAGCCACACAACACATGCATGTTACAGTTCTGAAATTTTCACAGTCCTTTACTAAAACTAGTTTAAATGGCAGTGTCACTTTAGTCTGGTGGGGGTGGTGGGGAATTCAAGGTCCTGGGGAGCAGCTGGATACTGCAGAACATCTTGGATTGAACAGAACTACCACACGGAATTTGCTTGTGTTGCATCTAAGACTGCAGAGAAGGGATCCCAAACCCAGCTGTGGCTGAGGCAGTCATAATATATTCTTCCAGAGCCTGATCATTGCAAATATAACTCTGACGTTTTCTGAGCTATAAATTACATCTGCAATTATTTTTACAGCCATGGTGCTTGGAGAGCGTATAACACATGTATTTTTATACTGTCTTGCACTTAAATGGTCTCAACCGAATTAAAAACATTGGAAGGAGTAGTTGATTTCTGTCACACAAGGATGGATCTCAAGCTGACTATCCAGAAGCACAAAGTATACCAACATCTAACAAACATAGCCTCACTTCCTGCAGTATTTTCTTTTGCAAAAAGATTTTATTATATTTTTTTGTATATACATATATATATATATATATATAATTACTATTAGTACTTTGGAAAACATAGGGGACTAAGCTTTTATGGGCAAATTAAACACTTATTACCACTGTTTAACTGTAAAAAACTTGGCTAGTATTCACAAGTGATTAAAGAAAGAGAACTTATGAAGATAAGAGTCTGTTTAATTTAAAGGAAAAATGGAGACGTTACAAATTGTCCATTAAGAGAAAGTGGTTTTACTTCTATGCAAAAATTAACATAGAAATTTGCTATGAAACATAAACTGATTATAAAGGAAGAAAATGGGTTCAGGTGACAAACTCTAAAACATTGTCCTGGGAGTTCTGCTTAGTCACTGCTTAATATTAGACTTGGTGGACCTCTTATTTTTTCTTACTCTAAAATTTTTCATAAGATCAGAATTAAACTTTTACATGAAAATACAAATTGAACGTTACCTGGGAGGTATTCTGTTACACAAGAAATCAGAAAAACTATATTTACTACAGATTCCTGAGTAGTAATAAACAATTTCTTTTCTGCATTTTTTAATCTACTTTGAAAATAAGTTTTCAAAAGCATTTGACTGTTGCAATGTCTGTCTTTGCATAAGCACTTTCCCATTCTAAACTGTATGCAAACATCAGCTTGAAAATGCAATTTAAAAAAGATGTTCCTAATGCTCTGCACTGATAATGTCATGTGACATTCATTTTTCCGGAAATCTTTCCAGTCAAAAAGGATATGCAGTTATTTTCATGCTAACTCATCCTTGTTAAGCTGAATAATTTGTTTATTATGGTTGTGCGAAGAAATGTAGATTGCAACGTGATACCAAAATAAGTTTTTCTATTTGAAGGAAAGTGTTCATTTCTGGATGAAGTGTCTGCGCACATCCCTCACCGAATTGAATGCTGCTGAAGCATTGTGTACATTTGCACTTCATTCATTCTTCTTGTGCTGATCTAAAGCCTGATGAATTCACTCTTCATTCTGACTTTGAATCAGATTCTTTTGGTTTTTGCTGTCTTTGTCTACTCCTTACATTTTAAGAAGCAATGTACCCTTTTTTGTAATGTACCAGCTTTCCCCAGCTGAGCAAGTGCTGAAATATTGAACTTCTGCAACACTGCTGCTGTCTTTTCTGTTATTTAGGCCATAGCAAGATCCTTTTTTTAAAAAAATATTTTTTATTTTTACCAAGATGGGACAGAGTGATGCATTTGTTCTCAAAGAATGTGTCAATTTTCTGTGCATGAATGGACGGTCCAAAGCTTTGCCTAACACATGTATCGAACACATTTGTATCATCTAATAGAATAATTAAATCACAGCAACTTGTATTCCAGAAACAGTGCTTTTTTTTTTCTAGATTTATTATTATTTTCTAGAAGAAAAAATTTACAAATTTTTTTTATATAACACACTGAACAAAGCAAGCATATATGATGATTGAGAAAATTTTAATGTGAATTTTAGAGGATAAATCTTGTTGGCATCAAAGCCTCTGGACTCTGAACTTGAGATTTCCTTAAAAATGCTTTCTACATGTGTAAGTTTAAAGATTATTCATATTACTTTTTCAATCTGTTTTTAATTTTAGCACCTAAAGCTGCATAAATATATTCAAAAAATGCTATAAAGAACCATATGTATGGAAGCATTTTCAGGGTTAAGCCATTAGGTTATACAGTAGTTTGGCCTATGACAATTTGAAAAAATAGTATTTAGTTTCTGAAAGCATTGAAAACATCCCTGTGGATTAGTCAAGGTGGTTTTCCCCCCATATTCTTCTTTAATAAGTTTCATTATTGTCCTGTTAACTGTGGTATTTCCACTATGAAATACAGTCTTTGCTGAGAGACAACTCACATTTTTGACACATTTTAGTGTCCGTGAAGAAGCCTAAGAGAGAGTCCTCCAATATTTAAACTGCTTGATGTTAGTGATGATTGCATTATTCTGCTGGGTTTATTTGGATTAGAGTCTGACATTTGAAAAAATAGGTAGGAGTCCCCAGAAAAGTTAGATGCAAATAATAATACCATCAGATCAAATTCATATTCTTTAAAAGTCTGAGATGTTAACAATAAGGAAGTGTGAAGTTTTCCACCAACTTAATTCTGCTAGTGCCAGAAAGATAGGTATCTGTATAAGTTTCCAAATGTGCAGGTATCAGGGAAATTTTTATTTTAATGTAGTTCAGGGAATAGTTATATATAACACTGCATGATGTGTTCATATTTCTTGCTGAAACTCAGATTGCTGACATCAGTAGTTGTTGGAATTGGAAGTTAAACAGTAAAAGCTGCACTGCAATGGTGCAAAAGCACTGCAGCAGTGAGAGGAAGGGATGCAGTCAGGAAAATAAGAAGGTCTCAGACTGATGCCCTTAAAAGTGGTGAAAAGACTTCCACTGCTCACAAGTGAGTTCTAGATCAGGGCCTGAAAAAAATATTTTGGGGTAAGAAGAAGAGGGTAAGAAGAGAGATAATGAATATGAAACCACTGGGATAAAGCTGTGGGCTCAGAACTATCCCTGTCTCCAGTGACTTACCTGTAGGTGTATTGGTATGTCCTTGTGATTAAAAGAAATTTTTTTAACCCAGTTTATAAATATTTCTTGTTTTTTACAGGTTTTTCAGCACAGACAGGTTTGGAGTTTTTTGCATTTTGAAGATAATCTTCATTATATTCACTGCAAATGCAGACTCCTATACTTTGTTTTCATTTTTCCACTTTTGCTTTAGAATAAAATTAGCAAGTCTATTTTTTTCGGGTTAGATAAGTGACAGGTACCTCCTTGTCTGTCAGTGCATGTAAAGAAAAAAGTAAAACCTGATTCTAAGCCCAGGCTGGGGGTAGTGCTGATCAGAATGGGTTCGTTTCTCTGTAGGGAAGAAAAGCCAGTAAGGAATCTAATTTTTGAGCTGTGCAAATTATTTATGTCCTCCAGCATATTTTATGCAGTTCCTGAAGTAGATGACTCAGTTTTAAGTCTGCTTGGAGATAAGTTCTTAATGTAGATGGCTCTTTGCCTCGTTAGGCAGCCTGTGATCCTACCTCCTCTAGCACAGGGGAGAGTGGGAAGGGTCTTTGCTGTGTCTGCCTCTGAAAGGTTGTGGGAGATGGAATAATGTTCATGCAGCTGGAGAGCTGCTCCATGTCTTGGTGTTTCCACCTGAATTGAGCCCAAGAAAGCTCTGATGTTGTAAAAAGAGGGGAAAAGGATTATTTCCTGAAGATTTAAGAACACCTAAACTGCTCAACTGATGCACTGGCGAGTTAATAACTAGTTTGGACATTGGCAGCATAGACTTAATTTTTTTGCTGGATTTGATGCAGCATGTTCTGTATGCTAGGAGAAGTTGAAGGAATGGCTGCTACAGAACATCTCTGAACCCATAAGCAAAAATCTGAGAAATGTAGCTGTAGATGTCCCATGGTAATTTAAAAACAAACTATGAAAAGAAGCTTCAGGAAAACTTTAATTTTCTCAAAAGAACATGAAGTATTAAAAATATTTTCTGGAAATGGCAATATTTTGATGCAATATGCTAGCTATTCATTTTTGTGATGAAAAGTCACAATCATTTGTGAAAGGTATTTTTCACAGCTATGGCAATAAAAAGGAAATCTCTCAGATCTTCTTTAAAATGTGGGCTGATCAAAACACTTAACATATTCTATGTTCCTGTTTAAGGAAAAACTGATTGTATTTCTGTTTGTAGTGGTTTTCTATCTTTCTCTGCAACCACCTGGCATTCTGGTTTCAATTTGACTTTGGCTTTCTAAAATGCACAGCTGAGGAAACATGAAAAAGTGAATTAGACTTGAAAATTATACTGAGTCCAGTGTTTACCGGAAGTTGTATGCCCACAAGACATTTGATTAAATGTTTTCTCACTCTTTGGTTTGCTGAGTTGTATCACATATTCAATGCTCGTTGCCATATCAAACCAATAACTTTGTTTTGAGACCAGAGAGACCTCCAAGATATTTTGAAGAGCTCATGCGCTCATGGGTGACAGGAAGGAACCTTGTTGCCAATGCTTTGGAAATGTAACCTGACTGCATTTTTTCTAAATGTAGGAAGATTTTTATAGATGCTGTGGCAATGGTACCTACGGGGGATGATTATCTGAGGATAAGGTGAGCCTTCATCTTTATTAATACAGAATTATTGAATTTAATCTTTCTGAAAAGGTTTTATTTGGTTAATGAAATCCAGGAATAGGGTTCCCTAATAATGTCCTACAGCAACTTTGAAATGATTGTTGTGCCTCAAATGCATTATTCTTAAACAAAAATTATTTTCATGTTTTATATTTGATGTCACTGAAGTACCTTCTGAATAAAGAGCAGCTTTTATTTTCCTAATATAATTAAGATTCCATTCATTAAAAAAGCTGATTCTAAATAAATTAAGCCTCTGGAAAAAAAAAAAAAAGTCACATTTTTAAAATATGGAATGTTCTACTTTTCAATAATGCTGTGCCAAAAGCAAAACATCAATTAAATAACAAATTTTAAAAGTTTGTTTTTTCAAAGGGAAACAAAACAAAAGATTTCATCAGAAGTTTCAGTGTGATGTTTTTCAAAGCTGGTATTCCAGCCACTGAATTATTAAGCAAAGGATGCCTTGGAAGGCCACATCACTGTCATCTTGTAGCAGATTAAACTCATCTAGGAGCACCACCTATGAGGAACAAAGAAGAAAGACTGATTATTCTTTGTGCTAGACCTAGGAATGAATTTAATAATTACCTATCCAACACAGAGAGCACAGACACTGCCAAAGTGAGGCATCTTGGCTGAAACATATGCAGCTACAGCACTCAGATACCTCTTACAGGAGGGATCATCTAAACAGGAGTTTCATATAGGATATCTTTATTTGCATTCATGCAGTGTTTGGATGTTCAAGTGTGACAGCAGCAAACCAGAACAGAATATTTTCTGATTAATTGTTTTCTTATAGAAAAATAAAATCTTAAAATCTGAATCTTACAGTCTGAGGTCTTCTTTTGGTATCCTCCCTTGTTAAAGGTGACAGCAAGAGGGCTGAGAAGTAACAAAACAAGGAGGATCTTTTCCAAGGCAGGTGTTACACAGAGCACACCATGTAATTTCTGCTCAAATTGTCATGCCATGAATTAGAAGAATAACAGCGCTTTTTATCACACAGAGGACAATGTGAGAATTGAGTGTACATTAAAGACTAAAGAGAGATGAGCCGCTAAGTTAATAACAAGAGTTTAATAGTGCCCCCAAATTACTATTGCATCACTTTACAAATATGAAGTGCTGTGGTGAAAGAGTGGCAGCATCACAGCATACTCCCATTGAATAGTTCATACAGATAAAAATAGACCTAAGGCTAGAATTAGGCATTTGATTTAATAAAATACAAAAAATCCATGGCTAGCCAAAATAATCTGTGTGACTTCTTTCAAACTTCTTTAACTATTTTGTCCTGCCCTCACTGACCATCCTGTATGGCTATATTTGGGTTTTTTTGGTTTTTTTTGTTACTGGGTTTATCTTTTGTTCAGAGAACCTATGGTCCAGAAAGGGAAAATGAAGAGTGGATCCAGAAGAAAGAACTGAAATTCAAAGACAAAGAAATTGTCTTTGTTGTCTGCTGTGAAATGATGGATGTTTCTGCATTGTACAGCAATGGTGCTAACAAGCTCCATACAAAGTCCCAGTGTACTTACACCCACTTGACAACATAAATATGAACCCATTCAAGATCCACCTAATTAGTGGCATGACAAGCACAAGGAAAATACAATTGTACAGCTTTCAGAGAGGGGTGCCCAAAGAAGCTTGTGCCTGCCTGGCTCACTAGCTGCTGTCACCCACCTCTGGTCACAGGAAGCTGTTTTGGCAGACAAGAGAGAACCCCCAAAACTTCGAGGGTGGGATATAATTGTTTGCTTATGACTAGAGGCTTTGCATTTTAGAGTGCCAATGTTTTGTAAACAGAGTCCAGGGTACACTAAATCCATTTGGCCAGACATTACCCATCACCCATGAGTGTCTAATTGGCCTTGGCTTTTACATACAGATAGCAAAAAAGTTGATCTCTCTCTGAGAACACTGTCTGTCTAGTTAGATAAAGAAAGAAAATAATAGTTTTGTTACTTTAAACATGTTAAAAATTCTGCTAAACAAAAAAGACTCAGAAGTATTGTGATATTTATTTAAATCATATTCTTCATAGCCATTTTTTCATCCAACATCTTCTGCTGGTATTGTCATGGAGACCAAGGCTGTTAATGTCATGCAATCCTATAATATATACATAATGAATATTGCATCTCATAATTCATAAAGCCAAGTTTATACAGTGTCACAATCTTCACCTCACAAAGCAGAATTATATCTGTACCTTTGTTGTCAGCTTTGAACTTCAGACATTTACTGGGTATGTCACTGGCAAATCCGAGCAAAAAGATTCAGCGCTTAAGCTTACTTATGCATGTTCAATATGCATTTGTTTAGCAGAGAAAAAACAATCCACTGCAGTAGGTTTATTTTGGTTGTGATAAAGAATACAGTCTGAGTAATCTCAGCGCACAGAACAGCAGTGTAATTGACAGCTACATAATCAGTCTAAAGTGTGCTCGCTAGGATGGGTCAAATTCCTTTGGGAATCCAAATGAGGTTTGGATGGCTTCTGCACTCTGTGTTTGCTACTTTGCATCACACAGCCAGACATCAATATTTTACAGGAGGAGGGAAATGACAGAAGCTCATGTTGCCAGTGTCCATCTGTGGAATGCAACAGATTTATATTTTTAATTAAAGCAAGAAAACAGTTTTGAGAGTTCAGCAGTCACAAACACATGTATATATAAGAGGTTGCTTTTTTGAGTAGCCCCTGCAATTTCAATCAGAATGAATACAGTCCAGTTCCAATAGGGATGAAAAATAAATGGATGAATAATGGGAACTTGAGCTCTGAGCATGAATAGTGTGGCCTTGCATGTCTAGTTATGGTGATTGAAGATTGTACTGCCCCAGCTGTTCACTTGTATTTGCAAAGCAAAGCCACATTTACTCTTTACTGTGAATGTTGCTCATCCTTAACGAGAAGTCCACTCACATATTTAAAAGCATCCTTTGGGGGTGACTCAGACTAGGCCACATGATTTTGAACTAAGAATGCACTAACTCATGCCATTGACTTGGCTCAGGTGTAGAACTGGTATTCTCAGGAAAGAATCAGTAAGAAAAAACCTTGGATGAAAACTTAAAGAACTATAATTGCAGAAGTAAGACCTCATTTAGATGTGTTAAGTCACACCACATAAATGTCAGGACTACTTCCTCTTCAGTGATGCAGATAAAACAGTAATACACTGCTTCATTTCCTCTTCTACCTAAGACATACACAGCAGAGACAAAATCCAGTAACTCCTTTGCTACTCTACCATAAAATGAGACTTTTCAAATTTCCTAGGATAGGACTTAAGGCAGAGTACTCTACAGAGCTTGAAACACAGTCTGGCCATTGTGCTGTTTTATGCCTAAATACCTGATCTTGTTGAAGATCTCTCTGCTCATTGCAGGGGAGGTTTGTCTATATGACCTTTAAAGGTCCCTTCCAACCCAAACTATTCTATGATTTTATGACTTTACGGCTATTACCTGTATGAAGTCTTGCTTCGGAAAGGTTAGGAAACAAACTCCTCTCTCCCTGGAGAAGCCAGGTATATTACTTAGAATGCACCAGATAAACCCAGATGAGCCAGAAACAACCATTCACTGTCTTTAATTCTGCTTTTAATTCACTCAGCTGAAATATATTAAATATGTGAGTAAAAGGGCATGAGGTATAAAGAGAATGAACAATGAGCATTTCCATTTGCAGACATGTCTATCATTAAAAAAGCATAGAGAGTTTTCCTTATATTCAAACAATGTGATCAGCATTGTAAAAGTTTCTCTGCCAAACTGTGTAGGTTCTGTGGGCAGAATGAACTGAATATCTGAGGAGATATTTAATAAGAGTATAAACATGAAAAAAACCCCACTGCTAATTCATTTCTGAAAAAGAGGTGCATATTCTAGGGGTGAATATACACTGTTCTTTTAACACTTCCCAAGCTCTTTTAAAGCATTACCATGGTTCACAGTATCAGAATGCCACTGTTATATTTCTACCTTGAGAATCTTACAAATCTTGTGCAATAGTTTCACCCAGTATTTGTCCTTTTGTAATGCTTTAGCTCAATTCAACCTCAGTCAAATATTGTTTTTACCATCCCTTTACTTACACACTGGAACATGTGTTTTTATTCTGCAAACAAATTAGGAATACTCATTCTCACTTTATAGTTAAATCGCAGAGGATTCTCAAACTCAATGAGTGAAGGACCTCATTTGGGTTTATTTTATAGAAATGATTAAAAGCCAGTACATCAGCCCTGCCAACTTATTGGCTGGTACTAACATGTGAGTTGTGATGGTTTTAAAAACATCTGTCCCCTAAAGCTAGCTCAGGTTTTGTTACACACTTTCACAAGTGGATGACTATCAGAGTTTTCAGTGCTCAGACCATTTAAAGATTTAAAAAGCTAGGCTTTAAAACCTAGCTATTTAATTTAGTAACCTAAAGGTAGGGGTATTTATTTTGGCTGAGTGATCTAGGGTTATAAAAAAGGAGATTAAGTAAGATCATATTGCCCACACTGTGTTATGACCACACTGAGAAAAATATACTCCACTCAGCAACATCTGAGAGAATGTAAATTCATATGTGAATTGCCCTGGTTTATGGTGCACAATCCAAGTAACTTACTGCAGTGTCAGAAAGATGGCTTTGGTGATAAGCTGGTCCAATAAACTTAATTCTGTAAACAAATTTTAAGTAAAACTACTCTCAGAAATACGTGAAGTGCTTTTTCCCTCTCCTTCTCCTGGAAAGTCTGTCCTTTGGCAGGCAGCTATGTGCACTGTGCAATTCATCTGTCTGGAAGGACAGCTGAGAGGACAGCCTCCTGGCCAGCTGGCAAGGTGTCACTCTGCACACAGATGCCAGCACATTCCTCTGAGAGGGAATAAATCAGACTACTGGCACCTGTGACACTGATGTCTGTTCGAACATCTCTCTCTTCATGTAACTTAAACTGCAGTGGAAGGGCATAGTTAGGATCTCTCTCCTTTGTTGTGACCCTTTGCCTGTGGAACTTTCTCTTGAAGGCTGTGAAAATAGCACACTGGGGTAGTGTGGTGTGGGAATTAGGGTCTTCCCATATGTAATTAACCAGGGCTAGGAACTCCTTCTTGGAAAAATGAGATAAACAATGAATTCCTAGGGACTGATCTGGTTGTTCATGGCAGCAATATTAGGCAATAGCATTAATTGTTATCATGTGGGCTGTGATCTATTTTCCTCTTTTATTAGAGTATACTTGAAGAGGTGTCTATTGGAGGAAAGTCCTTCCTACCCTGATATGTAATTAACAGCACAATGGGAAAGAGGCTTGTCATTATCCATGGTCTGGTACAAAATGCATTATCACTCCATATTTTCTGACTTCTTCCAACTTCAGTGACCTCTGTAAAATGCATTAGACTCGACTGAAATAAATCCAAGTACACCTGTCTCCCAGAGCCCTTCATATATTTCTAATACACAGTACCTAGAAGCTGGCAAATGAAAGACAGTGCCTGAGGCTTCTGAAGCTCAAACCTAAGCCCAGTTTTTTTTTATTCCACTTATGTGAGAAATCCTGATAATTATCACGTACTGGCTGAAAAGATTTGTGCAGGGCAGAAAACCCCATGAGCGTGCCTGACAGCTTCAACCAAAGACCATGGCTTGAGATGAGAACAACCTACCACCTTTTATACCAACGATTAAGTATTTTAGATTACATAAATTTTAATATGGACAAAATATATCAATAGCTACTTTAAGATTTTAAGGGATCATTTCATTTCTGCAGAGACATAAACAATTCATAACATCTGAAATCTAAAGCAGTTATATGTGTTTGCCAAAAGCTCTAGCAGCTCCAGGCAACTTTCTCTGCACTTTTCTGTTAACCAGGTTAAATTACTCTGGTAACACAAGTGACCTGAAGACTTGAACGAATGGCATGGTATCTTCTGAGCCATGATATGCACTCTCCTGATGTTGTTTCTCCTTCATCTGTGTTTCCACTCTGCTGTAGACTTTAGGTATTTACAATTACGAGGAAAGGGAAAGCACAAACCCCCTTTATTTAATTACAATCACCTCACACTTTCCTTAGGCTTGAGTACATGTGCAGCGAGGGTTACAAAAGATTTACTGATGTGTGTGAGCTACAGCACTTTCTTATAAGGGTTTAAGAAAAAGAGTGATTGTGAGAATTTTCCTTATTGCAAACAATCATGGTCACAGGCTCTAGCACTGGTTCAAGCACCGGCTCGGCTCGTCCCTTGGCACAGTGGTGTTTTAATCATTACATTATGGTTATACACTCTCTGGATTAATGAATATTCAATTATTCATTTCAAAGACCCCCTGCTTAAAGCAGGAAATTCAAATGTGAGATTCCTGCACAACAGGGAAATTGAGCTCAAGCCCAAATCCCCAGGGTGAGTGGGCTGCTCATTGCTAGTCCTGGCAAAAGAGGGTACACTGACCCTGGTCTGCCTGCTGCACGGGACATTGTCACAGGACATGCACGATCCAATTCAACAAAAATACAGACAGCAGATATCAATGAAAAATTTTGATTGTCTGCAGGTGATCTGTCATGATTTTTATCTGTGACTCGTTAAAGGCACAGCATTGGTGTGTTATCAACATCATTCTAGTTACAAATACAGAGCACAGCTTTGTGAGGGCCACTATGGGGAAAGGTAACTCCATACCAGCCAGATCAAACACATTCATAAAAATATCTGATAGCTGTAGGGCTCTTGGAAGTGACTAGGTGACTCACAATAGATCTTCCAACTTGCTTTAACCTTCTGGATTCTTTAGGCAGCCTGCAGTTTTGCCTTCTGTTTAAAAATATCTTCATACTCAAAATGGTTTCCCAGGAGCTCTATGGCTCCTCTTTCATTAACTGTGACTCAGCTGCAGTGTACTAATGTTGGAAATAACACAACACCTAAATGGACTTTGCGATATTACTCCTTGTTTCTTTGCCAATGTAGTGTTCCAGGTGTGCCTAGAAACAAATTTTTTGTCTAACTTTGCCCCCTCCCCTGCCACCCCCCACTTCCACAAAACTCTACAGCTCATACTTAGAGAGACTAAAGGAAGATTTTGAATTACATATTCCCTTGTTTATGTCAATCAGAGCATCCACAACTTCTATCTTATTAACACAAAAGATTTTTTTTATCCATTCTGTGATTTCAGGACTTTGCCATTATAATTTTAAAAAAAATGTCACCCTGGATTTATTCTTGGACATTGTATATGTTAATCCCTGTCTTGGTGTTGGTTAGAAAGTGAAGCTCTTCTCCCTTGGTGATATTTATTCTCTTTTTCTCACTTCTCTCACTCAGCTTATGTATTTTTAGGAAACAATCAAAACTGCCTTCAGCTTTTTCTTTACTATGCTAAATAAACCAAGCTCTCATACTGTCCTCCCTCATGGCAGAGCTTTCACCATGATGCTACTACTTGCAGTTCTTTTTGACTCTCATTTGATGAGGCTTTCTGTATTCCTACCTTATTTTCCATTCATCACTTACCTGTATCATTAAGGCTCAAGTGATAAGCCACCACATCCTGCACCAGAGCTCTGTTTCCCACAAGATGAACCTGCACAGGCAGTCTAACATTAGTGCTAATTAACAATAACACTCTTTATTGCAGTAACATTTGCATTAGCTTTGAAAATCTATATTAAACAGAAAGGAACAGGGCAAAGACACACCATAGAAAAAGAAGTTCTCAGGTCAATAACATGTACAAGAAGATCAGTCAGCAGGATTAGATTTACTAAGCACAGATAAAAGACATGAATAGAGAATACATTGATAAGGTTTTGTTCTCCTTCCCCCTCCACCCCACTTCACCCCCACCCTTCATCTAATTAATAATTTAAATTCCTGGGTTCTGGGAAGTAAGCTCCTTGACATATCTGGGTTTTTTTTTAATCTTATATTTAAATATATATATTTTTATATGTGTATATATATGTATATGTATAAACCATCGGCTGCCCATTTTAGGCACTGCATAAAAGGAAGATTTCTGCCTCTTTCCCGTTCTTGAGGCCCTTGAGTAAAACAAGGAGTGATCTCCAGCAGCCTATTTTCTCTTCAAACTCCAGGCTGCAGAGCGCACCATGTTCTTCTGCACAGTCCTAAAGACAGCCCCTAGGCAGATTTCAAAGCCAAAACCATGTATTGTGCAGTCAATGATCCTGCAAATTGGGCCTTCTGAAAAAGCAGGACACATCCTGTGGCATGTACAAAACACACGGTTCCCATCACACTGATGTATTCCCCTGTGTGGAGCAAGTATTCTATAGGCACACAACTGTACGGATAGGCATGGAGCTAAGAAAGTCCAGAAGCTTCTCTTCGGAGGGCAGCTAGGTGAAGCAATTGAGCTTTGACCGTTTTTATTTTGTGATTTTCATCTTTGTCTGCCTCTGTTGCTGCTCAGAATTTTCTGAAAAGTTGCAGCAGCATTTGGCTCACATAATTCTTGACTGTTTGCCTTCTGCCCACATGATTTGACAGCGTAACTGTGAAGCTGAACACACTTGCTAAATTCCTTTCTGAGGATTCTCAGCAAAGCTGTGAGAAGGACCAGAAACCCTGGGATTTCTCTGTATTACCTTAAAACTACCCTGTGTTTGGTTTACACTTGTTCAATATTCAGAATCATATGAGTTAATAACAACATTTCAACTAATAAATATGAATTTTAATATCTGAAAAGAGATGGATGCTCTCAGTGCCGTTGCTTGCCAAGGCAAATTTCTGAATTACCAATAGAAGAGAGTGTCAGGGATTTTTAAGCTCTGCAGTTGCTATATGAATACAGATTAATTGGTGCCTACAGGGCCTTCATGTAAACACACACTAATCTGTTAAAAAGAGAAATAAGAATGATCCTGCTCACTAATACGAATTTCCTCAGGGACTTCAATAAGAGCTGGATTAGACAATGAATGCTTAGATGGGTTCTTCTATTAAATATCAGCACAGGCTCCTTATTGGGGGGATGATATTTTTTCTACCAGTAATAGAGAGTCAATGCTTTAGGTTTGGGAAAGCTTTCCTTTTCCCAGTAAATATCAAAAGCTAATGAGATTGGGGGGGGGGGGGTGGTGGTTTCGCTTTTGGGGGGGTTTTTGCCATATTTTTAAACTACTATTTCTAGCCTACTACTATGCACTAGACATGCTGCCCTCAGCAAAGTGGCTCTGCCCCAGGCCTGACCTCCTCCCAGGCTCAGGGTGTGCTCAGTGCTCTTGCTCAGGGGCTGAATCAGAAGACCTCCAGTGGTGTCTTTCAACATGAGTTGTCCTCTGATCCTGCCATACACACACTTACATTTTTACATTGAAAAACGATAGAGTTGTTCTTGTCTACTCATGAGATCTGTAATATATGTCCATGATGGATATTCACAGTGGGAATGGTGAAGGGGGAGATGATACCGAGAAAGTTAAAAAGACGCATTCCTTGCTTACAAATAAAAGGACTTTAGAGAAGAATAATAGCTTGAAGTAGAATATTTTTTCTGTGACTTTGAAATACTGTCCAGATTTTGGCTGTGATAGAGTTAATTTTCTTCTTATTAGGTAATACAGCGCTGTGTTTTGGATGCAGTGTGAAGAATAATGTTGGTAACACAGGGATGTTTTTAGTTGTTGCTAAGTAGTGTTTATACTAAGTCAAGAACATTTCAGTTTCTCATGTCCTGCCAGGAAGAAGGCTGGAGGGGCACAAGGAGTTTTGAGGGGAGACAGACTGGACAGCTGACTCCAGTTGGCCAAAGGGGTGGTCCATATCGCATAGTGACATGCTCAGAATATAATCTGGGGGGAAAGCTGGCCAGGTACCACTGCTTGGGGCCTGGCTGTGCATCAGTTGGTGAATGGTGAGTGATGGTATTGTGCATCACTTCTTTTGTGTGCATTATTATTATTACTATTACTATTATTATTACTTTTACTATTACTATTATTATTATCATTATAAGATTTTCCCCCCTTCTTTTACTGTACTATTAGCCTGTCATTGTCTCAACCCATGGGTTTTCTTTTACTCCTCCTATTCTGTCCTCCCTCCTGCTGGAGTGGGGGCAGTGAGTGAATGGCTGTGCAGGGCTGAGCTGCCACATGGAATTAAACCACAACAGGTACTTTTTCAATATTGGTTGCTTGTATCTCAAAATATTACTGCAAAGAAGATAAACATTGACATATGTGTTTTGGAGGTGGGAGAACACAGGTGCAGCAGATGTGTGTGACAGTTATGGAAGATGATGCAATGAGATGGGGACAGAGCTTGGAGCCTCAGGTCTCCTCTCTAGACAGCAAATAGGCCCTCAGTGTACTAACCCAGTCCAAAAGTACACCAAAATATTAGGTCTCTAATCTTTCTCAAGTGGCACCCTATTTACAGGTTTTAAAGTATGTGCAGAATGTCTTTACACCACAAAAAGAAATGGTCACATGCTTAGTGACAGTTTTACTGCTAATGCAATGCTATACACATTCAAATGCTATTATGTACAATTTGAAGCAATGGACATTTCAGAGAAGTTAATCCTGTCAACTATACTTTGTCAAAACAGGTCTAAGTGACTCATAAAATCACTGCATTGGCAACGAATGAAATAAGGAAACCTGTCCAGTGTATGGACAAAGAGAACTGTTGGTACTTGGCCTATTCTGTTACATTTTCCTATTTACTGTGAGAACAAGTTTAGAAAAAAAATGCCTGCTTTGATTTAATCCATTTACTGAAGCTTATTGCACAAAGCTATTGCTACCTGAACAGCTTTAACATTATTTTCCAGGCACAGTCTTTGTGGTGGCCTGGCTGGTTGGATATATTTAGCCCTGAACAGACTCTAAAAGGTAAATAATTATGCTATCTGACTTTGAGAGAACAGATTGTTTAAGCTCAGTGAGGAGCAGAGCAACCTGAAGCTCTTATGTCAGTTCCGACAGTAGTCAGAAAAGTCCACAGACTGACACCATTCAAATAAAAATATTTAGTGTTGAAAAGAGCAGCTTTGGTTCTCTACTGTAAATGAAAAAAGAACAGAATAAAAAGAAGGGCTCTTCTTTATCCAGTGTTGGAATCTATAGAAATAGGGCTGCTCCCTACCACAATGTAGGGTAAGTACCTCTACTTTAAACATATATAAACTCACTTCCCGGAAAGGAACCCTGCCATAATTGGTATTTAAAGCTCTAATACGTGAACCTATTCTTCTTACATTTTTTTTACACATTAGACTCAAAAAGATAAACTCTATTTGTAGATTGTGCAGTGTTGAGAAACTCCTCAGTAGGTCAGCTTTGTAACTGCTAAATTTCTTTAGTATCAGTTTTCAGACAAAGCAGTTTCTAGAATATTTTACTCTCAAAGGAAAAAAAAGAAACCCTTCCTTTCAGAATTTTGACGACATGAGTCTACATTCTCATAACTAGAAGTTAAATAAAACTTAAATTTAGCAAGTCTTTCCATTTTAGGCATAAAACACTGGAAGATGAACTAGGCCTTTGTGATGTACAGCATCCAGGTCTAAAGTTCACTTTATTCCCTAGCTTCTCCTGCTCATGTGACAGAAAACAGATGACTTACTGGAGGTCTATTTATAAGAATATGGTGTTGTTTTGAGCTTTGCTCAAGGAATGGGGTTTTTGGATAAGAGTCTATGGAGGTCAAGTGCTGAGAGTGGAAGAGCAAATTAGCAGATGTTGAAGGTGCTTGGGAAGAAATCTGTAGTGGCAAAAAAAACCAAAACCCAAAGGAAACAAAAAGAAGAAAAGCAAGAAAGTCTCTAAAGCTAGACTAAAGAAAAAACTTTTGAAATCTAGTGCATAAGGCCAGACTGTCTGCTGGTGCTGTGACACGTGCACAGGGCAGTCTTGGAGTCAAGCCAGAATAATGTCAGCAGTTATGATAAGATGACTGAAATACAGCACAGAAAGGACTTCCTCAACTTAGTGATGAGAATAATTTCACCAGAAGGAAAAAGATTAATACACACACACACACACAAATGGCAGTAAAGCTGTTTTTATATTTTATTCATACTTCTTTAATTTTAGGAAATGTAACTATCTATGTTCTGAGAATGACCTGGAAAAAGTGCTCAGCCTGCAAGTATCACGGTACTGCGGAAAAGTTCATATCTTTTTCCTGGTCCTTTTCCAGCTTTCTGTGACCTGTGACTTTTGCCTTCTCCTAGCATGCCAATAAAATAATATTTCCAGGTTTTCATTCCTCCAAAGATCGTTTACCTCCATAATCAAGGTTCCTGAAATATTTCAATCCTGGATTAATCACTTATATTCTGTATTCATTAATTGCAACAGTAAATAGCAGAAAGCAAAACAATACTGACCAAACAGTGCAAAGTGGGTTTGAATGTTATTGCAGCAGCTCAAGATCAAATTGTTGAGTCGTGTTCCTTTCCCTGCATGCATTTAATGAGATATCAACTGACTGATTACCTTCTACCACTGGCAGAATACACAGAAACAATACTAGATGTTTCTAAATTGGTCAATGACTTTATACCTAGCACACACTGATGGTGCAGTTTTATCAATGCTGTAATTTCAATTTGTGTATTCAAGCAAATAACCCACTGTGCCAGACTTGGATGTGTCCCATCTGCATGTGCTGTTGTGCTGTGCCCTCTCCATGACTGCTGCAAGTTGAACTACTGATTAGGAGAATAGCTGCTCATTATTGTTTTTTTGGCACACAGTCATCCTGTTCTGATTAGCCTGTGATCCCTTGACCACTGCAGTCACCCATGGAGATAATCCATTACTTACTTACAAGCAGCCAGCAAAATATATCATGGCTCTTTTTTTGATAATGACAGTGCCCTGTATCTCACTATTAGCTCAATCATAATGAGATCATGGCTGATTTAGACAAGCTTTTTTTTTTTTTTTTTTTTTTTAAATTTTTAAACCTGCAGCTCATGCAAGACTTTACACATCAGCTGCTTGCCTTTGGCCTCATCACCATTTTTGTGTACAGCCAGTTGCTGAGTTGTGAGGTACTAACATATATCACTCTCTGTGTCCTTTGTATATTAGCTTTAGCAGCTCCCTTCAAGACTAAGAGCTGTGCCTTTGTGGGAACTTATCTTTAAATTTCTCATTGTTTTTGCCAGATAAGCAAAATATTATCTTCCTTGTTTGAACTTTTATTTAGCTTGCAAGTTGATATTTCTCACTGAAATTAGAAATATTAACAGAAATAAATACATAAAAACCAGAGATTTGTGCTAAAATTTTCAAAGAGAAGGCTAAATTTTTTTACGAGAGCTATTGCCTGTCATTCAGGTTTCAGTTCCATCTCAGAGACACTCTTTGTTATTAAAGCACATTGGGAACTTTGTATTGCTGAACAAACTTGCAGCTCTTTCAGATTCTAAATTTTCTTTGTATCAACATCTTTGATTTTTTCCATCCCTCTTAAATTACTATGTGAAGAAAAATCTTGTGTGTAATCTCAATGCTTTCATTATCTGGCTCTCCTCCTACAGACATCGGATATTAAATCTCTTTCTTAGCATTGCCCCAATATTTGACATTTACCATTGCAGAATTTATCTTTCAGAAGCTACATCTTTGTTGACTTTCCTTCTAGAACAAATATCCATTGGACAGCCCTTACTGTACTTATATTTAATCTTAACAACATTTCCAACTACAGCAGCCAGATATTATTTTTCAAAAACCTTTTAACTTTACACTAATAAATAAGAATCCAGTGAGTTCAGTCTATCCCTGCCATTGGTGCAAGCCCTGAGAGTCCACATAGGTTTGATTAAAGTCCCTTTATAAACCATAAATGAGGAGCAGCTGTGCCTGACATCTCTCGGAAACTTGGCAAATTAGACCACCTCACATTTGACAAAGCTGCAGGTGGGAGATGACAGGTTTCGTTTGTGGTCTTCACATCAGTTCCCTCAAATTAATGTTCTGCATCAAAGCCAATCCTATTTTTAACTTCTGATGAAGAGGGAAAAGGAAAGGAAAAAGATGAATGCCTCTGAGATAACAGAGTTACCTGGATAGCCCCTACACCTACAACATTAAATATGATGCAGAACCACTATAAACAATGCTTGTGTGTATACTGGAGCTTCTGCTTCCTGGGACATGTTGAAAGATGGGCTGCATCAAAAGCTTGATGGAATAGCAATATATCACACACACCGTAAGAGACAATAAATCATGTTTTGGGGTGTGATGAATGAATCAAAATAAGCCAACATTAAGTTATGGGGGAGAGGAGTAATCTATACATTCTGTCCCAGCACCGGGCCAGACAGGTGTAATAACTACTGGGTTTGATTTGAAATTTTGAACTTAAATTTCAAATTTTGAATTTAAAAAAAAGGCTTATTTTTGTCCCAGTTCCAGTCTAGCTTTATTTTCTAAAATAATACATGCAGACTCTGGGTATTTGGAATTTTGCTTTGTTCTATTTTAAATTCTACCTTAAGTGCTATAATTAAATAACTTAATTTCAGCCACTTGTATTCATTGTTTATATTTTCTCAGGATCTCTTCTTCTAAATTTGGCCTGCAAAAATGATCTTCACTTACATTGCTTGCTGCTTAGAAACTGAGATTCAGAATATAATAAATTAATTTTATGTATTAAAACCAGAGAAGTTGTACCAAAAAATTTGAGACACAGAAAACTTTGTTGAAAAATCAATACAGCCTTCAAATCGTTTTAGTTCTGAAAATAACAACAGTCTGGTTAATGATTGTTCAGCATCATGTGTGAATTTAAAGAGGAAGTTGAGAAATAATCACTTTTGTACCTGGCAACAATTGTAGCCTCATTGGTAGCTGTATATAACACCTGAGAGCTGAGCGTGAAAAATAATTTTCCTTTTGACACCAGAAGCTGTTTAAACAATATAATCTATGAGGTTAGGTTTTTTGTTTTTTTCTTTTAAACTCATTCCATCCATTTTTTGGCAAAAGACTGTCAACTGATTTTTTTTTTTTTTTGACAAAACTGAATTCACAAACAGAATAACAATTTATTCCAATCTTACCTATTAACTGACAGAATGCCTAATAATTTAAAGAATATTGTCATATCTCAATGTTAGTGGGCATTCCTAACCCTGCATATTGAAGGAGGTAATAAAATATGGTCAAACTTTCAGTGCTAGTTCAAATGAAAGCTCAGTCACTCAAATCCATGGACTGGAGTGGTTTGCTTCATCATGTAACAAAGGAAATCAGCACAGGCTTAAAAACACGATCTTTCAATTAAAATCATATGGTTATCTTTGTCTTTATTTGATGCTCTGTGCAGGACAGAGCTGCTTACCCTGAATTGCATAAGCCATTTGTTCCCTTGGAACATTCCCCAGGGTATCATATTGTGGTTCTTTAACATTTGTTATTAATTTCTTTTTAAACAATCTGCCTTAACATTGCATTTGTCTATTTTGTTGTGTACACTCCAACAGTCCCTTGTGAAGCGTATTTCACAGGAAAGGACTGGAAAAAAATGGTTGAACAATGATTCTTGGTAAACACATTAGAAGAAATGTATTGTTTTGCATTGACTTTGACTGGTATGATTTTTTTCCCTAGCTCTCCCTCTGGAACCTCCAAGACACAGTAGCACTGCTACTTTTCCCTGACAGCAGAACAACTTTGCAAATTTACTTTCTATGAGAGGAATTAAAATAGGAGTTGCAAGAAACCTCGTAGCCAGGGACATTTTTCTGCAAGCATTGATGTGTGAAGATAAGTAACTTTAAATGGAACCTTTTCTTAGTGTTACACAGGCCTCAATATTTAATTCAATCACAGCTATGTGGAACTTTTTTACATTTTGATTTTTGCTGAAAGAGAAAAAATGGGGAGAATAAGTGGACCCTTCTCCCTTGGAACAGCAAGAGGAGCAAATGTCTCTTCCTTTATTGAGATGTTCTATGTGCTGCTTTAGGCTGTTGCATCAGCAATTCGCTGTTAAAGTGGGAGTGTGCAGAAAGGGCGAGGGAAAGAGCTCAGGTGCATGTGTTAGGCAGGCTCTTTGCCTAGATCATGCTGCTGAAATGCAAACTTGTGGCATGAGGATCCTGGAAGTTGGTGTATCCAAAAGATACTAACATGTTGTCATGGCCTTTCAAAGTATGATAACAAGCTGCAAGTGTAGCACAACCTATGTTGGAAAAAACCCCAAACCCCTGCTCATACTGTCTTTGTATTTGGCATTGTTAGCAGCACCTCTTAGAACTCTGACTTAATTTTTGATACAGCAAATGGAGTCCACTTCCAAATTATCCATGTCCCACCATGTGTACAACAGGGTAAGAGGAAAGCACTTTTTCTTGCTCTCCTCCTCTGTGTCTAAGCTTAAACTGGGGGACCTGGGTGAGCTGTGCTGTCCTCAATTTTATATTCCACTGTCTGTGTCAAGGAGGTCTGGATATTTGAGACAATAGTTGCTGCAGAAGCCAAAACACGCCACAGTGGGCCATTTCCATGCACAAGGAGCGTGAGAGACTAGCTGGCTTGTCACAAATCAAATAAGAAACTGTCATCAAAGAAAGGAACTTTTAGACTTTGTGACTGATCATCTAACCACTAGTGACAACCAACTGGAGAACAAATTAAAGGAGGAGGTGGATATAATTACAACCCGTGAGTGCCTTTGACGAAAGAAGTAGGAATGGACTGCAAATCCCAGTCTCTAACATGTCTGATTCAATTTTTTTGTTTTCCCACATTTGAAAAACACAACAGGAGATAAGAACTGTAACATCCTACTTCTCTCCATAGCACAGCATTAGGAGGCTGCTACCAGCTGCTGCAGTTATTGAGTTTAATGCATTCCGGCCCCACCAGCACACCTCATCCATCAGCCTCCAGTATTTTCCATGCCTCCAGTAAAGATGCAAATCCTGTCGTTAGTTATGTCCTACACACTATAGTCCATGAGAAAACTGATCTGAGAAATCCGTTGAAAAAGCCATTCAGAAATATTATTAATATATGTCTGTGACAAACCTGGGGACAATCCAAATTGCCCATAAAGCATTAGAGGTGGAAGACTTCATATGGTTCTTTCTGTGCCATCTTGGCTTTTAGGAAAAAAACCCAAACAAGAGCTATTAAGATTGTAATGTAAACCTGTTCAAGGGTCTGACTTCAGAAAAACAAACAAGGCAAAATCCTCATGCAAAATTATGTCATTAGGATTCTGTCTGAAACTGGCCTTGTACATTTCCATAAGAGAATTAGGCATTCATTACCTTCATTACATTCCATTCTGCTAATATGATTCACCATATATATTTAAAAATGAAGTAATTTAACTACTATTGGCCATAAACCATACTTCTAATAAAGATGAAGCCATTTAACTACTGTTGGCCATAAACCTTACTTCTAATTACTCACTAATGTTCATTTGTCATATAATTCTTTGATTTTTCTGCATTAGACTATAACAAGTATAAAAAGAGACCTTTGTCTGATGCCAAAGATATTTAGCTATGATCATTGTAATCCATCAAATGTCCTAGTGAGTCAAAACGGGGTGTGTAATCCTCTTGACAGTCATTACTGTTTGAAAATGGTGGTGTTTTGGGTAAGCTGCAGAGACCTGCTGCCATTCTCCTCTTGTGTAAGTATGGGGAGTGATCAAATACATGCCTCTGTATTCTTTCATAGCAAATGACGTAAAAGGAGGAAAAGATGTGACTGCAGCACAGAGCTAACCCGGGGCAGACTATGACATGGGAAAATTTAATGCTGTATGGAACACTTATGCCCCATTAGCAAAAATCAAGCTGATAGAAGCATTGTCTTAAATCAAACCTGAACCATCCTGGCCAATTACAACTCTGGCTGCAATGTGCAGGAAATGGGTAGGACATAATAAATCTTTCTACTGTATCAGACATATCAAGATACAAATGTGCTTGGTTGAGTACTATTATCTTACAGCTGAATTCATGAGATTTCATATCTCATTCTGCAGAAAGATTTTAAACAAACATATGCTAAGTGGCTTAGTACAAGTTCAGGTGGTGACAAATAGCCCCCTACTTCCAAAAACATTTCTGCAAGATTCTGATCACATTTGTATGTCAATATTGTTATTGCCATCTTTCTTGTTTCAGTCTCTGAAAGAGCAGGACAGTGAGCGAGGACAAACATCATCTATAGCTGGAGTCTGTATCATGGATTGCTCACTTTACTGTATAATTTTATTTTTAAAACAAAGAGGAAAAATTGATCAGATTATCAGATAATAGCTACACTGTTTTCAACACAATATTCCAAGTAAAATCTCTTAAATCTCACTACTTCCATGTGTCTACCCTTCTCCAGCCACTATTCTTGAGCCCAAGCTATTGCCATTTGATATAATGTGTGATTTTTATTGGAAATGTGACATGTTTTCTAGCTTTGTAAATTGATGCAAAACTCTTCAAATGCATATTATCAGATGCTGTCATTGCAGATACAGTATTAGGCATTGTTTTGAAGAGAATGGCAGAGTTCAAATTGACAGGCAGAATTTGTAGTCGTAGAAGCTGATGCCTTGCCATTGCCGTAATGCCCTCTTTTCAGTCATTGCATACTTCCTCTCTATAATTAGCAAGGCACAATAGTGAAAAGTTCATTATAGAGATGAAGATGTTTTTAACTTTGCTTAAAATTGTAGAATGTCCTTATTTCGAACACAGGCTCACCAGGATGCTCATGTAGACATGGCAGTCAGCTGTTTCTCGGTTAGACATTAACTTCCTTGGCTGAGTTATTCCAGTTTTTCCTGGTTTTGCCTCCTGGTTTTGCCTCTCAGCCATACAACAAGCAGAGCTCTGTTTCTCAGACTCTATTAGTCATTTAAAGCAGTGGTCTGGCAAATGCTCTGGGCAGAAATCATGGCCATATATTAATTATGCAGATCTTTTTAGTGTGGTACAATTGATATAAATCCCCTTTCATTTAAGGTGTCTTATCCGCTGAGAATAACATTGACATCATGACTGCCTCAAAGCTGGCCCCATCACTTCTCTGTTTCGCCACTAGGTCAGAGACATTACAGACTTAAACGAAAAAATGACTGATGTAGATATGTTCAGTAAAATGTATCAGGAAAATTAGGAATGCAGGGGGATTGTTTAAAAAGCTGAGTCATATCTGAGCTTCCAGCAACGGTAAGGAACAAAATTGCAATGTCTGTGTGGATAGACTTTAACAGAAAAGGGGAGGGTATAGCCAAATGCAACTGGAGCAAATTCAAGAAGCATTTGAGTGATAAGAATTGAGCATGTGTAACGTTATTTTTATGATAAACATTCTGGCCAAACAAGCATTTGGCAGTTTTCCTCTGAGGCTGTTTTTTAATGTTGTTGTTGGCCTCAGTTTCATTAGCCTAAAACATGTTGGTAGTTTTGTAAAAAAAGCAATATCTGTAAATTACTCTTGTATCATAGTTGTCAGGGTGATAAATGAAGAGAGATTAATTAAATGTATATTCAAATGAACCCTACTGACTGTAGAGCTTTTTATAGGCTGGGATTTCACTGAGCCTTGGGAGTAGTGTCATGGAGAGAGGAAACTTTTGTCTGGAAACTTCTAAAGTTAAAGTGTCTGGAAATACACACGGGAAGGCACTGGAGGATTGTGGATTTAAATGCAGCATCTGGGTGCCCCTTTGTGGGCTGTGGTGTTATTGCACTGGTGAGGGCTCCTACGAGGTACCTGTAGGATTTCATTACCTTTGATTATTGCTGTCTGTCTGATGTGTACACACTTTGCAAACACATGTCATTTTGAAATTAAACTTTTACTGCTTGAGTATCTTTGCTGTTTCATTATGTGGTATAAAGTATGCACCTGATATTCCAGAGCAACATAGCGCCATATTAAATTATAAAGCAGATTAATGTTATGAGTCATTTATTAACCACATTTGTGGCAAAGCACAGCCACAGAAGTAGAACTATTATCATGAGTATGAGGAAACACAAGTAGATACTAGAGTAGCAGAAACAGTTAACAGAAATAACAGAAGTAATCTTCTCTATAGAAAACCACCCTGAAAGTTTGAAAAAAAATCTCTTTTATCTCAAGTATGTGCTTTTGGAGGTAAAGAAAAGGGGCAGTGGTTTGCACAGGGAGAATCACAAGTTCCATCTCTGCAAATACAAAGTATTCCATGTCTCAGTGGTGAAGTTTAGGGTGAATTTTGCAGGGAATATATTCCTTTTTGGATTAAGTGTTCAGATAAAATACAGACTCTCTACCACGATTATTATTTAAGAAATTGTCTCCAAGTATTAAATGAAAACCAACAACAGTGGCTCTTGGCTTCTCCTTTTTTTCCAGTATCTGTCATGGGCTGGAATGCCATGCATTCCTCTGGCCCACAGCTCTGACTGTGCCAACATTGTGTGCCATGGCTGTTCCCACAGGATGTTTATGTGTATTTCTTTCCAGTCTGAGACAAAGCAGACATCAAAACATTTGAACCTCTAGTAAGACATGTCACCTAACTTTTTTCCAGGGTCTGTCCTTTTCTACATCCTATATGCCTACCAACTTTGTAGTTGGCACTTGCCAAATAGCTTTTTCTCTTTATGTTTTCTTTTTCTTTCCCATTTTCTTACAAAGATTATATCATGGAGATCCTTTGGAAATTATATGAGACACCAATAAAAAGCTGCTTAGGTTGGAAAAGTCCTTTAAGATCATTGAGTCCAAACATTAGCCTTACATCACCAGGTCCACCACTAAACAATGCTCCTAAGTGCCACATCTACTTGCCTTTTAAACACCTCCAGGTATGGTGACTCCATTGCTTCCCTAGGCAGCCTGTTCTAGTGCTTGACAACCTTTTTGGCCCCATCTATCTTTTTCTCCCATTTGCTGTTTATTAAACCTCTTTTTCTCCTAAGCCAGTATTGTTAAGATGCAGAATCACATTCCCCCTTTCTGCCTTTCTTTTCTCACTACAATTTTTTTTTTCTGCTAAATGAGACATCTTTAACTGAAGAAGTGCAGATAATCACACTACAAATTCTAGATTAAAAAGTCTAGAGGGAAAAAAGTCAACATTTTCTATTCCACTAGATAGCAAGTTACCTAGCATACAGGGCTCCTAAAATTATTTTCTGGAGCCTGCCTGCAATAGACAAGGATGACTACAAAAGAAGTCTGGAGATTGGAGACATCAAAACCATATCACGACTTTATCACAGTGTGCTCTGGATTTTGAAAGAAACCTCATCAAACAAACACCTCTTCTCCTGTGCCCAATTATGAGTTCTCTTTGTCCTGCATATGAAATGCCTTTTCCACAGCTCCTGGCTCCCTGCCAGTGTGCTGCACTGCATCTTTTGGCCGGCTAGTCTTTGGCCTTGCTCTGAGCCTCCATCTGTTAGACTGACTCCACTGTCTGCTTTGTTTCTTCCGCTTAGCTTTCTCTAGCAACAGAAGCAATTCTTGCCACTCCCCACAGGTCTTTAATAGCAGTGTCAACTTTTGACTTGGTTCCCATTTGAAATGTTGCTGCAACAATAGCTGTGAGAATAGCTTATTTTTAATGGAAACGGTATTTCTGTGGACAATGCTGTTTTTCCTAGAGTTCATGGCTAAGAGTATAAATGAAATTTTCAAGTTTTCTATGTATTGTGTAAAATGATTCAGAGCCTTCTTTATCCGTTTTTCCACTGAAACAAATATAACCGAAAGAACAAAGGTTCAAAGTCAATGAGTTCTTCTTGCACAAAACTCCAGCAGCACAGCTGTGTACTCATCTTTATAAAGAGCACTGTCAATGGAAGTGGATAAAGTGGTCCATCATAAACCAGATTTTCAAAATCATTGTGTCCTGGACACAGTGTCCACGAGATATAACATCTTGACAGCGCCATGTTTGCCTTCAGTACCGAACAAAACTTTGGTCACAATTGTTACTGCAATATATCTGAAACTCTTTTTTTAAAATAAAGAGAATTATTATCTGGACATTAATTCACCTTGGACTTGAAGGAGTTGGAACACATGTAAAGAAATTAATTCTTAGATTACTGAGTCTATGCTCATCTTAAATTCTCAGTTTCTAAAACGGAGATTACCTTTATCCTTTATAAATGGGGATTATATTTTCTGACCTAGTAACAGTGCCATTTTTCTATAGCAAATAGATAATGAAGAAAGAGAAAATCAAAGTAAAATTTAGTTGTACAATCTTAATTCTGCCTTTATATACAGTATTTTAAGCTTGAAGAGTGGAGCAATGAGGTTCAACAAGGCCAAATGCACCTGAGTTAGGACAGCCCCTGGTATCAATACAGGCTGGGAGATAAAGGGTATTGAGAGTGGCCCTGCTGGGAAAGACTTGTGGGTGCTGCTGTATGAAATACAGGACATGACCCAGCAATATGCACTTACACTCCAGAGAGCCAATTGATTCCTGGGCTGCAGTGTGGGCAGGAAGTCGAGGGAGAGGATGCCTCCCCTTTGCTCTGGTGAGACCCCGCCTGGAGGTCTCACCAGCTCATCCCATCCAGCTCTGGGATCCTCAGGACAAGAAAGACACACACCTGCTGCAGCAGGCTCAGAGGAAGGCCATAAAAATGAGCAGAGGGGTGGAACACCTCTCTGAAGAGGAAAGACAGAGAGCTGGGATTATTAAGCTTGGAGAAGAGAAGGATTTGGGGAGAGCTTATTGCATTTCAGTACTTAGAGGGAGCTTAAAAGGCAGATGAAGATAGACTTTTTAGCAGGGCCTGTTGTTATAGAACAATTGGTAATGATTTTAAATGAAGGGAGGGTAGATTCAGACTAGATATAAGGAAGAAATTTTTTACAATGCATATGGTGAGACACGACAACAGGTTGCCCAGAGAAGTGGTAGATGCCCAATCCCTGGAAACATTCAAGGCCAGGTTGACTGGGGCTCTGAACAACCTGATCTAGTCGAAGACATCCTTAAGCATTGCAGTGGGGTTGGATTGGGTAACCTTTAAAGGTCCCTTTCAACCCAAACCATTCTGCAATTTAATGACTTTAGCAGTTGTCCACAGCTTTTATATAAGAAAATAAGGCATAAATTGCTTCTAGATTCTTGGGTAGAACTTAAAACTCCTGAAACCATGCCTGTGTTTTATGTCTAACGCAGGCATTGCCTCACAGAAAGGTTACATACGGACTCTCAGGCAGGAAACCACGCTCAGCCTAATGTAAAACAAACATTTGAATGCCTTACTCAGCTGCCTCTGCAGGAGATCTAGACCTCTTAATTTACTATCTCTCTCCCTCTTCACATGAATATCCAGTTTAATTGGCTTCTAGCAGTTCAGGAAACTGTGCAGAAATGTCTGGCATCTCCACTCCCTTGGGAGAAAATATAACTAACGCTTACTGAGAGCCTGTTTAATAGTATGGTGTGTGCCAATATCATGTTGTCTTTACATAATAGTCCAGTAGCCAAATCAGTCCCCCAGGAATTGAGACCGTTATACACACCCACAGGGACTGAACTCAAACTGGAAAAGGAGGATCTAGTCATCGACTATCGTGGCCAAAGCAGACCCACACACGTTGAGGGAGATGCAAGGATTCAAACAACATGTAGTTTTTATTAGAGTTTTGCTGGGCTTGTTAAAATCTCCCCTCAGGCAGGAACCAGAAGCCTCTCCTTCCCTTCTTCTCTCGCCCTGATTATTGCACCCCTGACTGCACAGGAGCTGATCTTCAGCAGCAGAGAGTGAAAGAGAGAGGTATTTTGTGCTCAGGGCACTCCATGGTGCTTAGGGCACTCCTCTGGGATGGGATCTGATAGAAAGGGTCACTTCCTCAGGCCAGTAACAATCGAAGAAAACCTTGATGACCTGGCACATATGTGAGAGCTGAGCAAGGCTGTCACTTCATCAGATGAAGGAAATTGTAGCCTTGACTCTCTTTGTGTCTTTGGACATTTCCAGGGAACTTAAGCAGAACAGAAACAGCTGTCTATCCAACCAGGACCGTGTTAGAGCTGCCATCTTCACAGAGCAAACAATTCAGAGCAGTCATGGGTGACTGAGGTGGCACAAGCTGAGGTTGCTGAGATTGCAGGGAAAGTAGGGAAGTAGCTAAAGAGTAGAGACCTATATGGTTAGTCACAGCAAGATTACTGTTTTATCAGTCTTGGTCAAGTCCTAATTTAAGAATATTCTTCTGCACTGTTTTGTGAAGTCATTATGCATTTGAAATTTATTTCTTATGTCTTTTTCAAAGACAGTACTTTCTGCTCACTCAAATGGCAACTAATTCAACTGTTGATTTTCTTACTTTATGCAAAATTGAAACAAAATGAAATTATAATAGTAACACTAATAATACAAAATAGAGCCTTTGAGAGCTTTTTTTCCTAGCCAAAATCTGCTCTTATACTGGCACGATTGAATTAGCTGAAGGTGCAGCGGGGAATCGAGCCCAGCTCACATGAAAATTGAACTTGAATTCTAGTTTGAAAATATGGAAAAAGGTTGTTTTTGTGGTTTTGTCTTGAGTTTTGGTTTTGGTTTTGAGGGTTTTTTTGCTAGTCAATTCCCAAAATGATTAAAACTTAATTTTGAGCAGTTGAGTAAAAGACTGAAGGACAATTGCAGGCGAGCTGTTTATCTGCTTTGATAGGATTCATTTCCTCAGCCCTTATTTGACACAAAAGCAGATGTCCCTCTGTCATTTGTCTGACCTCTGTGGCAAGATGAACAGCTAGGCTGATACATTTATTGATCAGAGAAAGAAGCAGTCCATGGGAAATAAGCTATAGATGCCTTGCTGTGAAATTGAAGATTTAACATCTGTCCCATGCAGATGGTAATTAATCTTGAATATGTAATGCCCACAATTGGTTGGTTGACAACATTACTTCCTTAATCTGGGAGCATGGGTAAACAAATGTATTGGATTGCTCTGTGGGTAACATTTTATTAATGTGTTATAATTGCATATGCAGCCCATAAATCAGATAGATTTCTCATCTACATTGCTAATTGTGTTTATTATTGGAAATGCTTCTCATGTTGCTCGGTATTCACTAACTGGTTGATTTCCCACTGTTGCAAACCCACACCCTTATAGGAATTGAAATCTTTGCTGCTGCAAATATTTTAGGAACTGTTAAATATTCTTCCAATCTAATTACCTGGTAGCTAGATACATATAAACATAGCTTGAGTATCAATTTTGATTTTACTTTATACCATCTACAGTTATGAAATAAATTTTATTGTCTAGATAATATATGGATGATGAAATGCTAATTGTCTGGTTTTATATCCCATTCTGCCCTGTTACTGCTTTACTTTTTGCACCTCTACACGTCTACTTTTTATTCTGAAATGGAATTCTTCCCCCTAGCTTACTCTAAGGATTTATTCAGTGGTTTTCTGCAGACTAAATCTACCTCCTTGGCAGAATCCTATGAATTCCAAATCTTAACTTCTCAGTTGTTCTCATACACGTAGTTTACTGTAACTAGAACAGTTACTAATGTAAAAAATGTTGGATTTGGTGAAATTAAGCTGGCAGTCTGAGGCAAAATATCTTCCAGAATCAGGGATGCTTGCAGTTACTGAATCTGTGTCCCAAAAAATTACCTGTAGGAGGGGAATTTTAGAAACATCACCTGAACCTGGCTAGACTCAGGTTTCAAGACATAACTATCTAATAGGAATTATATGCTGATTTAGGAGCATAAGGCTTCATGTGTCTGTTTAGAACCCAGTGGCAAATTGGTAGCTCCTTCTCTGATGTATGTTGTTATCCTAGGGGAACAAGATAGTTTGTGCCAAATAAATGCTTGGAGTCATGATAGCACATCGTGGTATTTGAATTAAATCTCAACTCTCATATTTTAGTGTAGGATCCTTAACATTGTGGTGTAAGGGGAAGAAAGAATTTCTTGAGCTGTGTAGGCAGTGTTTCTCACCATTCTTTTCTCCTCTGTACTGGCACAGGGTGGGCTTTATCTCATATTTCTGCCCGCACCACAGACAGCATCAAAACCCAATCCAGCAGCAGTAATTAATTTCATCTTGGCCTGTGAACAGACACCAGCAGATGTCTGCAGCTTTTGATTTTCAGTCATAAGTTAAAACCCCTTGAAGTCGACGAGAAGACTGACATTTACTTTAATGGGCTCCGAATCAAGCTTTTAGTCACTCACCAATGTGGGGTTGATTTAAACTGGCCGCTTGTTAATGGAAGAGCTTTCATTTGCTGCAGTACTTTGAATGAAGCTGCTCCCTGAAACATTTGCTCTTCATTTTCCTGGAGGAATGTGTACATTGTAGATGCTGGTGTTAAATCCCATCTAACATAGAATTTGCAGCGCCTCCACATTTGTATTATTCTGACTTTGAAGGGTAAGTTATTGATAGAAATTAGGAGCTGATGGCTTTT
This sequence comes from Acanthiza pusilla, assembly GCA_036630365.1. Taxonomy (NCBI): domain Eukaryota; kingdom Metazoa; phylum Chordata; class Aves; order Passeriformes; family Acanthizidae; genus Acanthiza; species Acanthiza pusilla. The sequence continues at coordinate 43,823,008 of JAXCHO010000079.1, forward strand.
GTTGTGGGTATTTCCAAACATAAAGACTGTACTTAGATGGTTTTGAAATACTCTGAATGGAGTCATCATTCTTTTGAGTGAATCTTGAAATAAAGTTTGCCTTGGATTCTAACAGTCTATGACTTTTAAAATTTATATTCCAGCTGTAGCAATCATCATTAAACATGTCTGTAAATTTCCTAGACTACATGATTTTTTTTTGTAGAGTAGACAAAATATCAGCATGAACTGTGAAATGAAATCAGCCCCATTATGAGATGTTCTCTAGTCTTTCAACCGATGGAGAATTTCTAGAGTTTGTGGAAAGAGATGTCACTACATAATTCTGATAACATAAAATTAGGGAATCAAAATCTAATAACCAAAATACAGAGAAGAAAAAAATGTTTCCACAGCTACTAAATCTCTGTACCATCATAAATATCACTGGAATTGTAGAATTGTTCTTCACCAGAGAAGCTAAAATGCCCCTCTGGACATTTTGGTTCCATTATTTTCATAACAAAACTACTCCCATCTTTTGTTTTTGGCTACCCCTTATATTGTCATTTCTTGTTAAAATTTATTGTATGAAAACTCAAGTGCTTTTCTTTCCCCCAATTGCCTGACTATTCCTGTTGAAAAAAGCTGCACGCAGGAGTAAGGAAGCGAATCCCTTTAATTTTCATGATTATATTTGACTTAATATTTAAAATTTACTATCTCTGAGCACTTCTGCTGATAAAACTCAATAACAAAAATGTCTGAAGAGGGTGAGCATGAAAAGAGGTGTGAATCAGGCAAAAAAAAATTGGCTCCAGTGTTAGAGTGATTGCTTGGCACTGAATGCTAAATTCTTTTGCAAAGGTTAAGATTTACAGTGGACAATTTACTATGGAAAATATAGCATCTTCTAAATCTAAAGCATCACTTGTTCATGGCAATTTCTTTCTGTGTCTGTATCTTCATAACTATTGCACATTTGAAAAAAAAAGACATCCAAATTTATAATTTTCATTCCTGATCATCAGAATTGGATTGTCAGTAAATATCCAGAATACTACATTCATTATTTCAGTATTTCAGCCTCAACTGTATGTCCCTCTGTCTTTCCCTTATTGATATCTGTTGCTTATTGTAGCTAATTTAGAAGCAAGATCCTTAGGGTAGGAGCCTGTCTTTGTTTGTTTGTCTGTAAAGTGCTGTGAAGCCATGGGAATAATGTGTTGTCTTTCACAGTAGTTGACCTTTGATACATCAGATGAAGGTCAAAATCTCCCATAATATGGCAATGTCTGGGATCCTAGACCTGACAATTACTCTTTCAGAGGTTATTCCTCTCCAGCATCACACTAAATTAGCACATGAACAAGCAGAGAATTTGGACAAACCTTAACTTCCTCATCTCTGCCCATATACAAACTATGATGACAGCTCTGCAGAGTAGTGTCATTTTTCACCATGTGCAGAAAAATATGGTTTCTTGCCCAAAATACATCTCAGAAATCCCACAATTTTGTTTATAGATTTTTTACATGATATAGAGGGAATGAGCGGTGGAACTGAGGAAAGCATGCTTTAGGGTATTAATTAAAGGATAGAGATAGTCATGCTGCTTTGCCTCCTGGCTCTTTGGGGCATGTTTTCCAGTTTTAGAAAGCTAAAGCATGCTGAGCTCCAGCTAGCCTGACATATTAGCCTAACACTAGATTCATATCCAGGCTTTCTGACCAGGAAGACAGTCCCGCCTGTAGAACACTGTCAGACACTGCTTTCACCTGAGCTCTGGACCACATTTTAGCATTAAACCTGGCACTCTTTCCAGTGTCTAGGGAATTAGAAACTGGTTTCCAAGGTAATGCTAACATTTGCACAACGTGGTTCCTTTAAGTAAGAAATGAAGTCAGACTGAAGGACAGTGGTGTGGCTGTCTGTGGCAGGGATAGTGGCACTCAGCTCTGTTCCTGAAGCCCAGCTATTCCCGGTAGCAGCATATCAGATATGGTTATTGCTACCATGAGAAGATGGCACCTGTGGAAACTGCAATAAAAAACCCTCAAACAAACAAACAAACAAACAAAAAGCCCCTCCAGATTTTAATTCCGAAATATTGAACATAAGGCATGAGGAATACTCCCATCTGTGATTTCCAAATACATGTATTCAAGGAGATCTAGGATTTCTCTCGCCTGGAATTTCCTGGGCTATGAGGAAAGTAAAAACACTCAAAGCATTAGAGTATGCATTTCTCCCTGCAGACAGAGTGAAAATAGACATAATAGCTATGATGTGAGTGCCACAGGCAAAACTCTTGGTGAGGTTAAATCGGCATTAAGCCAATGAGTTGAGCAGAGCTTTCAGTTCACAACAGTATGACTTGGAATAGACAAGTTACTGTAAATACTTTCTGTTTCACCTATTACAGGAATAAACAGTCACATATTGCTTCCCATTTGTTCTGATTTTTCTTTCTAAATCTGCACTATGCATGTGTACTGTAACAGAAGAAGAAGGTAATAAAATTTATTCTTGAGAATTGATTTTCCTATTTCCTTCAAGCTTGGCTTCATTATCTTATTGAGGCTAGATTTTTTTAACATTTACTTGAACCAAGAAGAATCTATTTGCAATGCCTTCTCCCCCAGAATCCTCTTAGCAATAATTTCAAAGGTTTATGCAAAGCCCACACTCTCCTTCTCTGTGGTCCTTTATGCAGACAGTTTCTTCAGCAACATTGTCAGTCCTTGCACATAAAAATACTGAGGCATCAGCCAGCAGCAGCAGAGTCTAGAAGTGGAGTAGTACTTCATGAATCATGAAAATATGGAAGACAGTGACATTATCCTTTGCATTTAATGAGCATGTATGTATTATTTCAGGTAAAAGTCCTAAATTTGCTTTAGTGTCAAGATAGACAAGTGAAAATAAGAGTTCCTGGCTAAGTTAGGCTCCTAAAAATAGGTGCACCGGATTTTAAGTAGCCTTCACAGAGTTTTGTCTTTCTTGTACTTTTTTTTCCATCCAAGAAATCTGCATCCAATGTGATGATTATTTCAATGCATTAACTCAGTGTGTATTGGAATTCACCTCTATTGTCAGTACTTTGTGCTCTCATTAGTGGCGTACTTGCTTGCTTGCATTATGTGTTTTGTTTTGGAAGCATTAAGGAATGCAGGCTGGCCTGTGTGAGGAATAGTGTGGCCAGCAGAACCAGGACAGTGACTGTGTCCCTGTGTCCCTGTACTCAGCACTGGTGAGGAAAGGGTTTGGAGCACAAGTTTGATGAGGAGCATCTGGGACAGCTGGAGGTGTTTAACCTGGAGAAAAGGAGGACTAGAGGGTACCTTATCACTACCTGAAAGGAGGTCATAGGAGGGGGGGGTCTGTCTCTCCTTCCAAGTAACAAGCAGTAGAAAAAAAAGGAAATGGCCTCAAGTTGCAAAAAGGGATGTGTAAATTGAGTATTAGGAAAAATTTCTTCATGGAAAGCGTGGTCAAGTATTGGAACAGGCTGCCCAGGGAAGTGGTTGATTCACTATCCCTGGAGGTATTTAAGAGACATGTAGTTGTGGCACCTAGGGACATGATTTAGTGGTCGACGTTGTGGTACTGGGTTAGACTTTATGATCTTAAAGATCTTTTCTGACCTAACAATTCTATGATCCTATAAAAAGTCTTTGCAAAATCTTGAAAAGTGCAGTATGTATGCATTTTTGCGTAGTGTTCCTCGCCTACTGTGCTCAAGCAACGACATTTCATGCAGCAATGCTCCTTCCACGTTGTTATAGAGAGGGGGAAGCAGGTTATAATGACTGAGGCATGGGTGTTATTAAAGCCTTGCAGAAGGAACCTGTTTCATAACACAGTTGTTCTCTCTCACAAGAAGACAAAAACTAGGGAGACCAATTTTTTGTTTGTTTCTTCCTCCCACACAAAAAACCTCCCCTTTTTTTTCCCCTGCTTCCAGGGTTGAAAGAATGTTGCTGACCTCAATGTGTTGAATTGTGTATTTCATATTCTTGAAGTACCCAGGAAGAGAATATTCTTCTGTAAACAAACATGAAACAACCTGCCTGAGACCGCTGCCCTCCTCAGAAGCAAAGCAGATGTGCTCTAATGAGCACTCTTCCAGTACATCTTTCTGCAGATTCTCAATATTTCAGATGTTGATTTTCAAATGAGGCATCCCAGGCAATATGCTCAAAAATAAACCAGCATTACAATGTTTTGTATATTGAAATTGTTATGAAAGATTGGATGGACATAAGTGCTATACAGTAAATGACTTGAATTAAAACGTATGTCAATAAACATAATAATACTGAATCATATGTCTTCAACATATTTATAAAGGCTATATAACAATGTTTGCAGTCATGGCAATTCAACCTTGGTCAACAAAAAAAGTTATCAAAATGAAATGTGAATCTGGCCAGTGTATGGCCTATAACTCAGGAAATAAATGTGCAGGATGCATGAAGCTATTCATGGCAGAGCGCTGCACAGGGTTTGACCAGAAGCAATAGAAATGCTTGCTGGAAGCCATTCTACATGAAAAAGGGTTCTATGACATGACAGCCTGACATTACCAATATATCAGGAGCTCGGTGGAATTAAATGACTTTACCCTGCAAGAAGTGCCAGGCTGTCCATTCGTGAAGTGTTTTGGTGTTTCAGGCAGCGCAAATAAAATGAAAAAGCCTTTTTTTGCATTAATGAGCAATTGACTCTCAATGTCAAAGAATTCCACCTAGTTCTTGGGCAATACACACTCGTTGTCAAAGAACACCATGTTTTTTCTGGGAATGTACACTTCGAAGGGAAAAAAAGGCCCAAAAAATGAATCTGTCAAAAGAAGTGTCTATAAGTGTTGATCTCACTGCAGCCAGTGTAAATGTACAATCTGTACATGGAAAGTTTCCAGAGGTGTGTAGGTTACTGTTTGTTTTGTCCACTTTTTCAAAACAAGCCAATTTTTCATTTTGTCCAATCCATTAACTATTCATTGTCTAATGAATACAACCGGCTTTATCAGCAAAGGAAAATTCTCTTTTGTTCTTTATGAAGAAAAGGTGCAGTTGGAAAACTGGATAATTAAAGACATAGGATCTGATTTGGATTCATCCCAGCACAGTGACTGGAAATGATCATTACTTGGTAGCTATTCATGAGTTACAAAAGGAAAAATATCCAAAGGTTCTTTGGGAGCATTTATGATCTGTATACATGTATATGTGATATGTACATGTCTCAGCAGCCAGACAAAATTAAACTTAAGTGACCTAAATCTGATCAGGTCTGAGGGCTGTTTAGGGTTAACTAAGGATGCCCAATGGACTGGTATCAAATTTCCTATCACTTTCCTGATATCGCAAGCTAGTGAATCCAAGACATTTCTAGATGTGACACCAGGACCAGAATATTGCAGAATTTAGAACCAAAGTTGTCACTGCACCAGAACTACTTGACCACATCAAGGACGATTAAATTTTAGAATTCCACATTCTGTATATTTCTGATAATGTTATTTTAAAGCAGATCAATAACTGGAGAAGAAACTCACAGTGCTGTAAGATGGTATTTTGGTAGTATGAAAAATCTCCCCTCCTTTTAGATATTCCAACACAGTTCAGACAATAAGCATCTCAAGGCTTTCTACAAAAAAACAAAATGCCTAAAAATTAAATTATAAAAATCTACTCAATAGCACCTCAAAGTCAGCAAAAAGTTTCCTTTTGATTGTGAAAGCTTTGGGTCAAGACAAAAGATTTTTTACGGGATCAAAAATTGAAATATTTCATTTATTTCATGTCTATTTGAACCGACATGAATCCTGGGTATCCTGGCCTGCATCAGGATGAGTGTGGCCAGCAGCTTGAGGGGTGTGATCCTCCCCCTCCACTTGGCCCTAGTAAGGCACATCTGGAGTGCTGTGTCCAATCCTGGGCTTCGCAGTACATGAAAGATGAGGCAATACTGGAATGGTTCAGTGAAGGGCCATTTCAAATGTGATCAGGTATCTGGAGTGTATCTTATGAGGAGAGACTGTGGGAGCTGGGCCTGCTTAGTCTGAGAAGATTGAGGGATCTCATTAACGCATGTAAATGTCTCAAAGGAAGGTGCCAAGAAGATGGTGCCAGACTCTTTTCAGTGGTGCCCAGCAACAGGGAGAGTAAAAATGGCTGTAAACTAAAACACAAGAAATTCCACCTCAGCATGAGGAAGAGCTTCTTTACATTGAGGGTGGCAGAGCACTGGAAGAGGCTGCACAGGGAGGTCATGGAATCTCCCCCTCTGGAGACATTCCAAACCCACCTGGATGCATTCTTGTGTAACCTGCGCTTGGCGATCCTGCCTTGGATCTCCAGAGGTGTCTTCCAACCCTAACAATTCCATGATTCTGTGTATGAGACTGGTTAAAGGCCATTTATGTCAGTATGCACACAATGAAATGGTAGACTTCTCACATAGAATAAGGCTCCTGTTCTCTATACTTCTGGTGTATATATTGGTGACATTGTTTTTTACATATGAGTTTATCTTTTTAAGGCTGGAATTGATAGAAGAGAAAGATCTGACATGATTTTGTATACTTAAAAGGCAAAAAGACATCTTCAAGAAGGAGTTCAAGAAAAGTTTAAATGTAAAAATTCAAATTATTCAATTTCAGACAAGTATGACTGAAGGACAATGCAGAGCTGGTGCCAAAATCCAGAGGTTATGGTCAAAATGAAATGTCTTGGATACAACAGAAATAACAAAGTGATCATACTGAATTCAAACTCAGTTCTGTCATGTGGGTTATAATAGGGAAAAGGAAGGTTGGATAGAGGAGGCTGACAAGTTACTGATTGATGGTCACTAGAATACTCAGAGCTTATTTGGATGCCATTTGGCACACAGCTGAAGATGACCTACCTTGCCTTAGTGACTGCAGCGGCTTCCTGCTAAGCATAACAGAATGAAATATCAGAGATGAAATAAGGCAATTTTTTGGAAACTTATCAGAACACAGCACGATGATCAGAGAACTGGCATCTGAGTTCTCTGCCCTGAATAATCTAATTAATTCCTTTTTCTTGGTTTTTCTAATACAAAGTATAACTGCCATAAGTTTTCCTGTTTCCTGTTTTAGTCAATAGCGTTCTGTCCATATCATAACAATGTGTTCTCTCTACTGCAGTATGCTTTAAGGATAAAATTATTTAATTTCATTGTCTTTTGAAAGCAAGTAGAATGAATGCCTTCTGTCCCTTGACAATATAGTGTATGAAACAAATTAAGAAACTAACATTTCTTTACAGAGAACAAGTTGCATTCCAATTTTCTGTGCATCTAACAACAAAAAAAATTAATATTTTAAAAATATGTAATTCACTATTGATTTTTTAAAAAATATTTAAGGACAGATATTTAATTATTTAATCAGATTCCATTTCTCTTTATTTTTTTAAATATATATGTATAGATTTGGTTGTAGGATATTACATAATATTCAGTTTTGAACTGAGCATGTATTGATGAAGGAAGACAATGCAGTGTGCTTTGTATCAGCTTTTTCACTTTAAAAGCAGCTTACTGGCTGGGTTTGAACAGCCCATTTTCTGTTCATTCAGCCAAAAGTAATTTTACAACATGCAGTGATGAGAAGATTAAGTCATTTGTCCTAGTTAGTGCATGTTGCACTCTGTTCTAGGGGAATAAAATCCTCGACAAGCTAAGCAACTTGATTTCTTTAGCCATGTTCATTTCTGCACATATCAGAGAATCTAAACATGTAACAGCAGGAATAGTCCCACTCCTACAAACTTCTACATTCACAACTTTATGTAGATTCATTGCTTAGAGAAACTGTTGGTCATGTAAGCGCAAATCTGATGCTTTTCCTAAATAACTCTCTTGCCATTGGTAAATGTAAATCATGTATTCTTTGCTATGTCCCATTTATTAAGGAAATACTGGATGCAAAAACACAAACCTGGCTTGCAAGGACAAACATGGATACATCTCCAGCTAAAATTCATTTCAGTAATGGTGGGAGTTAAAATCCGTGTCATCCAAGCTGGGTGCTTGGAATAGCACGGGAGCTATTCTGTCCACAGACGAAAATATGGAGGTGGTTGGGATGTTAAAGAAGAGGTTGCAGAGCAGCTGGAGAATGTCCCACCTTGTGACATGAAGTGCAAGCCATTTGCCTCATGAGGCACTCAGTATTCCACTCTCTGAAACTGTGCAGATATCAAAAGTACAATTTTGGAATTGGAGCCACTTAAAAAAAAAAAAAAAAAAATTTAAGGCATTGAATATGTTTAGGCATGGAAAAAATATGTACCCTCTCTTCTGCATTTTCAAACCTACAAATCTGGTTGTCATGGAGCATTTCAGCTGTTAAAATAGAAATTAAATAACTGTTTGGATTTGTGTTGTCCAAGATCACAAGGAGAAGAGTGTTAATGGGTGACATAATTACCGTGGATTTCAGAAACAATTTTAAGAAGGCTCAACTGCTTCTCAGCCTTCTCTGTTTTGTTCCTGACTTACTGTTTAGGCTTCTGGCTTTTGGGTTGACTTTTTTTTTTTTTGGGTGGGTTTTGGGATTTTTTTTAAGTTGTAGTTTAAGTTGGGTTGGGTTGATCTTTTGTGTTTGATTTTTTTTCCTATTTTTAAAATTTGACTAGAGGAGTTTGACTTTTTAGTTTTTTTGGGGGGGTGTGTGTTTTGTGTTGGTTTTTTTTTTGTTTTGTCTTTATTTCTTTATATCATTATTATGATTATTATCTCATGACCATGAATCTGAGCACTAAGAAATTTCAGATGTTGTGACCCTGCAGTTGTACACTAGTCAGACACCTTGGTTTGGTGGAAGGTGTGGGTAAAACTGTAAGTGGGTTGATGAGCCTGTAGCTATTGAAGCAACTTCCATGTGGATTCAGAGGTGGGGTTAAACTGGTGCAGGACTTCTGTGGAAGTTCACAGGGCACTCCGTGAGGCTCCCAATGCAAATCAGTCTGGGATGGCGTATATCAGTCTGGGATGGAGTGTGTGCTCCTGTCACCTTCATCATGCAATGCTCTACATTTTTCCTTCCATGTCCATGTGGCTCCTAACCAGAAGAAGCTTTACAGAAGTGTCTCTTAGGGCTCTCTGAGGGTGACCAGCAGAAATGTATGTGAACAGTGTACCCAACTCTTTCAGCTATACTTTTTATTCCTTTGTAAGTGATAATAACTGAAAGACTATGTATGGAATTTAAATTGTTCTCTCTCTTTCTGTTCCTTTCAAAAATTAACTTTTGAAAACTATTAGCCAATAAAATACTGGCAGGATGTTGGAGCTGTTTAGCTTCACAAGCATCAGTAAAATATTGTTTTTAATAAACTCCATAGAAGTTCTGCAAAAACTACCTGCAGACTTGTCTGCCTTTTATAGAATACATTAATGTCTATCACTTCGTGTGTACTCATTAAAATTTTATAGAACAGCTATTGCAAAAAGCTCTTTAAATCATTGCAAGATGTTGCCTGGTTGTTTTATGTTGATTCACTAAATATAATTGTAGCGAGAAAAAGGAGTGTAATTCATGGCTGAATATTTCAGTCAAAGTAGCAGATCTATAAAAGACACTTTGAGACAGCAAAAATTATCACTCTAATAATATTTTCCTTTGAATATTAGTAATCGTTTGGTATATGCACCAAATGCTGTTACGTGTAGTACTTTGGAGGCCTTAACCTAGTAGCTATCTGGGTTATGGCTGATAACAAACAAGACCTAAAATAGTGGTAAGAAGCCAAAAAATGATAAAAAAGACACAGAAAAGTTTCTGTAGGATTTAAATAAATAGAGTTCTCCATTGCAGTTCCCTTTGGATGAGACTCTGAGCAGCCTGGTCTAGTGGAAGATACCCCTGGCCATGGCGAGGGGAGGGGTTGAAACGAGGTTGTCTTTAAGGTCCCTTCCAACCCAAGCCATTCTACGGCTGAAATCTGTATGCAGTGTATTTCCTCTGTGAATTCTGTAGGGTGATGAATAATTACTCCCACAGTTTTTCTTCCCCTTTGAGATTTCTAATTCCTTTCTCTGAAAACAGAGGAAGGTTGGCAAAAATGCACAGCTCATATTTCATTGCATTTTCCACTGGGATTAGGATATTTGTGGGCTTTTTCTCTTTGACTTTGTATGTATTCCCCATTTTTTAATTGCCAATGTTGAACTAAAGGAATAAAAATCCCCTTATTTTAATGACATTCCAAAAGAAATGTTAAATAATGGTACCAATGAGACTTTAATACATATCTTAGTATAGACAAAATAGTCAGGCCCTTATTTTTAATTTACTATACAGCATGACTTCCTGTGAAATAGCTAGAAGTCAAAGAGAAGCAGGAAAGAAAGGTCTTTCTTGAAGTTCATGGAGTTCATTATCCTTTCTAGATATTGCCTATGCATATGTATTGACCTAATCAAGCCACTGGTGTAAGAAATGGCAATATTTGCAGCACAGAAGTCTGAACTCCTCAGCTAATTCTAGCCTTTAGTATGCAGGGGAAGATATGTCTGGTGCCCCTTACAGTCTGAATTAATGTGCATTAAGCACAGGCTGATTAACATTCTGAACTGTAGCATAAGCAGTCAAATGTCGTGCGATGGAGCTTTATCTGACTGTGGAATACTTAAGTATTCTTAAGTTAAACCTCAGGAAAAATCTTAAAAGTAAACAAGATCACTAATAAAGATCAAAATCCATGTGTTTGGACCCCTACTGTTAAATTATTATATAAAATTTTGACAGAAATATTTTGTCCCCCTTCTGGATGTTGAAGGCAGTCACCTGGCTGAAAAAAAAGAAACAATAAAAGCTCTATGTCTTAACATAACTCAAAAGAAGATTTCATGAGTCCAAAAGTTTTGACAAAGACTATTGATACAGGAAGTCTGTAGTATTGTACAAATCACTTGCTAATGACTACTTGAAGCAGTAGAACGCAGCCAAATGGAACCCCCATCAATATGTTTCAATATGATCTAAGAACAGAAAAAACTCAAGACTTTGGCCCATCATTAGAAAAGATCGAGGCTCATCTTCTTGAATACCTTCGCTGGATGTTGCTCATAGTATGTAGGTCCTAAAGGCAGATATTGAAGCCCACAGAAATAATTGAGATTAGTGTTCCTTCGTGGTCTTCGTAGATATCTGAATCACAGGAACACAAACTTATGTGGAAGTCAAGCCAAATGAACCTGTACCAACTATCTCTAGGTAGTATCTACAGAAGCATCCACAGCTGTGAAATCTCATTAGAAAACACATGCTTTCAAGCGTGGATCTGATTCAAGTCTAACTGCTCTTTGATGGAGCAATCATTAAACTAAGTCCCACTAATTTCTGAGGAAAACATTTTGTCTTGAAATAAATTATTCTAACAATGCTACAGTTCACTATTAGAAATGGTGCAATTAGAAAAAAATTGCATTTGTGTAAGCTTATCATTATTTTTCTAATATTTGAATAAATAAAAATATTTGAAATGGAGTGTCACACTTTTCCATCTGGTTTTCGTGAAGAAAAAGCACCATAATATTATCCCAGCTACTATGAGAATATGATTGACAAGTTTTTCATGACTTTATCCATCAAAAAGAAGAGATTCAATTTGACCTGAAGAAGTTCTTCACCCTGCTGTCAACTGTTGAGTTACTGCTTTATTTTTTTTTTTTATTTGTAACCCTTCTAAAGTTGCTTTTTCTACCTTGATGAACCTTCACTGTGTTAAGGAGGTGAGAGGAGGTCGCACGATTTCAGCAAAGTGACTTCTCATCCCTGTCAGTCTGAAACTCACCCAGGAAGCACACAAAAGAATAACCTTAGCATTCAGTGTGACAACCTTGATAAGTCTTAAACTTCTAGCTTGATAGCCTATTTTTATTTTGACAACTGAAAAAATAAAATATAGAGCAAATTAATGTATGAAAAATTCAAGAATGTTGTTGGCCAGGTGTCATCTAGATGACAGAAATAGTTTTTAGTGATAAAAATAACAGTTTATGTCAAGAATTTAAATATTTGTTTCAGTGGCCTAGGAAGAATAAGGTACTAGGGACTATCATGAAGAAACAGCAAAATGGAGAAATGGAGAACAAAGCAACATGGAATATTAGAATAAAAATGCTAAATGAAAAAAAAGTCCATATTTCAGTTTCCATAAGATCTAATGCACTTATTTCTATTTATTGTAATTGATAAACTAATACTAAAAGCTAAAATTAATAAATAATTTAACTAGCAGTTTCTGACATTTCTTCTTCACAACATAAAAATTGCATAAACAGTACTTAGTTTTGTTCATACCCATTCTATATTGACAAGTACCATCCCATTTCTTTACAGTGTGATCCCCAGCACGGAAAATCTACTGAGACAAGGGAAAAGCAGAGACATAAGATAAAAGGGCTCTATGGACTCATCATGCTGACCACCAAAATAAGTTCTGGAAATGCCTTACATAGGCAACTGAAACCCAATTATTCAACCACCCAGAAAAAGTAATACTTGCCTCTGGCAAAAAGCTGAACTGTCATCTTTTTATCACTGCTATCCGGTCAAAATAGGTGCATCTTCCTGTGTTTTCTGGACTAGTTTTAGGTTGGGCTGTTGGATGTTATTCACTGTGAGAAACATTGACTATAAAGGAAAACAGTCTGTATAATGTTGGGGAGGCAACAGGAGAAAAACAGGTGTTAACCATGGATATGGGCAAATTACGAAGTCTGTCTTCTGGAGGAAAAGCTAGAGAAAAAAGATTGTGATAGGAAAAATGAGAAAACTAGAACTTTCTCCAGAGTGCCTGCTGATCTGCATTTGTTCTTTACGATTTTTTTTTTTTTTAATTAAACAGCACAAATTTCAATTTAGAAACTCCTTAGAGCTAGATATTCATGTTGTAGACTTCCCTTCACTGGTTTTTTTTTTGGTTGTTTTTTTGGGGGTTTTTTTGGGTGTTTTTTTTTTGTTTGTTTGTTTGTTTGGGTTTTTTTTGTTTTTTTGTCCTGTGTGTTATCCTCCAATATAAATCCCAAACAGATGGTAAACCCTCAAACCCTCTGGGGTGAGGGCTGCACCTTCCTGGTCTGTGCATCTTTGTACCCCAAATTCCCATTTCATTGGGAATTTGGGACACGCATAAGTCCAGGGCTGCAGATAAAAGGTTGATAATTCCTTAAGCAAAGTGAAAATTTTTGCTTCCTCTGGATCATGTTTCAGGGGCTGGGATTAGGGACTGCCCTGATGGACAGTCTGTTCTCTGACTCTACTCCGTTGTCACTGTTGTCACCTGTGGGTTATTTGAGGGTTCCTGTCCGCAATGCATAAAGGCAACTTAAGATGTTCATCTTTGCAGGCCCTTTTGCCTTTCTGGCAGAAGACATAAAAGCCCTTCTAGAAAAATAAGAGACATTACTTCTACCCATAAATTTTTGATGTTGGAAGTTGCAGGGCTTTTTTGAACTTTGAATCAGTCTAGCACAATGAGTTTCTCTGATTTACAGAAGTATGCTGGTATCCAAGGAAAATAGATGGGAATACGCCAATTCTGTTTATAGGTAAAACATGCCTATTAGAGCCCACACAAAAAGAAAACATCTGGAGCATAGTAGAGTGGGTCTGATTTTTTTCCACCAATTGCCATCTGATTGCATTGGCATGGTGCTGGTGGTCATCAATGCTAGATGCAGGTCTGCACTCAGCGTGCCAGCCAAATCAGTCCCTTCTGCTCACACTGGATTGAGAAATGTGATGTTAAATTAAACACTTCACAAGCAACAGAATCTGCTACATAACAGTTTAATGAGTTCCCAATTAAATCTAGATTTAAAGCTTTTTGTTTATCCTGGCCATGCTCAGGGGCTTAACAAAGCAGTTATAATCATAATTCCTAAAGTAAATTTAAATTATTTAATTTGTGTTCCTTCTGAATCCTTAATTGATCCCATTATGCCTTCTTTTCACCTCTTATCTCTTTCTCCTTAAATTTTTAACACTTCATTTTGCCACCATTATTTAGTTATAATGAGAGAACAGACATGTATATTTCAGACACATCTGAATTTACAGGCATGTATATTTCTTAACAGTGGTGTTGATGCCACCCCAAAAAACTCCCAAATTCTCCAAACTCCTATTCCTACAGCTTATATATTCAAAAAATATCATTATACCACTTTCAATTTTATTCTACTGGGATTTGTCCTCTCTTATGTCTTGTTGCAGTTTTCTCTAGTATGACACTGAAAATGAATTTAAGATTCAGACAAGGTTCTTAAAATTCTGAAATAGCTGTTTAGCTTGCAACTCAGCCCCATATTCAGCTATAAAATACCATACTGCTGGATAGATAGGCTTGGGTGCTGGCTTGCTACTAAACGAGCAACTGCTGGATGCTAACAGTCACAGAAATCACAATACTAATTCCTGCTTCATTTTGTTTGCAGACTTGCATTACACAAATTGATGTACTAGACCTTTGTTTCAGTTTCATCAACTGAATTTCTTAGGCTGAGCAGCATTTATTAGGCGAAAGTGCCCTGGATACATAGGAGATTAGGCTTTGTCATTGTACATAGAAGACACCTCGAAAGATACATTTATTTTATTTTATTTTATTTTATTTTATTTTATTTTATTTTATTTTATTTTATTTTATTTTATTTTATTTTATTTTATTTTATTTTATTTTATTTTATTTTATTTTAAAAAGCGGTGACCTGCCACATCTCTGAGTTTAACTGAGCCATCTCAGATATGCATGTGACAGAGTCGGGCAGAGGACAGCACACTGCCAACCTCCTCCAATATCAACTGTAAATTAAACACAACAAGCCTGGGTTTGTCCTGTGTAAAATAAGCCCCTAAGTGAGATCTTTAAATCAAACACCAGTTTCCTTGGTGGTAAACAGACAGACCTGGGTGTGCTGGTGATAGGTGTACTGGGGGATTTCTGTGTCAAGTAATTTTGGCCCATGTAATTTCCTAATGTCATGTCAGTTTAATCTGCTTTTTTTTTCTTCCCCTGCTATTGCCATTGATACAAATAAGGAATACTTTAATGTTCTCAAAACTTTCAGTTTTGAGATTGTAAAGGTCTCTGGGCCCGTTATTGTATTTTATGGAACAAAGTGGCATCTAAAGTGGTCTTACATCAATTTATAGCTAATCTACTATTGATTTCAATAACTTTGTCCATTACAGCATGTTTGTTTAACACACTCTTTTTGTCAGTAATTGCATTGTTTAATATTTCATGTAGTTGTCTAAGAGTAATAGAGCAGAAAGCCACGTGAAGCATGGTTTTGCTACTTATCTTCTTTTCTCTTTTCTCCCTTCCCTTTCTTATTTCTCCTTGTTCCAAGTCAAGAGACTAATTTATGAAGAGACTCTGAGTCATGTCTGGCCTGTTGATTTATTATTGAGCAGTTTTGAAATAAGACTGTCCACCGTGCATTTTTATCTTTGTGAATGGCAAGCAGCTGCTGATTTTATATTAAAATTTCTCATTTTCTGCAAGTCTGCAGGTCACAATTATTTTAAGGTTCCTACCACAATTTGCATTCCTCTACATCACATCACCTCTTCTCAAATATGGTAAACTATAATCTTAAATTATTTTCTTAATGACAAGAGCTACGAAATCAGAGATAAAAGACTAAAATAGTTAAAATCTTTAAAAATCCCATTATGCAAAACCAGGTTCTATTAGTAGTCTCTTGTTTAAGATATAGCTTAAGGAATTTAAATATATCTATGTAAAAATGTTATGTAAATCAGAGTTGAATAAAGGATTCTTTGTTTCCTATTTCACAGTGCTTTGGATTGTTTCTGTTATATTTTGTTGTTATATTTCAAGTGTGGTACATTTTAAGCATGCTATTCTTATTGTATTGCAAAATCATGTTATAGTCTTCATGCTTTTTATATATGCATAGGCAATTTTAATTTAAACTAGTAATCTGTGTTCTATGAACTCTGAAACACAGCAACAGGCAGTTGTAAACAATCTATGTAAAGTGGTCATGAATGACAGGACTTTTTCTAACCTCAGAAAAAAGCAAATGCTGTATTTTCTATGTTCAGATCAGTAAAACACCCTCAGGCAGAAAAATGCCGTGTAAGAAAGGGCTGTGATGTATAAGAATCCTTTGCACTGACTGTAGTTCCAATGTGGCTGTGGATCCATTCTCAAGGAGCACTGACATGAGAAGGTATAACATATTCTTTTTCTCACATTGACCTGATGAAACAATTGAATACTTAAAATTAGTCATCTAACTTTAATAAAAATATTGTACACTGTGAGATTTTACATGGATTTGAGAATAGATAAATTAGCTAAATTCACTTTTTATTCTGCATCCACAAATTTGTGAGTCCGTGATGTATTCGCACAGAAGAGGCAGGCTCAGGACACCATCTCTGGATTGCCTGATATACTATTTTGGCAAAGAAGTCCAGAGTAAGTAGACTACATAATAAGGGTCTAGAATTCAGAAGAAGACATCAAACAAGCTCAACCATCCTTTCTTACTAGTGTGTTAGGCTCAGTTTCAGTTTTGCCCATGTTTTTGTTTTAATAATAGATCAAAATATGATAAAACACCATAAAATGTATCCTCTCATTTGACATATTTGATTTTGACAATTACTAGCGATATTTTAAATTTTTCTGCCAGAAGTTTAGATTGCATATAAGGGTGGTCAAAACTGAAAACCAATTTTCCAGGGAAGTGTGAGATCTCTGTACTTAGTAGCACTCAAAACTCAACTTGACAAAGACTCTAAAAGATCTCATCTATCTTTGAAGTAAACCATTCTTCCTGCAGACCCTTAGACTAGATGAGCTTCAGATATTTCTTCCAAGCTAAATTGCTCCAAGACTTTGTTAGTCTCTTTCAGTGTTCACTCAATGTCATGCCCTCTATCCATTTTTAATTCCACCCCAGTACAAGAGAAACACCCTATGGTTTCTGTAAAATATGCAGTTGCCTCTTCTGATAATCCAGGGAATTGAGATGATACAGAGCTTGCTTCTTTGTTGGCCCTTTGACCCACGCAACAAAGAGGAAAGGATATTCTAGAGGAGGAAGGAACATGCTTCCATCGAAACCTGTAGCTTTAATGTTTCCTGCACATTAGTCTCCTGTACTCTGATACTCTATCTGCCTTCCCTCCATTGTCTTCTTGGATGATTGTTTTCTTTATAATTTTCTAATTTTGTTAACCCCAGAAGAAAGAAAGAAAGAAAGAGATTTGAAAATTCCTCTGTACTTTTTATTCCTATGTCTTCTCGTTTTATACAGTTCTTAGGGGCTTCTCCATGATAATGTTACTTTCACATGCTACCATTGTGCCTTTGAAGTAGTGTTAACAGATAATTTTTTTAATGTTGTTTCGTTAGGAAGAAGACCAAATTCAGAATAATAGACAGAATATAGTTTGATAGTCTGCAAATATTTGCAATTTATTGTAAAGCTAGACAATAAGCCATATTTGTATATTAAGCTATACATTTTACTGCAATTTTGTCAGGGAATTAGTTAAGAAACAGATGCATATGATTGTTAATACATGGTCTTTTCCCAGTGGATCTTAAATATTTGCATATATGGAGAAGAAGGAGACTAACCACCAGATCCTTTATTTTTTTGGTTTATTAAAAGGTCCCTCCATTATGCACTTCAAGCTATACAGGTTATTGCGTTGTTGAATGAACAGCCAGAAATCTTCAGTCTTCATTCACCTTATGACTGGTTTTAAATTTGAATTAAATTCAACTAAAAAATTCATTGCAACTGCTATTTTCAGTAAGGCTGCTTCTCTTTAACACTGTTCTATGATAATATTAAGGCAGTCCTGAGCCTTAATCAGTCACTTGCAGACATAAGGATTTATGTGCATGATTCCTTTTTTATGTTTACTCCACATCAGAGCTTACAAAAATTACAGAAAACAGAGCCACCACATAGGATCACCAAACTCAAATATGCACAAGATAAGGGGAAGAATTAGAATATATAATTGTGTGATATATAATGATTCTGTTTTCCTGGAGTAAAAAAAAGGTAACAAGGATAAAGAAAGAACAGACAGCTTTATTTTGTCAAGGTGTTTAGCCTTTAAAATACTTAGAGAGAAAATTTGAGGACTCTAATTTATATAATTTACATATAAATAAAAATAAATACGAATAATTGTGAGAAAGGAAAAAAAAGGAGAAATGAGACTATAAATAATTGGGAGGATGAAGACAGGACAATTGTGTTCATCATGTTCAGAGGGAAATGAAGAACATATTTTGTGCTCTACAAGCCTCTGTGGGATTCAGCCTGTGTTTTCAATATGAGATTGAATGACTGAAAGGAATTCACTTATATAATACTGCATTCAGGAGATAAAAAGGAGAGATTGGATACATACATAATAGAAGAAAGGACTGAACAGCAACTACAGGAATAATGGAAACACCTACTGTGATGTCTCACATGACAGATTTTTTTACGTATTAGAAATTATCTAATGTCTTATGCACAAGACATGTTTATTTCTAATCTATGGAGTAAGAGGCTTGAGTGTAAAGGCTCCCAATGGTTTTACTAAGCTACAAGTACAGTTCTTAAGGTGCTTGCCTTTCAGAATGAAATCTATTAACACACTAGCACCATTTTAGATTTATATTACAGTGAGACAGGAGGTATTTTGAATGAATTTAATAAGGATAAACACATGGTTCTATCAAGTCAAAGAAAAATTTTGCATGACATGTTCTTGATAAAAATATGGTTGCTGCTTTAATTCTTACTTTTTGCTTTTCAGGTTGTTACCTTTTTTTTTTTTTTTTCTGTTGTAGGAAGAGAAAACTCCCTGAATTTATGAAAGAATAGATTTTTTTTTTACAAATTCTTCACTTTTATTAGTATAAATTTAAAAAAATCCCTAAAGAATAATTTTTGCTCCTATATATGCTTCCTGATCTGGTGCAATTAGACACAGTCTAAAAATATAATAAACAATAAAAAGAACCATTAAAAACAGCTGCTCATTGTTATTTCAAGCAAAGTTCCTGATCAGGGTCAGCAGGACAGATTGAGACAGGTGTTTCAAAAAGCACCTACCTCTTGAGCTTTTTATAGATCATTAATTCACTTGAATACTGCACTGGCAAGTTTATCAATATAAATTTTCTCTGCAAACATGTACTTTTTAAGATAATTAGTTTTTTATGAAAGAAGAAGTCATTTTCTACAGGAAGTCAGTAACCGTAAATCACCAGAGCTGCATTTCAAGCATTAGTTCTTCCCACTTGCTCAGTCACCATATGGCACCACACACTGTGCTGAAAGATAATCACTTTATTGTTGGCTGGGTTTTTAATCAGCTACATCTCATACTGTTTTGTTAAACATTGCCTTGCAAATAAACCAGCCTTACAATACATTTTTGCCTTGGAAGAAAACATAAATAAGACCTCATGAAACACAGGAAGATCTGGTCAAACTTGAAACCCAAAATTTAACCAATTGATCAGGCATGAAAAAATCAGAGTCATTGTTTTAAGCGCCACAAAGATGCACTGAGTGGAACTGGGTTGGGAGCTGAGGAAACCACTGTGCAAGGTGTCTGTTTTCTAGCAGTAGTTTGCTGGCTGAATTAAGCTTGACAGCTGCTGTCAGAATGCAATCTGCACTGCATTGAGCTTGAGCAGCTAATGGGGTGCTGGGGTCCACCCACACTGCAAGTGTGCACAACCAGGGATTATTCACAGTGATCAGTCCTGCACTTCTCTTCTGCTTTATTCCCACAGAATGTTCCTGGGTGTCCCTCAGGTAGAGGGCTTTGGTTTTGGTTTTATATTGTGCCCACCCCAACAGGAGCTCTCTGCCTACTCTGGCTCAAGTGCTCCGCAACTTTGAATAGATCTGCATTTATAAGGATTGTTTTGGGTTTGCACACAGCAAGGTTTTGGTAGTGGCAGGGTGGAGGGGAGGGAGGAAACTGCTGCACAACAGCAGCTTCAGCCAGATAGTGGAGTGGCAATATGTGAGAGCCACAGCCCTGCAGACCCCAAGGACAGTGAAGAAGAACAGGGAGGACATGCTCCATACATGCAAACAGATTCCCCTGCAGCTCGTGGTAAAGACCATGGTGACACAGCTGTGCTCCTGCAGCCCTGGGTGGAGCAGATCACCAGAGCAGGTGATGGATGCCTGAAGGATGCTGTGACCCTGTGGGAAGCTTGACCTGGAGCAGTTACCTGAAGGACCTGTGGACCCATGGAGAGAGGAGGACTTGTGACCTTATGGGGGATGTATGCTGGAGCAGCCTGCTCCTGAAAGACTGCACCCCATGAGAAGGGCCCTACCCTAGAGCAGTCACTACAGAACTACAGCCCATGGGAAAGACTTGTGTTGGAGAAAAATATTCATGGAGGACTGACTGTACGGGCCCTTCACTTAAGAATTGGACTTGATGATCCTTGTAGGTCTCTTCCAACTCAGAATATTCTGTGATTCTGTGGGATGTACCCCGTGCTGGAGCAGGGGAAGAGTGTGACAATCCTCCTGCTGTGGAGGAAGGAGCAGCAGAGGCAATGTGATGAACTGACTACAATTCCCATTACCTGTCCCCCTGTGCCTCCGTAGGGGAGGGGATAGAGAAAATAATTAGTGAAGTTGAGCCTGGGGAGAGTGATGAGTGGGGGGAAGATGTTTTTCAGATTTGGCTTTATTTCTCATTATCCTACTCTGATTTGATTGGTAATAAATTCAGTTAATTTCCCTGAGTTTGTACTGCCCATGAGAGTAACTGAGGAATGATCACTCCCTGTTTTCATCTCGACCCACAAGCCTTATATTTTCTCTCCCAGTTCAGCTGAGGAGTGAAATGATAGAATAGCTTGGTGGTCACCTAGCATCCAGACAGGGTCAAGCCACTAAAGGGATGAAAAAGAAAAAAAATGAATATGCACAGTAATGGAAAAACACATCCTACTTAAGACAAGGTTTCTTAGGTCTAAGACAAGGTTTCCTAGGAGAAGTAACTAAAGAGTCATTCCCCTGAAACAATTACAAATACACAATAGCAACAGCCTGAGATATAAAACAGAGAAATTAAAGGATCTTTGTAATTCTAATTTACATAAAATTACATACAATTTACAGAATGTTATGGTTATGTAGTCAAATGCTGACATTAATATTAGCAATGCAACCTTCTCTATAGCCTTTTGCATATGGATTGTGATACATACCCCCTTTGGGACTGCTGGAATCCCCAGCCATTCTCCTTTCTCTCATTTCCTGAATGCAGAATCAGATTATTCCTTGGGGGGTTGCCGGGGGGAGGAGGGTGGCAGGGCAGTGGTGGGGAGGAATAGTTCCTGACTGTCTGAGGAATTGTGACTCTCCTGGGATGGAACATGCTCAGCATGGATATGCTGTTCTGCAAAACTGCACAGGAAGAAATCTTCAGATGCTCAGATTTAGGGAAAATCTCATGAGATGCTGAAACATTTCTGAAGCAAGGAGAAATGCTCTGTCAAGTATTTTGTTTCTTTCCCAGATGGTGGAGGTACTTGAACTCTCAAAGATTTGCATGCTTCTTGGTCTGAACAAAACCAGTATCTTTCCTCGTTTGCAGAAGGGCTTGGCTGTTTGTGTAGAGATATTCACTCCAAAATTTACTCTGGTAGACTAAAAGAATGAAGAATTTTAGAATGAATGTTAAGTGGCTAAATAAATTTTAAACAACTAAAACCAGAGTCTGTATTTGTCTTACAGTCACTTCTGTATCTACATCTATTTCACATTATGATCAAATAGTGGTTTTGTGGTTTTGGAGGAGCAATCAGTGGTGGTGCATTCCCCCCCACACTCTTTCTAGGCTGCAGGGCGATCTGAGAAATGCTCATTAGGCCTCAGCTTTGAAAAACATTACCTGGGCTCAGCTCTTCCTGAGCTATCAGAAACACTGTCTGCTCCCAGGAATTGCTAAAGTGTTTTCCATATGAGCAGCCCTGGAAAATATTTTTCTTGCCTGAATTGTGTAACATTCCTGCTCTCAACCTTCCAAAGAAAGTGCTGATCAAAACTGTGATGAGGATGAAGCATTGTTATGAGTAAAGCTCATTCCCTTGCGACCCTGTAAACAACTGTCCAAAATGAGACCCTTGGAGCTGTCCTGGACCCCATCAGACTGCGACCAGCATCTCCGTCTGAGTGGGCCCTCTCAGAGCCTGAGAACTCTCACGTTTGCTGTGCTTGGAGGATTGCTGAACCATGAGGACTCCTGGGCAGATACCCTCACTACTTGAGCCCTGACCGTTTGCCCACTGGGACATGTGAAGGCATCCAAAGTGAGTATTTCACTGACCTCCAAGGGGAATTTCTCAAAGGTATCTTACTTGCACTGATTTTTTATGTCTGGGTACATAAACATGTGTTACAGCAAATCTGGGCGAAATGCTGCTTTTTAGATATTGAAGTACCTTAGATGTCTAAGTATGTTAGGCCTGTAAGTAAGCTTGTTGACATGAATTAGCTTTACTTAAATGCTGCTAAGAATTGTTCTTTTGATAAGTTGTTAAGTTTAACGTAAGTTATAAGCTAAGTGTTTCTAAGTGTTTTTCTTTTGCTAAGTTGCTCAATATAACTCTGAAGTTTTAAGTTAGGTTAAATGCTGTTAAGTGTAATTTCTCTGTTAAGTTGTTAAGTTGTAAATTAAGGTATAAGTTAAGTGTTGTTCCTTTGTCAAATTTTTAGATTTAAGGTATATTACTTTAAAGTACTGTTGAGTTTGAGTGCCCTTAGGCTTTTAGGCTGTGTTCCTTTTATCCTTGCCCTCACTGTCCTTTTGTCACATGCACCTAAACACAAACACACAAGCACACACATACACACACCCCTAGATAGTTTCTGGCTCATTTCTACTTCAAATGCTTGCATTTTATTTGGTTTTGTTGTTGCTTATTTTTCCTTAACTGTCCTGTAAGTAGTAGAGTGAATCTTGCCAATGAACTTTGTCATGCTGTCTCTTAATATTAAATCTGGCTTTTGCTGATAGCCTTGCTGATGATTTTTTAAGCGATCTCAAACACTCTTTGTAAAACAATCATAGACACAGTGCTGGGAAATCACAGGATATCAAAAGGATGACATTGGCTTTGATGGCTAGTCTATAGGGAAAAGAACAGAAGGGAAATGTAAACACTTATATTTTATCTTGACCTTATTCATAGTTTCAACTCCTATGTAAAGCATTATGGAACGCTTATTTTTTTGTACCAGTGATGTACCAGGGTTTATATGTTGGCAGGAATAGGTCTAATTGTTTTAAGGACGAACAAATGATAATTTTTGATGTCAACAAGATTCTTCAGCATTTTGTTTGGTATTTGTCTTTGTTCTTTCCAGTTTTGTCTGGATTTAGATGAATACAGAAGAGGAATTCCTACTTATTTTCTTTCATATAAACACAATTTTTTTTCTGTAAATAAGTCAGTTGTTATTTCCCTTGTTCCCAGCCTGCAGCTGGACCATCTACAGAATAAATCCTGATGGTAAAGAGAGGATAGTGCACATGTGCGTGCATATTATGTAGACATTACAAATGCAACCATTAGGAGCTGATTTTGCATGCACATACACAGAGGCTGGGGTGGCCCACAGTGTCCTGGTGGCTGCAACCCCAGAGAACGAATAAAACATGCATTTTTCATTTAACAAGCTGAGAGACTGGCATCAGAGTCTCTGGTAGCATGCCTTCAGTTTAAGGGATGTGAGAAACATGTGGAGTTAAGGAAGAACATAGGAAAAGTGAGAAAGATAAGTACTCCTGAGCATGTGTGATAACTTTCATAAATCTTGAGGTTCTGGCACTGCTTGTGGCATTAACCATAAACTACATGCAATTATGGCAACATTTGCTATGACATCTAGATATGTCTGCTCTTTATAAAATGCTTTGCCAAGCAGGAGTTTTTGTGTACAATTTGATTAGTCATTTATTCAAGGAAATTCTGTGTCAGTTGCCAGGAGATAGGAATTAAGTGCTTGGCTCTGGGAAAGTTCTCTTCCCATCATGTATATTTGAAGGGACTCCCAGGCAGATTGAGCCTAACCTTTTCTGCTCCCAATAACACATGACAGAGGGGCTCCTGGATATGCTCTAACCCATAAAAAAATGCTGAAATCAGCTCTATAGCTGATGAAGGTTTATGGTTAGATCTTAAGTCCTTTCCATTTCATATGCTGTGTGTGTTTCAGGGGAAAGAGTAGTGGCAGAACAGCTGATGAGATTGATATTTGGGTTTAGGTCTCCACTGATGCATTACAAACTTTAATTAAAATTATCAGAGCAATGTGTCTTCCTTGTGCCAATTTTTGCTTCACAGGGAATCTAGTGAACAGAGGCAGCATAAACAGTGCATCTCAAAAGTGTGCCCATCTCTCTGCAATAATGCTGCCGTGTTTCCAGTTAATCCTACCAAATATTACAGAAAACAATATTTCAGGAAGATCTGTCTTCTTTTTATAGGCTGTAACATGAGCTTAAGCATCTTTCTTCAGTCTTTAATGCTGAAAATTTTAGAAATGCTATTTATTTTTTTTTAATATCTACACATATCTCAGAATGAGAAACAATTTTGTTGTTGATTATGGTGTGGTTTGTTGTGGTTTTTGTTTTTTTGTTTTTTTGGGGTTTTTTTGAGGGGCTTTGTTTTAGTTGTTTGGTTGTTTTTTGGGATTTGTTTATTGTGGATGTTGTTGTTGTTTTTTTGTTAACATGTTTCCATCAAAAATTTGGGCTGAGAACTGTTCTGAGTCTGTAACAAACTGATATTTATGACTCTTCCTTGAATTAATCTCATCAGTCCTTTGACATTACCAGGACTCTGTGGATAGGGATTGAGTGTTGGCAGTGGTGGGATGGCATGAGAAACTGAATGGGCGAATGGCTCTTCTTGGTATCTTTATCTGTCTGTGGCCCTTAAAGTTTGGATGGACACCAAATTAGAGTTGCTTTAGTAAAGTAAAGATTTTCCCAGGAAAAAGGGATGACATTTCACCAAAAAAAAAAAAAAAAAAAAAAAAAAAAAAAAAAAAAAAAAAAAAGTGTGAAGCACAAGTAGAATTATACCATTGAGTATACTCATTGTCTGGGGTAGATTTGCATAGTCTTAGTCATATAGAGGTGAGTACTATGTGAGTAATGCCATTGACTTCTGCCAGTTTAGTCAGTGTTTGAGTAGGAGAATTGAACAGTTTTCTGACTGTGGTATCACAAGCAGCTGCTCACAGTTTTCCCTACTTTTCTTTATTCCAGCATAAAATCTTCACAACTGTTTTTCTTGAGTAATTTCTCCTTCTCTTGTATAATTTTTATACAATTTTACAGTTGAAGTCTTTCCATTAAAGCTTATATGAAATATAACTCTTGTCTGAGGATATTTTCCTGTATTTAAAGCATGTGAAATATTTTAAGTTTTTTTAGAAACACCTCAGAGAGAACTTCCACTAAGTTACCATGTTCTGAGTAACATTCTCATCACAGAAGAACAAAGGGACTAGCTTGGAGAACCCTCAAGTGTTTCTTACCATTCCTTACTGTCTTGCTTTTTTGCCTTACCTAAGCACATCCAAAACTTCGCTCACTTTAAGAGTGTAGTACCTTTTTTAACCATGGATGACATTGTTGGCTTACCAAGAGAGAACATCCTTAAAGTAGTTAAGGAGTATTTATAATAACAGGATCATTACCTTGTTGGCCAACATCATAAAGCAAAGTAGATGTAGCCAGAATCTACATCCGTCATCTTGGTTGAGGCTGATTTCCTTTGATTCCAGCTAATCCTGACGAAATTTCAACTAAATCCTGACTAAAAGAACTTCGATTTGCATAGTAAATATTTCTTTCTGAAGCAAGGCATTTGAAATCGCATGTAGTTGGTTGCAGAATCCCTCCTGTGTTTCATTTCTGGATGTTTAGAGTAATGCATTCCTGGCTTTGCTTGACAGTTTGAGAATACTTTGTAGGAAAGACTCATCAAAAAACGACTCACCAAACTTCATTCTTTAGTCTGGCTTCTGACTTTTGCTTATAGTCTTAGTGTATTGCAACTGTTTTCTGAATCCCGCTTCTGGCCCACTCTTATATGGTTACCTGCCTATTGGTCAATATCCTTTTGCTAGACCTTTACAGCCAGCAGCCTATCCTGACAGCCGCAAACAGGAGTTTTCTACAGGAAAACATGTGCTTTTCCTATTCCTAAGTATTTTTCTTCCTAGCTTTAGTGATATGTCCCACTTTTTCTGGAAGTGCTGGCTGTCTCTTGTTATTCTTTAGTTCAATTCTCCTGTAAAGGGAGTTACAGCATTGTCAAGCCTAAATCTTTAAATAAGTTTATCTTCAGAAGAAAACATGAGGCAAAATAAAAGGGATTAATTTGCTCAAAAGCTGTCACCCATGAGCACAGCTGAAGTAGAAATGAAATATCAGTTCTCCAGTGCCACCTTCTGTTACAGAAATGTACATTCAGACAGCTTGAATGAAATCCATTGCTACCATTTTGAGCATCCAAGAATTATACGTTTAAAGTTCAGCTTGCTGCTTTAAACTTTTGACCAATCACTGAAGAGAACATGCCCTAGAGTGGATGTCTTGTGTCATACAAAGAAAGCATTTTATGTAGGCAAATGGCCTGTTATCAGAAGAATTCAATCCTAGAGGTGCAAAGCAGACATCTGACATAAATACATTTTTTTTTTTTGTGAGTAGGAATTACTTTATTAAAGAAAGGAGCATAAATTGCTTGGTTCCTCATTATAAGCCTGAGATGGGCCACTATATGAGATTGTCTCACAGTAAAGAAAGGCACATGTAACCTGCATGCAATACATGCCCCTGAATTAAAAAGAGCTTTACAGAATTGAGACAATATTGGGGAAATTGGGACTGACTGGGGAGTAATTGCATTGGAAATCAAAAAGGTAACCCGGTCTTTATGCGGTGAACAAAGGGATGTGAAGAGCGTGTAGCAGTCAAACAGCAGGAATCTTATCTCTCAGAAAGAGTGCAGTTACCAATGCAGTGACAATAACATGACTCCTTTTTGCCTTCATGATAAAGGTAGAAATCATTCTACCTTAACTTTTTCTTTACATTTAGCACATTTCAGTGTAATATATTGTAGAGGCCCATGCAAAATGAGAAGAATCATAAAGTTGCCACTTAGAGAAATGAATAAAACATACAATGTTATTAATATTTATAGCTGGTAGCACAAGGAAGTCTGGTAGCAGCCTAATTAATGCTCAGTGGTATGAAAAGGTCTGCATGTTATCCCTGTTGGACAGCAGTCAATGAGGCTGGATTCTGAGCTGACTAGCACAACGTCCCTCAGATGTCATGTTGTTTACCACTGTCATTCTGGCTTATAACCTGTGTGTGAGATAGACCCTTGGTGTAAGTGTTCAGAAGGTCTGATCTTTTCCTAGATCATGGCTGTCCTGATGGGCAGCTGTGGTGTTTTGAGAAGATGTGTTGGAACCGATCAAGTCGTGCTAATATAAACACTTGAGTGCACTTGCTCAGTCAATCATTTATTACTTGTTTGAAATAATTATCGTTGTCTTTTATGTACTTTTTGAAGAACTGTGACAGAATCTATGGAAATCTGTATTTAAATTTAATTTGAAGTCATTCTGTAAATAGAAATATTTAATGAAGACAAGGTTGCATTAAAAAAAAAATATATTGACCAAGGCAATATCTTATTGTTCCTTGCAAGTTTAAAGTAATTAGAGGAACACGAAACTTGCAGGATATAGACAGAAAAATAAACATGAATAGTAATGTTTTACATTACAGTTATTGAATTTTTCCAGCTGTGGAACTCAGATGACAAACATCTTAAAAATATTGTGATTAGTAAATGTCTTTGGCTGATTCTGTAACTGACATTTAAAGAGATGAAGACACCAGAAAAGATCCAAAAGACAATCTAAATTATAACCAGTAGGCTCCTTTGACTGCAAAAATGTGTTTGGCTATAATGTAAGGAAATAAGAGCAGGGCCATGAGACATACTTAGGGAAAAGAAACCATAAGAATGTGCAACTAACACCCTCTTTCCTATTATTAAATCTGTCCTTTGTCATTTTGTTTTTCCTACTCCTTGGCATATAAGCTGCTCTCACTCAACCTCCCACATTCATCATAAGGCAGATCTGAGTAGGTTTAAGGGAATAATTTAAAATATGCTTCTAAAGATTCTCAAAAGTATTTTTATGGCCATTATGGAAAAAATCAGTAAGGATTCAATTTGCCACAGACATGAGGATCTGGTTGTATTTTACACTTCATTTCCTTAAACCCTCATTTCAAATATGAGTAATTTATTAGGACATATTTCTAGGTAGGAAAGAATGAGCTGGCATGTATTTTATGTTCAATTTATGTTTCTTTATGCTGATCTGCTCATCAAAGTGTGAGGTGTGAAGCATCTTGCTGAAGTGACAGAAAGTTCTGCCTCTGGAAGTTCTGCTTCCCCATGATACAATTACTCTTCTGAAGAAGATGCGATGTGTTTCAACAGGGAGGAAATCGAGTGGAAATCAGGAATCTGGAGTTCTTTCAGAACTCTGCCACTAGCCAGATCTGTCATCTTGATTATATTACCATGAAATAAAAACTTTACATAAAAATGAAGTGGAATTGAGATGTTTTTATTCCACGTACTCTTGTAAATGCTTTGTTTCCCACTGTTTTTCCCCCTACCACATTTGCCATATCTTTAGCTAGAAAGTGGAGCACTGCTCCTTCTTCACATTTTAAGTCTTCACTTTTTCAGATCAGTATGGTACTGCTTAAGTATATCTATAGCCTTCAGGCTATGTAACATATCTAGAATAGGCAATAAATATCCTGATGGTTACATAGGGTTCAAAGCACCAATGCTGGTTTTCTCTATCTTAAAATGTAAGAAAATTAAAATTAAATAGGGGTGAATATTTTGATAAAATAATAGGTATGATGTGTCCAGGGAAGATTTTGAGGGCTGTTTCAACACTTGAATCCTTTTAAATTTTCTCTGACATCCATCTTTCTATGTATGTATATAAGACCTGTACACAAACATGCTCAAGTTCAAGTTCGAGTTTCAGGTCCCTACATAATGTTGGTAAAACTATTTTGGTTTTTTTTTTAGTGGAGCTCTATTTATTTCCTTCAGCTCCCTTTCAAGCTGGAACTCTATGATTCTATGATTGATTCTGTGATTGATTTTTATATGGATTTATTCATACAGCCCAGTGCAAATATGTATCTTAGTTTTTCTTTTGATGAGGGGATTTGGTGTCTGTCAAATAAGAAGGTTTAATACTCAGCATGAGCACAACAAACAAAAATTAAATGAACTGTTTCTTCTACTGCATTATTTGAATAACTTGAAAGTTCAGATTTTTCCCTTTCTACTTTTACACTTGCCTCTGGATATTTATGACTGTCAATGACATTCAGTAGGTTTCATGAACAAAGAACATGATAATGAGGCCTGTGCTGTTGTGTTAGTGCTGCTATTTCCTTTCTCACTTTTTAATATAATGGAGAAAATAAAACCTTAATCACTAACAATCACTGGTAAACTAGCATCACAACTCAATCCCATGGGGATGATTTGCTCATACCTTGCATACCATATATAGCATTAGAAGCTTTTAAAAACTTCTTGCTTGCCATCAATTTTAATAAAAACACCTCACATCTGCTATTTTAGTTTTAATGAAAAGAAAACTTCATTTTTTTGTGTATGTCAATGGAAATTAGGCATTAAGTTTTTTAGCACATGCATTATCAAGGGGGATTAACTCAATGATTTATTCATTGTTTTTTCTAAGTGTTTCATTAGAATTCATATTCTTCCTAGAGAGGACTGAAAATTATTAGGGTAGGCAAAGGTGGCAGAACTTCACATTTAGGATCTGATCTAAAGGGGAATGCACAGATTGTGGTATAATTGCTTAGCAATTTTTACACTACATTTTCCAGTATACATCTGAGAGCCCTTTCAATTCCTTTTATTCCTGGTATTCAATCAAAATGTCTTTGTTAGCAAAGTGATACCCATATTGAATCTCCAGCATGGACATCAAAATCTATGTCTCTTATTTTACGTAGAATTTACCGTCTCTCCTCCATCTCTCGTCTTCTTGTCCAATTTTCTGTTAGAATAATGTACATGTTACATGGACTTAGTTAAACTTCTGTGGTATGAGGGGTTCTCATTCAATGGAAAATGCTATCAGGTACATCATGTTTGACATGGTACAAGTCCTTAGTATTATCTAAGTTTACATTAAGATTACAAATTGTTTAAAATAGTTGTACAACATTTGAGAAGGGTAAGCATTAAGGCAAAAACATGGCTGCTCAATAAAATTAAAGATAGACTGAAAATAACTGAACTAGACGGTGTAAGGGATCTATAAATTTACACAAATACAAGCAGTATGCCATTAATCTTTAATTTCAGCCTGGTTTTAGTTTGTCTTTCCTGCAGGAGCTTTATCTATTGGGTCTGGCTCACTTCCTTTATTTCAAGCCCATATTCATGTTATACAGGATGCTGAGCTTTTTAAACTTTTCTTGAGATACAGAACAGATACCATAATATTCAAATTTAAGCTCATTCAAAATTGGGGTTTTTGTAGTGTTTTCCTCCTAAGATGTTATTCTCTAAAGGACTAATACTTATTTTTCCCCTCATTATTAGCAGAGATACTAGGCCAGCGCATACACTTTGCTCATGAATGCAGGGATGAGCATATGCTGTCTCTAAGAGGGGTGAGACTGGTTGATGACAATGAGAGTCCTAGAAGTCTACACAGGATTTATAGCATCTGTTAATCTGTGATAACTAATAAAGTATTGGCACACAAAGGAGCTGTTTAATTTCTATATTTATTACAAGGTTTATTCAATAATATGGTCAAACCAAGATCTTGGCAGAAAATATTACCATTTCTTTTAGAAATTCTGGGGTCTTCAAGCCACAGAGCCTTGATAAATGATAGGTAGTTGATTTTTAGAATTCAGAAATATGAATCATGGCTTTAAAGCTGATCATGTTTGGTCAAATTACCAAATTTTAAAACACTTTGTAAATTTTTAGATTCAATTAAGATGCCCTCCACACAATTAACAAGGTATTCCTCAAACTCTTGGCTGGACTACTGCATACTGTGCTAATAGCTGCTTCTCAGGGCACTTGAATGAAGAGCAGATACATTTATTAATAGTCACCCTTTCTGTCTTTTGGTGGTTAAACTGAAAAGGAAGACTTCTACCTCAGCCCTCCCTGTTGCAAAAGTGTTGTATGAAGTACATGGGTACAAAGACCTGGGAACACTAGCAAAATCACTGAAGATAGAGAGGGACTATGTGCTAGGATGGAGGAAGAGAAGGAATATGTAGCTGGGAAGAAATTATCAATGAAAAAACGATTGTGAGCCAGGTGGATGATGTGAAAACAGGAATGGAAGCACTGCTGCACTCTAGGTAGATGCTGGGTGAGAGACATCAAGTCTGGACACAAAGAACGGTATATTCAAGACTCTAGTGACCCAAAAATAAAACACAGAATCACATAATCGGGGAATCATCAAGTTTGGAAGAGACTTTCAAGATCATCTAGTCCAGCCATCAACCCAGCACCACCATAATCACCCTTAAATGTATTCCCAAGCACCACACCCAGACACCTCTTGAACATGTTCAGAGACAGTGACTTCATCATCTCCCTGAGCACCTTATTCTGTGCCTAACCACTCTTTCAATGAGGTTTTTTTTTTTTTTAATATCAAATCTGAACCCCCCCATATGCAACTTAAGGCCATTTCCTCTCATCCTTTCACTTGAGACATGGCAGAAGAGACTGACCCCACCTAACTACAGCCTCCTTTCAGAGAGTTGCAGAGAGCAAAGAGATCCTCCCAAACCTCTTCTCCAGGCTAGACAACCCAAGTTCCCTCACCCATTCCTCATAGAACTCATTTTTTATACACTTCACCAGCTCCATTGTCCTTCTCTGGACATGATCCAGGACTTCAATATCCTTTTTGTAGTGAGAAGCCCAAAACAATACAGGATTTAAGGTGTAGCCTCACCAGTGCCGAGTACAGAGGGACAATCACTTCCCCAGTCCTGCTGGTAACATTATTCTTGATACAGGCCAGGATGCCATTGGCCTTCTTGGCCCCCAGGGGCACGTTGCTGGTTCGTATTCAGACAATGGTCAACCAGGACCCACAAATCCCTTTCTGCTGGACAGCTTTCCAGACATTCTGTGCCCAGGCTATAGCGCTGCCTGGGGTTGTTGTGATCCAAGTGTGAGACCTGGCACTCCACTTCATTGAACCTCATGCAGTTTTCCTCAGCCCATTGATCCAGCCTGTCCAGATCCCTCTGCAGAGTCTTCTTACCCTCCAGCAGGTCAACACTCCCACCCAACTTGGTGCCAGCTGTGAACTTACTGAGTTTTTATCCAAATCATCGATAAAGATGTTAAACAGGATGAGGGCCAGTACTGAGCCCTGGGGAATGCCATTAGTGGCCTGCCACAACTGGTTTTAACTCCATGCATCACCACTCTCTGGGTCTGGCCTTCCAGCAAGTTTTTTACCCAGGAATGAGTGCACACATGCAAATAATGAGCAGCTAGTTTCTACATAGTAGTAGACATAACATCATGGTCACAGTAAAATTATTAGGTTATTTTATCCTTATTGATGATTTTGAAAGCAGTTTGTGATTATTTTATTCATATTCTTGCAGCATCTACGGGTCACAGCCAAAATCTGGCTCTGTTCTTCTAAGCAACTTCATCTTGGAGACAATGCTCCCCAAAGGCCACCAAAGCAGTAACGCGTGTTTGATTAAATACCTTACTAGATCAATGCCTCGCAAGCACTGTTTTTTGCCTTAATTAAAAGCTCAGTCTGCTTAGATAGGGTTATTAATTAGATAGGGTCCTTGCAAGTTAGTGGGAAAAGCTTAAGTATGATGAGCCGTGTTAAACTGAGCAACATCTGGTGCTGGCAGCGTTCTCAGTATTGGGTGCTCATTACACGCTGTCTTAAGGACACGTATTTCATATTTGGCACTTTTAAATCCATTCAGCAAGCCAGATTTATGAGTCAGATATTTGCTTTCATTCTTGTTTTGTTTCCATACCTATGCATTGAAGTGTCTGTATAGGAGCACAGGACATTAATTCGGAGGAGAAAATTAAAATTTAAAATACCATTTTTTGGTAATGGTCTTTTATGAAAGGATCATGGGTTGATTTTCTCTGTTGTCTTCTTGGTGATGTAATTGTATCTGGTTTAGCTGGTAAAAAAACAGCTGACCTAATTTTGAGATGGATAAGTTGGTCATAGCAACTGTCAGCAGCAGATTTTTGGCTGCCACTGTTAGGACTTGTTGATGGGTTGCTGTTGCCTCCTAACATCCCCCAAGAATACAACCCTGCAAGGAGAAATGTGAGGTGTATGTGAAAGTGGCAGAACATCTTACAGCCTTAGGCAACCATAATCACTGAAGCCTAAAATATTTCAAATACGGTGGGTAGAGATGACTACTACTTAACCATCTTATAAACTTGGCTGAAATTTCTGTCTCAAAAGCAGGTTAATATATATGATAATTTTCTAATCCTTCATGGTATGGCTCTTTCTTTGTCTTTAAAAAAATAAATCTTGAACACCTTTTTCTAACAAAAAATTATGCATCCATAATAAACCCTGGAGGGAGACAATTCAATAAAAGAATACATATGCATCAGGAATTCATTCAATATTCTTGATTTCCCTTGGTTCCTTTGGATTTTCCTTCAAGCTTTAAACTCCTAGGACTAAATTCCTCCCGAATGTATACTGAGTTCCCTGCAGTCAACATAGTTTTGTTGCCAGTGTGTTTGAAGCTGTGAACACTTTCAGAGGGTTCTTTATTTAGTTATAATAAGAATATAGTTTATACTGAACTGCTGATGATCTTTAGGTCTTTAAGGAACAGTGTTGTTCCTCCCTTTAGTGGCAAATACAGACTATGCTGTGTTTTTCCAGCTCTGTGCTGTCCAGAAGGATACTCTGAGGGAAATTATCAAAAGCTTTACCGAAATCCAGAAAGATTACGTCAACTGGCTTCCCTTGATCAGCTAGGGGGGTTACCTTGTCGTGAAAGGAAATCAAGTTTGATAAGCTGGACTTTTCTCTCATGAAGCCATGCTGGCTGTGACCAAGGACTGTGCTCTTTTCCAGGAGTTTTTCAATACCTCCCAGAATAATCTTCTGAATAATTTTACCAGGAACTGAAGTGAGACTGTATTTTCTGGGGTCCTCCTTCTTGCCCTTCTTGAAAACTGGGGCAATGTTCACTAGCTTCCAGTCAGCTGGGACCTCTCCAGATTCCCAAGACTTCTCAAAAATCACTGGAAAAGGCTTTGGAATTACATTAGTCAGGTCCTTGAAGATTCTCAGATGAATCCCATCAGGCCCCACAGATTAGCAGGGATCCAGCTGGAGCAGCAGATCCCACACAAGTTCAGGGTCAACTGGGAGTTAATCATTATCGCAGTCATCGTCCTCCAGCTCAGGGCTCTGAGACACCCTTGATCTGTCATCTGTATTGAAGACAGAGGCAAAGAATGCATTAAAAATCTCTGCCTTGTCTCTGTCCCTGTTTGTGAGGTGATCATCCTCATCCAGTAACAGGATGATGTTATTTCTACACAGCCTTTTGCCATTAATGGATTTCAAAGACCTCCTTTTATTGTCCCCCATATTTCTGGCTTCAACTTCAGTTGAGCTTTGATTGTGTGAATTTTCTCCCTACAGTGGCAAGCAGCATCTTGGTATTCCTCCCATGTCCCCTGACCTTGCTTCCACTGGGCATATGCCTTCCTTTTCTGCCTTATTTCCAAGAGAAGATCCCCCTATTCAGCCAACCCAGCCTTCTGCTTTGTCTGCTTGGCTTCTGACATTTTGGAATCGTTGCTTCTGTGCCCTTAGGTGTTGATGTAAAAGTAGCCCCACACTGATGGACCCCAACACCTGCAAAAACATTTTTCCAGGGGATCTTAATCACTAGTTTTCTGAGTAACCTGAAGTCTGCTGTCCTTATGCCCAGAGTTGAGGTTTTGCAGGCACTTTTCCTCCTGTCAACAGAGATTTTAAATTTGATTGCTTTTTGGTCTCTTTGGCCAAGACGGCTGCCAATCTCCACACTGTGGTGCTTTGTGGTCTCTTTGGCCCAGACAGCTGCCAATCTCCACACCGTGGACAAGGAGCAGATCAAGGAGAGCATCTTTCTTACCCAGAGGCTCTCAGATGTGCCGTTGACAACTGTGGGCTCCATACGTTTCTAACCCTTTCATTACATACTGTGCTCAAACTCAGAATGTGCTGCAGGTCTCTAGATGAATTCTCTGAGGTGGATCTGAAATATGTTTATGCCATTGCTGGTGAGTTTGAGAGGTTTAAAGTTTACCATCATCCTACAGGATGCTGCAGTCACCATAAGTATCACACGGTCAAATGTTTGGTGGCTTCTCTTCAGAAGTGCTTGTGAAAAGCTTATAAACTTTTCTGGTTTCGTGGGCTTGTACTCCCAAGTCAAATGAATCTGAAAGCAATGTACAACTCCAAATAATTCCCTCAATGAAAGAACAGGAGAAAAAAAAACATTATTAAAATTCAAACTTAATGAGAAAAGAAGAATAATTTAGCACAGAGAGTCCCATTGGTTTTATACTTAGAAATCATAAGGGGTATTGCAGTGTAATGGGAACAAAAGTTTTCTCCCAGAGCTGCAAGTTTTCCTTTAGAATGTTTTCCACTTCACCATTTTAAATCACAATTATTTCTGTGGAAATCTTCTTTGTGTTTGTTTTGTTTTTTGTTTTTTGTTTAAATTATAGCAGATTAATCATCCATAATGAAGCATTAGTTATTTTTGGACTCCAATTTTAATACAAGCAACAGCTACTAAAATTGCCCCAGAGAAGAGATTGAAATTCCCACTGTTGCAGCTTTTTGATAAATTTGTACCTTGACATATAATCTGCCTCATTATCCAGGTGGATGCTCATAGGGTTTCCTCCTTTCAGTCAGGTATGGATATCTGTCTTGAGAGATACAGAGATGTCAAATAAGGGAACAATACTCCATTTTCTAATGAATGGCCTATGGCACAAGAAAAGTATGTGATTTTAATCAACTTTATTAAAAAAAAACCCACAAAAAAGTGTTGTATGAATTTATCTCCAAGCAGTTCAAATGCAGGGCGCTGACATCTGGGTTAGGCTTTCGAAATACTCCCCGCTCCCCAAGAAAGGCAAAACAGATCAGATGGCAGGCTGAAAAGCTGAAAGTGCCCAGGGTACTGCTCTGACACCTAAACCAGCTGGCACTGTATCTGGCATTTCCATTACCTCGTCTTTCCAAAAGGTGGTCGTATTGAACCTGCCTCATCTCTGCATGGGTCTTTTGTCCAGACTAACTCCCGAAGTGTGCCAGCACATATTTCAGAAGGGTTTCACATGACATGGGCCAAAACCACATCTGGGCTAAAACTTTACCAGTGTGTAACAGGAAGAATTTATATCTTGTTTAATTTATAAATTTAAGATTGGAGTTTTGATTCCTCCAGCCTTGTAGATAAGCACAATGAAAAAGATCGAGTCACCATATTTCCCATTAGAAATAAATGATGGTTCTTTCAGGAAGCTTCATATAGTAACCACAATTTGAAGTTGTTAAATATATCTCTATAAGCAGGACCATGCACTTCCTGCCTAGAATATACGTATGTGTACAGATATTATGGGGAGAGAATAATGGAACAGCTTTAATTTTTTATAGGGTTCCATAACCTTACGTATATATAGCCTTAGGTAGAAGATAATACATTTTAGTAGCCAGACAAAAGTCAGTGCTGGAAAGGTTTTCATAGAACCGTTATGGGTCCTCCATTTGCTGAGACTCCTAAGGGGCAACAACACGTGAAGACCTCGTATAAAAATCTAATACATATTTCAATTTTTTTTTTTTGCATGAGGATGAGTTGCCTTTATTGAACCAATTGACTCTGCCTGTTTTTCTATAAAAGCAGCAATTATGTAAAATGGGCCATTGCCAGCTGCACAGCAATAATGTCCCCAGTTATAGTGCCTGACTTGTTGGAATAGGAGCCACTTTACCTCACCTAAATGCCTAAACTTAAACAGGCCAAATGTCTCTTTGAACCCTTCAGAAATACCTCTCTACCTCTCCCTCTCCCTCCTTCTCTCCCTCTCCCAACTTTTTTCAGAGGACTGATTCTAATCTTAAGAATCAGGCATTTAGGATGCCTAAATGAGATCAACTCGAATCCCACAATTCCTTTCTATAATTTTAGCATTATTTTAATGCAAATTTCAAGTTAAGATATTATGATTCATAAAACCAAAACTTGCAGAGCTACACAGAAGTCAGGCATGCTGTGTTTTTAGTCTCAAAATAGCTCACATTTACTACTTATCTTATTACAACAATGAAATTTGTGTAGGGCAGTAATGAAACTGTCATGCTAAGCATAAAATGAGCTATTTCACTTTGTTGCTAACTGCCTTTTTGTTTGTATTATATTTCATAAGTGTACTGTATCTTCATAAATATGATGGAATACAATAATAACTTAAGGGGAACCGCTGAAACTACTTTGTTTTGTGAAAGGTAATGTTTTATTTTCTCACCATTTGTATTGAAACCTGTGCTCACTGTGAACATTGGTAAAATTGGAAGACTTTTTGGAAAAAAAAAAAAAGGATATGCTAAAAATTAAATAATGGCATTAATTAGAAAGAAGCCTAGAACTGTGTTGAATAGTATAAACCTTTTCTACACAGATTTGTAACCTGACTTTGAAAAACAAAATTAAGGAAATTAACTAAAATTCCAGCCTTATTTTCTAAACACGGTAAACAGACAATATCTCATGGATTTCATTAGAAACTACCAGACATTCAGTATTTACAAAAACAAGGAAATGAGTATAGACTCCTTCACCTGTAAAAAAATCCATCACGTAAACATGTTAATACAGTGAAAATACTCCAGACCTTGAGAATTGTTTTCAGGGAACAAATAAGATTATAAGATATTGGAGGTTTGAACAAATATGGTAATGAGAAGAGCTGTTCTAGAGATGGATGTTAAGTGAAAATCATGCTCGAACTCTAAGATAAATTAATTTCTGTAAAATTATCACACCTGTGTGTCAATGAGGGCTTGTTGTGAATTTAGGATTTGGCTTAATGTAAACATTTTTTTAAAGGCTGCCTTGTCTGTGTTGTAAGTTCCTTCCCACACACCAGTCCCTGACTTTAAGAAATCCTTTTCATTTGAACACATTAGTAGCAAAGAAGGCTTAGAGAGCTTCCAGCACCGTCTGGTACCTAAAGGGTGTCTCAGGAGCACTGGAGAAGGACTTGTTATGAGGGTATGTAGGGACAGGACATGGAGGAATGGTTCAAACAGAAAGAGGAAAGGCTTGGACTGGATATTAGGGAGAAATTCTTTACTATGATGTTGGTGAGGCACTGAAACAGCCTGCCCAGAGAAGCTGAGGTCTCCCCATCCCTGGAAGTGTTCAAGACCAGGCTAGATAGAGCTCTGAACAACCTGGTCTGATGGAAGGTGTCCCTGCCCATGGCAGGCGCACTTGTACAAAATGATCTCTAAAGTCCCTTCCAGCCCAAACCATTCTATGATTTTATGAGTCATAGAAGGTGATTTTGCTATTTTCTGATAAGCTACAGCTTCAGCTGCTATGAACCTGCACAATCTTTGGTGTCTGTGCTCATTTTTCTAGTCTTTATGATTGCCTTGAATGTTAATCTTCCTTGGGGCCCATTGCCACAGCGAACACCCGCTGCTTCTGGAACCCACTCAGGAAGCTGCTGGCACCCACTGGTGCTTGACATCTGCTTTTTCACATCTTCATTTCTCCCTTAATTTAAATTACTGAATTTATAAACAAAAAGTTCCCATTAACCCTATTGGATAAATAAGGCCTTAATCTCCTGATTTCCTAGATAAATTATGTCTTATGTTTGACAGTGTTACATCCTGATGTATCCAATCTAGACCACCATCTACAAGGTCTGCTCTCCAGGGCTTCCATTCTCTGGGGCTTTTCTGTATTAGCTAAATGTCTCCAGAAAATGAACTATAGCTGTCCACATTAGATTGGATGTGTCTGAATTCAGGACGCAGATGATTTAATTTCTGAGTAGGAAACAGGCTTCAGTGAACTGTTAGGTAAGATCCACATTAGCCCTCTTGCCTGTGGGCAGAATAGCCTTCAGAACCGTGAAATGGAGCGACTCTGCATGCAGGCATGAGAGAAATACAAGACCATTTGGAGAACTGGTGACTGAGAGCCCAATTCAAGCACTTATGTTTTAGTGCCACAAGTCTTCTCTCAGAGGAGGCAAAATGCTTTGAACCTGCCTCCCTGAAATGTGGTTTCATATCTTCATCAGGTTAAAAAAGTCAATGCAAATCCTGGGAGCAGCATTTAAACACCTCACCAACTCAGTCAGACATGCCAATGTCAGTGTTAAGCCCAGGATCCAATTTTCCCACTCTCCTTGTATCTCCACAACCCTCGTGTGTTAAAACCCATTGCCATAATGGCCATGTTCCTTCAACAAGAAAATTTAGGAAACCAGACTCCAGGCTGATCAAAGTGTCTGCCTTGTTCTGTCGATCGAGGAAAAGAGCTAGAGATTTAACCACTACTCTAATCCATCAACTGAGTAGAATGTTTGAACTGGATGAGTTTGTATTCCTCCCCATGGATTTTTCATAGGCATATCTTTCCCTCTGCCACCTTCATGTGAGTTATATGGGGTAATAGAAAGCTAAATTTTCATGAAGCAGGTAGCTAAGAAAGGTGGCTTGATATTGTTCATTTTGGATATGCAGATGATTCAGAGGCAAGATGATGGAATAATACAAATTCAGATTAAAAATAATATTGTATGTAATTGAATATAGGAGCAGCTTAATAATGTAAAGATTGTCATCTCTGACAAGGTATCTGTCTAGGTATGACATGCACTAAGGTAAGGAGAAGCCATAATCAGCGCGAAGAGAATGAGGAATTGTTCTCCCATATTGATTGCTTCTGAAGTACTATTCCCCTAACATTTTGCTTCATTTATCACACTCTGAGGTGGCTGTATGTGCAGGATTTGCAATTTGCGGTCCCCTAAATGGCCTGTTGATTAACTCTGCATGTACTCTGGGCAAAAAATTAATGGCCTTCTTTAGTACACAAGTGCCCATTATAACTGGGAGTCAGCACTAAAAGCCAGGAGATAATCTAGAGTAACCAATGGGGTGACTATTATGGACTACAATATAACAGAAGGTATTAAATGATAGATTTTTAGTTACAATGAAAGTTGTTGGGAATCTCTGTTCTTTCCCAGTAGCAAGTACTGGCAATCCAAATCAAATTTACAGTCTCTCGAATTAATTTTTACTCTTTGTAGAATGAAAACTAGAGAGTTAGTATAGTATTCAGTGCAAATTATTCTTGTGAGATTTTGAAAGCTTCATGGAAAAGGCCTGATTTCACTCACTGGAACATAATTTGCTTGTTGACAAGGAACAAAAATAATATAAGAGTCATGTTTCCACTGCTTCCAATACGGGATGCTATTGCTACATGCATAGATGATATACTGAGACCTCACACTGTATGCACAGATAGCACAAGTTGACACAGTGCAAAAATGAAAATGAATCTGTCCTATTGCCTACAGAAAGAGTGTGACAAAACAATAGTGAGGTAAAAAGCTCTCAGTCGACAGAACAGAGTAAATAAAATTGCTTTAAGAGGACAGAAGTAATAAAATACTGTAAGGCTAGGACTAATATCAGTAATTCTGCCTGGAAACATTCTACACATAGAGACAGGGCCCTGCACTTACACTTACTCCTTAACAGTGAAAAGCTGGGGACTTCCTCATTAAAAATTTATTTGCTGTGGGATATTCAATGTAGATTATGGACACATTGTATTGAGAAAATCTTTCTTCATAATAAAAAGGCTAAAAGTTTCCTCTGCTATTTGTGTGAACTATTACTAAAAGAAAAAGAGTCAACAAAAGAAATAAAAAATCTAGCAAAAGCTGTGACACCAACTTGTGATAGCTACCTCATGAGATGTGAGATGAAGGCTCTCAATACTATCCCCACTGGGTGTCACAGTGGTATTTTCAAAAGCTCTTAGATTAAAAAAGGCATTGGATCAGATTTTCAGAAATATTTCAAGAAAGGC
This sequence comes from Acanthiza pusilla, assembly GCA_036630365.1. NCBI lineage: Eukaryota > Metazoa > Chordata > Aves > Passeriformes > Acanthizidae > Acanthiza > Acanthiza pusilla. Next base: position 43,864,418 of record JAXCHO010000079.1, read on the forward strand.
TGATGAGAAGTATTCATCATTCCAGCAAATAATCAAAATCCAAATGGTGGGAAGCTTGTTCCAATACAAGAGACTTTTAAAAAGGAATTTATAGCTTGGACTGCAGTTTTGCCATTTCTTTTCAGAGTGTTTGACACTATTCTCACACCTATGCACTCCAGTCTAGATGGTGTCCTTGACCCCATCTCAGTTTACTGTGAAAAGTTTCAAACTTCATTGTGTCTGTTAACTATAAAAGTTATCGCTAACTTGGCTTATTGGGGCATTAGCAAGCACATAGAATGTAGTGCTTTTGATGACTGATGGTGATTAAAGAGAGCACTTGGAACTCTGGGTGCCAGGGGCGCAGTGGTTGTCTGAAGGACAGGCAGAAGAGCCAAGAACACTGCTCTGATGTGATACCAGCTTCTAAAACCCTGCCAGTGCCACAGCTGCTTGATATTTTAGGGGGATAATTTTGCTGCTCTTACGTGACTTTTCATTATTTTTGAAAAATATCATGGAGATTTGCTCCTTGTGTGACTATCACAGTTTGGGAGATAATAGGAACTGGACTTGGCTTCATCCCCAGGCTTACTGTGCTTGGAAAGAACATGATTATGTAGGAAAGGAGAAACACATAATCCAAGCAGAAATGCCAAAAAGGAGCACAAGAAATGCTCCCATTAACTCTGTGTATTCCTGCTTTGTTGTAAATTATGTCCTGATCAGCATGATTGTAATCAAACTAAGGTAGAATTTTATAGTGAAATTAATAAATGTTAAAGCTTACCTATTTTTTAAAGCGATCTTAAAACTCTAAAGATTAAAAAAAAATTAAACCTCTGTTGGAGCTCCGTACTTGAGAAAACTGATCTATAAAGCTAATAATACTTGCCCAGAACAGAAAAAATATTCGTATCAAAGAACATAACAGTCTAGAGACTTCTGCACTGAAGTCTGCTTTGGAGTTTGAGCCTTACATTTACAGCTAAACTGCTAAAAATGAAACATTCCATGAAAATATTTTCTTCATAGTTCCTTTGTTTTCACATTTTTTCCCATCTGGTAGAGGCTCTAATTATGACTTGGTTGCCTGAATTTCAGCGAGAATTCTGGGCTTCTTGTGTTTCAATATAATTTTAGGAGATTTTACAGTTTTCTTATTGCCATGTCATTGCATGATAACTGGGTGTACAAAAGCCCTTTTCAACATTTCATTCTGCTACAAATTGTGAAGTAATAAATTCCTATTTCTTTCTCTAGCAATTCTATCAGTTCAAGGTAACAAGAAGCTTAGCAATCATTTCACTAGGCCTTTTAAAATCTTTTCTGGAGAGGACACAGAATTGAGCATTAAGCACTTAGTGCCATCTAGTGCATACATTGTAGTGCACGAACAAAAGCAGCCTAAGAAAGTAAAGGATCTTATGATTACAGTTTCCAGGAAAAAAAAAAAAGTGTGGAAAATTTGCTATGTCTGAAATATAAATCATTAAATTACAGTGTGTCATTAAAAAAAAAAAAAGAACTTACTTCAGACTAAAGGGAGAGATTTTTGGACACAAAACTATTCGAGGGTCATGTATATTACTGCTTCTGTAGACTGAGCTCTGTAAACACCAGGAATTCCTTGTATCCTTTTATTCCCCACATGATTTCCACCTTCTCATCCCACTTTATGTCTTAGAACAGTTAAGCCATTTGCAACTTGTAATTTGTAAATTACTTCTGTTCTTTCCTTCTGGGAAAAAAAAAGTGAATCTTAACTGAGATTTTTGGCAGGGTTAAAAGCTACGATATTGCTCCAGCTCTTTGATCTATAGGCAATTATAATCCCATTAGGTGACAAATTGACTTATCAATTGCCATAGCTTTGTTGGTCCCACATTTCATTCTCCAGTTTTCTAGTTTTCACCAAAATCAATAAGAACCTTCCCACTGACATCTGGCTCTACTTTCTATAAGCATGATTGCACTGTGTCCCAGTAAACAGAGCTCCTTCAGAAAAATGTCACTAGTGTGAATTAAACCCTTGCTTCACTTTGGGTGGTTCAGTCTGAAAAATTCAAACATATGAAGTGTTTAACCCTCTATCAAAACTTCTAAATGATAAATATCTATGTCAATTGATAGCTGTTATGGTTTGAAACAGCAAAGCTGGAACTTTACAGTCTGGTCCTATAACATAATATTTCATAAGATATAATATCTTATAAGTGTTTCTTTCAATGGAAGCTGGATGTTTTCAGTACCCTCATTTGCCTACATTAGTCCTGGTTTTGTTTACTAGGTTCAGTATATATGATTTCCTGTTACAGATGTAAAAATCTTATCTGTGGAGCTGGTTAATAACCAGCTGGAGACTGCAGTAGATGCATTTCCATACTTAGTATCACTTCATGTAACTTTTAGTTCCATTTTCTGTAGAAACTTGCTAAGGTATGTATTTCTGCATGTCTCAAAATCCTGGATGAGAATGAATGTTATTAGAAATTCGCTAACATGTTTTTTAATGAAAAAATCTTCTGAGTGCTATTGTGCTAAAAGAAGAAAGTTATAGCTCAGAGGAAAACTTGCATAAAGTCACTGAGAAGCTCTCCAGATGGATTAACAAAATATGAAGGAAAAATAACAGCTTGAAAGGATGAATGGCTCATGAGGTGCTTGGTAAGTGCTGTATACTGCATGCAGCTCTACGGGTACAAAGGCAGAGAGACAGAAAAAAGAGATGACCTGCTGCTGTTGGTAGAGAAACTAATTATCCATGAAAGTGTTGTTGTTTGTGTTCCTGTAGTGAAAAGGACAGGAGTATCCTGGGCTGCATCAAGCCCAGCATCACTGGATGGTGAAGGGAGGACACTATCCCACTTTGCTGTGCACTGGTGCTGTACAAGGAGCAGCTGAGGTGCCTTGGTCTGTTCAGCCTGCAGGAGACTGAGGGGAGACCTCATGGAGTCTACAACTTCTTCATGAGGAGAAGCAGAGGGGTGGACACTCAACTCTTCTCTCGGGTACCCAGTGACAGGACTCGAGGGAATGACCTGACATTTAGTTAGGGCAGGTTTAGGTTGGGTAGTAGGAAAAGGCTCTTCACCCAAAGGTTGTTTGGCCTCTGGAATAGGGTCCCCAGGGCAGTGGTCACAGCATTGAAGCTAAGAGAACTCAGGAAGTGTTTGGACAACATTCCCAGGCACACGGTGTGGTTGTTGGGGCTGTTCTGTACAGGGCCAGAAGTTGGACTTCAGTGGTTTCTAGAGAGTCCTTTCCAACTCAGCATATTCTATGATTCTATGAACTATTGCATCCAAGTTGACTCTGGGCTGCATTACCAATCACCTTACTGCACAGGGAAGCTAGAGGAGAAAACACAAGCAACCACACATAACCCCACAAACCTGCTTGAAATTCTGAATATAGTTAACCTAGTTATGCAGTAAAAGACAACACATTAGAGATAAATGCTGAGCTGCAACAGCAAAATGAATGGCAAATAAAAGAGGAGCACCTTCTCTACCAGAGGAGGAGAACCTACTCAGACAGACAGCAGGACTGCCCAGGTGCAGCATCCTTGACCAGAGAAACAGGACTGGAGTGATCCTGCTCTCCATCTTCTGCTTCTGCTTTCTGTTCCTGCAGGGGCTGTGATTGTCCTTTATACCTTATTGCTATTCCCTTTGTGCTTTCATGCTTTATGGGGTGTTTTACGTGTAATTGGTACATGGTCCATGTTGTCTCCTCTGTGCCCGAGTCAGGTCCTGCCCAGCTCTTGGAACTGAATTGCTTTAGTGAGCAAGACACAGGAGCTGAGATTTCTGCTGTTCCCCAAGAACAAGTGGTATTACCCTATATTTGTCCTGCTCTGCTGTTAACCTAGTGTTGGGATCATGATATAGACAAGGTGAAGGACTGAAAGCTCGTGAACAGCAATTGCTTTATGGCAACAGACCTGTTGGTGTCCATTGAAAGTCCTTGAGGTAAAAAAAAAATCAAAATTTAGAGATTTTTATCCTTGAAAGAGATACAGGAATGAACTAAGGAACACAAGTGTCAGAAATCAAAAACCCCGCTTTAGATTAATATTATATACTAGACATTTTAATAACAGGCAATTTGTTGCATGTTTGTGTGTTGGAGGGACAACTTACTAGAAGTGGTGTAGTGCTAGAAACAGGCTTAGCAGCCAAATCAAAATCAGCATGTAACAAGTTTGGAGTGGAAAAGATTTACTGTAGAGACATCTAAATACCAGGTGTGAATGAGTCATGAACTCATCTAATCTCAGGAATGAATCACAACTCAGTAAATACCATGTGCCTTCTTCACACAAACAAAGCAGTAAGAATCCTTCAGCTTATGAGCCAAAGCAGAACAATTTTTAAACTCCTTTGATGAAACCTTCGTTTCCATAGAGAGATGAAGCAATTCATTGAGATAGCATTGCTGACATTTATTACCTGGCAAAAGCTTTTTTTTAATAAAAAAATAATAGATCTTATCAGAGTACTTGGTAGAGTTGGAAAACATCAGGCAAACCTTTGAGTGTCAAAGCCCTTCTTCAGGTTTAAGATAGTCTTGTTACATTTTAAATCTAAGCAGAAATTGAAAACATTTGTTCAGGTAGGCAGGTATTGGTAAGGTCATCTCTGAGAGAAAAGGTGTTTGATTATTGTGGGGCAGATTTAATATTTTCAGAGGAAAAGGGCCAGGGACCAGGGAAGGAGACATAAAGAAATAAATACGATAAGGTAGTTAACTTCTGAATGAAAGGGACAGACATGATTTCTGCAACTATGTAATAGAGGAGAAGAAAATAATATCATGTCCTACAAGTAATACCAGTATTGAGTTTGCTTTTTGTGTATCCAGTAGAATTATGAATCTTAGCTGAAAGACTGCTGAAAAATATAGGATTTGTCTGTTTTCCCTTAAGATAAATTCTTACAGATTATAAAAAAGTAATTTAACTTCTTCAGAAATATTAATCTTTGTTATATAGCCTCTTACAAATGTTTTGGAGTGCTCATCCAAATATAAAAGGAGCTGTGACATTATACTCTCCAGTACACACGAAATTGCATTGGCTCACACTGATAGACACTGAGAGTACAGAAATGCTGGAAGGAGAAGTCCTATTCAAACTCTTGCCACCAGAGTTGAACATTTGAAATAATACATGGAGAATGGTGAGCAGCATAGTTTTGTCTCTGTCAGTCTGCAAGGTTTGGAAAGGAGCTGAACCTTCACCACCAGAGCTGTGGGGAGGTGAGAGAGCTGCAATGCCTGGAGCAAAGGAGAGAAATCCAGATTCTTACTCACACTTGAATCAAGCTTCAGAAGTGTCATCCCGTGATTCACTCAGATGCAGAAAGTATTAAATTAAAAATCTTGTTTAGTGGCAAAGAGGAAGCACACATTAGCACACAGACTAAGCACAATGTATTTAGTTTGCACCCCTTTCCGGGTGTGATGCTCACCCTTACCCTGCTCCCCTGGCTCCTGAGGCTGGCAGCTTCCTTTTGGTAGTGGTAGGTGGTGAGTTGCCAACATCTGGAGTCCTTTATCATGACAATGGTTTCTTCTTCCTCAGGCTTGGATCTACGTAAGGCATATTGGGAGCCTGGTGGGAGACTTTGAGCTGGAGGAGATAATGGCTTGGAGCAGATAATGGCCTGGAGCAGATAATGGCCTGGAGCAGATAACGGCCTGGAGCAGGCCATGTGTGGCACCACCAGCTGCTTGGCCTTGCCTTTATCTGACAGTACAGCAAGGAATTTCTCCTGAGAACATCCGTTAGGAGCAGAGTTGTTTTCTCAGAAGGGAATTATATAACATCTCAGATGATCGCAAGGGAAAGCATCTCTCCATGGATGGGATTTGCTTCACTTTGTGCAGCACACTGGGAAAATCCATGCAGGCTCCATCTGAATCAGTACAAATACAGGTTGCCCAGCGTCTGAAATATGAAAGGATTTGCTCCCTGTCTATACTCCTCTCCTTATTCGGCCTCATGAAAGCAGTCAGCTTATTAAGGCATTTGTTGTCATCCTTACTGAGGCTCTCACATCACCCACCAGGAGCAGAACATGGAGCTGTTTCTAAATGTTTACTAGCATCCATTTGCACCTTTCTGTCTTTATTGCTCTGCCTCCACACTACACCTGAGTTTACTATTTGCTGTCATCTTTGTGAATGTTAAATACAAAATACTAGATCTGTCCCTTCTCCTTGTTACCCTTAAAACCATCTCTGTGCAGCTCAAAACTCACCACTGGTGTGTCAAAACAAAGGTGTGGGTCAAGGCAAGCCAGGCAGACAAGACAGAGAAGCCCCAAGCCTAACACCTTGTAAACTCAGTAAAAAGTGTTAATAAGGTTTAATACTGCCTTTATTTCTGGCAATTTTTCATTAAATGTATAGACAATTATTACCATTTTATTGACAAAAATTTTGTTGAACATTAAGGCTTGTAATGCTTAAATATGGTTCTTGTCAGTTGAAGGAATATAATCATAATTATCACTTCTAAGGTGACAGGAAAATTTTTATACCTGAAAGAAGTCCGTGCATAGATATCTTCAAGACATTTGGAATTTGTTACCTCAAGTCTGTCAATACATTAGATTTCTCTCTTGGGTCACTAGCTAAAAATTCTGAAAGAAGAAACCATAGTAGGTGTAGAAACTGGCATAAAATGCAAAATAAATTTAGCAGAGGCGGATAAATAACTTTAGGCTGATGCCGCTAGGAGATGTTGTGCTACAGTAGACAGTAGATCCTACTAATGGGCCACATGACAGAAGGAAATATAAAACTTGGAATATGCTGTGCATAAAATTTCAGTTTAGTCACCCATTAGAGTTTTGGCAGAGAAAGGATGTTCTTGGTTAATATTTGAATTTAGAAGTAGTAGAGATTGACCACAGAGTACCCAGCTTGGTGGTTTATGTTTATCATCAAACATATGCTTGACAATCTGGGTTTTGTCTTAAAAGGGTTCCTCAGGCACCTGCTAAAAAGGCAGCCAGACTCTGTAAATAACCTGACCTCAGGTGGGATTCAGGCGACCCACACGGACACTCAGGAATGCACCCCTGCAATGCCCCAGCTCCTCAGGCTCTTCCCATGCCTGAGCTTAAAAAGGTTTGTTTAATCTAGGTCTGTTCAGCAAAGAACTTTGACCTAGTAAGATCTTTTCATGATTAAATAATTTATCCTAGAAAACTTTTGGTTCTAAACAACAAACCTGTAGCAAAACTGTAGTTTGCAGTTCTAGCAAACTAGAAAAGTTCAGATGTTGGTTGCCTGGAAAATATTTACAATTCTGCTAAATTATGGAACTAAGAGAACTAATGTCAGCTAAACGTCTCTCTTTTTTTTTTTTCAAGAATTGTAAAATACAGGTAAGCAGGGTGTTTGTTTTTTAAAGGTTAAAATATTCCCAGATTAACAATAAAATGAAAGGTGCAAGGGAAAGTACAGAGCATGTGCAATTCATGTGGACCATTCTAATTTGGTGCAAAATGTTGGCTTGAAGCATAGCTAGATTTACAGGAGAGGATGTTCTGGAATTATCCTAAGACTTCCAAAGCAGTTCTGTTTTCTCTTGGTGTTTTCAAATTAATCCTGCAATCAAGCATGCTTCCTTTTGTATCAGTCTAAAATACTTGTCAGTTCCTTCACTACCAGTTCATAACAGCTATCAGTATTTAGGTTATGCCTCTATCTGTAGTTTCAATAAATTAATAAAAAATTTTAAAACCTCCCCATTTACTGAAGAGTAATGGGCAGTAAACTAACTCTCCATTTACTTCTACTGAAGTAAACTAACACAAAGAACAAACCAAGCCAAGGAAACCAAACTTTGGATTATATATTGGACTTAATTTTTCATGTGAGTAGTTTTCTTTACAGAACACAAAAAAGCAAGCAAGCAAACTCCCCAAACCAGAGAAATTTAAAAAACATTCAAAACTGAAAGAATCTTGGTGCTCAATATTACATGGGTAGATTTTAAAATTCTGTATCGGGGTGTCAAAATCTTTATTTCTGCTTTCCTGTAGAAACTACAGAACCACATTTTCTGGAGTTATGGCACCATCTCGTGGCAAAAAGGAGTGTTCACAAGTAACTGATACAAATCCAATCGAAAAGGGTATCTTTGCGCTTCCCCTGGAATTCCCGTCTCCAGCTCATTTCAGTTACCAGAATCCCCAGTTGTCCGTGGTGCGTTAATGGGGCAGAGGAGCAGAACTATACTATCTGCAGCTTTTTAATAAAAGAAAAAAATAAAATAGAAATAGAAATATCAAAGAATTTGTGAAGAGATTGAGGAGCAGTTGCACTTTGGTCTGTGTGCAGAGCTACTCATCCTCTTACTTGCAGTGTGTTATGGTGTATGGTGGAATCCCTCAGTGAGAACAGACAGGCTTTTTTACCCTTTACTTCCAGAGTCAAGCCCTCTCTTCTCCCTTCATGACAGCGTGGAAGAGTCAAATCGACATCCCCCAGCCAATGACTAGAAATCGGTTTTGGGGTAAGAAAATGTGTGTTACCAGGACATCATAAAGGTTTCTGCAGTACTTACTGTTCTGCTTCATGGTTCAGTCTCAACAGAGCCATCAGGGCACACAAGGCACAACCTTCTAAGGTCCCTTCTGGCAGAAATTTACTTTTGATCCCAGCATGATTCTACCATTTTTTATTAAAACCATTTCTGAAATAATTGAATTCCTTATAGATGTGGAAAAAAAAATTACAGGTGTACATAAACACTAAGAAACTGATGAGTGCCTGGTCTCAGGTTAATGATTTTTTGGACCTAGAGGTTGCTGGTAATATTTTGTCACATCCCCACAGACACCAGAAGCCTCCTATCATGCCATGATGATACTTGAATACAAACGTGCTGAAGGATTGTCTGAGGACTTCTTTGTGAGAACAGGATGCTCTTTTATCTGGAATTTGCCAAAAGAGAGTGAATGGCTGTCGTGTGCAATAAAACAGAGCAGGGTCAAGAATCTTCATGAAAACTATTAAAAATGCTTTTTCATTTGCCTTGACTATGAGACAATTAGCAAGAATTTAATGTTGTAATGGTAATTTTTAAAAGGTACCTTTTCCCATTATTTTCTAAATCCTTGCTCAGTCCTTCCAAAAATAACCCTTTGCATGCAAAGTTTTAATTTTAAAAAAAAAATTAAAATATCAGTTGCAATTCAGCAGGAGTTCTGGTTAGTCCTTTCAGTAATTTTTGCCTGCACAGCTTAGGATTTCAAAGGAAAGCCCTGCACACTCAAAAGGGCTGAAATTTTGTAACATCTCTGCTGAAAATCTTGGGCTGTCCACAACATCAAGCTTGTATGGTGAGCATTACATACTAGCAGAGGACATCAGAAATACTTTAAATAAACTTGTCTATTGATTGCATTTGATTTAAGTCCTTGCCTTAAAATTATCAGTCTAATGAATTTCCAGCTTATTTTAAAGACAAAAAATTTAATGAAAAAGCATTTTTAGAGGATTAGATCCGCTCACAGCCTTTGCTACTTTCTAAACCCAAAACTTCCTCAACACTGACGTGGCTAAGGGAACATTTGTAAAGACATGTTTCCACATAACATTTTATATTATGAAAAAATGAAGTTCTATACTTCTGTTTAATTTTTTTTTTTTCCTTAGAATTAAGACTAATTAGACAGGGTTACTTCTCCCTCTGAAGTCCACTGCCAGTTACAAAACTTGCTCTCTCTGGTCTGAATGCCTGATGGGGAAACCGGAGGTCGATGCTGCTGGCGCTGCTGCCATCTGCTGCTGGCTTTAAAATCCACAGCCTTTAAAAGGCAGGAGAAAAAATCCGATGTGCAACTTAGGGTTAGGACTTCTGAATTTCACAAATCATAATAAAAGATGCAAGAACTGCAGATTGCAACTTTATTTTAAATAAAATATGAAAATATTTAACTGGGTTATTCTAGGTAGTCACATCACTGTTATTAATATTTAAAATATGTGGAAATTAATAGAAGTGCCTGCACAAATAAATTTACCATAACATGATCATTAATGTCTATTTTTAGTTTAAAGTTTTAGAAAACCTTCCTTTCCCCCCCTAAATTTATCTCTATATTTATATATTTAAAATATAGTCTTACTGTCCTCATCTTCAACCAATGTTTTCTAAATAAAAATGATAGCACATATTTGTGGGGAGTGCTCCAGATTTGTGTAGCCCCTGGGTTTTCTTCCTCAGAGATTTTGCTTACTTATTTATTCCTTATGCTCATATCTCTGGGCTCTTTCCTTGTCAGCATTCTTCATATTCTTTTGAAGTTTGAATCAATGTTTTCAAAGACTGGCTGAACTGTGTTTGATACTGGAAATGGCTCATAGACCCAAGACTATGATTAAAAAGTAACATTGAAATTCAGAACATCAGGGAACCTTGATAATAATTAAATTTTTTTCAAGTAAAAATAGCTATCTAATATTGTTATTACTTCTGTTCTGGTTAACACAGAACTATATCAGCAATTTCTACACAAAACCTGAACTTTCTGTATGCTTGCTTTCTTTTACCATTATCTGTAAGGATGTGAAAAAGAAAATGCTTCAAAAAATCTTTAAAATTTTTTAAAGTAAGGGTAAACATTTAATTCTGACAACCTAAATTTGCAAAGTTAAAGTTTTAAGAAGGATTAGTTCCACTGCTACTCTGGATTTTGAGTGATGCTGTGGATGCCACAGGCTCTGGTGACGTGTGAGGTTTGAGACAGGTGCTGTGTTTTTGGGGCTGGTCCTGGTGGATGTGAGGAGCTGCCGTGTGCCACATTGGCTTCAGCCACTGTTTTTGGCTTCTGTCTTTAATCACCAAACTGGGGTGCCTGGTGAACAGGCTCTGCATGTCACGCGCTGAGCTGGGCTCTGCGGAGGGTGGTTGACAACAACCTATTTAAACACCTTTAAAGAGTAATAATTTAAATAGGAATGATTGGAAAGCACCAGTCTGCTGAGTCAGGCTTTTGCTTTAGGAGTGTAAAGAATCTTCTCAGACTCAGCAATGCCCACCACAGCTCCCAGAAAGACATTCAAAACCATGATTTCTTGCCCAGCCCATGGATAAAGCCCTGAGCACACCCTCAGCCATGCAGGTGGCCAGAGCAGAGCACTGGGGCACAGGGCAGGGTAAGGGCCCCTTGAAGTTAGCAAAGAGGAAAATCCTGTTTTCCAGACCTTGATGAGAAACAGATAGGAAAGAGGTGTATGAACTATGAGCCTTCACACTCCAGATGAGTGTCTAGTTGTTGTTGAATGCATGACCAACGTCTCCTTTTTGGTTCACTGTAGGTGCCTAAGACCAGCAAAAGATTTTTAACTTCTGCTCTTATAAAAAATAAACTGCCTCCCTCCAACCTGGAGTTTAGTGCCCTAATCTTTAAAATGCAATAACTGTTCTCTGACAATCAAAACGTACAGTGTTAAAAAAAAAAAAATAGGTGGGGTTTTTATTTCTTTTGGATTTGAAAATGTCACACTTTTTTTTTCAAAGTTTTTAACAATTTTTTTTATTTTATAGCTCTTCATATTGATCCACACAGAACCTCACTGGGCTCTAGGATTCTTTCTTGAATGCATGTAGACATAATATGTATTACAGTCATTAAAATACAGATTACATTTTTGTGCAATTGGAAAATGGCCTGAATCCAGGAGAGAATTGTAATTACTGACTAGATTTATTCCAAGGAAAACGAGTCACTGGTACTGTCTTTTTTCCCCTGTCTATAAGCAGAAGCCTCATGAGTACAAGCACAGTATGACACCAGGGGTCCTAAGGGCACGAATCCAAATCCTGTCTGCTGCACTGCTGCTCGCTGAAGTGGCACAGCCAAGACAAAAACAAACATGTACATCACCACATGTGAAACACCCCAAAAAGCAGGAAAGCACAAAGGGCATAGCAATAAGGCATAAAGAGCAGCCACAGCTCCTGCAGGAACAGAAAGCAGAAGAGGGAGAGCAGGGTCTCTCCAGTATGGTTTCTCTGGTTAAAGATGCTGCACCTGGGCAGTGCTGCTGTGCATCTGAGCCTGTCCTCTTCCTCCTACTCTTCCTTCTCCTCCCCTGGTAGAGAATGAGAGCTTCTCTTTTATTTGCCATTCCAAATATTTTGCTGCGGTAACTCAGCAGTCATCACCAATGTGTTTTTCACTATGTAACTAGGTTAAGTATATCAGAATTTTAAGCAGGTGTGTGGGCATGTGTGTGTGTGTGTTTTCTTCTTCAAGCCCCCCACACAGCAAGGTGACAGCACAGTGCTGAATCAGAGCACACTTGGACACATCAGATCTTAAACTAAGTCAGACAATACTGGCAAAAATTCTGCTGCTTGATGTTGTTACTTGGTGTTTCTGTAGCAGAAGTATTTTTAAGAGCCTCAGAAAAACAGAAATACTGGTGAATTACTTTCACTTTCTGTGTTAGCATCCATCAATGATATTAAAAACTGAAAACATCAGTTTGAACCTTTCAACTCTTGATGTTCTTTTCCCAAATGTTAAGTATTTTGCAAAAAAACCCAAAAATAAAACCCCAGAAACATGTTTTACAGAAACTATTTATTCTATCTGGAACATGAATAAAGATGTGCCCATAAAAAATTTTCAAGGTAATGAAGGGATACAAGAAATCATTTTTCCCATGGGCATCAGACTTTATAATGTTATTACATTGCTCCTTCATTAACACTACAATCAAAGATTTTTTTCTGTTTCTCTTGACTCTTCTGTTGACCCATATACTAACAACTACTTCATTATTAAACTGATGATGTTATGGGATTAAGCTTTGCCTTTGAGAGCTTGTTATAGTGATTAATATTGCCCTGTGGTGCTTCTATGTAGGCACATCGATTTATTATGCCCTCAAACATTTACTCTTTATGTTGATCATAGCAAGATATATAAAATAAGCTTAACGATAAACTTAATTTCACCCTCACTGACACTTTTCATGGCAGTAAAACAACAGTCTATTAAATATGTTGAACTCATTGATCTTAATAAGCATTTTGGTAGGAATGAGAAAAAAGCTCTTGCACCAAACACTAGCTTTCACCCAAGAAACTCTTACGTAATTTTGAAGCCTGTTTATTGATTTCAGCAATATGATTATTCCTGGGAACAACAATTCCAGGATTAGCAGTATTCAGTAATTTTAAAATATTTTTTAAACTGTATCTGAAAAAATGTTTAAAGAAATTGCTTGTTTATTTTTTGTGTGTTTCTGAGCTTTTAGAGTGTATGCTGTACATGTTTTATGCCTTTTTACTATACTAGGCAATTTGAAATATGCTTAAAATGATTGAAAGTCCATATAGTTGCTTCTCAGAGAAAGTCTGCCCTTTCAGCAACACAACAAAAAGAGATTAATTTCAGAAAATTTTAGACGTTACCTCAATGCCCTGAATAGCTCAGATCATTCCTTTTTTTTTTTTTTTTTTGTGAGCGGTGTTAAGCAAAGTCAGTCTGTACTCTTGGGTCTTTTTCCTAAAGCAACATCGTAGAGTATAGATTAGTCTGTCTGTCATGAATGGGGGATTTCAAGCTATGTACAGGTTCTATTTTCATTAAACCACATCACTCTTATGTGCTTTACCAGGCACTGCTATTGCTTCTAAAATTGCAAATTCCTTGGCTTGACATTTTGTGATGATTGTTAAGGCTTGTTTATTTCACCTAAATTTAAATGCCTACAATGCAGGCCTCTAAGACTGTGCTGCTCTTCTGTGCTTGAATATAGAGTTAACCCAAGCTAAGGAGTTGAAGAATCATCATCATATTCTTGTGGGAGACAAGGAGGGAACTAGGTGAGGGGTTCCTGTCTGTGTGATACACACCACAGCTAGAAAGGAAAAAACTCTCTGTTGAGCAACAGAGCAGAAACCACCAATATTAGCTGAATAAAGATGACATCAAGCGAACTCTGACAGAGAGAGAGCTGTTGAAAATTTGCATGCCTGCGTCCTTTTAGCTATAATACAATAATAAAAAGGAGAAAATACTATTGCATTCTACTGTCCTGAAGTTTTGCTAGATGAGATTAAGAGCAGAATGTAGTTCTAACAAAGTGAATCTTAGCTTTCAAGAAGGTAATTTTTTTCATATTACATCTTCTGAATGCCCAGGATGGAGCAAGAATGAAGTCCCCCCATGTTGCAAAATCTCTGAATTCTCAAAACCATTGATGAAATTTAGTTCAAGTTGTGGTATTACTGCAGTGAAACAGAGCAGAGACTGCAAGAGGCTCTGAGCAGCTGCCCAAATGCATTAAGCCCAAATTTGCTTCAAAAACAGCATTAAAGCTCTAGACACTGTCAAAAAACTGCTTAATGCTCTTTAGTTGTCACTTCGGTTCTGACCTCCTCTCTTTAGATATAAAAAAAATTGTTCCAGGTTTTATTAATTTGATTTTCAGAATACAGAGTTGAAATGTGATTTCCTTTTATTTTATTTCCTCTTAGAGGAAGGGACTGAATAAGGCCTACAATTTACAAAGGAGAGATGAGCAAGTCATGGTAACTTGAAAACCTTTGTAAAGAGACTTGTAGCTTTCTTGTGCTTCAGCTCCTTGCTGGTAAAAAGAAAGCAATAGCATTTCCCTAGTGTCTGTAGATTTAATTGATGAAATAGATAGTGAATTTTTAAAATAATTTTTATTGTTCTTGATCATTGATAAAAAGTAACTTTCTGAGAAATTAAAAATTCCCTTGAATTATCATAAGGATACAGAAATTTCTTAGAATTGTCAGTAATTACTTTCAAATGACCTCAGTCCACCAGCAGAAAAAAAGTCTAAAAGTATAAAATTTTGATTCCTCTATATTTTAAAATGCCAGTCAAGAAAAATTAATTTACATTAGATATGGAAAAAGCAATTGTGCAAAAAAGTCCAATCCTCCCTTTTATTGGGAAAGCATTTAACTGCAATACATGGAGAGTATCTTACTCTCTTTTCTTTTGTATTGATTGCATTCTTTTCAGCTATTATTCACAGATTATAATTAGTGTGTAATTAATATTTGCCACTGGACTTTAAATTTTTGTCTATTAACTAGCAGTACTCTGTCATTTTCTTATGCTTGAGTGGGAAATGTCAAAGGCATTAGAGCAGAGAATGTTTGTCCAAAATCATCTGTAAATCCCTTAAATCCTCAATTTAATAGAATTTTTCATGTTTGCATGATGAACTGGAGATTTGAATTATTAAACAAAACCACTAGTGGTTTTTATTAAGCATATGTACATGCAATAAACTCAAAAATTAATTTAATAATGCATTGCAATATTTCTTATTAATAAGGAATAAATTAATCAAGGACTTTCCATGTATAAGAGCAGTTAGAATCACAACACAGTTAAAAAATCACTTTTAGAAAATTTTGAACTCCCAGTAGTTGTGTTTTTGTGTCATTGCTTAAATATTGTCCTTTCTGGCATGGAAAGAGGACCGTAGGAGTTTTAGTCCCTGCTGGTTCCATTCCACTTTCACCACAATGCTGCAGCTCTTCTGTATCTGCTTGACTTTTTCATCCCACTTGTAGCTGACTGTCCAACTTCTTTTTGGCTTAAAGGCTCCTAAAGCAAGAGAGCTGATGTAGGGCTGTGCAGCAACTTGGATCTCTGTGCCTTTGCCCCACTGAAGTCCTGCACTGCAGCCTGACCCTATTTGGACACAGAGTTGGCCCCAGCCTGCTGCATGGGATTATTCAATCTCCGATGCAGGGTGTCACATCTGCCTTTTTGAACTGCATGAGTTTCCCATCAGCTCATTTCTCCTGACTCTCATGGCTCCTCTAGATAGGAAGGACCCTGCCGACATTGCAATGATCCCAGCTCCCAATTTGATGTCAATGTTTTCTATCTTAGCTGTGGCTGCTGAGCTGCAAATACCAAGAACTTTCTGAGATGTGATAGTCTGTGCTGAGAAAAAGATTATATTTTGCTTTTTCACCTGAGCTTTAAAATCATATCTGATATTGGATCACCTAAAGATTCTGATGAAGTAAGTGAAATTCCGAAGGACACAGCAATAAAGATCATTTGGAAAGGCCAAAGTAATTGTCACTCTATTGCAGCAAAATGGCCAGCCTGTTCAAATTAAAAGCTATCCTTCTTCAGTCAGACCTACAGAATCTGGGTCCTCACCTGCAAACAAACACACCATTTTAGCTATGCTGGTACAGATAAATCATTCAGCTAATAATTGTGTTATTAAAAAAAATAAAAAATCACAACTATGTGCTTGGGTTTTTTCCCAGTTTAAAGTGATGTATGCTGGTGTGACAAATGTGGATAATTTGTTAATTTGTGACCGCTTTTTATTACATTATTTTACTTATTGTTGTGGCCTAAATTCATAAATACCCTTAAGTGACAGACTGAAATTTGTGGCATTTGGTATCCTTATAAAGTAGGGTTGGAAAAGATGCACTATGTTCTTTCTGCATCAGGTGAGTCAGGAAAATCACCTATAAAAAGTAAGGGAAGAAGGAGTTTCCTAATTTCCATTTATAGGCAGACATGCATTGCGAGTAGTCCTGGGGCGAAAGACTTGAGGGTACTGGTGGTTGAAAATGGGGGGTGAGCTTGAAATATGCACTTGCAACCCGAAAAGCCAACTGTGTGTTCAGCTACATCACAAGAAGCATGACCAGAGGTTAAGGGAGGTGTTTCTGACCCTCTGCTCTGCTCTGCTGAAACCTCAGCTGGAGCTCTGTGTTCCACTCTGGGTCCATAAAATAAGAAAGATGTGTATCTGCTGGAAGACATCCACAGGAGGCCATGAGCATAGCCAGGGCTGGAGTGCCTCTTCCGTGCGGAAAGGCTGAGAGCTGGTGTGGCTCAACTTGGAGAAGGTTGTGTCAAGATCTTAGAGCAGGTTTTCAATACTTTTTAGTATTTTTCAAGTACTTTTCAAGACTTTTTAGTAGGGCCTGTAGCTATAGGATGAGGTGTAGTGGTTTCAAACTAAAACAGGATATATTGAAACTAAAGACAATTTTTTTTTTTTTTTTTTTTTTTTTTTTTTTTTTTTTTTTTTTTTTTTTTTTTTTTTTTTTTGCAATGAAGTGGATGACACACTGGAATGGTTTGCCCAGAGAGATTCTGGATGTCACATTGCTGGAAATATTCAAGGTCAGATTGGATGGGGCTTTGAGCATAGCTGGAGATGTCCGTGCTCATGTCCCTGTCCCTGTCCCTGTCCTGCAGGACCTTGAAAGGTCTCTTCCAATGCAAATGATTCTACAATTCCATGATTCTGTGAAAAGATTAATATTGAAGATATATGTTGAAAATATTCTTGCTGGAGTTCCAGAGAGACTTGTCCTCAGAGCCACAATACTAAGCTGAATCTCTATGTATATTTTTCAGTGACTTCTCTCTATATGAATTTTAAGTCCAGTCTGTTTCAAAAACATTCCATGAACTTCCCAATTTCCAATTTCACATCGTATATCCCATGTAGCTTCTAAGTTAAACCCTGCAACAGCAATGTGAGGAGATAGCTGATGCATACTCTGCACTTTGCTGACTGCTCTAAGTAAACACATATTTTTGTTAAATATTTTTAATTATTTAAAAGGAAGCATATTATTTAATCATTCTTTCTGTGTCTGTGAAGGGACACTGGGATTTTCTCTGTAAAGCAGCTTCCTGGAGCTAGATTCAGATAAACCTACAGCTTCCACAGCAGATAATTCCAGTTAGCTCTCTCTCCTTAACACTTCAGTAACCATTTCTAGAGGGCCTGCATGCTGAGCAGAAGTTTCCTCACTAAAATAAAAGAGAATGCAGGAAATTGGGGCTGAGTGTGGGGTGAAGTGTTTGTTGTAGTCATAACTATTTTCTTAGCGAGAGGTACCCAAAGTGCCTTGAAGTCATACCTTGGTGATTGAGGCAGGCACTGGCAAGATTAGAGCTTGGGCATTAATAGAAGTCAGCCTGTGCCAGTGCTCTGGCAAATAGGCTAACGTGAAAAAAGGCACCTCTATTCTTGAGGTATCCTCAAAGTTGTTGCCTATTTCTTATTACATTATTTTTGAGAAAACGGCATCAACTCAAAGAAAAAAATTCCAGTCTCTATGTTCCAGTTTATTTATTTCACTTGGGAAGGTTTTTTTTTTTTTCAAATTTAAATTATTTGTATCAAATAGGGAAACTATGCAAATATACTGAATCTAGATCTAGACATGACTCAAAAATACAGTCGCAATGGGAAATATCACAGATGTTCTACTAGTCAGGTAAAATTCAGCAATACAAAAATGATTGCTGAAAGAAAATAATTTCTTGTTTATAATAAGGTCTAAAATATATCATTCCTGGAAACCTTCTTTTTGCTGGAGGAAATAGCTAGAGAAAATCCTTCTGGGGTTTATCAGATTCTTTCTTATTGTGTCTCCATCAGGAACTTACAAGGATAGAGTTAGTCTTTATTTTTAATTCACCTTTTCTTCACATTGAGGAGACAAACCCCTGGATATTCCTAAACTGTGCTGATGCATGCACTTGTATTTGTTGCCTATATAGGATTCCAGAGATGAAACTGTATGAAGATGTCAACTAGCAGCACGTGATTTGTTTGGACAAAAGTTTTGATGACTGAACCATTCTTTATTTCCAAATGAAATGTGGGACATGAGTGATACCCTGGGAGGTGTGCTAATGCTGAAATAGGACAGATGAGTATGGCCAGTGAGCACAGCATTACCATAAAACCGCTGCGGTCCACAAATGGGAAATATAAACCAGCAAAATAGGTTTTCATGTTAATTAGGAAAAAGAAACCAAACCAGATATTTTAAATATTTATTTGTCAGACTGGGATAACAGCCTTTATAGAGCACAATTTGCATAAGTTCTCAAGATACATCCTGTATACAATCACAAAACCATGGCATGGATTTATACATAAAGTGAAAACTGGGACAGATTTACAAGCATTTTTATACAATTCTCATACTGCTTTTGTTTCAGTTTTTACAACTTTTAGAACAAGTCTGTTTTGTTGTTTGTTTTTTTTTTTCCTGATGATTCTGGAAGCAAAATGAAAATTAAAAGAATTTCAAACCAAAATGAGTATCAAGAAACCACCACCTATGCATGCAACATTCACTGTGGAAACATTACATTTGCCCAAGGACTATTCTTTTTTTTTTTTGTTGCTTTTGCAGGTTTTTTTGGTGTTTTTTGGATTTTTTTAAACGTTGTGTCTGCTGTACACGTTGTCCATAGCATGACAGCACACACATTAGTCAGCCATTGTTGAGCACCTGAGCACGTCACTGAACATCAATAAGATACAATCAAATAAGGACACACTCACATGCTTGGATGTCAAATGGACTTAATAATTTAAACTCAGTTTGTTTTACAAAAATGTATACTTATTTACAGGGTAACAAATTAAGAAAATGACTCTCGTCAAATCATCTAGTTTTAATTATGGATATCTATATATATTATAACTTTTGAGCTCATCAATATATCTGCTTATTAATTTTTTTTCAAAATAATAAAACAGAACATATAGGAAACATTAAAATGTTTCTTATGATTTAAAGAGAGAGTATCCGGTTTCACTTATTCTTTCTATTTTCCTTCTAAAGGCAACATGTATTTATAAAGAGCAATTCATCCTACATGTCAGGTGCACTGAAAATTCACAAGGCATGTAGGACTAGAGTTTAAATATAATGTAGGTGGATACTTATGCTAAATTTCCTCTGTTTCATTACCTTTATAAGTTACACTCACACAAATTTTCTCTGCTATTCACATAGGTATGTACATATCTAGATATATACTCAAATAATGAATCTGGGACATTCAACATCATAGCAATGAAAATAAACTAGTTAAAAATAGTGTCAGTTATGATTCAAATAATAATTTAAAAAAATACTCTTAACATCTTTATGATATCTCCATGAAACTAAATCCTAATTAAATAATCTCTATTGGGCTCACACTTGCTTACAATATAATAGATGTCTTCTTTTTCTTCATCATCATCCTCAAAGTATGAATCAATATCAGCTGGTTACCAGCTACCATATCCCACAACTTAACCATGCAAACATCCAGCATCCAGAAAAATAACTCAGATATTTCCTAGGTCTTGATTTAAAGCCAGTTCAAGTCAACAGATTGGTTGTTGTTGACTTTAACTGGTTTTTGTTTCTTCCACAGGATCCATGTAATGTAAAATCATGGGTAATAATAAAGAAGCAGCACTCATTGCCCCTGGATACTATCCCTTTAAAGTGTAATGATAAAGAACTAGCTCAACATTCATCATAGAAACTCTCATGTCTAGTTTTAACCTAGGAAAAAATAATGTGGCTGTTTGCTGCTCATTGTATGCATACTAATAATAATGATAATGTTATAAATCCCTGTCATTTGTAAACACACACACTGTGCTTTTGCTCATTTTTCAGCTTGTTTCCACTATACAAGGCCTTGAACTAAGAAGCAGCTTCAATTTCTGTTGTCTCAGCAGATTTATGAATTAAAAATGTTAAAATGCCTCTGCTATTGCCTCCCTGCAATATGTATCTTCAAAGCAATCATAGAAATGTGTGAACTCATTAATAATCAATCACTCAGAAATTATAAAAGCTGTTGCCACATCTAAGCACTTTTGGCCAGATAAAAGAAACAAAAAATTAATGAGAGAAAAGCAAAAAAAAAAGTAATATACTGAGATATATACAAAAAAGGTAAAAAAATACTAATAGTCCTTGTTTGATTATTTTTTTAAAAAACATTGTCACGAGAGTTTTTCCTGACTTCATTCATAAAACAAACAAACAACAAAAGGAAAGAAACTATGCATTCAAACATGAATCTGTGTTGCATAGAGTGATTTCAGTACAACCTAGAAATTTGGTCAAAAAAGGAACTTGGCACACTTTGGTAACATTCTCTGACCTCTGAATGATGCTGCCTCAGAAAGCCAAGTGTGTGGGCCCAGGTGTCACACACGCCCACCCCGGGTGACACTGAAGGAGCCCAGTCCTTGCTGCAGCTGGCCAAGGCAGTGCCATGTTCCTCACAAACTCTACTCTTTGTGTTTCATGACAGGAGTCCAAAACTGCCGTTTCAACATGCAGAAACATTTTGAGTGTTGTTCAGAGAACCAAAGATGCTTGAATTAAACCAGTTGCCGACAGCTGGTTAGCCTCAAAGGTTCCCTACAGCCGCAGCTACACCACCCAACAAAAGTATTCAACGAAAATATTGCCCACATTTGTATGTGTGTGAGAGCAAAGCATGCCTGTCCACTTTCTCAATTAAGAATGATGATTACAGGCTTCTGGTAAGGCTGCAAGATACTGCTTGTTCCTCTCAGAAATCTCCATAGCAACTACCAGTGTGACTTGCTGCCTTTTTAGCAAATCTTAGCAAGAACAAAATCACCAGCAGTTTGCACAAAATTGCACACCTCATGGCTTACACTTCACACAGAATTTTCTGGGGGGTCTTTTTTCAAAGTACAAACACAGTATAGTCATCAGGAATGCAATATAACCCACCAAGAGAGCGACACATATGTCAAATGCATCCACACAGGATTTTTTGGTTCAATTGGGGATTTTTTCTGTGAAGTATTTTCTTATAAAAACATACACAACATCAAAACATATTGAATTTTTACAATAACTCCAGAGGATTGTTCTCAAAATATATGAGAGGTAGGGTATACATATACTGGTGAAAGCATAAAATTCAACATTAAAGCACACATCCTACTTCCACTGTCAGTGATGTTGTGTTTTTAAGATAGCTGATAAGATTTTGGTAAGATTGCTCTGCTTGCAACTTAAGCAGGCTACCAGCAGATTATGAACAACAGGAGTTTCCTTAGTGTGTGTATCATTAATATAATCTGTATGTTTATTCTCATATCCCTGTTCCATGCTGATATTTTAAGTTGATAAAATAAACCAAAAACTGCATGTGGGAAGAGTCACCAGATTAAATGGTGTAGCTTTTTCACAGTCAATCCAGTTGTTTAATAACCTAAGCTTTATTTTTCCTTTTTTTAAAATGCATATAATATTTTCCAGAAGAATATTTTCAGCTGGCCTTGCACAACCTGTGGAAGTGTACTACATATATTCAGAAAATATAAGACAATGTACATTAAATAATTTAATGAAAATTAAAAAGTCTTTTTTGGGCAAGAAATAAATGTCTGACGTGCAAAAATTTGGTCATTTTCTTTTTAAGTATGCGAAGGTAATGAGATCATATTTCCAGGGAAACTACTTTTTATTGAAGCTGTGAAATATTAAATTACTTCTGAGTAACATGGGAGTTAGTACCATTGATTCTTCGGTTTTATTGGAATCGTTACACTTTTAGGAATGGGAGAAAAAGCTCTCCTTTCTTCAAACATGGTACAAGGGAAAATATAACAACCAGCCTAAGCCATGCCAGGCAGTAGTTTCTTCCCAAGTGAGCGAACTGCTTGGCTTCAAACCCTGGACAGGGGCACTTCAAGCACGGAAGTGCTGACACAGCCTTAAAAAGTTGCAAGTTACCTTCTTGTTTACTTCTGTCCTAACCCAGAAGCCATGCTGCTGAGTGGATTATCCTCAGACATTCACCTGAGATTGCAAGAGGATATTTTTAATTCTAATGCAGCAGCACCCAGTCAGGAACTGCCCTGCTGTGCCTCCCCCTTCGATTTCAAGTGTGTCACTAGTGTTGATACAGAGCCCTGCGTTGAGAGAGTCAGTGTTGGCGTGGTGGGGCTGCTGCTCCAAGGTGCCCACAAAATAGCCTGGAATTCATTGTCTCTCTGCACTTTCAGAACAAGACTGGTTGCTGAAAATTGTAAGGACTAGTTGAAATAACTGCTTTAGTCCCAGTGCTTAAGTCTTTTCAATCTCAAACTGATTTAGACCTTCTGATTCAAAGGGTGGGTGAAGTACAGTGTCACTGACATTGAAACAGCATTTTTTCTTTCTGATGCAGTGAGGTTTATAACCTGCCTCTTCTCTTTAAAACCACATCCCAAATTATAGACCATTCATATAATTTTATTCATTATATTCTAGGAGAGTGGTTTATATCCATTGTTAACACACAGAAACAAATGAAACAATCAGATTTGATTCTCCACAGCATAGTTTTTGAAGGAAAAAGAAAGAAGGAAAAAAGTAATGTAAAATAACATTACCACTCTTGCAAACACCTTGCAGTTTGTGTCGAGTGGCGTAATCTCACTACAGCAAATTATCAGAGATCCTAAGGTGCAGAGGAGCAAGTTTTGCACTTTTGATAAGTGAGATTTGGAAAGTCAGTCACCCTAGGTGCTTTTGCATAAAATGATCTCCTTCTGGTTGCACAGAAAACCAGACTGCACTTCCCATCACACTCCTCCAGCTGCAGCCGAGCTCTGCGTTAGCACCTGCCTCCAGCCTTCATCATTTCTTTCACTGTTTCTCTCTTCACAAAGAGTCCAACAACGTCGAGCCCTCATATCAGTCTTCTTTTCTAACAGCCTCACTTTAACTTCTGGGCCCAGATTTTCTTCTTCTTTTGCTGTGTTTTGCAGCAAAAATAAGTGTACTAGCCCTCATTTAAGTGTGCTTTGTAGCCCAGAGACTGCTCTTTTCTACTTTGTATTCTGAAAGACTAGCTAAACACAATGATATCAAACTATATTCTTGAAGTAATGCTGTTTAGAGCAGACTCTGCAGGTTTTGTGCCCTAAGCAGGCAGCTCTGCTCAGTGTGTTTGTGTGGAGCTGACCAACAGTTTGTGCCAGTTTACAATTCTTTTCCTTAGATCCACTTTGTCAAGCCAGATATAAGCTTCCCCAATCAGTGTCTTTTTCATAAACTTCCCTCCATTGGAGACAAGCAGAATCTGTGAAAATAATAATAATAACAATAATAATAAATGAGAATAATTTATCAATGTGTATAGTGACATAATGCTAGCAAAACATGGAAGATTCAGAAATGTTGAGCTCAAATATGCTACACACAGAAAAGAAACTCTGATCATAACTTTTTTTATCTAGAGTCAACTTTCCCTTCACAAAAGCCCTGTGAAAACGGAATCTTCTCCCCTTTCTGTTTCATTATCATGATATGTAGCAATTAGAAGATGACAATCTTGAA
The DNA here is from genome assembly GCA_036630365.1 of Acanthiza pusilla. NCBI lineage: Eukaryota > Metazoa > Chordata > Aves > Passeriformes > Acanthizidae > Acanthiza > Acanthiza pusilla. Next base: position 43,888,599 of record JAXCHO010000079.1, read on the forward strand.
TGTTGATGAGCAGCTTGTCCACCTGCTGATTACCAAATATGAGCAGAAGGTCGTTTTAAGTTACGAGATCAAGCTTTGTGCAGGTGAAGCACTAGTTCTTGTTACATCTGTGGAAGTCAGATGCAGACTGGATGTTCAAGGCTCTCCATGATATCCAGCCACATATTTTCCAGCTGAAGAGGTTTGTTCCATACAAAAAAATCCACTTTTCTGAAGGGCTTGTCTTATTCTGTGGATCTATATGTTCATTATACATGTTTCTAAGAAAAATGTGTTTGGGAATATGTATACTTCAGGGCCTGAGTTATAGTTACACATTCAGGAAAATTTTAAGATTTCTTAATTATTGAGTAACTGAATTAACAAGCACAATGTTTGGTTTTTTTTTTTTAATTTAAATTGGCATCCTAACTTCTTCAAAAAGAGAAAGAAGTAATGAAAATTAGTATTTCCATGACAGGATTAGCAGCAGGTTTCTGATATTCACAGTTACTGAGCAGACCTCAATGAGCAACAAGCAAGGGAGGTAACTGACAACAGGAGAAGGCTGTCCCTCTTTGTGTGAACCAGCAGGAGAGAATATAGGGCATTTTGTTGTTTAGTTTCAAAGATCTCGGCTAGAAGTAACAGAACTCAAGGATTCTGTACTCTGCTGAAACCACATGGCAATATACATGTAACAGAACTGTAGAATAACTGGAACTTCCTGTAATCAAGGACTTCAACATTTTTAAAAATTTTCCATTTTGATTTGGGAAACAAAGCAAAAATTCAAACTTTTCAGCACAAATAAGATTTTAATTAATTTTTCAAAAGGGACAAACGGGTTTTCCTGAATAGGCTTCCTACCTCCTTGTCCAGTTTTGCTACCAATTGGCAAGTAAGATATGTACCAGGACAGCTTAGACACCTAATGGCTGTTAGTCAACAGGTTTGAGGAGGGAAAACTCAGGCACTGAACGTTTAGGAAACTCCATTCATCAGAAAACCTGTCCTTGAGGAAAATCGGCAGCCTGCATCCACTGCTGATGTCTTTCTAGGTGCCTAGGTTTGGTGTTTGCTGAAGAATGGACTGCCCAGAAGCTGGAAAGCCAAACCAGAACATCTGTGAATTACATTCTTCTGGGTTTTTCTGATTAGCCTCGCATAGGAAATTATGTATTTCTAATTGCAGTGAGCCAGGAGCCAGAAGCTTAGTGCTTTCCAGAAGGGTCCCAGGTGAGTTGCCAAGGAACAGGGAAATCAGAGAACCGAGGGAAAAACTGCCCGGGCTGAGGAAAGTGCCTGTCTGAAAGCTCTCAAAATGTTTTCCTCAGAATGTCCTCATTCTGATACATCAACAGTTTTGGGACAGAAAAAAATTTATCCAATTTTTTTGTTACTTCTGTCCTTGATCCTTCTCCCTACTCCTCCCAAGTGGAACCCTATCTATCTTCTCTAGATAGAGAATGCTATCTGCTCCAGACCTTAAATTCCAGTCTTGCTATCCTGAATCAGCTAGTCTTAGTTTCTAAAGTGCAGGGCTTTTTTGGTTTTTATTTATTCCCAATACTCTGTACTAGACAATTCAAGGTTTTCTTTTCTTTTTTTTTTTTTTTCCCTCCTCAACAGCCTATGGACCCATTTTTATGGCTAATATTCACAGCTCTTGCTGATGATTTTTAGAATGCAGTCCCTTGTCTTAATTTCTGCCTTTGGTTGGTTCTTATAGCTCTTTACGTTGTACCTTCTCTTATTATCACATTTGATCTCATCTTACTCCCTCTCTCTGATCTTATTTTCTCCCATCATCTTCCAGTTCCATTTTTGTTCTGTAAATTCTGATTTTGCTTCATTTCCTTCTCCTCCAAATCTCTTTTGACTGTGTCCATCTCTTTGGCCTTAAATGTTCATTACTCAAATTCAGCATTCAAATCACCCAGCTTCGTGCTTTGCCATAGGAACAAATTGACTGTTAAAGCTTGAAGAGCACATAAAAACAGATGCACTGAGTCAGATTACAGCTCTCTCCAAGCAAATATTTTGCTTCCAAAAGTGCAGAGGGCAGTGTATAAAGCAGAATATAAGAACAAAGCAATTAAGTAGTGACACTCTCTCAAAATACCTACTAAGATCTGTGGACCATTGACTTACTGACTCACAGGCAGTAAGTTTGGATTTAACAGAATTTGATGTCTTTCATCCATAAACTTCTATCATTTTCTCCAGTTACTTTTTCTGTGAAAATATTAAGCATTTGTAATGTATAAAGACAATATATTTTACAGCTCAAACTCCAATTTTCATGAAGCAGAAACACTTTTTCTTTGTTTTAAACTTATTCCTTGATACTTTTACACGATACTTTTACAGCCTTTATTCTTTTTCTTAGCTCTGATGTGCAGCATCAGCACATATCATAGAATCATAAAATCATAGAATATGCTGAGTTTAAAGACATCAGTTAGGCTCATGGAGTTCAACTCCTGGCCCTGTGCAGGACAGCCCCAACAATCACACCATGTGTCTGAGAGTATTGTCCAAATGTTTCTTGAGCTCTCTCAGGTTTGCTGTTGTGACCACTTCCCTGGCAGCCTGTTCCAGTGCTCAACCACCAGATGAAAAACTTTCACCTATTTCAATATTCAACCGAAACCTTCCCTGACAGCTTCAGGCCATTTCCTCAAGTTCTGTCACTGATGACAACATGAACACATCAGTGCCTGCCCTTGTGCTTCCTTCCCCTCATGATGGTGTTGAAGAATGAAATGAGGTCTCCCCTCAGTCTTGTCTTGTCTTTATATCACAGAATTCCAGAGGAAATGTTGTCAAGTCTCAGGTTTGCTGTTCCTATGGATATGTTCCTCACTATCTCCTGCCTTAAAACTTGATGGATTATTTTTTTCCATAGGACTCTGAATTCTTCTTTACTGGTTTCTGCTTCAACCACTGGAAGTAAATTTATTACAGGAGCTCTTAAACTTTGGCAAGACTTTATTGATCACTTTGGATTTTCCCAGGAAATACAAATTCTTAAATAGCCTTTTATTGAGTCTATTGAAACACTAAGATTTTAGGACACCTTAGCACACAAAAGTCAGTATCTGTTTTTGGGGGTCTTGTTTTCTGAGTGACATCCATTTTGAGTGGAATGTTAATGATACAAGCAGTAAGCCTAATGTAAGCACTTAGATAATCCAGACTAACTTTAGTCACCAAAATGTCTTATTCAGGCTGGTCTGACAGATTTAAAGGTACATTAAGGGGTTGCTGATATGCCCAACAGTTCCTTCCACTCACTTTTAAGATTGACGTGCAGGTACCCCTTGAATTGCTTATCCCTCTCCACTGACTAGAGCAAGCCTGAATATCTGGCTTATACTTGCTATCTCCTAATGTGAAAATAAATGAAGGTAGACAAATTGAATCCAACCTGTATAAAAAAAAGCAAGTCTGGCCATAAGACCAAATCTGTCTAAGCAACTAAAACACAGGAGAGGGAGTGTTCCTGAACCAGTTCCATGCATCATTTGATGTCTCACAGACTGACAAAAAGTCAACTCCATTACAAATGTACCAGAGAATATCTGTCTTGGCATAATCAGTAATTCTCAGTGTCTGAGATTATGACTGTTGTGTCTAATTCTAGGTACCACAACTTTTAAAGAAGTTGGAGAACTGGAGAGAATGATCAAATGATTAGGCACTTAGGCAAAAGAACATGTCAAAGAAATTTGGTTGACTTAGCCTAGAAAAGTAGAGAGGAGAGATAACAGCCTTTCAATGTAACCCCCCTTTTTTTAAAATTAAAAAAGAAAGCGGATCAGTTTTGCTCTGTACTTTGTGAGGATACTTAAGGATAAATGAGCTTAATTTAAAAATATGACATATTTAATTTTGATATTGCACTAAACTTTCTAAACATGTAGAAAATTATTCTTGGAAGGCATGTAGAACTCCCCTCTCTGGGGGATTTTAAGAACAGATCAAGTCTAAAATTTTCAGGCCTGAGCTATAAATACCCTTCCTCAATGTGGTGTGATGGAGAAATCCATCTTTTAATGTCTCCTCTAGCCTGATATTTCCATTATTATATAACTGTGTTACTTTGTAGTTTTTTTCTTTTCAGCAAACAACTGGGGTAGAAGATTGAGCTGAAATGCCCACAGCACAGCACAGATAACATCCAAAATTAGGATTTAATAAAATGCAAAATTACCTGAAGAGAATGCCCAGCAGGACTCAAGCTAAATCTAAATGTTTCATTGAATGAAGGCTCTCGGTCGTGCCTGCATACCCTGGTTTTCTTCTTAATTACTCTCTTTTGGGTAGAGATATTGACAACATAGAGCTTCACATACAGGTCTGGGGAAGAATAGTTCAATGAGTTAAATACAAAAGCTTTTAAATAATCATTGTTGTTAACAATTTCAACAGAGGGGAATTTTTGTGAAAAAAAAAATTTTACAATGTCATATTCTATTCTCGTTCACATGGTGTAGAAATGAAGCCACCCAACTAAATCCAAGAGAATTACTTTGTGTTTGCAATGGTATCATTAAAGGAACAAATACCTTCATGTCTTTATCTATGTGTGAAAATATTATTATGAACATGAAATTTTAGTTTTTAAAAACCTTTTTCACAAAAATACAATTCCCTACTTTTTAAGACTGTTCTTTGATAACCTAGGGATTTATAATTTTCACTAAAGTTAAAAATGGATTAATTTTTAAAAATAAAAAGTGAATTAAAAAGAGGATTAACTTCTGAGAGTTAATTTGCTTCTATGAAATGTTTTTACTTTCATTAAATTTGCTTATAGGAGAAAAGAAGCACTTCAAAAAGAATCCTGTGGAATATGTCATCCTGGCTAAGAAGCAATTTTCTTTTCCATTTTAGTGATGATGTTAAATGATTTCAGATACAAACTACTTAATGTTTTCAAAGTATTATGAAGCTGTTTTCTTTGTGATACCTGGTAGATGATCTGGAGATTTAAATTTGTATGTGATATTTCTGCACTGGAGGATTTCTACTATCAGCTGTTCTCCATCTGTCTTCATTTCCTTCTTTAATGCAATCTTGATTTCACCCATAACCTGTGTTTTACCTGGAAAAGCAGAAAAAGCAACCCTCATTAATGTAAAAGGAAACTGAATGAATCTTTCTAACTTGAAGAGAAGTAGAAATTTCTAGGGTTTTTTGTTTTGTTTTTTGTTGGTTTTGGTTTTGGGGATTTTTGTTTGGTTGGTTTTGTTTGTTTCTTTTTAATGTGGGATTTGATTTTAGTTGTTTTTTTTCTTATCGTTTTTATAGCTATACTTTTTTTAGTCAGGAGTGTAGGGATAACGTATAGCTCGGATGAGCAAGTGGTGGGTACACGCAGTACACTTCTATAACTAGATTACATGCTTCAGAATGTATTTGCCTCAGTGGAACTTTTTTTCCCAAGAACAGAGATTTCTCTAGGAGTCAATGCAAGTCACATAACGGTCACTGCAATTCACCTTTTCAGAAACATTTACTACAAGATTCTGAAGTTATCTTGTTAAAAAAAAAAAAAAAAGATAAGAAAAGAAGAAAGGGAACATTCAATATAGTATTGAAAGTAAGATATTCAAAGGCAATGAAGTAAAGCTGGTGAAGTCAGCATTTCATTTCACCTTCCTACATACATGGAGCAATATCATTCACACAGTTTAAAGGGAAGTGCTTACAGTGACCTTTCAAAGTAAAGATAATTTCCCTACTTAAGTGGGCAGAAATACAGGCCCATTATTTCTACATTTTATGGATTTCTCTCTAAATCAGTTCAGAGATGGAGAGAAGACACAGAAGGAAATATAGACAAAGTTATTTTGCCTTTCCTCTGCCTGTCCTCCCACAAGGCTTTACAGAAGCCAGGCAGAGTGGAGCAGGGCTACATCTAAATGCGTATGGTGGTGGGAGCAGAGCGTCCTCAGCTCAGTGTAATAACATCGTGTCAGAGTGAGGGTTGTGCTTCTCTATCTCTTGACCTGCTACTGAAAATATTGTTCCACTTCCCTCTTCTCTTTAGCCATTAGTTCAAAAGAAACCAAACCATAAAGCCCCTGGGATTCTTTATTACCTAGTTTCTGGTGCCGGCAGGCTGGAGTTTTAACACATTACTGGAAATGTTAGAAGCCTGTGCCAGATGTGGTAAGGTGCAAAGAAATTCTGCAGAAAGTAAACAATTATAATGCACCTGTAGAAGGTTCTCAATTAAAGAGTATTAAGTTGCCAAGTGGCATGAAGAGATTACTTCTTGTATCACAAATGTATAACCATATTTGAATAACCACCCCTAAAAATGACAGCTGCTGTTTCGCAGATGTCAATTCTAATTTTTTTTCCTGTTTTTTCTACTTAAAATAGTTTTTATTCATAGCTGGGCCCCCAATGCTTCTCACAAACTGGAGCTGGAATTTAACTTAGTTACAGTCCTTAACAAATTTGTAATTCAGCTTCAGCTGTGTCAGCATTTCACCTATCGTTTGTAAGGTGGAAGAGGACCTGTTATGAGGTAAGAGATTCACAATATTTAATTATAAAAAAAAGAATTACTATAAGTTTGATTATGAAATAGTACCATCTTTCTCTCTGCTATAGGGTTATGCAAAGACAATGAATCCTTCATCTTGTAATGGCAGCAGAAAAGATCATTGGTGGCTGGGATTAAAGAAGGAATGGCCAGCAGTGCCTCTGTTGTTATTCATTAATCTGTTATAATGTCCTTTTCCTGGAACATGTTGAATTCCCATGGGGCCTATCTTTGTTAAACTGTGGATTTTGAATGACTTAAAAGAGATACAAGACAAAATTATAATGCTTCCTTTTCTCTGTAGATAAAATTCCCAAACCATCAATGAAGACCTGACACATCTTAAAAGTGTTGTTTAAATCTGAATTTGTGATCAGTATTGGTTCTTGCACTGACACCAATCCTTGATCATGAGAAAAGCCCACCATGGACAGCTGTAGGACAAACCTAATATTAGTTTCAGGCAATCTTTAGTAAATCACAATTTTTTTCTGGAAAATGTACTTGGCTTCTTTATTCCATCTCTGTCCTTTAAGCTCTGTTTACATTAGTTGTAAGGACCTCCACTTGATTGCTTTAGTACCTCTTTTTTCACTTAGGTGTGCATTGAACTTCAGATGAGGTGTTTTGGATTCCACTTGTGATGCTGTGAGCCAGAAAAAAAGGATAAATGCTTCCAGTAAATTATGTTTGAATATTTCAACACCATTTCTCAGCATCTGGAAATTTTCCATGGAGTGTTCTATATCCCCAGATACTCTTTAGGACAAACAATCCTGCTTCAGTATTTAAGCCTCATCTGTGGGGAAAACAATGACCAACAGCTGCAAGCACATGAAGCATAATAACTTTCTTGTGCCTCCATACTAATTTTCATTTTTCCCACAGCATGAGTGAACAAGCCTTAACACCAGCGTTATGAAACATTGCACTAAAATAAATCATCACTTCAGAACCCACTAGAATTTTGTAGGCTCAGAAGAGATTCCTGTTCCTTCTATTACTTAGCTTTTCCCCCTTTCTCATATATGTTCATTACATCTTTCCTTTGATGGGTGTGCAAGAATAGAGCAGACGTGCCTCTTTTTGTGGAGTTGATTCTTTAAATGAAAATGAGATAGAGTGAAGGGAATGTTTAATAGTGAACCAAGAGCTGGTGAATGTTCACAGTGAGCTGAGATGGACATGAATGTTCCTTGCTGTGACAGAAATAAATTTCCTCAGGGTGTCATGGAATTGGATAGCCCGAAGGGTTGCATTGGTGGGAATAAATTAAAATATAGCACTCAGTCACAAAATTTTGCATTCTTATATAAGTTTAGGAAACATCAGTCATAAATGATGTGAGAATGGAACTGGTTGCAGGTATCTTGGTACACTGGATGATGATAAATGCTACAATGCAACTCTGAAAAGAAACTATACTGCATATCTTTTTTAAAAAGTACTAATATGGTTTTCCAAGAAAGTGGAAAATAAATTTTAACTTGAGTAGTAACATTTTCCTCAATAAAAGTGATTTTCAGATGAAAGAGGTGCAAGACAGGATTATCACAGTGGCAAGATCTATATAGTAAAGCACTAAAAAAATTACTGTCTAATTTAGCTTAGGAAACAAGGAGTGGAAAAAAGACGTTCTACAACCATATGCTAGGGTAAAAATTGAGACGGATAAGATATTTCAGCTGAAGTAGTGTGATATTTTACCTGTTTTATATATATCAAATGCACACTTGCTGAGGTACCACAAGAGGACCACAGTCAAGCACAGCATTGTGTTCACTTTTGCAACATGCCAGCTGTAGGCAACCAATGCTCAAATATATATATATCTATACATATGATTAAATGCATCCATGGTTTTTTTTTAACGACTGCACACCTCTTTTTAGGGGCTATATTTACTAATAATGCATTAACAGTTAAAAGGTGGTGGTTATTAACTAAATTGCTGCAAGGCATTTGAGAAGTCAAGGGGTTTGAATTTGCTATGGTGATGGCAACACCAAAGCTGTTGTTCTTGTAGAGCTGTAACACTCTGCATTGTGAAAGGTTAATTAGTTTTGCTATTAGTTTTAATTGACTGCTGCTGTAAATCACAGGATGTGTCATCTGCACTGTTGTCATTTCCAGAGATTGATAAGTACGGATTGTGCTCCCATTCCTTTTTAATCAAATGCCTGCTGTCAAACAGAATTACCCAAGACAGAAGTAAGTAGTTTCCTCCCATCACTCCATTTTATCAAGGCTAATTCAGCAATGCATTAAATGAGCAAGTAAAGCTCACTGGAGAATGGCAAGAATTTTAGTCAGTTCAATTGTCTAAATGTAAAGTTCTGAGATAATTTGCACTTTTATCTTAGAATAAGTTGAATTGATTTCTGAGGTTGACTATGTCTTTTCACATAGATGGATAATGTATGAGTAGGTTAAATTTGGAAATTTAAATATGAGATGCCTAAATGCTGCTACTTGATAAACATCATACTTGAGTAATTTCCTGAATGGATGCCAGATGGCCAGAAAACAGAACCAGGAAAATACATAAACTGACATTTCGTTTCATGATTGTGTATAAATTGATATGGGCTCCTTCTGTCCCAGAAGAGTGACTGGGGGGTGATACAGTGGTGGAAATAAACATAAAACACAAGGAGAAAAAATATGAGCAAGTATTTCCGAGCATTTTTCTTTCCAAATGAGGTTTACAGATGAAATTATTGTTTACAAAATAGGTAGGAAATGCTCTTCTGGAGCTTTAGGAGTCAAACACTTTATAGTGAAAGACTTTAAATCAGAGGAAGGTCCTTCCAAACAGCTTCCAGTGATACTGGTTGACTGAAGAGATGATTTCCTTAGGTCTTTATCTGATTTGATACACTGAGAGATTAAATTAATGTACTTCTGAGGGCACTGTACAGTGTTTATTGATAGAATAAAGGTTTGGGGTTTTTTAAATTTACTTTACTACTGTTTGTCTCATAGCTATCTAATGGCTTGGACTTGGATAGTTATCTCTAACATGATCTAATGAGAAATATTATATTCCAGAATGAAGCAACTTGAATACTTTTATGTAGCTGTATTTTTTAAATAAACAAAATCTTATATTCAGTTGTATTAGGGCATGCTTGGAATATTTAGAGAGTTAGAACATATAGTAGCATGTCATAAAATCTAACTATTCTGCGATTCCAATTCAAGTCTTGAAAATTTGATTCAGAAAAAGAAAAAGATACAGCTTAAAATATGAGATGTGATTAAAAAGAACACAAAAACATGTGTTCTGTCACAGTACCCATATTCCTTAGTAGCTTTCTGTGATCTTAGATTTCATCTCTCAGAGATGGAGTTAATAACATCTACTTAGAGTTGTTTGGATTTAGTAACTGGGATTGGGTTTTCTGTGAAGAGAGAGACTTTGATCGTGTAAACATAGACAGGAATTTGGTGTGTGGTCCCAGCAGAAAACACAAAGTCTTAGGAAGGCTGATGAGGACCTTGCCACTGTCAAGAATGTCTCCACAGTAACCCATGAAACTTGTATAGACATAATTTTCTGTCTAGCACAGTGCTGTTGTAGCAAGAAATATGTTTCTGCTGGATTCCTTTAACACCAGAAGTTCATCCCCCAGCAGGCAGCTATGCTTCAGAAAAACAAGATAACATGATCGTATTGCAATAAATAATTCAGTATTACCACAAATAGTAGTCAGCATATATATATATATATATATATATAGAGAGAGAGAGAGAGAGAGTATATATTTTAGAACTAGAGCAAAACAACTCCAAGTGAAGGTAAAGCAGAAGTATTCAGTACAATTTTAAAAGTTAAAGAAATCAAGAAGTTAAAATACCAGCCAAAGCCTTCCAGTCTTTCTTTGGGCAAATCTTTCTCTCTCCTTTTGTTGTGTTTTGTTTATGGTTTTTTTAACCATCATGTAAGTTACTTGCAGTACCAGCTCTATGTATTCATAGTGCCTTGCACCCTCTTGCTGGGACATGAGCTACTGGAAAAGCTGTTGCAAAATAATGATGAATAACCTTTATAAACAATGCTTCCCAACATTTACAGGCTCCAACCTTTTCTGTCCTTTCAATTTTTTTTTTTTTAATCACCATCTTCTTTTTGTCTTTTACCTTTTGCACACATATTTTTTTCTCCATGAAAATTGCCACAGTTTTCTCTTGTAGGCTGGATTTATATTAATTTTTTTTTACAGTAAGAAATCAGACATCTAATACAGTTTTAACTACTACTTCCTCCTGTCTCACAGTGTTTTAAATAGATGTTGGGATTATCACCATAGGTCTATCCCAATAAATATGATGTTGAATATAGGCATATTCTGAAATTTGCTGCTCCTCTTGTAACTGGATACTCAGTTTGCTCCACTCAGTGCAATCAACTGCTCATGGGACAAACTGAAGCTCAGAGAAAGATTGTATTTATTTACCTCAGCTCTGAAGAGGAACTCCAGCTGTTAAGGGTCCCTATTATGTGTTCAGAGACTTCTCTAATCTGCCTGTGCAAAGGCCAGGTGGCCTTATAAAAGAAGGTCTCAGGTGTTATTTATTCTGTCCCTTACCTGACACAGGTAGGGACAGTGTGTGCAGGCAGCCACTCTCCTCTGAGGTTTCATCTTAAAATATGGCAAACTGAGCTCCACTCCTGACAAATGGCTCCCTCTGGGTCACAGGGATGCTCTGTGGTGGGAGCAGACAGGAACCAAAGGAGCTGCTCTCTTTTTTCCTTCCCTCTCTCTCCCTTGAATTGTTTGCTGCGAGAGCAGGCTATATGTTATGGGATGAGCAAAGAAGGTCTTTCATTAACACCTCCCAGTCTCCTCGGATGCGATGCATGTGCAATCTTGTAGTGGGGAGAGCAGCAGAACTCAGGAACTTTGCTCGCGGCAAACACAATCTACAATTTAGTGGGCAGTGAGGGTGGCTGACTTTGAGGCTCAGGCATATGAACAAGCTGACAGCTTTATGTTGTGATTCTCAGACCTAGCAGGCTCACTGCCGAGAGAAATTTAAGTATACTAGTGCAGAAATTTAGCCTGTATGCCCCAAATCCTTATTTTAAGACAAAACAAAACCATTGTACAAAATATATTTTGAAAACACAGAAAGTCGTTTGCCTGCTGGGATTTTGAGGTGTGGAATATTTCCCAGAAAATAATATAAACTCTGTTCCATTTATTGATCATCATGTGTGTGCTTCCCTTTCAGAGGTTTTATTCATCTTTTTGAAAGAAAAACACAAAAAAACCACAAAAATTAAACCAAACCAAAACTCAATTCTGACTGTACATTGATACCATATGTAAAAACTCATGATCTGAAGTAATATGGTGTGTGGGAAAATAACAGTGATACTTCACAAGATGCTCAAATATGAAATATAAAGACATGTACCAATCCGGTTTCAACCAGCTCTGTTTCTGTTGTGGGAAAACGTTCATGAGGCAGTGGGAAGAGCATAATGAAGGAATAATGTTAGAGGAGGTGAATCTGAGGAAAAAGTTCCACTAGTATCAGAAGTTGGTCTAGCCAGTGATTTAAAGGACAGTGTAGGAGATCAGCAGTATCTTCAGAAAGATTTCTTTTTCCAATATTCCAATATTCTAGCAAGACTTGTCCCTGTACCATAGAGATATTTTAAATAAATGGAGGGAAAATTATGAGACCTGTAAATATCAAATTTAGGTGATTAGAGATTACTCACAGGTTGTTTTCAACGATGAAGATGAACACAGAATACCTGTGTGCATACCCTGGTAGTGCATAGAGATAGAATGGAAATGAGGTGAGGGAGGTAAAAATATTTCCACACCTAACTCATAGTACATCCTACTAAATAGTCTTTTATTTATATGTTCCACTGCTGTGGAAGGGAATTCTTACGTTCTAAACTGATTATTCTATCAACATCCTCTCTGCAATTCCTTCAAATACCAGATTTCCGCAAATTTACCTCTGATTTAGAATTAAAAAACTCATGATAGCGTTAATCATAAAGAAGTGTTTTTGTCTAATGCGAACTCCCTAAATTCTGTAGACAATAGGAATAACACATCTCTAACTTTTCCTTTTTCGGATGGATAAATGCCTTTGGAGGTGCCTGTCTTTTTTCCAGTGATGGTTGAGAGGCAAGTTAACGGCTTTCATTTAGAAAACTGATTTTTAAACAATGAATCTAGGCTAGAATTATCAAAATTAAAATTTGCAGCTCCATAATTTTCCATAAATTTAGTGAGAGTAAGCTATGGTTGGAATTATTCTTGTGATTTTAATTGAACTTCAAAGATAGGTGCAGCCTGGATCTGAAAGGGGAACTATAGTCTCAGAAGGCAAAGCTCTCTTCAACCACCTTTGTTCCCTTTCATCCTCACCATAAATCACTGCCCAAGTCTAAATATATATTCATAGTCTCCACAATTTTAGCATCTTACATAATGAGACATATCAGACGCTGCAGATTCAGCTGCATAAAAGATGGCTTGCCACAGCACATCTGAAATTTTGATGATGAAAGGCACACTTTGCCCTGGCTTTTTGTATAAACAGAAGTTCATACAGGGAGAAGAAGAAAACTCATGTCATACGTACAGAGCAACCTGAACCTTGATTATTTAAGCTTATTCTACTGCTGCTTTACCAAGGAGAAAGTGTGTTATTAAAGGAAGAAAAAATTTGCAAACTGCCTGTAAAAGTCTGAATTTGACATAACCAGAGTTCAAAATTTGCCCAATGCTACAATAATCTTTGTGTAACACAGCATAAATATTTTGTTAAAGTAGGACAACTGAGTCTGCATTCTTCTTCCATGTCAGTATGAGAACAGAAAATAGGTCTCACCTATACAAAAATGGGGAGGATTTTGCTAGATTTATTTAGTTTCTCATTTAAAAGATGACAGATTTAAAGCTACTTTTCCTCTCTCATGGTAAAGACATTTTTTATCTTTTTTTTTTTAGTTTTGATATGCAAGTTTTTAAGAGTTTGACAATATAGTCTGAAATGACAAAAATCCCTTCTGAGGCAGCCTTCACTTTCTGTGTCAAAATAATGAAAAATTTTACACCTTCTCATTCTGAGTATACATATGAAGACGTGAATATCACAACAGATTTATTTATTTATTCCTTGTGTCTACTTGATTTTGAGAAATTAGACATTCTGGCTTGAAACACTAGAAATCCTAGGAAATGGATTAAAGTCCATTTGGCTTATGTTACAATATGATGACATTATAATGGAAATAATATAAGCACTTTAAGGACAGGAAAATTACTCCCATGGATGGTAGCAAGAGATAATAGAAAATGTCCTTAAAGACACAATAAAGAGGATGAAATAATTATAAATATAATTTAGAAGTCTTATGTAGCACAATATCAGAAGGGGGAAAACTAGATTACCAAGTAGGGTTTGCATTTACTGTATTTACTTTTGAAAATCCAAAGAAAGACAAATAATTTGAACTGAATATTTTGTACTTGAGATGTAAATAAACATTCACCAACCCAAATTAAAATACATGGTGTGCTTAGAAAATGTTGTAAGAACAATATATTCCCTAAAAACAACTGCTAAAAATTAAAGCAATGGAACAGAAGTACTTGCAGGTTGCATTTCCAAAAAGTAATTTTCTGTTAGGAAACCTGCTGACCACTCAGAAGAGAGCAGAGTGACATGAAAAGAAAATTTATTTATATAATGTCTGCTGAACTTGTGGGTCAGGCAGAAGCAAAAGCAGTCATAGTGCATTTAACTGTAAACCCAAGAACATGTTGCATAACAGGAACACCTAGGAACTTCTCTATTTGCTTTGGCAGAGGGCTGTTTAAGTAGTGATTTTTTATTCCTTGTAGTGTTTTTGACATATGGTCTAGTGAAAGCAAAAAAAAAATCCAACTTCAAAGGTAGTTGGATAAAATTAGATGCAGGTCTTTAGAGAATTTGTAATATTAGAAAGACGAATAGAAAACCAGTTCAAGGGTAAAATTCTAACATCAGGAGTAGATGTTACCTACACATCTAACACAGTCTTAGTTTTACTAGACAGGCTAAAGTTTTTTAAAAATGTTAATCAAACTGAAAAAAGTACCACTGTTTCCTGACTTAACAGTACACATAATAGTCCATTTTGATATTTTCCCTTTGTCATAAAGCATCCTATCACAAGGATGTACACACAGTGAATAGGACTTGGTATAAGAACCACGAATGATGTGGCTTCGTTTGGAGAGTGACTCATCGAACATTTACTGCACAGACAATAAGCACTGAGCCTGCACTGTTAGTGCAGTGGAACAAGCTGTTTCATTTCACAGCTTGGCCAAGTCATTTATAGCCCACAAAAAAAATTACTTAACACATGGTGGCATATGTAACTCTATAAGGCTTTCTTTGAGAAGGAGGTGGAAGATGGCATTTGTATACACAAATACATCCATACACATACCCAAGCTAACACAATATGTTAGCACTCTTTTGTGTATAAACCTAGTGGGCACACTATCACGATAGCTGCAGATGGAAATTTTTGGTAAGAACGTGCCTATTCACTCCTCACATCATGATTTCCAGATTCCCCCTCAGATTTATACTGCAGCTCTGAGGCACTTCCAGTGAAATATGCTTAAAGTCTTGCTCATACCTCCCTGGAGCTACACACTGGAGAGCACAGCCGTGTGTGCTGCACAGCTTGGGTACCAGAGCAAAGCTTCTGCACTGACTGTTCCTGTGGAAGACAGGTATGCTCTTATATTAATAGATTTTCTTTTGCCTACTTGCGTTACCTGGTGCAGTGGTAGCAGCCCACTGTTGAGATGCTATTTCTCTCTCATTAAATAAGAATGATTACTGAAATTATTGTTGCTAATAGGACTAGTAAGTGTAAGAGTATGAGACATTGCCTATTCTATGTGACAGTAAGAGCTGCGATAATTCTAACAAAGCTCATTGTGAGTAATGTATGAAAGAAAACCAAATCTGACTTCCAGGACCATCAGAGTATTTTGGGGCTGGCTGTAGAGAACCTAGGAAACTTTAGCATAAAAATGAATATTTGTAATCACTACTGGGATTCTACTACCTGCATAATCTTTCCAACAGAGCAATGGAGGATGATCCTTTCCATTAATCAGGATAAATATGGAATTGGCTCAGTCAAAAATAAAAAAACTCGTTAATCCAAATTTTGCTCAGGAGGCATGAACAGAAATGTTCTGCAGAGTTTTCCATAGTATTATGCACAATTCAGAGTTCTACAGCCTGTGGAGGACTGATGCCTGAAAGCATCTTACAGTAACATGGGCATGGTTCCTAAGGTTACCAATCTGGAGAAATATCAATGTACCTTTCAGCTCCTGCCTGTAGTCTCCTGTTATATGCTTTTTTTTTTTTTTTTTTTAAGTTTTTAACCTTCCACCAGAAATCTTTATAGACTAATGTACCTGCTTTTCATTGGAATGCATACTTTACATTTTCCCTTTCATCCAGCACTCAGCAGTGCCATTATTCTTTATTTCATGCAATGCTGATTCCCTCAAGCTGCTATAACAGACATATTCTAAAGCTGGTATTTCATTGCACTGTTGAACTTATATGTATGGCTAAACGCCACAGAGATAAGTTTGAATAAAAAATATTATATAAAAACCTAGAGCAGAAGAAAAAGTACAAGGACAGTAAAGCACTTATGTAAATCCACTCAGAGATTTGTGATTAAGACTGAAAGGATGGAGAGAAAAAGAGAAATGGAAAATGTGTTCCTATTTACAGTGGTCATGAACTGGTAAGAACCACTTAAGTAAATGGAATTATATATAATATAAAAAACAATGGCAAAGGTCAAAATTGTAAGTCCATGTTCCAGGTGGACAAAATGACTCTACAGAGTAGGTTGCAATCTTCTATAGGGGTGAAAATGCCAAAAATGTTCTGAGTTTATGAACATTCATGGGGAATAAGAGAGTTGGTAGAAGTCTCCTCATAAAGAAAGAAGAGCTAGAAATTATGGATTTTAGTAAAACAGAAGGGCCTAATATTCAGTAATGGGAGAATATGATGGACTGGTAGCAGAGATGCAAGGGGAAAAAGATTTAAAATGTAACACTGAAAATTTTCATTATGATCACCTAAAATATTTATTCAGGACTTTTAAGAGAAAAAAACTCAGAGACTGATTCCTCTCAGATGCTGGGACCTCTCCCTGGTGCCACACAGAAAAGAGGTACTCTATTCCCTGCTCTGGAATCTGAGAGTGTCCCAAGAAAAGGGTTTTGAGGCTACAATTTCTTGGCCTTCACCTAGATTTGACATCAATTCTACCCACAACTGAAAAACTTTTCTGATGCAAGTTTTCTCAAAATGATATGCACCAGAGAAGGTGAATAAGAGAATACACATATGTTGGTGTTTAAATCTGTCTGGCTAAGAAACTCCCCCCACATTTTGTAAAGTCACTGAAGCATATACCATCTATCTGTAGAAAAAAACAAACCCAACTATTTTGCAACTAATTGAAAATCCATTTCTGCTCTGGCAGTATGCATGCAAACTTGTATAATTAGTTAAATAATTAGTTCAATAATTAGTTAAATCTTTTCAATAATGAATACAAAGGAATATCTCATAGTGCTCTGACATTTCCTGTAGATTTATGTTCTGGCAACTGAAAAAGTTTAGTATCTTGTTTTGAGGGTTAATGCATCATAGAATTTATGCACTGAAGCCAACACTCATGATTTTTTCAAGAATCTCTGAGATTTAGCACTGATCTTTTGAAGATGACTGTTGAAGTCTTGCTCATAATTTACATTTAAAAATTAAATCTGTGCATATGGGAATTGAAAGTAGGGTTTTGCAAGACCTCACAAACTGAAAGTGCAACATTGATTCTTTGCATAATGTGATTTAAAACTTGTCTGGTGGGTTTTGAAATGTAAAATACCTGGGACATGGAAAAAAACTCAAGCTTTTACTGTTGTATACTCATAAATTTGTAATAAAGTATAGCATTGCACTTGTGATCATCATCCATGAGTATGATTCCAATACCTGAAGGAATTGCACAGGCTTTCTTTACAATTTCAATCAATTTAGAACAGAAAGTAAGAATATGGGTTTTCTTTTTTAACTAAAAATGAAGATAGATTTTAGGAAAACAGAACATATATTCTCCTGGATTTTGAACTTATTCAGAAAGATTGTCATGCTGTAAGAGAGAAGATTGAATAAAAATCTGATATACACATTTATTAAACCTTCAGTTCAGGTTTACATGAACGGAAGAAAGAGACCTTCTCCTGAACAGTGACCACAAAAGGAGTCTTCATGATGTAAAGAATATTTAAAAACTCTACAGCATTGCCTTTTTAGAAACACTAGAGAGACATGATACGACTACTGATATCTGCTTGGAATTGGCTCAAAACCAAGAAAATACACTGTCCCATAGGGTAATGCTCATAAAGAATGACTTGCCACGCTGGTGCCAGGCCGTGGTTAGTTGCCATGGCAGCTGAGACACTCAGCATCACTGGAGAGAAACTTGTGAAGAGCAATAAAGTGCCATATCAAACTCCTCTTTCCCCATCTCACAGAAGAACTAGTGTTAGGTCGAAACAGAAATGCTATTGGTGAGCAACCTTATGCACAACAAATTGTTTCTGCATCTGTCAGGAAAAACAGTCTGTGATGTATATTTTCACACAGAATATGTCTCTTAAATCCAGGTCAGAAAAAATATTAACAGCTGTAGAAGATCTTAGAAATAATTTCAACTGATGAAAGGATATGCAAAATATTAAATGACTGAGGACTGAGAAAAAAACAGGATTTGAAGACAAGTCAGTAGTTCTCATTAGCATTTCACATTAGTTAGTGACTTGAACAGCTTTTTTCTGAGTTCCCAATGAAAGTAATAAATCACTGAGTACATAAGCATAAAAATAAAGGCAGAAATATTTAAATATGCAAGTATTGAGGTAGAGATATAGACTAGCTCAGGAACATTAACAAAGCCACTGAAGATCAAATCAGATTATGATCTACTGCTGGAAGGAAATGTTTTCCTAAAATCTATGAGCCAACTTTCTTAAATTAAAAATACAATATCCGAATTCATCATGTAAAATTGACCTGTGTTTTCTTCCTTGAGAGAAGGATCAAGATGTCTATCTGATTTGGAAAATAGGACATATTCATACTCATATGAATATTAATAGACTTATTGATTGCTGGTAGTGCTAATTATTTCTGTGTAGTGATTATCATTGTGAAATACAGGTTTTCATAGCCAAAGAAGCTGAAGACAAGTTTTATCTTTGAAGTTACTTCAGCACAATCTTAGCCCCTCCTGACCACATGTACTATAAGTGTCTCCTTGCAGGAGGTTTCACAAGCAAAACTTTGTGTTTCCCCTGCTGAACTGCAAGTCTCTGAGTGCTGTTAAATTCATGTCCCACTCAGTGCTGAAGCCACGAGATCTCTCTGTTGGTGCTCTTCCAGTCAAATCTGTACATTTTACTATCTTCACATCCGAAATTTCAGGGTATCTATACAACATAACTCAGGTGAACCCCAATTTAACTTCTCTGTACATTTTCCTATTCCTTCTCCCCGAAATAGTTTGGCTACAGGAAAAAAACCCATACTTTTAAGTCCATGACTCTGACCAAGGAAGGCCTCTACATTAAATAAAATTTAGCCTGAGGTGTCCATCATACTGTCAGTTAATAGTCACAGTTTCCATGAAAATAACAAAAATTTCTATCTCAGACCTTTGATGATAAATACTTTCAGCAGCTTGCACTATTTGTTCTTTGTAAAATTTTTGTTTCTCTTAGTAATAACAATGCTAGTGATAGTTAGCAAACCCCTAAAATTTAGAAAGGATAGTGCCATTATTTTCAGTTAAGAAGGAATTGAGGCTTGACAAGCATAAAAACCTAACACTACCCAAGGCAGCAACAAAAATAATCATGTATCCTTTTTTCTTTTTAAATTATGAGTTGTCTAGGATAGAATACAGTGCTTTTTCTGCATCTGTTTTTTTGAGTGGTCTGTATTACATGTTTATGATCATTATTTGCACAAAAAATATAAGTAATTATAAACAGTTCTAATCAGAAGTGCCAGGCAACTACAGTTAAAGACAGTAATTGCAGCTAAATGTATATTGATAATCTTCATTACTTTTCTAAACTATCTTAGAGAAGCATAAAGAGACAACAAAATAAGGAATTTTCAAGCTTCATGCTGAATTTCCTTCCTTTTTCCATGTGACATATAAACTGCAGCAAAGGAGAATTTTTTTATCAAGAATGCTTCAAGAAACATAAGGCAAGTCTGCTACCCCGCTGAGCAGTGTACTTTCTGATTTTGAAAGCTGTTTGTTATGCTTCGAAAACAGGCACTGGTAAAGGCAGAATTAACTCCTCTGCTGTCAAATCACAAAACTGGTGCAACTGGCATTGACAAAAAAAATTTGCTGAGTATTCCTCAGTGATTTACCATAAAACTATCATCCTTCTGCTCAGACAAAAAATGTGCAAAAAAACCCACAACTGTGGCTCAGGGATTTTTTTTTCTGTTATTTAACAAAGTGTTTGTTTTTTGTTTTTTTTTTAAATAACCCCTTATTTACAAAGCCTGTGATCAGATATTCCAGGTCTTGTGGTCATTAGGGAAAGGAAAGAATACATTAATTGCAGGCAGTTGCAGCAGGGAACTTCAAGCAATACAACCTAATTACCTGGGAGGAATTCAACCAGTTCAGTGGTTATGAAAAACGCTATGGAGCATTTATTGAACAGTTGAAGCAGATTGCTGCTTTAAACTCTTCCTGATGATATGTTCCCTTGCAGAAAATGATACCATCCTCAGCACCAGTCTAGCTGAAAATGTTGTTACCTGTAACTAATCACTGATTCTTAAAAAGTCATAAACAGGCGCTGGTGCTGGAAGAGCTCTCTCCATGCTCCTGCTATTGCTTCCCACACAGCGTCCCTCACTTTATCTGCTGTGCCCATGGATGTTTGCACAGCTGCCTGGTGAGCTTGGTGGCACAAAGGATCTACTCATTGCAATTTCACTCCCTCCCTGCCCTACCCCACTGTATTGATTTTGGGTTAGTCACCTCACTTTAATCAGCACACGTCTTATGTCACCACAAAGGGTGAGATGAGGCTGAGGGAAAGGAAAAATGGCATTTAACAGCAATAATGCTGTGAGGTTTAAGGTGTGCTTTATGAAGCAATTGTAAACTGATAGGATGACTCACAGCAAAGGACTGCTGGAGCTCTCCAGGCCAACCTCACACTCATAAGGTTAACTTCCACACAGAGCTTGTTCATAGAGTTTTGAACCCCAAAACCTTTGTGCGTGCGTGTGTGTGTGTGTTTTTGGAGTTGATTAGCTTGGTTTTCTTTTTATTTTCCCTTTTATTCAGTTGGAATTTCCTTTACTTCAGCTTGTGAATGTTATCTATTTCCTACTTTTGGCTGCTGAGATCTGGGTAGAGTCTGGCTTCATCTTCTTCATACTCACAAGCACCCAGTGGAAGGGAATAATCCCTTCCTGTGACCTGCTTCCTGCACAGTTAATTTTGCAGCCCAGTATGCAAGTAACAATGATCACAAACACATTTTCAAAATTAATATTTTTTACAGAAAAAGTGTTGCTTTCATAGTACAAGTGACTTTTGCAGAAAAAATTCTGATTTGAACAGTGTTTTAACCAAGTTCTGTTGAACAGAACAGAGTGGACACCACACATTTTGCTATGAGAGCATGAAAAAAGAAATCTATTGCTTTGTGGGAAAAAGATATTGTCTCCAGTGCCAGGACTTCCAGTGTTTTTAAAATTGCTTTGGGCATCAGTTGCATATTTTTAGTTTTGCTCATTTTAAAGAAGTCTACAGAATATTGAATCAGTTTTGTAGTCCTTGCATTGTTCCCCAAATGTTTGAAAACAAAAATCTTTTCATAGTGCATCCATTTTACTGTCAACAATAAAGAAAATCTGCCTCAGGAAAAGAGCTTTAAATATAGCTGTGGTGCTAGCAACAAGTTAGCACTTCTGCATTAAAGCGAGTTCATTCCAGAGTTTTGCTGCAGGAGATAGAAATCAGTAGTGCTGTAGCATGAACTGCAAGCTCAGTTCTCATTGTTTAGTTTTGCTGGAGGGAGCTGGAGAGTTCAGATGCATCAGATACATCTTTCTGTCTGATCATGTATGGCTGGCCTTGCTCTATATAAATGGAAGGTTGGTTGTGAATCCCAGGGGTTTCTAATACTGGGAATGAGTGTTCATGAAGTGAGCTGGACTCAGCTGAAGGTGGAGTTTACCTAAAGACTGCTTGGCAGTTCTAAGAAGTGAGAAGGTTTGCTTCTGTCTCTGGCCCTACTGTTAGGCTGAAATTAAAGAAGGAATGTAACAGCCTGGGAGCACCTCAGAGCTCAAGGATACTCCAATCCCTCATTACTCTTCACTAGGAAAATCTAAAGAATTAACTTTATGCTTTTCCTCACTCTTGTTTTGACAGACATATGCTAAATTTACTTGTGGGCTGCCCATTCCGCAAACGTTCAAAGTCTGTGCTTCCAAACAGGCCCATGGTGCAGAATATTAGAATAATTTTATGACCTCTGACTAGTTCCCACATCACCTTTGTCCCTTCTTCTCCACAGTTTCATTTGTTCCTCTGAGAGTTCCCAAAGTTCTTTATCTTCCACCTTCCCAGCTGGTGAATGACTCTTGTCTTCCTTCCATTAACAAACAATGAATTGAAAGTCAAAATCCTGATGCTTTTTGAGCCCTGAAGAAATCACTGAACTATTAGAGAGTGAACTTTCCTGAACTGTTGATGTTATTTCCATGCCTCTCCTAAGGCCTAATTCTAAAATTATATGAGACTGCAGCACAAATATGAGATAGATTGAGCTGTCAGTGATGATAAATATTAGGGACACTGTCTAGAAAAGGAGGAAGTTACTAATTCTATGTGTTTTGTGTTTTAATACGATCTATTTGTGTTTTCTGTTGTGATTTTTCCCTCGAGATTATACCAGATTTTAACTCTGCCTGCTGTGATTCTTTTCTTGGTGAGCTGCAGTGAAGTAAACAGGATTAGACCCACTATCTCCAGAGGTACAGGATTCAGAGAGGAGCATATCTGCTCTCTTTAGGCACCCAGACCTTCTTGCCAGGATTGTCACAGGTCAGCAAGGGAAACTGCTATCTGATAACATCTTCTGAGGGTGAAATTCTTTCAGCGAATACAAGACATCAACTCTTGCGAGAGACAAAACCAATTAAGAGACAATCAGTAACTGCAGACCTACAGAACTCTAGATACAGTGAATCGGGAGAGCTCCTACTTCTTTCTAATGAGTTTTGTGTCAAACAACCAATCTATGGAAAAATTCTGCAGGCTCTCTATCATCTCTACAGTGTTCAGTTGTTTGTTTGTCTTTTTTTCCTTTTACTTTTTCAAGTGAAATTTGAAAGGTGGAGAAAAGAGAGGAGTAGTGTGGAGCTTTCCTCAAGAGGAGCCAAAAGAGAAACCTATTCTATTGCTAAATTGATCACTAACCCTGGCAAAATTCCTTGTGCCTTCTTAAAAAAAGAACAACCAAAACAAACAAACAAAGATTCCCAACCAATCAATCAAACAACCAAGGAAAAAAAACCTCAAAAAACCAAACCAAAACAAAACAAAAAAAACACCAAACAAACAAAAAAACCCCAACAACCAAAAAAAACCACCAAAAAGCCAAAACATCAGACTGGTTAGAAACACTGAATTTGGAGAACTGAAAATACTAAATTATATAAATGCAATTAAAATCGAATTAGTACTTGCAATCTAAAGATGCGCAAAATTGGTAGATTTTTGATCTGCTTCAGTGTTCATCTTTCATTAAATAAACCTGGTTCTCAATAACAATTATATATCTATGATTTCAAAATGGTTTTGTTATATCTGAGTAAACTGTTAACCCAAAACTTCTCCTCTATACGATGTCCTAATTAGAGACTTTTCTAACAAATAAAACCAAGAAACCAAACTGACACCACCTTGTGCTTCTTCTTAGTCCAAGATAATTATGGAACTTTACACTCCAAATGGTAATTGCGCTTAGTGTTGAGCACAGCAGCCATTTTAGAACCGCAGACCAAATCAAATTAGCATTTTTGTCAAATAAAGTTAAATGTGCTTAAAAGTTACTTCTTGATGCATATAGACTAATATTTTACAGTGACTGTCACCTAACATCTGTTGGAGATAGACCCTGCTACTAAGATTCATCTGCCTGTGCCTCAGTGTCTTTATCTGAGGGATTGCTCTTCTACAATGTAGTTTGTCTTATTTGCAAATAGACAAATAGATATCCAAATAGATATTGCAAATAGATATCCAAAATAGGTCAGATGAATTGTACCTTCAGAATGGTTATTTCGTATCACTGATTATAAAATTTTTGTTTAAGTGGCTGATCCACCCAGAACTCCCATGATAAAATTTCTCATTTCTCTCTATTTCAGAGGTCCCAGCTGTAAAAAGATATTGAATTAGCTTTTTTTCATATAGTAGACAAAACTCTAAGTTTTTAATTAGATAATTAACATAGAAACAGAATGAATATGAAATAAAACTTCTACTATTCAAAGAAATGCCCAAAGTACTTAAGAAGGTCCTGTTTGCAAAATTTAAAAGAACAGATCATAATTCTCCTTATCTTCTATTTCAGATTCAAAAGAAATCTCCAGTGAAATCACTAATCATCAAATTATTGTAAATGTATTTAATAAAGTCGACCATTAAACTAGTCGAACTCGTGAAAATCGATTGTAATACTGAATATTAAGAAGATTTGTTGCCTTTTTATTCAGAGCTGTTATGCAAAACAGGTCTTATCTTCTTTTGCTATCCACTGAAGTCACAAAAAGTGGTGTTCATTCTCCAGGTTATAAAAGTTAATGAAACAAAAGCGCTATTTTGAATTATGGAGAAACCCATGAACACAGATGAATAATTTCATTCAGAACCCAGGTTTGTTTTTAATTTCCAAACACTTCTGTGTCAAAATACCATTAAGTCATAATATGTATGTGTACATATACATGTATATAGCTATGTGTATGAGATTCAATAATTTATGTATGTGCACAAATATCTGTATATACATGCACACGTTGTAAGAATTTAAAGAATGCAGTGAAATATCTCAAGACACTGTAGGAGAAGGAAGTTCCCATAAGATAAGCCATCACAACAGGCAGAGATGGCAGACAGGAAGGCATTAATTCCAGGCCTTACCTGATGTTAAGGCTTGGAATTAGCGCACTGTATATAATCCCACTGTGGTGTGGGAACTTGCAATACGTGCAGAAGGCAACAATAGGAAGATGCCAGGTTGAGACAGATCTGAGTAACCTATCCAGACAAAAAATTCCCACCCCAGCAAACTGTGAGAAAGGAAGCAAGTCCTTAAATGCCTGCCAGCCCAAGCTGTGGGAACAACATCTATATTCTGTGGATACCTGGGACTTAGATTGTATAAAATGATACCTCAAGAAGAGCACTCCAGGGACCCCCACCAGTGAGAAGACCAGAGGAAGAAGGGAAGGAAGGATGCCACAGAGACCCATGTGGTGGTGACTATATTTCTACTTAATCTCTTTCTCTTTCTTCTCTCCCTGCCCTCCCTACCACACATCTACTCAAACAAAATTTGTACTATTAACTTTGGCATATGGTCTCATTTGCACATTAATTTGGGCAGAAGCATCTCCTGATAATTGGATCCTAACACGTGTGTGCATATATGTTCATTTGTCCAAATGTAAGCATATACATAGTTGAAGCAGACTTAATCCTAGGAATCTACCTTGTCCCAGCACAAAGTATTTGCTCGTTGATCCAATCAGCTCTAAATACTTGGGCTCAAATTGAAGTTTATGCCGTTAGAGTTATGTAAGTTAATTTCAAATTGCTGATGCCACTTTTGACCCTAGCACATAGTATTATACAAATTTTCCACTTGAAATGGTTCATAGATCCTACCTTCCCTTTTACAATTCAACTGCAATAAAAAAAGAAAAAATATGCAAAAAATAATACTAGCATCAGAGCAGAGACCAACTAGGGAGCAGAAAAAATTACATAGTTTGGATATTTCTCTGAAGACAAGACAGGTGATCTGACTTCCAACAAGTTTGTGTTGCAAAGGATTCCATAAATTTACATAAACATCTTTCTGAAATATAGGTCTGCTTATTTAAAGTAAATACAGGGAATCAGCCCAGTGATAACCTGGGGAGTTAAAGATCACTTATAGAATAGGACAAAAATGTTGTTACTCTGAACAATAGAGTAAAAGCTGTCAAGTCTTAGCTCAGGTTTGCTCAGAGGGGGGATTTCCCACAATCAGGAATCATTTGCAGATCTTTAGTTGCTCAGTCATCTAAATGCTTCAAATGTAATTTTTCTTCACTCTCCAACACCACTCCTGTGGTGTACAGGAGAGTACACCACAGTATCTGAAAGTTTCTCATTTTGTGATCCCTCTTCTCTCATGCTAACATTTAGGTTGCTGAAATTTCAGTGACTTTCATGGAGTACATCCTGACCTAAACTGTTAAACATTATTCATCCAGTCCACTACATCTGTGTATGTCGCCTATGTGTGACCATGTGTAAATATTCTATAATTTATATAGTAGTGAAGCAATGTTTTCTGTGCCACGCAATGAAATATATTAACGTATTTCCAAATTTATTGCAGAACACAAATGGGGGAATTCTGAATTCCAGTGGCAAAACTCCCTTAAACTCACTGGAGGCAATCTCTCTGGTCACAAGCATCACTGGAATTCCAAAACCTGTCTGGATAGGTGAGGGGAGAGAAGTGGATGTTGTTTACCTGCACTTCAGTAAGGCTTTTGATGCTATCTCCCATGATATCCTCCTAGACAAAGTCAGAAAGTGAAGGCTGGACAAGTGGACAGTGAGATGGATGGAGAGCTGGCTGAGCAGCAGAGCTCAGGGGGTTTTGATCAGTGGCACAGAGTCTGGCTGAAGACCTGCAACTAGTGGATTCCCTGTCAAAACAAGGGTTTTGATACTGGGTCCAATCTTGTTCAACACACTCAACAGTGACTTGGATGAAGGTGTAGATGCCAAGAAGCCCAATGGTATCCTGGGCTGGATTAGGAAGAGCATTGCCAGCAGGTTGAGGAAGATGATCCTGCCCATCTACTCAGCCCTAGTGAGGCCACATTTGCTGTGCTGTGTTCAGTTCTGGGCTCCTCAGCACAAGGGAGACATGGAGCTCCTGGAGCAGGTCCATCAGATGACTATGAAAATGATTTGCTATTATGACAAAAGGCTGAGAGAGTTGGGCCTACCCAGCTTTGAGACGAGAGAAGACCTTTCCGGAGGCTGAGAGGAGACCTCGCCAATGTCTATCTCTCTCTGAAGGGACAGTGACAAGAGGATGGACCAGGCTCTGCTCAGTAGCGCTGAGCAACTGGACAAGGGCAGTGGGCAGAAAGTCATGCACAGCAAGTTCCGCCTGAATATGAGGAAGAACTTCTTTATTGTGTGGGTGACCAAGCACTGGAACAGACTGCCCAGAGAGAGAGTGTGGAGTCTCCCTCACTGGTGATATTTAAAGGCCATCAGAACAGATGGAAGGAAAGAATGCACAGTGTGAATTATCTAAAGTTTCCATGCAGGAGCATTGATTGTCCTTTGCACTTACGCCAATGTCAAAGTGATGTAGAAACCTTGAAGTTCCTCTGCTAGCCATCAAAGGTAACTTGGTACCATAAAATAAGTATTAACACAAGGCTTCAAGCACTTCATTCAATTAAGAATATATTGGAAATCTCATTTTGTCATGGGAAACTGCGTTATAAAGATCAGGTTATTCATTCAAATGATTAATTAGGAAATTAAGTAAGATGCCAATTTTATGCATACCTTCCTAATTTTTATTAGGATTCTTTAAATTAAACATTTAAGACATCATCAAAACTTGTAATTTCTTTAGGAAATCTGTTCTGACTTTTTTTTAACCTATTTTATGAAAAAAATCTGCTATTGTGTAATCAAGGTTGTTAACATAAAAATAATCATGCAGATAAATTCACAAAATGCATCCAAGAAGGTCTGATATATTTTTTTACTTTAATCTATGCCCATAACAGACATAGTATCCCTAAGAAAGAACTTCCTGCTCAAATTATAACAGAAATTGGAATAATTATTACTTTCGGTCAATGCTTTAAATATGTATCCTCATATTTAGTTCATCCCAGAGAGGGGCAGGGGAAAAAGGATGTGTTTGTTGTTTGTGTGTGTGTCCTTTCTCTCAGGATTTGCATCACTTCCTATTATATCCATTTTTCAAGCTGTCTTCAATTTAAAATCTTTAGCCAGTGGCAGAAAATTGTACTTGAAACAAATTACTGAGCTTTGTTCAACAAGAAAACTGCAATATTTAATTTTGGAATTCAATTCAGAACAACTAACCTGAGGGCAGTAGATGCTGCCAATAAAGAGAGAACTGATTTGTCATATGATAGCTTATGTAGCTGTGATTTCAGAGCTTATAATATAAGCTTATTTTCCCTTATAATCTAAGACTGCACATATCCCAAAAAATGAAGCGTTTCTGGAGTGGTTATGGCCTCTTTGCCTTTCCTCCTTGATAGATCTGTACTTGCATATGAGAAGGTAGATTCAATATTACCATTTCAAGAGACTGGGGGAAAAAAAGAGCAATGTTGAATGACACATTAGTTAGTGGGTTTTGTCCGGAGAATGAGAAATCTTTTAATCAGTGGAACAACACCTAGGTAAGGTGTCGTTGCTAGGAGAGGTGATGAGCATCTCCTAGGCTCTGCTTCCCAAATTCTATTTCCCTTTGGCTGTGAAAGCTCTTTTTGTGCCCAAAATGTTCACCAACAGGAAGAAAACCTCTCATGTTATTTTTCTTTTATTCTTTTTCTAACACTGCTCAGATTCCTTTCTTTGGAAATGGCAGCTTTCGTGTACAAATTTATCATGGGCTTTAAAAGTCTATTGTTACACTGATAGTTTCTGAATCATAACAATCTGTATTACAATTTTACAGGAATTTAGATAACTTTGCCTTGTGGATGTGTTTGAAAAAGATGCACTGAGTAGGAAGGAAGATACTCAGTGTAGATATTGTGTAGGCTTCACTTTTTCAAACAAAGATGATGCAGAAAATACATCTGCAAAGTCAGAGACTTTGCATGCTGCTTTCAAGTATAAACAAAACACAAAATAAACCCAACATATAAATAATGAGATAAGGTGTATTTTTTGTTAGTCTCTCAAATCTCCAGAGACAAGATGAAAAGACTCCTTTTTCTCTCCTTTACTTGGTAAGAAAGAAGGAACTCTTCAGACTATCAGACTAGTCAGACCAGCAAAGCTCATAGAAAAGGCAAATAATTGCATTCAAATCAGTGAGAATCCAATTCCTTCAAGAATATAACGGAGTGTTCCATGAATATGAATGTGTTTCTAAAAAGCTTAACGATCAGCCAGGCACAGCCACAGCAATCAGGAGTTTGGTGAATAATGCTGTAGATATTGGACGATCAGTGTGAAGAAACAGCAAGAATCCATACCATGCTCAGCAGGCATTGATGCAAGTTACATATGGGACTAGTAAATCACTCAGAACTACTAATTATTGTAGTCAGTATGTTACCAGACTTCTGAACAGGACGTGGACTTCTAGGCACTACGGCAGTGTGAAACATGAGGGCAGTGTGGGTATCAGATGTTTGACCCAGCTGATCTCCAGAAGATTTGTGTATTTTCCAAAGCATGTGAATTCAGTCATGCTAAGTTGTTATCACATCACAATCAGTCAGAGTGAAAAGCCAATATTGCAGACAAAAGAAAAAATCTAAAGCTAAATTTAAAAAGAAGGTATAAAATTTAAAAAGAAGGTATGACAGAAAGAAAGCATACCAAAGGGTGTTTCAGGAAATAAAAACTTCTGCAACGGATGGTATCAACACACATGCAAACCCAGGACCATTTGGTAGCACTAATCACGTCTTATATGATCCACCTAAACACTGATAAGGAAGCTAAAATAAATGCTTTGAATTGTCATTTTAATCTTTTGGCTCTTAACAGATAGTGGAGAAGGACTGGCATTCCAGGTAGCTGACAGTGAAGGAAAACCTGAATACAGCCTGGGAAGAATTAAGTTTATGCCTATTTACATGTGGATTGGGGGTCATTTAAGATTTGTTAGAGAAATTGAAGTATCTGATCTGGAATGGTAGATGTGATCAAGAATCTGTGGGGTACCAATAACTTTCTGGAACAGCAGCTGGATTGAGGCAGAAAAACAAAGTATTTAAAACAGCAGAATACACTTATATTTGAAGATCCTGAATGCCTTTGCCGAAAAGGTTAAATAAACTGCATTACCTTCTACACACACAGTACATTACTTTGAGCCACTACATTTGTCTAGACTTCTGTCCATTTGATTCCCTCCCAGTAACAGCCTGGTAATGTCAGAATAACTAATGTACAAAAGGGAAGACCAACACACAACAGCCTAAAGTAATTGCAAATGCCTATACAAACTGTTAGGAATTCTTTATGAGAAATAAATACACTGAAGCTTTCCCTTAACAGAAAAAACATTATTCACACACTGCTGGAGTGGATAACACATTTCAGTAGAGCTGCAAGTCTGTAAGACTTCTATCACAGGATGCAATAACGAACATGGAGCACTATAGAAAGCATATTAATCTGAAAATAAAGTGGGGACAAAGCCCAAGGTTCTAGTTATATATATAAAAGCAGACTCTCTCCCATGAGACTTGGATGCATCCAGACATTGTCATATAAAAGACTTATGTTCATTCTAAAGCACTGATTTTTAAAACTTTCTGTCTTGGAACACAATTTACAGTCCAATAATTTTGAGGACTCTCACATGCTAAAATAAAGATCAGCTGAAGTTTAATTTTAACTTGCCATGTGATCCAACCTGGAAATGCTCTAGATTTGTCTGTGTTTAAACAGCATTCCAAAGTAACAGTTTGACTATCAGTCTAAAAAATGGGTTATATACAAGAACATGTGATGGATCCCGAGCTTAATAGTTTAAGTTCTAAGTCAGTTATACATTAAAAAAAAAAAAAAAAAAAAAAAAAAAAAAAAATCTTGGGGCTTGTTTTTATTTTCTTTTTAACATTTCAAATAAATACAGCAAAAGTGGAGTTCTAATGCAGAACTCTTCCATAGGAACAGCTGTGTTATCATTTGTAGGCAAGCTTAGAATAATCTATTTATAGGAAGTGCTTGATAAAATATGCTGTATTTTTGAATGGAAGATTTTGGATTTGGATTCTTATCTCTGTCCTTGAGTAATAATTTCAGCAAGAAATTGGGATAGAACATAGGAAAAACATATTAGTATTAAGGATAATCTAGCACTAGACACAGTAATGAAGCTTTAAAGTCTCTATTACCACTAAGAATTTTTTGGTGCAAGTTAACAAAAGCCTTTTAGGAAATATATTGTGCTTTGAATCATCAGGATGACCTCTTGAAGTCCCCTTAATGCTACAGAATATCCAATATATATTTGAGTACTGAACAATATTGACTTTAAAACATGTCTATTTAACTTACTTTTTCTTTCCTTGGAGTATGCACACAATTCCAGGTCCTAACCATACTGCTAAATGAAGATCATCTGAATTATCCAGCAAGCTGACTTTCAGAAGCTCTACTTGGTAAGTCCTAGTTTCATATTCATGACAGAGGGGAAACCATTTAAGATTCATCAATTCACCTTCTATCATATTAATGCTCCAAGCTGACTTTTACTGATCCTAAATGAACATTCATCACGAAAAGCGACTCTGTTTCAAGATGATTTTAAATTACTCACTAGGTGAAGCAGCTCTTCTTCAGACTTACACCAGACAAGTCTCAGGTTCAGTTAATCACATTCCAGCATCTTCACCTTCACTCCATTTTGGTGGGGGGATCCCTCTGTTTGCTTTCCAGTGTTGACAGTCTTCATTACTAACTGGTGTTTATACTAAATGTGTCAGTTAGTATTAAATCAAATTTCCTTCATAACCACATCTTTTTAAAAGACAGAGGGTACAGAATTCTACTTTTCCTTTTTTTTCCCCAGAAACGTCAGACTTTTGGTGGAATTACTAGCATGCTGATTCCCAGCCCAAACACTGAGCTCATTGCATCTCCAAGTCACCAGAAAAAACTTCCTGAAAGTTCCAAGAAGCTTTATGTTAACAGAAATGCATTTAAGAGCTAGGCAAATGAAAGTAATTAAGAATATCAGGTGAACAAATTATTTAATTATCTTTCCAGGTGGTTATTGAAGTATCACTTCAAAGTGATACCTTCAAACCGATACCTTCAAACCAAATTTTTGGTTTTTTGGATGAAATACACGTGCTTTTTAGCTTTTTGCTTATTTTGTTTTTGTTTTTTTGGTGGTTTGGGTTTTTTTGTTTGTTTGTTTGTTTGTTTGTTTTTTGTTTTGGTTTTTTTTTTTAATTTCAACAGATCCCTTGGTAAAACCAGAATTTTTTAAAAGAAAACTTAAAACAATTTTTTTTCCCCCAGAATTGTCTTGACACATAATTTAGGACCTTTTAGTCACAGTTCCTATGCAACTCAGAACTGCATGAGCTGTAGGCTAGCTACTAGTTAATCACAGTCTCCCTGGTTTATTTACTTCTCTTTTGATGACACTTGATAGTGACAATTCAGGAATTGGATGATTTGTAACAATGTAAATCAATGTTGTTTATGATGTGGATACAAGAATACAGACTATTAACTTGTCCTTTTTTCCTCTATTTTTTATCTCTGGCTGCAATCTTTATCTTTATTTAAATTCTTTCTGCTTCTTTTCAGGAAAACCAGCTGGATTATACCAGCAAATACCTCAGGAAGGCAGAACTAATTGCTCCAATTATTACTGGAGAGCCAGGTGGGAAATTAGAATGTGGGGCCAATTGGGGATAGATAAAAAAATACTTCTGAGTTTAGAGAGGAAGCTGATAATATTTAGGTTTACAGGGCTGCTGTTGTTTACCTTGACTCACTTTTTAAAGTGTGGGGTTTAGGCATTAGTAGTGAGGCCATTCCTGGCTTAAGGGAGCATGTATAAAATATAAACTTCTTTTTAAAAAACAAGAGAGAGGATAAGGACTGCTGCCAGTGCCTGATTCATTGCTTAAGGATCCCTTGTGATAAAAAAGGATATCTGATCTTTTCAGTTCTTAATATCAAAATATGACAGGCTATCTGCAAGTGCTTTCAGTACTTATTTTTTATTCCCTTATGTCCTTTTTTTTCCTCTGTAATGTAACAGCTGCTCATGTGAGAAATTACCCTTGCTGGTATTTTCTGCTTTAAATTTTGCTGGCATTGATTAAAATTATGCTGTCGAGTAGTAGATGGCAGACTCTCGGTAGAAGGTAATGGCAGAAAGCAAGGTTGTGATTTTATATTAAAGACAGTTTAAACGAAGTCAGGTTGAATTTTAGCCTTTTTATTTATAGAGATAGTAACGAAGTTTGCCAATTCTTCTTCTTTTGATTAAATATCTTCCTGGGAAAGGATCACATTTTAATCAGAAATATTTTATTTCACAAAAAGACCTCTTCTACAAGTAAATCAGAATGGCAACAGGACTATAAAAGCAGATATTACAGCCACTAAAAATGGGTTTTTGAAAAGAGATTAACAGGATTATATTGCTCTTGAGGAAAGACAATGAGAGTGTGCAGCAATTTCTTTTGCTATGTACATGATATGAACTCAAAACCAAAAAATGCAATTCAACCACTGTTCAAGTCAGTGTTGGTAACATTTCAAATTGTCTGGATTTCTCTTTAAATCATTACAATCAAGTCAATAGTCTCATACTTGGTCAGTACAAGACTCTGTTGATTCAAGAAAAATACTTGAAAGTCCAGATTTTTCCAGGTTCTCTTACATTTTAGTATATGTTAGGATTAAATGTGCAATACTCCTGAATTATTTGAGTTATTGGGAAGGCAGCAAATGTCAAAGATAGTGTTTGATCTGTGTGCAAGAACTAAATAGATGATGCTTCCTGTCGTTTGGAGATACGAGTCTAAAAAGGTCTTTAAAAGAATGGGATCAAGCCATGGTGATGAAACAAGGAACTATTCAAAAATTCTCCACTAAGGTGAAAGTGACTGCTTCTGACTTGGTCATTTATTGCTGATCTATATACTGTTAGTTATACTGCTATGAGTCAGGAATCATATAACAGAAAAAAACAATTCAATTCTGTTCAGTTTAACTAAATTTAAGAAAAATAAATACATGCTAGTTTATGATTTGTAGGTAAATTGAAGCCTACTCTTGCTGGTAACCTTAAGCATGTGAATTCACACTTCCTCTCTGTATTCAGTCACTTCCTGACATAAATTTAGAAATGAGCATTTGTATGCTATGCAATGATAATGTCATTTTCCTTGGAAGTAACAGTTCTCGGGTTCTTGCTACCCAATACTATCCATGTGATGTTCTGATGCTGCTCCAGCAATTGAAACAATCCAAAGGTAAGAAACTAATGAGAGTGGAATTTTCCTGGCACAGAGTTACTGACTTATCTGTTCAAAACAAAACATGGGGTGAAGCGAGCGAAACATGGGTGCCTTACGCTCCTAATCAAAGGTACAGAAGAAATCACGGCTGAAGGAGGGAAATGGAGGGAAGAAGGGAAATTTTAGGAGGGAAATTTTACTTCTATAACTGTCAAACACCTGAATGGGCAGCAGTTCGCAGAACACCACTCACACTGAGCAGGCATATTTGCACTTAGTGTGTTGAACCCTTCAATAATTATTGTCTACTCTTTCATATCAAAGAGCCATAGAATGGTTTGGGTTGGAAGGGATTTTTGAAGATTGTCTACTTCCAACCCCACCCCATGACAGGGACACCTTCCACTAGAGCAGGCTGCTCAGACCCCCATCCAACCTGTCCTTGAACACTTCCAGGGTTAGGGCATCCATCACTTCTCTGAGGAGCCTGTTCCAGTGCCTCGCCACTCACACCATAAGGGTAAGTAAAACCATTGTTTCTTATATTCAGTCTAAATCTACTCTCAGTTGAAAATCATTGGTACTGTAGGCCTTGGTAAAAAGTTTTTGCTCTTTTTGTAAGTCCCCTTTATCTATTGCAAGGCCAGAACAAGGTCTCCCCAGAGCCTTCTCTCCAGGCTGGACAGCCCCAACTCTCTCAGTCTTGTCTCCATAGGAGAGGTGTTCCATCTTTCTGATCATTCTAATGCAAAAAAGTTTCTCATCTGCAATAAACCTCCTATTTTCAGCCTGGACATCCCAGACGTCAAAGTATAGATTTGTGCATATGCAAAAGCATTTGCAAATCTCAGTAAATGTATCATAATTGTTAATAATTTTCTTCATCTGTCTTTTCTCTCCTCGTTTCGCTTTCTGATTGAAGGTCCAATATTAGGACATTTTTCACTGAACATCCTCATAAGGACCAATATTATACTTCTGATATTTCAACCTTTGGATTTAAAAGAAACCAAAATGCTAATTTTTTAAAGGTGTGAGATGCAGGAAGCCCTTAGTTTGTTCTTGGTCACACTACAGTGCATCTTGTGGTTTAAACAGTGTTACTCTAGACTAGTTAAAGAGGAAGTAAAAGGGGAATGAATTCTTTTTTCTGAGTTTTAATTACTTTGAAGAATGTGGCATTGCTTGGCTGTGCCTATTCTGTCAGTTTGTTTCATGCCTTATTTTACTCAAGAGAGCTAATCCACTTTTTACTCCTGGGTACTCCTCTCAAGAGACGCTGTGATACAGTTTGTAAGACAATTTGCTCCAGGGTGTAATCTATGCAGACAGGATGGATGAAAATGTCACCAGGGATATCCAGAAAGCTATAAAGGAACATTTACAAGTCAAATGATTCCCAGTCACTTACTTGCAGAGGTCATATACCTTTCCTCCGAAACGTTAGTAGAATGACTCCCTAGCATTTTTTAAGGTTTCTGTGGTATTTTGACTATTTTTCTCATAAATGAAGATTAGACTGCCTTAAATATTGAAATAAAGAGGTAAGAAATTAAACTGGCAAAACTGAATTTCTTAGTTTGTAATTTGGGCTGATGAACCACAAAGCTGAAAAATTAAGAAAAAAAGCATGGGTGTTTTTAATCTTCGACTATTCTGAATAGATTAAATAAAGCTAACAGTATTGTGAAATTTGCCTGTTAAAATATGAACACGGAGTATTTTTGGGGTTTTTTGTTGTTGTTTTGTTTGGTTGTTTTGTGGGTTGGTTTTTTTTTGTTTCTTTTTCTTTAATCTGTAACTCAGGCAAATTACTAGCATGCAAAAAAAGGAAAAATCCTGCAAGAGTTCACTAAAGGTTATACTAAATGAGTGCATAGCTCTATTGTATCATCTTGTAGGAGTTCAGTAGCTATGTGTACATCTTTAGATTTTGAAATAGTAAAAATTTATTCCTTCTGGCCTATGGAAATATACTTACTGGGACTTTACTAGAATATTTGGAAAATTTCTGTTCAGGTTCAGTCATTTGTAGAGGGAGACAGTTTCTTACTTAGAGAACTTAATTTTATTACACTCAAAGGGTGAGGTTCAAACTACCACAGGAAAGGTTGTAAAGTGAACCTCTGAGCCATGGCAGGACTGTGAAGAGAAGATTTTGGGATTCAGGACATGGACTAGAGGATAATAAAAAAAAAATTATTTAAAAAAAAATAAAAAAAAAAATCTCACTCTCTTGGAAGATGTGGGTGAGGTACTGTACTGTTCCTACAGAAAGATCACAATTTTCTGAACGATAATACTCCCCATAAGACCAACCACAGAGGCACTGTGCGTACTCATTCATTCAAAAGAACCCTGAAATACTGAAAGAGTCTTTGCTTGAGATGAACCTCAAGGCTTATAAGGATCAAGGAATGGTATTTCGCATGCATATAGAATCTTCAAAAGGAGATGATTCAAAATTTCAATGACAATGCTATTTATATCTAAATATCTCTCTTCTACTATAAATAATGGCATCCTGGGATTACCTAGCAAATTCACATTTTTAAAATGCATGAAAATAATTTCCCCTATATATTTTCAAAATGGATAAGTGGTTGGTAGGTGGAAAATACCATCTGGAACCTATTGGCTGAGCAACTTCATAGGACAGATGGACCAATCATGATCTACAGCTGAATCAGGATATTAATCATGTGCTTTTAATTGTTGGTTTCAATCCTTACATGGATGCAATTGGGTTTTTTATAACGTGATACTTCATACCATGTCATAAGAAATCTTTAAACAAGGTGTATTGCACTTTCTGAAACAAATACAGGAGTTGGCTTGCATAACTCAGTGAAGATCACAATATATATATATAGTAAGATTTACTGAAGCTTAAGAAGATGAAGTATTTCATCTGCTTAGGGCAGAATACCCAGAGTAAGATAGCATGCAACAATGCGTATCATAAAAATAACTAATACAGTGTCCAAGAACAAAACTCCGATTTTTTTTATATTATTAAGTAGTACAAAAATACAGAATATGACAAGTTTATATATTCAGAAGAACAAAGATTATCATAGCCATAATCACAGTTGTTTATATTGACCATTTGGTTGTGCCAGCAGGGTAAATAGTACTGTTTTCCAGTATTTACTTATAACTATACTAATACATGTTAATAGCACAAAAACTATTCCTAACAAAACATTAACACAAGTGGGCAAACTATTATTACGAAAAGATATTCACAGCGTTTTTTCCCTGTGATTCCACTTATGTAAATGCCTACATTTTGCTGTCATATCCCCATGAGCTGAACTCAAGCCCTGTTGCTACAGTTTTGATTCAGCTGCCTAGGAAACCAGTTCTCATTGGCATTTGAGGGTCCTACCTTGCTTTGCCTGCAGCTCCTGGTCTTAAAGACCATGGTAAATTCCTTGCCATATTTGTCAGGCCTGTGTGAGTGACTTGGATGACTAAAATATCTCACATAGCAGCAGATCTGCATGTTTAGGCAACTAAACATATTCTGCACCCTTTTTAGGAGACTAACCCACAGGGTACTTTTTACAGAAGTTATGCACCAAGAATGTTTGAAAATGTAAAAAAATAGTACCAGTATTAAAAGGTTTTAAATGTAACACTAAATTGTTATTTGCAAATAAGAATACAAATGTCAGCTATGGGAACTCTACAGTTAATGAAAAATGGGAATGAATATTTGCTTCCACTTAATTGCAGAGCTCATCTGGTCCACAACACAGATAAGAGAACTACAGAAAAGGTATGTTTTTAAGATTTTCATTCCCTTTTATTCATCTATAAAAAGAACTCCACAATAAACCTATAATACTGAAGTAATTCTCAGTTAATCTTGAGTTCCTCTAAATTCTGAACTATTTCCACAAAAGATAATTATATTTACATGCTGAAACTGAAATGCTCTTGAATTGTATTCCAGCTTTTAAATTAATTTATCCTTTGAGATTGACCTTTTTCTTCTTAGCTAAAAATCAGACACTAAAATCCAGACTGGCTGCACCGGCTTCTCTCAATGACAAAAAACACTTGGTAAGAACCACTCTCTTTATCAGAGTAGGAGTTGTAACACTTAGAGTTCTCAAGGTGGGAGACGTGAATTACATCATAAGTAAAAATTAGGGAATTGCACCTCTTGAGTTATTTGCAAATTTTGAAGACAAGAAGAAACATAACTTTGGAAAGGTAATTTCAGTGACCAAAAGTTATACATATGTCTTTCAAAATGTTTAAAACACTGTTTTGGGTATTGTTTGGTTTGGGTTTTTTTGTATTTTGGGGGTTTTTTTTGGGAGGGGGCTTGGGGGTTTGTTTGGGTTTTAGAGTTAATTAATAGTACAAATAAGAAATGAAAATATTTTGTATTTGTAAGCTCTGAAATTTAAGATCCAAGACATACGGGTCAACTTATGATGAACAAAAGAATGAAAAGGTTTTTTTTTTAGTAATTACTATGTTGTACAAAACTCATAATGACAAAGTAAAAATGAAAAATTCCTGATTTCTCATTTTGATCCCACCATTTCTCTTTTTAAAAACAGATTGTTTTTCAAATGTTTAAACACACTATTGAGAAATATAAGTTTGATAAGCAGATTAATTCAGATTAATTTTGTATGATGAGTACTTTGTATGGAAATATGTAGTAAAATGCATATACACACGTAAGTATTCTTACTTTGGAAAAGAGAGCTTTACAGGTCTACCTGTACATTCTAATTTAATTCCTTCTACTCTGTAGAACATTGGACTGCTTTACCTCAAATATGGAAACAGCAATTATTTCCCCATGTATAGAGATTCTAGTAACCTGAAAAATGTTGATTTTTAAAACTTACTGAACTTGAGATCAATTTATCAATTTGTGTGAAAATTTCAATTTATGAATCAATTAATATTTTAAAGCTGCATTGAAATTCATGTAAATTATAAAGGTCTTATTTTATTAATAATAAAATGAAGGTCATGTTAATTAAGTTTTATATTTGAGGTCAACATAAACATACACTTGAAAGAATATACCTTATCTGTGAAAGGAAATGGAATTTTCATAATGTGTCCTTCAGTACAAAACACTCTTCGCTTTCATGCAGTTGTCCATTATTACACATGATAAAGGTAATCACATTCCCTATGAAATTTTGAAAGTCATTCTGTCAGGTGCTTTCCAGTTCCAATATTACATTGTCTCCTTCTTTGTCAGCCCCACATTTATATTAAAAAAATCGCTCAGGATTTCCCAATCCAATAAATTTCATTATAGCGTGTCTGCATCAAGTGCAGCAGTCATGCCTGCTCAGCGAATATTTTTATTTAAAATTAATGTTTTATGTAAACACTAACATTAATAATTGCTTTATGAAGTAAATATTGTGAAATGTTATAAAAATAGAGCCTGACAGGCATTACATATTTTCTTCAAATCCAGTGAGTACTGAGTCAGCTCCATACTTTGTTTTTTTTATTTGAAAAGCAATGAACATCAGAAGACAGATATTTTTATATATTATTCATTGTAGTCTAACTATTTAATTACTTTAAATAAACAGGTAAGACACCGTTCTCATTTAAACTGAAGCCTCATTACATCGGTGCTCTGTGTAAAGGGCCCCCAGGGAAAATGAAGGTCAGGATTTTAATCTACAACACAAAGAGAGCATAGACGAATTTTTCATAGCATAACAAGTCAAAGAAATAGGTATGTAATTCCCACAGTCATGGGGTAACACTGTAATGCTGTTTGTATTTCTTTTTACCTTCTGAATCGGTTACTCCTACTCCCGACTGCTTTACTGGGTCTTGTCCATTCTGGCTCATCTTCCCTCTGTTAAAAGATATGGTGGTTTTGTCAATAAAAGCATATAGAGATGAGAGCTAAGATAATGAGATTCCTAAACCAGGAAGGCTTGGTTCTTTTAAGATTTTTTTTTTTCTCTTCTGAAGGCAGCTGCAATCACATCTTGCTAAGCTTGTGTATTCTCACAGAATGGATCCATCAGGTGCTGTCTGCTACCTGCCCCACATCAGTCTGGGGCTGCATGTCTCCTCTCCTCACTTTGTTATGGTCAACAGTGAAATATATAAGTAGTCACAACAATTGGTATTTGGTTTACAATAGCATTATTTCAAAGGTAAGGCATACTTGTGGTCATTATCTTCTTTTAAGAACTGTTTTACTTTACAGTTTAGACATAGAATAAGAAACAATCCTAAAGACTTAACACTAATCTTAAAGTTAAGTGAGTGGAATGAATGATTCTCTGGAGTTCCCTGTTTTCCTGCATTGTATGTAGAAATAATCTGAATTACAATCTTGATGTTTATTTTTAGGCAATGAAATTTAGGTAAAATACAAGCTATCTTTAAACATGATTGTTGCAAGCTCTGAGGCATGATTACAGTCACTCTCAAACATGTCTGCTACTGTCAAACAGTTGTGCTTCTAATTTTCTTTTTCCCTTAAGATTGAATGCTGTGATAGAGACTATAAGGCATTATCTTTAATTTCATCTGATTCCTGGGGGTTGAAGGGTCAGCACTGTTCCCTGCTACCTGTGGGCAAGTTTCACGTCTGAATTTGTCTAAATTCACAGTGAACTAAAAAATTAATATGGAATCACAGTTTTAAAAGTTATTTTATATTCCATTTTAACTGAAAGCTATTATTTTCTTCTGTAGGTAATGCTTCATAAATCATTACAAATATGATATAATAACTATTTGTCCCAATCATTTAGTTGTTTTTCACCTTTGCATTCAAAATGAATTTAATTTTACAGACATCGTACTGCTATGGAGGATTACACAACACAAAGGCATAGAGAATCTGGTCTTTATCAGAGATAAGAACATGAGCAGTTTTCAGGAATATTACAATTGGATAATAAGAATATTTAAAAAGATCCAAAACAGAAAGACTTTACAAGATATATTCAGATGTGGGTAACTGTATATAATTTTTAATTTCCCTTGATAGTTATAGCTACTTAATATTGGCATGTATTCTAATTAGTTACCTCATCAAACAATTCCCATGGTGTCACTGTTTAATTATTTTATTTTGCTTCAAGACTTGCTTCAATTGTTCCTATGGTTAAAGCACTTGGACTAAAATACAGAATTTAAAATTCAACATATCCAACATTTTCTATTGATAGACCAGAAACATAGACTAAGCAGGAAGCTTATAACCAAAAAGGTTTTTAAATGCCAAGATACTTAAAAATGTTTAGCCTACTTAATACATCACATCCAAATTTTGAGCTGTGGTCTTATGGATATGCTGAATTAAAGTACAAGGTCAGAGTCTCTGCAGTCATTATCAAGCCAATGTGAATGCAAGCATTGAGTAGAATTTCAATCATACATATATTCAGATAAATAAGAATTTTTATACAGAATTCAAAATGGAAACAGTTATCTATTTTAAACATTCTCTCTAGGAATGATCTGATGGTAAAAAGTTATTTTGTCATTCATTTTCATTGCTGTGCTATGTAAAGCCCTGGAGACTAACATGAAAAATAAAGCAGGTCTTGTCTGCATAAATTTCCTGTGTAATTTTAAAGACTCTGTCTAATATCAGCATAGAAATAATTTACTTTTAAATGCGATAATAAAAAAAAAAACAAACAGTTTAGCCTTAGGAAAAAAGAAGAGGCCTGGATATATTTTATTTAATTAAGTGTATTTCATGAGAACAAATTGCTATAAGAGAAAATCTGAAGCTGTGGAGACTTCCTCCTGCTTTTCAGTAGGAGTGCAGCTGATTTTGGGCATAAGAGACTAGCGAGTCTGTCAGCCAAATAGCAAGGAACTGTAGGTACTGCCACATTGCTAGTCAATACCCAGTAAATTATATTATTTGGATTCAAATTTGGCATATGTGAACAGAAAATTTTATGCAGCTTAGCTTTTCTTACTAGGAATGACAGCTCAATATGTTTCTTTTGAGGTTATCCACACTATTAAAGATGTTGGTTTTTGGTTTTTTTTTTTGTTTGTTTTGTTTTTTTGGTTTTTTGTTTGTTTGTTTGTTTGTTTGTTTGTTTGTTTGTTTTCCTATGGAGAAGTATGACTCTTTTAAGCCTAGAACAACATCAGTGAAAAGTTCAGTGAAGATCAAATAATTGGCATCCTACAACCTGAGCTCACATAATCCTCCTAGATTCTGAAGGTGAGATTGAAATCTTAGATTTATCTCTATTTTCCCTTTAGTTACTAACAAACTGTAGAAAAATACCATTGGGTTTCATTTTTGAAAATGATAAGCACTCAGAAATATCATAGTTCTAGAGAATTTTTATTTCATTCAAGTTTTTCTAGGAAGCTTATATATTTTGTGACTAATAGTTCACAACTTCTAGGGAAAAGCAAAAGCCTTTGTTCCAGAGAAAAATATTGACCAACTGTTGCAGACAATGAAGGAACAATGACCACCAACTAATATTTTGAGAACTATCAATCTATAATTATTTTCAGGTCAGAACCATTAAGTTGATCAGAAGTAATTTTGCCCTATTAGCGAATATAAATGAAATCACTAAATGACAGTGCATGCTGACAGAGGAGGTAAAAAAATCCTGGAAAAACTTTTCTCTGGGGAGTACTTAACTGGGTAAAAAATTTTTAAAATTAAATCATTTTATAGGATCATTACACTGATAGTAGCTTGATAATTCCTACAGGGACTCTGTACCAAAAATCTGTTTCCAACCAAGAACTGAGAAATGCTATTGAAACTCCTAAAAACTTGGGAAAAGTTGGGCTATATCCAGAGTATTAATTCCACTTGCATTATTAACACCTCTTTATAGGAGGATGAAAATCTGAAAATTTAAACTAAGCTTTCTCAAGCCCACAAAAGCTGTACTTTTCAAACGTAGGCCAAGCTCATCTCTACACACTTTCATGAAATGCTGAGACTGACACCTCTCCTATATCAGAGGAAGAAATTCATGTGGTTGAGGCAGAGGTTTGGTCGGTTGTTAACAATTCAATGCTCAACGAAGCAGAATAAAAGTATGAACTCTGGGAATTCTCCCCAGTTAGCTGCTGTTCTACTGCATAACTCAAGTCTGCGGAGGAAACGACATAAGAAGACGACTGGCAAGCGAAAGTGCTATAAATTGTGCATGGAAGACAGAGTATATTAAAGGAAAAGCCTTACATTCTTGGGATGGGAAATAGGTTATTGTCTGCTGTGGCACTGCTGCTGCCTTCGCTATCCATGCTGTACCCGCTGCCAAAGCTGCTGGCTGAGGAGCCAGTGGAGACAGAGCTTTCTGCAGGTCGGTGATTAGCAGACCTTGCTGTTCAGGGCAGGAACGGTGAGTTACTAAAAAACTTGTAAGACATCAGTATCATTGACATTAAGAAAAAAGCTAATTTATCAAAATCACGTGCTGCAAACACTTTCACTTTCATATTTTATGTTCAAATACTGCTCTATCATTTTTTGCAGGTGATGTTTGTTTTCACATAGAAGAAGGTGTTCTAAATCAAATAATACACCACCATATTTTTTTCTCCAATCATGTTAATAGTTCAAATCAACAGCCTGAAGAAAAAAAAAAAGAATGGGATAGAATGATTAATACTGCTTTCCTGATTAAAGTGACAGAAAACCAGTTATTCATCTGAAACATTTAATATGATAATCTTGTAAAAATGAAAGCCCCAGTGGGCCTTCCTCATATTCCTTGTGAAATGTTCTTTGCATTTGGTGATTTTGAGGAGAGGAGCCTGGAAAGATATGTAAGCACACAATCTGTAGTCACAGGGAAAAATCCCCACCCCTCTTCAGACATAACACAGCTATGCATTATATTTCTCAACTGCTCCTACCCATCTGGATCTCTCTTACTACATGCACAGAATTTTAATGAGCATATTTTGATGGAAGA
Organism: Acanthiza pusilla; assembly: GCA_036630365.1. Classification (NCBI taxonomy): domain Eukaryota; kingdom Metazoa; phylum Chordata; class Aves; order Passeriformes; family Acanthizidae; genus Acanthiza; species Acanthiza pusilla. The sequence goes on from JAXCHO010000079.1 coordinate 43,932,750, forward strand.
TGCCTTAATCTAATTTAAAGCCATTTGGTGTTGGTATAGCACATGTTAGTTTTACTTCAGATTGTCTTATTTTGTGTTTTGGACGTTACTGCAGTACACGAACAAATCACCCAGTATTTGGCATTTAGCAAGTTGAGAAATATAAATGAGAAAGGACACAGTGACATTACACATAGTAATTAATAGAAGAACAATAAAATAGCTATTCTCCTACTGAATAACACAATTGTCTGGGAATATTAATACAGACTTGGGGATTTTTTTGTTAAATGTTCTCTAATACATCTGCTGTTGTCATGTTTCATCTATTTCAACCTACTGAGCATATATACTAAGACAGAAAATACTTTTTTGCAAAGTTATTTTTCTATGAAGACTTACTGAGCTTTTATGTTATTTTGCTGAACAGTGAAACTCCTCTGTAAGCAGTTAAAAGAGATTCTTCCTTAAAAAAGAAATTAATCAAGTATTTAACTGGAAGTTTAATAAGAGCCAGAGCCCCAACAGTGTCTTGCTTTGGCAATCAATATTATTTGTGCCTGATTAACTGAATAATATTTTTGGTGAAGACTAATACACGCTGCCTGATGTGGGACCAGGAAGCTGAGTGTAACTCCTCAAACATAATGCAAAAACAGGTGAGTAATTTGAACTAGAAGCAATGAATGAAGCAATTCTCATATCATCAGTCCTTGGGCAAACTTTAAGTTAAGAGAGAACTTTTACTCTTCACAGTGATTCTTCCCTGGTAAACCAAGCTGTCATATAACTTTTTTATCTTTTAAACTCTATTAATTTTCTTTGTTCACTCTTGCCGACAGCCAGAAGTGGAATCTGTCAGTCTACATTGTTTTCAGATAAAATTATTCTTTATCTCTATTTCATGATTTTATACATTGATCATAAGCTGCCTTCTTGGACATTAATACAAAGGAATAAAATTTAAAATCATAGTGTTATTAGCAGATACTCTCAGTATCTCACCTGGAGAGAAACACACTCATGTTTTTTCCAGAGAGACAGCCAGCTGAGGTGGCTGTGGGCAGTGGCTGCTTTATCACTTTAAGCTGGTGATATGGTGAGTGAATTCCTATGACTGTGGTGACAAGTCAGCAAAATGCTGCTAGGAAATGCTGGGCAAGAGTGAGATTTCAGAGAGGTCAGACTCTCCATTATAGGGAATTATTGCCAGTTGTCCTGTATTCAACAGCCTGCATTTTCACTCTCTTATGCCTGTCCCAAACTAATTCATAACCTGAGCTCTCATCATGTTTGCATGACCTGTTTGTCTCCCGATGTTTTGTTTGGGATTCCGATGATTCCTTAAGGTTAGGTTGCTTTGTTGGCCTTTTTCTTTTTTTCTTTTTTTTTGCCATGGCATGACAAATGACTCACAGGTGAGAAAAAGTGGGAGATCAACACATCTGCAAAACCCACGGAAGCCAAAACAGTATTGTGCCAACACAGCAAAGCATCTTCAGTCTTTCCCTTAGGCATGAATTTGCTTAGTGTGGCATTTATCTCCGCCCTAACACATGTGGCCTGAAAGAATGTCTCATATCTGGGCTTTTGTTTTTATTGCCTTTGCTGTAAAAGCTAGTGCCTGAAGTAATTTCTTGTACCTTTACTGGTGGATTTCTGAAAACAGTAAGAACCTAGAATTTTCATTCAATCCAGAAAAGCTTGAATTAAGCTTTTTGAAATGGGTTAGACGTTTTGCTTCATCTATTTATAATCAACCCAAAGCTGTTTCTTTTGAAACAGCTGTAGCCTGATGACACATTCAGTATGCTGTATTTTTAGTTTTTCTACTGTTTTCACTAATTCACGTAATTTTCCATATTGATGTTTTTTCCATAATATCACTTGGTGAATGATTATAATGGATCCAAGTTTAGATTTAGGACTGGATTTTGAAAATTCTGAAGTTTAATGTTATTCTTTTTTTTTCCCTGTCTGCTCTATGAAAGTAATGAACTACAGTGTCAGTTTGTGACAAGAAATGAAATCCACAAATAGATTTAACAGCTGGTTTCGTGACAAATTCAAAATCTGGATAGAGAGATCATCTCATAACTTGTGAGACACCCACATTTTCTACATGTCTGTATTTTTACAGATATATCTTGACCTCTTAAGTTTCTGCTGGTTACATAGAAAACTTTGAAGTTCTGATGATGTGGCAATGCCTACTACCCGGCAATACTTTCCCTGAGAGTTAGTATAACTGGTTATATTCGTATCCTGTGTAGAAAGATAGAATTCTTCCATGTTCTTATGTTCAAGTAACTAGTCTGTGGACTCACATGAAGTTTTGCCCTTTCTCTTTGAATGCATGCAAAGATGTCTTAGAAACTTTAACAAGAAAGTCAGAGTTCACTGTATTTCTCCTCTAGTCTTACCAGTCTACATAAGGTCTGTGAAGTCCTGAAAGTATCAGAGCAATTTCCACTTTGCTTGGTCAATTGGGTTCATACCCAACATACATAAAGGACAAGCAACTATTTAATTATATTTAGTTTTATTTTCAATTATGATATTTGGGCAGGTTAATTCTGAGGTACAGAGTTTCTGCTTACAGCTGCCTGTGCTAGAGAATGCTTTAGTCCTCAGGTTTTGACATTAAAGTTCTCGAAGGAGGTGCTTTGGTCTGTAGAATTTGAATAGCTTCATATGGATTCACTCAGGTCCAAAGTTTAGATATTCGCATCTGGTATCACACAGGGGCCTGAAGCTACAAGGTGTAGTCTTGTTTTACTGAAATCTACAATGTTTATCTGAATAGGAACTCAGGTAAAGGCAATTTACAACATTTGAATATTAAGTATTCAGAGTATGGAAGAGCTATGTTTCACTGCTTCCTTGCCGTTTGTTTTCTCAAATTATTTTTTGGATCTTAACACAACCACCCTACCCTCCCAAAAAACACCCAAACTTAACCAAACAAACAAAAAAACAACAGAAAAAAACCCCAAAAAAACCCCAAAAGCCCCCAAACCCCCTAAACAAATAAAACAAAACAAAACAAAAAAGCAAAACCAAACAACCCCCCAAAAATACTCACAGAAAACAAAATAAAACAACCTCCCCCAAAAGCAACAAAACAAAAAAAATCAACAACAACCAAATAAGCAAACTATTAGAAAGCTTAGAAAGTTTTTAAATACGTGTCATCGGCAAGGCCTTGCTGTCAATTACCTATGATGCTTAAAGCATTACATTTTTAGAGAAAAGACTCGTCAGGTCTTGGCACATGGAAGAGAAAAAGCTTAACTGAAGGTCATTAGCCACCTTCATTTGGCCTCTCTCTGAGAGAGTGGAGCTCTTCCTTCACCCCCCTCAGCCCTTTTTCTGTAAATTCTTTACACAGTTTATCAGGTGCTTGGCACATTTTAAGGACTGCAATATCAATGATGTTTGGGCTGTCCAGCCATTGAACTAAGAAAACTAGAAATAAGAAATGAAAGTTTAAAACTCTAATATGAGCTGCTTTTTCTGAAATAGTGCACAGATTTTCCTGTTATATAAATCTATTGTTGTGGTTTGATTTCATTTTCATCTGCTAATCCTATTTTATCTGGTAGTTCACTCGATGAGCTGAAATGTTCTCTACTTGGAATGGGTGTTAATGGGTACATATGTCACATTTAGTAGTTTGAAATGTGGTGTCAATGCTGCCTCTGAGTGATTCTGTTAAACTGCCTGTTTTACAGGCTCTGGCATGAGCAAAAGTTTCAGTTCAACCATTCTAGTGAATAATACATAAATGAGTTGAAAAAGTTCTCAGTTGCTGACAGTAATTATTTCAGATTCCAAGAAAGAGGATGATAATGTTAGACCTAGTGTAGGACAAGAGTTTCTCAAGAAAAAATTATAATGGCTAGATAGATTCCTTTTGTACTCTGTATTGTTTACAGGAAGAATTAAAAAATTCAACAGAATGATGTTTGAGCATGTATTCCCTTATGCCTTCTTGGAAAAGAATTGCTGATTCAAGAAAATGGAGGTTGGCACTGACCCCAACTTTTAGCTTCACTTTTTACTTCTTTTTTAAAAAATTATTGTTAGTATGGCAAAAATATGCTTTTACTTATGCTTTGGCTTATGGACCCAGCTATAAAAAAAAAACTTTTAGTATCAGGGAAAGCATGTAAGTCATACCTTAATCTGAAGAAAATATTGTATTAAAATCAGTAAGAGAGGAAAGAATGGAAAGCATATAATTTCACTTAATCTTTCAGAAAAGTCTGTTTTCAACAGACAACAGAGAAAGTGATTTTTAAAAACCTAATATAAGGAAGATATATATAACCAGGAAGATAAGATATAACCAGGAACTGCTAAATCAGTCAGCAGCACAAGGGAAACAATCCAACACTCTCAGCCACTCCAGCCATTCTTCTACAGTGAATGAACTTTTTTTTTTAAGGCTTAAATTTTAAAAAAGTGGACTATGCAGTTTCATATGGAGAAAAGAACAGACTCAGCCAGAATTTTCTCCTGGTGAATAAATTGTAGATGTTCCCCTTTTCCAGTTTCTGTCTAGAAGCAGAAATATGTGGTCAAAATGCATTGGAAAAGACTGTTCTGTCCGTGAACCAAACAGGAGGTGGGAAAAATGCCTTCAAGTATGCATTCAGGATTAAGTTTCCAAAATTGGCCTCCAATTACTTGAAAAAATTTTTTCTTTATAACCGTCAGTCTTTTGAGAAACTCTGGGTGACAAAAAGGCTGAAAGCATCATGCTGAATCTTCTCAGAGATGCAAACCCGTGGGAGAAGGTGAAAGCACTGATCTGCTGTGGGTAATTCTCTGATGACCAACAGATGACACAGTGTCTTTTGGCAGAAGCTTGGCTACCCTTCACTCTCAGTCACCTTTGTGTTTCAAGTCCTCCAACCTCAAACTGCCCTAAGTGCCAATTTACCTGTTTTTATGAAGTGTTTCTAGCACTAAAAGCAAAGGTGGAGCTGCTCCAGCTTGCTCTGTAAGGCTCTGCAGGGTAAAACTCTTGTTGGGACTGCTTGTTGCATCTTTAGTGAGCTGGGAACAGAATGGGATACATGAACACTGGTGATCAAACACATAAACCCCAAGTCAACTCAGATAGTTTATTTTCCTAATGCTCCCTCATACCATACAGGACTTTAAGACGTGGTCTCACCCATTTTATCCACAGCTGTATAATCGACACGGATTTGACCACACACTGAGCAGGGATATTTTGTGAAATTTCAACACAATCCTTTACAGAGAAATTTACTGTTTGAGCTGAGTAACAGCAGAACAACATGCTTCCTAAATTGTGCTGAAGTATTTATTTACCCAGCAAAGCAATTCTGATAAAGCAATAACTTTCCATGCACTCTGTAGGGTTAGTCTACCCTACAGAATTTTGAAATGAGGCTTTTGAAAAAAGTTATCAAATGAAGAATTTGAGCAATTTCCTGAAATTACATGTCAGCTTAAAATGATGGTAGAGTAAATAGCAGGAATAGCCAAAGCAAAATGGGCCAGCTATTGAATTGAAACAAGGCTGAAAAGACAGCCTCAGATTACTGCTGTCTGCAGAGAGTGGGGACAAACTGTTCTTGTTTTGATAATGATACTTGGAAATGAGTTATTTGTAGCAATATGAAGGTCCATTTAACTTGGAAATTAAGAAACTAGTGACATGAGTCATTAAACAGCTTTGGGCTGCAAATTATTTAAGTGTGAAGGAAACATCCTAAAATAATGTAGGAAATCAAAACCTGACATTGCCTATTAAATGTGTGAAAATGGATATAGGGATCCCAAATAAGCAGGTATTTGAAACCACGGTCATATCCAATTCAGAAGATTTATAAAACCTGAAAATCAATTTCCTTTCACTCCATTGTTGCTAAAGCCAGTAAATAGAACTTAGTGATAAAGAAAATTCATGCCAATTATAATTTCTTGCAGCTAAGTGGCTAGAAATTACACAGTGCTGGCTCAGACCTGTATCATGGGTTCTGCAGTGATGGCAATGTCTTGATGCATACGTCACATTTCTGTGTAGCTTTAACCTGTTATGCTGACATCTAAATGAACTTTTGTCAAAGTTGTTGGTTCAAGGCAGTTATAAGTAAGTGTGCTACCTTTTGAACTAAAGTGCTTTAAGCTGGCATTCTTTGAGATGTTTAAATTGGCAGGCTTACTTGGGTACAATTCTGAAAGGGCTGATGTACAGTTTTGCTACTGTAGGTATTCTAGCTAACAGTATCAGCTCTGAGAGGAGCTCTCTCCCTGATCAGCAAAATCACTTGACATAAAACTGTTTGGAACAGAGTTTCCTCTTAGGATATCCCAGAAAAGCTGTTGTGTCATGATGGAAAATGCATAACAAAAAAGACAAAATGTTCTCTATGGAATGGTGTGGGGTTGCATTTTCCCTCCTCCTCCTCACCCTGCCCTCTCCCCCCACTCCTCCCCCCATTTTCAGGACAGAAATAAATAATACCAGGCACATGTGTTAAAGGAGGTTTTAAGAAAATGTTGTGATTTTAAATTCCTAGATGTCTGAGCTTGAAAAAAACTATTATTGAAAAACAGACAGAAATTGCTGTAGAATTACTATGTGGGCATTACCTAAAGTTAACAGGCATATTTGGATCTTTTGCTGAAACACATAGCAATTTCTCTAGATCTTTAACATTTACTAACTAATTCAGATCAGGAGTATATCAGGGTTTTTCTCCTGGCAAGTTGCTCGTTTGTTTGGTTGGGTTAATGTGAGCCAAATAGAAGAGGATTTGCATGTGGCATCCATCAACAAATGATATACAAGCAATAGCATATTGACTTGTAGCTTCTCTTTTATGAGTCTCTGTTTGACAGAATAAAAAATGCATAGGGCTACAATTATGCTGAGACTTAAATTCACTTACTGAGCTATTTACTATTTAAATATTAATTTACTGTCCTTCAAAGATCCTAGGAAGAATCAAAATAAATTTCAAGAAATTCTCCTATTTGGTCATAAAATGATGTTGTTTTTGTGGATCATTGGATATTCTAATGTAATAAAGGAATTGATTTTTCATTGTACAATCACTGTCATTTTGGGGGAAAAACTGGCATCTTTTTCTCTGCAAATAAGGACAAGCCCATCAAATTTTACCCATTAAGCTACATCCATGTAGAGGCCACAGGTCCCTGTGAAACAGTATCATTTAAAAAATGAGCAGTTATGTAGGTAAATGCTGACTATATTATGAACACTATCTTTTATTTTTGTGCTCTGAACTTATTTCCCGGAAAACTACAGTTTCTATTCTAGTGAGGCAGAGGTGGTGCACCGTTCTGCTTAACACAGATGATGAAGCTTTTCCTGTTCTTTCTTATTCTCTTTATTGGAAGGTATTAAAACTGCAGCATGTTGTTAATTCCTTTAAAACTATAAGCTAGGTTTGAAAAGACTTTTTGTATAAAATCAGTAAATAATTATATTGCAAATATACCTACTCTTTTATACGCATGTATCCAGAGAACTGGTGATAATCATCAGAACATCTCTAACTGTTCAAGTATCTGAAAATTCTAAATAATTTGTTATAATTAAAACATAAGTGACCTACCAAGAAAATTTCATACAATGAGAAGATCCTTCTGTGGGATAAATTATGGACAAAAAAGGTGGTGGACTGATTTACACTGTGTGTAAAACTGACTCATCTAGTGGATAAACTCTAACACACAGATTTATATTGAAAGGAATGGGTTTAATTTTATGTGAATGTGTAATTGGCAATGATTCATATATTGCACAAAACCTAAATCAAATTAACTCAAGCCTAGCACGGCTCTCTTCCTCTGACTTGGATCCCTTGCAACTTCTGGCTTCAAAGAGTTGGCTCTGAAATCTTATTGTTCTTCTCTGAGGGATGTGATGGGAATGTGTAGCATGCAGTTGGTTTCTCTGCAGATCACACTCTTATCTCTTATTGGCAATGAGAAAATTATACTTTAGGGTTTATTTTTAATTAACTGCTGCAGCTGAATGCTGGATTTTACAAAGGTTCTGAACAAAAAAAATGGTTTTTGTTTCACCTTCACCTTAATTTTAAAGCAGACTGATTAAAATACATTTTTTACTATTTAAGAGGAATACAGAAACAGATCACTTTAATAAAAACCTGATGAAAAACCTTTGCATTTACAAAATATGTTATTTATCCTATAGATGCTGGTTTTGTATATGATTTCCTTGTTACCTGTCAACTGACACACAATTAATAACTGACAAAATACACCCAATAAAAAGTTCCTAGGAATCAGAAGTAGAGAAGGATTTCTCTGAGACATTCTGAGAATGACTGATGGTTCTTGTCTTGTTTGCTTTGTTGATTTTCAAGAGACAATTCTATTCAAGAGAAAAAATGAAGCTATTGAGAGACCAGATTAAAGGAGGACACTCTATCTGAGGGTTATTTTAGGCATAGGACTTCACAGCATAGAATCATTTCTATCACTGTTGTGTTCTTGGGCTGAAAAAACCCCAAGAGTTTTTCTAAGAGGTGTTGCTCCTTAATAAATGCACAGAGAAATACCTGTGGTAAAAAATAATAATAATAATGTTGTGGATTATCTGTAACAGCTTCCTTAGTAAAGGACTTTGAGACATAGTGACAAAAAATTACTAACTTGCCAAAATAACTGTTCCAGTCACTAAAACCAGTTCCTAATGGGTTCTTTTCCAGGTACCAATAAAGTAGGCTGTAATGGAAGTGGGTACCACAAACATGCATCATCGCTTTTGGAATGGACCTGGAAAATCGTGATGCCCTAATATTCATTGTTCACAATAGTCTCAATTTTTAGAATTTTTGAAATGCAGAGGAAACCCCTCCTTCCTTTATCATCTCTTCATTCCACAAAGAAGCCCATAAGTTTGAACCTGTTTTGAGTATCTTGGGTGCTTTTTCCATTCAAAGTCATAGACTCATCTCATTTTACTTTCATACTCCACAAAACTACAGTGAAATAATCTTGCTTTTTATTCCTGCTGAAATTCATGACAGTCTTAACTTCAAAATGGTAACTACTGACCCACGTCATATGAATAAATTTGGATAAACTATCTTTGGTATAGTAAGGAGAAGCCAAGACTTCTCACTGGTCTGAAACCAGACATGTAAACATTGTGTAGGTGACCATGCATTGTGTTTATTTGTCAGAAGTAAAGCCACAAAATTACCACATCTCTTCATAGTAATCCTAACCCTTTTTATACATTAATGTGGACTCTTACTATTATAATGTGGCCTCTTATTCCCATAACTGTCTATGATGCTTTCAATGATGCTGAGCCAAGTGCATATCAATATATGTCCTTTTTGTAATTTTAACTGTAAAGAAGATAGAATAACAGTTTGGTGGCACAGGTACTTGAAGCCAACAGACTCACCATTTTCTTATTATAAAAGTGTAGGTGAACCTCAATTCAACCTTATACCACAAGCAAAATGTTTTCCATTTCTTGTCTACGTGAAAAGGAATCACCATAGGGCCACAAGTCTTGGTGATAAAACTCTTCAGACATGACAACTCAAAAGATCATAAAAGTTATGTAGATTTGAATGGTCTACACCCCCGGAATAGCACGCAGCTCTCAGACATGATGCCTGAGCTTGTACCGTGGCATTCTCTGGTTCTGCCTGAACTGAATATCTGGAGTTGAGCTGTAGAGTAAGACAATGTGTGAGTGTGTGTGCACACAACTGTGAATATACGGATTTATGGAAGAATTCTGAAGGCTCTCCTAAGAAAAACTCTCCTAAGAAAATACCTGTTACTTTTTCCCTGATAATTATTTGTTTTATCATCACACTAGTTCTGTGAATGACTTGCTGCCTTTAGGGTATAGTGTCTGAAGTATCATCCCCTCTTTCTCTCCTGCCACCCTCTCAGCCATTGTGTTGCCCAGTGTGTGCAATGGTGTTGACAGCAAAACCTTCAATGGATCTTGAGAGCTTAGGAAGGGATTACAGCACAAGAGAACATCTGGGAGTTCAGTCAGTACATTTATTTGGATTATCCCTCAGATTCCATGGAAATAAACAAGATGCTCCAGAAATCAAAAGAACAGTGGCAATTTGAACTGATTGAGATTCTGGCTCTTTATTTGTGATGAGGGAATAAATTGGTGATATGTGGTATTACAGGTGCCTACAAGTAGAAAATAATCTTTAAAGATGCTGATAGGAAAATTATCAAGAGATTGAGCTATACATGGATCAAAACTCCTTTCCTTTCCACTGGTGGTTTGAAAAATTATCTATGCTAACGACTGTTGATGTAACCATGTTGGAAGAGGAAACAGGAATTGTTATTTTTCCACTTACATTTTCAGAAACAAAAATGTGCAGTTAGGTTTTTGTCACAGTACAAGAAATGTCCAATCATGCTTAAGCAGACCAGCTTGGATGCATGCTTTTTATTAGGCAACAACATGAGCAAAGCTATACTATTTTTCAACAGAAGTCTAAGTACTCCAGTGGAATGGAAGTGCACACATTTGTTGTTTCATAATGCTTCTTAGCACAGTTTCTCATTATGGATTTATGCGCTGATAGGTGGAAAAATCAAGCAGAGCTCTTGATTCATGTTAACATTTACAGCACTTAATGGAGGGGTAAAATAAATAATTAAATATCGCAATGAATGAGTTGACATGGCAAGAAGGATTTGGGATGTAGTTGGTTTCTTAACCATGTCTTTCTGCTCACCTCCTTCAGGCTTGACTGGTCCATCAGACATCACTTTCCTGAGGGCTAGTTGGCTTTGGTCTTTGTTGTCATTGGCTGGTGGAGGCAGATTGTCAGACTGAGTTCTTTGAATGGGGAGGACTCCTGCTATGCTGTGTCTGTGCTGCTTCCTGGCATGATTAGACTGACCGCTTTTATGTGCTGCTGTGGCAGTGTGGGTGAAATGGAAACCCAGAGTATGTATCCTCAGATGGAACCAGCTTAAATGTTATTCATGCAAACAGAAGTGGTTTTTTTTCTGTATTTAAGTAGTGTTTTCAAACACCAAAGAGACACCACATGCACAGCATTAAAGAGTATTAAAACTGGCTGTTTCTTTATTAATGATAGTGAGGACAAGGGAAGTTATTTCCCCCCAGTTTTGCATTATACCATGGTGAGTTTATGGCATATCAACAAATCCTAAAGACAAACACAATGACTCCACAGTCAGAGAGATTTAATTTGCCATCAACTAAACCCCCAGCTAGCAATCAGATAATGGTCTGAAGTATACTCTGGAGAGTAATCCTTTTGAACGGAATAGTTTTAATTTATTAACCTATTTGCAGTTTTCAGATAAAATCTATCTTGACCCTTAATCAATCCATGGCAAAATATTACTTGAAAAATTGAACTGTGACACCTGGCTTAGCTCTCAACTCCGTTTGAGTTTGCTAACTTGACAACATTGTTGAAATCTAATGTTGTTACTGGCTTTGTGTGCTTAATAGTTTTGCATTTATTGTGTTTAAAGTTTTTATTGTATTTCTGTTCTGCTCATCACTAACACAATCTTATCTGAGTTATAAAGAAGGTTACCTTATATTTCCTTTCAAAAAAAAATAGATATTTACAGTCGTGTTTCAAAAATAGAAATCTCAGCCATGTAGTTAAAAAAAAAATTGCTTTAACTTCAAATCTTCTTTTGTGTGTATAGTACTGTCCTTCATGACCACTGCTTATAGATACGCCCTGTTATTAATGTGGTCTCAGTCTTGTGTGCAAATTGAAGAGTTGGCAGTTGCATCTCTGCAGGTTTTGATTATTTCATTGGTAGGTATTTAGTGACATCAAAACACAATGGACTTCTCTGTGAGTCATGCACAACCATGGAACATCATGGACCATGAGTGAAGGGACTGATGGAGAAACAGCCAGTTTCACTGCAGTCTTTATAAATCAAAATTAAATAAATAAATAAATAAAAGACTTCTAAATACAAGAGTATATTGTAATTATATGTATTCACACACAGGCACACAAAGAAGGACATTGAACAGAGTGAGCACAGTGTGCCAAGAACAGAAAAAAAAATAGCCAAAAAGGGAAGGACAGCAGGGAAAAAGGCAACAGATGAACATTAAGCTGCCATGCTGAGGAATTTATTTGCGTCTTTTACTTGGTTGAAGGCGAAGCTGTTGCACAGCTGCTTCAGCAGCGGCGATGGCTGCCCCAGCGTCTTCAAGGTGAGTTTGAGTGACGCTGGTTTTGCTTTGGCTGCGAGATGGACCGTGAGAGCGGAGATGTCCTTCAGAAGAAGATTTGGAGCTCCCTGGACTGCTGTGGGATTTCTCAATGGTGGGCACCTGCATGTCTACCAGGGAAATGAAGAAGCACAAGTCTTGCATTTATTAAAAACAAACAATTTCATTTTCTTTCTCTTGACTGGTCTTTCTAGCTGAATTCCAGAACAGGGAATAAAGATTAAGCTGTGCCATTGCATTTAAATATCAGGAAATACCATGATTAGGAAACTCATAAGAAGCATCGTTTGCTCTCCCACTCTTCCCTGGCCCAGGGAATAATGTATTTAGCGTTGTTTTTTTTTTTATCACCTGTGAATTAGACCTCCTGTGTTGGTCCAAACTGGTGGCGTAGTGTTTTTCCACTTCCATTTCTCCAGTACATTGAGGCTAACCATCATCACCTACACCACTATCAAACAGCGACTGCAAGGCATTTTATCCTGAAAAATGCCATCGTGAAAATCACAGGCTAACTTACAATAGCTTCTATACTTACCTCCAATTACCTCTCCAAGACAGACATCTTATATAGACACCAATCCCTGGCAAAATGTTACACAGAGAAATAGCAAGGAGATGGAGCAGAGTCTTGTCCCTCTGCGACTCTCATTTGGATTGTATATGGAATGGCTTTTGCTTCGATATGACATAGAATGTGTTTTAAGAGAGCACCTGTCCACTGACTACTTAGTACAAAAAAACCCCTGAGATATAAATTTCTTGGAGCTGGAGACACTGAGATCAATTCTGCCTTTGCAAACACTAGTATATTTCTGCCATTCAACTCTACTGATTTCCAATACAACTGAGATATGCTACAGTCCATTATCATTGACTGGAAATGCATATGCATTATTGCAGCATAATTGTTGTTTTATAAAATATTAATGTGGCATTTTCAGAAGATAAAATTCCATAGAATATTTAAGGAACATGAATATCAGAAAGCTAAATATATATTGAACTTGCCCAAGGCTACCAAGAAAATGAAAAAGGCACAGAATCTATAGAAGATGTCCAGCACATAGAGTCTGTAAGTTGCTGTTTTAAGGACACAATTACCCAGTAAGATGGCTGGCAAGACTGAGACAATTTAAGCCTTGTCTCCAGTTAATTAATCAATCCCAGAGATAAATGCATTTTTAATAAAAATATATACAAACGTCATAGCAGTATCTTTATTTTTCTATTAGAACTTACACATAGCAAAGGTTTTCCCATCATCTGGGAAAATATTTCATATCAGGTGCACCAAGTCATTCCTACCCTTGGAGGGGTCCGGGAAGATTCCATGACTTCTGCTCTTGATGACAGATGGTTTTGGAGATTGCTGGCTACTCTGTCCAGAATGAGATTTCCCATGATCAATGTTTTCACTCTGCTCTTTAAGAGGATACCACCGAGGAGTGTTGTCAAGCTGAGAGATGCTGGATAACTCGATCAATACCTACAAATAAATCAAAGTAAAATATATGGCCTATATCTGACCTACTAGTGACTGTATACAGTAGGAGGGACCAGAGTGGTGCTATCAGAAGCTGCAATCAAGTGTAAGAGTGAAGGGTATGAGGCTGTGTGCTGACAGATTCAGGACTCTCTGGGCACACTGTGACCCCAAACCCCGATTTGGTGTCATATTGATGTGTCTGAACTAATATATCTTCTCACTAGGACCTCAGTAAGGACTGTGAGCTGAGTCCTATGGCACAGCTCCACACAGAGGTGACTGGGCAGCTGAGAGGGAAGCTTGTGAGCTTGACAGCAACACTGAAAAGACATCCAGCCATTCTGCCTCTGTACAGACATGTTCTAATAGGAGAGTCAAGCAGTGTAATTTTCTCCGTTTTATCAGTGTTTTCAAGGTGGAAAAGAATTCTATATTATTAAGGCCTTCAATAATATGAGACTCATGCTTCTTGAGTCTTTAAAAAATCCACATATGCAGTAGTATCAACAAAAAGAAAAAACATGGTTACACTTGCACTGCACTAAAATAATAGAATTCAACAGACCATTAAGCCTCTAAACTTTACTAGGGGAAAAAAAGGAGTTGCAGTGGCAATGTGGAAATGAAACAAATAACTTGGCTATAAAAAAAGCCATTGTAGCTGAAATCTGCCCTTAGCCACCTTCATTGTTAGCAGTTCTTTTTAAAAAGAAGTAAAAAAAAAAAGAGCATTGGCACCAATAAAGGCCCTTCCTCCCTTAAGAGGCTTGCAGTTGAGAGGGCCGAGAGATGTGAAGTAATGAAATTCATCGCAGTCTTCAATGAAGGAAGGTCAAAAATAGCTTTGTATTTGGCTCTAAAGTGAGAGGGTTAAAACTAATACCAGCTAGGGAAACTTTAAAAATGCTAGACAAATAAAGTATGCAATTACCTCAGGGAGCAATGTTTTCGTCACTTTATTACAAGACCCTGAATTAAAGAAAGTCTCTTCAAGTGTAGGGATGGAGAAGTCTCCTAACAACTGATGGTTTCCGGGTTAAAAGCCTTTTTCTTTCCTTTTTTTCTTTCAGTTTCATAGGTTGTCTATGACGTAGATTGGTCTTTCTGGTGAGATGTATAATTTATCTGAACAGATTAACTATTTAGTATTCTCCCTGTTGTGGTTTTCGGTTGTAGCTTTGAGAATGACTTGGAAGACAGCATGGATGAGGGTTGTTCCCAGTACAGAGTCAGGCTGGGGGCTCTGCTCTGTAGGAGGAGAGGTTTCACTCTCCATAGATGAGGACCATGATGTGCCATTTTCTTCTGGGGCACACAAGTGCTGCTGGCCCTGTTCAAGCCAGTCTTTGGGGCACAATTTGGATATCCCACATCTGATGTTACAGTACAGGATTGTTCTGGACATCCTGGTGCTGAGATACCCTGGATAGTCTTTTCTGTTTCTTTTTTCCCTGAATAACTGCTTTCACAATTAATAAAAAGTAAATCTAGAGGCTGAAAAAAAATTGCAGGGGAAAGGTTTAAATCTTCATGTAGAAGCTGCTGCTGGAGCATCCCTTTTCTAAATGTCATAAAAAACAACGATGTAAATATTCAGTAAAACCCTGCACTTGGACAAACATGCTGAACTCAACAAGAATATGGACACAGGATGCAGGAAATAAGTAATCATGTAGCAGCTTCCTATATATTTATTTTAGTAATTGTTTAAAGAGAGACACTGATTGCTCAGTGTGGTAGTTACACAAAGGATAACTGGAGCAGGACTGCGTGGCTTTTTTTCTGAATTCAAATGCAGAATGAGCACGGATACTCTCAGTTACTCTCTATGAGTGATCAGTTTTCCTGTGCTTCTGTTTCTAATTATAATCTTTATTTGTAATAACATCTTTAATTATTTTTTTATATCAGAGTTATTGCTGGTAATTCTGTATTATATGTGCATATGTTTGTTTATTTGTTTTTAAAAGAGAATGCCTTCTTCCCATGAGCACTCATCTCATTTATTATTAATTACAAGATTAGATTTTGCCTTCAGTCATACTTTGGTAATGATATTACTATATCAGAATGTTAAAAATGACACTGATCAGCAAGACTAAATTACTCACACTTGAAGATACTTGTGCATGTGTTAAAACATGGCTTGATGGCAGAATTTAATGCTTTAATCATTTACAAAGACTAATACCTCCTCAGCCTTCCTATGTTATGTTAAAATCAAGGCAGACAGCTTTCAGTCATAACAAGAATTCCCCCTGGAGTCACTGTGAAGGTTGTTACTATCTCACGCTCAAAAAAAAGTATTAATTTTCAGTGAATTAACATTTTGTTGGCTCTTAAATTAACTTGCCCCCAGTTAATCAAGATAAAAGGGATATATCTTTCATGTCTAAATGAAAGAAATCATGGCCATTTGCTGTGAAGACAACAGTAAAACCAGGATGTAAAAAAAGGTTTTACTTAACACGTGTACCATACCTTGGAAGAGAATAGTCTCCAAATAACAGCCTGCAGTTATTACTAGTAGAGAGGAGGAAATAAGATACTCACTTCACCGAGGAAGTCATTTGAGGAGAATCTATCATAATCCCAGACAGTCACTTCCAGTGTTTTCTTTTTCAGCTGCAATTCAAGTAAAAGGATAATTAACATCACAAACTTCAGATCAAGCCTTTATGGTGGTTTCTATGGATTATTTTCTCTACAAATCCTTTTTCATAGTGACAGGTGGGCAGTTTCCACCCTCTCATCAACCTTGTTGCAAGAAAAATATTTTGAGGTTATTATTTGTTATCAAGATAGATGGGCTTGTGCTTAGCCCTTGTTTAGGGATTTCAATGAGTTGCTTTGGGGAGAATGTATGTCCACTATAAGAGTCAAACTGATTTCCAAAGCCACATTTTTGCGTTCCTGCAGCTTTTATCATCATCAGATCTGAGTTTTCTGAACTCAGGCATCTGCCTGAAGTGCATTTGAGTGTGAATTTCAAATGTATTAGAACAAACACCCTCTTTACATAATCTCATCTGTGAAGACCAGGCTTTAATGCCTGCAGAATTCAGTGTAGTCAATGAGAGTCTGCAAGTGATCCAGGCATGCAGGACAAGTTCTACTGTTGGTATTAATGGCAGCTATCAAAACCCATTATTGACAGATCTTGTTGAGCATAAGTGTGTAACTCCTCTATAGGCCACAGTAAGAAAAAAGTAAATATTTTTATATTACAAGAGAGCACAAGGCAAAGAAGCTGTTGACCAAAGCAGTTGACCTTATTGTAAAGACTGACCTGAGTGTTTTTCCAGGTGTCTCTGCGGACATATAGGGGCAGGATTGATTACTGATATTGTGTGCTGGGGCAAAAGGCTATAAGCTGGCTGGAAAGGCAGCAATAAATTCACGTGGCTTGAAAGAGAGAAGGACAAAATCCTGCAGGTTGTGGGGTGTCTGCAAAATCAGGCTGAGAAGTTATGAGTGAAGAATCCAAGTATTGCTGAGGAAAACAGGATTCTTCGCATACTTGAATAAAAGAAGTCAGAAGAAGAATTCTTACGTGATAGCTGAGGTCGTTATCCTAAGAGGAGCGATGTGCCACTCACTGCTCTGACTAATAATTGGTGGCTGGGCACAGACGGACAGCAAAGGATCAAGTCGTTGCTCAAAGTGATAAGCTACACCGATTATGTACATATTGCATACACTTGCAGCGAAAACCCTGTTGGCTATTTACAGAACCACAGAATATTCTGAATTGGGATCACTGAGAGCAACTCTCAAGGGAATGCTGTGTTTGGGACCAAATCCATGACGTTGGTGTTATTACCACCTTGCTCTCAATTTCCCTCCATTGCCTCTTGGTTTAGTGCAACACAGACTCAAACAGCTCCTAATAATTTGAAATTGCCTTTAAATGATAACTCCATCTCATTATTATGTATTCAGAATATCATCTGCTCCCAGCCAACTTTAGAAAAATGCGCAACTATGTGAAGCCAATGGCTATGAAAAGAAAATTTAAATCGGCATATCCTGGAAAACCCACACAAAGGGGAATTGAACTATTTTTAGCATCAACAATGTACTCTTTAAGCAGGCAACACCATGACTTGAAAGCTAAGATTTTTAAAAAAATATTTGAGAGCAATTATTTAATCTTTCTGTATTATTCTTATGTAATTTGGCAATATTTTTCTTAAGCATTCTTAAAAAAAATACTGCAAAAATGAAAGAAAATTTTGAACAAAAAGATTCTTTTTAGCGCACTGCTTACAGAATATTTTTAAAGCTGATTTCCTTGACTGAAAAAAATTCCTTATCTTTGTTGTTCCAAGACAGTATTGAAACTGCAACATGAAAGATAACCTGAAAAAATGAGCTGAGCACCTACTGGTCCATGAAGCTTTTGGCTTCCTGGATGATACAATTTTCTGCTAGGTGCTATACTACCTATATGCATTTTTACCGTTTGAAAAAGGGATAGCACAAATATTTTTCAGAAATGTATTGTCACTGTTGTCACTATTTTGAGAGGAGATTTCTTTTTGATGACTGTGCAAGGACAGAGAGAAGAATGTATAGATCCAAGAAACAGGAAAAAAGCCCCCTAAGGTTTGAAGAATTTTTGGTAGGAAGGGAAAAATAGAAAAGATTTTCAAGTATCTTCAACCCTACTTTGCCAGCTTCTTTGCATGAGTATGATAATAAAACTGTGATGAAAACTTAAAGTACTCTATATTTATTTGCAAAATCTATTTTAAGCCTTTTAGGAGAATAAAGCTTTTATAAAATATTATGACAATGAAAAAACATGGAAGGAGCTTTATTAGACAGAGTGCATGAAATGTGTTTGCAAGCGGAGAAAAATTTGCTTTTCTGAAGAGATATTTATGTACTGCTGTGGTACATAAATATATCTTCAGAAAGAAGATATAAGCCACTCAATGGCTGCTGATTTTAAAAGCAACCATTCTACCATCACAGCACAGTAGGGTTCTGCCTTAGATCAATCCATTTTAGGTTGCGAATCCCGAAGTTCAGCTGCTCATCAGGAATATAACAGACAGCAATGCTGAAATGGGTTGCAAGAACCCTCTGTCTGTCAGTCTGACCATGGCTTTCTGCAAGTGGGCAATGGACTAACAGGAAAATGAGAGTGTCACAAAAAGAAGGAACGGAGTTTCTGCATACTGTGAACGTCCTCTGAGTTCCAAGCATATTATGAAAAAAAGTGTTACCAAACAGTAACTAATTTCAGCCTTAGCCTTGTGGGGGAAAAGTAACAATAAAATAAATAAAAATACACCTAGATGCAGGTTACTGCATGTGAAATCCTGTTATCTTTAGGTTTCTTTGGATAGCCATATTTTAAAGAAAATGAAGGAGTATGCAGAAACAGTCAATGCAAAAAATATTGTCTCTTATGGAAGGCATAACCAACACCACAGGTACAGAAGTGCTTGTTTCTTGTTTTAAATGTCTGCATGTTGTTAGAGATAGTGTCTGCCTGTGTAGCTAAATACACACTATTTAAATATTTAACACATATTCCTTGAAAATTTCACACAAGGATTTGCGCTAAGAAATAAATATTTTTAATGGAACTTGTTTTTCCTCTATGATGAAAGCAAATTACTATAATTACTTCAGAAATAATATAAAATACTGCAATTTCAGTCAGGATGTTTGATGAGTAGAAATGAATGTGGTGCATTAAGTAACCCATTACAGTTATTTTTGTTTACATTCATATTCAACATTTTATTATTCTCTTCTCTATATTGTTGTATTTTGCTATGCGGGAGGACAAAAACCACTTTTTATAGGTCACTTAGGAACTTGCTTTCTTTTGTCCCAGATATTAGGTAAGATTTTAATACCAAACCCTACTGATTCACATCAAAAATTTCCTTACTTTTGGAAATAAGACATAGACTTCCACATCGGTCAAGGATTTTGAAAATATTACTCTTTCTAAATATATTACCTTCAAATTACAAACATAAGTTACAGAAAAACTATTTGCTTTTTGGAATTATTTTGTATAAGGAAATGCTTTTATTTGCTTTCTGGCAAGCAAGAAATTGAGGCAAAGAAATCCACACCTTTACAATGTGTGGAATGCATTATTCTAATGGTCTGAATAGCAAAAGAACTTAAATCTTGCATCATCTTCTCATTAAATTATTGTAATATTTTCTTTCATGCCCTGGGTAGGTATTGGACTTGAGTTAGCAATTACTGTACAACATTTGTAATGTGTGTAGTTGGCCTTCCTCTCAAATTGTAATTATTTCCACTTTATTACTTAACAAAATCCTTAAATTACTAAATATTCACAGTTCAATTTATTTTTTCTCCAACTGTCAAAGTAAAATTTGCCATAAATGTGATGAAACTAATCATTCCAACCTTGAAAAAGTCTGTTTCATTTCAATGAGTGATCTATTTCCCATAATTATTTTCACTTTAATTTCAGCTAGTTTATGAAAGAGAAAAGGAAAATGAAAAATTGTACAACCAGCTAAAGTCTAGACAGTGACGTTAAAAGCACTATATTAGGAAATATTTAATAATACTTATTTGCTGTCAGCAAGCAATGCATGCTTTGATGGAGGAAAAAAAGCATGGAGAGAAAGGAAATGTTTCTTTGAAGAAATACTACTTATAAAAATTCATGAATTTATGTTTGAATGTCACTGCTAACTCTGTGTAACTTAGTGTGTAATGCACTTTTGCTTGTTTTGTGAACAGAAAGCTTGTTCTCAGTCTAACACAATTATTGTCTTGTATTGTCTTGTATTTATATTCCCAACTATTTTGAAATATACATTTGCGAGGGCTCTGAGTACAAATAATGGTCTCTTACACGGTGAGAGTTATTCAGACTGTAGAGGATACTTATCATCAGCATGGAATTATTTGTGATTTAGAAATGTGCTTCACTGTATATTCTCTAAGTCAGGGCATGGATTTTTGTAGGAGAAAAGTCACTCACACCAATATCTTAGCAGTAGATAGAAGCTGTGGAAAGGTATGGAAGGTATTGTGTGCATATTTCTGCACACAATTCTGTGTGACAAGATGCCAAAATATAGAAGATGTGTGGTGCTCAAATGAAGTTTACACACTTAAAATCATAAACACTGCATAACAGTCTTAGAGGAAGGGAAAAGGAGCAGATTTGCAAATAGAAAGCAAAAGTGCAAAGAATTCAACATGCAAACTACAGGCAAATTTCATCAAATAATGGTCAAAAAACTGACATTAAAGTTATAATGAGATTTTCTGTGTCGTTAAAATCATTGTCCAAGGAATCCTAGGTTAACATTATTATCCATTTTCAAAGCACCAAACAGCCATTGAACATATAACACCCCATCACTCCTAATGACAGCCCTGTGAAATGTCACAGCAGAGCCCTCAAGTAAATTTAGAAACCTGAAGAACCTTTCTTAGACTGTAAGCTCAGTTTAGAAATATTGTTAAGACTCACCTAACCCTTTCATCAAACCAAAAAGATTCAGGGTTTATATTGCAGTTAGGCAAACATCACTTTTTTTTTTTTTTTTCTGACACTTTCACTGTCAATGAGCTACCATTTATAAAAGCCTGCATGAAGCAGTGAGAAAACCCCATCAAACCACTAAGTAAAACAGGACACCTCCAAAGAAAATCTGAGCTGCTGCCTCTTAACTTCACATGTGTAGATTTCATGAGCAACCATACACATCCCTCTGCAGGAAGGGTTTTGTTCTATGTGAAAAATAAGTATCTTAATCTACATGCGTCTAAATGAACAAGAAGAAAGAATAATGAAATTTTAAATTGGAAAGATTGTATTGAGGTCTTGGGGTTGTGATGGAGAAATATATTAAAAGCATTGGGAAATCTATTCACTAAAGAGCTTGGTTATTCTGGGTTTTTTAAAGTACTGAAAGATAAATGACATTGTAAAATGAAGTTAAAAATATCAAGTAAAAAAACAGTAAAAAACGCAAAAAGATTCAGGACTGTATGCAAACCCAGTACCCTATGAAACATACTTCATAATCCAAAAAAATGAACTGATCAGTATTTTGCCCATTATATCTTTTTCAAGTTGATAAAAAGTCCTTTACAAGGGGAGATGGAGGAGTAGAGGACTCAGTTGCTTCATTCTGCTTCAGAAGGACAGTTGGAGTTTGGAAGCCACCAAGAAACAGAAAACTCCGCAGACATCCTTCCCAGATGTGAGTTAAATCTTTCTATGACAAGGAAATCAAATATCTCCTAATTCCTTTTCATGTGATTTATATCTCAAGATATTGATATAAATTGCTGATAAATCTAAAACTCTATCTCTACATTTTATAAATATTTTTGAATAAGAAGAAATGGTAGAAACTGTGCTTTGTGTGAGCTTGCATGGCTTTTGGAACAAAGAGTGACAATGATTTCCGCATCTACTTCAGAAACTTGTGTCTTAATTTATTCCCTCATTAATTTACTCCATTATCTTTTTTTAAACTGTCACGTCTGTACTTATGGCATGATTATGAGTGTATACCCCACAAATTGCCATTTTTATGAGTAGAAGGGCAAGAAAAGAATATTGCCATTGTAAGCTCTATCAGAGGCAAAGAACTCCCAATTTCTCCTAAATCTGATTTTACAGGGGCTCACAGAATTGCCAGTGGCAGTGCTCCCTTCGAGCGAGCATTTCTGACCATGCAAATAATAAGGCAGTAAATAGCACTGAAGAGCAGCACCGGTCACGCACCTGCTCCGTGGAGATATTTTTATAAATGACTGTCTGATTCCACTCAGGATTCAAGCTTTTCTGTATGTACTTAGTTCTCCGCTTGTACTCAGCACTGAATTTGAACAAAAGAAGAAAACATTACATTAGTGATCTTCTATTTCTTTTAGCTCTAATGCAAAACAAGAACAGAAAAACAAACAAACCCAAAAACATGCACAAACCAAAAACCAGAAAAGAAAGGAGCTATATCTTCCATTTCTGCAACAACTCAGGGTTACAAGAGGACAATGACAGCCTTTGGGATGTTTTCTTTGGTATGCTTTTCTGAGACAGTCTTTTAAAACAACTTCTGACTCTTCAGCAGTCTTCCTCTGCCTAAAACCATTTCAAGATAAAGCATCAGTCAGCACATGCACACAGACTTTGTCCTCTCATTCTGTAGGTATTGGGCTCTGATTCTAAATTGAGGTGATAATGCATTGATTTCTTTTCCAAGACCATCCCATTAGCACTTTAAAGCAGCACAAATTCATTGTATTTATAGGCTGCAATCTCTAATTACAGGAATCCCATCTCACAAACACATTTAATGAATGCCATAAGGTAACTAATATCCTGTTAATGATTGAAACACTAATTTCTTATTGATCCTGTTCTATGTCTGTCCCTCTAACTGTATGGAAAGAAGCACAAAAATGCATCAGGATCACAATTTCTTTTGTCAATAGCCAAGAACAAAGGTTTGGCTGCATAATCTGTTTTTAAAAAGATTCATTAATGCTTTCTATTGTACTTTACATTTCCTGAGTATAGAGAAAAAAAGACAATAATCTTTAGCAGAATATGGATGCATTTAGCTCTGTGAGCTTTGATGTTAGATTTCCTTTCATTCCAATTTTAATTTAACATAAATTTTAGTGGACAACTCAAAAAAGCTGGGTAGGAGAACATGCAAATCTTTTAATACTTTGAAAAACCCACAAGATTTACAGCTAAGAAACTCTTCTTGTGAGTCTGCAAGTATATGACTGCTACATCTATTACTAAACAAAATGTTCCCAGGACTGTTCTCCAGCACTAAGACAAAATGGCACAAAATTACTTCTATATCTCATATTAGACTCTTCTATCATTACCCTGCATCAACTTTTGGTAGTGCACCATGCTCACTTCTGATTTAACCGTTTTGGTTTACACTGGGGCCTGGTCTCAGAACTAAAGAGATTAACTGAGAATGAGCTCTCAGGAACTCATTTAATCAGACAGTCACTAATGATGTATCATAGATGGTACCAGACACGAACAGCTCTGATTTATGGGTATGTGAAAGATACATGTGTTTTACCGGCACATATATGTTGGGACTTCTGCACCAGCAGTTTCACTCTATAAAGCCAATTCTGCTCTGCAGTGATCCCATCTAATTGTGGAGTAGATTTATTCTCCAAAATGAGGTGGCCATGTCCAAAATGCCTACTAGCCTGATATCTCTAAGTGAAAGGGACTTGCAGCTATTTTTCCTGGTTTTTTTGCTCTAGTCATTCTATGCATTTTCATGTATTTTCTTGGAAATCGTGCTACCCTCTCTGTTCCAGTTTATTGAAAAATATGAAGGGTTTTGGGACCTATGAAACAAAGTGTCTGTTCACCTCTGCTTAGAGAAGAAAGCAGCAGCTCTCCAGAGTTCAGTGAGTTCTATCAGCCATAGCAGAGCATGGCAAGGATGATTTAAAATCTAGGGGGACCAAGAGCACATGAAAAAGAAACTCACACAAAGCTATTTCTCTGCATATCTTGGAAGGAAAGCTGAAATATAAAATTGGAATCCTTTTTGAAATGAGATTTGGATGGCAAATACTATTAAGCAATGCAGTTAAATTTTTAAAACTCAGTAGCTTTCTTTTCCCATTCTCTGGTATAAGAAAAGCATCCCCTGCCTAGAGCAACTTTTTAAAATATCCTGTGATCTACTGGTTTTAGGGAACTGATATACTTTCATTTTTTGAAGAAAGTGGCAAAGAATCCTTTGCGCACTCAGCCAAGAAATAACACCAACATTCCCTTTCCTTTCTTGGATCTCCTTTTGCGATAGTATAACTTCATCACCTTTTCCGTTTCTGATTCTTTTTTGAAGTATGTGAGAAGGTGATTCATGCAGTGATGAGTTTCAGAGCTGGCAGTGACAAAAGGTAAAAGTGTTGTTAGCATGGTAGTTCTGAAATATTTCCAGTGAAGCTCATGGAATATTTGGATCTAAACTGTAAGTGTGGCCTGAGCCCCATCCATGTAATTTATTGTCCGTATCTGTTGCCGAGGGAAGCAGACCTTGACCACTTCTAGGGAAGTGCAGAACCAGGCTAAGATGGATGGAAGATGAAGGTTTCTAGGCCTCTGAAGAGAAGGATCTGGCAAACATATTAAATTCATCCCACTGATGAACCTTCCCCCCAACAATTCACAGATTAACAGATTAAGAATTAACAGATTAACAGATGAAGATATTTTAATAAAATGCATTCATTAAACCAGTCACTTGTAAGTCAGTTAATATGAAATAATATACGTTTGAAATTCTCAGAGTATGCTCTGTGAAAAGATACAAACTGCATATCTCTTTATATTTTCTCTCTGGTTCCTTAATTATTATTTATTAATACATAATACAATGTACTAAGTACAATGAGAAAAGCATATTAGAATAACTGTATTATAAAGATAATAGATATACATATAAAGTGTGTAATTTTAACACATTAATGAAATAATTTTAGTAATGAAGAAACAGATAATAGAGATCCGTTTATTGAAATTAATCTGTTCACTTGTTTAGTCAGGTTATTACTTTTAAACAAATTTAAAATTTGCCTGGAATATTTCTAATGTTCTTAACCTGGGCTGATACTAACATATCTTGAGAACTGAGCTTTGCCTTATGTTTCCAAGACAAAGCACTCGTAATTTCAATAATTAAATTTTAAATTTGTTTACCACAAATAACCACTTATGTGGTCAAGCAGATTTAATTGCCCATCTGGGCAATTATCTAGAATTATACCTGGCTTTAATGTCTACACACTGTGCAAGGTAAATAGAGAAAAATGTTCCATTTCATTACCACAGCATGTTTCTCTTGGCAATAAAACCATTCAAAATCTTGATACAAGTTCACAGTTAATTATTTTGCAACTTTCCATGAGTGAGAATGAAGTATTAGATATCTCTGAACTAAATTCTTCCAGACTTCAAAAGAAATTTTGTTTGTCATCAGAGTTTGGCCTTAGAATAATACTGCACCAAGGAGCATTAACTACATTTTTCCAGCTCCTGGAAATGACCTCATAAGAAAATTAAAAGCAAAACCATACCACAGTTTCATGCCATCAGAACTCAAGAGGAATCTGTAGTTCAATGCACAGGTGCACTGTCTCATTCATGCATACAAAATTGAAAGAATAAAATTAGAAAATAGCACACTCTACCTGGCATTTTGGACAACCATGACTTGTCTGCATATCCAGAATTTACAGAGTTAGGAGCACAGAGGAAGCAGTATAAAAGAAAATGAGAACAGAGATGAAAGAAAACATGAATAATAGGTAGTTTCTAACATCAGAATCAAAGGAAATAGAGGCATTAGGAAGAATAGGAAGTCTAGCATGGACTGAACTGCAAGTAAAAGTTATTTAGTAGCAACCCAAGTTTCTACTTTCAGAAACAAGTTTGGGACTTTTAAGAAGCTCTTCACTTTCATTTTTCCCTAAAGGCCAAGTGACATGCAAAACTGTAACAGTGGCTCATTTTAAAATAATGAAACCAAACAAAACTAGAATCCAATTCTTCTTAAGTTGGCAACAAGTTTAAACTGATGTTTGCATCTGGCTTAGACCCTTTACATGATGAACATGCCTTTAGTTCAAAGTCTTATTTCTACATCAGTAAATGTACCTGCAAAATTCCCACTAAGATTGATTTGACAAATATTTTACAAGAGCTGTAGGTGCATTAAAATTCCTCTCAATCTTTAGTACCTGTTCCCATTATATTCAGTAATAGTTTTGGGTCCAGTGCTGCCGAACAATATTCAATGCTGTATAGCACGAATTAACAAGCCACAAAAGAAAACGCATGGCTTTATCTGTACCACTCATGTATTTAGTGGTGCTTGCCCATACACCAAATGGTGAACTGGGACCTGAGCATCCCTTTCCTGTTAGTTTGAGCAGAACAGAAATACAGGTTTTCATTTGCATTCTTCTAGATTAAGTCTTCTGGAATGAATATGATTGCACAAGCAGGGAAGTTTGCAGGAATTTGCCTTTGCAATCTATAGTCTGATCCATCACCTTAATCTTAGATGCACCTATTGTGTCACTGAAGTCAGCAGGATTATTATAACTGTGTATTCCTATGCATTCTCCATATACATATGACATTCTGTAACATTAGGGCAAAAAGATAGCTATAATATTGCTGATACAGAAAAATATCTTTTTAAAGGAAGCACTAATGAGCTATTTGTAATTACAGAGTAAAAAAAATCAAGGATCTGTGAAAACATGATTAGTGACTTGTATAGTCATTAGATACAAAATTAATGGTATTTCTAAAACCATATCTTAGCTCTTAAAAAGAAAGCCATAAAACTCACATGGAGAGATTTTTTTCTGACCAGTATTTCTTGCCTTTTGTATTATACTGCAATCTTAAATTTTTCTCTGGTGCTTTAATTCCGCTTGTTTGCAAAGCTACCCTAAACTCAGATTGTCTTGAGCTGAAGCAACCACTCCATGATAATCTTAACATGCCACTTTCTATATTACAGAAAGTATTACATCTATTTGGTACATTTCCATTGAGCCTGTTGTTATTTTAAATAATTTTACATGTATTATAATTTTTTAAATAGAAACATGAGAAAGAAAAAGCAAATCTATAGGAATGATTATAAAGTTTCTAATGTCATTAGCAAAGTATATGTTCTCCTGGGAATAGGCTCTGACTCTGTATTAAAAATCCATGATTTTGCTGGTGTTGCACCTGGATTTTCTATAGCAATAGCTCTTAGTTCTGTTTATTAAAGACAAGTAGCAAACCTAAACTAGAAGAAAGTTCAGGTTAAAATTTGTCCTACACTTACCCTCTCCCTGGAAGAAGATAAACTTTAACAAAGGGGTCCGAATAGCCATTGTTGTCTCTGGGAGCAAGGTTTCTTGCCTGAAGGATGTGGATGATAAGGTTGCCAAGGTGCTTGTCATAGTTGATTTGAAGCTAGTGAATGCATTAAAACACAGTAAGATTATTTGTTATTTTTACTTTCCAAGTGATTCAATGTCTCTTCAACCCTTTGAATAAAATTAGCTTTAGACCTCTGTGTTCTCTGGAAATAAACACATTTTAGAAGTTTCTCTCCCTCTCTCTCCTGACTAGAATGAGATGCTATCTGATCACGTTGGACTTTGGGAAGAAGAAAAAAGGGAAACACCTATACTGATCTATTCCAATCCGGAAAAAGCAAAGGAAATTTGAACCCTTGATATTATTCTGAACAACAGCCAGTTTACTGAATCGTAATTACACACCTCCTATCTACCTGGAGGCTAAATCTGACAAGCATGTTATAATACTATGGAAAACTGTTAGTACTAATATAGAAGAGAGAGGTCAATCAAGGGGGAGAAACCACATAAATCTATAGGAATTTAAGCTTCAGTTGTTCTGCTATTGTGTTCCAGTGTTTTAAAAGGTTAAAGTCAATTTACATAAGGGATAACTATACACTTGGCATGGCATGGAAATAAATACACTGCACTATAAGAAACCCCCAGCAGTTCTTGCTTCAATGTAAATAGATTGGACATTTCTAAAGAAAACCACAATAAGTAGCCAAAGATTAAGGGTTAGTATTAATTTCATTATGATTTTCCTTTGGGAACAGCAGTATTTTCCATTCTTCTGGTTGTGTTTCACAAGCTAATATTAAAGATGGATGCAGAAATCAAGCACTGAAATCCATTAATGACAGTTTAAGGGATTGGAGTAGAATAAGAAATCAGTTGATGGAGATAGTTTTCTGCAAATTTGTTCCACAGAAAAGTACAGTCAGGATCAACATCAATTTACACGGCCAAAACAACATATTTACCTGAATTTCTCCAGTGATTGGATGGGAAGCAGACTTTGCAGTTTCCGTGGGCTGCCAGATTAAAAACACAAAGATTTTCAAAGTTAACTTTTTTAACATATGCAGTTTATACAGCTGTATTGCCACAATTTTTTAAAAAGTGTCTCCAGTTGCTATGATAAAAACTAATGTTTATGTTATTTCAACAGCACTTAAAGTCCAGCCCAGGCATTTTGATCAGCCTTTGTGCAGATACAGAAACAACTTGAACACCAAACCTCCACAGTCTGAGCAGACTGGTCACACACAGAGGCATGGGGAGAAAAAGCCACGTAGCATTAACCCTGTCCAATGAACATCAATGTTGCCTAGAGAAAGGACCATGTCAAGTAAAACATAGCTATGTATTTCTGTCAATATGAGAATGGCAGAGAGAGGCAAAAGGTACTCTAATTTACACTGAGTTTAGGTGAAAGTGGGTAGAAAGAGTGGAACTAATGGTACTAAAACTAAGTGATGTGTGTAAGTCAATTTCACAATTGCAAGCCATCTTGTATAACATCTTTTTCTTTATTCTGTGTTTTCTGATAATCAGTTCAGCTGCAACACTTCAAATTCCTCCACATACTTTCTGTGACTTGAAATGTAAATTTTGTCGTCACTTTCCTCTCTGTTCTTTATCATTAAACTTTTCTAGTTTTTTGACAAAAAGCAATAAAATCCTTAATGTTCCTCTCTGCCCTTCTTCTTTCCTGCTGTTTGTTGGTAGAAAATAATATCACCACTTGCTTAGAATCCTGAACTCACAGAAATGGTGCCTGTGAGCCACACTGGTGCCCTTGAGCCACACTGGACCGACCTCTAATCTGCAGATTATCAGCCAATCAAGAAAACTCTGGTTCAGTAGTAGGATTTGAATATTTATGCATTCTCTCCACATCTGCTCCCTTGGTTGATGCAGCAGAAAACAAAGGATGCAACCAAGGACAAACTTACTGTCCTCTGGAGACTGGTCTGGAACCCATCTTTTCCTGCTCCTCCAGATGTGAGCAGCTGCCTGACATTATTCCGCATAATTTGTATTTCTATCACTTTCTGAGAAGAGTAAAACTCATCTGCCTCTTTTGTGTTGCTCTACACTCCAAGAAAACCCTCAGAGGCTTTCTTAGGATGTTGGACATCAACTGCTTTAAATTAAGCCAATGAAGGGTCCACATCTCCTACACTACAGCATGAAGTTAAGGTGATGCACTACACAGTCCAGGTTTGTGTTGAAGAAACATCCCCTCAATCAGTCAGATCTACAGACTAGAACTAACCAGAAAAATCCCAGCTCAACACTATCACAATGAAAACACAAGAGAAAACTAGCCCAAATCTGCCTGTTATCTGGTTATATTCACTGTCTTGTGTTGCCTTATTCTTATTTGGTTTGCTGCTTTACTTTGCTTTCCAGAGTGTTTCTTTAGGAGCACAAGCTTTTCCAGAAAAAACAAAACAAAGCAAAGCAAAGCAAAGCAAAGCAAAGCAAAGCAAAGCAAAGCAAAGCAAAGCAAAGCAAAGCAAAACAAAACAAACCCCAAAACCAAAACCCAAAAACCAAACAAAAAACACCCCCAAAACAAAACAAAAACAAAAATTAAAAACAAAACAAAACAAAACAACAACAACAACAACAAAAAATCCAACCAAACATAAAAAACCCCCAAAAACCCCAAAACCTCAAAAAAACCCAGGGGAAAAAAACCCAAAAAACAACAAATACTAAAACCAAACCAATCTTGATTTTTCTGTAAATGCATTTGCATCTGACAAATAATTCTCATAAAAAAAATTTAAATCAGATTTTCTTGGCACCTTACAAAGCTTTTAAAGAAGTTTATTCAATCCAACACCTAAAATAAGTCATCAATAGTCTATAAAATGCTCTGAATCTGAAATGAAATTTTAGATTGATAGCAAAATACTCCTAAAACTTGTTAAGTCCTTGACAGACTATTCAGAGAGTGAATTTCACTTCTTTTGCCAAAGACAGGGAGCTACTTGAGCATCTTGCAGTCTTTCAAAGTAGGGCATAAATGTCTTATATTTCTCATACTTTACTTCTACAAATGGATTTTATTATACATAATGATTCTGACCTCAGGCTGTAGTAGCACTGACAATACTGACAACACCAAAAATAACATGGAGCTAGCTGTGCTGTGGCTACAAAATCACTGCCAGATAGTCTAAATGCTCTCATTTTCCAAGAGGTGGAATAGCAAGAATAATGAGTTTGTTCACTCCAAATGTCATGTAATATGGAACATATTAGTATGGATAATGTAGAAGGAGTTCATAGGGAAGGGAATGGGCATGATGAATTTGGATTGAGACTTCCCAACGTGGTTAAAGTGGAGTTTGTAAAGTGGAGTCTGTAAAAATAAATGTGCACTTATCTGTTTCTATATAATTGTTGAATTCCCATATTCATTTACAAGGCTGTGATTCAACATATTAAATATTTTGCTTCCTCTCATGTCAGCAGATCTAAAACTGATCATGAAGAATTACTCATCTATTTCAAAGAAACATGAATAATTTAGGCTGAAAGAGACCTATCAAAGCCACCTGGTCTAACCCCCAGCTCAGAGCTGGGCCAACTTTGAAGCTGGTTCCAGACTGAGAGGCAGAGATGCAAATAAGTATCTTTATTCATCATGGCCTCAGTGAGGATTAATTTTTAAAGAAGCAAAAGTATTTCACAATTGACTGCTCTAGGAGCTAAAGGATCTGAGGATTTAGAAAAAAAGCAATCCATTCTTCATATTAAATGTTTCTATAGGTCATTTATATCCTGGATATAATCTGCACCATAGAATGATTGCACATTTACACTCTGAAAGAAACAGGTCTGCACAAGATATAGTCAGCTCAAGGCTTCCAAAGGTTAAATCTCTCCTCTGATGGCTAATCTAATTTCAATTTAATTTCTTTTGATAGTCCCTGCACGCACTCCCACACCTTGTGTAAGAGATGGTGCTTTGTAATGCCATCACATCTTCTAAAGCATGTTGTCATGACCATGAGGTGACAGTTGTTAATGTCAGGCTTTGGTGATATGCACTGTCACTTTCCATAGTAACATTAAATATGAGACAATTGGAATTGCAGAATATGACAGAGATAACTACAATATTTCTAGAGTGTATATTCTTTACAAAAAGCTTTTAAAAAAAAACTTGCTAAAAATAAAAACAGTTGCAAAAACAAGATCTAGGCAGTTCGGATATTTAGTCTGTCATGATACTTTGGCAGGGCTGCAGCCTGCCTAGAAATGCTGTCAGCCCAAGGCAAAGAGCAGTTCCAGAAAGGATGAGCTTTCTTTTCTAACAGAGCTCAACACCATTATAAACTTGGCCTGCAGTCAATGAACAGAAACTATACAAGTCAACAAGAGCTGTGCTTGTTAAGAAAGAAATGCCTCTCAACATGATTTTCAGAAATAAGCAAAGAATGTTTGAAATATTTACCTGACTAGTTCTGACTTTTGCCTTTCCTACATAAAGGCATTAGTTCTAATAATTTTTTGTTTCATCTTTATAAGCCTCCAGCTGAATTTTCATAGAAGTGTCCTAAATCCTCTCTGAAGCAGGAAATTAAATTTATGCATCTAACTTTAGGTGATCTGCTCCAGTGCCAAAACTGGGAAACCAGTCTCCTCATGTGGACAGAGAGGGACACCTCCTCAGGACACACTGCACAGCAAGGATTTATGGATCTCCATACGCTGTGAATTTAGGAGTGTGACCATCTAACCAAATGAAAGGGCACTTATAATGATGTGCACGAAGAGCCCTGCTCTGTGCTTGCACTGAGATGGCAGGTTTCACCCAGTCTCATGAATTGTACTTCAGAAACATTATTGTCGGTGGTAAAAATCATGCACATGGCAAACTAGTTCATATGTAAATATACAATATCCAGAGTATGCTGTAGTGAATGTAACTATTGACCTAAGGATTAAGCAATTCTGCCAGATCCCTGAAGTCAGGCCCAGTAAATATTGGCATATGGATTTAACTTGTGCATCACAGACCTGAATTAGTTTGTGAAAAGTCTATGGAAATTGTGACAAAACAGAATTACTACCCAAACCAAACTGATCAATAAATATCTTTCCAGTTTGTACTAAATTGCTGGATGAAAAGGATTTTGGTGTTTCCTCTCACATGAAAGTGATGCTGCCATATCGAAGGGCTGTCTCAACTGAGCAGACACCACTTGCTGGTTCTGGTTTGTGCAGTGCCTAACTTATCTGTTCAAATCACAGGCATAGTTCTAACAGCAAAAAAATACAAACATAACTATAACGCAGTAGGAACCTGACAGTCCCAAGAAGGAATAAAGGTTCAGAGTAATAAATGTTTAGAAAACACTTTGCTTGCAATGTGAAGCATTGTAAGTGTGTGAGAAGCTGGATATTCAGGATAGCAATCGGCACTCTTGCAAATTGCTTAAGCAAATGTAGTCTTCACAGCACTGATTTTCACTTCAGGTCTTGACTTTTTTGACACAAAATGCAAAAATGTGACAGATGACTTTATGGTTCGATTTCAGTTTCAACTGTGAAAAAAGGCTACTAAATTCTCACTTTTCGTGTGTGGATGCACAAGGAGAAAGAACTTCAGCAGAGGAATAGACAGGATGTAGCAAAGAAAATGAGAAATTATGCTTAGCAAGTTCACAGGAATTAGCTAGTGACAAAACACATTTTAATGGT
The DNA here is from genome assembly GCA_036630365.1 of Acanthiza pusilla. Classification (NCBI taxonomy): domain Eukaryota; kingdom Metazoa; phylum Chordata; class Aves; order Passeriformes; family Acanthizidae; genus Acanthiza; species Acanthiza pusilla. The sequence goes on from JAXCHO010000079.1 coordinate 43,966,121, forward strand.
AAATTTTGTTTCCAATCTTTCTCTGGCTTTCTTAGACTTGCCTACTATTGCTATGATTATTCAAGCAGTAGTTTAGTACAGAGAGGGAAATTATGGTCTTAGTACTATCAGCTTCTTTAGTGGAACTAGTACCCCACCACCAAGTAGGATGCACTTAAAAAGAAAGAGTAACAACATCTGGAAAGGACCGTTATTTTGTTTAAAACCAATGGGATTAAGTTCAAAAAAATATTTTCAAAGAGAAACCAATCTCTTATGATCTTGGATAAATCCCATAATCTTTCCGTGTGTTCAAATCCAATATCTTAATTCATCTTATAGATGAATATCTATATTCATCATCATCCAGGAAATTTGTTTGCCAAGATGTGCCATGATTTCTTGCTACACTAAAGAAGGTAAACAAGCAATTTCTTCCTGTTATCAGTATGTTCTTTCTCCATAACTTGGAAGTTTCTTACCTTGCTGCTGTGCCGCTTTTTGCTCACCGAGGGAGAACCAGGCTGACCAGGGCTAGGAACAGCACTGGAGGTGGCAGAAGTGGTTCCAGAGTGGCCATGAGATCCCTTTTCCACTCCAGAAGAAGTAACCAGAGGCGACTGCTGTAGAGAAACCTTTTGGAGCTCTGCAGCCAGCTGCTTGGGATCAACCCCTGGGGACTTCGCTTTATCTACTGGATTAAAGCAAGAGAGCTTTGCATTGATAATTGCCAGCACATCCAAACCCACCTCGCCATGGTACAGGGACAGCACAACAATCTTTGCAAGTTTTCATGTTATCTGCTTGTATACTTTGAAGATACAAAAGGCATCCTATAAGAAATAGGCATCTCTCTCACGATATCGACATCCCAATTCCAAGCTTTCTATCAACTAGTTCTACTTACCCCAAAAGATTTCTGAGAAGGTACTTCTAGTTGAAGAAAAACAGGCTGCTGATCATGTTGAATCAAACTGGAGCAAATTACAGTTTTAAAAAATGGCCTGTGCTATCACTCAGTGCTTGAAACTGGTCCAGTTTCACCAAGGATCTGAACTTTCTTGTAAAAAATTTAAATCTAATTTTAATTTTTTTTTTAAACAAAAATCAACTGGACATTAAATAGAACTGCTCCTGAGATAATTTATACAAAAATAAAGTGAAAAAAAACCTCAAAACTTTACTGCCACAAATTAATCAAAGAAGAAAAAAATGCAAACAAATGAAGGCTAAAAGCCCTGATTCATCTTTCCTTATTACTCACACCTCTGTGAGGCATCTGTGGTAGGAGTCTGATTGCCTTCCCTGCTGCCCAGGCACGAGTGGGAGGAATTTACCCTTTGGAGACAACAATTTCTATTCAATACAGAAATGAAGTCAAGTAAGTTTCATATATGCTAGGCTGCATAGAGTTAAAAGGATGTTAGGCACAGCTTAATTCCCAGGTTCTCAGAAATACGAGAGTTTTAAAGCCAGACTGTAGCCTTATCCTGCCTGCTTGGCTTCAATTAATTTTTCTTTCAGAGAAAATGGAGAGTGTTCCTTTCTAAAGCACAAACACTCTGCCAGACCTCAGAGCTAATGGCAAGAAAGACTTGACTTGACAGCCAAAGGAACTCTATAGAGTTGTCCCAACTCAGAAACCACCAGAAGATTGCCAGGCTAGGGGGAAGAATGCCTGCAAGAATGGAACAATTTCCTTTTATTTCTGTTCTTTCACATTTTGAGTTTTCTTCATTAATAAAAAAATTGTTTATTCTAGTTTCTGTCCTTTCCTAAACTGATTTCAGTGTCTTTGAATGCCTTTGGTGGTTTTGATCTGCTCTCATATTAAAAAATTGTGGGTAGCTCTGCTTCAAAGCTCTGTCAGACTTAGTCTTTGTTTTCATTTATTACCAATAACATCCATTTTCAACTGAAGGTAGCTTGATAAGTATAGTAATAGCTAAGAAATTCTACATGGTCAGAAAATGGAGGATTCAATCCTGGTAATTTAGGTACTGATTGATAAAAAGCAGCCACAAAACCACAGAACTCAGAGTGAACCCACAGAAATGGTGAGTGAAACAGCCTTTCAGTCTGCACTGAGCCTGCTGAGGGTCTGCTTTACTAGTAAGACTGTGGATGTTGATTCAAAGTTAGCTTAGATATGACTGACACAATGACTGAAGCCTGCAACTGTGGTATGGATTGACCAGCAGGAAATCGCCCCCAAAATCACTGCCATCTTAGAACTCACATAACAAAACTAGCTACTTGCTGTTGCATCCCTGCATCCTAGCAAACAGTTTTTTCATCACTTATAGCAGGCCATGAACCTTGTATTAAGCTAACAGGTCTTTTCATCAAGGTGTTTTCCAAAACCGCCAATTCTATGGTCCTATGAACATAGGCCTTGGGGCCTGTGTGTTATTTGGACTTGCTGCATTTTGCTGGAAGCTTTGTTTTAGCTGTCTGGCTGCAACAGCAATTGTCTAATGACCCCGCGACTACAACCTTAATTTGCCTGAGTTCCACTTCAACTTTTATAGCTGCATGGTATAGTGCTCATTCTTAATAATTTTGATATAGAAAGGCACAGCTGTAATTGCACTGTGCAGACTGAAGTATTTATGGCTCCAGATTAATAATGCAGTTTATAGGAGTGGAGGCCTGCTGTGGCAGCAGAGTGCTGCAAGGTTTGGACACAGGATGGCAGCTGAAGCCCTGGGGACACCAGCACCTCCTGGCCGGTGACCAGCACAGGTGCAAACCTAGGGGCTGGGCAAAGAAAACTTTAGGACAAACAGAAGGGAAAAGGACAGCAATACATCACATGTAAAGTTTACAATATCCTGCACCCACAGGTACTTTTCCCCTGTGCAGCTTTCCAGACACTCTGCCCCCAGCCTGCAGCGCTGTCTGGGGTTGTTTAGACCCAGGTGCAGGACCTGATATTATGCTGTGATGAATCCCATGCAATTGGCCTCGGCCCATCAATCCAGCCTGTCCAGGTTCCTCTGCAGAGCCTTCCTACCCTCCATCAGATCTACACTCCTGCCAAACTTTGTGATGTTTGCAAACTCATTGAGGCTGCACTCGATCTCCTCGTCTTGCCTTTTTATTTAAGGCATTGTCCCCTTTCTACCCATGGCAGTATTTGGGATGTAACACCTGAGTTTACAATGCTAACATCCTAGCTTATCTCATACCCAATTTTCAGTTGCTATCCAGTGCTACAGTAATGAAGCAACACCTTGTCTCTCACCTGCCCTTACTGGCTCATGCAGCTCCAGGTGCTGGGGATTCTCAGAGTCCGAGAGCATGTTCAGGTCCCTAAAGAAAGCAATGAGAAGCCTGAGACAAAAGAAACTCTTTCCTCATACCCTCATTATTGTATTAAGTAGGTAAATGAATAGTGGTTCATGACAGAAAGCAGCTCCCAAGCGTGGTCCCTTCTTAGCTGATATATATTTGCAATGCTGTTAAAGAGCTGAGAAGAAAAGCTTCTTTTAAGGTGAAATCTTTAATGGATTTAATGCAAGTGTATGCATTTCTCATGATGCTTAAATGACTTTCATCTAAAGGGTACAGATTTCACTAAAAGTCAAGTTATTACTAAATTACCTTCTTTTTCTACCAGTAAATTCAGTGAACTTGTCAATGAGAGGAGATTGTGGCCTGACAATGGAGTTATCATTATTTATAAAAGCATAATTACTAGCATCTGATTCAGTTTATCTTTCCTTATGACTATAAGAGAAAAACAGAACAGACAGATCTCCCACAGTCACAGTGAACTCCAGCTTATAACACTGAGGCTTTGTGCTAACAAAGGTTCCACCTTAACAACCGTAAATTAAAATAAAAAAATAAAAAAATAAAAAAGCCATGAAAAGCCAAAAAGAAATGGAAACAGAAAGATGGGGAAAAACTCACAGTCTTACACATATTTCTGCTTCCCCACTCTGCTGAATAATAATGCTCTGGACCTCTTCATAAGTTTTCCCGGTCAAGGGGATGCCATTCCATTCCAGCACCTGCATTCCTAAAGAAGGCAAAACAGCAAGAGGTCAAGGGCTCAGATTTTGACAAAGGCATCAGTAGGATCCTTCTTGTCTTGCTTTGACAAGACGATTTGATGTGACATTCAGGGAATGTTGTTTAAATGGCACAACACATTAGCAAACCCTTTCACTTCACACAGATTACGCTGTTGAATGTTATTGTCCCTTCAGCTATAACTTACCTGCTGAAACAAGACAGGAGATTAATTCTCTGTGATTCAAAGTATACATGCATTCTCCACAGTCTGGGTTGCATGATATTGAAAATTTTTTCCAGTATCAAAAACATGCACACCTACCAGCATGGCAAGAAACCAAAACATTCTATATATCAGACATTTCCTGACCAGCCATGGTCTTGGAAGATAACTGTTTCCTACAGTGACAAATTGCTGTTAGGAAGCTGAGCCTCAAAATGGAATTAATTTGTGAATGTGATTAGATAATTCAAATAAATTTTCTTTGCTTTGTCACTTAAAAAAATACAAAAAAGTGAAGGCCGTTGGACTAACCAGTTTTAATGAAAAAAATATGCCTCCACATCTCAAACATAAGCCTGGTAATATTCAGGTTTAAATTTTTCTCCCATATCTTTTCGCATAAAAAATTCACAAAACAGATGAATATACCTCATTGTGGAAGACAGGAATGGAACTATGGCAATGAGGCTGAAAAATACTGAATACTGATCTAATCTGCTGTGTCTTCCAAGTGTCCCATGACTGAGTCAGGAGACTCAGTATGGAGCAATGTATCTGTATTAGGAAGTTTTACGTTCACTATTCGCAGAGTCAATCCCTCTATAAATCATGTGAGGTATATTCTGATAAGATGAGAAATCTTTTAGTTAGAGTGAAATACTTACACAAAGCAAACTCTAGATTCATATCTGGGACTTTCAACTGAGGTTCTGGGAAATGGGTTCATATTTTGAAGTAATTAGTCATAAGGATAACTCCAAACAGATTAACTTCTCACCAATGTACAAATGTCAAAATCCATGCGTCTGGCTCCAGTGGTAAAAAATTGCTTAATGGTACAAGATACTAAATTCTTAATAGTCCACTAAAAGCAATGCATTACCAAACATCTGAAAACACATCACCCACACAGCAAGGAAAACCAAAAACACTTAGCTTACTACCACTTACACAGATTAAACCAAGTCTTCATCTAGGTCATATTTTAATTTCAAAATCCTGCGCTGCTGCATATAACAAATGGGAAAAATAATGAAGTGAAATGTGGAGATAAACTCATAGAAAAACATGCTGCAAAATAAAATATAATGAAACATTTTCATGGAATAAATCAGATGAAATTATTTGACAATGAAAGAATATGAGAAATATATATACAAATTTATATTCCAAACTTTTCAATATTACTCCATTAATTAGGACTTGAAATCTCAGAATTGCTCGTAATTGTTGTGAGCCAGAATTGATCATTTTGTTTGTAGAAGTTTACAGAAAAACAAGCTGTGCAGAATGACTAAAAAGTGATGCTCAGAAGGCAGCAAAGTCAGCTGCCTAATGTCAGAATAGATTTGACTTTTCCTAAAATTTAGCCCCTTTCATTTACCAGCCATGATTCAAAAACACGATCTTGCTTTTGCTTGTTAAAGCAGATCTGATTTTAAACTCAGTTCCTCTGGAATAAAGAAACAGTAATTATGAGCAAATTCATTTCCCCCTGATTTTCAGTCATACAAATATAACAGCATGGGCTTGGTCTTTAGGCTTCTAGAAAGGAAGGAACTGAAGTTATTTTTATTTTCTTGTCAATGTGTGCCCTCATAATGCTGTCATGGCACAGGATGTTTTGTGTGACAGTGATGAACCTCATGATTAAGAAAAGCAAAACCACCAACCACCACTTCCATGTATTGGCAAATAACCAGAACAAAAATTGAAAGATCTAGATATTTGAGAAAGCATTTAATGTCCTTTTGTTATAAGAAAAAAAAAATTAAAAAGCTCTATTGACAAAATAAAATTTACTATGGCATAATAAGGCTATCATCAACAACTCACTTTAATTTACGACTAGCAGGAAGAATTTGGCTGAGCACAGTCAGTGCCAGAATTTGGAAACCAAATCTAATTTCCACTGGTGAGTGTTTCAACAGAGTGTGCAGCAGCACTGCACTCACTCAGTCAGAAAGGCCACACACAAAGCAACAAAGCAACAAACTGAAAGAAAATGGAATTTCGACAGCTTTGGCTTACACGGACATCCATTTAAGCTGCCAGTATAGGGCTATTTTATTTTTATTTTTATTTTTATTTTTATTGTGTGCCTTGTGGTACCATGAATGTTTTACATCAAGCAATTTAAACACAACTTAGCTGACCAGACTGATCGCCCTGGGGTCTAAGAAAAAAAAATGTGGGCAAGAAGCTGATTTCTCTTTTCTCAACATGTAACAGCTATACACATTTTGTTCAAAAAAAAGGTAACATTACAAAGAAAACCCTTAGGAGGAATACAAGTCTAATTAGCAAAAAGAGAAAAAAGTAATGAGAAGTCACAAGAGACTTGTGATAAAATTTTTTTCTTTCCTAAAGCCGATCACATTCTGTCATTGGTCTTTAGTAGTCAGGACATGATAACCATATTTCCAAAAGTTTACATGCTTCAAACCACCATTTTTGTAGGGGGAAAAAAAGAAAAAAAAACTAACCAGGAAGATGAGAAAACTTTCATTGCTCCATGGCAACTCTGCTGACTGAGGAAGTACTAGTAATTGCCTTGAAAATCAAATATGTAATTTCTTCTAGCATATTTCTTTAATTATTATTTTATTAGGATGGCTACATTCTGCACTGATGGTGAGCAACAGCTTATTTTAGCAATAAGGATTTGATTTCTCTAAATATGAGTCTCAACATAGTTGATTCAAGTACAGAAATATTAAACTGAACCACTGAACATCTCTTGAATTTTATTTCCCTTTGTAACATACTGTCCACTATCATAAAGTTAATCTGAGTCACTTTGAATATACTATCATACTGCAGCCTCCCTTATTCAGTATATCCAAGGCACCTAAGAAATGGAAAAACTGTTGTTTGTTGTGTCACTAAGCATTTGTAATGATTTCCAATTATATTTGTGAATTAAAGCTATTATTTTTCCTTTTTTTCTTTTTTAGAGTCACACAACTGCTCTCCTACTGGAATTTAAAAATATCAAAATATTACATTCTTAGAATAGAGCCTCTCCTTTTGGTTACACAATAGTTATACCCACAGATTGCTGGGGTTCATTCTCTGCTTCTTCATAGTTTTTGTTGTTTATTCTTATGCATTATACACATGTCAGTTTGAATTGCATTTTTCACTGATCTAATGCTCACAGAGGAAGATGAAATTGGCCTCCATGGACTAGCAACTTCAATCAGTAAAATGCGAATATTAGTATCTTTCTATATCATACAAGAATTAAAATTCAGAAACATTACTTTGAAATCCCAGAAAGTGCTATAAAAGTTAAATGTGCACTCAGAACAAGGAGAAACAATATAAACTTGCAGTCTGACATTCAACACTAAATTACTTTATGGTCTATGCTCTCCAGTTATTTTTCTTTTATTTCTAAACCTTTTTGATGGTTCACAATAGGCTGATGAAAGTCAATGTGTTAATGTATTTCCCCAAACTGCTGGGCATGAATCACACCAAAAATTCATTTTTTGTCGACACCTGAACTTCCTCTCCCATTTGTTGTTCATACTCAGGCTGAATATTTTCCATTTATTACAGTAATTATTATATAGACAACACTCATGATTCTTAAAAATGGATATGTTGCTCATCGAGTGGCAATTATACAATGGACCCTCCTATGCCTCATGGCTGCTATACAACCATAAAATGGCATTTATAAAAGTACAGCCAGAGCAAATCAACCTCATATTTGAGTTGCACTTGGCATTTTCTGGCAGCCCACCACTGCCTTCAGATTTATATATTCCTTGGCACAAGATTCCGTAGATCAGCCTTCAGCCTGACCTGTGCTAGAGCAACAAGTGGCAATTTGCTTGTATTTGTGGGACCTAATTGAGGTTCTCAGCAATTTAAATGAAGCTTACAGTTATTGTTTATGAAAATAAGTATGATATAAATGGTAAGTTTATGGTTCTTTCACCATTATTATGTCCTCAAAGATTAGTTTACATTAGAATTGCAGACAGATGATCACTGATACCACACTGAACAAAATGTTGTGGTGCATTGTAATTATTCAGTGTTTTAGAAAAACAAGTGTAGAGCAGAGTGGATTTACCTTGTTTTCAGTAATGTCATATAGGAGATTACAATGATTTTGCCAGAGAAATGAGCTTCCTGTAAAATGCTCTAAATGAACTGAAAGTCTGAAACATTTCATTATTAGGCTGTGCTCACATAAAAAAAAAAATCTACTTTTAAAAACAGTTTACTATGAATGCAGATTTTTTAAAAATAATTTGATAGTACATGGTAGAATTTAAATGTCTGTTAATTCCAAGTCACCTTAAGATTCACCTAAAGATCATTGAACAAAGAGGCTGCAGGAATTTCTCCTTGCTGTCTCCTTCATGAATGATAAATAGCTAAAACCCATTATTTTCATGGGAGTTTAATGCCAGTTATGAATTTAGACTAGTATATCCCTGCCTGCATTCTATATTTATATTTGTATATTCAGAATTTTGTGAGGTTTTTTCAATTTCCCTTTTTAAGGAATCATTTATTCTTCTTTACACAAATACAGTTCTGTTAGTCCAACTTCCCTCAGATATATCTGTGAGTGGAGTGATATTTGGGTTTGAAATTTTCTTTTGCACAGGCAAAAACGACATGTCATAAGATGTAGACAAACAGTTCTTGTGGAAGTTACAGTGTATATCTAAAGAATCACTCTCTCTTTATTGTTTTCTATTCTGCCTAAGAATATAAATTATTACAGCAAATGTGTCAAACAAAGTCTACATAAAACACTCTTCTATTGTCATCATGACATCACGAGACCTCTGCCAACAATTTTTCAATGGTCTTGGGAGTCTGAGGTCACTTGGTTTGTTCTGTCTACAGAAGGGGTGATTGAGGAGAGCTCTAATCATGGTCTACAGCTTCCTCACAAGGCGGAGTGGAGGGGCAGGTACTGATCTCTTCTCTCTGGTGACCAGCGATACGACTCGAGGGAATGGCATGGAGCTCCATCAGAGGAGGTTAGGTTAGATATTAGGAAAAGGAGCAGGCTCCTCATGGAAGTGGTCACAGCACCAAGATTGTCAGGAGCACTTGGGCAAGGCTCTAAGGCACACAGTGTGATTGTTTTGGACTGCCCTGTGCAGGGGCAGGCTTTGGATTCGATGGTCATTCTGGGCTCCTTCTAACTCAGGATATTCTATGCTTATACATGATTCTATGAATGAAATATGAGTGGGAATTTCTGTATGTAGGACTCCCAGAAGAATTGTGCAGGAAGAAAAGAGAGATTCATGGCGCATTGGTTAGCGTGGCATCAAGATCCTAACTCATTAAAATGTGGTTTCTCAGGACACTTTACCCAGGTAAGGAAACATGACTTAGGAAAGACAGGGCAGAACCATACTTTAGTAAAGCACTCAATAAAAGAAAGTGCAGCCTGAAGCTATAAAAAGATTGGCAGGAAGATGAAGATCAGGACTAAGACCCTGAGATAAGGAAAAAAAGGAGAGAGATTAACCCAGCAACATTTTCCAGTGTCTCACAGTGTATGAGGTAGAGAAACAAAAGGTAACTATCAGCATCAGCAAGCGCAAAAGGCACCTCTCTAAGATCATCACACGCTTGTCAACTTACAAACGCAGAGGGTGAGAAGTAGACTCAGCAGTTGGCATCCCTTGCTCTCTGGACATACCTCTTGCATACACACATCCTGGTGCTTGGGAGAGAATGGCTGTATTGGGAAAGCACAACAGAGAAAGACTAATGCCAAAGAAAAGTTGCTCATAAATGAGGACCCTCAACATGCTGAGTTTTTTGGGGCTTCCTGAAGAGGCTCTCCTCACACTGATCTGGGGTTCTAACCTTTGCTTGATGAAGTCCTGGCTGGCCTCCAGCAATGTCAACACTAAGGGATTATAGAGACCAATCCAGAAAATAATGGAATTATTAGGATAATTTAAATACTGAAAGTATGCTAGGAATGAGCAAAGGCCGTGGTTATGCAAGGCATGACAATGCTACTTAAGGTCATATAGAAACAAGAACAGAAAGTTTTTGTGACTCACAGTATGCAAACACCACTATTTAAGCAAAAAGTCCAGTTTTAATGAGAAAGGCTGAAGACTTTAAAATGCCAGTCTGTCACATAGAATAGAGTGAGATCCTTACTTGATGTGTTCTAATAGGAGTCACTCTGTCGATAATCATCCTCTATACCCTGGGAGTAATTGTACAGTTCTGACACTATGTGATTATTCAAATATAAAGTTGAATTTATTCACTATTATCTCATTTGTGAGTGTCACATAACCTGAAAACTAAGGAAAGCGAATACGAATTTCTGGCCAGTGCTATGTGGTTCTCATCTCCTGTATATATCTATTTTTCATATAATGCACATAGCTCCTTTGAAGAAAAGTTTGGGGTTTTTAATATTATGCTCTTCATAATATAAGGCAAATCCATTATATTATCTCAGAATCAACTTCTTTGTGTTCTAACTCAAATTGAGCTAAATTTTTCAGTCGTTGGAATTACTTGATTCAATGAACATTTTTTATGCATCTCATACAGAAGCTAACTGGATGTTTGTACAAACTCCTAACAGATATGTGTCCACAGCTGTAGAAACAATGTAGAAAAAAAATTGATTATTGGCTGGTTTCAACAGACAACAATCTGAACCACACAAGTGAAAATGCATAAAATCATCTTCTTCTTTCTCTTAATCTATTTTTGAACAGATTCAGAACAACAAAGGAGCATGGAAAGCAGTATGCATGTCTGGAGGGAGGAGCCATCATGCACACATGCTTACTGTTGCTCTGATTTTACCTTCTTTTGGGCTTAGAGTGAATGTATAAATTTTTGGCTGTAAAAAGGTAAGTGTCTTGCCTCAGTGGTTGTCTAGGAATTTTAAGAAATTAATGAATGAAGAGACGAAGGTTCCTCTTACGATGGCTCATCCCAACTGACACATATTTGGAATGAGATGAATCACATCTCTTGGGTATCCTTCTTTCATTTACAGTTACAAAAAGAGCTCATAATACAAGCTGAGGTAAGATATTTACTTTTCAGACACCTAAAAACATGTATATTGATTCCCTCATTTGTCATCTAAAGTGATTAATCTGCCCTAGAAACTAAAAGGGACTTTTTTTTTCTCAGTTTAGCAAACTGGCAGCTGTAGCTTATCAATGAGAAGAAGAAACTGAAAGATAGTGAAACTCAAGTGAAAAGGATTAATTAAACCATCAGATTGTTAGTTTTGCTTCTGCTACAGCCAGGTGAGCAGCACAAGTGTCTTTGTGCCTCAGTTTCTTTGTGTGTTAAAAAGGCAGAGTGGAAAGATAATGTTAATACACATTAGCTTTGAGATGTCCCAGTAACAAGTGCTATTAAGTAAAGCTAAATACATCAGAAATCTTACTAATAATAGAGTTCCAGGAAATAGTACTTGTGAAATATTAAGGGCTGGGTATTAACTCTCCCAACTTTTGTAACCTTATAACTCGTTCATAAAGGAATTCAGTGATAAATGATAGGATTATTCAACTTTAGGAAGGACAGTTCCATATGTGCTAGAAAAATGAGAGACACTAATAGTTACCTGTTAGAACTGACTGTCATTTTAACAGGAAGTTGAAAATCATGCTGGATTTCAGTTTTCAATAATTACTTGCTCTTCCAAGTTTAGTGATAAAGGTAGGCACAACCCCCATTTTTAGGAACATCTGATTAGTGACATTAATGATAGCCCAATTTCAGTGCTGGGTTCAGAGCAGAAAAAGTTCCCTTGTGATATTGAAGGTGCTCAGCTCAGACAAGATTGGAGATTCTAAAGTGGCCTTTCCTGGAAGCTCCAGCACTACTCACTGTCCTGGCACAGTCAGGGTTAGGAACTAAGAATCAAAAAAATCTCATGTGGTTGAATGTGATTTGTGATCTGTGAGTAGATTTTATGAGTAGAGTCAGAGAGAGATCTAATCAATCTAGGGATGAAAATTTGTTCATGGTTATATTAAAAGTACAGCTGCCTACCAGGGTAAAACCACACTTACAAAACTGCAACATGAATCAGAGAAAGGAAAGTGAGCCCCTGCAATGACTGTCATTGCACTCATCTCAGTGAGAAAGGTCCATGATATGCAACTAAAATTGTCTTAAAAATAATAATATAAAATACTTAAATTTAATTTCAAATTAAATAATTTTAAATTACTACCTTCAAATGTAAGGCTGCTGATGTTTACACATCTTCAAGATACTTTTTACCGTCAGCTAAATATTTTTTTATTAAAGTTTTTGTATACAAATTTGATCTGCAGTACTTGATTAAAGAAGTAGCATTATTCTTACAAATAGGTCCATTGTAATAAATGTAGAATTCATGAGTGACAAAATAGCGTTGCAAATAAATGATGCAGGATTTCACCCATAATTTTGTCATTCTCTGTAAGGCTCTTTAAAAGAAATTTGAATGCACAATTACTGAAGGTATTCTGTACATGCAAGATCTGATGGTGATTATCTGGCAGCTACATACCTAATCAACTTCTATGAACACTCACACGCATACTGATTAGCAGCAGCTGCTGTTTCTTCTCATTATCTACACTAAAACAAATGATCTCTTACCAGCCTGTCCCTGTGTATTTATGTGTTTCTTACCATCACAATTAACGTACTGAATTCACCGTGTAAGCATCAGGAAGACAAGCAAAACAAATTTATGATGCCACATTCCTTTGCTGATAGCTATGGTTATAGAAATACAATTCATGCCCCTCCAGGGAAAGCAGTTTCCTCATGGGAGAGAGAAGTCACTGTTACCCCAAGCATGACAAAAACCACAAGAAGGCCCTGCAAGGCCCTGCTTGCAGCTGATGACCAGCAAAAGGACAGGGCTGGTAGCTCAGGGCTCATTTTAAGCCTCCTGAAGGCACATAGGAGCTTTTCTGCTGGAGCAACAGAGTACATAAACACTCATAAGGAGTTGGACAGCCTACGAGATGTGGTTTCTGGTTTTGAGATGGGTCAAAAGATGGAGAGTAGGGCATGATGGAGCTGTGGCAGGTAGGCTAGGGAAGGTGCTGGAAGGGTGTGTCCCCACAGCTCTTGCTGCAGCACAGCAATCAGAAACTGCTGCCCCTACAGAGACCCTCTTGTCCTGCAACAACAGCAGCTTTGATGCTTTCATAGCCTCCTCTTAGCCCTAGACAAACTCTGCCCCTATTTCCTCAAACTTGCATGTTACACTTAGTCATCAAAACCACATTTAAACACCAAAATGTTACCAAATTCTCAGCGTGGCATCCTCACATTAACTTCACTGGTTATGGCAATGGCTTATTCTCCTTCAAAAATATGCCCAAGTGAGATATCAAGCATTATTTTTTAAACTGCCAAATATAAATGTTAAACTGACTGTTCATCTGTAGACCCAAGCTCAAATGTATGTTATGGGTTAACAAGGACAAAGGAGTTTGATCACTTCACTGCTTTATGTTTTAAGACTTCTTTCATTTCACCAAAGCTATCGAACATGCCTGAGTCTTTTTCCCAGGTGTCAAATATGAAAATTATTAGTGTCAAACAATGTACGAGAGTAAAGCAATCATCTCTGCTTCTCTTACCTCAAACCACTAAATGTTCTTTCCCAGGCAAAAGGAGGAAAAATAACTACTGTATTTAACAGAATAAAAATTACACATTTTTTTAATTCTATAGAAAATTTAAGTAAAAGGACCCTGCCCTCAAAGCTGAGCAACTGCATATGTGAAATAATGTGAATCAGTTATGTAACAATAGATAAAAATAAGGCAAAAATATGTGAGCAGTAAAAATGCCAACTGAAACTGTGAATCTCCAAAACATACTGAATACAATAAAAGAGTGAATCACAAATTATATCATATCCTTTAGAAATGAAAGTCTTTGAGCAATTCTCCTTTGGTGAAAAGTATCCAAGGAATTGCTAAATTGCCTATGAACTCATCACCATTTCAAAGGCATTTCTTTATCTTCACCAAAACTAATAATTATTTTCTCTAAAAGTAACAAAACTGATTCACCTAATTTGATTTTTTTAGTAGATGATAATAAATATTGTATTGGATCATTGAATCATAATATCATAGAATGGTTTGGATTGGAAAGGACCTTAAAAATCACCTACTTCCAACGCTCCTGCCATGGGCAGGGACACCTTCCACTAGGCCAGGTTGGTCAAAGCCCCATCCAACCTAACCTTGAAACACACAGAATAAATTTTAAAGAAAAAAAAAAGTCAAATCACTTTTCCCCAGTTCATTCCAGTGAACGGAGGCACTAGAAATACCATTTCCAATTTTTTCCCTTCTTTGCCCATTTCTTGGAAGCCTGCAGGAACATTGCTAATCCTACTGTATCTCTCTTCACAGGCAAATGAAAATAACTGAACCCATAATGCATCCTGAAAATCTATAAGTGTAAACTGCAGATGGAAAATTGGTTTCATTCAGAGAAGCATCTCTTCTAAGCATGTACTTTTACGAATTGAAATTCATCAAACTGACCATGATTTTACTTGTACCACTGAATTCAGTGACAGCTGAGAACTGAGCATGACGTTCAAATTGCAATTCTAACACTGATGCTCACTTTCCAGCTATGATGCTACTGAGAGGACAAGCTCAAACAAGGAAGACGAGATACTGCATCTTGCAACGTTTATAAACATATATATACATACACGGATACATCTATGCAGATATCACAGATAGATATGTTTAATTTAGGGTATCTGGTGGTTCATCTGATCAAATAGAGATACTCTTATGCTTTCTTACCTGTTTTGCTTCCTGAAGTACATGACATGCAATCAGGTATCAAAAACTGACAGCTTTTGCAGGAATAAAAATTATTTGCAGTATTGCTATTATGACAGTCATTGTAATGATGGTGGTGCAGTCCAGCTCCTCTTTGTTAATATATTTTCCAAGCGTACACATGCTTATATAAACCCCTTGGGCTAAATATTTTATTGACATAGTCATGATTTCTACTGAAAGAGATAGCTATGTCCATGAAGCCTCAACAGTAAACTTGCTTAAGGATGGTCTAGAATAATTTATGTGACTTTGACAGAATAGCTAGTTAAATTTCACCATAAACAGAGCAGAACACTTAGGTGCAATAACTGAATCTTATGTGTTGCTATATTGCTGTAATTGAGGAAGCCATGAGATGACCCCAGTTAATAAATTTAAAGCCAGCAAATACAGAAATCTTTGTATTACACATGGGGCTTATTAAGTCCTCACCTTTAAACAATGCATATCACATCCAAAGATATGTGATTAAGGATACTGAATGAGAAATTCTTCATTGTGAAATATTAACAAACACAGGCAAATCCCTTTCTAGATGCCTTGCAAATGCATTCCTGTAAAACACATTCAGAATTTGGGAGCTGGGGGTTGTCCATTAGGTGGCACCAAATTTTTCCATATCTATGGAAACCGTAGGCAACAGAGAAGTGTTTATCTGCTGTAGCTGTCAGGTGCTTTCCCAGCTATTCTCCATTCAGAGACAGAACCTCTGAGGTGGCACTGCAGCCCATCCATGTGCACCATTGAACAGTATTCATCCCGATAGGGAAGTGTGTGCTTCACGTTCTTCTGCTGTAGAGCTGTTTTTATCATCTACCAGTCCATCTGCATCACACTCAGCAAGGATCACTGTCATGCTCGAAGGTATTTTCAGTTCCTTCTTTGGATCCTCACTTCTTCCAAAACAGTGGGAAGTGTTTTTCTTGTCTCATGCTCTCTACAGCTATTCAATCAAAAAAGAAAGCCCCTACTTTGCAACTAATCACTGAGCTTCTACGGTGTGAATTGCAGAGGTATTACTATCACTGAGATGGGCTTATACTTCTAAGAATACTACAGTGGTCTGTGAATAAGATGATGATTTATCTTTTCTTTCTTTAGTACTAAGACTAAAACTGTTTCTACTTCCCCATTAGCACCAGTCATCAAAGCACTTTCCTAGAATTTTGATTCCTTTTATCCTTTTTTTCAGACACATCTCAGGAACTCTCAGTTCTTTCTAGTCAGTTAATTCAGACCCATCTGAAAAGTATAATCAGTTAATGTAATACATAACTTTGCTTTAGTTAGACATAAGTCAATGCTTATTTCTACTTAGCAGCTCCAAAGCTGTCCGTATGAGCAGCAAATGTATGAATTATATGGATTGATTCCACTTCACCCACACAATGACAGAACTCATTTAGCAAGCACAGAGCTCACACCATGATGAGCATTGCCTGGAATGACTCATTTCCTTTTACTGTCATCTTAAAGGTTAATTTCATGGGGTGCTGTTCAGCACATTATCTAGTAACTCAGAAATATTGAAACTTTCTATTCATTGGGGTGACTGGTCAGCACCTGTAAATGGTGCTGTCATTGCACTTGGGCAGGTAAATGGAACTCATCTTTCCCATTAAAATAGATTCTAGAATTGAACATATATCATTAATATAAATGATGACCATGAGAGTTTGTTTTTCACCACACTGCTTTCCTCTGTTCTGGTAGTAAGCAGATCATCCTAATGACCTTTTTACCTCCTGCCTGCTCTATTTCCCCTTGTTCCTGCCGTACTGTGCAGCCTTAGCCTCCAACATAGGGCTGTCCCATATTTATTGTGCATTTGTAGTGCAGTCTGACTGCCCATGAGCAGTGCACAAGTTCCCAGGCCTGGGATAAGGCGACTTGGGTGGTGCTGTGCAGTACAGCAGCTGTGAGCAGTCTCCTGGCTCTGATGAGAAGTGCTCAGAAAGAGGGACTGCCTCTGGAAGTTGAACCCTCATAGAACAGAGCTTGTGGGCAGTACCAAAACTAACCCTGCTTGGCTGGGTTTCTTTAAAGTCTATTCCAGACATGCTTCCCCCTGACAAGAGCCAATTTGCAATGGGAAGGGAGCAGAAAGGTAGCACATGAGCTAGTAAAAAGATTTCAAATCTCTTCCCTGTGTCTTTAATTTTGAGTTTCTTTTTGTAGATGTACGTCTCTGGGTCACTACTCTGTCCTTACTGACCTCTTAGGAATAAATATGTGAAAAGCTAAGAAAACAAGCCAACAGAAAATCCTTTACTCTTCCAAAGACCAGGGAACCACTCCAGTGCAAGGACTACTACTGGATGATTGTTCTTCCTCACCAAATCTCCTGTATCATCTTTAAGGCCTTAGGGACTTTTTAAGATTTAATACTTCTCAGTTATTAGCATTCCCTTTAGGTTTGGCAGCAATGAGTCCTCAGGGAAAGGTCCCTTACAGTCAAAATATATAGGTATATGCATAACATTACACAGCTAAGTGGATCTTCAGTGGAATTCTTCTTGGCATTCAGAAGTAGACATAAAACTGCAGACTCATTATTTTGTATCTTTTTACAAACTTTACCAAAACTGCAAATTATTTTTTGTCTGCACTTCCATGGGATCAGAAGATAGATGCTTTTTTCCCACCTATTTCATGAGAGGTCTTACTATTACATCAATGGTTAAAATACAATTTAAGGTCTGAATGAAAGTATAGAGTATTTCTGCATGTTTTATTTTGGACAGTGCCCATATCCAAAGAAAGATTAACATGTTATGAACATAGGAATAAGATTCTTAGTAAACATAAAGGCTTGTGACATAGCAATACACTAATGAAAAACCCCTTTTGTTAAAGCCAACGTAATACAACAAACATAGAAAAATCAGTTGGAATGAAGATCACAGTACTATAATGACTGGACCATTTTACAATTTCCCTGGAAATAGTTCCTGAGAAAGCTTCTGTTTCATAACTAGGTGGTTTGGGGAATAACAGGAAATTGTGCACTAATGCCAGGGGAAAATGTATGTGAGATCAAGAAAAAGTAGCTGTGTTGTGGTTCTGTGTTGTATTAAGACAAAAAAGTACAGCTTTCCCTGAAAGTACCTGAACTACCACACTAAATAATAATTTAGTCTTTATCATTTTGAAGAAGGACCAGCTGAAAATCAGAAAGCAAGATCCAAGTAAAAACAACTAGTTTCTAATGAAATTCAATAGTAAGCAGCATCATTTCAAACACAGCTCTCCTAAGAAGCAGAAGTATCGGAGCAACTCAACATCAATTTCATTGAGAAAGGCCCAGAATCGAGGTTTCTTGTTCCCTTGGCTGGTACAGAACCACTGCATTTTCACATTAAAGCAGTCAGGATCAGCTACACCATACATATGATGACTTGGAAATATTCTACGTTTCAAATGCAGTGAGAACTGCTTCACATATTCTGTGTCCTTTCAGAGACTTAAGCAGAGCTCAGACCCTGGAGAGCGCAGTTGCTCGCTGCTCATGTCTGCCAGACACCAAGATTGGCTCTCTGAAATCTCTTTGCCTTCAAGTGGTTTACATTTTTTATTCTAGTTTGGTTCTGTGAAAGAAAATGTCAGCTGACATTTTGGGCTGACCCAAAAATGCTCATTCCACCACATATCATTCATGAAATCTGATCTCAAATATCCAGAGGAAAAGGCTGTACTATGAGATTATTGCCATCTTGCTGAGCTGAATGAAAATCCTTGCATCTTCTAATCAATAGGATCCCCCACAACCACCCAAATCATGGCTAATTCAGTTTTTCCACAAGTGACAATGTTTAAGTACCTAAAAAAAAGTTTGGAAAGTCACCTGGAACATATTAATGTACCTATAAGGTAATTTCATAAGTTTTCAAATGGACCATAAAACCCAAGGAGCTTAATAGAATTCTGCTTGTTGTTATATTTAGAAAGATATCAAACTGTTCTGTGCCTGTTTTAGATCTGAGGGACTCCATTACAATAAAGGAGAAATAAAATAGATTTCAATGAATTTTGGTTCAAATACTGTAGGATTTGTACAGGAAAAAAAAACCCACAACACACCTTCCTAATTTTCAAACAATATTTTAGGCAACAAATTATTAATTTTTTAATTAGAAACAGTTCAAAAAGGTCTGTCTCCAGTTATTATTACAGAGGTTTAAAGGAATTCCAAAAATACACTTTTATTCTTTAATACTTTTTTTTCCCAAAAGGTTTCTGTTTTGTTTGAATGTAGAGAAAAAATAAAGATTTAAGACTCAATTTCTGCTTGATGAAATGTTTTCCAGCTTTAGTCATTAATAAATTAGATAATTTGCAATTCAATATCTTCAATTTCAGTTGAATTTTAAGTTGCATTTTTACAGTACAAGTACACTTAATGTAGGTTTTTTCAGACTTTTCATATAGAGACGTGAGATCATATTTACCTAATTTTACATGGTAAGCCTCAAACATCAGAATTACAAACCTGGATAAAGAGTAGTAATTTTGAATCAGTATTTTTCTCTGTTTACTGACAAATTATACAATCACCTGCTTATCTTTTCTTAAAAAAACCTGAATATTCTCATACAAGATTTTCTCAGTCATACCTTATGGATTATCTAATTAGGGTTTTGAAATAGAACATGCTTCAAGAAATTTGAAACAAAGTCTTTATGTAGTTTTTTGAGAGTGTTCATAGTGGCTTTCTTTCTTTAAGCAGACATGTAAAGCATTTTCTGTATTAATTTGCATAATATTTCTATTTTGTAATGTACTATTGCAAAAATAATTGCTGCTTTTTTTTTTTTTTTTTTTTTTTTTTTTTTTTTTTTTTTGTTATTTGAGTTCCTTTACTCTTTCAATTGAATAAGAAAATTATAGTGTGAGATCAGATTAGGTCAGAGTAAAGTATAACCCAGTTCAGCATCTTCTCTGAAAACAGTTGATACCAGATGCTTCAGAGGTTGTTTAGAAAACCTTGGAAAATCTGGAATAACTTGATTACAAAACTGTATTTTTTACCTAAATACCTCAAGAGATCGGTTGATATAATTTAAGTAATTTAGGAAATATTTTGTTTACCTCTATTCCTCTTCGTGTGTTGCCCTATAATTTTAGAAAACAAGGCTTTACCTATGTGCCCATGTCACTTTTAAAATCACTAAAATGAGGCTCTGTGGCCATTTCAAATTTTTTCCAAGCCATCTAAAAGACAATGCTCTACTGTGAGAAAACACACTTCTATTAGTTCATCTTTTTTAACAGTAAATTGTTAACAATTGTTCATAATATTTCTTACAGTCTTGAAAGAATTTGCATACATCTCTCTAGAAAACACTTTGAAATAACAAGTGACTAAAGAAATTCTGCTTGCTGCGGTACCTAATTTCATGGCCAGAAAAATGTGCTGTCTTTAAACCTCTTTAGAGCTGAAAAATGTGTTTTGCGAACAACCAACACCCCGCCCCCAAGAGTCACTGACAGGGGCTATTTGTTCACCTGACTTTCAGCAGAACAAACCCTCCCTGAGTGGGGACAATTCACCTTGGGCTCTGAATCTTTGCTGTGTTTTACATCAATACAGCATTCCATGGAGTGGCCAGGCCAGCCTAGTGTTCCTGGAGACTCAGATTGGGAATGGGATTAAAGGTTAAAATTGCTACAGCTAAACACAAAATGTTTCAATGCACTTTTTGGAACCCAAGGGCAGGGAAAATTGTCCATAAGGACATAGCTTTATTTAACTTGTACTCAAAGGTGACCCTCACCTTGATTTCACCAGATTTTTTCCACTACAATCACATCAAACTGTTAGTCTGCAAGTTTCAGCCCACAGTAATCTGCACAATAGGAAATGGAATTGGAGTATTTTTAGCTTCCCAGGTCACTGAGAAATCGCTATCAAACAACACAGTTCAGTGGTTATGTAAAAGGCTTTTTCACACTGTAGTAAGATTTTTCTTCTGGAATACCCCCAAATAAATATTGTTCCTTAAAACACCAGACGACAACGTCCTGATTTTGTTTTATGAGATCTGGTCCAGCATGCATAAAACAAGCCTGTAGGATCTAAATTTTAGGTTGTTAGTAAGCCAGTTCACCTAAAAGAAATACCTAAGCTCACTACACAGCAAATGGAGACAGAAGGTGCATTTGATGACTTCCATTGGTACGACAAATTTGCCTCAGTTTGGGCACTGAAGGTTTACATTTTTCTGGTGTTTTTGGTAAATCTGCCATACAGAAGCCAGTCCTTGAAAACAGACAACAAGAACCAGACCAACACAGACATCTATTTTTGATGCTCCAAGTTGAAATTCAACTCCCTCTCAGCACCCACAGCAAGCAGCTGCTGTGCAAAGGGGACAGGCACAGTGTCTGTGTGGCTCTCTGCTTGTGCTGTTTACTGTGTATTAGGTATGACATGATTTAGAGAATGTATTTTCTTGTCTGTCTCTTACAGTCCCAGACAGACTTTTTTTGACTAAAGATGTAGTAGCTTTATCCCTGAACATCTTGGAAGAAGTAACTAAATCCATCTTCTCTCCAGCCAGCATTGGCCAAACAAGAAAAGTCATGGATCTCTTATCACCTCTGCCAGTGTGTGTATTGGGAATACAGAAACACCTTCTGATAAATACACATCCATTTGACTTTAATACAGTATATTAAAAATAGTGGAAGAAGGAACTAAACTCTTCTATGGAGACAAATGAGCCTTAAAAGTACTCAGAGTGTCAGAATGTAGTGGAAGAAGAGAAAGTATTCAAGAGTAAGACAGGAAGACTGGGACCACACGGGTGGGTGGTATCTGTCAATGTCAGAGGAAGAACCACAAAGCACCTGTGATGTGTGTGATTCCAGAGGGCAGCAGAAAGCTGTGTGGTGCCAGCAGGAGCCAAGAAGGCTTTGAGGTCCGCCTGACAGCACTGCCTGCTGCTGCTCCCGCTGTGCTCAGAGAAACAGGGCTTCAGGCACATTTCCTGGAAGCATGGAGGGCTCTTTCCAAGAAGTACCTGGCTATTCTTTCTAATAGGAACTTGTTCATCAAGGCCCTGAATAATAACTGCTGCCAAAAGCAGTGTATCTGGAAATTACGAATTGCATAGCCCCACATAAGTACTTTACAATAGCTAGTAGTACTTTCTAATATGATCTTAGTGGAATGTTATTTCAATAACATTGAAGTTATGACACCAATGACATTTACCAGTGATGTTCTTCAATCTGTGTTATAAACCATCTGATGAATGTTCTTCTCATTAACTGGAACATCTAGTGGCTCTATTTGCCTCTTCACTCTGACTGAAGCATCCAGGTTATTTTTCTTGTTTCCGTAAATCAGACTTACCCATTTAATACTTTGAAAAAAACCCTCCCCATAGAGATGTTATGATTAAACTATTTATTTGTTATTAAGAATCCAAGTTCCTGGTGCAATTTGTATTACATGCCTTTTCCAGCAAAATTTACTTTTGTCAATAATTAATTGTTCAAATTATTGTCAGAGTTCTTGATCATAAAGAAGGTATAAACGATACTTGTTTACATGGCATATAACAAGACTAAAAGCATGAGTGAAAAAATCTGTAGCTGGTGTTATGCAAGGGGCCATATTTTTACTGGTCATGATATGTTTCAAGTTAATGCTTCTTTCCCATAGCTTTATAAAATTTATACATGTGCCTTATGTTTTCTCTTCTGCTTTAAATAAATAAGATCCTAAAAGCTCAGTCTTTACAGCTGCTCAACTACTTCCTAGATGCAAATTTCTCTCTAGCACCTATTTTAAGTGCTGATTTTTATTGCAGCAAAATTAAATATACACCAATTACGTTCTGGGAAGGAACATTACAAACACATATTACCTGGTTTATCTCTTTGAAACTGGTATTTTAGGTATACAAGATGTTTTCTAATCAAGTATCCTTGTAAAACCGCAGTTGTATCATTCTGACTCCATAAGATTAAACTAAAACTCCATAAACTAAATGTTCTATATTGAGAAGCAGGGGAAAGTGTTATTTTCTAGGTGTGTTTCAACTGCCACAAAAGAGATTTAGTAAATAAAGTTGTGCAGTGTTGCAGTAACTGGCTCTCAGTAAATTTCCAAGCCATTTTTTTATACTGCAAGTATTTCTTCCTCCACTTCTTTCTATAAGTGCCACACAGGTGCTGAAACAACTCTCATTCCTTCTGATAATTCTTATTTCTTTCTCATTTCTTAGCACAAGGCCAAACTACACTCTCAGTACAGCTCAACTCCTGCCATATCAAGAATGGAATTGAGACCGCGGTCAGTGGGACAGCACACGAAATGGCTAAACCAGTGTGAGAAAGATTTCTGCCTTTCTTTTTTCATTCCAACAGTTATTAGGCTAACTCCAACATGTAAAGTGATACACTTTGGTAGAGTACCATTTCTACTAACTTAATTTCCTTTAAAAAATTAATTTAAAATATTTAAAAGGCATTTTTTATATATTGAATATCGATTGCCACGCTTAACAAGAATAATCCTATACCTTTTATTGTTACATATTTAAAAGAAGTACGAGGCAGAACAAAATACATGGATTAGAGGACCACAACTATGGAAGTGAAGATTTACAGCTGATGAGGGGTATTTAGGGGTTTGTTTAGATTAAATTCTTTCTCAAGAGCTTTAGGGCAGAGCTTCCAACCAAGCAATGGCACTGCCTGTTACTTTGTGCACGTTGTCTTTGAGAAAGCCAGCTTCTGCTGGGATAGAGAAACCCGAGCATGTAGGCCAGGGATGTGTTGAGAGCAAGCTCTCCTCTTCTGACCTGGCAGAGTAAGCATCGACAGCACAGTAAATCATTAAGACTAATAATCAGAAAACAGGCTAAAGTTAATATTTGTTTTTCCCAATGCAGTAATAAAGCTGCCAAGCTGCAGAATGGAAGTGCAGGAAGATTATTACTGTTAAGACCAGATTCACTTTTTTTTTTGAGAATCTTTCCTTCCCGTCTTGTGTTCCTTTTAATTTCTTTTCATCATTTTCCAGCTTCATCATGCTATCTACTTTCTGCCAGAAGTGTAATTATCAGAGGGACTCAAGAAGGGATGCTGACTCTTCACTCTCTTTGCTTCATGGGGACTGGAAAATCTCTTTTCACTGTGATGCCCTGATCAATGTTTCCAATTTTAGCTGTCTAAACAGCAAGCTGTGCTCACTACAGTATTTTAAAACTCAGGATGACCTGGTGCCTATTGCACTTCCCGCCGACAAATGACCAGCCAGTGACCGATAAAAGATCAGCCAGTGTTACACTTGAGCCCATCCATAACTCAGGGATAAGAGGCAAGTGTGACAAGATTAGGAACAAGGGTAGTGACTTACTGCTTCTGTTCTGGTTTTCCAGCTATTTATGTGCCCATGACCATTCGAGTCACACAGCGTTTCCCAAGCAGCATGCAAAGCACGTCTGCGATGTGACAAGAGATGGCTTTGATAAGATGGACAGCCATTACACCTGTGCTGCCTTTGCAAAAGACCTTCTGAAATGGTCTGGCCTTGTTTGTCAGCACTTGGTGATATTCAAAGTAGCCAAAAAATGTATTAAACAACTTGTAGGAAAACTGCTAACACTTTCTTTGTAATCCTTTCATGCTCTGGTCAGTAATCGAGTTGCATCCTGCTGTCCTTCTGAGCTGGCTTGAAAGACACCATGTGTTTTCAATGCCAGTAAATAACATGCTTCAAGACGACAGGGACTTAAAAACTCGAAAAGCTATGACTGAAAACTTATCTGAAAACACATGAAGGGAATCCCCAGGGTATGGCTGAAGTGAAACAGATTCTGGAAGCTACCTGTTTGGCACCTTTATCTGGAGGAGTGAGAAAGCTGCCTGTAGTCAAAGGTGTCATTGCACAGAACTCAGGAAATACTTTATAGATTAAACAACTATTCTAATATTCCAACAGCCTCTACCCAATATTGCTGATGACCAGATTCATCTTACTTACACTAGACAACCAAACTACAGTTAATCATCTCCCTACATTGGCATCTCTGGTTTGTTCATTAGCCTTATTTACATTCTTCTCAGAAGAAGCACTATAGATAGTATAAATACTCTTTTTCTCCAGTTAATGCAGACTTCTTTGTGCATGAGGGATTGCTTATACACTATGAACATGTTGGCTGTATTTCAGCCTTCAATTGCAGCCTTCTCTCGGCTCAAAATTGCTACCGAGGGCTCTCATATTTCTTAATCTCTCCTATTTCAGTCACATTTCTGGGTGGTCAACTGATTGGTATTTTATAGAATATTTTGTAGAACCCAAAGTTCACACCACGGGTGAGAGCTGTAGAGATTTCTGGCTAAGGCAAGCTTCTGACAGGGTTTCCTGGGTCTGCCTCCTTCTTCTGTGGCTGAAGGTGGGGAGCAAGGCTGCTCTCTGAGGACCATGGAGGTAATCCAAATAGCTCTTTTCTCCTTTCTCCTATTATATTTTGCTTTGGGTAGAAATCCCTTCCCATTGGTCTAGATTTGGCCCTTCTTTTGCCAGTAACAGCATGAGGTTTGGCACACCCTGTCCATCTCCTGTCTCAGTCCTGGTGTAGGAAACTGCTGGGTGGCAAGCAGTGAACATGCTTTCCCTACTGGCTCCAGATTTGTGAGAAAGTATTCTCATTGACACCGTGGCTGTGGTCCATGGATCCAAGAGGTCATAAGCTGTGCCATCCCATGACAGCCCCTAAGGCTCTCAAAGGCTCTAAGTTTCAACCTGTGGAATGATTCTAGTGTTATTTGGCCCTGCATTAGGGCATTACAGAGAGAGGGCTGTGCACCAAGCCTTGTTACAGGAGAAAATTGTGACAATTGAATTTATAAGAATATGTAAGGCTTTATAGATGAGGGGGAAAGAAACATGAATAACAGGGCTAAGAATGGATGGGGAGACTTCAATTTTATTTCCTGAAGGCATCTTAAATTTCTGATTGCAGTTTTCTAAAGATGAAAGAGAGCTCTGGCATTCCCAAAGACCAACTCACTCAAAATATTCTCCTGAGGGGAACAGGTCGTGTGGCCTGGGGAGCTTTCAGCACAATTAAAGGCAACCAAGCAATTCGGAAAAACTGACCATTTTAGCAGGTGTTATTATGCACCTTAGCATCTTCTTAGCAGGTGAATCAAAATCAAAAAGTTACTGAGTACATTTAAGAACTTATTGTGAATCTTTAGACTTTGATGCTGAGGACATTGGATGTGCTTTTACTTACTCTTAAAGGCTGCAGGTGGCTCTTAGAGGACCCTCCTGGTGTTTTCAGGAGCAATACATCCTGAATCCTGAGAAGGGTAGTTATTAATCTGGATCAAAACAAGTGCTTAAGGATTGGACTGAGGGGAGGGCACCATTAACTAATATAGAACTCTTTAACAGCAGTGCATTTTCTCCTCTCTGACCTACTTAACAGCTTTAACAGAGTGTCATTTTCTTTCAGTGTCTGTGTGTATATCAGGTAGGTTTCCTTATAATATTACTGAACCAGATTCAGGATGTAGAAATTTAAAATATCACTGAATCATAAATATTTTTACTAAATTATAAAACACAAAATTCAGCTGATTTGAATTCAATAGCATGTCTCTTTGCTAACATGGACTCTCTATGTTCTAAAATTCTACACTGAAGATCTGTGACTCATAAGTTAGGTGGCATCCCTCCAAATTATGCTAGAAATGTTACATTGTCATATTTGCTGTAAAAGAGAAACTGGGAGTGCTATTTCAGTATTTTTCATAATAGGAGTTTTTGTCTACACTACATATGATTTTCCTGTTTTTAAGCTTGGGAAGATATCATTTAAATAATGCATACATATTAAAAATGTACATGCACACATAAGGCCTCAGAACAGGTAAACAGAAGTCTGACCAGTGTCAGGATTGCTGTTGAGTGGAGTAAAAGCAAAGGCAGTAAGATCACCACAAATCAAGTTCACCATGATAGTTTCCCAGAATTTCTAGGACACTGGAAAATCAGGGAATATCTTCATCTCAGAGAACATCAAACAGCCTAAGCATTGCAACACAGCTTGTCTGGTTGATTGAAAACTCGGAACAAAGACACATGTTGTTCATCAGCTCCCAGGCTCTCCATTCAGCCCATTGAAATGGTCCAATAAGAAAACTGGAATGCTGAGGCCATCCGGCAAATTTGTAAAAGTAGGCAACACACATAAGCATTTTATTTCTACTCTTTACTCTAGGTTCTGTTTCTGAAAAATGCTGGATGAAATGCCATTCACTCAGTAGATTTACCAGGTGGAATATAACTGAACTCTTTCTGTCAACACGAGGGGGAGCACAGACACATCTATCAAATTGACACAGTCCTTGCACTTGATGAGCTCTGTGGAATGAGTCTTCCACCTCCAGTTTTCGTTACGCCAATGAGTGATGAATCAGAGATATTTTTGACATTTGAAAGTAATTCAAGGTGAGAGAACTGAGAAGAGTGGTATTTGCCAGTCAGAACTATAAATAAAATTTTCAGCACTAAGACTCCTCCAAAGCTTTTTAAATAGGCTAAAATTTTGTGTTATTCCCTAAGGATAGGAATGCTATCTGTGTGTCATTTCTTTATATGCAGTCATACAGAGAGCAGGTAGGAGTTTGTCTTCCTTCATAACCACAATAAATCCATCCTTGTTTCGTATGCTATTGGTAGGATTTCCAGACCTGACCCAGAGTTTTTAGAATTAGAGGAATTAATTAAGTTGATGGGATTTTTCACAGTGATTCATGTTCTTAGAAAGGCTAATGAGTCAAGATATTAACTTGTAATGACATTAGTATACGTTTACTTGATGACTAGGTGTATACTCGAACTTGGAGTCACACAGCATTTCATCAGGAGAAGTGACTCATGATTACTGCACACAAAAAAAATGTAATTGCATTTACAGATAATGGCATACAAAGTTTTCTTTATGCTTTCTCTCTGCGGTGTGAGAGACAGCAAATAACTTGAAAAAGAAAAGAAGGCCAGCCTCTGTTTTCAGAGATAACAGTATCAGCCATGTTGGCAAGATTAGCAGTCTGGCTGGATTTACACAGATCAATATGAGAATGATTGAAGACCTCAGTGGATTTTAGCACTCCTGAAGAATAGAGGTTAAATGGACACCAGCCATATTTCCACTAAGCCAACCACAACTCACAGTGAAGTAGCAAAATATTCTTGATCTCTGATAGTCATCTAAAATAACATAAAAACTAACTTAGGTATAAAGGCAAGACCTAAAGGTAAATGACAGTGAGAGGACATGTTTGTCTATGTCATAGTCAAAGTGCATTCTGCAGAAGGCATTTTTTCTCTCTGACAGAACATTTAGCACATCAATACTAAAACATATTCTGAGACATTCTGTGGACAAATTCTACAGTTGAAATATAGTGATTTTGATGGAGTTGATTTATGACAACATAGCCAAGCCTAGAATACTTTTGTAAAGGTTGGATCAGAAACGTGATTGAACATATGATGGGAGAATGAAACAAAGAAATAAATATTTTACTGTCATATTCATTTTCCTACAAAATATGAATAAACCTTCAAAATATATTATGTGAACAGATTAAAAAGTAAATTTCTATGTCAGATTTCTCCTGTAGTTATTTAAATCCAAGATGTTCTTGTTGACTGCTGAAATGAACCTACATGGTGAGTAAAGAACTTTTTTAAACTTCAATTATCAGAAAAAATTCCTGACTAAATAAACGAAAAGACCACAGATAATTCCAAGCTGTAAATGCTCATTTTCTTTCTTGAAATGTCCGGTCTTGGGGAAATGTTGAATAACCACATTTTCCTCTTTACTTGCTTGGTACTGAAGCAATGCATGCGTGATCTAGCACAGTTATGAAAGATGTACTTATTTGTATGGAGGGAGCCAAAACAAATACTTGCTTCAAAACACACTAAATTAAGGTCAATTCTTTCATCATTCATGCACAAAAAATAACACTATTCTATCATTTGAGGAGTGAGATCCTACCTATTAAATATGAATGTCAGAATCAACTCTATAGGCCAAAAAAGTTGTTTATACATGTCATTTCATTGACATTGGGGTTTGAGTGCCTTTTTTTTTTTTTTTTTGGTATATGATTAAAATATTGGCAAAGAAAACACCAAGGGATGCAAAAAGCTACAGGGTGAATGCAGGTGACACTGTTTTGTAATACCCACAGCATAATTAAACTATTCCTCGTAAATACATTCTTTAATCAATTTACTCAGTTTTTCACTCTGCAAAGTGCTTAGATTTAATCATAACATTTTTTTGGAAATTTAGCATTCAGGAAACTTCTGTGAATTGAATTTTGCCTGGGAGAACTATTCTTCCTACTTATGTTATTTTGTTATTTTTCCCTGTATACATGCTTTTATTTAAGAAAAAAAAAACCAAAAAACAGTTGAATGAATTGGAAATGTATTCTATTTTTGTCTATGGATAGACTGACATTTCAGGTACATACAGATATGAAAAAGGGAAGTAGAAAATAGCTATAAGAAGATAAAATTATAAAAGGAAGGTGGCATTCATGTCATCAGAGATAGATATAAACTATTAGACAGAATGATCACATTTGCAATAATCTTAGAAAATGTATTGATAATGAAGTTAAATTCATTTCACCTAGCTTCAATTGCCTAAAGGATGGCATGAAGTTTCATGCAGTTTTCTTAAAGCAAATTAAATGAGGAAGACACTTTCAGTTCTTGAAAGAGAGGTCTAAGTTGGGTGAAATAATTGTAGATACCTCCTTTTCTCTGTTGCCTGTTGGGGCAGGCTGGATGGTTACTTTAAACTGGAAAACTAACTTTAAGTATTACTTTAGGGAACTTAAAAAAAAAGTTAGTGCATGTAAATGAGAGACAACTGGACCTATTTTACCTGTGTAACTAAGAAATGTAAGTAATCTTAAACAAATACTTAGATGATCAAGACAGGTTAAAGACCTTCAAAATAGCATGTCCATGATCTAGTCCGATGGCATATGACCATGAGATATGGACTCTAACCAGCTACCTCACCCCCATGAAGACATGCCATAATAATGCTCATCATGGCAACTCTCTTTGGCTATAGAAGTCATAAAATTACTTTCTAACAGTCCTTTTCTGCTTTAAGAGTCATGGAGGTTTTGCCCTCAGTCCTTGGACAAGATTGCATCCTTTGTGCAAGAGAAAATGTGTGTTATAAATAATTCTAACAAACTCCCAGCACTCCCCCATCTCCATTTTTTAATAATGCATTTATCTTACCTTCTATTAGCTTCCCCGTCTGCTCTGCATTGCCCCCAGGCAAGATCTTGGCAATGTAAGCTCCAATTTCCCCACTGCTTCCTGGAATTTCTTTCCCACCTACAACTCGGATTCCCAGTCCATTGCCTGTGATCAAAAGAAAGAGAAAACTTTAAACAGAGATGAAGCAATGAATAATTCACTGGAAAGAAAGGAAGAGAACAAGTCATCAGAGGTTACTGAAGATGTCCCAAATAACTTCTGGCTGTGGTTGGAAGATCAGGGTTAACTGCAGTCACATCTGCTGCTCTCCTAAAGACTTAACTTTGGGAAGATCTCGAGCAGGAACTGTATGACTGACATAACACAAACAACTGAGTCACTAAAAATTACTTTGAAACTAATCCTATCTTCTTCTGACAATCTATTTGTTCTATTAATAAACTTAATTAAGTTGCTAGAAACCCATGTGAAGTGTGGATTCAAAGGATAGCTTTATCATGTGCCTACAACATGCACACATTTAGCTGAGAAATTATAATAAATGAGTTTTTAGAATCATGTAATTATGGAGACATTGACAGAGATCCTTGACTGTGGTCTATTGCACAGCAAAGCATGTACATTTACATGAATCTATACTTGGCAGATGCTATTATTTTTCTTAAATATTCACTTTTAATTGACATCTTTTGCATCAAAGGATGTGCAAATTTACAATGAGAAAGCATACAATAAGTCTGTAAAGAATCATTAAATCACATGTTTTCTCCCTTTTATAAAATACAGAGATAAAAACATTTTCATCACTCATTATTTTAGCTGGAGAGAAGCAGATCCCCAATCTCCCTTATGTACAAAATAATGAGAGTGAAAACAAAAGCTTAAAATATAGTCTCATAAAGCTAATTTTATACATTACCAATTTTAATGCTCTCTTGCTCTTTTTTTTTTTTTTTAACAAAATCCCTATACTAGTGAAACAAACTTTTTCTTTGAAGAAAATTCCATATGAGATGATTCCCACTTTCATATGGGAATATAAAGGCTGATTTATCCACCTTTTCTGCAATGGCTAAATAATTATTTTTCAATTTATTTATTTCATAAGCTAAACCTGCAGAGCAATTAGACTAATAAGCTGTAGGAAGGTCACCACACCACCTCTTTGCAAAGCTTTATCTTTTTAGATTAAAGCTTTTCCTCATAATGCTATTAGTGTTTCTTAAGTCAGCCCTGAGTTTGTCTCAGAAGCAAGATTGCCACATTGCGTTTCTGACCAAAAAAGTTTCCACTAGTTTTACTATCCCAGTTTAGCTAAATCTACACCCTTTTTGCCCCAGCTTTCCTCATGACTAGACATTTTCTTAACATTTTTTTTTGCGCAGAGTGGTTTTTCAGTTTAATTGGAACAAACTGCATTAATATTTTAAGTTAATTACCTTATTTCGGTGTTAATTTGAATTTTTGCACTGGTAAAGTTTATTTTTCCTAACTTGGTAGGGAAAGCAAAACCATCATTCTAAGGGTGAGTCTGAATGTCCTTTTAAAAAAAATTAGAAAATACAGTTTTTAAAAAATAAGTACTTAATTGCATAAAGTGAATATGTACACCTATAAAAGCATTTAAACATAAGTCCGTTCTGAGGACTTAGAAATTCATGTGGGCTGCTCTGCACAGAGAACTTCTGATCAAGCACTATGGAGAGGGTCATTAATATGTTAGAGATCTGAAGCTCACACGTTAAGTTCAGCAAATCCAACAAATGATTGTTCTTAGTATGCAACACATGCAAAGGAGGACACAGTACCTTACTCTTAACTCACACAGCCAACACATGGAATTTTCTGTATATCTATAGGACTGGCTGATTTTCATCACAGAGGGGAGGAACTCCTTGGAGTCAGGATTTTCTCATCATACAGAGCACTCCTATCTCTACCTCTGATAGCTTATTTGTGACAGAATGGCAGAGAATTAATTTGTCATATAAATGCATGTACACTTGATTTCAGAGGCATTCACATGGATACCTATGCTAGGGAACTGAAAGTCTTGGCTGACATTTGTTTAGTTTTTGCAGGGTTTTGACCATTTTACTGCTAATACAAGGAAGTGCTGTTCATGTTATATATAAAGATTTTTATTCCTAGACACTTTGAAAGGGCTTGTAGTTTATATTTGTAGGTTTTAGAGTCAAAAGTATGACTGACATTATGTATTAAGTAAAAGTATGCTTGCTAAGGAACAATCACAAACGTCAGGGTGCATATGTATGTTTTTGCTGCAAAAACACTGCTAGAAAAATACTTAAATTACAATTTAAAGTTAAATTAAGGTTAATTGCAAAACCTTCATTCCTGGTAGTCAGAATGAATGAGCTACTTTTTGTCCAGTGAGCTCTAAGTGCTGTGTTCTGGCTGACAAAGAAATATTGCTTGGGACTTGCTGTATTTTCTCATGTGAAGATGGGATTCTGAACCTATTTAGACTTTATCTATTGAAAATACTGTGCTTACTACTTCTGTTTGAAATGACATTGTCCAATTTATAACCCTGAATGCAGATAGTTTAAAAATATCCATCATATTCTTTCTCAGATCTCTTTTCCCCTTGTTTTTGTCTGGTTTATTTTTTAATTTTTGAATCCTAATTTCCATCTCTCAGGCTATTTGATATAACCAGACATTCATCTTTCAAGTTTAGATATTCAGAATAATGAACTACCATGTTATTTTTCAGAAGACACAGGACCAGCAAAACATCAGAAAGCAAATCACTGTGATTTGAATAAGAGAGGGCACCTTTCTGAATTATTAGTATTGATTTCCATGGAAAATATCTTCAGGAAAACATCTCTTCAAAGGGAATTTTACACATTTAAGATCCAATCCTTTTTAGGATGCTTCAAAGGGAGAAGACTGGTAATTAATTAAAACTGTTTTTACTGATCTCCCCAGGCTGTGACCCTACTCTCCCATCTAATCTTAACTAAAGCTTTAAGATAGAGCATGTTAAGCTAAAAAAAAAAAAAAAAAAAATCAAAACCCAAAAAACCCAACCCAATTCCCCCACAACCCAACCCCCAAAATACATAATACTAAATTTTGACAAGGTTGATCACACAACTAAATTGGTTTTATACTTTGATGAACAGCAAAAAAAAAAAAAAAAAAAAAAATTGGATCACTACAGTTAGCTTGTGAGCCACTGATTTATACAGCTGAACAGGTGAAAAATCAGACTTTGAAGCATTAGGTCTCCTGCCCAGTGGATGATGGGAAGGTGCTGGACGTAGTTTTTCCGGATTTTACTGCTTTTTCTGATTTTTCATGCTGGCTCTCACAGTATCCTTATGGATAAGCTGTCCAGCTGTGGGATGAGTGGGTTCACATCGCTCTTGGTGAAGAACTGGCTGAAGGGCAGAGCTGAAAGGGTTGTAGAGAATGAAATGACATCTGGCTGGGGACTGGACACCAGCAGTGCTCCTCAGGGAACAATTCTAGGGCCAAGCCTGTTCAATATGTGTGTCAAAATCTGGATGCAGGAGGTGAATGCACCATTGGCAAGTTTGCTCATGACAAAAAACTGGGAGGTGCTGTTGACTGCTGATGAACAAGAGGTCTTTCAGAGGAATCTGGATAGATTGGAGTGTTGGGCTATTGACACAGCGGGAGCGGGCTGGTCCCGCTGACCACTGGGGATCGGTCAGCAGCCCGGCAGCGGCGTCTGCTAGTGTTCCTGAAGTCCAGGTCCACTGCAGTCAGAGATAGATCCCTGGCTGCAGGCTGTGCCTTCCTAGAGGCAGCCACGCTGTGTCTCAGCCAGAGTGCTGCTAACAGAGAGTGTTCTCCTGCCCGGACTCGCAAGCAGACACGGAGTCACGCGATGGTCAGCGGCTGGAGTCTGGGGCAGGAGAACCCGGACTCAGCTGGGCATCAGACTTTATTCAGAGGGTAACAACCAATCTTGGAACGGCACAGGGGAGGAACCAGGGAGGGACAAAGGGACTGGGACCAATCGGGAAGGAGGAAGGGAGGAGAGAGGGAGATATGAATACCATTATGAACTGAGGGACGGGGGGGGGAACCTTGACCCCTCTCTGGGGCAATCCACCTTCGACTCTACTCCAGGGGAGTTTTATTCTCTAGGTCTCCAGAGGTTTCTCAGGGGGGAAGAAACTCTCTGGGCTTGAACCAATGCTACAGGCTATGATTAAAGGGATGAAATTTAACAGGTGGAAATGCTGAATCCTGTACCTATGATGCCAGGCACAAGTGTAGGTGGGGAGAGCAATGGCTGTAAATCAGAGAGTGATCTGGGTATCAATGTGAGTCAGCAGTGTCAGCCGTGGGGACAGGCCCCGTCCTGGGTGGCATCAGACACAGCGTCACCAGCCAGTGAAAAAGGTGATTGTCTCACTGTGTTCAGCGTTGGAGCAGCCTCGCCTTGAGTACCCTGTACAGGTCTGGGCCCCACAGTTTGAGAAGGATTGTCAGGGTCTTTGAATGTGTCTGAAGGAGGGCAGCAAGGCTGGTGAAATGTCTGAAAGGAATGTCCTGTGAGAAGCATCTGAGGAATTTGGGATTGCCAGGTTTGGAGAAAAGGCTGTCAGAGGCAACTACATTGTTTTCTACAGCTGCCTGAGGAGGGCAATTGGAGAAGGAAGTGGTGAGTTCTTCTCCATTGTCTCCAGTAATAGAACTCCCGGGAATAGTTCCAAGCTGTACCAGGGGAGGTTTAGACTGAGAAGGTGATCAAAACAGGAACAGAATTCTTCAAGAGCTGGTCAATGCTCCAAGCTTGTCAGGGTTGAAGAGGCTTTTGAACAATGCCCTTAAGTACATGTTTTGACTTTTGTTCCACCCTGAATTGGTCAGTAGCTGGACTATATGATTTTTGTAGGTCCCTTCCAACTGGAATACTGTATTTTGTATTGCATTGTATTCTATTCTATTCTCTTCCACTCTATTCTATGCTAGGAAAGATTTCAAGTGCTTAATAACTGCAGAGTTGTTTTTGTGAGAAATTCATACTTGGAGGAAAAATATTGAATGGCCTTTTTAGCTTTGTAGCAATTGACCAACTCTGACTTTCAAAGGGATATTTCGCTTGTCATATCATATCCTTCCACACATCACAAACTGTTTCAGTGATGCACATTCATTGTGTATATATATACACACACACACACACACACACACACACACATAAAAATTATATATGATCAGTAACCAACAACTTGACACTAATAAATTCTGTCACTGCTGACCTGGCAAGCATCACTGCAAATGTGTTTTCAAAATTCATCACTCTTTTTTTTCCTTATTCCTACCATGAGGTACTTTCTGTCCCTTTAGATTTATTTATTCTGAACTTCTGTTGCTCGTTGTGTCTCAGACAGTATGAAATCCCACCTCCTTGTATACTTCATTGTGT
Organism: Acanthiza pusilla; assembly: GCA_036630365.1. Classification (NCBI taxonomy): domain Eukaryota; kingdom Metazoa; phylum Chordata; class Aves; order Passeriformes; family Acanthizidae; genus Acanthiza; species Acanthiza pusilla. The sequence goes on from JAXCHO010000079.1 coordinate 44,001,949, forward strand.
CATAGTAGCAACACAGCAGAAAGACTGTAATTTACTTTGGTGGAATATGCTGACCACAACGTGGGCTCTGCAATTACAATTTAGTCTTTTTTGTCTCTTATGGAGATAATAATGATCAGACTGTTCCCAAACCATTGCTGTTGCTCTCAGGTCACAGGGAAGACCATGAAATCTTACTCTCTTTTCACTGCTTTGCTGAACAGCTCCATTATTGCCATTAGAGTATAAATGGCCTAGATTTCTAGATTTCCTGGAACATTCAGCATCTAATCAATTACTAGACTTGCCTTTCCAAACAGATGTTGATAATGCCTTACATAAGTTAAAGGTAGAAAGAAAAGAAGGAAAAGAAAAGAAAAGAAAAGAAGAGAAAAGAAAAGAAGAGAAGAGAAGAGAAGAGAAGAGAAGAGAAGAGAAGAGAAGAGAAGAGAAGAGAAGAGAAGAGAAGAGAAGAGAAGAGAAGAGAAGAGAAGAGAAGAGAAGAGAAAAGAGAAGAGAGAAGGAAGGAAGGAAGGAAGGAAGGAAGGAAGGAAGGAAGGAAGGAAGGAAGGAAGGAAGGAAGGAAGGAAGGAAGGAAGGAAGGAAGGAAGGAAGGAAGAAAGAAAGAAAGAAAGAAAGAAAGAAAGAAAGAAAGAAAGAAAGAAAGAAAGAAAGAAAGAAAGAAAGAAAGAAAGAAAGAAAAAGAAAGAATGAAAGAAAAGGGCAGAGAAAAAGAGAAAAACTGAACAAGTCAAGGGTCAGCAGGGTTTTGCTGGTGTTGGTGGTCCTGATTTTACACAAAAGTAAAAATTAATTTTCCAGGGAAGTGTTCTCTTATGAAAGTAAATTGCATTCCAGCAGGAAATGTAAGGACTGATTATGTTTTATTATCATAGAGGTCCTATGCAGTAGCAATAGCTTCAACACATGCAGAATGTTGGCACGTGACCCAGAAGCTCTGTGCAAACATTGTTCATGTGTTAACTCAAGCAAATATTTCCTCTGGGCTAATTTTTGAAAGTATGAAACCATTTGTCTGTCTAATTATATGAGCAAGGAAAGTAAAGAAGCAATTAGAATGTACAACAGATTTTCAGTAATCACACATGCATTTGTGTGAATTGGCATAGGGAACTGCAAGTATGAGTGTCAGCAGCAATCTGACTTTTGTCACAGTTAGAAATAGAGCTATATGAATTTTTAATAGACTTTTAGATGACTGAACTTTTAAGAAAGATATTTAAAAAAACGCCACTGATTTTCTTTCTAAGAGCCTTAAAATATACTCTTCAAGATGGTAGCTGAAACTCACTATTTCTGTAAAGCTATGGTCATTTTAACACCTTTGGATATTTTGTGCTTTGAAGTTGAAATTATAGAGAAGCAAAATGGGAAAAAATGAAATGGGCTTAAGCTGCAAAATGCAGGGTTACAACACCTATATCTGAGTAGCTTGAAATGGGAGATATGCTTAAATCTAAAAATAGAGCTTGTGTTTCAGATCCAGTAGCCAATGCACAGACATACCACTGAGAGCGGAAAGAACCACAAATCCAAATATGGTTTTCATCAGTTTCTACTAATATGAAAAATCTTCCAAACCAGAACAAAACCAGAATGGTGAATTATGTCAAGGAAGCACAAGGGTAATCTTTTTTTGGGCAAGGTCCAATGGTAGTAAATGCATGGGGAGAAAGCATGAAAATGAGACATTAGGCTTGAAAGATTTTTGTAATGTGCCAATGCACCATGTTATAGCAATGAGAACATATCCATCAAATCAAACAATGTGAAGCCTTTCAACACTATTTGGCTGTGAAAGGAAGCAGAACATACCTTCCTCCTGTGTTCATTTACTAGACATTATCTCCTCATTCCTCCTCCAGCCTTATCTAGAGCAGACATATGCTAGGGTGCTGGTAGGCCCTTATCTGCCGGAACAATTTTACACTCTGTTCCATTGTCTGCATGGAACAGAAGGCTCAAACACAGAAAAAACAACAATGACTCCTCTTGGAGAGGTCAGAGTTAAAAGTACCACAATGAAATGCAAGCTATTTATTTAGACATTGTAGTTGTGATAAAGCAATCTCCATAGTCTGGAGAACAGAGAGAAAGGAAACATGACAAAGCAAACTAAAACAAGTTAACTCAGGAACTTGGAAAGCAGCAGGAAAAGTAATGTGTACAATAAAATCCAGGCTAAATTTTTATTTGCATTGTTATTCTTATGCAATTCTCTGGAATATATAACATTATGATCCATATCAGAGGTTGGTTGTCTAGATAGGTACGACATTTTCAAAATTGTCCTCAGGAGAATTGTTTTGGTGCTTCTCACAAAATTAGCTTAAATGAAGTTGTTTCCTAGAAACATGATTAAACCTACTCAGCTATTTCATTTCTTGGCCATTGGCAATTAAGGCATAAAATAGACACGAAGTCAAATCACAAGCTGATGAAATTCAGATATATTGCAGTTGTTTTAATAGCACAGCATTGATTTATACCAGCTGCAAATCTGCTTCATGCTGATTTGCACACTGCTTATCATCCTGAAGGATCGTAAAGTGTTTTATGAATTAGCATCTTGAAGCATTTATCACATCTACTTGAAAACAAGATAAAGGTGTCCTCCTTTTGGATGATCTGTCACATCAGAATCTAGGGTGTCATCTATGGTGGGCTGTAGCTTTAAATCTATAAAATCCCTTGCTGGCAGTGAGTTTGATCTGTGTTTACTGATAGACACCAATAGCTCCACAGATGCCACTGACTGACAGCTGAACTTCATTGGTTAGAACATTAGTTTTGAACTCACCCATCCATATCAGACTTGATATTTAAGAAAAAGCTATATAATTAATATAAATATGATATAATACTTTATATATATATGATATATATAATACATAAGATATATATGTGTATATTCCAGCTCTAATATTTATATTCTTTTGTATATTATATAAATCATATGTAATATTTTATTATATTTTACTTTAGGCTGCATGCTGCCTCACTGGGCAGTAGTTCATGCTATCTCTGTGGAATGCTGATGCTATATTAAGGTAAGATATGCTGACAGTGATGCTGTTTTCTTGAACACATACATAAATGCAGACACAGTGACCTTACTCGAAACTTATGCTCTGAAGCACCTCGAGACACTTTTTGATATTTTTGATAGCCAGTATACAGAGAAGGGAGCACAGGGTCATCATTTTGCTCTTACAATTAGCAAGATAATTTATGCCTCACCTACAAAGTAAAAGCTTAAACTGACATTTTTGCATTATTAGCTTTTTCTACTTCCTCAACAAGTTGGCTCACCAATGACAGGTGTACCTGAATGTTTCATCTACTTTCTCATGAGAAAATGCTGGTCTGCATTACTTATCCCCAAAACAGGGATTTCTGATTTGGCTTCTGTGAACCTCATTCTTAGGGGCCACCTTTCCTCTCGGTTCTCCATGGAAATCTGGGAGCCTCACTGAACTCTAACATTCAGAGTTTCAGGGATCTGTTTCTGCAGCACTTTCTGCGTGACAGCTATAAAAGCAAAGTGAACTTTTATAGCCAGCAGACACATTGCCCTCTCAATTACCTCCACTCAAGATCTTCAACAAATGTTCATATACTTAAAAATGCATAAAAAACTGAGCTGCCAAAAAGGATTCATGGAAAGTATTTTAAATACATACAGTAGTGCTTTCCAAATTAAAATAATTTAAATACAATAAACATAAATATGGAATACATGGTCTTAACATCCACAAAATGTTCCTAACAAACAGAAAATATTGTTTGTGGTTTATTTTTTTAATTTGGAAAAGTTTAATGGTACTGAGTTTTTCCTAATATTGATATTAAGACAAAACCAGACATCTCTCTTTCCTTTTATTTCTGATTCTGTCCTCATTTGCTACCATATGACTTCCCAGGAAAATCTCTAATGTAGCCTGGCTGTAACAGCTCAGTCTCTTTCTGTTTATGGGTTTTACCTTCTGTGCCATGCCTCTGATAAGGAGTGTTTGAGCAAATGATGGCCTTTAATTGGGGATTAAGTCCTTCCCCAGTGACAAGGGAATGTTAGAGGAGGGTATTGCTTTTTTGTGCAAAGTATTATCTCAGTTCTTCACAACATTAAATGAAAGAAGTAGGGTAAGTAATCCTCTAAGACTATGAGAACAGGAGGTGGGTTGCAGTTATCCCTCTCTGACTACTGCACTATTTGAACACCAACTGTGACTATATTTAACATGTTTTTAATTGATTAGTATTCACATATTCATTGCACTTTAGTATTTTGCTGTAAGAACTAATTTTGCTGAACTTGCAGGTGAAAGAATCCTAAATATATAGGGTTATTTATTTAGAGACTGACTACAGCAGTGAGTCTGGATATAGGAAAACTCTTTGAATTCTCTTCCTATCAGGATAAGCACTGCATGAGCTGGCACACTGCAGAAGTGTAGTGCTGTTTGCAGAAATTAGCAATCCTTATGGAGAGTATGAGGCATGTGTGACGTGTGTACAGCACTACAGCTGCCCTGTCATTCTCCTTTCAGTTTCACTGACATCACTGCTGAGGTGCACATTAGGGATGCAGTCTTCTGTCCACCATCTTCACTTCTTTACTCCACTACAAAGTTTGCAGACTTTTCTGAATCATTTTTCTGCCCTTTTTTTTTTTTTTCCTCCCAGAATTGAAGAGGATGTTCCCCAACACGGGCAGTCTGGCTGCTCAAATGTACTTTTTTTTTCCTGGAAACATCCCTTCTTTCAAAAAGGAAGAATTACTTATGACTCAGCCAATGTGAGGTAGAGGAGTAAAAATTCCCTTTGACTGAGTGCACTCATTGTACCTATAGCTGTACTGAGATGTGTCTGCCTTATTGGATTTTCCCCATGAGTGTTCCTGAACAGCTTCCTGATCAGGAATAACACAATGTAAGTTATCTTTGAAACATTGCCAAACGTATTGCCAGTGCTTTCATTACCTTCAGTAGCCATGTCCTTAACTCACTTTTTCAAATATAATAACTGCGTGATAAACAACAGAAGAGAAAATTGTTGGCAGTATAAAAGAGCACTTATGCTGCTCTGCTAAAGGATCTAAAAGGAACAAGAGACTCTCAGTGAAAACAAACAGTGAGACTCTGGTGTGTTAAACACTGCTATATTATCATTAGCTGATCAATGCAGTCACTGCTTTGGCACCTCAGCATAACCATGACGCCAATTCTTTCTTTTTTTTTTTTTTTTAATTATTAATCAGTCTTTGCAGAGAAAATTATTAGAAATTCCTTCACACCTCTAAGCATTGTCTGAGGAGGGGACACTAGGACACTGCATATCTTGAAATGTAGATCTGTGTGCTCTAGATTACGGTATATAATAAAGAAACAAGAACCTTCAAGAGTGAGGCCAGTGAGCAAGTATACATCTATTTTTCGTTCAGCACTACTATTCACTTGCCATCACAACTTTGGCTAGGCTCCTCAATCCTTAAACACCTCATTCACATGCCAAAATTCACATTATATGCTTCTGTGTGCAAAATTATGCCAGGTTATGTAAGAGGCAGCAAAGGCATCTGTACCTCAGAGTCAGTTTTCATTAATCAAGAAAGCAAATAAACCAAGTGTGCATGTTCACATAATATGTAGTGAAAAAGCCTGAATTTCAAAATATTTGGGACTACTCATTATTGATACTCAGAATGTGACAGTTTTTGTATTCGTAATAGGCAGTAACTTGTACTGTGGTAAGATTGTGATGAGACCTGTGAAATTCAAATTATAATCGTGATATTAGGATGAAACTCAAGCTTGTCCTGCAGTTACAGCTGCTGTGGTAGAGTTGGTTATCTGGGCTGACCTCACACTGAATCATTAAAGCCCAGGCTGGCCCAAGAACTCCAGTGAGATGAGATAATGGGCTAAAGCACTGGCCAGTTTCCCAGCAAAGCAGCTGTCAACAGTTACAGGAATTCTCCAAGTGGCAATTGTGTACAGTTTGGGACATTTCCCTCTGCAACTCCTGCTTTGCACACTCCAGTTAAGACACAACAATTGTATGCTGAAGACGTGTTCATGAATTCCCCGAGAGGAGAACCTGTCAGCCTCAGGCAGCTCCTTCTGCAGAACTGACCAAACTGTGTGTAGATCATTTAAAACATCAGCAGAAACTGCTCTTGCATGTGCAGAAATGATCATATAGGAGATGCTTTTGTGCATGGCCAAGACAGAGGATGTTTTGTACTCACTGTGAGGAAATCAGAGACAGTGGATGGTGCATGTGCTGTTGTGGTCACCCAGGACCACAGGCCAGCTGGCTTGTAAAATCCAGCAATGCAAAAGTTCAGCTGAAGGTGCTACTGAAAGGGTGGTTGCAACTGGGACTGTGTTCTCTTGGAAAGATCTGAATCCCCACATGAAATTTACTGAAATTGGTGCTTTTTAACATACATTCTTCCTGTGTTTATCCAACAAGTATAAAGGCAGACAAAATGAATCAACACCGCATTTTGGTACTTTTGACAAGAAAGAAGGGCAGGAAGAAAGGGAGAGCAGAAAGAGACAAAGGGAAGAAATAAAAACAAAGAAAGAGAAAGAAACCAGCTAGTGAAGCTACCAAACTATCTAGATGAATATCCAAAACTCTGGTAGTGAGATATTTGGGACGGTATAAAAGTACATATTGTCTAATTTACCAATATTTAAAGTAACTTTTGCTGCATAATAAGCTTCTCTGTCTTCCTCTGGTTAATAGTAATTTTCAGGTTAATAAATACAGATGCTTACTATAGTTTGCAGACAATGTTTAATCAAAAGTAATTATTTTTAAAACCATGTGTCTATTTCTGGGAGAGGTCATTTGGAAAGCTGAAGACTAAGCGTAAAGCATTGCATATTTGAAGAGCTTTATCGTGAACTTGAACCATTCAGACACTTGAGAGAAGGGAAGGAAGAGATGTATATAGTCAAGGAGCTATGGCACTTCAAAGATGTACAAGGAGTGAAAACTACAACTAATTCTTCTGTTTCAAAGCCACCCTATTCAGCCTTTGGCTCTCTTCTGTAAAATTTGCATTTGAGCCTTTAAACATTGGTAGGGAAATACATGTGAACATCATGGAGAAATACGTCTGTGCAGGTCTCCAAGCATGTATCTGGACTAAAACTCCAAAACATGACAGCAGCTTGTAGACAGAGCCAAGCTTGCTCTGTCCAACCAGAATTTAAGCACAATATTATATAACTATAGCAGTAAGCAGTCCCAGGGTGGGCTATAGAACCTTAGCAGGACCCTAATTAAATCTTTGATCCTATGTGAGCTCATCTGTGCAGGGCATTAGTGAATGAGATGTCAATATCTACACCTTGGTGTTGCCCATCGCTGCTCACGAGGCATTTGCCCTGGTGCACAGTGTGTTGCTGTGGTGGCCAGCATGAGAGTTAGTTGAGAATTTGGGATAGGCATTTTCCACTGCATGAGGGTAATCAACTTTACACAGGAGAGCAGGCTCCAGCAACACTAAATCATGAGCTTTACAATTATGTGGTTGTAATTCCACTTATTTTTGAGTAAGAGAGCAGCTTGGATCACAGCATTACTCATCAGCCCGCAGGGCAAAGATCCCTACAAGGATGCCAAGGAGTTCCTGCGGAATGGGAGGGCCTGGAGCAGCATAGGCTGACACAGAGCAGAGCCAGCAGCTCCTTTCAGACTGTGCTGTGTGGGTGGAGGGGTCTTTCTGCAGCCTGAAATCATCAGTGGGTGTTACGCTGACTAACAAGAAAATACCTCATAATACATACAGAACATTCATTTAACACCCTAAAGATGAGGTGGATACTGAGGATGGAAATTATCAGGACTTTACTGCCAGAAACCCTGTGAAAACAATATTTAGCAATTCAAGTAAGTTCACGCCACTTTCTACTTAATGCTCGAGGGAACACCAGGGCTGGCAGTCAGTAATTACTTCTGTGCAGAAACAGAGTCTGACACACACTATTAGAATTATTTAAGCAAGTTAAAAGAAAGTCTGATGGTTTCACGATGAAGCTGCTTAAAGCATCTACCTCTGAAAGAACAAACACAGTGTATTAAAATTACTTTGAGTTCCATATCAGTATTAGACGTGAGAAAGAGTGCAATTCCAAAAACTCAGACAGACCTTACCTGTGCCAGGTCTTGTAACTGGCAGCCTTTTACAGTTTGATACATGAAAATATCACACTGTGTTCCAGCTCTCAGCCTGGGAGGTGAATGAATGTCACCTCTGCTACTTTCATCTCCTTGGCAAGCAGACTGACTTACATGAACATTTGTGTCGGTGTTAGGGAAAAAGAGAATAAATCTGAAGTCCTGTGATAAATATCTCCATGTCAAGATATCACAGACAAATGGGATCTGATTGTTCTGCAAACCCCCTCTGGGGGGGGGGGGGGATAGAGTTCCAGAACAGAAAGAATAAAATTCTCGGTTCTGTACATGTTGAACACCTACACATGCTTATTTTATAAGAACTCATGCAGAGAATATAGAGTTACATAAAAAGCAACAGCAAAACAGACTGTTCATATGAATAGCACAACAGATTTTCCTCTGTTTTTAACGTCTGTATAGCTTATATATCTTGAACAGATGTCATGACCTTTTTTATGCACTGCTGCTTTCTGTTATAGCAAATGAGCAAGATTTAAAATGACCACTGAATTTCCTGCTGCATGGACCCGGGAACTATTTTTAATACTGGAAATCTTTTGTATAATTCATGTTAATCAAATTAATTATCATGTTGGGTAGAGAGTTTTTTACCTGAAACTGTGTGATCCTTTGGGTCTCTCAGTAGTTTGAGCCTTGTATGAGGGAAAATGTACTGCAGGGGCTTCCCATTTATCTGAGGAACACAAATATGCATGTCATAAAAAGATAAACCAACAGCAATTGTATCAATAATTTCAGACAGTTGAAACAGAAACAAGCAAAAAAACTTATTTCATCCAGGGAAATATCATAACCTCACAATTCAAAAACTCCCACAAGTTTCAAGGTATTTGTCAGACTGCAAATTCCCTTCTGCAGGGTGATGAGTATTTGCTTCCATAACTCCAGATTAATTTCAAACATGGCTTTAGTTCTCATTTTTCCTAGTGACTAGGTGGTCACTATCTTCTGTAGCTTCTTTTAATATTAATCCTTTATTCAAGTCATGTTTAAGATAAGAATGAAATTGGATATACTTTTCATAAAATTCTGTTCTTCGAGACCTAAACAAAATGTTAGTTGAATGTGCTACCATCCACGATTTGCTTTAGTTTCAGCAAAACCACATAGTCCAATGTGCCTCTTGTCTTCAAATTCCAGAAGGCATTTGAAAGACCCAAACAAAAACTGGCAGGACTACAATCTGTATGAAAACGCACAACATTTACCTGGGCTGATCCTAGATCAGGTCAAAGCTGAAAGCAATGCACCCCTACAACAGACTCTAGAGAGCCACTATTCCTGCTGAAATGGGCTTAGGAGGGGCCAAGCTGCAGGGACTGACCCACCTGCCAGGGCTGATCACCCCGAGCCCACACCAAAATGCCTCTGCAGAGTGTTGGTTGCAACACTCACCTCACAGCCATCACACCCCTCCTTTTGTCTGCAGTTTTGGTCTTTTGGGAGCAAAGCTGAACCCATCACTTCTCTGACACATCAGTTCCAAGCCTAGGAGCTGCACCCAGACCGAGAGGAGGGAGTGTGACTGCCTGCTCCAAGATGGGGCTGCAGGGAGCAGCCTCAAGGAGCCAAGGGGACAATATAATTCAGCATCACAAGGCAGCAGCCTGAGTGTATTAGCAGCCTGCTGCCAAGATTTTATTACTATTATTTATATTTAAGTAGCATTTAAAGGGATTAAGCTCCTCCTGAGACAAGCACTTCAAACCTAGTTCCTGCCCTGGAGAGTTTATGAAGTTAATGGATAGCACACATAAATGATGGGAAGGGAAACAAAGAAGTCAAGGGACTTGCTTAGCTCAATTCCAGTGAGCAGAAGAGTTTATACATCTGCTGTAATTCAGTTTCTTATCCAGAGAATGATGTTGCAACTAGAAGACTCAAATCCTCCCAAAACACAGTGAGAGTAATATTGACTGCAATTAATGTCAGACATGAAGGAGATCATGGATTTGGTAGTGGACAAGTACTCCAGAATAAATCAGAATATGAGATCAGGCAGGCATTTGAATTTATCATAGGATTTTGCCAGGACATAATCTACTACCAGAAGTGCAAAAATTTCCATGAGGCTTCCACATTTATTAATGTGTAGGGAGAGTGTTATGTTTTTAATGACATTGTCAGAAATTCAGTAAGTTTTATATAACAGTAAAAGTGATGCATTTGTCACATGTAGGTTACATAAAATAGTAAAAAATCTGAGAGAATGCAAAATAATTTTATTTTGAATTAAATAAAAAAATATTAAATATTGCAGTTTACAAGTAGTGTATGAACACATTTGAATAGATCTTTACTGGGATCCATTTTGGCGAGAGCAATTCAATTTAACTGAGGAACATTGCAGCCCTTAAACTACAATTCATATTATTTGTTCTTCTTTCATTTTTTAAAAAAAATAATGATCCAAGAATATTCAATGCCATATTGTACATGGCTGCTGACAAATACATCAGAAAATACAGACTGTCTACTTCTTTAACCTATTACTTCCTCATCACTTAAACTTCCAGAATTTTATGAGAAGAACAAATCTCTGTGATTCATATAGGTCTGACTAAAAACATTGAAGTTTATTAGCATGCAAGCTAGTATACTATTCTTTTATTGTTGGTGGGAATCTGTACTTAAATGAAACATGTCATTAGGCTTTTACTTTCAGACCAGTAAATTTCTGAAAGTGGCATAATAAATAAGAAAAAACAGTGGTAGCTGTAAATAGATGATACGAAGAACAGTTACATTTTCTTGACGTATTGTTTTAACCATTAATGGGCATATTTATCTGAAATTTACTTGAATATTTGAAAACCTGTAGTAAAAATATTTTGAAATTTATCTGAAAATTTATCTGAAAAATTATCAGAATATTGAAAACCTGTGGTACACAAATTATTTTGTGCTTCCAATTGTTCACATCTTCTAACTTCCACTAAAGTTGGTTTCCCTTTCACCTGAATATATACTAGGAGTGCCTTCTAGCTGACTCTTCCCCCCGTTTCCCCAGGGAAGATACAGAGGGACCCCTGTGAAGCCATACAACGGTTTCAGTGTAAATACAAACTGGTGCAGAGGGGCCATCCTTCCACTGCACAGCTACAGGAAGGGAGAACTTGTAGGTCCCCAAGCCCAGGTTTAGGTAACAGGGCAAAAGTGATTTGATCCCACCCCAGAGATTTCTGCCATCCATCCCTGTCATGAAGATCCTTCCTCACCTCTTTGGGATCATCAGCTTGTAGTTCAGCACTGGCATATCATCCTCCTCCTCAGGAAATGTAAGCTCTGGTCATGTGTTTCGTGTTATTAGTCAGCTCAAAGGCCCTCCAAAAAATGCAATGAATGGCAAATAAATGTGTTGAGGTTTCCTAAGATTTTTACAGAAGACCAGTTTAAATATGCACTTCATTTTCCCTTTGTGTTTTATCTGATAAAGAAACACTATGGAAGCTTCATAAAAGGGAATATTATGAGGCAAAGAGGATAATCAAGAAGAATAAATTTCTCTAGTGCTGTATTTAAGAAATAAAGTTCATGAAGTGCATTTTAATATTCTGGGCCATAGCCACACCTATAACATATTAACTGGTCTTTGGATTGATCATCAAAGTCATGGTAATTCCTGGTTTTAAATGGTGCTGCAACTCCCATTCCACCAGTGGTAGACAGGGCCTGATAAGGTGAATCTCAGCAGCTACACTTGGCTGCTGTCCTCTGGGAAATCCCATTTTCAAAGGAAACTTTACCTGAGGTAGGTGTACAGGAACAAGATGGTGGGTGCTCAAGGTGGTGGGTTAGGCAGTGTCCATCCTAATTTCTGAACACCACAGCTCCCTGCATGAGCACACAAGGCCTGTGCAAGCCGCCACCAAGAATTTCTCCATCTGTGGTAATTCTGCCCTTTTGAAATGCTACAACCCCTAAGTGCAGAGCACAAACATCAAGTTCTCTAGAAATCCTCAAGCTGGAAAGTTGTCTCTGCTGATAGACCCACAGTGATGGAGACAATTTGCAAAAGACGCGTTGAAGAAAAACTTAACAAATACAATGTTCCTGCTCATTAATAAATTGCAAAGTGAGTTGCATTTTCTTCTGCAATTAGGTAGTGTTCAACACTGGCCTTTACTCTAGAAGTCATTCTGGCATGCAGAGAGAGCAAGATTTCTGTGACTAAGAAATGAGGCACTGTCAATTAATTCCTCCATGAATTACAGTGGAGGGTGGCTAACAGTTCACTCATTAGATTAAATATTTTAAAAATTGCACTAAAGTTGGAAATGTCCAATTTGTCATCATATTCCCAGAGAATCTCAATCACAAAATGCCCCCCCCCTCCAACCAAGTCTCTAACAGAAAAAAGTTTACTGCAATTTAAAATGAAATCTCCTTGCTAGTTGGAAAAGAATAAAAACTAGGTAGATGGACTTCAAAACTGTGGAACAAAAATTTGCAAGTAGCCTTCTGTATCTCTGTCACAAACGGTATTTTCTCACTTTAGCCCCAATGCTCACCTTATGACCCATTTTTTCATAATTTCTAAATATCCAAGTGTCCCTAAAAAGGCTTGATTGAAATTTCAAGAGAACGGTGGTCACCCATGAATGAAAAGCATATAATTTTTTAGGGTGTTTAGAAATAGGAGATTGTATTCAAAAGGATTAATGTCTAGAACCCTTGCCTTCTTTTTGTGATTAGAAAACTGTTGCCTATGTGAACTGATGACAGTATACTGAATATGTGAATGAATATATGATACATGATGAATTTGAGATTTTATTATTCCTTTAGGGCTTGAAAAGATCCACCTATGATGACAGGAAGTATTTAAAACCCTCCACTGAAAAACTAGTTATTGCCTATTAATATACTTTCATTGTCCTTGCCCTTGTCATGAAGCTCTACTCCCCTGGCACCTCCTCCTACTGTTCTCTCTCAGACTGTTTGTAATCGCCAGTTTTGTTCAGGATATGCAAATAATTTTCACAGAAAAAAATAAGAAAGAAACCCTTGATGTCTGGAGGTTTAAAGAAGTTGCTGGTGAACTGGCAGTGACTAAGCAAACTGTTGAGGTCAACAGGGATCAGTGGGAAATCGACAATAGGTCATGTATTGACAAGGTTTTACCCTCCTCAGGGGAGCTCAGAATCAATACATTGGGAAATGGCCGCTAAGATATTCAACTGCAATTTAATGTGATTTCAGAATACTATATAGCACCACAGGAGTTGCTATAGAAACAAATTTATTTTAATATTTATAATACAGTATGTGAGCTTAATCTGCTAGGTTATAAAGAATCCATGGAAACCTAGAGGTTCAGGGTTGTCACTCCACTGCATTCTTGCCTCAAAAGCTCAGGGTTGTGCTTTATTTATAATCTTCAATTGTACAGGCTCTGTGAGATGTAATCAAGCAGTTCTGATTTCATCTAGTAAGGAAATTGATATTTCACACATGTGAAACAAAATCTTCTGGAATACACATATTGTAGTGGTCATTAATATATTTTAATTTTCTAACCAAGAAGATAATAAAGCCAATAAGTGTGTTTGGAAACACTAATTGATACATTACAAGCAGATTAGTGCTATTGGTGCAAATTCTTCCTCATGTGTCTGGTTTGAGCTCAGTAAGGGATATTAAAGGAGTTGCAATGGCTCAATTGCTGTGCTAACCTCGAAACTTCCCTCCTAACTGGTTTGAGGAAATCATCTGCAGCAAAGGAAGCTTCAGGTGAAGGTGGATATGTTCAGATGGCTCAGGATGGAGAATGATTTGCCATTTTTCTCTCCAGAGTACATTATCTTGGACACTACAGGTCCCTGTGCAGGACTGAATTGTGGATACAGGAGATAGACAGCACAGCACAATGAATTCTGTAACTCTTTTGTTACACACAGGTCTGAAAAAGCCTTTAGGGAGTGCTTACTTTGCCTTACCACTCTCATTGGCCTGATACGGTTTATTTTCTTTCATAGCTTTAAAGTATAATGCTACTGCTAAAAAGTAGAGATGTTAATACTGATTTACTTGCTTCTATTGCTAAGTGTTTCACAATTCAATGTGGAGCTAATGAAACTTTTAAAAAATATCTCTGATTCTTTTTATCTTGTCATAAAGAAATTTAGTTTCTGGATGTGTCTGAAAATATACATTTTTTTAAAGTTATCTCAAACAAATGTTCACAGAAGACATTTAACATACACAGGTTCTGAGTAACATTTTGATAAGGTAGATGATGCGGAGTTGGTGAGAACTGGCATTTCTCCCTTCTGCAGAGTCATTGATAGTATTTTGTACTGGTGTGTGACTGACAGTAGCTAACCTGGAGAGAAACAGATGAAGAAGGAACTGTTGTAAAGCTTCTCCTCACACATCACTTCTTTTCTTCTGTGGAGGCTTTACATGACATCAGACAGAATTAATTAGAACATGTTCACTCTCTAAATTACCTCCCAAATTTTACAAAACCGTAAAAAATGCTTTAAAAAAATGCAGTATCACTACTTCCACATAAGAATGGGGATAACACAACAGCTCAAAGCAGAAAAAAAGTACATATTTTCTTCCTGGAAACATCCAGGAAAACAAGAACTCTTAGACCCTTTAACCTTCCTCCTGAAAAATTTTGAACAAAGTTTTTCAACCAGTCCTAGTATAGTGCTACTGGTACGAGAGAAAAGAAACAAAGATCAGATCGCTGTGAGTAAGGCCTTGCCTTGGAACTGTTTCCCAGGACAGAAGCTCCAGAGCTCTAGAAGTTAAATGCATCTTACTAACTGCCTCGTTATCACAGGGCTCAGGGTTAGCAGTAATCCTTTTGGACAAACCTGACTTTGAAGGAAAAGTTGCAATTTTACCTCAGAATGCTGTTGTGGTAAAACGACAATTATGTATGCTTAGAATAATAAATGTTTCTCATGAGGATTAAAGTGCTCAGAGAGACTGGCTTTTTTAATTATTGCCAGTGATATTAAGAGCTGTGAAGACTAAAATCATCCTTTATCTTGCAGTTAAGTTGATTCATAGAATCATAGATCTATTTGAATAGATTCCTGTAAGAATTATATCATGTAAAGGCCTTTTTCTCAACAAGAAGTGGGTAGGCCCAGTACAATCGAGGGTGTGTAAATCTCAATATATTCTAGGGATAGGAAAGGAGGGGAAAATAAATGACAGCTTGTATTGTAAGATATTTTAATACTTCCTTCATATAATCTACCCCCTCGCTTCATAAAACCTACATTTTATTGTCAAATGTCAGTGAAAATGCTCACCAGCATGAAATTTTTGAAGGTTGCGTGACAGTGGGATATTCCTGTTTTGTATGTTATCTGAGGAATCAACATGAGCAATATAAGCTATTAAGTATCACGAAGGGGCTATGCAATACCTTCTCTCAGAATCACTGAATTGTTAAAGTTGGCAAAGACCTCTAGGATGATCAAATCCAACTGTCAGCCCAGCACCACCATGTTCACCACAAACCATGTCCTCAAGTGCCATATCCACTTGTTTTTTCAACATTTCCAGGAATGGCAATTCCACCATTTCCCTGGGCACCTTTTGCTTGACCACCCTTTCCATTAAGACTTTTTCCTAATATCTATTCTAAATCTCGGCTGGTGTTAACTTGAGGCTATTTCCCTCTTGTCTTGAGGAAATGCACTCATTGCACTCATTTGATCTCATGTAAAAATGTAATCTAAAACAATACATAAGAATATATCAGGATATAATCTAAATCAATCAGTAAAAATGGCAACTGAAACAAGCAATTGAAGACCTTAGAAGTTTGAAATAAATAAACTTTGTTAACAAAAAGTGGGAATGGGATGGCACAGTAAGGGGAGCTAGATTTCAAAACTAGCAAGCTTGAAAAGCAGACTATGGTATTTTTCTTTCTCTCTCTAATAGATGAAATATTCTAATTGTTAGATTGATACAGATTTGCTGATTTATTCAATAATTGATCACAGACTGATGGTATTATATTCACCAACTAAAAGAGGAAAAAATTGTCAACAGGATGAAGCAATTCTTTTCCTTCAGCTACTAAAAGAAGGGACTTGAATATGGATGGGATAAAGCTCATAAGGAAAAATCAGAATAATTGTTTTCTTTTTTTCTTTTTTTTTTTCCCAATAGGAATACTTAAAGTATAAATATGTCCAGTTATATTTCAAAAATCAAAAGAAAACCTGCAAAATTAATACTGACTTGTAGAGGAAAGTTAATCTAATTTCATCATCAAATGTTGATGATGAATACAGGTTCAACAGCACTTCAGCTGAATGTAGCTGGAATTTGAGTAATCCTGCAGACCCTACGGGAATCATTGGACAGTATGATTAAATTATCAATCACTTATAAAACTAAAGGCACATCTTACTTGACAGCTTACTTGATCTTGGTGTTGACTTAGTGGTCGAGAGTGTGACAACTTCTCTGGCAGCCTTCTGTCAAGGATGTGTCCATTCTCCAAACGAGGCTCTCTGGGCTTGTCAAACCAATCTGTTTCTTCCCGACGGAGATGATAGGCTTTGAAAACCAAGGACAGGTCAAATGCTCTGATCCAGGGCTGGGCAAAGGGCAAGAATGTGCATTGTGCATAGCAAACATGCAGAGTGGTTACTAATTGGCCATGCAGTTAAAGCAAAGTTAGAGGTGAGACTTGAGACATTGAACTTGAGCATTATTTAGCTGTGAGACAGCAAAGGGAGAAGATTCTGTTTATGTCAAAACTACTGATATTAAATACAGGAGAAATCTACCAAGTAGCCACTTCTTCCTTCTGGCAGCTAAGAAATATGCTGCAGATTTCACGTATCTCTAAAATGTTTGTTGAAAAGCGAATTAGTCAAATTAGTTACTTTTACAGCAGACTAAGGAAAAAAACCCAAACCAACTAAGAAAATCCAAATCAAAACCCAAAATAACCAACCCTCAAAATGAAAACTCCACTAATTCCCAACATTCTGAACTAAATATTGTTCAAAATATTTTGGAAATCATCTAGGGCTACACAGAAGAAAATTATGATCTTTTCAGAAAATTGGTATCAACCCAAATAAAAGGAGATAGGAACCAAATCTATGTAACTGAAACTCTAAGCAGAAATACTGTGGGTGTTCTCATTTTGAATTCCATCCCCCGATTTTGCAGTATGAACCTTTGTGTATAGATTGCTAATGTTCTCTCTGCAAAGATTTTACAAGACTAATGTTCTGTTTACAACAGTTATAAATCTGTATAAAATATGCTGTGTTAGGTGTCTTTTGGGGATCAAATAACACCATTTCACTGAAATCAGTTTTGCAAATACACCTATTTATGTTGACTGACTATTGGGTCAACTGACATAGGCGACACTCCATTGGAACCAGAATCACATCCTACGTTCTTCTGTGTTGCCAATCAGTGTAAACCAAAGCTTTGTACAGATAATGCAACATAGAATGTAATGCAAGTTTGAAAGTCATGCTTTATTAAGCAAGATAAATTTGGAAATCAACAGAAGACACCATTTGGTTCAGCAAAACCACCAGGAATTGAAAACCATATAAAAGGTCAGTTTTTGCTATAGTAACAAGAGTGAATTCACATGACACAGAATAGAATTTAAAAGGAAAATAGTATGCATAATCTTTCCTATTAATCTCTGAAAGTAAACTTAATCTATTCGTTTTGAGAATTAATTTGACAAAAATGTTAATGGGGAAAAAAAGGAAGTTGTTATTTTTCATTATATTTTCTTAAAATTTTCCAAAAAGAGGTGTGCATGATTTTTTGAAAATAACACTTTGTATGTGACAAAACCAACATTCTATATTATATTAAGCCTTTAGAAAATTCTTAATCTTGGTCAGATATTATGCAGCCTCTTCACTCATAACTGTGCACAAACTTAATCTAACATGAAATGGGTTAATAATGTTATTTAGACAAGCATATAGGAAATACCAGAAATATTATTAAAGGTTGAAACCCTTATGATCTAGCATGCAAATCCTTCATGCTTTACACATTTACACCAGTTGACCAGTGCCTGCACAAAGCAGTCTCATTCATAACTCATCCTGACAGAACTTCTTTGTGAAGCTTGCATGAAGAAACTAATGCATATTCCTCTCTCCAGATGCTAATGCTGGATAGCACAATCTGTGTCATCAGCTGAGCAGATGAAAGAATTTATTTTTTCCTCCTGCCTCAGTTGAAATAACTTTTCCTGGATTGCTTCTCTTGAAAATGTAGAATTCCATACTTCAGACCAGCCTACCTCCTTTTTCTATCAAACTGCAATGAACGTGTATATTTTATTGAAATTTAAGAAGTTATAAATGTATGTGTATATAGACACACACACACCACACTCACATGTACATACACACACCACTGGCTTTGGCTTGCACAGCTGGGATTCGTCACAGCTGGAAACATGAGAACAACCAAGATGAGCCACTGACAGTCTTAGAGAAGACATCCTTTTATTCTAAGACTGGCAGAATGCAGCCAGATGGTTCCACCCAAACAGATAAAGCAGGTGAGGTTGAACTCCAGGCTGTGGGGTCCAAGAAACTCGATCAGAGAAGTAGCAATGATCATTCTAAATCCCACAGATGAAAAATTACAAGCAATTGGCTGTGTTGATATCTTGATGTCTTGATACCTCAATTTTAAACTTCTAAACTCTGTTGAAGAATTGCCAAACTAGCATAGAAAAGGAAAAAAATACTTTAGGTGAGAAAAGGTACATTTTATATCTTCTGAACAGCAAGCACTATTTATATTCATAAAATTGAATAGCCTCAGCATTCTTGAAAATTAGTATCTTCAGCATACTTAATAGTGTGTGGAAACCAGCAGCTGCGAGGCTGACAGAGATCTGTTTTCTGGATCAGAGTTTTCAGGGTACTGGGAACCCCGAGAAAATTCCATGGTTTCAAGAGCTCAAAATGCTATTCATTTTCAATGGACAGCTCTGGATATTGTGGTCTTTTGACACTAAAACTATTTTTTTAACCTGTTTGAAGTCTGGAATCCCAGTGTAAGTACTACTTATGTACTGAAGTATAGTTTTAAGATTTGTTACAGTATGTACTTAGTGAAAAACAGAAGGTTTGGACACAAAGTTCTACTTGCATTCTCTTCTAGCATTTGTTATGGGATGTCACTTATAAAAAATGAACAGAAAGTCAAGCATGTCTCTGAGTTTGAACCAAAGAGAATCAATTTAATTTAGTATTTTAACTTAAATAAAGTTTTAAAAGTATCTTAAGATGATAAATCAAGCTGTAGCACAGGAAGAGTTTTCCTAAGACAGTGCTTAAGACTGATTTCTTTTTATGAAATCTCATCGAGACCATGCAGCAGTTGCTTAAAAGAAAGAGAAGCTGCAAAGCAAATTGTGTTAAAAAGTTGGATGAAACATGCCAGAATAGCTGTCCACTGTCAGGGCAACAGAGCACTGCAGAGAAGAGTGCAGTCCAGAAAAAAGAAGGCCATAACTTTTTACAGAAATGTAATTGCTTCTTTGGAACACTTTATCTCACATCCAAATTGTATGAATTTCTTTCAATACAGGTTACTTGTTATTAGACAGGGTATTTGAAAATAATGTCATAAAGTGTTTTGGTTTCCCAAGCAATAATCTATTTGTGAAGATAAAAGTTTGATAAAAATTAGAAAAAGATTGCTGAAAGGGGAAGCCCTGAATGACATATCAAATGGAAAATATGTGAATTGAGTTAGAATACTTCTGAAAGGGTCTAAATAATCAGAGACTAATTTAAAACTGAAATGTGTTCAACTTGAAGTGTTACATGTATGTGTTGTACAAATATATATGAGAAACAGTGCAATGTAGGGCAGAAATATAATTCCCTATGATCTGTTCATGTGAGGTAGAATAGCACTGAAATGGATTTTTTTGGTCCAGGTTGATTCTCTTTAGTTTTCAGGAGGAAAACTCCTGTATCTTTCACAATGTGACTCTAGAATGACCCGTAAAAGTCACAAGTGTGAGGAGACAAGATACCATCTGCTTATTTAGGAAGAATGATATGAGTTGCAACTTGGGGAGTTCCTTTCAACTGCTTTCAGATTCAATTATAGGACTCTGTGTGCTAAGGATCGAAGGACAATGAAAACAGCTAAACTTCTGATAAATATCAAAAAAGGTGATGACCCTGAGTCTCTCCTGAAACACAGAGTTCATGAGGGGATCATAAATATCTAAGAAATATGAAGAGAAACTTACAGAACAAAGCCCTTACTATGAAGTATTAGAAAGGCAAATAGATAAATTCTTCTAATGCTTATGAAAGATTCAGCATGTGTAAAAAACCAAAATTGTGATAATGAACGGAGGTTAGTAGAAATGTGAAAAATAAACCATACTACTTCATAATCATGCAAATGTATCTTTTGAGACAATCATTGCCATTTACAGACAATAGAGCGCATGCAAAGTCTCTTTTATTGTGCAGTAAATACACATAAGAAAAAGTTAAGGGAGTGCATACAATTTCGAACATATTCATTTCATTTGCTTTCAAACTGTCTTTATGATGTTAAACAATTTAGAATATGTTAAGCCTGAACTGACTCAAACAAAACTGATACATAATTTGCAATTATTAAGTACTCAACTTTAACATTCTGCTGTACTTATTCAGAAGCAGCATTTTTAATTGCACTATTTATAATACATCAGAAAGGTTCCTTTCATGAGCTTAAGTGAGATAAACTCTTGTGCTTATTTGGCAGACATGTATGGGATGCATATAAAACCAGCTACGCTGCATAACCCATCAACAGAAGTAAAATACTTTATGTAAGTTTATTGAGGGATGTGATTGTCTTGCACCATCCAAATGACAAATTATCTTACATAATCACAATTCTGAATGCACAGAAGTCCACATGACAGGATGCTTTCAACAAACTATATGTAGGATGTAATTTTGCTATCACGTTAAGCTCTATATGGTTCTAACATATAATATGTATTTAATGAACAGACTATTTCTATATAAACACAGATCTAAATTGGTGCATCGGGAGATGGAATTACCATTTTTTGAGTTCTATCATGAAATTTCATGCACAGAAAATTACTGGAGTTTTTTAGAGATTTGGGTGATTATTTCCAAATCCCAACAAAAACTATTGCAAGTAAGTTCAATGATTCACAGTCACTGTAGAGAGCTGCACATAAAGACTGATGGCAGAGTCTGTACTGTACATGGAATGTTCTACACAGTATCACTGGAAAAGTAGACATAAACAATTGAAAAGGAAAATGCACAAGCAAACCAAAAGGAAAGCAAATCAACAACAATACAGTAGCATGCTATAGGAGCTTAACACCATCCAGAAACTGTTAGGTTAAAATAAAAATTATCAAATAAGACAAAACAAATCAACCCCCAAAAATGTAGATACACAGAAGATGCACCAAGGGACAGAAGAAAATCAAGTCTTTGAAGTGTAACAAAAATCAGACACATGCATAGAAATGAGGATTTGCGTTGTGATAGTAAGATACCAGTCTGAGGCCTAATTTACCTTCACTGTCTGACATGGCATGCTGGAAGTCATCCATGATGAAGGCTATATCTCGATCATAGCCTCGAGTCCGTGACTCCTCCCTCATATGCTGCTGGACCTCAGGTAATGAATGGCTCGATCCAAACTGGTCCCTGGTATCTGCAGATATTGGTGGCAAGGGTCCAGCTGCTGCTCTTGCCATTCCCATTGGCTGTCCAACAGGACTTAGTGGGCTCTCCTCCTCTGAGTTCTGCGCTACTATTGGGATCCTTCCCCTGCTTTGGCTAATAGGTAGACTGGTGGGTTTAGTTCTTCCAGAAGGTGCTGCATGGCTAAAAGAAACATCTAAAGGTTCAGCTTCTTGGGCTTTGAGTCTTAAAGAAGAACTGGAAGAATCCCTTTTCAATGACAAATCAAGCCCATACACTGAGGAGGGTCTAGATGAGGGCCTAGATCTACTACCACTGCTATAAGACTTGTCTGCTTCGTCTTGTAGTGCGGATCTCATGGTTGGACCTAGCGCAGTCCCAAGGCCTGCTCCAATAGATGACGTCAGTGGTGGCCCCATGTACTTCTGTTGGTCACTGATGTTTTTTCTAAGGCCATAAGTGATATCATCCTGAAGAAGCCTTGCCCTAGTAGTAATTCCCCCAAGTGTTGAAGTGCTAGAAGTCATATAGCTTGAATAGTCAGGCTCAAGGTCTCTGCTTTCTTGGATTGGTGAAAACTTTGTTAGTTTGGGGTCTATCAAGGCTTTCTTGTGTTTTGACTGCTTCTGGTAAAGGAGGGCTGCTGGGAGCTGCTTAGCAGCCTGTTTCTCAAGAGTAAGCCTACCTATGCTGTATTTCTCAGATTTTGGAAAATGCCTGTAGCTGCCCTCTCCATGGTAATACTGTGACAGGCCAGCCAGATGATCAAGACTTTCTGCACCTCTACGGAACTCTTGCTTTATCTGGTGTTTCAGAAGTTTGAGCTCATAAGGGTCCTCCATTGGGTCTTCATCAGCTTTAACATAGGAATGTAACCTGGAGGAAGTCTGCAGTGGTGCTAGGAAGTCTGACACTTCTTGTGCTCTCCTGGCCTCAGTTGTGCGAAGCAGTCGATCTGTTTTGGTCAGATCTTTCTCATGAAGGCTAAAACTGGAACCAAGTGCTCCTGTTCCTTTAGTGAGTTCTCCTATATCATCAATCAGCACATAATTTCGGGGTGTATGGTGGTGGTCTATATCTGCATAGAAGGAATCTGCAGATATGCTTGATATAGGACTGCTTGCTATGCTGTTTCTCTCGTCTAACCCTATCCTTAAGTCCAAGGTAGAGTATTTACTGCCCAGCTGGGAAACTGCATAACTATTGTCAGTTGAAACTGGTGCTATCATGAGAGGCTGATTGCGAATTATGTCATAGTTTGTTGTTATCTTAGGCTCCAGATACAATGTGGTCTGTCTTGGCTTGGGCTGTATCACCATCATCTGTGATGGGAGCTGGTATGATGCCTGTTGAGATGGTGGAGGTTGAGCCTGCGGGGTATAGGACATGGTAGCTCCTGTTTGGAATGCTGTCTGGGTCTGATAGGGTGAAACCTGCTGGTGATACAAAGGCTGCTGCTGTTGGTAGTGTGACTGCTGTGTGAACTGAGTTGGTGCTTGAGTTGGCAGGGCCGGAGATGAATACTGATATTGAGCATATGGGCTTGTAGCAGGGGCAAACTGTGTTTCTGGCTGGGTTTGTGGTGGCATAAACTGGTTAAATTCTGTCTGGGGTGCAGTACGTGGTCTTTCCAAGCCATGCTGAGTTTCTATTCTGGTTGACCTGGTATTATTAACTTCACTGTCTGACATATAATCACGTTCTTCTGCTACTCCTTGGAGATAGGCACGCTCTCTCTTTTCTCTTTCTTTTAGTAGGGCTTCTTTCCTCCTATTAATGCCCATTTCCAAGTACCTCAGCTTGGCATCTATTTCTTTTTCCTCCTCATCTAGCTCTGCTTGCTTCTTCCTAAGCTTGGCTGATTCACGTTCGACCAGATCCAATTCCCTGTCTATATCCTGAAGAATTTTGGCTCTGGCCATAGTGGTGGTCCTACAAATCCTTCTCCGTGAAACTGATCCCACAGAAGTATATGGGGACTGAGTTCCCACTGTTGCTTCCTCTGGAGGTGGATTGGGCAGAGTCCTCTTCACCTTCTTTTGAGTGCTGGAGGGAGTCAGGATTGAAGAACCTTTTGACTGCAATAGAAGAAACAACACTGAATCACTATTCTGGAGGGAAATTAATCACAAACTTTAAATCTTTTCAGGGTATGGCTTTGTATCTTAACCACATACTTTTAAAATTAAGGAAATTTTGTATCTGTGAATAAGCAGCAGAAAATGGCAAGAAAAAGGGCTGTCAGTGTGCTAAAGATGAGCAGTTGAATGCAAAATAAGGGTGACACTCACTAGGACTTTGTTTAACCTAAGATTAAAAAATCTACCTTATATTCTTAAAATGGAATTAACTGTAATTTAAAAGTTGTTGGTTTTTTTTTTTAAATTTCTGCATGCTTATTCATAAACATATTCAATGCACATGTGTGTGGGAGGGGAATATATATACATATACACCTCCCTTTTATGTAACATTTAATTTAATAAAAAAATCTGTATAATTATAAATCTACTTATATACACATTCATTTCTAAATTCATGTATAATCTGCACAGTCGAATAGATGACTCTGAGCCAGACACTGAGTGCATACCCATAAGCTATAACTTGTGCTGAAATCCAGACAACAAAACAGAACATTCTAGCGACAAGACAGGTAGTTCTTGCATGATCTTGTAATTTTTGCCTCATATCTGATGCTAAATATATGTCTTTTCAGGGGATTTTCTTGTGCCTTGCAAAACCGGACTGAGTTTTCTTCAGTTCACTGAAGACTTTCATAAATTAAATTTGTTCCAGTTAGAAAGATACAGTTTAGAACTTAAAAAAAAAATTTAAGTAGTATAAAATTATATAAATTTAATTCTGTCCAGATGTCCAGACTTCCCCACAATTAATGGTAGAAGAGTGATTCATCCCGATGTAGGAGAACTCTCTACCTTAGGCTGATAAGTAATTTTTTTGAGATGCCAATCTCTCTTCATTAGCTAGGAAAGGAAGCAATGCAACTTGTTAGATGCAATTTAATTTGCACCCTAAAGTACTAATGTTTAGTACTAAAGTACTAATGAAGTGCTACTTCATTCAGAAAAGAAATCAACAAGATCAATTTTAATTAGGGTTTTATAAATCAGTATTTTCTCAGTTTATTTTAATATGGCATCAACTGTACAAGTTTTTAAGAAGTGTTGACAATCCCCTTTTGCTGCTCCTCTGTTACCTAGCTTTAACAACTTATAATAATCAACACATTGTTTGCTCTGGATCTTTAAGGAAATATTCACTACCTTTTCAAGTGCCATTTAAGCTCCTTTATTCTCTTCATCTAAATTCCATCAACTTTTGCACGTTTCAGATTTAAATAAAAGCAATTTAATCTTTTCAGCTTCCTGTGGCCATTTCACAAACCCATGTTGTGCCAACAAATCAAAGGAGCTAATTTTCTCTTGCTCAGTGTGTACTTATAAGCAAAGACAAATTAATCATCTACAGTAGGTCTAGTTGGCTAATGATTTATATTGTAAAATCAGTGCAATACCACTGTTATTTCCCCCTCCTGAACTGAAATAGGAATCACAGATGGTGAAGCACTCACAGATGGTCACTGGTATTGGGAAGCGCTATTAATAACACAGTCATTAAAAGGTCTACAATACTTTATGGAATTAATATTTTCAGATGATAGTTAAGTTGCTGATGCATAAATCCCAGTGTCAGATTACTATGCATTTTATCGAAAAAAACCCCCATATTTTGTTTTTAGATCTCTCAATATATGAAGAAACTTAGGCTAATAGACATTAAACAAAGATGTACCACTTGCTTTTGAAAAAGAATTGATAACCTCTAGTTTTCAGCTACTATTCTCATGTAAGGCAATTCTTAATCACTTTTACTTGATATTTATATTGGGACAAGAAACAAAAAATAGTACTGTGATATAATGTGTGCCTCTATCTTGTGCCTGTATTTTCTTCCTGGATATTTCCTTCATCACTTAGGTTAGCATGCTCCCTGGGAACTGTTTTAGTAGATTGAAGACAAGTTCAACAGCAGTTTTTGACAGACAATTTTAAAGTGGCTGCTACTAGTATTTGCATTTCCTTTAAATTTGTTGTATAACATGGGAAAAAAAAATACAAGCTAGGGCTGATCTTTGCCAAATTCTAATCTCTTTATCAAAAAGAATTCGGAGTGGAAAGGAGTAATTGTGCTGTCTGGTCCTATCCCTGTATATTTGGTCCTTGTTTAACATTTATGATGTTATGTTCATTTTGTATTTGAAGTACCCAAGGGAGAGATATGGCAGAAACCTTCATGAGACCACTCTGGAGCCACATAAACTTATCAAATACAAGCAGAAATTCTTAAACCTTACAATCACTGGTTAAAGGTTAAGTTAGATGTCAGACAGGTGACCTGAGCAAGCTCTCTGACTGAATAATCAATGAAGATTTCTAATATATTTTATCATGTTTTCCATCTCAATTCCAATCAGTTTAGATAGCTGTGTATTAGCACCCTCACTAATTTTTAAAAATAACTTTGTGTTTAGGAACTGATAACTCTAAATGTTGGCTGTTAACTTTCAGAAACTAGAAGTAAATTATTCTGGTTTTTGTTTTACCGTAACATTCATATAAACGTCATTACTTTACTGCTGACCCTTGTATAATTTTACACTAGTCTGGGATATCTCTTCAGGATGGACTTAATGGCAACCTGATCTACTTCTGAGGCAAAGCTGACCTTGTTAAAATAAGTCCAAAGCTTGTGCTTGAAATAAAGCTTCAGAGATGTTCTCCCCAATAATACAAATTAAAGAACTGAGAAACAATCCTTTCCTTCCACCACCATTTCTTAAGCCTAACAAAGTTTTGAAATAAACAGACGAGAAAGACTTCTCAGTCTTGCAGTTCAGTGACAAGATAGCATCGCAGTAAGGAAGTCAGAACACTGAGCTGAAGGTTGCATGCAAACA
The DNA here is from genome assembly GCA_036630365.1 of Acanthiza pusilla. Taxonomy (NCBI): domain Eukaryota; kingdom Metazoa; phylum Chordata; class Aves; order Passeriformes; family Acanthizidae; genus Acanthiza; species Acanthiza pusilla. The sequence goes on from JAXCHO010000079.1 coordinate 44,028,850, forward strand.
GACTTAGCAAAGCCTTCCTCTTCTGCCTTGCCAATACACATTAGTCTTGATGTGAGTTATCGTCTGAGTTTGAATTTGTAGAGGTCATCTGGACAAAAGCTTATGAACCCTATTAAATTGCCTGGTGCCTTTGGAATAACTCCTTTGCAATGACCATCCTGTTCCTTGCAAATCTTTCTAAAAATACTTTTTTCTACCTATTCTTGTCTTTTCCAATTTGATGTCATTGTTGACAAAGCCAAGCAAGACTCTGACCCACTATAAGAATCAGTCCAGTACTAGGAAATACCAATACATTCTGTTGCTTTTTTATCTGTTTTAAAGAGATGGTTTACTTTGGGGGACTGAATGGCTTATGACACCCGTGATGAATTTCTACCTCTAAACACTGTGCTTGATTCTAATTACACAATCCGTCTTGTCCTCTTCTCAAAGGAATTTCTGAATATGATATGCTGCTCTCCATTCCAGTAGCCATGCTTGAATATTAGCTTTCTCAGAGTACTCAGCTTTCACACTTGAGCATACAACTTTTGCATAGTTCTTGCATGCTTTAAATTTTACTAGTAAAAATGTAACCTTCATTATTTATTCCTCGTTTAGCATTTTCTGTGATCACAACACAAACTTCAACTTCTTCTTCTGTCCTCTCTACACGTGACAAAAACAGACCTGCATTTATATATGTGTGTATATATATATTTGTATAATAGGGAAAAATCCTGAAAATAATGTATACAATATGTATACATACATGCATTTGCAGAAGCCAATTACAATTGTGATGACAGCATCTTATTAGTTTGCCATCACCAGATTCTCAATATAATAGACAAAGTGATATTAGATGATGACAGCCTATGGTACTGTGAAAAGCAAAGGTAAAGTGGATAATAGATGAGGCTACCCCTCTGCCACAATCCCCAGAAGACTCAACAGCATGGTGAAAATCCTGTTCTATTCTGTAGAAAACAAAAACTCACCCTCTACAGGGCTAGGTTTCCTGAAACATTTGATGTTGATTTGCAACAGACTTGAAATGTCAGCAAGAATTTGGCTGTATTCTTATTTTTCTGTTACCAGAAAACCAATGTAAATAATATTTTTTGTCTTCAAACAAGGACCATGCAGTCAACAAACTTGCTTAGAAAACTTATGACTAGGATCAGGCTGAGAGATGAGTGCTGACGTGTTAGATGAAATTACTGTGAAAAAACCTCTTTTCATCTGATAAAATGTCAGGTAGTGGAGGGACAAAAATTAATCTCCCATTCAGAAAAAAAGTCACTTCAGGTTGGGACCAATGCAGATTGTTAAGGTGAATTCTGTGCTGTAGTTCCCCTTCCAGCTCTCACATCTTAGATTTTTCATGTAACAAAAACCTTCCTGAATGCAACCCCTCCAAAGCCCCAAAATGCACAGGTAAAGTTGTAATTGTAACACAGCTGTTCTACTTATGAAGTGTGTTACTCAGTATTAGAGCAGGTGCACCATGCTGTACATTGTACAGCATGTAAAGCATGGACATGCTAACAATGCTATTATAACATTGTTAGAAATGTATCAAAAGGAAGAGTCAGAAATCTTGGCAATTCATTATTCTAAACATTCAATTTACTACGAAGAATCCATGAAAATCTGTTGTCATTCATTAAGGACCTCTTGGTAACTTAACAGTATCTTTAAAATTGCTGGAAAATGAGACCTAATTTCTAAGATAGAACATAATACATTAGCATTAGATTACTTCATTTTAAGTATGGAATCCTTAACTACATCTTCTTATAGGATGCACACAGAGGTACTGAACGATGTTTCGTAACTTGTCCTGTGCAAAGAATGCTTCTTGTGTAAGTTTTTAAGGACCCTTCTGGACTTAATATCTATTATGTGGTAACCACTGATGAGAGGGGGCCAGCTTTGTCAACCCCTGGTTAACAAACATTGGAGCAAGAATATTGAGAATTTTCTCTGCACTGGCTAAGGCTGACATAGGGGCACTTCTATGGCATGAAAAGCCAAAGAGTGTGGGAGTCCCTCAATGAAGCCATCAGGTTAAGGAAAGCAGATGAGTTGTGTATGGTAAGGAAAATATACAGAAACACGTATTTAATAGAAGCTAATCTCATCAGCAGTACTGAGAATGGAGTAATACATGCTCTGAACAAATTCTAATCAACAGTAAAACCTTATCATACAATTGGTACTGCCTTGGCTTGTGTGCCATGGCTGGCAAGGGTAGTGGAAGATTAATTTGATGAGCTGAATTTGGCCTTGTGTCTGGGAGTGAAATACCCTGCTTCATGAGTAATATACTAGAGCTTTCCTTTAATGTAACTCGTCTTTTTCTTTTCTGTGAGTATGTTGCTCTGGGGACTGAGCAGTCAGGCAGAAAACTAGTTTCTAAATCACTACACAGCAGCACTGAGATGCCAGTCAGTCTGATTTTCTCTCTTGCTTATTTTCCCTCTACTCTTTTGGAGGCCTCTAAAGATAAATTTCTTTTCTGTTAACACCAATATAAAATTTTTAGAAATAGTCTATTCCAAAACAATAAGAATGTTTCAGGTTTTTTGGCTTTCCTTCATGTCAGTCAGTCACTCATTCCTCAGATGAGCACTTTTGTACTTTCCATTTCCTTACTCCTTTCATTTTCTCTGTGAAATTGTTTGAAATTGCCATTTTCACTTCAAATGCAAGGGGGACAGCACAGTGTGCTTCCTAACAGCTGACGTGACGTGAGATATCAACTTCTTTCCTCAGTTAAACACATAAAAGCCCATATGCTTCTTTTGATCTTGAGGGGAGAAGGGAGAAATTCAAAGGAAATTTGATATGCAAACTACAGACAGATGTGGCCCTTACACTCTAATTTTCAAAGGGATCTAAATCTACATTTCATCTACTTTATGAGACCAGATATAATAGTTGTTCCCAGTTGTTTGCACAGAAGACAGTTTTACTCAAACAGATTTGTGATTAATTTGGAACAGGACTGACAAATTTGCGTATAAAGGGTAATGGGACAATTCCCTTCTCAATTTCTAAAACTTGGAAATGGCAGTTGAAATCAGCAGAAATACATCATTGAAAAATAAGTTTGGGAGAAAAAAAAAGAAATCTAGTGTTTTGAAACTTTGATTTAGATAGTGTAATTGGAACAACATTCCATGTATGTGCATTCAAACGATTTTAGACAACATACACATTATTCATAAGCTTACATTCTAATTCCCTTACCTTACATCTACAGACTATATCTATACTGTTTGCTTTTTCTGCTCACTGAAGACAGTCTCTTTACCCAATTGCCTTAGTACAATTTACCACTTTTTGTAATTTTTTTTCTTTCGTAGTTTAAGCCCTATGCAAAAGGGAAACATACCTGGCTAACTTACAGAAACATTACCTTCAAAACTAACTATTTTCTTTTTTATTCTTAATTTCTTTTCCCTTCTGCTATCCTTTGCTATTTATCTTTGCAACCATATTACTTATTCCTGCAAGGTGTACTGGAACAGCAGTTTATGTGAGAGATTCACTGTTCAATTATATTAAATGCATGGAGAATTACAGGTATCTCAGCTACTTTGCAATGGGGAAAAATCTCTGACAGATTGATTCAGACAATGGGCATCTGTCAAGCCAACAGAAGGAGTCAAATTGTCAGAGTTGAGTACTGCCTCTGCACTGAAATCTCTTCACCAAATGGGCTCAATATTTTCCCCACTATTGAATCTCTGAAAAAGTAGGAAAAATAAGGAAAAGGCAGGGAAAGGGAGAGAGAGGAAAGGAGTAAGTCCATCCTCAAATGAGAGGAACATGGTCAGAATTTCTTTTCTGAATGACAAATACAGATTTCATACTTTGCTAAAAAAGGCTGGAAAACATTGCAGGAAATAAACAGCTGCTATGTAGGCAATACCTACTGATGCTTCCTGAATGCTTGTCTTTATATGCTTTGTACTAAGATATGTTAAATATGCTCAAGTATTTTATTTATATATCAGTATACTAGAAACTATCAAGGGTCTTCACAGAAAAAAAATATTATTCTACCATTGTTGCAACACTGTGCTTTCAGTATCAACTCCAGTTAGTACTCTGAGAGCTAAAGCACTACAGCTCTAGCCCACGGCCAAAGTCTGATAAAGAATTTCAAACAAATCCACTTTTCTGTGAATTAAAATATTTTCTCATTTGTTAATTATTTTTAAGAAGAGATCCAATTTTTGTTTACAATAGAAAAGGAACAAAATTGAATTTTCTATACACCATCTTCCTCATGACTCATGAAAGTGACTGAAGAGATTCTTTAAGCATATTCTACTTTGACAGCCCAAAAGACTATGATATAAAGGACAAAACAGAGGACAAGGTATATAGGAGTCTACATATTGCATAACAATAACTTGAACAAGAGAAAAAATCACTATATGGAGAAAGACAAATGGCAAAACTAGAATTCCTCTGAGGTAGGTGCTTAACAAGATTAAGACAAACCCTGTAGATTCATGGTGACCATGTACTATACTATAACATTGTATACTACTCTACAACAGAATTAGTGTTTCTTAATCAGTTATCACTTCTTTTTCTCCCCTCTATTGTTCCACTGTTAGTTTAAAAGGTAATTTTACATAAATACAGAACCGTAAATACTCAGAATTTGTCTGCCTTATCTGTTATCAAAAGTTATCAAAAGTTTTATGATCTCAATTGTCAATTTGATGCCTGTGATAGATTAAGATACAGATAATGTTTTCACACGATGAGCCTTGTGTCCAACACAATCCATTTTTGGATTTAACTAATAACAAAGGACTGCACCTTAGTAATGTGTTTCAATACAGAGGCAATGTGATTTTTGCCGCTGGTCATTGAAACAAGCTATATTAAAGGATATCATACCAAAATATTAACTGTTAGCTTTGGGATTTGTTGATCACAAAACTACTTGTGGCAGCAGAGAAAGACATCAGTCAACTTTATCTTCAGATAACAAAATCCTTGGAATAAATCTTTCTGCGTGTAACGAGATAGCCTTAGATGGACTCATTCACTAATAGTAATCAATAATACACTGTTTCTCATCATGTAAAACACAAATCATTAAGTGTCATACCCCTCAGTCAGATTAATGCATTTTATTTGAAAATCCGATCTCATCTATGAAAAATTTTACTGGATTATAAAGAATGTTTTTCCCGGTAAATGAGAATATATTTTAATTTTTTTCCTTTGCAACCTAACTCAGAATCCTGGCCAGAAAATACTCGTGAGAAAAATTCAGAACAGTTTATACTTATCAGTATGATATGCATATGCTGAATTAACACCATCTGTTTTCAACAGATATCAGGCTATTTTGCAAACTTTCAGCTACTATCAAAAAAAGAAAAAAAAAATCCTGGAACAATCAACACCAAACCCCCCTTTATCTCTGAAAGAAAGGAAATATCAATCTTGTTTTACAGGAAAAAAAATCCAAACAAAAATGGTGTGAGAAAATCTTGGCTTTTTCTGCCTCTCCTTCACTACAGACTTCCTCCAAAGGATGGTAGCTGACGAGACACCACATGCTGTGCCACAGCCCTTGTTTGTTCACAAGAGTGAGGATTCATCTGCCCAAGCGCAGGCATCATGTGCAGAGTTAATCTGAGCCAGTCCTCCAGACTACTGAGCTGAAAGAAAGTGCAATTTTTCTTCAGCTCACTCCATAATCACACCTGTTTCTCTTGCCAGCTGTGGAAACAGCCACAAGTAACACAGATGTCACCTGGAAATGGCTCAAGACACGAGGTCAGTCTCACTCACCACAACTAGAGCAGTTTCAATTCCTGCTTTTGGCTCCTCATGCATTATCTGCTTGAAGCAGAGATTTAATCCTTTTATTTTTGCAGGAGTCTCACCACCTCTTCAGTTCTTCAGAAATGACACCTCTCCTCAGCAATCAAGGGCTCTGGGTTTGGCTCAGTTTGATCGTTCAGGCAATATTTACTTTATTCTGTGCTCATGATGCTTTACTTCCCTGGTCTAAGATTAAAGGTGGCAGAGTGAGCGGAGCCCTGATTAACCACTTTCTCTAAAATGTGATTCATGCTGGGGAACAAGGGCCATGGAGCCGCTGCTGTAAAGCACAGATAAGACAAGCTCAGCAAGTGCCCACATGCCTAATTCAGACCTTTCTATACCCATTGCAGCTAAGCCTTCTTTTTGTATTTTCTGCTCAGCCCTGGCTTCATCCATACTGCTGTGCACCTGCAGAATGGTCTGCACCGAATTTTGCCCCCTCTTTCCAAAGCTGCCTTAAAATTAGCAATGAAAGACATTCTGTTGTAGGAAAGTATATTTCTTACTCTGCTCTGATATTACATACTGTGGTCTGAGTATTACACTCTGCTAGAATAGAATAGAAAGGAAGAAATAGAAAAGGGAGTTTTGTGAAACTCTTTGGTTGCTGGTACTTGTCTTCCAGGCTTCACTCCATTCCAACAACTCACGAGCTTTCAAGTCTTGCAGTAAACTCTGCATAACCCCTCTGCCTCAGCTGGACAAGTTGATTTCTCCTTCATTTCAGGTTCCAAGTATATTTCTCTCTCTTCTCTGCAGTTTCTCAGTGTCTCCCTTAAACTTCCTTCCGCCTGAAACTTTTCTGTCCTCTTTCCTTTCATCCCTCATTTTCTGAAGCAAAAAAACCTCCCCCTAAAATACACTCAGTTGATCCCAGGGCAGGCGTAATCCTCACAGCTTTTAAAGAAATGGAGCTGAACCTGACAACAAACACACAGAGTAGATCATCTGCCACAGATGGCTAAACTTATGAGGTGTGAAAACTACTCACAGTATGTCCGGATTTTCCGCTACACTTTTTCTACAGCAAGAACATGTACTAGCCAGGCCACACAAAACTCCATATCCTTATTCTCATATGAAAATGGCATTTCCAGTTTGATACAAATCCATTTCCAAATGACACAAATGAAACAAAACCAAATTAAGCTCTCCTCCCCACTGACCCCTAATCTTCACAAAGCCAACTCTTTAAAGAAAGCATTAACACTTGAATAAACACCTAAAAATTTGCTATGCTTATACAAAACAGAGCATCTTCTCATGGAAGAAAACCAGCTTCCACTATGTTATCTGTTTAAACAGATAACAAAGAGAAACAGATTACCTGTCTTCCTTTTTTCCCCAGACAAAGCTATTTTAAAAGATATTAAACCATTTTTTCAGTTTACTTTTGTTTGTTTGTTTGTTTTTTGTTTATATTCACATGTATTTTACTCTCTATGGATACTGAACCAGATTTAATCCGTGAGCTGGGAAGAAGTGGCAAGTGCTCCATCATTTGTATTTAAAACCACATTGGACATCAACTCCACCTCTTCACCAAAGAAATCCAGACAAGGCACTCAGCCCTGTCTTGATTAGCTCAACTGAATAAAAGTAAAGGTCCTGATTTTTAGAACATTCTCTTGCTCCTCTTTTTTAAGCGTACATAGAGATAATATTTATATTTATTTGATTAATTATTTAATATAATTTATATTACTAACACTGAAATCTACATTCATTTTCAGAGGAGGAAGTATTCCACTCCTGGATAAATTGCATCAGTTGACAACCTTATATGCAATGTGATATTTAATCCAAGTGTGTTGGGCTGAGGAAGAAGAAAGCAGTAACATTTAATGAATTTTCTTCCTACTATTTTAGAATCACGGCCTTCATCTTCCCATTTCTGCTTATTGTGACAAGCAGGACAGGAAGATATAAAGTTGGCAAAGACTACTTTTAAACAGTAATGAAGCTAAAAATAAAGAGAAGGCAACAGAAAAATCAGAAGTTAATGTGAAAGATGTGCCATTTGCAGTTTCTAAACCTACATATAAAAAAAAATAAAAAAGGAGAAACAGAATTTAAAGCAACAGCAATGTTTCAAAGACATGAAATAAAAATGAAAATTCTTATGGCTAGCCTGGAATCTAGGATATATAAACACTGCAGATACAAAAGGAAAAAGGCGCTTCTCTTCCCCTCCCCATTTTCAGATGTCCGATTATTCTTTTTTCAAACCATTCTTTGTCTACTGCTGCCATAGGTAAATAAAAATCCAGGTAAAAAGTAGTTCTACATGATTATATGCATATGGACTATACTGGTCACCCTAAAAATGCAATGTACAGTGAGCCTTACTATAGAAATATGGGAAATAATTAGAAATAGATGTTCATAAGATGTTCATGAGATGATCACAGATTTGGATTGGTTCTCTGTTGTTTTTATGTGTTTTATTTACTGTTTTAAAATTTCTAGCAAACATGGAGCTTAAAAAGAAAAGAAAATTAATGAAACCCTGAAATGTATGTAATTATCCAAATGCACATTCTAGACCAGGTGAAGAGGAAGAGCTGAAAAATCAGCCCAAAACCTTCAAAACTAATGGCTACTGAATATATTAGTGACGTCATCACAATGTATCAGTGAAGTCATGTCATTCAGTATTTTTTGGGTCCAGAGATGTTAACAAAAAGTCACATGATTGCTCTGAAGTCTCAAATAATCTGATGTTCACTGGGCCCCATAGCAGCCTAAGGCACGATGTGATGATACATCCCCTCACAGATAAGAAATGACAGTATTTATGGGTTGAAAACAAAACTGTTGGGTGCAAGTGTGATTTGTCAGAGATGTGCTCCCAAAGACTGAAAAAGGCAGAAGTGACAAATGGTTTTTAGCTGGTGAAGATGTGAGAAGAAAATGTTTTTGGAGACATAGATCTCCAACACAATAAAAGTTTAAGAAAACAATATTACACAAAACAAGAACAAGTGAGTGCTGTAGAATATCAGGCTAAACAAGACAAGAACACTTATTTGTTAATATTTAATTGAAAAACAAGAAAAAACTGGTTAAACATGAAAATGGTTCTTCTAAACATTCATTGCACAATGCTACCACTGAGAACTTTAGCTAGGTTTGCAAAATTCAGGTGGGGATGCACTGCTTTAATCCCAAAGTAAGAACCATTGTGGAAAGAGGTCTTGACTTTTCAAAAACAGCAAGTCAAAGGATGGAAAGACAAGAAGCACAAACTTCTAGCAGTTGAATTCTGAAAGTCACAACGGTATGTTTAATAGCACTATAGAGATGAAGACTGACTACTTGAAACTAAATATCTGGATGTTAGACAGTGTCTGATGTAGAAAAAAAATTTTGGTCATTAGTTCACCTATATAAAATCAATGGGTGTAGAGATTTTGTTTCAATTTGTCTCATTTCAAGTCAAACCTGATTTTCTGGGCATCCTAAAATTATTAGTGTTTAGGACCAACTAGATCTAAATGTGAACCTTAATAAAATTATTTCTATTTCATATTTTGCAAATTGTGAATAATTTTTGTATTTATTTGGTACTATTTTAAATATAAATATTGTATATTATTTAAGCAAAGCAACATCTCCTTACTGAAATATTTTGATCCTGCAAAAAAGTTAATGTTTAAAGGGTCTCAGCTTTGTTAGCCATGTATTTATTTGCCTCTGAGCTAAGACTGACAAAAATTTATTGTTTAGCATGAATCATGCACAGATTTTAAGAGCCTTGGGCAGACTAGGATAGTGAACATCAAGTCATCTTCCATGATGAACATTGCTGTTATATAATTTCTAAGCCATCAAGTCAGGTACCTAAATGGTTTTACTTCATTTTCAGATGACAGTATTTATGTTCATAGATCCTTGATAAGACTGTAAGCAAAAAAGCCTTTCTATAAACATTAGAGAACTCATAAAACTTATAGCCCCAGTTGCCTCTATTTCATCAGGAAATATGAAATAATTTAATTTTTAGATCTCTCTTCTGAAGGCACAGCAATCATTCTAGTACCTTGCTGTACTTATAGCAGCCAGGAACCAGGCTGTTGAATAGTGATGAAGATTATCTCAAATGGAGAGTCACTGATGGCATTTACCTCAGAATGCATTATCTGTGAGCTCTGTGTGTTAGTATGCAATGCCTTACTGTGTTGTTTGAACATAATTTTACCCATAAACACTAAGTACTGAATTCATGATGAAATATTAAATCACTTTGTATCAGTTGAGGATCTCATTTTTTACTGAAAATATATGACTTAGTCAATGTCATGGAGGAAAGGCTGAATTAGATGGATTTTGATCTGAAATTGTGTTGCAGATTCTATCCTCATGAAACTAATTTCCAGTTGTTGAGCTGCATGTGAATAAACCCAAACACTTGAAAACCTTCACCTTGTTCTAAGTCTATTCAGTCTTTCTGTATGACCAGTTAAAGAGAAATTATAAAACACAGATTTCAATGTGCTTATTCTCAGTTGGCCACTAAATTTTCAAACTATGTTTAAATGTTGAGTATTCTGAACAGCAGGAAATGTATTTCTAACATGCTTTAAAAATGCTTTGAAGTTTAATACTAAATTATTAGTAATCTTATACTTTCAGCAGGAAACTTGCAACTGATGACAAAGACCTTCAGAAATACCGATCAGAAATATACAACAATATTTGAAACCATTTACATGGTTCTCCCCATTACATAACTACCAGATGTTTAGGACAATGAAGTTAAAACATACTTTATTTAAAATTTCTACTCTTTGTGAGCAGGGCACCTTTCTTGTTTCACCTTAATTCTTAATAATTCTAAAGTCTGTGTAATATATCAACATGGTTAAGATGCACATCAAAAATTACTAGAGACTGATAAAAACAGAATCACAAATTTGATGCAAAAACAAGACTTCCAGAGTCGCAGCTATTCTACTAATATCTCCAGCTCAATGCACACATTCAAAGTTTTTCTATATATTGAACTCCTTCTGGGCCTTGAAGCAAATGGAGCTGATTATCACCGTCTGTCACTTTCCCCCATTCCACCATTTACTTTATTGACAGTATTGTCAATACCTCCAGAACAAGTCAGACAGCTGAAAATCCTTTTCCATTAATAAAATCCTCTTTTCTTTTTTTTTCCCCCCTCTTCTAAAAGTATTCCAGTGGAAATGACAAGTAGAGGAAAAAACAACCCATGCTTCTCTGGTTTTGGTTTTGGTGTGGTATTGTTTTGATTAGGTTTTGTTTTTTCTTTTAAATGAGATAGGAAAAAATATGTTTCAAGAAATCACTATAATCACTACCTATTTTTTTTTTTCAGCTTGAGAGTGACCAGGACCCTATTTTTACTTTCTCTTCATAGGCAGCCGAAAAACTATCACTTTATTTTTTTTTTCGCTCTCATACAGATCACCTTTCTTTCTTCCTGTCCAGACTCTGAACTTCTTCAACAAAAAATTCAGATTTAACGGTTATTTTCTACTAGAAAATTTCCAGCAATACTATTTCAATCAATTAAGTGAATAGTCTTCCTTCCTGTTGCCCACATTGTGTTGATTTAGGGGTCCCATATTTTATACTAGTCAGAACTGAGAAATTTTGTTTTTAAGAAAGTGCAAAAAAGCCTCCTCATATTTGGAATAATCAACTCAAAGAAAAATAAAAATTTCCTCAAGTCATGATCCACAGCTGACTGATTTAACAGTGAATCATTAACTTCAGAGAATTTTATATGAGCTATCAGATTAGTGATTCTACAACAAAAGCCCAAGTCTCTGTGGTTTCAAAAGTCAATGAAAATACTCAGATCAGAACATCATAGTAGATTCACCATAATAGATCACAAAGTGTTCAGCAGCAATGCTGTAAAAATTTTTTTAAAAAATCTTCCCAAGCAGAGCAAAATATTACAACACTAAGATTGTAAAAGTCATACTTTAAGAAATTCCAAAATAAAAATGCATTAATGAGTGCCAACTGGAATTTGGGATGCTGATGCAACTTACAAGTGTTTTGGCAGTGCTCCATCATTTATCCTTCAATTGTAGCTTCTTATTATATTAATATAAAACATGGAAATATTTTTATATAATATTATTAAAAAAATATTTCAGAGAGATGTTTTACAGAATACTATCACTGGATTTTGGGGAACTTTTTTTTTTGAGTCTAGTTACACATAACATGTGAATGAAAGAGACATTTTTTAATTGATGAGTTAAAAATCTAGAATATATTAATGAAAGACTTCCTCTCTATAATCATGACAGACATTGAGATAGTAGTATCTCAGAATTTATGTATCACCTGTGCACTACATGGACACAAGCAAATAGTAGTTTTTATTATGAAAGGATGATTTTTTAAAACTTAAGTGTATTAAAAATATCTGGAAAAAAATGGAGGGGGTTCTAGTGGGAAGGAAAACAAAACCAAAAAACAATCCAAACCTCCAAACCTAGAAATTTCCCAAATTACTCTAAGCTAATTACAGGGTTTGAGAGCTTAATGGGGGTCATAGACCAGTGTTTCCTGAACTGTACGGTGTATTTCTTTATAAAGCTGCATAGGAAGCGCTTGAGGAAATGTAATTTGCTTCTGAAGTGAAGCAGCACAGCAGTTCCAGCGTGTCTGCACTCGAGCTAACGAAAATAGCAATGCTAACTAGCAGAGCAGGACTCAGATGGGAGAGTTTCCCTTACTCTTTCCACCCTGTTTTATATCCACACAAAGCATTAATAATGCCATTTAGAGAGCTCAGTGTAGGCCCAGTAAGATGGTCAGGGCTTGCGGGGGAGATTGTCTGTTCAAAGAAGAGAGGCTAAGGGAACTGTGCATCAAAAAAACACTCATGGCTGTCTTCAACTCTCCAATGAAGCTGCACTGAAGAGACAGACCCTTCTAAGGGATGCACAATGAAGGACAAAAGGCACAAGCTGGAAGTGAAGCACTCTCTGACATGAGAGCAGTGAATTCTCAGAACAGAATGCACAGAGACACAGCAAAATCTCCACTCTTGGAGATTTTCAAAATTCAGCTTGGCAAGTCCTCTAGACATCTGATCTAACTTAGAAAATAGCCCAGCTTTGAGGCCAAGATGGGACTGCATGACCTCCACAGTGCCTTTCCAACCTGATTTTTTGGTGATCAGTGATGACTGAGGAGTTTAGGTAGGCAATGTTTTCAAAACATAATACAGGCACTCTTCATGGATATAGTGCCAAGATCCTGTGGAAGGACTGAAAGAGAAGGGACTACAGCCTTTATTTTCATTAAATAAAAGCTTTGATGTTCCGTAACTGCAGAGTCTCTGAGATAAAAAAATACTACTAGTCATGAGTGCAAAATACGTGCCAGAAAAGCTATTTGCTATTTCACATATATGAATGTCTGTCTTTATATGTGTGTGTATACATATGCTAAAAATGCTATTTCACTGTCAAAGCTTCTTGTTTTCCTTGGTGAGTTTTTGGGCCAAACGATGAAGAAACAGGAAGAAAATAATTAAAATGTCTTCCTCTGCCTGGGTTATCACTCCTCAGACAAACCATGGTCACACAGGCAGTAAGAACATAAGGACTCAGAGCAGCCTATCCTATCATTGTCACAAGAATCACTTTTGCTGTCTAAAGAAATATCTGGAGGCATTACTATAAAATTCTCTATACTATAGTGTGCCTGATCAAATGGGCAAAGGAGAAAATCACTGATTCCATTCCATTCTTCCTAGAAGACCACGATATTTCTGCTGTTGGTTATAACTTAGGAATCATAAAAGGAGCATCAATATGATATAAGTGATTAACCTAAACAGTAAAATTCTGAGAAAAAGACAGTCACTGCTTCTAATGTCAACTCAGACAAAGAGCATAATGTTATTTCTTTCTTGCCCTCTTACATCATATATATACAGCAAAAACACAACTATGAAAGAGATTACAGAACATGTATTCCAGAAACTAATGAAGTAAATTTTACTTCCAAACTACCTCATGACTTCCTGAGTCTTATGTAAAAGTGTTTTAATAATGCTATATAGCAGCTGAAAATAAACACTCAGTCCTAAATTAATCTTCCCTACACTAAACCTAAATTTGAGGTGGGTTACATTCATTCTGATTCATTCCATCCACCACCCCTCCTGACTATCTTTTCACGTCTGGCAACTGATGACTGTCTAAATCAGGAAGTTATCAGATTTAGAGAAATCAAACCTGTTAAACTTCTCATCCCACACAACACACTAAAGAAATCCTCAGCATATAATCCTCCTTCAGACCTTCCGCCTTACTAGTTATTAAATTTTAAACCCTGCCTTCACTCTTAGTTAATGGCTGGCCCATTTAGCCTCCTTAGCTGTAATGCCCCAAGGAAAAGTCAGGCCGGGCAGTGTAAGAGCACAAGCACATTTGATTCTTGAGCTGGATTTGGCAGCAGCAAACAGCTTGCAAAGTGAGTAAGGTGAGATAATCAAAGCTGTATTTTGATAGGAACCACTTAGATTGAAAGAGAGAGTGTCAGAGAAAGACCAGCTGGGAAACAGAAGCAGGGTTTAGCAAGGAGATTAGAGGGAAGATATGGACAGATGGAGAATGTGAACAGAAATTGAACTGAGACCCGAATTCATGATGTACAAAATGCAAGAAGTTCTGAAGGAGAGCCAAAAGGCAGGTTTTCTCTGCAGTCTCACACCAAGGGAGAAATTTCAGGCTCTGCATCAAAATTCCACAGAGACGTCTAAACCATAATTTATGACAGACTTAGCCCTGTATTTGGAGTTTCCAAAGAGTTGATTTAGGCAGCGCAGCACTAACCAAACTGGCTGCTGTGAATTCCTCTCTCATACCTTCATTCTAAATGCAGGGACTGCAAGCACTTACTAAGCCATTATGGATTCGGCTCCCTGAGACGAACATTGCAGCAGGTAAATCACTTTTTTGAGTTTATCAGTGTTCAGCTCCTTCTTGCTAACAAAATTGGGAATTATTTGGAGAAATTGAACTGAGAAGATAAGCACAAAGGAAAAAATTGCTCTCTCCAAGTGAGATTTGAGAACTTTTGACAAGATAGCTTCTGAAAGTCTGAACTGGTGTCAGCAGAGACAGCCTTGTCCTGTAAATAAGAAGTTTGTCTGCACTGTGATGCCCATCTGTCAGCAGCCATTCATCTTAGAAGCATGCTGGAGAGACCAGAAAATAGACTTTTTTATAATGTTGTTTCAGTGAATTGAATGAAAGTTATTTTAAATTAATAATTTTTTATTATTTTTCTTTAATCAAGCTTTAGCACCTAGAAAACAATTTATAAACCCAACTTTAACTGAATCATAACTTTTGCTGGGCAGAATTTATAAAAGGAAACTAGTACGTAATTAAGAAATCCACTGTTTTGAGAGAAAAAATCCGGAAATAAGAACACAGAACACTCAGAAGACAGGCTTTTTGAGGGACTGTGGGACCAAAAGCAGTCTCAGTCATCTAGAACCTTACTGTAGTCATTTGAGAAATGAGTGGGATTAATCACACTGTAAAGTAAAACTGTAAAAGAAGTGGATTGTTCCCTTGCAATACTTCTGCCTGCAGATTACAACAGGAGTATACAGTGACCAGATCAGGTTTGATTTTTCATCACCAATATCTAATGTCAAACATGTTATTTCCAATCCTGCATACCTTAGCGAGGTAGGCTATGTTCTTGTGTCAGCCAAGGAAGACAAGAGACTTCCAGGCTTCTGAAGAGAAATGCAAATAGGAAAGTCAAATAGGGAGCAAGTGCCTCTTCAGCTAAGGGATAGAAGGAACAAGACAGGAGACATTTAGGCTATTTGATTATTGATTTATTAACCCTGTCTCTGCTTCCTACCTTCTAAATGAATCACTGTTGTCACTCATATTATAGAAAGAGCCCTATATATCTGAATGATTTGTTTACTCAGCAGTCTGTGGCAAACGCTGTATCGATACAAATTAACAGGGAACATGTGGATGATACTGTGTAAGAAGAGCCATGAATACTAAAGAAAGTTGTATTTAATTTTACAATTCAATTTTTAAACATAATTCTATTACTTGTAGTGCTCAAGATATTCTTGGCTTGGAAAGGAAATCAGTCATGTAGGCTATCACTTTATGTTATTCCCAGTATTCAGATGTAATGTAGTTTCACTAAAATATATAAATTCAAAGACATCTGTGCTATTGCAGTTATAAAGTTCATATTTACTAAATACCTCAGGCCACAGACTGAGATAATCCATCCTGTACATCCATGGGATGTGAAGAGTGGTTAATATTTCTCCTATTTAAAAAAAGGTTTAACACAGTGACAGAGTCAGAACTTGTTCAGCTTTGGTCTTCTTTCTAGATAAATATGGCAGATCCTTCAGACTTCTAACCAATGTTGTCTAAATCTTTTACTCTCTTATGATCAACTTTGAAACATCTCATTCTCTCACTCTTCAGGGGTGCTGACCTAAACTGCATGTAGTATTAAAGCTGAAGTCTCATCAGCCACTGAGCAGGGTAGAACAACTGCAACATATCCTACACTGGCAAAAGTTGCGTGTATTCCCAAGTATTTCCCAAGAACAACATTACCTTTCATGCAAGCGCTTAATATTTTTAAGTCATATTAAGCCAGAACTTTTGCTTCTACACTTTAACATTTTCACTACTGCTATTGCCTAAGCAGCAATATTCCTGGGTTTTTTGGTTTGGTTTTTTTTTCCTCTCTTCTGTACCTGTCGTGTCTCTATCATTATTGAAATTTTGGAACATTGCTCTGAATTGCAATTCTGCTTTCCAAAGTAAGTGTGCTTCCTATATTGATCTAAAAATGCTATATGAATAATTTCTTCATACATTTAAATTGCAATTGAATTATTAAAGAGTTAAGCCTAGGACAAACCGTTGTTTGATCCACTTAAAACTGCTTTCCAGTTTGACAGTGACCCTTTTGACCTAAGATATTCACTTCCAGCTGGAAGACGGAAAGAAAACTTCCATTTAAAAATCACCATTGAAAAAATTAGCTTAGCAATAATATTGTGTTGAAGTAAGAATGTAAAGAAGTTCAGTAGAAGGGACTATTTTTCTTAATATTACATAATAAAAGTTGATCTTGAAGCAACATTATGCAAAACAATATGTCTATCTTAAAAAATTATTTTTAATATGAAATCACTGTCTCAGAAAAGCAATGCCTGATTAGAAGGATTTTGAGGATCAGAACCAAAGTAAATTTAATTCTAATATTGGCAAGCCTCATTAATTTTAAAAAACCAAACAAGCAAACAAACTGTTAGACGCTATTAGCCTACATTGCATTTTGAAACACTGATAGCACAGAGAATTGGGTCTAGCCAGTATTTCTATAGATAAGAATCAAAACTTCAGAGCTCTGGTATACAATTTATGAAGCTAATAATGCTGTGATGTGTATTGCAAACACGTATATATCTAGGTCTCATATCTGGGCTACCTTCAAGTCATCCTTTCATTTTTTTTACTTTTGGGGGTGATTATATGGGATATATCCAGGTCTGCAAATCTTTTTCATATTTTTCCCAAGGGAATAATGTAGAGTTTTGAAATTTTTAGTATCTCATATGCTAAAAATAATTTAGGGATAAGTATATCCCTGGAGAAAGTATGCCCATGCATCAGAATTTAATGGAGATAGAGCCTTTAAATTCTAAGGAATTGATTGCACAGAATAATTATCTCAATACTGGCATACCCTGAACTTTTTCTAAAAACAAACAATCCAAACACAAAAAGCAGAAAATTTTATATGTACTGATGTAGGTTAAAGGAGCCCAGAGGCCTCATAGGCAGAGGAAGCATAACCATTTCCACTTTGGAGAATGAAGAGGTATAAAACCCATCTTTTTAGAGTTCTAAATATTTTATTGTATATAATTATATCTGATAATAATTTTTGGAGGTATTGTGGTTCTAGACTGTGGTTTTTCTAGCAGTCTTCACATAGGTCATATGAGCTATCATAGAGTTTTACCAGTCTTGGGTCACTATCAAGAAAGATTTAATCACATTTGACTGATCAAAACATTTTACAATTTAAAAGTATTTTAATAAAATGATGGGGAAAAGTGTTGGAATTAAAGCTTATATTTTGTTATGAGATGTAGTACTTTGAGGGGAACAAAGTGATTTTCTCATTAGCACATAGCTACAGTTTGCAGGGAGGTTTCACAAATTAGCCTTCTTCAGGAGAAAACTCAGTAAGAAGCTCTGTCCTTAGTCTATCTCAAACAGGCTCAAATCCCAGCAGGGAAAAACAGTCCAAACCAATGACTGGCTCCTCTTGGAAACAACACAGTACACTTGCAGATAATTTACATCACCTAATTAGATCTATTCAGCTTTTACTGCACCAAACAACTCGCTGGTAAAGCACAGACAATGTTTTCTTTCTAACAAAGATTTTATAGACATTTTTCTTCTGCTCCTTTTGGAGAATGTACATTTATTTTCTCAGTATAGTTTCCAGAGCTTAAGTCAAGGCTGGTCATACAGTTGTAGATAGAATAAAATGCAGGAAGACAGAATTATCAGCAGAGCATGTGAAAGAAATTCTCTTTTGATTTCAGTCAGACAATTACACCAGTAGAACTTTTACCCTCCTATTCACACTAACTACAGTGATCTGTGGCCTGAGAAGAGATGATCTGAAGCAAAACAGAGCTGAAGAGGGCCAAAATTTGCACATGGGTATGTTCCCCTCTGTCTTTCTTCTGCATGTGCTTGGTTCCACTGCATAAATTTATACACTGTATTTATTACTTTAAAACAAGGATCATGATATTTACATCTTTCCACACTAAACACTCCACGTATTCCTAAAATGGATAACCACGGTAACCAAGTCAACCAGAAATTAATGTAAAGACATTATTGTACATCTATTTTTCTTTCTTTTTATGGAAGATAAAAGACTGAGGGATGGGATTCATGGCCAGGGATGGTTTTCATAATGTCTGTATAAGAGCTGGCTTAAGAGGAAGATGGATAAGCTGACAACAGGTGAGAAAAGGCCCAAGTGACATAAAACCAAGGCTCTTTGTCAACTTTGCCATAAATCTCATGCTTTATAAAAGATTGTTAAGGAAAAGGAGGGAACACTATAATAATTTTCTATTATGCACGAATGTCCCTTGGTTGAATAGAGAAGGTGTGAAACCAGCTAATATAAAAGGATCAGGCAGAAAAGACTGACCCACTTAAACATGCTTTAGAAAATAATGTTTATATTATATGTTTCCCAAATGTGGGGTATTCTGTCCCTTTGGAAAACCTGACATGGAAAAAAGATGCCTAATTTGAACCACATAAATGTTATTCCAAAGGATTTCAAATATTTCCCAGGAAGCAGTAGCTTGAAATGTTAATAGGACTCTAAATTGTAAATAATTCAGACCACTAGTGGAGAAAATAACCTTAAATCTAGCTAAAAGCACATGGTTAAAGGAGAAGATAGATAAGTCCTATTTTGTTATTTACACAGGGATAAGACTGTTGGGAATTGTTTTAGACGCAAGTGAGATTGACTTTTCAACTCAGTTCCCAGCAAATTTGTTTGAAGCACACCAAAAAAGCATGTGACAAAACTCAAGCACAAAAGGAACTTGGGGGGAGCATCTAGACCTTCTCTGGATTGCTGGACTGAATTCAATCTCCAGATAAGATTTCCTATCCATAAGCA
This sequence comes from Acanthiza pusilla, assembly GCA_036630365.1. NCBI lineage: Eukaryota > Metazoa > Chordata > Aves > Passeriformes > Acanthizidae > Acanthiza > Acanthiza pusilla. Next base: position 44,048,452 of record JAXCHO010000079.1, read on the forward strand.
ATGAATCAGCATTATTCAGGACTGGTGACTTAGCCTGTTGCTAAGTGTATGAACACACTGTCTGACAGACCTGCATGGGTGGTTCACAAACTGCATGAAAACTACATAATTTGTGCAAATCAGCCTGCTCTCAGATCATTCTTTAGTTTATGCACACTCAAAATGAAGGACCAGTTGCCACCAGTGTCTGGAGAATTTTCATTAAACCACAGCCCAGTGATGTCACTTAGAGGTAAAGATAAAAAATACTTTGCACTTTAGATACCACCACAGATTGCTCCTCACTCAATACCCATCTGTACTGAAACCCAAATAGCAGCTGTTTCTGCAAAAGGTAGTTCCTCCTTTATATGGAAATATATTTTTTACAGAAATCAAAATGTTATTCCCTTTTCTGGGCTGAATCGTTGAACTAAAATGAAAATTGAAGTCACTGAATTAAGCCTTTTGCAGTACAACCGTGCAACCACCTATGTCTCAGATATTTTACAGTAATTCTACAGACTATGACAAAGTACCAACTCCTTTTAGCCGGAATTAAGCTCAAATAACAAGAAACCAAGGGAAACACCCATGTCTTGTTCTCCAGCAGTAGAAGAATTATGTTACCTGACATTCTGGCATGACATTAGGAAATGAACCTACTCCCTGCTTCTGAGGAAGGTAAGCAAACAGAAATATCCACCTTCAAACCAGGTAATTACTCCTACTTTTTTCTCTCTATTTGTTATCCAGGGAGAATATTCCTTGATGAACTACAAGTCTGGTGGTCAGCTTAGTCCTGAATAAACAAGCAAAACATCATGGATATGATAACTGGAAGGTTTTAATTCTACTGGGAACAACTACCTTGTTTTCCCTTTTCAGTGCTCAGATGAACAGCACGTCTGACACTGCAGAAGTCAGTTGTGGATGTCCCATCCCAGAAAATGTTCAAGGCCAGGTGGGATGGGGATTGGAGCAACCTGGTGCAGTGAAAGCTGCCCCTGCCTGTGGCAGGGGAAGTTAGAACTAGATGAACTTTAAAGTCCCTTCCAACTCAAACCATTCTATGATTCTGTGCAATCATGAAGACTTAACCTTCTAGGTTCAAAGTTGAAAGCTTCAGAATACCATAGAAGATAAATTGCGCAATAATGTGTTCATAAAGCCACCTAAAAAACCCCCCACCCTGAATATCAGTGTAATTCTGCTCTTAATATAACAATAGAAAAAATCTTGCATTTCTTATCTAAATAAAGACACATTTGGGGGGATTTTGTTTTGAAATAATTACTTTTTTTTTTTTTTAACTACATTATGAAGATTTGATTTATTTTTGCCTTACAAGTACGGTAAATCACATCAGATAAAAATGTCAAGAAAAGTCTCTCTTAATAAACATATTGATAGGATTTACTCTAAGCGCTAAAGCTTAAATGTACAGTTTCTACCCTAAAGCTGACAGGCTGTTGACAGATGTGTCTTTGCATTAGTTTCACGAATACAAACACTTCTGCTGAGTCTGTGCACTGCTTAGCTGTAGATGTTTTTCGTGTGTGACAGGTCATGTGCAAGATCTTCTACAATTTGCCTCAGTTTAGCTGAACAGGCATTTTGCATCCAAAGGCAAAAGGAAGACAACTTCCATCTTTGATTACACATATGCAATGCGTACAAGTGCCAAAGATGACTGTGACTGGCATGTGACTTGATTCTGGGGTTCATGGGTGTAAAGCTATTTCTTTATTACACTAGACAGGTACTCACAATTTTTTTTTTTTTGTTGCTGCTGACTGGATGAATTTCAATCTTCACTTCCAGACTCTACTGACAGCTCCTGGTGCTCTCATGGAAACCACTCCTATGGCTATTCACTTCATGGGATCCTACCATGCTGGACTACTGGACAGTCTAATAAAATCAGTGCTGGGGAGCTCATTGTCATGGGAGTTCAAGAGACACAAAGCTCAGAAAACAGCAAAATTTGGTATCTTTGCAAAATGTCAATTCCAATGGGTGGCTTTCACAATGCTTTTTAGTGCTGACAAGCTATAATTCCTAATTTTTCTTGACTCAGCTACACTTGGTTACTACTATGTATCACACAAATGTGGAGCACATAAGAACTACAAAACGGAACATAGTGGCAAGCAATACTTTTACTTTGGATGAATAGGAAGCCACCATCTCTGTTCATTCAAGTGTTCACAGAGAGACAGTGACTATGACAGACAAGCAAGAGAAAATGCAACGTAAGCACACAACTTGTTATCTGAAAATTAAATGTGCCATCACTCAAAGCAATGTTATCTGGATTTTTTAATTTTATGATTAGCTAACAGGTTACTTTTCAGCCTTTCACTTACACTAGATTAGATAAACCATTGCAATAATTTCCTTTACAAGGTGCATTAAAGAAGAAAATTATATTTAAAGCAACAGTTCTAAGACACAGAGAGATAATTTAATCATCTTAGTCACAGTATCCATAATTTCTTTCGCTGAAATGTTGTAAAAAACCCGCTTCCCATTGGAAGAAATCCATGAATGATGAAAGGGTACTGCCTGAAGGACAAGATATCATTTCATTGTAAATCTTATAAAAAGACCAATTTTATTCTTATTATTTTAGTCCCATCGGTTGCGTAAGGATTAACTTTTTTTCTCAACTGCCATGAAAAAAGGGCTGTGAATCATATACATGAACACATGAACACCCTTTTCACCTGCAATGTTTATGAACACAAAGACATAACCCTGATTCATGAACTATTAAAAAAGTGATGGGATATTCATCCATGCAAAAAATATCCCATTTCCCTAAGGTAGTAAAAGATCAATCTTTCATTTCATTTTATTATTTTATGTTCAGCTCTAGTAAATTCTCTTTTCCAGAGTGAGCTGTTTTGTAAGTTTTTCTGTAATGAACTTCCCTCTTTGGAATGACATAACTGACCCCTTCTACCTTTCCATAATGAGGAAATGAGGAACTCTCCAGTCAGGAGGCACAAAAGTATACACAGAGAATTAACAAAGACTTTAGCTGTTGTGGGCTCTGCACATACACAGAATGAATAAAAAACAGTGTCAGTGACAAAAATATTTTAAAGTTAAGAGAGTATCTTGCTTTCACACTTAGAAGGATAAACCAAAAGTGATCCTATATATAAACTTAGGTGTAACAACACCATGTGGCTCTAACAGCAAAGACGTAGAGTTGAAAAAAGTGTCAACAAGGTTTACACTTTGCCAACAATGACATGGCATGTATGCTTTCAGAGAACTTTTGAATGGGGTGAAATGTACAAAAGAAGAAATCACAGTCCAGTCTTTCTTGTGCTTCAAGATAATACAGTCCTAAACCCACAGTATAAACAAATGGACATGATGGAGGGAATATGTAAGTCTTGTGGAAACTAGATAATTTAGATCTTGTACTGTAAAACTTTTCTTCATTTCATAACTGGACTGAGTAAGTGAGAACAGAAACCAATATACAAACTTCAAATCAATTTATGCCCCTATTTCCACATGCTGATGAGGTCAGTTGATTTCATTCTGCAAGGATCACTGTAAATACTTTTTTTTGGCCATGTGTCTTTTCCTCCTTTAAACTTCATGTACCTGATCCCAGCATAATCTACCTGAACCTCAGACACGTAATTAACAAAACTCTATCAGAGAGTTTAGTTAATAAGCTTAGTGCTTAACATCAAAGCTGAAGTCAGCCATTATGTTCATGGGAGGTTTACAGAGCAGCTTACTCACCTTCTGCTGCATGGCCAAGTTACTGCAGTCCACTTTATATTCATGGATTTTTTAAAATTTCCTTGTGCTTGTCAACTTGCACCCCACCATCCATAAAAATGTCCCCCTCATTTATCTGAATTTTGAAACTTGGGCTATTTGCTGCCTGATGGCTGCACACTAGTGAAACCACATAGCTCATTGCTGTTCGGGTTCAAGGCAAAACCATAAAGAACATATTGGTAAAAAAAGAAACAATGGTGTATGAACACTTTGTTTTCATGTCTCATTAAAGAATAATGTATGTGTTCAAATTCTACTGCAAAGGCCTTTAACAATGAGCTGTTTATAGAATTGATGATCCATCATAGAAGGACACAATTTATATCAAATTTATGTGTATCTGTGAAATAAGTGAACTGAATAATTTGTTCTCACAAATAGTTTTACAATTATATTATATTTTACAATATTATACCTACTCTCCACTATTAAGTACAACCCAGCACTTTCTTACAACCCATGAGCAATGTTCTCCAAGATGCTGCTCCAAATCCTCTACATGAAACTTTAGTGCTCGTGCTAGTTTCCCCCACTGTGCTTATCCTGCATTAGCAAATGATGTTTATATGAAGTGCCAGTGCCATAACTACAGCTTTCCCTTCAAACTTCCAAGTACTGTTTTCCAAGCAGTAGCAGCATGGGAAGCATTTAATATCTGCAGAAATATGTGAAGCTGCAGGAACTAATTACAGCGGGAGCCTTGGAGGGTATAATCAGATTATTCTGCATTTGAAAGCCACCAAAAATTATCAGAGAGAACAAACCCTCTTTATCCTATCCAATCTGTACTAATCACTTGTGTTCACAGACAACTGAACATAAAAGATAAATATTGCTGAAGAACTCAAATGGCAACTCTTCCAGAGTTCTGACAAGTAAGATACTGACCCATCAAATGACAGAAGGGAATGGCCTCAGACAAAAGGACAACCAAGAACATAAGATACTATAAAGGTATTTTTTGGCCAATACCTATTTCTCTTATTCATAAACAACAATCTGATTCCCAAATATGAAACCTTACTTCTCAAGGAAAAGAAACATTGCAAAAATGAAGAAACAGCCCTCAAAACTTGTATAACTTCCTGATAATCCTTCTTATCCAAAACAAATTAAAAATTAATTTGTGACATGAGACTTTTTGGTCTGGGGAAGACAAAAGATATACACACTGGGAAACAAGATTATCCACAGAATCACACATGGCCAAGAAACCTCACGAGGATCAAAAAGGACAGCTAACTAAAGTAATTATATATCTGGTGTTATCTGCCTCTCAAAAGGCACATGCAGTAATTTCAAGGTAAATGCACTACAGACTCTGCCACGAGAACTGGGTGTTGTATGATTAGAAAGGAGATGCTTTCAATTTTCTGAAGAATTATCAGTAACCCCTATACTGGCAATGAATGGCCATATAAAACACAAAGTGCCATCCAAATTCTGAAAACGAACTTGTGTTATTTCCTGAATATTAGTGAGACTGTAATAAGGACTTCTCTACTTCCAGGCAAAGCAGTGAAGGAAATAAGCATTGCTATAGACAGCAGATATTCCTCTGGACTTTTCAGTAAGGTGTGCAAAAAGACTACATACACAAGTATTGGAAATGAGTGTGTCTGTCCTTGTGCTGTACTGATAGCTGTAGAATTGAATATTTAAAAAAAAAAAAAAAAGCAAGCAAATACTTCTTACCATAAAACCCTCAGTGTATTGAAACTGAGCTCTGGAACTGTCTTCTGCTGTGGGACTCAGGGGCTTAGGATCAGACATAGAGCGTTGCATCATCTTTGCTGTCTTTGGGCTTGATGGAGGAATCTTGGCCATGTCAGCATGCAGCATCTTCTGAGAGCTGATGTCATCAGTCATGGTTTTTTCATAAGGTACAAATGCTGACTCTATAACTTTGCTTGGTGAAATGGGGGAAATGGGTGAATAGAGAACTTTGGGAGATTTGGGAGGGGAAGGGACTACCTGCAATGTAGAGTCTGGACGAAGGTGGGATGAGTATCCTATCTCTAATGGTGTTGGACGTTTTTTATCTTTCTGAGGAGATGAAGCTGACAGATACTGGGGGCTTTGAGTGTCTGACTCTGTCTCTGTTTGACATCCCAGACTTTCTCCTTTATATGTCTTTTCTGGAGCTGAAATGTGCTTTATGATTTCAACCTTAGCATCCCATCGGGCCCTGATTGAAGGTGTTCTTATTGTTCCCACAGGTTCTGTTTGTACTGAAATCTCTGCCACTGTCTGAACTGCAATACTAGATACTTTGGAGAATGGTTTAGCTTTGTCTGCCTCAGTGGTGCTCTCAGGGTATTTCCCTACACGAGGCTTCCTTCTGGATCTGCTGGAAAGATCCCATTCATCTTGATCTTCATCATCTGTCTGAACACTTGTATCAACACTCTTCTTAGATCTCCGTCTCCTGTTGGTGTAACCTCTTTCTGCTCCATCTTCATCATCAGTTTGCACTCCACTGTCCACTATTTTTTTGAAGCACCGGGGCTCTTCTTCCAGGGTCCCCTCAAACTCCTCATATGGACCACGTAATTTTGGCATAGAGCTTCTCTTTTTCAGTTGCTTCTCTTCTCTAACATCAATATCCTTAAGAGACATTTCTGAAACCGAGCTTAGGATACCAGACCTGGGTAGGTATTGGGTAATGCCATCAGACTGGACTGTATACCATGCTTGGCTTTGTGGAATTTCAATGCCCAGCACTCCTGAAGCTGTAGTGGTTGTGTCATCAGTAGGCCAAAATTGGCCATTTTCTGTGGTTGCATACTGTCCTTCCAGAAGTGTTTGATCTGTGGTAGTTTGTGGTGAGCCAGTTCCTGAAGGGTCATAACCATACTGATATATTTGACAAAGTTTTTGCTCCTCTAACTGTTGGTGGAGTTGTTGTTGAAGTTGTTGGAATTGCTCAAGCTGCAACTGCTGCTGGGCTAATGTCTCTTGTCTCATCATAAACTGAGCCTGTCGCTCCTCCTCCTGCTGAAATAAGAGATGATGTTTCATGGATTGCAACTCCTCAAGCTTTTTTTGCACCATAAACTTTTCTTGTTCCCTAAATCTTTGAATTTCCTGACGTTCCCATTCCAGCTCTTCTGCAAAGCGCTGCTGCTTAATTTTCTCAAGCTCAAGAAGCTCCCGCTCCAAATCAAGCTGCTGCTGTTTGCCTTCTTCAGGGGCAATGAGAAGGGCAACCTCATCATCAATTACATCTGTATAAACTTCAGATGCTGTAGTTAAAGCAGGCATCAAGCTGGTTGGCTCAGTGGTAATAGTTTCTATAGTGTGAGGTGGTAACCCTGTCTCCATACCAATGCCAGTAATTGCACTATCTTTTTCAGCTGCCACAGTTGTCAAGAAACTGTATGATCTTGGGAGTGGTTGAGTCTGTTGCAAAGTTGATAAAGAGGGCACTGAGTCAATTGTTTGGAGAGTTGGTAAATCTCTGACACTTGTACTGAAAATAGAACCGGGTTGCGTGGTGATGGCAAATGTGGATGGGATTGGAGTCGCTACTGAAGAATAAACAACACCATTGGATGATCTTAAAACACTTCCAACGCCAAACTGGGAACCCACAGATGACACCATTCTTGCTTGGGAATACTGTGGTGTACTGAGCCCGAGGCCAGAAATCTGCCGAGTCTCTGCATATGGACCTGTAGTCTTGCTTGAGTAATCCATAACCTCACCTGAAATTACAGGGCAAAGTTATAGTCCAGTCCCACAAAAGAATGCTGCTTTGCGGATTCTGAAAGTCATCCCATCTTGATGAAATAAATGGGAAAGGGAAACTGCATGCAAATCTTCAGGTTAATGACCTAGTTTAGATGTGAAGGAAACAGCATTTCGGAACATGCAGGCACATGCAGGCACCTCTGTGCAAACACATACGTAAAATGAAGAAATGAAAAACACGTGTAATCCAGAATAATTTTTCACACTGTCCAAAAGAAAACAAAACAACAGAAGGAGGGGAAAAACAATAAAAAAATTATCCTGAAATGAGGTGAGGAACATCAAAATTATATTTCAAAGAAAGATCTGCTGCTGTGTCATACTGACCTGTAGTTACTCTTCCAGAAGTAAGATCTACTGCTGTATCAGTTGCCCCAATTCGATAATCAAAGCTATTCTTGCTTTTGTATGCAAATAGTCCAGCTTCTGATAAATTTGTGTCAGACATAGATGGTTTCATACCTCCCATTCCTCGGTAGCCATATGACCCTGAACGATCATACTGATAATGGTCATCTCTGTAGCCAAAGCGATCTTCAGGAAGTGTAGTAGAAGGCTGCTGTGCTGTACAGCTCCTACCAAATGGCAATTTATAAACCATATCACAGCAGACAGCTCTTCTCCCTGCAGTCAGATCTACAGGCTTTTCATCATCTTCTATTACAGTAGTTACGATACCTGAAGCAGTGTCATCCATTGTTACTACTGTTCTGTGGGATTTTGTAGTGCTAAGGTCAACTGCTACACTCTCCGCTGGCTCCTGAGAAGTGGAGAGATCAGTCCAACCATTTGTAACACCAACAGGTGGCACAGTAACAGGCTTTGTAGTAGCCCATGTCACTGCCTGTGTTGAAGTACCTAGGGATAAATTTATTGGCACTTCATCTCTACCTACAGAGAAGGCCTGGCTACCTGTTACTCTGTATGCAGGCTCAAAATGCTTTGATGTTGTTAGCTGAAGCGGCGTTGTCATTGCATGTCCCAGATCCACAAGGCTGTCTGTGCTGGTGGTGTAGCTCACAGTGGCAGTGCAGGTCATTACAGTTACTGTCTCAGTGACTACAGGCAGAGAAGGCTCGGCAACACATGCAGTGCTAAGATTTATTATGGATGGCTGGACAGTACTTACTGGCCGTCCACCTGCGTCACTTGCTGGCATTTGCCTTCGTACATCCATGGAAACAGCAGAGAGATCCATACAGCTGTCTCTCATTCCAACGTCCATCTTAGTTAAAGTGCGAAGATCTATGACATCGCCCAAAGGATGGAATCTTCCATTCTCTCTGTATCTGGGTTGATCTACAATATGTAGTGGCTCTGGAGGTATAGTAATAGCAACACTGCCTAAACCATAACCAGGCACTGGACCCTTAACCACAGACACTGTGGTCTTGGTTATGTCAGTTGTTACTACTTCTGATTTTGAAGTGGGTATTTTTTCAAAAGCTGATTGTGTTGTCACAGGAATAGCTTGCAATGCGCCTGAAATATACATACTCTGACCTGCCATACTTTGAATATCCATTGTTTTCATGGATGAAGTAAAAACTGGTTGCATAGCTTGGGGAATCTGTTCTTTAGAAGGTGCTTCTAAAGGCCAGCTGGTAATAGCCTGACTAGTTATAGCTTCTGTGGGAGTTCCAGGCTCAGATGGCAATGTGATGACAACATAGGTTTCCTTTGAGGGTTTGGCCAACCTTGGTGAAGATTTGTTAGAGTGTGGAGACAAAGGGGAAGTGGGAGATGGTATTTTGTATTCAGCTGTGGAGACCAAATTCAGAGTCATGCTTGAAGTCAATGCCAAACTTACTGGTTTGGGCTGTGTTTCTGCTGGCTTATGAACAGCTATTGGGAGCGGAGGAACTGCTGGTTTAGGAGCAATTGGAGGTTTAGTTACCTCAGGGGGCCTGTGACTGAAAACAAGCCCTGCTGGAATGGAGGATGGTTTGGGTGGTACAGGAGGCGGTGTTGGGGTGTATGTTTTTGTGATAGGTACCACATGAGTCTTTAATACAGCGGTGGACTCTAGTGTTGGAACAGTTGTGACTGGAGGTGCCACTGTGGGAGCTGTTACTGCTGGAGTCTTAATCTGTGGCTTCTTTTTGGGATAAATGGCTGGCTTGGGTAAAATAGGTGGAGGTGGTAATGGTGGTGGAGGAGGTGGTGGAGGAGGAGGAGGTGGGGGTGGAGAAGGATGTGCAGGAGAATCCAAAGAAGAGCTTCTAAAAAGAGAGAATACTTTGGCTGATACAGCAGGAGCTGAGGAAGGCACAGAGACCATGCTGGTCTTACTTAAAACACTGTGAGTGAGTATAGAAGGTGTTTCTGATGCGGGCTCTGTAACTGGTACTGATGCTATACATGTAGGAGGTTGCTCAGGTGCAACATCAGTCAAATCAATTCTTGTCATATCAACACCCAATTCTTTGTGTGGCTCTTCATGATGAATTTTGACACTGACAGACTCTACTGTACTTTTAATCTTTCTAGCTGCTTCCTTCTCTGCTTTGGAGGTGTCAACGGTAATAGTATCAGCTGCATATTCCTTGGATTTTGTAACTGTAGTTGCCACTGCTACAGGTACAGTTTCAGGCAAACAAACTGCAGTTTGCTCCACACTCTCCATATCTGATTCTATAGATGGTTTTTTAGTGGCTCCGGCAATAGATTCATAAGGCATGCTCACTTCAGAGTACTCTGTTACAGATGTTAAGGGAACCTGTGTTTCTACCCTGACACCTTCAGAATCTGCTGGTTTACTTACACCCTCTGCTGGACTTACAAGACCTGTGGTTGTGCTATCTATAGGTGAGGAACTATCTGTAGTACAAACTGAAGATGTAGATGATGTTAAGGAAGCTGTATCAGAAGGTAAAACTGATGCAGCACCTTCCGATGCCTCAGAGTATGTCAATATTGATGTTTCATGAGAAATTATTTCTTGAATTTCTCTGGCATAATCTGTTAAGTATTCATCTTCAATTTCCTCTGCTGTAAAGTGCTGTGTTATTTTAACATCTGGAATAGAAAGTGCTGTGCTACTGACAGGTGACACATCTGAAATTGCTGAAGTAGTGCTTGATGTTAAAGATGTACTATCCACTATTTCTCCACCACCAGATACCTTTGTATCAGATGTTGGAATGAAATCTGATGTTGGTAGTGTTGGACTAGACCCAGGGGTTAGCTGCATTTTCTGTCTTTTCATAAGCTCTTCATAAGCAGCTTCTGCATCTAACAAATGCTTTTCCTCAGCAGTGGAAGTTACTGTGCTATCTAATACAACTATTTCATGACTTTCTGGGATAATGTAAGAACTAGAAACAATATCTTCTTGAGGCACAATAGTATGTAAAGTCTCAACGCTATAGAAGTCTTTCTCTAGATCACTAATTTTCTGTGGTTCATCATAGACCTGCTCTGAAGCTCTTGCTTTTTTCTCTTTTCCTCTCTGTTGTATATATTCACTGCTCTCATCTTGTCTCATGACAAGATTAGTATCAATAGTTCCATTGTAAGTATCCTCTACTAAAGATTCATAAATATAATCCTCTATTAGCATTCCACCATATAAAGATTCTTTTTCAAAAGTTTCATCTTTTTCATTTGAAATTTGAAATGATTTGGACTTATGCATCATCTCTTCATATACCTCTTCGGCACTTTTCAATGTCTTTTGAGCACTCTCTTCTTTTGGAAGTCCAATTGGTTGTTCATCCGTTGGTGAGTATAGAGAGACAGCAGTAGGCAATTTGTAAACTTTTTGTACTTCTATTATTTTCTCTGGGCTGATTTCAAAACCTTCAGGTTCTGACTCAATACTGGGTGAATACTCAGAACAAGAAGATCTGTGCAGCTCTTCCATTTCTGCAGCCTGTCGTAATTCTTCTGTTGGAGACGCATCTTCAATGGGAGAAAGATTACTTGGTGGTGTCTTTGGACGTTCCCTTCTTCTCTGGGCTCTTAGTTCATCCTTGTCTTTTTTAGATTTTTTGCTAGAACTTTTTCTTTGTTGCTGTTCTAACTCACGTTGTTTCTCTTGTTCCTTTAGCAGTTCTTCCTCTTCCCGTAGTTCTTCTTCCTCTGAAGAATCTTCAATAGTGGGGAGAAGAGGACCATGTGTCCGATGTCTGGCTTTGCGCTGTTGTTTGCTCTCCCCTCCCAGTTTTTTGTGGCTAGGACTGCTGTCACTATCTTCATCAAGTGATGACACTGAAGTAGGAGATGTACCTGGTGTGAAACTAGAAGCATGTAAACTAGAAGATCCTTCTCCTCTAGATCTATCTTCTGGTGAATCTGTAAGGCTCTCCATCTCTAGCTCAGGCTCTTCATCAAAATATAAAATACCTTTCTGTTGTTCAGATGCTTCAGAATATTTGGTTGTTGTTGTACTATTTAATTCTATTGTTTTGAAACGTCGAAGGCCTCCTCCTCCAGATATTGCAAGTTCTTCACTGTCTTGACTTTTACTTTCCCGGTATTTTGGCTCTGGGCTTTCATCAAAAGTCTCATCATCATCATCATGCCATGAATGCCTTCTTCCTGCATCCTCATCATAGCCTGCACTACTTTTCCGTGCCATTCTTCTGTGTTTTCCAGCTGTTCCTTTGGCTTTGCTTTTCACTTCTTCTTTCTTTTGGCTTTCAGCTGCACTGATCTCTTTCAGTTGATTTCTAATGAATTCATCATCTTCAGAACCTGAAGCGTCTTCATCAGCACTCATCTCTATAATCTGTTTTCTAATAAAATCTTCCTCATCACCTGATCCCTGACTGTCCTCTCGTTTGTACTCATCACTGCTTGAAGAACCAACACTAGTTCTTCTTTTTCTCCTTGGGACAGGTGAGTTTTCACTCTCACTGCTGTCTTCTACAGAGTCATAGCGTTGTTGTCTTCTTGCTGATATGTCATCTCCTTCACGTTCTTCCTTGTAGTCTGCCTGGGAGGGAGCACTTCCTTTGCCCTCTTCTACAATGGTTCCTTCACTTTCTTTGATAGCTTTTAAGTCTTCCTCATCTGAACTGTAAGATTCTGGAGTGACTGGCAAAGGCTTTGTTTTAAGTTGATCCTTTGTCTGTTCACCATATGTTTCAGAAAGCTCTTTGCTTTTTGCAGATTTTTCATCAGAAAGAGTACTTGCCTGAGCTTCTAAAATTGAGAGTACAGTACTTTCCAATTTAGCTAGATCTGAGGGGCTTGGTGGACTTTCTTGTGAAATAGGTTCTTTTTTATGAGATTCTTTGATTAAGTCCTTTTCATCAGTGGGGATATGACTTGGAATTTCACCAAGTGAACTTGATATCCCATCAGAAGAATACCCGGTGTCACTCAGACCTTGTGGACTTTTCTGTTGCTGAGAGCTTGATGTGTCTGATTTGTCATCCTCCTTTTCCTAAAAAAATAAATACATAACGCATGTGTATATACTTGTATATAAATTCTTAAGGTCTCCTGGCAATTAAAAACATGTATTTTTTTTTCTAAACGATGAGTTCATGTCCCAGATGAAGACTGAACACTTATTTTGCTATTCAAAGCTATTAGAATAATACAAAAAGTTCTTTGAATTTTGATTTTTTGCATTGAATCTAACTAAGCATTGCATGGCTGTCCACACTGGCAACTGATTTTACTAGTTTAAAGACATTCTTTTGTTTTTCAATATAAAATTCAATTGTTTTCAGAACACTTACTAATGATAATCTGCCATTTGTTCACACATGCATGGGACAAGTTGCCTGGAGGTTTATTTAAACGAAGATTTTATTTACTACGTTTCAAAGTAGTCTACATGATTCTATATACAAAGTAATATAGCTTGACAAATGTCTGCAGAATTTCTGGAGTCTGATCCTTTCTTTGCCCATTCAATTTTTTATAGCTGTCTAGAAATATGTCAGTCTTCTCAGATTTTGGACTTACGGTTTAATTTTGTGGATTGCAGTATTACATACTGTAATATACCACAGAATACATAGAGTATGGAAGCATGATTTAATGCAATTTGGAATGTTCCCATGTATTGGAATGTCCCCTACAGCTGGGCACTGTACAGATATTTTCTGAGTACCACATAAAAAAGAAGTTTCTCAGTTATTTGGTAATGCAGAGTAAGCTGCTGGCAGGGAAGTGCAATTGCAGGGGAGAAGGCACGATGGTCAGCCATTGACTAAAGCAAGCAAACAAGGCAGGCATTCCTGACTGAGCATCAGAACCAATGTTTTCCTTCTCATCCCTAATTAAACACCCTCAGTCATCCTAGCTTCCAGATCCTTCTACACCATTCCGACTGACAAGGCTCTCTATCGACTTCTATAAATAACGAAAATACCAAAAATATCCAACAGCAAGTATTTCTGAACTAGTTTCCCTCCTGCTTCTCACAGCTGTGAAATGCTCTGTACTTACTGAAAGTACCTCATCGTTTGGCTAAAAAACAGTTCACTGTCCAAAACACAGCTCATCTCAGCTCTACTCTGAGCTGACAATTTTCGGAAGTGTCCCCACCTCCACTGGCAATTTGACAAGCATCCCAAACTCTCAGGATTTTAATAATATGATGTGATCTTTATTTTTGTTAGGGCTCTCAATAATAGAAGTAGGTAGTATTTACCAGCTTTGCTAATCTAAGTCAGTGATTTCTGAAGTACAGCAAACCATTTATTTAAAGCTTTATCTACTTAATTGGCAACATGATTATTTGAAGAATAGTTTAAAATATGGTGGAATAAATATTATAGGGAAATTATAATGAATGTTAATAATAATTTAAAATTACATTTACACTCATGTTAATTGCTATCAACTGCAAGTATTTTCAAAGTTTATTCACACTAAAGTTATATTTAATGTCAAAATATCAAAACCCAAATATTTTTATAGTCAATTATATTATTTTTTAAAACCATCCAGGTTTAGATTTAATATATATTTAAGGTACCTTTTCTTGCTTTTAGACATATCACTTTGATCATAATCCTACATTAAAACACTAATATTTATATTAACATTACAGTATATATTATTATTATTACAGTAGTATACTAATTAAAATTTTATTAATTAATCATCATTCACAAGAGTGATTTATCATATGCTCTGCAAAATCAGATACTACACTGAATATAAACTACATTTGTTCTTACTAACATTATAACCAATATTGCAAATCCAAATATCTGATATCACAACAAAATTCATTGGAAATAAAAATCCAGTATGAACTTCTTGAATGATAAGCCTGTGATTAATATATAAACATGGAGAAACCTATAGTACTCAAAATAACTTTGGGAAGTCATCACCACTTGAACACTACAGCTCTCACAATTCTGAGAAACCTACTCTTGGATATTCTCTAGCCATTAAGGACAGAATTACGCATGGTGTTTACGAAAAGTCAGTAGTGAAGCACAGTTAAACATTTCAGGTTTTTTATGTTATATTTACATTTTTGTTCCCTTTACTAAAGAAGAAAATGTTAAAATTTTTGTATGTTTAAAAAACTACTTTAATCATTAAGACCAAGGGATTTTTCCCTCTATAAATAGTATGCCACTCACTGAAATTTCACGTATGACATTTGATTGTTATTTTTTCATTTATGACCAATATGTTCATACTTATGAAGACATATGCAACAAAACACACTATGATCAATTTAGATGAGCTACTGAAAAATGCAAACATTGCTCAAGCTCAGAAGGTTTCCCAGGAGCTGATGGACAGAATGCATCCATTTGGTGAAAGTGAACCTCTCAGCTCTTGGTTCTCCACGAGAGATGAAATGATAGAGTCAGTTGGAAAGCAAAGACAGAAGGCATCAACTGAACAGTTCAGCACAGAAAAAGGCAGAGAACAACTTGTCATGAAACAGCTTCAGCCATTCTCCTTGGAGCTGAGTCCAATGTCTAGTGCATACTGTGACCAAAGCAGAGGAGATGGCAATGAATATTGCTGCTGCCCACCCTGGTGCTGAACCTCAGTGTATGACATAACATGACTGCTATGAATCGCAGAAAACTGAATCTGCAAAAGCCTGCTATTTGTACAGTAAGGAGAAGAAAAAAAAATAAGAGGACAGACTTATCACTAGAAATAAAAGGAATTGTAAAAACCCAAATTTCCTTTTAAGGTTACCAAAATATGAATATATTTTCTATTATTTTTGTATGTATTGTTGCCTGCACCATGGTACATGTAAAATTACATATACATCATGTTTTGAGATCAATATGCATGTAACTTAAAATAAACAATATTTTGCCTTTGGGCTTTTTTTTCCCTATTTCCTGTAGTCTGAGATTTAGGATATTGTCACTAGCTACATCTATTCTTAAAGGACTGTTAATCTATTTTCTGCGAGGCTGGCCTTCACATCCACTAAGACAACATCACTGTTGAACTTGCAAATATCATAAATGTAAGATTTTTAGATGAAGAGCAAAATATTGCAGAGACAACATTGCTAAGGATCATATCTTTCACAACCATTTGAGGATGAAAAAATGCATTTAAGTCATAAAAATACACTTTTTTTTTAAAATTAGGAAGTACTTTGGTACACGTTGAATTGCTAGGTTGGTCTGAGTATTTCAATGGCATTTCCTCTGAGTTTGTCTACTGTGTGCTTTTAATACTGGACAAATTTAGCTCTAATACAGATATTGATGGGAGGATCTTCTTGAGACATGAGGAAGAAGGAGACTTATAAAAGCTGCAATCTGGATAAGACTTTAAAAACAGCAAACGCAACCTCTGTAACTAATGTTAAAATGATCTAATGTCAAGTCTATTTGTTCTATTCCAGAGGCATTTCTGTGATGCCAGTGTCAATCCATTATACAACTATTTTATATTAGAAGTTTTTCCTTTATAAATATTATTTATTCTTATTCTTCCTCATTCTTACTATTCTTATTTGAAAATATAAAGCTTAGTGTTCAAAAAACATCTAGGTGTGGCACTTGCGGAGATGTTTCAGTGGTGAAGCTGACAGTGCTGAGTTAATGGTTGGGCTTCATGATCTTAGGGGTCTTTTTCAGCCTTTATGATTCCATGATTCTCTGAAAAAGTTCCATTGGTTACCAAATCAAATCAGAATTTTATTAAAAGAAAAATATGGCTAAAAAAAAAAAAAAGTTGTTGTTTTTTTTTTAAAAAGAAGTATTTATAGCTAGCAAGATTACATTCTGCTGCAGAGGACAGAAATTTTATTTTGCAAAGGAAATCAATTTTTAAAAGGTCATTTTGTTTATAGATGTAAAGATATCTACATTATAAAAATAGTTTCACAAAGTGGAAAAGAAACATGGTTGACTAAACTATGCAATCTGCACTTAAATTTTGTATTTTCAAAATGAAGCATTTTATTTGTATCCAGAAAAATTGCTCACAGAAAAGTCTTATCCTGCATTTTAAATCTCTCTGGGTTGTGTTTTGTCATTAATGGCATGTGTTGGAATAATGATGCCAATCAACAAAATATTAATATTTACCCAGTTATTCAACTGAAGCATGTGATCATTCCTCAGTAAACATAAGAAGGCAGTAATAAGGGCTCATATATAGTATATTTGATATGTTGCAAATGTATGTCCAATTGACACCATGGTAATGTGTTCACGTAGATATGCTGAACTACTTCTGTGTTAATTTGTGAGTTCCAAGATGACAATTCGACACTGACAAACACCATGTGTTAAACTTCCAAGCATCCTAGGCATCCTTGTTAGAGCAGCTAATTTCTATTACACATGTCAATAGTCAATACTACAAGACAGTTTTTCAGGAAAAAGACCTGTAAAACGTGAGCAGTCATTTTATTCTTTAAAAAATTTTTGAAGAAATTTTATTTTAAAATGTTACTGAAAAAAATATTTGAAGAAAAATATGGTTATATGATTCCTTTAATTGCACTTTAAAACTCAAATATTTTTAAATGTTTCAACATTAAAGTCACTTTTTTTTTTTCAAAGGATGCCAGGTACCTAAATACAATTGATATCTGTGATTTCTCCTGAACCTGAAGGGAGCCTGCAGAATGGACATAGTGAGAATATTTACAAGAGCATGGATCTGACAAGGCAAAATGGCTTCACACTGAAAGAGGGCAAGTTTAGATTACATATTAAGAAGAAATTCCTTATTTTGCAGGTGGTGAATCACTGGCACAGGTTGCCAAGAGATGTTGTGGTGCCCCATCCCTGGAGGTGTTCAAGGCCAGCTTGGATGGGGCTCTGAGCTACCTGCTCTAGGGAAAGGTGTCCGTGCCCACGGCAGGAGGGCTGGGACGAGATAATCTTTAAGGTCCTTTCCAATACAAACCATTCCACAATTGTGTGATTTTCCATGGATTATTCAACTCTTTGTACTGAATCAGAACTTTAGCCTTCATGTCTTCAGGGACTTATTGGGGTGTTACTGTCTTTTAGTCTTTTTTTTTTTTTTTCTTTTTTTTTTTTTTTTAAGTGAGAAATGAGGATAGCAATAATTTCTTATGTTATTGGAAAGCTAGAAGAGTTCATGACTATCCACAGAATTGGATAAAAAATGACAGCAGTTTGTCAAGTGCAGAAAATATTAGGCTTTTCCTTGCATCCCTAATTAAAAATACACCTAGATGAAATGCTCTGTGATTATGCCCTGACATATATGTAAATTATATTCTTCAATATGGTCTTTTACCTAGTGAAATGGAATCAATGTGTGATATCTAAATTGGTATCTCCTCTTCCACTTTTATCACATGCTGTCTTGGGAAGAGCTGTACCTAGCAATGTTTGATGAACAGCACAGACAACAGCGAAGTACTTCAATAAAGAAAGATTAAAAGTAAATCGGTTAATTTTACTAAGTACAAGCTAGGTGAGACACCTTTTTCTTTTAAATTCTGAACAATATGAAATAGGATTTTCCCAGATCTCCTTTTTGTTTGGTCCAAAAAGCAGGCTTTCTGGCTATGTTACTCTAAGCATAATTCAGGAATTCCCTCAGTACAATCATACACCACAACTCTTGATGCAATCAAGACGGGAAACAACATGTGATAGGAGATTTATTTGAGACAGAAGACTTGGTTCATAAAAATAGTATTCTCCACAGCATAATTTCTGAATTAGAATATTTTTCTGCCCAAATATCTTGGTAACCACCAGGAAATACATAAAACAAACAAACAAAACAAAAAAAAAAGCCTCGAACCCTTGTCCTTTTTTTGACTGGGATTATTTGAAAACATAATTCTGACACAAGTTAAACATTTTCCTTAAGCCTACTCCTACTTTCCTAACATACTGCTTTCATAACATAATAATCAGCACCTAATTTGCGGTGCTGATACAAAACCCCTTAATTTTTCATTTCTCAACAAATTGTGAATGTTATTCACTTCAGCTAATAAAGTGACTTGTTGGTGAGTTCATGTCCAGCAAATGCATTTATTTAAGAAATGCAGACCCCTAGTACATGCTATCGTAAACTCACCTATTCCTCTGACTTGAGAGCCCACAAGAACCCTATCTGAAAGTACTTGTCTATATGATATAAGCCAATTAAATAGTAAATAGATGTAAAGATTGCATACTTTAATGGACGATGTTCAGGCATCACAAAGTATTCCAGAAATTTATATTATATTTTGGTATTGCAAAGTACTATACACATTATCCTCTCAGATTACTCCAATTTGGGATTGAGAGCTATGAAAACACTACAATTTCAACGATTAATCTTCAGAGTCTGGAGACTCTAGAGATCAAGGTAAATCAGTCTGAAATATTGGAAAAATTATTAAACAGAAGCTTTGCCTTAGTTTCAAATGCTTATCTACTGGAGACTTAAAATCATTCAAGAAGTCTTGAAACATGCATGCGGAGCATAGGACTACCTGTTGAAATTTTCACTCGATGGGAGTCATTGATTTTATAATTTAGAATCATTTTGTAAAGAGAATAACAGTAAAGCAGGAAGTAGAGGGTCTGTAAGGATCAGATTCTAAATTGGAGAAAGGGATGTGGGAGGGAGAAAAACACTTACTATTTTTTCTCGCACTGCTTCCACGTGGTCGGTTCCTGGCAAAGGTGTTGTTTGAACAGGAATTTCTTCTTCCTGAGCTTTTTCAGCTTTCAAAGCCTCTTGTGAAATCCCAGTTGTCAGATCCTCTTTCTTAACATCTTCTTGCTCCTTAGCTTGCAGTCCCTTATAAGGTGCTTCAACTTCTTCTTTCTGTTCAACAACATGGTCTTTAATCTCAGCTGCAATTTCTTCTTTTTTGTCTTCTGGATGTGGTGTACTCTTTTCTGGGAGCACAATTTGTTTATCTTCTTCCACTGTGCTTAGGGGTTTCTTTTGTTCTGCACTCGTTGTTGCAGGAATTTTATCTGCTGAAGGTGTCTTTGACAGTTTCCCTCGCCGAAGTTTTGTTTCCTCTTTTTGACCTTCCTCTTGGATTTTATCCACAGATGAAGCTTTCTTAATTTTCTCATGTTGCAGTTTTATATCTTCTTTCTGAATCCCATGTTGGATTTTATCAACTGAAGCAGCCTTTGGCAATTTTACCTCCTGAAGTTGTGCATCTTCCTTCTGAGCTGCAGACTGGATTTTGTCAGCTGACAGTGCCTTTGCCATTTTAATCTGTTGGAGTTTTGGGTCTTCTTTCTGAATTCCCTGTAAAATTTTGTCAGCTGAGGGCATCTTCGCCAATTTTGCCTCTTGAAGTTTTACGTCTTCCTTCTGAGCTCCATGCAAAATTTTATCAGCTGAGGATGTTTTCGCTAGTTTTGCTTCTTGAAGTTTTTCATCCTCCTTCTGAACTTCATGCAAAACTCTGTCATAGGAGGCTGTCTTTGTGAGTTTTGTTTGCTGAATCCTTGGATCTTCCTTCTGAGAAGCACGCTGGATTTTATCAGCTGAGGGTGTCTTGACAAGTTTTCCCTGCTTAGGTTTTGCATCTTCCTTTTGAATTCCTTGCTGGATTTTATCAGCTGACAATGTTTTTTCCAATCTCCCCTGCTGAAGTTTTGGAGCTTCCTTCTGAACGCCTGGTTCTTCTTTCGGCTTTGCTACTGCTGGAGTAGGCGGTGTGGAAGTCTTCTGAGGGGAATGTGAGACAGCAGGAATAGGCTGTTTTTGAGGAGAAGCAGGTGTTTTGGATGCTGGTTGTGGAGGGCCTGTTTTCGGAAGTGGCACCTTGCCCATATCTCCAAGCTGTCCTGACATTGCCCTTTGGGTCTGGCAGTTTAAGCACAGCCATTCCTGCACCTGTGACACAACAAACATAGGAAGTTACTTATTTGAAAAGGAACAATAAAATCATACAGTGTTTTCAGCAGATACAGTTGAATTCTTTGAATCTGAATGCTATTCATACTGGTAATTTATTTCCTTTCTTTCCTGCTCTTGCAGGAAGATCCATAACACAATCCCGGAGCATGTCAGGTTCCAGAAAGCCAAGATGAACAACTATAAAAACACTGTGAAAACTAAGAGCAACGACATTTTCCTAAAGTATTGATGACCTGTATGTACAAAGTTTGCTTATATATCTCTAACATATTTCTTTCTAAAGCCTCTATAATCTATCAATAGGTCCCTCTAATTTTGTAAACCTGAGTAAAAGGGGACCAACTGGCACTCATGG
The DNA here is from genome assembly GCA_036630365.1 of Acanthiza pusilla. Classification (NCBI taxonomy): domain Eukaryota; kingdom Metazoa; phylum Chordata; class Aves; order Passeriformes; family Acanthizidae; genus Acanthiza; species Acanthiza pusilla. Next base: position 44,069,636 of record JAXCHO010000079.1, read on the forward strand.
CTCTCTGTGATTCTCTTCAGAAATCACCTTCCCCTCTTGAACTTGTGCGTATATTTATCGGTGTACAAATTTAATATGGATGTAACTCAACAGGAAGATCACCTCTCTGCTCGCTTTACTGCTAAATCACTGCTGCACATTGGCTCCTTTTACTTTTCTTCCCAGAAAATCAGAAAAAGGACAAGTGCTTCTGTGTAAAAGATCTCGTTGCCAGTTGCCTAGCTACTACATGAGAGGAGTAATCACACCCTTTCCAATGGGATTTGGTTTATAGCTCCTTTAAAACAGAAGAAAAAAAAATTAAACACAGAGGCACTGAAAAGGAAAGAAAAAACCCAGACTCTTCTTGATACTAGAATAGCTAATGAGTGCAAAATGAGTTTCACTGGTGGATAAGAGGTGTCTGCTGTACATTAAAATCTGCATTTAAAAATAGCTGATCAACTATTTTTACAAGTGATATATAAATTACAAGAAACACAGCTGATTTGACAAAAATCTTAAGTAAGAAAAGCATATATGGCCTAGTTTTATGGAAATGCAACTAAGGAGAGGCTACTAATGCATAAAATTGCCTGGCAAATTTTGTTTCAGGCATAAGCAAAGCATACCTTTTCATTCAGGTCATCAAACAATTACCTTGTATAATTATACTTTTATAGAAATGACCAAACTAGTGAGTCCTAGTAACTGACGCAAAAAATATTTATTAATAGTACCTGATAATATTGTCCTGATAAATGCAGTTTATCAGCTGTCTCCCCTAAAAGTTACTATATCCTTTGCAACTCCAAACTGAATGTGGCTCTGTATCAGACTATTAAATATAATTTAGGTGTAGTTTTTCTGTTGAAAAAAGAATTAAAACATAATCCCCCCAGGATTACGTCCTGTACTATCTTCCTCCATAGGAATTAGAGTGTTCCAACTACACATAATTTGTTTGGGAAGCACTAATTAAGAAATGCAAATAAAAACTTTTATTTTAATGTATGTGCAAAATACAACTCTGTTTTCTTGCAAATATTTTTCTTAGATGGGGTTATCTGGAATTCTTACAATAGTTTCTTTTCCTAGAAAACTGTATTGGAAGCTATAAATATGTTGTATACTTTCATAAACTTAAAATAGAAGCAATGCTCCTGGAAACAAATTTGCCCCACAGAAAATCGTGATATTATTACTATGAGTCTGCAGTGGACTAAATATATTAGATAACATTTAGTATAAATAGACTACTAAAAAAGATCTAATTTCATAATAGCTTTGATTTTTTTCTTATAAAGTTTGTGAAGACCAATATATAAAATTGATGAAATAATCATCAAAGATTTTTTTTTTTTAATTATTGGAGGCCCCAAAAGATTTTAAACCCACAAAAATGGGGGCAGGTTTTGCCTTTCCTGTTCAACCTGAAAAATGCTCATTCTGCAATGTAAGCAGAAATAATGCCATTATTATTTGTGCTAGTTTAGCTTCTGTCAGCAGAGAGCATGAGAATAGGACAGTACTTAAATGCATTAAGCTTCTCAGAAGCTAGCCTTAGCCACCTTTAATTACATAAAAACATAATGAAGTGGCTTCTGCCATGAAATAATCCATGGTTCAAAAGATTACTGCTATATAAATATTCTTTATGAACTTGTTAATTTTTATTTTAAATTCACATGTCCTTTTTGCAGTACCATTTGTTTGGCCTATTTTATTTTTATTTCCTTATATCCATATCTAGTTTCTAGGGTCTCTGTGTTTGTTTATTTTCTTTCTAGGTTTGGCTGTTCATCTACACTTGGCTCTTCTCCTAGCACTGCTGATTATGTAGATCCCATTTAGAACCTCTCAGCTGCAGTCCCCTCACTGCTCATGTACTTGCTCCTTCTGAGATTCGTGGTCACTCCCCTTTCCCCCATTTAAATCCTTCACAGACTCAGTTCTTTGAACTGCCTATACAACTTCAGCAACTTTAGCAACAGTATTAAGTGTTTAAACCCCAAAAGAGTTACCAAGTCATTGTTTTCATTGCTCACTGTCCCTGTTTAGTGCCTGTTCCCTGGAGCAAATTTCTGCAACTCAAGGACTATGCTTTGTGCTGAGCACATGGTAGAACAAATCTCTTAAAAATAAAAATAATGACAATTAACAAGAGGAAAGGAGCATGATGATGAGCAGATTGGCAAACTACACTAAATTTTGTCAAAAGATGGAACTGCCAGTCTTGCCTCCCTGCCGTACTAATGAATGTGATCGTAGAGAAATGACCTGGAATTGTCCTGATATCCAGTGACTTAATGAACCTTGCTATTGTCCTCTTGGACTTTTTCTATATTTGCATCTATTTACCACTTTATTTTTCAATGCTGCAGTATAGGCATTGCAAATACTACTGCCAAAGTTATGTGTTTCATACAATGTGGTTATTCGATCACAAAAGAGCCTACAAAAATCTTCTAATAGCACCAGGCCTCTAGCTCCTGGATTCTCTGTCAGAATGGCTCTCTGTAAAATCAAATTTTGTACCATGAAGTCATATGCCTCAGTTTTAGACTTGTCTTTTCCTCAGTTAACCTCATGCCCTGAATGCAAGTTTCTCCCTAAGGCTATCTCTTCAGTTAGCCTGTCAACCCGAATTTATTAGGACTTGGGAAATGGACATCATCTTCTTTTAGCAGTCTTCACTAGATAAATCTTCTTAGCTCTTTACAGAATTCTTCACACCCTTTGGTTCCTGAATTGGAAGTAGACACTGTGATTGGCACTACAAGTAATACGAGTGCATTAATACTCTGAATCCATGGCTCTCTCCCGATGTTTTCAGCAACCCTTACAACTCCATATTGCTGGACAGAGCAAAGTTGCTCTGTCACAATGTTCTCCTTACTCAGTTTTGTAATAAATGTCATTATGAAAAGGGCATGTATCTATTATTCATTGTGAATGTCTGTTTTTCAGTCATCAAGCAAGAGCTCTGCCCAGCTTGTTACAGAATGGCCCTTTCTGCAAACAAAAGGAGTGAAGGAACTCTTGAAAGGCTCAGCTCAGAGGTACAGGTGTCTGATTCAAGGCCAAGGCTGGTACAGCACAGCTGAGAGTCCTCAACTCAGTTTTACTGAGAAAAAGGCTGTTAAGATATGAGACGGTATTTTAGACAAAGGCAGGTGATGTAAGAAAATTTAAAAATAAATAAAATTTAAAAAAAGAAATAAAGTAAAACTATATAGTGTCACAGGGAAAAGAATTCAGGAAAAAAAAATACTGACATGAAAAGGTACAAAGCCAAAAGGAAAATACAGAAAAGTGGAAGGTAACAAGCCAGCAAGAGTGAAGGATGGCTGGTTATGTTCCAGGCAGCTGGAGAAGCTGATGCTTCTTGACCTGGCTGGTGACTGCGTGTCCAACAGACATGATCCAAGAGCCTCACTGAGGTGGTGAGAATGTTAATATTAAAAACTCTTCATTGGTATCTGTCTGCTTTGTGCACTCATCCACAAATCACTCTGTACTCCTCAAGTCTATACATTTTCCTTGCTGTGTCCCTCTGCTGTGGTGGACATTGCCTGCATGAAATGCGGAGAGAGAAGGCTACATTCCAATCTAGAATGGGAATGCTGGCCTCAGCATTTCTTTGGGGTATGTGATCTACAAATTCAAACCCCACACAAACTAAGGACTCAGTTCTCATACCTCTAGGAGAAATACTCAAATTGCTAGACCTACAAATAAAAAAGTTACCACCTATGTCACATAAATTGATAAACATAAATGTTTAGAGCATGACAACCAAATCAGACTGTAGATCTGGCAGAAGAAAAAACTACAAAAATAAAACACTAAAATCCCACATTTTCTCTATCCAAAGAGTGTTAGGCAGGCAGGAAATAACTGTCTAAAAGCAGCCAGTTTGGCAGAGACAGGGTCAACAGTGAAGCCTTTATGGCATCCAGAATTAGAAAAAATGCAGAAAGATTTTCACAGATACAGTGCCTGTGGAGGTCACAGGCAGTTTCCCAGGCTCATTCTCCTGAATTTACACATCAATTTTGTCTAAAATGTCACTTAGGAACTTAAACTTATTTTTGGATTTCACTCCAAGTGGAGAAATGATGTGCAAACAAATACTTAGTCAGATGGCTGATTTTTTGAGAAAAGGTTAGAAAAATGTGGTTAATTTAACCTTGGGAAACGAATCCCAGAAATCTGACTTATATAGGAGAAAAGGTATACTGGCTGCAAACCAAATGGATGTTAACTGTCCATGGAGAAATTTAGCTTTGAAATTAGAAGACCTTCCTTGCCATTAGTAATTTGAAGTTTGGGGGATGATACAACAGGAGTGTGGTTCACAGAAAACCAGTTAATTTCAATACATGATGTGATTGCCAACAAAATCACTCGACTCAGGAAATCCTAACAGTTTGAAAAACTGAATTTTTGTGATAGTACTCATGAGCAGAATGAATTATATTAATAGCATTAAGTAGATTCTCAGAATTTAGTTGACTTTAAATATCAAGGTATCTTTTAGCCACAAAAGAGAGATCATCGAAATCCCCAAAACCTGGTTCAGATGAATTTAAAGCATCAAATTTAAAAAAAAAAAAAAGAAACCTAATAAAAATCCCTGCAGTATAAAAAAGTTTGTCAACAGAAGGAGGAAGGGATTATCTTTTTAGTCTAAGAATGCTTTCTTTATTTGCTAAAGTTGCAATCAAGATGAGATTGTTATCTGAACAATGCAAAACAAAATACCATATTTTAGCTTTTCCTCAAATAGTTTCAGTATGTGATTGAGGAAGACCAATTTATCTCAGCCTCCCATTATTGTTACTAATTGTTAAGTTTGCTTTTAAGCCATCACGACTATGAAATAAGTTATTTTCAATGAGCTCTTTTTCTTCCACACCAAGTGAGAAAGGAAGAGAGTTGTAAATACTGCAGCAGATTACCAGAAAAGGGCAGAGGAATCAGTGTTTCTCCCACGTGTCAGGAATTATCTGCTCCTCAACTTTAGTAGGGTTGGGGTTGCTGAATATTTCACTCAATTATGTAAAGAAGAAATACAGAATATGACAACACAAAGATGACCTACTTCTTCAAGTGATGACAATTCTGAAATGGGTATACCCTTACTTATTTCAAGATACCTCTTAGCACCTTCAGAAAAAGCTCAAATTTTGTGTATTTTCCGCAACTGCTCTGTTGTATGGGAATTTTTATTTTAGCAATTAAATTTAATAGATAATGGGATTTTTATGTGTATCGTGTTTGTGTATACTTTAATTTCCCTTAGCTATTTTGCTGAAGTCCCCTCGAGGCTTAGAATTATGCTGTCAATGCCCAAAAACGTACCCCGAGTGTATATATACAGCATCATAGATGCGAAAGAATCAAAGCTGTGGAAAAATAACTGTTTTTTTATCGAGGAGGGGGGAACATCATTGTATTTGTTTTTACTCTGCATCTAACTGCACTCTAATATGCTTGTTGCTTTTTTTCATGCATCATTATAACAAGATGACTAAAAGTCCTCCTTTGTATTGAGAGGTTTTGCTGCAGGGGTTCTGCTGCCCAAAACAAAGGCATGGCCCTTCCTCCTCAGTCTTGCACAGAGAAATTCCCATCAAGCTCTTTACTACCCCTAGTGAACACTTCTGTTACCCCGGCAAAAAACAACCCCAGTGAAGGAAAAAACAATAAAGTGGATATGGGCATAATTTAAAGGTGAATCTTTTGTTTATTAAACTTCCAAGATATTTTTTAATATTGATTTTTACAATCAAATACACATGAAAATCAGCTTTCTGTCCTTACACATCAATACCATATAATCTTCTTATTAAGCAGTCTTCTGATCTACAAAGTCCATCTCAGAATGGCTTCAGTATTATTTTGGTATCTCATTTCACTCACTGCAGATAGAGAATTTACTTGCAGGATAAGAAGATAATAGTTACATTCATAAACATATTTCAGTGTATATCTAATAATCAGAGTCAGATAAAAATTGTTGCAATGACATTCTCTTTCATAGGTTCTTTTAAGGAGATTCCCAATTAGATGACTAAAACAATTTCAGTTTGCTCACATACGTGAGAAATGACCACGCTGTTGTGCATTAATTAATAGCAGCCTAGGACCTCTATTTATGCTATTCTTAACTCGCTTTGATAGAATTTTAGTTCTTAAAGATCTCTGTAGCTCATATAGACCAAAGAAATCCAAGGCTGTGTTAGTGACTGAAGTAATAATTTTATGGTAAAAATACAGTTTTATTAAATAATTATTTTATAAACCAATTTAGTTTAGCTTTAAAAATGTTAGGCTATTGTAATCCTTCTTGGCTATATGTAGATGTTGAGAAGCCTCACTATTCTACTTTGTACCCTTTATTACAACAGTCTCAAAGAATAACTCTTTTCTGTGCCTTCTAGCAGCTGAATCACAATTCCCCACACAACTGGTCGGCAGAATACGTGAGTATTCCCATTCCATCATTGCTATTATTTGTTCTGAACTGACAAAATGTCTAGTGTCACAGATGGCACTAAAACAACAAACACCACCATCCCCTGAAGAATTTGTGGTCTATTCAATTCTGTGTTCAATGCTGACCTTTTACAGACAGTCTAGAGAAAATTGTTTTTCTTCAAAAACTGGGACTTAGCTATGGAACTACATTCTGTAGCAAAAAGGAGAACTGTTCTTTTTATTACACCGCACAATATATATTTAGTTATAAACTAGAAATGCAACCTTTCTATCTGAACCTTAATAGATCACATACATAACCACCTTAACCATTCTGTCTAAAAACAATCTATTGTCATCATCCCCAACAGAAATACAGAGAAATTGAAATGCATCATTGCTCTGAAAATTCATTTTGCACTTTGTTTGCTCTTGCAAATCAGGTAATCCTAAAACTAACATGCGCAGTTCACTCCAAAAACATGCTTTGCAAAACCAAAATCTCTGCTAAGACAGATTGAAATGTGCTGTCCTTTGGCCCTATTTTCTCTATTAGTGTATTGATAATATTGATAGTTCATTTTATAAAGAGGGTTCTGTGTGTTCCAAGTGAAATGGTATGGAGAAAGACATAAATACTTAAAGAATAAAAGGTGATTTTTTCCCCCCACTCCTAGCTCCTTTCAGTCTCACCTAACCTAAATTTTAAATACTTAACTGAGGAGCTAAAGTTAAGACCTGGCTACTCAAATTCACTCAGCAGGCTTTGGGATGTTGTCTCCAGGTATGTGTTTGCTGTATGACTATTGTACCTATTCCTGATTAGGGAGGGGGCCTGCAGCAAACTGTGCTCCACAGAAACCTCACTCTAAGGATGAATTTGAGATTTGCTCAGAGCCTACACTAAAGTCCAAAGATAAACCTTTTTTTTAAAAATAGTAGGCTGAAGAAGGGACTGAAATCTGTAATCTGATACTTAAATAAATGGTCTGATTTTTGAAAGCTTTAAGTACCTGAAGACACTTCCACTGACTCCCACTTTTCAGTACATCTCTTCTGTTTGAATCTTTTTAATCAGGACCACAGTGTACATATCTCTTCTATCACTTATGTTTGTTTTATATGGCTTTATAATTTCAGTTTATTAGCAATGATTTATATGTAATGTTTTCTTTCAGTGTCATGTGAATGATATCTGAATCCTTTAGGTGCCTGAAAATGAGGGGGACAGACAAAGAAACAAGCAGACAAAAAAAAAAGGGTGATAATTCATAGTCAAGGAAACACACTATTCTTAAGGAAGAGACCACAGATTCTGCAGAAAGCAAAGGAAAGTCTCTTACCTGGCTTTGGAAAATTATATTAATTATTGGCTACAGACACAGTAAGAAGTTTGCATGTAACCATTTTCTGATACACTGGCAGCTGCCATGGCAGTAAAGAGATAAAAGAAGTAAACAAAGGAAACAGATATGACATCTGTGCAGAATGACCATGACTTTGTGTGATATGGTATGCACTGAGAAGCACACACTTCCAGCAAATTCCTGAGCCCTTCCGCATGGACATTTCTCCTAAACACCCAAAACGAGGAGGTGCAAACCACACTTACCTCCCTGCCATGGGAGGTTCAGAGGGTGCAGAGATGGCAGAGCACCACAGCACAGAAATAGTCACTTCCTGGTTTTGCAACACATGGGGCAGAAAAACACTTTATCATTAGGTGTGGCCATTTTCACTGATAAGAGACAAGTTCCCAAGCTTGGAGGCAATGCAGTCCAAAGTCTAGGGCAAGGTAAGAGAGAGGTGAGGTGCAGGTGCAAAAGGGAAAACCCAAGCTTTTTAGTCTCTTGGCTTCATCCTCCTTTGAGGCTTTTGCTGATCAGGCCTCAGGAAGAATGTGGTGACACGTTTTAAGTCACAGTAATCTTTTCTGTAAGTCCTGCTCATTGTTTTGACCTTGCCCTTTCCTGCCTACAATTCTGCCCTTGTGCCACCACATGATAGAAAATACTGGAACGATTGTCTTAAAAAGGAATATGCCATTTATTCAGTAAGAAAAACCGGACAAAAATTTTAACTCAAAAAAGGGGAGCATGCTGTGTTCTCCGATAGTTTGGCAAATATGTACAAGAATGAAAAATAAAACACTTTTCTTGGAAAACTTCAGACCAATATTCATTAAAAATTCTCATCAATATTTCTTACAGAAACATGAGTGCAATCTGTTTAAAAGTAGAACATACTGTGATGCTACAGTATGACTTAAAGCAGATGTTTTCTTGGTGTTTAATGTGCAAATAAATCCTATATACCCCAGCAATTACACATAATAAGCTTGAGTTTACTTTCAGGAGAAACCATAAAATTATACAAAGAAAATGCCAAATAATCTAAACCCATGTAAGTCTGTCCAAAACTAAAGTACTTCTAACACTCAATCTAAATATTAAATATAAGAGGAAAAGACAGGTTTTAACTACTGGGGAAAAAAAAAAACGATGAAATACAGGGAGTTTGTTTTTCTGGGTCTTTAGTGTCAATAAATCTGTCATAGCTCCTTGGAAGTAAGGGCAAGGCCCCAAAATATTGAATTTAACTGTGTGTTCCATTTCCCAATGGACTTGCAATGCAAGTAATAGACACGTTATTCTTGAAATTTATTTATTTTACCCTTCTCAAATTAAGTTTTCACATGTCTCAGAATACACACAGTACTGCTTTAGTGACTGTAAAGTGGGAGAAAAACCCTACACAGATAGCAAAAAAAGAGGTGCCTCGAAAATTATCTCCTTGCATTCCTTAGTTGCACTTTCACTACTTTTTGCTGTCTTCAGAAGGAACAAGAATCATCTCAAAGCACCTAGTCAGCTCATGTTTAATACTAATTACACAATTACTTATATAGTTTAGCTGATTCAGAATTTCCCTTTGATGAGAAGACAGAGGATCCTTCCATGCATCATCAGAAATTTTTCATGAATAGGTAAAATCCATAATTCTAAACTCATATTTGCATGAGTGATACACAGACATCCAGACACATACCCATGAATGCAGCACACAGGAAGCCAAACAAACTGACTCACTACATTCATGGAACTTAGGGGGGGCATTATTCTCAACAGATTTGACTATTTAATGCCAAAATCCTTCTAGTTTCACCAAGAGTTTTCCATTCTTAACCTTTTACCATTTCTTAGAAAGATAACCAAATCTATGGGGAGGGGGAACTTCTCAAACTTGAAAGATTATTGTTCCACTAGTTGCTTTTTCCATTGAATTTTTTTGCGTGTTGACTCTTAGATGGCATAAAAATAAAAAAAAATATAAAAAGCTAGTGAAAATATGAATTTTAATCATATGTGTCTTTCCAAAGAATCATATTAAAACTTTAAAAATATAATCTTTAAAGGAAGTGATGCAAGAAAAGATGCATGTGATACAAGCTCAGCACTTTCCCACAACATGTAGCTGAAATGTAAATGGATAGTATACTCACAGTCCCTTTTGGCAACGAGCATCATTGTGATGAAAATAGCTTGCGTTTTAAACTACATAAAACTCTACAACAATAAAGCTAAAAATATAATGAATATGGCTCTACTTACTTTGAAATCACACATTTTCTATTTCCATTTTTTAATTATTATTATACATAATATACTCATACTTAATAGCTTTGTACCTTATGTCAGATTTGACAAACCTTATTCTTGTGGTTAATATTTGTATTATTCTTATTGACATTCTGTACAATGTCAGCAGAAACTGCATGGAAGCTTAATTTTTATCTTGAAAGCATGGCCTGTCTTGAACCATGTTTTAAAAGGGTATTTGATGCTACAATGTCCTTAGTAAAATTTTTAGATAAACTAAAAATTTTTTAAGAGTTTTAGAAATTTTTTAAAATACTTTTAATATAAAGTGTTACTGGGTTCTAAAGTTAACTGCCCTTTTTACTCTGTCATTTCAGAAGCAAGCCATCCTCTTACTTTAGTTCTACACACAAAATATTAACATCTGTCACACAAGCAAACAAAAATTTTAATTCTACAAACCTTGAAGTGAATTCTATATTTTTATCCCTTATTAAAAAACTCAAAATGGCAAAAAATAACATAAATAGTAAATAAACAAATAAGAGCAACATTCATTTCAAGTTTTATATTGTCAAATGTGTTGCTGTTATTCAAAATAGACTGACTTTATTTTCTCATTAAAAGTCAATTTTCAAGTCTTAATTTTGAAGCATTTGCTCAATCCTTGAAACATTCTTTTAAAGAACCTGTTTACATCATAGATGACATGATCCAATCCTCAGGCTTCCAGGATGAGTGATACTAATGTCAGCTTCTAATTAATTTAATTGTATCTTCCCTTATAAGTCAAGAACAAACATCTGGAGATAAAAATGACAAAGAAGTCAATAGCTCTCAGTGATTTGATGAAAAGTGAAAAGTAAAAACAGAAAACAAAAAACAAAAAACAAAACCTCCCGTTAACCTATCCCAAAGCCCAAAACTTCCTCCTTCATAACTTTTTCTATTTTCTGTTTCTTTTTCAAACTACTTTCTTTCTTCCTTTCTTGTCTGTAGTCATAAGGGGAATGGGAGAGGGGAAGAGAAAAAAAAAAAAGAGATGGAAAAGTAGCTGAACAGCATTTCTTTTTCCTGGAAAAAATTGTTAATGAAAAATTGTGTTCATCTTTTTTCTCTAGGCTATGAAAGCCCACATTTGGCCAATGGAATTCTGATGATTAAAGTAAACTGAGGGTCTCACCCAGGTAGCACCTCCACTTTTCTGTGCCACAATCTTGAACAAAAATGTAATACCACCTTTATTGTTCTTTTATTCTTCTTCAAAGACAGATTCACAGTTTTCTGCTATTTATAACCTCTCCACACACCTCAGGATACTCATATGAGTATCTAAACCCAATGAAATAACATTTAACAAAAACCGAAAAACAAACAAAACAAAAACAAAACAAAAAAACCCAAAAAACCCCACAAACAAAAAACCAACCAACCAACCAAGCAAATAAAACAAACAAACAAAAAAACCCCAAACAAAAACCCAAGCAAACAACAACAACAACAAAACCCAGCAAAAAACACAACTCCAAAACCAAACAGTGGAATGGATTTGTTGGTGATCTGTAAAGCTCCTCATTCTTCTAAAATTATCACTATTTTTAGAAAAAACATCCCCCAAAGAAATGAAAAAAAATTAAACCAATCAAACAATCAAACAACCACACCCAAAACAACCAAATAAACATACCTACCAACACTGTCAAAAAAACCCAAAAAAACCCCAAAACCAAACCAAAGCAAAAAACCATAACAGCCTTTTGGTAAAACCATCCAAAATAATTTTTTAGTTCTTGTTTTTGTGGCACCTGCACAATTTAACTGCTTTATTCTCACCTCAAATTCATAATTTATAAAACCAGGATATAATTTGGTTTTATCTTCTAAAGAAAGATATCCCTAGAATAGAAACTTACTCATATTTTTATGCAAGTACATAGCTTAAATTAGGAATTCTCATTTACATTCTATTTTTTTAAAATCATATATATCATGTAAGCCAATTCTTAAAAAAACCAACCCTTTTAGCAAAATAGGCATCTGCTTCAGGAAAAACAAAAAAATCAATTATACTATAATTTCATAGAAATTTTAAATAACCTCAGAAAGGAAGAGCCTTTGTCAACACAGGTTATGGAGAGCTGCAGATATAAATGCATAAAGAGTGTATTACAGAGATCATAACTGCAGATGTATGGCACAGAGAATTCAAATTACATCCTCAAACACAACAGAAATTATAATATCTCTATTATAGTCCATGTAATCAATTCCCAAGCCTTTGACACTAGAATAATATGCAGTGCTTGTAAAATGAACCATTTATGGAGCTCTCTTGAAAAAAATATCTCTAGGCAATGAAGTGGAAAGTTCACGTCTGTCTTCAAGGGCAGAACTGGAAGCAGATTCCAGTGTGCAGAAGTGAATTTTTTTGTACACCAAAGCACTTAAAATTATGTTCTCCAATCATCTGCATTTAACATAAACCCAGTATTTCAGAAATAATATTTTTTTCTTTAAAGATGGCAGTTGGATGTAATCATTTTAATTACTGAGCAAAAACAAGTAAGCAGACTTTTTTTAAAAAAAGTTTGAGTTTCTACTGCTATGTTTTCAGATACGATGTAGTATAAATGCTGAATTGTGTAAACCAATTAAAAAAAAAATTAGTTGCAAGAGAAAAGTGTTTCTATTATACTGGTATCTGTCAAAAAAAAAAAAAAAAAGTGCAAAAACTAATTCAGCTGACTATTTGTTCCATAGTGATGTCTGGGAAGTGAAACCATACTCAAAATGCCTACCTAGATTCATAACATTTGCCACTCTTGAGTTTTTGTAAGAGATCTTATTGTTTGAACGTTTACCTGTGTAATGAATCTGACAGATTCATTTTATCTTGGTCCATTCATTTATTAAGATTTTGCTTCAATCTCCCTGATTATGCTACATTGGCACTTAGAAAAAACATTATCCTTTAATGCTTCATTAGCTACTTTTCTGTCATAGTTAAAAATGTACATTACAACTATAATGTATTATAGTAAATCTGTAGCTCACTCAGATAGCACCAGCTCTTTTCAGTTCTCCCTTTCTAACAGAGTATTTGTCCAATAAATTCTTCATGGGACATTGCGTCTTACAGAACTAATTCATTGATGGTGCATAATATTGCCAAAATGTTCCTTAGAAATGACTTATGGGAATTGTATTGCTGTCAATAATCATTAATGAATTTAATTGACAATGGTGATCATGCAAGTATGAAAACAAAGCAATATCTGCCACAAAACTGAGTATTTTATGACAAAAGTTTATCTAGGTAATTGCAGAATAAAGGTTTGCCAAATAATTGCAGACAAAAGTTTATCTAGGTAATTGCTGAACACATGAAGACAGAGAAAACGTAAGTCTGGTTTTGTCTGGTTTTACATAAAAGCATTTCCTGAATTCAATCAACAAACCACATAAACTGATTTAAAAAGCAGACACACAAATAAAAGTAGGAAATGGTTTAAGAGTTTAACAAAAACCGAGTAAACCAGCAAAACTACAAAAGTTGAGGAAAACAGACCGTACCACCGTGAAAGGATGAGAGCTCACAAAGAGGCATCACTGAGACCTGGGGAACCCAATGCTGGAGGAAGAAGCACAACAAAACCCAGAGGACTCATGTAGCTCCAATTTTGAAAAGAACATGTTTTACTCTCATTCCATCAATAATGATCCTTCTCAGAAAAAAATGAACATTTAAAAAAGAGGAAATGAGTGTTGCTCTATTTATCATGATTTGGTAACTACTTCGTGTTACATAACAGCAGTAAGTATGGTAAAAACACACTTAAAGAAAAATGCTTATCTGTAGGACTGGCTCATCTGCCTTTAGAGCTTCCTCTCTAAAACCTGCTGAACTCTAGAAAGTTGTATGTTTGCTAGTTTGATTTGAAAATCATGTCATTGTGGATGTACTGTACAAGGTTTCTGTCTGCCAAAGCAGGGGTTGAAAAAGGATCACAGAATCACGGAAGTCCAAATATAATTTTTTAAGAGCTTCTTAATATGAATCTGTTTTAATCAATATGTCAGAAAAGGAAACCATTTTGTCAAAAGGACTATCTGCATGCTTGATAGAGTATTTTGTGTAATCACTTAGGAAATAAACTGAGTTTTCACTGAATTTCTAGAATTTCTGGGGATAAGAAAATATGTCATACTCAGTGTAATAAAAAGACTATAAGTAGATAAAAGACAAAAATGAAGTTCTAGAAATTATTAGAAGTCATATTAAATATAATGAGGCATTTCAAACTCAAGCTACTTTTCTAAAATCCCACTCAATAATGTGAATGCAGTTTATATTTGCTGCCCCAAACCACCCACCACCCTCCTAAAGCTGACCCAGATTGATTCTACTTGGTTTAAACTCTCTATGCTTAGCTGGAAAGTGTCATAACCTTACTTTTTTTTTTTTTTACAACAATGAAAGGCATAAAATATTTTTAAAATGTCTTGTGAAAAAACTGCACGACCACATTACATTTTTATAATCTGCGCATATTTTTAATGAGCCACTTAGAAACAGCTAAGGGGGAAAAAAACCAAAAAAAATGCTGTAGAATGACCAGACTAAGAGAACCTGGAAAATGCCATTTGAGGGCAACAGAGAGATTGCATTTTAGGAAGCTCAGAGAAGTGGTACATATTTTATGCTACTTTCCATTCTCATTACAGCTTGATGATTTTCACCAGAAAAAAAAAGAAGTTTGTGATATTTTCTGTTCTCATTACAACCTATGTGACAAGAACACATTATGAATTTGCCATTTTCTATCCCTTCTACAACCATTTTTACAAGAATAAATTATGCCAGCATTCATGGCTGACAGTTTATCACTCTGAGCACTAGATCCACCAGATAGATAGCAGTATCTGGTTTTAATCTCACATTTACCTGGTGAGATGTACAAGTGTCTTCAGTAAAACTGAGACCTTTGTCAATTTATGCAAATGTCATGTCAGATATAAGTAAACATGAGGCTAATCTATAGAGTTCAGATGCAAAAAAACCCCAGGGAATCTAGTGCCACAAAAGGTGTAAATAAATATTTCTCTCTCTTTAGCTTTTCTGTCTGATCTAGGCTATTTATTATAAGATTGACTCAGTTTCTACAGACCTATTTTATGTTTTTTAAAATATTATTCCTTTTTCAGACTCCACCATTCTTTCTTCTGTCCTGCACAGATGATGACATGCTGTGTTTAGACGCTTTGCTCATTTCGAGATGTCAGAGTCCTGCTTAGACTTTAATTCACAATGCTCATAAGAAAAAGAATTATTACAGCATTCCATGGAATTGTCAAAATGTAATTGGAGAAGTTATGATTTATTTTAGACAGTTTAGTGAACCAGACACAAGCTCAGCAATTGACCATTGGTTTAGTGTCTGTATTTCCTCTTGCTCCCTGCTCACATTAATTTTGAGGAAATACAATTTTATATTTGTAGAAAAGAAAATATCCCAAAAGTTTGATGATAAATGTTATAAACTCCAGCTTTCTATGATATTCCAGAAAAGTATCAAAAAAGAATGTATAGATCACTTCTCATCTATGAATATGACTCTTACTAAGGCCTTTTAAAATTCTGCATAGGGACAATGTGCCCATTCTAAATATCAGCATTAAAAAAATACATTGCACCAACTCCAGTTGACTTGCTAAAAATGTTGTAATACAATCATTATTTCCCCCCCAAAAGATCTCTGAATGATAAAATCTTTCCAGTCTTGATGTAGCAAAAAGCATTTTCTGACTTACACAATACACATCTAGAAGAGATGCATAGTGGTGACTGTTGTAACATTCAAAAACTCTTAATGTATTTCAATGTACATCAAAAATTGCCATTGGGAAAAAATACCAATAAATCCTGACAGGAACCTTGAGGTTATGTGTTTCCCATAAAACATCTCTGAACTGTTAAAGACTCATTGTGATTTAAGGGTGGTCTATTGAAGACGACGTAAAATTTAGATACAAAATGTTGCAAGGTAATCAAATTTTTCCTGTGCAGAGCCTGTGAAAAAAAGAAGGATTAACTATTCCTTGAATATAGCATATTGAATATGCTATGCATATAGCATATATATGAATATATTCCTTGAATTAACTAAAGTTAATCAGATCTCTTCATCCCACAGTGGCTAAAGAGAATATTGTACATGCCTTGTGTGGGGGTATATATGTTTGTTTACCTGAAAATTTTAAGCTTCCAGGTCTGTAGTCTACTAGTATTCACCACACATCCTTGATAGAAAAATGAAATATTTTAATTTAATACCTGGACTCAACATAATCTTAATTGGAATCAACTCAATTTTATAAGTAGTTAATTTGGAAGATCCCAACTTAGTAGTGAATAAAAAAGACGATGGAAAAAAAATTGAAAGTGCTAGGACAACTTTTGAAGGCTGTTCAGCCTCTCTCCTGTAAAATACAAAAAAGAACAAAGAACAACAGAACTAAAGCTATCTCTCCCTCTTCAAGTATAGAAATGCCATCTGAGGTAAAAGAGAACAGATGTCAGTGGGACATTAATCTTATCTCACTTGAAACACCTGACAATATACCTGAGCTAGGTACAACCAACTTTACAGGATATGAAAGAAGCATGCCTCTCACAAACACAAGTCATTGTCTTATTTATCTGTTTTAAACTTTAATACAACACAGGCCTAAAACATTTTAAGAGAGAAAATTAGATGTTAACTCTGTACCTTGCTTAGCCATTACAGCATTTCCTCTGAAGGTAAGAGTTGTGCTGTTTTGTGCCATTAGTCTCCCTAATGGGCAGGGCTCCATGGCCATATCAAACAGTACTATTCCATTAAATATTTCAATGTATTCAGGAGAAATCAATGTTTTAAAAGACACTGAAGGGAATATTTTTATTTGACCAGCCTCAGCACTGTAGGTGCAAAAAAAACCAAACCCGGGCAGATTCTTCCTTCTAATTAAAGAATAGAGTTTAATTCTGAATGAACACTATGAATGAGTTCACTCATATTACATTTGATGCAAATTAATGATAAGCTCTGAAATATAGCATAGATTATTTGCATTACCAATCTAGTCTCAAAATGTAGATTGGTCATTATTACAATTTTCAAATTCGTATTTAATTGTAAGTTCTTGTACTTCCATATTGTTCAATGTTGTTTAATTCTGCAATTTTCTCTTATGAACAACTTTTTGCAATGAATTACAAGCTATTTTTTTGTCTGAGGGAGCTTTTCCGTGATTCTCTGACTCCATTTTCATGCAAGATCTGTAAGTGAGAATCTTTATTAAGTTCATTATTTTAGACATCTGTACTGAAAAGGATCAGAATGTTGCAATTGGCTCTTATTATAATAACCACTATTTGAAATCAGGATTTGGATTCTGTGGACTTAATTTATCTCTAGCATATGTAAATTTAAGTTCAATTCTGGAATATAATGACATGAAGAGAGAAGTTCCAAACGTAAAATACAAACCATGTTGCTTAGTTTAGCGCTCTAATACATGATAGTATAGAAGAAATTCTAGACTTAACTTGCACAGTTAGAGTTTCTGTTAGAAGTAAATTCTGCTGTTCAGAAAAAAAGCCCCTAAACAACCCATACAAACCAGACAAAGAAATACCCCCAAATAAAGAAAACAACCAACTAAAAAAAGCAACAACAAAAAAACAAATGCAACCTCCCCTCCAAAAAAAAAAAAAAACAACCAAAAAAACCCCAAACCCAAACCAAAAGAAAAAAAAAAATCCAAACCAACAACACAATAAACCCCCCCAAAAAACCCAGGCAAACAAAAAACTGCAAAAAACAGCCCACGACCAAAACCAACCCACAATGAAGAAGAATAAAGATGACAACCTTGGCTACCTGCCTGGATAAATACACAACAGGTAGAGGAATTCTTCAGTAATATCTACACGTAATTTGGAAACCCTGTCGACTACGAACAGTGAAAAATTCAATAAACAATGACTAAACACTTAACAGTGTCAACTACTGGGCATGAGAGCCTAAAAGCAGGGGGACAATATGGAGATGAACAAGTAAAGCAAAAGTCTCTGAATTTCCAATTACAGATATTATTTTGATTTTTTTTTCCATTTTCTATTGATTCATTTTACTATCTCAAATAATTCTGCAAAATTAAGAGAAACAATATTTTGGAATCTCTTTCTTAGAAACATTCATATATTATTGTAAGTCCACAAGCCTTCACCCCAGAACATATCTGTAGCATAGGCTGTTTCTCTAGATGGAAATGTTATTTTATTTTCTTTTTATTCACTCTTCTAGGATAGCAACCTTCTTGACAACATGCTGTTCTGTCAGGTTAGTCATGGCTCATTGAAATGAAGTTCACTGAGAAGTTCAGAGGTCATTGAAAAGCAGAGTCAACCTTGTACTTTTTTAAGAGAATTGATTCTGACTTAAGGTAAAATTCAAATCAGCTTTACAAATATACTCAGAGACACACAGGCATCAGCTTGTATTTTATGTGGCTTTACAAGCGATGTAACTATGGTCATAAGTCATACATAAAAAATACATTAAAAGCTGTAATAAAAATGGGCAAATTTACTACTCTACATAATCTAGTTTCCTTGTAGGGTATATCTTTTAGAGTATACCACTGTTTTTTCCACATAGAACAATAAACAGAAAATATTTGAATATTTACCTTTTTTAATCTGTCTGCAAACAACAGCATGAATATACAATTCCCATTACAAATCAGAGCTAAACTAGTATATTCTCAGCACAAAACCTGCAGCATCCAGTAACACTCACAGCATTCGCAATCAAAGGTGCATCAGGATGAATAGAAAGTGTGATTAGGCATCTTTGAAAACAGTTTGCACAGTGCAGAGTGTCTTACTGAGAGAGTGCACTCAGTTTTTTATGTCTGACGCCACAAAATGCAATTTCCCAGTAATTCACAGGAACAGAACACTTAGCTTCAACAAGGAATACTCCAAAGAAATGAATGGATTCTAGGGAGAGATTAATGTTTAGCATCTCCTTTGTTATTGGCCAGACAAGTTAAGGTTTTTGCTATTTTTTACCCTTGTAGAAAGTGACTGACAGGAGCAGGATTTCACTGTTTGAGCCATCTGCTGATATGCTTTTAATGAAGCTTGAAAGGTAATTCACACATATTCCTTGCTGTTGAGATAGGGTCAGAGGAAATCACTTCAGACTACAGAAATTTCTGGTTCACTTCTGCAAGAGGTAAATTAAATCTAAGGTTTTTTTGAGGTACACCAGGGCTGGAATCACTGCCCTGTTCATGGAGATGCATAGGGCCTGAGTCACGCTGTGATATGTTCCCACCTGAATGATTTAAGTGTTATATCAGAAAATGTTTCCTCATTGACATGAACACTATTCTAAATGGGTAAAAAAAGGAATATGATAAACATATCTCTAGTTCTTATGGTCTGAAAGAAACAAACTGTCTGTATGATATTTTTTCAATAAATAATTCTGTCAGCACTTGCTCTAAATGATCAAGAAATAACTTGAATAATAAGAATAATTGAATAATAAGAAATATTAATGTAGCCTTAGATATCAAAGAGCTACACTTATATTTTTGATTGTAAATAGAATTTTTAAACTCATTTTTGCAATGTTAATTATATATGAAAATTATAATCCTAAAATAAAAAAAAAAAATAATTAATCCACCCCAGACTTCATGGAAATATTAAGAATCAACCTTCACTTGAATCAAGCAGAGATTGAATATGAAACTCTCTCCTGAAGTGCTCCAGAATCTCTAACCTGGGACTATTTTGTAAAAGTCTAGAGATTAAGGTAGTAAAGACTCCTTGCCCAGTTTCAAATGAATCTTTCTCCAATGTTTTTGTCATGTCTAAAGTTTGAAATATTTTTGTTCCTGTAGAGTAGTTTTTATAATTACTGCCCAACTGTAATCTTACTTTCTTGTTTAGCCAGCATTCAGAAAATATTAACTCACTTCCACTCTAGAGAACTTATTTGATGTTTATTTAAGCATTTAATTTAATTCAGCAACATTTCCATTAAAGATAAAGTCTTCAGACAGTCTCTCTCTCACTGACATGCACAGAAAGAAGGAGAAAGAAAACAGTGAGAGGAAAAGATAAGTGCACTAAGAATTTCCATTTCCAGAAGGGTGTTATGAAAGGCTCTGATTAATCTTACGTGTCTGAAGTGACAGCCAATGTGCAAAGGAATGATTACTTAACGCTGATAGAAACTGTCAACCAACAGGACACTTAAGGAATATTTTTGTGGTGCTCAGAGATTAACTGACAAACTGCTATATAGGAGTGGGAAATGTGTATGTTCATGTAAAGAAACAGCTTTTTTTTGGCGTTGAAACACTTTTTTGCGTGATTCTTTTTGGGGAAAATACTTCAAAGCAAATAATGATAATGTAATTTCTTCATATTGCCAGAATGTGAAAAAGCCACAATGTAGAAGTGCAAGACACCACCTTCTACTGAGAAGTCATTTCACTTAAAAATATGCATAAACAGTCCAAAACAAAAAAAAAAGGAAAATGGCAGTTATGAGCCAGTATCTACAGAAGACCTTTGCCTTCTGGATTGCAAACAAGCAAGCAAAGAGTGATACTCTAACATGCTTGAAATGGTATTAGGTACTTTATGTTTAGTCACTTCAATCCTAGTCTAGAGTTCTGAGTTCATGTTATCAAGAGCTCACACTAAAGTGGATTCTTAGTGGTATATCTCTAAGATACCTAATTTCCTCTCTAGGCTCCATCAGGTGGTTTGACTGGATCTTCACTTACTCTAATAGGAGGCTGGATACCTATTGATAGTCAACTAAATTTAGACATAGTAATCTCTATCTGAATCCTACCCAGTGTCAAGAGCCACAGTGAGCACCAGGAACAGTATGGGAAAACTCAGAATTTGACCCAAAATCCTTGCCATTTCTTCATTGAAATTTGTATTAAACATGTACATCTAATATAGTACAATCTGTGACTTCAAATTCTTTTAAAGATATTGAATAAAAAATAATAATAATGCTGAGTTGAAAGGTTCAAATATAAATCAAAATAAGAACAAACAGACCCCAGCAATGATCCTACAAATTAAGACAGAAAATAAGTGAACAGAAGATTAGATCTAAAATGCAATCTCACCAGTCTTATTATTCTTTGGTGTAAAAAATAGTTACATTTCCACTTCAACTTCTGTTTATGAAGCAGTAGTGAAAAACTTGTTAGAAACATCCTAAATTACAGAAGAAAACTCCTACAAGAGTTTATGTACAAGGATTCACACACATCAGTGAACACAATCATGATATGGTGCTTAACAAAGAAGCTCTCATTAGATAAGCTCATGTAACTACGAGCGTGTGTACTCTCAGCCCACTGCATTACAAATTAAAACACAATAGTTCCTTGTGATTACACTACTTCTACTGATGTTTAGTCTATTGCATTTTAATACAAAGTAAGGATAAGCTGAGAATATAATTATAAGCAATCAAGTTACTGCTTGCCGAACTTAACTTCCAATGTAGACACACCACACGACTAAACATTCATTTCCATTCCGACTGAATTTTAAAACATGTATTACAGTCATATTTCTGGTCACATTGGTAACAATTAAAGTTGTCTTATCATCAGTTAATGCTGTTATGATGACATAAGCTAACTCATTAAAATGTCATACTAATTTCTTTGCAGTCATTTAACAGTGGAGATTCAATATAGAATCATAGAAATGTTCAAGCTGAAAAATAGCTTTAAGGTCACGGAAACCAACTGCTAAACCAGCACCGCCAAGTCCACCACTAGACTATGTCCTCAAATGCCACATCTAAACGTCTTTTAAGTACCTCCAGGGATGGTGACTCCAACACTTCCCTGGACAGACTGTTCTGATGCATGACAACTCTTTTGGTGAAGGAATTTTTCCTGACAACCAATCTAGACCTCCTCTAGTGCAACTTGAGGCTGTTTCTTGTCATTCTATCACTTGTCACTTGGGAGAAGAGACCAATCCCCATCTCACTACAACCTCCTTTCAAGGAGTTGTAGAGAGTGGTAAGGTTCCCCTTGAGCCTCCTTTTCTCCAGGATAAAGACCACAGCTCCCTCAGCTGCTGCTCATCAGACTTGTGCTCCAGACCCTTCCCAGCTCTGTTCCCTTCTCTGGACTCACTCCAGCACCTCAATGTCTTTCTTGCAGTGAGGGGCCCAGAACTGACCTCAGGATTCAAGGTGTGGCCTCACCAGTGCTGGGTACAGGGGGACGATCCCTGCCCTGGTCCTGCTGGCCGCACTGTTGCTGATACAGCCAGGATGCCATTGGCCTTCTTGGCCACCTGGGCACATGCTGGCTTGTGTTCAGATAGCTCTCAGCCAGCATCCCCAAGTCTTTTTCCACCAGACCACTTTCCAGCCACTCATCCCCAAGCCTGGAACAGTGCACGGAGTTGTTGTCACCCAAGGCAGGACCTGGCACTTCACCTTGTTAGACCTCATGCCACTGATGCTGGCCCATTGATCCAGCTTGTCCAGATCCTTCCAGAGCCTTCCTACCCTCCAGCAGATCAACATTCCCACCCAGCTCAGTGTCATCTGTGAATTTACTGAGGCTCTACTCATCAAGTAGGGTGGGTACTCAGGTATATGGATAGGTACCACAGTTCAGCCAACCTTTGGTTTGTCAAGCTCCTACAATTCAACTCACATCTGATTATGTGCTTGAGCACGTTTTAGAACTTACTCTAAAATAACTTACTTCTTTACCAAGCAATTAGTTTGAATAAATTGATGCAGTGAAGGAATTGGCCAAGAAAAAAAACTAAAATCAAATATGAGAAATATGGTATAATGCATCCAAAACAGTGTTCTGTGATGAAATTGTAATCAAACAACTGCATGTTGATGATCTGTAGCAACAAGACTTAGTTAAGTTCCTTGAGGTACCTATATCTTAATTAAGATAGATACTGACCCTAAGTGACTTAGGATCAATAAAAACCTTCTTGAACCAATAGACTCACTAGCTGACATTATAAGTCATAAAAGTGTTTAAAAAATCAAGGTGATTCTGTATGTGGCAAAGGATGTGATCTCATGAATCATATCTGTTGCAATTACTTTTTCCAACATATACAAGCAACAGAGAGGTCCATTTTGTACTTACAGAGAGTTTTTTGGCATTTCAGCATCAACAGATGTCATGAGGTGAGGAAGCATGTGGCATCAATGTGGCAATCCTACCTCAGAGCAGAGATAGCCTGCAGAAGAGCTTTTGTAAATGTCTAAACCCACACTCCCTTGGCACCTCTTAACTAGTGTAATGGTCTGACCAACTTCTAAGTAGGAATAGTGCCATGATAACAGATGGATAAAAGTGTAGGCAGCAATAGGAGCATGTACCAGCATCCAGCATATTTACTGAGACTTGAAAAACCTAGCCAGGAATGACTCAAGTGACTGAAATAAAAGCCTGTGGTCAGAACAGTTTGCCAATGGCAATTCATCTCTTGCCTCAGTTAACATTTCAAAGTACATACATTCTGCCCTTTCTAAGTTAGGGATAAAACAGTAGGAAAATAGAATGTACAGTAAATATAAATCATGTTTTCAGTCTTATCTGACGTGAGGGTATTGCATTCTGCTGGCAGATCTGGGACTGTTGCTGTAGCTACCCCACACAAGATTGGGACAGCCTTGGAGATCTTTATTTACAAGAATCCTTAGGGCGAGTAGTGCTGTTTTATCAGCACTTTAGTCATCATAGTAATTGCTGAGCTTGCCCCTACTGCGCTGCAGATGAGGAAGGAAGGTTGCTATTTTCAGAATTCTCTGAAGAGGTATTTGTGCCCTTTGACAAAGTGGTTTTCCACCCCATTATGTAAAGGCTTTTCAGACTAGCAGGAGGAAGCCTCTAATAGCTCTTGTGAGACACAACTGGCTGGATTGTCAATAGGGTAAAGGGTTTTCTACTTGGATTTTCACAGTCTGGTTACAGGAAACTGCTACAGGAAATTTTCCTGACTCTTGTATCCAAGGTTTCAACATTAAATCGAATAGGGCTGTATCCAGACAAAGATCAATCGATTAAGCCAGAAAGAACCCAAGCAAAAAAAAAACCTCCTCAGCAGTGTCTGCTCAGAGGGCAGGCAGCTGTGAGGTTATCTCTGCATAGGGAAAGTGCTTGCTTTTTTTCTGCCAAATGCAGATCAGTATTCCGCTATATGAAGGAGACCAGGAAGCTGCTCTCCTTCCATAGTTATCAGTATGACAGCAGTATATGAAAAAACAGAATGAACTCTGCCCTCAAAATAAGACTCACAGAAATGAAATTTGTGTGTGTACCTCAGCACACAGTGCAGCTAAAATTCAGTTTCTAATAGACCTTAACCAGAACTCTACAACAAAATAAAATGGAGAGGCATGGGACAGAGGAAGGAAGAGCAATAGAGTTATTAAAACTCTTGTACCAAGTAATGTTCTCAAAGAGCATACAGGACATTTATTAAACAAACTTGCCTTCCAGAAAGCTTTTATGCTACAGCACAGGCCCACAAGTTCTTGTAACAACAAAGATATGGCACATGACATGATACAACCAAATAACATATTTTAATGTCAAGTCTAAAATGCCCTCCTGAAAACTTGAAAAAAGCTCCTGTCTTCTAGTACTTGAAAAAAAGAAAAGCTTTATATAGCTCCTGTCTGTTGGTACTTAAATGTGAGACTTCATTTAAATGAGACTGTAAAGCCTTCTATGATCTAAAGCTCACTTCTCTGACATGGGCTAATATATATATAAAATAAATAGAATATAAACATGGTATTTATTATCTATACTTAGAAATCAGTTGCTTTCAAAATAATATCAGAATGATGTTTTTGTGCTTTTCCAAGGATTAGACAGATTTAAGTTGAAGAACATAATATTGATGATGCATGTGTTAGGTTAATGGTTGGATTTGATCTTAAGGGTCTTTTCCAGCCTAAACAACTTTGTGATTCTATAATGTTTTCCCATATAAAATTAGTCATCACATTAAGTATAACTCAGTAAAATTATGTTATATTTGCTTAAGAATATTGTAATTCAGAGCCCATAAGAAGCAGTACCACTACCTGTAAAGCATCATTATAAGTGAACATGTCATTCTAGATGCAGACAGTTGACATCAGGTGATAAACCAGGTATCAAGCCTTGCAGCTTTCTAATAAATCTGCATATTTCACTATAGCTTGGAAAAGAGGAGACCAGGACCAATGGGAATACCTGTGTGAAAATTAAGAGTGCCTCTTCTTTTCAGAGTATTTCAGAGTCACTGAATATTTTGAGTCAGAAGGCACCCACAAGGATCACTGAGTCCAACTCCTAAGTGATCCCATACAGGGAACAAACTCACAACCTCACTGGAAAATTCAGGTTGATTTAACAGAAATTCCTTTGCTCTGTGGAAACTTCTAGATAGTTGAGATTCACCAAGCATGCCTGCCATGGCCACCAGTTTGTGATGCCCGGGCATTTGGTCTGTATCTGCAGGGTAATAGCCCCCACCAAGCATTACAAGCCCATCTGTTAGCTGAAAGGCTGCTGCGAGATCCAGTCCTCACGTAAGGGTATGTACGAAGGGTGATTTGGCAGGGAAATACTGCCACAAGGTTGTGCAGCTTGCAGGGCTCTGGGTCCCAAGAGAGCTGCTAGTGCGGTGAAACACATGCAGAAATTATTACTTTGGAGTTTCTTATAATGCAGGACTGTTTATGAAAGGGTTACATAAATAAAGCAATATATTGGTAAGATCAACTCAGTCTTGAAATGTTTCTTTCTTTCTAGTGATTACAGCATGGAGTAGAAAATTCAAAACCAAGCACATTTGTTTTGAGTACAATATGTTGGTCTAATGCCAACAAGAAAAAACCTTTTCAAATTTTGGCATTGTTTCACTTTTCTAACTCTGGGATTCTTCCCTAGATGTTTAATCTGATAATAGCTCAGTAAATGCTTTCTTCCATTCACCTGATGACAGCTTCAGAAAGCTAGTAGCTGTGTCCTGAAGGGACTCCAAATGACGCTCTGAGAACACAGAAAATGAGTAATCTCTGTATTTAAGTTCAGGCAGTTTTTGAGAGGTGCAAAGGCAAGCAGCCCAGCAAGCACCCTTATGTGTTCTGCAATCATATGTCATAGGATTCACTCTGTGATAGAGATCTATTCATATGTGGCATGATTAGTAAATGTCTCTCCTAATGAACTTTTTTTGCATTCTCTAGATTCTGGGACACAGATGAGGTTGATGCTTTAAAACCAAATCCATTTGATTCTAGACTATCCATTCAGAGCTCTGAGGAATAGGGCAGGCATAGGTTAAGTCATCAGTAAGAAACAACTTGAAAATTTTGATTCATATGTTCCAGACACTTGATCACTCATTGACTACATTGTCACAGGATCATGAAAGATGGAAGATCATCTAGATCAGCTAGTCCAGAAGAGGTTTTCCAGACATTTATCACTCATATTCTTCACAGAGCTTCAGCTCACACAAAAGTGAGCCATCTGGCCATTAGTCAATTGCTAAAACAAACATCCTGGTGGCCTTCACTGCTCCATGAGTCCAAAACCTACGGCCTTTCACTGGCTATGGCAAAACCAGTATTTGCTGGGTCATCCTGATCCCTTCAGTGCCACACAACCTGCTCAAGGAACCGAGTGCATGTGTCAAGCTCTAACTTCAGTCATCCTTTCACAGATGTCTCTCAGGCTGGAGGGGCTAAGTGGCTGAGGTACTTTACTAATCAAAGTTAGGCTATAAATAAACTCAAGCACAGGCTTCTCTAATTCCTTTGCAGCAGTATAATAAACATATGCATAACTTCTGAAGTCTTGTACTAGATGCCTCAGGAATGCAACAAGCACTACTTCTGATTTAAATCAGCCATGTTGAAAACACAGGTTTTAGAGGGAGGAAAACGGGATGAACTTGGGGAAAAAGGAGTTATTTGAATTGTCTCCACAAGAACTCCCTATTTAATTTTAAAATAAAGACTGCCATTAAATGTGAATACATGTTAATCCTTAACTGAAAGAAAAGGATTATCTGTGAGGATACAAGATACTTTCTATTGATTTGTTCATATATTTATAAGCTATTGCTTAGCTATTCAATAGTTTTTGCCTGCAATGGTCCCACCAGAATGGATGCAGGCATGAAGTTCAATACTACTGTGAGAATTTTTTGGGATGGAGTACTTTTTATGAACAGAAAAACAGAAGGAGAAAATTGGATAAATTAGATAAAATGGCTATGAGACTGCAGATCACTGGAATAGGTCATTAGATTCCTTTTTGTATATTAAGAGAAAAAAGAGCATACACACACAAAAAGAGAACTATGAAGGAAAATAAATAAAAAATCCAACAGCAACCAGTATCAGATCATATTATTAACTTAGTTTTTCAAATTTGAAGAAACTCAGTAGAATCTATGGTTGCTCTTCCTACAAACAACTTGGTTACAGCTGACAATAAAGCAAGAAACTGTAGAATAGTAAAATAGAATAATTTATGTTTGGAAAGCCCTTTTAAGTCCAACTGTTAACCCAGCATCAGTGGTAAGTCATTAGGGAGACCTCTAAATTTTGGTTGGCTTATGTTTGGCTCTTTCCTGACAGCAGATGGGATTAAGATCACTTTGTTTCTGTGACTTCGATTTGCTCATAAGAGGCAATTTCTGTATCCTTAAATTTAGCCTTCTGTATATTGAAGCATATGCTACTGCCCACAAGACATAATTAATCTAAAATACACACAGCTCCTATTCAGTGCTCACTTAGTCTTCCACTGGACAGAAATCATTATTGGATATTGCATACAATTTTGAGAAAAATACTGCTTCTGAAGAGGGCCAGATGTTCTTTTCTACAGCTACTGCTTCAGTTTCATTGCATACAAATATACACTCCCAAGGAAACATTTTAAAACCTAGTAAGAAAGGACTAGAAAAATACATATGGTACATATGTCAAAGGTAAATGGAAGAGGTAAAAACTCCCTTGTGACCTCCTCTGGACCTGTGTAATAAATTTACTTCTGTTTAACTTAAGGTCAAGAAAAGGTAAAAGTATATACCTGAGACACACACCCCCTTTTCTTGTGGTGAGAACACAAGGCAAAATTCCTAGAAATCAGCACTATTTCTCATGTTTTCCATATACATGAGCATTATCTACAAGTGCTATGGCAGAACAGAAACATATGTGTTACTGCATACAAACAGAGTGGAAGAAAGAAAAGTCCATAGTTTATGTTGATTTTTTCCAGGTTCTATCAATAAAAAGGAAATATAAAAATCTCATTGTGTATATCAAATCAATAAATCTATGTATAACACAGAAATACATACATATACGCACATATACATGCATCACCACCAACATATACCTCTAGGATTTCTTAGCCACAATAGGGAATGTAAATTAAGGATAACATGAAATATCCTTGTATATATTTCTTGAATCACAACAGCATGAGGCCAATTTGCCCTTGTAGCTAAGCAAATATAAGCTTTGAGAAGCATTTCTTGAACTATTAGCCTTCACAAAGAATTTCCCCAAGTGGTTTCTATAATAGGAAACCCTCTCAATCCTTTGGAGACTTCTGTGGCTTTGTCAGAGCTGAAATTGCCCCAAAGTTCAGAAGTTACTAAGGTCTGAGATTTTCTTATTTTATTTTAAAGAAGAAAGAGATGAAGCCCTGAATGCCACTTGTACCTGCATAAATCTGTTTGAGTTTTGTCTTTCATTCCACAGTATGTAACATGGGAGAGCTGTGTTCAGCTGTGAACACAGAAATTAGTTGGGTTTCTATCACAGTCTAAATTGAGATACTTGATTAGATTGCAGACTAGCTGTTCATACTCTGAAACTGTGATGGTTTGTGGTTTCCTGATTATTTCAAATATTGACTTTGTCTCAAGTAAAATGTTATTTCAGTGCACTTATCAGATGTATTCATAGCACTGCCAGCTAAAACGTATTAGAATGCTACACTATTCAGTGCTTGTGTCTCTTCATGTTTTGGCTCAAAATTTGCAGACAGATGTGTAATTTATAGTGAATCCACTCATAATCTTTACCAGTGAAGTGGTTTACAGCAGTTCTGAAACCCCAAATTTAACATTTTGCACTGGTTCTGCTATTCTTACAATTTTTATTCTGAAGACCCAGCACTTTGCCATCTAATGCTGACAGCGTTCAGCCATTGCCTTCAGCTGATCTCACTGAAAATTTAATTTTCCCTCTCTGCCACAAACTCTCCCTATTAACACCTTTTTGATAACTCTAAACTACATTGGCAACCTAACTCTAATTCAAACTCATAATCTGGCCACTGTTATCAACTCTGAGCTAAATCCTTAAATTAAAATCATGTTTCACAGAAACAGCATCCTCTACAATCAAACTATCTTTTAAGGCATTAAAACTCTTTGACGCTCATCCAACCCCTTATGCTTAAAAAAGTTCCTTGAAAAAGATTGCTAAAGTATTTAAGTAAGGATATTTGATAGCCATCCAAACTCTATTTTCCCACTATTTGAATATCTTTGAAACCAGGTGAAAATTTTTCCTAAATCAGAAAATCTACCAGGTCTCTTATCCTTTCCGATAACAATAGATGGATTTCTCCAGAATGGTCTTCCAAAGATTGGATGACAATTCTTATGTCTTCCTACAGTCTCATGTATTTTTGAGCCTAATTATTTTAATTCTTTTTCATAGGCCATTCTTGTTTTTCACAACTGCGCTATCTTTCACTGGTCTGTACCATTCTTAAAGCAGATGTGCTCAAAAGGGGCCACAAAATTCTAGCTGAGATCTTAACAGCAGTGAATGCAGAAGAAATAACAGCCTTCTTACAAAGTGTCTGCTAATCTAGGAAAGAGATTTGTCTCCTTTGAAACCATATCACACTGTTAATTTACATGGAACTCATGTACATTACTGCTTCAGATACCGTTCTACCTTACTGATACAGGGGTTTTTTTTTAATGTATTTGTGATATTTCCTCCTACTAAAAGTAGAGTTTTGTTCTTGTCTGTAATAGATTTATCTTGTTGGTTTCAGACAGCCCATTTTTAGCTGTATGAGGAATTCTAACTGTGCTCTTCACAGTATTTGCAATTCTTCTTAGCCTTACTTCAGTTTCATGCCTGTACTCTCTCTATCAATGTCAGTAAGGAAAATACTGGGATCTCACTGAAAGTATCCCAGACTATGAATTATGCTGCTGCTTCTTCAGTCCAATGGGATTTTCCCTGTCCTCCGTAGAGTGTCACAATAGCCATGTACAGGTCAAAGATTATTTTGGATGGATCTTTAAGTACTCTCATCAGATGTTTCATCATGACCAACTAAATGAAATTATTCATATTTTCCTTATTGTCTCTAACCTAGTCCAGACTTATTCATACTGAAAATCAGTGTGTTTGCACTAGTGTGTGTTTTTTGGGTTTTTTTAAATTAATATGACTAAGCTTCTGTTTGCCACATTTGTAGAAGGGACAAAGATAATTAATGTGCCACAGATTGCTCAGTATATCAGGCAGGAGTGGAAGAACTTTTAAGTGTAAAAACCAATGCAATCTAAAATAATTTAATCAGAAGGATTTACAATTCCATGTCACTCCAGTTCTGTGATCTCCATGAAGGCTGATGGCTGCTTATTCCCCACCCCTTCCCAAAAGAACCCATAATTATAAGCCTCTTGATCATGGTCTCTGGTTTCACCTGTATTTCTCTGGCAAAAAATACTGGCACAAAAAGCCTCTGCCTTCTCTTTTGTTTACTTGAAATTTTCTGAAAACAGATGTGAACTCAACTAAGGAACTAATATGAAAAAGAATCAAATATTTACCAGGCTTAATTTTTATTAGGATTGAGGGAACTTTCTCATCTTGTTGCCACACAAATAGTTGGACGGCAAAATTCAAAGACTGGATATGGGACAGGAATGAGCAAAAGTGAACAAATGCCACTTAAATCACTATAAATAACTGTCATTGAATACAAACCCTTTCTTTTGCTTAGCAGTTCAGTACTCAACACAGGACATTTAAGGGAATTGGACTTGATTATGCCAGGTTTCCTTCAGAGAGAGTGGAGAAAAACAGGCATTTCTAGGTCACTGTTCTTATGATTGGGAAAGAGGCATACAGAGGGTCTAAGAAATATGTC
This sequence comes from Acanthiza pusilla, assembly GCA_036630365.1. NCBI lineage: Eukaryota > Metazoa > Chordata > Aves > Passeriformes > Acanthizidae > Acanthiza > Acanthiza pusilla. The sequence goes on from JAXCHO010000079.1 coordinate 44,101,003, forward strand.
TTTAAAAGTACCTATTTATTTCCATTTATATCATGATTCACCTGAGAAAAAGTGGTTTTGAAGCAGACATGTTCATAGGAATGTCTCCACTAGCAAAGGCACTTCGTGATTCTACTGATAAGCTTAAACCAACGTGATATTAGTATGTATGTAGTTCTAGAACTTTCCTAGTTTACAGATTTTTCTTCATGTATTTGGGGTTTTTAACTTTTGTCTGAAGTTGTGTATTACTAAAGCTTTCTTTGTTTTTTCAGTCACTGGCTAAATTATTTCAAAACTCACTAATTTTTTCCATTATTCACTTGTTATCAGTGCTTTAACTGAACAATTTACTATTTATATAATCAAATTTGTGCCAAACTACTGCATATAAACATACAGCATTTAAGATAATTAAATTGCAAGCATTCAGTATGGTTAATTTCACTGGCCCCAGTGACTATTCAACTAATAGATTCCAGTGCATATGAATTTAAAAAGAAAAAATCATAGTTATGTCAGAGAACAGAGCACTGATTTTCAAATCTGCAATTATTTCAAAAGCCTTTTCCTAGCTACAGAATGAATTCCAGCTTTTCAGGATTATACTGAAACCCATAGACAGAATAAGATATAATGGTAATTTTCCCCCCATTAAAAAAATATACTTCATGTTTATATCAATAAGAAAATCCTGTAGTTGTTATTCTTGGAAGTCTTAGAAAATAGACATATAACAACAAGCAGAGCTAGTAAAAAAAAAAAAAAATTCCTTTCCAGCAAGGAAATTTTAAACTATACTGCTTTAAATAGGAATATAAAAAAAAATAATAAAAATCCAAGTTAATTATTTCTGTCCACTTAAGTATTTCATTTTGTACTACTTTTTGAGTCAGAGCCTGCCTGGATTAGCAAGAGTTGAACGTGAATATTTCAGTATCATGAGGCTTGCAATTATATTCCATCTCTTCATCCCATATTGTGGAAACCAATATAAGTGTAATTCTACACGCAACATAAAATTTTTGTTATTTTAATTCTGTTATGTGACAGCTTTATTTTTAGTTTAACTTGAAACTGAGTTGTCACACTTGATCTAATGCAGTCTGTTGGATGAATTCTAATTCAGATGCCTCCTTCCTAACCTCGATGAGTTGGTCTCATGGGATGGCCTTCCTTCGTAATGCCAGTGCTTACCACAGCTTCTCCTGAAAACCCCACTCAAGTACCTTACAGGAAATGGATTCCGAGGAGAGTTCATAATATAGAACTAATTTGCAAACTTTAAGGAACGACTCTGACAAGTTTGAAAGAAATCTGAGAATAAAAGGAAAGCACCAATAATCTGAATACCAAAATCAGAGACTGTTGAAATGTGACAGGACTCAGGGACCAAATCATCTCTACTTCTAGTTTCTCTAGTTCCTACTAATGACTGTGTGAGTTTCAGGTTTTACAGTACATTTACTCTTTGATATAAATAGCACCCATATCAATTTCCCTTATCCATCTCGGTATACCTCACTATGAAAAGTACCCAAGCAGTCTGAGATCTTTTCTTTCCTCTAAGAATTTCAACACAGTGGAATAACTACTGCATCACACAAAATTGGTTAATCGGTTTTCAGTGTTATTCTTGTACTACATACTTAACTTACTTTTCCATGTAGTGTATATACTTTTCTGTGTTCAGTATTTTATTTACCATTTTTTCGCATATAAGATACAGCAGAGCACATTGGTTTGAGTAAAATGTATAGTAGAGAGGAGCTTAATAAATGTTACATAGATATCCAGGCTGAGTTTATGTTCTTTTTTATAACTACCTGTTGGAATGGTATATGCTTCATGTCCAAAACAACACTCACCCCATAAAAATCAAGGTTTTTCTGGTTATTCTTAATGCAAGAAGAGGAATTTTCCAGAATCTAATAAGTAGAAATAAATTATATTCTTTTTCACTAACTCATCATGTTTTCCTGTGGGGACGGAAAGGTTAAAATTTATGAATCTGAGCCTTAGACTCCTGAGTTTCTGTGTTTTGGAAAAGGACATGTAAGTTACCTAGGTATCATTAGAATATTTTTCTATCTTAGTCTCATTGAAACACATCAATTCAATGCCTTAAATACTTTCAGAAACAGAGGCTGGAATAATTTTTTTTTCCCCTTGGGATAAGTAGTAGAAAAATATATGAAAGCAGCATGTATTAAAGTGGAGGGGTTGAGCTACATTGCATAAATACATTATCACCAGAAAAGGATTAAGGAAAACAAACAGGAACAAGAAAATACATTTACATTTTGTGTTTATGTGCTTATGAACACTGCAGGAACTCACAGGTAGCAACTAATTGGAATGCAACATGATGTTTTCATAAACTGCAATCAGAATAAATAGAATTTATAAAGCAGCAACCACCCTGTGCCGTTCCTGGCTCACAAGACTTTTATTAAAGACAATTTTCTCTTGGGTGATGAAGCCTGGGCTAATACTGATAGATCAAGGGTCCCTTTTCGGTGAAGGAACTTGTGGAATGTTTTTGAAGCCTCATCTGTGTCATGATTTTTCAAAAGTTTATGAATGAACCAGACTTGTCAAACGTGTTTAAATTCCCCTTAATCAAATAGACACAAAATCTGTTGCTAACTGCAAGCAATTCCAGACCTCTGTGAGTGCAAGGCAAAAACAAGAGTATCTATGAGCAAGATCATGAGTATATACAGATAAACAGGGTCCAGTTAAAGAGAAAACAAAAGATAAATAATATGGATTTTAGGAAAGCTTTCGCATTTTTCTTCATAAAAACTACTGCAGAGAAACAAAACCATATTCCTTAAATAACTAAAATTATATGAAATAATATACACTTTTTGGAACCCAAGTTTAGAGTGGTAAATGAAAGCTGCTGGTCTGTGAAAAACAGAACCTTGTTATTTCATGACAACAATAAAGGAACACAAGAAAATAAAAAAAAAAAAATAGGGACCCATCTGTCTAACAGCTTTTATATTTTGGATGAACCAAAATTATCAATGCTCTGATTTTATTTTTGGTTTACTCCTCATGTGCAGTTGGCAAATCAGTTGACTGATGTATAGAAAAAGCTGAAGCAGATTTTAGAACTTTTTTTTTTAATAGGAAACCATTCAGCTCAGGTGGTAAGAATGAACAACACTGTGTCGTGCACCAATGGCTCTCAGATTTTTTTACACTAATACTTTACTCTCTAAACATATTCTGTCAATCACCTTATATCTCTTGTCAAATTCAAAGAGTCAAACAATGCAAAGAAGGGAAAAGGTCCAAAGACCTCTCTGTCAACAATGTCTGTAGAAGCAGACTGGAAGCCTTGGTTCAGAGATGTGGAGCTGTGCATTGCTTCATCTTTCACAGGCCAGATCCATTGGGCGGAGGGGATCACTGCCTGCCACTGCTCTGCACAAAAATGCACAAGCTACATCACAGCTCCTGCATGCCTGAGACATCAAGGTCTGACCAATGTGGTTGGTTTATATCTGTTGGCTCATAGTTTGGCTTACTGTCATTTTCTGAGAAGGATGGTGTTAAGATCATATTGCTCCATATTATGAATAATAGATAAGCATATGATTATTTATTTTCCTGTTATTCATTTCTGTTTTGTTTCATGAATAGGCAGAATAAGGACATTTACAGGCATACTTCTCCTAGACTGGAGGACACATCAGGGAAAAATGCTACATGATCACACACTAAAACTCATCATCAGTTATTGGGCAGCAGCCCAATAAGTGCATCATAGCTCTAAGCTTTACATCTTTTTTTAATATTCTATATGGAACAATAAAACACCAAGACGTTCGGAGCAGAGGTTCGACAGTTACCTTTTTTTTGGTCTAGCAAAATTTCAGTTATGTTCAGAAAATTTTCATGTGCTCTAGGATGCAGAAGAGGAGAAATTATCTCCCACACTTGGAAAACTTAGAGGTTTCCAGTACATTGTGGTGAAGCTTTGAAAGGTACCTGTAATATCTTACGGATAAAATATTTGCTGCCAATTTGCTTGTTTTCTCTTACAATTGGGGAGTAATTTTGTGTATCATCATCTGTGCCACTTCAAGAAAATTCTAAAAGCTTATCAGTTTTCTGACATGGTTTAATTTGATTCTTTTCCAATTTTAGCAACTGATTGGAACATTGCGGATACAGAACTGTGCATCAGAATTTTTTGTGCCAAAATTATATTGAAAATGCTCATTAAGAAATGGACCATTTTTCTGACTCATCCCTAAAATTCTTTCACCTCCACAGTACTTTTAATAATTATTTTGGTGCCCACTTTAAGCACAGGAAACCTGAGTTTCTTGAGTTTACACATTGCAATTTGGCACTGCCTCACTTGGCTGACCTATTAGCTTCTTATGACCACCCAGCATAATCTGTGCCTTCTGAAAATGGTTTGTAGGAAAATGCAAAGAAATTCAAACACAACTACTTTAAAAACATGCTGCCATACTAAGATGAAGGTTTAAAGTGTTGTAATTCTGGGAGTTCAAGAGAGAGACAAAGAGGAATTGAAGTGCTGAGAAATAAGTAATCAGACCTTAATGGCACTTCCTGTTAGGTCAGTAAAATCAGTCCTAGCTCCATAAACAAAATGTCCTTCAGTTGCAGATATTACACAGCCAAAATGTGGGCAGTAACTCATAAAGCACAAAAACAGTTGATTTATTGGCTGTATAATCCTGCATTTATGACTTAACAGAATTCTACAAAGTAAATAAATGCCTGTTGCTATTCCAGGATGAGTCCGAAGAGCAGAGTGGATGAGAGGCAATGGGCACAAGTTTAAGTGCAGGAAATTCCATTTAATTATAAGCAAAAATCCTTTTACTGTGAGTATTGTTGAACATTGGCACAAGTTGCCCAAAGAGGTTGTGGACTCTCCCTCCTTGGGGCTATTCAAAACTTCAATGGAAATGGCCCAGAGAAACCTGCTCTAGGAATGCTGCTTCAGCAGAAGGATTGGACAAGGTGCCCTCCAGAAAGCCCTTTCAGCCTCAGCAACTCTGAGATTCTGCATGAGAAGGTGACTAACATTTAAAAAAAAAAAAAAAAAAAAAAAACCCAAACCAAACCAAAACAAAAAACACAACCTCCCCCAAAAAACCAACAAGCAAACAAACAAACAAACAAACAAAAAAAAAAAACCAACCAAAAAACCCCCAAGTCTAGCAGTCTCCTCTGCAATAAATGTTGGATTTTTTTTCCAAACATAGGTGAATGAGGGCAATTCAAGAGAAATACACAGAATGAAATTCAGAGGAATTTATTTTTTGCAGGATGAAGACAGGTTTGGGATTTCTAGAAGGATATTGAAAAGAATGTGATATTGACTTACAAAATAACTTCTCTCAAGACAACCTGCTATGCCAGAAATGGAACAAATTAATAAGATAACCATTCTGCAAAAAGAAACTGTTCCCTTGTAACAGTGTAAATCAAAAATAACTTCAGACAAGTCAGGTAAAATACACAACTGTGAAACTGGGTTAGCGTCAAGCATCTTTCTGCAGTGCACAAAGTGTCTCACTGCCACCTAATTCAGTGCCCAATGTACCATGTGGATCCTTTAAAACTGTGGAAGAGTAATTGCCTTATCTCTAAGAAAACGATACTTAGGAATTGGCATCAGCTCAGGCTGTTGGTTTCCAGCTGGTGGATTGAAATGCATTTGCAGTACAGATAAAATGGAGAAGGCCAAATGCATTCCCCTAAAGACAGAATGCTCCCAGGAGAACCAACCTTACAGCATCCTTCTGTAGAGATGGCTAAGGGACCACTGATGCTGCCTGAGTGACAGGAAGATAGAGCTCTTCTGCTGTTGAAGTTTACTGCTCAGAGGTGCCTGGTTCTTTTGCTAGATGGGAAATGAGAATTGTCTGGAGATTTCACATTACATGACTGACTCTGTCCACCATGTCAGTAATTTGGGCAGGATCAAAGAAAGAGTATCTGAATTCATAAAGCACCAATAGAAATGCAGAGAACTCCGATGTGTACTCTACAAAATATGCTTCAGGTTTCTATGCAGATTTCAATTTAGCTCTCAGTTATTTAGCATGTGGAAGTCTTAAAAAAACCCCATGGTGTAAGTAACAGCTGTGGGGTCACTGAAAAGCTGAGAGCTAGATTACATAAAAGTTGGCTATAACACGAAACAGCAGGCCTTATGCCACTCAAGTACTTTTTTGAGTTATGTAGTGAGATTTTTAGACACCGGGACTCTTTCTCTGCTTGGGAAATTATAAATGACCCGAAGCATACATAGTGTGTGCCTCTCTTGACAGAGACCAAAATTTCCAACTGTGAAGCATTCTTAGGGAAATGTCAGGTTAGCCAAGACTGAACAAATCCTTGTGCCAAGAGGAAGATCCTTTATTATTATTTTTTTTAGTGTTCCCCCTCCCCACCCCCCCAATTCTTTGCAACAAATTTTTGTCACAAATAAACAGCAAATTAATTTTCTTATATTACAGGATTAACTAAAATGTATTGTATCAGCTCACCTCAGCAAATACAGCAGTTTTTGACTAAAATCAAATTTAATTTTAAAAGTTATTGCTGATATAAGTGGATTGAGGTTTACACCTAACACATGTAGCCACTGGCGAATTACTTTTCATTGTTTCTCACACTATTTGCAGGTGAGATGTGGAAGCATGACAAGCAGCTTTGCAGTGCTAAAAATACCACATCTTGGCAGAACTGACAGACTCCATGCCGGAATCCATGATTTAATAAAATAGCTAGCACTTCCTTGTATTAAAGTTCCAAGGGGAATACAATGCCATAATACAAATCCATTTCTCATATAGTCAACATCACTCCCTACCAAGAACACTTTTTCTTTCAAGCTGACATCTTCTGTACTTGAGAACATCAAAAGGGACAGCAGAATGCATTTGCAAGACTGCATTTCCTCAATAAGCTTTCTACAGACTTTATTTTGAAGCACAAGAAGTCTGAATAAAGCTCTTGTTTGATTCAACTGAACAACCTATTTTGCAGTTCTGCTGGTTTAAATGTGTGACTCATTCAGCAGCAACAGAACAACTCAGATCTTACCAAAGTGAGAATCACCAGAATAAAGATTTATATCTTTGTTTCTTTTTTGTTCTTTTTCCTAAATTTTTACCGCAAAACTGAAAGGCACCCTTACTGTCAAATCTATCTTTACATTCCACATCTCCCCCACCCTGCCAAAAAGTAATATTGCCCTGAGGTTGGGATCAACTTTAGATGTGACAGTTAATCAAGACAGTAATAAAGAGGATTAATGTAATTTCTGTCACAGAGGTGAAGTTATCTCGGATCATGGACATCTGAGTAAACTTCAACATCTGCAGAAACTTTTCACACAAGTTAGACATTTTATCAAATCTTCAGACGCTTTGACCATATCAAATTAAGGAGAGTTATGAGTGCCTTCAGGCACCACAATTCAACACTTGATGCCATTTAAATGTTAGACAGACCACCAGCCTTGCTTTCTTATCATGCAAATAGCACCATCCCAAGAAATCTCCGATGGGCAGGCTGTGGGAATTTGCCTGAACCAGGTATGGATATGATCACTTAACTTTATTGGGTGAAACAGTTCAGTTCTAGGGGAGGGTGTCATTTTCTGCAAGCAGATCTCAGCACCTTCTGCGGCTACTCAAATCACCTGTATAAATGTAGCTGAAGAGCTGACTCTTAATTTATTCATAACCTTGATGAAGTAATGAGAACTTCTGCCACAGAAGATAAAGGGCTGTGATTTTAGGTATGGACTTGCCAAGTTTCCCACAGTAACAGTATTCATGCAACTCCCATCCTACACCCTGAAACCACAGCCTGCTGTCACTGCTCCTGGACCCTCTTGGTGTCCCCTCATATTTGTGGGTCAACTGTTGTCAACTGTGGCTCATCTCCTGCAGCCTCCAGAGTACAAAATAGACAGTGGTAGTTCACTGTAGCAAAAGGAATATCCCATAAAAATTCAATTTCTGCATTCACCCCACAGAGCCAAACACTAAGGTTGTCCAAGTGTCATTTCAGGACGTGCATTCCAAGTGCAGGACTGAGCCCTGGGTGTGCTGGTGATTTGGCCTCTGTGGTCGAGACATGGCTCAGCTTTCAGCCCTATCCTGTGGCCACATGAGGAACATTCAGAGACTGCAATACTCAAAGCTGGAAGGATCCATATGCAGAAGCTTTCTGCTCAGTGAAACCAGATCACACACCCTTCCCCACCACGATAATGCACCATGAAACCAAACTCAGACTGCTTCCAAGACGCTCAGATGTTTTGTTCACCAGCTGCATGTAGAGTTTTTACATAAATAAAATTAATTTATCCAATAGCATAGAATGAGGTTACTTGACACCAATGTCAGGGGAACTTCTTACGAATGACTAGATTTTTCAAATTAGGAAGGAATAAACTCCATTAAAGCACGGCTATCACAAATTGTGCTGCATTTATTTGACAACTTATAGCTCAGTAATCTAGCAGATATGCTGTACTAAATGCAATTAAGCCTTAGTAGTATGAGACTTCACTACAGCATCTGCTATTAAGTCCTTACTGAGGGCTGTAAAAGAGAGACAAGAATTTCTTTTCTTTCCTCCCTCTCTTTTTTTTTTTGGAGACAATAAAGTGAGCTGCTTAATGAAGCACAGTTTATCAGTATTTTACTGAACATGACTGTAACACAGTATTTACATATAATTAATTTATCTCTGACTTTTCCAGCCATAAAGAAGCTCAAAACACAGGGGAAAAGGATGGGGAACAAAGAAAAACAGAAAAAAAAAACAAACCTGGATTTCTTTGCAATCTTCTATGGCAAAATGGAGGAAGGGAATCCTTTGGAAAAATACCCAAAGTTATTTGCTGGTTGCACAGTGATTGTGGTCTTGCTAAATATGGCTCCCAACAGCAGGCAGAGAAGTTAAAACTGTGCAACAAATCTGTACAACAGTGCTCGGGGGGAACCCAGCTGACAAGGAAGCAATGCAGCCAGGTCCTGGATCAGGCCAGCATGTCCAGCTAGCCAATTCCTTTGTCATTCTAGTCACTCATCCCTAATTACAAAACTGGTAATAGAAGAATGGATCTGGTTTTTGTTGTTTCAGTATCTGCTGTGCTGTCTGATCCACTTGATAATCAGAATCAAAAAACTACCTGTTATGATCCTCATTAACATCCCCAAGTCCAATTATCAATGAAGCAATGCAGAAGTTGAATTAAAACCTGTGAATATCAAGAATGAATACTAAAACAAACTAATATTTCTCTTATTCACCTCTTTTTCTCCCATCACTACACTGGGATTAGAAATCACAAGAACAATAGAAATAAGAAGGTCACATTCAGTCTCTTGATCTTGGAAGATTTCCCTGATGCTTCTCAGAACCTGCAAGATATCTTTAGCATCCCCCAAAAATCATGTTGTCCCAAATATATTTAATGACTGTTATACCTGGTTCTCTATTGAAAGCTAGTGGTAAACGAAAGTTCTTTTTCTCCTTCTCACTTTAAATACAGAGAGCAAATATAAAACTGTATGTTTAAGGACCTTGATACTAAGGTGTAAACTGCATCACATCAGACCTCATAAGAATTTTCTTTCACAGAAGGCCATGTCAAATTATAATTAATTTAGTAAAATGTGTCTTAGGTGTTGAATATTTTTTCCTAAAGAGGTTGTTCCACATCTGTCTAAACACCCATTAAAAACTAAATTTTCTTGGCAGCGAGTTAAAAACATATCTCATGATTCAGTGACACATTTATGATCTACAGGACACAATTATGGGAAGGGTGGATGTCTCATTGAATTGTCAGGGGTAAACAGAAAAATAAAACTATATTTGCTATTAAATTAGCATCCCTTTTCAGGGTAGAAGCAACACCAAGATGAGATCCATTGATTTCTGACTACCAGCTGACACTGGGAGAGCTTTTTTAGCAGAATGGAACAGAAGAATTACACGATGCTAAACTTGAGAAGAGGTAGTTGTCACTTGTCAGATATGTTTGAGCATGTCTCTAAATACAGCATCTATCCTATTAACTTTATATTTTCAACAGAACATATTGTTTATATTCGCCATAAGTAACAGTGGTGTCAGTGTTGTTGGCAAACAGTAGTCCATCCCTCAGTCAATCATTTATAACCAGGGGAACTGGTCCACTGTTTAGGGTCTCAGTAACCTAAACATAAGAATAAAGGTCTCCAAAATGCTGCAGTGCATTCCACCATTCATCTGCTAGGCATAGTTTAAAAGTCAGTAAAGCAGGATATCATCAGTTTTGAAGCTACAGATTGGAGTACCAAGCATTAAACACTCTTCATTGCATTTACCATGATGGCAGGAAGGCCATCTGTATAGATGAGGAAAACACCTTCACAGCAACTACTCCTGTGATTCATCTTCCTGACAAACCTCTCCTCCAGGGTGCTGCATTACTTTTCCTTGCCTTCCTTTTTCTTCTCTTGGCCAGTTCTTTGTCCTTCCTGTAGCTTGTGAGCAGGGTAACTAACAGTCAACAACAGCAACATTTCTCTGGCTGAGCAGGGAACAGCAGCTCCCACACTGCTCAGTCCATCTCCAATTACGCAGGATGGAGAAGAGAGAGGAATCAGAGGACAGAAAACTCTCTCAAGCACTCAGGGGAAAGGAGGAGTGGAGCTGCACTGAGCTATTGGGCATGTGCTCCCCCTGGGCTAGTGCTGAGAAAGGTTCAGGCTCACAGCTAGAAAGGGAAACAACACCGACTCCTTCACCTTCCGAAGCAACGCTAATTCATTGCTGCAGGTGAAAGATCACCCATGAAAGAAAATTTTAAGGTCTATACTTCCCTGAATTACCTTGTAATTGCTTTTATCCTAGCAAACAAAGAAATGTAAACAAGAGAAAAAGCTGGCACAATAAAGACTTTCTGACAAAAAGATGAAAACTAACTCTCCATCCATTGATCTTCTTTAGCTTAAGGAATACAAAGTTTTTTTGTGGTGCTACTGTGGTTTTTGTCCACGTGTGCACAGAGATATATTTCTAGCCCTACACAGCTGAAGGTAAAATATTCACTATGTGAATTCCCAAGATAGTTCCTGGAACACAGAAGAGCAGGTCATCACACTATTATTGCATAGAATATTTCATAGAGGACAAATTAAAATATGCTTAGAAAAAAGAAACCATGGTAACTTTTTTTAGAAAGGTTCTCCTGTCTAAAAGCATGAAGATTTAATAGGAGGTTATGAACTGTTTATTTCTAGTTTCCATCTGATTCTTGAATTTTGCAGACATAAGCAGTATAATAAAGGAGAGGATGAGGAAATAATGTGAGCTTCTAAAAACCACATTGTTTTTTCTTGTCTTAAATTATCCAGAAATCTAAATATAATAATGTGTTGATTCCCTTAATTGTAATTAACAGGGCAGAGGTTGTGATTCACGAGGGTATAATTACTACATTTTAACAGAAGAACACAAATGAGAACAACTTCGAGAGAACAGAAGAAAAAAAAAATACCACAAACAAAACTGATTAAAAAGGATGTAGAGTACTATTGCAGTTCAACAAAAAATGAGAATGCTAATTATAAATCACTCAATTGCGCAGGAAAGTCCAGTTCACACTCATGTTAATTAAATGATGTCTTAGTGAAAAATCTAAAAAGTCAGCTGAAATTAAATTATCTTAAAAGATTAAAGTTGAAAAAGCAATGACAGTACTTAGACCAGTACTGCAAACTGCCAAAGGCACATGATGTTCCAGAGCAATGCAGAAAAGAGAAACATGTCAGAAGCACTTATTTTTTAATTCTGTATAAACAAGGCAAATCAGAAGGAAAGATACCTCCAGTTTACCCTAGCACACAGTGTTCATAACCCTCTATTTTCACTCAAATACTATACACCATTAATACTCAGTGAAATAGATTCTTTCAGATAAATTAGCAAAGATGTATTAAAATTAGACTCACTTTTCAGCTGGAAGACTGTAACTAGATACCATAATGTGTTCTATAAGCACTATTCTACTTTTCAATAATTAAATATTCATTGGGCTACAGATATAGACAGACTGACTTGGCAAGCCTAAGGGTTCAGAGATGGGAGATCAAAGCTCATACCTTTGCTTCGAATAAAGCTTAAAAGGTGTTTGAAGGTGGGATTCCCTCTGTCCTGAGGAATGCCTAAGTGCTTGCTATTCGGGACTATAAAGTGAGGCAACACTGTTATTTCATCTCCTGAGAGCAAATCAGCTCATTCTCCTGGGGAACTGAATCTTTTAACAGTTGAATTTCCTATACATAGAATTTACTGACTAATATTACTGACACTGCTTCTAGTTCAGTAAAACAAACAAGGTCATGGAACAGATTCGGACCCATGTCTACCCATCCTGTTTTGCTGTTAGCATGCATCCTGGTTTGATATTACCTCTGTAAAAAATTGGTCAGTCTGGGACACAGTGTTAGACAACCCCCCATCACTACAAGGCTCCCTCCTGCATGAGCATGAGCAAGTTTAGCTGTAGAGATGGAGCTTGTGCCGTGCAAGGCAAGCCACCAGGCATTAGAGTCCACAGCATCAGGCACATTTTCTGAAAGCACCAAAATCAGCAATGTGATTCTACCCCTATAACCTGTATACTCAGAAGGAAAATGTCAAAAAGCACTGGAAGGATTTTGCTGCTAAAAGTTTCCCCTGCACCTAGGGAATTTGGAAGACAACAATAACACAAATTTGACCAGAACAGTCTCTTTTAGCTGCATTGGACACAGCCAGCACAGGTTCATGAGGGGAAAGTCCTGCTTGCCCAATTGGATTTCATTTTATGACAAGGTAACCCCATAGTTATGAAGGGGAGCCAGTTGATGTAATCTTTTAGGATCGCAGTAAAGCTTTCAGTACCATCCCTCACAGTATCCTTCTGGACAAAATGTCCAGCACAAGCTGCATAAACACATCAAGGGATGGGTGAGCAACTGGCTCACAGGTTGGGTGCAAAGGGTTGTAGTGAATAGGAGGCATCAGATGGGTGACCTGTCAGTAATGGGGCCCTGCAGGGCTCCACCCTCAGCCCTGTGCTCTTCAACATCTTCATTAAAAACTTGAATGCAGGACTGGAAGGGATATTAAGATTGCAGAGGATAGAAAATCAAGAGAAGCTGTTGAGTCCCTCCAAAGCAGAGAGGCCCTAAAGAAAGACCTCAACACATTAGAGAAATGGGCAATCACCAACCATGTGAAGCTCAACCACAAGTGCTGATTCTGCAGCTGGGGTGGGGCAGCCCTGGTTCTGTGCATGGACTGGGGAACGAGAGGCTGGACAGCAGCTGCAGAAAGGGACCTGGGGGTCCTGGCCGGTGGAAAGCTGAACATGAGGCAGCAGTGCCCTGGCAGCCACGAGGGCCAGCCCTGTCCTGCAGGCATCAGGCACAGCATCGCCAGCTGGGCAAGGGAGGGATTGTCCCACTCTGCTCTGGGCTGGGGTGGCCTCATCTTGAATGCTGGGGGCAGCTTGGGGTGACACAATACAATAAAGATATTGATCTGTTAGAGAGTGTCCAAAGGAGGGGCATGAGGACGGTGAAGGATCTGAAGGATCTTATGAGGATGAGGTCACTTGGTTGAGGTCACTTGGTCTGTTCAGCCTGGAGGGGACTGAGGGGGGGACATTAGTGTGGTCTACAGATTTCTCACAAGGGGAAGCAGAGGGGCAGACACTGATCTCCTCTCTGTGGTGACCAGTGACAGGACCCAAGGGAATGGCCTGAAGCTGTGCCAGGAGCGGTTTGGATATCAGGAAAACATTATTCACTCAGAGGTGGTCAGACAGTGGTCACAGAATCAAGCCTGCCTGAGTCCAAGAAGCACTGGAAAAATGCTCTCAGGCACATGTGGTGACTATTGGGGCTGTCCTGTGCAGCAGTTGGACTTCGATGGTCCTAGTGGGTCCCTTCTAGATCAGGATATTCTGTGATTCTGCGTAGCAGTCATGCTCAGCAGAAAGGAAGGAGATCAGGAGAGCCTGATGTCCCATAACTGCTGTTTCAGAGAATCAAAGAAAGCCAAAGAAGAATTTGCAAATGATGTGGCATATGATACTACACATGGAATCTTGTCTGAGTTTAAAAAAGACAGTCTTGCAATTTGCAAAGGCTAGATAAATTCCTAATAAAAAAAAGAGATTGTGATTTGGAACATTAAGAGTATAAACTGGGGAAAAAAAGAGTAGTTAGAATTCTTAGAATCAACTCTTGAAAAAGCAAACTAAAACTTTCCAATCAAAGGAAATTGTCTAATAAAATGAGGCTTATAACAAATGACAAAAGTATTGCAGGAGACGGTATCCAAAATGCTAAAGGAATCCAAAACAAAAAACCTGCGGCAGTAAGGCAGACAGAGTTCAAAGAAGTAGCACAGCAAAAACAACACACACAATTGCATACATTGTCAAAATGAAAATAAGCCAAGAAAATGCCCACGAGACACAAAACTTTTGCAAATGCAGCCAGTATATACATAGCAGAGATGGGGAAAAACCAGTCTTTTTGTGAAGAAAGTGGAAAGAGAAGTGAAACCAGACAAAAAGAGGATCTCAGCTGAAAACTCAGGCTTTTGTATCTGCCATGGTTTCGTAAATATTTTATAGTGTATGTTAGTAATTTGGGAAAGTGCAGCAAACTCAGGTGTTGACAAATTGGATAAAATGGCAGCACTCTTATAACCCCAGAGGAAGTGGTATGGAGGCCCATTCGGCCTAGGCTTTCATTCGGGAGATCTCACTAACCACAGCAAGATGAGAAAATGGAGGCACCAGGATAAGAGGGTTCACAAACTCTTAATATTTCATTTTCTAGAAAAGCCAGTGACCAAGAAAGACTGCTTTAAAAATTTATCAAGCAACATTTGTGAGCTGAAGTCGGGGAGCTACTTGTATGCTCGTGAACTTGGGTGTTGCATTTCTTTGATCTTTTAATTCAGTTTTGTACTTTTATGGATTGACCTCACCAGACACCTACAAGAGGCACCTATGCAGGCACTGAAACAAGAAAAAAAAAAAGTGTTTTTTCTTAAAGGCAAAGAAGTAAACTTGAACAGCACTCAGGTAAAAGGAGCTTTAGGAGTTGCAGTAGCTCGTACTCTGACTACAAAGGATATGGGGCCTTCCTGGAGGCTGAAAAAGGGTAATTGCAAGAGACACCTACTAACTCATTCCCTGCACGAGCAGCGTGACAGACTCTAACTGCAAGAATGTTCTAAGGAAGCTCCCTTTATTGAAAATAATTATTAAAAAAATAATAATACTAAAAAAAACCCCTTGCATGTACTTTGCACCCACTTTAATGTAGTTTAGCAATCATGGAGAAGCAATTGTAACAGGATAAATATCGCTTTTGTAACAAAAAGCTTTTGAATTTCACCAGAAGTGTGCATGACTAATAGGTCTTACACTTGGTTTTCAGCCTCCTTCAATGCAGGAATCAAGGCTAAATTCATAGCAGCTATGTCCTAGGGAGTAATGAATGTCTGGCCTGAGACATTCAGATCTATAGTCATACAGATGATGACTTCAGTTTGTTTCATTAGCATCCAACACATTTTTTCAAATTGCCATTAGTAAAAGACAAGCAGAAGAAATGTCTGATGCATGAAAATCAGACACCTACATTCCAGAAAGTTCTAGTAAGAGGAAGTCTCTTGGCTTTTCTGACTTTAGAAACAATAGGCATTGGGATAAACAGTTGTAGTTCCTATTCATAGATGAGAACAGTTATTGAACCAAAATTCACTCATTTGTAGTTAACAATAAAGGTAAACCCAGAATTTTTCAGTATTTGTGAGTAATCCTTTAGTTTCTTTATTTACATGAGAAAGCAGTCTGTAATTGTAAAATCTCATTGCTCTTTCTGGATTATGGAAGTAATTCCTGAATCAGGTTACAATGGATTAATTTCACTTTATTTTTACAGCCTATGACAGGCTGCAATGGATTAATTTCACTTTATTTTTATAGCATATGAATGCTTTATATAATGTTACACAAGATGACACTGAGTATTTGTTTTTTCATCTTCTGCCCTGGAGTGCAGTGGTGTCTTGTATAGCTCACACCACATATACAAGTGTGGTTGGATATATATGCTAGAAAAGGTGGTAAAATAGGTAGCAAGAATTTAATTACTGTGGACAATACTATCTTGGTTTCCACTCATGGCGCTAAAGGAGTGCCAGGTCATGCTCAGGCAGTATATAACTAATTATAGAAATAAATATTATAACATAGGAGAAGAAAAATGAGCAAAGGTGGCTATCAATCACATCTGTCCTTTACTGATTACCAAAACATCCTTAAGCATAGAATGTGCAAGTATTTTCTCACAGAAGCATTTAATCTTGCATGGTTTTATTGGTTCTTCAAGTATATTTTTAGCACTGTGTGAACGAAGCACACACTGCACTAAATTTTTACCTTTGGCAGAATTTTAACATGATATAGTCTGACTTCTACTGGCACTGATGTGAGGAAATGATTTCCAAAATCAGTCTTTCGTAGCACAACGACATCCCACTTGTGTGCAAGTGAATTTCAAAACAAATTTTCCTTTGTCACAGCAGAAATCTATACTATTATTACTATAAAATATTAATCTATCATACATTTTAGTTGAGGAGATTATTAAAAAGAAGCTACTGAATTATAATCTGTGGTTTGAGCTCTCTTACCTTTTTCATTTTGGCTTAAACTTACTGATGTTTTATTTAAGATAAATTTCAATTTCTTATTAATAATAATAACTTGAACTGTCTGTTGCTCTATATATGCAGAGCATATGGCAGAGACCAAATTCTGGCTTCATTTACTTTCCTATAGCCCCCAAATTTCATCCTATTATAGTGTATTAAATTCACTGTTATTAATTGCAAATAGAAAATGCAGACATCAAATACAGTGCCACGCCACCAGGAACACACTCCATTCTTTCACAAGATAAGACTTCATTTTGGCACTGATTTTATTCCTTGCAAACAAAGTTTCTAAAAAAAATTCCTGGAGTGGCTTTATCTGCCCAAATGTGTAGCATCAGAGCTACATTTGATGCCCCTATAGTTCTGGAGAGGTGTGATTAATTCAACTGATTTTAGATGTCTGCTTCAGGGTGAGTGAATATTACACTTCCTTAACGAAATAATATGCCAGACTACCGAAAGTTCTGATACATGTCGGCACATGAAAGTTGATTAAAGGTATCAAACCTGATAAAGATTTTACAACAGTCTATCTGTAAAACAGGAGCATTTAACATGAGAGTTCACAGTGGAAAGGAAAATCCCATCCAACAGGGATAATCTGTGCAATGGAAGGTGAAGAGTTTAACCTTTTTATTTTTACTGACACTAGTAAGACCACAGAAACAGGTTTTGACATAAGAGTTTAGTTTGCACAAAATTTTTACAGACCGCAGCAAACTTTAAAACATTTTGTGAAAAATAAATCTCATGCTATTCTAAAGAATATTTTTTCTGCTGAATTGAAAGGATGGCTTTTCTATTATGCATAATTATTAACTATTCTTTATCTCCCTACAGAAGTCATTTTCAAATTACCAAAAAAAAAAAAAAAAAAAAAAAGGTTTTATTTCTGGAAGAAAATACAGAGGCTTTATAAAGGAATTTAAAAAATAAGGCTTGTGCTCTTTCTGTTTTTCTATTTGCTAATACACTATTGTAAACCTTTGACTTTGACTGGAAAAATACACTATTTGCAGTGGTTTATGTATTTTGCTTAACACCATTAAAAGCAATCAGATTCTTAAAGTGCATTATTAAAAGATGTGTACATCTTTGCAAAATAGGGCCATATATTAATTCATACTGAAACAAGGGAGAGTCTTCAGCCCAGTGAAAATCAGCCTTACTGATTTTGTAGAGTTTTTCTATATGGCAACATTGGATAGTTCAAGCTGGATCCCTTTAATGACAAACAAAAATAATGTGCTTGTAAGCGGCTGTAAAAAAACGCACAATAGCTTCTGCCAAAAAAAGCCCCAACTGAAACCAGAAGAACCAAACAATAAAAAAAACCCCCAAGAAACACCCCCCAAAACTCAAAACAAAACAAAAAACCAACCAACCAACCAACCAACCAAACAAAAAACCAAACCAAAAAAAACTAACAAAAACCCTACCAAACAAACCCACTAAAAATCATGTCTCATTTGCATCTTTTGTATTACTTCCCTACAGGTCATTAGTTATAAATGAGTCCTGTTTCTTCACTTGACCTTGTTTCCACCAACATTTTTCTGTAGCTCCGTAGTTATATTTTCATTATGTTTATTTACTGTAAAAGGTTTTCTATTATATTAATCTTCCTTGCTTCTGGATGAAAGAACTGTTCAAACTGTGAGGGAGATACTAAAAAATCAACTATTCAGAACAAGAAAGTGCTGCCAGACTTTTGCAGAAATGCATAAGTGTTCACAAAACATTAGAGCAGAAGTGGCTCAGTACCTGGGAAGTTGGACTAGAGTGGTTGCACCATCAGGGAAGAGTAAAAATATGACAACTTAGTGATCTGGGAAGTGAAAGATACTCTAAGAATAAAAATAATGTTTCAGGAATAATATATATGTACTTATTTGGGGGGGGGAAAAAAGAAGGAGGAAAGAGACACTGAAATTTATGCATCAAAATATTATTCATCCTTGTTTTGGAAGGACCAGAAATACAATTTCACAAGGGTTTTATGATTTTTTTTCTTATACTTTTTCCTAAAATAATGATGGAAATCAGAGAACTGAAGCTTTGGAAAGAGTTTATACTTCCTTAGCTATTCTTGTATCACAGACTCTTTCTGCAACACAATAAAAGGTAATATCTTTTGTTATATAAACTGGCTTCTTAAACCAGCAGGCCTCACAGTTTTCACAGAGCAATATATTCTTGTGTGTTAAAAGTGAACTGCATTTATTCTTATTCTACTTTCCATAAATCCAAATAGAAATTAATTGGGATTTCCTTCAATCTTCAAGTCAAAATAATAAACCTTTCCAATACACTGTGAAATATTGCGGAGTGATTTCAAAGTAGAATTCAAGTAATGAAGTTCATTTTGAACTCTCTTCATTAAGCTTGAACAAGTAATGATTGCAACATCCACCTGCAAATATTTATTACAGTGATACACTATGAGCTAAAACACATCATTTAGTATTTTTGTACCCTCTAGCGAGACATCTTTAAAGAGAGGCATCATAGACAACTGTAGAATACACCATGAGAGTAACGATAATTACCAAGAAGAAGAGAACCACTGGAGTAATTGAATGCTCTTTGAGACATTAATATAGCAACAGACAATTAAAGTATTCCTCTGTCTGGTTTCCTCACTGAAAGCACAGCTTTGCACACTAACTGTGTGGGTAACCCCACTGGCTTTGGTGGCAGAGAGCTATCTGGCTGAAGACAGCATGTATATGTTCACAAAACTGCATCTCATTTTTTTAGTTTTTATGCAAATTTCTCCTCTTCATTTGCAATGAAGTTGGTTAAAAGTAACCCTGCTACATGAAGTAGGAGATCGTAATTTCAGTAGGCTTTGAAATATCTCTAAATTAGCAAAAATATTCTCAAGTCTTCAACTGACAGTCAATTAAAAATATAGTGTGCTGATCCAGTAAGGTACTGTGAGTTTGATTCTTCATTGGAAAGGAAGGAAATTATAATATTTATTTTGGAAGTTGTCATTATATGTGCAACAAAATGCCTGTGGATCCCTATATCTGATATAAAAGCAGCAACAAACTTAATAAATTACCTTTGACAACTTTGGGATGTGTTCACAAAAGGTTCTTTCTCAAGAAATAAGCAACTGGTCATCTAAAAAGTCTTGAAAGCTAAAATAAGAATTAATTCACAAAATGGCAATTCAGGTTCTCACACCATTCTGGATGGTTCATCACCTTGACTGATTAGGGGGCGTATGGTATCTGGGATTGTTTGGTGACAGTTTCTCCATTTAATCACAGGAAAAAAGAAAAGCCAAACAATTAAAATTTAGGCCTTGAAGGAAATCCTTTTGGGATACACATGTGCATATCTTACTAATTAAAACTGCCAGTGATCACAGCCTGATACTGTGCAATGCCAGGACACTGTGCCTAAGCTGATGGAAGTACAGAGCACCTCAGCACAAGGAATAGGAAAAGGAGGGTAACAAGAAACTCTTTGGATAAGTATTTTCTTACTTTCTTTTTTTACTTGTCCTTGATCTTCCCACTATTGGCTTTTCCATTGGTCTTTCTTTGTGGTTTCCACATTCCCTATCTGCTATATCTTTCTCACTTAGTATGATCATGCTCACGTGTGCTACTTTCCTTAGCAACTTTTTGTCCTTTTTAAATTATTTTTTAATTTCTTGTGAAGCTTTAGCTTCCGTGGCTTCTCCTCACTTAAAATTATACAATTGTTTATTATTTTAGTCTTGGCCCAAGAGTTTTTAATTTCATTTCCCTGGAGCCTTTTGTTTTCTCTATGCCTTTCTAAACACCATCTGCTC
The DNA here is from genome assembly GCA_036630365.1 of Acanthiza pusilla. Taxonomy (NCBI): domain Eukaryota; kingdom Metazoa; phylum Chordata; class Aves; order Passeriformes; family Acanthizidae; genus Acanthiza; species Acanthiza pusilla. Next base: position 44,121,596 of record JAXCHO010000079.1, read on the forward strand.
AACTAATTTGATTGAACATAGATTCCTGAGGCCTGGGCCTCCTCTTGTACCTTTTCCACTCTTCTACATGTCTCAGATTCAATGGACATATTTTCATTTGCAACAACATTATTGAGAGCACAGCCCTAACAGATGAAACACTGATTTATTAATCCATTCTGTTTGAAGATCTTCCACTTATGTATTCATGGGTCTAGAGAATTAATTTCTAGCCTAGAAAGGCTCCTACTATATCATACCATAACACAGAGAATATATACCTTCACTTTTCTACCAGAAAACCACCAACACAGTCCTCACACTATTTCAGGTACTTGGAAATGAGCAGGAAGATGAGGATCTTGTTTTGAAACAAAACTTTGAATGAGGTAAAATGATAGAAATTATTGAACCAAAGTCTTTAGGGGTAAAGCATAACACAGCAGAGAAAAAGAGATTTCCTGAAAAAAAAATTCTGTCTGTCACTAGTCTGTCACCAAAGCATGTCAAGGTAGTAGTAAAAGACACTAAATAGTACTGTATCATTGTTCTTCTTTCTGAAAGTAAAAAACATCCAAAATATCTTGCCAAAACAATCTTCTGGCATATTTGGTTAAGCTTTTTTTAAAAATAGTTTCTGAGTACTCCTTTTAAAAATAGGATTTTTTAAAAATTTTATTTAAGGTCAGCTAACATTGGATGAAAAAAGGAATAGGTTAAACTTCACCAAGTACCCAGAAATCAAATAATCAAGTCTAGTAAAACTGATTCAGTATTTCCCATTTTAAAATAATTTTATTTTTACTTTATAAAGAGAATTGCAGCAAATGTTTTATTATGTTATTTTACCCCAAAAAGTTAGTTTTTATTTCAGCAAACCACATAAATTCAATATGACAAAACCGAGAACTGTATGTATATTCAATAATTTACTTCCATTATGTCATAAAATGGGAAGTTAGAGAGTAGAAGAATATTTTCCTTAAGGCAATCACTTAGTGTTTTGACATTTCTAAAATGGGACACAACAGAGTAATGCCATGGAAAATATCCTCACACAATAATAATCAAATCGGAGGGAAAATGAGGTGAAGTATGAAGGTCTCAATTCCATGATTTGTTTAATTAAATTTTTTATTATGTCCTTTTTTCTGCTCTGCCAGGCTGTATAATTTCTTAACTGAATTTTACATATTGAACTGAGTTTACTTGTTAGATTGGTCCCAAGAGCTTTCCTCTAAGAATGCTTGGTTTTGGCCCTGTTTCTGTCAATTCTGAAATATATAATGAGCAAGGAATAACAGAAGGAAAACTCAGGAATGGAAAGAAATACGAACAAAAGATGGGAAGAGAAGGAAAGAAATGGAGGAGATCTGGGAAAAGGGGCATAAAAGCCGAGCTAGATGGATGCAAAGAGGCTATTTGAAGGGGTGCCAGATAACCTGCAAAATGGTTCAATAAATGACCACTTATTACTGTGTTTCACCTTTAATCTTGGGAGATTACAAGTTTAGGGGAATAGCATGAATTTTCCACCAGCAGATATTAGTTACAGCTCATTCCACCCCAGCCTACACCTGCCAGATCTTTCTGAGTGATATGATGAATATACACTCATGACAAGTGCTACTGGAGAAATCAGTTGTTTATGAAGCAACACGTGCAACACAATACTGATTCCTAATGCTTCTGCATTGAAGAAGACTTAATGACAATGGAAAAAGTTAGCCCCAAACTGACTACATAGGTCCAGAAATTATATTTCACGTATTGTATGTACTGTTGAAACGAAGATGTGAAACACCATGATCAGAAAATTATTCATAAAGCTATGAAATGCCAAGAAAAACAAGGAGGCAAAACAAAACAAATATTGAAGCTGAGATTTAATACACTTTCAACTGTTGGTTTAATTTCAGTGATGAAAGCTATCAGATATGTATGATATGTCCATGAGGCAGCATCTGCAAATTTGCAGGTTATTTTGTAACTACTCTTTCGGCAGGGCACTTATGAATAATGTGTTCTTTCTAACTATATTCCTTATAAGATCCTCAAATAATTACATTCAAACAGAAAGTCTCCAAGAACTTAGTTTCCCAAGATTTTAACTCTCTTGAACAACCAGCTAACTGTATGCTTAAGAATTTTAATCAGAAATGCCACAGCACAGACTCTAGAAAAAGCTAAGGAGGGCCATATCCAGTTTCAGCTGCAGAACCTTATTCAGGAAGAACTGGGCAAGTTCTCAAAGCCATGATTTTCTCCAATTTCATAGGCATAGCTATTGTTCTAATACAATTTTCTTCGTGGCTTATTTTTTCAGGTTCATAGTTCTGTTTTACTTGAGCTGAACTTCTTTTACATTTGTTTCTTTCCTTATTTCTTTGTTTTAGTTTAATTTCAATTATGCTATTTCTGGAAGATTGGTATATTATGGGCAGGTATTTGTTCTAACCAGATTACTTCACAATGGGTTAAGCAGAATGGCAGTGCCATGGATTTTGCTTCCTGGGAGATTCAATTCTCATTAGCTTTTCCATAATCTTGGGTATATTTTCCGTATTCCAAGCACTGGCTGAGTTTATAAATAGAAAGTGCTCATGTATTATATCTTTGCAATTTCTGAGATTAAAAAAATACAGCAAATAAGGTAAAGGAGAGTTAAATACATTGCCTAGAGCAGGGTTAGTTCTGCTTGTTTGTTCAAACCAGCCGTGATGATTAAGGAGAAGAACCAATTAGGTACAGAACAGGTGACTCAATTTACCTTAACTCCCTGATTAGACAAGAGGAATTAATTAAAAAAAAGGAAAAAGCAATTGAGCAGGACGCATGTTGACAGGATACCAATTAACAGAAATAACATAATAGTGTCTAAATACAAATACTATTTGTGTATGAAGAACTTGGGAACACACACGACTATGAGAAATGTTAAGAGAAGGGAGAACTCACAAGAGCTGTGTATAAACATGTGAAGAAAACATTGATATTAGCTATCTAGTTATTTCCATATGCTTGCTATATTTAAATATATTATGTGCTATAACAAAAGCTATGTATGTTTGGCAAAGTTTTTACAGATACATCTAGTCAGGGAAAATAATTGTGAAGAACATAATTGAAACAAGAGGTGATAGAAATATATCAGTTGCCTAGAGAGCTGCAGTTAAGTTCTACTCTCTAAAGACAATCAAGGTTTTCATATACACATCAATTAGACTTTGACTGTGATGAAAAATATTCAAAGACTTCCTACAAACGCCTTAATGTAAATATTACAGAAAAATTACATAATTCCTTTAAAGTGAGACTAAGACAGACTATCAACTATTTAATATCGAAATTAAAGCCTTTGTTTTTCAGAAGAGTTTAAAAAATTCTCTTGATTCGAAGATTAAAGAAGGTCAAAACAATTATTTGAAATTAACTAAAGATGGCCAATCTAGAAATGGATTTGTCTGAAATTGTACCAGGATGTACTTTGCAGAGAAGTACTTGGGATATTAATTTGTCCCTCCAGAACTAAATAATATAGCCCTAGCATGAAATGCTTTCATCTTGGAGCACAGATGGGTGACAACATTTTCTTGATCAGAATGTCTAAGTGATAAGTACAGGCTACAACACAGTTATTGAGAAACAGCACACTGGAATCAATGCTACAAGCCAGATTTGAAATTCCAGTCCAAGAATGGTAACATTCATGATGAAATCTTGATTTGTGTGGTTAGTGCTGTGCAGCTGACTAAGCTTCCCTGGTCAGTGACTGAGGCTTCTCACCAACAGATTCTCATCCTGGCCTTGCAGTAGAATCACTGTCTGAAAATTTGTCAATGAATTTAATGATATAAAACAATTTCTCCTTCCTGTAGTTTACCAATGGAAAGTTTACAAATATTGACTATATTACTATTCTGGGTATTTCCAAGCAAATTCCTACATAGGGAATAGCAATACAAACCATATTCAATTAATCTTTTGCCTGTACAACAACACTCATATTTTTATTATTTTGGGGATGAACTAATCACAGTAGAATTTAGGTGGTTTTTGCCTTCAGTTATGCATTTATAATGTGAATACGTAAATATCTAGATTGGCATCCTGACAGAAGCTGATTACACATTCTTTGTATTGCTCCCTCATTTTATATTTAAGGTAATTAGAAACAAGAATTGCTTTCTCTGTTATTGGAATTCTGGGAAAGTGCATTTGTACCAAATTTTTGTTGCATAAGATAAGAAATATGAGCATCCAGGTGAGGTGGCTCACAGAAAGTCATGGAGCATTTGAAAATGAATTCCTCATTTTGTTTTGCTTGCGTGTGCAGTTCTTGTTTTATCTATTTAACTGTTTTTATCTCAACCCATGGATTTTCCCACTTGTGTTTTCAGACTCTCTCTGTCCAGTCCTGTTGGTGGGGGAGTGAGCAAGCAGTTGTGTGGGGTTAAGTTGAGGTACTTGAGGTTACTTGAGGTTACTGAGTACTTGAGGTTAAAGCACAACAGCCACTCTGATTTACAACCTGTTACGTGAAAAAACTAAAAATTTTAGTTCTTATCCGTTAAAGCTGTAGCATCTTCCAGTCCAGCAGAAATAAGATTTGCACCCTAGAATCAACCTGATAAGTATTTTTCAAACCAGGCATTCGGGTTTTTCCCAAGAAGAAAAGCTTTTTTTTTTTCTTTCAAACTGACCAATATTGAGATGGAATAACAAAAAGCTAAGGAGAAAAAACATGCTGGAGGGGTAGGTCTTCTCTAAGTTTTAGACTTAATAAAACCACTTAATATAAAAGCATTTAAAAAGTATTCTTTACTTACAAAACTCAAAGCAGTAGAGACTACCTTATATTTAAAAAGGAGACATGAAAATTGCTTATCTAAGTAACTCAATGTAAAGCTGAGATATTTGGGCTCTGGTTTCAGACACAGTTCAGAGTTTACTGTCAAAGACTCATCCTATGAGATCTCTGTTTTTTGAACTAACAGTGAAATCAATATGATACTGCACACAGCCTGCTTGTCTGGGAGCAGGGTGTTTGAGTGTTTCACTTAAGAGCTGGAGGGAAAATATCCTGCATGAAATGTCTCAAACAAAGTTGCAGAAATTTCTACAATTTAAAAAAAGAAAGTTAAAATATCACTTTCTCTAGAGACCAATTATAGCAAACAAACTTTTCCCAACAACTTTGCAAAGAAAACCATACAGATGCTGCAAGACATTATTTTCTAGATTATCTTTCTCTTTCTCTCAGCAATTGTGTTTCTGCAAAATACATTTCACTAGATTAATCTTCTGGGTTATACTCTTTAACATGCTCCCAGGATCATCAATCTCACTCTCAAGCTGCTATAAATGAGTAATTCACATCAGCACCACAGCATCTGCTAGTCCTGTATTCCTCCTCCCTATTGTTAATGTATCAGTCTAAAGGTCAGTAGCGCAACCTGAACAAAAGACTCGCTGGCCTAAAAGAAAGTGCATATTTTACAGAAAAAGCATGGAAATGCTCAGTCTCCATATTACACCAGAAGAAGGAATCTTCCCTTGATGTTTTTTCCCTTGATGAGTTGATGAATTTCAGCTATTTCTCTCAGAGGAAGATCAAATTTCCTCTAACTTACTCTTTTCCTTCAGGCCCTACCTCTGCTCTGTGTGTAAATTCAAGAGGAATGAGGCCCACCACTTTAAATAGAGCATTCCAGGCATAAGTTATCATGACAGCCTATTTTACCCAGAAGTGTAATTACAGAATCTCAGAGATGCTAACTAAGAGGAAAAAAGCTGCATACCTAAACAGATGCTTGTGCATCTTGCTAAAAAATTTCCTCACGTTTGCAGAATCAAACAGGAGGGAGAGAAAGACAAATCAAAGGAAAGCAGGTCATGTGCACATGAGTATGTGCATCCTCTGTACCACAGGACTTTATCGTGCTGCTAAGGCAGTGCCCTGAGCCAAACAAAAACCTGCTGAGCATCACAGAGCCTTTTGCCTCCAGTAAGCAATGCCCTAAAATCCTCCCAGGGTCCTGTCTTGAAAGGCTCCAGTGTCTGCCAGCGCACTAACCTCATTTGTCCGTGCATTAGCATGTCCATGCTACGCTGTGTTTCCTGTATTAAGAACAGCAGGATGGTGATACAGCATCAGGACAGGATATAGTGTCACACTTACTATCACCTAACCAAACTTGCCTCCTGACCAAGCCAAACCACATGTGTTAATGTAAAATTAAAACACAAACAAGAGACAGAGAGAGAGCATGTCAGACAATTACTAATTTAGTTCTGAAGGACTCAAGCAAAAATCGTGATCTAAGCTCCCCTTATAGAGAGTCAGTGATCCAGATTCTAGGAAAATGCTCATTAAAAGCCTTACTCACCTGGTATTGTTACCATGGCATCCACCTTACCCACAGGTCTGAGTACTGTGTCACTTTGTGATGTTGTCTGGCGGGGAAAGGAATTTGAAAAATGTCTCTGGAGAGGGCTGAGAGGCGCTCTTAAATTTGCATAAAGCAATTTATCTTCTTGTTCTCCCTATTCTTAATCTTAAACTGAAGGACTATCCACTTACCCCAAATCATCTTTTTTTTTCCCAGAGGTGATACATATTATTAGCCTCATTTTGACAGCTAGGTCATTACTCTTCACACTTTCTTGTGAAGGAAAAGGAGAGGTATTAGTGACTCTGCAGGGTGATACACAGGGAGAGTTTAATTCTGTTACTCTGAATCTTACTGTGTTAGATGCCTAGAGTCAAGTAGAGTTAATATCCTGTAAATTGGTGCTCTAGCATACTCAAGCTCTAATTTTATATGATGGTGCAGGGGTATGTGAGAAAGCAGGCACTTGCAATACACCACCCTTAAACCTGTGATGCCCTGGACACAGTGCCAACAGGACATGTCACTGTGGTACAAAACTGATCAATTTCTGCACTGCAAACCTACAACAAGTAATGAATATACTTCTCACCTTTGGGGAAAAATATACTTGAAAAATATATCATTTTTCCCTCAAGGTTTTCATCATATTTATTTTGTACAAGGCTCAACCACAAAACGTGGACAAATTTTCAGTTTCAGAAAGATTTTTTTCTTTCTTCACTACTAAATTTAAAATAAAAACATAACAATAGTTAGAGAATAAAGGACTGAGAGTGTCTCTGATAGTAGTCCTCAAAATTGTTACTAACCTTTGGTAAGCCTTAAAAAGAAAAAGAGCTGCAGCATGTAAATCTCTCTATGGGAGTAGGATCTGAGTGTGCAAACACCACACCATAAAACTTTGCAATACAAAACTGACAGCTCATGTAAACACTGTGGCCACCTAAGGTTTCTTCTCAATAAAAGTTTGGCTGCATGCACAAATCATTGCAATATCCTTAACATACGAATGCTTCAGAAAGAACTGAGAAATGTTAGAAAAATCAAAAGAGTCTAGGAAGTTTTGCTGTATTATGCTTAATAATATAGCATCCCTCTCAGTAATAGGGAGAAAAGAAAAAGATATCTGAAGCTGAACAATCACATCTTAGAAATAACTGTTTTCATCAACAATGCCAGCATTTATTTGTGTCTCTGTGGCTTCATTATTCTCAGTGAATGTGAACTCATTTCATATTTTGCAGATCTAAGCTTGAAAGACCATTCTGAATCAAGAGTTCTGCACTTTATACAGACTATCAGGCAGCAGTTCCACTGTCAGCAAAATAGTTAACATCAAATAATAGCGTCTATGAAGTAACAGAACAGTTTCTATATCACCTGGATTTCTCTACAGGCTTTGACATAGTCCCCCATAAAATCCTTTGCCAAATGAGAGGGAGATGAATTTGATGGGCGGACTGTTCTGTGGACAAGGAATTTGTTGAATGGTTGCATTCGGAGTGTAGTGATCAGCAGCTCAATGTCACAATAACAAGCGGTGTCCCTCAGAGGTCCGTGCTGGGACCAGTACTCTTTAATGTCTTTGTCAATGACATAGAGGGACTGCGTGCACCCTCAATCCATTTCCCGACACCACCAACCTGAGTGATGCACCTGAAGGATGGGATGCCATCCAGAGTGGCCTGCACAAGCTCAAGGAGTGGGCCCATGTGAACCTCATGAGGCTCAACAAGACCATGTGTAAGTTCCTGCACATGGGTCGGAGCAACCCTCTGATATCAGTACAGGATGGGGGACGAAGGGATTAAGAGCAGCCCTGCTGAGAAGGAGCTTGGAGGTGCTGGTGGATGAAAGGCTGGATGTGAGCCAGTAAGGTGTGATTACATCCAGCTGTATCCTAGGCTGCACCACAGGAAGCTTGGTCAGTAGGTCAAGGGAGGTGATTCTGCCCCTCTATCTTGTGATACCACACCTGGAGGGCAACTCTGAAATCCTCACCACAGGAAATGCACTGCAGTCAGTCCAGTGTAGAACTCCAAAAATGATTGGAGGGCTGGAACAGTTCCCCTGTGAAGAAAGACTGAGAGAGTTTGTGCTGCTCAGCCTGGAGAAGAGAAGGCTCCAGGGAGACCTTAGAGCAGACTAGATGACCTTTAAAGGTACTTTCCAGCCCACACCATTCTGTGATTCTATGAACATTTTCACCTGTTGTGAAACGGTACAACTTTCCAGATGGCTACAACAGCAGAGTTTGTGATTAAAGTCATATCTATGTCATGAAAACAAACACTGGCTGACTCCTTATGAAGTGACATGCAAAATGATATCTGAGTGAGCATCATGTGAATTATCCTTAGAGTTATGATCAGTCATGCCAGGTATTATGTAATACTGTTGTTTACCACTGCACCTTGTGACGGTTGGTCATTCAGGGGTACCCAGTGCATTGCCCCTGACTGTGTTGCTTTCATGCCCTGAAGTGTCCACTCATGCTGGACACACTGCAGGGTTATGTTTCTTGCCTCAGTTTTCAAGGTGACAATTTGGCCTGGTAAATCAGCTTATTCATTGGCTTGTGACAACTAGCTAACATATTTTCATTCAGAGTCCTGCTTAAAGAGAGGCCTTTTCAGTCTTAAAAGATTTCATTTAACCAGGGTAATTAACTTAAGCTGCTCTGAAGATTTTACTATTCGAGAGCTAGTGCTATTCTATTATTATCATGGGAATTTTGTAAGCATTTCATAGGTTGTGAAAATACTCAACTCCATGTTGAGCATTTTCTCATATTTCAGTGGAATTGAATATTTATTGCTTCCTTTTAAGAAGTATTTCTGTTTCCATTGTTGCACACTACAGATGCTGCAACAATATGAACAAGAGCATTTTCTTGTCTTTAACATCGTTACAGTTTTAAGATTTTAGTTCTCTCTGCTGATGTGCATCAACAAACTTGTCACACTGATCTAGCAGTCACAGACTTTCTTCATTCCAGAGAGGCATGTTAACAGGACTGTGATCTCCATGATCACAAACCCCAACAATACAACCAAAGGGAGCAGTTCAACTGGCTTCCATAGCACAGTTCCCAGCCCACAGCACTAATTTTGGACAATCCATCCCACCCCACGAAAAAGACAGTGACAGAGCAGGGTGGAAAACAATTCAACCCACATGTCACCTGGCGGCCATTTCTGGCAGGGCATAGACATCCTTCATATTATAACTGGTTGCCTGGAGGTTCCCTTGGTGGTTATCCTTTGTCATGTGAAATGTTCAGAATCTTGTCCTTGGGAAACCAATGCTTCTGTTCACCACCCTGAGCACCACAGTGCCTGCGGCTGCCGGATAACCGTTCACCTCCCAGAGGAGGAAGCAGTGGTGGATGCAGTGGTATTTTGCACATCAAAAGGATTAAAGCACTTAGCAGAGGATTAGGAACCTGATTCTAGACTCTCCTGAGCCTACTATCTTCAAATCCAGCAGGATGGACCAGCCACAGCCATACAAGAGGAGAAAACTCTCTGATTTCTCTAGGCATTTCAGCCCGCCTTTGTTAGTGGTTTATTGGGATTCTCCCTGATGATTTCTCTGTGACTATTTACCACATTACTGTCCCCTGCCCTTTGCTCAAAGTCATAAAAATGGAACATAGCATTTTACTCTAAATCTTATTGTGGACTAATGGAAAGACGCTAGAGATAAAGATATAAAAATTTACTGTTCATTTAAAAAGTCACATCATCCAAATTATCAAATTAACATAACAACACCCACTAATAATTGCTACACAAAATTCTTGTAGGATCTACTAATTTCATTTCAAGTATTTGTCTATTCAACATTCCTCTTTTTCCTAGGGTCAAGACCTACAGTCTTCCTCAAACAGAAAGAGGAGTAAGTAGAACAGGTTGTAAGCAACCTGAGATCCTTGCTGAGAGTATGATGTTCACAGTTGTGGGAGTTTCTTCCTTTTCTATCCTGTGGTATACTTGGAGCTCTATTTTTATATCTTCTTATCACACTCTGCCTCCTTCTCACTGGTTCCCTGCTGAAGTCTGATCATTTCCCTGCCTGGCCTCAGTTGACATCAAGGGCTGTTACTTGCACAGCAGTGGTGCCCCAGATCAGACAGACCTTTACCTTATTCCTGGTGTTCACAGAGCTTCTGCTCACACAGAGGGGAGGAAGAGTCACTTGGCCTCACTTAAAGAAACCTGAAACTGTGCCAAGGCAAACCCACACATGTGCTGACACCCTGCACTGCCAACTCAGTTCACCACCTTCGGCCTTTCATCAGTAATGGGAAATTCATGTTTTCAGAGATACAGCAGCAAACATTCTGACCTTCTGACTTCCCTCCTGCTTTTTCTCTTTAAAATAGAACATCCATTTATTAAGTGCACTTGTCTCCATATGTGCATACCAGTTCTGGAAACAGGATCCATTTATGCTATGCTCCTCCTCCTCACAATTTGTACATCACAAATTTGGAGAAGACAGCCAGGATTCTATCAAGGAAGCTTTGTCTACGTCAAGGAAATAAATCAGATATTTTTTTAAATAGAACCCAGAGCTCTAGCAGATCTTCCTTTATTCCTTCAAATTGAGAGTTGGAAAAGGGTGCAGACCATTTTAATTACAGTTGTACTTAAAATTCATTTCCCTGGTTGCTATTCTGAGCTTGACAAAAAAACCCCCAAAAAACAAAAAAACAGAGGAAACTGATTATCTATCCTGTGTTGGAGGTTAGTTCTGTGTTTTTATAACAATCCTCTCTGACTTAAATCTTTAAATTTGAAATTATATCTAATGCAGCATTGTCTTTCTTTTCTCCTATTGAGATCATTGATGAAAGAGAGTGGAAGCAATCTCTTTTACAGGATATGTTTTTGATAGCACATTATGAGATTTCTGTCTTCATGGAGAGTAGATAAGAATGATACCTTCAAGTAGGTTACAAATGTCTTACTAAGACTTTTCGACAATGTGGTAAGTACTTGATAATGCAAATAGAATTGTTCTTGGATACAAAATAAATCACACAATTCTTAGACTGCTATTCCTTTGTCCTCTCCATTCTTTTCAAAGACTGCAATTTGTGCAGTATTTTGATGCACAATAGTCTCCAATTTTAATTTTATCTTAATTCTGTAAGTAGAGGAACATCTCTCTATCTGGAGATATCTACAACTACCATCTAGTCTCATAAAAAATGGTTCTCTTAATAGAAAAATAATGATAAAATGGTTCACTGATTTCACAAAATCAGTTTTATTACCCTTAAAGTAACAGGCTTAATGAAATACATATTTAAAAACAGAACAGAAAAAAAAATTCTTTGTAATCTAAATGACCGGTTTAGGGTTTTGTTCATTTTTTGAAAGCTAACTGGAATTTATGAATTGAGTGTGCTCCAGAGGTCCTGGGTATTTTATCATTAGGAATCTCAGAAGAGTTCAGGTAAATGTTAATATTGTGTTAGATACACAAGGATCTCATAAAATTAAAGTGTTTTTAGAACTAGCTAGCTAGCTTGCTATTACCAGGAAAAAAAAAAGTCCTGTAGATGTTTTCACTACATATGACAGGAAGAGATATAATTGACCACACTCATCTCTTAAAAATATTAATTGCACTTTGAAGAAAGGCAAATGATCTAAAAATCAGCACTAAAAGAACAACACAACTCCAGTCTCCCTAAAAGAGACATTTGTCAGCTGTTGACACTTTTCTTTGCTTAATTTAGCACAAATTGTTATTTCAGGATGTCATGATTGCTGTAGAGTGGTTTGTTATTTAAATCACTATGGTATTTGAATGAAATAGTCAAAATCAGAAGACCATATATTCACTGAGTGCATACATGGTGTCAGATGTTTGTGAATCACAAGCAAGCTGACACTGACTAGTGAACAAATCCTGAATCCCTAAATGAACTGCTGAATATCTTCAAAACCCAAATTAAACTCTTACTCATCAAATTTCTTTAATATTCCCTGTAATCACTCAGTAAAATATCTCATCAAGGGTAAACTAAAATTGTGCCTCCAGGACAAGGGTGGGGAAAAATACTCTGACACCTCCTTGAAATACAACCATAGGACCTGGAACCTGCAGCCAGCACATCCTGCTGCTGTTGATTTATATGTACAAAATTCAGCAGTAAAAGGCTTTGCATTCAAATTAACAATTAATAATACTCAAGGAAAGCTTGGAAATTATTTTGCCTTTGGACAGTGAAAGATTAAACACAGGAATCTGTGCTATTTCAAAATAGTAATATATTTAATGTTTTTTTCTTCCTTGTTACGTTGCTGAGACAAGCTCATATTCCATTTGTCTCCGCTGCAGCTGCATTATAAAAGTGTAAATGGCTCCTCATCCTTCCCCCAAGAAATAAACAACTTTTAATCACTATTTATAGGATACATCCAATACTCCACATCTTGAGATTTTACATATATAATATCAGTATTTATACTCCAGAACATTTCTTGACATTTCATGAGCCTACAGTGTACTGAGAGCCACTCTTGAAGGAGCAAGGCTTTCCTGGACCCCAGGAACAGGGGCACCTCTCTGGTGCATTGTCACAGCAGAGCTGTTTCCCCTGTCTGTCATCTTCCCCTGTAAGTTTTTGGATGCCAAGACTGAGTAAGCTCTCTGGACCCCACACACCCCACTCTGCACTTTTGTTTATGGGGTAAAAGCAGGGGGGACACCCACACAGTGAGACCCTTCTACCTGGGGCTGAGCCAAGGGCCCTGCTCAGTCCCACAGCTGCTGAATGGGTTTTTAGTGACATGATGTGGCTGCCTCTAAGCCATGCTTAGCACTTCAGACACTTGTTTTGGAGCAGAAATCTCTCTCGCATAACACCAACTTTTTTTTTTAAACTTTAAACTACTGTCTACTTTTGTCACGCTGAACGCCAACCCTCTCCTTCATATTATCTTCAAGAGCAGAACAAGGTCTCATTAATGGCTAGGACTATTTCTGTCTCATATTTATTCTAAATTCTGAACTGAGAGCACTGAAAATCTGTGTTTCGTGATTAGATTTGAACATTTACATGTTCATGGAACAATGCCTTATGCTTTTCAAAACTATATATTTACCCAGATTTTGAAGCATATTTGAGTAATAACATCACAAGATGTGAGAAATTACTAATATATTCAGACATTGACTACCACTAGACATAAATAATATGCCAATAATTTTATATGAGAAGAAAAAATAAGAAATCTGATGGAACTTCTCACACAGATATATATATACAGATTTTTCAAAGACAACTTATGTAAGATGGGTTATTTATACTGAATCTACAGTGATGGCATCTGAAATCAGCTTCAGCCTCTAAACATTAGATAATTAACTTCCGGTTTGCTGAAAAAATACTTTATCATAAACACTTCAGTCAATTTCTCACCACTAGGAATGATTTTAGTGTGGGATTTTTAAGTAATTATGAGATCCCTTGGACTTTACTTCCAAGTCATCTCTTTCAGACAGGGAAAGTGTTCACTGATTTCATACTTCTAAAAGAAAAAAAATCAATTAGATACCTAAATAAATTGAAAATTACATGTGATATTTAAATATCAAAAATATGTATATCTTTTGGAACATCTGAGAGTATTGCATATTAACTGATCAATTATTATCAAAGATTTTGCAGGTTAGAAAATATATGTATTCCTTCATAAAATATGTTACTTTGTTTATACTCTGACTAGGTATTTTGAAATATCTAAAATGGTTAACTTTGTTTTTCTGACTTCTAAAAGAGAATGAGATAGAAGGAAAAAAAAGAGCTAACTTCCATCAAACAACACATTACATATATAAATCATAAATATTAATATATAAGTAACAAATATTTATTTACAATACGTAAATGTACAGATTTGTCTGCCCAATACTTCCATTTAGAAAAACAAATTAACCAAACATATTAGTAATAAAATAACACAGGATTAGAATACAGAATTCAGAGTACTAAGAATATCACTAAAATGGAAATATCATTCAGCAGATGCAAAACTCTGCTCATTATGCATGTGAACTAAAATTGTTGCATTTCTATTCCAGAAATCCCTCTCTAATCCTCAAAGGCATCTGCACAGCAGGGCCAGCATGGTGGGCAATAGTGGAGCCCCAGGATCTGCAATTCCTCCACTGGTGGTTTCGGCTCTCCAAGTCACCAACGACAGAGAATTCATCTCTGAAATTGCACCTGTTCAGTGACCACCTCTTCTCAAACAATGGATATTGCAAATATGGCTTGGTAATCTACATAGGAAGTATTTCCTGCCTTCAGCATTCCACACACAAATCCCAAATGAGAAAATGCTGAGGTATGACTGATACTGTGCACCTTTACTGTAAAGCGTATGGCAATTCCTACATCACACATGACTTAAACGTCAAAGCAAGGCTAATTGCATTCCCATTTGTAAAAAAAAAGTATGAATTCTAATAGTTGAAGTGCTACTAATTTTGTTCAAACATTCATAAAATATGTTTTATCTCCATTGGGCTGCACTTTGTCTCTTCTTTTGCAGGACCTGAGCTAACTGAAACAAGCAAAACCACTATTTTGTGTACATATTGGCTTGCTGTTGAACAAAATCAGCTTGATGCATGCAAAGAATTACAGAAACCGCCTTTATCTCATTGAACTGCAGACAGAACACAGCAGGTGTCTATACCTTAGACTGCTATTTAGATTTCTACTACAGTGAACGAAAACCTAGACCTTAGCGGCCTAAAACAGATATCAGCAGAGGACCATTAGTGTTAAAGCAGTGCCACAAGATATGCTCCGAGACCTCTGCACAGAAGCTCAGCCAGAAGGCTGGGAAAACACCCACAGTCATCTAGTACTGGGAATCACTGTTCAGGCCACTGAACCAAGCCCCTGGTCAATACAGTCAATAAAATCTAAAGCCCTACCCATCTCACCAAGTGCAGGTGTCTGCTTGAAACTATTGCTTGTTCAACTCCACACAGAGTGCACTGAGCAACTCCGCCTTGACTGCAAGTCTCGTGCTGACACAGTCACTAAACAGCTCTGTTTACCTGGAATTCCATCTCATTTGAAAAATACACGTACATTTATGAAAGACAGTACCTATGGAAAATGAAGTACTAAAATGAAAAATTAGCCTGTTTCAGATTGCAAATGGTACACAGGAAAGAATGATTTTTAAGACATGTGCTCTTTCTACCAGCCTTATAAAGTCCAAAAATAGTACACTTCAAGTTAAATATTTCAGCACTAATGACAGGAGAACAAAGCTCGAGAGGGAGAAACAAAGGAAATAATGTGGAAAGGACAATATGGTAAAAAAGCGGTGTTTGGTTTTTTTGGGTTTGGGGGTTTTTTAAAAACTGGTTTTGTGCCAAATTATAGTATTATGAGCTGTTTTAAATCTAAATGTGAGCTTTTTCTTCCCTTCATCTTTTACACAGTGTATTCTCAGATCTGAAGGACACCTCATAATTTCAAGTGAACAACAGAAATTCCCACATATTTATGTTTTATATCAACACTGGGAAAGGTTTTATTTTCACTTCATCATATAAAAACCCTGAATCCTGAAACCCTAAGACTGTAAACAAAATAATACAAACTTATGATTCTCAAGGTATGTTGCCTACTTATACACTCCCTAATATAAATCCTTATATAACAATTCTTTTTTTACATTAAATACTATATTCCAGAATTAGACACAGCTATTCTGGCTGCTATTTTATGTATTTTTCATTTTATATTGTTTCATTTGGCTTTTGCAGCAGGATGGATCTTTCTTTTTTTCTACAATGTGCTCACATATCCTTACAGTTAGGGAAATTCTCTGCTGTTGAATTATGAACAAAACCAAGTGCATTTTTATGTTTAGGTTTTAAAAAGTTGAGGAGTACCACTTCCATAATTCATAACACTGAAACTGCCATATGGGAGAATCAGACTGCTTGTTTGAGGTTAACTATTACATCAAATATTTTCTGAAGTTACTTCTCTAAACTCAAAAGGACAAGGTTATCTGTGGATTACAGTGAGGAATCAAAATTTTGCCTGTTCCCATCATCATCTGTTCTAAATTCCTGCATGTGAGCAAATTTGAAAGTGGTTTTCAGCAAGCAAGTGCAGCAACCACTTTACTCTTGTTGAATATGTTAAGAATTGAGACAGAAATACACTGGCTCAAACTATTTACAGCGTGAACCAAGTCCAACATCTGATTGTTGTCTCCATTCCTCATAATGGAAATCTCATTTCTGTTATTTTCAGTTTTATGTAATTTCTAAAATGAAGGAGCTGTATTGAAGAAACTTTCTGAACAAACGGAATGTCTGTGGTTGACTGTACTCTACCTCAAAAAAGATTATCTTTATTTCTGAGGAAAAAAAACCCAACAAAACACAGACCTATCTGGCTGTTACCTAATGCCTACTTACCCAATTTCTCATGGAAAAGTAAAGTTCATGTCCTAAGAAATAAAGAAAATGAGGACCTGACAAGATGCATTAGAACCATCCTCTATTCCGCCAGAACAAAGGAGGAGTGCGATGAATGATGAGTGCTTTAGTTTGCAAAGGATAGATCCATTGATCACTTGGAACGTGATGTAGTAAGTTTTCAGAGCTTGATAATAATACAATGCAGAAATGTCACATCGTGTTACTGTTATGCAGTAAAAAGAAGCTGAGCATTTTGCTTAGACTATTATCTTTCAGTAAAAAACTACTTTTGGGCAGTAGAAGCCAGGAGATTTTAAAGACAGCTATAATTAGTTCTAAAGAGAATTTTCTGGAGGATCTCTGAGCAGAGGATTTTCTATCTTTTTAAAAATTATTAAGGAATCTACGGCAAAAACCAAACAAAATTTTAAAAATCAGGTAAAGACTACAGAAGACTATGTAACAGCTATTGTGGAAATGTTTGTGGAAAATATGTGAAAATATGTGAAAATATTGTGGAAAACAGTAATGCATAAAATTAATAAGACAGAGCTTACAGTACTTAAAGCAAAATGAATAGGCAAAAATACAACATAAATTTGTAAGTGAAATTTCATACAGCTATTAACTTTCCTTCAAAACACTCCTGTCACATAAACACATTTTCCATTATCTGTATCAATGGGTTTCTAAAGGCTAGAGGTTTGTGCTTTGGTTGGGAAGTTTTGCAAATTTGTACTATAGTTTACAGACCAAACTTCCATTACAGGTAGTAGTGCAACCACCAGAGGGAGGTTGCAACAAGCTGGGGGTTGGTCCCATCTCCCATCAGAAGTGCCAGGACAAGAGGAACTGGCCTCAAGTTACACCAGGGCATTGGATATTACAAATGGTTTCTTCAGCAAAAGGATTGTCAAGCATTGGAACAGGTTGTCAGGGAAGTGGTTGGGTCACTATCCCTGGAAGTTATTTAAAAGACAGCAGATGTGGCACCTGGGGCATGAGTTAGAGGAGAACTTGGCAAGGATGAGGTAACAGTTGGTGTTGATGAGCTCAGAGGTCTTTTCCAACCTAAATGGTTCTGTGTTTCTGTGATTCTGCATAGGAAGCCCAACCTGAATTCCACTGTACCTCAGTCATTAATAGCCCTCCTTTCTTCATGCTGAACCAAGATCCCCCCTCATTTCTATTCATATAATCTGATGAGGTTCATCACCTCTGCATTCACTAATAAAGAGTTTGGATTAGAATCTTCTGCCTTCCTTTCAGGAGGATCTACAAGCAAATCAGTGCTGACCAGTGAGAAGCTGCTGCTGCTCCAGGGAACAGGGGAACACCAGGGGAACACCAGGGAACAGCTTTGTCCCACCTGGAGCAGAAGCTGCTTCTGGGGAAGCCAACAGCAATCCCCCAAGATCTGTGGGGAGATTATTGGGAAGATGCTTCGAGGCTCCTCACAGCAAGGCCTCGTGAGAAAGTGAGGAGCAATAGGCACTAGTTGAAAGAGGAGAGGTTCAGAATGGATGTAGGGTGAAATCTTTTCCTTGAGATTGCCAGGGAGTGGCACAGATTACCAAAAAGGTTGTGTACATTTGAAGGTGTTCCAGGCAGACTGGATAAAGCCTTTAACAGCCTGGCCTGATTTCAAGGCTGACCCTGCTTTAAGCAAGAGGCTGGACAAGGTGAAAATCTGAGGTTCCATTCAATACAATTTATCTGACTATTTTAACTGGTGAATTTCATTGTGACAGGCTTAACATACATATTTTTTGAATCCTTACAGCTAAAGAAAACAATCAACTTATAAAAAAGGTCAGTAAAGTCTTATCCAGAATGTGTTTTTCTGAACCAGATATTTCTGATGTAAATTTGGACATAGTAGCCCAAAAACAGTTGAGCCATCATATTGTGTTTTTGCAACACAGTATTCCAAGGCCCTATACTTAAATACACAGAAAAAAAAAAGGGGAAAAAAAAAGAAGAAAGGAAACAAACCCCCACCCATTTTGGTTTTTATGTTTATAAATATGCAGAGAATGAAAATCTCCTAACCAGTGATTTTTGGGGTTTGTATTTTAGAAAGGTCTATGATGGCTCATGGATTGCAAGACTAACTGGCTCCTTATTATACAAGTTATATAAGGAACTGCTTCAGAGCCCCTGATCTATTTTGTATTAAGATTTCTCAAATTAAAAAAAAAAAAAAAAAAAAAAAGGAAAACAAAACAAATAAATCACAACACTTCAATTTTCACACATTTCAGATCACTCATAGCAATTCTAAAAGCCTGATAGTATCTAGATACTAGTGTTGCTCAGTGGATTACAACATATTCAGGACTTAGAGATTCTCTTGTTGCAAATCCTCTTTCTTGATGCAAGGATGAGAGATTAGCCCATTAATTACAACCTTAAAAATACTACTATCCTGAATCTCTTCTCTTGCAAATATCTATAATTAGACATTGCAAACTTTAATCAGGTAAGTATTCTGAAAGCTTCTGAATGATGAAAGCTAAATGAATGCCCCATGCAAGATTAAAACATGCAGTATGAAGCAAGACATTCTGTGGAGGAACCAGTGTTTTCAGAAAGCAGACACAAGAATTCATGAATAAAAGATGTTACAAAAAACAAAACCACTGAGCAAAATTTAATAGACCGGACCCTTCACTGCTCCATGCCATGTAAAGAATGGAAGCATATTTGGAAAAATCCATTGATTTGGCAGCACTTTACATCTACTTTGCATTCGTGTCATACAGGTATAACTGATTAAACAGAGAGCAAGTGAACAGGCTCTAGCAGCAGTCAATTTATCATGTCACAGTGTGCGTGGACAAGGTGCAGGAGGACTAGCTTTCCAGAAAGCAATGCTAACAGAAGTCTAGAAGTTTGAAAGGCTTTAATTTTTTTGTTTGTTTGTTTGTTTTTGTTTGTTTTAATACCAGCTTGAAAGACTAGCATTAAATTGGCATAATAAAGATTTAATAGTCTAAGTAGGATTAAACCGCTCTAATATAGAAACTAATTCAGAAATATTTTAATTTCTTAAACAGCAATTATATTATTGTGGAACTGTCACCTCCAAACTCAAAATTTCTACATCCAAAATTTTAGAGTCAATATGCACACAGGAAATTGCACACAATTTTGTTTCACTCCAGCCAAGACACTTCTCTCTATTTACAGCTGGTGAGAAGATACGCTGGTGAGCAATTTCAATAGGACCACCCATAAGTAAAGAATTTGAAATCCAGTATTTTGTGGGGGACAAATAATTTCCATTTTAATGGTGACTTATTTTTTCAGCCATGGCATCTTTAAGGGCTGCAGTTTCACTATAGGTACAGTTTAACTATATCTACCCTTACATACTCTTCCCTCAAAAATAATTTGTTCTTGCTCCTCTTGAATTGTTTAATCTTCCATAAGGATAAATTTACATTTTGCAAATTATCAACTCCTATTTTAATCCCATTTAGTTAAAGTGTTTGAAGAGTTAGGTGCGATTTGGAAAAAAATTTCTACACAAAGCTTAAATAATACCTAAATCTGCTTTTGTGACTAGAATTATGGAAGGTAATAAATGTGTTATATACAAAAGCATATATACTGAAATGTCATATACAAAATCATTTACAATGACAAAATTCACTCTCCTGTAGGCTTTTTTTCCTGCTATCTGGTTTCCTAGATTTGCAATTAAATTTCTCAAAGACAAGGATGCTTCTACTGCTCCTAAATGCTGTGATCATGGTTTTTCTAAGACTGATACTAATAGGGACTAAGCAGACTCTGCTTTCCTCTCACCACTGACAGTGACAGGGAAAAAAGTGAACTCCCTATATGAAGAGAGGCTGACCAGCCACTACAGCAAATCCCTTATTTAAACAAATCACATTCATATGGAACCTGTTCCAGGACTTAATTTTAATTCCTTTACTCTTGCTACAAAAAATAATTGTCCTAAATTCCCAGCTAGAATTTTAATCTAAAATGAATGAAACGAGGATGCTTTAGGGCCTATTTTGCATGCTTGAATGCATAAAAATACAGCAAAAGAGAAACTTGCAATTATTGTCAGGTCCTCTTCGTGTAGTCATACCTCTCAGGACATTTTAACAGGTGTTTTTCAATGCTCTAAACAAGGAACTTAACTAAAACTTCATTTTGAACTGAATATCAAAGGATTTAATCAATCTTATATGTTTCAGCATAGTACAAAGTCTCAACATGAGTTTAAATCTGATTCCATCTGGTAATTCGCAATAGGAATTACAAGCCCAAGAAGCACATCTGACTTGAAAGATATAAAATGTTCCCTTTCAATACGCCCTGGAAGAAGGAAGGAAGGAAGGAAGGAAGGAAGGAAGGAAGGAAGGAAGGACGGAAGGAAGGACGGAAGGAAGGAAGGACGGAAGGAAGGAAGGAAGGAAGGAAGGAAGGACGGAAGGAAGGAAGGAAGGAAGGAAGGAAGGAAGGAAGGAAGGAAGGAAGGAAGGAAGGAAGGAAGGAAGGAAGGAAGGAAGGAAGGAAGGAAGGAAGGAAGGAAGGAAAAAAGGAAAAAAGGAAAAAAGGAAAAAAGGAAAAAAGGAAAAAAGGAAAAAAGGAAAAAAGGAAAAAAGGAAAAAAGGAAAAAAGGAAAAAAGGAAGGAAGGAGAAGTATAGCTCATCTATTAGCTTCCAAATTTTATGGAGTTAGCTGAGCATCATTTTCATTATGATCCCTCTTTTTAATTCACACACAGTAATATAGCCTTTCATACTAAGATAAGCAAATAAACTGCAGAGATTTTTGTCCTTGATCATGTCTCAAAGAAGCATCTCTATTGCTCCAAAATGAATTAGAACAAGCTTTCTGACATTTTAGCTTTTAGGATGGGCAACTTATATTTGCAATTATGATCAAAGACTCCATTTCCTTTCCCGTGAAGAGCAGACAATTGCACTCCTACAACTCAAGCTCATTAACACTTCCTCAGAACTCCGAGCCAGACTGTGGAACTGATGCATAGATAATAGTGCAGTTCACCAGGGAAGTGCTCCTCTGAAGGGTATATATGGCTTATTGGTATGACTTCCAAGCATCTCACACTCTTTATTCTGAATAAGAGGAGTGTCAATTTTCACATTTTCACTGGACAGCACTTGAGCAGACAGAAGTTATATAAGAATGCATTGAGAAAGACTGGTGTAAGAGAAAAGCTGAGACCAAGTCTAAGCAAACTGCACAAAATAACATCAGCAGGTGGTTACACTCCACTTCACCCTCTCATCAGGCAAGCACACGATGGAACTTTTCACTGATTTTCAGATTCTCAAGGCCAGGAAACAGGCAATTAACTTAACCCACTGCAGTTTTACCTTCAATGCTTCCTAACATCTCCTTAGAATATAAGCAGTGCCAATTAGTGTACTCGAAACACTAGATGAGAAGAAGTAAACACTCAATAGTCAAGAACTTAAGTGATCATAAAGAAATGCATAAAAAGACATCTGATTTACAACATCTGCTTTGTCAAGCCTCTCCTTTTTAAAATTTATTTTCATTCCTTTTTCAATCTCTGATATTTCCCTTTTTAAGATGCAATCAGCTGCAGCCAAAGGTTGTGCAGGCCTTGGCAGTTTTCCAGACAAGGCTGGATAAAGCCATGCATAACCTCATCTGACCTGAGAAATGATGCTCCTCTAAGCAGGAGGGTGGACAGTGAAACTTCTTGAAGAACCTTCCAACCTGATGCATCCACATACAGAACTTTATAAGAGGTATTGTTTCTGCCTTTACTAGAAAAAGTCATAAAATCAAATATTTATTACTATTTTGTGGATGAGACAGCTATTCATTGAATCAAGTTTATCATATAAAATAAAGTGCGATTATGTAGAAGGCAGTGCTTCAATCACACGTTCAAAGAAATCATTATTCAGTTACAGCACAAGTGAAAGTAGTGTTTATCACTAGAGGAAAAGTGATAGCAGTGTTCAAAACAAGTTATCTATTTACTGAATGGAAGATATTAATAATAAAGAAGTGTTAATCACTGAAAGAATATTTTTAAAAATGGAGTTTCATGGTGCAGAATTATGACTACTGCCACACAGGACTGCATGCAAAGGTCAGCAGGATCTTAGGAATAAGATTCACAGCAGCCCACAGGAAAAGATAAAGCCGCTTAAAGAAGGCACCGGATCAAGCTAGGTTTTCCTAAAATTCTACAGTCAAATACCTAATTCTAGGCTTTAGGAAGCAAGAACACTTTGCCATAAGCGGCGGAAAAACAAGAGTAATATATATTAGGTCTAAATAAACATAGCAGTTTTTGAGATAGCCTGACAAGGGGCTAACAGATCTATGCTTGTGCTGTCTGTGTGATGAACATGAGATAGCTTTGGTGCAGATGTACAGAACCACGTCATTATCCCAGTATGTCCCAGCAGGGAAATAGGTCAAACTTTCTCAGGCTTGGGGAAGCACTTAAGATGAATACGTGGCTTCAAGTCTGGAGGTGTCTTATCTCTGGACAGCCCAGAAAATGAGACAGCACAACTAGTGTCTATTTGTATATGTTCCTGGAGCTCTGTCCTTAGTGGTCTAGTGATTAGGAATATATTGCTCCTACAGCATAGGGAAATTCCAGGGGCTTAGTTGTCATGCAGTAATTTTCAGCAAATTATTGGTAAATCTGAGGTACCTTTTCAAGAAGTGGCTAGCAATATCTATGACCAAGAATTTCTATCTCTACATACTAGAAAAACATAGAGTAAAAACTTCTTTATGTGACTCTAAGCAAACAACTTTGTGAAACTGTCTTTTAAATGTTCATGCAAAGGTCCCTTGCAACCTGTATCACCGTGTGGTAGAATGAAAAGAGGTGAGCTATGCAGCCCTCCCCACAAGAGGCAAGACAAATTCCTTGATTGTCCTGAGAGGTGTGTCCATCCACAGATACTCAGACTGACACACCAAATGTTTTCTTTTGACCAAAGTCACATTTTGTCGTGATGTATGTGGTCTCTCGATGGTATCACAGAACAGCACAACCCAAATACTTTCCCTTCTTTACAGAGAAACTAGTTTTTCATGGATACTGTCAAAGCTACTGAAAAGTTTAGTATTAAACATTTCAAAAGGGATCTGGATGTAAAATAGAAAAAAAATAGTAGATGAAAAGAAACTGACTCCAGAATACTAGGTGGGATCGTCCTCCGGGAACATGTTCTTTTTAATGAAGATGACATAGTGAATTTCTATGCTCCTATTGTCAAGTCAAAAATAGGCAGTGTGCTGATGTACTTCAGAATGTACTGACATGACAGCCAAAACACAACATACTATAACTAACAGCTGTTACATCCCTCTGGAACGTAATTACCAGGCATAATTTATAGCAAAACCCATAATCTGAGCCAGAATTTCAGTGTCAGAAGATGTAATGAGACAACCAGGACCCTCTAATTCCTCTTAATATGCAGAACTCGAATCGAATACAATACTCAGGTCATAGCTCTCCATTCCTTCCAGAACAAAGCCTCCCCTCTATATCCTCTCCTGTGTAGTCTGAAGTGCTGTGCCTCCTTCTCATTAGCCCCACCCCAGCAAAACTCCCATTACATTCTTCATCAGCTCTTCTTGGCTGCAGTGACACCTTCTCACTACATCTAACCACCATTTTATTCCTGTATTCTGTAACTTGTTCTGGGCACTAAAGGAAAGCATTTAATTCTTTTAACTGCTATGAATCCAATTTCTTTATGCATTCAGTTAGAAATCAGAGGTATGGGTCTGCTTTACTACTACTAAAATTACATCCAAATGGCTTCATCCACTTTCCCAAAAACACATGCATCTCGCCCTATTCTAATTCACTTTTAGTCAGCTACATGTGCATTGCTTTTAAAGCTCTCACAACACTGAGTAATTGTTAAGGAAAATAATCAGAGAGTGCAAAGAACACAAAGTGCAGAAGCAGCTAATTATAGCATTATATCTGACAAAATAGGATGTGTTCATTTGTGAGGTGACCCGTACAGATTTCCTCTGTGAGCTGCCCACAATGCTTCTTGCAGACAACCACATAACAGGTGGGCAGATGCAAAGAGTGAGGATAATCTCTTGATAAATCAGTGAAGATGAGTCAGTATCAAGTATTTACTATTTAGCAGGAAGCAGACAGCTGTTTTACACCTTTGTTTACACCTTTGAGAAAGTAAAGAGAAAGCATCAGCAGAGGTGATGTAGCCTAAGACAGCAAATGTAGTATGGGTAGCAAAGTCAAAGGTGATGGACTGAGCTCATTCATTATGTGCATGAATTCAGAACAACTAAAAGTAGTTACCTTTACACAGAACCATAGAATGTTTTGACTGAATGTTTGGAAGGGACCTTTAAATGTCATCTCATCCAACCCTCTCTGCAATGAGCAGGGACACCTTGAACTAGATGACGTTTCTCAGTGCCCATCGAACCTGATCCTGAACAGATCCAGAGACGGTGTCCTTCTCTGGGCAATGTGTTCCAGTGTTTCACTGCCCGCATCGTAAAAACTTACTTCCTTATATCTAGTCTAAATCCATGCTCTTTTAGTTTAAAAGAGGGTAGATTTAGTTTAAATTTACTACGCCTTAGTTTAAAACCCTTTTTTAGCTTGAAACCATTACCTCTTGTCCTATTCCAACAGGCCCTATTAAAAAGTTAGTCCCCCTCTTCCTTACGATCCCTCTCCCCTTTTTTTACTGAAAAGCCACCTTATAAGAGTTATAAAACAGCTTTCTCTTCTCCAGGCTGAACAACTCCAGCTCTCTCAGCCTGTCTTCACCAGAGAGCTATTCATTTTTGTGGCCCTTCTCTGGACTTGCTCCAGCAGGTCCATGTCCTTCCTGTGCTGAGGACCCCAGAGCTGGATGTAGAACCCAAGTTGGGCTCTCACAAGAGCAGAATAGAGGGCCAACATCCCTTTTGTCACATGCTGGCATGTTGCTGGTGATGTGTCTCAGGACGGGGTTGGCTTTCTGGGCTGTACATGCCCATGAAGACATTGAGTCTTTGACCACCACATCACTCTCTTGCTGCAACCATCCAGACAACCACTTATCCACCAAACAATGCATGGTGACATGGTTCTGTACAAAATGGGTTCCTAACTCTATACCCCTGATTTGCTGCTCATTTTTATTCATAGGCTGCCTTTGTTTGTTTCCTTTGATTTGTTTTGTTTTTTTAAAAAAGATCTGTCTTTGTTCCCTCGTTTGACACGCTTCACTGTAAGTAAGGAGCATCCACTTTTCACCTACAGCAGGGCTCCGGGGCTCTTCAGTTCAAACAATCTGTCACAGGTTATTGTATTAAAGTCATGAGATGCCTGGCAAGAAAATAAAGGTCACACTTCACCATGAAAAATTTATACAAACCATAGCTGCAGCATAATCCTTGCACTCAATATGTATCTTAGAACTGGGATGTGGTTTCCCCTCACAGGGTGCAGGGTAATCATTATAGGCCACCCCTCTCAGGATATTTGTTTATAACCAACACAAAACCACCTCAGAATGGATATATAAAGGGATTCACAGACACCACCACAGATGGTGACCATTGCCTAAATTAAACCTGGTCCAGAGCACAGTCCCTGGACTGCACTTGTGCACCCTGGGAGGTTGTTTGAACAGTTTTTGGAGGTGGTTTGACCTGGGTCACCCTCAAACCATTCTGACGCAAAGCAGGGGATCACTCTCTGTACATACTGCGAACTTCACCACCACATTTTAGAGGATAAAAGATTTTTAATGGTAAGGAGCTCTGCTGCTTACAGGTACAGGCACAGTTAATTACAGCTCAGCATAAGAGACAACTATCCCAGAATCCCAGACCAATTTTTTTTTTTTTCTCACATAAAACATTTTGGACTTATCTTGGCAGCTGAAGGAATCTCAGTTCTCAGACCATTGAAGGCTACTGAAGGATGGGGTCTAAAACTCTAAGACTCAGATAAGAATGTGACTGATATTGCTTTACCCATTTGGGAGCTCTGAAGTGCCATCTTACAGTAAATGCACTGAACACTGAAGGTCTGATGTTTCTCTAATTAGCCTAGCTGAGGTTTTTGCTTTAATCTTTATGTCATACTGCAAGAAAAATTTGATAGCTTTGTGTTCACTCCCTAATTTTTTCCATACACTGTAAGTAATGAACTGGGTCAAATATCCAAAATTAAAAAGAAAACATACTGTAACTATTCCTGTGGGGTGGGGAAAAAAAAAACCACACACAGAAAGTTGTTACGTAATTAAACACCTTTTCCTTGGGAAGCACGAAAAGTGTAAATGAAGGTCACACTTGTCACCTTAAGTCCTATATATCCAGTTTTTAAGTGCTTGACTTTGCGGCTTGCAATATTCTTTCAATACACTCTTTTTTTCATTTCAAAAATAAACAAAAATCCTACTGAGATGACCATGTCTGTTTGGAAAAAGGCACTTCATAACAGTAATTTCTGACTGATAGTTTTCCTTCAATTGGAAAAAAATATCATAGAAGTTTCATTTTAGGAAAATTCTGACCATAAAAAATGAACAGTTTAGCTGAAAGGGCTGAAAACAAATACAAAAGAAAAGAAGCCACATGGTAAAAATAAATGAAATAGATGAAGAAAAGAAACAGACCATGAAGACTGGCAGAAAGCAGGTACAAAAGAAAAGGCCAGAGAAACCTCAAGGGAATTTGAGAAAGAGAACTTCAATCTGGACACAAGGGAAGCTGGCAGAGCCTACATATGCATTATTAAGGGACCACTGCCTACAGAAGTAGAAGCTAGGAAAGTATGAGGGGTAAGTATAATATATGTTTCCCTTGTTCTCCCTCTCTTCCTTTGGTACCTGTTGCTGATGGAAACAGAACTTTTTGCTCTGTGTACCTTGATCTGACTCAATACCATCACCCCTCTGTTCAAACAAACCCCCTGTACACAGGCTAAAAACCAAAAAAGGAATATTTTATATAGAATGCATGACTATGACCGATTCTGAAATCATGAACAAAGCAGCCAGACATTGCCTTAGCCAATTCTTCAGGGAATTAATTACTAATGTCTTGAGAACTATGAAAAGGACTACACAGAATTTTCACTCCCACAAGCACGCATCTGATAGATAAGTAGAAAACAATTTTCCTACCTTTAAAATTAAGACTATCACTTAAAAAATAATTTTCATGCTCACAACCACCATAATTTTCTGAGTTACTTCACTCTACTTTTTCCCACCTTATGTGTGTGTGTTCAGATACACATAGATAAAATTAAATATTTAAAATGCTTGCTTAAAATTTTTCTCAAAAGTTAGATAAAAGCCTACAAACATATGATTGGGATTTCTAGCAAGGTCACTTGATGCCCACTCTTGATGGAGTAAGAGACTCTCAACTGCAAAGGAGCAGGCGTTACTGCACTTTTCCAGATGACTGCTAGGAGACTCTTAGGGTCATTTAGTGTGTCTCAGAAAAGGCAGGGCACTATTCTGACAAAAAATTCTGTCATCCTGTTCATAAGAGATGATAGAAAATTTTTCTATTCTCATCAAGAAATAGAGATTCAAAATACTACTTTTTTGCCACTCAGGTTTTTCTGTTATTATTTAATTTTCAAACAATTTTTATTAATTTTTTATGAGGGGATCATTCAGTGACTGAGAGACAATGTGCTCAAAATACTCATCAAAGGGCTCTGCTCTGTTTTTGGCTGCATTCTTGCCTGGAACAGCTGTTCCAAGCACATGGTATGTTCCTACCTTCCTACCTCTAAACACATGAGCATTTTTTGCTTTATAACATGACAGTTATCATGGTTACTACCGGAGTGAACAGGGAAATTTACTTCCATGGACAAAAACTGACATTCTAAGCAGATGGACTGACTTCCTGCAAAAATGACATCTCTCCATTAAATTCACACAGAGAGCCCAAATGAATAATTTCAGCAGCATTCTTAACTTTTTAATAACTAGAGGCAGAAGAGATTAATCTGAGTTTCAGACAGTAAGAGTGACCAGAGTTTCATGTGGAATGAAGCCAGTTACCAAATGGCTGCTGTCCCCAAGGGTACAATTTCCTCTTGTAATGCCTTGTATGACAGGCTTACCTTGCAGGCTCTGTTTCATGTACAATACTTAATTTTGCCCTTTTTAATAAATTATCAAGCTTCATTAGAATAACTTAAAATTCCATTAAGTAGTTCTACCACCTGGAGAGATGACCACGTACATTTCTTTGAGTGTGCATGAAACTAAATAAGGGAAGCACACAGGTTCCTTCCCTGGTCTGAAATGGACATATTTTAGTTCTAATAGCACAGTACAGGTAGCACAAACAAACCAACATTTAATTCAAAGAACCTGTGGCTAGTGGGTCCTTGTATCTAACATTATCTATCTAGTTTATAATATCCTGTATTAGCCTGTTATTCATAGCTGTTACATTAAATGGCATTTTCTCACTGCTGTAGCAAAAAAAAAAATAAGGTTCTGTTTCCTTCCAGAATAGCCTGTACACAGTTTTGACACTGGGTTTTCTTGAGCTAAACAACCAAGAGGAAGGACACCTGCAGGTGGAAGTGACTGCCAGAATGTCACGCAGAGAAATGACATTCAAAAGGCAACTTGTCAACAGCTCTAGATGGCAGACAAGCATGACACTTGAGGGCACCGACAACACTGCCCACCTCCTATGAAGGGATCACTGCCAGAACATTACCTAATTTTAACACAAGGGAAATCACCTCAGATGGGTGACAAACTAGAAAATCTCTGAATCTAATCCACGGTTTTCACGAAGACCCAAATCAATGTAAAATGCACAATTACCTACGGTGATGAGAAAACATGGTGAATATTCTCACAATTCAACAATTTCTTGCCTCATCTACTTTCTCAGTATTTAGAAACCAAAAGATCACCTAGTCTAAGAAAGCAGAAGAAAAGGTCTGCCTAGTTCCCAAACGTATGTCTTTTCCACCAGTGTGTTTGTACGTCTGTAGAACAGTTTATTCTTAGACTAATAATTTGCTGTTGCACAAAGAATCTATTAATATTTACAATATCACACTGATGTTAAGCTAATGAACACAAAGTGGGAAAGGTTACCTCAGTAGACACAAATGTTGTATGTACCATATTAATATTGAAATTACAGAGAGAAGCTTAAGTTATAAGATCACATGATAAAGGGCAAAACATAAAATGCATATGTTCAGCTGGAGAAAAATTGAAGATATAGTATGAGTTTGGGTTTTTTAAAGGATATTGCTTGTGATAAAACAAACATTCTTTCCTTTTCAAGAGGGAAAGCTTTTCAAATGATCCATCTCTAATAATGTGCACATTTAAAATGAAATCATCAAACCTGTCATGTCTGGAAAATGTCAGCTTTCAACTTACAAATGTAACATTTACAGATATGTATTTATTAATTTTTTTTTTTTTTTTTTGCCTGATATCACTTTGTGTTGTGGGAGAGCTAGTAGGGACAACCAGGATAAAGCAACAACTGCTTCACTGCTGCTTGGCAGCTCCTATGTTCTTATGAAACTATCATCTGTGATTATCAGTCTGTTTATAATCTACTGAGGGTAGGATGTGATTTGCAATATTAAATGGGATCAGTGCAATCATGTAGCTCAATTCCCATGTGCCCCTTTGAAAATCTGCTCATTTTTGTACTTAAACTCCTCTTCCCCTACAGAACAGAGCATTGATTCCTCTTCTTCAGTGAGATGAATCCCTTCCCACGTGATTTCACATGTCAGTCTATTCTAATCACTTCCAGCTGCCTCTGCTCATCCAAGCACAGTGCGGGCATGCGGAAGGGCTGTGAGATGCCTTCCTCAGGAACTCGACTGGATAGGAAACAGATTATTTTGATGACTCTGAAATGCAGATAAGGATAAGATATTTCCGATATATTAACCTCCCGTTGACAGAAATAATACTAAAAACGTAAATGCTGGTTATATTGTATGACCTTCTACATCTGGGTGCTTTCCAAACGCTTTTTCTTTGACTGATTTACTGCTGTCAAGAGGAAAGCCAGTATGGTTTCCCAATGTTGAACAAGGTCAGAATTCAAACAAAAACATTGGAAAAAATAATCTCTTGGACTGCATGGGAACATGGTATTGTGTCTGTGTGCCTGCACACAATTTTCTCATGTGCAATAATTTATTTTATTTTTCTGGAGGTTTTTGCCCAACATACAAGTGTGGAGTTCAGATACATACACACGTTGTTTGCACACACACATATGCATATTGCATATATACACATATACATAAACACACAGAGAATACTTCTCTGATCTCTGTCATGTGACATTTGTGAATGTTACTTATTTTGATATTTACTACTTGCAAGTTACATTTGCATACTCTATTGCAGCACTAATTGGAAAGAACATAAATTAATATCTAAAATTAGTGGCCATGTCTACAACTTCCCATCTTTATATGTAGACCTAAACATATACTATTTAATTTAATACAGACATTCAAATTTCTGTATTTTTTCTTTATTTGAAGAATTACAAAATAAGGTTAATCAGAGTAACAACCCTGATTTTTATACACTGGTCAGTTTTTTCTTTCACTGAAATATAGCAAAATAAGAATTTTTTCCAGGAAGTTAGAAAAATGCACTTTAAAATCTAGCCCCATTGGTTTCAAAAGTGTTTAATATTAATCCTTTTCCTAGACTTTTTACATTAAATTTTACTCATAATCCCCATTACTGAGAATCAACTATAGAGCAGCTGTTGTTAGGATTGCATCCTACCAGTTTATTAAGAATGTTGCTGATTCTGGTTTTTTCTATGTCTTAAAATCTAAGCTTTTCTTTTTCTCCAGTCTCCCAAAGGGACAAATAACAGTATATAATATAAAATGCATTTCCTGCCTCCATTAAGGTTATATATTTATTTATTCTTTAGTTCTTTTTCACTAGCACATGAAACACACAATGAATATGCACATACTATGTACACATTGCCACCTGATATGTAAAATTATACATTACATAAAACGATGTATATATTGCATGCATGTTTGTGTATATATATATATGTGTGTACATATATGTATATACACACACACATATACATACATGCACGCACAGTAGCAGCACACTGCAGTCAATTTTTTGTCTTCATGGCTTTTCCTTTGACAAGAAGAAAGCTACAGTGTTTCCCTAACTGGTTTTTAAATGCACAAGGAGTTTGGTCACAGACAGCTGAGGAATGAGAACACAGCAGGGAAACTTCATCTTGGATGAGCACAGGTTTTGAACACCAAGGGAAAAAGAGATCCTCCTTTGATGTAATAGATTCAGCTCCAAGAAAATTATGGCATGATGCCAATGGAGGATCTAAGACATTAACATTGATAGAAGGGAAAATGCTTTAGCTCTGATATTCTTGAACTGAAATCATCAATTAAATAGAGATTAAATTTAACTAATACCAGAAATTAGGTCAAAAGCACGAATTCAGTTTAAGACCATTTTTCTACATGTATCCGTTTACATGGTAGCTTGTATCCTGACTTTAAATCTTTTGTGTCCAAATCTCTAATTTCCCAAAAGCAAAAGAACAGTAAAACCTACCTGCACAACTATCATTTGAGGATTGCATAAACTTAAATAGTCAGTTTAGAAACTCCCAGCCTGGAAAGCAGTGACTTGATATCAAGCTATCTAAATATGTCAAATTCTACAACAGATGTTGCAAACATTACTGCTGAAGACCATGGCATAATCCCCCATTTTAGGGAACGCTACCCAGACACTGTGAGTCTTGGTTATAACAGTATTGGCATATGAATTTGCACAGCTAATCTGTATTGAAGCCAAGTATGGAACCAGAAAGTAGTCAATCCTCCATTTAAACTCAGGAAGGTCTTGAGACAGCATGTTTTTCAGAGGAAAGCTGGAAAACTGAGTGGAAATTGCAGTGGCATTTTGTGCTTTCTTATATAAGACTACAAGAGAAAAAAAAAATCTGTAGTCTTCAGTTTTATGTAACAACTGCTGGTTAAAACACTTGCACACTTGATATGGGTGACCCAGATTCAATTCCGTTGTCTGTACAAGTAGATTCAAACCCACCCTTACAGAAACTCTCTAACCCAAAGTTGAGTGACTGTATGGGGTTATATGGCCTAGAGTTTGTCTATTGTAGAGAAAAACAATTTCAGGAGTCAGAGTTCCATCACAGCATGGCTCCACTGACACTCAACTAAGGAGTGCATGAGCTTGTCTCATTTTCCCACCATTCATGTCACATTCATATTTAAGTCTTAAATATCCTGCCCAAGACCACACCTCCAGGCTACCAAGAGTGTTTCCTTTCCTGCTGCAGGAAGCTGTGGTACAGAAAATGGTGGTACAACCTTTCTTCATCCTCTCATATTGATTGTAACTTCAGAGCAATATTAATAAGCGGCATACTTACAACTTACATGTGTAAACATATGTAACAACACAGATAATACACATCTGACCTGGTCATCCTTAGTATCAGTTGTTGTGCACATTATACTAACACTTGTATTCTAATCTATCTAATTTTTACAACAGTAATGTGATGAATAAATTGTAAATAATTCAATACTAACAGCAAATAATTAGGGGATCCAAAGAACCAATGATTTGCTCTTGCCCTATTAAGCATGCAGCAATTTCTTTGGAAAAATATTCATTTTCAAAATAAAAAATACTAGCAGGCCAGTGATATCTTTACAAGGCATCTGAGGTAGATATAGAAGTTCACCTAACTGTTTAAATCCTACCCATCCCAATTTGTAGTGCCCAAATCCAAATTCATATTCGTTAAAACTCAGCAACCATTGAACTCCAGAAGAAACTGATTGTTTATGTAATCTCTGGAGAGAGAAGCTTTTAAATCCCTCAAGACAGACAAAGGTATAAGCTGGACTTTGGTGCTCTCCAAACCTGAGCATATGTTGCAAAGGGTGGGCTCGCATGAGTAGTTTCTTTACTACACCAGAAAAAGATTGAGGGGGAAGGAAGGGGGGAAAGAAAAAATCACAAAACTTTCCTGCCAATTGCAGATTTCTTTACTCTGTGCCTTTGGACAATACACACACACACAAAAAAGTAACCAGCCTACCGTAAGGGTTGAAAGACAAAACACACATTTTCTTGAAGTATCCATTCATTTGGCAAGACACTTGTGAGTGTTGGTATTTAGCCAGGATCAAAACTCTTTTCTGTCAACTAGGTTGTGGTCTTTTCTTTTTTTTTTTTTTTCTTTTTAATTAAAAAAAACAAAAACAAAGCCAGTCAATTTTCTAACTCAGTCATTTGTTTTCCTTCAACAGGAATTCTTTGTTTGCAGAAACACTTGGTAAATTATGGTTAAGCACATTCACTAGTGGATTGGAACTGTGGCACAAATGCAAAAGCAGAAGCGATTTTTAAGTGGGTGTAATTATAGTTAAGCAACTCTAAATTGGTTACATCTTCATTGCATCCACAGGTAATGGAAAAGAGCTACACCTTGTGCAAGTTAATGTAAAACCTCAGAATGAGTTGGTACACCCTGAGGCTGTTTGCTTTTGTCCCTTTTCCATGTGACATGCAGGTTTTGCCACTTTGATCTCTTTTCTTGATGGACAATCAGGATGAGTAACTCCCTGCTAGCAACAGCTAAACTCAAGCATGGATTTACTGAAAGGGCAGCAGAGCAGAGTCTAGCTATCCATTAGGTGTTATATTATGATATGGTCTCTATGTTATGCATTCTTATATCCCATATGGAATAGGACTAAGTCCTAAATATTTTTCTTTGATCCTAAAAAATTAACTGTGGCTTCCCAGTTTTGAAAGCCAAGAGTATCACTAAATCAAAAGCTTTGTTTTATCCCGTGCCTCTTCTTGTTCATCAAAAGAAAGGAGAGAAAGTGACTGTTTGGGATAATCTTTCACTTGCAAAAAATCTAGATTTTTTAAAAAAACAAACAAACAAAAAAACCCCAAAACTTTAACTTGAACTCTGAAGCATCATTTTTGTTAAAACACAGCTTCTTCTTCTGCATGTCACATTAGATATACTGTTAGGTTCACCCTAAGAGATTTTACCACTCTTTATGTAACTACCTGCCAGTTCACTAGATATTTCATCAACCATACTGACAAGCAAAAAAATTTTTCAAGAATGTCTTAACAAAACCTTCAAAGATTTGTGTTATGATCTGATGTACTACTATAAAGGCTACAAAACACTATTATAAATTCAACGGGGAATTAAAAAACAAAATATGCAAAGTCACATTGAATTTAATGTGACAATAGTCTTTCAAAAATGGCAATATTCTCAGGGTAAGAACTTAAATTACTTAAAATTCTTTCAGATCCCAAACTCTCAAATGTCATGAAACAGTCACTTGTTCTTTTCTTTATATGAGTAACTCCAATCAGTAAAGCAGTGTTTCAGTAGTCAGGCTGAATAGAGTTTAGGAATTCACAGATTATACTTGCATTGCAATTCTTCTTAAGAGAAATCCATTTGGTTAAAAGTAGCTTTAGAAACATGAAGAGAAAATAATGGGTTTTTTTTGGGGGAAAAAAAAAAAAAAAAAAAGAACAAAACCAAAATAACAGCAGCAAAAAATTTGAGGAAAAGAACAAAATTGATTTTTTTTTTCAGTCTTTTCACCACGATGGCACTTATAAACCCTCCTCACAAAGAACAGGTTAGACTATTCAGAGAATCTAAAGCCACCTGTAATAATCTACACCAGTAAAAATCTGACCATAACAATGCTACTATGAAACATCTGCTTCTGCGTTTGTGTTAAAAGGGAGGTTTGAATATGCTAATTTGTACTAAAGAAGGGCTTATCAGCTATTTATATCAGATTTGTACTGAAGTTTCATTACATTATGTGATAAAAGATGACAACTCTAAGCTAGTTGTTATCTTGTTTAACCTGATAGTTTCATTTTAGCTAAAATTAAGCTATTAATTTCATCCTTAATTCACAAATTTAACATAGATTTTTAAATCTTTTCTCTGTTCCTACGTACATTCCTATCACATCTTCCTCAATAAGCACAAACATCTGATAATAGTATACTTACAATAACATCATGTATTGCTACAAACTCATTGTTACAAGTATTTCAAGCAGTTTTACTTGATAATTGCAATTTTTTTCTACAGTTTTTCTACAGTTTTTCATTTTCTATATTAAAAGAGATTATTGGTTGAAGAGAGAGCGTCTGCTGCTAGAGTGAAGTGTTTGCCTTCCTCAACTCAGCACTTACACACTGAAGAAAAACCCATATTAAATAAATAAAAGCCAAAACTTTTTGTCACATTAGAACATTAGTCTATATTCAGTATTCTGTATACTGTTATGAGTAATATAAAATAATTTCAACTTCAAACATTTTCATTTCAGAATATTTTCTTTCTTGACTTTAAAACAAATTAACCTCAGAATTATGAGGTCAAAATTAATAACTATGCCTGCTGGCCACTAAAAATTAACTAATCCTTTCAGAAATGTATCTAGAGATACCTACTGGATGCCATGCTGATTGGTAAGTATTACTGTAGCTCTTTCTGGGTGGAGCAGCACTCTCCCTAAACTGTTTTTTGTACATAATTGTGATGAAGATATTGATTTGATCTTCCTTTCTAAAATTGCTGAGGAATCTTCTCTTAGAATAGGGTCCTAATCTGTTTTCAGTATTATCATACTCATTGTCAGATACAGAATTAAATAACCTCATTAGTACTTCAAACATTGAATAGTGGAAAAGATACCGATCAGCTTTTGTGTGGTTATCTTCCCCTTTCTTCAGTCTTAAAGAGCCCAACTCACAGCCATGGCAGACACTGTCCTGAGAGACAGAAAAAGTTTTTTCTGAGCCAGAACTAAAATTCCTAGAGCTAGGAGGGATAAGGAAAAGAGAGAAAGAAGGGACTATGTAAGCGCAACTCCAACAGCTTTAGACATCATGCTGAAGTTCAGCTAATCCTTCATTGACAGAAGCAAAACATGCAGCATTCTCTACTACAACCTCTTAAGTCTTTTTAAAGAGCTTTTAATTTCATTTAATTTCGCCTGTTTATATCAATTTTGTGCTAATGATAACAATCTGGGGGGTTCATATTTGCCTGATGCAATTTCAAGTTTCTTTTTCAATCAAGGTTGATTTATTTATCAAACTATTAGATTACTTAAAACCAATCTTTCAACTGTCATCTAGAAAGTCATCCTGTAAATAAGGTAGGTTTTATAACATCCAAGAAAATTATTCATAGAGTCAGTTTCCATGACTGGAACTGTTACTTCTCTGCAAGCAGTAGGTGCACACAGAAATACTCAGTGTTGTTGTCTTTGGTTTTGAATTGTATTCCTTCAAATTACAGAAAATAAACAATTGTAACACTATTCCACATTACTCTTCCACTTAACCTTCTGGACTGGGAGGTATTCTTTGGGTGTTTTGGTGTTTGGTTGTTGGTTTTTTTTGGGGGGGGGGGCAGAGGGGAGAGGTTGTTTGGAGGACCGCGAAAAGCAATGGCAAAAAACTATGGAGCCTCAACCAAAATAATCAATTGATTCACACGTTTTAGTGGAACAGTTTTACCAAATGTTCACTAATTTAAAAAAACTAATCAAAAAGTAGGAAACTTTTCTCTTTCCCTCGTTCTTTTAATGAATTTTTGCATGCTTTTCCAAGTGATTTTTAGTGAAAATAATGAAAACATATTTCATCATCTTTCCTTTTTTGAATTTGTTCTCAAAGGGAGAAGTAGTAAAGCCTAGCTCTAGCTGGCTAAAACCCACCAGGTCTGAGTTCTACATGCTCCTGAATAAAAAAATGGAATAAAAATGTTCAGTCTATAGGAAAGGTCTCTCTTCCTCCACCTTGCACTGTCTAACAGGGTCTTTATCTCCTGGTTAGAGGTATTGCCTGTCAGACAGCTGACACCAAGCCACTGCATTCAGAACAAGACTCCTGCTAGTACTTTAAAGGCAGGATTTTATTGGTTTGGTTGTGGGACTTTCTTTTTGGGTTTGGGTTTTTTGGGGTTTTTTTGAGGGTAGGGATGGTTTTGTTTTTGTTGTTCTTTTTGGTTTTGTTGTTTAATGATAAAACTCACGGATTAAAACAGTCTCTTTTTTTTAAATTCTCAAATGCTGACACAAATGTACTCAACAAGAAATGCATGATTTTGGGGAAGCCTCTGAACTACACCTATTAGGCTCAGTGTGAAAACTGAGCAGAAAGCACATAACTATTTCCTTAACTCAACTTGTACTATCATTATTGCCATTCCAGTTTAGGAAGAAGCACAATCAATCGGTTGTTTACCATTAGCTTACAGCAATGTATAGATATTTAATAGAAAATGACAACTTATCTTAATTCCAATAGCAACATTGCTGGAATTGCTCCCAACTGCCTCATCCCAAAGAATTCTACAACAACTATAAACTATATAACAGAGACCCCCTCATCCTATCTAGGACTGCACTGACCCATATCATACACCTCCTTCAAGAAATTTTTAGCGTTAAACTGAATCTGATGACCAGTACTGAAAGATGATAATCATGGAATCATAGAATCTTATCTAGTAGACAAATGATCTCATTTGCCACAAGTTTATGGAGAAAAGTCATGTCAGTAACATTCTGAGGTGTTTTACTTCTCTTTGGGATTAGGCAATAAGTAGTACTGCTTCAACCTAAAACATTTCAACAAATACAAATCCTGTCAAATCTCTAACTTATTTCTGGGAACAGACTGTGCAAAAAAGATTAGTTGTAGCAAAAAAAATACAGAAGTATGTTTATGAATAAAAGAGCAAGGTATGGTATAAAATAGCTTGGATAAAAATAATGTTTAAATAAAACTTGAATATAATGTATTACTGGGGTTTCAAGTCATTAAATATTCATTATTTCTGTGCCTTGAGAACTGTTGATCCCCAAGCACGTAAAATTTCAGTGTGCCAGCTACAACCCTAGCTTGATGTTGGGCATCTCACTTTCCTGATCTATTATGCAAGTGCTAATAATTATTTACTTGATAAACGCTTCAAATTAAAAATCAGAACATCTATTTTATGAATTAATAGAAAAACTTCTATCTCCAGTTGTATGGTTCAGATTGAGAGAAATCAAGAAAAGGAAAATATAGCAGCATGGCACCCTGGCTATTTCCTTGCCAAGAGAAATATCTCTTTGCATTATAAATCACTGTACTCAGCTGTTAAAGCCAATAGCAGATTATGTTACTCAATAATCAATCACTCCATAGCTGATCGTTTAATATCCACCTGATTTATAAATGTCTATATCATGTTATTAAATGTCAAGTCAGAAATATGACACTTAACACATAGTGAAAATTTAACTCCTGAAGATAACTATAATCCAATGAGAAATTTTTTTTTAGTAATCCACCATCTAATTACCTACAGATAATAAAAAAAACAAGGGGAACATCTAGCAGGTTATAAGGAATATAAAACTGTACACTTTTGTGCTCACTTGTACTGCTTTGTTCACATTTGCAAATACAAAATATATATTCAAATGAAATTTGAGATTGTAGAATATCCCAGTCAAACACTACTTTACTTCCCTTCTAATCACATCTTGGAAAGGCTGCCAGGCATAGCAGAAGAACTTAATAAAATAGAGAATGCAAAGTAAAATGAAGTTCACTGCATATGCAAGGATAAATCTGTTCTTTTTATGTCAAATGAAAACTGCGTCACCCAAAATTGGGAGCTTAAATATCAAAACTATTCAAAAGGGGAAGGGCAGTGCTTGCAAGGTGCAAGTCAAGATAAGGAAAACACAGATTTCTAAATCTGTTCTAGAATATCCCTGAAGATGGTGCAGAATAAATAGACATTATCAGGCTTCAAATTAATTTTAAAACACCCAGAAAATAAAGCTGAAAATTAGTAAGGGCATCTAAATGATCAATCTCTCCCCACCAGTGTGTAGCTAAAAGGAGTAAAACCAAAACGTTGAGGCCAAAGCTGCCATAAAGTTGCAGGTAACACCATTTGTGACAGGGAAGGCAATGAAGACCAGTATGTGAAAACTCCTGTCAGCATTCTGGGTTCCAAAACAAGGAACTAACAGACAGTCATAGTCCAAAAACAGGTGAATAAAAAGGCTGCTCTCACTCTTCCCTTCTTCTCTTCCTCTGGCCTCCCTTAGTGTGGCAAAAATCATTTGTGCCCATACTAGAAAGCTGCCTGCAGCTTATTCTGGAGGGAAAAAAAGAAGTGCTATGCACTCTAATTTATACTTTATCAAAACAGCAGAAATAAAGGGTCACCTCATGAAATGCAGAACACAGCCTCTCCCTGGTACTCAGTAAATTTCAAAAAGATAATCTAGCTAATACACTAGCAGAGGACACTATCAAGCTTTAAAGAAGATTTTTACATGCACAAAATATTAATGTTTCTTTTCTGTTCGTTACAAAAGCAATGTGCACAGTGAGATACAAACTCTGCTAGCTCAGCCATAAGCTAGCACTAGCACATGCGCTCAAGAAAATTCATCTGTCCCTGATGCACAGAGAATTCTGTAACCATCATCTCAGTTTCTTAGACCCCACACTGAAATACCTGATAGTAACCAAGGTGAGAGGTTAGTCACGATCAGAGCTGTTTTGTTTGTTGGAGTTTTTTTACTCTCGGCTGTACACACAGAAATCACATCATCTTTTTGCTTTCTGCTGCTTCTTATTCCAGATTCTCTCCCACTTTACTGCTTCTGTTAAACACTATTTGCACTCCTTCTTTCCCATCTCAGTATACTTAAAGCTCTTTCACACTCCTGACCTATCAGGAAATACTTGGTTGCATGCTGAAGGAGTTGGAGCCCAGAGGCCTGGGGTGCACAAATTAATTTTCAGTCCCAGTTGTCTATGTCATATCCTTCTGCATATCATCCCTACCATAGCTGGTGAATGTCTCTAGATCATTAGATCTCTCAAGCTCTAGTTAAAGTCAAGAATTGTTAGGGTATTAAATGAATTTTATCTCAGCAACACTAAGAGGATGTATTGACTTTGCACGGCAAGGTCTTTGTAGAAGGTGAGGGCTATAGGAGTGGCTTCTGTAAGAAGCTACCAGAAGCTTTCCCCAAGTCTGATAGAGCCAATGCCAGCTAGTTCCCAGATGGCCAAAGCTGAGCCCATCAGTGACAGTGGCAGAGACGCTGGGATAACGTATTTAAGAATGGAAAAAATTACTATGCCAGAGCATCTGCAGCCAGAGGAAGGAAGTGAGAAGATGCGGGACACATGTTGAAGCAGTTTGGGAAGGACCACCTCCTGTGGGAGGGACCCCATGCTGGAGCAGGGGAAGAGTGAGAGAAGTTCTTCCCATGAGGAGAATGTAGTGACAGAGACCGTATGTGATGAACTAAGCACAATCCCCATTCTCCATCCCTCTGTGTCACTAGCGAAAAGACATAGAATTCAGGAGTGAAGTTGAGACTGAAGAAGAGAGGGGTGGGATGAAAGGCATTTTAAAGATTTGAGTTTAGTTCTCATTACCCTACTCTGATTGGCTGCTAAAAAGAAGACAGTGATACTTCAAACTACACTGATTTTACTAGGAA
Organism: Acanthiza pusilla; assembly: GCA_036630365.1. Classification (NCBI taxonomy): domain Eukaryota; kingdom Metazoa; phylum Chordata; class Aves; order Passeriformes; family Acanthizidae; genus Acanthiza; species Acanthiza pusilla. The sequence continues at coordinate 44,163,126 of JAXCHO010000079.1, forward strand.
CTGAGGTTGCTTTGCTGGATGTCCTAAGAATGGTAGTCTCAGATACAGATGTTATATGCACACACACAAGTTCAAAACAAAATTTCTGTCATCAAAATAGGCTAGCAATAGGATTTTGTAACTGTACTTATCAAAGATTTGAGTACTATTGCCCATTTGGCCTTGAGCATCTTCCCATTTTTTAAATTGAAACACTGTGCATTGTAGTCTGTATGCAACAGAAGACTAAGTATATCAATGTTGCTTGCACAGCGCTTATGAGTCATTATAAATGTATACAAATTAAAAATATTTTAGGAAGAATATTGTCCCCCTCCACTATGCACATCTGCCCAGCTTTTCCTATGTCAATCCAAAAAATCAATCCCAGGTGACATTAAGTTATTTAAGTTCTATTGACAGCTCCATGAGAAATTCACAGTTGTGCTCATAGTGAAGAGAGGCTCAGTGTGAGTCAGACAACACCTGAATTTTGGACAGTTGTTATTAGACATACCCTTTTAATCAAGGATGACTACGTCAGATGGGGAACTTCTCCTGTAATGCTTTGCCTCCAGGAAAATAAGGAAGATTATTTTCTACTATGAAAGGACAAATCTAATGAGAAACTTTATAACCTGACCTTAGGGAAACAGACAAACTGAAGTAAAATAACACTGAAACTTTCTTCAGCCCCACAAGGATCCTATCTACAATTTAATAATGCAAGGAACTTTTACACCTATATCCTTCAAGCCTATAGTAAAGCATACATTATTTATTTTGCAATTATATCAAAGTTATGAACTAAGGTTATGTATATCAATCCAGGAAATCAGCCTAGAATTACTGAACACATCTGGATGAATTTTATGGACATTAGCCATTACAGTTCCAGCTAAAACAACAAATTGAAGCTCAAATTGCAAGCCTATGTCCTTCATGCATCTTCCAAAGCAACACACAATATTTCAGTTACTTGGTCTTTCTAAACTGAATGATTACACAGAAGTATATATTCAATCCAGCAATGGTGGGATTATGTTGTTAGTACCAAGTAAGAAAAAAGACACACAGCATTTACTGTCTTCTGAGTTGGAGATGAAGGATAATAGGCAGGAGAAGAGGCACTATCCCAGAGCCCTAGGCAAGCTCAGAAAAGTTTTATTTCCACACATAACACCCATACATTTGAAAATACAAAGAAAAAATTTCCTCTTTGATACTTCCAATATGAAAACTCAAGATTGGTGTGAAATGTAGATGGACAAAATAGAGATAGGATATGGAGATGAACCAGGTATCACATCATCACTTCTACTGAACTGCAAGAAGTCACAATAATACAGGAACTGGGAAATAGAGGCAAGAAGCACTGACTTTGTTCAGACACTCAAAGCTCTCAGCAATGCTGGCTTAGCTCAGATGCCTGCTGTCACAGGACAAAGCTGCAGAAACTGGGAATAGAAGCCAAGTTCTCTGTCTTGATTTCAGTATCACAGACCATAAGAAAAGATACTTCAAGTGGAAAAGGCCCTGATGTGGAACTTCAGGGCATCTTTGATTTCCTTTACTCTTCCCTTAATCCAAACCAAAATGGCTTTTATACTTTTGTGTTTGCCTGTGACTTATTCCCGTGTTGATCAATTATAGTTATCACTGAAACAGCTGGATACAGCAGTAAGAACAGGTGGAGAATTTACCCATCTGCTGCAGCTTAATAACTATAAATAGGATAGCGCAAAAACAATTACATTTAAGTTCATACTACTACTTAGCTACAAGTGTACAAAATGCTGTGTAAAGTCTGGCAGCAGCAGCAGTAACCAGTCCTCCCCACATGCAACCCAGAAGAGCAATGCAATTTGACTCATAGAAACAGAGCAAAGAAAAATTCAGGTAGAGTCAGAATTGAGATGTTATTAGATTTAAAAACAAGACCAGTCAGAAGATAAAGAACATGAAAATGTTCATGAAGAGATGAAAATAGATTTAAAGAAACTGGGACAAATTACGGAACACTCTTTTTAAGGTGTTATTAACACCTTTGCCACATTTGAAGTGAGAATGAAGCAAAAATGAAACATCCCAAAAAAAGCTTACATTGAAAAATTCATGTGAAGGCTATGGTCAATGTGTTTCAGATGATTAAAGCAAGGGGAAGGAATACAGGGAACCAAACACAGACAAGACCCTCAGGATCTCTGAAATTCCCATGAACCACATGGTTCTCCTGGGTACAGTGACAGCTAATAGTCCACTTGTCAGAACTTCAGCTGCATGGAAAATATACAAAATGCATTTAGATGGGTTCAGTTCTCTCTAAATGTAAGTCTTGCTTCATATTCACAATTATATAATCATTAATGGAGCTGCATTGGCATAAGGAGGGCTAAGTTAAAATGAAGATTAGTCACTCTGACTCTGCTGAAGCATCTGTCAAGGATATAATTTCATAGTGTTTTTCTTGGACCAAAGCCACACTTGCCACATTTGCCACATTGGCTAAAAGGATGGCTGAATTTAAAGATCACATTTCATTGTAATTCAGTTGCAGTAAAAGAGATCATTTTTATAACTGCACTGGTAAAACTAGGTATAAATTGTTATTGTCCCAGCCCACCACACACCAGTATCACAAAGGAAGAGATGTTTTGCAAAAGGTGTTTGGTAATCTGATGTGAAACCCCAGTCCTAGAGCCAGGAACATGGTCAAAGGCACACACAGTTGGTATGGTTTAGGAGTCTCCTCAGAAAACAAAAGAAATGGAAGGATGAAAAAAGTATCCACTCCCACACTGACCTTTCCTAGAGTTAAGACATATTGGCAGAGCAGCTAGCAGGGAATAAACTACAGCTACACCTGACCAGTCCCTGAGATACTTAGTTTATCCCCATTCACATCTGCAGGCAAAAACAAATGCTTGTATGAAAGAATATTCCTGTGAAGAGCCAGCAGTTTTAATTAAAAGAAGCAACAAATTCATGCATCCATAAAAGCTTGGAAAATTGCTAGCACGAAACTAAGATCTGACAGTATGTAACAGTAGCTACAAGAAATGTGATAAAACAGTCTGAATATATCCCATGCTGGAATACAGTGCAGTGACAGACATAGCACAGACAGAGAAGAGGAAGAGTTATTTCGAGAACTTTCTTCCGAGACTTGTGTTTGTTGCTGATCTAGAAGTTAAAGATCCTTGACTAGATACATAATTTGGCAACCAAAACCAGTAGTACAACAAACAGAAGAAAGTTTTAAAGTAGATAAGTGATTATCAGAAGTTCAATTTATACATTAACATAAATGAAACTAGACAAATGAGAACAGATGCTGTCTTGGGGCGATTATTTACCATTGCTAATGCATAAAAGTGCAATAAATGTAGCTATTAGCATAGGAATGCTTTCATTCAGCTGTAATATCAACATTAGCTAAATTAAAGGAGAAAGTAATAAACCTGAAGACACCTTTTCCTTCTCCACATTAGAAAAACATAACATACAAAGAGAAAGCAGAAGACTAGAGAAAGAAACCTTTGTAATGTCTCCAAAACCATATAAAAAGTAGTGCCAAGCACAAAGATTGCATCTCACTCTATAGATGAACTTTATAGAAAGGCAGCAGTGTTCAGACCAAGTGATCTGACAAAAGACCCACTTTGCAAGTGATTCATTTTATTTGACCTTAATACCTGGAGTGCAAATTTCCATCTTCTTCAGCCTAGTCTTGTCATATTTTGTGAAAAAAGGCAAAGACAAGACTTTGTAACCTATGGAAGAGATAATATTAAGAAATGGATTTTTCCAAGCAATTCTTTATGTGCTGATTCAATGAAAAGCCATTCTCTTTCCCAAGATGTTTTAGTTCATACGGTACTAGGATAAGGGCTCTACATGATGTCAAAAATGGCCAGTGGTTGGCTGCAGAAAGCTTGAGTTCTGTTTTTCAGTTACTTTTTCTCTATTTCCTGGATCACTTTGAAGCTAGACTAAATTCTAACGATAAATAATTTAAATAAGAATCATTGACTTTGTGATAATTAGTAGGTAAAAGAATGGAAATAAATGAAGACTTTACCTACTATTAATGAGAAAAAACCGAAACAAACCCAAAGAACAGTGTCACCAATCAAAATTTGGGGGCACAGGAGTCTTCAGAATAGTAAAAGAGAAAGTGGTTTGCTCATGAATCTGAGCCCTTCCTCTACAAGTGATGGCACTTTTCTGCTCTTTGCTCAGCCATGCCTCAGAGAAGATTTAAACAGAGAGATCATTTTCAACTACAGGCAGAAGAAATTTTTTTTTTCAATTAGTCTAACAGCATTTAACACAAACCATACAGTCTTATCCATGCTGAGACAACCTCTATTACATAAACTGCATCTATTTTTTTCTTGATTTCCATGGCATTTCTGATAGTATTTCCTCATGTCATAACAAAGTATAAATAGCATATTATCACCAGTTCTCACTACTTTGTTGCAGTAGTTGTGCTCAGTCCTGTGCCTCTTCTAATTCTCTAAAATTAGCTATATTCAGTTTGCAGTGAGAATTGTTTACCTCAAGAGGTCTATGCTATTTATGTTCAATGGATACTCAAAGAACCTTACAAAAGCTAATCTTAAAATCATTCTCATGAAAACAGACTGAAAATGTATTTTTCTCTGTTTCTGGAGGTCTTCTCTGCTTATATATAAAGTAATTGTTACAGCTTCTTGGGAGCCCTTCCAACATATAAGCCTATTTTTGAACAACAGTCACAAAAACATATGTTTTGTGTAAAACAAGAATAAATTGCCAAAGAACTCTTGGCCTTTCAGCCCATCACTCTAGCATTACAGCACACCAGAATTCTAGCTAATCTAGGATTCATATGCCCACTACTTCCCCTCCCAGAATGTGTGCTAGAATTTATGTTTACAGCACAGTAATGTTTAGTTAAACTCCTCTTTTTGACCGTAAGATCAGCTTTTCCTTTTCCAGCAAGCTATTTATTATACAGCACCTCTTTATGCAAAAGCATTATCGTATCCAACAATGGGAATAAACAAACAAAACTGATCTGCATATTCATTTTAGATAAATGCACATAATGAAATGCTAAAATGAACATTTCCGAAAACCTACAGACATCTTTGCTCTACAAAATAGAGGTTGTAATCTCCCAAAGACAGATTCCTAATAATTTCTGATGATTTTCTTTCCTTGCTAGGCCAGCACAAGACATATGGAAACAACCAAAAATGTTCTTTCTACTGAGCACCAGGAATTAGGCAGTAAATATTCTGTATACTGATATACAAGCAGATGGAGACTTCCTAGATTTTAATAATTCCTATTTTAAAAGCTGTTGTCATCATTCATATTTCAGTAGCATTTAAAAACCACATCTAGGATTGTGCTGAACAAAATGGAAATCAAACAGAGCTGGCAGACCAAACAGTCAAGTCAATGACTGGAAAGAGAAAATGCAAAACATTGCCCATGGATGGTCAGTTTTAGAATTAGGAGTTCCAAATACTGATTTAAATGAGAACAAATGATGGGCTGTAATCTGCTGTCTGACTTATAACGGATCAGAGGTTCACACAGAAATGTTACATATTTTTTCTATGATAATTCTAATAACTATCTTCTTGCATAAAGAAAAATTATCTGATGACATAACAGGAAAAATTACCAAGTGAACACAGATTTGGGGCTACCTAGTCATACCTGCTGGCTAACTTTTCAGTGTGGTACTCATATGTATTCAGGGTGATCTTACCTTTTACAAAATAAGGATAGTCAACAGCTGCCAAGGCAATTTGTAAATCTAAGCCTGGGCCCAGACTTTGTGGGAAATAAACCTTTAGTTCCTGCCCTTCCTCCAGCTGAGCTGTAGCGAAAGTGGCATTATGGTGCTTGGCTGTGCTGGGGTGCAGAGGAAGACACTTAACTTTCGAGCTTTACCAAACATTTCATTCCTACTCCGAGTCAGTAGTTTCAGCCACGTGGCGCTGGATTGGTTACAGAAAAGACCATGGATGTCACCACTTCAGGCTATTACACATAATCCAACCCCCCATACTGATTCTAATCTGGGGTTTAAACCTCAAAACAAAAATATATATTCAATCCACACAGAAATAATAACTTCTAGTCAAACTATACCTACAGACCAGTAATACATAAATGCTTCCTCCTTCAGCTTATACAACAATTAAAACCTCACTAAACATCAAGGTATTAGGGTTTAAAGACTTTTTTTTCCTTTCCTAAGAATGAGCTATAGAGCTGAATATTACAGAGTCTCTTTGGCTTGTCAAGATAATTTTGTGTTTACCACATTAAGCCTGTCTCTTTCACAACAATGGTTTAACATAATTTTCCCCCCACTATGTTATGTCATTATCTATTAGAGATAATGAAAAAACAAATGCAAATAAGCAGTCATTTAAAATAGTAACATGTAGTAACACTTCTGTCAGGAAACCTTGGAACATCTGTCAGAATTCTAATCATATATAATAATAGGAAAATAAGTATTGTTATGAGTAGTGATAAACACAATAACTCACACTATTTGAAATGTTGAAGGACAAACTCTTTGCTATGGTAAGCCAACCCGATCTCATAGCAATGATACAATGTGATGTGTTGACATGCTAAGTCTGGCAATTCCTACATAAAATAAAGTTAAAGATTAATATATCTTTATTAAATGTGACAGATACAATGGTGCCAAGTAGCTCAGCGCAGAAGAGCAAGACATTATCATAAAGTTTAGATGGACAACTGCATTAACTTTCAAGTAAATTTGACTCACAGTGGCAATAGCTTTATCATCTCCGAGAAGCTGAGATGGTTTCTTATGGCTATCAGAAATATAAATTGCCCTAACAGGCCCAATCTATGCCTGGACCAGGAGACTGTCAAAAAAGGTTTGCATTATTATATGTAAACATGAAACTCCAAAGAGCACTGTAAAGGGCATATTTCTGTATTTCTTTGCACTTGCTAGCTGTCTTCCAAAATATTCCTGCATATAGTGTTTGCAATGAGATTATGTCATTAGAGCACTAAGCTACACACACAGTACAGGATGCCTGGACCTCTGAACCCTGCCTCTACTCCAGAACTAGCTTTCTAATTAGACAGGCTACAGAGAAGGAATTTAGAAACACTGCACAGCCATCTGTCTAGGAAAAGCAAAGCTTAGCTAGGATTGACACTGGCAAGGGATATCAAGGGCAGCAAGAATAGTTTCTATGCTAAATATGCAAGAAAAGGTCTGGACAAGAAAAACGTGGGCTCACTGCTAAACATGGTGGATATGGCACACTGGCTAGAAAGAACATCTGAGCACTTTGGGCTGTTTTAAAAGGCCCATACCTAGTAGGTGTAATTGAGCCCTTTTACCCAGTAGTCATTAGACTGCATCTAACACACTGCATCCGGTATCATTGTCCCAGAACCAAAAAAAGAGTGACAAATTGAAGAAAGCTCAGTAAAAGGAAAGAAAGTTGGTTAGAGGCTAGAAAACTCCCTTGTGAGGAGGAGGGAAAGAGGATGGTTCAGCATGCAGCAGTCTGCTTCAGGAGACTAACAGAAACCTAACGTTATGTATGATATCATTGAGAAGACAGCCGGACACTTCACAGTGATGCCCACTGAGAAGACAAGAAACTGCAGACATAAGTTTAAACTGAATATATGGAGAACTTTTTTCACCATGAGGACTTTGAAGGATTGGAATAAGTTGTCTACAGATGTTATGCAGCCTATGTTCATGGAGGCTTTCAAAACTAGATGTCAAAGTCCTGAGCAACCTGGTGTGGTTCAAGGACCCTACTTTGAACAGGAGGTTGGACTAAATAACCTACTGATGTCCCTTCTAACCTCAGTCATTGTGTCTGCAATTTAAATATTTATGTTAGTTTCCTAACATCTCATGTGCCACCTGTTCTACTTGCCCTCTTCAGATGTTGTTGCACTGCACCCTTCATCAATGAGGTCTCGCTGACACAGCCAACACCCTTATTTACAGAGCCTGGTCACGTTGACTGCTGACAGAATTGACAGCAAAGGATTCAGTAACATCACCACTAATAAAAATGGAGGCAGAAATGACAAATGTATATTAGCATTGACTCAGACTCTTGGTCATCTTGTTGATCTATAGAGACACAGGTGCTCTTCAAAATGTCTGCCTTCAGTATGCTCTTTAATTGTAGTATTGGTTCAAGATGCCATTCCTCCAAATTTCTCCTTCAAATTCTAATCTTTTTCTCCTCCTTGCAATAATATGCAGGGAATAAAAAAAAAACTTTTAATATATTTTATTATATGAAACATGCTCTGTTGTCTTAAAAAAAACTCTCCTCAGATAAAATAATTGCACATTTGGAAAAGCCTGAGACAAGATTTAAAAAGCACTGAGCAATCATGTAGAACTGCCTAGGATACATTTTCTGGATTTCACTGTAGCAATTGTAGGTACATCACGAAAGTTTCAAATCACAAACCAATTACATATTTTCAAACTTCCACATCTATGCACATAGAAACAGAGCAGTACCACGAAAAACCAGCATGCATCACTTTAAATTATTGTACCACATTAGTCACCTTCTTAAAGGATTTCATTTATCATAATGGTCCTTACTCAGGAAGAATGAAATTTGTCACCTACCTTCTCTTAATAAGCTTTCTCTTTCTCTTTGAAAAGTTCAGTCAAGCAAACTAAGCTCCTTATAGAATAAGTCACTCTCAAAAGAATGGACACAGCAGCACCCTACCCATAACCAGAAGGCTGAAAGAGATCAGATTACTCATGTGAAAGTTTTTTACTTGCAAGAATAAGGCTTGGAATGTAAGTTTCTGAAATTTCCTGAAAATCCTTCTAAGCATGGTGAAGTAATGTATAGGGTTCTAGTGCCATGTATTTCAACATATCTGGAAATAACTACTAATGAGAGCCAAAGTTTCTCACTTAGCTAATCAGTTTAGAAGATGAAGCTCTAAAATCCTAAATGCCACTATGAAAATATATCCCCAGAGACAGAAAGCAAGCACTGAGACTGGTATTTAGTTCTGCTGCTGTTATTTCTTAAGGCTGATGTATTTCAGTCACATCCTGTCAGACAACACTGTCTGCTGAAACCAAGAAACATATTTCTATTGATTTGAACAGTTGCTACATGATTCTGATTGAGCAATGCCAGCTTCTCTGAAATCAGTCATTTCCATCAACTCTTGAGAAATAAATCAAGGAAAATTACATTTATGTTAGCTATTTGATTAATTTTCAGACTCCTTTCTTCTAAAAGACATCACTGCCTTGTAACTCCTTCCCTTATCTCACTTTCCACATTACTTCAGTCAGCTTAGTCGGACTATGCTGACAGACAGCTTCTCACAAGAGTAGGTACTGTGGAACTCCAGCATGGGCAAAGTGCATCTCCTTCTCATGGGACAACAAATGGAGAAGAAATTACTTGTGCTGTGCCTTCCCTTTCCTTTCATACACACTCCATAATAGCTGAAACACATCTGTCTAGTTTACAAGCTGTTGGTTCCATAAATTTTCCACCTGTGATGAAGAATGACAGCCACTGCAAAAGTTAAGACAATTCTCCTGGTAAGAACTCTCCATATAGTACTTACAGACTCATCTTTCCCTTCCTGTGGGAAGAAGTTTTAAAAACTGGATGGTGTGTGGAAGACCTGCCCTCAAGAACTGAGTTTGAGAACATCATAACTTTTAAACTCCACTGAGCTCAGGGAAAAAAAAAAAAACTGATTAATTTAATTGATCAGCTTGTGACTGATCATTGAAATCTATTCCTGTGACTGTCGGCATGATTTTCTGCCTTTATATTTGCAGGTCGTGCATAGTTCAAGCATACACTGCTTTCACTTGCCTCACTTGGAATTACGTTGGAGTGCTCATCTGGAGTCTGAATCAAAAACCTTAGAAAAATGGACCTCCTGTATTCTCTTTCTATGCACTACAAGGTCTTGATTTTATTCTGCTCATACATAGATAAAGCCTTTAACATCATGCATCCAAGCATTTAATAGATCAGACCCCCAGCCTTTTTGACTGAACAAGGAAAAAATTCATCCAAGTTAAAAAGTAGTGATAAAGTAAGGTAATGATTCAGTCTTCATTGGAAATCAAATGGCTTACAAAAGTCATATAAGTCTTTGAATGAATCACTTGCAATGAATCTTTGCACTCCCCTACATTTACCCCATCAAATGTATTCTAACCACCATAAAATCCAATATGCAAAAATATACACACCATCTGCAGATACATAAGGAAGTGATATACAGCATGAATCTATGCATTTGAATCTCTAAATAGTTCCATTACAGTTTATGATGCTAAGAATAGATAGCATAGGGACTGAAGCCTGAAACTAAATCATGACACAGATAATGTAGAGCCCTTCTTTTTAATACTTGCATAGAAATAATTCCATCTGCCATATTCTTCCAGATGAGGCACTGGCTTCTGGTTTGGTACATTCAGGAGATATAAGAAATATAATTGGAAGGAAATACACTTTTACTAACTGAACTTATTAGTTTTTATTGCACTAACTTGCAAATCACCCACTTTCTGTCAGCACCTTCTTTTTACTTGCCTTGTTTCATTTCTCCTAATGCTTTAAAAATGTATCTACTTCTTGGTACTTAAATATTATGTCCACATGTTTAACTCCTCTATCAAGTGGAAGACAGGCAATAAGAATGACTGCTTTAAATGGCTGAAAATAAAAGGTGGAGAGGAGAGAATGGCACTACAGCTGTATTTTGTTTCAAACGCAAAATTCAAGATGTATCTCTTCTCAGACAGCTTTAGTGCAACAGACTTGAAGTAAAGTACAGAGAAATAAGTGATGCCAATGAAACAGCAGATGAGACTTGTCAGCAGAATTAAATATTTTTATGTGAGCAGAAACTGCTCACATATGAAATGTGAAAGGTCTTAGAAGGTGTGCCAGGGGAATGACTAGTTTCTAACAACTAGTACCTGACCCTACTTTATCAGCAAGTACATATTTTGTACTTAAAAATTCAAAGTATGACCTTCTTAAAACAGTGTCAATCTACTGGCATTCCTTTTCCTTTTTAATGGAGGAGTTGGGTAAATAAGATTTTTATGCATAAAGAGAAGAGCCTGTGCAGCAGAAACTGAATCTCCATTGCAAGGACACCTTGATTTCTCCTGTTTTCTAATACAGACATACAAACTTTAGTACTGAAAGGAATTAAATGTTTTTGAATGCATTGTTCAGTGATTCCTCACAGACTATGAGGCCACTTTTTATACAATCTATGTAAGCAATAGGAAACTAATTAGAAGGGATATTAATACCCTGCAATGCACACAGAATTAATCCAAGTCATAAGGACAAAATGAGTCAATTGGAATAAAGCAAACTGAGGGTAAAAAGCCATCCAAGAAATGCAGTCACTATCATTGCTTCAGATTCAGAAAGAAAATTAGAGTAAATTTTCCTTGACATGCTCTGAAAATTATATCCTGCATGCTGATGAAGACCCAAACTTTTCACCCTGATTCCTTTTACGATATATCAATCATTGTTTGCTACTAATTATGAATTTAGAATAGCTGCTCTAGCAGAATTTCATTCTAGTGATAACACATCATTTCTGATGTCATATCCCTGGATCTAAAAGGCAAATAATTACTTATTTTTGAATAGCAAGTTTAGATCAAAAAATATAGATTATGTGGTTGTAGAGAATTATTAATTTTCTATGGACAAGTCATCCAAAGAAACCATTACTTAAGAGCATAAATCCTGTTGGAACATAGGGATTAACTGTTTTCACATGCATAGAGATTCAAAAAATAGATCATTACTGAACAAATTTTCATTGCAGCATACTTCAAAGCCCTGTAAATTGCAGAGTGTTTTTAAAGCCTTGCACTTTAGAAAATGCAGATACTGATTCATGATGCAATAACAAAAGTTCTGAAACCAGAAAACCAGTCACCAACTAATGAGGTTACCTCATTAACCCTGCATTTTTTTTCTCCTCCACTGCCTTGGAGCGAAAAGAGAAACTTAAAAACCAAAAATCTTTAATGTAAAAGATGACAAGACAAAGGAGACCCAGAGTTAAGAGAAGAAAATACCATAATTTCAAATGCAAACAATAACTTTCATCATGTACGGATAGGAAGTTGATTTAGGAGGAGGAGAAAGTAGAAAGTGGCATTTAGCTGAACTGATTCAAATATAAATATTCCAGATATACAGATCAAAGTTCAGCTCTTGAATCCTATGAAATTTTAGCTTGGATTCTCTCCTAACCATTCCTTTCCTCCAAAAGGGTATCTATACCTTTTACTGTTGAGTCTGTTAATATAACTTGGAGAAGTCAATAATACATCTGCCATGGAGAAGATCTGCTAGGACATATTTTCCTGATATCTGACAGTAATACAAAATCTGAATTTTACAGAATCACTGTCTGTGTGAAGTTCACAGATGTACAGTGACTAATGACCAGTTTTTAAGTTAGTATTCCTTAACATGGGCTAATCCAGGTTTCCTCTGGACCCCATCACTTTCAATAATATCTGTAAGCTGTGTTTACAGCAAGTGCTTCACTTCACCCTGCTGCCATGGTGCTGTAAGACACAGTAAGTGTGCTCTGTGCCCTGGGGCATGGTATGAAAATAAGGGGAGACACTGGGCAAAAGCTGTGCTGGAATACTTGCAACATCCTGGGGTTGTCTTCATTAAGAGCATAGCTAGCAGGTCTAGGGAGGTGATTATCCCCCTACACTCTGTACTGGTGGGAGAGTTCTTTGTCCAGCTCTTGGCTTCCTAGTAAAATAGAGACATAGAAATGCTGGAGCAAGTCCAGTAAAGGGTCATGAAGATGATCAAGGGACTGGAGTATCACTCATATAAGGAGAAGCTGAGAGAGCTGGAACTGGAAGAAAGGAGCCTGAAAAGAAGGCTCAGGAAAGTTGTCTCAATGTGTGCAAACAGCCAGCGGAGACTGAAAAGAAGATAAAGTCAGTCTCCTCAATGGTATCCAATGAATGGATAAAATTTCAAATGAACATAAATTAAAACACTAGACATTTCATTTATTAATTTAAATTAATTTTAATTCAATTCATTCAAATATTCATTTAAGAAGACACTTGGGAAAAAAAAGGAAGGTGGCCAATGGGTGTCTAAAGAGGTTGGAGTCTCCAAGTCTGGAACCATGCAGATCCTAACTGGCCCTACGAAATGTGCTTCAATTGACCGTGCCTTGGGCAGGGATTTGGCCAGGATGATCTACTCTGGTTTGCAGGTAAGAGGGACCTTCACCTTGCCCATCACAGGTACTAAAGATATACAGATACTTACAACATCAAATATATCTTCACTTCATCCTGCAAAGACAAGGACCAAACTCAAATGTGCCTAAGGAACTCATCAGGGAAAGTGCATCATACTTTAGACCAACACCTGGAAAAAGCCAAGACACCATATTAAAGCTGAACCTTTCTTGATGCCACTTACCAGCAGCATACAAAAGAAAGGGAGGGACAAGTATGAATTTCACTGAAGCCTCTAATCATATCTGTAACTAATTATAAAACATTATGGATTCAAACATAAATTCCTTTAGCTACAATGCACATTCATTGCACCTCATGAAAAGACCACCAACCAGATTTGTCATTTGAAGGGTGACAACGCACTAACCCAATTCTTACAGGTCTGGAGAAGAAGTGGCACAGCTAGAGTATTTTAAAGGATGCCAAATCAAATGACAGATCATGTTTTGATCAGGAGATCCTTCTGCTGATAGGTGATATAGAAGAGAAATGGCAGTGTTCTTCCTCTTTAGAGGTCTGGGATAGCAGTGTAATTGAGTCCCAGCTATACTGGGCATATGACTTTAAAAATTCACTACACAGCACAATACAAGTGTCCTTGGCTCAGACTCATTCAGGAAAAACAGAAGTGCATTGCAGGTCAGCACAAAGGTGCACGTACAGAAGCACATGAAAGAGGTAGTCCTGTTTAACTTGTTCTGTTATAAGTGCAAAGCTTACACTTCCTCAGTCTTACAAATGCCATACCATGACATCAACCTTGAGCCACATAAAGCAGAAAATACATTGAACTTTAAAAAAAAAAAAAAATCTAAGCACAATTTGGTTTTATTCTGAGTTCTTGTTTTTCTATAGTGAAAATTAAACTTTACAAAAATCCTAATATTTTTAGAGATAGTGCTGAAACTTTAATCCAATGTCCACTTCTGATTTTAAAAGAAAAATAGAAAACTTTCTTACAAAACACCAAAAAACAAGAGTCAGAAGGTAGAATATGTTGAAACTTTACTGTTTTAGACGATTTTCAGTGTCAATTTGACTTTCAAGCAAACAAAATATTTACTGCATATTTCAATACAAAAACATTTATGAAATAACAGATATTTGAAATTTTTCAGGTTTTTTCCTAGTGTAATTCAAAAGCGAGAAGGGAGCATCTAAAGTTGGGTATGTGCCCAGGTTGTTTTTCTTGTACTATGTCAGAGTTCAATATTTCATGAATTGCTGTGGGAAAATTGTATCTATATAGACATTTAAACGTTGGTTTGGGGGAGGGTGAGGAATAAGAACAGGCATCTCTGACAGCTTTTTCAGACAGTATAGGACTTAATATCATGTCCCAAATGTACAAAAATATAGTTATTAACTAGTATCCTGAAGACAATAGCTCAGTTTGTCAGCAGTCAGAAAGAAATACACCTTTTTCTTCTCAAATAAAAGGGAAGATACAAAACTTCAAAAGATAAAAAAGATAAAAACAAAAAGATACAAAAAAGATCAATTACAGAAGGGACACTTAAAAAAAAAATCAGATATTTGTATTGACAGTTACTGATGAGGATCAGAGTTATGTCAACATCTTCAGTGTGCTCCTGTATTTGCAAATGTGTGCAATTATGAGATTGCCATTGTAAAACCAAACAAATCACAACAATATACTCCTTATGGATGTCAGGAAAATGACCAGAAATCTCAAAAAAAATAAAACAAAAAAAAAACCATCTGGAGTCTTTAGCACAATTATCCGGGTAACCACAAAATCTCGAGAAAAGTATCTACGTGCATTAGAATAGCATACGTAAGGACAAGATTTCATATGTTCAATTTCTAATCTCTGTGCATGACAACTGGACCCTTTCCAATGTGAAGGCTGTTTGCTAAGGGAAAAAAAAACCAAAAACAAAAATAAAGCCCAACAACAACAAAGAAATACACTAACCTAGAAATACTAAAAACAGAAGACCACCAGATGGTCTTTCAAGTCTTGTCCTTAGAAGCCTAAGTTACCTCACTGTCTGAGTAATTTCATTAACCTCCAAAACACAGATGGAAAACTAATAAACTTCATCATTCTTCTCAGTGAGTGTTCTGGTCTGATACAGCCTACTGGCTTTTACATTTTTTTTTAATAGTGATGCAAAAATATATATTTCTCTGCCTTCCCCCCAACTCAACAGCATTTTGTGCAAAATTCAGCCAGAACAGTTCAGCAGCAGCTAATCCCCCTCTTCAACATCAGTCTGTGACCTCCTGTTTTAAATGCTGCTAGACAGCATCGCCAGCAGCTTACTGGCATGAATCTAATCGCCTTTCCACTACTATATAATGGCTTAGGTTCCCCTCAGCCTCCATCCTTACTCTGAATAATACTAGAGAAATCAATTTAATAGATAAATAACATTAAATCTAAAGCCAGGTTTGTTCTCATTCTGGTCCACTGAACTATATGTGTTTCAGAATTACTAAAAATAATTTCTGGCCACTGTCTCCTTGAATGACACATTCTTTCCATTACTCTGGGAGAAATATTTATGTGTAGAACACAAACAGAAATCAGGTAAGTGCCCCCTCTTGCTCATTTCATCTCTTCCTTTACCTCTGAAGGTTTATTTTTACAGGTGGTCACACTTCTTGCAAATAGTTAAAATTAGTCGCAAAATCACTTTGATTTCACTCATGCTATCCCATTAAGTTCAAATTCACCCCACAGTAGTGATTTTTAGCATTTCTTTGTGTGGAATGGTGACCTTTCTTTTAATATACTGTCGTGGTGTGATGAACATTAGGCTTTTCGTCAGCAGAAACATGACATGAAATTTTTAACATATGCAAGAATTGAAACTTCTTTAACATAAACAGCTTTGTTCTTCAAGAAATGAGATCACAACATGTATGCAAATGTTTAAATTGACAGCATACTGTCTTCTCAAAATTTTATTAAATACTACAATATCTATCTGTCTTACTACAGTAAATCACATTAACAAATATTCAGGGAAAAATATCCTGGTTTCAGATATATAAAATCCTCAGATATTTTTCAAAATGCTATTATAGCATTTGTTCCTTGGAAGAGCACCAGCTCCTCATATTCCTGGAATATTAAAAAAAATTAATTTGAAGCTTATCCTATAGGGAATCTATCAGAACACCAGAACTATGTAAGGGCTCTTACAAAAAGCTAAATGCTTTATATTTTTGTGGTCACACAAGTTATGACAATGTCTCCACATATCATTAATGTTATCAGATAGCATGTAATGTCTTATCTGGGCACCAAAAAAATTAAAAAATGAGGCACTTAACATACATTAGATTTTTTCTGTTTGCTTAAGAAAATCTGGAAGTGGATCATTGGGTCTTATATTGAAATTAACTAAATCTCACACCAATATTTAAGGTTTCTAAATTAAGCTTTTTTTTTCTCAGTAAAACATGAACAAAAATGTATTTTTCTGTAACAGAAGAGAACAACATGAAATACCTTTATCTCAATAAAATAAATTATCTTTAAATTACTATTATAAAGTTGAATAGAAAAATTCAAACAATCAATACCAGCTTAGCTTTCAAAAGACTTCTTCCTCATTTGATAATGGGAAACCAACCAAATTTCTAATGAAGTAACAGAGAAGAAAATCACCTGGCTCAAGGCCAGGCCAGTAATTTTCCTGATAATCTGTTTTAGATTTGTGACTCCAGCTTGACTGTCTCTAATAGTCTATAAACTATCTGCACAGGAGTAAAATAAACCACACACAAGAAGCAACACTGGAAGCTGTGGATTAATCACTCACCAAAGTATTTCATCTTTCAAAAATGCAAAGGCATCTAAGATGGAATAAATGTATGTAAGTAAAGAATTAATTGCAAATAAATTCCAAGTGGATAAAAAGTAGCCAGGTAGACAGGAGCTGGATGCCAGCAGCAGAGCTGCAGTAGACATCCCTTTGGATTTCACACCATCACTGGCCAGTACCAGCATTAATAAAAGCCATCTGGCCTTACATGGCTTTATGTCTCTATCTCATTGTTGGTTTCAATGGAGTTTTTTGTTCAGAGAAGTAATTTGAAAACTTTTAGAGACTAGAATAAAGAAAACAAATGGCAGGCAATTAATCATGGTATTAGTCCTTCCAAAGGTCACACTATTACTTTGAGGAATGAGACTAATCTTCACTCCTTGCATTTAATTTCAGGGGGAAAAACAATACCTAATTTTATGGTCATAAATACTGAAAAGGAAAATTAACAGGGATGCAATCTTGTAACTAATGCCTTGACTAATAACCATGAAGATCTAAGATGCCTTACTTTCAGATATTGTCCCAAGATCACGTTTAGAAATAACCATGCAAACCTGACTGCCAAAAAAATGAAACTGCATTAGTGTATAATTTGCTCTAGACCAAGCAGCCTTACTGAACTGCATGACACCTGTTCAGAGAAAGCTGTGATAAAGAAAGCATATTTTAATTTCCCTCTACAGTGATGGGGAATTCAAACAAAACCATCACAGGACATCTACAGATGTGATGTACCTCAAATGTGCAGTACCTCTGCAAATGTGAATACCAGAAATCTCTGTTGATGAAGCTTAAACTCTTCAGCCTTATAAAAAAAGTGAATTCAGGCATTAATTTTTTAAAAAATACTTATCTGTGTTCAATTTTGACTAAATCACCCATCAGAGAAATTCCAAATTAGACCTTCCACTCTGTCTATACACAATATATGTGCTTTACAGGAAAAATGGGAGAGGTGAGTCATTCTACTTTGAAAAATATTTCCACTTTAATGATTTTTTTCTATTATGAATATTGAATAACTTAAACAGAAAAGTAGGATACCTAATTTGGAATGAAAATAATTTCATTCTGACAGTCAAGAAATATAGTGAGGATTTTATCATCTAACATACACTCTGTTTTTCAATGCCAGATTTTGTCTTTCAAAATAATAATTAGCAGTAGTTTTAATATTTTCTCAATTATAAAGAATTGTCATTTAATGGGTAAAATTTCTATAAATGTTAGGGAGTACATCGTCTTAGCCTATTATGCTCTGTATTATTTAGTTATGTTATTAAACAGTAATAGCATTCACTTTCTTACAATCAAAATTTTAAAAGGATCTTTAAAGGGAGAGGGAAGAAGCAGAGAAGATAAATTATGCAACTGAAAGGAGTGGTTGTTTTTCTCTTTGTGTCTTCACTGCAAATTCTTCTTCACTGTGTTTCCCAGACACCATCTGTTTCCAAAACAACTCAACACCAAACATGAGGGAGAAGATAGGAATTTCTTACAGGACCTAAACCTGCCAGTTTGCAGAGTGGTCTGAGCTTTGTCAAGTAGGAAATACATGACAATACAGCGCTGTTAATTAATTAAAGATAGGCAATGGGTGTCACCGCAGATGCAGTACATTATTTTAGGGATTTTCATTAGAATAATAGACAGATTATTACTTTATCATATTGCTGCACACTTGTTTGAAGAATGCACATTTGGGCATTCAATAGCAGGGTTTGATTCACTTTGTATAGATTTGGATGCTTTTTAAATTATTTTTTAAAGGTTACTTTTGAATCTTGAATATCAGGTCACACTTGTTCAGGGCCTCACTCCATTTCACATATCAGTGAAGTTCTTGGAAAAACAGAATCTAGCAGAATCATTTACACTGGGTGCTCACTCATCTTTGCCAGTATCCTTTCTGCAGGATTTTGGGAGGAGGTAGAAGAACCCAAGATGTATCCAGGTATATGACACCATGCCACAACAAAATCACTCCTTTCATCTCCAGCTTATATCAGTTCCAAAATGCTATTTACTGGTACTTCTGGAAGAGCGAGGTCCCAATTTTTCACCTTGCAATACTATGGAGTTTAATGATAACACTGTGCTTATTTATTTTTAAAACATCATTTATATTTTTGCTCTTCCATCTCTCCACAGTATGTGGGGACAAGAAAAATTTATTTAGTTAGGTTTAACATATAGGAGTGGGAAAAAGAGTTATCAGCAGAACATGTAAATTCTTTTGGCAAGTTAAACATCTATTTATATTTTAGAAAAGATATATAAGGATATAGATTTGGCCAAGAACCACCAAGCTTTACAGATTCCTGCCATCATATCTACAAATGTAAAAAAAAATTCATACAGACTATATGTGCTGTAATAAACATATTAAGAAACATCCCTCTAAAATTGTTTATATTATCTATTCTGATCACATCTCTAATAGATGACATCTTTTCTAAACAAAAAAATTCATAGCAAGTCAGAGATATAGTGTCTTTTCTGCCCTTCTCCAGTCCTCCCTGTCCTTCTCCATCATACAAAATCACTCTTTTCTGTAGCCCCAGTAATTTATTTCACACATGGAACATTCTTTACTTCCTAGTACCTTTCCAGGTAATTTTATTGCGATCAGTAGACTAAAAAGTGCTTCTGTTGTTCTCCTGGCAGTTCTATTAGATTAAATCCATTTGCAAGGTCACATATACACACTTCACATTTTCAGCTCATTCTGTTCATTATGTGACTCTATTAAGATATTATCCTTTCATATTGCCCATATAGAATCTAAAAATATGGATCATTTTGTTTTTCTTTAGTTTAGCTTTTCAATAATCTTTTTTTTTTAAACATTTTATTACTGCTTTAATTTATCACAGGTTCTATATTCCTGACTTCAACATACATAATTGCATTATAGACAATCATCTCCGCTCCTGCTCAATATTCTGAACAGCTCACTGAGTTTTAAATGCACAAAATGGTCGTTGCCACACATTTCATTTCTGGCTTCAGCAGTTGTGATCTTGTGCTTTGTTACTAAAAATAGAGCTGCTTCAAACTACCTGAGCTGGAAAGCTAATTACAGAGCTGGTAAACAGTTCTCCTCCCCATTGAGCAAATGGCAGAATAAGGAGTCTGCTAATGCACAAGGGCTCCCATGGTCCTGTGGGTCTCTGAACTCTATCAAGTGTCATTTATTTAATCATTTGTGGCTGTTTGCATCGTGGATAAATTATCATTTAAGTAAATAACTGTTTGACTGTTGGATCAACAAATCAGGGAGAAAAAGAACAATCAACTCATTTTAAGAAAAAGTATTCTAGCCTAATTCTCTGCTTGCACAAATCAAAACAATTTCACTGAAGTAAATAGAATATTGTTGATTTTGACAAGGTAAGAGTCTAGTTCTATTTTCTGCAGTAGAGGGGTTATTAGAGGACTGACTGTTTGCAGCAGCTTAAAGACTTTTTCAAAAGTCATTTCTGTCACATACAGGCAAGAACAAACAACTGCCACTGCAAGAAAGCACTTTCTTCCTTTAAAAGTACTCTCAGCCATGTCTGCAGTACAGCAGCACATTGGCTGGAAAAAAAATTCCCTGCTGAGAGATCTTACGGTGGAAGTGTCCATTGGGGTGCAGATGCTCCACTGCATTTGGCAGTGAAACACTGGTTCCTTGTTCCATTGGATTGATCCTTATCACGTAGCCTAATATAAGCTGTGTTGGCAAAAAGTGTTCAGTCATCAGTCAATAACACTCCACTCATTTTCAGCCATTACTGAGGAATGAGCATGTAGACAATACATAAGCAACTGTCAGAATAACTGTGATACATCTGCAGGTCCAAAGGAAAACTAAGATATGCATTATGTTTGTTCCTCCAAAATCACTTCTGGGGCCAAGAAAACATGAAGATTCTGGAATTATATTTTTTATCTGAATGTACAGCGTAGGAATAAAACAATTAGGTAGAAAACCACCAGAAAGACCAATTTTAAAAAGCATTTCTATTTCTCCTTCCTAACCCCAAAGAAAAAGAGCCAAGTAAATAAAATCTCCAAGACTGTACTGAAAACATGAGAAGAATATGATGGAGGAAAACAGTATGCAAGTGAGCATAAACTATTTGTTCACCATCATGCTTCCGCCATGTAAAAAGTTATATACTGTATACTGTGCATCCACGGACAGAGCTGCTATCTGAGGGTAAATACGTTATTTACACAGCTCATTTGGGGGATGAAAGGATGAGCTTTCATAGCACAACTGATTGGAAAAAGAAGGCAAGACAGCAAATGTGGACAGAGGTGGAAATGCGTAGTAGAAGGAAAAAGAAATTCCAAGCAGGAGCCAAAAGAGAGACAAAGAAAGGCGTGAGGAAGTCAGATTAAAGAAAATCAACCATATTTCAAGCTCTGCATATTCTAAAGAACAGAAACAAAGAGAATCTTCTAATAAAAGCAGTGATGGAAAACCAGAAACAAAGTACCAGCCTTCTCACCTTAACCGGAAAAAATAAAAGTAACACATCTGCACACCACAAGGCAGTCCCACACCATCACAACTAAGTCAACTCTGAATAAGGTAAGTCATGCACTGGGACTGGCGTAGTTGTCATTTGAGCAGTGTTTCACCAGAACTGACACATCTTGTTTCCATGGTACTCTGTGTATGCATACTAGAATGCCTCTGGAAAAAGTCATATGCATTTTTCACATTTAAACCCATACATGGTACATACAACTGCACAATGATGAAAGAGTATGTGTGTTTGATGGTATTCAGTGCATAAACAATGTTAAAAATCAACTGAATCCCAATTTTCAATCACTGATCAATCTTCCTGTGTTTTCAGACCTTTCTTTCTGACCTAAATGACTACAAACACATTAGACAACATATTCATGTGTTGGATAAAATGTGCTTATTATAGTAGGACAAAGATCCTTCAAATGATAGTATATTCCAGAAAATAATCCACAAAAAAAGGCATATGCAAACAACATAAGCAATATTTTCCCTGCAATGTGCTAATTCTTCCAACATTTATTCTCACCTTAAGGCAGAGATGTGATATCCTTAACCCTGGGAGTCAATTCAGATTTCAAGGCAGAACATTGATAGCCACAGTCCTCATGTGCAGCACAGACCAACTTAAACATTTCAAATGCTCAAAATATTTTTAGGTGGTCTGCTTTTATTGAATGAAACTTGCCAAATTCATGGGGCAAGTAAGATGTGCTTCCACCTTTCTGTTAACCAAGTATAAAGTTTCCACTCCCCTTCTCAAAAAAATTTACATGGATAAAGGAAGTGAATAAAAACATGCAATGTGAGGAAACTGTTGAAAATAGGTTGTGTAATTCCTTTAAATATAAGTAGCTGTCTCAGGCAATCACAGAAAAAGCACTTTCAAAGTGACAGTCTTTAATGAATGAAGTAACTTTGTGAGCCTTGCATTGTTCATGACAAAAAATTACATCTTTCACCACACATGTATCGCTCAAACTTCAATCTTCCTAACGAGCACATCAGCATATGCAAAGACCCCAGAGCCAGAATGAGATTAATGGAATAAATTTAGGGATATATTAAACAGGAGAAAAGGGCAATAACTAAGCATTAACACATTCCTTCATTCAATAGTTTTTTGAATCAGAGGCACTGATTAAAGTAGCACAAGTTAGAAGACAACACTGAAGTATATGAAAAAGAAGCTCATCCTGCAACAGACTGAAAGTACAGTAGTTTGCTGTGTCATAGTAGCACCAATTTCAAAGGAGTTCATAACCATATCTGCTCATGTCTCAAAGCCCAAGCAACCACCTATACCAGACCAACTTAATATGCCAAAGATTTATCAGGAGTTCTATCTGACAAGTGACTAAATTTCAAACAACACAGGTATTTCATTTTAAAAGAGCTCAGATGATGAAATTCTCAAGAAACTTTCTTAACAATTCAATAGCTAAAAATCAGCTATTTACATCTTCCCAGCACAGGGAGCCTGCAGATAGAAATACAGGGTGAGTACAGACTCCATCGCCTTACCTCAGCTATGTGCGGCATTGGGTTAAATCCACAGAGATTGCACACAACTTTCTTGCATTCTGTACAGGTATTAAAGTTGGGGGGATCCTTAGAACCAATATTTAGTCCAGTTTTACAAAGGGGACAAGACATTTCAGGCTGGCTGGCTTTCTCTGGTTCTGATGGCCCATCAGGTTTCTTAGCTTCAGCAGCCTGAGGCTTGCTGTCTTTAGCCAAACCAGGTTTCTTTTCTAAATCAGATCCTTTAATTAAAACACTATCCACTTTAGATGGTTCTGATTTTTCAGTTGGAACAGGCTTGGCTTCTTTCTTTACAGGAACAGCTTTTGGAGGAGGCTGAGCCTGACCAGTCTCTTTGGGGGCTGAAGGCTGTGGTGGAGGCTGGGGCTGCTTCGCAGGACCAGGCGGAGGTGGGGCTGATGTCTGAGACCCTGGCTGACCTGCTGTGGAAATTAAATTTGAGGCCTGGCTGAAGATTGAAGCTCCAAATCCAAAGAGTTTCCCAGTAACTGTTTCTTGTGGTGTTGTAGGCTGAGGCTTTGGGGTGTCAGTGATGCCTCCCAGATTAAGGCTGAAACGCCTTGACTGCTCCGGAGTTTTCTGAGGTGGTTGGGGCTGAGGTGCCGGCTGTGCTGGCCCTGCCTTGGGTCCTGCCCCTGCTTGTGGGCCCTTGGGAGCTGGTTTTGTATCAGGCTTTGGGGCTGGTTTCATTGGTAACTTTTTAGGATCATCTTTTGTTTGTGTTGGCTCAACAGGCTTTTGAGCTTTAGCATCTGGTCTAGCCCCAGGCTGAGCCGCAAGCTTGGGATCTGACTTCTGCCGGGACACTTGTGGAGCAGGTTTGGAATCCGGTTTATCCCCAGCTGGTTGTGTGCCCTGTGATGGCTTTGCAAGCTCTGGCTTTGGGGCCTCTGTCACTTTCTGTTGAGTTGGTGGTCTGGGACCTGCCAAATCCTGTTTCTGCTCTGGTGCTGCAGAGGTAGATACAGTGTCTGCCGTAGGCTTCTGTACACTGGGTTGTTTTTGCTTATCTTCAGCCTGTGGTGGCTTGACCTGATCAGATTTTGGAGTGGCATCTACTTGTTGGGGGGTCTCAGTGGGCTCTGCATGGGGTTTTGATTTTACAGGGGGAGACCCAGGCAAGGGAGTTTGCTTTTTTTGTGGCGGAGGTTTTTTCGAATCTGCTAACTGTGAAGGATCAGGTTTTGGAGTAACATCCTTCTTTTGAACAGGCTGTGGCTGGGGAGTTGGTTTAGCTGTTGAAGGTGGAATGGGTGTCTTCTGTTTGGGTACAGGTGGCTGTGGCCCAGGACCATGACCTGGTCCTAAGTCACCTCCTAATGCTCTTTGCATCTGGCAGTTTAAACAGAGCCATTCACTGATCTGAAAAAAAAAAAAAAACGCATTATAATTAAGACAAAGTTAATAAAATAAACATAATAATAAGTTATTCTAATGCAAGACTTGTTGCAATATGTCAAACATCTGTGTAAAAAGGGAGAAATATCACTAATAATGTTTTGCAATTAACATGCACAGTTGATTATTTTCATTCTTCACATTGCTGTGAGTCAAGCTATCACTGAGCCCATGATTCTAATGGCTTCACATTCAGTTTACACACAGCTGAATATTGGAGGACAAAAACCCAGGAGAATGAAAAAAAAAATGCATTGGAATTTCATGGGACCCAGCAGTGATTCATTTACAGGAATGATTTGCCAGAATAATGACAAATACTGCTAAAATGGTTTAACACATCAAGTCTGCTGACAGAAAACAATAATCAGAATTAAAACACAGTAAATGCATAATTATCTTTAAACATACATCTATCAAGCTCTTCACACAGCTTATGCTTTTGGTAATGGTTTAAATTAGAGAGCTCAGGTATTGGCAGTATATATGTATCCAATGAATTAGGCACAGAGGTGTATAAACAGGCATCATGTATAACACAGACTTGTGCTTTACCACCAATTTCAGATGGTAAGTCTTCATCCAAAATCAGTGAGAAGCTTTGCCTGAGCCCTGCCTGATGGTATTTCAAGAGCCATAATTAGGTTTCCCAAAACTCCTTTGTTACTAGAAGTCTGTAGGGCAATTACTGTACCTCTGTATACAACGGGCCCCTCTTTTCACACAGAGGAGAAGGAGTAAGGCAAGTAATGTATTTACCCATGTTTCTCATCAATTATAGTACCTCACAACTGCTAAACATTTTTTTATCGTTCCCAAGCAGTATTACATGAGAGAGAAACCATACTTTCTAATAAGGCAGAAATGCCTAGTTACACAATCTGAGAAGGGATCAAATTGCATAAAACATGTGGTCATGTGCTACTTTCCACACTTTCCATCACTAGCAGAAACATTATAGGCAGCAAAAATGCCATTCAATATGGGACAGAGTCCCATGGGCCTGCACCTGCAAGTAGATATTTAAGCAGGTCACTGGTAGCTGTTCTCCTGTGAAACACAGGGTAGCAGCTACAGCATTTGCAGGCACCACTGCAACAGAGGCAACCGCAAGTAGAAGAACACACAACATAAGTCTCTTTTCCCTTAAGGGGGAAGACTCCTGGATGCTATTTCTCACTCAGGACTCAATGATCTCAGAGATCTTTTACAGCATGTATGGTTCTGTGATACTATGAAATCTCTGCTATATGCCATGGAACAAATCTAGAGGCACTACATGCAAAGAAAGATTCTGTCTCTGTAATATCAGAGTTAACTGGAAGGAAAGAGCTCTGATGTCATGGATTGAGGTAATGAATTCATTATTTTGGTGTGCCTTACCAGCCTTGTACTTTTGCAGTAGCAAAAATTAAGAGTTGGATGCAGCTCCCTAGAACACAGTTATTTCAATTATTCTGATAAACATGGTATAAACACATAATCTGGAATACAAATTCACTATTACTAACAGCTTCACAATGTCATGCCAAATTTTGGCCTCAGCTGTAAAGTTACCATTCATAATAAGGTTGCTCTTATCTTCCATTTTCAGTGCCATTTTTTTAGATTGTTTAAACAATTCTCTGCTCTACTTGCAATCCACATAGCAAATGACTGTTAAAAAGTGAAAACAACTGGAAAAAACCTGGAACACATTTAAGCACTGTTTTGAATTATGAAAGGAATCAAGTTCAGACCTGTACAGAGGACTTGAGCAAGGATTACATTTAGCTTAACTCCCATTTTGTTTGATTAGTGATCACTTCCCTTACTTGATTTTAGATATTAGTAACATAATTTAATTAGATACATACTAATACCATTTCTGGATGAATCCTTAAGGGTCTACTAGGGCTTAAGTGTAATCAAAGACCAGGCTGTCACAGTTGTCTGGCTTTGGCAAAGTAACTAAGATTCTTACATTAGGGAGGTAGGCTCCGCTCTACAGTGCAGAAAGACAAGATCCTGTGAGGAGTTTTTAAATGGACCTAAGCAAGGAATGACTTTTTCCCGCATCCACAGAATTTTTACAGATATTTGGAAAATGCACTTGCCATAGGAATTCACTGCTTCTTCTTCTTTTTGACA
Source organism: Acanthiza pusilla (assembly GCA_036630365.1). NCBI lineage: Eukaryota > Metazoa > Chordata > Aves > Passeriformes > Acanthizidae > Acanthiza > Acanthiza pusilla. The sequence continues at coordinate 44,189,884 of JAXCHO010000079.1, forward strand.
CCTGGTCAATAACAGGTGCCTACCTGCTCTCATTTATATTCCAGGAGAGCTAAATTTAAGTCACTATGACACCTTTAAGGCCTCAAATGAAGTAGCTGTAACCTTAACCCTCAACCACTAATTTTCCTTATTAAAACAAATATATATATATATATATATATACACACATATATATATATATACACACATATATGCACATATGTACATTCTTGTATGAAACTGATGCCTCCAAAACTAAAACTGAATTTGCTACTCCTACAGCTGAACTTCAAAATGGAAAATGTAGGAAGTTTCACTTCACTGTATTATTTTTTAAATCTTTCTGGTTCAAACATAAAATTCCTCCCATGCATTTTAGTGGGAGGAATTAAGTGCCAAAACCCTCAAGTCATTATACCTTACACACATCTTCAAACAAATACAAAACTGCACAAACCATATTCCTGTGATTGAAACAGCAGGAGTTCAATATGAAATGTGCTATGTGATATAGTCTTCTGTCAAATACTTGCTTTTTGTTCTACTGGAATTACAGAGATTTTCCATAAATTTTAAGGGGAACAGGCTTCCATTAAATACCGATGCTCTTACACATTGTTACAGATTAAGTAAAACTTACTGCTGCTGTAGATACCTAAAATACAAATGTCTCTCTATCCTTAAAGGTGTTCCTGGACAGCAGTTCTGTGACTTCCTAGTTTCTTTCTCCACATATCTAATATCTTTATGTAGAATTAAAGAGCAAAAGTTTCCAGAGGAACTTGTGAGCTTTAGCAGTTCCTGTCTGTGAAGGAGATTCCTCTTTGATGCTGAGAAACCCAAGCTGTCTATTTTTACACCAGTATATAGGGGTGGGAGCTGGGTCTTATTTCTAGAGGAAATCTGTAAGTGATTTTCTTCATTCCAAAACTCATGCCATTAGGTGCCATAACTAGGACTGTAAATTTGACAGATTTCATGCAACATTTTTGTTCAGATTTCAAGTCTTGAAAAAGCAAGTTGCTGCTTTGTTTTCTAACTGTTGTAGAAACTATATGCCCTCAGAACAACAAACAAGTAATTAAAATGTATTTCATGTATTCATCAACCATAACATCAGCTCTTCTAGTTTGAAGCACCAAATGAATTTATTCAGAATTTTGCTAGCAACATCCATGGAGAATTACTTTGAAGAAAATTGTAACACTACATTCCATAGATTGTGAATGCATAAAGGCAAGTTAACAGTCAACACCGATATCATGAACTACAATTCAGTCCTTCTCCCTATCCCAAACAAAGCCAACACAACTGAAGGTAATCCAGTGTCTATTCCTTTCTTCAAAAAGGGTTCAGATGTGTTCTAATGACACAAACCAATGCAAAGCAATAGGACAGCTGTCAGTAAGTGCATTGCCCAGCATGCTTAATTTCTATCCCTGCAGATGATGGAGGGGAGGAAGAGAATATATCTTGATTCCATGTTTCCAGATGTACATGAGAAATAAATTTTGACTTGCGGATTGAACATATTTCATATAAAAATTACTGGCACACAATGTGAATGTGGCTCTCAGAAGCCATTTTAACAGTCATTTTGCAGAGCAGAGCTGCACTCAAAGGGAATGGATGTCATTCTCATTTAGACCAGTCATTTGCTGCTATAAAAAGGAACTTAAAGATATACATAAAATATTAACATCCCTTTATATTACCACAGAAATGTAAAGATTTATAAGGCCTTTGGATTGCCACAGATGTGTAAATGAACTTTACTGACATTGGTCAGCTCCAAAGCTTTATCGACAAAATCAGTTTCTAGTCTGAAAACACAGCAACTTATTTGGTCCCTGACAATTTCAAAGAGCAGTGACAAATCCAGATTTGGCTCTTAGCAGACATTTTTGCCAAGATGATGAGAGAAACATGAAAAATAAAATGCTCAAGCACATGATTTTATGCAGTTTCATGTAGGGTAGAATACTGTAAGAGACAAGAATCTAAATCAGAAAATCCTCTTATGAACAAATAAGAATAACTATCAGAAACCAAATTAAATTAGCGTGTCAATATACAAGTAAAAATATCTTCTAAAGAAGTCTGTACAATACAGGAGACAAAGTTTTTTCTTCTACACCATCCTTCCATGAATAAGACCTCAGCTGTTCAAAGTAATTACACTGAATTCACCATTTAATTATTGTACACAGAATGCAACTGATCCTCATTTCAGGCAAATAGATCATCACTGCTAAATACATATTTACCTTCCTTTCAGGTATCAGATGAGTTTATCAGGGAACACTGACTCAAGATGCTCACAAACAGGACACTAGCTTCGGACATTGCCAGCAGCACGGTCCATGGGTATCCATTCCACAAACCACAACAGTGGTTACAAGCTCTGTAGCTTGGTGCTAAACCAATGCTGGAGGAAACTTTTTAAAGAGACATCTTGAAAAACTATTCTTAAATATTACTTAGCTATTCTAAAGCTACTAAACACTACTGGATGAATTATATTATGCAGTTATCACAATCTTAAAACATACTCCACTACTCTGCTTAAATTACCAATATAAAAATCTATAGTTTGCATATGAATTATGAATGTTTGGGGAACTATTATTTTATAGCTTACATAATTAGAATCATAAAGCAAAATAGTGAACATAATCTTTTGACTTTTTTTTAAATGTCAGTATCTCAGGATATCTAAAAATTACTTTTTATAGCCAAGAATATGATTAAGCTGCCTCATGCACAGGGCAAGGGAAAAGACTTTTAAACAGAGCTCAGTGCACTGCATCATGCAGCACTGCAACAAATGTTCATTGCTTTCATTAACTTCACTGAGATTTAATATACCAGAAACACGTGAATGATTAACAAAAAATTTAACTACAAATCCAGAGAGCGGCAAAGAAAAGGTTAACAAAGTTCATCTGTGCTGCACTGAGCGAATCATGAAAAGGATTAAGCTGTCTGGTGAGAGCAGGGCTGGGCTGCCCAGTGACTACCCAGCAAACACCATCTCCACATCACATGGCCTCACATAGTAGTAAATTACAGTTGCTGAGCAACAGCAATACTGGCGCAGATGGCTGACTGCAGTTGACATCTTTAGCTATGCAGATTAATTTATTATTTACTTGTGTTAAAAACTGGACAGGCCAGCTTTCTGGACTAATGAGAAAAACACTCCAACATATTGTAGAATATTGCTCAATTAAATTATTGGGAAACTATTCCCCATGCAGAGGGGTTTTACCCCTATGTTCTGTCCCTTATGTAAAAGAGAAGGAAAAAAAAAAAAAGGTAAAACCCGCAGGGCATCACTGCTATTACTACACTTAATCCTTAAAGTAAAGCAGAACTGTAGGCACACAGTCTTCCTCTAAGATAGAAACAATGTGGGAGTTTGTTTAAGAATATTCCATGGAGAGAAACAGTATCCTGTACTTCCATAACCCTTCCATTTGAGGATCTTTACAACTTTCCCGAATGTCTAAGTGGCAGCTGTGGGCAGAACTAGTGGCTAGGGGCAGAACTGCAGGAACTATACTAACTTCATTTCATTACAAAAATTGTGAATAATGCCCATTTGCACAGAAATTGGAGTGTTAGTAACACTGTAACACCCCAAGCACTCTTTGTACCAAAGCAAATACTTCACACTTTCATTGCTTTTAAATGACAACAAAACAAGGTTTGTTTGCATCTGCTCTCTGATCGATTTGAATCCAGACCAAAGTCCATCCTCTTTTACAGAACTCTTCTAGCTTTACTTCAGCACAGTTAAGAGTTGGCTTCTTAATTAATAGTTTGAGAAATTTAAAAAAGCATTGAATTTTGTCGGAGTTTTTTAAAATTCATTTCTATACAACTCATGGTTATTATAACAGCTGATAATCAGATTTAGGTCCTTTATTTTTTTCTAGTTTGTTCTGCTTTACTTTATATAACTCTTATATTCCCCCTGAAGCTCACACAGAGTGTACAGTTTCAAATATATTTTTCCTGATATTAAAAATCTTAGGATTTTGTTGCATGTCACTACCCACAGTGATGACAGCTTTATTCTTGTTTATAAATAATTTCTGGTCCAAGTTGCATTCTGGTTCTTATGCACTACTATAACACAGCAGGGTCTAGACTGCAAACCACAGGGAATACTTCAATTCAATCAACAGCTTCCTTTACTGTCATGTACTCAACAAAGATTTAATAGAGTAATTTCTATTAATTTTGTTGTAAGTATAAGTAAAACTTATCCAGATTCACCACAAGAATTATAGTCATCTTCCTTATTTTAAATTATTATATATTGTTCTCCCTATACAACCCAGTAACAATGAAAATAACTGAAGAAAATTAATGTCTTTCTGACTGTTTAAATTCTGTTTAGTTACTGATCCTACTTCATGCCCAAGTATGTTTAGGATACTTAAAACTGCAGGACATTAATAAAAACAAATACTAATAACAAAATCATTATAAAGATTTGAACTAAAATATTATATTTTTAATCAAATGTTGTGATATGATTGTAAGTAAAAGCAGAGGTAGAAAGAAAGCAAAAAAAAAAAAAACCAAGGCAATACTATGTAGTACAATTGATATGGAAAATTTCTATCCCTACCAAAAAAAGTTAAAAAAATAGACATCCTCTCCCCCTCAAAAATCTACAACAACAAAAAAAGGAAATATTTCAGATAGGGTTAAAACAAATTTTTCATGTTGATTTGAAAAATAAATGTGCAATCCAGGAAAAAGTTCTATGTGATCAGAAACCATATATTCCACTTTGAGACAGTGGACTGTTTAGGGTTTCTTATCCCTCCTCTTGGAATTTTTTATCCCTCCTCTTTTTTCTATTAGGATTAAGTCAGCTTTGGTACAGACATATTGTTTGAAAAAAATAGTCAGAAACAATAAAATATTTTTTAGAATTCACTTTACCTCTGTCCAGAGAGCTTTCGGCAAGTAAACAAATCCCACATCAATACACAGCTTCATATTATCTGAATGCACAATTTTCATTAAATATCTATATATAAAATTCTACCTGGCTCCGAAATGAATTTTAAATGGTCTCTTAAAAGAACACCAAAACAATGGGTGAAATATGGACAAAGGTAGATAAAATTCATGTAGAATAATCCCTCCTCAAAAACTACCTAGAAGACAGGCATCCACACATGCAGAGATACACACCGCAGGTGGGCTCAAGGAGCAGAGCCCACACACAGCCAAGTGTCCAACATTAACAGCTCTAACACTCTACTTGATCATCAGCTTTACAGATGACCATCATAAAGAATGTAATGACATTGTTATTACTCTTTAAACCCTTGCTCAGTTTGTGTTGCATGTATTTTCCAACAACTACCTCACAGGGAATGAAAATTTACTCCAGCTACTGAGTACATGCACTGGTCATTTAGATTTAACCATAGCAGTTCATGCTTTTTGCCTAGCTTTATCAAAAATTATAGATAAGCATTTAACAAAATGGATTCCTCAAGATGTTTTTGCTCATTTTCAGAAAGCCTACTCCTATCTGAATGTTCTAAAGGGCTGAATCTTTTTTTGGGAAGTGCTGCTTTCTGTTGCTAATGGCTCATGGGAATGGGTTTGGGAAAATAAAATGGTAAAAAATTAGAAAAATAAGTTACCACATTATAAAATATACACTTCCTACAAGGTTCTAATATACATGAAAGGAAAATGGAATAGAGTACCAGTCGTCAAACCTGCTTATATAATTTTTTGCATTACTTTATGCAACTGTTGCTAGGCAGTCATGTGCCATGGTGATGAGTGGAGTATGAATACCTAGACAGATTAGAGAGACATATGTTACTGAACACTTATAGATGGTGTGTTTTCTCTCTTAACTGCTGTACAAAAGCAAGATACCGACTCTCCTTCTTCCCCAAGAGGATCATAGTGTCAGATGGTTCAGAGAAACAGTTCAAGGGGTCTGACCTTGTGGCAATACAGGTATCACTTTCTGCTCTTAGCTACGGAGTTCTCTCTAGTGAGTTAAAACAGACAGAGTGCATGTACTACTGTATTTTAAATGAAGGTTTAAATGAATAAAATGAATTAAATTTTTTTATCTGCACTTTTTAAATTGGCTTTACAACGTATGCAATCTACTTCCTAAGCCAGTTTGTAAAGCTTGTTAAATTCTTTTCAGAATCTGCTAGAAATATAGAACACAGAAATTTTGAAAGTTCTACACTGGAAAAATTATTCACTTGATTAGTTTTGGAGACTGCACTACTTTGTAAGAAACTTGTAAAAGTATCTTAGGAAAGCAATTCAAGCAGCTGCACAAGGGAAAACTTTAGAGAACAAAAGTCAATTTTTTTTATTAAATAAATGCCTTCCACTCCCCACATCCAATTCAAAATTATTGTTTCCCAATCAGTAAGGTGTTTAACATAAGCAAGAAAACCAGCAGTTATAAAGGACAAAGGAGAAGCACAATATAAGATTTCCAGAATCATGAAACATGGCAAAAATAACAGCAGGGAAAGCCAAAGTATAACAATAGAGTCAGCAAATGCATGGATAAGACATAGATTTTTGGTCAACAATACTTCAGGAGAACTGAAAAGACAAGAAGCCGAAAGAAAAAACTTGCACCATAAACAAGAAAATTGACAGCCAATTCACAAACCATTATTTTCCATATAGAGGGGAAGAAATGGGTAAAGTATTGTAAAAAAGGAATCAGAGAATTTTGTTAATAATCTAAATACTGAAAGGAAACAGCAACTAGAAGAAAAGTGTGAAAATAACTCAAGTGGGACCCTTGGCAGCTGAAATAAGTGAACTTTTTGTATGTGTCAGAGTGGGTTCTATTACTTTGATCCCAATGTTCAGTAATGAAGTCAGATGTGATTTTTGTCACACTTCAATGGCAGACTGGAGCAGGACACCCACAATGAAGTTTCAGCAAGACAGCTGGTGGTGCAAAGCTGAGCAAATGAGAAAAGCCTGAGTGGGAGTCAGGAGATTGGAACTAATAGCTGAATAAATTAGATGTCCAATACCTTCATTTGCTGAAAAGATTTCATCATGAAATAAATGCATATCCTGTGTTTATTTCAATATGTAATATGAAATTCAAATCTGCTTTTACATATGTATGCAATCAGTTTGTCTTAAATGCAGCTGTATTTATTGTCTAAAAGTCCTGAATTTCACACTTACAGAGTACCGACTTCAAAAACTAGCAGTTATTCACAGAATTTCCAAATACTTGGAAATCTTCTTACATAAATTCTCTCTCTAAACCTGTTTCATTTGAACACACCAAAGTTGTTGACCATTTCCATGCGAAATCTGAAGCTTTTAAAGGAAGGCAAACTTGGGGCTCCAAGAGACTCCAGGAGCACACTACGGAAATGAACTCAGCACTCACAAATAAATGTAAGAAACTGTGGCCTAAAAACGCTGTCAGAATTGAAGGCAAAGGTTTGCAATGAAACTTCTTCTTTGACTTTAATATCAATACATCACATTTCTTGCCTGTTATATATAAACAAACATATCCTTTTTTACACCAACAGGTCAGAATGATCTTTCCTCATGTAGACCCTGATATACAGACACCTGGTTAGTTGCAGGTGCTCTGAGGTTTCTGCACACAGCTGTTCAGGTCCTTCCTTGTTTAGTTCCAATTATCTCAATCCTCAATTTCCCTAAACTCAAAGATGATGTTACACTCCTAAACCAAGCAATGTGCTATTGCCATTAGCTTTTCAGGCTTAAATTTGCAATTTTAACAACAAACCAAGAGATCATATTTCTGGATGCAAAAAGCCTGCTGTTTGTTAGCAGGTACCCACAAATAAACATACGTACTGGAAAGTAAACCAACAGCTAGCAATGTCCTCAAATCATTGTGGTACTGAGAATGCAGGTTGCCCAGAAAGACTGTCAAGCCTCCATCCTTAAAGATATTCAAAACTGACTAAAACTGCTTTAGGAGACACTATTTTGGCTAGAAGCTTAGGCTACACCATATCCAGAGGACCTTTCCAGCTTCAGAAATTATTTGATTCAATTTTAAATATATAGGTACTACTTATCAGTCTCAGAATACCGTAGCAGTCTGTACTTCTTCCTGTGTGCATGTCAGATCAGCTAAACTAATCCCAAAGCATGACAAAAAGAGTTTTCCAAATATCCCTTCTGACTATTTATCATTAGTTATCCTTTGGTACCAGGTCTACAATGCCTGAACTTCAATAAATTGATAAAAGTGTTGGTACTGAAAACAAACCCAAACTACATTGCAAATTTAAAATTAGCATATCCAGATGTTCAAGAAGCTGTTCAAGAAGTAAGAAGAGATCAAACAGACACAAAGCCTTACTCCCATGCAGAGCAATAAAGAATATGTATAAGGAATAAATCAAGGTACCAAAAATTTCAGGTTAAAATAAATTCATCGGAAGTCCTAATATTGCTTTCTATTCCATTTTTAGGTTATAGAATTACAGCAAAAATGGTGAACAAGGTTAGAAAGAGTCCACAGAGATCTTTCTTAACATCCCGCAAGAATGAAATAACCCCCATACCACCAAGTCATACTCATGACTCAGCTTTCAACAAATGAACACTGACAACCGTTGTAAAGCAAATCCACTCCACATCCTTTTCTAAGCCACACACTGGAGCTATGAAGACTGATTTTTTTTCTCTTAGTTCTTATAGCAGAAAAAATTATTTATAAATATATTTGCACATGAGTATTGTGGTCAGATTATAAACAGACAGCAGGTGCTTAAAATCAATCAAAATGAGACAAAAGTCACACTGGGGTTTCTCCTCTTTTTATATGAAAAGATGAGAAAACATTTCTAAATCTATGCGAGCAGAGAACCATTGCCTTCTTTTTTTTACTCCAGTTTTACCCTGTTTTACTCATAAGCAGTTTTCTCAAACATCATTAATAAACATCATTAATGTTTTCTCTGAACATGTTAAGTTATCATGATGATATACTGTAGCACATCTGATGTTTCAACATAACAAAGGTAAACTTCATTCTTTGCTCTGGTAGTGAACACCAATTTGAAAATTACTCACCTCTGTGATATGAGGATTAGGATTGAATCCACACAGGCTGCAGACCACAGTGTGACACTGGGTGCACGTGTTGTAGTTGGCCTTTTCAGGAGTGTGCAGCAGCAGCTCGGTGGTTGTACAAAGAGGGCAGAAGGTTTTCTTTGGGGCGGACTCGGGGGGTTGGCTTTCACCAGCTTGCTTTTGCTGCGGGGGTTTCTCAGGTCCTGGTTGCTGGCCGGGTGGTTTTGTAGGTCCTGGTTGTTGTGCCGGGGGCTTTGTGGGCCCTGCAGTCTGAGCAGGTGGTTTCATAGGTCCTGCCTGCGGTGGCACTTGTTTTACAGGCCCTGTTTGCTGCGGAGGTGGCTTCCCAGATCCAGGCTGCGGTGGCTGTTTTGCAGGTCCTGTTTGCTGAGCAGATGGCTTTTCAGGTCCAGGTTGCTGAGAAGGCTGTTTTGGAGGCCCTGCCTGCTGGGAAGGTGGCTTTACGGGACCTCCTTGCCGTGCAGGCTGTTGCGATGGTTGTTTCGCAGGTCCTGGCTGCTGTGATGATGGTTTTGTGGGAGGTGGTGCTTGGGACGTTGTTTTAGCACTGTCTGCTTGCTGTGGGGATGGTTTTGTTGGGCCTGATGAAGGTTTTGCAGAAGTTTGTTGAACCGGTTTCGTTGGTTCTGATGGTTGTGGCTGAGATTTTTGTGGCCCTCGTGGCTGGGGCGGTTGTTTCGCTTGCTCTTGCTTAGCATCTGCTGGTTGGCCATGGCCTGGTTTCTGAACTTGCTTCAGTTCCCCAGGCTGCTGCTGAGGCACTGGCTTGGAAGACTCAGTTTGTCTGACAGGTCCTTGTTGTTGACCAGCTGGCTTCGGAGGCTGTTTCGCAGGGCTCCTCTGCTCCTCAGGTTTCCCTTGCTCTTTTGGGGGAACTTTTTGTTTCTTACCGGCTTCTTCATGGGTTGTATCTGAATCCGATATCAAATCAAAAGGATTGAATTTGTTCACAACTGAAGTGACTGCACTGAATGGACTGGCTTCTGAGAGAAAACTGGGCATCATACTTGGCTTCTGATCTTCTTTAAAATCAGTCCTGGACTTTGATTCCCGTAGACTAAGAGTAGAAGGGCTCCGGCCAGGTGCCCGTTGTTCTGTCTTCAGCACATCTACTGTTCTGCTTTTACTTAAACCTGGTGGTCCTGGATCTGGAGGCTTACCTGGTTGTCTGGGATGGTGGCTTGTATCAGGTTCAGGATGTCTGCAGAGAGAAAATGTAATAAAATTAAAATAATGCATAATACAAGAAAAATGAGATAAGATTTATCAGTAACCCTGGAAGTGTACTGGTAGTGCTGGGAAGTTTCTCAGTGCTTTAGTGTTTTCAAGACCAAGGCTTATAACAATGTGAGTGTAAATATTACTTAAATAATCACTGTTCTTTAAATGCTTATACAAGTATTCAGTCATACATTATTTTATTCTTTAGAAAATAATGTAATACAATAACATTTACCCAAGTACCCTTTTTTTCAGAATTCTGAAGAATTCAAAGCTAAAACTTCCTATTATACCTATATCCAAATGATTAACTCTCCACCCTACCCCTTGGGATACAAAAACAGGGATACAGAACACTAAAAGAAACAGAAGTGTCAAAATTAGATTAAAGAACAGCCATACAAAAAAAAATGCACAATGCAAAATGCTTATGTACTTGTGTTCTGGTTACTTGTACAAAATTTGGATATTTTTACAATTTAATAAGCAGCAGGGACTTCAACTCCTAAAATTCATGTATGTTAAGGAGTACATGCTTCTTTGTCAAGTATTTATTTTGGCACCCACCCACTTACAAATCAGAAGAGTTCTCCCTCAGATAAAACAGATGTCAGCTCACAGCTAGCCCTGAACCCTTTTTTCCTTCTTTGCAAATAGCTACCATATTCCTCCTCAGAGTCATCCCAACAATTCCATCCCAACACTGCCCAGTATTTAAAAAAAAAAAAAAAAAAAATTTCAAGAATCGAGAAAAATCCTTGCAACAATATTTTGCTATATGTTCATACAGGAGAAAATGAAACTAAGAATGTAGGAACCAAAACAAGACCATGGCTTCATATGTGGCACAGTATTCTACTTGTTGCTACACTTGGCTGTAGCTCGGGGAAATAATATTGTATTTGCTGCTAATGCTTAGAGATGTAATAAAATATTCTATTCAGTGCTATCACTGAGCTTCTGCTGGAAGATACAGTGTTCTCCTCAGTGTCACAGAAATGTTGCAGATATAAAATTCTCACTTTTCACTTTGAGGGAACCAGTCAACTGTGATCTTAGTTTTCCAGACATGACATTTCTTCTTGGGTATTCATGAGCAAAATAAACAATCACTTATTATATTTAATCACTTATTATATTCCTTGACTAATAATAAATAAATACACAATTTTAAAAATAGTTTTGTCAGAAGTCTGCAGAAACATCTACAGTAACCACATTAAAAATATATTTTACATTATTAATGTCACCATGAGTTTACCAGTATTTCTGATTAATATTTAGTTTCTATTACATGACTACCAATGGCAATACAAAAGGACAAAGCTAAGTGGTAGACATTTCTGTGTGTTTAATTCTCACATCATGGGATTCTCATAATCTTGTATCTGACTTTTTCTGTTAATTAAAAATTTCCACAAGTATTACTTGTTAAAGTATTAACAATTAACTACAAACTCTTTCCAGCCTTCCACAATTCCACGTATCCTTTCCCATTCCTGTGTACGTATTGACTGCAATACTTGGAAGTTTATGACCTTAATGTGCAACCCACTGAAGTGACTAGGTGTTTTTCCACTGGCGTCAGTGAACATTGATTAACTCATAAAGAAGATAGTTCAGAAAGGCCAATGATAATTAATTTTTCCAAATATTTGGCGTTTTTGCTTGTTAAAAGAGCAATTTTTTACTCTCATTAGCAACTAGGTAGGTCTACCTGCAGTTCTGTTTCTTGTTATTTAGATAAGCACTCTAGGTTTATCTGAAGGGGCACTGCTTACCACATGAACACATTTCAACTAGTCTATCAGCAGTCTGGTACACTTCCAGCATTCATGTTTGCAAATGTTCAAATTCTTGGAAGGCTTCATTCAACAAGGATAAAGAGTGAAAAGGGAGGGGGGAAAAAATAAATCCACAGTACCATTGAAATTCTGGAAATTCTGAAATTCTGGTCTGGAAATAGAGTACCATGCCCAAACCTTAGAGTGTGAAGAGAGAGCGGATGGAAAAAACAAAACAAAACAAAAAGTCAAGCAAAAAACCCAAAATGTTTTTCAAAATTTAACTTGAACATTAGCAAGAAAAAGTAACAGTGAATCCATACTGGAACAGAATTTTGCTCCAGCTTGCATTTTTATCAAATACTGTTTTCCATAGATTTCCACCTGATCATATATCTGGACCTGAAATGAGATTAAAACCCATGAATCTAGGAAATAAACTCAGGTGATTCTCTTCAAGGCTGCTGGTGTATACTGAAGACCTGACTTGTCTTGCCTTTGTACATAACAATGTTTCTAAGCAATGGAGACAGAGCGTGGCTAACTAGTGGAAGAAAAAGCCTTGAAAAGACAAGCTTCTTCAGAAATGTTACTTCTGTCAAAAGCCAGGACTTGCTTCATTTCGTTTGAGTTACCTGCGAGTTGAAGCCATCTTTTCTACAACCATTTTACAACCAACTACAGGCTGATATCGAAAAATTTTAATTGAACCGAAGAATCAGAACCCTCAAACTAAATCTTGTATTTATTTGACAAGAATTTTCTAACTTTTGAACCATTTGAATCATGAAAAACCCACAATTATTTTAAAGCCTTCAAAACAGGGCCAACAAACAAAATAATTCCATTCTCCCTCACATAATGCTTTTCTTTGTGCTTCTGTTTCCCCTCATTTTAGTCTTGATTCATGGAACTCATCTCTATTCATGTATATATTACAGCCAAATCAAAGCTTACTTTGGAGTAAGCAGAGACTTAACAAAAAGGCTATTGGTCTAGTTCTTGAGTTCCATAACTATAAACATCTACGAAGAAGGCATGCCTTTTCCCCATTCATAAGTATAAATAGTTTTAAAGACAAATGCAGTAACAGTGTAACTCAAAGACAGTTAGATCTTTTCTTATTTACAGACAAGATATGTATGAGCTTACACATACCCCAGTGGCTGACTCTTTTTTGGTCAATAGAACAGTGACACTAAAAGATATACATTTCTTCTGGAAAATAACACCATAAATATACTTCAGAAGTGTGACACTCAGCAAGACTTCTTGGCATTTCCTATCAAAATGAAGCAATTTTTTTATTGATATCTATGGTGACCAACTTAATCTACTGGGAGGAAAAAAAACCAACAAAAAACAAAAAAAAACTCAAGCAGCTGTATTACATGGTCAAATATTCAGTTGAGCATCTAATCCTTTCAGATATAGAACAATTCCTCAGCAAGTGGACACATGCACAGTTACAGAGTCATTTGATGAAGCTAGAACAAATGGAACTTCCTTACAAATTGACTGTGTTTGTTTCAGATAAATTTCCCAACCATTAATTTTCTGAAGACTGGTAATTGAAATAGGATAGAAAGATTTCCACAGATCCTAAACATCTGACTGGAACCTCGCGAATAATACATTTAAAAAAAAAAAAAATTAGAAGGTACATCTGAATAGGCAGTTAACTTTAGGTGCTCTAGATCTAAATGCTTATATTAAAATTCACAAGACTTAAAAGCTAAAGCCTACAGAAATTCTAGAAGGTACAACATTCATTTAGAGGTGGTAAAGGTGCAGCTGTGTTATCTGGCATATACATTACTTACTATTAAAAAGTCTGTATTTGCAAAAATTGTTACTCCAGGATACCAACAGTCATAAGGAATTTATACACTTTAAGACTAGGGTTACTTTGGGAGCAGGAATGAAAGCATTTAGAATAGGAAATAATTATTAATCTCTAGTGTTATAATGGAAATCACAAAGGCAAAATCCAGTTAACATGTTAAAAATTAACAGATGCTACAATAAGGAAACTGATATAATGCAAAGCTATATGAACTGAAGCCAGAATTCCTCTTTTGATCACACTTAACATTTGAACTGGAAAACACCAAACAAACAAAAAAACCCAATAAAAACCTAGTTCCAGTTTTAGTCTGGAAGACGATGATCCTTAATCCTTAGAAGAGTCTTACTCCAAGGGTTTTGTTTGTATCAGGTTCTTGATAATTACCCCTATCATTCTTGGTAGATCTCAACAGCAAATAGAGGTGGGCAAGAGGAGCAAATAAAGCCACAAACCAAGAGACAAGACAAGTAGTAACTTCATTACAGTAGGACAGGCATGAAGATACTATGATGAGAACTGCTATAATAGTCAAAGCTGAAATTCTGACATAAGGTAAAGGCTGTAATTCACAAATTTAGAGTGCCTTTACTTTAAATAGAGGGTGGAAGTGTGGCATGCTAACAAGATCAAAGTAGCTTCTGATATAAATATGTTTGTAGGAAAGCAACCATTTATAAATGCAGAGATATTCACATTGCAAAGAGTTCAGCCTATTCTAAAGTCTTCCAAGAGCATTTATCTTACTTTTTATTAGAATATTAGCATGGAAACAAAAGTTTCAAAGTACTTGTGTCTTTGTTCATAGATTGTTATACAAAAGGGAATTTTGACCTTAGTTTCACAGGACTAAAGAATATTTCTTTTCCTCATTAACATCTATAGAAGCTGGGCAGAAACCTAAATTGAATGGAAAATTTTATTTTACACACAGCGGTAATGCCTGATCAATAATTTAGCAAGACATGAAATAGGAAGATTTGACTTCCAGTTTTAAAAAATGGAGACCATCATCTCAGGTATAATCTCAGTGACTCCAGTAATTTGCCCAAGAATTAATTTAGTCCCACCCTCCTTGCCTCTCTTCTAGAATTCACTTATATAAACCTGATATTATATAAACTGACTATGCATTTATGTGGGGTGAGGTCAATGCACCGTGAAACAGTTAATCGAGGAGGCTCCTTTCAGCTTCCTCCTTCAAGACAAACAACACACCCAGCCCCGGAGTCGGAGAGCAACAGAGGCGCCGGCCTTGGATGACGGGCCGGGGCGGGAGGAGGTTCAGCACCGCGGACAGCGACACGGGGCCGGGCAGGGCTGGGGGCTCGGGACCGCGGACAGCGACACGGGGACGGGCAGGGCTGGTGGCTCAGGACCGCGGACAGCGACACGGGGACGGGCAGGGCTTGTGGCTCAGGACCGCGGACAGCGACAGCCCCGAGGAGCCGGGCGGAGGGCGGGCTTGTTGCACGTCGGGCTGTGAATTCGTGGAGGGGCAGGGAAAGAAGGGGGAAGGAAATTATCCCAGCCTTCGCAGAGGCACAGTGAGGCAAAGCCATGACTGTCCAGAGCACTGAATGCCGTGGCAATCAATTGAATCTATTATTTGACCTCTCTCCTTCCAACAAAAAAGGACAAAAAAATCGAGAAGGAATATAAGGGAGAAAAAATAGACTGAAACAGACCTTCTCAATCCATGACTATTTAATGAAGCCAAATGATAGTTGTAGAGGTTCAGAACTGGCAGAGTAACAGCCAGCAAATGCATTATGCCCAACAGCTTTGGAAGATTCAACAAGATTCTGTCTCCAGACGCCTGCAGAACCCATCCGCCCCGGGGGAGAGCTTCCCTGGCTAGTACTGGATCTGTGGGGCATCCAGCCCCGTAAAGCACACACCCGCACACAAAAAAACCAGAACGGTGTCTGCACATCTCTCCCCGCCCCAGATACAGAAACTGCCCGTGCTCCAGATCAGTGCAAGGGAGGAAAGGAGGGCGCAGCCCACGGAACCGGGGACCGCCGTTATTAGCAGAGACCACAGTCGTGGGAAAAGCCAGAGGGTGCAGGCTCCGTCTTGGTGCCCGCGCCCGTGCAGACACCCCTTCCCTCCCTCTGCCAGCAAAATGGAAAGCCGGCTCCGGGTGCAGCGGGCCCGGATCGTATTGCGACTCGCCCCCCGCCCCACCGCGAGGAGACGGAGAAGGGGGAAGGGAGGAGCGGGAGAAGGGAGATTTTCCGTGCATGCCTTTGCATGGGAGGCGGCTCCGCGCCGGCGAGGTTCCCTCTGGGCAGCCCCTGCGCCCTTGACATGACAGCGGCGATCTGCCTCCTCTCCTCCTCGCTCAGCTGGCTCAGGTCCGCCTCCACCCCGGCCGGGACCAGGTTCTGCAAGGGGGCCGCGGAGCCGCCGCCATCCCCGGCTGCCGCCGCCCCTTCGGGGAAGGCGCCCATTCCTTCGCCTCCTTCCAGGCTCGCCTCGTTGCCCATGGCCGCCGCGGCTCGCCGCCTCTCCCGCCGGGCACAGACCGGGCTGGGGGGCGGCTCGCAGCGCCGCTCCCCCGCGGGCGCTCAGGGCTCCGCGGCCGCCACCACGGCCCCGCGCGGCGGCAGCGCCCGGGCCGGGCTGGGGCTCGCTGGCTGCCGCCGCGGCTGCCGGGGGAGTGCGGCGGTGCCGCCCGCCGCGCTCCGCCGCCCGGCGCAGCGCAGCGCATGCTCCGGGCGGGCGGCTCCGGGCCCGCCCCGCGCCCCGGCCTTTAAAGGCACCGCCGCCCCCGCCCCGCGCACCCGCCGCAGCTAAGGGACCGAGCGGGGACCTGCTGCCACCCCCGCGGGTGCTGCCTCTCGTTCTCATCCTCTCTGTATGCAAGGACGAGCTCGCGAGCAGTCAGCGCTTGAAGGAGCCTCAGTCGCCCAAAGCAAGAAGGAAGAGGGACTAGAAGACACGCCTGGAGGACAGCCCCCACAAGCAGCCTCTTCAGAGTAGAGTCAATGAGGTCAGGTTGCTCCATGCCCCGACCAGCACAGTTTTGAATGTCCCTACGGATGGAGATTTTACAGCTTCTTTGGGTCTCTCTTTCAGTGCTGGACCACCGTCGTGATGGCTGACTCCACCATGTCAGTGTCATTCCAGGACCAGTGAGCCCCAGACTTGACACTGGACTCCTCATGCAGATTCACAACTGCTGAATATATTGAGAAGAATCACCTTCTCCAAACTTCTGGTCACACTTAAGCTAGCAGAAGTCAGTCTGCCTCTGGCATTCTTCATCACAGCAGCATACTGCTGAAATGTGTTTCACTTGGATGTTTGCTGCAAAGCTGCTTTTGGGACAGCCTATGTTACTCCTTCCTAGATAAAGGACTCTGCACTTGCCATTATTCAACTTCAAGTGGTTCCTGCCAGCCCATTCTCCCACCTGCCAGTGGCCCTGCCTTTCGGTGTATCTACTGTTCTCCGAGCTGGGATTTGCTGAGGGTGTATTCCCTGCCTTTGCTCACATCAGTAGCAGAGACGTTGCATATCGTTAGTCAGAAGGATACAAATAGTAACATGCCAGCAGTTGGACGTGATACAAATAACCACAACCGGTTTGAGCCTGATATTTCAGTCTATTTTTCATCCACTGTACAGGTCTCCCTAATTTGGCTGTAAGGACGTTATAGCTGATCATGCTGAAAGCCTGATGGAGTGATTTGCCTGGGGTTAAACACATGCTGTCTGTTTTTAATAACCTTCCTGTCCTTTGTCTGCTTGGACACAGCTGATAGGAGGGCTTGCTCTGTAACTTTCCCAGGAAGGCTACTGGCAAGATTAGTTGAACTGCCTGGTAATTCTCTTGAGGATCTCCTTTTTGAAGATGGGTACAGTGCTTGCTTTTTTTCTGGTCATTAGGGATCTTTCCCAGTGGCTTTCTGAAGATAACTGACTTTGCAGTAGCGTCAGGTCCCTCATCACCCTTTGATCCCTCCCATCTAGTGCCATAAGCTGCTGCATATCCAACTGGTTTAAGTGTTCTCTATGTCTGTCTTACTCTACTACAGCTCATGCTTTCACTCAGAGACCTGGGAGACTAGAGGAGAAACCCAATCCATAAGAGCTACGTCAAAGGTCCACTAAGTGCCTTGGCCTTTCTATGTGTTTGCCACCAGTTTTCCTTCCTCATTGATCAGACACAAGTTTTACCAAATCCTTGCCAGAGATCTTACTAAATAGTGGCTGCATTTTACGTATTCAAATGTGTTTGTTAAGCAACCAGACCTTCACAAATATAACTTGTTTTAGCAACAAGGATTTGGTACAGCATTTGGTATTCTTGCTTGTCTCCTTTAGCTCCATTACTACTTTGCTTCAGACACAGCTGTATGCAGATGAGCTCCCAAAATGACCTACATAAGGATGCTGTACAAATATTTATAGTGCTCTTGTATTGTAGCAATCAGAGATCATTTTTCCAGTACTGGTTCACAGCAATTGATGAAACTAGTAGCATTTGGGGGCTTCCTGCTTTTCTCTCGAGTGACTGCAAGTCACACATCAAAAGAACAGCTTGGCAGAGAACATGATAAAGTACAGAAGGAAAACTCTCTAAGTGGAGTAGCATGACATGAATGTAAGTGGCTGCCTCTTCACATGGTGTTCTAGATAAAGACATTAGAAAGGCCTGTGGAAGAGACAACACACAATGCAGTTGCACCTGAAGGAAGGTGGATTCACTTGGCTTGTGAAGGAAAGACACAAAGTTCAGTCAAGGGGGTCAGAGGGAAGCAAATACACATCCCCATATAATTTTGCACAAATGGACATCATGTACTTAATGACGAATAGGTGTGAAAAATGCTGCTGCATGGAAGAAGGCAAGTGCAAAACAAAGATAGGGAAAGACTGATTTAACCAGTGAAAACATTTTCTCATACTTGTTAATGTGAGCATTAATAATACTCTTAAATATTGAATATTTTGTGGAGGGTGGTATTTCTGTCCTTTAGTTGGGTAGTCTGAAATTTTATAACATTCCCAAATGAAAGTTTCTAAACAAACAACCTCTCTATATTTCTTTATTCAAAGCCAAATAAGTAACTAGCACTTCTGACTCAGACTGCAAAGTTGTCTTATGTTTAAAATCAGAGCACATATGTTGAGCATAGACGCAGACAAAACAAGCAAGATGAAAACTCAATAAATTCACTCAATAAAACAATTAAAACTGGGGAAATAGGAGTTCTGGTGATGCTTACTGTTTAAAACTATATACATTGTTTCTGTTTCATTGTTATTTTGTCCTGAGATAGAGGATAGGAGGAAGAGACATATAATGCCTAAGGAAGTAAGGTGAGCTCAAAAGGAGGCAAAGGATGAGAAGTGACCTTCAATGGGAAGTTCATTATTGGCTTCACTGGAGCCAAAGATTTCACCTTTAAAATTATTATTATTTCAAATATCTTAGGGATTATTGTGGAAACTGTCTCTTTTCACAGTTCTGTGACATTTACCTTTTCTTATGAAACAGCATGAAACCAATAGTTATCTCTTCCAGAAGACCCACTGCAAGTCTCCTTTCCCTACATCCTGTCATTTCCACATCTTTCTCTCTATATGCTTTACGGTTGGTCCAAAAGTGACACGAACTCTCTCATTTTGGTGTTACTGATGAAGCTCACAAACCAATGAAGCTCACGAACTAATGAGGCATAAGATTCTGTTGTAGAAAAGAAGAGTTATCAAATGAATCAGCCTACTTCTCAAAAACTGTAATATCTAACTTGCAAGAAACAGCTCATTGGTGCCAGGACAAAAACCCTTACGAAAAAGATTGCTTAATCTCTAGCACAGAAAAATATGATTAAAACCCTTTCAAAGATAAAACAGTCTTTTATAAAGTGCATGCAAATTAGAGTTCTTTCTGCAAATTTAGAGGCAGACACACAGAAGCTAGTTGCCTTTTCTTTGATACTAGGTAATATAAAAAGGATAATTGTAAACAGCAGCAAATCAAACTACCCTTTGAGGACCTGTTCACAGTTTTTGTAGAGTCTTCTTTGTATCTGCTTGAATCCAAAATAAATCAGCACAATCCACAAACATTTTTATATTTTACATTGAGGCTATACATGGCATCTTTATCCCAGCAAAACAAAGGCACAGTATATTTGAAGTGATGTAACTTCATTCAGACTAAACAATGTGCTATATGAGTAATGCAGTACTTTCATCAGGACCAGTTTGGTATGCAAACTAGGTGCATCAGATCTCCAAAGGAGCCAGTCCAAGTTAGAGCTGAGTATGCAGAAGCAGCACAAGGACACTAGTTCATCTTTTGCCGGTGCTGAATCTGATCTGGGGCAAGGGAATCTCAGTAAAGTCTGTATCTGCAGCACTAAAATGAGTGCTTGAAGTTAATTTACTGATTAACAACATTGAAGACATCCAATTTTCTCATCAGCAGGCTACTTAGTATAGATGTGCTCTTTATATTTTAGTTGAGAAAAAGCCATTTAGTGCATAGAATCTGGAGAAGTAATGCTAAGATCATCAGAAGAAAGGAAGAGGTCAGTAACACCTTGGCATGAACTAGCAAAATGGGAGAAACTTTTATAAATTAATAATATGCCTGGCACTGTGCCCAGACAAAAGTGAATAAGGTAGAAGTTGTGTTAATTGTTAGTCATTACCATAGACTGCCCTGATCAGTACCACTAAAGAAGACAGGGGAAGCTAGAAGAGAAGCTAGAATTCACATAAACATATTTATAAAACTCTACACATTAATAATTTTCTATCCTAACTTGTAGAAATACTTAGCTAAGTGTTACAGTGCCACTATCACATTTATCTATCCCATTTCAGAGATACAGTGACTGTGGAGTTCAAAAGACATGCATGGCTGAGATGCATCCAACAGCTCAGTCCATCTGCTATGCAGAATGAGCAAAACCTCGTAATGATAGCTCTCACCAGCAAGGCTTCTTATCTCACAAATTCTCATTCTGTGTCAGAACTGTGCTTAGCTATATACCAACCAATGTTTGGCTAAATACTGCACAGCAAATGTTCTTCAAGATCATGACTAGTCTCCAGTCTCAGATGAGCTACTAGTCACCAAAACAACCAGCACGTGATAATAACAAGGTATCTTGCAAAGCATTGTGTACTGCTCTTCTATTCAAATACATATAACTCTTTTCTCTCTGCAGAGAATTCCCTATTCCATTACTTTGTAAATGCAGACTGAGAAACTAGTGGAATAGTGAGCCATTCTGTTTCAAAAGTTCTTCAAAACCCACCTACTTTAAGGAAAAAAAAAAACCACCAAACCAACAAACCAAACAAACAGCTAACTCAAGACTGAATATAGCATAAAAACTCCCAGGTAAGATACAACACCTTGGGCAGAATTATTCACAGTATTTCAGAGTACCTGAATGTCTGGAGTTTTGGCACTCTGATACAACAGCATAAATGTTACACCATCCTTTAAACAAATCACTTTTGAAAAGCCTCTGCAGATATTTAGCCTAATAATCATCAGTCTAGGTGAAAAAGGATTAGCACATGCACTTTACCCTACTGAATAGCCAGTGCATGGACACCTGGCTAAGTTCTCCCAGCAACAACCACATTTATTTACTTTAAAAAAAAACAAGGTCTGGCTTGGTTTTTTTTACAGGACTATGGCACAGCAATTCTGATATGCTAACAATATGGACTACTACCACCATATAGATTAGTCACAGTGTGAAACATCTAACGTTTGTTTGCAATCAGTGTTTCTACTACACAGTGATTTGAATTGTAAACTGAAGAATGGGACAAAATAGCCACTAATCTCAAAGGCTGTGAGACAGCCTAAACAACATGCAGCAGCAATATTGTAGTTCTGTCCTGTTGTCCTCCAGTTGCTTTCTTTAAGCAACTGGAGGACAACACCTGCAGCAGTTGAGTCCAACTAATAGTGGTACAGATATCACCACAAAGAGTTCAGTTTTTATTTGCTGATATGGTGAAACAGTCTTATGTGGAATTATTACAATTCAAGAGCAAACCCAATGAAAAACCTAGGGAAAGATTTGAGCTATCATTAGCAGCAAATTCTGATAAATCACATTAAAATAAAGAATTGGGTTTGCACCAGCAAGCATAACAGTGAGACCCTCAGGATCTTTCTCTTAGGATTGTAATTGGTAAGATAAGAGTGTTGAAAGCTCTAATTCCCCTAGAAGTTATCTCTTTCATGCCAAGAACACAGTAGGAAAAACTTCATATCCTAAACAGAGGAAAGTATTGCTAGTGAAGTACATATTTGGATTATGTGTTCAGGTCCTGCCTACACCACAGAGGACAGTTTCGCTTTAAACATAATGTTATATAATTTTTCCTTTTAAATTAATCAGGGGGAGGGGGAAGGTGGTAGAGGGGAGTGGATATTAAGGTTCATTAAGGATATTAAAAATACTCTTTTGAATTACATGGATTTTAACTAACCCCCCTAAATATTGGCCAAGACTACCATTTCCAAGGACAAGAGATTAAATTTAAGCACCTGTGTCCTTCTGTAGGAGCTCCCAAGTTGAATGATAACAGGAATGCAGAGCATGCAGTTACAGTGGGTACTGCCCATTGTTTACCATGGACTGAGTGATGCTTTGTAGACTGTGTTAAATGCACATTAACTAGGTTTTCTGGCATGAGCTAGAACTGTCTCAGTGATGGAATTAAAGAGAAAAAATTGATCTATAGTCCTTAGAATGGGCTCTGAATATTGCTCATTTCAGGTAAAGTAAACAACAGTCTTTATCCCAGAAAGTATATCTATTCAGGACTAAGAAAGTTTACCCTTCTCTTCAGATATGTACTTAGAGGCTTTATACTCTTGACACTAGAAATAGCTCCTAGCTCATAATGGCACAAAACCAGTGATAACATCCCAAAAGCCTTGATTTTCATTTTAGTCCAAAAACCATTTCAGAATGGGTAAGAAGTAACCTTTGGATGTCACCCAGACCAATCAGTTTCTCAAAACAAGGCCAATGTACATTAGGTTGCTCAGAGCAACTTTCAGTCAAATTTAGTATTTCCAAGGACAGAGATTTCACTCGTTCTGGGCACAAGGTTTTGTGTCTAATCAAAATTTCTTTTGTTGCGACTTGCCTCAATTACCTCTTGTCCTTTCACTGTGCACCTTGGGGAGGAGTAAGGCTCTATTTTCTCTGTTTCCTCCCACTTAGGAACTTGAAGATGGTGATAGGATTCATCATAAGCCATCTCTGCATAAAGCTGAACAAACCTTTCTCTCAGCCTCTCCTCAGAGGACAGTTACTCCAATTTCCTAACAGTCTGGCCAACCCTTCACTGGACTTATTCCAGTTTGTCAATCTCTTTCTTATGCAGAGGAGCCCAAACCTGGCCACAGCACTCCAGATGCAATAATCCAAATGCTGAGTAGAAAGGAATAATCAGTTCTCTCCATTTCTTGGCTACAGTGCAGCCCAATATACTGTTGACCATCTGAAATGAATGTGTCTTTGCACAAATCCCCCCTGAATTTCAATAGGCTTATGTCTGCCCATTCCTCCAGCCTGTCTATATCTCCTTGAGTCCCAGCCCTACCACAGAGCACATTGACCTCATCTGCCAGTTTGGAATCATGCACAAACTTGAGGGTCTATTCCTTCTCCTCCTGCAGATCATTGATAAACCTATTAAACAGGAAAAGGGCAATCCAATGGGCCAAAGCATGACCTACATATACATCTATACTGGATATTTGCATTAACCACCTTCTCCTTCATTTGTTTAGAAGCAGTGTACAAGAGGACTCACTCCATGATTTTTCCAGGAACAAAAGTGAGGTTGACCTGCCCTTTGTTTACTGGTATAATTTTTGGCTCTTTCTGAAGATAATTGCAGCATTTTCCTTTCCCCAGTCATCAGGGAACTCCCTCAATCTCCACAACATTTCAAGGACACCTAAGACTTACCTCATATGACATTGGCCAAATCTCTGAGTACTCACAGGTGCATCCCTTATAGTCCTGTGGATCTGTATATATTGAGATTACTCAGATCACTGACTTTATCCTCTTCCACTGTTTGACCTACCTAACACCATCTGTACCTAGCCAAGCAATGTCTCTAAATTCCTCCTTAGCGTGCTCTCACTTCTATAAATGTTGGTTTTGCACCGGACCTTAGCCAGGTCCTTGTTAAACCAAGACAGACTCCTGATATATATACTAATTTTTGTGAGTACTAGGATGGATCATTGTTTTGTTTTGAGGAGACTGTCCTTAAAGATCTGCTAACATTCATGAGCTCCTTTGCCCTTCAATACTGCTTCCCACCAGATTATACTTCCCAGTTGTCTGACTAAGCTGAAGCCTACATTCTTGAAATTCAGGACCTGTGTTCTGTTGCTTGCCTTCCTCAGGAATCCCCTCAGGATCTTGAGCTCTGCAATTTCATGGTCACTGACCAAGCCTGCCTGTCATTGACTGTCACATCCCCAACAAGTTCAGAGGCCATGAATGTCCAAGAAAATATCACCTCTGCCTGTCACATGCAACGTTTTTATTATGAAGTTGTACATGACAACCTCCAGAATTTTCTGGGATTGTGTCCTGCTGTACTGCCCTGTTGTCAGGTGTCAGGGAGGTTTTAGTACCCTATGAGAAGCAGAGTCTGTAATACACAGATTTTAGTCCACTGTCCACTTCTTCACTCACATTCAGGATGTCTGTAACACACTCCTGCCACAATGTCATGTTTACTGGCCTCTCCTCTGACCCTAATCTGCAAGCTCTCAACTACACTGCTGCCCATCCCACAGAAGAGCTTCCCACATTCAAGCTGCTCCTTTACATCAGCAGCAATTCCCTTTCTCTTTACCTTTGTACTTAAAGGTTTTCTCTCCATCAATCTCAGCACATCAAGCAGACGAGGGACCCCACTAAATCTCAGACATTCGTGGGATCCCATGGAAGACATGTCTATTCCTGCCCAAGCCTTTCCTCTTCACCTGAAGGATTGAGAATAAAACCTGGACCCCCCATGCTGTTCACCATCGCCCCCAGAGCACTCTAGTCACTCTTGCTAGCCTCAGGATCTTCCTTGGCAGTGTCATTGTTGCCCATGTGGATGAGCACCCCAGAATACATATCTTTCTCTCATTTATCATAGTTCTAATATCACACAGGACACCCTTCATAGTATCCAGTGCTTGAAAATAAAAAGTACCACTGATTATGCAATACTTATCACTGCCAGGTACAACTTTCATTAGATTCTTCAAACTCCTACAGCAATACATTTCCACATGTCATAATCTCCGTTTCAGAAAGAGAGCTTCTCTTATTAAACATCTAGTGCCTTCACAAAGATAAAAAATATTTTTATAATTTGCTGCCTATATGTCAAAGGTTTTTTTATAACAAAATAAACAACAATGAAACTCAGTATAGTCTGAAACCCCTAAGTCTACAATACTCGGTACATTTTTCTAATTCTTACAATACTACTTTCTTTCGATAATTAAGCATGTTACAGTGGCTTGTATCATCACGCAATGTAGCAGTCACTTTTTTCCTCAACAAGTTGCTAAACCTAAAAGATGATCCACAGCTTAAGAAACCAAGACTTCCTGTTGTTAAAGAGATTTTTTTGTACCTGTAGGTAGCCACTAGAAGTTAATCACTTCTAGTGATTAACTGTATACCGCTGTGTAGGAGGCTTTCTTATCTGTTATATGGGAACAGTGACACATCTTACTCTAACAACAGTGGTAATTAATGGTTTTAAGAATTTAAAACTCGCATACTCTAGTCACGAGGTCCATAAAAGTATCTCACGATTTCCCATGATTTGCAATTCACAATTTCATCTGCTTGCTGTGTCTTTGCTCAGGGAGCAATTGATGTGGGTAAGTGTATGCACTGATGATGCATGCTTGGCCTTGCTACTGGGCGGAATTCAAACAGGGAACCACAGCAGTTTTAACTCTAGTAGAGTGGGAGGAAAGCTCACTTGAGTCCCAAGGTCCACTTCTTTTAACAACTTTTGCACTCTGTAAATAAGCATTCAGATTTTCAGAGGCCTTATCATCATTTTCACACTAAGCAATTGGATTCTAGAGTAGGATTTAACCAAGTTAGGATGCCTACATTTAACTACTCCCAAACAAACTCTACATGTGAGCTGAGTGTTCAGACTCCCATTGCAGCTGGAGGAGAGCCAGTCCATAAACCATTAAGGGGGAGTCAGGTGAACAACAGATGGGATGCAGTTACATAAACATGTTATATGCTACTTAAGACTTCAGCTGCCAGTGCAGAGAGACAGAGATCTTTTATAAGATCTATAATTTATTTTATAAATTCTCAGTCATATCTGCCAGCTCTACCATAAGGCGCATTAAATGGCATTACATACCTACCTGTGGGCACATAACTTAAGGGAGCAGTGCATACCTCATAAAGTTAGACAGCTTTGTGGGAAGCCACAGAGCCAGCTTTCCTGAAATTTAGATGTCCCCATGTCTTCAGCTGAATCTCAGTTTTAGTGTATACTTGAAAGATAAAGTTTATAAGCCTTTCCTAAGTGCTCTCGTCCTTTACAGTACAAGACCCTGGCTGACAAATCCAGTGCAAATAACACCTGCAGTTAAGTTAAGATCAAGAACAGTTTCTGAGCTTCCGAGAAAAGTCTTTGTAACCACTTGAGGCATGGAGGAGGAGTAATATGCGAACTGTTTCAAATACTATTTCGGAAAAATGATCAAGCCATTCATAGGCCTGAAGAAGTATATTTTTATAGATTTCTGGGAATGTTTGCAGAATCACAGAATGTCAGATTGGCTGAGGTTGGAAGGAACGTCTGGACCATCCCATTCGACTCCTCTACTCGTGCAGAGCCACCTACAGCTGATTGCCCAGGAACATGTACCGAAAGCTTCTGAATACATCTATGGATGGAGGCTCCACTGCCTTTCTCTAATTCAATTGAATATTGTTAAAAAACTTGTTGTTTTGCAATAATATAGGATCAAAATTACAAATATGCCTGTGATCTAATTCAGCTACAGGGTTTCCCAAAGCAGAAAAACCAACAAAACACAGTCACATCAGAGATTATAGGACAGCAGCAAGTGCACTATGTGTGCAAATATCCCATCCATTTCTATTACCAGCTTGACTGTTAAATAAAGTGTAGCAACTAGCTGAAAAAAACCCTCATAAAGTGTTTTAAATTACTACTATAAACTAATTCAACTTAAAATAAACATCAGCCATTTGGGCTTTGCTATTTTCTTTTTCTATTGCATCCATTGATTTTAGCATCTCAGATTACCTCTCACCAGCTGAAAGAGAATTTCCACTTTAACAGAGCTCATTTCTATAGCACAAAGGTACTTGGAGTTGTAGCAGATTTCGTGAAGTTTCTTAACAGTTCCTGAAGTCCTTTTGACTAATTCACACAAAGAAGTTCTGAGGATATGAAGACAGATGAATCTATAATTTCAGCTAAAACAAGCAAATATTCCCTCCCACGTGGATCCTCTCCCTTCTTTCATTTCATCTTTCGTCTTCCCCTGCCCTGAAGTATCTTCAAATCATCACTTTTTCTATCTATAATTCCCTTAACACCCGTACTACATTTACAAAAATAAAAGTAAAAATAATCAGCTCTAACTCAGAAGGCACACAAAGAGAATCAAAGAGCAGCTGAGCAGTCCCCATGGGTTCTGATGGGATAGGTGGGATATGACCTAACTGAATTCTCAACTTTGCCCATTACCACAGTGTCTTTGATAGCCTTATGACTGTAGAGAAGACAAAAACATTTTATGATTAAAATAATGGATTTATGCAAAGATTAAGAGGAAATATGCACCTACACATCTATGCTAAATAAATGGATGCTCTCTCTTCTCCTTTATATTCTCTCTGTTGACCTAGAAAAGTGACTTTTAAATCTTAGATTCATCTTTGTAAAGTATGATCTAGATGCTTTTTAGGCCTTTCACTGGGATACTCTCTGAGTTTGCCTTCAGCAAAAAATGGAAGGAGAGCTCTATATATTCAGATGTTTTTCTCTTTGTTAAAGAGGTACCTATCTCCCAATAGCATTTACATACCAAAATTTCATAGACAAATTCTAGTACAGCAATATTTGCTATTGACTATGCTTCCTGGACCTAAAAATCCACAAAATAAAATTAAGTAAGGAAATCTATGACACAGCCAAGATCTTCCACCCACTGAAGATATCTCCTTCCAGAAACAACCCCAGAGCAACAAATCAAAACTCTTAAAAGACCAAGTTTTAACAACTGCCAATAGTCCCAGGTTTGAACTTATAGCTATTTCTGTATGTTCTTATCTTTCCATAATCTTGACTCAGTTCCTCCCTAAGGACTAGCTCTATTTTAAAATTTTATTTTATTTTTCCAAATCCCTTCCCAGTTAAGTCCCTTCCTATCTCCTCACCAGAAGTTCCTGCCTCACTTACTTGCCTTTGGTAAATCTATGAAGTGCTGAATTATTCAGCTGGTAGAAATGGTTTTTTCTGCTATCATGGGGATCACAATACAAGAGGACTACCACCTTGCCTTATTTCTTGCATTTTTGCCCTTAATTTCCTAGAACATCAACTAGGAAGTTATTCTCATTTAAAAAAAAAATTAAACACAAAATCCCAGTTGCTAATAATCAGTATTTTTGTACAAAACCTTATAAGCATAAGTATAAAATTTCCCTTACAGTGTCAACAGACTTATATACAACATTAAATAAGAGTTTCAAAGGCTAGCTCCATTTTAAACTCCCAGTGTTGTCACTTGTCTTCTATTGATCTGTATTTGAGAATTGTTGTTTCATATCTACATTTTAGAAAATTTTCTGTAAATTAATTATAAATAGCCTAAAGCTTTGTGCCTTTAATAAATTTTTATCCAAACTGTATTTTGATTCACATTTAGTACTTAAAAATTAATAAATGGCAAGTGAAGTACCTTTTCACCAGATATTTTAAGAACCTAGAAATTTCTAG
Source organism: Acanthiza pusilla (assembly GCA_036630365.1). Lineage (NCBI taxonomy): Eukaryota > Metazoa > Chordata > Aves > Passeriformes > Acanthizidae > Acanthiza > Acanthiza pusilla. Next base: position 44,218,891 of record JAXCHO010000079.1, read on the forward strand.
AATTAGTAAATACTTTCAATAATGAGGCTCACTGTACTTTCCAGAAAGATTAAAATAACTGACTTGAAACTACTTTTATGACCATTTTTCCTGTGTACGTGAAAGTTTAGCAATATAAAACAGTATCATTTAGCAATATGACTAATTTGATTGTTCCCTTCTATGTCCCTTTACGCAGAGTATTACACAACAGTTAAGACTGCAATAATTGGATTGAAATTGTTGTTTTTCTTCAGTTTTTACTCCCATCTTTGATAATTGTTTGTTCTTTCTCTTTTCCCTTCCTCAAGTAAACATTTGAAATAGAATTATTTCACTGTTCCTGAACTCCTCTAGGAAACACCACTCTCTCCATAGCATGAAGTTGCTGTTTAGCTCTTTTGTTTATAGGTTGTATTCATGACGTTCTAAAGATCCTCACAGAACTCCTGATTCCACTGATCAAGAGCACAGACAGAAAAGGATAATCCACACAAGAATCAGAAATTTTAGCATAACCCTAACAGTTTAGTATATGTTTTGAAAATACTAAGAAAATAAACTAGATTATCTCTCCTGTTGGGACAAGGAAGAAAGCCATACAAGCGGTGTTTAATTAGAACTTCTTATCTACTATTAACCTATTTTATAAAACAATTAATTATGATGAAAGATTATGTTATATAAGATGACATTGTCCTTTAACATATTGTATGATTCTATGAAAATAAAAATTATTTGTGTTGCTTATCTGTTTTCTAGCCTGTGATTTTTATGTATCCATACAGACTTTTGGTATTTTTCAATGAATAAGCAACTCCTAACAATACTCTAATTTAGTATCTAAATAAAGATACTTCTAGCAAACTAACAAGTTTTCTAGAAGTATCTTTCTTATCATGATTCAAAAAAAGTTGAGATCAGCAGTACTATTATTCAGGAAATTCTAGTAAGGAAATATAAACCAAAAGGTGAATTGGTTGCTGATAGTAACTGTTCAGCCTCTAATGTTCTTTTTTTCTTTTCCCTAAAAATTATAGCTGGTACACACACTCACAATCTGGTGTGGAAAATCTGCTCAACATGGAAAATTTAACTAATAAAAGAATTGCTTACCTTGAACTTCAGCTTTCCTTATAATCTTGATTTCTTTTTGTTTGTTTTGATATCAAGTGGCTCCAGAAAGCAGCAGAATGAGAATTGCCTGTGTCCCTGCGAATGTCCAGAGCAAAGAGGTTAGTCTGTGATATATTAGTCTCTCTAATCTCTTCATATCCTCCCTGGCGCAACAGAGTATTTTGTGTAGCCCTTAATACTGAACACAGACTGCAAAATCAGTGATTCCAACTCGACATAGCAGGAGAGTAATTCAATTCCACACACTGTTTTATAACATAACCATCTTATATAAGATTTAGCTTATCCAAGATATTTTTACTTGAAACCCCATTAATTTTAGGGCAGGACTACATCAGTGTTATACATTACTTATTATGTATTTTTACAAACAGTCCTTTTTAATTTAGAAAACTGTCAGAAAGATAATTAATGAAGTTATAGGCAGTAATGAACAAAAAAGATGCACAGCATTGCCAGTCTTGATCCAAAACACATTTGCCACGTGCCCTACTCACACACGCAAACCCAACTCTGGACAGCTGCCAGTTCACACTTTCTTTCCTTGTCTGAGCTGGGTTCTGACGCTGCCTTGGAACTGATAACCACCATTCCTCAGGCAAACTAATGGGCCAGGTGGGATTTCTCATTTAGTTAACAGCATATTTATGTAGACTGTTTTTTATCAGGGTTGTATTTTTAAAAAATAAATGTTTTAATGGCTATACAACTAGTAAAATCTGTTTGTTTTCTTCACAAAAGCTTCCACAAATTACTTGCTCATTTCTGCAAATTCTTAAATGTATCAAAGTGGTAAAGATTTTTAATATTCACAGTCGAATATTTTTTGCCCATTTCATTATTTTCCCCTTAGTTCTCAGTTAGTAGAATGGAAAAGAACAAACCCAAAGCATAACTGGAATGAGCTGACCTAGCATGATTTCTGCCCATAGACCAAAGCAGATTACATCACACAAGGATTATAGATTAAGATTACTTTGCTGATTCTGTGAATGTCTATGAGGAGCTCAGATTTTTTTCTTTACTGTAACTTGAATTTTTGGGTGGGCTCATTCAGTGTTTCTTCGCATGTAAGCTTCATCTATGCATTTGCTATGTCATGTTTTAAGTGGAATAAAAATTAGTGTGACAGCTGTTTGTTTACTCCTACCAGCTGCCCTCGAGCTCACCCATAACAGGCTTGACCTGTTCTAGATGAGTTTTAAGAAGCTACTATAGGCAGAAAAACAGAGCGCAGGAATGAAAGTCCCCATGAAAAGATTCAAATGAGGTATCTTCTGTATCCAGTGTGACACAAAACTGTCCACATGACCAACCCCTAATCCTTTAGAGACAGCTATCCTATTGCTGAAATACCTTTAAAGTCTCACCCTGCTTTATACTATGCTTTAATATACCCATATATATGCATATCTGTAGAAAAAAAAACTTGTGCAAGTAAATTATCCATTAACATATATGTGCACGTAAATTATTCATTAATATATATAAAAACTCAATTTAAATATTGTGAAAATTCCTATTAAAATTTGTAGTATTTTCCATGATCTCATAAGCACATGGTTGAAGCTTATCTTAGACCACTACAATTGGACTACATATTACAATGTTAGACTACTACTTTTGCTTTGCTTTAACTCCTGTGTATTCTACAGCCACATGCAAAATGAATTATGGTAAAATTTATGTATATTGGGCAAGGGAAATGTCCCTGCTGTCTGCAAGCAACAGGTCCTCCAAATCATTCACTCTGTATTCATTATCAACGTCATGTTTTAACACATTTCAGCAGCTGAGTAATAGTTTGAAGAAAGTTTCTGATAGTCCATCATTATTCACGCCAGGTAATTGATTAGTTGTCTCCACTGACTGAAGCTATCAACTTTGGATTGGAAAGCTGAAACTTTAGGTGACATGTTTTCACCTCAACAGTCTGCTGGCTGCTTTCTGAGGTTTATGTTGAAACTAGTAACTTTGAATTGGTTCTCAGGATCTGCTGATTGCCTGTCTCTGGAGTTTGTATAAGGGGGTTTATGCATTTTCCTTGACTCAGGTCTGGATCAATAACAGAGTTCATCATGAGAGAACTGCCACCTTGGCACATTCTGATTCCGTGTGGTAGCTATCAAGTCTGTCACACTCTGCAGAGTCAAAGCAATTTTCTTCAAGTCTCTCTCTTCATTGCAATGGCTGTAAGAGACCACTAAGACAAGTAGGAAAAGTAACTCCCAAATTATTAAATCAAGAACTGAAAAATTGCATTTCTGTCTTCAGCTCATAACTTTTGTTAAAAAATTTCACTTCCCATGTGCTTCTATTGTACATGAAGAGTACAAAGGTGTCATTCAGAAATGTTAAATATGCAAACACAAAATATCCAGTATCTTCAAACTTCTGAAGACTTTGTGTTAGCAAAAGTAGTTCACAATTGACATATAATGTGCAACTTTGTCCAAGAAATTTAACTTAAAAATTAACATATCTGTTCATTAAAATGTAGAAGAAAGCAGGTCTAAACAGAAAATGCTGAATTATGTTACTATGAAGCTTATTGTGACATAGAGTAAATCATATTCAGAGCTGTATCCTCACTTTTTAGAATATTTCCATCACTTCTAAAACGCCAGCTTCTTCCCCCACACATTATAGACCCTTACTTCCCTTAAATAATATAATATAAAGATAAATACTATTTTAAAAGGAATTGTTTAATTTATTTTCAATGCAATACACACCTGTGTGGATGAACAGCAGAAGTACAAACAGAGCAGGGGCCAGGGAAGGGGCACTGCAGCCACCAGAGCAGGTGCTCCTGGCAGCCCAGGAAGGGGAAAATGCCAGAGCAGATATCCACACTGCAGCCCATGGAGGACCCAACACCGGAGCCAGTGAATATTCCCTGAAGGCAGGACCTACAGTGAAGCAGGCTCCTGGCAAGAATGTCACTGGTGCTGTCATTACTGATCCCAGACTGGGGCAAGCTTTTCCTGAAGGACCCATGGGGTTACCAGGATGTTTATTTTATAATTATATTAATGATAATTTTTTTATATGTGTGAATACAAGGTTTCTGTTACTGATAGAAATATGACTAGAAATTCTGTGTATGCAAATGTTGCTCCACATTATCTCAGTGCTTGTCCCAACCTTTCTGCAAATTCCTATGTCTGGATACAGATGGAGAGAATACAAGGTTAGAGGCAACTGCTAGTTTTCTGCCTCAATATTTACAAAAATCCTTTCCAATTCAAGATAACTACTGCTTCACCTTAAGAAGAAACAGTGATTATTCTCTCCTTGCACTTGATCTAAAGAAAATATCAATAACCAGTTTCATTTCCATCTCCTGTATGCTCGCTCATATGACATTTTCCCTTTCTTCTGTACTAGAGGAATCTTGCAAGGAGGTGTTTCCTTTCCTTACAAGTAAGGGGTCATTTGGCAAAAATAGTCTTCTAGAATAACCTTTAGTGTTTTAAGGTTAATTGTGATAAAATTGTTATATTACTTCTGCAGAAAGCTGCAGAAAACAGATATAAGGTCTGTTTTGCAGAACTCTGAGGAACAGAAGTTATTGCTTCTCTCAGATGCATAAAAACAAACCAAATGTCTCTTTCTGCTAATGACTACCTCTCCTAAACAATGTATCTTCTTTGTGATGTTCCAAATACCTTATTAAAAAAATAATATTAATAGATAATTTCTTCCAAAGATATCTCAGTTAAGAATATAGCTTAACATTTAAAGTGTGGTATCTCCTTGCAAACATATGAAGCAATAAAGCTGGTTGAAACAGTTCAGAATTTTGATAATCAGAACACGTGAAATAAAATTTCACACTTCAACCACCTTAATGTCTTTAAGTGTTATATACTTTAAATCTAAATACCAGGTTTCCATTTTTATTCTTAGTTCAGCAAGGCTTACTAACATACATCCATTGAAGCTATAAAACATAGAGAATGAAATCATTATCCTGTTGCAATTAGTCTTTTTTTATCATTAACTTGTCCGCATTCAGTATTTTTTCTATTGCCTCCTCATTTTTATCTTCTGCTTATTTAGGGCAGGAGGTATGTAATTATATAAGCATAATATACATGTAATTAATCTAAATTTTGATGAACTTTTGAAAAAAAAAAATTGTAGCTCATACCTTTCTAATTGATTCTTTCTATACTTCAAGCATTCATTCAGCTTATAGATATGACTTTTGCAAATAATTCAGAATTATAAAGACATTAGTATTTATTTTTAAACATCCATCTGTAGTTTTATTCTTCTGTCTCAATACTTGAACTTAAAAATCAGAAAAATGCCAGCAGACATTGCTACAAATTTGAATGGTGCATTTACTTGCATACCCTGTATCACCAAATGCTTCCTAATTAATGGCAAAAATAGACAACACAGACGCTGTATGTACTAGCAAAATAAGGCTGATCAAACACATTCATTTCTCGAGTGCTGAACCTCTTAACAGTTAATTGGATTGACATCTTCCCCAAAGAGACACACCAGCAGGTGGCTTTTGAATTCGATAGAAGTCCACAACTGCAAGTCATTGATCAGTGAAAGATCCCACTGACTGCCTTTAGTCTGCATCAAGACTTACACTGTCTGAACATGATCATGATTTGTGAGCCCTGGTACAGAGCCCAGAAGCCATGGACTATCCCCATGCACTCAGTCCATGGAAGGACACATAATTTATAGAGTGATAAAACATCTAGTAACTCTGGTACAGATTGTTTTTTCCTCTGAAACACACATGGATCTGTTCAGCAGCCTTATAACCTCAGCTTTAAATGAAATCACACAATTTTCAGGAATTAGTTATGAAGGAACTTCCACCATAGACTACAACACATTAATACCATGGGACTGCACCAGAAGAAATGAAGCTTGAATTGTGAAGCACATTTATGCTCAGCCACAATCCTATTTCCTGCCCTCAAGCTTGAAGGTGGAACTTTGCCTTTTATATCTATTATAAATCATGTTTCCTTCCATTGCCTGCAAGCTTGCTATACATTTCCAGAGGCATGAACAGAATCAAGCCAAAACGACTGCTTATGCTGTTAGTGCAAATGCTTTTCATTCCTCCAAACATTTTAACTCCTCATTAACAAACTCTTTTAAAAGACCCCATTCTGTCTTCCCAAAAGGAAGATCATTTTATGACTTAATGTAATACAGCTTTGATTGAAGTTTTCCTATAAAGGAAAAAATTTCCGTAAATGTAGTTTATTATCTTGTTCCTAATACTTTAGGCGAGCTCTTTTACCTGGGACCGTCAAATTCAATATGTCCTATGTAAAAGAATACAGTGAGTTAATCTCAGTCAGGATTGGCTCCCTTTCTTGCACAGCTCTCCTACTTTCACTGTACTATTAGAAGCAAGAAATTAAAGGTTTTGATTGCCCCAAAACATGGTAAAATATGCTGAATATTCCTAGACATGATTCAGGGATTTGTCTGGCAAGTTCTGGAGAAAATATATTACTTTCTTCAGTGGAGATAGAATGTCCTCAAACTCATTACTGTTAATTGTCTTGTAGTTAAAAGTGACAAGAAAAGTAATGCTATTTCTAGGGCTGTGTGGTCATCTGTGGAACAGTAGGTTCAGTTCCTTAATACTGATCAGTGAAATAATAACAAACATTATAAAATAGAGTCCCTTAGAGCCCTACCCTTTAGAAAAGAGCATAGATTTGTTTAGGTCTCAAAAGTTCACTGTATTCAGAAGGTGTTTTTGTGTACTTGATTGTTTTTATGTCCCTTTTTGTACATACTTTGCCATGTTTTTCAACCTTTCCTCCAAGTGAACTGTAATTACTGGAAATATTGCTTATAGCTAAACAACTTTCTAAAAAGGACACCAAATGTACACTGTTTTTATAAGAACATCAATCTGCTATGAAATGAACACTGTTAGTGTGGAAGAGGGAAAATTAAGTCTTCAGGGAGCATTAGGAGGAGAAAAAAGTATTTTAAAAGTAGATTTACGTTGCCTGTTCCAAACTCCACTCAAAGGTCACAAGCATTTAACATCAATAATCTAATGATACAAGTATAAAATGCAGACAGAAGGAAAATTTCATAAAGAACGGGACCTCTTTTCTTTTTTTTTTTTTTTTTAACCTTAATAAAGAGTTTTTCTTGTGGCTACTTTAAAGCTGTAATTAATTATTTACCTTGTCCTTTACAGTTCAGGACAAACAACCCCTTGCAATTTTCATTATCTAAAGAAATTACTGAGACTACAGTCACCTTGTGCTAGGGCTTCTCTTTCTCTGATATTGTCATACATTTCCCTTGAGCTGCATTCCATGGCAGGGCACAGAAGTGCTAAATGCTGACAGAGGTCATGATGGCTGCATTAGACAGAAAGTTCATCTAGAAGTTTTCACTGCAACATTCACAAATATTTCTTTATTTAGTTTTACAGAATTAAGACATTGCATACAGTAAATGCACAGTTATGCAAAATTTCTTGAGAAAATTTTCAAGATGCTACTGTTCCTTATGCACAGGCAAGACATCCTAAGTATTCAGAGAAAAGTCTATAAGCACAAAGATGTCAGTATCAGCGAAAAAAAAATTAATACTGCAGATAAAGTAAATTTTACACCACTCAAACAGCCCAAACAATTAATACTATCTTAAAAAAATCTGACATAGGAGTTGACTCTTCCTACATGTGTTCCTATGCTTTATGGTAATTCACAGAACAAGAATGACATCCAACATTTTTCTTATTGTTGAAAGGTTAAAGAAAAATTTAAAAAGGATTTTTAATACTTTTGATAATAAAAGGTCAGGAGGGAGGAAGAAAAAGGCCAGGTCTTCAGAAAGAGATGTAAAGTTTATTTTGAGAATTTGCACAGAGAAAACGAAGTGGTATGCAAAGAGGGGAACCCAAAGTCAGCAAATTACCTGATTCTGGTTGAAATAACTTGCTTTTGTGTTGAAAGCATTGCCTTTGATTTTTGGTCTGCAATGTGCCTTTCAAGTCTAGTTTCCATATATGTAATACTGCAGAACAAAAGTTTACGATGGTAATGATTTATTGTTTCTAGTAAGGAGCAGTCAAAGGTTCATAAAAGGCCAGAGCTAAGCTAAACTTAATGCAAACCCCTAGGCAGCACAAGACATAATTTTCGAAAAAGGTTTGAGATTTTGTCTCATTTGCTTTTTCTTTTCCTTTTCCAGTTAAGCACATAGGAGAGAATGGGTAAAGTGTATTGAACAAGAGAATCAAAGGAATGACCCTTTGCATGTGTTCAGCTGGCTATGACTAGACATTTCTTTTATCCATAAGTTACCAGGAGCCACATTTTTTACACTATATGAGCACCTGTATATGTCAGTAGGCAAGAACTGCATTTTCTAAGATGCAGAGAGTTAGATTCCTGACTACTAATGATTCCAGTTTGCTTCTGAGGGTAGGCCCCAGAGAGTTGGGGGTGGAAAAGGGGGTGTGGGAAGGGGAAAGTGTGGGAATATATAAAAGATTTTTCTTTAAACCTGGGATTAAAAAGAGAAGATGACCACCAGAGTAAAGGACACTGAAATATATTGTGGTTGTCATATTTTATGTTCCTAACCGGGGGCCTTTCCTGCAGGTCATTACTTTTTACCTCCCTGTACACAAATAAAACCCTACATGCATTTCCTTTTACATTTCTCTCACCCATTTCACTGTCAGGAGAGAAAGCAATGTAACACTCCAACTCTGCCTTTCATCTATCAAATTACTTTACTGTTCCTGAACCTTTTTTCTCCTATGAATGTTCATACTGAAAAAAGGACATGTTTATCTTGATATATTGATGTAAAAGTATATGAGGAAGAATGAGTTTACCAGTCTAGATTAACCAAAATTTTTACTGATATGAGACTGAATTTTCATTTTCCTCTGAAGCTGGCTGCATCTTACCTCTCAGGGTATCAGTGAAAAATCTGAGATACTGCCACACTGGTGAAAACTGGAGAAGATCAAGATACTTAGGTTGCGGAGAAAAGGAAAGCAAGAAATATGGGAAAGCAAAAAGAAGAGCAGAACAAGCTTGGGGAAGGCTTGCAAGTAGAACTTTTTGAGAACTGGTCACGAGGTTAATCTTTTTAATATGCTATCTGATGTCCTTGGCACAAAGTGGAAGAGTGGGTTAATGAGATTCTCTGATTAAAAAGAATTGGAGTCATCATCTGTACAGAAAAGAATTGAAAAATCTCTTCCATAGAGGAAAAATTGGATGACCTTGAGGATGGTAATAACAGAAATGAAGTGAAATTCTATAGCTTGTGAACTTAAGGCTAAACAACAGGAATTGATGCCACAATGCAGAGGGTGAGTCTGAAATAGCAGAGGAAAAGAACATGGGTAAATATATCTGTTACAGGATGACTAGAAAGCATTGATGTGAGAAAGTTCTGAAAAACAGCAAAGACAATCTAAAACTGTTTCAGGCTTTATATTTTCCATAAAGAAAGAAAATTTGTAATGTCACTATGAAAGACCTTAAGGTCTTCCTCTCATCTGCAATACTGTTTATATCAACTACGGTCATTCAAGTTCAAGAGTAAATAACTTGAAGTAAAGCAGATAAAAAAATTCAACCAAGAGTACCACAAAGTCCGTTTTAGGAGTTAGTATCAAATAAGCAGTTTTTTAAACCCTGGTAAAATGGAGGCTGAAAAAGGGATATGATTGTATGCTCTTGCATCAGACAAACAAGCACACTGAAGGCAAGAACATATAGGACAGTGTTGACACAGGAACTAATGGTATGCAGTCCTTCAGGTCACAAACCTTGCCAGGAAAACTGCTCCAGCGTGGGCTCCTTCCTCCACAGGTCCGCAGGTCCTGCCAGGAGACTGCTCCAGTGTGGGCTTCCCACAAGGTCACAGCTTCCCTGGGCTGTCCACCTGCTCTGGCATGGGGTCCTCCATGGGCTGCAGGGGCACAGCTGTCCCACCATGGTCTTCCCCATGGGCTGCAGGGAACCTCTCTAGTGCCTGGAGCACCTCCTGCCCTTCCTTCTGCTGACTTTTGTGTGTGCAGGGCTGTTCCTCTCAGGTATTCTCACTTTTCTCTCCAGCTGCAATTCCTCCTGTGCTGTAACTTTTCCCCACTATCAGCATCGCTGATGGGCTCAGCCTTGGTCAGCAGTGGCTCTGTCTTGGATCTGGGTTGCTCTGGCCCTGTCAGACTTGGGGGAAGCTTCTGGCAGCTTCTCACAAAAGCCACCCCTGTAACTCCTGTCTACCAAAACCTTGCCATGCTCAACAAATACAGACCTAATATTAGTATCTTCATGTTCAGATGCTGAGATCTAATTCTTATGAAACATAAATATGAACATTTTTTTGACCCAAATACACAACAATTAAAGATTGATACACTTCCATGGAATTACTTATACCATGAATTTCTGCTTGAACAGAAAGAACTGTTTATGTCATGGCACCCAAAGGAGGTATGCCACACATTAAATTGCATAAAGACTGACCAGCCAGCTTCAGAGAAAGCTTTCACTGGAGTAGACTACGTACATAATCAGGAGGATATCAAACAACAACATATGCAGCACCTTCCAATTTGCACAGGAATAACTACAATCTAGGAGGTGTATTTAATCATCTGTGACAATCAGTAAATTTTGCATTAATAATTAAGCTGACATTTAAGTGTTCACAGTTAGCTTTTTAGTCAGTCTTCTCTGAGACCTATACATGTATCTCTGTTGTAATTATAGCACACTTACTTCATTTAATTGATGCTTTTAATCTAAAAGGTTATGTTTTAAAACACTTTCCCCTAAAACACATACTAGGAATGAATTATTGGCAAGACAGCAAAATTGTTCAGAGGACCATAAATCAACAGAACATTAGAGATACTGGGAACTGATATTTATTTTATGACAAAGCAACAAAAAAGTTACCTCTGATCATGTGTCTAAACATTCTGATAAGTGATCTGTTTTCAAAAGGTTTATGCATGGAGGGACTGCAGACCACAACCAAGGAAAACCAGCATTTTGAAGAAAAAGATTAATTTGCCAGATATTTACTTTACTGAAATAGAATTGGACCTAACTGTAATCCAAGCCAACTGTAAAACCATTTCACTGTTATTTCAATCTTACTTAGTTTAGATACTGAGACATAGAAGGCTGATTCTTATCATACTTTTTATAAGTTCTGTTCAAATTCAGTGGGATATAATTCCCAAACCAAGACCCAGTTAAAACAGAAATTTTGGAAATGCTGTAACAATAAACAGTAATTCACAGAAGCACAATCTGATAAGATTGGAAGTGACCTCTGCCATCATTTAGTCCAATCTCTGCTGTCACAAGGTCAACTAGAGCTGGTTGACCAAGACCATATCTGTTTCTTAATATCTCCAAGGTAGGAAACTTCACAACTCCTCAAGACAACTTGTTCCAGCCTTTGGTCACCCTTAGAATAAAAAAACTGTGTGTTGGGTAGATTATATATGAGATCAATTAAGAGTAAAGGTATGACTATGTCTCTGTGATCAGAGTAAAGGACAAACTCCATTTTCTGTGCTATAATAAAGAATAGGATACTTCTATTGCCAGCATTGAAATGAAGAGCTCCAAAATCAAATATTATATTAATAAAAAGAGAAAGATTGTAGAGATTAGAAAGCCCTTTCAAATGCAGACAAAGTAGATGAATCTCACTCCCCACTATGCTTGGCTGAATTTGAAACTTCAGCAGTAAGATTGTTTATTTCCCCTTGGGCATTATTAACACATTACAATTAAGATGAATACTTACTAGATCAGATAATAAAATGTGAATTAAAAAAAAAAAACTCTGTCTAAACTGTGCTACCGTCTAAATGATATTAATACTACACGTTCTTTTTCTACAAAGGTTTATCAGTGCTCATAAGCAGCCTCTCCTGTTGCTTACCAGCCTAGCAGGTCTAGATATTTCCACTTTTAAACATATCCTAGATGTTCCCATCTTCTTCACTAGATAGTTTCAGCAATAAGGGGATACTGAAGTATCAAATTCTTTAGCAGATGTTTAATGGAGATTTTAAGAGGAGCATAAGGTTTCATGAAAACAACACAGAAAAAAAAACATTTTTACAAAGAGTATTGAACACTAATACATTATTATAACAAAACACAACATTTAGAACAATGAAGGTATAGCATTGTACTAAGTAAAATGTTGATTGTTCTTCTGAAAAGGGGTCAGATAGTTAAATGGAAACCTGAATGTATAGGTATAAAGATTTGAACACCTAAGCTTGAACAGCAAATTGAAGAAAATTTATGAACATTCTATATTTAACTGTACTCTCAAAGCCAGACATTCAAAAAATCACAAGCCAGGCACAATAGGTCATGATATTTTTTTTTTAAAAAGAGATGAGAACTCATGAACTCATGAATTTTAAGATGTCTTACAGATTGAATTGTTTTTATTTCCCATCTGATATGGATGTGTAAGAATGATGGCCTTGGGTTTTCTCCACAACTTGAAGGGCAAAGGACTAGATAAAATATTGAGAATTGATAGCATTATGAATCTTTTTTCATGCAATGTTTTATTTAAAACCTTAATTCCTGTGAACAAGCTAAGAATTTGGTCCAACAATTTTTTTTCAAGGTATAGAGCGTCATATGAAATATTGAAAAGCACGAAAATCATGATCAACTACTAACAGACAACACTAATTAAAAAAAAAAAACACCTTGACTTTTTTATGGCACCGCAACAGTATTGGAGTATTTAAAGGTTCTACTGAAATACTGTAAAAATTTGCAGGGAATTTGGGGTTTTTGCTATTAATATAACATGAAAACAGGGGTCTTTTTGAGAAAAAGGAAACTGTGTTTAAAAAAGCAGATGTTATAAGGGCAATCTGATGGATAGCTTATAGGTAGTTTTTCCTCATGTTTCAGTGGACTTTGGACAAAAGGTGCAAGTCTTGTTCTTGGAAAACTGCAGCATTCAAAAAGGGTCTGCAAAACCTGTGCTGGTTAAAAAAAAAAAAAAAAAACAGTCTCTTTTACTATGGTCTTAACATCCTATATTCTATTTTTTTTTCTGCATAACCTAGGTCATTAAAAGTTCTGAACTCGTTTCTGGAAATAGAACTCAATGTGCAACAATCCTGGAGTCAAATATGACATTTTGTCTTCTCTAGGAAGGGGAAAACCCAATTGTCAGATGACCATATTTCTGTTCCTTATCTGTAAGGATTTCAATTTATTAATTAGATAAGATTGCAATGAAGATAATTTATTTATTGAATAGCATAAGTCTTTGGAAACAAGATACAGCTGACATTTAAAAGATAAATAAGCAAAATTCTACTATGTGGAAGTCAAATGTCCTTTTTTTGCATATTGGGATGGTAATTGCATTCTTTTTGCTACATGATTGTTCAGAATAACCTCTAGGTACACAAATGCTAAAGAAATGGCTTTACACCCAGATCATTGCCAAGCAAAGGAAATTGTTATAAATTCAGGAGGTATTTTTCAACTATCCTGGAGAGGACTCTGTGGGCACTGCTGCTCTCTTGTGAAATTGCCACCAGTAAAAATGCTCTCCTCAAGTCATAGGTTGTCCTTTCACTATCTGTTTCTTGGCAGAACCACTCCTAAATAAAGGAGTAGGCTTCCCACACTATGTGGGTCGGGCACCAGCCTGACTTCTACAGGTGAATTAGAAACACACAAGACCTGAGATTTTAGAACTGCTTGAATTTAGATATCGCAATGACTTATTTCCTAACATCCAATTGTTTTTATTCTTTTTTTTTCTTTAGGAGAAATAAGAATGCTATAAAAGTGTGTTATTACTTAAATCAGCTTTAAATACTCATCAGGCTTAAAATGAAAAGAATAGCTTTTATTTTAGCAAAGTTATGTCAACTTCTTTACTGCCCTTGCCCAGCTGGGCAGGGTGCTACAGAAGGAAAGTATAATAGAAGAAAATATGCTCTGCCATTTAATCCTCATTTCCACATCTTGGTTTAGATATTTATGATTTCTTGAAGTTTACTATCAGCTGTAGAAGCCAACATAATTATTTAGGTTCACCCTACCCCAGGCAATGCTTTTCAGAAAAAAACTTCAGATTTCAAGGTTACAAGACCTCCCCACCTCCTTTGATGAGACTGCCTATGAGAAGTCTGTGCTGCCTTTCTTTGTTCCAAATCTGCGTTTTCCCTTTCTCTCCCATGTTTTTACACCTCATCTGAGGAGGTGCTGCCATACCACACAAATGCAGACACTTCTATTCCCCATTCCTAGAGCTCTCCATTTAAAAATCCGATTTCCTCTTACTCGGGAGATCTTCCTAGATTAAATGGTTTTCCAGCTATTCCTGATCTTTTCAGGAGCAGTTGCTACATTTTAAATATGTAGTACTAAAAAAGCAGTCACTCCACCTTCCATTTTATCAAATTTACAATCTCCGGTGAGCTCACTGTAGAAACCACACCTAATTACATTAATTTTCAAGGTACAAAGGAAGGGAAAAGTCAGAAGAAATGGAAAGCTAAGAATGGCATTAAAAAACTCATCTGTAGTCCCTTTAAGTACCAATTATCCATTACTGGATAGCTGTGAGGGATTTTATTTAGGAGAGGCTAACAGTAAGCTGAAAAAAAGCAGAAGAAATGAGACACAGTGAGAAGATGAAAAGGCTACAAAACAAAGCTGATTTGTAGAGTTTAAATAAGGAGGAAAAGTGAGTTTGCAGCAAACCACATATGGCAGGAACTTTTCAATCATTGCTGCAGGAAGTTTTCACAACAGTGAAGTTGTTTTACTGTTCAGATTTTGGCTCTAACTATAGTGATTTTTGTTTTTTGGTTGGTTTTTGTTGGATTTTTTTTTTTACTTTGGTTTGGTGTGGTTGGTCTTTTGTCTGCGGTTTTATATGTTTTATTTTGGTTTTTGGGGTTTTCTTGGGTTTTTTATTGTTTTTGTTTTTGGCTTTGTTTTGTTTTGTTTTTGTTTTGTTGGCAGTGGGGCTGGTGTTTTTCTGTTTTTTCCCTGGAAACAACATCTGGGAGTAATATGAAGGGAAGGAGGAAGTACCATCTGTCACCTGGTTCCTATAATTCCACGAACAGTAGTGTCAACTTTCCCTATCTATTTTCCATATTATGCCTTATGTGACTTCATACATAATTCTTTTTAAACTTAAATTGGACATTCATAATACGACCAATGTATCAATACACAGCATTGCAACACTTAAGCATTAAATAACTTGTGCTAAGTAGGACTCTGTACTTATTAATTTTAGTGTGCTTCTACAATATTAGAAAATTAATTAGTCATTTCTCCCTTGGAAATATTGAGTTAATACTGCCAGGAATTATCAACCTTTAAGAAAATTAGAGGATATTTGTAAGTACACAGTGCTAATTTAGAACATCTACCAGTGAAGCCCCTCAAAGGCTTTATGAGCACCACTAAATTTAGAATCTCAGAAGCCTTCCAGATTACAGATATATAATTATTCCTGATTTAAAACAAATTAAAACAAAGAGATTAATTGACTTACCAAAGTCTCAGGCTGGCATGGGGATATTTAGGTCTCTTTTTTCTCCCTTTTCTTTGTCTTGGCTCTTGACTGTCTTAAAAGTATGCAGTCCCCACATTCATATTTCTTATCTGCCCAAATAAATTAAATGCTCTCAATTAGTGACAAAAAATGATCTAAGAATTTTGTAAATTGCCCATCAGTAGAATATAAGAGCTTCACAGAAAATGAGACTTGCATAACTTAGAAAATAAATGAGCTTTACCGTTTTCAGCTCTTCTTCCTACTATGCTCATAAGTCTTGATTTCAGATTTTGTTAATTTTAATCCACAGCACAAAACAGACATCAGAGCATAAAAGCACAAAGAAAAAATGCTGGTATTGTTACCAATCTTCATCTTATTTGTCTTCCCAACTATGGACAATTGTCAAAGCTATTTCCATTAAAAATACTTTTAAAGATGGTGAATGATTATTTATGATATATTTAATTCCTTAGCTGACGGTTTAATGTGCAAACCTATGTTCTTAAAAATTTAGTGAACTTTGGAACTATTGGAACTAGAGCAGTTGCATGGACAACTAAGAATTGTTTGGCAACTGATTCAGGAATTAGGAAAGATAATAAATTAAGAAAAAGCCAGATGCAACCCAAATATTATTTTATATAAATTATGACCAGTTTTAGTTAGGATTAAGATTTCTTTGCAGACTCACTGTGTTTGAGATATTGCAGCTTTTGGGCATGCTAATGTTATTTTAGTAGCAGTTTTTAAATTCCTACTTGGCTTTATTCATACATTCATACATAATCAACCTTTTACACTTAGCACTTTTTGAGAGTGATGTGCTTTGAAATTTTGTTTAAAATATTTTAAATTATATTATTTGGAAGAAATAGCCCTTTACTTGTACCAGATACTCTTGCTTTTCTGCAATGGTGTAAGTATTCACAGGAAGATATATGAATTCATACCAGAGAATCCTCAGTGCGCTTTTGTAAATTAGCAAAGATTATTTGGAATTACAAAATCTCAAGATTATTGTGGGGTTACAAAGGCCTGACTAGGTTTTTTTTACTGACAGTACCATGTCTATTGCACAATTGTTGTCTTTTCTTTCTAATTCATATTTAATCAGAAATGTTTTTTTCCTGATTGTTTCCCACTGAAGGAGACGAAGAGTGGGAACTCTATTATTCAAAAGTCTTCGCATCCCTAAGGACTAGAACCTGAATGCAGATGTTAAGATTTGTTGACCCAAATTTTCCAGTTCTGGATATGAAGAGGTCAGGAAGACTTTCTGAAAACATGTCAAGTTTTCTACATGGGATCTGAAAGTTTTGCATGCTCAGACATTCACACAAGAGTAACACAAAAATAACTCAGTGAACTTTCTTTTAAAGGAGAAGAGATCCTTGACTGCACAAAATAAAATTCAATCATGGCTATATGTTTTAATCCATGTTAGTAGAACTTATTAATTAATCCAAGTAGTATAGACAATGTTTCCCAATCTTTTTGATACCCAAAAGACATTATTTTCTATGTTACAATGGATGGCATGAGACAGATCTCTCTGAGCAGCCCTGCTTCTGCCCAGCTGGACCTGTCATGCACGATATTCCACTCCCTGGGCTCCCTCACTCTTTCCAGGCTATTTAGACTGGTTTCAGGGCAGAATGCACTGGCCATCACACTACACCTGTAGGGATTTTTTACCATAAGGCATCAGAAATATAAATAGGAAAACAAATTGAAAAAGAATTTAACTTTTTTATTTTATTCACAAACTCAGAGAGAAATCCTGGCCAGATTGAAGAGGAAAGGAAAGGAACATATCTTTTGATCTCTACTCTCAACTTCAGTGAGTTTTCTTACACAAAATCAGAAAAAGAAAAAAATATACCTCAGGCCTTAGAGGCTCTGAAGTTCAAAAAAATTCACCACGCTTTTTCATGTCTTTGGAATTTCAAGTTTCAGGTAGGAAGACTCTCATATTCAACCCTACCAGTGTATCATAATCAAAGAATATCTATGTATTTACATCATACAGATTATCAGGTAGGGTCTTTCGTGTGTGCGTTTTGGTGGGGATTTTTGAAGGCGAAAATTCTTCTCTTCGCATCTGTACTTGTTTGTTGGCACTGTCTGGCTTGTTATATGAAATGAGTTTTGTTGCTCTTTTGTATAGCTTTGATCAAGTCAAACCATAGTGCTTTACTTCTCTTGGTTCTTGGGAAAATATTAACTAAAGCCCATTTTGTGGATTCACAGATAACCTAACATGGTGTAATATTGTCACTGCACAGGAAGCTTCTCACTCATGATATGCAGAATTTAATTGCTAAAGAGAACAACAGATACCATAGTGAGGCAAGGAAAATTGTCTTCTTCCATGTGAATGCCGTGATTTGCTGATTACATCCGCTGCAAAAACTCTCTGTGCACGAGCCTTATAAGGATGATGATGGAGAACATTTTCAATACAGGTCCAAGATTAATATGACACTCCTAGTAGCAGAATTCCTGTGACTCTAAAAAATGTAATGGGTGAGTTACTAGATATAGTGAAAAGCTATGCATTCAGGGCATGAGAAAGAAGAACTGAGCTTAATATGCAGCATGCCAAAAAATGATCAGGACCTTTAATAGCCCAGAAATGTCTCTGCAAAACTGATATGAAAAATTTGTATTATATTCATTATCTGAGCATTTATCAGAGAGCGACTTGCATTCACTTCAACGGAAAATCAAATGTCAGCTTTAAATGACAGCCAGCCAGTCTTTTGGGATCGCAGCCTAAACAGAAAATAAGAAAAAGTAGCCAATCATTTTAATAACGCTTTCCTTTTTTTACCATTTGCTGGGGAAACAATGCCATGGGTCAGTCCTTCTCCCAGCCATCCAGCAAGCTATTTCTGCAAAGCACGGCTTGTGAGCTGCTAGAGTAAGGGACTGTAGCAAAGAAAGCTCTGGGGCCATAGTCTAAGCTCCGTTCATGGTGGATGTGTATTTGTACAGGATTCTATCAAGCAGTATTAAACAAAACTCCTTCTTCTAGAGTTAAGATACAGGTGAACAAATCAAAAGATGTCTCAGCCTTCAGGGACATATCCAATCCATTTTCAAGGACTATTAGCTGTTAATTTTCTGCTAATAATTCTTAGTGCAGAAATGTAAACTACCTTGGGGCTTTAGCAATAAATATAAGTGATGACAGAGAATGGAAATCAGGTTAAAAAATACACAGATGGGTAGACAGAAAAGGTTAGAATTAGAAAAGATCTTGAGGGGAAAAAAAATTAAAACAAAACCACATCCCCTGGCCAAACAAACAACAGCAACAACAGCAGCAGCAACAACAACCAAAACAAAACTGAACAAAAAAACAAACCAACCAAAAAAAACCAACCAAAACCAAACCAAAACAAAAAACCAACCAAAACAAACAAAAACAACAAAAAAGCCCCAACCAAACAAATTAAAACCCAACCAAAAACCCCCAAAACACAAAAAACCCACAGAAATGCCCTCCCCTCCCCACAAAAAAAACCCTCCACCAATCACAGCACCAATGCATAACAATATGATAATACACATTGAGCTTGCTTGAAAATACTGGCTTGGGATGACTATTAAAAATCTACAACAACCCCAATTCCTTTGTCTCCTTTCTAAATAATGCTATTTAAAACCCAAGTTCTTTTCTACTCTCTGGACCCAGGATCCCTTCTTTCTGTCATAGAAATTGAAGAGAAAAGGTGAACACTTACTAGCAGCAAAAACAAACCAGGATTTAATGTTAGGAACCCTTAAGAACTTCTCTTCAGCTTTTGGACCAGACCTCAGATTTTAGATCCTGTTTTGCTGCTCTACAAAATCCTTTGGACTTTGAAAAAGTGTTTTCTTGAGATAGAAAGACTTCAAAATCTAACCTGACATTTAGATTTAAAGTCAAGCATAAAACAGTTGTGAAAATGTTTGTTTCTGTGTCATTTAATCCAAGAATATAACTTTTTTTATATTATTGTAATGTGAATACATTGTACTATATGGAGCCTGTGAAGGACATGAAGAAACTGAATGGAGAATTTTTTGCCATCTCATTCCTCTTCAGACAGTTCTTTGGCAATGAGTTTTTTGCTGTTTCTTGTCAAGGCACTGACAAAGGGATTCTGAACATAAATTGGTGGCAGTAGTTTAGTTAAATTATACTAAATATATTGATTTATGCTACTGTCTGAGATTCTTGAAACTTTCTGAATCTCCTTTTGAAAGCTCAGCTGTACAGTGTGTGTTTGCTGGAAAAGTCAAATATGCTTGCTTGGGCACCTAAATGGAGTGAAAAATTAAATAGATTATATTTTTGGCTTTTAAAACCTATACAATTTACAGAGAAGTGGGATTTTCCCTACAGATGGCAGAAGTCAGGAAGGCAACATGAGAAATGACCTACTGGATAGCTACATAGATATAGAGTGTGAGTACAAGTCACTTTAAAATCACTTTCTCTTGAGTTATGAATATGTTTATAAATAAAATTCTAAATTTCACATATATTACCTTGACTGTAGTTGTGGAGATGGACCTCAACATTGGTTCCATGGTTAGGCTGACATTAAATTGGTCCAAAATCAAACCAAGAATATGTCTCAAACTACTTCCAATTGTCTTGAGAGTAATTAATTTCTGCCTTTTTTTTTTTTTTAAACTTTCTCCTTTCCAATGTTTCTATTGTTTCTCTTAAAGCATTTGTATTTTGGTCTTTGGTTCATCTTCTGTGACTTTTCTCAAGATCATATTTCAACTCTTCCAAAATCCATGTTCACGTGGGACATGTCTTCAGCCTTGGGAGTGAACATGCCTTTCCAAATGTTTGCTAGATTAAGGCTATAAGTGTATTTAGCAGTTGGTACAAACTGCATGATGACTTTCTGGAGAAGAGGACAACTTTTCTTTCCAAAGTTATGGATGCCTAATCCCTGGCAGTGTTCAAAGTCAGGTTGGATGGGGCTTGGAACACTCTGGTTTAGTGGAAAACGTCCCTGCCCATGGCAGGAGGGCTGGAACTAGATGATCCTAAAGTCACTTCCAACCCAAATAATTCAGTGATTTTATGATTCTGTGATTGCCAGGATTAGTCTTCTGGCCCCCTAAGTCCATTACAAGTGGTTGCCAAGGTGATGCCTGGGTAAATAAAGTCACTGGTTCATGATTTCTAATCTTCCTGTGTTGCTTTTCATCAGTTTTGAACAATTCTTTTTTTATAACTGAATTTAGGTGCCTGGCTTCTATATTGCCTTTGTCCTCTCACCACAATTTATAAGGTTAATTTTGGAAGCTTATTTTTCTGTACATGTACTGTTATTTGCATGCCTCTCTGGTTTAACAAGTAGCCCAAGCAATCCTGTAAAAACACCCCTGAAAATGTTCCTATTATTTCCACTGGTGTCTCAGAGAGAACTTAGTAGTAAAACTAAGAATATATTATTTCAGTTTTTAGCAAGAATCACTGTGACCATATTATTTTTTATCAATGTATGAATATTTCCTGCACCGGCTTCTTACTCACTTTGATGAATAATTTTACCTAACAATTTTTGACTACAGTCTCTCCAGAACCATATAGGTTCTTGGTTGTAAACAAAAAGTGTTCAGATGTTAGTTTTTGTGATATAAAGATCAAGAAATATTTTATTATAAAATATTTTTATATATTTTTAATTACCCTTAACAATTCATTTATTTAGATAAAAACTAACTTAAATATGAAGCACAGACAGAGAACTATTAATATTTCAGTTTTGGGTTTCCAGCTGTCACATTTTGTGGCCTTGGAATCAACATTTAACCTTTCTGTGACTTCTCAGCTTCATCTGTATAACGAAGATAATACTCATCAGGCTGGAGCAAAAAGCATTAAAAGCTACTTAAATGCTTGCTCTAAAGACTTGTTAAATGAATGGATATGTTTCCATCTATTTTAATGACTTATATATTTAGAGGATTACATTTTCCTGTTAATTTAGAGGATTACATTTTCATTAAATTTTACAAGAAAAAAGTCAATACGTGGAAAACTTTTGTTTGATCCACAGTTCCTCATGACATTTATACTCTAAACAACGTGTCATTGTGATAATGCCTGACAGCTAAGTGATACTGCTTACAAATGGGACTCTATCCACTTTGTTTCCTTCTTTTAGCATGGGAACAGAAAATATTATCTACAGAATAAATGGGCGAAATAATTATAAATTCTGAGTGTTCTTTTGTAATGTAGCATGCATAGTTACTTCTGTGGGTAGCTACAAGTTAAGAGAAAATGTCAGTGTCCTTATGGCATTTAATTTCATCAACTATTAAAAAGAAAATCTCTAAGTTCTCAACTCATTACATTTTTTGCTTTAGTGATCAGTTTCACATGAAGATAAATACTAAAAATGAAAATGCATTTAAATCAAAACAGGACGCAGCTCACCACCAGTGATCAAGTAGAAGTCAGCCTCAACTATCCAAGTGTCCTAAGGGACACTAAAGCAGTTTAACCAATCATTATATTGGACAATGAAAATAATTTTCCATTGGATAATGTGGTATCCAATGCATCTCAGGACATGTCTCCTTTTTAAATATTACTGTGTTTCATATATCAGAGGGTAAAGCAGATGAGACAGGGAAAAGAATGGTTATTCATTTTAAAATACATAATTCTTCTCTATTTACTGAATTAATTTGGTTGAAATAAGTCACTGCCTTGTAGGAAGTGGAATAAAAATGAGTCAGAAGAGGCACAGGTATGAGGCTGAGGCACTGACCAAACCTCTGATCAGTCTGAATGATGCCTAAATGTCTTTTGACTTATTAGTTATTTAACAGCTTTCACATCCTATTGACAAGTAATTTTGTTTTTAATCAGTCTGTAAGGAATAAAAAAAAAATTGCAGAGTCCAAACTAATGCTTGCTTTTAAAACTGAAAAAAAAAACCCAACAAACAACATATTAGCAACAATTTCTTAAGAAATTTTTCCTTAAAAACATTTTATACTAATTTCTCTCAGTAACTGACTGTTATAAAATCATGGTGTAATACAAGCAGCAGAAGCAAATTGCTCTGTTTTGTAAGCTGACTGCTCAGCTCTTGTTGATTCTGCATATTGAGGAACTGTGATCAATTATGGCACTTAACAGAAAAAGGCCTTTGTAAAAGTACATTTCCAGCAGGAAAAATGAATATCTTGTCAAGCTTTCAGACATTTCACCATTTGGTACTGAGTCACTGAAGCATCTGGCATGAATTTCAGCACCTTTGAACTGTTTATGCACTGATAATGTTGATACACATTTCTTTGTTTATGGAAAAGAAGACATGAATACATTCATTACTGCTTATGATGGAGAAGAAGGAATGGAGCTATCAGAAGTAAATAAAAAGATTTCAAATTAAAAAAAGCAACCCAAGAGCAACAGGCAAAATGAATGCAAATGCTACATTCATTTTTGGGAACACAGCATCTGAAATCTTTGCCAAGGTGATGATACATCATTTTTCAGAAAGGATGAAGTTGAAGTAGCCAAGAGAAGCCTAAAGGAATTACTGTAGCAAGACATTTTCACCTAATTGTTAATTTCCAAACTACACTGTTTTGATGATAATGGCTTAGATTCAAAGTTGAATGCATTGTTTGGGCTCAGCATAGCCAAAGCACAGGGAGAATAATCTCATTACTAAATACTACCCTGATTCAAGAGGGAAGTTAAATTCTCAGCTGAATTTTCGTGAGCTAAAAGCAACATGAGCATTTGGGAAGAGATGATTATCACAACTAATGACAAAGCAACATTTTGTCTAGAGCTCCCCCACCCCCACAAGATCTCTTACCTCTTCTCCAAAACAATCTAACTACCACCATCTGTACATATGGACAAAAATATATACTTATTAAAAATGTGAAATATTTATGAGCAAGAAAAATCCATTTAAAATGTAGAAGATCACCAATAAATAATTTTTAGAAAACATTCCTTATGTTATTTCACAATTATTTTCAATAAGAGCATTCTTGCAGATGTACAAGACAAAAAAGAATTTGGTGATGCTTGATAGTGAGAGCACAGACCCCATTTTTATATGCTTTTCTCCATTTACTTCACTGAAGTACTGATGTAAATGAAACCAGAATCAAATCTTTCCTTTTGGCACTAACAGCTCTCTGAGGAAAATCTTTTTCACGCACAAATGCCTCAGCTTCAACCTGTCTGCTTAGAAAATTTAGACAGCTGAACCATCAGAGTTCCTGAGCACCTCCGAATTTCTCTAGCCAAGTAGTTTATCCAGTAAGTCTTCTGCAAATCACACCAATTATTAGCTGCTTTCCTATGATTCTAGTTCTTGAATCTTTTTTTTTGCTAATCAGAAAATCACTGGAGTGATAATCTAAGTATTTTAATGACCTGGGAAATAATGAAATAAGAAGAGAAGGTAGAATCTGGCACATGTCCGACCCATGTACTTGTCTCCTATGACAGTAATAGGCCTTGCAGTTGGTGGGAAGGAGTAGGTATTCTATTTTGAGTCCATTTAAGCTCATAAAGTAGGAAGGAATGCAACACAAATGAAAGTGCTACAGGTTGGATGTAAAACTAGATGAATATACATGGTTGCCAAAGAGTTATATCTAATTCATGGGCAAATAATGAAAAACATATCAAACTATACTGCTTGGGAACCTGTCTTGAGAGTATGGAAAAAAACTTGCTGGCTTTCATTGTTTTCTTATTACAATTTAAATTACTTTGGTCTGGGGGAGACTATGAATATAGTGGAGGAAAATATTGAAGTCTAAATTTATTACATTGAAATGTGAAAAAATGTCTTGATAGCTATGGAATTCTGTATGTAAATAATGCAGTTTGAGCAAGCACATCCAGTTAGTGAAACACAGGGTGAAGAATGACCATGCAGGCAGCAGACCAAGATTTGAGGTCAAAGTGGGTCGCAGGTTGCACACATCAACAACAACACAATCTTGGTAAGTCAAACATTATACTACCACATAAATCAGAACTACCTGTAGAATATTTTTCACTCTTCAGTGCAGAAGTATTTTCTCTGAAGTTTTTGTATTCCAATGTGGAAGAAACATGGATTGTTTAAAAATAAAAGAAAATAAAATGTTACTGGAATTTTGTTGAATACTCTGTGAAATATAGGCTCATGAGGGTTTTTCCGCACTAAGTCCAGCTACCCAGGATGATCCTAAGTAAATATCTGTGGTTAGCAGTAATTTCTCCAGGGCAGAATAAATGTTTTAGTGACAGAAAGACAAAAGACAATACAGCATGGTAGGTAAACTTGTCACAAGCATTACTAAGTGAACAGCATTATTAAATGAAGTACAGACCAGTTCTGTGATTCTGAGTTCTTAGTGGATATCCCACATCAGGAACAACTACAAAGATGTTAAATCATACATGTTTTAGTAATTTAAATACTGATTTATGCTAACAAAATCAAAATAGCAAGCCAATTTTTAGATTAAGCAGATTCAAAGAATTAAATCAGGATGAGTAAATCAATCTTAGGAAAGAGTTTTACAGTAACAAAGAAAAATAGGATCTTATTAATCAAATCTACTCTCTAGAAAAGGAATGGGAATATGCAACTCTGTGCATTCCTTCTTCCCAGAAAAAAAGTAGCCTCCAGTCTCTCCCTCTTCCTTTTGTGTTTTAGGAGGGAAGACTGCTCTCTGGTAACGTTGTAGGAGAGATTATGCAATTTCTATCACCCCCTGTATCTGTGGCTATACTGAGAAAAATGCAGGATCATGCTAGTCAAGAACTTACATTATTGCTGGAATCAGCAACTTTGATCAGCTGGCAAGTAGCCATGAAGAACATAATCTCTCAAAAGCCTACTGCTCTCCCTGAGGGTTTTATAGCCCATGTAAATATATTTGGGTGCATTAAAAAATAAGGAATCATAATATTATATTATTTCTTTGAATTGATGGAAAAAAGTATATTAAGAGGAACTATAACGACTGCTTGCATTATAAGTAAAAAAACTGAATGTCACCGTAAGAGCAAGCTTGTGATCTAAATGTTATTGTTATATCTTATGGCTTTTGTTCCTTTATGCTTTAATATTTTTGGGAAGAAAAAAACAATCAATAGAAAAAAGTCATGCTTCAAGTAGCATGTAAATTACATCCTGAGAGATGTTCCTATCAAAGCACTTAATGTTTCAGAGAAATCCTCAGCCATCTGTTTGCCTTAGGTTCAGAGTGATGGCTGAAAAAAAGTCGGGAATACACCTCAGATTAATTTACACTGCTCTCACTTGCTGTCCAATTCTTTCATAACACTGAAGGTTTGTTACAAACAAATGCTTATGCTGGATTTATTACCCTAGAAAACATGCCCCTATACACGAAAACCATGAAATTCCATCCAAAGAAAAACTAAACCACAATGTCTGTGTTCACAGAATCAAAACACTAGATGAGAACTTGATTGTTCTCTCAATACCTTTCTTTTATGCAGCACATCCTTTTCTCCACTGTCACTTCTCTTGAATGCTACAAGGCAGTGCTAAGTGAAATGTTTAACACCAAACTTAATGTCATGATTACCCTCACCCATACCCAGAGAAGCAGAAGCCATTATATAACATTTTCATACAGCAGCACCACAGTTTCTGTAGCTCTGTCTCCTGCAGAATCTTAGGTTTTATTTTCTTTTCCTTTAAGAGTGAAGCCATGTAGTTCATAGGAGTACTGTGTGAGAAAGCTTGGATTTCCTCCAAAAAAAACAGGTAAATCTAGGAAATATAGCAATGTACATGGGGCCAGCTATCTGTATATTTCACTGAAGATTATATGCAGTCTAATTTTTGTTCAAATGTTTGTCAGAGTTTTTTCTCATGTTGAAAAAATATTCAGCCTAATAAATAAAAGAATTGCAGTCTGTTAGATCTGAAACATGCTTCCAAGTAGGTTTGAGGCACCCACAATTCAGATTTTAATCCTTTCAGCACCTAAATCCATTAAAAATATAAAAAGTGTAAAAAAATAAATAAAATAAAATTTTAAAAAATATATATCACCTTACAGGCAGGAGGAAATGTAGGCGGCCTTTTACTGTTTTATTTAATATTTTTCTTGTCAAAACATAAATTACCCAAAGACAGTTTGATGACAGAGGGAATTTACAGCACTGCCTAACTACACTTGACGCCAAGTGTGATTTTTCACTTACAGGAGGCACCTGTCAACATTTTTGTGACTCCAACTATTTTTGTTAAGCTATTCTCATATTATTCTATTCATTAGCAGCAGACAAATACATTTATGAAATTGAAGGATCAGTATGGTCATCTAATTTGGTTTTTTGTGCCTCCCAAACCAATGAAAGTTTTCAATTTCTAAACTGAACTCAGAAGCATCTGCTTAATGTGCAACAAATGTGTTAGAGGACAAACATTTTTACCTAACGATAATGATAACCTGTGATAGTCATCTCAAATTGTTTAATTGTTCTGATATTTAAAAGATAAATGTTTAAATGATATTTAAATGAAAGACAGAAATTCTCAAATGCCTTATTAATTAGCTTTGACCTTTTTGTTAAGCTGCCACTTAAGTTGCTATCAACCTGAGCTGAATGTGAAATGCCTCCTACTCTGGTGGCTAAACAAGGGCTTCTATAAAACTGATAAATGTTTTTACCTATTTCTTCACAAAAAGGAGTCTTAATTTTGTTTTGTTTTATTTTTATGCTACTGTGACTTGTATCCTTTTCCTGAAGCAAACAGAAGAAAAAGAAGGTTTAAGTCAGACAGTCTCATAGAACAAGGTCCTGTAGATCCACACTGCTTCTCACAACTTTAAGCAATGCTTAGCTGCCTAGAGGTGCAGTATCATTCCCAGGTAAGATTGATTCTCTTCACATAGCTTCAGTCTGAAATGAATAAAATATACTTCCATACTCTTTTAGTGCTTTATTTGAACTAGAAAACAATTTTCATATGACCTGAAAGAGGATTCAAAGGATTTATGAACTATATTATGTATTTATTAGCTATATTAACTATTAACTATAAACATTATCTTTCATAGATCTTGAGTACTGTACCGTTTGTACAAGACTTTACATCCATGTAAATATGCCTTGAGGTAATAATCAGGAATAAAAATGTTCTTACGAGAATGCCTTTGTTCCCCGAAAAGAGTAATTTCTGAGAGGAAAGAGGATACTCAAGCTTATGTTGAATGCAGAAAATGAACAAAAAACCCTCAATTTCAATATAATTTAAAATTATAGAATAGCATTATTTGTAAATCATTCAGTCAAAGAGGGCTCACTAATAAAACATTTTAAAATATAAAGATAAAATTAGCATTTATTAGAATATATTTAATAGGAAATTCACACTGTTACAGATTGTCTTCAGAACTCCCCTGCTGTTGATTTTACCTAGATAGTACTTCAAGCATATACTAGAGCAAAAAGAAACTTACTGAAATTTACACAGTCGGCATAGAAATTATACTGAAAATTCACAAAAGCTGAGTTAACTCCAAATTCTCTTTCCAAGTCTCATCAAAAACCCAGAACCCAACAGATAAAAATCTGCAGCTAGGATGGGTGCCAGAATATTGTGCCTTCAGCACAGAATAAGGTATTTGATTTTGCTAAACCATAAAACAGAGAATAATACCTCATTTTAGTTTTTCTAGTCAGGTAAATCCATGAATATATCATTGATATGACAATTCCCAGCATCTGTATTTTTAGGTAATGCCTTTTCCTAAATATAAATTCAATAAAAATTATAATAGTAATGATGATGATGGGGATAATAATAATACCAGCAGTATCAATAACAACATCAATAAGAAAACTCTCACTTTTGAGTCTAAAATAGGGGGGTTAAGATCAGGATTCATTACACAAAACTCAGTAACCCATAGCATAACGATTTTCCTACAGGTAAGCTGTTTAAACCCTCTCTATACTCAGTGGAGAGCACAAATGTTCTCAGAAACATGATTCATCTCATCTCCTGAAATCGCCATCTAAAATAGGTTAGCTGAATCATGCCCTAGATGTTTATTTTTCTTAGCCAGCTCTAAAGGGCTCTGGGTTACTAGCTCAAAGATAGCCAGGTGACATCAAACTGTGGGCTGTATCTCTTTCAGCAAGTGTGCCCTGTAAAAAGGAATAATCTTTCCGGTCCACACATGTTAAAGCAAAACATCAGCATATAATATTGTTAAAAAGAGAGGCACTGCCCATGAAGTTGCTAAAGAGGTTAAAAAAAGTACCTCATCACTTTGCTGTTGACATAGGTTTGAAAATAACACTGGTAATAACACTGGAAATAATGGCATAATATGTATCTATTTTTTCAACCCTGTCATAATGCTATCTATATATAACATCATTAAATAATTTAATTGCTAAATGTGTAACTCTGATATGCACCTACAATTCTGAGATGTTGTGTACTCACTGCAGCAGTGATATGACCTACAGGTTGACTATTACGGATTTAAATAGTTTTCAAAAGACTATGATTTTAACCATGTTGCTTTTGGTTTCTGGCATTCACTCCCTACGGTTTTGTGTGAAATGTCATTAAAAGCATTGAAAGGACAATTCAAAAAACCTGAAAAGTCAGATCTCTACTTGCTACTACTACATAACAGATTAGCACTCTGAAAACTGACATAGAAATTGCTGAAATATTGCTTGATTAAAAACTTAGAAGCAAACTGCCTGATTACGTAGAAGTAAATGGTAAAAGTTGCTTGTTGTAAAACCAAATTAGAAAAACATAAAAACATCTACTTAAGTCTACTATGGCAAGGATTCATCAGAGCTAAACTGTTTGCAGTGATCAAACACAAGATATCAGTGGCTAAAAAGACTTCACTTTTAAATTTATTCCTGATGTTGTAGAGATGATATTAAATTGAGACAGTCATACAGATGCAACATAAGGAGGTTCCAGCTTTAAAAACAAACAAGTGAAGAAGCAAACAAATAAACAAGCAGCAAAAGCTGGAATCTGCATCATTAAAACCTAAAATAATACATGTTGTGAAGGAGCCAATAAATCTGACAGCACAGCAGGAAAACCATTCAAGAAAAATACTAAAATGCATGGGGATGCCTCTAAGATCTTCAAAATAAAGATCAAGCCAGAAACTGCAGGAGATCTTGACGTGTGGTATAGCTTTACTACAGAGGGAAAAAATGCTGATAATGCAAAGATGATGCTCTCTAAGTTTAGCTCAAAATAACACTTCCTAAACCTTCCACATATTTGAATGAGGCCACTCATTACTACTAGCCCAGGAAATATGTGCAGACACTTCTTTTCTACTTTGCCCTGGATTTTCACATGTATAAACCAAATCATACTTCAAATACCACATTTAAAAAACTTCTGACGTTACTCCCATTAAGTCTGATATGTCCAGGGAAATTAAGTCAATCACACTTAATAAGTACAGAAGACCAATTACCTCATTTAAGAAAGATCACAGAATTACAGAATAATTTAAGGTGGAGTAAACATTTGGATGTCATCTGTACCAGTTCCAAGTCAAAGCAAGCTAAGTTCGAAATCAGAGATTGTTGAGGGCTTGGTCCAGTTGAGTATAGAGTACGTTCACAGATGAAAATTATGAAATCTTTTTAGAGAAACTGTTCCAATTTCTGACCACTCTTATCACAAAGTTATCATTATCATCCTCATGTTTTTCTGGTACACATGCCTGCTGTAGCATGTGTTTTGCCTCTTGCCCTGTTCACATGTGCCTCAAAGAAGAACTGCTACTTTATTGTTGTTCTTGTTATCCTATCATATACATCTTTGAACACTGACTTTATTCTGGGGACAGCTGACCCAAGAATTTTTCTTTTCCTCTTTAATTTCGCCCTGTGTAGAAGTAACAGTTCCCTTATTATATTTCTATTTCATGCACCTAGGTATTTTATTTTTTCCATTTTCCATTGAAAATTCAAAATTAATGAGATTTTGACAAATTTACTTTATTGGTACAGTGTTGACAGAACTTTGTTGTTGAGCATTCTTACATTTTACAGATAATCTTTATTATTTCTGAATATTTCGGATGAAACTATTTACCCTGCTCATTTGGGAGTCAATTTTTTCTCCTCTGTTATTAAAAATAAAAACTAAATGTAGAGTTAGCTGATTTGATTTAATTTCAAAGCCTTCTCCAAACTGAAACCTACAACTCCTAAGTTGTTTTTGGTTTTTTTTTTAAAATTAAAAAAACCTACATACATCATACAGATTTATACTTTTTTATACCGTAGAATGTAAAGATCTCCCCTTCAAGGCTGTGTTAACAATAATCCACATTCTTCTTTTACGAGGTAAAGTCTAAAAACTCATTTAGATATCAGATTGATGCATTTTTATTCATGCAACACAAGAAATTACATGGCTCTGGTATCTCAGTAGCCCAAAATACCCATGTGACATGGCCATGCAGCAGCTAGAAATCCAAAGTGGCTTCATTGATACACAAGGCAAATACGAAATACCAACTGTCATGATAATCAATAATGATATGCTCATATTATCCAGTTCTTTTAGGTAATCATTATTGGAAAAACTAAAAATTGATCTAAACCAGTATCCCAATCTGTACTGGTGAACATTTAATTCTATTAGGTAGTAACAGCAAAGTGTCACATAACAAAAGTGTCCTTTCTCTGATTCAAGGATTTTAATCAGCTTAGAGAGTAATTTATATGTTAAGTCCCAATTGACATATTTTTTTTTATTTAAACTCATATTGAATAATTGGAAATATCTAATAAAAGTCTATTTCTCACTTTTTCTGACAAGCAGACCTTGTACAGTAACTTCACATTTTACCAGAATCAACTGTAATCCAATGCTACCTCAGGTTGCTTAATGATTATTTAGTAAGAAATGACAGTAATTACATCCAGGGATACTTGTGCCCTACAGCATTAGCAGCCTTTCATTCCAGTCAGGACCTCAGATTTTACAATCCCTTTATAACAGAATTTCTGATATGATTTGTTTCTCTAACACCATTAGAGAAATCATATGACTAACCAGACCTCAGTCTGGCCATGGGAGGTCTGCTGTAAATTTCTGAGCACAAACTCAGAACAATTTCATATACCCATCCTTTATCAAAGTAATTTTACTCAAAGCCAATTTGTTTAATGCTGAAAGGCACAGACAGCCTACCAGCCCTAAAAAATGGGGCATTTTCCATGACAGTCAGGTTCACTTAGCTGAGTAAAGACATTTCAAAAAAGTAGGTGTTCTTTTTCCTTTTTTTTTTTTTTGTGTGCCAAGATTTTTTATATTTACTTTTATTTTTTGCTAGTTTCATTTTTAACTTGAAATCCTTAAGAAGTTAAAATTAAAGAGCTGAAAATGGTGAGACTTTCTTATGTATTGCGCATATTCTACCAGCCTAAATCTACCTTCTGTTTTGAATGAATAAAGAATGAACAGTATTTTCCATGTCTTTTTTTTTTAAAAATATGTTTTATTTTTACCCCTGTGTTGTTTTATAAAATAGGAGAAAATTCAGACAGTGAGATTACGGGAATGGGTACTTTGGAGATTTAGAGTCACTCTAATAGAAATTAACCCTCACACCCTGTTGAGAGACTGATGCATTATACCAGTGTAACTACTAAGGAATAAATATGCAAATTAGAAGGACTTGAATACAAGATCGAAAAAAAACTCTAGAAGTACGGTGGCATTTTTAATTTTTTTTAGCTGTGTGGGGTAGCATGCATCTTGCATACTTGAACACATACTTGCAATCTCACAGTTAGTTCCAAGTTACAAGGGAATCAAAGGCTTTGTCATCAGTTAGAGGAAGCCAGGCATCTGATAATATCTCCTGAGGCCTTGTAAGGCCTTCTGCCACTAAGGGAAAGCTCTATGCAGATCACGGCCCTCTTTTTAAATCAGACTTTCCATTCTATTTTTATTTATTCTAACTTAGTAAAAAGTCAGCACATCAGTCACACTTGGAAACAACTATGAAGTTTAAAATTACAAATCTGATTCCCTGTACTAAAGCCTGTGCTCACCGGCCTGTCCCCACCAGCTGACCTTCCACATGACGCTGCTGCCTTGTCCCACAAGAACCTGTTGAATTACAGAATAATAACTACTAACATTACAATATTTACCTGTTATCCAGCTGCACTTCTCTGTATTGCTGTTCTCATCAATTGAGAGGCAGAAATGCACATCCATTTAAAAAAACATGCTGCTTTGTGTGCTTTGTAAAGCAAAACCCAGCATTTGCACTGTGATTTTCACAGGCTCATCCGATTTCGTGAGAGCTGCTGGGGCTGACTGACACTACAGCATTTCTTTCATTTACTTGAATACACACTGTTCAAACATATGTTGTCTGTGCTCAAAAGTTCATTCAGAAAAGCATTGTTGGGGTGGGGTTGGGTTGCTGTGGGAGGCTGGGGGTGGATGGCACTGGTGCTGCTGGTGGCACTAGATAGAGTACAACCAAGATAGCCACCAGGTAGGGCTGGTGGGGCTGCAGGGTGGCTCCAGGTGGCTCCAAAACCACTGAAACAGGCTCAGGCAAATCAGAAAAGTGGCAGCTGCAGGGGCACAGACATACCTGAGGGACCATGGATGGCCCAGGCAGGGCAGGGACCCTCTGATGGGCCATGGCAAGATGGGTGTAAAACACTGCACCATCCCTGGGGCAGGATGCAGCTCAGCATAAATCAGGCTTGGGGGTGGCTCAGCTGAAGGTTTTGATGGGCTGGAAGTGAGAAACAGGAGACATGGCCCCGAGGAAAGCTGGCAGGGTGAAGAGGAAAGTTGGCAACAGGAAAACTACACACAGGAGCAAAAACTGAGGAAGACAATCTGTTAACAAGGTAATAGGTTTGCCACTCAAAGAGGAACTGAGGATAAGCAATGATGAAGTAATTAATATGGAAGTGAAGAAAAATGGAACAGCAAAAGACAGTGTTAGAGTAAGACAGAAAGGAGAACTGATGCAACTGCAACAAGCTATTTATTACCAGACACAACAGCTGCTTTTAAATGCTGGGATGATCTGACAAATGCGCATCACCGGTTCTTTTTCACATACATATGAGTCACTTTCCCATAGCTGTTTTCCGCACCATCCCAATTCCAGGGGCTGTTGTGCAGGGATGCTCTCTCCTATGCATCCCTCAGGACAGAGGCCCCAGCCAGGAGAGTGTGCTGTACCGCCTGTGCCTAGCACCATCTAGTGAGCCTCGGCCGGCCGCTCCTCCTCCCGCACCAAGGAGAGCACCAAAAATTATATCCCCCAACTTTCAGCCCACAGAAATATATGCAGATTCCTCTGAAACCTGAATTTAGAGGCAGGAGGAAGACCTGTGCCAGGTGACTTGTGAGGATGTAGATCTTCACTTCTTTCAAATATATTTTGTTTCAAAACAACCTCATCTGGGATAAGGAGCAGGGTAGGTGTGCGTGTGATAACAGCAGGATGGTTATCAAGATGTTCCTGAGATGCTGTTAAAAATTCTGGCTTAACTCTAATAAGTTAGCTTGAGTGCCTCTCCTGTTATTAATATTATTGGTTAATTGGATTGGTGATTAAACACTATTTAGTCTTCTATTACAAAAATATTTTTTTACTCCTTAGAAATCAAGCTATATTCTTCTTTCCAAACAAGATGAAAGGTAGTTTATAAAATACTTATAGTAGGCAGCATTTCCCTGGGCAATATGAGTTATTTTGCCCCTTAAACAATTGTTGCAAAGAGCAGAATCAGAAAACACTGTATCATTATAGTACTACTAATAATTATTAATACATCTACCATGCACTTCAGTCTTCAGCACTTTATGAAATTAGGTGCATGTGAGCCACATTTCACTTGGATACAAACTGAACTTAGAGAAAACTTTGTTAATTAGTCAACTACAAATCAGAAAACAACATTCAGGTCTTTCAACTATTTGCTCTGGACATCCAATATCCTTTGAATAATAAAAGTTAAGAGTCAAGAAGAAGAAATGCAAAGGTCAGCAGGTACATGCAGACACAATGTATTACTTGTTTCATGAGATCCATTAACTGAAGGACAATCTCAGGAAGATTATTGGTGTTATTGAGGCTCTACTTTTCTATGTTGCTTTCTGATAATAAAATTGTTGATTAATTTGCATCTCTTTCTTTCTTCCATTTCCTCCTGTCCTAACACATTACCCATTCAGTAAAAAGTATGGAGACCTGGAGTTTTGGATTGTCTTTGAAAATTAAGTAAAAAAATGAAAAAATAGGCAAAACAATCCAATATCCAATATGTGCACATATTCACATTGGTACAATAAATCCTACACACAAATTCTTTGCAGTACACCTTAGAACAGAATCTCTGGAGAACTTTCCACAAGAATACTTACAGATTTGTCTTTATTTTAGGCCATCTCAGGTACTAGGGCAGAATTTCTACATGTTTTCAGCCAAAAAAAAAAAAAAAAAAGGCAAAAAAAAAAAAAGCCTGAAATTGTGTTGTACTTTTAAAGTAAGTAGGAACTAGCAATCTTCATATTGTTCACACAGCTGTGTTTCATAATAATTGATACTTTCTTGATGGAGGAACTGTTTTAGAAAAGCACTGGAGAGGCTGCATTTAATCTCAACTCCTAACTTTGTACCACTGTGTGTATTTTAAAAAGCAGTTTGAAAAGGTACATAGTACAGTAACAAGCTAGAAATGGCTCAATAAAACAATATTTCAAAGACTCATGTCAGATTTGACAGTTGTGTTTTCAAGAAATAAGGTGGCTGGAGCACATCCTTATGAGGCATTTTGTAGATATTTGAGCATAGTGAATTTGATGCTTATGAAAGCAGGAGAGGTGGTGCTCTCAAACCCACAGAACATGGATCCTAATAATTTTCCCCAGTGAGTTTGCTTTTCCAGTCCCTGCCAGAGCCTGTAGAAAAACTCCCACACCCTCCCATTTCGTCTGCATCTATATTTTGGTACATTTGAAACTGATTTCACTCTCTTTTCATGTTCAGTCTTATAAACAATATTGATTCATAAGAAGGGTTATTGAACAGATATTTTCAGAAGGTAGCAGTGATTCATTTATTAAGAAAAATAAACTCATTTTGTGTTGGCATTAATTTCAGGTTGAATCAATTAGTTTTCCTTCTAGTTGGGTTTATGTGCTATGCTCACAATACCAATCTGTCTTTAGTGCTTTCATTCAGGGAAGCAGTGGTGCAATAAAAATTATAAAAGAAAAAAAAGTCAAGGAGCAAATTCAGGTTTACAAATGTTTAAAGTAGTGTTCAGTACTAAGAGATCAGTAATAATCTAGAAGTAAAATTTAATTATTTTTGGATGCATGAGTATAAATTATAAGTATAAATGATTTGGTATTAATGAAGAATTTACTGTTTGTTAAGAGAAAATAAGGCTAATTTTGAGAGATATCTATCTCTCACAAAAAATACTCCAATCACTCCTTGAATAACCTACTCATTAGTTGCTTAGCATAGTCTAATTACATAAGTTTAGGTGAAAAAAATTTAAACAGAAAACTTGTCCCCAAGGAAATCAAATTAAGTATACAATGTACT
Organism: Acanthiza pusilla; assembly: GCA_036630365.1. NCBI lineage: Eukaryota > Metazoa > Chordata > Aves > Passeriformes > Acanthizidae > Acanthiza > Acanthiza pusilla. The sequence continues at coordinate 44,255,245 of JAXCHO010000079.1, forward strand.
TGAGGGAAGCCAGGGTCTAAGTTAAAGCTAGCAGACATAGTTTTATCCAAGATTATATACATAGTTTTAACTTTCTCTTCATGCAGGCACCATTCTTCCCTCTTTCCCTTGTGAATACCTGTGTTTCCCCTGAAGGAAGATGTTAATGCCTTCCACCAGGCTTGTCCCTTCTGTAGTTTTCTCCACCAAAAAAAAAAGGAAGAAAAAAAAAAGAAGAAGAAAAGAAAGGAGTAAATTGGGTATTAAGATGTTAAGAGGAATGTTTCTTCCAGTTAAGAACCAATTACCTGCTAAAACCCTTGAGGACACCTGGAATTTTAATGGATTTTGGTGCTGAATTGTAACTTGCAGTTTTTACCACTGCTTTTCTATTTTCTTCTGCTTATAGATACTTCAGGGTTTTGGGTTTTTTTAACTGGAATAGTAGATCACACATTAAACAAGGTTAAATCATTAGCAGGTTTAATAAACAGGTACTAAACACCAGAATTTAGTCAACAAGCCTTGAGTAAAATCTGTAGAATTAGATGACAAGCAGAATTTCCACATGCTGGAGGGTTTGGGGTTTTTTGTTCGCTTTCTTTTAAGTATAGTTTTAATTCAAAAGGACCTGTTTCTCCCCTCCCAGAGACAAAGGAATTTGAAAAAAAATACTGAATCCTATATTTCTATAAGTATGCTTAATTTTTACAGCTTCCAGTGTTCCTTCACAAGAATAGAGCTGCTGAGAGTCTGTCACCTTCATGAATCTTGCCAAAAAGAAAGACACTTTCTAGTGGCATTGAACAAATCTAAAAGTAAACTTTGAAGTTAACTTTGATTTATATCTCTGAGTTAAATACCTAATGTTCTTTAATCAGTGCCTGGAGGGAATTAAGTACCACAAAATTCACTATTATTGCCTTAGTAGGTAATAGGAAGCCTAAAATAGGGAAATCTGGGAAGGGTGGAGCAAAGACAGTCCCTTTGTGGTGGTGAACAGTAATCAATTCTAAAAAAAGACCTTTCTCTTGAAGAATAAAATCAGTGCCTGGGGCTTCCAAGAGTTGGACTTACAAAAGGACAAGAAAACATCTAGCTAAAGTAAATATGGCAGAGAAATAGAATTGCTGTGTTACAACATAAGACCTGCAAAATAAAGACAGATGGGTAAATGGCCTAACCCACTCAGTCATCCCACCCTATTTGCCATCCTGAGAATGAGTAAAAGGACAAGTGCTGCCATATCACTTCCTCATCCACATGATATTGTATTTAACAAGTGTACTTCACATGTAGCTGTGGGTGTTCTCTACATATGTTAGGGACAAGAAAACGGACTGAGTAATAGCCCAACCTAGCAGCAATATGCTGGTTACAAGCACTGCCATTTCAAAATATATTTATGGGAGCTGAAATTCAACATCCTGTAAACAAATACAGCTATGTTCTACAGCCATATCTCAGCTTGGTTCTGAGGCTGGATTTCAAGGTGTGGTTTGTGTTATATAAAATGTTACTGGCAAGAGAGATACACTGCATGCATAGAACTAAAACATGAAGAGTAAAAACAAATAAGAATTACAAGAATATAGTAAGAATAAAAATGTTCTAAGAAGAACAACTTAACTAATAGCTGATTTAATTTAGATTAATTTTTAACAGTCTAATCATCCAAGTCATCTAAATGAAACAGAAATTCATATTAACAATACAGTTAAAATCATTGCAGAGAACACCTCTTCCTACATCCTGTAGTCCTCCCTTTCCTCTCATGTTATGATCCAATGGTCCTTTTGTCTTAAAGTCGACAGTTGTAGTTTTCCTCAAGCAGGAGTTGGGGTGATAGCTGTGCTGAGTGGTCAGCTGTTGTTTGTCAGTTATGATGAATCGAAATAGGAATCAAATTGAATTGAATAAACCAGAATATTTGCATTGGAAGGGACACTCAGTGATCATCCAGTCCAGCTACCTGACTATTTCAGTTTTGACCGAAAGCTAAAGCGTATTCTTAGGGGCATTGCCTCTTGAACACAGACAGGCTTGAGGCATTGAACACCTCTCCAGGAACCTTGTCCCAGCATTTGACCACCCCTCTACAAGAAATCCTTCCTAATTTTAAGTCTGAAACTCACCTCCCTTTGTCAGTGTGATGTTCACAGTGGGTAAGTGTGGTGGGTGGCCCCTCTGCCTCCCAGGCCGATGCTTTGCTTCTGGGGACGGCCTTGCCTGGGCGGGAAAGATTCTGGGCATGCCTCCGCCTCCCAGCCCAGCTCCGCCCATCTTGGGAGCTGGGTCCTAAGTCCTGGGGATGTGGAGTAAGGCGTGCTCAGGGCTCGGGATCCGCCCATCCCTCCTGACCTTTCTAGCCCATTATGTATATCATTGGTTTGTTTGAATTGTACCCCTCCCTCTTATGTTATTATTGGTTCGTGTATGCTTGTACCCGCCCTCTCCCTCTTTCCTCATTGGCCGCTCCCTTCACTACTTAAGCGGCTACCCCCCGGCAGTCAGGGCTGTTTTGCCCTTGCTCCTGTACCCCTCAGGGGGGCAGGGGAGATGGCCCAGCCCTCCTTCCCCTGCTCTCCTTCCTGACCACCCTTACCCCAATCAAGGAGAGCTTGGGGAGGAAGCAATAAACTTCCTGCCACCCTTTGCCTCGTCATCATCTTCCTTTATTTCGGTCTGCAACAGGTAAGAGTTTATTCCTCTTTTCTCTTGGGGTTCACTTTAAGTTATATTTAAATATTTTCTTATGGTAATTTGTCTCCTTATCTCTTGCTCCCTGCTGAAGTCACAAAGTTGCCCCTCCCAGCCCCAGATGACATCAAGAACTGCTTCTTGCAAGGCAGTGCCTCCCCAGGTTTGGCAGACCTTTGCCATTCCTGGTGTTCATAAAGCTTCAGCTCCTACAAATAGTAACTGATTCTTTGCCACCAGGTGAACGCCAGATGAATAGTTACTTCACCACTAGGTGAACACAAAACTCAGCTGAAACCAAGACAAAGGCAGACATGTTCTGTGTGCAGCACCACATCATTTCAAGTCTCTCGCTGGTTATGGCAAAAATTACATTTCCTGGGTTAAAAATATTTTTCTTACCAGTTTGTATGCCTACATTTTTGACAATTTTCATGATCAGCATTTGATTTACTCATCAGGATAAAATATCTGATTAGGAATTTAATATGATATGCAGTCTTCAAGTCGAGAAAATTTTCTCTCTTGCTCAATAGACACATTTCCACTATTTTACCTCCAGCCTTCAGCTGGAGGCCACTGTGTGTGGACGTGCAAAAAATAGTTGAGTGTCAATAATGAGTATTCAAGATAGAAAATCAGTAGTACATATGACAGAAAAAACATGTAATTGCTGTCTGGAAACTGCAAATGCTTTTTAGTTTTTAAGATCTAGCTCTTTGAGAAGAATTTCTAATCAGGACCATGGAAGCAGATGTACTTGCTTACAAGTGAATGAGAATATAGGGTCCATTCCTCTTGGGAGTAAACTAAATTCTCCTACCGGTAAGAGCCTAAAGATAGCTCAGATCTTCTGTGGCTGACTCAGATGATCTGGTACATTAGCACAGACAGCACTGTGTGTTTTGTCTTAGACCCTATTCATTGGGCTGGAAGATGGATATGTTCACATATATTGATTTCTCAATCAGTATACTCATCCTGAATAATGAATAAGATATCAAAACTGGAACAAATGAGCTGCGTGGTTCTTATTTCTACAAATTTCTACTTCTACTGTGTTCATAGTAAGGAAGTTATTAAGAAGTGAATATTTGTACTTTTCATTGAGTTGTGTCTTACCTTCTTGAATTTAAAAATGTGCATTTTTATTCAATTTGAGTATTAAGATAGCAACTCTTGAATCTTCAAAGACAAAGTCAAGATTTCCAATGAATCTGATGGGGAGATGGCACCTTTCTGGGCTGGGAGTCAGGGATTTCAGGGGCTGCTGGGTCAGTAGGGCCTGATGCCTCAGCCTGGGCGTGGCAGGGACAGCCACAGCCTCTGGCACCAGGCTCCTCGCTGGGGATGCAGATTGTCTGGGACATCAGCTGGTGGGTGGGGGTCAAATCCACACCGTGAGACCCAGGGCCAAGCACTCCCATGGCTGTGGCACTGCGGCACCTGATGCTTTGGGGGACCAAAGAGTAGAGGCTGTGCTGGCCCCGACACACACCCTGACAGTCTCTCTCTCATCAGCCATCCCTCTTTATAGTCTCCATGCTGGTATTTTCCTCAGGTCGTATGGGCAATAGTGACAGAGGAGAGAGACGACAGTAAAACTCCCAGCTGCTTGAAACATCTGTTGAAGCCTCTCTGGCACAGCTCCACTGCTGAAGTGAGCCCCCTGGCAAAGCAAAGCTCTACAGAGATGGCATTTGGCCACTGATGTTTGCAGCTCAGGTAAATGTACTCCAAGGCTGCTGAGCTCTGAACAGCCTCCTTTACTGGCACCAGTACACTGCTCAAATGAACTTAAAACAACTGATCTGTCCATATGCATCTGAATTAGCACTTGCAGAACTCCAGCCAGAGCATGGCGATAATTCTCATCCTGTAACTGGAATTGTTACAAGTAGGTGTTCATAAATAATGTTCCAATTTTCAAGCTGTGTCAATTGGACACAGACCACGAGGCATATCTTTCTTTTGCCTATTTTGTGGCAAAATGGAGTGTGACTATTTGCAGATATAGAGTACACTTTTCACACACCCACTAACACACAATAATGTAGGATAATTGCACAACTTACCTGCTAGCAGAATCAGAATGTAAACAGTGAGGAGGAGAATTAATTTGAGTCATTTAAAACTAGCATCGAAAGATTATTTGTACTAGCCAACATACTTTGCCTCTCCATTTCTAAGAATGCATTAGTAAGCTCTTTTTTATTTTGTTCATGCTCAAGTCCTGTACTCTCAGTATCCAATAAAATTAATGAGGTAATTATTTGGCGAGAAAAAGTAATTCAATAGTTTATCCATTAAGAATAGTCTAATAAATAGTCACAACTTGGACTTAGTTCAGCATAAACTCAAACTGTATTTATGGTAAAGAAATTTAGGAAACCCAAAAAGAAAATGCCTTAAAGAAATTAACCCAAATACATTACTCCTAAGCCCTGCTACAAAACTCAAAGACAACTTCTAAGATAGAGTTTTGAATTTGGACTTCAAATGTGCAAGTGAACGAAGTGATCCAATTTGCTATGAGCACATTTCGAAGATGGCAAGGAAAACAAGAAATTGTAACAGGGTTAGTCAAAAGCTTAGGAAAAGTGTGTCAATTATCATATAAAGGAAAAATGGAAGATTAAGGTATTCAGAAGGTGCTGCCTCTGTTCTTACTGTCTTCCCTGGACATCTTGCTTGTGGCCACCAGAGGAAACAGGATACCAGAACAGTCATTGTTACAAAAAATCTACTAAAATGTTATTCTAAAAAAGTTGTTAGTTTAACATTAAGGTATTGATTCGAACAAGGAAGCACAATTTTATATAACCAAAATTAAGAGAAAAAAAAAAGATATATATTTACTCAAGTCCTCAGCAGACTTTTGTATCAGTATTCATGAGCTGGCACAGTGCATCTGACTAGAGTTTCCTTATGTATTTGTTTCAGGCTAAGAAAGAGTTCCTTGGATACTGACCTCCAGCTTTAAACAGTTGTGAGGGAGTTGAAATTAATATAAACTATATTTTGCCTGTCCCCTCCCTTTATACAATTTATGTCTCTTAATTCTTACTACTACTTTTCATTAAATTTCTTTAGAATTAGCAAAATAAATTTTTCTCTTTAATATCCGTTGTGTTCTAACTGCACTCACTGAAACTGAGGAATCTCAACTCGTTCCAGCAATTCCTTGTCATCATCAAATACCCCCTCTTCCTCCCCAGAGTGTAGTTCATAGCTAAAAATAACTCCCAAAAATCATTAAAACATTCCTGTGATTAGCTGCCAGTCTGTGTTTATCAAAATTAATATTACTGGGATTAATAATTTTAGCTACTGAGTACCCACAAACATAATCACAATTTTGTGACAATAAAAATAATAGAGAACTGGTGCAAAATATACACAGTACGTCTGGGTACCTTAACTTACAGTCTTGAAGCAGCAAGAGCCCAAGGAAGTTAATTCAGGCTGAAAATGTTGTCCTTAAGTCACCTGGCATTTTTTTTCCAATGACTTAAGAACAGATGGCCAGCCTCAATCAAAAATTTCTTTTCTGAGTTTGATTCAGCCCTGCAGTACAATTTGTAAGTTGTGTTTCCTGATTAATTTTAACCATTCTGCAATGGAAGAATGAGTTTTGATCTGCTTTCAGGACATTTACATCTTTTGTATGGTTGTTTTTGGACAAAATGTAAATTGATGCGATGCATGGTAATTATGATTATTGTAATTGGCTAAAATATGTGAAAAGAGGAAAGTGGGCGTGGGAATTAAAAACTAGAGCAAGATGGAGAATCTCAGCCTCTAATATTATAGATACAGAATGTGCACTTGGCTTGCAAAAACTTCCAGATGCATATCAAAGAAAAGTGAAAACAGGAAACAGAAAATCTGGGAGGTTTTAAAGACAGATGTAAAGAGGCTGAAATTTTAAGATTAAAAGGATTAAAACTACGTGATCCTGAAAATTTTGGCCATCATGTCCAAAGTTCCTGAACAGAACATGAGAGACATACATTCTACAAATAAAAGAAAGAGTTTCCAGAAGCTCTAAGGACTAATTTGACTCAGGTCTGAAAATCCAATCAACATGCAAGGAATAGCTTCTCTTTACTCATCTTTCATACAGCTGGATTTCAAGATTAGAGAAGATTATTAAATCATGCTGCCTTACACATTTTCACAGACTAAATCATAAACTTTCAAGTACCAAACTAAAAGAAGGCTATAAACAAGTATGTTTTAAAAGCAATCTTAAAGTACAATCCAAACAAACAAGTATATTTTCTGCATCACGGAAATGATGGTTAGCTATTATCACCCTTTTATTTGAGAAAAAACTTTGGGTTTTACATTGGGAACTTTGTCATCCTCCAACCTCCATGTAACTGCTGGAGGGAAAAGACTTCATCACCATTTGTGCCGGAGCTTAAGGAAATAAACTGTTTAATTTAACTGCCAGTCAAGGGGTGATCAAAGATTTTCTCATGGTCAGGATCTTTTAAACTATTTTAATCACTAGCAATATAACAAGAATTAGCTAAAGCGCAAATGGGCGCACTTTGTTAAGTCTATTTTCTCTTTTTCAGTTCTCCTGATTTGTATTAATTATGAAAGCTGAAATATCAGAAAACCTAGAATAACTACTTTTTTTGTGTATTTAGACAACTTTGGCACATGGAGTTTGATTGTTGATCAGGTGATGGATGTGTGTGGAGTAGAACAGCTGCATGCACAGCTCAAGTCACAAATATAGTGAAAGCAATGAAAATTCTTCAGAGTTACATTGAATACTGCAGTTCAGGAGACACACTGAAAGTGTGAAAAGTGAAAGTAAATGACATTCATTGTCAACCCTTTTTTTTTTTTTAACTAGATTTACAGGGAATTTTATTTCTCGTAGAAAAACTGTTACTTAACTAATTTTCCAATATCAGAATAGGAGGTAGAATGCTACAATATATAAAGATCCACACAATGATTTCTCAACAAAAATAATAAGGAGCAGACTTGCCAGATTTTCTCAAATGTACCTTTTTGGTTCAAAGAACTTAGTTAATTTATGTCTTGTGGATAGGATTTGCTTGATCTGCACCTGATATTCCTTGGGTATAGTCAATCATTTAGAATATTGCTGGAGGCTCAACATGAACCACTTTCTGTTATTGCAGACACTGCAGTCTCTCAAACAATCCAAAATATAAAGAAAAACTGCTTTCATTTGTTCCTGGAGTGGCCTACAATTACATCACTTTCCCCACTTATATTTTTATTTTTTACTATTGTTATAGGCCAAATTACATTTCAAAAACCTCACATTGTCAGAAACATCAGAATGATAAAAATTTCTTTTTAAAACTGACTATAAAATAGTTGATGATCTCAGGTAAAAGAACACAATGTCAAATTAACATATTTAAGAGACTGTTCAAGTACATAGCAGCTACATCAGTTAGAAGGTGGAGGCTAATGGACCTTAACATTTAGTTGCTTTTGCCATCTTATATTATCTTTTTTTCATGCCATAGAATTTTCCAGGCAACTTTTCATCTGTTTCAGGCCATCCCCTGATACAGAAGCCACTAATAAGGTTACTTTGAGTCTTGAGTCACTACTTGTGAGGTGGTGACGTTTTGTCCTCCCACCACCATCTTCAGGCGGATACTAGCATTATTTACATGTTTTTCTCTGAATCAGATTGCTTTTATGTGTCAGGAACTGTAAGTATAATTTAAGTCAGATTTCTCAATGTGAATTTATTCGTGATTATGGGGGAGGAAGCAGAACTCTCTTGCACTTCTTTGAAAATGGAGTCTGTTAGAGAAGACACTAAATCAAAGGGTCTGACACATCCTGCCATGCATGTGAAATAATCCTCTGCCAGAATGCATTAGTGGAGTGATGAATTATGTACCAGTGCCTTCACTATATCTAACATTAGAGTGTGATTCTTATTCTAGTTTCATATATTTTTTGTCACTTCAAGAACACGAAAAAACCTCCTCCACAAAACTCCACAAAGCCAAACAAATAAGACTATTTTATATCTGAGTCTGGTTTTTTTTCTTTCAGGAGTTCTCATTTCAATCCTAGATTGGTGTTTTGATTTTAGACACTAAAACAACTTTTAATTGTAGCTGTTATCTGCACTGAAAGCATTAATTAGTGAGAATAATACAGGGAAATGTGTAAAGGCGGTCAAAGTGCCTTTATTTTTAAAATAAATTCAGAAGAACACACTTGTTTGTCAGCTGGTTTCCATCTCTAAAAGCCCTGGGGTTTCACTGTGAGGTAATTGTGAAACAATTCCATCAAATAGATTTCACAAAAGGCATTTAATGAAGAGGGCAGTAAATATATTTATTACAGCTCTTTCTTCTATAGCAGAACGTAAAGTCTGAAGCTGAGGGCAGGACCCCACTTAGACTATCCACAGTATAGAAAGGGAAAGTGCTGTCCTGAAGACCTAATGAAAGAAGTTAAGAAGACAGAAATGTCCAAAGCCACATGGAAAATCGGTAGCAGACTAACTGATTAGAAGCCCATTTTTCTTGCTGCCCCTGTCAGATTTTTTCTAGTCTCATGGGCAGAAGATTATATAGTCATAAAAGTGATGTCAAGGGCCTGGCTTTGGCACTTTGAAGGTCTGTGTTTCCAAGATGGAAACCCCTTGAAATAACCCCGTGGTCTGGGCAAAGCATTTACACCACACACAGGCTCACACAGACACACTGACAGTCTGAAAACACAGAGGTTTTGTCACATGAAAATATAAAAAATGAATGCAAATGTGTGTAGAAACACTTTACTATAAATTGGAGTTCCAGCTCCCAGCATCCTAGTGACACAAGTAATGTATCTTTCTCTCTGCAGTTGTTCCATAGACACCTATCTTGTAGACATGCAAAAAGGTGAATAATCTCCCTATTGCTACTGAGTCACTCTCAGTGTAGCACTTGCCTGAAATGAATCACAATAATGTGACATGAGGGCAGTGCAACAGGGGAGCAAAATGTGCTGGGGATAACTGGAGGTGCGTGTGTGGAAATAATGCTGCTGGGTATCCTCCTGCAGGGAATATTTCAGCTCTGACATACCGAGTAAAGGGGAGCTTACCATACCAAAGTCGTGCATCTGGTTGGTTTCCGTGGACTGAAATGAAACAACAAATTAGGGCTAAATAAGTCTGATCCAAATCATGGGACCCACCTTTCACAGCATGGAAAAGGGGAGGATTGAGAGAAAAAACAGCAAACCCATCCTTCTGAATTAGGCATTGCTGGAGAATATACCCCAGGAGAGAACGTTGCGTTTCTGAATGAGGCTGAGCAACCTGACTATTCTTTGCAGCCTTTCATTTTTTGCCAGAAATATATTATAAAGATGACTGTGATATCTTTAACAAAAACAGGAAAAGGACAGGCTTGAGTGACTGGTTTTCCATCCAAATATTTCAGGCATTATTGCAGTGAGCTGGCGGTTTCTGTCAGGTGGTACCAGGCCTGTGTGAAACAGTTTGCATTAGCTTCTTGGGCAAAGAGCTCCTGTCAACATCATGCACTGTGGCTTGTTTTGTTTGTCCTTCAAAAGAGATTGTTTTTTCTGCAACTTTTAAGCTCTATTATAGTTTTGAAATGGAGAAGAAATGATTAAACATGCTGTAAACAGAAAAAGTATCTATATACCCTGCTTTTGTTACTCTCACTGAGAATAACAGTGTGTTTTAAAAATCACCTGGACAGGTTCAAAAGTTCCCCACAAAATGAATGATACATATGCTATCTTTCCTTATTTCCAAATATCAATAATGAAAAAACAGATACTTCTTGAAACAGTAGTTTGAATTTGAGTAAACCAGAATAACTTGAAAATTTCAAAGTGAAAAATATATTCATTTTAAAATTTCCCTCACATCATTGTTCCGGGATAACTGGGTGTGACAATAGCCCGGTGTGCAAACAGGACCATTTTGCAATATATATTTGACCCAAAACTAAAAAAAAAGTGTAAGCATAATTATGTTCTTCTCGGAGCTCACTAAAGTGATCCTGGATTCTGGACTGCATTCACAACTCTGTTCTGTATTTGACATTCAAACTGTCATTTTAAAATTTAGAACCAGAATGAGAAAAATACTCAGGTGAACTGTGTTTCCAATGTTGCAGTGACCATCTATCTAGTGGAATTTTTCCCTGATGGTCTTGTAAACCTTTTCAGGCTGCATTAATATGTAAATTGGGAAATACTTAGCAATAGGAAATGAAATATGGGGAGATGTGAATGTGTCATTTTTTGTGAAGCAAATTATTTGATATTGTAGGTATAAAGCCTGAGAATGTTAAAATAGCCCATATATTTTCATGTGACAGCCTTGGATTAGAAGAATGGCATTCACAACAAGGACATTTTAACTGCTGAACATAAACTTCATGGATTTGGTTGTTTGCAGTACAGCTTTTTTAACAAAACAAAACAGTAAACAAGATGTAACCTGGATGCTGTACCTGTCAGAGGTACACTGGATAGGAAATAAACAGCCAGGTAGAATGTAGAGGAGGGTTAATCTGTTAAGAGAGTTAGCCTGTATTAAAGGAACTTGCATAGAATTAGTACTAATGAGATGGGGAACTGGAAAAATTTTACTTTACATTATATCTCTTTACTTAACTGATATTCACATCCCATATGTTGTTTTCTACTAGCACTACTATATGAAAAGTTTATTAGCATTGGAGGACAGTGTCTTGCTCCATAGAAATAACTGAGAAAATATTCCTGACTATGACCTCCAATAATTCTAAATTCATAGATTAGTAATAATTCTGTTTCTGCATTTTCCTATCCCTATATACCACATCTTCAGTTTTCAACTTATTTTCCCAAACTTTACCCTTTCTTTTGAAGAGCAACTTTTTAATACTATCACTCTCAAATGTCCTGAAATTCTAAGGGAACAGAAGAGCATTGTGTACAAATACAAGTTTTGCCCAACCCTGTACACAATAATGTTTCAAAGCTGTCCTCTGCTCAAGACATCAGTCTCCCTCTCTTTTCAGACACCAGATGTTGCAGAGCTCAGACCCCTGTAGGCTGCCTGTGTAGCCAGACAGGGACTGACAACAGGACATTGCCTAACAGGAGCACCACAGAGAGTTATAAATTAACATTAACAGCAGTTCCAACCAAAAGTGACAAGCATAGTGTCCTGAGCCTACCTATATTCATTATAAACTTGATGTTAACTTTTGGAGTTAGGACAGGCAAAGCTTTGTCTAGTTGCAAGATCCAACACTTCCACCTGAGTTTGGTGCCTGCTGATCAGGTCATTATATACGACAGGACTGTCACATCAAACTGATTTTATATGCCTTGCCTTTCTGACAGTCATAGAGTCAGAGAATTGTTTAGGTTGGAACAGACCTCGAAGATCATTGAGTCCAACTATTAACCCAGCACCGCCAAGTCCACCACTAAACCATGTCCCCAAGTGCCACATCTACACTTCTTTTAAATACTTCCAGGGATGTTAACTCAGTCACTTCCTTACCACCATAAACCAGCCACCATAAACCACGATAGGAGCATGTGTCAGGTATAACTAACCACCAGCACCACGATGTAAGAACTCATTGGTTCTATCAATTGTTTTCCAATTATGTAACTTGTTTTCCACCTCTGGTTTAGCTGAGTCATTCCCGGAATGCTTTCTGGTTAGCAGAAGTAACAGAAGTGAGCAAGGCTTTTACAACGGTAACAAGGCCCTCTTTTTGTAAGGTTTTTCTTATCTGCAACAACCCATTTGGTGAAGAAATTTTTTCTAATGTACAATCTAAACCCCACCCTGATGCAACTTGGGACCATTTCCTCTTATTCTATTGCTTGAGAGAAGGGCTGACCCCCACCTGGCTATAACCTCCTTTCAGGTAGTTGTAGAGAGCAAAAAGATCCCTCTGGGCCTCCTTCAGGCTAAACACCACCATTTATCAAATATGTTGAAGGCATAAAAGCATGTTTCTGCTTAATGACATTCGTGTGTAAGTATGCAAAAGGCAGGTAAAAAAGTCATTAAGGAAAGAGAAAATCTCACATCTAGCTCTAGTGAAAGAAGTAAAGTTAATTAATAATTCACAGGAGGACCTGGAAACAGCTATTTCAAATGGGTAGTAGTTCGTAACGTTTTTGCTGTGATTCATTTTTTGACTTGTGTGTTTGGCATTTCTTTTTCACATCTTACTTAATCAAGTAATATTGAATAGCTTTGTGCAGTTGCAATACCTGAAGGATTAAATAAAGGCTTCGGCTTCAAATTTAAATAAGCAGAAAGTGAAATTAATATGAATTATTTAGCAGTTGGAAACTTGGGACTGACCTCCTAATTTCAGAAGAAAGGTAGATAATTTACAAAATTATAGAGTGTGTGCTTGCAATGGGTTTATCTGAGCATGTCACTAACTGCTTGTATTGCTGCTTGAAGGAAAATCTGCCATAAATCTGTGGCATGGAGTTAGACTAAACAACATACACTGGATCCTAATACCTCACCTGTGTTTCCAAGTCTCAGCCGTAACTGTGCCAATGTAAAATACCCTTGGGGTGCTTCAAGGTTAGCTGAAATTATTGAAAGAAGAACCACCAGCTTCATGGGATTTGATTTCAAGTGACAGAGTTCAAAGAGTAGATTGGACTCAATAGTTAAAACTATAAATCATCACAATATGATATTTAGTCATTGTATGATTATTTTGTTGTCTGTCCTATAATCATATGGTGATCAAGGCTAACCTATGTCCATTCATCCAGTGCTGGTTTTCATTTTTAAATTCAAGGGCGTCTTTATTTTATACCAAAAATCCAGTTAACCCAGGAGTGCCTTGCAGCCCTGTAAAATATGAAATCCCAAGTTGTGTAAAAGTGCATTTAAGTACACCCAGGAAAGCTTGTGTTCTCTCTCAGTGATCCAATGACACAAAATTGTGTTTGAAATACAGTGTTCTAGCCCACCACCAAGGTTAATTTGTACCCTCACTCCTTGCCAGATTTCTACTAGATTTCAGATGTGACTGCCTCTACATACTAAATGATAGGTCCTTTGAATTTCCCAGACATTACAATCAATCACTTTCAGCTCTGCAACTCACCTCTGCTTTGCAAGCCTGGTCATTCTTGACTGTTAGCTGTAGTGTGTCTTTATTAATCACACCAGCTATCAACTCCATAGGTCAAAATAACATTGATAACTGTGGCAAAAAATTATGATTATTACAGAGAACCAAGAGAGAAAAATCCATCTCAGAAAGATTTTAAGCTATACTTTAGTGAGGTTTTTATACACTTGCCACTATTTAATGATTTGGGAATGGATCCTGGTTCTTTGGCAGAATCTCTTCCTGCTACACAACACTATGTTTTTTTCCACTTTCCTGAGTGCAAAACCCCCCACAATTCCTTTATTACATGGTTTGTTTATTTTTTTTTGCTGACCCATACAATTTGTCTTTAGTTGAGAGGAAGGATTATTGGTTTCACAGAATCACATTGAAATCACAGCAGCTATTTCCTGATCCCTGGTTAAATACTTCATTTATAATTTGTTCATAGTGGCTCCAAACCTCTGCCATGCCCAGAGAAATCATTAATGTTTATCTGTACTGATTTTGATCTGGCACTTGAATGGACAAAAATTCTTGCCTGTGAACAAAATCATGTAGGAAATAATTTAGAGATCTCTTCTGAATTCTAATCATACTTGAATACAGCCTTTCACAAATAAGTCACAACCAAGTGAAATGCTCTACTTAAGAAAATCAAGAATCTAGCTGAATTGCACTGTAAAACTCGGTAATAAAAGTATCACTGAATATATGGAATAATGTGGACATGGACAAGGTTGGGAAAAAATCATTCTATCAGTTTCCATTTAGCTAAACTTTATTTAAAACAAGAACTCCCACAGTCTGGATCAGAAGTAGATACAAGACCAATCAGAAATATCTGTGTGCCAGTCCGGATTCTAACTTTTGGCAGGTATATTGCCTGTGACTGAGTTAATGGCCACTAATTGTTTCCTCACTTCCCTGGGGTAAGTCAGTTTTGTATAAAGAAGAGTGATTAGCCTGCATTTTACGTGAAGAGTGGTTTGACTACAAAAATCTTCTGCATCTTCTGATGCTTAATATGAAAGAACTCACAAGCAGACTAAATCAGATTCTATGTATAAGCAAACATTTGGTGCCTAAGAAATGTAAACATTTGAATATATGAAAAAAGTATTTCTGTGGTTTGGCAAGGTCTATAAATGGAGTACTGAGGGGAAAAAAATGGTGATAAGGTTAGTCAGGAAAAAGTTGGGAGAGAAAAGAAAATGTATGAAAGAGACTGCACTAATCAGATGGCATTAAATACTTGTGCCCCTGTAGGGGACCCAGCCTGGAGCAGTTTGTGAAGAACTGCAGCCCACGGGAAGGAGTAATGTTGGAGAAGTCTGTGGAAGACTGTCTGCCATGGGAGGGACCCCACGCTGGAGCACAGGAAGAGTGTGGGCAGACCTTCCCTGTGGAGGAAGGAGAGGCAGACACAGCACATGATGGACTGACCACAACCTCCATTCCCCCTGCACTGTTAGGGAGGACACAGTGGAGCAATTGGGAGTGGAGTTAAGCCTGGGGAGAAGGGTCAGGTAGGCGGAAGGTGTTTTTAAGATTTATTTTTGTTTGTCATTCTCCTGGTCCAATTTGACGAATAATAAATTTAATTAGTTTCCCCAAGTCAATTCTGTTTTTCCTGTGACCATAACTGCTGAATGAGCTCTCCCTGCCCTTACCTCAACCCTCAAGCCTTTTGTCATGATTTTTTCTCCTCTGTCCTGCTGAGAAAGGCAGTGACAGAATGGCTCTGATGGGCACCTGGCATGCAGCCAGGGTCAAACCACCATGTGAGGCCATGACCAAAGTCACCCTGGGGTCAGTTCAGAGGCAACTGTAGGTTCGGGGGTTCTATTTTTCCACTAAATGTGATTTTTGCATTTCTTAGCCAAAAAAGAGTTTCATCAGCTCCCAGGTAATTTCACTCTCCATTTCTCCTGCACCAATCATATTGACATAGTTCCACATTGGCAACTACTGCAATGGAGTATCAATTTTTTAGCATTATTGCAGAAGATTCATGGAAAGCACATTTTGAATTAATAAGAAATAGCATTTATTTTAGAAATATGATTCTTGAAGCTGTAATATGCAATCAAGGAAAATTAAATCAGGCATTCAATTATTGTAAAGTACTGGTAAATCATGGATTTAGCCATAAAATAATCAATTGTTTGAAATACAGAAATATTTAAATATTGGTTGCCTATGTTTGCTTCATGCTTTCTAAAAAAAGTCTTTGAATCCCACATTTTCACATTGTTTCCACTATATGATCTAAATACACATTTTCAAAAGAATACTAAAAATTACAATCTAACTTGATTCCATGAGCTTACATTTAAAAATGGCAGATGGTGGTCCTTGGAACACTTATCAGAGGGTCTCTGAATTTCTCACAACCAAAGCAAATCATGTTTGTTCTATAACTAATTTGCTGGAATTTATTTTCATTTATTTTTAGAAACAGACCAAAAGGTTCTCAAACCTGTTCTTACTGCTAAACTGAGCATGAGAAATGGCCTATAATTCCCTCATGACTTATGAATTATTGGAGACTCTCTCCCCATAGCAACACTAATACATCTCAATTTGTGTCACTACCTACCATCCATGTAGCCAGGTCTATAGCTTTTTACAAAAAAATTACAGGGCTTATTCCCCACCCTCATAACTCAGCTATAATGAAAACTGAAGAAAACTAGACGATTACAAAGTATCCCCAATTCACTAGTTTAGATAAAATCTCACATTATTCTCTTTCAGTGTAGTGTTTTCTTTGTAGTCATATTTTAAGCAATGTTATCCATATCTTTCCTTTAAAAAAAATTTAAAAGCCAAGGAATAAAGACTGCTAGGAAAAAAATGAGCCATTAAGATATAAGGACAAAAGGAAAGCTTTCCAATCCCTTTCTAAAGGAAGTAAAAGCACAGTTAGAAAACTTACAGCCTCATCCCTTTTTATTTTTGCACCTCATTAAATCTACAGGGTGCCCAAATCCTATATCCACCCTTCCCAAAAGCAAGAGGTGTGCTACCAACTAACTTGGAAGATTGGTTTCAAATACTAAATTTTTCTCATGCAAAAAGTTTTGTTAAGGAAACTTCCCAATTTGACTATTCATGAGACTCTCTGGCAGTCACAATCCTAAAGACACAGACTGCCACTGCTGGGACTGAAGTCACTTCACAGTGGTGGCTCCAGTGACCCCACGTGCCCCTGCTTGGCTCCCCACAGACCCCACCCCCACAGTCAGACCAGTTTCCTTACTGGTTCAACCCCAGGGTTCCCAGAACAGTCTCAGATGTCTCATTCCATAAAGCAATTTATTAACAGCGTTGTAACACAGAAACAGCTCGAGCTGATGCCTCCAAGAAGGGACTCCAACCAAAGGAACCTCTGGGCTTTTGTGTCCTTGTAGTCCAAGCTACCTGCACCACATGTATTCCATGACAGTTCTCCCTTTTTTTTTTGGTTAACTGAGCATTCTGTTAACATATTAAAAGGAAAAAAGAACAACAAACCAAACTAAACAAACAAAAAAATGAACAAACTTTCAAGGCATTAATCTACTGCCATTATGTATATTATTATGGGTAATAAGCATAACAGAATGAAGGCTTACAAGATTATTATAGGGTAGAGATCATTATCAAGATAAAACCATGAAAGATTCTCAGACGTCAGTTATTGACCAACTGGTTGATCATTCACTAGTTATTTTATATGACAATTATATATCCAGCTTTTCTTACCCAAAACTTAAACAGCAAAATAAGAACACCTCATTTTTGAGAATATCTTGATTAACACTTCATCCCCAGGTTGTATATCACATACTTGTATTTCAGGTGGGCTGGGCTAATACTATTGTGCATCAACAGTTTGCAGGCACATTATTTTAAATCTAATATATAGTACACACTGGAATCTAGCCATAGCCTAAGTAATTAGAACAGCCATCATAAGTTTAGTGACATGGACTCCTGACTCCTGTCCCAGGACAAATCAATATGGAATGGCTTTATTTTCACTGATATTGTCCCATCCTTCCACTTTTTTCCATTTCTATAATCTTCCTGAGGCAGATGTGTATTTCACAGAATGAAACAAATCTATTTTCTCTGAACTTTTCCAGTTTGCTCTTGAGCCTCTGTAAGCTTTCACTGCTCTTCACCCACTGCATGATGAATCACCTCCTTCAGCTTGCTTTGAAGCAAGTCCCTACAAGCTTCATTTGGATTCCCTGAGTCTCATTTTTTTTTCAGTCTTCCCTTGCTCTTATAACCCTGAAAAGCTTGCTAATACTGGGATACCTAATCACATGACTTTTTCCAATTCTTTACATGGTTTTATTGAACAGCACAGGTCATAGCACGGATCCTGAGAAACACCACCAGCGATGTTCCTCCATCATGGAAGCTCAACATTTACTCTTTCCTTTAGAAGTTAGTAAAATAGTGATAATAACA
Source organism: Acanthiza pusilla (assembly GCA_036630365.1). NCBI lineage: Eukaryota > Metazoa > Chordata > Aves > Passeriformes > Acanthizidae > Acanthiza > Acanthiza pusilla. The sequence goes on from JAXCHO010000079.1 coordinate 44,273,535, forward strand.
TTTTAAGAAGGCCAATTATACTCCATAACTTAGGGACTGGGCAACCAGGTCTGATTCAGATTGCCTGGTTAGGGCACTTCATTTCATTTCATCAACAGGCTTTCCTTCTTTAATTAGTTTAACTGTTAATTATTTGGGAATCACTGACAGGAAAGGACGCATCCTATGCCATAGCAATCAAAAGCCTATAAAATATATTTTGGGATACATTTTCATGTAAGACAAGTCAGGCTATGTCTGAAAGCATAATTAAGGAGAAGATTATTCTGGGAGTTATTAAAAAACACCTAAAGCACAATACAGTCATTGGTCACAGTCAGCATGGGTTCATGAGGGGAAACTCCTGCTTAACAAACTGAATTTCCTTTTATGAGAAGGTAAGCTACTCTAATTGAACAAGGGAAGCCTGTTGATGTATTCTTTTGGATTTCAGTAAAGCTTTTGATACTGCCTCTCCCAATATCCTTCTGGACACACAGCTGGATAAACAAATCATGGGATGGGTGAACAACTGGCTCACAAGTTGGGCACAAAGAGTTATAGTGAATTGGGGGACATCAGGCTGCTAACCTGGTGGACATCACTAGTGGGGCTCCATCCTCAGCTCTGTGCTCTTCAACATCTTCATTAACAACTTGAACACAGGACTGGAAGGTACACTCAGTACATTTGCCAGTGACTACGTTGAGAGGAGCTGTTGATTCCCTCGAGGGCATAAAGGCCCTGCAGAAAGCTCTTGGAAAATCTGAGGGCTGAACAATCACCACCTGCATCGAGTTTCATAAGGACAAGTTCTTGGGATGGGGCAACCCTGGATATATGAACAGACTGGGGAATGAGAGACTGGACAGCAGCTGCCGAAAGGGACCTGGGGGTCCTGGCCAGTGGAAAGTTGAACATGAGGCAGCAGTGCCCTGGCGGCCAGGAGGGCCAAACCTGTCCTGGGGGCATCAGGCACAGCATCGCCATCTGGGCAAGGGAGGGGATTGTCCCACTCTGCTCTGGGTTGGTATAGCCTCACCTCAAGTGCTGGGGGCAGGTTTGGGGATCACAATAAAAAAAGGCATTGAGATATTAGAGAGTGTCCAAAGGAGGAGTATGAGGATGGTGAGGGGTCTGGAGGGGAATCCTTATGAGGAGTGCCTGAGGTTACTTCGTCACTTTGTTCAGCCTGGAGGAGATTGAAAGGAGACCTCATTGCAAGTTGCAGCTTCCTCATGAGCCAAAGCAGAGGGACCGGCACTGTCTGTAGTCTCTGGTGACCAATGACCCAAGGGAATGGTCTGAAGTTTTGTCATGGGAGGCTTTGGCTGGATATCAGGAAAAGATTTTTCATGCAGAGGGTGGTTGGGCACTGAAACAGACTTCCTAGGGCAGTGATCACAGCACCAAGCCTGGCAGAGTTCAAGAAGCATTTGAACAGCATTGTGTGATTCTTGGGGCTGTCCTGTGCAGGACCCAAAGCTGGTCTTCCTCATGGGTCCCTTACAACTCAAGACATGCTGTAATTCTGTAATATGAACAATATCATCTTCTTTTTGTCAAGCTGTCTGGCAGTGTGCAAATAAATGAATGCCAGACTATCACTGTTGCAAATAAATTAAGCAGCAGGTAAATACAACACAATTACACTTTATTTTTCATTCTGTTTATGAATCCTTTTCTTCCTTGTTTTAGTTGTCCAGTCTTTAGTAGCCAAGGCCTAATTATAATTGTACTACTGTTATCCTGCTGATCTTTACTTTTAATTTTGAAAGAAAAAAGCAAAGCTAAAATACATTGTTACCCTGCTGGAATGCAATTTTCTGTTGCTATGGGCAACAAAGCTCTGTTTACCTAATGGGTTGTTTTGCTACAAAGGGGAAAAATATCCCCTGGGGAGCAATAGAGATTGTGTCCTGTACTGTCACATGGCTTATGACTAATAGAGGCAGAGAAGCTTCTAGAGGTTTATAAGCTTCAATTATCAGAAGGGGTTAATTTGTTCTCCATTCTCTTTTTTCCATCTTCCATTTCCTCACAATGAGCATATACAAGTTTCTTCTTGTACTGCAGGATGTTTTATCAGAATGCTGAGTTGTCACTGAAGGCTTTACTGACTGGTGTATTTTCCTATAATACTGTTTCTGTAAGAAGGTTATTAATGAGAACAGAGGATGGCACAATATTAATTCATTTGCATTATAACAATGGGAATGAGAAAAGAAAATCACATTGTCTTCCCATTGTCTTGAAAATGCAATGGGTAGAAGGAGACCAAAAATAGCCTGAAATATCCCAAGACAATCTGATGAACAGAATGAGCAACAAGAAATCGTGCATTACACTTCATGCTGCTCTTAGAGCCAACAGTGGCAGTGTTGTGAAGAGGTGACACAGCAACCATTTGCTCTTAGGCTATGGTTATGTGACTGAGCGTGACTTATAGCAGCTTAGCAACTTATCTCTTCACAGCTGTGCTGCCTTTCTGGCCTTTTTTACATTCTTTTAGCTCCCTCTTTATGAGACAGGACGTGTTTAGACTCTCTGACAGCTGCACAGACCAGCCTATTTCGCCCCACAAGTAGAAGGAATCAGGAGCCAGCACCAAGTCCGACCTGACATTTCAGCTGATAAGGGGCACCTGCTTCAACAACTGAGATTTCCTTTCCATGGCTATCAGCAAAATCACAGCTAGTATAAAAAACTAGATTTGTTTAAATTTCTGCAATCACTGAAATAGCAGCAGAGATAAATCTACAAAGTGGCCTGCTGACACTTTAGTAACCCAAGCAGATAAATCTAGGTCTTGTAGCTATAGTCTGCAGTCTGTAGTGCCAGGTTTTCAGCTGTGCAGCTTGAGTGCATAGAAGGAGTGGAAAGGTATGGAAGCAGAAGCTACCTGACATGCCTGAGGGCTCTTTCAGGGAACTATAACTTAGGACACACTGTCTGCTACCTTAATGCAGAACCATGGAAGTCTGGTGTTTTATTTGATCTATAGTCTATGTAAGCCAGTAAAATAGGCTGTAGCATTCTATAAACTGTTGTATAACTTTAATTTTAAAGCTTTGGTTTTTCAGTCTAGAAAAGTGAATTTGTCTTATTAGTGTGCTTTCAATAAATGTTTTGGAAGGATTATCACTTTTTTAACATCACTACGTCTTTGCTCTGGATTTCATGATGCCTTGTTTTCTGAAGACTTTTTAATCTATCATATTTTTATTTTTAACAGTAGTTGCATGATAGAATTCTCATTATTTTTATTGTGTTTATAATTGTTCATCCTTCTCACACAGAGTTAATGATTAACTGGCTAGTACAGAGAACAGAATGGAAGAAATCAATATTAAATCAGAGGAGTAAAATAACCTGGGTAGCTCACAAAACCAGCGAAGGAAAGCAAACACTTAGATGACATGATGATGAATGCAGTTTAATGGCACAGAAAGAAGGCATGGCTTATAGCTCCTTGCCCCACACTCCTGTCTGCAGTGTTAAATGCTGTGGCATTGCCTCCTGAAACAGGAGCACAATGCTGTTGCTGCAGAGGATGCTGTTCTCATTGCTGGTCTGAAAGAGTCTTAGTAGTTTGAGAGCTGAAAACCAACAGCATCTCAAACTACTCAAAAGGAATGGTAATTCCTGCCCTGTGTGTGTCCTCAGACCAGACCAGCTCCTAAAATAGATCCAAGCAGTTGTGATTATGTTGATGTTATACTTGACCTCACACTCAAGAAACTGAAAGCACAAATGATCCAGGTTTGCACAAGTTAAATCACTTCTCTTTGTCATACTCTCCTGTCCCCAAATGAAGGACTGCATGGAGTACCACTACCAGCAGGCTATAAGAGTGCTGCATTATCTTGATATTTTCTCAATACTGGAAAAATTCACAAACTGGATGTATATAAGAAAAAAAGGTGGACTGAAATATGTCATCAATTAAAAATTTCCTCCTGTTCTATAACCAAAAAACAGCAATTCACACACACATCTCATTGTCCCAACAACTCAGACACAAAAGTATGCTGTCATAATAAAACAAAACCTATTTAAAAATATTTAAGATGCTCAAAGGTTAGCAGTGTCAGAGTGCATGAAAAGAGGTTATTTTTAAAAAGCTTTTAGATTTTCAATACAGAGAGAGTAATCATAGTAGGATAGGCGTTTTCAACAAAATATATCTATGACCAAGCCATTCCCATAGGGTTATCACTTGTGGCAAGATGCTGCATCACAGGTTTCAAGCTACTTTTTAACAATTTTGTCTTCTTGTGTCTATTGGTAAAGCAAAAAAGATCATAATGTTTTAGATTTTTAAGACTTCCTGTTATAGGTAGGCACAACTGCTTAAAATACAGTGCTGTAAACACGGATGTTCCAGTAATAGAAGTGGATTCCTCTTACAGAAAACTGCACTCCTTGATTTTCAAGATTGGAATGAGAACCAGGGCCTCTTTTGAGGAAAAGGAAACAAAATTGTTTAATTGCTTGGATATTTTTAAACTCAGACAAAGGAGTACTTTTTTTCTGTTAAACTTAACATTAGAGATGGGCCTCTTCAGTGGTATAAACAGAGGACTGTCCATAAATATTTCAGCAATATCAGACTGTGCAAGGCATTTTGGGCATCTGTTTTGGTTTAATCCCCGTTGGTGTCATGATATAAGCAACACATTCTTTCTAAAGAATACTGCCCTTAAACTTTTCAGATGCCACAGAACAAGAAAAAGCAGTCACACAGTTAGAGTAATAATTATCAGGAATGATGTGGTGGCTTATGTTTGCCCTTTTCAAAAAAATTTTGTTATCTCTACTTATCTCAAAAGTACCAAAATGACTTAGCAGTCTAGATCTGTTCAGTTCCACGGAGTCTCTGAAGTGTGTGCAGTCAGGATGCTGCTGCCCACTGCCAAGTACAGCAGATACAGATTTTGGTGCTCCAAGGGCTCATTGCCAACACAGAGAGGTGCTGTATTTTCTTAGTCCTACCTCACAGTCCTACCAACTCCCCGGGTTGTATGGATGTAGAAACTTTTTTATATAGGTCCTCACTGTAGAGCACGATTCTTCAGTATGTGACACTTTTATTCTAAGGCTTTTGCATAGAAGGAATTTTAAGTTATTTCCCTTCATGCATTAAATATGAGACTTGTGATTTTTGCTTCACGAAAATCCGAGAGACTCACGGAAGTTTTGACAATTCAGCTGTGTAATGTCTGTTCCTTATGTTTCTGTGAGTGCTTCCTACACCTTTAGCACTGAGGATGATTCACCACGGAACACAGCTGGAGTGAGAAAAACGGTTACAGCCGGGGGACAAAAAAAAGAATTAAAAATCAGCTTCTCACTCTGCCCAGCTGCAGGGCTGTTCTGTGCTCACATGGTGTGCACAACTACTTGGCAGGGCTTTTAACGTGGCGTGTGGCAGTGCTGGACATAACAGATCGTGGCACGCTGTCACATTAAAGCCAGTGACCTGTGTAACACGGGCTGTGCCAGGGACCTGAGCGCAGAGACAGCCTCTGCAGGGGTTTGGTCTGTGGTGTTGGAGGTCAGCTCTGATATGGAGCGGCCGTGTAAACTTTCTGGCTTGTTTAAAAAGGAGGTCTGTTGGTCCTTTCTTCTGGAGCTGCATTTAAGTTCAGAACCTGTCCTGGTCCTTGCCTGAGCTACACTTCAAACATTCCTTGGATTTGCTCAGCTTGACCCTGGCTCTCAGAGTTGACTTCCCAGACAGATCTTAGACTTGCTCCATTGCCATGGACTTCTCTGGTCATCTGGACTCTGGGCTGCCATTCCCAGCCTGTGCCACTCACCCCACGGAGGTCTTGCTGTGTGAGGCCACTGCCCTGCTGACAAAGGGACCACATCCCCATCCCTTGCTGCTGCCTGTCGGTCTGCTCCCTTCCATGTGCTGCTCACAGCTGCAAAGAAAAAATATGAAAAAGAAAAAAAAAAAGGAAGGAAAATCTTTAAAAATTGCATACTGCACCATCTGTGTTTGAAATAACAGGGACCTGAAATCAGGATCGAGATCCCACAGTTCAATACTATTTAGTTAATGTAGAAAATGACTGCATAAAAATTTAAAATACTCTCCCATGCTGACTTCTTAGCTAATGCTCAAAGGTCATGGTTTGAGATAAAAAGATACTTTCTGGAAAATGTCTCTAAATTATCAGGAGCAGCTAAAAATGTTATATATATATTTAAGCTTTTCATTAAACCTTTTCTTCACTAAGAGTGACTTTGACTTTTCCTCTGTATCTTTAAAGTATTAATGACATATCAGAAGTCTTGCCATGAAGTGATAAAATGAACACTTTGAAGCATTTCCAAATCAACACTGACTTAGAAGGTGAAAGCTGAATTTCTGTTCCAAATCTGTTCCAGCATTTCTCCCCACAAAAATCAGAAGGAAGATTAAGACGAGCAGTACAGTATTAGTGAGCACATATGCAAATATTAAATTTTGCTCAATAACAAGCACTCATATATTTTATGTATTTATTTGTGCTTTTTAAATGTAAAATTTAGCATTTGTATATAAAAGATTGCACTTGTATAATTGACTTTGTTATAACTATTTGTCCCATCCTGTACTTGATTCTGAGGATGAGAGTTTGTTTGCCAAGATCAAAGAGAGAACTTGTTATCACCTCTGACTATAGAAGAAAATTATGGAAAAATAAATCTCTGTCTGTCAGACGGTTATTTTAGGTTAATCTAGATTCTCCACAGACACTTTGAATTATTCTCATATATTTTGTGTTAACATTTATATTCTATTTTTGCTATTATTATTTCATTGCTATTATTATTAGCAATGAATGCAACTCAGTGAAAAAAATGCAGTCACATCAATCTGAAAAATTGATGGTTTAAAATCTGTTCTGAAAGGCACCTCTAGCAGAGATAGACAGTTGCGCTAGACCACATATGGTACATAAACTAATTAAAATATTAATTCAAAATAGTAAAATTCAACAAATAAATTATTCCAAAGATAAGAAACATCACAATTAATTATATTTGTGGCTTTAATATGATTCTTTAACATATAAACATTCTTTAGAACGTGAAACAAAAAGAAATTATACCTCTTTCAATAGGATCCTTGCCTTATTCAGGGCACCAAATGAAGAATAAGTTTTTCAGTATTTTGCTTGTGCTAGTTGTTCCTTATGCTTTACTACAGTACTATTGTTGTACTATTTGAACACATCTCCAACAGAAAAATGTTTCATTTCTTTGGTAGTTTAGTATCTGAGTGCATAATAAATGCTAAATGATTCATTTCACCAAGACTTGCCCCGAAAGGTAGATGGATTGTTCCACTGGTCAAGAAATCCCCATCTATTCCATTTTTAGGAATACAAGAAAATGTCCCCAACACTGGGGATTTGATGAGCTGGCAAGTAGGCCTTGTTCAAGGGTCAGATAAGGTGTCTGTAAAGCACAGAATAGCTTCCCCTATTTTACTAGATGGCAGACTGCTCTTCTCTGTCACTCACCAAGGGAAATGACTAACTCAGCAAAAGGGAACAATCTGCTCATTAATGTAATGAGGAAGTCAGCACAGCTTCTTAACACTTCTTTTTTCATAATTTTTTTTTGGTTTTTCCTACCTTGACCTGGATGGAGAAGCTTCAAATACTTGCTTTGCAAAATTAATCTGGCCCAGTTAAGTTCATCCAGGCACAGAAATAAGTGAACTGAGAAATAAGTTTGTCACTATGATCAGTGGAGCAGTGATTTCCAATTCCAGGATTAACTATGCCTCCCTGCAGTTGGTACGGAGGGAAGAGACTCTGTCTGTCTGACAAGGAGCTTGGCATCTTCAGGAGCTTGAACTAAGATGGATTCTCTTCCAATTGCTGAGAGAGATGGTAATGAATGTTTATGCTTTATTGCAGCATTACTGGAGGATTTGAAAAGGAATCTTTTGACCCAAAGATCCTCTAGGACAAGAGCCCTGAACAGAGCATTATACACCAAAAAGGTGTACCTCTATACCTAAGACATACATTTTCTTTCAAGTTTTATTTTTTTTCTCTCTGTAACAGATGGATTTTACTTTTTTCCTTCCCACAAGAGTACCTTCATTTGGATACTTGAATTTGGAGCACTTCCAGGCCTGAGATTCAGATACTCAACCCTTTGAATGGTAAAGAGGAAAAGGAGGAAGAAGCATGGCATAGGCAGCATCTTTCCATGATCCAGAGGCTCTTTGAGAGATGATCAGAGGAAGCTCAGATGTTCTGCAGAACATGTGTATCCTCCTCTGCAAGGCATGGAGCTGCACATGGAGTGGAACAGTTTTTCTTCATTCAGGGCATCTGTGGTCTTCATACCAAGTGACATCCTTGCCTGTGGATTTTAGCATTCCCACTCATTAATAACAACTCCACGTAGCTGTGCCTCAGCTGCTGCACACTATGGATCACAGCACAGCCAGGGTTTGGAACAGATATCCCACCTTCCACCTTAATTCTGAGCAAAGGCATCGACACTGTTCAGTTGATTTTCACTAGTTCATTACCAAGCTTCTAGGACTCTTTCTAGCTTCTGGTGTTTGATAGCAGTTCTAAAATAAATTTCAAAAAGACTGCCAGGACATTGATCATGGTGAAGCTTCCTTTTATGGAACAGTAGCTTCCAAGATATTTTGAAAAAAATGGAATGGAGTATAGACTAACCCGATATTTTACATCCAATTTATAACTTTCAATGCACAGGGTGTTGGGATTTTTTTAATTAAAAAGAAAATTAAATCACCATTTATCATAGTCTCCTCCACACAGAAGATACAACCTAATGTTTTCATAGATTAATTAAAACTACTGACAGTTCTGTTCATTGGTTTGCTTTTTGTTTAATGGTTGATAAGAGTAATACATTTCTGGAGTAATGCATAGGAATTAATTTTTTTTTTTCAGATACGCTGTGGAAAATTATTAAGACCCCTCTGTACAAATATATATATTCAAGTATTTTATATAACTGTATATAAAACTATATTTATACATTTATTTATATATTTATATATATAATAATATTACTCTGTAGACATATTTCCTTGAATAATCTCCCTCAAATGTTTACTTACACATAATGCCTGTGTTACCATACCAATAATGGGAGAAAGGAATAAAGCCTAATAAAAACAAGTGATGCACAATACAATTGCTTACCACACACTGACCCCTTCTTCTAAATTAGGTTGGTTTCATCAACATTGTTACCTCTTTGCTTTCCTAAAATACACAACAAATGTCAATTCATCAGTTTCATTTTCATGTCTCTTAAGGATTTTTGGGTGGACGCCAACCAATCCTGGAAATTTGATTTTCCTTGCAGCCATTTCTTCCAAAAGCTCAAGAAAGCAAAGTGGAACGAGAGATACTGATGTCTGCTCTCTGGTATCCAGGGGTAGCACACATGGGAATGGTTCAACACTGCACCAAGAGAGATTCAGACTTGACATTAGGAAGCATTTCTTTACAGAGAGGGTGACCAAAGACTGTAACAGGCTTTCTAGAGCAGTGGTCAAGGAGTGGTCAATGCCCCAAGCTTGCCGGTGTTCAACAGTCAAATGGATAGTGCCATTAAAAACACGCTTTAACTTTTGTGCAACCCTGAACTGGTCAGGCTTCTGGACAAGATGATTGTGGTAGCTCCCTTGCAACTGAAATAGTCTATTCTATTCTATTCCATTCTATTCCATTCCATTCCATTCCATTCCATTCCATTCCATTCCATTCCATTCCATTCCATTCTATTCTATTCTATTCTATTCTATTCTATTCTATTCTATTCTATTCTATTCTATTCTATTCTATTCTATTCTATTCCATTCCATTCCATTCCATTCTATTCTATTCTAATTGGAACAGTTGTTCATCTCATTCTCTAAGGAATATTGCTAACCTTGTTTAGGAAAATATCTAGCCCGTGCTTAGTGAACATCACATAAAATTAATTTGATTTAGATGTTTTTCTTTTCCTCCTTGATTTTTTTTTATGGCATCACCTATCAGCCTTGTAAATTCTCTATCAGGTTTCCTTCTTCTGATGTATTTGAAAATTTTCATTATTAGTTTTCATGCCTCCAGCAAGTTTTTCCCTAAAATATTTTTCTTTTTTTTTTTCCTTCTATTCTAGCTTCCCTCATTGCAGTTTTATATCTAACTTGACATTTTATCCTCTTCTATGCCTTTGTTTTACAAAGTGTCCCTTTTTGGAAAGTTGCTGTTACTTATTTTCTTTGCTGTTTTGGCTTGAGGGGTTTTTGTGTGTGTGTGTGTGTGTGTGTGTGTGTGTGTGTGTGTGTGTTTCTCATGCATTTTGTCTTACCTTCTTATTAGTGGCATATTTTTAAATTTAAGCATCAATTAAGACTTTTTAAACCAATCCTTGCTTGGAAGTATTTTGTCCTGTCAGCAGTTCATTTTATCTTGTTCTGACTTTCTTCGTCCCATATGTACAGATTCCACCTTTAAAGAAAGGTTGTCAGGTTCCACTGCTGTATGTCCCCCATAACTCAAAAATGAAATTGCTGATGTGTTATTGCCACTTCAGTCCTCTGTCCTGAATTAGGATATTACTGATAGAAAAATTATTTGTTCTCCCGTGTATGTTGTAATTACTCCAACACATGGTAGCAGTTTTAAACTGCAGCTTATACACCATGTTCCCCATGTTCACTGACTGAGGAGGGCGCACTGAAGATTTACACAATTCTTGTTTTACTTCATAATTATATTTTCATTATTTTCACAGCATAGTTCTCCTTTTATATTCCAGTCCTTGTATAACTCTACTATTACGTTTTTCCTAATTCAAGCAGGAATTTCAATCTATGAAGACTATGCGACATAATGTGACAGCAAAGGCTTGACTATTTTTTTAACACAATCCCCCTTCCTTTTCACAAGTGCAGTACACTCTCATTCCAAAATAATTGGACTACAATAACAGATAGCATAATGATTATTTTCTTTCTATCAAGTTTCCAACTGGCATATTAAATATATATTTGTCTTATAAAAGTATATTATTCATCATAAATATATATTATTCAAAACTGGGTATTTTCATCTTTCAGGATTTTTAAAAAATATAATTACACAGAAGTGTTACATAAAAACTAATTTCATGTAAAACTACCAGTACAGATAGTCTAAATCCAGCTGCTTAATTTTATTTCCCTATTTAACAGAATTTTATACTTTTAGCATTTATTTCCCTGCTTGTCTACATTTTGTACATTTTTGTTACATCCTTTTCTTTTTAATAATCCCCTTAAGGAATGGGTTATCTCAAATTTTTTTTCTTTTTTTTTTCTTTTTTTTTTTTTATTGATGCTCAGTTCTAAAACTTCTTTAAAACGCTTAAGTGCCAGACAACTGGACGTATTTTTTCTTCACATTCCATATTTCTTGAAGAGCTTGCACTTCTTTTTTGTTGAATTTAAACAATTTCTCTTTATGTGAGAGGATTCCATCTCCCTGACTGCCAGCCTGTCTGTATATCCCTGTGCTTATAATCAGAAATATTTCAAAGAACACTGTCCAAGAAATTGTGATCCAAAGCCTCCAGACAAAAGTCTACATCTGCCATCAAGAACCTGTCTGGTATCTGCATGAACTTCCAATCACCAGCCCCTCTAGAGCACATTTTCAAAGGCTGCTTCACTATCTTGTGACTGCTTTGCATTCAATGGACTCTAGAATCAGAATTCCCCTCTGAATATGTTTTTTAACTTATAGACCAGCTCTCCATCCTGTCTTTTGTTAATCTTGAGCCTCTCAAGCACAGATCTGATAGAGGCAGCAGGAACACAGCCATAGCTTATTCTTTGACACCTTTATTTCACAGTTCTCCATCTTCATATGAATGCCAGCTGGGCCCTTGCCTTCCTTCCCACAATTCATGCTTCACATTTTATGCACTGCAAAATGCATCTTTATGTATACATTTGTGTAAGTTGTGAGAGTGGAGAGTAAACAGTACTTAATGTGAAAGCCCCTGTGGATTCCAGCTGTTCCTGGAGTTTGTCAGCTGCAAGTACCCTAGGAACAGACTGTAAATAATTGTAAGACAATAAATTATTTCACTGCGGAGGTGAGATGTCTGCAAGTCAGTTGACAGAGGTGAAAGATTTTGGTGTAGGCTGTGTAAGAACCAGAGCAGAGCACCTTGCATTTTGGTAAGAGGAGATGAAAACAAGCAGATCAAGTGTCCCATTTTGTGGATTTTCTGCTGTTGGGGGAAAGGCAGACCTGTATCCTGTTATTGAGCCTAGAATTGTGGTAATTTGCATTTTAAATATATAAAGTTCTATTCCTGAACCTTTCAGTTCTGGTCTTCCAGTTCAGTTCTTTCAGTTCAGTTCTTCCTCTACTTACAGTCCAAGCTGGAGACACATTCCTTTGTGTTTAATTGCAAATAAATTTTGACTATTCCTGACAGATATAAATATGGCTTTGAAGTATTTGTAAGACAAAGAGTTATTTGAAAGCTGTTCAATCTGATTCTTATTCACGTTTGTTACATTTTAGCTGTACCAATAGAGTCTAAAGGGGCCATATATCAGAAGGTTTTCTGAATTCTTAGTTTCTGGACTTAACTTTACCCAAGTGTTGGAGCTTTTCCATCTATTTATGAAGGTATTTATGGTGCTCACTTAATGCAGCCATGAGAGCAGCCAGGCCCGTTCATGCAAGTGTTAGATACTTCTAATTTAGAGAAGTTATAACTTCTTAGGCTTAGTTTGTACTGTAGAGAACACCACATAGGTCCTGGTTATCAGAATCAGGACCAGAATAAATGGATTCCCCACTCTAGTCTTTATGAAGTGCTTACATTTATGTAAACATATATATTCTACACCACTATTTGCTAGTAGGTGCATTTTGTATGTATATTGCATATGTTCATGTGACTACAAATCCTCAGATATGTCCCTAACTCATAAACAGAGGACAACACAATTGAAATTATTCTGGAAATCAAATAACTCTCGAACAAATGTGTGATTTTACTTAAAAAATGTTTCTGATGCAAATGAATATGTAAAATGGTAATAGATCCTTTTTACAATTGGAAATCCATCTTACGTGTAATCTCATCCTGTTTTTTTTTCTGTTCCTACTATACTTTTCCCCTCCTGTACCTCTTGCCCAACTGCATCTGTTTATGAATTTGTAAGGTCCCCCTTATAAGCCCAAAAAAAGCCCTGTTCAGACACAGTTGAGAATGGTACTCAGAAAGTAATGAGAGGCCTGGGCTAGTGTAGTTAGATGGCAAAAATAACTCAAGATGAGAATATGGTTATTGAATGAAATGGGGTCAAAATTCAATTCTCCTAAAAGTGGTACACTTGATAAATTCTGCTGTTCATTTGCCCCCTCTTTCTGATGTATGTAGCTGGTGAGAGTGTGCTATGTGTTACAGCTGTCCTGGTCTGCAATGTCAGGCAACAAAAGTGTAATTATTTGTTCTTTTCAAGAAGCAAGACATATGTTACTTATTTGCTGAGCAGCAAAATTGCATCTTCACCATCATCTAAGGTATTTGTAAAGGAACTGATCTGTGCTTCAGGAATGAGAAGTTGGAGAAGCTACACAGTAAACAAATTATCTCTGAATGTGTTTGTCCAGATCTCTTTTCTGTATAGTTTAATAGATATTTAAATGTTTGTTGTTTTATTTTAACCATGTAATCTAATTGAAAACCAAATGATGTGTGCGTGTAACCTATTAGCACGCAGCAAAACTTGATAAAGACATTTTAGGCATATGAGGTAGATTTCAGAACCCCCAATGTGTTTTTCCAAAACCAATTCACACATGTACTGTGTCCAATTTGTGTCTGGACACAGTACATGTCCAGACACTTTGCTGTGTAAATCTAATCCACTGCTGATATTTCTTTTTTAATAATGTTAACCATGCCAAGTGTGCTAATACATTGGTTTCAAATTCCTCAAGATAAATCTCTGATCTGAAGAAGAATCTCTCGCTGCTAAGAAGAAAGTCTGTAGCTGGTTTCTGTGAAGTGCCTAGCATGGTGTTTGCTTCTAAATGACATTTTTAAATACAATCATTTTAAAGAAAAATCTTCACTGCAGAAATAAAGGGAACTCAAAAGACTGCTGATGCAAGAAAAGCCACTTTGAGATAGTAACAGATTTGAGTCATAGCAGTCATAGCAGAAATCTTCTAGCATAAAATCCTCATTTTCTGGGAACAGAATGCAGGTTTTCATTCAGAAAACCCAAATTATATACTCTTTTTGCAGATAACTTGAAAATACTTTAAAATGATGACATAAGCAAAAACAGCAGGACTAGGAAAATGTCAAGGTACTAACAGAAACAGCAGAAGTTGTCTACAGGCAGACTACCATGTGTAGTAATCATCTGTTAATTCAGTAGTCCCTGGAAGTTAATATATAATTACAACATTTTTTCTGTACTTTCATTAGAACGGAGCAATCTTGGTATCCCCAAGTCCTTCTCCGCAGAGCTGCTCTCAACCCAGCTGTGCCCCAGACTGTCCTGATACTGGGGTCTGCCCTGGCCCCAGTGCAGCTCCTTGGACTTGGCCTTGAACTCCATGAGTCTCCCATGAGCCCACTCCAGGTCCCTCTGGGTGGCATCCCGGCCCTCCAGCAAATCAACTGCACTGCTCGGTTTGGTGTCCCTCTCATGCTGGGGGTGCATTCAGTCTCACTGTCTGTCCTTAATGAAGATGTTGAAAGGTACCAGTCCCAGGCCCCTGAGGGAGGCATTTTTTGCTGATCACCATTAGGACACTGAGCCATTGACTGCAACTCTTTGGATGCAAAAATCCATTCCTTCAGGAACTCCCCCAGGAGAACATGAATCTGTGTGTGGGTTTACAACGGAGAGAGTTGTGTGGGGGAGGGCCACTGGCATGATGAAAAGCACCATCCCACCTTGCAGGATCTGTCTCTTATTGTTCACAAAGACCAGCCTGTAACCTCTGGTGTTGATTGTTTACCCCTTCTTTCTTGTGTAGACCAGAGTCTTGCCATTACACACCCAAAAACTCTCCTCCTCCCCTTCAAGGAGTGCAAACTTGGTAGAAGCAAAGCACCCTGTGATTGTTCTGAGTCATTAACATTTAGGTCTCTCACAATAACCAGCTCTTGCTGGAAGAAACACAATAGTTTGTCTCCAAAGAAATAAAGAAGCATCTTTAATTCTATTGTAAAGTATCTACTGATTTCAAATTAATCAGGTTGGTTTTACTTATTTCAGGTAAAACTCTAGCATGTTTTAAAGGAAGACACACCATCTGTGCTGCATAAATCACTGCCTTGACTATGCCCTTAATTATTCAGACCTTGGTCTCTTTGCCTGCCTAGACCTCGTGCGAGGGAACAGCCTTTATTATGCTGATGGCAGGAAGGTTCAGTTTCAGGTAAGAAGAGATTTCCCACAGCATGGCTTTTGTTTATGGCTACAAAAATAGAATAATTGCTTCATTTGATATGTTGCTTTAATGTGGTTTGCACGCACCAATTCTTATGTGGAAGATGGACTGAATATGAGACAAGAAAGAGATCACTCTGTTTTTCATCTCTCCTGCCTTTGAAAGTTTTTTATAGCCTTATGTCTAGCGAAAGGGAAGCAAGCCCACTTCCCCTACTGCCTGAATAGAATGACTAAATATGATTTTTCTGCAGCCTTTGAAAGTGTAGCCCATGTTCATACTCAGCTCCCACCAAGCTAATAGATTGATATATTCTCTTTTCTTGTGGCCTTTGTGGAATTGCAGTGTTCATGGCCCTCTGTGCAGTTGCTTTGCCACTGAAAGCTCTGTGGAGCATATGGCATCTGCTGACCAAATTTTTCCTTCTTTTTTTTTTTTTTTTTTTTTTTTTTTTTTTTTTTTTTTTTTTTTTTTTTTTAAACAACAAAAATATGTTTCTACTTTTCGGGAGCATATTCTCTTCATAACTAAAAAATTCTCCACATTTCATAACCTAGGCATAAGAATATAACCCAGGCATAGGAACTAAGATAAAAAAAATCACAATTCAAGGTCTTTTATAAAAGCTTCTGTGGGTGAACAGTTTTTATATCATTATAGACACTAACCCGATACCAATATAAATAACTCACAGCCGAATATTCATCTGCCAGCTCATAGTTGCCTGTGCCAAGTGCAACATATAATGAAATTTAGAAAACAATGCCACGGAAGTGTGGAAAACAGTCGAAAAGCCAGAGCACAGGACAGACACTGTAACTTTCTAGGCTGGGAGAGTAATATTTTTATATACTGCAGGTTAAATGTTGGTTTGTTTTTTTTTTCATGTGCACACTCTTAAAAGGTTAGTGCACATTAAAAAAAAGCTATAGTTTTCAGATGATAAAAAAAATCCCATCTCTGGTCTTTTCCAAGATGATTAAAGGGCAGAAAGATAGAAAGGCAGATACCATTTGAAAGTTATATTTCAGGTTTATGAATTTTATTTTCACAATAATTTGGTGTAAAAGTGAGTTAAAACTTAATTTCCCAGTTTCTAAGCAAATCCAAATAATAATGGTTTCCTAAAATTAGTCTCTGATGAAACATGACCTCTGAGAGATGAGTACATTAAAAAAAAAAAAAAAAATCTCTGAACAAAACCATTCCCCAATATGTATCTTCTTTTTGAAATCTGTCAATGCAACCCTCCCCAGTGACTTTGTTTACTAGTTCTCTAAGGCAAAATTGCTGAGAAGTAGTTACCATATTTTCGTATATATTGATAGCTCTGATGCTTTGGAGTATTGTTTTTGAGACAAAAATCAGCCTGAAATACTTTTTCTGATTAACTGAAAACATCGTGGTGGAGTTAACCTGATGAATCCTCTCATCCTAATGAGCATGTCTTAAAAGGATAGATCACAGTCTAAAAATTTGTATTTCTTTTCACCAACAACTAAAAGGGAAAAAAAAATCCAAAACATAAACATAAAAACAATCAAAATCTAATACCTTCTCCCCACCACCAAAGAAACCCCAAACAACCAAAACCAAAACTAAACAAAAAACCAAAGAAGCCTGAAAAAGTGCATGCTCTTGTGCTTTAAATATTAATATGGGCTGTACCCTGGACTTAGTCTGACAAGACCATGAATGGGCTTCACTGTAAAAAGGATTTATATTCCTTGACAGACTTGCTAACCTCTGATTTTTCATTCTGACCTCTCTTCATTTGATAGACAGGTGTCTGCTTAGGAAGGTGGGAACATTCCTTAGAACAGAGAATGTGAATCCCCTTCCCTCCGAATTATTGTAACTTTAGAATCAAGGGCTCTCAGGCAAAGGTATGGGAAAAGGAATAAGAGTTTTTTACTAGTATCTATAACGAGGCAAACAATCAGTAACACAGAAACAGTAAACAAGGTAAAAAACAGTAAACAAAACCAAAAAACTCAGTGGCAAATGTCCCTGGTCTGTCAGGCACTTTCCCGTTTGGTGCAGTCACGGTCACGGCCAGCAGGGGCGCTGTTGGGCTCCTAGACCAGCAGGGTAGGTGCGATGACTCCCGGGAAGCTGCAGATGGCGCTGTGCCGCGAGGTTGGATCTGTGTCGCGTGTAATGGCAGACGAGCTGGACCAGGGTGGAGCACAGATGGACAGGGGCGCAGCAGAGAGCTTAGAGCTGGGAGATGGAGCAGCCGGGTCAGCCCACCGGGGCCAGCCAGCAGAGGAGGCAGCAGGAAACTCCGCAGTTGGGGCAGGCAGGGTGCAGGTGGTGGCAGGCAGGGGTCCCGCTCTGCTGCAGCGCAGCTGGCAGATGCACCCTCCCGGAGGGGACGAGAGGACCGGAGTCCCGTGCCCTTCCCCCCAAAGCAAGAACTCACCCAGCAGGCAGAGGAAAACTAGTGCAGAGCCAGGCTTCCCCTTTCCTGCAGTCCCAGCCAAAAAACAGAGAGCTGTTTTCTTCCAGTGTTCTCTCCTCTGAGACTTGCGAGTGAGTGTCCTGTTATCAAATCTTGTAATCTCTTGTTCCCCTGCCGCCCAGCCAAGAAGTCTTTGTCTCTTTTGTGAGAGTAAATGGCCCCTAAATACCGATCATTACTTGCCTAGCAACAGAATGGTAAAAATTCCACTTCCCCCCCCCAACCTCCAACATGACCCTTTTCCAGAAGTTTCCAGTCTATAACAGGGGTGACAGAGGAGGTTGTGTTTGACAAGAAAACCAGAGACCAAAGCTGCCTGCCTGAAAAAAAAATCAATTATTACAAAGATTCCCTTACTCCCTGCTTTTGGAGGACAAACTGGGGTCCCCTGTTGATTTAGCTTGCCTGTTCACCTGGCACCTCTGCACTGCTGCAGCACCGTACTGCACTGTGGCATGGGGAGTTTTGGCCACAGGCCTTTTCTTCTCCTGTAAACAAGAGATTAAGGGATGCAAAACTGTGTTTTCATCCCTCTGGTGGCTGCTGTGAAGCTAAGCCAATTTCAAACATAAAAAGCTCTATCAAGTGTTAATTTTTTTTAATGATTGAAAAGTAATATTTTATCAACTAAAACATTTAAGCAGAGGAAAATACAGTAAATTAAATACTAGTGATCTGTATGCTTGAGTTAAAGCTACAGGTGGAATATTTCCATTACCTTATTATGACAAGGTCCACAGTGCATTCAAGTTCTGATTAACAGCACTTTTTAGTACACCTAGCAAATTAAAATGCAGAAAACACTCATGGTGCATTCATCATACCCACTGGTCTGCAAATTTCATCTTTTGTTATTGGGAAAGGGAGAAGACAGTGAGTTACACCTGTTGTCGTTTATGATGATAATTATGATTATTGACATTATTACGTGCCTTCACTGACAGGCTTGAAGCCCAGGTTGATGGGACTTGGCAAATGTGATTCTTCAGAGAGAAAAAAATCATCATAGGCTATGTCTATGCTGGAAATGTTGAAACTCAGATTGACTAGAGATATTATGAGAGTTTATCATTTATATATTTCAAATGCAGCCACATTAAATATAACCCTAGACTGTTCTTAAAACATATTTTTCCAAAGATGTGCAAAACACTTTCAAATACATGAAATTCTGCTGTTGAATTACCTGACATTGCAAGTAAAGAGATGTTTTGTTTCAATGGAGTTTTCTGTGCATTGCCATTGGGGAAATCTACTGAAACAAGTAATCCACAATGGCTCTTTAGCCCACAGATGTCCCGAAACAGGACTTGTGCCTCACCAAACCATTCATTGATCCAGGCTTCTCCTCCTGCAACTAAGTCTGCTCTTTCTAGATAGAGATGAAAACCTCAAGAAATCTAGGAATTAGGCAGATAAGGGTTCCATGCTTCAAGTTTGTTCAGCTGTGCTCTGTCCTGCACCTCTCACTTCAGTAAATTATGAGCACAGGTACACAAATGGTTAACAAAGTATTTCCTGGTTCAACATTACACGAGAGCCACATCTCAAATGAGCAAATTTTTTTTTGTGACATGTGATTACAGTAATGGATTAGGTTGATGTTTGGCAAATTTGTTCTTCAGTGTGTGCATCACTGTCGAAAGATGATTAACTCCTAGTGACTAGAGGTAGCTCTGCCATCTTTGTTTCTAGTGCTAGTCAGACAAGTTATTTCCTCAAAAAATTAAATTAATAAAAAAACCCAAAACCCTCATTGCTAGTATAAAAAATAAATATCACCCAAAGGGAAAACTTACCAATCATGCCTTCATTTACGATAAATACTCATGTCAGCTGGACATGAATTCTCCATTAAAAACAGTAATTTGGTGAAGTGAACAGGATTCTAGGACTGATAGGAATTGCAGGCATCCTGCTAAGTTACAACTGTAGAAAAGCTCACTTTCAGTGCCTCTTATCTGGACAGTGCAGCTTTCAAAGACATTTGTGCCTTCTGGACTCAGAGACATAAAGTTGCATAAATAACTCCAGCCTCAGTGCTCCAAGGTAGAATAAAGAGATTACTGGACTTTTTGAAGAGGGAAAGTGACTGACTGACATTTAGGAGAAAACTGATTTTTTTCCCCTGTCAGGGTTGAGCCCCAGCCAGCAGCCAAGCCCCACACAGGCACTCACTCCCCCACCAGCAGGATCAGGGACAGAACTGGAAAGGTAAAAGAGAGAAAACTTGTGGGTTGAGATAAAGACAGTTTAATAGAGCAAGAAAAAGCCATGCGCACAAGCAAAGAAAAACAAGGAATTAATTCCCTGCTTCTCATGGGCAGGCAGGTGTTCAGCCATACCCAGGAAAGGAGGGCCCCATCAGGCATAATGGTGACCTGGGAAGACAAACACTATCACTCCAAATACTCCCCCAAACTCCTTCTTCCCCTCTGTTTATATAATGACCGTGATATCATACGGTCTGGAATATTCATTTGGGTCACCTATTCCAGCTGTGTCTCCTCCCAACCTCCCAGACATCCCCAGCTCCCTCGCCAGCCTGGCTGTAAGAAAAGCGAAAAAAAGGTCTTGGCTCCGTGTAAGCCCTGCTCAGCAATATAAAAACCCCTCTTCATATTTTCAACCTTGTGTTCAGCACAAATCCAAAACATTGCCCCAATAGCAGCCACTGTGAAGAGAATTAACTGTACACCATGCCAAACCAGCGTACCCTCAAAAATTATGAGAAAATATAAGAACAAGAGGAACTTTACAACTGTGCAAATTATGTTCAATCAAGCACTTCTTCAAATATGACTGCTGCCTCTGCTATTTAGGTACCTGAATAATTCCCCTTCAGGGCAATTTTTTTCCTCGATTGTCTACATGAAGACATCTGTTTCATGCTACAGAGCAGTGATGTATATCCTAAAGGCCTATTTTGAGATCTACAAGCCAGGAATTTCACAGCACGTTAGCACTCTCTTGCCCTGATGTCCCAGGGGGATCTGAGAGCACAGGAGTTTGTACAAAGTGACAATAAACTCATGGACAACAAGAGCAAGAACAAAGCAAAGGAAGTGTTCAGTCCAAGTGGTCTGGCTTTTCCTTCATCACAAAACAGGGTAGAGTCCAAAGCTTTTTCCAAATTGTTGTGTCTCAGTGAGTTTCCATCAGTTAGAATTTTTGGGCTTAAGTGACCATGTTCCACTCTCAAAATACATTCATGCAGCAGATAGACTAAATCTACTCCTTACCCTGTACCACATTTCCCATTTGGCAACTCTACATAAACATTTTTCTGTCCAGATCTGTGGCCTCTGCTCATGAAATACATGGTGAAGGACATCTGTAATTAACAATGTGTGATTAGTGTGCTGCAGATAATCATACCGTCTGGGCAAAATAAATTATAAGAAATAATACAGATAATTTCAGCCAAATATGGTTCTTAATTATATTTATAATTTGACCACTTCATGCACATACAAAATACATCAAACTCATAATGAAAAGAAGCAGACAATGCCCCCCAAATATACAAAGAAGCATTTTAAATAACATTGTGTTAAATGCACATTTGTGCATATCCTTCCAAAATACGTTGTCACTCTTTCTCTTCTTCCTTAGATGTCAGAGCACTCTTTGAACAAGACCTTGTAGTTCTGAATTCTCACAGGCATTGCAACCATGAGAGGAGCAAGGTGTAAGCTAAAAATTTAAATTTTAAAAGGCAAATAAAGAGGTAATGCAATTCTCCACATGTAAACACTAAAGGGATGGGTAGCTAAAAATACACTGTCATATCAAATCAGGAATCCTGATTTCCATATCACATGATTTCCACCTGAAATCTCAGACAATGAGACACAAAGTTATATTTGTTCCATGAGGCTGAGATGCTATAATTCCTTTCTAATAGCTCATTAATGATACATTTAGCACTAAATACTTGCAAATGAATGAAAAAGTAAAAAATAACTCCCATTGCTCTTTAAAAGAAGTGGACTACATCATTCATCAGAAAAGGATTTTAGTAGTGTTTTAAAAATTTTCCACCAAGGGTGTCAGTGAGGTTTGTATAGATTAAGTATAGATCAGGGATTCTCATTCTGTGTGTGTTCTCTGCCACGACCTTCAGTGCTGGCACTTTCCATACACATTTTAGTAAACATACAGGAGATCCTAAATGCAATTAAATTCCATCAAACTGTCACAGAAACACGAATTTCTCCAGTCTCCTCTATCAGATCAAAGCTAGCCACTGCATGAATTCATGCAAAGATGTGCAGAGTGTCTGGTCCTGTCTTTGAGGAGATATTGCAGCTAAAGGAAGTGCAAACCCTCAGATCCATTAATTCCCTTAACAGGCTGATAGAGATTTATCTGCTGCTGTACCCACACCAGGTGAAACCCTGTTTTGCTCACGCTCTGGTTGCTGACAGTGTGCCATGAGCTCTTTCCAAACACCAGGACAGTCCCTGCTCCCAGAGGAGCACAGCAAAGATCTCTGGTGCTGCCAGCAGCTGTGAGCTCCTCTCACACACAGCCTGCTTGGAAAACCCTGGGCTAGCATTCATTGCTGCATTTGTTAACAGAGCAAACCACAAATCTCTGTTACCCAGGCTGTTAACTCCTACTCTTCCCTGATTAGAAGTTGAAGCTCAACATGAAACTCTTTGTAGCTGATGAATCCCTTGTATATTTTCTTGATGGCATAAAAATCTGGATCAGCTTGGGTATTTCCCCTATCAGCATCATGTTCTTATTCTAGGAGTTAACTCATTTGTGACTCATTTGTGTTTATGTTTAACTTGTGTTAAACTTTTCTTTTTTTTTTTTTGTTTTCAATTTTAAAAAATCCAAAATCCAATTCATATTCAAAATCCATTCCATATCCAATTCATATAAACCTTAAATTTCTCAGGTAATGAAATGATAGTTTTTCTGCATTTTCTGTATCTGGTTTCTTGTATTTAAAGATAGATATGCATACTTTTTTTTTGTTTTTTGTTTTTTGTTTTTTGTTTTACTTATGTCTTGAAGGATTGTAAGTGATTTAGTTCTTCTGATTTCCTTTCCTGGTATCAATCACAAGAGCCAAAAAGTGGCCCTTTCGACCCGAGTTCACACATCAGAAAAATATTTATGTGGAGCAGATCCTGAAACTATAGAAACACAGCTGCATGATGCTGTTTTTGTTTCTAATTTTCATCCTAACTTTTTACGACTGCATTTTACCCCAAAAGCACGTTAACAACATAAAGCATTGCTTATTTTAAATGCTGCCTTTCCAGTAAAAATTACTTCCAACTCTGCCTTCTAAATCTGTGGGTTTAGCACCTGGAGACTAAAGGTGTCTGCTGAAAGCAAACCAGCTGTGGATCTCGGTAATACTTCCTTGCTCATAAGTATTTCTTCAGAAAAGTAATTTAAATATCGGGTTTCTCTTTCTTTTGCCACAAGAGGGCGATCCTTTAATTCACGTCACCACAAAGGCAATGTACAGATACAAGATGGACTCGTTTTCTATCTAAACCATTATTTCAACTTCTTATGTAGATAAATTGATGAATTTCATTCTGTCTGTGTTCTCAGCATGCATGTGACTTACATCAAGTTACTAGGCAATATTATTTAGCTGTGGGAGCACACTGCTGATACTGAAAAAAATCGTGGGAAGTAAATAGGATTTCCCTTCGTTATCTTTAGAAATAGCAGTACACTGTATTAACACAACTCATTGTTCTTAGTGATAAACTCCGACAGGTCACAATCAAAAGGAATAAGATCTTAAGACGTGCTGCTTTCAGAAGCATGAGAAATTTGTGAAACAAAGAACAGGTATGTGTTATACTTTTCATCCACTTGTGAATGCTTTAGCTATTTGAATTTGTTAAATATGCCATCATGTGCAACAATATACAGCGCAAGCACGATCCACATAGGAAACTGATTCAAGCACTCAGAGTCTGAAGATTGTCACGTCCTCCCTAATGCAAAACTCCAATTGTACTGACTTTCTTAGACCCAGACAGTTGGGAAGATTTAGTTTAAAATGCTTCTAAACAGTCATCATGAGTGTACAATATAACTTACCATAGCATTTTTGTTTTCAGTCCCAATATTTTACATATATAAACCTGTGAAATTTACTCAAACCAAGACTCATTTCTCCCTCTTAAGTCCAAATAAAGTTTTGCTCAGAAACAGTGGATGGATTTTGTCCATCAAGAGTCAGCCACGTTCCTGGGCAACCGGTAATGCTCTGGCCTGATCCTTGTCTTCTTCTCCTGAGGGTTGGCATATTTCCACTTGGATGGAGACATTTTCAGCTTTTTTCTCTTCTTATCTGTGCACCACACTTTTTCACAGTATTCTTCCACCCTCTGGAAGTTGCTGTAACCTATCAGTTGAAGAAATTCCTTATACCATGGCTTGGAAGCCTGAGGTATACTGCTCTGCATTGGGCATGGCATTTTGTGAGGTATCTCCTCCTCGTAGTCTTTATTGAACATTTCATCTACACGTTCTTCCTCAACTACTTCCAGGGTGATCTTCCTGACAGTGTGAACAATGCTGTGTTCCACTGTCTGACAAAAATAAGTGCCTGCATCCAGTCGATGCAGCTTCAGGAATAATAGGCCAAGGTCCATTTTTATTATTCTATCATCAGTCTTCACCTGAAAAACAAAAAAGCAGTTGTAGAGTCCTTGCTATTACATTAAACCAGTGCAATTATTTCTGAACTGTACTTTCATGACTGTAATATTAAATTTTGAGAGGAAAATTAGAGATCCACAAACCTTCAGTTCACAGGGGGTTTTTATAGCAAAAACATTCACTTGAAGTAAAGAAGAGATTGAGCTGTAACTGGAGAACAATCAGCCTAGAGGAGAGGAGGTTCCAGGAGGATCATATTGTGACTTTTTAGTATGTAAAGGGAGTTTAAAAGAAAGATGGGAACTTCTTTACCAGGCCCTGTAGTGACATATCTACACTGTAGTGATATCTACACTGATGTGTATCAGAGAGCTATTGAGGAATAAATATAATGACAGTTATGAAGCAGTTTTGTAATAGCAAAATATATGTAAAAGAGGCAGAGAATTCACCAATACTCATTTGCAAAAAAATCTGTAATAAATGGCTGAGGCAGCAAGAATGAATAGCTTTTAAGCTAGACTAACACTGTCCGTAATATGTACATATTTCACCCCTGCAAAAACATACCAAGTGGTGGTTTCTTCTTTGTTTTGAGATCTTAAATAAGCTTCACTACATTCCTGACATCTGAATTCAAGATGCTGAATGCAAACACCAGGTGAAATTCTCAGGTGTATTAATTCAAGGGATCAGATGAACATAGTGATTTTCCCTGACATCCATATACATTTTAGCAACTGACGATGTAATATTCCTAACAACAGACTCTTTTATTGAAAAAAAAGTCTACAAGAATATTTACCTCTTCCTTCTTAGTTTCATGTGCTCGCTGGACAAACCAAATTACTTTCGCTTGCAAGGTCCGAGGGGTGCACTCCAGAAGGGTGCTGTTGTACTCTATTCCATAAACAAGTCGCTCCTCAGTCTTCTCCAGGACTTCACCTGGAAGAGAAAAAAGTGTTTCAAAAATGTGTTACTGCAAATACTTGTTACACTCCATGTTCAGGATATATTAACTTTTAAGAGTTAAGCTTAATTCAGACCCAACCAGATGGTGACTGGAAAGTAATGCCTAATGAAGATCTGATCTGCTAAATGAACTTTCCCATCATCCCAGACTTTTACAGCATCTGACCAAATTGTGCTGTGACTCACCTAAGATTATACACAGAGAAACAGATCTCAGCCTTTCACACTGCTAATTGCTTGTGCCTGGTTCTTATGAATAGTTAATTTCATTTTCACTCAGTGAAACAGAGGGATTCAAAACATGTTTAAATATAATAAATAATCCAACTTTTTTAGGGATGTAAATGACAGCACATAATTTTTGCAGAATGAAACAATAAATACTATAACCAGTATTATACAAATCCATGCTGTTCATGTGTACACTGAATGTACACTTTGGGTCCAAGAGTGCTATTAAAAACAAGATGAAAGAATTTAATCAAAATTTAATTCTGGTTTTCAATCCAACAAAGCATCTGGAGGAGGATAAACTAGTTGTTACACTATATGAATCCAATTTCCTCATTAATGAAATCATATTATTCCATAATAGTGAGAAAGATTTTTGAGACCAAATATATTTGTACTCTAAAAAACCCCACTATTTTATATAATTGTGATTTCTCTGCTGTATTTCAAACTTGTGGGACAATTAACATTTAATATTAGAATATACTTTTCCAAATTGTACTATATCCTCCAAAAGACTTCAATTTTAATGAAGCTTTCTTTGGTAAAATATATATATATCTATTTTAATATGTTAATATATATATTTTATAAATCTCTATTTTAATATTTAAAATAGTATTTCTCTGGCTATCTTTCTATTAGAACGTTTTATGTTTGTTTTTTTCTCCTAGTATTGTGTGCTATCCTGAAAAATACTGAGGATTTCCAGGTAACTGTTTTCTCTCTGTTTTGCTATTTCCAATACGTGTGTTTGAAATCCTCACTATCCAAAGTCTGGACAGCAGCATTAGACACAGTTCTCTATCTTTTTTATTTAATAGAAAACTTCATAATGATAATAAATATAAAATGGGGGGGAGGGGGAGATGATGTCATTGCCCATGTTTGTGCTTCAATTCTAAGTGTCCTGAGACTACTTCATACACATTTCAGGATGCAGCCCCATTGTTTCTTATCCCTGCCCCATCTTTGCACTCTTATTTCTGTTGGAAGCCACTGAGGTGCATTATCCACATCTTTAGCCTGAATGTCAGTGCTGCAGGACCGCATGAACATTATGGGATGCACCAGACCTGCCACTGAGACCGTCACTCTTAGGCCTGGATGGGGTGGGCTCACCCCCACAGCTCTTATAACATTATAAGAACAAGCCAGTGGAAAAACGCAGGTGAGATCATGGTCTGGCTCATGCTCTTGGCAAACTCAGTGCTGGCTGTTCCAGGCATTGAAAGCAATTTGTAGGTGTGTGAATAGATTACCAATGAACTGCTGGCCAAAGCACTGCTGCGCTGCATTTCCATGTCGAACATCTTGTCTGCGGAAGCGTCTGGAGGGGGAAAAATTGAATTATTTGAGAGAACATGTTTAGCTTGGTGTTGGGTTTATGCTAAACTGGCATTCATTAAAAACCTAAGAAGTTAAATCTTGATTGCTAACAATTTGCCGTTGTTGTGAGAAGTACACATTTACAAATCAGTATTTTGTTTCTACTGAACTTACTGGGAATCACGCGTCTGAAAAAAAGAAACACACTTGTCTGGAGAAAAGGCACAATTATGTGTCCATTTTATACATAACTCCACTGATGTTATAAATACTAAAACACGATCCTTTGAGCCAACTGGGTAACATTCAGTCAAAGGGACTTTTAGACTGTCTTTGGGTCTTCTCTCTCTTTCCAGAAAAGAAGGAAATTTTCCTTTTTTAATTTAGAACATTTTCCCACGTATGTGAATGGTACTTCTTTTATCTTTCACTCTCATGTTATTTTTCTTTCACTTGGGAATCTCAAAGCACATAGGAAATACTTTATTTTATTTCACCTTTGTAGCAGACAGTTACTGAGCTCATTTTTCTCAACAGGGAAACAGACACATTCGTGACTTGCCCATGCCTAGAAAGTGAACTGGTGGTAGAACGGTGGTCAGAACCTGGGAGTCCTGTTTTCAACCTGGAAATAATGCAAGTTTTTTTGAAAGAAAAATCATTCTGACTTTTTAGGTTTGGGGTTTTATATGCATTATCAGAAGATACTGAAAACCATGATTATATGGTGCATTCACAGAAGAATTGCTCTTTTATATTGCTTTTTTTTTTTTTTTTTCCTTTGAGTGTCCTGATAAATAAAATTAAGATTGTTTACTTGGGAAATAAAAGAACCTATTGGAATGCGTTATCTTGCCAGATTAGTATGTCCAACAACCACAAATTTAGTTTTTTCTAAGGATACCTTTCCTATATTTGCATAAAGAGTAATTCTACACAGTTTTGCCAATGTTATACCTAACAGATTAACAGAAGAACCATGTAGTGCAGCAAATCTTACAGAGTAGGTATGTGTACAGTAGAAATTATTTATGTTAGAAATAAACAAAGCTGAAGATTTCTGTTATTCTTTGCATTTAGTACTGAAAAAATGTTATTCTCCAGTTCTATGTGAACCCAAGAGGCAAAATTTTAAATTGGCACAAACAGAATTTACTGAATCTATGTAGATTTACACCATCTAAAGCTCTTGTCCATGGATGTTACTCATTTAATTTGTGAGTGAATTTAACAGTGATTATTTTCTGAGTTCTGTCACCCATGTGGACCCTTTATTCAGCATTCTTCGTGGACCAAGAGCACAGCTTTAACCTCCACTGATTTTCAAAGAAGAACCAATGTTTTCCCATTGTTGTTTCAGGGGAATCTGGAAATTCAGTGGGGACTGCATTTGGGCTCTTAGGGAGAAATGCTAACAAATCTTGCATCCTATTAAAGAAAAACAGGGATTTTGAGGTAGCAGCTGGGCCTTGTTCTGCCCTGGGAGCTGTCATTGCAATTTGTAGTGTCAGTGCTGATAAATGCTGTCACCAGGTTTGCAAGTCTGTGTTTGTAGATTACTCAGAAGAGACATTCTCCTGCACAAATAAACATAAACACTATAGGATATGCATTAGCCTTGGAAAAAAACCAAACAAGACAACCCTGCTGCTGTCAGGTCCAACAGCCCTATCTAGCAGGAACAGGACAGGTAGCAGACATGTTCTATTTACTCTTCAGTTCCATAAGATCATTGTAGAGCTAAAAAAATCCTAGTCCTGTAAGACAGGGTTATTTGTCCAGTTGTCAGAATCATTAAAGAAAAAGTAATGTTTGCTTGATAGAATTTTACTGTTGTGACTGTGAAGACTGGGGAAGATACAATTACTACTGCCTTCACTTGCTATTTTTTTTAATAGAAGGAAAAAATGGGGAGAGGTGCTGAAAGAGAGGGAGATGGCGGGAGATAAACTAATTTCACAAATATTGACATGAGCCTGGTATTTTAAAATTTTTTCTTAGAAATTATTTTACTCAGAATTCTGTGAATAATAGAGTATCAGACAATTCCTGAGGCAAATTACTGTAAGGGACAATTTTCAGTGATTAACAAATGTATTGAATGTTGGGAAGTGTCTTTTGCAATCTATAATTTCATGGATTTAGTTCTCAGCCCTTAACTCTCTGCTTTCAGGAACCGGATAAAAATGTACTGAAAGAAGACAATATAATCATCATCATCACCACCATCACCACAATTTTCATTTCTCTTTATTATATCCAGGAATGTATAAGGCCAAGTCATAAAGTCTCGGGAAGAAAAAACACCACTGTGGTTTGCATAAGTAAATCAGTAGACTGCGTGCTTGCTGGTGGACTGGGTGATGGAGAAAAAAGCCAGAGAGGGAGAGAGAAGGGAGGGGAGTGACTGTCAGCTTCTAAAAATTAGCTAAAGAATCACTCTAGACCTACCCAAGCTCAAAGACATTTTTAAATTACTTCAGACCTTCTTCAGCCTGGATGGTGAGCTGGCGCAGCAAAGAATCTCACTTGTAGAACTTAGTGCTTATTTAGATAAAAATTGAGCCTGCCTAAATCAGATTGCAGAGCTAATAGTGAACTGAAGCATTTAAGTCCTGGACCTCTGCTTTCTCAAGTGCACTTCATGAAATTTGAATGCAATAGAAATTCCTTCTGGCATCTGAGGTATTTGCAGTATGCAGGAGCCACACACCTGTAATTACCATGGAATTGTGGTGTGCTGTGCTGCCAGCATCAAGATATGGGATTTTAAACTCAGTTTTTATTTTTCCTTAATTAAATCCTACATTTAATTAATTATCCAGGCTATGCATGTACAAGGAATTATACACTTCCACAATTCGAAAAATTAATACCAGATGCCAAGCAAAGGGCTTTTGTATTTATGCTTCGCTTCTCTCTGAATCCATTACATGCCTTAGTTTACAGATTTCTATTTAATATTTTCCTAAACACTTGTTATACCTTGGAGGCATCAGAATCTAAAGCAGACAGCACTTGGATCAAAGTGGGGAGGACACTTTGTACATCCCTGCCCTGATTCAACTCTTCACCAGTAGGGCTGGAATTAAAAGGAGAGCAGTGCCTGAGCAGTGCCCTTACTCACTAGCAGCACTGCTCTTATAAATCCAAAGTCCACCTAAATGTACCACGAGGACCACATTTGAGCAGATAAAGGTGATATTAACGCCAGCTCAGGTCTGTTGCAATGTTAGGCACAACTCCATGACTCTGGTGAAAGGGGGGATATCAGGAACAGGAGAAACAAGTGTTCTCCAATGCCCCCTGCACTCACTAATTGTATTATCATGTACAGTTTAAGCAGAAGCCTGCAGCCCTGAGACAAAGCCAGATTAAGACATGAATGTTCTGCAATGTGGCATTAATTCAGTTTGGAGTCCAAGGAAGCCATGGCAGGGTTATCACCTGCTCAGTGCCCCTTGGTCTCAGAAAACTCTGTGTTTTCTACTGGGACCTGCCTTTTCCTGTAGTGCTCTTCACCTGCTCCCTGATGGGAAGCAACTTGAAACAACTTCAATACACATGTTCCTAGTACCTCTCCCTGCCTCTCTATGTACCCCACAGTTAGTGTAAGGTTTTAAATTTAAAATGCTCTGAGCTTCGTCTGTGACCTCAAGTGAACAAAGGAAATGCCATGAATGCCTCTCAACACTGTCAGTCTTGCTGGCTGTTCCCCAAGCTCCTATAGGTAAAACAAGTTTTGCAGTCCTCAAGAGCATTCAATTGAGTGCAAATCCCTTCTCCACTGCTACAGTGCTTATCTTAAGAGAAGGAGGGAGATAGCAGCAGTATTTTCTTCTTTTAGAGGCTGGCCTGCTCAGTGTTGGGGAGGTAAGGCACAGGAAGGTGCCTGGGGTGCTGCCCCTATCACTCCACCCTGGATAAATGTGTTTTCAGGGAACTTAAAGGCTGCTGCTCTGGAAATTGTCGTAGGTGAGAAACATGTACGACAGAGTCCAGGCCTCAGTGAGTTTCTCTTATCGTTTCTTAGACAACAAGTAGCCTGCACAACATAAATGGTGATACAGCAAGCAAGTTAAAGGCTGCTGGGAAATTTTTAACTCCCCTCCTCCTTCCCAAATGACTTTTACATCATTAGATGAGTAACCCATATGTTTTATCTTTATGATAATCTAATTTCTACTTATACTGTAGGACATTAATCTCCCTGGACCACTATATACCTGCTCATCTTTCTTAATCTAATAATTGGTCTAATAATTTTAACCAGACTCATCTCACCCTGAGCAGACAGCCAGACCCCACTTCTTCCCTTTAGGTCTATTCACAAGAGGCACGAGAAAACTATGCAATTCTGTTTGTAAAAGCAGTGTAGGTTTCCTACTTGGTTTAACCTATGCCTTAGTGCAGTAAATCCAAGAGATTCTTAATTATGCTGAGTCAGAGACTGTGTTTCTCATTTGTACTTTAAAGATGCTTTATCCAAAAGTTACCACAGGTAACATGACTGTATTAATTATCTTTTATAGAAATCTATGGAAATGGCTGTTGTGCCTGACAATAGTCAGCTTTCATTTGTTTGAGCGCATCCAGGTTCATGGAAAGACAAGATGTGTAGGATGAAAAATAAATAAATACGAAGCCCCACCTTCCTAACTTTCCCTAAGAAACAATAATGCATTTGGGATACTATGACTTGCTTTGGACTAAACCACCTCCACCAGTTTTCAAAATTCTCTCTGGAATTTATTCAATTCATTCTTGTAGTCCCTGTAGGTCTAATATAAATAGGCATATATTTTTAGAACCAGTAAGTGCAAAAAAAGCCACAGAAAGGATTTGAATTATGCATTATCAAATTTTTGCTGATTCAGGGAGGAAATTGCTCTCTCTAGGTGGCAAAGTTGACTTATTTTGTGAAAAGGTCTGGATTAAAACACATGTTTGGATACTTGTTCTGTGTAGCCAAATTTCAGAACCTGGGTTTGAGAGGAAAGGGAGGACTACAGGTATATAGGAAATCATTGTATGAAAGAGTGAAGGTCAAGAACCATGAATATGTGAAGGGTGATACAGAGAAAGAATCTCCACAAGGAAGAATTAAAGCACCCAAATTAGGTTTGTGCTTTGAAGTTTGTTCTTTGAACTGACCTCTAGAGTAACTTACCTTTCAATTCACTGCAGAAAACCTAAACCAAAGCTTAGCTTTTGCAGAAACTCTGGTTTGATTTTGGCTGGTGAAGGTATATGTCTATTAACAAAGACCATTCTTTGCTTTTTTTTAGAAATTCTGTTGCATATATTATTGGAGTTTGATATACTTGCTGTATAATAGTACCAAACTAAGTCTCTGATGTTGCAAAGCTTTGAAAAATGTTTAAGGAAATTAAGCTTTACAGTGTAATGCAAATAATTACAAAGTGACTTAGCTTCAGTCATAAAAATATTCCTGCTACTGCAGTCAACGCCGTCCTGTGAGTTTGGCTCCTTGCAATCCCCAAAAGTCATGCTGATAAATTAGCAGCTGGCATCTCACTGTTCAGTTAGAGATACGAAGCACTTTGTGGTGCAGCAGAAACTGTTGATGCAGATATTTTGCAGAAAGTGTACCAGACAAAGCCCCAGCTCTCACCTCTTGGCCTGCACGCCCGTGGGGAAGTAGCGGGAGCAGGAGATGCCATCCCAGGCACAGTAAGGATCCCGGGCGAGGCAGCAATCAGCGCAGGCTGTGCCGTACATGTCACACTGGTGGAACTTCACTTGAGCTATCACTGACTCGGATCCCACATAGAGCTGTTGCTGTAAAAAGGACACAGTATAGGATTGCTAGAATGTCCACTAAAACTTCTCTTCCCAATGTGGCTATTATAATTTTTAGGTTTATCATTGCCTTCCAGTTGTGTGTACAGCCTGTGACCTGAGGGAGGCAGAATTACTCTGTAGGAAAATATCTGATTACAGCTTAAACTCTCCTACGGAGGAAAAAGCAGTCAGAAGGTAAATTGAACAAGTTTATTTTGGCATTTCCTCGCTTCTGAAGTTTCAGCTTTGTGTTTGAATAGGCAAGGGTTTGCGTTTCTTCTTTCTTTGTCGAGATATTTTCCAGTGCCTCCCTCTTTACACTTGTCTGTCACCTAACTGATCTCCAAAAATACCCCAACTTGACATAAAAGACTTTAAACAAAGAAGTTCAGATATGCAAGGGTTATAACCAAACTTAATTTTAAAATGGGAGTTTTTAAGTAACTTTAACTCTCGATGTGGCTACTTACAATATGGTCACATATTTCCATGCATAGTAGTGCTATGATTTCTATAATCCCTCAGTGCACAGGAGATGGATAGATAGATAGATAGATAGATAGATAGATAGATAGATAGATAGATAGATAGACATTTAATTTTTTCCTGTTGTTGTGCAGCCTTTCCTTACAAATTAACTGGTCACTATCTAGTTCTTTAATGTTTATTTGCAGGGTTTAAAAGGGTTTTTTAAGCATTAGTAGTGACTGTTCGAATCTCTTGAGTTCACACAGATGTTCTTTTCAAATCAAAGGACCGATAAACAACCTAATTCTTCAGATGCTGGCACAATAAATTCAGAAGAGAATAGCTTGAATTTACAGGAATTTGAGAAAAAATCTTGTTGCTGATGAATATAAATTTTCTGAATGCAGAAATATGCACTGTGCACTACAATAGAAACTGCTTATGCACAGCTCACTTCCACAGTTTTACCAGTCAGAAAAATGATTCCTAAGCTGTGCTCATCCTAATGGCCAAATTTAGTCCATAATTCCTACTCTTAAACCAAGCTTTCAAAATCTGGTATTTTAAAATTACTTAAAGCTGGAAAATACTGACACCTCATTTAGTCTGTCACAAAATATAAATTTTATTCCAGACAGTTCGTTCTTGTTCCTTATTATACCTCTCATATCTCTTTAGATCACAGAAATTTAACTTCCAGAGATGCCAGGGGAAGAAACTAGGAGAAGCTGGTAACAGCAATGCTTGAAGAATTCTCCTGGTGAGATAAACCAGATGATAGTAGCAGGGACTCAATCTGCCAACTGGAATGAAGAGAAAACCTAGGATACTTGTTTGAGGGGAATTCTATGTCTGCAAAGGCTGCAGCAGGATTGTCCCAGAAGACACGAACATCATTTTCAATGAGACATATGAGATGGGATTTTCTCTTTCATCTTTTAGCAGGGGTAAAGACTTCTCTAAGTCTTGGTACATCAGAGGAGGGAAAAGAAGCATCTGATATCTAGCCAACTGAACATCAAAGAACATTCTTTCCCAGTCTCTTCAGATAACTAGCTCAGCCCTGAAATGTGATATTTTATTGCACCATGACTTGGTGAAGGCTGGTCAATGTCATAAGGATATGGAGACGTAGGCAGTGAGGAGGTCTCCACAGGCCCAGTAACTCCAAGTTCAAAAGAACCCAGCCAAAATGCTCAAAGTACATTTATTTTTTGCCATATGATCAACTAAGATATATTTCTGTAGATTTTAACTGTTGATTAACTGTTAATTTATAATTAACATTAATTAAATAATAACTGATTTAACTGTTGATTTTTCTGTTGATTTTAAAGACAAAACACTGGGTGCCAACCCTGTCCTTAACACTTATTCCAACATTTAATTTTCCTCAGTATCAGAAAATGGTACCCTATTTCAAGAATAAGTTATCTACATTCAACAAGCTGATCTTGGCTATTTAGTCTGATATTGCCGTGTCATTGATGTTTAAGAATCCTTATATACACAGTAGGAAGTTACTTCACACAGTAAAAAATATATATGACTCCTATTCTCTCTGTCTTCTCTTTGATATCTTGAAAAAGTTAAGGTACTTTTACTTCTCACAAGAAGTTTTATTCTTCAACCACTTTGGTGGCTTTTTTATAGTTCTTTCCAGATGTTCCAGATATACCCTGAATTAGCTGACTTAGCAGTCCTCCTGGGAGATGGATGTAATGGACAATTGCTACTTCAATTTTTATAGTATCTCTTTTTACTTTTCCAACACAACCCTTTAACCATGGAAATTCATTGAGAGTTAAAGGTAAGGCAAACATCTGAAAAGACAGCAAGTCTTTCTCCAAATAATCACTTAGGTGCAGTGTTAGACAATCTAGCCTCAAGAGCTGCTTCCACAGTCAATGGGAAAAGATTGATGCAGGAAATAATTCAAAACACTTAGACCCAAATCCTCCTCTGAATTACCATCAGAAGACTTTGAATTTCTGCATTACCTACAGGATGAATGCCAGTTGATTAGACATCAAGACACAAATAACCTTTTTGGGCACACTCACACCTCCTAATAACGCAGTTTTCATTCTTTGTTACTTGTGTTTCACTGTGTTTATGTGCACCTACATTGCACCGGATGTCTAACATAACTGTTGGACATGTTTAACATTAAGATATAACTGTCCTCTGATGTTTATAATGGCTCCATGCTGAGATGATACGATGATATGATATGGATGAGAATCTACCCACAAGAGTAATAAATTGGGTGTTTATATCAGCAGAAATTTGCAGAAACTCAAAAGGACTCTGATCCAAACAGCTCTACAGGGCAACTGGATATGTGGGAGAGCCAGCAAGGCTCTTTTTGCTCTGATATCCTCATGGGGCTGAAGTCTGCCTGCATTTATCAACAAATAACTTTTCTGTGAGTTGCCATACCCACCAAGCTAATCCCTACTGTGATTAGTATGACAGTAACTTATGAAACAGATTGGTATTTACTTGCTTTGATATGCATTATATTGTGAACTAAGGATATTTAACAATAGAATTGAAATATATAAATGCATTATAAAGGAACAGAGTATATAACCATAAATTCATACTTCAGAATGATTACATGTATCCAACCAGATTTTATTATAGATGGTGTACTATCTATCTATGCATCTACCTCTATGCAGTTTATAGCTTCCTTACATTTCAGTCACAATCATCACATTTCAAACTTGTAAAATACTTACCCTTTTGGAAGAGATTTCCATAGAAATAATAGGAACTGGCATCTAAAAAATAGGAAATATTTGCTTGCTTAAGAAAAAGAATATCTTTTTGCTATGACAATAAATCAGGTAAAATAGGATTGATATTTACTTATTGCATTCAGCTTTTCTAGATACTTTGAATTTCTTCAAGAAAGATGTGAGGAAATTGCGACTTTCAGAAGTATTGCTTTAAAACAGTTTATTTAGAAACAACTGGCCAACACTTAATTCAGGATTATCAGAGCTACAAGAACACTACAATTTCCCTGTCAAACATGACATTAGCTCTTGCCACCACTGAATCTCTTTTGTCCTGCTTGAGAGTGATAAGTGGAGTGTTCTTTATAACAAAACATTCATTGAAGATAAGATAAAAATAGCAGGAATTCCTTCTTTTACTATTGTCCTCTCTGCCCTCTGCTCAGATTTCTTGGACCAATACATAGCCCCTCATAGTTCTGTTGAAAACCATCAAGAAAGGCAAATTCTGTGATTTTCCCCCAGGCAACAAGTCAATAGTTACACTGCCTAAATTCAATATTTACTGCCTAATTCTAGATTTAAATGTCTAACTTTTGATATTAGATTTTCCCTATGGTTTGAAGCAGGTTAGCCTCCTGCTTTATGTGGCCAACACAACATGATGTGAACACTCACTAGGAGAATTTGATTAGATTCGCTTTGTCACATGCCAAACACTGAGCTTTATTCATAGGTTGTTCTTCAGCAGAATGGAGTTCTGCCTCGCTAGGACTCAGGTTTGCCCACTGTAGGGACAGATTAAGTGATTCACTCTTTCTGAGGATCAGGCTTTTTCTATCTGGACCTCATTTAAGTTTCCAAGATTGTAGCAGGCACATTTTTATGTCTGCAGTTATACTCTTTAAATTACTTAATTGGAAATGAGGGAAAATTAAACAAGATGGAATAAGTTTCTAATTAAAAGTTGGACCACAATGTCCAAGCACATAAATAGAAAGGCAGTAGTCGTGATTTGCTTCAACATGCTTTTGTACTTAGGCCATTAGAAAAGCTTCATTTGAAAATGAAGGTTTCCTGTGATAAAATTGCTAGATGATTAGAAAATTTATTGCATACAGGTATTACATATTTGACTATTCCCAGATTTTTTTAGACATTTTAATTCTGCAGAAAATTCAGGACTTGTATATATACTTCATATATAGCACAGTTTACCTTGAATACTTGCAGCTCTTCAAGAATGACTTCTTCCATTGATTCTGTCTCTTGATTGTAAATTGTTATGACTTTTAGCACAATACCATTATCTGGAAATAAATTTAAAACAAAACAAAATAAAACAAAAGTAAAGGTTATGATTGGTTGAAACATTTATATGGCCTTCAAATACCTGAAATTACTTCTTCAAATTGATAATGGATTGAAATTTACAAAGGTAGTTGTATACTGCTGTCATTAATGAGGATTCTTACTCTTAGAAAATGAAATATATGACAATTTGTCCCTGGCAAAGAAGAGCCAACTTAGACATTGGTAAAATACATGATTAATTATATTTTTCAAACGCTGGGTCATAACCTCTCTTGAACAGCAAAAGGATCGCAGAGAGTGACCATAATCCAGAAAAAGAAATGGGAATAGGTGGAAGCCTAGTGCATTGAGGCAAGCAAATGTAAAATAACTTTAATTATAGGATCTGAATGTTTACATTAGATAGGAAACTACTAATATCCTTAATTGCTGATAGCAGCTCCCTTCCTCCAGGCAAGAGTACAAAATCCGTCAAGGGTTCATTGTGCAGAATTCTCTCCTTCTAGGGCAACACCGAGCTGCTGTTGAGCTGAAGGTGTTAGTCAAAGAGAGACGAACCAAAATATAAGATGCAAATTCAAAAAGACTAAGGCACACTGGATTTAGTCTCTGTCACTGCAACTCTTGCAGGAAATTAAAGCACAAAAATAACATCTGGTCTTCCACCACTTTGGTTTTGCCTTGCTGGCTATTAATAGAAAAGCCTTGCTGTCCTTAATCTGAAAATCTGTCATCAACAATGGCAAATATCACTTCCTTTCTTCTCTTACTTTCAGTCACCTTTGATTTAGAGGAGAAATATAAAGCAGGGAAGCACTGGGGAAAATGTTCAGCAAAAGATCAAAGGGTGAAACAAAAAGAGGAACCATTAAACTGGGGTCATACAGCATTTTTCAAAGAGAATATGCAATCAAAGACAACCATTTTGTAGTAGAACAGTGAAAAGAATTTGTATTCCGAGCTCTGATTTTCATAAGTCAGTCCCTCTCCAAATCCTGCTGACAGACATGTGAAAGCTGTGATGTTCTGCCTTCGCCTTTGATGAACCTTTCTAACCTTCACCGCTACCCTAAGGAAACTTGCTCAGCTGTAGCTGCTGCTTACTTATGC
This sequence comes from Acanthiza pusilla, assembly GCA_036630365.1. Taxonomy (NCBI): domain Eukaryota; kingdom Metazoa; phylum Chordata; class Aves; order Passeriformes; family Acanthizidae; genus Acanthiza; species Acanthiza pusilla. The sequence goes on from JAXCHO010000079.1 coordinate 44,312,072, forward strand.
TCCACAGCAGGAGTCTGACTGGCATTAAAAAAAACTATATCAACCCTTTCTAACATTATATTGCCCAAAGAAGCAGTGAGTTTTCTGACGGGAGGTTTGCCGGAGTAGATATTGCAGGTTTCATTTCAGAGTTTCTAAAACCCAAATTGTTTTGCAGGAATTTCTTGTCCCCTGAGATCAGACAGCTTGCGAACACCAGGCAGCTGTTGGGTGCCAGTCCAGCACAGCTCTAAAGCACACACCTAAGCCCCTTTGGATACCACTTTGCTGAACAGAAGACTTGGGTACAAGAATAGTTGATGCAATCTCAATCAGAAATGCAGGTAGAAAATATGAAGAAAGTAGGACCAATTGTAAGATCTGCTGTACAGAAATAAGTGACACATGGTACGATGTTTTACAGACCACAGTAAGTCCATTACCAAGACCATACTGACGCCATTTAAAACCTTAGAAAGCAGCAGTAATATAAATAAGACTTTGCTATTCTATGAACATGCTTATTTTGAATGTTCTCAACAGTGAAATGTACTTATCAGAGGAATTTCATTCGTAAAAATAATTCACTGGAACTGCTTTCTTAGACAAAATGGTCAAAATGATTTGTGATACCACTCCTGTTGTTAAATTGATTAAATGTGAATGTAAGAATCCTTGGATTTTTTCCAGACAGATTAGATGTGACTAAATTCTTGTCTAGTTCCAGCCTTTCCTCTTGTTTTCTTAAGTTTTTTTTGTTTTGTTTTTTTTGTTTTGTTTTTTTTTTTTATTTTTCAAATACCATTAGGGTATTTATTTTTTCTCTGTTTTCTTTGTAGTGTAGGTGTATGTCATATTTTGCCTTAATTCTGTTTGTTAGGAAGATGTCTAAAAAATCTTGTAAAACAGCTCTCTATATTTTAATAAAATGGCACAGAAGACAAAAAAACTTGACAGGAGATTTCTAAGCTTTTTTTTTTTTTTTTTTTTTTTAGGTTGGGCATTTCCTACTTCCTTCCTTGAGCTGTGTTGTAACCCAAACCTGAAATCTGGCAGTTTCTTTTTTAATGGTATCAGCTAGACTTGGTGTCTCCAGAACTGGGGAAAAGAAACTGTGGAATAAAGCCAATAACTTGAACTTATATTTTTGGAAATTATATCACCTTTGTTTCTCTCTGGTCTCCAGGTCTCAGCTCAGACACATGACTGTGTTCTGAAGTTTAAAAAATAAAGCCAGTTGTTTGCAACTTATTTTAATGTTCTTGTTTGAAAAGAAATGAAAGTGGAATCCTATATTTGTTTCTCTTCCTAGTCTTTAAATGTTTCCCTACCATTATTTTCCTATCTAATGTTAACATCACAGTGAAGCACATCTGGAATGACTAACATCCTCTGTAAGGTGAAGACTGGCACAGGCATGAAAAGAAAAATTGTTAAAAAAGAATGTTACATTGATTTGCTTCATCCTGGAGGAAAAAAAAAAGAAAACACCAAAACAACTTACTAAATTGCAAACTCAAAAATTCTTCCTTGCTTTCTCTATTTACCTGTGCCAATGAACAAAACATCATATTGCCCATCTTCAGCTTCCACTCTGTCCACTGCTATTTGTTTAAGGTTGTACTTTCCATCTGTTTTGACTAGTATTGGTCTCTTATGAACAGGCCTGATGGGCTGATACATCAGAGGATGGCTCCTGGCAAAGTGCACGGCTTCATCAGGATAGTCTTTAGTGGTAGTGTACAGCCCGCCATTCACCTTGCTGGCACACTGCAAAAACACAGGACACAGATTATCCCAAATGTTTGCCCAAGAAATTGTCAGAAGTGGGTCTTGTTTTCAGGGATTAAGACAAGTTACAGAAAACCTGACCTAAAAACAAGCACAGAGCACCACAGTGGGAGTTGGGACAGTGAACTCTGTATTTTATGCATGTGAGGATTATTAATCATGAGAAGAAACTGAACACTGAGCAGTGCCTTGGCATTGTCATGTTTAGAATGGAGTTTCTCCTTCTTTGGCATACTAAGAGCAGAATAAAGAGCAATGCTTTTAGATTTTGACAAAAGCCATAGTGCTTATGCCTTCCCCAAATTCATATTGAAGATGTAATCGAAATGGCCATTGACAGAAGAAGAAAGAGGTTTCCTGTCCCAGCAGAGACACAGCCATGCCAAGTCAGCAGAACACTAATGCTTGAAATCAAACCCTAGTCTTATTATTTTTTTATTGCAAAATGCATTACCATAAGAAACTAAACACACTTAAAAATTATGCCATCAGAAGCAGTAATTCTTGATTTCAGCCATTCTAACAGTATTATGTTTGATTCTAATTCCTGACTCTCAATGGCAGTATTATGTATCACAGTTTAGCTTCAAATACCAATGTTTGCATTGATCAATCTACCAGTTTGCAAAGCAAATAAACTTTATGTCAATGGCTGATTAAAAGAGGCTTACTCCTTCAGTCAAATGTGCAATTAGAGATAATTTAATGTGTTAAAGAGAGTAGTTAATTTTAGGATGCTTTGTGAACAAGATAGTGTTTCTCAACTGAATATAAATTCTACATTTCCAATTTGTTCCATGATGTCTAATTGAAACCATTTATGATCAGGCTGGAAATATCTCAGTAACCATTTGCTTTCTCCAAATATTCATAAGACAGTGTGGTTTTAAGAAGCATTTCAAGCAAAGCCACAGTAGCAGCCTTTCTCTATTTAAATTGGATTTTTCAATCAATAAAATGAAATAAAATACTTCTTATGTTTACTGGAAACAGTAACTTTAAACTTGTGGTCAGCTGTAATCAACAATAACAAACTCCTGCACTTGTCAAGTGGGGCAATGCTTGTTTCCACTTTTTGGGCTTAGCTACAGGAAAGTATTTGTTCAGTGTTGACTTAAAAGTAGTTGTCCAATCAACCTAGTGATGGAATTTCACCACCTGTTTGCAATAAAGAGACAAAGCTTGAGCATGAAGACAGGCTAAGCCTCTGCTTCCCATGCACTGCACAGCATATCAAGTAAATAGGCATTGCCAAGGTTCCCTTTGCAAAGTTCTAGTTCTGGAGAGATTTAATAAAAATAATCATTCACAGGCTTTTCATTCTAATTAAATAAAATCAAGTAGTCTAGAAAGGAAACAGTAGATGCAGCCATCTCTCAAATCTATCAACACCACTTTTGATGTAACTGATGTCATTTCCAGAAGCAACACGGCCTAAATGAGCTAAAAGAACCATCAGAGATTATGGCAGAGGATTGTGGAGTCTGCCAGAACCTCTGTGACTCTTAACAGTGGTTTTCTGTTTATTTAGCTTTAAGCTACTCCATTTTTATAGACTTATTCTTTACTCATTCAATACCTAAGATGAATCACTGATCTGACATGCCCAATAGTAGGTTATTTTTGGCCTCTTGTCACTGTCACTCCTGTGACAGGAAAGGTAGTGGGATTCAGTTTACGAACATGCTGCAAATTCTGGGGAGTGTGAAACCTAACACTTGGCTACCGCCCGAAACACACTTTCTCTTCATGCTACTGGATAAGCATTGAAAAGACCTCTAAACTCTGCCCTTAGTGGGTAGCTGAACAAGAATCAATTAATGCTCTGCTGGCTGGCAGAGCCATCTACTTCAGCCTCTGATGGGCTCTGCAACATATAAAGAAAACCACGATTAAATCTGTTAGCACCCAGGAGAGACTTGTTTCCTCAGCTAATTTGTTTCATGATATTGGGAAATTAGTTGCACTCTTCTGCTCCTTTTCCAGCTCCTATACCTTGCCTTTTGGGGAGGTGAGAGTTTACTTTGACCCAAACGTGGCCAAGAAAGAGAAATATTGCAAGAGAGTGGAACTTAGGGCAGTCTTTCTATAAATCACTGTCAGCCTTGCTGAAGAGTTGGCTCAGTGTTCTCTCCTTTTTGCCAAAAAGACACCAGTTAATCTTCAGTGTTAGGAGATATCAATGTAATAACTGCAGTCATTAGTACCGAATTCATGCCTGTGTTTAATGCTAGTCCAAATAACATATGTGAGGTGTTCCACTGTCTGGTAAAAAATGAGTACCACTTAAAGAACTTGGATTGTATCATATTTGCAAAATATACAGCCATTCTGCAATCTATGCATGGTACTGTCTCATTATTTGGTAAAACTGCAATACCCATACATTTTCTATACAAAATATCAAATATGAAACCAATAATTCCTTTGAATTCAACAATTTTCCCTGAAATGTGATAATTTATTTATCTGATTTTCTATCCTGAATCAATATGAATGACTTCAATTGATGTCAAACAAACAAACAAAAAAAATCTGGTACTGATGTCAGCACTACTACAGCATTAGCTCACTGACCAAGATGGTCAAATCATATTCATAATGTTTAAATCCTAGATAATCTCTTTTTTGGAGAATCTGCTTCTACATTTTGACTTATGTCTGTAACCCCAAGAGAAGCAGAGAAAAACATTAATTTAAAATGATTAATTTAAAATGAAAAAGGACATGCATTTGAAATCATACCACGGGGAGAAAGGCTGCACTGGAATGGAGTAGAAAGCTAATAGGCCTTTTCACCTCTCATTCCTGAGATTCAGTGATAAAGGAATTGTATCCAATGCTTATTTATGGAAATTATTGCTTTTGGTATGAAAAGGAATATTGATTCAGTTAGCAAAAGGAAAACAGCACTGAAAGGATTGCCCAGTGACTGTTTATTCCACCTTTAAGCTCAAGAGAGTGAGCCCCTAGCCTGAGAGGAGATTAAGAGGTGAAGTGTGAAAACTGGGGGAGCGATTTAGCCAAAGAGCTGTTAGAAATGTCTTTTCTCAGAGTCAGAAATCTGCCCAATGCTAACACGACAAGGGGTAGACCTTCATGAGTGTGAACAAAAGCAGCTTTGCAGCACATGACAATCGCCATGGGTGGGTGGGCAGTTGTAATCCCAAAAGGTACAGGGCAAAAAAGAAATCCTGGAGGTTGTGCTGCCCTGAGCTAACTTGACATTGTCAGGTGGGGGCTCCTCCTGGAGGCCCTGGCTGTGCCTGTTCTGTGAGATGGTGATGGGCCCTGAAATGCAAAAAACACCTTCTACCTGCACCAGTGGGTGCTCTCCTCACCCCTGGAGAGGGAGTGTGAGAACCCTGGCACAGGAACTGCAAAAACAGCTAAAAAGAGACAGAAACAAAGGCTTGAAGTGCAGATTACTTGTGATGCCCTTGAGAAATCAACATAGAAATTAACATAGAAATTAGGAATTCCTTGTAGAAGATAATTACTTGTCTCTTAAGTCATGAGTTTGTGATTTCCTCCAAAATGCATGACAGGAACAACTCTCCACATGACAGCACCTCTATAGTTGCTGAGTGCTCACTACAACAATTCCCATTTAATTGCATTTTCAAAATACGTCTTCTTTCTTTCCTTCAGTTAATATCCACTGGGGGAAAAAAATCTGTTTATAAAGAAGCTTGTGTGAAAATTAACAAAAAATATGGTTGACTTTTCTGAGTTTGATTTTTTACAATGCTGTTTTAATATTTTTATATTATTTGTAAAGGGTACAGAACAAGAATGTTGATATGCTCAGGAAACTGACAGAAGGGCAGTAAAATCTCACTCTGTGATACCTGAAAGGAAATCAATGAATTGTGAGGGTACCAGACATTGCTTCCAGAAAGAACCAATCTTGAGCAAAAGACTGTGAATTATGGAGAATTTGCTCCTTATCTTCAAATACATTTATTCTGATTAGTTACTTTTATTAAAATAGGTCTCATTTCTAACCTGCACATTTATCTAAATTACAGAAGTATTCAAATTTGATCCTTTTTGGAAATGAGGTGGAAAAAAGGACCCAGAACCACCTGACCTTGAAACAGTGGATTCTCTGGTTTTGTTTTGTTTTGTTTCCTTCCTTTAACACTTGTTAAATGTCCTGGTTTCAGCAGAAGAAAGAAAGAAAATGAGGTTCCTTCACAGCTTGTGTGCCACTGTTTCTGAATGCAGCATCTGACCCATCTCCTAGTGCTTCATCTTTCTATCCCTTTTGCCTGGGGTCCTAATTTTGGGACCTTAGGACCTTTACAAGAAGTCGGAAAATTTGTATCTCAACAGGATTTTAAAAAATCTTGTTTACTTAATCCCACTATTTTCCTTTGGGAAGTGTATGGTTCTAGTACTTGATCAAACCTATTGCTGAGCCATTCCACACTTTACCAGAAATGCTAGATATGTAGATATTCAAAGGAATATATCCTGCAATGTGAAGTCAGGAAGATCTGTACAGTAACAGTAGTTTGCTTTTCTTTCTGAAATAATTTACATAGCAAAGCAATGGAAAATAGGTTGTACTTACTGAACCAGGTCTAGGATAAGGTACTTTTCTTTCGTAGAGAGCCCAGTGGTATTCAGGTCCTTCTTTATGAGCATATGGTCCATTGAAAGCTGCTCTGACACTTGCCATGTGGTAAACACATATAGCATATCCTCTAAATATATTGCTATGAAGGTAAATTTTAAGAGATGATTAAAGCAATATGTCACATTCTGTCCATACAATAGTGGCATTATTGTGCAGTTAAAAATAAGTCACATTTCAACAATATTCAAGGAGAAAACAGTACTTATTCTTTCCTATACGCTTTTTGTCTGAGTACTGCATCCAATGTTCTTTAAAGTGTTTATATTCATAGCATTTTTCCAAAGAAGCTCTGTGTTGTTATGCCAAAATTTGATGATGGTGTATACAAACTCTAAATTACTTGTTTACAAGCACAGAGGAAGCACAACAGACTGAACTCAGGTCCTGTATGTCTTTGATTAGTGACTTAAACAGTCAATCATTTTTCTCCTCTAACATTTTTCCTACTGTTTTTACTTGTAAAGATGGGAACCAACCAATGTTGACTAAAATAAACAGTCCTAAAATGAGTCCTTTTTGTATTGAGTGGGAATGTTAGTCGGTATTATTAGTTAGATCAGAAGATCACTTCATGTAGAGCAATCCAGATGAAAGTTCCTATTTTATTTTTAAATTTTATTTTGTTCCAGAAAAACAATCATTTTTTTAAAAAAAGAAAAACAGTGCTGTCTACAGAGAAATTATTTCTGAAGACTGCAGAAGGTGATCCAGATAATTTTAATTAGGTGCCCACCTTCCTCTACTGGGATGCAGACCCAGTAGGAAATGCCAGGTGTCTGCATCCCTAGAGGAGCAGATCTGCCTTTTGTTATTAAGAAAAAAAAACAAAAAACATAAATCAGGAGAAAGTGACAAAAGCAGAGGTGCTCTTTTCTACCATTTACATCCTAAACTAACAGTTGGATTTCCAAGCTGAGAGTACCGTGTACTTGCAGTTGAAAAGTTGAAAAGGAAAAGGCTGCAGTGGAAAAGGAAAAGGAGGCCACCAGCACATTGCAGCTGATGCTTTAGGCTTCACTGAGAAGTTAGTAGGAATTTAAGCTGCTATCCACTTAACCTTGAATTACAGTGGAGCTCTTAAAGGAAGACAGGTGGCTCTGAGATGCCGTTCTTATAAGCTTGCAGAGGTGCACATATTTTGACATAAGAAATTGTCAAGCTGAGAAACATTTAATTAATTTGTGATCCAGATATACTGAATCACTGAATGAGACTTCGAGCCCCTGAGTGTTATAGAGCAGTTTTTACATTAACAAGGAAGCCCACTGTGAATAGAACTGAGATTAAACTGTTTACTATATATTTGCTAAGGGATATATATCATGCAGCTTCTCCCTCTTTAATAGACTGCCCAAACATTCCTCCCTGGCTGCTATTATTTCTTCTAGCTGTTTACCTTGTAGTGTTGAAGAGACCAAATATCACTGGATTTTTGTTATCACGAGTTTGCAACAAAAACACATCCTCTGTAAAATTAAAATGCAATGTTATTGATAAAAACTTACTTTTCTCAGCCCCCCAAAAGTCATTTATTGTTAAATGCATAATCCTATTTTACTCATTTATTCCATTTAATTGTATGCAGATTTTAAAAGCAATCATTAAAAACAATGCAGTACATAAAGGAGTAATTAGTGATAGACAGCTCCATATGTAGAGAACTTCACTGGAAACAAAACTAAAAACCATTCCCTGATAATGAATACAATATTTGACAGTAAGATGCATTATCATGAAGGTACATCGTTTTTCCATGGTTTTAATTTTGTTGCAGTCTAGGATATTTACCTAATTCGTCAAAATGTGTATCAATTCCATTTCTCCCAGGCACAGAGCAAACTAGCCTGGTTTTCAGGAAAGTGGTCCATTTATTGACGAGCATTCGCTGGCCTCCCATATCATTCTGTGGAGAGAGAAACAAACGCCAATGGTAATTTGAATGAGTAAGTCTAGAAGCACAAACATCTCTGATGAATTAGCTGCTCATTGTATCTTCTAATGTCAAAAGCATCCATTTTCAAACCACATGTTTATTACTAGCATTATTTCTCTGGAGTCAGTTTTCAAGTAGGATTGCACTGATCAAGTCCAGGTCTCATTAAGATCTGTGGTTTCATAAGAATTTTTTAATTCTGTACCACATCCCTGGATAGTTTTAGCCATACAGCTGTTGTAAAGCTTTTTTTCATTGCTCATTTTTGCAAACTAGATATACTAAAACTTTATTTTAATTGCCCATTTTTGCAAACTAGATAAACTGAGTACATTATTGAAGTTTAGCTTTGCTTTAAGAGCTGAGTGCCGAGTTAGTTCAAAGCATTTGGAAACGGAAGCCCTGAGTCTATCTAAAGAGCTGGTGCAGCTGGGGCAAGTCTGAAGCAATTATTTACATGGTTTTCTAACAAATTCTCAACAACTTTAAATAAAATCTGCTGCACTGTGGCTGTCTCACCTTTTTCTTGCTCTTGCAACAGTTCGGACTTTCAAGAAAAGGGAACACTTAGTAGTTCTTAGCAATCAGGTTTTGTAACCTTTAGGCAGCGTCCTCAGTCTGTGGCCTTATATTCAAGACCTGTGTAACTGGCTGTGGAAGGGTCTTGCAAGACTCTGACAAATAAGATCTGTTTTCCTCAGAAATGTAGAAATATGCAGAGTAGATGCCTCTGTGTTGCAAAACCTGTTACAGCTCAGATGAAAATGTAAAAGCTGGGGTAAAAAAGCCAGTTCTTGAATCATCAGCCAGCTATTTTTTGTATTGACTAAATCAAATCTGAATTATGATATACAGCTCTGAAGTTAATACCTAGATAAGTTTTGGAGAAGTGGAAGAGAAAAGTCTGTGGGATTTTGGTTTAACCCATGGCTAGAGATAAGACTTCCAGGTGGATATATTGCAGAGTAGAGAGAACTATTAAAATAATCTATTCAGGCTTATATATTCAGAACATAAGCCAAAGAATTCCACTTGTATCTTGATGCAGGCTGGAATCCAGAAAGCCAAGTAGATTTGTGAATATTAATGTCTGAGGCTACACTTTGGTACTTTGCATACATTAGATGTTTTTAAGTTATACATGAGCACCCAAGAAAGTTTAAGGAGCAGTATGCTGGTGAGCACAGGTGACAAATACCATACATTGCAGTGACAGAAAATATTTCACTTCTATCTTGCTCTTTGCCTAATAGTTTTAGGAAGGTATCCCCTTCAGTTAGGAGGGGGAATACAAACTTTTTTTTGAGACAAAGTCAGATGTTAAGAAATAACCTTCTCTTTCTTTCCTTTAATCAAGCAGATGTTGTCCCAGTGGGAATGGGAGAGCTCATCTCATCAGCCTTTCAGTAGATGGCTATCAGAAAAGGAATGCACCCAAAATTCATCAGTGTTTAGAGAGCACCAATATGGGCAGCTGGGAGATCATATGTTAGCAGTGCTGCTCTCCAGCAAGTGCCTGAGATCTGCCTCCTGTGTGTGGAGCCAGGGAGCCAAAAAGAGATGTGATCAACATGCCAGGAGGATGGCCTGAGTGGGAAATGGATAATTGAGCAGGGCAGTAGAGGGAAGCAAAGTCATGAGAAAGACTTTTCTGCTCCTTCTGGTAAAACTTAAGCCTGTCTGTGATAATAATCTGCTGGACAACTCATCATTTGGTCTGGTTTCCTATCTGTATGATCTTTCTTAGTTGTTAAGAAGAGAAATGAGAGATGAAATGAAAACATTAATTAGCTATGATTTAGCACTCTATAGATGGTTAGCATTGTATCCTTCCTATCACTCTTGCAACAGAAAGAGGTTTTCAGAATTTACAGAAACACAGGTGTCCCTGCCCACAGCAGGGAGGTTGGAACTAGTTGATTCTTAAGGTCCCTTTCAATGCAAATCATTCTATGATTCTATGACGAGTTGAATTTGGCAGGGATATTTGGAGGTCATCTGGTCCCACAGTCCTGCTCAAAGCAAGTTACTTTGAGCTAGTCACTCATTAAATTGCTCAGGCCTGTGTCCAGTCTGGATCTGAACACCTCCAAGGATTGAGACTCTGGGCAACCTGTGTCACTGTGCAACCACCCGGCAATAGAAAAAATTGTTTTCTGACATTGTGACGGAATTTCGTGTTTTTCTGTCTGTGCTCACTGCCTCTTGCCATATCCAGTTGTCTGATAGGAAATCTAATGACCCTGCATAAAGCTAATTCAGCCCTTACTGATAGAATAGGGAAGAAAGAGAAAAATCAGATGGGAGTGATGTCTGGGCTGCTCCTGTCACCCAGAGTGTGAGGGGACTTTGTGTCAGCTGTGACAGCTGCAGGAGGCCCTGGACCTGCAGGCACTACAAAGGGTGATGGAGCCCTGAATGAACTGAGAATGTGGATGGTAAAAGAGTCCTGTGGGCAGCTGCTACTCCTGTCACCACAGATCAGCATGAAGAGCAGTGGACTTGAATAACATCATTTCTGGACTTTGCCCACATCTCAGCAAAATTCATCCTTAAGCCCAGATTTTGGGTAACTTGTGAATTTTAACAATCTTGAGTCTGTTTAGATGTAGGGTTTTCATTCAGACCTATAACCTACTCTCACGTGCACTAGCAGATGCCATATGGGCCTGGGGGAGAAGGACCAAAGAAAGGAACGTTCTTCTGTCTTCATTTAGCTGGGGAATCAGAGAAAGGATCTTACCGCACACACACGTCCCACTCTGGTATATATGGCATGAGTGCTTGTCTCAGCTTCTAAAGCTTTTTCAGTAAAGAAGAAATATACTTTGTTATCATCGTGGTCTTCATTGTCAGGAATCATGTATGAGCCAACAAATTTTGGTTCTTTAAAAAAAAAAAGAATTGAGTCCAGTTATTAAAACATTGCCTTATTTTTTCAAGCCTTAAAATCAGCTGATAGCAACTGAAAAATAAAACTAGAGGTAAGGAATCTGTCAGTCAGAGAGCTACCTAAGGGCAATTGGGTAATAAAAATAGTAGAAAAAAAATTTTTGGTGGGTATATATAGAACATGTAGAATGCATTAATGTTGAAGTATTTTCATAACTCCAATTGACAAAATAATATTCCTTTGTATTTGTGCAAAAGACCATTTTCCAGTCCCATCCTCTGTGTTTTATATATTTGATTTTGAATTAGGATAAAATCTAATATTTGCATAGCAATCCCTGATCCCATGCAAACCACAAACTGTCTAGTCATCTGAAACACCTCTGGTTTTAGCTCGTTCTCCTTCCCATACCTTTCAGCAGGCGCTCATTGTCAGGTTCCGTGCGAAGATGGGCCAGGCGGTTCATGGTGCGAAACAGAGCAGCATCTCTTCCCCAGTAGTCACTGTAGAGACCGGTAAAGAGTTCACCACCTGCAGACCAGACATCAAAAAACCCCCAAAATGAAACATATTAATTTCATTACACGTGATAGGAACCACATTATAAACATGGCTCATTAGTATTTGCTCAAACTGATGGAAGAAGGCGAGTAAGTAGTTTAATGCAATCTGGAGTTCGCATGGACGTTGTACCTACCAGCAGTGCAGAATTTGAATTTGGAGCAGCATGAGGACAAGAATTTTAAATTTCATGAGTCATGGTCTCAATTTCAAAACCTACTTGACAAGACAGATTCACACATGGAACATGAAGGTGTTACATTAACATCTATCCACATCTGCCCCAATGACATCTGACACATCAAGCACCTCAGTGTGAAGATCTCACTGTAGTCCAGTTAGTGCCTGGCCCTGGGAACAGTGAGTTAGTACTTAAATCTTCATCAGGGCAAAGACTCTGACCAACAATTTGATGCTCAGCAGCTCCAGATGTGCCCCAGTCTTGTTAATGAGAAACAACAAATTGCCTGGTTCTAGAACTGGAAGGGACATGGTGGGTTTATGAAGAATTAGAAGTAACAGGAATCAGAAAATCAGATGAAAATGCAGCAACAGTTTTCAGAGAACACAGTGCTCAGGATAAAAATAGTGTTAGCTGCACCAAACTACTGATTTGGGAGACACGGTGTGGTTACAGCTCAAGACTAAACCGTAACCGAATCCATAGACTGGAACTCAAACATAGGAGTCTTCCCTGAGCATAATTATGAAATCCAGCTCTGTGGAGAACATGCCTGAAAAAAAATTCATACTGAAAACACTGGAGGGCTGAATGTAGTTATGTCCTCAGCTGGAGAGACAAGAAGCAGTACCTGCTACCTTAGAAATTATTCCTATAAACAAGCACAAGTTTTATTAGGCTGAGGGGTTTTTTTCCAGTCAACCCAGTGGAGCTGTTCCACTTCACCTGGAAAAACTACAATTTGGGAATAACTTGCTGTCTGAGGAGCTTCCGTGTTCAGGGGACAGAAAAAAGGGGCTATTTTTCCCTGGTCCAGCAATAACTTGTTTTTGCAGCATTGAAATATTCACCAGCGAAGGGACAGAACTTGAAATTTCATCCATCCTCCACAACTGGTGATGAATATTTCTTGAAAAATATATGGAAACAGGAATTGGGTCTCATTTTCAAAGGATTTAGATAATATTCACAAATTAAGAAAACATCAGAAAATTTAGAAATAATACACTAATTAACAGAAACTGTTGAAAATATATGTGTATATAGGTACAATTCAACCTGTTCAAATATCAAGCCTATCTCTGACCCATCTAAAATTGTGATATTGGATATATTTTACCTTGGTAAAATACCATCAATAATTCTACCTTTCCTTTATGTATGGACAATATTTCCCTTAACTGACCAAGCATTAACAATAATATATTTCATATCCTCATGGACTTGGATTAGAAATATTTTAGGCCCAATTTAAGCAGCAGGCAGCTATCGTCACTAGATGGCATCCTTATGCTAGAAAATAGCACAGAAGGTATTAAACTGCACAAGGAGAGAGAAATAAATTATTTCCAGCGTGAGGCTAATTTGAGTGGAGGCTTCAGTGACACAGCTTCCTGCTGCCTAATCAAAATAAACATGACTGACACATCCAAATAATGTTTGTGGGCATTTATAAAAGGCTATTGCAGAAAGCAAGAATTTTGTTTGTAGGTCTCCCTCAAAGTGTGAATTTTGTTTCTTTCAAGAGAAACATATGAATTGAATGGTGGCATAGGTGTGAATGATTATTCTGAAAAGTTAATAGTTTGGCAGCTGGGGCAGGGTCAGACACCTCTGTTGAGCCAGAGCTGAGCACAGTTTTGCCTTAGGCTTCATCATGTACTGAATGGATATTGCCTTGGAAAAATACATGGTCATGATTTAGTGTTAAATATTGGCAAGTGAAATAAAAAGTAAGTATAAATCATAGCATCTGTAGAAGTTAATGCTGCCCAAAACAAATAGAGAACTTTATTTTTTAAACAGAACAGAGCTGCTTAAACCATAGAATTTACCAGCGTCTTTATAATGTTCCAAACAATCTTCACAATCCTAATTAATGACTTACATTAGTCATATAACTCCCTTTAGGAATTCTGTCGGAAAATATATCAGGCTGACTGGTATTCTTTTTCATTTTGGTGACATGCAATGCAAAATGGGATATTTTATCTTTTCAACACTATAGTGAGTCTTGGAAAATGCATAAGTGCAGGGTAAATGATTTGTCACATATTGCCAATGATCAGGATTGACATCTGTAAGTCCAGATGTTCAGAAGTTTGGATATGAAGTCTATTCTTTCTGTTTGAAATAGGTATTAAATGTTGCTATAAGTAACTAACCTGCTAGTATGGCATTCTACCATATACTGAAGAAGTTATCACTGATAACCTGTGAGATCCTAGGGGGAGAAAATGGAAGTTCCAGTCCTGGATGGATATTGTTCCATGAAAGATATTTTGCAGGTACAGAAATTAAATCTGATTTTTACCCTGAACTGTTACTAAACTAAATAAAAATATCATGCGTGAGCAGACAGGTCACTTCACCTAAGAACAGCAATGGGGCAGTACTGACAAGTGTGACTGTCAAATAGCACAAAAAAATTCAACATAGTTCTGAGATATTTTGCACTTTTGACACTAAAAGGTTCTTCTCTTGTCCTTTTCCACAGCCTTTTGTTTAAATGCAAGTTACAAATTTTGAACACTGCTACATTTTTACAGGTGCTGACCAATTCCAGATTTAGAGACAACCTAAGACTGAGGCTTGAAAAATTCTGGAAAGATTTCTACTTTTTTCTCCTCCATTGAAAAGCTACTATTACATATCAGCTCACTTCTGTCTTGGTGGCAGGGTTTTGTACTGCTGCACACCACACTGATTCAGCTCTACCTTCTGGAAAAATCAGCTGAGTAACTTCAGAAGCCTTCACTACTCCTTCCCTCTTCTAACCTAACCACAGCTTCAAGTGTGTTTGACAAATAAATTGATAAAATTTAAGTTTTGATACAGCCTGGTTAATCACATTATAAAAAGATATAAAGTTTCTTCTTTCCTTATTTAAGCAAACAAAAAACTCTCATGGACCTCAAAGACCAGTTTTACCTCAAGGGATACACACATCCTTTTTTAGCTAGCATTCTTTTCAAGCAAGCAAATACATTAAAATTCAACAGTGACCATTTAAAAGCACCTTTATTTTTGCCCTTTTCTCAAACAACAAATTAAAATACAAACATTTTTCCTAAATCCTTCAAATTTCCTAGGTGACAACCCCAAACCAAAACAGATTGAAGTATTTAAGTTAAATTATTTGTACAAAATATTTCTATAAATAAGCTGCTACCACCTTAAAGGTGGCATGTTTTGTGTACCTGCTTCAAATTGGAAGGTAATGTAAACACAAGCTATTATTCATCAGCAGTCTTTCTTTTGTAAAATGGAAAATTCATGTTATGAATAAAGGATTAGAATGTAATAAGTAGAACATAAGCTGCACCTTTCATGTATTTCTTTGACTATCAGTCAGTTATTGCTCACATGACAACTAAAATCAGAAGACTAATTCACATTTTAGCAAATGATACTTTTGGCAGTATGAAAACAGCAAATTAAAAAAAAAACCCTATTGTTTAACTGGTAAACTAATACCTCAGTATATTTGTATTTTCCATCACGCAAGTATTTTGTCTTTTGTTTTGAGAGAAAATATATTTTTGTCTAGAGTAAAAGAAAAGACACAAATACCTAACTTTTAAAGCTGTAAAAGCAGAAAATATTTTTGAATGGATTCCCTGGATATTAACCTATTCAGACGCAGTTTAGGTTTTTCACCATTTGCTTCTGATATATTGCAGGTAAGAATACATGAACATAAACTAATTTCTCAGCTTTCAAGGGCTAGTGTGGTCTAAGTTAATCAGTGTGCATGATCTGGTATCAAAAATAGTTTTGGCTATTGAAAGCAGATGGGGGAGTTCACTAGGAGTAAAAGTCCAAAAGTTTTATATACCGTTGAGCTAAACATAAACATTTTATTCAGCCTGTCTGCCATCCAGCTTCCATTCTGTTTCGTGATGCTGGCAATAAATTAATTGATTGTTCATATATTGAGGAATTCATCACAAGCTCCTTCACCAGTGGGTCAGATAACCTACAATTATGCTTACAACAGCACAGATATTTCATTTTAAAGCCAAGTCACGAACTGTTGTTTTCTTGAAGTGAGTATTTCGACTCTTGTGTTGAAATACATGAAGAGATGCAGAACAAGGGATTATCTTTCTTCCTAAATTAATCCAGCTAAATCTGGTCCTAATTAGCTATGGTGCAAATGATCTTTCAAGATCAAGATTTTAACAGATTTTAAACCTTTTTGAGAGGTATGTAAAGTTTTCTTGTTAGCCTAATCTTCACTGTTATTCAATGGCCATGCTGGTGTAGGTGCTGTGTTAATGTGAGGGGCAGGTTTTGAATAATTTTCTCAGGAGGGAGAAAGTGCTGGGGTGGGCTTTGCTAACAGGTCTGCATAAAACCTATTCAAGGACATGCACATTGGCTGAACGTGCGTCAGAGAGTGGAGACAGCTTCGGGGTGCAGCCTCCAAGATCGTGCTGACTTCATACTAGGAGCAGATTTCACTTTCTAAGAAAATTGGAGTGTGTGAAGAAGAATTAAACCTCCAAGCATTGAAGGAAAGACTGGAAGACCAGTCCTGGAGGGTGCATGGTGTAGTTATCATCTCCTGTCATGGGGTAATGGCCATGAAAAGCTGAACTCAGTGCTTGCCTGAGTGAAGGAGCATCCCTTCCTTCAGAGTGAATTTGGCATTAGAAACCTGTTTCATTTTCAAATGTCAGTTCAAAGATTCTTTAACATTCAATGTGTTTGCATCTAGGTCTTCTACCCTTTTCAACTGGCTACCTGCAGAGATAAAGGATATACATTGTGGAGTCTAAGGTACAGCATTTTATTCTGTGTGTCTCTGCTTAGCAGAAGTTGGTAGAATAAGATAGAATACATGGAAAATCAAACTTCCCTAAGAGATTCTTCCTAAGTGTTGGAAGCGTCTAACTCCAATAGTTAAAAATATGAAATAATAAATAAAATAATAAAATCCTTGAATATTTTGTTGTGCTTTTAAAATATAATTTAATGATAACTTGATATTATTGAATTTCCTAATGGACGGCTAGAAAAACAGCCTCTAATACTTTGTTAGTTTTGATGAAGAGGTGAAAGTTAGACTGTTTTCTGGTGTGTCAGTGATCTGATAAAAGTATTATTTTTTCCTGTTAATCTTGCTACATTACATAGTTGTTAGCTTTGTCAGATTGATTTGGTAAGTCTCTGTCAGTGGACCTCCAAGACTCTAGTCAGCCTTTGTCAGGGAAGGGCTAATTTAATTGTTTTCTCCTTCAGATAAAAATATGCGGATCCATAGGACCTCCCATAATTCAGGCAAACTCCTAAAGTGCTCAGTGGGACAATCTGGCTTCCATTTAAGCAAATAAAATTCACATTGATCTCACAGTAGGAACATAATCAGGTTAATTTATTTACTTAGTTCTATCTGAGGAAAGGTTGAGAAGGACTTCAAGATTAGACCGTGAGGTTTCAGGCCTACAGCAAATTCCATGGGATGAGTCTTTGTTCCCAGGCTAAACTGAGACTGGAATATGTCGAAAATTGTAGAAACAATTTAGAAATAAGGATGGGATAAAAGCGTGATAATCTGTGCTTCATGGATTTTGGAAGGTCAGGCAAAATACAGCACATTTTTCTGATTCTTCTGTGACGTCTTAACCCACTAATTCTTATGAATTAGAGCTCTAATTTAATTTTTTTTTTTTAATGGCAATGAGGAATATTTTGATGAATTGCTGTAATGTGAAAGATTTGGCACTACTGCTGAAGATTCTTCTTGTAATTAATTTGTGCATGTAAAGGAACAAATAAACCTAACATGTAAAAATACATCTGTCACTCATGACCGATACTTTATCACCATGGATGAGCCATACCATTGTAGTTAATCATCAGAGAATTTGGCTGTCTGATTTAAGATGCAGAGACAAATATAAGTATCAAAAGGGCCCTAAAGTCCTCTTTTTTATCACTGAAAAGTAGAAAATTTATTTAATCATTAACCTCCTTTTTCTAGCTCTTTCTTCTAATGAATATTCCCTTTGAATGCTCAGTTTTTGGTTATGTTTTCTAAACACAGAAATCATTGTGCCACTCCCTAACTCCATCTAGCTTTTATCCTTTACCTGCTGTTCCAGGCTATTTTTAGTCAATGTACACTTAGTCAATGGTGCCAAGACTGTCTTTGCTTCATCTCACGAAATGTTTTAAGAATACATTTTTGAGGAAAACCCATATGGTTTGCTAAATCACAACTTCAAAAATCCCAGTCCTACAGTGATGCACTCCCCAGCGAGGCATAGAGGAGCACTATCTCAGCACAGATTCCTGGCACTGCAGGAATTAGACTGAATTCTATTTTTATGTCTTTTGAGTATAACATCAACTCTTCTAACACAGAATCACCAGTTTGCGATAGTTTTGTTAGAAGGCAGCATTGGAAAAAAATATTTTCATCTTAAAAACGGCAATTTATATAAACAATAAAGCTTGATAGAAAAACAGTTAAATTCACATTTTTACAGGGTGCTTGTTTCTCAGATTCATCTCAGTAGATGAAAACAAAAGTGGTGTAAAGGACTAAGCCAGTGTTTCTTTGCTTTTAAGGAAAGCGGGAAATTACTATTTCCATAATTACACAACAATCAATTATCTTCAGGATGGCACATGTCATTCACCATCTCACCTCAGCTAGAAGCCCTTGCTGCAGTTAATGCTGCATGGAATGTATTATTAATGTGAGCAGCACCACGAGGATTAAGTCTGACATGTGGAAGGTTGCAGTGGAAAGCTGACAACACTTTGGTGTGCTGAAGAAAGAGACTCAGACTGACAGATTGACAGGACTGTGAAGCTTGTGACATAAAGATCATTACCAATTAAGATGGAGGTGAAGGAAGAACTGGGGTCAAAAGGGCATCTGCCTCGTCCTCTCTCAAATTTGTGCGATTCCAGTTGAAACAGATGATCCTTTAAAAAAAAAAAAAAGACAGAGAACACCATAAACCCTACAGGCAAAGAAACACAGTCCTTAGAGACAAGTTTTAACATTGTTATACCTTTGTAGAGGGTTGACTTCATTAGGGAGAAAACACAATTATGGTTGCTCACTGATGCACTAGTAAAATTTCTCTGGATTTCTACAAATCGCCTTTGTGTGTGCACTGCCCAAAAAGAATCAGGAAAATATGCACTAAAATTACACTCATTTCATTTCTGTAGGAGTAGGGAGGGAAGATTCCTCTATCTTTTCTCCAAATTATCTAAACATTAAGTAGATATCTCACCATGGAATGTGTTTTCCCCCTTTAAACATTTTTTTTCCCAGTAGTTGTTAAATATATCATACTGTGTTATCTTCTCTTCATAGCTTTGAGACGTTTATATATCTTCTTCATAGAAGTATGTTTAGGAATGAATCCCCAGAGCAGATGTGATTTCTTCAGTGGATTTAACAGAATATCAGTATAAAAAAATATTGGCAACTTGCTTTAATTTGTCTGTATGAGGCTGTAAAGACTGAGAAAGAATTTACAATTTAAATTTTCATTTGCAATGGTACGTTTGTCTCAGCTTTCACAAAAAAGCCCATTAATGTCTGATTAAAATATCAAGTGAGAGTACAATATTTTTAATTTAGATATTAACAGAACAGCATGCCACAAAACACAGAGATGGGGGAGAAAAAAAGGGCAAATAGACAAAAAGCTATGAAAGCTTGATAAAAAATATGCCACATAGCCATCAAGTGTGTGACTAGCAAATATTTCTGTAACTTAGCAGTTCCAATTCTGTGTAACAGTATTTCTCAAATGTCTACTGAAAAGCAGATTATACCAATATATTGCAAAAATACATCCTACCTGTTCACTAAACTCTTGGTTTCACATTGCTAATATATGAGATGAATATCTTGTGAGGCAGAAAATTACATGCAACAGGAAACCAAATCCCCCAGAATTCTGAGAAGTATTTGCTTGAGTCTCTCCCTTACAGAACACATAAGCAAAGAGGTCCAAGAGACTTTTTAGTCATAAAAATCAGGTTTTATTAGACCTGACTTTTCAGGTGTTTATTAGAATAATTCCGTACTTGCACAGAAAGAAGCTCAATTACCTACAATATAGAAAACTTCCCAAGCAACTGCAGTTGCCCCAGAAGCTTAATATTCCCTTCAGGTAGCTTCAAGACAGTTATGCTCTCCTGAAAACAACAAAACAAAACAAAACAAAACAAAACAAAACAACATAAAAAGACAAGGAGCAAAGACGGAAAACTGGAAAAATAATAATAATAAATAAAATAATAAATAATAAAAAATAATAGTTTAGAAGCACAGAAAGCAAAAAGATATAAGGAAAGTGGAAAGCTGTAGAGCTCTTAGTTCCCACAAACTGATGAATAATTGAATCTTTCTGTGCATTTAAAATAGTTAATCGTGAATTTGTCACAAGCCACTCCACTTCAAAGCATTATTCACATCTTAATCCCCCGATCAGACAAGCTGATGTACCTGTCTTCCAACTGTCTAAATCACACATGTCATTTTGCTGCAACTTCTGGTCAAAAAGAAAGATTTCCATTAGTTAAAGAGGTCCCATAAAAAATGGGATGCAACTCAGAATGCAGTTCTGGAAAAATAAGATATCTGTTTAATGTCTATTTGCAGTGAAAAAAACTAACAAAATAAAAAAGGGGAAAAAAAACCTATACAAATTTTAAGGAATGGACCTAAAACTCGTGATGTAACAAGGTGTTCATAACCTCATCTCTCCAGGAGCTCCTTTGTTGGCCTAACCCTGATGCTTTAGTGCCTGGTGCTAAAGCTGATGTAGCAGAAAATAACTGTCCTGGGTAGAGACTGATGGTGCAGGAACACTGTTTTATGCTGTATCAGCAACTATTGCACATCAGTACTAACTATTCCCCCTCTGCTGTGGGGAAAATGTCAAACAATGAAGAAATATTTCTCTGTGTGTGGAAATCTCAGGCCCATTCCATACTTTTCAAACATCACATACCATGTATTTTTCAAATCTAAATACTGTAACATTTTGAGTCAACAGTGGATAAAAAGAGAGTAAGGTGAACTCAGGAAGGAAAAGAAAAACCTTCTGAAATAACGCAAAAGGACTTGGGAATCATAATGGCATAAAAATTTGATGTAAAGGAAATATCTCTAAAAAATGTCTGGTGTTATTTATTGGGTATTGAAAAAAAGTTACTCATGAAAATTTTTCTCTTCTGGGATCTCAACTAAACTATTTGTCAATGAATCAGTTCAATAAAGTTGTAGAAGTAAGTGGAGAGACAAACCAAGAGTTAAAAATTGGTAGATTATTCTGGGCTTCATGCTTTCTGCACAGTAAAATACAAAATGGATGTGCCTATGCAAGGAAGAAGTAATAAATTAAAACTGATTACAGAAAATAACATACTCAGGTAAAGTGATCATGTGTGGGAAGAAAATTGTTTTGAAACCATGCTTGAAGAAGCTGACACATCCACACTTCCTGGTTTATAGTTTGCAGCTCGCTTTTTGTCCTACATAGGGAACGAAAACTGAAAGTTTTCCTGCTCATGATCCCACTGAGTCATCATAAAATACAGTTTATATTTTGCTCTTCTCCTGGTAAAACACCACTGGTACTCAGGGAGATGAGGCCAAAATGGGAGTCTTCTGGATGATGTGGAAGAATTTTCATCACTGTCCACAAAATTATCCCACAATGAAAAAGCTACTAACATAGTCAACCATTTCCCTGAGAACCATAATTAAACCAATGGTAAAGACAAATCCATCTCTTTTAACATCCATGACATGACTGTGTTTAAAACAGCTAACTATATGACTGTGGGATGAAAATGTCGAACAATATGCATAGTATCCATTCATTATCTGGAAATTATTCCTAAGGATTGTAGCTTAAATATATAATCTAGTGTTAACACTGTAGGTAGACAAAAAATTGGATTTCAGTGCAATTTGGCAGAATCTTTAAGAGGAGCTCACCGGTTTTGATATAAAGCAGGATGTGTAGCTCATAAATGCTTGCAGACACATGTAACTGTCTGAAAAGTTGCTGAAAATGTAAGCAATGACTCCTCCAAGAGAGATTTTCCACCTTTACCTTTTAGGACAGCATGCCAAATATTCCATGGTTGCAATAAATTATTCCCATCAGTGGGGCAAGTAACTGAAGTTCAGGTGTTAGATGTGTCAGCTTCCATGGGATGCCAGTTTAGATGAAATAAGCGTTACACATTAATAATCAGCTTTGAAGGCTAATTCCATAATTCTAACCCTCCTTGCAGTTTGTGACATTGGAATCTCTTGAGAAATGTCAGAATAAAACTGACAGTTTTCTCACAGATTATTCAGCGCATCCATTCAACATCACAATTTATTTTATGTGCATTTTTCAGTGGTTAGGGTAAAAACTATGGCAAAGCACATATGGAGGGCTGGGAGTGGAATTACGTGTTTCTACATGTGGCTTGAGAATAGAAATGGAATTTTGGGTATGATTTATGGTACCAGTGACTCAGGAAACATAATACACTTTAAACTATCATTAAAAGAATAACCTTTTTTAAAAAGAAATAGAAGATATTTCCAAAGCATCAAACATTTTTCCATTAACTTGATATGAATTGATAATTTTGGACAATGAGGAATAATGTAGGCTATAAACAATAGTGAAAGAGGTGGTCAATCAGAGGCATTAAAATTTAAAGACTGAATTTAACTCTTGTTGCAGAAAATTGCTGTCACTAATGCCAAGCACTGCTTTGCTCTGGGTCAAGACAACACTTATGCATGTGATTAATTTAAAACATATGCTTACTTCCATTCCTGTTCAGCAAACTCTCTAAGCCTATTCTGAATATTAGTACAATGGCTGTATCTTTTCAGTAAACCAGGGACTTAAAAATACAGAGGTTTTAGTTGTGTTTTCCTAGGATATTATTTTTATGAGAGAAAAATAATTCAATTTTTTGTAAGGATTTGTGGTGTTTTGGTTTCTTTCATTTTACATTTTATTATTTTCCATATAACAAAAAAGTAAAACATATCATAGTGGCATTTTTAAAGGATATTGAAACCATTTCATAACCTGTAATTACACCATTTACTGTGTATGCATATGTTCCAACAGTACTGCCATGGTCTGCTCTCCAGGAGACCTGTGAATTTTTGTGGTTGGTAGGATTTTTTTGTGTTTTTTGGTTGGTTTTTTTTCTGGTGTGTGATATGTTTTGATTTGTTTTTTGCAAGTTTTTTTTTTCAACAAGTCCATGTTGCTTACCTACCTAGATAGTAAATCTTATTTAAAGTACAGTAGGGAAAGGCTGTGCAGATTTTTATATGTATGTTTTTAAACACTGGCTATACTGTTCTAAAGCACTGGACGAAATTCATTTTTAGCCTTAATGATCTCATAGTTCTTCAGCCTTAGAATGGTATTACATGCAAGAGCTGTTTATTGCATTCAGTTTCTAGGGGTCACGTAATTTATACTTTTTTGAAGAGAACTAGGACTAAAAGGTTCATACATGCAAAGTGAGTTGAACGGGAAAGCGTAGAATAGAGATGTGCCACTTGTGCAAAGCTATGAGAAATGTTCTTTTCAAATTCTTAATAAAGCCATCTGGTGCTAGTATCATACATGCTGCACTCTTTTTCATATTCAAGTAATTCTTCAACCATCAAAAATGAGAGTGTGAAATCAAAGGTTCACTGTATTTTATCATGGTGTCCCGTTTGAGGTGGAAGGCTGCTGGGAAGGGATGGGACATGATGGGGGATCCTGACTGCTCAGGGAAAGGACATCCTGACGGACTGCCTTGCTGAGTGACCTGGTCACACAGGCTTTGGCCAAGGGCCACCAGAGCTGGAGCCCCAATGTATGGCAGGGAGAGGGCTGCAAAGGGATGTGCACATCCCTGCTCTGAGGACAGCGTGTTCAGAGGTTTTCCTCAAGCCTCTGTGCAACATCTGTGAGGTTAATTTTCTCTTGCAGGGTTACATCCTCTCACTTACATTGAAATCTCTTGCAAATTTGCCTTTTCTTTTCATGAGAATGACCCTGAGACACTCGTTCCAAAAAAAGGTGTATTGTTCTTGGATTCACTGGTTCCATGGTTGCTGGGTTTCTTTTGTTTGTTTTTTTCCTAATACTGTCTTAAAACCCAAGTCACAAAGCAATAAAGTAACATGGGAAAAACTGCGATTTGAAACCCTCACAAAGTTAGGTGCACAGTGAGACATTTTTGCAGCTTTATCGACAGTCTTTAAAACTATGGAAATTAATGTAAATCATGAAATCTCCAAGACAATAGCAGGCTTTATTTTGTAGAAAATAAAATTAAGAAAAATACTTAACATGTCAGGTGTGTTGTTTCTAAACAATGCATACATTTGTTGCCCATATGTACTTTCCCATTTATTCAAATATATTTTAAGTCTGGTTTAACCTTAACAATTCATCTTTAAAATGTCATTTTGTACAGCCATGTTCAGTCACACAGCCTAATGTGCGGAACCTCTTAAAAAATTAATCAAATATAAGATTTGTAAAACATTTCACTGGTGTAACTGGATTTTTTTTCTCATGTAAGAAATTGAATATTGAATGAATGCATAGGAATTTTGTGACCACTACAGAAGATGAAATGCAATGTACAGAATAAACCTCATCTAGATTTCCATCCACTTTCACACTATAATGTCTTCAGTATAAATTGACATACAAATTCACTTTATGTCAAATATTCTTTTGTTCTGTATATTCTCAATATCGGATTTTTCATTTTTTTTCTCTTTCTTCTCTACTTAATTATCCTTACATTTTTATTTCAACATAGAAAGACTTAAGGACACACTGTGCAGAGGCTTCTTTTAGGAAGGATGAACCTTGACTTCCTGAATAAAAAAAAAGAATCTGAAAAATCACAGAACATGTCTGTAAATCAGCAGAAAATATAATTCAAATATAACTGTCCAAAATGAACCTTCAACTCCATGACCTGCCTTAATCTGTACACTTGCCTCATCAAGAAGGTGCATGGTAAAAACAGATCTACAGCAAAATAGTTTGTTCTTGAGTAACAGCAGAAAATAACTTACTGTTCAGGCCTGAAAAGGTGTCTCATATGATTTAGCCCTTTGTACTTAAGCAGTCAAAATTCTGGTGCTAAGAAAAGTGTGCTTCAACATTATCTGATAAATATAGTCCCAAACATTAGCTAGGTATCTAACTGATACAAAGCCAACTAATTCATCAAAAAATTAAAAATCTAAACCCAGTGGAATATAACAGAGTTTATATAAAGGAACCTGCGCTTCAGATACTTAAAATAATACCCTAAATTCCCATTGCAAAACACCGGCCTATTTAAGTCAGATAAAACAGGCATGCAGGTATATAGGTGAGCAAGACTAGGATGCTACAACAGGGAAAGAACTTTTCATGTGATATCTTCTTTAAATAATCCAAACATTAATTTTCAAAAGGATCTAAGCACTGGCAAAAAAAATCTTGTCAGAGGATTACTAACTTTTAAAATTGTACCTTCAGCATTCACTCAACTTTATTTTCCAATCCAAATGGGGATACAATATTCAGAATAGAGTCCTCAAAAACTGTCTGAAATAGTCAGGTCTCTGCTATTTGACATAATTAAGATTATTTGGGAGGTAGCATTTCTTCTGAGGATCTGTTTTCAATCCTCTTTACTATCCAGTGACATTCTTAAAAGATCAATCGCCCTATGGGATGAGAGTGCATAAAATATTACAGACATTAAATCCTCCCTAAAAATTCAGATGCATTTTTCAGGTCTGTGCATTTTATTCCCCAGTTAAATGATTAAGACACATTGGGCTCCAATCTGAAAACGTGTTTAAAATCTGGAGCTGTGTCAGACTGCTGTCTGAGTTTGCAAAAGGATTAGCAATTTGTGACTTGTGTCAAAATATCTGGCCTAAAGTGACAGAAATAATATATTTTCCTGACTTAATGAATGTGAAAAAAATCTGGCAAAAGAAAAAAGAAGATCCCACCACACTGCACACAGAAATCACAGTCATTTATCCTTAGCAGCTCACAGAATTTCGGAAGCAGTGATTGTATTGGTCAGAATTTTAGAAGGGATGTCTTTGTATCACCTTGAACTGGTCACATAAACTTACTAGAGATCTTATGGCAAAGAAGAGAACCATAGAAATTATGACTATATTGCATTAATGTGACAGCTAATACATATGAAAGTTCCAGGAACCACATAAAGGCTCCCTAGAATTAAAGTAGGTGAATAGCTGTATATGGTGATACAGTCTTATGATGAGGTGAAAGAGAAGGTAAAGACAGTTCACAAATGCTGTGCAAAAGTGAAGGCATTTCTGTGGAGAAGTGCACAGTCTTTACACAGACCCTCACTAGCCAAGGCTTTTCCTCTTCCAAGATTTTGACATGTTAAACTTGTGTTGAGATTGTGAGGGTCACATCAGAGCAAAAACCAAATAAAATCCTCTCTAATGATCTAATCTAATGAGTGTTATCATAACAACTAGGGACAAAGGTTGTGAAAAAATAAAAAAAGGCAGGATGCAGCTCCAAGGTTTGAGCTTCCGTCTAGGCTTTGGTGATGAAAGGAAGAAGAGACACATGGGGCATGGAAAGGACAACATCTACATTCAATTGGGAATGGATTTCAGAAGAGCTCAGATACCCTGCTCTGTCTGTCTCCATGGTGTGGAGCCTTAGAGAGCCAACAGCTCTTTTTCAGAGCTCCAGCAAGGGATGTCTGAGTTGGATATTCTGGAGGAAAGGGCGGAGGAGTCCTTTGCCTCCCGCTGACCCAGATGACCTGCTAGCAATACTCTTTTTAGTTCACTTTTTAATCCAATTTTTCTATATAGATATGAGTCAAATAAGAAAAAATACCAGTTACTTATCATAGAAGGATTATACAATATTAAGGGCACAACTTATAAACCTGCAAAAATATTAACTAAACTATTTTTTCTGGTTTTAATTATGATGACTAATGTCTTATTGATCAATCACTCTGCTCTTCAAACAATGATATAGATTTCACCAGGTTCTGTCACTTAAAAAAATACTTTCCCTCATAAATAAAGGTGGCAGAATCTAAAAATCATTATAATGCGAGCTGCAATATTTCAGTTACCCCCATCAAATTACCACACAGGTGGAGGATTTCTTTCTCTTTGGGATAACGCTATTATTCCTCTGTATAGATTCATTCTCCCTGGACCATCTGTGTCTAATCTTCCAAAGGGCAGGTCTAACATGACAAAAAATTCATTTCATATGGCTGATCAATTCACATACTCAACCAATCTTCTAAATTGAACTTACACTTCATATGGCCATACGTAGACAATATTCAAAGGTAATGAGTGTTATGCACCTCATTTTATGGATGGGAGCACTGTCAAACAAACCTGTTGTCTGTTATAACATGATAGAGTGACTGATAAGAGCAACTGTGCTGATACAGAATACTTGACTTCTCCAGAGCATTTCACTTAGTACACAGCTATTTGATAAACAATGTGCATTGTAGAATTGTTAAGAAATACAAACTGTTGGCATATATCCAAGTACAATTGTTATGATGCATCATTGATGAATCCTCCATTACTGAAGGTTTCCCTGAATTTTATTTTTGCTAGAAAGATGATTTTTTAATTTAACAGTGATTTAAACAATCATATGATTTCTTTTCCAGTAAAGTTTACGAAAGGACTGAGGACACCAAAATAATGAAGAGAAAAGGTTAATGAGAGCTCAGGTTATGGAATGCTTTGAATACCGAGTTAAAGGACAGAAGCTTAATAAGTAGATTTTAAAACAATCATAAGTGTCGAATCTTGGAATAGGGAAGAGAGTTTATATCTGAAGGACATCAGAACACCCCAGAAGATGAAAGTTCAGATATTTTTTTAGAACTGCTTTCACATATTAGACTGAGGTGCCTCATTTAGGATCTTGGATATCCCAGATGCCTTGTTAAAAAGCTGACACGGCAAGCAACTCCAGGAATCTCTTCATTTGCCTTATTATATGAGGCTGATAATTAGGTGCCTCAGCTAAGTGTGTAAACTGGGATAACTTTGTGCTCAAGCGAAGAACTTTGGGTCAAGTGAAAAATGCTAAAAAGAGATTTCTCATTGTGCCAAGAACTCAGCACTTGAGTCCATGAAAGAGGAATCTCAAACAGAGGTAGGGAAGTGACCTTGCCTGAACACACACCATGGAATAGCATATGTCATTCTAGTGTCCGCACTTCCCGAAGACGTGAAAATATTGCAGAGAGTTCACAGGAAGGACACAAATAAGATTGAGGAATCCTGGTGATAGGAGGTTTAAGGAGCTATATTTATTCAGCTTATCAAAAAAAGTGAAGAGGTGGCTTGATCTTTGTGCATAGGTACTTACTTGTGGAAATGATGTGGAAAAGATAGTGGGAGACTTTTCAACTTTGCTTTCAAAGGCATATTAATGTTAAATGACAGGAAGCCGAAGTAAGAAAAATTTAACTTTGAATAAGTGGCTATTTCCTAACACTAAAACTAATTAAATATTAGAACAGCTAATATTTAGGACAGAGAAATAGTGGCGTTACCTCTTTTTCCCTTTTGCAGCACTGCACCATTGTTGCTTGCTGTAAGCATACATATTGTGTTCACCTAAATAATTTTCTGTCTGAGTTAGGTACCATTTTAACCTCTCTTGAAATGAGTGCATATTCAAGTTCCAGAACATGAAATACTTTAATCTAAATGAAATGTGGGACTTTTGGATGTTTTGGTGCAATTTGGCAGACTGTGATGTGGACAGACTAGATGATGTAAATTAACACCTCTGGTAAAAGATTTTATTACATGCATTTCCCACTTGACAGAACTTCGTATCTATTTAGTGGTTGGTGCTCTAAATGGTGGCGTTTCACCCATGCAGAAGGACACTGTGTCTCTAAGCAATTTTCAGGGCAAGAATTTGTCACACATTCTGTCTAATGACCAACACCCATTTCTATTTGGTCAGTGAAACCAGATGTTCCTCCTCCTTAATCCTCTGAAAACAGAGTGCGGAGATGAGGTAATAGGAACTAGCATGGAGAGGGAGAAACTTGGCAGATCATTGCTTGTTTTGATTATAAAAATACGTCAGAAACAACTTTATTATGGTAAAATAATAGATATAAATATGTCTACAATTTTGCTTCTCAACAAAGCTGGAAGAATGATGACATTACCAAATGCTGGTCAAGAGCAGAAGAATTATGTCATGTCAAAGTTGAACTGAGATATAACTGACACATTCTCTCGTGACTTGCATGTGAATTCAGTTTGCTAAAGCAAGAACTGAGGAGCTTATGTTGCCTACATTTGGTTGGTGTAGAGGTAAATGGAAAGCTTATTGCACAATTCAAACCTTATCTTGGTTTTGCATTGAAACACAGAATATATAAAAAAAGAAGTGCCCTTCCCCACACTCAAAAAATATTAAAGGCAATGCAGATTAGAAAGAAGAAATTCCAACTTGTCTGAACTCTCTTCCAAGCAAACAAATACACCTGCTGCTCACTAAAGGCAAGTCCTCTCTAACAGGACTAAATACATAGAATTTAGAGTTGGTCTTCCCTGATAAGCAGAATCTCACTCGGCTAATTGAAGGGCAAATAGCATAATAAGGAATAGATCAGATTAGGAACACCCAGAGGAGACTCCCAAAAACCACCAGCGTGTTTTGTGGAAAGAGTGGCTTAGTCCATCAGCCTTCTGAAGTGGAGAAATACAGCTGTAGGCAGTTTACTGAGTTAAATGAGGCACTGAAAATGGCACTCTGCCAGCTCCATGTACATATTAAAAATTTACAGTGTGTTCTGGAGGAAAGATTCCTCATGCATTGTTCTTTCCCATAAATTTAATTCCCTCAACAGGTTTTGTCATGCAGAGATGCCTTTCTCTCCAGGAATCAGCTCTATCTTGTCCCCACACAGCTTGCAAAAACTTGGGATATTGTTTCTGCACATTGTTTTCTTTTGGAATTTCTGCTTATTTTGCAGGTCCTGTGGAGGTAGAATAATTGTTTTAGCTGTACTTGGTGAAACTCCCATGTGGACTTGTTAAATGTGCTCTGTGAGTTAGTAAATAAGGCAGTTTGGATCATTGGAAGGCCTCCAGATCACCCCTACAACCTATTGCTCTACTGAATAGATAACTCATAAAGATAAAATCATTACCTGACTGCAGATAGATAATTTGATTTATCTAAGGTTCATCAAAATTCACCCAGGGTAGTTTTAGCTATAAAGAACAGTGCTGGAGCACTCTTTTACTAGCAACTAGATGTGGATAAACTCAGACTGAAACAGAAAGCGCTTCTTTCCGCACTCATCACCTGCTGCCAAGACTGAGAAGTTTGTATAAATGCAAAAGGAAGAGACTAAATGCAGATGCTTCCCCCCTTCTCTGCCCCACCCTGCCTTGTTTGCATCAAAGACAACAAGAGGGACAAATGTCAATTTGGTGAGAATAGAGGTAAAATAAGATATTTTTTCTGCACTTTTCTTCATTTTCTATATCTGGTTTGAAGACTTATCTCAGATTTTCTCTCACAGATGTGGAGGGATTCATTTGCAATTCCTCATGAGAAATTTGGGGTGCAGAGTCTCTGACTCTTGCTTTCTTCAGGAAAAATAATGTTTATTCTAATGAATTCTGCTTCATTTCTGGAAGAAATACAAACAAAAATTGGAAGAACACAATCTTTTCTGACCTACACCAATTTTTGACATTTGGAAGCATTTCATGAAGTCAGAGATAATGAACTCACTTACTGGCTGGCATTTAACTTGATTATGTTTTCTTGGACAAGATTTTGTAATATGTTCTGTTGCAAACACCAGTAGTTGCTCTGTCTGCAAAGTCAGCACTCCCACTTTCCCTAATTCGTAATTTATTTCTAAATGGCAGAAAAACATTGGGTATTTTGCTGAAATGTTTAAATTTGGAAAAGCAACATTGATCAGAGTCAGGGTAATTAGAAACAGAGAAAAAGATAAAAAGCTGCTGTCCGTGACTATATTTATATATTTTTACAAAGATAATAACTGACAACAGCTTTACTAAAGTGAACAGCCTGGAATTCCAAAGTGAAATTAATTAAACCAATATTGGAAGAGAATACAGTAAACCAATATATATTTAATCTTTCAAATGGATATATAGTGTATAATAGAATTTGTAAGTAATTTGATTTAGAAAAATATATTTGGTTATACTCTGGTGTTAGAACACAAGTCTGATGTAGAATTAAATAAAACCAATATTTACGTCTTTTTGGTTTATTTGATCAACATATTAAGACAAAATGCATGGTATCATTAAATTTCTATAAACCATGGAAAGCACAAAAGAAGCATTTAATCCTATGCAATGTATCCTAGCACAATGTGTGTGTGAAAGATTTCAAAGCGCATTTCAATCACTACATAGGAAGGTTAATACTTTCTACAGAGAGTGGTTGGGGAATGGACATTTTTGCTGTGCTTTTCGAGAACATTAGATGTTCTGTCTTTAAGGCAGTTCTAAGGTGCAATAGTCTGTCAATGAGGCAATCAAATTCTGCCTATTTTTGGAGATAAACATCTCTTTTTGGCTTCACAATTTGTTGACAAGAGCTCAGTGTTCTGCAAGACACAGATCAAACCTGGTTTTGATACGAAAAGATGAATTTGTGGTTATAAGAATATATAAGATTTTATACAGGAGGTAGAATATATAAGATTTTATACAGGAGGTAGAATGTTCCTTTTCATAAACTCTATTACACCTCACAAATCCACGCTAACTCAGGATGCCCCACACTATGACTGTATTCATGGCTTTAGGATGTTTTCACTGTTCAAAGGAAAGCCAGCAATGCTTCATTTTCTTACCAAATGGCTATTCAGAAATTGATTATTTTCTTTAAACTTTTGTTGCAACCCAACTACAAAAGAAATGTCCCTGCACCATGAGACTTGTGATCACCAAGATCATGAGCCTTAGCTGGATGTTTAGTTCCAGCAGGCTCCTTCTCTTTGGCCTGCTCAGCAGATGGGAAGAGGTAATGTTGCAGGAGATACAGTCCTGCTTATTGTGTCATGTGCTTAAATGCCTCTCTAAAATCATCTCTAATTTTCTTAAGTTAGCAACTTAAGAACCCTGCAGTTTTTACTGAGGGGGTCACATTCTTCCTTTACCATCAGCTGAGGGAGCACTGTTGAAACTTCTAGTTAAGGTCCCTGACCACACAGCAAGTATTTCTCTGTGTTGATTCTGCTGATTCATAGATCCTTATGGAAGTGTGCATCCATACACTGATAGTTACGTATCCGGATACATAGAAGTTTGTCGTAAGGGCTCCCTCCTTTCCTACATCCCACACCTTGTACCTCAACACATCTGAGAAGTGTCATTGTTCAAATGCATAGAAGCCTCAACCGCACCTTGTGCTACTCAGACATCTTGAGATATAAAAAGGTACAGAGTTATATTTTAATTACAGTTTCATTTGCTACTCTCCTTTCCATGACAGTCAGACAGTGCGAAAATGGCCAGAGAGATGAGGTGGAAGGAACAGGGGGACAGTAATCTGATGTTTTTGGAAGAGGGTACTCTGACCAGATAGATCAGCAGAGACTGAACTGCAGTTTTCTGGAGAAGGGTCTTGTCCTTTCACTTCCTGCAGTTACACCATGTCCTTATCACTCAAAGAAAGCAAGATTACAGTTTGCCCACTCAACCACATACCATGGGTTATTTTTGACCTACCATATAAATGGCACCTGTCTTTTTTAATCCTGATGGTCAGCTTTTCTGATAACAGGAAATAGTATAGCCACTTATTAATGTAGCAAATATATTTCCTGTTGGTCTACAAAACAAAAAAAAAAAAAGAAAAAAAAAGGAAATTTTCCCATGATTTCAGTGTGGGTAGAATTTTAGAACCTCAGTGTGACAAGGCAGAATAATAAACAAAAATAAGGGAAGGAAGGACAGTGATAGATAAGGGGATGAACATGGGCCACACAGTCTTATATATATCTTGTTTCTCTTTTTTGTTTAGTTGGCTTCTATTTTTATTAGTCTGTTGTTTATGCTTTCTAAAATAGTGTTCCTAAATATACAGCCATTTCTTCCTTCAAACTGTCCTGGGAAGCCTGACAGGAGGTTTGTGAGAGGACCAAAGAAGACATGCAAATTTGCCTTATATCAACGTTTCTTATTATCTGATTCCTCCCTCAATTTCAGAAGATAATAAGTTTCTGCAATTCATACAACTCTAAGAGCTGTGCTTAAGTTGCAACTTCTGAGCTGCTTCTCATTTTGACAGCAGCGGGATGTGCACAGCATGGAGTGGATCCTTGGAGATTGCTTCTGGTAATGTCCTAGTTTGTTTTGTCAAAAGTATACATCATTACTCAGAAAAGATTAATCAAAAACATTTTGCTGAAATAAATCTCTTAGTTGATTTATATGAGTACACTTTGAAAAAATGTTATATCTGCAATCAATATTTATTCAAGCCTAGAGCTCCTGGCCATAGGGGAAAGCAAGAATTCTCTTGGATGGTGTTTTAGCATCAGCTCCATGACAAGAGCTCAGCTCTACCAGGACACCTCCTGTGAACCAACTAAACGAGGCCATTGACCAGCAACCCTCCCTGACACCTGCCTGTTAAAAGCAATCTTATCTTTGGGCTATAGATCATCTCCATCTATTAGGTCCCACCTCACAAAGTGCATTTCCAAGAATCCCTGGTCCAATTCCTAAAGCTGTCATCACACGTGCCTTTAGCAGCCTAGGTTTAATGCTCAAGGAGCGTTAAGTGCTGATTTAAAATGAGAGTTTGGTACTTCTGCTGAGTCTTTGAACCTGTTCTAATGTAACTGAGACAGAAAGGATCGCAATTTCTGAGAAGTCTAGATAATTTCTGTTTTGGCAAAAGAAATATATTTACAATATTGGTTGTATATTCCACTTATTGATCTATGCAGTATTATTTCACCCAGCTGTAAACATCATTAAGGAGCTTACATGCACTTGCAGAACAGGACCAATATAAAGAGGCTGTATTTATCAAAGATTTGTTAAGAAATTCCATCTGCCATCAAACCAACACATATTTTGATATATGATGTATTATTTAATTTTAAAAAAACACAACAAACAACCAAAAATCCCCAAAGCCCCACAGATTTAGCTAAAACCCTCTAAAGTCCCTCTAAAATATTTAATATGTTTTTGTTAAGAATTAGTGTATCAGCTTATCTAGTAAAAAACACATGAAAAAACCTAAGATGATAAAATCTTTGAAGTCTTTGTTTAATTCTCCAGAATATACTTTGAAATATTAGTGAGTTCCTCTAATCATAAACTAAATTTTGGATCAGCATTTCATTTCATCAGGGAAAATAGTTATTGTATGGTACCTATGTAAATGTACGGTTCATGTGAGAACTATGAGCAATTGAACTTAAACATTTATTTTTAACCACAAGGCTTTGCTGGAATCTAGACCAGAAGAACCACTGCTGTAAACCAAATTTCTTACCTCTGATGGATGTCCAGCCCTTATAAAAGTACAGACTGGATCAAAAGCTCCTGTTCCACAAGCCAGAAGATGGGTCCTGTTGTATCGGTGAAGGACACGGACGTAATTTGCACACTCATCCTAGTTTATGTAAAAAAATAAACATAGGGAAATATTAGCTTTTAATTATATTTTTTTTTTAGTATCTTATGTGCCCTTAGGTGATGTTCTTATATTAAATTTTTCTATTCTATTTCACTTCATTCGAGTAACTCTGCCATGAGTTTCATGGGTGGGCATTTTTACATTAAATAAGCAAGTTTAGAGCACAAACTGATCTTATTTTTAAATATTTAAACAATTAGGCATTGCTAAGTTGTAAAAACACAGTTTTGTGCTTCTTTAATCTTTGAGATATTCTGAAAATCTAAATAGATCTTTTACTCAGTATTGTTAGATACACTAGACATACGATTCAGAGCATAAGATGTGAATACTCAGCAGTTTCTCTCTCAAGTAAAATACACTTGATCTCAAGAAAAATATAATTTTTTTACTGCACCATCAATTTCTTGTATAATTAATTGTTAATCAATATTTTTTTATATTGTATAGACATCCACTTTTTCTGTTCCCACTGTTTAAGCCCCTTTGAAGAAGAAATATTCATTTCCCCCAGGACAATACTTTGGGACTCATTATTTGCAGCATCATAAACATTACAATTAAAACATTTTCAAACATCCCTTTGAGATGTGGTGTCATTATTCCTGTGCTAAACTAGAAATGGAGACAGTGAGATAAAAGTATCCATTGGTTTTGGGACTCCTGGGATTAGGTTTTAGAGAGTACTTTATATTTTGCAATGGTTTCCATGTGTGGAGCAAAATTACTGTTCATTTCAATTCATTGCTGAACATTTCTGCAACTTAGAACTCTGGGCTTTAAGAGTCATGTCAAGTTTAAGACATTTAAAATGGAATTAGCTAACTTTAGCTCTTCTAGAGTTTACACATGTAATCTATGGAATTCTCACAGGCTTTTTCAATAGTCAGTGAAATAGAACAGACATTTCCAAAAGGCAATTAAGACAATCCTAAAATGAACATGTAAAACAGAGTGGAGGAATTTCCTTTTTTGAAAATTTCCTGTTCTTCACTGATGAGTACTCTCATTTTTGTACTGCCATATTTGTGTGAGAACAATCCTGGGTCTTATTAAACAGGGAAAGAATTTAATGCCAAAGGGGATGAGTCTGCAGGGGATTCATGGGCAGAATTCAACACTTGCAAATTCACATTAGGTCCAAAACCAAGAAACCATCTTTTTTCTTTCTTCAAATCCTTAAATCATTCAGTGCAAGTCTTCCAAATGCTCCAGCAAATAAAAAAGGAAATAAATCTTCTTTGCTACCTGATTCTCCTTAACTGTTCATCCTGAAGATATATCATGCTAATTCATAGAAGTAAGGAGCTAACCTGTTGTCTAATTAAATATTATGTATATACAAAGGACAAATCAACCTTTTAATATCTAACTTTTGGAATTTCTTGATTTGTAACTAATTTTTTTTTTTTTTTTTTTTTAAGGAAATAAAACCATAAAGTTAGACAAATTGAGAGAAGAATGGGTTGAAATCAGTAGCATGTGATCCTCCCTGCATGGATCAGCATTCAGTGACAGAGGAGTCCACTTTGTATATTCATTTCCCAAATGTTTGTTGACTGGTGGTAGCAAAATTATATTTCATAGGAATTTTATGATGCCATGTGGGTTTTGAATAGATTTTTACTGGGTTTTGATGCTGTTCCTAATTCTCCCTCTCCTCCAAGAATGACCTTCCTGACTTATTCCCTCTGTTCACTCTCAGTGGTGATCTGTTCTTGACTCTGTGGTTTCCTTTTTTATCCATATACGCCTTCAGCTCTGGATCTTTGTGCCAAAATCATTTTAGGGGTTTAAGATTTTTTTTTAAATGGGAAAAATCTACACATTTTTTTCTCCTGGGTGCCTTTGTAAGAATGCCTGAAAAATTCTGCAAAAAAAATGCCAGGATGAGGAAGATACCAAATATAGAAAAAAAGATTCCAAATGACTGGAGTTGATAATTTATAAACAGATGACAAAAGGTGCTGTTCTGGGAAGCGTCAGGCAATGAGGAATTGCTAATAATGTACTGTACACAGAGTAAGGAAGAGATGCATCATTCCAGGGGACATGGAAATAAGACTTCTTTATACTATATCAATTAATTAAATACTAGGGTTTTCTTTAGGATACTCCATAGATGTATTAATAGACCTGTGGAATTTTAGTCATCTCAAACCTCTCAGTGTGGAGGAGTTAGTCATCTCTACAGTGTTTGATTCATATATCTGAATGATTTCCAATTCTGATAAAGCAATTCAGAGCAATTGAGAACTGTCACACCACAGGCTAACAGGTGTGAGAGCACCTGGATTACAGCTGAAGGATTTTTTTTCCCTTGGCTTCACTCAAATCAGAAAAGCATGGCCTTATTTTAAGAGTATGCATGTGTTGTTAAGACAAATCTTTTTTAACTGTCCTATTAAGTCTGTTACAAGCTCTGAAACTGTTTATGACTACAATACGTGCAGTTTTACTGCTACGACATGAACTGATAACTTTTTAAGGTTATACAAGCTTGTAAAAGTGGCCTGTTCTGTTATACAGAAAGAGGCAGCAGAGTACACATGAAGTGTTTCAATGCTGAGAGGCTTATTGCCATATTATCAGTTCTACTTAATAATTATGCCTTGAGTAACAGATTTTTTGCAAAAGAAAATTTTTAAAAAGCATAGAAATAAGCAAAAAACATTTGAAAGAGCAATATTTTTCTGAGAGTTTACAGTGTAAAAATAGCATTAAGAACTTAAAATTGACAAAGGGTTGATTATAAGACATTATGCTATTAAGTCAATATCAGTTTACGGCTACAAAAAATTATGGTGAGAAGAAAATTAGTAGGAAAGTTTTTGATTCTTATTTAGATTCCTTTCAGGTTGAGCAATTTATCTTACTGAATACTGAGTATGCTGATGAAAATTACTAAGGTTTCCCTGATATTAATTAGTGTTACTTGTTCACGTAGTCCATAGATAATTAAGTTTCATGTGAGGATCAGAATATTGTTTGGTATTACAATATTTCCAGCTTCTAAAATTTTAATGTATTTTTCCTAAAGTCTCTCCTCCTGGAATCTTATGATTATTTAAATGTTCTGGCTTTTTCCGTGAAAGTAGTAGTTACACCAAACCTTCATGGTGTAGAGAAATGTGGGAAACACATGAAGATCTTTAAATGATCACATTCATACAAAGCAAATTTGAAGACTTATAATAACAAATTGAATTGCAAAAGATTTTGAGTTTTAGGGAAACTAATGAGTCTAAGTGGGATGTTTTTCCCTCAAAACAACAGTACCTATTTCTTTACTTATTTAACCAAAATAACATTATGAAAGTATCAGCAAGTACATCCCACCATGCTTTGGTGAAGGAAAGATGATTGAGCTTTAACTAATAATGGCATATACTGAGAGGTATTAAAAAATAAAGGTCAAATAATTCAGGTTTGGGATTCATTTAATACAGCCATAAAATTCAGTTAATGTAGAAAACCATCGTTTTCAACCAAAGCCACCTAAAATTATCAAGGATACAAAAGTAACCTGAAAAACTGCAATGAACTCTTAAGAATCTTCAAAAAGGATTAGTTCTAGGCCAGGTGATTGTAAGTTGGGCATTTATTATTATTATCATCACTATTTTACAACCTAGTTCACCAATTCCCTGGACGAATCTCAAGGTTTTACTTCAGAAGAAATCTTTATAGCTTCCTAATGTTACTGGGCATATATTGTGGTTATTATCAAGGCTGCTGTTTGCTGTGTTTGTGGGAAAAGCTTGTGTGTGCCCTTCCATGTCCTACATTCCTGTCACTGTTGCTGTAAAACTATCATAATTTTCGAATCCTTTGGTTCAGTGTGAGCTCTCTCAGCTCTGGGAATTATTAGGTGTTGGACTCCCTGTGTGTTTATGAGGTGCAGATAATGAGCTTGGTGCATTGCAAAATTAAAGAGAGTTCCCATCCAGAAGAACTTTTAATCCTGTGCTGCCACTGATATCAGCTGCTGTATGTCAGTGAGCTTTCAGCTCTTTTCCCAGGAACTGATTACAGTCAGGGCACTGAATCACAAGAACAGAACAGTTTTGAGGCTCATTAAAACACAATATTTTTTATTAATATAACATGAAACCTATAGGACAACATAAATTAGAGTGTATTTTATAATTACTAATAATTTAACTGCTTTTCTGAATGTAGTCTAGAGAATGAGGATTTTAAAGGTAAACTGGAATGTGAAAATGGAGAAGGTATTCTATGAAAAGAAAAGGAAATGGAAAAGAATAATTAAGGTTATTTCTCTGATAGCACCAGGAAAAGAATTAAAAGAAAGTTCAGATGATCGAAAGTGTTCAGTGTCTGTTTATGAGCTGGTTAAAAGAGCAATTAAACTAATAATTTAGTGTGTTCACAGTAGTTACAGGTTTTCAACCTGCAACACTTAAATTCATACCTGTACTTTAATCTTTCTCAAGTTAGGTGTGCCTGAATCCTTGTTTTGGACCAACCACTGGTATAGTTAAAGTACATTTGATCTGTAATTAGTGATACTTACAGCATCTCTTCCTTTAATTACGCATTCTTCTGCCTGCAGAGGTGTACTAGGCCAATGGATCTGAGGGGGAAAAAAAAATTAACTGGCAGTCTGATCACGGCAATCCAGCTTTTCCACTATTTCTCATGTGAAAGATTCACAGAACAGAAGTGCAAAATCATAGAGCAGCCCAGGTTAGAAGGGACCTCAACAGATCATCTGGTCCAGCCTTTGGTGGGAACAGGAGCCTCGATGAAACTATCCCACGCTCTGTCCTACACATATTTAGACCCTCCAGTGACAGAAACTCCACCACATCCCTGGCTCCTTGTGAAGGGAGAGCCTCTATCTTCTTTGAGATGCCATTTAAATAGTTAAGTACTGGAATACTGTAATGAGTTCCCCCTGAGCTTTGCCTTCCCCAGGGAGAAAAGACCTTAATTCTTTCCTTTGTGGAAACATAACTGTTTTGATTAGGGTAGCACAGGAAACTTATTACTAATCAACAGGATTTAAAGAAAGTTAATGTATGGAGCATTTTATATAAATTACTAGAAACATCTGTGCTGAACTGTCATTGATTTTCAACATAGTTATTAATATTGAACTACTGATTTCCCAATTTAAGTGATGCTTAGGAAAGAAAATGGTTTACAGTGAAGTTATTAAGTGTCAGCAATTAACCTCTTGGGAGCAGGATCAGCTTTTCAGTCAATTACTAGAACTGAAGCCAAGCTACACAAGTAAGATTTTTTTTCAGCTACCTACTGTATAACAATTATGTTTCATTCCAGATGCATGATTTGTTTGGATGAAAACAATATTAAACAATGACTGAGCAGACTGGAATGATTACTTAATTTCTTAGAACATTTAAAAGTGAAAACAAAAACATGTTCACGTCAGTGATATCAGGCTTGGCTGAAACAAAGTACATTTTTAAAAACTGATGTCATCATTAAGACATTTTTGTCAATACTCCAATCAAATTATTTTTCTGTTTGGAAAACATTTTAAAATTAAGTAATTAAGTTCTGCTAGGCTTTTTCTTCTGTTTTGCTTTGGGTTGGTTTTTTTTTGTT
Source organism: Acanthiza pusilla (assembly GCA_036630365.1). Taxonomy (NCBI): domain Eukaryota; kingdom Metazoa; phylum Chordata; class Aves; order Passeriformes; family Acanthizidae; genus Acanthiza; species Acanthiza pusilla. The sequence continues at coordinate 44,352,407 of JAXCHO010000079.1, forward strand.
TGTTTTTTTTTTTTTGTTTGGTTTTTTTTTTGTTGTTGTTGTTGTTTTTATAAGTGAAATTGATTTTTTTTAAATAATTCAAATCTGAAAAAAATCTGGGGATAAATTATTAGAAAATTTAATTGCAAGACAAACGGGGATAAATTATGAATCCTAGATGCCTAGGACTTGAAAGTTAGAGGCTCAGTTCACTTCAATATCTTCATTAACGACCTGGATGTGGTACTCAAAGGACTTCTAAGTAAATTTGCCAACAACACCAAACTGGGAGGAGTTGTCGACTCTCTGGAGGGCTGAGAGGCCCTGCAGAGAGACCAGTGCTGGGCAATCACCAACTGTATCAAGATTAACCAGGACAAGTGCTGGGTTCTGCACCTGGGATGGGGCAGCCCCGGTTTTGTGTATAGATCAGGGAAGAAGGAACTGGAGAGCAGCTGCAGAAAGGGCCCTGGGGGTCCTGGCCAAGGGCAAGCTGGGTATGAGTCAGCAGTGCCCTGGCAGTGTTCGGGTCTCACACCATTGAAATCCAAGTTAGAACATCTGTTTTCAGTCAGATGGTCTTATAGTCATCTATGAATGATCAAAACCAACTCTCATCTGTTCTCTGTATTGCTGCTGTGCAGCCTGGAAAGGTACCCGAGCTCTGCTGAGCTCCCATGAGGGCATTCATGCAGTCACCCTGGCCAGACCATTCCTGGTTCATTCACTGAAAAACTCAGGGTCCACAGTCATTTATTTTAGTCACTGGTCAGGAATTGAATGAAGCCTGGGATAAGTTTTTCCTTAACCCAAAACCCTAGAAGTTAGGAGATCTCTAGGATCCCCCAAGGCTAAAAGTACGAAGCCACAGCTTTCACTTCCCAAAGACATGTTCTAACTAAATGGGCTAAAATGGGAGCTTTTGCCCACAGCAGGTGCAGCTGGCTGTTAGGAACAGAGAAACCACAGAGGGAATAAAACACTTGACTCTGTAACCTGATATTAAATACACTGTGTGTAGGTGACTATTTTTGTATTTGGAGACTTAGTCCCAGGGCTGTTGAAAATACTTTGTATGTACATTTTCCACTTAAGATATACTCAATTAGATACATATACAGAATTAAGAGAAAAAAGCCAAAGAGGTAACCCAATGCTCCTGCTTTGTCTGGAATGTCAAAAAGCAGCTGCAGTGGAGCTACATTAATTTGGTCCTCGGCACAGAATTATAGAATAAACGGTAGAGTAGTAGAATGTTTTGGGTTGGAAGGGACCCTTAAAGACCAGCTAGTGTAATTATCTGCTATAGTCAGAGACATCTTTCACTCGACAGTGTTGCTCAAAGCCCCATCCAGCCTGACCTTGAACACTTCCGGGGGTGGAGCATTCACAACTTCTGCGGGCAACCTGTTCTAGTATCTCACCAATCTCAGAGTTAAGAAGTTCTTCCTAGTATCTAATCTAAACCTACACTTTTTAATTTTAAAACCTCTGCCTCTTGTCCTGTCACTGCAGGCCCTGATGCAACTCTCTGTCTTTCTTTCAAGGCCCCTTTACAAATTGAAACTCTGGCATGAGGTCTCCCTAGAGCTTTGTCTTCTTCAGGCTGAACTTCAATTCTTTCAGCCTCTCTTCATAGGAAAGATGTTCCAGCCCTTTGACTATTTTTGTGGCCCTCCTCTGGACATGCTCTATCAGGTTCAGATCTTTCATACACGGGGGAACCCCGAGCTGGACACAGTGCTCCAGGTGGGGTCTCAAAAGAGAGGAGTGGAAGAGCAGAATCAGAGGTTGTACAGCAGTGTAGGAATCTACCTTAGATGCTCATAGCAAATTATCTACTTCTGAGGCAAGTCCATGTTGGTTGCCTGAAGTACATGGGTTTGAATTCAAACTTTAGTAATAGTATGTGTCTCCTGAAGAAGATTTTCTAACCAGAAAGTATTTTTAAAACTCATGACTCTTGTGGGGCTCTTGAGTTTTAACATAAATAAGCATTAAGATTTTAATCTCTTCAAGAGTATTTTGGAATTGAGACTAAAAAAATCTCTGCATGTCAGATTTTGCAATCATACCAAATTTCAAATTAACATAACATAGGATGTGTTTGCACTGCATGAAAATCCAGATATTAATCAGCTTCAATGGTAGTCTAACCTGCCATGTATTGCTTTTCCTGATGTTCATGTTTTAGAGTTGTGACAATTACCAGCTTTAATTTTTTAATTGATTCTCTGCCAGGATTACAATCTTTTGGCAAGTTATCAATAAGTATTTTTGGGAAATCTCCTTGAGTATATATACTGGAACAGCATCACACTGGCATACATTTTCATTGGACTGCAGGCTTGACATGACTATTGGCTTGGACATAATTTTTCACAATTTTTCACCCCTTCGGGTTGCTGTGAATTAAAATTTTAAATTGCTTGTTTAGTGACGTTTTCTTATCTTGCACCATATTATTCTCATCCTTGAAACCTGGACGAAGTAATTTTAACACTGTATTTAAAAGACAGGGAAAAGGTACTTTTAAACATACTCCTCATGGGGAAAAATGTTGTTGTTAGGCAGTACAGATATGCAGGAAACTTTAATTGGAGCTGACTGCTAATTAGTGTCTCCAAACATCTTCTCTCTTCATCCACTAGCCTTAAAAAACAGGATGGTATCTCTACTGAAAACTAATTTAAAGAGATTATATGAGCTTTATAGCACTTCAGGCCAAAATAGACTACTGTGTGATCTCGTCTGAACTATACTGTATGACAGAGCAATTAAGCAATTCAACCATCCTGTCCCCAGCTTAAGTCAATAAATAGTGCTTAATTAACATAACTTGTGTTTGGCTGAAGCACAAATTCTTTAAAAATATCTGCTGATAACTGCATATTATATATATTTATCAACAAATACATAGTCACCTTCCCTCTTGGAAGGTTATTCCAATGGATAATCAAACTCTCTAAAATTGTGTGCTTATTATTTCATTTTGCATTTATGCACATTCCTACACAATATTCAAAGAAGACACAAGCAAGCCCTGCCCTCGCAGACTTGTGCTCAGGCAGCTCTGAGGCAGAGATAGAGCTTCTCTAGAGTCAAGATATATGATGAGGTCTCTACAGTTTATTACAGCAGAGATATGAAACCTAATCTGGAGCCATCTCATACTAGGTGAGAAACAGCACAATTGAAATCTGCCTGCACAAGCCCATTTACGGAAGTGGGAAGGTTTCTTTTCAGACTCAGATCTTCATAAGGCCCTTGAAGCAGAAGCTATCTGTGAGGAATTCGTGGGCATATAGGAAGAACAATTTATTTTCACTCCAGCATGAGACGAAAAGCAGGAACAAAGGTCCCCCTTCTCTATGAGCTGTTTGACCAGTAGCGATGGCACTGGTTCAAGTTTGCTGCCAACAAAGATCTTCTCTGGCACCAATTACAATGAACTGCAATGTTTTTAAAAACAAATTTGGCACCAGATACCAAAGAAAGTTCTCTATCATTCTGTTAGATCACTACAAGCCTTCAAGGCTTTGGATCAAAACTTAAATATGTGTAAGGTTTTATTCCAAATATGGTGTCAAAGGGAGCAAGCTCTTAGGGAAAGCAAAGGTTAAGCGGAATGTGCCTACAAAGCTTTGGCTTTACACAAGGTTTAGAGTGCTTATATGGCTCTAATTCTCTGTAAACACTGATACTCACATTTCATATTCTCCCTCATCCTTGCTGCTTTTAGTGTTAGGGCACTCTTCACATAGAAACAAGGCATCTAAGTATCTGTTTCAAAAACTTATAGCAATATGTGTTAAATACTCTAAGCAAGAATGTAATACATTCTGCATGTATTAAATGAGAGATACAAAGAGCAAAGTAGGCAAAAGAAACACAATTTGACAAATAGAGGTGTGAGAATCTATCCCTGTCCAAGATGACATGGAAGGTTTGTGCCACAGATGAGAGCTCAACCCAAATGTCTGGATTTTCCTACCAAACACAAGAATGACAATAGAAGTATTCTTCCCAGAAGGTTTTTTTTCCCCCCATTTTTTCAGATATCTTTTTAGTTTATATGAAAATTGGTGAGGATAAAATGTACTTAAAATAATTTGGTAGAGCTATATATAAACAGCAATTGGCTTACATGAAAAGGTTATAATCTTCCTTTCAGAGTGTTACATTTTATTTGAAAGTGGAAGAGAATTGAACCTGAAGAAAACATGTAGTCTATTAAATACAGATTTATAGGAGACATACCTCATATGCATCACAAGTTAAGTTTTTTGGAAATGTTGGATTACTTGGCAGTCAACAGGTCTCAATGCAAAAGCATTTTATGTCCACTCAGCATTTAGTTGTTTTTCTTTGGGATAACTTTTAATATGCTGGCTAGAACTGAATTATTTGGTCGTTTTACAGCAAAAGGCATAAATCTACAATTGAGAATGTATTTCATTTTGGTTTTTAGAATGCATATTCATATTCTGAATTGTTGAGAAAGGAATGAACTATGAATTAAGATACATAAACTGCTTTCTGGAAACAGAAGATCAATATGAATCTGCCCAAAGCTTCATGAAAGATCTCTTTTGCAGTTAGTGAAACCTGGTTACCAAAGAGAGAGAGAGAGTAAAACCCAGGAACTTGCCCACACTCATATACTTTCACTGGGTTACAACTTCTCGTTTAGATTAATTAACTCTTCAGTCCAAAAGAAAATATCAAAGACTAACCAACACACAGTTAAAGACATCTTAATTAAGAACTTTGGTAATAATTAAACAACCAGCCTCTCAGCTCCAGGAACTTTCTCTAATGTATCTCAGCAGTTAAGCTTTCCCAGAACAGAAATGTCTCATTCCACACTTTTGATGATAGAGCTGTAAGATGATCACACTTTTCCTAACTATCCCTGAATGAGATCTGCACTGAGTGAACACTGCAAGTAAGAGAAAAAGCTCATGACATTTGTATTCAAGGGAGTACGTCCCAGTGAGGTCATGTTTCTAAACATGCCAGGCCGAGCTTCATTTATTCCAGTTTCTCATCTTTTGCATAAAAAAGGGCAAGAAGAGTTTTCATCAATTTGTCACACTCTCTCTGCAGGTCTCCTGCACAGGCAGAGAATATGATTTCAGAGTAAATGGCTGATATTCCACTTAAAAACAAGAAGGGGAGCAATGAACTACAAGTGTGTCCAGTTGCGACGATGATGGTTGGACAGAAGCAGAAGTTCTCTATCCTGTCATCTTTCCTCACAGATTTACTGCCAGATTGAGGGGGGGGGAGCTTATTTATAGAAACAAATGCTATCTAAATGTTTTCATATCCCTGAGCTCTAATATCTCGTCACAGGATATTAATAATTTATATCAAAGTGAAAAAGAGTTAACTCATATCTCGCTGTTGAGGAACAAAGCTCAGTATAAAACTTTGCTCCCTAAGGAGTTAAATTCTGTTTTGCTTTTTTTTTTTTTTTTAATATAGATAAATTCTCAAATAGCCTTCCTGACTACATCCATATCCTCATATCTAGGACTGACATTTCCAAATGTTTATAAAAAGAATAAAGCATATTATATCTGTTCACAGTAGTGGAACATGCTAATTACGCTTGGAGATAAGCAAGGATACTTATGGTAAAGTTGGCCAGAGTGTTGACATGAGAATAGTGATATTCACTTCTAGCAAAGGGGGCAGAAAGAAAAGAATATGAAACATCAGTGGTCAGTGCAGTATAGACATCAACAAAAATATTTCTCCCAAGGGCCTTTATTTTATTTTGCTCACATTTTATTCCATTTACTAATTTGCAAATAAGTGAAAATATATCAAAACACAATGGGAAAATGCAAAGAAGCATATAAGGAAAATACTGAAATATTTCAAGAGATCGTTTATCCACAGTCAAAATGGTTGAGGCAGGAACAATCCTCCTGTCAGCTTCCCTGGCTACTGTATGTTTCAATTATAGCTTCCAGTGGCAGCAGTGAGTGAGGAATCCAAGGCTCACATCAGATCAGACTCCACTTCAGTTGTCACTTTGCCAATCAGTTGAGGTTTCTACGATGCACTGAGCTCTCTGGTAGGATTTTGACTTAACCCACTTTTCTCCCACAGACCACTGAGTAGCCTTCAAACACCACTTTCAGTCATTACATAATAGCACCTGTGGCTCAAACCAAAGCAAAATCCAGCTTCTAAAGAAGATAAAAAATGGCTGCAAGGTTTATGCCGTTACTGAAAACTTCCTATAGTTTACACACTAATTTTTTTTCCTTTACATTTTCTCTTCTGAAACTCCCCCAAAATACCAGGGAGATTTTATTCCTCAATAGTATAGTGGAGATACAGAGATCATGTCCACAAATGTGAGATGCTCTAAACATCCATAACCATGCTGAAATTCAATGAGAAATAGTTAATATGACCCCCATGTGGCTTCACATGGAGTAAACCTTATGCGTGAAAAGGGGGGAAAAATGATAATTAGTGTATTTTTCTTAAATATATACATGGCCTGAGAGTTCATGCGCAAAACACCTGCAAAACCTCCATTACCTCAGTCATGCAAGTTCTGATATCCTGTGCTACATGTTATGACATGAAGTAACTAACATATATAAAATAGATATATGGGTTTTTACTCCACCTCTCGGTAGTTGTCGCTGATTCGATCCAAACTGAGGGAATACAAGAGGTCTCTTCCTCCCACGAACAATCGCTCTTGATACTCATCCAACAGCATTATATGAAGTCCAAGATATCCAAATGGGCTACGAAAGACTGACGTCCTGTTTAAATCCCAGAGCTCTGAAATACAATCAGAGTGTTCGTGATAAATACCAAACAGCTTAGCTTTCATGGCTTCATTTTCATATCCTCCTAGGGAACTGGACAAGAAGTTGTGAGACATTAAAACGCTAACCATGTAATCTTTGAGTAAGAAAGAGACATGAAACGCCTGGGAACAATTTTCAAACTAAGCCTGTTCTCCAGGAGGTTTATCTCTGAGTCTTTACATCATAATCTTTATGCCTAAAATATGAGATGGGGAGGAATGAAAATTAGTTTTCTCCTGGACATTTTCTGAAAAGGTAAAGGTACTTCTTAGAACAATAACTACAAATGGGCAAAAAACCTGAATGAATTAATAGAAATTGGGAAAAAAAAAAAAAACCTGGAAATTGTATCCTTGTCTTTTAGGCGTGTCAAATTACAGGTTTTCAGTGTACACACAATATTTACCTGGGTTTCAATTTTTAGGAAGATGGCATTGTGGGTTTTAAGCCTAGTACTCTCTTTACTCAGTTCACTGAAAATATTGCCTCTAAATTCAGTGAAAACAATATGAAATCTGTGAAATGCATATGGACAATTTTCCAACGCTGATTTTGTCAGGAAATGCACTGACCTGATATGGGAATCTGAGGTTTAGCTGTATATAATCCAGGCTAAAGTCAGTTCCACTGAGAAAAGGAAATTCATTCTGGGTAATGTTGCAGAAACTTGGGTTCAGGCCTCAGTAAGGAAGAACGAGGCAAGCATGGGGATCTTTCTGTGCTGTGGTGCAGAGCACAACCTGGCTTGCAGCAGGTCAGGGAGGCTGAAAACCATTTTGCTGTTGAGAAGCCTCAAAAGCAGTCATTACAGAGTACCCTCAGATTCTCCAAAACAGCGGAGCTGGGACTGGGGGAAAGCAACTATCTTCTTATGTCTGCACTGTGGCAAATTGTTTTATTTTGAAGAAATCATTCTTGATAAAGGCAATTAAATATGCTTATCCTCACTGCTATCCATAAGCATAACTTTTTAAATTGTTTAGATGTGGCCCAGCACCTGATGCTAGAAGAAGTGGGATTGTCCCAAAGTGTGGTTGCACTGTTTTAGAATCTTTCTATTCTCTCTGAGAAAGAACAGAAAGATTCTAAATCAGTGCAACCACACCAAAGCTGGAGAAGACAGATGAGCCCCCATTCAGTTTGGAGGCTCCATCTAACATGCACAACAGCAGTTATGTTCATTTGTCCATTCTGCACCTTGACAGCAACACAGAGACTACAGCTGATATTCTGTAAGCAAGAAATTTAATGTTCTAAAAGGATATTAATATAATCCAAAAAAATTGACACAATTTCTATTAATTTTAAATTATTAAGTATATTGTGTGTATGAGATGATGAGCAAATATGAGCAATAGGATAAATATGTTTTGCTCCATTTTCCAGGTAGGCTTAGTTCAGGTCAACAGAGGCTAAAACTAACTAGTTTCTGAAAGCCCTATCCTTAGATGATAAAACTTACATCAAAGGACTCATAGTAAAAATTCAGCCTCACATATGATGCCTTTCTTGAGTGATCTTCAAACAGAATCTATTAAATGATTGTACCTGTGTGTGACTGGCCTCACTTAACAAATGGAAAAACTAAGTTACAGAGAGGACCATCATGATGAACAGAACAAGAGACTTTTTTGTCTAAGCATTGCATACTAACCAGTGGATAGACACACATTTTTTGACAGTGATACACTCAGCACACAGCTGCACAGCAATGTGGAAATGGCACTTTCAAAGCTTGCTCTTGCCAAGCAAATGAGCAGATTGCTGTTTTGGAAGGACATCTCTTGTTTCAGAACAGATTAGAAATGAAATGAAAGCAGAGCTAGAAATATGCTTTTGGTCCTAAATAAAGCCATTTTTTTATTTGTAAGGATATAAAACATTCAATATATTTTATTTGTTAATCTCATCTTGGAGTGGAAAGAATTGCATTTTAAATCCTAGTTATATACAAGCCACAAAAGGTTACTGTGGTAGCTTCCCCTGATTTATTTTCATGTTGTCCTGAAGGCAAATTATTCATAAATGAGACAATATTTCTGTACATAGATCAGAGATATGACTCATGTGTTCTCAAAATAATGAACAGTCCTCTGCCCAATCACAAGACATGGTAACTGCTCACATAAGACTCAGTCCTGCAAAGTACACCTGAGAATCTTATTGTCTTAAATGGAAGTTGAGAATATGAAATATCTTTCAAGATCTGACTTGTAAAAGGAGATGTTTCTAAGACTACCTCCAGCAAACTACACAGACATGGGATTGCTGTGGGGGTAGAGACAATAACAGAACAGAACCTGACATCTGAAAGGAGCGGAAAACAACAAGCAGTCAGGTTTGGAGCGTGTTTTTGTAGTGAAACACAAATGCAGCAGTACTATGTAGATCCTTTGAAAGGTAGCAGGATTTCCATACATTGTAGGATATGTGAAATATTAGGATAGCGCTGGGAGTCTAAATTGGTAGAAGTCTGTCATTTTAAGGCAAGTGAGTCTCACTATGGCGTGGTTTGATGTAAAAGACAGAGGTTCTGAAGCAGCAGAAAGCCATTCTTGTAGGGCTACGGCCCTTCAGCAAAGCTGGTTGGCAGCACTGCAGGAATGCATCTGCACTGCTTCCAGATGAGCTGTTGCCTCCACACACAGCACAGCCTTCATGCTCACTGTTAGTTCACAGAATCATGGAATGGTTTGGGTTGGAAGGCACCTTAAAGATCATCTGGTTCCAACCCCCCTGCCATGGGCAGGGACACCTTCCACTAGAACAGGTTGCTCCAAGCCCTGTCCACACTGCCACTGAACACTTCCAGGCATGGGGTACCCATTTATCTTCTCTGGACAAACTGTGCCAGTGTCTCAACACCCTCACAGCACACCACAATTTTCAGTATCTAATCTAAACCTACACTCTTTCAGTTTAGAGCCATTACCCCTTGTTCTATCACCATGTGCTCCTGTGAAAAGTTCCTCTCCAGCTCTCCTGTAGCCCCTTTAGATACTGAAAGCTGCTATAAGGTCTTCCTAAATCTTTCTCTTCTCCAGGCTGAACACTCCCAGCTCTCTCAGCCTGTCTTCACACTAGAGTTGCTCCACTCCTCTGATCATCGTCGTGGCCTCCTCTGGACTTGCTCCAGCAGGTCCATGTCCTTCATATGTGGGGGGTCCCAGAGCTGGACACAAGGATCGCTGCATTTTGCAGTGCTGAGTTGCACTCAGTCATTGCAATCACAGCACAATTAGGAATGAGGCAACTGAATTCAAAGTTTTAAGCAATTTTCTCCAAATCTTCCTTCAGTTACCTTGAAGAAGCTTATGCTCGCAAATGTTACCTTGTAAATACAGATTCCTTGAAGCGCCAAAAGTTGTGCTCCTGGTCATGCTGATAATTTAATTAAAATAATAAAATTCTAGACCATGTCTAAACTTGAGCATAATCCAAAAATAGGTTATTCGTCTACCTAATACTAGGATTTAATGTACACATTTATGCTGGGCACATCTAGAACGCTTAAAAGATCAGGTGCAAGTGCAATTTTCTTCAACAACCTGGCCAGAGAAAATATAGTGTTGTCTAACATTTTTTAAATATTCTAATGCCTAAATTGGTCACCTGAGGAACAGCAGACATGAGCTCAATTTCCTTTTCTAAACTGACTGAAACTCAGATCTTTCTCCTTCCATAAAGAGGTCTAATCACAAGTTATTAGCTACTAGATTGGTAGGAAAGGATGGATGCTTTCTCCATTTCCTTTTGAAGCTGTGCAACAAAACATTCAAGACTCAGAAAGAGCAAATAAGAAGTGATACTCTAATTTAGCAGTTAAATTGCTTTTCTGGGAAATAAATTCTGGCTCTGCTGCTCAACATAGTCTATATATTTTATATTAAACAGTCAGTGGATAAACTATGCAAACTGTTCCAGCACATGGGCTAGAAACCCTTGGCTTCCCCCTCCCATGGGAGTGACTAAGGGTTTCACCTGAGCAGAGCCCTTCTTTTGCTGAGTTTCAATAGATTTCTGTGACAAAGGCAAAAAAGGTCCTTTTTCTATAAAGCTCTTGTGTAAAGAAGTAAAAAGCCAGAGACACAGAGGATGAATTATTCAGGGTGAATATATTGCTAGTGCTCAACACATGGGGAAAAAAAAGACCTTTCCTACTCTTATCTTTTGATAAAAAGAAATCTTCTGAAGTACTGATCCATAAATTTAGAAAATGTTATCTTCCATGCTATAGTGCATTGCCATTTTAATCTAAAGACTCAAGACCATAACTAAACCCACACCATTACAGTACAAACAGCATTTTGCTCAACAAAGGAAAGACTGCTTCAATATTGACATACTCCTATATGGCACTTCACTTTACCTGTGAAAGCTTTAAAGCAAGTCTGGACTGCTAAATTACATTTCGTAAGAGAACAAATCTTATTTCGTGCTGTTTTAAAAGCTGAGAACAAACCTGATAGTTTGCTATCTGTCTGCTAGAGCTTGCTGGCAAATATTCAGACTGATCTTGCTTTCCATGCTTTCCCTTATAGCATATCTACTTTGGAGAATATATTCATAATGTGCCCTCTTTGACAAAATGGATTCTATTATATATTTGTCTAATAATGTTAATTCTATTCATAATACCTTGAATGTTTTAATGAGGTATATATTTCTAACTTCTAAGATTATTTTAGAACAGCCATTACTTCTATTAGAAAAAAAATTGTCACCCCATTGATATTTCACTATTTTTTAAATATAAGTGATTGATAATATAGCTATGCTTCGAACATTAAAAACAAAAATCTTGAAGCTGCTCCACAGCATCTAGAGTATTGTGACATTTAATTTATAACACGTTTTCAGTATTTAAGCACCTTTTGAGTCATATATAACTTTGGACCTTGAATATAGACAAATATCACTGCAAATTTTTAATCTTTTTTATTTTTCTCAGGGGGTGACAAAGCTGCTGTTGCTCTGCTCTGCTTTTCATAGCGTTACATCATCACAACTGCACAAGTCTATTGCCTTGCCCTTTTTTGCCCTCATAAAAATCTTTGGCTCCCCTTTTAAGTTCTACAGAAATGTACTCTCACCTCCCACACGACTTCATGCTGCAGATCACTCTTCTGGCAAAGATGTTTTCCAGATGCAGGGCACTGACAAATGAGTCCACATAAGGTGGATGTTTCAGTGCTGCTTTACAGGAAGAGTTAATGACTGGGGTTGCCTTCTGTCCCCATCAATAATGTAAAAGGCCACTGATATAAAGTCTATGTAATGTGAGCACCTGAACGACATTTTATGCTTCAAATTATCAGCATATAATGGATATAGATTATATAGATGCTACAGTGGAACAAGTTTTACAGGAACTTAATGAACCTTATGTAATTTTAATTAAGTTAGCTTTTTGCTAGACTGCTGACAAGTGGGAACAAAATCTCCTTAAGGGACAGAAACAAATAGAAGGAAAAATCCTAAAGAGACACAGCAGAGAGCCTGAAATATCTGTGGCACAGTTTATGAACTACAGGTCAGTCATAAGACCAGGCAACAGAAGTATCTTCTGTTTTACAACACCAGTATTTTAAGGCAAATGTCTATGCAAGGTTACTCTAAGGAGTCATCCATCACAAGGACAAAAATACAAACCTACAAGTGGTTGAATCTTTCTGACAAGGTTAAGACTTTTAACTGGCAATATTCTGTATAAAATTAGTAGCAGGAGGCAGAAGAGTTCTTCCCTGGGAAAAAAGAGACTAAAACTCCCCTAAAAACCCCAATGCTGCTGAATACGAGATTAACAATTTTTACCTTCCTGTGCTTACAGTCCTCAGTCAAATATAACCCTGTAAATATAGAATCATGATAGTGGTTGTCAGGCAATGGAAAGTTACATTAACTCTGGTGAACCAGTGAGGAACTGAACTTGTTGGGCAGTAGAAAAGGAGACAAAGGTAATCGTCTGGAGATAGCTCAAGTAAATTCTGCTGTATGAGAGCCAAAATCTGAACCAATCAGTAGCCAAATCTGAGCCAAGATCTTTAATAGCAGAATTAATTGCATATATATAACTAACTAAAAAAATCTAGAGTGGTAGTAATGCTGGCAGATACCACTATAATTTTAAAACACTCTTCTTAAGATAATGTATTGTTTTATTGGCGGAACATGAATCAGTAGGAGATAGGTTTAAAAGTCTGCGAGGGAGACTGAAGAATGAGCTTTCACTGCTTGAGGTTTTGTCTGTGTGGCTGCCAGGCAGATGCCTCAGAAACTTGGCAGGGCAGGAGACAAAAAGCAAAGTCTAGTAACAACAAGCAAAAGCCCATTAGTCCATAACTACTTTCACATGATTCAACCTCTCCTCTTAACAGCAGGTGAGTTTGGCTGTTGAGCTTTATTTGGGGAATGTAATTGGTTTCATGAAGGGAGCTGGTGTAGCAAAGCCCGTGAATAATTTTGTTTATTTGGTTCTCTTCCTCTAAGTGCTCTGGATCTAGTGATGGAGTTTAAAATATAGTCAAAACTTCAAACAAAGATCTTTCCAGTCTGTCCAAATTACAGAGGCAAAAGTTTCTGAAATTAGAAGGTTCAGCTTGGGGAGGTAAGAATAGTTTCAATCTGTGTGCAAGACAAAACACTCCTCTGGCTTTCTTTTCCCTAAGAATATTGGAAAAACATAAAACTAGAACCTAAAATAAATCTTAGGAAATATTTTTGTTTCTTCTAATTCTTCTCAGGTAATGGCATAAAATATTCTGTGTAGCTTGAAAGTCTTTAACACAGCTAATCATAATAATTCAAGTCCTAATCCTTAATATTTCCATTTCAAACTATTTTATATCACATATATACTGTCACATATGTATATTCTATCACATCTAGCAAATATTTAGTTTTTCTTCCCTGATGGCAAAATAGCATATTGAGTTAGTAGCAGTGTGGTTGGTTTGGTTTTAGTTACTAAAAAACAGAAATATAACCATTACAAAAAGACCATGGTTTATAATATTAGTATATTACATAATAGTAAAATAGGTATGCTTACACAGTATTTCATAATATTTCTAGTTCTTGCTGGAAAATTCTATAGCATACATCAGTTTAAGAATGATCACACACCATCTTCATACAAGCTGGATTTACAGCAATTTTGAGATACATTTCTAGACGTACATGCTGGTCCAATAAAAAGTCTGATATTGTTGTATAATGTTACCAATGTTATATATAATGTATTTATATATATATATAAATATTATATATATATATTATATATACACACACAATGTATGTTATATATAATGTATGTTATGTTGATGTTATATAATGTTACTAATACTTGAAATGAAGTTCAGTATAATAAAACTTTGATTTTTTGGGTTTTAACCACGCCTACTAGAAAAGATGGATGATTTATACACTGTCTTAGAAGAAAACCTCTTTGTAAGTCAAATGAAAGCAGTTACAGAACCTGCTAAACAGTTGTGTACATTGACGTGATATTTGCTTTCTGACACTTATATATCTGACCCTACCAGTTTCTGGATCGTGATGGTTTTCATTTCAGCAGTAAGCTACTATGGCTTCTGATAGAAGGCCTAATTCAGAGCTCATCTGCCATTTTGAGCCACTTTGAGCTAGGTAATCACACCAATATAGATTAAATAGATGTGGAACAGTATAGGAAAAATAGTTTTCCTTCTGTATTTTGTCTGAACCTGAGTAAGAACAGACAGAGCATCAACTCAGAATGAGAAGAAATTTTCATAATTTCAATGTTAAACAGCTGTATAAATGATGTCTTCCATCCATTATGCTTTTAATGATAGTATTTAGTTTTCAACAATAATAAGAATTTCAAATATTTTAAATTAAGCTTACTATATTTTTTTTTCCATATCTATTTCCAGTTAGTGGGATATTGCTTGAGGAATGGTGAAGAATTTTTTTTATTCATTTCAGTATTAGAGAGCAAATTTTGGCACACATTCAAACAAATTTGCTATGGCAAATTGACATACTCATTATACCAGGGACTCTATTATCAAAAAATTTGATTAGCTTACCAGTGGGATTTTTCTTGGAAAAGCTACATGCATCCCCAAAGTGCTATCTGACAACACAGTTTAAAAACGTGGTTGTGATAGTAAATATCAAACAATTGCTTATGCAAAATGTCATAATACTTTGGCTGTTATGAATTCCCAGGTCTCAGTGACCTGCATAATTTTGCTGCCTGAAATGTGACTTCAAATCCTAATGATCCTTTATTTTCAGTAAACCATTTTAGGAGGTGATAAATGTTAATGTTGTGAATAATAAATATCTTCATCAATGTTATAATTTTCTTTCCAAAAGGTAGATTGCATTGTAGAAAGCTTCAGAAATGTGTTTTTCTATTGAAACATTCCAGCAGAAATATAAATTGGAAATTTTTTCTATGAAATTATTGCAATCTATGGATGACACAAGCATCCATGAAATAGTCTCTGTGAACTTTATGCACTTCATCCAATGTACCTCTAAGAAACTAAGCATAGAAAGAATTGCCCTTTTAAAATGATACTCACAGAAGATGTTTTACATTATGTTTAATATCTTAATAGTGTTAACAAGTGAAATAATCGATTTATAAAACTTGAGTTTTAGAGGGTACATATGGTTCAAATAATCACAGACCTCTTCTGATGAAACACAGGCAGTCCAGTCTCTTGAGGACCTGATTTATTGAGGTGTACCAGTTACTACATGCCTATTACCACACCAGCCTGGGAAGAGGAGAATTCTTCCTATGGAGACACCCTGTGTTTTGACAGAAAGAGAATCTGGTGCTTTCATTTAAAATGAAGATGCCAAGAGTCAGGGGTTTGCGCTATTCGAAATGACTGTTAAATTGAATTTCCCCTGTAAGAGATGGATAAAAAGGAGCTATCTCATGTGATTTTCAATGGCATATGCTCTTGGGCAGGATGGCATGTGATTGACAGCGTATGTAAGGCTATCTGGAATCATCAGCATGAAAAAAACAGAATGGGGGAGAAAGGAGGCATTGTAAGAAAAGTAAAAGGCAGAGGGAAAATTGAAATGGAAATAAGAAAAAAGATGAAAGGAAATTTTCAAAGTATTTTTTTTCTTGTGAAATAAATTACTCACAGCATATGCAGGGTTTGAGATAATATTCCATAGGCGAGTTTAGAAAGATTTGCTACACCTCACACACTGAAATAAACTCAATTTTCACCAAGCATAGAAACTCTATAAGCAGCAGTGAATAGACTTATATAGAAATGGACATTTTGTTAGTCCAAAGTATGTTTTAATTGACCAGAATATCTTCTCTGGAAAGATTTAATTCACAGAAAGGAGATGTATTCAGCTGCTACATCAATATCTTTGGGTGATCTACCTCATGTGAGTTAACTGGCACTAATACATCCATGATTTGACCCTGCTTTTCTTGATACATCTCAAATACTTTTAAATATTAATGAAAACTGAATATATCAAAGGTCTTTTTGTTGCCTTTATTTTAATTATGTTATTTTTTTTTTTATTATGACACAGATCTTAATGAAAGAGTTCAAGCTCTTATATTACAGGATGCAATATGTCATATTCAGCTTTTATTTGTTCAAAGTCAGGTGTCTAGTTTAAGGTATTTATCCAGCTGTGTTTTTTTTATCAGAAGGAGAAAGAGGCATTCCCAAATAAAATGTTAAAATTCCTTTATAAAAGCATCCAAACAAATATAATCTGAAAGTAATAATTTCTATAATCCCAATTTTTACAATGTAATCTAAATTGTAGATACATAATGAACTGTAGATTAATTCTACTCCAAAATGTATTCCGTAAATAAACCAAGTTTGTATTTTATTAATGTCTGTGATTTTAATCACAGCAATGATGGGCAACACATAGAAATAGCTGACTTTGTTGTCTCTTCTGTTTCTCCCCCAGAACACGTAATTGTCTGTAAAATCTTGGTTGAGTAAATGTCTTGGAAGAAAGAGACAGAAAAAAAGCTTTATTTTAATAACTTAGGACATATTTGAAACCTTTCAGAGTCAATAATGCTTTGCAAATATTAACAATCTAAACATTCTTCTGCCATTTGATTTTGAGATGGTAGAACTCAACACAGTTGATTTTAAATAGTATAATTGGGGAATACAAGTCACTAATAGGCAGCTATAAATGGTCACATAACTATTATGAATTGTATTATGAGCTGTTGCATATTATCCTCAATGCTTCATGGATACATCTACCCATCCTCCCTTTCCTTTTTTTCCCCACACTGTTCATTTGTTTATGACAGATTTTGCAAGACAGAGAAAAATTACAGTGCTTGTTTAGAAGTTTATTGTACTGTTATATAAACATTCTCCTTTCTCACGTCACATTTGATTATCCAACAGTCATACAATAGACTGTACTGAATTTCAGCTGTCGTTTGTGCTCCTAAGCCCTTCAGATGCTTTTAGAAAAATACCCCATGATAATAAGAGCCTCTGTTACATTCAAGAGAAATCTACATGTAGAAAAGAAAAACAATCTCCTGAAATTACAAGTGGCATCTCTGTATCCTCATTTGACCTGATGGTAACCATAAAACCCCCCATAAACCTCTCCCACTTCAAAGTAGAACATCATCTCAGTATGACTCTGTCCTGAATCATTTTGCACAGGATGTACAAAATCCATACAGTTATGGGTCTTTCTCCATTAGTTCTTTCTTCACTGTAATTTAGACATTCACCTTCATCATGATGCTTGGTTTAAAACTGGTGCTTAATTTCAGATGTCTTGTGACCAATCTGTCTTTTCTACTTTTAGCTGGCTTTACAGAAGGTAGAATATGAGATAATTTCATTCATGTCCTTCATTTCTCACAAGTTCATTAATGTCCTTTATTTCTCACAAGGCCTACTGATGTTTAGAACTATAGGGATACTATGAAAATGAAGGATTGATACATCTGATTATTTATGTGCACTAAAGAGCTGTGCAGAAGTCCATAGAGATCTAGGGATTAAATCACAGACACACAGAGAGTTTGGGGTTGGAAAGAACCTTCAAAGATCATCTACCATAAGCTGGCAGGGGGTTATGGTAGATGACAGGGTGCAGATGCAGAACTTCTGCATAACTGTAAAACATCTACTGTTATTCCTTCTATAAAAAGATGTAGTCTTTAATACAATTTAGCTATCTCTAAAAACAAAAGGACATTTGAAAAAACTGTTACGGATTTTTCATAGTAATGTGTAGAGATGCAAAGATGTAGAGAAAAATTCATATGGAAGACAACATAAAGAATCTTTTTACAAAATTACAAGATAATTTCTCAGTATCAACCTTTGAGATATGCTGGTTGCATCCAAAATTACTGTCAATATAAATATGAAAAATTTGAAGATATTCTATTAGAACTATAGATCCCAGGTACCATATACTTAATCTGACAGCAATGTTTTTCCTTAGAATAGCATAGAAACAGAGATTTATATTCTGCAATTTATTTACAGGCTTGGGACTATCTGAGGACAAATTAATTTTGTAATACATGCTGCATATTGCACTAATATTTATCCATCAGGATACAATTCTCCATGCCTGATACTAGGAAAAATATGTAAAAAGAACATAATGAACCATATGAAATATCTTGTTGCAGAGTACTATATTTATCAAACTGTCAGAAGTAAGTACACTTAGGAATGAATAGGTCCAAAACATACATTATTTAACTGAGAGCTATTTAATTGTTTATATTATATTTCATAAATACTTTAGAGGAAAATGTTACACTTAAGTAGTTTGCCGCTTATTATATAAGCTTAACCGAAGTTCAAGGGAATTTTCTCTCTTTAAGAATTAAAGAACTGGGAATATTTTATTCTATTCAGACCCTTGTAGGATATTATAAAATAGTGTCTGATATGAAGTCAGTGAGACACCTTTCTTTAAAAAAAAAATAGAAAATGATCATATGTGTAAACGAAAATGCAATGTATCTGTTTTGTTTCTGCCAGCTTTATTAACATAAATATCTATATACGCAGTTTCTGATTTCAACAGGCTCTCTTGCAGAAGGATGTATTTCTCAATCTAAGAGTTGACTGAACAGCTCTTACGCACCACTGGATGGCAACCACTGAGAGACCACACAGGCTGTGATGGGTGTTACAGGTATATCACAAGAAAACAAACAAACAAACTAAAAAAAAGTAGTTTTCATCACATCTTTCGCAATCTCATTCACTTATTTGAATTCAGCATTAAGTATCAAACATTCTCCACCCATTTTGCACTGTTGGAAGCAATGTAATTATATATATTTGTTTCTGAAAGAAAAAAAAAAGGAAAACTGAACAGCAAATGCTGCAAGGACAAGACAAGGCATTGTGGTGGGTAATTTAGCAATAAGGATACAATAATGTAAAAGTCAGATCTATTAGTTTCAGAATAATCTGCAAAGGCAAGCAGTGGAACTGCTAGTAGATGAACCAATTAAAAAAAAATAGGAGGGAACATCTGACAGTCTGCTCTGGTTAATAGCCACACACTAGTGGGGAAAGGATTAGCTGTCTTCCATGCTATTTCCCCATCTTCATTTTCCACAGTGCAATTTACACTAAAGAACTAAGTCTTCTACAAGCACCGGATATTGATAACAGATCATTAGTTGGATGTGTCACATTTCCAGGTAAAATATTTCTGTGTAACAGTAAGATAAAAAAAGAATATATACAAGCATCTCTTTGGAAAATATTAATCCAAGGAAAATACTCTGTGACCCACAGAATGTGTATTTGTGTGCACGTGTGCACGTATGTTTATATGCATATATAAAATGTTATTTCATACAAATGTCTCATTTTATAAGCGAGGTTGCTCAGCATCTCAAACCGTTCTAATAAATGTTCCAAAAATGATAGCTAGAATGAGGATCTATATTTTCAAAAGCCACTTTGGCTTTTTTCCACTTGCTTCAACTTATTTCTTATTTTTCCCCCTTTTGAATTTAATCTTAGTGACACCAGTACAAAAATAAAGATCAACTCTAAAAGTTGTCAAAGAGCTAATTTATATCCACACATTCTAGATTGGTGCTACTATTAATGCCATTCAGCAGTAATTACTTTTTCTGTGGTTATCAGTTCTTTTGTCTGTGTCTATCTTCATTACCTGAATAGCTTTAAAAATGCTAAATAGCTATTGGAAACAATTACTTTTCCTTCCCTATATAATTTAATATTTTAGTAATTCATAGGTCGGACGGTCAGTGGAATTTGCACTGCTTAATGCCTTGCTGTATTTAGAAGGGTTATAAAGTTCAGAAGACAGGTCCTTTAGAAGGATTTATTCTCACTGTGTATCTGTTGGTAGTTCACTGATAAGGATTTACATGTGCTGCTCTAGTAAAGCAGCAATATAGATGCTGGCTGTGCTGAAAACAAGAAGCTGTGGTGTTTGCAGAGATGCCTTGATGTTGTCAAGGCAGCTGTGACTTCCACCGAGTCAGCTGCCCCTGTCCTTGCCTTTATACCAAAAATATAAGCATCAGCACCTTAACACAAATTACATGTCTTGAAGTGCCGTTCTCTGCTTCAAGTAAGTTGTACTAAAGACATCTAAGGAATTCCTTCTTGTTAAATATTTACCTCCTTTATGTATTCTTTGGTCAGAGGGCTTCAAATGAAAAAAGCAAGAAGAGCAAGTTTACAGAATATTACTGTAAACAGTCAGAAGTCCTATTACACAAGAGTTCTAAGAAATTTGGATTGATTTGTGTTTAATCACTTTCATTTGCCTTTCAAAATCACACAGTCTGGGCTTTTAGCCATAGAAATCAACACACAGTTATAACCACTAAATTTCACGTCAAGCTACAAACTCTATACAGGTACAGGCAATTTTTCTTGAACAATGAGTCTTTCTTGGGGAAAAAAAAAAAAGAAAAAAGAGAAAGAAATAGAAAGATATGTGTTTGGGGAATCGTGTAGCAAATGATGCAAGGGATGGATTCAACATAGGTAGGGATTCAATTTCAAATGTGCCCTAGTGTCTCCAGGCAAAAGACCATAGCAACCAAAGAAGACAAGAATGAACACTGTGCAAAAGTTAACGTTATAAATTGCTCATTTCACTTACTTTGGCATAAATGACATTTCACTTATTTATACCTGTGTAGAATCCTGTTCGTGATGCACCCTATATCTGTTTCTGATTTATTTATACAGTCTGCTGATCTAAAATACAGAAGGAATTTGCCAGTGGTAGGAACAAGATGCGATGCCTACTACTTAAATCCAAAATACTTTTGATTTATAAAACAATTTTAAGCCACATTTACAAACATGCACCCAAACTTGCTAGCAGTGTCTGAAGCTCTTTATTTTATGACTGCAGAGAGCTATAATGGTGCTCCACTAATAGTGCAATTTTCAGCTCAGATGGTACAGATCTTCGTATTTAGACTAAAGATTGCGTGTTCAGTCTCCACAGTATTTGGCCTCTCCTTACACATTAATCTTGTGTAATAAGTGACAGAAGCCTTCAAAATGTATTAACACAGGTGGACCTTTGGTGCTTATTTGCAGCCCTGTGGAATAAGTGTGCTTCAGGCTGTTTGTACAGGTCCAGTAGCAGGGTTAGAGCTTGGGAGTGATAAGGTTACCTAAACCACAGCACAACTAAAGAAAGTCCAGCCATCCAAGAAAATCAAGGTTGATTTCTACATGTCACTTTTAAAAACTAAATATGTGTATTGCCTGAGGAATGCATTTGAAACAGCCAAGCCTGGTAGGAAAGAATGTTTTCAGAGCACTGTTTCAACAGGAGTATTTCTACTGGGAATAAATAAACTGCTGAACGTGCCTCATTTTTTAATGCCCCACAGATGTAAACTGTATTTGATTCTATTGTCTATAATTTAATTTAATGCTTGGAATGTTGCAGCAATATACAGTAACTGATATGCCTTTTGACTGAGAAACAGCCAGACCAAAATTTTTATATTATTTTCCTGCTCTATAGAGCCTTCTTATTATAAAGAAAAGGTTCATTTTAGCATGCATTTCTGTTACCCAAACTTTATTAGAAATGACACACAGAACTGAGAGCACGACAGTGCCTGCTTTATGTCTTATTAATTGGAAAGCTCTTCTGTTCTAGTTGAATGGGATTTTTCTTTGTGTTGTTAATTGTGAACAATATCTCACCAATTTAAATAGTGGTTCAATAGAAACATTGGCTGACTAGCACATCATCTGTACTGTGAAATTCTTTTTGTGCAATGTTTTTCTCAAGTTATTTTTTACATATCTTTATCCCCATTCCTTTAAAGACCTCTAATTTAGAATTAACTTAGTATTCCATACAAGAAAGAGTAAAGGAGTGAAGAAATATTCAGAAGTACTTTTCACTTTGAAGTATTTCTAGTCAGAGAATTAACTTAAATATTTATATTAATGCATGGCACTACATTGTGGCTTAGGATACAACAGAATTTTAATGTTTTACTCATTATTTCAACACTTTTCTAATACATATTGATTAGAAAAATAATTTGTTTTGATGTGTCAATACTTTGGTTTCTTTTCAAATCAGAATATTTCTGTTGTTTTGCAGCTGTTCTTCAGGCACCAGCCAGTTACAGAGTATCCAGATTTTTACTTTAAGAAGAGGCTAGTGGAATAGCCATAATGCAAAAGTTCTTAAAATAAACAAAAAGTGCATTTAAATATATTTTAACTGGTTATTTATAGATTCTTTTTTTAAAATAACCAGAGCCTAGTCACAATCTGTTAAGACACCTAAAGGATAATTTTTCCATTAAACTCGACCTTGACTATCTAGGTTAGCTAATGTTTAGTTACACTGCATATTAGATTTTGTTCTTTTCATGAATTAATTTTGACATAAGCAACAGACCTTCTAAAATTATGATTAGTTTGTGCAAAGTTTGCTTCTGACAGAAGCAACTCAGCTATGAGGCTACATACACCTGGAAGCTGGTTGAAAGAAAATACATTTAGTGGTTTTTTCCAGCATTGATAGAAAGCATGAAAAATGGGATTTACATTTTTGTCCTGTTTATCACTTTTCAAAATGGTGAATAATGAACAAACTCCTCTATACACATCACACGATTTTTAGTACAGATCAGCTAATAGGAAATCCATGTCAACGTCTAGGATTTGTAAGTATCAGTTTAATGCTGTAATAATATATTATAAAGAAGGAAAGATGGTGGTGCTAGAATGCTTATTTATTTGCTCATGCATAAAAATCAATAGGAATAGAACACTGATCATTTATTAGCATTATAAAATATTCTACTTCCTTTTGAAGATTTGAAGATTGTTGAAGGCTGAATCATTTGCTGATAAGGATACCTTCCAAACATAAATATTTGCATTCCTAGGAGGATATTCTCCAGAGGAACAAGGAGCACTTTGCTTTGGCTTTATGCCTAACTACACACCTTTAATATGTGCCAATCTCAAAACTCTTGTTCAGCACGTTGTACCTAGAGGTTGAGTGTGGCATGTTAAGGGGAGACCAATTTCAATTAAAAATGCAACAATGGCATTAAAATGTGCACTGCCATAATCTCAGTAAGGTCTCTTGTCTGTTACCATCAGTAGATTTTTGGGGTTTGCTTAGTTCTGGGTGCTCAGGCAACGGTATAATTGCTGAACTAAACTGCCATTCAGAGTAGGAAAAAAACCAACAATTTAAAACTGTTCTTCACATTATGGCACTTCAGCCTGTATTTGGGAGGGTGAAAGGTTTTATTTGCAGAAGGGCAGAGAATCTCCAGTTTTGTGCTGGCTTACATGAGGAAAGAGCATAAAAAAAGCCACGAGATTTATTGTGTGATCTTTATTTATGACAAATTAAATAGCAGAAATATGTTTAAATGAACAGAAGCAGTACTGCCTTGAAAATCAATTAATTATCAAACAACAATAGGCTTGCTGTGCTCGATAATTACACAGGCCTACACTGTGCTCAGCACAGAAGAATCTGACATTTAGACTTCGTGAGCTAACAAACTCTAAAAAGTATTCCAGCTTATTTAAAAGTCTCCCTTGAAAATGGAAACTGATCCTACAGTCGGCAGGTTACTTGCCAGGTATTTTATTCACCTACAAGTTCAAAAGATACAATCCTCTGAGCTTCAAGGCAGGGAGAGGGAAACTGCCTTTGAAAAAGCAAGGGGAATAAGGCAAGACTGAGACTAAAACTTTTTATATCTAAAAAAGAACATGCACTGACTACTGGGAAAGCATCAATTATTAGTGCTGTGAGCAATAATTGCTATTACTAACGAGCACCCTCACTTACAGATATGATGACATGTTTTAAGAGACAGATTCGGGGGCAGATTTTTAATGAGCTCTCCTTATAGCTACAAATACTTTGTTGCTCCCCCACAACACATAAGGGTTTAATGTTTTTTCTCATGAAACTTAAAACTAAGTTAATTTGCTTACTCTTTCTATAAAGATCTCTTCTTTTCCTCTGAACTACTTGGTGAGCTGTACTAACTTTGTCTTTAAAGTTCTATAACAGATTTTGAAAAATTCTTAGGCCTTCTTCTTTCACTGTACACCACACAGCAGATTCAGTGTCTCACTGTCCGGGTGGGGACCAGTGATGAGCAGTGTTCCTTAAGAGCTGACACCAACACTGGGAAGGTTTAACACATTTACCAGCACTGTAGCCAGTGGGATTGAATGCACCCTCAGCAAGTTTGCTGACAGCACCAATCTGAGAGGTGTGGTGGGCACACTGGAGGGAGCAGATGTCATCCAGAGGGACCTAGACAGGCCTGAGAGGTGGGACTGTGCAAACCTCATCAAGTTCAAGTGCAAGGTGCTGCACATGGGTCAAGGCAATGCTGAGCACAAGCACAGGCTGGGTGGGGAATGGTTTGAGAGCAGCCCGGGGGAGGAGGAGAATTTGGTGCATGCGAAGCTCGCCATGACCTGACAATGTGCGCTCACCTCCCAGAAACCCAACTCTATCCTGGGCTGCATCCAAAGCAGCGTGGGATGCAAGTTGAGGACGTGATTCTGCTGCTCTACTGCACTCTCATGAGACCCCACCTGCAGTGCTGCATTCAGCTCTGGGGCCCCCAACATAAGAACAACATGGACTTAATGGAGCAAGCCCAGAGGAATCCATGAAGATGATCAGAGGACTGGAGCATCTCTCCTTTCCACTGGAATGAAGTGAAATAATGGTTTAAAGATGTCCATTTGTCGTCTGCTTAAGTGGATATTCACTGTGCTTTAACTGATTTATTTTCACTTTTTTTTTTCCCAACATATCCTCAGGCCATACACTCTATCACTGGACACTGAAGTTGTCAAATACAAGTAGAGGCTTCCACCACTGCTGATATTTGTCATTATTTATTGTTTCCCTTGCATGAACACTATTAGTGCTTGTGTGTCAACTCAAATTCAAATTGTTTTCATTACACGTGAAGTGGAAAATTTATCAACAATGTCTTTTTCTGTTCAAATACCTTGCTAACATCACACTCCATATAAGCTGTAGAATGAAAAATAGTTTTGCCAAAAGACATGAAAACTGAGTGTGTGCTGGAGAAACCAAATATTATGGCAAAAGTGTTTAGTGGAAACACTCTCTGGAAAGCCAAGTCATTTTGGTGGGTAAGTGACAAAAAAGGTGACTAACTGGAAGGATGATTAATCCCCTTTTGTATATAAATTTAAGAAAAATTCTCATAAAAACAGCAACTATCTACAAATGTCAACTGTGAGATACTATGAATGCACAGATTAATCAAACTAGGCGATATACCATTAATCATGTATCTTGAAATGGAATAAAAAGAGCTTTACTTTACAACTTTTTTATGCACTGTTGATGAACTTTATGTATTTTTGTGAAGTAGCCAAACTGTCAGCTTGACAAATGTTTTCACGTGATGGAAAACCTCAAGGCGGTTATATTCCTCTTGCGTGCTGATGACTGCAGGAAACTATAGCATAAAAAAATTCAGTGTCTCGTCTCAAGGATGACTTTGATTGTCTTGGCAACAAATTTTATGGTACTTAACAAAAATTTATGGAGGAAAGTCACTCTGAATAGTGTCTTCTCTATTCTGCATTCCATTCAAATATGAAACGTAACTGAATAAACCAAGAGATAGATTCAAGAGACTGAATTAAAATTTATTTGTTCTAAGAAGTGAACTGTGTATTAGCAGATTTATGAATAAAACTAATTAATTATATTTCATATTTTTAAACATTATATAAATTGCATTCAGCCACTTTTATCCTCAAATAAGATAGCAAAAACATCAACACCAAAGAGCTGCAGCTGATGCAACTACAACACAACCTGGAGAGGTGTGAAACTGCAACCATCTCTTTTGAAAAGTATCAATGCTGCAATAGGACCTGTTAGTGTGAAAGAATATGGTTTCCCTGGCTGCAGAAGTATTACTAAATAAAACCATTTTATGTCTCAGAGGCCACATGGCATACATCCATAAAGCTAAAATGTTCCACTGTCCTCCTCTCCAAGCAACATAACGTCATCCATCCCTCCTCTGTAGAATGGTCCTTGTATTGTTTCCTGAACCATGCCCAAATATTATTTGGAAGAGTACTATTTTTCAAAGTTGCCAAGAAGAACATCAAAAATTTAAATACTAGGAATAATCACAGTCCAATGCTTCAGTGGTGCTTGTGCTCTGGATTTGCCTTTTAAAAAGACATGCAACCTTTTCTAAATCTACCCTGCTGGCTTGTTTTCATTTGGGTAATTTTTTGTTTTATTGCATGTCTATTCTGTACCAGAATTATGTATTAATTCTTATTTAAATGATAGAGCAGAGCTGGGGGAACTGAGAAGAATTTCAGTTGTCCCAGAAATCTCACATATGTAAAATAAAGGCCTGGTTCTTTGCCTTTGAGATAGATGAAATAGTAGGGAAATATTCACTTGCTGCCTCATAGCCAAGGGGCAATAATGAGCACAAATCATGTCACCACAGTAATGATAACGAGCAGTGGTAATTTCAGCTACCATCTACAACAGCTTAAGAAAAGCATATCTGTAATCTGTTAATTAAAATCTCATTAAGAAGCTGCTTTGACATACTTAGTCTTACCACACCGTTTAATAATAATAATAATAATAATAATAATAATAATGCTGTTTAATCTAGGAAGCACTTTAGTACAGAAAGCAAAATTAAGAAATTTCTTTTATTTGAAATAATCCAAATGTCATTACAGGGATATATCCAGCCCCCAGGAAATCTGTGTCATGGGAAAGATTTTAGGGTCTAACACAACAGTCTATTTCACAGTGATGGTATGTGAAAAAACTGCTTCAAATTATGGAAATTGTAATCATGTTAAAGACAATGACAGGTCACTTTTCCACAGCATTGTCTCCTCATCAGATAAATACATGTTCTACAGTAGATATATATTGATAATTCATATGATGCTGTGCTTAAGCACAAATGCTACTCCCTAGGGAAAACAGTGAAGTTTCATGAACAGTATGTTGTTTTTTTATAAGTCACTTAGCAACTGCAACTTGTTCTAGTGCCAAGAACAGAATCTAAGGGTTATAGTCAGAATTTTGCTTCAATGCTTTTTTTCTTTCTGTCATCAGAGTCCCCATATCCAGAACTGTAAGGGTTATGCACTCCTGATGTGGGGATTCCTGCTTAGAGTAGAGCTCCAGCTATACTACTCAACACAGGCAGGGAGCTGTCTACTATGTCTCCTTAAGGAGTAATTTCCAAATGATTGCTGTGATTATAAATACATTATTTAGATTTCCACTCTTTCCCTTTTTCATGTATATATATTAATATAATCTATATTACAAGCTAGAGAAGTAGAGCTCTGCCAGCTCCTCACTCCACTAAAGCATGAAAGAGTTTCATTTTCATATGCCTCTACTAACCTTTGGCTTCTCACTTCAACTATGTGATAAATCACCATCTTGTTTGCAAAAGCCAGCTTTTCTCATTTAAGAGATGAATAATAAGCTCGAGTGCACTACAGGATCAACCTTCCTGTGCCAATATTTCCTCACTCTTTGCTGTAGGCATAGTGCTACATTTTCCACTCTATAATGCAGGCATGCTGAATTGCATAATCCAAAATTAAACAATCTAAACTACAAAACCACATCAAAGTAACACAAAGGAAGGTGTTAATTAGCCCCACAATGGGGTTACAGATATGTTTTCCGCTACCTCAAGTCCATTTAGATAATTATTTTGATTTTTTTTTTTCTGATATTGAAAAGAGAATGCAAGATTAAGTCCAAGTAATATAATTTTCTAATCTTGACTGGCAATTTTCTGCTGACCCTGGCAAAAATCTGATGCCTCTGGAACTGTGAATAATTTTAACACTGACCAGGTGGCATAGTACATGTGTTGCCCCACCCAGGGTCTTCTGATATATAATGCACTTCTAGAAGAAGGAAAATGGATTGGTATTATCATTCGTAAATAGTACTAATGTCAATAGCATTAAAAGTTCATAGCTAATTCAGTTGTTTAATTAAAACAACCAATTTTCTAGGTTGCTGAAAGCACATAATCCTTTTAATGTGCTTCCACTTTATGATGTGAATATTGTTTTAAACAATATTGTATATTTATCTTCATATTCACTTGTTCATAGTATTTGAGACTATAAAATCTTCCTCAGCTCTGTTGTGTTACATTCAATTATGTCCTATTTATTCTTTATCAAACACTTTCTTTTTTCTTTGTAGAAGTTAAGCACATATATTTGTATGGATAAAGCATGTTTATGTAACATTAATGATATTTCTAAATGCTGATTTTTTAAAAAATTTTTTTTAGTGTTCAACATTCTTGGATTAGAACTTTATAAAATGAATAAGTATAATTAAACAACTAAAATTATCTCCATGTGTTTCAACAGTTCCATTGCCCATAAGTTTGTTGGAAGGCTGAAAAAATGTTATTCCTCTAAGGAGAGGTATAAATAATTTAGAAACCTTAAATTGTGTGTCGCTCATTTACTCTAATACGTTTGAAGATCATTCTTCTAGGAAAAAAATATGAATGAACATATTTTATTAAAAAAATACAATATTAAGAATGTAAATGAGGTTGTAGTCTATATTAAGAATGTAAATGAGGTTGTAGTCTGTAGAGGTCTGATGTTTCCTTTTCAATATCTTCACTTGCCCTTCGTTATATTAAACTTTGTTGCCTCGTTTGAAGCACAAGGAAACAACAATACAGATTTAAGGTTGCTACACATTTCCCTTTACTTTACACTGACATTTTCCCTTGAAAATGCATTCAAGTAATTCCATAAAGCAGAAGAGAAATTGTAGATATTTAGGGCTGCATATGTTAAGACACTTAAAACTCATTAAACACAGTGTAAAATATACAGTAAAATTCTCTCTAGAAGCCAAATACATTAAATACAAACCCATAGTGACCAGCAACAGCAACAAAACAAAAAGAGAAAAACATTAACCACCCCCACCCCAAAAAACAATCAATTAAAAAAAAATTTAAAAAAGAAAAAAAAAGGAGGGGGGGGAAGGAAAGCAATGGCTGCAAAGAATTTATCTCATCTGCTTCTTGCCAGTGCACAGTAACTCACTGACTAGATAATATATAATATATAATAATATAGTAAGGCTCCCTGATGTTTGTACCTAACCATTGTTGGATGGAAATATGTTCTATCAGCATAAATGTGGCTGCGTTTCAATCCGGACACACTTTAGTGGCATGTTCATTCATTATAAGGCCTGCTGATGTCACATGGAAAACTCTGAGGGAGCCAATTTATGTAAATTATTCACTGTTGTAATAGAATATATTTGCTGCTTCATGTCACTCTTTGCCTTGTCCCTGGGTACATTTATACAAAAGTGGTTTATTTTCCCACCAAGATTCACTTTCTTTTACCACTTCTGATTTTCATATGAGGTTGTATTTCTAAATTTACAGTTTTGCAGTTGCTTACTACTGTCTTGCTACTACACAACTCAAAATAGGATTTTCCTATGGCACGAGCTGTGATGAGTGGGAGATCATCTGTGTGGAAGGAAAGGAAAGGACACCCCACCACACACTCGTACTGAGCTCCGTGAGCCATCTGCACCACTAACCTGAGACTTCTTTCAGATCGTGCTGCTTCAGCTTTTTTCCAGAGTAAAAGTCAGCAGCTCTGTCTCCTGAGCCACAGCAGGGACACCATGTGCTCACAGAGCTTTGCATCAGAGGTAGGAAGCTGGAGGAGCTGTGCAGAGCTGCACAAAATTCCTACTTGCTCACTTGGGAGCCCCAGCCCTGGCAGGTGATAATGAAACTTGTTTTAAGGCTTGGCTGGGGAAGTGGTGCTCAGCATCCTCACTGGTGCTGTGCTGGCATCTCTTTGCATCTTCCCCAGGCCTTTCCAACAGTGTTTCCCAGTTCACAAAACTGTTGAACCTATGATTTTATGACTGCCTTACTTATGCCTCACTTTGTAATTCCCAATTCCATTGGAAATACTTTGCTTACTAGATTTTAGGAGCCCCTCTTTCTTCTCATGGCCAATCCCACTGCGTAGTTAATAATCTCTCTGGGATCAGCTCTTAGACTTCTGTTTTCTCCCTCATTCTGGGTCCCAAAAATCTTGGCTACAGCTTTTAACAGAATCATTTGTAATGGACCTTTATGTTCACATCCAAACATTCAATACTATTAAAATTTCATTTAGTTTATTTCAGTCTAACACTTCTTTTTTAAGGTCATCTATTTTGTTCATTATCTGCTAATTTCTTTAGCAAATTGCTTGGTTTTATGCCAAGCCTATAAATGAGTCTATTAAAGAAGATGCATTCCATGAATAACCCTCGTGGAATTAAAAAAAAAGCCCTCTTCAGGCCCAGTTACTCTCCTTTTTTTTCCTTCATTTTATAAGGTGTGTGCTAATACCTGTCCAACCCTAACCTTTTGGCTGACTAATAGCATCTTATAGCACCATATTAAATGTTTTAGTGAAGCCTAAACACATTTGCTCTGCTACATTTCATGTCTGAAGAAATGAATCATATAGTAAATAACAATAGTAAGTACAAGTAATTGCATTTATCTTTGATGAAACTGTCTTCGGCATCATCTTGCTTTCAGTTTAATTCTGTTTTAAGGACTGGTTTCTTCCCTTAAATTGAAGAAATACTCCACCTAAATTTAGCAAAACATAATGTAGGCATCTGGTGTAAAGTAGCCTTTTGGGGTCCAAATAAAAGATGTAAGCATATGTGAAGAGTAAATCACTTCATACATTTGCATCCATACATATACACAGACATATTTGGAATTAAATGAGATCTTTATTTTCTCTCTTGAATGGACTAGGATCCATACTTTTAGATAGCTGGATCAGCCTATAATTGGGGTTGAAGAAGATTGTGTTTTCTGACTTGAGGTTGTGAAAACCCTTTTAGCTTTTTTTCTAAATCAAATAAAGACACTTTCCTTTTATAAATCTATTGTTAGTAATAATCTTTGATTTCTAAATTCTATATTATTGCCCTTATTGAAAGCAAATTTTCATTTAGCTTTGGCTCTTAGATTGTCTCTAAGTCCTGCCCTTACTGAAGAGTGACCTAATTGCCTTCTCCTTTACATTATCCCTTTCAGACACCTAAAGCTCTTACAGCTGCAGCCATTGAGGACACTAAACTTTCTAGATGTTTTAAAAAATATGTATTACATAAGCATATTGAATGTGGTGTCAGAAAATACAAAAAACCAAAAAAAGCAATTTTATTCTGCTTTGATCGAGACAGTCTAGGCTTATGAAAGAAAAAAGCCCCCACTGACTTTAATTGACATGACTTAATGGGCCCTAAGAAAAAAGCATTGACTGCAGCCAGCAGACTTGTATTGTACCTATTTCCTCAAAAGGTGTCTGGAAAAGGCTCTCTCACAGTTCCAGCCTCGCAGCCTCCCCCGTTGGGCACAACGGAAGTCCTTGACTAAGAACAGTAGCTGGACTGACAGCTCTTCATTCCATGGACCTCTGCTGCTGCATTTTAACATGACCACCGCAGACAGCTTTTTCTGAAAGCCAGTTGAGGGTGCCAATTCTAAGGATACTACTCTGAAAATAACGGAAAAAAAAAATCTACTTCTCTGCTATAAACATAACTATATCCTTATGTCAATGTTATTTTTTGTGCTTTTTGGTGTCAAATTGGACAGCAGTGACACAAAGCCTGTAATATGAAGTAAAATGAATTCCAGATGGATTGCCCCAGTTTGTTATTTCAGTAGCATTCAGAACAATTTTAATTTATTTTTACTAAAAATTGTAGCTTACAAAGATGCCTTTGAAGGTTTAGCTCAAGGGTGTAAATACATAAATACATACTTGTTCTTTAAAATGAAGACCACAAAGTCCTTAAATATCAGTAACTCTAGCAGCTAGTCAGATGCTGCAGTGTACAGGATTTGGAACCTTTAGCAGTGGTCTTCATCAAAGGCACCCTATAATTTAAGAATTTTATTAGTTTTTAATATATGTATATAATGAGACATACACCTAAAATTCAGCTCTGAACCTACTATATTTATATTTATATTTATATTTATATTTATATTTATATTTATATTTATATTTATATTTATATTTATATTTATATTTATATTTATATTTATATTTATATTTCTTATATTTATACTTATATATTTATATATAATTATATATACATTTATGTTTACTATTATAATATAGACATCCTTATTTATCATTCAGTGAAGTCAGTTTCAAGGCAGGTGCAGCTCAGTTGGTTTAAAAGGGTACATCAAGGAAGAGGGACAGGAGTTGTTCAGACAAATGAGCCAACATGCATTTCTCCTTTGCCTAACAGTTCATTTTCTTGGAGGAAAGACTCTAGGGTTGTGATTCCTGTTTCCCAGGAAGACTATACATGCTTTTCAGGGTATGAGATATAGAATCCAATGACTTTTCTTGATCAGATGAATACACTAATCTCTAATTTATTGTTTAGAATTTAGATGAGTTGTAAGTCTCCATAGGACAACAAATGTCTGTCTAGTTGAGATAGACTGAACCTCATTCTAAAAGGTGAAACAACCACAGTGGATAAGCATTATTGTCTGACTTGTTTTATGAAGTGAGATTTCTTTTGCATCAAAGGAGAAGAAAATGAAGTAAGTTGAATATTGATTGAACTGCATTGTTTCTATAAATTAGAAACTATGCATTATTTTGCATGTGACTTCCCATATGAGAAAAGTGGTTGTTTAATGATAAAACTCAAGAATTCAGCTATTAGGACAAATCAATTGCTTCAGGTTAAACACTACATGTCTAACTGGGTGAATTTTGCCATACCCAGCACTAATATTGGACTGAATATCAGAGCAACCCCAAGGACAAAAAAAAAAAAAAAAGGAAAAAAGAAATTCACTCCTCCAGATACTGCATGTATGATTCCCTTTACACTCTCCCCATTAATATTTTTATTCATGAGGATTCGGAGTCGTTCTATCCCAAGTAAGAATTTCGAGGCACAGAAGGTACTTACCAGTAACTGAATTTCCTAATAGTTAATGGAGAGAAGAATGACCCTCTAAAGAGTAATTTAGCTTATTGCAGATCAGCCTCGCCTTCTGGAAAGGCCCATCTTTTTCCACTGACTGCATGAGCTGCTTAGTAAGATCAAAATATTAATTAAAGCATTATAGGTGCCTTAATTTAGATAAGATGAACATATGCTTTGACTCCTACAATGAATGTAGTGACACAGATGTGGTTATGATGTTACAAATGCTGGCATTTCCAGGCTGTTTCATTTACAAACATCTTGTATTACTGGTGGAGTATGTGATACTTTGATAGTCTTTGAGCCAGGAAAGTTATTTTCAGCCACAATGCTGGTACATTATGTATGGTGGCAGTATGTGTAGTGGGTAGTGGCAGTAAATATTTTCCTGCCTTTGCTAGTTATTTGTCTTAGCTCTGAACTGCAGAGAACCACCTACTCAACTGCAAGAATAGTTCAGTCCCTGTGCCATTGAGTCTTCACTGCAGACTCTGGGACCACCAGGAAGGTCCAAATATCTGAGCTCCAGATTGTCTACACAGTTTGCCAGTTTCTATTTACTTGCTAGCCAAGTAATTGCATGCTTCATGTCTTGCACTAATAAAGACATTTAATCCTGTTTACTTTATTTAAAAAGAAAAAAAAAAAAAAGAATTGAGGCTAACATTCATGACAGTGTTATTAGAATATATGTCAATCAGAGTTTGGTTTTAGGCCAAAGGAAGTTACAGATACACCATTATTTCTATTAATTGCAACTAAAGTGCTTTTCAAAACCTCTCTAAATGCCAAGGAAATTACCATCAGAAATTGCAGTGGTAACTCAAGCTTTTGTAGCAATTGCAATTCACTTGCAATTTCAATTGTTTTCAGTCAAGTGCATTAGAAACTGCCAGGGCTGCTGTTAATACTTCCAGGGAAACAGGCATGTGGCAATACTTGCAGTCAAAGAAGTCAGAGCACTGGGTTCTGCTTTGACTCTTACACCTCTAAAATAATTCCTAACATTCTCAAATTAGATCTCAGGACCACGTTTAGAGGACAGGTTAATGACATTGTCCTTGCATAATAGCCTAGAAATATTTAAGCTCAGAAGTACACTTTCTTTTTTCCCCTAGAGATGCAGACATAACACCTTACAAAATCTGACATTAAAGGCAGTACATCCAACACCAGAAATCTGATATTTAGGTATGTTCTGGTTGTCTAATCTACAACAGTGAAGTGAGTCTTTCTAGGAAGATAGCTGCTCAACTCCCCCTCATACAAGTCCAAAATTGCTGAAATAAATTGCAGTCTAAAGGGGCTTATTTCTCTTCACTGGTTTTAAAGGATGCCCATGTGACAAACTCAGGTAGAGCTGTTGGCACAAGAATTTTCTAGACCTATTTACAGGCATATTATTGATAAAATAGATTTCATTGCTCCCAATCTACCTAACTCACTCGCAGTTGCAAAGTTAAAAACTGACTTCATCTAATAATGATGGTCCATGTGTCTTTAAAATCTTTGGATTTCAGAATCTGCTCACAGCCCATTGATAGGATCATTGTCATCTTGGTACACAGACTATGTTTTTTGGTTTTTTTTTTCTGCTTAGTACTGTCTATTAACCACTTGGGCTTTTCTCTCCAGTCCTCTCAGATTACTTACATTATCAAGCCAACATGTAGAGAAGCTATAAAGCATCTGTATAATTTCCAGTATGATTCTGTGATAAGTAAATAAGTATGTTGTCTTGTTATATGTAGACTGAAATTCAGGTTTTACCCAAATGCCCATTGCCACCTATTCACACATAGCTGAGCTGCAGTACCATCTCCTGTGCAACACTTAAAGCAAAATTTGCAGACCCCTTTCAGTGACTCTGTTAAAACATTTGGCAAAGTATGGCTAAGAATAATGTTTTACTTTCATGTTTTTCTGGAAGTTAGCTTAGGTTTAATAGGTTATCAGTAGATCAAAATATCTGGAAACATGGATATTGAAATTAAATAATAAATATCAATCTGCTGGAAGTAGAACCAGAGCTTTAGGAGGCAACTTTTAACATTCATGGTTCAGTTTGCAGTATGGTTTGAAGTTTTTAATTCAAGAAAAACAATATGAAGGGCAGCCTCCTGTTAAAGCTGAGCTGAAAACCTTTTTTGTTTAATATTTCTTAGCTCTTACTCTGGTTATAGGATAATCTTCCAAGGAAGGATTTGAAAGGCTCTTACCGAGCATCTTCCAAAAAGTGTATTCCAAAATTCCCTTGACAGAATATTCAGGTTAACAACACATTAGTGAACACAACAAACATGCATGATGACTTTATATTGTAGTCTTAAAAGTCCAATTGTTGCTGACTCTTCTGATCACCTTTAACATCTCAAATCTCTTCAGAGTAAATAAAACAACATTCCCTTGGTTCAGCAGTCACTGGGGGTAAAAGAAATCACTGAGGCCAAAGCTAAACCTGTCACACCAAATAGTGAAATTCCTGTGACAGCCACAGTTCCTGCTGAAATCATGTAATGCCTTGAGGTCTGCCCATGGCTGGTCACAGACAGCAAATGGGGTGTTATTAAAACCATTAGAGGTTTGTCTGATTATGGAAAATAATTGGTTAAAACCCATTTTCCCTCATTGCCTGTGAATAATCGAATATCAACGAGGAACAGATCCCACAAATACATGCAGCCCTTATGATCTTAGATGACAATGTGCCAAGGCTTCAAAAATTAGGCAGCTTATGAAAGTGTTCTTGGGAAAGAGAGAATGAGAACCATCGCTTCTGAACTGGATGGAGGATACCACAAAGCTTCCCTTTCATCTGGCCTGATTAAACCCTCTAAACCAGCCTATGAGAAATGTCCAGATCAAAGTGTATTTTCTATACTGATGCAGTCTATATGTCCATGCAGATTTTAAAATAACAAATTCTGCCTGGGAAAAAAAACAAATTGATATACACAGAATTTTAAGAAACGAAGCAACAAGGACAACCACACACATCATCATCTAAAATGTTGTAGCCTCTTACTGTAGAATATTTACAATTATTACATAAGAAAAGTTAAAGTATCAATTCCAACCATTCCTTTTATTGAACCGGTCCTTTCTGAAATAAATGGATTGTATTTCTTTTTCAAATCAAAGTAAATCTATATCTATGGTATCATTGTAAGTCTTGCTGGATTTACGGCCAATGTCATTTTGCTCTACAAGAACTCACCTCAATGTAGTAGTCATTTTGAACCAAACACCTCTTTAGTTTAAAGACACCAAAGATATTCTTCTGATCATAAAATATATCCAGCCATCTAGTAACATTTGAGAAGGATTTTTTCAGTGGACTTCATTCCTTATTAATTTTTTAGGTCTGACCAAGAGATTAATAATTATAAATTGTCTCCATAAATTCACCATTAAAATTTAAATAAATATTTTATTGTTCTCATCAGAATGCATTTACTTCAGAGAGAAGGATTTTTGGGGCTGCTTCACAGGTTTTTTAATACCATTTTAATCTCAAAACTAGTATCACTGAGGCAGTGGAAACCACTAACTACTGCTATAGAGATACTCATAGAAATAAATTTATATAATTCAAATAGTGCAAACCTTGTGCAGAAATCTCAAGTTTCACTTCATTTTATTTAGTCAAGACCAATAATCTCCTAATCCTTAGGAGACTGTGCAAGCACAAACAGAAGCAACCAGCTGTAAAGGAGCTGTGCTGAAGCAGCAGTGAGGAAACCTGTCACCAAAATACCATAATGCTTTCTCCAAAGCCTTCAGGCAATTTCTTCCCTTTCAGGCAGCAACTTAGTTTTGAAACGCCTGCTTTGTGCTAAAACTGCCATATCATTAAATCAATCTCTTTTTTGGTCTCAACTGTTCCAGTTATTAAAAGATATAATCAACATCCTTGATGGATTAAGTAATGATCCAATAAAACTGCACTCAGCCGAAAGATAGATTTAACCATGTAACCACTACGTTGAAGAGTTCCTTTATGAGTAAAAAGAATGCAAAAAATACCAATTGGTTTTAATTAGTCTATACCTGTTGCAAAATGCAATGAGACAATCTTTTTTGTTAACAGATGGTGAATATTTAAGATTTAAATCCTTCAAAATACAGGCTAATGCAGGTATCACTGTAATCAGAAGCACATGATGATGGGGAAAATCAAACCCCTAAACTTAATTAAGTATAGACATATTATACTTTTTTTTTTTTTTTTTTTTTTTTTTTTTTGGCTTGGCGCACTAGAATTACAATAGCAATTACAATACATACCTACCAACTGTCTACTACTTAAAGCAGATATTGCAAAATAACCCTGAAAGATCTGTACCAAATGCTCCACTTCAAGGCTAAAGAACAAGCTGCCTATTAGACTGCAAATGGGTCTTTAATAACTGAGTTTCCTCAAAAGAAAGAAACATTTTGACTCCTTTCTAAAGAGATAAACCACTGCGTATGTTTAATTACCATTCTAGAAGCTGAGAAAATGAAAAAAAAATTAAAATGAAGCAGAGTGTAAAGCAATTGTGATTAAAAATACAAAAATATCTTTTCAGCTTGTATGATACCAAGGGAGGTTTAAATTACATACAAGCATACCTCTTTCTCTTAACTTTCCTTAATAACTTTTAATCTTTATATCTCTTGTTAGCTTTAATTTGATGATAACTGAAGTTCTAGTTTAGAAAAAAAAATTAAAAGCATGTGCATTGACTATTTTTAACTATATGTAGATTTAATCATTCTTTTCACATTTATAGGTTATCTTGGATGTTCACTGCTGCATATCTAAGGTATTTCAACCAATATTCCACCAACCTCAACTTCATCCCCAACTTTCAAATTCTGGGACATGCATGAAACTCTCATTATTCCTTGAGGAGGGACAAGAAGTCAACACAGAGACCTCAGTTGCCAAAAGAAACTCTTCATTTCTCCCCCACAGAGAGCTGAAGGATAAATAGAACGAGAAATCTGCTTCTGAAAACCATGAAATGTTATTGCTTAGGAGTCAGACCTTCTGCTCCTGCAGCTGGCTGCACCAACTGGCCCAGACATATCTTCAGTTAAGAAATCCCTCACCATTGGTTGATATACAGAACACTAAATATTGCTATTCTAGCTGCTCAGGAGAAAACCACGAATTTACAAATTGAAATAAAGGAAAAAAATTACATGTTCTTGCCCATAATACTGAAGTGTATTTTTTGCTAATTTAGACCATTACTTGTTTTCATATTTTTCAAAATGTTCTATCCTTGAATTTTCCTCCTTGCTATGTCTTTTTAAGAATTTAGATAAGACTTCAATTTGTGGCTATTATCTTTTCTACTAATTTTTAATGTAGGGTTCAAGCACATGTCTGCAAATTCCATAATGAGATTAAATCATTGATTTGCCATAGTGGAATTTGCACCCTTCCTACTTTCGCCTCTTTTCTTATTCATTTTTAAGTGATAAAATCATGCTGATATCATCAAATGGGTGAGTTAATAGAGGCTTATCTCCCTTAATGTTAGTTATCTAAAAATTAGATGTTCAGTCTAAACAGGTACAGAGGGATCCTCCATCTCTTTATATTTAACCACAACAGGGAGCCACTTGCAGATGAAAGTTCAGCTCACCTCTCACATGAATTACCTTTGGGAGCATTTCTTTTTGTTCCATAGGCCACAGAGAAAACCTGAGGTAAATGGACTCTTAAAGCAAAGTTTGGTGCGACAACTATGAGCCTTAGTTAAACATATATTAAAGCAGGTCTTTTTTCCTCTTTGTGTTTTTTAATTGCTTTTGACAAGCTTTATTTTCCAAATTACTTTCTTATTATGCTATTGGCAAACTTTTACCACAATCATTAAATAACATTTTAAAAAATAATGGGTTTATTATGGGAAGTTATTTTCTCCAGCATGCAGAAAATGGCACTTTTCGAATAAGCTTTCTTTTTCCATATTTTCTAGTTCATATGAAGTGCATAGAGCAGAGTTTTCTGATAAGAGTATTACTGCAGATGGTGTAAATCTGAAAAAAAATTCATCTACAGTATTTAAAGCACAACAGTTATGATTTATGATCACAAGTGCATTAAAGTCTTGTCTGTTACTGAAACAGATCCTGACACGTCTGTGATTTGACTGAGAACATTATCTCACAAATTGGTCATTAACTGCTGTTGAAAATCAATTCACTGAAATAATGGCTTGAAAGTATTGCTGAACGGTTTGTCATGAAGGATATATAAGAGTAAAGATAAAATGCTTTAATTTCAGCTGCAATTTATAAGTTATGTCTGAGCTGCCAATCACATCTCACAGTCAGGGCACCTCTTCCAGTGGTCGGAAATCCTGTCAGCATTTTCACAAGTGGAAAGTAATTGAATTAACTGCAAAATGCTAACATTATCCCTTTTCATGTGCACTGAAAAGAAAAAAATTACATGTCTTAGAAAGACTGAAATGTTTTAAGACAGAAGCAATTAGGGAGCACAACAGCAGAGTGACCCCTTTCGATTCTGGAGTGCATGGGTCTCTCTGCTACATTATGTGAAGGAGTTAAAAATATAGGCATTAATTTGCAAAAGAAAAAAAAAAACAGCAGGGACCTAGACCTGTGTCTCAGGGAAGTCAAAAGGTTCTGTAATTGACTAGAAGAGAATTAAAACCTGCTACTCAGCACAAAATATATACAATGTGTGTGTGTGTGTGTGTGTGTGTGTGTGTGTGTATGTATACACACACACAAAATCATAATATTCAATGTAGTGAATATTATAGCCCAATATTAAGTAAAATCTTAGCAGGTTCATTTGCAGTAGTGTTAGTCATAATGAGCTAAGTCAGATGAACAGATGCTAAATTTCCAGTGGGACATTCAGCTGCTTTCTCACCATGATAATGGGGGTACTTTTATTTTTTGTGTCACTTAGTGATGGCCCACAGGAATAAAAGATATTACTTTTAATTACCATAGCAAAATCATAAATAGGCATGTCCCATTGTATTCATATTTCACTCTCCTTCATAACACTTGATTACATAACACAATATATTAAAAATAAATTACCTAAAATACTTTGTTTCTGTCTTCACCTAACATAAGTGAAAAATATGTTTGCAAGTTTATTGGATGAAAATATTTTCTTATTGAAATCAATAGGACTCAGGTCCTGTTAGGATTTGCTTGACCACAATTTCACTAATAATTGAGGACCAAAAATGTTTATTATGACTATTTATTTTAACCTCTTTCATTACATGGGGTGTAAATTTTAATGAAGTAATTCCTGCATCAAACCTAATAACTTCCTAATAACTTGATGAACTTAAGTAAATTATTTAGACAAACACTCAGCTATAGCTGCTTCATCGTTTTGATTAGAAAATTCTCCCAACAATCAATTATTCTCATTATTTAAAAAAAATTGTCTTTATAATTTCCCATCCACATTTGTCTTTTTATGCCCTTGTCTGTTACATTGTCTGTATTTTAAAAAGATAAATTACTCTGTGCTGGCAATTTTGGAAGTATTTCATATGAACTCAAGAGAAACAGTGCTGCTTGTTTTTTTCCCCTTTAACTTTACGTAGCCATTCAGGCACAGTGATGGGCAAGATGCCATTAGATATTTTCCCAATTAACACAATTTAGTCTCAGTTGAAGACATAAATGTTCTCTGAAGCAAAGATGACAAAAGCAGGCTAAAAGAGCAAATTACACAAGTGAGCCAAATTGATTCTTAAGGCATAAGACAAGTTGTGTAAGTCAAATAAAGTGAGACACAGAAAAGCCAGAATGGGTCTTTTCAAG
The DNA here is from genome assembly GCA_036630365.1 of Acanthiza pusilla. Lineage (NCBI taxonomy): Eukaryota > Metazoa > Chordata > Aves > Passeriformes > Acanthizidae > Acanthiza > Acanthiza pusilla. Next base: position 44,393,701 of record JAXCHO010000079.1, read on the forward strand.
ACAAGAAAGAAAAAAGGAACTAAGCCTTTTCAAGTAAAGAAGCACCATAAAAGTACTGCTGCATGGACCAAACAAACTTAACACAGGCATGTCTTAAAACACATGAATACAATAAATAGCAGAATCATCACTATGCTTCATGCAAATTAATAATTTCCAAAGGGGGAATTTATATTAAAAAATTATATACTTTGTCTAAGTCCCTTAAGAGATGGTAGCATTCAAAAACATTCTGCTTATTCAAGTTGCCAAATACGTTATGGGTTTACAAATTCATGAGCAAGGAATTTGATTCAGTGTCTTCAACTCAAAGCTAGCCTATAAGCACGTCTTCATGGAGAAAGAGGGGAAAAGAGAAGATGCTGAGAAGAATGAAAAGGGGAGTCATCCTGTGTTTTACTGAAGTCAAGGACTACTATTCCTTGACAACAAAACTGTGACATGACCTAAGTATTCTCCACATAGTCTAAAGAGGTCTGATATTTCTGATTATAAACTCTTTTTCATCAGAAACTGGGGGTTTAACTTTCTGGCACGGCCTTCAGGACAATTTGTCCTTGTCACCTGTTCTTATTTTTCTAAAACATAAACTCCTTATAAAGCTGTTTCAGACAGGAGAGATGTGAAGGATTTGTTTACAAGCTTATAATCAGCAGCATATGAACTCTATAGTGAGGATAAAGTTACACATACTAACCTCTTGCCTTATTCACGAAGATCTGAAGTTTGGCCCGTGATATAAAGTCTCAACGTGAATGACCTTGTGAGCCATAATTAAAATTCCTTGAAACAAAGGTTTTTCAAAAGTTTTAATAGTTTGCAGCCCTGGCATGTGTAGCCCACACTACCGGGACACTGACTGAGGTAAACTGACTACAGATATCTCCCTACAGCAGAAGTGGGGATGAGATAAAAAGTTTTGCTATGGAATAACTGATGCTTTTCACCCATTAGTGTCAGTATGGGTCAGCTTTTTCTTACATCAAAAGAAAGAAAAAAAAAAGTGCAATTACAGTTTTCTTTCCTTTTATTCCTTGAAGGGTAATGAAAATTAATCTTTACATAAATATAAATGAAAAATGTAAACTTGGTGATTTTGTCCTAGTAAATCATAATACAGGAGACTTTCAGAAACTGTATCTAAATAAAGAGGACTACATCTGATCTGCTTTCAGGAAGGGTGGAAAACCTTCCCTTTTGGAAACATTTTCATGTGTATTAATACCACAAACAGAAGCGTCTTTCTACTTTCTTAAGGAAGCTGAATGTTACACTTGAAGCATACTACACAGAATTTAGACTATGAATGCTTGTATTATCCTCATCATTTATCCAAAAGAGGAATATTTTCCCTTGGAGGAGTATGGGCACTTAAAGAGAGAAGCTGGCTGAAACCTCAGTGCTGGGGAACAGAACCATGTTTTAATGGAAAACTTCCTTATTTAAATGTAAATTTATTGCTATGATCTTCTGATATATTGGAAACATATATACTTTAAATAATGTACATAAAGAAATAAATGACGTTGAATTTATGTTCTTTGCATGAATATTTTTTGCCACATTAGTTGCTGTTTTTTTTAGTTAAGTACAAACATGCAAATGATAAAAAACCACATTTATAAAAAAGGGTAACTGAAGACAGAATACCTATTGTGCACTAACTAGTGAATGAAAATCTCTGTACAATTTGTTCACAGGATTATAACTCTGAGCAAATGGTACAGTGCTAGGCCACAGCACAGGAGCAACTACTGAAAGGGTTTTATGAAAGGTTTGTATTTAAAGAAGAATGAAACTTTACAAACCAGATGTGTGGAGATATGTGTGTATGCAAATATACATGTGTATCTATGTATATATGTATAAAGACACATCAAAGAAATGTGTGCCCATACACACACTACATCATTATACATATAATCACACAAACACATTCATACACTGCTATCTTCATCTCAACACTTATTTTCATCTTACTGTATCAGAACAATATATGCTTACTGGAAAATTTGACTGCCGATTACTTCACCTTTATCTGATGCCAAGCTGATGATTTTAAAAATGTACCTCTGGAGCCCAGTGTTTCACTGGTACTGGCAAAGGTCTCATTGAATTTCCAGAGCATAAAATTCTTACCTGATGCTGGATTGTATCACTTCAAGGATACATTTACCTATTATTTTACTAAAAACAGTACTGAATCTTTAGGGATGCTTCTCGCAAATCACTGAAGTTTTAATGCTTGAAATTCTGCTGTATCCTGTAGTTCTTAGCTGTGCTTCCCAGAGTGTGATTACAGTGTGAAAGAGCAAAGCTAAAACACCTTTTCTCTGGCTTGATGTAAAAGCAGCAAACCAGGTGCACAAAAAGAATAAGTTGTTTTTCAGGTTATGAGAAAAAGGCACTTGAATGGAGAGGCACAAACTCTTCCATACTTTGCTTCTTTTAAGAAGGCAATTATTCAGTAAGGCAAAGATTGCCACTGGTCTTTTGTAGGTGTATGTTCTGATTCGTATGAGCATTCTTATTCAGAACACTAATTAACCATAATTGTTATCCTAATGAAGAATGGATTAATATTGAGCTGAAGGGATTTATCATGGATAACTGTGGGAGCAAAAGATATTTCTTCTGTAGATATATTCACAGGCCTGCTAACATTTTAGCTTTATTAGGACATTTGAACATGAACCGATTTCAACACACCCTGAAACACAAGGACATGTGAAATTCTTCACTGGAGAAGAGTAAAGCTGTAGAAAGAAATATTCTTACTCCTTGGAAGCACCCAGCTGCACTGGCACTAAATGTGTTTAAAACAGTCTCACCTGACAGGTCTGCAAGAGTGAAGCTCTAAAAGCTGCAAGCCTTGTAGAATAAGGAACTACATCTTTATATTTCTACTGTAATACGGTTTATATAGTTCTACTTCTCACTGTGAGATTCATGATGAACACAATGGAAGGATTGAAACAGAATCATGATCTCAGATTTGCTAGTGGCCTCATCAGTTACTTTACATGCCCTCAATTCAAGCTGAAAGCACATGAAAATAAAAACATCATTAAGAAGTTGCTCTTTGCAAACCCATACATGTAAACTCTAATCCTTTGCTGTTGGAATAGATTATTCCTTTATTTTATCTCCAAGAGGAGGCTGCAAGTAACTCTGAGTAGCCATGGGGAACACTGTGAGTCACAGACCTCCCTCTGAGTCATAATTCCTCTCTGGCTTCCTCCTTCTACCCTCAGCCTTTCCATTTGCTTATGGTCTTTTCCAGAAATGAACTCCTGTGCCATCTCCATGCCAGCTCAGCTGCACTGGCCAGCAAGTGGAAGATCTGAGCCAAAGGCAGAGTTAATTCCCAGGTCCCGGGGTGTTACCTGGGCTGGGCTGGCAGCAGAGCCTGCCCAGAGCTCCAGGCAGTGCTGCCAGTCTGGGAGGCTCACGAAGGAAAAAAAAGCAGTCATGGGTTGTCCTGTGTTCACCCTTTTGTGTGGGCATTGCACTCTTATTCTTAACCCAACCATTCTCATTAAGACCAGACATCCAGAGTCCAGATGAAACTCTAAACTGCACATGGGTTTCAGTGATTCGAGAAGTAAAAACATTACTGATATATAAATAAACAAATACAGCTAGCTACTGGAAACAAATCTCCCAGGGACTGACATTGGCTAATAGGCTTCCAGATGGAAGAAAAATTTAGTCCAAGCATTGTCTGATTTAATACATTTATCTCTTGTGTTTTCTCATTTGTCAGCAAAAGCAAACTTCCTTTTACAGAACAGGCCTGAGAAAGCTGAAAATCTTCAAAGCAATTAACATTGAACTTGTAAATCACCATATCCCCAGTCTGAATCAGTTACAGAGAAGTAGGATCTGTCTCTCCCAGACTCATATTTTCACTGCAAATGTTGGTTTTTAAGGCTCTGAGAATAACCTATTAGAACAACTTATATTAACTTTCTCACATACTTTAAAATTACTTGGCTTCTGTTCAGAGTTTAAAATAGAAATTGATGTGAGAAGCAAGGCAGGGTTGCAGCAGCCTCAAAGAAAGCTAAATTCAGTGCTACAGCGCAGATGATACATGCAGTTTTTATTAGCTGTGTAATAAAATTCTGCAATAAAGATAACATTTAAAGCAATAATTAGAAATTCAGTTTGGAATACTCAAAGTTGGTACGCTGACAACTACCTAAATATATGGAGGATTTGGGGATGTCCGGAATCTCCTTAGCCAGGACATTGCTGTAGCTTCCAGGTGACCACATGGTAGCCTTCCTTTCACCTGTATCCTGTTCTTAATGACTTAAATATTTTTTATAAAAGTGATAGCTGCAGTGGGAGGACAGACAGGGAATCTCAACACAATATCAAAATTCTCCACCGGAGGTGAAGGATGAAAGCTTGAATTGCCACCAGCCAAGGAAGGAAGTTGAGTTCAGACCTCTTACATCTCAAAGAAAAAATGTTCTACGTATTAAGTGGGAATGAAGCTATGCCGTGAGAGAAAAACTGATACCTCATCTCCTATTTCAGAAGTAGATGATTACCTTTAAAAAGTAAAAAGGTTTATGGTTCTGTCTTGCAGATATCTGAAACTCTCAGTTACATGCGGACTAGCACTATAACACAGCCTTTTTTTTCTATTGACCAGCACAGTGCAGCTCCTCTGTTTGTGACTTTCAAGACTCGATTTGGCAGTGTGTTGTCAGTTCTCAGTCTGCTGAGATATGGAACTTTCACATGGAGAGGACACTGAGGGGAGATACAGGGAGTGTTCATTACAGATGACACGAGGATCAATTAAGTAGTGGAGAACGTGAAATTTTATTGAATCATCTTAAGATGCCTTCATCCTTTTCTTCTTTAGCAGCAGACATAGTTTATTCCAGTTTTGTTCAATTTAGATTATGACTGAGAGCCAGGATTTGACTTCTTTGTTTTTCTATTGTCTCATATTTGACTAAATACCTTCTAAAATCAACAACCTTCTAGTTGTTCATGATTCTAATGAGAGATCTGTTCATGAAAGAGAGGATAGACTGGACATAGGAATATTCACCCTAACAGTTATTTAATGATCGTGCCCTTCACTGTATGATATTTTCAATATGTCTATTTATAGCCAGTTATTTTCCACAATTATGCCCACTATGATAAAAGATTTTCACATTACATCTCTCCTCAACTGTAAATTCTTCCTGATTATTATGCAAAGTTGATGGGAAGGTAAGGTAAATAAACACAAAAATGCAACCAATGGAATATAACCCTACCAAATATTTTCGATGTCCATGTTTATGTAAAATTGTTGATGGAATACTTCGCAAAGAAAATAAGATGCATTTTGGACTTTTTTTTTTTAATAACACTTTGTGACTTAAAATTAAATGTCCTTTGAAGGCCATCAAAGGAAAAAGTTTTTAAATTTTATCTCTTTTAACTGGGTTGAGACACCATGAAATGTTTCTCTTTGATATTTTTAATGCATTTCTTAAAGATGCCTTCCTTGGCAAAGTATACTTTTCAAACTGGAAGGGGCTCTGTCTTAATGAATGTAGATACTCTACTAGAAAATACTTGTGTAATAAGAAACATGCAAGTTTAACTCAGTGTGTCTTAAAGTTACCGGAGCTTGGACAGATCCATGGAGTTGAGGCAATGTGGGGGAAGATTTTCATGGGCTGCAAAAGTTGTTTAGCTAGGAAGGGAAAGGGACTGAGACAGAAGATTCTCAGATTCTTGTCATTTATCTCTAGAAATTGGACAAGTGGCTAATAATAATATTTGAGATATGGCACCAGCATGGGTAGCTTAAACTGAGTGACTTTTCACACTTGCCATGCACAAGCATGCTGTTGCCTGACCTCTGCCTTCAGGAGGGCACTAAAAATTACATAAATGCAGCAGACACACGTTGGCTTTCCAAATGAGTAAACCAGGCAGATGGCTAATTTAATGAGAACCATATCTTTAATGAGTGTTGTACATCTTCTAAAGTGCTCTGAGATCTCCAAGGGAAATGCAAAGTCTTAATACAAATAGTTGATACAGAAATTAATAATTATAATACAAAGTATAATTTCAATTGATTTAATCTTCACTGTCACTCAAATAAGCACCACAGTGTAGTGCTATGAAATATTAGATTTTACTCCCAACCATAAGCAACCCTGTCATTCTGACATCAAATTTTCAAATCTTTCTCTTGCTTGAAAAAGGTACTTATGTATAATTTTACCTTTCATTTTATATATTCAGTTTTCATAGGAACTGTATTTCCATTACGACTACCTTTTAACTGCAGGAAACAGTCTTTTAAAATGTTTTACTCTCATGTTGCTTTTTTAATAGGCTGTGTTTCTTTTAGATATTTGAGATATTTCCTTTCAGAATTTTGAGATATTTTCCAATTAGTAGACAAGCCTTATTCCTTTCTCTATGATCCATGTTCCCAATTTTTATTTCACTCAAACAGAAAGAGTAACCTTCAGATCTGATTATGAAGATAAAGAATAGGATATTGTCATGTTAAAAATTAATGACTCAAAAGTCAATGTGGGTGATGTCAAGTGGCTGTCTCCAAGAAATTTCAGGCAACCATACATATGATTGTGTTTGACCTTCTGTACTGTGTAAATACAAATTCAGAAACTAGATTTTAAACCCTATTTTATCTGTATAAATCACACAGTAGCACTCGTGTCTGTGCAGTAGTATGTGCTGCAGACAACTCAATTGTTTTTCAGAATGATCAAATCGGTATGAGTAAGGAATTTGACCTTTGCATATAAAAACTGAATTAAATTCTCAGAAGAATAACTTTATAAAGCTAAGTTTCACTAGATTATAAGATCAGAAAAATTAGAGACTTCTCATGAAACCCTGTGGATGATGGCAGAATAGTAATAAATTGCTTTAATACTTATTTTTTCCATCAAGAACAAGCAGTATAATGATATGCAACCAAAACTGAGTTTAATGCTACAGATATTTTCAGACAAAAGCCAAGCTGTGCTCCCTGGAAACAGAAGAATCTTCCTACAGATTTATACAAATGTCACCCTAATCTCACTCACATCCATACTAGATAAAGGCAATAATATCTTCAAATATGTTAATAACTAAAGACATATAGATATGCCAGACAGCTGTAATTCAACTAATATTAGAAAAACATTGTGTCGTGTTTGAAATTGGTATATTTATGAATATTTGATACAAAATTTATATACAATTTAGTATATAAAGCATTTTAGGGAGAATAATAAATATTAGCTGTTCTAGAATATATTGCCTGATATAAGTGTAGTCACTTTAATAGCTGTCTTTTAGTAATTCATACTTTTCTTAAAATAATATTTTTATACTTTTCTCATAAGAAGATAATTAAATATGTTGTTAAAGTGCTCTATGAGCAGCAATAAATTAGAATTATATTTAAAATAATTTTTAAAATCTCACTTTATTTGAAGAGCTAAGAAATATCATCTGAAAATCACCTGTTGTTCTCCTCCTCAAAGACAAGTGTATGTCAAAGGGCTACATTATGTATCATTGAAGAGGTACATAGGTACCTTCAGAAATAACACATTGTGAGAATTCAGTGGTTAATAAATGGATTTTCAAAGGGTTTTAAGTGGATTAGATAAGGACTTGGTCACTGAAATCCCACAGCCTTCACTGAAAATGTCAGCTAAGATGAACCTTTCAGTAATAAAGTCACACATGAACGGTGTGACTCACTTATGGGTTTACTGTATTTAGTTATAATGTACTTGAGCCAAAAATGAATCCGAGCATTCAAACAGAAACTTCTTTAAAAATGAAGATCACCAAAAAGAGGATTAGGTTAGTGTTTAACTAAAACTAAAGTGGCTGAGTTAAAGTTTATTTTGTTTTTAGGTTACATTTGCCGGAAAATAAAAAAAATTGCTTAAGTTTCTTGGCAAAAAACATATTTATTATTCATTAGGTAGAAGATTTCCATGAAGATTTCCACTTCTCAGGTACTTCCATAAAAAATCCTTTCCACAAACAATTACAAAATCAATTCACATTAGTATTTACTTTTATGAAGCTTTAGATCAGTAGGAATGCCCCTGCTAACAGGGTTATCAGTAATGAAAATGGACTGAGTGGAATTGCTAATTAAGATTCTGTGATATTCCAGGCATGGCATATTAAACACTACATTTGCAATTATGCCTCTGTATATGTAAGACTTTAATTTAGAACATAATTGGGAATGTTGCTAAAAGTGTTAAAGCGTAGTGGGATGGATCCCAGAAAGTTCTTCAGTTGTGATATCAAATATCAAGTTACACTGATGCTTCATGAAAACTGAATGTCTGCAGAGTTTCTAGATATAACCAAACTATTAAAATGAGAGTTGCTTTTCTGAATTTAAAACTAATTGCTCATTATTAAATATCTCTGTCTGAGTGTCTTAATTAAGCATACTTCCATATGTTTCTAATGAAAATATATCCTGGTCTTTCTTTTAAAGAAAGGAATATTGCTGGATCTATGCTTCTCTCAGCTCTCTTTTCCAAAGGCTTTTTGTTTCTAATAAAGCAATGTGATGTGAATTTTTTGTTAGTGTGTAATTTTTTCCATTTCCAATACTTTCTAAAACAGTGGAATCCATTAAAGTCAGAAAAAATATTATGCTATACATAACAGAGTATTCTTTTTAAGCAGAATTACTTTCTTTTTCCCTGAGGATGGAAAAAATATGCTGTGGTTAAGCAGGATAAAACTTCCTAAATTTTTTTCTTTCTTTTTAAATTCAGACATGCAGTAGCAGCTGAAATTATATATTTCATATGTTTGCCTAAAGTCCAATGGAAAAAAAAAGCATCAGATCAAAACTGAACATTAGCGATGAAAGAGTATTAGAACTGCTTTTATAAATTAGGAGTCTATTGACAGTGAAATTGTGTTAAGCCAGTACATGCCTTAGCATTCAAGAGAGCTGGATTGAATTACATCAAATAAGAAATGTCCCAGAAATCTGAAGGATAGAAGAGAACATTATAATGATCAATCCTGACCCTGTGTGCACAGTCCAGGCTGTACTATTTCAGTAGTCAGATGCATGAAAAGACTCTTTCTTGTACCAGAGATATTCTCATAGGAAATGCTATATTATAGGCATTGCTAAACAAATATTTGTATTTATAAATATATGCCTGTTGAGAAACCTTTTATTTATGTTGAGAAACCTGTTTATTTTAAAAATAAATATGCCTATCATGTCCACTTAATTGTCATCCAGCACTACCCATGCGGGCTGACCCAGCACATCTCCACAAGCCTAAGAAAGCTGTAGGTACACTGGACCTGCACTGATGTAGAGCAGTGAAATCAGTGATCACTGAAGTTTTGGATGATACATCAATTACACTGACTTGCAATGTAAGATGCAATGGATTTGGAATTTGAATGTAATCTGATTTGCACTGAGTGGCAAAGATAGTGAGTCTGAGTATACTAAACCTGAATCCTGGGAAGCTCCAGCATTTGGCATAAGCAGAGAAAGCGTAAGTAGAAACTTATGCCTGTGTATCTTAACACAGAAAACTTTAATTCCTGAATTATTCAGTATCTCAAAAAGAAAAGCTACTCTATCATAGAGGAGAAAATTTTGCTGCTGTTGAAATATTTGTGTCATGAATATGTGTGTAGACAGTACAGAAAAAAAAAGATGTTTGAAGCATGATGATTGAAATGCCAGGTGTAGACTAGACTCATTTTACATAATAGTATTCATTAAGGAATAAAACGATCATCATTGTCATCATCAGCCCTAATTCCTACTCTGCTGCTATGAATTTTACATTGATTTATCACACAGAAGTTGTGAAACTGTGTTTGTACCAATATTACACTACTTAAGCCAGATCACACAATTTGTCTCAGGCTCTTCACGTTTCTCTTTAGAAACAGTGTAGAAATGGCCAGGTGTGGACAAAATTTGCTCAGGGATTATTTCTGCACACTTGCCCAAACATCTTTTTACAATCTATCACCTCAAGGTGTACAGGTTGAGGCAAGACACACTCCTATTGGAACAATTGCTGCTGCAAACCAGGTTTTGCAATCGTCCACACAAACTCCAAATACCGATGTTTTCTGCTCTGACGATCCCACTTTTGGATGGCTGTGCTGGAGACTGCAGGAATTGGAATTACTATTGCAAGAATTCATCTAATTAACTGAATAGGATGAGTAGGAGAAAAGTAAACTGAATAGCCTTTCTTAACTGTGAACATTATGTTCTCTCTGAATATGTTCAGCTACTGATCACTGCAGGTGTATAACAAGAATTCCTGCTGGTGAAAATTGTGTGTTATTGAAATATATAGGTTGACAAAAATATTGTTCCACAAGATGTGGACAGATGTGGTTTTTTGGATCTGTAAGTATGATAAACTGTCTAACTGATCCACAGTGAAGTAGAAAACTCAATCCTTGACTTAATTAATAGTCCAGGAAACTGGCTATATTCCATGGATCAACCTTTTAGTAAGCCGAAACACCAGGGACCTCTGCTTCTCCATTACATGAAGTGAGCAGCAATTGTTGCTCTCTGTGAAAGATTTAAGTGTCCTGCAGACTACTCAAAACTGGAGTCTTGAAGACCAAATTGTTGCTTAAGTCACTGAGTGGCCTCTAATGTCTTTTGAAAGTCTGAATTTAGTGATGGGAGGAGAAAGTAGCTAATGGTTCTTCCACCAGGGTGAATTACAAAGGTAACTCAGCTAAAATATGCTAACCTTCATATTGTAACAGTTCATCTATTTTTCACAGTCCCACAGGATAAGGGAATCTGGCTTTAGAACTTCCAGTGGTATTAAAATGATAAGGAAGCTTTTTTTGAATACCGAGGTATGGTATTGAAATATTTTATTTAGGTGTATAAATATTACCTATAGCAGAGTTTTACATCTCTTAATATAGTCCTAAAATCAATAAGCAATTTATAAAGCTACTTGCTGGGAAGAACAGGGAAACAGCTGTCATGCTTTGTAAGAAGCAAAATAACAAATTTCAAAATACAATATTTAACAGAAAACATACGTCAATATATTTAAATAAATAAATCCAAAACATTGCAAGAGCCAAATAATAAATAACAAGGTACTCAAGTCGGGACCTGTGCAGTATATAGACTTCATATATAGATCATTCACATAATGTGAAAAGGGAGAATGAAGCACTGTTTTCAATGTGCTCAAGTAAGTCAGCATGAGATGACCAACTACAGATGTGGAAAGGCAGCGTTGGTTTCCATTCCAGCAATTCCAAATAGTCAATTTGTCCTAAAATTGCTTACCTCAAACTGTATTGCCAAGTACAGAACTAGCAATGTTAGAAATTCAGAGTTATTTGCCTTATTTAAGATGGAATGAGTATAAAAAGGAAATCATATATGAGGGATTTTTTTGTAATTCTGTATCTTCCTCAAGAATATTGTTACACTTCCATTTCTGATCCTAGTTATAAATACAGGGGTAAAAACAAGACACAAGGGAAATAGCAGAGATATTTAGATAACCTAAATATTTAATATCCTACAACAATGCTGTTCTTTGTTTTGGTTTTCATTTCAACAGAGTAATTATTTTGGAGTGTGCCTTATATGAATCTTTGCTAACAACAGGTTTTAAAATAAATCAGTCACTTCCTACATTTTATTGATGGAGTCTGCTTGTGATTTTCCTAGAATGTAGGTAAGGAAAACAAAGAGGCTATGACTTCTAATGCCAAAACATTTGGAAAAAGAAACAAGTTTTCAGACACAAGATCTTTACTGCAGGGATCTCAGATGCTACATTTCCACCTCAGATGTAGGATTGTGATCTCACAGCATGACAATTAGCATTTCAGTTAGATTAAGAGTATCCTAATGAGGAAGATAACCCAGATATTCCACTCATTGAAGATCTGAAAGAATACAAAGACCACCCATTTCTTCCGTGGATATGTGTCTGTAACTCTAAGGGACATAATTTAAAAATAGAGCTAGGTAAGGTCAAGATTAGGCAGATATTGATTTATCAGTTTAGAATAAACTTTTAGTTTCTGCTCTCTGACTTCCTACTGTGTTGACTTGGACCCTATAAATAATGAGAACACTGCATATTCTCCCAAGATATGAATAATATACCCACCATCATTCTGGTTGTAGCATGTGGGTGATGGCAGTAAGGGTAGACATGATGAGGCAGTATTATAAAATCGTGCCAGAGGAAATGTGTCATAATGGTACAACCTTAACCCATTTCAGCACATTAATCTGTACCATCTTGAAGCTAATTCCAGTGGTTTTTTAGAGGTGGTTGCTTTGGTGTTTTTTGGTTGGTTTTTTTTGGTTGGTTTGGTTTTGTGTTTTTTTTTTTTTTTGTTTGTTTGTTTTATTTTTGTTTGTTTTTTAGGGGGATGGAGAGGAAACATAATGGAATTACTTTCCTCTTTTCCTTTCATCCTGCCCCACTGAAATTTTTTCAGAAGGTGCTCATAGAATATTCCTTTTCTCTTACAGGTCCAGCCATAGAGTCCTAAGAGCAAATCACTACAAGAACAGTTCAAATGGACTGCAGAATCATAAACAACCAGAAATGGGGTGTGGATTCATAAAAATCCAGAAACATTACTAATACTATTTTATGAATCAAAATGGAATATTCTACCCAAATATGATTAGTAACCACTGGAGCCCAAAATCAGCTTTACTTCCCAAACAGTACAAATTTGCCAGCATGCTTCTGACACCTCCAAGATAATTAATTAACTATGAACAGAAAGAAAGAAGTAACATTTAAAGGATCGCACTTCATACATCTTCACTAGAGTGTTACTGTGGGCTTTTCCCAAATTCTCATTCATACAAGAAACCTTGTGTGGAAGGTTGGGGGGAGGGCAGGGGGCAAGTGGAATTTTTCCCATTCTGTTGCTAAGCAACTAATGACCGATCTTTAAGGGCCATCTACGCTCACAAAGGAGACAAAGCCTTTGGCTGCCAGGCGGGGAGAACTAGAGATTGGAGATTTGATAACAGCACACTCACTCGCCCGGAGTTCTTGGAGGAGGGAGCACGGGGAAAAGGCGGCTCTGCTTTTTTGGCTGCAACTGCAGAAAAGGCCCGGTCTTGCACTAGGTTTTTCTCTGCCTGCTGGGTGAGTCCTTGCTTTGGGGGGGGAAGGTCACGGGACTCCGATCCTCTCGTCCCCTCCGGGAGGGCATCTACCAGCCGCGCCGCCGCGGAGCGGGACCCCCCTGCCTGCCACCACCCCGCAGCCTGCCTGCCGCTGCTCGGTACCCTGCCTGCCCCAACTGCGGAGTTTCCTGCCGCCTCCTCTGCTGGCTGGCCCCGGTGGACTGACCCGGCTGCTCCATCTCTCGGCTCGGGGCTCTCTGCTGCGTCCCTGTCCATCTGGGCTCCACCCGGCTCCAACCCGTCCGCCATTACACGTGTGGCACAGATCCAACCTCGCGGCACAGCGCCATCTGCAGCTTCCCGGGAGTCATCGCACCTGCGCTGCTGGTCTAGGAGCCCAACAGCGCCCCTGCTGGCCGTGACCGTGACTGCACCAAACGGGAAAGTGCCTGACAGCCCCAGGGACATTTGCCACTAAGTTTTGTTTTGTTTTGTTTACTGTTTTTTACCTTGTTTACTGTTTCTTTGTTTGTTGATTGTTTACCTCATTATAGATACTAGTAAAAAACTCTTATTCCTTTTCCCATACCTTTGCCTGAGAGCCCGTGATTCTAAAGTTATAATAATTCGGAGGGAAGGGGATTCACATTCTCTGTTCTAAGGAAGGTTCCCACCTTCCTAAGCAGACACCTGTCTATCAAACGAAGACAGATTTTGGCGCCCAACGTGGGGCACGAGGGCATAGAGAAAAAGGTGCAAAAGGAATAAAAGTTTCTAGGAGACCCATTTCTATTTTGCTGAACATAGAAACCTCTTTAAGTGACACCATGTGGTCTAGCATACCTTGGTTTGGCTGGCACATTCTCGTGGCCACAGTTTTCCCATTTGCAGCTCCCTATCTAAACATGGGTCCTATAACTAAGGCTTTGGTGGCTGTTATCCAGTTCTCACAATGGGTCAATAAGGTGAGGAATCTATGGATTTTCCAATTCCTTTGGACGGCAGGCACTTGGTTACAGGGCTTTAACACCGTGAGTACATGTTTTTGGAGTCTCTTTGGTAATGGTACCTTTTGTGAGGAGATGACACCCAGTCATCAACCTTTCACCCATCTCTTTGGGCCTACCCTGCCAGGGCTCAGAGGGTTCATTCACTCTCTGAATACCAATGACGTCGTACTGTGGTTGCTGTTGCTGATAGGCCTGTTCAACTTTGTATTCCAAGTGGGAGGGGGAAAGATACGTCAGGCATTGAGGGAATATACTTCCTCAGCTGGTGGGAAGCCCTCTCCTTGCCCCACAGGGGAAGAGGTGGATGGTGCATCAGCGGAACCCACGGACATTACAACCGTCCAGGTTCCAGCTGAACCTCAAGGGCAGTCACAGCCAGCAGCAGTTGCCCCTGTACAGCGGAGGAAGTATAAGACCAAATCAGTACGCCCAGTTGATGATGATGGGGAACCAGGGCCCTCACAACCAGCAGGGGAGCCTGGGCCTATAATCATCACTGAGTCCCTGTCGTATGACACTATCCGTAATCTGTACAATGACATTGTGCGGCGGAAGGGCGAGGCTTTCTCAACCTGGTTACTTCGGGTTTGGGACCGCATGGGCCCAGGCGTGCAGCTGGATGGTGGTGAGGCCAGGAATTTGGGAGCCGTGGCCCTGGACACGGGTGTTGAAAAGGTGTTCGTCAGGGAGGCAGGACCCATTTCTCTCTGGGAGAGGCTTTTAATGAGTGTAAGAGAGAGGTTTGTTCACAAAGACAGAATGCAGGAGAACTACCGTAGAGGGCCCTGGAAGACTGTTGAGGAAGCGATCCAACAGCTAAGAGAAGTGGCAGTACAGGAGGTGCTTTTTGGGAGGGACGGACAGCACGAAAATGATCCTGACAAGGTCAGGTGCACAGGGCAAATGTTGTGGAACCTGGCAAGTCTAGGGCCAACCCAATATGCCACCTACATTGCAATGATTAATCCTGATGACAACCGTGAGACAGTGGGGTCTGTAGCTGACAAGCTCAGGCATTATGCAAGTGTGATCACTGGCCCAATGCAGGCTCAGATCTCTGCTGTGGTTAAGGAGTTGAAGGAAGAGATGAGGGAGATGAGGAAAGAGATCAGGGACGAGATCAGGGAGGAGGTGAGGAAAAACAGTGTGGCGCCGGTGAGAGTCACAGGCCCCAACACCGGAGCCCGACGTCCCCCAGCTAGAGAGAGAGGGTACACCCCACGAGCTGAGTTGTGGTTCTTTCTGCATGACCATGGGGAAGACATGAAAAGGTGGGATGGGAAGCCCACCTCTGTCCTGGCAGAACGGGTGCGTCAGCTTAAGGAGGGCAACACTAGCCGAGGGGGTTCTGCCAGAGCCAAGGTAGCGTCAGCTTCCTGTAGCCAACCTGCTGAGTACAGCAGAAGGGAGAGTGTTGTGTCAGATTCCCTTGACGGTGGAATGCATGCTCAGGGAGGGAATGATAACCAGGGCTAGAGGGGCCCTGCCTCTAGCCAGGTAGAGGCATGGGAAAACCGTGTCTTTTGGACTGTGTGGATTCGATGGCCTGGTACATCAGAGCCACAAAAATACGAAGCATTGGTCGATACAGGTGCACAGTGTACCCTAATGCCATCGGGACATGTTGGGGCAGAACCCATTTCTATTGCTGGGGTAACAGGGGGATCACAAGAGTTGACGCTGGTGGAAGCTGAGGTGAGCCTAACTGGGAAGGAGTGGCAGAAACATCCCATTGTGACTGGTCCAAAGGCCCCATGTATTTTGGGCATAGATTTCCTCCGGAATGGCTATTTCAAAGACCCGAAAGGACTCAGGTGGGCTTTTGGAATAGCTGCTGTTGAGGCAGAGGGCGTTAGGCAATTGAACACCTTGCCTGGACTATCAGAGAACCCTTCTGCAGTTGGTCTCTTGAAGGAGGAGGAACAACAGGTACCAATTGCCACCTCGACAGTGCACCGCCGGCAGTATCGAACAAATCGAGATGCTGTGATTCCCATCCACAAGCTGATCCGTGAGCTGGAGAGCCAAGGGGTGGTCAGCAAGGCCCACTCACCCTTCAACAGCCCCATCTGGCCTGTGCGCAGATCTGATGGAGATTGGAGATTGACTGTGGACTATCGTGCCTTGAATGAGGTGACTCCACCACTGAGCGCTGCCGTGCCAGACATGCTGGAGCTCCAATATGAGCTGGAGTCCAAAGCAGCAAAGTGGTACGCCACTATTGACATTGCAAACGCATTTTTCTCCATTCCTCTGGCAGCAGAGTGCAGGCCTCAGTTTGCTTTCACCTGGAGAGGCGTGCAGTATACTTGGAACCGACTGCCCCAGGGGTGGAAGCACAGTCCCACCATCTGCCATGGACTGATCCAGGCTGCACTGGAAAAGGGTGAGGCTCCGGAACATCTGCAGTACATCGATGACATCATTGTGTGGGGGAACACAGCAGAAGAAGTGTTCGAGAAAGGAGAGAAAATCATCCAGATTCTTCTGGAAGCTGGTCTCGCCATCAAAAGGAGCAAAGTCAAGGGGCCTGCCAAAGAGATCCAGTTCCTGGGCGTGAAGTGGCAAGATGGACGGCGTCAGATCCCCACCGAGGTCATCAATAAAATCACAGCGATGTCCCCACCAACCAACAAGAAGGAGACACAAGCTTTCCTAGGCGCCATAGGCTTCTGGAGGATGCACATCCCTGAGTACAGCCAAATCGTGAGCCCTCTCTACCTGGTGACACGCAAGAAGAATGATTTCCACTGGGGCCCTGAACAACAACAAGCCTTCGCCCAGATCAAGCAGGAGATCGCTCATGCGGTAGCCCTTGGCCCAGTCAGGACAGGACCAGAAGTGAAGAACGTGCTCTACTCTGCAGCCGGGGGCAATGGTCTGTCCTGGAGCCTTTGGCAGAAGGTGCCTGGTGAGACTCGAGGTCGTCCACTGGGATTCTGGAGCCGGAGCTACAGAGGGTCTGAAGCCAACTACACTCCCACAGAGAAGGAAATTCTGGCAGCCTATGAAGGTGTCCAAGCCGCTTCAGAAGTTATTGGCACGGAAGCACAACTTCTCCTCGCACCCCGACTACCGGTGCTGGGGTGGATGTTCAAGGGAAAGGTTCCCTCTACCCACCACGCCACCGATGCCACGTGGAGTAAATGGATTGCCCTCATCACGCAGCGCGCCCGTATTGGAAACCCGAATCGCCCTGGGATCTTGGAAATAATCACAAATTGGCCAGAAGGTGAAAACTTTGGCCTCACCGATGAAGAGGAGCAGGAACAGGTGACTCGTGCAGAGGAAGCTCCACCGTACAACCAACTGCCACAAGATGAAACACGCTACGCTCTCTTCACTGATGGTTCCTGTCGCATTGTGGGGGCAAATAGAAAATGGAAAGCAGCTGTATGGAGCCCCACACGGCAGGTCGCAGAGGCTACAGAAGGAGAAGGTGGATCAAGCCAACTCGCCGAACTCAAAGCCGTTCAGCTGGCCCTGGACATTGCTGAAAGAGAGAAGTGGCCAAAGCTATACCTGTACACCGATTCATGGATGGTAGCCAATGCTCTGTGGGGTTGGTTGGAAAGGTGGAAAAAGGCCAACTGGCAACGTAGAGGAAGACCAATCTGGGCTGCTGATGAATGGCGAGACATTGCCACTCGGGTAGAGAAGCTACCTGTGAAAGTTCGTCATGTGGATGCCCATGTCCCCAAGAGCCGAGCTAATGAAGAACACCGAAACAATGAACAGGTAGATCAGGCTGCAAAAATAAAGGTGTCACAGGTAGATTTAGATTGGCAGCACAAAGGAGAGTTGTTCCTAGCCCGATGGGCCCATGATGCCTCAGGCCATCAGGGCAGAGATGCCACCTATAAATGGGCACGAGACCGAGGGGTGGATCTAACCATGGACTGTATCTCTCAGGTGATCCATAACTGTGAGACATGCGCCGCCATCAAGCAAGCCAAGCGGGTGAAACCCCTGTGGTATGGGGGAAGGTGGTCCAAATACAAGTATGGTGAGGCCTGGCAGATTGATTACATCACACTGCCTCAAACCCGCCACGGCAAGCGCTACGTGCTCACAATGGTAGAAGCCACCACGGGGTGGCTGGAGACCTACCCTGTGCCTCATGCCACTGCCCGCAACACCATCCTGGGCCTTGAAAGGCAAGTCCTTTGGAGGCATGGTACCCCTGAGAGAATTGAGTCGGACAATGGGACTCATTTCAAAAATAGCCTCGTAAACACCTGGGCTAGGGAACATGGCATCGAGTGGGTGTACCACATTCCTTATCACGCACCTGCTGCTGGTAAAGTAGAGCGATGCAACGGCCTGCTCAAAACCACCTTAAAGGCTCTAGGTGGAGGGACTTTCAAAAATTGGGAACACCATCTAGCCAAGGCCACCTGGCTAGTTAACACCCGAGGCTCCACCAACAGGGCTGGCCCTGCCCAATCTGAACCCTTGCAAACAGCAGACGGGGATAAGGTTCCAGTGGTGCAAATGAGAGGCATGCTGGGAAAAACTGTTTGGATTAATTCCGCCTTGAGCAAAGATAGACCCACCCGTGGGGTTGTCCTTGCTCAAGGACCAGGGTGTACCTGGTGGGTGATGCAAGAGGATGGAGAGACACGATGCATACCTCAGGGGGACCTCAGTTGGGGTTGAACTGCCCATAACACTGTGCCTGTATGCATATCTGTATGTATATAATCAGAGTAATGCTTGTATGTATATAGTTTAACAGTTTAAGTTCAATGTAATATGTTGGAATGGAAAAAATTCGGGGTGGATAATGTGGAAGGTTGGGGGGAGGGCAGGGGGCAAGTGGAATTTTTCCCATTCTGTTGCTAAGCAACTAATGACCGATCTTTAAGGGCCATCTACGCTCACAAAGGAGACAAAGCCTTTGGCTGCCAGGCGGGGAGAACTAGAGATTGGAGATTTGATAACAGCACACTCACTCGCCCGGAGTTCTTGGAGGAGGGAGCACGGGGAAAAGGCGGCTCTGCTTTTTTGGCTGCAACTGCAGAAAAGGCCCGGTCTTGCACTAGGTTTTTCTCTGCCTGCTGGGTGAGTCCTTGCTTTGGGGGGGGAAGGTCACGGGACTCCGATCCTCTCGTCCCCTCCGGGAGGGCATCTACCAGCCGCGCCGCCGCGGAGCGGGACCCCCCTGCCTGCCACCACCCCGCAGCCTGCCTGCCGCTGCTCGGTACCCTGCCTGCCCCAACTGCGGAGTTTCCTGCCGCCTCCTCTGCTGGCTGGCCCCGGTGGACTGACCCGGCTGCTCCATCTCTCGGCTCGGGGCTCTCTGCTGCGTCCCTGTCCATCTGGGCTCCACCCGGCTCCAACCCGTCCGCCATTACACGTGTGGCACAGATCCAACCTCGCGGCACAGCGCCATCTGCAGCTTCCCGGGAGTCATCGCACCTGCGCTGCTGGTCTAGGAGCCCAACAGCGCCCCTGCTGGCCGTGACCGTGACTGCACCAAACGGGAAAGTGCCTGACAGCCCCAGGGACATTTGCCACTAAGTTTTGTTTTGTTTTGTTTACTGTTTTTTACCTTGTTTACTGTTTCTTTGTTTGTTGATTGTTTACCTCATTATAGATACTAGTAAAAAACTCTTATTCCTTTTCCCATACCTTTGCCTGAGAGCCCGTGATTCTAAAGTTATAATAATTCGGAGGGAAGGGGATTCACATTCTCTGTTCTAAGGAAGGTTCCCACCTTCCTAAGCAGACACCTGTCTATCAAACGAAGACACCTTGGGTTAAGTTTAGGAGTACTGCAAATGAAGTGAAGCGCTCAGTTTGGGATGTGGTATGTATGGAACCTTTTCTGTCCTGATTTTGCAGTGAGGATGCAGTGAAAACAAAACTAATTCAGCTCCCAAAACCGCAAGTTGCCTCAAAATTTGGAAAAGATGACAAGAGACTCAGCCAACTGAAGCACTAAAACATCAGAGGATATGTTCACAGAAGTCCCAAACACATGTTCTGAGGATATGCTGAACTTGAGCTGCCTCATGTGACATATAGCTCAAATCTTGTTCAGGATTGGCCTTAATGCATACAACAATTAATACAAATGGGATGTAAATTGAAGTAGGAAAGTCTTGTCCTTTCTCTTCTCCTTTTCCTATAGAATGTTTTTCTAGAACTATTTGATCAACATCTGAGAGACAAGTAAGTCTTAAAATTACATAGAATACAATGCATTATTCATTAGCTATTTCTGAATTCATTATGCACTGATTTTAACAACTCAGAACAAATCCCACACATTCTTATGTCATCAGTCATCATTAAAAAATCCTTAACTAAGGGAGTCTATGCTTTTAACACAGACACCAAACACAAAAGAATATTCAATTTAGAAATGCTCAGCTTGGGAAAACAAAACCATGCCACTTATTCAGTAGTCATGAATGATCTATTGTTCTGTTCAATTATGCCTCTCTCTTTCCTGATTACCCAAGGACAGAAGAAAGTTTCATCTGTTATTAAACTCTGGAGAGCCTGAACAGTACATCAGAAATATTGTCTAGTAACTTAGCCTTATAACTTTACCCAGGAATTTATTGCAGATTGAGACATTTGTCTTAGATCAAAAGTTGAATCATTTTAACTACAAATTCAGTCATTGGTTGTCCATGTCTCAGAGTTAACACACAACTTACTGTTACTAGAATTTTTTTTAGACTTTTTCCAGGTTTCAGTGAACGTTTAAAGGAGTAAATAAAAAAGTAAAGCTCATCTCGGAAAAATGTTAACAGCTTTGGAAGCCAAAAGTTAGATAATTTCACTGCCAACAAACATGTTCTATCCTCAGATTAAACTTTTTAAATAATAGACATTTTTTCAGAGAATTTGTAAAGGTTTTACCTTATCTAATAAAGTTAATAGCATTACAACTGCTGCTGGTCTGAACTGCACACCAGAGTTTTTGATGTCTTCTGCAGTTGACTGAAAATTTGGTCCTCTGTTCTCATTGCCATTGTCAATTCCTATTGAAATCCAGCTCCACAAAATTGAAAGTAACCCTAAAACAAGTGTGTGGTTCAGGAGGATTCCCAGGAATTACAGATATCCCAGACATCAGTATAGGCTACAGAACACAGCACAGTTTCCAACTTCCTATAACAAACTGAACACCACAGAAAAAGTTGCAAATAAAGTGTCAAAGGACAGGGAGTTAAAGCCCATTGCCAGTGATTACTTTAGCAGGACTTTGTTAAATTAAAATTATAGTGTCAGCACCACAAAGGAGAAAAATTGGGAGTAGAGGAATATTTCTTTTGATATCAAACCTGGCTGTCAGTTTAATTCTGGGGTTTTGGATATCATACAAGAAGGATATAATAAACAGGTATCTGACCATTTTATGCCAAGGGGAGCATGAAGTCTGGCTCTAGTTTCTACCATTCTCCTGTGCTTCTTAGAAAAAAAGAAGAAAAGGAACCACCAACCTCCCTCCGCCAAAAAAAACCCCGCAAGAAACCCCCAAGCAAAACCACCAAACAAACAAACAAACAAAACCCCCCCCCCAAAAAAAAAAAAAAAAAAAAAACAAACCAAGAAGAAAACCAAACTTTAAAAACTGCATCCAAATTGTCTACTGAGAAAAAAAATCTATTCTCTCCTGCAAGGAATAGTCTATTTCCTGAATGGGATTAGGACCAGACTGACAGAGTTGAAACAAACAGTGGGCCTATGTCTTTTCAAACACCACAAAACACAGAATCATAAAATCATTTAGGTTGGAAAAGACCCCTAAGATCCTTAAGTCCAGCCATGAATCCAGCACTGACAAGTGCACCTCTAAACAGTGTCCCTTAGCACTCTTCTACTCACTTCCCTAGGCAGCGTACTTCAATGCATGACAACGTTTCTGTGTAGAAACTTCCTCCTAGTATCCAACCTAAACCTCCCCTGGCACAACTAAATCCTCTGCCTTGAGCTGAAAATTTAACTGTTACCTTCTGCATTTTCAAATTTTTATTCAGCTTCAAAAACCCAGACAGTACAGAAACCTCTTTTTATAGAAATCTCTAAGCTTTTCTTCATCCAGGCCTCCCAAAATCAAGGAAGAGGCACACACCACAAAAGAATGAGTAGAAACACTTCTAGGGTATACAAACAAGAACATATACATAATACAACTTTTGAAACAAAGTATGTATATGCTAAAATATGAGAAAAGCATTTCTTTCTTAAACTGATGTCTGTAGAGTACAGAGAGAACCACAAATATATGGTACTACTTCTACTGGAGAGAATGTTAAAGGCACAGTCTTGGCTGAGTTCAGTGATGCTACAGAAAAGAATAATATTACATTAAAACATATCTTGGACATCTCTTTTGTGAACTCATTATCTGGCATAATAAAGAAAACATCTAAAGTTCTGTTTTGCATGTTAAGTGATTCCTTCCTGGAATGTCTTGTTTTGGAACATAGAAAAGGAAGTTTTAGTCAAAAATAGAAGAAGTATTTATACTTGAGATGTTAAGTAATAGTGATCAAAATAGAATTAGTTCTCTTAAAGAAAGAATAATATTTACAAAATAAAAAAAAAGGAGAAAAATTAACCTTAAGATATGACATTTCAGAAGACAGTTAAAACCAGACGTGAAACTTATACCAAAAATAAAATTACTAATATAATTTAAAGTTAACTTAAATCCTTGTATTGCTAGCTGGAAGCTACATAAACACATGATACTAATCGTACCTATTTCTGGAACTTGAAGAATTAGGAAAATTAATTTTAAAAACTCCACTAGCAAAGAAGAAAGGGTCTTGGACTGTTTGCATTAAGCAGAAAAGAAAGAAACAACCCATTGAGGCCAACAGAAGAGAACCAGTCATGAACATGAACTGAAGGGGATTTGATACAAAACCAAGCTGTGATGAGATGACAAATTAGCATGTATCAACTGCCTTGTGATAAATGAATGCCTCTGAACCAAGTAATTTTGTCCTCAAATTAACAATGGTGCTGTGAAGTTAGTTCAATTTATATTTTCAGCAGGCTGTAAATGTGCACTTAGATGTCATGTGATTTGTTAAACCATTGGAAACTGTTCCTGAGCCCTGCATGTGTGATTTGTAAAGCTAAAGCCAAATCTGAGAATGTATAGTCAAACCCCAGACCTGGTAAATTGTCTACAGAAGGATCCACATCACCAGTGCTACCTTAGGATAAATGTGCAACTGAACATTTGCTTGCAGTCGTTCTTCATCACAGTAATTAAATCAAATAAATTTTCAAGACATACTTGCTTCAAGTAATGATGATAAGCCTCTGTCCTAGAGAAAAAGTATCATTTAAAGTCACTGATAATGTATTAAGTTTTTAGTTCCTATTGACATTCATCAAAAAGAGGAATTTTGCTAAACTTGGGAGTTCTTACAATGGCAAATAAGACTTTTCAAAAAAGCATGCAATAGTTCCACAAACAGGTGCAAAGCTCTTTCAATTTACTGTTCTTTTTTCCCAATATTTGAAATATTGTTTCCAAGAATTTTTTGCAATGTTGAACACTATAATTTTTTACAAACTATTACTTATTCTTAAAAATCTCTAATTTCAAAACCCAGGACTTCAAATAAAAATGTTTTACCTCAATTTATTAATATGGTAGTCATCATGAAGACAGTTCACATGGAATTTTTGAACTAAATACTTATCTGTGAGCATTATTGTGGAGACTAAAACTGAAAGACAACAGCCATTTGCTCTTTCAAAGCGTTCCTACTGTTTCTGACAATTGAGATAGGACAAGGCTTGTTTTAACATTCCTAAACTATCTGTAAAATTGAAGTTAATTAACAGTATCTAGATAAACATTACAAAAGAATAAATGACAGCAGCTTAAGGAAAAAATTTGGTTTCATCAGCACACTAGAATTTTTGGAATGCATTCACAGCACAATCAATGAAAGGAAAAAGGTTAATTTATCTAACTTAGTATCTCAAAGCACTTTAAATAAAATGCTTCACTTAAAAACTTTGGAGGTTACTGATAAATAAAACTTCTTGTTAGTAAAGCATATCATAATTTATTACTAGTTTATCACTCAGAGCTGAGAATCACACCATCTAAGATAATACAAAGTAAATAATGGTTTTCTATTATTACTCCTAAAGTAGAATGTGCTCAAATACCCACAGATTTTATTTTTTATCTTGCTTGTCTACATACCTTTCAGCTGCCAGCCTGATCACCTTTTTTTCTTGAAATTTTCATGTTAACAAGTGTTTTGGTAAAAGCTTGCTGATAATGATAGAGTGGATTTGCTTTAGGGTAGATGAAGCCCTGTCTCCCTTCCTCAGCTATCCAGCCTTCTCTAAAACTTCCAGTCCAAATGTTTATCTAGTAAGGACTTTTTCATCTTCCAGTCATATAGACATTATGTGGTCTTTTTTCCAGATGTTCATTTCCTTCAGGGCTATATTGATCTGGGCAGCTTTCTTCATTCCTTGGCTTCTTGCTTTAATATTCTGTCTCCAGAAAGTTCCACATATATGTACATCACCAAGACTCCCCTGGGAATAAAAGCATGTCAAAATCCAGGAGGGAAGGGCTAGGATAATAATTCTAACCCATTTGAAAGCAAGGAATAGCACAGAAAATGTGTTCCAAGTACTCATTTATTTCACTGTCTCCAATTATTGTTAAAGGACAAAAGCTTCAGAACAAAACCCCATCTTTTTATTAATTTTAATTCTCCTAATCCTTAAGAACACAGATTTAGTGCCTGTAACTCATGAAATAAGAAAATACTTCAGGCTAAATCATGCTTGGATATCATCTGGATTTCCTAGGAACAGCTACCTGCAACACAGAGACTGAAATTTCCATAGGAATTATTGGAAAAGATAATTATGTTGCTACTGAAATGACAGCAGTTACCTGACTTCGCTACAGAATTATCAGTTTGGAAAGATCAAAAGAGGAGAATGATTTATGATAGTAAAAAATTTTTAATTCTCTCGTGTTGCAAACAAGTTTAATTTTCTTAGAAAATCAGGTGTTCTGGAGCACTTTTCTAACTGGTGACAAAATCCATGTTCCCTATGACACGAGATCCCACTGACCAATTTTAAATTTTGTGGGAAGAGGGTGAGGAGTAGAGGCAGTCTAAAAAAACATTATTTTTTTCCAAGTTTCCTGAAAACAAGCAGCTAACAAAAACAAATACTCCATTAGTCCCTCAAAAAAGGAGAATAAAATCATTATCCGACTAATACAATTAGCAGGCAACTGGTCAATTAGCACATGCAAACGAACTGGTCAACAAGCACATGAAGAAGCCTCTGCTACTTTTGGCCCACCTAGGGAGCCAAGGAAGTATTTAATGAATAAAAAGAGTTGAGGAAATACTGTTGAAGGTTACATGACAGGGAGATAGTTGCTGTAAGGGAGACTTTAGTGCCTGAGATGCCCTTAGGTGTGCTGCAGTAGAAAAATACTAGGAATTAAGGAAGGTGAGTATGACTTTGGAAGAATTAAGTGATTTATTAAGATGTGAAGATATTTTTAAAAGCTAGAAATAAAGAAAATAACATCTCAGACTACTTCAGTAGAGGAAAGAACAGAAAAAAACAAGGGACATGATATAAGGATATAGGAATCTAGAATATATCTTTCATTCTTCACATTTATCTTCTTTAATGATGGCCTGCTATTGAGGCCATCATTAAAGAAGGTCTTTGTTCATATTTCTTATTGCCAGTGCCACACTACTCAAAGGCATTTCAGTCTCACAAGGCAAAACAATGGGTAGTTGGAAGGAAGTTTTATTCTCACATGTAGGTTGTATAATTCTACTGGGAAGGAAATTATGAGATTTAGAAAGACTTAAATACTAGAGCATCCCAGGAGCTTGCTGAAAGTTTTTCATAAAATTTCAAATGAATCCAGATTTCTCAAATCTAATAGATTATTTGCACATTATTGGTGGTCCAATAAACCACCAAAAAAAACAACTCTCAATGAAATAAAAGGCCTTGTCTTTCCAAAAAGAAATAGTTTAATTATAAAAAGATTTGGTTTAAATACAAGTTTTATGAGTGCTATAACTTCTAGAAGCATCATATAAGATCTCTGGATTTCACCATCAAAGCTAGATACCAGGCAGCAGATGTGAGGTCTTCATTTTGGATTAATCTTCTACATTTTCAGCAGGTGTGAGGTCTTTATGAGGGTTAAAAATCAGTACAGGTTTAGGTTAGGAACTGATGGGTTAAAAGCAAATCTTGTCCAATCAACAGCATTAAGGTCAGCCAGGCTTTCAAATCCAATTATGGAACCTGCTTTCTATGGAGGATCTACCTTCATCCTCCAGTGCTCTCAAACGCATTTTTAGAAGTCTGTAAACAATCCTGTAGTGAGTATCAGCATTGTTAAAATCCCTGTGAAACCAACTGCAGGACTCCGAGATGCCAACAGAAACACATCCTCACCCTGTGCTACTGTGATGCATTTGCAACCATAATTATGGGGCTCAGACAGATGCTGTAACAGCTAACCTCTGCCATCAAAATTACCATGTCTGCCAAGAGCAGACCTTACAGACTGAAGGACCAAACACTTATAAAGCAAAACCACTGAGAGAAAATTTGCACAGAAATCAACGCCTATAGAAAAGTACCACCATGTTGTGAAAAGTTAAACGCAGAAGCCAAACCGCTCCGCCAAGGCTGCAGCAGGGCTAGGGTCCTGCATATAATGTATGACTAATTCAGAAAAACTCTGAAGCACCTTTTCATTATAGATTAGAAACCTACTTTCTTACTGTTAATTTATAGTATACACCATTTAAAATATAAAACACGCCAAGACGTGACAAGTTTAGCTCTCAGATATTCCCCATGGGTCCTGCAACACTCCCAGGCAATGGTATTAGATATCAGCTCATGTCAATATCTCTGCTACCTTCCACCAATCCCAAGGTAAAGCATTTCTATTCTACTATCAAATTCACAGCACACTTCAAGAACTGTTTCACAAGAATGTATAAACACTAGTTATTATTATTTTCAAATCTCCACATAGTAAGTCTTTTTTGTTTTGTTTTGCTTTTAAATTAAGAGTAGAAGGAGTTTTCAACAACCCAGGGATCTAATTTTACAGCTCAAGGATTTTAGTGCTATTACACATTAAAGCAGTAAATGTGAAGCCACAAAAGAAAAAAAGAAAAGAAAAAAAAGTCTATTAACCTGATATTATGAAGTAATTTGTTACATTTCCTAAGAAATTAAGGGGTTGTTCCATGTCAGAAAAATTACAGAGACTACATATAGCACTCATAAAATTTATTTAACAATTCCAAATGACAGGTACCCACACATATTACAGTGTTCTATAAATGCCTCAAACAAGCATCTTCTGAAAATACAATTTTCCTAATAACAAAGAAGCATGGTAAGTTGTAATTCTCAAGGTTTTCCATAACTGTATAACCATAGAATAAAATAGAAAGCAAAATAATACACATAAATCAAAATTTTCGGAGTTTCAAGTTCCTTTGTAATGCCTGGGGTATGGGCAAAATAGAACAACTTTTGTCATGATTGATTTCAATCAATCACAATTCAGGGATGGCCTCAAAGAATCTGTGCCTGAGATTTTGATCTTGCAAACAAACCCCAATTTAACTTTTAATCAGTGAAGCAATTTGTATAATTAAAAGTACACACAGAAATTCAAATACTTTTAGAACCACAGTTTCAGGATACAGTCTTTAGGAACACTTTGTGTGCAGTGGAAATAACAATTTGTATCTAACCTGTTTTTTACTTCTTCTTGGCCAAGGAGTAGCTGAGCTATGGCAGGCAGCTGTGAGTGACTCACCTATTTCAGTACAATAGTACATCAGTTTAGCTTAAACTCTTCTGAAAGCTGCTTAACCTAAGCATGTCAAGCTTAATCTAAATCAGCATATTGTGCATGGAAGCAGGTGCAGAGCACATCAGTCATTACTGTGGTTCAGAGATAGTTGTGTCCAGCAGCTCTGGGAGCCACTTTCATTGCTCAGTCATTGCTCAAATGACTGCACCTCCAGCATCTTCTTTCAGACCTTTATTAGATCAAAGACACACTACTTACTAATAATATCTTCACTTATACTTTATCAAGGCAATAGTGCTGCAGCTTGTAAACTCTGCAGTGTCATTCTCAGCCAAATGGTTTTATCCTTGCATGCTTAACATGCTAAATCTATCATCAGACATTCATCCCAAATCCATCTTACCTACTTTGGTTGAAATGGGACGTCTCTGGTTGAAGCTGACTGTTATCCTCCTACACTCAAGACAGACAGAAATACACTTCCAGGTGAAATGCAACAACAAAATGGATCACCTCACTCAGAGAGTAAAGTCAGGAGCACGGAATATCCTGTCAAATTTTTAGTTACAAAAGTTTAAAGGAGGTTTTCTATTGTACTTGGTAACAGTGAAATAAGGCCTCTGTTCTATTTTTTTAATTAATTGTTCTATTTTTGTAATAAAGCTTTCATCTATTTAGCAGCAGAATTAAGAGGCAGTATACTGCATTTGGAGCTGTTGTTGGAAAACCACTCTTTACTGTAGCTTTGTCTTCTAAATGTGAAGCATTTTATTTTTACGAATTCAAGTCTAGAAATTAAATAACCCACTGCAGTGCTTGAGTGTTAACCCACAGGAGTTGCAGTCACTCAGCAAGGAATACTATGGAATCAGTAAAGTGCTTGGGACTGTTTACAGCCTGGTTATGAGCTATAATAAGTGCTGAACCTGCTGAATACTTTAACACCTTCTCAGCAGTGTGTTTAGAAATGACTACAATCCCAGATGCTTGTGTAACCTGAAAATATGCAGGAGGACATGGCCATGCCCAAGATAAGCAGAGAAGAGAAAATAATGACTTACTGCGTGTAAACACAGGCACGTAAAGACAAGACATTTTTTCAGCAACAACATTAATAAGAACAAGATCTCTAAGACAGCTTACGTCTTTCTGGGCTCCCAGACAGCACATATTTTCAAGCTTTGCATCATACCATTCTCAATCAACTGAGATGAAATATTTAATATATAAAGGAATGGGTTTATTTCCCTTTACTCTTGGCTTTTACCACACACTCACAGGAGAGCACTTAGCTTAATCATAAATAAAGAGTTGCAGGAGCTCATGGAATTGAGCAACACTTGCTAACCTTTAGCTTTCTGGATGAAAAATGACCTTCAGCGATGACCCCAGTGAATGGTGCTATCTGGAATAATTCCCTCACATCAAGAAACCTATTATTTTGCTATTATTAAGTTTTAGTAACACTGCTGGGAGAAACCATCTGTTAAAAGAGAAACAAGGTACTAACCCTTAGGTATGTGGGGACTGTTGTTTTCTGCAATCAGTTTAAGGCACTTTTCATTCACTTTGTACAACTTCCTTTCAGCAGAGTCAGGAAGATCAGAATAAGAAAAGACCAACACCCTTGTGATGTTTATTGCACATCAACAAATAAAAGATATATTTACAGCTGCATTCACCACTTTACTAGGCCTATTAAACAAATGTGCTGTAAGA
Organism: Acanthiza pusilla; assembly: GCA_036630365.1. Lineage (NCBI taxonomy): Eukaryota > Metazoa > Chordata > Aves > Passeriformes > Acanthizidae > Acanthiza > Acanthiza pusilla. The sequence continues at coordinate 44,423,456 of JAXCHO010000079.1, forward strand.
AAAAGCTTATAAAGCGAACTTAGCAACAGTAAAAACCCCATTGTTTGACTCCCCACAGAAGCTTCAATTGCTTCACAGTGTGAAGTCAGGAATCCTTTAGATGAAAATCAACACAGAAGAAGTAGAGAACAGATACATTAAGGATGTTAAGAGGAGTTAAATCTTCTTTCACTGAATGCCTATCTTCCAAGCACTGGTCCCTTGGTTTTGAGAATCATTTTATGGAAAGAAAATAAAAATACCCATCATATCATGCTAGAAAGATCTGGTTAAGAATATTTTGTAACTGTATGTAGATATCCTTTTTGGGATTTAAAGAAAGAAAGAAAGAGAAGGTAAACTGCAAACGCTGAACAAGCAAATCTCCTAAAACCTGAAATTCTTCATTACTTATGAAGTAAAAATGCCAGCAACATGATTTTATAAGGATCATAAAAAACTTTTTTCATATCTGTTCCTGCCAAATCACAGTTTGAAGAGTACTGTATATTGCCTGTCATCAAATTCTTACAAATAATGAACATCTTCTGCTCAGCCCAAAGACATATGAGAAGTTGTCAGTGATATTTTTTCTTTCTCCCATATCTGGCTAGTAGATATTTTTTGGTTGAGTTTGGAGATTTTTTTATCTTTCATAAATAAAATTTTTGGCCTCTAATTCTTTTTCTGTATTTTGACAATTAATATTCATAAAAATCCTTTGAACTCTATTGCAATAGATTACACAAAGCAGACAAGTCTCATATTTGTCATATAATCTTTCTTGACTGGAAAGTTTCCTTCACAATTAGCTTTCTGATATGAAAACTCAACCAAGAATGGTAAAATAATTTTTGAATGTTACATGTCTATGGCAAACTAGTCTTTACCATTGGACCATTACAGAATTTCTTTTGTATTGACTTTTTAATGTGCAGAAGTTTTCAAAGCCAGTTTTTAATCCATTCCTTGATACTGGAGGTCTAAGTACCAGAAGCCAATCAGTAGGAGGTAGGTGAGTCACAGAAAGTGATGTGGAACTGTTTCTCCGAGGAAATCAAAGACAACATGATGGAGCATTGCTGCTTCCTGGTACACAGGATTGATTCTGTTGTTGTGGAGTTTATGAGGTAAAAGGCTGGCACTTCCACAGGGCAAATTGTGATGATGTTTCAGTCTGAAACAGCTCTGCATTCAGGAACAAATCTTAGGTCATTACACGTAACTGGAAGACTCTTGTTGACTTTTAATAAGAGGTGAGCAGATTCTGATTGACGGAAGAGGCAATAAAGCACAGCAAGTACTCTAGCGAGACAGGGTAGTGAGACATGACATAAACAACTTCCAACTCTCTGCTTTCACCTGATACTAATAAAAAGTAATTTAAGGATGAGACTCAACTTTTATTTCACCAAAAATTATTTTTCAGCTACATAAGCAACTCAAGTTTTGCAGCTATTGGCTGCACACACAGGCTGGGTGTCATGCCAGGACCAAGATGTTTGGCAGGCATCCCTTTGACAACTCTGTGGTTGCAGACCTCCTGCACATACTTGCACAGAAAGTGTAAAAGGAACCTTTGACATGCCATTACATTCTGGAGATCCTGCACATTGCAGGTAAAATAAGAATGAGTAAACTAGAAGAGGAACAAAGATTTATCACTAAGATTATGCATTCACCAAGAGCAGTGTAGCTAAAGTGTATTTGGATTCTTGATTGTAATGTGCCATGATTTATTAATCCTTTGCAGAGATCTAGCATGAAAATGTCACCCAGAAACCCTGAGACAAACCAGAGAAACCGCTCCTTGTGATTGTAATATTGTGTCTTAAAAAAGAGGGAAAAAACCACCAAATAAAATTTATCTCAAAATACTTTTGCTTGGGTGATTTTTACAGGCATGAAAATCATCACAGGGTAAGAATAAACTGAACACATAATGATACATTCCTGTTTTACATTGTTTCAAAAGGGGAAAAAAATACTCTTTAGACTGCTATACAACAGTTTGCCAAAGGGATGCAGAAAGAGTGAAAGCATATCAATTTATAGCTTAAACTAACAGAAGATGTTTGGAGGAGAAGCACATTGAAGTCAGCTTTCAATTGAAGTTGTTAAAAATGAGAAATCTCTCTTCCAAAATAAGAATTTGTAGCCTTGAGGGTGATAAGAACCAAGATCAAGGGAAAAAGGAATTTGTCAATGTGAGACGATAAAAGTGGGGAAACCACAGGCTGGTAATATTTAGTTTTAAAACTGTGCTCTGAGAGAATCATGATGGTTTCCTTTATTTTAACGTATACAGTAAACTCAGTAGATTCAGTTCCTCAAACTGAATCTTCGTGATGACAATATTTTCACCAATTTAAAGAAGGAGTTTATTTTAAAAAACTTCTCAAATATTGTTTCATCAAAATTATTTAAGTCCTTTCTTTACAGGAGTTTGAAATTATGGCTAAAGCACACTACAGATTTTTTTTGTAATGCAATATTTTCATTCTTTTTCTCTTTCAACATGTTCTTTCATGTTTAATTCTGAATCCTTAACTGATTTAAATACATGCCAAACATTAACTAACCAACACAAAACATTTTAAATAGTATACTCAAGAGGGCTTTTTTCCCCCATAAAACAAAGATTATTATCTTTATCCCTACAGGCTATGAATTTCTTCAAGAAATGATGATTTTTGTAATTAACACTGTCTGCATGCTGTAACTTCATCATATTTGCCTGGCTACATGAAGAAAACCAGGGCACCAGTTTTAATAATATGTGGTATTTCCATTGCACACTTTTAGAATATTTATTGACCAAAAGTTTCTCAAAAGTCCTGACACAGAAGCTCACCCTTGCACACCATCCTGTAAATCACGTACATAGCAATAATCCTGTTTTCATTTAAGTAAAAAAAAAAAGCCGGCTTTCAGTGAAATAATGACGAGTACGATATCTGATGAAGAGTTTAAAATAGCAGATGGTGTTATCAGTTTGAAAGCACGGAGTTAGCTGCAGAGAAGCAGCAACATGCAGGATATTCTGGTCTTGCACCTTCAGATGGTACTTAGTTCTTTAAAGCAAGAACAAGAAAGTGATTGATGCTAGGCAGCAAACCGTCTGCTTCTTGCATCCCTGGCACTAGTGCTCATTGCCTCCGAGCTCTGCTACAGCAATACTCACAGTAGCCTTTGTCAACAAAACCCAGTTCTGAAAGGAACTTGCATGAATTCTCTGCCAAAAAATTCCTGTCTCAGTGGGCAAGTCACTCCAGGATTACTTGTAAGCACTCCTGAACTTCCCAGCACTAACCCCTTGTGATATGGATGGATAATAAACCTAAATTTTGTCCCAACTCTTGGTAGACAACCAGCTGCCTGTCAAATGGGAGATGCAAAAGCTCTCTGCCTCATAAGTGGCCTAGAGATAGACACTTGTGCGCTATTTCCTAAGATATTTTGAAGCTGGCATTGAGTTCTAGGTGGTCTCGAGAACTATAAGACATTATTTGTCACATGTTTTTCCCAAACACTCATAATTATCAGCCCTTATACCCCAGCACATTTAGATGTGGAGCCAAAATAAAGGCCATTAGTTCCTAAACCCTCGGAATTATATAGCTCTTTAATTCAGTGTAAGAAATATAAAAACTTCAGTCTGTTTAATATATATATACACACATATATATACATACGCACACATATTTTACAGGTACATATACATATATATATTTATATAAATGTGTGTGTGTACAGGTATACAATATCCTCTGTATCTTTTATAAATAGACTTCTCTGGACTATAAGTAAGCAAAGACAACATGTCAAGTCCTTATACTGGTAAAAATTCAAGGTGATTTATATATAGCATTAATTAATATCTTTATTGAATTTGAATTTGCTTTGGTAGGAAAACTGGTCTTTCCTAGTCATTCAAAACCAGTGAAAGCTGTTAAAAAACAGAAGATGTTTTCACATATGAAATTGAATCAGTCATGATTCAGTTTTGGGTTATATGGCTAGTTACTAAGTAGTCATGATTTATGTGGCCAGGTGACTGCTAATTGAAAATACTATACTTGTATTAAATATATTTTCCTACTTTATAATTCAGAAATGCCAGTCTAAAAATTCTCTACATTTTTGTTACTTGATGTAGTTGTTAGCCTCAGAGCAAATTTTACTGCCCTCTAGCTAGAGAACAGAGTAAGAGACCATGGATGAGCACTGTGAAACTTAGTCTTCATTATAATAAATTCTTAATTACAAATACCAAGACAGTTAAAGTAGGTGTACTGAAACTTTGGTCCCTCCGAAAGGCAATGAAACATTTTTTGTGCTGTAACAGACCTCAGCAGCCCTCAAAGATAATTAGTCATCCTTAACAAACCTAAATTCTTCTACATTAAATGCTTTATATTGCACATTTTGCATATTAAAATCTGAATATGAACATATCAATTTTTGTCTGCAATATTTCAGCTCTCCCTTCCTTAGCTGTCTGCTGCTATTGTTTGAAGTATCTGTGCTCAGAGAATAAATTTTTTAACCCATATGATTTCCTTCTGAGTTCAGTCTGCTCCTTCTGCCTTCTGCAGCTTGACTCTACTGCAGAAAGTTGCAAGCAGTTCCAACAACAGGTAAAAAAGACATATTTCAATGGGTAAGGCAGGCACAACTGCTTCTTAACCATACCTTTCCCAGACCAGAGCAGTGTCCAGTGCATAGCTACACAACCTGAGATCAGGTAATACCAAAATCCCTCAAGTCACTCAAGAGAATGTCGTGGGTAAAACAGAAAAAAGATCCCTCAAAATAAGCAAATTGCTGCATGTAACTGCACCAGATCCCGCTGCTGCAACAAAATTGTACAGACCGCTCTAAAGGCTCAACATCTCGTTTTCATACTGTATTACCTTTTTTCTTTACCATATTCATGAACTAGGAAAAGAAAAATCCAAAACCAATTAGAAATACAAAGCAAACCATGCATAATGCTTGAATTATACAATTACATCCTTCATGGGCCTTTCAGGCCCACATGCTTCTAGTGTAGCTCTGTTAGGCTTATATAAATATATCCCTCCTGTCCTCTGGAAACCCAATCCATTTCAATCTGTAATGTAAATAGTTTCTTTTTAACATGCAGTGTGTGCTGATTTCACCTTAATTATATATTTCCCATTGCGCGAACTCCAACTGTGGGATACTGGGGAAGAATTTAACCAGCAGCCTATAAAGAACAGGGGCTGAAGCTTGGCTTCCATTAACACCTCATTAGCCAGAGTCTGTACTGTATGTAAAATGAGCTAATGATTTTTAAATGAAGTTGTCAACCTATAACTTAATAATGTAGACATCAATTTCTCTGTAATATTAAGCAAGCTGTAACACATTTTTTTCTCTGCAAATCAAAATGAAGTTATTGGAGTACATAGATCTTGGTTGGTCATCTTCAAGCACTGACCCTTAGCACAATCATAACACCAATACCACAAGTGGTACTAATTGCAGTATAAATTTTCTAATAGACACAAGAGGGTGGTTTGAGGAAAACACCTCCAAATTCTGAATATAAACCTAGCTCAACTTACTAAAAATGGAACTAGAACCATAAAATGACTGCTAGGTGGTCATAGGATCAATTCTAATCTCATAAAGGAATAGCAAAATTCACATTTGGGTTTAGTGTGAATAAAAACCATCATCTACCTTAGGAAAAAATCACCGTTACAGTTTGCATTGACTTGACAGGTTTAACAGTAGTTCATGAATGCAGGACTTATCATTAACTCCCACTGAAGCGGAGTAAATAGCCGTAGAGTCAAGCAGGGGTTGCACAATACATCCTTTAATTGGCAGGGGGATTGTGGTATTCCTATCCATCAGGCGACCCCTCCGCAAGGGTTAGGACCTGATCTTGTTGCTGTGGGTTTGGAGACATGTGTGCGCTGCAGGTGAAGGTCTGGTTTGCTGGGAGTGCAAAAGGTTCCCATTCACTGTCAGATCACTACCTCACTTCCACTGAGCACCACTTTTAAAGTGATTTAAAAGATAATTTGTGAATTTATAAAAATCAAAGGAGTCTCGCTTTGTAATTTGTGGAAGCCTTCTCTTGACTCTTTAAGGAAACAAGATTTAAAAATGGACTAGTTTTAAACACCCTTCCATAACAAAAAGAAATCTGGTGTCCATAACCTCATCATACTCATCATAGTAGCTTTTAACTTCCCAGTCATCACTAACCTATCTTGCAATGGCCTGGATCCAATTAGCCACCAACATCCACAGCTCCAAAGGGAGGCAGTGAGCAAGCCTGCTTACTTCCATTTGTCAAGGTCTTTGCAGTAAAATTTTAAACTGAGGTTTCAGTTACTCCATATTGAAAACTTACACAAATGGGCTTCATCCTCTGTACCACAACAACTCACAGGAGAGGCTGAAGCAACTTCATTCAGACAGTGCATGACCACCTCTTTGTAACTACCCCACACCTCTGGTACCCACAGCAGCCTTCCTCTGGAGCAAAGGCAATTAAGATGAGGGACCCTCCTGCTGTTCCTGTTTGATTAGTGAGGACAACAGCGACATTCGCTCATTGTCTTCATGCGTGGTTGCAACATTCTTTCCGCTGGGAGAATCGCAGGAGCTGTTCCCAGGGTGGCAGGCAGGTATGCCATTTCCAGCCCTTGGCCGGGGATATGTGGTCAGGCACCCCCTGACTGCAACACTGCTTGTAAAATCCGTCCCATTTCCTTAGTGTGAAAAATGTGACAGCGTATTGTACAAGGTGAAATATAAGATGGTGATATGTGTGACCGTGGTAGGGAATTTATGAGGACAGATCTTTCTGTGTCATTGGATCTGAGGGAACTGCCACCAGGCAAGGAAGGTTTGGCCCTCTGTGAGAAATGGATGTTTTAAGATCTCTTTGAAGACATCAGAGTTATGATGTGTTATAGCCAAATTACTGGCTCACTGCTGAAAAGAGAAGTAGTGTGCAGTGAAATGTACACTGGTTCCAACCATCAGAATGCAATTACTACTACAAGTGAGCAGAGAAGCAGTTAATAGTCGAAGCACCATAGTGGGGAGCTTGCCAAAACTGCCAGCTAAGCCCAAGTCCTGAACCAACATAACACTAGGTCTATTTGTCTCATTTACAGTGCTTTTCTCATCTCCCTTACCCCATCACAAGCAAACGAATGTCAATAATAATTATAGCCCTAGTAGTTGCATCGAGAAATAAATCAATGTTCCAAATGCACATTTTCAACAGTAAGAGATGTGAAAGGATTATACAATCAGCATTTGGCACTCATTCTTACTGTACTCTGAAACTATAGGTTAAAAGAAAAGTGGTTTATATATTAAAAGGGGTCATAAAATTTATTTCATCTAGAGCAATTAATTGTTTACTTACAAGACAGCTTTCCATGACAAATACTTCTTTCTCTAAAATATTTCACTGCCCTATAAAAGCAAACCCCACGTCTTATAGGTTCCTAGCAAGATATTCAGACCAATTATCCTATTCAGCTTCTCCCTTCCTCATAATTGGTAATTTAGCTTGCTATATAAAACACAATTAAACCTTGTTTAGAGTAAAGCGGTAGACACATGGAGCTCTAGCTGCTGCTAATTCTTAAATCTTAGCCATTCCTAAAATAGGTATTCTAATGTACTTCACACTGATGCAGCTTAGTTAATCACTTGCATAACCATCAAATTGTCCTTGAGTAAATTGGAATTTGCTCATTCCCAACTGTCAGCAAAAGGTATCTTCTTTTCATCTATAAAGAGGTAGCATAAGAGGTAGTACCAAAACATTATTGTTTGGCCAATCATCAGTTTATCTTGCACACTTACATTTTTTGCTCCTACTGCAATGAATATCTGTCATACCTATCTAAGTATATAATCTACAAATGTATGTCTTACTACAGAGAACTGAAATGCCATGGCTGTGCACAGGTATTTTATATATATGCAGGATTAAACCCAAATCATAGGAAGACTTTAAATCACATGCAATCCAGAACAGAACAGGGACACTGAAGGAGCTAAGGAAATGGTTCAGGCTTCAGGTAACAGAGACTTAAATAATTTTAAACAAAAATAAAAGTTATAAGTATTCTACATAAATATGTCAGAAAAAATAACATTTTTTCTTTGGGTAACAGTTAAACTGCAAGCAGACTTACATTGGCAGTTACTCATTTTAATTATAGTGTGATGACACTTGCTAGTTTAGAAAATGAATCATATGGTTGCACAGGAATTCAGTCTTTTTGCTTTAGCTATATTTGTAGACAGATAGCATTCTAAAAGTGAAACAGACATTTAATTGTTCAAGGGTTACATGATGCACATTTATTCAGCAATAATTTCAGGTTATCTTCTCCATTTCTTTCCCTCTTATTAAGAGACCTGACAGCCTTCTCACAGCATGGAGAGTAAGAGAGAATGACATGCAACTCTAACACACTTTCAGGTAGAGGAATATTTCAGTAGTCTATAATCATCACTACAAGTGCCTTAAGTCTTCCAGAATTCAGTAAACTTAATCTAGGATGCAGTTTAGTACAAGGAAACAATTCACAAGATTTCTGAACAGGCACATTTTACTCTATCAAAGGACCATAATTTAATCCCAATGCAATACATTCAGTGAAGTCAATGAACTTGCATTAGCATAAAGTCTTTAAAAACCTGACACACTGACCTACCTTTATGTGACAGACGTAACCTTGGTTGCCTCGTATCTGCTGTGTGACATCCAGCCGGTAACTCTAGTAACAAGCCATACAGTGCCAGCATTAGAAGGTCCTGGGCAGATGCCATCCTGCCCAAGAGAAATTTCTTGCTCTCTTCACTGAACTGCTGCTGTTTGTTTGTTGTTTTGGTGGGAGGCTTTTAAGGCTCCAACTTCCACTTCCACTTTGCCAGTGCAGTTAGATCTCTCTCTTTGGTCAGTTTGTGGGGTATCTCTGTGGGAAATTCAGCGTTCATCAGAGCAGCACACAGCCTCAGCTAGCCATTTGTCAAGCTGTGCAAATGTCATGTAAAAATATTCCCTCCCTAGGACAATTGTTTATAAAGTGCGAGGACATTCCAAGGCGTTACTCTGCAGTGTTGTGTCTTGAGCTGTCTTTAGTAACTCTGCCAGTGGATTCAGGAAGAAGCTGTATTTTCAGTCCCTCCTGCAAGGCAATTCATTCAGAGAAGGAGGGAGGGGAAAAAAAGAAGAAAAAAAAAAGGAGAAAGCACGCTCCTCCTTGGTGCTCCTCAGAACTCAGCCCCTTGCTCTGACTTGCCAAACAGCTAGTTTTAATTCACCTTTCACCTTTGCTAATTAAAAACAAGAAGTGCCATTCCCTCCTGGAGTTGCAGGATCCACCCAGCGGGAAGCCGGGCTGTCAGGCTGCTGTATTCACTGAGAAAGTTCAGGGAGGGTTTAGGCAATGTGCTGTACTGGCTGCTTCTAGGAAGCGTTTTAATCCACGTGCCGTGCACTGATTCCTCAATTGCTTTGTGGTTTCACGTTGTAAAGCGCCAGGAGAAGGGTCAGAATTCCTCCTGTCCCTCCCTTTCAAAAAGTCATTTCAGCTTTTGTTCCCAGCTCAGTTTTAGGGGAGGATCAACCCTTGTATTAACCATTTAAGTACATTATCACTTAGCATCGTTAAACAGCATGCTCCTAAGTGGATCAGGGTAGAAAGATTCTAGTTGTATATATTTTCTCACTTTAAAGAAGAAGGATCTGCATTTTATTTTTTTTTCTTTTTTTTCTTTTTTTCACCCCTATGTGTTTTTACACAGTAGCTTCTCACCTTTACATTTTAAATGTCTGTAAGTCTGGAACCTTAGGTTATCTATATACATCAGTAAAATTATTTCTCTGACTAGATGCCTGTAGGATTGGGCAGTATTTAAAAAAAATATAAAAGCCTGATCAAAGCACTGTGATGATTAACAGCATCAGACTTAAAAGTGCCAGGCAGTTACCTCTTACACTGCTAACAAATACCAGAAAACTTCATCTCTTTTTTGCATGTGTAACTTAAAAATATACCCATGGCAAGAACTAGATTTTTATAAATCAAACCTAGAGATGTCTGGAATACATTAATTAAGAAATAATGTTCTCTGTAATTAAGATCTCATGCGTATAATCATTTAGGATTATGCAAGGTGCATTTTAGACATTAACAATTGCACTTTTTTAATAGGATGGAGCATTAAAGTCATGTTAAGTCTTTATACTTCTCATTGTTTTTTACAGAAAAAGAATCACAAAGAAAGGAAAACTAATATATGCATTTGACAATAATGCACTCAAAAAAAATTGGTAGTCAACCAGAGATAATAATATCTGGAGAGAAAGATTTAATGAGACATGTCTGTATGCCAGCAAACTGAAAAGAACCCAGAACAATAATATAATGAAATGCTAATAAATATAATAGCAGGATACATGGATGGGAAAAGACAGATATGTTCAAGGAGAATAAAACATATGAACTACTGGGACAGAGAAAAAAATGCAGCTGTGGTGAAAGGACAGAAGTAAATCATCAGAGTGCCCAAGGACTCCTGGAGGCTGATATATAATCAGGAGCAGAGAGCAGGTCATGTCTACCTGTTAGTTCTCCAGAAGGTCACGTTCACATACCTGGGCTTGCTTTGAATCAGCTGGAAACCGTGCCAGCAGCAGCTGAACCGCAGGGGCACGAGCTAAATCACACAGCTCTTTGCTCCGTTTCTTGCACACAATTGCAGGTTGCAGAGGCTTTTATGCTGATGTGCCAACTGTCTGGCAGGAGCTCAGCATGAGTACTTGAGATATTGTTAGTGGAGAAGGCAATGCAGGCTCTGCCTCCAAGCACAGACCTCAGCATGGATGGGTTTATATCCACCTGGGTGGGTTTTTTATTGCTGGCACTTTTCTGTAATACGGAGGCATACAAATGTTCTGCCTTTGACCATTAAGGTCTGCTGTAAAGCAGCATGATCTGGTGTCTGTTAAGGTTAGTGAGGACTCCCCTTTGGTTGTAGTTCTGTGAGTTCTTATTGAAATATTTTCATTTTTCCTAAAAAAAAAAAGAAAACCAAAAACACCCCACAAACATTCAATTAAGACATTTATGGTTCTGAGGTAGTCCAAATAGAATTTTATCTTTGAAGGATCTTGTCGTGGAAAATTTAACATTTCTTCTAATTTATTTTCAAAAAGGACACAAATGTGAGTTCACACTAAGAAAGCTGGAACCATATTCAATGAGTAAAGCAAATATTAATGCAAAGTCTCAGATCTTGCCTCTCTCTAGAACTCCTCTCCAAGCTGCTGTATGATGTTGTTTATTAATTTTCCTGGTCTTCAGCTGGCATCTTAGATGCTTGACAGACTGAATGGGTATACCTCAGTTATCCTGAGATGGTACCAAAAAGTTAGTGTGGCAGATTCAAAACAATTTCCCCAACATTAAAGTTCTGCTTTCGTTTTCCAGCTGGGGAAAGCGAACTGGAGGAGGGAAGGCACAAAGGAGCTGCTAGAAACCATAGGCTTTGTTTTGTATTTAGATAAGAGGTAGGGTGCAGCAGGTCTATTCAAACAAACACATGCATACAAATCAGGGCAACTCCCCACCAAGCTGAGCTTACATGCACTCACTTGCATTTCCAACCCCACACATCCCAGCCATTACACAACTCCTTGGCTCCCTACAAACACAACGTGACCAAGGGCTGGAGCTCCAGAGGAGTCAGAAATACCCCAACAAGCTGATTTTCATATTTGTGCCCAAGGCCAAAGCTTTTTTGTCTGAAATCTGATTCTCAAGCAGGGTGGGCTGTGTGGGTGCCTCAGGCTCCTTCCCTGCCTGGGCTGGGGCAGAGGCATGGAAGCAGAAGCTGGAGCTGCTGCTCAGCGTTCAGGCTTTGGCTGTCAGCAAGAAGTGCTGGTGTGGGAGATCTGGGAATGGCTGCTGGGGAAAGATGCCTTCACTGGAACGAAACCTAACAATAGAAAAGGAAAATTCACATATCGCTACGTGCAGGAGATTGATTTTTTCCCCTGAGTTTTTGTTCTTGCAGGGTGAATCCTCTCTTTATAATTCTCAAATTACAGAGGATTGCAAGCCTTACACTCTTACACAACAAGTTTTGCAGCAAGGCAAGTGGTGGTAAGGTACACACAATTTCAACCCGAGAGAAATGTGTGGCCTCAGGCAAGGCAGTCAAGCTCTATACCTCAGCATCTTTTCAATTTAATAGGCACACAGTCTTGCCTCCAGGGGTGTTTTGGAAGACTTTCTCCTATGCAGTTTTAAATAGTAGGTAGAAAGATGGCAACACAGATGTTCAAATATTAGGATTCAGTCTTAGATCAGTACAAACAGAAAACCCCCAGGGCTGTGGAGCCCTCATGTAGTACAGAACAAGGGTCTCTGAAGAGTAAACAAGGTGGGTTTGCTACTTATTTTCTGTTTAATAAGGCAAATACAACAAATCTCTGTCAAACCAGAGTTGTTTCAGCAGTAAAATTGCCAGTTAAGTGAATGCTGACAGATAAGTAAAAAATAAAGCCTGAAAACATACCTGTAAGCAAAGAGTATTTAAAAATTCAAATGCAAACCCTATATTTGATTGCCAGTGTAGAATCACTACAATTACACTATCCTAAAGAGGAAGATGATGAGTTTCTTTTAAAAGAGGGGATGGGGGAAAGGTTGCTGTGTACATATGCAATCTTTATGTACAGTAAAGAAGTCCATTAAAAGAACTACAAATTAATTGTGAGTTGCTATGTGAAGTCTGTGAACCACAGTTTGATTTGCTACAGCTGCTGCAGATCCAGAGCAATCGTAATGAAATCGTTGAGCCTGTAAATCTAAGAACTCTAATACAAAATACTTTTGACATATTGTGTGAACTGGTTTAAGTTTAACTGATAGAGTGAAATGTAAACCCAGGAGCACGACATAAATAAGTAGATCTGCAGCTACTAGCACCAGTAACAAATTCTAAACATTATAACCATAAAGCAAAATGAAATGTTTAGAACATTTAAAGCTGGGGTGGTCCAAGATTTGCCATAACCATAACTTAAAGCCAGGTTGAAAAGTTACCAGACTGCCTCCATCTTCTGATGACAATACACTGAACCACCGCAGGAATTCTCTCTTTCTTTCTGTCTCTGACTGACTATGATTGCAGATCTAAAGAAGGTGAGCAAGCCCAAAAGGAGCTGTGTGGCCTTCATCAAAGTTAATGGTGCCTGTATTTGAATTAGTACAGCACCTGCAGTACATGTAGTGCACAGGTAATGGTATCTCCATTTATTTAATACAAAAAGATTTAAAATATTTAAAAGGCCCTTAGACAGCAACTTCTTTAAATCTGTAAATCTTTTTTATGTCATTACTTGTTCACTGGGCACTGCAGTTCATATAGACACCTTGACTTTCAAATTCTGTCGTTCTTCCAACAGAGGTAGGAATTGAAGGAAAGGTCACAGAATTGTTAACTCTGCACTATCTCTGCCTTTGAGCTGGGAATTCATGTTTACTTCAGTCTCCATTATGAACTGGCCACTGTCTCTCTTATGTCAGCAGCACTGGGAGAAATGGTTACACCAAACTTCACATCAAGTACTGCAGCATCCTAACTCCCAGTCTGCCCATAAGAAATTCTGTGGACACATTAGAGTGCTGACAAGACACAAGAAGAAAGCGAAAAAGTTGATCCGATAGGTGAGTAATCACCCCATAATATCTTCTGGAATCTCTCTCAATGAAAAAGGAGCAAAACCACCAATTGGATGACCCCACTGACCCTCAGGAGGATATGCTAACTGATAGCAGAAGAATGCTGCCAGATCTTATTTGTTACAAGAAAATAACAGAAAATAATAATAAAACTTGGTCCTCTGTGGAATTTTCAGATTAAAGATATTTTAGGTCTTTGCTTTTGTCATCTGGAGTTGGACCCTAACCCTGTGTGAAACTAGAAGTGTTTATATGAGATGTCTCCAGGACAGGGAAGTGTTACTTCTCTTGTTTTATACACATTGCATTCTCTTTGATCTAGGATCAAATTTAGACAATATTCATTAAGCAAAGGAGTTTGACTGAACATGAACCTGTACTTCAAACTAGCCACAAAATTACATGATAAATTAATGCTCTGGAGGAAAAAAATGAGTCTCAATTAAATTACATTCCTCAGCTCCAGAAGGACTGGGTTTTGAAAGGTAAATATGGAAACATACTGTCCTTGGAATATTGTTGTTTGCAGTAACATCATTTCTATGTCCAATTACAGGTGAATGTCAATACTGTTTGGGACACAGTTTGGTACTTTGTCTAACCAGTAAAAACAGGTGGAATAAATATTTCTTTCTTCAAATGCAGACTTCTTAAGGGATTTCTATATAGGTTTGACTAAAAAAAACCCAGGCATATCAGCATATCTTATTTTTTAAATCAACTCCATGTGCCTGACTTACGATTAGTACATGGGTCACAGCAATCTGTACGGTTAGTTATGGAAGAAAATCAAATTAGTGATTTCTCTAGAGGAATGTATTTTTGATGATACTTTTGCTATGAAATAATTACTGAAGTCTCTCAAAAGAAAAAATAAATGAAACAGTTAGCTGTTTGTTGAAGATGAAGATGAAATATAGCATGACATATCTCCTATCCTGATCACTGAGCAGGAAATAAAAACATAATGGTCAAAAGTCTAGTATTACATAATTATGTCTGTCAGATATTTCCTATTAACTCAGAATGAGGAATATGTTGTATTAAAAGTTAATGATGTCCTTTTTATCCCAAATTATCAATGTGAATACCATTTAGTTCTCCCTTTACAAGATTTTGCTTCCATTTGATTGCTTCTTGCTTCTTCGTTATATAAAAAGGAGGCAAAACAACAAACAAAGAGCTAGTTATGGAAGGATGATATTTTATGCCTTAAAGGTGTCATTTAGCGGTCTCAGTTCTTAGCTATTCATTTCTCTACAGAAGAATAATTGGTTTGGCCATTGTTAAAGACAGCTGTAGTTAAAAGGTTTCTTTCTTTGATCACATGTGCAAAATTATAACCTATACATTTTCTGTCTGAAGCCTACAACCTTCATTTAATGCAATTATCACCTTAAGGTGAAATGGAAGGCATTGGTAAAAATAAACATTTTGGCCACAAATCAGTCACAGGTTTTAGAGTTGCAAATGCATTTTGGTGCAAAATATTTGAAAATCAATGCCAGTTTTATCGCCCACTAAAATATTCCACATTCCTATTTGAGTAAGAGGATGACATCATCAGTTCTGGACACAAGTCCTGGACTAGAGTCAGTTGTATTTTTACTTACTCCTAGTAGTGTAAGACATATGCCATGACAGATCCCAAAAACAGAGAGCTGGTATATGCTGTGATTTGCATCAATGGGACATAATCTGCTTTAGGAATGAATTGCATTTCTTGTGACAGCAACGTGGGTCCAAAACCTGAGGGAAAGATGAAGGAAATCTAAAGAAACTCTTTTGGCATTTAACAGGGAGTGTGCTTGGAAGTGAGCTGTCTGTATTCAACTTCAGCACACAAAGAAGCTTAGTGGATGCACTTCTGTGTCACTGTGGTTAAAGCATTAATTCTCCCCTTGGATTAAAGATGTTCCTAGGTATATATCCTGCTTTGAATCCCTTTTATAGCTGTCAGGCAGCTAACACCCAGGTGCTGGGGCGCTGAGTACTGAAGCGCTCAAATCCCCTGTGTTTTGCGCAAGTTCCCAGGGAGCAGCGGCTGATCTCACTGGAGTTTCGGGAAGCACAGGAGATCTCAAACCTTTCAGACTCTGTACAAAAGCTCTCCAAGGAAAGAGCCCCCAGTGTGGTGAGAACTGAACAATCTATTTCCCTTGAGGTCTTTGGAAATCCCAGCATTAACCATAAGATAACTTTCAAAGGAGAAAACCACGAAATCCATTGCTGGGCTTCTAACCACTTTTCTGTGCACACACACCCTCCCCGCACCCACACCCTGTGTAAGAGAGCTTCTGGTCTGATTGACTGACTGCCCTTTGCTGTGTGGTAGTTGAAACAAAAAGATTTGGCTCTGCACTCAGAACTTGGGTGTTCTTTACACCACAAATATTCTTTCTTCCATCTGCTTTATTATTATCATACAGAAAGTCTTTATCATTAGATTTCACTTTTGACATCTGTCTAGACAGATATTTATTTGAACCACCAACACATTTACTTAAAGAAAAAGAGAAAAAAGGAAGTAAAAACCCTGAAACCAAAGGCTTTAATACATTTTCTTTATTGAAGAGCCAACAACTTCAGCTTTCAAGAAGTCTCTGGACAGGGTATCAAACAGCATTAAGTTAATCCTTTAAATTACAACCTTGAGAAAATGAAAGAGGAGTATCAGTCTTTTTTGCAACTAGATAAGGGAATAGTTTATCTCAGGGAAATATGTTGTCTGCCTGTTAAGATCATTTATATCATTATTAAGAATGTACAAGTATTGCACTCATCTGCTAAGATACTGCCCTCTTCATAATCATACGACATTGTTTGAGTAGCAAAACCTATGGTTTCAGTCATTAGAACAAATACTCAGAAATCCAGTGCTACAGCTGTGTAGTGAAACTGCAATAGTATTGCTGGATGTGAGAAAAGCATCAAAATTGAATCCTGAGGCTGTGTTTGCTGAGACAGAAATTTCATCTACACAAATCTCCCCAATTCAAAAGAACAGTAATGAGAAGCATAAACAAGAGGTGAGCAATTGTCTGTGTGTGAAAGGCAGTCCTCAGGCAAGGGAGGTTTGCTCCCTTTCCATAGCTGAGCTGAATTCAAAGTTAAAGGCTGGAGCTGTGAAGCAGGCTATCAAGAAAATCAAGGGAAGCTTCACAGCAGCAGGATGAATGAGACAGTGACTGGCTGGCTCGGGATGTGGTCAGAGACATGTTATTTGAGGCATTTTTAACTAGGCTACCCTGCCCTGCTGGGGAGGTGTACCAGATGATGTATTGGTTGTTTTCCATCCCTAGATGCCATGATCTTATAAATGTTGTGGCTCAGGACCATGTCTATTTTGAATTTACAAAACCACTTTGTATGTAGTGGGCAAGGCAAGGATTAGAGAGCCGATTAATGACACCAGCACAAGAATATTTTTATAGGGACTTTGTACATTGGGTGAGGGCACAGTGAAAACCACATTTCTCTGGTTAATCTCTCTGTAGGGATCCTCTGAATCATAATTTGTTTTTATATGTGACCATCTTCCTCCAAGACCAAAGAAGGGGATGACCCAAAAGGCAAAGTCACCGTAGAATATAGTTTAGTCTGCTGTGACTTCCCTGCTCTAACACAAAGCACATGTGTAGTCCCTAAAATAGAAAAGTTAAAGTAGACAAAACTAGAAGGAGAGACAAATTATGACTGCCTGGGGGAATCCCTGATTTACAGTACAGCAAGTTATACAGTCTGGTGTTGCTGTGTTAGTTGATGCTCAGCGTAATTATCATAGCAGTTGCTATGTAAAAGTTTTAAAAATAACAATAATTAAAATATTAGTCATTGAATCATCAGGAATACAGAAGTGGTCTGTAAAATGTGGAACCCTCTCATTTTGGTTTGTATATATCACTCCTGCAGTCTGTGTAGCTCTTATTCCTTCAGTTATATTTTCCTGCAGTTTCAGAGCCAAATTATTGCATCATCAGAAAGGCCAGAAACAGGATGGCTTCATTCTCTGGTTGTGTAAAATGATTTGATTCAATTTCTATTAATAGGGACATCTAGGAACACCAAATATCCTGAAATTATAACTGTTGATGAGAAATGTGAATATGTTATTAGTATTCATTAAAAACCACTATTTTATGCTTCAAATTCGCAAAACAGAATTTTTGGTGATGCATCAATTTAGTTGCAGCACAATTTGTGAAAAAATGAAAACACTATAAATAAAATACATTTCTCTGTTTCCAAAATCCAAGGCAACAGATTTACCCTTCTGACTGCAAACAGTCTCACTGATTTCAACAGTGGCATTTATGTGCTTTAATTAATGTTCAGTGATTTGCTGGGTTGGGCTTCAAAATCCTGGATTTTTTTTTAGTAACAGAAAAATAGGAAACAAAACAACAAAAAAAATTGTTCCCAATGTTGGAAAAGAACAAGGTATTCCTTAGTTTTAGACCCGTTAATCCTGTTTTGGGAATTCTACCAAACGCTATAGAGCACATTGGTCACATCCACTGCGTAAAGTGTGGACCAAAGGTTTCCCCAGAATCCTGAGGTGTGATTATCATCCTCTGTGTTTTACAAGTTTCAAACTGTCTAATTATACCTGGACGGCTGTGTTACAGTTCACGAGTTGGGAAATTTTTTGAAAAAAGTTAAGTTTCTGTGATTGCATGCCATCAGGTGAGTTATGAGGGCTTGTGGGCTTTGCTGAGGATGCAAAGCCTACAGAGGTGGTGTTTGTTTAAGGACTGTGCAGAACAAAGACTGGTGCAGCCTTTTTGTCTCAGCTGCCAAGAAGTATTCCTGGAGTAACTGGAGAGAATGGGTTAGAAGTGACCAAAAAAAAAAAAAAAAAAAAAAAGTCAGGGAGCATAAAATATTAATTAGTCCTGAGCTGGTGCAATGAAAAGAGACTGAGGACTCCAAGAAATTTTAGAAGCACAGAAGTGAGGGCAGAGACCTTTCTCTTTGTTGTCCCTTTTTATCAGTGGGGCAGTGTTGTCGTTAATATGAAGCCGCCTGGCTGCCCTTCCCTGTCTTCGCCTGGGACGTGAGCCGCCAGTCCCCGCAGGCTACTGCAGGGGTGTTTCCTGCCGAGGTGGGGCTGCCCCCGACGAGCAGACGAGCAAGATGCCAATGAAGAAAGAGATGTGAAAAGGTTAAGGGTGCAGGAGGGGGTCTCCTCCATGGTCTCTGTTTATTGTAGGGTCAGGGTGTTTGGGAGGGAAGACGAAGGAGAATCCCGAGGTCTGTCCCTGGGCAGCCAGTTATATAGGGGATGGGTTAACCAATGAGGAGAGGGGTAGGGGGAGGGAATGAGGGCCTGAGGTCCAGTCACAATAAAGAAGGGGAGGGTACAATGAACGATAACCAATAACATAGTGAACTTAGCTGAAGCTTCTGGAAGAGGGGGCGGATCCAGAGCCCTGGGCACACCTTTCCTACCAGCCTCGGGGCGGGTCTTAGGCCCCTGAGTCCTGCCCCAGTGGGGCTCCTCCTTCTGAGGAGGTGAAGCTGACCCGGGAGACAGCTGCCACAAGGGATGGACCCTCCACAGGACAGGAGCCCCATGCCTGCAGACCCCTCTGCCTTCCCTGCTGCAACCTTTCCTGCCCTCAGTGCTCCACAGCAAAGCCTTTTTCCGTGCCACTGACACCTCTCCTGTACATCTTCCTTTGTACCTTTGAAGGCTGAGCTTCTTCTACATGGAACGAGGGTGGAGTGGGGACCTCCTTCATAAGCTCAAAGTCAGAAAACTTTTGCTGCAGTGAAAGTGTTCCTGCCTCCCCCTGGCATGTGCACGAATAGATAGTTACAAAACATTCGGGCTCTGAGTGTCTTTGCCGTCCCAGCTGCAGACAAAGGGGATTGTCTGGTGCCTCTTGCCGGACACACTGCAAGCAATTGCCTCTCTTTGTTTATAATGTGTAAGCTTTTAACATTCAGAGAGCATTCTCTGAGAACAAATTCTAATCAGTGCCTTGCAGTCACTTCACTTTGCTGGAAATAAACGTTATTTAGGAGGCTAGGTTAGCCTCTTCTGTCACCTCACAACTCTAACTAGTCTTCAGTTTCTGACCAAAATTTTGTAATCTGTACAGTCTTTCTGTACCACTTGTGAATTTTCTTGAATGTGTCTTAAGGGATTTTTCTGTCCTTTTTCTAATTTGTCAAAGGAAGTAGAACAACCTATTTGTAACTGAAACTACTGCTTTCCTCTTTGGCCCCTTCTCATTTCATACTTAGTGACTAATCAACACTAACTATAGGTAATTTCTGGTCTCAAGGTCAAAGGAAGCTCAAGTTTGAGAAGATACACCTGGAGCCTGCATTAAAGTGATAGTTATGAATAAAAAAAAAATAAAAATAAAAAAAAAAAGAAGAGAGTAAAAAAGAAAAGATTTTTTAATAGGAGAAAAGCAGCTAAGAAGTATAACGTGTGAGATTTAAGCCCTGTTTTGACTGCAATAACACTTTACCTGAGGAGAAACAGAATAGTTGACTAAGCATGCATCTTTTCACAAGAACAAATTTGTTCTGACCGAGATTATGACTTTGGAGTGAATTTTCTGATCCACACACCACACCTTGATTCGCACTGCACAGCGGTGGGAGAAGACGCAAACTGGATTCCTTTGTGATTAAACTAAACTGGAAGATACATTCAAGCACTGCACCCAACAAGCTTCTGGGCAACAGTCCATGGTATCAAACTACAGCTAATCCAAAATTAAGCTCCTGGAATTCTTATGTCATAATGTTAGGGCTTGTTAATGTTATAAAAACTGATCCAAATGACTGCTGCCTCCTGGCTGCTGACAAATTCAGAATTTGTTGAATGATTTCAGATACAACCACCTTTCATGGAAATAGCTAGGAAGTGATTCGTCTCACAAAACTTTTAAGGCAAGAGTGTGTATCTTACCTATCCTAATCCGATACACCAGTGATTAAATGTCCACAGAGTCAATCGTAAATGATGTCAAAATTTTATTTAAATTCATGAATATAAACTCCTTTTGGGTTTTTTGTTTGTTTGGGTTTTTTTTTCTTTAATATGGTAGTGCATAAAGTTGATCTGTGGTCCAGTGTTTTTGCATTCCCACCTAAAACAGGAGGATTATCTGACACAGATCTGCTTGGATCTTTCCTCTGAGATTCACTGTGGATGTAATTTTTCATTCAGTAATTTTTTTTTCTTGGAGACAGAGAAAAAGAAATTTGCATTCTATTCAACTTCAAACTTAATTTTCATTTTTAAAGTACTGAAGACTCATTTTCACTTTTCAAGTACTGAAGTACATTTATTCACATAGCACTATTCACAGGACCTCACCAAATCTGGCACTCAGTTCCCATGTTCAGACCATCAGACTAAAACACTCAGCAGAATGGAAGCCTGTCTGAGAAAGATTACTATTACTTGTCACTTTTATGGAAATGTGCCATTTTCTTCTAAAAAGGAGGTGTGCTTGATCAAGAAAGCCTGCCAACTAAAATTATATATTTATAAACACATAAATCTTGATCAGCCATAGCTGGGAGCTTATTTCTCTGTGGGCTGAACACCCAACAAACGACCAATTGACTTCTCTGTTTGAATAGCTGTTAGATGGGAGGAATTATTTGGTACTGGAGGTCATCTTTTATTTATTTCAGTTCAAGGGCCAGTAATTTTCCACAGCTAATATCCTGTTTTTAAAATATCTTTAAATTATCTCCCTAAAAATAAGATTGCATATTCACAGATGTCTTTCACTGGCACTTAAGTTTTGGAAAGATTTAATTCTAGCCTTATGTCATTGAACTAGTTCTTTCCACAAATATTCTCAGGAACTTGTCTTAGGGTAAAGACTTCTTTTCATATCTTCCAGATTTTAATGGTCTCAGGATCTTATGATTATTCTCTTATAATTTCTGTAGAAGACCCACAACCTGGACCCTGAAACCCCATAATCTGAAAAATATCAGAAAAATATCTTTCACTGGGCAATTATTCACCAGCATCACCTTTCCCAGTCATCTTTTTATTTCTTTCTTTCTTTTCTTCTTTCTTTTTCTTTCTTTCTTTCTTTCTTTGGGAAATTAATCATTATGAAGACTACTTCCCTGTTTGAAAGAAACAAGAGATACATATAGAATTTGCCAGAAAGTGATCTATATTCCTTTAGACAAAGAAAAGTAAGAGAGTGCCTTGGTACTGAAAACAGTTTGCGAGCTATATGAGAAAGAGGAGTAATCACAAAGAGATGAAGTTGGTACATGGTGAAATTCAGAAATGTCATTTTTAGGATAGGATGTGAAAAAAGTGAAGGTAAAACTACAAGAGAAGGTTTCAAAGGAGCTAAGAAGAACAGATTCTGTCATAGTGTTAAGGTCCCAATGAGAGGATGGCACAGGTGGTTCATGTCTATGAACCTCTTCAGCTTTGCCTCTCTGGCCACAGCAATGGAAGAAGTGATCAAAAAGGTGTTTCTCTGTCAGCTTTTGGGCCTAAGCACCTGCATTTCATTTTAGAAGCAACAACACACAGAGAGAGACAGAATACATTTTGGTGCTCAGGTGCACTTCTTGTCCACAGGAACCACATGATTCTGTGCAATCAAATCTATATTTGTCCCTTTTTTACTGAGGCCATGACAAGACAACACATTCATTTTAAGGTGTTAAATGTGGCTGAAAATGGGACTCAGCCCAAATAAGTTACACTGACCACTGGTCAATAAAACTAGAAATTAGCCAGTTGTAGCTGCCAGTGTTCTGGACTAGATTTGGCCTGGAACAAATCCCTACAGTTCCTGGTACCCTGAAAGTTGTGAATTTGAGTCAGAAATTATATTCTGTATTAATTTTGGAACAGTATCTCCATAAATTTGTAAATTCATTCTGTGTTACTTGGAACACAGAGAATGCAAAGCATTTAGAAAGAATAAAAAAAAAGTAATGATCAGTAACAGGTTTGAGAACTGGTTTTAATTTGGATCGCCTCCTTAACTCAGGCTGCCCTCCATCCCTGTGGGGTTTTCACAGCCGTACACATTTAATTGACTCCTTGGTAGCAAGAGCTTATTTAAATTTCCTGATCTTTAGTCTGCTGCAAAGGCTCTTAGCAACATTTGGAATGCTGCATTGACCAAAATGCCTGAAAATGTAACTTTTTTGGGTTGAAATTCCTCACTCCTTTCCACCTTATAAATAGCACATAACATTTGGTGTCTGAGTTCCTTCTATTAAAGGTAATATTTTTAATATCACCGGATAGCAAAGGAAGATTCCAACTCTCACTGGATATTTTGGATTAAATTCCTGCATAATGAAAACATAATAAAAAAAATATAAAATGTTCAAGCGAATTAATAATTATTTCCCTTTAATCATCCACACCTTGCTTTTAGGCATGCATTTCACTCTCCCTCGGACCACACCCACCAATTTCTTGCCTTTCTGTAATACTTCTTCATATGGATTATTTCTACAGTTAAATAATCATCAAATTTAAAAGCAAATACTAAAAAATATTTTATTTGTAAAGTTTGTTTCTGGAGAACAAGCTTATGATTTTGAAGCTTCACTGTGTGGATCATGAGAATTTCCTTCTGCCATAATTTGACTGGCAACAACAAAAGCTGTGTTTAAATTTTACAGTGGTCACTCCAAAGAAAACCACTGACTCCATCCAGAAACCTGAGAAAACTGTACAAATGCTAATGTTGTTCTGTGAGCTAATTGTCTAACCTGACAGAAAAAGGCTTAAAAATCTTATATAACAGCCAAAATTTGCATGCAAGCAAGAAAAGAGCACACTTAAACAGGTAGATAGACAGAACAACAGCTACATAATTCTTGGAGACTAAGTAGTCTTTTTCTACAGGGAAGCAAGTATTTTAAAAATAACTACCTATTAAATGTAACACATAAAAAACCAAGTATGTCTTAGATCTCTCTATTTGTCCTTTTCATTTTTTTACCTCTTTGCTCCGCCCAGTGACAAGATATCTCTGTCTCATGTGGCTTCTTATTCATTGTTCCTACTTTATAGACTATAGTGGACATTTAGATGTCTGTGTTCTACCGCATGGTTTGAATGTTTTTAATTATTTAAGCAGCTGCATTTAGCTGAGATAAAATCTACCTGGATTGCTTAGGTTTATCAAGAGCACAGTCAGTCTCCCTAAAATACTGACCATATATATACATTGTATTGTTCAACAGAAAATGTAGTTGCTAATTGCAAGCTCATTCCTTCCAAGCGGCGGTCATGACACAGCACCATGGATCATGCACTTCGATTTTGTTATTTCATTGTCTGTCTAAAAAAGTAAGTTTCAAGATCCAGAAATCGGAATTTACTTGAATAATAGCAAGCCAGCTGCTTCCTTCCAAGTTGCTGAAATGAATACACAGCTTTTGCTGCTTGCTAAATCTGCTCTATTTGGAGCCAAAACAACTGCAGGAATGTCAAATGAAAGATACCGAACAGTAACACATTAGAGGATTAATTCTGCAAATGAAACCAAATAATTTACATTCAGGAGATCCAGATTCAATTCCTGCCTCTGTTTTGGTGGTGTTTGTTGAGGTCATTTAATTTCTTCATGTCTGAAGTTCCCTGTAATTAAAAAATTGAGATATTACTTGACATATTAAAGGTATACAACAAAGATATTTCTTTTAATATTTATGGAGTCTAAACATATCAAGTCTGGAATACAAACATCTCTTGGGTAGACAATCACCTTATAAAAACTCATACATTTTATATTTCAAAATACTTTGTACATCACACTGTAAGACTAATTCTCTTATTCATATATTCCCTGCTTAAGAAGTCATAAGAGAAGCAGGTTGAATTTCAAGTAAGTCATGTTCTTTCAGATTCAAAAGCTAAGATAATCTGCTCTCATACATGCTTCAAACTCTTGAGAAAATTGCACAAAGCTAAGCATTTGAAAACTTGTCAAAAGACTCATGCAAAACTTGTAGAAATGAGAAAAACTTCTGTTTAAGAAACCTAATTTGTTGTGTAAGGAAGGCAGATGTTATTAGTTATCAAATAGAGACCATGATCATACTGCACAAAAGCACAAAAAGTGCAACAGCAGTGTAAGTGAACCAGAAAATTACAATGTGTTATTTTTGCTAGAGGTGGTAAAACTAACATCATATTCGGTAAGAAGGAATGTTGCTTTTCTTTTAAAAAAAATGTTAGAGGGGAAATCTCTGGAAACTACGTCTGTCAGTATCCTTTATCTAAAAGACTTTTTCTGTTGCATAGATTTCTGGTCTTACAATGGTACAAAATGGATGAAGTTTGCACTAGAACAGAGTGACAAATTGTGACAGAGTCCAACAAGTCAATGTGATGTGGTTCTGCTTCACTGGCTTCCTGTGTGAGTCTGAATAACCTGAAAAGGTCATTTTTCTCTCCTTCCTTCCTCTCCTTTTTCAGGTGTTCTCATAAAATATGAGAACATATTTTATGGCACACCTGAGTGTGGACTAGTATGATAGACACCAACCTTAAATGCTGAAATATCAGTCATCAGAAGGGTTTTTTTCCTGATTTTATTTGCACACAATTATATTCAGAATTTCCAAGATGTCAAATGTATTGACATAAAATTGTGTCAGCCCTTCTTCTCCCAGCATCTCTTATAAGCCAAGGAAGATAGATTTTGGATCCCAGCCTCCCAGTCCTTCATGCTTGCACTTCTTTACAAATCATGTGACAAATTTGACTTTGACACTTATTTTGATATTAAATGTTGGCCCTTAGCACAAGGATGCTGCAAGATTTAAAACTGTATCTATCAAAATAATAATTGTAATAAAACACCATAGAATAATAGAATAGTTAATGTTTAAAAAAGCCATTTAATACAGCACAGAACTTGTGTGTCTTTCTTTTAATTCACTTCCATAGAAAACCAAACCACTTTCTGATAAATACAGAGTAAAAAATGAAAGCAACTAAATGATAGAGTCAAACTAATCCAACTTTTTTATTGTTGATATTGCTTTTGATTTGTCATGGAATTCACTTTCCAAAATTGGAAAATCTCACTCTTTGGCTGACAATTACTTATATTTGGAATAAATATTTATTCAACTTAGGCTAGACATTGACAGAAATTGTAAACATTTAAACAGTGAGGAGACAAAATACAGATCCTTTAAACAACAATCCATCAAAGTTTACAGACTTGCACATAAAATTTCATTTTTCAAATGCCTTATTTGAAATTTAAAAAAAAAAAAAAAAGAAGAAAATGTTTTCCCAATCTATTTTTTCCTCTGCGTATGTGAAACACACTTTTCCCTGACTACATAGACAGACTATTTAAAAGTTAAAAATAAGTAACAAATTTAAAGATCTGTACCTGAGTTAACATTATTTTATAATTTTCTTAGGACAGGAAACTGCCACATGGAAAGATCTTTCGTGTAAAGAACACCATAATCAATTGGGGACTAAATTCTCCAAATTATCTGGTGCTGGGTTATTTTCTAAGGACAGCCTGCCAGACCCAATGGCTGACTTTGTAGCAGTTTTGGAATATCCTTTACTGCGCAGGTAGTGGGATCTCACACTGCCTGTTGGAAGGAGCCAGAACTTCCTTGGCAAAGTTGTCTCCTTTCCACACAATCTGTAGTGGGCATCAGGATGTGTTACAAACGTGGTTTTGTAATAGTCCTGTACATGCTCTTGTCTTATATGATGCCAGAGTAGGTACATTCAACCCTGGAATGAAGCACAACGTTAATAAGAAAAGTCTGACAAACCGGCTATGAGAAAAGTTCAAAAATAGGGGCTTTTCTTGGTTTTGGATCAGAGCTGCTTACAGTAAAAAATAAACAGCTTTCCTTTATTTCTGATCGTTTCCATGTATAGAAAGTTGAAAAAATGAGTTTCCAAACAGGCAGAAATTTTCCACATGGCTCTTCAAGATTTCTCAGCCTTCATGTTGAAGGCCCTTGAAAACAGAATACTTAGTTACATTTCCCTTTCTCTGGACCATGACTTTTAGCTCAGATGGACTCCAGATTTTGGTCTACATGTGTTCTGTCTTGACATTTATGTGAAATCATAGTCCAATATTATATTAATTTTAAAGCTCTAAAAACTTTAGAGTTACATGGAATATGTTACTCTTTTTTAATATACAAATGACACTATGTTGTTTACTTACTGACATAACATTTTATGTTTCTCAGTTCTGCTTCATCAGTGTCATTTAATATAACTTTGATCAGTGCTTTGCTTTTCGTGCTGTATAAAATACTAACAGCAATACCTTGTTGCCTTCCCTCTCTCTGTGTGAATTGGCATTTTAATCAGCAGCGCAAAGGCAGGGTGGTTACAAGCAGATCTTGCCAATAGAAAGGTCATTTCCTCTGCAGTGTAGACTCCCTCCCCACCTTCTTAACCACCCTCCCAGGAACTCTGCAGAATTGCTATGCAGGGAACAGGGAGAAGCAGGAGAAGCAATTTGTTTGCAGCTGGAAACAATTGGGCATTTAGAGGTAGTGGAGTGTTGATTTGTCAAGATATTTCTTCCTACTTTAGTGAATAAGCACTTCTTGACTTAGAAGTAATGGCCTGACTGAATGCTCTCATTTCCATGCATAGATATTATAGGTGGCTGCTCAGAAAAAAAATTTGTGTGGTGTGAGCATAGATACCAATGCAGTGGATGGAAATGGAAAGTAATAGGATCTGTATACCCTATAATGACACTTGTAAGATTTTTGAACATAAAAATTCAGCTTTTTAAATTACTCATAGTGAAGTAAAATATGCTCAGGGTGTGTCTGGATTACTAGGGTCAGCCAGATCATTTGTTTCAGCTACAGAAATAAGAAGTGAACTTTTAATGAAAGAGACAGGCAAAGACAAAATCACATTAGTGCCCCTTGAGGATACAATGACGTGATTCTGGTCCATCTACTTACAGAAATTTTCTAATGAAATGATTGAGTATCATCCTGAGCTTGTATATGCTTAATGTACTTTCAGAGAATGAAAGAGTGTGGCTGTAAAAGATCATTGGGGTTTTTTTCAATGACTAATATGTTTCCTAAAGTACAGCTATTATGGTGAATCACAGTTGTCAAACCCAGAATTTTTCCTTTGTGGTGGAGGGAAGCAGATAATTCAGAGAAAGATTCAAGAAAACTTTTTGGAAGGATGGAGTAGCTTTTCACAGAATATTATCCCTTGTGCCTTGTTTGATGAGAATTACCAGCCATAATAAATACAACAGCAACAACAACCAACAATACTCAAAATCTATATTCTCATAATGAGGAGGAAAAATCAGTCAGAAACCAATAGTCTTATCTATGTTACTTATATCCAAAAGATCAAACTTTCTTTATAGTGCATTCTCTAATAACTCTAATGCACTGATACTTCCATATTCTGTCAAGATCAGGAAAGAGATGTTTCAGAGAGCAGAATAAGATAAAAGATGGACCGAGAGTTGACAAGAGGGATCTTTGTATTTATTTTGATTGTATTAATGATTTTACTTGGCTGTAAGCTCACATTCCTAGATAATTCTGGTTTGTTGATCACTCTTAGAAAAGACTGCACAATCTTTGGGTGAAGGCAGACAAAGATTTTTTAACTTTCCGAAAAAAAAAAAACCAATCCAAAAATATATTGCCTGCTAAGTCTGGCCAAGTAAGTATGAAGCTATGTCACCTCACCCTGACTTAAATTAGGTCCTTAGTTCATAAGTAGTGCCATTAATTTCTCTGAGACTATTCCTGGATACAGGTGATACTCAGTCTACTTAGAGTCATTCATCTGTTTTTAACAAAATCCAAATAAAGAGAGTCTGAAAGGACATTCATAGATTGCATACATTTTATGTTAGGAAACACAGATCCTGAAATGCAAGGATTGCAAGATGCCTTCAGTTCTTCAACCTGTACAGTGAAAGTTGAATCAAGTGCTATTCATGCAGGGAGAGACAGTCTCAGTGTTTGCTCTGGTACTTCCAAAGTTAAGATGTCACTAATGGTTGTGTTTTTCTTTAATATTATCATAGGCAATGAGCGAAAACAAGATAAAAATAAATACACATAAATGTGTATTATGCTGTTTATTAATAGGTTTTCCAGTGCTATTATTATGCCTTTACAAAATGGGAATAGAAATACCCAGAATGCTTTAATCTTGTTCTGAAAGATAAAGTGAGACTCCATGACGGCAAATTTGACAGAAAAAAAATTAATAAAATTAAGTTCCCTTTTCTTTCTTATCACAATCATGTTACATTCTAGGGGGATGTATTGGATCCCCCACTTCTAAATCCTCAAAATAAAACTAAGCACATTTTGAAAGCTGGGCTGTAGTCACATGCAGTTATTAGCTTTCATGCAGGAAAAGCTAGGTTATTTTTTATTTTGAGTTGCTCTTGAATTAGATGTACTCTGAATTGTTCAGAGGGTCAGATTATATGAGTTAATGATACTTAAGGTATTTATGAATGACATTCTCATCAGAAACCTGTAACAGGGGGTGATATCTCTTCAGTTTGCCCTCTTCTAGGAACATGTCCATACTTACCAAGCTGGAGGCAGAGATTTATGCAGGGTTTGATGTCAGGCCTGCTATTCTCCAGGTATTTTCCAGGATGTTACATCCATGTGCTGATGCCCATGAGATATGAATAATGTTATTTTTTTTCTTAATCACCACAAAGGATTCCAGCTAAGGCCCTGTTGTGTCTAACAATGACCATTATCCCGTGCAACATTCCTGATGTTAGCAATGACAGTTGACTTTGGCTTATCTGACATAATCTCTCATTGCTATAGCTACTTTTCAGGAGACTTGGGTGGACTTGGCAAGCATCATGCATTATAACTATCAAATCCCCTAGAAACAGTTGTGGAGGTACTGAGGACAGGCTGGCATTTCCTTGCATGTGGCTGGAAAAAAAAGCTTGTTTCCAAACGGGTAGCATGCCCCCAAACAGAGCACAGTTATAGTGGTTCTTTTATTAAGATTGACTTATGTAAAATCTGATTTATGTAACAGTCAGCCAACCTTCTGAGCAGCTTAACTTCCAAAGGGACTCTAGAGTACAAAGCCATTCTTTGGCTTTAAGGTTGCTACCAGCAACATATAATAATAGACTGTAAGTCAATGGAAAACAGAAAAAAAATATTACATACTCAAGGCTCATCCCTACTCCAGAAGATTTTTTAAATTTTTATTTTATTCATAATATGGATGTAAACTGTTTTTACTGATGTTAATCCTAATGACTTTAAAGCTTTATGACCATTATAATTACAAAATCAGTACTAAAATTCATTATCAGGACTTAAAAATACAAGAATGTACAAGGATATGTAACCAAACAGACAGCATTCAAAATGTGCATTGATTTATTTTTAGGACTGTGCATACTGAATATCAATCATAAAGTTACCAGTGTTGTGGCAGTTGAAAGACAGCAGATTTGTTCTGCATGTAAGTACACGGATATTTCAGATTTTTCTTATTTCCTTTCTCAAGCAGCTATGCTACCCTTTTCTTTCTAAAAGCTCCCTCAAAATCTAGGAATAAAAACCTCTGTGACACTTGCTATTTGCTCTGAATCCCGTCAAACTAGTGCACAACCGCTCTCTGTGGAAGGCTCCCCAGTGTCCTGTTCAGCATCAGTTAGATTATTTTCGACATGAAAAAAGGTTTCACAAGGAAAGCATTACAGCAATACTCTATGGAGGGCCGCGTAGCCACCTTCTTCTTTTATTTAGATGTCTTGGTTTTGTCCCATTTAAGTTCTCTACTAGAAGCATTAAGTAAAATCTTTGTGTGGCACCATTAACTCACAAACTAGAGCCAAAGAAGTTAGTAAAGTGTTGGTGTGGCAAACATAGCCAAGGTTACTTGTGCTGTTAGATAACTGAAAATATTTTACTCAATATTTAAGAAACTGAAAGTTAATTCTAAGAGTACCAGCATATCATTAAGGCTGATTTACTGGCTGGGTTAACTCAAGTTTTTCTTCACTAATAAAGAAGGTAGTCACTGGCTAAAGTTCTTGGTGCATGAAGATACAAACTATGTCCTGATATAATCATTCAATGACAAAAAAGGAATGAAAATAACTAGACAGCCAAGATCCATAAATATTATATAATAATACCTGTTCATTTGTTCATCGTACAATTGTTTACAAAAAAAAAAAAATTTGCCAGGTCTGGGAAGGACGTGCTTTTTGCATTGCATCAAACAAAAAATGTGCTCTTTGTACTGACTTAATCTGGACTCTCTTCTTGTTTTGGGTGCTGATTCCTGCTTGTCAGTGTTAATCCCCCATTGTTCCTACCTTAAAAGCTATCTGATTGAACTTCTTCTTCAATCATTCTGTAACAATTGGATTGATTCAACACATTCATTCATTCCAAGACGAGACAGGACATGAGGAGAAATAAGAAGTGTGGTTTTTTCTGGTATTTCAGAGAGACCCAACAAGTCATTTCAGATATTCAGTGCAAGGCCTCTTGGGCAAAACATGTAACACCAGCTTTTCTACGCTGGAATAAGTGGACTTGCAAAACATTTCCTACCTGCAATGTACAGCCATCATTTCCATTTGACAGGTTCAGATGTAATCACATTTCTGCAGGGAACTGGGGACAGGTGAGAAGGTTGAGAGACTTTATTGTACTGTGACTGAAAGAAGACTTTTGATAGAGACAGTCTGATTGCACTGTTTCCATTAATTCAGTGGAAAGCCTTATACCATATTTTGTTAGTGCATTTCATTTTACTGCAAGATATTCCTTTTGGTCTGTGCAAGAGGGAAAGAAAATACACTAAAGTTCCTGTGATAACCCTGCTTGATCTTGGTATGTTACTAAAAAAATGGTCCTGGAGTATTTAAAGTAAAAGAGTAATGTAAAGTAGTCTTCTAGAAATTGGGTGGTAAGGATCCTCATTTTTTTACCCATTCCACAGAATACAAGAGTGTGTTATGGGCTGAATAGAAGTGGCTGATTTTCACATTATAAGTTGGAGAAAGTCATGCACTCAGCTATAGAGTGGGAGCCATAGTGGTAACCATCCAAATAATCAGTGTCGTAGTGCTCTTCCCAACTGCCACAACTGAGGTTTTTCCATAGGAAGAGTTCAATGGGAATTGCAAAAAAACGACCACTACTACGTGGTATGACCAAATACCATGGCCAGACATAGTTTTAAGCTTTTCAAGTATTGATAAACAAAGTAATCGCTTGGAAAATATGTCTATATTTATCTGTTGTGGGAACGTGCAAAGTGCAGTGTGTTATTGCTCTAAAGGGGGTGAAATGGGGAGGGGAGAGAAGCAAGAGGGGAAGAGAACAGAGCAGAAAAAAGTATTTTCTCTTTTGAAGTTATAGCATCTTTTTTATCTCCTCATGTAGGTGATCGTGACTGTGCTGCAAAAGCTCAATTAGGCATGAACTATGATCCTTTGGGGTGCTGTGCTGATGTTAAACTGAGATTAAGTTCTCTCCCACACAAATCTATTTCACTTTAGAATTTAATATGGATGAAGTAGCTTTTATAAACCTTCCAACTGGAGAAACATAAGATTCTGACAACTTTACTAGCAAGTGTCACTTTGCAAATATATAAAGCTAGCAATTGATTCTCTAGTGTTCTAGAACCAAGATGTAGCTGAGAATTTTAAGGATCAGATCCATAATGGCATAAGAAATTAAGGATACAGGCTCTTTTCTTGATGTCAGTAGCAGCTAGAATTACCAAGCCAAGATGTAGTCCTTCTCAAGACATTCTGCAGATATGAAATGCTGTAATTACTGAAATTTGCAAAAGAACTGAAAGTAGGAAATGGTCACAAATTTTGAATTTACATCTATTAACTTATTTATGGCTTGAACTTGCATGGAGAAAGATATGCATAGGGCAGGAAAGGATTTAGTAAAGGCAGAGGAGCCATAGCATTGCTGTAAATAGACACTAGAGATAAATTCTCTCTCACCTCTGTTTTTCCATGTGAAAGTTAGATTTTTAGCTTGAAATCCCAAGGTGTCTGTTGAGCGCTGATAAGCAACAAGGAGCACCTAAAAATCAAGTACAATCAGCTTTCAAAATGAGTCACTATTTCCTTTTTTGTCAAGTTCTAAAATATTTTTATTTTGTTTAGTATTTAGCAGTAATAAATATTCTATCAATAAATAAAATATAAATAAATATAGTTTTGTTGTCTACAATTTGCAGAAGGTCATGCTATGGATTTTCAGCACAATATAATGCTCTTATTGTACATAATTTTTGGGAGGATTTTAAAATTTATTTTCTAGGGCTCATGTCTAGAAAGGCTCAGATTATCTTAGAAACTAGGCAAAATAAAAATATTTCAAGATACTTTTGACTTTTTGAATAAAAACAAGTGAAGTAGTTTCAGAAATACAAATAAATAATATTCAGAGTTTGCAAATTTGGACCTTTCTTTCAAATTACCTTATATCTTAATATTGTTTGAGAAAACAAAAAAAATTTATCTATTAAGTCAGAACTGTATCCAGTGGATGGGACTCTGCCAGTTGCTCGCTATCCTGAGTAGGCTTAATGGATCCAGTGGTTCTAATATCAAATCTGAGGAAAGAAATGTTCTGCTGAGCACCTACATTGTGCAATTCATATTCAAAGCACACATACAAGGTAGCACTGTGATTTTCACTTTCCTGTTTTTCTATTAAACCTTGATATTTGAGACACATCCCATGAAACTGGGGCATCCTGTGAAGGTATATGATACACCCAAGCTTCTGTTCTCTGAAACATAACTCTTCTTGTAGGCAAACAAACACCAAGACTGTTCCTTTGAGGCAACAATTATTAAAAGAAAAGCTCTGTTAATGGCTGAAAGTGTACCAAAACTTACATTCTTTTTTCTTTGCTATAAAGCTGCTTGCAGAGTCAGGCCAGTATGTTCCTCACACTGGTAAATATCTAAGCACTTGTAACCCGAAAAAGGTCTATTTGTTAAAAATTCTGTAAAGTTCAAAGAATTTTCTTTTTCAGTCAAACAGGGCTGGCTGCACTGGGTTAAGCGTTTATTACCACCACTTTTCACCACTGCCAATTAGCACCTACCAGTGAACACAAAGCCAGATGGTCATTGCCACCGAGGGCTTGCTGTCAAAAATTTCCCTTTCCTAAATATGGGTGTGTGAAGGAGAGGGAGGGGGGAAGTTGCATGTAAGGAAGAGAAGTTGTATAAAACCTGCTTTGTGTTTTTACAGAAAGGAACCCAGCAAGAAATTTTATGATGTTATCACAGCTAGTTCTAAAAAAAGAATTCTATTTAAACAGAATAAGAGTTCCATTCTTCGTCTTATTTTTGAAACTCTATATAATATGAGCTCAAATGGATTTAGCTCAGGTACCTTGGAAAACATGATTGACAGCATCGTTTTGGACTGCTTTAGTAGAATAAGCAGTTAATAAAAATTCTAAGTTTTCATTTTAGAAATGAAACTATTAACCCTTCAAAACACTTCACAAATCTTTATACTGCAGGTAAAACTATGACCCACTCATATCAGGGAATTTATCTGCAGTAATTAGTTACTATTAATAATAATTATGTATAAGAACACAAAGTATATTGTATTACAGACAACCATAATATTGTATTATTAGAAAAATTCTGAGATATTATCCTTTGAATAAGATGCAATTGTAGTACAGCCAGATTCAAGTGGCACAGAGCCATATTTTTTTTGGACCTTGATGAAATTTCACTTGACTAATTACTCTTATATTTCTTACACTGATATGAAGATTCCCTGTTATACTTCTATTTTTGGTGTCATCTTGGTGTACATTCACAAGGATGTTGGATTTTTTTTTTCTTCAGCCATAGCTGAATTTTAATAATGAATAGAGAGCTAACATATCGTCTATAAAATCTGAGTGCTCTTGGGTCTTTGGATAAGAATTGTTATATGCAAGACTGTCAGCTAAATGAAACACCTCTCACTGTGCTCTCCAGCTCAGCATTTTTTCTTTCAAATATCATGTCTCACTACTTTTGCCTTATCTGCCATCACAGATAGCTGATCGGAAAACCGTTGTATAAATTAGAAATTAAACCCTTGCCTGGTGGTGGAGGTTAATGGGGCACAAAATACAGATCATATTGATGGAGGGAATTAAGAAGTACCATGTGCACTATTTTAATATATCCCTTTTTATTACATTTTAGAAATCCTTCATTATAAAATAGTCAATGTTGCAATGTTGCTGAGCTCATCAAAATGTAGGAAAAGGGATGTTGATTTCTGTTTGTATTTGATAAGTCATCTCTGAGAAATGTAAATTATTAATTGTTTAGAGAGTAAAGGTTTGTAGTGTTTACATTTGAGTGGGGTTTTTTTTCACAGTGCCTCCAACTAAGTATTTAAAATTAAACTTGTATAATGTTTTTTTAATGTTTTTTAATGTATAGTATCTTTATAAAATATAGCACAGTTAGAAACAAAATCTAAAAGGGCGCCTCAAGAGCATTTGTTAAGAGTGATCCTCATTGAGACTTCCTCTGAATACTCCTACTGAGATTAGAGC
Organism: Acanthiza pusilla; assembly: GCA_036630365.1. Lineage (NCBI taxonomy): Eukaryota > Metazoa > Chordata > Aves > Passeriformes > Acanthizidae > Acanthiza > Acanthiza pusilla. Next base: position 44,458,811 of record JAXCHO010000079.1, read on the forward strand.
ATGAACTCCAAAAATGAAAATGTTGCTCAGTATGTGTTTCAATTGTGGGACAGCATGGGAGGGGTGGATGCTAATAGTAGACTGTGGTAACGTCATTAGGTCGTTGGTAGCTATTTTGATCCTGGTATTTGCCACTGTAACTCTTTAATTATGCTTATGTATTTACATGGGGTGACGTACACATTCAATTCACAAAACATTTTTCCTCTTAGTAAAGAATTTCAAGATCTATTTAGGTGAGAGATTATGCATAAGCAGACCAATCTCTATCTTCAGCAGTGATAGAGTTGTTCACTGACACATAAGTATTTCTGGAAGCACATGCCATGCTCTGATATCTAACATTTTATTCCCATTTGTAAGTTGAAGACAGAAATTCCTTAGTTTATTTTGTATTCCTTCTCTTGTCCCTATTTTATGTCTTTTTTACCCCCTTCATTATTTTAAAGACATCTTAGAGAGCTTCTGGTCCTTCAGTGAAATATTCCAGTCTTGGAAATTTGACCTTTTATGTGAACATTGTAGAAAAGGAGTAGATTCATAGCTTTTAAGTGCAGAAAGGACCATTCGATCATCAAACCTGACCTGTATAACACAGGCAAAAGAATTTCCCCTCTATTGAGTCCAATAATTTGTCTGCAAACCATCCAGTAACAGGATGTTATATTTTAAGAGTAGTTTAAAATTGTACAGGTCTCATTTTTATTTTTCAACAGTGGTTTCAGTATATAATTCAAGTAATACTTATAGAATATCGCTATGAATAGTTCTAGGACTTTATATAGATCTTTGGCTAAGCCTTAATTTAGTTTATTAATCCATTGGTGAAACATATGTTGCTTTGTATTTGAGTGGTTACAAATCTGTGTCCTAAAGTTCTCCAAATCAGGGACTGTGCTGCCATTATACCAAATTATTTCATCTTCCTCACAGGCATCCACTTGCACCCACATAAATTACTAAGCTTAAATTCAAGACTTGTTAGTTGTGAACACTGCATAGTGTCTGCCAGATTCAGCTTTCGCAATCCTATACAGCACAGAAGAAAAGCAAGGGCACAGTGAAATTGCCAGTTCACATCTACTTACATCACATATAATAGCATTTATCTGAGCTTTATTTAGCTCTGGCTCCTCAGCTGCCCACAAGTTGATGGGGAAAACTTACATTATGCAAGAACAGAGAGGCATGCTGTGGAAACAGGCTCAGTATAAAAGACCAGCAATGAGAATCATGTTCAAATTACGCAGCAGTTTTGTTTTAAAAAGTGTGAATGCACACCAAGTGCTCTGTTGAGTTACTGTGCAAAATGGGTTCTCTGAGAACAGGAACAAATGGCTGTCACAGAAGTTTTGGGCTAAGTCAAACCCAACTCAAGCATCTTAACCAGTAAAAAAATTGTGAAGGAATAGTGCAATTCCTCATCACAGCTACTGTTGAGTGGAAGAAGGCTTTCATTTTCACTGAAATGAGTAACACTCACACTTACCTACTGGTAAATGACTGCTACAGAGAGCAGTATGTGGAGGTAGAGAGCCACTAATTTTTAGCAACTCACCACAGTTAGAAATCAATAGCTGCAACCACATTGAATACAATGTAAGAGATGTAACAGATATGAGAAAGACACAAATCAGACTCCTCAAAGCTGACCTATAGTTAACTACTGCTAACACTGTGGTTGTCTGAATGTGACACAAGCCAGGGAAAGTCATCCCTGGACACACTTGCAGCCTTAAGTAAGGAAGCCACAATTTATAGTTTTGTCAGAGTTGACTAAGAGACTTGCTATTTGTCAAGAAATAGCACATGCTGTGCGATTAAGCTTCTGGAGGATGACTGGACATTGCCTGGAAGTTAACCAGCGTGTCAGGGATGTTCAAGTTCATTGGAGTCTCCAAAGAAAGGGAAGTGTGAATGTGTTATAGAGGTCATTGTCAAGAGCTAACTTCCTGAGGGATTGGAGGGACCTCCATGGTTTTAATGAAATAACCATCCTGCGTTGCCAAGGTACGTGTCAGTGATGTTGGCATGTCACATCACAGGCTCACTGAGCAGGGAGGCAGGACAGGGACCAGGGTCATAAAGAATCTGTTAATACTGCCTTTTGTAAGCAGGCATGGAGAGGCCTGCTTATACACACAGTCAAAGGGGAGACATGGGAGTGTAGTTAAACCCTCCCAAGCCTGAGCTTGTGCATCCTATCTTTCGTCCTGTTGGATTTTGCGTGGCTGAGCTGGCTTGGAGCGCAGGGAGGGACAGCCCCAGAGGCAGAGCTTGCTTACCCCTGCCATTTAGAGGTAAATACCATCTGGACATGTATAGCAAACACCATCTAATCATGCTCATTGTGGCCTTTGAAGCCACTGACAAGATATTTTAGAAGCCAAACTGAATCCAGACATGAAAAGAGAACATTTTTGAAAACTGCCTGATCAAAAGATCATCTGAAAACTCTTCCACAGCATCTGCAAACCACAAAAACCTCTGGGAGATGAAGAAACTATTAATCAGGAAAAAGAAACAGAAGGTGGCAAAATCCTCTCACTGTGATTTGCTGGTTAGGTCACCACTGGGAGAAAATTCTGCCATCTGAAGTTTACAAACAAGGGAAAAACAAAACATAGGTATTTTAACTCAGCAGGGTAATACTCAAAGTTATGAAAAATATACATAGCATGAGACTACATGTTCTGTACTTCTTTGTCCACAAATGCTTTTTCAGATCATAAGTAGAAAGAGTTGAGTGGAGAGAAGAATCCACATGGACAGCAAGAAATTAATATTTGAGTGGATTTTATATTTCCTTGAACTTCATTAGTTTTCCTGGTGTCACTTGTTTACCAAGTATCCAAAGTAAAAGATAGTCTACAGTGCTTCAAGTTTGTTTCTGAACCACAAATGTCTAGAGATGTATTTAGAGAAAAATATTATAAAGGCTACTGAAATAGAAGGGTGACTCTTACACATTATTTATGTTTTAAAATAACTGAACAGATAAGCAAGATACGAAAATTAGAGAGAAAGGAATCAAGGAGTCTTTGAAAAAAATTATTTTGAGAAAGTGTGTTTGTGGACACAGCCCAAAGTATTTATTCTAAAAATAAATACAGAAACAAAACAGAAGTTTGAATAATAGCTATGCTATTAATATTTAGTGAATAGTAAACATTAAATGTTTATGAAAAATGAACAGGAAATGAATGCAGAAAATACTTTCCAGGATATAAATATTTGTGACTTATATCTGCTGCCTCTCACAGAGACACTGCTTCTACAAGAGTTATAAACTCCTCAACAGGGTTGAGAGTATCTGGGAGACAAAGTCTGGGAGCCATGGCCTTATGGAGGGGCAAGGTGTAGCAGAACACGTAGTCACTGATGCCTTGCCTAGGTGAGAAAAAACAATTCCCCGGTTAGTCCTCTGTGTAGCATTTACAGGAACTCAATGGGGACAAGAGAAGATGCCTCACATGGAGCAGGTAGTTGGATCTTAGAATGACAGAAAATCCTGAGTTAGAAGAGACCCATCAGGATCATCAACTCCAGGTCCCAGCCCTGCACAGGACATGTCAAGAATCATGCCATGTGTCTGAGAGCATTGCCCAAATCCTTCTTGAACCCTTGGTGCTGTGACCACTTCCCTGGGGAGCCTGTCCCAGTACCCAGTCACCCCCTAGGTGAAGATCCTTTTCCTAATATCCAAATTAAACCTTCCCTGACTCAACTGCTTACCTTTCAGGTGGGTCCTGTCACTGGTCACAAGAGAGAAGAGCTCAGTGCCTACCCCTCCACTTCCCCTCATGAGCAAGCTGCAGACTTGCAATGAGGTATGAATTTGGCCTGGGAATTTTATTATGTGGTTGTTTGTACCCAAAGAAAAGATGGAAAATTCTTTGCCTGAGCAGAGGAATGTAGAATGGCAGTTTTTACTAGGCATTGTCAACTAACTCAAGGTAGAGGATCTGAAACCAGGATTCTAATTGCCATCCATCCTAAGTTCATGTGCAGGGAGTCAGGTTTTAATACACAGCATGCAGGGGTATAACCCTTTTTGTGCTTCCCTGGGCACTGTGAACGTTCAAGAGAAAAGAGACAATTAAGAAATGTTGCAAAGTTACACAGAAATTTAGAAGTTTTGAGTCTGAGATACACAAGGTCAAACGAGAAGATAAGGCACAATGACAATCAGCAGAATACAAAGGGGTGATTAACACGGAGAATGGATCAACTGAGATGGCACCAGAAACCACAGCTGTGATCATTCCAAAAAGTGTTAGACAAGCACTTTGAAGCACTGAAAACATTAGCGATGTGTTACTGGGAACGACTGCAGTGCCCTCCTTCTGTCCCAAAGCATTACTGTAAAGACTTGTAGTTCAATGCTGAAATAAAAGGGAAAAAATGCTCACAATGTTTTGTTGTTAACAACACAGACTAGAATGATGCTGTGGCATTCATTAAAGCTTTCTTTACAAATACTCCAGAAAACTGAGTTTGTACCACACGTGCATAAAAATGTTACAGCAAAGTCATAGAAACACAGAATCTTGGTGTGGCTTGGGTTAAAAGGGATATTAAAGATGATCGAGGTCCAAACCCTCACACCCCTCCTCCACAGGCAGGGGCACCTTCCACTAGACCTAACCCTATCCAACCTGGCCTTGAACACTTCCAGGGATGAGGCATCCACAGCTTCTCTGGGCAACCTGAGATAGTGCCTCACCACCCTCACAGGGAAGAGTTCAGTCTAAATCTACTCTCTTTCAGTTTACAACCATGACCCCTTGTCCTGTCACTATGGTACTCTCTGTTTTTCTTTTAAAATCCTTTTAAGTATTGGAAGGCAGTTCTAATGTGTCCCTGCAGCCTTCACTTCTACAGGCTGAACATCCCTAAATCTCTCAGCTTTTCTTCATAGGAGAGGTGCTCCAGCCAGCCCGCAACATTTTTATGCTGATTACCCAAGACCTGGCTAAAGTCAATGCCTGCACTTACAAGACACACTTAAGGTATTTTCCTTATCTATCATAAAATAAACTTCCTTAACACCATGCAGTGTGCCAAAGGAGACTTGGTTCGTGATGAAAAAGATCTAGTAAAATTTTTTGAGCTGTACAGGAACCCTCCAGTTTCAAAGCAAATTGCAACTGAAAGCACATCTCCAAAAAAGATTCCTTCATCTAAAAAAATGAGTTATATTTGTAACATATCCCAAGACAACTCCAGTGATTCTCTAGAGTAACCATTTCTGTTCCACACCTTGCAGCTCTTCCTGGACAATCAGGTAGTTTATGAATACTAAGTACCATCAGAGAAGCAGTAGAAAGTACAATAAAACACTCATCAAATTGAACAAATAAGCTAAAATCAATTTGAGGGTAAAAGATATCGAAGTCATGAGGCAATTGCGACCTTTTACTTAAATCACCTCTGTTCAGGTAAAATGAGCACTCTGTTGATTTTACAGACTTTACTTTCATCCCCTCTTCAGAGCAGCAGGGAAATCTGTCTTCTGACACATGCTTTACCATACATACATTCAATGGTTTTATTGCAAATGAAGTTTGTTGTATGTAACCCAAATTTGACTCCATACATTTATTTTTCATTAATTCCACTGTACCTAGTTTTAACAGATGAAGAACTCATACTTTTTTCTTTTTTTTTTTTTTATTGCTTTCCAAATCATTATTCAGCTCATAGTGATGAAAGACCAAAAACTGGACTTTTCCTCAAATACATCATGAGTCATTGGCCCATGCAGATGTGAGCAAAAGCATCTTAACCTCTCTGTTTTCATGCACAGAAATGTACTGTTTTGCTGACACTAAAATGGGAACTACAATCAAAATGTACATAATCTCTTACAGTGCAGTAGGGACCATGTTTGTTACTAAAAACAAATAGCAAATACTTCCGGTCGGATTTGTCACTACACGGGAAGTTTGGACTGCTGTATGATTTGCACTATATATATTCTCCATGAATACTGGCCTTGCCAAACCATGTGCACTCCTGCCAACACAGTGGGAAACACAGAAGTCCATTCCTTCTTATTCTCACAAATCCCACTTAACTGACATGCCAACATATGCAACATGGTTGATGCTGTTCAAATTCAATCAACCACTGCAGCAAAACCCCCTGGAACAGCGTACTTTATTATAAAAGAACCATTGTCATACCTTATACCGAAATTATTCTTTGTACAGCTCATCCCAGATCCAGTTGCTCATAGTCCAGATCTACCAAGTCATGGCTCAAATTCCTGACACTGCTCCATGCTGGGCTGCCCTCTGGCTGTGCTTTGGAAGGAGCCCATTCTTTCTGCAGGACGGGAAACTTCTTGTGTATGGTACAATTGCTCCTACTCAAACTCTACCAGAAGCAGAATTAGTAGCATTTTCCAATTTCTTTTCTCATTATACCACATAGAATTATCTTAAGAATGTGAATACTTTATCAAAATTTAATTAGACTTGCTGTAGTCCCATAAAAGCTAATCAGAATAAATACAAGACAATACTATGACAATTAAAAAAACAAAGCCTGCTTCTCTAAAAATAGATCAGAAGTGCAAAGCTTTGGTGGCTAATGAATTTTCAGTTAGAGAAAAAATAATTGGAACTTATTTGAATGGAACAAAAAACAGTCTTTGAACCTAAAAACAAAATTCCTATCCAGAATCAAGATGTTCAGCTTCATGTGTGAATGAGATATAAATTTATGCCATTTAGAATTTTACAGTTTGATTAAGATGTATGTACTAAAACATTTTCATTTTGATAGAGTAATTTGACAATAGACTAATATTAGCATTATTTTTCACCCAATGCAGTTGTAGCTTGAAGAAATTCTATTTTCTCAGACACTGCCATTTTCAGGTACTGTTATGTACTCTACTTGATATTAAAGACAGTATTCTAGAAATATCCAGCTGACACACAGAAAAACAAAAAAATAGGGGTCATTTGAAAAAAGACCACTTCCCAGTTGGAGTTCTTATAAATCCCTTGTGAAATGAGATTTATATTGTCTTGCCTGATACTAATAAGACATAATGAGTAGAATTTCTGAAAGAGCTATTGTAGTCTATCTGCCAAGTGGAAAACTGTACGTCCAAACCACTAATTAGACAGTTATCATAACTTACACAAATTGTGAATCTAAACTAAAGGAATCCACTGGGGCTAGTAGACTGCTTCTGGTCTCCTGTTCACATAAATTTAAACCTAATGGCTTTGCTAACAGAACTCATTTGCTGAAATACAGGTCTACTCCACATGTGCAATCTTAACTTCAGAAGGTATTCCAAAAGCAAGAGTGAAATGCTGGGAGGGAAATTCTGTTCATAGCAACTGGGATCAATTAACTAGCTTTGTTCTTGCCAAATCAGTATGATATGCCTTTACCCGTGAAATGTATTTTTCAGTAATGTTTTGCAAATAAAAATTTATTAGAATGAGACTTCCTTAAGGAAGTTTCTGTTTATTGAGGTAATAGATGTACTTAGGAATATATCTCTCTCTGTTCATGTGTGTTTACATATATACATATTTATATATATGGGTGTATATATGCATGCATACAAACATATAGTTGCACTTCTTGAATATGTGTATGCATGCACAGACACACAAATGCAGAGAGAATGACAGAGAAAAGTGCAGACTTCAAGTGACTTTTCTTGGAAAAGTAATGATGGGAAACCAACTTAACTCTTACTAGAAAGAGAGTTGTCTAGACCTTTCCTTTATAATTAGCTCCCTGAAGAAGACCACAGGTTTTTTAAATCCATAAAAGTTACATTTTTATAAGAAAGAAAAATAGGATTTGTGAATTTTTTTTGACCAGAAGAACATTTGAAAATTCTCTTTATCCAAGGTGCACAGGAAAACCAAGAAGTATTTTTCCCCATGCACCCTTGCAAGTAGAACTTTGCTTTCATATGATGTTGCAATTAACTCAGTGATCTTTGAAATGCAGGAAACTTTACATGCTGTCTTATCCCCAGGGAGGTTCTCATTTGTTTTCATGTAAACCTTGGCTGCTCAGTCCTTGTTTTTCAAGGCATCTTCAGCATCTCTGAGCTTCATTCCCCAAGTCCCACATTTAAAAGCTTTTGCCTGTCACCCCCTGAAATCTCTGATACTTTCTGCCTTTTTCCTCAGGTAATTCCATCTCACCTAATCTTGAAAGAGAAAAATATATGACCAGGAAAAATGATGACACACATCTCATCCATCATAAAGACTAAAAATACATGAAAGACTGAGGTTTGGATGAGAGAGTTTGGGAAAGAGAGGAAAGAGCATTAAGTCTAGAAAGTTCAGAAGCACAGCCAATCAAGTTCTGAAATAAATCATTGTATCCACCCAAAAGAAGATATTCTCTCTTGCACAGTAACAAATGCAAATCTCCTTCCAGACAGTTGTGTTTTTTTTCTGAAGACAGTTAAATGGAGTTATTCTGGGCACCGAGTTTAGCTTAAATTAGATAATGTGGTGAATAGACTTCACAATAAACCTTCTGTAATCAGTGATCTGTCTGTGTGTCTATTTATTCCTCGCGAGGAACTGCTACTGCTGTTACATATAATTCTGGAGCTTACTTCAGCAGAATACGGATCACAGATTGGTCCAGGAGTCATGGACCTTATGGATTTTACCACTCTTGTATTTTTAAGCAATCAGAACCATGCTGCCAGATTTTCACTGAGTGACACTAGGACATTTGTAAGGAATAATAATTTTAAACTTACTTTCATCGAAGTCAGCTTTTTTTTTTTTTTTAAACTTCCCTTTTTTTCTGAAATACAAAAGCTGTGTATATACTGTCCAGAGAAGCTGAGGATGCCCCATACATTGAAGTGTTAAAGGCCAGGTTGGATGGGACTTTGAACAGCCACGTCTAGCAGAAGGTGTCCCTGCCAGTGGCAGGGGTATTGGAACTAGGTGATCTTTAAGGCCCTTTCCAACACAGCTCATTCTATGTTTCTATGATGCTACCATCAAAATGCTACAGAATTTAACAGATGATGACCTCTTTCTCCTGACCCAAATAATTGGTAATTTGTTGGAAGACGAAGAACTGCAATTGATTATGCTGGTGTTCTGAAAAAGCACTAATATTCCCAGTTTCTCTTCCCAATATCAAAGTCTAATCTGAAATTTTATGATAGGAAAAAACCCAAACCACAAAAGCAACCATGATTCAAATCCCTTTATTCCCCACAAGACAAAAAAGAAGCACAAGGCATGTGGGAGTAATGAATTAAAAATCACAGTGACAGTATTAAAACTCAGAAGTTGCTGCAGATGCATTGCTATAATTTTTCTTCTGTCTCAAGATTCATTGTTAGATACAATCATAACCTCATCGACTAAGGGATTGCTGTTTGGCATACACCATGTTAATAAAGAATAAGGATGGAGAACTGGCTAACCTCCAAAAATTACAACTTTATTTTCACTGAACAATTATTCCAAATGTTAGTTGCTTACCAGAATACATGAGCTTTTTAAATCTATGAATGATGATTGGCAATCTAGTTCTTTCAATACATTTGATTTCTCTTTTACTTTGCCAGGCCACCCATACATTAGGGCTAGGCTTTCCTGAGTTACTCTTGTCCTCATGATTGGCAATGACAAACCATAAAAACAGTATTCATTTTGTCTTTAGTTTAGACATGGGAGTAAGGTTTAAAAAGTGTGGGTTCAGTGTTTGACACAGAAAGTCAATCCAGGTCTCGAGTCACAGACACGTGGAAAGTCACAGTGCCATAATGAGTTACCCAATATAGCTGAACTGCAGCAGCGTTTATCTTCAATCTCTTAGCCTGTGACAAGTGCGAAGTGATTTACATTTCTTTGGTCCTCAACGAAATATGTGATGAAAGAGGATGAGGATTATTTGAATTACTTCACATTTGCCACAAACCAAGGGAACACAAAGGGACAGTTAAAGCAAGTTGGTTGCTCTTCAGCAGCTTGTTATCTCTGTGGGAACTTGTCCGTGTGCCTAAGCCCATAACTCTACTTCTTGAAAAGAGATAACACTGCTTCTTTCTCTTGCCTTTTTATCTTAGATGATTGTAAATCATCAGGTCTGAGGTCTCATAATAAGACACTTTTTTGTTGAAACTTCTTCTCCTATATTAATAAAGGAAGTTCAATAAATAATATCACTTTTCTTGGCTCATTCACACAGATAAAAATATGGCACTGTTGCCAGCTAAAGATGTTTCCATTTGCAAATATCATCACATGATAATTCACACACTAAACATGGGATACATCATCTACAGCATTTGAATCACAGCCTGATCATTCAATATTATTAATTTTTTAAAAAAATCTCTAACTTCTTAAGCATTAGAAATTAAAAGACAGAAATGGACAACTTCCACCCTAAAATTATCTAGCAACCCAAAGGCAGAATATGAACTATGTAAAATTTTCAGCCCATTTCTTTGCATAGCAGATAATGCTGTTCTGTTAAGCATGTGAAAACAGAGCTATAGCAATTTTTGTGACAGGAACCTATTTGTTCTCTGAATACTTTAAAAAACAAAACAATTTAACATTTTACAATAACAAATTAAAATTTCACAACTTGCTTATTCACTTCTGAAATATATCAAAAGCATATTGGAAGCATAGGTGTATTTTCCTTACACTGTGGTAATAAACCATTCTGAATAGAGCAATTTTTTCAGATTGAAGTGTGTCAAAGGAAAATACCATCAGGAAAAATGACAACTCAAGAGCAGAACCTTTCTGCAGTGGCCTCTTATGCCAGTCCAAAATAGTAAAAGACCATACAGGAAGTTTTCCCCATAACATGTGTTATTCTTGGTAGAAAAACACCTTCCTGGCCTTGGCATCAAAATCCCGCAGCAGTAAGGCTTAACTCATGTGGGGCCAGAGAGTCCTGGCCACAAGATTAGCATGTTTTGGGAAGTGAGGTGAAAGGAAACATGGATGTTGGAAACCTGTCAGAGCAATTTCAGAGCCAAAGAACCATTTGACCTGAGAATAAATTTGCTTCACAGTCACTTCAGGATGTATACTTGGAAGGTACAAGTGCGGTTCACCTACTTTTGTTTTCACATCATGTTAACAAGAGCGCCCAGTAATTTCCATCATGAAACCTTGCATTTAATTATTTTCAGTTTTGACAAAGCTAGTATTTTAGAGGAAACTTCCACAAGTCTGCAAGAGGTTGCATCTTTTCTATGAAGGATTCAGTCACACCAAAATTTTCAAATTATTAAAACAAAAAGAAAACCTATAGCAAGAATGTCTGAAAATAACACTATGTGACTATGTTTAAATTCTTATCTTCCCTATCTTTGAGAAGGTCTTGCCTTAAGCATTTGAAATGGGTTGAAATAAATTGGAATATGACCTTTGTGTTTGGTGCAGAAACAGCTGAGGCAACAAAACCAGCAAACCTACACACAGGAGAAATCTGACTGAAACAGAAAGAGACAAGGGGCTCTATGGTCAGAATTAAAATTGGGAGAAGATAAAGTGGAATTAGCAAGATCTGAAAGGTGCCACTTGAATCTTGAAAAAGATAAGAAAGTTGGAGGGGTGACAAGGAGAATGGTTTGAACTCTGTATTTGGCTTCACAATTTTTTTGCAGTGAAACCCAGTGGCAAAATGTATACATATTCATTTATCTCACCCACATAAAGCATAAAACCTTGTGATTACAGATAGTTAATAAGTGGTTACCTGTGCTGGTAAACATGTCTGAACAAAGAATCTACAGTTTAAACTTGTCAGGGGCCGAGAGAGTGGTAATGTAATAGAGTTGTTATTTTAATCAGTCTCACTTCCAAATGTTCATATTAGACATACAAAAATCTTTTTAAATTGTGTACTCTCAAAATTAGGAAATAGGAGACATTCTTTTTTCATTTGAAATATGATGTAGTCTTTAAATATATGCTAATTTTGCTTCTGCCAGAGGGTATATCACCCCAAGATGGTTATTTATCTTTATGCAAATAAACTCAACCTTCATAATTCCTTAATTGTCAGAGGCTTTTTTAACAATCCAGTTTTAACATAGACATACATTCAGTAAACAAACAATGCCAAAACAACCATTATCTTAATCTCTTATTAATTTGTTTCCATTTACTACTTCTCGTTGGTTGACACTGCTTGGTGGAAGGTCTGGAAAGCCACAGTTAGGAAGGAGTGATTATTTGATCTTCCCTCAAGTGCAAACAGTTGCAGTGATTTTCAAACAGGAATTCAAGAGCAAGCTGCCCTGTCTGCTGCCTCAGCTTCTGGTGGTGAACTCTCCTGTCCTTATACTCAGCAGAGTGAAGAAAGCGCTTTTTGGTTTTCACACAACCCTACGTTAAACACAATATGAAGAATTCAGTAAATTTGTGAGGGCGAGACAAGTCTCAGTGAAGTACCATCATGGCTGAGCCAGGTCTCCCAGTACTGAGAGATAAGGGAAAAGGTACTACCAGGCTGAAATGGGTGCTCGTTTCACTCACGTTTGTCTCCTGTTTCTGAAAGGGATGAATCAGCCTTGGGATGACTCAATGATAAATCACCTTAGAGGTGATGAGCCCCATGTTAATTTTGCAGACAAAGGGCTCGAACTTTGGGCTGATGAAAAACAATGCAAATCCTTTCACAAATATTAGGTGAGGCATTTTAACTTAAATATTTTTAACATACTTAGGTCCACGTTCACCATGAGTATAGAGCATGTGAAGCGTTAGTAGCTGTAATTTATGATAGGCATTGTTTCAGTAAACATTTAACATTTGACTGAGTTTAGATCTCATTCATAGTCTACTACACAGACATAATCAAAGTACTAAAAGCATATAAATTTAAAACCAGAAATCATGTACTTTCGAAAATTTATTCTTGAGTCAAATTTCTCATTCAACCAAAATTCTTCTCTGTAACAGCAAATCTTGTATCTGTGCTTTTCCAAGTTTGTTCTTTGCTGTCACCTTTTTATGAGGAAATATTGGCTACCAAATATCACCACAGGCAATGTTAATACTTTAATTAAAATGTGTATTTTTTAAGCATAATTTCCCAGATATTCATCACTGAGAATGGGAGAAAACACACAGAAATATTAAAACCTATCCTCTCCAAAACTCTGCTTTTTCCACAGAGAAAACATTCTAACTATTCTCACTATTGGGTGGGTCCCAATCATTTTTTTCTTTTAAATCCTGCATAATTTTGGCTCTTCATTCAATTTTCACAACTTTTGCTGGAACTATTTAAGTAACAGTATTTTTAATTTGTCCTATATTTCTACATACCTCTCTGCAGCTCTCTAATGAAGTCTGGGCAAGCCTCTCTCTTTCAACAATTTGGCCAAAAAAGGTAATTAGGATTGCTGTTCTTGCCAGCTCTTCAGGGGGAATATCAAAGAAAATAAGCAAGAATGGAAAAGTAAATATTTTTTCTAGCTGGAAAGAACTCCACTATACCACCTGCGTGATAATTAATCTTTTTCCAAATTCCATACCACCGGATTCAAGATTTTGATATTATTCAGTGTCAATTGGAGACAAGGGCATTTTTGCATCACTCATAAATAACTAATCTCAGTCTTCTGAGAAGCAGTCAGAATATTAAGCTCAGAAGCTTCATCTTGATTTATTTGAAATCTGTCCATCTGCTGTAGTATATTGGAAAATCATGTGGGCTCAAATTTTATCTTCTTAATCAGTTGTCTCTACAAGGTTATTTCCTGAGTAGATATCAGCTCATTCTTTGATACTTTGTATAGGTGTAGGTTAATTTCAGTATTTAATTACAATTCTACATTTACCTGCTCTTCTAACTTGTTTGTAGCCTCCCAAGCCCTTTCCTTTGGCAGTTGCTTTACTCTCTTTCTTTTGTTTTACACATTTATTTGGCTCCGAAGTTCATTCACTTCTCATAACATCGCAAAAAAATGTTGGTTCCTCTTTTGCACTGAGGACATTCTCATTCTCCTTATATTCTTAATTATCTACCATCTTAATCAGAAATTCTTTACCGATGTGTTTCAGCTCATATTTTAGACCAAGACTTTATACATGTTATTTTTTTTTTTGCTTCTCCTCTACCTCTGTGGCTGGTCACACTACAGCCATTGCATAAATATAGAATCCCCTTGAGTAGGGACATTCTCTTTTCAGCAAGCCTTACCAGATTTTGTCACTTTGACCTCTTTATTGGGAGAAAAAAGGGACTCAACTGCAAATGAGAACCACTGTGTCTTCTTATTTGTTTTAAGGACAAAAAGAATTGTGTAATGAAGTTCCTACATACTCCCCAGATAGCATCTGGCTTCTACAATGTTTTATGTTTCTCAGGCTTATGAGGTGATACTTGGTTTATAATTCAAGTTCTGGCACTAAGTGCGCTGAAATCATACACATTTTAAATGAAACATCTATGATATGCAGCAATACATAGGCTGTTACACAATCAAAAAAATTATTCAGAATAACTTATAATTATCTCTTGTTTCTGTATATGTTAAAAAAAATAAAAGGTATATCCTCCTCTAAAGAATATATTATATTCTTCATTCTTACACAAAGTGAAATCAAAGCCTCTGCCTTTAGTCATACCAGCTTCATAGCATTTTATAAAACTTCATTGTAGGGGTGAAAGAGAGGTATTTCTCTGTGGGAAGTTAACGAAGGTTTGGTTGCAGTTCAAAAGAAGGTTCTAGGGTCAGTAAGTCCCCACATACCTCACCACCATATTCCATCTTCTCTTGGACCAGAAGGAAAATTCTCCAAAACCAGATTCAGATAATTATTCTGCAGTATTCAAATGACAACAAAACTTTTATTTCGGGGGGGGGGGGGGGGGGGTGTGTCCCTAAAACTCAAGGTTCAGGATTGGTATAATCCTTAAAATGGAAGTCTGTATGCTGCAGGAACTGAGGATATAAAAACAGAACTCTGTGTTCAAATCCCAATACTAAACTTCTGAACAATGTTCAGTATCAAATAAATCTCTCTCCCTGCCTCTCTCATGGGTATGAACTCCTAACAAAGGTAGATGAGAGTCCCAACATGGTATAATTCATCACCCTAAATTCAAAACCAAATGTTATCCTGTAGCAATGATACAGCAGAAAATTAGTAGGACATGAAACCTTCAGCTTGTAAGAATAGTCAGAATAGTTTTAAAAGTTGAAACATATTTCCTGAGTAACAAAGTATCAGGAGAATGTTAAGTCTTCACTTTTTAATCTGGCTTCCTACCAGACTAACGAAGAATATTGTTGGGCCCAGGTATTATTTTTATGTCATTCAACAGTGTCACTCAAATTAGTCTAAAAGATCTTGTAGTGGCAGATGATTCATCTGTTGGCAAAACTTCCATTACTCAAGCACAAAAGTAAGGATTTTCTCCTTCGAACACTGGGGTTGATCAAAGGATAAATCAGAAATTATGAAGCAAATCCTACATACTCAAAATTTCTCTCTTATGTCAAATCTAAGGAAAAGAAATCTCTAAAATAAATGCATTGCAACATGACTATGTGTAAATACAATTAAATAAACCTTACTATTCATAAGTGGAGGATAAAAATAAAAATATTAGAATAGACAAGAGCAATGTATTTTTTATTATAAAGGATATGGTCACACATGATTGGAACAGCTCATAAAACCCTACAAAGCAAGGCCTCAAAACATCTGTGAAGGCATCTGTATTTATATTCTACTGTTGACCATGAAGGGTAATTATTACGTTGTAAATCCAATTACCCACGATATAAGCAGAAA
The DNA here is from genome assembly GCA_036630365.1 of Acanthiza pusilla. Classification (NCBI taxonomy): domain Eukaryota; kingdom Metazoa; phylum Chordata; class Aves; order Passeriformes; family Acanthizidae; genus Acanthiza; species Acanthiza pusilla. Next base: position 44,474,614 of record JAXCHO010000079.1, read on the forward strand.
AATGCTTGCAAAATGCTTGTTAGATTATATGATTAAAAACTAATCACTATAAGCACAGAATCCCAACAGTACCCAGAGGATGAGAATGCCCGGTAAATCAGTGCGAAGGGGGCACCAAGAGCCACATCCCTGAGGCCTTCAAAGGAGAATGGTGGGATGTTTGTCCCTGGTGAGAAGCCCACCAAGGACACTCGTTCATGCTCACTTTTGGTGGACCTTGGAATATGGAGTCACAACAGCCTCACTTTCATTGAGCTAATTAATGGATTCAGCAGCCTCTAACATTTAAAAATAAAGTATTCCTAAATCTGTACGGCTTGAAATTGTGATCCATTAGCACACATTCAATCAGAATTGTGTGTCCAATTTTATTGTAACAAACCCCACTCTCCTTCTCCACCCACATAATGTAATTAGGGAAATTCCATGGAAATTTTCTCAGCAACGATATCACACATCTTATATCAGAACAAGGTAACTTATCTTGCATAATTGTCTTTAAAAGGATGTAAAGCTTTAATATTAAATAGACATTTTGGACCAGGATCAGGTGTTAGTGTTTCTATCATAAGAAAAGTGCATTGTGTTGCCAGTGACCCAAAAAGATTACTGAAAGGAGAAAGAGTGCCCGAAAATAAAAAACCTTAATATTTAATTTTATTTATTTTATCTTTGTTGCTATGATAATCTGTGAAGTGTTAGTCATTCCTTTCAGCCTGATACAAATGATCTGATGTATTACTTTGCTCATGCCCTAAATAATACTTCTTCCTCAGAAAGTGCTCCTACGTACACACTGAATAACTCTGATTTCTTATTTTTATCAAATTCCTGAGGCTTAAATCAGGGTTTCAAAGTTTCACCTGAAGATTATAACACATTTTCTGTCTTATGACACTTTCAGCATGGAAGTGGGAAAATCCCTAATCATAGACATTAGACAGCTCCACAGTTTCTTACCAAATTAGGATTGATACAGTGCTAGATGGATGCAAATCGTGGTCTAATTTTTTAAGTTTATGTTGTACTGTGTTCAACCTCAGATCCAGGCAAAGAAAATGTCCTGTTACGCAAAAGGAACTTCCAGAAGGTTATAACCCATACCTCATCACACAGCCTGGAGAGGGATGAGCCACCAGCTTCTTCTGGCCATGTATTTTCCAAGACAGAGCATTCTTCAGCTCCTTGGACAACGTAAAAGCTGTGAATTTGTTTCCAGAGCTTCACTGATATAGGAGTGACCTCCTAATCTAAGGCTCTGGAAAAAGAAATGAGTAAGTATAGATTCTGCCGTGAATTTTGATTATCTCCTTGAATATTTTCAGATTCAGTATTTTGAAAGGTACTGGAAAATAAATCGCAAAAATCTAACAATCCAACATTAAGCTGGATTGAGCTGAAAATACTGAGCTGAAATTACAAGAAATTCTCTTTGATATGCAGCTTTTACTTTGTAAGAGCATGGAAATTTAATAAGATATCCAATAAAGTATGAAATACATTTTTGAGGCCAAGCTACAGTTGTGGTGGGAACCATCATTATGAATTTCCTCATTTTGGTGAAAGAAGAACCTATATGAGAATGTAACACCCACATTTTTAAAGTTTCAACTCACAAAAAAATTGAAAGGCAAAAAACATTACTAATGCTTGATTTCTTAATTATAGCCACACAAAAGAGGTTTCCAAAAGATCTTTGAACGTAACTTTTCAAAGTAATGAATTGTCCTTGATCAACAAGAGAAAACGCATCAAATTTAATGAGCAGTGTTTGAGTTTATGTTGTTTAAAAATACTTATAATATTAAAAACAAAAAGGGAATGTTGAAAATAGGAAAATGATAATTTTTAATTTAATCCAACAGCAAAGGCCTGAACCCAAGCATATTTACCTAGCTACCAAGGAACAAGTTAATGAATTGCAACAAAATCCAGATCCTGTTTTCTGTTCCAAGCTTCAGAGCTTTGAGCATCTTTTCTCTTTGGACCTAGGCTCGGATAGTTGTCAAAAAGAAGACACATTCAAGAAACATTGGAAAATTGTCAAAAAGGGGAAAGCTGCCACAGAAAGCAATAACCTACATGAAAACACCCTGCAGTAATTCTGCGTTGGCAAAGTATTATGTATAGTCTGTGCATAAAAGGCATTTTTTTATTCTTATAGTAACAGTTCAAGACTGACTTAAAGCAGAAACTAATTGAGAAACAGAGTCACAATAAAATGTATGAGGAAAATTCCATTCTTAGGTACTCAACCAATAACAAAGCTTTATTTGCCTTCATATTCTGTTTTACTTTATGCAGTTCTCTTAACATGAACCTCTCTGTTCTGACTATGTTCAATCATAACACTGAAAATACTGGTTTAAGTCCACTACTATATCAAAACATTTATTGCATTAAATATGGCAAGCCAAATACTTTTAAAAAACTTCTCAGACAATAACTGCATTATCCATAAATCTGGAAAATAGCATAAGTGAAAGCATAAGAGTGATGACGGCCGTGCTTACTGGCTCCTCTGAAAATAAAGAACTTAGAGTGAGGTAGTTTAATCTAGTAACTATGTGACCTAAACAAAATATTACTAAAGTTTAATCCTGAGGTCTTTCACTCCCTTAAAGAGTTTGCTTCTGACAACAACAGAAGGGAACAGAGAATGCTGAGTTCATATGACACTCAGTTTTCTAGTTCACAAATTAATTGCTTCAGCTCAGATCCTCAGGATCAAGAAAAATCCAGAAGACACTTGGAGCAAATCTTATTGATTTCAAGAATAAACTATTGTCAGTTTACCAAGAAAAAAAGTCCTACTTTTTTTTTTTTTTTTTTTTTTTTTTGGTAATAAATATTTTATGCATCTTCTAAGGTCTTTTACGGAAATTGTCTAACAAATGTATAATGCTCAGGTTAGAAAAAATTAATTGTATCCCCAAAAGTATGTACCAGTTTGTCAGAATATCCCAACTTCTGTTAAATAGTGTCTTCCATGAAACAATTATCAAATATAAAAATAGGTTGAAGCTCCAGCTGTAAGTGTACTCGTAAATTTTGGCAATGACTTGAAACAGTACAGGATTTAGACCTAAGTATTTTACGGACAAGAATGTGAACGGACTGGAAAGTTAAATAAAATTACTCTTTTAGGAAACCTTTAGAGATCTGAAACACTCTGTCGATTTCGAGCATATATTAACAAAAGAAAACTGAGTCCATTTAATGAACACGAGGGAGCATTCTCCCGTTAAGGGTGGAAAATGAGTGCATTCTTAAAGGGTGGAAAATAAGGAGGAGTTTCAAAGCCTGAAGAAATGGGAATACCTTATGTGTTACGCTTCCATCTTCATCTGTGACAATCTGGTCAGGACCTGTACCCTGACGTGCTGGCAGGCACACACATGAATCTGTCTTGCTCTCTCTTGAACTAACACAAATCTGTTGTGCCTGGATTCACAGGACTGGAAGAACATGTGAAAGAATGTTGTGGGGCTTTTATAACAAAGGACCTGTAGATTTTCAGGTTTGGAAAAAAAAAATAAAAAAACAAATATGAAAGTTACCAAGTGATTTAATTATTTTATAGAGTGAAAAAGATGATGAATTTTATTATTTGAGGAAATAGAAAGCATTCAGATTTCCTACACTGGGGGTAAAAGTAACACTAGCTTTCAAACACTGTTTGCTTTTTTATTACTCCTTACATATTTTTAAAGACTAATGACTATTATTGGAAGGAATTGACATGATCTTTCCATATTTGTAAAGGCAAGCTCTCCTACTGACTTTGGCACAGGCCATTTGTAGAGAAAGGATGCTGGGTTGTGTCCACAACAGCTTGGGTTTATTTAAGCTATGATTTTCATTACTGCAACTCAATGTTTGTCATCTTCTAGGGAGTAGTTTGTTCTCTAATCCTTTTCAATAGGATCTACTCAGGCTATGTCTGTTCTGTAGCTTGGATGTGTACTGATATGTATGGATATGTAAAATTACCTCTGATTGACTTTATCATACATGTAGGATGTGAAATACTGTGCCCTTAGACCTGCAGTATTTTTTCAACCATGAAATTCTTTTCACATTTTGTGCTGTTTACAAGGTCGTGGCTATTACCACATGGGGCAGCAGGTATATGCCAGTTCAATATTTCTATGTGTCTTACTACTGCATATTTGACCGCAAGGCAGACAGACCAAAAGGAAAGTGCTGTGAGCAGGCTCACTCTGATGGTTATATCAGTAGAGATCACTTAGATGAAACCCCTGAGGGGTGTAAGGAAGACCTTGACTGAAGCAGAAAGGGATGGTTATCTCTGCATCTGCAGAAGCCTAGAAAATGAGGCATCGCATGTATGCACCTCAAACATCTCAACCATGGCTGTGGAGCCAACCAAGGATTGCTGGTAATAACAACTGAGGTTTTGGGGTAATAACACACCACGAGAAAGAGCAGAATGCAGCTTGTGCAGGGCACCATACAGAGCTAAGGCAGCATTCTTCTGGGACAAATAGTCTTGTTCTGGCTCCTGGAAATAAGCACAACATATTCCAGCAGAAGGGCACAAATGAAATCGAGAAATGGGTATGGGATGAAGGGGAGGAACAAGACCACCCAAGACCCCCAAGCCCTCCAACCCATTTCCGTAAAGACCCAAAATTTGACTGTGTATGATAATTAATTTGCATAGAAAGCAAAAATCTTATCTCCAGAGCAGGGAAAACTTATCTATAAAAATGTTCACCCACAAAGCTCAGGACCCTGGACATTCCATCAGATGGATCGACACTGAAGCCAGGCTGGTGATATCTCTTCCTTCCTTTCTTCCTTTCTTTCTGTTCCCCCCCCCCCCCTTAATACGTCTCTCTCTCTTCCTTTTATCCAAACCCTGCTGCTGTGTGCTTAAGCTAGGATATCAGGGACTGACTTATACCAATTTTCATGCCAAGTGTGTAATTTACTAATAAAACTTTTTTAGCTTTTGTGGCTAATCTTTTTAGCTTTTTCTGGCTTTCATCTTTCCATTTGATCACAAACATTACAAATCTTGAGTGGTCCCTTCCTGATACAGGTGGGACACCACACCATCTCTGGGCACTTTTGCTGGTGCAGAGACTGTTCTGCACAGCTGTTTGCCACCACTGCAGCAGAGGCACAGGTGTTTCATGCAGTGTGCCCTGACTGAAGGACGATGATCTATCACTTTATGCTACCTGATAATCCATTTCCAGTTTAACAAAGCACAATGGCAGGGTGGCTTATTTTGAAACACCTGCTTAACACTGTTATGCCTATAGTTAGGGCTTTGATTAAGTGATTTGATGACTTAAAGCCTAGCTAGAGATTAAAGAGAAGTGGCAAAGTTTTAAAGTCAAAACCACCTCATAAATCCTCTTTTTTTCTAATTTATTGACAGATAAGAGCTTCTCAAGATTTCATGATACAAAGTTATACAGTAGAAAGTCAAAGGTGTATTTTCCAGATCATGCATCATCCTTACATTGATTTTCATTAGCTTCTTAATGTTGAATCAGCCATTACTTACTATGTCAACATGCATTAAGAGCTACCATTAAATAGCTTTTTATTTATTTAACTTCAGCTTGAGAGGTAGAGAGGCCTGCTTTATTGAACACTTTCTTACTAAGAATGTTAAAGAAGAATTTAAAATGTTACACCTGCTGCAGACAAAAATATCTGTTCAGGCTTGTACAGAACTTAAACTTTTTTTCCTTTTTAATTGCTTTGGTTTGTTTGTACAAGGTAGCAGTGGTTTTCATCAGTGTTAACTTGCAAACTGAAACCCTGTTTTTCCCTTTGTTCCACAGTCCTGGCTATAATACCTGAGATTTCTTCCCCTTTTTTGGGGAGGGGATGACATTAAATGTGGTCAAAAAATGTAAAAGAACTCAAGACAATAGGCCAGGTGGATGCTAAGTGAAAACAGATTAGAATAGGTGAAATTTTACAGAGCAGAAGCACCATCACTATGTCCTATTTATATCATCCTTTCATCCACAGTTAGCTGTGAATGATTTTGCTTGGAATATCTTCCTGAGAACACTTACGACAAGATAGGAAGATAAGCATTGTAGCTCTGCTTCCTTTTAGTCAAGTAAATAGCTGCACGCTTAACTGACAAAACATATACGAAACACAGACAGCTTCCATTTGGGGTTTTCTTCCCCAACCTTCCACCTTCTGAGTTTCTTTTCATTGTTTGGAATTTCTTTTTATTCTTTGGAAGATTTGGACAGGATTCGTCAGAGAGTAGAGAAGAAGAATCTGGTGGATCAATTTATTGTTTACTTGCTTTCCTTTCTGTTTTCAAGGTATTCAGGAGTATTTCAACATTTAAAAGCAATACACAAAAGGCAGTTTGATCTGGATCCTGAGAATTATTTACATTCTTTATCTTCAGTTTTGAAGATTTCAGGTTCCAAGTCTGCAACAAGTGAAATCTACTTGACATAATGATAAAAATAAATCTATTTCTTTTGGCAAAAGAACATAAGAGTGAGTTGAATTCAGTCCACCCTTACCAGTCATCCGAAAATCAGTCTTTAATTTAGTTCATAGTTTTAACAAAGAGCAGTGGTGCATTGATATATTTTGTACAATGAGATAAGAATTTTCATTTTGCATCCAGGTCAAGAGATGACAAGGTAAGTTATTTTACTCAGAAAAAAATAATGGAAAATATTGAAGCAATTAATTAGTAATAAATTGATGACAGTATTTTGGGATATTTCAGTTATTTTAAGCAAAAGTACGTAATTTGCTGGAGTTTCCTTTGAGAATTTCAACACAGTAATGCTAGCAGTGAAATTCTACTACTTTTTAGTTGCACAGACAGCAAATTAATTAGTTGAATGATTATATACAGCACTTGGATTTGTAATGGGCTACTCAGTCCAAATAAACAACCAAATAGAAATATCCGTGAAGGAAAAAAAATTAAAAATAGTTCAATTCTCTTTTAAAGATTAAAAAATTACACTCAGCTATTCTTGTCAGGGATAGCAAGGTGGTGAAACACGGGTCTCTCTAAGGGCTGTCCCTTCCCCTGGAAGTCAGGAGGACTTCACTGTTTGCTTTAAGTTACAGAGGTATTCAAGTGTTCTGCTGTAGTGCCTGCCACTCCACTGGACAGGGCTTGTACTCCTTCATTCCTCCATCAGGCAGCTGCATTTCAAGAAGCACTTGTCCCCAGAGCTAGTTCTAATAACTTGGCCTGTCCGGAGATACTGGCAAGCGACAGCTTTAATCCTCTGCATGATCATGTGTTTTAGGATGGGACCGACTTCGGTGACATACGCCTGTCCCAAAGATTGATTTCTTCTCTATTATACTTACATTTATATGCACAAATTATTTTGAAAAGAACTATCCTCAGCCATGTGTACTTAACATCACAATTTTATTTGACTTCCCCCATAAATTAAATTCATGAATGAGTTTTGTTTAAATTCAGCCAAAGGAAGTGGAACCATATATGCAAAGTAAACCTTACATTAAAGATACCTTGCTGAAATTGGGACAGATTCTTGAAGAAAGTTTTACTAGCTCATAAAAATGGTTTCATTCATAGATATATAATTTATGTCTGCTCAAAATCTCCACCGAATCCTTTACCCATATTTTTCACCCTCTGACTGAACTTTGGCATGACTAAAAGGAAAAAAAAAAAGTCCATTTGTTCTCAACAATCCTTGAGAGAAACTTAATCTCTCTATCAGCACTGGCATGTGCATTGCACTGTATGCATCGCTCCTACTCTGAAGCAGCTTTCTCATTCTTTCAGGATAATTCCTTTATGAGCATCTGAGAACTGAGCAGAACACATTTAAAACGACTGGCAAATGTTCTTAGTAAATCATTGAGAGGTTTGCATTAAAAATTAGCCACCTGTGTATTTATCTGTTCCTTTCTAAGTATCAATAAATTATTTAAAATGTTGAAATGTCTTTTTGAATTTATCAGTGCATTCTTGTTCATTGGTATTTATGTGGCAGTTTCCCAGGAATCAAAAGATAGGAGAACCCTTTAAGTATAATTGTTAATTTATAGCAAACAGCATAATCACTAGGTGCAGTAACTCAATTTCTGGCAAAAAAACAAACAACAAAACAACCCCAAAACCTTTAAAAGACACAAGATATTCATGTTTCACCAGTTTTACTCTTTGCTTCTTGCTTCAAAATAACAGATGTTACCTGTAAAATATGTAGGTCCAAAGCAGTCCTATCACAGTCCTTCTCTTTGGGGAAGCATGAAATTTGCTACCTGCAAACTCTAATAATTCTGTTTTCCTTTTAAAAGTGGTCCATTGGTAATATCAGCACAAAACCTCCTCTTTCTTATTTGTGCTTAGGTGCAGTGAGAGAATTACGTGAACAGTTTCTGTTGTAGAGCATCTTTTTCTGACAACTGAATTTCAGTAACATTTAAATCTATTGTCTGTTTTCTTTCTTTTGTTCTCCTGATTCATGTCACCATGGCATAATTAAGCTAACTGTAAGCTACAGGCGTTTTTAGTCCCCTCCCAAGTTTGGGAGATCTTTAGTTAGAAATGATGAAATTAACAGTTTCTGAATGTGTGCACATCTGGAGATCAAGCGAACGATCAGAGCCCTGGCACTTAGTTGAAATCTGGCATTAGGTACTATAACCGGTGGTAGTTGTTAAAGTTCTTAAAATTTAAACCAGTTCCACCTGCAACTAATCAGCTGCCTCCTGATTGTACATTTGAGACAGGGATCAAATAATACCTTGAAGATCACCTGGACCTCATAAAAATGTGCTAGAAGCTTGGTCGAGGGGGACATGTGAGTATTCAGGCTGGCTCTGGTGAGAGGCTTTGACTTGATGGAAAGATCATGATTGATAGCTTGAGCTTCTGCTGAACTATTTTGTTCTGAAACAGTTGTATTATGTGTCTGAGGAAAAAGCACTGAATTTTTTTTACTAGGAAGTATTTCACCTGATTATGGTTTGATAGGGTGCTCACAGTTTGGGATTTTTCCTTTCAGGAGTTTGATTTTTCTCATAAGCAGATTCCAAAATTGCTACAAATAACTAGGTCAATCTGCAACTATGTTTTAGCTCTGATTCATCCTGTCTCTTTTCACAGCAAAAGCTGCTTAGGGATGTTAGTGAACTCGGGTGATAAAAATACTATACATGGAGGCATTTTCCCTTTTTATAAAGGATTTCAGCTTCAACTTCACTATCATAAGGTTCTCTAAATGCTCAGTATAAGAATAAAATCATATCTTGTCGAGGATATGATATTCCCATTTTGCCCTTGGAAAAAAGAAAGCTTTGAGAGATTTTGTAGCTTTGAATTCTAAGCTGAAACAGGTACCTGCCAAATTGTCAGAAGGGTAAATGTTAAACCACCGTATGCTTCTTTATCATTTCTGACTGTTCAGCTTCTTGAGAATGGAGCTACACAGAAATTCCCCTTTGTAGTAGCTTCATGCACTGGCTAATGAGACCTGATGCCTACCCTGAGTACATAAATGTCCAGGGAGCGGGATATCAAAAAATTTGGCTGCGACTTTGCTCTTACCATGTTACATGTCTTAATGCTCATACATAACTTGGAAGCTCTGCTCCACTGCTAAGGTTAGGAGAGGATAATAATGTATTGACATGAAAAAGGAAGGGGAAAATGGAAATAAAATGCATTTCTAAAATCAACTTACTCTTGATCGATGTTACTGCAGAAAGTTACGCAAGAGTGCTGTAAAGAGTGAAATGGAGATGTTGAGGTTTGGATGTAAAATAAACCAATTAAACCATGCTCTTTGATATCAGATGAAGTCACACATGATGACCTGGTCAGACCAACAGCATTAGTGAATAAAAGCAGAAACTCCATCAAAACCAGATGCTACATCAGGATTCAACTACCATAAGCAAAATACATTTGGAAGTCAGTGCAGTGAACAAGGTATTGTAAACTCATCCTCTATTTTGAATAAAAGCACAATACCCTGAAGAAAGCATACAACCTTAAAATATAGTCTTAAAAAAGATGAATAAGGCTATATAAATGAGGGGAAAAAAGGGGAAAAAAAATCCAACCCTTGTTGCTACGTTACTAGTCTTTGGAGCAAGATCGTGAACACATGGAAATCAATGTCAGTTCTGTTTTTCAGTTTTCCTCCTGTGTCATAACTCTCGTAGTTCCTGGCTGGGAAACAGATGATAACAGAGCCAAGTCTTAATAAACTCTGAGTGGGGTACTCCAGCCGAACAGAGCATATTTTGAGCAGAGAGATTCAGTAATTGCTCATAGCAGGAATTGTAGACTTTTATTAATTGTATGCTGAGACTGGGGAGTGCATTAAGGCACTTGGAATGTGTGGCATGGAAGCCAGGAGAGCTCCGGGAGACACCGTGGCTGAGAGGACACATTTCTGGAACATTACTTAATTCTACCTTTAATCCCTGCAACAAGGGATGAGGGGGAGGGAAAGAAGTGCCACAGCATCAAGATCAGCATTGCCAGAGCATGGTTTCATTATACCGAAAGAGCATGGCTTCGATACACTTTGTTTTACTGCTGCTGAGGCAGAATGAAACAATCCTGACCTGGAAGAGTTGCAGTCCAAGTGAAAAAGTACAAGAAATGCATGGACACACAAGGAGAAAAATGTGGGGACATGTATTTTTGTTCAGAGTAGCAGGCAGAAATCTCACTCCAACAGGAATCTTAACTGCTTGTTCTCCTTGCTTCCCATCTCATGGGAGCACTGAAATCTCCAAGGGAAAGAGAGCGAGTATATTGAAATTAAAATCTGTGTAATAAAGAAATCTTCCCCAACCAGTTTACATCTAAGAAACCCTGAAAGCAGTAATTTAGTCTTCCACTCATTTTCTTTGTGCTTTCACTTGAGTGAGTCTAGGGTCAGGCTGAGGATGGTTGGGGGCTGAAGCATGTGATGTGTGAGCAGCAGCTCAGAGAGCTGCACTTCTTCATCTGTGGAAAGGGAAGGCAGGGAGGATGTCTTATTGATACCTTGAGCTATGTAGTTAAAATTAGTCCTGCTGTGAGTGTTGGGGCTGACCGGATGACCTCCAAAGGCCTTTTCCAGCCTTTGATTGCATGACTGTAGGAGCAAGGTCTGTAAACTGTCAGAAATGAGTATTCCTCAAGAAGTATTTTACCCAGTTTACCAAGTGAACTTAATATAAAGCATCATGATATTGTGAAAATCAGAACAATTCCAGCACTGCTGTGACACATTTTGGGACTGAAGATGAAAACAGATGAGGGACCACAGTCCTTAGCTAATCTGTGACAATACAGCTTAAAGGCAACAGAAAAGCCAGCTGCATGCTTTCAAACAGCCATAAATATTAGTGTAGTTACTTCCCCAAAGGGAAAATAGACTCTTGTCCCTCCTTTCCAAATCAAATACTCAGAGCTGCTATTACATAAGCATTTTGTTCCACTTATTTGTCTTTCTAGCAGTTAGCCTCAAAACCTGTCTCTGCAACATTTTCAGAAAACTTCTGAATTCCCAAAAGCGTAACGCAATATACAAAGTATAAGCAAAGTGTTTTGGGTTGATTTTTTTAAAATTTATTTTCCCAAATGCAAATTCAAGAGGTATTCCTCAAAATAGATTTTATATATTGTATATATTTATATTTTAATATGCACATGCCTGTCTATCTAGACATGACTGTAATAATCAATAGTGATATTTTCTTTTTTGTACAGGTCAAGCCAAACAATTTCCAATCTCTTTGTGATATTCACTTCTCTTTGTGATCCTCCACTTCTCCACAGTCTTTTGTCTGGGTATCTTTTTAGTAGTCAGATTTGCATAGGTTGTAGGAGGAAACATCTCTTTCCTTTTCTAATTAGGCTGTAGAAAGGCAACTGAAGCATTCTATCATCTCTACCCAAACTGCTTATCATTATTTTGGGTAAATATCTTGGATTTACTTAATATTATTTCATATTTTATGATCAAATTCTGTTTCTGTATAGGCCTACTGTCTATAAACAGAACAATGGTTATTAGGTCATACATCCACAATTAAAAAATCTACATGTATCCATTGAATTCTAGTATTTTTTGTCAAAATCACTGTACCAATAGATGAAGATGGATTCATTATATTTTGGCCATAATCCAGTTTGTGCAATGATATTCTTTCCACTAAAACTTCCAGAAGTGCAAAGATATTTAAGGGCATGGCTTAGTTCTCAAATATTTGTTGTGCTGCTATTTTTAATCAGTATCTTCTTCATATAAAGAATTTTTTTTCCCCCCAAACCAAAAGAACTTTGATTCATTACATTTTTGTCAACTGTTTATTTTATTTGATTTTCTGGCAACTTTTATTTGGAAAAAAAGTCTGTATATGACTCTTAACATTTTCCCTCAAGATAGATTCTTTGAAGCAGTTTTATTAAGTGTAGATATGTCTCTGAATAAGCAAATTGTCTTTCTCAGACTGGAATTTGTTCACCACACTAACATTCTCAGTTGCATATTCTAATGGAATTGTTTTTAATTTGAAAAGAGTAAATGAATTTTTAAAAAATATTGGCTTACTACATTCATGTAGTTTGGAAGAGATTTTTTTCAATTAATTAAAAAGGTCTTCCTTCTATTTTTAAGGAAAACCCAAGCTCAGCAATTTAAATGCTAAGACAAATAATAAGGGAAGTCTGCTCTCATATGTAGCTGCAGCTCTGGTAAGAGAGCAGGGACCTTGTGAGGGAGCACACTTTTTAAAAGTGTCTGAAGCAATTTAAATATGATCCATGAATGACTTCTCAGTGGATTAGCCCCTAACCTTTAACTTTGGTGACATTAGTCACATCTCATCTTGACACCTATAATGGAATATTCTCCTATTCAATTGTTTAAAAAATGTCTGGTTTGACTTCTGATTGACCTCTGATGAGAGCTGAGCTCTTTAACAGAGTTTAACAGTTGTAGCTTCATTTGTCTTTCTCTAAAAGACTAATGATAGGTGGGAATTATTTCTATGAAGTAGAACAAATGCAGCACAAAATTTTTCCTGAGATTAAAAATAATAAAATAAATGATGCTGGAATAAATTCCTTCCATTAAATATGTAGAAGCCTTCTATTCCAAGAAACCATAAAATAATTCTTAGGTGTTTGTCTGATCTATAGGGAGATACCCAAAAAATCCAAAACATTATTACAGAGAAAACCCAGCACATTTAAAGAAGGAATACATTTGGACTGAGAACCACACTGATACAGAGAGCTATGTTATTTCTTAGGGGGAAAAAAAAATCTGAAATGGTATTTAAAAACACCGCTCTGCAAACTTAGTAAGTAATGTATTTAGGATACCTTAAATATCCTAACGACACATCTGACAAATGTTAACTCTAGAACCTTGAATGTCCAATGATGAAAGTGTTTATTCCAGACAAAGACATCAAGATTTTGAATAGCCTTCCCCATGAAGCCTATGAGTGAGAGTCTGGATCTAGAAGTAGAAAATGGATCAGCACCTCCACCCAGAGCAGTTGATTTGTACTGATGAGCAAGGCCCTAAAAAAATTACCCTAAGTTGTCCAGTAGAAGAAGAATTTTTCTCCCTTTCATGTAACAGAAAGTATTAATTACCGCCTATAATGGCTTTTGGAGATATATATTGTTATCCCATTAACCTTTGCTCCCCCACAGATTGTGGGATTCAAGTCAATTCAGCTACATTAAAGTGCAAAGGAAAAACAAAAATGCTGATAAAGATGCTTTATTAAGAAATGAAATACAAATAAAAAGCCACTAATCCCTAATATATTTGGAGATTGAGCTTTTTCCTCATTGATTCCCAAGTCCAATGAATGATTTGAAAGTTGAATGCCATTGGCAGGTACCACACGGACCAAAATTCTTGGAAAACCTTTTTTCTATGATGAAGATGCAGAGTTTTCATCAAACTGATTAAAAGTGGTTATTTATTTAAGCCAAAGATTTGTGTTTCAGTGTCAAATATGATAACAGCTGTTGCGCAGGAGGTCCCACATTTAGAAAACTGTAAGACAGAAAATCCAGGGAATTTTAAAAGTTCTTCTGTACTACACTGGATGAATTCTTTAAAGTTATGGTGCCAGCTACCAGTACTGATTATGCACAAACTCTGTGTGTTCCTTGCATTGCTGCTTGACAGGAATTTCGAAATAGTGGTCTAATGAATAATATTTGAAGATGCTATTTTTTAATTAAAAAAATGCTACTGAGAAGCAGTCTATTATTATTCTCCTTTGGTGAGGAAATTCATCCTGGGGACATTCTTAATGAGCTCTTTCCTCTCATGCTGCACAGATACTTATAGTGACTGATAGGCTCCTAAAACCTGATTAGCTTTGCAAATGTTCAGAAACAGCAATTGATTCTGTACTCCTGATATTTTATTGTATTTCAGCAATCACATGTAATCCAGAATACCACTGGCGTCTTGGAAAACAAAAAAACGCCAAACTGGCGTCTTGGAAAACAGTTTTATTCAAATCCAGTAACTTTCTTAAAGTCTTTGAGCAGCAATCTTTCCAGAATGGTTTAACATGAAATCTACCCATTTCAATGGGTCAGAATTTCTGCCTTCCTCACCATGGATTTGCCCTTAGAGTAACAATAACATACAGAATAACCATTTTCTCTAGGTGTGACAGCTCTTAAGCTGTTTGGGCTTTTTTTAACTTGAAAATTTTTCAATCCTTCTTTTCCTTTTCTCCCTAGAAAAATCTTGTAAAGTAGCAGCTGTCTTAGTGAGTCATCAGAACTAGCATGTCTAGCATCAATATTTACTACCAATCTTCAGATGGCATAAATCACAATAAAATGGACTGTCTTGATTTATGCCAAGAAAGAATACATAATGCAATGTAGTGCTCCAAATTAATTTAAGAGCCTGTGAGAAGAATCATAGAGAACAACAGAATGGGTTGGTTTGGAAGGGACCTTTACAGGTCATCTAGTCCAAGTCTCCTGCAATAAGCAAGGACATTTCCAGCTATATCAGAAACTCATCCAATTTGACCTTGAAGGTATCCAGGGATGGGGATTGACATTGTAGCAGACCCTGTAGGACAAGGGGTAATGGTTTTAAACTTAAAGCAGGTAAATTTAAATCAGATACAAGGAAGAAGTTTTTTTGGTTTTTTGTTTTTTTATAATGAAGGCGTTGAGATACTGGAACGAGTTGCCCAGAGAGAGGGTGGATGCCCACTCCTGGATACCTTCAAGGTATAGATCATTTATTAGTCATTAAAGTGTAAGTAAAATGAAAGAAATAAAAGGAATAGAAAATAATCACTTTATACAACTAGTTTCATAGGTAAGAGGCTATGGGAGTCAGCTACACAGACCAAAATATATATATATATATATAGAGTAAAGTTTTGATTGATTAAATGAGTAGGACTAGGAATTTTTTGTTTTAAATATCTAACATATTTTAGTCTAATGGCAGTAGTCACTTTAATTTTAAGATGGGTAAGTCACCAGTGGGATTTAGGAGCCTCTGTTCCATGGCCTCCTGAATATTTATGCATACAGTGCAAGCTGAGGAACTGAAGGATCGTTGCCTCAGGTTTAAGAGACTGTACAGAGTTTGTTTTCAGTATGTGAGATCAGAAAACTACATTCTATGGGGAAAAAAAAAAATTCCTCCAAATTATTCCAGCTCTAGAGGTTCCCTAGGGCTTCTCATAAAGAATAAAATGCATGGAGTTTGTCTGCTTGCATGCTGCTAATGCATCCCATTATTCACCTTCCTTTACACAGGTCTGTGTTGAGGACTCTGCAAGATGAAGAACATGACCTTCAGCCAGTTTTTCTTCCTAAGGAACCTGTATGGATCAAAACATTATCCAGGCTGTACCCAACACACACCAAACTAGTCCTGTATTTTGATCTCAGGATGTCACTTCCCTAGGGAGGAGTGGTTTCCCTCCACCTTGTCACACATCCACTTGGCAAATATGATGCTGTGTTGATGTTACTATTAAATTCCTAACATTTAGGAATCTTGAAATCTTTTTCAGTGCCAGATGATTTCATTGTATGAGGTGTCTGTCTTGCTAATAATCTCCTTGGAAATGGCCTACGGGATCAGAAGTGAACAAGTCTGGGTTTTTCTCTAATCTTATGAAAGACTGACAATTCTGTTGCCATTTTTGTGCTGTTGCTATTTCCCCAGGAAAAAAGGTATGTGCATTTGAATTGGCTGTCTCCCTATCCATCTGTTAATTTCTCTCCCTGAGTTCTCTTCCTAATCACCTTTGAACATTTCAAACAAATTTGAAAGCAGAACGTCTAAAAAAAATTAAATTCCTGCAAGTTTTGTGAAAACAGTCATCTGCCTCTCGGAAAGAGATTTGAATTGGCAGTCCCATTGTGGGAAAGACAGATCAAATTCAGACAGATAAGGCTCCTAGATCAGACAGACAGAACTATATATTGCACTCAGACAGATGGCTGGCCTGCCAGCATGGCAACAAAGAGCGTGTGTACTTCAGGATTATCAGCAGCACATGTTAAATCTTTTCCAATTGTTGCTTGCGTCCTGCCATGGTTACTGCTGGAGAAAAGTTTGGGTCATAAAGAACACAAATCCATAAGAGCTCAGTCTTTAAAGCACACCATCAAATTGGAAATGTGCTTTTAAAAAAAAATGTTATGTTTGCACCAAGGATTTATAAGAAATCAGATTAAGTTTGTATTATCTTTTTTTTCTTAAACCAAACAGCCTTATCAAACAATATTCAAGACGCAAAAGCACCTGGAATCTAACTATTTATCTTCTCCTTTTTTTGAATCAAGGTCAGACAAAAAGGAAAACTTATTTCCAGAAATGTATCAGCTAAGAATACCAGTGTCTTCAGGAAAATAGGTACAAAAACATACTGATGAAGGTGCTATTTATAACACATGAGTTGTATATCCAAATTGTGATGATTAAATCCGTAAGTCAGCAATATATTTGCTGAGTTTGTACTTCCTAAACTATTGCAACACCAAGACAGCAAAATCTTTTATGTAAGAAATCACATTTTCTGTTTACCTAATACAAAGAATAATGCTTTTCAAGTACATTGCACAGCTGTCAAGGTAATTATATTTGAGGTTCTGCTTTTTTTTTATTTATCACTGCTAGTCTGTACAACTGCAATACTCAGAAGCCATTGTATGACAAATGAAGACATGGAAGTTAAACTCCTCAGTGGAGGTAATTAAGGTGGAACAGAAAAGGTCTGTTTGCCAGCATTTCACCTGACAAAGAGCCTTGGAGATCACCAAGGTCTGCTCAGCCACCCCATCTTAGTTTTTTCTTTAGCCATTTCTCTTTCACTGGGAAAGAAGGAAAACAGACCAGTCTGTGCTAACTTTGTATTGCACATAAGGAATTCCTAATATCCTCTTGAGGACACATTTTCATTTCAAAAAAATTTTGCCTCACAGAATGAAATAGACAACTTCCTACAGCACAGGCTCTGGCTGACACCATTCCTGCCTGGGATGAGCTCTGATGCTTTTAGGAATGCTGGCTACACCTGCAATGGTGAGAACTGTGGGCTGTAGCACATACATGGTAAAATGAGCCCTTACAGTATGCGGTGCAGAATGGGTGGCTACACTAAATTAAATGCTCATTAAACGTGACCTTATGAAAAGTTTTGATGAAAATACTGATATATAAGCTGTTTAAACAGCTTTGTGTAACTTTCTTATCATCAAAATTGATCCCCTGTGGCTGCAAAATAAAGAAAAATTTTAAAAGTGTAAGACACTCCTTTTGTTTTCAACTCTGCCACATATTTCCCAAGTCGATACAAATTGCCTTTGTTTTGCGCCATAGCACCGACTTCTAATCTTCAAGGTCTGTTTTACAGATACATTCATTAATGTTTTTAGGATGTCAGAGATGTTTAACTGATCCCAGAGGAAGTAATTATACCTACAAAGACCAAAATAAAGTTAGGAATGTAACTGGCTGAAAAATATTAGAAGTGTTAATTCACTATTTATAGTGTAGAGAGTTTATACTAGACTAATTGTTGAATGTCCTTTCCTTTCCTCCTGCTCGTTATATAAAACACACCACTGTGCTCCTTTCAGTTTCCTTCTGGAATAATCCTAAACTGTAGAGCTACAAAGTCCTGGCCCATGAGTAAATCATTCTCAAAGGTGTAGTTTATTAAATAGAGTTTCATTTAGTCTTTGGCTCCTTCCTGGAAGATGAAACAGTGTTATGTAATAGGAAATTTTGTTGTGAATCCTATGTGGTCCATCCCAGGATAAAAAACTTCTCACTGCTTCTACAAAGACCTGGGTGAGGTGCAGGGTAACAAATACATCATTTGAACTCCTCTGCACACAGACTTACAAGCCAAGTCTTCTACCCTGTGCACACAAGCAGCACAGTAAAAATTCATAGAAAATTCAGGGATGAAAAGTCCTGGCTCTTATTAAGTCAATTTTCAAAAGGCTGTGTTTCAGCAGGTCGAAGTTCATATTTAAATGTTATGGAAATTCCGTGCTAGGTCTGGTGCAGACAACAAGCTGTTTCCATGGAGGAGAATACAGTAATACAGCACTGCAGATGGGGGATGGAAGGGGAAGCAGAATTAGAGAAATCCTCATAGCCTAACTTATGTGCAGAGGGCCCTCTGGCTGCAAGGTGTGTGTCACTAACAGAGAGAGGAGCTCGTAGTAGTCTTTAAATTGAATAAATAGGCCATGGATTTCAATAACCACTGAGAAAACAACCCGAAAATCAGCAATAAAAATAGTAAAAATAGTTCTTTTCAAGTATCGAGCTGTACCTAATGCTAAATTACTGAAAAGAGCTAGGAGTGGAAAAAGAAAGAAATGTAGTTGTGAGGTTTTAATGAATTTACATCATTGCAATTCCAGGTTTTATTCTGTTGATTTCCATGAATAGTGAATTTTTTTTTAAAATAAAACCCTGTAAACAACAACTTTACTGGGGGAATGAAAACCTTCTCAGAAACGAAAATAATGCAAATTACTGTGAATCTCAGAGACTGTAAGTATTCTTAAATCACTTGTCAGGTAGTCACACTCCTTAGACTTCATAGCTGTTCACACTGGGACAGTAAAGCTGGCTTCACAAAGAAAGGCCAAAGGAGTCTCAACCAGATCTTGACAAAGAATTTTGGGCAAATTAAAATCACAACTAACGAAAGCCAAAGGTATAACTGAAATGGGAATGCATCACTCTGACGACTGCCCTTGTTTAAGTCAGAACTTCAAAGGAGAGAAGAACATGGGAGAATACAGCACAAAAGGCATAGAATACCAAAAGGGAAACTTCTCTGAAATATTTAAGTTTTTTCTTCTAAAACCATCTCCCCATTACTCTTCAATTTTATTCCTGTATTTTCAAGATTTTGTTATGGTTTCAGGTGAAATGATAGCTTTTGTAAACTTACCAGTGGGACAATCAGTTCTCTAGTTTTTCAGTATGACTTTTTAAAATATTTTTTAACCTTTTATAGGTTGAAGCCAGGTCCAGTATCTAAAATTTCCTAGAAAATATTTACTAAAACTCCTGATTAATTATATTTAAAGATATCATTTCAAAGAAGTTTCACCAAGTAATTGTCTAGTCTTTGAGAAACTTGTATATAATATATAATATAACTCTATTATACACACATTACATCTGATCATGTCTATTTAGCCCCAGTAAAGTCTGGATTCCAATGCCTAAACAAAATATGAGAGTAAAAATAAAATTATACAACCCCATAATACTTTCAACAGTTTGATTCTGGGTCTTCCTGAGGTTAAAATTATGTCCCTGATGAATTTCCCTTTCAGGAGCTTCTTCAGCCTTGCTCTGTGTTCATGAAGAATTTACCACCAAGAAGTTGTGGAAAGATGTTCCCTGTCTTAGATTCTTCATCATGTTATTGAACAGGCAACACCCCTGTTTATTTGTTTTTTCCATTTTTCCTTTCCAGAATGTTTGATGTTCCTTAGTTTTCCTAGTGAAAGAAAAGGTGAACAACAATTAGTATTAACCATCTTCTTGCCACATTTTAAAGATCAAAATGCTTACTTAAATTGATACATTAAAATATCATTTACAACAAACTAAAACTTAGTGCTGCTTTTGCATTTCGTAAAAGCTATATTTTAAGCACAGATTCTGCAAAGACTGAAATTTCCAATCTGATTACATCACAATACTGTGAGAGAAAATATCTCAAATTGCTTTTGTAAAAAATATTTTTATTGCAGTTAGAGTACAATAATTCTATTAATGCTTTCTCCCCAAAATTTGCTGCAGAGCTGAACACAGTACTACACAGAGATGGCTTCTTGCTGTTGCAATCTCTATTACCATTATCCTACCTTCAAATATGCTCTTCTATTTAGAAGAGAATTGTCTAGATAAACAGCAGTGAAAAAGGGCTATAAACTGAATCAAGAAAACACGATAGATTATATAGAATAAGTTCCTTTATAAAAGTCAAATTGCTAAAACCAGTGTAAAAGAGTGCAAAAATGGTGAAAAGAGATCACATAGATCACAATAGAAGCTCATAATGAATGGGACAGAATTGTTTATGTTTGCATTTCTGAAATAGTGAAACAGAAACACTGGATATTTAAAATAATTTTCTCCTCATAGGATACTTTTCTGACTGGAGGTATTATCTCCAAAGCCCAACCACATTCTCTAAACTTCCCAATCACTTTCTACAGATCCTTGTCCCTAATTTGAGGTTTTAGAGAAAGAAATAAAAAAGATAAATGGACAATCTTTACCATATAAACCAACTCTTTTATTAAGAGACATATAATTTTAGATGGTTAAAGAATTAGATCAGCTTTATGACCTTTTCTGTGGCTGTCTAATTAAACAAAAAGGCCAAGACTATCTTGAGATGTGGAGGAAATGTCTGGATTACACAGAAAGCTCTACAGGTGGGGAAGAGTTTATGGAAGCTGCATAGCTCAAATGTTAGGAATTGTCACTAAAACTGTGGGCCTTTCCACAGGACATAAATACCCACACATCCTGAAGGAACATCTGTTGCCAATTCTGCACAGTTCCTTCCCATCCCCTTCAGCATCAGCTACTTCAGAGCTTCCCATATGCCTGTACCTTCCATACTTGACAGCAGACATCCAACGCCAAGACTGCAGTGCCAAGTCCCCAGTGCCAAGTTTCAGCATCTTGTCGCAGCCGAAAGAGCCGAGGACGTCTGTGCTGCTGCTGCTGATTGAAGCTCTTTGGCCTTCTCTGCCCACCAGTGCTGCAATTTTCCCTGCTCCCTTTAGCCATTGGAAAAACACTCTTGCTCAGTGCCACCAGCAGCGAATTGCCTTTAAAATTGCCTTTAAAACACTTCAGCTTGCAACAGCTGTTGGCTCAGCTGAGTGTTTTGTGAGGCTAATGAACCAAAATTTGCAGGGGATTTGGGAGAAAATAATAAATAGTTTAAAGGGGATGTTTTTCAACTGGCTTCAGCCAGTTTGGGGACCAGATGTTTATTTGTTGTGCAAACATTGGAAATGTTTTCTCCTTGGATCAAGTTTGTACATATTTGCATAACTAATAATTACATGGGTCCACATTTGGCTTGCCCTAATCTATATAAAGATAGACAGTAAAAGGTCTCTTGGATGGTGCTAAAAGTCACATCTTTTGGTTTGTACCAGTCAAAGTGATATAGCTCCGAGTAATAGCTAGTATAGATTAAAGATTTAAAAAGATTTTGGTGTCATTAGATGTCTCCTTCCAGTTATTGACAACTAAGAGACTTAAAATTAAATATATTTGAATTGCAAATTCACATTTCCTGACTCTTGTATTATACAAGATGCTATTCTTTTCACTGAAATATAATTTATTCTGTATTAAATAATCTTTTACCACAGCGTCAATCAAAAGAATATCTTTAAATATAATATAAAGTGGTCACAAGTCAGACTGTGAAAATTCCCATACATTTGCAGTGACAAATTAAGCTCATTACACTTAATATTGGCAAAAATATTTGAAGGGTCTTTTGAGTTTCTTGACTTCCAGTAAAATTCCAAAGACTAAATAAAGATCACAAGTCTAACAGCAATGCATCCTTTAGGTACCACTTTCTCAAAGAAGAGAGACAGTGAGCCTTTGAAGAGAGGTAAAGAAACATGAACATAGGAATCACTGTCTGTTCAAATCTTCCTGTGTGCAGAGAACCAGACCAGTATGTCCACTCCTTGTAGAATGAAGTATCAGATCTAGCTGACTCTATTATCACTTTCCCTTTCAAAACAAACTTGGTCTTCAAAATCAAGTTGGCTGTCAAGATACTTTTTTAAATCTGGCTTGATGTTTTTAAAATATCTGTTCAAATTAATTGCCACTACAGTGATATATTGCATTTCGGGTGAATGTGGTGGTTAGAAGGTAGAAAATTTTCACCATGTACACTTCTCCTATTTCAACACTAAAAAATGAAGACAAGAATATCCTTAATCTGATTAGGAAAAGAAGATGTGCAGCCACAAAGACTCTCCCATGTCCCACAATCAAAACTGAAATATGCTATTTTCTGTGATGCTAATGAGAAGACTACAGGGACTTTCATATCCCTTTGCCTTTCTCAAAGTTGTCTGAATAGAAATAGAACGGTAGAAACAATCCTCATTAAAATGCAGTAAGGTGATAATATTCATGGCACATACTGGAATTAGCCACTAGTATCAATGTCTCTTGGATCGTTATATGAATGTAGTATAAAACTGCCATCGTCATCAATATAACTCAAAAATAATGATAAGGACACTTACAATCAATGGACATAAAAATGAAAAGCAAGATTTAAATTGATGATTTAAAGGGAACATTACTGATGAATGTATCAATGTGCCTTTAAGTGGGAAAGGCATCTCTTGGGACTCAGCTGTAGACTTCTTTCTATGTATACTAAATAAATGCCACTTATAATCCTTGAAATGTATGGAATGTTTGTAAGTGTGTTTTAAGAATTCCTACTTCAAGTTGCTTTCTGCTCAATAGTTTGTTTTTTTCTGCAATGTTAGGAAGGTTTTTTTGCCCCTAATGTTACAAGTATTTAGGAGAATGTTTACTTTCATAGATAAGTGAATACCTTGGTTCGCAGGCTTGCAAGAAGACCTATTTGGAATACCTCACTAGAAAGCATGCATTTATTCTGCAGCTCCAGCTTTCTAACCTAACAGTCTTTCTTATCTTCTTCATCTTTGAAAACATATTGAACTGTCATTAAAACTAAATACTACTTTCCAAGGCCGTTTCAAAGATTACTGGTTGTATATATAATTATTTATTATTCTTTATTAGTGTGCAGGGGGGGGAAGATGTGGTTTTGGGTTTTTTGGGGTTTTTTTTCCAATGAAAATTTTGAATCAAATGTGAGGCAAGTTCTGTTCTGGAGATGAAGTTAATTTCTACTCTTAAATGGAATCAAGCAAAAATAGTTTTTGAACAATAAGCAATATCTGTAGAGTTTGATACTCTATAGAATAATATCAATTCACAGCTCATTGTTCAAGACAGGTTAGTAGCTTCTGAAGGAAATGCATTTGTATTTGTATATAATAGAAAGATTTGTTAGTGGAGATTGCTTAATAATATAGATATAAAATCCTCTAATATTCACCTGCCCAGGAATTAACATGTCAAAAGATCTTTTTATATTCTCTCCTGCAAGTCTGTTTGATAAGTCATCAGTGACCCCAACATTCTGTGCTGTCAATTTTATCCTGGGCACAAAGCATTTCCCACCTATTTCATTAACTTCCAATGCTTAGAGTTTTTTTTTTTTAAATTTCCTTTACTTACTATTTTAAAGGCTGCACAAAACTAAAAGTCTATCCTAGATTGCCTGTTTTTCAGTATAATTAATGGCTTTTTACCAAATTGTGGGAAATTGTTCCCACTTGTTTTCCTAGCAGAGAATAAGATTCTTTCTAATGGTTCTCAAGTTGTTAATAAGATCTATTACCAATTCCTTCCAGATCTCTCTTTTTGCTAATACATGAGCAATTCTCAAGTATTTTGCTGTAATAACAATTCAGTTATCTCTCTAAGCTCTCAGCTAATTAATGAGCCATAGGGGATATTCTATGATACACAGCCGTAATGATCACTTGAGACCAACCTCTGAGACTGTAAGGGTAATTAATAATTATTCCAAATCATGTGGCAGAAGGATTAGCCTTCCATCTTACATTCAGACAGAGTTCAGATCTGTTCCAATTGATCAGTATAGATAATCAAAGCTCATTCCTCTCAGACTACCTGTGTATTTTCTACAGTTTTAATGGAACACATATTTAAAGAGTAATAGTATTGGATTATTAAATTCATCTGCTGCTTGCTGGAAGGCTCAAAACTGCTTAATCTTCACACAATTGTGCAATGCAGAACTTTTCATATATTTGATACTTTATTTTTCCAACCAGATTGCTGACTCTGGATATGTCTGTAGTGATGGTCTTGGCAGAAGCAACAAATTTCCATTCATAATATCTTCTATGAATTTCTATGAAATTTTATAATAATAATAATAATAATAATAATAATAATAATAATAATAAACTATTAATATATATTAACTATATTCACTTTAATAAGTTCATAAATGTGCATTATTCTTTTCTTATTGCACTTTATCTGTAAATCCTAATTCACTTTACAGAGAAATCCTGTTCATTATCTCCATGTTAGAGAGGATAAAATGGAAGAAACTTGTTTAAGGTAGTCCAGCAAGTGATTTATTCTAGCAAGACTTTGTTTCTTGAACTGCACTCTGCTATTTAATTTGCTGAGGTTTTTATTTATTACAGTATTAATATAGATGATTTGGTGATATAACTGAAGAAATAGCATAATAATCTGCAGTGAAGATACACAGCCTAATGAAAGCTGAAATAAATATTAACCGAGGAGTTCCAGGAGAAGACAACAAAAGAGATCTTGCAGATAGAATTAACTATATGATTGAAGCCATTAAAGGTATATTAAATCCCAGACAATTAGCTTGACAGTACTGATAGATTCAGTTTTTCTTTTACTGTGGATGTTAAACAGGGACTTTCTTTTAAATTAGACATTTAATCTCTTCAGAAATATTTTTTACTCTTTTCCCCCAAGCACCACATTTCTGATACAATTTAGGCTGCTATCTACTCAAGTATTTTTCATAGGTAGGTCATTAATTTTGGAATAAAAGAGAAAGTAAGGAGCTCAATTTCAGATTCAGTTTTTAGGCTGAATTCTAAGGAAACTGAAGACAGTTCTATGTGTCTGTCTGCCTATGTGGCAGCCTGGAATACAATGACCAATTTTAACTGAATGTGACAGACTGATAAATGTTTTAAAGTAGTGCTATGGGCTTCATAGAATAAGATAGTCTGGTAGGAACATAAAACCTTTAAAATGAAACTCAGAAAAAGGATTCAAATTTTTGGAAATATGGTAAAGTTATAGATGAAATTATTACTATTGCCATGAGCTCTGGTTGATAGTTTAAGAGCATAAGATTTTTGGCTGGTGACATCACAATACCAAACCCAGTGTTATTATGTTTCAGAATGAAACAAAATGTTTCATTCACAATACCAAACCCAGTGTTATTATGTTTCAGAATCACAAAATTTTAATATCGTTAAATATTAATTCAAATATAATTTAGTAACATTCATTAAGACAGACTTGCCACTGGCCAAGGCCAAGCCCCTCAGCATTGGCAGTGGCTTTGGTGGGCACCTGGCAGGAACATCTTCCACTTGACCAGGATGCTCAAAGCCAATCAAACCTGAACTTGACGACTTCCAGGGATGGGACATCCAAAATTTCTCTGCCCAGCCTGTTCCAGTGTTTCCCCACCCTCACAGTAAAGAGTTTCTTCCTAATCTACCCACTTTTAGTTTATAGCCATTCACCCATGCCTTATCACTGCATGCCACTGTAAAAAGTCCCTCTCCAGCTCTCTTGTAGGCTCCCTTTGGGTCCTGCAAGGTGCTCTGTGTCCCTGGAGCCTTATCTGCCCCAGTCTGAACAAGCCCAACTCTCTCAACATTTCCTCATAGGAGAAGTGCTCAAGCCCTCTGAACATCTTTGTGGTCTCCTCTGGAACCACTTGAGCCAGTCCACATTGTTTTTATTTTTACTGCAGGCCCCAGAGTTGGACACAGTGCTCCAGGTGGAGTCTCATGAGAGTCGAATAGAGGGATACAAACACCTTCCTTGACTTTCTGGCCGCACTTCTAGTGATGCAGCCCAGGATAATGATTTACCTGCTGCAATTACACTCTAACTTGTTTAGTTTTTACAGGGACTTTCCTCACTTCTCTGTGTTAATTAAGACATGAACTCCATATTCTACAAACTAACTTGCAGCAGCAAAAAGTCAATAACCATGTCTTTAACGTAAAAATAAAACCCACTTGGCAGACTGGACTATTTATGTCCATAGTAGCATCTAACAAAAAGCCTGAAAGTCACAGAGGAGCTAATTTTTGCTCCTGCCTGCCTGAGAACCTGAGGGGCATAAGCACAGAACCTATATACAACTTCCGAACAGTGTATGTAACCTTGGCTTAATTCAAGGTTACATACCAGCCTGGAATATATTTTTTATCAAAAATAAAAAGTTTTTATCCTACTTGGTCCACTCTTTTCACTGTTTGCCAGTTATTGCCTCAGGCTATTCTGTGGGGCTTCTGAGTAGTTATAACTTCTCCTCTGGATGCTGTTGTGTTAGATTAACCTCTGGTTCTCAAAAGGTCATGTTTTTATTCAGTCTCTGAATCAAACCACCAATACATTCTCTTAGGAGATCCCAAAAACCCCTCTGTATTAAACAAAGGAAATTGTTCATATGTCTTCCACAAGTTTTCTTTTCCAAATATATATATATTGACCTTATAACACTATCTAGCATGAACACAGTTTCATTGTAAAGCATATGTGAAAGGCAAGAGCTTTTCTTCAGTGGCAAACCCAAAATAAAGAGCCCCATGAGCTCTTTCTGTCAGCAGGGCTGCATTTCTCATTTATTTATAGCTGTCTAAAATGGGTGCTTTCATTTTAGATTTCTGCCCATGTTACTGGAATTCATAAATGAATACAAGTCAGTACATTACCTGATTTTCTCGTGTTCCAAATATATTTTTCTCTTAATGGCTCTAGTAGTGTTCAAATCAAAACTATTTTCCGCCTGAATCTAGATATCCAAACCAGAAAGCAATGGGCAGGATCCTCTAACTGGGGATAATGACTCTTCATCCTTGAAGAAATGGATATTTGTTTTTAACATTTTATGAGGAAATGTTTCTGACTTCTATTTCATTCCTAAAGGAAAAAACCCATTTAAGGGATTTACTTACCCAGATGTTACAAAAATATGTATTCAGTTAGTGAGGGGGGATGGAGGAAAGACAAAATCTTTTGTGTGCTTTACTTTTGAGGACTATTCTGAACCTTATGGCCTAATTCATAAACATCTTCTAACCTAATAGGACAGCTGACCTTATGGTCTGACCACTGAATTTTGCTCTCTCATTACCTACTACAGTGACAAAGCTTTGCTGGGAAGTAGGATTCACAGGCTGCTGGCCACATATGGTAGTGGATAGGCCTCAAAGCTCAAATTCAAAGGACCTGGAGTTATTTCTATTTCTCTGCTACAGACTGATGTGTCCTTGGAAATGGATCTCACATCTCTGTGCTTCATTCTCCCCTTCTTCAAAGTAGCAACAGTCCTGTAAAGTGTTCTCACATGTGTTGATGAAAAGTTCTGTAAGAGAGTAATTTATTAATTGATACAAGCTGTTATAAACGTATCCATTAGAGTGTTTTATGATGACTTCCAAGCAAGTAATGGTTTAAATTAAATAAAATCAAGAGCGAAACAAACAGTGCAACCATGTCCCTGCACACTTTCCTCCTGTTTTAACTCCACTTGTTTAAATATACTTGCCTCCACTCCTGGGCTGTGGTTTGCTGAATACTGAGACCCCATAACACCTTCACTTGTGAACTCTGAATTTTTTTCTCCCTCCCTATGTGGTTGTGGGCTGCCAGGAATTACACATGGAAGTTATCCCTCTATACATCAAATCAAGGGAAGAAGGTCTGTTCCCTGACATACCAAAACATAAGTGTGAGAGATTTTCAAAGAAGTTTTTAAATGCAGCAGAGGAGCTGTTTAGCCTGGAATAATCAGCAGGCTGTTCCAGAGCTACAGGGTGGCATAGTAATAAAGGTGCAAAACGTTCAGTAGTTTTGGAAGACAAAGAGGGCAGTCAGAACAGGAGAGCTGGCAGGCTGCAGAGAGAGGAAGAGGTGAGGAGGGCAGTGGTGCAAACAGGGGTGGACCTGTGAAGTGTTTTGAAAGTGAGGGAGAGAAACTTGAACTTAATATGTAAGGAAACAGGGAAAGAGCAAGATAGAAAGTCTTTGCAGCTGTATTTGGATGGAATGAAAGGAGGCCAAAAAGCTGAGAGCAACGGATGCTGCTCATCCAGATTTGGAATTTTATCTACAAGATTCCCGCAGCCTAACCCACTATCCTTTGATCTTTATCTTTTTCAAGTACTCACAGGAGCACAAGAGCACTGCTGCTGTTGAATAGAAATTGCATTCCACTGTCAGATACTGGAAGTAACTTACCTCCACTCAGTCTAATCATTTTGTCATATCACCATTTAAGACATCAGTTAACCATTCTTCTTTGAAATTACATAATGATGTTCTCTCTACTACTGTGAATCACTTCACTGTTCATCATGTAGGATAATGTGTAGGTTCTCATGCCAGAGCTGCATCTAGTGTGCTCAGCCAGATGTGTTCTTTGCATGACTAGATAATTGAGGTGAATTTAAGGACTTTCACTGATGGTACAACTTGATCTTTGTTTGGAAGAATTTAGTCTATAGCTTGGCACCACATTGATTTTCCTCACTAACCTTCACTGCATAATGCAGCAAATGCAGCGAGGTCCTAAACACAATGTCTTAAATGTATTTTACAATATTTGCAATATTTTCAATCACATTAAACCTGGTATATTGATTTTCCTGTAAGTTTTTCTGAGCAAGAATTGAAATCTGCTCAGTTGCCCAGTTTGACTGCTGATATTTATTCATTTATACCTAAAAAAAAAATTTATAACCTGCAGATATTTGATTTTATGCATAGCATATTGCCAGTAAAATTAATGACAGTATTGTTTCATCTTTTAATCATGGGTATTCGAAATACACAGGATTAGTTTGACAAAGTTGAAGGGAAAATCCAAATTCAAATTTCCATAATTTATGGTTATCATTTAGATGGGTGGAGGGAGTTAAGAAAATATATTTGCTTACTACTACATTTACCAGGCTGCCCTTTTTAGTTAAACTCCTTCAAGAATGCTCTGTGTTAGATTCCCTCCCCTCCACCATTAAAAAGGAAACCCATAAATCAAATTTGGACTTCTAACTAGCACCATAACACCAGATTTCCAGTATTAAATCCTCTTTATAAAATGGTGATACAGGCATGTGAGCTATTTGTTTTCCCATTTACACTCATTCTCTCCAGATGCAACAGAATTCTCCTGTCACGTCTGAGGTCCAGGTCCAACATTTAATCTCCTCTCAGAGATCTGCGTCACAGGTTTTTCCCGGAACAAAATATTCAGTCTTATGAAGGAAGCTTCTTTCTCACTCTCTCTATGCTCACTTTCAAGTTTTTTTTTCAGCTGTGATAATAAAAGAGGGTGAAAGATTGCTAAGTTGTATGAATTTTTCCTTTCTTATCTAATTGCCAAAGTACAGAATAACTTTGAAAGGGTGATAATCTTGGCATTTCTTCCACATCCTCAAAGAGGGAAGCACTTCATCAGTGGTTCAGCTTTTATGGATCTTTCATCTCTTGATCATTCAGACAAAAGACAAAAGAAGACAGTTGAATCTTGGAGGATAAATAATGATGGAGTAAAATTTTAGTATTCAAACAGCTGTCTCCTCAACAAAAATAAATACTGTATTTGAATTTAATCACAGCTTTTGGGATATCTTTTATTTTCTCTAACCTTGAGCTCCTGGAGTAATATTTTTACATAAGAATCTCAGCTTTCATATAAAAGCCGCCTCACCTTAGCTCTCATGGTTAAAATGTTAACTGTAAAATCTCATGTAAAATTGAAGAGGGCAAATAAAATATGTAAACATGATCATGCAAATACATACTTTTAAAACCAAGCTCATTATTATTCAGGAGCTAACACATTTCTTTAAAGTGTCTGAGGTCAGTAGCACTGCAAATGACACAATCTTTAACCTAGTAATGCAGAAGATTAACAAAAATCAAAAAGGACAGGAAACAGTAAGGAGGGAGCTGAGAACCTGGCAGGAAAAACACTGATACCATTATGTACCCATTCCATGGGTGCCTGTGTGCAGCACAGTTAAGTGAAGCAACTGGAGACATTAGGCTTGACAGAAGTGTCTGAGTAACTTCAGCAGAGAAAGGCTATTGCTTATGTGGATGGGTTTGCAGAGCGCAGTGTACAGGAGGCAATGTGAAAGAGAGTGGAGAAGTGAATAAATGGGCTATTAAGGATGACTGCTGAGTGAGAAAATGAGGGCATACACATGAGTTTACATCTGTTTAAAGTTCTCTGGTTTAGAAAGAAAAGATTGTTTCTACAATAACAAGATATAAAATAGGGGGTTTATATGTTTTGAATTCCGTAAAATAATCACATTTTAACCCTAATGAAAAGTGCATCTAAAACTTCAGTATAACAAAGTTATGATTTTTAAATTTTCACTATTTATAAATCTAGAAGTGTTAAAGAAGAGGTAAGAATAGATCTGCATTATGATTTTAGCTTGAAAGAAGTCAGTTTACAGCTCACATTCAAGTGCAAACTCCTCATTCCTACTCTGCCCATGTGTTGGTATTTTGACTTCCCATCCGTCATTAATTTCATCTGAATTCTTCAAGCAGCTTAAAAGAGAGAGGAGTATGATCTTCATATTAGGCAGATAGAAAACAGAAGGCATCAGATTATTTAAGTTCTTTTCCTTTACTGGGTAAATTTCTGAGTGACTCACATATGATAATATGACTTGTATATGATAATGTGACTTGTATCCTGTATTTCTTACTTGAATAATTTCACTCTTCAGAGAGTAATCTTCCTTCTACCTGTCTTTAACAGTATGCTCTCAGTTGGCCCCTTATTTATTTTTCCTTAATTACTCATTCCTAAACACTTACTTTTAGCTGGGGTTTCATTCACTCTCTCCTTTTGAACACTGCCAACTTAAATGAGGAGTCAAGTCACAACACTGTATATTTAGTAACTGTGCCTCCACATGTAATATCAAGAAAAAATTATTTAAGATGTAGCCTACAGCATCAAATTTTGCAATGCAATGTATTGAGCACTGATTAGAACAATTTAGCATCTCAGGCCAATTAGCAGAACTGGGATATGCTCAGCCTTGTAATACAGACAAATTTTCAGGAATATATTCAGTTTCTACGTCACTGAAAGCAATTCATTGCCTGAAAACATATTCGCTACCAGCTTTTATGACACCATGCAATGGAAATGGAGTATAATTTAGTCTGGAAATTTAAATATTGTCATGTCAACATCCTGATGATTTAGACATGCTTCAATGCATGTACACACACTTTATATTAACTCCAGTGTAAGGGGTTCTGTTTCATGTAAAGAAGCCTGGCCTAGAGCTTTAAAAAACAGGTTTTGCAATTCTGATTTTTCCAGGGCCTGTTTGCTATCCTTAGGAAACATTCTGATGCCTTCTGTTTTCTATCTGCCTAATATGAAGATAATACTGCTCTCTTTTATGCTGCTTGAAGAATTACAGATGAAGTTAATGAGGGATGGGAAGTCAAAAAACCCAAAAACTACTAAATCATTACAGTGTCTCAAGCTCCCTCAACAGCTCAGTGTTACCAAATTATGAAAATAAGTATCTAATGGTTAGACTGCTCTTTGAGAGTTTTCACATGCCATTCTGTGAAAAGACAGTCTGATTTCCCCTAACATTTCCACTCACCTCACAAAACACCACAAACTTATATTTTATGTCTCTGCTGCCTAGGCTTTGTCTAAAACTTGGCCACACTGGCACAAAGTCATCCTTGCATTCCACGGACTGGAATGCCATCAAACTTGAGTCTGGCACACGACACTGAATGTATCCTGTGGCAAAATGTGGGTTTGGATAAAGTTTATCCTGAGTTCAGATGTAT
The DNA here is from genome assembly GCA_036630365.1 of Acanthiza pusilla. Lineage (NCBI taxonomy): Eukaryota > Metazoa > Chordata > Aves > Passeriformes > Acanthizidae > Acanthiza > Acanthiza pusilla. The sequence goes on from JAXCHO010000079.1 coordinate 44,506,923, forward strand.
GTCTCATAAAGTATGGATTCAATGAATATGACCTGTTCTCAGGACTGGCCAGAAGAAGAAATATGATATTTGATTTAGGGTATCTCTGCTCTCCCTTGATCTTAGTGCCAGTTTGGCTGCTGATGTATATGAGAACAGCTTCAATAAATGCTTAGTTATATATAGCCCCAGAGGGGATGTATGAACCACTGGGGATGTTCATTATTCTGAAATGATCTAACTCTGCCTCCAGCTATGTGTGCTATGGGAATCATCTGGCCAAACGTAGCTGCCTACAGAAGGAGTCATTTAGATCTTGTTTATAGTCAATGGAGTGAAGTAGGTGCTTGTAGGGCATGGTTCATCTCACTCTGAAGAAGACATCTAACACAGAGCAGATAAAAGGCACCCTAGAAGTGCCAGAACATGCTTCCAAGCTGAATCTGTGGAGACAATAATTTAATTTAGGACTGGAGAGTGGTAGAAAGAGGCAAATGCACAGGGCAAGATATCTGGCTAATTTCATCCTATTTTAGGATAAAATTTTAATCCTTCCTGGAGATCCCCACTACTCTCTTTTAACTAAGAAGAGGTCAGAGGATGTCAGTCTTGGGTAATAATATCCATTTATGCAATTCTAAAATGGCAGGATTAGTCCCACCCTGGGACAGGTCAGGCCACATTTGGCCAGATATGCAGGATTTAAAGATCTTTAAATTGCAAAACCTTGGTGGAAGTTTTCTTGGAGCAGATAAGATGTATTAATAAATAAAAATCAACAAACAATAGAGTATTAATTTAGGAGTATACTCTAAATGTTATCAAATCACATATCTCTCTTTAGAATTTTAGTTGCACCCAGTAGTGAAATGTATTTTTCCTTTCTTATGTTACTTCTGTGTCCTATCAAATTATTATTATTATTATTATTTATTATTATAATGAATAATGAAATAATAATAAGAAGAATAAGAATAATAGTAGTAAATAATCTTCTTGTTACTGCACACTGCAGCCCAAAATTGCTTTGCAATGGAAGCTAATTCAAGGACTTCGTCCAGGTCATGTGCCAAAAGCAGCGTGGCTATGTCTCTGTAATGCAGCACAGTACTAAGGTATGTTATCATCACTTGGTCTATACATGAAACTCTGGTAGTGTGCAGTACACCTCTGTTTCTTGCCTGTTTTTGAACCTAGTCCTTAATTCTCCCCCAGCCTCACTTAATGCCATAACCTCCAATGAGTCCAGTTAGTTTAGGCACCAGGACACTGCAGTATTTATCAATCCAAACAGCTCATTTGATGTATAATTTCAAAAAGAGATTATTGAAATGTAGAAACAGCAAAAGCATGCTTTGTTGAACAACAAAATTAAGTCTTTGGAATGTATTGATAATAATTTTCCTCCGGAAAATACTAATTAACAAAATTTCTTGGTAACAATGAAAGCTCCCACATCTCCCCATTACTATTTTGCTACCTATACAGCATAAGAACTCCAGGAAAGAAAATGTCACTGTGAAACTTTTCAGAACTTTAAGAAAAAAGAAGCCAAGTAAAAGCATTAATGTTTTCAGGAAGGTAGTAAAATTTCTCTGCTAGATTGCCAAACTGGAGAATCATACGTGTTGCTTTTGATGGTGAAACAATCTTCACTTTGCAGACAAAATGATGAAGAAAAGCCTTAAGAAGCAAAGCCATATATAGGCAAAAGAAATTTCTCCTACTTTTGGCAGTAGTTTTTCAGAAGTCTGAGGAGGTTTTGTTGTTTCTTTTTATTTGTTTTGGATTGTCTGGTGTTGGTTTTGTTTTTAAGGCATTTGTTTATGAGATTTCCTTTTTGGCTGCAGACTACTTGCCTAAGTAATGTCTTTTATGGCTGCAAATACTTTTTAACATTTTTGAGAAATAGGAAAGGAAAGGAAATAAAGAATTATTTTTAATTTGTTTGTTTGTTTTGGTTTTTTTTTAAAGAGAAAGTGACAAGTGAACTAGAGTTGAGCAATAAAAATGGAAAGAAAGTGAGTTTTTAAAAGCAAAGGTTTTATAGGAGCATGATTGGGAGTTGAAGACTTACTCCCAGTAAACAAAATTTGAGTTAGGTACTTCGTTCTGCTAAATTTATAGAATATTTGATTTATCCCATTATTATTTAAGCTCCAACTGTAGAATTATCTGCACTGTTTAACACAGGATTGCTGACATGGTACCTATACTACAGTCTATAGCACATCCTCACATTTGAGTTACTCAGCAGTTACTGGAAGCTGAGAAAGCAGCAGAATATTTAATACTGTCACTATTCCTTAAGAAGCAAATATGATTGCAACCTGAATTATTACACCCAGTACCAACTGACTTGTTGGAAGTAGAGGGGTTGTCTGGTATTTTAGCAGGATGGGGCATGGATAAATATTATTTGAAAATCATTTGAAACAGAGATTCTAATTATTAACCTAAAGGACTCTATGGTACTTTGTAAAACTAGTTTATAATTGCTATGAATCTATTCATTTTAATGGTGGAGTTATGAATTATTTGGACATTTGAGCAAATATACCTGATGTGACTAATTTACAGACTCAGACTGATAATGTAGGGAGAGTAAGTTTGTAGTGCAAAAGAAATTTTACTTCAAATTACGTATGTTTACGTCTCTGAAATTCATCTTGACAGGTTAAAATCAGGCAGAAAGTTCAAAGCTAGGAAGTTCCCCAGAAGAATTTGGCAACAAACTAACATGAGGACTTTGTCATAGCAATGTGTTCATTTTTTTAGTGATAGTCTGACCTGACACAATTCTTCTCAATATAAATTGTGTTTATTTATTTTCTATAAAATTTGGTTATGGAATTTAAAAAATACTATATCATTAAATACAGAAATTGAAGTTCCAGATACTCTATAATGAATTTGCATGTTTAATGTTTTCGGACACAGAAAAATATGTTGTGCAATGTAGTATCTTTTCTGATAAGATTACTAGTTGCTACATTTGCATTGAAAATAACTGGTTGCACATTAGTGAGACTTAATCCTGTGATGTCAATATGAATCTTCTACTTTTTTCAATATACTGCACAGCATGCTCAGCAAATAAGAGCTTAACTAATGTTAGGAAGAATGAAGCATAAAGTTAAGAGAATATTGCAGCCTTTAACATCATAGCCCAAAGATTTTGGCAGAAATCAGATCTGGCTTTCAAATTTTTGGTAGAAATCAAATCTGGCTTTCAAATTTTTGGTAGAAATCAGATCTGGCTTTCACGTTTTTGTATCACAAGTTTCTGTCAAGGCTATCTGTAGATTGTAATTAAGACATTCCAATTAAATGTCTCTTCAATTGAGACAGAAAGTAAAAGCTGAAACCGATAAAAACCATATTTCTGCTTTGGAGGAACATCTTGAATTAACTGCCAATAATTGGGGTAAAAAGTACTAAAAGATTATCATGTGTAAAAGAAGTGTATGCCTGATAGAACTCAAAACAAATGTCTAAAATTCAATTAAACAAAACTACTATTCCATACACTAGATTTATATATAGAGTTATGAAATAAGAGAAAGGAGACATTTTCAGGCACTTTACAGAAACTTATGTGGCAGAAAACTTGAAAGAGTTCTTGGAGTTCTTTGTGAATTCAAAAGACTGCTGAAGCATAGCGCATAAGGCAGAAGGTTTACTTCCTTTATAATTTGCTCTGAAGCTCTTCCATGAATTTATGTACAGAACAAATCGCCTCGGTTTTCATGTGTTGACATTAACATTTTTGGAGACTGACACTGCCTATAGTAGTTTAAAATAGTTTAATTTCCAGAATAATAACACTTTTCCCTCCAAAACATGCAGCATCCTCTACAAAACGTTGAGACCACATTTCCAAGTGAAATATTATCAGCTAGACAATTTTCAGGATCCTCATATAGCTTAGGAGCTATTATAGCAATGTAAAAACAGAATCAACTTTCAAAACAGTGAATAGTCACTTTGTGGATAACCAAATGTTTCTACAAGTCTGATGGAAGAGAAGGAAACACCTTGCACTGAAACACATAATTTGCCCCCTCAACTATACTGAAGGGAGCCATGGTCGAAAATCAAACTCAGATCAAGGACAGCCTACACATTTTTAATACACAGAATTAAGTGATTTAAGTAGCTGCAGACAGTTGTTTCGTTTTTCAGGAACTGATTCTGATTTGCATGGTACGTTGAGGCTCTGGAAAACTTTTCACTTTTCATGGGGTCAAAAAATAATTTAACTGTTATTTACATGCAGAATTTTACATATATACACATAAAACTTTATAAGTGGGACTTCTTTTAGAGAAAATAGTGATCCACTGCTGATTCTAAATCACAGTGTCTTATACTGTAGGAAATAAAGTGTAGTTGCAGTCTGATAATAAAAAATAAAGGAGCAAAATCTCAGGCTCACTGAAAGCTGAATTAACTTTGAAAGACAAAGGAGCAGTGTTCTGCAAAACAGAAAACAGCTATTAAAACCTCACTGATGAGTTTGTGGAAAATGTTACTCCTGTGACACAGACCCCAGGCATATTCTGGATACTGGCTGTTATTCTTAGAGACTTATTTACAGCTCTTTTCAACAAAATTATCCTCACGAACTTTTCCAGGGAATGGCACATAATTATCATTTTTCTTCATTACTTGCATTCCTTTAATACCTACAGAAGTAACCAAGGGGCGTTCAACACATTATTTAAAAACAAACACCGGTCCAAAACTTACTAAATGTAGCCAAAAGGAACTCAACTGAAATCCAATGGAAACACGAAAAACTTAGTTCCTTATCAGGAATATGTTGCTGAACAGGTTTGTCTTTTAAATCAGGCTTTCCTTGTTTGTGCTTGTTTCGAGAATCAGAACTATTCAATCAGAACTCTTCTCATGTTTCTACTTTGTTGCAGATTTTCAAAGATATTTCAAAGCCTTAGAGGATGACCTTAACTAAATTTAAGATAAGCCAAAATTACTGTCTTCACACTTTTAGAAAAGACTGAAAATTCACACAGATGAAGTAAGTCACTGGAGACAGATGGAGAAAACCTTCTTATTTGGAATTAACAGAAGACTGCCACATTTCCTTCAGTAGGGCTTCCCTTTACAAGGGGAGATTATGTTTTGAACATGTTAATGGCATAGCTATGTGTATAACAAACCCATCCTATCACGTCCCTGCAGTCCTGTAGAAGTCTGACACTTATTCCATGGAGAATAGGATTAAGCTGCAGTACATTTTTCACTGAGGGATCCTTCTGAGATATTTTGTTGCCAGAATCACTGCTGATTTCTCTATCTAGCTGAAAATGAGTGTAAAAGAGTTGCAGAGAGTTTTGCTGAGTGACTAATTGGTAAAAACTTACTCCTATCTTGCTCTTCAATTCAACCCACATTTCTTGAAAATTCTTTCTGCCTGTTCTCGTTTCCTTATGTCTTCAGTCCTTTAACTATTCCATAAAACTGCCATCTGAACAAACTCATTCCAGACAAAATAAGGACCCTTAAGGCTAGCAAAGATTTAAAAAATATTTAGCTGTTGAACTTATTTTGGTCAAGCAAAAAAAGTCAGGGTAATGAATTCAGCTTCATAGATCAGCTGACATGTCTGCATTTGGCTAAAGATCTGGATAAAGCCTGGAAGGAAATCTCGTGGCATGTTAAAGAAAGTCCCTGCACCTTGATGGTGGTCATATTAGATGGAGTTTGCTTGCCTTGGCAGTCTTTCACCTAGAGAAAGTCTTTCACCTTTCACACATTCCTTTGGACAAAGACATGGAGGAGATGACACCCCTCCAGCTGCCTCGGAGGATTTTCCCTAGGACAACAGTGATTCCAAGTCCACAATGTTTCAGATCAAATAGGAAGACATATTCCCAGTCCCAACGAACTGAATCCATTGTCACAAAGTATTAGGATAGCTTCAGATAAAACAGATGCTACAAGAGTTGCATTGACTTATCATGAAATGTTTAAATGAGAAACACAAAAGGCATCAAGGAGCATTTCTAGAGCCACTTTTTTGCTGTTATTCTCCAGCAATATTTCTGCCACTTAGAGTATCCCGAGAGCATCAGTTAAAGCATCTGAGAGTCTTTTGCACGAGACCGCATTAGCACAAGTGCACAAAATGTGATTTTTTTCAACTCTGTGAAGGGCAATTACAAGCTTCTTTGTGGCAGGCTCCAGTTGTCCTTTTCTGATTGCTAAGCAAGGAGAACAAGTGATTCATTATTTTTACTCTAAGTATCTAAAATGTAGGCTTTCTGTCTGAGCCTGGTATTACCTCTCAAAGATAGCAGAGAGAAAATGATCTGGAAGATGTAGAAAACTTTAATAGCAGGAGGTGGTAGTGCTTTTGTCTTTCATTAGACAGAAAAAAGCTTAGCAGAACTAACTCAAAGTTGTCTATATCTGGAGAGATGAATCCTGTCCTTGGAGTCCAGACACAGGAGACGTCAACATTTCACACTCCTTCAACCTCTCTGGCAGTGCTGAGTCCAGGAATTACTATTATTTCAATGAGTGAGCTTTGCAGTAGCTTAAGGCTGATGCAGCAGAGTTTCTCTATCATTTGAAAAGCAGCATTAAACAGAAATATAACTTTGTTAGATCAACCAGTTTGCTCAGTGTGGGCTCACAGTGCTCGCCCTTCAACAGCCGTTTCAACAGGTAGAAAAGGTAGGAATTCAAACTATTGAGTACAATGCAGCTTTCCTGAGAACTCACTTGGGCTTGATGCAGTTAACCCTGAAAGATGCAGTTTGTTTGATTACCAATAATTTTTTTAGAGATTAGTACTCAAATAGCTTCTCAGTGCTGATTTTTATTTTGTCGTATAACATAGTCTTCACTATGACATGGAACATATTTGTACCAGCTATGATATTATTTTTGTGATTATATAAGGTATGTAATTACCTTTTATGAAATTATTCTCACTTCATTTTAATTTCTTCTTATTCTTTCAGTTTATATTTATAGCTGTATATTAATTTTTCACCATTCCTAATTGATTTGCCTAAGGTAATACAAAAATTTTTGCAGCAAAGCAGAGAAAACTGCCATCTCTCAAAGCATAAATAAAATATCTATGAAGTAGTGGAACTCAGTAAAATAATTGATAAGAATACATTCTTCTGCACTGTGTGCCTCTTGAAATTATTTGGGCTTTTGTTTAAAATCTTCAGAATTCTTTACAAGCATAGCATTTAAGAGAAACAGAACAGAATAGAATTTTATTCCTTAAACAGCTATTAGAAATGCAATATCCTGGATAATGCCAAGCACAGTGTAGAAAGGGAGGAGCAGTGTCTGGAATTTTGTGAGTGGCGTGTGTGGGCAGCCTGAGCCATTTACACAAACCAGTGTTGGTTGATGTGGATATACTGAACCATTTCAAAAGTAAATGCATCAATAACGACTTTGTTGTACTGAAGGGCAGACCAGCCAATAACCACATGATCCCATCCTGTGCTCTTGGCAGTCTGAAACTTGAGTTCCCGCTTATAGCAAAGTATAAATATAACTCATTCAATAAAAAATAACTGAAGGCTTTCAAGCCTTTTTTTTTTTAATACAAGGCTTTTGGCTTTGGTTCTTTTCTATGGAAATCTTCAAGTCATGTTCTTTCCTTCAACCAAACCAGTCAATCTCTAAATACATAAATGGTTTTTTCCCTACTTCCTGTCCCACTTGTGGAGTTGTAAAGATTATGGAAGATGTATCAGAACAAGCTTGAATGCAAGGGTGTGTTTCTCATTTTTTTTAAGGCAGAACTCTCTGGATCAATAAAAAGCTATCCCACTCATTTAGCACTGCTTTTGGTTAGCTGGATGCTAGCAAATCTACAATCACATAGATCAGACAACCCTAGTGAGCTAAACCTAATACCTCTGTAGTTATATTTGAAAGGTAAAATGATATTAAACCTGAGATATCACAGCACTGCTTGACTGAGGTGTTGAAACCTGAGGCAGATTAAGATCACTGAAGAGGAAAGAGGGAAATAAAAAATAAAGGGAAGAGAGATGAAGATTTAGTTTTCACGAGAAACTTGCTTCACTAAACTCTGAATTGATGTGGTGAATTGCATTAACAATTGATACAGATGCGCATTAGGTTTGGTGGCAGATTAAATCCATATGTAGTTAACACTCTGTGATACGGGGTGGATCTGTCCTTTTTGGGCCTTTCCAATCAGAAGGCTCCCCCTTGAGCTAATTATATCCCCACAAGACAGGATACCTCCACTAATATCCATTAATCTCTTGGGGGAACTGCTGTGATCCTTTTTGTTGATCTGACAATGGCAATAACTTAATTTACTTTCATCCCTAGCCCCTGTGATACCCCAACTTTTGGAAGCAGTTTCTTCCATCCTGTTCTTTTATATCAAAGAATTTTTAAAGTGACCCTAAATTCTGGGTAATTTTTGCTGTGAAGTAATTTTTAGCACTTTCTGAAAACATAACTCATAATATTAATGCTCCCAAAATGCCTGTAAATATCAGGCCCAGTAACACAATAATAGCATAAACTGATCTGATCCAACTGATGGTATAAGAACCACATTGAGTTCACAAGATGCCTTTGTTAGTCTGATGAACTTCTTCGAGGAGGTGGCTAGAGTAGGTGCTTGATCAAAAAGTTATTATGTACAAGTATCAGATCTCTGCAGGGATGACATCTGGTCTTAGGATGCTGCTGATGAAAAGAAGATTATTGCAGCAAAACCCAGAGTGGCTACCGTCCCCATATCCTACAAGATCTAGTCACTAACACAGAGTCCTACGCATGCCAGGCACCTTGGCAGGATTTCTGAAGGGCTGAGCAGCACATGTTACTTTGATGGTTGAGACAAGGACAGGACGGAGAAACACTGGGGAGATCATGTCACTTGTGAAAGAAGATTGAAGGAAAAATAAGGAAATGCCTCCTCCAATAATTAGATCAAGGTGGAGACATTTTAATATTGAATCCCTGGAACTTTCTGACCATTATAAGAAAGGGAAGTTTAAGCAGCAAGCAAGAGTCACTGAGATTAAAGTTTAAGGCCGATGTCTCTGAAGGCGTTTTGATGCACACATCTGCTCCCTTGACCCTTATTGAAAACAGACATGGTAACTTCTGAAATCTTCAAAGGTTTCAGAAGTATATATGTGCTGAAGGGGGCTGAGCTTTACCATGCAAACATTAGCTAGTTGGGTCATTGAAGCACATTAAATATTCATAGGAACAAATACGTGATCAAACTTCCTCATTTGTTTATGATTGGAGTTCAAACATCATCAAGATGTTTCTGCCATTGTCATGCATAAATTTGTCCTTTTCATAGGAAAAACTCGTTCCCCCTCCCATCTTGCAGTCCACCTCCTGTCTGCCCTTCGTGAACCTGCAGCTGCTCTTGCTTGCTTTTGGCTCTGCTGCGTGGAGGACACTCACTCAGGAAGGCATCAGTACCACACCTGGCGCTGGTTCAGACCCTACTCTCAGAAACAATTTATTGCTCTAACAAAATGATGCAACACTTTCCCAGACAGTTTTTCTCTTGTTTTTCATATCCCAGAGAAAGAGGCCAGCTTCAGCTCCAGACGTGAGTCATACCCCAGGCAGGTAGACAGCAAAGCAACCCTTTCCTGCCTGGCTGCTGCTGTTCCTGAACATTCTTTGCATTGCCCTGCCCCGCTGAAAGCATCACAGAGCATCACTGCGTCTCATCCCACTCTCTACAGCTCTGCAGACTCAAGCTGTGTCTTCATCAGCACATTGCTACTTGCCACTCTGCTCTTCAGCCAAGCTTTTGATAGCACAAATCTTTTTTCAGTAGCAGGATATAATCATATGTGGACAGAAACCTCTCAGCCTTGTCACAATGGAATATCAGTGTAGAGGCTGAGTGCATCTCCACCCGATGGTACAGGTTACTTGATAACCCTGGCATGGCACTCCAGCTCTGCAGCAAATGCAGGGGGTTTTTACAGCTCCCAGAGGTCTCTTTTTTCTGGTAAATAGCTTTTTTTGGCCTGTTCTTACAGCTGGATCTGATGGTCAGTATTGATAAATGAATGTTTTTTTCAGGGTCCTTTGCTTGATATGTATCAGATGGTATTTCCACAGGAAAGAATCTTGTTGGAAGAAAGAGGCGCTTTACAAAAGTAGAAGTTCAGGATTCCAGACAAGTACCAACCTTATTGCAGTACAGATAAGATTGTCCTCCTGCTGAGAATTTCTCATAAAGTTATTTTGAATAAAAATAACAATAAAAAAACATAGTTCTTTCTGTATAACAGAATAATATGAAACTTACAAAGCAAATAGGAAGGAAAAAAAGTATTTAAATAGGAACAAAAACCATTTTCTAATAAAAATAAGGCCTCAAGCGACAGCAGAATACCTCTCAGATACCTCTCCAAAATCTTAGCATTTGCACTATTCTTCCTAAGTTATGGTGGAACAAATCCAACTCATAAAGTCAAAACATATTATACAAATATTTATTTATTTAGAAGAGACAATATGAAAAGCAAGTAAATGAAGAAGTGGGGTACCATCTTTAAAACTTCAGTAAACTAATGGAAACCAGGAATACAATTTCTTCATAGTCAGCTTATGAAACATTACTCCCTGTGTAGCTTTTTTCATAGTATTAACAAAAAACACTAGCAGTGGTCACTATCAGTGAGAGTAACACAGACACCTTGCTGTTCCAACATTATTTTTATTTATAATATGTGCTGTATATACATGTAAGTGTTCATCCTAAGAACAGTACAAACATGAAACATACCATAGAACTACATTCTTAAACAACTTTGTTTGTTTGTAGAGTAGAAGACAGCTCAGAGCCATTTGGATGGGGCAGGATTCACTAATAATGCTGATCATTGCCACACGTTTCACAACAACCAAGTTTCCTGCAAAGAAGCACACACAACGTGTATAAAGTGCAGAAATAATCCTCTGAAGCAGTGAGTTAAAAATCCATTGTTATATCTTACCTAACATCAATATGACTTAACATTTGGCAGGAAATAGACTGGAATTATGCATGATCTATCTGCTTTATCACAAAACCATCAAACACTGTTGAATTGTTTGCAGTCTTGCATGTTTTATTCTACTTTTGGATTTCCAGAAATGGCATTACCAGGTCAGCCAAAATCTTCTGGCTAAAAAGGTGACATCATTCCTGGAAGTTACATGTGGTAAGAATCACATTAAATATAATACCTTCTTTATATTGCATATCTTTCACTCAATAGAACTATGAATCACTTTGTAATTTGCTTATGTATTTCCCCATATGTATAAGGATAGTGACAGTGGATTTACACACCTTGTTTAGGAAAGAAAATTAGGAGTAATGTAAACCAATGAAATTACAGGGTAATTTTCATTTAAAAAAATGTGATCACCCAAGATAATTTAGATAGGTCATCACGGAAAAGGCTCTGCAAACATTCCCTCTGAGCTCTTTTCTGATGTTTCAGTTAAGATTTATTTTTTCCTGAAAGACGACATACAAGAAACAGTATTTTCTTAACATCTACTCCAAAATAAGTTGTAGTTTACCTACTGAATCTCTAATTTCCTTCCTACATACTTGGATCTTATAAATCTCTTCTCCAAATACCAGACTTCAGCTATGGTGACTACTATGGTGGCAGCTGAAATTAATGTGGCTGCAAAGTTTGTCCCTGTGTCAGTCCAGAATGTCTAAAGTTCTTCTGAATGCATTTCATTTTTATAATTGCAGGAAGTGTTTTCAAACAGGTCTTTATAGGCCACAGAAGGTTGTTTCCTAAGCAGGAGAATACTTGGATAATAAGTTCAGGAATATCTCTTTTTTCATTACTGGATGTAAAAGTCAACCTCTGGAGCAAAAAAGTGGCTTTTGTGGTCAGGTCAAGGCTGTCGTTGTGAGTTTAATGAGTAGCCTCCAAACATTTTGTTGTTAAGCTTCACTTGAAAAACACAGCTGGTAACAGCAGATAGGTGCACTGATAAGTTTAATAGCTGACTGTATTTGCAGTATTTCATCTTAGCCTGAGGCACAACTATTACACTGTTGGGGTTTTTTAAGCCTCCAGCAAACCTGTGCAAGAACAAGTTTACTGTATTGAAAAAAAAATCCCCAGAACTACCAGTTCTTCCAGCTCTCTGGGCCCAAAGACATTAAAAATTATTGACTTATGTCTTCCAGGTGTCCTGTTCTTTGCTGAAGGGCTCTGTTGGGGAGTAGGTGTCAGTAGTCCCCAAGAGTGATGGGGGATGAGTGCACTTGCATTGGGCTCCTGGGAGCCGTGCAAACAGCTGCTGCACAGAGAGATGTTGGGAAAACAAGGAGAGATTAACTAAGGTGCTGTAGCAAAATCTTGTGGGCACATTTTGAGGATGGATAGCAGGAAGGGATGTCTGCAAGTCTGCAGTGTGCTGCTGACAGAAAGGGCACCTGGTCTACCAGAAAGGATAAGGGCAGTGAAGTCACTGCTGCCAGGTTTCTCTCTTGCCAAAACCTCACAAGAGCCAGGTTCACTCAACATAATCTTACTACCATCAGCCCTTTCCCCAGGCTGAGTGAAGGGGACACAGGAGGCAGAGAGCACAGCTAGAAGATACTTTTCGTGGTTGTAAGGAAAATGGGCCAAGATCTATTCTTGGGCTCTCCGAGTTCACATCCATGGGGCCAGGGATGAGTTCCCTTCAGCCAAAACCAGCAGCAGAAGTTTTTCCATACTGCTTAATCTAAATAGTCCCTAATGCAAGCTATATGCTAAATTGTGTCTGGACTTTGTCTCGCTGAGGATCATTTGGCATGTTAACAATTAAGCACTCACATGCCAAATCTGCCTTCTCTTATTCTCTTTTCTCCTCATTCCATTAAGTTCCCCCAGTCAGGAAAGATTTTTGCAGCAGGGTCTTTCTAGGCACAGGTATTGAATCAGCATTGCACAGACTTTGGGCTTACTTTATATATCAACAAGGATTTGCCCCAAAACAAGTCCCATGCTCCTCTTTCCTGGTAACAACACAAATATCACACAGTTCTGGCACCAGTCAATTTATGAATTTCCAACTCCAGTAAATCTTATGTAGCTAACTAAAACACCATTCCTTAGGCTTAATTAAATCCCCTACATAAAATTACTGTGCATAGAGCTTTCTAACTGTCGGATTAACCCTGCCTGATATAATTAAGGTAGAAAATTAAACTGTAATCAAATCAAAATAGATATTATGTACTTTATACATGGTACCTGGACACTGAAGAATTTGTAGTGATAGGTAGCTATAATTACTGCAGGATTCAGAGTTGACTAACTCATTACTTTAAGACATTTTAATTTTTTTAAAATTCTATATTAGTCATTCAAAATGTAGTATTTTCTGCTTTAAATCTTCTTTAAGTCTTGCTTAATATTTCTGTAGTATGGTAAGAACATGACAGTGTCTAAGTAATATTCTCCTTGAGTTAAATGAATCTGTTATCACAATTTGCAATGCAGAATTAGAGTCACTGGGCCAGAGACTTTGGTGTGTTACTGTCAGCATGTGCTGCACAACTGAGCTAGTTGAGGGACTATATGGATTTATTGACACAGGGCTGAAATGTCTTAAATCTTGATGTATTTATATCCTGTGAGGTGGGAAGGACTACTATTCCCATTCTGCATATAGAATTAGGCACAAAGAAATTAATATTTGATCCTTCAGGGTGTTAGACAGTTAAGTCTGTCTGAAATTATAGAAGTGATGTTCTTACATGTCTTTGTAGACCTATACACTGATTTATGAAGTCTACAAAAACTGTGACTGGTTGTATTATTCTAATATTAAGCCAAATCCCTATCCACCCTTCTTGCCCCAGAAATACCTTAGAGTTCTTTAAAGTAGACAAAACAAGAGACTTCTGTCTTGGAAGTGGATCCTGCCACATTTTGTCAGCTGATATCAGATGTTGTTAATCTCCCCACCATCAGTTGTCCCGGATGAGAAAGCCTAAATCTGAAGAGGCAATAGTACAGCAGAGTAGGAAAATGTCACTCATAAATTTGAAAATTGTCCACTCTGCAACTTTCACTTACGAAGTTGCTTTCATATCTGCTTCCCCCACCCCACCCCGTTTTCTTTAGTCTTATTTTGCAGTGTGTCTTACAGCCTGCTGAGCTGTCTATAAATCACTGATATAAAATATGTTGCTCTTTTTAGGAGCACGGAAATATAACGATACGGACGTGCAGCCTTGTGTGCTCCTGGAGGTGAATGGAATGTCACTGCCTAAACGCTCGGGTCAGTCTGCACGTGAGGGATGCAGGAACGACACGGGCCAGTGAAAGGAACAAAACTTCATCTTGCACCATTCTTCTCCCACTCTTTAAAGGAGAGTTGGGAGTCCCTCAGTGTCTGGTGGTGTTTTGTGTTTCATCGGCATTCATGTCACATATGTATGTATTTCAGCTTTCGTTATAAACTTTAATGAGCCGTGTTCCTGCTCTGGGTGATAATGACTGCCTTTCCAGGCTTAATGATAGGAAAGTCCCAGTAAGTTATTAAGCCCATCTCCCAAAACTGTTCCCCAGAGCACCTTTTAATTTAAGAGTCCCAAGTAGCAGAGTTTCTAAAGTTTCCCTTGGGAGGATTTGCTGATTACTTGGTTTGCTCTCAGGAGTTTTTCTGGATATTCATCCCGGATTTTTGAGCCTTTAAATTAATCCAATTATTTGTTTAAATCAACCAGAAATTTAATTGTGGAGCTGACAATCAAAAAATGAGAAGATAGAAAACAGAAAGAAAATTACTGGCAGGAAAATGAATACTGTGTATAGATATTTAAATCTGCCATTTCTACACCCAAGGGTCTCCAGCCCTCATTTCTGCAGCATCTATGGACAGTTTCCTTTTCTAGAAAAAAATAATGTTTGCATTTATCATAATCACAGGACTTTCATCACAGGACACAGTCCAAATGATAGCCTAGGTCTGAATTATAGCCAAAATGCAGAGTTCTAACCTTACACTAACAGAATTGGTTTCTTTGCTGACTTGTTAGAGCAGAACAAAGCTGATTGTTCTAAACTCCCCAGGTCATCTCTTTCTGGATCACCTGACCATTTTAGAAGATTTTTTTACTAATCCAGTTTTGGGCTCTTCATTATCACAAGGTAAGAGCCGTATAGTGATGATTTCGTTATGTTTATCTGAAGTTTTGTTTCTGTTGAGATATAATATTTGGATTGATATGTGACATACCATATTAGAGGCGTAAAGAAGGAAAAAGTATTTAACACACTGGAGGAAGAACTCGTGCTTATATGGAGCCCAAAGAAAGCAAGGGACTTGTTTGATAGAACTGAATAAATTCTGGGTTGTTTGTTGTTGGTTTTTTTTTTTTAATTGAGGGACATTATTTGAACAATATTTATTCATTTATTCATTATTTTTGCCTAAATTGCTTCATATTTTAAGTTTTCCTTGGGTAAAGCCTTCAGGGAGCTTTCCTGAGCAAAGTTCATTTAGATTTTTGGTGATGAGTCTGCCATGGCCTTGGGAATTTGATGTGTCCTTTTCTACTCAACCCTTCCCACTTACTTTCTCCATTAATTAGTGTAACTCACACATGAATGTTGGTGGAAACTATTTCAACAACCTTTTAAACAACTTCAGAGAAAAGAAAAATGACACAGCGGGAGCGGGCTGGTCCCGCTGACCACCGGGGATCGGTCAGCAGCCCGGCAGCGGCGTCTGCTAGCGTTCCTGAAGTCCAGGTCCACTGCAGTCAGAGATAGATCTCCTGGCCACTGGCTGCACCTTCCCAGAGGCAGCCACGCTGTGTCCCTGCCGGAGTGCTGCTAACAGAGAGTGTTCTCCCGCCCGGACTCGAAAGCAGACACGGAGTCACGCGATGGTCAGCGGCTTTTGTCTGGGGCGAAAGACCCCTGGCTCTGCCGGGCATCAGACTTTATTCAGAGGGTAACAACCAATCTCGGAACGGCACAGGGGAGGAACCAGGGAGGGACAAAGGGACTGGGACCAATCGGGAAGGAGGAAGGGAGGAGAGAGGGAGATACGAATACCATTATGGACTGAGGGATGCGGGGGGAACCTTGACCCCTCTCTGGGGCAATCCACCTTCGACTCTGCTCCAGGGGAGTTTTATTCTCTAGGTCTCCAGAGGTTTCTCAGGGGGGAAGAAACTCTCTGGGCTTGAACCAACGCTACAGAAAAAGTAGTGTTGCAGTAGGGTATTTACAGTATAACCTAGTGGTATTTCCTACTGGCTCCTTTGGCAACTCTTGCTGACCACTTTTTTAAAGCAATAATTTGTGCCATTCATTATGATTCACCTTATTTCTACAATTTTTTTTTTGTGTGTTACAGAATACTAAGGCTAATTTTTAGAAGTATCACTCTGAATTTTTCTGCTTTGTATATAAATATCTAGTCTTGTTTCAAATCATGTAATATTTTGGCCTCAATAATATTTCGTGGCAAAGAAACCACAGATGCCTTGTCATTTGCATGAATAGAGCTTGCTCTTCTGCAACTTTCTGCCAGGAACACAGCAAAAGAACAAAAATATTGTGAGAAAGCTTGAAAATGGAGACTCCCAACCTCAAATCACTAACTCAAGATGTCAGACTGGTTGAGTTACCTACCCAGGCTGTTTGATTCTTACCTCAATCAAAGCCAAATGCTATAAGTTTTGAAGTTCACCATTACCTGCTGTGACTCTTAAGATTTGTTAGAACATCTTATGCTCTTTTTAGTGCAAACAGCCTGAGTTTTCTGAGCTACCAAGCTGAGCTACCTTATGAAGAAAGGTTTTGCAAGCAGAAAAATCTCTGTATCTGAAATATAGTGTCAGATAAATCAACATGACATCTATGTGCAGTGACAGGAACCCAAAGAGTTTTTTGAGTCCCGAAGCCTATTTCCTATGTATCCTCCCTCTGCCTGATATGACATTAAGTTGCAGTGTATAGATAACTTGGAAAAGTGATTCATCTGTGATGTGCAACACATAGTTCCTGTAAAGTGACAGCTGCAGCAAAAAATAATTGACTTGTACCAAACGAGGGTCACTAAAGACGTAAATCAATACCAGGAAGCAGGAAAGAACAGTAATGAAAGGGAACATTAAATGCATCAAAAGCACTTTTAAATGCTTTTCTATTCAAAAAATCTTCACCCTTTGTGAAACTTACGGGTTCTATTATAGCTGAACTTAAATATGTTGCTGACCTTGTCACAATCACTTGCACAAATTTTAGTTAACTCATTCTAATGAACACAAGAGATGTGTAATAAATGTTGTATATGGACTACATATTATAAATTGTAGCTATGCCTGGATATAGCTGTACACTTTACTCTTACATATGCACTGATACACTTGTGAAGAGCATCTGCAAAGAGATTATTGCTGGGTATGTGCACTGCTGCTCTGGTCGTGGTTTAGATTTCTCTTTTTCAAGGCAGTGCGTAAGAACAGCAAGGAGATGGTGGTCAAGGCAGGGTGACTGTATTTCCACAGGACTCACCCAGATTACATCTAAGGTGCTTGTTTTTTTGGTTTGGTTTTTTTTTTTTTTTGGTTTTTTGTTTTTTTGTTTTTTAATTTTCTGTCTTTTTGTTTGGCTCTTATTTTCTATTACCTTATTTTTTAACAGGCAAGCAGATCAGGCATGTCTCTCCAAGACAAACAGAATTGGAACTAAACAAATATTAGTGTATAAAAGGTGATTTGTTTTGCACTGTGCTGCCAAGAGAAAGCTGTGTTTCATTATGCGCTTTGACTCGGGGATGCAAACTTTTTTCTCTGGTGAGTTTAATACCCAGTTGCTTAGAAACAACCTTGAACAAAAAATTTTCCAGTTAGATTGAACTGGGGGGAAAAAAGCCAAAACAGCAACAAAAAATCCCAACTACACAAAGAAAAGCTTTTCAGTGATTCTGAACAAATGAAGAAAGAAAAGGTGTAACGATGGCAGAAAAAATATTATTGTCCTAATTAAGAAAATCTTGTGATTGCTGCTCACCCTGAAATGGCAGACAATATGAGGTAAACATGACCATTTCTTTTCTTTCTTTCTTTCTGGACTAGATAAAACAGGTCAGAAAAAGATCACTTTCCCGCTGGGCCAGATTTTTCAGGCTCCAGCCTATGTTTTGTAGCTGCCTGATGCTCCAAAACAGTGTCTGCTTGAACCAAATGGTAACTTCAGTACACGTTGTGCTCTCCAGCCACTTCCCATGTACCTCCACGAAAAAGCAAAATACAGCCCTGACTTTCACCATCAATTAATGTAGCCTGGGTAAGTCACCTCTTGGTGACTTGGTAACTGTGATGCAGTTTTGGTCAGGCTCCTATTTCTGCTGCAACACGACTCCGTTTGATTTAGACCTGATGTGACCGTGATTACTCCATCATTATAGGAGATAGGATTTGCATTTCTGTTTGGCTCCCATCATAAGACGGCCATATATATATATATATATATATATATATATGTATGTATGTATATATATGTATATATATATATATAAAATTTTTTAAAGATTGTCTGAACTTCCAAAAGTTTTCTTGAAGTACACTATATCCTAGGAGAAGCTCCCGGCAAGCATGAACACAGAGAAATAACTCAATGCCTGCTGCTGTGCTGTTTGGCATTACAAGGGAATGAGGAAACCAACTGCAAGAGACCAGAGACCCAATCCAGTCTGTTTAGCCGTCCCCAGAAATTTCCCCTATGTCACAAAATTGCATTACAGCCAAGGAGCAGGAAGAAATAGTACGATGACAAAGAAAAAATTATTCTCATTTTAGTTCACAGGCAATGCTCACTTGATTGGTGCAAGACATTTGCAACACTTTGGTGTTCCATAATATTGACAGCCAGGAGAGGTACAGCGAGATAAAAGAAGTGATCTAGAAAGGTTCAGTTACAAGTGATGTACCTTGTAGTCAGTGAGAAAAAGTTTTAATTAATACTTGCCCACTATTTATTTCTTAAGTGATTTTTTTGCAGTAACAGAGAAAAACTGATTTGGCTTGTCTAGAGCTAATAAAAAAGAAAGGCAGCAAAGAACAAATATGGAATTATTGTTCTTAAAAAAAAAAAAGGCAAAAAATATTTTCAGGATATACTATACTAAGTATAGCTGCTTAAGGGACTTTCACACATCCAGTGGCTTGAATCATGAAAGTCGATCTTTTGAGTTACCTTTCTTTATTGAACACTTGCTCACAGATTGCCTTTTATGTTTATCCTACATATGTTTCTGGTTACTATCATCCAGGACAGAGATCTCAAAGTATTTGGTGAATAGGTAGATTCAAATTTGCTTCTGTTTCCTCTTTTCCAGTAACAGATAAATGCAACTTGTGAGCAACAACTTCCTCCAGAATTTTAAATACAGAATTTATGAAGGGAAATGGTCTATCATTCCTCTCTCTTATGCTTTCAGAGTGCAGGTTTCATTTAATATGAAGCTGTAGTTGAGAGTTAAAAATCATAGATCATATAAAAACTTTTCAATGGATTGCGAAATGTTACTCATGCAATGACATATTTTTTGTGTTAACATTTTCACAGCACTGCAGGAGTCAATCATAATCAAGAAAAGAGACTGGTTGGGTGGAAGAAAAATGAAATTTAATGAATAATAAAAGAGAAAGTTAAGCTGCACATATCTAGATACTAATATCTTTTGTTGCATTAATGCATGAACTAATAGATCAAAGGTTTATAAGTGTCAAGAGCAGGAGCTGGATGTGTGCATCGTTAAATGCTGTACTTTATTTCTATAATCATAGATCATCAAACCAGAAAGATTTTTCTAAGAATGTATCTTTATTCCTAACACAGACTATAGAATGTTTTTATTTAAAGTAAAAGAAGACTTTAAAAAAGAGCAGGGGGAAAAAAGCATCAAAACAGACCACCAAACAAACTTCCAATTTTTTTTTCCCTAATCCTTCTAAGCCCTAAATAAAGGATTGCAATGATTAATTTGGTACTTTCTTTAAGTAGATATTTGTTAGACTGCACTTCTGGGTCACAGTCTGCTGGGCCACTGACTGCTGGACTGTGGGCTACTGACTGCTGAATTTCGAGCTGCATACTGGCATCTCTGGGATGTGGAAAAGGAATAAACAGAGACATAGATATAACTTCTGAGTAATCCATGCACTTAGAAGCAAATATTCATTTTTAACGTTTTGCAAAATTCAAGGAAAATCTTTTTGTCAATGTATGTATTGAAGTTAAGCAGAAATAAAGGATAAAATAGTAAGATTTCTTACTGAAAGCAATTTCATGGTAACTGGATTTGCCCTTCTGACATCCTCAGGAGATTCTACTGGAATTCCCAGAATTCTTAGCATTATAAACTGGAAGATGGATGCACGCTGGATTAATTGCTTATGCAAAATTTATTAATAGCATATACTTTCTCAAATAACTCATTTTGATAATGCCAGGAATATATTTTGTGAAAATGAATATAGCCTTTACACTGTCCTTATTGCCATTTCTTCAGCACATTGAAGGATTCTTTGAGCTATGTCACTGCTCTTTGTGGAACCTAAAACCTTACACCTCGTTATCTTGTCAGAGCCCTGGATTCAGCCAAATCAATATGGTTTTGTTTGGATGGTGGTTCACTTACACCACTTGATAAGAAACTGTGAACCTCACTCCCCTCAGTGTTTGCAGTGTCTCTGTGAGCTTTTTGCATGATTCCAAGTGAAAATACAAACAAGGTGAACATTGCACTGAATTTTTCATTCACTGAACTTGAAATGTAAGGTTATTGAAAATAGTATCACCTCCTTAGTTCTACTCAGGAGGTTTTGCTGTGGTCACAAATTTTTGTTTCCTTTTTCTCTTGGAGCTAAAATAAAGTTTAATATGTTCTTCATGTCTAAATATCTTGGACATGTTTCTCTGGCAGAATTGTACCAACTGTAGCCTGCTTTGATCTTTGTAGATCTTGTTATCCTTTCTATTTTTTTTTTTTCCAAGGTGGATGATTAACATTAAATATTCTATGTGAGAGGTTATGGCAGCATTATCAGAAAAGGCAAAAATATCCCTCAGAAAGTTACAGTCTGTTCTGGATATTGGTCTTACAATTTGGGCTTGTTCATCTTCCTGAGCCATGTGCCTGACTCTGAATTCTCTGAATCCAGGTAAAAATCTTCGTTCCCATGAGGATGAAGGCCAAAGCTAAGATGTTCATCTTCCCTTGCTTGCGGAGGAAGCAAGACTTTCCCAGTTGGGAAAGTTCTGAAAATCTGTCCCTACCTGTGATCACTGTGGCTGGAAGAATGACAGTGAGCAGTAGAAATTTTTGTACAGGAGCCACAGCAGCCCAGGCTCTGTTTTCCAGTCTGAAATCGTGGATCAACCACATCATGTTTAACTCTGATATCGGATAGTGAAAAATTCTCTTCTGTTTTACTACCTGACTTTTACAAGCACAGCTCCAAGATGTCAAAGCCTCCCGTCTTTCCTCAAAAAGGCCCATAAAGAAGCAGAAACCTTTCCTCAGATGTCAGTTCCTTTATTATTGCTCTCAGGAACTTTTTAAATGACAAAAAACACCTGATGGATGGAATTAAGAAAGACAAATAAACCCTTGTAACACTGATAAGTGATCCATGTCTATTGAGCTTCAATTACAGACTGAATTTTGTCTTAATATGTTTGAATGTACATTTAAATTCTGGTTGAGATTTAATACCACCACTTTGTCATTAAACAGGAGAAAGTGTTTTTCAGAAGATCAGAAATGGTTTCAAAATATTACACTTTTTTATTAAAAATAATCCTGTTTGGGCTATTTTTAAAAAATGTTTATCCCTTATTTTGAAAGAAGTTATTTGAATCAAAATGGGAAACAGTTGTCAGAACTCCAGTTTTGGCAAACAAATTTAGCCTGTTAACTAGTCTGATAAAAATAGACTTGGGGCAGTATGTTGTATATTACAATCATAGACATGTTTAGGAATAGATGAAATTTTTAAAAAAATTTTTTTTCAATTAGTACATTTTACATTATACAAAGGAATAACATTTTCAATTGAAATTTCTATCAAGTTTCCGATAGCACAATTGTTACAGATTTAATATGGATGTTTAATGATTAACATTCTTGACTGTAATAATAAAAGAACATGAACCCAGAACCATTTAAACTGGAACAGCTTCTAAATCTCATCTTTCAAAGAACTGTTAGGTTTCTTGACTTCCAGCTGGCAGAAAGGAAGTGGGTAAAATAAACTTCCTCAAATAGTGATTGGCGTTTATTTAATTCAGAATGCCAAAGCAGCCACAGTGAATTTCCCTACACAACTTCAGAAAGACTTAGAACTACTCAAGTTTTAAGATATAAGCATATCTCCAGACAAGGAAGTAATTATTTCTAGAATAACATAAATTAATTTTCAAGTTTAAAAAAATTTCAGAAACTGAATTTTTACCTAGTTGGTATGGGATTGATATTGCTATACTTGATTTACTTGAAACTGTAGTGAAGATGAAGTTAAATTGAGTAACATAAAGTTCAGGAAAAGAGGGTTAAATTATAATTTTATACAGCTCACTAACAACAGTTGAAGAAAGGATGTATAGTAGTCCCTATTTGTGTAACCTATTAAAATGTCCTAACTTCATTATATACCTAGATTACAAGGGCTCTCATAGGCACAGAGTCTAGTACAGATGTGTCTTAACTGCTACCTTGTGTCAAAACAGCAGAAATATAAACCAAAAATAAAATAAGTTTAAAACTGTTCTGCATTTGACAGGCAGAATTAATACAATTTAAATTGTTGTGCTATTTTGTCTATCCATCTACCAGTTATATGCTGCTCCTGTCAAGAAAGATAACCCAGTACTGAGTGATTCCTTATGCTGCTTGGTTTAGCTGATTTATTTACTCACAGCTTCTTGTAGACAATGATGTATACAAGAATATAAATGATATCTGCTCAAGATTTAAGAAAATTCCTCAATACTGAGGTCTTTCAGTACCAAAGACTTAATATTATGTCCATATGCTTTAATTAAACTGATTTTTAAAGTATGCCATTTTTATTTAATGCCTGATCTTTGGGACAACACATAAGTGGTTTCAGACTTGTTCTCACTCAGCAGGGATGATTTGTGGATTATAGAGTACCATGAGGCAGAATGGGACAGTGTGCAAATGCTTGTGAAAAATTTTGGACCTAACATTTCTCTGTGGCTATTTTTCACTTCAGAGAAGTGCAACTGATGACCTTTGCACTCTGACAATTAATGAAAAAACAGAATGCAGTCATCAAGGCTAGACTCTATACAATGAATTTTTACCAGACTGCATTTAGTTTTGATCATTAAAAGCTTAAAAAGGTAATATTTTTTGCCACTATTTTATGATCTTCAGTATTTGTGTACTTACACAAACCACTTCTACTTCTTTGTTGACTGAGAAAGTGAGATTTTTGTTGGATCTTCATCAAAAAAAAGGGGTGTGACATTTTTTGAAGATCATGCTCAGGTATTAAATCAGCAGCAGACTTTTAGATGTTACTTAATATCAAAAGCTAGTTTTGAAGCTGTGAAAAAAAGATGGTAGAATATGTATTGTGTATTCCCAATTAGTGTAACATGTACTCAACTTCTAAACATTCCTTTGAATCTTTTTCTCAGCCAGGTTACAAAAAATCTTCCAATATAAAACAAGAATATTGTGACAGAAACACACACCCTTAAATTCACTGCTTGAGCTGAAAGCAACAATGTATATTGAAAGGACCAAAATCTTTTCTTCAACCAACTTCTGAGATCGCAATAAACTTCAGCTCAGTACAGGATAGGGGATCTGTAGTATGGCCTGTGATTCACTAGCCACAGGCTACTATCTTTCTTCCCTTGCTCATCTTTCATTATTAAAACATCTTCACCCTGGCTGTGGTGTTTCAGAAAACAAAGGAATACAATGAAGAATGCACAAGCCATTGAGTTATAAAAAACAGTCTCAGAGAAAATACAAATTTTCGGGGGTTTTTGTAGGCATTAATTGGTTCCTGCATAATCTTATAGCAGACTGGTTTTGCTCAATAGAATATTTTGTTCAAAGGTGGGGTTTTTGAGTAATATGATAATGAGTTAATCTACTGTAAATTAATCTCCCAGCTAAATTATAGACAAAGATAAGGTTTTCCTTCTCCAACTGTCAGCTTCACAGACTGTTCTGATTTCTCTTCTGTTCTCTGGATGATTTTCTTTCGCAACTTTTTAATGAAAGTTCAGGTTCTTTGCTCACCAGTGTACGACATCTGTCATCTTCATGGGTTCATACCTCATTCATTCCTCCATCCTCTTACAGACCTAATGTTATATCTCAAAGATGCAATTTACTGTGATTTTCTGATATCATTACATATTTCACTAGGAAATTCAATATGGAACCTATATGATCTCAATGTGATCCCCACAGAGATGCAAGTGCACCAGTATTATTAAAACATGATTAATGATGGCTAGTCAGATGGTAGTTAATGATGCTTAATTGGTTTTTAAATGTATGGGTCTCTCTTCCAGTCCAAATTGATATGATTTTTGCCTTTGTACCAGCTGTTGGCTCTAAAACTTCTTCCTAGATTGAAGATGTCTGTCACTAGAGGTGCCTCATAGCCTTGAGTTAGCTGGATCTTGGGCTGATTCGTACTTTCCCATATGGTAGTGCTGAGAGGGATTCTCCAAATTTTTAATGCATTCTTCATGTACATTTGGTCACAATGAAAACTGAATTTACAATATTTGTGTTTCACTTTATAAGACAATCCTTCCACCTCCTGGGTTTACTTTACAGGTCATGATAGTCCTTTGGATTGGCAGCAGCATGAGATAAACAAACACTGCTTCCTTGTATCTTCCGAGTGGGAATTTCTACAGTGCACTTGGCTATTCTCCTTCTGTACCAATAGCATCCATATGGTGACTTCTTTTTCTGCTCTATTTAATATTGTCTTTATTCTGGGATTTTTTCCAATTTGGCTATGTAAGAGGTGGTCTTCTTTTGTCTCTTGCTGGGGCGAATACACTGTTAAAAAGCACAGGAATTTTAAAAAAGGACAGTGTGGACCTTGAATAAGGAAAAAAAGTCTGAGGAATAAGGAATATAACAGAAAACACAGAAGAACGTTTCTGCTGCACATGACAAATAACAGAAAGGAAAACTGCTTAGTCAGAATCAATCAGCAATGTGAGATATAAAATAATTGCACAGAGGGCTCAGACACATGTTCAAATTCCCACTGCTCAACAAGTTTCTGAGCATGTAATGAAGCAGTGTAATTGTGTTCTTAGCCTATGGCAAAAAAACATCCAGTAACTTTGCTTAACTCATTTTCATTGCATGATCTATCAAATTGCATGGTTTTGTTTTTGTTGTGTGTTTACACATTAAAAAGGGATTAAAGTCACACTTTTGCCTGTATATCTATGGGAACGTGTTTTGTTTTCTGCTATGTTAAGTACGGATATATTTTTATTACTGTAGTATACTGCTTGAACATGCCTGAAAGTATTGCCCAAATGCTCCTTGAACGCTGTCAGGCTCAGTGCTATGACCACTTCCCTGGGTATCCTGTTCTGGAGCTCAGCCACCCTCTGGGTGAAAAACTTTACCCTGATATCCAACCTAAACCTCCCCTCACTCAGCTTCAGGCCATTTCTTTTGCTTCTGTCACTGGTCACCAGAGATGAGATCAGTGTCTGCCCCTCCTCTTCCACTCATGAGGGTGCTGAAGAGCACAATGAGGTCTCCCCTCAGTCTCCTCCAGGCTGAACAGACCAAGTGACCTCATACACTTCCCCTCAAGTTCCTTCACCAGCTCTGTGGCCCTCCTTTTGGGAACTCTCTGCTAGCTTTACATCCTTCAAAGGAAAATGCAGAGCTTTAAAAATTAGGATCTAAAAGGAAATGTGATCGTTAAAACAAACCTCTGGTAAAATCATGCAACTGTATTAGTTAAGCTAATTCCAGTCACATTAGGCTTTTCCTGAAAAATAATCATTCTCTCAGTGTGTTTATCTGATTTCAGTACCAGAAGCTGGAGCAATACAATACCTTAGTAAGTCTCAATAATGACTTACATAGTCACACAGACATGACTAAGGAGACGACACCTTCTAGTGGAAACTATTGGTCAGGGAGCTTTGTCAAATTCACCACAAACTTAAACACAATGCAATATTACTGGAGGGATGCAAAATGCACTTTGGAATTGCAGACGAGAAAAATACCAGTCATGTTATTTGTTCCTTCCTCTTATGAATGTAGGGTATTCCTTTTGCCCAGTTTAATTTTTAAAGAAATTTCTGTTCATTGTTATAGCATCTTTCATTCTGTGTGGGTAAAAAGCAGTCACAGTCATGGCTGATAAAAACCAAACAAATCCACAAATATTTTAAGGCATTGGAGCCCAGTTTCAGCTCAATCAAATCACAAATCAAACTATTCCCTTCCACTGCAGTTGTGTCTTACTGCAGTTTTTTTATGCTTGAACCAGAGTAAAATTGAAATAACTTGACTATATTATCTCTTCTCCCTGCTCCATTTACATTTCTCCATTCTCCTTTTCCAATTGTTTATGAATACAAAAGCAGCTGTATATCTTCATTAAAACTTCAAGTAGCACCTCTACAATTAACATAAACTTAATGAAAAAATGTGGTTGAAATTAGACGATGAAGCAGAGATTGTGGGATGTTACCCTAAAGCCACACTGCAACACATGAACTCTAACAATTTCTATGGTAAGCTAAAATTTTGACGAGGAATCTCTATCTGGTGATAGGTCAGAACTCCAGAAGAAACCTCTACACAGCTCACAAATTTGGCTAATTGGAACGTATGGTAAATCTGAAGTCTCTAGGATGTGAAGGATTTGTGACACAGATCAGTTTCACATATACAGCAGATTTGACATGGTTTCAGTTTGACAAAGTTTAACAAGTGCCATATTAGTCAATGCTGGCAAATGTAAGTGGGACATTGTAGGCTGACAACAAATTCATTATGTGGGACACACCAAAACATTTTGTTGATCATATTAGAAATGAAATATTGTCTTCCAGTAATCAGAACCAAATCCTTTTTTTATTTTTTTAAGACAAGAGGAGCCAAGAAGACCTTTTTCCTACTACATGCAAAGTTTACTTTATTAAGCATTTGGGATGGTGTTAGTCTTCAAAATATAATTAAAAAGCTTCAGTTTGTTTTCCTTGAACTTTAAGAATAAAATATATTTAACCACAGTCAAACAACAGTCTCGTCAATATTAGTAAAAACTGATTTAGAATTAATCTTTTTACAGTAACCCCCATGAAAGTAAAATTTGCTCCATATGGGTATTTACCTAACAATGGCCTATATGTAATACTGATTTTCAGAATGCAGAATGTGCTACAATCTAACAGAAAGAAGAAGAAACAAGTTCAAAAAACATTACAAAAATTAATTATCTTTTCTGTATCACAGCAAGTTTTATATATATATATATATATATAAGTAATTACAAAGTCACCTAACATTATATAGTCTACAGGACTGGATATCATCACCACATGTTTGAACATTTTGGGGACAATTGGGGGGTTTTGTGTTTTTTTAATGCAAGATTTTTTTCCTTCCAGCATTTGATTTAAAATCTGCTCTTGAATGTAAGGTTCTTTTTAAATGCATACTGAAATAATTAGATGCACCATGAAGCAGCTTAAGCTAATTGAAGTGGCCACAAAAACTGTCAATGCAAATTGAGCCATCTGGATGAACAGATAAAAGCTTTGGAGACATTCAAAAGCCAGGTGGCATTCAGTTACATCCCATCTCTTCTTCACAGTATGGTTAGAAAACTGGGAGAAAGAAAAGTAAAACTCTTTAGGCCGCTGAGCCAAAATCTAGTGTCAACAAGATATTTCTGATTAGAACAGAATAAGTAACCTACAGTATTAGGGAAAGTTAATGTGGCACTTTGTGGTAATAAAAATGATAAACGAAAGTACATAAACAAAAGGAGCAACAGCTACTCAGAGTACAAAGCAGGATCAGGCCAAAGTGTAAGAGAAATCATTATCTTTATAGAGTAATGATATTTTTTCAATTTAAGGTACTTGACTGGATATAGAATACTGACTGAACTTGCAACTCAGTTATGCTGTTTGAAAAGAACTGAACAAATCCCCTTAGTGTTAATTTTAAAAAACTGTGATCATCTCTATTTCATATCTGTGAGGATTATGTGTGCTCAAAGGTTCTGAAAAATCAGATTGGATGGTTTCTGAAGCCCGGGTTGTGAAAGACTCTGTCATCAATTCTGCATTACACATCATGACTATTCAGATGGACAGGGATTTTTCTTTCTTGGATTATTGGGGCATTGTTTTTTGGATTTTTTTTAAAGCATGACCATTTACTGTAAACTGATAAATATATTTTGTACAGTTCAGTTTTTGGCGAGAATCTCTAAATGATATTGTAAAAGAAATATCAGAAACATCAGAATATCAGAGGTACAATTGCTCAAACCTCCTGTTCCATGAAAATGAGCTTTTATTGAAAGGGAAGTACTTGGACAGAATCTCATCTTTATAAAACTTGTCTTTTTCATACATTTAAAACTTGATTATACTTAAGAGGATTTTTTGCAAAGCTTAAAGAAATGGTGCAATGATGTTTTTATAGAATTTCTTCGTAAGATATTTTGCATAATTTTTAAAAGACAAAAGCAAACAAATAAAAAAGACAAACCCCATACATAACCTTTCCTTTTCAGTTTAAAAGAGGTTGAAATTTGTCAGCCTTTAAGAAAAAAAAAAATCTAAAAACTCAAGTAGGTCTAAAAATAATAAATAATAACCACAGGAATTACTTGGTAAATCTCAAAAAATAAATGTTCAGCTCTGATATGCTTATGGATAATATTTGAGCTCACCTGGAAGAAGCCCCTGTTGAGAAAAGCCGATGTTTTCACAGCTGCACTTTTTACTCAAAGATAAATAGTTCTTTTATTGTCACTTACATATATTGGAATAGCTTTACATTTCAAACAGATTTGGATTGTTTCACATGTGTTACTCCACGTGTTTTTTTTCCATGAACCTTTTTTGATGTGGGGAATTTCCTTCCAAGTCACCTGGGTATTCTGGTCATTACAGTGTCAAGGGCTGTATGAGTACCTATGGAGCAGGAGAGACACGGCATTTGACACGACAGAACCATCAAAGTTAAGTACCCAAAGCCCTGGAATTCCAATAGGAGAGGAGCATGCTCTCAGGTATCCATGTTCTTTCCCTGATAGGTCATAGGTCTCTTCTAGGAAGCATCCTAGCAGTTAACCTCTCAGGAAAATGTCAGGGGATTTATGATAGGATAAAATGGGCTTTCAGATTTAGTATTTGATGTCTTCACTGGGCTAATTCTGCAGGTCTGGTCAGCTTCACCACCTGTAGTTTTTTCAAGTCTGTGACCAGCAATGATCTAAGATGTCTTAAATGCCTAATTTTCTGGTACGCAAAGTTTCGCACAACAGGTGGTGTCATGGGGCAGGAAACGGTGATACTGGGTCATACAGAAGGTAAAAAGCTATGGTTCTGGGTTGCAAAAGGGACAGGCACCTCTTAGAGGCCTTCTGAGCATTAAAGATTGCTAGGCCTTCTTCATGAGATGTAGCCCCAGCTCTGAGGCACCACAGAGGCAGAGGTTGTTGTAAGAGTTTAGACTGAGGCATGGTAGCTCTGTATCTCTGAACAACCAAAGGCTGTGTGGTGCTAACTTGAGGAGTAAAACTTCCTGGAAAAAACAATGAAAACCAAGCAAAGGGGCTGTGGATTACCACTAGAGGGAATTCTTGCTCACTGCAATAATTTTCAGCTGAGGCTATTTCATATCACAGGCATAAGTCACAGGGCAATAAGGAAAAAACAGTGCAAAATAAAAGTTATCTAAGTGTGGCTGCATCTGTCAAGTTGTTCTCACTGCATAGGTCTGAAAGGCTTCCAGGAAGGAGCTAAAAATGCACACTATTAAACCAGGATCTGCTGTCCTTACTCAGGTGCACATTTTTGTTCCGAGAACCCAGCTGGAACAGACAGGTAGAACAATGCCAGACAATTAATAAAATGTTAGAAGGAAAATGAGATCTTTACTGTCATAGTGGAGTTCATGTAAGGAAGGCCATTTGTACCTTCATTATAGTACAGCAGTCAGGATCAGTAGTGGATTTTTTTTGTTTGGTTTGGATTTTTTTGTTTGTTTCCTTGCTTTTTAAAATCATCATATTTTAATTTTTTATTATTAAAATAGACAGCAAGGGCCTGTGAAGATATATGCTGAATAAACATTTTAATTTTTAAAGTTACATATTTCAAATAACTTGCTAATTTTAGGGAACTCGAACATGCTTATAGCATGACCAATGAAATAAGCATAAGAGCAGGTTATTAGCCAGAATTTTGTATTTAAGGATAGAAGTTATGTTTCAATATTAGAGCAGTGTTAGCATCTGACAACTCACATAGGTACTTAATGTCTGATGTATGAAATGAGTATTAATTTCTTATTGTATAGCAATTGTTAAGTAATTCTTTAGCAGTAAATTTTGGATGAGAGAGATACAGCTGCTTCATTCTTCTGCCTTAAATTTTCCTACCAATGAGGGGTTTTTGGAAGCCCTCTATTTGAATGACCTCAAGCTCATTAATAGGATTACCATCCTAAGTAAAATGAACTGGATTTTGACCAACAAGAGGTAAAATGCCCTTTTTCTTTTCTTTTATGTTTAATAAGTGTATCACATTTAAATAACCACCAAAAAACAAAACAAAAACAAAAACAAAACAAAAACAAACAAAGAAAAAACTACAAAAACCCAAAAAACAAACAAACAAACAAAAAAACCCCAAAAAAACCCCGAAGACCAAACAAACAAACAAAACACAGTAAGGGTTGTCATAGGATTTGAATAGAAGTGGACGAAAATTTCAAAAATAATAATGAAATGTGTCTTGATTAAAGAAAGACACTTGTGCTCCTCCTAAGAGGTTCTAGTTTAGATTGTGCTGGAAACAGAAGGTGGAGGGCAACTACCTCGTATTTAAATGTCTGATTTTTACATGTCCAATGAGAAGCAAGGTTAATTCACTCAGAACTACCAAAACCCAGAAAAACTGCCTACCCTCCCAATATGCTGAAATAAAAAAATTCCATTCATTTCAGCTGTGAAATGTTCACTTTCTAATCAGCTTCTTCCATCTGAAAGATTGGGACGAAAGATGGAGGAAATGGGAGAGGAGTGTTGCTCACCATTAAATGTTGGAGGTTTTATTGTTCCACCTTTGTATGAAGAAAAATAATACATCAAGATGCCCTGTTGTCTCTACATGAAATAGAAAAGACAAAAGTGAAAGAAAATTAGGACTAACTTTTTTTCCCCATTAAAAAACCCACATTCCTAATTGTGTTACTAAATATATGACTGATTTAAATATTTTGACATTTCACATATGACACATTTGTGAACATTCTACTAATTCCCAGTAAGAGTCATCAGCTGTGCATTACACTGTATTTCCATTTTTTGATTTTAGATGTTTTTCTTCTTTCACCAACTGTAATGATTTCTTCTATTCTTAATAAGAATTTCTAGCAATGAATCAATTTTTACAAACTACTCTGTATGTTAACACATTCAAAGGTCAGAGAAAGTCTGGTAAGGGTAAAAGAGGTTATCTGATTTCTACCAGTAAATTCATGCTCCAAATGAATGATTTCCAGACAAAAAAAAAAAAATTGCATTTGGTTTAAACATCTGTCATGACTCTGAATGTACCACAATTCCTTCTAACTTGGTTCTTAAGCATTCTTACTGCTGGCATTCGTGGCTTTGTTTGCATCTGAATTTATCCCATTTCATCTTAGTACTGAACGTTACTATAATTTTGCAGTCTACGGTCAAGAGCTCTTCATTAGCTGAATTCTGTCTCCCAATAAAGAGCCCCTGAACTGTGGTGAATCTATGTCTTTGCTTTCTTTTGGTTAAACTAAACAGATTGATTCATCCTTGTTAGTGAGTTTATTGAAACAAGAGTACTTGAAGTTAATAATAACACTTAAAAAGGACGGACCCTCATCTTCACTGGTACCCTGGGAGACAGGGGGTCTGCTAAGAAGTATTAGCTGGGGAGAGGCGGAGTGGAAGAAGTTGGGCAATGCAGCCTCCTTCAAGCCTTTGATAGATTTTTGTCTTGTATAAACAGTATTAAGAAGTACACAAATACGCTCTTGTTTCCGAGGAGCTTGAAATCCTTTGTAATTCACAGCGTATTGAATCTCACATCTTGCCTGGAAGCTAGACAAGCATTATCCCTGTTTTAGACAGGGGGAAATGGAGGCAAAGGGAATTTATATGATTTGCCTCAGGAGCAGATTATCCTTCTGCCTTATTCACCAGTCTGAGCTTCAGCTTTTCAGTAGATAAAAACGTTTATGTATGAGTGGGATCTGCAAGGGGATAAACTTCAGGAAATTTCCTTCTAATGCTACCTGTAGATCTGTCAGTCCGCAGAGATGAATATATGTAATATGCATGATAATTTTCCCTCATATTGCATAACTTCAAATTTCCTTTATATTCAAAGCGGGCCTGATTCAAAGCCTGTTGAAGACTGAAATTATTCTTACCAGCTTTGAATTATGTATAAATGTGTCTTCCATTTTAAAATATGATGCATAAACTAACAAAACACAGGGAGGCATTTTTTTAAAAATGTTTTGGGCTTATCTACAGCTTCATGTAGGCAGAACAATTATCAAGTTACAAATTTAAAATCCAAGTCAACAAGAACAAAAGCTAGTGATGATTTAAAGTAAGCTCAAACCTTTCTTTTCTCCATGCTCTTTGCTGCTGGTATGTTATTGATGTTAAAGATTGAAACAGAAAAAGAAATTAGCAGATTCACAGATCCCCACTTAAATCAAGAAATCACGAACTTTTTCTCCAAATATGTTGCTGTTAAATTCCGTTTTGTGCTAAAGAGCCACTGGATGGCAGCCTTGCTCCTTAGAAATTAGAAGATCCAGCCTTGGCTGAACAAGCTTTGTTATAAACCTGCAGCCCAAGCTGTCCCCGGCCCGTGCCCCTGGTAACCGAGGTGCTTTTGCCTGATTGTTAGAGGGATGGAGACTCTTCACATGCAGGTGCACTTAATCTTTTCAAGATGTAACAAAGCCCTATAAAGCCACACTCTGCTGTGTAAAACATAATACGTCCGCTGATCTTTCATGTTTATTCAGCTTTTTTGGGGGAGGAAGGGAGTGCCACAACAAAGGAGAGGTAGAATCAAAAGTATCCAGCTTGCATGCTTAAGCAATAAGGAGATTGCTCCGTTGTCTACTGGAAACCCCTCCAGTGTGCAATTTCCTTTTTCCTGCTCTCCAAATTAGTTGGTAGGACCAAGTTGCCCCAGGTGGGAATAAGTTCTCCAGACTTCTTGGAAAAAGATGACCAAAAGTTCCCCGTGCAATTCCACTTTGTCCTTGAAACAGCTGGGGAGTTTTGCCAAGATGCCACATATCCTTTTGCTGTCTTTCCCACAAACCTGCTGACATCAATGTGGAATTTTACCTTACTAAGTTTGATATTGAATCCTTTCTACCAGAAAGGTAGATTTTGAAACAACAATAATCTACTGCTTCTACAATAGTTAGATTTGCTTCTGTGACATGACTTTCTCCAGATGGATAAATGGAGGAAAAGGGTAGGTCAGAGCAGGCAGATTAACATTATACAAGTGCAAATCTTTGTGAGATCCAGGTGCCTCAGTAATAAATGCGATCTTGGTACAGTTCTCAGCATGTCGGTAAGATTACAGCTGAAGAAATCTCATCTCTACTGCCTTGGACATGTATTGAGTTACCCTTCCCAAGCTGCTTTCCCCGGCCAAAGGCCAAGATATCCCTCCTTCATGACCTCCTTCTTCCAGCTGGCACAGAAGCTTTCCCTGTTGTGTCTGTCACCCTGCAAGTAGCAATATTATCACTCTGAGATTTACCATGCTGCTGTCTGCTGACCTTTTTGTGCTTGGCATTTCAGCCCCGCGGAAACAGCGCCTGTTTCAAAACCTTCTCATCTCTCTGAGTTACAAGAGAGAATCCACAGCCAGTAAAGATTTCTGAGTGTTCCTGTGTGGCCTCACATTGCTATTTAGAACTTAATAGAACTTCTTCACCACAGAGCAAGGACATTGCTTAATCAGTGAGGATTAGCAAGGAGACTGCAGCCTTGTCTCTCCAATCCATTTTGCACTGAAGGAACAAGTAATCTGCTTGTGAATGAGCTCTTGACCCACTTTTGTTTGCATGTGGCATGTAATGGAAATTCATTAGATGTTTTGGTACTGGTGGTAATTCCAGAGCTGATACCCACATAACAAGGCCAGTACACACAGAAAGGCAAGCTCATGAAAAATCCCAAGCAAAACTGTCCCTGCTTCTTTAGGAACCTCTGAAAAAGCCTAGCTCCAAAAACTTTGCTGTCTGTTGTTCCCAGTAAAGGAGAGTCTGCATCAATGAATGAACTGACATGCAGATATCCAAGCCTTAGTCCAGGTAAGAAAGTACTTCAGGCATATTTGTTCCACTTTATAGCAAACCCCTGCCATAGAAGCAACATTCTTAGGGAAATAATGTTTCCACAAAATAATGTGTGTGTGCTACACAAGCATGTTCCTCCCTCATTTAGGTCTGTAAAATGAAAAGTCTGTTACTGGGAAAGGGACACTGCAATTTTAAAAACATTCAGTATCTGCATTTCATAGTTCTCATACAGGGTGAAGGCCTGAGACAATGTAAAGAATGCACACCATTTCAGCTGAACTCTGCAGATGAGGTGCTTGAGGCAGTGAACTGGTGACCAGGAACTCTGCTGAGTGGAGAAGGGTGCCTAGGGTGTCGTTTAGTCACCTAAATTAGATATCTAAAGCCACAGTGTGAAGACTATTTCCTTTTTCACATATTTTACAAAGATGTCAAGGTCTGAATGCTTCTATCCAAATCATACTGCCTATTTCTGTGATGCTTACTGATTTTCTGTTCCTGTGCATTTGTTTTGCACATGGTAAAGTACTGTACTGTGCTGCAGATGTAACATGTTCAAAACTTCAAGTCTGACCAGGTGGCTGCCTCTTGAGAGCTTTGGATTTGCCTGTAGAATATGCAACTATCACTTCTGTTCCTCCGGAGGGAGCCTCAGTAGAAAACACAATCAGATGAATATAAAATCCTCCACAACAAGTTACTACAACACTTCAGCACAGCTGAGACTGAGAGCAAACAATCCTCTCTCACCTTATCAATGCAATCTGAACACAAGCCACCCTGGAGCCTAACTCTGCATTAGTGAATACAAAAATACACTTCTTAAAGAGCACTTACCACATCTGAAATACAATCCCAGACAAGCAACAGCCATTCACTGAGACATGTGCAAAGCACATACCAACTTCTTTGCAAGTATTCAGCACACCAGAAAGTGAGGTGCGCAAGAAGTGCTAAAGGAAATCTGAACCACTGTCACTGTTTTAGGCTCATGACTGTTGAAAGAGGTCCATACCCTCAGTGATTTTCTTGATAGACTTCTTCTGAAGAGGCAAAACTATCATCCACCCCACAGCCTTCCCAAAGCTAAAAAAAACTCATCAGACCTTGCGTGCCATTGCCTTGTAGTAAACCTTCTATTTATAAATGATAGGTGAAAAACTCTTTCTCTTTCCACCTTTAATATCCTAGGTTGTTGTTAACATCAGCCTGGTCAAGATAAAGAAGAATGGAAGGTTTGGCTGTGACAGGGGACAAGTTTTTCATCAAGATACATAGGTACAAAAATAGAATGCTCTTTAAGTCACCAGTAAATAACATACTCAAGGCAGTGATGATGACTATAAAGGACACATGACTGAGTAAAACAAAAAAAATTATAAAATAGATTTTATTAGTAGTAGTTATGACCTTTGTTCTTGTTTTCCTTACTGACATAATAAAATGTGTTTACAATATAATGACTATATAGAATATAAAAAATTCCACTTTGGGAAGTGCTACTTATTCAAATTTTGAGCCAGCTCTGTAGCACCTGGGATCTGTGAAGGCAACTAACCACTTGCATCAAGGTTCAGCCTTTAGTTTTCTTTTTTTGGACATAGGTCAGGTCTCCAAATCTGGACTACTAGAATGGTCACCAATTCAAAATCAGATCTCAGGCCTTCATCTCTCTTGAATGAAGTGAACCATCAACTCAAAAATAAGGGTGGCAGAGTCTTAGTTGGGTTTTTATTCAGTGTTAGTGAGTAAGAGCCAGGATTTGGGTTCAGGAGCTGCCTCACTGTTCTCCACAATGTCTGATTGTTAATACATCCCTGTTACAGCTTTGGCCCATGTCAAAGGAGCTCTCCATCCTTATCAGAATGGAGTGGGACATAGAAGATGCTGTTCCCAGCAGGCAATCTGGCTGTGCCTTGCCTGGGTGGAGAACACAGCCCAGGTGTGTGCAAGGTTGTGCCTCCTGGGTCACCCAGCAGCAATAAAATCAGCATGGTTTATGTGTTTTGTTCAAGTAGCAATAGCAACCACAGCGACCAACACAGACAAAATCACTACTTTGTCCCCCCTTTCAAATATTTAACAACATCCATGGCTGTTTTCCATTTGGAGTTAAAATTTGGTGGAGGTAGAATGATACTGCAGCCATTTTCTTAACTCTTTCCTTTTTCTTTTTCTCTTCCTTTTCCTTTCTTTTTCCTGTCCTTTTCCTTTTCTTTTTTCTTCTTTTTTCTTCTTTTTTTCTTTTTTTTTGTCTCTTCAAATGTAATTATAATTTATAAAGAATGTTTAAAGCCCTGTTTGTCCACAACAGGAGTTAAATAATTAGAAACAATACAATATATAGCACTGAAAGCAGTTACCATTTCTCATAAGATTTCTGAGTCACATTCCAAGAATTTATTTTAAAAATATTTTTTCTTCTTTTACTTCTTCTGATCTTCCATTTTTTAAAAATTTTTCACTGATTCTTTCTCACAAACTTAAGAAAACCATTGTCAAGAGCATAAGACGGCATTAATATGCCATTGTTTTGGGAAAAGGCATGCACCTCCACTCTTAATTTGGCAGAATCTATGATTGTTTACACTGTCTAGGTAAGTGAACTAATTTAACTAATTTATTGTTACAATAAGGGAAAGGCGGTCACTATACTTATCCTATAACAAAATGTGGAAGTGAATAACTGTTCTGAAACAGAAAATATCTTCTTGCACATCTTTCTTGAGTCCTGTCAACACAAAGCCAAGACCCTCAGCAGTTCAGCTTTCCCCCTTCCAGGGATCTGGTGACCAACATGTTTCACTTCACCTCTCTTCTGGTTTGAGGTTGAATGCATTCTCCACCTGATGCTGTGTTTTCATTCATGGCCATTTAGAGCTGCTTAAGAGCAGAACTTCTTAACGTCACAGTGCAAATCACATGCATGATTCAGAGCAGTATCTTTCTGATTCTTATGTCCTGCATCTTCTCCCTCCAACAGAGTCCCTGTCTCTGATTCCTCATATTCCAATTAATCTGAGATCTTCCTTTCAAATCATCTTCCTTTCAAAGGGCAGCATTCTGGGGGGATGTGGGTGTTCTTATTACACGTGAGAAAGGATATTCACCGTTCCTCCTTTTAGCCAACTTTTACTGTGAAAAACCAGATGCAGATTTGCCAAGGACTAAATCTGCCAACATCAAAGCCTGCCAAATGGCTATACTGCTGAGGCTATCTGAAAACTGCTGTGCATCTGTATAAGGTTCTTAATATATTACCTCTACAAACTCAAAAGTAGAAATATTTACAATGCTCAATTAACATACTAACTTTAGTCTTCATTAATCTGCACAAGTTGTTCCAAGTCAGCTGCACTGAGAATGAGAAATAACAGTAGTGAAATGATCAAAGAGGGCTGTATTACTTGTTCCATGTTCCCTTTCCTGAGACAATTCCCTTCAGTGGTTGCATTCTCTTTTGTGGAAACAATCCTCAGTTGAAGGTAACTGAGGACATCATGGGGGGAAGGATAATTTCTAAAGGGGACAGGTGGAGGAGAACACGAAGAAAAACCTTCTTTCGAATCATAAGCAAAGCTGAACCATATAAACAGAAAGAAAGGCAAGAGAGAATAAAATACAACTGACAAAGATCAAGCAACTCATCTGGATGAAAGTCATCACTTTGTGGGAAATGGAAAGCAGAAGGAAGTGACCATCAAGTATTCCCTTTATAATGGGCTGACATCACTCAGTTCTCTGCCAGACAAGGGTATCAAATTGTTTGTGTTCCCATTTTAGGGCAGTGGGGAAAGGCATACCTGGCTGTAAATTTTACTACCATTATGTTTTGGTTCTCTGGAGACTCTAGTCTGACAGCAGGAAGACAAATATTGATACTTTAATGAATGAATATTCTTCTGGGTGGTGACCTTTGTGAATGCTCTCGTTCTACCCTAATAAATAGTAATTCAGAAAATTGTTGTCATTTAGTCTGCTTCTGACAAACAAAAGCGAAAAAAACCAGGCCTTGCTTCCTGAGTCACTGGATTATCAAGAGTAGTAGGAGATTAGTGTATTGGGAAAGGAAGGAATAGCTTTATGAGGATTTGGGAATCTCTGAGACCTCATCACCATCAGTGACCTTCAAGACCTTCCTATGTGAAAATCCAGCTGGACACCTGCTTCTCCCACTCTGTGGTTTGCAACTCTTTACCTATTATAATTGTCTGAGCATATTATGTTCTCCAAAGAAACACTAAACTCCCTTATGTGAAAACTAAGCCATATGGAAAAATCATATTTCCCAGATAGTTGATCAAATATATTTCATATGTTTGAAAGATACTGTGCAGTTTAAACAGAGCTGGCTTGAACTCATACCACATATAATTTTTGCTATGGAACAAGATATGTTTTAAAATGAGTGAGAATATGAAAAAAAAAATTTGAAAGGTTATACTATGTACAAAAAAAAAAAAGTAGTTAGTTTCATATCAAACAGAAATTGAGGTAAGGAATTTGGGTTATTTTGTAGATGATTAGGTTATTTTGTGAATGATTCTAGGGTAGTGCAAACACAAAGCATGTGGAAATATATATTGCAAGCCCATTTACTAAGCAAGGGTGAATAGTTTTGTGGTTTCAGACTTGGAAAAGCTGGGCTCATTTTCTGATTGAGGCACTCAGGCAATGTTACTCAGCCACTTGGGCTATCCTCGGCCTGAGCTCTCAGCGGCAGAGCAGTGAGAGCACTATTTCCTACACGTGTCACAAGGAAGAAAGAGATCTGTTAATGAAGGCATGACAAAATAGGGTATCCAAGTGCCTTTACAGATCAAGTGACATTCTGGTTATGTGTCTGAAAAATTTGTTATGATTGTTTACAGCTAATAAAAATTAATGTTAGCTTTGCCAAGATATGATAACTCTAAGCCCCAAACAGTTTGAAGAAAAATAATGCTTACTAAGAAGATTTCCAGGAGAAATTCAAGTTTTTTAAGAAGTGATTTTCAGTTGATTACTCTTTCCCTATAAAGAGCTGTGCCATTTCTTGTAATATTAAAAGGAGCCCATGAAATGAAAGACCATCCATAAAAGAAGATTAAGAAAAACATACATGTTTTTTAATAAAATATTGAAGGCATTTTGGCTGTCTCTATAGTAAATTTAAAAGGCTAATGTTTGATAAGGATCTAATAAATAATCCTTCAATTTAGTTTAAAAAATTATTTGACTTTTTATGGAAGAGGTACTTTTAATCTACTAGTTATGAACAAATGCCAAGATAAATAATCACTGTGGTTTCAAATATATACAGATGTCTTTCCTCTTTCAGTCATCTGTTATTCCATTCCAATCCCAAATTCTGATTGTGGGCAATGTGCTAAATGTTCACATATATACACTGACATCCACTGCAACCTTCACCCCCATCACGAAAACCACACAAGTTCATATATGAGACAATGAATCCCTGAAGGTATTTTGGAAGTCACATAGGTAGGAAGAGCAATGCATGTAATAAACAACATAAAATAATCTTAGTTTTTCCACTGATTTAAATCATACTTCTAGAAACAAAGCTGTTACTTATATAGTTTTAATTTGATTATTCACTGAATTCAGTTGTTTTTAAAGAGCTTTTAGAGCGAATTAGGAAGACACTAGGCTGCACTGTGCATGTAGGATCAGGTTTATTTTTCTTTCTAGCTATTCCTCATATGGGTAATCTGAAACAAGACATAATCAGTACAATTTTTAAAGAAGACTTATCACAGCTGTCATCATAATTGGTTTCCCATCATGCTTATAAAAATAAAATGGATAATGATAGAAGAAGTATAATCCTATTTTTTGCATTGTTCTACAGAGTTTCAGCTGTGCAATTGATTTTCTCACAGTCTTCAATGAAAATGTCTTTGGCATTTCATAAGACAATACTCAGCAATAGCTCGTTAGCTGTTGTGATAAAGCAATTATTAGACTAATCAGTAGTATCTCACTATTGTCTGGTGGTTTTTCCCAGCTGACTATTGTATTGACCCGCTCTTTCTTGCTTTAGGCTGTAATTACAATTTTGGTACAGGTCATCTTCTTACTCGAGTATTGTATGATTAAATATTGTAATTCATAAGCCATTTTACAATCTTGCAATATACACCAGTAAATAAAAACTAGCACAAAATGCTACAT
The DNA here is from genome assembly GCA_036630365.1 of Acanthiza pusilla. NCBI lineage: Eukaryota > Metazoa > Chordata > Aves > Passeriformes > Acanthizidae > Acanthiza > Acanthiza pusilla. Next base: position 44,547,753 of record JAXCHO010000079.1, read on the forward strand.
AGGAGTTTTAAATATCTCTTATCTCTTAATATCTGAGAGATATAGTTACCTATTTACCTGAAAAATACTTCTCAATGTGGAGACATAGTGTGTACCTTAAGGTCTTGTATTTAAGAATCAGATTATTCAATTTGAAGCAGAATAGTTGTTAAACTACAGAAAATATTATTAACACTAAAACAAGAACCAGCAGAAATATATGGAGAATATCAGACAGAAAGCTAGGAGATTATTCTGAGGAATAATCTTTTGGGGGTTTTTTGGGTTTTTTTGGTTTGTTCTTTTTTTAATAGTCTTATGTGCACATTGACTTTTGACCAGTGTTTCAGACAGGTAGTTGGGCAAGATGAACTTCTGCTCTGATCCAGCACACTTGTTCATTATGCTCTTATGTTATGAAGAAATAATAAGGATTCATTCTTGTGCCCTAACAGAGAAGGATAACAATCTAGAATTCATAGAATCGTAGAATAATTTAGGCTGGAAAATGTCTTTTTTCAAGTCCAACTGTAAACCAAACACTAGTCTACCAGTAAACCATGTCCCTAATCACCACATCTACAAGTTTTTAAAATATTTTCAGGGATGATGACTCAACCACTTCCCTTTGAAGCCTGTTCTGAATCTTGACAACTCATTCAGTGAGGACATTTTTACTAATATGCAATCTAAACCACCATTTATCTGATGAAACAGATGAACAAAGACACACATACTTCATAAAAATAATACAGACATTTACTGTGTTATCCAGAAAGATGTTCAATCCTGCATGAGGAAACCTTGGTTTACAGTACCTTCGTAATAACCCACAAGCTAATTAACGTGTTGCAGATTTATTTCAGCACTCAAAGCTCTAACATAATTATGTCTAACTCTAAAGAAATGAATAGCCCTGAACATATCCAAACAACCCACATTTCCACATTCCTCCAGAAATAGAAAACTGTCTTTGAAAACTTAAATCATAAGATATCCTCTAAGTTACGAGCACTAGGAAGAAAGTTCCCCTGTGAGCAGGTTATCTCCACACTGCGGATTGAAGAACAGTTTCCACTTTCCTCTGAGGCACCTGGTACTTCTTTTCTGAAACATGGAACTGAATGACATACATCAAATTTTAAGAACAGTATTGTACTTTCTATATTAATCCATCCTTATAAAACATCACTTCAGGAAAGTTGCTGAAAAAAGAAAACCCAGACTTGAAACAGTTGGCTTAAAATTCAGGCTGAGCTCTTTTTATGATGTGAAAATATCTTTCTTGGTAATACTAGAAGCTTATGCTCCCTAGAGGTGTATATATGAAAAACTGACAGTTCTCTTTAGTTTTCTTCTCCAAGTCTTTTTCAAATATCAAGATCTTCTGCAGAGATCTGGGGTGGGGGGAGGCTCATTCTCTGGTGTTGAAATTGTTGCCAGTCACCTTTCCAAGTGACTACAGACTATCAGGTAATTCCAGAGTGAGAAAAGAAATGTAAAATTTTATGTGAACCAAATAGGAAGATCAAATTAACATTTCTTGCTGTTATACCTAAAGTTCAAATGTAAAATCAGAGCTAAACCATCGCTGCTATAGGAGCTTCGTGTTGTTAGAAATGCAGCACAGTTTCTTCACCTCCTTCTATTGACAGACTACCAAAACAGGTTTCCACACAGGGCCTGACTTAGAATGCCTCAAGCCATTGCTTTTAGTGACTCATGGCAGGAAATGCAAATCCTGGCTTGATCCCATTCCATTAATAATGGTGGAATTTCCAAGATCTGCTGGATGGAAGCAGATTTCACTCATTTCCTAGAATTTTTCCTGATTTTTAGCAGTTCATTATGCCTGTAATACTCAAGTGCACTAGAACAGCTCAGTGCACATGCATGTACCTCTTTATCCTTCAAATAGAAAACTGGGTCTTTAGAGGTTACCTGTAATTGCAACTACTTCTTATATTTATTATGGAAATATTTCATATTTTTAATTCTTTTAGCATTGTAGTTCTAGTACTATTTTGATGATGTCGATAAATCCTTTTGGTGATCTCTGGTGTTGGGGTAAAACAGTGGCTTGAAGGAGTGACAGAGGTAAAATATTGCAGACTTCATTCAGGATCATCTACTTGGTAGGAGTCATTGGAATAAAGCATTAGGAATGCAATTCCTTGGCACTAGCAAATTAAGTTCCACTTTGGGAAGGCAGTTGAAGGGAGGAAATAGTAGTACACTGCCTTTGCTTGAGAAAATGAATAAGTATTCCTCAATAGATCACATTCCCGCTGTGATTTATGTGCCGGTTCAACTATATAAATCTAACTGACCCAACTAGTCTAAGAGCCAAGGTTTAATAGTTATGCAATACATTTTATGGACTCGATATGCATTTCTTTTCTTAGTGGTGTTTATTTTTAACTGGTTTGCAAGGAACACAAAAATGTACAATGCTGTGATAGAATCAACATTCATACTTGTGATAAAATAGAAAATAACGTTTTTAACTTTAAAAATAAAACAAAATAAAATTTAGAAGACAGTAACATTTGAGTAGAGTCTGCATTTTTGGTTCTTGTTTCCTATTAATTTTTTTTTCTTTTTTTTCTCAATAAAAAATGTCCCAATATTATGTTGTGGTATTCTTCTACGACAGACCACTTCTAACCTTTTAATGGTCCTAGTGAGATTTGTCATGATTTACACAGAGATTATAAGCAAACTATAATTTGTGAGGGCACCATACCTGCAAGTATCCCTGGAGCTTTACTAAAGGTTTCAGCTTCTTCCAGATACAAGCGCTACAAAAAAAGGATTTAGTGTTAACAACAGCTCCAAATATTTGCAGAAATACTTTTCTGTCAAGCAACAGTAGTACGATTGCCAACATATTGTCAAATCACAGTGAATGCCAAACAGAATTTGTAGGAGACAAAGAAACATTATATGCCAAGCGTGCCTGTGATCCACTCTGTATCCAAAGATTTTTTCAGCTGCATTATGTCTTCTATTTTGACATGCAACCGTGAACTTAACTACAAGTAGTTTAATTTTTCTGCATTCAGCCGTTTCTCCTCCTCCAGCTTGTGAAGATCACAGATACATATGTGAAACATTTATCATAGTTTGAAGCCCTGTTATATTCAATTGCTTTACACTGGCATCAAACTGTTTAGCTTTCACAAGTAACATTTTGAGACACAGTGAATAGCAAAAGGATTGAAATTCATACCTTTCAGTATCCTGTTTGATGGATTCTAGTCAACAAAAAATGGTTGTGGAACACACAGCTTTATTTATCTGGGTGAGGATATATGTAAGTATACTGGTTAGCATTAAAGACAAAAAATACAACTTGTTGATTTCTAGAAGCATTGGCATGTTTGTAAGAGTGGTATGTGCACATCTTTCGTTAATAAAGGGAAATACGGTGAAAAATTCCACAGTGCTGTAACAGAACCAGATCAGTTCCATCCTTTCAATTTCAAATACCACAGAACAAAAAGCACCACTTCTCCTTAACTATCTAGTATGCAAAACAGCACAAGCAGTGTTTTTCATCTGTACTGGACATCAAACAGCTGTTAAACTGGGGCAAGAGCTGACCCTACATTATCTTCACATAGAACAGCAAATAAAAATCAACTTAAATGAAGAAACAGGCATGAAGCAAGAATGCATTCTGCTCCAGGACGTACTTTAGGAATAGCAACATGTGATCAAGTCACAAATAATTACAGAATGTGTTTAAGCTGGTGTCGCATTCAGGGACTCTGATAAGCACATAGATGTTTCAAAAACAAACACAAAATCCAGTGAGGTGGGACACTTTTCATTATGCTCGCTGAGCTTTACTCCTCTCATAATTTTTTTTGCAGTGCAGTTACTAGAGCAATTACCTGACATGGCTAAAGCTGCAATCCTTTTTGGTTTGTTTTCAAAATGAAATTTTGATTACAGTCTAGCAATTTTTTTAAGGTACTGTAAAGTTATTTGTTGATTAAAAGCTGATCCTTAAAATCTTTAACCTGCAGACAAAATTCTAAAGCCCTAAAAATAGGGCTTTAGAATAAAAGTGCTGACAAAACCCTTACAAAAAGAGCAGAATTGGGCCTACTATAATAATAAAATAACAAACAGAAGATGTAAATTAGGCCTTCTTCAGAGGAACTGGCACAGTCCATCTGTTTATTCTTATTTATGGAGCTATTCAGTGCAGTATTGTTCAGCAAAAGCAGTTTGTAGGAATGCGTACTTTCTATGTAGTGCTACAAGCTCAGAAAAAAACTTAAGGGCTTAAGGAAATGATCATTGCAAAACATAGCTGAATTTTCTGTATTTCTTTTGTCTGTTCTTTTCCTCTCCTGCCCCCAGCTAAAGCAAGAAATGAGAAGTTCAAGTCATATTTGATATTTACTTGATGCAGTAGATATAATAGAATTACCATGGTCTTTTTACAATTTTTCCATGCAGAAACATGCGTCTCCATTTGCCTCTGTATAAACAACCATAATTTACGTTAACATGCTTACAAGAAAAGATGGCCATGAAACTCACAGGGAAATGAATACAATATATTTGGACAAAGCATAAAAGTAATACAGGCCGCAGGGGTACTGCATGTTGAGAGGTGTAAAGAAGAGTTTTGTTCCCAGGGCAGGCCATCAGATTTAATTCACACCAGGCTGCAAGGTGGAATGGCTTGAAAAAGTATTAGGCCTGTTCATGAAATCAGATTCATCCTTCAAAACCTGTCCCAAGTGCCTCAGACACAGCTTTGTGGAATGGGACCTGGCAGGCTCACGTGTGGGGAGAAAGCCAGATCTTTCTTTAGGTGAGATCTTCTCTAATTAAAGAAAAAGTGTTATAATGCTGTGCACGTTGATTCTTAGTAAGTGGTTTACATTCACCTTTTTATCTAAACATCAAACAAACCAGGCCAATCAAACTGGGGGCAAGTTGTGCTGTTAAAGCATTGTTGGTTTATCGTAGGCTTTCCAAAGGCAGAGAGCTGACTCTAAATGTGGAAGACAAGTGACTTCAGGTGACTAAAAGCAATTCAGGAAGGGGGTCTGAGCTTGTTTGGCTGCAAACCCCAGGTTCACCTGACTGCCCTTGGGAGCCCTAACGACCCTGTCTGCTCATCCCACCCTGCCACAGCCCCAGACCCAGAGCCTGCCCCAGAGAGGCTGCAGGATTCCAGCTCCAATCCCAAAAACCCTGCCCACAGGCAGTGCCGAGCCACATCCACCTGTGCCTCATGCTCAGGGGATGTGCCTGAAGCCAGGGCTGGAGCTGCCCCAGCTGTCCCCTGGCCTGGATATGAGGTCAGGCTCTGCCACCTCAGAGACCCTGTACTGCCCCCACACACGGAACATCCCATCCCTCAAAACTTCCCTGACAGAAATCTTCTTGCATGGTACCTCACAGTCCAATGAAGACATGCTTTTTGCTGCCCACCAAGGCCTGATTTTACACCTGTGGATGAGAACAGGACATCTTTAGGCCTAGTACTAACAGATGTCATAAAAGTAGATGGCATGATTGACTGGAGCACCTACACACAACAGCAGCTCAAGGAGGGCTGGTCATGAGAAATGGGGCTCCCCAGGTGTGTAGAAGAAGATAGCAACATTCAACAAGGACTGTATAAACCTTATAATGACTTTTTTGGGTTAATATTGAGGCAAGCGGAAACCCATTTCCTGAAGGGGTGAAAAACTTCTATGAAAGAAAGGGAGTTTGCTTTCTTAACCTAAGTGAAACTTTTTCAGTTTGGATATTGCTTCATTAGAGCTTTGGGATTTGGCTCAGATCATCCTGAAGTTCTCCAAAATGTCAACCTTTTATAAATGCCAGGACAAAAAGGTCTCAAACAAGGCCTCTTCTCCACAGTTTCTAGTTTTACTATGAGGCTCCCTCATCCTTTTATGCAAGTATTTATGGGGAGCAAAGAAGCTGGCTGAGTCACTAATACTCTGATCTGCTTGTATCCTGTTACTGAGCATTCTAGGGATAATAGTCCCTTTGTTCTATGCTTTGGAAAAAAAAAATCATAACTTTGTCTGCCACTAAATGGATGTTTGATGGGGAGATCAGTGAATGTGACCTGTAAGGAAGCAGAATAGTGTGTTTCAGCCTTCACAGAGGAAACATTTATAACAATTTATAGCTGAAGCTGCCAAATGTATTCAGAGATGTACTAGAATTACATCTAGAGCCTCAAATACTTCAGAGAAAAGAGGATTTTATCTCAATGAAAGCTGGCTGTTTAAATGTATATCTACCTATCTATGCGTTTGTATATAAGAACAAATAAGCGTAAAATCCCAAATGTTTCTTCTTTCTTCCCACTCATTGTCATTGAAGGTTGCCCCTAGGCATTGTACGTTCCTGGCGAAGTACAGAGTAGTAACAGAGGATACTCAGTTGAGCTGTGCTCTGCAAGGAATTCTAGCAAAGGACAGAGTGTGGCTGCATCCAAAAACAAGGGTCTTCCTCTGTGAGTATTTATGAGCCTTGCCCTGAACATAAAAATACAAAATTACTGTTTTTTCAATTACCAGATTCATGGCTTGTCATATTCATTTTGTCCTTTTTGTATTTGCAGCATCTTCTGTAACTCACTGAGTTTCTTGGCTGCTGCTGAGGGCTTATTTTCATTTTCAGAAAACAGTAGTAGCCATAAAATATCCTTACAACATCCTTTTGAACTGGACTCCTCTGTCCTTGCCCTACAGGAAGGAGCATGGGTGAGGCTGAATGGATTAGTGACGGCTCAGTGCTACTGGTTGTTTCTTCATTTCTGTATGTGCCAAGTGGAAATAACGATACTTTCCTTCCTCCACTTCTTGTCTGGCGTATTTAAACTTCATGCTTTCCAGGACAGCATTTGTCTTATTAGCTGCTTGCACAATGCTTAGTGCCACGGCATATTACTTTTAGACAGAGCCCCTAAGCACTTCCAAACAGCTGCTAAGTTTACCTAGGGATACAAGGGTATGTTGGTAACAGACAGAACCTGATTTATTCCACTTGCTTTCTGTGCAAGCCAGTTTCAAAGGGAAGCAGCATAGCTGTCCTAAGCCATTAGCATTGCAGAGAGTGAAATTTCATCAAGCAGAGCAACTTGCTCACATTCACACGGCTTCCAGGCTGATTTACAGTTTGGTTCGTGGGCAGAGTGGAGAGTGGGGGTGTGTGTATGTGTGGCTTTATCTGCACAAGCTCAGCAGTTGTGCCAAAAGATAGTCTGAAGATAAGTTCATGCCTTTCATTTCAGGCTTATTAGTTTGTAGTCTTCAAAAGAGAAACGAAAAATGCCATTAATAAAAATAGCAATCCTTCTGGCCTAATAAACAGAGCTCATATACATTGATAGCATTATATTGGCAACAATGCACTCCATATGCTCATGAAGGTTACAGGGCACATTTCCGTGTAAACAGTCAAGACAGTGAACTTCAAATATTTGGAAGAAATGTTTATTTAACAACTGAATACATGCTAAAAGAAATAATTTACAGCAGCAGTTTCATTACACTTTCTCTCCAGTTTTCTAGTTCCCATCTGAATTGAAGTGATAAATACAGAAGTAGAATTATTCACTACCCAGTGAGGAATGCGTTTAAGGAATAAGCGCATAACTCAGACACTGATATAGCAAATAAACCACCTTATCACCTGTGTGGCAAAATCTTGCATTTTAGTATTTCGCTGAACACACCGAAATGGAGTACCTCTAGATAACAGTACTTTACACTGTACCTCCTTATCTAGTCAAAAATATTTACATCTCTTTTGACTAATGTGTAGGTAGCAAAAACTGAACTATTAAACACATACCATTGATATTCACTAAATAATACATAAAAAGGAACAGTAAATGCGCATTCACATGCATTTAATTTAATTTTTTTTTTACATAGTGACTTTACTGGGTCATGAAGATTTAACTTTGTTTTGCAAAGATGCACATTTTCTCAGTTTGATGTTATAGTTTAACATAACCATATAGCTTTTAGGAGCCATTGAACAAATTCCCATTTCAGTGATCCGTACAAGTGCAAAGTGTAGATGAGCAAGAATAAGATTTAATATATTTTTGTTCCTTGCAGATAGATATCTTAAAACAAAAGAAAATAGATCTTTCTGGTTGTAAATGAAATCCTTTATTTCTCTCCAGCTTAAACACAACTTTTTCTTACTATTTCTAAAGTCTGTAACTAGACTTTTAGAGGGTTTTATTGGCCATTTACAGAAATACCATTTTAATCTTTATTTTCAAATTTTATGTTGCTTTAAACAATAATGACATAAATGGGAGTATGAATCTTGCTGCAGCTGCAGGGCATCTTTCTATACATGAATTCATGAAGGCCTATGCTCTTTGAAAAAAAATTAATTTCACATCAGTATTAAATGTTGTTATAACTTGACCATAATATGAACCTAAAAATAAAAAATTTCCACTGTTGGCTTGATCTTTTGCCCTCTTCTTTATATAAACAAATACAAAGACTTAAACAAGACTACTCATGTCAGTAAGGATTGGATTGAAGTTTGTAAGATATGATCATATCAATTGGTCAATGAGACTGCCAGGTCATGGCAAAAACATTGCAACTTCTGTAATTTTCTTCCCACAGATTATCTTTCTCAGCATAGAAAAACATATCTTAGAATTCTGACTTAATTTAATATGTTTCCTCTTCAGGCATTGTGAAAGAGGTTGGTTTTGGTTCGATTTTTTTGTAGCAAGTTGCTATAGAACTAGTTGCTATGAGCATGGTAGAGAAAAAAAAGTTATATAGCAATTTCATGAATCTGTAAAAATGGAAACAAAGTGATTTTCGCTCTATTGAAATCAATCTGTATTTTTCCCACTGAATTATTTGAGGTTCATTTTAAAACTGTTTCCTTTTGTAAGAAAGAGGTTTGTAGTAACTAGATGGTACCCAATAGCCCTTTATAAAAGGCTAAAGAATATTCTATGATTAAATAATTCAACTGACAACAGTGCTCAGAAATTAACCATAAACTGAACGGAAAAATTAATACTTCTGTACAGAAAAGCACATAGCTGAACATATGTTTTAATTCATCCATATTCAGCACATCATGAAACAATGGGAATTTAACAGCATACTAAAGTTCACAAGAGTCAGGTTAAACATAAGAGAGACTTAAAGTTGCTTTAAAAAAAAATTCCCGAGTGCTTTCTTAAATCATGGCCCTACAGCCTTGTCCTAGCCTATTCAATTTGTTTTCCCCTAAAGAATTAAATGACAAAAAAAAAAAAATCTTGCAAGTTCATCCCCTCCAAAGGATTCAAAGGGGACTGAAGTAAGTTGGCTGTTAGAGAAAATCCAATTGCTATGGAGGCAAGAAGCCAAGGCTTCACTAGGCAGAAGGATACTAGAATTAGTGAGTGGCAAGGAGACTGGGGCACATTGTGAGAGAAGCTGTCACAGCAGTTGTGTTATATCCTATCTGATAAGGCTGATTGATAGTGTAGCAATAAATTGATAAATTAAATACCACAGAGTGAATAACAACAAAACAGTCATCAGTGCAGACACACTTTTATATAAAAGCTCCTTTAGCAAACTAAGGATTTTGTTCTAGTAATTTTCCCCACAATGACATTACTTGAAATTATGTCATTTACAGACTCTACCAAGGTAAAATATGGGAGGCTGGAGAAAGATGATCTCAAATGAACTGGACACCATAGAACTGGGGACCAAAGGCACATCTGTGCTGAGGTGAATAAATCCACAACTTATAACCCTAAACTGACACTCGTGATGCAAGCACATTGTCTGTTTTACCCTGTTGCTCTCCTGTATATAGAATAAGACAGAAGTGCAGGACCAAATTATCTGTTAGTATAAACTAGTCTTTTGCTGAACTTCACCAATTTACCACTTCAGCAGATTTCACCCACAGATAAAACTGTCCCTCAGATCTTAAAATGGGGACCTGGCTTTGGGGTTCTGATTTGCGTGGCCTAGTGCTGTTTCTTTGCATTTTGGTGATCTGGCCTACAGAAAGAACGGAGCACTGAGAGTCAGTGGTGTGGACAAATCTCTACCACAGAGCTGGGAACACAACTCCTTGAACTGAATGTGAGCTTTGCTCATGGATATATGACAGTGTATGAGCATCAGTATTTAAATATTAGCATTCACAAATATGAACCAAGAAAGCAAGAGTGTAATTAGCAGAGGGTATTTTAATGCTATTTGTTTTTTAATTAAAAAAAATATACAACTGAAAATCAATGCTCTCCTCTTCATTGGTTCAGTCTATAGCAAGGTATTATACAAGTTGAATAATTTCAAATACCATACTTAGAAAAACAGAATGCAGAATACTTCCATGCTATACAGTGACTTTCATGTTAAAATAGCTTAGTTTTAAAATTGCTTTGAAGTTACATGTCATATACTGACAGGGGAGGAGGTTAACTGCAGTGTGACCAGCTCCCTTGGAAGTTTTCCAAATAAAAGAGTAAAGCAGCTCATAATTGGAAGTTGTCTTTTTTTCCTCTAAACCAATAATTAGAAAGTACAATATTTCTAAGACAAAAAGTCTAATCTATTTTAGAAAGGAGCTAATGTTTGCTGCATATCTTTTCATGGTACATTTAAATTATACTTTTAATAAAATACATCTTTAGATCAAAGCTGAAAGAAGTCATCAGTAGTAGGCCAGTGTACTCCACATTTTTCTTCCAGATGATGGATGGCTTAAGTTGTTCAGATTTCCACGATCAATCTCATTCAGTATTGTTTTTCCTCTTCTAGCACATATAAACAGGAGAACTGGTAGACAAAACAAGAACAAAATCCTTGTGTCCAATCACGTGTTTAGACGTTCATCAGCTTAATGAGTTCATGCAGTTTTATGTAAGTCTAGAAATGGTAGTGCTGATGATGAAAGGTGGGGCTTGTTTTTCTTTTCTGTAAGATGACAGCATGAAATACAGCATTTTGTTTGTATCTCCTTCAAAAGAGAAAGCAAAACTTGCCTGCTGAATACTTGCAGAAGTTTTTGAGCAGTAAGCTAGGTCCGGGTGAGTTATCATCCTTGAAACTCTGGTCTTTCTGGTCTTAGAATCAGAACAGAGAGGAAGGACTTGCTAGGAAAGTTAGAAATGGATTCTATTTAAACTTAGTGGAAACTGTTTGAACTTTCCACTCTTGTAAACATCCACATAATGCCATGAAAAGGTTCATGAATATTGCATTTTTTTCCAGTTATCTGTCTATACAAGTTTCTACTTGGATGAGGTTCCTAGAGGTAATGTAGCTCAGACACTCCGTGGTGCCCTCTCAAATTCATGGGTCCTCCTGTTTCTACCTTTTTTATTCTCTTGTAGGTGCTTCCACTTATTTGTGTTCACCTGCGCATTGGCAGGCCTTTGCCGGCGCTGTTTGCGGTCTCTTTTCCAAACCTGCTCACAGAACTCATCCATTGTGTTGAGATTGGGGTGGTTGATCAACTGCATGAAGTCTCTGTACCAGATCTTCTGGCTGGGGGTCATGCTGTGGGTCGCATCCTTGGTCTTGGAGGCATCACCGTCCTCTTCTTTATGGAGCAGCTCTTCCAGGTGGTCATTGTCGATCACTTCAAGGGTCACCTTGAGCAAGGTTTGCATGAAGCCGTGCTCCACAGCATGACAAAAATAAACACCAGAGTCCCTCCGGTGAAGACTTCGCAGCAAGAGGCCCTGTTCTGTCCGGATCATGTGATCACCCACTTTTATCTGTATTGAGAGAAAGTGGTAATTTCAATAGTTATTTTTCATATATGTGGCACAATATCCTCCAACCATGCTATTTCTTTATTACTGCTCCTTTTAACTAGTAAAACTTGGCCAAGAATTCCCAGACCCACAAAAATGGAAAACCCCTTGCCAGTTATCTGTAATCGTGAAAGGCTCAAATACTCTGGAAAAACTGATATAATGCCAAGAGTTTGGGCACTTAGGAATTTACTCCTTAGTAACTACTATTGCTGAACAAGGATCTGTTTCAACTCTGCCAGATGGAGTTGCTGAAAAGATTACAGAAGATCTGAGCCTGTAATCAGCAAAGTCAACATAGATTCATTTGGCTGTATGACCGAGGTCACACTCATCATTATCTTTAGTCAAACCTAGATCCATTTGTGGACAGGGTTTTTTTCTTCCTATTATTCTTTATTACAAAAGCCCTTATGCATAGAAGTGGGTTCTGCATAAGTGGAATATTTACAAACAAGCATTTAAGGATTAAATCTCAAAATTTTAATATTCAAAAAGCAGCTGTTCAAAATACTGGTTTTTTTTAAAATTAATTCCTATATAGAATGAAACTTCATTCTTTGAATGCACATGTTGCTGCAGACAGAAAGGGCACAAACCTGTCTGCTGTTCACTCACTGAGAATAAATTCTCAATAATTTACTACTTATGCAAACAAAACAAAAATATTTAAAACAGCTACTGTAATTATTCAGAACATGCTTTAAATATATGTATGTATACTTAAAAAATACTTCAATGCAATAAACAAGTTTTTGTTTCCTAGCTTGACCTCCCTACCTACCAGAGTAGATTTTTCTCTTAAGATATGTGTAACCTAGCTTGATACGACTTGAGGACTTGGGTGGTTAATAACATAAAAATGCTGGTGACAAGAGAAGGAGGAAAAATAAAGTATCAGCTTAGTGTAATGCAAACAGGGAAACTCAGTGGTTTTTTGCCTCTACCATGTGCTTTTGATGAAAAAAAAAATACAAGTTTTCATACTCTTGTGCTCACCACAGTTCTCAGTTCTTCATTCTGATTCTGTCTTATCTTCAGTAAAGTCTCAGAGCTCCTGCCAGACTACACTTCAGTCAAACAGTATGATTGGGTGAATGCAGTTAAGCTTTTTCTCAAAGGCAATTTTAAGGCTTTTGTGATATTTAAGTTCATATAATCTTTGTATGATGTTTCAGGTCACACTGAGTTAGCACGCTAGCCGTTTCTGAGATCTCTGATGCAAACCAGTGAGTTTTGCAGGGAGTCTGAGCAAGGAGAGGATATGAATGTTTTCTGCTGTAACAATCTGTAAAACCTATTAGGGAACATACCGGATTTTATGATAATAAGAGTGAGACTATGCTGAAGAACAATGAAAATTATAATATTCCAGAGAAATTCTGCTAAAACAAAATTATTCTGGAAAGGACCCAGTCTATCCTTATAGAGAAAATTAGTTGCATCTCTTTATTTTTCTTCTACTGTACCTCTTCTTTGCGATCATCATTTTGCTTCTGGAATTGCCAGTAGACTACGGCACGCTGAGATTTCGGACTGCACTCAAGGAAAGTGCTGCTGTTCTCTACTCCATAGATAATCTTTTCCTCCAGGGTGTGACCACTTGGGTTATCTGTAAAGCATAAAAAAAAAAAAAATTACTAGGAAACTAACCCTTAATTACTAATTATTTTTTGTTTAATATTTGGGGTCCCTTAAAGCATTTAAAGTTCAAAACTTTAAAAAAATTTTCCTCATGTCAGTATACCATTTGAAAAATCTCCATTAACACCTCTATCTTTGTAAGGACACATGGTAGGTTTTTTGGTTTACTGGTTTTTTTTTTTCCCATTGTATTTTAAATCCTAACAGCTGCTAACATCTCAATATGTGAAGTTAATTAATTTAATTGTGAAATTTTGTGTAAGCCTCATTATTATTCATCAAGGAAAACATCTAGGACATGACAAGAATTTTTAAAGCAAATTGCATGCAATGAGAAGACTCAGGGTGTAGTTGCAGAATGTTTGCAATGATGCCTCCTGGGCTCTATGGTCATAGTACTTTAGAGCAAAGTAATAAAGCATGAGGCTATTTAAAAGTAGAATAATGTGTTTAGATTATATGGCATTGCAGTTTGCTAAAGCTGTTAATGACCGGGAATAATGTTTTCGAGGAAATGATCTTCAATTAATCATTTCCTCTCATACTGATATAATTTATGGAAATGTAATGAGGTTAATAAACCAGACATTATGGTAGGGGAAAAAGAAAGTTAAATAAATTACTTCCTTTTGTAACAACAATGTTTCAAGATATTCATCAACTTGCTGGAAATATCATATAGCTATAAGACTTATATGGTATTTGATTCTTCTCCAATACCACAGAGGCTTCAAGGCATCGTGTTTCAACTCTCCACCTTAGCTCTTTAGCATGCTGCTATGGACTTAAGTGGCAACAGAACAATACTCCTGGAGAGCAGATGAGGAGGAAGGGGTTGGTAGGCTATTTAACACTGTCTTGATCTCATGGCGTCTCCTGACTCTTTGCCATTCTTTGCCTTTCTTTCCACTTTCTTTGTCCACTTCTGATCTTTAGCACTGGAAATCTCTAAGGAACTAGTTTTGATATGTTTTCACAGAAAAATTATGTCTAGTAAAACCCTGTCAGAGAAATCTTTTGTCCAGTTTTGTTTGCTTCCAACTATGCCTTTCTCATATTGGCGATGCTGTTCAGCAAACACAGGCTGTTTGTTAGATGACTGTGACAGAGGAAAAAATAAAACTGAGCTCCTGGCTTACACTGATACAGATCCCATGCCTTTCAACAATTACTTTTGGCCCAGAGAGAGGATGGCAGAAGGGATATGGAACAGAGAAAGGACTGGTGCTTGCCCAGTTCTCAGGAAACATCAAATGGCCTATTAACACTAAACAAATAGGAAATGGGTTTGCTTGTCTTCATCTGCTGGATTGTGGACCTTTCAAGAAAATGAGTAGGGTGTTCTGTTAAAAAACAAGTGAAACAACTTTTTTTACTTCACTCAGAAAACACATTCCTGTGAAGAATGTCAGCACAGCTCCCAGTTAGGAAGATGGGGAGCAATGGAGGAATGAATTAGAAAGCAAAGGAGCCAGAGAAGGGTAAGACAGTGGGAACAGAATGTAGCTAAGGTGGTAACGTCTGAGATGGAGCACAACTAGGATGTTCTTAGCATCTAAGAAGCTAGTCTTAAGCTTTTTTAAAGAAACTGTGCACTCTGACACCATTTCAAACTACTGTTTTCTTGGATCTGGTCTACGACATTCTAATGTGTTAGAGAACACCATCGGAAGTGGGTGAAGTCCTCTTTAAATTTCTTCACAGCTGCACAAAATAGAATATGGGTGACAGACAGACATGCAATGAGAGAGGAAGCATTTTAGAGATCCTTCAATTTCCATTTCCGTGATTTGAAGGAGCAGAAGGCAGGTCCAGAAATGTCTATAGAGCTCATATAATATTGAGCACGTGGAGTGCAAGAAACTAAGCAGTGATGGAATAATCACAGGATCAGAGTGCAGCTTTGGGACTGAGAAACTGAAGAGACTGTAAGGAAGAATAAAAGTCTAAGAAGTTCAGACAAGCAGCTGGAGGAATTAGAAAACTATAGAAGTCATGAAGTTGGTAATGAAATTCAGCCTAAAATCCTGTCTGAGAGCAGTAATTCCCAAAATGAACCCAACAGCAGTATCAGTTTACTGCCCTGATAAATATCCTCTAAGTACATAATTTCTGACATAATCGAAGAAGTATGAAAGGCTAAGTACTTATACCAAGGTTGCTTTGCAGATGAATGAATCTCACAATGCAGTTTCATTCAGAGTGATTCTTTGAACTTCCCCTAGGATAAATCATCTAAAAAAAGGTACCTCTTCTTTAACAAATTCTTCTTGATCAAAAATCCCCCAAACCTGATTTTTTCTTGATGGCACTAGTATGTTACACTTAAACAAAAATTGTCTTTTAGCTGTCACAAAGGTAACCATGCTTTTAGATTTAAACATTAATGTCTGGCCAAACAGCTGTACAGTGAAGGATCCTCAGCTCCCTCTAATGTTGCTGTGTAGTCATTTTATACTTATACATCTGCGCCAAAGAGAAACTAAAAAAGCTACATAAACCTAATTAAAAATATTATTGCTGTAGACTTGATTGCAAATTTGGTTTTTGCAATGTCTTTAAAAGTGAGATATACATTAAGAGATTGTTCTTTTTTCATGTTTTTGTTGGTTCATATGGAGAATCAACTGGCACTTCCTGCAAATGAATGTGTAGACAAGTAGTAAATGACTGCTGGAGATTTTTTTTGGCTACAGACAAACCCAATTCCTCATCTGTTGTCCAGGGAACTACTAGTCACAAACAAGTTAAACACTCAGCATAAATTGGCATAGGAAGTTTGTAAGCCATGCAGTCATCTGTACTATGTATGACCATGTGCAAATGACAAGTAAATATAGGAAAATGTAACAGATTTACAACTCAAGTGATTTAGAGAAATTTCTCTCAAGACCAATCAAAACCATTCAGTAAGCATTTCGATAGTCCATTCTTCAAGTCTAAGATACAGAACTGCATTCCCTCAGTATTTGTTGCAACTTACTGATTTGTCTAATGCTGTCTTCACCATTAACTCATACATTCAGTATCTTGCTTTGTACTTGCTCTGCCCATTTTTGGCAAAACTGTATTAAAGCTCCTTGTGATCAGGTCTACCATATAATGGCATTGTGCAGAGCTTGAGTTCTCATGATTGTTGCAATGAAAAACTGCATTTCTGGATTACTACAAAACTGGATTATTATCTTCCCTTTGGACAGAACACATCTTTTTCAGACAAATATGCTTACCAAATATGGGAAGATATAAAAAAACCCAAAGTGTTTTGAAATGCTTTTTTCATCTATGAAAATAAAGAACAGACCTACAGTTATATAAAGCACAGCTAGCAAAGGTTAGAGAACATTAAAATGAACAGACACATGGAAGCCCTGTTCATAGTTTTGCTCACAAGAAAATGCCCAGATAGCAAAAATATAAAGCTAAGAAATGCTTCTGCTCATATTAAAATCAATGTTTAGTACATGGGGAAATTTTCCTACTGGGGAGCTGAAAATGTCATCTCAGCCTCAATACTAGGATGGTTTCATCTGCACTGTTTGAGTATTATTTGGTATCATGCAATGGGAAATTTTTGAGCTTTCTACAAGTGACAACAGACTAGTTAAAATCTAAACTAGTAATACATTTGTGATTTCTCAAAGTGACAACTACATCATACTGATCACAATCTACTCATGCACTTTTAAAACCCCTTTTTCCCTCTGAGTAGCTTGGCCTGCGTCTGACACTCAGAAGTAAAAAGAAAAGCCATAGTAATGTTAGCTGTGAGTTTCAAATGACTGAAAGGAAAACAGAGAAAACTATTAGTGAAATATATTGGCAATGAATTATAGCTAACACAAAACTACAATTTTGGACTATTTATCACTTTTGCTATTAGGTGGACTGGAAGAACATGAAGGTTTTGAGGTATGTCCATTTTCAGTCACCTCCTTATTCTTCACAGTGTTTTAAGCCTGATATTAGCTCAGTTGATTAGAGCATTGTGCTAATAACACCAAGGCTGAGGGGGTTAGGATCCCTGCCTGGGCCATTTAGTTAAGAGATGGAATTGATGATCCTTGTGAGTCCCTTTGACCTCAGTATTTTCTGTGTGAACAGTTCCTGTAGATGTGCCACAATCGTGAGGAATCACTTTTTTCCAGCAGAGGGAAGTATTGCCTAAGTATTCCCTTCACTTACAGCAAAATGGACATTTTTAATTTTCTGAGTGAAGGTCTTATGAAAAGTTTGGCAACAAGTTAGTAACTGTGGGAAGTTTGTCAGTCAAACAAGTCAAAAAAGGAATCTGATCAATACACTGTGAAAATGAAACAGCTGACAAAAAAGCAAACCAAAATATTTCTAAGAAAACCCATGCTGAAAGCACATGGGGCATGCCTGCTGTGAGGAACATCCCTGATCTTCAGAGCTTTTAGTGTGACTCCATATTTTGCAAAGGTAGTTACAAACACATGTGGTTATTGTCTTGTGCAAACTACATAAAGCAACATGCATACATTTCTTGATGTCATGAAGGAAGATCTTTTCTGATATAACATGCCTAACATGATGGTATGGTATTATCAGGGAGGAGAAGCAGGAAAATAAAAATGCTTAAACTGTTTATCTGAGGAAAACAAAAAAGAAAACGAACCAAAACTAAACCCAAATAGACTTGAGTGCCTTATCCAGGCCATTGTAAACTATCTAAATTGGGATAATGATGTATTATATTCATCTTTTGCAGATGTTCAAGACAATTTCACCAACAAATCATTCACATGCTTCCTACTCTACTCATGCACAGTCTCTAAATTACACACAAACGAGCTGCCCTTCAGTCGTGCCCACAGCTCACCGTGATGCTGCAGGTCTGAGCAGTGCGTGAGAGGATCCCCGTTGCGGATGTCTTGTCTCCTGGTGCGCCTGCAAAGATCACATTTGAGATCTGTCAGTGTCCTTCAGTGCTCAACAGCAACCAACGGAACATATACATAATTACAGAGGTCACAAGTGCACCTAAACAACACTAGGAAGGAAATCATATAGTTACTACCATATTCTATGCATTATCATTTTGTAGAATCAGGCTTTACTCTTACAGGTGAAGTCTTCAGGAACTGGTAAATACATACCCCTTGCACTAAGGTACTAAATAAATAAATAATATTTAATGCTAATGATTAGTATTAAATAAATACCAAATAAAATAAAATAAACTATGAAGTTTATTTTAACTGTGTGGTCAATACTAGTCACTAATAAATTCATTACTTGATTCACAGATACAGGGACTGTTGAAGGATTAAAATATATACCATGGAGTTTAACATGCATCAAAAATACACATTTGTGCAAGTACACAATACTTTGAGTATTGCAGCATCTTTTAGATAGGTGAAATATTAGGTTGGGTGGCTTTGAAAGAATGCTGAAGTGCTGTATTTTCTACAAAATCTAAATCAAAAAGCACAGACCATTTCAGCCGCCATGGGCTTCATCAAAACATTTCTCATAAAACCTTTTACAAAACTATTGTGAATGGTTTTGTCTTTAGAATAAACAAAATAAAAACTTGAAAAAGAAGATTTTGAAATGTCATTTATTTTATCTTTTGTAGCTTGAGTCTGACTTCTACATTTGATTGCAAGTCCTTTTAACATAATCTATTCTTCTTCCAGTTTGAATGCTACTGGCTCTTTTGAAAAACACATTGATCTGTGATTAAAAAAATGTTGTATTCCATAGAAGAGAGCTTTTTAATACAGTTTTGTTTTGCATGTGTTGTTCTCTCTTTGTCTACTCCTAGTTTTATTTAAATAGCTGTGACACAAATTCAACTCAGCCAGAGAAAAGCATTTCATATGAAAAAGAAAGAAAAAAGGAACAAGGCAAACAAAGATGTGTTTCAAGTGTGAGCACTTTACTTTAGGAATCGGAGAAAGCCTGAGGGCTTGCAAAAATTAGAGGAGAACAAAGAGGATTAGGCTGCTGAACAATGCTGCGATTTCAGATTATGGTATCCAGCAACGGATATGCAAAAGTCAAGTAGCCTTGTAAAAAGCCCTGTTGGTCACTCCCTTGTGACAACAGCCCACATTTTTAAAAGCCATTGTTCTGCAGCACAAACCATCTCTCTTCTCTCCACCAGCCCTATTTGCAGGCTCTCACTAACAGCCCAGCATCAGCACATACCAAGAGTTCTCACAGAGGCATGACTGCACAGCTGAGTCCTCTTGCTTGAAAGATTTTAACCATATTTTTTTCCACTGAAAGCCACTGAAATGTTAAACCTGAAATTAGTTATGTGAACTACAGCAAAAGCTTCTTCTCTTAAAAAAAAAGAAGTCTTTTGAGCATTTTATGTATTTTTCTGAATAAAAACTTCTTTAAAATTATGAATTAGGACAATTTAGCACACTTTAGTAGGCAGGAATCTTCTGCTGATTGATACATGATTAAAAATGTACAAATCATAATTTCCAATATCTTCATATTACTCATTACCAATGACAAAATCACACCCAAGAATTTTGCTACCCCTTCCTAAATTTTGAAACAGCACATTTATAGGATACAATTTGTAGAAAAGAAGTCTGTGGAAAGACTCATATTACTGTCAATGGAGTTTGAATGAAATGTTTTGTTGGAGTCTCAGGAAAATGCTGCACATATCACTATTGTATCAACGTGATGATTTATGAAATATGAACCAAAACACATCTGCATGGGGTAAAGTGAAGTGGTCACACTACAGGAGCTCTGGACAGTAACTTAGACTTGGAAAATACACAAAGAAAGAAAAGCAGATAAAATCATGGCTTATAACAGCTCACAAAAAAAAAAACCCCAAAAAACAAACAAACAACCAAAAATCCCAAAAAAACCCCCACAGAAATAAAAACAAAACAAAACCCAAACCCTAAACCCAACTATTAGTAAAGCACCCATACAGTTGCCTCAGGACTCAACTTTCCCAATATTTATGGAGCCTAAAATTACAAGAATTCACTATTAGGAAAATATTGACTTTTAAGCTGTTTCCAGCAATGCTGATTTGTCATTGATGCATTCTGAGCTGGCTGGAGGCAGTGGGTACAGCAGGTACCAGGTGAACAGAGAATCCTCCCAGTAACACAGAGCTCTACTCTGCTGCTGCTGCCAAGGGAAAACTGGGGAGAAGTGGCAGAGGCTGCAGCTTTTCTTATGCGTTTTTTGGATCCCAGCTTCCCAGGACAACCTTTTCTTTCACAGTGGCCTCCAGAAGAGTAAATTCTGTACCCCAAGGTTTCCCCGTAACTGTGCCACCCAGTTTGGCCCCAGTAACTCCTACCCCTTAATCTCTGTAAGAAGAGGTCCCAGCCTCACTTTTAAAGTGAGCTCAGTCTGCAGCAATAAATTGAAAAGATAAGGAGAAGACAAAGCGCCTTATTTCTTCCATCACTGTAAGCAGAGGAATGACAGGATGATGTGCTCTATGGATCTTGAGATGGGCTGGGAGTAGGAATGGGTGCCAGTGAATGCTGAGAAAGGATGAGGTTCAGGGATAAAAAGTAGCAGGAAAGAGTGATACGGTGATTCCTGATCCTACTGTCTCTCCTTGAACTCAGAGGCAGTACTCAACCATATTGGTTTCTAATCCTAAAAACTTTTCAGATCAAATCAGTCTCTTAGACTCGCCTTGAAAACCTCCTTGTTCCCCCTCCCTTCCTTCCTCCTCCAGAGAAACTGCCACGCTACCACCAAAAATAAGAATTTAGCCTGTGTAGCTGAGAAAATTTGACTGGCTCTTTTTTTGGGATGGGTTCAATTTCTACTTTTTAATTGCTTTCTAAAGAATTTCACAAAAAGTTTGTCTCAGATTAACTGTGTTCCCTTGAGCAAAAATAGAACCCAATGTTCCATGAGCAGCTTTTACTTTTGTCAACAGTATTTGTTTAGGATATATTGTAATGCAAACCTTAAAATTTTAATCCACTCCATCTGAAACTGTCTGGGACACTAACTCAACTTCCCACCCTTTACCACATTTCATCTCCCTCAACAACCAATCTAAACCTGGAATTTGGAGTTCTGACTTTCTCAACTAAGTATTTCCTACAATTAATCTAATGTATGTAAACCCTTATGTATATAAACATATATTTGGATTCCTTGTTTCTTCATAAGTGCAAGATGTCTGGCATATTCCATTTAACATGAGCATTTTTTTATCATTTTACTCAATTTATCAAGGGAATCTCAACACTACACCAATGTCTGCCTCTATTTGCAAATGATTATCTATTCAGTTATTCATAATTTCTACTTCAGTAGCCAAGAGCTCTTCAGTAACAAGCATGAAGCTCTTCAGTAACGAGCATGAACACCTTTAGAGAAAGAGTTTCAAAGATAGAGGGAGGCAAAGAAAACAGTACTCTAAACCTTCAGATTAGGCAACTAGACTTTTAGATTTTTTATAAACTTGATAGTTTTGACTTGTGGAGTCAGCTTTCCACCAATGTTTGCATTGCAAAGCCTTTAGCATCAGTGCAGAGGGACTGTAAAACAGCGCCTGCTCTGATCTGGCAGAACAACTTGGACATACATCAACACATACAAGCCACACTTTTGAATAATAACAATAATGTTATATAGCACTGAAAAATATAAGTTTCTATCTATGTCCAACTACTTTATAAATATTTCTTTTGTTTCAGAATTCATGAAAATGCAGGATAATTTATCTGTGCAAGTAGTGATTTTATTCTGATTTCAAGCCCCTTTTCATGCTAGAGAAAAGGATTTTTTTCTTTTTGCTGTTTATCAATGAATATAAAATTAGGAGTTAATTTCAGAGACAACTCTTGTCTGAATGTTTTCTTACAGGAGCTTTTTAAGCCAGCCCAAGAAGTAGCAGTGGTCACTTTAAATCAACCAAGACTTCATATTGCATGTAGCTCCCACAACAATGTTTTCTTTGGAAGAAAAAGGGCTCCAGTTAACCATCACATGAAAAATCTCCAAAGCCCACTGGTCACATTGAGACCATCAGTTCAAACAAATAGCAAACCGTGCAGACATCCAGAACTGTCCCTACCTCTTAGCAGTGGGGAAGTAACGTGAGCATGATGAGCCATCCCAGGCACAGTAAGGGTCCCTCGCAAGGCAACACTCAGCGCAAGCTTTTCCATACACATCGCAGCGGTGTAAAGGAAGCTGTGAAACTCCAGTGGCTGAGCCAATGTAGAGCTGTTGCTGTTGCAAAAGTTTTTTTTTTAAAAAAAAACAGTTTAAAAATATTGCAAATTGCAATTTTCTTTTTCTAGGAAGGCATAAAAAATGTTATGTAATCATATAACACTTGGACATAGAATCACTTCAAATACAATAAAGGATCATGATCCTGATGTATGTTAAAGGAATGAGAACAGAATTATCCCCAGGGTAAAAAAAAAAAAAAATCAAATAGGAAAAACTTCATTTTTTCATGAAGCTCTCAGTGGCTTCTCTAAACAGTAAGAAAATTAAAGTACTCTTCAATTTTTCCTTTTGTATTCAGACCCCTGCACTTGGAAAACACTACAGTCAGTGACAGAACACAATGGAGAACATGCTTTTGAATTTGAACAAAAGGAAAAACTTCAACATAAATTTCCTAAGCATTACCTTGATTTATGTATGTGAGGGAGAAGCCTGAAGTAAATTATTTCAGACTGATTCTAAGATATTTCAGTTTGGAAGTGCTGCCATGCATGCACTTCTTTGCATGTCTGGTAATTCCAACATTTTGTACTCTTTTGTAGAAGAAATCACATGATTTAATTGGAACATATCTTTAATGAGGGGAGAGGTTTTATTTTCTTTTGGATAAAAACCAGTATTGAGTAGAAGATGCAGTTCAAATGAAGAAGTAAATAAAAAAACATGCATACAAAATGAAATACAGCCTTGCATGGCATCACAACAGAATATCTTGTCTCTCTCAATTTCCTCTCTGATATCAAATTCATGTGGTCCACTAGGGAAGTTGGCCCCCAGAGGGATATGAGATAACTGAACTTCTGATCCCATGTGAAAGTCCAAAGAGAGATATTTCAGTTCAGCAATAATTCACAAAGAAAACAAGTATGAGTGGGATGCAAAACTAGGGGAACACTAAATAAATAGATACACAAAAATTCAAGGGCATAATCCTTCTGGTTTGGAAACACAGACACTTTGCTATCAAATCTTAAACCCCGTCACTCGGCACCCACAGTGAAATGATGAATACCTTTCTTGAAGGTCCCACTCCAAGAAAATACAAATTTCTATTAATTTTTCTTTCTTAGAAAACATAAAGGTGGTATAAAAAAATAGGATTTCAAGAAATGTTATCAAAATTCTTTATCTCCTGCACTGCAATGTCCCAGAGGTACTATTTTCAGGGTATTTGGGGATGGAAGATGGCTGAGGTCACCTCCCTACTAGAAATAATGATCACTGGATACCAGGAGATAGCAACACCAAGAACACTCATAAAAGGTGTTGTGTTAACTTCTTTCAGAGACAGCAGTTTGGCAGTTTATACAGACATATTAATTGTAACAGAAACATCCCGTGCATTTATATAAACACCAGTATTTTCTCAAGGAAAATATGACAAGGAAAGCCCCCAAAGGAAAATTCACTGGCAAATTGAAAACTAAACCCTTTCTAAGCAGCTGCTTCCATCTATTATAGTTTCATAGCTGGGTTGTAAACCCACATTCTCCAGGCAAAAATCTCTGACCACACAGGGCTCCACACAAAGCCTGAACTGTACAAACCAGTTCCAGTCAGTGTTGTAGCTTTGAGAAGAGATGACAGGCAACAGCCATGATGAGCTGCGTTTCTCTAACTTAAGTCACTTAATCATGAACCCACCTTAGGGGTACATCCTGCAGTAAAAAGAGCAGCAATTCAAATCTTAGGTGACCTAAATGCTTCTCAAGGGATGCCTCTTCTCTTTACTGATTATGGAGGCAGCATAGGTCAAATTAGAGCTTCAGTTAAGTATCTTAAATGTCCAGATGGTATTGATCTGAGTCCTGTGTAATTGGGGCATTAATATCTGTATAAGCATGTAGGAACGTGTGGTGCAACTAATATAAAAATCAACCCAGCGAATGCACATGGGAAAATAAAGAATGTTGTAATGGTTTCCTATGTACCTCTGTAACCAATTTCATTTTGCAAAAATCCCCCCCTGATTTCTAATAAGTGTCTTTAGAATTAAAGAACAACCAGAAACATTAGGAAAAAAAAAGTGAGGCCAAAATAGGGTTAGTTAAAAACTATATTCCTTGTAGATAAGTTCCTAGTTCAGTCAGTGAACTGCAGCATGTGTTTCAGGTGCTGCACAGCCTGCAGGCTGAAGCTCTGTTTGCTGCTCTTCTGATCATAGTTGTAGACTCCAGCCGGTGATCATTATTCTGGACACTAATAATACGAAAATCCAGGCAGTATGAAATTCAGAAAATAGAAATAGAATTATTTGCATCAATGGTCTGACCTTACTTTACCATGCTACAGTCAAACTGCCTTTTGGGCAGAGTCTCTCCCAAGGCATTGTTAATTAAATGAATGAGATGATTATCAGATCAAACCAAAGAGGGAAAAAAAAACAAAGCTGTCCTCTAAAACTTCTTGCAGAAGTATTAGAACTCAAAGACAACTGAAAAGACTAATATTTTAAGTGATCCAGCAGTTTCTGTTTGCCCCACAGTGCTGCCCAAAAAGCAAAGAGATGACAGAATGCGAAAAATGCTTAAAAGAAAGAACTTAAACAGAATTTTAAACAGAACCTTAGGGAGCATGAGATTCAAATACCATTTAACTTAATTTAATGTCTTGAAAAGTAATGCAGAACAGTTCAGCATGCTGTTTAAGTGATATATTCATTTTCAGCTGGTCCTTTCTATATGCCCACTCTGGACAGAAAAGTTGATCTCTGAATAAAATTCAGTACTTGATGAAATATTCTATAAAAGTGGTCACCAAGGTATTTCTGAAGGTCTCTGCCTTGCCTTTGCTTGAAAATCTTATACAAGAGAAACAAAGCTCTTTGTAGAAGTTCACCAGACAAGGATTTGGCCTGTACCAGCTAAGCATTTCCTAGTCCTTTTCCCATGT
This sequence comes from Acanthiza pusilla, assembly GCA_036630365.1. NCBI lineage: Eukaryota > Metazoa > Chordata > Aves > Passeriformes > Acanthizidae > Acanthiza > Acanthiza pusilla. The sequence goes on from JAXCHO010000079.1 coordinate 44,573,308, forward strand.
CACCAGAAATCCAATGGTTTTCTGAAGGAGCATCGCAAACCTGACCCTGGGACAAAGATGAGAGGTTGCTCTGCAAAAAGTCATCTTTGACTGAAACCCAGGCTGGACTTTTGAGGCAGCTTCCACATTTGTAAGTCAAGGGAAAAATCATGGAGGTTCACCTGAGAGGCTCAACGCCAAGCGGTACCGTCCCTCCCACAGAACTGGGAGCTCAGGCAGCTGCAGAGTGTTGCAGTGGCTCAGGGATGCTCTGAAGGTTTGTGTCTATTGCTAACAAGGCATAAACTGTTTAAGTGATAATGTTACACAAGCCCAGGACTCTGAACACAATCAGGAGGAATGCATAGCTTCAGTGAAAAAATATAGACATAATTCCTCTGAGTTAAAGACAGCAGAATGGAGAAAGAATGTATTTAGGCTTAGTCTTGCACATAAAGGCTAAATTTCCTTACTCAAAGTCACTCTTGCTCAAGGGCCAAATGCATACTCAGAGAGAGAGAGACGGGAGCTTTAGAGCTTTATATAATTTAAAACTTAAGCTAAGTTCCACTCCTGAAGAATTTGTAGATTTTGGTCTTTAGGAAGAGTAATTTGTAACATAACATGTTGGCATGATGGCAAAAGAGGTAGCTTTGAACAACCAGAGTAGTAAAACATTTAGAAATAAGGAGAAACTCCCTGTACCATGTTTTTATAATTGGATGAAAGATTTGCTAGTGAAAAAACAAAATGAAATGGTTATTTTTAAGGCATTCAATAGAACATGATGTTTTTACTATTTACATTTTATGCTCCGGCTTTCCACAATGCATAGAATTATCATGCTGTTTATACGAAAACCACCCAGTTTATCAGAACACAATGAGTAAAGTGTTTGAGTTATAGCACTACAGTATTTTTAAATCATAAATGTAAAATGGAAACATGTTGCCATATACTTATTTCATACGTACTGCCAAAAGCTTGTCATAGTGTATCATGATTCTGTCATTTTTAGCCTGAGGCTGGTTGATTTTTCATGAGTTTTACTCTGCCTGAATAACTTGTGGTTTATGCTCTTTTTTAGCTTTAGACAATTTTAGCAGTGTAAATTTGTTTTCAGAAAACTTAGGGAAAATTGTAATCTCTCCTGAATAACTAAAGATGCTTTGGAGAAAAAGCTGTATGAAAATGCATGGTCAATTTTCAAATATGATTGGCTGCTTTAAGGGAATGTACTTATAAAAATAATCCAAAGCAGAGCATTTTGGTATGATGTGAACGTATATACAACTTGACAGGTCTGTTTTTAAATATCCCAGTATTCAACAGTACCTTTTTCTTTGTCCTGCCATTTTTGCTGGTTTAGGTGGTAAACTATGTTAGAACAGTGTCCCCCCCAAACATTTTCTGTCAAATACATGAATGCTTTCAGACAACTTTCCTAAAGACAGTGAATTCAGAGTCAAATATGCAGCATTTCAAATATAATATTGGGCTCTGTCCATTAGAGAATGAATTCAGCTTCTGTTTAATAATGTATAGAGTGAGGTAGATGAATTAACTAAATTTTACTTATAACAAGCACAATTTTTAGTGTACCTAGTCCTGGAGGTAATACCAAATCTCCTCTTTCCTGACAATGACATTAACGAAAACAAGTTTCTTATATTTAACAAACTAGCCACCAGATCAGCACATATATGAAAAAGAAAAACAAAAATTTTAAATTTGACACTAAATTTTATGTCTCAGACTCCTGAGACAGGAAATGACAGTGGCTGGGATCCATCCACCTAATTCCAGGCAAAACTGGAAGATAGGCCCTTAATACCCACTTAATTCCCAGACTGCAAACCAATGTTCTTCGCACAACCACATAATTCATCAACTGCTTCACAAATTTGCTTAGAAATGCAGGGATCACCTTTACTGTAAGTCAGACAAAACTTTGCCTCTATCCATCAAGAAGTTCAGTTCATTTTAGTTCTGGTCTGGTTTTGTAATACATATCTTTTCTATAAGCAGCTAGCTATTAGTGTACTCAGCAGAAAGTAGGAAATATAAATTCTGGAGTCTGGAACCCTTATCCTAACCACATCACCAAACCAGAAGGCCATGGAAAATTTGGACTGCATCAGATCTGTTGATCTTTTGTTAAAGCCGAATGACGCACATCTGGGAATGGAATGGGTATAGGACAGAAAGACAGGAGGATGTCTCATTTCCATCCTTTGCTTCCACCATCTCCATTTTTGCACCAGATTATTCCTACAGAGACTGGAACTAGTCCCATTAAAGAAGGGGACTAAACTTGGCTACTCCTTTTGAACAATCTCTCTGTCAGGAAAACATTCTATAATGTGGATTTTTTTTTTTTTTCTAGAGAGCCATCAGACAGCTGTTAGTTTGTGTTTAGTTTTCACCTTACCAGTAAGTAACACAAACTAGGCTTTTCCTTTCTCCGTTGCACGTCACATTTTCCTGAGAAACTACTGCTGTTTATGTAAAAGGATGGGATGCTGCTGCTGCAATTAATATGTCTCTGCTGACTGCCAAGTTACTGTCTCTAGAAGACAGAGACCAATAAATATTTGAAAGTGATTTAACATTTGTGCACATAGTACCTGCTTTGTGGAAATCTTCATCGCTGAAATAACAGTGGGTTCCTAGGGAAAAACAGAGTTAAAATATAAAATGAGCCATAAACATAAAAATTCTATTACAATGCTATTTGTACAACCTAGACACCCTGAAATTAAACTAGACACTCCCTAGTAATGGTCCTTCTGGTTGCATTTTGCAGTGGAGTAATTTCTAGCTGTAAATGAATTAGAATTCATGCACTGATCTGGGTGCATCTTTCATTGCTATGTCGATTGTAGATATTTCATTTTCCATTATTAATACAGTTTAATTGTGTTCACTTTGTCACTAGTTTCACATCTTAAAATTACTTTTCATACTTAATACTAAAATTACATTTAAAGAACTCTCAGGTAATATGAAAATAATACTGGCTATATGAAAATTCACAGATATGATCTATTAAAGGTAATAACACTAAGCAACCCATTTTAAGTATATCAAAGTGAAAACTCCATTCCTGTGAAATTTTACTTCTAAGAACAAATCTTAATCCCAAGTATAATTTTTTAACTGCACCACACTATTCACTTACAAAGAAGTTACATGCATTTTCAGAACACACAACCAAAATGAGCAAGAGGTTCTTTGCACTCTGGAATATCCATTATTTAATCAACTATTACAACTTCTAGGTCCAGCTTCTTGGATGGATTTTGATCTTAAAAGTGGCATAATAAGAACTGTTCAAGTCAATTCTCTATGAACTTTATTCCACCTAAAATTCTGCTATTGATCCCACACATCATATTTTGGTCATGTACATTAATAAAGGCCTTATTAAGCTTTTACACTTGTATAGCTTTCAACTTGCTTATGCTGGGACAATTTGATATGAGTCAGTGGATGGTAAGCATGTGTACATGCCTTTACAGAGAGGTTAATAGACCTTATATTAGAAAGCATCAATTAAAAGTAACATTTGAATGAAAATTGAACTCATTGGTTTGTTTGCTCAGCTGTTCAGAGAAATATTGCACAAATGGGGTTTAAAGAGGCATTTGTTATCAATGTAACAGATATGAAAGACTTCCAGCTTTGTGGAATTATAAATGAAAAGCACTGTACTCAGCACACTGCAGCTTAAGCATCCAAATACATTGTTCATGATGCATGCGTACTCTTTAAAACTAAAGAGAACTTAAATTTGGATAAGGCATATGTAAAATCTGTTGGAAGTTCCCGTTGAAAGATTCATATCTTATGCACACAAATTCTGCCTATTCCACTGAAGTTCATTAATGCCCTCTTTAAGGCTTAAATACATGTCTAAAGAGATAAATGAGCTTTCAAGTAAATAAGAACACCAAAACACTTTCATGCAGTGAAAAAATACACATGTAATGTAAAATTCCAAATTTGAATTTACCATTAACTATTCTACTTCTGTAAAACCTTTCTGAAGTAAAGTTCATTCCATTTATTTTTTCTTCTTTTAGATTTTTCTGATCTCCTTTACCTTGGCACTTTTACTTATTTCAGGAAAGAGACTCATACATTATCAACAATTGACAAATTACCCTGCATTCATGTAATGCTTTTTGAACGTACAAAAAAGAAAAAAAAAAAAAAAAAAGAGTTGGGAGACACAAATTACTTGTCTCATTTTCTTCTCATAGTTTCTACTTTATTCAATGTTAAAAAAGAAAAATACCCTAGATTTCTCTCCTCAAAAACCCCATGGATTGCTAGTACAGGGACACACATTTTTAAGAGGTATCCTGCACTCAAAACAGATGTTTCTGTGCAAGACTGGTACCAGTAAAGGCAGAAATGCCTATAAGAAGCTCTGTCTCTGCTCAGAAAAAAAAGATGAAGGGATGGCAACTGAGTTTGATGAGGACATGGTGGCTTGGTCCCTGTGGCAGGTCCAGGGCATGGTCCCTGTCAGCACGTCTGGAGTGAGACCACGCGACAAGAGGCTCCCGGAGCTTGCCAGCAGCATCTCCGCACTGTCACATCAACCTCGTGCTCCCAGACAGGTATTAACCCCCCAACAGCCTGGAGACAGGGAAATGGTGCCATAAAACAGCACTGACAGAAAGAATAACGTGGGGAATGTAAATGATTCGTTGTTGTGTACAAAACACAAGGCATCCCTGGGTTCTGTCTGGGAAGTGTTTGAAAGGTTTACTCAGCCTTGCCTTGCGGGAGTGCCTATGGGATGCCGTATTTTTTAGATGGCGCAAATAGGAAAAATGGAAGAGACTGATTTCACCAAAAAGTACTAAATTTAGGGGGTGTTTACAGTGTCTTGTGTTGAAGCATGAAAAGGAGACCCTAAATTGACCTTCGAAAACATAAACACTTTGTTTCATTCCTCAGATTATTAAACCTAAAAAATCTGGGCAGATCACTGTTTTACCTAAAGTATCCTCCCAGTTACAATATGCTGATAGTCTGAACAGTGTTAAGATCTGATGCAATTATAAATTCGTATATTGCATATCTCTGTGGGAAAAAACAGACAGGCATTGTTCCCAGACTTGCACAGGTAGATATTTAACTCCAGCATGCAACAGCTCTAAGACTCAGAAATACTAATTTATTTTTTAAACCACCGAACAAGAGCCCAGAATGCCATTTCTTTTATCATTAACCTCCAGCTCGCACTGAAAGTTTCGAGGTTTATTTTGACTAGTGTCTGGGTCTCTAAATGACAAGCTAATTAGAGGGGTATGCCAGGCTATTCCTTGGCTAGACTGCAAGAAGTTGAGTTTGCAGCTGTCCACAGAGAAATCTACAACCTGACACTTGAAATTTAGCCGCACTTACCCGAAAGACTGTCATTTCTTCCAGCAAGACTTCCTCTAGTTCGTGCCAAGTCTCCTTAGGAATTGAAACCACTTTAAGAACTGTTCCAATATCTTGAAAAGAGGGGGGGGAAAAAAAGAAAAGGGTTTTCAGGTGCTCAAGATGAATACTTCAGTTTTGTAGCAGCCAGAATTTCTTGTAGTATATAATTATTTCACATATGAAGCTACATGTCTCTCAGTACTCCTTCAAAATAACTGCTATTTAAAATAACCTCAGAAAACACTGAATTTCAGTAGGACATTTAAGTGTTTCAATGATCAAAATGAAACAAAGAAAATACATACTATTATAGTTATTAAAGAATAGACAGCACTGAAATACTATTTAAGTGACAGTATAAAATGACAGTACAAAATTATTCATAACTGAGGAAGGACAGACACTAAATTTACCCAGGTGTGTTTTATTGTCCATTTTGAATATGATGTTTGTCTTTCTTAAAATGCATGTGAGGATACTGCAGAATGGATATAAAACCATCTGCACAAATGTTGTTAGACAGATGAAGCTGTTAGGTCTCCTACGTACATGTGATCTTCCCCGTGTCAAACAAAGTACCTAAGATCTATAAGCCCCTTAAGGCATCTATATTTCTCTGTGTGTAAGATACAGGTCTTCACTGAGGGGTAAAAAGCACACAGTTTGTGCCTTTGGTTTAGAAATAGGTGTGTGCCAGCATTCTAGTATTATATCAATTTACATTTTCAGAGTTTTGCAACCTCTTTAACATGAACAAGGCCAGCACTTGAAATTCCAGAGCCACAGCCTTTGGTTTTGTGAACATGTTTGAGACTAAAGACCATCTCTGTTATTCAGCTTCTGCATCTGTGATTTACGTCTTTGTTTCCATGAACACAATTTCCCAGAAACAACAAAAACACAAAGAACCATTTCTAGGTTGGCACACATCACTGTAGAATCTCTGAAATGGAAACAATCTGCATGCGACTTTTCTTTTTAACCAGCCAAGTGTAGTGCCATGTAAATGTATCACAGGTAGAATAACTACGTCCCTGAGGACCTTTCATGTTGCACATCCTACAGCAGTAATGGTTTAGGAAAATACAAGGCACTTTAAGTGGATAAAATTCTCAAAGAACTATTAACATCAACAGTCTTAAAACACGAATTTAACCATCAATTACACAAAATCAAATATATATACATTTTGTAAATATAGATAATTTGTATGTGTTAGTTGAAACTTCTGAATAGAAATATGACAACTTTCTGCTTCTACATTTAAAATGCACATAAAATTGAGACAAAGAGATCACATGCATTGAAAATGTTTTTATGGGGCAACTAATTTAAAAGCTATTGATATAATTAGAAAATCCGTGTCTTTAACTTTTTTACATTAATTTGTATTTAAATATTTTAGAAAACCTAGAATATTCTGTAAAACTGCGATATTTCATTTTTCCATCTGCTTCCCTTTAAGCAGATGTTGCTTTCTAAATACACATTTTTGGAAGTTCAGAAAGAAGCAATTTCTTTCCCCCCAGAATATGTACATCGCTGTTTTCTTTCGTTAATCACAAATTCACAGATTCTTTTTTAAAAAGAAAAAACCCAGTTATTTCTTAAAGCAAGATCTTTCTTTTTATTTAGGCATCTACATGTACAAATTAGGCTTGTAAAATATACTAGAAAAGTGGGTGTGGAGTGCTTAATGCTTCTAATTGAATGTGTTTAATTTGAGAAATATTGAGAATGGTACAGAACAAATGCAATATAAACTTTAAAACAAGAAGAAAAAAAGTCCACATTTCTACAACAGAGTAACTCAGGACAACCAATAATTTAGCAGTAGTTATATCTATAATTTAATTGATGAGTTAATTTCCTAAATTATCCTGACAGTTAGATGACTCTGGTCTTGAGGAAAATACATTTTATGGGTGAAAAACAGGGAACTCTGATCTAATAAAGATAACACTGTTGCAAAATATCAAAACTGAATTCTGTGTTGGGCTAGGACTGCCCTCAGTCACAATCCATCAAATGCCATATCCTAGAAATAAAGGGAGATTTTTCATAAAACAGACTGAGTGGGCACTGAGCAGACACAAGTTTCCCATAATGTTGTTTCAACAAAAGGTCAGACTTTTAAGTGGTTCCTGCAACAATTACAGATGCCTGATCTCACAAAATCCTCTGAGGTCAAAGATACATGGAGTTAATCACTGCGGAGACTCTGGTCAGGCCACAGGTACCAAAGAGGGGCTTTATCTGAGTTCTAGATCAAGTTTTACAGATCAGTATTTCAAACAATTTCACACAAACGGAATCAGGCGTCTCCTTCAGGATCAATAGGCTCTGCTTAGTAAGATAAGATTACTGTTATTAATTTGCTTTACTGACAGAGGTACTTTAACTGTGCCAAAGGATCCCAAACATTAGACACTCAGGATATGCATTAAGTGTGTATCTTAAATCCTGTTTTCTTCTGATTACTTTCAAGCATGCCGATAGCACTTTATTTTCATTGTGAAACACACTGGTACAATCACAGTGGGAAAGAAACTGCTCAGCTCAAGATTTCACCCACAGGAAAGGAAAATGTGACCACACTGGGTGGCTATTAATTATGTTGTGTTCAATTATCATCAGTTACTCAATGAAAAGGAAAAAAAAAGTATTTCTTCAACATACTGCAGTTCAGCAGCACATGGGAATAATGTAGATTGCTCTAACAGCAATGGGAAAATACAGAGAAATGTATCTAATCTGATGGGACAGACCTGCACAGAAAAACCCAGTCATACCCCAGAGAGCATAATTCTGGCGTTGTCATAGGTTCAGATCACCAAGTGGGAAAATGGACTGTGACTGGAGTCCCTAATCTGCTCCCAGTTAGTTTTCTGCTTGGGAAGAAGTAATTCATGCTGATTGTGTATGTTTCTGATTCCTCTGACTCTGAGCAGCTGGCTCAGTACAGCTCTCTGGCAGAGGGCAGTCAGGGCCCCAGTTCTGCCTCTTTACCTTTCCCCCCACATGGAAGACACCCTTTCCTCACTTTGAAAACCACAGTATGGACAGTGAGCTCAGAGGAGCATGGAGCATTTTTTGTGCTCCAGCTCCAGGCACGGGTGCTGCAATGCTTGTTCTTGTTTCATAAGGGTATGACCCCCTGCTGCGAAAAAAATGGTTTCTACGGACAAAAGTAGTATTTCAAAAAGTAATAACACTCTGCACTTACAAAAATGGGATTTTGGTGCTGAAATATCTTTTGGCAAGTGCAAGTAATAATGCTTCAACACTTTTCTTACAGTTTGTGGGCACAGCTATCACCAGCATTGGATGGAATCCTGAGCATTTACCAAACTCCTGAATATTAGTGGTTTAGGAAAACCCCAAACTCCCAACTCAGAGGTAAAAATTATCACTGAGGTTCTTTCAGAGGGAGATCTTGCCTGAATGATTTACATAAGAACTGCTATACATAATGATAACTCAAGAACCAGTATACGCAATGGTGACTATCTAAAGCTGTAACTCAGGTTTAAGTCAATGTTCCTGCACTGCCTGAAACAGACAGGAACTTGTGTCTTACTTTTCATCTTACTCCAACAGAAGTCTTGAAGAAAGGACAGTGAATCTCTGGAAGAACTTTTTGCTTTCCCTTGCAGAAACCAATGCATTTTTCTTAGCCCAAAGGCCAAACTTCGGAGACTTAAATGCTACCGCTTGGGCTCAAGAAAAAGACTTAAGTAAGTTCCTTATATTTGTTCAGCATCATACTCTAGATGTCACTAATTTGTTTTTTCTGGGCTGAATCAGGTCATAGAAGACTTGTTGAAAGACACCGTGAATTGTAGATTGCATTGAAGTCTCTAATGCGTGATGGAAAATATACATGTTGTATAAAATAATATGAAAATAGTTTTCAATGTTTTACGCAAGAACATACTGTAGCACTGGTATCTAATAACTCAGTTCACAGCTTTAAAGTACAGGAACCCTTCCTGCAGAGCTGCGTTTTCTGCAGTAAATGTTCTGAATTGTTATGCTTGCTGTCTGCTTGGCACACAAAGCTTCATCAGCTCTCAGTTTACTCATAATACATTTCAAGCATCAACATGAAAGAAACCTACATTAATTGCTTTGGAAATCTGACCCCAGGTCTAGAGTACCAGAATTGCATTTAAAGCAGGTAAAAAATTGGACTGTTATAAGACAGACAGACAGGTATTTTCTTGGTCCAACACTGAAAATAACCAGTAGGGTTTCAGTTTGATTTGCTTTGGCTTTGTGATGCCAATGTCTAATTACTAGCAATTATGTTCAGTAGAAGTTTAAAATACTTTTATTCAACATAAATGACACATCAGCCAACTAATGGAAAATCTTCAGCGATGAAGAAACAGACCCACCAATTGCTACTTAGAACAGTTCCAAAACTACTGAATTTAGGAAAATGAAAAGCAGCTGCAATGTAATTTCTGGACACACTTTCTCATTACTTTTCTAGAAAAAATGTCTTTTCTAAGTGCATATTTCCACTTCTCTAAGATGCCTAAGCTGTATGATTCTGCAAATGCTTTGGAAAGGATACCATGTTTCTATTTGAATACCAGCTCTTCTGACAACACTCTGAACGTGCCAGATATCTTCATCTTAAGTAAAATGATGCACCCTTTTGGCTGAAGAGCTGAGCAACTTAAGGCAATACTTGAAATACTTGAAAGGCACACAAGACTTTTCCCATACCTGGATACTTGCCTCATTCACGTTAACACTTCTTACGCTGCACTTCAAAATAGGTACCTCCAACCCCTCATTTTAATACTAAATTATAATTAATAAGGCAAGACATTTCTAATAAAAATCCCTAATAGCAGTAGTTGGAACGAGGGTGGTTTGATCTTAATCCAGTTGGCAAAGTTCCTAAAGAATTAAGCTGTGCAGGCCATGGCCTGAACCTGTAACAGTGAATGTTTGTAACAAAGACCTCCCCACATGCACAGTTTTGAGTCCTGCCCCAAATTTTCACAGATTTGCACTGCTCTTCAGTCAGCATTCTGTCTTTCAGTGTATGCAATTTTATCTGCTCTGTGTTTCCATCAAGCCTGGAGCAGTATAACATGTAGATTCAAGACTTCTCACCTGTGCCAATGAACATCACATCGTATTGGCCATCTTCTGCATCCACTCGATCCACCACGATCTGCGTGAACTGGTAGTCCACGTCAGTTTTAATCATAATTGGACGGTTGTTGATGGGGAATACTGGGTTGTACATGGCTGGATGACTTCTGGCAAATGTGATAACTTCATCAGGAAGGTCCTTGGTGGAATCGAAGCCTCCAAATGTTTTACTGGGACACTGGAAATAAAAAAAAGGAAATGTTTTACACTTTATTATTTATCATCCCAACTATTCCAGTCTATAATTAAATATGTCAGGGAATCCAAGAGTTTGTGACAGACAGCAAAAGTTAATTCTGTCACTCATAGTCTCTATTTTTTAATTTATTTTGGATTTAAACCAATATAGTTAACAGAATGCAAATGATCCTCATCAATTTTCTTACTCCCATTCAGTGGAAAAAGCTTTAAAGTCCAGTGCTGATTAGTATTAATCTTTAATTGGCAGAAGGAAGAAATCCTGAAATATCTAAATCATTCAATACAAGGCAAGCAATTCAGTATTTGGTTATGTATAGAACACAAAATTAATTAATTATGCCACCATCTTTTTTCAAAGTATTGTCTTCAGAAGTTGACTAGAAGTTAAGTCCGAATTACTATGTGACAACACAAATCCTTAAATCCTCGGACAATGCTCTGTTCTATTGACTTTTCAAACCCCTGCTTGTCTCACCAACTCTGTGTCCTCCATGCAGTCCCAATAATGAGGATCCTGTCATACTAAATCAAATCCAATGAGTCATGTCTTAAATGTATCTTTTTTTCTCCCCACTAATTCTAAAGAAACATTCTGTGAATGGTGCTCATGATACTGTCCATGTGGACTCTTAGGTGCGACGAGTCTCATTAAGGAACTGCAATAACTCCTCACTGTCCTGCAGTGACAGAGCTGTTGGTGTCCCATTGGGATTAATTTGGTCCCACGAAGTAAGACCACAAAGAGTCCCTTTTCCCCTGTAAATACCCAGGGGTGGGCCAGACAGTTTTGCCTCTCATCTGTGGAAACCACAGGGTCGTGCTTTTCACATTTAGCTCATGCTCTCTCAATGTAAGCAAAAACCAGAGGCTGAAAAGGAAAGGTAGGAGCATGGTGTTGGTAGCCACAAAAGTATTCCTCCACTTTCAACTACCACATCGCCCCATCAGGAGACTCAAGAACTGTGACTGATCACCACCATTTGCCCTCATCTCTTCTGTGGAATTGGTATTTTGTGAACAGTTAGTTGCAACATTAACATAAGCATTAGCAGCGTATTAGTATCGCTGAAAGGGTGAAGAAAATGAGCCATGACACCAGGTCAAAGATACTTGTCAAAGGTCTTGATGACCCCCACTGCTGATCTGTTCAGATTACTCTTGAAGACATATAAATCACTGAATCCCAGATGAAAATAATTATTTTGCAAAATTTGAACTTCAAATATAAACAACTGGTGTTAAAATGCCCTAGATAATTTGCCCTTTATAGCCACATATAAAATACCTTCCAATTTAATTAAAAACCTAGAGGACAAGATCTTATTAAGCAAGAATCCAGACTTTGCAGGATGCTCAACAGAAGAAATCAATTGTCTTTGCTATCACCTTGATCCAAATTATTAATAATTCAACAGAAATGAAATTTAAAAATCAATGTGGTCAAAAGGAGTAGTTGCTATACTCAGCAAAGGGACACTTCCAGCACAGACACATAAAGTGCAAATTGTCCCTGGTTGGCATATTTGTTAGTAAGCAAATTCCTGTATTCTGTTTGTATGGAAGGAAAGAATGTAATGAAGAAGAATATTTGATGAAGGCACGTGGAGCAGACAAAGCAGAAACCAAGTTAGTTATCTATTTTATTTTGTCAAGATTTTTTAACCTTTTTCTTATTATTATATGTTCTTGCTCTTTTGTACAAAAATATTACAAAGAGAAAATCAGATGCCAAGCCACTGCCTGTCTCAAAACCAGTGTTTCAAATGCTACACTTAAATTTTAAGTTTGCTTTACGTCTCAATTAATATTCTAACTACAGTTCAGTACTAATTACTCAATTAGAAAACAATTAATTAGATAATAGATGTAAAGTACTCTGTGTATAAAAATCACGACACAAGAACTAAGTATTGTTAATTGCAGCTGGGCAAACACTGAAAAAATACTAAATGAACCTTCATTTCAATTCTAAGCAAATGAATTTCAGCTGTGTTTCGACTGCTTGAATATTTACTTTTTGGCTCATTTTCTAACGAAGGATTTTACTTGAAGCAATATGAAGCAAGCTCCCAAGGGAACTGGTCACAGCACCAAGAGGGCCAGAGCTTAGGAAGTATTTGGACAATGCTCTCAGGCACATGGTGTAATTTTTGGGGCTGTTCTGTTCAGAGCCAGGAGTTGGACTCAGTGACCCTTGCGGTTCCCTTCCAACTCCGGATATTCTATGGTTCTATGGACCAAGATATACTTTGTGCAGAAAAATCATATATCTAGAATTAGAGTCCTAATTCCATGTGTTTGAATAAGACTCTCAATTCTGAGACCCAGATTACTCCTTGGATCCCTTGCTTTTCTGAGAATAAAAAAAAATACTGTAACCTTGTGTCTTCACATGTGAAGTTTAAAGTGCATTACCTGGACCAGGCTGTAGCCCACAGCCATCCCATCCTACTTTGGAAAACTGGGATGAAATCAAACTGTCATTGCTGTAAATCCCTCTCTTTTCAATGAGCAAAAGGGACGCCATCAGTAGGTGAGATTTAGCCCATCCATAGTCCAAATTGTTCCACAGGAATTTCAGCTCAGGAATAAAATGGAATGGAATGGAATGGAATGGAATGGAATGGAATGGAATGGAATAGAATAGAATAGAAATAGAAATAGAAATAGAAATAGAAATAGAATAGAATAGAATAGAATAGAATAGAATAGAATAGAATACAATAGAATAGAATAGAATAGAATAGAATAGAATAGAATAGAATAGAATAGAATAGAATAGAATAGAATAGAATAGAATAGAATAGAATAGAATAGAATAGTCTTGAGGAAGAAAGCCCTGTCATGGTTTATGCTATGGTCACAAAAGTAGGAGGCACAACAAAGACATTATCCTTGGTATCAAAACTTGTGCTTATATACCCAATCAATCCCACTGATAGCAAAGAAATAGGTTTTCATGTGCCAAAATATAGGCATGAATACAAATATCCTGAAAAAGTTTGGAGAAATGAGTATCATCTTGGATTTAAGTAGAGTGTAAGAACTCTTGCATTTTACATTCACTTCCAGTTGTTGGTCCGCAGTAGATAATGCCAGGAGGGTTGATCAGCCAGGAGGAGGGAACTAGGCTACCTTCTAACTGGCCTAGTAAGGAATCCAACAGAACAAATCAGTACCTACGTTTGGGTAGAAAGTAAAAAGTGTTTTGGTCATAACTCTTGGTGCCATGAAGCAGAGAAAACATGAGCTCAGTAGCTGAATTCACATAAAATCAGGAAGGAATTCAGGATGGGGTACCTCAGCAAAGATGAGGTATACACAGAAATCCTCCCTCCTCTCCCAAATACTACTAAAAAGTTAAAAAAAGAAAAACCAAATTAAAAAAGAAAACCAGGTTCTGTAGATCTTACAGGAAAAGTTCTGGCAACTTCTTTGTTACATGTAAAGCTGATGTAGAATTGTTTACAAAGCTTTCTTGTTTTTCAAAAGAAACATTTACTTTCCTTTTCTTTTACTCATACTGGGCAAGTCACCAGATGCTCAAGAAGTTTACTGGCACCTCACCTATTAAATTCCTGAGATAATTCAGCACTGTTTAACTGCAGTGCAATCTGGAAATGAATTACTGTAAGAAGATCAGATTTTTTTCTCCCATCGCTTTCTACATTTCTTGGAAAAGGAGTCCACAGGTCTGACATCTAAAGAACTTCAAAATCTTTTTATTCTTTATTCTCAACAGATCTTCAAACCATTGAAAACACACCCACCTTTCTCACTATAAAAACAAAAAAGCTTCTTTTCAGACATAAAAGTACCTAATTTTAAAATTCAGTTTTATCCTAGTAATACAACAGAATGATTTTAGCATCTGTGAGGGCGCTCCTTTTTTTTCAAAGTGGCAGAGCTCAGGATTAGAGTCACTGGCATTGGGCTAGCAGAAGTTGCTGGCCTCAGCCACTCTAACAACATTTACAGTGCATGGCCTCCTGCGCTACACCTGCAGGGCTATGCAGACTTGTAAAATTTGGGATCACATTTGCCTTTAGACAAGAAAACAGCTTATGGTGGAATCTGAACATCTTTGCACTTTGCAAACCTTAATAAAAGCATTTATAATGAAATTGTAAAGATAAACTCCATTCTGATAGGGTAGCCAGATACAAAAGTATCTGTAACCTAACTGCATTTTCTCACTTTGAAAAAGGCTCTGGTGGCTTAGCTCACTTTGCCTTTTAAGGGCTGGGTTACAGTCCTTGCTTTTCTGCTTATTCCGGAGAAGTTCATCAACCGGGTTACTTTCCCTTACAGATCTCAGATCAAGACCCTCAGAGAAATCCTAGGATAAGCCCCAGGAAGAACTGAGGCCAGAACTGTGATTCCAGTCTCAAGAGCAAATATTTGAGTTGTGCATTCAGAACCTCAATAGGGCTGCATCTGATCTCTGCAGAGGAATGAATGCAACAGAGCCTCTGTGCAGCAGTCAGTTCCTTATCTCAGTTTATTTCTGTGATAGAAACATGCAACATTCTTCTTTGTCCATAGTTCTACATAGTATCTTTTATCTGTTTTTGTTCAGAATTTTTAATTGATAATGGAATCAAAAAGGAATAAAAAGAAACAGAATAATGAACACTAAGTCTGTTAGACTGAAAAGAAGGTGACAATAGCTATACGAGAAATACCAAAAATATCTACTCATTCACATTTTCCACAGAGATGCAAAACAATAAAACTTCAAAAAAACCCCAACACCCCGACAGATCAGAATTAACTGTAGTAATTGAAAAAAATAAAAAGGTTCATCATTACATTAGAAAATAAAACCTCTTTTATGCTGCAGAGCTTGTATTTTAATTCTGGAAAAAAATTAGAAATTCCTTTAGTCGCAGCAAAGGAGTAAGGAGTGCTGAGGAATCCAGCTGTCAGGGAGCCACTGTTTTCTTTTACTTAGGAAGTAATTTTCATTAGGCTGAACATACATATCAGTTGAAAGATCAGGTTTGAAAGGACAATTTCAAACATACCAAAGTAGAAAATATGATGAATTCAAGAAGCAAAGTTACTTCTGCTTTCTTTTGTGCCTTATATTTAAGCAGACTTTCAAAAGAATGTTAGAGACATATATATTATTTACACATATACTTACATGTGTACATGTGTACCTATATATTTCATCTTCTGCAATAACTGTTCAGACCATAAATGGGCCATGCTGATTTCTGCAAGCTAAGGAGCAACCCCAATGTATACAATTACAATTAATGCTTGTTTCTTAAATATCCCATCTTCTTAGACTACTTGAAATTTCAGAGGCAGTTAAATATTTCTAGAATGTGACTGTATCAGTTTAAAGTTACAAATATGCACATATTATATAGACTAGTATTTTAGTCATTCATAAACTAGAAACATAATCATGTAGAAGCAGACATTTTTAAAAATGCTAGTCGAAGTTAGAAAGTATTCTCATCATTCTGTCATCTACGGCAGAAATATCTGTTTCACTGTCTTAGATTTAATGTCGACTGAAAGTTACTAACAGTCATGCAGATCCTCTGTTTTCCATTCACTCTCACTAATAATGGCTCAGCCAATATTTGGAGCAAAAAGCAAATTCCAAGGAAAGGATAATGCAATATAATTTATTAAACATTTGACTTTCAGTAAAATTCTCCAGTCATTACTCAAACTTCTTCTGAAGTTGTTAATATGAATGCCAAAATTAAAATCCAAGTGAAGTTGTTATTGCAGTTTCAATATGTTACAAGAAAATCAGTACATTCTGAACCTGGAGGAACTGTAAGTTTTTCCTTCTGCCACTCTATCCATTTCATTATCTGTGTCAGTTTCTTTCCTGGATCTCAGCTCAAGGACCGTGTAATGTGTGAACGGATTTTCCATAGTTTTCCCAGTTTAGATTGCTGTGTTTCTCAGGGTACTTACAGTTCCTGGCCGTGGATATGGCACTCGCCCTTGGTAGGGAACCCATTGGTAGTTGGGGCCATCTCGGTGGGCATAGGGACCAAGAAATACCCTCCTCACATCAGTCATGCTGTACATGCACACTGCTGATCCCTTGAAGATATTGCTGAAAACGAGGAAAAAGAAATCAAATCAGGTTCTTTAAACTATAAGTCTGTTTAATCAAGTGGAAGAGCTATGGGAATAGCAGCTTGATGCTTTGTAATTTATTGCATGTGCTGATTATCAAACCTCTGACATGCTCTTAGAGCAATCCTCACTCACCTCCTGTGAAAGTTCAGCAAAACTGATACGATCTCCCAGACCTTTTCCTAAGCAGATGGCTGCTATTCCACTATTTAAAACATATTGTCCCCAGAAGACCAAAGTCCAAATTTGAGTAAATTTCAGTCAGGCTGTCCCCAGAGAACTATTCAATTCTTTCCTACACTTCACATTTTTCTATTTTTTTAGCAGTCTCTTCCGTCACTTGGGCAGCACACGTGCAAACTTCAGTGTTGCTTCTTACCTTGACATTTCTTACAGAAGACAGTAAGGACTTGTAAATCTCCCTCTTCTATGCCTGGTATCACTAGAAACTTTCTTTCTGTTTAGAAACTAAAATTTGTTTCCTTCACAGATAAATGTGGCAATACAACCAGTACTGCAAACCTTCCTCAGACCAAAGCTACAAGTATATTTTGTTCTTGGTGAAAGCACAATGAAACAAAAACATTCAAACCACAGTTATATGTGATTCAATAACAGACCTTTTGAAAAATTGTTAAACTTTGCAGATTTCAGCAATATTTTTTACTAATAGCTCCTCGAGTAGCTAATTTCTCACTCCACAGATTTTCTATTTTATGCTGCCCCCAAACAAGTTTATTTATGCTGTGTTCTTTTTCCAAATCTGTGTGGAAAGGGCTACAGATGCTGATCCCCACTATAAAAAGCCAATTCAACAGCAAGAACAGCCTGAGAAACTGATAGTCTTTGTGTTTGCTAGCTTCAGAGTGATGACGTACACTGCTCATAAGAAAGAAACCTAATTCATTACTTCTTACTGCCATTGACTTCTCAGTTCAAAGGTTAAGAAAATTTCATGTTTTTTAAAAACACTTTTAACAAAGAGACCTCTTTAAACAAGCAGCCACCCAAGTTTCCATGCAAGTAAAATGATATGTTCTGTACCTGGAAGTTGTAAACACTCCATAGACTATTGGATTTTTAGGGTCTTTTGAGTTCATTAGGAACACATCCTCTGTAACAATAACAAGAGAAAGAAAAGAAAATTAGGTTGAATTCATACAGATAACACCTGAAAACATTTCTATATTTGGCCATTTCTCCACTTACGTAGTTCATCAAAGTGAGTGTCAATGCCATTGGGTCCCGGGACAGAACAAATCAGACGTGCTTTGAGGAAAGTTGTCCATTTGTTAACAAGGCTCCTGTGCCCACCAAAGTCATTCTAATAACAAAAGAATTTTGCATTTAGCAACAGTCTTTTTTTTAAGTATTAACAGAGTACAAAGAAAATACAGTACATAAGATGATATTTAGAGAAAATGAGAGAAAAATTCACCCTCTTAATACAAAAGCAATATTATGTTCCAAAGACACAAACTCTAAATGTTTTTCATTTAACATTATATTGTGTTATTCTTCATACTAGCACATAATTTAAAAACCAAAACTCCCAAACCTCTTTATATACCTTAATACATATATAACACTGGAAAAAGAGAAATGGGCAGAATATTTAGCTCCAAAGGTCCCAGTGTGCCATGTCCTGGAAAAGCTGAGGGGGTTTATTATGCTGAACTGGGTAGAAACAAAGTAGAAATGCACGTTGCAATGGAACAAAGTAGATAAAAATGCCAGAACAGTGGGATCAGTTGTACAGCTGCAAAACATAGAAACAAAGGGCCCCAAAGATTTCATGCTTATGGGGTAATTGGTTTTAAAGCAGCTACCTCTGAATTCAAGGAGGTAAATTGAAATTGTGCTTATGGACTAATACGAAATTATACTGTAAACATCACAGGTGCCAAATCTACAACATTTTAAGATATCATTTCATTAGCAGAAATCTTTTTGAAAGTCTGTCAGAAAACCATCTGGACATTTATCAGTGTGGACAAATGATTCATTTTGCAGTCACTAAGGGTCTTTGGAATGGTTGCCCATTTCTACAGCAAACCTTAAAGAACTGTTTTGTTATATCTTCCTTTGCCTCTGTTTTAAAGGTTTTCACTAATGTTGGAATGGAAAGGCATTAATGTTTAAAAAGCAAATTCTTCAAATGTTTTTGGCCTACCTGAAAGTATCACATTTCCTGTAAAAGACTGTCTTTTGCAGAAACCAAAGCTCAGAGATGCCAATGCCTTTTAAAATTGAACATCGTAGTGTGGGAAGTTCCCTCCCAAAAAAAAATTGAATAGTATTCCTTTCTGTGTGTTATCCCCAAACTATTTTTCTCTTGGGACGACCCCTGCTTCAGTGCAATGTCAATGTTAATACTGAATAGTTCACAGGCAAGAAAATACAGTTTCTAAAATTTCTTGCAAGTGCATTCAGTATCACAGCAAGAATCATCTTACCTTGCAGATCTGCCCTATTCTGGCATGAGTGGCTTTTCCAGTGTGCTCTCCATCAATTGCATTTTCACGGAAGAAGAAATAGATTTTGTCATCTTCTGGATTGTCACTCTCTGGTATCAGGTGAGCACTGACAAATCTGGGATCTGAGAAGGCAATACCATTGTGGATGTTACTACTCCACTAACCGTATCACTTGTCTCCCTTACATAAATGAACTGTTATTTTTCTTCCCAAGACCACATCATTGCATCCCATGGCGAATATTTCCATCTTAGGTACATCATCACCTGTTAACATTTGACTGGTATTTACATTCCTCTTGTCTTAAATACAGGGAGGTGCTTGCTACAGGTATTTAATGAACAAATCCTAACTTTATTATTGGAGCAATCAATTGTTTATGAATCTCTTTACAAATGTTTGTACAACAATGGTTTCATAATTCCATGTATTTATTACTGACGTTTTGTTCTCTGGATGCCTAGACTTGGTTAATAAGCTTTCTGTATATGTCATGCTTAAAACAAAAGAACTATAGAGACAAATGTATAGTTCTCGTTTTAGCAATTAAAAAAATATTTTACACCTAGAAAATTGTTAATGCATTACTGTAAAAAAAGTTAAGTTGAAAAATACATTTTGGTCTATACTGCCTACTTCCACATGATATCTCAAATCCCCAAATTTTTCTCTTCTTTTTTGAAGAGTAATGCAGTTTAGAATTTCTACTCAAGTTGTTGATATACTTTGTCTAGTCATTTTTGTAAAGTTTTTTTTTAATATATATAGACTTCATTTCTTAGCAATTAGAGTGACAGCTTTATTTGGTGGTAAAAAAGGTACATCCACAAACGGAAATTCATATAATGTGGACATAATGATCTGTTATATAAAAAGTGCTCTAAAGAAGTTTCGGGAGAGAGAATTTTATAGAATTCAGATCAATAAATTCACATCAGTGGTGCATCTGGCTCATCGCTGTATTTTACAGAGATACTTCAGCTGGTATCTTTCACTATATTTGGAAAAAGAAGGCATATCCAACAGATTTATCAATCTGTTTTATAACCATTCTACATCCTGCTGGGATAATTAACTGTGAACTATATTTAACTACTCAGAGTCCTGGTCCTATGTGAAATTATAAGTTATTTTAGCGTCTGTATTAACATCTTTTCAGTGTATGTTTATTGTTTTACAGTCATGGAAATAATGAACTTTGCCATGTTTTGCCAGTTTGCACTAGCTGGCCTGTACAACCCATTGCCTTATTAAGGATGGCAGTGTTTTAAGCAACATATTTTGATATATTTATGTAGATGCACATAGAAGTTCAGATGTTTCTATTATACGATTAGATACTGCATAACTCTCTGTGTGTATATTATCATGTACTCAGTGTGTATATATGTATATATATATATATATATATATATATATAAAAGAACAGAAGGATGACCCTATTGGCTTAGACTGAAGCTTATTTAAATCAATGCACAAACTCCAATCTCCAATATTGTCCAGAAGTAATTATTCAAGTCAAGAAAGACTACAGTGAGTATAAATAACACTCTCCAAAAATAAAGTCCCTTCTTTCAATTATTTTCAATGTAGCTGATGTCCCTGAGCTTTGTTGCTTTCTGTGTGCTTAATAATTCTCAACAGTGTTTCCATCCAGTTATCTGTCTAGTTTCTTCTTGAACCTATGCAAATTTCCAGCATTCAGCATGTCCTTTTGGAATTTTTTCCTCACCTACACAATGTAAAGAATTAAAACTTACTTCTGATTTTGTGTTTTGAGCACTTATTTTTATAGCTTCATTTGATTCCTCTCAGTTCCAGTACTGGAAAAATGCACAGTGTTCAAGATGTGGATGAACTGTGCTCTTTAGCAAGGGCTGTAGCAATTCTCTTTGTTGAATTCTCTGTTGATTTTGGGGTTTTTTTTCTATTAATTCCTAATATTTAATATTGATTCGACAGCTCCTAAGCAGTAATCTGAAATTGCCATGGAAGTTGTGTGCCGCAACCCCAGAACCTCACTCTTCATTGGTGGTGCTCTGTCCACAGCCCATTCTTTTTTATGTGAAGATAGGCATGTTTTCCTCATGGTTTTCCCCATAGTTTATCACTACATCACTCATCGAGAATAATTTAATTTGTCATTTGATTGCTTAGCTACCCAGTTGCATAAGATCCTTTTGTGATCCTTCACAGTCTTTCTTTGTCTCTCTATGCTGAATAACTCAGTATCACGTGAAAAAAACCCAACTTCTCATCCTGCTGCACAACCTCTTTTTCAGGTTTTTTGTGAACATGTTGAACAACACAGGCCCCAGAACAGATCTCTGTGAAACTGTGCCTACTACCTATTGTCTGTTAAAATAAACATTTTTAGACATCTGAAAACATTAAAAATCTGAGATCTTAAGCTCTCCACCCCAAACCCCAGTAACGTAAGCTATTAAATGTGCTTCCTTTCTTCCTAGCATGCATTTAATAGCCTTCAAGTTACACTGACATGAGAACCAAGATAAATAGCATCTAGACTATTTTTTAATATGCTATACTAGGGTTTTGCATGCAACTTGAATCTCAAGAAACAAGGCCTACAGACTTAAAATTTCTGCACTGCAGCCTGGGGAAGGAGCCATCAGAGAAAGAGGACACCCATTAGAAGACACTGTTTTTTGGCTACTGGATCTGGAGAGCCTCTTTTCTGAATATGTTTTTACATCCTTAAGGTCTTAATGAAAAATGGTGAAAAATCATATTCAACCAAAACCTAAATGCATTCCCAAATGGTTGAATGATTTGTTTCTGGCTCAATGGGTTTTGTAAATCACAAGATATCAAGTTCTAAAATAAATCACTATATTATCAGGCATCAAAAATGTAACTTTACATTGGCCTATGAAGATCCTGTGGGGAGTTCCATTTGAGTAGAAAATACTGCTGATATAGCACTGGTTATATAAACTTGCCCTCGGTTAGCATATTATTATTCTTTTCTTTCCCTCTCATAATTTTGCAAGTGAACGTAGAAACAGTAAGACAGTTAAGTACTAAAGCAGGACTGACACAAAAATGATAGAAAAATAGTTGAATAAATTGAAAATATGTATTTCAAATGATTCTGTCAGAGTGATAGCAGAGAAGAGGGTTGTGAGGAACGCAGATAAAATTAATGCCACAGCCAGTGTGCATGTGAATATGCTCTGTATCCACTTTTTACCACTGCTCATCTGAGATAGATTCAGATTTTCAATAGTGGTTAATAATCATAACCAAATCCCTTAAAATGAAGTAGTCACACAGCCTTATAGTAGGAACACATCCAATGTACATCATGGAACAGTTTTTCTTGAGCAACGCTGATGTTTCTTACTGAGCACACCTCCTTGGATTGCTTTTCCATCTAGTTAAATCGATACGTTTGAGTCAATAAAAGAGTGGTTCTTCATGTTACAGGACCCTTGCTCTTGTTACCTGGTGGTGTTTGGCTTTTTCCCCTCTTCCATCTAACAGATCTATGTCTATGCAGTGAAGCACATACGGGCTACACGTGTTCTGTTGCATATAGAAATGGATTAATTTCTGTTTCAGAATGCATGCAACGATCACAGAAACAACTTCATGATACCGTGTGGAGAGAGAGAGAGAGAGAGAAATGTGGTTGATAATTTCATGCGCTATAAAGCTAAGATGTGTGAACCAGTGATCTGTAGTGTGTTCTTTATTGTTTCACTAGCTGAGGGCCTGTTTGACTTGCCTGAGGCTTGGTGCACACTTGCATTTAACCCCAGGGCTTCAGACCACGCTCACTGCTGGCTGTTGAGGGTCCTGACGAATCAATCAGCCAGATGGCCGGCAGTCACGCAACACAGCCCTCTCCACGGACTGCGTAGCACTTTTTTATTGCTCTTCTTTGAGGATTGGAAGGGAGATATCCACAGATGAGGGAATTAGGGACTTCTCCTTGACTCTCCTAATTGCTCACCCATGCAGGAGAAGAAAGAATGTCATCCATGAATGTGTACGTTCAAGTATCGAGACTGCCCTGCCTCACCCTGCAAAATTAAACAGGTTTGGTATCAAGGGTCCCCATGGGAAGTTTAAAATAATTCAGTCAAGGTTGACCTATTTCATAGATTCAACACAGCCACAAAAGAAATGTTGGAATGAACTTCAAGCAAATTTTACTGAATGGGAAGTGGGACTTTGATCCAAACCCACCAGTAACAATTGTAAAACTCAGTGCACTGCATCTATTGGGGGTAGGTGGAATGACTTCAAATCTCTGAGTATGAATTATTGAGCATTCTGCAACCCTAAAATTGCTTCCAATCCACCAAGACCTCAGAAATGCTGTTACAACAGTTCAACACTTTCTTGTTTGAAAGGAGTCTCCCATTGGCTAAAAATCCAGAAAGCTTGTTTTGGGAAAATGGATTTAAGAAATAATTTGACAGCAAATATTTTGCAATGATTCATTCCTTTTAAAAAACACAAGCAGACAATGTGGAAGACTGCTTTAAAAAACAGCATACATCAAACAAACATTTCTGAAACGTGTTTAAGCACGATCAAAGGAGAAACAAGGCCACAGCATAAACACGATCAAAATAAAATTACAGCTAAAAACACTTCTCTGATCTTGCAGCCAAAGTGAACAAGCTAAAAATAAAAACCTAGATTTTTATTTAAAACAATCAGCCTTTAAGAAGCAAATTATTAAAAGCCCACACCTTTTTCAGTCTCCTTTTTCCAGTTGTCTTGGCTGTGGTGCTATTTCTCAGATCCCACATGACACCTTTGTACACCACTTTGTGTGCCCTCCTGCAATTACCAGCTCTGCAGACGTTTCACTGGCAGCAGCCCATTAAACTGTCCTTCCTGAAAAATCTGGCTCTTTATGAAAACGACACCTTGGTCCAGCTGCCTCCATGATTTATATGCCATTGTTTGCTTATTTAAGTAATGGAAACATGTTTTGCTTGTCTCAGCATTTCAGGTTGGGAAAAAGCGAAGGTAAATCGATCTGCATTGGTTCTTTAACAAATGTTACTCTTTAGCAGCAACAACTGTGCAAATACACACATGCACACAAGACCAAGCAACAATAAAAGTCAGAAATTGGCTTTCTAACTGAATTGTATTAGCATTTTAATGAAGATCTATAAACTTGAAGGCACTGAAATTACCTTTAGCTGTCAGGATTGAGTAAGCTGCAGGAACAGAAGCTGGGGTCATCTCTTCATCACTTGATGGGAGCCAAAGGGCAGTTCTCTTAGGAAATGTTTTGTAAAGAGTTTGAACTGGATGCCCCTATTATTGTATATTTACAGTCAAAATGACTAATTTATCAGTTCACAGCAAGAATATGCTAGGAAACTAGGGAAATTTTACGCTCAGTAAAACTGCAATTGCTATAATTTAATGAAAAGTACTGGAGGGTGTGTGGGACCCTGAGGAGAGGAAGACTAGAGAAGCTGAAATTAAAAATTTAACAACAACAAAAATAGGCAGCTACTCAAAACTGCATAACCATGTACAGCGCCCATCCGCTGAGACCCAGCACAGAGAGCCAAACACTGTCCTCAGAAAATCTGGACTTGCTCTCCCTGCTACCCACGGAGAGGAGTCTTGCAGCTCCAGTCACAATGTGCAGAGCAGAGGCTCTGCCTAGGCAAGGTCACCAGAGGACAAAGCTGTTAATAAGTGGTGATGAGAGAGAGAAGATGGTTTGTGGTTTTACACACTCAAACGTAGTTTACTAAACACCAAAGCTTTTAGTGGTGTTCTTTCAGAAGCACCTTAATTTAAATTCCTCAACTTTCACATTCTTCTTGCTGCTGTTGACTCAGGCAAATGCAGCAGAGCTCTCATGGATTCAGTGTTTCCAGTGAAGCTCCTCAATAACACGGATGGCATCAGACCACATCCTCAAAGTGGGAATGCTCTTTGCACAAGGGATAACTTGTGGCTATTAGGAAGCTAATATGAGGGTTTTGTGGTAACTTATTGTCAGATGCTAACATAGAAAGGACAGACCACAGAGTAGAGATGTCATTTAGAGATGCTGTTTACGAACTCAGGAGGATGTGTGGCATGCAGGCCATGCATGATCAAGCCGTCAGCAGCTATTACAAGGTAAGAAGCCCTATGGTCCCTCATTGATTTTGCAATGGAAATTCCCATCAGAAAGAGTTTTAAAGACTGATATTTATCTAGTGGTTTGAGTCAAGATGATCTTAAAGTACTGTGTCAGTTATGTCAGCGAGTTTATCCTTCTTAGAAGTGATATCCTGTTTCTTTTATTTTTTAAAGATTAGCAAAGGCAATTTTTATGACACAGATTATAAAACAGGTTAATAAGTGTAAGGTTTAACTAAGGCTTTTTTAAATTTCAATACTGTACTTTTAAAAATAATTAATTTTATTTTATTTTATTCAAAATTCTTTTCATAATTTAAAAAAAAAATCAGACAAACCAACAAACCCTTCCTCTGCAGAATCCAACTGCTATGCTTCAGTGGTGACTTGTGTGACATAAAGAGATTACAGATTTTCAAGGATGAAAGGTATTAAAAGTAGCAGCAACATATCACACTTCTGTCATTTCAATACATGGGTGCAGCAGCAATCAAACATGTGAAGAGATGTGCATTAAACAAGACACACCATGTTTTTACACATGTAGATTCTTCTCTATCTCAATGGTACTCTTACACAAACAGCAACAGGAGTCTAGTCCTTGTGGCTTTTTCACTGGTTTGACCCCAAGTGTTAACCATGGATCGTTGTCATTGTGAGAGACATTAAAACTGAATTAAAATTACGGGGATTTTTAAGGAATTAATCAATGGTATTTGGGGCAAAAGCAAAGAAAGGTAAGTGTGTTGCAACATCTTAAAGCATATCCTAAACATCCTAAAGCACCCTAAACATCCTAAAGCATACAGGCTTCATGCTGGCTGGTCAGCTAGCAGGAGAAGTGAAAACTTGGCGAGGCCAAGGGGACTGAGCCATGGGTGCCCTCCAGGAGGGTGGCAGAAATGCAGGGCCAAGTGACAGTGAGAGGAGTACAACCTCATTTTGGGGTGCTCAGCACCTCTAGAGCAGTGTACATGAGTCCCTGAGTGCCAGCCAAGACAATGCCACCACTCTGAGCTCTCTCTCCTCCTCTGCCTTGGAGGCACAATTCAGCATAAACATATCTTGGGAGTAACATTTTAGCTCCCACAGGAAAGAGAAGGGAGAAAATGTTGGTCTCTGATGCAATTATCAGTTTCTGAAGCCTTTGTTCTAAAGAGACAACAATAGTTTTGATTCCCTGTTAGAGACTAATTATGTGGTGAAGAAAAGTGAATATAAAGTTCAGTAAAATTATAGCTTAGTGCTCAACATAAATTAGATTTCTCACAAAACAATGCTCATGATCTATCCACCCTATTTAATTTAAAAGAGGTGATTATTATCTCCTTACAGAACAACAAGCAAAATTAACACCTCCGTTCCATTACTGACTGTGTTTTAAGGTTGTTGTATATCTATCAACACAATTAATTTTAAACGTATTTACTTGTCCCTCAGAGAGAGTAATTGGGCAACTGAGAAATCTGAGTGTCCATCGCAGAACAGAAAGTGAGGCTGGCAGTGCATTGTCTCCATTTAGGAATACTTTAATCTCAATTTTCTGTATTTCTTAAAGCTAATGAGAGTTCCAGCTAAGAGCCTGTTTCTTCCTCTCTCGGTCATTTATCTGAAGTTTCTGACATTGATGTTTGGAAATAAAAACACTAGAAAGCCTGTGCCTTAACTGTAACCTACATCTTTAGAGCTCTGGATGAGTGACAAGAACTAAATACCACAGTCTTTATGCTAAGAAGTGATGTATTAGGGGAGGAAGTGGAGCGTGGAGGCTCTGAAGACAAAAGATGTTTCTGATTTGGGGTGTTACAGACTTTTGGCATATAGAGCCACGCTACAGGCCTGCCTTTTGTAAGCTCTAAAGATTCGCAGGTGGAGCACAAGTCCCTGTGGATGCCCAAGCAGTTTATGGCAGTTGATGTAAAAGTCAGAAACCAAACCTGCTCTTCTCTACTAATGTGATTTTCTCAGGCCTTTCAGAATGCTGAGAGATGTGTCTTTCTCTTTGCCACCTGGAAATTAAGGGTACGAGAAGGTGTCCTGAAGGCAGAGGGAACATGCTGAAGCAACACCATCAGCCAAACTCCTGACACAGCTCTTTGCAGGCAGCAAATACCTGGCTGAGTGTGAGGAATAGCTGGGGATTAACACGGCAAACATATTCCAGTGTGGGGAAAGTGGGACAGCCCTCAGCAGCATGACTGGCAAAAGCATAAAACCCCAAACTGAACAGCACTGGCTTGACAAGCATATCTTCAGCCTCTGACTCTTGAAAGCTAAATTCCTAACATTTCTCTGTCAGCTCCATGTAGTGCATAACCCTGTCTCCAGCACCATTTGTCCACAGAAATATTACTTCTTTCTGCCTAAAAAATGAACAAATATGTCCTTTGTGTCAAAAACCATCTTTTTTGAAAACAGGAAGAAAAACTCCCAATTTTGTACTGCCAGGTTCAATTTGAAGTGTGTGGAAGGGATTGTGTCACCATTAAAAAAAAAATCTCCTCCCTGATGTCACATCAAAAACTGGACAGGACTTTACCATAGCAGAGTCTCAACTCTCAGTGAGGGATGTTCATTCATTTGGAAATGATTATCTGCCCATGCCAGTTCCCAAGGAGTCATCCAGTGGAGAAATTTCCTAACCTTTCCAATCTCTTGTACTTTAATTTCTTTGTTAAATCCTTTAGATTTGGCTAAAGAACTGAGGTAATTTTGTCAAACTACGAGAAACGTTTTGTTGGTATAATGAAATTTTACAGCTAGTGTAAAGCAACTTGACATAAAAATCCATTAAAGTAGGATTAATGAGGGATGGCAGCAAAGACTGAGGAAAGGGCTGGGTGAATGACTGGTTTTAGCTCATGTGTCAGGGTAGTATAGCAACACAAAATGCAGTAAGGCGTCTGTAAGAGGAAGCAAAACCCCTCAGCACAACCTGAGGTATTCAGTGCGATAGCATCAGTTGTGACAACCTCTTTCAGTAGTCATGTGAACACAATATGTGTTTCCAACTTAATCTAGCTTCAGTCAACATAAGGTATTAACAGGGTTTTACCCAACTGAAATAATGTACTTGTTTGTTGTTGATGTGAAACTTAGTTCTGTTCATTAAAAAAGAAAAAAAAACGTATTTGACAGCACAGGGGAGATGAAAACTGTGCAGTTGCTTCAGATAGAAAAGTTTTGCAATATTACCTGCACTGTCAGAAAGTTGTTCTTCTCAAACATTGTTTCATTCGTTTATAACTCTGTACAAGCAAACCCTTTTTTTTTTTTTTTTTTTTATTTATTCACTAACAGCACTTCAGGAATATTTGATGCAATTTCTGTGACTTTTAAGAATGAAAATTTCATTGTATCAGACTCAAAATTTTTGTGTTTTTAAAAAGCAGTGAGGGAGGACTTTGGAGCACTCTTGCTTGTGATACATAAACCCCAGGGAGAGGAATTGGCAGAAAGTTTAACAGAAGTATTTAAAAAGTAATAAAAGAAAGAAATGCAGTAAAAAATATAAGTCCTGTAGTGAACGGGAAACTGGAATTTTTTTAAAGAATGCGTTCCACCAACAGGTTTGGCAAAAAAATATTAAAGTTGACAGTATGTCAAATATAGAACAGAACTGAGTATTGATAATGACACCCCATTTACACAATCTTGTGAAAAAGCTGATGACTCACTAGTCCATGTAAAATACTGCATAGAAAGATTTTGTACCTTCCTCTCCCATTGAGCTTTTTTCTGCCCTTACTGGAAGTTGCTTTACAGGAACAGGAGAACAGGACACAGAAACTGAAAGAGTGGGTAACTAAAGCTGTGCCCCATGACTACCAAATTTTACACTGTGACGGATGTTATTATAAAGCTCAGGAAATATGAATAATCTCACTGACATCAGTGGAACATTTCTTACTTACAAGGATATTGGATTTTGCTCTAATGGCAGTAAAATAATCAATAAACACGAATCCTCAGATATGTGGCAATATTCACAGATAATGTATTATCACTGAATGCTTGCAACTATTTCATAGGAGCTGTGCAGTGAATGGGAAAAATATGTAATCCAGTCCTTAAAATAACTTTTCTTCTGCTTTTTCTGAATGATCAGCTGTAAAAAAGCTGCCACTGGAAGGTTATCTTGTTTCTGCTTGTACCAGCTTCTCTAACAAAATCTTCCTACAAATCTTGCTGTACTTACCTGAACAGAAATCTTTAAAGCCTACCAAGAGGGAATTAAATTTATATACATATACATATATATATACATATACATATACATACACATACACATACACACACACACACACACACACATATATATATATATATATGAAGATATGTTAAAAATACATTTTCCCATAATTCAGGAACCTAAAAAAAGCACAGGCCAGCTTATCACTTTAAAAGGTAAAACAGAAAGAAATGATTTTGTCTTCATTTACTCTGTTTTAGTGGCAGCTCTAAGTGCTCCGGAACATCAAATTCTGCTGAATGTTGTACAATAAATGGTAGTCTCAAAGATTTACAGTTTAATCCTTGCCTTTGAAAGAGATCATTTTCCCTGGTAGCACCACAAGGCAGTTCACCTTACTCACAGAAACATTCAGCCTATAGACACCAGTGACCTCAAAATGGAGGGAAAAAGAGCTAAAAAAGGCTTATCAGCTTCAGTTTTGGTGGGCCACCCTCAACAGCCTTTTGAACAATACTGCTACATTTGAGACTGATATTGAGATTCTTAAATTTTACAACATTTCAGTAATACTGTATGTTATCTGTGCACCAGCACATCATCTGAGTCATTCACTGCTTCTGACTATCAACTATTAGCTGGTGATCACCTGTATGCTTTGACCTCTTAGATGTTACTTTAAACTTCACTTTTTTTTTTTTTTTTTTTTACTATACGGTATGTAAAAGCACTTAGCTACATGTTTAAAAAATCAGATTTAACAGCCACCTTTCAACAAGGGTGCATTTACACAAGCCCACAGAATCCAATGGAATAGCAAGGGATGGGATATTTTTGACACCACTTTGATAACTAGAAGCTACACATTGAAGCCTGAAATAAGTAGCATTGGGCATTCTAAATATCAAGGGGAAAAAGAAGCACCACTTTGGCAGTGCAGCAAAACGGGATATTCAGGATGTATTGCACTGTCAAAACTTAAAGGCAACAAACAGGAAACCATTTGTCAAGCATTTTGTGTGTGTCTATGATCTGTTATTCATATCTGATAACTGAAATTCTGTGAATTCTTCTTTGTTTATTTTCTGTTATTTAGTCCAACATGCTGCCTTTACAAGTGAAAAGTAAGTACCCATTTGCCTCTCCCATTTGTCCTTTTCCCTTCCTGTTCCCCCTTCCTTACCCCACAGTCATGAATGAGGCTCTATGGCCCAAATGATGCTGTTGGTGACATCGGTTTCACCCTTTTGTTTTGCAGTGTTGCCTGATGGAGCCTGGGGAGGAACATGGTGAAGTGGCTCAAGTGGGACTGGAACAGTTTCTATCCTGGAAATGTGGATTTGCAGAAGTAAATGGAGAAAAACAACTAAATGTTTTTGCATCAATTAAACCCCTGCAAATAATGAAATGTAATTTGATGGGAAATTACATGTCATATTAAATACAGAGTTTTCCAATTAGCTGCTTCCTCTGCTCCTCTTCAAAGGCTACAGAAATATTAAGATGCCCACAGTTACAGCATAAAAAGGTCTTCAAGATGTAACATTTGATATACCACAGTATTTCAGAAATAATGAAACTTCTGCAAGGAATTAACAAATCTGAATTTAACTGTAACAGATGCTCTATCTACATTTCTTGATCTTGCACACTCCGTGTGTGTACCTTATCACAAAGCACTGCGTTAGGCTCAGTCCTGCCCTAGTAAAGTCCGCAGTCTCAACTCTGCTAAATACAGGAGCTGAAACAATATCCTTGATAAGAGAGTTTAATATTAGCTTTGCCATTCTTTGCTAGTGTAACTTTTGAATTGTGCTCTTGAACTACCTGAACGTGCTATCAATGTTTTAAATACATTGACGTTTCCACTTTGTTGTAAAAATAGGCTTTTAATACTACACAGTATTTAGCAATCTAGTACCAGCCATCAGTTTGATATCAGCCGTGACATTATTTAATTTTCAGAATCACAGAGGTTAAAGCTCACTGAACTATAAACAGTTGGAAACATGGAGTGTAATCCCAAGGCACAGCTCTGCACAAGCTGTAATTTAAATCATATTGCATGCTAAGCTGAAAAGGCAGTGCAGGTCCCAGAGGGCATGAATAAATCTGCAGTCACTGATTTGCCACACACATTTGTGTTGGGATTCTGTAACTGTGCAAATGTGATGTCTTCCTTTAGAGCACAGGACCTGTCATCTACTGAGATTTGTAATTAAATAACCCAAAGAACAAAAGCAATTACTCAGCCTTGCAAATATTCAGGCTGCAATGTGCGCGATTTCATGAACAAAGAGAAGGGGAAGTTCCGGAGACAGAGAGAAAGGGAGGCTTTGAGAGTGCGATAATTCATCTGTGTCTAGTGCTAGTGGAGGCTTTAATGTATAGAACAGGTATTCACATACCTGGCTTACTTTGAACTAATAATTCCGTCATCACAGACTCCACTGCGAAGTGGATGTTTCTCCAGCTAAGGAGCCAATTATGCTTCCAGCTGGCTCCATGCCACCTCAGGTGCCGGCTTTGAGCAATCAGTTGTGTTAATTGCAAGCAACACTAAATGCCTTTTGGGACAATCAATTCACGGTTCAGGAATGTTAGTGTGAAGGGGGTAGGTTCAGCCCCATTAGCGAGAACAAATCACAGAGTTTGCATAGGTCGCAGGCTAGGAGTTGGAATTTTATGGAATGGGGAAAGAGGTGGGAACAGACTGAGGGGCTGTATCCTCACATCATTAACTCTGCTGGGCATCTCAGTTACTTGATGGGGTGGGGGCTATGTGGTAGTGGAACCCCAACTATTTTCATCTCAGCAGCTCTGTCCTCCCATTCCCCTGGGTCTGATCCAGGCCAACAGGGCTAAGACATTGATCCAAGAGAAGATACCTCAACTGCCCACGAACATGGTCTCCTTCACAACAGTTGGCACTTTCTTTCTATTTGTCATAGTAGGAAAACAATAATTTTTAAAATGCATAGGGATTGTTTGATATAAAGGAACGATTACAAGGGGGATAATAATAGTGAATGCCAAAAACGGATGCATGATGAAGGGCAAATATCTATATTAAAAAACAGCCATTGAAGGAATGAAGAGTAATAATGAAAGGAGATGAATACAGCAATGAGCAGAAATAAGATCTTGGCTGCATAGGGGTCATTGTCCTGTATTATCAGCTACAGATCTGGTCTGTTGTATTTTTTAGTATCTATCTTTTGTCTCACTACCTGAATAACAAGCTTTAGCCAGTCATTTATTCACAAGTAGGGATTTCTAATTTGTTTGTCCATGAGCCCCCACACCAGCACTATTTAAAAGGAGAACCCCGCCCAAATGTTGGAGGTGATAAATGGGAAGCTTGGCTTGAATCATTGGAGATAAAGGGAGTTAGTGTGTGGTGGGGAGTGGGAGGAACTGGTACAAACCTCGGTCTGCAGGTGCTTAGAAACAGCGTAGAGGCTCAGGAAGTGTCTCTAATACCCTTTAGAGGCTCTCTGGTGTCCCACATGGATGTACAAAGAAAACTTCTTAAAACAAAGCCATCTTATTTCTCCCTTTAACACAGACTAAAACCATTGCCAAACACTTTTGCGTCTGAAGCTGTGAATTTCATTAAATTCAATGCAACTTGCTCAGCGCTCTCTATTTTTGTGTGGCTGAAACCTTTAATTCTCTCCCCACCGCCCTGCGGCCAGCGTGCTCCAGTCACATCACACTTAACCTTTGCCTTGGCTTCTCAAAAAAGAATTTGTTTCACTCTATTCATGGCTTCAACAGTTTGGCAAACTGCACTCGAGCGCCGCGCTGGGCCTTTATATTGAACACACTAATCTGATTGTTTTTCCACTCTACAAACTTTGGGTCAACAATCAAGCTGCTGCCAGAAACTAATTAATTTGCAAACAGGCCCCATTTTCACAGGGGGAGAGCTTTTGAAACCTATGTCAGCAGAGCTGGTCACACCATGGTGACATGCATTGTCATGGCATCCACTTTTCTGGGTAATTCTCCTCACTAATTTTTCACCACACACATGAACTCAAATTACCCAGTCAACAGTAAATCTCTATTGAATGCCCACCAAACTCTGAACGTGGTGGCCTGAGAAGAGGAAATTGGTATTGACAGGGTCAACACTCATTAAATTGATGGCTAGAGCAGAAGGAAAAAGAACCCAAAACAACACAAGAACGCAAAAAGAAAATTCGGATGTATGTCATATCCCAATAAAGGGGGCTGTAACAGACCCACTCCTCCTTTGTTTAAATCAATTAGTATTCTGCTGTGTGACTCCTACAAGCAGATTTCTGCTTAACTTTTCTGAAAAACTGGTTAGTGACTTTTGTGAAAAAGAAAGGAGGCACAATTTGGTAGTTAAAAGTCACTGTTTTTCAAACATCCGAGCTGTGACGAGCTTTCACAGAGATCATGGGAAACCTACTTGAATTTGCAAGGCCTATAACACAGAGGCTTTGTCTTCGGAATCCTGCCACGTAATCGGAACTTTCCTTTTGCTTTTGATGATTTGGATCTTTGCAAAAATGACAATTACCAAGAAACTGCTGCTGTGTAATTTAAAGTGGGTTCTGTACCAAAGGCAAAGCAGTCCAAAGTCAGAATCTGAACACTACACCTGTCCCCGACAAATGATGCTTTTCTTCCTATTGAGATTCATCTACAGGGAAAAGGGAAAGTCTTCCTATGAACTGATGCATGGGGGTAATAGACAGATAGATAGATAGATTAGATAGATAGATAGATAGATAGATATGATCTTTTTAATGATACATTAATTGAAAGTAGTACACAAAGCTTTTTTGTAGAGATTATTGCCACAAGTACCACTGCTTGAATAATATACTGAGTTTGTAACCTTAAGTGTACAGACCATCACTTTCCCATCCACTGCCAGCTCTGTGAGTTATCCATTGAAATAAATCCATAGAAAAAAAAGAATTCATTTTAGGTTTAAAAATACCACACCAAAACAACAACAACAACAACAAAGTAAAAAAAAAAAAAAACTTTTTAGAGGAGATAGAATATCACTGGGACTATTGATAATCACAGAACTGCAGGTGTTTTTTTATCAGTGTGAGAAGGGCACAGAGCTGTACTCCCTCTACTGAATGTACCCCTGGAGTGTACTCATTCAGATGGGTTTTTACACAGCTCCTGTTGCTGAAAGAGGCAGATGAGACTTAGATTTGTTTTTCTAAAGGATGACTGTAGAAACCAACTCACCTGGGTCATCAAATCTGAATCTGAACACCTAAATGAGATCACTATCTTTGCCCTGTACAGAGAGGTACACTGATTTATCCACATCCAGCATCTACCCAGAGCTTGTTCTGGCTCTTTCATCCAACTGCCTTCCAGAGAAGGCAGAGCACAGGCAATGGGAATGGCTACAATCTCAGGTCTCAGCCCAACATAAGACTCATCAGGATTTACTGGGTTGTTAACCTGATATATGTCGATACGATGGCGCTTCAATTCACCATTGAAATAAAAACCTTACAATTTAGCAATTTTAAGGCACATCACCAACAGACCATTTCAGTGCACAAGACTAAGTGCAGATCTCAAACTGGCAATCACTGTCAAGTCTGTGTTTAGAAAGACTCTGCTGCAGTGATCTGGTTGGGACTGGGGTCATATCCCACACTGCTTGTTTTGAGAACCATAAACTTCTTTCCTAAAATTGTACTATTGTACAATTGTCTCTGCAGCAGACAAACTTCTCTGGTCTCCAGTGGAAACAGTTAAGAAAGAACTCTGAGTTCTCCCATTATTTTTTATCTTATATGCTCTATAAAGAGAGTCACAGAATGAATTGCAGCAAAGCATGGCTTCCAATCTATACTTCAGCTATTACTTTTTTTTTTGGTGTGGATAGTAAGGCTGACCAAGTTAAAATCCATAAATGAGTCCATGGTTAACCATACACATATCCTAAGTCAGATTCCTGAACTAACTTTTATCCTAACTTCCTGAAGCATACTGTGGCTGTAACTCAGACCAGTTATGTTTACTGATCCAAGTCTTCCTGCTCCAGGTCATATTATCCACCGTGTCAGGAAGCCTTCAAAATGTGCAGTCAGACCAGGAGAATGCTCTCTGCTGCTTCACCTTTCCTACCCACTTTTTCCACTCCAACCTCGAAACTTGTCCATTGGCTACTTTTACCATCTTTTCAACTTAAACAGAACAAAATCTCATCCACAGAACTGATATTTAATGAAGAAAATTACATAATCCTAGGGCGCATGGGAGGGCAAGAGAATGAGAAGATCTATTTCCTAGAATGATTTCATATAATTTCATTTAGACCAGTTGATGGGAAGATTATATTATTTCTGGCTGTCTCCACCCGCCATCGTCATGACCTTTCTTACATCTAGAGAAACTGTTAAGTGCATTCTCTAATTGCTACTTGGTCTTTGATTTCTGAACCAAATGCTTCTCTTGTTTTGTATAAAGATAGAGGGAACAGTTAGCAGACAGGTTCAACTGAATCAACTGGTTCAAATACATGAGTATCTTCCAGTCAAGTATTCAGTGGGGTCTTTGGCTTCCTGACCTGTAACCATTTCTGATTAGTAACAGGATAAATGTCAAGTAATAACAATAAGAAAGAGGCATTCATTTAGTGATTTCAGAAATTCTATGTTTCTTCCAAGAAAAAAAAAGAACGTGTTGTAACAAAAAATACAGAGAAAAAGCTTGTTAGATTGCAATGAGAAAAACAACTTAAAATTCATCTCAATCTCTCAAATATGGATCTACAGACTTAAGGGAGAAAAAAAAAAACCTTGTAAATTGAGTTTGTGTGCCATTCTGTTCACAGTATTATGCCACCGTCACCATAGTTTCTAAGCACTTCCTAGAACTGTGTTAGGTGACATTAGCATTTGTCACACATGGAATTTATCACTGTGAAATTATTTATTACTATTCTTAGCAATGAAGATAATGGGAATGGGGGTGGGAGGATGTATTGAGTGAGAAATGAGACTTGCATATATGGACATGTTTTGTTCCTGCAAGGGTCGGAGCTGTTCGTGCCTCTGTAAGCAGTGGTGGGAAAGCGTGGAGCTCAGTCCACACTACAGCCTGCACGATAGGACATATCAGCTGGCTAATGTGGTGCAAATTTAGAAATGCATATTTTAAATGCAAGAGATCCTTTCGCAGGAAAAAAGCCACCAAAAGAACAACAAGAAAAATGACATACACAAAAAATCCCCTCACTGTTTTCACTCGTAAGGTTGTTTAAATATGTCCTTGTAAATTCATGGGAATGCAGATCTGGAGGAGCCTTCTTAGTCTTCTCACTGTAGTCTCTTGCAATGCCAGGCAAATGTGCTATATAACAACATGTAAAATGTTGCCTGAGTTCCTCACTGCTTCACTGACTACTTCTACTGGGCAGCTTTTTCTAATTTCATTCCCATCATAGTTTAAGATTTCTAATTCGAAGACTAAACAAATTCATATGCAGTTCACGCTTTTTTTTTCATGTCTTTTGTTTAAACAGCTCTTTTCTCGATGGAGATTTATTGTATTTGTAGCATTCATCACCACCTTCCTCCAATAAGATCTTCGATGTATTTCATGAAACAACCCCAGATACCAGGATGGTTGAGTTCTGCCAGCCCCTTTCCACATCTGCTTACATGGATTTTACTGAAAGCTGTGTATCTGGATTGAGAATGTGTAGGAGGTGAGCTGGAAAATGAGAAACTAGGAAGGCATTTAGGGACAAGGGAGTGGCATAGCAGAGGGGGCCATCTGTGGCTATGTATAGGTAGGAAAAGGGGTTGGTGTGGTTGACCAAAGACAAATTATAGGTTCCAGAATCAGAATATGTACATACCCAAATCTCAGCAAGAGTAATTAATTTCTAACATTTTGTCACATTTAATGCATTTTATTAGAGAGGCAAAAATCTTATAAACTATCTGTAATCTTGTCTTTCTGTTGCCATGCACTACTCTACTGTGCAGTACGCATATATTCAAAATCATGTGTGTGTAATGCCAATTCTGGGATATTCTACAAAGTGCCATAAATGAAAACAAAACAGAGTGATGGCTACAGTTCTGTTTGAATGCCAGGAGAGTATCAAGTCAATGTTTCCTGCCCTGTACCCTGTTAAATTTAAGAGGGCATTTTCTTTTTTATTGAACAGTCGCTCAGCTTCTATAATTCTCAGCTGTTTATGTAACCATAAAGCAAAGATTACCAAGGACAATAACCTCAGTGGACTAAGCACAGTAACTACTCCACTTTAAAAATTAAGCCATGGAAAGTATGCTAAAATAATATCATGGAGTGGTTTAAACCCATAAAAAGCAAGGAAATTCCAACCCAAGTCTGGAAATCGAGACTGACAGCCTCTCTTAACCCCAGGTCTAGTAAAGAGGGTGAGTGAGCCCAGTATTTCTGGGATTCATAATGCTATCTTAATGCAGCTTTTGTGATTTCATTTCCTTTCAGATCTTCCTCAGCCCAACCTTGCTTTGCTCTTAAAATAAATGTTTACGGTTATTCATTTTACAAAGCGCTAACAATTTAAGGCCAGACCCCCTGTGCTCAAGTCAGAAAAGATGAGAGCAGCTTTAAGCTCTCCTTCCACTCCTCTAATCCTCAGCCTGAAAACTGCCTTGGGTGCATTGCTTTTGCATTGCTCAGCATTTGCTCTGCTAGACTGCACTGCCAATTCTGCCTTCTCGCCTCCAGCCATGCCCTCAGCCTTTGCACGGACGCGGTGGGGATGGCGCACAGCAAACACTGCCTGCCATGCAGCAGGGAAATCCCTGGCACCAGGAGAAGCCGCTCCCACCTGCTCAGGCCTCTACTCATCTTTTTTTTTTTTCTAACTGCTGCAGCAGTTTTTGGAAGCAGGACCTGATCTGTGCTTCCTCAAAATAGCTCTGATGGCTCGGAACTATGAGAGGCAACGGCACATTTGAAGGGAATCATGTGCTTGCCTATAGGCAAGAGTTTGTCAGATATATGTGTGACATCAAGGCCGTTGATCCTTATAGTAAAGCTGCACAGCAGACTTTTTTCAATTTCAGATATTTTTTTCTGAGAGTTCAAAACTATTCTTGACCCTCACTGGGACCGAGTAAGATTGTCAAAGCTCCTTTTGTGCAGAGAAACTCCATGCATGTTCCAGAGGAGCCAGTAATGTCTGGCGTGTGCATGAACATGGCTTATAACACATGATTCAGTCTGGGGCACTGAACTGCAGCTTTTCCTATCCAAGATGACTTCCCTGAGCACCAGCTTGTTTTAGTGTGTTTTTGCTAATGCTTCCTTGTCACATCTGGCCAACTCTGTATCAATAATTAAATATACACTGCCACAGTGACTGATGTATGGCTCCCT
Organism: Acanthiza pusilla; assembly: GCA_036630365.1. Classification (NCBI taxonomy): domain Eukaryota; kingdom Metazoa; phylum Chordata; class Aves; order Passeriformes; family Acanthizidae; genus Acanthiza; species Acanthiza pusilla. The sequence goes on from JAXCHO010000079.1 coordinate 44,612,425, forward strand.
AGCTTCTAGATGAATGCCCTGACTACATGGCTATAGAATCAGTCTCCCTTGTTTTATTTGGCTTGGTGACTGTTTAATTATTTACACAAAATGAAAGCTTTAGAACCTTGTGAGTATTTAATATCTCTAAAAGATTTCTTAAGTCTTTAAGAGCTGCTGGTCAGCACCTTCCCTTGGGCTGGGCGCAGTTCTCTTCCCCAAAACATACACCTCCTCTAAGAAGGCTGAGCATCTCCAGATTGTGACCATGTGATCTCTGTAGGAGCTCTGTATGCCTGCTAAAATCCCAAAACCTTAATCACTCTCTGTAATGTTGTCCTACTTGTATGCCAGTTCAGGGCAAGACTTAATTTCTGGGAAAAGTCTGCAAGCTCTTTACATGCAACTGTCTTCTCCTCTCCATTTTTGGTACCAAACAGCTGTGTTTTCTGCACCCTGTCAGCTCTGACCTTAGCTTTACTATGAAGAAAGCAGTTTAAAGCTCTTGCTCTGACTGAAGTAAACATTAGCAAGGTCTTAGAACTGGATGCCTCACCAACTATCAGACTCCACAGGGATGAGAATTTGTCTCTAAGTTTGGTCAGAACTGCTGTTCTGCAGCTTTCAGTACCTGTATATTAGAATACTGGTTTTTCACCCAAGGCTAACCACACTGTAAAAAGCAACTAGGAAAGCAAACCCACCACCACCTAGCAATCCATGTATTTACTAAAAAACTTACAAAGCTCTGTAAACTTAAGGTTCAAAAATAGTTTACATAAAACTTTAAAAAAGTAGTGTACGTATCATCCTTCTGTGAGAGCTTGTTTCATTAAAATATAACCACTTTAAATATGTGCAAACACAGAGCTTCTTTTAAAATTATATTTTAAAAAGACAAATGACAAATTAAAAAGAATAATCAGAGGACTGGCATGCCTGCAGAGTTTCAAACCGAAACAATTATCATTTTTGGATTTCCCTGTTAGATGCCGAAATTAGGAGTGCTGTGTGGAAAGGCTGCCAGGATCTTATCACTGGGAAATTAACAGTAAAGCCTCAGAGCCTTTAATAGGAATGTTGTACTGCAGATTTTCGGCCAATCTTTCCATATTAGGAAGGTAAATGTATTAAGTTGCAGTGGAGAGAGAGATTTCAAAAATGTACTTAAGGACCATTCTCTATTAAATTATGGATAGTTATGAGAATAATTTCTAAAGCTTTCAGTTTGATTCTTATCTTATTTTAAATTAAGTTTGAAACCTTCCATACAGGAATATAGTGCAAGAACTTTACTTGAGAGTTGGAAATCACCTTCACCCTGTGATACAAAAGATGCTGTCTTCCTATTTCTATGCTCATTTTGGACAATACTTAAATTCAAGAGAGCACGAGGTTCATCAGCTCTTTACATGCGACTGTCTTCTCCTCCCCACCTTGAGCACAAAGCATTTGTGGTTTCTGCACCCTGTCAGATGCAACCTTAGTGCTAATTTGGGAAAAGCAGTTCTCACATTTAGTGCTGAAAGACTGATAACCGAATCCACAAAGGAATGACACATTTTCAGTGATGAAGTACAGGGGCTGTGGACAATGGCTGTGCTTTCCCACTGCATAAATCCTCCTGACTCAGCTGTCATTGTGCAAATCTACTGCACAAAAGCAGATTTTGCTTGCATGATTGGGCTTTATGTCATCATGACTATCATAACAAAAGTGGGTGTTGGTTTTCTTTAACATATTATAACCAGATATCAAGATAGATGGGTATATCTATAATCTTTGTACTTTACTGTTTACTGAAGTCTAGAAATCTTGTTTATTGTCATAATAAAAGAATCCAATGAATAAAATTTTTGGGTTACAGAGCAAATATAGACTGTATAACTTAAGAGCTGGTAAAGCTGACCCTGTTCTCCAGACAGATAGAAGTCCACATGAATTACAGCAAAACTAAATTTAACTGGATATACATCAGATCCATAAACTTTTCGTATTAAAATACAGATCCATACTTGTCATATACACACTTATATGATATGTGTATCCAATGTATGTTATATATAGAGTTGGTAATCCCACCTGCAATAGCATCTTGTGGTTTTAATCATGAGTCAGGGACTGATGTTACAGATTGCATATACACCTAATGTGATATCCAGTATGATACTAGAAGGTCTTGACTAGCTAAAAAGAAATTATGTTTTAAAATATACTCTGCTCTTACACATTAAAATTTGTGTGAACAGTTTGCACTAAATTGCAAAACCACATAAGAAAGCCTGAACCTCAGCAGAGACATAAATAATATGGCTAGGAGCAAAAAATGTCTAAGAATAAAATACTTTGTGAATTTAAAAATAGGAGTGCAGATGTAAGCCGTACGTACAGCAAAAGTACAGCTAGTTAAATTTAAAAAAATTCAATTTTAACTCAGCAACTACAGTTAGTATTATTTAATTCAAATGTCAGCTTTTTCAGACAACGAATTCTCATTTCCAAAATGCTTGTATCCTTGTAAAGCTAAAGCCAAGTGTAATTCCATCTAAGCTATTGGAAATCTGACTTCAGTAGAACTTGGATAAAGTACTCAGACACATTCTGAAGTATTTTGGTACACAAAGCCAAAATCAGATTTTCTCTGAAACTATCCTTCTCTCCTCAGACATGCAAATAAACAACCACAGGCTTGATTAGTAATATCCATACAATAATGTGAGCTATTGTGCCCTGCTAAACTATTGGATATTTTGAAACCAAATCACTTGGAATGCCCAGAACCCTTTTCTCTTTTTCCAAACTCTTGCTCAAGAAGTTCTGCTGATTGACTTTCTGCTGGAGGTGGCCGCTGTCCCCTTAAGCCCAGAAAACATTAAAGCTTGTACAAGGCACAGTCCTGCCCCAGGCTCTGGAGCTACTTTGTGTTGATGTGTGGCTGATGCCTCCACAAGCCTCGAGCTTCTGTCCAACTCGCATGACTGTGCTGCTTGTAGTGTCTGAGTGTGTTTTAAATTTAATCACACTCCACAAATCTCAGTGTAATTAAACCAAAAATGCTTCATTATAAATCAGTTAAACTTTTTGATTAGTTTAACTGGTTTAAGACAGAATTCTGCTCCAAATAAAAGAGGAGTGTATATGTCACAGATGTTGCTGGAATGAAGCTGTATGCTAGTCTTTAACAGCTAGATGAGTGTAACCAGAGAAATGTACATTTTACATACCATTTAGCCACCGGGAGTCGTGCTGCTCTGTTCTGATGGGATGGTGATGCCCCAGAGTTCGGAAAATGGCAAAGTCCCTGCCCATGAAGTCTGCTGCTGTGCCAGAGTACAGTTCTCCATCTGTGGGAGGACATAATTGTCAGCGACATTCCTCAATTTTCCAGTCATGGTAAGTCAGAGAAAGCTGTCATATGTTCATATTTCGCTAATGGGGATAATGAGTAAATTACAAAACAACGAGCCATATGCAATGTATTGTCATTGAAAATAGATGATTAGACCAAATTTCTCACTGCAGAGCTTAATTGTAACCTCTTGCAAATGAGCTGTATCTACTGACTGCTGGTGCACTTTGAAAAAATATGTTTGAAATGCTTAGGCTGGAACAGGGGCAGCCAGCGCATTTACCCTGGCAGGGAGCAATAGGCAGCCTGAAAAAATATACCTAACTGAAATTGCCCTGTTTAGAACAGGAGTTTGGACTGGAGACCTCCAGAGGTTCCTTCCAACCTACTGGGCTTATGTGACTCTGGGAACTGAAGAGTCCAGCTCATTCACTCTCAGTTCAGAAAGTCCTTAGGTCCCCTCAGTTTTTCCTATAGAAATTATGTGTTTTTTTCCTTTGGTTGGTTTGAGGGATTTTTTTGTTGTTGTTGTTGGTTTGTTGGGGTTTCTTTTTATGGTTTTTTTTGTTTGGTTTTTTTACTATTTTTTTTTTCTGAGCAAGAGGATCCTCAGAGAACAGTATATTTTACAGGAAAGACAGAACATGCCTTCCTCCTTCAGCCTCCTCTGTAAGTGTGGTACTGGCAAAGGGCAACAGCTAAGGGAGAGAAAAAACAAGATCATTCCCTGCTGCCTTGACCCCAGTGCATTTCACAGTGAACAAATGAACTAAAAATTGACTTATGATACTTCAGCCCATAAATGGCACATACACAGCCCAGCTGGAGATGAAACTCACCCCAGTATGTCCCTCCTCAGCCAGCTACAAGTGCCACAGAGGAGGCAGAGAGTGAGAGAGACTGTCTAAATTCCAAGGAACAGGTCAAGTTAAATACCTGCCAACTGGTAGGGAGAGTAATTATAAGAAGAATGTTGTAATGAGACCCACAGAAAAAAAAAAAAACAGGGATCAAAGTACAACATGTTTCTTTCCAGCATTAATATAGCGCTTGCCCATGAAATCACTTTGAATTAAAAATGCTAAAAAAGCATTTTTAGGGCTGTATTCTACAGCTGTATGTGGAATGAGATAACCTACATATACTGTTAATATGGAATTAAAAAGCATTGTTCCTTCCAACGACTACTTTCAAGCTATCCATATTACATGGGGGCCCTGTGAAAAAGACAAGTCTGAGGATAAAATAACTCTTTCTTTAGTGGAGGTAATACATTTTTCATGGTCATGATGAACTCTACCATATCCTCATTTTCAAACACCCTTTTAGGAACAAGTTTATAATTTTCATGGCAATTTTAGGTATTTCCATGGTGGGACAACCAGACCCAAGCATGCCTGTAGGATAACACTGGCATCTTTTCCCTCGATCACTGACACCATGAAATCACCAACTGAACCTACAGTGGCTCTGTACCATATGGTAGTCATGAAAGTCAGGAAGGGTGAAAACACGATAGCGGAAAGGCGTGGAATTGAATGAATTCACAGCAGAGATTAGAAGCAAATAGACCAGTCATGCCCAGCAGGAGGTGTAATCAGAAGGGAAACAGAACAGCATATCATTAATTAACGATTTATCATCCTTCTATGTCATTTTCAACTTTTTTTGAAGGGAGACAATCACTTAATTATAGTGATTATTATGTACAGAGTATGCAGCTGAGATTTTAAAGATCATAAAACCTTTTTGCCTGTGAAAAGGGCTTTGATGCTATGCTTAACCTTTCTTTAACCTTATCTTCATTTTCTTGTCTTTCAATCCCTAGTGAGTTCTGATAAATCAATATAAATCAAAGGGGAAAGAAAAAACCAACAAGGCCTATTTTTCTTCTTAGTTATCAACCGATCTAAAGGTCAATCAGTCAAGAAAAAAATCTATATTTAATACTGTATTGTTAAAATTAAACCAAATACAGTTTGAAAACTAATTAAAATCATATATTTGAAATACTTAGAATTGTAAGGTTTTTTGACACCTCTGTTTCTAAGTGCATATATAAACACCACTGTAATAAACATATTTTCCAGGCTGGACTCAGCTCAGGCCAAGAGGAGGCTCTTGTGGCTGGTATTTTTTCATCAGTGGTGACAGGGTAAAATTTTGCCAATAACTGTCTCCAGCATGTTTCAAACAGGGAAGAGTCTGTAGAAAACTGCCTGACTTTTCTGTCCTCCCTACTACAGCCCCTCCAAGTTTCAGTATACCCAGACCAGTGCCTGCAGTTTGAACTGATCTGCTGTAGTCATGCAAAAAGGGGATTTTGACTTCTTCCAGACAGAAATACCAAGGAATACCATTTATTTTTGTAAGGCTTTAGATAATTTTTGCACAATTCAGGGTGAGCCTCCAGTCATGTCCCAGATGTGCACATCCTTTGAGTTAGTACTATGCAAAAGCTATATGAGGATTTTGCCTCCTGTCTAGATAGAAGTACATTCATCTTTGTTTCCCTGTGCATACCTTCTTTTGGACTGAAATTTACTCATTGCTTGTCTGGAAAATGATTTTTTAATGTCATGGATAGTCTTCACTGTGTTATTTCTATTGTCAGCAGTTTTAAAAGAAGTTTATTAACTTTCAGAAGAAAGTGGAAATTAATAGTTTGAAAACTGACGAACATTTCTCAAAGGGAAAGAATGAAGAAAAAAGAAAGAAAAAAACTTGTCACTTTGTATTTCCAGCCCAGCAGGACAAAGGAATGACTGTCCAGAACTAATGGATGGCCCTCAGTTGTTTGCGTAGGAAAAAAACTCTAAGTTTTGGACAAAAAACACTGATTGTAAAGGAGCAGCATGCTGAAACATAAATGTAAACAGAAATATATATATTGACTTTACTAAATAAAGAGGCAAGACTTAAAGTCCACAGTAATGCTGATTTTTGGATGGGAGGAACCATTTTTACCTGTACTGTACATGAGCAGCACAGAACTCTGAACAACCCCCCAAGGTCATGAGATACAAAGATGTTAAAAACTAATCAATAGGCATCTATTTGATAAATTGTTCCTATTCAGCTTTTAAGTAAGATTCCACTCGTAAAGAAAATAAATTGTGGAAAGTACAGAACTGGAAACTTTCCTTTGGAAGTAACAGAGAAATTGGAGGAATGAGGAGTATAGGCAAAACCAAGCCTTGAATGTCACAATTGCTCGCACTGGTAAAAGGGCTCACAAATGAGCTCTATCCTTGGTTAAAAGGTCTATTCACTGAAGTTAAGATTTTCAGACTGTGTGGTTTGACTTCACTTCTTTTGTAGTCAATAACTAAAACTTCCCAGAAAGTAGTTTTAAAATCTTGAACCTCATATGTACTCAGTAGCTAATTTCCAAGAAATAGAATACTAAAGTTCTTAATTGGTGAAAAGCCACTGTCTTTCAGACCATATTAATACATATTTGGGAGCATATATGCATAAAACCATTTTTCACTGATTTTTAAAAGTGAAAAATGAAATTATTAATTCTAAAAGAAAATGTGAATTGCAAAAGGAAAAAAAAAATCAGTGAGACTCAGGAACATAAACAGCTTTGAGGACTCTGGATAACCAAAGCTTTTGAAAATCCCAAATGGTCATTTCCTAAAACAAACTGATAATGGGACAATGCTGTCTCCTTCTCTGAAGGGTTTTTTTTTCATCTCTCAACTATCCCAATACAACTGCTTTAGTCTAATACATTCAATGATATTTTCTCCTGTGAATTTATTCCTTGGAAACCATGCTGCTTCTCATTCGCCTCCTGCATTGGAATACTCACGAGTGGTGCCGAGGGATTTCTCAGTCTCTTCATTTCATGCATTAGCCCACTCAAATGGAGACTGTTTAGTTAGCAGCATATAGATGGGAATGACTGCAGAGTGTCTTGCATTACTAGGAACTAGTTATATCATGTTCCCAGCTGGCATTTACTTTAGAGTAGGGTAGCAATAACTACCTTTAATGAACAACTGTTATAAAAATAATGAAAAATGTTTGCAGGTGGATGGAACAAGGAATGCATACTGGGAAAATATTGGACCAATTTAAAAATGATGAACTGTTTATTTTGGTTTTGCTTTAGTGTGGGGCTCTTTTTTCAAATGCTTTTTTTTTTTTTTTTCAGGAGAGAGGGAAAACTGAAGATCCTCTTTACATTGGTAAGAGTTTGTTTCAGCTGAAATGTAGAATAGGCCTCCTGGGTACTAACGGCTATTAAAGATCTGAAATTACTTTTTGCAAATTAGCCTTCATGTTCTGCCCAAATTCCTACATTTCCCTTTCCTAAAATTTACTTTTTATTGATGATGTCAAAAACATATTCTTCTTCCACACTTTGCAAAATATCTTTTCAGTGTTTCTGGTGAAGATGAAGGATCCTTTTTCCCTCCTGTATTTAACCATCTAAATTACTCTTCTCAGCCTTTTTTTACCTTCTTGATAGTTACTTTGCATTACTAATTATAACATCACATTTTAATGTGCTGCATTGGGTTTTTTTACCCAACTTTTACATAGTTGCCCTCTTAAATCTTAGATAAATCAGGGTCATGAGGACAAATTTTCCGGCATGGGAGGGGGCAGGAGTAGCTGGGTTCCAGCCCAGCTCAGGAGAAGGGAAGAAGCAGAGCATCCATGTCCTTCTTGGTGTGATACTCTGTGGTCAAGAGGCTCCTCTGGCCTTCATGTCCACCCTCACTGCTTCCCTCCCGTGGCTCTCTGCTTTGGAGAGCAGCTGGACCAAACCTCTCCATGCAGTCATTACTTGGCCACTTCATCCCCTGTGCCCCCTATTTTGCGGGGAAGAAATTATTTTGCCTTGGGTCATCATTTTACCATAAAATGAAAGGGGTTTTTGGCAAAGAGGAGCTCTTTTCTGGTAAAGAACCAGTGGTGAATTTGGCATACACCCTCTGAAATGCATACTCTGCAGTAAAGGGGCGAAGTAAATGCAACACCATAATCAGTAACGCAGTGTGGCTGTGAGGCAACTATAAGGAGGCAGAGAAGAGAGCGTGCTCATGTTCAGGATGCAGGAATGCTAATTTTAGCTTCACCCAGAATTTTGTATAAGTGACTGAAGTAGAAATTAGTCACTGGCTTTGCATGCTCAATTTGCAGAATTTCCATTGTGTTAATACACCCAGTGGCTCTAACTGAGTCCTGATTCAGAACAAAAGATCATGCTCAGTCTACTCTTTATTTGAAGGAAACATACGTGAAGTGAAAATTATAGTGACAGGAAGTGGGCTCAAGAAAGCAAAGATGTTTTAAAGACACAAAATCTAAGCCAAGGGAAATAAGATAATCATATTTGTGCCGGAATGAGTGAAAAAAAAAGAAGGAATGTGAAAAGCTAGACGCTGTTGACTTTGTGCAGTTGCATACCGGGTGGACCATGTAATGGCTGTGACTGGCTTGTCATCATTCTCTTCTTTATTGTATATTAAAGTAAATAGTAAAGCTATTCACTTGAGAGTAGCTCTGCCACAAATTCAAGTTGCTCCAGGCACTAATTTATACACTGGCCTTTTACAGACACTTTTTTTTCCCTTTCTGTTTGTACAGGGTACAAGTTGGAGCAAGATGTGGATGTCTTTCCTGTTTTTCCTGTTAAAAAGTGTGTGTCCCCTGGTTAGCTCATCACCTGGGATCATTATGGGCTTCTAAGATCAGGAAATGAGGCACACTTAGGACTAAATTTTTGTTGCTGTGTATTTTGAATAGCTTAATTTTTAAATGCAATGTAAATATAATAAGGGTAGACGGTAGGCAAGGCCCTAGGCTATCAATAGAGACAAAGGCCTGGAGAAACCACTGTATCTCTTTATGTGTCATTTCCTGAAGACTTCTGAGATAAGAGAATCTCCAATCTTCTGAAACTATTGTTGGATTTGACGCTGTAAGAAATTGCCAGAAAGTTACATGTAAAGATGTTAAAGATAAGGTGGCTACACTTAGGCAGAGTTGTTCGGGAAAGAAGAATCTTTTTCTTCCTAATTTATTCTCGCAAAACATCTTTTTGCATTTTTTGTGAAGGTGTAGTAATAACAATGAACATATTTAATTCAATTAGATAAGTTAAATCAATTAGATAAATTCAATCAATTGCATTAGTTCAATTAGATTTACACAGTCCAGTTGCTCTGTATTTACAAATTCCATTAAATGAAGTATTACCAATTCAGAAACACCTAATTTATTTGCATCTTTTTGTTCTGGCCAGGAATTTAATTGTATTTACTCTCAGAGAGATTTGGTCAGCTGAAATATGACCTTAGGGCCTAGACCTGTTGTTATTTACGGATCTCCAGCTCACCTTCAAGGTAAAGTTGGGTGACAGACATTCCTTGGCAGAAAAACTGATGTAAGAAATTATTTATTCCTGCTCTCACTTAGCTCTCAACTGTGCTTGTATGACAAGCAGAGTGGCCAGCCTGCAAACTGTGTGATTAAAATGTCTCCACTGAGATGTGAGGAGGAAAAACACTTTGTAGAATCAAGGTCTTCCAGGGGTAAAAAGCAGCTCTTGTGAATCTTGGTTTAAACCTCAAGACACCTGGGTCAACTGTATTAAAAGTAAACCAGAATTACTTTAACCTGGAAATAAATTGAATAAAACAAAGGCCTATCATAGGTGCTGCAAGAAGGAAAAAAAAAAAAGCAGAAAACTGGTGAATCATTAACAGTGAATGCACATCTCATTGAACTTGTTAAGTGGCACCTACCTACTAAAAGTGAAGCAGTCAGCAGTTTGGGATCATAAGGGCTTTTCCCCCGCCCATTTTCAAAATGTGACTCTTCCATTCTAAAAATGTTGTCCTGTGAGATTAAAAAAAAAAAAAAAAGAGAGAAAGAAAAAGCAACATTATTTGATGAAAGAACTCTAAAAAGTAAGTTAAACTGAACAGAATGTGAGTCATACTGGGGTTTGTGGCTTCATGGAAGTCAATTTACACTGGGCGAGGACCTGGTGAAAGTGCCCACCTCCTAATCAGTATGTGCTGAAGGCTAGTAAAAGGCAAAAATACACATAAGCAGCTTGTATCTCTTCTGTTCTACTTCACATATAATTTATTTTCATATTAATTTTCATGGGTTTATTGAATTATTTTTGCTTTCACTGAGAATACATCTGAGTAACAGTAACTGAAGAAGCAGCAATTTGAAACTTTTATCTGAAAAAAGGATAAAACATATTTTTCACTGACTATAATTTTCTGCAATGTCCCACAACTGTAAATTAGTACATAACATGATGCTAAATGCATCATTCTTCTTTTCCCAGCCTGAGTATTAGTGACTTACTTTTTTATATATACTCAATTTCAATTTCAACTGCATCAAGAGAGATGATGATGATGATGATGATGATGATGATGATGAATCAGTATGTTGCAATGAAACTTTTTAAAATATACAAGCTGAGGGAAAAGCATATGGGGATATAAACCAAGATTAAAAAGGGCCTCAGTCATCACCAAGTCAAATGAAGGTCAATAAATACAAAGCAATGGGCTTTTCAGTACACTTAATTAATTTTAACCGGGGGACCAATCTGCCAATCAATTTGAATAGTATGTTTATCTTACGTTTTGCACTCAGGATAAAACAAGAAGAAAAGATGCTTTTTACACTGAAGATTTCTACATTCACAGAGAAGGCTTGCGGAAACCTCTCCAAAACTTGGAATTTCCATTTCCCACCTGCACTGTATTTAAGTCAAAGAGCCCGAAAGAGAAGAGAGCAACCTCCACCTTGGAAGCAGCATCCTCCTTTGCACCCTGCCTTCCCTACATTGCTCATCCATACTGAACCCTGGCATGGGCCAGGCAAGTGACCAAACACACTTCCAAATGGTGTAATTTTAAACCTACAGTGTCCATGATTCTGTAAGTCACAGGCTACAGATTTTATCACAGGCTTGTTCAATTACATCACTTAGGCACATATCTCTGTGTATTTATTACACCTTTTCCAAGGAACATGAGATGGATTTCACATTTCCCTCCATTCACTGAAGAAAAAGATGAAGGGAAAATAACTGTTAGCAGGATAATCATCTATGGCTTACTGCACTGTAAGATAAAAAGCTTGGACACAGCTTCATGAAGTTTGATCCCAGAATTCAAGCTCAATCTCCTATGGCATGTTCTTGTACATGTAGCCTGCCTGATTATAAAGTAATCCTGTATCTGTAATATCTTACACAGTATTACATTTCTTTCTTTCATTCCTGTTGTCTTTCATTCCAGTTCTTAGTAGCCCAGACGCATTCCTCGCTTCTCTCCAGTTTTCTGACTTTGCTCCTTCTAACCAGAGATGAGTAAATAATCAAACATAGAAACATTTCTGGAATTCTACTGTAGGGTCCATATCTAGATCTTGCACAATAAATAAAAGTAGTAAATTGAGGAGAATGCTAAACCTCAACTGCAATAATAGAAAATGGCACTAATGCTACAAACTATTATTGAAAAATGTTATTATCAATCTATGTTTTCTTGGCATTTCTTCTTAGTAGATGATAATTACTCAACCTGCACACCAATGGATATCTGATAAGGCTATAGAGTCAGTGGCATGACAGTTAAAGCAGAATATATTCCCAAAATAATCCCACGTGTCATTATAAGACAAATAGGAAACAGATGTGGAAAGTGATTTTGTGTAGGAAGGATCTGATTTTTGACTGTATTCTTCTGGTTTATATCACTGTAGCTCTACTGATACTGGAGGGTAGAAGGCAAGAACAAGTAGAGACTGGGGTCAACATAAGTCAGAGAGGATCTACCCTTCTCTTTGTGTTTGTAGAACAAAATATTTGAAATAAGAGGCCTGAAAGGGAAATCCCACAGTGTTTTTGCATTTCAGTTAAAAAGCAATGAAGAGACATGTACTGTGAGTTTCCAAATATATGGTTGACTAATAATGACAATAAATACATCACTGTTAAGTGCCAAATAAATGTATCATGGTTAGTCTGAAGCCCCAAGGAGTTCTGATAAACATTGCTGTAGGAAGTCTAACCTGTCACAAACAGGGCAACTTGCCCAAACAGCTTTTTGGGTACTGAAGTCAAATTACCTCTGTCTACAAACCAACATAACATACAGGCAACAGAGGAATAAATGCTTTTTTACACACCATCCCCCATTATAAAAGCCTAGGAAGCAATATGACTTGTGATAGGTACTTGACCACACTGGTCACTTGCCTGTGGCATTTCCACCCAAATTCTGATGAGTCTGCCTGGAGATAGCAAAGAACAAGGCAACAAGGCTCTGCTCACATTTAGGGGTCTTCGTGACTGTGGCCCTCTTTTGCACAGGGCAGACAAGAGCTGCCAGCTAGAAAGAATGCACATTGTTTGTTTCCAGAAAAATTCTGATCAGTTAATAATTTTGCTGCTTCTTGGGTTTTGCAGTTAATTGAATACAAAGAATGGTACTGCAGTGAGTCAGCAAATGCCTGAGCCATAGACAGCAAAAAACCCTCTGTATTAAACAAATGCTCAATGTCACAAAGTTTTATGAGGGCTATTACAGAATCAAGGACAGGAATTCATGACAAAGCAAGATTGCCAGGTGGGAGACAAGTCTCTAGAAATGCAAACAGAAAAAGAAAATAAAAAAATTCAAAGAAAGGCCTCTGTAACTCAACAATTAGTCCAATTTATTGCCTAAACCCTTTCATTAGTTGCACTGGCAGCCCAAAAGGACATTACAATGTACTTCAAACCTTTTTTACAGATCCTTATGGCTAAAAACCTTGCTGTAGCATGTTTTATGGGTTATTAAACTTAAGTTTATATCTCATTGATGCTTCTTTATAATCCATAGTAAAACCACTGAAAATGAGATTGTTTAGATCTTGAAATTCCACAAACTCATAAAGACAACAACTGACTGCTGGCACATGGTATGACATGAATTGTTTCACCTAGTAAATGCCTTGCATGGTAGGAGATAATGCTTCTGGCTCCTTAAAACATATGTTCTCCTGTAGCAGATAGTATGATAGATGGCAAGACTTAGCCAGAAAGAGCTACAGTTCAGTCCTGGAAACGAATGAAAAAATTGTTGTGATTCCCGATGATCTGCCGCTTCAAGGCTCCAGAGACTCGCTTTCAAACAGCTGAAATGCGACTGAAATAATGTGTCATATCATGACACTGAGTGGTGACAAGACAGTGCTATTTGACTAGGCATTTCACATCTTGTTATTCAGTCAGCCAGTGTGCCAATAAAACACAATGTTATATATACATAAACATATCAACTCTATATCCATTTTATATATATATATATATACACACACACACACCAGTATGATAACTTCTTAAACTATTTTTTGTATGTCTGCCTGTACCTACCCCATCCAGTACTGTCTCAACATAACAAAGACAAGGGAGATGAAAACTTACATTAGACATTATTGGTAAATATAGATTTTATTTCCTACTTTAGTAGTACTACCTTGCAACTGAGCATGTGGCCAGTGGGGAAGCACTAACCTACATAAGTAAGTCTGGACAGCGCTGACTGCTGAATTTCAGGGGGATTTTTTTCCTGAAACCTTTCTGGCAGTTCTCACAGAAATAATCTGAGAACTGCAAAGCCTAATGCATTAGGCTGATCAAGGAAAAAAAAAAGACATACCCAAAAAGTAACATCCCCCATCCAAAACCCCAGAAAAAATAGCTCCAAAAGATTTCCTGAGTGCCTGGAGTATAACAAGGCATCCATTCACAAGACTTTAAAGCCAGTGGCAATGTCTCTTAACTGAGTAAAAAGTTGCTGGCATTGAAATATTTTGTTCTCTGTATTATTCAGTATTGGAAAGTACAAAAGGAAAAGCTCCACTTCCCACTGAAGAGAAAAACTTTCAGACTTGTTAAGGTTTGGATTTATCCCCTCTACATAGAGGCATTAGTTGGAGGGGCTGAATTTGCTGTTCTGATCACAGCAGAAAGCTACAGGTTCCTCTGAATGAGGAGTCAGAGGAGCTCAAAACTGCAGTTCCCAAGGGCAAGATCTTGTCTTTGACTGCAGAAGAACCTTCGTATGAATTTAGGTCTGAGCTAAGAGTCTTTCTGAAGCGAACACTGCAGAGGCAGCTGTTTGGAGACACCTGACTTCAAAAAAGAGAAATTTGATGATTTTGCTCTTTGGATTTTTTTTTTGTTGTTTGTTTGTTTGTTTGTTTGTTTGTTTTTCTTCTGCCTTCCCATATATTAATTTCAGTGAATTTTTGATTCACCTCTTGCCCATACAACTTTCTGTGCACACATTTTATGACTATATCAAGGATATTTCAGAGAGTGTTTTGAGTAAATTTCACTCTATGAGAATTGATTTATTTATGAATTATGTTACTTTTCAAGAATAATTTTAAGTTAAACAACTGTGCAGGATATGGCTATGTTATTATTGTTATTATATTTCCTATTTCACACTTAATCTATTGAGTCATGAAAACTGTTAAATATGAGGACTTTGGTTTCAGGTTTGGGAATCATGCTGTTACAGAACTTTTAATGAGAAACTTTTATTAAATTTATCCCCATGGAATGCTTTATTTTTAAAAAAGTGCAAGTGCAAATAAATATAATGTGAGAAATTATGCAAAAAATACACATATTAAAACAAATGTAAATGTTGAGGCAAGTGGTAACCATTAGGGAAATAGGTGAAAAGTGATTGAAGCAATAAGGCAACTGCTTTAAATCATTAATTATTATAAGAAAAAAAAAAGAAAGAAGGAAAAAGAAAAGGAACATGCACAATGAGCTTCTGACTTTTAGTTTTCAGGCTCCATGTGCTATTGGGTTTTACCTGCACACATCTGGAGGACACTGGGCTCTGCAACACCTTTACTACACTTAGTTTGTCCAACTTGAGGCTTAGCAGAATTGAGTTATTGAAATCAGTTTTAAAATCCTATGGGAAATCACTCTAAGTGACAATCTTTACTGAAATGGTGTTCCCAAAGAAAGGCCTCCAGCTTCTGTAGGGCCTGGAACTGAAACTTTCCTGGCTGGCTGTGCTGTACTCTGCTAAAGGGGACGGAGAAGGAGTTTTGTTGAGGAGCATTTACCTGCAAAAGTGATCATGAGCTACAAAGATGAGCCCTCCCCTCCATGCCTCCCTCAGGCAGTTTTTCCAGTTTCCTGATCATTCCAAGAACTGTCTCTGCCTTAGTGTGTGTCCTCTTCTTCAGACTCAAGGAATATTCTGTCCACTATACTTGTAGATATTCACTGACATTTTGGTGACTGAAAATCTTATTTTTGATATCAAGGTTAAAGAGCTGTTGCAATGACAACCAGCTCCATGTTTCATTACTGTAGATTAATGAAGGAAGAACAGGGCTCTTGATTCCTGTTTCTTCTTTTATCCCTATACACCACTTCTACTGGAAAGTTTTCCTAGCTTATAATCTTCAGAAGATGCCTTAAAATGCAGTAGAGAACTCTGGGAAACACAAGTTTTGAAAACCTGAAAACTCAGCCTGGGCTGAATTTGGACAGCTCACCCTCTCAATAATTCTCATTCAGTCAAATATCAAACACTCCACATTACTCTGCTTTCTTTTGAAATTAAATCTATTAATATTTAACTGAGTTACCATACACCTTCGCAAAAGGGAAATGTTATCTATCTATCTATCTATGTATCTATCTATCTATCTATCTATCTATCCATCTATCTATCCATCTATCTACATAATTATAATCCAATGAATTTAATGAAAGGGAAAACAGCCAACTGGGCTATTCAGGAACAGCTGGTTCAATCTATTCATTATTCCTAGCTCATGATCAGTAAGTGCTTCTGCTTCTGATTGGGAGAGAAACCAAGTGTCAATGTCAAATGGTGAAGACTTGTTCACACCTGAACATACTAGTCTGCATACTAATATTGGTATTTATATGAATAATCGCCTCTTTCAAATCACTGTGCAACATATGTAAATAAAAGGAGGGCAGGCACAGTCAAACTAAGCAGCTGTTCAAAAAAGATATATGTGTTTGTGAACTTGCTTTTGCAATATTTCACAAACTAAATATACCACTTACCTGACTTTCATGCAACAGCTTTTTGGGTTTGGTTTTCTTTTTCCCTGATGATGTCATTTACCTATTTCCACCAGTTTTAAAGATCTGCCTATTTTGGATAATATTCTAATTCTAAAGCAAATAAATGAGCAGACATGAGTTTCATTGTAGCGTCATTATACTATTTATAGCTTTAGAAATTCTTGCAAGTATGGAGTGATTACAAAAAAACCCAAAACAATGCAAAACACACCAAACATACAGTTAACACGAATGACATGTTAACCTTGACTGATTAGTAAAGACACCAAAAATGTCATCCCAATGGCATACCAGACACTAGATACCATCAAGGATATTGAACAATTCTCAGAGGACACTGAGAATTAGAATGCCTTTGTATTGCAACTTTCTGGGTTGTCAAATGTAATACATCACCTAAGATGACTGTCTGGCTCATATAGGATGACCTCTGGAAATATAACCACCATACAATGACTCACTGTTCTAGTCAAGTTATTAAGTGGTCTGCATATGTAAGAAATAAGATATACAAACCTAAAACCAGTACACATAACTGAACTACATAACCTAAAAAGTCTCCATTCTTTAAGTGCTCTTATTCTTATCCCCAACATATTTTCCATTAAAAAACATTTGGAACAGATTCTAATTGCTTTAGCAGATTCTACTATTATGTTAAATAAATTATCGGGCCATACTCTATTGCATGATTGTACAAGTTTTCTATGGTTATTTTTAGCATTCAAGACCACATTTTCCCCCTTTGTCTTCTGGATTTCCTGTATGTTATTAGACTGTGGTGAGGTCAGGCATCAGAGGAAATAACAGCAGTGCTGACTCCTAGACCCAATGTTTTATGAATTACTGAGCATCAGTGATGTAATGGCAATAAATCTAACCCAGTCTCAGTCTTCTGTCCTGTTGTAAATAAATTAAGTTAGTAAAGGTGTTATTTTATTCAAGAGCCTTCCTGATGAGAATAAAAATGTTTCCCCCAGGGGAGTGTTTGCAAAATAGCTTCTGTAATTAGGGTGCTGTTTAACAAGAGAAAGGTTCTCCAGTTTTCCTGGGGAACTTTCAGGTCTGAGTCAAGGGGATCTTATTTACAACACAAAAACGACTGCAAATTGGGGAAGCAACATACAGAAAGGACTTAGTCAAGTGGAGTTAACATATAAGCATATGGCCAAGATTTTCTAATTTCCCAAGTGATTTTGCACACTCCTGAGTTGGGCACCCAATTTAAAACTTGCTCAAGGGCTCTGATTTTCACCAAATACTTTCTTGGGCAATTTAAAATTCTGATACTTGGAGCTGTAAGTCACATCTGAAAATGAAGGCATATGTCTGTACTGCTTTTTAGCCTGCCTTTTAATTCCTAGGAAGAAAAAAATCTCTAATATGAACACATGACCTAAATTAAAGGCTTCAAAAATCTGACTCTCAATGAATGACAGAATAAGGAGCAAGCCTAGGAAAAAACAATGAATTCTTGCTCCCTAAAATAAGAGCTTGTAAGCATACTTACAGAGAATTTGTGCAAGTAACAAAGGGGCAGAGAAGTACATCACAATAACTACTGTAACAGCAATTAAGCTTTGTTTTTTTCGCTAAGATATTGCAATCTATTTGCAGCATTTCATGCAGAGGTGCCTATGAAGTGTCAGATCTAGCCCAGTGTTTGATATACATTCAGATTTTGAGAAAGACATAAAGTCTGAAATATAGAATCTGAAATTCTGACCCTTTGGGCAATTTTGCTTTTCCTGAGGCAAAGCTTAGATCTGAAATTTCAGCAATAAGCACTTCTCTTTCCTCTTTGCTCCCTCCACATGCTTTCAGTGTTACACCACCCAGCCCTTCTGCAGCCTCATTTGATTTTTCTTCATTAGCAAGAAATAATATCGTCAAATTTTAATAACTGGTATTGCATTGGAGAACAATGCCCTTGAAAAGGTAACTTCTATTGTGCACATGGAGACATAACTAACAGTAGATATAATTATAACCTCTCTCTGTGACAAGTTGCAATTATTCCTCATGGCACTGTGTCTAAGAGCAATGCGTTTCTCATACTGGCTGGATTTTTTTTATTAAAGGAGTCAAGAATGCTTGATATTCTTTTCCCAGGGAAAGAAAACTTAGCTGACACAGTAACAGATGGATTTAAGTGGTTTTGATTCAGGGTAACTGAAAAAAGTACATTAAAATTCACTTCTTTATTCACTATCTTGCCTGCTTTTCTAGCACTCAGGGTTCCCAGAAGGGGAGAGAGTCAATGACACTGGCAGGAATATTTGATATACACAGCTCGTATATCTATATACGTATATTTGTAAATAAGAATGCACTGTGTCAGTGGGGCTAATCAGCATCCAACCAGGTAACTCAATTATTGGTATTTGTATTTTTGAAGAAGAAACACAGCCTTCCATTTAACAGAACTTTGGCTCAAAATCCTGGCTCATTATATAGTACGGTGTAGTGTAGTGCAGCATAGTTTAGTACAGCTTAATATAGATTGACTTTGTTGGCTAAAACAAACTGACAAACACCCCCAGATCACAGCCCTGGTGAGGACTGGTCATGGCCATGAATTGGGTTATCCAGGACTTCTGCTCTGCACTGGGTTAAGCATTGACCACCACAGACTGCAAACAAAGGCAGTGCCACCCCAGATGTGGTGTGACCCCCAAGACCTTCGTGGGGATCTTCTCAAGCCCTGCTCTCAGGGCTCCAGCGTGGAGCTCACTGAAGCCACAGTGAGATTCCCTTCAAGTTCAGTGAACGCCAGAGGAATCATTCTCATATCCCTTGCCATGTTTACGTGTTAACTCGAGGTCATGGCAAATCCTTCCAAATCACTGTGAATTAAAACAGTTGTTCTCCATCACGATCAATTTAAAAGGTTTGAGCTGACGAATGCACGATTTCTAAACTTGCATATGTAGCATCACCCTTCTGCTTTTTGTCATCATTAAAGTAATGGCAATAAACACTGAGAAGAAAAATCATGTGTGTTCTTAATCTATACCAATTACTTGTTTTACAATATCTGACTGAAAGGCAAGTTTCATTTGCATTTATTCAGATAAATGTTAAATGTTAAACGCATTTAGCTGTTCATCCTTGAAATGTATAATTACACACAAACACATACATCCACAAACAAAAATAATAAGACCTGAAATATTAATCATCTCACCTGCTGTGCCAAATCACCCCCTTAATTTGTTATTCATGAGCAAAGGCACCTTTAGACAATGATCTGGGTTCTCTCCTCAGCAATGCTTGTGCAACCCCAGTGAAAGCCAACAGAACTAAAGAACAAAGTCAGCTTTGGAGATTATCAAGAAGAACAAATATCAGAAGGATCCATATGTTTTTTGCACATCCACAACATAGGTATCACTTTTCAGTAATTGGGTTGCTTCCTGTCTTAGTTTTACAACTGGAGAGTTTCCTTACTCTAGCTTAGCCCTGGATCTGGAAATTTTGAACCTAATTGGTATGTAAAAAACACATGCTTTTGTATTTATTTAATTAAATCTTCTCAGACCATCTGCAAGATAATACTGCTCAGTTTTCTATCACCTTGCATGTAAACATTTCAGCAGGAGAAGGTGTTTGTGCTGTTTGAGGCACCTTCTGAACTCTGCTAAGATTATCTTCCCTTTAGAGATAAAACTTTGTTTACCTAAGATTTGAACACAGATTACAGGCCCCTGAAAAATAGGAGACAGTTTTTGAAACACTGTCAACCATAATTGGTTCCCAAAATGTAAGTCCCTCTGAAGGGGAAGAACTCAGAGACATGGACTTGTAGGAAAAGTCACCAAAAACCTGGAAGGTGCTGGAGATCCCTTGTAAGACAAGATTCAGGGGGCCAGCAAGGTCCGCCAGTCCCACACTGTACATTTAGAGATGCACAGAAAACCTGTGGGATAGAAGCATATCTTTCCCCTTTCCTTTCCTTTTGTATGCAGGCATTAAAATTAACACTTACAAATGGAATCTGAAATATAATAGCCCAGCTGTCTTCCTGTTTCAGGAGGTGTTAGTGGTAGCAGAGAAGTCAAATTGCAAGATTGGCATTTTGTTCTCATATCAATGACTAAGCGTCTTCCCCAAAAGCCATTCAGTCCAGGGCACTCTCCTCTCATGTTTCAGTGGCCTCTGAATTTAGACTTCAAAAGACCAGAAGCATCATTACTTTTTGTACAGATTGAAGAAACATGAATTTTAGAACTACACTTCTGTCTGAAAATGTTTTATTTGTCAATGTTAGAGATAAAATATCATATTACTCACTGAAAGCAGCTAGAATAGACCAGAACAACTTGTCTACTTTATGTAAAGCTGTGTCCATATAGTCCAAACAGTCCATAATACTGTTTCCTCCTGTATTTTCACAGAAAGCAATTCTAGAAACATCAGCACAGTAAATTTTTAGAGACCAAATTCAAGGTCCTAAAGTCATAATTACCTTTTTTTTTTTTTTTTTTTTTAAATCAATGAGGTCAATGCCCAGTAATGGTCAGAAACAGCAAATTTCATGTAGGAATAAAATAAAGAACAAAACCAACAGTGTCTTTATGCCTCTTTAAATGCACGGCACTCCTGCATTTTCAGTACTGCAGGAAGTGACAGTCCTCTAACTCAGAAAACATACCCATTGGAGGAAATATGAAGAAGAGTATTCTCAGTTTTTCTCATAAAATGAGAAACTGGCAGGCAGAAGGTTTAAAGCAAAATAAAGGGATGCTCCTCCCATGTTGCAATTTGTAGGGCTTAGGATGCTGTGGATTCTTAAAAGATATATGAGCTCAAGAAATGCCAGTACTAATTTATCAAAACCAAGTCATTGAAAAGCATTAAACACAGAGATTCCACCCCTGGTTCAGGAAATCCCTGAACAACGAGTGCTGGAGCCTGGGAGACGATATCACTAAGCACTGCTGCCTGCTCGCCGCTCATTCTCCTCCAGTGCCATTCATTATGGGACCCGGTGAGAACCGAGGTCCTGGGCTAAATGAGCCTTTGGTCTGAACAGATTGGACTGTTCTTATGAAATGAGGCCGAGAGAAATTAGGTAATTTAGCCAGGAAATCTATGCCAAAGCAAAAAGCTAATGTTCTAGTTCCTGAGCCTTGTCCAGTGCCATAAACAAAAGTATACAGTCCTGCCTCAAATCCCAGTCAAGCTAATGGCAACTGAGCTTACTCAGCACATGCAAAGCTATGCACAATGCGCCAAGTAAAATTGGGAAGGATCGCTTGTGATGGGGAGAGTACATCAGCTTTTGTGCCTGTTAGCCTTTAGTCTCGCTGTGATTCCCAAGGAATATCTCTGTTGGATTCCCCATGCATGGACAAATTGCCATATGCAAATAGCCACTTGTTTTTTGTTCACTGGAGTTTTACAAGAACTAGCAGCGGAAGCAAAAAATCCCTCTCACAGATTTGCAGCTCTAAAGCAACTTAATTAACTAAACTATCCTACAAACAAAGATTTAAAAGAAAGAAGTCATCTGGCTTAGAATAAAGATCAGATAATGCATACAACAACATTTCATAGAGACAAATTTGGGGTTTTATTCACTGACTTCTATGATTCATATACAGTGGAGATTCATGTGACAATATTATTCTAAATGTTACCATCACTCCCAACACTTATTAAAATAATCTAATCTATTTAAACATATTGTAGGAAAGAAGAGCTGATATGCAATTATCTCTTTCCCTAAATTGTTCTTTGATTTGGTTTCAAGGTTCAAGGATCCACCCAGTTTTTGTGTTAATAGCCAGCACTGATGTCACTGGGAGAAGCAGAACGGAAGATAGAGGTGGAGGTTGAATTTGAAGATAAATTTAATAAAAACATTAGAAACCACTGGATAAGAAAAGCAAACAAACATCCAACAAGTCCACCTCTGGTTTCATAACTTCCTTGCTTCTTGATGTATCATAATATCCTTCCTTTCCCTTTTTAATCATGCAAACTAACAGCTGTCTTTTTAAACATTTTTAGACTCAACTTCAAGTGCCTCACTCGATACCATATGTCACACATTTCCTCTCCTTTTTTTGTGAAATGGCTTCAGATAGAACAGTTTAACCTTATTTTCCTGCTGTCTGGATTTTGTCTGTTGGTATGCAGAAGCCTCTTTCTGTCTTAAATGTCATTCATTTTAAGTCGTCTCATCAAATTTTGGTCACAGGCTTTAAATTCTGCACTGCTAATCTTCTTAACTAATATAAGAAGTTAAAAACTCATTTATTACAAATTGCACTATGATGAGGACACTTGCTTACACAGAGCAGTTAAAGTAAAAGATTACTGGTAGAAAATTAATAAGTGCAAGCTGCAAACAGAAAATTAACAATAACAGGATGCAAAATAGACCAGACTTGCTTACAATGACCATATGCTTCCTTCGTTCTGCAGCATTTTCACCTTTCTACTGCTGTCTACCTTGCCATCACATTAGTTTTTAGCCATTTATACAAATTTCAGCATGGGGATTTGACCTACTGCCTCAAGTGACAATGCCTATGGAAGAACACCAAAGACATCTAATAGATACACACCTCAAGAGTCTGAACAACAAAATCTAAGTTTGACAGAATACCTAAGTCCATATTGGTTTTGGATGGCTGGTGTGGATTGTTTTAGGATGGACAATAATTTGCCTGAAGTCTTGTACAATTAAATTGTAACTGAAATTTCATACTGCTTCCTGAGTTCCCTTCTTGGATTCAATTTGTATAATTTTATTCTTTCCAGTTCAGAGAAATGTAAATCGATATCCAGGAACTTTTCTGAAATGCACTACTTCTGAGTGCCCGCCTCTTTTTATTTTATTATTTTTATTTCATGGTCATGAACATCTCATGTTCTATGGTAGATGAGAAAGATAAGCATTATTTCTGAAGATGCAGAATTCTCTTCTCTGGCTAAGGATAAGGCTGGATCACTGTATGAACTGAGTCTGTTATAGGCGAATTAAATCAGATAACATGACTTCTACCCTCTGAAATTAGGCTGCAGTCTAAGTCTGTAGGGAATTGCATAACATCAGGAAAGAGCAAAATCTGGAACATCCTCAATCCTCCAACATACTTCCCTGGTGCCATCTATTCATCCTTCTCACTGTCTTTTTCCCCCCATTTCATGACCTGGTGTTCTCTGGCACTATAAGCAACCGCAAATCTCTCTCCCTTTGCTGTTCAGAGTGTCCTGCCTGTGGTGCTGCCTATGGAGAGCTTAAAAAACTGAATACTAAGTTGTTCTTTTGAAGCATCTAAATGCGGAAAGTTGTCAGATTCAGTTTTACTTAACGTATATGAGCAATCTCTCTGAAAACATTGAAATAATTTGTTCAAATTCCTTCTGAATGAGATTTTGAGACTGCTTGTTATAAAAGCACCTTACTGGACATTTTGCTGCATAGGTAATTAATGCTCTAATTTGACATTGGCACATAAAGCCTAATCCCAGCTCCACAGAAATCAAGAAGTAGCCAGTGATCACAGTGCAACACAGATTTGGCTTTAAAAGCAACTTTAAAAGCAAATATGCACTTCTCATATTTGTTGTCTCCAACTGTTCATCAAAATATCTTGAAAAAATATTACAATCTCTTTTTAATGAAATAATCTGAAAATGTAGCTATTGCAATGAACTTCAGTATTAAGTTTCATTCCTTCACCTATGCTATGAAAGTGGTAGCTATACATTCTTTTTCTTATAGCTCTTCTCATCTCACCTCTTACCAGATGGCTAGTACATTTAAAATCCTCCTTACATCAAGCGCTAACCTTCAAATCCAACCTTTTTTTTTTTCCCTGTGTAACAAACTGGCTTCTACTAGAACATAATTTCTGCTTTTTAGGTGAAATTTTTGGGTGATTTTGTTGCAGTTTATCATACCCTTTTTTCTTGAAATTTACTTTAGTCTTGTCAGCCTGGAAGAGAGCAAGTGATTTAGAAGAAGCAGTCCCAAAAGAGAAAAAAACAGGTAGGGAAGCTTGGGCTACTCACCACAGTTATTTAACTACTGCTCCAGTTTAACCCTTGCAGTAATTGAAATCCTACTTAGCCCCAAAGTATATTGCTTTTACCACTTTGGGAAGTTTTAGAAGGGCCCAGTCTGGATTTCTTTCTGACTACATTGCTTACTACTCCGACAAACAAATGAGAAAAGTGTTCTAGGTGTAAGTTTAAAAAACATCCCTGTTCTTTTTGGGATTTTTCCACCAAAGAAATAATTCTGGACTGAGATTTGATTCCTCATATTCAAATGGGTCATGTGTCAGTAGGTCATTGCTTCGTGTAAGTAAGATGCCAGGATTGTCGTAAGCAACTGAAATCTTAAGGTTTCTTTATGTTCTTCTATTATCTGTTTTAAAGTATTTTCTTATTTATTATCTTTAATACCCCATGAAATATACTGATAGTAAAAATAGCATCTAAGTCATAAAGTGTTATCTAAACTACATGCTACAATGTCAGCTAAAAGAAAACACATTTTTAAGGGATTCTGTATCATCCTTCTACCAAAAAAAAAATAGCAAAAATTTTCTTTTATTTTATTTTAGCCCTCTCTTGAAGACTTTTATTTTGTGATTCTGATATGTGACTGTTTTTACAATGTCAGGAAAGTACCTTGAGTTAAAAAATTTATTGTGCTATAATCTTTGTACAGCAAGATTTAGCATTTCTGCATTAACCATCCTTTACACTGCAGTCTTACTATCTCCCTTCGAGGTAATCCTTTTTACAGAGGGTCATGGCTTTTCAATGTCTCTATGAAAACACATTTGCACAAAGAAATAAAAGCCAAATTCACAAACCTACAAATGACAAGCAGAAAGGGCTTGTATTCCAGCTTGCTTTCCTGCAAAATCCTTTGAAAGGCTAAACAGCCTTTTCAGGGCAAGCACTAATCTGCAGACTTGTATCCCGATGTTTGAATGTAATGAGATTCCAGTAAACACATGCACTCTGTGTCAACACAGTGAGCTCAATTTAAGAGCAGCTTATTTTCAGCTACTTTCAGGCAGCTAAGACCAGATCTGAAATGCTACTTTAACTGAAATGAGAATGCCTGTGCAGGGATTTGCACTGAATTCATGAGACATTCACAAGTTTCCTTATGGACAAGGCTTAAGTCATGCACAGAGCTCTTTCACAATCAAAGCTTCCACTGTGGTGTCCAAACTTTCCTTTTTAGTTTCCTTTCCTGACTGAGGTTAAACAAAGTCAACTTTCCCCATTACTATTCTATTTACCCTCACCAGTCTTTAAGACAGTACGTAAATCTCGTACTTGAGTCTGAACCATTTACTATTATATTATACCTGTTGGAAGAATGTGACCTTTTTCTATGTTAAATGACAGTATTTTTCTTCCAAAGCCAGGCTGAATGGGAATCTGAGCAACTTGGTCCATTGGAAGGTGTCCCTGTCCATGGCACAGGAGTTGGAACTAGATGATATTTAAGACGCCTTCCAAACCAAACTGTAAAATTATAAATGATGCCCAATCTTACTATATTCTAAATTCAGTATTAGTTTCACAGATTTTTAGTTAGTAATCAAAATTAATGATCTATACTCTGCAGACTTTAAGGGATTTGCTCCTCAGTAAGTGTTCCAGGAAAAGACCCTTGGTACAGCAACAGTAAGCTGATGAAGACTTACTCTTTCATTACTCCCACACTTAAATAATGAAATGAGATCCCTGTTTCTTATAACAAAAGATGATGAAATGCATAAACAGAAAGGTTTGTTAAAACAGAATAAAATAAATTGTTATTCAGAGAGAGTAAATGAAGTTAAGCACCTCAAGCAGCTATAATTAAATTAAATATGCCACCATGACTATTGTTGATATACCACCTTCATGACCATTGATGCTTAGCCAAACAGAAAATGAAACTTGGATCAAGTAAGGGGAAAAAACAACAGTGCTATTGCTCTGTAGTTTTCTGCTGTTTGACACATGGTTTGTATTGTAGGTGCACGAATACCCCTTATGAAACCCTTTTCAAGCTTGTAAATAAACACTGGCTACAGAGTAATGTTGATTTATACAAATGGCAAACACTTTCAGGTTTTATGCTGGTACCATACTTCAAACAAGCTGGAAGTATAGGATGAAATTATCAAAGAGTCACTGCTTTGAAAAAGTAATCAATACCATTTGTTTTTCTGGTTACATATTTACTGGTTTGTAACTTAAAAAAAAAACAAAACTAAAAACCAACTCAGGACAAAAGAACTCACTGGAAGATAATCTTCCTCTCTTACACTGTTTGTTTTCTAATCCCCCTCCTCTCTTACACTGTTTGTTTTCCAATCCTCCTCCAAAAACTGTCTCCAGGTTTGGAATCAGGCTGAATCAATCACTGTATTTTTACTGTGCCTAAGAGGTAAAAATCTGTACTATCTGAGAAACTGCAGCACAGAGAACTAACCAATTCCATGAGAACCTGAGTATTAAGACTTTTTTTTCACTCCTACTCTGATAATTTCATGTCAGCTTGGCCCATAAGTGTGAAGAGGGACATCTAAAGATAATCTGGTGACAGATAGTTCTACCACTTCCAGTTACCTTCTCTGGGGACTCTTTTTGGCCTGGGGACACAGGACAATTTTCTCATGACAATGACTGAAGCTTCAACTTTTAGGAAATCTGAATTGCAGAGAGCAAAACCAATCAAAGCCAAACAACTTGCCCTGGGCAGAAGCCTGAGAATTAGAGAAGAACCCATAACACTGTTGTCATCCTCAACCAAAACGTGCAGCAGTTTTCCATATCACTGATAAGATGGTGCCACCGCTGTTAATTATCTTACTGGCATTAAAAAGAAATATATGAAAACACAAAAAAATCCCCAGATTTCCGTCACAAATTCTTCATGTTTCCTTTCCTTCTGCTATTACTTTCCTAACTGTGTTGTGAG
Source organism: Acanthiza pusilla (assembly GCA_036630365.1). Classification (NCBI taxonomy): domain Eukaryota; kingdom Metazoa; phylum Chordata; class Aves; order Passeriformes; family Acanthizidae; genus Acanthiza; species Acanthiza pusilla. Next base: position 44,639,848 of record JAXCHO010000079.1, read on the forward strand.
CAAAGTTTTCTGCAGCATGAGCCATATTTATTTTATTTCTTTTCTGTTTTATCAAAAGACATAATTAGGCAAAACATTTAAAGACTAAACTTAAGGTATGTGAATAATGTCATTGCCTGGAGCAAAGCCAATCTTTCAGGAGGACAGCAGAGATCTGAAGTTTACATCTTCTTGCTTACATATGAAAAGGTCTCAGATGAAGGATCTATTTATCTAGTGGATTGTTTCTCTTTAAACAAAGAATAAAAAAAGCAGAATGTACTGTGTATTTGTCACTGCCAGTTTGCATAATGCTAGGAAATTATTTTTTAAGTCAAAATCTGTCAGTGGTGTTGCCCATGTCATATTTCTACTTTAAGAGGTGACGAAAAATGTTTATATCCACATCAAACCTCTTGCTCAACTTTCCTGGTGTGGTTTATATTAAACACAGAAAAAAGCAGCAACTTAGTAATCCCTGAAAGCATCCTTGTGATGAGTCAGACTGAGCTGTTAGCAAAACTCAAGTCATTTGGTACCAGGTTTTAACTCCATGTAGCAGCAGAGGTGTGAAAAAGACCAAGTGAATATTAATACTTCTCTCATCAGAGTGTTGCCGCTTGAGCTGTGCACTTATGCAGTACATGGAGCATCACTGTGAAAATTCTGACATTCCATTTCTCTTCATCAGTCTTGTCACTGTTCTTTTTAACATGCATCAGCATTATTGTGCATAGAAGAACAACCAAGATTGTTTTATGTTTAATAGCAAATGGACATATCTTCAAGTCCTCTGACCAATCATATTATACATTTATATGCTTGATATTTTGCACATAAAATAGATTACTACAAGGCTGATATTTAATTTAGTTAATTAATTTAATTGTGAAGGCATGTTTGAAGCCATGTAACTGAAGGATTCCTCCAAGGTAACCATTTAACAGATAAGTAACCTTTAATTACTTGCTGTAATGATACACATCTAAGACAGATATTGTTGTACTGTGACATCTGAGCACTTTAACCTAAAGGTAGTTATTAGCACTCCCATGCAAGATTCATTATGGATCATATTTCATTAATGGAGAGTATTGTGTTCTCATCTGATTATGTACTTACAAACATTTATTAATATATTTCTCTGAGTGTGACCATGTTGCAACTTGGAGGAATCCATAGATTTTCATAAATCAGGATGCATTTCTTAACTAAACTATATGCAATCACACAGGAGAGAAGTTATACGACAGTTCTTCTGGACCTATCTGATACAAACACTAAATAGGAAAGGAGCTGCTTAGGGATGGACAAATGTGTACAAGTACGATTAGCAGTGCGATATTTGAAACTGAAATAATTAAAATGCAAATTAATGCTGCACTGCAAGAATCACTAGTTGTGATTTATATCACTGCAGGTGAGAAGACAGTCCAGACTTGCAGATGACTGCAAATATACACAAATTAAAATAGATTAGATGACATAGCAAGTCATCACCAATTCTAATAGGTGTGAATTCATCATGATAACATTTATTTATTCTGCACAATACTTCTTTTTAGCTAAGTTTTCCAATGGTGACTGTTTTTTCATCCAAGTGTTTTTCACATTCTTTTCTGACTCACTGAGCTACAGAAAAAAAAATTAAAAACAAAGCTTTTTACTAGGAAAAAATTAAAATAACCATATGTGAATTGTCTACAGCAAATAACACAGAAGCTGAAGAGAAAGACAAAGTAGGTATTAACTAGTCTTTCCTTGAGTTCCCAAGAAATGTTGCAAAGTTACCCTTTTCCAATGAAATTAGTTACTTAGGAAATAACTAATTTACTCCAAGTCCACAGAGGCATGAATGAGTCAGAGGCATGTATTTCATCTGAGTCAGGTCGTACTCATTAAATTATTTTTCTTATATGAACAAGGGAGAGATGAAGGAAGAAACGGAGGGGCACAGAACACTTCCCTCACAGGAACGGTATTTGAGGGAAGATGCAAAGATTCTATATGGTTTATGTTCAGGAACTCAAAGAGAAGCTGGCACATTTCCAGACTTACCAAGTGCCCTAAACAGAAAACAAGTTATTACAAGCTAAGTAAGCTGGAACTCAGCATGAATGGAAGAGTAAACAATTTTTTCCTAAGTGACTTCCAGTGGGTTTATTCTTAGATTTTGAGAACAGAAAGAGTTGCTGCATTCGCTTAGTCTGATTTCCAGCATCACACAAGCTGTAGGCATATGGGACAAGCACAAATAATTAAAACACTGGCTATTTCAGTACTATTCTTAATCTCCCACAGCATTTCAGCAGTAAATTGATTAACTCTTCATGGGAAAAGATATATGGACGAAGGTATAAAGGAGATAATTGTTTATGTCTATGCACTGCTTTGATATATGCTATTTTTAAGTAACTCTATGCACAGTCCCATGTTACCTCTGTGCACAAAATACAATGTCTGTCCAAGCTACGACCTGTTTCTTAAACTGTATTTTCTTCCTGCTGACAGGTACTATTGCAGCAATCAAAAATACATTCCTGTACCTGGTCTCTATTCACACAAAAGTATTGTTTAAAGAAGGATGAAGGATTTTTTCTCTTGTAAGACTTCTGAGATCTTGAAATAACTGACTGTTAGTTTATTTGTGTCATCTTATGCCAGCAAAGCATGTGATGCAAGAAGATGAAAGGCTGTATGTATACTGGCAAAGAAACATATTGTTTATACTTTGTAAGGGTATTTACCAAAGTTACAAAGGGTACAATGGGTGAATTCTATCAGCTCTTGTTTTGTAGAGATCCTTCCTCTTCCAGCCATCTTCTCTGGGTGTCTGGCATATATGGGATTAATTCTTATTCCCTTTGTTACATGATTCAGTAAATTCTCTCCTTAGGAAGCAAAGTACCAATTACTAACTAGTCAAGTAAGTATTGTTTTATTCCTGAACTATGAAATAAAGGAATTTTATAATTTGGATGAATTTGAATGGCAACAAATTTAAGACAGTCCTTGTATAACAGGTCAGAGAAGACACTAAGTTTCAAAATCTGTTAAAGCTAAGGAAGCATCTGGGAAGTATTATGAAAGTTTTTTTTATATCAATATGAGTCTGTATATAAAAGTGAGGATGGTCAAGACAGCAGGAGAAGAACATTCCCTGTTCCACCAAGCAACTGCTGGAAATACCCACGTCCTGGTGTTTACTCACAGAAATAGTAGCTTCACCTAAAGCTTTGCTTTTACCAAAGAAGAGATAAGATTTAATCATTGTGGAGAAGCCAGTTTTGTCATGCCAACTGCAGCTGCTGATGAAAGAAAGAGATGTCTAAGGTGCTTGAAAGCACACCAGGGAGGCCCTCCATTGCAGAAAGTGGTTTTTTTCTTTCCTGAATCTGTCTGAAAGCTTTTAAATGCATGAGTGTTCTCATTTTTCCTTTGGGGAAATCCCCCTTTTTTTGGGAATTCTGAACCAGTGAGATTCTTGTGGTTAGAAGCAACATCAGGAAGAGGTTTTGAGGAGAAGCTCAGGCATGAACATCTCCATCACAGCTGAGTTGCCTGTGCCATGGCCATACACAGCCTCCCTGGGCCCTTCCTGAGACAAGCTGCAGGCCAGTCCCCAAGCCAGTGTGCCATGAAACTCACACAATGTGAACATGCAGAAACTATAAATATTAGGTTGGTCTGAAAGCACGGGAAAAGGCAGTGTTTTCAGACTCACATCTCTGAGAGTTAAATATGTCCTACAGCCTTTAAAACAGGCCTGAAAGGCACTTCACAGCATGCCAGCAGTCATAAAATTTTAGGCAAAGACCAGTGAAGTTAGTTCACCAGTAAGGCCTTTGCTAAGTTCTTGTGTCTGAGTATTTAACTGGCTAGTTTGCTGTTCAGCATTTCACAGCACTGTGCTCCGCATGTGGAGCATCACCCACAGCTAAAACCTGCTGCATGGCCTTGGCTGTTTAAAGATTATTTGACAAGACGTTGGTACTGAGCTACAAACACAATGCAGTCACTTCCTTCAGTGGCAGAAATACATTTGTGACTCTTCTTCATAAGGTCAGGCCCTGTCGACTGGAGCCTTGTGACGTGAATCCCACAATGAATAATGCTGCTTTGATGCTGATCTATCCAAACCTTAGCTCAGTAACCCCTTCTTTCAGTTTTGTTTCCTCCTGTGCCTCTAAATCAAGAAATAATTCTATTTATAAGTCATTTCCTCAATTAAGTCAGTCGATACTATAAGCTGGCTTTCCACTGTTTTTATTACATTGGTTTCCCAACAGATGGTGGTTTGCTATTTTATTTTTTTCTCCCCCATGTTGGTTGAGAGATCAAAGGCTTTAGCCATACTTGTCTTTTGTTTCAGGAGGTGTGTGGATGAAATTTTGCATATGTTGCATGACTGTGAAGTTGGGTTAATGTTTCCAATTGTTACTCTAACAAGAGGCAAATGCTGAACTTCTGTGTTACTAGAAACATTATGGGCTCTGTTGATGAGCCAACACAATATTCCCACCCAGAAATTGGATCGACATCTTAATGTGACTGCCATACCTCTTAAAAGTACAATCTATGTCTGTAATGAATTAGGAAAACTGTATCATCTCATGGTAAAGTAAGGTAACCATGTGTCAGTGGGCATATTTACATTATGGGAATAAATAATTCATCATAACATCCTTTAACTGATAGGAGAAATAAAGAACATCCAAATGCAAACAGTGGGTGTATTTTCAGCTCCTATGCTACAATTAATTTCCTTAAAGTAGTCAGAAAGCTCTGAGTCATCCTTCTAACAATGCTAGAAATTAATGTGTTTTTTTCTGTGACTGTGAAAAAGAAGAGCTCACCTCAGTTTTAGTTACCCCAGTATAATCATAGAGAACTCCACTGAAGACAACTAATTCTAGGAAAAAAAACACCCCATACTTAAAAAAAGTAAATTAAACCCAGATCCTAGGAGGGTCTTTAACTTAAATCACTCATTATCTGAGCATATTCAAAGTTACCCGTGGTTTTAAGACATGGGCTCACAAAACAAGACATCACATGTGGTATAAGTGAAAGTCCACCCAGTGGCTCTGCGTGTGCACATGTGCACGCTCCACTCCGCAAATTTACTTCCATGGAGGTCTCTCTCTATCTCCGTCTTTTTTTTCTCCCCTCCAGCAACATAAACAAAAGTTTTCCCACAGTTCTGAGACTTATTTCTTTGAACCTAATGAATATGTCGACTGGCTTTGGTTTCTTATTCATGGAAGCCATTCAGCTGTGGCACACTGTATACAGTTCTGCACTGTAATCACCCAGCATTTCTCAGCCACCAAGGACGAAAGCCATGTACGGTGAGGGAACAATGGTCTCCTCAGTTATCTCATGGAAGCATGCTAGTGCATAGATTCCTCTCATTAGGAGGCTGGGGGTTCAAATTTGACACTATTACTCACACTGGACTATTTTTGCATTGGGAAAACCTAAAACAATTTCTGCATTAACAATTACTTTGTTAGAGTTGTATTTTCCCAACATTGCAGGAGAAGATGTAGTATCTTGCTGTTACCACTTTTACTTTTGTGCCACTGCATCCCTGTAGAGATCAGACCAGACCCATGGAAACACCAACACTGTCTCCAGACCATATCCTTACTAGTTCTTCCTCATCTCAGGGTTTTATTTGTTTCAGTTAAAACCAAACTGCAGAGTGCTGGAACATCACCTGCAGAGTGACTTCCACTTACATTTTCTTTAAAAGATATGTGTAAAGTAATATTAAATTAATATGGTTCTGGAGTTCGTTTTTCAGTTTGGTTTTTCAGTTTTCACGCGGTTTCTCAAGAATAAACTGGGAGGTCTGCCATAGCAATTTGGATATATTTATCAAGTCCTAAACAAAAGTTAGTGGCTGAATAGCTGAAATGATCAGACTTGAATAGTGATTAGGGTTTCATTAGTGGTTTCTGCTGTGCAACAAATGGCCCTTGCAGTTGTAAATTCCATGTCTTTGTTCTGTTTCTCATCATATCTTATACCTCTCCTCAATATGACTTACTAGAGAACCGTGCTTCTATTTTACCCTCAGCCATGTAGACAGAGGAACAAAGGTGAAAAAATAAAATAGCCACCACACTGTTTTCACTTGTGTTAGTTTAAAACTTGATTTCATTTCCTGTATGTAAATGTTCAACTTGTAAATCTCAGAGTGAGCTTCAGACATAATTACTGACTTTGTCACTTTAGACATAAATATATTCCAAATTGCTTAGGTGTAATTATGAAATATGCAAGGGCAGGACTGGATGCATTAAATGACAGCTGAAAACCTACAATGCTCATATTTCCTGTCAGTGATTAAAGCATGACCCCTTTGCTAAATGCTTTCCCTCCAAAAATAGTATTTGTACTGCATCTGAATTTTAAGATACTGAGCCACATCCTTTGCATACTTATGATTTTGAATAGCCCTATTCTTACAAATACACCTTTACATTGGTAAAGGGAAGGTCAAATGAATCAGCCAATTGTCAAGCATTCAGCTGTCATGAAGGCACATCCTTCTTAATTGAATACACCAGGATAATAAACAGTAGCTACAGATTAATTTATATTTCTAATTGTGTGTGTGCTTTACATGAAAAGTTTGGTATGCATTATAATTTTTATTAGGAAATAGATTCTTATCTTGAAAAAATAAGATACTTAGGGGAAAAAAATCAAAATTTTTGGTTTTAGTGTCCTACTTTGCTGAGGATGAAATACCCACTGCAGCTGTGTAGACTTTCTCAACAGTGAGGGGTAGGAAAGATGTCAGCCATTGCTGCCATATGTGCTATTCAGTTTAGAGAAGTTTACCTAATAAATTAAACTATTCTGACAGCTAAATTATCGCATAAAGCCTAATAGTCCTACTTTAAAGGGTCTGCTCTGGAAATAAATGTTTATTGGAAATATATTTTGCTTGGGGATGACAGGATGAAGTTTTGAAAAATCTGAATTTTCCTGGTTTAACTTCCCTCTTAGTGAAGCAAGTGTCCAAAATACAGCTAAAGTCAAAGGAGATCTGCAGTGTATTCAAAGACAGGCCTTCATAAATAATAGCATTTAACCATGAACCTGATTAATATTTGTTTACAAAGGGGTTTATGGAGTTCTTCAAAAAGTCCTTTAAATAGGAATCAAGTTACTTCTTTACGGTGACCTTCTACTTCTGTAACTTTATCACATGATAATGCAACATAACAAGAGGTGCTATTCAGGACACAGCACTCAGCCTGTAAGAAATATGTACTTCTGCTTAAAAATGTGTAGGGCTTCCAACAACACAGACAGGTTTCCTTACTGAAATATTTGTCAGACCTTATCAGAACAACTGATTCTCTTAGATCGTCGTATGAGAAAGGACTCTCATGTCCTCTGCCCTTTCCCTCTACTCCTCTTGTAAATGTTGTATTTGGGTTATTGGAAAGTTCCCGTACCACACGCCTTCCCCAAACAATGCCATAAAAAATTATGGCTTGGAAAAAGAATTGTATGCTATATATAGCTACATATAACTGTATTTAAAACTATATACTTAAAAAATGCTAGGAGGGTGATATCTATGACAAGATTCATTCTTTTTTAACAGACAGAGGTAAATTGTACACGTGTGAAAAGCCTTATTTTGTGTGAAGTATTTTCACACAGGGTAGCCTAAGGGACTGGAGATCGATGTCAAGCGGAGCAGCAGAAGTGAAGGTTCAGACTCATCACCTCCAGAGGAATCAAGCCCCTTTGTTTCGTGATTTTGGCCATTGATCCTGTGAGGTGCCTGGACAGATGTGTGCCTAACACCAACTATCCTGTTACCTGCCATCCTCCATAGACAAGAACATCAGTACAGCAAAATGTATTCGTCCCTGGGATTTCCCTGTACAGCAGAAATCACTACTCGGCTTTTTATGACACAAGGTGAAGTGTATCAGTTTTCAAACATCTAAGAGATATTTTTTTTTTCTCTGTGGTAAAACTACTCATGCAATGGAAAGAAGTGCTCTAAAAGGTACTTACACTGTACCTCAGCTAGAGTTCTTCAGGTTTATTTTCCTGTACTACAGTAACAGGATATCTGGTACTTTGAAAGGGCAAGGCACCTAAAGAAGGCTAAAGAACTAAAGAAGGCTATTGCAGTCTGTAAACCAGATATCCCTTTACTGGCATTTCTCTGTGATTATAGTGATGTTTAGAACGAGTATGTCACACATAACAATTTCAGCACAAACAAGAATAATCCTTTAACAGTATCCTTTTCCTTCATATTTTCTCTATATAAGAATATAAATACCATAAAAAGGTATAATTCATTAGATGGAAAGAAAATTAGCCTCAGGTGATTTTTTACTTAAAAAATCATTTGCTTTAATGTTTCACTTAAAAACCATAGCACAGAATCTTGACTGATGTAAACTGACACAGACCTGCTGTCTTCGATGAAGTTAGGCTAATTTATGCCATGTCTACTACTACTACTGAAATCAATGTTTCATCCTGAATTTTTACATCAAACATGTTTAGTCCCAGCAGCAGTGTTGATCTTTCAATTAGTGTGTTTCTTCAGTCATTCTTTCAGGAAAAAATGCTCTTCCAAAATTATAAGTATATATATATATATATATATATATATATATATATATATACACACACATACATATATATACATATATATATACACATATACACACATATATATATATATAAAAAATATATAGAGAGAGACAAAAAGATAGATGCATAAATGTGCCAAAACAGGATGTCCATTACTTAGGAAATGTACTCTGGACCTCTTCTAATATGAAGTAAAGAAGGGATAAAAAAGAGTGGAAAGTATATTTCAGCAAAATTTTATGAGTTGAACCAAAGATTTTTAAAATACACAGAGTCCGGAAAAAGCAAATATGTTACAGGTGGTAGCGTTATATAACTTCATATGCAATAACTTAATGTTTTATGTACATCATAAATCTAAACTGAATTTAAAGCTTCTTTATTGATTGAGAAATAACCTGCAAGTAAAGTGATCCCAGATCTTTTAAGTTCATGCAGTTAAAAATTAGTTTTAATCTGTTGGACAATGACAAGAAATTTGGAATTAGGAGACAATAAAAGAAGCTGGGTTAGTTCTTCAGACAGCACCTATTGATTTACCTCTGCTGAAGAAATGTATCCCTAATGTATTCCTGCTGAGGATCTGGCAAACAATTTTGTAAAGCTTTTGCAATGCCTGTCTGAGCATTAAAAAAAAAAAAAAAAAAAGGTACTATAGGGCATTCTCCACACCTCCACCTGTATGTAAGGGTTAAGTAAATGGAAAATCCTGTTCTTACTGAAACAGGACTGTTCCCTGCTGGCTCACTGAAACTACCCCGAAGGGAGCCCCAGGGAAAGGGAGCAGGGCTCCTTCCCCCTGCTCAGGCATGCAAAGGCAGGTGCATTCTGCATCCTGTTGTGATTTTCTAGGGGGTTTAATGCACCTCTGTGTCTCCCTGCAGTTGGATTTGTTCCTTTCAAGCACAGATCTGACTTGTGTAATTTTGCAACTGTTAAGTACAACATCCCTACACATCCAGCCCTGTTTCCTCAGAAGTCAGTGGGTGCAAAACACAGCTTTACTAATCACTTTCTTGTTTTGTCTGGTAATTGGTTTCTTGTATTATATTGCATTATGAGGACACAATGCCGCATATTGCCTAACCCCAGAACCCTGAAGTTTGTGTAGGTGTCTGTGTTAGGTCATCTCCCCTAAACTCATGCACATAAAATGGATGATATCAAGCTTTAAATTTGGCTGCCCTCAGGTATTTTCCACGTATCCACACACTACATTCTCTCTAAATATGTTCTTTCCTGCTTCCTCATGGCTTACGTGCTTAAAGTCTATTGAAACATTAACTTTATTCTTCCCTCTAAATACTGTGGTTATTCACTTACACATCTGGAATGGATTTAAGTGAAGATTAGTCTGCTTTACTCCTCAGACTGCGGTGTAATTCACAACATATTAGGTTGTATACATTTGCGCACATCATTTTTAATCAGATGCACAGCATGCCGCTCATATCCTTTTAGCTTTTTATTATTACTTCTGATACTGTACTTCATCAGACTCAATTAAACCTGCCTAGTTCCATCACCAGAAATTATTTTCTTCAGGTATGGAACGGGGCTGTGATACACTGCCTCGTATCAAAGAGATATTCAACAGATATTACGATTCATACTCCCATTACTTTATGACTGTCACACAAAGTAATTTATTTCCTTTCCCCAGTCATAAAAACTGTACCGTATTCCAGCCTCCTGCAGTCTACCCCAATTGCTTCCAGAGTCTCCTCTATCACTTGCCACTCTTTTCTTTAAATTTCACTTCTCCACCCTCTTCAGTTTGGCACACACTGATTTCCTCTTCTCCACTGGATTCAGGCAGGTGGGTTACATTCAGAGCTCAGATAAACAAACAGTCATATTGGAGGGTAGGTACAGTCCCCTAATCAGTTCACATTTACCTTTTTAAGTGCTTGAAAAATAAATAAGCAGATGGCAAAATCAGTTAATTTTCCACAAGTGCTGTGGCAGAAAAGGAATCTTCAGGAAGTTTTTTAGATGGCAATTCTTAACTCATAATCAACTGTTCATCTTTGCTTATACTTTTACCATTTTTAGTATGCTAGGGAGGTATAAACTCTACATGATACAGAAGCAATGGCCCTTTGACACGTCCAGTGCTGCTGTCTGACACGAGAACATAAACCATCTGGCTCTCACAGATGCAGTGTGCAGGGGTGCAGGGGTTAATATTGTATGCCCCTCATTCCTGGTGTCTCTAATAGCTACTGTCAATCAAGCACCCTCCTCTTCCTCAGCTCCCAGAGGAGAAGCACTTTTGAAATTCCAGGCTAGGTAGCATGGGAAAGGAAGGAGCAGGCTCTAGCCGAGAGAAACAGCAGATTATTTTTCATTGCAAATCTAATAAATGAATTTACTCATCTGATTTTCAGCTTTTCAAGGGACAGAGCCCAGGCTGACTGTCAGATTTGTGAAAGCCCAAGAAGAAGTGAACACACTGCCTCCTGCCTGCCTCACTTTCTCTCCACATGGGCAGACTTGGCCTGAGAAGGCAATAAACCCTCCTGCACAGCTATCCGGAGGATACAGAAACTTGTGTCACTGGAAGGGCAGGCGAAGATAATTTCACTCATAGCTAAGGAAATAAAGGAAAAGCCAACAGTGTCCAAGGAAATTCAGATAAACATACTCCTAATTTCCCTCATTTGCAAAGATGAAACCAAGGATCACGAGAATGATTCAGGTGGACTTACAAACTTACTGCATAAATGACAAAAAAGCACAAAAAAAATCCCAACCAAAAAACTCCCTAACAATTTAGATTTTGTTTATAGGTAGGGACTGCTAAAAAAAAGCTAAAACAAGCCTCCTCTTTCACTCCAGGGCCAAACACATCATTGATCCAAGACTTAAAAAACCCAGAATGTTATACCAAGGTTGGATCTGGCCTCTCATCTCTGATCATCCTTTCTATAAATCCATGATAAAGTGTGTGTTAGTTTTATGGTACAGCAATAAAACAGCCAAATGCAGAAGTAAATGACCTCATACGAGTTATCTCTGTGCAGATAGATTCCCTTGGCAGATAGCCAAGGATTGATTGACACACATCTTACGGAACTAGAGTTAATTAATATGTCTACCAATTCCCAAATGGATCTCAGGAAGCAGAGAATCTGTTTAATGCAGTAAGCAATGACATACTGTGTGTGGTCAAGAGACAATCACTAATTGCCAAGAATGCATTGTAATAAAGCATTAAAGAATATGAACAAAACCCTTTCTGCTCTGCAGCTCCCTTATCCCTTCAAAACCTTATTCTTAGAACATTCTAAAGACTTATGTTTCAAATATCAAAAGACATTTTCATAGGGAAAAGCAGTTCCCAGACTATGAAGTCAGCACTAAAGGGTCTGTTAATTTTTGTATGAAAAGAAATAGTCCTCATTCGTTCAACAACGACGTCTTTATTTTCAAGCAAATCTGCAAACCTGAATTGCAAAAGCATAAGGTAACTTGAAAGAACTGTTTTTTGAAGATCACAGAAGCTACAAGTAAAGCAATTATGGATTCACTAGTAAAACATATCAATAAATGCTGAAAACACTTCAGGAGTCTGACTGCTAAACTGAAACAGTCCATCGAGCAATACTCAGGTAAGCCAGACAGAAAATACAGTAAAGGGGACTAATTTATACTACATACTCAACAGGAAAATATGAGATTGGCTGTTCTGGACAGAAAAGGTATTGAAGGGCAGCCCAGAGACATTCTTGCCAAATCTTCAGCCAGGAAAACCAGCCTAGTCCCATGGCTTTCTGTGAGTGATTCTGCTTTTTACCAGGGAAAATAGATACCATGCTTATCTATTTAGTTATGATGATCGCTGACAAAACAGTACAAGAGCTACCGCAAGAATTCTGCAATACTAAGCAAAAATCAGCAAGAGATTAAAGAAATGGGGGAAAGAAAGTGATTTATTTTTCACAAAAACTAAGGAAACAAAACTCAGGTCACATATGAAAAGTGATGAGTGTGTTAGGACAAATCTGAGAGGGGCGATTTATGAATGTGTGACACTATTTTAATTCTCAGCTGGGAGAAAGCTGAGGTGGTGTCAGACTGTACTGACTGGGAGGAAACTAATGGGCCCAGACAAACACGGTGGCTGAACTACCCCTCTTATATCTGGTACCTGTCCCGACTATAAAAAAAGAGAGTGCTTTGTAAGCCAGGTGGAAAGGGCTTATTTATACATATTTAAACCCTTGGGGGAAGAGATGCTTTGCATGGGAGAAAAGTTAGAGATTCTGCTGTGATTTATCAATCAGCACTCAGCACCTGGTTCAGGAGCAGGTCTTACCAGATCTGCCTCCCAAGCCACAGAAACCAGCGAGAGTAACTAGTGAGAGTGCATTTCGGCAGGACGAGATCATGGCTAAACACCAATAAAGATTAAAAAGAGGAAAAAGAAAAGTATTGTTCTAAGATAGTTTACCTCAGGGTGGCTTCCAACTTCAATATAGGTGCAGACTGGATGAAAAGCCCCTGTTCCACAAGCATACAGGTGGGTTTGATTGTAAGCCTTAAGCACCTTGATGAAATTAGCACATTCTCTCTGCAAAGAAAAGGCGAAAAAAGAAATTATTCATAGAGTTAATTCAGTGATTCTGACTAATGGGAGCTCTTATGTGTTAGAGATATATGGCTGAATGAACAGATTTGTAAAGGGTGATCATTTCATGCTGTTCGTAAGATTGTTTACTGCTAAGCATTTAATAAATAGCCTGATTTAATTTCTCATTTAAATATCTTTGGTTGCTATTTAATAAAGCATCCAACCCTGAAGAAAAGATTACAGAAAAAAAAATCCTAATTTTTGTTTCAGACATGCTTGATCTTTGTAATTTATGCTATTGCTGTGTTTGTAAGACAAAACCCATTTATAGAAATGTGTCAGAATGAAATAATGAAGAAAAATGGACCAACTGTTTGCTTGTATTCAATTAAGTAACAATTAGAAGAAAAATGGGCCAGATGGAAGGAGCTGATGAAAACCAAATCATTGATATAGCATTTTTAACAATCCTATGAATGCTGCCTCACCCCCACTGTCTGTGTCTAGGGGCCAGTGTTACACATATGAATACATACATACATTAAACTTCATGCAACCACTGACAGCCCCCAGAATGTAAGTTTTGCAATACTTGGACTTTAAGGTTTTTTCCTAAGTAAATTATCCATCACGACTTATTTTAAATCTCAGCAAATAAAAGCTTAATAGCAACACTAACAGTCTGTAGTACAAACATTATCTGTTATCTTTAACAAAACTGTCATTATTAATGCTTAATGTTATTAAAATGGATAGCCAAGATGACAACTTTTTCCGTTTGTTTAATATTTTTGTTTGAATCAGGACTAGCATTGAAAAGAAATATGTCAATGCCCGTGAGTCTGTCTACTGACACAATTGCAAAGAAATGGATTTCAAACAGAAGGAAAAATAGAACAAATAAATAAAATAAATATTTCCAGTAACGTCTGTGCTTAAGATGAAGACAATTTTTCTCTGCAGATTTGATGACTTTTTTGGTACAGTGTTCAACTCTACCTTTCCAAGTGGACCGGTGCCCATGGAAACCCCACCTGAGCTACAGCCCCCACAGAAATCTCATTGACTGACTCTTTCCCTCTCCGTAACCTGCTTGCTAATTAAACCAGATATTCCTGAACACAAAATAAAGGCTCTGCCAGGAAAAGGCATGTGCAGTTTGGGGCATGCCTTAGGCCACCACAGGGAAAAGCAATGAACTTACACAGATGAAACACTGATTCCCTGCCTTACACAAAGGACTGTACTGGAATGACATTTCTCTTACAATTTTACTGTATATTTGCATAACGGATAATAGCAATTTACTAAAAAGAGCACCCAGAGAAAAGCATACAGAATCTTACTATATCCTTGACTTACTGCTGTTAACTTATTTATTCAACAGAGATGGAAGAGAAAACAGAGAGACAGTTAAGGTAATCCAACAGGAAATTGAAAGAAATAGAGATCAATGTTACTTTTAATTCTTTCCATTCTGACCTTTCTTAATAAAAACACACACAATTTCTGGTCCATACTTATTCTTCCCCCACACAACTATAAGCATGAACATACATTTGTTACATTTATGTTTATCCACAGACTGCTTTCCACTGAAATATGGTAGAGTACTAAGCAAATACCTGGCATAAATCATTAAAAAATATGTTTCTACATTTTTATTAATGTTGTTGTTCTTTGCTGCTTTCAATAAAATAAATATGGAAAACCTATGAAAGTGTATTAAGAATCCAATGCCTACAAGAGTAAAATGTGCAAATACCCCAAATTCATATAACATTAACAAAATTGAAATATATCCTTTCTTAAAATCTGATATTCTGTGTTTCAGATAGAGCATCTGACTTTGACTCCACATAATTAAAAACTGAGCAATGACGTGTGTGCATTATTAAATAAATCAGAAGCTTCTCTCTTAAGAGTTATATCTGGCCAGATATAAACACAACACTGTTTCACCAGCACAGTGCTTTGCCTTGTCAGGTTTAATGTATCATGATTCAAAAAATGTCTTTATGGCCTACTACCACTCTTTATTAAAGCTTTTAAAATTACGTACCTGAAGAACATGAAATGTTAGAGGCTGGTGGCCACACACAAAACGCTGTGAGTACATGGACTGGACTCACAGCCAGTGTGAATAAATTGTGCTGATTTCAAAGGAATTACTCTGATTTACAGCAATACACCACCTGTGGCTGTATATGCACTCAGAATTACATAATCACAGAATATTCAGGGTTGGAAGGGACCCACAAGGATCACCAAGCCCAACTCCTCAGTGAATGGCCCACACGGGGACTGAACACACAACCTTGGTGTTATTAACACCGTTCTCCAACCCCTGAGACTGCTCAGCTGCTTATCTGTACCATACAGTGAGAGGGTATTAGATAGCTAATGCTTTAAAGGTGAGATGGAAAAACCCCACTTAGACCAGGCACAGAGTCTTCTTTGATTTCTGTGGATGAAATTAAGAAAAATTCTATCACCACCTTCGCTGAATTATTCTGGATATATTCTGTGGGAGAAGGTGGATTAACCCTATCATAACCATATTTGCACATGCACTGCTCAGGATTGATAGTAGTGTAAATGAGTAAACATCAGTAACTTGACTGCAAATGCACAATTTATTTCCAAAAACAGATTTAGCTTATTAATCCATGCTTTCAAGCTCTCCTAATTCCTTGTACAGTGTGTTTTTTACTATAGATGTCTGAGAAATACACAACATAGTTAAACAATGGGGAAGGTAAATACTTGCAGCAATAAACCTTTGACTATGACAAATAAATTTATATAGCATTTAAAGTTCCTAGTCCAGTTCAGGCTGCTCTCATAGCTCCCCTCTGTTTTACAGCTGCATAAAGGAACCATTAAGGTCTATTCAGTAAATTCTCATACACCTCTCTAGCAGATTAGGTTTCTTTATATATTTTACATGGTAGTAAAAAAATAAATAAGGAGGGGCATTAAACCACCATAAATGACATCAAAGTAACATTACAGTTCTGATTTAAGTCCTTGTCAACTCAGAAAGTTCAAAGTGAAGTTTCTGCCCTGCCTGGGAGACGGTGCTATTCTCTCTGGAACAATAGCAACAGGCACATTGATTTCCATCTCAGACTCCTTCCTTTGTATAATCGTGCTCAAGTACAGCTGCACAGGTACACCATTACATGTGGAAATGT
Organism: Acanthiza pusilla; assembly: GCA_036630365.1. Classification (NCBI taxonomy): domain Eukaryota; kingdom Metazoa; phylum Chordata; class Aves; order Passeriformes; family Acanthizidae; genus Acanthiza; species Acanthiza pusilla. The sequence continues at coordinate 44,656,246 of JAXCHO010000079.1, forward strand.
TGTGCCTGGTCCTTTGATATCCTGAACTTAGCAAGAGTTTGCTTTGGGATGGTGAACATTGGGTTTTCCTGGTTTATGTGACTCTGGGACAAAAAGGCTTCCCACAAATCTGTAATAAACCACCTTTAACAGCTTTAAATGATTTGCAGAGACTCTAAATCTCAGCACATGTGTATGACAAAGAAGATATCACGGAAGGTGTATGTGCCCTGAACACAGTTTGGGTCTGCCACTACATGAGACCTGGGGGACTGACTCCCATCTCCACTTTCCCGTTTTCTGTTTCCCCATTCCTGCCCTCACAGGACAACTCCTTCAGTGGCATTCAGGACCATAGGCTGTGCAGTCTGGCAGGCAGCTCTGCCGGTCCCGACACTGCTGGCTACGTCAACCTGACTACAAAGCCCCCTTGGCTGGAGGCCTGGAATGACTTGGGTGTCTCCAACTGGGCTTGTCCCACTTGGCAGCAGCGTCTCCCCCTGCCAGAGCCCCGGGCTAGCGCTATATTGTTGGTGTGCAGGTCTGTGCCAGCAGGACAAGGCATTTCACTGTATGATTGCAGAGTGTGAGGCACTGGAAGGGAGACAAAGACAACAAAAGGCATGTAGTATCTCGGAAAATGCGGCAGACAGGAGGAAACATCCACCAGAGGAAGAGGAGGCAACCCAGAGCCAGAATCTGTAAGGAGCAAATTCTCAGGGAATTTCAACACTGTCTGTGTGTGAGTTCAGCCACCCAGTGCTTTTCTATCCATTTTCACTTTCCCTAAAAAAGGGATGTTGTTCAAAAGGAATATATTCTGGACATATCCATATCCTTTGAATATTGTTCTTTGTTAAGTAAAACAGATGAAGAAGGAAAATTGGATTTTTAAAAATTATTTTCCAGGTGTAAATCAGGTTTTTTCACACTTGAGAGCAAGGTGTTGTGTGAGTTTAAATACTTCTAGCCTAACGATGTGTATGAAAGTGAATGCAAGGTTTGAAAAGTTCTCCATAGGCCAAAAAGTATTACTTGGACGGGTTATGAAAATAAATGTTGAAGAAGAGGAGCACTGGGATTATCATAGTGAATAATTATAAATTCTTGCTCCTAATAATCTTGTTCGTTATCATGAGTAGCTTAATATTAGGAAACTTTCCTTGTCTATATAAAGCTAAGCACTGGTTTATGCCCTAAAGCTTGAGTTTATATATACATACACAGAGCAGAAAGCATAAGTGCTTGCATATGGCATAGAATGATTGAAGTAGATATTCAAAGGGAAAATTAGGTACATCACGTGGGAGTTACTGCAGTCCTCAAAATACCCATTCATTTATCTTGCCTACCCCTGGAGAGGATTAATCTTCATTTATACTTCAATAAATGCTATAAGGTTTCCACAAGAGCTCTAGGTTCTGCCTTTGGCCTTGTACCAAAGCATCTCTATCTTACAATTGAAGCAACTAAATCCTTACATCACATTTGAGATGTATGCAAGGCCTTCCTCTCTCTTTTCTGCCACAGAGAACTTCTTTAGATAGAACTTGTTTTATGTTTTCACAATGTAACTGCTGGATCTGTGTCTGCAAACAGTTGTGATGGCATGACTGCCAACATCCTCCAAAGTATGGCCAAGGAAATGCTGATGTGCAGCAGCTGAAGCTGTCACCACAAACCTCGGGCAAAGTTCGTTTCTCTGTTTGAAGGAATAACGACTGCAACCTTCACCAAAGCCCAAGCAGCTCCTAAAGCTTTCCTGGGTTAGTTTGGCGTCGAACTGCACCAAGGCTTACAGCTGAAGCCATTCTGCCTCTCCAGGAGCTCACGGTACATTTGGCCACTGGGAGGGAACGTGTCCCAGCAATTCACTGAGTGAGGAAAAGGATTGAACTTCTTCATGTATAATAAATGTGTTTACACTTCCTCTAGACTAGACTGAGGAAGTTGTGGGGTTCAGATCCTCAGTCCCACGCTGATAATTTATTGAAATTAAAGTGGCTAAAAGAGTTTGCATCATACCACGGTAAGGCAGCCACAGCACCAACTCAGCTGCAAATTCTGCTGTGCTGAAGTCCTACTTGTGGAACAAGTTAAGAAACTATTAGACTGTCACTTATATTCAGAGTGTGAATTAGAGTTAAAGAGGTCCAGTGTGTCTGGATAGGTATCTTAACTCAAAAATTTCATTCCAAATATTATATACCAGCTATAAGGGCAGAGGGCTTGTCTTGAAGAGGAGATAAAGTGTTAATTAAGTTTTCCAGAAGGGCACCCACTATATGAAGATCAATGTATCTGACTTACAAACCAAACATGCAGATTTATTTTTTAAGAGTTTTCTAATATTTATGTATCAAGTTGATAGAAGGGCTTATGCAGAGAGAGATTAGCCTGAAAAAATAAATTACAAAGAAAATGTCTGCAACCAAAAGAATAAGAGCCAAATGCAGAAAGATTGAAAAACAAACAGTAAAGATATGTAACACTGATTAGGCTGTGTTATGCAGACTTTTCCCGGACAGTTACAAAAATAAAGTCCATCCATCTGTCAAAACATCTGCTCCGTGTATGAAAATTAAAACAGAATTTAGGTGGGTTTTATGAGTTTCCAGTAATTATCTCTTCTCCAGAAGCCTGGAACTTACGTCCTTCGATCTGGATTACTAATGCAGCAAAGAGTTTTTAATGACATCTTTTTAAGTTGAAGGGTAAGTCCCTGTGACTAACTAATATCCAGATTTTTCTCCTTATTTTAAGAAAGTGGTTTCATTTTTTTTTAAACCAACATTGATGTCCATACTGCTTCTCAGATATTACAGCAAATGCAAATGGCCAGATTATGCAGGGCAATAAGTAGAAGACTAAATGATCCTTTACAGTATCATTAGCTTCAACAGTTTTCTGCTGATTTAATCCAGATAAGCATCAGACCCAGTAACACAGTCTTCCTTTATATCAGCCTTCCCACACAGCCAAGTGATTAAAACATCATAGGATTTTGTCTAAACTGGATGGACAAGGGGATTTAAAGCTATCATCTAACAGCTGGACAAGCAAAATAAATACGTGTTTTGTGTTTTAAATCAAAATGGATGGACAGCCTTCATATAAAGTCCCATGGATGAGGTTAATTATTATGTTTACTTTTTTTTTCCTTCTTCTGTCCCATTAGTTGAATTTTCAAGTGATGAGGTCAGGGATATCCATGGAGAATAAGTAATCCCTAATATTACTGCTGTCATTCAAATTTATCACACTGCTGAAAGATGTTCTGGACTTATCAGGGAGCTTTTTAACTTCTCTCTTCTGCTGGTGGGCTACTGCCGGCTGCCATCAGTTCAGTCGGTACTGGCAGATATCCTTTTCAGCATGGAGCAGCATTGTTTCAAGGAAAATATTTCTGAAGTGTTAGTGCAATAAATGTATGTGTGATTGCCATGCACACAGATGATGGAGTCTCAGCTAGACCCGGCAAACACTTCAGCATGTCAGCGAGCATGGGCGAGGAGCATCTTCAGGGTGAGCTCTGCACCGTGTGTGCTTTCACAGCTCCTGCTGTTTGGGGGCAAGATTTTGTAAAATGCAGCAACGTTATTTAAAAGTTATTGTGGTGTCCCTCTTTTTATTACAGCAACGTTTGGAAAAACATTGGTCCAAGTGCACAGTCTGCTTAAACAGGCCCAGTTTAACAGAATAAGCAGTGAACAAAGCAAATTATTTGGATCCTGTTAAAATGGAATGGCCTTTTAAAATTTTATTTTATTGGAGTAAGCTGGTTGGCAACAGTGCTGCAAAGCTATTGTGTTAATATTGGCAGCAACAGGAAAAGTCCCCAAGCACTGGGAGCTGTGTGCAGGCCCTCATGGATGGGGAAATCCTGCCTGGCACCTGTACTCCATGAGATTACCTTCCAGCTGAACCTGTATAGGCAGGTGCATGATTTTAGAGTGGGGGAGGACAGCTGGCATGAAAACATTTACAAGCTGTGATTTATGGCTGTGTACCCCTTGCAACTGGGATCAATACCATCATTTACATCCCCTTCTTGTCATTATTGTACCTTGCAATTAGCAGGATCAATGCTTTATAGTTTTACCCTCTGAAAAACCTGGTCTGCAGTGCTGAGTGAAGCAAGTTGAGCAGCTGAAGTATTGGGGTCTGTGTTACAGAAAGGGGTTTCTATTAAGTTACTTCTTGGTGGTTACATCCCCCATTTGTCAAAGCCTTGCAAGCACTGCTCATTTCATCACACACACACGCAAATCCAACAGAAACCACGAATATGCCTAATTTTTCAAAGCTGACAGATCCCCAGATTCAGTGGCCCTTATGCTGGGTTGTGATCTTCAGGACTTTATATGGTATTGTGATTTGGGGGATCTGACTCCTTTGAAGATGTCATAAATGACTCTACTCTTAGGTATGGTGACCACTGACCAGCATTGCACAGGAACCATTGATTAGTTTTATACCTAAATTTTCCTCTGCTCACAAGATATGTCCTGAGAAACTTCAGACTGATGAGGGTTGATAAGACATTTTTGGTTGCATAGTACAGCTTACTGTGCTTCTAGTTATCTCTCCAATTAAGTTATGCCTGTTATCTGTCTGATTTTTTGATATGACAAGAGTTCTTGAGAATATTTAAAGTGTATAATTTACTCAAGTTGCACGATGTCTGCATGAATTTAAACCATTAAAGCATCAAGACAAGAAAAAAGAAGCCAAGAAAGCAGATGATTAAAAAAAGCCAGCAGAAAAAAAAAAACAAAAAAAAGCCAGATATATCCTGATTCCTTCAAGCCACAAAACTGCAAGCCATATTAGCAAACAGTTGTACTGTCAGCACACTTGCACAGCAGATGGAAAGCTTCTCTGGTTCTGCCTTTGTGTTAGTGAGAGCAAAACACAAAATGTCTCCCTGCCTGCCCACCTACCCACTTGCAAATCTAGGTCACTGCTGCTATTTGGTCACTTGGCCCAGGGTTTACCACTAAGGCTGAGCATGGAGGTAGCTGAGCTGGGTGGGATATCCCCTAGGGCCTGTCCTGAAAACAATCTTAAGCCAGAAGCCATTAAAAGAAGTCATTAGAAGCCACCCTTTGAAGATACCTCCTTTGGTGCATCAGAACTCTAAATCTTTGTCATTAGCACTATCTGGCCTGGTGATCTTAGGAAATAAAACTTCTACAATTTATTCTGCATTCAGTATGTTCAAACTGCAAGACATGTTTCAAGCTATGAAATCTTCATTCAGAAGATACATATAATAAATTTTCCAGACCTGTGAACAGCTAGAGGGATGCCAAGAAAAGGCTGCAGCACAAAATACCTGGTTTAATGACTATGTCATATTTTTGTACATCTGGTTAATGCACAGTTAACAAGAAAAACCGAAGTATTCTGTGGATGCAGTCCAGAAAATAAGTGGGGCTTTGGGTTTTGCAGGCATAGATGATCGTTGGACCTTAAACTTTTCCATGAGTTCTAGCAAGCTTCCTTTATTTTGAATTGTTATGTTTTTCTGTAGTATGCACTTCCTACAGCACAAAAGAAATTTATTTAGGAACAGGAAAGTATTTAAGAAATAACTCAAAATATTGGGAAACCTTGAGGTCAAGCAGAAGCCAGTTCTTTTCTGACCATAACTTTTAAAAATCTCTTTTGTTCTATAGAGTAAACCTGCCCCACAATATAAGCACGACTTTATTAGCAAAGAAATGAACACTAGTGTTGGGTTTCAGCTCAGGCAGTCTCACCAAGCCCAGCAGCAATTTAAATTGCAGCCACAGCCTAGATCTAAGGAGTCTCTCTCATCTATCTCTTCCATCTGGGTGGAGTAATCACCTGTCTCCTGGAAAAATCAGATTACACCCCGCCCTTCCGAATAGGATCAACACCTGCTAATTGGGTGGAGTATTTCAGACAAACAGGTTGCCAAGCCTGTTACAGGCACCTGAGACACTCAGGCTCCACATCAGTCCCTTGCCTTTATTCAGCACAGTCCAGGCACATCCTCCACTGACTTCCACTCACAGCCACCTCAGATAAATCCACTCCAAACTTGTGTGTTGAAAGTGAAGGTGAAACTATGAAGTGTTGAAAGGAAGCAAAAGACTGTGGCATCTCCAAGGGGCAGTTGCTTAGCAGTGTGTGTGACTGTAAATAAATACACTGTGTAAGCTGCTCTGGGAGGTTACACGTGTCTTACTGAGGGAAGCTGGAAATTTCTGTGGGGATATTAAACTGCTTTGACACCACAGAGAGATGCTGAACCAGAGAAACCTTAAGTGACAGAAGCTTAAAATTCCCACTCAGTAAAAATTTGGCACCAAAGCAAAATTGCTGAAATGTGAGTTTGTTGAATGGTTTGGGGAGGGGGGGGAGGTGTTTGATATATTTTTGTTGGTTGGATTTTTTTTCTCCATCTATATATATATTCATGATGCATGTATAGTAACTTGAAGTTTTTAGACAGTGTTAATCAGAAAGGAATTACTAAAGGGAATAGGAGATGCATAGATTGCTTAATACAGCAGAGATTCCACCACTCAGTCAAAAGTAGAATGAACAAACAAAAAAAACCAAGAGAAAAAAATTGCATAGTATTTCCTAGGTTATTTTAAGAACTTTCCCTTAGTTCTCTTAGTTATTACAAAAGAAAAAAAGAAAATATCTTAACTTGTGTGCAGCAGGGGAAATTTAATAGACATGTTTTTGGTGTACGTAAGTAACAGAACTACAGAAAAAATTAGTTGCGGCCTAAATTAATAGTGAGACATTGACCACATCTTGAGTATAGAGAACCTGTGATATGTGATCTTTCTGAGCAGACCTAGCCTTAATTTTAAAATTAACTTTTCTTTTATTAAAACAACAGATAATCACAAAAAAAATGGACACAATGTGAAGGAAATTTAGAAAAAAAAAAAGTGACTGGCACCAAAGAAAAGGCTTTCCTTTAACTTCATGAGCTTCAGACTGAAGCCCTGAAAGAAAACAGGGACTAAACATATCTATCATTTCTACCAGTCACCCAGTTAATGTGTTTTTCTGGAAAGAAATGTATGAAGAATAAATTTACTCTGCCCATCTTGGGGTGCAGTAAATCATAACGTGGAATTACCCAACAACATTTTGAAATAGCAATAGCTGGAAACTCAGCCATAAATAATTCTCAGATCTTGCCAAGGCCAAGTGAGGGCTCATGAGGAACACATACTGATAGAAAATTAAACCCCATAATTTTGGGAATTATTTTTCCTTCATTTCTCCTTTACTTCCCTTTTCTTTGTATTTCAAAAGCAACAAAGAAAACATTTCTGCAAGACTGCATTAAATCTGCTGAATATTAAATTTTCCTTCAGAAGCAAATTTCTATAGTCACACCTCTAACAGAAAAATAAGCCCAAAATTGGAAAATTAGCTTTCTCCTTGATCTATATCAATTTGTTCCCCATACTGAAAGACTTAAATGACTTCCCATGATACATAAATGGGTAAAATATGAAAATCTGAACAACTGCCAACTTAATTCTTCCTCTGTATAAGGGCACAAGTTATTACCTTACAGTAACTGATTTGCCTTGGTCAGTTCACAGAAAGAAATATATGCAAATGCGTAAATGAACACAAGCTGTAGGATCAACATCTGAAATAAGCCATAAATAAGGCTTTATGCTGGTGTGTTGTGGGGGTCCAGCCAAGAACTGGAGCTGGCACAGCCAGAAGTTTCTGGGCGGGGAAAGGTCTGTTTGAAAGCTCCACAGGACTTTGAAAGACTCCAATATCCTTAACTCCTTTATTACCAAGCTCAGTTCACCTCTGAGTGAAGTGGTTGTAGGTTCTGAGGGTTTTTTCCCCCATCTGTCTTTCTCTTTTGTTTGTAGATATGCAAAGCTGTTTTCTGAAGCAGCAGCATCGCAGCAGCACACTGCTTACAAATGTCTCACTCTCTCATCTCCCAAACGGTAAGAAATGCTTTGGTAGGAAATTGTGTCCACATTAAACAATGTGGACAAGAAGGATTGAGCAGCCCTCGAGCTAAAAAAGCCAGCATACTAACTGGGACAGTTGACAGAGTAGGAAGGAATATGCAGTGGTACTATTTATCTTATGTATGTTACAAACCCCACTTTTCTTCTTGTAGTAGGTCATACTGAGAGTAAATTCTGTCCCCAAACTTGTTTGAGACCAGCTGCTTTGGATTTTTGCTCATTTTACACCTTCTATTAAGGGACATTCACTTTTCTCTTTTCCCCAGGCTGGACAGGCAACCTGGGTCTTTAGGCTTTGCTAAACAATTTTACTGCCATGCTGGAGACAGGATGCCAGAAAGGAAAAAGGGATGGCAATGGAGGTTGGTGGCAAAATCTGAAAAATTTGGTGAGAAAATATGAAAATTTTCCTGCAAATGTCTTCCAAAGGAAGAACCCTGACAGAAAGGAATGAACTTCTCTTTGGCGCACCCAAAGGGCCAGAGGTAATTTGACTGGAAAAATTGTGCCTGTCAGAGGAATTTAGAAACATGCTTTCTAGATCCAGCAAGCATTGTATATTTAATTTTCAGATTCCCTCTTCAGATCTTTGTTTACAATAACAGATGAAAAGAATTACTTTTACTTTCTGCCTCCATGTTCTTCTATTTTCCCTAAGGCAACAGCAGTTATAAAATGAGTTAAAGGGACTAGTGTTCAATTATTGCCAACTGTGTTTTTTCCTAAGTATCACCAGATATGTGTGAGAGACACTTGTTGAGTCACTTTTTACTTTCTGTTTTTTTCTTTTTTTTTTCTTTTTATTTTTCCTATCCAAATTAAGTCATTGCACACTGATGGATCCATAAGCCTACAGATCCATCCCCTCCCTTCCTATATTTTAGGGAGGGGATGGAAAACTTTAAAGGAAGCATAAACTAAGATGGTATATGAACATTTTGGCTTTAAATATTATTGTAACAAATGAGATGGTGAATTAAATTACAGTCATGTGATTCTACTTGCATGAACAATAAATTGAATAATTAGGTGCCAGCCACACTTGAATGCAAAGAAGCATGCACAGAATATGGCTATATTGTGTAGTGTAAAGAGCCTTGCTGCTTTGTCACTGGAAACAGGTTTCTGCTCTAAAGTGATTCCAAATTACTGTCAAGAGAACTATTAAATATTAAAAAATCAAGCACCATTGGAATCAGGTAAGAGTTAATAACTAGGTAAAATTTAATTGCTATTAAATAGCCCAGGTAGATGTCTATCTCGTATAAATTACAATACAGTCAGTACTTACCCACATGCAAATATGCTGATACACTTCAGCTGTGTACACGAAAGTGTAACTCTTTATGGACCTGTATGTATTGAACTGTGCATGTTCATGTGACAGAGCAGATGTAGAAACTTGGAACTATTTGTATATGTTTGTACTTTAATGTATATTTCTCACCAGAAACATCCAGGGAGAAGCTGGTATCTTACAGTATGCAAAAAATGTGTGTGTCTGTCATCGTGCAGCTTGTTCTATGTGACTTTGTTAAAGTACCTACTGAAATTTTAAAGATTTATACATGTCAAGGCCAGAAGGGACGGTTTCAACAATTTAATTTGGCCTGGAATCTTTAAAAGTCGCTAAATAAATTGGATAGTCAAATCATACTTGAAAATAACATCTTAAGGTGCCCTTCAGGAACATATCTTTTAAGCTTTCAAGTAATAGAAACCTATTGTACCCTTTAATGGGAATCTCTCTGATAAATTGTGTAATTTGCGCATTGCTGCTGCAGTACCTCAGCCAAATCTAATGCAGAGATATATCTAAACAGCAGCCAAATTTTTTAAAGCAATGGCAAATTAATAGTTTAAGGACTAAATGAGGTTTCCAGACAGGAACATATTCTTGCCCGATGCCTCCCTGCAAAACTAACTAGTGCTTCTGATAACTTTTGTAGATCACCCAAGCTTTGTGTTGCTGGTTTGATATCCCAGGAATGTCAGAGTGGAATTGTAGCCACTTTTTTCTTTTTTTTTTTTTACCCCCTCAGTTACTTATTATTTAACCCACATGTAATGCAGAGATTGCCATGTGTTTTTGTAGGGGCCCAGGTGACTGTTGGATTTTTAAATGAAATATTGAGGCTCACTGGTGAGGAATATGACTAGCAGCATGACTGTTCTGTAAGTTCAGTATAAAAGCTGAGAATTATCCTGTAGAGACTTTGTGTGCTTTGATCATTACCAAGGTCTGGCCAGGAATCATGAGAAATATTCACAGGACGTAGAGAAACCAGAATAGATCAAATAAGACACTGAAGTCCAGAATAGCAAGAAATCCTCACAGAATTGCTCATTTAGTTGAATTACGTAAGCAAATATCTTATTTATTATTTATAGCCTTTAATTTTTCATGAAAAATGTTACTTCAGTGCTTGTGATACTCTATACTGAGGAAATGGAAATATATTGTAATACTAAGTACTTACATGGGTTAATAATTATGATTTTATTGGAAAAAAATCTATATTTTGAAGGATAGTGTAGCAGTTAACCTCTATCAAAGAAGTCCTGCTCTGAGCAGGTATCACATATCTGGGGGGGAGTCTTTCAGCAACTCTTCTCAGCTTACTCATATGGAAAGAGATCCAAAGCATACTTTAAATGTTTTATCTACCTAAACAGCGAGTAGAGCTTAAGTAATTAACATATACTAAGCCCCTTAAGAAACAGAAATTAAAATGACTGCTTAAGTAACAAAGGGGTAGCAGGAGAGCAGGAACAGCCCTCTTGGCTGCTCTCCCCAAATCCCGTGTGGACCATCTTGAGCCCCAAACCTGCTGTGCCGGGCCTGGCATGACTGACAGCATCAGGGTAAGGAATCCCTCTGAAGGAGTGAGAACAACGCTGAATTACCTCTTATAATTACGAGAGGAAATCTCAGAGGTCATAGCTGAGGTTAGCAGAGGGGCAGGGCCGGGGTTACGCTTGCGCTGCAGCTGCTGCAGTGCACCTGGCCCATTAGTGGGGACTTGCATTTTCAGCACCGACTCACCCTGGAGATCAATAATTAAAAGGAGACTTTTTTTAAAAAGCCCTCAGTGCAGAAGTATAGACTGTCATATAGGAAGTTTTGAACCATCACAAGTATGGAGTATATAATATCTTAGAAGTGGTACATGCTGGAAGCAGTATTAAACCAAGCCTGGTTTATATGTCACTTTTTTTGTCTTCTTTTTCTCCTGTTCCCTCTAATGAGAGCCTGTTGAGTTATTTTTATGGCCTTTATATTTCACACTCCCAAAGCACTGATAATGACTTTAAGGAATAAATAAGGTAGGAATAATACTTTTTTTAAATTATCTGTAATTAGAGTTAAAGCAGTTGCATTAAATATGTTGCTTGTAATGCACTGCTTTATGGCAAGGTAGCTGTAAACATTCAAAGACAATGTTCTGAACACACCAAGATATGCATTCCCTCTTTCGAGCTGCCTACTGAAAACTAGACCCACATTACATATCACCTATGTGTTTATTTCTCACCTACTCCCGCAGAGAATTCTAAAATAAATTTTTAAAAAGGCAAAACCACCCCAAACAACTTTACAGGATCTACTTCCAAGGTCACACACTGCACTGCAGTGTGGTGTGGGCTTCACCTTCTACTTCTGATCAGCAGGTGAAGCTGTCCTAGTATCACAGGAAGCAAAAGAATCAAGGTAAATAAAAGTTACAGTACAAGCAGTCTTCTCAAGCTCCCCACAGTCGGAGGATGGGGACCTGAACCTCCAAGCTTACTCCAGAATGTGTCTACAAATTTCAACAACCGCATTAGAATCACATTAGTGAAATATATAAAGCATACTCTTGCTTACTGCAGTGGATTTCTAAAAATAGTTATTAAAAATATATAAGCATATACTTTCATTCTAGGCACTGAATCTCTTATTAGTGTTCTAGGTTTTTACTCAAGATGTGAAAAAAGTCTACTTAATGTAATATCATAATACTTCATATAAGATGAAGCAGCAAGGTTAGTTAATTCACTCACGTATTTAACACTAGCCTTTTTCTTTAACCTTGAATATTCGATATTCTAGGCTTCACCTTGCAAAGTACTCCTGAAAATTATTTGTGGACATGAGCATGGATTCATTTAAATGTATTATGTCTGTGTAATGAGATAGCCTAGGTATCCGGCATTTTAGCTGTCCCATCACATATTTAGCTTAGCCCATATTTCTTAGTTTTTACCTAATCTACCTCTACTGTTCCCAGATGGCTTTTTTTGAAGACAACTGTCCTCTATGGCCTAGGTAAAGACTGATGAGACTATTTTTATTATGACCTAGGAAATTATTCAAATGGAGCTCTCTAGAGGCATATGGTTGGCATTATGAATATTTTACAGAATCATCTCTGAAAAATCAGGCCAATAGCATATACACACGGGGCCAAGTTCCACTCTCACTTATACCTTGGCAACCACGATGATTTCCCATTTGGCTTTGCTATGCAAGTATTTGTTTGGCTTATTGCATGCATGCATTTTTTATCTGATTTTCCCCTTCTTCAGCCCTTTCTTCCTATTTCTCACACTGTTCCTATAAAGAAGACAGTTATTATCAGCGTGGAATGATTGCTATTTGGGGGCTACTGGCTATGTCTCTCCTACCTCATAAATACAGGGAATACAATGTACACAGGAATGAGGGAAAATGGAAAGAAAATGTTGCCTAGCACAGCAGTGTCTTTCCTGAGGCACCAAAACTGATGCAGAATGTCAAAAGCACTTTGACCTCAATATTGCTATGACCTCCATGCAGGAAAGAGCTCTGGGGAACCCACTGGCTCCAGAGAGTTGCTGCAAAGAGAAAGCACTTCTTGGAACTCACTTGAGGACTGGGACCCGGAGCAGGGCAAAAATGGGTCAAAATATTATGTACCTTCTCATCAGGAGAAGAGTATTCAAGGGTTAATATTTCTCATTCTGATATTTCTTCTCTCTTCTCTTTCTTACTGATTCTTTTTTTTTTTTTTGGTAGATAAATTCTATTTCATCTGCATGATTTCCATTTATAAATTGAAACCCTTGGTCATGAAGACAAAATTTCCATATGAGAGGACTTAGAAAACTCAAGAGTGAAGTTATGATCAGATGTGTGACCTTACAGCGTAGAAAAAATACTTTAAGAATTAACACAATAAGACATAATAAAATATTTACAATGTTTCATAAAAGGAAAAAAAAAATGCTAAAAAGATTTGTACTTACCACGATATCTTTTCCAGCCCACTTGCACTCATCCCTTCGGGAATGAGATACAGGCCAAACAATCTAAAGACACAAAACAAAAATCACATTGTGTTATTTCACGCTTCGGCATTCACAAATTGCTGGCCAAATGCTACACAGTCCCTTTATCCAGTTTATCTTCCCCCCAATCTTTTCCTTTTCTTTCTTAAAATTTGACAACAAAAAAATTATATGTTGGGAACAAAACCAGGGATAATAGGAGTCACTGTAAAGCAATCTTGAAATATAGTCTGTATCGGAAATTTTAGCTGTGAATCACAAATCCTAATGATAAGAGGGTTGACTCTCCATTAAGTAAATGTTCTTTTAATCTTTTAAATCTCATGTAATGGAAATACAATCACACATTAGAGTCACAGCATCAGAAATTAGGTGTTTGCCTCTTCAGTGTATCTAATAGTTCACTCTTTTGCTAATTCAGTTAATTAAATAATAAAAAAGGAGCCATGGTATTTGAAAAGTATCACACCATCAAAATAGAAATGTTTATGCTGTTCCTATAGAACTACCCTAACACAACTAATCCTAAATCTAGGTTTTCTGTAGTGTTTTCTTAGCAGATAATGGATCTCACCTCATACAGAGAAAATCCAGAGACCCTTACAGTCAATTATTCATGTTTCTTTGAAAAGCTTTTAGGAATTACATATAGAATAAAACATGATCTTCCCATAAAATGCCAGGCTATTCATTTGGGAGCCCCAGATAATGCAATATGAATGGCCATAAGTCTGGATTACAGTCTTGGTGTTCAATACAGTTTGTTAATAGAAAACAAAAGGCAAAATATTAAAAGAAAGAAATGGAATACGAATGACAGAAGAGGTCAAAGGAGATATTATATATGGCACTTGAAAATAGTTTGCAACATTTTTTAAATTCAAAATTTTCTTCAAACTTAATGAAATCCAAACAGCAATCAAACATCTTAAGTCTATAAAATAAGGCTGAAAATTTTATGAGCACGTTCTCTCTCAGAGGATTCCCACTACTTCCTGTTGCTATTCTCAGCATAAAATGTGCAGAGATGTGAAAATTCAAATTTACTAGGTTGAAAAGCATTAACCAAACTTCTCAGATCTCCCAAAAGGACTGGTTCAAGTTTAGTTCAAGTTTTGGGCAAAAATCTCAATATTTTTCAAACCAGTGTATTTCAAACCAGCTGTTCTTTTTCCTTAGTCTCACAGTAAAATGTTTTCCTCTAATTTGGTTTAAAAGACAGATAAATCAAACTGGTTTAATACATTGAAAACTTTGGCTTTTTGAGTTTTGATGCTGTCCTCAGCATTTAGACAGAAACCCAAGGAGTTTTTTACATGGTTGAAGCTGGTGAAGTTTGAGCTCAAGTGCAGTACTGGCTGCATTGTAATTTTGATTGAAGTTTCTTACATAACTCTCCTGTCTATAATAAACAGATCACCAAACCCTTTAAGCCTTTTACCTATTCTTAAATCTAGTCTAAATTCTCTAAGTCTGTTTCTAACATGCATTTCCATGTTACTGACAGCAATTCTTTATTTAACATTTATTAATATTTGTATAGAAATTCAAATAGCGTTCTAAAAGTACCTGAATATGTAAGTATGTAAGACACAATTCCTCCCATTCTAGAAAACTCTTTTCTGCAATGGAAACACCTTCTTTCCTTTAATTATTCCAGATGTTTTGCACATTAAGCTATTGATCCCTCAGAGAATTCAAATAAATAGCTAGTTTCCTTTATAGCTGCTCTAAAGAGAATAGAAAAGAAAATACCCCATTTTCCTTTTATCCTCTTATCCTTAGAGAATACAAATGAATAGCCTGTCTTCCCTCTGAACAGAAAACACAAGGTATTTATTGCTATCATCTTAGGAAGCTAATAGTCAAACGGCCAAAAGGTCAGGAACACTAAGAAAAAAAATAATCCCTGGGTATTGAAGCAATATATCTCTCATAAAAGGGTACTCTCTGGATTTTAATATGTGCCATCAAAATACTTAATATAACAAATTAAATCTCCATCCCATTGTTTACCTTCTTCGCATTTTGTCTTACTAAAATAAATGAAAACTTAATTATTTATTTAGACTCCAACAGAAGAACAACACTAAACTGCTTGTCACCATTTAATTAGCCACCAGCTTTTACTGGGAAATTATAATCTCCATCAAGAATGGCAATATTTTATGGACTTCTTCCTCTTTTAATAATATTGAAACTATTTTGATTTGAAAGCAGCAGAAGCAAGTGCCTACAAGTGCTGAGTTAAAGAAGAAAAATCAACCATTGGACTCCCAAACAGCTTCTTTTATCTGCAAACAAATACAGAACAGTAAAGCCCTTCTTTGTAAACTGTCATAATAGATGTTTGGCTTTTTTAGCACTATATACATTGTTTGGGAAATACTTGTTTGGGAAATTTACTTTTTTTTTTTGTATTCTGAAAAAAATATTGTAGATTATACAGTCAAAGGTCACAGGCTCATTATAAACTTCTCTTCATAGAGTCAGCAATTATTTTTCTTGTAACAGTATTCCTGACATCCAAACACTTACTACATAATTCCAACAGTGCACAACACAGTCTGAGTAATAACAAGTCTTTAGCATTAAAAGTACATATTTACATTGTACAGAACATGAATGAACGTACCTTTTGATATTCCTTGATGTTAACCAGGTTGAAAGAAAATATGTGATCCTTTGCTCCAACATACAGCCGACCGCGTTCTTCATCCAAGAGGAAAGTATGGTAACTGGAGCTATTAGCTAGTCCATTGAAATTGATTATATTGTTGGATTCCAACATTTCTGTAAGATAAAGGTAATAGCTTTGTGTTAATATGGTCAAATGAAATAGAGACTTGTACAGCTATCACTTTAGGAATTTATGCTCATGGTGTAAAAACAAGTGACAGCATTATGTACCTGGGCCCTTGAATGCTTTTATTTCAAGCTTGTGAGATTCAGCTCTTCACAAAGGTCAGAACAACAGTGAAATCAATTAAAAGCCTGCATGAGTTTTCAAGTGGTAAAATTCTATCCATGTACCTCATCAACTGTTGGACGAAGTTCAATTCTGTTCAATCAATGAGATTTGCAAGGATAAACTTGATGATAACCAGCTGATAAAAAACACATCTAAACACAAAATCTATTTCCAGCAGAAGAAACTATTTCATACAGATCTGTAAGTTATGAGAAAAGGGATAAGAATGACTGACTGATCAGATAACATGTAGCATCTATTCTTAAATATATTCCGAGCTTTCTCACACAGACAGCATGTTGTTGCCTTGCTTGGAACAAGAATGAAATTAGAGAAAGTAACTTTGCTCCTTTTTCAACTCAAGAGTAATTTTCTAGTTCTGATACTCCTCACAGAGCTTTTGCACTTGCCATAGACATGATTTTTTTAAGCACAAGGATCCACAGAATTGTCTTAGCTATTTAAACATTAACAAAGTCATATGCATTCTTCTGAAAAATATTTTTGCCACTAGTTAATATAGACCATAATAGTATAGATATTCATGAGAACACAGTTTCTTTATGACTATCTATATTCACATCAGGACCAAAACCAAACCATCTCTATCATTTTAAGGCATGTCTGCACTAGTACACCATCAATAAGAAAGTTTCCTTGTGATGACAAATCCTACAAGGTTCAAGCCCTGACCTTGTGAAGTACGAAGGCAAACACACAGTTTTACGAGCAGGAGCAGTGCCACTGATGGAGCCACAAAGACAGAGGAGAAAGGGAGTGAATGCATCAGCATCCAAGGGCTGATGGCCAGAGCGCATCACCAGAGCTTCAGGTATGCAATGTTTGTGTTAATTCTGCCACATGTGCAAGCCAAGGACATTTGTAACTCCTCTCAGAACAGATGCCAAATGCCTGGCTGTCTCAGATGCACTTAACAGTGCAGCTACCTGCTACGCCTTTTTGATTTTCAGTAAGATCACTCCCGTTTTCCACCATTACTCCAAATGAGGAGCGAGCGTAAGATAGCAACCCTTATGCTGTTAGAAATCATGGAGAAACTGCTGTTATAACAGAAGTTTCTGCCTAATTTTCAACTCATTCTCCTTTTTTTTTCACTCAATCTTTTGTATTAACAAGGAACATGTTAGGTGGGGTTTTTTTGGACCTATGTAATAGTGGTACTTCTGATTTTACGGAATTTCAGCACCTGCAGCTTTGCAGCCCCACAGATGTTAAATTTCACTTATACCAGCTGGATTTCAAAGCTGATACTCCAGAACAACATTAGTAGGCAACATATTCAAGGAAGACAAAGATAACACCGTTAGTTGCACACAATTTGGGATAGCTTTTAGCTTTAATATTCTTTACATTTATTTGGAAAAACACTCACTTCCACCAAAAATAGTTAATTCTTGTAGCAATGTAGCAAAGCATCAGAGCAGACACTGTATTTTGTTCTTTATTCTACACTTCTTTTCACTAAATATAACTATACATTTGTATCACAAACTTGTACTGCTCAAGACTGAAGCTCATTTTTTAAAATTATTTTTCTTTTAAATGTAACAATCAAATTACCCCAAGCAGCCTTGTCAAAATAATTCTTATGGCTTCCTGCCAAGTTCTAGAATTTGACTCTATTGTCCTCCAGTTCACTTATTTGCATTTTGTTAGAGACTTTACTAATTCTCTTTACTTTGTAATGACTGATTCAGATGTTGAATGTCGACTTGCTGAATAGTGAGTGATGCAGATGATTGATTGCTTAACTTGTCTTAGAACTCTCTTGGCTAGAAATGCTTTGCTGTCATCTGTATCTGATCATTTTTCTTATAATATAGCTGTCAAAAACCTTTGTAATTTTTTTGAACTCGTATAGGTACGATTCTGCCCTTTGTGACTGCGGCGTAAAGACAAGTGTCTGCTGAAGTCGACGTTACACAAAGGTAAAACCGATAAAAATGGAAATGAGAACAGTGAGGCACACAGCTACTTGGCTTAATAAGAGCCTGATATTATTTTGCTAATGCAGAGTTCTAAATATTCACATCTACAGATGGTGATTGATGTTTTCTTTTCTTTCTAATATTCTTGAGAAATGTGAGATCATAGCGTTGGAGTCTAAGATTTATTATGGCCAAGAGTAAATTACATCATCATCTTTGCTGTTCATAAGTCTCCACAGTATAACTTAAAAGGACCAGGTGTGGCTGTGCAGGGAAATATATATAGCTTTTTTTTTTCTTTTAATTTTCTGTGACTTTCAGAGCATGCGACAATGTTAAAGGTAACACTGTTGGGTTTTTTATGAACATGTAATTTAAAGTCAAACTAAAACCTAAATTCCATTGCCTTCTCTAAGAATGGGATATTTCTTCCATGTTTTAATGCAGTATGTGTCATATTGTCACGTCACTGACTTCTGCAGATGACAACTGGATTTCCAGGGTCTGTTGCCCAAAAGATTAGGCCTAAACATGCAGTGTAAATACAAGCAGTGTATTTCAAATCATGTGACATCAGGTTTCTCCCTGTCAGGAAATCAGATTGAGAATGAAGGTTGAGGAGAAAAATGTAATTTTTGTGTTGATGATTCTCAATCTTACTAATTTAGGTAGGTTTGAGCTACATCACAGGCAGGAGGTGAAATCCTAAATTATTTCTGCAGTTCCTCTGCTGTTTATTCTGATACATACTCGTCCAGTGACGGATGTGGCTTTGCAGGGCATTCTGGAACAGGGTGTTAAAGAGCAAAGCAATGGCATTTGCACAATCAATACAAATTAAGTATTCCACTTCCTCAAATTAATTAGTTTCAAAGTGTTTACTATCCAGTGTCTTCAGTATCCAATCAGTGACTACTGCTGAGAGAAGGAGCAAAGAGAGGGCTCAGTCCCAGAAGGGCACTGGCATCCATCAATTCTGTTAAGTGTCGATCACTCATGCTGGCAAGGTTCGTGAATGATCAGTGATGACATAAACCAAGATTTACAACAAAGATTGCATTGTAATGACAAGAGGAAAATGATGAATGCATTCAAAAAATCAATGAAATTAATACCATCTACCAGGCATAGCCTAATTATTTTCCTTTTTTTTTTTTTTTTTTTTTTTTTTGTTATTATTAAATGTTGGCCTATCCATGACCTATGCAGACAGGTAATGATTGCCTGTTTTTAAAGTCTTCTCTTTTTTTACTTTCTCTATGATCTCTGCAGTTATTTTTATTGCAAAGATGTAACATTACTCCACCTTTTTTTCAGCAATTTCCCAGAGAATTTCTTCAGTAATTGCCCTGAGATAATTTTCTCATTTCCTTTTGACACATCCTCAGCTGTAGTCATGCCTGTAGCTTTGAACAGGAATGAATGAGCCTTATATAGCTAACCACTGCACACTACAACTAGCATTGTCTAGAAAATGCTGTATGAGGTAGATTTAAAGTGGGTGGTGATAGTTTGAAGGTGAAAGAGATTGCTTTTGTTACTGGTGCTTGATTCCCACATTTATTGAGAGTGTTGCAGGTGACCAAAACTAACAGTTTGAAATGCACCATATCTTAAAAAATAAACATATTATAATGAATGTGATGATCAGTGAAACCAGATAGAGGTTGAGTATCTCAGGGTTTGTGGGCTAGGTTCTCCTAATAACCACTTCAACCAGCTTTAATCCACATTCCTGACTTGCTTGCTCCATCTTAGTCTCCTTTCTCTGCCAGCGTCCAAGCTTGAAGGATTTGACCTTTTCCAATGTGCTTTCCCCTAGACTCTGCACGGTCTTTCTTCTATTAAGCGATGTGTCTGTTGATCCAATCCGACTTGTGTCAGAACATTCACTTTGCCAGACTGAGTTGGCAAATTTACAGAAGAAAACCAGTCCCTAACTCTTGCCTTCATTTTAATACATGGTTATTTAATTTGCTAATGGAATTGTAACTTAATAGTATATATACACACAGAGGGCCAAATTCCTGCTGTGAAATCCATGGAGATATGCATGCACAAGGAATGTAGATTTGGTTTATTTTTATCACACTTCTTCATTAAGGAAGAAGCCAGAAAACCACAGCTATAGCTAAGATGAATACAGTCAGGCAGATCCTGAAGTTTGCTTTATCCATGGTTGGTATTCCACTGTAAACTTTGTTTTATGTCTGTGTTCCCTCAGCAGACCCTGTCAGGAGGAGAACGTAACAAAAGAAAACCATCTTATTTTTTACTTTTCTACTAGCAGGCAAACTCTCTCTTTAGTGAGTTTGTGTAACAACTTAGAAAATTTGTGAGCTCTGGCCTACGTCCCCGTTATAGACTTCACAATGACACGCACCACCTAAGACTGTTTTTCTTGATAAGGGTCAAAAGGGCATATCAATTTCTCTAAAAATCAGAGGAAAGGTCTCCTGTATTCCTCAGCAGAATTCAGATCTGGCCCTGTCCTGTTCCTGGTGACTCTGCAGAGTGACTGGATCATGCAGGGAGTGCTGCTCGTCACAACACGCTCCTGAAGCCAAGGAGTGCGTTGGTTGCTGGTTGCACAAAACTCTCGACCTTCATTCCTCTACCAGCAGCGATAAGATCTCACCGTAGATCTCCCAGCAGCAGATAAAAGGTGAGTCAATGCCATTATGCCATCAAACAGGGATTTTGCTGAACTGTGAGCAGTGCCTCCCACAACGTCATGCTGGAACATTTCCTTCTTCTCTCGCCAGGCCTCTGCTTTGGCTACAGAGGATCAGGTGGCCGCATGTTTGCACATGCATTTGTTGCTTACACAGATGCATATTGAGCCTGTTCTGTGTATCAGCATGTGTATCTTTCTAAATAATCCCAGGTGTCAATTAGTCATTACTCTCTGAGTAATTATTTGCTGAATTCTTAGATACACACAAGGAAAGAAGTGGGCATTTTAACTTCCAGCCTCTCCTGTAGTTTCCTCATTTTATTTCTGTGAGTGCAGATGGTGACTTCTGCCCCAGTCAAACAGTTAAGGAAAAGGCAGGGACTGGCAGGAAATCAAGAGAGCTTCCTCCAAGGCATGAGCCAGCAGAGCCATTTGGCAAAACCAGCAATATAAGCATGGAAAAGGAACTGTATTTGTTGGGAGTCTGGTCCCCACCCGGATGAGACAACAGCTGCCATGCAGCAGGATATTTCAGTGGGGTATTTCCATTTATTGTGGAAAACACTAGTCAGAAATCAGGTGAGCTTGAGTGCATGCCAGGTCTAATGCTTAGTAAAATGGCCAATAGCCTGAAGGATAACTCCTTTCCTCCCACATGGTATCTAACTACTTTATACCACAATTATTTTCTTTCATTGACACCTCAGACATCACCGGGACCTTAGGATCTAGCCCTTAGTGAGGAAAATGGTTCAGTCACCCACCCTAATTAAAAATAACTTGCTAACAGTCTCTGGTACAATTCAAACTTCTACACAACAAAACAAGGAAAACTAATTCATCCTTTTTCTTCTTTTTAGTATTTCACTGGCAGGGGGGATAATTACAGAAACATTTTTTTGGTTACATCTTTTAGTTTAACTGTCTTTCAGTAATATTCACATTGTTCCAATATTTCCAAACTTTTAACAGACCAGGCTATGCCAAAACACTGATTTATACAGAAAATTAAAAAGAAGAACAAAACAAAAGAGAAAAATAAAAAGAAAGCCTTTGATTTCATATTAAGAACAGAAGAATAAAGACACATAACAATTATCAACACCCTCCCCTCCAAAAAAAACCCAAACAACTTATGCTTTCTGATAATTTTGGAACTATGCTGCTGGGCTATATCAGAAAGTGATCAGTTTTATCTCAAATGAAACAAAAAACAGGCTTATGAAGTGTATGAGATCACATAGTGCAATAAGTGATTTATCCATTTTTAGAAATGTAACATGAAAACTTGTAATCAGCACCTTAGGGTTTTTGCTATACTAGTTAGACAAACTTGAAACTACACAGCGTTTGTTGTTGATGGCAATTCAGTGTTATTGTAATTTGAATGCGATAAATCACCGGGAGAAAAGGGAGGGTTATCTTATCAGTAATCAAAATACAATTGGAACAGAGCCCCTCACAGCTGTTCAATCAGTCCTAGCTTTCATCCTCTTCGTCTACCTTATCATAACAGTTGCCAATCACCTGGTTTCACTCTACTGGAAGGAGAAAGAAAACAGAACCATATTTGTTTTTGAGCAAAACTTTTGCTTCTGAGAGAACACTCAGTTCAGACACACAGTTCAGGGAACTTACAATTTACCAGTTAGAGGTAGCTAGGACAAGATACACAGTTTTTTTGTGCACTCATGATGTAAACCAAGCTTTTTAAATGAAACACTCCTGCCTACCTTCCACTGCAGCAAAGAAAACTTGAGGGCCATGAGTATAGTTTGATTAAAACCAGATACCTGGAAGGAGGAATGTTACACCAATGTTTTGTTTCAGTTGCACCAGTATAAGCATGGAATCCTTTGACTTCAAAATACTGATGCATATGTTTTTTATACTGTAAAACTGAGAGAAGATTTTAGCTCATTAATGTCAGCACTATTTAGCTACATGACAGCCCTTAAAGTGTTTTTGGTTTGAGTAATTGACGGGGTCACATGATATTTCAAGGACATAAAACATTTAGATTTTTAAAGCCAACCTGTTTTCCCTTTATTATTTGCATTATTTGTCCTTTTGGTCTCTGAAAGTGAATCCAGATTATCCCTACTGCTCAGTTGTTTTCTTATAAAACATGAGAAATATTAACCTCTGAGCTAAACAAAGACTTGTAAGGCTTAATCTCAAATATGTGTAAAATTATTGTAACATCCCATATTATGAATTTGACTTCATGAAAAAGGTTATGGCACGTATTTAACTGTGAACTTCACAATTATTTAAGCCTCACATTTTTACAAAATCACAGACTTATATTACCTATAATACCTATAATAATTACCCATAGCATTTTTTTGTTTGTGTGATGAATGAGGCAGAAATATATGATGGCAAAAAGAGACCACAATCTGGTTCAACTAAGACGTTGGGGAAAATTTATCTGTCTTGAGATTTGAGTAGGTAATGCCTTTGCTACCTCCCACTCGTGCTGGTATAAGAACTGCTCAGGAGAAATAATGAAAGTGATGCATCATACTAATGAGCACCCAGATCTTAGGGAGATCAGTAACTATCAAGGTTGTTTAAAATGTGGCAAAATAATATGGCAAAATAATGATCTAATGCAAAGTTTACAAACATTCTACCTCAAACAGTAGAAACACTGCAAGTATATTAACTCAGCCCTCTGAGCTTGGTTAGCCCAATGTGGCACTGCATGACCTTAAATTGCACCATCTGAGCTAGCACAGGATAACAGCCAGCTAAATCCCATTTATTAAATAACCCTGTTATCAGATCCAGTTAAAAGTTAATCAATTTTCAGCTCTCTGTATGATACTTCTGTGAAGTTAGTCTTCAGCGAGCAGAACCGGTATTGGTTATCAATTAAATAAAACTGTGGGTAGTTGTCACTTCAAGGAGTAATTACCTTATCCAGGAACAGTACCAGCCTTGTCTCATTAAATATCATATCACAGAGGCACAAACACCTTTGCAAGGTTAACACACAGACAGTTGTTTTGCCAGAGCAGGGATGTATTTCATTTGGCCATGAAGGAGTGAGAATGGAAGATTGTCACATCCTGTTCTCTTCACGGTCTAGCTACATCTTGGGTCCAAGTGTAGCATGGAGCAGTTTTTACTTTCTGACTGTTCCCAAATAAAGCAAGACACAGATTTCCAATTCATGAAGGTTTTATGCCAGAAGAAAAGCAAGGCAGGAAAGGAACTGTTGCTCTCTATAAGCACAGTTAATTGCTCCAGATATTGACCATACTGCAGGGTAAGTGCACCTGAGTTACTCTGAAACTCCTTATGTACTCACAGTGTCCACTGGCTAGGAAGCCAGCAAAGATGAATTGATTTTGTTCTTCATCTAATTGTGACTCGATGAAGCTGCATGTTGAATTATTAGGGTGTTTTCTCAGGCAAGCTACTTTGAAGTTAGGTCAAGAGACATGATAATACTTTGTCATAATCATGAAAATGGAAGTCAGATCAACTCGGTGCAAGGACAAAATGTCTGCATGATGACTTTTGCAGCAATACAGTTTGAGAAGTTTTAGCCTCATTTATTAGTTATTATTAAAGTCCGTTTATCTTCCAAAGAATCATTATTTCTGAGTAAAAACTCAGTTGAAAGTAAAACTGTCTGAATAATGCCAGAACCTGTCATGATTTTTGGGGACTATTACATAAAAAACTACTTAAATACAATGGTGTTTTAGAAAATTTCCTTCTGAAAAGGGACCCTCCCAACAACTGAACCGGAAAGTAAAAAACCCAGTGTCTTTGTGGTTTACACACCATGGACTATTAGGAGTCAAAAGTAACAACCATGGCCATATGTGTACTGTAGTTGCAGTTATGATAAAACCTTCCTCATGCAAGTGTATTCCCTTCCCAGGGCAAAAGTATCAAAGAAGTTTTTTAACTCTTAAAGAAATCTTGCTTTCAGGTACCAAATCAGCGTACTTCAAAAATAAGTTTTCTCATTTAGAAGAATTAGCAAATATGAGCTATTAAGTTTCATGGGGATATCAGGGGAAACTTTTTAAAAGACTGGTGGTTTTATTTTCAAGAGTGACTTTGCTGTTTGACAACCAAGTCACCATTGTCTCTTGGAGAGACTAATGGGGTAGGTCAGCAAAGGATTTAGATGTCGAAATTGAGACAGTGTGAGAATGAGGGTGACCTGCAGAGGGGGAGCCGTCAGTGAGTGAGGGTGTGAGTGCTTTCACTGATTTGAGAGGCTGCAAGGGAGAGTGTCTCAACAGCTTCAGACAGAGAGTGTTTCTTGGATAGCAGAAATCCAGTGGAGGTAGATGCGATCTGAAATTAAGTAAGTTCTAAACTCACCACAGGCAGGTTTAGATTTAATATCAGCAAGAAATTCTTTGCTATGAAGGTGGTCAGACACAGGCTAAGGTTGCTCTGAGAAGATGTGGATGACCCATCCCAGGCCAGGCTGGCTGAGGTTTCGAGCAACATGGTCTAGTGCAAGGTGTCCCATGCTCTTGGAACTAGATGATCTACAAGGTCTCTTCCAACACAAACTATTCTATGCTTCTATAAAGTCCTTCTCTGATGTATTTTATTTTTATTACTGAACTGATAATATAAACCTGCACAAATTGTTTACTAAAGTGAAGTATTTAATTTGCACAATAGGGTTAGGAAGCTTCCCTGGAAATTTAGTTACACATGAAAAACTGCAAAATAAAATAAGTAACACTTGTGTTTTCAACAGATTTGTGATGGAAATGCATCTGACCAGCTTCAAAAACAGTCTTTTCATGCCTGAAAATAATGTGTGAAACCCTTGTCTTTATCCATGTAACAACTTTTCAAAGTCCTCTGATTAATAAGATGCAAAAAGGGCTTTGGGTTAGTCCTGCTAGTAGGTAAATCATTATAATCATTATAATTTATATAGCAGCTAGCTTAGATGGACTGTGTCCAGGTTTTCATATATGGCTACATATCAGTGACCTCATATTTTTAATTTCAGACATAGCTATCAACACTCCTTCTGTTAAAATTTGTTTTTGCAGAGTGGATCCAGCCTTCACTTTGATCACATATCCAGCACTTTGAGGAATTGTCTTTTAACATTAACAGCATGGATGAGTAAAATTCATGCTTGGCTTTACATCCTTCTCTTTTCTGATAGCTCTTGTTTCTTCTAATCCATAAGTGAGGTTTTGGATGAGTTTCAGCAAGGGGCTGAAGCAACAACTGCAGTTAAACAGTCTGTGTAGCTCATGTACAGATACACACAGCTCCACTGTGCTCTTTAATTGCAGCAAAATAAAGCAGGGACTTCTAACCACTGACCCTCTTTGCATAGAGTTCCATGCCAAAATAAAGTAATAATGCCCAGTTTTGCTCTTAATTTATCCTAATGAAAATCAGTGGACTTACACCATGCATAAAGATTCTGATTGCTGTGGTTCTGCAATGTGTGCGATATATTTATCGTCCATTAGAATAAATTAGTAAACTTTATTTATCAAATGTTTCCAGTTGCACCTACAATCTTCTGTGCATCAAAAAAGGAACCTCCAGTTTGTCCCTTCCATCCAAATGTTATCAATATAATTATTAATCACCCAGCAGCAAACCTACCATTTCTCAAATCAGAGTGAATTTTCTCATGTTTAATACTGCTCTATCAATCGAAGTTTTAAATTTTTTTCAGGTTACAAAACCAAACTAGATCTACTTTCTATTTTTATACTTATTACAAAAACAAATAAACAATAAATTTACAATTTATTGTGATATTCAAAATGGAAACCTTACATATAATTTTCACATTAATTTTTTGGATTCTGGGCATACTCTAAAGGGGCTGGGAGGAATGCGTTTCTACTTACAATTTCACTACACAGAAGCAAACTTGCAACTGTTATTCTGACAACACCAAGAAATTACAGTGTGAAGAGCTTTAACTAGTTTTAAAATCAGTTTTAAAATTTGTCTTAATCCACCTCACACAACACACAGTTAAGCTGTAGAAATTCTTGACATGGGCTGTTCTAAATGGTAAAATTAGTTAACTTAGTTTCAAGGGACAAAGTGATAAAATCAAGAAAAAGAAATCTTTAAGAGGCTATTAAATTTAGAGACACAGCCTCTAGCTCACCAAGTTCCTGAAATTCAAATTGCAGGAAACTTAGAGAGTATTCTGGGGAACTTTCACTCTCTGATTGACCTAACCTTGTAATCTTTTACTATGGAGAACCCCTGTTATGGAAACACCACATTATGTGTTTGCTTTGGCTGTGGTTGGAGACAGCATATTTCCCTCCTAATCGTGTGTGGATAAAAGTGCAGCCATGACCTGAGTCTTGACAATGAGAGTGAAGATGCAAGACTTGAAATCCAATTCAGTAAAATGAATGCTGTGACTCCCTTCTCAGCTGGCCATGGCACCTCCCTCACCCTTCCTTCTCCCCAGTCCAACTCCCCTCCTCAAAACCTTCCTCCTCCTCACTCCATCTCCCCTCCCCAAAGCCTTTGGGGCCTCCCTGGGTGAGTGGAAGTATTTGCAAACAGCATCATCACACGCTGATTGAATCCAACTTCTATAACAGCATTTCAACCTCTAACTCCTTCTAAACGCCTTTTGTTTTGAAACAACTTGTCCATATTCGATCTCTTAAGTGAACTTCAGAACGACCCATCAGCAATTTCCAGTAGAGGTGGAAGTGGAAAAGTGAGTGGATTATCAGCAGCACTCAGGTAGCACCTCCTGTGTGTCTGGGCTTAATGCACAATGAAGTTTGGGTACAGCTTCAGGGTTCTTGACCTCAGAGCTCAGGTTCACTTGCTCAAAGACATGCCAGTGTAAATACAGTTGGGTTTGTTTGAACAACAAATCACCTGCTACATCAGCCTCCATTTAGAGCAGCCTCAGAAGGGATTCCAAAGACAACTGGAAGTAACTTTAGGATGTTTTTACTCCAAGCACACTGGGTCAGTCCCACCTGATCTGGTGGGCTCAGGTTCCTGGTGGCTGCTCTCAGCTGACATGGCCCAACTGCAGCATGTCCAGCTACATCTCCTCCCACCTCCTGCAGCAAATGTCAGTAAGGGGGAGGTGACATGCACACAAAATAGAACTGAGAAAGTGAAAATACTGTTCCAAAAGTAACAAAAACCAAGCAGTATTTTGTTCAGTGAAATTAACTTGGAGGCGAGGGGGGAAAAGCTGGTGTGGCTGCCTGCCATGCTAAAAATTCATCTGTTTCCAGAGATTTTATTCTTTTCCTCATTCTTTGAACTAGCAGAAAGGAGATCTAGTCCACACTACTGATCCTAGGTGTCTCATCAATCTAAATAAAGGGTAGTTCTTCTTGCATCAACACAATAGCATCATTATCCTCAGTGTTAGCATCAGGAAAGAAAAAGTAGTGGAAGTTTTTATTTCTGAAGCTCCAGTGGAATATAAATGA
This sequence comes from Acanthiza pusilla, assembly GCA_036630365.1. Lineage (NCBI taxonomy): Eukaryota > Metazoa > Chordata > Aves > Passeriformes > Acanthizidae > Acanthiza > Acanthiza pusilla. Next base: position 44,684,589 of record JAXCHO010000079.1, read on the forward strand.
GAACCATTATATCATTTTTGCTCAAGCCTCAAAAACTGCACTTTTCTTACCAAGACAGAAATCAGAGATCACATTCATATTATTTCCTTTGTGCCCCTGTCAGAACAGAAGCCTTTAGAGAATGATCTGTAGACTGAAGGTATCAGTGAAATGGTCCAGGCACACTGAAATGGAAAGCAGGGTTTGCCTTCTTATCTTTCTAATGTAAAAGGAGAATTACCAAAATGTAACAATTTTTGCAAAATGCACTGCAAGTTTTAACTTAGTTTATTTTTTTCCCCACTCCACCTTTCTTTGCACTTTGTGTGCTTTGAATCAGGACCATATTTCACCTGGATTAAGGAAACATTGTCCATTGGCACCGAATTGCCACACCTGCACAATGTGAGTTTAATGAATTTCTTACACACATTATGTAGCCTCAGTGTAAGTTCAGTTCATGTAAAGGGCACATTAAAAATTGGAATGTTGTGGGGGAAAAGGCAGGGCACTTTCCAGTTCCCCTTCCAGACCCAATGATATTATTCATTCTCGGCAGCTCCACTGGTTACTCTACTAATTTCCCTCCAAAAGAACGCTCCTTTGGGTGCAATATTCAAGTGTATGTGTATGTCAACTGCCACACAGGCTTCCAAATGCCCACATTGATCCAAGATACCATGAGTCACTGTTGACAGATGAGGAACACTCACACAAAATCCCCGCTGAAAGTTAAAGGAGAACTCACATTTTTTCCTTGATGCTCATACACTAACACATTGTGGTTAATGGTACACTCCAGAGATTTGGGAGGGAAAAAAAAATTAAAAATTGAAGTTACAATTCACCTAAAATTGAACAGGACACTGATTCAGTGTTTCCAAATTAAAGCAGCACTGGGTGGTTCCAAATAAGTTCTAAAGACAGATTTCAGCTGACTAGAAACTGATAGAACTATTGCTCTATTGCCTTTAGTATACCCAAATTAATTTACAGCAGATGTGGATATAACTTAAACACTTTAAGAGAAATGTACTAAGCATGTCTGAAAAATTCCATATTGTCTAGCGAGATTTTGATTAAATTTGGAATAAACTAAAGTCACAATGAAATCCCTAAATATTTATAATGTTTGAAGACTAAGTAATACCCAAGAAAGACATTATAAAGCAGCATCATGACACTCTGTTGCAGACCACATTCATATTTCTAAGATACCTGGGAAAATGACTCCTAGTCCTGATGATGAAGAGGTTTCCTACTGATGAATACATATTGGAAAACCTTCAGGAATGGATATCTCACAGTCTTGAAAACAGTGCATTACCAATCAGTGTACAACAAATACACTACTTTTTACAAAGTTTTCAAAACTTACTTCAACCATTTGTTTCCTGTAATGTCAAATAAATATTCAAAATAAAGTCTTCTGTTTTATTTTTTCCATAAACAAACGTAATTCCAGTAGCAGCTGACATGGCTTTGAGTATAATGGCAAACACTTGGGTTTATTTCTAGCTAGTCTAATTATGAAAGGCATCAGGGTAGATGTGTTTTCTTTCTGTAGCCAGTTATACTAATTTGACCTTCTGGGGAAACAATTTCAAAATGTCAACATTTGCATGCCTGAATCCTGCTATGAACTAAAAGGATTCGTGTGCAGAGGTCCTGCCTCAAGCTGTGACACACTACTTACCTCCTCAGAGGGAGTTAACACATTAATTTGAACAAATGAAATTAGAACAGCCAACTCTCCACGGTGGGCAGAGGAAACATGCCCTGGCCATAGTGGCTGACTGCAGTTTAAGCGGAGTATTGCTTAATTAAACTATTGTATGACAGCTGCATAGGGAGTGCATAAACACCCCACAAAGGAGGTCTTCAAGCTTGGAGGTGTAAGAGAATGCAGTACTGAGCTCCTTTAAAGGAAAGTTACTGTTGCCCCTTTTAGAAGTAAAACTTTGAGATTTAAGAGAATAATTTACACGTTTGCTGGTTTCTGCAGATGTATATTCCAGAAAGCACTCCTGAGATTCAGATGCTAACAAGTCTGAACAGGAATCTGGTAGAAAGGTCTGCAAGCTGGGGAAGCTCGCATCTGCTCCACTGCTTAGTTCAACCAGTTTGTGACCCTTGAGGTCTAATCCAAAGCCAAGCAAAGGCAGTGGGATTTTACTGATTGTGCTGAAAACTGAATCAAGCCAATGGATTAAGGGTATGATTCCTACAGGACCTATGTTTTCAGGAACTTCCTCCAAAACATTTACCCTTATAACCTCAGAAACATTTTTTTTAAAGTATGTACTTTAAGCTAAAACACAGGGTCCCAGTGGATGTCACTAGGTAACACTCTTATGCACAGTGCTCCAAATACATTCCTTATTTTGTGATTAAATGTTCAAGCTGACATGCTTTACAATGATCTCTGTAGGGAAAATATAAGCAGAGGGAGTTTTCTATTTTGCCTTAGTCTAACTTATCTGAGTGGAGAGTTGTTTTAGAAAGTGAGATTTGGTGTTGGTTCGTGCATGTCCTATGCATGTCCCACTGCCTCCCACTCTATTTGAGAATTCCATTTCAGAATAATACTAAAATAACAAATGGGGTGCACTACACCTAACCTGGATACCTGATCTGGGCCCAAGTTTTAGTTATGTCACAAAGCAGTTTGCCTAAAATAAGTGTTAATGTAGGTCAGTGGAAGTCGCAATGGAAGGTGCCCCTAAGGATCTTCATAAAGAGATCAAGTCTGCCTATATTTAAGAACATAAATTAATCAAATACGATTTTATTCTGCAAAAGAGACCTCAGCATTAAGCTGGAATGCAGTATTTTAACTGTAGGTATTCATTAATTATCATGACAGACTATAATGCACGTTTTTTGTATGTTATCCTTATTTTGTTCAATGTGAAGAATGGGTGAAATATCAAATTTACCCTTCTTTTTTAGCTTTTCAGCATTTGTTCCAATGACTACATACCCTGCAAATGCTGGCCTGGAAGAGGGAATTATTAAATTGCTTTTCACCTATACTAAGGCAAAAAACTGTGTCAGAAACATGATTCAGTGGAAAAGAAGCTGTTACAATTCCTAATTTATGTAGGCACAAGAAGAAAGAAAACAAAAGTACCCTAAACTGTTAGACATTTGATCTGACTTATCAAGCCCTGATCTTTGAGAATAGTAGGGATCTGTCTGTCCCCTGCCTCACTCATCACACAGACTAGAATCTGCAATAAAAGAAGGGTGGTACACAGAGATCTCACCTCGCTGCTTTACCCAGCCCCATTCTATTCATCAAGAGGTGCACAAGTGCCTTAGAAATAACAGGAAAAAAAAGTGTAATTAAAGGTTGCATGGTACTTCTACATATGAAATGGGCTGCTGAATTCTCCAGTTGTCTGAGGAGAGAAAGGCTTCCTCTCTGGAATTCAGACTCATTAGTAGTCCAGGCTCTACGTCACAGATTCATATCTAGAAGTGAATGTGTTGGCCAAAAAATTTTAAATAGAAAGAAGCAAGGCACTCACCATGCAAACTTTCAGTCCAAAGTGTTACACATTTTGAGAAACTAAAATCATCAATTTATCATAGGAAATACCAGGCACAGTTAATAAGCATTCAAATAATAAGGCATTTACTATGAGGAAATGTATGACTTCTACTCTTAAAAATTACTTAATACACCTTTCTACTGAATTCAACAGAATTTAAATCTGGATTTAGATTATGCACACTAAAATGCTTCTGCAAGTCAGGAATATAGACTGTTTGATAATTAGGTGAACACACTCCACAATTTACTGTAGAGCAAAAGCAGAGTGAAATGGACAACCTGTAGTTTCCTCACATCGGAAACCTCCATATATGCATGCACATCCTAATTCCTGTATAATCCTGAGTGGTTTACCTCTTAAAATAAACAGACTCTACCTTATGTCCTTACTGGATTACTGTGAGTAGGATGTTTACATAAAGGATATAGCTAAGTATTCACTGAGCATAACAAGACTACGATTCATTCCCATGCATTACAGCCCATTATAATTTGGTGGCTATATTTAAATAAACCAACATTTAACTATGCTGGCAATTACTATCTGAAGTTAATACTCTAATTCTGTCCAATCCTTCCACTCCAGAGTCTGATTCATTGAAATGTTTATCTGCACTACCACTACCCATTAAGTGTAAATAGGAAGATGAGAATTTTGTGTGAGAGAAAGAAAGCATAATTCATAGTCCAGGTGTATTAGATGCCAGTTTAGTAAACATTCGTATTTTCACAGTTAATAACACTAATTAAACTGTGCATTACCTTAATGCAAAGATCTAACCACAATCTAATAAACAATAGGACCCATTGCAGAAGGGTTTTAAAACGGAAATAAATGTTTTAAGCCTTCTTTGTACTATCCTAATTTTGGGATATCTCCACGACGTGAAGCAAAAAATCCTGAAGCTGTGCTGACCTAAACCACAGTGAACCGCAAAAACCAAGTGCCATTTCAGGCTGACACAGCACCTCAAGATTGGAACCTACTGAGCCTCAGTGAGTAATGTCTGTGGAAAAAAAGAGATGGCTAAGAGGTGATCTAAGTGTTGTCTGTGATTACCTGTTGGGCACAGTGAAAGAACATGAGGTAATATGCACAAGTTGAGTCAGGGAAATACTGAACGGGATATAAGGAAAAAACTCTTAACTGGAACAATAACTAGAGAATTTACAGAGTCTTCACCCTTGGATACTGTCAAAACTTGACACAATCAGGCACAAAATCCCCAGTCTAATTCTGAATATAGTCTTGCTTTGAGCAGGACGTTGAATTAGAACATTCCAATCGTATTTTTTCCCTATGCATTAAATATATTAATTTAGCTGTGATAAATTAGGAGCTAACAACCAACAAAAACCCCCAAAACCAGGACATTATTGGCAAGTTCCTCCTCTTATTAGAACGCACAAAAAATTCTCCAAAACTTATTAATCTCTCTTAAAGCTGATTTTTCTTGAGGTATTCCTGAGGGTAAGAATTCCCTTACTGCAAATAAGGATGCATAGCTTTCCCTAACAGACAAAGGCCTGAAATGTAAAATGTGTTGTAGTTTATGCACGTTAGGTATGTCAAATACAGGAATTCAGATGCAATTTTGGCCAGATTCTCAAATAGCATAATATATGGCAATATAGCTATGTAGATATTATCTACTAATCATGTTTTCATTTGTTGCGCCCTCATATATTCACAACATAATCTCTTCTTAAGTAACATCATTTATAAATCATGAAAACATGAACAGGTAATAGTTCCTCTGGATTGATACTGTCTACAAAATAGTCCTTTATGTATTACTGCTGTTTGCATTTATTACATTACCACATTAAAGGTCCCTGTGAAAAATTTTCATGAGACAATGTGGTAAATAGCAAATAAAAGGGGCACAGGTAAGCATCACCTTAATGGTGATTAAGTAACAATCTCATCACGTTGAAAAAATTTGTGTCCTTTTGACTTCAGCATTCCCCAAATCTCACTCCAGCTGCTGGACAGCATGTGCACCATGGCCATAAAGAGCACAATGAGACTTAACAAACATGGTTTCACAGTCTATTTTGCAGAAGAATAGTCTGGAAGAAACAGTGGAGGTAGTTACAGAGTTCAGAGTGTAATTTGTTGTGGCTATTTAAAAAACAAGGGAATGTTGATATAGAAAGACAAAAGAAATGCAGTGTTAAGAGTAACTCCTTTTCCTTTTATGGCCTGTTACTGCATGGCTGAACATTGCCTCTGACTTTGTATTTTCAGAACACACTGAATTTTAGAAAACTCTTTTGTTCCATTTGCAGCCCACATGCTGACACAGCATCTCATCTCTTATTGTTCTGACTTAACTATCACCTGATATATTTGATGTGCTAAAAGATAAGAAGCACAAAGCTCCCAGTTACCTTAGAGATACCAAAAGAAGAATCACTTAGCAAAAGAACAGCTGGGAAGAGACTGTTCCTTGGCAGGTTCACTCTGGGGTGTGTGTTGGACCCACAAATGTCAGTTCAGAGCCCGTAAGTCAGGAGGCTTTGTTGGGGCTCTGCTGTGCACGGAATGATCTCACCCTCTCCTGACTCCCACACACAGAGGTACAGAGGGAAGAGCAGGCTCAACCAGTCTTAAATTCCTTTGACAGTTCAGACTCCAGATAGATTCTGCAGCAGTGGAAGCAGGGCTCATAGCAACAGTTGGAGAGATGTGTTTTGAAGGAACAGATTTATTCAAGGTTAGTAAATGTTTCTACTGTTGTTTTCCATGGATGGTAGTTCTGGTGATGAGTAAAACCTCACAAGGGAAATTTGGCTCCTAAGAAAATTTTTGAAAGCTTGTAGGATCTGATAAGGCACAGTAGTAGGCAGAAAGGACTGGTTCCCATATAGTTCCCCTGAAAATTTCTGAGCCAGTGGCTTCTCAAAATCTGAGCCCTCACAGGTCCAACCTTGTCTAGAATAGACATAATCAAGCTGTACTTCATCAATATTGAATCAACTTAATTTGTATCAACAACCTGAAGAAGCTCTCAAGAAGTCTTGTTCTTTCAAACTAATTTAAAAATTAAATACAATTTTGCTTTTTGATTTCCCTGTGGGGAAGTAAGTTCCATGGTCGTGAAAAAAATGTGAAGTAGACGACCTGATAAAAATCAAAACCTCTGACTTTTTGTGGGGAAACAGAATAGGGCATGGGGTAACATCATCATTAGGATCACAGCAGAAACCAGGAATGTCTATACCTCTTCAAGCGATCATTTTACCTACTAAAAAGGAAATTTCAATGAGTGCATGGTATAAAAAAGCAAATTGCTACAGAGTAAAATCACTTTTACCAAAAAAATATTGTACTGTGGTTCCAGGCAAGACAAGCATTCTTAGCTGGGTTCCTGAACAAAGGATATCAAATGAAGGCAGGAGGAAATAGAGCCTGACTCCATGCGATGTGTGCCAAATGTGGTCTCATAATGCCAAGAAATCTTGGAAAGCTTTGAGTATGCAGTATTTTTAGAGCTCTAATAAGGCACACCTGAGCTCCTCTTTACCACATTTAAAGACATGTGCCACAGAAGCAAGATTTTGCTGTGCATTTTTGCCTATTCCAGTAACCTGTAATTAAAAAGCATTCATGTGGAGGAGAGCAGAGCACTCAGTTTGCCTGTTCAGATTCCTCTGAATTACTCCTACATATTGTTCTAAAGGGCATAACGTATAGAATGTTCTCAAATTATTCTTCAGCCATTTGGCTAAGAAGAGTAGATGACACTGCTATGTCTGCCTTGTTGAAATCAAATATTCTCATATCTCCTACAGATGTTCTTCCTCAATTTCTTGACTTACTGGAGTGTATGTCTACACCAGCTGTCTTCCTTCAGCATCTCCAGAACTCTGAGCCAGAATGAGAAACAAACCTGTCTCTACTATTAATAAGATTTATTTTCATCTTACCTAACTAAGCACTGCAATAAAAGAGAAAACTGTAAGAATTTAGCTCCTCCACACCAGACAAACTAGCTAAAATAACTTTACTGTCCACCCTGGTATGCAGGTTTGGTATCAAAAGTTACACTGTACACAGAGAATTCACAATGAGCTATGACAGCATGAAGGAACCGAGGGCCTGTTGCTTTCACTCCATCCAAGTTGTGCTCAGGAAGACATGATGTTACCCAGAAGCCAGATGCAGTCCCAACAGTGCCAGAATAATCAGATCTCAGACATACACTATATGTGATCCAGAGATGGAATACAGGTAGCCAGGCATTTGGAACAGTCATGTGCCAAACAACTCTAGTAGCACAATACTTGGGAAAAAAACATGGAATCAAAATACACACTGTGTGGTATCAAAACAAAAGAGGACTAGGAAAATGTTCAAATACCTCAAATTTTACAGGAATCCAGTTACATTTTTATTAAAAATAATAATAATATAGAATTATATTAAAATTAAATGCTGTCTGCTTTTAAGTCAAGGAATTTAGTTTGTATGTCATCCAGGAGTCAGTGTATCAGTAGAGAAGATGTATAATTACTCTTTCCCAGCCAGAAATTGGGCTGGCACTTTCTGTACTAGCTGATCTCCTGTAATCCTCACAATTACTTTCTGCTAGAGTATATTGCAGTACTGATCCCTAAATACACACACTGGTTGTCTACTATTGGCAACATCTTATTGCTGACTTGAACTCCTGAATGGGAAGCTGTAGACAAGACTGACACAGACTCTCCCTGAAGTGCCCAGTGACAAGACAAGAGCCAACACAGCAAATTTGGGTTAGAAACCAGATCAACCGTCTTCAGAGTGAAGATGGTCAACCACTAGCACAGAGGTCTAGAGAGGCAAAAGAATTTCCAACTTGAAGATACTCAGAATTTGCCTGGAGAGAGCCCTGAACAACCTTAGTCAGCCCTGCTTGAGGGAGGGGCTGGATATTAAACCCAATGACTTTCAGAAACCCCTTCCAACCTAAATTACTGTGATTCAGTCATAACTGACACCCCCTGCCCACTGCCACCATCAATAAGGGAAAAGCAAACACTTATATTATCTTTTTAACAGCTACTGTTGTTTTCACGCAGGGATTCATTTACTTTTTGTTAATATATATATATATACCACCACTTCTACAGCAGTCTACACAGTAAACTTCCTTCCTCAAGTAGAAAGGAACAAGCACAATGATGAATTAGGGTTTTCTGTCAGGGCGCAACAGGCACCTAAAGCAGAATCAATGGGGTAGAAAAACAAGCAAAAATACCCAAGATAATGGCAGTGTATGTGTGCTGTGTGTTATGCAGCTGAGAGTAGAAACTCTCAAGACTGTTCAAGTCCCCTAAAATTGAGATATTGTAGTTCAGGGAAAACTATTGCAACTAGTCAGAATTAGAAACTGAAATAAAACTAAAACAAAATCTTTCCCCATTTTTCTGTCAGTGAAAATGCCTGTACTTTTTGCTGCTGCTGCTGTTGTTGAAATAAAGATATCTCAGGAGCACAAGAACACTGTGGGGGTGGATACAGAGAAAGTGGCAACCACAGACACAACTTCAAGCAAGCAGGTTCAAACTTTAATGACCTGTGTAGGAAGATAAATGAGACTTCAAGAGAAAACAGCACTGTTGGCATGAGGATGTTGTTAGGTGCAGCAGGCAAGCACTCTCAGTGCTGATAAATTGGTAGCTGACAAAGAGCTACATCTCATAATGATGGCTGTGTAAAGCCATGATATATTTTTCCTACTAGTTCTTTGTCTTTCATCACATGTGTTTGATGAATCCTAAATTAATATTGTGCTCTGTTTGAAATCAGAGAGGAAAAACAACAGGCACTTATCAATCACATTACTTTATCTCTCAATTATGCTTAATTTAATAATTGTATTATTTTCACTTCTGTTATAACTTTAAGGGCTTCTATTGCAAACACTATTTTTTCAGGTGGTTTAGGTTACCAATAATTTTCAGTAAGAGTACTTTTCCATCTTTTTCTTTTCTTTTTTTTTTTTTCCTGAAAGCTCTTCTCTATATCATTATTTTGTCTAATCATCAGCCTTCCTGGAAATATTAATCATTATGTCTACTAGACTTTCAGAATAACCTGCGTCAAGTTTCTTTAAATTGCTTCTCTGTTTATTTTAGCCACAGTCTGAATAAAATTATTTGAATAAACAGGTCTGAAGCATATCCTGAATTGTGCAGTTGGGATATGAACCCGAAATCCAACATAATTCCTGGCATTATAGTAACAGTATTTAGTAGAAGAAAGAATTGTATTAAATTATAAGTGCCTGTGGAAAGGAATTCTGTGCAGCTAGCTCTATTTTCCCTAGTAAAACATATTTTATTATCCTTTATTTCTTATACAAAAGAGCATGAGCCTTATCTTGGAAGAACTATGAGAGTTTTACCATGGCATTTTTTGGCTGATCATATACTCCATCATTTACATATCATTCAGAACTAGTTAGCTGAAAGTACTGACTTCAAGATACCATGATGTGAAATTTAATGGCATCATGTTATGTGAAAGAAGCCACAAGATCAAGATTATTGAACAGCTGGTATTTAATCTCCAACCCACCCTAAATATTATAGTGCTTTGTGGGACATGGAATTTGAATGGTTAAAGGACCTAGGTCCAACAGATTCCAGTTTAGACCAGAGCAGTGACCACAGTTTGGAAGCCCCAGAGTGAAGCTTCTAAACTCATTTTCCATCATTTCTTTGCAATATGTGGCATGAAACCCTTTATGGAAGCCTATCACAGACAGATGGACATCGCCTTGATGTGGTCCTCACCACTGCTCTACTTCCAACCTCTAAGAAAGTTTCTGTGTTACAGATTTTAGTTTTCATTTGGTCCTGTATTGAGCAAAGCGGCCTGATCTGAAACTTTGTGTTCTGAAGACTCGCACATCTCTCTATCTCCGCAGGAACAGAAGGTGTTAATGAGAGCACAGTTGTTGTTCTAGGAGCTCACAAAACTTCCATAATTATTTTGGCGGCTCAGGGAACACACAAGGACATTTTGAGACACTGATGGATTAATATGTCTTGGCATGGAGAGTGCTTTGACTACTGGTCTGTGTTTGTGCAAGCAGCTCAGCCTGCTCTGCGCAAGGGATGGGCTGGACAGAGCTGTGGCAAGGACAGTCACACTTATTAAGCTTCAGCAATTGCCTATAATTAAAAACCAACTGGCCTGGTATTTGTCTCGTAAAGTAACAGCTACAGAAAAACGGCTGGCACTAATAGCTCACACAGTATTTACTGTTTCACATTTTGCAGGTTTAGAAAACAAAAGGCTTGGTTAGCTAAACAAAACCAGTGTAAGAAATAGGCCAATATATTCTGAATAACAACAGCATTAAACCAGTTTAGTTGAAATACAGAATAGTTTTGCTTTGCTCATTGAGTGCTATTGAATTTTTGGCATGGAAGAATAAAAAAAAAAAAAAGAGCAGATGGTGAAAGAAATAAATTAAGCTTCTGGTGATGGAATACAATATCACACTGAATTATAAAGCATGATGAACAGAAATCCCGTTAAATAGGCTCTTACACTCAGTGTAAGAGGTTCATATTGTTGAGGTTCATATCTGATTATTTTGGTTTATACTCTGTTTTTTTAGAGTTCTTATTTTCAATACAGATCTCAACATGAATTCAAAACAGAAATCCAAGGCAGTGTAAAAGAGATGCAAAGGTACCCTTTTCACAGTCTTCACCCACAAGAGTAATGTTCTAAAATGTACAGTATTGTAAAATCAATCAAACAAAAACTTTATACTTCTCTTTTTTAAGAGTCCTTACTGCTTACCATAGATTTGAAGGTCTATGTGTGTCTACGGCCAAAGACTTAACTACATTTTCCAATTCTTCCAGTTTTAATAAAAAATGTTCTCCTTTTTCTCAGGATCTTGCTTTGTTTATATCTTTAGGCTTTGGGAACAATAAACTGCTACTGTAAAAAAGCAATACATTTAAGAAAAAAGTGTAAGATGTGTTCATGTGCATGAGCAGCCAAGAACTGCTGTGCAAGGTACCCCTATTTTCAGAAGTAAAATTACAATGCCAAATTTTGTCCTGGGAAAGAGATATGTTGCTATACAGGAATTCACAGTTTAATTCTTCAGTAGTAATCTTTCTATTTTTTAATGTGATCTGATCAACATTTGGGTCACAGCCACGGTATCAATTGTAGTAGAGAGGTTTAATTTTCAGATATCGAAAATTGTTTGGCTTCACAATGTTCTCCTCTTTCTTTAACTTAGTGTTCCCCCAAACCACTATGTGGTAAACAGTCTAACATCAGAGTTTAGGTTTTTATTTAGGTATATAATCCTAGGTGTGAAAAGCTAAGCAATAGAAAGAGTGAAAAATTTTTGACAAAGTGCAGCTGTAGTAAGAGATCATACAAAATATTTTCTAAACAATGAAAAAATTGTGTATGAAAATTGATGTTGAGTTTAGGTATAAGTCGGGGGAAAAGAAATGCAAAACAAATGAATAGTGAATGGTTAAGGAAAATGTAGGGACTTGTAGTTAAAAATTTGAGAGGTTTCGTTTGTGATGGCGTGAAAAAAATTTTTTGAGCAAGAAAATTGAGGCTTTAGGTAGCAATTCCTAGTAAGTGGAAATGTAAAAACTATGTCCGGCAAGCATGTCATTATATGTTTACCTGAGAGGGTAATAGCACCGACTTCATGAATGCTATAAAAAGTGCATCAGTGTCAAGTATGAGACGTACCTGTCCGCAAACCATGACACTTAGGGGGCACATGAGAGTGACTAAACCGTACGACGGCCATGTGATGGACACGTCAAGAGGAAGGGATTACCTGCTCCGCACTGGAAGGGTTTATTGAAGAGACCCCAAAAAGAAAAAAAGAGGAAAAACGGCCAGTGACGCGATTAAGAGGGTAAGGAGGAGTTATGCAGGCCAACCACTTGTATCTGTGAAGAGCAAGTTCGAGGGAATGAACCAAGTTATGGCCCTGAAAAAGGAACCAGTGGAGAGCAGCTGCCTCAAGAGAATTTTAATCAAATTAGTGGAGACAAATCCTCCGTACCATCTATCATTATCATTTATTATTAAAAATATCAATACTTTTCACCCTTCAGCCTCCAGACATGGGGTCTGGACAAAGACGATCTGGTAGCACTAGTTCCATTTAACATTTGAAACATAAAGTTTAATTTGGTTTTGAAGGTACAAATAATGGTTTGGGACTTGGCTCTTTTCCCTGAAAACTAGTCTGAAACCTTGCGCTCCACTTTGGAAAGCCTGCTGGTTTAATCTCTATGTAAAACTCATATTGTCAAGCCCATACACTCCTTTTGCACTTGCTTTTGATAGAAACATGGGAATCCAGTGTCTGGATTCACTTTATTACGGATTTTTTAAGTATAGGGCCATATTCCTAAGGCTTACACTATCCATTTTTACTTTTTAAAAATGGTTTTATTTCAAGACCTATTTAGAGAAACTATATTCACATCCATAGGAATATTTTAGGACTGCATGTCTTCTCACAGATTGCTGGCTCCCTATTCTGCTTCTTTCTGCATTTCCTCATCTCATGCCCCACAGGGAAGGGGTGATCACTGTCAGTCAATATGTATTGCTAGCCCTGACCATGAGTCAACACCCACTTCATCAGACACCACCAATACATACAGGATAACTAGAATAATTTCCAAAACTCTGAGCCTACTATGCCTGCTCACAGACAGAATACTTTCTTCATAGCAGAGCCCTGCCGTAGAGAGAGTTCCTCATTCTTGAGCATTTTGCATGTCAAAAATATCCTGACAACTGCATGAGCCATCTTGGTAACCTCATGGCTGATCTTTGAGTGCATTTTGCATGTCAAAAACATCCTGACAACGGCGTGAGCCATCTTGGTGACCTCATGGCTGATCTTTGAGTGCATTGTGCAGCTGCACCCAATGTAGCTGGCATAAAGCCACACATTTCCTGGGACTTTTGTGATCACAGAAAATATTGTAACATGCCTATATACATTTCCTACTGAGCATGACAGACTAACATCTAAGATAATTTTCTACCCCTCAAGCAAAAAAATATGATGTTCACTGCATATGCAGGATCTTAACAGTGGCTTGAGTGGATCCTGAATCGAACTGCTTTCCCAGACCACGGTAGTATGCAGGTTTCTTCTGGCAGCCCTCTCTTGAATCCTTGTGACTTTCATACCCACCTTACTTGTCCAACAAAAAAAACAAAGTCACAAATCTGTAACAGAAAGACATGCTAGGCAGCTCTTCTAATAAAAGTAGAATGATTAAAGACAGGACACGTGGGTTATGCAGTGCAAACACTTTTAACTTCAGTACATGCCTGGTGCCACTGTCTCCTGATTGACCAAATATGACCTTGACCCAAACCCACAATGGGAACAGAAATTCCCCACATTCTACGAAAAAATGTGCCGAATTCATTTGGGGCAGCTACAGCAGGAGAAACGAATACCTGCTGGTACGACATAATTACAGCTCAAGAGTAGGTGACCTCTGTAATGAACAATTAAGAAACCTCTGTACTGAGTAAACTTGGTAAAACCTTCAGTTCTTGAGTTAAAAAGCATCCCATATCTGAGTTCTCTGACAATTACATATCAAAATGTGTTAGACTGTAAGGATACTGTCTGTGCATCATCCTTGGAAAATGCTAGAGAACATTAACACCTTGCCAGATCTCTCTGATGAAGGCAGTGAGATTGTATCACCTGAAAGTCTCTCAGGTAAATAATTAAGATGACAAGACAGAAAATTCTTACTTGAGATGCAAATAGAATCTCATGGCAAGAGAACTTAGCAGCCCTCTGATCCAGTGGAGTGCAAAATATCAGAAAACTGGTATGGCCTACTTCTTCAGGTCAGTGAAACCACTACAGTAAGTAAAAGAAACTACTAGAGAAGAAAAAAGTTTAGGTCATATGTTTCAAAGTCTGAAAAGTTAGACTTGGATTTCTGGCAAAAGGCTCAAGATGCTTTCTTTCTTTTATTCTTTTTTTTTGTTTCTATCTCCCTCTAGTATCCAGGAGACATTGCAATATAATGTACTTGCAATATTTTTATCTTACTTTATAATATATGTATCAGAATATACACATGCTTATATACACTAGAAGTTACAGAGACTACTGGGACATCTGATTTAAAGTGATCTATGAACTATGGACATGATTTAAAAAATGTATAGCGTGGGGCAGAGATGAAAAGAACACATAACTTTTAAAGGATGAATGAACAATATTATTTTGATATGGTTTGTCTTTCAAAAGACAGTAGCTTCAAAGGTGTTAAACATCCAACACTTCTGCTGACAAGCTACCTTTGAAAAATGGAGGTTCAGAGCTGCTTTAGAAATATCAAAGGGTATAGATAAAACTGAATATAATTTGAAATCAGTCAATCAAAGAATCCAAAAATTCATTATCACTTTGTCCTGCCTTTGTTTAGAAGAATGGCAAAGAGAGCTGCAGAGGTAAGATGGCAGAGACAAACCTGAGCAGTAATTGGCAGAGTCAGAGATGCACAGCTGTAAAGGAATATGGTTACTTTACACCTTCTTCTGTAACATGGATTGGATCATAATGGTAAGGAGACCACAAAAAAAGGGAGGAAAAGTTGGTACAGACCTATTCTGGAACAGAACTGTGCAAGATGCAGCTCCCATTCCCATCAGAAATGCCCTTGTAATTTCTTGCTAGGCTTGAAATGGTTCAGAGTAAATGCTTCGATGCCTCCTTTTGCCTAGAGCCCAGTCATTTTTGGTTTGGAAGAGTTCAATACACTGATACTCGTTTATGATTACAGAGGAAAATTTAAAGACATGATTTGATGAAAATAAAGACAGAAATTTTCAGTGTTTATTTTCCATCTTTGTATCTCAGCTGCTTTTTCTCAGCTTTCAATCTCTGTAGCATCTGCTAATGTTCCTTATTTTTACTTCTCAGAATTAAAACAGATTGATTGATTTTTTTGGGGGGGTTTTTTTGGGGTTTTGTTTTGTTCTGTTTTTGTTTTTGTTTTTGTTTGTTTTGGTTGAGTTCGGTTTGGCTCTTTTAATTTTTGCCCATTCAAGACTTAAGTAACTCAGGACAGATGTGGTTGTGTCCTCTTACCATGTCTCCCAAGGAGTCACAGTATGACCTTGGGTTGACCATTTATTCAAGAGTCTTAATTCCCAGCCTACCTTAGGGCTCACTTATTAAATGGACTGTCAGGTTTTCCACACATAAACACTGTTTTGCACTGTACAGTGGCATCCAGCATTCATGGGGAGATTTAATTTCTCCCAACATTCAAATAATAGCACCGAAGTATGTAAATGAGTGGAAAACTGACCAAAGCAAAATTAATATAATCTCTAAAAGGTATAACAGACACTCAGAGCATTGTCTTCCCTAAAGTCGATAAATTTTCTCCTCATACTAATCTACTTCTGCTTATAATATTATCTGTTTTGTGCTAAAGAGGTCTCCAAACTATTGCCTTGGCAACCAATAAACATTAATCCATGTGAGATTTTCCTCTTGAAATACTTTCTATATTCGAAACATTATGTAGGAGGTAAATTGCACTGGAACTGGAAAAGATGTGCTGATGATTTGATTCACATTTTTTTTCTGGATTTTGCTACAAAATACAGTCCTGGATATTTCTCGTGTGAGAACAAATTCAGCAGGAGTCCAATGGAAAAGGCTCCACTGGCCATGATCTGCCCCAGCAGACTTGCAGCATCCTGAGCAGGCTAACGAAAGACACAACGCAGTTCACTCCAGGCCTGGGGCAGTTTGTGTAACACTAGGTCCTACACTGCTTTATGTTACCATTCTTAATTTTCAGCTGTCACACACACGTAATAGCTCAGTTTCAGGGGACCAAACTGCATTTAGCTGGCAAGGGAATGTGCAAAAATTGGCACTTGCATCAGTCCTGTATGTTAAAGCACTTTCCAGCTTGCAGAGCTGTTGATGTATCGCCTAAAAGATGCTGTCAGAAAGCCCAGCCAAGCAAATAGTGTCACACCTTGGGCTGTCCCCACAGGTAAGGCGAGTTCTTGGGGTTGAGCTCACAAAAAGGAGTGTTGGAACATCAGCTATAACTAAAGACTGTGGCCTGTTCTGTAAGGCACCGAAACCAATAAGAAAACTACTGAATTTAACAGGATTCAGATTGCACCTCCAAAGAACAATACCAAGGACTTTAATCCCATCCAGAACCTCAAATGGATCAAGGCAGAGGCACAACCAGTTTAAAGGACTGATCAAAGCCCATTGATGCTTTTCCAAAAGCTTGGAACAAGTGTCACAGAAGGGAGGGCAGTAATCCAGCCAGGAGGTGACAGAGGTTTGGGATGCCTGTGATGAGGCCACATCCTAATGCTCTTGCACAATGCACACTCGAAAGTCGAGTTGCATGGAGAATATTTTATTCATAAGTGCAAACACTTTGTAGCATTTGTCAATGTGAAACAACACATTGCTCGGGTCTCTGAAGACATGATGTGAACCATAATGTGTGTTATTTCAAAATAACACATAACTTGTCACTTATTATTACTGTAATAATCTGTATTTGAATGAACCAACAATGGCAATGCATACTTACAGCACGGAAGGAGCAACTCTGGTACAGGAGAAATTCTGGTTTTGTATTCCTTATGGAAAATATAGGAAACCTTTTTGTAAATAAGGACCATTGTTCCAGACTTACCTCCTGAAGAAAGGTTAAACCCCTCAGAATGAGTAGATGGTTTCCTTAACAATCAAACTCAACGTGGGATTACCTTTTCAGAACTGTTTTCTACGCCTAGTAACACTCACATATTTATCTATGCCAGAGCCTAAAGGACTGCACAGCTTGTTTTGGAAAACAGTCATTCTTCTTGTGTGACACCTGGAAGTCCCCTGATAATCTACAGTGTTCCAGTCGACTGATATGACAAACTACACCTGAAACCACAGATTAAAAATTAGGGGGAGAAAAAAAAGAAAGAGAATGCACAAAGTGTTCCAGCACCAATCAGAATGAAAATGGGAACTGCATCTCCTCACCAGCAATGTAGGACAAACATGTCTCCTCATATTGGAATGAATGTATGTGTGTACAAACTTGAATAATTTTGCAGCCTATATATCCAGAGAACTGCATAATGTGAAAAACACATGTAAGAGAAAAATTTTGAGGAGAAAAATTTTGAGAAGAAAAATTGTCAGCTTTTTCATTTTGTATGTAGTGGCATTATCACTTAAAAATCTTTAAGACAGGAGGAAAAGTGACCTTTTTAACTAAAAATACTTTTTTTCCTCCCCCTAAAAGGAATAAAGAGGTTCCTAAAGACATTCACTTCTCAGTGGCAAAAAAAAAATAGTCAGAAAGGTATCAGGCAACTAAAGTAATCAAAGTTGCTAAAGTAACTAAATTTCTTGGATTTGTGAAATTAAGCTGATTATACTGTAAAGGAATTTTCAAAGATTTTTTTAAAACTCATTTTTATTTTATTTCTTTATACCAGAAAGCAAGACTTATTTTCTTAGTGCTCAGAAGTTTGTTTGAGCCTTGAACTAAATACTTCTGTTATTTATCAGTTGTACTAGTTGTTCTGAAAAGTCCAGATAGAATTTCATTGCGCAAAAGCATAGTCCTTGCCTTCAAAACACACGCAATGTCACTGAAAATAAAACAATGTACAAAAAGCCCTCACAGATTGGAAGCTGGGGCACAGGGATATCGTCTGATATTACTTAAAATGTTTGGGCAAGATCCTGGAGTTGAAGAACATCTATCCATTCACAGTTTTAGCCACAAGACTGATCTTCCTCGCATTATTAACATCCTTGAAACATGAAGGCGAACACATATCTCAACCTATCAACGTCTTACAAGATTTATTCTTTGGAAGTAGAGCAAATGTTCTATTAAGCAAATTATAATTAATAACAATACTAATTTTTAAAATAATGTACTAAATTATATCAAAGACTCAGGCAGAAATTTTTAATGCTGTTTTAGCTGCAATAAATGTTGAGAACTATGTTTTGACATTAACACATAGCTGAATGTGTCAAGATGGTTTGGAGCTTCACAGCTCACACAGGAGCTTTACAAAGCACTGTTTCTCTGTGACAACACAGTTTCATAGCAGGAATAAGGAAAGCTGAGAAAAGTAAGGATTTTTTTTTTTTTTTTTTTTTTTTTTTTTTTGTCTCAAGGGAAATTACAATATTCCAACATCTGTTTTCAAATTAAGTCAAACAGTCAAAATGCTGAACTTCTCAGAGTGACAACTTAGGAAAAAAAATAAATACAGGAATGTGTAACTTTTGCTTCTTATCATTTTATCTATGTTTGTTCTGGTCAGAGTGTCCAACTTCCTTAGGCTGTAAGGGGGAAAAATACACTCCAGAGTTCAGCCATGGCCAGGTCATATCCCAAAATCAAGAAGCCTGGAAATGCTTCTGGGCTTCTGTCTCACATGGCACTCTCTGACACTGAACTGTGCCTTATACAAATGATCAACCTGCCTCATCCCTAATTTGGACCTGTCAGCCAAGATTTGAGACCGAGCTGTATGTTTTTTGCTATCCTGCGAATATGAGCCTTATGCTGATCTCTGAGCACTCTCAAAGGTTTTAATGAGAGTTAACTCTCCCGTTCAGGGAAGAATGGGCAAGAAAGCAGGAAAACCATAAGAAATTTTTACAAACCCTGCTGCTACCCTGAACACACAGAGGTTAATGTCAGATGAATATAATATTAAATGCCTTAGATCAGCACCACAGTCCAAAGTAATGTTTTCATTTGGATAGAACGGGTGGAAAATTTGGATTAAATGGAAACTTCCTTTTTCATTGACAATTCATTTTGATGAAAAACGCCTGCCTAATCCTTGTAATACACTACCAGAGAGCCCCATAAGGCAAATTCTCTGCCAGGCTGCTTCACTGCCTTGCCATTCCAGCTCCAACTGATCTGCCAGCTCCAAGTGGGGGAGCCAGTGGTGGTGTTGAACAGTGTGAACTGGTCAGTCACTTGTCTCACACACGCCACAGATCAATTCCTGCATGATAGTGCTTTTCCATTTACCACATATGCTGAACTGCATTTGACCTGGTGGTGAAAGGTTTCATTTACCATTACAGTCACTTCAGCTGTGCAGTCTCCAGTCTGTACGCTGATTTATGGATGGATGGATTTGCATATGGCAAACATCCACACAGCTTTATAAGTTCGCATTTATGCCAATAATGTAAGGTCAGGACTATGATACTAGTATGAGTAATGTTTTTATTAGCAATAGCTCTCCTTGGGGTTTTTGTTTTTGTTGTGGGTTTTATTTTGTACTTTTTTTTCAATGCACGTAACAATAACATTCCATTCCAACTCCAGTTTAAGACATAGGGACACTGCTGAAGAAAACCACCCTTTATTTCTTCTTACTACTCTTTCTTCCCATCTTTCTTTTCTTTCTTTCTTTGGTGTTTCAAATGTTTTTTAGCAGGTGACCATGGGGATCATTTTATCCCTGGGTGCAAGGCTGAGCACACATCTTGAACTTATGGCAAAATCTCCACACCGATCTTGGAGATGGGAACATCAGAACAGGGATATCCAACCAGACCAAAAGTCAGCCTAATGCAGAAGCCACCCTAGTACTGAACACCAGCCACAGACGAGTAAGGAAAGAACATGAGGAAAAGAGAAGACAATTCCTGGCAGCCCTTATGTCAAAGCTGAAGAAAATTGTAATGGGTTTTCAGGTGTGGGGGTTTTAGTTTGGTTTAGTTTTTTTGCAGTGGTTTTTGGGGGTTGGAATTTTTTTGTTTGTTTGTTCTTTGGTTTGGGGGGGGGTTTGTTTGGTTTTTTGGGTTGGTTTGGTTTTTTTTAATAGCATTTGATCTCCTTCATTTCTGGCCTAATTAACTGCCTACTGCACAAGGCTCTTGGTTGGGTGGCTACAGTATCAACACTGCTAACACCCCTTACAAATACTAAAATGCCCCGGTTTTCAGAAATTTTTACAGTAAGCAAGCTGTCAGTCTTGCCAGAATGTATCTTCAACTAATGTTAACACTGTCTTGATGAAACATCGTGACAAATATTCATTCAGTCTTTGTTTCCTGGTATGAGCAAAGATCCACCTCCCACCCACACTCTGTAACAGATTTAGGAATGCAAGACCTTTCATGCTTAAATCATTCACTATGCAACGCAAACGTTTATACCCACTGAAACACAAAACACATCATTCATTATTTTGAAACTTAATTATGAACTAGACATTTACATTGAGGAGGAGCTAAAAATAGCTTGCAGCTGGGTGTGGTGCAATTCTGCACTGTCTGTGGATCCGGGCCAAGTATGGGTGTGTAAATAGCTTCATAATTGTACACATTATGTAGGTAAATGCATGCATGCACCTAAGGATATTTCCAGAGTTCAGAATTTGGTAAGTGTCTTCCCTCTGCCTGGCATCACAGAGGGACAGGCTGAGCCTAGCCAGACCCAAAAAGCAAGAGCAGTGAAGTGGGAGAGTGATCTGGTAGGACAAAACAGGAGAAGGGGAAGGAGTCTCCCATGTTGCATTTACACTCCAAGTACCCTGGTGTTGCACTCCATCACCCCACTGGGCTGACAGCTTTGTACAGATGTCTGATGGCCTTCTTTACACATGAATCTATTGTCTGTATGGTAACATATAGTGCAATTTCTGCCTTCCAACATCATCCTGGCCAGCACCAGAGAAGTGATAGACTTACTCACTCATGAGCTACTCTGTTGCTTGTTCACTGATTGCTCACATAATTTAAGTAACAGCTCCCATTAATTAAATTGATGCCCCTTACAGCCTACTGAAGGATTTCACAGCCAACTGCACCGTAACCAGAAGTTGTGTAAATGTGTTTTCTATTGGAGACTATGCCACAAATGGTTTCTGCTCCTATTTTTAATAGAAGACATTATTTTTGCTTCCTTCTTTAAATGTATACCTATCATAAAATGGGAAAAATTTTACTGCCTCACCACCCTCTGCTGCATTGGAGACTTTCTGCATTTCCTTAACTTGTAACACAGACCACAATAAATTTTCGGGTAATAGAAGTGTCTGCACAAGTGGCTACATCTGAGTGGCTGCAATCTGAGATTCCTCTTGCTGTTTTGCAAAGAGCACTGAGAGCCCATTGACAAGATGTCTGGGGTGAGGGAGCACATGGCCCTGTGCTCGCTGTCCCACTTTGTCAGACTGATGTTTGAAAAGGAGCAGGGATTCCTTGCTCGGTTGCTAGCCTTAACAGCTATTTGGAGTGGCAGGAAAGCAGCTCTGGAGTCTCCTGCTGTGGGGAGATCTCCTGGGCTCTCTCCAACGAGCTCGTGTGAGAAGCAGTCAGTAGCAACTTTCACTCAAAAGTGCCTGGAGCCATAGCTACAATAAATAAGTAATATTCCAGTAAAGAATAAAAGTTTCCACAACACTGTGCCCTTTTTTGATGGATTGGGAATGGTTAGTAAAACAGAACGGCTGCATTGTGGAAACCCCATTCCAATATTGTGGCATTACTTATCTAAAGTTACTGTGCTGGGATCAGCAGAACTGACTAATTTGTACTCTATGTACAGTCACACGGATGGATTTCTGCACAGGGGGTTTAATGGAAAGACCCAATAACAGGGAGAATGGGACAGGGCTTGGATAATATATGACATCCAAAAACTCAAAAACTCAGTTTAAAATTGCCTGGCCATAAAAAAATCTGATCATATTTCATATTAATACTCAAATATCTACCAGACTAAGGGTCTTTCATAGTGACTTTAATTGATGTTTTATCCCACTGGACATGAGGATACAATGAAGCAAGGCAGGGAACGCTCCTCTTGTGGTAGAGCACAGCGGAAACATGGGATAACGTGGATCAAGAGGGATTATTACTGAATGAAAACTATATTTTGAGCATAGAACTGTATTTTGAACAGCTTTTGCATCATTTCTTCCCATTAAATGGGCAGAGCTCAAAAATTTCAAGTGATCCCTACAATTGCCTGGGTGCGTTGGTTGATTATTTTCTAAGTGAAGAGTAACTTGCATAACCTCTCAGAAGGGCACTTCACACCACAAGTGCCAGGTACACTGAAATCAATAGGGCTACTCATGTGGGTAGGAGTTTGTAAGATCAGTCCTTTTTTCTGTTGTTTTTAATCTCCTGGTAAATACCAAGACAAATGACGTTTCATTACAGGAATATCAGAGTGATAGAGCAAATCCCAGAGCCCTTGAATAATTGCCCTTTATAAATGCAGTGAATTAAATTGCATTTAACTTCGTGCAGCTTTTGGAACAGTGTAGCCAGATCAAATTAGTGCACAGAAGCTTTGTGAGAAAGAAAGTATGTGCTGTAAATGATTAGAGGGGTGACATGAATTATGTTCTGAAATATGCAGGCTGAATGAAATACATCATGGTATTTCAAGGTAAGTAGATGGAGACTGCAAAACAATATCGGGGAAATTGGTAAACTACAGCAACAGTCCCATGCTATCTCATGATTAAGGGGCAGGTACATAACCCATATCAATTTTGGAGGTGAACTTTACTTTGCAAACATTTTCTAGTCCTTGTGCCTGCCTAATTGCAGGTTTTGGAGCTGTTTCAGGCATAAAGGGCTTAGTAAATCATTGTCTCTCCATATATACACATGCCAATTCTATCTAAGCAGATAAGAGGCACAATAAAATATGTAGAAAATTGTCTGACTCAGAGCCTATTAAGATTTTGTTTTACTCTGTGTTCCTCATTTTTCTACTGTTTACTTTCACTTTTTCACTTTTTTGGACGCATGAAGAACTGTATATTTTGAAGGGCAGATTTGGTTTTAAACTACAACATTCACCAGCTTTCCCTAGTTGAGCATGTACAGAAGTACAGCAGCAGAATAGCATTGTGAAATGCTGGGCAGTTGGTAAGGAAGATTAAAGTAATGATTATTTTGGGTGCTTCCTGGGTCAGATACTAACATAATACAGAATAATACTCAAATCCTTTACATTTCTTTCACTCCTGTAACGCTTACCTGCCAGATTTTCAATGAAGGTCTACATCTGCTTACTGCTTAGATCTTGTGCTTTTTTCCCTTTTTTTTTCCCTTTTCACTGGGGGAGAAGGAAGAGTGGCTTTTTTACCTTATCTTTTATGAATTATTAAAAGAAGCAGTGAATGTATAGTACTTGGAGACCTGATATTGCTTTTTAAGATTCATTTTTCCCCAAGTGGTCATTATTAGAGTAGATCTATTTAAGGTGTGGGAGTTTCCATACCAGTGAATAGGTTAAAGTTTTATGGTGCTGCTTTTCACAGTACTTTGAAATGCAATGATCTTTGCCAGGAGCTAGCTAGAGAATTATTTACATATCTCCCTTCCTACCTCAGCTGACCATTCACATGCAAATGGGAACTTTGACAGCTCCTCCACACATTTATAAAACCCAATGATCTGTCAATTTTTCAACTCAGAATGAAAGATATGACAATGCCTTAGAATAAAGGCCTGCCAGACTCCAGATTAGTTTCTTATTCTGCAATATAAAATACGAAAAAAAAAAATCCAACTTTATTGGAATGGAAAATTTGGGGAGCACAGTGAATGCCTTTTAGTCACAAAGTAAGTATTGATTTCTTAGGGACCATCTGGGGGACAGTAAGTTTAAAAAGTATTTGAAAAGCACAGCTGACTTAAGCTCTTGGTTTTTCCTCCTGTGGTCACTCAGAGCCCAAAAAAGTCACTCAGCGCCTCGAAACCTGATTTTTAGTACAGGTTTAAGTCACTGCACTGTGGGCACCATGACATCAGGGGAGGAAAATGAAAAGCAGACATTTAAGCTGGCCCTGCCAGTTAAACTCTATTTGAAGAAACTTGACTTGTACTACTGAGCACAGTGGGTCCCAGAGCAGTTCACCTCTGCATTTCAGAAGGAGGTCCACGGTCTGGTCCTGCACATGCAAGCAATTGCCTCTTAAACCCTGATGTCCAAGAGATCTGACTGGGCAGTTCAGCTCAGGACAATACTGTGCTTTCATGGTGATTATCAAAAATCATTCCTATTCTACCCTCCCGCCAACTGTTATTTGTAAAGGAAAACTTAAGACTTAAAGTCTTTTCTGATGTGATCTCACTGTCTTATAACCAGAAACAAGTACACATTTCCTTGTCTAAAAAGCTGTATTTCACCTCTCCTCATGCAATTTACATACATTGATCACTTCCATATGTCTGGCATAAAGCAAAATAGTTTCTATGCACAGTAATGGGGATGAACCTACAGTGAAACAAAATTCAGCATTTATCATATTCCTACATGCTGGTAGAAAAAAAAATTAGAGAGTGGCACTTATGAGAAATGACCTTAAGAGGCTGTTTATGGTCTCAGCTATAGAAATTGTATTAAAAAGTACAAGTTGCATTGCTCAGCCGTGTCCTCATTCCCTTTGGTAAAATGTCAATTAGCAGAATCAGGAGTCTAAACATTCAGTTATGATGTTACATTTGGCCTGCACTAGAATAGTTGATGACTGCTTGAAATTTCTAATACAGAAGAATAATACACAACACGTGATACTTGTCTCTCTGAAAAGATATGAAAAAGTCTTTTGACATGAGTAAACACAACCTTTTCCATTGCTCTCTGCTGGTCTGTTGGCCAGCCTCAAAAATTGAATTTAGGTCTTCTAGCACCTGCAAACCTGGAAGAAAACTATGTAGCTTGTGGTCAACTAAGTTATCAGAGTTTAACATGTCAAACTACCAACTTGTGTCTGAAGTTTTGATGAAGTCTGATGTTCAAAAGGACATCAAAATCACACAAAAACTTGTATTTTCTCTGTATTTCTTAATTAATGGCATGAAAACGGTTAGCTTATTATGGAAAAAGAATGCTACTCAAAACAACAATTACATCATGTAAGTGGAACGAGGAAGTATAAAAGCAAAGAAAAACATTCCTTGAGATAATTCACTGAAGATAATATTTAAATGCTGCATTTAAGGTATGTGGAATAAATGAAACACCAATTTTATTTTCATAGGCCGGGCTGACAAAGGGAACAGGTGCTCTTTTACGTATTTTAGGAATGAGGATGTGAATATTTCTGAGATGCAAAATTCTACTTATGAGTTTATTATAGCAGTTTATCCTCATTATTAGGTCTGAACTAGGGCTGTCAAGCAACAGCTTTCCAGTGGGTGAGTCAGAAATGATAGGCAATTATAACTGACTCAACTGATTACTGAATACTTCCCCAAGTGTCTAGGAAAGGTTGCCCTCATCCTGGAGAAGGTTGGGGAACATTTGGGGTGTGGAATGTCAGAAAAAAAGGATGTGTGCACAAAGAAAGAGAAGGGTTTTGTCCAGAATCTCTTGGGAAGGAAACACATACACTTAAAGGCGCCAGGGAGGGTTAAGCACCAGTGGCTTGGTAAGGTATGTTCAGACTGAGTAGAAAGGAATAAATTGCCCCAAGTGAGATTTTAGTTTTGCCTGATTACACAAGAAAAAAACCAAAACACTTTTTATTCCCTCTTAATTTTAAAGCATTATTATCAGCCATGATAAAAAAACCAAAACTCTAGCTTAAACTCAGAGAAATAGGCCAGAGTCTCACAAGCACACACACATCATTGGTAGACAATACTGCAAAGACAAAAACAAAGGCTCTTCTCCAGAGCCATCTGTAATCACCTTCACAGTGTATTTAATGTGAAATAGAGGTGGATACTCCAATAAACAGTGTGAAGGATTCCTGTATAAAATTGTCTGGAATATCCAAATGGAATTAAATTAGATATGCTTTCTGGGTAATAGGGATGCTTTTCATGTCACAGGCATACACAGCTGTGAATATTACTATATAATCACTTTAAAGTACCTGTAAGGCCTTTGTATGTTGATCAAAAGTAAGTTCTGACTGAACTTTGAATACACACATTAAGGGGATTATTCTGAGAGTAGGATACAGCTCTGAATAAGCATGGCAAGTCTCTGACCTCGAGCAATTCCTCATGAAATCACTTAATACCACTTTACAGGTGAAGAAGCTGACACAGAAGAACAAAGGAATTAATAGGATTTCACATTTATGGTACTTTCTTTGATTCTCTTTACAGTACAGACTTCCTGTGTATCACCAGCTGTGGTGCTGGGTTTCTGCTAATAGCCAACCTCCATTTGTAGGTGCTGTAGGTGAGATTAACAAAACTTTCCTAATTTATGACTGTTGTCCAGCAAAGAGTTACAATGCAGGTTTAAAGAATGATGAAACACACAAAATTGTAAAAGGATGAGAGAAAAGGAAATAGAATATCCAGTAGCTTCCCACTGCAGATGAGAAACAAAATCTGAAAAAAACAGAATTAGAAATTTATGTAATTTTTGATCTCAATATTACAGGCAGAAGAGAAAAGGAAAATTTTCAACATATAACATTGTTGTTAATACTTTACTTCATAACACTCCTTTCAAATGAGCTATGAAAAATTTTCCTTCAATTTTAAGAAATTCCTGAACCTTTTCACTTGAGATGAAATCTTGCTTGCCAATTTGTTGCAGGTCGGTTTTTATGGCTAGAGTACAAACAACTAGGGATACATATTTGGAACAAAAGAAATATAGACTGAGGTTTACCATACTGATAACCCAACGGCCAATATCCTGGAAATACTGCTTTGCTGATGTTTGTGACCTTGCAGAGAAGTGCCTACCAGAGCTCTTTGGAAATGTTATCACACCTTCCTGTACAACTGAATGTACACTTGGTGGGTGGACTCCGACACTTCTTGGAAGACAAAAAAATTTAGAATGAAGAGATTTCCCAAATATGCAATTTGCAGGTACCTCAGGAATACATTTATGTTACTGTCTACAAGGTCATCACAGCTTTGGTGAAGCCATTCATTTGCTGTAATAGAAGTCAATATGGGGAAAAACGCAATCTTGAGGATAAAGTTGTTTTTTCCAGATCCCCAAGTATCGTTTCTGCTGTCCCTCCGATCACTCGACAGGAACTGGGTTTATCACATGGGCCTGGCAGGATGGAGACCTTGGAAAGGACCTGGTGTGGTGCAGAGGAGACCAAGTTGGCCTACAGGTACTACAAAGCATCACTCATCATTACTGATACGACCTTTGTTGTGCTTTAAGAAAAAGAGTTTCATTCAGAGTCAGAGCTATTTCAGACTCTACATTCATGCAAAAGTAATGAAGTTGCACTGGGAAATCCATGAAAGAAGTAATATTAACACCCTGGAATCACCGCTTCATCTTAAGAGACCTCGTTCTGTGCCTTGGCCACACGTGGGATCTGTGTCTAGCAAAGGAGTGTTATTGCCATTCCAGCGTCACTGGAGATGAAAGCTGCACCCCGCACTCTCTGCAGCTCTTTTGGATGCTGGTGAGCTTGTATTTATCATGTGACTCCTCTAGAAAAGGCCACCAACCCCTCCCCCTTGAAAGGCAGCTCTAAATCCTTTAAATTATCTCACAGAGCTTTTTTGTGTCCTTTTCTCACACAAGGCTGGAATTTCAAAAGGAGCCAAGAGGGGCCGTCAGAACCAACATGAGCTTTGCTTCATTAGAGTAAGGAGTAAAGGAGAGCTTTCTTTTTCCTCCTTCCACAAGTTAGATGAAAGCAAATAACTGCTTCATTCCTCAGATTGTTCCCTGCAAGATCCAAATTCGCATGAAAATATTTATAAGAGATGAGAATTTTATTTGACTGTTCACTTCTAAAGTTTCTGCAACATCCAGCTGGAGCGATAAGCAGGCAGCCCAATAAATGTCAAACAACTTTAAAACATTAGAAGAATGGCAAAAACTTCTGACTTTACTGTGTTTGGCTATCAAACAGCAAAGGATGAAAACTAGATGTGACACAAAGTAGACTAGCGCTCACACATTTCATGGGTTGCTCTATATATGTCTAGTTCAAGGGGGATCTGTAACCCCCAAAGTGAGAAAAGAATCCCCCAAACTGTAAAGCTATTTAGAATTTTTAGAAATTAATAAATTAGGCTTCATCACACTCTCACTATTGAAATAGTTCAGCTGAAAAAGTGCAGACTCGGAGTCAAGACATCCCGAGTGTCTCGATATAACCTGTCCTTTGAGTTGCACAGATACACACGGATTTTTATTTGCAAACTACACTCTATGAAATTGAGTCTTGAATACGTTTTTCTCTTTAAAGTGCAGAAACATTCAGTAGGTAATGGAGCTGGCCGGGGACAGCTTACTGAAAGCTCTAAATTGTTAAGCCAGTAAATTAGTAAAGCTCTGTAGCCCCAGACAGTCACTTCCAGCATGTGTCACTGGATTTGGGATGAGCTTATTAAGGAGGAGAGACATGGAAAACGTGAGAAATAAATTAGGTAATTCTTTCAAGAAAATGAAGAATGCAGCGGTACTGTTTATTTCTTGCTATAATGGCAAGTTTGGTGCAAATTTAGTCACAGGTGACCTCAGGATCACAGATACTGAGGTCATACATATGTTTAATCAGCTCAATTTTACACAACTTTAAATACTCGTTTAGGCAGCGACACTTTCTTAAATTAGGAAGCTTTGGATCAGAATATAGCCTAAATTCTTCCGTAGCAGTTAATTAGTACCTTCTTTTGATACATTCCCAGAGAGAAAGAAACTAAATAAATGAACAAGAAGCTTAATTCCTTTTACAGTCAATGACAAGTGATGAGCACCCTTAAAGTCTCATTCAGTCCTCCTAACCCAAGATTAGCTCTCGGGAGATACCTCTCCTTCCCCTGACAGTGAAAAGAGCCTAATGGGGCTGACTGTGTCAGTCACAAAGAAAGAGAAAGACACCACAGAGAACCTCCTGTGGTGCAGGAGAAAGGTTACAACACTCTTAAGATTTCTGATGCTCTCAACAGCTGTGGCCATCGTTTTCTCTCTTGTATATTCAGGCACTATCCCACTTGGAAAAAATAGGAAAAGTCAAGTAAAAGTACTATCCCCACAGTTATTCTCACTATCCACAGCTGTTACTGGAAGAGAGCAGCTAACCTATATGAAGGCTGTATGTAGGAGGACCATGAACTTGCAGACATTCCTGAAGGGAGCTTTAATCCTGCAAGGGAAGGAATTTGCTGAATCGCCCACCAGCACAACACCAGAAACAATTTTTACGTGTAACCTTAATTAAGGGGAGCACCAAAAGAGGCTACAGAACCTCCATTTTAAAGTTTGACATAGAGCTCCCAGGGTCCACCCCACACATTTGCTTAAAAATAAGTGTGTGGGAGCCTGAAAACTATTTTACCCTTTTAAGCTTTCAAACAACTGGAAAATGTCACAACCATTGACACCACTTAGAAGGATTTGCTTTCTTCTCAGTCACTTAGGCACTGCCTCAGGTGAAGATGTGATTCTGCTTCAGACTGAACTGGGGTCAACTCAGGCTCCAGCCAATGTAGAAAATGTTGAAAATACTGGAACAACTTTGTATTTCAGCTGCTTCCACTGCAGTGCTCCAGGTATGCACTTGAGGGAAAAGTCTGTGGACCAGAGGAAGTAAATAACGAAGATGTCTCTCTAACAGCAGCTGTGGGCATTAAAGGCCATATGCAGAATCAGTGATTAAGCAAACTAAAACCATATTAAAAGCAATGTATTAAATTAAAACTGAAAAACACTTCCAAGAAAAAAAGGAAGAGTTAAAAATAGAAATCATTTAACCATTTCTTTTTAGGTGGGAACTTCATGGAAATCCTTTCTGTGCATACAGAGTTGCTTTCAGAAGAGATTATAAAAAATAACCCATTTACATTGTAACAGCCTGCCATGACTGGGTTTCTTATTTTAAATATGGTTTTGCTAAATCTTACGGAATAAGTACACACCTGAATAAACCCTAAGCAAATAAATAAATAAATACTTCAGTCCTGATCAAAAGCTTCAAGCACAAAAGTAAATTTTAAGGCAGACTTCACATACCAGAAGACACACTGAGCTCAGTGAAACTATGGATATCTAAATTCCCCTCTAGGTCAGAGTTTTAAAGATGCTGTTACAAACAATACAAGTAAGTACTGCACACCTTATCTGCAACAAAAGAGTAGAGTTTCTATGGCTGTCAATACAGCACCTTCCATGAATAATTCAGTCATTTGCAAACCGTACAGTAAAAATAATTATAGAGAACTACAGCTTTTCAGAAAAGGGAGGCTCTGTAATTCAGCAACCACTTTTTCCACTGGAATTAAATGGGAAAGTTGGAAATGCAAAATGAGAATGTTGGGCTAGGTTTTCACCCTCCTTGTTCCAATTACACTGCCTGTCTCAGGCCCTAATTAGCTAGCTGAAAATTTCCCTATATAGGCAAGATCTGAGCTTAGGCAGTTCCTTCATCAGCTTCTCCCTCCTATCAGCCTGTGGGCTGTCAGGGTAGTTCTACCACCTCCCTGAGAGCTTCCCGGTCTGGAAAAGACCCCAATCCACCAATGACAGAAAGACCAACACACAGATCTTCCCTGAAAGACTCACTATTCTGGAGAGAAAAAAAAAGGGCTGTGGCTGCATCTGATA
Organism: Acanthiza pusilla; assembly: GCA_036630365.1. Lineage (NCBI taxonomy): Eukaryota > Metazoa > Chordata > Aves > Passeriformes > Acanthizidae > Acanthiza > Acanthiza pusilla. The sequence continues at coordinate 44,715,739 of JAXCHO010000079.1, forward strand.
TGTTCACTGTCCCCCAGCCTCCTGCACTGACTGAACTGAGAGGTCCAAGAGTGCTGGAGCCGTGCAGAAATTTTGTCACAAACGGTGGAAGTTAAAGACACAAATGTCCCTGATTTACCTTTCTTCATAGGCTTCTTCCTAAGTCAGGGCTGTTCTTTCCCTTTCAGGCATGTCAGAGAGGCTTTTCAGTCAGACAGTACTCTTACAAGATAGTTTAAGCAAAGGTTTTAAAGCAGGTACCTTGAAATCTGAGACAAACTCCAATACTGGTCCCAGCTCAAGAGAAACATGCTCTCTTGCCAATATTTCTCTCCCCATTTCCTTCTCCCACTTTGTCCTGCTTTCCCAATATTTGCAGAGGTATTGAATTGTGAGTTATAAAGTTTGATGGAAAGGAAAAACCACAATCAAACCCAGCGGCAGGTCATCAACTACAACCAGACTGGGTCAACAAACTACAAGGCAGGTATCATATTTACACTAGCGTACATACAGGTAATTCAGCGCGGTGCCATTCCTCCCTCGTCACTCCACGTGGGACAGATTGAAACAGACAGAAGTTCTGCCATTGCTTTCACTAGGGCCAGGATTTCATCTGGATAAAAATCCATGCTATAAAATTGTAAATCAACTGCACATCAAGGATGGAGTAGTTGTCACTATCACTGCAACTTTAAACAAGACACTTACTTTTAATATGGCTTGAATTGAAGCCAGGGAGTAACAGAGCTAAATCTGTGTGCAATGCTTTTCCACTTACTTTTTCTCAAGTAATATGTATCCAATTGAGCAACAATAACAAAGGAGAACCACACATGTACTCTTGCAAAACATACTTACAGCATTTAGTAATTTTCAATAGACAAATAAGATGTGACAGATGGATTTGAGAAAGTTTGGTTGACAAGATTTACTCATGTGGAGGCAAAAATCAGGGCTGCTTTATGAAAAAAATCTGCAAATCAAGGAATTGTTAATGGAAACTCTTTCTTTGGGGTTATTTGTTTATATTTAAAGGGTGCCGTAGCTGGTTCCATCACTGCTTGTGCTGTTACCTCCCCATACAGAGGACAGCAAAAGAAAATACGAAACAATAAACAATACAAGAAATCCATCTGGAGTTAAGGCTATATTTATTGTTTTAAACTTTGCACACTCAACTTGATCACCATCTTTCTGAGAACTCTGTGCTCAATAGGAGTTTCCTGAACAGAATCTGTGACCTGGTGACACCATATAGCGACTTACAACCGACATCAGAATTGAAGTTGATGAGATCAGGAAAAACACCACAAAAAAACCACCAAAAAAACCCCAAACAAACAAACAAAAAAAAACCCCTACATTCTTCAAGGGAAGATTCTTTTACTTTTGATATATTGACAATGACATTTCTTGTTACTCTACAATAAGGACACAAAGTCTTTGAAGAACACAAAAAGAGGAGCTCAGCAGTTGAAGAGCTCAACTGAGCTTTCAGTTTTATGGCTGGTTTTACCACATTTAGGCTATGATCCAGCACTTAGTGACTTCAGTGAACTTTGGATCAGGCTTTTAATCATATTAATTCCTTTTGACTGAATAAGGAGATGAATATCATCTGAGTGAAACCTTTCCAATCCATGTACAAAGATGAAAATGCTCTCAAACTTTAAAAAGTACAGAGCAAAACCCAGAAGCTACTGAACAGGAGCTTCACCACAGATTTCAACTGGACAAGGATTTCCCTACTGCTCTCCTCAAATTTCATTTTTTAATATGCCAGCAGAATCCAGGTGATATAAACCAAATAACCAGAACCCTGTTTCACAATAAACAGACAGAACCTTTTCATATCACAGATGTGGCCTTAATGTATGCATATGTACACTTTCTCTGCCACTTCCTATCCGTAATATGCCCACAGGATGCTTCTAATCTTCTGCAAGACTGAGCGACAAGAAGTTAAGAGGAAGTAAGAATAGGAGTTCACCAAACTTCTGTCCAGCAACCGGGGAAATGGCAGAGCTAATACGGGGCCTTTGAAAGCAAGTGACCATAGGAAATCAAGGTTGGCAGGGATTTAACCCTTCGTGACTCATTTTGCTAACTTTTAAAGCAAATGCCTGAGCTTTTTAACCATGTTTGAAATCTAATTAGTTGAGACAAACAAGAAGGTAAAATACATCCTTGATTTTCTTTTGAAATAAAGCACTGACAATTAGCTCCAAGGTATTTGTTTAGAGAAACAACAAGCACACATCTTTAAAGAAAGCACAATGACTGTCATAGAAAAAGTGAAGTTACTTGGTCATTCTTTTCACCCTGCAAGTTTGGGTTTTCTTTTTCAATATCATAAGTTTATTTTACTTAACCACATCTCTTCATGGAGATGAGGAATGGGTAAGTAACTGGGTAACTTCTTTTTCTACTTGCAAGCAGTTTAAATAGAGATGAATCACTTTGGTATCACATAGTCACATGGCGGTGAAGTATACCCAGAGAGATAAGTATTAGCATGTGAGGTATTCTGTCAGTGCCTAAAAGACATATTTTCAATACCCACAGCATTTAAGGATGTTCCTACGCAAGGTGTTAACATTGATCTGTGCACTGAGCACTGTGCTGGAAGCAAAATTTTTCTGGAAAGGCACCAGCTGACAAGGCTTAGGCTTCCCTGACTAATAATGATATCTCCATACCTGGGGATCAGTGCAGCAGCAGAGGCAACATGCTCCTATTGACCTGGCCAAGCATTTACGCTGGTATTTAATGTTAAGTACGTGAGTAGTCTGATCTGATTTTTAGAGTCATGCACGTTTGAAGTCAAATATGTAAATCAGAGGCTAGAGTGTGAATTCCTGTAAGTATTCAGACTTTAACTTCCTTTGGATTAACTATGCACTTACTATCTTCACTAGATAGGAAACAGGGTTGCTCACCACTTGAACTCTTTTTTGTTGGACAGTGATCCACCAAGTATAAAACAGTTTTGATGTTCCGCTCAGTTTCCTGTTTTGCTCATATAGAACTGGCCATATAGCAAAATTTGATATCTGGTATTTCAAAAAATGAAAATGAGACTCTTTATCCCAGCAAGAGCAGAACTGGAAAACAACCAATCAGCAGAGTAGCAAAGTATTTTTTAAAGGATCTATGGATACAGCACCAACAGGGTGGGGGGAAAAAAAAAGAAAAAAGAGAAAAAAAAAAAAAGAAAACCACCATCAGTCGCATTTGGACACTTTGAAATTAGTTTCTGTGCATTTAACCAATATGAGCAGGGGTAGCAGACTTGAGCCATGGATAAACTTTAAAAGGGTGAAAAAAGTAAACAGTAACTAATTAGTCATTAAACCCCCTTACGGGATATTTTTGTAGCATTTATGCTTCTATATACTAATCTGAGTTTCAGCATGATTGTAGAAGTTTGGAGGCAATTAAGAGGTTTTTAATGAGTTTTTTTACATGACATGTAGTTACAGTAAAAGCTTTCTTTAGACTCTATTATTCAAAATAATCAATTTTGTGTTAAATACAAATGTTTTTTCTCATTAACAGACTCTGAACCCCTTAAACTGTTCTTTTCATTCATGTATTTTAAGTTTAAATACACACAAATATGCACATATGTGTTCTTTAAGAAAACCCAGCAAATGCATTTATTTCACACAGTGCATCCAAGTTTTGCAGGTGCTTAATTCTTTTTTTCATCTGGAGTGTGAAAATGACGCCTGCCCTGTATCAGAGAGGACTTTCCCCCCTCGCATTTGCAGCATGAGAAAGATGAAAAAAAAAGGAAAACGTATCTCTACTGGCAAGAGATGTATTGACACTATGCTGTAAACTGAGATTGACATCTATGACCAGGCATGCACACACATGTTCTCTTTTTCCCCCTGTAGAAGCAGTGTGTTCTTTTTCCTCTCTCCTTTCAGAATCGTAGCTGCTGCTCCCTCTCTCAGCCTTCAATAATCTGAGAATTATGAGGAGGCAGCTCTTCAGAGAGATGTGTATGTACCTAGGTGTATAGCTCTCCGTTTCAGAAAAAAATACTCTACAGCTCCTACATTTTAAACTTCTTTCCCAGTTGTACATCCTCCAGATTTGAGGAATTCTTCTGAAAATGTACTTAGAGTGGAACTATGCTGATAAAGAGAAGAGCCTGTCTACTTCACTGTTCTCCTTTAATACTGGAACTATTATACAAAAGTTAATTACTGACAACTGCAGTGTGAGTGGCATTACACAATTTCAAACGTAAATGTAATCTCACAGCTCTCTTTCTTCAGTTACACCTTCCCTGTGATCTCTAATGACACACATCAGACTACACCGAAAACAACCCTGGTTCAAATAAATCGCACTGCATTAAACATCCATAGGCAGCATTTTCTGGTGCCTAGCAGTCCTCTCCTCCTTTTCTGGACTGATCTGTTCCTTTCAGTTTATAGTTTCTTGGCAAACCCACCATCTACTGCTTATGTTAGGCATCTGATTGTCAGATTTGTACAAACTGAATATTCATGACTTGAGAATTAACCACTTCATGCCTAAAATACAAAATAAAAAAAATATATAAATCTTCATCTATTTCATGATGTTTAAAGCAGATCTGGGATCGTGGCTGCACTGCATGCCCAGCACAGGGGAGATGAGCTGGGTGGCTAAACACGACTCATCGTTTTGAAGAGTAAAGTCCGGTGAAATAGCACAAGACTGAAAAATGCTCTAACAGGGATCAGCACGATCCGGAGTGCTCGTCTGCAACCGCAACTAACTCTTCTTTGTCTAGGTTTAAACTGCCTGGTACCGACCGCAGCACGAAGGGGCTTTTTAAGTAAATGTTTTCAGAAATTTCTCCTAATGTCAATTTTCCCTTTGGAAGATAAGGGAAAGCAGTGAGGAGGGTGAGGAGGGAGGGAGCGACGGGGCAAGGAGGAGAGAGGTTCGGAGGAAAACCGAGAATAAGAGAGAACAACAGACTTACCTTTATACGATAATTTGAGCCTTGGCACATTATTCTTCACATGCTGGCAGTTGACTCTTCCTGCTAGTAATACTCCCAAGGAAAGCAAGGCAATCCCCCTGAGCCAGCCCATGCTGCAGCAGCCACTGTAGGGTCCCCGCCAGCCGCAGCCGTGGCGCTCCCCGTCCTGCCGGGCGCCGCCGGGGAACTTCAGGCAACCTGGGGAGCGGAGGTAACAGGTGATGGGGGTGGGCTGCGCTCCGCGCCCGCCGCGCCCCGACGCCGCCGCTGCCGCCGCTGCCGCTGCCGCCCCGGCCCCCGCTCGCCGCCGCCGCCGCCGGGGCAACTTGGAGCCCCTCTCACGCACACGCCGCGGGCCGGAAAGGGAGGCAGCCCCCGGGCGCGGGCGGCGTGCGGCGGGGGGGCGGCATGGTGCGGGCGGCGGCGGCGGCGCGGGCCGGGGGCAGGGGCCGGGGCCGGGCCGGGCCGGGCCGGGGCGGGTCCGCTCCGCTCCCCGCGCCCAGCGAGGCGGGTCCGGCTCCGGCTCCGGTCCGGGGCGGGGGCGGCCCCGCGCTCCCCGCGAGGCGCGGGGGACAGCGGCACTGCCCGCGCTCCCGGAGCGCCTGACAATGGCAGCGCCGGGAGGCGCGACCCCCCCTCCCCCGGCTGTCACAGCACATGCAAGGAGCTTAAAAAAAAAAAAAAAGGAGAAAAAAAAAGGGGGAAAGAAAAAAAGAAAAAAAAAAAAAAGAAACGCATCGCGGCAGAGATGAGAGAACAGAAACCTCCGCCGCCGCCGCGCTTGGGGAAGGCACGGAGCTAGACATTTCACCAGCTGTTTCATGTCATTGTCCAGGTTGTTGGGTTTGGTTTTGCTTGGTTTGGGTTTGCTGGGTTTTGTTTGGTTGGCGGTTCGGTTTTTTATAAAAAAATCATTTTACAGTTCTAATCAAAAGATGCACGTCCCACTTTAAAAACAACAGCACAACACAGCCCACGACGTTGCTACCCACATAAATAACAGCTCCTGCCCATAGCGTAATCCTCTTCGCGTTGTTCCCAGTTAAAAACAAGTAACAAAGTCTCCCATCAGCATAACTTTACCACTGAAGCTTTTAAAGCCTTGTTAGGGAAGGTTGCTCTAACCCTCCCTCCTTCCCCACCTCCTGCACTACTCCAATTCAGGAAAAGAAATTCCTAGTAAAGCCCACTTCAACAATCAGTTCAAGACATGGACAGGTCTACAGGGGCTCATAAATTACACAGGAGTATTCTCTGAAGTGTTCTTGTAAGCTGAATATGTTCCAAACTTTCCAATTTCTAGGACTGTGTGATTATTGTAATGTATTTTTGTGCAATGAAACTAGATAAAGATTTTTTTTGTTTGTTTGTTTAGACAAAAGGACACACAAAATCCCCAGAGGTCTTTAAGGAGGCATAAACACAAGCACATAAGCAAACTTAAGCTCTCCCCTCCCACATATCTGAACAAACACATCAGTGTGTGACAGTTTATTAAAATTTCCATGCTGAGCTGAATATCAGCCTAATGTGTGTTTTGGAATTTAATGTCTTTCACAGATATGTACCCTGTGTCATATTCCTAATGCAGTATTGACAAACACTGGCAATCGACCTTTGTAAAACACTGGCATCATCAAAGAAGTGTGATGACCCCTCTGTATTTCATTCCATGGTTTTCCCGAGTATGTGAGTGCTTTAAGGTGACAGTCTATGGCATTTCAGTGAGCCTCTTCCTTCCTTTTTCCACTATTGACTGGTTTAAAAACCAGTTATCTAGTCCCACTGATGGTGACCACACTGCACGCTGAATTACACAAACACAGCATCTCTCTTCTGTGTTCAGACCTAGCTACTAAACCAGCAGTTAGGAAATAGTTTTAAATTTAAAAGTGAAGTTCATAGTTGAAAAAGCGGGTGTCAGTATGGTTCTAATTAAAATGCAAAGACTTGTGCAGAACAAGGCTTGGTGCTATGGTAAAACAAGGGCTAAAATTCTGTCATTGCTGCTTTCATTGCTTAATATTCACACACCAGTGGAAAAGAAGGGGCTCTTTCCCCTCTCCTTTTTAACAAATTCTTCTGCTTCCTGAGCTTAATTCATTAATCCCGTGGCATTGTATCTGCCAGATTCAGCAATTCTATTGATCAGCAGCATTGTTAAGAAAAGAAAATAAAAAAATAATGTTGATTTTGGTCATTCCCACACTTGTTATCCTGAGCATTTTCATGCTCCAGGCAGTGGATTAGAGCTCCAAAATGACAAGAGACGCTTGTCTGTTTTCCATGGATTATTTGCTACAGACATTCACTCTGCAAAGGAATTCATGTCACTTTGAGATTATTTGGAGAATTGGCCTAATGAATTATCCTTTTGTATTGAGCAAACAATTAGAAACAAAACACAAAAGATGCACCATATTCAGGACTTTATAAAGCACATCATTTTACAATGATGTTGTTACACTCAATTTGCTTCTGGTTGCATAAAGAAGGCACAGCTACTTTTTTTTTTTTTTTTTTTTTCTTATAAGAAGATAGTACAAAGCTAAAAATCTATCTTTCTCATGTAGAATGAATGTGTAACAGTCCAGACTATTTTACATCAATCAAATAAACAAACCACCTCCCCAGTCAATATATATTTTCCCCAGAAAACATATGGATTAGATACAATGAATACTAACTTATCCAAGATTGCATCTGAGGGCTATAATAGAGCGTTATTTAAGGAGAAATGAGAGACACTTTTTGCATCCTTCATGTGAGAGACCATTCACTTTTTTGCCTTCCTCTGGGGGGTACAGTAGTCCAAAGATGTAGAGGAGGGCAAAACCTGATCCTTCTGCTATTTATCTCTAAGTAGTGCTAATCAGCTAGTCAGGAGAGCATATGCTACACCCCCTTATAAGGAGAGGGGCAATGGCAGCACTTCAGTGGTGCTTGAAGAGGCTTTAGATCTCAAAGGCACCCATTGCCATATGGTGCTTCTGCCAAGGCGAAACTGGGCTCTGCTTGGGAGGAGTGATTTGGCCAACGCTCTTACAGCCAGTGCCAGAAACGTCAACTCTGGGAGCTTAGGGTGGGCAACAACTCACTTTCAAATGACAATCTATTCACCTTTTTCTTTGGTCTTTTGAAAGAGATCTAGCTGCTGAATTTAGAGAGAGGCAAAAAAGTAAAATCCAAACTTTCTCAGTTCTTCAGATAATACCCTTATCCCCTGAAGAAATAAAGACCGCAGTTTTTAGCTTAATGAATTATTCCATTATTGGGAAGCAAGTTCAAAAGGAATAACAGTTCTTCTGCATCTTTTCCTGTATTTGTTGCAGATTTTATTTTTATTTTCTGTAATGGTATTTATAAGACATTCTATATAGTGTTTTATGTTTCAAACTCCAGATAGGCCCTTGCAGGCTCTGTTTAACATTTCTGCTCTCATGCTGTGTTGCAATACGATTTGGAGTTTTTTTATGCCACCTTCCAATATGTGCAGCAACTTCACATTGATAGAGCCCACAAAAAGCTATACTTGGATGGTTCTGGGCTTTCACTGTTGACCATCCATGCAGAATTACTCTAACAACCACTTAGAAGCTGGCATCATTTGGTGCTTCTCATTACTTAGAAATAGTATTACTTGACTCATGATTACTTCAAACCTTGCTGCTTGCAGTGATTTTTCTGCTTAGCAGCTTTTGAAAGCTTAACTGCTCTAAGAAAGTTGTTAGTGTGCTTTAGAAATGTACTTCTGTTTTCAGGATTGTTTCCTGTGTTTAGGATGAGTCATTACTTGTTTATATGGATGTGATCAGGTCCTTCTCAGAACTACGCAGGAATTACCAGAATCTGGTTTTGACACTTGGTACTAATCCAGTAATCTTTGAGAGAAAGATTTCTTGGGTTGAGTGTGCAATTTCTGGCTAATATCAGAGAAAAAAACCAAAAACCTCTCAGTCCGTATCTGATTGCTAAAAACCTCCTTAGAGAGCACAGTCATGCAGGAAATGTGAAACCTTAACTCAGATACACTCTGCTATTTTTGTCTATAGCAGGTGAATTGCTTGATAAGCAGAATATTTACAATTCTCCAAAGAGTCCCTTTGAAATTCTCCAGTTGTGTATATAATGATACTTAAAAAATGCTTTCAAATAACTGAATCATTATTGGTCCAAAAGGAGGCTTAGTCTAGAAAACAACTTTAAGTGCATTTTTCATGTGATGTGTGAGACCCAGAATGCAGTGTCACAGCCTAGTGACTTCAGAAGCAAAATCTCACGTAAGAATATCCAGACATCATCTACCACATTTACTCTTATGTCACAGGCTGCCACTCTCTCATCTGAGATGCTACAAACCTATTGTGGGAACATACTAGAAAATATGGTGAACAAGAATGTTTAAAAATAATCCTTTTGGGCATATTAAAGGGGATGTTTTTCACACAGTAGCAGTGCATGGACCAGCTAATGGAGTAAAAAGAATCGTCAAGTGGCGTTGGGGAAAAGCAACAATGCAGAGGAACTTCAAATGTTGGCCTCACTCCTGAAGGCAATGTCATGAAGCTCTACCTCTGAAATTCAAGTCCTTTGCCTATGTAAGGCAGGAATCTAAACCTGAAATCTATTTGACATAGACATTATTGCAGATGCAGTAATTTTCTTTTTCTCATGGAAGGAAAAAAAAAAACAAAAACGAGAAAACTCATATAAGGCCCATACAGTGAAGGAAAATGCTTCTGATAGCCAGACCTGCTGAACTGGATATCAGCTATTATTTTTACAGTGTTGATGATTATCACATTAGCCGGAGAGGTTGTAAGTATCTGTTTTCACCTGTTTTTTAAGGGATCTAAAATTCTGTTGAGTAGCACTTTTTGAGTGCTGAAGCAATCACAGAACAAAGTTACTTAAGAATGCATCAGCAAAAAGAGATGTGCAGGTGTAGAGTTTAAAATTTTATCAAACTGGAGTTGCCAAAATCACAGGCTTGCATTTAGATCTGGAAATATTCTTGCTTTTGGAAGTCTAGACATATCTTTTCCCAGCGCTCCCTTGGGCTATGTTGCATTTGGTAGCCTTATTCAAATCTCCTCAATCTGCATAAATCCGTAACGTTTCTTATTATTATATGTGATTGTGTTGCTAACCACACCATTCAGTATCTGCGTTCTCTCAATAACACTGCATCTTACCATCTTGTCACAATCAACTTTTCCTTCATTTCTCAGGACTAATGAGACTGTACTCTGTGTGATGCTAGTACTTTTGGCAGCATAAGGGGATCTGTATCAGTATGATGTGTTTTATTCACAATGCTTTCAGGTCTATTAAACACCTCATCAAATTCTTCAAAAATTTTCTTTGCATCCTGTTCTGTAGACAGGTTACATGCCTGTCTGAACAGCAATGTTTTCAGATCGCTCTTCAAACCTAAACAAACCTTTTCTATTCCCTTGGCCTCTGCTGCCTGATGTTCATCTCAGACACAGATGTACAGCACCTGTGATACCAAAAGCCATGGTAAGAAACTCACCTTAACAGCTCAGTGCCAGGCATGTGACTTTAATAAGAGTTACAAAAAGTTTATTTTCCCCTACTGCTGGTATGGGTCAGTAGCTTCTGTATTCAATGGATCAACTCCAGGGTACTCATGCAAATTGAACAAAACTTCCAAGTCTTTTAACTTCCAAGCACAGAGACTTCTGTCTCTCTAATTGCTTATGTTTATTGGCTGTTGGGCCTTCACTGAGGAAATACGGACATATGCTTTTTTTACAGGAGATGAGGGAAATGCAAAGAAATATTTGATGTTCTAATTCTTCAGAAAAAAGCCAATTTAAGAAAAATCATTACAAAGGGAAAACCAAAGCAACAGCAGCTATGAAAAGTTTGGCTCCTTATATCCTGTTCTGGGCCTGATGTATTGAACTTTGTTGGGGGAAGTCTAATCAAGCCGGAAGGTCTCCCCCCAAATGACCAGCTGCAGAATCACTTCCTCCTCTATCCCAACAGATTTCATGGTTGGAAGATTCTGAAAAGACAGATAATAAACCAGTTCTGTCCTTTTCTCCACTGCTGGCTGTACAACTTGCAAGGTGTATTACACACATTATCACCCACTTTTTTTCCAAAATGGAACAACTGACTATACATAAAAAATTTTCTTGCAAAAAACCCAACAAACCACTATGATCAAAAAAATGAGACAAAGATCATGTCAGGATTTTCTGTTTGTCTTTGAAAGTCATCTTACATTCTGATTTGCATCTTTAGACCCGTGTGTACCTCTCAAGGTCTGAACCTAAGGGATTTCCTCAAGGCCACACACTAAGACATTAACATGACGAGAAATTGATCCCGCATTTCTCCCGTACTATGCCAACAGCCACATCCTTACCTCTTCATTTGTCATAGTATGCAAGTCATTCCTGTCAACCCTAAAAGTCCCTCCTTATCACTTCGTATACAGAAAATCCCCAGTTCTATTGTATCTGGGATCCATCATGGCCAACCTTTTGGCCCTGTGTAATTTTGCTTAGTAACCTTTACTGCCGACTGTCAAAGGCTTGACAGACACAACACTGTCTTTTGTGCCACCCATTCATCACAGGCTTTTAAATAGTCCAGGTGAGTTGCAGAAAACCACAAACACTTGTGTGCAATATGGGTTATGGTAATAATTTTTTTCTGGGCATTTTTTCTGTCTTTTTTTTTTTCTTCTTGTGCTGAGTGGTTCATTAGTATATGACAAAGATATAAAACCAACAAAAATGTAACCACTGACTGTCATCTTTGTACATATGCCCTATTTGACATTCTAGACTGGAAAACTTTTCAATGAGGATGGTTTTTTTTGGTAGATGAATTGCAAGTTGGATTCTTTTGAGCAGAGTGTGTGGGTGCAAATTGTCTTTGGAAGATCAAACAATATCACACAAATGTAAGGGCTAAAGAGTCAGTTTATGGCTTCTGATGCCAAAACTGATAGGTATTTAATCGCTGCTCAGATAGCCTGTGGAAACTGGGAATGGTAAGTAAACTGTGATAGCTTAGGAAAACTTGTTGAGCTTTCAATAATTTGACCTCCGGGAATGCTTTTAGAGTCAGCAATACGTACAAGTGTGAGCTAGAAGGGGAGAGGGGGGAATTCAAAGAAAAACAAGGTCTAAGAAAGCATTAACTAACTCTCTCTTTCCCTCTCTGAAGCCCCAGTGAATAAGGATTTCAGCAGGGGAGGGGAACTTTATCCCTCCTCTACATTGCCTTTGTAACTATTTCAGAAAATCTTTACATTACATTATTTTTCTATTTGCTTTTCTGACATCAGACTTCAAGATATTTTAGGTAGGTAAATGTAGACATTGGAAAGAAGGATTCCTTCTCTCTCATGAAGTGTTGAAATCCAAAACAAAGTTAGGATGGAGCTGAACCAGTCAGTCACATAAATCTTGTTTGTGGAAAGCCAAATGTAGGTTGGACACATGCACACACATATACCATTAGAGCAATTTTCTAGGAAAATAACTGAAAGCCCAGCTTGGTTTCTGTTTCTCAGGAGTTCCGGGAATACTTCAAATACTTTGCTGCTTTGACATTTGTATGCACATACAGAGAGGATTACTACAAAAAGCATCAGGTAATAAAACAAACATCCCTGACTCTCTATGAGGTTTTTCACACCAGAACTTGGTCTTGGGGAAAGTGCAGTCAAACCCACATCTGAACAGTTGCGGTACCCCTTCCCTCTTTTCTCTCCAGGCAGGATATGAAGCTGCTCAGCACTTCCTGAGCATCTCACCCAGTGACCGAGGACTAACAGTGGTGGTAGAGGTGGTAAAAGTGGCAAAGGAAAGGGAACATATGGCCAGATGTAGGGAGAGCTGCTCCAAGTTAGCCTGACACCTTGTTGGAGATCATATGATAATGGAGACCTGCTGACACTGTATAACCTCTTTTTGCTGTCTCAGAGACTGTCCCGTTCCCTGTAACTGAGGAGAAGGAAAGACAAAGATGCTGGTACTGTCAGTAAATACTTCCCACAACAATGGAAATTCTTGATTCTGGACCAGAATTAGCTACTTAGCAACACCTTAGTGACTTGTGATCAGACTAGGAAGGAAAAAAATTATATAGTGATAAGCCAGCTTTTCTGTGCATGCAAAATAGTTTAATTAAAAGAAATGTTATATTATACCAAAATAGTAATGGAAAAAGGCTGGCCTTGTACAGGCACACTATGTATCTATATATATATACACATAAAGACAATACATGTTCCATATTGATAGTATAACATAAAATTAGCATAATTAGCCATTTTCATTTCCCCTGGCATTTTACAATATCTCACAGATTAATCCCTCAGGTTTCCTTTTTTGCTGTTTTTTTTTCTTCCTGTTTAAATCTTACAGCATCATGTACTAGTTTCATGAATCTCTCAGCCAAATTCTTAAATATCTTAATTATTTCTTAAAGCTTTACCTATCAATTTTAAAAATTATAAATGTGTCTATGAAGGTTGCTTTCCTTCTATATTTTTTCTTTTTTTTTTTTCTAATGTTTGTCTCTATCTTCAAATGAAACGGATCAAAAATATGTTCATAAAGAAAAAAATTCTATTGTTTATACTGATCAGCACAGACTAGGCAGTGAGGGGGGAAAATCAAGGAATCTGTTGAATACAAATGAGGGGAGCAGGTTGGTGTGTGAGTTCCTAGGTTCTGAAGCTACTTGTCATCTGCTTTTAGTGACTGAAACCTCTCTCTCCTCCTCTGCCCCCTCCACCACAGAACAAAGTTAAGGAAAACGCTGTGACTCCAGGAAGGCGACTTTACATGAAATTGCAAAAGCTGATGAATGCAAACTCAGTCTTTACCCATTTGCAGCTGTGTTCCATGTCGACTTAAGTTTGCCAATGATGATTTTGTTCTAAACAGACCCTTTTACCTGCTGATAAAGGACCTTGAAACTACTTGAGTGCTGTTGCTAACAACAGGCAGCAGTGTGCCTTAGCCTAGAGTTAGTGTCCTTACAGGTTTTATTGTGGTGGCAGACCCAACTGTTAGGAGAGATGCCTTGTGCCCAAAAGGTCTATTTTGTGTTTCAGCAACAGGGGCTTTCACAACAAATTGTGAAAATAGGAAGAAGAGGAAAAAAAACAGCACCCCATACTTCAAGTGAATCTTGCTTCCCATTTTTCTTCCAAAGTGTTGAATGATACATGACATCATATGATGTGTGGTAATTCCCCCTTCTCTATTTTGAAGGGAATACAGGGGTTCTATTTCTGAGAAAATGTATTAAAGCCAATTTTTACTGTTGCTGCCCTGATGTCAGTCCCTAGGAAAAAAACAATTCAAATGCAATTCCTCTGGATTCACGCTGATGTAACGGAGAACAGAATGTGGTGCTTGAAAAAGCAGCTGTCACCTTATGGAAAACTTATGAAATAACTTGTTTGGAAACAAGCACTCTTCTGTGCAGTTTATTTCCCTGTACTTCTTTTCTTCTGGTCATTCTTTCTGAAGACAGTGTTTTAAAACAGAATCACTGTTGTTTCCTAAGGATTTATCTGCTTCTACACTTATTCCCCACCTGACATCATAATCCTCTGGTTGTGATATAATAATCATTTTTACAATGACCAATTGTGCTACTACAAGCTGGGCTTAAAATCTGATCCAAAAAATATCTTTTACTCTGATATCTTACATAACATCATATCAAATTTTGTCTCAAGAGATAATAATTTCAACCAAGTGACATCAATTAAGTTTTCATACAAGGGAGTGGTACACTTGGTATAACTCCCTTGAGATAAATTCCTCCAGACTTCACAGTTTTATGATTTGACCTTTAAAAATATTTCCACTTTCTGCCCAATGCTTGGTGATACAAGTCTAATGATTTTACTGAAGAAGAAAACATTGCATATACAGTTCAGTCCAGTCTCCCACAGGAGTTAAAAGTTGCAACAAACAGAAGCTTAAGAAAAGGAAAATCAAATGCAAATATATTTCTCATGAATTGTTCAATGAAGTTCAGATACCGTAGTGATTTATGTGAATAACTTGAAAAGCAACATCCTTCTTGACAAGCGCTGAGTGAGTACCCTTCTAAAGTTTGCAGTCTTATGTTTGAGGATACAGTTTCATCCTGTATTTTTGCTCTAAAATTCAGTGGTTTCTCTGTTCATCCTACCATCTTTGGCAGCTTTAACTGGAGTTATTCATGGGTTTCAAATTATGCACATGCTTTGCTGGCTCTGCGCCCATGTGTGTTGAAATTTTGTAAAGAGTAGGACAGGCAGCACAATCCAGAATCAGGGAGAGCCAAGTTTTGTTCTCTTGCGCACTTCAAACTTTAAGGAAAGACCTCCGGGAAAAATAAGTACCTAGGGAAGCAGATTGTCAGATGCTGCGTAAACTAAACCTTACCTTCTTGACAGCTGATAGCGCTGAAAATGGAAGGTTGTACTTAAACTTAAGCCTGATGAGTAACTCAGCCGAATACAAGATTTCTAGAGTCTCAAAGTTTCATGTTTAAGTAGACCAAGATTACACAAAGATTTTAACTGTAAATTATTTTTAACAAATATTAGACTCTGGTTTGTTTACATGACTGGATATCAATGTTTTCTTCTATAACAGATATTTCTAAGGAAATTGCTTCCTTAATTTAAATATCCTGCTTTTTATAAGATAGCAAACATATGAATGAGCACATGAAAGAAGTAAACTAATATTTTGTTAATAGTCTCTACTGCAATTGTTATTTTAAAGTTGTTATTTCTCATTAAAAATCTCAGAAGTTTCTACCCTTCCACAAGTTTTATCTTGCAAAGTCAAGAAAATTCTGGCTTGTGAAGGAATTATTTTCTTCTTGGTAAAATGTCCTGCTATGGTAAAATGATCCATCTGGAGTGCCCAGCGATAGAACTGTAAAAGTAAATTTCTCTGTGCTATCATCTCCATGAAAGCCATGTGCACACAAGATGAGTCTCATACACCAGAAGATGGATCTCTGATGACATGAATTAGTACATAGCATGTGTTGCTTTGGAAAACTTTGTTTAATATTGAACACTGGTTGATGATACTCTCCAGTAATATCACATTGCGAAACTGATTATAAAAATACCGCAACCACATTATGGATAAAGTTATTATCCATTCTGTTTGCCACACCAATGCCTTACCATGCAAATCCATCCTAGATTTATTGACCGCAAATTATTGTATATGTGAAATAAATGAGTTGGAGAAAGAAGCATATCTTTATGGCTTTCAGCACATCTCCAGTGGAATCAGCATGAAAAACGCAAAAGCTATTTCACTAATCTCTTCCAACATTTTGTATTTGAAACAGCCGCTGCCTCAAAAGCCGTATTTCTTCACCGATCGCGATTTCAAGACTACTGAAACAAAGGTTTCAAAGTATAGTTTAGGATCAAGATTAAGTTGTTTTCTTGTTTGTATGTTTCCTCCTTTTTTTTAACATATTATGTAATTCAATTACTGGAAAGAAAAAGTTTGAGATGGTTGCTGTTGTTATTGCATGAAATTGATCTGGGCTCCAGCCAAATTCTGGTCTCATTCTCGTTAAGGCGGAGACATTCAGATGAAAATTAAGATCCTTCTAAAGAAATACACTGGAGAATTAAGTTACAAGTGGCAGGACACATTACCTTATTTATCTAGTGGTGCTTGCGTGATTTGCTAGACCAGCCGTTATGACAAATGTTCTTTATGCAATCCATTTTCAAGACTATTTCCATTAGAAGTAACATGATTGAGTACACTGCTTTGCTCATAGTTGAGATATGCTCCAATGTTTATATCAAACCAATTAAACTGTGTTGTTTTAAAGCAATAAAAATGGTTCTGTAATTGCCACATGTTCTTTGCCATTTTCAAGTCTGGAGACTAGGAAATAGTTTGCAAGCTTTCTATGCACGCTATTTCATCCTCAGACATTTGACCTCAGCTCTATCTTGTGCTGATTTGTGTTATAAAACATTCTAGATCTTTTTTGTGTGTGTGACGATAGTCCTTCCTTATCTTTTCTCTAGCATTTGGAATAAAGATACCTCAAGTGATACTATTATTATTACTGTAATGGTTATTTCAAGCATTTTTCTTGCTTAGCATTATCATGGTTGTACCTACCCTGTTACAGGTAAAAGTCCCCGAGCAGCTACATTAAAACAATGTAGTTGCTCACATTCACATCATTAACATCCTCTTGCTGGCGGTTGAGAAATGTATTACATAGGTCCCTTTGACACGTCTGCTCTTGTGCAATATGTACCATCATCTTCAAAAGTATGTATTAATTCTGAGTGCCTCCATCTGAACCAAATTAAAAGATCCAGAATTTGAAATAACGGGTGTCCTAAAAACTGTTTTTTTCATAGAATGTTACATTTGGAGACCAAGTTAGCTGTCATTTCTGGAAACCTCTTGGAAAGCATTAAGCTTGGGTTTAAATTTGGGGAAATAAGCTATTTAAAATTCTGTCCTATGGGGTCTCTGTATGCAAGCAAACAAATAAGGAAGGGTCTTCTTTTCAATACGTGAAATTACAAGGAACATATTTCTCTATGGACTTTTGGTGCCTTCTGTGGAAACCTTTCCTTTGCTTGTGTGCAGTTTGGAGACCCCACCTGGAGTGCTGCGTCCAGCTCTGGGGTCCTCAGCACAAGAAGGACACAGACATGTTGGGGCAGGGCGAGAGGAGGGCCATAAAGATGATTAGGGTCATGGAACACATCTCTGATGACGAAACACTGAGAGAATTGGGATTGTTCAGTCTGGAAAAGTGAAGGCTCCAGGGAGACCTTATTACAGCCTTCCAGTACCTAAAGGGGTGACAAGGGACTTTTCACCAGGGCCTATCACCATGGGACAAGGTGGGAATGGTTTTAAACGTAAAGAGCGTAGACTTAGGTTGGATATTAGAAAGAAATTCTTCGTGATGACAGTGGTCAGGCACTGGAACATGTTGCCCACAGAAGTTTTCAGATCCCTGAAAGTGTTCAAGGTAAGGTTGGATGGTGCTTCGAGCAATCTGGTGTACTGGAATATGTCCTTGCCCACAGCAGGAGGGTTGGAATTAGATGGTCTTTTAGGTCCCTCCCAACCCAAACCATTCTATGATTCTATAATTCATGCAAGCTAGAGCACCAAAGGTTTATTACAAGCTAATTTGGGGTTAAAGCAAGATGTGGAAGGATTTAGGGCATGGAGTTACGTGCAAGGCCATCAGAAGTATTTTTTCACCCTAAGTGGGGTGTAGCAAGCTCCTTTGATCATCAAGCTTCAATGGGACCAATATTACCTGCCTAGGAACAGCTCTGCATGTATGGAAACAGCCTGGGGAGCAGCAGAACAGGTAGCTTAGTACACAGACAGTTATATATATGGGATTTTTTTGCCATATGGAACATCTTAAGGCTACTCAGCAGGTTGCATGTTTTGAGGCTTAGGCTGTAGGGCTGTGATACAGTGTTGTGTGAGTTGTGCTTCATCTACAGCCTGTCCTTAGTCCATGTTAAAATGTGTGAGCTCATACCTCTGCCACCAATGCAAAGAACACCTCTGCCTCCACTTCTTTGCCTCCACTGCATAGTAACTATTCACTGCTGAAGCCTTACTCTTGTCAGTGCAGCACAGCGCAGAAGCAATTTACCCATCACTGAGGATTCTAGCTGGAAATCTCATCAGAAGCAGAAGGGAAGAGGATGCAGAAAGGAATTGATAAAAAAATCCCCAAAACTCTAGTTTTCTAAGTTGGGAGACCAAGTGATGAGAATAGCAATCGAAGCTCTTTCTGGAGAATGTTATGGTTTGTAACAGCATCAAGCTGAGATTTGTACTATATCCTGTATATTCTCTAAGAGAAAAACGTCTGAAAGTGGCAGATGATGGGAAAAGAGATGAAGAATTTTTCCCATGAGATGCTGTAAACTCAAACCAATGGGAGTATCCTATACATTGGTCCATCTTGGGTCTCTGAGAACTCTCAGGTTGGTGGAGGAAAGCACAATGTCAGGACGCATGCCTGTAAAGGAGAGGGCTGCTGCTGACACTGTGCTTTGTATACTTAAAGAACGAGAAAAAAGAAGAGAAAGAGGGCATACATTTTTATCAGCTGCCATATTGTTTTGCAAAAAACCTATATTCATGGGCTGTACTGGACTGCAAACTCTGCTTCTGTCCCTGTCAAGAGCCCAGCTCTAGCCAGTGAAGACCTGACAGCAGATATCTACAATCATATAACAGTAAATGGAAGGCTTTGAACTCATTTGCTTGCATGAGATAAATAACTTAAAGAGACATAGTTAATGGCATACTTATCTTGTGCACAAGTGGAAGAGTTGGCTGTGATCCACTTCCGACTTCGAGTTTTTACTACCACAGTTAGTATCAGATAAAAGCTGATTTCAGGAACCAAGAAAATTGTGTTAGAGAGAAAAGGAGGGTTCTGTCTGCCTCCTTCACAGCAGTTGGGAGTTAGTGGACATGCTGCAACTTAATTTCAGCAATTTATGTTGGAGCACCTCTCATTCCAGAAGGAAGCCTTTGTTATACGCATGTGAAGCAGAATATCAGCAGTGTTTGGAACAAGACAGGTTAATGTACTGATAAAGAAGTATCAGTATCAACTCAGAACAGCCAATAGTGTGGGTTACAGATCATTGGTCAGCTAAAGGAATTCAGCCAAGGCAGATGGAGTTTATAATTTAAAGGATTTTCTTCTGCTTTTTCTGTGGCAACAATTCACACTACAAAAAAAAAACCAAAAAAAAAACCAAAAAAAAACCAACCAAAAAACCAACCCAAAACTGTCATAACACTGATTGTCAAAGAGGAAACAAAAACTGCACAAGCCTAAACACTTTTCTTGTGCTGTATGAGCAGAAGGTGAAGCATCCACAACACACTTAGTGGACGGGACAAGATTTAGTGTATACACTGCTATCTATATCTCTGCTGCTTCTTACTACATATTTAAAAGGATGTTATTCCACAGTGAGAAATAAATTCCCTTTCAAAAACTACCCTAGATTCACTGAATTTGTTTTTCGGAAGAACGTTTCAAACCCTCCATTTCACCTATTTTTCAAAAGTAAAAATGTTTCCCCAGAGTCTCTGGAACATGAAGAGTCAGTTCAGGAGGAAAGAAAATAATTTCTAGATTTTTTTTCCCCTTCTGTTACCACAGCTTCTGTATTTCTGCTCTGTGTTTCTGCTGACCAGAGATGAACGGCCTTCAGTCTGGGGGGGGGCAGATTGTTTAAAAAATCAACAACAAAGAACTATCTCTTTTACCAGCACCCTTTGGAACCTGGGACAAATAAAGCTCTCTAAGTAATAATAAGAATTTAATCACTATTTTTTGAAAAGTCTTTTAATGAATTGCAGCCTTTAGTTACCCGTGTTTAAAAAGTATACGATATATTCTCTGTAACATCTTTTTAGCAGCAGAGCAAAAATCTGTGTGAACTATTTGCTGTGAACTGTGGAAATGTAACAAAAAGGAATACTACTGTCAGGTGGAATTTCTATGTATCACCTCAATGTAATGAATAATATTAATTAATAATGTATATCAGGGAAATCTGTTTGCTTGAGTAACTGCTGTCTTACAGTGTTACTCTGAAAGACAGATGGATACTCTGTTCATTTGTACGTGGAGATGGCTCTGAAATACGGATATAAAATATAGCAGGGTTAGAAGGTTGGTCTGGTTTATCCTCAGGAGAAATAATGCACCTGCCTTATGCAAGAGCAATAGCCTTAATGGGAGACTGAGATACCTGAAGACTCAAAACATCAGAAAAAAAATCAAAGTTGTGATAAATAGTGTTATCCATATCCATCCCTCCCCCTGCCCCCTCAATCACCTCTAATTTTTGAGGGTAGAGGTAGAGACCATCTCCCAGCCACCATGCAGCTTCTGAAATTGGCCTGAATAATCTGTATTTGCATTTACTTATACCCTAAATCCCATAACCTAAAGGAATCATGAGCGGTAGTGGAGCCAAAGAAATCTGGAATAACTGTGAGCAGTACAGCTGCAGTAGCTGAATAAATCTGGGGGTGGATAAACTTAGCAAGGAAGAATTCTTAAATTGGCTTCACATTAAATGTTCCCGCTCAGTGGGAGAACCCTGAAACTCACAAGTCATTTAAACATATATATCTGAGCAAAAGCACAAAACTTTTCAATTTTAAGTTGATACTTTTAATAATTTTAAAATGAGGGAGGATTTTTCAATATAAACATAGAAGGAAATCAACATTTTTAACTTTAGCAGAATAATCAACACTGATATTTGAGTTCATATATTTTGGTGGTTTGAGGCTTGGCTCAACATTTCCTTCCAAAAATGTCTTGGAGTGGTAAAAATCAAGTTCATATTGAAAAGAGAGTGATTCCCCTATTATCCTTGCAAGAATAACTCCAAGCAAAGTAGGGTTTTTTTGAGAAGGTGGCGTCCATGGAGCTCTCTGCCTGCTTCCCCTGCTGTGTTCTTGAGTATATCTGAATACATGTCCCTGTCACGGCTGAGCTGATGTAGAACCTGCTCCTAAAAGATGAGCAATGGGAGGCCTTGGTGTGCTATGCTCATTCTCCAGATACACCTTCCCAGGAATATCAGATTTATTATGCAAGTGCAGAACCAAAGCACAGTGCACCCTCATTAAAACTGGCCTTCCTGACCAAAAATGGATTTACAGAACACTTCTAAAATAATAACTACATTCATTATGTACATATTAAATGACATGACAGAGAGAATGACCTAAGAGACACTTGAGGAAGGTAGAGACCTGGACCAGTGCATCATCTGTGAAATCCTTCTGTCTCACATTAGGCTTTATCCTGGAAAAGAGAAAACATACAAAGGGGCCAGGGACTAAATTATGTATTTCTTTAGGCTGTACATAGCTGGTTTATATAACACAAGTTGTGTATCTACACTATAGACAATATTAGTGCTTGCCCAAGTAATATTTGCTTTAGAAAAACAAAATAAAACATTAGCCATGACCAACAGCTCTGAGCTGTTGGAATTTTGAAAAGAAACAGAGATTGCGTCCGAAATCTGAATATTCATAATCAGACATAGCGTATCTTAAAACAACTAGACCTTAACACAATTAAGTATGTATGCCATTTATAATAAAGCTGAAGTCATCACTAAAATGCCTGGTGCCACATAAAGTTTTCCAAGTTCTTCTCAATGCTAAATCATACCAGGACATTGGTGATAAATGTTCCTGCCTAAGTTAAACGGTGGAAAGAAAATCTAATGGCTATCAAGGAGAAGCTTAAAGAAGTTCTAAAACTGATGGGTTTATTAAAAGGCACAGTAATACATGGCTACCATGCCAGAAAGCAGAAATCTAATTTTTTCCATGAAAGTTCTAAGAAGGGCTCTGGCAAAGTCTGCTTACAGTAGTGTGATTGAAAATGATCAGCAGTGGCTCATGTATCACACTAACCACACTAACCACTAACCAAAACTGAGATTCAGTCTGCTCAAAAGGAGGCATTGACCTTAAGCAGTGGAAATAAGAAGCTTCAATTCACTCTTTCTAACTCTTTATGCCCTTTTAAAATGAAATCAGTCAGACATTATTTATTGCTATCAGAAGGTGATCTGGCAAACCATTCCAGTGTTTGAAAACCTGAAAATGATTAGTCTTTCAGGCACAAAATTGTGTATTCAAACTGATGAAAAAAGGGGGAAAGATGTAATAGTTGTAATAACACTGTCTAGGCAAACATTCAGTGGAACAATGTGTGTTACTAGATTATGGAGTTGCCAACACATGAACAAACGCAGGTCTTGGGATGGATGAGGACTGAGATTGCCAAAACTACATCTGAGATAGAACTGTAGGAAATCATCAAAGTTACCAGCATGGGGTCAGAATTTTCCAGGAGCTTTTCAAGGGAGACTATTCAGTCCTAGATGGGCTTTTGGTTAAAGGAAATAACCTGGCAATTGCTAAGGTGTTACAGGAGTATATGTATTCAAAAGGATACATAAAAGTCACATAATGGTCCAAAAACACCGTAGAGGAAAGGCAAAAGTATTTTATAACAACCCAAAGTGAACAGTGAAATAAAGAACATTGGCAGGGATTACCACATGAGCCAAAACTAAGTGAAAGAGTGATAAATTCCTGCTAAAGATAAAGGAAAATCAGCACCTCAAAGAAAAACACACAGAGATGATATTGCTTAAATTGGCAAGGATAAATATACTTGTGTTAGAATATAATTCTGACTCCCAAGAGATGACTTTCACAGAAAACACTTCAGCTGAACATGTAGCCACATGTACTAAATAATTTTTTGCTAAACAAGCTCTGCATCTAGTAGAAACCTATCACATAGTAAATTCTGCTGGAATTTAGTTAATGTTATTTTAAGCAGTTTCATTACAGGTATAGAATGCAACCCCTAATGTCATCCCTAATGCTATAGGTATGCAAGAAAATGGTGCCAAAAAAACCCACAAAAAACCAACAAAACCCAAAAACCCAAACTGAAACCCCAAAACCCCTGAAACTAATGAAAAACCTGTGGAGTCATGCTCTTAATGATGCTAGGCATGACTAACTTGTGGAGTGCTACAATGAGTGTGCCATGAGGTGCTGTTTGCTCCAGAGAGAATAGAAAACATTAATAAGCTGTCAGACCCAACACTAAAAACAGAGACAGGATAAAATAAAAAACTTACTCCGACCTGGTGCCACCAAGAGAAATGACCATTTTATTAAAATGAAGTGTGAATATGGTACGAGACTTAGACATACTTAGACCAGTGGCATGCTTTGGGTGAAGCTGTATGTCCAAACTGACACAAACTTTAGAGAAAGGGTAATGTCTTTGCCATCCTTGGAGAGACATTTGAAAAGGTCATTTTCCCTAAGGAGGTGTCACTTGAGTAAGAGTTGCAGAAAATTGACACAGTAAAACCTGTGGGCATGGCATAACCCAAAATAAATGGGACTGATGGTCCCCATGGGAAGGCACGAAGTTTTCTGGGACAGCATGTCAAAAGCTGCCAGTCACTTCAGAGAGTTTACAACTAATGAATAAAATATAAATTAAAAAAGCTTATACATATTTGAAATTCTGTAGTATTTTAATGATGATTTTCATTTCTTTTTCTGTTTTGCTGTGAAAAGAAGACATGAGATTCTATGTTTTTAATAAGTCTTTTCACATGTCTGTTGAGCTAGTGCTAAATTTACATGGTGTCTGATGTAAGTTGCACTGCTCCATTGAAAACCTCAGGAGCTAAATCATGCGCAGTTTACTCAAATATCTGAACTCTGGGCAATTTTGAAGGAATACAGGAGTAACAAAGTTACAAAAGAGCTGGGACCATATAATTTCTCATCTGAGAGTGAGTTTCAGGAAAAGTGTAAAAAAGTAGGTAAATAGACTTAATTTCGTGGTTAAAACATCAGCAACAGAGGAACCAGGGCAACACGAAAATAAAAATATTTAAGTGTCTCCTAGACAACCCATTTAATCTTATCTAAAAAATTTCCCTATACCTTTGATAACTTTAGAAATATTTAGTGCTGCTTCTGAAAATATTTGAAAAATGTTACTCTGACTTGCCTAGCAAATTCTTTCTATTACTTGTTTTCCCAGTTGTCTTTCTGTAGCATTAGATTCACCAGGATAAACTGCTTGGTGTGGGATGAATCAGTTTCTGCTTCTTCAAATGCCACTGGTGGGTATTACTACTCACAGATAGTGTAGATTGGATAGACTCTTGCCTCTGATATGCCTGAGGATGAATCTTCAAGTCACTGATGTTAAAACATCTCTCCCAGAATGGCTACAGTTGGTTCATGTATTATTTCCAGGCCTTTCATTCACTGTCATATCAGGCTACATCTTAACTTTTAAAAATGTGGCATTTAGTCCAAGAGTCTAAAATGTGCTAGAATGCTAATTCCATCATCATCATCTCAGCTGTGTTGTAAACAGAGAAAAAGTAATTTCTCAGGTTGTAGCTTCTGCAGCTCACATAGCTGGAGCTTTTATTCTGCTGTGAAATTTCACTGGTGATCTCCTATCTTTGCTTCCTTAGATCATTAATAAAAAATTCTGCCCAGTTCTAGTTTCAGCTGGGACAGAGTTAATCTTTTTCTTAGTATCTGGTACAGTGCTGTGTTTTGGATTCCATGTAAGAATAAAT
The DNA here is from genome assembly GCA_036630365.1 of Acanthiza pusilla. Taxonomy (NCBI): domain Eukaryota; kingdom Metazoa; phylum Chordata; class Aves; order Passeriformes; family Acanthizidae; genus Acanthiza; species Acanthiza pusilla. The sequence continues at coordinate 44,740,950 of JAXCHO010000079.1, forward strand.
GTTGAAAACACACTTATGTTTTAGTTGTTGCTAAGTAATTCTTAGTCTAAATCCAGGACTTTTCAGTTTCCCAGGCTCTGCCAGGGGGCAGGTGCACAAGAAGCTGAGGGGGAAGCGTGGCCAGGACAGCTGACCAGAACTGACCACAGGGGTATTCCATACCCAGGAACATCACACCCAGCACAGAACCTGGGGGGAGTTGGTCAGGAGCTGCTTGGGGACAGGCTGGGCATTAATCGGGGCATGGTGAGCAATTGCATAGTGCATTATTTGCTTCTCTTGGATTTTACTTCTCTCTCTTTTCCCTTTTCTTTACAATTATTATTATTGTTGTTATTTTTAATATTATCATGCAAGCAGCTGCATGGTATTTAGTTGCTGGCTGGGGTTAATGACATCCTCATTCTCCTGTGTTCTCATATAACCAGGGTTTCAAAACTGTGTTTGATGATCTGGTTACAGTTTAATGTGTGTATGTATGATAATGATATACCAACAAGTATACTGAAGATGAAAAAAATTGCATTTCATCTATAGGATTGCACCTTATTCAACTGACTGCTATGTGGGCACAAAAAAATCCCACTACAGTGACTAAATAGCTCTTTGAGACCTCCTGCCCTGACTATTGTGTTTTATCACTTCAGTACTTTTATTGATTTCTTACTCATTTCAGCTGGGAATTCCATATTTCTATGGAGATTAATTTTACAGTCATAAGACCTTTGCTTTCTTGTGCTTTTTTCCTTACTATTTTCCCACTAATATGGTATTTTGGAAGGGAAATGTTGACAGAGCTAACTACTGAATTAAAAAAATCTTCACGTAAAGACAACTTCAAAGAATTGTTCAATGACTAAGCTGTAAATCCCTATTTCCTTTTATTAACCTTCCAGTCAGACATAGAATTTGCTACAGCAGGAAGTAAAGTGATCCCTTAAATTTTAGGCTGTTCCCATTTATGTTAAAATCTTTCTAATGTCTACTGTAAGGCCCAGGAGTTTGTTTAATCCTAGATATGACAGGTAAATGTCTATTTAGAGAGAGGTAAAACTGATTGGGTATATCAGGTGGATAAAGTCTGAATCAAGGATTCTAAGCCTCTCATGCAATCCTTAGCAACATTATTAATCCTAAGCAACTGACTTTGCAAATCTCCAATCAAAGCTGAATTTTCACAGATGGATAAGGAGAGTGTTTCCCTTCATGGAGGGGGGCAATGGGTACTGCTGCAATGCTGACAATTTTTCCCTGTCACTTTGGATAATGTGAACATTTCCAGTTGCCACCAGTAACGAAAACAAACAAGCAAACAACCCCACAAGCCAAAACTGTTATCCAATTCCTGCTATTCTAACTACAGAAGTTTCAACAGACTTCTTGTTTGCTCAAATTACCATCAAAAGAATATTCTTGTATAGCACTAGAAGACAAAAATAAAATCAGTGTAGTTCATACAAATTCATGTTTCTTTCATTACATCAAGTTGAAGAACTGTCTGATTTTGATTGCTGTGTTTTGCTATCAGTTGTATATTTGCTTTGGAACATAAGCTCTACCATGCCTTTGATGCCAAATGTCTGGCAGGTGTATCCATGTGTTCTGCACAAACAGCGAGCTAGGAACCTCGTGTGACAAAATAAGCAGACAAGTATTTGGGTAGTGATGAGACAGCGTTCAATTCCCACGGTGCCTTTGAAGAGGCTGGTGCACGTTGCCTCGCAAAGATTTAGTCTGAAATGCAGGGTCGCTCTTCCATGGGGTCTAGGAAGGCTGGGGACACCATTTCTCACATCCTTGTTCTCTCTGCATTCAAGAACACAGACTCTGTTTGCTTCTTTCTGGGGCAGATAAGGAAAGAAACTGGATATTACACTAATGGGTATAGAGGTAACCTGTTTGTGCTTCTGTTTGTAAATGTGGTATTCTCTCATGCTCTTATGAGGTGTCTGATTGCAAAGCAGAGGTACAGGCCTTGTCTCCCATAGCTGAATCAGTATTCACTCTGCTTTTGTGCTTCTCCTGCCCTGAAAACTTCAAGTTTACTTGACATTAAGTTTAACTTTAGCTGTGTCTTCACACAAACCCCTGCTTTTAACTTGTGCTAGGTCACCTATAAAAAAGAACGAAAGCTAAAATTCAGATAAGCAGAAACTCATGATTCTCTAGGAGGGAGACTTTGTGATGCTGACAGAGAGGAGCTCGTCTTGAGACAGCTATTGGGGTCACCCATGGTGCTCAGAGATAATGCTGAATCACTGAGGAAGAGGTGGTGAGCTGATTTGGCTCACTGCTGTGTCATCTAATTATGTTATCGTCTTTGCTCCAAAGTGACATGCACATAAACACAGTGCCCAGGTGGACTTAGGATCAAGAGTGCTGCTCCTCAGGGGGATTTTCACACTCAAACTTTCTTAACACAAATGGTGTAACAAAGAGCCTCCACCTCCCTGCTGAATCAAGGAGGATAAAACCATCAGGATAAAAGCCATCCTTTCACCATGTTACTTAATGTGGGTTTCCCTTCTCACATATTTCAGCTACACAAAGAAAGCCCCAAACCCAAATCGCAGGCAAATAATAAATGGGTGTTTTGTGACTTCAGAAAATCTTATTGCAAATCTTCTAGACCTAAGAAGCATAGGCTTTGCATATTCTCTTCCAATTCATAGAAGCGATAGTAAATGTCTGGTTATGCGGGGATGTAGAAGCCTGTGAGTGAAAAAAGAATCCATGGACCATGCCTGGCATTCAGCAGTACTGAGCTGATCAACTCTTCAGGAAACTTCCAAAGTTAGAAATAACTCCTTAAGATGTACTAAAAAAAAGCTCTCCATGACCTATGAGTCATGACACAAATGTCCTTTATGCCTTGATATTTCATTTTATAATGTTTTTTATTATGCAACAATGGAACAAGTCATGACCAAAACTTAGTCATTAACTCTTTTCTGATCTACTACCAATTTGGAAAGTGGTGACCACATGATTCATATATATAATGCCAAAACAGGAGCGGCATGAATGTTGAATTATTTGCCATGTTCACAGACTGTCAGATGGGGCAGATAGCCAGCTTTTCAAAATAATCACAAAGTGATCGGCACAGCTGTATCATATTTTCAGCTTGTACTCCTTTACTGCTGCAACTAGCATCCAGTGTTCTCAACCCAATGCTCTTTTTGATGAACGTGGGCTTCAATTAATATCTCTTCTTGCTATAAATGAAAGAAAAAAAAGTGTGACTGTTTACTCTGATCTGTAATTTCTTCTGAAGCAATATTGGAAAAAATGTCCCATTTGCAAAGCAGGAATAAAAGTGGGAGGTGATAAACAACAAGCATAGAAGTGTTGCATGGATGGCATGAATAGATGAAGGGCCTAAACTAATTGTGAGAAGTGAGAAGAATGAATTGAAATGACAACACATAATCAAATTCTCTTTTCATTGTTTCCTATCTCACTTCCACAAAGTGTGTTGAACTCATGATTGTCTATCATAAAAGGATGGAACATTTGCCTTTATTGTTCCCAAACTGCTTCAGTTGCTATTTATCAATCTGTTTAATTAATAAATAAATTACTGGTCCCAATTGTCTTGGAGATGCTATGCATTTCTCCAAGATTATAAGGTAAGAAAATGCACTGGCGAAAATATTACAACTTAATATAATGCAATTCTGTTACTGATAATCTTGAAAGCAACTCTATCACTATAACAGTTCCACCACCCACACACCCCAATCAGAAACAAGCACTGTGCAAAGCGCTGTGAGAAACCCTGCCTCAGAGAGCTGACAGTCTGAGGGTATGGCAGGAGACAAATGGATATGGGCAAACAGATGGGCAAAGGGGAAGCTAGCAGTGAAATGGTTATGATTAGTGTAATGGTTTCTGAATATTTGATCGTGAGCCTGCGGTGGCGGCAAAGAAAAAAGCCTTTATTTTGTTCTTCCATAAAGGGATGGATGTTAATAAGATAATTAGGATAATGATGTAATTAAAAGCGAAGCTGGAGTCCCAAAAGATATAGTTTATAATATGAGTGAGGAATATTATCCCATATTACGTTTTTAATATTCAGTACAGTCTGGCTTTGAGAGACATCACAAATGCTTTAAGGAAATTTAAAAATGCCATCTTCTAGAGGCAGAATGGGGCTGTTCCTTATTCCTTAAATAAATATTGTAGGAAAGAGCAGTGTTAGAGAGAACAGGTTATCCAGTTTGCAGGGACAAGCACAACAACCAGCTAACTGTTTCTAAAAGGGCACTTGGCAAACTCTAGAGGTCAGGGAGAGGCAGTAAGGGAGGGGATTCAAGCTGGAGAATTCTCCCTTCCGGAGTGCTTTGGCTGCGTTGATGGAAGCATTCTGCAATGGGATACGATGGGATAGCAGCGCTCACCCTTTCCACTCAACAGCCCAGCACAGCACTAGCAGGCTTTTCTGGAGGAAAAATACACCTCAGTTCTCCCAGCTCCAGCAGAAGGGAGAGCTGTGTTAAAATAAATCAGTCAACCACTTAATAAGAATGACCTGTGAACTCCCTTCCCGTCAGAAATGGCCTTATTGTCAGAAAACTGTTGTAAGTGAGAATATTTGCTCCTCGAGATTTATTTTTTCATGATTGCCTAAACTAACTACCCTTTCTATTCCTCAGGGCAATGTGAAGTCTGTGCCGATGCATTATAAAATGGCTTTGTTTGCCAGAGCTCTTTGACTGCTGAGGGTTTCTGAGTGTTCCTATTGATCGGAATTCATTGGCCTCTACAGTGTCCTCACCATCAATATGTTATATCCATAATATAGCAGGAAATAAAAAGAACCAAACAACACACATGATAAATAAAAATATTCCTACTTCAAAAGCATAATTAATCAAATTTCTGCAATATTAAGATAACTTTGAGGTATCTCTCCTTCCTGTAAACCTCTGTCTTAATAAACTAGATTACACAGGCACAGATTCTCGGTCTGTAGGTTTTAACTCAGATAGTTTCCCCTCTATAGACAGTTTAAGTCAACAGAAAGGCTGTCACCTACTCAGAGGGCTTTGGGAGCTCAGAGTTTTCCTGAAACCTGACAATTTGGGCACAACTACACCTATTCGGAGATAAGATTAAAACTGCATGAAAAATGGTACTTTTCCCTCTCATACTTCACAGAAAAAAAATTGGCTGTAATCAAAAAACTTTGACTCATGGCTCTTCCTTCAAATAAATGGACCTGAGGAAAAAAATTAAAAGCTTAAAAAAAGCATGGAAATGTTCTTGCTCTATTTGTTTGGTTGATTATGTACTTATTTTCTTATAAGAAAAAAATATATAAATATGAAGAAGTGTTGTTTAGGTTACTGTAAGACTTTTGCATAAACTGAACCAAACAAAAATTTTATGTCAAATTCCAACATGCCCCAAACAAAAAAAAACCACATCTCCAACCTTGCCATTAAAATTTTCTAAATCGTATTTTTTTCTGCACTTGGAATCAGAAAACCCAGAGAGGTAGCATGAGATCTTTGCAGTGTACATTTTTGTTCAAATTTCTATTTTTTATCCTGTTTCCAAAAGCAAGCACATGGGGAGGGAGCGATTCAAACCTCCTTTTTCCTGGTTCAAAGCAAGGGTTAAAGGCAGGAGTCCCACCTTCCCCAAGGCTGCTGCAATAATCACAATCTACAGTAGACTTTGAATACATTTTTTCTCCATTGCTCATACAGAGGGTCCTGCGTTTTGCATAAAATACTTCAATATTTATTGAGCCAGCAAGAGAGCGTGAAAATGACTGTATAAGACAGTGGTTAGACCCATCCCAGGGGATGTGAGACACTTGGGTTCCCTTCCCAGTGCAATGAATTTTTAATTGTATTCTAAAAAGTGGAACAGCCTTAAGAGGAGAGACAAAGCCTGAGTCAACTTCCAGGAAACCAATGACCTTTGTTCAGAGCCCTGATGTTAATCAAGCAGAAGGAGTATGTGAGCCCCTTTTCCTGGGTTTGTTTGACTGCCCTGATACCTGGGCCATAGAACTGAATGAGATATGATTATGATATACATCTCTCTCTGGTTTACAGGGGAAGGTAATTTGGGCATTTGACGGCATTCATTGATTGCTTTGAATACAGGTAAACACAAAACAAAAAACTTTTCAAATGTCAGAATTTCAGAAGGTTAAGATTTCGATTCTTAATTAATTAAGGCCAAGATGAAGAGTCAGACAATTTCACAGATCATGGAGAAACATTTTATTTTACCATTTCCCGAAACAGTTACTGATTTTTCTTTTTGTGCTTTTTTTCCCTTCAAAGAAAATATTCTTCATAGAAAGCAAATACAGAATTTTGTTCATAACAAACACATAGCTTTTGCCTCATGTACCCACTCATCCTAGAAAATCTTTGTCTATAATTAGCATCTACATTAGAAAGGGTTTTGATCCTACTTTCCTAATTCCTACAGTTATGAACGTTTATACCATGATGGGATATGAAATGAATTAAATTCAGCACGTGTAACACTAGTGAAAGGCAATGAACTTTACATCAGGAAGGAACTGGATTCATGCTATATATAAGGGGAATCAAACAGCCTTCAAGTCTGAGTTTCATGAGACACAAGAGGTATGCACCTTTTTCATTATAATTGAATGTAAGTGCTTGTATGGTTTTTAACAACCAGTGATTGCTCTTGTGGTTTTATGGCCTGGTCATATGCCCACTGAAATCAACAGAATGAACTGTGAAAGGCTTCTGAGCTTGCTTAAAAGTGCAGCTCAGTGACACAGAACAACCCAGCTGCCTTATCAACAGAAAGGATTTGAACAAAATGATGAAAAATAAATTTAAAAAAAATTACTGAAGGAAAGGTGATTGCTTACAGAGTTTAAAATTTTTAGATCTACATGGTTTATACTTTCCCATGCTCCTTTTCCCATCAATAATCCAACCATTCATCTTCTGTGAAATCTAAACCTTCTGTGCTTCATGTTTTATTCATCCTAAGGTGCTTAATTTATACCAAAGGACAGCAGAGGGGCTAAGAGTAGCCTGTGTAAGGGGAGATGCCTTTAAGGCTATTATTCATGCCCTTTGATCTCAAGTTTTCACTCAGGAAACTTTGGTTCTGTGGGTAATTAGAGGCTGCCACTAACTTTTACTCTATAAATTACAATAAATCTGAAGAAAGCCAAGGATCTTTGAGACTGTAGCCATGTTTTGAAACCTACAATACTCAGAGCAGTTATAAAATATGTTCTAAAATACCAAAGTGAATTCTGAACCAAGGCTAGTTACTTTCTTTTAAATCTATTTTTCATAATGTAATTGATAAGTATTACCAAATCCAAAAGTATTTATGAGTGTTTATTTTATACACCACTTAGGTTGACACCTAACAAACTACAGTATGATGGATGAAGACTGACACAAAACTTAAACTTTCCCATGGAAAATATATGTTGTGAACTGTACACAATCAATTATTTCAGACAAAGCCCACGCTGTTTCCTCTTCTCCTAAGACACTGCTACATATTTAGGTTTTCAGCTTGAAAGCCCATTTTGGCACCACTAATGAAATAAATTATGTTTCTTGTCAGATCTCCCACTGGGTGGCGTGTGGTACCTCATGTATGTTCATTTGTCACCCTCAAATAGAATAATACTTCCTGCAGGTTCCCAGAGCAGATAACTGCCCAAGTGGAAGTTAATTAAGTCATTGGTTCACTTTGCTCCAAAGGATGTTAAACCCCCGATGCTAAATGAGAGACTTACAGTATCACACTGGAGACACATCCAATTAAAACACCAGAAGATTTCACATGTATGTAGAGCTGTTCTCACAGATTATGGGGAAGAAAGGACTAATAGATAATAAGTCATTTAAAAGGGAAAACAGAACAAGAAATTAATCTTAAAGTCAGCAGAAACCGTCTTCCCTAAAAAATCTAGATGGAAGAAATCTGCTGAAAAAATTGCACTTTCTCCAGTTTAAGATTTGAAAATTGACATTTCATTGTGTCATGTTTCCACTAGTGATTTTTCACTTATCTACAGTAGATAATAACAGAATCTCTTTTTCTAACTGAAAATTCATCCAAGCCCAAGGAGTTGGTTTAATTCCTTAAATATAACCTAAGGGAAATGTTTACGATTTTTTAAATGTTTAAGATTTGCTGTCAACGAAGTGATAGAATCATTTCTCTATTTTTTTTTTTCCCATGGAAGAGAAGAATATTTCTGTTGCTTCAACAGTTAAGGAAAAAAGTTTTATTTCTACAGAGCAACATGAAATAGGAGCCACATAGTCCAGAGTGATTTTTTAGGCAGAACACGAAGTTCACCAATACTTTTGTCTCTCTAGTAACTGTGAGCACAAGGCTTCAACCCATTACCAATTTGATCAATTCCCATTACAACAACAAAACCTGGCAGGCAATAAAATTTGACATTTTGCTTTATACTTTACTATAATCTTTTTTTCCACTTGACAGTAAAACCTATGGAAGACCAATGAAAGGCTAAGAACAATAGAAACTACAATCCTTCTGAGTTCCCAGCTCAAAATCATATTCCATTTCCAAATGGAAACTCTGCTTTGGGCTGGAGATGGCCTTCAGTGTCCCATTGGAATAAGTCTGGGGATGTTTATCAAGCCCTCAGGGGCATATTGTGACATCTGAGTAGTCGGAATAGAGTACTTAGTTACCTCTACATGTGATGAAGTTTCTGTGTGGAATTACCCATGCTATAGGGTAAGGAGACTTTGTCCTGAAGACCACCAGATTGGCAAAACTCACACATGAAAAAAGATGTAGAAAAAGTAAGCAAAATATCTGTCTGTGTAGTTTAACACATGGGCATAAAAGAAAAATAGACCAATTTTGCTGTCTTTGAAGAAGTTTCTTATCCCATTCATGAGGAGTGAGCAAGGCTGGATATAGGATTTTCCTTTTTTTTTCTCCGTGAGAGGACTATGTGCAGCAAAAATTATTAATTTTTCATTACACCAACTTAATGAGAAGTTGTCCTGCTACATAAACATAAACAGAACCTGATCTGCATTCAATCAGGGTAAAGCATCTGGTACAAAGTCTGGTACAAAGTCTGGTACAAAGTCGTACGTAACATGACAGAGCTCTTTTGTGGGCTACTGCACATGAGAGCTTGTCCAGTCGAAGGGTGGGACACAGGGCCTTTCCATGCCAGATTCTGCCCTCACAGACAAAACTGCTCTCCTGAGGAGAGGATGCTCATACCCTCTGTGTAGCCCTTCAGGATCAAACCTGTTCCAGGCCCAGAATAGTGTGAAGGACATAAAGATGCACGTGGTTTAGGACCTGTTAGACTGTAATGCATCAGTTGTTGACTTCCAGCAATGCTTCTTGCAAATGTGAGGAAGTAAAACAACTTAAAATTTTTGCCTGGGGCCGTGAAGCGCCCTACCATTTGCACTGAGTCTGTATCTATTAAAGGCAACCTAGATTACAGATAAAGCTGGTGTATTCTGGGGGCACTGGCCAATTTACTTATTCTGTCTGCCACTGAGCAAACAAAGAAGTCCATATTTTCATTTCTTTGGCTTTCTATAAACAGGATGTCAAATATGTGGCATGCAAATTGCAAATTATTTGCAACAGCTGCTCTTTGCTAAATTCTCCACTCGCTGGGCTGAGTTCTCATTCACCTGCAAAACACAAGTGTAGGTGGCTGGTGCAAGGGGAGGCTTTGCCCCAGAGTGGATGAAGGAGGGGTGGGCAGATAGCCCTATTGCCAGGACTATAGATTTCAATTCTAGATTCAGCACGAATGTCTCTACAATCTGCCAGTACAATATGCACAGGATTTCCTGCTTGTCTTGTTCATGTAGTCTGGAAACTCTTCCAGGTATTGACTGTATCTAAGTACAGTGCCTAACTCAATGGAACTGGTCAGAGCTGGAGCCTTCCTGCAAGAAAAGTGATCACAATGCAATGTAACTTCTCAAAATTACTTTGGTAAACACATTACTACATCTGTAAAAATGAAATACACATTTATGGTGAATGCCTCCAGATAGTTTCAAAACTTTTTCCAAGAAGAATTGCATAGGGATTGTTATTACTTAGTGGAAGGGCGTTTATAGACATGAGGTTATAATGAAATTAAATTAATCCCAAACAAATAAGGAGGGGATATATATTTCCAAGGACACCACATCCTTAACAAAGACCTCTCCTTTTATCCTCAGCACTAGGAGTTGAGGGCTGCACATAAGCTTTGATCAACCTTAATTAACTCTGGATTGGATCTGTGTCTGTGAATTGTTTATAGTATCTTGGCTGAAAGCAAGATGCTAACCAATACATTTATAGAAAAAAAAAATCCTTAAAACAGAGTTTGACTTGCTGGATTAATATTATGCCAGCTAGCTTGAAAAGAAATAAAATAAAATTTAGCCTTAAATATGTTGCTGTTTGTCTTGCTAAAAAAAGGGAAATCCTTACAAATTAGGATTTGTAACAGTGTTTCCCATGTGCAGTGTTTCTGTTGGAAAAGTTGATGAGAAGCCCTTGGTATTGCTCTGTGGCTGGGCTATGCCCTGCAGCTGTGCCTGGAGCAGAGTGTCAAACATTGAGGCTCCAGTTGTTTTGAGAAGCCAGCTGGGTGTCGGTGGGTGGTTTCCCAGCTGGCATCTTCTCCGGACTTTTGCCCAAGAGTCTCTCTGGCCGGCCGGGCAGCTTAAGAGTTGAATGTGTGGCTGGGATAACATCATCTCACTGCTGTGCTCAGCTGACCTTCACAGTGTTTTTGTTTTGACTCATATTTGCTTGTAAGGAATTTGCTTTTTCTGTCATTATATAAATACACAGACAGACGCAGGCCAAATCCTGAATCCTTAGCTTTGCAGGCTCCAAGCCCAGCCACAAATCCAAGCCCTGGCTGGGATCTGCACTGAACAGCATTAGGCAAACACAGCGGCTCTGTGGCTTTACATGCGCCCAGCCCTGACACCTCCGTGAGGAAACCCACAGGAGCACAGGTACCTGCACTGATCCCACTGCAGAAACATCCACAGGGCTCACTGGCAGCTGGCAAGAAAGAATTAGGCCAGCCAGATCCCCTTCTCGCAACACCCAGCATGACCAGCCACTCTCAGGGAGCTGTGAGAAATCACCTATACCACAGTAACTTCCATATTTTTGTGTTTATATGATGCCAGCAATATCCGCTCAGCCAGGAGGGATAGATCCCTTCCTGTGGGGAATTCACATCTCCATTCATTAACAGACAAGGCACAGCAGAGGCTTGTAGGAAAGAGACATCCTCAGACAAACTGACAGCAGGTACAGAGCAAGTGTGCATTTCTGAAAGCACTGATGTCGAAACCAAGATCTGTAGCAATCATGGCTGGTTTTGTTCTCTCGGTCCCATACATTACTGCAGGCATCAGTGAAGTCATAACAGTGTCACAGAAGTAAATCCAGAAAATGCTGCTTTAGTCAAGGCTTTTTGCACCTCTTAGACAGGAGCAATTCCAGTGACCGATCTTACCTGCCAGAATCAAGTCCTGGGATTAGCGGTGCTCAACGATTTTCAAACTGTTGTTCTCCAAAGTGCTGGTAAATCATCCGTATGTGGTCTCTGCTCTATTAAACAGTATGATCTCATCAGCCCTAAATAGCTGAGCTAAACTCTGTGAGAAACTTTGAGAGCTGACAACAGACTTAGTACCAAACTGTGGGCGTCACTGTCCTCCACAGTACTGTCATTAATGCAGGCTGTGGGTGGAAGCTTGGAATCACCACTACTGAGGAGAGAAAAGACAAGTGATGGCAATATCTACATTCAGCTTTCCCTGGACTGGAGCTCTGGGCTCCAGAGTGCTGAGCCCACTGGCTTGGATGTGCAGTGAAAGCAGACAGACATCCCGACTGCTCAGGAGCAGTTGGAGATGGTGATCCCAGCTCCTGGCACTCTTGCTTATCTCTGAAAATGCTTCTGCTCGGCTCCAAAGAGATGTTTGGTTTCAGATTAATCTTAGGATGTGGCACTTAGGTTTGACTTTAAGTACAAATGGGCAGTACTGCCCTCAGCAGATGGCAGGAGTGGGGTCTGGGTATGGATGCTCTTACCCAGCAGGTCCTGCATCACCACTTCCACTTTTGCTTCTCAAAATCTTTGTCTGGCCCTAGTTGCCCTAGAAGGTTCTAAGATGTGAGCTATGAATCTCCAGCTTCTGCTTTGTGGTTCACCAAGGCAGTGTGCTATATGACAAAGACATAGCAGAAAGCACTGAACGCAGAATGAATGTAAATTTTTTTTTAATAGAAAATGTTTAATTATTTTGTTCGCTGCTCATGCCTCAGACATGCAGCAATAATTTGAAGTTTAATTTTACCTCCTGCCCTCAATGTAGTCTCTGGTATAAAGTAAGAGATTTCTTCTTTTTTCTTTTTGTATGTACATTTGCATAACATTTGCATGGACACACTTATTAAAAGAAATCAGATGTCTGAGAAAACAAACCAACCAATACAAATAATTCAAACTATGCAAAGACAGAGGAAAATAACCCACAAGAGACTTAAAAATTATAATTCTAATGTTTTCAATTGAAAAATAATTTTGGAAGAGGGTTGCCTTTGCGTATAGTTGGAACACTTTCACTCGAAGAGAATTTAGTCAATATTTGCTAGCCTATTTAAACTAAAATGTTCCACAGAAGCATCTCTGTATTGATGATATTTTTAAATTACAAGGTTTCTGTAGTCATTTTCTGATGAAAGAAGTAAAAAAGATGACGAAGAAGATAAAAGTACTGAAAAGCAGACCCTCATGACAGTAAAATATGTTTTACAGCATTTGCCACTCTAGAGGTATGGGGCAGACTTCTAACAGGCTTTTGTTTTCATGCTTATTTTTCCTTTTTCTAATGTATATCAGAAACACACTCAAGCTGTTTTCGGGAATTGGAGTTGTCCAGTGCATCTCTCTGATCATCTCCAGCTCATTATAATGTGACCTGTGGGCCTGTGCGGTGCTGTGCCCTGGAGTCCTTCTGCTCCAAACACCCTAACTAGGGACTTGTTGGGACACACACAGACTGGATGGGACCTGCAGCAATTTTCTTTTGTGGGAAACTCAGAGCATAGACAGGGGGACCGGAGGCGCCTACTGTACCCCGCCGTCTCCCTCGCCAGGGAGTTGGGCTGCTCCCAAGTCTCTCCATCTGAAATGCAAGCTCCATTTGCCATTTCCCCCCCAGCTTGATTTCAATTTGCATACACCTATGCTGGAAGAATAGATGTACTGTGCATAAATGTCCTAACTGGCACACAAACAAAGATGTTTATACATAAGCAAATTCATCCTTTGTTGGCTATTAGAGTCATTAGTCTCTTTCAAACACTTGAGTCATTCCATTCATGGAGCAGAAAAAGTACCACTGACCTCAACGACCCATCACAGACAAACCAGTGAGCAGCCAGTGATGGAGAAAGAAAGCAAATTCTCACTTTAAAAAAATAAAAATTAAAAAATCCACGAGCCTAAATTTGTTTGCATAAACTGTTTAAAGAATCACAATTCACAGCTCAGTGAGGAAACTCCTTTTTGAAAGAAATTAACAAGGAAGAATGAAGATCAAGGTCTTGGTTGGAAGCTCATTGTAGTCAATGGAAAGAATCACGGTTTAGTGGGTTTGGTGAATGCTTCCTACTTTCAAGGCTGTTTGAAAATCCACAATTTCCAACCCTTTCAGCTCTGCAAGGAGATGGACCATCTTTCCAAAACACTTAGCGATATTCAATATCCACAGACGAGGAAAGTCAGTTTGAAGAGATATGTTGGCGCATACGGGAAAAGGGGGTGTGTGGGGAAATGAAGGAAAAATAAGACATTATTTTCTTCATGTCCCTGCAGAGTGGGATGCAGGACAGAGAAACATAAATTTAGGCCTGTGCTGCTGGGAACAGGAGAGGTGTCAGAAATCACACATTTTGCAGTGTGTTCCTCTACAAGAAAGTCCTTTGAGAGAAAAGCCTCTAAGTGTGTGAGCAGAACCCATAAAATTTTACACCCACCCCCCCAAAAAAGGAAGAATCGAGAGTCCAAACCTGCCACAGAAACCTCGACCCTTCGTTTAAATTTGTCTGCAATGCTTTTACAAGACATAGGTTTAAAAAGGCTGCATGCTTGCAGTAAAAAGTTACATCTATAACTTTTTCATTGTAGCAAGCTGTTCTTGCCAGTGCCAAGATATTATTTTTTATACACAACAGTGTGCATATATGGTTTTAAAATTCTGTACGGTAGTTTCATACCAAACTCTTCATTGTTTATATAATTTTTCATGTCAAAATGCATTCTCCGTTCCAGAAAAAATTGAATATATCATATTTTAATCATTTTGCATAAATTGTGTTTACTGTGTGTTTTAAAAAAGCCTTTTCCTTCCAACTACCAATCTGATTGAAAACAATTATGCTTCTGGCACAAGACTCTCAACAATATTCACCACAAATTACATTTCAGTCTATTATTAATAGATGCGATATGTAAGAAATGAAGATGTATGGCTACTTGTTTCTGTTTATAATTATAGCAATGCCATTGCTATTTTCCCTCTTTTATATATGTGTTTTAGAATCTTTGAATTGGATATCTGTGTGTTTGTGATCTCTTATCCAAAGGGCAAAATGACAATGAAAATAAGAGCAGCTATCCTGTTACAAGATTAATTTGGGTATGATAAATGAGTGTTTTTAGAATGAATTGCATAGGTTACCACTTAAACAGGTCTTGGCAGCAAACCAGCCCTTTTCTTCAACAAAAAGGGGGGGAAAAATGTAGAGAATGTATAAATGAGTTGATTGCCCCAGGATGTCTCTCTCAAGAAGGATTAGAGAAACCTACTGGGGCATTTTCTATCCCCACAAAAGCACTATTTGTGCTGCAAAAGTTCACCCCGATAATCATGTTACTACAGAAAAAAAAAGAAAAAAATCAGGTTTTTTGGTCCTGTATAACCTCTTGTAAGACATTTGAAGTCATAGGTGCCACTAAGTCAGCTGTACAGTGCAGGCTTAGCCTATCCAAAGAGTGGGAGTGAGAACAACTCCTTGCAAATACTCTTCAGCAAAGACAGGGAAAGCCAAACAATATATTTTCCTGCTATCATTGAAAAAAGTACTGTGAAATCAAACTCCACGGTCCAGGCACAGCTTCATCAGGACTGTGCAGGTTTTAACTTCCAGTTTTTTTAACTGCACTCTGTCATTAGGTTCAGGCTATGGTTGGCCTCGCATGAACACTTTGTAAGAAAAAAACCAGCAGCAGTATTTGAAGGGCAGCTCCCGGTCACGCACATTCTTATTCCTAAAGCTGTTTGTTCCAATTGAGACACAGGGATTTCTGAAATGCCCAATCAGTTATGAGTAAGACTCCTGCATGGCGTAAAGCCAGTCATGATATACATTTGATGAGATGGGACATCTGTGTTTCAGTTTGGTCTCTTTATAAGAAATTTATTGGCAGGAATAAGTCTAAACCATTGTCTCCAGGTATGCGACAAGACAACTGGATTATTTTTTGGTGCAGCCTTCTAATTTTTTCCCCTTTGCTTTTTTTTCTTGCAAGATTTCTTCCTATAGCTATTTAATGAAGATAGAATGTCTTCATCACCTTGATCATTGCATTTTTTCCTCTAATTTTTCTGTACTTACAGCTGCCGTAGCTGTTCAGATCAAGAGCCCAGTTCCTTTCTGTGGAAGACATCAGTGGACATTTATGGAGATATTATAGGAAAAATGGAAAGTAAAAGGGAACCATCCTCCCAGCAGAGTATAATCAGATTTTCTGAGGGTGCAGCTGAAAATACTCTTCTCCATGTTTTTTGTTTAATCCCACGTTTGCTTCACTTATTTGACTCAAAATCCAGTAGCAGTGGGCTTCAAATTATGCCTTTTTTGGCTTTGGAAAACATACTTCATTTAAAAAAGGTATATTCACTGGTAATTTTGTTATGTTGTCCTAAACCCTAGGTTATGGGAAATTTGACTTTTTCTATACCCTTTTGGTCTAAAAGACTTGAACTGAGCATGGCAAGAAAAAGCCAAACAGTGAACCAAGATGCAACTAAAAGTAAGGACAAAGAGAATTGTCAAAGACATGATAAGCAAAACCAGAGATGAGAGAAAGACTAGTGATGGGCACATGCTGAGAACAGAATGAAGAGATTTTTCAAAGGTGAGAGGACTTGAAGAGGGATCTAAACAACCTGAACACCAACACTGTCTCTTAACCACTGGTCTGTGCTGTCTCCAGATATTTTCTTCATACCAGAGTGCTCTGTTCATTAAAATTCATACATCTACAAACAAGCAAAACAAAAAGCCCAAAACCAGATAAACAAACCAATCAAATGCTGATGCATAACAGAGGGAGGAAAAAAGGGAAAGATTCCCTCCCTGGCCCCAGCTGTTCATATTTATATTCACTTGGCAAACACTTGAAAGGGTTTCTATCTGATGCATTCGTGAATGTCTGAGGGGGAAAAAGTGGATCCTGGATAGATTCATACTGAGATATTGTTATGTTTGATGGCAATCACAACCATCTTGATGATGTGTTTCTATTGTTCTGTGTTTGAGCTACACTAAGAGTTTATGGGGTGGAAAGGACAAGGATGTGGCTTTCAGAAGCTGTTTATTTCAGGATGGCCTATGTAAAGGATTGCCATCAGTCCATGGCAAGTGGTTCATACCAGAAGGTAGGGAAGGATAGAGGTATTTTTTAAGTGAGAATGACATGCTCACATCTGAAACAAGTGCTACAGGAGGAATGGAAACACAGCCTCATGGACCAGCCTTTGGGTAGCAGAACAGGAGGTCAGCTACTTTGTTCCACTTGCCCCTGGCACAGTATTTGCATATGAATGAACTGTCTTGAATTTGAATATAAGCCATCCAAAAGAGCTGGTGCTCAGTCCAAAGAAAATAAATAATTTCCCTGAGATCTGAAGAGAAGGCAAATTTATTCATAAAATTATGACTGGGAATTGTGATTCTGCCACTTATATTTGAGTGTTGAAGACAGCAGTCAAATTTCCCACTGTGACACAAACCACTATTGACAACAGAGAAACATGTCTATGTGCAAAGCTCTCTGGCATGTATGCTGTCATAAAATTTATGGCTGACTTTAAGACAAAGAACATTCTGATTATAGGCACATCTTGGATAGGGTGAGTGAAAAAAAATTATGAATTCTATTTTTAATTTGCATTTCAGGGAGTAAGACAACCTCATCCAAAACCAGTTAAGCAAAATATTATATTCCAATTGTTTTCACTGAATGCTAGGACCCAGGGTCCTCAGAGACTCAGATGTTACACACACCAAGGAATATACAATTCCTGCCCCAAATAATTTGCAGTATAAACCTCTGAACCATTAGTGCATAACTGAGACTTTTTTTTAGACCTACAGATACCAAAGCAAATAGTTGCTTGTACCTGAGAGCTGAAGATAGTAGCAGCATTTGGAATCAGAAAAGACAAACAAAAGAATATCCAAAATTCACCACAGAGATTTTAAGGAAGTAAACAGAATTATCATTAAATCTTGTCAAACAAGACCCATTTCCACCTATAAATTTCAGCCTTCCAACCCAGATCAAATGCAGGTGCTGTCATCCTAAAAATAAATCCTAAATTCTGCTTTGAATATTCTAGTTCCCGTATTTTGTTTTCTTAGAAACATAGGATGATTTGCATTGGAATGGATCTTTAGAGATCATTTAGTCCAACCCCTAAAGGGATTTGGGTTCCCAGTCACCCCTACCAAGAGAGGGAGTTTTATAGAAGACATTTCACCAGGGACACACTGGGCAATTCTGCAGGGACATGAAGAGTATGTCACATCACTTACTGTGTTATAGCTCCAATACCATGCAGTTTTGGAGGGAGATAGGAAGACAGAGCAAGCATAAAAGGGTATGTATGTCTGGAAACACAATCTGTTTCCAGTGCCAGTGTTTGATAGGGTGAGGTTGGTCTGCACTGCTGGTTACAAGTTGTTTTGTTCAAAAGAAGAAATCAAAAAATACCCTGTTAAAGAAGTCCTGTTAAAAATACTGCAAATTCATTCCTGATTTTGCTTTTGGTTGTTTACACCTCATGCTGCAGATGGTGTATATCACATAGATAATAACCACTTGCAAAGAAATGTCACATACACTGTTGACCATTCAAAGAAATTTCCTTTTCTTTGGTTTTTTCCTCTCTTTTTCTTTTTTTTTTAAGAATTATTTTTCCCATTTTAATGCTGCTTCTGACAGCAGATACCAAGGCATCTCAATCACCAGAAAACAAGTGGTTCTGATTTTTCTTCATTGTTTGTTGGATGTTTGTGGTTTTCCAGCCCTGGTTGTTAAATTTCATTCAAAAGCAGCCCAAGGTAAGCATCCAAAGGCTCTTTTTACATTCACCCATTTTTTAACATTTTCTCCTCTCACAGTAAAAATTTTTATTCCAGGCCTGCAGAGACTGAAAGACATCGTGGTCATCTCTGTGTGCTTCAAGGGAGGCAAGAGGGTTATGTGAACTCTCAGTCAATAAGAAGGAGGGAATCCTGAGCTCTCCAAAGGACTCTGAATTTGCTCACAGATCACAGCAAACTGCACTGCTGTATTCAAAGAACGGTGGTTGCAAAGGACACACATGAGGTTAGCCACAGGCACAGGATGTGACACCTGCTTTGGGGCTCCAAACTTCCAACCCTTACTCATGTCTTTATCACCTTGAAACTGAGTTATTCCTCATCTCTTCATCTCTGACTGTGCCTACAGAGCACTCAGAAACTGCTTCTCATGCAGTGGTACAAGAATTATTTAATATGGAAAAATCTTTGATATTCCCTAAGTACAAATTGAAGCATTCCAGGCTCATTTTTTATATTATATTTTTGACCTTAGGTAATACCAGTTGTTGGAGAAGCCTGGTCATTTGTACAGTACTCTCCTGCAAGAAATGGAAGTATTGTGGTTCAAAACAAATGAACGTACTTAATTATGTAATACCTGTCGATAGTTCTGTTAATGATGCTCAAAAAGCCATAATACACAAACAATTTCATTAACAGATTTCACTGATTTAAAAAAAACTCTGAAAATTTGGATTTTATATAAATAAATAGAGTATCTATCATAATGTTCAGACATTTGAAAACAGAGATAATGTCTATTCAACTTTGGAAGAATGCGCCTTTGAAATTATCACTTGAAGGAAGGACATTTACTTTCACTTGGACTGTCATTGGACTTGGGAAGCAAGAGCCTAATCCTGTGTCTATCCAATGTTTCGTCTCATCAAAATGTTCCCAGCACATAAATCGAGTGGAGTTTTTATAACCCCTTTCCCTAGCCTTGGTCAAGGGTCTAATCATACAAGGACCAAATGGAAGGAACTTGGAGAAGGCTAGACAGTGGGAAGTCCCAAAATCTCTGTTTCAGCTGCATCCTGTTATGCTAGTATCCAGCACCAGAGCTGAACACACAAACTCCAAATCTTTGGAAAAATACTGTGCCACCAGCTCAATTGATGCTAAAAATGCAAGGGCAACAATTTTCCTCAGCTCGTTGCTCATTCGTGGAAGTAAGCAAATTTTTTACACTGTTTTCAGCTTAGAAAACTAGGTATATTCTAACAGAGTTTGGCTGGATTGTGCAGCCATTCAAAGCCAGAGACTGGAATTCTTCACAAAGCATGAAAGCAACCCCCACAGTATTTAATTATCAGGAAATCCACACTTTTTTTACTCAATAAAAAGATGCAGATTTGCAAACGTAAGTGACTTGATTTTCTTTAAGTGGCATTTGTTAGACATGGATGGAAATCCATTGACCTGGTGAGGTGACTTGTGAGTTTTAAGGGACAGTGAGAATAGAGCACCTGCCGTTGCCACTATCGTTTTTATATGAACTGCTCTCATACCTATTGCACTTCTGAATTTGCTTCCCAGCCTACAGAACACACACAAGGTTTAGTGTCTGTATATTGAGAAAACATGTAGATACAGAAAAACTATGAAAAAGGTTGTTAAGAGTGAATAAAAATTACCAGCAAGGTCTTAGCAGAAGCAAATCTATTTTGGACCCAGACTTCATGCAGTGAGTACTAAGAAACTTATGTAATTGGACCGACAGTTTGTTGGTTTCTTTTCCAGCATCTGGTTGTCACTTGAACTACAATGCAGCTCCAATTATATTTTATAGGAAGCAATTTCATTTTTATAGTTTAAGAATCCTTTGGAATTGGTTTGTGAAAGGAAATACGATATAAAAAAGAAAAAAGAAAAAGAAAAGAAGAAGAAAAAGAAAAAGATCTTCTGGCTTCAGAGCTTCTAAAGAGAAAGTGAGATCAGAAATCCTTACCCAGACTGGCTGTTTATAATGGCTGCTACTGAAACTGTTAATTCAAAGCAGTGCCCTGAAAATATCTATCAGTCTTATCCTTCCTGCCCATTTAAGGGGAAAGAATGAAATCCCAACAAATTATTGGGGAGCAGTCCAAAAGTCTCATGTCTCCTCTCTGCACAAGCTAGTATACCTCAGGAAGACCTCAAATGACAAAATGGGTCCTTTTTCTCTGCTAAATAAATCTTCTTGGTGCTAGAATGCAGAAGAAAAATACTGTCCCTCATCCTGAGTGCAGCATACCACTGATCTCTTGCTTACAGAAGATGGATGTCCAGCTCGTACAGACCAGCAAAACCAGTAAGACTCAGTGTTTGCTGAGAGTAACCTGGTTTTGCAGCATTAGACATCCAGCAGCCATCCTCAGTGAAAGTCTGGGAAATTTCATCTTTGGGAGACTCAAGTACAGTACCCACGTGCCATTCTCAGAGATATGCTTTGCCTCAAGAATTGATTCCTGCCAGTAACTTTATCCTGCATGACAGCATTTCCTGGTGCATCTTATTCTGACCTAAGTTTATTTCATATAGCACAGTAATTTACAGTGGCCTTTTCCCTCGGCAAGGCAGCAGCTGGGAAGTGCTTTGGCAGGAGGAGGTGCAGCAGGGACCAGAAGATCTATGGCAATTCAGAAGCTCTTTTGTCTGCTGTCAGCAGTGAGACAGTGTCAGTAAGTTACAGCCCGAACATCACTAAACACCACTGATCCCTGCCAAGCTGAGCCACCTTCCAGGGTAGGCTTCAGTTCTGTTCTGGCTAATATAATTTATATTTTAGGACTGTACAAGAAAAAAACATTGATTGAAATGTGATATAAAGATCCTGCGCCAGGTGTGATTAAACAAGCTGCTGAATATGAGCTTGTGTGGGTTTCCTAACTCAGGTGCAGCCCCACACATATTTTGGATATCCTGTTTTTGGAGGTAATAAGACTCTCCCCTACGCTACACTGACATGACACAAAAACAAGGATCTCGATGTTAGGTTTGTTATCCGATGGAAGCATTTCCTGTTTGTGTTCTCATATCTTGTCTGCTTGCCTGTAAAATAATGCCTGCACTGTCACATTTATGTCCTTCTTGCATCTAGAGAACCAGCATTAGAGGACATAAATCATGACACAGTCCAGTAGTCTATTAATTTGGGGGAAGGAAGGGAAATTTATTTAATTAAGCAAGTGGCATACTACACTGCTGTTACACAGTCAGCTGGCTGACTAATTTTTGTATTAGCTATTCAGATTCAAATCCTTCTGACTTGTAACAGAAAGCACATTTCCACTAGGCTTTCATGCTATCTTCTCTCAGACAAGTCAGAAGAAAATTAGACTCTTATTTTCTTTAACATATAACCCAGGACAGGTGCCAATCTTTTTCTCCATGCACTCAGAACCTCAGTCAAACTGGTGCCCTTTTACAAGATTTGACCTGTATTTTTACCTGTAACTTCACCATTTCCAAAGCAGATTCTCACAAATGATAAGCCTTGTTCTAATAGCACAATGCAACTTCAGAGTTTTAAACCAAGAATAGTCCTATTGAATCTGACAGATTTCCATTGCTTTGAATCTGAAGCAAGACAGACCAAAATATGTTCCTTCATGGGCTGGCTGTGGTTAATTTTCAGAGATGCACAGATATTTGTCTAAGAATATTATTTAGTCTTTACCATTTACAGTAATGTTTTGAGAAGTAAAAGCCTGATTCATCCCTGTGCAACCTCCTTCTATGACTGTGACTCTATTAAATCTCTTTTGTGCTTGAACATTTTGGCTCTGTCGATAAGCCGTTTTTATTGCTTTCTCTGTATAAAAAAAGAGTTTGTTTCCTTTTTTGTTTTGTTTTGTTGGGTTTTGGGTTTTTTTTATTTTTTATTTTGGTTTGTTGTCTTTTCCAACAGAAGATATGCCATATAATTGAGAGCTCTTTTACAAATTGTAAATGCAGTGCTTTCCTCCTATCCTGTTCCCTGATGGGTTTTTCCTTAAGCCTTGCAACAAGCTCAAACAAGATAAACACTTCACAGGATACAGAGAGCTCTTTGAAAGCGTCACCTTATGTTTGGAGGTGTGACACAGGATCACAGAAATATTTCACCATTAACTTTGCAAAGATTCACATCAATAAAGAAGCAATTTCAGTAACATTTCTTCAGGGTACATTTTGCAAGTGTCTTACATAATGATAAAATTAGGCATGCGATCCTTCATTTGAGTTATCTGTAGAAGCCCTAGTCACCTTTCAGAAAGACAAGTTTCAATAAACATTGTGTCAATGCCTGCTTATGGAATTAAAACTTCTTCCTATGCATTCTTTAAACGCATCATATTTCTAGGACTCTTTGATGTGTTTTTCTCCTTAGCAGCAGTGGAGCTGTGGGGAATAAAGACTCCATTTAGCCCCGTAATGCAGCAGTGCTCATGCTGCAAGTGAAAGTTGTTTACGCTACCTCCTTCCATATTTGAGGAACAGAAGAAAACAAGACCAGTGAGGGGCAGATCTCATCCCCTCACATGATGCAGGTCAGTGGAAGGCCAAGTTTGACAGCTCAAGCTGTGATATAACCTTGAATGGAGCAGAAGAGTCAATTCCCCTTCTTGCAATTTAAGGTTTGGAATGGGCCAATTCTGCATTCCCCATCATACTGCTCTTCCACAGAGTTTTGTCTTTTCCTGCCAAGTCCCTGAATAGAAAAGCTAAGGCACAGCTTTTAGAGGCACATCACTAGCACTGTGTCAGTCCTGCCCTGCACAGCGCTTTGGGAAGTGATGACAATGCTGCAGAGATTGGACACTGAATGAGGCTGTGTGGGCAACTCTGAAGAAGCTGATAGTGTTTAAAGCAGTGACATTCCCCCAAAGATTTAGGGGAAGAAGCTTGGCATGATCTTAAATAGACAGATGCTTTTAATGATTGCAAAAAGTCGGGAAACTTTTTTCTTACAGTACCTTCTCTGTCAGTGAGGGTTAAAGCAAACAATCATCCACGATCCCACTGTGTAATTGCTTCCATTTTGTTTAGGCAGTTTAACCTCCCTTTAACCCCTCTGACTACTGTTCAAGATGAAACAAAATGACTTTGATGATCTTAGGCCAGCAATAATAATAAACTCCTCTGGTGTTGTAAACCTCTTTGTGTGAAGGACAGAGAGACTGATTACTTCTCCAAACTGTTTGTGCTGTGTGATTGATAATGACCAGTTGAAATTCCCCTCGCTTCTCGCTGTGTACCTCCATACAAGGGTTATTTAATCCACTGGCACTGGGGAGGAGTTTACCTCAAGGCAAGGTGAGGGTTCAAAGGCACAATGAAGAATGGCTTTCCACAGATGAGTTTTGGGGGCAGAACCTTCCAAAACCTGCAGTCTCCTCGCTCGTATAGTGAGCTTGGAGTTAGATCCTCGTCTAGCATAAATAACTTCAAATGAGATGTATTTGTTTTATTGCCAAGGTATATCAGTTTCATTAAAGCTTGTTCTGGAGTACTGTGAGCCATTCAAAGACAAAGCTGTACCATTCAAATTATCTCATCACTTTTGGCTGCTGACAGATCCAAGGCATCTCCAGACCACTCAAACTCCATCACCACTCAAACTATCCATACCTGCAATTCCAGCGTGACAGCGTGCTCTGCAATTACCACAAAGTGCAGGAGGCTGGGATAAAGGCATGCTGTGGCAAGAAATGTCTTTTAAAAATATGCAGAGTAAACACAATGCTGAGTTAAACTGACCTGATTTGCATTCATAAATAAGGTAAGGTGAATGTAATTATGCTGTGGCCATGGACTAAAGGTCACATGTCATGATTTTTAATTATGAACACTCTAACAGCAAAACAGCAATGATGCATGGATCTGGGAGGCCATCCATTTAGTGAAGTTTTAAAATCCTCAAACTCCCAAGTTTTAAAATCCCCAGACTCCCACAGATGTGTGGGCATCCC
Organism: Acanthiza pusilla; assembly: GCA_036630365.1. Lineage (NCBI taxonomy): Eukaryota > Metazoa > Chordata > Aves > Passeriformes > Acanthizidae > Acanthiza > Acanthiza pusilla. The sequence goes on from JAXCHO010000079.1 coordinate 44,765,345, forward strand.
TGGGTACAGGGGAGAAAGGAGGAGTGAGAGAGTCCCCTCTCCTTAAAGTCTGTCCTTCATCAAGTTTGCTGTCTTTGAAAACATATTATTAGAAATATTGTGTGGTGAAAATGAAGTTTCCAAAGTAAATTGCCATTAAGTTAATGTTAGAGTTGCAGATTATCCAAATTCTTGTTTCAAACACATTTCAAAACCAGAAACAGGTAAGTTTCTTTTCAAAGGCTTCTGCTATTCCAACTCTGTGGCTTTTCTGCAGGATTTAACCATTCCTTTCAAGTATGAATGATCAGAAGTTTTGAGATGAAAAGAACATGCAAGAGTTTTTTAAACACAAAAAAAATAGATGTTCAACCATGTAACTTGGCCCATTATTTAGTTATTAGGGTATCTAGTAGGCTGACATATTAAGAAATAAATCAAAACAATGTGGATAAGTTCTTGTACTCCCACTGCTGATGGATCTACAATGTTGCTGAGTGTGTGATTCTGAGATCAGTCTACACTGGGCTAAATTATGTTAGTTTGTGGGGCTTTAACTCTGCACAGTTGCTTCTGCTGAATCGTTTTAACCCTAGGCGAACTGCAGTGAACCCCTAAAACCTTTGATATCAGAGTCAGAAGACTCATTAAACGAAGCAGGGTTTTGTTTTGTTTTATGTTTCATTCAAGGAAACTCTAGAAAAGTCCATGCCTGGTTTTAGGTTTACATTTTCTTGCTTGTTTTGGGGTTACCAGATTTTAGAAAGGTAAAAAGTCTAAAATTTAAACAGCATATGTTCCTCAGCAACTAGGGCTTCACCAGCCTGTATAAAGAACTAGAGCAAAAAAATGTAAACTGCCAACATATATGACACAATAATGACCACATGGGAAGTATGGAATCCCAGAAAAAGAGGAATTCTGGACTTATCTTTTGAGTGCATCTGTCTGTGTACTGTTTAATGGGGGAAACGACTTCCTAAAATTTTGCTTCCCATGTGGATTCAGCAAGATCTGAACTTTAATGTCAAATTTATGCCTGAGGAAAATCTTACCATTTACTGAGGACAGAGTAAGGTCCAATACATATTTCACTGCAAAGCGAGATCAATTAATTATTTGAAATAGTGCTCCCACAGCTGTAACATTCTTCACCTGAAGCTCAGACAGGTGCATGATTCTTCCCTGTCTTTGAAAACCATCAAAGGTTTTTCCTTTTGGCACTTGCTTTAAAACTGTAGTCCTCACTGATCACTACAAAAAGGGGTAAAAGCAATAGCACACTAAAGAGGGAAGAGTGTGGTGGAAATTCACAGCAGCAAGGACCACGTCGGGAAGAAGATGCCTCAGCAGACTTTGGATTTCAGAGCTCTTTTGCAATATGAGATACATTAAACTGGGTCCTCCGTGGTCCAGATCTGACTCCTATACTGAAGTGACTTCAGAAAGGTCACATCTCTCAGGTGTGAAGGAGATTTCTGTGCTTTGGCCATCTTTGCGATGATTTCTCACACTGCTTCACACATGTGTCATAAGCCCCCTGATAAGTTTTCATACAGGTGGAAAAGATGTTTTCAAGCAAATACCATTCTCAATCTGAACATCTATTTAAATGCAAGCAGATTTTTTCCCCAGAAAACACCTAACAAATTAAAACATCTGCTTCAAGGGAATCACAAGTTTATTGCTGTCATAACAACCTGACATTTGACATGCTGTACTTGGCTGAATTAAAGCCACAATACACCATGCTCCAGAGAAGCAATGCTGGGTTATAGTTTGCTGGAACATCTGCAGAGTAGAAAATGCATGTTAGCTCTCAAGTTCAAAGAGCTCTTGGAACTACATTCCCTAAAAGCACAAACTGGAAAAGGGCATATTGTTATCTCCTCTTTTTGTTTTGTTCATAAAGTTGTTTGTGAGATATAAATATAGTTAATTCTGAAATTTAGTAATCTGTCCCTGAACAGAAACAAGCCAGGCCAAGTGAAAGATCCTTTTTACAATATTGTGCACAATGGGGAAAAAAAAAAAAAAAAAAAAAAGGTTTGTTGGGGGAAAAAGGAGAGATAAGCACTTCCCAGAGTGCTCTTCCAAGTAGGACTTTACTGATGGACCAAGGAAGAATTTAATATATTGCTGTCTTTATGGTTTACTTGGATGACCTGCTCTGCAGTTTAGTTCCAGTTTCCTGTTTGCAAAACAGAGACCATAGTAACTTTCTGCCAGAAATGGCTCTCTGAAATGTTATGTGAACTCTGAAATCCTATAGTACCTCACGAGTGGAGGCCTTTTAAACATTGAGACAGAGAGATGGAGGCAAAAATAAATAGAGGGCAACCTACCTCTGTTTTTCTTTCTTTGCACTTAATATTTCTCAGAGCAGGAGAGAAGAATAGAAAGATTTAATATTGCTACTTTCTTCTCACTCTGGTATCTCCATCCTCTTTCACAGATCAAGGAGTAATAAGAAAATATTTTTTGCCACCTCAGACGCTAGTAGTCAAGTTATTCTAAATCACCAGAGTATTTCTAACAGAATAACCTAAAGGAAGTAATCGATATCAAGCACACATCAAACTCTAACTGCTGGGGAATTTTTTTTTAATAAGGCTGTTCTATAATTCTTTGAAATTTTTGCTTTACAGTGAAAGTCCCTATGCAGTTCAACTCTACTGCATATTGTCTTAATGCATTATCTGATCAAAAGCTTACGTATTTGACTCAGAGATTAGTTAAGTAAGGTTTCCATTATGTGGGGAGAGAACTTTCTCAAGGATTTCTGGAAATATTGCATTCTAAAGTCCTGTCATTTTCATTTGACCAATATTATAAATATACACAAAAGCTTTGGGAAGAGACTTGTATAACCTCATAACATTTATGTTCTTGGCAAAGTATATGCATGGAGTCAACTGCACCCTGCTCTATGTTCACTCATTTTTGCAAAAGTGTGCAGCACCTGAATGGGAAGAGGGATAGCTGAGGGCCTTCTGCTAAGATTTAAAACATTGAATGTTTTGGTTTGCACTAATCAGCTGCATCTGTTGTGTATGTGGTTGACTCCTCTTAAATAAAATGGAAAAGGAGGGAGCAACTAAACAAATAAACAAAACAAAACAAAAAACCCCCAAACAAACCAACCAAAAAAAACCAACAAAAAAACAAACAGGTACAAAAAATACATTAATTCAGCAGCCTGTTGCTGAGTCAGAACTCCCAGTGGCTCTGTCTCCTCTAACCAGCCCTGGAAATACTTGAAGAGCTAGCAAGCTCAAGAAGAATAATATGGTAGTGACAGCATGCTACATGGAAAACAGAGCACAGACAAAAGCAAACAGGTTGACAAAGCAAAAGATTTATGTTCATATTGTGGATACAACATTTTCACGGTGCCCACTGCACCCTTTCTTTGGATCAACTGCAGGCAGCATTGCATGCTGTGTTGTGACTTGGCTGACATGGCAGGAACAGCAACTACTTTAACACTGATGCAAGATAAGGGGAGCAGCTGCTCCCATCTAGACCCTAGATACATTCCTTTTTTTCCTTCCTTTCAAAAGTCACTCTCTACCTCTGTTCTGTCAACACTCCCCTACTAAGGGTCAGGGAAGAATTTATTCCACCTCTTTTATCACATACATTCATATGTAGCACTTCATTTGCTGAGGTATTTTTTGTGGGAGATGATAACTCTTAACTCCTAAGGGTTTGGAAGACTGGGTCTTCTGATCATAAGCTCTGGCTCCTAAAGGTCAGATGCTGCTTGCTTAGTTACGTCAATTTTATTACAGTCACCTCACTTTCCACGTACAATGGGCATTTGATGATTGATGTTTTGTAATGGGACATTCCTACTGAACTCCTTAAGAAATTCTTTCCCTCCATTCAAGAGTTCAAAGGAAAGAGAAAAATTGAAACAGCAGTTGCATAAGATTTATGTACTGTACAGTGAGAAGGCAAATACTCTCCTGTTGAACACAGTTATCTAGCAGCAATTGGGAACAGCGTGTGGAAACTGACTTCAGGTATTCTTGGCTTGAAACCACAGTCCATTTTTATAAAACAATGGAAGATAAGGGGAATAAAAAAACCAGACTATAGAACTTTCTAGTTCAAAAGTATAAACTAATTATGCTATTTGAAGCAATACCACAACAAGATATATTAATGTCTACAGTGGAGTCCGTTCTTTTAGAGTCTCAAATATGAAGTTCGTGACAAATAATTTCTATTTTCTACCCATTGAAGTTGCAATTTCTTTCCATCTGGTTATGACTACTAAGAACTGCATTGACAAAGCCAGTCTTTTTACACCATTTCTGGAAATGTATAATTCATTTATAAAATCAGTAGAATAGACATCATTATAATCTCATCTGACCACTTGCATTTTTTGCTTTAAAAGCAAATTCATCAAAAGATCAGAACTAATTGGCTGTTTTGCCAACATAAGAACAGAAAAAAATTGTTCCACTCTGACTCATTCTTCATGGAAATTTAGTTATTTCTGTTACTATAATTAAGGTGTTGTATTTCCCCTTTATAAATGAAGAGCTAATTGTGGGAGTGTGATCTTCAGACCACCAATGTCTCAGTGCTGTTATAGCCGTATCTTTGAAGCTTTTAAAAGAGGCTCGCAAGTGAAGTTTGATCAAGTGTATTCTTTATTTAGGAACACATAAAATTAGAATTTTTTTGGTACACATGGTAAGAATTTTGTCAGTACCATCCCACCTGCTTTCATGAAATGGTGCTTTATTTTTCAGCACAACTCACTGTAATACCTGCAATGTTTAAAATTACTGGTTTTGAACTGTACATAGAGAGACCATGATTTATATGCTCTCATTCCAGGTATTCCATAAACACTTTAGCAATGTGAATTTCATTTCCAGGACAAGTGCTGCCACTTAGTTGCAAGCAGACTATTTCATTCCCAGGCGTTTTGAAACAGCTAGTAAAAAGTTGAATGAAAAACTGCTTAAAAATACTTATTTAAAGAGGGAAAAGTATCTATGCATTGGGATAATTTGAGAATACAAAAAAATTAGATGTTTCTAACTTTTCAAAACTTCGTCACATACCTCCAAATTAAATCTCAAAATGCAGGAGGATGACGAAGCGTTTTAGTGTCTGGTTGCAGTGAAAAATAAAACAGTAAAAATGTGTTTGAAATATATGATCAAAATTATCTGTTAAAGCAGGTTGCAAAGGCCTAGAAACTCTGCTATAGTCTGCCTAGGTTCTGGACACCCTTATCAGTTCAGGGACCTTGTTTCTCTCCAAATAACATCAGGCAGTATGACACACACCCACCATTGGTGACTTCTCTCTACTTTTTTCTCAGAACTGTCCATGCTGTGTTGCATGTTGCTTTGCTGGAGTTTTAAATGCCCACACTGTTCAAAACCCCTGGAGGAAGGCAGGGAGAAGGAGTATTGCCAGAAAGAATGGAAAGGAATGAGATTTCTCATGGCTTGTGCATGTGTGTGTATGTAATTTACACCCTAAGGTTAATCTAGAACAGAGCTCAAGTTCTTGTCTCCAGCAAAGATGGAAAGAAAAGGTATCTAACAGGAATAGCATAAGGCTACCCACAAAAGAAACAAATAGTCTCAATTTAAGCCACTGTGCCCTTAACACCACATAATGAAGCCATGCATTTTTCTTTTGAGAGAGCTGGTGAATCAAAAAACACTCCATGACCTCAAGTTACTTCATCTTCTTAGGAACTCCCATCCCTGGAAACTCTTTCCCATGTATGTCCAACTGACACTAAAAAATTGAAAACATTTACTAAATATAAACAAATAAGTATTAGTAAGATTGAAAGTCCTGGTTTCCTCTAAGGTCTAATGGCTTAAAAGGCAGAATTCAAGAAACTCTGTTCATAAAAAAAAAATTCATTTCTAGTTCCTTCTCTTTAGCAATTTGTTTTGGAGGATGGCAGCTTGTTGATGGAATAACAACAAAACCCCATATTTTACAGAACTGTGCACTGTCATAAAAGAATATAATAAACCCACAAAATCAAATTGAATACTTTTTTTTGAGAAGAAACATTATGTTTTCAAATTTTGAATATTCACATTTTCACAACTTTAAGAACAATTTTAGATATAACTTCAGTGTAATTTTTTTTTTTTTTTTTTTTTTTAAATGCAAGAGTAAAAAGCAAGATTTGGAAATGTATTGGGTTTCCATGGCACGGTCCTGGTAGTGGGAGAGAGCTGTAGGGGTGGCTTCTCTGCCCCCATGTCCAACATAATCAACACCAGCTGGCTTCAAGATGCACCCACCACTGGTCAAGGCTGAGAACCAAGAACAAACTTAAGCCCAGGAAGGAGTGAGTGACGAGGCAAGGTGTTTTTTATGATTTGTTTCACTTTTCATTATCCTACTCTAATTTTCACTGCTAGCAAATTCAGCTAATTTTCCCCAAGTCAGGTCTGTTTTGCCTGTGACAGCAATCAATGAGTGATTTCTCCCTGCCCTTATCAACTCATGAACCTTTCATTATATTTTTCTCTCTCCTGTCCAGCTGAGGAGGGGAGTGATATAGGGGCTTTGATGGGAACCTGGTATGCATCCAGGATCAAAACACCACGAGAAAAGAAAAAGGGAAAGACACAAACCAGCACTGACAGTGTCCTTTCCTACCAGAGTGATTTCTGCCATGTTATGCTGACCTTGGTCACAGCAGAAAATGCCTCAGAAGCACAAGAGCTATTAGCAAAGAAAACTTGTCTTTGACTGAAGCAATGAATAGCCCTGAGACTGTCTCCTTCATTTGTGTATGCAATGTTTTTTGGGTTTCTGAAGCTTGTTCATCCTAATAGGACTGAATTATTCCATAAGGATTGATGCTGCATACCAGACTTCCTCTATTCATCATGAAAGCACTGACATGCTATTGTCACAAACATAAAAGGACCTACTTAATCCAACTAGCACTGAATTCCCCACCAATTAATTTTGGGCGAGTCTCCTGGCCAGAACAAAAAATCAAGAGTCAAGCAGATGCTGGGACTGAGTTTGAATTGAGGCATTGAGTCACTGGATGACCTTGTGGACAGTCTCTTGACCTCCGTGTGCCTCAGCAATCCGACAGCACCGCTGGGGAAAAGGCGGGACCTCACTGAGTGCCAGATGCTGTACCCAAGCCTTCCAGGCTAAGCTACAAAACAGTAAAATAAGCATGATAATACAGAAACATTTCCTAAATCATTCAACTGACCCCTTTGACTTCTTCCTCAAAGGCTGAGAATGACCAGGAAGTCAGCAAGGAACAAGGATGATATAATTTGTTCTTGCTGCATGGGCTCCACTCACCATTTAGCTGCAGAACATCCGAGTGGGATTGCCAAAAACGCCCTTAAAAAAATTGCCAGTGTTGGCAAGAGAGAAAATACAGGCAGAGGCACTTGTGTGTGTGTTGAGCACAGCTGTACATGGACTGCTAAAGAAGTTTCCATGGTGCCCATGCCAGAGTGCTGCTGCACTAAGCATGTCTGGCTGGGAAAAAAGGGAAAGGCAGCAACATTCAGCAAGGTTCAAATCTGTGGAAGACAAGAATCACTTGCTGATGTTTTCCAAAGATTTTCTGCACAGTCATGTCCTCTCTGAAAGTGCATAATATCCCTTGTTCTCCATCAGTACAATGGGCTCTGCACACCTCCAGAGAGTTTATGCAACTCATGATCTGATGTCCCCTGAGGAAGCAGCTGTCCCACTGTGAGATATTCTTGTCCCCATCACTTTATGGGCTTAATGTGAGCCAGTGGCTCTGGAACAGAGCAGAAAAATGCTGTGCATCTTCTTCAGAGCCAAATCACTTAGGTGAGTGAAGAAGCTCTGTGCTATTGAGTAAAAGCTACCTATTGGATTAGACAGGATTAGAAAGTTCACATAATTTTTTTTCGTATTTTACGTCACTGATTGAAAAAGATAACATAGGCAATGAAGAGCAGACTTTAACACAGAAACAGGACTCCACTTCTCAGCTGAGTGTTCTGATTTATAGGTATGGCAACCTAAGAATCATGACCCCCTGTTCTTGCATTGCTGATCATAATCTATCAGGATAGATGAAAAATCCCTTCACCCAGAACACATCACAAAAGACAGTGGCTGAAGACACTGCACTGTGATGTGGAAACGAAGAGTCCTGTATTTCCTGAGGCAATACAGTGATGATTGGTAATTATATCAGAAGGTATGCCAAGAGTGCTTTAAGTTAATTTAGTGTTGTTTAAGTTAGATGTGATCTAAAGGAGTCTAAAAAGTCAAGTCCATGAGTATACTTCATCTAATGTGTGCATTTTCTGAACCTCAAACAATCTTAGTTCACCTGAGCAAAGGCAAGAAAGTTAATGAAAATGCTCAGCAGAACAACTAATCTGCTTCCTAAACTTCTTATAAAAACTTTTAACAAAAACTTTTAAGTACTTTGAAATTTTACTGTACAGCCATTTTTAACAACATATTCTTCCCAAACAAGTTTAGTGTGTGTTTAGAAAACACTCCAGCAGAACACAGAAAATAAAACTGAAAACATACTAATCATGTAGTGATCTCTTTATAAAAGCAAGTTCATGTAGAAAGATCCACATTCTAGCCAGGCACATTCTAGCTAGGCACCTACTAGTGCACAATAAACCTGAAACCTTATCTGATGCTTTTCTCAATAGTAGGAAAATGTCACTGTGCTTTCGCCAGAATCACAACTGAATGCTGACTTGGACTGAATATATTTTTTCCTTCTGTCTTTGACTTCTTCAGTTTTATGTGTTACAACAGGAACAACTGAAAATGCTTGCTTCAAATATTCGTAAATATTAAAAATATGCTAGGCCATTCTACAGAAGTAAAACTTATACTTAATGTGATACATTTAGCAATGTCCTTGAGTTACCTGTATTTAGGATGTAACCTAAAACCACAGCTCTTGACCACTTTTATAGCTGTGAATGGTCCCCTGGCTCCTTTCACTTGAGCAGGGGTGTTAACCCCAATGTCCTGGCTTACTTCCAGCTTACGTAATGATATTATGCTGGTTTAAATTCTCCAAAAGGTCCTAACTGGAGAAGCTATTCTTCACTTTCTCTTCCTTGAAAAACACTGCCAGCAGAAAATATCTACCAATCTATGTCTGAGAGCTGACTGAATATCCACATTGGTATAATTGGTCCCTATCTATAATATATAAACTTGTACAGACATTGCACACCTATGTGTCTGGGTTTTTGTACTGATTGCTTGGATATATGGATAAATACACATGCACATATTTAGAGTCACCCTGGAATAGTCTTCTTAGCAGAAGGAAATATCTTTCAGCTTGAACTGGTTATAGCATTTTCTAAAGAATTATGTAACACACAGAGCAGAAAAGAACAAAATCTGAGAGGATTTAATTAAGTGACATAAGATGCCTATGGCAGAAGCGGGAACTTAACCCAGGTCTCAAGATTTCAGCTTTCAATATGACATAATTTCTTTCCCTGAAGAAATGCTATGTAATATAGCACAAAATGTATTACTAAGATATAGATATATGTAATATAATGAAGAGTATGTAATGAAGAATATATAGTATAAAAAAGAAATATAATGATCTAATACAATCTCATCTCTAAAAAGAAATTTCTTTGGGAGGGAAAAGAAAGTACTGTGTCTATTAAGGGGTAGGTGTCTACAGAATAGCGGTGAAGACTCATCCGACAGTTATAAACACAATGCCTCAGCCTTCACTCTGTTTCTGCCCTTCAGTCACGTATTTCCACTTCATTCTACTTCTCTAATTCTAAGGATAAAGTTGACATACCTACATAAGGGAGCTTTTACTACATTAAAGAAGACTACCACACTCTCTCTGTATCAAAACCATCAATGGGTGTGCTCAACTTCTACCACTGAAACTGATTTCCATATATTTCATGACTCATGATTTGCATGTTGGTGGTGCAATAATATAGCAATATATGCTTATGGTTCTCATTAGAGAGGGCATCACTTATGGTTTACACATCTCTCTCTCCATACAGTTTGCAAATATGTTGGCAGAAGGCACAAAAGAAGGGATGGTGGATTTGTTAACATTTGTTGCGACAGAGCACTTTGAAAAATCTGTGGCCTAATGGCTTTTCTGTCACAGCCTTTCTATGTGCCACTGTCATCTACAGAACTGCAATACTTTTTAATGAATTCACAAGAATATTGTGAGGTTGAACATAGCATTGTTTGTAAACTGCTTGGAGATTTTTGGCTAAAAGGTGCTGTAAAAGTGCAAAGAAGTTAATTGAAATTACAGGAGTCAACTCCTAATGTGTATCTCCGTGTTTATGAGCAGATTTTTCACCTCGCCCTTGTGGAATTTGAGATATAAAAAACACACTCAGCCCCAAAGAACTTAAAATCCCAACAGAAAGTGCAGATGAAAGGCCAGAAGAAGTTCAAAATTATCAACCCCATTTTACAGAGAAAGAACTCAAACAATATATTTGTTTCAGGAAGCACAGAAAAGGAGCAGCAGATGCAGGGATGTGAAGGCAAATCTCCTGAAGCATCCCAAGTGCTTCATATAGAAGAGAATCTAGTTAGCACAGACCCTTTACAATCTTCCCACTGCCCTCTCTGTAAGTCTAATTACTGACTTTTACTGGTGTTAGAGAGGTAAAAAACAGTCCTTTAAAAACCCACAGCTAGCTTGGAAACTGAAAACAGCAGCATGCTTTGTTTTATCACCTCCTTGTTTAGTTAACTTTTTTTTTTCCTTCTTTTCTTTTTGTTGTCACATGGAGCTCATGAAACCCCTTAGTTTTGATAGTGTTTTTTATTACGAGGGTTTCTCAAGGTAGCTGAAGTGGCTGGAGCAGGGCTTGCTGAGGAAGTGCTCAGCCATGGCCCACTGGTTGATGTCAAAAGGCCAGCATCTGGTACCATTCTCCTGGTGCTCAATTGCTGCTTTCTTTCAGCTCTTTTCAGACCAAGGTACAACTTGAGAAGTGCACTTTGTGTTATAAAAGCCCTAATAGAATGGCAGCTTTATGTGCATAAATCTGTTCTCGCTGCCAACACCACGACTTAGCCAAACAGCAACTGCAGCCACAATACCAGGAGGCCAAGGTTTTCTAAGACTAAATTTGTCACCTCATCTCTTGCAAGTAGCTGCCTACAGACCTGAATATGACCTTAAATTTGATTCTACCATTGTACACAAGCTACAGGGAAAATTGAAAAGTGTTGATTTACCATTCTATAGATTTTCTCCATTTTTTCTTCACTTTTTTTTATGTTCTTGGCAAAATTATATATTTTCTTTTAAATTTTAAGAAAAAACCCTTGACTGAAGTAGTGACAAATCCATGGTTAATTGTCAACAGATCTATGTAAAAGTCGACTGTCACAATTTGCTGATCTTAACAAAGGGAATTTAATTTTGATTTTATTGAAATACAAAATTTCCTCAAATTAAAACCAAATGAATATATCTTTATAGTCAAACTGAGACTCTACCAAGGCAGACAGCATCAAGTGCTAGTTCACAGAGTGGGGTCAACACTCTTTCTTCACTGCATTTGCCAATGTTTATGTTTTTTTCTAATCAGGAGAAAATCAGAGCCATGTGGACACCTACAGGAAAAACAGCAGGTCTCAAAATGTTATTGGCAGGGCAAAATTTGTGATTCTCCCATGGCACTTCATTTTTTTGTCAACTTTGTTTCAGTTACATTTTCATGTTAATGTCTTCTATTTTGTAAAGTGATTTGGGCTGGAAACAAATTTTCTCATTGTTTTTATAGAATTGTAGAACAGCCATTCCCAGGTGGAATTTTTATAAAGAAAAGCTTTATTTTAATCCACAAGCCTAAATCTAATATATAACCTCTCTATTCTTATAAGGTATAGGTTAACACAGCAGGTGTTTCAAGTTCCTGGGAGATGCATTAAGTAGACAAATTTAAACCATGATTAATAACATTTTTTTTTCCATTTGGAAGGAGAGGAGAATATGAAATTGCAGTCAAGTATATACTATAAACAGCTTTAGGATACAAATAACCCCCATAACACCTGCATGTGGGGAAACAAAGTAATATTCTAGAATGCGTTTAATAGAACAAGTCAAAAACTCCACCATTAAACCAAATATTGAAATGCAAGTGCATAGCAGTCATAATTTTTAAAAGAGGGACCCAAAATAATGAACAAACAGCCAATAACTAGAAAATCACCTGAAGTAGGGAATTCAAAGGGCTTATTAAAGATATCAAATTTACCTTTAAAAATACCTGTGTAATTACATGCACCATGATAAAGCATGCAGGGCAAGCATGTGCTGTAAAGGTCTGAACAACCTATGGCTGTACACGTGCAGAAAACACAGCAGGTACCCGAGCACATGGATGCATCAACCTTCAGGAGAGCAGGTCTGAAGGCACTTTGTAATGCACCATTACAGACCTGCCTGGCTTGGAAAATTTTGCCTATTTTAGTTTGCCAGCCGAGGAGCTGAACAGATCAAGGGTTAATGGGACATGCTACGTGTTAACCCAGCTGGCACATTGCTCCAAACAAAGCCACCAGACTGTGGGACATGAATCCTTCTTTGGTGGCATCAAACCTTTTCCTTAAGCACTAAGAAAGGAAACACTTTCGTCCTCCAGTCTTAGAGGCTTATGTTAAACACAGCTACAGCAGGCCTGAGGGTGCACGCCAGAGCTCTGACTCATTAGCTTGAATGGAAAAAATATGATCTGAGAAGAAAGATAAAGGATTTTTGTTACATTTCTTTTAAATCAGAAGAGCTAAACTCAGGGCAGATTCCAGAGTTTATTCATGTGAAAACCACTGTATAAAAAGATCTGAAGTTCATTTGACTGTATTATGTGTGCTTAGACTGAGTACTGGGAGTGGTGTGTTTATCCACTCTACACATGATGGGATGCTGATTTAGATAGTAGCTGTAGATTGGACACCCAGTCAAGATCTAATCTTGATGTGTAAATCTTTTGACTGACATAGTTAAGTCTGTTGGAAAGAGAATGTGTTCTAGATTTTTGGATGTCCCTTATGAATCCAATGGGTGATTATTTAACAGTTTGCTTCCTGATCCCACTTAGTCTACTCTCAGTACTATCTGTCAGTCAGAGAATTAATCATGGTGAGTCGTTATTTAGAAAGAAAAGAGTATGCCTATCCAAGGAGCCTTCAATGATTGCAAGCCAAATCCCCAAGCAAACTTTGTAAAGCTACAAATGCAAAAGCAATCAAGAGTAAAAACAATACCTGTAGGTTCCCTGGATGTAAAGCAGGTTATAAAGAGTGTATGAACAATCAAAAAAAATTTGGTTTTCCTTCAATTAATGGAAACATCCAAGGGGATGTTAAAAGAAAGAGTTTGGGGGAACTGGTGTCAGTGCAATGTCTCTGCCCTTTGCTTTCTGAAACCTAACAGACTCCTCTATTAAGACAGAGGAGACTTGTAACTGCTTAAAAATGTCTACTAGCCAACGCGCATTTCTCTTGATCCTATAAGATCTGTGATCCAATAGGATACAAAACTCTGATTTATACTTATCAGCATAAGCTGAGTATTCTGCCGGCTTTGAGTGTGGGGCACTATTTTCTTCACTGATATTTTTTGACATGAACAAGACGTGCTATTTTTTCATCCGAGTTGTGTTAAGTAACTGAAAAGTTACTTGTGGATGCTGGATTCGATATGGGGAAGTAAGTTATGATTCATAATTTAATACACATAGTGGATTTGAAATGGTCTTTAAAGAAGCTCAGAAGAAAACTCACATACAAATGCTTATTGGTTTGTTTTAGATTTGTGTTTGTACAGAGAAACCAAGAAGCATACATGACAAGAACTTGGTGTTTCTCCAGCTATCTGAACCAGTATTTCATTTTAAATATTTCCATGTGTACATGAAGCTGAAATATTTTTTATGCAAACAGCCATGGTATAATTCTGTCTTTGAAGTTACTAGGCACAATAAATAAAAAAACCCACCAGAACAATAACATTGAGACTTTGACTTTAGAATATCCTAGGAAACAGACATATCTTCAGGGTGGTTAGCTGGTGGGAAGGTATTTCAGAGCACATACAGCAATGACATGTGATATGTTTTCATTCCTCCCGTAACATTTCAAGTCAGTAGAAGCTTAATTCGATGACCAGTCTCTGTGAAATATGGTGATACTAACTTACAGTTAAAATGACAAAAGTGCCCACCTGATTGACTAAAGTTCCAACCTAATTTATGGAGTGAGTTGCACACATTATTTAAGAACCTTTGGGTAAGGAGACACTCAGGCTGGCTTGAGCTCTTTCATTCTTTTTGAAGCTTCAACATATACCACACATAGTACATGGCTGGTATACTATAGTATGGCTAGAACTTGGACTAATTATTTATTTTTCCTACCTCTGATAAGTTCACAAGGGCAGATGTTCAATGCAAACACCACAAGCTACATTCTGGTGCTATAGATCATGCCACCTCCATATACCTCAATGAAACTAAGCTTACACAAGCTGGGCACCTTCATTTCTGCTCTGCAGGACGGCTCTGGCAGCATATATAATTAATTCTACATCCTGACTTGTGGGTCTGTCTCCAGGACATCTGACAACACTCATAATAAATTTGGCCAGTCACAGTTAGTTATAGATCAAGTATCCCAAATCCTCCCTGCCTAGAAGGAGGATTGAGAAAGGCCATGGACACAATGCCCATCTATAAAGAGTAATAAAGCTTCAGCTGTTTATGTGGGAGATGGATGTTCCCACTCCAGTGCTGCTGATGGCTCCATTCTGCAAGATGTCAGTAAAGTACTTGAGCACTTGTGACTTTCGTGAACAAAGGACAAGAGAATTTCTCAGCTGCTAATATGCTTTGTGTCAAAAAGGCAAAGTCAATTTGCCTCCAAGTCACTGCTGCAAAGTTCTTTCACTCTGTGCCCAGATGAGTCAGGCACACTAGAAAGCTGAAGTTCAGTTAGGATTTTTGAGGGATAGAGTCAAGAACTAAAAGGAAAATTTTGGGTTTAAGGTTAGAAAAATTGTGTCTTTGGTGTTATTCCCAAGTGATCAATGGAGATACAGAACGGGTGAATTTTACTTGGCATGTTTAACCAACACTTCATCAAAAACTAATTTTCCTACATCTAATCACCCAACCAGCCTCTTTCACTTTTTATGGTCAAAAAAAATGGGAGCTGGTGTCACTGACATCATAGATTTTCTTCTACAGAAAAGGCAGGAAATTCCACCTCACTTCTAACTTGCTGGGCAATAATCACAAAGTGTCACTTTGTTTATTAACTGTATGTTGACGTACAATTGCAGTGTGAAAGTGACCCCACAGTCCAGTCATAGCAATCACTGGCGGGTTAGATTTGGCTTAAATAATGCCCCTTCCTGCGCTGAAAACAAGTGCAGCCCCAGCCAATTGCCAAACTCAACACCCTGTTGCTAAAGGCAAGCCAAATGTTGCACCAATGTGACAGTAGGTGAGCAGGAGAACTTCTGAGGGGTATTATCAGTTATTAAAAGAAAGACAGCTTAATGAGAGTTTACAGGATTTTGATGGTTATACGCAGCCTTTGCAAAGCCAGCTCTGGAAATAACACGTAGTATTTACTTTAGAAATCAAAACAGGGACTTATTCTTTGTTCAGTATAATTAGCATACTAGAAAAATTTATGAAGAAATAGTGAAACAGGAAAAAAAGTGTATTTGCTGCTGTGAAGATGCAGAAAGGCACAGCAGGGTACAAATCACCAGAGAGAATCCTGAGTCTCAATATTTACGTTGCTGCTGTTGCAGTCATTGACATGATACAATTCTCTTAAAAACTTGTCAGACTTCACATTAAAAGTAGTTGGATTTTTGTCTCCTAATACTTGATTTTAATTTTTTTCATCATTCTGTTTGGTATTTTCTTCCTGTTGTTTCAATGTCAGATTCCAAGCACAGTAAAGTTAAGAAACTACTAATTTTTCTGTGTTTTTAGGGAGTGTCATGGAATAGCTGTTTCTGAAACCTAACATTATCATTGATTCAATAGGTAAAAATACAATCAAAACAATGAAACTACATCTTTTCACACTTACATGAAACACCTGCTCTGAAATTCCATAAAATTCTGATAATATTGAATTTGCTGCATCAAGGTTGGTGCTGACATAGGGAAATAGGAGAGCACAAGAGACAATTTCTATGCACGTATCTAGACCACATGAAATACACTGTTCCCTGGAACCCTGATCCTCAGCTGGCTCCTAAGCAAGACATAGCAGAGCACAGCATGACTCTGCACTGTTCCAGGAGGATGTGCTTCCTTTCCAAGGAAGGCATGGCAAGGAAGGAAGTGCACTTGAGTGTCATCTTTATATGGCTTTGATGTTTCAGAGACCATTTTAACTCTGTTTTTCCTGATTTTAATTTTTTTCCTAATACTCAGTAAAATACTAATAGGCATCTAAGACACTTTTCAGATTAAATTTCACTTTTCAAGGTGAAAAGTTTTGTGGGACCAGACTCTAGCTATATTATTTAGTTGTCTGTTTACCCTTAAAAAATACAATAATCACACAGATTCCTAAGAGTTTAATATCTGACAATAGAAATGTTTCATATTCCTAAGGACCTCATTTGAAGAATTCTTTGAATTTTATCCTAAGATTTCTATTACATCTTTCTGAATAATTCTTTGACAAAAGAAATGCTAGCAACTGTATCTAAGGGCCTGAAGTACAAATGTGATTCATTGCTGTATGTGGGGTTGTGGTATTTGTACAACCACGAATATCTGGGTAAACAGTTTCAATTTTGGAAGTCTTAATTCTTTGTATTTGCATTGTGTCTGGTTATTCCACTGTAAAATGTAACCATAAATTGCACATGCCCTGGGAGTAGGGCATGAAGCTAAACATTTTATCTGCTTCAACTATTCACCATTTTTTGTTTTCAAATTTATATTGTCACTACAGCTCTGTAACAAGGTGATCATCATGATTTATCTTTATGGTTTAGAAAGCTTGTTAAAAGTCTTTGTCAGAAAACAGCTAAAGTGTTTTTTCTAGGCTTTCATTTTAAGTTTTGGAATTGTTGGCTTTTTCACATTTTTGAGTGAAAGATTCCCTCCTTTTCCTCAAGATCAATTTCCATTTCAAGATCTAGTTTTCTACAGCTAGCCAGCCATCCTGTAAGCATTTTCAGAAGTCAGAATTAATTTCAAGGAAACACTGTAGAAGTATCACAACAAAGATATTTCATTTATCCAACTGGACTTCCAACATGAAATTCTAAATATATTGTCCCAAAGCTTTTGACCAAAGCTTAGAGGGAAAAGTTCTCCAAAAATCTTGCAAATTCTCACTGTAAGAGAACTATATTCCTCCAGGCTTGTTAATTCAGCCTGATCTTGAGCTTCAGAATTCTTACCGCTGGTAGCATGCAAAATTCTTTCAGATGTTCCATCCGAGGAGGACCTTTACTCTGGCTTTCAATCTTGTCTCAACAAGTCTTATTTGAACCATACATCAGGGTCCCTCCAGATCATCACGGGTCCCTATCCCTGGATTGGTGGCAATTAACACACTCAGTCTCTCACTTGGGCAGCTGCACAAATATCTCTCTCTCTTCATCAGAGGAAACTTGTGGTCAGTGCCTGAGCAACTTCAGGTCATGGCCACCATCAGCTGCTTGCTGACCATGGGCTGTGTCTCCAGTCTCTGCAACCTGCTTGAATCCCAGTGCAGGGACCTGCAGCCAGGGAATTCAGCTGGACCTGAGCGTGGCAGGGAAAGAAGACAGGGAGCTAAGAAGGATAGATGGGATAATAGAGCTGTACTAATTTTCAAGAGGCAAAACAGTTCAGAGAAGGTGACAGAATGGTTTTGGGTGTCTTCTTGGGAAAAGGGGGACAGGGCAAGAAATTATCTTTCTCTACCTGTGTGCACACACATCCCCAGAATTGTGACCAGATTCAGGTCCTTTGTGACTGGAAGTGCCAGGAGGTTCTGTATTAATCTCTGCTGTGCTGCTGCAGAATCCTGCAGTGACATAGCAGATGCAGCTCTTTTCTAAGGAAAGGGTGTGCTAACTAATCCTTCTCACTTGCTGCTACTGATCTCAGACTACAAAGCTCATTCTCAGGAGAGGGGGAAACAGTTTCACCCGTTCTAATTCTCCTAAACTGTTTATTCCCTAAGGCAAAATAATCAGCTAACACACCTGTGGAACACGAGTGTGGAGCAGGGGAAACCCAGCAGGGAAACTCCCTGCAGCCACAGCTGCCTGTGCTGTCACTGAAGTGTGCCCAGGGTGTAATGGCACATTAGGTGGGCATTGATCTCAGCCAGTTTATGAGGTCTGTTACAGAATTGAATCACTTGCTGCTGAATCCCATGGAGCAGAAATTGCTACTTCCTAAGCTAATCCATTTTCAAATTAGCTTCCAATTGTGACAGATGACCTCACTGAAAATCAGTTTACCTAATTGCTAACACTCACTAAGGCAAGAGAAATCAATCTTTATATCTCTTTCTTTGCACTATTTTTCTTAATCTTTCTCACAGCTTCCTCTCACACTGCTCCAAGTGGGAAGACAGGCTTTATGAGAAAGCTAAGATTGCTTAATTGTCTATTCCAATTCAAAAGTCAAGAGGGGTAAAGGGAATCGATGACTATCACTGTTTCACTGACTGGGGAGTTGAGAATGTGTATTCATTTGCCGGTGCAGCTTTCCTAAATCTGTACTTACCATCTATATCAGACCAAGATACAGAGATGTCTGCATAAATAGACTCCTTCTTGATCATTGTGTCTAATTACACACAGTTCATTTCCCAGCTTGTAAAGACAAGTCTTAACAAGAGAATGGGCACAAAAGCTGATGGAAAGATAAGACTTGATGCCCATGTAACTTTTAAAAATGGATAGCAGAAGCAATCACAGATTGCCTCATATATCTGTTCTACATGACTTTCAATATGAGAGGTGAAGGTTGCATTCAGATTTTTTTTTCCTAATTTCTAAGGTAGGCTATATGTAGAGATGAAAATGCATAAATACCCTGTAGAAGAACACTTCAAATTGAAGAAAATACAAAATCAAAACAACAAAAACAAGTATGTCCCAAAAAAAGAAAAAAAAAAAAAAAGAGAGTTCTTTAAAAAAAAGCTCTCTAATTACAGGGACCTTCTTCTGGTACAAAATAGTACCTCAGCTTGAACCCTCCTTAATTTTGATGGCAATGAATTCCAAGCAGATACCTCTTCAAACAAAGTGACACAGTTATATGTGATATATATTCTATGTGGTAGGATGAATTACACAGCAATGTACAGTATAAATAAGCTATGAGTACCACGGAAAGTTTTCAATATTTTTTATTGCATTATGAATCATGTAAAACTAAGGAAATGTACTAAAAGAATGAAAAAGAAAAAATTAGGCACTTTACACTAATTTAGTAAAAAAGCCATATAGACCTATCCAAGCTGTTCCTTAAAGCAGTCAACACAAATTAAGTAACTATTAAGTTCATCCTACACTGACTCAAAATAGCAAGCAGGGAGAAAAGGATGTCTGTGCAGCTGAGTAAGGGACAGTCCAGATTTTCATTTTGCTATGTCAGCTGGCTCAGAAACAAATCTGCATTTCCTCCTGGGAAGATACAGATGTACTTTTTAAATAACAAAATAGCCAATATGTCTCTAAATATGATTATCATAACCACATATAACTTGTTGTACAACTATGCTCAGCTTCATAGGTAGGGCAGAAAGCCAGAAAATGTGGTGAACATATCCTCTTCCTCAACCCCTTGACCTACAAGTGTGATGTTTATCTTCATGCTGACATTCCTAAAAATCTATATTTCCCCCTTGAATCAAGCTACCATATATTGAGAACAGAATAGGAACTTATGTTCTTCTGGCATTTTAGAAACGTTTTTCTGTTGCACACATTGCCTTGCTTTTGCTTTCCTTTTAGATGCCTCTGTCCTCATTGAGTCCACAGTTTATTTCTGACTGTGTGACTCTGCAGCCATTCCTGGTTACATGTTAAAAAGAATCCCAAGGAAGCATTGTGGCTTGTGGTTTCGAATGTCAGTTTTACTGTGTCCCTGAAGCTTAGACATGAATGACACGTTGACCTTTGAAGTAGCATTGTCCTGGGACATAGCTGAGATTTTCTATTAGAGTGAGGTTTGCCTTTAACAGAAGAGGAATGTTCAGATAGACTGATTGGTACTTGGCCCCTGGCTAGGCTAAAAGTATAGCTTTCCCTCTCAGGCCTAATTCCTAGCACAGGAATGCAGGGACAAAAGAAAACACAATAGGGAGATAAGTCTAGCAGAAGTTATTCCAAGCAACTTTATAGAAGTTTGAGCTATAAATTGGAACATGTACTTCTTCCTTTGGTTATTTCATCCATTTTTGACTGTGCCTAATATATCATTAAAGAGCTATTATAAAATTTAAATGGATTGGTGAGGGTGTTTTTCTTGGGGGAAATGTTTTGTGAGAGCTCCAAAGTAATTGGATAAGGTATAGCTTATTTGCTTTAGAGTTCTCTAATCAGCATTCATATGGAACTCAGATTCCAAAATATTTGGACCCCCACTGGAACAAATAGAAGTGTTGTAGGAACAGAAATGCACTGGTGACCTCAGGGCAATTTTTAATATTCTTAAGCATTGATTCCAAGTGCTAAAATCTTTTGAAGTGGTGTCTAGCTATTTTTCTATGATATCTGGGGATAAACTCAATTCTTTATTTATCTAAGCAGGGGTTCTCCTTCAGTGAATTTCATAATATTGAGGAAGCTAATTGAATTAAGTAATTATAAAAGGTACTAGAGCAAACCCATGAAACCAAACTCATCTGCTATTCAGAATGCTCAATGTCATTGTAATTTTCCCATCCCATTTCAAAAAGTCTTGAGAAATGAGATTTAGTCAATGTTCATGTAAATTTGGATTTCAGGTAGGAACTCCAACAAAGTAACTAAATGTGGTGGATGAAATGCTATCAGGAAATAAATGGATTCCATCAAAATACATTAAATACTTGTAACTGTTTTCCGACAAGCACTAAGGACTCTGATGGTACACAAGATAATGATCTGAAATATTAAAGTCATCTCCCATTAACATTACTCTCTGTCATTTCCCAAATCCTGGAAATAACAAATACCATACTTAAACCCAGCACAGCACCACAGAGATGTGAACTAAACCACCAGAACAGCAGAAAGTGAAGCTCATCTGGAAGGAGAAACAACAATGTATGGAATGGCAGCAGAAGGAAAGGACCCCTAACCTACTCCCCTCAGAGCCACATTAGCTTGGAAACTCACCTTGCACAAATATATTTTCAATTAAAAAAAAAAAAAAAGGGGGGAGGGAGGGAAGGATGTGATTAATTTTGCAAATACCCATTTGAAAATGAGTAGAATGATGCAAAGATGTGATATGTAAGGGGAGAGGGAAACCAGTGATTTCCTTTTCCTTCTACTTATAATCACATCCTTTTTTCTGAGCACAGGCATTAAGCCTTAGACTCCTAATTCTAGGAAATGATTTCTAAGAGTTTGTTGCTCACTAACCAAATTAAATCATCCTCTGCCTTTGACAAATATGGGCTTTTAATTTTTTTTTCTTCATTCAGACCCATGCATGTTGGCTTATCAAAACCCCTGTATGGAAAAGAAAATTTTTTAGATGTACAGAGTGTGAAGACTGGCACATACTTGATAATTCTATGGAATGAGAATAGAAAACATCAAAATGTGCTGAAATGGAAGGAATCTCAGAAACAGAGGTCACTGACTCTTCAGTGTAAGAGAAACCTTCAGCTGCCAGCATTTTCAATAAGCTCCAGGTTGGAGCTGTGACTATTGGTTTTTGTGTAAGAAAGACAAAGAAAATAAAAGACAAAGAAAATAAAAACTCACTTATAAAGCTAGACTTCACTGAAAGATGAAGCCTGCCACTAAATACAGCAGCCCGGTTCGTCAATGCAAGGCACTATGGAGGACAGTGAATCTGTGACCGTCTCTTCTCACAGCCTCAGAGCGCTCTCAATAAATGTTCTTTTCCCCCTTGCTTTCTCATGGGAAAGATAATGAGGAAACTGAATGTTTGTAAAAGGGAACTGAAAATGCTACTTTCTCTGATGAATGTAAAATAACCTGTGTAAGAGGACTCAGTTTTTAACATCAGTATTTTTAAAATAAAAAACCCCGACAAGCAACTACTTTTACTCTCTTCCATCACTGCAAATAGTACAAAAGTAGACATAATTTATGCTAACTTTGAAGCTATTTTACTCTGTCATACTGATGGAAACAAAACTGAAAATCAGATATGTTATAATCTCTGTATAAACGGCCCATTAGAATAAAACATATTCTTGCTATGACTTCAAAACTAGGCTCATATCCGAAGGAATCTGCAGAATGGGTGTCAAGATTTCTTCCCTTAGACATTATCTGCCTATTGACAGATTTCATAATCACATCATGATTCTGACTGCAAACACGGAATAAAATCCTGCCAATAAAAAGATGCATCTGCATAAAAGATGGATTATATATTATAAAATTTGTAAAATTATAAATTATCTACTGCAGCTTTATAGGAAAATACTAGTATGTAAAACTGAAAAAGTGCAACTGCTGCTTAGAACAGTTTGAGCGAAATTGTTATTACTGGAACTCAATGGGTGTCTCTTAAAGTTCTTGGAATTAAGTGCAGTATTGTACTAAGCATAGCAAAAACCATATGATGATGAAATATCTATATTATCTTTTTTCCCCATAAATTATCATGAACATACCAAAATGATATGCATACAAGAGAACAGAAGGAGAAACACAGTATCTGCTATGCTGCTGTCATGACTGACATTTTAATTGGCTCACAAGCGAATGGGGACTGCAGTATGTTTAGACTTAATTTCCACATGTACAGTACAGCCATTACAACTAGACTCCTCTACATCTGGGAATTAGTTTATAGCATTGCAACTGCTGCTCATCTGGTCTTCTGCTGTCTTTGCCATGAACATGAGTCTTGACAGAGAAACTGTGGCTGGATAAAACAGCTATCAGACATTAATGTAGTCCCTTTAGGTATACCAGCACAGAACACACCTCTGTAAGCAGACGGAAGTCAGAGTGTTTAGAATTGGAGCCAAGTAAAACAGGGATTGCAGACTTTGAGTGCTACTTCTTGTGCTGAGGGGGAAAGACAGGGTGGGGGAAAGGTGCAGCAGGTACCCAGCACAAACAAGTGGTGCTGGAATCCTCTCGAGGATTCCTCCAGGAAAATGGACCTCATAGGACTTGCTGCTGTTCCATGCATCTTTCAGGGCATGCACCCTGAACAAAGGCCATCTGCATTACAGCTGGATGGGACTCCTCCAGAAAAGCCCCTTTCCTATCCAAAAAGTATGATTTTCTAGAATAATTTATTATTATTATTATTATTATTATTATTATTATTATTATTATTATTATTATTACTACTTTAATAAAAATGAGCTGGTTTTGAGAAGATCTATATTTGAAACTTCTCTCAGATAGATCTGTCACAGACTATTCCAAAGGAGCACATTTGCCTTGACTGTGCTTTTACTTAGACAAAACATGAGGATAGAGAAGTAATGCATGTTTGTCATGGTCCAGCGAAGATAATTTTGTATAAATATGCAATAACAGTCAGAAACACTGTATCTCTCCAAGGACACAGAGTGCACAGAGAGTGACATCCTTGGAGACACTTCATAAACAGGGTTTTACCCCATCCTCCTCCTCTGGAGGGATTACCATGAACCAAAAAAAGGATGAGATTTGAGCTGCAGTCTCCCATATTCCCTGAGACAGAGAACAGTTGCCCAGAGAAATTTCATTTTTATATCCCTATCAAGCCATCCGAACTATTATCCGATGTTTAAGTATTTGCACAAACCAAAACAATTGGAATAAAAACAATGAAAAGAGACGGATTTTATCCTGGGTTTTATTGGAGACATGAGAGAAATAGAGTTTTGTTTTGCTTTTTAATCATAGGTGATCTTCATAACAATAGAGCTATTTTAGAGCATTCATATATCAGTATTTTAAGGAATATAAGGCCATAGGGGTTGTGGAATTTTTTTCCTACCCTGATTTTCCTTTACACAATTTGATTTAGCATGATGAAGAAAATAAAACAAACTTCTAAACCCTGAAATCTTTCAGAAGCCAGAGTTCTAGTTTTCCAGCCAGCCCTCATCCACATGGAGGCCAAATGCTCTTGTCATGTTATTAATTCAGTCTGCACAAGAGGTTGTGGCTCCCTTGCTAGAGGAACTCTGCTATGAATTGTGGTGCCAGAGAATCTGACAAGTGCCTTCCCTCCCAGTGCAATATTTTGGAGAGAGGAAGCCCAGAGCAGAAGGCAGGCTCTCTGTGGGCTGCTGGGGGATGGTTTGCACGGCGCTTACACTTCTTTGCTGTGTGGTTTGAAGGGGAAGAAAGTTGGGACATTTCAACAACCCTTCTCCCTCTCTGTCTCCTGCAGTTTGTGGAGCCAAAACAGAATGCTTAACAAAGAAGAAGAAATCAATGTTGTGGCTTTCCTGCCTTTTCTACCACCTTAGAATGAGGTCTAGCAGCAAATCCTAGTAGATCACGCATTACAGCCAGCATCTGGGAACACATATAGGAAAGGTTTTGGCAAGCATGATAAACCCAAATATTTCATGAGAGTGAGTGCTCAGTTTCAGATGTTTTCTTAAACTACCTTCAAAATATGATATGTGTGGTTTTCTGTTATTGTTATTTTCATTTCCCCTTCCCCCCTCACTTTATTTTAAAATACCTGAGAACAATCTTTAATGCTTCTTTCACCTTTCAGGTAAGTATATTAACAGTCAAATTGAGTACCATGAGCACAGGCATTAGATCTTGGGAAGATGATTGAAATCCTAATAAATTTGAAACCGTTTTCAATTAGTACACAGGAAATTTACTTTGTGAGCCATGACTTGTTTTATTAGTGCCCTGGAGGGCAATTTAGATTGGAAAAATCAGGACATCATTGTTTGCCAAAAAAAGAAAACAGATACTTAGCTTTCATCTATAGTCTGGGATACAGCCATGAAAATGGGACTAAAATATTATTGAGTATCAAAAAATATTTATAAATTGGGGTCAATCATAGTTCCAGAGTGTTGGAAATTACATTCATCCCATCCTAAAATGTGTGGTTACCTTGGAAGTTTGCCACTTGCTAACATACTGCTTTTACTTTTAAATCAACCCGAAGTAAAACCTTTATATTACACTTTTAATAGGTTCAATTAAGATATGGAAATAGTTGCTCAAGAAAGCAGGAACCCCTTTAAAATTTATCATACCTTTCAAACTTTAGTCACCTGTATTTTCTGTGGGTTTACGTCATATACCCCACTCTCTATTTTTCTTCTCTGTTATTGCTCACGTTCTCAGCTAGCCAGAAATGAAAAACTTACATCAAAGACAGAGAAAGAGAGAGAGAGAGAGAGAGAGAAAGAGAGATAGGTACAGGTTTTGAATTGGAAAAAACAATCCCTTCTAAAATTATGAATAGCAAAATCAACTTCTATTATTGAAATTTATTTTTTTTCCCAGCTTTATTCTGGCCAGTAAGGTGAAGGAGAGGATACACCTGATGAAACAACTCTTAATATGTCCTTGCCTGACGTACACAAACATCAGCTACAAAAGTGTTCCTTGTGTATTAACCTGCCTTGACCTCATCCACCTGAATAAAGGCCTCTTGCAGTGTGGTCTATAATTTCTCAATACTTTTTAATCATACCCACGTCAGTGCCTTTCACACTTCAGCAAGCTCCTTCAAATGATGCCAAACTCAGTTAGATTGAGCAGCACTGGAGCATGGCTTAAACACTTAGGGCTAAATTATCATAACTCTTTCTTGGTCGTGTAAGGGAGGGAGAAATCTTCTCTCCCTTTTCCCCCCACTGTGAATGTAACTCCAGGGGTAAAGGACAGGAATATGAGAAGACCCTTGTGTACCTTGCTCCATATGCAGCAGCTGATACATGGAGTGAGAAAAAACTTCTCCGAGGATACAGTGAAGTGCTTTAGTGTTTTCTTTGAAGCATATACTGGAAGGATGCAACTCCAAGTAAGTATTTACACCATTTAATATTAGGTTACATCTGTACAATAAGCACAGTATAATTAGCTAAAAGAGGCTGCCCCAAAAAGAATTCAGAATATCTCAATAAAATTAGTGCTCAAAGCCAACCTCTGTGAGAAGAACCTACGCAAATAGTGATCATAACTACTCCACAGTTCACACAAGGAAAAATACCCCATAGTCCATCATAATTCCTATAAAAATGAAACGTAAAAACCACAAGGGCATTTGCCTCATGGATTTCCTTTCCCATCTGAAGTTTTCATTTTAAAAATTTGTGCTGGTCAGATCAATCATAGGCGCAGTAACTGAACTCTTGCACCTGAAACTATTTCGGACATCCAAGTATCCAGCCAAGAGCTTAGCTTGCAAGAGTGAGCTCTTGTAAATTATGCTTCTTCCAGAGCAAAAAGGCTACCAGGTATGAAAACAACATTTACAGTTCAGAGCAGTAGTGTGTTTACCATCCCATCACACTTTCATATAATGGACATCTCTGAACCAAAGGCAGAAACACCCCAATCTCGATTCCTACCTCCCTAGGAGGAAGGGCCCTGCTCTGGCCGTCCACCAAAATTTCGCAAATAAATCAAAATGCACAAACAATGTCCTATTGTGCCAGGCTCCACCTCAGCAAGCAGGCATGACATTGTCAGGACACAAACCAAGGACCAAAACTGTAGAGCACATCATGGACTGCACCTATGCCTTATTATAAGCATAGTATTTATCTGTCTCCATCAGATCAGCAGTGTCTAGATGAAAATCAAGCTGAGGTTCTAACAGAAAATTTAAAAAAAACAGTATTCTAATCCTTTACATGAATTTCAGAGCAGTAGTTAGGCTCTTTAAGGAGCACATTAAATTTGCACAGAATTCTTAATCCCTGGAAAACAAACAGGAAGGAATTTTTAGCTTTAACTTATTTAAAAGCATGTTAAAAAAAGAAAAAAGAAAACAAAAATAAGTCGAACAAAAGATCTTACCTCACACTGCCACAAGTGTTTAATGGTCAAAGCAAAATTATCCAGTTTGATTGATGATTCTTTTGATACTCCTAAAGGAAAAGAATTTTATATTTAAAAAAATACAACCAGTCCACAGGAACAAACAACATAAAAGCTTACCTACTTCTGAACAGTAACTAAGAACATAATCAGTTACCACAGCATTGCTTTAAAGCATCTAAAGTCTTGACTATGTAACAAGGACCAATCTAAATTCAATAAGATTTGGGAAAGTGCACGGCAGGGGTCTTGTGATGAAACACAGTCATATTGCACTTATATAAAGTATCAGCCTTTTTGCTGTAATGAAGTGAAGTCATCTTGGTTTGCAACTGGAGTTTGTTAGGATTGTCTCATTAATGGAAAAAAAATCCAACCGAATGAACCTCCTCCATCCCCCCCCCCAACCTCTAAATGCATTGATTTTTATTGGAATGAAGTTACATCTCCTTATAAAGGCGAGCCTAGATGGATGATATTGAAATAAATTAGCTTCACTTTTTGAAACGTAATAGCGCAGTTTTACCGTGGCGCACTCAGTTAATCTTGGTTAGGAAAAGGGCAGGGAGAGAGGGAACATTTATTTGGAGAGGGGACAAGGAGAGCAGCGCTGCAAGCACAGCCCTGAGCACAGAGGGAGCACCCAGGACCCCAGGCCAGGGACCCTGACCTGTCAGCAGCCAGAAAACAGAGTCTTTGTGAGCCAGACACAACTTCTGGGCACTTTTTGGGCTTGAATATCTACTCAAACATGTTTGTGGGCATCCACAAAAACTAGTTCCAGCTAAGAAAGTTGATCAGAAAGCCAAGTTCAAATCAGAGTAGCTTAGAGCAGTTAACTTCAAACTTCAGCTGGAAAAGAGACTCACTCTTCACTGGAAAAACGCAAGTAATTGACCTTCCTACACCAATATGAACATCTGTTCTCCATCCATCCTACCCCCCCCCCCCTTTTTTTTTTTCTTTAACCCTGAAAATGTTCAAGAAGATAAGGTAAATGAAAAAATAATTAAGAAATTCTGCAACTCATTAACAAAAAATTTGCTCACATAAATGGACTTCTGAGGCGCTGGCACAAACTTCCCACTGTGGTGCCCATCACATGAGCACAGACACCCTGGGCTGTGATTTCCTGCTCTGGGACTGAGAGAACACTGTGCTTCTTGAGATGTTAAATAGTGACAGGGCAATGGATGAGCAGAGAAAAATGCTTTTCAATACTCTCTCTATGGAATGTATCCATGAAAGATCAAGTCCAAATGGAATTAAACCCAGTTGGATCTACAGTTGACTCATTTCACTGAACATTCCAAATTAAGGATTTCTGTTTGGAACACATGGACTGTGTTGGTTAATTTTGTTATATTTCTGATGGCAGATGCTATGGGACCCTACAGATTTCTAGGATACAGCTTGTATTTTAATATGTGCTTGCACAATGCCTAACATTCCTTGGCAAATAAGCTAGCAACATTCTCACGTAAAATTAGGCAAGGTCTTGTTTGTTCCATGCTTTTGAAAAAGTTTCTATATTTGGATCATGATATACAGTTTCACTGAAATGTTCTGGCTTTCTGAATGTGATTGACACAGGAGGACCTGTGCTAAAATATTTTGAAATAAGGAAGAAACAAATGACATTATAGAATAATTTTATTGTGCAAATGTATTATAAGAAGTGTGCTGAGAGGCATTGTAGCCTCTAATTTTAAAGAGCTGGCAGAAGAAAACTCATCCGGCGGAAGACACCAACATTGAGATTTTGCCCAAATCAACTGTCAAACAGAAGGCAACTCACACAATTAAAGTAATTAGAAAAAACAGTTTCAATATCTCAAAAACGAAGGACTTGATCTTCTGTAACGTAGACTGTCAGTGATTCAAAATGAAATAAATTACCTTATCTGCTAAAGGGAACAAAGCTGCTGATTTGCTCTCCAGAAGTAATCTCCTTTTTTTTTTTTTTCTTTCCTACTGGTGTTCTTCTTTGCAGGCTAAAGACAAATTTCAGACCTTATTCTGCCTTGTGTTAAAACCTGGACAAAGCCCAGTGAAGGAAGATGTTTCAATGGACTGTGGAAACAAGACCCAAACTTGAGGCAAAACCATCAAACCTACCAGCCCTAGATCTGAGGAAGTAAATTGATACAGAAGCCATAAAAGATATCTCTGTGAATTCTTGCATTTTCTCTTTTCTTAACCTGTTTCTAATCAACTATTTGGGAAGAGAACTGAAAGTGTCCAGAGTATTAAACAGGTTTACCATTCAAATTCTGCTAGAGCTTTCTTAGTCACTACACAAGCTCTGTACCAATCCTGCTAATCCAGTCCTTTCTGTACAACCCCCACTCCCAAACAAACTGCTTTTAAATCAATTTATATTCAAAGTTTCTCTATTTCCTTCAATATGTATGCACATAACTAAACTATTGACTTCAACATGCAACAGCTGAATAAGGCATGTTCTTAATTGTAGTAGAATTTGAGTGATATTGAAATATTATTATTGCTATGGTTCTGTCAAAGGTCTATCAACACTTTCCTGAGATGTAGTAGCAGCTGTATTTTTACATTTTTATCATCTGGACAAAAGAGCATTCTCCATGCAAAAGTTTCTGATTAAAATTCTGTGTTAAAGAGACTGTGTATTTTAAGATCAGATGTGGAAATGGTCTGCAGTTTATCTCTAAGCCACAAAACCCGCATAAAATAAAATAATTTTTTGTTGAAGTTTCTTTCCTCTTTTTTAAACTGACTTTCTAGCATTACAGAAAATACACTAAAAAAAAAAAAAGAAAAAAAAAGAAAAAAAAAGAAGAAAATGTCAGCCTTTTTTAAGATTCTCAGGAGGGGCATCAAAAGTTTAAGCACCCAACATTATTAATCCCTTGTGAAATTCAGATTGCAGGTGCATGCACTTCTTTCTAATGCATATGAAGCTCAATCTAAACATGCCAGTAATAAATAGAACAAGTACCACTGATTTTCATCTTTACTAGTCACCTGGCCAGGACTGGCAGCATTCTTGAACTTCTTTCAGGCATTTTACTTAAACAATTACTTTATGTCTTGGACGTGGCAATGTAAAGAACAACCCACCCACCCACATGTACACCCACACAGGCATGCAGAAAGAAAAAATAATCTTTGTTAAGAGATTTGTAGGGTCCTCCGTGCTTTTTTCTTGTGTGCTCCCACTACTTCAGGGCCAATCACAGGAGCCAAACTGCCTCCTGCTGTTTTTTACAGCTGAGGTTTCTCAGTCCTTTATAGGCACCATTTGACCCCTTTCCAGCTGGCTCTGATAATCAAATACGAGCAGCCAAGTCCAGCTCTAGCTCCCTGCTCCCCTAACAACTGTTCTAGGATTGAAAGGAGTAGACCACCCTGTTAAATGTTCTATGGTTAAACCAGCAAAAAATTTAATAGGAAATTGTATTCACTTTATTATTCCTTACAAGACAAAAGGAAGAGAGAGAGAGCAGAGAGGAGCCTTTTGTGGCTGTGATTAGATTTTAATCAATTGAAAGTCAAATTTGGAAATAAATTGTTGAACTATGAGTTTTTGCAGACATACAGCAATTTAAGCTAAGCAGATACTTTGGATACACTTCACGAGGTTAGTTTCATCTGTGGAAGACTCCACATATGAAGTGTTAGTTTTGGTAGCTCTTTTAGTAACAGGCTTATACACGCTTGAAATAAATAATTTTGGATGAAACAACACTTCATCTTTCCTTGTTCAAACTTTTTTTTTCACTCTGTGATTATTATATTTTATATACAACACATGAGTGAAAGGTCTTAGTGTTAGGTAAGAGATAATTCCATGAGCTCACATTGTCTGAATTACTGAGTTTGAGATGAGACAGGAGCCCCTGGAAGGAGAGAATGTTTCCTGAGAGCAAACAAGGATGTCCATACCTATGCCATAAGCTAAGAGAAGTTCTCTGGGTTGATGATGGAAGAGTGCAAAGACTGAGTTTGTAGCATGTACTTCTTAAAAAAGTAGAGAACAAACATGGAGAAAAATGGAAAAGTGCTGACTGGAAACAAGGTTTTGATCTGAAAGCTATACTGGGAAAGAGGGAGATTTCAAACCATCTTACTATCTTACTTTAATTTCCTTCACATAAGATCTATGAGCTTTCTCTGAGTCCTTTTTTTTGTTTGTTTGTTTGTTTTTTGTTTTTAGTTTTTAGTTTTTAGTTTTATTTTTATTTTAAAAATCAAATGCAGCTTTGAAGATCTGGGGTTTTCCCCCCCAACTCTAAGAATAAGTTTGGACAGGCTCATATCACAATTGTGCCTGATTTAAGTGTCCTGTCACAGCATCTCATCAAGTACATGAAGCTAAAGATGTGAGTGAATACATTTTCATAAAAATACTCCTCATTGACACTAAACATCAGTATTTGCATAAGCAAGGAGCCCTAAGAGGTGATGTTTGTCTTTAAACCAATGCTAGAAATGTTTGTCATAAAGCCTTGAGATAAGCTGTAAGCAGATAGAAAGTTATGTAAAGCATATTTTTGTCTTCTGCAGATATAAACTTTACGCCAGACATAATAATTGTATGATGAGTGATAGCATTTGAATGCAAATATCCTTTTGATGGAGAAATGGCATGTTATTTTATAGATCATTTTTACTCCACAAGTCACCTGCAAAGGTGTTTTTCTGAAAACGTGGCTTTTCAAAATTAGACTTACAGAAAGGCAAAGTCTCAGCTTGTGTTGGGAGAAAGTACACGGAATTCCTGCTATTCAGGTTTTGTGGTCTCCAGCTGACATAAACAATCTCAGAAGCTATATTATGCATGCTGTTCTGTGAGTGCATAAAATTTTGGAAACCCACCAGCAGGGAAAGAGATGTAGAAACATTTCCTTGTCTTAGAAATTACTGGTGAAAATGAACACAGACATTTTCAGAACTGGCCTTATTAATGAAAGCTTTTCCTGGCTGGTACATAAAAGGGTAAACACATTATTCCCAATGAAAAACAGCTTTGTAAAAGTGAAGGAGGAAACCTCATGGGTGGTCTTCTAAGAATATAAAAATCTGTTTTATGCTCTAGATGAATTAAAAAAAAAAAAAAAAAAGCCAATGGCTACCTTTGGATCCCAGAGGCACAGGAGCAAGATGCCATATCTGAGTCCAAGAGGAGCTGTATTCTGTCTTCCTTGGATTGGTGTGGGGAAATGCTGTGCATTTCCCAAATCAGATTCAAAGTGAATGATTCTACGAGTTCCATTCCCTGAACTCGCTCAAGCGAGATTGCTATGGAGGTAAGGCACAGCTGAAAGTTTCTTTTACCAGCAATTAGTCTAAATTGACTGTAATAGGCTTTGGAATATCCTTGAGCAGAGGCCTCCAATCTACTTGATATGATGGCATTAGCAGTAGCCCAGTCTTAGACCTGAGCAATTTAGTACTTTGCAGAATCTGGCATTCTGTGTCTAATTCATGTTTTTGAAATCTTTGCGTCTGCTACCTGTAAACTCTGCACTACTGTCTCTACTACTACCTCTTTACTATGCAGATATGCACATATTTCGGCTCCTTTTAAGATGTGATGATTAAATTTTCTGGTATTTGGGAAGGAAATAGAGTCATGAATAATAAAGTTGTCTTGTCATTCTGGTATAAATTTCATGCCATTTCAGTACACTGGCAAATATTAGAATTTGGAGGTGGAAGGAAAAGTAAAAACCTTCTCCAATGGCAAGGTACGGATTTTAAAAGGATAGAGAGTAGTTTCTAAACTGGTGTCATTTATTAGCTTGGTTTAGGTCTTCTAACATTTATTTTGAGGTGTTATATAGGCAAATTGTTTATTGTGATAAATATCCTCTTTTGATCTCTTTTGGTTTAGGCCTTCCAAATATAATTCTATTAAGTGGAACAACTGCATTTCTTCCATTTGAAAAATTGTTGAAGACATTTCAGATCTCTCTGTGATAAATGTTGCAGAATGACTGAAAGAGATGCAGAAGCAGATACAATTGCAGATTAGCATACCCTAATGCTATGAGGTATTTGACTTAAAGCAGAGGCAGGGCCTGAATCCATCTCCCATGCCTCCTACTCTTTTTAAGCTTCCTCCAGGCCCATCTAAATCCATTATTGCATAAACATCACCACATAACTTTGTCATGACTGTAGAATTACTAATTGACTACTCTGTTCTCACTAAAGCAAGACCTTCCCTTTCTTTATTAAGTCATCTTTCCTGCCGGTAGATGTCACAGGACACGCAATTTCCTGCTGAAAAGGCCATTAAATGTGACAAATACATAAGCAGAATTTGCTTCCTCCCTGAGGCAGGGATCCAGAAATTCTGCACGGGAGTCTCTTGCATCATTCTCTCCACCAGCCAGTTTGTCAGGTCTGGCCAGCACCAGCAGCATAAACCAACTCGGTGAGATCTACCTCTGAAAGTGATTAATTACAACTGTAAACAAAGAACACAGGGGAAAAGATTTCAAGATCTTCACCGAGTGGGTTTGTTTTTTAATTCAGTGAAATATTCTGCTATCATGGCGTGTTATTTCCTTCACTGCAGAGGTGGTAACTGGTGTTCAATAAATGAAGCTTCAACCTACGTTAATGACCTTGATCTAAAATTGAGTTGATAATAGGACTCGAGGCCATTGGCAAACATTAAGTCTTAAATAACTTATTAATTTACACTTGAATATAGTGGAAATCATATCGTTGGGTTAAATGAAAATGTCTCAAACCCTTCTGTTCTAACTCGAGCAATACTGTATTTATAATCAAACTGACTGGACAAAAAACTGAAAAGTCTTGATTCTTTAAACATATCCTATATCTATATTTTAAAAAAAATTAATCTGCTTGTGATAGTTCAGCAGCTTACATTGGTTTAATTAGGTGGTCTCCATTAAATTCCAGTACTGATACTGTTCATGTTGTCTTTACTATGGCTGATACTTTTACTGGAAATTTTATAAAATAAATATGAAGCTGCAACACTTTTCAGCCCTTTGAAATGTCCTATTCAAACTAAGGAGCATTAAAAATATATAAGAATAATGAAAATATCTTGCTCTATTTCCATACACTAATCTTTTGAATAGAAATAAAAAGAGACTTAATTTCCTTGGCATTTAATTCAGAATTATAATTATGTTTTTAGGAAGAAGCCTGTTCCTTCTTTTGAAATAAAACTTTCTCTGTTCAAGAAAAACCCTGAGATCTATAAAAGAGAGACTGATAAGGATTTCTATAATGACTGCTAAGAAACTATATATTGTAGATATAGTTTAACAACTCTTAGATAGCTTAGTGGAATAGAAAATACGGAAAAAAATTCTATGCTTCATTGTAGAGCAGAATATCCTCTTACAGGGAGGATTTTTTTTTTTTTTTAAGAAAAGAACGGTTTATTCTCTGATTGTGTTCTGTCATAAATCACACAGACAGATGTGTGCCTTAGTCACGCATCAAGGTTGATTACCGTTTCTTTAAGTTTATACAACACAGGCTAAGGATTACTCTTTTTTATTGTAACTTTTTTTCATTTTATAGTAGACAAAATGTAATATTGCATGCATTTTTCTTTGTTACAGCACATCTGTACAATAAAAACAATATTTACATCATGCAATTTTCTGCTCTTATGAAGAAAAATCTAATCATAGCTGGGTCTGCCTGTTCTCTTTCTAAGAACTTATTTTGGGGGAAGTCCTCATATGGGCTAAGATAGTGATAAAATTTTTTCATTGTGTATTCTGCTACCCACATGTCTACATTTCATATTTTAAAAATTTTTTGATCAAGAAAATCTCAGAATATACGTATAGATAAAAGTATCTGGAGAATAAATGTTTACCAATTTAATTATTAAGCCCTGTTGAATTCCAGCAGCCTTGAGGACTTTTAAATGTCAGAGTGTGTATGATGTTTCTTAACTTTATTGCACAAGGCCAGCCTGAGCTAGAAGTGGGATTCTTCCCCAGTATAATTCCTTACCAAAGAAAATTCTGGGAGGAGAGTATATACATCAGGGACAGTGATCTGACCTCACCTATTATAGCCAGCCATAGCTGGTATCAAGAAGAGATTAACATGAGGTTACTCAACATTTCTATTAGATAGAGTTCAGAATTGACATTGGTCATCGGTATAAAGCATATTTTGACTTTGCTTTGGAATTCAAGGTCCGTTCATTATTTGCCAGTTCCAATGAACTTACAGAAACAAGGTTGTGATATTGCACAAAGGAATGAGAACGTGGCTGAGACAATTGAAATCCAATATTTGTCTGAGAGCTCATAGTGAAATGGTCAATGTCCATTGGTGTTTGAAACTTACCAAATTGGGTTGAGTTCCTTCAAAAGAAAAAGCAAAGTGAATATCTAATTCATCATTGAAATAACAGCCTTCTAGCTCAGCACATTGTCTGATTTCTGGAGGTGAAATTGTTCTCTGAAACAGTCTCATGACAAATGTTATGTATTACTACCCCCATCATAAAGTTGTCTTCTCTTTCCGCAGAAAAGGACAAAAAGTTAGGACATGTGAATTTCCTTGTGAAAATGTTAGAGTGTAACACATTTGGTAAAGAAGAGCATTTCCTCTATCAGTCCAGGAATATTTTAAAAGTTAATAAAATATGATTCAAAGTGCTTTTGTCCTGTCATAAAACTGTTCACAATGTAGTGCATCCTGGATCATTGGTACCTCTGTAGAAACAATGACCTTAATGTCTTAGCAGCATTTATCTTAGAAATTTATTGGTGTGTCACAAGACAGTGTTTTGTCCTCATATTTTCTTCTTCCAGTCAGAAGAGAACTGGGACAGCTATTTCAACAGTTTGTGAGTTCTTTTTTTAGTAAATACGCAAAAAAGCAAACAAAAAAACTTGCAAAAAAGTAAGGTTTTTTAATTGTTCTTTGCTCCCTGCCCCCTCCTACCCCCTCCTCGTGGTACATTTTTCCATATAGCTGTGATGTTTATGTTCATTCTGACTCATACTGGAAGGAAAGGAGGTGCTAACATCCATGATCAAATCAGTTCATAAATTTACTTCACTGCCTTGTCACACCATCAGCACTTGTTTTTCCACTGAATTTGTTTCTCATTATTTCCTCTCTTCCACCTCACTCATAAGTGGTTTTAAACCAATTAAAAAACATTTGCAAACACATCCCCATGCAAAGAAGCATTTTAAATGTAAGGCGACTTACCTTGTGACAATTCTCCTTCAAAACAGGAGAGTTTCGTGCTTTTTTTGAGCAAGAAACTTTCCTCTGAAGCTCTTGTCTTTCTCTGCCTGTCCTACACTGTGGCTTTAACCTCTGCCATCATTATAATTTTCCTAACCAAGGACTATGATGTCACAACATTTTCATGTTATGATGGACCTCTTTGGGTTCTGGATATAATTACTACTTCTCTGGGTGTAGCTATGCAGTTGTAAAAGAAAAAGAGATAATATATAAATAAGGAAGCAAACCACACTGCCTGGTTCCTGGCCTGTTTTTTCCTTGTGTTGGTGTTGTTTGAATACCAAAGTCTCTAGTACCTTAAGCACAAACATGTGGAAGCATTTTGCTATCTGAAGGAATCAGAAAGTAAACAGTTGATTGAGTTATTTCACCTATCCCTACTAAAACCTCTTATTTGTTGAAACACAAGAAGAACTGGAATATCTACTGCATCCCATTCTACTGCCTAATCATCTTCTTTCTCTGTTCAGCCAAAATTGAATATTAAAATTAACTATAAGGTAGGTCTAAGTGATGATGCAGTGTATATAATATCTATGTTTCTGGCCTTCTTTGTGCCAATGAATACACTTGCCTGGATGAATGATTTTTGGGTCTGCAAGGTCACTGAAAATGGTCTGGCAATAGGAGGTCTGCTCAAAGAAATACTTTATTGCAAGCTTTGCCACTGGAAGGAAGTTGGGCGATCTCTGCTACTTTGGATTTTTAAAGACAGATTTCAAAAGCTAATTTCATCTCAGCTGGAGGTGAGGTCTCCCAAAGGAGGAGTCCTAAAGAAATCAGCCTCTCAGTCTGCTAAGCAAAATATCAGAGCCAACTGATCAAGGCTGAAATCAAAGCTTTGCTCAGGTCAGGAGAGTTTAACCAAAAGTAACACTTCCTCACTGAACGCCGCAGACATTTATTTTCACTGCTGGAGGTCTCCACATCTTCCCCAAAAGCCATAGATGAGATGACACTAAGTTCAAGCAGCTGTGCAAACTGCCATGCTAACAGTGCTTAATCCTTACTGACATGCCCTGGCAATGAACACACATCTGAGGGCAGCCCTGTTTTAGATAATCTTACGCTCTCTCCTTCCCTCTCTGCCCATGCCGAGAGCAACACAGCTAAACATAGACTGATCTCTTTCTGTCTCTCACTCCAAAAAGGAAAAACATCTCCGAGCAGCTTACCCTGCAATAAACAGAGTCCAGTCTGGACAGTCACCTGTGGATTGGGTCTGAGCGTGGTCAGAGAGTGAATGCGCCCTGTGTGGCACAGAGAGCTGATGAAATCATCACCAGCAACCTGGAAATGAAGGTCAGACATTCAGTCTTCACAGGGCCCCATGAAATAATCTCAGTTTACTTGAGGTGATTTGAGTCATGGAGTGTCAGAAAGAGAATGCCAAATGCTGCAGCAAGTGGTCAGGTCCAGAGCCATAACAACAGCTCTGTGGGTGCCCCAGCTGCCTTTACAATATTGATGCTGGGCTGTTGTTACTTAATGCAGCCAACTGCCACACAGGGAACTCGTTTGTGCCTGGAACAATTGCATTTGAAGTATGATGGAAGAAGCAAGTTTCACTATCAAACCTCTGCCTGTTGCGTGAGTAGTGGTTTTATTGCTGTAGCACACAAGCCAGTAGGAATTTCTTGGTCTGTCAGCTTGAAATAAAACTTAGGGAATCTAAATCTTTCCTGAACTATTTGAATGTCATGGCCCATGCTTTGTTTTTGTTGGGTGTTTTCAGTTTGATGACTTAAAATATGGAAGGTGGGTGTGGTTAAACACTCTACTCCCACTCAGTCATTCCTATGTTCATGCTCAGTCTCTCCAAGGTCCCCCTGGATTTGTGTCACTGCAGAAGTGCTATGCCTTCTCCACAACCTGACAAGAGGCGTCCTGCTCTCAGCTGCACATCCTCTGAGATGTGTAGTAACCACTTGGAGGAAGGAACACACTCTCTGACTAATGCTAACCTCCTTCAAAAATGATCACAGAGCTTTGCTTCAAGCTTTTGAGGCCTCAGACTGTCATACTAAAACAGATCCTTTCCCAGACTCCATTCTACCAGTTCTACCAGCAAGAACGTGGCTGGATGCATTGTACCATGCAAAATAATTTGCTTTCTTTGTAAAAATTCCTGCAATAAAATAATGGACATCAGATGTCTATTTCTTGCTAATGTGCTGACACTGCATAAAACAAATGCTTCTATTCTCAGCCCAGTGCAGCCTTTCCTACTCTTCATGCCACAGACCCATAGAAACCACAATGCAACCTCATGTCATGAAGCTTTCAGTCTTTGACTTAGACCTAGATGGATGTCCGTATCCTCTAATGAAATTTCTGTAAGCAATGAACAGATGTAGGCACTCAGTCCATTTCAATCCCCTTCTGGAGAAAACTTTTTACTAGCAAAATTCTCCTGCAGTTGCTACTTTTCTGCCTTCACTCTCTTCAAAGAAGGCCTGTAGGGAGGGGATGATTTAATCTCTGGCTTCTCCAACTTTCTTTTCCCTATATGTCTTTTCATCTTGACATTATTTCTGGTAGGAATTCAATTAAGTAATTATCATAGAGTCATAGAAGTATTCTGGTTGGAAAAAACCTCTCAGATCATTGAGTGCAACCATGAACCTGACACTGTCAAGCACATCACTAAACCATATCCCTAAGCACCACACAGGATCATGGAATCATGGAATCATAGAATGGCTTGGGTTGGAAGAGACCTTAGAGATCATGTAGTTCCCATCCCCCAGCCATGGGCAGAGATGCCTTTCACTAGACCAGGTTTCTCAAAGCACCATCCAACCTGGCCTTGAACACTTGAAGGGGTGGGGCATCCACAGCTTCTCTGGGCAATTGCCTTTTAAATGCCTCCAGTGATGGATCCACCACTTCCATGGGCAGTGTGTTCCAATGCTTGTCAACCCTTTTCACAATTTTTTCCTAATATACAGTTTAGGCCTCCCCAGTATAACATGAGACAATTTTCTCTTCTTCCATCTTGTTACTTGGGAGAAGAGATTGACCCCCACCTGGCTGCACCTTCCTTTCTGGCAGTTGTAGATATTCATAAGGTCCCACCTGAACCTCCTTTTCTCCAGGCTAAACACCCCCAGCTCCCTCAGCTGCTGCTCATCTGACTTGTGCTCCAGACCCTTCCCAGCTCTGTTCCCTTCTCTGGACTCACTCCAGCACCTCGATGTCTTTCTTGCAGTGAGCGGCCCAGAACTGCGCACAGTTTTTGAGGTGCAGCCTCGCCAGTGCCCGGTACAGGGGGACAGTCACTGCCCTGGTCCTGCTGACCACACTGTTGCTGATATAGCCAGGATGCCATTGGCCTTCTTGGCCACCTGGGCACACCTAGCTCACGTTCAGCCACTGTTGGCCCCAGGTCCTTTTCCATTGTGTGTTCTTTTCCAGCCACTCTCCTCCCAGGCTGCCTGGGGTTGTTGGGAGCCAAGAGCAGGTCCAGGACTTGGTCTTGTTGAACCTCACACAAGGTTCAATAAGAACCCATTGTTCCATCCTGTCCAGATCCCTCTTCAGAGCCTTCTGACCTTCCAGCAAATCAGCACTTCCCCAAATGGTGCAACATCCTTTTGCACACTCTGATCTCTCATGATTTTAACATGCAGGGTGTAGCTTGTAATGGGAAAAGAAAGCATTAAGCCATTGATTTTGTCTGCAGTTTTCCCGTGTATTTTTCATAACTGTGTTTCCCAGCTGTGTTTGTTCACTGCATAAAAGCTAACTGGACTAAATGTCATGAAAATATAGACAATTTCGGTGTTCTGCGATCCAACTAATACACAAAGACAAATCTATTGAACTGTATCACTTCTAAGTTATATAAGAGAAAATCTACCATGAATCTGTCCATTTAGGCATGAGACAAATTGAAATTGGTATCAAATGGGGTATGAGAGAAAAGCCAACATCAGCTAGCAAGTTCAATGTGTGTTAAATTAAGGTGAGATTTTAAGAGAACTTAAATACTGTGTTTAATTCCTTTCTTCATTAAGTAAGAGTCACTCAGGAATTCGCTGATATCCACAAAACAAGATAATTTTTTAAAAGTCAAGTTGTTGAAATTATCCCTGACCAGACCATATAACAATACATTTATGTCTGTATTTTTATCAATATAGTTCCATTGGATTTATTTTCATTATATGATATTGATCTTATGGATGTAGAAATTAATCATCTGTTACTAACTTACAGGTCTTACTCTGTCTGTTTCATGGGTTTTGATGAAGCATGTTATTTTTCCCAGTTTTAGACACTTATTTTCTTCTTCTTCAAAAATACCTAGGCCAAAATTGGAGGGTTTATGCAGTATCAATTCTGATAAAATTCGAGGACAAAACCAGTGCAGAAAAACAGAGCCTTGTTTCTTACCCCTAATCTAAATCAGAGAAATTAGTTTCTTACTTTGTGCTGAGGTATATACTAATTAAATATTATATCTCTATATTTATCTCAGTATAATATCACCGATAAAGCGAATCATGGCAAGTAACGTGCAGAGTTTTTGTTAATAGATTTTATTTGCTGTTGTTTTTGTTTTTTTTTCTTCTGAGGGTAAATAACTTTACAAACAAAAATTGTTTAAAAAAATTGCTCTTCTGTATGTATACCTTTACCAAAGTTGCAAATTATTACTGTAAGTCATGGTGTTAATTAGTATTTCTTTGTTTCCTTGGGCTCTCTCTTTTGTGTGTTATTCCTTCTATTAAGATTGCAGGATTTCTTGAAAACTAAATCATCATTTTGCTCTAAATTTGAGCAGTGTTGCTCATATGATCCTAAATAAAGTATAATCTTTAGTCCTTTTAAATAGTGGTCTGTCCCCACAAAAAACTTCCTATATTCCCTGTTTCAATGTTGATATTATGAAAACTCATGGAATTACATTATTATACTCTAAAAATTATGCTGTAGACATAATGCAATAGCTATGAGTGGGGACAGTTGTCTATGTAGAGGATATTTAATTTCAGAAAGAATACAAAGATCAGTGTACAACTCACATCGCAAGTTAAAATGTGCTACTAATGCCATGAGGCACATCCATGGGATTGAAGGAGGACAGGATGTGCAAAGTGGGTAAACACAGACATTTTACACTGAAAAAATATTTCTGTGGTGGAAAGCTACGATTTAGCGTAGGGTTTCTGTAGGATCTGATGAGTCACACTAAGCTTCTTTGCAAGATGTACAACTACTACTGCAAACCACAAACTGGCATTTTGTCCTGGAGAAACTGCACAGTTGCTGGATCCTGCCATGTAATATCACGTGATTTTCATGTCCTTGAAAAGTCTGAGATTTTTTTAATGCATGGTTCACTGGATTTATAGCATTTTCCTTTACTATGTTAGGTTTCTCCAGGAATTAGTTACTACCTTTTATTGTAGCACAGTCTTTATACTGACAGTGTCCGAGAATAAGCAAGGTTACAGAAAACGCTAAAAATATCATCACATGGCACATGGGATATGGTTATACTTAATCTCAGGATTAGTGACAATTTTTGTAGTGTAACCAGAATTCATTGTTTTTCTTGACTTTAGATACCCCCCTGTAAAATGAGGATAAAAATGTTAATCTTTCTGATGATGAGGGAAAGTAAGCTCTGCTGTTGAAAATTTTGGCATTATCATACTCCTCCTCTCTAGTGGAAAAAATCTTTATGTACGTTAAAGTATTCTCCCTATATATTAGTCTCTGCTTCAGCATTTAATAACGTAGCCTCTGGACTCCAGACAAAAATGTGTTTTTTGTAGCACACAATAATGTCTGGTTTTGTGCAGGACAACAACAAAAAAAAAGATCTTTGCTGTACTCATGAGTAACCAAAAAGTTAGATTGATTATGTTTTTCATTCATCCACAGAAAAACTTGGAGGAAAGGATTAGGCTTATTTCTCGAAACAAATGTGTGTTTTACTATTCAAAGATTTCAAAACTCTTTCTCCATACCTAAAAAATATGTACTGCATCACATTTTATAATTGGCTTTGTTCTGAGCAAGTTTTTTTCTGATTTTTATAAAACTTTGTTGTAGTGGCTTGAACAATTTTGTTAATTTTATAATTTTGCTGCAGTCTGCCTTTTTACACTATTCTGGGGGAATGATTTCTCCATCCCAGTGGTACTTAGCTAAGTGTTTTAAAGAGTTTCTTGAATTCAAATATAAAATGTAAATGAGATCCTTAACTAAATCACAGATGCAAATAACATCCAGATGGATCAGTATATGTATTTCATAAACAGTCCCTATCTTTGTAATGCATTAAATTAAAATCCTGGATCCAACATGCAGTAAGTGGAAGTTTCAATCTTCTGAAATCCTTATTTGGATCTGATCTGCATGGCTGATGTCCATCTCTAGTCTAAAATCTGTTTGCCCAGAGGAAAATGATTCCCACTGTAGTCACAAACAGTTACACATGTTTCCATGGGCGCCTGTGAAGCCAAAAGTTTGCTCAGGCCATAGAAGCAACCTTGTCAGAGGGAAAAATATACAGATCTCATGCTGCAATTGTTTCCTGAATAAAATATTTCAAGCCCTGGCGTGTCTGGACTGCATATGGAATGAGCATCTGTATGTTTATATGCGTACGTTTATGTTTCTATATAGTTTCCAGTTCTAATATATATTTTTTAAAAAAGGATATGAACTGAAAGTTATGCATTTGACATCACCAATAGCAAGGGTAAATGACCACTTCAGGCTAAAATTTCAATTGCTGTCAATATTGTAAGAAAGACATTTTATACAAACCTACATGAATTTCATGTATGTATGTACAGGCATATGTGTTCCTATAGAAATACATTAAAGCTTTTTTGTAGATGTATAATTTCATGGGACAGAGATTTCTTATTCAAATGTACTGTTATAGTACCAAAGTCAGTGGTGGAAAGATTTGGCAGAGTTGGAACCAAAGTGGGAGACCCAACAACACAAAATACGGGAGATGAACAGGAGTTACACTGACAGAGGAGCCAAATATGTCTTGGTAGCAGCAGAGAGAAGCAAAGGGCAAACAACAGAAATTACAGCTTGGGAGGCTCAGTTGAAACATTAGGAAAAAAAAAATATTAACCAGAAAGTTAGTGTTGGCAATGTTCCCACCTTGAGCATGAAGCTGGACTAGATCAGCATTTCTATGGTTCCATGATATTTATTAAAAAATGTCTGCCAGGTATCCCACCTTGAAACAAAGTGACAGAATAATTCAGGTGATTTTAAAGGGCTTAGGGATATTAATTAGTAGAACAAGAGGTAACTGTATTTTTTTCCAGGTCACCAACTTAGGCCCATTGTGAAAATATTCATGGGATTTCTCCAATAAAAAATTGAGAAAATTGACCTATAGCAATTTACCCTACAAGCTCCCCCCTCCCTGGAATCTCTGAAATTTACTTTCTTTTTGATGAGTATTGCAATGTTAAGAAGAGTAGGGCAGCTGTTAGGAATTATTATCTGTATCAGCACCTTGCATTCCATTGTCTGGTTCCACTAGCCAGTTTGCCCATTGCTCAGTTTCTTTGATCAGAAAAGATTTTCCATCCTAAATGTGCCAAAAATATACCTGCATGTGATAATGTTCTTTAAACCCAGAGAGTTATCACTGAAATATAATCGCAAGTAAAATAATTTATTTTAATATTCAAATATGACAAAAATAATTTTATTTTTTTATTCACTGTCTTCTGTACCAAAGCAAAGTATGAAATATGCGCTTGATTACAAATTCTAACATATTCATTTGAAATCACTTGCAAACATTCCTAATGGTCCATTCATTGTCTAATGTAATTCTCTGCACTGTTGCATCCTTTTTATCAAAAGGGACAATGACCTTGCACTTGTGAGATTCAGGCTCAGACATTTTGAGACACCCCCAAAAGTTTCCTCTTTTGCTTGGCTTCTGCCAGAAGATTTCTAAATGCAAATGTAGGTACTTTAGAGCATGTCCTGATTGCTTAATGATGAATAACCGCAGATGACTTGAGTTCTACTTACTTAGGTACTAATTATGGATGTCTAGCTGAAATACACCCAACATTTTGGGTTGGCAGGGGAGGAGCTTGGCTACTATTCTGACAGGTGCTGGAATAAAACCTGAAGAATGACAAACAGGAGTAATTTAGGGAATTAATGTCTGAGAAGATTGACTGTAACTATTATTTGCTTTGGGTTTTTAGCTGTAAAATAGAGAA
This sequence comes from Acanthiza pusilla, assembly GCA_036630365.1. Lineage (NCBI taxonomy): Eukaryota > Metazoa > Chordata > Aves > Passeriformes > Acanthizidae > Acanthiza > Acanthiza pusilla. Next base: position 44,810,045 of record JAXCHO010000079.1, read on the forward strand.
AATAGTATTTCTTAGGAAAGAACTCTTTGAAGTATTATGAAGATACACAGTTTTTGCTGACCACTGTGATTTTCTTTTCTGGAAGGTGTTATATGTGGTGAGAAGAAGTTATTGCTTTTTGTCTGGTATTGAAGGCAGATGCATAGTCAATCATGAATCCCATACTTTCACCTCTCAACCCAGAAGCAGAAAAATATTTTTTTTTTAATTTGCCTTCAGCTTAACAAGCAAATTACTGATTTCTTAATGAAGTATATGAGCCTGTGCCTAAATCCACCATCCCCTACCAGACTGCAACACTGGTTCACAGGACCCTAATAGATACATATCTGTTTCTTTCCTAGTCACTCTGCATGAGTATTCTTAAAAAGTCAGTGCACATTTTTAAAATGTCACTGCACTTTTACACATCAATGAACCTCGTAGGTTTTGCTTCTGCCATACTGATCCTGAAGAAAGCCCGTTTGTCTGAACTTAATTTTGTCATATATTGGTTTTGTGATGATGACAAATTACAAGTCTATTTTAATTTACTTCACTGTTTGGTAACTTTTAACACCTCATGCTCATAGCCTAGTGAAGACAAAGCAAAGAAAAACACTCTTCCTAATTAAGTAAAGTGAAAAATTATTAATCTTCCAACTACAAATTCAATTTTCCCAAATTTACCAAGAAATATCTCCATATGAAAACCAACAGCTCAATGTGTCCTTCAATTTCTCTTATGAATACCAAAACCAATCAAATAAAAAAACCCCAAAACAAACAAACAAAAAAAAACCCGAACAAAAAAAAACCAAAAAAACCCCACCCAAAGTAAAAACCAAAAAACACACTGTTGTCTTTTTATTTCCTAGTGCTGATTTCTTCGGAAGTTATATTTTGGAAGCATTTTACACTCTCAAGAATTAACACTAGATACGTTTCACTGCCAGCTTTACTTTGGGAAGCAATGGGCCCTTTTCCACCTGAACCTGCTAGAGAATTACTCGAAAGGTTTTTTCAGAAAAAGCATTTCAGCAACTGAAGAGCAAATTACCATATAAAGTGAGATACTTTCTATTACTTGAACTTAAAGAGGAAAGAAGCATAACACAAGAATTACATGCTCTTGCCAGAAAGGGAAAAATAAACTGTTAGGAATTGAAATATCTTTCTTGCTTCATATAAATAGAAACACAAAATAAAACTAAATTTCTCCATCACTTGCTTAATTTCTAGAGTAAAGATACCTTACATGTGTTTATAAAGGAGCTGCCCGGGCTTAGAACCAATCATTTCTCTGGACTGGGGCTGCCATGCTGAGCACCAGGCAGCATCACGTCTCTGAAGTTTCTTATGACCCTAGCCTATGAAGAAATTCCTAAGAAACACTTGATCAGATAAGAAGAATGTTTTCAAGCAATAATCATGCAAAGGTTTCCCAGATGGATGATTTTGTGCCATGAATAGAACACTGTGGGGCATTGTTTTTTACAAATAGCTTTTATCGTTTCTTTTTTTTTCTTTTTTTTTTCACACAGTTGTCTTTTATTTCCTCTCAACGTTGGTGGTAGGAATTGCTGTAGGCCTTGCAGGGAACGGGCAGCCAACTCGGAGTTCCATAAAACACTGCGTACAGGCTTCAGCCTGCCCAGATGCTCTGCTAAGCACCGAGCTGAGCTCAGGGCAGCTGTGCTCCCTGCAGCCAAGCACTTTTTCACCAGTAATTCAAATCAGAACATAATCTGATGTGGGATATACCAATGCCGCAATGCATCATCCTCTTCGAGCTACCTCAGGAGCTGGAAAGAATACAGGTGTTGTTCCTAAAGTAGTCTTCTCAGCTGATGTAACCTATTTCTCACCTGCCTACCAGTTAGCCTAGCCAGAAAGCAATGTTAAAGGGCCTCTTCTACTCTCTGCATCTAAACTTCTTCAAATATCATGAAATAGCACGGAACTGTTATAAGCGTGTCCACCACCTGATCTCCTGGATGCAGCCTGCCTTCCCTTGAAGGCACTAAAATTATAGGAATGATATCAATAAAGAACTTAACCAAGAGGAAAGAGAAGGGAGCATTACAATCTTGTTTGGTCTCTTCACTTTTTCCTTGCCCAGAAATAACTCCAGAGAGAAAACAGTGAAAAACGGATCAGATTTGCATTTTGTGCACGATTTCCAGCAGCCTCGGCAATACAAATTGGAAGCCACCCATCTAGCTGATGCACGAAGACCACTAACCATGTATTCAAAACATATTTCCATTTTTTGCTGCCTCCTTGGTTTATTTCAATGGCGCAGCTCAAGGAAGCTGCAATCAGTGCCTAAGGAGTTACAGCTGTTCATCATGGATGTGTCAAAAGGAGAGGGTTTGGAGCTTGTTTTTAGGGATCCTACTGTGTAGAAGCCTGGCAAGGGCTGTGGAAAAGGGAAGGTATTGAAAAGAATTTCTGCAAAGCTGTTTCCCATAGTTGTGGCTTTGGTCACATGTGGTGAATAGTTGAGGTAGTTTTTGGTTGGGCAGCCTGGGCATTTTCACAGCAACTATCAGGCAGTCAGCATTTCAGAGCTGGTGACTAAATTTTGAGGGGTTTGGTTTTCAGCCGTTTTCCTTGGTATATCTTATAAGGTCAGGCATGAATGGATGTTTATAATGAAATAGTTCATTCTTTACATTTGCTCTTTCAGGTTGCCAGCACGTGAGGCTGGGTCAGACTTTCAGTCAAACTCATAATTTTGGGGAAAGCACTATTCAAAGACGTACGGGTAAGTACAATAAGCTACTGAAAGGAGGCTTCCCAATTTATTTAGCGTAAGAGAGGCAGAGGAGGTTCTTTTCTTATCGCAAATAAGCTGATGGCTTTGCTTTAATTATATCACAGTGAAGAAAACCCAGTGTTTTCTGCTGCTGACCTTTTAAGATCTCAAAAGCAACATTATTTGCAATGCTAGGCAGTTACCATGGTGCAGCAGGCTTGTTTTTAGCCAATAGCTGAATGATTAGGCTTGGCAGAGAACGATGAATATCGTGACAGAAAACTTCTCACATGGGATTTGTCTAGAAATCTACTGGGCATCTTTTTTGGGTAAATATAAATTGCCTTTTTTTATTAAAGTTTCACTCTGGTCTTCTATGGTTGCCTGAGACACGTGAGTGACCAACTTAAAAACAAAAAAATAAATAAATATTGCTACATTACAAGGAATTTTCATTTCTAGAGATAAGTGTAGAAGATATATACTGACAATTTTAATACAAATCAAATGCTTCACAGATTATGGAATCTTTTTCCATATGGCACCCACACAGCGCAATTTTATGGGTCTAGCTCTCCAGCTGCATCAATTTATGGGAGGTGTATATGCCTACAACGACTGTCTCTTGCTGCTGAACATATTTCATCTCTCACCTCCCACCACTGTGGCAAAGGTAAACAAAGCAGGATTTAAAAGATAGAAGAGGATGAATGAATCCAGCAGGCTTTGTGTCAACTAAAGACAGAAGATAGAAAGGAAGTGATATGTGGCAACAGGAACCTCATGGAAATTCCTGACAGTTATGCCATTCTCCCACAGATTTTACAAATGTTTTGGATAATCCTTAGTGCCATAATGACAGGGACTGTACACATGAAGGCAGATGATGTCTAACAAATGTCTTTTCTCTCTCTTCCTCTGTGTGTGTATATATGCACATTCATACATATAAAATTGCAATCATCTCTTAAATAGAACTTTTATTGCAAGGCATATCCTAAGGAGCTTCATGAACCATAAAATGTGACAACAAAGCAAATAGGTACCATGTGCTCTACACAGTCATGGGAGAGACATTTACAGGCACTCAGGGATCACAGTGATATACCTGCATGGATTCAGGTTATACCACGCGTGAAGAAGCTCTAGAATCGTTAGAATAGTTATGTGTATTTTCAATCCCTAATTCATATATAAATTCCCTATATGCCAAGACCATAATGTGATTTAGGTGCAGTTTTGTCTAATGCTTGCATGACTGAAAGGTGGAAAACTAGCATTTTCTAGGCTCTTGGAAGTGGACGTGAGGGAAAATGTTAATGAAGAAGATTCATGAAGAAGAGACTGATGTTAGGAAGGCAATTAAGGCTGGCCTCAAGCTATGTTCAGCATCAAGAGGCAGGCATTGTAGGCATATAAACCTCCTATAAACTGATGCAGCTGGAGAACTAGACTCATAAATCTGAAATCTGGCTGACACTATGTTGGTTTCCTGTCAAAGGTCGCTACCTGTTCAGGTATGGCTATAACGTGAGTATTGAACCACCTATGTGCCTCCTCTAAGATTCTAACCATGAGAAATGGAGTGTGTGCCAAACATTCACAGAAGCATACTAAAATAACATTAATAAAACAAATAAAGGAGAAAATGCATGAGAAAATATCTCTCCTTCTGTGAAGTAAAATTGATTACAGAAGGGAAAACAAAACACGGTGACATTTTGCGTTACCTTTAAAAATGTCCTAACGGTTCCCTGTGACAATCGGTTTATATTCAGTTCATTGTAACCAGATTAATCATGTGGAATATTATAAAAGATGTAACCTTTGAGTGTGCTTTAATAACATAGAGTAAATGCTGACCTTAGTAAAACCTAGTAAACTCATGAATGAGAGCAAACAACAGATTCAGTATCAACATCTAACTGCTCTGCCACCTAAAGCAGCAAAATTCAAAATGTTCTTGCTTTTCCCCTAATCAATACAACAGTTTCTTGCAAAGATACTTTTTCTGAAACAAAAAAGGAAATTCTACTTTAAAAAAAAAAGAAAATAGGCCTTTTTAGAAAACTCTCTGGAAACTTAGATTTTCATTCTATTTTTTCAGTAAAACCGAACATATTTGCAAGATCAGATGCATTTTTTTAATTCATTCTTTGTTTGAAAAATGGGGGGGTTTATTTCTTATTTCTGCTTCTGTATCTCAACCTTTTTTCTTTTTTTTTTCAGTCTGCAGTTTATTACTAATATAGAAGTGGGAACATGATTTTCTAGGACACTGTTTGGCCAAATTGATGAAAGAATTCTTGGATAGGGTGAGGGAAATTTAGAGGAAGAAAAGAGCTGATCAGGAAAATCAATGAGTGTTGAAAGAAGTTACAAAATGAGACAATGAAAATTTTAACCTCCTGTAGGAAAAAGATCAATTATGGTAGTGCATGGTTGATTTGGGTTACAATTTCTTTATGCAAGTGAAATGGAAATAGGTGAAGTACAAAATGTGCATGTGATTTCTGGAAGAAATTTACAAAATCATTAACCATGCACTAGCAAGCCGCCAATAACAAGTGAGCCCAAGACCATAAATACAATTTTTGTGTTGAATTATTTGACTAGTTAGATTCAATAAATCTTTAAATCAGACCTTCCTTCTAAGGTATCTTTTATTGTGTGCTTTCACATTCATGTAGCTTTATTGATTGTATCTTCTTCACTGCCATATGTTAAATTGCAAGCAATAAAATTGAAACATTAAATCACATTCCTTTCCTTTCATGTGTCACTTACCTATTGGGAACATATGTTACACTGGCACAATAAAACTTGCCCTGAAGGCGTAGTCTGTGTACGAGAGGCTGTGAAAATGGAGGCGTATAAAAGTGTCCCAGTGTCCTACCTGAAGATTAAGCTTCAATAAAATAAAATTATAAATATTTCAAACATAAAATATGACTTGTAATGATGTAGTAACAAATTCTCCAGAGTCCATGGCTGTAAAAGGAATGCAGAGGGTATCTGCAGCATGTGTCTTCCAGCAGATTTTACCACCCCACCTATAATGCAGGTCACAATATTTTCCTGAAAGTGTCTAACTCAGACACTCTTCCCACTGAGTTGAATTTTTTGCCAGATTAACCTAGCTAATATTTCTTCTTTATATAATGCTTTTTTTTTTTTTTTTTGCTATTCATCTGAGACAACTGAAACTGACACAAGGAAAATTAATATTAATTTTATTATGTTTTAAATAATATCTGATACCTAAATAAATGTTATTAGTGTATAAAATATTCACTTATGCCTCCTTTAGAACTAGACTGGTTCTCTCTCAGAGACAGGCTGTTGAACTACATAATACTTCTGATACAATCATTCCTTAAAGCTTCTACCTTTATAAAGAACTAGGGTAGATAATTAGATAAAAATCCAGTTTTTAGTCGGTTTTTTTCCTTGCTCTTAAGCACCAGATCATCCTTATACTAAAGTCTCTCTACTGTGATTATAAATTTATGTTATACAAAAAATGTAGAAACTTACTAAAAGGAAGTGAAAAGTGCAGAATCTGGGTTTTCAACAACGTGTATTTCGGAAAGTTTTGCTTATGTTATTTCTTCCCTCTTGTTTGGCCTTGGCAGAAATTGTTCAATTGCAAGCAGAAGCATGGCATGGCAGCTTAAAGAAAGTGAAGAAAAATGTTTTTTATAGCTGAATGTTAAGTTAGCTCTAACCAGTGAGCATATAATTGTCAAAACCACACTGGAACTAACACACCTATTCTTCCTAAAAGTGCCATGGGGTTTTCATTTCACAATTGGTCTATGGGACATTAGAGTTTATTGTTTGTTTCATTGCAAAAGACTGTGAAATACTGAGATTGAAAGTGACTTTAATTTCATTTCCAAAAGAAAGAACAAAGTTTAACTGATATTTTCTAGAGCATGAGTCCAACAAAACAGCTGGAGTTTCAGTGAAAAGGACTTCTATCTCCATTACAAAAATGAATTTTCTGTGTTGTTTGGGAGAGATGCTTGGGTCCTTCATCTGCTCTGTGATCATAATGCTACAGTTTGACTATACTTATCTTTCTCATCCAATTCTTTTTCTTCTGACTCTAATCCTTGCAAATGAGCTTTTCAGTAAAAAAATCAAAACAATGTCTAATTTAATGAGCATTATAAAGAAAATCTGTCAGTTCATCCAATCCTTATTATTTCATCATGAAACATCTGATTTTGAGGCATTATCCATTGCTTTTTATTCTCAAGCCCAGGAGGGAGCAAATCAATTGCAAATGCAAAATTTGTCAAAGGCTTTGGGCCCAACCCTTGCACAAGAAATAGAGCCCATGCTAAATGGCTGTGCTCCACAAAAATTACAATGGGGTAGTGGGAAGGAGCCTTCAATCCTGGCCAGAAAAACTGCTCTTGCAGCTGGGTCACAGATGCTAATTTAGAGGAAGGGGTACAGAAGTGACAGCAAGCATTTTCTTTCAAAAGATTAGGTCTGTTATATCTATACAGCATTTCAAAGTTATATATGTTCATGAACTAAAAGTATCAACACCAAGGAGGGAGGATGTAACAATCCTATATTAGTAGTCTTCTTGTAGCTCTTGCTGCCCTCTTTGTGCCACCAACCTGCAAATCTCCAATGAATGCATCAGTCCCATGGATGTGTATCTTAGGGTAGGATATACTTCAAATTTTAGTCATTTAAAGTTTGATATTTAAGTCTGAGCTATTTACCCTTCCTCTACAACAAAGCAAGCTCTTTCAGAATTTTTTGATTTCTATTTTAGAAAAAAGCAAACCAGTGTTTGAATATCCTTTTTTTTTTTTTTTTTTTTTTGTTAATATGAAAGGAATTGAGGTGATTTGATCAGATATTAGCTTTCTTTATACTCTTAAAATCCCATTCCTAGTTCTCATTAATTATTCTTATAGAGCTGGATTCTACAGACCTCAAACACTCCTATGGCAGTGCCTTCCTAGACAGCTAATACCACTGTTTGCAAAGAGTTAGCTGGGCTGTCCAGTACTTCTCAGTGAATAAGCGTGGTTGAATTTGGCTCTCCTCCCAAGAATGTTGAATGAGGTTGGCTAAGAATCCTTCATGTACTGTGAACAAATAGTTAAAGCAAAATTCAAACCAGAGAAATAGATCATTGGTGTAATAGTCACTCATTACTACCACCCCCCGCTACTATGACATTATGAATACAAAATATCATTATGGAATTAGAATTGTGAGGATTAACTGCATTGAAAATTCTGTACATGGTTACATGTGGCTCAGTTTTGTGAGTGCAGTTCCACAGGGTGCATTCTTGTAGAACCATCTTAAAAATGAAAAAGAAACCCCCAAAAACATGATTTATGTGAAACTGTGTTTGTACTGCTTAGAGTAAAAACATAGCACAGCAAAAGACAATATTTGTAATACAATGGCAGTGTCTGCTCATCTGTAGCTTTGTGTATTTAAAAAAAAAAAAAGTGCACGGCTGCATCTAAATCATAGCCGGGCAGATAAGGCAGGTCTTTCAAAAAGCAGGGTAAACTGGTCTGCACTGAAGTTTCTGTTGTTGCAGAGAAGCTGTATTTAACCAAGGGAACTCGGAAAGTTAGGCTGGATTCTTACAAACATACATATGTACATAAATAAACACATATATACAAGCCTATACAGCCTAAAGTTAATTCTTGCAAACAGAATATGAGAAGTTTTACAATAAGAGACTCTGATATTTTGAAAGTACTCAGAGTCAGCAAATGCTTTGAGGTAGGTCTGCATAGACAGTCTGGAAGACTTTTAACCTGAAGAAGTCCAGATTTAATTAGAGTACACATTAGGACAATTCTGTAAATACAGCCCATCACAACTCAGACACACACAGTACAAAAAAAAAAGCGTTTTTATACTACTCCCCCCGTGCCTCTGCAGGGATGCTCTCAGCTTCTGGCCAGCTCAGTAGCTTCAAGTTGCAGCAAAATTGGCAAAGCTCTTTCTGGCCCTGGGGAAGTTTCTTTCCTCATTTCTGATGCCTTGTTTTCTCTGTCTGTTGCTCCTCTCATCAAGCTCTCCCACTCAGTTGTGTGGGGACCTTTCTATGATTTTCGACTCTTTGCTGGCCGACTTTCAGTCTCTGAAAGCTTGTCTCCTTTGAATGAACTAAACAATTTCCAAGGCAGGAAAAATTTTCTACCCAAGGAACTTCACCTGACCCAGCGTTTTTTTCTTAAAATAATGTAACATGAACAGAAACAAAGAAAGACTAGTACTATTAATAGATATGTAGTGGTACCACATTTTATATATCTATATCTGTATTCCTTAGCAGCAATATTATTTTCTGATTCTAGGCATGAAAGACAGGATACATGGAAGGTTTGCAGTATTCTAACTCCAAACTCAATCTCCAGTGCAAGACTGGAAGTGCTCAAAAAACAACTGACTGAATCACACCTATGGAAAAGACTGGTTCACCTATGCAGGATATTTTTACACAAAGTTTGGCTAAAGAGCCTAAGTAGGCAATAGTGTCTTTCTGCTAATTGTCCAACTTAAAAAGTGTATCACTGGAAGAAAGATTCCTCAAAGAACCCAATAGATAAAATCAAATAGCCAAGACTTTGCATGCTGAGAAACCCCTTCAGATGAAAAAATAAGAAGCACTAAATTGAGAATATGTCTGAATTACTTTTATTCTTTAGGGAACTGGCACCAGCCCAAGATGAGCTTTATTTCAGAGTCTGGAAAAAAACAGCATAAGTTTCAACCTCTCTTCCTTGCAAGAAGACATTCTGAGTTTTGGTTGTTATATTTAATTCTGTTTTGATTTAAACAGGAGGAATAATAGCCATCATACATACTCTATTGCTTCCAGGGGATTTAATTTTTTTTTTTAACTTAATGTAAGGTATGTCAATATTCCTGAATGTAGACTGCACCACAAAATTGCATCTTATGCCACCAGCAATTTGAGGCAGAGGACTTTGTATACAGGGAAGTCTTCTATTCAAACAAGGAAAGTTATATTTGATGACAGAGTTTCTAAAATGTGCTTTCTAATTACTCCAAGCAAATCACCAAAAACCAAATACGTGAATGCAAATATGATTCCCTGAAACAAAACCACATTATTGCATAATAAATATCTATTCAACATATATTTTAATGAGAGAAAAGTGCAATACATGAAATATTTTTCTTTAAATTTTCTTCCTAATTCTTGCCACCAATCAAGTCTTGTATAGAGAAAATTTATGAAAAATCTCCATGTCCTAGCAATGCTTATTGCTACTGAGTTCAGCACTCCTGTTACAAGTTTATCTCTTCCTTTGTTACTTTGGTAAAAATACAGAGCAACTTGACAAAAGTAATATTAAAACAAACAACCAAACAAACAAACAAACAAAAAACAAACCAAAGAACCACCCTCTTCCACTACAAAACTATACGAAAATTTTTAGAAAGTACTTCAAGATAGAGATCCTATGAAAATAATTTTTAGATTGACGAAGGTAAAAATTTCTGACCTTAAACTAATTTTTTCTTGATTAAAAAATTAACTACATGAATTTTCCTGAAACTCTCAACTTTTCTCAAAATGCAAAAAACCTCTCTGATTTATGTATGACCTTGGTGAGAACAACTCATTTTTTGTTCCTCAGTTTACAGTCTGAAGAATATTTGCTTGCACATTGCATCTGCCTTTTCAATTCACTGTCTCAGGTAACAGTGGGATGCAACTATTGAGATAGTTAAAGTGTTAAAAGGAGCAATTAAACATATTTTAAACATTGATAAACCTACTCCCAGAAAGGTGAAATGGAAGTGGATTGAGAAATGATAAGAAGAAAACCGTACCTCTTTTGTGGAATTTAGTTATCCAAAAACCCTGCAGCTTTCTGTGTAAAACTGCTAACTCCCTTCTCAAAGGTGCTTAGAGTTTCTTGAGTGGAAAAAACCCACAAACCAGATCCTGAAAGAAATCATCCCACTTCATATCTTTTGTTCACACTTACCATGTAGTTCAGGTTTTTTTGTAGTAAGGCCAAGGTGTGAAATTTGCCTTTTGTCCTGTTTCACTCAGTCAGCAAAGCAAACCAAACCATTCTAGGCAATGCTCCAGGAGACTAAACCTCCACTTCACAAAAAGTAAATCTGTTTAATATTAATAGCCTACATTGTACTGCCCACCCTTGTAAGATGGTGATGAAATGGGTTTTCCCTTCTGACATTCCAACATGCCATCTCAGAAATTTAATATCTAAATCTCCTTTAGAAGATATTTCCAAGTATCCCACATTCACAGTATTTTCCTGCAGGCTGAACTTATTTTTAAAGTCTCTGCATATTTGCTTGTCCAAGAAAAGAACGCCAAATGCCATTCCTATCAATTACTAAATACATATATATGATCCATTTGGAAAGTATTGCAAAAATTTGAAACTGTAAATATCTTTGCAAGCTGCAGAAAAATCAGATCGATATGCTTAAAGGTGCCATGAATACATGAGTGCCAGATGTACTGGACTACAGAAAACACCACTCCTTTTCGTTATTTACTACTCAGTGTCCACATGGCAGGCTGGTGGTAAAAACAAACCTGTTCACTAAGGAGGCTCACAAACAAAGAGCAGTGTCAGCATTTACTGAGATAGAAGAGAAAGCAAAGACATGTCAGTGTTTAATATGATCAAACTAAAGGCAGCACAGCTTTGATTTTGGGAAAGTTCAAAACCACCTGGTTTCCACAACATAGAGTTCAGGGTGGAATTTTTGTCCTGGTTGTCCTGTAACACTGCCATGATGGAGGATTTTGTTTTCCAAACCAAATACAATTAAAACAATCCTGGGCAGTTATGTATACCCAAAACATTCTGCAGGACAAGGCACAGATGTGAACAAATGTCTCAGATATACATTTTATAACCCTTATGGTTATGTTCTGCTGAATTTAAGGGGGAGATGTAGCAAACAATGTATTTTCACATAGTTCAGAAAATATTTTATGCCAGCCATCATTGTCTCAAGCTAGTAGATCTTCTTTTGCATTTCAAATCAGATGGATGCTGTCTATTCTAGTACAGTTGCTGGATTTTGCATGATTATATGTGGTCCAAATTTTGGTTATGGCCTGTGTGTATTCTTGCAATATGAATTGTTTGATTGTAAGGGTCTTTAGTTAAAATAATAATAATAAATGTGTAAGGCAATCTAAAGTCAAGATAAGTGCAATAAATAACACAATAGTTTAATAAATGGTAAAATTGCAATATTGAGAAGTAGAGAAGAGAATGGAAGAATAAGATTAATAATATAACAAGTTTTTCTCTTCCCAAGTAGATTTTGAGACTCATTTGTCCCCAATGTACTGATATGCATCTGGGATCACTGTGGGATTATTCTTTCATCTAAACCTTGGATTCACCTCCTCAAAATGTAGCTGTAAACAAATCAGGTAGCAGTTTTAGCCAGACTTCTACAGTCTCACCGTGCCTGATGCAAAAATGTAGGGTCATTTCCCCATTTCTTTTAGGACTGAATGAACTCTACCTATGGGTATTGGTCTCTCCTCCCAGGTAACAAGTGACAGAAAGAAAGGAAGTGACCTCAAATTGTGCCGGGGAGGTTTAGAATGGTTGTTAAGAAAATAATTCACTGGAAGGATGGTCAGGCATTGGAATAGTCTGCCCAGGGAAATGTGGGATCATGATACTTGTAAGTGTACAAATGCTGTATGGATGTGACACTTGGGGACACTGGTTAGTGGTGAGCATTGCAGTTCTGAGTTAATGATTAGACTTAATCATCTTAGAGGTCTTTTCCATCCTTGATGATACCATGATTCTAAGAGTTGGTAAGAAAAAAATGCATTTCCTTCGGTATGAATAATCAAGATGAGTTTATTTATAGCAAGCATTAATTTAGTGATTCACTGTTGCTAGTTTATGTATTACATGCGCTTTTTCAGATTTTAGCTGTTCCAGCTCTTTAGATTATCAGAGAAAACTTTGGGATCCAAAGGATATAAGTTTGAGGTATACCAACATGAAGTTTTGAAGGCTTTCATTTAAATTACTTACTAGACTTCTATCAGAAATCAGTAAATTTACAGAATACTGTTCTGGACTTTATAATTGTATTTTTATTATTAATAATAAATCCCATTTTCTTCTGGCATAAACTGATACACCTCCTTTGAAATCAATGAGACTATGCCATTTTCCCATTTTTTTTAAACTGAGAATTGAGCCCTTTGCACCAGTTTCTGCTTGTTGATATTCTGTGAAATAAAAGTGCTTTGGTTTTAGTTGAGCCCTCAGGATTGCACCAAATAGTCTGGCAATTTTGCATGCCAAAACCGTGGGATGTTGGTGTGAGGCAAATGGGGAGATAATATACAGAGGACCTGGAAACAGAAAGAAATCTCTGCTTGAGCTATTTCATCCTCCACATGTGGTGCCACTTAAGTCAACAAAAACAGTTTATTTCTTTATGTGCCTCTTTAATTTTCTCTCTCTTTTTTTTTTTCTTTATTTGGCTATAACAATTTTGAAAATGTTGTTTTAGTTAATTTTTTGATTGAGTGCCCAGAATCTTTTGCTCTGAAGGAAGAAATCTTCGTAGTGTGAAAATGTTAGCATTTAAAATTAAGTTTCTGTCTTACAAATATTTGCAAACATGCTCAATTCAGAGGTAGTCAACCTAAAATTTCTGAACTATGAATGTTTTGCAAGCATATGGTATGAACAGATGATATAGAACAGGATAATAGGAGTTTGTTAGAACAGCCTAGCAATATCACGGCTGAGTTCTAAAGTTATCCATCTAACTAAACCCAAGAAACTACTATAACATGCTTTGCCATGTCGAGTTACCCTCTAATTAATATAAATGTGGTTATTAATTTGCATTTTTAATGAAATGGCTATATATTTACTGTTAGTGGTATGTTTTGTCTGTTAGTGATGTGTTTTGGAATCTATTCAAGGAATAAAGACTAAAATTTTTTTTCCTTAAATTGTGTACCACTATTTTAATTGTATGGGACTAACTTTTGGATTTGTGCAAGAAACAGGTGGTTTTGTTACTGCTGAGCAGAGTTTACACACAGCCAAGGCATTTTCTGCTCCTCACCTCACCCCACCAGCAAATAAATTGGGGGTGCATGAAGAGCTGGGAGGGAGGGGACACAGCCAGGACAGCTGACCCCACTGACCAAAGGGGTAGTCCAAGCATATGGAGTCATGCTCATCATATAAAGGTGGTGAGAAAAGCAGGAAGCAAGGGGACATTCAGGGTTATGTCATTTGTGTTCCCAAATCAGTTACAAGTGATGATGGAGCCCTGCTTTCCTGGGGATGGATGAACACCATGGAAAGTGGGGAATGAATTCCTTGTTTTGCTTTGCTTGTCTGTCTGGCCTTTGCTTTACCTATTGAACTGCCTTTATCTCAACTCATGTAAGTTTTCACACTTTTACTCTTCTGATTCTCTCTCCCATTCCACCAGAGGAGGATGAGTGAGTGACTGCGTGAGGTTCTGTTCAATTTGGGGTTAAACCATGATAATGGAATAGAACAGAGTCAAATAAATCCTACGTCTGAGGACACTTTGAGCACTGAAAGCAGGAAAACTAAGAAAGTACTGTGATACCAAAGGTAGGAAAGATGAAACAAATGAGGAAATTAAGAAGCTGCTACTGTACTATGTAAACAAAAAAAGTGATTCCTACATTTCAGATAGGAAAAAGACTCTAGGAAGAAGCAAAGATTATCTGGCATGATCCAATTTTTCCAAAGGGTTGTTGGAGATATTGTATTTTATTATATTACAAGACCAGTAGAGACCACTACTGGTATCCATTCTAAACTCTAACATAATAAACAGAAGTATTAAGCCAACGATTTTGCAGTGTGCCCAAATTTTTTGATTGAACCAGTTAATACCTTTAAGCAAGGTATCCTAAAAGACTCATCATGATGAAGACCAATACCTAGGTTATTAATAAAATACCCTATTAAGCTATTACACTATTTTTCTTACAATTTCAGCCCTTAGATCTAGTAACATTTTCCACTGGATTAAAGATTCTCCTGTAATTTTAGCAAAGTCATGGACCGGTAGAATTTGCTGACGACCTTAGAAAAAAAATTACCCAGGACACTAAAATAAGGACACTGAGGAAGAGCAGATTTAGTTAAAAATGAGAACTCAGAAAGAAATGAGAGGAAATATGTGATGTCAGTTTTGTGAAATAAATTCTCATCACAGGAGAAACATGGCAAAAGAAATCACATTTTTGCCAGATGCATGAAAAGCAAAACATATGGCTTGTTTGTCTCACATTTTTTGCATATTTCTTCTGTGTTGACAGACAGGTTTTGGGAAGATGGAAAGTGGCTTTCATTTCAGTGAAATGTCCATATACTTTTTATCTTTCTTCTTTCTATTTTTGCCAACTTGAAAAATACTGTTTCAAATGGTTAAAAATTATTCCAAATAAAATTAAAGCCAGGAATATATTGGAAAAATTAAAGAACAATTGAGAAATTTTGATCAAGTCCTACAATTTTATAAAAGCTATTTTTTTGGGGGATCTGTCTCTCTTCCAAACTCCTGGGGAGAGGATTTTAGCAACAAAAGGAAACAGTACTTATATATGCCTTTATTTATTTAGATAGAGGAAAATCTATTCAACCTGGTTAAAAAGTTAAGGTAAAATCTTGATCCACCTGACCAACAGTAAAAAAAAACCAAACAATCCCCAAATTTTTCTACACTTCTAAGTGTGACAGTGCCTAAATATAGATGCCTGGTCCTGGGAATAGACTTCACAGATGGGCTCCCAAGTTTGTCTCAGTCAACAGAGACATTTTGGCAGCTGAGAGTGGGCTCTGCAATGCACAGTGTATTGGGCAATAGGACAGCAAAACACA
This sequence comes from Acanthiza pusilla, assembly GCA_036630365.1. Classification (NCBI taxonomy): domain Eukaryota; kingdom Metazoa; phylum Chordata; class Aves; order Passeriformes; family Acanthizidae; genus Acanthiza; species Acanthiza pusilla. The sequence goes on from JAXCHO010000079.1 coordinate 44,825,729, forward strand.
GTGAAGAAATCTGTCCTCTCCAAGGCTTGAAGTATGTCTGTCCCTTGATGATGTATTCTTGCTTCATAGATCCTAACCTTGCATCTGGATGTCCTGGCAACATGACATCAGGACATCTAAAGAGTTTTCAAGTTCCAAACACCTCCATTTGGGCATAAATCACAGTTACAAGAGCCCATATCTATGTTCTCCCAAGACCTTCCTTTTCAAGGGAATCTTGTTAGCAGCAAAAAGCACTTGGCTTAATTCCTTCCTCACTTTAGCAGGGCCTGGGTACCACAAGTAAGGAATGAAGGTGCAACACTTTTCACAAAGAAACAGTTGAAGGGAGAACTTATTTATAGATAGCAATTTCATGGCCTGTTATTTCCTTTTTTTTCATTTTTTCCCTACTTTGTTTCTCTCTTTCTTGCCATTTTTGTAACTGATTTCTTTTGTTAGAGTTGTGTGAAGCTGCAATTCAAAAGATGCAGTAGCATAGTTAAGGGTAACTGCCACTGTGTTGGTAGTTAAACACAGCAGTTTAGAACGACATGTCTTTAAAAATTATCCCAGAGTGTTGACCCTAATGATCTTTATTAAGAAGCTGAGATGAGAAATGATAATTAGTAATTAATCTCTAACATATATGTTGGTAGTTAAAGAATTACTATGGATTAGAAACCAAAAGAATTACACAAGTCATGTAACAAGGGCAGAATTAGGCTGTACATCAGGAAGGTACTTAAACAGGCATCTGATTTAAGAGACATCCTGTGAAATCCATTGTTTTAAAGCAGGTGTGCAGTGGAGTCAGTGAGAAAAAATAGCATCCAAGAGTACTATTCATGTTTATAAGTATTTAAATATTTTGGGGGTAACCAGGGATATGTTTTGCGTGAAGAGTAACATAAAATTCATTTAATGAATATGCTTTCAGTCAAATATTTTAACAGTATGCAGCAACTATAATAAGAATCTAAGAAGTAATGTAAAAACTCAAGAAGGGCCCTGAGATATGTGCCTTTGTACAATACCTTTATAAATCACTCCTTCAGAACCAAGACAGCATCCTGCTATGCACAGCTGCTTGCCCAGAGAAGTTCAAATAGAAAAAATATAGAAAAAAATTTAATGCGGAAAAACATTATACAGCTGAAAAATTAGGCAAGCACAGTTTGTACTGGATCATTAGTCATGTATTGGCAAGTCCTGGTTATCCAGGGTGTCACCAGCTCAGGAGTCATTTGACATTCTGATTTAGCCTGTAAATATCTAGTCACATGCTAAATAAAACAGTCATTTTTGGCTAATGCTGTTTTAGCCTAAGATTCTTTACCTATTTAGAAACTCCTGCCAGTGTTTTGAAATTTCAGCATACAGAGCAATTGAAGAAGGAAGCTCTTAACTAAGCCGCTTATAAACTTCTCTGCTCTTATCCATGTGCAGTAATCTATTCTATGACAGTGTTCACACTTTTTTGAGCTGAGCCAAGAGAAATGCAGGAAAGATCCAGAAAGCCAATGGCAGCTAACCCACAGTTCATTGGATTGCAATTAAAGGCCAACATAGAGTTTTTAAAAAAACTAAAACAACTTAAGTTAAAAAAGTTTAAAAAGTTTTAAAAGTTAAAAAAACTTCCACAAATGAATATGAGTAATGCAACTTTGGTCAAAAACAAAGTCCATTTCAGAGAACAACCAAGAAAAGTCCTGCTCCATGAAAGTGGACAGAAATGATACTTTTGGAGTGAGCAAAAGAGCTTTACAGATGGGACAGGTAATAATATCCAAACAATTAGATACATTTTGGAACTTGGGAATAACCAGAATGCTGAATTGAAATGAATAAAATCCACTCCAGTGCACATACACAGAAGATGAGCAAGGAATGCTTTATCCATTTACAAAACAAATGAATGAAGGTTTTACCATTTCTCCAGGTGCATTAGATTAAAAGGAGATCAAGCCAAGGAGACCGTTTCAGACTGCTAAAAGCAAATACTCCATTAAAAGCAGATTAACACTGAAAGCACAATTGTTCTACACATTTTTCTTATAGATTTTAGTGTCACCTACTAGGGTGCAAAATACAGATGATGACTGGAAATGCTAGGTCAGAGACTAAAGGTGAATTCAAGGTGAGAAGTGTCTTAAGAATAGGAAGAGAGAAAGAAACCCTAAGTATACCTAGCCAGAAAATCTGAGATGAATTGGTATGATGGTGCAGTTTATGATTTTCCCTTAGGGATAGTGTACTTATTAATAAGTAGAAGATATCAATGCCAGATCTGACATGAGAAGAGTGCTTTAGGTTTTTCTCTGTGAATAGAATTTAACAATATCTCCAGGGAAATACAAGGGTCTAGATTATATTTATTGTAAGACAGGCAAAGAATTGTATTCAAAATGAAAATGGGGAAATATATTAGCATTAGATTCATGACAGCTGGATCGGTAGAGAGAGATGATAGGTTTTCTAGCATTTGCATTCTTCAAACACTGTTCTAGATTAATAGGTTTCTATTGCTTAGGGTTTGACATTCCTAGATATTTATATTAGTTTTCCCTCAAATATTTAGGGGATAGTTAAGAATTATTGAGATTTCATTTTATTGGCAAACCAAGACCTATTTCTAAAATATTGGAATGTACTCTGTGTTTCAGGAAGAAATCACGAGAGCAGGAAATCTCACTAGCAAAATATTTTTATGGCAATAACTGAATAAACCTTTCAGTCTGAGTGGAATTTTTGAAGTTGCTTATCTGCCTCTAGATAAAAGACATGCTGTGTCTTTAGGGAAGGAGAACAATGAGGAATAATGCTTAGAAACAAAAGCAGTAGACAAATAGCTACTTACATTATTCATGAATGGTCATTTGACTCAGAGGTCAGAGTTTTGATCTCCATCCACCAATCGTTATAGCTCAAATAACACCAGCACATTGCAATCACAGAGTAATATGGCAGTAAAAACAGAGCCTACTGGCACTTGACAATAGTTTGGAATAGTAAAGTGCTACAGTGATATGGCAAGTGAGGTCAACGTCTAGTTAGGAGCTGTAATTGTTTACGAGCCTGTCTGGAAAAGCAGGTTTTGATGTTTATGCTCAAGGTTCTTGGTGAGCAGAGATTTGGCCAGACTGGTGGAAAAAGTAATGCTTTTTAAAAGGAGTTCAGCTTTCAGAATGGTTTCCAGCCCTTATATTTTTGTTCATCAGGGATGAATGGCCACTAGGACTGCAGAGCAGTCCTTGGGGCTTATGATTTAGGCATAGCAAAGACAGTTGACAATGTAGCTGCAGATCTGGTACTAGTGATTTTAGGCTGCGTTCTTCTTATTTTGAAATGTTTTCAAATATGATTTTTCTGACCAGGCATTTAGTCAGGTTCTTTGGAAACACATACCTATTTCTCCCCTTTTTCTGTTTCAATGTTGTTTGCTTTAAGTCAAAAAAAGACTGTAACAATAATGCAGATTATTTCTGTCACCTGTGGCTCAGTAGATGGGCTTAAGCAGTTCAGTGAACGTATATTTGGAGCCCAGACAAAACCTCAGTGGAAAGAAAACTAGACATTCAAAAGTCCATGCCATGTTTATGTAGTATTTTCTAATACTTCACATGCAATTACAGTTAGTGTCTGGCTGCCCTCTAACTTACCTGCCTCCGCTTTGTGGCTTCCCTAGTCAATAATTTAAACATAGAAAAAGAAGAAATGTTTTTATCTCTGTCTGTTTTATGGATTTTAGGAGCTGAGTCAAAGTGAGTTTACCAATGGGCCAGACAGGGATGTACAAAGATGAAAATAGATTTCAAACCTGTTATTTAATTCAGGAAGTATCTGCAGGTGGTGAATATTAAACATTTTCATCTATCCTGAGTTTTACTGGACTAGAGATTACTTTTCCTTCTGTAGTGAAATTAAAACTTCAGCAATCATACCTAGTCTAAACTGAGGTCTTGTTTGTAGAAGGAGATGACCTTAAAATTAACATTTATTTTCAGATCCAAATTTTTGGCCAAAGTTGAGGACTTCTGGACATATAGTTATAATGCTCGCAACAGAATTTGAGATTGCCATAAAGTTCTTGCATGAATCCATATCACTGTTTTCCTGAAGTATGAGGACATCCAAGTTCATTCCTCATTCTAGTAAATAGGAAATACTGATATTGTCTTATTTTCCCTTAACTGGGTATGACTTGGCCATAGCTCCCTTTGCAAAAACAAATTGTTTAAATCAAATTACGGTATGTACACCAATAGCAGTGGTACAGCTACTTCAAAGTATGTGCAGAAAAATATCTGGCCTTGTGCCTTTTCCCTGGAGAAGATGTGGAGCAGCTGTTTTGGCCAGGGAGCTCCTGGCTCTTGGCTTAGGGAAACACAGAGATCACTGCAGAGGTGGGAGACGCCAATGCCACAACTTCTGCTACTCAGTTCATACTTTGTCGTGGCATTTTCCAGTGTAGCAAGTACAGACATGTATAATTGCACCTTTTTGGCTATCAAAATATGCCTCCAGTTTTCAGTACATTGTAGCTCAGGTAGGAGTATTTCTGCAGTCAACATAATCTTGTGAGACCTTCACCTTGACTACAAACATAATTGGCTAAGGTTCCTCCAATAGTTAATTTTTGACCTAGTGATGATTAGATTCTATTATGGTCAAAAGGAGGGAGTAGAAACTTCTATGGTATGAGTCATCATTTGATAAATATATTGTTTAAAATAGGTCATATAAATCACTCTCTAGAAGTAATTTTTTGTCAGTCTACAAAAGAAGTCTTGACAGTGGTTAATACACATGTACCCACATTGTAAGCTTTTAATGTTAGGTCAGACGAGTCCCAATATTTGTTCAGAAAATGTTCATAGTGACTTAGACTAATTTGATGAGACTGGAAATAAGTTAAATTAAAGATGAGTGGAATTATTTTTTCAAAATGTTACATAACATAGCTGAAGAAAACGTAAGCCTGAAAATGCAGAGAATGCAGATACTGCAAGTGTGCACATTCAAATGCCAAATCTTTTTTATGGTTGTATGTCCTCTGCATGGGTGCAAATGTTAGCATGCTGCTTTAAATCAACATCTAGTATGGGATATTGGCTAGGGATAGATATTTAGAAACAAGTGGATAAAGCTCCCTGGTAGACAATCATCCAAAAAACTTTCAATGGAAAATTTCTCCTAACCCTCTGCCAGATAATGGTGTGTTGATGATCCATACAATAGGAGATCAGAAAAAAAGGTCTAAGTAGACAAAAATCTCACTTTACAAAGGAGGTTCACAACAATTTCTACTGAAGTGCTGATCTACTCAGTGCTCAGAGAAGAATAAAGTCTAAAAAAAAACTACCAGACTACTTGCCTATGTTTTTGTCTTGCTGTTCTGTTGTTAATTTTTCCATGCAAGCAGACATACAAATACACAGGTTTTGTATTGCTGTGCTGATATGTTAAATTTGCCATAGGACTTAATTAAATAAATAAAGTATTTGGTTGAAAAAGTGATATATCATTAACTACCATTTGCTTTTTTGGCTGGAAGAATTGCAGAGTTCATGGCCTTTAGCCTGAGTGAGGTGGTCGTATTAGAAATGAGTTAATGAAAACAGCTTAACTGTCCTCTATATAAAGAATAAAGTTGGTAAACAAATCTCACTTGGAAAACAAGCAGACTGCAGAGCTTTGGCAGCCTTGTTTTTGTATTATTTTTTCCTTGTTTTTGTATTATTTTGCCTTGTGTTGTTCTTTTTAATTAAATGAAGCAAGGCAGAGCATTCAGAGCATGACTCAAGCTATTGCTAAAAGTATTAAATTAGATTAGTTTGGCATTTAAGTCCCAGCAATTTTGACTCAAATTCTTGGACTGTAAGGAAGGGAAGCCTTGAGGAATGAGGCTGAGGTCATTCCTTCTGAAAAGTCAAGTCCACATAAGCAACAACACAGAAGATCCTTCTAAATGCTGTTTCTCTGTCATCCATATGCCTTGGTTATTCAGGATGTCTTAGCAAAGACAGTTTATTAGATGTTTCTGCACATAATTTGGGAGGGGACAAGAGAGAGGAAATGACAGGACATTATACATGGGGTGTGTGTAGGACGAAGGCAATGTGTACATATAAATCCTTTGAGGTTTTTCATGGTACCAAGTGTCTTTTTTCAGAAGGTTTCAATCCACTGTGCCTATCCTACCATAATTTCGAGAGCTTGTATTGTGTCTGCTCCTGCTCTATGCGCCACAGACTGCACCTACAGGAGGCTTCCATAAAAGGGGACACCAGCTTCAACCTAGGGCTGGGGAAGATACCTACAGTAAAAACTATCTAAAATAATTTAAATTTCACTACTAAGGGCCACATAAATTGCAGAGATCCTCTTTTGCCTGTGCAAAGACTGTGTTCTGTTTTTATTTTCCCTTTGCTTTTCCTCCTGGCAGATGCAAGCTCAAGAACTGTAGTTTTAATATAAGGTGAAGAGGCAGAAACATTTAGAAAAAGCAGAGGATGACATAAGGCTTAAAGGTTAAGTAGGTTCAGCCCCTCTGATTAAAAAAATAAAAAGTCATCTACTTTATACAGGAACATAATGACCTTTCATTTATTTACCACTGTCTGACAGCAAACCCTCTGTGCCTTCAGATGTTTGCAGAGCAGAGCACCCAGCTCTGACCTCACTTCTTACTGAGTCTTTCCTGTTATTCTAATGCCAATATTTACCAACCATGGCTACTATTGCTTGTAAGGCCATATGCTTTTTCTGCAAGGAAGTCTGTCTCATTTGGGAGGAAAATTACATTTTATTTAAAAATTTCCACTGATCTGAGTAAATTTAAGCATGGAGAACATTTTTTTCTGAAAAGAAAACGTCTTAGGCATATGATTTTTTAAAAAAATTATATCCTATCATTTCCCATGTTCCTTCCTCTTTAAATTACCTTCTGCTAGGAATGCAACTTTACAGCCTAGGTCTGTGGCAAAATTATTTTCATTTATTGTATCCCATTTCCAAAGCATAGGTCATTATCAGACAGTAAGTAACTGACTTTAAGGTGTCCAGTGATGACATTTTGCTATACTGGATAAATTTTATGTATAACCCTTTAAAATACCAAAACATTAGGCTTAGTCCCATTGTGTCAGAGGTGCAAGTAAAGTCACTGCCTTCATACACAGGAGTAACAGGGAAAAAGAAAAAAGAAAAAGAGATTACCTCCCACCTTTGCTCTTTGAAAGCTCACAGACCATAGTATTAAAGTGTTTCCTTAGTGCTCCCTCCTCAACAGAGCTCAGGGCTGAGCCCTACACCACAGATCTGACTTGTAGGATGCAACCTACGGGCAAAGGGAGTTACATTTCCACGTGACAGGTTCTAAACTTCCTGGCAGTAAAATGCAAAGCCAGAACTGCACAAGCACTGATTACTGATGCTCTGGAGCAGATGTTTGCTATTCTAACAAGTTCTACCTCTTAACAGTTTTTCAGTGATGCAAGTAAAGCACTAATGAAAAGTAAACTTGCAGAGTTCAGTTTTGTACAAGAAAGGTGCTTTATTTATATTTTTTTTAAATAAAGAGGATTTTAGAACAACAAAGATTACTAAACCCAGGAAAGATAAAAAGGAAAGAAAGGAAAACAAAAAACTCACAAACAACAGCCATCAACAAACCAACCCAAACAACAAAAATCCCAAAGCAAAAAGACTCCTCAACATCAGTGACTATGATGGGGAATTCTGTTTCATTTAACCACTGATTCTTCACTAACCTCAGTGTTCATCTTACTCTGTTGAAGACCAATGTTTTTTATGTCTAATATACTACTGCTGCATTTTTCACCCTTAACAAATTATGTAGAAGTTAATATATTCAAACAACACCAGTAAAAAAGATAGCATTGAAATCAGGATTACACTGTAATAATTTGTTGGGCCAGACTAAAATTAAGAAAATAGCATGCATCCAGAAAACTAAATTTGTGATAATAGTAATATTAAATGAGTCCCTGCAGAGCCATTCCAAGAGTCTCTTTTGGCACAAGTGTCTATTAAAGAAGCAGAAAACAATTCAAAGACTGCAGCAAGTCAACATTTGCTTCCATATAAAATTATGCCAACAAACCCAAAACAGATCTTAAAAACTAAACAAACAATAAATCAAACACCCTCCATGCCCCCCCCCCCAAAATAAAAAAAAAACCCCAATGCTACCTAAAACTGAGCCAAGCAGTAGATCTTTGGCACATAGGTCTTCCTTTATGACTGGACTTTTAAAATAAATAAATAAATAAATAAATAAATAAATAAATAAATAAATAAATAAAATTGTACTGCCACAGAATGGTACTGCTTATATGAGAAATATCTGCTTCACAATGTGTGTGTTGAATACTCGCTATTATGATAATCATGGCTACGATGCTATTTTCACTCGGGTAACCTGGGTGCAAATCTTCCTTATCCAGTAGTTTGAAATCTGTTTCTCAGAGAAGAGGTTGCTACTAAGCTATGATCTGTTTTGAAGAGGAGAGGTTCCTGTGCTGTCAATCACAGCAGGTACCAAGGAGCCACAGAACTCTAATGCCAATGCCAACCAGAGAATCAGCAGAAACAAAGCTCAGCTGTGCACCACTTTCCCAGTTAAAACAGCATCTCCGCCTTGGTAGCCTATCAGGGAGACCATCCAAACGCATTGTAATTATGTCAAACACCTTTTTCCTGCTCCTGGAACATACCACAGGGATGGTGACTGTGTTGGTGCTCCGAAGCGAAGCCTCCTTCAGGCTGCAGAGCTCCATGTGATGGGACACTGTGCCCTGTTCTGGGTCAGTGCTGCTGAAGGGCATAGCCCGGCTCAAGCAAGAAATTCCAAGAGAAAGTGCAGCAGGCACAGTGGTGATGGGACACTGTGTTTTGCACTGGGTCAGTGCTGCTGAAGGACACAGCCTGGCTCAAACAAGAAATAGGGAGTGCAGCCTGCCTAATCATCCAGCTGCTGCCTACCACCCTTCCCGTGCTGGTAAGCTATTGGTACTGCTGCTTTGAAAATCATGAAATTACACAGCACTGAGAGTCAAAAGTACTTAGTTAATAAAAGAGGCATTGTTAAATTAAATGGGTGCTGAGCAGGTAGTCTGAGCACCTCCAGCTATGTGGTGCTCTGGCTGACATGTACTATTTTAAAAAGATATGCTGCACTCTGTACAAAATGAAAATCAGACTCAGGAGCTTGAGAGAAAGTTAACATGCAGAAAATTACTCTTAAGTGACTTAGCATTGACAGGTAGAGCTTCAAACATTTAAATCAAAGATTACATAAGAAAAAGCAGAAAAGGTTAAAAACCAAGATGAGATTAACAAAAATTACCTACTTTTACTTTCATTATGATAAATCCTCAGCTTGTTCCTGAAGAGATCTAATGTGTCTGAACGCTCTGGAGTAGAAACTGTCTCCACCTACACAAGGAACTCTGTAATGTGTCTTGCGTGTGGGGCTGTCCTGGGCACCGACCCATGGTGCAGGTTTGCTCCCTGCATCATCAATCAAGGAGGCAATTTGAACACCAAGGTGGATGGACAGCCTCATTAACTCTCTCTCCACCAGAACAATTTACTAAAAATAGAAGTGTACCACATTTTTTTCTTTGGGAATTTTGGTTGTAAACAGAGAAACACAAAAGCCACAAGTAACGGTGTTTTCATTCTAAATTTGTGCATGGCTATTTTTAACTGAGGCAGGACTTGTTTTTTTAAAGTAAGGAGGAGGAAATCCCTATAAAGAGACACTTTCTCATTCAGATCAAATTATGTGAAAAATAAATGCATTGAAATTATTCTTCATCTACGCTGTGAGTGCACTCAAATAAAAGACTTGATTTGGGAACTGAAGTTCATGTGGAGCTAAGAAAACTTTCTCTGAGTAACCTTCTGGTCAAGAGAACGTGGGGGGTGCTTCCATACGCTAAGCAAGTTGGATAGAGATATTGTGCTGATACTGTTTGCTTAGGTATCAAGCCTCAAGTCCAGCCACAGCAATCTAATAACACCATCAGCAAGGCACATTCAGGCAGTGTACAACACAGAAAAAAATCTAAAAGCCCAAGATTTTTTAGGTAAAGGTCTTTGTGTGTTTTAAAAAGAAAGGGACACTGCATGTCTTTTATCATTTCTAAAGATTCATTTGCTGTGTGGAATGGATTTTTCTGTCTTAGGCATCAGTATTGCACCTACATGGTTCCAAAGCTGTGTTGGATTTCCACTGATGCTGATGCCAAGAGATTCGGTCCCCAAGTCTAAAATCAGTATATTCCTGACACAGAAGTTCTTAACTTCCAAGGCATGTGACCGTGGCTGTCTGTAAAGCAGCTGTCTCTGCTGTGTTGGCATAGCACCATCACTGCCTGTAGAGCAGGCACTTACTCAAAGAGAAAATCTGACTTCCTTTTGCACTTGAGCAAAGATGAGAGCTGTTATCCAGTGTAAAAGATGTAGGTTGAGCTGCAGCATTTTTTCTTGGCTAACTAAAGGGAGCTAAATAATTTTGAAATTGTAAAGCCTAAATACTAGGATTTAGTACAAGTGACACTGTGAACATTTAAGGATTCTGAGCATTATTCTGGATAAACAGAAGTTTAAAGCCTGGAAGACTAAACCAATCCTTTCTCATAGAAGGCGTTGCCTGAAAAAAATACTGAGAAGGAATCCCCCCTCTGGGACATATAACTACTGCACAGACATTTTCCCAGGAGGAGGGTACAGACAGATGGATGTAAATCCTCTGGCTTCTTTCCCCACGAGCCTTACTGCAGACTCCAGAGGAATCTTTGCTTGAAGGCGGATTGAGCAACTGCAGAGCTACACTTTTTCTTGCAAGTAGCTGTGGAGCACAGCTCCTGCTCCAAGCAGAAGGGAAGCACATGGTTCTGCTGAATTCCCAGCTGTCCATCAACTTTTGGTTTAGGCTGGAGAATTTGGCTCTGAGGAAATGTGTTTAAGTTCATCCTATCCTCTGGTGGATAACAACAGCCATGCCTGTGTTACCTTGTGTTGCAGAGTAAATAATCACTGCAAAGCTGGCAATTGTAGTTAAGCAAAGGGCAACATTTTTAGAGAGAAGAAAAAGCTGATGACTTCCTGGACCTGAGTTTTGTATATTTCTCTACATTTATTACTCTGTTGAAACATTTCCTCAAACCATAATGATGCAACACATAATCTCTTGTTCAGCTGAAACCGTGGATGGCAGAGAATACAGGGAACACAGCCCTAATCAAAGAAAATAGGAGCAGACATTGGATGTGATCAGGCAGTCTGGTTATTTTATAGCTATTCTGGCCTTAAGGAAACAGATTTCTTTCCAAACAGAAACTGTTAGGATACAGACATTTTTTGACATGCTGAAAGTCTGCATTTGTTTGATCCTGACCAACAATCCGAATGTATATCAACAGAAGGAAAGCACACATCTGCCACAGCAGGCATGTTTACAATCATTTTAATGACACCATTAGATTCTGTTTGCCAGTGTTCACTTACTTCGGACTTTTATACAAAAAACATGTGAGATAAGTTTACCACCTGTGCACAATGGAAACAACCCATTCAAATGAATAATTTTAATGGCAAAACATAGCTCAATAGTTTTCTTCTGTTCACCAGCATAATTGTGGGGGCACAATTATGTTCACCCAGAATACACAGAGTTTTTGTGCTCCTGCAGGTTTCTTTTCCATCAAGCCTAGTCTAAGAATTACTCCAAACAGTACTTAGCATGCTTGAAAAATACACAAATATGCTTTAAAAATGGGCCACTTTAGGAAGTTTTTCAGGTGACAGGTGGGATTAGTTTTAAATGGCAAACCACTCCTAAAACACACCTGAAAACATCTACCCAATATGTTAAGCTGTTTTGGATTTAAATGTTTTAGGGACGTTAAAGAGCTTTTCTTTGAGGGCTTGATATTGTTCCATTTGGTGTCACTTGGAAAATTCATGATAGTTTCTAAAGAGCAGAATTTAAATTAAAAGTGAACAGGTGGTGACACACAAAAAGTCAGAGACACTGAAGATACAGTCACAGCAGATGTGATAAAATTCCTGATGTTTTATTAGTTAAGAAAAACACACACCCCCTCCTCACTCAGACCCCCATTGTATTGTTACTAAATATACCCATAACTCAGGCATCTACTGTGCCTCATTGTGCGAGAAAAGTTAAGAAAAACTGGCTGTGAATCTTTCAGTAGCAAAAGTAAATTTTAAAATATACTCAGATACAGATTAAATCTTTCATGTAATCAGCATTTTAAATTAGTGTCATTAAACATAGCAGATAGCTACTGGTAGTTACATTTACAAACAGTTTCACAAATCTTAGCATTATTTAGCATCTCGGACTATATGGTGTCTCAGAAATATCAGGGGCACCTTTCAGCAGAGCATTTAATTGCACAGTTACATGTGTATTTAAGTACCACTGAAGTACTTGAAAATGAATTAAAACAGGGTTTGAACAGGCAATTATATTTAAGCATAGTGTTAAGCACAGTCTTGAGCTGGGCTCTTTAACATTTCTATTTTCCAAACAATCAGTAAGCCACTCTAAAGTATTTAAGGATGTTCTTTCATACTTCACAGGTGGGTAGTTAAATAAAATGGACATTTTTTTTTCTTCAGGCTGCTTTAAGTTATTTTTATAAGAAGAATTTTATATGCACTTCACTGAGCAAGTTCAGCAAGCTCAGCTCTCACACATGCAGTGTGTGAGCCAGGTGCTCATATTTGCCTGCTTACCATGAATGCACGATTTGTTAAGAAGCTGGAGTGCCCATCACCACCTCGCACGCAGTAAGCGTTACAATGCAAGTCAATTAAAGTTCTGCACTCCGTTTCTCACTAGACCATTTTTTAATTAGTGCCAATGGTCTCTTGTCCTGTCAGAAGGCAACACTGACAAGAACCTGGCTCTGTCTTCTTCACTCCCCCCATCTGGTATTCATGCACACTGCTAAGGTCTCCCCCAAAGAAGCCTTTGCTTCTCCAATCTGAGCAGCCCCAGCTCTCTCTCCTCTCACTGAATGTCAGACAGCCCAGGCTCTTAACCATCTTTGTAACCCTGCACTGCTTCTTCTCCACTTAAGGAGTATTTTTCTTGTACCAGGGAGGCCAGCACTGGACCCAGCACTCCTGACAGGTCTCACCAGCGTCGAGTAGAGGCAACAACCACTTCTGCGCTCCTGTTGGCAATCCTTTGCCTAGAGCATCCCTGGAGGCTTCTGGGTTTTTCTGCCATAAGAACTCATTGCTGGCTCATGTTTGGTTTGCTGTATGACCAAACCACCAGGTCCTCCTCTGCAGAGCTGCTTTCCACACAGCTGGTCCCCAGTGTGTGGTTTACATGGGGTTATCCTTCCCATGGACAGGACGTGGTATTTTCCTTTGTTGAATTTCAGAAGGTTTCTCTCAGTCCATTGCTCGAGCATGTTGAAGTTCCTTTGAATCTGGCATGGATCTGATATTTGAGCAACTCCTCTGAGTTTTATATCATCTCCAAACTTGCTGAGGGTGCTCTTGGTCTCATCATCACTCTCCCCAGGGAGCAGTTAACAATTTAACAATATTTGTTCTCATATCAATACTCAGGTACAGCACTTATGAAAACACTTTGAGCCCATCAGTTCAACCAATTTCCAGTCCACCTCACTTATGCAGAACATATTTGAGCTGCTTGTCTGTGAAGATCTTAGGGGAATTAGAAAAAAACTCCACCCTATCAAAAATGAAGAGAAACTTCTTTTGCTGCTCTCCCATTATCCACCATACCTGTCACCTCATTATTGAGGCCACCAAGTTAGTGAAGTATGATTTCCTCTTTCTAATTTCATGCTAACTACTCCTAATTGTTTTCTTGATCTTCATGGTTGGAAACAAGGTTTAAATAATGGCATTATTTACTCCATCACCCCCCCCAGGAACTGAGGTGAGACTGATCAACCTGTAGTTCCCCAGGTCCTCCTCTTTGTCTTCCTGAGGTCAAAGAGGGATATTTTCTTTTTTTGGATCCTCAGGAACCTCTCCTGATTGCCACAACATTTCAAACATAATCAAGAGTAAGCTCTTAATGATATTTGCCAACTCTCCTAGGACTTGCATAAAAATGTTTTGGGTTTTGAAAGTATGAGTCTAGTCTCTATTCTAACCTCTCACTTATCTAGTTTTATCATATGTCCTAAAAAAAAAAAAAAAAACAAACACACATTTATTGTAGAAACAAACATTTCTAAGAAGGCTTTGATTTAATTAATTGATATTGTTAGTGAGAAAGAGCATAATATTGTAATAGAAATGTCTTCCCTACTGATTAAATGAATCATAAATAGAGAATCAGAGAAACACAGAAAATCTCAGGTTGGAAGGGACCTTGAAAGACCATCTGGTCCAGCCTTTCATTGGAAAGGGATCCTACATGTGACCATCCATCACATCTTGAAAAACTTCATTGATGAGAGGTATATAAAATAACGGGGCAGTTTTTTTCCAGGGATTGATTGTTCTCACAGAAAAAAAAATTCTTACTTATACTGAGATGAAACATCTTCCTGTGCAACTGTACTTGAAAGAAGCCTTCCCTGGCTAAGAGGACGTGAAGGTTGTCATCACCAGTCAGTGGGAAAGCTTTTTCCTCTGGAATTCTCCCACACAGAGAACCATCTGCATGAGATCAGGTCATGAGCCCTAGGCCCAAGGTGTTCTTTTTAAAGTGTATTTAACTACAGGGAACTGACATGGGTAAATCAAATACAATTACAGAGCATAAGCAGAGTAAGACTTTGAGGCAATGTCTGCTCCATAAAGGAAGAAAATAATAAGAGAAAAACAGTTTGAGTTTTCTTTGTCCTCCTCCCACTCAGTAAATGGGCATGACTAAAAAAGTGAAGAAAACAAAAATTTCGAAGGGAAATAAAACCAGAAAAATGAAATCAAAGTATTATACTCATTATAATTGAAAAAAACTATTCTATAAATGAACCTGTTCAAGGCTTTGCTTGTGTGTTTCACTAAATTCACTATTTGTGTTTCAATTAAAACAACTACTTATTTTCTTACATGATTTTTATTGTTTATTGCTCTAAGAGAAGAGAGAAGCATCTCTAGCACGAGGGGCCCAGACTCCTCCACATTTCCCAGCTGTTTACTATAAAAAGATAAAAGGAGCACAGAGTCCTTCCCACTCTGATTCTGTGTACCCCACACATCCATCACTGGCATATATATATGTTGCTCTCTGTTGCAAAATGGACCTGAATTCTTTCACTCTTGACTACAAGTAGGATTTAAAATATTAAAATCTGCATGTTTGTTTTTCAATTAAATCAGTATAGGAGCACAGCAGAGTTCTGACACCCAGTTTACAATGTGCCAGCTTCAAGGTCCTGACAAAAGATTCCTAGTGCAATTAAACCTCTTTTCCATAGTCAGTGTGAACCATTTTTTCAGCAACTTAGTCACACACAGCCACTCCCTCACTCCCTACTGCTGGGATGGGGGAGAAAACCAGGAGAATAAAAGTGAGAAAACAACCCGTGGGTTGAGATAAATATGGTTTAATAGTCAAAGCAAAAGCCTCACATGCAAGAAAAGGACACAAGGAATTTCTTCCCCCCTTGGGGAGGCAGGTGTTCAGCCATCCCTAGGGAAGAAGGGCTCCCTCACACGTGACAGTGACATGGGAAGGAACAGCTATCACTCCAGCTGCATCCCTGCCCCTCCCTTCTTCTTGCCCCAGCTTTTTATGCAGAGCATGATGGGTCTGGAATATTCCTTGGGTCAGTCGGGATCAGCTGTCCTGGCTGCGTCCCCTCCCAGCTTCTTGTTCACCCCCAGCCTCCTTGCTGGGTGGGGTGAGAAGTAGAAAAGGCTTTGACTGTGTGCAAGCACTGCTCAGCAATAAAGAAAATATCCCTGAATTACCAACACATTTTCCGGCACAAATCCAAACCACAGCCTCATACAAGGTACTATGAAGAAAATTACCTGTATCCCAGTTAAAACTAACATGATCAGAAAAGTTCTATGTCTGGCCTACATTTAGGCTCAGCAATCTACATTCAGGTTAAGAGTTTTGCCACATCTCTCTAGGTACTCAAGCAACCTGGGAGTTGGGAGACTGGATCTGTTCCACACAGTGTTATCCAAATGTCACATAAAACCTCCACTGGAAAAATTGTAAACCAAATTTTTCCTAAATAAATTGAGACATAATTCTTTCCAGTCATGTATTTCTGCAGTGACAGCAGATAACAGCTGGATTATCCCAGACAACACTTGGGTAATGTATTCTGATTTTTATTAAAGAAAAGAATATCAAGGGCAAGTTAGTAGGAAACAAAGTGGCATAACCTGATTTACCATAGAAGATGAAAACTAATATATAGGGAGAAAGAATCCTATTAAAACTAGAGTCTATCCAGGTTGTCAGCTCTCTGTGTAACACAACTGTGTTTTCTTGTGTCCCTTTATTATATTGTAACTTCTTTCAAACTTTCCATATTCCACAAAACGTCTGCACCATTTCACCCGGAGGTTTTTTCCCCTTCTTTAAAGAGCCATAATGGTCTTTTTCTTTTATAACTGTGCCTGGCATATGTTGAAAGGTATCTTCTAAGATTTCATTTATGATAGCTCAAAAATGTATGTCTTGCTAAGACTACAAAGCAAGCTAATGGTTTTAAAAGCACAGCGATGAAAAGCCTGGCAGGGGAGTCCGTGCTAACTACATACACGGATCATGGAAGAGGGTACAAGAGGTCATTTTTTTCCCTCCTTCTCTTTATTTTTTTTCCTTTTTTTTCCCCAGATCTAGGATCAGTTTAGGTCACAATGGTTACAGCCAATTGCACAGTGGCATTCCTTGCCATTCATCCTCTCCCAAATCCTTAATTACAGTCTGCACAATCAGAGCTGGAGCAAGAAGTCACAGCCCTGTATTGTTCCACGGCAAGTGCTAAGCAAAAAGGCAGGAATCTGATACTTGGTCACAGTTTGCAAACACTGTGGCTGAGCCACCTGAGAGGGTCACATTTTTACATTCTGAGACAATTTATTAGTAACGGTGCTTGTCACTTGGAAATCCTCCTAAAACTCCATCCTTTGCATCAGCAATCTGAAGGCAGCTTTTGCTCTGCAGTAGTTTAAGCAAGGGGTGGATAAAATAGGTGATCCACCCAGTTGAATCAATTTAGAAGTGAGCAGAGGATCCTAATCCTACTCTTAGAAGTTGTTTGCATAAAAGCTTCAAAACTCACTGTCAGACTCCTTGAAGAGAAAAAAAATCCTGTCAGAGAGATTCTGTCTTTTCATTCACGAATCAAATGGGCCTGATGAAAACTTGACTGATATGAATATATATATATACACATATTTTAATCCCCCATTAAACTTCCAGGGTCAAAAGAGAAATAATATATATTTTTCTTATATCACTTCTGTGCTAAACATTACCTGTTTGCAATATGTTGTACAAAACACAGAGAAATGTAAAATTGCCAGTCCTGCATCAAAGACCTACTTCAACTTTTAATTTCATTTTAAAAAGAAAAATAAAAGAAAACAAAGGAGTTTAAAAAATGACACTTTGTTAAAATTTGGCTTGCATTATGACACAAAGCCTTCAAAAATGTCAACGAAATTTGAACTTATTGATATTTCTTGAACTTCTTGAAGCAAGCTCAGAGGGAAAAGACTCTGAAGTCAATATAAATACCCCTGGTGTTTTAAAGATGTTTGATATCTAGACGTATGTGTAAGCAGTTCTTGAGTGTGTGCCAAGATGTTCCCTCTGATCTGCAACATTTACTCAGTAAAAGTAGCCTTATTAAGGTGAACAGGTCTGCGGAAAACAATATCCCAAACCTGTGATGCCTGATCTGCTCGAGCCCTCTCAAGTCAAGGACTATTTGTGTCTGTCCAGCTAAAGGTTACTCAGTTCATGCAATTATTTCCCAGAGGAGCCTTCCAGTCCTGCAGAAGGTGTCAAAATATGCTTTGGTCAACATATTTTTAAACTGTTACAAAGAATTTAAGGAAATAAAATTCACCCCTCTTTACAGAGCACAGCAAAAACAAGGCAAAGACATTTGTCTCATAATTTTGGCCAAATTGTTTCTTAGAAATATTACCTCTTTAGTCATTTACCTGGTTTTTAAATCAGGCCTTTCTTTTTCTTTTCATGTTCTCCTGGCTGCTATTCAGGAATTTATCATTTTATAACTTTTTATGACAAGACAGAGTGTATCACCATCCAGGCAACTTAACACTGGCCTCGCTCACAGCCCAGCTCTTTGACCTTGTTGTGCTCACTGGGGACTGTGTGGGTGAATTTAAAGCTGTGAATAAGAGAACTTCAGGTAAGAATAGGAACATACAAACTGTCCAGCAGAGAAACACAACTTCTAAGAGGTGATAGAATTTCAAATTTTAAAAATGCATTTTAAAATAATATCTTTGCAGCAATTTTGGCTCTGTGCTCATTTTCTCAGGTGGATGGAAAATTAGCCTTTAGATGAAAAGAGAAAAGGAAAGAAGAACAAACAAGAGATGTTTCTTTTCTCCAAATGCTTTCTCTTGTTCAAATAAAAAAAAAATCTTTCTACATTTAAAACAGAATTTACAAACCTTTTAAATGTACATTTTAATAAAATATAAGATGGAAAAATCCTAAAAGAATCAGGTCTTTAACTAGTGTTGTTTACTATTAGAGCCAGTGAGGCAGGCAGTTTGCCCAGCTAAGCTCTGGTTTAGAAACAATATACAAAATAATAAATAAATGAAGTTATACACTGACGAAAGACTAGAATTGACATGAGTGGAGAAAGACAAACTTATGTTTTCTTCTATATTCTCCAGAGACTGTTCATCTCATGTTGTCTGAATTGGCAATGAAAATAAACTATGGTGTCCCCCCCAGCCCGAGCTTAAACCCCTGCTACGAACAAGAATGACCCCAATTCTGCTGAAATTATAAACCACAGAATCAAAGAATATTTTGAGTTGGAAGGGATCCACAAAAATCATTGAATCTAACTCTTAAGCAAATGGCCACCCACAACCTTGGCATTATTAGAATCATCCTCTAACCAACTGAGCTCGTGCTGTTTATAAACCTTGCAATTTTAGCCTTTATATACCTTGTTATTTCAACAATTAATTCAGTGGAATTTTCAGTGAAATTGCTCTGATATGTAAATTTGTACCTGCTATCTTAAGACTACTTTTTGCTTCTCCCCTGTAGGGATGCATTTATGGTTATATAGTTGGAGCAACATTCTAGAGTTTCTACCCACCTCATGTCTCAACAAGATAAAAATAGAAAGAGAATAATTAAAGCAACACATTCTGAAGATGTGCCTTACTATCTTGGTAGTACAATGGAAGTTCAATACTGTGCTTGAACCATTGATTTAACTTCTTCTTAACATTATGCTTCCCATGTGATCAGAAAAACAGTGAATAAATGCGTGGTGGAGAGAATGTTTATATGTGCTACTGAGCTGCTCCTTAGCTCACAAGCAAGAATGTTAACATCCCTTAGCAATAATTTCATATGGCATTGGTTTAATGACAGACATCTCTCCAATGGAACAAAGGACTTTTCAGCATCTTTTATATTTTTCTTTTCTTCTCACTGTCGATATGACTGAATTTTTGTCTGATGTATTCCTGAGCCCACCCAGCAGTTCTGAGTCGAGTACCGGAACAAAACATTTAATACACATTATAGAGTTTAATCTTTTTTCCTGAAAGTCAATGGGATTTTTGCCATTGAGTTGAATTCCAATTCAGGTTGACACATAAAAGGCGAGCACTTGAAATAAGTAATAAGTATTTGATTTGGACTATGATCAGTTTTACAATCCAGAGTCCCTGATGGTCTGTCCAGCTGGGAATGCTTCACTTCACAAGAAAATCTTTTTCTTTCGGTCAGACAAGGTGCAGGAAATCAGAGGTTCCCAGTAACTGGACTGTTTTGAGTGGAACACATTGTAATAGTGATTAGAAAACAAACGTTGACCCCATATGTGTAAAAACGCAAGGATGTATCTGTTGTAATGAAGATGTAAATGATTCCTTTCTTTAAAAAAAGGTATTCTACAGACCTTCTATTTCTACAATTCAATTATGAGCAATACTCAGTGCCTTTAGTGTTATATAATAAATTGTCTACACATCTGAATTTATTCAGTTATAGAGAAATTTTAAGCACTCCAATTCCTAGGCTGTATTCAGACACCAAAATAATACTTTCTGTATGTAGTGAAGTTATACACTCATAATTACAAAAAATGTTGAAAATTGTATTTGTTCTACTATTTATTGTCTCTCAGTGAGTTCCAGATCCAGTTTGTCCAGTTTATATAGAAAAATCTGTATATTTTCAATAACAGAGCTGCGAAGTAGCAATAGTACTGGAATGCAAGACATGAATTAATCCTTCTTGTAAGATAATAAAAATTCATTTGTCTACATAAGAAAAACAGATGAAAAAAGGGAGGGTGAATCCCACTGCATAGGCATTGTTTTGCTCATAGCCATACTTCGAATCAAAGTTGACATACTCATAATTGAAACACCAGGGCCTAGGTTAGATATTGTCTTTTAACTTCCTGGTCTCAGTCATATCCAACAGTCCTCATTTCCAATTCATTTATCAGTCTGCACTTTGGAGTGTCTGAGTAGTTCTGTGCTTGGTATGGTAATCTGCTTTTCCATTGGAAAAAAAGAGGGGATCTTATGTAAATAAAACATACTCAAACATTAATATTTATACATAAATGGAGTGAATTCAGGAAGCACACAATTAATAACATCTACTGTGGAGTGTCACTTAAGCCTGAATTGGTTTTATTAAGAGAAGAAAAATTTTGCAATACCAACATAGCTAATGATTAATATGAAACATGTAATTTCCCTACTTAGTCACACCTGACTTAAGAACACTCTTAGACTACATTGCCACCAGTGCTTCAGATGGTAAATGTATTATTAGTCAATTACTTCTGAGTTTGTTTTACTATTAAGACATCAATTAGGACATCCCCCATACTGTAAGTACATGTTCCATATCTCTTGAATGTGCCAGACATAAACTTATTTGGAGACTATTTATTAATCTAAGCACATATGGGACTTCCATTTCCATTACTTCACGCTGATGTGGAATCTAGCATTAAACAGACATGACTCTAGATTCTCCAAGTGGGTTCAACCACAAGCAACCAGACTCATTTCCATGTCAGACCATGTGTTTTCAATTACACCATAAATTAATCCAACTTATTTTAAAAATTTGGGCAGCTTGCTCCTTTGTTTAGAAAATGAAGTCTGCAGTATGTGTTATATTAAGACTTTGGCCTTGATAATTACTGACACTTTTTTTCAGAGTGATTAAAGCAAATACAATAATAGATATTATAGTGATTTATAAGCTAATTTGTTGTACTGCAGAACAGCAAGTAGAAAGCATTTCTGTTGAACTCTGGATGTTTCTACCAATTTCTTCATATTCCATTTACACTGAATCTTATGGATGTCACAGCCAATGAAACACAATCTGTGTTCCTTCTCCACTCATTGACAACTGTTTGGTTTATAAAATAAAATAAGTTTCCTATATTAAGCCTGATTTCAGAGATTATTTTTTAATACTAGTCTAAAGTTTTGTTGGGTTATGACAAAGTACACCTAGAATAACTCTTTCAGCATCGAATGAGTTACTCAGGATTCTTAGCACTACATTTTGAGCAGGATGGGGCTCTGTGTGTTTCACTAAAGGGAATATTCAGAGTGATGGGGTGAGTGACTGTATGCATGGTTCACATGCAGACACAGCAGTGTTTTATACATCAACAAAAAAATTCCTAGTCATTAGTAATTTTTCTCATTGTCAAATTGCAAAGTAACTTTGTGCTCATCTACAATCAAATTGTTTTCTTTGGTACTCTTTGATAAGTGACTTTATTCTCTTAACACCATATTTCCTTTCTCTCATTTACCCCTACATTTTTCATCATTTCCTCTGT
Organism: Acanthiza pusilla; assembly: GCA_036630365.1. Taxonomy (NCBI): domain Eukaryota; kingdom Metazoa; phylum Chordata; class Aves; order Passeriformes; family Acanthizidae; genus Acanthiza; species Acanthiza pusilla. The sequence continues at coordinate 44,847,790 of JAXCHO010000079.1, forward strand.
CCAGTAATGCAATATTCATGTGCGGGATGGATTATCATGAAGAAACAGTACTTTTCAATAAGTAATCTTGTTTCAACAGCTTTCAGTTATGCAAAGAGAGTTATCATGAAGTCTTATAATTCTCTATTTATTTACAATACAGAGAAATATTAAACTTTTGCCTAATTTTACACATATCTTTTTGCTGATAGTGAAAAGGAACTGAAATGCAGACGAGCTCAAAGATCAAAAGTCATCTCTGAAGAAGAAACTGAGCTTTCTTTTTAATTGAAGACACATTCTGATGAGATGTCTTGGAGACTCTTTCCTCCACTGATGAACTTAAAGAAAAGAAATCCTGGAAGTGGTCCCTTGTACTGAGAGATAAAGTTTTTAATATGAAGTTTGATGCTATCCATGAAACTTTGGTTATTTGCAGTTTCAAAGTTATCAAAGCTGAAGGGAAGAAAACAAGCATGAGGGGAAGAATGTGAATTAGAGTTTTGAACTGTGGTCAGCTAGGACAAGGCAGATACTGGTATAATTTTGCTTGAGTCAACACAGATACTTCAAGTTGAGTTCACAGCAGTTCCTTTTTCTAAAGTAAAATATACTAAATAAAAAATATCAAAGTCCATCTTACATCTCAGCAAGCAACTGGCCTTGGGAATTTCAGATTTCAAAATTCTGCAGCGGTACCCAATATTAAAAAAAAACCTTATATTTTGTTAAGTGTAACCTCGAAAACACACAGAGGAAGCCAGAATAAGGCTGTACTTTGTCGTGGTGATGATATGACTGTGCTTAGGAGGAAATATTAAATTCTTACTGGGAAGAAAAATCCTATGTCTTCAGTGAAGCCAAAAATGTGCTTTCATCAGGTTTAAAAACTTTTAGTGCAAGACTCCATGTAACTTTACTCCCCTCATTAGGTTCAGTGTACTGGGAATGAATATATTTCAGTTTTTGCATATCCATTTGCTCTAACTCCCTTCCTTACCAGTTTCACCCTGTATTTCTTGTCCTCTTTGTCTTATTTTGCCCTCCAAACTACATTACATCACTTGATTTCTTTCTATTTTTTCTGCACACCTAAATATACCACCAAAAATCATATGGATGCATGGTATCAACTGCTATGATGTTCTTCCTGTTTATGTGGTGGCCACTCTGATTACATCTAGTCTGGCTTGCCAGCTGTCTGGGGCACAGTAATAGATCTATCCTATATTTAAACACTGTTGCAATCAAGATACTTCTGTTTTGGTCAGCTGGAAGCACTGTGATTCATTAAAAAAAAAAACCACTCTTACCCAGAAAAACACTTGCATATTCACTTAAGCACCTGCTTAATTTCAACAGAAATTAAAAAATGTAAATATGACTGTAAACTGAGCATGTGCTTAAGTGCTTTCTAGACTAGAATAAGTGAACGTCAGTGGCATTAGGATGTATATTAGAATTTTTTTTCCTTGATTTGTCATTGGGTTTGAAACAACTGGTGTGTAAAACACAAGAAAGATTTTTCATTAGTCAGAAGATACAGGAACACTTGAAAGGTAATTAGGCCAACTGTTTATAAGAACCAGGTCTAAAGGAAAGCTTAGACCCATAAACTATTTATACTAAAATGTCACTGAATTCTCAGATTGCAGTGATTAACATAGCCATTTGTAAACAGGATGGATGATCAAACCCTTGTGAAAATAGAGTGAAGCAAGTTTATTTTTCTGTTTCGTACACAATCTTTTTTTTTAAATGTTATTTACTCAGAAAATGTAACAGATATTGATGAATTTGATAACTTTGAGCAGAGTAAAAACTTGAAAAAGCTGCCTTCTCTAGTCCCCTTCCCCTTCTGGCTATTCATGAAGAGATAATGAAATTTTCATTCCTTCCATAATTAAAAAATGTTCACAATTTTTTCCCCCAGAAAACAAGGCATGGTCTGCAGTTCATTTATTAACAGTTCATTTTGAAGATCTTCAGTTCACCACGTGGTATTGTTTCTGTTCTGTTCTGTGATTTATGCTATGGTATGTACCTAACAAATGCAGTGTGAAATATGAAAACTATGAATCTTATGTACAGCTAGGGATACGTTCTCACTAAAGATGACAGTTCTCAAACTTAAGGCAAGATTGCAATTGGCTTTTCTGGACTGCCAAAGTCCAAACATCCTGTTTAAACACTCAACACAGTGCTATGGCTGCATGTGTGAAATCACAGGTTGCTTACTCTGCACAATTTTTGTTGCAAAAAACATCTTGAGGAAGCAAGACCTGCTCTATCTCTCTCTATGTGAGTGGGGCCAGCAGGCTGCCAATTTCATCTCAAAGGTGTCCAAAGCTCTGCAGTGCTGCTCGTGGACTGACCTATCTGGAGAAGACACAGTACTAATCAGTCTCAGCCAGTATTGTGTCAACAGAGAGAGAGCACAACAAATAGACAGATAGAAGAGAGAGGAAAAAAAGATAGAAGAATATGTTTTTAATAAGGAATAATGCAGGACAAATACTGAAAGCCAAATTTATTTCTGGTCTGGAAGTGACCCACAGCCCACAGGTGGCAGTGGGATTCTTTATTTTAATTTCCATGAGGTTTGGTTGAGATCCTTGCCGGAAAACTAGAAATAGCCGGATCTGTGGAAGAGAGGAAGAGTGACCCACCAGTCAGAGCACAAGGCTGTGAGTCAGGACAGCTTTCTGAGTCATCTGCTCTGCCCCTGGCTCTCTTCATGAGGCTACAGCCACATGTAAACAGCATAACAGAGTGTCCATATGAACAACCTGCACCTGGCAGCCCTGAAATGTGGTTATAACGTCAGGCTGACACTTGATTCAGCATGACGTGGGGCAGACACAGTTATATGTTCAGAAATGAACACATGTGTTTTCTCTCCACATAAACATGATAATGCTTCCTCTGGACACAACACCTTATCTTTGGTGATCTCTGGCATGGTTGGACCAGTGGTTCAATGTGAACATGTCCACAGCATCACCCTAGAAACCACCACAGAAGGCAGTGGTCAGATACACCTACTGCAGGAGAATTCAGGGTTATGTTCCGGGCCAGATGAAAGAATATACTGTGCAAAAAAACCCTAAGTTACCAAGGGAGAAAGGACAGAAAGGGTACCACTACTGTAGTGAAAGTTAGTTTACAGCTCATTTTGTGCCACTACAAACAGATGCTTGTAACCATACATTAATGCTTGCAAATCCAACAGGATTCAAAGAAAAATTAAGTTCCCTTCTAATCAGACTTCATTTTCAGACTTGGAGGAGGAAGGGATGGTTTTTACAGAGAACTTCAAAAAGGTAGAAAAATTAGCACATTTCTCAAAATTATTTCTCTTAATATGTTTGAAACTGCTATTTCCTTTGACTACAAATCATTTATTTTCTCTATTGTTCTGTCTTTAGGCTTTCTGCAGCTTCCTTTCTACTTGTGCACAGATCCCGCCAGTTTAACATCTTTGAACTGAGTGTACAGAGCTTGAAAGGTAATTTCTGAGCTGTATACCAAAATAGAGACATGGATCAAGGTATATTTAGAAGAGTGGACAGGTCTGATATGAGATTCTAAACAGAGGCCAAAAAGGCTATCAGAGGTTAACCACAAAGAAGATTTAGATTAAGGCTATCAAATGAAGACATATCCTTCCTGTGCTGACCTTAGAGCGGTGTCAGAGGAATTAAATGCATTTAAAAAAGAGATCTCTTTAAAATAATCTGATCATTTTTACATCTCTTGAAACTTCATCGTATTAAAAAATGGGTGTTTTGTTGACAGTCTGTTAAGATATTCCTTGTTATTTAAAAATCATTGAAAAACAAACTTATGTCAAAATGGCCCAAAAATAATAAAATAAAAACGAATCTACTATCTGCTCACTGAGAAGATCATGGACTATTTGTGTGTATATAGAATATAGTCTTTACAAGTCTACAAATTACTGGAGTTGAAAATAAAAGTAAAATTGCACATAACTTCTTCTACTATTTTATTTATTAATATTGAACCACTAAGTACACATGCATTAGAGGTCTAGACAAAGATATTTGTTTTGAGGCACAATAAAGGTGTACAGTAATATATGTGATTATTCACATATGCAATGTATGTGATAAAATCATTAAAAATTTTACATTCTTCTTTCCAGCTGTTTTCTGCGGTACATACATGACATATTTTACTGGGTCATCAGTTCTTTGTGCCTGCAAGGCTTGCAGTGAGTTGAGGAGCAGTCACAGCCCAGTGCTGCCTGACAGCCTTTCTCTCCTACCCACTGCATCAAGTGACAAGGGCATGCCCCATATTGTGGGACAATCAAAGATAAGATAAACTCCCACACTTTGGCACTGCCACAATTTCTCGTCGCCTTTCCACACACAATGCGCAAGGTCAGGGAGCTGACGAGACCTGAAATGGGAGGAAATTGCAAGTCCTCAGTGCTGTAGTGGGGGAAGAAGAGCTAGGGATTAACGGGAGAGCCAAAATGCAGTTTTTGTTTGGATATTGTCACCTCCCTCACTATGTGTTAGCAGTACAACGTCCATGTGAGGCTTTGTTGGCTTCAACGCTATCACTTCAATGCTATCACTTCAATGCTGTCACTTCGGTGCTGGAGGTATTGATAAGGAAGGGACAATATCTTGCCCCCACTGGATCAGCAGGCTGTGGGCAAGAAAAGACAGCTTTGTGCACCTTTATGGCTGTGGGCATGTCCATGAAAGCTGCTGAATCCTGCTCCACCCGTCAGACATTAGCCAGACCCTGAGATTACCTCAGTTTGGTGGAGCACAGTGCCAATAATGCCAAAGTTGTGGGTTTGATTCCTGTACTGGTCCTTCACTTAAGAGTTGTACTCAATGATCCTTGTGGGTTCCTACAAACTCAGAATATTCTGTGATTCTGTGAAATAAAGCTCTCCTAACTTAACGTTGCATCCTATTTTATTCTGTCTTCAAACTGATATTTGACTAACAACTTAATGTGTTCAGCTCAGTGTCGTGAGATTTTTGTACTTTCCGTGTTATTCCCAAGGCAGGACCTCTTCAGATCAGGGAGATCCTCCAGATGCTACATTGATTTTTTTCTTTTGAGTCTTGCAGTACACAATTTCATTGAAAATGTTGTCTCAAGTATGCCATTCTAAATGATGGATTATAGATATATCCATGAAAACTGCAATGCTACTAGAGTTCCAGTTATGGACACATCATCTTTTTCTGACCCAAGGAATAAGACTCCTTTTTGTCAGACAATGGCAGACAGCAGAATATGTCAGTGAGCTACATCATGAAATAAATGGCTAAATGTGAGGTCAACAGCAAGGAGAGATAATGCAGTGTGAGGTGTGAGCTGGGAAGAAACAGAGCTTCCCAGCTGCCTCGGAAGCCTCAGGAGCCAAGAATATCTGAGCAGCTTCACATGCTGCTCAAGGACTGGAACACAGGCAGAGAAGTGTCAGGCAGAGGTGGACTCAACAGGTCTCATGTAAAATGGTGGAACAAGCTTCTAATTATGGTACTGACCTGGAACACAGCCTTATGTCCCCTGGGCAGTGGAAAGAGACCAAAATTGTTTTCACAGAAGAAAGAAACATGCAAACGGGATGGACCTGTTGCCATTCTAGATTGGAACAGATGTCCATATCTGATGAAACAACCTACAATACTGAACCTTAATCCTCTCTATCTGCCTCCCCTTGTCATGACATGAAAGAACTGCAGGTCTGTTCTGAACTGTGAAGCTGTGAAGAAAGTTTGAGGGCTCCAGAATACTATGAGAAGAGGGTGGAGAACTATCTTGGACAGGTGATATTAATGATTATAGGCAGGCTTAGAGGGAGCTGCTCTTGAAGAAGTTCCCAGTGTTACTAGTTTAATACTGGACTCATAAAGAGAACTGATAAAAGTGGAAAGGACTGAGGAGGTATGAACTGAATTCATCAAGGATGGAAGAAAGAACTAGAAGGTCTGGAGAGTGGTGGGAACCCATGGTAGGAGGAAACTGATTCTTTCCTCCCATCTTGCTGTGTTGTAACAGTCAGAGATGCAAGCGGCTTTGTCAAAGAGCTGAGTAAAATTCAAAATGTATCCGTTGTAATAACTTTTCTAACTAATCTCACAATCTGGATTTTAACTTAGAGTAAAAACAGGAGTTAAAGAAAGCTACTATTGAATTTAAGTCTCTGCATTTTCTTTTTCCCTTCACAGGGATTTGATACTTTGAGTCTTAACTCAATTCTACAATTCAAACTATTACTCCACACTGTATATTTTCATTATCCTTTTTTTTACTATATCATCCTTCTTTGTCAATACTGTATTATAAAATTCAGCAGTAGTTTATGATAATCCATTGGTTTAATGAATTTAGCCCCTGAGAATGCTCAAAGCCTGTGTTACTGATTTCTGCAGTAGTTGTGAGCAAAGCAGAGCTACCGTGGGTCAAAGTTGACACAGAAGTTTGTCAGTGAGGTTAGCAAGGCTATTACCTGCTTTCTCAATGAAATTGTATTGACAAATGGGAAGTTCATCTCTTGGTGGCCACTACCATTTTTCTTTGCCTTTTGCTGCTGGGTTGAACCCAGAGCAAGAGGTCACTCATCACTCTCTTTGACCATTTGAGCAAGCAAATAAAAAGCATGATTTCTGAAATCAATCATTAGCAACTGTCATATATTTCCCTTTTCCTGTTGATGTTTCTAGAAGAGCATGTATAGAAACTTTACCATGTTAAGATAATAAGGCCATGAATCTGAAATTATTTAACACATGTATAGAGCTAAAGAATATTTAGGGACTTTGCAGGTTGTTTTTTTTTTGTTTTGGTCTGGTTTAAATAGCATGTAGGAGAGAACCAGGTGACTAGTTTGAACAAAATGTAATAGTTTGTTCTCACACAAATTATTTTTCAACTACTGCTGTGTAATTGTTTTGTATGAGGGAGAGAGGAAGGTAACCCTGTATTTGGTTTTACTGTCATTTCGTGCTTGCAATAGTAAAGTTAATTTCTAACTGTCGGTGAAACTCATTGAGAAAAATTCTTCTTCCTGTGCTCTATGGATGTCACATACTTGTATTTCAATAAATCCTAGAAATAATCCCTAACCAACCGAGACCTCCTGATCATAGCATGTCTACACGCATTTGGAAAATTATGGTCCCCGCTCAGAGTTTAATGGCAAAATTAAGTGCTGCAAATGATTGCCACTCAATTGACTTCCATGTAGACTTCCTCATGCAGGATTTCTCTTGGTATGTAGAGTAGAGGAGAATTTTTCCCAGTGGATGCATACAGCAATATAAGTTCTCGGAAACTTAAAAATGTGCTGAGGGATGATGTAATCTGAGATACAGCATAAATTAAATAAACTATGCTTAAAATATATTGTATTATGTAGAAGAGAAACAATTATTTGAAAATAGATATCAATATAGATTTATTAAGAAACCAGGCACGTGGCAGTGGACAAAACCTCAGGCATTAACAAAAGCAATCCTCTGCTATTGCAGAGGTTATATATAAGACCTATATTATCTAAATGTATATTAAGCAATATCTTTAAATAAATAAGTTGTTGTTTTTGCTGCCATAACTGTTTCTGAATAAAAACTTACCTCTTAAGGGTTAGAAAATAATCTTTTCTGGACTCATTCTAGATTGGGATTATATCAAAGTTTAGAGAATATTCATACAGGTTTCTCAGCATTAAGAGTATTACATCAAAAGATTCTGGGTTTTATACACCATATGTAACAATAAGAAATCACATGCTGGAATTCATTTAATGTTTTGATGAGATTTGCAAAAATCCCCAAACCTTCAGCCTTGCACTTTAGATTTAATTTTAAACACAGACTCTTAGAGATATGCAGACTCCATGGAATTTTCAGAGCCATCTTATATTACCTATAATCTAAAATGACTTCTTTTGCCTTAAGAAAACTTTTAAAAAAGATTGAAGACCTTTCTCCCTGGAAATCATATTTTCCATGAAGTAAAATTTAACATATTAAATCAATATACACATTCAGACTTTTGAATCCAATTAAAATGTTCAAGTTTAGTTTGTTTTTAAAGATGGAATAATAGAGAATTGAAAACAAAGGAAAGGCAAATATGTTACTAAAAAAAGATAAATATTTTCTGACTAATACTTGGAAAGATGACAGACTTGAGAAGAGTCTGCCTGCAGGACAAAGACAGAAATAGATTTATGAATGTGAATTGATGCAGTATTTTTTAATGGTGCCCAGTTGTGTATTCTCTCAAGTGACTTTTCTATTGATAAAGGGGCTGTAGTTTTTTGAACTGCTAAATTATTTTACCCTTTGTATTGATTCTAATCATCTTGAAAATATAACTGGAAATAAGTAAGCAATTCAGAAACTTTTTCCTTGTTTTGCTCATTTTTTTGATATAAATATTTTCAAATTACATGGTCTTTCATACACAATATCTTTGTGAGAAAATAAGCTTGTTTGAGTAAGCATTTGTTGAAAAAATGTCCTGGTTTTAATTTATATTTAATTTCCATAAATACTGTTTCATAACTAGTAATGCATTTTTGGAAGCTGTCTAGGTGCTGATTTTTAAAATCAGTCCTGATTCCTCCAAGTGTCCAAAGTGAGACAGTTGGCTGCCATTGAAAAGTCATTCCATTAGTGGGTTTTAATTGCCTAAATATTTTTGCTCCTGGATGCTGGAACATTCTCCATTGTCATATGTGTGCCATTCTCACTGATGTTAGAGTGGCTGTGTGCTGAAAATGGCAGACTTTTCATCTATGTATACATCTATTGTAGCATCTCTTTAACCTCTAAGGATTTATGACATTTTCTTTCAGAATCTTATTCTTTCCAAACTGGAGACATATTTTGATCCTTTCTTGAAACAGAGTATATCAACATCCATTCAATAAGATGCCAGGAAGGAAAACTGCAAAACTAAAGTACTACACAGGAGCAAAGCAGAAACTGGCAGCATGAACAACTTTATGTATCCAATTTACTACTGTAGGGAAAATGAAACTATTACTCTTTCTTGAACTTTACTTGTTAGCCAAGAAATATTATGCTTCTCTGAGCAAAAGATGTGAATGACCCATTGGCACAGAACAGAACACAGGGAAACAGGGTACAGAAAATTAATAGCCAAATCATTATTTTTCAAAGGAGAATTATGCTTAAAGTCTTACTATATGAGTGGGGAAATGTTTGTGATAAAGAGGAAATGATGCATAGGTATTTTTGTTTACTTGCTCAATTTGTCCTTTTTTTATCAAAACTAGTGCTGCTCCATCTTATTTTTGGTACTAAACCCTTTCCATTTCCTTGATATGCTGGGAAGCAATTTGCTAATTAAAATTAAAATTAAACTTCAAAATCAAAATTCAATAAGGAAAAAACCTCAAATTTCTAAGGTATCTAAATAACTATTCCATCAATCACCATGCATATAAGTAGAAAACAAAAATAAAGAACTCACTATCCAAACAGCAAAATATTACATCAACAGTCCTTTTAAAGATTCATTAGTGTTTCACCACCAAAGGTTGACTTCATGCTGTGTTTGAGTTGCTTGAATGTCAGTGGTGAGATGAAATGAGTATACCAAGAGCTGAATAGTTCTTTTATGCTTATCCAGAGAGTAGAACCAATAAGTTTTAAATCCAGGAAGAACGCAGATCTACTTTACAAAGCCTTGTTTAACAGAATTTTTGTTCTTTTTTTTAACCCCAGGCCCCCCAAGTTGAACAAGATAAGTGTGCAAGGAGAAATGGTGCTTTTGTCAGCTGTCTGTAGGCTTCATTACTTCAAGTTTCTAGGTCTGATCCTGATCTCAGTCAAATCATTTTTACGCCAAAAACAATTAAGAGCGTTCAAGGGAAACATTTTCACCCTATTTGTGTAAAAAATCCAACAAACTCTTAAAATCTGGAACTGTGATTTACAAAGGAATTAACCAATACAGGCCAGATGCTATGCCACACTAGCACAGGAATAGGGAGCATTTGGAGCTGCATTTGTTCCATTAAACACTAGGGAAAGGATTTCCTTACATGGAAGAAAGCAAACCCTGTATCGTTCCTGCACCAGTATTGAATCCATATCTTCCCTTTAGCAGCAGAAGCTGGAGCACAAGAGTCATTACAGATATTTTTAACTTGTCCTTGCTCCAGACTAGCGCAGTACTGCTAGCCGTCACCATTTCTTAGGAGGCAGCAATTTGCAGGAAGGCCTTCCAAGAATTTTAAGCTCCTTTTGGACACCCAATGGTGCTGGAGGAGAGGAAAGATGAGGTGGCAAGAATTCTGGGTTACATTCAGGTTCCATCATCCACTACATCCTCTTCAAGTGGTGCAGGAGAGAATTGCACAGCAGCAAACCTTTCTCCGAACCACTGGCATGTGTTAACCTGTTGATTTGTCGTGCTTCGAAACAGGTTTTGAGACCTACAGCTACGGATGACTTGGGGTATATATCAGATATAACTGTTTATGCCTCTGCTACAGTGCGTGGTGCAGACTAAACACACCTTGCACATATTCTGAAGTACAGACTTATGCTGACAGACTGGAATATCATCCATAACATGGCAGCCTTGGTTCTGTTTATTGTTGGCAATGAGATTTCTGACTTGGAAATTGTGTCTGGTTCAGCTGAGAAATGTAGTTTCTTCTTGGATTAAATGATTAGAAAGTCATTGCAAAACTGTAAAAAGGTAACACAAATTTGTCCTGGCTTTTCTAGACCCTCTTTAAGCTATTTATTATACTTTGAGAGTGATTCTCACTAAAATATGGTCACTGTAGGCAGAATTATTTCCAAATTTTGCAGTTAATTAGAAATAATGTTTTAAAATGTGCTTCTAGGTGGCTGTAAGGAAACTTTTATAGCAAAGCAGCTAGCAGATACGAACATAAAAGCTGCTTGATGTTCTTCATGCAAAACAACAGTATTCATTACAACCAGCAAATAAGACAAATTAAAACTTATTTTCTTGCCCTTCTAACAATCCACAAACATTTGCATTCTCCAATAGTTGTAAATAGTTCAAAGAAAGGCGGGCTTTACAGCACACCTTGAAAGTCAACAAATGTAGATTATGTGGAATACAAATTATACATGCTGTGTAATGTGCCAGACAGCCTGAATAAATGTTTGAACATGGGAAAAACATCCTTACTGCATGTAGAAATGCTGAATAAGACTTCCTCCCAGCTTAGCAGGATAGTATGAAAATTCTGGTTTAGCAGATATTTTTAACATTTCCCTTCCTTCCCATTTCCCATGTTTAAATGGCTTGTTACTGTGAGACCTAAAGCTGGCAAATGCATATTGCCTCCAGTGAGAGATACTCTTGCTTTAGAATTGTTTAGTAAGTTCTTAAAAATGGAAATAGGAAGAGGTTTTGGTAAGATATTCTTTCCTCAAATGTCAATCTACTTTTCCAGTTTTACAAATGTGCATCATTTACAGTGAGTACACAGAGCAGTATTTGTATAAACAAATTAGCTTAATACAGTAGGATATTGCCTTATTTTTCAACAAAGGCATGCGTTGTGAAGTATAAAGGCACACAAATTCCTAATTTCATTTTTATTTCCCTTCATCTTTTTTGCATTAAAACAGCCATTAGCACAGATGCATAAGTCAACAGATGCATAAGTCATGCATGAAGAAATATGATTTTGTAATTTTTGATCAAACAAAGGTTTCCAAAACAATAGGGAAAACCACATTGGCTTTATAAATAATGGGAATGCCGTATGGGAAATGAAAAAAAAAAATTGAAGAAACTTTATGATCTAATTCAAAATGACCAACCTATTTATGCCTTGCCAACTCAAATACTGCGCAACATATGCAATTCAGTTGGGAGAAATCAATTAATTTCCTAATGTTTATGCTTCATAACAGTTGCAGAACTTCAGCAGTGATTCTGTCCTTCTAATCTATCCATCAGTTCAAACACCACTCCAATGAACTTTTAACTGCAAAGAGAGAAGTTGGATCAAAGGGGATTTTTGAAGAATTCTCCCACCTCAGCATTACTTTTATTCAGTGGAATTAAGGTTGTCCTCTTTGCAAAAATTTCTTTGACAGCATCGACTCTCCTGAACTTTCTCAGAATACTTTGTGTCTGTATATTTAAGCTTCTGGTATGCTTATGTTTGGAAAGGTCTTTGTGATGATGGGTAAAAATGTCTTTGTTCTGATTAATAGAGGGGCAGAAAAAAATATCTGTCTTAAGGCTTGATTGCGCAGACCCATAACAAGAAAACAATTATATTCAAGTTTATTTAAAAATACATATGAAAGTGGCTACTGACTGGACAACTATTTGTCTGGACACCTCTGAAAAGACTGAGTTACTTCCTGTAATAATCTGTAATAGCTGCTTACCTAACCTCTTTTGGAAAACATTGATTAGATTCATTTGAGGCTATTCACTATGAATTAGGAACTTCAAGGTATGTGGAAACTTTATGAAAATTACTAAGAATAACAGATAGTCTAATGAGATTTTCTTTGTTGTTTTGGGGAATTTCAAAGAAGCTGAAAGTAACAGGTATCCCAAGATTTAATAACTTTCAGGGGATTGAATTTATAGGAAAATAAAATAATTTTGTTTGCTTTGTGAATCAAGCACGGTTTCATTGTTATGTTTTGTTTAGCATGGATTGTTAGCAAAGTGAAACTGATATGTTGAAACAAAAGTTAGATTTTGATAAAAACATATATGCATAAGAGTAGATGTATGCATACATATGCTCTTGTATATTTTGTTATGATCATGTTTAGGTGGAACGATGACGATTTCCTGACAAGCTCCAGAGTCCCCTGCCTTCATTTTTCTATTAAACAAGGGTGTCTACTATTTTATTCTGAAGAGTTTTGACAAATGCCCCAAATAATCAGAATGTACGTGTAAGAAAATCATCTCATTATTAAGGTAAGTCTTCAGACTGGTGGCATTACCAGACCTGGTTCATGAAGATGCAGATATACAAATCTGTCTATGCAGCACTGCCCCTGGGATTTGCTTTTCTAATTTTTTTCTTTTTTTTCCTAAAGTAACTGTATAACATTTTCCATGTACATTTATATTCCTTTGGGCTCCATTCTTGAAATTAATCAGGATTTGCCTTAGCATAGAAGAAAGACTTATTTGGTTTTATATTTTAATCTCTTGTGATCCTAATAGCTGATTACACAGCATTCAGAATTTCTCGTAACAAGTTCAGCAGGGCACCAAGTGAAGGTATCTGGCAGCAGGTTGAAAACAAAAGAGAGTAGCATTTATTTTCATAAAAGGAAAACTTAAAGTACTAAGCTGACTGTCACAGAGCCTTCTGAAAATGAAAATTCTATACTAGTTACAGGAAGTAATAATCACAGTTCACGGAAGCAAAATCTTCTGGGGGCTGCCAACTGCATCTGCAGTGCAAAAGGCAGGGGAGGTGCCAAAGGGCAGAGGCACTATATGCTCACACTCCTGGAAGTGTCCTCACTCGAGTTTGGTCATGGGCTGCACACAGGCACAGGCTCAGCTCTGTGCTGGCTTGGACAGCCCTCGAGCTTTTATCACATCTATTGAAGTTTAAGGTGTAAGTACAACGGCTCTGCTCAGTCCCCACCTAGGATGAGTGTACTCATATACAAGATGAGAGACAGAAAAATAATTTACTCACCCCAGGGGAAAAGTTAGTTAAACTGGTGCAATGGCTATAACTTGAAGTGAATCAAGTGTGAGGTAATTCCACCTGCAGACTCCATTCTACCCTGGTTTGGAGAAATTACATCCCCACATTTCAAAATATCTGTGTTTGCTCTAGTATCTAATGGTTTTGTTCAGCACTTTAATTGACATTTAACCAAATCGAGTAACAAGACTGTGTTTTCTTATAGGCCCTACTAAACAATGTAATATTACTTCCTGTAGCTATGGAGACCTTTGCTCTCGTTAGTGCTGCTATTCCATTTGACTGTAACCTTGAATAATCTTTAAAGAATGTTTTTAGTCATGGGCCCTTCACCTTCTGGTGATTTCATCCAGATACAATTTCCACAGGCTTTACCGGGTTAGACAGAATAAAAGAAAGGACCATCTGAATAAAATAAAATGTCACCATTAAATTGGCTTTTGTAGCTTAAGGTATAATGTAATGATATTTTCTCAACAGCTGCTTTCAGTTGAATTTGAAGTTTTGAAAACCTTTTGCATCTGATTCAAGTAATAAAATGCAGGTTGTGTTACTTCCTCCTTCTGTGTCATATACAATAAGCAAAACCTTGATACTTTACATGGAACGGGTGGTCATTAGGAATTTTTCCTGTATGCAACCGTTGTTTGCTGACCTCAACATTTTACAGATGAGTCACCTAATGAAAGGTTTGTTTAAAAACCAAGGTGTTATTTTGGAATTAAATGTTATTTTGGAATTAAATGATTCAGTACTTTTTCCTAATATCTCTTGCTCACAGTATTTTATTATCTGCACCTTTTTTTTGTATTATCATAGCTTTCAATTTTTTACAGCTAGGTTGGAATGAGTGCAATTCTACACATCTTCATGTGTTACCTTTTATCCCAAGAGATTTTAAATAGAAACTAGACAAAGGGATTACTTCATCAAGCACTGAAGTACAGAAATCCCTGAAGTGAAATATAGCAACTGCCTGTCAGTATATACACCAATATGCAAGAAATTAGGACAAGGAAGGAAGAATAAGCATATTCTTAGGAATTTAGTGAGGCAAAATCAACACCTGAGGCTGAAGTAATATGCCACAGTTTTGTGTGAGTCTTTTGTGAAGCTCAGCTGTTAGTGCATCTAAAAAATTGTCCTTCGTATGTTCCTTACCATTACTGCTACCATAGTAAATATTTTTCAAACAATGAGCATTTTCTAAACAAGGAAGACGAAGAGTTTAAAGGAGAAAGTTGTCCAAAAATATAAATTCAGTTCTTACACCTGTCTCATTTCTGTCTCGTTCAGTTCTTGCACCTTCCCCCTACAGTAATACCAACATCCTTGATTTTAAATAAAGACTTTAAACATTTTATTTATTCAGCACCTGCTGCAAATTCTTCACCACAAGACATTTTATGGCATGAAAATAATGGGAAAGATACTAAAATGAAGGCTTTAAATAGTAGATGTTGGAAAGACAAAGATGTTTTTAGAGGCAGCTGAGCAGGGGAAGAACCAAGGAATGACATAAAAAAGCAAGAACCCTGACAGCAAGATCTCATACAAACTACATGGGAAAAACAGGAAAACAGGAAAATTGTTGTCAGGTAAAGTCAAAATAAAGAGAAACAGAAGGAGACTAAAAAGGTGCACGAGGCAGAATAAGAAGAGAAAAGGATATGGAAAGATGAAGTATATGTCAGAATGACAGTAGAGTAAAAATGTAGAGTCCAGAATAGTGAGGGAAAATAAATTAAGAAGTTGCATGAGACAGAGTGGAGGAAGACCGTGAAGTCCACAAAATGCAATAAGAGCAACAAAAAAAAATTCACGAAAAAAATCATGATGAGTTTTCCTGGGTCACTTTTGACCCAAACTGTTGAAATGAAATACAAAAAGCAGCCTTGTTTTCATAGAGAACAGCTTGTCCGTTAAGGTGACTTTTCTCTTTCTTTTCCTCTTACCTGGTGTTCCCTGGAGGACATGACAGGTTAATGCTGGTGCAGGTCCTTCTAAATGAGCTGATGCATTTGCAGCAATGTCATTTCTTCACTCCAGAGGGAATGCCTCTGCATGAGGCAAAGTCATTACAGAAATTAGCATTCGCTGTGACTCAGCTATCTTCATCTCAGAAACAGCATAAAGAGACACAGGTCTGGAAAAGATACACTGGTATCCCTAAAGGAGCTCTTCAGGAAACTGCTTCATGACTGTGGTTTTAATTAGGCATTAATAACTGCTGAATGATGCTTATGCTACAGAAATGCAAGAAACTTTCAGTGACAGAATGCAAGATCCAGGGAACTAAGGTTTCTGGAAGTCAAAGACATGAATGTTTCTCAGAAATTTCAGGCTTAGATTTCAAAAATCTTGTGTAAAATCCCTCACCTCACCCTACCTTTGGTTTATATTTGTTCATAATCCTTTTTCTCCATGTTTCAGGTTGTTTTTTATCTGATGACAGAAAGTGAAGAAGCCAAGTCATGTCTTGTTTGCGCTGCAATATTTTAAAAAAATTTGAATTGCCTCAAGGACAATGAAAGCTATAAGTCCCTCAGAATCTTAGAAGCTTTATACAACTTTCACCACAAAAAATTCTATATCCTGTGTTATTCCAAACTAGATATGTTAACAGATCCATGAATATAGTCTAATATGACTTGGAAAATGCTATCTTTTATTTTGCCATAAAAGTTTTGGAATTAAAGTAACTAATCTTACCAAATTAATCCCTGTATACTTAATAATATTTAAAATTAAGTGGAATAATTAGCATAAGAATTTCTTACAGCAATTTTCACTGAATTTTCAGGAACACACAAAGTCACATACATGTCTGCCCAAAGATCAGTCTCAGGGTTTTTTGGGGCTTTTTGGGTTTTTTGGGTTTTTTTTCATTTCTTCTTGACTTACTAAATTATCTTTATCTCAGCCAATGAATTTTTCACTTTTGCACTTCTACTCTCTGAGTGAGGAGCTGCTTGGGGCTTAGCAGCTCACTGGGGCTCAGCCACACCACGGATATAAATATTTCCACTGATCAATAGGAGTATTCTGGTATTTAAGAATTACTGATGTTGATTATGCTCATCATGCACAGCAAAAAATAAAATCACCTTCCTTCTAATGATTGGAGTTTTTCATAATCTTCATATAAGTACAAACATTCATCATTTTAATTGCCAAATAGATCTTATTCTACATTTAGCTGATTGTTTCCTGTTAAACATTTGCAATACTTCCAGGTCCTGCTGTGATGTTCTGCTGTCACAAAGGAGGGTAAACCACATCATATTTATTTATCTTTTTAAAGGTTTTGTACTTTTTTACCAAAAGACATTCAACCTAAACAAAGTGTCTCTTTTTTCTGTAAGAGGTCAAGATGGAAGTTTTGGAAATTAGCACGTCTGCTCGCCAAGTTGGCAGGGAGAAATCTAGGAATGGTATTGGTTGAAAGAAAGCCTCAACAGAGAGGGATAAAGAGTGGATGATCCAAAATGTAGCTTAAACACCTGGAAAAAATATCCCACATAGTAACACTCTCACACAAAAGTCACAGAGTTCTCAGGCTTTTTTCTTCAGTGATTTCACTTCACTGTGTTTCAGGCCAAAGGATTAAATTCCCAAACCTAAACATCCAGAACCAATTCCAGAACCAATCAACCCCTGTGTGCAGTCCATGATAAATACAGATTAAGCTAGGACTTGTTTTGTCCCATAACGAGCCTTAGCTGAGGGATGTCAGGATGGACACCCTCACCCAACGCAGACTGTGCTCCAGAGGCCTTCGGATGGTGGAAAGCAAATTATCTCTGATCCTCTCACCTGAAGAGCAGAAATTTCAGCAGGCCAAACAGCATCCTAAAGAGATGAACTGAGCGCCCAAAAAACTTGTGTGAGTTTCTCTATATTTTTGCTCCACAAAACCACCTGTCATATCCTTTACTTTGAGGGATGGGTTCTGCTTACAGTATCACCAGCAGTGACATGCTCGTCTCAAAAGTACCTGTGAGGTGTTGGCAATTTCTTCACACAAAAAATAATCTGTCAAAAAGTTCCTGCCAAAAGTTCCTGCCTGCAAACCTTTGTGCTAAGTTGTCTTAAAAACATTGTGGAAAGCTGCTGCTAACCAATGAATGTTGATTAAGCAGTCAAGTGGTTATTAATGGTATTATTACAGCTGCTGGTATTATGGAAAGATTATATTAGTAATTTTTCAGGAAAACAACATCTGCAGAAAATGCCTCCTTTGTGATCAACTAGGAAAAACTCTCAACAGGTGTTAAAAATGGCATATTACCATTTGCAGCACCTAACCTCATCTCCTTAAAGCCAATAAAATGTAATTGCCTCATTGCAAAGTTCTGTAATGAATCAGGAATAAAATAGTTCAAAGAAGGGAAAGGATTGATGGCAGATGCTCAGAATTTCTCTCTCTGTATATATCACTCAAATTTAGAATATCCTTTCTCATCTATTCACACGTCCTGCAGAAAGTTGTCTGGTGTGAGTCTACCTCATCCAGAGTTTACATTCAAAGACTGATTCAAAACCAGCTGAAACCCATGGAAAAACTAATTTTATGGAATTTCAGGGAGGTTTTTGACCAAGTGTAAAAGTAAAAAATTAGAAGGTTTATTTCCAACAGCAAAAAGTGCAAGGAAGCTCCCCATGAAGTTTCTTTTCTTTCTGTACCTCTGTGTAAAGGAATCTGACCAAGCACCTGTGCTGTTGCTGTCTTTCTCTTAACAGAACCTTGTATTTCTTTTATTGTATCTGATTTTATAATTTATCTTCATATATCTTCACTTTATTCTCTAGTGTCAGGGTACGCTTTCAACAACCACAGTTCATACAGTGGCTGTGAATCAGTGGAGAGTATTGCACCTTAACTGATTTAAATTTTTTCTAATGTGTCTTTGCTTCTCAGCTGGTCTCTTATGAGGCTGACCACCATACCCTCTGTCACCAGCATGGATTTGGGAATGAAGTGCTGTTACATGACCCTCACTTGACACACTGACCTCTGTTTAACAATGCAGCATTGATGAATTATGGTTATGCTTGACAATTATGCCAATTTGGATTTCTCCAGATTGTCTCTGAGATTGTAATTTATAAATTTAATAAATGCTTCATTAAAGTTATATACATTTTTTGATGACACAACAGATCTGTAAGAGGAGTTGCCTTTTACAAATATTATGTAATTTTCATTTTGTACCATGTAAATCAACTGGAAGAGCATCCTGCTGATAAAAGATCCCTCCTAAATGGAATTAATAGCACTCTTCTATTTAAAAAGTGAATTGTATATATAAATACATATTTGTGAAGAATTGGCATAGTAGAGAAACAAGACCCACAGAAATATTCACAGTTCTGTAATCAAAGCAAGTGTATTTGATACTGTATTTTTAAGACAATCTGCAGCCACCCATGGAAACGATGATGAGAAAACAAAACACTGAAAATTCTCTTCCCAAAGTTGGCACTACACGTGCAATGCAATCCATGAGGGGGAAGGCAGCAAGATTCCAGATATTGAAACAGAGAAGTGATTAACTCCACCATAATAATAATAATAATGTTCTTTTAATGCATCTTTCAGGGGTGTAATTATAACTAGTATTACTAAAGTGCCAGCTGAGACCTATTATTCCTGGTTCCATGTGCTATGCTAGAGACAAAATAAAGGAGAGCTACTTCATATTATTACAAGATCTGGATACATAGCATCCCCTGCCTGTCCATGTTCTCTTTGTGTGGGAAAGGCATATACTAAATAAGAACTGTTGTGAACTTTAACTGGTTCCAGCATCTGGGAACTAAGAGATCAAGGCTGCGCTACAGAACACATTTGCACTGCTGCAGAATAAAAGGGTTGTTTTTTTCCCAGCTCAATTTTTCATCTTTAACAGAGACTAAGTTGTTAGTTTTCCTTTTTCCATCAAAGCAGTTGTATGCTAATGTTCATTTTTCTCAAACTTGCAGACAAACACTGTGAGATTAAAACCTAAATGCTTTCATATGTAAAAATAGGAGAAAAGAAAAGAAGAAAAAGAAGTAAAAAAATTATCCAAGGGTCCAGTTAGTCAGCCAACAAATCCAGCTGGGGTTCCTCCACTGTGTAAATGCTTCCAGTCCTACTGAAGGTAATAGCAACTCTTCTGTGCCAGCTGGGGATCCAGCCCATGAGGACATAAAGCAAACAGGGTAAAAGATCCCATCAAACTAAACATAATACATATAATTTAGGCTACCTCCAAGGGCTCCCAAACTAATAAAATCTGAATTGAGAGCAAGGACATAATTAGCTCTATTTGTGTCATATTTAATTTTATCAATGATATGACTAATTGGCCCCTTTTCTATCTGTTTTCATTGTTTTCAGGCTTGACTCATTTCTTGCTTGTACACGTGCCAGGGATTTGATGGCATTGCTGTTCTCTGGCATTAACCCTGAAGGAAAGAAAAATTTCTAGATTTGCACCAGGGCAACTGAGAACAGAAGGGTGAATTCATTGTTCCTTACTGACCTGCTCCTAGACTCACTGTAGCCATTGGAAAATGAAATATTAGACTACCACACTATTTAAATTTTTTCTTGCTAAGTATTCTGAAGTAAGCTTTACTTATTTTTCTGTGCCCATAAGTTTTTCAATACATGACTATTGTGAAACAGTAATAACTGTTAAATGTACCTGTCTGAAAAACAGGAAATTTCTTTTCTATGTTGAGATCATATTGCTGCCTTGAATTCACCACGCTCTTTCCCCCTGCCCTACTTTATAGTGTGTGTGAAATCCATACTGTATTTGAAAATTTGCCCCATTGCTGGTTTGCATTCCAGCATTCTGACAATAACGAAGAAATTATTTATAAATTTAGTCAGCATCCTCGTTACAAGTTAGATTGCTAAATTGTTTGGTAGACATTCATTTTGAATGTGAACTATATAGTATTTTACTATATTTGATTTCACCTAATATATATCATGCAGAAGAAACATAATATCCTCTCATGAAGCTAGCTTAAAGATTGATTGAAATATTATGTTGCATTATGCAGTATGGGTATAATACAGTTAATTAAAGGAAAAGGTTAGGACTAAATGAAATATGAACTCATTGAGACCTAAAATTTTATATATACAGAGCCTGATTCTAATTTACATGAGCTGATGTAAAATGTGAGTCACACGAAAAGCAATCCAGCCACACCTCTACAACAAGCAGAACTGATAGGATTACTATTTTCATTGTCTTGAAATGAAAAGAAGGGCTGTAATCAAAACCAAAGAAAGAAATATGGGTTGCTGAAATTAAATTACTTCTGTATTTCTTTTTCCTTAGTGTAACTGCCATTGGATGTTGTCTCCAGTTCTGGTGCCATGCTTTCAGAGGATTTCAGAGAGTGAGCAAAGAGAAGGAGAATATAATTTATAACATGATATTGAATCCAACTCCAGATTTATCATGTGTATCATTAAGCATCTAATACAGACTGGAAGTGAGTATTACAGAGTCCTTCTATAGTTACTACTGGTCTTTCAGTGGAAGGAAAGAGTTATGTCCAGAGGTCAATAGTATCAACCTAAAAGATTAATAATTCAGTGCAAGTCCTTACCTGCCTCTGGTGAGTATATAAAGTAGCCTATATATCTAGAAATTAATCTGAGACCAGTATCTGTAAAAAAAATCACAATTTTTTTAGACCAAAAAAAAGAAAATAAGATAGAAAGACTGTAAATTATGTGGGCACTAATATTACAAAAATGAAAAGCTGGAACTGGAATAAGAAAAATTAAAGCTAGTAATTCAGCAATGGCAATTACCTGTTGTAGCGATCTTGAATTTTTTATCAAGTTTTCTAATTCTACTGTGACTATTAGATCTGAAATAGGAATGAACTCAGAATGAATGCAATCCTATATCCTATAAGTTTGGTTAAACAGCTTTATAATTGACTGTCACCAAGTTCTTCACTTTCTTTCCAAGTAACTAAAAATATACCTGTTCCGTACTTCTCTCCAGACATTATACCATGCTGGAACCAGATGGGACCCAAACACACATTTGAGCCAGTGACAAACTCTGTTCTTAACACTTTTGTTGTCTGTGTTACCTGAATTTTAGATCCCATTTATATGTTAAGGAGAGTAAAACAGCACAGAACTTTGAACACAGACAGCAGAAATAAAACAGCAACAATTCCCATGTTAATTTCTATTTTTTTACAGGTGAAGCAGCTTTCTGCTCTGTGTCTTTGTGCTGTGCTGAGCACTGTACATAAAGCCTTGGGAGCTGGCAGCTCTCTCCAGGTGGATGCTCCCAGAGCACAGCACAGACCTGGCTTGGTGAATCCAAAACTCCACCTCAGGGCATTTGGCTCCAGAGCGTGTCCTGGGAGTGAGGCCCAGGGCACTGTTGTTCTCTGCCTGCTCTTGGCAGCACCTCACAGCACAAACCATGCCAAGCACAATGCACAGCTCGCTCAAGAAAGAGGGAACCACAAGAGCCTTCATTCAGCCATATACATTCCACACTCATCTGTTGAGAAAGTGCGTGAAAGCCTTAGGTTTCCCAAAAAGAGGCATTTTCATGAAGTTGTGCCACCTTTTTTGAAAGAAAAAAAATAAAAGTGAGAAAAAAGCACTGACTTCTTTAAAATGGATCATGCACAACATCACTGAAAGAGTTCACAGAAATCCATTATTTCTCATAGACCTTCTAGTTTCACTAACAAATACAGCCTGGAGGTTGGTCATTTACGTGACCGAGTCAAAATCCACTCTGACATTCTGTGTTTATAAACTTAGAATATAATTAAACAATCTTCTTTGGTTTGTTTTTTCTTTTTTGTGAAGTTTTTCAGCTTTATGTAAAGGGATTGACATTACAAAAATTATTTTCTGAAATGTCTCAATACTGATTTCTCCACTTCTTCTACAATTCTGGTTAATTAAAGGTAAATTAAATCCAACCATGTCACCCAATTACATCCACATTGCCCATTTTATTACATGTGTCTAGGCTGACAGCATAAAGAATTGCCTTCAATAGAAGAAAAGCAAATTATTCTCAATTTAAACTGCTGGGACAGCATTTAATTCTTTAACACTTGATAAGCACTTAACAGAAAAGGACAAAATTACCTTAAAGAATCAAACCTTCTGTTTTTCAATTGATTTCAGTAACATGAAGCTTTTTAATTAAGTACACCAGAGCAGTTTATTGCTTTAGCTGGTTCTCTGTACGTTTGAGTCTTCTAAAGTATAAACCCTTTTATGTGGTAATAACATTCCATATAGGTTTTCAAACAGCATAAAGGTATTGCTTTAGCCCATTTATGCTTAGGTCTCTACATCTGCTAAGTAATTGCTTTTTTCTTAAAGGAAATACTAGAACACTAGAGCATGTACTTTGTATGTATAGACACTGTGGATAGTGTATAATAAAATCATTCATGCTGCAATAATTAAAGCTGTGTCAGCATTTTCATTTCAAACTCCATTTTTCAGGTGTTTATAATTCAGCCATAAAAAATTGTCTTGGACTCTTTCCACTATATCTGAAGGCCAAGAATATATATCCATAAAGAAGTTTACAAGTTTTGAACACTTGTTTTGCAGGTGTAGAACTGAAAAACAGTTTTGATTTACAAATGAAGTTTGACAAGTAGCCACTGGCATTTTTAAACCCAAACAAATCCAAAACACTTGAGATTATCAAGTTCATAAACCTGTGTTTTCTGTGAGATTGTATTAATTGCTGCAAATGGATGTTGTCAAATCTCATCAAATTTGTGGTTGGTCATGAAAATGCTGATAAATGCTAACAATAAGTAAATTTGTAGCCTACAAGATCTTATATCTAATAATGTGAAGTGTGATTGACGTATTCTCTTATGAATGCAGTATGTATACATTTAAATCTTTATAAAGGTGCTAAATAAAAACCGTATGCCAAATCCACACACTATGGAAGTCAGTGCATATTTTGGCAGAAATTTCCCTCTGGAGACAGCAGTTATCTGTTTTTTCACAGATCCAATCCTGCATGAGCATCAGCTGTGCCTGCTCTCCCACAATACCCTGTTAATGTGCCTTTAGCTTGGTGTGGAGGGAGCCATTGCAGTGATAACAGAGGAGCTCACTTAACATATCATTAAATCTTTCTTCTGCTAAAACAGCTGCCAAGTAAGGTCACCTGGGTGGGGCTTCTTGTACCCCAAATGGTGAACCACAAGAAGTACCATGGAATAACAAACAGGGTTTGCTTAGCTTGGTATATCCCTGCCACCTCATACACACACTCATCAGCTTGTGGAGATTTGGCCCGTGAAGAGGTGGAAGCACTGATCCATGGACCATCAAGCTTTGCTGGCGTGCTGTGTCCTTGTGGATGTGTAAGGAGCCCTGACAGAGCTGTTCTCTGCAGTGCTGGCCATCTGCACAGCCTTCTCAAATCTCTGTTTCATCAAAGGGGAATTAATGCCATCTCTATTAAATTAGAAGTGGGTTTTTTTCCCACTAATAAAGTCAGAATCGTGATGATCTATTACTTCTGTTCTACCCTATCCTTCTCCAATCCACACCAGAGTGCTGTATCACTTTTCAGCTGTGCATTAAGCAATGGAAGTTTTGTTAGGGATGAGTTTTTGTCTCAGTGATCAAAACAAACCAAAACATGCTTTTCCCTACAGAGCAAAAAGCTCTGCAAACCATTTCCTTCAGGCCCTGTTCATACCCCTCTGCTTATTATTTGGCTTGGAGAGACAGAAGTCTTCACGTGGCAGTACTGTGACCCTAAAGTATGACTATTATTTTGTTTTGTTTTCATTTTGATTCATGTGAAATATTGTGAAGGCTGAGTTTCAGCTGCCTAAATGGTATTTTTAGAGTATGATGCCTGGGCTCATGAGATGAATGTCTGATTTTTTGTTAGGGCAGGGTGGACTAGGAAAACTTTTTGGGATGATGCTGAAAGACTCCACATGAGACAGAGATGGTATTTCTGGTGACATACTCATCTGTAACTTTTGTGTCCTTACAGAGAGCCTTTAGTCTTCTTCACAATCTTTACTAGGATAATAAGTTTGCCAGGCACTGCCCTCACTCAAGAGGGCAAAATACAAGATTTCCTATGGAACAGGAATATACTCAGACTTAATTAATAAATAAGTTCTTTACAAATTTTATTTAAAAATATTTAGAAAGAAAGGGTGGGGGGGGGAGTTTCCCTTCTTATTGTCACAACATCGAAAAGAAAATCTGTTTGTGTGGATGTATGGATGTGTGGATGTATGCGTAATGTAAAACCAACATTACTAAAACTGTGTCATGTATCAGTTCCCCAGAGCTAAGGGTGTATTTGCTCTGTAAGAAAACCTACTGTGGTAAAAAAAAAACTTCTAGTGGAAATCACATTATGTTGTACAATGCCTTTCATTTTATTCAATGTAAATTTTGAGGGTAACACTAATGTTATTATGCAGGTATGACCCACATCTTTGACATGTACCATGTGAATTTGCTGTGCGGATGTTTCAAAGACTGGTTTACATTCATGGAGCTTTTAAAGTCCTGTACAACATTCTGGAAATGTAACAAACTAATTGTTGACCTTGGCCCTTCCTTTGTGCAATACTGTTGACCAATTTGTTCCAATTTTACAGGTTTTTTAATTTCAAAGTTGTCAGAGTAACAGAACTCGTAGCTGGTGTTACTTTAAAACCAATCAAAATAAAAATTGTGCCCTGCTGTTAACTCCAAGGAAGAAACTGAGATAACACCTGAGTTGAATTTAAAATAGTAAATCCAAAATAAGATTTGGAAAAAAACACAAAACAATCTAATCTACTTGAATATTTTTTTTCACTCTTGAATTTGCAGGAAAAAAATAATGAAAAATAAATTATTCTGATTCATGATTTCCTTACCACTGTTTTCTGAGGTTTTACACCAGAGTGTAAGCTACTGAATCAAACTTGTAGTCATTGTGCATGGGATTTGTGCATATCATGGGGTTCATATATCTTTATCACCCTTTAAAGAACAGCAGTAAAAAACCCCAGAAAGCCTTTCCCATTAATCATTTCAAGTGAACTCACATTTTTAGAAGAAGGAGAAAGGCATGTTGCTCTTAAAATGTACTCCTTTGCTGTTTGTTTTAGTAACATTTGCACTCCAATGCCTCATAGGACAAAGAGCGTAGTATGCAGCTTGTCTCTAGAAAAACATTATTTTCTATTTCTTCCTGAAGTTTAACTTCCATTATTCCTGAAAATTTGTATCTGCTGCCATTGGCAGCTAAGTTCCTTTGAAGATCAACCTACCATTAATTATGAGAAAAACCACTTCACGAACTGGTACTAAAGTATCGGAATGATAAATCAGAATGACAGAATTATTTCATACATGCACTTTATGTGAACATCTGCAAGTCTATATATTAAGAGCAGAATTATCAACAATCAACAAATCAACACCTCTACTGTGATACCAATGAGTTAAATAAGCAAAAAGAACAGCTTTATGGTATTTTAAGACTTTCATGCTCATATAGAGCAGCAACACACAAAATATAACATTGTCTGAATCCACCAGAAATTTTGAAAAACTTTTTCTTTATGGTTGAGGTGGTTTAGTTTTAATATAGGCATCAACAAGAAATCTTATTGTATCCAGATTCCTAAAATATTTGTTTATCTTTAAATCAGGCCTACTTGGTATTAAACCTTATTTTAAAAGTATGTGTCAGACATTCACTACCAAAACCTAATTATCACTGGACTTAAGCTTTCTAGATCAAAGGCTTAGTTTCCATGGCAGTACCCGAAATGCCCTCTTAAGTAGCAGCTCATGCATCAAATCAGCATTGATACTTAATGTAAGAGGAATGAAAATCGAACTGTGTTTACCTCCACATAAATTCATAGAAGCAACCAAGGCACTGGAAAGTAAAATTTGCAAGTTTGCAGTGCATTGGTGCAAATGACAGATGTGATTTTAATGTTAATAGCACTAGCCATACTTGCTGACTAGACCTGCAGCACATTGGACTTAGCAGAAAAAAGATCTGAACTAGCTTAGCATTGATGCTTTATATGAAGAATAATAATACAGATGATGAGAAACTTTCATCAGTGATTGCTTATGGAAAATATTTTGGATTTGTGGAACATACATTATTTGAGGTTTTCCTGTAACCCTAGCTAATGTCCTGGTAATCTTTTGATGCTCATCAGTAACACATTGTTATGCCTATAAGCACTTTTTCAACATCTTTTTCAGTTTAAGACTCATTAAATCTTTAGCAGCCATGAGTAATAGTATCAAAGAAGATAAAACAGGATTCATTGTGTCATACAATACCTATAGCTTCCACTACACTAGCAAGTGGGAGAAAAATTAAAGTCTTCTGCTGAAATGTTGGTTATAGAAAGAAAAAAGATGTGGTTAATATTTCTGTCTGTAGTGGTTTTGTTAGTAAACAGTATATTATTATGTTTATTAAAAAAATTTTCAAAATTACTACTGAGTAATTAACAAATTCTTTATTGCTATAGTTAACTGATGTGCTAGAAACTATGTTTCCATTATAAACCTGAAGTATAACTGACAATTTGCCATTGGGCTCTTTTTTGAACATGGAACTCATATGGCAAAAAATTTCAAATGTCTTTGCCTAAACTAAGCCATCCAGGGTTGTAGTCATCCATTTAAACAAAAGGCCTAATAAGGACAAATTTAGGTCTGAACATTTTGTTAAATAACATATGCTTTATGATCAGGGTATTTTTTTCAGATCCTTGCTCTGTTTTGGGTAAAGGTCATGACAATCAAGTTTATGCATAAACCCAAAACTTTCTTAGAGGCGTGAGTTGTAGCTGAGGTCTGGATTCAGCTTTATAATATAGAAACACCATATTTTTACTTCTTGAAATGATTTTGGGCAGTGAAGCCCAACAGAAGAGGTCTTGAAAGATCCAAAACTCCGTTTCAAAGTGTGGAGGAGCATAAGACATAACATTTCTTGTGAAATATATGTTTGTGCATATATCAGAAAGATGGTGAAGTAGAGAAAATAAGTAGGTTAGGTGGTTACACAAAACTCGTAGACATGATAAACAAATGGGAAGAAGAGGAATCACATTATGTTTATTTA
This sequence comes from Acanthiza pusilla, assembly GCA_036630365.1. Taxonomy (NCBI): domain Eukaryota; kingdom Metazoa; phylum Chordata; class Aves; order Passeriformes; family Acanthizidae; genus Acanthiza; species Acanthiza pusilla. The sequence continues at coordinate 44,875,657 of JAXCHO010000079.1, forward strand.
AAATATTTAGAAGATGTTATATTGCAAAAATACACTACAAAGCAGTAAATGGTGCTGTAACTTAAATGCAAATGTGTAATGTCTGAATTAAAAACTTATGTTAAAGCACAATAGCTATGCAGCATGTAGGATCAAAACACATGATGCTTTTTTAGTTTTTTTTGATCAAGTATACTAGCAAACTGGAATAAATATTGTCAGGTATGTTTATGTAAATTGAAACTTGTAAGTTGGTAGCACCATTATCCTTTTCCCTTCCTATCCCTAAATGCTTTACAGAGCAATGTGTTGCATTGAAAGCAAATTATGAAACACCACTCAAAAAATTTTTAGAAAGGACATGAATTTGACACAAACAATGTTACCCATAACTGTGTCACCTCACTTGTGCTTGGTTGTACCTTAACCCCATGGCTGTACTGCCATGTCTAGGGCCATATTTTATGCAGTAATATTATCTATGCCTTGTTGCAAAGTTGTATTCAGGAACCATACATTATATTGCTGACTTAAGGTAAGCAGGAATGTTTTGTGAACTCATTCTTGCACTTTATAACTGTGAAAGAAAGCACTGCTGACTATGACTTTTAAAACCTAAAAGCCAGTTTCCACTGGGTTCAATTTAAGAGAGAGAAAATGTCTACTACTATTTATTAGTTATACTATTTATTAGTTACTTGAAAATGACTTTCTATTAATCACAGCCTGTCCCAGCCATTATGAGGTAGCTGTTGGAGCCAAAGAATAACTTCAGTACTTGAGTGCAGGACTTGGAAATCTTACAGTGTTCAGGAATGAGGGAGACAATGAAATTAGATTCTCTCCCTGTAGGGGGTAGACGTTGACCACTGCCTGATGCCAGCAACTACAGGTCGAAGTATTTCTTCTGGCATGATTGTTTTACCTTCCTAAACTTTCAACTTTTAAATTGCCATATTTAGAATCCTGGTGTTCAGAGACTGCATGTTTTCAGCAGCAGATCAGGCTAATGGCTATCATGCACAAAGGATAACTGTAGCAGCCGTAAGCCATGGCTAATTAAAAGAACCATATATACTTGTCTGTCCAAGAGCAAAAAAAATAACTCTTCTGCAGAAAGGAAGACTACTGAAAGCGTTTTATAGGCATAACTCTGCAGACTCATTTCTCCACTTCCAGTGTTGACAAGAGCCTCCATCCTGAGTAATATTTCAGAATAAATTAAGTCTAAAGCAAGAAGTGTCATCTCATTGGATCGTCCAGAAAATAAATTCAGACACACTTGTGTGCATTCTTATAGTGTATCATCATCTACTTGAGGTGCTGGCAAATCCCTTTTATAAGGCATGTGTTTATTTCTCAGAGAGAACATTCTGTGCATGCAACGGACACATTCTTTTACATTTTACATTCCACCTGAAAGTCCATCACAGAAAGCTTGTTAATGTCCTTCAGGATATACAGTACAGTAGTAAACAGACTCCCAATAGCAAAGTAAATCTCTGGTAGGAGGCTCGAATAATATGTGTGTGCTAAGATCAAATCTTGACTTCAAGTTCAAGCACAGTTTAACAGCGAATCCAAAGTTGTAAATGCAAAGTAAAGGCAATTTTAAGGCTGCTTTAAACCAAGCATGAAAGACTGAGCATTCAAAGTTGAGATTCTGTACATCTGGTTCTAATATGCCTCTTGCATTTTAGACAAGCAACCTTCTTTTCTTGTTTCGAGGTTTACTATCACTGTAGTTGATGCAGTTTGTGAGTTTATGGTTTGGCATCATTCTCAGTATGTTTGAATTAATGGTTTGGTAAACAAAATAATGTAGCTTTCTTTTTCACATTAAATTACTTCCTTTTTGTTTCCTCCTTTCCCTCCTCACCACTCCAAAGGAAAAAAAAAAGGGGAAAAGAAAAAGTTTGGAGTATTTCACTTTCTTTAAACATTTTCATTTATACATTTGTAATAAAAGTGATTAAACCCCTACTTCTGCTCAGAAATCAGATATTGTACAGACACGCACCTTAATAGAGAAATACACCCATGTGTTACTGATGGCATTATATAGCTCTGTTTTAGATAATAAAGTTGCTTCAGCCCATTTGTATGGTCTGAGTAATCCGGCTGAAGTGGCAGGACAAGGGCACAGTATAAAATTAAACAGGAAGATATACACAAGGGATCTGCATGCAAACATTATTCTGCTTCATTTCTGCACCAGCCTTCAGAGGATTCCCTCAAAAGTAAACACAGTTAATTAATTCCCAAGTAAAATAAGTAAATACAAATTTTCCACTTACTGTGTGCTGTGCTTTGTCCGTGCACTGAAAAGAAGAGACAGCTCTGCAGCGTTCACCTAGATCCAGGTTGCTTTCTAAATTAGTCATACATGTGAGCTGGAGGAAGCACATTGACTTTTTAACTGTGCAAAGAGCAACTCATCTCTGTGCTGCCAGACAACCCTTCAGGACATGGGGCTGAACTTCAGCACAAGAGCACGGCATCTATTACGCTTGAGGCTCTACCATTTCACCTACACCTGGGTGGATCTATCAAGCTTCATCTCTATTAGGGAGGTTTGACTATGTGGTTGAAAGAAAAAAAAAAATAAAAAGAGAGAGGGGGAGAGAGGGAAAGGGAGAGGGAGAGCGAGAGAAAAAAGGCTTGCCGTTGTCACACTTGTTTCCTATTAAAGAGCCTTACGGTGGATTGAGTAATTGTGTACGAAGGTAGTCTGGCTGGCAGATGTGTGCAGCCCCAGTGGAGCACTCGATTCGAGGCAGATGGGTTGTACCAGGGCGCAAACAACATTGGAGAAAGAGAGGCGTGATTAAAACAGCAGGCCGCCGCTTTACAGCGCTTGGAAGTGGGGATAGCATGAAAGCTCCCAGGAACTACAACTCCCCAAAATGGGAACTGCACAGGCACAAGCAAACTGCAATAAAACAAACCTGATAAAGCCCAGTGGATGATCGAATTGACCGAGTTATGCAACAATGCTGAAACCATCATGATTATTAATGAACCACTGTCTCCCCTCCTCCTCCTCCTTGCAGGCACTTACATTAGAAATACTCGGTTGCAAAGAGCATGAGCATGGGTTTATTCAAAACAGAATCCTGGGCTACTGTACAATCTGAAGCATCTTTTGGAAATGGATTAGAGTTACTTTGAGGGTTTTACATTGTCTCTCACGTCTGGTTCAGTTTAAAAGAAAAAGAGAAGCTGAACAGTGGGAGTGAATCTGCCGTTAGCAGTTATTTCTGAGAATGGTTGAAGCAGATTGTCAGAGAAGTGAACAAGGAAACCTTATTACAAACTTCTGTCTGACATGCATAGGGCCAAAATCAGCCCCAGTAGAACCGCACCAGTTTATGTCAGGGGTGATTTTGTCACGTGGCCTCTCCCAGGTTATTGAAACTTGGCCACAGCAGATGGTCAGAGAATCGCTGCTATCACAACAATGGTTTGTAACAGTACACGTTAAACTCCTGCGCAGACAGCAGAAAGGGCTACTTGTACAGTACTGAAATGATCTCAAGTGCAGAGCTCCCATGTGTGAGCTCATGTGTGCGCCGGCTGTCTACTTTGAGGTTCAAGTAGAACTTGAATAATGCTTACCCACTCTTTGCTGGACTTCTACTCAGAAATGATGAGTCTGATACAATTCCCTCAGTGAATCTCTACCTAATTTTTTTCCACTAACAGTGAAACATCCCAGAGTGCAGATGCCTGCATTTGAGCTAATCGCCCTGGGATGCCTTCATGGTCAAAGGTGAGAAACAGGCACTGCAAGGAGGCTGCAAGTCTGAGCCTATGGAAATATCTAAAAAAGATGAATCAAATTGCATCTTGTTCCTGCTGGTTATTGTGGCATATCGGATATGAGTTAACCAAGGTAAATCTACCTCTCCCTCTGTCTGATGCACAACTGGTTTAAATCAGCATTGATCAGTATAGTTATGATGTCTTATAAGAACTGAGATTATCCTCATGCAGCCCAAAACAATACTACTACAGTGTTCTAGGATACCAATGTAGGATACTATAGTACTTATTTATTGTGTATAGGGAATGCTGGTCCTTAATATCTACCAGCTGTTTTATCAGGACCTTTGGACAAGAATGTTTTATATACAAAATCCTATGGATATTTCCCATCTAAGCTCTTGTTATTAATTTTTCAATAAGGCCCATTCATATCCAGGTAACTAAAACAGCAAAGGAAACATAAAAAATGGACAAATATTTTTCTTTTCATAGCAGAGTTTCTTTTTTCTTTTTCTACACCATGGAATTGTTTCACAAGTGTGTATTTTTTCATTGCTCCCTCAGCTCAAGACGGTGGATTGCTGGCATGTTCTTTTCTCTAAATGAATTTGCTTAGTCATGCAAAAGAAATTAAGTAAGAGTTAAGGATTAATGAGCCTTAAAATGAATACGTGAGAGCTGCCTGTACCTGAAGTTAGAAGACATCTACATTTAAAGTTCATAAAAAATCTTCAGTTCTGAGTCTGGCCATAGCAGAATGTCTCAGGACCCACGACACTGGAAAATTTGTTGTCCTTTTTGTGCCTACGCTTTTGGGATTCTTGGAAAGCAGAGGGTTCATCTTCAGTCTTGAGGCATTTTCTTAGACTTCTAGCAGAGCACCCATGTACAAAATAAACTTCCAAATCTCAAGGCAGCAAAAACAATTCTAACATATAACACTACTGTCCAGTTAATAGCAACAAACTATCTGCAATTAGATGCTTTAAATCTCTGCACTTTGGGTGAGATAGGAAAGGATTCCCTGGCTCAGATTTAACATGGGAAAGCTACACTATTTAGCCTGATAGCTGACACTCAACTGAGGTAGCAGCGATGGAAAATGTTGCTTTTTCTCTTTACCACAGACTGTTTAATCAAAAATGGTTTGATGAAAAATACATTGACTGTGTGTGACAGGATGCAGAGATGGATTTTGTCCCTTCAGGAGGAGAAAGGACTGGACCATGGATTAGGACATTTATATCCCAGAAGAAGGTTTCAACAGAAATATTTTAGAGTGAAAGACAGCTCTGTACAGACTTCATTTTTTCCTTTTTCCTGCCTTCTCTGACCTCCTGGAGCAAAATAAGCAGACATACACTTTCAGGGAAAAATTCTAAATGAAGGAAGATGCATAATATCACAAATCAATGAGGCACCTCAGACATCCAGAAGGAAGTGTTCAACAATGACCTCTTCTTCTGTTCCCTTTGGCATCTCATATTCTTGATTCCTTGGGAGATGTAGAAAGGGTTGGCCCAAGGTCTCTCAACAGTGAAGTCAGATGTGCCTACCAGTGGCAATAGATTGTGGGTGACAGACTGGGGACAATAATGATGTTTAGCTTGAGTAATGTCTGTGCTCTCAGTCTCAGGACATCCAAAATTGTGCAGTGTTCATTTTCTGTGCTAACTCTTTACCAAGGTGACTGAGCAGTGTAAGATATAGGTAAAAACTATCAGTCTGTGTCTTCCCCATGCTCCTCATCCAGACATTGGAAGACACAGAGAGACGGCACTCTGTTGCCTTGGGAAGCCAATGATATATCTTGAGTCTTTCTCATGTATTTATGCAGAAAGTGCTGCATCTAGTATTGAGGAACTGCTGTGGAATTCCGGTTTGTACTTTACATTTCAAGTAAGATTTTTTCTGGACAATCTGCGTTTGCCCATGTAGGTCCTGGCATGTAGTTTTACTTGGCTTCTGAGAACCTTCCAGAATAATGAGGTCTACTTTCCTCCCATTTACAAATCACGGACTTCAGGATAAGCCCCGTTCTGACATCTCCAAGAGAATTCGGATGGCCCTGTTGTCTATGAAACTGTTACATGACCACCCACTATTAAACAGATGTTCCCTGGCTCAAAATATAAATACAGTCTGGAGTGTGAAGCTGGCTGTGATTTATTTAGGTAACTGTGACCTTGTATGGAAATATTCTCACTTCTTTCTTTTTGTCAAAAAAGCCTTTGATTTTCCCATTTTGATTTTCTCCCGGGCTAGAAAGGGGCTTTTCCTTCACATATAATTATATTGAGATTTACCTGAGTTACAGGATGTAGAAAATTCCTTTTTTCACAAGAATATAAGCAGAATATAAAGGAAGAAAAAGAAAGAACAGAATATTTTTAGAAACTGGGTCCATATCCTCCCTTTAGTGAAACACTTCAGGTTACATCTGCCTAACTGCAAAAGAAATTATTCAAGAGCCTTGTAAAAAAAAACTTAGTTTTGAGTCAATATTTTCCATAAGATGTCTCTGATTTCTATCTGAAAATTCTCAAGGAATTGTTAGATCTGGCCCATTGGACATTGGTCTTGCAGGGTAGACTGGCAAAATGTGGCTGTGATGAGAAGGCAAGAGGAGATGGGGTGGCAAGCAGAAGAGGGTCAGTGAGTTGGTTGTGGAATGATGGAACACGCCTGGAGCAGTTTCCATCCTGTGGATTTCACTGACACCTCCTCCCTGGCAAGAAAAGCCTGGTCTTTTTATTGGGGATGGGTAGAAAAGCTCACAGAAGCTACACAGCTCTTAAGAGAGTGGGGCCAGCCTTCCATGAGTGGTGGTTGCTCCCTGAAACCAGTGGTGGAAACCTGCGTGACACATCTTTCTGCTACATCTGAGTGAGTGATCAAGTTCCATCCAGCAGTCCCTGAATTTCGGGACACACACTGGATAAATGCATCTGTGTCCAGCAAAGCTGTGTGTTTTTTCAGAAGCAATGAACTCATGGGGAGAAGGATGCAGAAAGCTGTAATAGAGGAAAAAATGTAATGTTGGGGGGCAAACATCAACATTGCCAGAACAACTCATCCCACCCCCTGCCTGCTCCTAAGCTGCCTAGGATGCAATAACCTGCCTTTGAGGATCCCTTTCAGCCCACACACTACTGCAAACCGATTGCCTCTGACTTGGGCCAGAAGATTTAAACTGCCCTCAAATCAGATTTTGAGCCTGGATAATGAGTTGTGTGAGTTGGATATAACTGAAGGGGGGGAGGACAGTGCCCATAACCTTGACCACCCCTTGCTGCTGTAGGAAAAGTTCAGGGCCAGGGCTGAGCCTTGGGGACAGCATTCTCACCTTCCGTTAGTTACTTAAGTTTCCCAAGGTAATGTTTTAGAAGGCCTCTCCCCCTGATAAAACCCTGTTCATTTAACTCCCTTTACATATACTTATTGTTTTTAAATGAGGAGCTACTTCTTAGTCTGAACACCCAGACAGGGCAATTTATTTTCCCAGGTTTCTGGGTGAGGGCCTGAGATGATGTCACATAGGAATCTTAGCAAGAATCCCTAGAAATCAAACCCAGGCACACTCTATTGTGAAACTGTTCCTGGAAAAAATATCAGCATTTTGCAGCTAGTTAAACAGAGTAGGAGGCATAAAGTGCACTAGAACTCGAAGTTCTTTTTGTGGTAACAAAATGTCCCTATTGATGCACCATGTGTAGCAGGGACTGTACAACCCTGGCTCAAATGGGGCAGGAGGTGGTGGAGGAGAAGATACACAGGCGTCACATAACCACACAGCATGGTCTGGGACCGTGCCCACACCGTGAGTGAAATTGGGATTGGCACCTCGAAAAACAGTTACTTCAGACATGGACGAACATCAAATGCGGAGATCACTCAGGTCAGGGGTCTAGGACATGCTAGAGGAAAAACAGATGGTTTAAAGGGTCTGAGACCGAATAGAACAAAACTAACCAGTTGGTGTAAATATGGGTTTGAAGCTAGCCAGATGAGTTGGGAATTGCTGAGTGTGTTGTGGGGGGAGAGGAGGGGGAGGAGGAATGGTAATTAAAGACTTCTTGCCCTGTTACGAGAACAGTTTGCCTCTGAGTGATAACAGAGCAGGTTTTGCTGTGATTTTGCCCAAACGTTGGCCAATCTGATATTTTGGCAGTTCTGAGCCTGCAGGTGTCCTTGCTCCCTGTCCTGAATGGGGCTGAAGGGAGGAACCATGGGTTGCAGCAAGTGGAGAACAGTATTTCAAAAAGCCTCAAATTTCTGTCATTTCTTACTGCTACAAAAGATGCATTAATCTCTTCAGAGCTTTCTCAAATACTGGGTGAATATCGCCTAAAAAAGAAACTTAGTATTGTTTCATCAGTAGCTTCTCTATCAGCTTGACAAGGACAGCAATTACAGAATTGGGTCCATTTCTGTGCTAATGCCTTTAAACACTAAATGAGGAAAATATTTGTGAACTGAACTCCTTGACAACAGAATGTGAAAAAAATTGCAGTACGCTTGGAGATTATGGGACTTTCTAGCATGTACTTGTGCAGTGCTGTGCCCACTTAGAGCAACTGATTATGTTTTGCAGTGAATTTATGGGTACACACTGATTTTTTTTTTCAGCTATATTAAAGAGAGAAGGAAAGAATGTTAACAGGGAGAACATGTTCATAAGTTTTTACTACTGTCTCCTAGTGGAGGTGCTTAGGGAATTACATCATGGTGAGTCGTTCCAGCAAGAGCGTAGACGTGTCTTTCAGGTTGTTTTTTCAGCAATTACCAGCGGTCACCGGTAGGTAATAAATATTTCTGTAGTGACTTATTGCTGGGCTTCTTAGCAGTGCTGATAAACGTCACTTGCTCAGCTCTTGCTACAAGCCAGTTGCATCAAGAAACCAAAAGCTCAGCTTTCAGAGGCCAAACATCTACAAAGCATGTTAATATGGTTTAGGATTCATGCATCTAATCCTCCCGCTCCTCCTCCATCAGTAGCCGCTGTTAAATATGTTTCTTTTCTGTGAAAGTGGCTGAAATCCAGACTAATAGGATGGGTCTAGTCTGCATAGAGGAGCAGAGCCTTTTCTCTCAATCCAAACTTGCACATACCACTCTCTCTATCTCCACCACAAATTTTGCAGAAATGATTCTGCAGACAGAGAATCTTCAGACCACCCCTGTAGCCTTGCCTCTGTATTTTTTTCTGATATGACTTCTGAATTGGAAAAGCAGTGGGAGCTGCTGTTCTTTTGGGGTGATCTTGGGTAACTTACTTTATTTTATTACTCCTTAGTCTCACCATCTGTCAAAAGGCAATGATACTGTCCTCCAGGAAGGTGGTTAGAGATTTATGGATGGCAAATGCAGGACAAGCAGTAGTTTTTATTCTTATATTACAAGGTGGGACTTCCACAAGCCTAGTTAAATGTCACAAAATACATACTTCAATAGGAGTTTATGTATTTTTCAAAAGTAATGTACTTTCTGTAATTTTTACAGGAGAGAAAACTGAAAAGGGATAGAGAAATGAATGGCCAGTTCTTTACTATCTTAAATTAGCATAGCTCTGCTAGCTAAGAACCGGGATTTTCTCAGTTTTACTACATGTAGGAATTCTCCATCTCTTTGAAGATCCACTTCTTTGATGTTATCAGGGGAAAACTCTTTTGGTCCTTTAAGTAATAATATTGGTATTTCTGTGAATAAAATCATAACGTATAATTATTCCTTAACCCTACTTAAAAATTTTGTGTATGTGAAGCTGTTGAAGTTTATGGAACAAGAAACTTTGATTAAGACCCTTTGGTCTATTTACATGTAACTGTTATAAAAAGAAACAAATCTTGAGGCCTTTTTGCACAGGAAATTTCAAGTGGAAGCGGAAGCTGTTTCTCATTGTTCAAATTCTCATTCTACGATAATTTCACATTTCAGAGTGGCATGTTACATGTGTCATTTAATTTATGTCATGGAACCCTACAAGGCAAATGCAACCTATTTAGTAAGTCCAGATTTTGCTATGACCACAACTTGAAAGCACAGGAAGTTCAGTTCCTTTAACATAACATTTGCCTCTCTCTCTCCATTCATAATTTAGTGGTGTGTTACTGCCTGGGTTCCCATAGAGGTTTCTCATTTTGACCCTTTCTATTTGCAGTTTCCACCAAATTATTTTCTGTTTTTCTGCTGACCAACTCTCCTTCAACATCCCCCACTCTGCCCTCACATTTTGACTTCTCCCTGGTTGGGGGTAGCGAAGAAAATAAATCCTTTCCTGTTGAGAGTTGCCAGTTCTTATTTTGGAACCAAAATGAAAAATGTGAGGTTTGGAATTTATTCCAAGCTCAGCTCAGGCTCCAAGAGGAATTGGTGGTTTGACTGAATGGGCTCAGATTCATCTTGTCTCTGCCCAGATCTCATCACAGCTTCATGGGCTGGATCCTGCATCAGCCTTTTGCTTATATTTCTAACTGAGTAACCTCTGAACTACACTCATTTTTAAGATCTCTTACATTGTTATCATTATATGACATAATTCATGTTTTAAATGCAAGTTCCATTTCCTACTCATGTATTCCCTTACCCCTTCTCCCCTTCCTTACATCCCACGCAAAATTTTGTCTGTTTTATGGTCCCATATTTCCTTTAAAACGGAAGCTTAAAATCTTCAATTTCTTACTCACTGATCTCTTGCTCTCTCTTCCTCTATCTTCCAAATTATTTTCCCATTTTCTCTTTAATCTAGAGCTGCAACCTCTACCTTTGGAGCTGAAAGAACTTCAGGAGATCAGCCGTAACATTTGACTTCTCTGCAGCTATTACTTTCCATATTTAGACTAATATAAGTTGTCTTAAAGTCTTCAAAATTAAGACACAGGCCACAAAATATCTCAGCTAGATCACTTCCATTGGGAAAAATCAGTGAATATGCCAAAACCCATAAAAATCTTGAAGCTCTGTTTTTAACCCTCCTGAAAATGAAAATTTGTTGCAAACTAGATTGTGTGTGTACTCTGTCTGGAGTTCATAACATCATATACTTATTTCTGCAGGCTCGGTTCCTTTTAGTGAAAGATTCATTGTGTCTAGATAAATGAAATACTAGAATCATACAAAGAGGTCAAGGCTAAATTCAAGTTAGGTGGCTATTTGAAGAAAAATATATACAGAGAGACAGGCCAGGAGCTGAAATGTCTAATATGAATTATTTTCAATAAAAACATAAGGACTCAGACACAAATTACCTGAAATGGGAAGGAAAAATAAGAGTAAAAAATAATTTTTGATGTTCAGTGAACACTAATTGCTATGTACAACAATGAAGCTTTCAGCATTGTGTGTGAAAGAACTAAAATAATAAGACTAGGATTGAAAATCAGTGTTAGGATGCTTAAAGCACTTTTAAGATTTTTTTGTTGTTGCTTAATTTCTATTTACAACTTTCCCTATCCATCTTTTTTTCACCCAACATTCCACAAAATTTTTTCCTCATAGCCAGCCTGCTCCACTATGAATCCTGCCTCAGGAATGACAGATTCCCTAGTGGTCAACACAGCTACTGTACTTTATGTATATGTTACACAATTTAGTATTGATTGAGGTTTTGGTGATTAGAAGTTCAGTCAAGGGGGTAGGTAATGTAAGAAGGTAGTTCTCAAATTTTTCTGAGCCCACTACCTTGTGTGAAGGAAAGAAGTAACTGTAGAAGACAATCAGTTGTTTGTGCACTCAAAACTTTTGCTGTGTTTATTTCTTTTTCTTAGGCCCATATTTGGTACAGTTAATATACTTCAATTACTTTTCCTGAGGAAAGTGTGCAGCTTTTTTCTTACTTTTTCTCACTTTTCTTTTTTTTTCTAAATTTTTTTCCTATTTTTTCCTTTTTTTTTTAAATGAAAAATTAAAGCTTAATGTAAGCTTGATAAAAATCACTTGCCAAAACACAGAATATTTAAAACAGAAATAAGGCTGGTTCACACAAAAATGAAATCATTGTATCTTTCAGCAAGTTTTCTTTTTCATCTTTGCAGCTTTTTCACATGGGCTCTATTTTAAAGCTTCAAGGGTGCTTCATGCCAGTATTAGTCTGTCTAAATTCAAGTTTACAATTTCAGAGTAGTATGTATCTTTTCCACACCAATAGCAGTGACATTATTATATTGATTTACTTATGTTTGTCTTTTACTATCTTTGCTCACCCTTGCTGTTTTTTCCTTATACTTTTCTTAATTTAATTGACACTTTCTTTGCAGCAGAAGATGTGATATTTTAAGCTCAGGAACATCAGAGTCTTGACAACTTCTTATGCTCCCCTGTGCTCTTTCCTGAAAGTTTGTTCTATTCCATCTCCTTTTTCAATTGCTTCTCAGCAAGATCCAAACATCTTCACACTTTTTTTCTGAGTGACATAAGAGCTAGTACATGTGTAGCCAAGAGGGAAATATCCTCTTTTTCATTACTTCACGCTTGTAAACATTGAGTTTGGTCATACAGTTCAAACCAATGTCCGTTCATGGAGTTACATCCTTTTGTAAAGCCAAAATAGTTTACTTACCCTCCTTATCCTTTTCTCTTCTACTACTCCACAAAAGCAGTACATCCATGGAAAATAGGACTCACCAGAACATTTAGCCACACTTCTTTCTTTTAAAGCTCTTCACAGAAGAAGCTTAGTTTTCAGAGGGTCCCAAAAAAATCAAATATGACTCTCCAGGGAATGTATTACCCTTATCTTTCATTGAAATACTTCTAATACCTACATATATTAGAACAGAGAGGATGATTCCAGGCAAATAAGAAAATACCAGGGAGAAAACAGACAGCTAATTATACCTCATTTCATTCAAATAGAGCTTGTCTTGAAGGCTAGCTTTATTTCAAACTCATCTGCTAAATCTAAGCAAGATGTCAAACTTTCCTCCACAGAGGGGAGAAAAGTGATGGGCTATAAAGTGATGCTCCTTGCACATCCGGAATACCTATTTTATAAGGAATTAATAATCCTCTGAGAAGCTTAATGCTTTCCTCTGACTATAGAAGAAAACTATTTTTAGATGAGAAAGCCTCAGAAGTCAATATATTCCTTGTCCCTTCAATGTTCCTGCCCTACCTGCCCAGAGCACTGAACCCATGTTGTTCCACAGTCTTTAAACCTGCTTCAAGCAAAATTCACCCTTAGAATTAAGCTGTAATTATCCATCTCCAGACTATCCAGGCATCAGCTCCAGGCTGGTTTCTTGTTTTGGGGTTTCAATGCACCTGTCTTCTTGCAAACAGGTTGTGAAGTTACACAGCACATTCCACCACCTCAATGGCTGTACCGCCATCAACACAACAAAGGATCTGTTTTTTAGTTTAATGGAGCCAAAATGTTCAAAGAGATCAGACCAAACATCGTATTCGCTCATCCTAGGGCACCCTGTGCTCTCTTCCCTTTTTGCTGCTCCCTCAGAAGCTCTCATGCACATATTACTTAGTGTCCAAACAAATTGGAACCTCCTGCTTCAGCTAGCATCTTGGCAAATTTCGCTCTTCCTGGAGCTCATTCAGGATTTTCCTGGCTTTCTCTGTAACAGAATGGCATCCAGACAAACCTCCACCTCCCAAACCAGCATTTTTAGATATTTTCAAAAGCAAAGGCAGCATTTAGGAATCTGTGACTAGGCATAAATGTGTAAAGCAAAGGCATGCACATTTCTCCAATGGGATTTATTTAAGGCTTAATGCACTCAGAGGAAAGATCCCCACAGATATCAAGGGGTTTGCATTAGACCTATTATTGGCATTTCTTTCAGAATGAAGACCCAGGAACGTGGAGGTAATTCTAAAATAATGCCGTGATTTTTGCTGTAAATTCATACAGCTTGTATTTTCTTTAAAAAGAAAAAGAAAAAGAAAAAATAATAATTTCAGGATGGTTTACTTTGAAGTTGGATGAAGGCCAAGAACTACAAAATGGAAGACAGAGAAGTGTGTTATGCTGAGCAATGGAGTAGCTCTGATCAGTAATCCAGATATCTCCCCTGATTGCTTAAGATCAGATTTTGATAGAAACAAGGTTGCTTCTGCTCAGCTCTGATGTGGTTTCAGATGGAAGTTAAAGAACTCAGCACATTTTTTATTCTATTTAAAGGAAAAAAAGAAAGAAATAAAAACCAGGACAGTTCATTCTCCCCAGGATAATCCAGGACAAAATCATTCTCTCCAGAAAAATAGGATTTAGTTTCCAAATTTGTGGTTTAATCTATTTCTCCTCTTCACCATGGCTGTATCATTTTCACCCACCAAGATGTAACATTACTGGCACTAAACAATGTTCTTTATAAAGCCTGTGGGACATGCTAGGTATAAATGTCAGTCAGTCATATAAAAACCTCTGTGACAGCCATACTCTGCTTAACCAGACTTCCCAGAGAAGCCTAATAGCTGAGTGAGGTGCAAATGTGTGTATGGAGCTTAGCCTTACAGATTAAATTGTTGATGGACAGTGGTGAAAGACAAGCATGATCAAATGACGTTCTCTGCTGTCTGAGTGATTTAACCCTTTTAATTCTTGCCTCTGAGCGACTGTTCCCTTGAATATTCTTTATATTTATGTGGTTACTGGTGGCTGATGCTTCAATTCATTAGTATTTTTATTGTTATTTCTGTTGCTGTTGTTGTTCTTATTCTTACTGCTACAGCACTCACTGTCACTATTTTGTAGACAACACACTTATAAATGTTTCATATATGAAAATCAGAACAAGTTCTAAACCCTCAAGGACATTTTGAAATTGAGGGTGGAATCAGTCTTCCACATTGTGACTTCCAACTCATGTTTAGGGCATATTTATTTTGCAATCAGAAGACACACAGCTTTCATTTAGCTGTCTCCTATACTGATAAGTGTTAGAGGGCAGTGAATAACTCTCTGTGCTATTGAGGCTGCAGTGGGCACCATCCTGGTGACAACAATTTAGGAAGGTTCCCCCCAGTACCTCAGGCTTTCTGACCATGGAAGCAGATTCAACTCATGTGATATGGTCATAAGGACAGATTTGATTCATTTTACTGGTAAGGCTGGGGCACTCAAACGCAGGACTACTCCCCAGAGACTGAATTAGTACCCAGTCCAGACATAATTCAATTATCTCAGAATCACAGAATCACAGAATCACCAGGTTGGAAGAGACCTTCAAGATCATCGAGTCCAACCCATGTCTCAACCCTCAACTAAACTAAACCATGGCACTGAGTGCCACATCCAATCTCCTTTTAAACACGTCCAGGGATGGTGATTCCACCACCTCCCCGGGCAGACCATTCCAATATTTTATCACTCTTTCTGTAAAAAACTTTTTTCTAATATCCAACTTATATTTTCCTTGGCGCAACTTAAGACTGTGTCCTCTTGTTCTGCCAGTTGATGCCTGGATAAAGAGACCAACCCCCACCTCACTACAACCACCTTTCAAGAAGTTGTAGAGAGCTATAAGGTCGCCTCTGAGTCTCCTTTTCTCCAGGCTAAACAACCCCAGTTCCCTCAGACGTTCCTCATAGGGCTTGTGTTCCAAGCCCCTCACCAGCCTTGTTGCCCTCCTTTGGACACGTTCAAGTGCCTCCACATCCTTCCTAAACTGAGGGGCCCAGAACTGGACACAGTTGCTCCTCACAGAATCCCCCTTGAACCACCTACGAAAGCCAGCCCTTCTTCCAGTACTGTTTCCTGCTTTTGTGAGCCTCTTACACTACTCTCTGCTAAGTCCAGCAACTTCTCATGTCATGTCCAGCAGTTTTCCATGCTTTGTTCAGATACCATCACTTCAGACCAGAGCCAGAGTCACAGCCCATCCAGTTACCTGTAGCTGTAACAATAACAACTGATAGCACTGTGGACTTCTGTGCCAGCATTGTCTGTCCATCAGGGTTCACATGGCAACCTAGCCGCTACCATTAGCTGATAAAATGAGAACAAATTAATGGATCTGCTGTTTTCACACTGACAACTAATTCAAGAATGGGTAAACAAGTGTGAGAGAATTTCAGCTTGCAGGAAAGTTATTCCAAGTCTGCCTGGGAACAATACCCAGTTCCTTAAATGATGCCCATATCCAATAACAGCATTCTTATATTGAATAGAGTTTTGGTCCAAAATTCCCAAACTCTCTCCTTCATGAAACCACAGGGGTCTGAGACTACCTCCCTCTATGCAAGCATGTTCTAAATACTTCAGGTGAAAAAGATCCTTTCATCTCACCCACGAGACTTTTCTAGTTTGAGAGATATTCCCTGCTGTTCCTCTTATCTTTAACTCGCTTCTAATACACTTTCAACTGTACTTTCCTATATTTCAGCAAACAAGAATTCTTTCCCCCTTGTGTTTATGTATTTATGCTGTGTGTATGGATTTAATTTCTAAAGTGAGCCAACAAAAGCACAACACTTCTTAATCAACATCTGGCTTCATATATTTTCTTTCATATCTGTGAAGTCCTTTCCAATTTGTCTGCATCCTTTTGAATAGTCCCTGTGCTGCAGAGTGATCACTTATATTGAAGGAGACACAATGGGATGCTCCCAGACAAGCCAATATCACATCCGCCTAAGCCATCATGCTGTGCTATGAATTCCTATCTGGTTCAAACACCTTTGAAATGTGCTATTTCATTATTATTTCTTTTCAAGTAACTGGGGTGTCTGATTAATTTTCCCTTTGTGCATTAGAATTCATGTCTAATTGAACCTCATTTTATAATTTCTTGACTGACATTTTTAATTTCTCAGAATATTTTCCTTTTATTTCTCAAATTTTTACTGCTCTTTCCATTTAATTTTTCCACTGTTGCATACAATAATAGATTTAATATTGTCACTGTCCATTTTTCAGAAAGTTAATGAAGATTTGAAAAAACCGAACAGAAATTTTAAAATACCTCAGCAGAACATGCAAGACAATTCTGCTAACCTGCATTCTCTAAAATAGAACACTATTTTATTGCTTAACAAGTCCTCCATTCTTATAGAGAAACAAGTATTTCTCCTGTTTTAACTGCTAGTCATTATCAATTTCTTTATGTAAGATTTTTCTGAGCAGGAAATTCAGGCAGCGGTGCACAGGTTTTTCAATGGTCAATATTATAAGATATGAATTTACAGGAGCAGACTACCAGCAGCATGTAGGACCAAAAAGTGACACCCTAAATGTTATATATGTGGAATCATAGAATAGTTTGGGATGGAAGGGAACATAAAGTTCATCAAGTTCCCTCAGCCTGTCTTCATACTAGAGGTGCTGCAGTCCTCTGCTCATCTTCATGGCTTCCTCTGGACTTGCTCCAGCAGGTCCATGTCCTGCTTTTGTATTTAAAACAAAGCTAAACTAAACTAAACAAACAAAACCAAAACAAAACCAAAACAAAACAAAAACCAAACCAAAACAAAACAAAACAAAAACAAAAACAAAAACAAAAACAACAAAAAATAAAACAAAATAAAACAAAAAACAAACAAAAAAACCCCCAAAAAAAACCAAAAAAACCCCAACCAACCAACCAACCAACCAACCAAAAAAATCCCCCAACAAATAAAAAAACTCCAACAAATAAACAAACCAACCAACCAGACAAACAAAACCAGCAAAAACCCCAAACCAAAACAAAGAAAATTAAAACTGATTGTCAAACAAATAAACAAAAACCCAAATGGTACTGTTGCAAGTGTGGTGCAGATCTTTCATAAGGACAAAGTATTGTAGAGCAACGTCACATGGAGTTCCAGCTGATTTGTGGTTATTTTGCCATTAGAAAGAGTGTTACACCATAAAGGGCTGTGTGAGTAACAGATGGAACTGGGAAGCTGGTCATCCCCCCAGCCTGCTCTGTGGATTTTTCTTACTTTTTGAAACTGCATACTTATTTTATTTTTGCAAATAAAAGGGTTTTTTTTTGTGGTTTCATATTCTCAGAACTCCTGCATACTTGCAATGGGAGAAGGAACACCTGTAAAAGGTTAAATTCTTAAATTCCTAAATGTTGGTGTTTTAGGTGGGGGACCAAGCCACCATTTATATTTATTTTAGAAGGAGTCTCCTAGATATGTTATTGAACCCAGTCCTGGTTACTACCACTAACACCTGGCAGGAGGGCTACATGTGCAACAAAAGTAAATTACAAAATTCCAGCACTTTTATTTCTTCATTCTGAGGTGTATAGATGGACACTTCCAGCTCCTGCTGAAATTGGTAGTTGTGCATATAACCTGTAACACAGTTTGGCATTTGAGCTGGAAACCTTCTGAAAACATTTCTTTAGGAAATGCTGACTTGCTAACACAGAAGGGTTTGCCAGGAAGGAGTCAATGTCAAATCATCTTTCATGAAAGCTCAAGCAACTTTCCTGCTTGACAGCAGTGAAAGTGTTATGTTAAAGGCTATTTCATTCTCCTCTTTGAAGACTGTAAGGATTTATATACACACATTTATATGTGTGTGTGTGCACACATGTATATGCTCATATACTTACATGTATATGTATACATTGTGTACACAC
This sequence comes from Acanthiza pusilla, assembly GCA_036630365.1. Lineage (NCBI taxonomy): Eukaryota > Metazoa > Chordata > Aves > Passeriformes > Acanthizidae > Acanthiza > Acanthiza pusilla. The sequence continues at coordinate 44,893,935 of JAXCHO010000079.1, forward strand.
TACAGGGCTGGGGGGTTTTGCTTTTTTTGCCTCCTTTCTTTTTCAAGTGTCTCTGCAGTACAATACTCAGTAGCTTTAATGTTACAGAGTCTGTAAATCCATGCTTTTCTAGAGACATTCAGAATCTCTATCCTGGCTCAGTAGACAGGATCTGGAAAAATTCGTCCTCATGCCTGAACTCAATGCTCCTGTCTCAGTAAGCTGAAGACAGTTGCCTGAGGCATTTTCTTATGGAAAATGAAGATCCAAATATTTACAAACTCCTGAGATATTTTGGAGTGACATAAAGATACAGGAGAGGTTGATTTAATTCCAGCCTTAATATACAGTTTTACCTGTGGAATTTATGTGAATCTACAGCAATCTGAGGTTACTTGACCATGGAAAAAGCCAAATGACAATTCAGAAGAAAGGCTTGATGAACCCCTAATTGAATCAACACATACAGAAAGCTAATATAGAAACTACTCATTGCTCCAAAATCTACTGGTTTCATTAGTGGTTTACCTCATCCGCTTTTTACTTATTGCTAAAGGTCACAATTAGAAACATATTTGCTTATTTTGCTACTGCTTTTATCCCTGTTCATATTATGAAACTGAGACAAGACTGCTTTATTTTTTTAGGGAACTTTTCCTCAGTCCACATGGTGTGAATTATTAACAAGCTTTACTTATTTTTACTACAAACTCATAACTGTACAAACTTGGGTCCAATCTAGCACAAACATCATTAAAAGAGTCGCATACACACTCTGTGAAAAGGTGGATTTTCAGAGCAATTCCTGATGTCTTACAGGTATGCTTACCTGAAGGGTAGTACAAAATGGATCTAAAGAGACAAATATTTAAAACTGGAGACTAATTGTACATGGAGGAGTTTATTCTATAGAAATACAGTGAAGAGCATCTGGATCCAGATTTTCATGGTTGTTTTGATTCCAGCTATTGATTGAAGCTCCTTTCTGTTCCCTATTCATGTAAATTACAGTGCAATGGGTCAAAATAACAAGGCACACTTTGGAGTTGTGCTAATACATCTGCAAATTTAAACAGAAACAGATGGGAAATGGAATATAATTTTGAAGTTTGCTAACCATTCAGATACAAGATATCCCACCACCATCAGTCTTTGCAGTGTAACATCAGGCAAATAGCACTTATATGCTCTTTATACACTCAAAGTTATAGGAGCTGTGTCCATTTCTTCCCACGTGTCATGCTGGAAATCCCTTTTATGCCATGTAATTGAAAATAATGAGGCTAAATGAAATACGGTAGCCTTAAGAGTGAAGAGAGTTAGGAACTCCTGGGGTTTGTAAGTTGTTCAATGCAGAGCAAATGCCTGAATTAGTGTTTCAGAAATTAGAAGATTTCAAAGAGCTTTTAAAATGAAACCATATATGTGCAGTTCAAGTGCAAATCATTATTCAAAAGTTTAGGTAATGATCTGCATTTCTGCAGAGGTTTCATAGCTGTTTAGCTTTAGAAACTATCAATATATCTCATCAAAACATCTTTAAATCTGTATGTAGTATATTATAATTCAGCAGGGCCACGTGCAGCTAAATTAATTCCTGAATTATTTCTTGTGTGTGGTTTGAATAATAAAAATTTTAGTTTTATCAGGTAGATGTTTCAATAAAACCTGAAATACCATGATTGTTTTGAACCTTCATAAATTGTTTACTATTATTACTTCCTGAACTGCGGAATTTCAAATACCTTTGTAATGTTAATGTCAACTAGTTGCAAGCAAACATATAGAAAAACAGTTATTGTAAAAAAAAAAAAAAAAAGTGCACTTATACTGTCAGAATAAGCACTGTAGGAGTAATTCTTCTGTCACTACATAAGGAATAGTCTTTAGAAACTTTTTAGGAAAAGGAGAAATGGTGGAAGTATTTTTTTTCTTCAACTAGTTTTAAGTAACTTATAACAAAAAATACCAAAATTAAGATTTTGTTTTACAAATAAACCCAGTATTATTGACCTAAAGAAAAACAAAGTATATGTGCTACAAAATGTCATTCGTAGAAAATCAGACAGCATTCTACTGTCTAGAATAGGTCTGAACCATGTAACCATGTACTTGTAAACTTGTACAGAATTTACAGTCAGCAGAGAGAAATAGGTTTTTCAAGGACCTGAATCATTTCATTGGGGAATAAAAATGCAATGTAAGTTCCACAAATTTCCTCCTCAAGGGTCCTATTTCTGTCCATTGATTAAGGAGCCATTGAGACTTAATAAATAATAATTTAAAATTGCAGTTCATAATCTCATTGTAAATATCTTCAGTGAATGCGACTCCCAATATGAATAGAGACTTAAGGAAAGCACTCATGTTCCTAGAATTTAAAATACAGAAAAAGAAAACAAATTCAAAATGTTCATTTGCCTTTATTAGAATGTTCTTCATTTAGCATTATAATAAAAACAAATGAAAATGGTAGAGAATATTTACATGTTATATTAATCACTACATTTTTAGTGATGGATTGATGTTATCTCAAGAATGTCACAATTGTAGAAAAACCTGATAGCCCGTTATACTAAAGGTAACTTTTTCAAATATATAATTTCATTTCACATTTTATTTATAAAAATAGTTTTTGAATCTTTCACTTTATTTTGAAATTTTTATTTTAAAAAATATCAATATACTTTTTTCTTGATTCTCCACTAACAAAAAAATCCCACATTTTTAGTGATGAGAAGTTGAATATCTTAATATTCATTTGGTCATGGTTAAAACTGCACCTTCGAAAGAACTGAAGTGATATGACTACAGTAGCACAGATCAGTTTAGCGTATTATGGTTTAAGGTTTGTATTGACTTTATAAATTTGCTCTTCTTGTAAATGCTGTAACTTCAGAATTTGTATGCCAGCAAAAAACCCCTAAATTCCTGCCTTTAATGTTAAGGCTGTCATGTCACACCTTTACTAGAAATGACATTGTGGCAACTGGCTTAAAAAATTCGTAGCTTCATGCTTCTAGTGTATAAAGCAATGAATCAGAAAGAGGAGAATTACCAGAGAGATTATCAGACTTTAAATTTTCATTTTTAGAAAGCCTCCTTTTTTTTTTTTTTTTTTTTTTTTACAGGAACTTAGGCAAATCCTTCTTTTTTCTCTTCAAAAAGGGGAATCTGAAGTGACATCTGTGTAAAACACTTGTAATACCAGCAAATACTACATTAAACCAGGAAAGTAAGTGAACATAAGGAGCAATGTGTCTGCTGAACATTGCACATCACTGACTGCCAATTTTGCAGTGCAGCAGTTGGTCGAGGCTTCTCTAGAATGGTGCAGAAATGACTGGTGTATAAAACACAGACAAACGGCCTGAGGGTATTTTAGCTGGCATAGGAGGATGATCATGGCTTACAGAAAGGGTTTTCGCAGGTGATAAAAAAGCTATTGAAGATTTCATGCAAATGCTACACCCCAAATGCTGAATTAGGGGGAAAAAATGTTTTCGTTCAAGGTCATCTACACTGCAGTCACCCCAGGCTGTTGTAGCTGGTCCCTGTGACCAGGTGCTCTTCCTGGGGACAGATCAATATGGTTCACCCTTCAGCCACACCTTGGATCCAAAGTATTTGAACAACTAACCTCATATATAGCTGTTTTAAGCCAGTGACAATCACTCAGATTCTGCCTACTTCAAAGAAAAAAATCCATATTCTTTGTACACTCTCATCCTCTATACATTCCTCTCCTGAGATTTGAGAGCACCCAAAATATTGCTTGCCAGTAGTGTTGGATCACGGCAAGTAAAAGATATTCCAAGCATCACATGAATATAAATTGTATGAGAGCGTGATTTAGAATTCATATTTGAAATCTTTCCAAGTGCTGCAATTCCTGTGGGTACATTTATACAACACCTAAGCAGAGTTTCAGTCTAAGCTGTGTATGGTCTTTGTTCTTTTCAAGTATGATTTGATACCGAATACTCTACTAAAATAAAAAAAATAGAAGACAAAAGATAAATTCAGAGAAAAATAAGAAGAGGGACAAATAAATAACACTGTAAGTAGATAAAAGTAGAATGAACATGTGATTAAAAACATCACTGCAGAGTGTTGTGACAATTTACTTGGTTGCAATTTTTGTAATTTTATTGAAAAAATTATTGCATTGTAGCAGTCAGATTAAAGTCTATTAACTTTAATTGGAGATATATGAATTACAATCTCAAAGTCAAACTAAGTGGAAATTTCTGGATTCTGTAGAGTCTGGGGAAAAGACCATATATGAATGGAATTTTTAGATAAACCACTTTTTTAACAACAAAATATGAGCTTCACATAAACTTTTTTTTTCCCAGCCAGACAATGGAATTCTTGGCAAGAAAGAGATGATGAAATGAAATGAGAAATCCAAGATAGAAAACATTCAAAATGTTTTGAAACAGTTTAAGAATACAAATTTGCCAGTTATTAAGGAACATATTTTTGTCATTGAAGTCCTGGAGCTAGAATTTGAGATCTTAATTATTTTCTAGCTCTTTCATAGAGCAGCTAGTGAGAAATGATTTTGATTAACACTTTAAACAACAACTAAATGATCTGTCACATGACATCTCTAATTTTCAACAAGGACTTCAGTTTCTAAATGTCTGTGTCTCATTGACCTATAGATTTTAGAAATTTCACACTGAAATTCCTTTGATAAAGTACTGCATGGTCTGGGGAATTTGAAGAAAACCTCCTTTGCCTTCTGCATGAGCAGAGCTCAATATATAAAATATTACTTGTGTTCTTCTCCTTAAAACAAAGTGAGCTGTTCATAAAAATGAAACCTCCCCAGCTATTTCCTGCAACGTCAGCAGTGTTTCTGTGGCATTCCAGAAGTCTAGAGGTCTAGAAAATATAACTCAAATTAATTATAAAGTTATGGATAAAGCTGGAAAGACAACATTCTCCTTGGAAGGCTTATGTGATCAGAACTAACATACAATTTTCATCAGCAGGGTAGAAATTTCCCCATGCCAAAAAATGCATTTTCTGTTTTCAAAGCAGAAGAATTCTCTGCATGACTATCAAATTGACCACCCTTTAGATTTCTCCTTACTTTCACCACCTACTGCTACAATCATTGAGGAGAAGTAAAGCAAGTGTCATGTAGCTCCAGGTAAATATCCACCCCTGAAATTGTCACTTCAGGCTTTCTTCACAGTCCACAAGGAGAAGAAGGAATGTTGAGACAATGGTTAATCTCATCCCAAACAAGATATCCAACAATAAACAGTGATCTTCACTGTAAATGAGTTTTGTGGACATCTGAGTTTGAACAAGACCACATCAGAGCCAGTGGTTAATGCAACCACGATAAAATTCTAGGATGTGGTCACCAATTTTCTGATACAAAATACTCTATTGCTGGCAGGAAACAGTGTAAACTGAGTGATTCAGTTCCTTGGCCCATGAGCTGATTTGTTTGTCGGCTATTTTGGGCCCCATTTTATGCAAGCATTCACATATATAATTGGACCACATGCAAACAAGTCTAGAGAAATCATTCTTCAATTAGGGTAATTATGTCACTTGAGAAGGATAGGATATTTTCCCTGGTCAATTGTGTTTAATTTTCATTGCATTTCAATTTCATTTCTATTGTGTTCTAACTGGAATATAAAGCATGTCCAATTCTTCAGCTAAGTGTTATTATGGATTAAACAGTAGCTTTAAAAGCATAGGAGCATTTGATTCAAAGCTCACTAAAGACAGAAGACAACTCTCCGCAGAACTAAACAGATCTTTGATCAGGTCAACATAATTATTGCATGAGTGGAACACATTTCACAGACACAAGAAGTGAAATGGGAACATCAGTCCATCCCTTGCTCTCTTAGAAAAGGAAGGTACGGATGATAGAACATGTTTTGTTTTTTATCATTACATAGAAAATATCCTGTGGTCATAGGTTTGAATTGGGTGTATCTCTTTTTTGTGTCTCTAAGCATTTTAGAAAGCCAGCAACCTTATTGCATGTCCTTCCCTAAATCCAGCTCAGGACTGCACAATAAATGTCCTTTTTACTACAAAATTATTTTAATTATTTTTGGCATATACCCAAAGGAAAAAAGTAAACCTCCTGGCATCTTTAATAATTCCCATTTGAATAAAACACTGAAAAGCATAAGTAATATAATCCAGAGCTTTGGGTAATCCCAGAGTAAGTATACTTGGACTTTCAGTAGTTATTGCAACACGTGAAATATTCCAGCTTTTCTCCGAGTCTTCTTGAGACCGGCTCTGTCCTTGAGGTGTCAGATTAACACTCCACTGAGAAGACAAATTGTTCATGGGCATGCTGGACATATGAGAGCCATTAGACAGTGTGATCTACATTCTTGAAAAATGAAAAATTCTAGGCAACATTACATTTTATAAATGCAAGATGTTTATTATTACTGCACTAGCAATAAATGTTTAGAAACTGGAGAGGGTTCACAATGATTCTGACTAGGAACATATGAGTATGGAGCCATTGAATTCTGGCATGAAATAAAAGGTCTGGAAGCCATTATGCATTTAGCCCTCTATGAGTATTTAATTATATCAATAGGAGAACACAATTTCTGTTGCGTGCTTTGTGATGAATGTCTTCATTTATTCGTGTTACAATGAATGATAGATGAGTTCAAGCCAGATGTGGGAGCTCATTTGCAATTTGCTTAAACTATTTTAGTGAAATTTCTTCTAAAGTTCACAGGACACCTCACTGAATGTCATGGGAATTAATCTGGTATATAAAATTTGATTTCTTCTTGAGAAGTAGTTTGCTTTTGCTGGGCTTTATGCAGATAAGTGGTAATAAGCATCAAATGTGGTGCAGTTAACTGCTTTTAAGACAGTAATACAGTCTTTAATGAGAAAAATGGATTTCAGCTTCAGAGTGTCTCATCCAACCTGTCATATGAAAGAAAGTAGTTGTTAAGCAGTTTAGTAGTACTCAGCTTAGCTCAGTAGATGATTCTGCCAAAAGAACTTATTCCAGGTAGGGGAAAAAATCCTTGATTACAAATGAAATATCTCCAAGGGTCTTATCATTTAAAGGTTTTTGAAAAGCATAATGACACAGAAATTACCAGTCTATTTCTTGAATTTCAGTCTGATAGGTTTTCTAATAGCTTATATTTCCAGTGATAAAGTGAAAACATACTTTGCGTTGTTGGTGTGAAGGCATGCACACTACACTAGAAAGCAAAAACATGACTAAGGAATGTATGGTTAAGAAGCTATAAAACATAAGGGACGAATTGAGTCATTCAGACCTGCTGATAGTTTGGCTTGTTTTTTTTAAAAACATATTGATAAAATCATTAAAGTTTAACCTGTTTTTATATTTTGCTTTTCTTTACACAGTAGGTATTTCCACCCATTCATTTTTATTGTGTTCGACTCTTCTCTGTCCTTCCACTTGATCCACTTCTTTCACTGTTGCTTCTGTTTGTAAAAGCAGTCATAAGAGACGAGCTAACTCATTAACCCAGCGTTCTTACCTGGTGTACACGTTTGCCATTTCAAATTCTACTTCTCTCAGTAGACGGAATGATAAACTGATATGATTGCATTGGAGATCAGAAGGAATTTTCTTATGATGTGTTGTTATCAAACCTTTGATATTCAAGTGCAAAGGAAATAAAGGCAAGGGAAAGAAGCACTAAGATTAAAATTTTAGCTCATTTTACTTTTTATTTATGGTCTTTTTGCATCTTAGATTTTTGTTATGTTCTATCTACCACCTATCCTAACCTGAAAAACAGGAAATTTAAAAATGTTTTCAGAAAACTGAATTTGAACAGAGTACTCCTATTAAATTAATGTTTACATTCTCAAATCATCAATACATTTGGTACTTTCTGACTTCAGTTTAGTGAAGTGGGTCCAGTTTCAACGCCGAGATTGCATCAGGGTTTCAAAGGCTAATTCTAAGTACCTATGTTAGCATGTATCTCTCCAGTTATTACATATGCAGATCAGGTACTCAGATACTCAAATATTGTTCATAAAATCTGATGATGAAAACTTGCAATATGCTTCTGAATTCCATTTCTGTATTTACATTTTTTCCCCTACCATCACTTCCCTTCTATGCAGTTTCTCATTTAATTCTTCCTTATCCATAAATCATGGTGTCTTTAAGTAACATATGAATCTGACGAAATCAACATATGATAAAATGCATTGCCTTGTACTTTTTCCTCAAAGGCAATATAAGATTAAATTATGAGCAGGTTGACTACAGGAGAGTCTTTCAACAAGGTACACCAAAATATCTTGTCTTTTTAATGATTAGTGCTTAGCATAAACAGTTACGGGTGGGGAATTGTTGGATTGAGTCTGCGTGTGTGTGCTCCTCATGATGTTGATTCTTTAACCCAAACAGAACTGTATAATGGTCTTTCCTACTCTCTGTTTCCATTAGTTTTTCCAGATTGCTATTTGGGAAATATTTTCTGCTACATTAGACTGTGTCTTGCATTCAGTTCCTGGTCATGAACTTCACGGTAGCATTTTCATAGAATCATAGAATGCTTTGGATTGGAAGGAAACCTAAAGATCACCTGGTTCCAACATTACTCCATGGGCAGGGACACCTTCCACTATCCCAGGTTGCTCAAGCCCCATCCAACCCAGCTTTGGACACTTCCAGGGATGGGGCATCCATAGCTTCTTTGGGAAACCTGTGCCAGTGTCTCACCACCCTCAGAGGGAAGAATTTCTGTCTTATATCCAATCTAAACACACTCTCTTTCAGTTTAAAGGCATCCTCCCTTGCTCTATGAGCACACAACACCCCAGCCACATGCAAGTGGCTTCTGAAGGTCATTATAATTAATTAGGTGGGTGAAGAGATCTCACTGATCTCAGGTACCATGGGGTAGAGAATGGGACATAGCAGTGCAGCGGAGGCCACTACAATCTCTAGAAATGAAAGAAAATGTAATTTACGTTGCAATATAATGAAAATTAGTCTCATTGCTGGAAACAATGCAGGACACATTTAGTTTCCATAACAAAATCACTGTTCAACTGGGAAAAAACATATTGTCAATTGCCTGTCTTTTTAGCATAGTTTCCTACCAAGTAATTTGACTTGTCTTTCTATATCTACAGTTTTAAAAACTATTTTTGCGATTATTGTTACTCATTATCTCAGTTCTTTTAATTTTCTTTAATTTTTCTTCTTTTTCTTCTTTCACCATCCCTAGCCTCATCCTAGCTAAGCCCTCTATCGCTATGTCTTCTGAAAATACCTCCAAGACAATGATTTGTCTGATAAGAAAGCCTCCTAGGGAGATGTGTATTCATTTTGGGAAGATTTTGTTATGGAATTAGACTTCTCCGGGGTCTACAAATTTAGTGCATCAGAGTACAAATGGGGAATATTTCCTGAGATAAGTGAATATCAATAACCTTTTCTCTCACCAATGTTCTTATCTATTTTACTTGCTGATGGATTGCACCCCTCCAAATTATCTTCACCCATCCATTTTCAGCTGTCAATAACTATCACACTGAGTTGTCTTTTTGGCTGCAGGTGACAACAAAACCTTTCCCTGATCTAATGGGAGAAGAAAACAGAAGTACAAGACCAGAAGATAAAACAAAACAAAGGAGTTTAAACTATATACTTATGTAGCCTGTTATACCTTGAAAGCATCCATGCTCCCAAGGCATCCATGTGCCTTGTTTCTATTATAATCAGTCAATACGAAACATGATTTTTACTGCTTCTTTCCCTCCCTGTACCACAGCTATTTGTCCAAGAGACGGAACATTACCGTGTTATGAATTCCATTACATTCTACATTTGTTAGCAGATATTTTAGCTGAAGTCTACTATGTAATTGACACCATTCTGTATGGCCTGAATACCAATGAGATATGAAGAATTCCTTTTGTTTTAATTTCTAGTGGGTTGGGGAGATATGATGTATTGCAGAACTTCATTGTACTTGATCTCAGTACAAATGAACAAGCAAGTCTCTTAGCAGAATCATCTTTCAACACTAAGAATGATTTTTTTTTAAGCGATATCAGCTGCCATTTCATTCTAACACAATCAAGTTGTGGTTTTCTCTTCATCTCCTTATTGTTAAGACAGAAAGAGATATTAAGCTTTCTTTGTTGTATAGTTCTAGTAGATTTAAACAATAAGGAGCATTTTTTTTCATTCTGGCATAGAAAAGGAAAGATAATATCAGTAAAAATCCACAACAAAAGTATCTTTTTCAGTTCTGCTTAACATGGGTTTTTTTTTTCCTTTTTTTAAACTCTCTTGCGTTTCAGACATGAAAAAAACTACTGCTAAATAGGTGATGAAGTTTATTAAAGTATTTTTCCTGTTTCTCTTGGACTCTGCAGTTTTAAATACATGATTCCCTGCCATAATTCTTTATCCGAGCTTTTCTTAAACAATGCTAGATGGCCAGTGACAATCCATCACTCAAGTCTAAAATGACTTAGCAAAAAATCTTTTAACCATAAAGGCAACCTTTCCAGAGAACCTCTTCTCAAGAAACATTAAACAGTTTTAATTGTAAAGCTATACTTCTGGAAAAAGTCTTGGTTTACAGAAATGAAATCACAGGTTTTACACACTTTTGTTTAAACTTTTCTCCATTACATCAGTCTTAAGACATTATATATCTATTGGTTTATGAAGGTAAAGAGAATTTCAAAGGGATAAATTATAGGGAGTGACATCAGTTACAATCAGTTACATTCAAAATGATGTAAAGAATAGGTCTGTCAGAAACCTATTACCAAAGGGACCCATCTTGGTTTCGAAAACAAAATAAAAGAGCAGTACTTTCCATTGGTTTGTGACAAAGGTATTGGCAAATTACATACATTGAAGGAGAGACCACAAGACAAATATATACTGCTTTAGAATTTCTCCTTACATTCTCACAGTGCAGTTTGTATTTAGTTTTCTATGCTGAGATCTAGTAATGACTAAATAATGACGAGGATTCACATGCAGGCAGAGCAGGGCTTTTTGTTGGTTAGATGGTTCTGAAGGAATTGAATTAAATAATAGCAAGCACATGGCAACAGAGATTATGTGGAACAATGTAAAAACAAAAAATGGGAGAACAGGATTCTTGATGTTGTTTTGGTCTGTTATTCTGCTTTTCTGTAACTCCAGTAGAGTGATATTCACTTAGCTGGACATGGTAGACCAAGCTTTAATTCAATGAAAATCTAAAGCCTGCAGAGATCACAGCTGGAACCTATTCTTAATTACACTTATACAAAAGAAGACTGTGATTTCTTCATATCAGCAGTTTCCAAACTTTTTTCACTTTTTAGTTCCATTTTCTGATTACATTTGTATTGTAAATATACGTTTATTTTTCTTTCTTGAATCCCTGAGGTGTACATTCCCCAAAAGACCAAGAATAAAAGGCTCAGATCAACCGAGCTATACCATAGTTAACGTAGGACAAAGCTTTCCTGGTAGAAGAAGGAAGTGTTGTAGAATGAAAAGAAAACTTGTACATCAATACAAATGTAAATATTTCTGCATTATTGCCTATTTAGAAGGAAAATAGCAAGAGTTTATGTGTATGATTTATGGATAAATAATTGAAACAAGGACAGAAGATGATCTCATTCAGTATTGAGAATTTGGCAACAGAGTTTGGCTTGTGGTACTTTATTCTCCTATCTATGTGTTACATTTTCAGACAGGCATTTTCTTACTTCCTCCCATGCTGCTTCTTATGTTACTTATAAAGACAGACAAGACTATGTAATTTTTCCCTTTTCAAATACTCTTTTAAAACTGACTTCCATGCTAATTAAAACATGTCATTCGTGAACTTTCATTGTGTCTTCTGTTTTTTTTCTTTTAGCCTGTACATTCTTTGTATCTTTTTATACAGCTGTCTTTCATCTGTGTGTTTTTAAAGCATCTAGGACACTGATATTCCATCTCTGTTACATTTAGTGTGATAGCAGAAGAAAGGTAAAATTGGAAAAGGCTTAAACAAAATCAATAATAACATTTAAAAGATTTTGCACAGTCTGAGCAGGCAGAAAAGTGCAGTTTGACAACAATTGTTTCTGTTACATACTGCTTTCCTATTCTGTGATACTGTGCTGCAGTCTGGGCACACAGACACGTGCACTATTTGGTCAGCAAAACAGGAGTAAAAATCTGATCAACAAAACAGAAGTAAAATTTTCAGTACCATTTTAAAGACTACACAGCTCAAAAAAAAGGGTCTATTATACTGTGTCCTGAAACTCTGTTCTTCAGCTCACTAAGGATCTGTCAAAACGCCAGTATGGAAATTTTGAATTAAGGATTGTGAACTTCAATGCAATTAACAACATATGCAATTAACATATGCAATTAACAACAACTGTTCAGATAGGGGTTTTTTCCCCACCTCATCCCAGCATTATCTACTGAAGGAATGCTGTCCTGTTTTCACAAGCATGAGCCCTAACCTACACCACACTGAGCATCACATCTAATGAAGAAAATTCTGTATTTCTATTAAAAGTTTGTACCAAGGCCTCTGCAGAATGAGGTTCATCTTTCCACCAGCAAGCCTTTTTCTCTATCAGAAATGCTACACAAGTAATTTATATCACTGAATCAAGAATGATAAACATTGATGCTAACCCAATAAATCCTGTATTACTTTCTTAAGGTTGACTGATAGTGTATTATTAACAGCTTTATTACCAGGGCAAAGTTCCATAGGCAACAGCAGTGAACTGTCAAAGATACTCATAAAGAAATAACAATAAGCTTACATTTATAAAGCACTTTTCATCCCAAAGGAGGCAAGAGTACTTTCCAAAGTTGATACAAAAGAAACATAACAACATCTGTTACTGACTAGAACTGGTTCTGAGAGGAGGATAAAAAACATTGTAAGGATGTGAAGTGTGCTCCAGAATCTTTACTGGCAGCAAATGGATTAGAATTTTTTCTTTTTTTTAAATGAAGAAAAGTTTAAGGAAACTCTTTAGTGGTGAAAGAAAACATAGTATTGGTTGGGTATTAATCCAAAAGAGTGAGACCTCATAATCGCATCATTTGCCAAAATTCTAAAGGTTTTTTTTAACATCAGAATTCTTAGAAGAAGACCAGATCAATCTATTGCAAGGACCCTATAAGTAAGACTGGAGCAGTCACAGACACTGAAATGTAGGAAACACTCAGGGAAATCTCAAACCACTTGAGGTCTAGTGGAAAAAAAAAAAAAGGAAAAGTAGAATAGCTAACTATATGTTCAGAAGGCCATAGGTACACGTCTGCATCAGTGCTCCAAGGATACATAAACATTCCTCTACTACATTCAAAATTCAGATATACATTTAGCACCACTTTTCACATTCATGCTGCTTTTCATCCAAGGATTTTGGAGCACTTTGCAGACATTAGCTAATAATCTCACAACCCAGGGTAGGTAAAGGATATTCCTGAGCAGAATATTTATCTGCTGACCTAGTGGGAATTCTGGTGTTTCTGACAAAATGCTGTCAACCTCTAGCAGGCAGGTGAAAGCACAGAAAGAGAAACATGGAAACAAAAACCAGCCCTGCTTCATGCCTTCTTGTTGAAGTAGGACCATACCAGCTGAGGTCACAAGTGGAAAAAGCATTTGGATGCCAAGCACATAAAAGTCCCACAAAGGCAAACATCATAATTAGCAATGGATGGGAAAGCCAGCGTGAGGTGAAGGCGCCAGTTTGATCTTCAGAGTTATCATTCAAGAGTGTGACACTGAGATTACACAATGTCATGCAGGTAATGCAAATGTTAACAAATCACCCACCTTGAAATTTCTTAAGCTCTGCTTTTGCAGCTTAAGATCAGACGTGGTTTTGATACTTGTAATGTTTTTCTTTGTTAGATTCCCTAATGAATATAACAGTCTTTACTTTAGCAGGAAATCTGGACCGACCATTTGAGGCCTGTTTTCTTTATATCTTGTGGCTCACAGGTTTGCTTTTGGACACCTAATAAATCATTCACTAACATCTCAGAATTTGACAATTCCTCCTCCTTCTAACTCACTGCTAAATCAAGGACCACAAAATAAGTAAGAAAATTGCGTTATTTCTATTTTTCTGATCTAAAATATCTGCTTGGTGGATTTAAGGCTCTTTTTCATCAGGTGTTCTTCAATCTTGGGTTCAAATTTTACCATTACTTGTACTGCAAGTGGCATTAAAATTAAAAATTCCAGAAGTTTCTTTCTGTGTGCCATAGGGCTGTCATAGATTTCACCCTATGCCCCCAGTCAGAGAATTGTGGGCAGATTTTTGGACTGGACGCAAAATTCTAATCACTGTCCAACTTTGTTAAAACTATTTAGTGAAAACACACCTTGCTTTCACTTGGTTGGAAGGCAAGACGAAGACTGTTCCAGATAATGGCCAAACACAATTCTATGAGGCATTTATTCCCAGTGGATTACCTGGGGGAAAAGTAGACCTGATGTGTTAAATTTCTTTAAGACATCTAATACCTGAAGCTACGATGTTCTTTCAGCTTGTGTGAGTAAGCAAAGTGCAGTATCTAGACCCAAGCTTGTCAATAATATTTATTTATTTATTTCATGACTGTTTAAATACGTCATGATGTCTCTGGAGACAATGCAATTATTCTGTCTATTGATGTAATGAAAGCAGAGTGTGACCCAAAAAGCATGCACGTGTCTTAAAAAGCTTTGGAAATTTAACTCATAAATAAGTTACAGCAAACCAAACTGGCATTCACTTCCCCAGTAAAATATTCATGTTTGGCTTTCATGGAATTCCTCCCAGACTAAGGTAAGAGAGGCTGTTCAGCTGATTTCTCTTCTCAATAATACATTCTGAGGGCCCTACACTCCCAGTCCTCAAGGGAAAAGTGCTGCTTTCATGGTATATTTACTGGAATCAGGATTGTCTTCTGAAGGATTGGCAACTATAAAAAGCACACTCAATTTCCTTTTAATATTTTATGGTTTCATCTGATCACATTGAAGACAATACTGAAGACTGAACAATTTTCCTTTAAAACGATCATTAAACTGAATAAATCAATATATATATTATGTATGCATTAATGAAGATGCATATTAAAAAGCAACAGAAGAAGTAGATTTTTGTCAAAAGGAAAGTGTTTGTGTGCTTGTGTGTATGAAGTCTTTATGCCTTTCTAAGAATGTTAAGTTTAAACATTTTTTTTACTATTTTTAACTTATTCATTTAAATTTTATATTATCTGGCATTTCTTTCTTACCAAAATAACCAAACCCAAAAACTATTTTATACTTTTTAATCAAGATAATTATGTGGGAAAATCTGCCCCTCTGAGATGTTTCTGTTTAGCTGGACTCTGTGAAGGAGAACAGTCATTGAGGGACTGTGTAGACCCATGCTAGTGAAACAAGGAATTTACTGGAATTTTCACCGATAAACTCATCACATGGGAGTTCCTATGACAGAGATCTGTCATTACCAATCAATCACACAAAAACCTCACACTCCAAGAAAAAACATTTATCCTGTGATCATAGGGACATGAAGGTTTAGAAACAAATGAGAGGAAAGCAGCGTAACAGAGGTTGAATTTGCCACCATTAATGACATGAAAATCACCTGGCTGCCATTGGTTTCATTAAATGCAGTTTTAATAGATTCCAAAAGAGTGGGTGAGGATGGAGGACACAGGATTATGTGGTGTCAGAGAGTCTGAATGCTAAAAGATCAACAAGGCAGCAACTCTTAGGTAATATGTATTAGCTGAGGCCAGTAGAAGCCTAGTTTTGTTCATACACCCACAAATTCTGGAATTTAATTTCTTGAGGAATGTGAAAGGGGGCTTGAGAAAACTTGTATGAGTGAAAAGTCACCTGCAGAGAACATTGCTGGGTGTGCGTCACCCGTTTCTCTTGTTTGAATCTGTGCCTTCTCAGCAGACGGAGATTTTATCCCTTTACTCAGAGCAGTTAAACAGAAATGTTGCACCTGCCTGACAAGTGCATCATGATGTGCTTAGTTCCTCCCACGAGATGGAGCAGCGGAGCTTCATCGCTTGGCACTGCACCTCCACACCAGGAAAATCCTTTCCTGCAGGTGCAGGGGGTGACAGCCACCTTGCATAGGTAGTCCTCTGTGACACGTATCTCACACCCCATCAACTGAACTAAAATTGCACACTTTGAGTGTCTCCAAACTGACGAATCTTTTATATAGGCTAATAAATTTGGACAGGTGCTAGGAATGATACAACCTACCAGCAGACTTGTTCCCATGAACAGAAAAGGCTCCATAACCCCGGACACAAAATGAGCATGAAATGCTCTTAAGAAATTGGAAGTGATGAAATCAGCAAGGTCGGTGCTAGAGGAAAGGAAATGAGACACAAGACAGACTGATTCCTTCTCTACCTCACAGGTTCCAAGTCAGTATTTAGATAAACTTTGACTAAGCTCCAGTTGAGGCCTGATAAAATATCACTGAACTAGACAGAGGTCAGACCTCAGACCAGCTGTTGGGAAGCAGAGGAATGCTAGAGGCATAGGGAGCATAAAACCCCTTAAACACCTTACAATCCCAGTCTCTGGTGGGCAGGAGCTCTCTGGTGTTCCCAGTATCCTGCCTCACTCAGGAAAAAGGTGTGCTGATGTAACAGTAGCTGTGTGCTGAGGGCATGAAGAGACATACCAAAGTGTCTCAACAAATTCAGCTCTTTCTGAGTTAAAGAAGAGGAAAGAGATTCCATCTAAACCTGTTTTCCCCAGAGCCAGCTGCAAATTCCACATGATATTCATCTGTTGGATGTCTGAGTGCATGGTGCCAACATTTGTTTTAAGCATCTATGGTGATGTTATTTGCAGAAGTGAACCTAAATCAAGTTACAATCTCAATCAGGAAAGCAAAGGAAAAAAGAACAAAACAGGAAGGACAGGCTTACAGAAAAGAGGAAACTGTAAGTTAAAACAATCACCTGTTTTAATTAAAAGTTGCATTAAAGAAAGGGCTGGGTGATCTATATTTTGGGGTGACATTTCATATTTCATTATGCCTCCTTGTGAGAGTTTTTCTTTTCATACACATACCAAAGTAAATAATTTCTCACATCTTAAATATTTTTCATTTTTTCTCACATCTTTAAAATTTTGTTTGGTTTGAAATTTTTGGTAAAAGTAAAATAATACAATAAAATCACCCAAAACAATGGATAGTGTGATGGGATGAGGGTGAATTGCCACCATGTCTCACCTCTATCAAGAACCAGCTGATGAGTGACAAAAATGTATTCTGTTTAGGGTTTTGTATCAATTGTGTTGGTTAAGATACACAGACATGGACATGAAGTCCATTGCAAGGAACTTTCCATGTGAAAATATGACAACAAATCCCCAAAAAGGAAGGCAAAAGAAGGAGTTTTATTCCTTGCTAAAAGTATTGATAAGACCAAATATTTTGCTCTAACAAAAAGAGACCTTCAAGTGTTTAACATCAAAATAATGAATTTAATTTTTTATTTTTATTTTGTTTTACTGGGAAACCTGGGAAGCATCTCTCACGGTTAATGAGGAAAATTAGAGCTTTTATAGAAGAAATTATATATCCTAGAATACCTCAAAAGAGAGAGTGTGAGAGCTAACCTTCTGCAATCAGAGGTGTTCTCCAGTGAAGTCACTTAAATGGAGAAATTACTACCAAAATTTGAGAGTTAGGCATACGATATTTAGAAGGAATGAGACATTGGCAGCTACCTAGTTACAAAAAGGGAGCAAATCAGCTCAGTAAGAGAAAGACAGAGAAACATTGTGATTTGAATTTTGTATGAGATTAAAGTAATTTGAGCATACTTTCAGTCCTTCACATCTATCATTTCCACCTTTGCCTTTTTTGTAAGAGTATTATCTATGTTGGCTCCTGTGAGAAAATTACTCTAGCTTCACTTTCCTTTAATCTGGTTGAATTAAGTGTGAATTAAATGGTAGTATAAAAATAAAACATTCACTCCTCATGCATAGTTGTGAGAATCTCTGAATTTGGGCACTGGGGCTCTAGAAAGTATGCACCATCTTCCAGCTCATCCTTCAAATTATCTAGGGAGCAATGGACTGCATTCTCTTCCCATTCTCCTTTGCAGCTGCCTGGACCAGATGTGGATCTACCCCTACAAACTCTAGATAAAAGTATCTTTTAGGGACTGATAGTGGCTGGGAAAAGTGTCTGGCATGAAATGAGACTTTAGACTACACAGGTAATTTTTTATTCCTCCCTCTTACTTTTGGGAGGCTTTTTGTTTGGTTGGGGTTTTTTAATCTGATTACTACTATGATATCCAGGGGACATCTGGGACTGCATTGTGCTTTAGAAAAGAAATATGCTGTGTTAGCATAAGACTTACCAAATAAAAGTCTTTATTTCAAATTTTTCCTGACTTGGTGTGTTTTCACCTTCTATTAGATATTATTTTGTAAAAGCACTGCAATAACTGAGCAGTCCTTTTGCCTAACAGAAATTAAAGTCACTGTGCAGGAGTGTAATTTTATTGTATGTCCTGAGAGCAAAAGTCTACCAAGAAAGCTACAGTTAATTTAGTAGAGCTCATAATATACACTCATTTCACAGCCATGGGGACTTGACTTTAAACTGTCTGAAGGTCAAGCATACAGAGACTGCTACAGAATCCTTCAAAAATGTGAGCCACATCACACATCTGCCACTCCTCGCTTAGAACAATTCAGCACAGTTAGAAGCCTCCCTCTAAAAAGAAGCTGAAGATAAAGTAAACATGGCAAATGAATTACCCTTCTCCCTCTGGAGAGGTCACGTTCGAGGTTCACTGCTGATGCAAGATGGTGAAGCTTGCACCAGTGCCCACCTGCCAGGGATTAAACAGAGAGCTACAGTCTCCAGCGCAATCAGTGCCTCGTCTTTAATGGGCTCTAAATTCACCACTGGAAGCTCTGACAAGCCCGTAAACCATTCATTAATGTGTGTTAATATGTGCCCTGTGGAGCTGTCCTAACTTAAAAACAAAAGGCAAGGCATTCACATGTGTTATTTGGAATTGGATGGAATGGGGAACCCTTAGCGCCATGGAGAGAGGAACGATTGCAAAAAGGATTTTATTGCACGTCTCCCAGCAGGATGTTTAGAAAATAAAGATCCAACACATGCTGCAGCAATAAAGCAATTCCTCCTTGGCCAGATCCAGACAGTGCTATGCAATTGTTCCCTTGACTTATTTCAAACGAATAAACATGTTTTCTTGTGCGCATCGAGCAGGTGTGCACAGGTTCAAAGCTCTGATCCTCTGTTCATCTGGTTTGGGGAGAACCAAGACATGAAGAAGGTCAACAGTCAGGAAGTGAAATGCTAAGACCCTACCCCTGTCTTCTTTCAGCCTTATGAGTCATGAAAATTGACCCAGCTCTGTCCAATGTTTGCAGGTGTCTCATTCCACAAAAATGTTGAAGACACCCAAAACCCTTTCCCCAGCATGTGTGGTCCCTATTTATTGCTGGCAGCTTAGACCACGGATCAGAGACACAGCTGAATGTTAATTAAAAGCATCAAAAGTTTGAGGACCTTGAAAGAACCAGCACAGGTGTAGAAACACAGGCAAATATTGACTAAAATGACAGCCAAACACCAGGAACCAGCTCAAATCCATCTCAGTTGTCTCTAGAGTTGAGAAATTTATACATTTATTATTATGCATTAATGTTGTTATGGTTTGATTATTGTTTAATTAAACCCAACGTTTACTTGCATCAAAAAGCAAAAAATTAGCATACACTTTTAAGTAACTAGTTTTAATTAAATTATAAACAATTTGTGTAAACATAAACACTCTTGCTCTTTGTCCATATAATGGGGACAGCTTTCCTTACATTATTTTAAAAAGCCTGCTGAACTTCTTAAAATTAGTTTACTACAGATTATGAAAGAGGAAGTTCAACAGGGACTTCTACTGAGCAATAATGAATTTTACAACATTTGGATCATTTATATCATCTTTTGCCAGTTCTGAATACCATCTTCCAAAACAGAACGTCACTTGTCATGGCATTTTCCCTACACTTTAATAAAATTAGTCAGCAAACAATATTGAGAGAAATAGATTAAGAGATCCTTGGAAACATTATGAAATTCTTTTTATGGAAAACAAAAGGAAAGGAATGGTGCCAACTGAAAATGTCATTGTTCTTTTAGCTTATCTTATAACCAAACTTTAATTTATTCCAGGCTTTAGTCTCCTACTTTGTAGAGATTAAACTTAGCCACTGTCTACAATATTTCATGAAAAGAACACTTCTGAAAACCTAAAAATCTTGTTGATAGTGATCCATAGTGTTTAGTCTCTGTTTAGCTCAGAGGCCACAATAGTTTCATACCTATTTTCTCTGTGACTGGTCTGGTTCCAACAATTTTTCAGGACCAAAAATATCATCAAAATGACGGAAAATGTTGATTGTGATTCTGAAGATGTAAACTAGGAATTATTGCACAAACCACTTCCAGGAGATGATTCAGGAAATAATCGAATGGAATCTTATTCTGCCTCTATCTCAACACTGACTATAAAGGGAAAGTAGAACATCTAATAGCCTACACTAAATTTTCATATATTCTCCTGGCTTCATGCAGAATGCCTTTTGGAGGAGACACTTTGGAGGTGCTTCTGCAATGACAGAGAGGAATCTGCTTTATGTTCACTGTTTTCACCTGAGTGCTTTGTACTTACAAGTAATAAATACATCGTTTGCTTTTTCCACCCAAAGCAAACAGCGTTTCGCATTGTAGCCCCCAATTAAACCTTAACAAGTCAATTCTTGCTTTGCTTCCTCTCATTTTGATGCCTCTGTATCAAATTAAGTGGAAGGAGTAGCTGTGATGTAGACATCTTTCCAGCACCTACTGTGGTGAAGACAGATGCAGAGACCATTCATATTCCTTGCAATCTTGTGTTTTTTGATTGGCTGTCTGTACTCTGGAGGACCAGCAGACACACTGGCTTGCTCTGCAGTACTTCTGATCTGTCAGGATAATATAAAAGATTTCTTTGTCTTTATGTCTTCATTTTTTTACTTAACCTTCTTTTATGCCTTATCTTTCAAACCTTAAATTCCTTTATGCTAGTGCTATTTGTCCTGTCTTTCTAGGATTTAAGCTGGGATTTGTAACATCTCATTCTTGCGCTCATAATTTATCTCTTTTATCCCTTTATGTTTCCTTTCAATGAACTCTAATATATATATTTTTTTAGAACTATAAGGATCCCATATTCTCTGAGCAAATTCCATGATGATTCTTTGCATTTTAATTTCCTGAATTTCCTCTTAAATTGCTATTTACAAATATCCTCTTTTTGAATGTGGTACCATAAACCTGATTCATCATTTCATGCCACTACAGCACAAATCAAATGTTCATTATTTTCAACAAGCCAAACCATCTTACAGTATATATTGGACAAAAGTCTGTGTCATGTGCCAAATTTAAGTCCAGGTTAGTTTTCTCCTTGCATTAAGAGTCCAATAATCAATAAAAACCACAGTCCATCATTCTATTCATGTTCTGTTCTTACTTTGTAATTAATCAAAACATATCTCATACCAATGAGGGATAAATTTGGAATACAAAGAAGACTCAACTTCAGAAAAATTATTACATGTGAAAATTAAGTGTAAGAATCTAAGCTTTTTTCCTCTTGCTACCAAAAAGTAAAACAAGTGAGATAATGTCTAGGACAGGTCTGGTCCAAGTTATTTAAGGCTTTGATGACCAAGTCAATGCCCCAAGTAAAATCTTTGCAGGAGCACTCAGGTGATGTGTTACAGATGGATACTGTAAATGCTCTATTGTTTCTGTAGTCCTGACTCACTGAAACAAATGACTGCAACTGAAAGCAACCTGCAGCTTCATTTTTCAAAATATAGAGCAGTTTATGGATCTATTTTAAGGGTAAGGTGACAACTTCAATAATAAATCAAGCATTGACATATTTGAAGAATCCACACAGTGATCTAAAGTACCTTTCCTTCATTCTTAAAAGTACCATACATTCCTGAGCCCCCTTTTGCAGCTGTAGCCTCTGTATCACCACTGCTGGGGGACGGTGCAGGGTCTCTTTGCCAGTGCACAATTGGATGCACAGTGACAGAACATATAAATAAATATATAAATGCCATTTCTGGCATGGAATTACTCTCCAGTCTCTATTTACATCTGCTTAAAAAGTGTACAAAAACCCTGCCAACCTAACTGAGTAACTATTTTGCTTTGTCTGCAATGCATAGATGTGTCTAATGACAGATTCATAATTATTCATAATTATTAAGGTTTACTGGAAATTTTTTTGTTTTAATTTACAAGGTATGGCTTTAGTTAAAACTAATCTATTTAATTCTGTCCAAGTATTTCTCACCAAAAATACTCTGTAATGCCAATACTTCTCAGAATAAACTGTCTCATTATAAGGCTGTCCTTCAGTGGTCTGGAAGGATATATTTGGTGCTATAAATATTTATATATAAACGTGATTTATTTCCTTGACATTCTTTGAAGTTGTTTGCCTTCTCTGAGTATCAATGCATCAAGGGAAGAAAGTGGCTGAATGTCATTTTAGAAAGCAAACTGTTAAAGGATGGCCCTTATTAATACTAACCATAGAATTATTTTAATCTCCTCCAAGCATGTGCCATAAAAAGTCAATCAAATAAAAAGACTGAGCCAGCTCTTAGACATGAAAAGAATTGTATTTTCTTTTGAGGCATAGTTTGCAGAAAGGCAACATTTACAATGGAAGATGGCACAATAATAGAGACTGTTATAAAAATACAAACAAACAATAATGATAATAATGATAAAAGAATGTCTTTCTCCTCACAACGGAAATATATGCTGAACTGCATTACTTATCTATCAGCAAGAAATACTTCTTTCCTGGAGGAATGAGCAGATTCAAGAATTCTGTGTAAAGGAATGGGATATTTCACTGAAATCTGAATAATTATTTTTGTGAGGCACATCAATTACTTGAAATTATTCAATTTGTTTGTGCTGCAGTCTGAACTCTGTCATTAATCCAGCAGGTGAACAGAGAAGGAAAATTCCTTTGGTGTCCCACATTTACTTTCCGTCTCTGTTCTAGTGAGTTCACCTTAACCATTTAGAGGAAAGTCGGTCTCACAGCCCAGGTAATTTTCCAATATTCCTACTTCTGATGCCAATTAGTGCTAATTGTGAAAGGTATTTTTAATTTTGTAGACATCTGTCCATTAAGAAAGAGAATAAGACCACCAAAACACTGTACTGCTCAGTGTACACATGGGAACAATTTTCAGTCACTAATGGCTGAACTGGA
Organism: Acanthiza pusilla; assembly: GCA_036630365.1. Lineage (NCBI taxonomy): Eukaryota > Metazoa > Chordata > Aves > Passeriformes > Acanthizidae > Acanthiza > Acanthiza pusilla. Next base: position 44,917,309 of record JAXCHO010000079.1, read on the forward strand.
GTGCTGGCTGAAGGTGAAAAGCTATATTTTCATGCTACTACTTGAAATTGTTTATTTCTTTGTCTGTATGGATATTTAGGAACAGTTCATCAAACTGTATAAATTTGAAAATTTCAAAGTGAAAATGTGTTAAACTATTTCACTTGAGCATCTGAATAGTATATTTGAGTATCTCTTTTGCATAAACCCTATTTTAAAGAAGAGGAACCAAAATATGGGGCAAATAAATAATTTTCTTGAAGACTGTGGAAGAACCATTGATACTGTTTTTAAATCAAATACCAGTCTCCAAAGCATCTGTCCTTGCTTGTAGGATTATCTTCCTTGTTTAGAGAAACTAACTAGAACTGGTTAAAAATGCATGAGGGTATTTTTCAACCAAGATAAGAATACCATCCAAGAATGTGCCACTGTCAATGACAAAGGTTTCATAGAGAAAGTGAATATGCTTAACTCATTGTATATTGCTAAACACTGGTATCACAAAAAATGTATCTAAAATTTGCAGATATAAAAAGATAAAAGTTTGAACAATGTAAGAAAAATGTCACAGTTAAAATGAAATGTTTCTGTGATTTCAGTCAAATTGTTTTATTTCATGGTAGTTTAAGAATTTTTGTTCCAATTCTTAATCTGTTTTTTCAGAACTGAAAATCTAGGCTGAAATCCTAGCAGCTTGCCTAGTAAGGTAAAGAGACTTTTGTCAATGAAAACACATTAAAGTAACCATTATGAAAAGAAAAAAGGCCACATGTGACTCAACGTGTATAACTCAATATCTGTTTTTACTGAAATTATTGGAAATGAAGTGTATGAACAAGTTGAAAAACTAGATGGATCCTCAGTGAGTTATTTCAGTCATCACCATATTCTCCTCACTGATTTTCTCCACTGTGCATCACCACTCCTGATGAATTTGGAGTGGTAGAAAGAAGCCAAAAGGAGTTGAGCTGCAAAGCAGGAAAGCCACACTGTGCCATCACTAGCATTTTCATGTGAGTTAAAGTCTAAATATTCTTTCCTCCTCCCACCCCAATATTTTCCCTTTGGGACTATCATTTCTCAGCTTGAGATAAGACTGTGAAGAGTGGAATCAGGGCAGGAAGGAGAATAAATGAAGTGGTGCCCAATCCAATATGTTGAGCAACAGTTGGTATGACTAGGTGGACCTATCCCCAAAATCCTACCTAGACATGGCGTCCTGCTTGTCCTTCCCACAAATTCTGCTGTGATCTGAATCATAGAATCATAGAATAGCCTGATTTAGAAGTGATTCACAAGAACTGTGGTGCCCAACCCCAAAACTGAATGCAGATATGTCTTGGAGAAGTAGCAGCAGGATTAAAAAAAAATAATAAATTAAAAAATCAACAAATTAATTTTGAGAATATCTGTTGACAAGATGTAAAATTTCAAAATTATTTTTACCACTAAGGAGTTTTAATGTTGTTGAGGTAACAATGTCTAAGACAAGGGGAAACCCTAATAAAATCTGTTAACTGGGAGACTGAATGAGGGGTCTAAACTAGGTGAGATGGGTTGAGTCCTGGAGATACTTCTTTCCAGACAAAGAATCTAATTAAGTATCTTAGACAACATTTTGCCTGCGAAGACCTAATGTGATAAATCCTGCATTAGGTGATATGTTCAAGAGTACCTAGGAAGTTTTTAATAGGACTGGGAATATTATCCAGATTTTGAGTCAAAATCCAAATTATAAAATTGGCCTGACCTCTGCCTGCTGCTCTCCTTCCATCAGTATCCACAGCTGATGTACATTCCCACAAGATTCAGCGAGCAATAGATTCCTAAAGAACAGTGAAGCCAATAACTGCAATAGCTGGATTCTGCTAAATTAGCAATAATGTTTGATTGAAGAATTTAGATAAAAAATCTTCCTAAATATTGAGGATCAACCATGCCCAGTTGGGAGATAGGACCTGATTGCCATTTAAAACTTATTATACACCTTTATATTAAGGCCCTATAAGAAGAGAACATTCTGTCTTTAATACAGCAGCAGATTAGATTACCTCAACAGGATTACAGGTATATTATGAGATTTATGTGTTACTCATTGCTGGATTATGTTTCAGAGAGCTTGAAGCATAAAAACAAGAAAGACAATTTCTTGAAGGCCAGCATTTAATTATAGACTTATCCAATAATCCATTATTGAACTGGCTTGTCAGATAGGCTCTCTCCAAAGGATTATACCTAACTGTGCAATTTTTCATTGGATTTAGTTTTAAAGGCTGACCAAAGGTTTTGGAAATGAAAGCAGGAGACTGTCAACAATATGCTCAGATGTTACCATCAAAGTCTTTAGCAGGACATAAATCTCAGTCAGTTGGTTCGCTGATTATTCTATGTGATATTCTTTATTTGCTGAGGGTTCCAACAAGAGATTCCAGCATTTTAACAGAATCTCTTCAAAAGAAATTTAACAACCCTGTCTAAATCTCTCCAGAAAAGCCAGAAATATTTATCACTTTTAGGTAGCTCAATATCTATAACTCATGTCCTGTTGAAAATAGAGCAAAACAATACAGAAGCTTGGTTATTCTTATAACCTACCAGACATGAAAAGACAGCAGACCTAAAAAAGTTGACCATAGTATTGCATAGGTCAAATTTACTGTTAATAAATAAGAAACAATGAAAATAATAAACACATAGTACATAGTGTCAAATACCTGAGAGTGGGCAGAGAATTAGTGAGCAATATACCATGAACTTAACCGCTTCATCTTCTTTATTCAAACAATTTCCCGGTTTAGCTCTAAGGTAAATTACAGAAGTCCAGTTGTTGGGTAGTGGACAATTAAGCAAAAATGTGCCGCTATATAAATCAAACCAAATCTGTTTGAAGATTTGAAAAACTGCAATCTAAATACAATATCTCTGAGAACACTGAAAACTCACTTTCCTTTGACAGATTTCCAGAGCAACAACCCTGTGCTTTCCAGAAAATAAAAAATTACATGTTTTTCTTCTCTATAAGAGAAAGTAAGAGGGCTGTAGGAATATCTGGAATATTCTGTCTTCTTTCACCGCTGGGAGAAAAATGCAGATCAATGCATCATCACTAAATAGTCATCCTAACCCAGTCTGAAGAATGGGCCAGTAGAAACGTGGTTTGAATGTGTTTCTCAGAGGGAACACCTCTCAGAGACACCCTGGGTCAGGTATTTACTCACACAGCAACCTTAAAGCCAAGGCTCCCAAATGTGAATATGCCACCTTCAATGTGTTTGAATGACTAAACTGCAAATTTTATCAAAACCCGATGGTGCTTCCTACCATGACCGATAAAATTACAGTTTGCCAAAGGGATGACACAGAGCAAAGAAAAGCTCAAACCATGTGGCTCTTCTGTAAGAAACTCTGCTTTTACCCTTAAGATAAGTTTGCCATTGGCACAACAGGATGAGTACATGTGAATAGGTTGATAGCATCAGCAGAATAATATGAAAACACTTCAGTCCTTCTGGGATCTTGAGTAATAAAAGCAAGAGTTTCATGCCCTGAACCTTTTCATCATTGGGGAATGGTCTCTTTGCACTTGTACATTGTATGCACTCATTTATTCAGCCAAAGTTTGTTTGTGTTTTCCTCTATTCCTGAGAGGTCACATCTGTAAGAAAATATGAGATTACAGTTCTCGGTTACACTAGGGAATTTCATTTGGTTTATCTTGCTGGGACAAAAATAAAGCCTCCTCTTGAGCACAGTAAAGATCTGTTATAATATTCAATGATAAAACATTCTTCCATGTGTTGTTACTCATTTTTCCCTTTGGAAAGTTACATTCTACTCTCTAAAATCACTCTACAACATTCACAAGTGAAAGGATTACTCAGGCCCTAAACTTTTGCTCTCTACTATTGCAGAATTCCATTCTGAATATCGCTTGCTGTTTATAGAAACACTGGTGATAAAAACTTCACTAAGAAGTTCTAAATTATTAGATCCTGAGATGTAACGTAAGGGCACACACATTTTCAGTAGGGCTTGTATTGAGTTCCAAAGACCTTAAACAAATTTGCAGTAATAATTTGAAGTTTCATTCAAACCTGAAAAAGTCTCAAGTCCTGATTTGGATAAATGTTGCCAAGTGTGTTAAAAGTGCTCTGACAGCAGCTTATTTTGAAGTGTATGTATTTAAAAAAATAGATTTTGGGTTAATAGCTTTCAAAATATTTCCTAGAGCACAAACCCAATAACACACTTACTTTGATCCAGACTTAAATAAAAAGTTAATTGCATTCAAAGGCACCATTAAACACTGCCTCTTTGCAATGGCTAACTACTGAGATGCCATTTTTTTGCTGGTTTCAGCAAAAGCAAAGACTTGGAGTGGTCTCTACTCTTTTTCCTGTATCTTTGTTTTGCTGAAGGCAGCACTGTCAGCTATGGATATGATATGGTTACATGTGACAGGCTGAATGTCAGTGTCAAAGCATGGAGCCTGACCTGGACTTGCTGAGGGAGGCTCATTACAAGCGCACTTGGACAGCCTTTCAATCTCCGGTGTTGCTCAGCTCCATTCGTAGTTCAAACCAGAATAAGCAAATATCTCTCTACCGACCTCCCTTGAGTCGCTCTTCAGGGCTGAAGTGTTAAACTGTGCAGCTCTGTTTTGAGTTTGTTCAGTATTTGTTTAACCTATAATGCCAGAAACACTATAAATCCCTCGTTCAATTTCGCATGTCCCTTTTCATTTACTAAACCTTCTAAAGGTCAGCGCAGGCATACTCCTCCCTGGAAGGTTTGCCCTTTCTTACACTGCACATCCAGGGTGGGAGATGGGAACAGCAAAAGTCATCAGGAAATACAGATTGGAAGAATAGCCAAGACTAACACACCTGCTAAAATATGTGTTCCGGTTATTTTGTCAGTAACACACCCACTGAAAATGCCAAAAACACGTTTGACATCATCCTTTCGATCTAGGTGTTACAATAGCACTGCATCACAGGAAATGATAGTTAAGACTATTAAACTGGCAGGAAATTAGTTAAGCATGATATCTGAAAGATTATTATCTGCAATAATCTGGTTTCAGTAGGTGGATGAAGAAGTTGGGCTATGAGTTTTCTGGGAAACTATATTTACTTTGTGAGTAACAAAGCTCACTGTGGGAACCTCCGTTTGGGAAGGATGGTTCTAAACCGTCTGAATACATATCAGACACCAAATATGAGCTCTTCATGGGAACAGGAATCTCACAGGGAGCTTCTGTGGTGATATTTGCACCTCAGTAGAATATATATTGGGTGTAAAGTTTAAATAATACCTGTGGTTCAAAATCCCTAAAGCAAAACTGGGCAATCTTTGCCACAGGGTCGTCTGTAAGCTTCAGGTCCTAGGACCCTTGTAAAAACGACCAAAAAACCTCACTCATTTTTTTTGATACTTATTAGCTACAATGTTTATCTCTACTAGAGTAAAATATAATAGCAATACCTACTGTAAGTGAAAAATTAACTAGTTTTTAGACTTAAAACCCTTTTTTAAAACTATTTATTGGATCAGGAAAAAATTATGGAGAATAAATATTCAGATAAAAAATCTTCCCAGAACAAAATAAAAATCTTCCCAGAACAAAATAAACCAACATTATTTATCAATGGGAATTATAGAATCTTTTGAAAGTATGTTTTACATTAGAGTAACTAAGTGGAGAATCTGTCCCTTGGATTCTGATATAAACAGTGCTTTAAATGTACTCTGCTAGGAAATTAGAAATCAACAGAAGGATTTGCCTAGAAGCTGTTTGTTCCTAGAACAGCTTTTAGAGACAGACAGAAGCCTCATACATGGCAATGAAAAAATAGTAAAGTAACATTTTGTTTCGTTAAAAATTACCTTATCATAGTATTTAGAGATTTGTTCCAGATTATTTTGCAATAAATCTAGGAATTCCATTTCGGAAACAAAAATAATCTTCAGATGAGATGAAGTATGTATGCTCATGTCCAAAACTAGATTTCTGGAACTCTTCTTTAGGACTATCTCTTTTTTCACAGATGTTAATACAAAAGTGCTTACTGTGCTAGATATTACTGGTTTTGCTTCAAAATAATTGTCTGCTTAGACATTTTGCTCTGTATACCTTTCTGATGATACACTTTTCATAAACCTGAATCTTCTTTGTCAAAGAAAAGATTTCTCTCACCAGAATCAACTCGCATGAAAGAGGAATAATAAAAAAAAGATCACAGAAATCCTTTGCTTGGTGTAGCTACTGTAGGAGAATAAATAATAGAATAAAATATTTCAATCCCAAAATTTTTCATAGGCTGCTTTAGACCACTCACAGAACTTCATGGTAACTCACTTATCTCTGCCATTTCATATCTGCTTTTTAAATGGAATGGGAGGAAGCCAACTCTATCATGGGTTGCATCACAAGAAGCATGAGAAGAGGTCAAGGGAGGTGCCTCTGGCCCTCTACTCTGCTCTGGTGAGACCCACCTGGAATGTTGTGTCCTGTTCTGGATTCCTCGGCACAGGAAGGATGTTAAACTGTTGGAGTGAGTCCAGAGGAGGCCAGCAAGTTGATCAGAGGGCTGGAGCACCTCCTGTGCTCCTCCTTGAGGAAAGGCTGAGAGAGTTTGTATTGTTTAGCCTGGAGAAGAGAAGGTTCCAGCGACACCTTCTTTCAAGAAAGGTAGGGACAGACATTTTAGCAGGGCTTGTTGTGATAGAGCAAGGAGTGATGGTTTTAAAATAAAGAAGGGTCAATTCAGATAAGGTGAAGCACTGGAACAGGTTGTCCAGAGAGGAGTAGATGCCCCATCTCCTGGAACAATCAAGGTCAGGCTGGACTGGGATCTGAGCAACCTGGTCTAGTGGGAGGTGGCCCTGCTCATTGCAGGGCGGTCGGATTAGATGAATGCTGAAGTTCCCTTACAACCCAGAGTGCTCTATGGTTCCATGAAGAATGGAAAACCTGAATTAGGTTTCATAAACTAAAAACTGGAAAAAGTCACTTTTCTGGATGATTTTAGAGTCCCTTTCACCATTTATCTGCTAAGTTTTCATAAAAAGTCAAGTTATCCTTAGTTCTTCTGTGATATTAGACAGGTATCTTTTCACTTCTCAGTCGAAATTTCTCATATGTAAAATGATGGTTAATAGATTTGCCTCTTATATCTATTTATATTTAGTTTCTGGGGAAGAGAATCCACATTTTTGTAAGCATGAAGAGTGAAAGGACTCCAACTCGAAAATGTTCCCATAAGAGAAATAAAAAGTAGCAGCCTCTAAATGAATGATATTTTAAGATAAATTACTTTATAATGAACTAAATATTAAATTATGTGGGTATTCAGCATCCACTTTTGCCTAATATGGATTATCAAAATACACAGAATGCAAAAGAAAATTAAAATACAGGTCATATTAAGAACTGAATGTAAAAAACCAACCTGTGCTTCTTCAGTATTAAGGCAAATATATTAAAAAAAACCCCAGTACTGCAATGTAGTAGATGTATACAAAAACATCATGCAGTTATACAACAAAACAACATAGACCTTTAGAGGAAAAATACATTTTATTCCGCAAACTAGTTCACAGACTTGTTTTTCCTGATGTTTTATGCAACTGAAGCCTATTTATACTCCTTTAGTACCATGTGTAGTTTTGGAACAGTGCAGGGCAATTGTGAGACAGCTTTGACATCTGCTTGAGTCTAAAAGGTTTCCTGCTCGTTCATCCCTGTTAAATAAAGAATGATTCTTGGGCTTCTCAAGAGGAGCTAGTCCCTCAGCAAATTTCTTCTCGACCAACTTGTTTAAACATGCATCCTGAAAATCTGGCAAGAGTACATCACCTATTAAAATGCCTGCACGAGTGATCAGCAAAGGAAGAGATTTAGGTATGCATGTAAATAGCTGTTACTCTGCATAGATTGCCCCAGACTTTGTTTTAGAATTTCCTTTGCTATGATCAGAATTTGAATTTACTTCCAGAAACTGGGGATGCCCTGCTGTTTTTCTATTCCAAATGAATTTTGACTCTCAGGAATCTGTTCAATGTATCTCTACCCAGACACAGCCTCATGTCCCAGGGCATAAGGGAACAAGGGTTAGAGAGGTAGGGGACTGGGAGGGTTAAATTTGAATGATTCCAAAGTCATCTGATATAAAACTGTGTAATAAAAGTTACGGGAAGAAAAAAAAGTTGGCACTGGTTTTAAAAAATGACTAAAGCATAGAACTAATCTTGGAATCATTCTAACAATTTCTATTTTGTCTGACTCTGGAAAGTCCCAAAGTCAAAATAAACCTGAAGCAAATCTAAGCAGACCCCCAAAATCTGGTTCACCTCTGTAGGAATCAGGCACTTCCTTACTGCTGCTTTTTTATCAATATTGTGTCCAATGGCCTTGCTATGTGAGGCAAAATACTTTGGTGCAGCAATTGTAATTATAATTTTGGTCTAGGAAAGAGAGTCAGAAGCTGAAGGATGAGACGATTTCTGTCCCCCGGAGAAAAAGAACAGAGCAGATTAAAGGAAACCTGGATACTGTGACTATATTGACAAAAAAACCCTGCTCTGAAGGAGTAACTGTAATATGGAAAACCTAAGAAGACTGCTAGAGTGCAAACGAGCCCTCAGTGCTGCTTAAACTGAAGCTGGAGTTACTGCTTACTCTGGAAATATCCCTGGAACAGAAAGGGATGGTAAGGGCACAAAGCCACCGTAGTCTTTGCACTTCCAGACCTGGAACCTCTGTTTGGTTTCTCATTACAGCTTAAAATCTCACCCAGGCGTTTTGGAGTGAGGGAATGTAGGGAGAGGAGAAACAAGGAATTCATACATCCAATTGGACAAGCAGAGACTGATGAGGTGGCTGAATCTAAAGGCTAAAGAGTATTTGATAATGCAGATTTAAAGTTGACAAACTTTGCAAGGCCTCTAGTCAACTCTTTAACCCTCCAAATAAATAAATAAATAAAACTTCTAAAAATTGCCCTAAATAAGATTTCAGGCCAAAAATAACACATAAATTCTGTGTAGTGGGTTTGACTTTAATGCTCTCAATTAAAGTAGTCATAAAAATATATTTACATATGTTCAGTAATTAATGCCATAAAGTATTCACACACAGACAATGCTGGGACTGTAATTATGTCTCTCCCAGCCTGTCTGTGTAACTATTTTTACCATATGACCTTTTCTTGTACATTTTTTTCTCAACAATCTAAAGTTTTGCTTTTAAGTGTTCCAATTACAACTTATTAGGCCAGGATTTTCCAATAGTTGAAATAATTATCCAGTACTCAGTTCTAATACTTTTAATTATTTTTGTTGAGAGTGCTGTACACACAAATCAAATTTTATGAGCGGTTGCGTTCTGTGTCTATTCTGGTTAATAAAGATGAGTGAAGTAGACCCCATTTCAGCTTAATTCCCTATTTTTTACCCCATGTTGCCCATAACATTCGGTGGTTTACTTAAAAATATCCTTTTTAGTAAACAGAACTCTCTCAGAAGACTAGATTAGAGAGGGTTACATATAGGAAGAAGCACACAAAAATCGAACACAAAACTTCCAATGTGAAAAGCAGATTTAAAGTTTTTTGATATTTGACATGTATGTTTTTTACAGCCCATACAGCCCACTTAACATATTTGATGAAAATGAACACACTACTAAGAAATGTAATGTAATTATTACATTTCTACCACCTTGTATTGCTATACATTAATTATTTACTGTAAAATATCTTATTGGAATGCAGCATTCATCACTTCTGAGCTGTGGTCTTATAGATGGTCTTTAGGGACATATTTTCTACTAGTGTCTAATCCCATTCCTCATCACTGGAAGGAGCTGCTCCTACGTAGGTTTTTGTCAGCTGGAACAGACATGTGATATTAAACCTCTTTTCTTTGACTAAAACGTTTTATTACAATTCTGACTGGATTTAGCTGAGATGGAAAGTAATCAAGCTACTGTAGTTAATTCAAAACTGTGCCTAGCATGGAAGTATTAATATCCACTGTAGCACTGCAGAAACTCTTTTGCTTTATCCTTTAATTCATCCAATTCTTTTTTGGCTTGCACTGACGAGAGTTTTCCTGGCTCTTTATGGATCATTTAAGAGGAAATGTTGAATTCTACTGGAGTCTGGAGCCAGAGTATTTTGGCTCTCTGCTCTTGAGCTGTAGGAAGGGAGATTCATTGCCACAGCCTTCGCATGAGCCCATCTCCTTGGCGTCCAACACCTTCCGTGTGTTCCCGCAGGCTGTGCTGCCACCCGCACTTCCCCGAGCCTGGCGGGTGCCCCTCTATTGTGGCAACACCGCTGAGATTAATTGATTTGAAAATACAGTCTGTCTACAAAAAGCAGGAGACCACTATTCCTAACACATACTCTGAACTGCCAACTCATTTTGCATTTCAAGCTCAGTAGGAGCGTTCTGTGCTTTATGGCAGCAGCGGAATTAAACATTAAGAGTTTACTGCATTGCATCCATGACTGATACTGCAGTGCTGCTGTAGAAATACATTATGGACATAGTAATAATATACATTTCAAACGAATTTCACTAAAATGCTGTGATAAAGAGTGTTTAGATCAATTTTGAAGAGATAATGATTAATAAACTTCATTGGACATATGACTCTATTGTCCACCAGGTGTTTTTCAACACTTCCCATAATAATCTTTTTCACTATTTTACTGGGCACTCAGTGAGACTGATAGGGCTCCTGATTCTTGCGCTTCTTGAAGACTGGGACAATATATGCCAGTTTCCATTCAACATAATTCTCAATATTCCTTCCTACCTATTTTTCTTTTGTCATCTTTCCATGTACATTTGACTGTCCCTGAGGCCTTAAACATCTGGCAAGATTTATAAAAGCTTTAATGAGTCAGAAATAAGTCAGAAGACATTTGCAACTTGTAAAAGCATCCACTAGATTCAAATTGATGGCATCTTTGTAGTCAATATGCTAACTGGTTTAGGCTGACTATTCATTAAGAGAGAATTCCCCTCTGTGGATTTTGTTATCCCAGCAATAACAGGAATGTGCCATTGAGTGTCTAATATTAATTGTCTATCTCTATATATTACATAGATAAATGCAACCAGTTTTTAAGCTGTTGTGTTGTACAGATAGAGAGTAGACTAAACCTTCAGCTGATCTAAAATGGTATATCTCTCCTGATTTCTAAAAGGTTCTTCCTTGAAGACTGTGGTGAAAATTCACAGAAACTTCACTGATTTAAGTGGACTTCATCTGAATTCATGCCAGCTCAACAGATGAGAATATGTTACGGATTTTCTGTCTTTCTCTGGAAACTAAAGTTAAAAATTAATAAATTACAAATATTTGGAGACTATTTATAATCTCTGCAAAATAAGAGGCAATTTTTTTTTTTCATTTTACAATCATGGATGATTATAAAGTTCATGAGAAAATAAATACATAACCAGAGACCTCAAATCAGAATGTCTGCAGCCTTTGCAGTAGGGAGGAGAATGAGGACTGTCCAGGTGCTCTGAAGCCTGGGATTTCTTCATGTTTCAGTGCCTAAAACAGTCTTAAACTTTTGGACACTTAAACTTTTGGATGTGGCTTCCCAGTTTTTGACATGATAGTAATATAATCCCTTTTTATGGTATATATATCATTAAAACATTGAGTACATGGAGTGACAACGAGAAGAATCAAAAGGTTTAGGATATTTCAACTGACCATATATCTCTCTTCCAGGTGAACTAGGTTCAAAGTAGTAGTGGTGACATATTTTCTGTATTGAACTAGAAAGAATTAGAAAAAATATAAGATTGCAGAGTGGTTTTATATGTATAATTATCACATTTTTTTCGTGTGTAATTACAGTTAGAGATACTCTTCACTGATGAAATCATCACAATGAATGTAATTTCTACATTACTAACATTACTACATTTGTCTATCAGTTTCCTTGTCACTATTATTATGAAAAGTAGATTTTTATAGGTTATATCTTTGTAGTGATATTTGAAATTAAGTCATAATATCAAGATGTACAAGGTAATAGAGAAGAATAAGATCTGCAGAACTCTTTACAGGAACTGTGTTAAGTCCACACGAAAACCATCAGTTATTTATGCCAGAAGGGAAGGAATACTCAAAGATGACTAAATGTAATCTAATGTAGCTTTGTTCACATGTAAAATAATAACCTTAATTTTCCTCATGAGAATAGTTTTGCTAGGTGTTGAAAGCTGAAGTCAGGTAGTGAAAACTCTACACAAGAAGGGAAAGACAATAGTATCCATAGTCCTGATTTCAGCAGGTGGGTAGTTTTTGGCTACATCTGTCTCTTAATCAATAACTGAAATCAGTAACTGAAACCACTATTTATCTGAATAATAATAATCCTTCAGTAGCCCTATTTGTTTATGTGTTTAGGTTTTAACATATTCTTAGGTTAAGAACTCTGTGGAGACTGTCCATTTTTAAAGAATAAATCACTGTGGTGAGTGTCTGTGGAACAGGGAAGGTCATGGTGAATTAGGTGTGCATTCCTACAGCTCAGAGCTGTGTGGGGATGTAGTCTCTCTCCAAGCAAGGAGACTTTTTGATTTTTTCAGGGAATCACAGAACCATTTATGTTAGAAAATCCTCTAGAGATCATCTAGTCTAACCCTCCTGTGTATTTCTTAGTGTTTTTATGGAGACACAAATTCTGCATTTAAAAATCTGCTCTAACAGCACTCATTTCTCAGTTACTGGGAGGTGAGAGGCAGAATGAAACTTAAGTTACTTATACAGTTTTTCCCTCCAGTTTCATTCTGAAGTCTGAAGATGTGCTGGTTTAAAGGGAGTAGGGAAAAGTAATGTTCATACATTTTTACTGTACATAGAAGCAATTCTCTTTAGCGCTCCTCCTTAGAGCACAATTTGCTTATTTCTAAAGCAGGTTTTTAAACATTGTTTTTAAAATTTACATGTAGTTTTTTTCTCTCTAACAATAAAATATTTTATAGGTTTAGTAAGCCCATGAACTGTATTTATCATACAAAATATGCACCCTACATGTTAAATTAAGACACAACACTGCACCCAAATTTTACAAACCCTGGCCAGCTGATGCACATCCTGTCGCGTGCAGTTGCTTATTCATTTAGAGGAAACTGGAGCCCGTGAGCTTTGATTCATAATTCCCATTTTGATACTTACAAAATTCTCTTTCCAGTCATACAGTGCACGTTTTTCTGATTTAAAAAGATTATTTCAGAGGTAGATCACTGTTTTCACGTCCCCTTTGCATGAGTTAAAAAGTTCAGCTGGGACAGAAATACTCAAAATCTTTAAGCATCTGAAGCAAGATGTTGAGAACTCTTAAATTACTGCACTATCAAGATAGATGAAATGGTAAACAACACTTGAGCAATCAAAACTCTGATTTCATGCTTCCTTTTAGAGAAATAAAGGTCCCCAGAAAGTATTTCTGCATTCCTCTTCACTCTGTTTTCCCTTGCAATTCAAAAGCAAATATGACTTTTTTGATATAACAAACTTAGGTGGAGGTGAACCAAAAGATCCACTCATAGCAATCATGGAACACACAACCATGAATTATGCAGTGAACTTAATCTGATCCCGTGCAAGGAGGGGACCTAAAACCCTGCAATGTCAATGTCACATTGCCTCTCCTGCTCCACTATAGTAGAACTGACATAAAACATCTTGGAACAAACTCCTATTAGACATTAACAATTTGCCATGCAGGTTAGATTCTTGTCAGATAAATGCAGAGTTAAAACATCCCATTCACTTGGTACCTTGTTTCCCAGAGAAGGAAGTTAGGAAAAAGCCACAGAAATCCAATCTGTGAAACATTAAGGGAGTCTGAAGAAATTCCTCTTTCCCCCAAGTGTGTTCTCCTGTTTTATATGTCTGAAAAGGGGATGCATACAATTGTGGTGAAAGGGTTGAAGATATCTCAGTGAACTGGACTGGGGAGCAAGGATACACAGCACACTCGTGTGTAGACCTATAGGTATATACATACACACACATGCATTTTAAACCTAATGTTTCATATATTTTAATGTTACAAAGACATTTCTATTACTCTTATGAAATAGAATTGAGATGCAATCATTAATAGCTCTACCCTTTACACATCCCCACAGAAATACTTTCCTTCACATTTTTACCATAATAAAGCTCCCCTTTCTGCCTTCGTTAGGAGGATTTTATTAATTAGCTCCCCTCGTCCCTCATTTCACACTTGCCCTAAAAATCTACTTTGCCTTTTCTCTGAAGAATCAGGTGGCAAAGTATCAACACATGGGGTTAGCATGTCCATAATGTGATAGCAGTTCTTGGTCATGGAATGGGAAGTGATAATATTGGTTTATTCTTGCTCTGAATACTCAATAGACGACTGTTTACAATTGGGTATACAAGAAAGGAGAGGATGGGACAAAATACATGTCCTTCCAAAAGGAGTAAGGATGAAGACAGTGATTGATTAACACATTAATTATGTGTTAATTTGTGAGTAATCTAAAGTTTTATGATGTAGCCTTATGAAAGAGAAGCATATGGATTTATATCAGGTTTCTAGGACTGATATACAGCATCCTGGACCCTTATTTTATATTGAAGTTTCTTATTTCTCTTTATTTTCACTCTGAAAAACCAAGTCTTCTGATGCTTCAAATTATGTTACAAACCAGCCACCACCAAGACGGAACTTTTTCTTTAAGAATTACCAAAGTGAGTCTTTCTCTAGTACAAACCTACTAAAAAAACCTTCATATAATCCAAAGAGCAATCTGAAATGTATGATGAAATTCATCTCCTTCAAATCAGACTGTCTTCTCATATTCTCTTATCCACATTTTGCCCTTTCTTCCTTCTACTCTTTTTTTTTCTCCACTTTATCATCTCTTAAATATACTCTGCTTTCTTGCTGCTGGCAGAAGTTAGCATATCATTCTGCCATTTCCCAGATGTTGATGTTATTTGCCATACAGATCACTTCAGAAGTTTTTGAAAGAAACAATGATACCCACTAGGATGTTGGCCAAACTTTTAAAAAAGGAGGTGGTCACCAAGTTTAAGTTGCCAGTTTAAGAAGGTTAAATTAGACATACTAATGGATGCTTCTGAATTGTATTTAATTTGATTTAACTCATCAGATAAAATTCTTTCATAGTTTTTCTGCATTCAACTCTCAAAAGTTTAAAAATTCAGTGACATATTTTGTGTCAGTGATAAAACCATGATTTAGTTAAATGGTCTGACAAATAAAGTATTTCATAGAAGATCATGAAATTAGAAAAAATTAAGAGAAATAAGGATTTATATTTCTCTGCAGTGTTAAAATAGTTGTTCCCTTCATACGCTGAATCTGATTAAAGATTTTTACTGTCTCTAAAGTATTGAATTGCAACAGTTTGGAGATCAGGCCTAGTAAAAGAAAATTCACTGTTCACTGAATATTCAAGGGTCTTGAATCAATCTACAAATCTGAAGACGCTGTTTCAATATACTCAGGTTTATCATGTATACATATACTGACAGTCTGGCATATTTAATATCAGCAAAGCCACTCAAAGTTCCTATAAAAACAGGCCAGAATTGAAAGTGAACTTCCTTACAGATGTTAAATCACAATGCAAATGAAGCCCCATATTGTGTTAGTATATCTTCTTTTCCAATCCTTATATATAACTGTAAATTCTCATTGTTCTTTAGATGAAGGGATTTAACTTATTCCTTTTAAGATATATTTTATATTTGCTATGCATCAGTTTTGAATTCCATGTCATCCTTCAGTATCATTTTTTTTCACATACCAACAAATACAAATTTGGAACAGCTTTTGTTTCCCTTAACTGTCTAGACCATTGCTGAAGGAAAAGCTGACAAGAACAGTTGAGTTTCCACGTTCTGTGCTAGCTTGAACTAAATCTGATTTGGAAAATTGAATGTGAATAACCACGTATGACAAGTAGTCTACAAGTTAGCAGACATTTACTGAAAAATATAAACATGGAGCACTACTCTTGAATAAACCAGAGATGTTGATGTCAGACCACTTTATTTTTCCCTGAAACAGAAAAAAGTGTTAAAATATAGGCAAAAGAAATAAAGTTAATTTACAGAGGTTCTTCTAACACTTCATCCAGTTGACTACAAAGCTTCTGAGGCTTTTGTAGAAAATAAATTAATATGAGGGGCTTGATCAGTACAGTGGGTAAAAAATTACCCACAGCTGAGATATCAATATCAACTCAATATTAGATTTAATATGGTACATCAAAAAAACATTCTGGAGGAACTGCAAAGAGATTATGAAGAAACAACAACTCTTAGAGCACCAATCCTCTACTAGTTTTTTATTTTCTGTTGCAGGACAAGTGTCCTTTCTCCAGTGATCTTCGTATAGTCCAAATTTAGAATCTTAATCTTCGAACAGTTCAGGAACTAAGCACTGTTTCAGTAAGCCCACTTTCAATAAATTTTGAGAGAAAGTGTACAAAACAGGATATGAAAAGAAGAAAAAGTAATAAAATTACTAATAAGAAGAAAGAGTTAATCACTAAGTGTACGTTCATGCCATGGCACAAGATCAAAGGAACTTAACAGGCTTGACAAGTTTATCTGTCTTGGTAGCATTCTCTCCAAGCCAGCAGCAAATGATGGTGAAATATTTCTCTGCATTTCTAACGAGAGTTCATCCTTTGGTCATTTGCAAACTTATGTTTGCAATTTGCTCTGGAGGTGAGTGCTGTAATTGCCACTCTTGTGTAGTTATCCCAGTCTGCACTTTTGTCACTACTGTCCATGCACAAATATTGTGTGCTCTGTGTGACTCCTGCAACTCTATAAACAGCACATACACTATTTACAAGCATAACCTCTGTATTGCCTTCAAAACTGTCTCATTTGTAGTGCGCTAGGTAGAAAGCCAGGATTGAAAACCTCAGGATACCTGCACAGATATTTTATGGCCAGTGTGTGTATAGCAAAAGCACACTTTTAAGCCAATAAAAACATTTTTGGAATACCCTGAAATCTTTCTGTAAGGCTTCACCAAACACTATCAGTAACTGGGACAAAATGAATCTCAGGTTAAAAAAAAACCAAACAAAAAACAAAAAACAAAAAACAACAACAAAAACAAAAACAAAAACAAAAACAAAACAAAAACAAAACAAAAAAAAAAGAAAAAAAAAAAAAAAGAGTTAAAATGTTACCACAGAGTTTGTGATAAAATGTAAAACCGAACCAGAGACAGAAGAAAAGTGAAAAGAATAAAATTCTGTCTTCCAAACAGCCAAAATTCAGAGACCTTCTGGCTTGTAACAATGTATGTTCCTCACAAGTTCTATGAAATTGAAAGTAAATGCATCTATTAGCCTGAAAAATTGCGGTCGCTGACTATGATGGTCATCTGTGTACTAATGGACAAGCAAGTCATTCCATTCTGATTACACCATTATATTTTCATTCTTTTGAGAACATAAAAAAGAACAACAAAAAATGCGATCACAAATTTTATCCTTCCACATAACAGAAGTGGGAGGATGACATAAGTTAGGTGCAAAGAATACTAATTAATCCATATATCACATAACACTGTTAATTAGTGTACTCTTATTCTTTCTTTTGTCTGTACCATTCTGCCTTTTATGAAATTTATCACAAAACCATCTTTAGAGATAGGTTTATTATTAGGTTTTATTTACAACTCTGTTTTTTTACTATACTTACAGCACAAACACAGTTTCAGTCCTATAATCTTTTACCACTCTTCTGGCAGGCCATATCTACTTTATCACCTCTGCCCAGACGTGCCAGCTGTGCCAGCTGCTTGCAATTTTAATGTGAGCTGTCAGAAACGGGGGCCTTGGCCATTAATTATTTTGTGAGGAGTCTCATTGTTGATCCACAAGAAGACGAAGTATTTTTTGTGTGTTTAGCATCTCCCGGGAGCACACACAGAGCACTTTCCCAGAGCAGCTGGATGCGAGGCAGCTCCAAACACACGCAGCTCCAAATCACCTGCTCCACTTCTTTCTCCCATTAAGAATTCCATGTCCACTTGGTGCAACCTCTGGGATACACAGTAAAAACAGCCCAGGGTTTCATATGGAGCAGGGACAGCACACATTGACATGTTTTGGATTTTTCTTTCCCTCAGCCTAGAAGGCACATAGGTCTACAATTAGGCCTGTGTTGTTCCAAGGTGCAGACATGTAATTGGTTTTGAGTGTGGCTTGTTTGAATTAGTAATGACTGTGGGAGGAGAGCTTTGGGGTCTGCTGAACAAACAGCTGCAAAAAGCTACTCAGCTCCATTACAGTCAAGAACATGAACTGTCAGAATGCACTAAAACTCCGTGTGGATACAGAGAAATATTTGTTCATACAACAAACTGGTCTAGCCAGTGAATTCACAGAGAGAGTGAATATAAATTCTATTTTCCTTGTAGCATCCACAAAAGTTTTTTTCCCAGTACTTGCTATTATTTCCATTGGTTTTCTTGCTTGCAGATGTGTTATATATCAAAATACCAGGAAAATTGTAGTTATGGTTACTGTCCATTCCTTCTTTTTTACTAAATAAATTCCTTGAGTAGGTTTTCTGAATTTTTATCCTTAATTATAACATTTTTTCTGCTGCAAAAGAAATAGAAATATTGTATTTCTTGCAATAGTCCTCAGAAATCCTGTTTAAAAGTCTCCTATTTAAAGTCTTATTAAAATGAAAAAATAAACCATAGCCTCTTATTAAAATGAACAAAAATAAACCATAGTCTCTGAGATCTCTAAATGGGGAGTCAGACACCCAGTAACAGGTGAGCAAACAGCCAAATGGAGGAAGGAAGTGGGAGGACAGCGAGTTATCAACGCAGGTGTTGCTTCATAAATTGTCACAGACAGCTCCATAATAAGGAGCCAGGATCAAGCAAGGACTGTCTTCTGGCTTGTGTTTCAGAAGAACAAATTTAAAAATTAATAAATCTCCAGGATGTTCAATGATAATGTTTGACTAATGAGCATTCTTTTCATCCAGACCTATAAGCCCCTATCTTATTGCACAAGTGAAAACAGTGATTTCCAGGCCATAAATTTCATGTATTGGTAGCTATTTTCTGCTTCATTTTCTATCGTTAGCTGAGAAATGAATGTTAAATTTTATTTTAAAAATTATGATTTTTATATCTGCTTACATTTAGAACAAAAATAATTTAAAAATAAATATTTGGATGGGTCAGAATGAATCAAAATTCTAGTTTCCCACAAAGCAGCAAAAGATTGACACCAGAATTGCATATATGGGACATAGAGTCATGTTCACATCCTAGTTGGGCAGACAGGACACCCTTTCTAGGGAAGTAGTTTAAATTCTGGACTATAGAAACAATATATTTGTTTTTTCTATTCCTGTTGAAGGAGTGCTCTTTTGCTTAATTTAATTTTCTTTGCTGCCATATCAGCTCTTTCCAAAGAGCCCAAGCTATCAAAAAGTCACCACTGTCTTCTAGACATACTAATACTACCACTACTACTAAATTCTTTATTACTTACTGTCTGGTTTTACTAAGTATACATGTCACACACACTGAATTTTTTTTAATAAGCAGAGATTCTCTTATAATACTGTTGATCAAGGACTGACTATCTTTAAAATTTCATTGAATATTAACAGTCATTTGGATTCTCTGTTTTTGGAAATGAAAATTTTGATAGTCTCCAGTCTGCAAGAGATTATACTGTTGGATAGATGGGATTCAAGAGAATTTACATGCTCTGTTTAACTTTTATTTATGAAGTTTATTACAAACAGTTCAGATGAACTCCAAATGAAAAGCCTGTGAAAATATGACTGAATTAGAAAACTGTGTTCTTCTGAGGTCAGGAATTTCCCCTAGCTGTTGTTTTTAAAGGATGACAGTCTCATGATCCATGTTCCTCTTATTTTTTTAATTGCATAGCATGTACTCGATCATTCAGGTCTAAATTGTTAATCGTCACAATTAGTAAACAGAATAAAATGTTTACAGGGTCTCCTGCTTTGTAAGCAGAAATGTTAATTTTGGCTGTGGTGCCCTCTGTGAGTAAAGAGATATATTTACAGAAACAGCATAGAAAATGCAAACAGAAGTGGTAATTCAATTCTTTTTGAAACATTAGCATAAAATACACTTTGCAAATGACTGTGTGAGTATATTCTCATTCCTTCCAATACTATTTGTTCCAGTCCTGTGCTGTAGGTTTACAGCAATGCTAACAGGCTGATCAATAGCCTCTGCAGATTTCTGGACAGTGGCATCAGTTATTGTGCTGCTCCCCAGTGAAAAACAACTGCTGATATAATGATTTATTAAGCAGCATGGCTGCCCTGGAAAAAGACAAAAGGCCTTATTCTTCTCTCATTTTCCCAAACATGAATCCAGAAGAATTTCACTGACTTCAAAGGAGCTACTCCTGTTTTGCTGAAGAATGAGGCAGATCTGAATCAAGTTTGAGTCGTATGCTGACAGGTTGGGGGAAAGTGTATCCATTACACAGTTAGTGCTCACAGCAGAGCAGATCTGACCACTCGCGAGCTCCTCGCTGGGATAAGCTGTTTATTAAAGGAAGGGAGATGTCAAAAACTGAGCAGAATGAGAATATCAATAATATTTCTTCATTAATCATCTAGAAGGCCAGACAACACTGTCATCCTTAAAATCCACCACGAACAACTAAACTGGAATACCCTGGAGGGAACAGTAACTTAATCGGGAGCAATGAGCTCCTATGAGGCAGGTGTTTCCTTAGGCTTCTGTTTTTAAATTGTGACAAATGGTTTATGCAAATGAAAATGACAAAACTAAAACTGACAGGTGAGGAGGTAGTTTTAATTTAAGAGTTAAAAAATCTGGTCTTTTCACTCACTCTAATGCCAATGCAGGGAATAGGAACTCCCCAAGTCTGGTCCAGCACTTTTCTAAGTAGTACAGTCTCCCTCACAATGCACTTAATTCAGCTCCAAAAAGGGAGGATAAATTACAGTCTTATCTAAAAAGCAGCAACAGAAAGGCAATTAAGATTAGAATTTCAGTTTCCACATTTTAACAGGCTCAAACAAAACTGAACTGATCTGAGTTAATGAAGAATATAGTTCACTGGGAAAGGAGGGATGAAACTCTTTGAAGTTTTGGACCAGACTTATTTTCCCTGCTTTGGATTCTTGAATAATGTTCATCAATGAACATTAAGTAAGTTGATTTCCAAATAAGATACACTTCTAAAACTACACATTGATGGTGAGTTTTTGTATATGTTTTCCTCTTAGTCTACTGGCACTGTCAAAGCTGGAAGGAAGAAATAGAAATCACAATTATGGAACAAAAGTCTTCCAGGCTTTTGCATACAGCTTTTGCCTTTGGATGAAGTATACTCTCAGCATGAGATACACAAACTGATAAAAATTTGGCTGCCTAGAATACATTATGTATACATTATATATGTTTCTGTATGTCATAAGATCTCAATTTTTTTTAGTTTCCTACTCTTGCATGATATTTAGTTTCATTTACTAATACCTAATGTTACTATAACTTCAAAATTTGGGGGTTTTTTAACTTTCATTTGGATTGAAAGTTTTCCATTTTAACTTCTGTCTTCCCTATTTTTTTTAATAGATACTTCAGTGCTATAGAAGATGAACAACTACAGAATATATACAAAGTAATTTCAATAACCAAGTGTGGTCATGACAGAGACTGTGTGATCCCTGGCATTTGAAAGCACTTCTGTACTTCAGAGTATAGGTACCCTCTTTACATCCTTTTGCACGTTTTTAGTTGATTTGGTTCCTGCAAGGCTTCATTAAGTCTTTTTGAAAAAATGCAGTAATGTAATCAAACCACTATCAATAGCAGTAATCATGACACAGGTAAAACCGTGAAAAATTAGGAATAAATAATTAATTTTGCACTAAAAATACCTCAAAAAGTATTTAATATTGAATATTTCTTTATTTAATATTTACAGAGGGAAAACACTCCCCAAATGAAACTTCTATGCTAAGTGCATTCAGGATAGAGGGTTAAAATCAGGCAGTTGTAAGAGAAGCTGTGAAGAATAAAGTCTTCAGTCAAGGCAACTTTTACAGGACCACAGAAAAGCAGGTGGACATTCTAACAGCTTGCTGATGGAAAACTGAATTTTACTACAAAATACCTAGGGACTAAGAAATTGGTCAGTCCATGTGTAGTGAGAATGTCTTTATTAAGATCTAGGGTAAGCTGGGTCAAAAGGAAATGGGTCAGATAAACTGATTTTCCAGAGACTTTATCTACTGTAAAATTCTATATGTACGTGTTTTATCTAATACACATCTTAATGTTTTAAAACATGTTTATACAGTTTCTGTGTTTGGTCTTTAGGAATCCCATGCTTTGGAATACTGAGACAAAGTAACATTCAACTTTCCTAGAACTGCATTATTTCACATTAATAAAGAAGAAAAGCAGGCAGAAACAGTCATCTGGGCACAGATTAAATTGCATTTTTATGTATACAGTTGGTACTGACAATCAAATGAGAAAAAGCATATGTAGGAATGCTTCAGTCTCATATCTGATTAGAGAAATAAAATCTATCTCATATATGCTGTGCAAGCACACACAACCCTTCTCTCTCTGATTTGAAGGATACATCTGCACTCTGGTCTCATATGTTCCAAATACATATGCTGACCCATGACTCATTGGCACTCTTCTATTTCTGTCTTCAAAACTAGATGGATACTTGTTGCTTGGTTAATCAAAGATAATCTATTAAACATGGATAGTAGTTATGATTGTTTACTACTGTTACATTAAATTTAAAATCCCTTGTGAAATGCAGGCCTTCAACATGCAAGCCAGGACACAAACACATCCTGGGATTCTTCTCTAAGGAGTGGATAATTTCCATGAAGAGGGAAAAAACAGTCGAAGAGCAAACATCAGTTTAAGAGGACAATTTCTGGTAGTCAGTCACTTTCTGTGATATTTTATTGTTGGGTCTTAGCAACTGAAGAAAAGATTTGGTACAGTGCAAATTCAAAGAAAATGCAAGTGCAAGCTTCCAGCCAGATATCTGCTGTGACTCACAGCCCAAGTTATTAACACTGAATATACGAGAACACAGGTGGAAGTAGGAGCTAAAAGGCCAGTGAGCACTCTGAACTTTCCCAGCATATTGCAATTACAAAACCACATGTGTTAAAGACTGTGACTGTGCAAAAACACACCAAAAAAAACCCCACAAAGCAAAATAAACCACTACACTTAAATGATTTTTAATTGGTGGTCTGTAATTTCACTTGGATTCCAATGACAAACAGGTCAAGAGAGTGTTTCAGGTTTGATTTGAGCACAGAAAACCTTTGCTGACTACTGAAATTAGCAGTAAGAGTATTGAGTAAAAGCTGTTAAACATGAATTTTATAACAACAATATCCCACTGAAATATTGCAGCAAATTGCATTTATTAGCATGTCTCCCTGTAGATTCAGGTCATTACTGGAGAATTCCATATGTTAGTGAAAGAAAAGGTTATAATAACAATGTAAAAATGACAAATATTCAAAGAATGATGATGAAGTAATAAAACCCAACAGTTTTATGCCAGCAGTAGAGATAATGGAAGAAACTCATGTGTTATATCTTAGGTATCTAAAAATTAAATGCTGGAGTGTGTGAGCTAGGGATCCTAGGTCCTTTTCACAGTTGGTAGAGATAAAAGACTGACTCCAAAGAGCAGCTCATCCAACCCCAAGATAAATGTATAGATCAGGCCAGAGGAATCAAGTTCTGTCTGTTGTGTATCTCTTCTTTGACTTTAATGGGACTGTAGGAGGATTAACTCAGATTTACACAAATTTATGCCATAGAAAGGACTAGATAAAGCTGTGTTAGAGTTTTATAGCCTGTTTTCGCATTATCTTTATCTACATATTAAGATACTTGCTACATAAATGTGAGAGGTGGTGTGTCTCCTTCCTCCTCTTTAGGAAGTGAGGATTGAGCTGTTCCTCCATTCGCTGAGAAAAACATATGCAAGTTCATTAAGTCTGAGCAGTGATAACTGATGGTGAAGTATAAAACATCAATATCATCTTTGCCTGCTGTCACATAGCAGTAGAAAGGCCCAGGATTACATTTCAAGTAAAAAATGACTTTGCAAAAGGACCTGAACTTGTCTTGACCACTTGTCAAAGACCAGTGGTCTTGGACCCAACTATCCAGTTAAAACAAAAGAGATTAATTTGGATAACTGCACCAAAAATGCTCTCTAATGAGCACAGGCTTTCTCTTACCAGCTATAAACCAAAGGGAACCACATACGGACATCAGACAAGATAAAGCTGGTTAGAAATTGTAATCACAACCCTGGGCAAAGAACATGAATTGCTGTCTCACTGGCCTTCTGCAATTTAATTTTCACTGGCAGAAATTATTTCACATTAAGTCCATACAAAGTATTCTGAAAATCTAAATTGTAACCCCATTATAAGCGTGAGGTCCTCTTTTTTTAGTGCCAGCCATCCATCTTATTTCTTATTTGGTAGCATGACTGAAGGCGCATTTTCAAAATTAAAATCCAGAGGTTTTTTTCATCTATGTCTTTAACTGTCTTACTTACACTAATTTAACTAGAATTGTGCCTGACCTGTGTCTGTGTTTAAATGAGATCACTGTAAGTCTCACTGTTTTACAAAAATGCAATGTTAAACACACAAGTCACTGGGCTAAAAACAATTAATGACAAGATCTGTGTGAAAGAGGGAATTACAGTCTTCATGATTAAAGATTTATACAGGCAGCAAGAACAATGTCTCAGCTATGAAAGACAAATTTTAAATGCTTTTCAGGTTCTTACATTGCATTTGGAATCTAACCTAAGAATGAACTTCTGTCTCCACCCCAAAACTTTTATTTTTTCCATCAGCCACTTTCTGGCAAGTTTAGGAGATGTCTCCTTTTTAATCCATGAGTGATCAGATTTCTTTCTGAGGGCGTAAATGCTTTATTTCACTAAGGATGTGTGCTATTTATAACACAGAAAGGACTGATGCCACAGAGATATTTCCTGACACATTTCCCTCCTCCAGTTTCTCTTCAACGGAAAGTAAGCCTCTGCCTTTAAGCCCTTAAAAAATGAAATGAAAGCATAAGCTGAGAGATAAAACAAAATGCAGGGAGTTGCACTCAGAAACTGAGCCTGCACAGCACAGTTAGAAAATTAATTGAGAAAATAATAATGAGAGAGAGACAGGGGAAGAATGGGGTACAAGAGAGGCATCTCCTCTTGTGCTGTGTGCCCAGGATCATGCAGGATGCTCTGTGGTACCTGAGGTCCCAACAGAAAACAGGGGAACAGTTTGTTCCCAACTGGAAAAACTGTGGAGGTAGCAGACACAAGCTGAATGAAAGTTAAACTCAGCAGCAGCAGCAGCAGTTGATGAAGAGAGTTTTGAAAACCATCATGCATTATACATTGTATGTTCCTCTCCCTGATTTCACAGTTAAACTGGTCCTAGAAATCCCATAGTTCTGGATGGACAGGAAAAGGAAAACGAAAAGATAAAAAAAGAAACAAGGAAAAAAGGAAAAAAGGAAACAAGGGGAAAAAAGGAAAAAAGGAAAAAAAGGAAAAAAGGAAAAGTGAAAATGAAAAGCCCAACAACACCTTCTGTTTGCTACCACTAATGTCTTCCCATGTCCTACTGTTCCCTAATTGCTGTCTTTTAGACTTTCCAATCTTTCAATCTTTTCTAAAAGACTTTCTCTGCTGTGTTTGAAAAATAATATCTTGGGGCTCTTAAACACCAGGAACATTGGATATAAGAGCAAAAGCAGCTATTTGTCAAAATCTGAACCTCAATTCAAAGGGAAAAAAAGTGTGAGGAGTGACAGTGGAAATGGAGGTAGGTATAAAGTTTGGACAGGAAAAAAGGAGAGGGGAAGACAAAGGCATTGTTTGACTGATCTTAGTTTCTATCTTTTGAGGCTCTTGTTTTGAACCACCCAATGTAGGAAAAAAGATGGATATACCGTCAATGTGTTAATGCTGAAGGCAAGAATTTAGGAATCATTTTTCTGCATCATATCTATTCAATACTAAAGGCTCCATCCAAAAGTGTGCAAGGGGAGGGCTAAGATTCTGAGTCTCCCGACCAAAATTTCATTTACTTCCTTTTCTGGAGCAACATTTCTCCTTCACTCAGTACAACTGTGTCTGCAAACAATCCACATTTCCATGATTTTTATACCCAGGAGGGGAGAGATTGTACTATTGCTTGTGTGACTTTAAAATCATACTGTGTCCTGTCACAACTTCTGAGCAAAGTGTTAAGCACTGGCACTATCGCTAGAAAGAGATCAGAAGGTGTGATCTCATTTATATGAAGCTTAACAGCAATAGATGTGACGCCTGACACTTCTCTAGCAGTAAATTTTCCTGCAGCTGACAGTACAGCTGTTTTGAAAAGGATAGAACTGCTGGTTTAAACAGTCAAATACTGCCTGACTGCTTAGTTTTGAAACTGTATATGATTCTTTCTTGCAGATATAAGCACAAAAGGGCATATTCTTGCCTGATGTTTGAAAAAATCAACGTTTTATAAGATATCTGTTGCCAAAGCATGCAGAAATCTCATATATCACTATGGAAAGGTAAGAATCACAAACTGTTTCTAGAGCAATAAAAAGTTTATTTTATGTTCCATTCTCTCTAATAATGGCTGCTATTACTTTGAATCTCTGTTGGCAATAAAAAGGGGCACAAAATAATCTCCTTCAAATGTGCAAGTCCAGCACACAGCTTTTTACATCAAATGTGCCTGCTTAGAAAAAAACTGCAACTACCTTCCAATGATGGCAAAAAGTTGCAGGCAGACTGGATGTAGATCAGAGCTGAGAGTAAGGAAGTAATAGACTTGTAAAAGTCACTATCTGCACACAGAAACGCCATTCTACAAAACCCAGAGATATATATAAAAATATCCCTATGAAATATTTTTTGTTTAAATGGCACCTTTGTGAAACAAATTTGCTGCAGGATCTGCTGTCAACAGCAGAGTATCAGGGACTCTTTTTGAAACAGGGTCCACAAAATAACTACCCGCAAACAAGTTTTGTTTCAGAAAATGGTAGGAACCTGAAAACATTCTTTTTTCCTTTGCTGGATGCATTTTGATCGCAGAAAAAAAGAAAGGCATTTAAATAAATTGTGATCAATTTCTGTCAGCAGAATTAACTCTTCTCAAGTTTTTATCTCATTCTTTTCTTCCTAAATTTCATTAAAAAGCAAAGAATAGCAAGAAAAATTGTATACGTATAAATGTGGCATGGGGGGGAACTAACTTGGAAAACTTTGATCTTGTTTTTCTGTTCCAAATGCAATCTCACCCAAAGGAGAAGGGCGAACCTAGTCTCATGCTTTCAAATAAAATATTTTAAAAAACAGTCTGGGATTAGACAAAATTACAGCAAATTTTATTCTATGCTGGTGTCTCAATTACATACAGTATTTATATACAAAATGCATATGTTCATATACATATATATATGTATGCATTTTTAGAAAACATAATATAACTTTGAAAAATTATGTTGTATTCTTAATTTCTGGATTTACCACTTATTAGCCTAAAATCACTGCTGTGACTGTTCTTAAATTGAAACCTATTAACATCTCTTTTATTGATGATTTTTCAACTTTATACGTCCTTTATATCCAAATTACCATTAAAACTTGAAGACTTAAACATACCTACAACAGCCTGAACTTTATCAGCTAGTTCTGAATTTAACAATGTGTAAATGAAATGGAGTTCTGACTAACCATTGGACAGGTTAATAATAGAAAAGCAGTCAGTATTTACACCATGTGTTCCCTCCACTAGTTTTATGAAAATATATTTATAGCCAGACATGTTTTCTAGAAGCCAAGGGTTCTTCTGTAGTTACCTGGATCTGAGTTCCAGCTGTGTCCACCTGAGTCATATTACTTTGCAACAGAATTCAGATTACCTTTATTCTGACAGTGTTTTACCCATATCAGGTAAACTCCCTAGCAGAGTATATTACACCTTCAGAAAAACATATTACATTACATATGCATGTCTTTCTTCTCTTTAAATAAACCATTCCCTGGTTTTGAATGAAATCACTGAAGAATTAGTGACGAAAACCACAGCTGGATTTGTTACTCCTCACAAGATCTACCAGACCTACCAAGACCTGCCCCACTCTCCAGAGTTCATTAATGCTGAGATGGCATCACTGTGTTCTTCAGTTTCTTGTGCAGATAAAGCATAGGCTTCTTCCTTATGTCACTCACCCAACCTTCCAATTTTGCCTCTCACGTTCCAGGATCTGTTCCACAGGACAATTGATATATGTGGTCTTTATTAAGCTCCGTGAATCTTTACATGGAAATTATATAGAAAGACCTTTGTGAATGCTTTCATTTCATAATGCAATAAAGTTAATTATTATTCTACACCTTTATATGTATTCAGCTTATAAAAAACCCTTTTATTTCCATATCCTTTGACTGTGTGAAATATTTGCATATTATGCACGTCTTCTGAAAAGGGATTTGAACACAAGGTTGGAATCAGTACTGGCCATTAAACATATTGTGGTGATGCAATCAAAACCCATAAACAATTCTCCTCATGAATATATTATGATCATATGTCCTTCATTTAGCTAAAAAACGGCATACAGTTAAACATACAGATGTTACCAATAAGTGTAGGTCAGTGGGCCACAGTCAGACCTTGGATTCATGGCAACAATCACACTCAGCTGACAGGGACAAACTGTAATAATTTACAAGACCAAGTTGTTTTTTATTTGAAATTATGATTGAGAAAGAATTTCAGTGGCAATCCTGAATAGTTACTGATGTAGACCATTGTGCTTTCAGCAAAGAATTCAAATTCTGTTGAAAAGCAAAAACTTTATAAATAGATTCCTTATATGAGAAGTAAAATTCTCAGTATAAAAACACTGTTAAGAGAAGTTTAATCAATATCAATATTTAAAAAAAAAAATTTAGTG
This sequence comes from Acanthiza pusilla, assembly GCA_036630365.1. Taxonomy (NCBI): domain Eukaryota; kingdom Metazoa; phylum Chordata; class Aves; order Passeriformes; family Acanthizidae; genus Acanthiza; species Acanthiza pusilla. Next base: position 44,946,405 of record JAXCHO010000079.1, read on the forward strand.
GTGGAGAATAGAACCAAATAAAAAGACTTTGTTAAGTGAAGGGAATACAGCAGATACCTGGGTTCTGGTCAATCAGTTCACCAAATTTTAAATTCTGGGTGTATCTCTGGCTTGATTATAGCTACAATGCTTTCATATGAACAGGAAAAATGTCCAAATTCAAGTGAAAAACCCAACTTAATTTCATTTGTTGGAAAAATGTGAAGATTTCTTTATGAATCTGTTCATGTTTTTATTTGATCACAAATTTGTACAGATTAGCTTTCACATTGCAATCAATGCTAGTTGCTATTCTTATTCTTTTTTCAAGAGTGAAGCAAAACCAAAACAGCATTTTTGTTCTTCTTGTGTGTCATGTTTGAAATTAATTCATTAGCAGCTGTCAGCCCCCAAGGAAGAGCGTCAACACTGATGAAGACAACATCTAAAGGTTTCATCTTACCTTCATTTGTCTCTTGTCCCTAGAAGGTATGAATCCATAAAAAAGAAGAAACTCCAAAGTAATGAGTGTTTTTGTCTTTTGTTTAAATGTGTTTAGAAAGTAGCTGTTCAGGCATGAATGTTGGCTCCAAATGTCGCTGACACCTGTTTTGTTAAATAAAGAAAAGCCAAGCAGAGAGTTACAAGGCTGAACTTTACCACAGGTCTCTGTGCTACTGTTCTCATGAAATATTACTTCCCAACAGAAATGCTGATCTGATTTATTACATCTGCGATAAAATGGGCATTCCTTAGTTACTGAATATTGCAGAAAAATGTTACATTTTTAAAAATTTTAGCACAACATGGAGCAAGGCAGATATCTTCATGGAAATGTTTAGGTAAGGTGGTTGAAATCATGAAATAGTTACTACGGCTGTAGATTTTCACTGTAATTTTCAGTCACTAACATATGCATGTGATAAAACTAGAACTGCTGAAAGGCCCAGAACATATTCCTGGGTTTACCTATCAAGTTAGGTATTAGCCTTTGAACACAGAAGTGACTTAGGGTTGGACACCTGGTCCATGGATAATCAGACAGATGCCTAAGTGTTCCAAACATTAAATGGAGACAATTATATGCTTTTAGAAGACATTTAATGCTTTTAGAACATGTTACATTCTTTCCCCGTGCTGGAAAGAGTAGCCTTACAGAAAATATGTAAGCATATGTAGATAGGAAACTTGGAGGAGGATTTTTGGAAATCATATTGTTACATGTATATATTTGCATTTTAGATTGCCTAAAATTCTGCTCAAGTGAAATTTAGACTCTGAAGCATCTCAATTGTCTAGATTTTAGTATCAGATGAGAGCTTGTTCTTTTTATAGTACTTTCATTGATTTTAAAATAATATTTAACAGAAGCAGCATTCATTTTCTGGACTGAGACAGGAATTTCCCATTTATTCAGCATTATTGCTGATGTTCTTACAGAGTTTTACCTCATTATATTGCTACTTTAACATAATAGAATAGTTTCCACTAACTTCAGTGGAAAATTTAATACACCACTTATTGAAGAACTCAAGAGTTAATGGAGGATTCTGCCCTTGCAGACAGAGTCAAGTGCTACACATTTAGGTAAAACCTATTTTGCATTCAACACCTATTTTAGCTAAAAATTCAAGGTTTGTTGCTATATATGTGTGCTGTATTATACATTGTATTGGTTTTATATATGCGTGTATAGTACTCCTGTTAAAAACATTGTGACAAAATGTGCTGATGTTAAAGATCTCCCCACTCGATTTTTTGGGACAGTTCAGATGGGACTTAGTGTTCCCTCTGCTGGAGCCACCAATTTTGACAACACCCAACGCAGAGCACAAAAATGCAGCCTCCTCTCTTCCTGCATCAGTGACGGTTCCAGAGAAGCAGCAACATTTGAGTTCCTGTGTTGAGGCTGCAGAACTTTCCAGACTCACTGTTCTTATCCACAGAAAACAGATAAAATTTAGTGAAAGTATGCATAATAAAACTTCTTGAAACTCAGCTAATGGAGAAAAGAGGTCAGAGAAAAATAAGGTAGAAATTAGCAAATTATTAGTTGAAGTATTTTATAAACATGCTGAACAAATCATTTGTTTCTAAAAGACCAACTTTCTTCTATATTTTTTTTACCACTTCAGTTTTCAAAGAACTGCAATGTAAAACTTGTTAATGAGTTCTCATTTAATGAGCAAACATTTCAATACAATGAAGGCTGCTGCAGCCAAGATACAATTGCAGGCTTAAGTGTCACAGTTTCTGCTAAAAATAGTAATCATAAGGTTTCTTTGGTGGTGCTGTAATAATACATCTTTTCATATGTTTCAGTAGGTGTAATTTCAGAATGTAATTTTAAAATGCTACTGTTCTTTACTTGCAAAGCCAAGTAACTATGGTTATGAATATATACTTCCATTGAAAGCACTTGCAGAACTCTTAGAGCTTCAAAGGGCAGAATTTCTATGGATTATACTAATTCCATATGTGTTGTCTTTTTTTTCTGTTTGGAACTGAATACAATATTAATAAAATAAAAACAGAATTATTTGGGCTGTATGAAAATGAAGGCCATTGAAGAAAGGAAAATTCTTTGAACTACCTTTATTTTATACAAGCAAGAATTTGCTGTATATTCGTGTTTATATTCTGAATTATTCATGAAGTTTGAGGTGAAGCATTTATCAATCATAATCTAACTGGCCTCACTACTTTGCTAATGTCACTTGGATTGTCATGGAATAAGGTATTACTTGGGGTGAATACAAATGAGAGAATGAGACAACCTACATCCAGACATAAATTCTCCAAGAAAGAAAAAGGACTCTTTACACAAATGGATGTTATTTAGCTGATTACTATGAGAAAAAAGTTTGCAAAAGGTTACTGGCCAAGACATTCTTTGACGTTGTTATTTCTTGTGCTTAAAACAATGGTGATCCCTGTAACTGATTAGTAAGAAATACAGACAAATGCACCTTGTTATGTAAAAGAGCTCTTCATTTGCCTGCTCTAATCCTACTTATGCATCTGTATGTAATTACAGAAGTGGCACCTAACTTTGAACTTTGGTTCCCTTGAGAAACACTGGTTCTCCAAGGTGCCAAACAAAAATAGGGATGTCAAACACATGTTGGCACAAATACACCCTTTCTTCTCTTTGTGGATCAAAACTATGCATTTTGCTAGTGGCATCTGGAGACAAGGAAAAAATGCATTTTGAAGCCAAATTTATAATATTATGGTTCCAGTTTCTTCAGCAATATGTAATTCTATCTAACCCCACCTCTTTTTTCCTCTTAAAATCTACTGATTGCATACTTACATTTAAATATTTTTTTTAAAAAATCTAATCCTGCATTTTTATTAAGTTAAAGCAGACACTGTTTCAATATCTGTTTGATACCCTTACAAAAGTTTAATCTTGAAGGGGGAGACAGCGGAAAATGGGAGTGCTTTTTCACCTTTATTTTGATCCTTATTTATAATGTCTTATCCATTTCTTTAGTTCTGCAAATGTAAATCTGTCTTTCTTGCCTGCTAATTTAAAGATATCTCTGTCACCAGAGTGGTATCATTTTCAAGTGGATTTGGAAACTGTCCATTCTATTTTGCTGACAATGTTGTATGCCAAGTGTACCAGAAAAGACAGGCCCACAGTTACTGAACAGATTAATCTTAATCTGCCCATAGATCTTTTTATTACCCAGTACTCTCTAGAGGAAAAGGAAGATTAAATAAATCTCCCTGCTAGATAGGAGTGTAAAATTTGCACAGAAAATTGCACATTTGCAATTATTATGCCAAAACCTCCCCGTTCCTACCCTCGCCCAATTCTTTCAAGAGGATTATGTCTACCTTTGAAGTAGCTTTTATAAGGGCGGAGTCCAAAATGGGTTAAAGTTAATGCTGCTCCAGCTTGAAGGATTTCTGTCTTTTTTATTGCCTTCCCTAAGAAAATGTCCTGACATAACAGGCTTGCTTTCAGCATCATTAGCTCTTAACAGGTGGCCAGCATTTGTCACATGTTTTTAAAGCATAACCTCTTTGCAGAGGTTGAGGATCACAAGGAAAGTGCTACAGAAGGCTACATTTAAAATGATGCTTATAAGTGAAACGTTACTCCAGGGAACATTTTGAGAAAGCCAACAGTCCTGGGCAGCGGTCATTAAGGTGCTGCTTTGGAAATTGAACATAAAATGCACGATCACACAGTTGGTCACACAAAAAGAGTACCTTAAAAAAGCTGTACTAACCACAGTTTTGACAAAGCGAAGTTATGTTTCCTTTCTAAAACATTTGAAGATTTAATCTGATTTCTTGCTATTTTATAGCATAGGGAAGGTTTTGTTGAAATACTTGGTAAAAATGGTTTCTTTTTTTTTCTATTTTAAATAAATCTTACTACGCAAGGCAAGCATCACCTTCTCTCTGGGCTCAGTATCTGTAAAAGATTAAGTAAAAGTTATTTATTGCACGTAGTTTGTTCTAATGCTGCTTTTCATGTTTTCTCATGGTATATGTAGTTACCACTCACATGCTGATATTACCACCAGTGCCTATGGCCTCAGTGGGGAATGTTATTAGATGACATAAAGGCTTCCATTTACACCAAAATCCCAACAACGCCTCACATCGCTATTACATCGCACTGCAGCCCAAACAGTCCTCCACAAATCACCTGCTGATGTGAACTGAGGAGCTGCCTGCTTGTTTGGCCATGACTGATAGCTGTACACCACCCTGAACAACACGGTAATTGTTTCACTGCATTGCTTAATGACACATATAGGAATCTTAGTAAATTTCATTATACCCCGCACGAGTTATGTGTGTCTCCAGGGAGAAGAGGAAGGAAGAATTAATTCCAACACTCTTTCCCCCAGGAGATCTTAAAGAATTTTAGCTTTCTTGATAACAACAGGGTCGTAAGGAGTTTCAAGAGTTTTCCAGCTATTATATGCAATCAGATAAAAGCCAGGATGACAAGCTTATTGAACAACACCTTTTATTGCAATTTACAGAGAAAATCTTCATAGGATGATGAGGTTGACTATCTTATAGAAGACAAAGTATGAGACTCTTATCATTGAGCATGCCTTCCCAGTCTATCTGAACAAATTGTTTTCTTTCAGTTGCCAAAGAAAAAAATAGTTTTTGGGATTTTTTTTAACTTTCCGCTGCAATGAAATTTGTCTGTTTCACTGGGTGAGTACACCCTCACATGGGTGTTTCAGAGACTTCCCGTGACACAGTGTGCTGGCATTACAGCATCAGGAATTGTGGGAGGCAATGCCTTTGAACTTCCTTCTCTCTCGTTTGACCCTGAACACCTGCATCCTGGATGGTATCTCTCCAAGTTCGTCATGACAGTTCAATAGGAAACGGTGATCATAACAGATTCACTGAAGTCCTGCACACCAAAAGGAAATAAGGGCAGGTCTCACATGAGCAATAGCTCTTTATGCTGTCCTCTTCAAAAAAAGAAAAATGTACTTCTGCGAGTAAAAGAACTTATATAATCGGTGTGAGTTAAACACAAAGCAGTGTACCATCTCTGCTTTTTTTTGGCAAACACTGGCAGTTTGCTTCAAGAATACAGCTACGTGTTACTATAGATTTTACTTTTATATGTAACTACTGACCTTTTTGAATTAAGGCATATATGACTTTAAAGGCCAAGTCCTTTATGCTTCATGTGAAACATGCCATTAACTGCAGAATTATTTATCATCTAGTAGATCTGATTCCAGTTTCTTGCTTTTCTGAATTTGGAAAGTGCATGTAAGATTTCTAGGGCTGATAAAAGGAAATTGCACAGGTAGTTAAACTATCCCATTGGAGCAGGAAGTGAGCATGAAGAGGTCAAGGAGAAAATACAGGACAGATGGATAATAGCACCGACTTTCGCCCAAGGGGGCAAATATAAATTTGGATGTATGCGCTGAGTGAGCTGGAGAGACAGAACATTTGTCTACCCTGGCAGTCTGAAATTTGCTGGTAAAGTAACCACATGTCTGGCCAGGGAAACTTCAAGGTGAATGACACAGTAAATGACACCTGCCAAGATCTTCAATCATTCTCCTGAGGTTCAAAGTTCCACCGCAGTGGTTTGATACTTTGCTTTCAGGTACTCGGCTTCACTGATCAGGGACTGCCCTTGTATATTATAACTGTCTAAAGCTTTCTGAAAATTGTAGGATACTTTTGATTCATGAAGCAATAATTCACAAAATTTATAAAGTGATCAAAACTTTAAAACAAGATAAAAACATTTTCAGGATTTTTTCTGATAAAGGACATTAGACAAAGCATGAATACTTATTTCATGAATAATGAAGCAGGAAACAGAAAATGTCCCTACTGCTTCTAAGGATAAGCAACTTGCTCTCAATGTGTTAAATTTTAACATTATTAAAAATATTAATATTGGCAAAACACCCCAGGAAAACCAGTGTATTTTCGAACTTGTTATTTAAAAGCTTAGTATTTTTAAAAGGGTAATTTGCTTGAAGAAAATAAAATAATAAAGAACAGTTGTATTTCATTTTTTCTGACAAGAATCTTCAGTTATATGAATACAGCAATGATAGAAATGCCTGAAGCTCCTCAGGCATGGAGCTCTGTTTTAATTTAATCTCCAGTCCAACCTTAGCTCACTCAGAAAAGTCTTTGCAGACCTTTGTGTGCTAATTATAACCCTCTAGAAGCATTACCTGTGTCCAGGGCAGTCCAAGCACAGAAACACAGAATAGAACAGTGGATGTCAATGTACAGTTAGACTATGTGTCTGGATTTATCCTTTGTTTTATTCCTGCTAAATGGGCAAGATTCTACTTTCCCCACCTTTCCCATGTTTCCATGCTTAAACTGTTCATATTTCCATATTCTTAACAATGGGTATGCACTGCACACACAAGGTTGAAATTCGTCTTAGCAAGTTATATTTTAGCGTTATGGTTATTCCTTGTATTTAATGGATTTACAATAAAATGAGCCAAAAGCACTTGTCAAAGTTCCAGCCGAAGGATTACGTAGCTTCAGTCCCATGCACACTCTGAGAAGAGATTAAAAAGGGATGTTCATAACATGAGGTAATTCCCCCCACAATGGCAACCCTTAATTAAGAAAGGGGTAACAATGAGCTTGCAAGTTTGCACTGAATAGTCCAAAGGAAGTTTGAGATATTACCCAGGTCTAAAGGAAGTTGAGATATTACTGAGGAAATTGAAAAGTTACCGTGCTTGCTCCTGCTCTGCAGGGTGTGCATGGATTTCCCAAGGGTTACTCAGAATTCACACAGAAGGCTGGGCTGATACACTGAATTAAGTATTGGGACATGGCCTGACTGAGAACTGGAGGGAATGAGCATTTAGATGTTCAGATCAAGGAAGACAAATATCTCAGATGTCTAAGTAGGATAAGGGAGCATTTTTCAGAACTACTCCCCTGAATACTGCTGTCTTCAATTCCTTGTCAACCAAGAGTCTCTCCTGTGAAAGTCATTGAAAGCAATTTGTATGTAAGGTGTTTTGTTCTCTTAAATATTTTAATCACTCTTCTATTGAAATTACTTAAATTTAGGATTATTTTAGGAAAACTGTATCCATTGGGAAAAAAAGAATTAAAATATTTTCTGCTTCTCTCTTTGAAGAGCTTAAATTCAGCTTCCCTCAGATTTCTTCCTCTGCAGTTCATGGCATTCTAAGCACCTGGTTCTGGAAGGGAAAACCTGAGAGAAAAAAACCCTGCAGGGCAGCCATGAGAACCTGAAAAGTCCTTGACCTATTGTGCGTTCTGCTCAGCAACAGCCAAAACATCATTGTGGTATCAGCATTATTCTCACCCTAAATCTGAACCACAGCACTGTGCCAACCACTAGGAAGAAAATTAACTTTATCTCACACAAAAGCAGGACACATCTCTTCACCCCTCTGTGATGAATCAGAGAAGGTCTCAGCAATTCAACTAATGTGCTCCTGGAGTTTTACCTGTGACACATTTCTGTGGCGTCCCAGTCCCTGTGAATCTCTCTGGGTAAGCAAACCAGCAATCTTTAGTCAGGGCATTTATCTTTTTCTTTCATACCACAGCTGTGTTATCCATATGTTTACCTCATCAGTATTAATAGGAGATTTGTGACTATCTTGCAGATATTATTTTTTTATCTATTGTTTCTTTCAGACTGTGATTTTCAGGTACTTCTCAGAGAGAAGTACTTCCAGAAGCTCTCTATGAGCTCTCCCATTCTCTATACAGCTTTATAAGGTCTACTTTCCACATGTATCACTGTATTTCATTAACCCTGTTTGGTTTATATCCCACAAATTAAAAAATTACCAAAGAAAGTTCAGGGTAGAGCTTTGAATAACACATAGTTGGAAAATTTGCATAATTGAAATAGCCAGACTTTGCAAATATTCTACAAAAAATACATTTGGTTATAAATTCAAATGCAGATAGTCACTAAAAACCATTATTAAAGGCCTGCTCTGATTAACAAAATACATCTATAGTCTCTGGCACATTCTTATTGTATTACAGTAATTAAAATAGTAATGGAACACTGATTAAACTTTCAAAAATAAAAGACTGCCATAACACAGAAGCTGAAGTGAAAGGCTAGTCACGAAGAGCATAAAGCTAATAGAAGTTATATTGCAATTACAAGTGGAAAATAAATTCCAAAAGAATTATCAGTGTGATTTACATCTAATTAGCAGCAGAGGTCATCTTGCTGCTTGAACTGGCAAGATAAAATGCAAGTATACATCTATACAATGGGAGTTAAACCAAGTAAAATGCTTTTTTAAAAATAGAAGTTTTCAAGGTTTATAATTTATGTCTTCTATTTGTGAACTTCCAAACATGGCAGGTGTTTCCTGAAAACGCACACCAGCTACAGGGACCAGACACAGAAGAATAAATATAAAAATGTAATGTGTTCAAATTTTCATTGTTTGTAAACACTGAGAAATTACTACTAGGGTTTGCAGGGCATTTTGGCCGTTTTATAACCAAACATGGACTGTCAAGTGTGATTTGTTCATTAAACGTTTTAAGTGTTAAGAAATTTGCAAAGAACCCATCTGGAATCAATAACTACACCTCTTGGACATAAAAGAATTTTTTTTTTCTGTTATCAACAGTTAATGCATTGTTAAGATTTGAAATTGCTACTTGGTTTTACACTTTTTTATTATTAACTTTAGAGAGAATTCCACCTATTGCGAACACCATACTTACAACAATTTATATCTTGCTGCCTGTAAGTCTACATCAGTCTATCTATGTTTCCAACCACATACTTTCAGACACTAAGGGAGAGAAATTATAGAAATAAAAATTTTTGCCTTGGGATATTACGTCACAGAGCCCTGGAACCACAGCAGGAACTAGGGCTGAGGAAGCTCTGGAAGTCATCAACTCCAGGCCCTCCAGAACAAGGTTAACATCCCAGTAGGATCAGGTGACTCCCACCCTCATCCTGTTGAGTTTAGAATTTTTCTTAGGAGGCATGTGCACAGGTGACTTTCTGCTGACCAAATCCAACTGGACTTCTGAAGTTACTTGAACCAAACAAACCCATCCTACTTTAGCCTTCTCTCACCCTGGTAGTTCACTCATTTTCTCCTGCACTATGTATTACAGCCCTCTAACGTGCACCACCTCTGCTCTGGCAGAACAATCTTTGCTCTGGCACCTGGAGCACCTCCTCGCCCTCCTTCTGCACTGACCTGGGTCTGCAGGGCTGTTTCGCTCACATATTCTAACTGCTGTGTTGCTATTGGTTTTGTTTTTCTTTCTCAGAGTATGACAAAAATAACTTCAAAAAAACCCATGAGAACCACTAAGATCCTAATTCTCTTATAGGTGTTTTCTAAATCCTAAATTCTGCAGTAACACTTCCTCCAAAAACTCGAATTATTTGCATACTAGTATGAAGGGTGTTTGACCTTAGACATCAGTACTCTTTAGTACAAAGCTACATTCTGCTTTTTTCTTTTCAGAATAAGCAGTGTCAATAAAACTTTTTGGGCATTGCCTAATATATGTAGCTGGAAGAGCAAAATTTGGGAAATAAGTTCTGCACCACAACATCGACAAGAGGACATATCCTTACCTTTTGACTAGCAGAGGGAATCCCCTAGGATACACATAATATACTTGGAGGTATGAGAAACATCTAATTGTAATTACTCTTAAATTTGATCGAGTATGGTAAGTGACACGTATGAAGATCAAGCCAAGATTTAAAGAGCTTGTATTTTAAAAGTCGAGTTAAAAGTAAAGAATGTCAACACACCATAATTTTGGTTTTACTGTTTTAGCTCTTGATTTTCACTGCCTCTCAATATATTCACTGTTTCTCCATAAATATTCAATATAATATATTTAATTAGTAGCTATTTTCCCACTTTAAATGTAAAAGGCTAATGTGTTTTCTTGAATTTCTTGTTTCTTGTACATTTTTTTTCACATGCACATACAATTCATGAAATATTCATACTGTATCTGACACATCCACAAGAAGAACAGAATTCTACCATATGTTTAAAATACATTATAATACTAAAGGTCATGAAAAGTTGTCAGTTTTTTAATACTGTCACTTTTTTAAATGTGTGCAGTACATTTCACCAGACATAGAACATATGTGGTATATGGAAAACTTACATTGTTTCCTTATGAGTATCTCTGCGCTCAACAATCTTCAAAAAGATGACTCAAATGACTTAAATGTAATAGATTAGGATCATTTTACAGGCTGGCTGGTAGCATTAGGAACTGGAGCAGACACAAATGGACTGTTCCATAAAGTGGCTGAAATTACAGCTGCTACAACTTATAATGGGACCCCAGGAATCTCAGTGAACCATTTCGCCCATGAAGGCCAAACGCTGCAAGTCATTTTGTATCAAATCTTCTTAGACAAGCCCAAGGAGAATTGAGATAGGCACTAATGTGGTGTGGAAGCCCAATGCTCGCCGCATTTCAAAGTGCCACCCCTCAAAAATAAAGATATATCAAAGGACAGGAAGCAGAAATATTTTCACTTCTGTGCTAGAGGAGAGCCTTGCACCTCCATGAGAACCAAAGTTTGAACATGATTCTGCAGTGCCTTGTTCCTGACTCCAGTCCATATCTGCAAGTTCTTGTTTGGGAAGGGCACCAGACCAGAGTCACTGAAACCCTTGGCCACCATCATTTTATGTTTTTTCTGGAGCACCACTGCCCTCTTCTGGGACTCACCCATTGTAGGGCTGTGCAGCATTGAGGGCATAGGCCCCATAGATTGACTTCATTCTGTATTCTCCTTTTGAAACTATTACCTGGTAAGTGCCTTGCTCCTCTTAGATTCTAATATAAGTAACTGCCTGATTAGAACCAGCTATTTCTATAGTCCCTGGTTCTATTTTCCCTAAATTGCCTCATTATCAACTGCTTAATTGTGTAATTGATTCCAAATGCTTCAAATTACCACTCTTGCTTGTTTAATGTTTAATTACCTTACTTGTTGCAGAGCTGATTGCCCTCACAGTTAGTCATATATTCCCTAATAAATTTCTTAGTTGCCTATTTTCTTCAACCCACTGTGTTCTGTCTTCTAATGCCAAGTCCCTGTCCTTCTTCCATACTTAACAACTTCCTTTACTGCATTCCCATGTGTTATTTTTTACCTTTTTTGCTTTTTCACCAGTGTAATTCTGGACTTTGCTTGCTCCACTGAAAATATTTTGCTAGCTCTCAAATTTACTTTTTCACTGTCTGAGAATAATTTGTTGTGACCTCTGTAGCATTCTTTAAGCAACCCTTTCATTGTTAACTCATTATTGACTTTGATGACCTTCCCAGAACCTCCCTATTCTCATTATACAGTCTCAAGAGATTATGCTCTTGGCAAATTTTCTTCTTGTCTCCATTAGATTAGGTGCTTCTATCTCTTTTCCAGGATCTAATTAGCAGGGGATTTCTGAAAGCCAGACCATAAAAAACGTTTGACAACCAAAAAATTTGTTATACAATTTTTTTTATGAGCTGACAAAGTTTGGCCAAATTTTCCATTTCCTTGGCAATTATGAGTTGCAACAGCTAAACCTATTTGCTCTGTGTGTTACACAGATTTCAGAAACTTTAAAATAAAAGAAAAAGCGCCTCAGCAAAGTTTGTATAAGAAGCTAAAAGCCAAAATAACATAAAATGGGAGATTCTCACATAGCTCCATAATTAATTAAAGTACAAACCAGAGTGAATGATCAGTTTTCTTAATGAGTAAAAATTTCTTCATGGAAGTTTGTGTCTTTCCTTGTGGTTTGCATATATTCAGAACTTATGTGTAGAAAGAAGCGACTGTTGAGATGATAAAGTTTACTGATTGTACTAAATTATTCAGGGCAGTAAACACAAAAGTCTGTGGAGCAGAACTGCATGAGACCCTTACTAGAGAAAATGACTGAACATTAGAATGGCAGACAAAATTCATTGCAGATGGATGCACCAATTCATTAGTGGTGCACATGAGAAAAACAATTCTGACCCTGCTAATAAAGTAATGGTCTCTTGTCACCCCAGGGGAAAGATCTTAGAAGTATGATATGTGTTTTTATGAAAATAAGGTCTCAGTGATCAGAAGTAGGCAAAAAATATCGAAGTTATTAGGGAAGGATAGACAATAGCTGAAGAGAAATTCTGAATATAAGTCTAGGTAATGCTCAAGTTCCCTCCTTCTGGAAAGACAGAAAAACTGGATAGATTAGGACAAGATTTGAAAGAAGAATTAAATAAAGCAAAACATAAGATGTAAGACAAAACCCAGCATGATGTAAGTCCATAGAAAAAGGCATGAGGAAGTTCTTCAGTCACTGTTCATTGAGTTAAAATGTATATAAAATGTCTTTTGACATAAGACAATTGCTGTCTAAAGAAGTCCCTGATACAAAACTTTCTTAAAGCTGTGTGACTATTCTGGAGAAATATTGTATTTTTTCCATGTTACTGTATTCTCTTGTAGGCACCTGTGAATTAGCCATTGCTGAAGATAGGTACTGGCCTAGATGGATGTAATCTAACCTGATTTTACTTTGACTTACATCTTCATATGCTCTCTCATCCTATATTATAATAAGGGTTGTAATTTTTGAATTTAAATTTTATGGATTCATTAGTATTATATTCCCTTTTTTTCTGGTTAGATTTTTTTTTCCTTCTTTTCAGTTTCTGTTTAGGTTAGGAACATTGATTTGCAGGAAAATGCATAAAAATACTCCATATTTTTATACTTGTTTACATTTTGTGATCACTTCCTTTTGTGAGGCTAATCAAGGAGAGGATTCTGTAAATATCAAACAAAGGTAGCTCTGCAGACTGTTTCTTTTTCTCTTTGAGATACCTAGGTTGAATTTTAGGACTTAGCTCCAGGCCTAAAGTGTTTGTGCTCTTGATTTTGAAAACATGTGTAGAACCCACAGCTATTACTGAAGTCACTCAGTGTTGTGGGAACTTAGGATTTCTCCAAGTAGCTCACTGGCTATTATTGATTTAACAGGGAGAGGCTGGTCTAAGATACCTGTTCTATTAATTTTCTCTAAAGTTAATCTTTGCTATTCAGACATTTTTCTAAATGTTCACTTTTCTGAGTTTCCTTGCAAAGCATATACTAAATATTTAATTCTGCTCAGCAGTTCATTGGCATTTTCTTTAAACTAAGAATTCTGAGCTCCAGCTAAATTGCATAAATAATCATCAAAATGCAAAAGTAATTTTCCAGATTCTTTCATCATTACCTGATGGTGCCAAATGCAGTTTAAGAAAAAAGAACCAAAGCAGATTAGAATAAACTCTGTCCTCTAAAACACTATTACAGGACTGCAGAATTTCTGCTGGTCTCAACTTTGATATAAAACAGACCAAAAGTTTTGCCAATTAATATAATGATAATATTATAGCAATGAGTTCAGAAAAGCTTCACACTTCAACACAGTTCAGTGCAAATGGATGGATAAGGTTTATGTTGGTTACAAAAGAAATAATTTTAAGAACTGTACCTGAGACCACGTCTATGAGTACATGGGAATTCCACCCCCCATTTCCCCCGTCCTCAGATCACTCACAATTTTGTGTTTCCCCTCCTTTTTAATGGAAACTGCTTTAAATAATCCTGTGTTTAAAAACCCATAAAGATTTATAAACCAGGACATTAAAAAGAGACATATTTATTCTGCTTAAAATTGTAATTACTAGCAAATTGTCTAGAAACATAATAACAAATATGAGTAATTATGCAGGCACAATGATTAATTTTAGTTTCCTTATCCAAGGAAATTCAGAGAATATGCAGCCATTTTCTGTGCCCATTTACTCAGTCAGCAGCCTGAAGGTGCTCTGTCCTGTGTGACATTGCTCTCCCCAGCTGTAGACTCAGCAAAGTTCACTGTAATGACTTTGGCTTTCTAAGACACATACTATTTCTGATTAGTGAATCTATTTCTGAGCTGGTCTGCAGCCAACTGAGAGATAAGGACAATCTTTAAGCCTGATCCATAATGAGAGTTATGGTTCAAAATTTGCCTGTTAGGTGAGTTTCCTCCATTGTTCCCAGGGGAAGAAGCAGTCACAGATGGTGGTTCCAATCAGAAGGTTTTTCCTTACAAAGGTCCCATAGATATCTTGTCACCCAGGAAGAATTGGTTGTGTATTAAAATCAGTTCCAAATAAAAAAGGTTCAGGGGAGAAAATATCTTTAAAATGTTTTAGCTTGCAGATGCATTCTCTGAAGCATCTTCTGATACTGAGATAATAAAAATTATCTAACTTCAGACACCCTATCTTACTTCTTTATGAGGGAGGAAGGAAATTCTAGAACAACCTGCATGCAAAAATCAAGTGCTGACACACATACTAAAAGACAGAAGGAACCATTATGACATCACCTGGGAAGATTTTAGAGATCCAAATTTTTATGCTCAAAAGTTAAACACCCCAGGCTGATCATTGCAATTATTATCTGGAGTTCCTTAGGGGAAATAATTTACCAGTAGAAGGTTTCATTCAGTTAGTGTGTATTTGTGAACCCAAACTGAAACAGGGAGAAAATCAGTACTTTAGTTTTGACAACATATGTGAACTGAAAGGGGTTTTCAGTTTAGGACTTCTTTGAACTGAAATGTACAATTTTTTTGCAAAGTCAAATCTATCCTCCTAGGGGTGAAAAGACAAAAACAAACCTAGTAACACAAATGTGCAAAACATGATTTCTTCTGTACTTGTAGATGAAACTGGTGTGGAATTATGGCAACAATTTTAGGCTCTGTCTGATAGATGTGGTCAAAGGTGAGAAGCTTTGAGACAGCTGCCTAATCTGCCCCAGGTCCCCAGGTGGAGACAGTCACTTCTTCCCCATGGAGAGCCTGAATTATTAATGTGCTATTTTATATCTTTACTAGTTGCTCACTTTAGGCAGAATTGAATCAGGCTGTGATGTCTTCAATATACAGAAATAATTATCTAGATGTAGGAGGTGAGAACTATTTCACAAATGCCCCTGTCTAATGTACCATGTCAGGAAGTCCATTGTAATGATAATTTTGACTGTTTCCAGTGGTAAAAATACTTAGCTAGTATAGTGTTTAACTACCCCACATACTTGGATAGATCTTTATTTTAGTTAAAACTTTCTTACTGTGTTTCCTTGATCTTGTAGTTTCAAGAAAAGGAAATCAGATCTTTGAAAGTACTTATAAGCTTTGCCCGTCTCAATATCTGACACTCAAAAATCAAAATAATTAAAGAATTTCTATTTTTCACTATCCTGTTCAAGGGATTATTATTTTCTTTCACTTGATGACTTTCCAGGCACAAGGCAAAGTCATCTCAAAGAGAGTGGCTATGAATAAAGCTGAGAACCTGGACGATGAAAAGTAATTTTCCACAGAAGATGCTGAATCATCAGACAGCTCTGTCGAAGTTCAGAATTAATTGGCAAAGTATGCCTAAGTGCATGAAACTTGGGAAAAGTATCTATGCAGTTTTATCTATTTAGTACTATAAATATATATTTAATTACTTTGAAAAGTAAATCAATTTAATGTAATCAGTGCAAGTAATAATAATATTAATCTATGTTGGAGATGATGTGTAGAGTAACACTTTCTGGGTTTGGTTTTGGGGATTTTTTTATACACTGGAAATTTTAAAAGAGTTATGCAAGCATTTTTTTTACCTCTTCACAAATCTTTGTAGTGGGATAAATACCATGGGTTCATTGTGATTGCTCATGCACGAAATGACATTTTGTAAGATGAAGACTTGGCAATGAATGTTCTCAGTCTTCCGTTACCTGCATGGGTTTACTAAGTGATTTACAAAAATCCTTCCCTATTACTGTCAGCCAGTGTCCTTACATTTGTAATGATAACTGAGGATTTTTTAAATATCAAATAAGAAAGAAACATGTTACTTAATAAAAAAAGTCAAAGTTTTCTGAAAGCCATTGGGAAATACACAAAAAGCATTTCCATCTGGGAAAAAGATAATTTCATCTGATTATTAAGAGATTAACTTGATCTTGGTATTAAGTTTAAATTAATTTAAAATGCTAATTGTCTTTAATGTAGCATCATTTTGCTTCTCTTTATGAATTTTCATTGGAAAATGATAAGTTATGTACTTGGTACCCTTTAATAATGAAAAGCTTATGTGCTTTTCAGAAAAACCTCTCTCTTTTGTGCTCATTATAAGTAAACTAAAATATTTAGTATGTGGCATCAGTCTTTTCCAATTAATTTTGTATCCTTGTGCTCTGGTAGATTTTATTCCTGTAGTATTCTGTATAATATTTTTTCTTTAATTTTTTTATTTTAATATCCTATCTATTTTCTTTCCTTCGTTTTTTTATTTATGCATCTCTTTTTTATTATCCTAATTCACTGCTTCCTCCTTGCTTACAGGGAGCCTAAAGTTTCATACCTTGTGCACCTGAAACACTCTGCCTGTAGTTGAGATCAGTCTCCTTTTTCTTCAGTTTCCTCTACATCTACATTTTTCTGTGTCCTTCCACAGAACCTACAACGTTCCCTTCTCCCCTTCATTTATTCCATACTTTTTCCTCTTCTTTCATCCTTCCATTTAGGGCATCGATGAATCTCTCTGATGATGTGTGCAGATAAATCTTGGCACACAGCTGGTGGAACAATAGATGGTCATCTCCGCATTTTCTTGCTACCAAGAACGCTGCATGGGTCAGTGGGAGATTTGTCTTTATGATTAGTGTTCTTTGAGGTTTTGTGGAATGGCCTTATCACACAGCACCTTCACAGCTGTGTCTTCCAGGGAATGTGACCTAAAAGAAACAGGAAAAAGAGCACCAAAACTTTGTGCATTGTTGTAAACGTTGTGTGTTACTTCTGGTTAAGAGCCACCCTTTAGTTGCTTGCAAAGCCTTCCCAATCTCTTCCTTTCCTATCAGAGCATCCTAATTAATCGTGAGAAGGCCTGAGCTAAAGTAAGGAGGTGGATCTGGGTGTCTATAAGAGGGGAGGTATCAGGGAGCTTATGAGCCTGAAAAGGAAGGGTGATAAAAGCTGACAGATTAGCACCCTTTGTCACTCCTTGGCAGGATATTGAAAAGCACTACAGTGCTTTTCTCTCATGCTGTTCCTTATCTCTAGGAGCCTTCCCCAGAAATAACTAGAAGGCTCCTGCACTGCTCTCCTTAATACTGTCCTTTAAAAATGCAAATTATTCTCAAATTATACTCAATTCTCAGTGGGCTGCCACCCTTGTTAGGGGATTTGGTGTCATTTATTTTTTGCACTTCATTGTTTTTTCACTCACATCTCTCATCTTTTGCTTTTGCTTTTCATCTGTAAGGTCTTGGCTTTGGGTTTACAGGACATCAGGCACACTGGGGTCCTCAACTCTGACTACCAACAATACCTAAAATAACATAATTTACTATTTCTGTACCAGGGAATTTAGAAATGGCAGCAGAAATATGTAAAGTGCTAAATATATAATAAATCTAAAATAAACTTGGTGGTTGAAAATAACAGTATCATGTAAAAACAATACATAAAAGTAGAAGATAACAATGGACTGTATGGAAATGCAGTTTTGCATATAGAAATAGTGTATTTATGCCATTGTTAAGATAGAAACCAGCTGGAGCTTCCTGAAAAGCATTTCAACACATTTCTAGGCATAATGTTGTTTCATAAAGCTCTTAGTATTCCTCAACATGTCAGTAGCTCCAGAAACACAATAAAATGCAATACACTCAGAGGTAATGTACCCAGCACAAAATTGCATTCCCAAGCTTCAAGTAGTTCTGTATATACATAAAGTGAGCTACAAATGAAACATTGGTTCAGCTTTATAAGAGTACATAAAAAAAAATTGTTACTTAAAAGGCAAAATGGTCCAGAAAGCTTTACTGCCACAATAATTTATTATAGAATTAATCTATTATGTGTTTGCACCAGGTCAGGCCACTAAAGGAAACCTGTGTCTTATCGAAATCAGATTGAGAAGTACAAATCGAGAATCCCTAATGGAGCACTAAGCACACTTCAAACAGCCAGCCATATGGACTGTGTTACAGCCTGGGGATGGTTTCTTTTGAGCCATAAACTTCGGCAGCAGAGGGTGGAAAACTCTTTATTTGATATAGGGTCTTCAAGAACAATGATGCATTTGAAAAAATAAGTTAATGCTTGGCTCTGAAGTCAAGGATTCAGACCTCTTCCTGAAGACACCTCCTTCCTATTTCCTTCCTAAAACTTATCCTTTTAAATTAGGTCTATTTCAAAATAGCTTTTGCAGATAATGCACTAAGCTTCTGAAGTTAAAGTGCTTAAGGAGGAAAGCCTGTCTAATCATAGCATGTGAGACCAGAGATATCATATTATCAGCCAATACCCACAAGAAATTCGTATGGGGGCAAGTTCGTTCCCTGCATGCGCACAAGGAGCACTATTTGAAGGTCTGATTCCATGATTAATATGCTTATGGACTGTTTTGACTTTTATCCATCTACAAAACTTAACCTTCATTGTAAACCGGAGTGTTCATAGCAGAGAAAGCATTTTTCTGTGGAAACATGCCAGCACAGAGTGTACTTGTCCCAGTAAGGCACAAACATCACATTCTGGTAGCTGGAACAAAGTCCTTACCTCTAACATAGATTTCTGTAGGAAGTTAAACAAATTGCTTTCATTTATAGATATACTGTCACTGAAAGGTCACGTGGGGTTTGACAAATTACCTGGATAAATGCAGTTCCCTATTGATTTCCTATCTTGTCTTCTGTGTATGCACCTGGAAATCTTGCACTCAATTTTTATTTTTCCTTGTGCCATGTCTACAAACTGAAGACAGTATTTTCTTTCTTCAGCCTCTTGCCTAAATAATTTTTGAATTTTTCGACACAGTAATTGTCTCCAGCTAAGAGACAAAAATAGATCCTATTATTATATTTTATATATATTTATAGGTGTATTTCTGGACTATATATATATATTATTTTCATTATATTATTATATTTTTCCCCATCACAGAGAATTTTACAAAGTAACTTCAACAGATTTTTTTTTCACGTCATTGAAACTTAACTTTTGAAATTTTTATAATTTCATTTAAGTAATAACTTTGTAATAGTTTTTCTTTCTGTAATAGCAACTAGTTGGCAAAATTATTCTTGGCATAATATTGAGATTAGAAATTGTTTATTGTATTTATTTTGTATTTACATTTTAAAATATACTGAGGCATACAAAATTAAAAGTTGTTCTCATACTCAAGCCCATGACCTCCATGGTTTTAGCCACAGTTTTATACTGAATGAAATGAAGAGTAGGTACATTTTAATAAGAAATTCACTGTCATAAGCTAATAACTTGGCCAACATATGTTTTTGCTTAAAATAGTATCCAAAAAAATTCAATCAGGAAGGTCATCTTTGATAAACATATAAAAGGACTTTAGCATTACAGTAATTTCACTGCATCATATTGTTATCTTGGACTCAGTTTTAAGAGAAGCATTTACAGTATGGTCACTTATAGTTTTGATTTGCACTGGCTAAACAGATTTCTCCAGAAATTTCAGTATTTAAAGAATATCAAGGGCCTAGCTAAACAGAAATCTCAGTGGGATATGGTGGTGAAAATTATATTTGAATTATATGCACTCATTACAAAGACCAATGCATAAAACTATTCACTCAGTAATGCAGCTGAGGAAAACCCACTGCCACTTGGAATTCTCAGCCCAATGCCTTTCTGTAAAGAAAAAGAACCAAGTGAGATGTCCAAAACAGTGATAAAAATCCCACTGGGATCCTCTGTATTTAGAAGACCTTCTAGAATAATAACACATAATTAAAAGTACATTACTTATAGCTGGTGTACTGCTTCTCTGTGTTACACTTGTTTTCTGAGGGGATCACAAAATCAACATGTCAGTACACTAGTAGTGCCTTCCAGCATTTTCTTGAAGTCTAAATCAAAAGATAATGAATATAAAAATGTACTCACACTGTATGAAACTGTCACTAATTTTCATCCAGTATCTTTTAATCAATATGTTCAAGCTGACATTTAAATTCATTTCTTCCTTTTTAAAATATGGGCTTTCCCAGTAAAGAAGAGAGTTTTATCTTGGGGAGTAAAACACAAGGAAAAAAAAGAAGAAAAGGAGATACCTGAAGTAAAATTTTCAGGTGGCAAACAAACAACAATTAATATTTCCTGCTGTTTTCTACTCTTGAATCATATTTGTACAATGATCAGTTAAGAAGAGGAAAGAGAAAAAACCTAAATCTGAGTAAGAGAATTTATTCTTGTTACGGTCACTCTATTGTTCAAGACTAAACTTTGAATACAAATGCAGTTCTACTCATTTTTACAAACATTCTTATAGAATAACATTACCTCTTACATCTAAAATGTCTCCTCTGATATGTGCATACATATGTTTATGTTTATGTTATGGTAAAAGTAATGTATACAAAGAGACAAGGATATTTTAGTAGGAAGCAATACAATTTTATACAACTTCTATATTGAGATAAAGTACGTGACAAATAGCTGAAAAATAATGTATGCTGAAATAGGGACTGGACTAATGTGAACCTGCTGCGTCATTTCATTAGTGTCTTCACATCTGACCTACACCTCAGCAGCTCTCATCGCAGGCCGTCAGAGACTCGGTGGACCATAGTCAGTGGTTTTGTAAGGAGTCAAAAGTTGTGCTGGCCTGGCATGTGAACATCTATGGTTCAGAGTTTTAAATCAAGCAAGTTGCCCATTTCCATGAGGTGCTGAACACAGATCCCTGCAATCAATAGCAGAGTGACTATAGAGCTTTAGCTTAGACCATCTGTGACCAAATGAGATAGACAGACTCAGTTTCACTGGGAATCTGTCTCTGATTATTGTCTATCTACACGAATCTCACTCTTTCGTGGTTTTAAACTTCTTTTTTTTTTTTTTGTGACTGATTGATTTGACTTAAAAACTAACATGTGACTTCTGTTACAGTAACAATGAGAAATCACTGACAAAATTCTTCCTTGTGATTAACCTGAGCTCAAGCATAGTTTGTTGCAAAGTTAGAATTTCATTCTGGCATAATGGGATGGCAAGAAGTGGCATATCCATAGCATCATAATGTATTTAAACTCAGCACAGCATTAGTCTGCATGTTGAGATTATGGAACTGTTTACACAGTGTTTACAGGTTTTGATTCCATCCTCTAAATTGTGCTGCAGTGGTGCCAAAGCTTTTGGAATATGCCAAATCAAAACAGGAATTGCAGATTTTTCCTTTCCAAGATACATACTTTGAGAAGTTGTTTTATCACATTATCTACAATGGGCATTCCTATGCCAATGAAGGGGAGTAATGTTAACATAAAAGCCACTAGGCTAATACTATTAAGGTGTGGAAAATGTCCAGAGTACAGAAGGTATTTTTCTAGAAAGCTTAACACTCCCAGAATAAACTGTATGCATCCCCTCACTGCTATGAAAATGCTTACTGTTCTTTGTTCCTACCTGGCACCCTATAAAGTAAAGGATATGGATATTCTCTGTATTTTGCCCATTTATTAAATACTTTGGGTAAACCTAGTTGTTAAAATACATATGCATATATTTGTTGACTGAAGGTTTTACAAACTCAATAAACTCCCATCCTTACAGGATGGATCTTCCCAGAGAAAACTGTCCTTTTATGCAAGAGCATTCTACTTGGGGAAGACAAAGCCCTAAGCAGGATGATGGGTTTCCTTTCCTCCCTCCCTTTCCTCTAGTCAGCCAGGCAATGCATTTTCCAAAGACACCAGTGCCTCGGGAATGTTATGTTTTTTCATTTCAGTGGGGATGAGGGGTTTTCACCTTTATTTATAGTTGTCATTTTTATGCTTTAAACCTCACAAGCTTTCTCTGACTATGGACTCATTCATATATCCTGAAAGAATTTCAGATAATTTACTGTTGCTGGACAGAGTTTTCCTCACGATGGCGTGAAGGATTACATGCTCTACTCCTCTTTTATTGCTTGTGGGCCAAATCCTGCCCTCATTTACACCACTGGAATAATAAATAACCTCCTTTGAGAGCATTAATGTGTATTTTTTTCATTGTTTGAGGAGAAAGAACAAGTTAAACAATGTCAGTCTAAAGGTTTTTCAAAGGTTACTGCATTGCTAACCTGTGAGTGCAGAACATCCAGCAGTTTTAACATAAAGAATAAAAGATGTCTATTGAGAGAACACTAAGAGAAACAATGGCTCACATTTAAACTAGCATTTCTTTAACGTTATCTTTTAATTTTGGAGAAAAGCAGAAAAAAATTATAACAAGAAAATAGAAAGGTTTTCAGACTGGTTAGCAGTACCAGGTGCTGCAGCTACCACTGTGATTTTGCATCCTAACACACAACACCTCAATTAAGACCATAATCCATATTCTGAATCCTCCCTAAACAATCTGCAAATGATGGCAACATCAAAACCTCATGTCTCAGAGGCAGGTTAAAGCTGTGGGCTGCAAGGGAGGTGCTCTCCCCCCACCACTGTGGGTTTGGATATCCCTCTGCCTTTGTCACCCCAGCTGCATCCAGGCCAAGGGATGTCCCAGCAGCAGCTCCTGGTGCTTCTGCAAGGAAGCAGGCAGGGGGGACAGGGGTGTGGATAGATAGTGTGGAGCCTTGAGGAGTTCTCAAGTGCTCCCAGAGCCCTCTTCCAGGTGGAAATTAAGTCATGTCCCAATGCAAGGGTGAAAAGGCAACTCTGACTTATTAAAGAAGAGAGAAAATGCATGGAAATGGAGAAGAAAGAAAGTACCCTTGAAACCTGAAGGGATTTTACAGTGGCCTATAGTTCAAAATGGAAAGGGAGTTGAGGGGAAATGATACAAGGAGTCTCTGATTTATGTAGTGAACTGAACCTACAGCTCTAGAATGGATGACACTTCCATAGAAAAATTGGTTTCTGGACCACAGGGCTGTGTTCCCTCCCAGTCACAGCTACATGAATCAATTCCCTGTCCCATTCATCATCCTGCAGTACAACAGTTGCAATGACAGCAGTAGTTCATGCTGAAAAATAGCTTTACAGGAGATTCTACTTCACTTTTGCATAAAATGTGATTTAACAGGTGTAAAGAGTAAGAAAATTACCATTCTCGACGCAATCTTCATTGTAAAATATAACTTTGAGGGCCAGAAAAATCCTCATTTCAGCTCCCACCAAGTAAAAGTCATTTTCAGAGGAAGGTACTTAAACACTCTGGCTCAGCTGGTATAAGTAGTAATAAGCCTTATTGACAGGTGAGGATCCCTTATCCCCTGGGTCACAGATGTGATTAATCCTTAAGCAAAGTTCTTTTGCGCAGTTCTATTAACTTTTAATGCACTAAGTATGCAGGGAGTAGCAATAATTTTCTAGAGCCTTATTTGCAAGGAATGGTGTCTAAATATAAACAGCAACTACAAGCTATTAATGCACAAATACCTATAATTGGACATGAGGACAACCTGGACAGAGCATGAGGACTTCACGGTCTGAGAAATAAATGAAAGCATAAGATATAAACAAGTATGGGAAACAAGCTGCCAAGCTAAGTTTTGGGGATATCTACTTGGGAAATATGATGCATAAATATAAATGCTTATAAAAGCACATGCTGAAAACAAAAACCTTTTTCTAATTGAGTTTATTTTCACAAATGCTTTCACCAAGGTTTTCCATGACAAGTTATGACCAACAATACTTAAAAAAGAAGGAAAAAATAACATTTTCAGACCTATGTGGTTAACTTTTCAAATCTGATGCACCAAAGAAGGGGTCTGCATGCAGTGAATATGAAACAAAGCATCTGGATGACATTCCTTCATAGCGCCAGCCTCTACTCAAACTTAATCCTTTAAAAACCTTAGCTCACTGTCTTGGGGGTTTAAAAACATTCACCACACTTTTATTCAAGGCTATGCTAGAAGCTCAAAACAAAGAGGGCCAGGTTTTAAATTTTTTTTTAATACTTTAAAAGGGACTTTTTTTCCCTTTTCCCTGAAAACAACTTAGAAAAAGGAAATCATCTCTGATTTACTAAATTCACATTACTGTAAATAGTTGAATACATTTAATCTGCAATTGAAATCAGTGTGTTTAAAACCAAGGCATTTCATTCTTAAAAAGGATAGTATTTTAATTTGTCTATGAAGACTGTATATGGCACAAACTTGCAAAGAAATCTACGGAATCCTCCCCTTTGGAGACAAAATTCTGCTGAATGAGGGCCTGGGTGACCTCTTTAAACTGGGATCTTAACCCTGCCCTGAGTAGGGGCTTGGACAAGATGACCTTCAGCCTAAGCTATTCTGTTACAACCACCTCTTCTGCTAAAATAGAAGGAAGAGAATTGGCAAGGAAAAGAACCTGTTTCTATCTGAAGAAAAAGGTACCTACAGTCTGAATTTACAGGAACTTCTATGACCTAGAGTCACAGACTTTTATGGAATGACAATAAATAAGAAATTAGGCTCCCAGGTAATCTCGTCACGCACCAGGGAACAGGTGCTTAGGGGGTGTTCCAGGCTGTGCTATGAACTCATGCAGGACACGGCGGCTTTAGCAGTTCAGCACCTTCCCTGCTTTTTCTCTTCTGCCTCTTATTCTCAACTTTCACTCCTATGGGTAAAATTAATTTCTCAAATCTGCTTTCAACACCACAAATCTTAACTCTATTTATCTGTCTAAACAAAGTAATATACTGTATTCATGCGATTCTCCAGGAAGAGTCTGAAAATTCTTCTCATCACGTAGGCAGTTTTTAATACATTTACTCTTGGCAAGGAGTTTCCTTAACTCCAGTAAATTATGAATCCACTCACATATACAAAGAAAGAGCAGCCAGAGAGAAAAAGGGAGCTGGATACCACCCCTACAATTGCATCTTTCCTTCTGCCACAAAGGTATGCGTAAGTGAATGTTTCACCTCAGACTTACAGCTGGCACTCACTAGCACCATATTCTCCATTTGCTGAAAGTCCTTTGTAAGACCAGGGAGTAGGATTTGAAGAGGTACTAAGCTTCAAAATTGCAATGTAAATTGAGGGGATTTAATTTTTTTAATTCCTTGCTGTCATATATTTGGGGAAATTAGGCCACGTACATCTCAAATTCTTCATTATATGTTAGCAAATTTTTTGACCTTTAATCTCTCCATCCTCACCCTTCTGATCTAAAACATATGCAAAACATCATTCTCATGGCTCAAAGATTCTCAAAGAAAATTAATGTTTGTGAAGCATTAAAAAGTGACAGAAATAACTATCATACACGAATCCCTGGAAAAAGCTGAGTGCCTTTGGTAGTGAGAAGTGAAGATAATGAAGCAAAAATAGTTACAGTGCAGTTTTTAATGAAAGATCCCTGCTCAGAGTTATATGGAAAAATAGCAGGTAACCATGTGATCAAAGACTGTAACACTGCCTATGCAAAACAGGGACCCAAACAAAGCTGGAAAGTCATCCTATTCTGCTTTGCAGCTGCTTGGCTTTACACAGTTCTCCTTTAATAATATTTCTGAGTACACAGAAGAGAAAATCCCAAGTTTCAGCAGCAGTAGACCACACCAGGAATAGAGCCCACCTGAAGAAAATACAAGTAGAGCAGATCAGTGAAAAAATAGACTTCTGCAATAAGATGCAAACTGTACTCTCAGTGTCCCTTCTTTAGAAGATCTGAGCAGCAACAGATAATTAATGCTGAATGGAGACTTTTTAAAAAGAAATTAAACTAACTCAAATTTCTCGTTAACACTATATTTTCAACAGCAGATTCTTTAACTTTCTTTGAATCTCAATGGCAGCTAAATACCCAAGTCCATACAGTAATGAAAGACATATTTAAATATTTTCAAATTAAACTGGGGTAATTCCAATACTGATATCTCAGTGCTATTCCTAAGTTTTCAAAAAGAATGCAAAATGAGAAGGGTGGCTTCTTGAGGCAAGGGAAGAGTTAGTCCTGTAGAAATAATGTTTTGATCCAAATTCAAGGTTTATAATTTTCTTGCCCTACAGTATTAATTCAGAATGGCCCAAACATACTCGATAGACATCAAATGCAAAGAGACACCTGATCAAAGCTTTAACATCTTGATATTTATATAACATATAACTGATGGAAATTATATGATGGTTCACCAGAAGAAAGAGAGAAGTTATTTATTTGTATGACTTGATTTTTATGTCTTTTATTTCCTGGACTGAAACATTGAAAAAAAGTCATACAAATCATTTAGTAAGACAAAGTCAATAACTTGATTCCTGCCCCATAGTGACAGGAAAAAGAACAACTGTTTTAAACTGAGGAAGGTACATTTAGATGTAATATAAGGCAGAATTTTTTTTTTTAAATTGTGGGGGAGATACTGAAACAGGTTTCCCAAAGATGTTGTGGCTGTTCAATCCCTGAAAATGTTCAAGGTCAGGTTGGATGGGGCTTTGAACAGCCTGATCGAAGCAATGATGCCCCCACCCACGGCAAAGGAGTTGGACTGTGTGATCATTGAAGGTCCCTTTCAAGCCAAACCACTCTATGATTCTGCAAGTCTATGAAACTGGCTATTTAAAACAGATTAAATAACGCCAAAAAGTAAGCTAAACAATTGGAAAATTTAGACTACACACTAGCCATGATAATGTAGATTAACAACATTGATTCATTTTTTGTGCTTCTTTTGTTGGTGTAGAAGTATCTGAGTGCAACCTTGAAGATTAAAGATTTTGATAATTAATGAAGGAAAGAATCTATGGTTTTCTAGGTGCAAGAGCTTTTGCTTAAAAGACTTTACCAATCCATGAAAAGACAGGCTTTTGTTTTAGATGTTTCTGTACATTTATACACGACTCTAACAGAATACTACAGCTTTGGGGAGTTAATTTTCTGTTCATTTAACACGAACTTTGGTAAGGTTAACCATCAAGCTCACATGACTGTCCTGCATCTCATGGCTGACCCCCAGCTCGTGTCTCTGTCTTTGTGTCCAGCCCAGGAGCACTGTGTAACACTCTGCTTCTAAAAACACCAAAGTCTTAGTCCTCATTCTATCCCTAAGCTATTCCTGTCTTTAGAAAATGGAAATGGGAAACAAGTAAGGTCTCTCTTCAGGATTTTCTGTAATAAATGTCCAAGGACCTATAGCTAGTGGTTTTTAATTTCAAATAATATCACTGTTTATAGAGAACTAATAAGCAAAAATTATAATTTTAATCAGATTAAACATAGCAGCAAAGACCTGGCTTCTTGATGGTGGCTCCGCAAAGAGAGTTAAATAGTTAAATAGTGAAAGAATAAAGTTTTAAAACAGAAATAAATTAAGAACAATAAAAGTAAAAAAAGTGAGACAGCAAAGGTCTTACTCCTTTTTTTTAATACTATGAAATATGATTTATGGCAGCTTATATGCGTTTCATCTCATGAAAAAAAATAAAATAATAGAAAAGGATTTATCCAGTCAAAAAGTCTGCCCACACCATCTCCCACAGAAACTTTTGATTACAAAGTACTGCCTTACCATTAATGCATACCATATAATACATTGAATGAAATGCCAGATTTCATTCCCTGATTTTTTCTTTAAAAACCACAAATGTTTAAAGTAAAACGTGCATAATGATTTGAGAATTCATTTCTGAGTGACAGATAAATGTTAGGAGAAAGTCTGACTTACAGTAATCAATCTTGTAGCAGAAACATATTCAAACCGAAGGATATAACACAGTGAGAAACTTGAGTCCATCTGAACACTCCATGAATTCCAAAGAACACAGTCCTACTCATCTTCATAATTTTCTTTCTCTTAACCATTAGGCTGTACCAATTAGTATATGGTAGCTTCCAGTAAAGCATCAGCCAAAAGTGCGGAAGTGTCACCTTTTAAAATAAGTTGTCTAGTCCTATAATGTATGGGTAGAGTATTTAATGACGTAAGGAGCATCAGCTTCCCAAATATTTAATGTTCAGAACTGCTGAACTTCATTGTCTAAGGGAAGTGCTGAATGTTGGCCATCACTGAACACTAGAAAGGTCTTTGATTTATGTCCCAACTTTGAAAATATTCTTCTAAAAGTGGAGGACCTAGATCGCCACATACCTAAAAACAGGATTAGACTAAGACATCTTGAACATATTTTTGTTTTATAAAAGAGGCAATTCATCAAACTGCAGAACAATATACTCTAGGCAACGAAAGTGTTATTGAAAATCTTCCAAGTGAGAAAGCAAATATTTTATAACAAAGGGGAACATTTTTTAAAGTGACTTCAATTCTTGAATCAAGTAAATCACTTCAAGAAATTTTAGGCATCTTTGTATTTGGTAGCTTTTGAAATTGTTTCAGGCTCCTGAATCAGGAAAGGTCAGATTTATAAACACTAGTAGAGAGGCTCTTGATATATGTTTAAACACTTGTGATATAGATATCTAGGTTTGAGATGATCGTTCCAGCTTCCCTTCAAATTAGCAGAGAAATGATAGGATGATGTTAGGATAGCGCACACCTCCACATGGCATTGACATCAAAAGAGATAGATGAATTCCAGATGAACTCCTGTGTATCTCTTTGCCTTCACTGACTATAGGAAAACCTATTTATACATCGAATTAAATTATCTGAAACCTGTTCTAGATTGCTAAAGGCGAAAATAAGGTTCTTAGTGGCATTTAGAGAAGAAGCTGAATACTGAATTCCCATTCACCTCCTTTACACACAAAAAATGAAGTGCTATCAAGGTCAACTTGTCCTTGTCTGAAATGAATGGAAAGTAACTCCGTAGCTTTCCAAAAGCTTACAGAACTTCTGAAGTCTAAAAACATAGTCTTCCCCCTATGCATATTCCCTTAGGTACGTTTGAGAATATTACACTTTCATGCTTGACTTTGAATTTTCTAAGTCCTTCTCAGTATAATAAGTAATATTAATATATCTTTCTCAATATGTTTTAGTCATCATGATAAGAACCCATTTACTCAGATTTTGCAGGTTTTAAGCACATAAATTTTAAGTGAGTTACTCATTGCAATGCCTAAATTCCTTTAGTCAAGGAAAAGCATAAAGTGTTTTTGAAAGCCTTTAGAGCTACATCACGTTCACCTAATTTATTGACCTAAACTGAGATAGGCAATTTTATGAAAACATTCAAATACCATTGCTTTCTAGAATTTAATAGGAGATATTGTGAAAACATTCAAATACCACTGCTTTCTAGCATTTACTTTATGAAGAAAAGCAGTATGTGCTAAAAAAGAGCACTTCTTTAGGTACCTAAAATGTAGGTGAAATTTATTCTCAAAGGGACTGCATCAAGATTAAATAGCTTTGTTTTTCTTCTACACAAATTCTTTTAAAAACTGTTCCACCATGCATATTTACAGAGGTATTAAAGATGATACACTGAAAGACATAGTGCTTTTAGAATAACAAAAACATCTCAGCAAAATACACCCTAACACCAAGGATATACGACCACTTAATTAAAGGGAAATTGGACAAGACTAAGCACTTACAAAAAATTAATCTTGGAGTTTAAGGTGTTTGATTTTCTGTTTCAATTCAACTTCCATATTTGACTAGGACTTTCTGAAGGTAGAGTTTGAAAAAATATTTTGAAGTTCTCAGATGAATTGTGCAACATGAATGCAGAGCATTGTTCTATCACCCATGAGGTTGGACAGCTGTATCACAGCTAATTATCATTGCCAAGCAATTTAGTATTTACCAAGGCAGCTGAATGATCCTGGGATCTTTCAACTCCTCTGTCTTATTCAGTAAAAAAGCCCCGAATGTCAAAGGAAACGCAAATAGCACTTTGACTTGAGGAAGCATGCCTTTCACCATAGCATTAAATTCCAACCTGTCTTTAAAGGCAAAAGAAAAAAAATGTTGATGGAGCATTCTTTAAAAATAATATTCCCAGTAGAAATTTGGTAATAAATGCCTCTCCTTTCAGTACAGAAAGGGATGTATTCCACTCTTTGTTGGAACCAGTGCATCACAGCAGGAACAGCACATGGTAACAGAGCCGCAATGAGATTCTTCTGCACATATGGAACCAGCAAATTAGGCCAACTTTTTTAATTGTAAAAAATGATTGAATCCCTTCCATTCCAATCTAATAGTCATTTTCCCTAGCAGCAAGCATTAATGACTTCCCTGACTAATGAAAATTAATTGCTAGCCCGCCTTGACAATTACATTGTGATCGATCAAGTTTAAAGGAGCTGCAAGGGTCATTTGCTGTAATTCTAATGCAATCCATTAAATCTGCAGTAGATGATAACCTTTAACTTTGTTGCATATTAGGGAATACTAATGGCAACTCTAGATGTCACTGCTTATACAAGAGGAGATACATCATATTGTCTATTTTTCCTAATGTTCTTGAGGTGTTGCTGTTTCTCAGCTGACACAAAAAATTCCTTTTGACATCAGACTACAGCATCTCTATAACCTTATCAAGGTTCTATTAAGGCAGTTGGACAAATCTAAAAAGCAGCCTGAGGATGCTCACCCCGTTTCAGGGCAAGGTCCTGTGTGTTACACAAAACTGAGCTATAAAACGACAGACAAATTAGCAAAATCCTGAAGGAATGCACTGTCAGGGAAATACATCTAAAGCACGCATCGTATTTTATTGGTCCTGCAGCAGCCATCAGCTGTGCTACAGCTTTGAATGAGATCCAGTGTCTCTTAGACAAAATGGAGTTGTAAAATAAGGCTCAAATTTGTGAAGAGTTATTGAAGGGGTTCATACTCAACAACAAATACAAGTGCTGCTAAAATACCAGAACTGCACAGTGCATTCTTGAATGTCTTTCCAGGCACATCATCCAAATACTTGCAGAACCTGCATGCTGAATTAGATTTTTTTGAAACAGGAATTCAAGGCAAACCACATTGGATCTAAAAAGAAAACATGGCAACAAAGCCACCACAACAAAACCAACAAACAAAAAAATGACAGACCTTTAAACTGAATCTTCATAGCTGTCTCAGCTGATTTGAGCTATTCTGTACACATGAAGGCATTTTTTGGCAAATTTTGATAAGTTTTTCACAAGGTGGGAAAATAGTGATTGAAGAAGTGAATGGAAGAATTTTAATCTAGTTTTAATCTGCTGTCTATTTTTAATCATGACTTTAAGCTTCTGTCTAGATCTGCCTTTTTAGTATAAACAGAGACACACACATGTAACCTCATTTTAACATCTCATTTCAGAAGTTGTGGAAGTGTTTCCTAATAAAAAGCTTTTTGTGGCAGGATCCAGTACACCTTTTTGCACAAATGAAAATGAGTATTTTGTAGGTTAATGCATCAATTTGGGAGGAGGACACTGAAAGAAATCATTACCTTAATCTTTAGTTCTTAAAATAAAATAGTCCAGGGTTATTTTATCTCTTGGGAGAGTTTATTCCACCATTTACTACTATGCTAAGTACCCTTAGGAAGACTGATTGCAAACAGAAAGTGCAAGAATTCCAGCAGTGATGCCAGTCCACAGGACTGCAAGTCTGTAAAACCCAAGGAAATTTTGAAAGTGACAAAAGATGCACCCTTCTGCATCTCTTCCTTACCTCTAAGGTAATGACCCTACAGTGAACATTGCAGAGATTCTCTACAGAGGATTTCACAGAACTGTATCAGAAATAAGCACAAAAATATGAAAGAATACACAGACTGACAAAAAAAATAAAAGCCACAAATTATTCACTTTGAAAGTTTAAGCAAGTATTCTAAACACACACTTTATTATAATATCATCTTTCAGGTAGACAGGTTTTTTCCTAGTTTCTTCTAGGAAAGAAAGCAAACTTATTTTTCTGTGGAAATATTAACACTCTTTGTTTCTCAAAGCAGCAAGACTTCTTTGTATAAGAAGGATCCTTACTCAGCAGAATCCAAAAGAAAATTTCTTGTATTTTCTATACTGATTTAAAAAAAAAAAAAAATTAAAAAAAAAAAAAAAAAAAAAAAAAAGACATAAGGAAGTAGATCATCAAACAGGAAAAATAACAATTCTAAAGTTGCAAAGGAACAAATTTGTAGTTAGAGAAGACAGGGATATCATGACAGACCTTCATGTAGCAGTCAGCACCAAACTAAGAGCCAGTGATCAGAAAGGAGTAGAACTTTTAAAGTGTACCTAAAGAGCAGTATTTAATGCCTTTTCCATCTCACATGAGGAGCTTTTTAGATTTGCTGTGAGTGTGGCCAAAAGCATGCACTGAGACCAATATAAACCAGCAAGAATTCCATGAAAACCAATTAAGTTATTGCGAATTTATAGAGATATAAACCAAGATCAGATGTTAGTCTATGGAAATGTATTTGAAACAATGCAGAGACATGAGGTCCTTCAGAGCAGTTTTAGTGTTTGGACAATGGAATGAGATTGCTGGATTTTAGTTGGGTGCAATAGGCTATGCTGGACAACTGAAGGTCTACAAAAGTTTCCGATAAGGGTCATCAGGGAAAAAACACACTCCAAAAGACAGAAGAAAGCTACACCATTGCCTGCTCCAGCATGGCTATGTTAAACACTGATTAAATATTGGACAACCTCTCTAGATATTTCTGCTCCACCCACGCACTCTTTGGAGTGCAAAATATTTGGAAAATATTGATGTTGTCTTTGCTATTTTTGGCAAATCTAGCATTAGAAATAATAGGCACTTTATTTTAGCCATGGTTTGTCTGAGATAATTATCATTATAGCCAAAAGCTATTGCTGCACACTGATTATGGAAACTCTGAAAACCTTGTTCCATAGAAAATTTTCATATTTACAATCACAATGAAAGAGTCAAAGCTTGCTGAAATCAATGAAATAGTTCTACAGGTCTTACTGACTTTTCACCAAGACTAAGACATGAATAGAAGTTTAATATTTAGCCATGAAAGTATGTTATCATACCCCAAGCTTATATGTGAAAGCATTTCCACTGATGTCAAAGGCTTTCATATTACCCAGATTATGCCTGTGCTTATCTACTACATTGAATCAAAGACTTTCATGTCTACTCCTCAGACAAAACTTTTGCCTTTCAGTTAAATCTCAGCTCAAGTATATTTATGGATTCTGACATTTCCAACAGGCCAGCACTCAAAAATTCAACCTCTGTCTAGTTACGGTTCTGAAGCATTTTCAAAAACCATGGCATGTAAAGAAAATAGTCTCGTCTCATTCAGGATAGGTAAAGAACATACTATTATCAAGTGTGACACTGCTGACGTGGAAAAAAATTAAGTATTGCAACAGGTTATTAAATTGTTAATGGCTACATTCTATTCTCAGGTTTGTGGTTTGATGCAGTCTGGGCAAAATGTCAAACTGTATCAACATTAACAGCTTCTGACAAGCTCAAGAGGGAAAAAAAAGAGCTGAATGAATAAGCTGTTCTGTAAATAAAGAGACATTGTAACCTTTAAAGTGAGACAGAATTTAATTAAGAAAATTAACACAGACTTTTGAGAGACTGCAATTTTCTGAATCTCATTCATTTCTGCCAAGCAAAAGTTATATTCCTTTATAATAAGAAACAGTAGGTGCCTACTTTCTGATCATAAGTTAGTGATACCATCAAGAGGAAAAGCAAGAGGAATGAAGTTCGTGAATTTGACTTTTTACGTTTATCCACTTTTAATTTATACAGCACCAGTCAGATTTGAGAATCGTGAGTAAAAAAAATTTGCTTTTTTTTTTTTTTAAATCCTGGAAACAGCACTAGTACACACATCAAAAGATTTCTCATTTCAACTAAAACTGGAATCCATGGGGTGAGAGGGTTTCACTATCTCCATTTCAAAGGTGAGGAAGAGGAAGTGCAGTCAGGAGTATGAATCAATGGCCAGGGTAAAAACCTCTTTCTCGCGCTGTACCTGAGGAACAGAATGGATTCTAATTTTAGCTTGTGAAATTTATTAGCTTCCTACTCTGCAACTTAGAAACACAAATCTGAATTTATGCATTTTGAAAATTTTACTACTGAACCATTCTGCTCCTCAGAATATGTTTTTCTCAGGTGCTGTATTTCTCTCTGTTTCCTGTGTACTAACTCCTGGACAAGGAAAATCACCAATATCTCTTATCTGTCAGCAAGTGAATTAGTTAATTGAACTATTTTTGCATGGCATTATCCTGAATTTTTAATCAGATAAAGGCTTTTAAAATAAGAGTAATTTGGCAAAATTTTGCAGAAAGATTACCAGACTACTGAAAACTGATGTCTGGACAAATATGTTTTTTATCTTTTTCCAAAGAAGAAGTGAAAGAATGAACTATGAATGAAAAGAAGAAAGGAAGAAAGGAAGGTGGGAATATGGAAAGAAAAAAGATAGAGAAAAGATGGATTTCCTTTTGTTTTAATCATCAATTAGCAAATCATTGCTTGGATTTTCCAGATACTGTCATGATTTTCCTAATTACAGGTAAACTTTCAGACCAACATATAGCAAACATTTTTTTTTCTTTTTTGAAATTTTCATCATTGTTCTTTTAAAAAAAAGAACACAGAGAGTCTAATGCTGCAGTGGCTTCTATATTTTTAATGAAGGGGATACATTTTGGGTGCTGAATAGGGGAGAAATGTTGACAGATATAAGGGTAGAAACTGGATTTTCACAACCTTATTTTTCTTCAGACCCTAATTACATCAATGAGTCTGTACTAACTACAGAGGGAGCTTAGACATCTTGGCCATATGTGGAGACATCCTGAGAAACATGAGATGTCTCTAGTTAAGTGTCTAAATCCAGAACCAAATTCCACCCAAATGATTACACATACAATTCATAGGTTTTTTGTGCACCGTACACAAATTTAATCTTTCGTGCATTTCCGTGTAAACTTCTAATTCATGTGGACAAGGACATAATCTCATCCTGAGAAGAACAGCTCAGCTGTCTCTGTCTCAGGAAGCTGAGACTGTTCTCTGCTTCTAATTAATCTTATTCCATCAGTTCATCCCAGCAGCTGGAAAGGGTTTTCCTTCCGAGGACTGCAGCAGCAATGCTTCACTAATCTGACAATATTGGATCTTTGCAGCTGGTAGACAGTGATGGCACGTGTCACCCACACTTCAGCATCCCATCGACCCATCCAGCCTTGCCATGGAAGTATCTCCTCCTTCCCTTAAGAGCACCAAAGTAGAAAAACTCTATTCCACACTTGGAGGACCGTTTCACCCCACAAAGCAGAAAAAGGTTTATTATAGGACCTACATGTAACTTTTATTCCTTGTAAGTCCATCTGCAGTTAATTTTAGTTCCTATTGAGCATCTTCTCATTATAGTGCAATATAAACATTAAGGAACAATGGGGATTTTGGCTCTGCAGCTGCATTTCTGCACAGACACTGAGGCTGTTACATTTTTCATCTCCATAAGGCTGAGGCTGTTACTTCCAACACTGAATGCTTTGTTTGATAACATCTTAAAAATGTTATTGATCCTGAAGCTTTAATGTGGAACATTTGTTAGCTTAATGCTCTGCCATTCTCTCTGCTGTTCACAGAGATGTAACTGTTAAGGAGGGTCCTTATTACAGGTTTATCACAGTAATTTATTTGAAGACTGATGCTTCAAGAATGTGAGCAAATCCTGTAGAATATACTAACCATCCTTCATTTGCTTTGATTGTTGACTCCTTTGTCCCATCACTGGATCAGAGCACAAATATGCAGCTGTTCTTTGAACTTTTCTGTGTTCTGCACCACCATATTTATGGCAGCAGTAAAACACTGTGAATCAGCTGAGGGCTGGGCCAGCACACCCTTTTAAGAAGCAGGATTTTTTCAATAGTCCCAAAATATTTTTTTCATGAGGGCACCATTGATCATCTTTTTTCTTTTGTAAACAATGTTGAGAACTTGAAATTATTTGTTCAATATAAAACAAATACATAAATCATTGTTAGGATTTATGAGGATGTAAACTTTAAACCCCATGTTGATTTCAGCTGAATTCTGAAATTCTTTCCAAAGTTTCACTGAATTTTCAATGCCAATCCTCAGTTCCACTTGCTGCCAAGTAGAAGCATAGACATGCCTACCAATACTTTAACAAGAAATACAGGGAAAGGGAATATCATTTTTGGTGTCTACTTTTCTCTCAGATTATTGGGTAGCTAATTACAACTCTGATGGTTAAAGAAGTTCACTAATATACCTTCTGCTTTTTCTTTCCTTACTCAATAGTTTGTTTATCCAGCTGCTTTGAGTAAGAGTGCAGCCTGAAAAGGAAAATTTTCTGAGAGTGGTCCTTATCCACATGGGGATGAGAGAAGATACTTCAAAGCTGTTCTCTATTTCCCCTTCTTTTCTTTCTTTTTTTTCCACTCTTTTGTTTGCTTGTTTCTCTAGGTTGCTCTGACTTGCACTTACAAGGAAAAGCAGCATGAGGTCTTGGGTCTGCAGTACTTAGTAGCCCTCTTTGACATCTTGGCCAAAGTTTTAAATGGGGATATGATGTGTTGACACTCAATTTCTACTCTGAATTGGTAACAGTGTCACCTGTTGGCCATGTATACACCACAACCTATTTTCTATGAAAAAATTGTTTTATGAGAGAGATATAGTGACCTTTTTCTTAAAAATTAAATAGACTCTTAGCAATGTGTTGGGACTAAATACATCTTTATTGGTGACTGCTCTGCAAATTCCTAAAGCTATTTTCAATCAAAAAAACTTCTTTGAATGTTTTACCTTAAAATTATATTTCAATACATGGTTTTTTTCTAACTAGTTCAGCATTTTTCTTCAATACTGACTGTTAATGAATTAACAAATGTATTACGTCCTCTTTCATAAATTGCTGTAAGTTGAACTATCTATAAATTCTCTAGACTATTGGCAGCCAGATTCTCTTTGTTTTTACTGGGTTGTGAACAAACAGAACTCATGATTGGGAAATTGGGAAATATTTTCCAATGCAGATGAATAAGACAAAATCTCAAGTCATCTTAAATAATTTTGGGCTTCAATAGACCATTGTACTGCGATGTCCATCTGTTTAGAATATTTTACACTTTATGGTCTCGAGTAAGATGCTCATACCCGTGAAAGCAAAAGAGCTTGTCAGGCATTAAGAGGTCAGCAATCTGCTGAGAAAGAAAAGCAGGATGTCAACGTCTATAATAATGATCTTGAAGACCGTAGCGTATTTCAAATGTGCTTTGTGAAATAAAAGGATGGCTTTCTAAATCATGGCAACTACCAACTGAAGAGTTCAATAAGAAATTCACTGAAGCATGAGCCATCGTTGATGCAAACTAGGCACACACATAGAGGGAAGAGTGGAATAACTTTTCCATCTTAGAAATTTTTCCAGTGATTTATTTGTTTCAAATGAAGGTACTGAAAAGCCATGATGAAAGGTACCCTTGAGAAAATTAAGAGGCACGGTCCTAGAGTGATATACATCTTTCTCCTCACTTTATATACAAAGGCACTCTTTTCTTCTGGTATTGAAATTTGTCTTTTTTATAAATTGTACACAAAAAAAATCATGCTGTCAATAAATATTTGCTCTGACTATAATGGGTTTTATGAATAGAAGAGCTTAAAAACACATTTACTGTAACTCACTCTGTTTCTGTAGCAGTTACTTTACAGACCTAATGACTTGGTAATCAATTCTTCAGACAGTGTGTACTGCTCTCATTTAGATTCTTGAAAGATCCCTGTAAGGAACCTTGTAAATTAAGGTTAATTGACAGAGTGTTCAAAAGAGAAAATATTTCACCACTCTCAATTCCTTAGAAGTGCCCCAGAATTCAAAGTTTTCAGAGATTCTGTAAGAGGAATGTATAAGCCCGATTTTTTTTTCTGGCACAAAAACCTCAAGTAACTAAGTTTCTGTCCAAGAACCTTCATAACTCCAGAAGATACGAGAACCAGAGAGACCACAAGTTGACTTTTACATCACAGATCATGCTGGTAGAGCAGAGAGTTTAAAATCCAACCCGTAAACCCACTCAGCCTGTCCTTTAACATGTAATCTGAGCAAGCTTGACCAGGAGCCATGAAGAAACAGAGAACATGGGACGTCATTTCATTCACTGAGAAGCCATTTCTGGCCTTGTGTAATCTCCTTTTTACTTCCTGAAGCATGTCGAGGCAGCAGATATTAGCTATAAATCTCCATTCTGGTTGCTACTAGCTCAGATTCTGCAGCAGGCACAGACCTGACAGAGCCAGCCCCTGGGCAGATTTTATTTCCTAATGTCTCTAGCCAGAGTCCAGGCTGGCTGTGTTCAGCTGGCATCCTCCATGCTGTGGGTCATTGCCAAATGATCCACAGCTTTCCTGCTTCTGCTCTTGGACCTTGGCCACAGAAATGGGGAACTGGCAGCTCCCTTGAACATCAGAGAAAGGAGAGGCTGGAATGTGTTTAATAAGGCCTAACAGAATATCCTGGATATGTAAGTCCAAATGGGCTTTTCAACACCCAGACAGATGCCAAAATATTGGTTTGTAGATGGTAAGTGGACACTAAATTGTCATATCGCTGCTTAGAAATAGAGCTTACAATTTGCCAGCAAAAGAGGAAAAAGAATCATCTATTTGGATAATCATCTATTGGCTGCCAGTGGAGCTCAGATAAATTTCAAAATGTAAGCTCATAGGATTTACAACTAACCATTGCAATTGCACCATTCCAAATTTTAAATACCATTAATTCAAATCTTTTGTTATGGTTATTACCTTGCTCAGAAATTAAAGTCTATATTGTTGAAGAAAGAGTACAATAGTGGAAAATTAAACTAATGTTCCCATTGGGGCAATATTTGTTGACTGCTAATTCAGACCCAGTTTGGCTCCAGGCATCAATGTTTGGACAACACTGCCTGCATACTGTCAGCCACACATTCACAATAGTAAAGAAAGAAGAAAATTGGGTATGAAAATTGGCATGTTTAAGCCAGAGACTTGGAATGCTGAATTTTGGGTTGAAGCAACACCAAATTGACTATTTTCAAGCCCAGAGAACACCTAACCAACAGACAGCTGTGAATGATTTTCTCTATCCTTAACCATAAAATTCAATGTGGTGTGCCAAGAATCTGAATTATGAGGCAAAGGGAACAGGCTTCCAGTAATGATGTGTCACACACCAAAGAGAAGAAAAATAATGGCAAATCAATGATTATCTCCAGTCAAGGAGTTTTCAGTAACATAGGATGACAATTATTGGTGCATGAGTTCAATTCAAACCCATGTGCTGGCTTCAGCCTGTAAACTATAACCTACTTTATGGTGGAAGGCATCCTGCTGAAACAGAATATTTCACAATTTCAGAACTTCCACTTCCCATAAACTATCTTTTCTAATTGATGCAATAATACACTTCACCTGCTGACATGATTAGCTCAGCTACAGAGCTGCTATTTACCCTTGCAAAAAAATCTGAAACAGTCATGAACAAACTAGGGTGAGAAATTTTGATTTAAGAAGAATGAAGAGGTAATGGAAGCAGAGAGGTAATATTTAGGCTTGTTTAAATTTTTTAAATATATTTTTATTTTTGTGCTCTCCTGTCCTTCTAGCATGGCGCTTTGACAATCCTGTAATGAAATATCCTGGTTTTACCTGCAGAATTAAGCAAACCAAGAGCCATTTTCTGACCAATTGACTTTATTGTCTCTACACAGATTTCATAGTGCTGCTTGAGTAATGAAGCAGAAGAAAGATGCTGGGAAAGAACAGCAGGTATCTAGATAGAAAAGAGTAAAAATTAACTGAATTATGCCTCTGTGGGGCATGAGGGCTCAGTAGATACCAACCTACAGAACTGCACAACGCTTACTTGCCAGGAAGAAATGAACAATTTAATCAAGTAACGACTGAATTACAAAAACTACATTGTTGGTTCTGATGTAAAATCATGAGATTCCAAGAGACAATCCTGATTTTAAAAAATTTGTACATTCAGAAAGCTATTTATGTGGAGGATGACAGATTATCCAGAATGGTTTGGAAATTCTGGAGAATTATTTTTTTGTCAGCAGCTGACTAAAAAAATCTAAAAATTTAGTTTTCAAGAAGAAGTCAAAAAGAGACACAACACAGGTTTTCCAATTTTTAAGATAAATCAATGTTAATTTTTGACTGTTCCTGAACTACTCTTGCACAAATTGTGAGCTCCCATGAACTGCAATGAAATTACATTAAGAGGTCAGGCAAGAAATTTCTAGAAGCAATATGCAATACACTCACATTTTTCTAGCCTTAGTTTAGAGCTGCAAAAGGCTACAAAATTGCTGTCTGCAGATATTGCAACGAACTTGTTTTAAAATTTACTTTTAAAACAGTCTTACTTTATCTGTGGATATTACTTTTTACCCAAATAAGGCACGTATCGCCTTGGATTATACACTTGCAACAAACTCAGCTGGCACCTTCTGTTCAATTACATACATTGAACTATTTTCAAGGCTTTACTTTCCTCATTTTGAAATTAGAAAAATGAAAGCAATAATTCAGAAATTCCTTATGCAATAATTCAAAAGCAGTAATTTTTTTTCTGCTTCCTTTTTTAAATGAATCTTTATCAGAAGCAAGTTTTTCCTGAAGAATGTTTTGTCTGTTCAATCATACTCTTTTCAATGAAACAATAAGAGAATTAGTTGATAATAATGATTTTTTAGTAAGCAATCTGTAAAGAACACAACATTATAGCTGAATTATTTTTGTCACTTTAACTTTGTAAAAATGCAGTTTAAGACTACAATTAGAACTATTTCAGAGTAAGATGGGACAGAGTACTTTATTGTTGTTGTTTCTATATGAAAATTTCCACAAAATAAGTGTTCCATTTCTAAAATATTCATTATTTTTCCTTCCAAATATACACAGGCTTATAGAGTAATAAATAAATTCCAGTGTAATTACTTTCCAGAAAGATTTTCTAAAGAATTTACTAATGGATTTAATATGTTTGGATCTGCAAAACAATAATATCAAAAAATGCTTTTGCCAAACTAGTTCACAAATAATCTAAATCCCTCCTCAGTTTCTCTGTAGCTCACAACTAAGCAGTGTCACTGCAACTGCAAACCACCACTAACAATCCTACCTTTATACAGGATTTTTCATCTGGAGGGATTCTGAAGAACTTTGCTTTTATTACTTCGATGCAAAGGTCATTCATTTCCAAATGACAGTTCCTTTAAATTCTCCTTCCTGTGATGCAGAGACATAGACATGAAGGATTCAGTGAGCTTTCAGGCTCGGCAATATTGCTCTACACTTTCCCTTTATGATTTGGGGTGATTTCCCTCCCCCACCCCCTCCCCAGCCATGAAAGGATGTAAAATCAGGATTGTAGTGCCTAGTCCCTAGAGTCACATTTGATTAAAAATGCAGGAACTAATGTGCCATTGGCCTGCTATGGTCTTAGAATATAGTTTATTATCCAGTTTATAAGAAACATGTTATTCATATAAGTGGCATTATTAGAACCATAAATTATTGTATAAGCATAGATCTCTATTTGTAACTGCTGCGGCTTTCATTAGAAATGGCTAAAAAAGTACTCCAATCAGTTGTCCTAGGAAT
Organism: Acanthiza pusilla; assembly: GCA_036630365.1. NCBI lineage: Eukaryota > Metazoa > Chordata > Aves > Passeriformes > Acanthizidae > Acanthiza > Acanthiza pusilla. The sequence continues at coordinate 44,988,497 of JAXCHO010000079.1, forward strand.
GATCTATATTAATGTCCATGTCTTCTGTCATCTGGAATTTTTTGGCTTTCTAGGGAAAATTAAGTACTCTATGAAAAGGCAAGTGGAAATAAAGTACAAAAGGAAACTGTTCAGCTCATTTTTGGCATTCCAGTCCAAGTTGGAAAATTGGAGGTTGATAAAGACCCTAAAAAGAAAAAACTGCAAAGATATCTCAGCACCATTGTTTCATATTCATTTTCAATCTTACAATTTTACTAATTTTAGTAAGTGCTTAGAAGCATTTATCGTCTTTGCAAAACTAGCACGAAAACAAAGGCAATCTTACAATAGGGTGTTATTACACTCTATTATTTTGTGCTGTAACTACAGCTCTTTTGGCTTGGTCCATCCAATTTATTTTTTTTTCTCTTTTTCTTTTTCTTTTTCTTTTTCTTTTTCTTTTTCTTTTTCGTTTTCTTTTTCAGTGAGGGATGTTGAGAGGCTGGGTAGGATCCCCTTTAAAGGTAAAAACAAAAGCAATGAAACATGAATGGGTTTAAGGTTAGGGTTAAGTTTCCAATTAAGCCAATTGGAACTGCATAGCCAGAGTTTTAGATCATTTTAATGAATTCTGAATACATATATTTCAAATATATGCTATTTGTTGGAATTTTTTGCTGTCCTAGGCTTTCATACTCAAAGAAGGACTAAAAACCATATTTCAGAGTCGTATTTTGCATCAAAAAGATCACTATGATCTTACCACTGTGCGGAGGGTGGATTTCCCACCCCCGCAGCAAGCAGGGAGAGGTGGAAGGAGTGATGCGGTTCCGCCCCCATGCTGCTCCCGCCTCCCAGCCTGGCTCCGCCTGCCGTGGGAGGACCTCGGGGAAGAAGCCTGTGGGCCCGCCCCTGGACTGAGGACAAGGCGTGCCCAGGGCCCAGGAACCGCCCACCTCTCCAGCACATTCCTTACTGTTATGTCTCGGATTGGTTACTTTGAACTGTACTCCTCCCACCTTTGTAACCATTGGTCGTTGTATGCTGTACCCTCCCTCTCCCTCCTTCCTGATTGGCGATCCTTCCCATACTTAACCAGGTGCCTCCAGGCACTCGGCGCCATGTTGTCCTCATGACACCTAGGGACAACTAGCCCTCCTTCCCCTGCTCTCCCTTCCCGAACACCCAAGACCTGCTACCCTGAATAAAGGAGAGCTCAGGGAGGAGTCCTCCTCCGACCACCCACAACCGTCGTTCGTCGTCTTCATTTTATCGCTTACAACACCACTGCACCAATTTTTTTAATTATCTGTAGCACAACCAGAATCAGAAGAGATCATAGAGAAAAGCCCTACCTTCTCTACAAAAGTCACCAGTACCTTCAGCCAAGGCCAAAAGGGCAGAGCCTTGAAATCACACAAATTTTATATCCCCATAGTTACAGCATTTGTGTGAGAACAGGTGGAATATCCAAGCAGTGCTGAAGCTTGCTGATGTCCTGGGAGAGCAGGGGCACTCCTGGCTCCACAGCAAAATAGCTCTTCTTTAATGGATCAGGAGCTCTCTTTCCTTTCTATCCCTGTAAATTCAATTCATTCAATATCAATACAGATATTTTATACCCATCAAAATGCAACTTTATTCCTAAAAATACATCAACTTCCTCGTCTGGTTGACATAAGCAAAGTTGCTCTTTTAACACAAAATTAAGACTTCTCTGATTTTACAGTGTTAAAGGGAACAGGTGAATGGATAATGGAATGATGTGCTGTTCATGAGTTTTCATAGGACTGAAGCATTACAGAAGTGTTTCTGTTACCATCTCTGTCAGTGGCATTACCTTCACTTCCCCTTATTGCCTTATCAGTGGAAGCTGTAAGGAACACCCAATAGAAGGTGGCAAAGTAAAATAAACACATTCATACATATTCATATTAAATTTATCTCTTATGATGCTAAGACAAGGAACTATTATCTTTCAAATACTGTAATGCACATTTACTGAGGTTCATCCATAAGATCACTGTGCGAGGGTTTGCTGTCTTTCAGACACCAACGTGATGCCTGTGGAAGTCACAAGACCCTCAGGCACTTCAGCAGCACTGCCTGACCATAAGATGTGCTGTGATGTTAATTCCTTTGCAAATGGATGGACTTTGCTCTTTTATATAGACATAAAGAAGTCTTGCATGCCACACACTTACACAACCTCCAATAATTTTTCTTTAGAAAATACATGATACATGCCAGACTTCTGGGGGTTGCTTTCAGTTTCTTTCTTTTCAAATTTTCTGACAATGAAGGAAGGGAAATTTTTAACAGACTTCTGAATGTGGAATGTGACCTTAGGCTATTAATTTAATTATTAAATTAAACACATTCTGAAGTCCTTTTTAATGCAGAGACCGAGTGACCCAGAAGAGCTTCTATCTGCATTCATCCATGTGTCCCCCTCCAAATAGGCTGGTTCAATGGAAACGATTGAAATTGGTCCACAAGAAGTTCCAGCTTCTGAACATGCCTGGAAATTCTCTGAGTGGACAATTGACACCTTCCAAAATAATCTCAGGAAATACTCTAAGAGCTTGAAAATAGAAACTGTCACGTTCAACTGTCTAAGAATATTTCTGCATATTACCTAAATTATTACTATGACATAGCCAAACAAAGAATTCTTTTAGAAGAGACAACAGTGTAGGATTAGTAGACTAGACTGTATTTTTCTTTCTTAAGCAACATACTTTTTTAGGCACTTAGAGAAATTTATAGGCGCATTTCTGTCACTGAAACTCCAGCAAAGTGGTTCCAAATCTATACCAATATAGGTTACAACAGGATTGGATCCCAAGTTTTTCAAACATTTGACACAGTGCTTACTTTTATGAGGACTTATAAAAAAAAGAAGTAAAGTAAACTGTATCATCCCCTTCATCCCTGTGGGCAGATAAGATTAAGTCCACATGGATTTTTGCAGTGAAATTGTGGAGGAACAGAGTATAAACTTTCAGGGTTGTGTCTCGAAATAAAAAAAAAAAATCATTCTATATTTGTTTCAAGGGTTTCATAGGAGGATTCATGGGCAAGAATGGAGCCTGTGTGTTGTCTGTTCTCCAGGACATTGCTGTACAGCTTTGTAACCATATGAGGGAAAAAAGAGAATGTGCATAGGGCTGAGTTATGGGTTCTATACTGGAGGCAAAAACTCAGCTTCAATTTTTTCTGCTGACATTTTATAGTTGAAATATAGAGAGGAAATCTGGTTTCCTATATTTCAGGTGAACACCAAAGTCAGTACACTTTCATGCACAATTGGAATACCTCCCCAATAAGAGGAATTGATACTAAAGTGCTTAAATAGGCTGCAAAAATACCAATTGCAAATTTAATATCTATGTAAGAGTAGTTATTTGAGCTCTGAAGACTCTGTCTTGGGTTACACTTTTAAGCTGTTTACCTCAGTTCATCCATACAGAACATTCAGATGTTCACTGAAGCACAAAACAGGGCTGTGAGATAATTCATCTGCTGCACAGTATTTAGGGTACTTATCCTAGAGATGTGATATACAGTCTCTTGATTTAGAGAATATCCAAGCAGTTTACACAAAATGAAACAATTTAAACAGAAAAGACCTAAAATAGCTCAATCTCAGATATAAAACATGATGACTGAGAACATTCTCAGATTTAAAATTCCTGAACCAGAGCAGGATGTTGATCCTATGTTCCTCCATAAGCATAGGGAAATGCTACGAATATGAGTTATTTTGTAATATGGAAGTATTGTTATTTTGTGAGCTCTCTGTAAGTCCACCAACCATTTTTCTTTTGTTAAATATACTCAAAGGAGTTTCCTTTTGGTCTCAAATTAGGATTTTTTCTTTTTTTTTTTTTTGGTCCAACTACAGAATCTGAGCCAGAAGTTGTTTGGTTTGGTGATAGCAATGAAAAACTCACGCTACTTCACTCCAGAAGGATTCCTTTTCAAGTTTTATGGATGTACTGGAAAAATAATTAAACACACAGCTCTGATGTGAACAAATATTTGACAATGGCATGGGAGTAGTCCATGTGGAGTGTGTTAGAATTCATAATACTAACAGCAGAAGCATGCCAGCTTTGTAGCAGTTGACTTGTTATGTGAGAGTGATTACAGCTGGAAGCACACTAAAAATTAACAACACATAACTACATAACATTAGCAGGAATTGCAGAACTGAACTGAGTCACAATAAAAGCACAGAAGTTGTATTTCAGTATTATTTTAAGACTATAAAACCATATGTTTTTCTTGTTGAAATACAGTTTGGGTACATTTTAATGCTTTTATCAACATGACAAATCTATTTTAAAGCATGTCTGTTGCAGTATTTCTGTTGTGCAAAGATCTCGTTCACATCCAGAAGTGAATTATGCCCACTGACACGCAGTGATCTATGCACTGGACATTGAGCACCTGAAGTCCACTCTCCACGTTCACTTCCCAGTCACTCGTGCCTTATCAAGCTGAAAACAGCAGGAGGAAATTAAATGAGTGAGAAAGAGAAATAGGAAGTGAGAGAAATGAGAGCAGAAGGTAACAAAATCACTTTTTACTTTGCTGCCTTAAAGAGTAGGTGTGAAACTCATGCATACTTCCCTGGAGCCTGAGCCATCCAGTGCTCCTCAGCATTTGAATAAGTCTACCCACGAGCAGAAGAGAAAACCAACAATATTACAAGCACATTGGATCATTCTTCCTGGTAGATTTTTGAGTTCTTTTTTTCCCCATAGAAGCACAATTCTAAGGCATAAAAAACTTAGCACTCTTGTCCATGGAGACTAAATTCAATATACGTATTGAGCTCCTCCGCAGGAAACAGGAGAGCAACTCCCACACATCCTCCAGGAAAGTGAGTGAGAGGCTGGCAAAGCCAGGTGAGGGGGCTTGTGGAAAGTACTTTCTCTGACAAGGAGCAGAACAGTATTTAGGATAGGAAGGAACTTATCATCACCCATTTGTATCATATTAACTAACTATCCTTTTTTTCTTTCTTTTTTTTTTTCTTTGTTTTTTGAATGGAGACTTCTAGTAAACAGTGTTACTTGTAGCAATCTAAAATTATTAATCCATGATTACATTATAATTATTCTGACAGATCACTTTGACAAGTGGTGTATTTCTGGTGTTGCTGGAACAGATAGGGAATGTGTAGGAGGCAAAGACTAAAAAAAACTATTCAGGGGGGATTATGGAGGTTAATGCAAAGAATATGCTTGTAAGGGTATGAGAATTGGTGCACCAGATCCACAGCTCATTCAGGTCTCACAACATTCTTCAGTGCAGTGTCAGTGGGAACAAAGATACTGAAATGAAAACCCAATGCCCAGACAAGAAAAGAAGATTCCTAATTATTTCCACTCTGGTGTCTAAAGTTCATTCTATAGGTAATAGTACAGTGAGGATAGTTAAGCTTTCAGAGAACATTATGCTAAGAAAAATATAAGTTTTCTCTTGTGTATAATACTAAAATAATATAATAATCAATGCGCTTACAAAATATTCTGCTGATAACTTCTGGTCTATCACTGTTTTCAGATCTGGTGTAATTCTGTTTAGATCGGAGAGTGCCTTCTCCATCTGAACTTGGTCCTACAAAATATTTTCCTACTTCAATTTCCATGCAGAATTTCAGTGTAACATCTTCCCAGTTAATTCAGAATATATATTTGTGACTCCACCAAGCTCATTTTACTTTTGACCCATTTCAACCACCACTTATTAGGACAGAAGACCAAACTCTTGTTTGCTCAGCCTTATGTTCCTTTCTGTGCACCTTTGCCATTCCTCAGTAACAGCTTAATTTGCTGATAAGAGTAATTTATATTCAAGAAAAACTATTTCACTGAACATTAATGAAGGAGATGACACAGGGGACTTAAGCATCTATTAGACACTTTCCTAGAAAACTTTAAATCCCCCCTTCATTTACTATTATTATAACTCCTTCCATTTGTATCATTGAAATTAATTCCCAGGCAGTAATGTTTTACAGGAAAAGCATTGCTGTCTAAAATCATATCACCACACACATTTTTTCAATTTGGGTGGCAGACATGCTACTGGAGGTTTGGGGAAAGCCACACTGCCTGATATTAGTGCTTGTTTTCTATTCAACACAGCATGAAAGATCTGGCACGTGTTTTGTGCTTCTGACTTGATGCATATTTTCTGTATTTTCTGGAGTGTCTAAAACAAAAATAATAGTAAATTCAAGTGTTTTTCATCATGATCTTAAATCATTCACATGTGTGACTAAGTCTAGGTGCCACGAAGTTACACCTCATTTAGCTGTTGTTCATTCAGGAGGAGCTGAACCACTTTAAAGTAGATTTCAAAGAATCACAGAATAAGCTGGGTTGGAAGGTACCCATCGGGATGATCGAGTCCCACTCCTGTCCCTGTCCCTCCACTTTCCCTCGAGGGGATGTTGAAGATCACCATGAGGTCTCCTTCAGGCTGAACAAACTAAGTGATCTCAGCTGCTCTTCCTAAAGCTTCCCCTCCAGACCCTTCACTATCCCCATGGCCCTCCTTTGGATGCTCTCTAATAGTTTAAAGTCCAACTTTACTGTGAAATTCCATATGGAAATATATTTTAAAGAATTTCTTATTCCTTTCAGCAATTTCATTTCCTAATTTACTGTCTCAAACTAAACCAATTCAGTTAAGAGTTAAAAATATCTACATAAGGGACTTGAACCAATGTGAAAGAAATCTTTAAAAGCTGTGCTAGGAAAGGACTCACTTAAATTCTAGCACCAAAATCAGTCCCAGTGAAAGCAAGGACATGAACATGCAATTGGAAGTCATTTAGGTTTATTTGAATTCACAAGTTGTTTCCCAGCCTTCAGTAGTTAACAATTTGGCTTAAAAGCTTCATTACCTGGAGGATCACATCAATTTTCTTGTTACTGAGCCAGCCTTCAGAACCAAGATACAGCTCACAAGCAGTAAGGGAAATTCTCAAAGCTCTCCTTTACACCATTAAACACACCAATCATTTTAGGGCCAATGCTTACTGAGCCATTTAACTGAAATTTTTGTAAGCCCTTAAAGCAGTAAAAGTAGAAAAGTTACATCTTCACAAGGGATTTTGAATTTTAGAGAAATGAGACTATATGGGAAGTTTAACCCACTTGGTATTGATTTGAGAAAAAGGGAAATCAGGACTGATTATACATTCAGTATAAGACTTTAGTGAGTGTTTATCAGCAGATCAGATTTGAGCATAAAGAAAAACAACATAATCCAATGAAGTTTGCATTCTGTTGACTTTATATAGTCAGTAGTTGGTTAAGAAGATGACAGGGCATGTGCCAAGATGGGAAATATTCTGTCCCCATTGATATTTATATATCTATGGAACAAAATAAAAGTTTTAAAAACCTGTACCCTTAAGTTTCATTTTCTTTTTCACACCCTGCATTTTCAGGCAATACTGGTCATGAGAAGACTCCTTTTAGAGAGCATTCTGGAATTGACTGTAAAATTCAATATTGCTACAATAACATTTAATAGATGAGTGCTTAGGCATCTCTTCAGCTTGTTATCTCATCAGCTAATTTAGGCACCTTCTAGGACAAGAGGCTGAGCTGGACAGTAATGTGAGAAACAGACACAGAAATTTATTAAAAAAGGACTTACAAAGAAAAGGAAAATTATCAGGTTTTTAACCTGAAAAGGGCCACAGAACCTGCCACTGTTTTTCCAATCTAACTAAATAGTACATCAGGGACAGCATTTCAGGCAAACAGTTTATCTGAAAGAGCAGTTCCCTGATTAAACCCACAATGATAAATCACAGGGTATTCTCTAGTGCAATGCACTGTTTTAGCCATACAAAAATGAAAGAAAAGGATATGAAATGCTAGACCTTAGAGACTCTATATGGTGAAAGGGAGTTTTGAAGTCTACAGAGAATGTTCATGTGTGAAAATATTTAATTTCTCTCTCTTTTTTTTTTTTTTGTTTTAATGATCTCAAGGTGGTTAGTACTTTTCATAGTTTTGACCCAGTCCCCAGAAGTAAGGACTGATTTTAGAAGAAAATTACTAGGTGTGATCCTGATTAAAGCTATACTAACTATGACAAGAACTTATTTTTAATACCTACATATAATTTTTAATAACAATGTAAAATCTACAGTTTAGTACCACTAGTATTATTAAGATAGGGACTACAAAATTTAAAACTGAAGAAACAAAGTGATTTTAATTTGATCACTCAAGTACTGTTTATTCATGCGTTTGTCAGTCTACATTTTAAACTATATTTACCTGAATTGTTATCTTATATAGTTATTTGTGGACTTCCTGTCACTTTTATTTTTACCACAGAACTCACCTCATGTGTTGCTCAGAATAGACATTGCTCACTTAGAGTTACTTTTTCACTGTTAAACTTGTGTCCCTGGGCCTCACTAAAGTACACCATCAGCTCACGCGCTGCATTTTGCCTTGAACGTACAACTTTGGGCACTTTCTGGCTGCTGGAATTTGGGGGTTACGAAGAGGCACAAAACTGTTTTTAAAGGATACAGAAAGGTCTTCAGTGACCCAAGGAAAGAAAACATCCAACATTGGTATTTTGTCCTACAAAGAACATAATGAGTGCACTGTGATGAGCAGGTCAACAAAAGGATGTTGCGCTTTCCCTTGGAGCCAAGACAGAAGATGCAATCACAAGACCGGAACTACTCCAGTTTGCTTTGGAGGTAGTCAGGAAAAGATCTTGCAGCTTAAAATGGTCCTAAAAACACAATCATGGCTACAACTGATAGCACAATATATGACTAATTGCAAAAAGCTCTAGAGACCTCCAAGGGAATTGAAGGAGAAAAACATTAAAGCATTTCCCAGAGATTCATCCCACATCTTGGGCAGAAGCAGTCAAGGGTCAGAAGAAGTTATAACCTCCTTGTACAGCAAAAGAAGGATGTGCCCTTGTTAGAACTTCCTGGAATCAATCTTCCATGAACGGGATGGCTAAAATAGCCAGGAGGGATAAACACGAGAAGAAAAAGAAGAGGTGAAAAAATATACATATACACCTATAGACTTAGAACCACCAAGCTTCAGATGGACACGAAGGAGAAACTATTTAATTTCTGTCTAGGTAATAAACAAGTGAAAATTGAATTTCTCATGTCTGAGATGAGTTTGACCTACTTCAAAATTACTGAATTTCGATTGCAATGTCTCACTCGTTCCTAAAAGAAATTATGCTGTAAGATTCACATAACTGGAGTATTTCCATAGATGATTATAACCTATATAGGAAGAAATCAGGTGGGGAAAAGGAAGGGGAAGATACAAGACATTAAAAATAATTTTAACTGTTTCTAAGTTACCAACATTATGAAACAAATAAACTTTAGCAATTAGGAGTTACTGTGGTAAAGAATAAAGCATTAAATGAGTGGCTACAGACCACCAAATCACACTAAAAAATGGGATGATCAACACTTTAAAGACCAGTATATCCTGTGTAGGTTGAAGAAGATGTATTAATCTCAGGGATTTCAATTCTTACTGACACGTGTCAGAAGTCAAACGCAGGGAACCCTTCAATACTTTCAGGGTTTATAAAATTATAAAATTTAATCTGAAAATGTTGTGACAACAATATACTTTGTCTTTGCATGGAAAGAAACATTCATCTCAGGGCAAAAATTAACAACTGGTAGAGTACAATATATAAGGAGTCAATTATATCTGAAGCATCCCAACCTCCACCATATTTACAGTTCATTTAAATTTTAAAAGCTAGCTTCATGAACATGATAACAATTATGAGCAAAGTCTATTGGGAGAAAGTAATTAAATGTGACTGATAATTGGGAATTCCTAAAGTGCCAAAAATGTCACAATTTCTGCTGAGGAAGAAAGCTCTGCTAGCTACAACAGACATGGAAGGAAGCTGAGAGCATCAGTTAATTAACTAATAATCATGACAGAAATGAGGAGGACCTGAAAGTCATAAATACATAGCAAAAAATAGGAAACCTATATGATACATGTTGATAACTGATAGGCAGTATTACACATTTAAAATGTTAAAACAAATATTTTTTAAATTAAAATTATTGTCATAAAGTGATAATTTTAATGTCAACTTGTAGACTTTAATTCTTGAATACATACTATTTAACCTTTTTAATTATCACTTGAGGAAAGACAATGTAAATATATAAATCTAAAGTTTTCTAATGATATGAAGATCAAGGGAATCAGTAGCAGCAAAAAGACTATGTCCCATATGTGGAATAAACTCAGTTTCTTGGTAAACACTCTGTGGGAAAATGATGTATATTTCAACATTGCCAAGTGGAAAGAACACAATTATGAACAAGGAATGTAAGTCATTCTTCAGGATTGGGAATTCTAAGCAATGAGAGAAATATTGAGTGTCTTAGAGGTCAGCATGGATAATTACTTGAACGTGAGTTTTCATTGTGGAATACAAAAGTCCTTGAAAGTTTTAGTAAGAAAATGCCAAGTATAAGTGAAGAGAGTATGCTACATCTGTACTGGCAATGAAGCCATAAGTGCTAGATTATTGTGTCTAATTATGTGTTTAAAGAAAGATGACGAAAAATTATAAATGGCTCAGAGAAGTCTAGGAATATGATTAAAGGACTGGAGAACATCTTTTACTGAGGGAAAAAAAGAATGGAAGACCAGTTTAGTTTTCAAAATTGAAAGTTAAGAAGTGGCATGATCAGTGATTAAACATACTTTCCTGATGAAATCTGATAACAGAGAACTTCTCAACCAGAACATACAAGGACAATTATGCCTTCTTCTTATTCTTCTCAAACAACACCAGCATTTCTGTGGGATAATTCTGATTTCCAATGATACACATTTTAATGCCTCAAAATCCTTTCCTGAAGGTAACTTCTGGTCTCCACATGATTCTAATTCTCAGTCTCAGAATGAGAAAGAGCTGGGCAATTTTTGCTGTAATTATCTGTTGAAAACTTTACCTTGAGGCCTGACAATGAGAAGTAGTTAAAATCAGGCTGCCTTCTAAGCATCTCAGAATGCACAATGCACAATCCTGACCTGGGGTGTCACCTTCCAAACTACTTGCAAATTTTCCCTGGTTTTGATCCATGTGACCTCACAGAGTTTCTCAAAAGTGGAGCAGAGCTCTAATCTCCATTTCATAACTTGGCTCCTGTGAAAAGTTGTGCATCTGCAGTTTGTCCAGAGACACAAAAAAAGTAGTGGCTGGTGATAAGCATACAAAACTGATTTTTCTACTTCTAACTCCTGTGCAAGTTATCAGTAGACTTCCCTGATCATATAGAGTTATTACCAGTTACTTCACTATATCCACATTGTAGTATTTACAGACTCTGATTTCCTATTCAGAACTCCACGATCTTCAATTCACAATTTATTTAGTCAAACAAAAAAGGACAGTATTAAAAGAAAAGCAAAAGGTAAGCACTGTGGGCTATCCAGTTTCTGAATTATACAGAGTAGAAACTTAAAGCAACAGGAGAATCTTAGTGTAAAAAAATCAGTTCTTTAAACTGTAAAGGAGAGATAAGTGATGTCTGAGTGGGATTTTGAGGCTCATAGTCCGAAACAGAGAGCTGAGCCTCCAGCTTTAATCCTAGGCACTGGCACACAGTGCATATGAAGAAATTTCCATGTGCTACAGTTTATGTTCTAATCTAAACAGTGCAATATAAACTGGGGCATGTGTTATTTCACGGATGACACAGTTTTCAAGTTATGACAGTTTAGTAGTGTCCCAGGCTCTTGGTTCCCACACATTCCACAACTTTTTCATTTTCCAGAACTGTCGTCAAAAGCAGCTTCAGACTGCTGGAGAACACTGACAGAAAAGAGTAAAAGATACGTAATATATTTAGATAATAAATTGTGATGGATCTGTGTTATGACATTATCAGTTACTATGATGATAGGTCAGGATTGCAGTCAGGCAGTTTAGAGCAGTTAGTTTAAGAAAACAAAATTGTTCCCAGTAGATTTCTAAAGGCCATTACAAGCAATAGAGAAAATCTCTTTCCTCATCCTCTTCTCCAACACTCTCTGCCTTCTGCCACAATGAATCAGAATGACATACTTTTTTTTTTCCAAGTTAACTTTCTCCAAACTCAGAAGTATATTTTCTTCAAAATTATTTATCTGTGTACTCTGCTATTGATATTAAGGTATCCTGTTCTTAGGATTTTTGGTGCTTTGCTTGCAGTTTTTTTGTTGGTTTGAACCGAGTCAGCTAACTTTGCATTTTCAATACCAGTCACATTTGCTAAGCGAATACATGCTTTATCACGAATTGTATAACTGGCATAAGTAAGGATGTATTTTTCAAACCTAGACCCTTGATTTTTCAATTTCGATATATGTAAAGACATCATTAGTCCTTTTGTGAATTATTAGTTGTCACATGCAGTAGAGGACACTTAGTTCTCATGTAGCATTTTTCTACAATACCATTGAACACTTTTGTGAAGTATGACACGTGCATGTGCAATTTAATTTTACTTCCAGGGGTACAATTCTCAGTATGGATGGGAAATTACTCCACAGCAAAATGAAGCAAGATGTTAAAACATGAGTTTAGAGAACAGCTCTTCAAACAAAACCCTTTCATAGCATTTGTTGTCAAGTTACCAATAAAAAAAGCCCTTGAAAGTTACAAATGCTTTGAAGAAACATGTGGAAATAAATTTACAACTGATTTGAAATACAAAAATTAGATGCTGTTCTAGGCTGAACCTTTTACAATTATACCAGTTACAAACTGTGAAAGACTTGAAGTTACAACCTTCATTGCTTAGAACCTGGTTAGACCAAGAGGCACAGGGATTTGTCTGGTGCATGTTGCCTCTGTGCCTACATGTATTATTTTATAGAGTTATCCTAGTTCGCCTTCCAGCGATGAAATTACATCAGCCTGTATTTATAAAATGTCAGTATGTTAATTTAGGTTATTCAATCATGTACTTTTAATTAGGAGAAAAAATAGCATAAAAGAACATAGGGAATACGATTTGTTATAAGTTACAATCACTGTAAATAGCTCAAAATTTCTGACAAGTGTCTTCCAGGTTCAGGTTAATAAAAAAAAAAAAAAAAGGATAATAAATGTTTTGATCCTAAAGCATGATGGGCTAATCTGTGGTTACTCTTCATGTCATCACGTACGCTAGGTTTCTTAAAATATTACAGACACCTGAAATTTAGAAAAGTTGGATTCCTTTAAACTGTTACCTGTAGGTAGACTCAGTCTCAAAGTTTAGGATCAGTAACTTGAATTTGGCTGAAATTTTCTATTCCAGTCGTCAACATCCAAAGCTCAATTGTATTATCTTTCTCAGTTTTACAGAGATTAAAATTATTTTAAAGGTAAATTGAGAAAGATAAATTCTCTTTCTACTCTCTACTATGCTCTTCTAAAAATGGCTTTTTTTCCATGAAAATCTGTTTGAAGTACAGCGTCTTGTTTCAAAGAACATAAATAACTCAGAGCACGTTACTGATCCTTTGCCTCGATCATGCAGGTCCCCTCCTGTACACAGAGCAATGAAACCAATGGGGAAATGCATGCAAGTACACGTGTTAGCAAAATATCAGCTTTGTGCCTACACTCATTTGCAATAACGAGGAAAGAGACGCTGCTGCATCTGAACTCTGAGGTTACGTTCTATTTCTGTAGGAGGAATGACAGTAGAAAAAAAGACTGTTTAATTATCCTTGCTAATGTCTGCAGTGCAAAGGAGTCCATGCTTCTAATTATGAGCTATATCAAGGAAGGGCTTCTTTTGATTCTTTTGTAGAGTGGCTGTACTCTGGATAAGTCACCATCATGCCCACACCCTGGGCAAAATTCAACTGCCTCCACCCATTCACGGCAGCAAACAACAGCACCCAGGGTGGCTAAGTCTGACAATTCTCAGGATCTGGATATTGTTCCAGTCTTGCAAGTTTTACTTCATGTTACTAGTTCAAAACAATCAATATATTTAATCACTCTTCGTTAGCTGAATAATCCTATTCAAGCCATTGAGTAAAATCCATTTTAAATAAAGTACACAAGATTTTTATATTTTATGTAAATTCTAAAATTATATTTGTAGAGAATGCCTCATTTATGGAAATTTGGAAAATAATTCGCCTTAAGCATTTTCTTATATTAATCATCAATATAAATTATCAGCAAATAACAGCATCAGAAACCAGGATTCAAATCCATAGAATGTAGTCATCTGCTGCTATAATTCTTCAAAATATTCATGGTGGACCTTGTGACGGTGATAAGACCAGCACACAGGAGTGCTGCTATTTCTCTGGGAAGTGACTGGAAATCGTTGTCACGCTGGTCCACGTGATGTGGAGAAGAGAACTTCCTCACCTCCACATAAATCCAATGTCATTCACAGTTAAAGGAAGATTTGCAAGGAGTAAAGGGAGAGCTCCTGCTGTGGCTAAATTGCTCTTAAACCAAGGCCTTGAGCTGATTCATCAACATCATTCCACAAACTTCTATGAACTCTGTGAGGACTGAGCTAACCTGAGTTGAAGCCAACATATGATTCAGGAAGAGTAATCCCATTGTCTGAGCCAGCTTTGTTTTCTGCTATAGTGAAATCTGCCTTTAGGCAGGACAGCCTATGAATATAATTCACATACTCTTTGGGGGAAAAAAACCCAAACAAACTGATTTCAACATCAACCCTCCCCCCCCAAAAAAACCCCACCACAAATAAAGAAAAAAAATTATATTGAGTGAAAGACATTACCACAAGCTATGTGATAACAGCTTTCTTCTGACAAATCTTTTTACCAGACAGAACATTGTCTACTGAAACCACAGAATCTTTAAACTTCCCAGTTTGTCATGATTTTTTGAGTTATATTTACAGTAGTTGTTCTTTTTCAATCCCCCTCTCACACTCCCTAAATCAACCAAGCACTGGTTTCTGTTCAAAGCTGTAGAGAGGTCATGAAAGATGAAGGGGTTACATGTGGTGGAAAGAATCTCTTCATATATTCAAAAGACATTCATGACAAGCTAAAAAAGTAAATGTTAATTATTTTCCTTAATGGTACACCATCTCAGCTCCCCTTTGCTGTAAACTACAGTCAGAGTAAATCATGAGCAGTAATGAGAATACAACAGAGTGAAGACTAAGAAACTTTGGGTTTTGGCTCCATTACTAACCATAAAAGGCTCCCAAGGTGTTATCAGAAGATAAATTTAAAATTGCTAAAATAAGTTGGGACTCCCACCACATGCAAAAAAAAGGCTGTGCTCATGTATAATTATAGGATTACGACCTATTTCCCTACTCAGGATCTGATCTGTAGGTTTGCTAAGCAGCTTCATCTTATATTCAGTTCCTGAGGGGACTTATTCTCATTCTAGATAATTTCCTTAAATTAGTATAAAGAGACAAAACCCCACTGCATTAAAATCAGAAATTATTACTATTCCATTACTTACTATTTTTTCAAGTAATCCAACATTCTTTACAAAATATCCTTTCAATGGCCAGTGCTTGGGTAAAAATATGCATCGTAAATTTCCATCATTCTATTTTGCTCTATTTTTATTACCTTTTTGACATTAGCACCACCACTTTTTTTAAACAGCACATGACTATTCCCTTTCAACATTTCCAGTCGGCTCTCTTACACAAATTGCAATCTGCATTGTTTTTCAATTACATATATTTTACCCCATCAATCTTAATTACTAAAAATATTTAAATTATATAAGAACCTTCTAAGGTTTTAGGGGGATCAATATTTTCATAACCTCCTCACACATAACAGTTTCTTCTACAAACACCTGATAACCATCTGTGTTATAATTTGCAAAATAAGATGGTCTTCTCTTCTTTTTTTTATATCTCTTTGTTCTGGTGAGGAGGGGCTTTATTCATTTGCTTGCTTTTTTAATCTTTTTTTAATCTGTTTTGGTTTGTTTTCTTATTTGTAATTTCTTTTGTATGTAGTAAGCATAATGGCTAAGTCTTTTTCGGGTTCATCAGATGGTAAGTCATTAATCTTAACCCAAGATCCAACAGTACGAAAATTACATCATGGTGGGAAAGGAAGAAGAATTATGAAAATGGTACAAGAACATAAAACTCTTTTTACTTGTAAGCTTGTACCCGTTGATGTTGTAAGAAGAATAGACCTCAGTGATAACGACAAATTATTTTCAGAGGTCAAAGAATCAGTAAAATATGCTGCTTTCTCAACACTCAGAATATAAACCACTTAAAAGACATGATACAAAGAACGAACTGATATACATTAAAAAATTAATTCAACTCTTCATTTTCTGTTTTAGTTTTTCCTTCTTTTCCCATTTGTTTTCCTTCTGATACTTCTTCTTTTATTGGTGGCAAAAATCACCAGCTGCTTATCATCAAAATTATTAAGCTCATTATATTCTGAACATATTCTTTTGTGCCAACATAGCAACAGGATGGATAATCTTACATATTATCCCTGTAACTATAGATGGCTTGAATGAATTCTAACTACTTTGTAAGTAAGAATGAAAAGAAATCTACATTTGTTAGTTATTACTGTTTGGTTTTCTCAAATACTTTCTATTAATAGAAGTAAGCTACTAGTGATTGAGGTAATCAAAAATACTGGGGGATGGCAAATCTGCAGATGTAATGCTTTATTTGTGCTTTCAGCCTAGGTTATTGAGTAAAAATACACTCCTTTCAAAATTAAATTGTATTAATTCAAAACAATGTAAACCACTGTACATTAAAATCTATTATCTAATGAAATCCAGTGATGCCAGTATGGCATTCAAGAGGCCAATTTCATGTCTTCTACTACTTTTTCCATTGCACATCTGACCAGAAGGAGCTGTTAAAATAATGTAAAAATACACAAAAAAATTCAAAACAAAATAAAAGAGCAACAAAAAAGTTAAACAAAAAAGAAAAAAAAAAAAAACAAAAAAAAATTTAAAAGAAGAAAAAAGAAAAAATTATTTAAAAATTACAAAAAAGAAAAATAATACAAAAAAGAAAAAAAGAAAAAAGAACAAAAAATTTATAAAACCAAACCAAAAAATTTTAAAAAAAATCAACTAAAAAACAAAAAAAAAACCCTAAAACAAACAGAAAAACAAACAAACAAACAAAAAAACTCCCACACACGCAAAAACAAACTACAAAAGTAAAAAAAGAATTTCAAATGTTTCTTTCCTCTTATAAAGCCTTACTTATATCTGGGTGTGGTTAAGGAAAATTTCACCTGTGTTAATAGCACTCTGCCTGCTGCCAATGGACATTGCCTTAACGATCTCAATGAAGTGTTTATTTGGCAACCCAGGAAAACCAGAGAGGGCAAAGCCCAATGCAGGAGCTCTCTACTCTGCCTTCTCCCCATGAGCCACATAAAAATTGTTGCTTGTGCCCATAAAAGGCAGGGCATCCTCCAAATGTGGGCTCCTTCAGCAGAAGCTCTTTTACTGCAGAAAGTAGGTCACTGGATATACACTGGGGTAGAAGATAATTGTGGCCAACTGCAGCAGCAGTGCACTTTGTTGAAAGCTTCTGCTCTTTCAGAATGCAAAATTGAAGCCAAAGCCTATAAACTGTTGGACATTTTGTGCAGATTAACCATCATTTTGTTTATTCTAGCTATAATTAGACCACATTGCTCAACATCATCGCACAAGCCCACTTTATTATAACTAAAGATTACTTTTTAGGAGTTTTGCAAGCCTATGGTAATTGTAGGGCGGTTCTCCTTCCACAATATATTAAAGACTTATTGATGGTATGGAGATAATTTTTTATTGTTATTTTCTTGCAGAGCTATTTCCATATGAATTTCATATTGTGCAATAAACAAAATAGCTTCATCCCTGAAATAGCTCTATTATGGAAGTTTAAGTGTCAAATGTCTTTCTATTGCTCAGGCCAATGTTAAAATATTCACAATCAGAGCCAAGCTTTAGTTAGCACAAAAGCAGCAAACTAAACCTTTCATTCCTTAAGTGCTTTTCTTTATCTGTGAGACTAAAAAATGTCTTTTTAGCTGGCACCAGTGGCTTTGGGGAGTATTTTGCAGCACATTTTTGCAAATGCTTATTTCAGGTTTATTGGCCTCACAGCAGAGATTGCAGAAGACCACACAATTGGAATGATCATTTTTCTTTGCATTAGCAGAACACATTTAGAACGGCAGCAGCTAACCTGAGAGGAGCCTGGACTAACGAAAGATGCTTCATGGAAAATGATTCAACATTTAAGAGGGAGTATGGAAAAGAGTCTTCGAAAGTAAAAAAAATCACAGTGAAAACCAATCAAATTGTGTTCCTTTCTACCTGTGTTTGGGTTTTGCTCTAATTGGGCCCCTGTTTCCCTGACTTTAATCATTTATAACCACATTCTATGGATTAAAAAAGAACATTATGAAATAGTTTGTGGATGGAAAACTCTTCAGATGCAGTGAAACATGCTAATGTATGAAAGAGACTTTCCTTGCCATAATATTTGGTAAAATGTAAGTTAAAGCAAAGGACACATCCACAACAAATATGGATAACAGAATCTAGAAACTCCTTCAGCACTTAAGAGAAGCTTGCTGTATTGTCTTGAACTGATGTGTACGTATGAAGTGAGGAGATTCCTTTTTCTTTATTCTTTGAAAAAATACATGAACAAGAGCTATTCCTTTAAAAGCTCATCTTTTTTTTATTTATCTTTTGGCAGCTCACTTCATAATCACATCATAAAGTATCATTGAACTAGAGTTAGAAAAACTATTATATCATCTCTTTAATCCTGTTTCAAAGTTAGCATGTGATACAGTTCTCCCACAGAGACTAGCACAGACAACTGTCTTTTGCAGAAATTATGTGAAAATATAGGAAAATATAGGAACATGGGTCAATCTCATCCATATTCATTGCCTTTCTAGGCACATCTTACAAAAGGAATGAATTTGGAGCCATAAACAGTAGTTAAAAATAAATGCTTAAAATCCAGCCCCATATACTGTTTTCATTACATGTCTGAAAAATACAAAAACAGGGAATGAAAATGCAAAGCATATTGCCATGATCTGCAAGTAGCACTGTTTATTAATACAGTAGCTAAAACAATTCAAATAAACTGTCAGCCAGCCAAGAACATCTTCTGTGAAAACATAAAAAACACATACTCTATTTTAAATAAAACAAAAAATTACTTTATGGGTGTTTTCTGAATCATATCACACAAGATGGATTAATGAAAATCAAACACTAAAGAATTTAAAACACTGAATTATATGAGTTTGTCTGTCTAGAAGTCTCAGACACACAAAAAAGTAAGCTAAATCTGGAAACCAAAGGCTTTGTCAACCCAGTATTCAACACCACAAAGACTGGATAATTTCCAGAGTGTATAAGCCTCTTTTTTGTGTTCTGAAGAGTCAGAAAAATATCTGAAAAAGCTTCGATATTTGTCCAATTGAAGAGTTTTTTCCATGTTCAGAATTAACTAACCCTAGTATATACACAGCCCTTTAACAAATAGATCACAAACATTCTCACTGTAATCATCTATAAATAGTCCATAGTCTCTGAGTGATATCACTCCCTTGTGCAAGTCAGTTTGAAATTTTGGAGTAAAGACATTCTACACACTAAATTGTGTAAGAAGTAGAACTTCCATCCACTCCACATTGTAGTAATTATTTTTTTTATACAAGTGATTTCATGATTATTCCAATATGATTACACTGAATTCTTAGAAATCTTCTTTTCAAATGAGGACAGGTCATCTTTGGAGAATAAAAGATACCTCATTTTTTACATCAAACTGTTCCTTGCTCTCTGCTAAGACTAGGAAGATGATAGTAGCTTGTACTTCCATTTTGCTCCCATTTGCTTCTTTTTGAAGATTAGGCAAAGGCATTATGAAAGTCATATTGTCTGGATGATAGCTTTGAGTATTGATATTGATTGAATAAACCTCCCCCACACAACAGAAACCTATGAATTCAACATCAGTCACTCACTTTATTAGTCCTCTTAGCCATAAGAATACAAGAAATATTTAAAAAGTACAGCACATGATTTTTATAAACTTAAAAAAAAATCTTTGTACAGCAAAATTAACTCAGTGTGTGACTTTGCAACTCTATGAAAACTCCATTTCTGTCGTAGGAATTTATAGTTTCTTACTTATAATTTGTTTCTTTAAAATAGTAATGGCATGCAATACCCACCCAGGCCATATATAGGTATTTGATATAGATCCATCTGGCAAAAAAAAATCATATTAAAAAAACCCCAAACCCTAATACTCAAGGTATTTTGAAAGCTAAAATAAAAATAAATTTATCCTGTGATGCTGTATTTTAGGACATGACCAGCATTAATATGGCATAGTAAGATTAAATTGTCTGTTTCCTATAATTGGCAGCAGTTGAAGAAATAAAAGTGAGTTTGCAAATTTCTTTGATTTCGTGTGTGCTTGGGACTGATCAATTTAGGATTATCAGAAAAATATGGCCAAATGAAAGCTAGTGTAAGTCCCTTAACTTTAGGACCATGACTTTAGGTCATTAATGAATTTGAAACACATTTTAAACAGAAAAAATTTTGTTTATCATGGAATTATTTTTGTTCCTAGTTGTATAGCACTAATGACCTCTGTTTATAGACTGAAGCAGCCATGAAAAAAGCCTTCCATATTTCTCAAACAAACAGCAAATTTATTCCTTTCAAAAATTTAAGTTTTCTCTAAGAGAGGAAAGGCATAGTTAATCAAAATTCTGGAGTTCTTGCTTTAAATCCAGGAATTATAGCCTGATCTTTTTCCCCATGCAAAATATTAACCTTTGCCAAGTACATAAGATGATAATTAAAACCAGGTCTAAATCCTTTATCAATCAAGATTTCAAAGATGTAGCAGCAGACAGATGCTATTTCAAGCCAAGATGAAAGTGTCACATTATCACGATCACAATTTATGCAGTATACGGCTCTACAGCCATAGTTATACTGAGGGAAGATTTAAAAATTGTGGCTTTGTTTGAAAAAGGAGAACGAGCTCCCTGCTTGCAATTAGTAGGTGAAAAGCCAGGAGAAGAATTTCACTGATACACGCTTTGAAAAGTGCCTTCCATCTGTGGCTGATAGGCTGGAAGTGAATCAAAGAGCCTCCAGAGAGAACGAGCAGTGGTTGTGCTTGAAAAATGGACATGAAACCTCAAGGGAATAAATCTCTTCCAAAAAGTGTTTCAAACTGGGGTGGCCAATAGGCAACAAAACCCAGGAAAACAGGGGTGTATGTGGGGTTTTGGGCTTTTGGAGGGGTGGGGGAGGTTTCTGCAGTCTGTATGACCTAATCTAAATAGTAAATCAGGAGAAGAGGAAGAGTGCTCTTCCACTTCAGAAATCGCTATTAAAAAACTGAATGTAGCTCATCAGTTTATGTCCTTTAAAATTAATAAATATCTCTTATATTAATTCTCATAAGTAATGCATTTAAATACTGATGCTATATTCAGAGTCAATCCAGCCATGATATGACCATTTAGCTATTGGATCCTCCAATTTGTCGATTTATACTGGGATTCCTAATTCTCTTCAGCTTCTGTGGTGATTTATTGCAGACCTTAAACACAGTTTAAATAAAATATGTCTATAGAAACATATTTCAAAACTGTAGGGCAGATTCATTAATCTGTCATTATAATTTGCCAGCTGATGCAAAAATACATCATTCACTTGCTTTAAAAATTTGTAGTTTATTTCAAATTATGAGAGAACAAAGACTTTGACTAGGTTTTCTGAAAAATCCTTGAGCAATGTCTAAACTGGTGTCCTAAATTATAATGTCCTGATGATACCATGAACAAAGCATTGGGTTTGATGTCTCATCTCTCTCTGGTAATTTCTGTGCTAATTATCTTCTTACTATTCACTTGTTTAGTGTACCAAAACATAGACAAAATATTTATTGAAATTTAAAAATTTCTTCTATAAACTTTTAATTCCAGAAGGAATTTATAACACCGTTGTTTCTTAGTGTTCAACCCTAATCACTGGTGTTTTGTAGGGAGAGGGAACATTTTTAACATTTACATTCCTAGAAGAACTTTTCTCTTTACCTAAATGTGATAACAATTTGCATGGATATCAAAGCTGCTGTATACAGGTTGACATTATTCAGTACTCAGATAAGGTAAACCATTTATCACAATGTTGAGCTCTTCAGTCAGTCTACAGCTGAGCAAATTTCTTTGGCTTTCTTTTCCCAGGACAATTATTCTAGATATATTGCCTTCATGGGAGATATTAACCAAAAGCACTGCTTTCTTTCAGCCTTGCCCCAAAAGTCCCTCTTGGCATATAAGAAATATGAAACACATTGTTTAGATTTCACCAAACCTAAATCACCACAAGAAGGATAGAAGGGGGCAACTCAAACATTGACTAGAAATTTAAGTTAGGAAAAGGCAAACCACCCAGGAGGGAAGATTTCTTAAGACATTTTAAATAATAAATAAAGAACTACTCTCTTATCAAATTCAATCCTTTCACCTTTCCAATGTAACAATGTGTAAGAGCAACAGTTGGTATTTCAAATCTCATAAAATTTGGGAGTTGCTGAATTCAAGCTTTCTAATCCTGTCTACAGCTGCAATCTACCTGTGAGCTGCTTATTGAAAGGAGATGCGGAGGGACCACCCATTCAGAGTCTGTAACACCAAGCAGGGAAGTGCCAAGTTTAAATCTTAGGGGAGTTTTTTACCCCCACTGAATATCCAAAGCTTCCATCAACCTACAGGATTGAGTGACAAGAGATTTAATGTTTTGTAATGAGCGGCTAATTTTTCAGGAATTATACTTGGGGGGCAAAGGGGTCTCTCTAGCAGAGCTGTGTCAATGAAAATGCCACAATGGTGATATCACGTCCAGGTTCCTAAGATTACCACCTACTGATGTCCCAAAGGTGGAGACCAAGGAATGGAGTTCATAGATTTAGCCATGAGTTCATGTTACAGAATGCAACCATATGTTGGCACTTAGGTTGAGGAAGTAAAATTCCCAGCCATGGAAGGAACTGATAAGACAAAGTGGGAAAGACAGAGACAGAGATGTACAGATATAAGAATATCATTCTTAAATTTACATAAAGGTCAAGGGGTAAGATTCATTGGATTTTTCAGACTAAAATAAGTTTTCACTTAAGTATGTTGAAACATCCATGTCAGATATTCTACGGATTTTAATTAATAATTTATTATTCAGTAGCATAGTTTAACATGGGTAAGCACAGGCTAGAAAATAAAGTGTAATTGCCTGTAATTGTTTTTACTGTGAGATTTGTTTCCCTGGATTAAATATGTAGAAAATTATTTATGATTAAAAATGTGTTGATGGTAAATTAAATGCCATGAGTACTCTGGTTGCCTCAGGGTGGGAGGAATGACTCTATTCTCACACACAAAAGTACTTGACCCAGGGAACACATTCAAAAATTGGGGTCAGATGTGCACCAGCTGAGTTAATTTATAAAAGCCTCATTTGTCAGAAGGAAAAAAAAAATCAAGAAAATGATGGAAGAAAAACCCCAAAATGATGAGATCCTAGACCTTTACAATAGCTTCAGGTGTAAACAACAGCTGCTAAAGCAAAGCATTTCACTATGTCTCAGTAACACAACTTAGAATGTGCTTTAAATCTCCTCAGGTTCAGCTGAATACTCCAGTGTAAAATTCATTACTGAAAACAATGTCAAGCTTTTGTTTCAGTCAATTCTCCCCTAAATGTTCCATGAACTGTTCTCTTATTTGGTGTTTAAGTTTAGAAAAGAGATCTATAAAAGATCTGTAAAAGGTTGGAAAAGGTTAATTAATAGAATGATGTTGGTAACAGGGCAAATACAAAAAGAAAGAATTTGTTTAGGGACTATTTTTGAAACGCTTTGATTTTTTTAAAGAAAGAAAAATCAGAGCAGCAGTAAAGGTTACAGAATACTGAAAGGAAAGAGGGACTGGATAACCACAATGACACTTTCTCTGTCCTGTAGGGTGAGGAAGACCTTATTCAAAATGGAAACATAATCATTGTTATGTTATGTTACCTTTGCTGTATGGAAAAAACCCCATCAACTATGACTCATGTTTGTCTTTTTATAAATGCGCTTTAAGGCATGAAAGAACACTTCATGCAGGGAAATTAAATTCTCTTTGTACACCTGATCACATTTTTTCTGACTTTTATTTACCTTTCTGGGGCTAAGAATGAAGAAATCACTGGCTAAAAGCTAAAAAAATAGAGCTGAAATTCACGAGATGTGAGTTCATAACCTTCCTTAATGGTTTAAGAGAATAATACTTTTCTAAAATTACATGAATGCTGAGAATTCAATGTCTTCTGGTGACCATTGCATGCTTTGCTTGTGGAATTTATGTCAAATATTTAGCTAAATTCTTTGTGACTCTACCTTGCAACATTTTCCCATTATACAATGAAGCCTACCCAGATGGCAATACCCCATATTATTTCCACATAGCATGTGACATACTGAGATGGAACTGTAGTTAAAAGAGCTTTATTGTTCCTAAATAGTGTGATAAAAATCACACAAGCATCAATAGGTGTAACTTCTTTTCTTGTGAAAAGAGAATGCAACAGAATCTGATTTTTTTTTTCTGTATTTTCTTACCTGGTCATAATCCAGTTGAGAAAACATTAAATCAGTGCATCTAGCATTTTAGACACCTTTAATCTAGCAAATTGAGGTAAAAAATCCCAATCAATAATATAGGGTTCAGCACACAGGTAAATTCATGAAATAGGTTTATAATTTAGTTCAGGCCGTGTTTATATACACATTTTACATATATATTCACACACCACAGCAGTTACTGACATGTTACAGCTAGATAACAGTTATACTGAAAATAACTATAAATATTTCAATCATGCATCTAAATTCACCACGGATATAGGCTATTGCTCTCAATTTGAATATAGTTCTCATTTCTTGACCCTAATGAAATTTCATTTTTTTCTATTTTGGTAGGTGAAAACAGCAATAAAACGGAAACATAGCAACATGCATTTCAGATTAGATGTGGGTAGTGTTGCTTTCACACTGAAATAATACCAAAAAATATACTCAAGAGGACTTGATTTTATGAAGATAACTGCACCATAACTCATGTCTGCTCCAAATTTTACACGTTTCTCCTCTTTCTCAAGATATTTATGATTTACAATGTACTATGACTCCCTTTGGATTAGTATACTTCCAAATCCATCAAGCTTGAGAGGCCAAATTTAATGCATTACTTCCAGACCTAGTGCGTTCAACATTTCAGTGGGATAAAGGAATAAGAGAAAAGGAAATATCATCAATGACATTGTACAAGCAATGGATCTATAGCCTGGCCAGGGGTGGGTGATACTGCCCTTCATCAAGCTGTTGAATAATATCAGGGTCAGGGTATTGATCAGGAAAAAATAAACATCAACAGCAAAAAAAGGTGTTATTTTTGCACAATGAAGGGTAACACAGGTATTATAACTGCAACAGAGTATGAAAGTTTAAAAAAAACCAAAAAACTAAGCACCATATTCACACTGCATTCTGGATTCTAGAGAGGGGAATAATTACTCTGTGCATCTGATTGGGTACACCTCATCAGAGATCCATTGGAAGAATAAATCTTTATGGAGGAAACCCATTAAAGCCCAGGGACAATGCAAAGGTCTTTGACATCATTACTTATTTTATTATGAAACATGGTATTTAGAACTCAGTAAATACTAATATTTTAATTTTACCCTAGAATTACTTTCTTTTTGCTAAATGTTCTAAAAATGTGTTAGAACATTACTGATAATTTTGAATGTGTCCATGTTGTGTTTGCTGACCCTGTGAGACTTTAGCTCATTCTCTCCTCTGTTTGGAAAGGCTTCTCAGAGTTCATGAGAATCTTGATTCCTCAGAGCACCATCCAAGGATAGCCAAAGTCATTGAGATAAAGAGGGCAAAGGAGAATATGTGCAGCATCTCTTAAATCATTACAAAGATATCTTTTAGCCATTAATATAGTGTGAAACCAAATTTACTCTCTTAAGTACTATTTATATTTACTACTTATTTAGATTTAATATATGTGGATGTGAGAGGTTTTATTTGTATCTGTTCTGAATTTAAAAAACTGGCAATGGCAGCAGGCTGAAACACATAAAAAGCAGTAACAATAAGATGATGAACAATAATTCAGTTTTGTAAAGTTAGAATTAAGAAACATCACTTTGGAATTAGAAATAAAATTTTAATTGTTTTAGAATAGCGCATAAGAAACACCAGGTTTACTCTTCTTTGCCTTTTCATAGAAAAGCATGCTTACATCTAGATCTAAAAACCTTTTTCTATATTAATTTAGTGTTATTATCTGAAGGAAATGCATAACTGAAGATGAAAATTTGGAAACCTTATTGGTTGTGTATAATAAGCTCCTTTTAAAAAATATTTCAGATTTTTGTTTTACCTGAATTAATTTATTAAGATATTAATTACTGTAGACACGTACTTATACACCAAAATGTACAGGGGTCTTTTATTTAACCTCCATAGCCTTTACTGCTGATGTTCTCCTGTGTACAATCAAATCTAAGCTGATTTCTCCCTACATCTTTCCTCACAATAAGAGTGAAGAGAAGCAGAATATCACAAACAATTTTAGGAACTCATTTTAAAATCATAAGGTAGCTTTTTGAAGTATGGTAAGATATAGAGTAAAGCCCAGTCTTGCTGAGGACTTTTGTATTTGGCTTGAGAAGGAAAGAATTTAATACCAGATCTTTTACAGATGTCTACCTGTGTCACAAAGACAAGAGAGACTAAAAACACAGCATAACACTTTTACAAAAAATTTCCTATTTTGTGAAGGAATTGCAAAATGTTTGTTTAGTTCCTTTTAAGTATTCATATCTTGGCTTTGGAGGGGTGTCTATCTATAACAATAAGATTTTGATCTATAAATGCTTATGTAAAATTTATTTCCCTGGGTTTTGGGGACTTTTTTTCCAAAAAGCACAAAATGTGTAAAATGGTGTAAAATCTAAACACCTCCTCACTTTGCAACGGGATATAGTTTCAAAAAAACCCAAAACAACTCTAATTTCAAAACTGCAATAAAATAATTTGAGAATCACAGGTCTGAGTCAAAACCAGAAGAAAATCTTCTGATTTGACCAAGCTTAGATTTGAGGTTTTACATTCAAATACGAAAATTGAAAAATTAAGGTAGCAGTCCAAGATTTTGAAGGAGAAACAAAGAAAAAGTTTTAAAATTATGACTTAAGATTTTTTACAGATCTATAGCAAAGCTATTGATTCAAATTATTACAAAAGTACTATATGTAGCTGAGCTATAGTGCATCAAAAAATAAAGAATTTGAGGTTTGGAAAATCTCCACATAATTTAGCAACTACACAAGTTTGCAGATTTTTATGATACATGAACCTGTGAAATTTTTTTGAAGGCAAGTGTAAGCTCATTTCTTTTAGGAGTTTCATGCATCCTGAATACTGTGTAGCATTGTTTTTCCTAATTACCTTTTGTAGACCCCTGAAATGCAGTCCACTTAATCTCTCTAAGGCTGAAACTACATCAATAAATTAAATGGTACCAAGAAATGTTGCCAAGCACTAAGAAGCTCCATATTTTGTACTCTTAAATTTTCAAAACTTGATATGGAAAAATTTGAACTGTCCCAAATATCTCCTGAACATAGCTCAGGAGACAAGAAGACAATCCAATATTTCTAGTTGGTATTTTGCAGTCAAGTACCTTAAGATAATGTGTTATTTTTCTTGGTATTGATGGAAGAATTTCAATGCAGTTTGGACTCAGGACTAGAGAATCATCTCTACACATTTAATATGTTGATATATAAAGAGCTTTACAGTCTTAACATGAATAGTTTCAACTTCAAAAGTGATATAGTAAAAAACAACTGATGCAAAAATAAAACTAGCAGTCTGTTCAACATTGATGGAACAATGTCCAAAAAATTTAACAAAATACACACATAGGATGGTACAGAGTGAGATAATGAAATTACTTACAGAATGGAACCACAATGTACAAATGCCAGTTTTTCTAGTTTTAAGTAAATTATCAGGAATGTCTTTTGGAGAAACAGACTTTACCTGGAATAAATTATGAACAGGCTCAATATGAAACAAAGTATTTTCCCTGCGGTCCAATATTTATTATCAATCTATTCATAAACTTTGTTTTTACAGTCACTCTCAAGACTTTGAGTGGATCTGGGTAGTTTTCAAGGGCTTGTGTACAGTAAGAGTTTCTGAAGAGGCAGAAATTCCTGTGTATGTTTTTAAAAATCAAAGAACTCAAACTGGCATTTAGGATCCATTAAGACCTGAAAAATATGCTGCATAGAAAGAAATCCTCCCCCTGCCCCCCCCCCCAGATTAATTCAAAGCAATGCTTTTAATCAATTAAAAGCATTGAAAAGGTTAGAATCTTTTTAAGGGTTCCAATCAGTGACTAAAGGGTCGTTGTATGTCCATCAAAGAAACAAAGAAATGTCATAGAAAATATGTAAACTATTAAATTACCTCTCCCATTGTAGTCTCCCAGCTTGTGGCCATCATCAGTTTGAAGCATTTTTCACAGTGCTAAGGTTTTATTATAACTATGTTAGCTGAGACTGCTTCTGACAGGACAGTGAGCTGCAGTCAACAGCCAGATGTAGCATCTCTGTTGATACCTTCTCTGACATAAATCCC
This sequence comes from Acanthiza pusilla, assembly GCA_036630365.1. Taxonomy (NCBI): domain Eukaryota; kingdom Metazoa; phylum Chordata; class Aves; order Passeriformes; family Acanthizidae; genus Acanthiza; species Acanthiza pusilla. Next base: position 45,017,301 of record JAXCHO010000079.1, read on the forward strand.
TGATCACCAGCTAGAGCTCACAGCTTTTAGTAAGTTGTAGATGGTTCTGGACATAACCCATATTTTTATAATTTTTATTTATTTTTACTATTTTTAAGGTGGGGTTTCTTGTTTGTTTGTTTGTTTGTTTGTTTGTTTGTTTGTTTTAATGTCTGGAGAATGAGTATGTTTATGTGTGCATGCATGCAATAAATAAAACATTCAACTATCTTGCTATAAGATCACCTGTAATTTCTTGTTATAAGAAATTGGGCTGAATTTCCCATTTGTTCTTTGTGCACTCTAAACTATCAACATCAACTTGAGGAGCTTCCTACAATCCTTCCATACAAAGTCTCCACCTTAGCAGCAACATTTTCATATTAGAACATTTAATACAATATATGACATTACCAAATAACAATCTAGAATATTTTCTGCTGAAGGCACTATGTCTAATGTAAATGAGAATAAAATCTTGACTTTTATCTGAGTTGAGATAATAGAATGAAACTTCTGATCCCAATTAATTTTAATTAAGCAAGTGTCTTCCTGGAGTCTATCTATACTTTATTTACCATTACAGTTTACTGTGCTTGTTCATGGTTGGACTCCATGACCTGAAAGGTCCTTTCCAGCCTAAATAAATCTATGATTCCATACCTGACTCTTTGATTCTGAATCCAAATGATTTGCATGTTGAATGAAATAATGCTATGACACCTCATTACAAAATCAGGCCAAACCCTGAATTTGGTTCTTAGTGGAAACTATTCTCTCAGATGCAGTGCTCTGGGAAAGCAAAAATAGCAAGGTATAGTTTCTGATTATCATAAAATTGTGATTTTCCTTTCTAACACTGAGTAGTTTGTATGTTGCTATCATCTCGATTCGTCGTCATTAATTGACTGTAACAAATTCATAACGTGTTACCGAAATAAAATCCATTAATGACTTTGACACCGATTGTCAAAAGCACTTAGGCAAGTTTAATCTTCTGGATTTAACTGTAGGGGGAATTGCCATTCTTCTTTATGGTATTGCATAAATAACTGTAAAGTTTGAATACCCACCCAAGATTAATTTGCTTTTACTTCAAAAATCATATCTTCCATTAACTCAACTAAAGCTGTGTATATGTAACTACATCAGTGGCTCACATCTACACTATCAAATTAAGTATGTACTGTGATGAACTTTGAATTATTCCATCCTTAGATAAACAGATGAATGGGGACGAAATGTGTGGATCCAAACTGGTGTAATCTCTGACTACACCAGAATTACACAGTAAAATCTGTGCATCCCACCTATGCATTGTGGGAGGTATGGGTGATAAACAAGAGTTCGGAATTGTATTACCAGAAATTAAACTGAGGCCTTTGATTCTTGGGAAATGATACTATGGTACTTCCTCAACAGGAATGAAACAAATTGATGTTCAAATACAGCAAAGTGGTTGTACATGAATGCATTCTCTGTGCTACAATAGTGCACATTTGCCAGCTAATCAGAGTGGAGATTTTGATCTTGATATTCTCTCTCTAATGCAGAAAATAATGAATCTGTCATATGAACTTGAGTACAGAGGTTAAATCTCAAGCTTATTCCATATGTTTGTTGCATATTCCAGAGGGAGCTGAGATAAGTAGCTTTTCAGCATATTACAGCCAGATTCCATTTCACCTAAGCCAGGTTTCTTTTGTGCTAAAATGAGAAAATCCACATCTATTTGCCCCGGTTGTCTCTAATTTTATCTGAATCTATTTTACTCTCATCATTCCTCTTCAATCAGTGCTCCCAAAGGCCAGAGCATATCAACACCATAAGAGCAGCGTCTTGCAAGGTCTACAATTATCCAATGACTTGGTATGGCAGGCTAATCGCATTAAATTGCAGCTACAGCCTTTCAACTGGATTCCCCAGCTCCAAATAATCAACATCACAGAGGGTAAGGTTCTCAGGCTTAATTCTCTCTGGGCACTCAGAATGAGTCCTGTATCATTCTCACAGCACAGTATTTAGCATAACTCAGTGTTTGAAAACCATTGTATTTTAAAATCAATTGCTTTGATTCTTGGGCTTCTCACAGAAACCATTCACTTCTTTCAGCCTTAAATTTTGAGCTAATTACAATGATGATTTGCCTAGGCTATAAAATGGCCATTAGAAAAAGGCTGAATTATCCAGAGATAAGCTTGCCAGCAAACCCTTAAGGAATGGAAAGGAGAAAAAGGATTCATACAGCACCTAAGAAACTGTTTCCAGCTATTATATAGATATATAATCTATATATATCTATATCTATATATCTAATTGATATTTTAATCCCTAAAACATTTTTTACTGTCATCTGTTGTTAACCTTCCACAGCTTTCAGTTACTATATAAAAGCAGGTAGTTACAGAAACAGGAAAAAAAAATTCAATAATTGCAAGTGCCTAACTTAGACATTTTTAATACAAAATAGAAGCACAATGAATTTGAAAATTTCCTCAGAATACTCAGGTAACTTTAATATCCAACATATTTTCCAGAAAACACCAAATGAATACAGGGTAAATTAGGTTTCTTTATATTGCTTTAGTAGTCCCAAACCATCTGCTTCACAAAACCATTCAGAACAACCTCTAAGTATATGGGGTTAGTATTTAAAAATTCTGGATAAATTATGAGTACATATAAAAAATTACACAAATGAGTAGAAATCTATGAGCAAATTGTTAAACAGAAGTTTCAATTCATTTAGGCAGACACCAATGTACTAGAAGTTTTGCAGCACACTTCTGATTTTTAAATTAAAATTTTAAGAAATAAATATATTTGAGGGCTAAAGCGATTGTGGTAGTGATATTAAACTAAAATTCTGAAACATACAAAAAAATTTTAGAATTTTCTCATAGAGAGCACTCAGTGATGGTGTAAAAGTTATAGGTATTAATTCTGGGATACTCAGAACCATTAACTGAATGTCAGTCAGCAGTAAAAAGTTTAATATTTTCATTTAAGTGATCACCAGACTACTGAAAAGAGTGAACATAACTTAGGCCTTCAAAGATATAAGATGCCTTGAGGAAATATCATGTTTAAATAATTTCAGGAAAAAATACCGCTTTCCTCCCCAAACCAACCTGAATTACTAAAAGTCACTACAATGGCACTGAAAGATTTGTTTAACTGCTCAGATATTCGACCTCACAGATGTGTTTCCTAAACTTTTCAAAAAACTGTGCACAAAGTAAATCCATTCTGCATCAACAGCACCAAACAGAAATCTCAGGACAGCAGCAGCATCCCTTGTCTCACAGTCAGACACGCAGAAAAAGGCAATGAGAGTTGTGTTCCTCTTTAGCAAGATGAGGTTTTATCACTGCTGTAGGGAACGGGCATCCTGACCTTCCTTTGGGCTTTATCCACCTCTGACAGATGAATGAACATTTCTTTTACAATAAGGATGTTCTGCAGGTTTATGAGTTAATTTTCTGAATGAACTGCCCTTGCCGATTAATCACTATGTTAACGAAAAGGAAAAAAGGGAGGAGAGGGGAGGGAGATGAGCCTAAAACAGGGACTGGAATAAAATAAAGAAAAGAGAACATCTTCCTATATCATCTTTAAGTTCTTCAGGAGAGATCTACCTTGATTTGGTGCTGTTCATACAACTATTTCCTTGTTTGTTTCTTTTTAATCCAGAATGCATAAGAAATCACTAAACCATAGATCAGAACAATATAGTTTTTGTACATATATAGCAAAACCTGTCTCAGAGGGATGAGAAATAAAGCAGTAGAACAATTTGCTTGACTTTTTTTTTTTTAGCAACACCTTAGTTTGTATGAGGGTAGGAAGGTCTAAAACAGTTTAACTTAAAACTCGGGTGATTCACTATGACAAAAGATAGTTTCACATCACTCAAGCACTCATACATCTCCTAGAAAAATGCCTTGCTGGCAGCTGATGCAGTTGAATGTTATTGTGACATTAAATAATAGGACAATTAAATTAAAATATTTGTTATTCCCTTTTAGTAACTACTTTGCTACCTGGAAAACCTCTCTAAGTGATTCTCTCATTAGTCTAACTGTGAAAATGGAGATAAGGAAAACAAAAAACCCACACACCTGCATTCTGGAATTGAGCTGTCTGAAAAAATGAAGGGAAGAGCAAACAGCAGCTACAAAGCAGGAGAACTTCTCTTCAATTATGTAATAAATTCAAAGAAAATGACAAGAGGATGAGAGGTTGCACAACTGAGGAGGAAGAGATAAAACAAGAAAACCAAGAAATAAAGACATTAGGTGACCATCTAGGCAGAGGTATGTTAACACCTTGGGAGGAGGAAGGAAGCATTAAGAATCATTCCACACTCCAGCATTTATTTCTCAAATTGCAGGTTTGATGTTAAAGGAATTTAAAACATACATTAGCCCTTCACAGGAAGAATATATCATGAATTACAGCTGCCAGGAAAGCAGTGAAAGGAAACCAATACTTTTAGAGCTAATTTAAGGATTTATTTTATAGCTCAGATAACACAGTATCTTACATTGCAATGACATTAAGGATGTAGACTTTAGTTCTTCTTATTCAGGCTGATTAATATTGCCTTATTGAAATCTGTAGTGCTATTAGGAATTGTCATTTATGTTTTTAGAATCAGAAACAATAAAAACTAAATAAAACTGCTATTTTTACTCAAGATGTAGACACAGAAACTGTCCTTCCTCTACAACTTGTTTTAACAATGTTGAAAAAGCAAACATAAATTCACTGTTAAACCAATTTTGTATGCTATTTTTCTTTGTAAATGAAAAATGTCTCTAATGACTCACTGTAATGAAAAATCAGCACAAAAACAAATATTTGACCAAATTCTGTCACACTGACCCTTCACAACTGATTCTAGTGGGCATTTCTGCTGCAAGAGACAGAATTGAATGCATTACATTAATGAATGACAGAAATTTCCTTCCCCTCCCCCTCTCGCTCTGTTTTCTTATCACTATGTTTTCAGTTGTGCCTTTTCAATTTATTTTTTTTTGGTCTGAAAATGCCAATAGAGTTTGCTGAGAAAGCAAACTCTGCAACCCCACTTCACTATTCAGGAAGAATGCAGATTTGTAACATCTCAGCAAATAAAGATTCAGCATTTGGCTCAAGCTATACAGATTTTTTTTCCCTAGTTCTTAATGCACTGAGTTTGCTACCTTGACTGGTGGCTGTCAAGCACATGGGGATTCAGCATTGTAAGTCAGGCCCAGAGAGAAAAGCAAGGGCTACTAGCTGGTGGATTGTATGAACAGAACTGTAGCTGCCCTAAATTCTTCAAAGATTTTAAATTCAACCCCAGTTATGCATTATCCCAATACAGAAGAGTGAATTTCACCCTCAGGGAGTGTACACTAGCTCATATAGTAGCCTTATTGTGGAAAGTTCACCTCATACTCAATTTACAGTATCCCCTTCTCTCTTCTTGTCTCCCCTTCCTATCCTCAGGCCAACAAAAGGAAATCTGGTTTATATTTCTCAGCACAAGGTTTGTTTTCACCTCTGACACGCAGCGAACAATCCCTCCATGCAAAGGGCTGTTACCAGCAGTGCCACACTTCTCACCTCACAGAGTAATCCCTCATGGTCTGCAGTGCCTTCTGCCCAGCTCACAGCCAAATCAGCCACACCTCTCCTGATAAAGGCTTATCCACAGATTTTATTCAGGGAAATGAGAAAATGCATAAGATCATAATTCTGACTTTAATGGAAGCTTATCTTCCCAGGGTCCTAAGGCACATTTTCCTAAAGTGGATGATTTCTGTTATGCATCTCTGTATAACCAAGTGTCAGAAATCAAAGATAGAATAACTTTCTGTAAATGCTATGTTTCAGAATCATCTTTGCCTGAGCAGTAAAACTTTTAAAATGTAACCGCTGAGTTAAACATAAGCAAATGGAAATTAACAGTGAATTAAGCTTCTAGGACTAATCAGTGACAGTATCTTAAAGGAAACTAAAAAGTGGTGATAAACCCTATGCAAACTTCATTTTCAAAGGCGCCTGAGCCTGCAGAGATGTGTTAATTGAAAAGTCATGTGTTTGGATACTAATGGAATTTACCCTAAACTCCATAATGAAAGTGGTGCTCCACAGGACTTCGTTATGTGTTTGAATACCAAGAAAAGCAAACACATTCATAAACCTCCATAGGATTCTGCAGAATCACAAACCTGAGTTAATAAAACATTCATGTCACTAACAATTCAAGACGAACCAAAAAATAGTGTCTATTATAAAACCACACTTATCCTTGCTTTAATACAGAACCAGATCCCACATAACCTCGGTCCAGCCATTCCAAATTTTGCTCATTTTATGTTGCCTTTTCAGGCATTGGGAGGCTCAAGTCCCATAAAGGTTTCTCCTCATGCATAGTATTCCACAAATGGGTTTGCAAAAGGCCTCTCAGAAACCATTCCTAAATTTTAAAACTGTGCATGGTAATGCAGTTGGATTAAATATCATTGTCCTAAACACTCTACAGGCAACTCCTCCTCGAGGGCATGTAAGCCAAATAGACTAAACAGACAGTCTTGGAGGGGAATCAGAGGCATAACAACCTGTATTTAGCTTATAACATTGCTACACTTCTATGTATGAAAGCTTGACTTGTTTTCATAGGAATTTTTAAGCATTGGTCTAAAGCATCTGACTACTGTCAGCAAACTCTGTTTGAAAGCAGAATCAAGAGTTCTTTCCAAGTTGCTAAAGCAGCTCCCTGGCACAGCTGGGAATAGGGCTGAATATTCTGAAGCCCTATTTATTAGCGTGCTCCCAGCTTTGACAAATTACTGTTCTGGTGATAACCACTAAAACATTAAGCAAATGTGATCTTGTAGGAGCAAAGCCTTTTTATGATCTGAGACCTTCCTCTGTTATTGATATTAATCTTGTCACAGTGTCTCCAAGTCCACAGCATCTTTCAGTTATATCAGACTTCCATTTTCATCTCTCACATGCTGACTATGCATAAAAGTGAGTCGTGTGGTGGTTTGACTCTGGCTAACAAACTTCCATGTGGTTGCTTACTCACTTTCTCCCATGGCAGGAGCAGGGAGAAAATGGAAGAGAAAGTCCATGAATTGAGATAATGGTAGGGAGGTCACTTACCAGTTACTATCCAGGCAAAACAGATTGATTCGGGGAAGAATAACTTCACTGACAATTAAAATAGATAGGTAATAAAAAGACAAGCATTAAACCACTATCTTTTCTTCGCCTTTCCCTAGTCACATTTTCACTCCATGCTTGTGTCCTCTCAGGCCCTCTGAACAGCACAGGGTGAAAAGAAACAGGAGTTATGGTAGGTACATAAAGCTTTCTCTCACCTGCTCATCCATGGGCTCCAGCCCTTCAGGACACACCCAACCACTGCTGTGGGAGGTCCTTCATGGACCATGACGGACACCTCCACTGATGCCACAGAGAACCCTCTCCTCCAGCCATGGTGTCCCCTCTGCTGCTTCTCACTCTTTTTTCTTCCTCCTCTGCCTGCATAGCTTCTTTTTGCCCTTTTAAAATATGTTTTCTCTGTTCAGTCCAGGGGCTCAGCTGTGCTCTGGTGGCTCCATTGGAGCTGACTGGGATCAGCAGCCTCTATGTCTCTGCTCAGAGAGACTGCAGGCCTGCAACGCTGTTGACGTTAGCTTTGGGATGTGGGGATTTACCACAAATTAATGGAACGGTAGAAATAAATATGTTCTTCTGCCTAGTTACCACTTGGCACACTGCACAGTCGATGAGTTATGTTGGGATCAATCAGATGGGTTGGCAAGTCAAGATTTCATAACCACCTTTTTATTCCTCCTTCCTTTTATAAAAGCATTCAGAAGACCCCTCCCGTACCCCCTAAAAAAACCCTCAAGCTGACAAAAAAAATTACCTCAGCCAACCAAATAAAAAATTCACGAACAAAAATCAGTTTCAAATATGTGAAAATGTTGAAGATTTTCACCTGTCTAAACAGATATCTGCATATCAATAACTGAAAACCTGGTAATGTTTTCAACAACTAAAACTTGCTATTGTACACCAGATGAAGACTGACTAGATGTAATGAATAAATTATTCAGAAAGTTAAGATGGAAATGACAAAGAACATCCCTCAAAAACTGAATATGATGTAATTTTCTTTCAACTATGTTTAAAATTTTTAACAATGCGGTGTTAAAATGAGAACAATCTGATCTTACATGTGTTGAACTTTTTGAGATAATTAAGTCAATAAATATAAAATTGCAGTACTGAACTGTTGACAAATGATCAGGTCATAAATTTGATGCAACTGAAAATACATCATGACAAAGCTGAAAACAGATAAAAAACTTCATTTAATTGCATATATTAAATCACATTTTCTCTAATTCATGTTTCACTTCAGTAAGCCCTGACCTGATTTCATACTTCATATAAGAAATAAGTTGATTTTTCAGAAAAATTCCAACATTATCAAAAGACTTCACCAAAACTAGATATGGAATATTTGTATGAAGGACACTGTGTCTTGATTCAGTAACTATGTGTGTCTTCCAATATAGGTATTAGGAAAGGAGATTATGTGGTTTTTTACAAAACCTAGCTCTTCTTTCTTTTTTCTTTTTTCTTTTTTTTTTTTTAAGTTTATTTAATTGTGTTATTTATGTTACCTTAGATAAAGCAGTGGAATAGATATTTGCCTTTTATAAGTAGGCTTGAACAGATCACAGAATCCTTCCAAGGACTGAATTTGCTAGGCTAGTCTAAATTAGAATTATGTCAGTTTTATAGTTAAAGCTATCAAAAATAAAGCACTGAAATTAAATGAAATGAACTGTACTGCAAATGCTATTTTAAACAGCAGCCTGTCTGAATAATACTGTTCATATCAGGCAAGCAGAATTATTCCTATAAAACAAATACATTATTTATTACATGTTTTCCCAAAACATTAATTAAAAGAAATTTTCATGAAAAAAAACCTCAAAAAAGAGAACTTCCACATTTCTCCATTGGATCCAGCAACTGGACCCAGAAATACCATAATCTCCCCAAATGCCTTATAACTAATTATTATTGCTATTTTACATTACGCATTTATCAAGGAGTGAGGGGAGCGGGGGGGAGGAAAAGAGCAGAGATAAATGTTTGAGTAGAGGAAAGTGTCCAGGGCTGCTTTTTCCCATGTCAGTGACCTTTTAGCTCTTCTCCTGACATCACAAATCCCAAAGTCCTTACTGCAGAGTACTCCACCCAGAACGGGACCCTGCAGAATGTCCCTATTGAGAACAACCCTTAAATGTCAGCACATTTTACAAGGATTTGGTCAGGAGGGCATCAGTCCCTTGTCTCAGTGCTGGATAAGGACACTAAACACCAAGCCATTACGGACTAAAGTGGTGGGTTGATAGCATGTTTTAAAATAAACATCCTGGCCTGCACTTTCAAAACTTAATTGCAATTCTCTTTCCTTAGGATAAATTTCCCTGCTCCTATTTCCCATATCCTGTTAGGCTGCATGACCAAGGGGGAAGGAATCAAGAATCAAGGCACATAATTTTGATGCTGTGGGCACGTTTGATGTTTCTCTTTCCATGAATGGTCTTAAAAGGCAACTCTGCAAGGATGGCACAGCTAAGTGGAAGGAACACCTCTGCATATTTGAGATTCTGCTCCTGCAACTCACTGTGAAGGTAGTTTGGCCCAAATCCACAAGCTTGCTGGTTTGATTCCCATTAAAAAGCAACTGTTTTAAATGATGATGAAATGATTGAATCTTTCTGTGGATTTGGGACCCCACTTCCTCCAAGGGTTTCAGCCTACTAAGCATTGATATATGACAGCTGAAATTTTGTCAGATTTTAGACCTAATACCTTACTAATAGGATTAAATTTTGTCAATATATATTAACCCATATTGCTTTCCACTGAAGTATGAATTATGTGGTAAATATCACTTCTATTTGGGGACCACAGAAATGTGCTAAATGCTGTCATCACACTGAGTATTTTCAGTAGGTTTCTAAATTCTTTTACATAGCAAAAGTTGCTTTTCTCAATAACTGGTACTATTTTGAGAGATTAGAGCACCTATATGTCTGTGTAGGCTCAAACTTTTTAAGTTTTCATTCTTCAGCATTAAAGGAGACATCTTCCTGCATGTCTTGTGGAGTCAGGAAGAAAGTAGGGCTAATTCTACAACAGAAGGAAAGAACTGGCAAATAACCACAGCCATGTCAGCAGATTCAGCTCCTAACTTTGCAGGCTGCTACAACAACTAAAAACAACATATCCATTTCACCCATGCTCTATCCTGAAGGTTCAGGAGGTGAGAGGCAAATCTTGCTATGTATAAACAGTCATCTACAGTATATTTGACAAAGAAATTTTATTGTCTTAACATGGCTTGGCTTCTTACCACCCACAGTGTAGAAATACAACAGCGAAGCTTGTAAACCAGCTTCCATCCTGTTCTAATGATAGTTTAACAACCAGAAGAACTATAATGTTTAAATATAGAATTATTTCTGTTTACACGTTTAACTATCCCTGGTGTTATGGGGACTTTGGCAGTTTACATAATAACCTCGGAACAATAGATATGTGCAGTCTGCACTGGGTGAAATGATACAGCCATCCTTTAAAGGATTAAAAATGGCAGAATTTTTGTTGATTTTTTAAAATGACAGCTAAGCCTGTCTTTGATATGCAATGCCTGTGTTGGCAGCCTCTTGATGCTGACAGCATCTAGATTCAGTTCAGGAGCTCCAGATTTGTAAATTTGAGACTCAATCCAGACTTAGAGGCACCAGGCGCTATGGTGATGTCTCTGCTGGTAAATAAAACAGGGTACAGGGCCTGCTGGGTAGTGGGTATTTAAATAAGAAATGCTAAGGTGATTCATGCATCTGAAGTGTTCCTTTTGCCTCTCTGGATTTAAGTTATAAATGTAAATGCTACCAGGACTCAGAGAGGGGATTCCCTCCTGGCCTATAGGTACCTTCTGTCTAAAAGGAGTTACCTCCTTTAAATGTTACCTCCTCCTTAAATTTTCCTGGATATTATCAATTTTTTTTTCCTTGCATTGCACATAAAACATATTCAGTGTTAGACTGAGACTTAATCTTACTCATTTTCTCCAAAATTCAAAGCATAATTTGGGATTTGGTTTGACTTTTTCGAGCAACAAAGCATTGACCCAAGACTAATTTTTTCAAGGAAAATTGTGCTCAGCTTTTTTACCGTCATAGAATTATCTTGTACTCTATTTATTTATGGCACTGACTGGATGAATGACACATCTTTAATCATATTGTCTTCAGCTCACCGTAGGGTTTTTTGTTTTGATTTTTTTGTTGTTGTTTTTTCTTCCCAGCTTTTACATTAATGCTGATCCTTCACAGATGCATTCAAAAGTACAACCAGACTATCCCATTGCTAAACTCTGATAGGAAAATAAAAGCTTTTATTGTTTTCTCACTTTTGAGAAAACCTGTATTAGATGAGTCAATTTTGTGATTTCCTCGTAGAAGTATTAAGTGTGATGCTTGAAATTTGGCCCAAGGTCATGTGAAGCACAGCCAAGTCTCGCAGCCTGAAGGGTCAGAAGGTCTCTCTGAGTCTCCATCCTGCTCAACAGAGACCTGGAGGCTCCTGGCTACCACTGAACTAAAACTTTGACATCTTTTCTGACTCAAGCCCCAGTTGAAGTACAGTGAAGTAAAGCCCTTTGAGAATTGGTTTTACTCTCCTTGATCACCTTTTCTAAACCTTTATGAGTTCTCCTTGGAACACCACGGGCACACGAGGTACAGGTTGAATGCTACTCTACTAAAATGTATCTTCAAGGTGAAAGGAAACCAAACCATGAAACAGCCTTGATTTAAAGAATCTGCTCTAATTTTTCCATGATTTTAAAAAATCCCTAAAATACAGGTGATACTGCCTGACTTCACGTTTCATAAAAACTTCTTCAGAGAGATTGAAAGAAAAAAATATATTTTCTAAAATTATGTGTTTTCTTCAGATTGCTAAAGAGAAGTCAATGTACTTCCACAACTTCCAAATCAAGGGTGACAAAATTTTATTTAGAAATAATTCACTTGGAAGTCTGTTCAGGAACTGTGCTGTTACTACATAGCATGACTAAAATGCATTTGGGCTCCGTGTGCCCTTGGTTTATATCAGCACATATATTCTCCAGCACTAAACACAGCTGTGAAGCAGTGAGTGAAGGAAGAAGGCTGTGTGGTAGTGAGAGCATTTCTCCATTTCCTAACCCAAAGCACATGTTTGCGTTGAGCACTGCTAACAGGCAACCACAGCTCCGTTAGCCACTTCTTTTTCCCCATGCTTGTTAGGTTTTTTTGGGGATGTCTGAGAGATGCACCCTACTGAAGGAGCAACAAAGAAAAAAGAAAGAAAACAACAAAAAAGTTTTCAAAAATTCGACATGAGAAAATGCAAGGCTAGATTTCCATCTCATGCCCTAGTAAAGCTTATTGCCACAGGTCAAAGGTGGAGACATTTAAAATTGTGATTCTGAAGGGTGGTGACAATTTTGTATCTCTGTGTTTATCACTCATACATCTGGTTTATATCTGGGCATGGTTATAATTTGTTAGCATCTTGAAGTATTTTTCTTTTCTTTATTATGCTTGAGTACACTGTGTCTAGATGGATGTCCTGGCAGTTAATTGACATAACAGAAAGGATTGCAAATATTAACATAAGACAAAGCAATATATAAACTAATCTCAGGAATGTAAGGAAGTTGTCAAAGACTGTTAAAATACAGAGTGTATACAATGATAAATAGACCATAGGACACAAAAAAAAATTGAGAATATCTTGATATAGAAATTATATAACTAATCAGTTACAACAAAACTGTAAAAATGGAGGTATATCTACAACTTCTTTCTTGTAAAGAGTACTTACACTTTGTAAGTATCTACATGGCTGCTGTTAAGCTCAAAGATGGCAAAGAATGTATTACTGTTAAGGAAGGCTCATTTAGAGGATACACTAAAGACATGTAAAACTAAATGTTGTACCTAAATCTATGAACACAACACAAATGTAACAAAACCTCAGTGTTGTGTTACACAGTATATGCAATGTGACCTAGTAATTAAGACATTGAAATAAGGAAATTGGCAAAACCAGTCTGCCTTTGAGTTTGCAGCTATTAAGTCTCATATCTAAACTTTCTGCTAAAGAATTTGTGGGGTAGAATATCTCTTTGTGCAGCCACTACACCTCTGAGCATTAGGACAAATAATACTCTCAGTTCTTTAAATTTTTGCATATGTCAGTCTAAAAGCTCAGGAGAAGCTATATACATTTTTTTCCCTTATATGCACTCACTGTTGCTGTTTGTAAGACCATTCAGTAACACTACTGTTTATAACACTATTCCATACACCTTGAATCCTGTGTATATAAAACACCAGACCTGGCAGGGAATGTAGTATTGATAAACCAGATAATATCCTGACTCATGTTTCTGAAGTTATTCTAGATTGTTTTAAAAGTAGGGAAAATACGTTCTAAACATTGTATAACAAAGACAAAAGCGAGGAAACCAAAATTCTGTTAACTAGAACAAAATCTTGTAAAATTATATACACTTTGTTATAGGTTAGTTCATATTTGTTTATTCCATGCAAACTGATCTATTGAATGCAATAACAAAAATTATGTAGAAAAAGTTTGTCCTCTTTTGGGGAAGAATTCAGTGATTGTAATGAACTAATTTTTGAGTAAATACGTTTTCCCATGACATTATTCAAGTTAGAAAAAGGTCATGCAGCGCATCCAAAAAAGACAAAAAATGGATGTTTCTTTAAAATCTAAAGTACTGTATCCATACAAAGGTTTCAAGTAAAAGTTGGGAATCCTTAGCTTTCTGGTGAGTAAGAAAATATAACCAAACCCCCTGGCTCCTCATTAATCTGCCCTAAATTCCTCTTTCACAGTTAGAAACTTCAATATATTTTCAAATAATGCCCTCAGAAGAATTTATTGCTGTTTTGTCTATTCTCATTTCTAGACTGGTATATAATATATACAATCTTAAAACACAGTAAATTTTGAAAAGAGTATAGACCACTTTCCTCTTATCAGAAAGCTGTCAGTATGTTGGGCTTTTTTCCTTTCACTCACTGATACTGTATTGCCAGAAATGATGTCATGCTACTCATATCATATCTCACAATAACACTTTTCTAGAGTAAACCTTAATCTCCTAAATCCAGTGTACAGTGGCTGTCCAAACAGAATAGATCTCTCTCTTTTTTTTTTTTTTTTTAATAAAAGCCAGGTGATAAAGTAAGTGCTTCTGATAAATGAGAACCCCGCAGTACTGGGGATCTAATCCTCCCATAGAGAGAAATATTTGACCAAGCATAATGTGTTTCTTATGAGGAAGGTATCTTTCACAAAGGAAACAAAGCATGGAATTTCTGTAACATTCCTTGCATAAATATTCTTATAAATATCATGCATATGGAAATAATAATAAAAAACCCAGCTACTTTCATCACTCTTTTTGGCCCAGGAAACAATAAATAGGTAGGAATCCTGGCCAATTTTTTCAAAGCTTGATGTCTGAAGGTAGTCCTATAAATTGTATCTATGTGAAAGCAATTTTCAGAGGTACTGAGAATTCACAGTTCTCACTGATTCCCACATGGATATAGGTACTTATTTCTGGACACACAACTTTGAAATTTTTTGGCATGTAATTCAGCTATATAAACTCAGGATTTCTCCCAATAAAAACATGAATGAGATTTATCATTGATTCTCCTGATATTTACTGTCTCTATCTAGCTACTAGTATGGTCCCATCAGTGTAGATTTTGAGCACCACCCAAGATTTAAAAATTAAAACACATAAATCTCTCTTTCTTATTTCCTGTCTTTCCAGTCTAGAGAACATGGTTTGATTCATTTTATTTGGTGGGGTTTTTTTTAAGTCTGCTTGAATAAAAACTCAGGGGGGAAAAAGAAAAAAAAAAAAAAAAAGCTTTTCTGAAGAATAATTTAGAGATACCCAAACTAGGTTTAAAACGGGCTGGAGGCTGTTATGCACCCCTGAGAAGCAAAACTCATAGCTCTGAATTGCATCCTGCTGTGGTCGTGCTGTCTCATGCATGAATCGGTGCCTTTACAGCTACCTTGGGCTAGTCCTCCTCTCCAGTGTGGCCTGTAGAATAGACAAGCCATAAATTAAATAGGGGAATTTCACTTGTTCCAGAAGTGATGAGGCCTGCAGCCGTGCCCTCTCAGGGGGTGAGCTGCACACACACATCTTCCCTCCCAGGCTGCTCGTGCCTGGACCAGTTCCACTCCACACTGAGTCCCAACCACCAGCTCCTGGTCAGCCAGCTCCATTCCCAGTCCACACCTTGCTGATCGTGCTTCAATGATATTTCTTGTGCTGGGGGCAGACAGGGATTAGGAAATATTCCAGAGACCTGGAGGACACAAACCCCATAGGATTGCCCTGCAGTTAGGCAGAATGCTCTGAGGTAAAGCAGCATCTCTTGCTATGACATGTCCCTTCCATCATCAGGGAGTTTTCCCATGTTCCTTTGGACATTTCCTCAGTCTCTTCTTGCCTTCTTTCCTCCAGAGGTTATAGTCTCTACTTTGGAAAAGGGCTACAAATATTTGCAGGTACCTTATGTCCAATTTATTGTATGTCAAAATGATAATAATTAGAAAAAAAAAACAATTATTGGTTGGTATTGTACATCGGAACCTCATGAGGAAGGTCCTAAATGCACCCTTGTGATCAGCTTGGTCAGAGAAGAAAATCCTGCTAGTACGCTCGGGACAGCAGGTTGCTAAGCAGAGCCTCATGTTGTGCTTCAAACAAATAGTGGCTTTCTTGGTTTATGAAACTTCATTCCTGAAAATGGAGAAATACATTAGTCAAGTCTCAGAGGGGATGATTTCTGCATCAGTGGTGGAAGGTGTGTGCTCTGGTAGAGGAGACAGTGTCCTGGCCCATGCAGATGGAAAATGCCTTTTTCTGGCATTCAGTAGCACTGGCAGGAAGGACTCACACTTTGTTACCAGCTTCAGCATGAGCATTCTCCAGACAGGACTGGGAAGTTCATGGAAAACTACTTTTCTCAAGTCCCTTCCTTCCTTCCTTCCTTCCTTCCTTCCTTCCTTCCTTCCTTCCTTCCTTCCTTCCTTCCTTCCTTCCTTCCTTCCTTCCTTCCTTCCTTCCTTCCTTCCTTCCTTCCTTCCTTCCTTCCTTCCTTCCTTCCTTCCTTCCTTCCTTCCTTCCTTCCTTCCTTCCTTCCTTCCTTCCTTCCTTCCTTCCTTCCTTCCTTCCTTCCTTCCTTCCTTCCCGTGGTCTTTTTAATATCACTTTACCTGGCTCTGAAAGGTGGAGATGCAGAGCTGAGCTGATGGTGAATTGTCAGAGATGTGGCAATTCCATATTGCTGCACAAGATTTGTAGAGATGTTGGACAGTGCAGAGAATGTTGATGATATCTCCAGGAGAGAGAAAATCTTCAGGGGAGATTGATGGTGGAGAAATGTTGGTGATGGAACACCTCAGACACTGCATGACAGAAAACAAACCAGTTCAAGGTTTTGCAGTTTTTGCTCATCTCTGATTGTCAGGCAGAAATCACTAGCATACTAAAAGGAAACAGAAATTATTACGTTTCTCCATGTGAATGCACTGGAATCTTTGCTATGCTCAAAATAACAAACCTAGACTTTTTAGATATTGATACAAAACAAAGAAAAGGATGCACAACTTAGAATTTGCTAGCACATAGCTATCTATGTAGCCATGGTTTGCTGAGGTTTTTTTGAGTAGTTCAGCAGACATCTTTTGACTGTTTGTCAATAGTCATAATATGAAGAAAATCTACTATATTTAACTTGTCCCTGATTTTTCACCAATTTTTAGTAAAATGTAGAATATTAGCAGCAATATTTAAGAAAGGCATGAAAAGGCACTTTTGCAAAGCAATGAGAACATCTTATCTCTGCCTTAGTAGCAAAGTCAAAACAAAATGTAGATATGAAAAAGAAAGGAAGGACATTTTATTTAAATGTTGAAAAATTAAATCTAGGGACTGCACTGCTGTGGCCATTAAGCCTGTTCATGACACTGTATTAAATCTCTACCTTGTGAGGACAGGAGAGCTGGGCTGGATGTTGGGGACAGCCAGCACTCCCACACCTGGCAATACTGCAATAGTGCAATACTGAGGTGTTTCTACAGCCACAACCATGGGCAAGTCAGGGCTCTTAAGAGAAAAATACCCAAGAACAGTAAAATTATTTTCCAAAATTTCCCTATATTGCATATGAAGCTGGAGGCAGAGTCAAGAATTGTTATCTCAGTCAATACATCCATTTGCTAGCAAAATAATTTTTTTTCCCTTAAAAGCCATAAATGTTTCTTAAATATACTCTGCACAGGACAATCAAGATACTTTCAAAGGAGTTACACAACCTGCTATGTAAAGCAAATACCTGATGGTTCTTGTGTAGTAAAACATTTTGTGTCTCATATTTTGCCATATGTTAAGCTGTTTAGGTATTGCCTGGTATAAGAACTTGGACTTATTCCACATAGATTTCCACAAACTATTTCTCTCTTTTCCTATATTTATTTTTCTAGCTGGCCTAGAAATTTATAATATTTTCCTATCCATGGGACTTAGGCCAGCACTGGACGGTATTTCATCACAATAGCAGATCATGAAAAATAATGGTTGTGTCAATGTTTGGAAATGGCACATTTGAAAGTGAAGTCATTATTTATAGGATCAAAAGGTGCCCATATACAATGATCTCAGAGCCAGAATGCAAATTAAATAGGTATGGGGTGGTTTTCTCTGATGTGATGCCCTGAAGCTCAGAGAGGGTAAAGTGAGCCTCTTGTCTTCACATTGAAATACTTTTAAGTAAAATCGTGGGCAGTCAAGATGCCAATGTAAAAATTTCCTCCATTTTAGTTAGACACATCCTTGAGCCATGAATTTTCCTAGAGTATGCTTTTGAAGATCTTAATGGTCTAACTGGCAGAGGCTCCACAATACATTATACCTGTATCTTCAAACACCTATCTCATTTCAACAAGCATGGGGAGACAATTCAAATAAATATTTTACTAAAAATGTTCTAAGCCAAATAGCTGGCTCTGCACTATTCTTTCTATTTACAGCTTCCTAATGAACATTAAGACTGTGCTGAAGGTAGTCTAACAGATGGATCAGAGAGAAGCTCTGCACATAATTTACATTAGCATACTTAAGTTGTTCACAGCAAAGCAAGGCTTTCTGAAAATAAAAAGGGTTTTTTAAATTTCTTTTTAGAATTTTGTTGTATTGAGGAAAACAGTCTTGCCACTTCTCATGATTTTACTTCATTTCTCATTATAGTCATTGATTGCTCAAGTCAGCTGCTCCTAAAACAGAGGTATGCAAGAAACTCACTTTTCACTGAGAAGGAAATAGAGAAAAAGGAGGAAGAGATAGTTTTCCCTCCTTCCTGATAAGAAACAAACATCAAAGACTCAAAAATCAGGCAACACAGTTTTCTATGTGAGGAGACCACACAAAGTCTGTAATTACTGTCTTGTCTGGCAACTCTGAATTTTTTTAATTGGCCAGCCACCATACATTGCTGGAGAAATAGCCAGCATATAGGTAATTTTGTGGAAGTGACTGGAAAAAAAAAGAAGACGCCATGAAAGCAGAAAAATAATAAATCAGCCACCGTTTTAATTCGAGAAACTTCTAATTGTAACAGTGACTCACTGTAATTAGCAGCCTTTTCCTTAGATGCATGAATGGCCTGCAGGCAAGAAGGCTGATTCCCTGTTCACTGAATCATCACGCAGTGTATAGAGGAAGGCTAAAGAAAACCCAGTGCTTTCCCTAAGCATAGAATTCCCTGATTCCGTCTTAAAATAGATGTCTACAATAAAGCAGATGAATTAGTCCCTAAAAGAGCACATTTCTCTGCTCTCACATGACCTTGATCCCAAGACGAATGTCTGAGGAAGAAATGTAGGTGTCTGCAGTAGGTGAGACTGATCCTACTCTGGGTAGCAAAGTCCACTTGTGAGAGAAAAAAAACAATGCAGGACACTGCGCTCTGGTCTTGGTGATAATAGCTCTGGTATTTGAGTTAACACTAATAAAGCTGAGCTGGTCTACACTAGCTGTTCATATCATTGATTGAACATTGATTGCCTTTATCATTTCTGTGAGTAAAAAGGAAATTAGGTCTCTTCTCCGAGGCAAAACCTGAGCAGACAAGAGGAAGTCGCCTCAGTTTGCACTAGGGGAGGTTTAGAGTGGATATTAGGAAAAATTTCTTCATAGAGAGGGTGGTCAGTCATAGGAATAGACTGCCCAGGGAAGTGATGGAATCACCATCCCTGGAAGCAATTTAAAAACATGTAGGTGTGGAACTTGGAGATACAATTCCGTAGCGGTCTTGGCAGTGCTGGGTTAATGGTTGCACTCGATGATCTTCGAGGTGCTTTTCAGCCTTAATGATTTTATGATTCTATGAAGGTGAAGAAACAGCCTCAACCTGTCAGGAGTGCATGTAGTTTCCCAGCAGGATATGGCATCTAAATTCTAAAGGAGCCAGAGATTGAGTGGTTTCTCATGCAACTCTACACCATGGAAAATCAGGACATTTTTAATGAGATACTGCTATTTTCAAATAGCTGTTTCATATCAAACACCTATCATTTCCATATTGGCCTTAGTTATTTCAAAGCACATTGTGAAATAGAAATAGAGAATAAGTTTCATGCCAGCTAAAATGGCTGTTGACATAGAATAACTCAGGAATGTGCTTTCTGCCTCTATTTTATAGTGTAAATCTGTGATTCATTTTGACAATCTAAGTAATTCTTTTATGATCTTAATATTTTTTCGTTTATGAGACTGATCATCTTCTCACTTGTTTTGATCAAAAGCCTAAAAGGTATGTTCTTTATTTGTTTTAGGCAGTTTGGCCATCTTCTCTAGTGGCCTGGGAAAAAAGGAGGAAAATCCTAACAGTGCAGGGAACTGACAGATGGTTACAGTTTCCTGACAAATTATTTATTTGAATTCTTAAACACTCAGCTCTTACTTATAACTTTTTCACTTCAGTTTTAAGAGTCCATTTATCAACAAGAATGATCACATATTGACCATACCAGGACTCAAAAGCAAATGTATTCATTTGTTCACTATACGGAAATGAGTTAGTGACAAGTGAACTGATTCAGACAAAACATCCAAGCTAAGGCTTCAGCCCAACATTTGAACTCTAACAAAACGCTTGTCGACATCCTTTCTTTCTGCCTTTTTCTAAACCTTGGTTGTAGGTCCTTATTTGATATCACATGCCCTCATGTGGATTTTTCCTTTCAGAAAACTGATTTAAAGAAATCCTTATTTTTGTTTCTTTTTTTTAAATAAAAGGAATTGAATTTTCACACATAAAGTAAATTTTAACTGTTAAAACCAGTTTGAAAATTTCTGTTCCCTCACTGCTCTCTGGTAGGTGACATCTCTGCACTCAGCAAGTCCAATGCTAACTGGTCCCCTCCTTGCCCTGGTACTCACAAGGAGTCAGTGCCTCAGACAATAGCCAGATGTTTCAGTTGAAAATGGTAAAAGCTGACCCTTAAAGCAGCTACTAGGTAGGTGTTCTTTGTTATTTATCCTGCAGTTTAACATGACTAAATCTCGCAGCTTCTTGGTATGATTTTTATTTTTAAAGGTAAAATCTTATATTTGCATTTAACTGCACTGGTATCCTAATTTTAATTAAAATATAATTTACCAGTCAACATCCACTATAGAACTGACACACAGATTTGTCATATTTTCCTTGCCTGATTTCTCTTCCAGTACAGTGAAGTTTTTCTGCTTTCTGCAGACACATGGTTCAGTGTTTATTCTGTAAGCATACCCAAGACCCATTCGGACCTTTGCCTTTTATCTCATTGGACAGTGGTTGCAAATACACCAAATTCTCATGCTACACAAATGGAGTATTTACTGTGTCCCAGTGGAAACATTTGGGGGTCCAAGCTGGAAACCATCTCTCCTAAATGTAATGTTAGATAGGTGGATGTGTGTGTGTGTTTTCCTAGGTCTATCGTAGGATGTGAGCTGTAGTCCCTTTGTTCCCCAAAGCCTCCGTGAAATCTGCGGTAGCATGAAACAGATGAAAGAGATTTCAGAGTGAGGGACAAAAAAGTTGGTTCTCCCTCAACTTTGCACAGCATATTCACTCTGAGTGTGCCAGTATCTCAAAAACTGGGTCCTTCACATGAAAATTTGTCTCACATAGTGATGGCCATAGCAGTGAAAATTAAAGGCTTGTCACAGACATCCAAACCCTCTCAGCCTAGTAACAAAAATATCCTTTATTGATTCTGTGAGTAACCAGCATTTCAGTGACACGAGGCTCTAGCTGCAGAATCAATATTTAGAACATGATGAATGTGTACCAAACTAAGAAAACACACCAATCAGCGCCGCATCTGAAGGTCTTCTCTAATGGAAAAAATAACCAAGTGATGTAAACAGAAAGGGCAAACCCAGTGACAACCCACCAGACCACCCATCTGGGCCAGGCAGTGCATTTCAGGGTTGTCTGGCTGCTTCCTTTGTGCTGGTTCACACAGTGACTATTGCTCTAAGTTTTGTTGACAGTGAACACAGTGCTTTCTTTAAATGTAAACATTCCCAAATTTGAAGACATAGCTCTCAGTGAATTTGCTAGAAAAGCCCATGTACTCATAGATGGCTTAACTAGTGCATTTCTAAAACACAACCTTCCTTCAGAGTTTCCATCAGAATATGTCTGATAGATTCTGAAGCTGTGCAATCATAGCTATTTGTATTATATTTCTATACCTTTAGAAAATTACTTTTAAAGCAGTTTAAAATCTCTTTGATGAGGATTACAAAAGATGTCCAATGCCAATTTAAAAAAAACAACTCTAAACAAAAGTTACATGCAGCCAGTGTAGAAGAGGAACATCCCTACAAGCAAAAATAAACACACTAAAATATTTAATTGAACATAAAAAGCATTGATAATCCTCTTTATGGTATATAAGGCTTTGAAATAGAATGATCAGAGGACTTGGATCATTTATTTTTATTGTAAGCCATCAAAAATTCAACTGTATGAGTCAGACTCTTCTTCCCAAGAAATAATACTATGCTCCAGTAATAGCCCTCATGACTTCAGTGGCCTACTTTTTGAAGAAAAAAGTACCCAGCTTGCATCACAAGCCCTAAATAATGCAAAGAGCTCTTGCATCTCCTGCTTTTAGGTATTTGTTCTCTTCCCTAATTCCAAGCACTGGTTGCAGGTTGATGGTGAGCACCTGAGCTGTCCATCGCACATGAATGTGTTCCCAGCCAAATGCCTGCCTCCTTCCTTGAAACTGTTGAATTACTACCTTTACTTCCACCATCTGGAGCCCAAGCAAAGCACTAGAGGATAATGATTGAAAGCTCCAACAACTGAATTAATTATTAAAAAGCACAATAATGAGGGTCTTGGGGCAGATAACTGCCCCGTTTTTTTTCATTTTGGGAAACTCCTGGTTTAAAAGGCTCCGAAACTGCACTGTTACTGACTGTAGAGGGATGACCAATAAATAGTTTTACTGATCACTGGTTGAGAGCTAAGCTATACGATTATTCCTGCTTCTCCTGAGGCAAGCACACAAGGGAGGGATCAGCAATACACTGGGAGCCAAAGTAACGCCCTTCTCCTTTTGAGAATGATATCCATCTCCGACAGCAAATATAAAAGCAGTTGAAACAAGATTTCATGGGCCTCAATTCCCACAGCTTTTTCTGGGCATCAGATTTGATCACCATTGTAAAACATTCTATGTGAGTAGCTTGGACATTGTAAAAAGGGGGGGAAAAAAGAAAGAAACAAATCCCAAACCCTTTAGTTCTGTTTAATTTAGAAAGTGGAATGAATCAGTTTTGTGGAAGACATTTTGATGTGAACCAGACAGCTTTTAAATCAGTTTTCCACTGAGTAGAGAAAGGATCCTACTCCTCTTTGTTGTGTTATTGCACAATACTTTTACCCTGATCTATGTATTGTGACTCCATTTCAATTAGTAGAAGAGAATAGTGGCTACTATTTAAACCTGGTTTAAAGTCCACAATCATTACAGGGTTAAAGAAAGAAGAGAGCTGCCTTAGTATAAGCAACTCTCTAGGAATATGACAGGAAAGAAAAAAACACCATTTAAAATAGTTTTTCACATCCAATATTTCTGTTTGGTTTTTTTATCATAACAAAAATGATGCTGTCCCACAGCAACATTGGAAAGCTTAGAGAATCTTCATGAATCTTTGAATTGTTCTTTCTTTTCAGAATGCATAACACTGAAGTTTAAGCCCACAGACTCCATATGTGCATTCATTCCTGGGCCAAACACACAGATCATTTTTTATTATTACCAACATGTATGCATAATGGATGGCTACCAGACAGTCTAGACTCCTGTCACTGACAGATGTCAGCATAAAAATTCAACTAGGTTAACCTCACCACATTAAAAAATAATTTTTCAGTTTACAAAACATCGCAAGCCATAGGCACTTCAGAATACATTCCTGCACTGCATAAAGCAGAGTGAAGATGTATCTAAGGCTCACACATAACTCTGGGGATGTTCCCCAGTTCTGAATTGTCTAATGCAGACATTTAGTATGTCTGGAAAAAAGGCAAATGTTCTGCAAAAGATGGGTGCAGGGGATTAGATGCTTTCACATGACAGGCATAGGCAATTATAGAAATATTTACTTAATTTACTGCTGAAAAAAAAGCCTGATGGGTACTCCAGGAAAATGGGCTCAGCTTGAACAGCTCAGCCAGGTTTAATACCTCATTGAGTCATGTATAGGGGTTTCTATCATGGTGATGCTGACCATCATCCTCCAATAACTCCATATGTCTTACATCAAGGTCATCTTTCAGCTTGGGTAAGATTTGGACTTACTGCAACAGTAAACTAGAGGTTAAAGATAAAAGCTTTTCAGTCCTTAAATTAGTGCTATTTCCACTTCACATCCACTCAAGCACCAGAGACTTCTCTAAAGCTGCCAGTGTTATTCTGCTCTACTGACCCAGAAGTAGCTGAAATTTGGTCTCGCTCCAGTGTGTGATTTAGGGGTTACCCTCTCACTCACAGAGATAGCATGTGGTCTTTTTTTTGCCAGAGGACTCCCTTAGCATCCCACACTTCTCCCTTTGCCAGACTTTCTCTTGTGGATTGAGAGGGCTTCAAAACACACAACATGCAAAAGCTTGGAGGTCAAGCTGACAAACTGTAGTCAGCTGGGAATTATATTTTTTCTGGAACGCCAGAAGGAGAGGAGTTTGCCTTTTAAATTCCTTGAGTTCTTCTGAGTTTTGTAGGGAGACAAGTAATTTCTCTATATTTGGGAAAATATAAGCATTTATTTTTCCTTTCCCCTTTATGAAAGCCAAGTCTTACCCTCTCTCAGTGTCTTTTGTTTCACTGATCATTTTGTAAGGTACTCTTATTTTATTATTCCGTCAGACAAATTACACACATAATATTTAGACTACCTCTAGTCACCTTGGAAGACTTTGGGTATAGTACAGATATTCTTGGTAAGATGTCATCCTTCAAGTGCAGAGAACAAACACCACAGTAGCCATAGAAGGAGCTGCTGGAGATGGTACTCCCTAATGCCCAGCAGAGTCTGGTTTTACACACTGAATGCATCCTAAACCTACGTAAGGTGGCATTTTCATATGCCCTAATTTTTAAAATACTTATTTGTTTTCAAATTCTCCAGAAACTTTGCAGAAAGACTGACAGAAAGCTTCCTTGAGAAGTCATCAGTAGTCATCAGTCAACAGTACCCAATCTGGCCTGTCTGCAAACACTTGACTTTTATTACAAAGAAAACAACTTCTGACACAGAAGTCTGGGTCCATATGCCATTGGACAACCAAGTTTTTAGCGTGCACCAGGGGCTTTGCTGGTCCATTCCCCTGCCAAGGCACAGCGTAGTGGAGAAAAATTGGTGTGCTCTGAGTGGTATGGAGCTGGAATTCATCTGAACATGCAGCTAGGTGTATGAACTGGGAGCTGCTCCAGCAGCTGACGAAATTAGGCAGAACACAATCATGCCTGCTCTGCTTAAGGAAGTAAAAGAATGGTTTTAGGGCTGTTGTTGTTTTGAGATTATCAAAACCAAAACTTTTCTGTGAATTTATCACAATCCTGTACAGTGGCGAAACATTTTTTCTCCAGTTGTGTGCGCCTAGTGGCGCAGTAGCTGACATTCAGGGAAACAATAAGCTATATCCATCCATGCATCTCTAAATAGCTGAAGTCCCCATGTGAGAACCACACAGCCAGCATCTGCAAAAGTGATCATACTTAGAAATGTTATAAAATATAATAGAGGTGGTATAGTCAAGGGGTTATTTAAGCCTTCCTTGTTATTCAGAGTTCTATTATTGTCTTTAGTAAGCAGTTCATAATAAGAAATCCTGATTTTCTGAAAGACATCAAATAATGACATTTTTGCCTGTTCTATGTATACAAGAACGTAAAAAACCAAAAACCCAATAAAAGCTTCCTCCAAATGGAAGTTGAATCATTCAGGTTAAATCCTGGCACAAATGAAGTCAGTAGCAAGATTCCTGCTGACTTCTGTGTTCGTAGATCATACACAACCTCAGTTTTCAAACGTTTCTCAATCTTCAATGTATTTAGCCTTAAAGCCTCCTGGTGAGGCAGAGAACAGCTCTAATTTTACAGATGGCAAAGTAAGCCATGAAGGATTCAGTTAACTGGTTCCAGCCACAGAAAATTAGGTATTTAGTCTAAACTGACCACTTATGCTGCTCTTGTCAACAGAAATAGATTTTTCTTTCTCGTGGTAATCTTAAGTATAATATATAACAATTACAACAACAACAACAATAATGAAAACAAGCAAAAAGACATAAACAGAAAGAAGCCTAATTTAAACAGGAAGAATTTCCTTAAGGAAGTGACTCTGACATAGCACAGCTATCCTTGGATGAGGTCACTCTCCCCTGGAGCTGCCTGTCTGTCTCCACTGATAATGGGAATAACTCTAGATGACCAGTTTTCAGAAATTAAAGTTAAAATTGGGTAATTAAGTTAAAATCTGAATCTGCAAAGGAACTTAGGTATTTCTACATGTGCTGATACAATGCTTAACTTCATAACACTGCATTTATTAGTACAATACTTAACTTCTAAATGTGTGTGCACAATGCAGTCCGTGGCAAGACTTCGGTTAAATATTTGAGATCTTTGAAGGTGAAGTGCAGAAGCCACCTGAGATCACCAAGTAAAACAAATAGCAAGACACATTTAGAAAGAGACCACCAGAGCCTTCTAAAGAGGGTCATATTCTGTGTTCATGATGAAGTTCATTATAATGTTCAGCTAGAGTTCAGAGTTTTGATTTATCTCCTGGGGCTGGACACCCATGTTGTCAGTT
This sequence comes from Acanthiza pusilla, assembly GCA_036630365.1. NCBI lineage: Eukaryota > Metazoa > Chordata > Aves > Passeriformes > Acanthizidae > Acanthiza > Acanthiza pusilla. The sequence goes on from JAXCHO010000079.1 coordinate 45,043,867, forward strand.
TCTTAAAGCACAATGTAACCTCTTCTACACATTATCTTTCTGTCCAGATAATTCAGGGGAGAATCAGAGAACCTGTGTTCAAAGCTCATCTTCTCTTAAAAATTACTCATTTCAAATTCACACCTCTCACTCCCCCAGGGAAGAACTGTGATACTGAGCTTCGGTGAAAATACTGGCTTTGCTCCACTCCTTGGAAAAAGACTCATGATCCAGTGAATGAGAGTGACTGGGCAGTCATTGGGCAAAAGTGGAGACCTGGGCTTTGCTCCCTGCTCTCTGACTTACAGCTAGTCCCGCTCCAGAAGCAGAATTCAAGTTTCTCTCTCTCAGGTACCAGCTTGCTCTACTCTCCAATATTGTCAAACTTTCTCAGGTGGATTACAGATCTCTGAGACAAAATAAAGAGCTATATACCTTAGAAAACACCCTGGAATATTCAAAATGTTGTTAAAGTTTTTTCTCTGGGAAATAATTTGCTGACCCTCTCCCCTCTGCCCATAAACCTTTCCAACAGTGCAAATCTTGTAATTTTAATGTCCCAGTATAGACAATAGCAACTGTTTCTTCCTGAATTACATGTGCTTGTTAACTGGTGGCTGCAGGCAGATGTGCTCACCCCATCAACAAACCAGTGAAAACTGGCCTGCAGGTTTATTTTCCAAGGTGATTGATAACCAAAAACACCTGTATTTAAGCCAATAGTCATTTTAAGAATTATGTGAAGTAATGAAGAGGCAACAAATCATAGCCTTGCTGCTGAACTCCTTGACAATTTAATTCTCTGTGAAGAGAATCACAAGACTGGGTGAACCTGGCCAGACAAAGAAGAAGGTCATCTTATGTCAGTTTTATTCATCTATGACAACAAAATTATGGGTTTCTTTTCACCTCTACAGGTATGGTAGCTTCCTAGAATTGCATTTGACTTGAAAAATAAGAAGGGAAAATGTAAAAAATCGCACATGGCAGGCTATGCAGAACAGTACACAACCACCTATGGCTGTGAATTCAGAGACATTTGTCAACAGGGACAAGGTGCAGTCTGACTATTCATAAAAATCTAGGGTTAGTGCCCTATCGCCCATGCCACATCTTTACTAAGGAATAAATTAGATTTCTATCTTCTCTTTTTCTGCTTTATCATGCATAAATATTACATATACAAAAGATAATATATGATTTACATTTAAAAAGAAATGAAAATGTGGGCAGTAAGCTGACTTTGCTGTATTTCTGTTGTTTAATGTCAGGAAGATCGTAGCACATAAACAATCTTATTAGCACAGATGTATCAAACTATTGCTTACAGGAGAGTTATGGAATGATGAAGGTTCTTTCCTTGCAATTTGATACTGAAACAGCATTAGGAATGCAAGGCCTATCCAACTTAATAACTGGAAAACCTATGTGTTACTATGATCCATAATTATCAATGCAATCAAAGCTTTAAATTAGGATAAAGATATTCTATTTATAAGGCAAGTACATGAATGCCACAATACAAAGACCAGACACAAGGATACAGTACAAACAGTTTATTTATCACTGGAAAAATTTCCCTAGGATGGTGGTAAAGTTACCAGAACATTAAATATAAGGTATGATGAGAAAAACATGTTCTTGGGTTGGACATGGTGGACTTTGCAGGGCAATTAGTAAGTAAAATGATGTAGTTTGTGCTACATCGAAAATAGAACCACGTGATCATAACTCCTCTTTCTGCTTAAAGGTCCAGGAGCCACTAGACATCCATCCTTGCTTGACTGCTCTGAGATGAGGATCCTGCCTTCACTGCTTGCTGCAAATGGGGTCGATTTTTTTTTTTTTTTTTTTAACTTGAGTAATTTGCTGGTTTGGATATCTTAATATGAAGAACTGAGCAGGGATTTTACCATTGCCACACAGACTTTTAAGTAGACGCTAAAGTAAGAACTAAAAAAATCCACTGTCTGTCACTACTGATTTGTTTTAGAGTTGAATTAATTATCCTTTGTATAATTCATAAAGTACATTAGAATATTAAGTTAATGTAATGCTCTGCTTTCCTGATTAGAATATTTTGTCAATCTTTCCTTCATCTGGGTTTACAGAATCAGGTATTCCAATCAGTGACATTTAAACACGACTAATTTCAACTTCAAGGTGCAATCAGTGGTCTTTCACAACCAATCACTCCAGTACATTAAAGAGGCTGACTGTCTTTGGGAACTCATTTCCTTCTCCAGCATTTTCTGGGAAACGATCTGGTTTGAGGGTAAAGCAGTATTTTGAATAAAACCCAGTAGTCTTAGCCTCTGGTATTTAACTGGAGTGTTATAAAAACAGGTGCTAATGTCAAGCACATTATGTACTCACTCCCCTGCAGTTGTTAAGGTGATAGATAGTGTGGCAGAAAGCACCTCTTGGCAGATGAAATTTCCTGAAATGTCCCTGTATTCCACACCAGCTGTGTAAAAGTGGGGTCAACAGCCATGGCCTCTGGGCTGAGATGAGCAATTCAGGTATGAATTTCTCAGCTACAAAGCTTGGAGGCCAAAGAAAGAATGTGAGTGAGTGGGTGGAATCCTGGCCCTGGAGGAGTCCAGGGGAGGGCTGCTAACACCTTAGGAAAGAGCAGGATTTTGTTCAGTGTGTTTTTAATTATTAAAGTCAGGGAAGGGATTCCCAAAAAGACATAAACTAAATAAACTGTTTTGTTTGTTGCAGGGCAGCAGTGTTTCCTCTGAAAACCATTCAAAACATTACTGCTGGAACACTTTTGTCTTTCTTCACAACTTTGTAACTTCTAAATCAGGAAATAACATCAACTAAACCATGATTTTATTAGAAATCCTTCTGATTTCATCCACAAGACAATCATGACTCAAAATTTCTACATGATCCAATTTGGCATTGGGTATTCTGGGCAGAATAGGGACAGGTGAGGAAGGATCCATGCTGAGAGCAGGAAACACAGAGCAGCTGATGAGAAGAATTGCGGGAACAGTTGCATGGAGCAAACAAGCTCTCACATTGCAAGGTCGGTGCCAGGCTGCCTCTCATTCCACAGGAAGGTGATACAAGGGCACTTCTCTGTCTTCAGGCTGCTGTTCCTGGTGCAGGCTGCACCAATCCCTGCTCCCAGGCACTGACTTCTCAGGGATACGCAGAGTTGGAGAGATCAGAGTCCAGCCTTCTCCTGCTTCAAACATTAACACAGGCTTGTCTCACCAGTTACACCATTATAAACCATGGCTGGAGCAGGAGGCTTGCATTTTTGCACAACACAAACCCCACTGGTTTGTGGAGTTTGTTCAGCTTTTCTGCTCCTTTTCTCTGACCTTTTGTTAATACTTGTGCCTAAAGAAAGGAATATGGACAGAAGTGTTCCTCATGTTCACAACATTACTTAAAATGATGCCGTATAAGAGAACCAGGAGGCTATTTCAGGGGATACTTACACTAATAGAAAAAAAAAAAAAATGAAATGCCAGCAGACCTGTGCCACGGCAACAGACAGGTTCTTTCCAATAGAATAGTTTTTGAACTGAGAAAGAAGAGGTGGGACAGAGGCATTCCAAGCTAGAACATATTCCTTTGCAGAACTGTTTGGTGGCTAGAATATTCAGGATATCAAAGCTATCTCGCCTGAGCTTTAAATAATAGAAATCATCTGAACTTTCACAGTTTATTTTTACTGAGCCAAAAGCTACAGTACTGCTCCATGAAAGAACAGGGATTTGGGCTTAGTATTCACTGCCCTGACCCTGTGGCTTGCACATTTGCTCCGTACAACAACTTCACACCCCTAATTCCCTTTGGATAATTTGCAACTCTTTGAACCCGGGAGCTGTTCACTCTTCCGCCAAGCCCAACCACAAGAGTGCCCCCCATGAGCAGCTGAGGCTGTTCCTGCTCCACTGGCAGCTTTAGGATGCACGGATTCCCACTGCCACATAGCACATGTCCTGTTCTGCACTGGGATTTCAGGTGCCTGGGCAGGTGCTGTGGTTATGGCCTGCGGAGCAGTTGTGCTTCCCTGACTAACAGATCGTAAAATGTGAGGTTAATAAAGGGATAAGAGGTGTAGCACTGGCAATATCAGTGGGGAGGGGGGCTCGACGGGAGTCCGAGGTGTGACCATTGTTTAAAGGATATTAAGTGATTTGTGAGGCTTATTAAAAAGTAAGAACTGTGTCTCAGTCTTTCTCTGCAGTTCTCTCTCACCTTTTCTATTGTCTTTCCCCACACTTCCCACGTATTTACAAAAGAACTTTATGACTATTGTGACCAGTTGTAATATTTTTAATAAGTTTTAAAAGCATAAAGCAGGCTTAGTTTGCATATTTATTTCTAAGTAATCTAGTAGGAAGCCTGAATGACCACTGTAATGTAGCATTTTCTCTCTTTTTATTCCTCTTCTTTCTTTTTTATTTATTTCAGGAATGAAAAGACTAAGCAGCATGTAATGAACCCTCATTCAGATTAGATAGATAGACAGATAGATAGATAGACAGACAGATAAAGATACAAACTATTTGATAAAGTAAAATAACTCAGGCAAGCAAGTAAGCAAGAAAATACCACTTCATTACATTAAAAAGTGAGTTTCAGAAATCCTTTCCTGGAGTTCATTTAAGGTCTATTTATGCTTAATAAAGAGCTAATGCCAATAATAGAAGGACTCAGAATTATAATAGCAAATTAGAAAGGAAGAAAAATGTGATTGTAAGGTTGGACCAGTGGCAGCAAACTGTGCACTATTTAATGAAGTAGATAAGGGTCAGATTTTGAAGTGGTGTAAACTCTCCTGATTTCATGGATTTTGTCTCCAACACTTTATTAGCCCTGCTTTTGTCTTTGATTCACAACTGGATTTATGGTAAATTTAATCTGTTTTTCTCTGCTTCTGTTTCCTGATTATGTCTAGCTGCTGAAATACTGCTAGTTCAAATAGAAGCTATATATACCCAAAGCTTTGCTGTGTCCAGAGAAGTCTGGGAAAGCAAATTAATACAGCAGTGTTTTATGATTTTTATGAGAGTAAATACCTCATGTACAGAATCAAATATCTTCTCCAGAAATTATTTTATTTTTTTTAAATAAATCTACTCTATCATAAAGTACAGATATATCACGTAAAGGTATATTACAGACAGAATATTATTAAAACTATTTAATAGGTATAAGCTATTAAAACTATTTACAGGTTTCAGCACTCAGCTTCAGACTGGGTAGGCCAGTAAGAACTTAAAGGACAACTTTAGACACTGAGACAGAAAAGGTATTAGATCTGATCTCCCTTTAACTTCATAATTTAAAGCTCCCACCTTGTGAATTTAGAGTCATGAGGAAGCAATAGATTCTTAATTAAATTAATTTAAAATGCATATTTAAATATCTTACTCTGAGACTCAAACCAGGAAACTTTCTTTAAGCTGACTCAGCAGATACAGCAATAAACTATTCTTAGCTGGAAATCAGTCTTTGAAGATCTTATGGTGCCATTAATCCACATTTTCTAATTCACTAGACTCAAGAACCATAATTCAGTAACATTCCAACTGACTCAGCAATACCCACAAATGTGTCAGCTATTTGACTTTCAACCTTCTAAAAAAAAAAAGAATTAAAAATATGAAGGCTTAGCTAAACATTTGATTTCAAGGCTGGCCACAGTATCTAGGCTCTCTGCCTTCTCTCCTGGATTGTATTTAATTTAACAGAGCTGACATGTTTGGAGTATCAAGTGTACCCTGCACAAAATATATCTAATTACAGAAAGGGCCTGAAAGCCAGAGCAAAGATGACACCAGTTGACAGTCATTCCAGCTCCTTGGCTTTGACACAAGATTTTACATTGTTCAGGTATTAATATCAACCCAGAAAACCTGATGCTTCCCCTTTGGACTGTGCAGTAAATGAGTTCCGTCCTCCAACACGTGTTCATGCAGTGTTTTGCTATTAAAGTGTGTGAGTAATGGAATATAAGAGTATCTCAGACATAAATCAAAGTGTGTGCCCTCTCTATCATGTTCAATTTTGCCCAGACTTGAATGACCAGGAATGCCTGCTGGCAAGTAATCTGCATTTTGGAGATAAGACCAACTGCACACGGCATAAGTGGGTGCCATGGAGAGTATCATTTAACCCCACGTGGGAACTCTCCAGTATGTAACACATCATCTGTAACTTATTCCCCTTTAAGAAATTGCACTGCAATTTTAGAAGGCTTGTTCTAAATTACAGCTAGAATGTAAAGATAAACTTTCAGTCGGGGAAATACGGAGACACTCAGACCATGCTTTTCAGATTTGACACTTTGCTATTTGGACAGGGCACAACAGATTATGGCCAAACCTGCTTGTTTTGCTTTCAGCAGAAGTGGTGTGAGCCCTGTGCTGATTGCTCCTCGATATCCTGCCTCCTTTAACACCCACCTTCACAGCACTTAGTTCTGGAGGGAAAAGCTCTCCCATTTGTGTAATTCCTCTTCTCATTGCAGTGGGACCACATATATTTTTTAATGTGTTATTTAAAACCTAACTGTAGGGCTTGAGGACAAATCACATCTTTTCATACTTTCCTAATTTCTAGTCATGTCATGGAGATTGTAATGGGATGAGGCCAATGCATTGCACCATACAGAATAGGAATCTTAAAAATAACTAAATTTTCACATGCCACATGAAGAAAAATCATGGAAAAAACCCTTCTGCAACTAGCTGAAAGGCTTTATGTTTTAACATATTTTCAGTGGGATTTCGGCTAACATTTCAACAACTCAGATAAATGCAGAATACTTTTAGTTTCAAACCACACTGGATATCAGCAACATTGCTACTTTATGAAACAGTTAAGCCAGGACAGTCAAGTCCTGCCTATATTATTGGAACTGACTAATCAGATTTATAACTGATTAGTCAAGATTCAGGTGATCTGTATTTTAATAAGAACATCCCTGACAATAACATAATAAATTTACAGTTTTTCACCAGAGTTTGACAGTCCAACGCCATAGTGATCAGCTACAGAAGAGGCAGGCATTATTATAATTTTCCTGAAGGAGCAGGTTTACAGCAAAAACATTGACTAGATAAGCTTGAAAATTTCACAGGAACAAGACATTTTTATCAACAATTTTTTTTTAAGGTTCACATCAGAACGCCTGTTTTATCTGGCTAAATACCCTTTAAAATATAATCTCACCTTAAAACATTTTAATAAGGTCAGGACAGAAATATTTCAGCAGTTTGTTTGACATAAAATTTCAAACTGTTTGATCTATTGGCGTAACAATTCAGAAAGAAAACAAATGTCAAAATGTCAGAATTTCCTGTGGGTTGGAACACTGTTTTAGAGCCCACTCTTGGGACGAGCATTGCAGTACCTTGTGACAATGAGGACTGATGTGCAGATTGGGAACACATCCTTCAGGATAAACTAGTGAGCAGTCCTTTCAAAACTGATGCTGGGACCTGGGAACCACTTACTGGTGGAATTGAATGGAAGTAGATCACAACCATCCTTCCATTCCTTTGAAACTATTCCCCATAAAGAACAAAGGAAGGAAGACCTCAGAGCAGGTTGCACCCTCAACTACAACAGCTTGCTGAATTTTTGGCCCTAGAATCATGAGGAAAAAAAAAGCAAACATTCCACGTCCTTATTCCACCCAACAAGCAGAACATCTTCACTGACATTTAACCTTTATTCTTCTTTCAAGTAGTGGAAACACGTAATCTCACAGTGTCACAACATTAGTTAAAGAACATGACTCAGAGCTTCAGCTTGAAATAATTGGAAATTAATAGTGGAATTACTCAGACAAAAAAACATATTTTAGAGTAGTTGCAGGTTGTTTTTTTTTTTTCATATATAAGTGAAAATATTAGTAATAACTTAGATTAAAAGGTTATTTTTCTCCATGATCTCATTTCTTCTTTGAGGCTGGATTTTTTGATGGCATGTTTTGTTTTTATTATTTGCCTGTTTCTATTTTGAATTCGATTTTTTTTTTTATTTTTGCCTCTTTTTTTTTTTTTTTTTTCCCCCGAAGTGCTATAAGAAGTTTGCTTGGAACTACAGATTTGCTGTGTCTGGCAGTCAGATGTAGCGGCATTTAGAAATATACTCTTTCTGGATCTTGAAAATGAAAGTATTGAATAGTTACAATCTGAATTCAATCCATAAGCCTCGGGGTATAAATTGATCACCAGATGGGGTAAGGAAGAAATATTCCCTGTTGTATAATATCACATGCACTAAGTAGGTTTAACACCTTCTTCTGAAGCATTCCAAATTGAGACAAGATGCTGGATAAGATAGATTTTTGATCTATTCTGTTAAATCAGTTCCTCTGCTGTTATACTCCTCACCCCAATGACACATTTCATGCAATGGAATCCAGCAGCTCCAATTTGGATGTCTTACATAGACAACAGAGTGAGCCCTGGAAGGGATAAGGGAACTTCCTTGCTTACTTCAAATGGGAAACTGTTACTTTATTTGTTAATTTTAGAAACCATTAGGAACTTTTTTAGCAGAACATTTAAACCCTCCAGCTAGTGCCAACAGAAGCAGCAGGTGGCCAAGTCCTTATGGAGATTCATCCCTTGGTTTGCAGCATGTGGTAAATATGCTGTAAGGGGAGGGGGGGAATGAAGCAAAAATACAGGGAAAAAAATAAATAAAATAAATGGAAGACTTACAAATACTCAAGGATGGGCTCCACATGCACATCGCATGGGCATCTAAGAAATCAGAAAGGAAGTTTTCTCAAGAATCTAAAAATGTATATCCCAAATAGCAATTCTTAAAAAGTTTGAGGGCAAGGTTGATGGCATGGCCAATGCTGCCTGTAGCAGTCTCACTCTATTTATCTTTCCAATTGCTGTCTCTATACTCTCATTTCTCCCTTAATCTCCTGGCTTTCAGTGCACTAGATATCAAGCTATCCTGAGCATGTATTTTGCTCCTCTTATATTTAAAGGGAATTTGTTTTATTGCCTCTGACAGCATTAGGGTTTGAAGGAGCAACAAACTTGAGACATTCTCTGAGACTTGGCAAAGCATTCGACCTCTGAAACCTCCAGCTGATTACACAGTTCGCACATTAATTTGTGTTGTAAGGCAGGGGAAGGAAATCAAGTGAACTCCGAAGATACAATCAACAGCTTGAGCAAAGCTTTCTTACTCTGGCCTCAAAGGTTTATCCTGTCCTGCAGAAGCAGCCTGAGGTTACTCAAATTCCACCCCTCTCTCCCAGGCATTCTCAGGCATGGGGGAGAACCACATAAGTTATTCAAATGCAAAGTTTTTTCACTGAACAACTGTCTTTCAGTATCAGACTTGATGCTTAATACTCCAACCATTTTTAACCTGAGCTACACCTGCTTTTTCATCAACCCTAACCCTCAAGCAACGACGTAGCTCTAGGACTGCTTTATTTTTATTCAAAAGCCAGAATGAGGACTGGTATCGGACACAGGTGAATTATACTGCATGAGCTGTTCATTTCCTCCCTTCTGTTCCATTTCTCCCAGTAGTCCTGGCAGACAAATATGTTAGGATCTATTGAGAAATGTGTGATAGCAATTTTTGAATTAAGCATCTGTAGCCAGCTCACATCGACTATCAATAGAATGCAGATACTCAGAGGATTTACAAAAGGTGACTATTTTTTCATATTGTCAAGATAACAGCAGAGATTCTGAGGTTCTGTGGGAACCAGCATCCTAGCACATCCAGGAACTTCATCCAAGATTCCATTCGACTTGCCACTGGTAAGAAGCAGGACTGCACAAATAGACACTTTCCTGCATTGGGGGATATTGATGCAACCAACAGATTTGCTGGTGTTCTGCAGCACAACATCCTTCACAACTGGAGTCACATTTGGTGTTCCCTGCTGGAACAGAAACTGAGACACTGTTTCTGATCTGTCAAACTGGAACTTCAGCAATTTTGCTTTTCCTGTTCAATAGCTTTCAGAGAAGTAGGACACTAGTTTGTATTTCATTGTAAAAAGGAAAATCCTTTAAATGTAAATCTTATTAGCTGAGGAGAAGAAAAGTGAGAGGGGAGAAGCCTACTCACCTAATTTCTATGGACTTGTTCAAGTAAAAAATGATTGTGGGAAAGATTTTCCAGATAAGACAGTTCTCCCTGTTTTTACATGGAGACCTTGCATTCCCATTCACATCATGCTTTTCTCTGAATCCCTAAACACAACAAATAATCATGCTTTAGTAAGCACCTGCTTGACTTATTTGAAGAATCCTTCTGTGACGGCATTAAATCCTGACCTTTGACTTTTCCTGTCTGATGCCAAAATGATTATTTCTGCCGTTTCTCAGTTTGACATCAGAGAGCAATTGGTTAAGCCTCTGATCCTTCATCTTGTTATCTGCTGTTCTTATAGATGTCCATCATGTTTCTATACTCAGATTTATAAAGACAAACGTAATATTCCAATAACTATGGAAATGTGCCTCAGTTTCAAGGGATATTATTTAATTCACAATGTAGAAGAGCCAATAATGCTTTTTTTCTTGGTTTCCTTTTTCCTCTATTTGCCCACAAAAACCAATAAGTGACAAGAAGACAATTCAGTGCATTGAAACCAGATAGTCACAGATAAATCTGAAGCCTGTACAGTTTGGTTCACCTCCATAGAACAAACTCCCCTGAGGATTCTGCTGTTGGTTGTCACACCTAGATTCAGACAGAAAAAAAAATGGAAAATATTTTTCTAATTAAAGCATATGACAGATTTGTGCTGCCCTAAGTAGTGAAAAAAAGAACTGGCATTGAAAACTAAGCATTAAAAAAGAAAAGTCTTGGTTTCAAAGAAAAACTTTGATTTTTCGAGTCAAAAAAACATTTGATTTCAGATATATATGTTAACAAAAGTGAGGTTAATGTGTATGTCTTACCTTAGGTAAGTGTATACCTTAGAAATTATGCATTCTTTATGCACTATTGCTTTTATTTTGAAGACACTGTATTTTTTCAATCTTCTGTACAAAAAATGCTGACAAACTTTCTTTTATAACAAAGTTCAAAAGTAACAACACAAACAACTAGTAATTTTGGTTGCTAATAAAAATACAGCTCTCTGGGAAAATGTGGTTCCTATGTAAGGAAAATTCTGTGCTAGCCCATTTCTGATGACAGAGGAGACCCAGATCAAGGGCTCTGGCTCCAGAGAGGAGTAAACAGGGCTGCCAGGGTCATGCTGCCAGAGTTGGTAACCTTGAGCCATCCTGGTGTCCCAGCAGGGCCAGTGTGGGTCACCACAGGCTCTGGCAACCCCATTACATGCTCCAGTGATGGGTGATCCATGCTCCAGTAGATTTCCATGAAAAGCTGCTGTTAGGAATGCTTGGGCACTTGTAGGAAGTGGAAGCTAATAGGCTGAAGAGCTCAAACACACATCAAAGTCGAGAAGCTAATGCCTGGAATTAGTGATAACAATGGCAGTGTCCTGGGTGATTTCCATGTGTGGTGATTTCCATTTGTTGTGCCGTGTTCCAAGGCAGATCCATTGTGACAATTTCCTAATGCATTCATTCAGAGAAGCATAGGTTGTCGGTAATGTGACATTTTAATTTAAACTGTTCAATCAAATCACATTACATGTCATTTGTTATTTGGTCGGAGTGTTGAGGTTGTTTCTATCACTGCTGATTTCCCCCAAGTGGAGGTCACAGCATTAGCTGACACCAGTGCAGGAGCTCTATTTTACATTAGCATTTTTTCTTTAAAAAATGGATTTATTCCTTTGGGTTTTTTACTCGTGTTTTCTTCAGTATTATAGCTGCTTTCAAATCTGCATTGCTCTATCCTCCCTTTCAGGTAGTCAGATCTTTTATTCAGAATTTGCATACAATTGCTGTGGTTAATCCAAGTGCCCATAAGAGTAAAGAATTCCATAACAAATCAGCGTATCTTTAATTCTTATTCATGCCCACACTAGTAGAAATAAGTACAGTTGGTTTCAATATTCCATTGAACCTCTCTGCAGGGCTGCTCCAGCACCACATTGCCACTGTGAGCAGCCAGAACACCTCTGCTGTGCCACTTGACTGGCTGGAGAATCAGAAAGTTCTCTTACAAGCCGATATTGATGCTGGTTTCACTCCCTTCCTCTAGTCCATCTTTTACTACCTTATCTTCTTCAACTACCTGGTGCACTGGCTCTCCATCCTGGGTTATGTGGTGTCCTTTATCCTTTCGTTTAGATATTTGTGGGGTTCTTCCCACCCTCCTCCCTGTTCTCTGGCATGCAGACTGCGAATTTTATTTCTAATGCATCGATTCAGCAGTTTATGAATTCTCCTTGCACAGTAGCTTCTGGCCTAAGTCTGTTCCCACTGAGGTCAGCTGGCAGCTTGCCACAGACTTCAGTGGGAAGAGTATCAAACTGTTAAGTGTAAATTCAGTCCCAAATCTGCAATTTGAAGGATGACATTATGTCTCAGCCTCGCTCAGTTTGATCTGTTGATATTTTAGCCAGTTTAACGTCTTAGATCATGTTCTTGGCATGTTGCTCTGAAGCTGAGCACCCCCCATCTTTTGTTACCTTCATGATTACACTCTCCATGGGTTCTTACAGTGCTCTCATCACTGTTGTATCTGAGGCCCTTCCAATTATTCATGGAGTAACTAACATCGCTCACATGCAATTCATTTCTGGTCTCCCAGGAGGAGCTCAGTGGAGAGTTTTGCCATGGCTTCCTCCTCCCCACATCAAACACAAGCTATCCCCTGGCCTACCCATCAACTAAAAATTAGGGTTGGTAAGAACACTCTGTCTAAAAATCCCTCTCCAAGCATAATGAATGTTTCCAAGGTCAAGGCATTGCACTGTTCCCTATGTAAGAGTATGTTTTTGCTCTGGGATGTATCCCAATACAGATGTCTGGGCTACCTAACTCTGCAGGAGGCCATCTACATTCCAGATGTGGATTCTTGTTCAGATCATAGTGGCATTACATGCCATAGTCTTGACTATTTCTCAGATGTAGCCTGAGGGATGTAGCATAAAACACTCAGGCAGATGTGCTGAAAGGTTGGCTCGCCTCACAATTTCAGGGATGTCCCTGTCATTGTCCTCAGGCAATGTCCTTTTCCTCCCAAATCCATCCTCAGAAGTTTCTATTCCCTTACTGTCTCCACACACCCCCCACTTCTGTTGACACAGCACAGACCTGGCACTGCAAAGTAAATAATGACTGGCTCATGCAATGTCTCAGTTTCAGTGCTGCCCAAAAGCTGGGAAGCAAAAGAAAGAAGAGGGCATTGTCATGGGTTAGAACAGCAAGGGATATAAAAATTAGAGTGCTAGTTAAATTAAAGAAAAAGTGTAGTAAACTGCACTAGTGTGTTCTTATCTATTAGGAAAATACTAATTCACTATAAAAATACCTTAGAGTCACTGAATACCTCAAAATAGAATTGATTCTAATGCAGGTAGAAAATATTCAGTATTGGATCTACATGGGAAATTGGAATTGCCCCTCATGGCATTGTTCACAACTGTTTATTATACATTAGAAAGGATAACAAAACTTCACACAAGCTGCAAAACTCCAAGTTGTATGAAAATAACACTTTGGAAATTAAATCTTTATGACCTTGTCTCAAAGGATGATTTCAAACATTAGTCTGTTTGAATGTGCACACAGGGGATAGGATATGAAATATTCAGATTTCCAAATCATCTTTTTGGCTCTGCACACATGCAAAATCTGTCTGTTTGTTGCAGATGGATTAAACTGAGGTCTCATCCCTTCTTTGTGTCACTGTGCGTTAAGGCAAAAGACCGAGATGCAGAAATAAAGGAAGGTTAAACAGGCCTCTGCTTTCTTTTCTCTTTCCATCTGAAGTCATCTTATGTGAAACTAAACTAATATAGTTAGAAACTGAATAGCAGGACTTTTCTGTCTTAACAAAATATCATATTTTAACAACAAAAAATGAATCAAAAGTACTGCCTATCTCTTTGTGAACAATTGGCATGAGAACCTAAGGGTGGTTTTGGTTTGGTTTTTAAACACCATGAAAAAAGTGAAACATATGAAAATGAAATAAATAATTTTTTAAACAGTTCATCATTTCACAAATGAATCATGGCTGTGATAAATAAAATACTTCTGGATGATCCAGTCTGTCCAAGAGAAGAGCAGATGGTGTAGAATGTCACTTGTCCTGCTGGCCATCAGAGGTGCCATATTCATCTAAAAGCAGATTGGTAACAGTAAAATAAAAAAACATTAGAAAAACCCAGTAAAATATTCTGATCGCAGACAGTCACCACATTGATTTACCAGCGGTCTGATTCTTTAAAAACAGAAGGCCAAACCACAAACCAAACAAAAATCAGTTGAAGATGAAGTAGTGGGTTTTGGGGCCCTTTTTTTTTTTTTTTTTTTTTTAAGTACAAGCTGAAATTCTCACTACTACACTAAACAGCATGGTTTAAGAAAACATTTCATTTTGTGAATACCACAGGAAAATCTTGACAACAACACTCTCAAGTAAAGTGGAATAGCTATATTAGGAGTAAACTAGTCTGGTTTGGTTAGTATAGAGCATACTGGATACTCTGAAGGAAAACATTATTTTCATTAGAAGTTTTTATTTAAAATCTGGACAAGTCTAGGAGTGATATTTGTATAAAACTTTCATATGTTTCTTTTCATTAAAACAGTTGTAACCTTTCTCTGTCCCCAGTGTTTATGCTTTTAATGGGCCCCCTGAATAAAGCACTCAGATATTATAAATAATCACTTTTGCAATTAGCCTTCCAACTTTCAAAGAAGTTGTTGGATGAATCAGGAATGGAATGGGACCAGTTAAGTTATTATGGAATCATTAATAGGCAAATAAATTCTAAAACAGCATGGGAATGAAAACTTCTTCTCTTTCAGAAATAGTCTTTTTTTTTTTTCTTTTTGCTAAAGTAAATTGCTTTAATGATTCATTCTACAATAGTCAAATGTCTGCAGGAAAATATTGCCTTTGAGGGTTATCTAAATAGTTACTCAACTTAGTATAAGTTCACAGTGGAAGATGGAATCTACATTAATAACATGAATTATGAAGAAAAGCCCGCCTATGATCTATAAAAAAATCTGTGAGAGAGATTAACTATCCTCAAATAAGAAACTTTCCTTTGTTATAAAAATCAGCCTGAAAAGCTATACATATATCAGTAATGGAAAGATTTTGCTATTTATTATGCCACATAAACTTAATGAATGTTAAATTTGACTCCTTTTAGAAATCAGAATTTTCCGTCTGCTCCTCTGAAATGTTGCCTTTTGTGAGTACCTTACTGAGTTCTAGTAGTTTCTCTGCCCTCCAATTTCTCCCCACTCAAGAAGCCATGGTAAAATCCAGAATATTAAAAAAAAAAACCAAAAAACCAAAACCAACCAAAAAAAAAAAAAAAAACCCTTAAGAAAAAAATATTAGTATCTTTCTTCTAGTTCCATGTTTTTACCTGATCTGTTTCTTAATTTTACTTTTTTTCATTGTCATTATAGCCACAGTGCTGGGTTTTGGTAAAGATGGCAGAAGAAAGGAGGACATTTAAATAAAATTAAAAGTCTCCTCTTAAGTTTTATTTTTAAAATTATTTTTATAACTAGCTCAAGAGAGACTTTTAGCAATTCATAGCAATTACCATACTAAAATAGATTAGCCACCCATCCTGACATTGTTCTTTGTCTCCAGAAGTTGAGGGGTTTAGTAAAAGGAACTCAATAGAAATGCATTTTACAATTCCATATCATCCTATAGAAAACAAACAAAAAGCCTTCTTCTGTCAACCACCATTTATCCTGCAAGGATAGTAAGAATTAGTAAAATTGTTCTATATTCAATAAAGACATGTCTAATTACTAAATTATTCACTGTTACTGGTGGGCATTTGGAAAGAGTGCACACTAAAGCCTGGTCTTTTTCTATTTATAATATATACTGATATATCACCATGCCAGACTCACAGCTACATAAGCTGAGAAAATTGCACTGTTGACAGTCACATCTTTTACCAAGTAAGAGCAGAAATTCTATGCCACAAATCCAGATTCAAGGGTTATATACCCAAACCTTTCTGTACCATATGTTTAGCCCGAGATTTTGATCTAACACAGTGACAGTTGGATATAATCTTTATTGGTCTTACCTTTGCAGAGGTTAAATGCACAAATGGAACCAGTCTGTGAGGATTTAACTAGATTTTTAAAATGATATGAACAGGGTGGCAAAATGCACACACAGAAAATACAAGCATCTTTCCTTTGGTGACCCAGGTTTGATTTGATTCAGCACAGAAGCATAGAAAATGTTAAAGGTCTGGGTTATGTTTTTGAAAGAAGACTCCATAGAAAATATGCACACAAATTACTATAATGAAGGACAGTTGGCAAAAATGATAAGAATGATAAGGAAAAAAAGTGAGCATATTTCAGTCTGAAATAGTCTTTCGCTATCACAAACCATCTGTTTTCACAAAGAGTTGGAATGATGCTTAGCCATGTTTTCCTAGCTGGAAATGAGAAAAAGGAAAGTATTTCTGTCAATTCCTCATGATCATGCTAGCAATTGTTTAATGCCATGGTTCTGAAAATCTTTTCTTTGAAGTCAGACTCCCTGGAAGCACTGAATTCACAGTTTGTGGCAATGTCTTAATGTAAATCAACAAATCATTCCACTGGATTCTTATTCTTGCACTCCAAAGCAAATAGAAATATTCTTTGTTCAATACTAAATCACTGCTTTTAGAAAAAAATAAACAAACACATGAAAAATGCTTCAGTGCAAGCTACATTTTGATCAACAAATGAGAGTTTAGTTTTTGTCATTTTTTTCCCCCAATTCATCCCAGGCAACACAGAAGCTGTTTTAATTTTTAGACTTCTTGACATTTAAAAGAATGAAATAATGAGACACACCACATTTTAAAATTCTTCCATAGAAGGAGTTACAAAATTAAATTGTTGGCAAATATTTTTAAATAATGCGTAGATTTTTTTTAAGTTTTTTTGTCTACATTGTTCAGTTTGAATAATTTAAATTAAAATTAGATCTATCTACTACAGTTTGTGAAATAACAATGCTAACTCTAGGTTTAGGTTCAGCTGAAATTTTCCTGAGCCTTTTCAAATGCTACTATAGGACAGAAGCTGCCTCATTTGAATTATTTTCTGATGCAGAAGCTTCTTCTGAGGAAAAATGTCAGAATGTGACTTATAACCCATTTCTTCAATGCCACTTACATCATCTCCTAACTAATCATGGGGAGGTCAAAAGATTTCAAGAAGACAACTGACTTAATAGAGTCCTATTAGCACAGGTCAGGCAGCAAAATGGGATTCTAAAGTTATGCAGTCCAAGTGTGTCTTTGGTCAAGCCACATGGAATAGATGTGCAGCTCTGGGGCTTTTTTTTTTTCCATTTTCAAGCAAAATGAATTTATGGCCATGCCCATGTGCTGCATTATGTGTTAAATGAGTGCACCAAGCAGCAATCTCTCAGTAGGACAAGTAATTCTGTACTTTGCTGACATGTACTGCCTTAAGGTGGAAGAAGAATTTTCTCTTAGCTGATACAGGCTCCATGTGTATTATATCTTTCTACCTCTCTCAAATCACTTCAAACAATTAATTTGGAAGTAATTTTGAATCATAAAAGGACATTTCTTTAGTAATTTACCCTCAACACATGATTTAGGCAATTTTGGTATGGAATTTTGAGATATCACTTGTGTGCAGTTAACAGGGAACCACAGGCAGCAGCTCTTGGCTATTCTCAGCAGATTTCTGTGTCACTCGTACATAAAGAATGCTCACTGGCACCTCAGGGGTGGGTTCATCAGGAGAAGGTTAACAGAAGCAAAGCTGGTGATAATCATATCCAAAAGATTCTTCAGAGCTCCAAAGCACTGTTTTAACTTCTGGATGTTTAGTTTATTTACAAGGTTGGACAAGGTTTTGGGAAAGGGACAGGGAGTCTGAGGCTGTTGAATGAGATCCATTTGTAGGAAAAAATTTCAGTTAATCTGTGAATCACACTAGGGGTAAGCAAACTCTCCTGCTTGTAGTTTGAATTCTGGCTATGTAATATATCACCCACACCAATGAGGGTGCAAAACACCAGATTTTGGGTGCTGACTCCATATTCTCAAGTCCAACTCAAACTTTTTTCTTATTTAGTAAATGGTATATACAAGTATCTTAGAATTTGAGAACAGATTAACATGGCAACAGAAAAATAACTTACGAAAAATAACTTACACTTTTTCGTGACATTCAAATTCATTTAGTCTGTGACCAACTTCCACATAGCAGTTTAGTGATGGATTTGGTGCTTAGTGGGGCACCAATGTAAATAGTGTATTATGTTAAAAAAAAAATTTAAAAAAAAAAAAAAAAAAAAAAAAAGGATGTGAATTTTAGGCAAGCCTTGGAAATTTCAAGTGGATCAAACTGAATTTACTGAAGCTGGAATTCAGTCAATATGCTGGAGGCATATCAGCCTGGCCTAAATTAAGATAACTATGAATGATTTAAGAAACTGACCAGGGGCTGGGATTGTACTCCATCACATTTCAGGTACTTTCAGATATATCATTTATGATAAGCAAGTGGGAATGATGGCTGTTATCCTGTGATCAGTGAGCAGATGGATCCCATATTTCAATAGGAAGTAAAGCTACAAATGACACAGACAGATAATGATGGCTTTTGCCAATAGCCTTTGATAGAATATCTTCTGTAATAAAATAAGATCCTTGTGTATGGTCTATAAAACAGCATTTCAGAAAAGGCTTTGAAAGATTTTTATTTTTTCCTTTTAAGTAATGTGCTTCTGCAACAATATCTACAAAGACATAGGCCAAATACTCAACATCTGTACATCTTATTTCTTATTTTGAACAGACACTTGGCACATTCACAGATGTATTTTCCCCCAAATAATACAAACCAGAAAACCCATTATCATTTCCATTAGTTCTTCATCAAAAGAAAGGAAAAAAAATCTTTAATTTTCATTTCAGTGTAAAATTTTTTATTCATTCTGCCACCCTTGAAACACTACTGTTTGTGATACTCATTACAACACAGTCCTAGTCACTCAGCTAGTTTAGGACTTACCTTGTCCTAGTATGTTTAAGGATCTGTCATTAAAAGTGCATCACATGTATCTTTCATTTTTCCCCAAAAGCTGTGATCAAGGGTCCACATTTTGGATTTCTGTCCTCTGCAAATATCACATATCAACTCACTGTCCAAGAAGAACACTAAATTTTAAATCTTCTCAACTTTCCTAACACACATATTGCTGTTAATATGTTTCTAAAACTGCTCCTGTTATTGTAATTATTTATGAGTGCCTCAGCCAAAGTTCAGATCTGTGATTAAACATATTATGCAAATGAAAAGATTCATCTTTGAAAAACCATGGTGTATGACACAATGCAATGTAGTATGAGACATGCAGCTGCCTTCCACACATACTCCTGGTCTTTGAGTTGCTGTCGCTTCATTTAACCAACTGGCTGCACATTGCATAAAACAAGCTTCTCGTATTATGTCTGAAATTTTGGCAGTTTCTTAGTATTGCTTTCCTCTTTCAAATAACTTCTATACATAAATGTAATCCTACATTCTGTTACGAATAAAAAAGGTCTCCTTCCAGTCTAAACAAAAGCAGAACATGTATCACAAACAACAAAAGCTAGAAAATAAAACCCAGAAGTTTTAGTGTTGTGTGTGGAGAAAAAGGACAAGAGCACTCATGATGAAAAAAAATCTTTTAATAGGAACAGAATGGAGTTGCATCAGTGCGTAAAACAGCATGTGCTTCCTACCACTCGTATTCCAGAGCATTTTCATTTATCAAAGAGGACCTTCATAGGCTGTTTAAGTGACATGGAAAAGGACCAAGGAGGGAAGATGAAGTACACAACAAGGGAATTATGAATTCCTGAGATAAAGGCACCTCTACAAAATGGAGTTTAGACAGTATTAAGTGGAAACATTGTTACCCTCTTCAACATGTTTTAAATCCTACAATCAGGAATGCACATTGAAATATACTCCACATGAGAATATGACATCTCCTGAGAAACAAGAAAGAGAAAAATATAACAAGAAATAAATATACTTACCAGGTGGAAGGGAAAGAGACAAAGGTAATAATATGCAGACTCAGAAGGGTTGGTTGTTGCCTGTTCATGTTCTACTATTTCTTTTTACAAAAAGAATAATCTGAAGTGAAAGGTGCAATATGCCCCAGCTGAAACCAGCACAGCCTGTTTCATGCAACATACTTTACTAAAAGTACATTCCATTTGAATATGATTATGATTTGCTGGCCAGGCAGCAAATACCTGACCTGTATCAGATTAAGAAACAGGGAATTTCTAGTATTCTCTTCATTAAAGGAGACTTATCAGTGTTTCCCACAACTTTCTTATCACTAATCTGAAAAACCTCTCTTCAAAAAGCTTTGGTCAACTGCTGTGCTTTGGGAAATGGAGCAGTTTACCTTAGCTGTTGATATCTGAGAGCTTTTCCTTAGAGGGCAGAAATAATTTCATTCTGCTACCCATCTTCCCTGTATTGCAGCATCACCCAAAATGTATATGACTTTAACAACAAAATGTGTTTCCTTAAATAATAAACCTTAATGACAATGACTCTCATGTGAGTATTTTTAAAAGCCCAAGCTGTCAACCTCCAAAGCTAAAACAGTTTTGGTGCTGCACATGCCAACACCTGTTCTCAACTTGAAATCCCTGACATTGCTCCATCCACAGAGACAAGCAAGTTTAGTACATGTTAGCAGACAGGGTCCAAACATTGAGTGTTTATGGTTGCTTTCTTTATGGAGGAAAAAACAACAGCCATGTTTTTCTTGGGAGAAAGTTAAGAAACCCATCTAACCATGAGAGGAGCAGGGAAGGAGCAGCTTGCTCCTTCTTGCATGTGGAAATGCACCTAACACTGGAAGATGTAATTGTAATGAAATGTAATTGCAACACTGGAAGACATTAAAAACGATAGCCATTAACACTTTTATTGCAAGGCAAAGAATCAAACTTTGGCCAAAGAGTCAAGATTTGTCATTTCCTGTCCTAACAACACTTCAATTTCAACTCTTAAAACTGCTTGCTAACTTTTTCCGTTTATATATTCAGTTACAAATTGTTATAAAGAATTTAAAGCAAAACCAGGGAGGGAGATAACGTGTATTAACAATTCATAAATTGTCCTGCCCAAGCTGGTGTGCATTTTTGTTCAGTATTTGATTAGCATTCCTGCAGAAATATGCTTGGGAACTGCAGGTTCTCTTGTTCTGCAACACTATCCCCTATTACTCTGCACAGTAACTACGAGGACTCAGTGGTGCAAAATATATGAACCCCTAAGCATCCCCTGAACCATGTTCTACATTGCAGAAATATAAATGATTATGAACAGCCTGCTAGCTTGTTTTCACAGTACATATGGACTCTGTGTGCGAGCACGTCCCAGAACACTTCCCGCCATTTGAATCATGAAGGGCCGGATTTTACCTCATAGCTCTTACTTTAAGCACAGACTTCCTCAGCTAACAGCCCTCCTGGATTCCAAGGGCCTGAAAAGAGGCATCACACATGGAAAAAAAGTGGAGCAGGGGGAGCTCAGGAAGCCAATCAGTGCTGGAAATGTTTCTGAGCAGCTACAGAAGAGCTTGTGTGCATCTTCCTGAGACTCATCACTAATTGTCTTGAAGTCTGACCCTGCTAAACTCTTACAGAGAAAATGACAGATTTCAGCTTAATTAGCTTTTGTTTCCTTGAGTGCACGCAAACCAATGCTGCATTTAAGCTCTTACCGAGCCTGTGGTGTCAGAAGGAAGCTGAAGGATTTCTCTCGTTCTTTCTCTCCCTCTGACACCCGCCTCTGCTAATGAACGTGGCTAATCAGCCAGGCTGCGCAGAGCACCTCTTCTCCTGCAGGAGCTGGAAGTGCTTTACCAGCTGGATGCAGAGCCAGATCTGGGACACGCTGGCAGAATTCCCACTTACTTCAATGGGACCAAGATTGATCCTACACGAGACATTATCAACTGCAGCCACCTGCGGGGAGGGAGTGAGGGAACACAGGGGAGGGAGTGGGGGAGCACAGCAGCTGTTTAGCAGCGCATGGTAACACAGAAACAAGAGTTCAGGCTCGGAAATGAAGAATACCATATCCAATTGCAACTGCAGGTGGAATTTAGGTGAGCAGAATGCTACTGCCGCAGTTGGGATTTGGCATCAGCTTTCAGGCCAGCAGTACCCTGAGACCTTTCCCAGCTAAGGGTCAGAAGCACAGTGGTCTAATGGACACAGCATGGGACTGGGAAACAGGCATCCTTGAGAGCAGCAGTGCGGCTGTCCTTGGAAATAACATGCTGACCGTCTGTTAACAAATTAGCCTCCTTAACCTTCCATAAATCCCCTGAAACATAGGGTGCTGTGCTGAAGGCTACAACAGGAGGTGGACCAGTCAGCCTATTTATTTTCCTGCCTAGAGATATTTTTTTTCTCAAAAATTACTCTCTCCCCATAACTGCGGACAGATGCAGCAATGCCTGACTTAAAAAATGAACAATCCTTCCTTCTCCCCAGTCATCCCCATTCTGAAAACACTTTGAGGGCTGGGAGACAATCACACTCAAGAGCCAAAGGTGCTCCTGAGACAGCCCAAGATGGATGGGTGATCGATTTGGCTTGAGGGTAACTTTAAAGCACAATGTCAGCGTAGTCTTTAAGGACAATGGTTGTTGCTAATCATCTAGAAATGCATGCATTAAAAAGCTATTATTGAATATAAATTAATAAGCTTAAAGCTGCCTATTGTGTATTGCTCTGCATCAACCACTGTGCAGCCTGTAGCTTCTCCAAGCTGTCTGTAAACTCACTCTGTTGGCCTTAAGCACATTTTCAGTGGAATGGTGGATCTCTGACAGTCCTCACTCAGGAAAGACTTCTAAGTAAGACACTTCAGATTACTGAACCTTGCATTAACACTCTTGCCATTTCCACAGCATGCTGCAGACGTTGTTTCTCTGAACTTTTGTGTTTTACTCTGTACTTTTACATGGGTTTAAAAAAGAGGCAAACCCTCAGATTTTTTTATTACAGTACTAACAAAATATACATTTGTTTCAGTTACCTTTGCATATAAAATTGAAACATGTAGTAAACCAGCAGGCCTCACTAAAACGTAGATTATTTAAACTATATTTCTGTTCTAATATCAACTCTATAACCTGCAATATGTACAAATAGATACTTCAGTCTTATTACTCTGTATTACACAGTTAAAATCATCCTAACTCTCAAAATCAACCTAAGAACCACTTGAGCCTTACAAATAAAAAAAGAAGCTACAATTCTTGTGCTAGGCAGAGTGATAAATTTCGTTTTAAGAGAAAACATAGTCTTGATTGGTCAGAAGTGAGATATTTATCAAAATCCTTGAAGTGGGTCCATTTAATGTGACTTTTCATTTTGGAATTTGTAATTTGGAGATTATATGCTTTTGTAATCTCTTCTTCCCAGCGAAGAGACATTCTGAGACAGTCACTGGGGAAGATGGGATGGAGATGCAGCATCATCAAAACCAAAAAATAAAGTAAATATTTGCAAATAGTATCTTTTCATTTTTTCATTTGTATTTTCACAGACTCATATGCTTTGCATCCAGTTTTTACAGCCAAGACATGCTTACAGGCGGCCTTAATATGTGATTATTACAATTAATTTCTACAAAGAGCATCCTGGGAGAAAGTCACATCAAGTCTCCAAAAGAAGACCTGAAAAACCTCTGATGCTGATTTCTCTTTGGTTTTTTGGGGCTTTTTTAGTTTGTTTGGTTTGGGGTTTTTTTTGCAAAGAGACATTTGAAAGTGCAGATTTTAAAAACATTTTAAGAAAAAAAATTCTTAAATTAAAAGCTATACCTTCTATAAATCTAACCGCAGTTTGAACTTGGGCCAGGGAAATGCACTATGGTCTCCAAACTCTCAGCATAGTCATTTAAGTCTTAAGATTTTGTGTCTTGCAAATGGACTGTGCTGTCTCCATACCAAAATACCTGCCAAGCTTTCTGTTCCTCTTACTGCTTTGTCATATATTACACCACCAGAAAGCATCTGGCTTTGGGCATGGCTCCTTTTAGTAGGAGAAATAACATGAAAGAAAAAAGAGTAGAAGACAAAAAGCAAACCAAACACACACATACACACAAAACAAAGCAATCAAAAACCAACCAACCAAAAAAATACAAGAAGCCCAAAAAACCCAGACCACCAAAAGAGGCCCTCCCCCAACAAAATCAAACTAATAAAAAACACTCTAGCCCCCCAGAAAAATACCCAAAATCCAGCCAATGCACTTCTATACCACAGGAGGAAGGGAAAATAATATGAAATACCAACAAAACTGAGATGTGTCTGGGCTTCTTACAGATATCACAGACATCTCTGTTTGGACAGATTATTTTCTTGGCTTGTACTGTCTGAACTATTGCATTGATATTGGACCAGCAGTCCATATTAAAATGAAAAAAATCACCTGGAAATGTTCTTCTGTTTGGTGGATTTTTTTACATCATGTGGAAAATCTTATGCTTTTAAGCACTTTGATTTTAAATTATACACAGCAACTGTATTAGCAGAAAGGAGACCTCTCAGCAACAGCCCCCAAAATTTTCTTTGTGAACAAGAATTCCATCTGGTCTCCAATTTACCTCACAGTGTCTGGTTTGCATCTGCAACTGAGTGCTAAAGTTAATGCTTAGGAAATCTTTGTCTGAAGGCAGACCATGATTCCGTGGCTGTGTAGGGATGTTTGTATGTCACAAAACAACTGATTCCAAAGCCCTCCTCCATATAAAAGTGGGGTTATCTGCTAGACCAGAGTCGGAAAGGCAGGAGACAATGGACTTAACCGGGAGACGATCAAGCAGGTAAAAACCAAGTCTTGCTACAGCTGTCACACCAGATGTTTCAGACAGACATTGGCAAGTGAGAATCGCAAGATTACAATTTGTTATGTATCCTTATGGACACAAAAAAGGAAAACAAATACTGGTGTTTCTAACACATTTCAGGATACCCACTATTTTGATATATGGAAATAAACTCTTACAAACCTGTTTTGTAGAATTAATAATTAACCTCCTCTTATAGGACTTCATTTTTCCTACTGTAACAAACTTATTTTACAAACCTCGAAGTCTGGATTACAACTGCAAAAAATGTCATACTTCAGCTAATGACAGAAGCCTAGTTCAGGGCAATATTAGCAACACTATGGTAAAATATTATGAGAGACTATTTAAAGCTTATAAAATGTAACAGAATATGTTAGAGAGTCATGTGGGCTGTTTTCCATTCATGTAGATGTAATTCTTTGGACCTCCATGGATCACCTATAACTGTGCAAAAAGAACCAGGCCAATGTACTCCACAGAGCAACACATAGGTTTGGGTGTTTGACTACCAGACTACAAATAGATTATAGTGTTCTTAGGCTTCAATTCAATTCCAGAAGGATTTTAATATCCGCTGTCAGTGGAGGGTGAGATGAACCTTGACTCTTGAAATCACATTTGCCTTTTGCAAATTAACCTCTGTTACAAAATGAACAGAAAATAAGACATTTGTATAGGCACTCCTGTACACACATGCTTGTATGAAAAAATGTCAGCAAATTCAACTTCCTTTAGCTATTATTAAATATTGAGACATTATTATGGGACACAGGCTCATTACATGATCAATGAGTAATGATAACAAATAATTATTCATTATCTGAAATGTTAAATGAAGATCAATACGCATAATGGTTCCAATAAAAGGTTCATAGCATTTGGAACACAGGGATCTTCTGATCTCAAAAGCACATGAACCAAGGGATATCTGTTGCATTTAGCCTAATTACTTCATTATGAATGACATAAGAACTGGGTTCAAAATCTACATATGAACTGGAAAGTACTCAGGTTCTAAGATACCTCAAGCAATATCAGCTTAACTGCTAAGAGGCAAAAGTATTTGCTCATGGCATGAACACATTCACACCTGTTGTTAGAATGGTTTCCAGTAACAGAACCAGTTTATCAGAGTAAGTGTTAATACTTCATTCCTTTTTCTGCTAATCCCATTTTCTGTTTTATTTTAACTGACTGCAAGATCGCTGCAAAGTTTAGAGCCCTGTTGGGCTTTAAAGCTTATATCAGTTTTCAGCATTTTTATAACTACAGCTCACATTGTGTTGGTTATTCTGAGAATCTGCTTGAAATCACTTTGGTTCAGTCCAGCACTGACCTCTTGCTGAAGTATGGTCAAATGGAAAGGTTTTGTTGAAGAAAAGATAATGTATTAATAACTGGAATCCCTGTTGAAAATAAATATCTTGTGTCATATAGAAGCAGAGATTTGAATCATAGAACCATAAAGTTGGAAGAGACATTTTAGACCATGTAGTCCAACTGTGAGCCCAGCACTGCCCCTGTAAGCCCTGAACCACTAAACCACATCACCCAGCGCCAGACCCAGGTGCCTCTGAAACACCTCCAGGGATGGCAACTCCACCACCTCTCTGGGCACCCCATTCCAATGCCTGACCACCCAGGCAGCAAAAAACATTTTTTTAATATCGAATTTGTATCTCCTCTGTCTCAGTTTAAGGCCATTTCCTCTGCAGGCACAGCAGAAAAGGCTGGCCCACACCGCACTACACCCAGGAGCTGTGGAGTGATGAGGTCCCTCCTGAGTCTCTTCGAGAGTAAACACCCCCGGCTCCCTCAGCCCTTCCCCAGAAGACATGTTCTCTAGTCCTTCCCAGGCCTTGCTGCCCTTTGCTGGACACACTCCAGCACCTCCATGTCCTTTTCAAACTGGAGGGGCCCAGAGCTGGACACCACACACGAGGTGAGGCCTCACCAGTGCCGAGTACAGGGCAAGAATCTCTTCCCTGGTCCTGCTGGCCACACTATTCTGACACAGGCCGGGTTCCACCAGCCTTCTTGGCCACCTGGGTGGCTCATGTTCAGCCACAGTGGACCAGCACCCCCAGGTCCTTTTCCACTGGGCCTCTTTCCAGCTCCTCTGCCCCGGCCTGTAGCACTGCAAAGTGCAGGGCCTGGCACTTGGCCTTGCTGAACCTCGTGACATTTGGATCCATGCACTAAGGGATCTGTTTTAAAGCTGCAGTTATTAATGTGGAGGCAACTTTTTTCCACTCTGTACCAAAAATTCATTCAGGTTAAATTTTTATGGAGCTCTTGAAAGAGGCAGGGCTCAGTTTCATTTTAACTACAGGCCTGCTGTGGCTCATAGTACAGCTCACAGCAGCCCAGCCGACCCCCAAACCATTGAATTGAAATTTAAGCAGACTTCAAGTTGAGCCTCTAAATTATACAAAAGATTAAAGTTTTTCAAAAAGAGGGGGATACTTCTCTGTTACAGTTTCTAGTCTAGCTCATCTTCTGAACCTCCCTCTGGGACTGCAGGTAGTGAGAAAGACCCACTGTTCCTCCTGTTCCCATTCCTGGGTTTGCATTGCTGAGTCCTGCCTAACAAAACCCTGCCTTACCTCCAGTAGTGATTCTCAGTCTATCCCTCTAACTCCTTGTTCTCCAAGGTCCTCTGGCTTCCTTGCATGTGTATTACCTGCTGTGTCTGAGGCGTGCTGCCCCGGCCAGCTACAGCATTCACCTTACCCAGTGTGCCAAAACACAGACTTTTATCTATGCGGGATTATTAAGTATGTTCCCTGGGGTGGCATGAACCCAATGCAACACACTGGTTTGGAGGATATTGAATTTATTTCCCATGATGGAAGAGGTCTTATATCTCACTTGGGGTTTTATGCTACCACTGTATCCCAGACTGATGAGGTAATTCCTTTAAGAACAATCTCATGGCAAGAACATTTGAAATAAAAGAAATGAAAGTGGTTTTTAAGAGCAATAACATTTTAATTCAACCGTTTAAATCTAATGTTCCCAGTACGGAGACCCTTATCCCAGATTTCTACTAAAGTCAGTTGGGGGGGTTCATTTGTAGAATACAAACCCCCAATCATATCTAAACATAAATCAGATGATTTCGTTTTCATGGAGGGGAAAAAAGTATGAAAGACCCCGCTTTGCTTTTTTATGAAGTAGGCAAACATGTGATGAGAGTTGTCTGGCATTCAATAACTGAAGTACCATGTCACCACCAAGGATGAGTAGATCCTTTCCCAGCACATGCAAATGCAGCCCACCTGCCATTCCACAGCCTTGTGGTGGTTCCACTCACTTCTTTAATATCCAAGCCAGTGAAATAGGATTTTGTGGACTGGTAAAACTCTAATAACTAGGCAGGTTCTGTATGGTGACAGCATAATCTTCCAGCCAAGAATATTAAGTATCCCTGCTCTTTATGTGTAGTAGTTTAATATCCCCCCCAAACCGTCTCTAAGTAGTCTTAATTGGCCTTAAAATCAAGGTACCCAAATTGATGAGCCTCTTGTGAAATGCCTGGTCTACATTATTTTGTGGCAAAAATGCCAAAAAGTTCTCTGCATGTTCTCAAAGTACTGTACGACTGGTTAGTATCCTCAGCATCAGTCTTTCTGCTGATTAAAGGTCCTGTGCTGAGAAATTCCCTTCTCCCCACAGACATATTTTATAATATTTAGCACTCAGTGCTTTACACTATCAAAGCATTGTATGCATGCTATCTAATATCTCCTAATTAACTCATACATCTCCTATTAAAAAAGCATCTAAAATTAATGACATATGGTATCGTTGGCTTTTGTACAACACATGCAAATGCAGCTTTCGGGTTTTACAAGGAACGTGGGTAAGCTGAGATTCCTTTCTGAAATCTGACAAACACTTTGCCATATCCGACTTTCAACAGAGAGGAAATGAACAACGCTGCAAATTGGACCTTCACAATTTTAGATCTGTGACTGAATGCACACACAAACACCAGCACGGGCAAGGGCTTCAGAGCCAACAGTTTTGGTCCCTTAATGAGGTGCACATCAATTGCACGGGTTTCCCACAGACTTTGCTCTCAAGATCTGTAGAATGCATGAGAAACAAGTAAAGTCTGTCATTTTGGTATCCATCAAAGCTCTCTTCCATGTGAGGAAGTGGCTAATTTGTCATTTCACACTCAAAAAGGCGTGAAAGGCAAAACGGAGGGAGGTTAGATGGAAGAGAGGAGAGGGGGGCTGTGACTCCTGAGAGGAGACAGTAGGCCTGATTTTGAGCTTGTGTTTGTTGCTGCATATCAGGAATAAAATCAATTAACTCATATTGATGTCAAATAGACGAGCATGAGGCCATTATTTCCTGCTTATGTGGAAAAATTTACATTATTAAACCCAAAATATCAACTAAGGAACAAGGAACACTTTACAAATGAAATTATGGTATACAGTAAATTTCTAACTTACAAGTTTTATTTACACATGACATCTCTTATTTAATTATAATAAAAGTATTAATTTCAACAATGCAAATTTTCAACTTAAAAATACATAAGACCTTTGAGAGAAAATCCCAAAGAATACACACATCTGAGGAATGTCAGCTCCATGTCAAGAGCACTGGTCTCAGCCACTAATATTTTCCCTCATCGTCTTTCATTTTAGCCTTCTTGTTGTCTTTTAATTTTCTTTTCCTCTGCATAAAACAAAGCCAGCAAAAGGCCAGAGAAACAGTCAGAGTCAAACATTTAGAGACGAAGGAGAGGTGCAGGCAGGAATCCCATTATTTGTTAATAGGATTTGGGCACATACCTCCCATGGACCACTTAGGAAATTTACTCCCAAGCATCTCGGTGGCAATTTCAATTAGAGTCAACATTTCATTTCAGCAGATGGACTGCAAACTGGTGGCTACTCAAACACTAACAAGTAACGCTCGATAATTCCCCTCTCTTAAACTATGATTATGCTTTCTCTTTTTTATGGGGAGAATGTATGCTGTCCCTAAGCCAAAACTTAATTTGATTTTTTGCTGTGCCTCTCTGTGCTAGCAAACCCCACCCGTGTGCCTGTATACAGGCCCAGCGGGTAAATTAGTGGGTATTTTTGCAGATCTGTCACACATTTCTACCATGCTTCTTATTCAGAAAGATGCCAAAGAACTGGAAGTACATCTGCCTTCCCCTGAAATGTAGCCACCTCTGGGGTGGAATGCGGCAGCAAATGTTAATACAGGAACACAGACACTAAATCCTATGTGAAAATTATGCAGGAAGTAAAGAACACAGCTCACGCAGTCTAAGGCTACCCAGGAATTAACTAAAAGTGTACATCTTCTCTTTTTTAATGAATGCATTTGAAGTTGTTGCCTGGTTTGTGGCACTCCAATAAGGAACATCTCATTTGGCATTGAATCCCACTGTACAGTCTCACACAGATTAATAGTGATGGTAAGTTTTCTGATTTCAATAAGAAGCGGTACTAATTCATAGGCAAGATGCACAAAACCAGAACACAGTATTTTTTTTTTTCATGGAAAATGTCCTTTCTTTAAATAGCATTTACAAACTACGTCGATGGTGGCCTGGCTGGCTCGTGGTGCCTTCGGTTTCGCTTTTTTTTCATCTCCTGCACATGCTTCCATTTGGCACCACCTTTGTTCCGCTGCCGCCGCTTCTCCCGGTGCCACATCTGTTCACAGTACTCATCCAGGCTAAAGCTGGGGCTGCTGACGAGCTGGATGTAGTCCTTGTACCTTAGCCGGGACTCTGTCAGCAAATCCCTCACCCGGCCCTCCTCATCCTCAGTTTTCTGAGTGCTTTCCATCTGTCCATTCTCGATGACATTTAAATTCAGCTTCACGATGGTGTGGACAAAGGTGTGCTCCTGGGCTTTGCAGAAATAGGCTCCCGCGTCCCTTCTCTGCAAGCTGCGGATCAGCAGCCCATGCTCCGTTTTAATGATCCTTTCGTCAGTCTTCAGCTGTGGGGTTGGACAGAAAAAGAACACAGGAGGTGAGTCTCATCAGCAAAATGAGATATGTGTGTCAGTGCTGTGCTGAGGTGGAGACAAGGCCTCGCTGGCACATGTCATGTCCCATCCCTACCGCTGGGACAGCCACCAGCAGTTCCTTCAGGGTCTGAGTTCTGTTCCTCACTCTAACATCTGGATCATGGACACTCAGCATGCAGTAGCAAAAGCCACATGCTGTACAGCTGACAGGACAGACAGCAACATGCATCATACCACAGTGCACTGAGGGAGGCTGCATTCTCCAAGGAAGGGGAGCTATTTACTGCCACAAATCCCATTCATTTTTTAACTGCCCTTTTTGAGGTATCAGTAATACACCCAAAATACCATAGTGCTTGTATATATCTGCAGTGCTGAGGCCCTGTTACAATGAATATAAATACTACTACTGATTTTTAAAGTGAAATGCTGTGTTTCTGATCTTCTTCAACCGAGTTTTACAAAAGGAAGTTGATCCTGGCTTTGACTCACTGAGATGTGATTAAAAGCAGGCAATAAGGCCGGATGGATACAACAAAGTACAGTTCTTTTATTGCAAAGATCTGTGGAGAATAACTTAGAGAAAAATAAGAACAAAAAAAAACAAACAAAAAAAACCAAACCAACAACAACAACAAAACCCCAAACAAAAGAATAAGATTGCAAGTGAGAGATGACGTCTGACAGCATGGAGCTGTAATTTCATCTATGAATAGAAATATTAAAAAAAATGCAGGGTCTCACATGTTAAAAGTAACATGTGAACTACCTACAAAAGAACTACCTTCAGACTAGTAACACTGGTAATCTGAAAATTATTTCCAAAATAACCTAAGTCAAAAAATAGTATGCCCCACTCAGAAGAAAAAAAAAAAACCCAGGATGGGGCACTGGGCACCAAAGTATTTTTGCAACTGGGAAACGTAGAAGGTAAGTGATTTGCCAAAGACCACATAAAGATAAGTAGCAGAGGTGGAAGTAGAAAGCAGAGCACTAACTCCTGACGTCCAACACCAGCGTTTCCTTTGAAAATGCTGCCGGTTTGTCCCAAGCTGTTCCCTCCCGGGCATGCTGTGTTCTGCTGCCACGCAGAGGCTGCAGCACACCCAGCACACAGACCTGGGCTGCTGCTGGAGGCAGCCTCGGCTCTGCCGGTGGCATCGGCATCACTATCGTGGGGGAAAACTTCAGCTCAAGGCTGAGGAGTGGGTTTGAGAAGGGGGGTCTAGGGGCAGAAAGAACCAACACAGAATCTGGAAAATTTCCCAGAGTGCACATCTGACCCTCCAGCAAACTTCAGAGGATGAAGATCAGGGAGGCATAAAGATGACTAAATTAGATTTATTCACAGTGGGTAAGCTACACACTGTTTCTTTATGTAAAAAATCTGCACATGATTCCCTCTGCTACTCCATGGGAAAAAATTTATACATACATATGATTCTCCATCTGTTATGATTCTAACTCACTAGTACTTTATCATAATAGAGTCTCTTGGAGCAAAGAGATGGATGAGATGACCTTCCAGGGCTTTTAGCTTTATCATTTTCCAAGTTTCTATGACAATGACTTTGAAATCGTTAAAAAGTTTGAGAGACCATATTGAGATCACCAGAAAAAACAATACAGACAAATATAATACAACTAGAGAGAGAGAGACTTTTGTTCCCTACTGCTTCAGCTCTAACAGTCTTCAGTAACACATGGACTAGACAGGTATGTAGGTAAATCAGATGGATGGATGGATGGATGGACGGACGGATGGATGGATGGATGGAGGAATGGATGGATGGATATAGGCCTGTGTACTGCCATTGATATGAGAACAGCAGAGACAAGAAATCAGCTGCTACAAAAGTGGGTCAGATTATAGCTCTGGTTGCCTGTTTCTCTGGCCAAGTATTTTTTGGCTCCTGCCCCCAGTTGTTAGTGTTAGAAGTTTTAGTTTCATTGTTTGTAAACTGTATATAAGCATGTCTACTCAGTAACAGGAGGGTGAAATTATACAAATTTCAGGAAATTCCTGGAAAATCGATTGTCCTGACAACAGGTGCTACATGAGCACATGCTACTTCTGATTTACCACAATGAGTTTACACCAGAGAAATTATGCTCAAGCCACAAGCACATGCACAGAAGATAACATGGAGACAAACTAGAAAAGGCTGCTCTTCTTTAACAGAATCCACAGCATAGGGCACTTGTGAACAATTGGATCAGCCAGTGACACCACTCCAAGTAAAAATTCCTTCTTTACAGTAGAAAGAGGAGCATAAAATTTATACAAAAATCTGCAAATTAGGAGCTGTAGGCAGAAATATGTCAGGGGCATATGTCCTTGTGGTGCTGTGCTTCACAGAGAGAAGCAGGAACAGGGGCCAGGTGGAAGTGCTTGGAGGCCTGGCTGTTGCAACACGACAAGAAAATCCCTTTCTTCTGCCCAAGCTTTATGTCAACATGAAGATCCAAGTTTGTGAAATTGAGGGAAAAGCACGGGAAGAAGCAGCTATCTTCCAGACATTTGGGTTTCATAAGGCACTGTGGAAAGACCAAGTTCCCACATTGTCTGAGTGAAAACAGGACTGATGTCTTTGAGCTTGGGGCTTGATGCAATCTCAGCAGTAGCATCTGCCTGCCGGTGGCTCTGCCAGTATTGTAGTCTAGAGCATCTTGACAGCTGTGTACCTCCCACACTTGGAACGGCTCCAGCTGGCTGCTCTGGCTGGCTGGGTGCCAGTCCAAAGTGCCCTCACTAGGGCTTCGCCTCTTTGCAGTGAAAGAAAGGCAGAATAATGGCAGATCTAGACCCGAAAAGATCGCTGGACCCCCGAGTGCAGCACCCTGCTACTCATAACTATTTGTCATTTGTGTAACAGCCGTCACTTTCTAGTCACAAACGTGTTAACTCATGGAGCTGCCAGTCCGTCCATGGTCTGTCATCCCCCCTGCCTCGCCTTGGGATACTGCAGAGAAAGGTAAAACTCTAAATTGGTTGTGTCCCTTAATCCCAGCCCATCATGATTCCTATTTTTAATGAAGCAGTGTTCCTACACGATGTCCTGTGTTAACCTTGGACATTGATTTAGGGTGACTGTCACCTCCTCTGTGCCTTCATTGTTCATTTCATTCCTTTCTTATCCTCTGGCAGGATAAAATTATGGCTCCGATTTCACACGTATTGAGCAACACTTCATTACTGCCTTCCCCCCCTCACTTCTCCTTTTGGTGTCCTGTTTATGTTGTTTTACCCATAGGTTCAGAACTCCTCCTGTCTTTCCTCTCGACTTTCCTCCCCACAGGGCTCTGGAGTTTCATAAACACCTGGCATTTCATTACTTGGTAGTAGATCTTTAACCTTTCACTTGAATGTTTAATGTGGTCTTTGGTTCCTGACCTATAGATGTAAAATGTATTTTATTAAATCCTGAGGAAAGTGAAAAGACTACTTAGATAAAAGAAATTTTGTTTTGATCAACTGTGAATTCACTGTTTCACCCCCCACCATGTCAAAATCAGTAACTCGTCTAAAATATTTCTAAATAGGATTTAACAATTGAGAAGTACACAGTTTTAAATGCAAAAAACTTGCTGGCATGCTTAAATTTGAGCATACAATAAAACTTAAACATGAAAGACATTGTTTTGTTCCATACGAAACAACTTATAAACCACAAAAAATTGAAGCAATTGATTACCAATAGCTTCCTTTCCTTAGTGAAGTGGGAGCAGATTTTTGACAATATTGTATCAACAAACTGTACTTTTGATTCTTCATGATAAGTACATAATTTTTCCAAAACTTACATTACTTGAATTATGGCACATGCCATAGTTACTGCCAATATATGACACAGGGAAAAGATCCCCATGCAAAACTAGCACTTGATTTTCACAACCTGAATTTAACAATGGAGAAAAAAATAAGTACTGCCAATAATGATGGCAAATCTTTAAACAATCAGTACATTGGAAAACAACCGAGGATTTGAAAGTGCTGTGGCACCAGGTTAGGTCAATGCTTTTTGTCCTTTGCTAATGATGTGTTTAGATAGCTCCCTCTTTACAAATAATTCACATGTCAGCTCTTTCACAGTTAAAACACTGCACCTGTCTGGGAGAGGAAAGTGGCTTCAAAGCCTGCCTTCCCTCATTAATCAACATGTGAAAAAATGTTAGAGGTAAAGCTGGACTAATCATGAGTTAGCTGCAACTCCTGAACAAATTGAGAGAGGGAGAAAAGAAAATGAGGAACATTTGCTGAGAATTCACATTCATCTTTGTTTTTCTATTGTTCTCTTTTTCATCCTCATCATTTGACTGGAAATAAAGATCACTCTAGGGTTTTTCTGACATTATTGTTACACATGACTTTGTTTCTCTTGTATGGGAAAATAATCATTTAGCTCCAACACAGCTGTAGAGTTAATTTTTTTTTTTTAACATCTTTTTTTATTTACCAACAGCCTGAGGAAAAATGAAGAACGTGTTGCTGGTACAATGTCATTATGGAAACGCATGATTCCTATTAGTTTCAAGGTGAAGTTTCCTTCTTATTCTGAGACTAAACTCCTCCACTCCTACCACCCCTCCAATATATCCAAATCAAACCAGAAATGTCACTCAGTTCAGAGTTTCTTCGTTCCCCATGAAACTGACAAAAATATTAGTTTTACTTTAGAAACTCAAGGTATTAGAAAAAAAAAAGCCAATGGGTCATATAAAAAAATAAAAGAGTGAAAGTATGAGAACGGTAAGTAGTCCTTAAGGTGCAGAATTAACCTTTTTTTCTCCCTACTCTCTTGAGCTCTTTCTCATTGACCAAAGATCCAAAAACTGAATTATACTCCTCTGACAAAAGGTACTACTGGAAATTCAGTCCTTGCTGTG
The DNA here is from genome assembly GCA_036630365.1 of Acanthiza pusilla. Taxonomy (NCBI): domain Eukaryota; kingdom Metazoa; phylum Chordata; class Aves; order Passeriformes; family Acanthizidae; genus Acanthiza; species Acanthiza pusilla. Next base: position 45,079,793 of record JAXCHO010000079.1, read on the forward strand.
TGTCCTCCACCTTACTCAGCAATCAATCAACCCCTAGATTTCAGAGCTGGCACTGAATCTGCATCCTTTTTTCCCAAGATTCTGCTTGAGCAGATGTTTGTAACAAAAGAAGCCACCATCATGACACAAAAACTTCCAGGTGCAAAAAGATATGGAAACTTATGTCTTGGATAAACCGAAAAAAATGCCTAAAAAGTGGAATGAAACATCTCTTTGCTCTGATGGGGGAGCTAGGTCACAATGCTGAGCCTTGCAAAATGTCCTGTCCAAAAGTAGGTCCGACTCTTGTATCTACCAAAGTATCAGATGGTCCTAAAGTTTGGTCCATCAGGAAAACACAGTCTGGGCTGTGGGACAGGAATATGGAAAGGGTGAAAATTGCTGAAGGAGAAAACTGGAATGCCCCCATGCACATTGGTGGATTTATTTCCACTACCAGCAGAGCAGAAAGAAGAAAGTTAAAAGTGATCGGCACCTATTCTGTCACTTTAGATTGTAAGGTTTGCTCTGTCCCCTGCTACTGAGGGGGCAGCTTGGCAGACGTGGAGTCACAGCAGACTCAGGGTGAAGTGCAGCCTAGAGCAGAGGGGCTGACGCTTTTCAGAGCAATGAGGCACCAAAACTAATGCCTTTGTAGGGGGCCACGCATTTGCTTTATGCAGTCCTGACACTTATTATACACATAAAATAACACAGGACTTTTTTTGAGAAATAACTAGTATCTGTTTTAAGCTTCAGAGAGATTCAGCAGTTTAAGACACTGAGAACAGATGACGTCCCCAGAGTTTTTTATGAACTCCAGGCACTGAAACACTCTCCGTCATCCCAGTGACTAACCCTGCACGCACAGGAACAAACATGATCAATTGCGTGAGCAACACTAACCACAAAAGCACTAGATATTTGACTCCTGACCTTAAAACAGCCCTAAACTACAGGGAAATGTACTCCCACTGGCAGCAAAATGACCTGGTGACAGCTTCTGTACCACAGGAGATCCTGTCCCTCCCCACAGGTTGCTCTGCCTGGAAGTCACATTCTGAACCATGACCTTAAGGGTGAAATGTCAGGGACATCCTGCTGGGCCAAATGCTTCCCATCCAGTCTGGATTTTGCCCTTTCCCTTCCCTCAGGAAGCTGCAGTGCATGTCTGGGACAGTGCAAAGCCATCTATTTGTAAAGCCAAGTTTAAAGACTTGCTGAGACATTACAGTTCCAGCCCTGGAACTAAAAGTCCGTAACCTTAGTTCCAGGTGCATGGAGTCATTTGCAAAGCATGGTATCGTCATCATAATAAGTTACACTACTAAGACATGCACTAAAAGAATGTGCAATGTTATTTGAGAAATCTGTTGCAGGAAGGGAAAGAGAGAGAGCAGAAAATATAATTGTAATGGGAAAACTTATGGCAAGGCATTGGTTAAGCAAAGATCAAGCTATACATTAAATATGACCTCACTATTTCTGTCACATATGGTATTTTTGTCAAATTGAAGTACTTCGAAAGGAAAGTCAATTACTCTGATCTTAGGATTTTCTAGGAAGGTCTTCCATTAGACTTTTATACTGATGAATTCATTTTCACTGGTAAGTCAAGTTAGAAAACCTAAAATCCCCAATTTCTGGATCTGCAAATTATCAACGGATTAACATTTTAACCATTTAACCCTTATTCCATCAAATAGGGAGAGGGATGATTCAGGATCTCTACAGACCTGGTCATTGATTTAGGCATCCATATATGAAATTAGGAATTTAACTCTTGGCATTTGAAAACACATAATTTCTAGATTAATATAGTTATCTTTAAAAATATACAAGAAATTTTTTAAAAAAATTTCTTATAAAAATTATATCCACCAATATGATATATGCCAGCTGAGTTTGTTCAGCAGTTCAAATTCTTAGGACTCTGAAACTAACCGGGGTCAAAATACTAGAAATTGTTATTATTAGAATTTTCTGGCAAGATTGAAACAAAACTAATAGCTATACACTGTCTTTAAGCGACCTGACCCTCTAATCATCAACGTGTGCATATGCATTTCTATAGGCTATTATCTTCAGACTGAAAAAAAAAAACCCAAAAAACCCCCAAAACCCCACAACTAACAAAACCACTCCATGGAGCTAAGGAACATGTGCTCCAACTTTTTACCAAAACTAGATCAGAGAGGCACTGCTATGGCTTTAGGCATGACATGTGGCAAAAAGCTATTTGCCTTCTTTTAACATTCATATTGTAGAAAATCTGTGCAGATTTCTCCTTCAAATTTTCTACTAAATTTGCCTCAAAGGTTAATCTAGCCTTTTAGCGAAGATTTACTTTTCTCATGCAAACAGATGTCAGACTGTTTACACAGAGCAAGCCCAGTAAACATTGCTGTTAATGTGCAAAGATGAATTTTGTGTGCTTGCTGGGGCTTCTTAATGCCACCACACATGTGCACACATTCCCTAACTCCCTCCCAATGTGCACATCTTTGGCACGCTGGGCAGTGCTGCTGTATTGGACATCACCAGGCCTGGGTAAGTGGCATTTGGCTCAGAAGAAGTAGGAAGGGCCAGGCCACAGCCACAACAAACCTTTTGGAAATAAAAAGCCTGGCAAAAAATAGCAGAGACTTATTTAGGCTGTGCTATACATGTTAGTCTGCTGTAACTTTGTTCAAAAGTTGGTTTGACCTGCAGTCAACCAACTACATTTGTTCTACAATCAAACAAGAAAGACAGCTTGAGCTTTGTTTCATGACCTTCAGAGGCCTATCTGAACCTGTGATTTATGAGAAAATCAACTGATAATATCTTTTGTACTAAATTGACACAGATAAGACTCCAAAGCAGCCCTTCAAAAGAGGCTTTTATGTCTTGAAAGTGTGATTTCTTATGATATAGAAATACCACATTCTTCACAGGAAACTGGCTGCTTTATGCAAAGTTAGTAGCTCTCTCTGAGAAGCTCAGGCACATGGCATTGTTGCAATACATTATTTTTAAAAGCAATTGAGTCATCTCAAAACTTGACATAATGTCCTGTTCAGAAAAAAAAAAAAAAGAAAAAAACCACACACAAGAAAAGAAAAACAACAAAAACCCACCAACTCCCCCCCAAAAGTCAAAAATCTGTTAACTATCTGCTTAAATTAACTTAAAAATGAGTCTTAAACACATGGTTAGGATTAAGAAAGTACTTTACTTGTTTCCCTGATCAAATATGTGACTGCATTTACAAGCTGCTGCCTTAGGGATGTTGAGCACGGGGTCTTCTGTACAGGACAGTAAAGGTAAATCCATTACAGCACAATGAATGACTGTAGGTCTTTAAATACCACTTCTAGCTGGGTGTGCACATCAGCCTCCCGCGGATGAGAGGGTGCTTGGCCACCTGATCACAAGGCATTTTTTTTCCATATATGGGTTATACTGGAGGTTAGAGGTAGTATTTCAAACCAGTAATCTCCTTCTTTTGGTTTTAATGAACCTGTCTAAAAATTAATTAAGCTTCTTTTTTTTTTACCCCAGCAGAGGAAAAAAGTTTTGCCAATCCAAAACATGTGTAAGAGAAGAGGAGTAAATTAAAAGTACTGTACTGTTGCAGTCAATGTAAAGCCCTGTGGGTTTTGTGTCTTATCTGGTGGAAAATCAGAAATGTCATGTATCTCTAACTCTGGCTTTCTGGGCCAAGAAGAACAAAGTTGGGGTTGCAACTTTGAGGTGACGGCCATGAGTTACATCTCACCCTGAGGAGATGCTCTCACAGGCACCTGCCCTGGCCTGCATCTCCCCAGCCTTTGGAAAGGACCAGCACATTTTCTGCACTCAGAAAGTCTCATAGGATGAATGAGTCTTCCACTGAGAGTGGAAGACCAGTTGTGTGTTTTATAGTTCCTGTCATTTAAACTAATTTTTGTCTTGGATGAACATTTAACAAAAAAACATATCTAGCACCTGGGACCAGCTCCTTTGAAAGGGCAGTTCATTTCCCCTCTCCTTCTCTGTTGCCATGGTTGCCATCACAGCAGGACTTGGCCTCAGACACAAAATCAGTCATGTAAGAGAATGGCTATGAAAACTCCTGAGGTTTGAAACTCACTCACAAACCCAGTCCAAACCAGTCCCAGTGCATTGGCCTTTTAGGCATGTTGGAGAGCCCTTTTGTCAGCAGCTCAGAGAGAAATCATCAGGAAATTGTGCAGGGGTTTGCAGCGACCTGGAGGCTTCTCCAAGGCTTCTCCACCAGGACCCCAAACCTGCATCCCAAAGGAATTAGGGCCATCACAAGTCTCACCATTTTCTACACCAGATACAAGGAACAGTCCTTAACCAGACATCTCTGCATCAGAGCAGAGTGCTATTTAAAAAAATCTCAGACCCCACTAACAAGAAAAAAGGCAAATAAAAAGCCTTTTAACCACACAAAGCATTCCTTCTCTGGGGAGAGAAGGAGAGAAGCAGCAAACCATACATGCAATTCTTAGCTACACTGCTTAACATGGTAAGGGAAAGCAATCAGACACGAAATAGAGCTGAGATTTTACTGAAACACAGGGTTTTGAACACACTTTTACCTACAGAAGCAGTTGTATTAATCCTTGTAAAAAACGGCTTTGACTTTTTATCACTGATTTAAATTATCTCCCTTCCTAATTTTTTTAATAGGAAGAGCATGTAAGTCAAAATAAATATCAAAATCTGCTTACGATACAGTGCAAATGGTTTCTCTCTTCCCCACTGCATGCCTCAAATGGTGATAGCAGAATGCTACGTGATACCTAAGGTGAGGCAGGGAAAGGTAAAACATCGACTAATCCCAGTAACTCCTGCCTCTCAATGCTCAGCTGAATTCTCTATGGAGGAAACCTGCCTTGATGACTATAACTTACCTCTTCTCGATGTTCTTCTCCAGAGCGCTGAACATACCACCTAATAGACGCTTGCTGGGACTTAGGAGTACATTCCAGAAAAGTTGAATTAAATTCAATGCCAAAAATCACCTTTTCATCAGCAGTTTCATGACTAATGCCTGGAAAGCAAACATGGTACAGGAGATTAACCCTGACCTGCTTTTTAAAGCAATGGGAAAATAGCCTGATTCAGAACAGATGCTATACGAGTGAGTGAATTATAAAAAAGCAAAAGGAAACTTAACTTTTAGCTTAAACTATAACTATGAGGATTTAGAGGCGGCTGCTAACCTTCCTTCAGTGCAACTGGTTTTTAAGGAGGTCAATAAAATCTGTATCATGAGCTTGCTCCATTTTAAAGTTGGGGCTTTTACCTTTGAGGAATTTAAAATCTGACCCGTATTTTTCCTTTAAGTAATGCAACTACTAAACCTGAGCTAAACCTGCTGAAGTTAGATTGTATGGTCTGCTTTGTCCATCCCAAGCACTCACTTTAAAGGAGTCACAGGGCTAAAGTAAACTGAAGCTTGCCTCCCTTCAGTGTAATTTGAAATGCTCTGTAGTATGTTTCAGACCAAACACTGAAGGAACCATGAGGAGATCTGAAATCCTTTCTTGGTCTTCTGTAAATCTGAGCAAATAATTTCTAATCTCTGCATCTTCACTTTCCTTTCTAGTCTGTCTTATGTGTGTCTTATCTGCCTTAGCAACAGACCAAAGCTCTTTCTTATGCCCTGTGAATAACAGAAAGTGAAAGCACAGGTGTCTCCTGAATCAAAAGTTAGCTCCACATCAAAATTAAAACAATTTTGATCATGCTTTCAACATAACCAGTACCTATATGAGCTCTATAGAAATTCAAGCTCTCTGCATTATTTCCCTGTGCCACTAAGATTTCAGGAGAGCCAAACAACTTCATGCAGCCAACAAAGTCTCTGGGAGAAAACCTCACACAGTGGAGCACTGAATTTAAGTAAGTTTGGGGACCATAATATCACTAATTATCACAAATGGCCGAAACAAGCCAAGAGCCTGGAGTGACACAGGTCAGCTTCATGGGTTTAGGGCACACAGGAGTCAGCCCCAGGTGGATAAAATTGCTACTGGTGCCACTATTACAGGGCAAAGAATTAATACCAATTTCTGTGCTACGAGCTTTTAGATTTGTCTAATGAAGCTAACTCTTCCAGTATCTCTTTACCCTTCCAGGAAAATGTGACACTGTCAGCCTTTCTGCTAGGGTTTCTATAACCTTGAGCTTTGCACAGTCTCAGATATCAATGTTTGGAGAGTCATGGCAAGCAGCAAGCAAGGAAATTCTGGCCCTTGGGATGCGTTTTGTCATTGACTTTAATGGAAATGAGATCTTGCCCTGACTTTTTAACTATGTCTGCAAGCACACATGTACAGTAAGACCCCTCTAGACTGTGCAACAGACTTCAGGCTTTGATCCCGTGGCAAGCAGCTCTGATTTCTGCACTGCCCCCCACTGAGGTCTGCAGCAGGCACCCAGCACCGCAGCGGCACGGAAAAACCAAAGATCAATGGGAAGGGGTGGCTTGTCCCAAAGCCAGTGTGCAACGTGGTGATACAATCAATACTGTTTTGTCTGGATTGTTCACTTTAATAAGCAGCTAGAAGAACCCCAGACAAAGCCATGCTCGGGTCTGAATGCTATTCATTTATTTTACGCTGCCACAGAGATTGCCGTGTAACCGCAGGGTTTCATACTGACAGTGCTCGCTGAGAGGGAAGGGCTGCAGATGCCAGAGGAGCAGCCAGACCCTTTGGCATCTGAAGAGAGGGTGTGGGAAAGGGAGGGGGAAGCCAGCAGGGAGAGGGGGGTAGGCTCTTGTTAATAACAGGAGTATTTAAGTAGCTGTGGGAAGGGGAAGGGGCTGGCTTGGCAGCTGCAGCTCGGCCTTGGGACCTGTGTCAAGTGGCAGAGGAGAGATGGCATGCTCCCCACTAACCCCTGCAGGCTTCCTTGTGGGATTTGCTGCCCTGTTTCTGGACGGAACATCATGCACATCTCATTAGCTACTTTCAGGGACGAGTGTGACGTTTTGATGTTTTGATGTCAGGGACACATCTCCCCGGCTGGTGTGAGTGCTGGGGAGGGTCACCCATAGGGATGCAAGGGTGACATCCCAGGTTGGATGTCCCTTACCAGCTCCAGCTCTGAAAATCTGACTGTGGGAAGGGAAATGCATATGAAGTGCGGGAAAAGCAACTGTTCTGTTGAGCTTGGCATGTTTTTGGAGACAGAGACCCTCACAGCAAACTCTGTTGCCTAAGTGACAAAAGAGAAAGAAAGGTGAAAAATACTCACTGTCTTCCACATCCCAGCACTGTGCAACTGGGTCTCCATATTTGACATCCTGCCTTCTGGCTCGCCTATGGGAAGAGCATGCAAACTTGTAACACTTCAGACATAATTGCTGGAATTCAACAACAAAATAGAGGAGCTCAGCAGATGTGGACTTGCATTGCTCCCACCCTACTGCTGACAATTACAGTCTTAACTAAAACCAGCCTCACCCTCAAAGCAGCATGTGGCCTAGAGAGATTTGTACAACTGACATCAAGAGAAGAGCCTGTGATTTGGGAAAACCACTGGGAGGAGAAAATGTGAGAGAAAAATATCTGCCAAAAATAAAGAGTGTGTAATAGAGTGACAGAAAGAGTGTCTAAACTTACTTTCAGGAACATGGGTCTCCTGGTGGGGTGGACTGTGTTACAATTACCTAAAAACACTTCATGTTTTTCATGTAGATCATGAAACAGATCTGAAGCTCAACAAGTGATATTCAAAATTGAGCTCAGTATTAGCCCATGGTAATACTGACTAATAAACCAGTTATTAAAATGAAGAGAGAAAAGTACATGCTTTTCTCTCTTCATTTTCTTCTTTTGTTTGTTAACCAACAATTGACAAATCTGCTTATCTTTCATCTTTATGGATAGAAAAAACATAAGACATGTTTGAGATGATCTGCTAACTTGCCTACCAATCTCTGGGTGTGTTACATGAACTCACCATGATTTACCATCATTTCAGTGTAATAGCATTAAAAAAAAGTAAACTCTTCCTCTGTGTGTGAGTGCATTTAACTCCCAAGAGCTACGAAAAAAATGGAAACTTTTTCAATTTTTCTGTAGAAGAACTGGAGACCCAGGAAAGAACTGGTTCTTTCCTCACAAGCAGCAGCAGTGGGACCTCCCCTGTGCGGAGCGATGCCTCTGAAGGAGAGCAGGTTGCCAAGGCTGATCTGTCCACTGAGCAAAAGCTGCAGACATGCTGGAAGCACAGACTTCAGCACAGAAGGAAAACATTCAAGTAACTGATCTACTGGAGGATTCCCAGGGCCAGTCACCCATCCTTTGTTTTGGAGCCATGGACTTTTGGCCTTCCCTCCAAACTGCACATCTGTTAAAAAGCATGGGCCATCGATCTCCGTGTCCCAGCCCACCTCAGACTTCAGCAAGCCTCATGTGTCACTAACTCTGCAGTGAGCCTGAACACTTGCTTTTCTCCTTTCTTTTATGCTTCTCTGAATTTAGTTTGCTTTGGCTATGAGGGAGAACACATAAAGTTCCTTGACACCATGACATGATAACTTATGAGTCATTAACTTCAATGGCTCAGGACCCAGCCCTGTGACCCTATGGTAGAAAGTGCCATTCCAGAGCCTGAGCTCAGACTGCAACCTCACTGCAAGAATTACTGTCAGGAGGACTTTGTCCAAAGGGGAGTGAAGAGGCTGTGAAGGACTCTGGCTCCAGCTACATCAGCCAAAAGCTTCAGGATACACATCCAGCAGCTCAGGCACTGCACTGCTAGACCCTGCAGTGTGCTATCCCTCCACCCAGATCCAAGGTGCTGTCCTAGCTGGTGGGCACAGAAAATTCAGATGAAGCATCTTTCACTGTGGAAAGACTGCTGCCAGTGTGGTCAAATCATGGTACTTAAATCTCTGTCTCCCTCTCATGGCTAGACCACAAATACAATTGTTGGGTTAGGTCAGGGCATTAAACATATTTTATTATTGACCACTCTGGGATGCTATGTTAAACTCTGCTTTCTAACTACTATGAAAACGTCAGAAGCTTAAGAGAGGCTCTTGCATCTCGGGCTGAGTTAGCCACAACCTGGACCTCCATGTGAGCATCTTGTGCCTTAAAGCATTCAGCATAAAAAAGGAAAGTGATGGATTTATGATGTTAGCTGCAGTAGCCAAGTTACTGTCACACACACTTAAACAAAGCTATGTTGTCTTCACAGCTCTTCAAGCAGAAATGTGAAACATGGCCAGAGTATGATCACATTTTAAGGCAAATGATATGCTAAGTAAAAAGGCAACAAGTTATGAATTGGAACATCTAAAATTCTTGCAAGCAGCAAGATCTTTTACACCATGCCATGTTTTTTTCTTACCTTTTAGAAGTGGGGGCATATCTGGAACAAGAGTTTCCATCCCAGGCACAGTACGGGTCTCTGGCAAGGCAGCAGTCTGCACAAGCCTTCCCATACGTGTGACATCTGTGCAGAGAGAGCTGAACCAATCCATCCCTGGAACCAATGTACAATTGTTGCTGCAAATCAGGCAAAGCGAATTAATTAGGAGTGTTCTCCAAGTAGCCAGTGTAAAAAGTTCACTTCTTCAGTGCCACAGTTGCAGACTTTTAACCTTATCCCAGATTTTATAAAACAAGGGGAAATCCCTCCTTTAGTGTGAAATGTTTCTCAGGGCTCAGTGTGAACTGGCCAGTGCCCATCCACCCTGTAAAAGATCAGAAGCAAACCACGGAAAGAATGGCTTAATAACACATTTAAAACGAGGGGCTGGAAAGTCATGCTGATAAAAATCTGGGAACTAGGGGTGACCTTGTGTGGATAAAACTAAATCTTCTACTTCTGATCCTGAGGTAGGACGGGGATAACGTTACTCCCCTCTCCCCAACAGGCGAGTGGATTGCCTGTGGAGCCAAGGGTGGTCCAAGCTGGAGCTGGCTCATGCAGTACTTCCATCTGGCCTGCCACCTTTTTTCATGGGAGATGGGACCCAGCTGTGCTGTGCGTGCCTGAAAGGCAAAATACCTCCTCCTGTGCGAGGGAGCCGTGTTGTGCCAGAGCTGCTCTGGCCACTTCTGTGGGTCAGGGAGGGGTGGCTCTGGTGTCACGCTGCCTCCTGAACGTGCACGGAGCCATGACAGACCTTGGAGCTGCCATAAAACCCTTTCCCACCAGGAGATACTGCCCTGGGAATCGCCCCTGTGCTGCCAGGGTTGGACCACCCAGATTCAGGCTGCAATTTTAGAGGAGGGGAACTCATTGTGTGCACACAACTTTTAGCACAGTGAGGCCCTCATCTCTCCTGACTACTAGTAAAAATAAAAATAATAGTAATAATAATTTATTACTAGACTGTAAAGAGACAAGTATTTCTGGAGGCCAGAAAAAGAATGTGCATTGGCTTCCCTTACAAATCCCACCACCATATGACTAAAGGTTTGTTTCCCTGAACAATTACCAGCCTGGGTACACAAATTACTGTTTCTAAGCAAACAGGAATTAGGCAGGCAAACAATTTCAAACACATCTCCTTCCTTCCAGTTACATTTTAAGAGCCATCTAAAGCTTGGCCACTAAGCAACAGGCGTCACTTGAAAATAGGTGGTCAGTGTACCCCATACCCTCCAGTAATTAAACAAGTTTATGATTACCTGCTTCTGAGAAATCTCCATGGTTGAGATAAATGAAGGATGCTGAAAAATAAATTAGTAACGTGTATTAGTTTACAAATTCCCTGCTCTTATTAAAAAAGAGAGCAGAACTTAACATACAATAAGAAAATAAAATTACAGGTTCATTTGCTTGGTTTAAACAAATATGAAAAAAACAGAGAACCAAAAGAAAAACCACAACAGAAAATCACAAAATTCATGCTTCCATAAAGAACTCCCATAAATTTCCCCAGCTGGAAGGAGGGAATTAACTTTAATTCTCAGAGTTTGCTATCTACCCCATCCTGGGCAATGAGCCTTCACATCAACTTCAGTTCATATTAAGCACTATTTGAAAGGCTTAGTTGCCATTTAAGGGATACATACACAGATCCTCTGAACCAGGATGTATTTCATGGCTATGAGAGACAGTGAAATTTTTGCCCGTGACTGATGCAAGAACAGCACAAAGCTCAGGGTATTATCTATCACCCAACAGAGGATTAATCTAAGCCTATTGTTTAATATTAATGCAGTTTGAGGAAATAAGGCATGTTTTTTCAGCCATTACCCCCTTCAGTTTTCTGGATTCAAAAACATAGAGGTAGCAGTTATAAATGTTACCAATAAAAATGTGAAGGAATGTCTGCTGAGTAGAAAAAAAATGACCTCTTTTTTGTTTTAAATATGATATGGCACATTTTTCCTTGACGCTATGTTTTAAGAATGCAGCAAATTGGTGCACATACTGGAACTGCTCATTATTTGGCAGGCCACTGAGTAATCTTGGTATTTTCTGAGTGATATTTATAATTGGTGTCCAAGGCAGTGGGAAGAAGACATAGAGATCCTTTAAACCAAAGTTTCATCATACACATGACATATCAAAAGGCATATGGAGAAACGAACTCTTTGAAATAATTGTTAATGATCCTGTGCTTACACTTGGAAAAGTCCCAAATTCATTTATTCGGTATGAACAACAATTTGGGCTGTATAGCACATAGAAGAGGGGCTGTGTGAGAAAGTAATGAAAAGGCCACGGGATGCAGACAAACTTTGATGGAAAAGCAAAGTGAAAACTGAAGAAGAGCTATGCAGCATGAGAAGAAAGCAAAGTGAGAATGCAAAGCAGTAAGAAGAAACTAATAAATGGAAAAGCAAATCAGTAGGGAAGACAAAGGTTTCCATTTTTCTGACGTAAAAGTATGTTGATGTCAGCTCCCTCACCAGCACTGAAGTTAATCAGAAATTGTGCCTGTGCAACAAAAAGAATCTTGGGCTTTTCACAAGCTGTATTTATGAAGAAGTCACTGGTGTTAGCAGGGTTCCAGTTACAGAATAACCAAATCAAAATGGTCAAAAATACTGAGTCAGCCTTCACCAATAAATTAAAGCACACTGACAATCAAAACTAACTTCTTTTTTATTTTCCTCACGTTTTCAATTCCTAATGTTGTTATTTTAAAGCATTTCTCTGTCCCCATGGAATTTTGTATGCTTGTTTTTTAAAACATATAATTGTACCTAGAATACTCCCAATGCCAATTGGACCATAGAAAACTTTACATTAAAATTACAATACTACTATTTTAATATGTATAAATAATAAAAAATGTGGGCTCATAATAAAATTTCAAACTAGAACAAAGCAGGATAAATGAGACTTTCTACAGGTTGGAAAAATCACGGTCTGTTTGGTTTTGGACATTTTTCAATTGACTTGCCCAAAGAATACCAAGGCATTTAAAAATTTACACAGTGTCCCTCTGGAAACTTGAGTTAGTTCCAGTAAACAAACGACCAGACAGACAAAGCTAGTTTGGGCCATGAAGTCCCCTGAATAATATTTAATTGATGCTGCGGCTATTAATGCTTACCTTGAATATCTGCAGCTCTTCCAGGACCACCTCCTCCTTAGTCCACTTCTCCTTGGTGATGCTCACAACCTTCAGGACTGTGCCTACGTCTGCAACAAATGTGTGTCATGTAAAACCCCCAGGTATGTTTCAATATGCATGGGCCACTCCATCCCCTGCCCTGCAGATGAAGTTAATCCATCGGGGACATTGCTTCCCAACCACATCTCTGTCCCCACTGCATGCACTGCTGCCTGCAGAGCTCTCTCCGTACAGTGCAATTTTGGTTTTACTGCATGGCTGAGCCAAGGCGGCTGTCGGCTGCTCCTGGCAGGGATGGTCCAACTCTGCTGCTGCACAAACACACAAACACAGACAGGCACGTCCATGCTGCCAGCTATGACTTTCTGCACATTTCCCTGAGCCAGAACCGGGGCCCATCTGACCCCAAAGACAGCAAACTCAGGGGACTAAATTGGCAGAAAATTATTTCCTCTTTTTTATAAAATTAATTTGCTTCCAGTATAGCTCGTTAATCAAAAGTAAGCTTCATTTTAATGCAAGGAGTTAAGCAATGTACCTTTTTAATTTATTTTTTCATTAAAAGAAATTTTTGGAAACAACCTCCATTCAGCATCAAAATCTTAGTTTAATCATTACTTACTTGGAATCATCTAGAGAATTTTTAAGACTTAAATCTATTCATCAATTTTAACCTGAATCCCTGATTGGTGAAAAAAATAGCTGCTCATTTCAAGTCAGACCACTACACATTAGTGAACCTTGAATGGCCTTAAAAGAGCCCAGAAATTGCTCAGGAGAAGTGGGCTGGGTGCTGGGATGTGGAAATGACACAGTGCAGCTTAGTCCTAAGTTTTATGCATAGTATTGAAATAATGAAAAATAATACATTAAAAGGGAAAGAATTAGATTTTCATTCTTCTTTTCCCAGACTGCTGAAGTTCATATTACTAATCAAAGCCAAATTATTACAGTTTTCCTTATGTATTAGAGCTTTTTCTCAGAGTTTCTTTGACATAATTGCCAAAGCCTGCACATGTACAAGTTGGTTGTGTACATTCAAACATATAATAAGCTACTGATCTGCTGCTCAAAATCTCCTTGGTTATTTGTTATATCCATATTCAGTCTCTCTATATAATTGAACTTTTATCTTTGAGTTCATTTTTTTCCTTACAATGAGTTTAGAGGACAAAATAAAACAAAACCATGCACTTACGGAAAAGAAAACTCACTTCTAAGGAAGACACTACAGAAAAATAAATGTCTGCATATTATGGAGTGCCATCTAGTGACTGCAGGATGCTTGCTGGCCTTGACACTTCTAAACCTGACTCTTTTACACTTGAAGAGTTTGCCTTATTGCAGGGTAGGAACAGTTAACCTGGGAGTATTCAAGTTGCTAGTCTCTCAATATAATTTTATTTCTATGAAAAATTTTAAAATGGAGGACAACAAACATCTGAAAGAAACCTCTGCAGTCACCAAAAGAATATTTTGTACATTTTTACAAGTGAACTCATCTTCTTAGCTGAATTTCAAATTATTCTTTCTCACTCTGAAGAGAAAAAAGTAAGTTCTAGTGAGCACTCCCAAATCCTAGGCATTACACAGTTTGGGAATGGGTTCCTTCTCCTTTGTTGACTATATTAAATATTGCCCTCAGAAAGAAACAAGCATTTTCCATCATCATGGCTAAAGCTCATTCCCAGCCTTCTCAGCCAGCAGGGGAGAAAACAGCATTTTAATGGTCTTTTTTTATGAAACTGTGCTTTTTTCTCTGACTTGGGAGAGAACTTGGGATCACAGAGGGGTCTGTGACATTGTCGTTTTTGAAAGGTAAGAGCTGTATAATGGATTTTGCTGAAAGACATAAATGGTCCATGAGAGAGGCTATCTCTAGACCCATGTGTGGGGTGATACAGAAAACTCTTCGAGGCTGAGACAATCCACACTTTTGATAAGAGATGATGCTCTCTAACAATTCACTCCTTTCCCCAGATTACTTCTGAATATTCGTATGTATCAAATTGTGCTATGTGACACAAAATTTGCTCATAGGCCAGATGAAATGCTGTGCAACCCAACAGCACTAGGTTTCAAAATTAAACCTTAATTTCCCTGAAGCTCATGGCAGTAGCTCATCTCCATGGATAAACCATGTCACCTCCATGTACGTTAGTTTCACCCTCTCTGAGATGGGGATAACGGCAATGATCTCCTAACTAAAGCACTCAGATCTAGCACTGTGCTTTATAAGACCTACACAGAATGAGAGTGAGAGAATGTTGAATTATGGAATAAGAACAAAACCATCAGTGGAGTAGTGTGGTAGATTATTACTTCAGAAATGTTGCAAATAGGTATTTCAATATTCCTTAGCATACCTTGCTGTTGGGTGATTCGTCCAGTGATTCTAAATTTAATTACTATGCTAAAACGAGATCTTTTCCTTAAGGCATTTATCTATTATAAAAATGTAAATAGATACATAATTATCCACAGAAAAATTGCAAAGCAATTTTTACCCTGACAAAGCAGCTTAACCTCTCTCTGTTCTATCCTGGTTGTCACATTTGGAGCTATCATGTTGCTAATTTATATCTTTAAAATTAGTTGAGTTGGAATTGTTGCCTTAGGCTCAATTTGAAATACCTCTTAACTGTTCAGTGTCACATGCGACAAAATGATGAAGCACCATGTCACTACCAATAATAGGAAGTACTCCTTGAAGCTATAAAGGTAATTATTTTCTTATTTTAATAGTTTTATTGATGCGCTTTCAGCAGGAAGCCAGACTACCATGTAATGTAAAGATGGGTACTGAGCAGTACTTGGAGGGTAAGAAAGTCCAGGTACTCCAACTCCTAAATGGTTTATCACCTAGGCATCAGGAGGCATCAAAATCCCAACAGTAGTAATATCTTGAACTGACAAATTAATTTAATTTTAGCACTTGCATGAAGACCTGGACCAGGAGCACCTATATGCTTCCTGAAACTGTACACATAGGAAAAAGATGCTAATCTAGAGGTTTCTTGAGATTTATTTAGGACCTACTGGACTGAAGGCGTCCTAAAAGGATGCGGTTTGTGCAGAATGACAGTGGAAGCTCCATCTCATACCTGTTCCTAGGAAAATAACATCGTATTGCCCATCCTCTGCCATGACGTGGTCCACCACGATCTGAGTGAGGCGATAATCCACGTTGATCCGAGTGAACACCGGCGCTCCTGTCACTGGGTAAACTGACTTGTACATCAGTGGGTGACGTCTAATGAAGCTAATTACTTCATCAGGAAAATCTCTGGTGGACTTGATGAGCGGATCATAGGTTTTGCTTGGACACTGAATGAGAAAGAACAAGAAGATGAGAGGAGTTTTAGGAAAGAAGTACAAGTAGAAATCAAGTTTTTCACAATAACATTTGTAAAGATAGTAATAATCAAGATTTTTCCGTGAGTTTTCTCATCCCAAAGCAGCACTTGGTCACCAACACTTCATTTTTTGAAAGAATTCCTTTAAAACCAGAGAAATTCTCATGATGGGCTCAGCATGGGTGCAGAGAATTCCACCTCCTCATTCCCTGCCCCACTCACAGGCAAAATATCACCAAATATTGGTATTTTACACAGAAAAGGAGAGTGATACAGGAGGGAAGGAGACGTGTCATGCTCTGCAGCTCTCACTCGTGGGCACAGGTAGCAGCACAGTGACATTTGCTGCAGGCTGCCCGAAGCAGAGCAGGTACCAGGGCAGGGCTGCCAACAGCAAGCCTGGGCTGCCCTCCCGTGGCTGCCGCGGGAGGAGCTCAGCACTCCAATGCCGCACCTCAAGGCTCTGCTTTTAGTATTTCTGTTCCTTTTTCCGAGGCTCCTTCTGCCTGTATACCGCCTGAAATCAGAGGTCATAACTTTTCCCTTTATATGGCCTGAAATCAATTCATTTTGATTTCAAACTGTGCCTCCTACACCTCCCGTTTATTCTTTTCTAAAAACCAACCAACCAACCAAACAAACAAACCAAACAAAAAAACCCCTGTATTCTCCAGATGCCAAGACAATCCCTGTGGCTCATTATTTCTTAAAATTGACTTTCTTTCCCATTTACAGAGCTGACACTCTTGACCAAGCCCACGGCAGCATTCTTTTCTCTATTTTTGAACAGTACAGTCTTACCCTCTTTTGGTCCAGACAACTGCTAAAGCATTTGGTCCTTCAGACACTTGCCCATGATGGGGCTCATTCCCACTGCTATGAGACCCATACTGACAAACTGGTCACTCCTGCTGTTCCTTTGGCGTACACAAAGTTGATTCTCACACATCTTGCCTGAAGATCACCCACAAATGTACTTCTTTAACCTCCATCAGATTTTTCCCTTCTGTGCCTTTTGGGGTAAGCCCAAGTACAAATCTGCAATGTGTTTCATGTTTGTGACTCATGATCTCCCCTGGTCACCTATCTCTGGTTTCCTTCCCACCGTTTGCATTTCTTTTCTATCCCTTCTTTTACAAATAGTCTCTAATTCAAGTCTAAGAAAACTTCTGTTTTAAATCTGGAGGCATCTAGATGTGTTACTGGGCACTACAAATCCTGGATAAGACAAACTGGACACACTATTCCAGTTGATGACAACCTTTCACACATAAACTGTTGATTGCTTCTTTTTTTAATACTATTTTCAATGAAGTAATTCCTGTATTTACTGCCAGGTGGAGCCCTAACACTGTCTGTGAAGAAAGACGTGATCAGGTAATTCCTGTGCTTTATCAAGAGAAAGTTTTGTGGTGAAGTTGCTCTACAGTCCTCCTTCATGGAAATTTTTGACAGAGAAGATTTTAGCTCACATTCCCAACTATCCAGTTTGACATGTGTTGGATTGATGGTGCCAATCACGGGCTTGTGGTTCAGATTTGTTCCTCTATGTAAGGTAGAGTAGCAAGTAAATACAAATTTCTGGCTGAGGAAAAGCTGAGAACTACTTGTATATTCATACACAAAACAGGCCAGTGAAGCACAGACCAGCTGATGTTATGCATCCATATCCATGGGCACATCTGAAATGTCTGTTGGGGTCAGGTCCTGGTCACCTTAGACCCCAAACACTGCCACAGGGAATGTGCCACTTGGAGCATGCCTAAACTACAGCAAAGCCCATTTTAACATTAAACAACAGAGTGACTGTGGGTCTGCACCTGAACCTGACCTCTGATTTTAGTTAACAGGGTTGTAGCCCCAGCAATTTAGGAGTCTGCAGCCTATTTCCATTCCTTGCTCCAGCTGAATTTTATGGCTATCTAGAGACCTAACAGACTTTGTACAAGTGTCCACTTGCTTAGTGTTGTTTCAATCTGTAAGAGTTAATCCTGTGTGTCCCCATCTTCTTAAAGGAACTGAAATTGAAAAATGTCTTAGGTCCTTGGATCACCTAATAGCTTTTGACAATTTCCCCATAGACAGTAAATCTGTGCCAATTTGAATTAAGATAAATTGCATCACATAGTCATTTTTGTTTCACTATACAATTCCATTTATGGCTGTGAAAGAACAGAAAAGGAAAAAAAAAAAAGGTTGTATTGTCCTGTGATAACCACTCAAAAGACATTCCCTGAAGAAACAGTCAAATACAAGGAAGAAAGAAAAAAAAAAAAAGGCAAGTCCTGCTGAAAAAACCAGTCCCACTGGAAACACATATTGCAGTGAGCGGTGCCTAGGGGTTTTTTGCCAGCAGTCTGTAAGAACTTCACCCTCTGGCTTGCTGGGTATAATCTTCCACATTCTGTTTTCTGCTGTGCTTTTACAAATTAAAGTTTTTGCAAGGTTATGTCCTTGAGTTGGGCTGTAGTCAGCTTGGCTTTTGAAGATAACAGTAACAGTAGAATAATTTCACAAAGAAATATGACTTTGGGACAAAAACTAGACTTTGGGATAAAAAGAGGATGTTTACCTTAGAGGTGTTGAACAAAAGTTTGTTGGGATAAATGGAGAGAAATATGCAATAACTTTAATTGTCTTTGGATCAAAGTTTTGCATTAATTTATTCTATACAGGAGGAGAAACAAATTCACTTCTCTGACTTCCCAACCACGCAGTAACTCTCTTACCCTCACGGTGGACTAGAGGTTGATTTTCCCCTGTATGTCCCTTTTCTGTGGTTCACGTTCTCACTCACTACTCAGAGTCACTCTCTGCATCTAATGGAAATCTGCTGATTGCTCACCTATTAACAACTCAATTCCAGAAGCCAATTTCGGTGTGAAAAATGGAAGCAGGCCCTTTGGCCTTAATGATCTCCTAGATTTTTTGCCAAAAATGCATCAACAGAGGAAGGTGAGAGCAATGACAGCACTTACTAAAAACCACTAGGATAAAATTTCTGACAATATGGAAATATAGAGCTGCTACAGCAATCCCCAAAGCCCAAACTCTACCATGTATGATACACGGAAATCTTTTACCAGCTTCACAGTTGATTTAGCAGAAACAAGGACCAAGGGTTTGATCCAGAAATCTGCTTGAGTCAACAGGGCCTTTTCCAGTCATTTCGGTGGGCTTTGGAGCCTATCCTAAGGCAGCATGACCACCAAGAACAGCTGGGCAGGTGTGACCCTGTTATGCTTGGCCAAGGGAGTTATTTCCAGAGGCATCGCTCACTGTGGCATGATGGATGGAGCAGGGGACTGAGAAAGTCATTCTGGCCACCCTTTGGCAAAGTTCTCAGGCAGTTGTTTAAAGCTGTGTCCACCCATCACTGGAGAACAATTCTGCAGCCTTGTGCTTCCTTTCCTAGCAATCAGTAGGATGTAGGATGGTCAAGTGGGCAAGTGAAACAACCTTTCATGTCTGAAAATGTGAGTTCACATCCTGTTGCAGGTCTCATGATAGTGATACTGGTGTTCTCTGCCCAGTTCATAGTTCATTTGTTCACATCATCATCAGCAGATGTTGTCTCAGATATGTGACATCTCCCACTGGGGACAATAAGATACGGGCTTTTATCTCAAATGTCACAGGACAGGTTGGCAGAGTTGTTTCATGTAGACTGTGAGAGAATCTAGTTTCATGAAAGTTTTCATAACACTATCACTGTGCTCTCTCAGCACCTTCAGCTTTTGCTGTAGTGTGGGATTCACCTCACCTGACCTAGCTTTTTATCTTGGCTGCACATGAACGGCACAAAGGGGATGCCTATCTTTCTCCTTCTGAAGTACCACTACATACGAATTTTGAAAGAAGCTTGTTCACTATATAATCTATTCTTCTGAGGTTGCTTAGGCCTTTGCTGCCATGAATGATAACTTGATAAAAATATATGTCAAGAAATTAAAGATAAACAAAACAACCACCCAAAACAAACAAACGAACAAACGAACAAACAAACAAACAACTCCCCCTTCCCCAAAACCCAAAAGTGCTACGGGCATCTCTATTCAACTGCTCTATAAACTGCGGCACAAATCTTTTGAAGAATCAATAGTTACTTAAATTTATTGAAATTCCTTCTGTGTGAGCTCAGTTTGACAATAATCACCCTGGACTAAGTCCTAATCCCAAGTGATCTACAAAGATGCTTTCTATTCCCTCACCTGTTATTTGTATCCTTGTGGTCACAAGGTGGTAAGTTAAGGCTAATCATTCTCAAATAAAAGCAAATACACACTAAATTAACATCACCAGACATATGTAAGCTTTTCTCCTGTTTTTGCTTGTCTTATTAAATTTGCAGCTTAGGAGAGTGGTGGATGTGTGGGTCTCACACAATGCTGAGACACACAGTGTGACTGTGTTAACATTATGTGGGAACTGCGGCCAAGATTTTCAAAAGCTGGTGCCAGAAGTTGGGCTCCTAAATAAACCTCCAATTTGCCAAACTGGATAGTGCTTCACGCTATCCAGTGAACTCAGTAGGAGCTGCTGGATCTAACACCTATTAAAATTGTGGCAGTTATTTGGGAATTTAGCTATAAGGTATGTAAACACATATCCTATTCATTAGTGATGCATCTGTAGTTCCGCAGGGCTGATGTCTATTGACGAACTAAAAAGAGAATGCTGCTCCCTGGGAACTTCAAAAGGGTTTCTATTACAAGTGTGTTGAAAATCCCAGTTTAAATGTGTCTTCTCACATATATCCTTAGGCCCACTTAACACTGAGACTCAAGCACCCACAGGATTGGGGTAGATTGATCATGTTGAGTGCAGCAGGTATCTGCTTGCTTTGATAATGTCCAGGCTGGGAATTTTTATGCATTTCACAAGGAGAACTGAGAACCATGCCAGCAAGTCACTCTTGTGAGCATTGGAAGTATCCTGTATGAAACATGAAAGAGTGAAATATTTCTTGAACCTATCCCATATCAGGGAATTAGATGTCTTAGTCTGAGCTTCCATCCCTCATCCTGGGAACTCCTTGCTCCTTCCTGTTGAAGTTTTACTTTTCATAGGTTAATTACCTCTCATCTCAGCCAAAACTGGTAAGTGTAAAGTAACTGTAAAGTCTTCCAGGCTCTAAATTCCTTTATCAGTGATCCATCATGCAAAACTACAGAAAAACAGAGGAACTACCTTGAGCCTCTCACTTCTGTGCTAAATGGGGACCTCCAACACAGCCAACAGCATTGAACTTCATAGAGTTTATAAAGGAAATGCAAAGGCTGCATCCTGAGGGGTTAAGATCCACCACTGAGCATTGGTGTGGGCTGCCAAGATGCCCAGAAGTACCTTAAAAATGGGGTACCCATAGATTTATGACCTTCTGTGGATTAGATGACAGCTGAGAGATGACTCTCAGGGCAAAGACACTTAAGTGCCACTGGAGGTTCAATCATAACCCATTCTGAAGGTGAAACTTGGGTTCCTGAGAAGCCGAAACACTGTGGCTTCTCTGTAGTCTGATCAGAGCTGCACAATGCATTTTATATTTTGACATGCCTGCAAAAACCCTAATGCTTCTCTGCAAGATGAGTGAGTTGTGTCAGAAGGCATGAACACTCCATAAGGAGACTTGCAACCCTGAAGCTACTCAGTGAGCCTGGAAGAAGGCAGGAGCAAGGGGAACAAGTCAGGTTTTAGGAGACAAACAAACAGTGCAAGTTTTAAACTGAATCGAACTCACTCTATCCCTGTAACAAAAAGCATAAACAAAACAAAAAAATTTAGTCCCCTACTATTTTTTAAGGGTTTGTATCCTACTGGTTATGCAAGATTTGTTCTTGTGTTTTGTCTTTGTCTTGAGCACTTTGTGCTGCTTTTCCATGTAACACACCTGTGCTGTTGATAAAAAAAGCTGAGAAAATTGAGCATTAATCTGAGGCTAACTGGGCTGAGACCAGCTGGGTGAGTGAACTTGACTTTGCAGGTGGTGCTTTGCAATTCTTTGCCGACCTCTGCTATCAGGAAAGGTGACAGGGTTTGCAGCATTTCGAAAGGCTGTTATGAACTGGAAGGTAATTCATGTCGGGGAAAACAGGTTGGTAAGTAACGGGAGGTGTAGGAGGCTTTCTGAGGAAGATAAACCCATGAAATGAAACATTTCACTTAATTAAGCAGCCCCATTTTACAGTAGGGAGATCAAAGGAGAGAGGAACTGGAGAAGCGAAGAATGCAGTCTGTCCCATAAAAGATAGGTGAAAGGGGAAGATAAGTCTAAAAATAACAAGGGAAACCTGTGCAGCCCTCAATGTTTTATGAACAAGCTTATTAAAGCAGCAAAACTAACCAGAAGGGAGGACAGGGGAGGTTTTTTGGCAGACAGTATTTCTCTGTGGCACAGCCAAGAAGGAAGTGGTTTCACTGAAGAAAGAGAGAAAGCAACTGAGAGAGAAAAAGATGAAGAAGGATGAAGCTGAGTTGAGAGAGGTTTAGGCTGGGTATCAGAAAATGGCTCTTCACCCAGAGGGTGGTCGGGCACTGGAAAAGGCTCCCCAGGGAAGTGCTCACAGCACCAAGTCTGACAGAGTTCAAGAAGCTTTGAGACAATGCTCTCAGGCACATGGTGTGACTCTTGGGTGTCCTGCACAGGGCAAGGAGCTGGAATCAATGATCCAGATGGGTCTCTTTCAACTCAGTCGATGCTATGATTCTAAGATTCCATGATTACAGGAGGATCTGAGGGGTTGTAAGGGAACTTGTTTAATCAAAAGGAAACATAAAGAATTCAAGAGCTAAGGACTGTATTCATATCTGGAGTAGAAAGAGGTGAGACACTAAACTCTTCAAATGGACCAGAGCAATGTGCTGGGTTGTTTCTTCTTGTAGCTAAGTGACTCAGACTGCCAGACTCTTACTTTGCTCATTCAGAGTTTTGTTTTGGTCTTTTGACAAAACAAATCAGTAAGATATCTAGACCCATCACAAACATTTGCCGTTGCCTAGGATAGCATTTAACAGTCCTGTGTTCTGCAGTAGATCACTCTGAGTGTTAATGTGCATGTTTAAACACTGCCATTCCTCTAAAAATCTGACCTTAATGACATTTACTTGCCATCAGTGAAATGAGGATGACTCCTGTGTATCCCATCAGAATTTCCAAGTGGGCACTATGAGTTGCTGTGATACTGCAATGGTTACAGCTCAATAAACAAACTAGAAAAGGTTTCTTCCTCCCAATGCACTGAAAATCTTATTCAAATGCCTTCTATGATTACTGGGATGGCATTATGAAAACTCTGCTTTAGAATGCAGAACACACTTTAAAGAAAGTTCTCCATGGTTTCTTTATTAATGGACAATTTCCTGAGTGAAACCCTAAGAGACTGGAAGAAAACTGGATTTGTTATCTGGGGACAGCTGCAGATATGCAAGTCTAATTTTTAAACAGCTAAAGCAGATAGAGCAAAAGCTCCCTTGGTTTTCAACCCACCCTTTTTATCGGAGCTGCCTGCTTCATGCTTTTTTCCTGTCTCTCTTTATTTTCAGCTTCCAAATGGATATAGATTTGAAGCCTTGTCGCTGTTTAATTCCCATTATTTCCACTTGCACTTGAATACCACTGAGAAAAGCTGACGAGCTGTATGTTCTGCAGTGTCAGTGGTGAGGAGTGTGCCAGAGGTCCCCTGTCACCATGTCCAGGGGAGTTTTGATGACAGCAGAGGGCAGGCAGAGCCTGCCACAGCTCAGGGACACGAGCAGACAGGGGCTGCTGCTGCCTGCTCCCCACTCAGCATTGCGAAGGCATGATATCATGGTCGTGTTGGGAGTTTATCTCACACACAAATTGCCACAGGAAGCATTTTGTCAAAATTTCAAAATCAAAGTAGTCACAGTCTCTATAGTGAGCAGCTTTATTTACTTAGGAGATAAAGGCAGCAGAGCAGAAAGTTAAATTAGGGTATGCAGTCTCCTGCTTCTGTATAAATGCTGAAAGGAAGTCAATGCCTCTCTCCAAGCCAACCACCAAAAGAAATGTATTTCCTAGAATAGCCATTTTTAGACATTGCCAGTAACTTAAAATATAGGAAATATAGATTCAGAGAAGTGTTGCTGACGCCAACTGTAGGCAACACTTAGGAGGAGCTTAAATTTCAAAAATGTTCTACTAACTTTTAAAAGGGTGGATTACCCTTCTTTGGCTTTGTTCTAAGCATTCCTGAACCACCTCACAGCTGGCAAAAAATGATGAAATTAATCTTTAAGGAAGAGCATTTCAGCATTCACTCTGCAGTGTTCTTCAAGGTTCATGCTGCTGCTTTTCCTTGCCTTTTAGCACGGCACTGCTTTTCCAGATCACACCCTAAATCTGTTCATATCCAAGTTTGGCATAGCCCAACACAAGACATGAACATGGCATGGATCTACTTATTTGGATACATTAAAAGCAGAGCCTGAAGTATTTTGCAGTCCAGCCCACTAAGAGAACAGATAAAAAGATAAGCAGCAATACATTTACGTAATCTATATAGAAGTATTATAGATACCTTTCTTCTGACAGCTTTCTTCAGTAAATCCACTTCCCTTCTCATTCCTTGATCAGACAAACTCCTACAGAAATCCACTCACTACAGAGGTTCAGAGGACTTTTAAGATACTATTTTTCACAGCTGTTATCAGGTGCTTAAAGGAAGCAGTTGGAGAGCTAAGGGTTGGCTTATGGAAAGCATTTGTTTATCCTTAAACTTTCCAACTTTTACAATACTTGCAACCATGGATATTCACATCAGTGATAGAGATCAGCACTGACATGCTTCAGCACGGCATGTTTCCTTCCTTGCGAATCCCAGCTTAGCCATGTGATGGCTAATACACTCAAAAATGCAATGAGCTTATGACCCGTCTATCTGTGCAGAGTGTTCATCCTTATGGGGGACTCTGACTTTTTCAAGAGAGTTACTTTAATCTCTTTAGATGCCATGGGACCAGCTATTGTTCTCGCTGGCACCATTTTTGTAGTTAAAATTAAATTCATCTGAACTTCTTAACCAGCCGGGGAGTTGCACACAATTTAAAAAAAAAAATACATTTAATCTTCTTTTAGGGGGCACTATGTATTTTTCATGACAGAGATTGCAATGCCTGAATTGTCGAAATAAGTTGCAATTTGCTCCATCAGGGCAGATCTTGGGCAGGCCAATTCAGTCCCTGAGCTGTCCTGGTCTTTAGAGACAGAGCTGCTCTGAGGTTTATCCTCAGCTGAGAGAAAAGAATCCACACCTGGGGCCTGACCTGCTGAGCCCTGGGACCAGGACATGCAACAAACATCAGATCATGCAGCTGAGTCCAGTGGAAGGATGAAGAAGAAAACGCAGAGACACAAGAAAATGATGAACTAAATGAACTAGTTAATGTGGCTTGAGGTAAAGGTTACACCAGTCTGAGGTCAGAGAAACAGAGCAGAAATGGCCAGATGGCTGCTAGGCCATGTCCAAAGTTGACAGCTCACTGCTGGCTGACTAGTATCTGTTGACTGAATACCTGACCAAGAGAATGTAAAGCTATTCCAGATAAAATTGTTGCTCTTTTGCATTCTACGCACAAAGAGCTGCTCCAAGTTGTGATGATTTTTAAAGTTGACGTATTTTTTGAAAATAATAGTTCTTCCTCACCTGTAATGTCAGTCTATGTTTTTCCAAACTTAATACTGTGACAGAAGTGGGAAAAGAAAACTTTAATGACTTCTTCAAAGTTTTCCTCCTCGTTTTGGCCAGTTACAACTGAAGTCTAAGAGATTGGGATTAAAGTATTTCCAGATACCGAATTTCTCTTCTCTTCCTGTTACTTATTTTTTATCACATAAAATCTCCAGCAATAACCTCTTTATTTTACTTCAAAACACAACACTTGCACAAATACACACAACAAAATCAATGACAGTATCTCAATGATTTTAACAGACGTGAAGATAACAGATATATAGTAAAATGCCTCACGATAACACTTCACAAATAAATGCCTTTGGCTTTTTTATGAAGTACTGATGTCTCAGAGGTGATCCAAATAGAGAGAAAATATAGCTGTACAGTAGGAGACCACAATATGAGAGACAATCAGGAAACAGTCTGGACACAATGTTATCTCAGAGACATGGAAAAATGTATATTTATATACCTACAGGGTAGGTAGAAGTCTGAGCTGTCAACAGAAGGGGAAGAGTTGAGAGGATAATTGGAAACATCCTGAGCGGAAAATATAAATTACCAGTCTGGGGAGGGGTGCGAAGCATGATTGTTTTTGAGTAAAAATAGAGGTCCGTAATTAAGGAGACACTTACGGTGCCAGGCCTGGGGTAGGGGATGCGCCCTTCGTACTGCACCCAGCGGTGATCTGCGCTCTCCTTGTGGGCGTAGGGGCCATTGAACACAGCCCTGATCTCGGCCATGCTGTACACACACACTGCAGAGCCCTTGAACACCGAGCTGCAACACAAGATGTGCTGATGATGCATTGTTTGCACATTGCAAACGCCCACTCGGTGCCTCCGCCAGGCAATTAACCAATTACAGATCAATCCTACACCTGGTGGTTGATAGAATGCTGCTAAACAATGATGTGTATAGATTTGATAACTACAGATATTTAGTGGCACTGCTGTTACAGTTTTAAGCTTTGGTCTGTTGAAAACTGGATTGGCCTTTGGGACCACTTGACAGAGTGTCATTTTTTGTAGTGGCTGATGGTTTCCAGCTATCCTTTACTAGCTCTTTAGATTAGAATTTTATCCAAATGAAGGACATTCATTTACATTGTGTTCATATCTGGAAGACAGGAACACATTTACATTGTGTTCATATCTTAGATTAGAATTTTATCCAAATGGACTTTCATTTATGTTGTGTTCACATCTGGAAGCCCATATATTAGTGATATAGGTGAGGTCCCTGAGAATTGCAAGTTGCATTGGAAAGACAAAATAATAATATTTAAAAATAAACAATTATTTAATTTTCTATGCATTTTTCCTTTTTTTTAATGTATTTTTCTAAAAAAATTCAAAACGTTTCAGTTTTCCAAAGAACACCATGCCAGGTTGCTGAGTGGCATGTACTTTAGTTACTTCACAAACCATTTCATTTATTGAGCAATATTTATTTCAATTTTAAATACTTTCTGTGGTTATATATTCTAGGGAACTACTGTGGTGACTGCTTCAGAATTAAGGAGTGTCTTGGCAATTCTTCATTGTACTCATACTGGTCAGCATTTGGTTAGTCATTATTTACACTTAATTCAAAGATTCTGGAGACAAAAGAAAGAATGATTCATTTCTTTCTGAAAATTCTATAGAGAGTACCTCACTATTGCTACTGAAAGGTCATTAATTAATTAGTGCATCCTCTTGAGATAAAGTTGTGTTATTCTTTCGTAAACTCTGGTCTATAAAATCACTGAACTATCAGTTTAGAGAGTAGTTTTGATACTGAGAAACAGCAGGTATCAAGTTATTGCTTACAGAAATGAGGCTTCACAACAGTAAGTTGCCTAAAATAGCAACTACTGATTGCTCAATAAATACAATAGAAATTTATAAATTCAGCTGGATGAGGCTGAAATAATCCAGTATGCTTTTGACTGTTACGTTTTCATTACTTTTTACAATCATGCTCAAAAGTTAGGCACACTAAGGTTTAGGGACATAATTTATTATTTCCAGTTCTGAAAAATATTGTCCTTAGTGACTATAGCCCTGACATTGGACGCCTTATTCCAGCAGTTCCTAACTGCTCTCAGGAATCAGGATTTAGTCTAGAAGAATATGAGCATATATGAAAGTATAAAAGTCCTGAGTAAGATCCTCAGCATTTGTTTCCAGAGACAAACTTGATCTTAACACATACCTTGTTGTAGTGAAGACTCCATATACAAGCGGGTTCCTCTCGTCTCTTGTAGAAAGTAAGAATATATCTTCTGCAGTGAGAAAAATATATTTGGGGTTTTTTTTAGTTGAACTTCCACTATTTCTGTATCTACCATTTGCAATTTGGAGATTTGTAAAAATATAACAAAGCTTTATTTTTGTTTCAATTTTAATTTTTGTTATGTGAATTTTTGATAATATTCTGAAATATGCTCATATACAGATAGTCTGAGTCTACATGGAATTAGTTTTTCACTTTCCAGCTTTTGGAGGGAAAGAGAAAAAACCCATAATTTTGATCAGATGGGTATTAGCTATAATCAGTGACTTCTGATCAAAGTCAGAAGCATTACTAATCCTGTTTGGAAGAGGAGCAGAATCAGAACAAGACACAGTGCATCTACAAACCAGAGGAGGGAAAAAAAAAACCAACCAAAGCAGGCATTACTAATGTTAAAACAGACCATTAAAAATAAATCAACTTACGCAGCTCATCGAAATGTGTGTCTGCCCCTTCAGGACCCGGTATGGAACACACAAGCCTGGCTTTCAGAAAAGTTGTCCACTTGTTTATTAGGCTTCTTTGGCCTCCCATATCATTCTAACAAAATTAAAATGAAAATAATTAAATATTAAATAAATAACATATAACATATGTTAACATATAACAGCACAGTATGGACTCTTCTGTCTGAGTCCACAATTTGTTCTTACCACAGCACCAAAATCTTTTTTTTGTTTTCTTTTCCTAAGAGAGTGTAGGACAGACATTTTCTAAGTACCTTCTGTAGTCACTTATCTGCTCACAGTGGCCAACTCAAATTTCCAAATTATACCCTAATATATAAAAGCAATTTGATTGCAAAATAATTATTCCTAATATATAAAAGTAATTTGATTGCAAAATTCCTTCACCAGCTTTTAACTGGAATGCTGTGTGAAAACATGTCTATATCACATGATTTCTTGCTCCCTGTGAGGCTAATTTTTATAATCAGTTGTTCTTCAAAATTCTTTACTAATCAAATAATAGAACAGAACATTTTGGATAGACTTCTCAGAAAAGAAAAACTATATTCATCAGCAGCTTACAATGTAAATATTGCACTGTTTTCTTTGTGTACATAGTACAGAGAGAAATGCATTCCATGGAAAACCAGTCATATTATTTTAATAATCATTGTTATGGAAATATCAGTCTATCCTCCAAAAACAGGGACTTTTTTTTCATTTATTTTTCTCTGGGTTTCCAAAACATAAGCATGCTTGCCCAGATTTCCTTTAGTCACTGGAGAAAGACAAAAAATCTATAAACGTTCACTTGAAATTTGAATTACCCTTCTGAAGGGTAAGTGTCCTGAAGGGTAAGTGACTTGGATCAGTTGAGGGGTATGGATAGTGGATTGTAGAAGATTTAAATTTTAACAAGCCAGACTAGGAGTTTGCTTATCTGCTTCTTCCACTGACCACATGAAGGACCCTGCTGGTTCCAAACAGCAGAACTATTTAGGTTCTGCAAATCTGTTTAGGCCCCAAAACTCTTCATCCTGAAAATGGTAAGGGCATTGATATACCAACAGAACCAAGAATTCAAACACTTCAGAGAAATATTATGCCCAGCAGTAGTCTCCCAGTTGAAGGTTCTGAATTAGCCCAGGAAGGTGCCTACTCTTTCCATTTTGAATTCTGAGCCTTAAGGGATCACTGCTGTAAGTTTAAGCACCACAAATTTGGCTGTAAATATTCAGCCCCTTCAGATTCATTAGGATAAATCACTTTTTTGTTAATTCACTTTTCAACTCCGAAGGTGTAGAACCAGCCAGCAGGAAACTCCAGGTGGTGGAAATTACATGTCATCACCACAGATTATATTTGGCCCCTCAGGGCTGTATCATGCATAGTACAGGCATTCAGAAAAATAGCTTTAAGTGCTGAAATCACTTCACAGGGAGCGACAATTCTCTGGTAATGCACTCTAACTGCTTTCCCTTTTCATGTACCTACTACTTTTAAATAGATTAGCTCAGTCGGAAACGATTCCTGTTAATATTTTGGAACTCCTGATCTTACAAGAATTGATGCCTCCTCTTTTGATTTCCTGAGGTCCTGCCATGCCCGAAGCTTTACATCTATGCAACAGATTTATTACAAAGGTGTCAAAATTAGCAGCCTGAAGCCAATAGCAAGAAGAAGCTCTGCATGTGTGTGTTCTGTGGAAATGCACAGCAAACAAACTTTGTGATGCAGTTAAAACCAAACAATTACAAAGATGCAGCAAAGAATCTTAAAAAACCAAGGAGTGTTAAGCTTTTCCTTCCTCTGGCAATTTGGATTAGCTAAGCAAATCTCACACTGCAGGGTTTCCACTTTGATTTCTGGTGGATGCAGCACAGTGTCACAGGAGATGAGATGTCCCTAACTACCTGACTAGGATCAGAAAGCACGGAGCAAGTGATGGAGTTGGAATGGAAAAAGGGCCCTTGCCTAGCTCCTACTCCTGTCACCACAGGTGTTCAGCTTCTGCAAGAGATGGGAAGACATGTACTTGTGTTTTACCAACCTTATGTTGTGATCCACCACAGCATTTTCACAAATGTTTATTTTGAATGTATCAGCAATTCTACGGAGCTCCTAGAGAGCAGCGTGAACCAACTACTGTGCTCGAAGGAAGCAATTTTAGCAAGTGCTGTGTGCTTAAAGTATAGAATTCCACTAGATTTAAGATATATCCATATTTGCTTGCTCTCAAGCCGGGACATGATGTTAACCGTGTTCTTTGAATTTAAGAGACATTAGAAAAGACATTCACTAGGTGTGTTTTACATATCCAGATGCTGCCAAAGTAACACTGTACAGTTTATAATGGAGCAAGGGGGATTCAATGACCAGTCAGCATTCCAAGAGCAACCAAGTCCTTCTGAAGCCAGAGAGTGACAAATTTATGGTGCAAAAATTGAGAGACTGAAAAGACCTTTCACTGATTTAGACAGTTGCATATATAATATGCTGACATATCTTTCAACATACTTCTTCCTACTGCCATGGCTGAATGAAATAAAAAGCACATTTTACTAAGGAGGATGTTTTTGTTTGTGGTTGGGGCGCTCTGGGGGGATTTTTTTGATTAGTAGCCATATAGCACTCTTCAATTCTATACATCATCTCTGATTGATACAGTGCCTTTCCTTTCCTACAATGTGCCCAGGATTCACTGGGAGTGACTG
Organism: Acanthiza pusilla; assembly: GCA_036630365.1. NCBI lineage: Eukaryota > Metazoa > Chordata > Aves > Passeriformes > Acanthizidae > Acanthiza > Acanthiza pusilla. Next base: position 45,110,819 of record JAXCHO010000079.1, read on the forward strand.
AGATAGTGCAGAAACTGACAAAGGCCATGATGATTTTATCTACATATAGAATTCGTTTAGCTCAGACCAAGGAGGTTCAGAAACTATAAATATTATACACATATTTTTGCTCCTGAAGTCTCAAGTAGTATTTATCATACCAAAGTCTGTAGATGTCTATTTTTTTAAGAAAGGGCACCCCTTCCTTCCTCATACTATTATTTTGGTGCATATTAGATCAGTCTTTGACCCATCTTGAGGTCTCAGGTGCTGGAGAACACACAGTTGTTCTCCTTTCCTTCAGACCACATTGACATGAACTCATTGACTTTGCATTGTATCTGCCCACTCTGGTGTAGATTCCCTGGACCCTCATCATTCCTGATCATTGGCCTCTAAGAGGCTGCACAAAGGACATACTGCCCCAAATTATTTTTGGGACTGGGCTGCTACAGAAAGAAGACAGTCTCCTTTGCCAGTTAGATTATTTAATAGTAACAGCCTGGAATGAGTCACTGATGTGTACAAATGCTGTGAGCTCATAGAGCAGGACAAAAATACAATAGGATGTACAGGCTGGGTAGTCAGTGGATTAGAAGAAATGCAAGGAAGAGTGAAAAATCACTAAAGCAAAGTCCAGTTAGTGTACAGGTGAACAGAAATAAGAATTAAACACAAAGCCATAGACTTCTAAGAAGACCACTTCACTTAACTGATTTATACCAAGCAAAGGTTTGCCTCAAGCCTGTTTAAGTAATAAACTGGATGAACTGAAATGATTTTTGACAAGAGATATGGTCTGAGGACAAAGAACTCTAAATATTTCAGGGAGATTGGACAAGGAGACAAGACAAATTTAAGTGCTGAGAGAAGGGGAAGGCAGTGTGAGCAAGCCTTTCATTCCAAAAATATGGCTAATCTTGTAACAGCCAACCAGCCTTGAGTATCTGAAATCTTATCTCCCAAAATATCACTTCTAAACACACTGGATTAGCAGTGTTTACTATAAACTTTGTTACCGGACAGATGAAGGCACTTAGGACTGCATATTTCATTTCGAATATAAATAAAGCTTTAATTAGCACTTACTACTTTGTAATCTCACAAGCTGTAACAAATACCAACACTTCTGCCTGAAATACCTTCTTTTTAACGGAAAGAAGTGTCTGTAAAATCTTGGTTACTTGTGTTTGCCTGAGTTAGAAATGTAGATAATTGCCAACTAGAAGGAGGGCTGTTCAATCTGTCACTTGTTGAGGAAATATTACCCCAAAATATCACAAAGATTTAAAACCAGAAATTACGCAGATAAATGGGGAAGTAACCCTATATTACTTGAATAAATCAGGCAGACTCTTACTTACAGAAATCCTAAAACTTCATCCCTTTTCAATGAACTGGTTGCAAAAAACAATTTGTTGGAGAAATCAGGTTTTGACCAAATTACATTAAGAACTCAAATAGCTGATGTCCCACTTCAATGAGCACAGGTAATTGTAGGCCTTCTGACATTCAGGAAGAATGCTGTTTAAATGGCACAGTGTAAATTTTGTGAAGTAATTTATCATACACTTCTCTTGGGAGACTTCCATGGAAATTTCAGTTTTCTGATCTGCAGTTTATGTGTAATTGAACAAAACAACAGGTTTTCCAAGCCCTTTACCTAAAGGTATGTTTATCATGAAAATAAAAGCCAGCAGAAAAAATACTGCTCTATGATCAAGTGATTTAAAAACCAACTCACATTAAAAATTTTATGTCATACCTATTTTCTATTCTATTGTATCTTATATGCTATATAAATGTAGCTTCATTAAAACAAACGTTAGTCTTGGAACCCAGTAAGCAGGAAAACAGATGGAAACAAAGCTAAAGAACATCTGCATCTTTGGGGTTTTAAATCTCTTATTTGCTTGTAAGTAACAGTGACAAATTGAGCATTAGAACAAAAAGTGCAGTTATCTGAAAAATCAGTCTACATCAAAGATGTCAAACACTGTGATTCATAAAACTTTAAAGACAGTAATTATCCTGAACAGCCTCTAAAAGTGAAAAAAAAAAGAGAAGGAAGAAAAAAAAACAATGAGTGGAATTTCTAGAAGCAGGTTATTAATTACAGCCAGTGGCAAGATGTGCAAAAGGACTATCCAAAGAGAATTCCTGGCCTGAATAAAAGGAAATGTTGGAGAACAGAGGGGAAAAGTGCTGAAATTGCAAAAGGCCCTGGAGCCTTTCTTTTATTGAAGTCTAGCTCTGTGACAAAGCTACCAGAAACAAATGGCATCCCCTGCAGCACAGCCTAATATTAGGGAGAAGAAAACCCTCAGCCTTGTGGCTGACTTTATAAATGGAGAACCATTCAACAGTCTTCTTTCAGCTTCTGTCTTCAGGTTCACAGTTCTTTTATTACTATTTCATTTTACTTTACATATTCTTGCCCCCACTCAATTCTGTTAGGTGCCAACCTAACACAGGAAAGTTAAATTTTCTCCTTCAGGAATTCAGGTTCAAAAGTTCTTGCCAAACCGAAGAGATGTCAGATGAAAGATTCTTCCTGATTTCATCAGGCTACAGGTTACATCCAAAAACATCGAGCAACACATGAAGTGTGACTTTAGAGAGAATAAAAGCACACTTGTAAATATAAGCAAGAGAAAGAAGGCACATGAGACTTTAGAATTTCGACTGCTCTCCTGTGGAAACATTGAGTAAACTTGGGGAATTGACTTTTCCTCTGTCTGCAGTTCCCATCTGAGGTGATGGGACGAGGTGATGACCCTGTTTAGCTCCTGCTCCTCAACCAGGCTTGCTTTTAATTCATTCAGAAACACAATGTACTTACACTGTTTGGTTCACTATGGAAAATGCTGATTTTTATTTTGAAAAGTATTTAAACATCACACCCAGAAAGTTTCTACCAAATTATCTTTGGATAGGATCCAGACTGGAAAATCTAACTACACAGCAAAGAAAAATTCTGGACTGTTACTAAACACACCATGAAAAAACCCTCAAAATCCGGAAACTAACAGGCTCAGGTAAAGACAAGGACATGTGGTTTGGTACAAATAAAAGAATAAAATTAAGCACCATTTTACCTTAAGGCCACTCAGCAATCCTGCTAAGATTATCTCCAGCACGTGTGCTATTATGAAGAATGTTCCCCTAAACTGTTCAAAGGCTGCCACAAATTAGATGTATTGCATTTACAACAAAGTACGCAATCAACAACAGCAAAACTGCAAACCATGGTACATTTTTATAGTAAATGTACCGTCAGGAAAAAAAAAAAGGAAGATAATTTAATCATATGAGGAAACTTCAAAATCAGAAAGTCATTACTCTCTACTCTTACAGATATTTGAACATGTGAGTCAAAGCACTCACAAGTCAGGGACTTTGGATAAGCCATAGAAACTTCACTCAAATTAACTCTGCAGGTTTCCGTTTCTGAGCCAGGGGTTACTGACAGTGTCTTATGCAATGAGTCTCTCTGGCAGCTAGGACGGCTTCCAGAGTTTGCTTCGGAGGTTGTGCAGCTGCATTTCCAGAGTCCAGTTTTTAAAGATCTATCTTGACACTGCAACTTCTTTTTCACTTTCCCTGAGGCTCAGTAAAATTCAGTCACACCTCTTCACATATAAGCGTATCTTACATATTTTTGCCTTGTCTGTAAATCATGATTTCCCCCCTCAAAACCCCAATTATTGAAACACACCCATGAGGGACAGAAATTTACAAAACTTCCTATACTTATATAACCCTTGCCAATAATGAAAGTTGGACCTAAAGACTTGACAAAGCCTGATGTAATATCTCTTAATCCATCACAGTGGGAAGATATTCTATGGAACTGGCCTGTCTCCAACACATCAGCCTTTAAAAATGAAATCATCATGATGAGCAGCTGCTTTTCTACATAATTTGAAAACTTTCAAATGGCATATAATATGCAAATACCAAATTTGGAAGTCCAAGAAGAGTCGGCTGCCAAAGACACGGCTGCAAAGACACTCAATGGGCAAATGAGGGCCAAGGTTGTACTAGGGGTGACTTTTTCAGAGGGTTCTTACTCATTATCATTGAGAAATCAAGGAAAAAAAAAGCATTTCCCATGGCTGGAGCTGTGGCTAGCCACTATTACGGTGACAAAGGAGGGTAACACACAGTAAGTCAAATCTCGTCTGGAATGAGTTGCCTGCAGAACTGGAAGCAGGATAGCTGCACGAGCATGGCTCTGAGCCCAGACTAATTAGCCCTGCTGAGAACATGTTAACATGGCTATTTGGCTTCCGGGACCCGGCTAGTGCGGCTGAACGGCAAAGCAGGACACTGCCAGGACTACTCCGAGGGCTTTGGAGAGAGATCAATTATCCACACAATATAGAAACACAGATTATGATAATGGGCCAGTTATCCCTCGTCACAGTAAAGGCATGGCTAGACTGTTTCCAGGGCAAGAAAAACACCTCTTAACTTTTACGTACAAGCAGCCCTGTGGCAAAGCCCACCAGACTTGGAGTCGCAGAGGAATAGCTCCCTCCTGCCATTCTGGGAATACAAATTGCTTAAAGCACCAGACGGGAGGCAAGGTCATAGCCTTGAACTCTGCTCATGTTCATGGCTTTGGAAATAAATTACATTACCCAAAGGTGGAATGCAGGGTGTGTCCAAAGCTCTCAACTCAAGAGCTCTTAAAATGATTACATTCCAGTGTGCTTAGAAAGTACAGTTTAACCAAGAGGGCTGTGCCTAATTGCTGTATTCTTTTCCCCAGGTACAGCTTGGTATATATAGGGGTGGAACGGTATTCAAAAAAAAAAAAAAAAAAAAAAAGACAAAGAGCACACTTGTTACCACTAGAACAAAGGCTGCTTCTGGATACCAAACACTTTGGGAAATATGGGAAAACATCAGGGGATAAAGTCTTATTTCTTGGCAGCTGAGGTCTCGGAAACCAGCCTCTAAGGCTGCATGCCGTAACTTTTGCAATACATCACCAAAACCATTAAAGAGAAGCTTGTAACACAGCAAATGCAAACCGCTGTAATAATAAACAGGATTTTCATACTGCAGCAGAGAGACTACTGCTTTTGGCTAATTTCCACTCCATTCCAAGAGGATGAGGTTGTAACTATGAAAAGATGTGTTTCTATATAGATAACAAACAAACAAAAGCTCCAACAACTTTCCTCACTCTTCAAAACCTTTTCTGTGACTCCTCTATGTCAGATTTTTATTTCTCACTTTATTTGAGTGGGGAAAACAGGAGGGAAAACTGGGTCTTTTCTAGGGCTGTACTTGTACCTATATGAGATTGTCAATGAACAGAATTACAATTCTGCCATCATTTAGTGGTGGATATGTATAAAAATGTAGCTGGCTTGTTACTGGACTGCACAGGGCACAGTGCATGGATGCTGCAATTGGTTTTTGTTTTTTTTTTCCAAAATCTTGCTCAATGTGTAATGACTGTATCCTCTCTATACCTGATGCAAAGCAGTTCAGCATTGTGGGCTTGAAGACAATGTAGGTGTAAAAGTTTATGCCTGCGATTATAGAAACAGAAATAACTAGATCCATGTTCTTAAGAAGTTAAGGTTTGTATGATCATTTAATATACATATGTGTAACTGCATGCATTTCAAGAAATACCCAAAAACTTTGCTGGCTAATCTTCCATAGTCATTTTTCTTTTTGGTTATGGCCTTACATGAAAAAGAAGCAAATAACCCCAAATATTGCAATTTATGTAAGTATGAGCATACCATAAGTAGCATCAGGTATTGCAGATAGGGCAATGACACTTTTTCTGCTTCGCTCAAAAGAAAAACAGGAAATGCCATTTGCCATGATAAATGACACAACTGGCTCTGAAAGTGGCTGTTGAAAGCACTTCCTCCCGGTCCCAGTGATATCCCCCAGTGATAGGGAATGGATGATGTAACCCTGAGCGAGGGCTGTGCAGAGCTGCAGAACAGGCTGCAGGACACTGGGTAAGGTCCCTCTGCTGAACAGGACAAGTGACAGCTGTTTCACTCCGGGCAAAGAGCTGCCAGCTACAGCCCTGTAGTCTTCTGGGGCTGAAAGTAGCTGGGAAAGGGGAAGGCTTTCCAGAGATTTTCCCTAAGGGAGAGGATCACTGAGAGACCATATTGTTGAGCCCTTGAAAATTAGCCAAAGAATAGGCTGCATTGACTGAGCTTCTTATTCAAAACAAATCCTACTCTAATTTCAGCATGTGTTTCTGGCATTAATGTACAGGAGCTCTATGGCACAATGAGGTAGAAAGCAACTGACTTCTAGTAGGAAAAAAACTATGTTTACACCAAGCAAATTATTTCAGAAGTTGCTGAGCTACTCCCATTCACTGCTATTCCCTGCTTAATAGGGAAAGAAGGCAAAATACTGCTTAACTTTGGCAAGTACAGGTCACATTAATGAGACAGTGCAAGTAGAAATTCTTATGTTATCAACTGTTGCAATCAAAGGCATTGCTCCCATGTCAGAGACAATTAAGCACAGCAGATGTTTCATACCACAGCACAGACCCAAAATATCTCAGTCCATAAACAGACAAGGCTATTTGCATATTACAATTTCTATTGAATACCCACTATAATTCTATTTTTATTATAATAATTAGAAATATGGGGGGTTTTATTTGCTGACAATTAAATATTAAAAAAAATAGGAGTCTAGATTATCAAAAGAATTCTGCAACCAGTGGGAAATGCTCAGTAAATAAAGAAGACAGTGCAGAACTATTAATAATAACCACCTTGCTTATCACTTTTCATTGTTTTGCTTTGACTACTAAAAATAAAATTCATGACATTTTTCCCGTTAACATGATTACTCTACAAATTCATTCTCAATTGAGGTATGATTATACACAGTCATTAGGATTTCCTTACATTACATTTGCTTTTATTATGATAGCTTATCTCCTCTCTAGGTAAAGGATGCTGGGGATCTCTAGCCAATATATCTTAGTTTACTACACTCTCTCATGAGCCTTGGCTTGAAAATGTTGTCTATCAATTTCTCCTAATGCATTAAATGCTTTCTCATAATCAGCAAATGCCATGTCTAGCAGCAAATCATATATGTTTGCATTTCCATTCTGCCATTAATCACAGCGCTGTGAAATACCCAGCTAAAGATTATCCATTCCTTCGTCTGGCTAAAAACCTACTAGAGAACTGATTTATGAATGAATGTTTTGTTTTCTTAACACTTTAGGTCAAGGACAGAAGTGTGAAATGGCTGTGGCCACTGAAATCTCGGAGTTTGGAGTTTGCCGGCCTGCAGAGCAGTTGTAGATTTACATATCCGTACACTTGTCCACTCTTTGTTTTTCAACGTGTGTCCACAGCTGAATGGGTGCTCTTCTCCCACACACATCTTATTGCAGATCACAAATGCTTTTGTTAATTTACTAATTTTCAAGTTTCTCAAAGAGATAATTTTCACTGCCATCAGAGGCACATTGCTCAGAAAATGCAAGTCTGTGAGAGCTTCTGAACAAAGTACCATAGAAATGTACCTACTCGTGTGACTGTTGTGGTGCTGCTGCTATCTAATTTATCACATGGGATAAACGTTTGCTCAAAGCTTATATTTACTAATATGAAGACAGGTTAAAAGTCACATCTTCCTGAGTTTTACCAGTGACTCCTGGGTACTTGGATTCACTGAGGACGTAAAGACAGGATGGGAGTACTTATACTGACTACATCTCTTACTACAGAATATGGGAACAGAATGTCCCAGGGGATGGGGGAGTGGATAGAGGCTGCGCTTGACACAGAAGTCTACAGACCCTTCTGCACTGTGGGTAGAGACCTCAGTAAAACCATCAGGCTGTTAAACAGCAAACCACACTGACTGCTGTCTTCATATGCAGGAACTGTTTTTTCTTCTTATTACCTTTTTAGGAGGCTTCTGCCCCTGCAACAGATGCTTCTCTGAGAAGAGTGCAGCTCATGAAAGCCTGAGTCTGTATAAACCATCGGGGCACGAACCTCTCATAAGGGGCAAACCCAATCATAATGAGGGAGAAAGTGAAGGAGCAATCATTTAAAGGAGGTCAGGCACCAGCCAAGTGAACTTTTCACACTGCAGCAGACCCAGGGTCTGGCTCCTCCTGGTCAATGGGTCAAGGACTGCTCTTCTTCCCGAGGGAGGAAACCTCCAGGCAGATGTGGGTGTAGCTCAGAAATGCTACACTTTTTTAGTTTCCCTTCACCCCAGCTGCTTATCAGGAATATGCAGAAACAAATGACTGACCCCAGCTCTCAGTAATGCACCCAGGAATGAGGTACAGAGCCAGGCTGAAGGGATGGGTTTGTATATCCATGCATCCAGTGGGCACTTTCCACAAAACCCCAAATTCCTTGCCACTGTGTATACTTTGATACATCAATCCTCACTGAAAGCTCATGAAACAAAGCAGGACACTGTTCATTTTTGAAGGCCAATACTTTATCATTTGGACACAGGATAATAATTTATAAACATACTAGCTTTTTCAGAAAGAGGTACACAGTATCAAGTCTATTTTTTGACAATTTCAGATGGCAGTAATAATCAATGTTCAGAAAAATGGCAACAGCTCATTGGGTAACAAAGGGGAAAACAGATTTCTCATAGAAACAGATCAAACTTGTTTAGTTTTTTTCTTTAAATAAAAAGGTAGAGTCCTCACCTTACAAACTCTCCCAACTCTGGAAAGGATTGTCTTGTCAGATGTGCCACTATCTTGTGATATTTCTCGAAAAAAGAAGTAGATTTTATCATCATCTGGGTTATATGTATCTGGGATGGGGAAAGTTCCAACGAATTTTGCTCCTAGAAATTATAAAAAAAAAGGGAGTTAAAAAAAGGGAGTTAAAAATCTGAAGAAAGGCCTTAGTGCTTGCTGTTAAATCTCTGCATTTATGTTACATCTTCCAGTGAAATAAAAACATCATTATATATATATTTATGTAGTAGCAAGTTTCCTACTAATTCCAAGTGAAAACCACCATGGAATCTGAAGTATTTACTCCTAAGCTGATGGTTTCATGTATATACCTTACTACCACTTGCAAAAGTATGCAGCACTGATTATCATTCTCTGAAAACAGAGCAACTCTCAGTACAAAGTACTACCTATAAAAATCTTCCTTACTGTTCTTGCCACTGAAAGGAAGCTAAATAGATTTTCTGAAATCACCTGGTTGAATTTCAATTAATATAATTATTCCTTGTAGCAGTTATAAATACAGAAATACACTACTGTTTACTAGAGGTAGCTTACAGAAAATGAAAGAACATTTTTTGATCTATGGGATTAAAAAATCAATACAAATGAAGACTTTCATACACTGAAAGTCTCCTACATATCTGTGATATAGCAGTTTTACTGACTATATCTATCAAATCCAACAGTGCCATGCTGGGCGAGCAAAAAACTGGCTGGGTAAGGACACAGTTCCTCGTGCTTGAAAACAATCAGCTATATCAATGTAATGGGGTTTTTTTAGTTATTTAAATCTGCTTTTTGCAAGAAATACCTTGTCTTGGCATGCTGAGCCATTATATTATTTCTGCTCTCTGCCAAGGCAAGCTCGAGTGGCTGCCTGCATCTTCCAGGTGTGCTTAATGCACCAAGGTGTTCTTCACTGTCTACCCCAGCTCCCTCATCCATTGCCTCCAATCCTGCTCTACCTGTGCACTAATTAAGGGGTTTTGGTGTTGTTTTGGGGTTTTCTTTCCTTTAAATATTGCTCTAAAATCAGAAATTAAGGTAATTCAGGGGTGCCTGACTGCAGCAGAGCAGGCAACAACACTGCCTTGCACAAGTGAACCAGCTACTTGCAGCAGTGATTTTTAAGACATTCCCCAGCGTGCTACAATAGACGAGCTCTTCTGAGGGCACTTGGATCAATGATGTTTTTCTTTAAACAGAAGTGGCTATACAAATACAGTGCAAAGAGACCCTTGACTCTAAAATACATTCTTTCAGCAATAAAATACACAGTCTTTGTCCCCCATTATCAGGTAGGCTGTGGTAGAAAGCAATAAGGAGGGTGGTGTAAGAATGCAGAGCAAACAGAGCACACTGTTTATATGGGGGCACACTATTATCAGCTTTCAATATATCTTCATGCCTTTGTCCTTTTCATAATGATTGTTACTTTATATTAGCCTTCAGAAATTTTCACCATGAACTCTGTAGTATGCACAGAAGAAAAAGAGAGTCCTTGATTCAAAAGTCTGCAGTCTGGGACAAAAGCCCTGAGACAAAACGGGATGTGTTTAAGGGCTCAGTGTGCACCTCCGTGACAGAAGAGTAAATTTATGGGTGAAAATGGACACAGTGCTGCTTCCATTTTAAACCTTTCTGACACTAGAGAATGGTGTCAGCAGAAAAAATGAAATGATGCAGACATCAAGATCTATAAATTTAAGTTAGGATTTCAAAATGAGCTGGAGGAAAAAATTCAATTACCCTTCAGGGCCTGTAAGGCTACTTTGAAGATTAGATCTCTAAGCATGAATAAATACATAAATATGCTTCCAGTACGGTTTCTTAAATATGTGGTTAGCTAAATAGCCATTTAAGAGGAAACCTGTGAAATACTTCTATACCACATCTTTGAAATTCACATCCTTTTTTTTTAAATCCACATTCACAGAACAAGACACTGAATATATGGGGGGTTTAAGATTAAACTTCATTGCTTTCCTTGGCAAGCCAAATGCAAAAACAAATGTCTCAATACCAATTCCTGGAACAGATGTAGAAGAATCTCTAACAAATTAAAGGAACACAAATATTTAACAATTTTAAATCACAATTTAAAACACTGAAGTTGAAAGTTAAATCCAAACAAAAATACATTGTAAAAGATACAAAGTGAAAACAATTAAATGGAAGAGATTATCATCTGAAAAGCACATTATGTTCTCCAAGTGAGATCTTCGTCTCATCTTTTCTAACCCATCTATCCAACATATAAAAGTGCACTTAAACTAAATGTGAATTAGGCTTTTGCATTCTTTGCATGGGAGAAAAAACTAATGACGATGATTTTAAACCACTGTTTGTTTTCCCATAGACAGCTATTACCCCCAACTATTTGCTTCAAGAGAAGATTTTCCCACATATTAAAGTTCATGGCTCAATTGTACGTAACCAAATTGGGAATTAAAGGCATCATGAACTCTGGCAATAGATGGTAGAGGTGTTGCTTGTGCTTTTTAACACACATCCGTGTGGCCTGGTGGGAAAAGCTGATACAGCTGGTCCATCACTGCTGGGTTGGCTGTCGTTACCTGCTGGCCATCACACCTTTCTGAAACCAGCAGCGATTTTAAGCAGTGCAACCTACGGAGAAGTCAGGCTCAGAAAAAGAGGACAACAAAAGAGTGGCTGTCCCAGAACATAAAGAAATGAAAAAGCAACCCAAAACAGTGGGAAGCAGCACCTCTGTGTAGTTGGGCTGCCAGAAATACATGCCCTGACAGAACGCAAAGGACAGTGCTTACCTCATTTACCATAAGCACCTAGAAGCCAAGCTCCTAACCCACACCCAGCCAGGTCCTCTCTCAGGGAGGGACAAAGTGACAATGAACAATCCTATTTTAAGACAGATTCCTACAATAGGTGGGGTGAGTCACCCTCTGGAAGTGTCACCCCTCAGTATATTACAGAGACAAGAAAAAGGGCTGAGCTCAGACAGGATGCTAGCCTAGCTTTTGCCTTTTAGAGCTAAGGGAGCTGAATCCCATCCAAAGTTCGCAGGACATAAAGAACTCATTGCCTGCAAGACTTTGCCCTGGAAAAGACGACTAAATTGCTATGAAAAAAGAGAAAAGGAAAAAAAAGAAGAGATGAATGCAACTCAAGGCAGACCTGGTTCTCCTGCTAAGAAGGAGGGAGGAATGTGCAGCTGTTTAGTGTGCAGGGCTGGCGGGATGCTCTCCCCTGCCCACGGGGCTGGCACGGGGCAGACTCAGCTCCAGTGGGTGGCTTTGCCATCCGGAGAGGGGCCACAGCCCCTCGTGCCTCGTCCCCAGGCAAGGGAGCTCCGGGAGCAGCTGTGGGAACTCCTGATTCCTCAGCTCCGCTCCCCTCTGCTCCAGTGCCACCCTTGCAGGAGTGGGAGCACGTGTGAGCCTGAGTCATGGGAAAGATTAGCTGCCTTCCTCCTTTCCTCCTTTGTGGAGCTGCTATTCAGTCACTGAGATTAAGACATGTCTTAATTAGTCAAGATAGAGATGTCCTGCAAGGAACTGGAAGGTATCCCACGCATTTTTCCCTCATGCTTTGTCTTTACCTCCCTTCCCTCAGGAAAGGATAATTTGGTTTCCAGAAACAGAATAAGACGAAACTTTAAAAATATTAAGGTGCATTATAGCAAAACTTCCTTGGCCCTCTGGAAGAAAATAAGCTGTACATTTTATGCTTATCCTAAGTAAAACATAAGTCATGCATGGAAATAATTTCTTTCCAACTGTACAATTATTCAAGCATGTACAACTTTTCCTTGAAGTCTAACACATGCTTGGTAAATGGGTGGTAGATTTAGGGAAGAGGGGTTTTAGATGAGATGGGAGTTTTAAACCTGAAATCAAGTAAATATTTTCTTTATACCAAAATCGGCTGAACGCAGAAAAGTATGTAATTGGTAACATTACACAATAAACTAGAAATATATTGGCCACCCTACGGCTTACTGCAGAAGTGATTCCGTCATTTCAAGCTACACTCAAAATTTTCTCCAACCTTAAAAGGACTGCTTCAAAATATTAAAAGCACCTAGTTTATATCTACGCCTCTTAGTATAACACTGAACGGATTGTGTTTGTGAAGTCTTAGACAGAATTGTGGAGGTAGGGTTTTATATGGCTGGAAACAAGGTAAACCTGAAGAATATATGGGGTCTTCAGTGTTTATATAGTGTGGGGCAATTTTCACCTCACAGTCTAGCACACTAAAGCTGTTTTTCAGACCCAGACATATTAATATACTGTTCTCCTTAGAAAACTTTCACAAATACAGACTCTTTAAGTGAAAACAGAATAAATCATGAATCAATCTAAAAGAAAGTGGAAAGGCAGGCACCCCCCACCCAGTCTCCAAACTAAAACATCTAAACATTTCTCAAGCCTACAGTTTATTCTGTTTTCTTGTACTATTCCCTTGCCTTAAACTGCTTATGAAGAAACAATAATAACAGAAAGAAATCTTTGGAACTGGATTTTTAAGCAACAAGTTCTTTTGGGCTGGGAACTCAACCCTGTAATGCTCATCAAGGTGGATCTATACTAATGATAGCACCAGATGCTCCTCTGGGCCAAACCACAGTAAATCTTTCTTTTTACCTTATTATTGCATCCCTCAGGAAAGCAGCTACCCAGCCACCTTTCCATGCTGAGCATCTGCAGGCCATCAGTGATAAAACTGGATATGCAGTTGCACGGCTAATTAGAATTAAAGAACTGACTGCTGGAAGGACTCATCCTGGTCCATATCACCTACAGCCCATTTCTGGTCTGCACTGCACAAGGGGTGTGTGCAAATGAGAGAGAGGAGATAGAAGAGGTGGGACAAGAAAGATTTTGAGCATAAGAAATGAAAGTGGGATAGGTCAGCAGAGTCAGGTGTGAGATTCTACTACCTGTCCAAAAGGCTACTCCTCTTTGGAAAGGTAAAAATGACTTTTAAGTGGTTTTTCTTTTTTTTTCCTCATCTCAGAGCAGAAATCCTGGGGTTATGGAGTTACATCTAGACAGAAATTCAGGGCAACAATACAGAAGAACAAAGAGAAATGATAGGGAAAAATTATTAAGAAAAAGAAAGAACATTTCCTTTTGTTGAGGTCTCAAAGAGTTAAGAGGCAAAATTATCCTTTTTAGAAGTTGTCTGCTGGGAAGACAACTTAACCCTGTGGTCAGCAGGCGCTGGCTTTACACTGCACCCATAATAATTACGCAGGCATCCTGAGCCAGGGCCAGTGTTGCCACATCTTTAGAGACAGCTGACAGCTAAAAGGGGGACGCTTTAATTGAGAAGGGTTAGCTTGTGAGTGAAGTTTTCCACGTTACTCTGTGTGTGGTTTGTGACTGGCTGGGTGCAAATACAGCCAGTTTTTCAGAGGGTTTACTAGCTTGCAGCGTTTTTTAACGGGCAAGAAAAAGCAGTGTTTTGCTTGGGAAGCTATTTTAGTGTGCCCTTAGTGGTTTTAAAATGATCCTCACAGCAACAAAGGGTATTTTTCCCCCTAAAAAAAAGGAAAAGGGAAAAGAAAAAGATCTAGCAAAACCCATGGAATTTCTAGTCTATCGTTTCAACATGCTGCATGGAACAGCTTTGAACAAATGGTTGGAAAAAACAGTTTTTAAATAAAATTATTCCAACAAGACTGGATATAGACGCATTTAAGTCATTATATTATTCCAGTTACAGGATTATACACAGATATATAGATCAAAGACAGAAACTATGATTAGGTCTTCTGCTCCTACTCTTCCCTTAATTAGCATTTTCACCTCTGTGACTTTTCTCAAGTGCATTTCTGTTCCACTGAGCTTTTTAAAAAAAGCCTACGTAATCCAAAGACACCATGATACAATATCTATATTTATAGTTACCGGACATATATTTATATAAGGAAGGAGCTATTAACTTCAGAGAGGCAGGGACAATGCAAATGACAACAGCATATGTTTGGGATCTTACCAGTAAGCCAGTAATGCTCAGAAATATCAGTTCTGATGTAATGGTGGTCGTGAGAAGGGCCCAGAGAACGTGTCAGAGCAGTGTCTTTGCCAAGGAAATCAGAAGCTGTTCCAGCATAAAGATACTCATCTGCAAATGAAAAAGAAATAGGGTTTCTACAACTGTGGGACAAAAAAAAATTAGAACTATTTACATTTTGTTGGGTGAAAACCACCTGTGTTTAATTGGTCTGTGGATTCATTTTACACTTTAAAGTATTATTGGGTCTTATTTTAATGTGTTTCTTAGTTCTGTGAATTCACTTAAATTTAAATGAGCGTAATATTTGTAATTATATGTCTGAGAAGTAACACAGTCGAATCCTTATTTTCAGATCTTTTAGGCACTCAGAAAAGTAAATTTCCCAGGCTTGAATGGGTACTGGGCTCTTAAGGGTATAATCTGAACACCCTATCCCATGCACCTGGGAACAATGGTGAGGACAAGGGACACCTCTTGTGTCCAAGGATTGCCATAGCCCCAGAGGCTTAGCTGCTCATGAGCCAGAAAAACAGGATGGATGCTTCCCCACTGGAATTTTGCAGCTTGGCCCATTCCTGGTGCAAGGATCTCCATCCAACACTTAATACACGAAGGGGAATTCAGGCACTGTGAGAATTGCTTGCAACTATTTAATGTGCTAATGGCAGGGATATGGCTACAGACCCAGACTATCATCATTTTAACACAGAGTGGTCTCGCTAAAATAAATGACACATCTTGCTTGAATAAGGATTTGCCAGAATTTGCCTCACAAGGACACTACATCTGTAACACAGTGCCGTGAGGTTGCTACAAATGCAGCCCTATTTGCTCTTCTGCCACTTTTGTGGGCAATGAAAACACTAAGAAATGCACAATATTTTCTGTTTCCCTTCAGATCTCAGCACTTTTCAAAAATAGGCCAAGAAACAGTATCAGTGTGAACTTTTTTTTTTACCACATAGTGTATTTTACAATACTCCTTTTTTCTGTAAAATAACAAGATAGCTTTATTGGTTGGAAGAGGATTTTTTTTTGTTTAATGACTTGCAAAAATAAATCCCTAGAGTTCATAAAAACAAAAAAGTTCATGTTCATAAATGATAATCTTATAAAAAGCTATATGATACATAAAATCCACTTCCAAAAGTTCCTTCTCCAGGTTTTCTGATACTCCAGGGTGGAAACATTGCACAAGATCTTTTAGAGAGAAGCCTTTGTTGAGAGTGAATGCAGAATAAATACCATTCAACACTGAAGTTTGTGCTTTCATTTGCAAAAGATGTAAATGCATTAAAAAAAATAAGATCAAGGGGGAAAAAAATCAACAAACCAACCCACAACCCATGATCCACAAGCACTTTATTTGTCCAAAAGAGATCTATCATCTTTCATTTTACCTCATTATTATTGTTACTTCTGTATTATTTCCATGACAGTTGTGGAAAGCACATCTTTCAGACAGCATGTTGCCTTTGTAAAGAAACAATAGTGCATTCTGAAAGGTATTTGTCATAATGAGGAATGGGCAGGGTAATTGGTGTTTGCTAACTGACAGGCACTTGGTGATCGATACATCTGAAGGGCCAACAGAAATCCTCCATCCTTGCTTAGGCTCTGCTGACAAGGCATTTTCAGCACTTCTCTCGGCTTTCAGTATCTCTCATTCCTAGTTCCAGTTATGTCCTGAACAGCGTTGGTGAGTGGTAATTTGTAATAGAGGATGGATGGTGAGCAGGTGATTTTTCAGTCAAAAAGACTAGTTTTTCAAATTTATCTGTGGCATTTGCTTGAGGTGATATGTCTTGTGGCACTCAGAGAGATTACTTATTTCTACAAAGAATGAAAATTACTCAGTTGCATTAACTTACATATATGAGTGAAAATATAGTTAGATATTAATTAGCTCATAAACATATAACTGAAGAAAAAGTGTTCTCTGAAGGATACAACTAATCTTTATTGCCATTTGGCAGATAAATAAAATAGACAGAGAAGTGACATGCCAAGGTTACTGTGCTCATCAGTAACAGAGATGGGAAATGATCTCACCTGAGATCCAGGGCAGCATCTTATCCATGACCTACGCTGTTCTCCTAATTCATTTGGGAATAAGGTAAGCACCCATAGACCAAAAACACATTCTTCGCTCAGGCCTGTAACTCTTTACAGTGCTCCTTGTACATTACTGTGAAGCGTTTGACACCAGGCGCAGTCAAAAAAGGGATACTAGAATACCCCGAGCATTAATTTTACCTAACCCAAAAATTGTTATGTAGCAAAGTTCACGTCTTAGGTAGCTAAAAGACAGCAGCTTCTTCATTTCACAAGATTTAATGGAACAGTCAAAGCACTAGAGTGCTACTGAAATTGGGCAATGCTGTAATAAATCACAGAGTTCTATTGCTGCATTTAAAAAAAAAGTTTTTAAAAAAAGTTAAAGTTTCTGGAACCCCATTTTAAAAATAGACTTCATGGTCATTAAACAGTACTAGGGGTCTCTGAGAAGAATAAGCATAGGCTTTAATCTATTGTTTTTAATAAAGGAAGTCCTGCCCCATCTGCAGGGTCAGAATCACAAATCATCTATCTTATTATCTGAGAATAAAGACTGAACATTAGTCATATTCTTTTTATAACACAGAGCGGCCGATACTTCAAAGCATTGTCACCACTGCTCTTTGGCTGTAAATGAAAACGTCATGGTGCTTCACTCTTATCTTGTATTCATATGTTTGACAGACAAGTTAAATGAAAATTGTCCAAAGCTATGAACCAAACCATGACAAAAGTAGCTCTTATAGTGATTTGAAATCCAGAGGTCAAGCTGACATTCCTCGGCCCCAAATGTCAGACCACACAGTGCTGCGATGCACGCAGCAGGCAGAGTGCACTATCTTGTTCCTCGGCTCCCAGCCTCAGAAGTGGCTACTCGAGTAAATAGAAACCTCAGAAACGTATTTATGGAAATAGTGCATGTCAGCAGACTTCAAAGGGCAGAACATATTGATAATTGCAGAAAGAGGCCCACAAGGGCTTCAAACGCTCCCTGTCCATGTGGGGTTTTTTGTTGTCCTCTTAAAGGAGCAGTGACTGGGTGAGGGTGAAACCTCCTTCCTGCCCAGCTGACAGAGGCTTCACAGCCATTCTAATGCCTCTGTTTGCATTGCTGCCCTTGCAGTTCTCTGTGTCTGCAGCCTGAAAGCTTCTCCAGCTCTGAGAGCACAAACCAGCACTGGAAACATGACCAGTGCCGGAGGAGCTCCAGCAGTGGCATCTGCTGAGCCCCCGGGCTCCCATCCAGAGCCACCCCAGGTCCGAGGAAAGCACCTGGCTCTGGTGGTTCCTTACCTGCCATCACCGAAGCAAAGGGCTGCTGAGGATCAAACGGGCATTTCAACCTGCCAGACTCTAGGTTCTGGGTATCCAAACGGAATACCATCTCCTGAAAATAAACACAAATTCATTATCCTGGTCTGGCTACAGAGAAAAACTCACTTACACAACCTGTTCTGCTAACATACAAAGTGAAGGTGTGTTAGTGCAGCTGTCATCTCAGTATTGATGTTTACAGTCGGTGTCTGTTTTATATCTGGATTTTTTCACTCCGTGTTTTACTGTACCCTGATCACTCTATAGTGAAACACAAATCTTAAAAAAATACAATTATTTTCAGAAAAAAAGAGATGCATTGTTCATTTCTACTCCAATTAAAAGCTGGATTGTACTTAAAAGGCACTGGCTTCTATTTGGGAAAGTGCTGATAGACTGTGTTGCAACAGGAGACCCTGAAGGGATTCTGGCTGACTCTGAAATTTCTCCAGGGACTGCTGAATAATGTTCACAGCAGACACAGTTCAGACCCTTTTAAAATGAAAGCAGCATATGCTTTCTCTTATTATTTTTAACAAGGCTAATGATACAAGAGATATGAGGATAGAGTCTTCCTTGTAGTTTCCAAATATACTGTGAGTAATTCCTGGGTCACAGAACAAGGGCATAGAGGAAGATAAAGAAAAAATTTATTTAAAATTATTCCTGATGTTTTCAGTGGGCAATCAACAACTCGATTCCTGTAGGCATCCATTTGAAGCTTTATTATAGTTCTGACTTGCCAGCAAGGATTCTTTTTCTTGCCCCTTCAGTGGTTTCCTGAAAGTACACTTAACCTGAAATCCATAGTGAGTCCTGCTGAAGGCAAATGGATAACTCAGAGGAGTAAAATGAAGTCTCTGCAGGTATAGAGATTTGATCTTCAGAATTATGCTGCCATTACGAGAAGGGACATTGCCTACAGAAATGCTTTTAACATCTTTTCCTTTAACATGCTTTCCTACCTACAGTGAAATTTAAAATCCCACTAGTACTCAGAAATCCCATCAATGTGGATTTAATGTCTATTGTAGAGACAAAACTTTAGAAGACAGTTTAAAAAAAATCAAAACACTTCCATGATTTAAACCATTAAAACTGGGTGAAATGATTTTAATTATTTGTTTCCTTATCTCTGCCTTGCAAGAGGCCTGGAGAGTGCAAATAAAAAGCAAGTATGTCCAAAGATGGCCACATAGGATTAGACATCACAACACATTAATTGAATTCATCCTTAATGCACATCGGATTATATATTTCCAAACCTTTCTATGTTATTGAGGTGCCTCCTAAACTCTGTAGCCTCAGAAGACAAAAGCCCAGAATATTGAATAATTAAGCTCCTTAAGAGAAAAATCAATTCCAATCTGTGAACATAAATTCAATTTCCTGAAGCAATACTAGCTCATAAAAAGCAGAATTTAATGATAAAAAAACTCCTGTTACCTTCCCACACCTGTGGAGTATCAGACAAACCTAATTCTCAGGCTACAGAAGTGAGCACAGGAAGGACAAAACCAAACTAAAAATTAGGCTTTTTTTTTCTGACAATGCTGAGCTGGTGTCCCATTCTCCTTTGTTCTAGGATGTGCCATCCTGAGCTGCTCAGGGAACTCTTGCCTTATCACATGTGAAAAGACTGTCTGCAAGCCCAGCAGTATTCAGGGGACCAAGGGAGTTATAGATCAACATCAAATATTTCAGACTTCACCCAGACAAACTAATGGACACTACCAGGCATTCACACAGAATTAACCTCCGGCTTTCACTTCGGGCAAAGCTTTCAAAGAAAAGAGCATCCCTTGGAGAGCTGTGGCTAAGAGCACCAACCGGGCCAAGCCTCTTCTCCACCAGCCAAGAGAAGTTTTGGCAGCGACTTGAGCAATAACAAGACGAGGACTTTAATCCCCTTTAATTGTGTGATCCTGTTGGGGATTTGTACTGCTTCAAAAGCAGTGTCTGCTGTGGTTTTGAGTCACCTGATCCACACTGTTTTCCTCTCTGTTTTCACAGCACTGGCACTGGCCAGGAGAGCACTGTGCAGATCCACCAGCAGCTTTCAAAGGTCAGCAGAGCACTGCCTGGTTACACAGTCTCCATGAGGCTATCTCAGGCCCTGGTTCTCCCAAGCATCCCACAGCTTCCTGAGATTCCTAATTACCAGACATTTTTTATCTGTCCTTAAAACCCAGAGATTTAAATTAAAAAACAAAAACAAAAAAAAACCCAAAAAAACAAAAAACTTTAAAAGGGGAGGGAGGGAAAAAAGAAGAAATACTAAAAGAATGGATCTGCATTAAAAACGCTTTGACTTATCCTGCAGGACTCTTGGCTTTAGATCCTACAAGGAGACATTTTCAACTGCCTGTCAAACTCTCATCACTGGGCCTATCCTAAGCACCCTCCTGCCTTGTCACATTTATCTGGAGAGGCAGTGGAAGGATGGTGGCTGAAGGGTGTTTGGGGCTCCAGGAAGGAAATGGAAAATATGCCTGATGCCATTCAAGGCTGATAACTCAGTGGGAGGCTGTAGAAGAGCTGCTCTGTGCTGAACACTGTCCAACCTACCACTGCAGCTGAGCAACCAGGAGGAATGTGGGAGAGGCAGGACTGGGAGACAGTGAGGGGATTAGGAAATACAATACCAGGATTCTTCCTCCATTTCCTCTCATAAGGTAATTGGTCATGTCTAACTGAGACAGACCCCTTGTCTAGACTGGCTGCCGGACTGAACAGCCAGACCAAATCCATAATTTCATAAGGTCTGATGAAAACAACCTTCACAAATGAAGTAGCTGAAATTAAGGAGGGCAATGGTAGAGTGAATAAGGAATCTTGCTAATGACCCAGTGGTAAACCAGTGCCTTACTTATACTCTTGCTGAGAGCTGTTCTGTTTCATTCAGCTGTGTATTTGATCATTCAGCTAAGAAATCAGCATGATACAAGGGATCTAAAATTTCAGTTGCTTCAGCTGGAATATTTAAAGTAGCAAATCAAAGAAGTCTACAGAATTATTTCATTGTAAGCCAAATTATACAGCATATGCCAGACAATACCAGGAGCATTAATAGTTTATTAGGCAAAGAAACCCACCATGCAGATTTCTCACAACTTCAGTTTTCTGTTGCATAGGCAGCCCCTCTGGGTTGGTCATCCAACCCACAGACTGTGGGGTACATAATAATGGGTCTCAGTCTGGCCACGCATTAATCCTTTTTTTTTTTGGGGGGGTGAGGATTTGCCCTTGATTCCATATATCAGTGATAGAACAAGGGGGAATAGCCTTAAATTAAATATGGTAAGTTTAGATTAGACATTGGGAAGAAATTATTCCCTGTGGGGGTGGTGAGTCATCAGTACAGGTCACCAAAAGAAGCTCTGGAAGTGCTCAAGGCCAGTTTGGATGGGGCTTTGAGTAACCTGGTCTAGTGGAAGGTGTCCCCGACCATGGCAGGGGGGTTGAAACTAGATCATCTTTAGGGGCCCTTTCAACCCAAACCATTCTATGATTTTGTTATTCTGTTTCAGGTTATCGCATTTATTAACTTTAAACCTCATTTCTTACATTCTAGAGTTTCACCCAGCCCTGAAGAAAAGAGAAAGCTATTTCTATAGCAGCAATGGGAGCCTGCACCACAGGCAAGCAGCCAGAAAGGTCACATCTCAACACTGTCTGAGAACAGTGCCAATGGTATAAATATAGCGAAGGTGCTATGCATATAGGAGTTAAAAAGAGACTTGTGTACTAAGTGGCTGCTTGACACACCACCAAAATTCTTCTATTGTAGGGGTTAGGTCTGAAACATTTACCACTTAGGATAGAGATTTCTTTGTCACCAGCCAATGAAGACCAATCAGCTGCTAACTTCAGCTCAGGAATATGCCACTAGTGATGGAGAACACCCAACACCTCCTTAGTGACCAGACTGCAACACATTGCAAAGTTCTGAGATGCTGTCCCTGCACTCAGGCTCAAAGATCCTTTTCAAATTGTGTATTACTCTCAGGCACAAGGCATAGGGAACCATCTGTGGACAGGGTAGATGTACATTAAAAGATAGAACTACAGGTTTCATCTTGAACTCTGAATGTATGTGAATGTGTGTAAGGAAAGTATGTGCAGAAATGACTTACTAGAAAGGAAGACATCTGGGTTAGATGTTCCCTTCACTTACTTTATCACACAGAAGTGTCATTCCGAAGAACTTTGTGTATTAAAGCTGAGGAAAGTGCTTTGTTCAAAAGCGATATGCACATACCAAATGTGAGAACAAGAGTTCCCGTCTGACCCGCAGAATCCACCATTTACCCTGCTATTTACGCAAGCTGCTGTCAGGTCATTTTTTACACACTCACATAGTATTTTCCAATCTATGATGAATGCTAAACAAGATGAGGGCTATCCCTTGACATGTCAGACTAGTGAGAAAGTTAAATTACCTCTTTGTGAGTTCCAAGTTCAATGTATCCACAGAGAGGGTGAAATGCTCCTGTGCCACAGACATAAACATGGGTCCGGTTGTAGGGCTGAAGAACTCGGATAAAATTGGCACATTCTGACTGTTGGGAAAAGAAAGATAAAGGTTAATTTTCATGCTTATTCTTCTTTTTCACATTACATATTCTACTAAGTTACAGCCACAGCACTTGTGTATTTCAACTCAAAACTACTGTTAGCAGAGAGTGTTTACAAAATAGTTCAAAGCTGTGATGACCAGAATTCGACAGTGGCTATCTACCAGGCAGTTCATCATTCTGACTTGCAAACCTAATTCTGCTGTAATGCTTGCAGCCATGAGAAGCTGTGTGCTCACAACACAGTTTGGAGGGTATCTGTTGAGCCTGAGTTGCAGCAAACAACACCTGCCAACAACTGGGCAGAGGTCACAGAGCCACTGGGTTAGACTGGCTACCAGTTCTCCTGCCTTTGCTCCTGGCTCAGGATGCTGCACATGCTTTAACACCAAAAATTGTGCGAGTAAAGTAATTGCACTGGGCTGAAAGGCTTCAACACACTTCCACAGGTATGTTTTGTATGTGAGTGAACTTTCTCTGCACCAACCACATCCTACTGGTCATTTTAATTTGGTCATTTCTGAAATCAGTGGGAGGCTTGGGCCGGTTCTGGCTGCAGCTGGGCTTGGTCCTTGCTGGTAGGCAGCACAGGCAGCTGCTGCCTGCTGCAAGGATGGCACACAGGCTGGGAGGAAAGGCCTGCTGTAGCCTTCTCCAAAATGAAATTAAGACAGAAACACATAACAAGTACTTCAGAGGAATACACAAGATCTGTTCATACGTTCAAGCCATCACCCTACACCTAGGTTAGAGCCCAAAACATACATTCCCCTCTCAGGACCCTTTCCTTTTTCTCTTAGTATAGAAATAGATCAGCACAAATCTTCCATATATACCACTATCAGAATATTCTCGGCAAAGGTGTTGTTTAGGTTTTGACTGCTGCAAAGATAAGCAACAAGTTAGAATAAAAAGTTGAAATTGTTCAGGCAGAGAGCGGAGAGTGTTTTGAGCTGCTGTCTACCTTGGTAACTGACATGCTTGATAGGAATCATGAGATTTTTTTGGAGAGAAAAGGAAGAAATTTTATTTTACAGCCAGGAAATGTTTACATTTATAGTGGGCTCTAGACACATGATGTAATCTGTGCTACACAAAACATATAAAAGTGGTATTGTATACACATATGTACCTTAAATATACTTCCTAAAGAACCTTTGTGGTTTCAGGGAAAAGCCATTGAGTCTGAGATTTTCTTTTAACCCTACCTGCAGCTGTCTGCAAATGAAATTGATTGGTACACTGCTCCACTATTCTGTCTCTTTAATGAATTATAATGAAGTTACATTCAGGATATTCCCAAGAAAAAAAGAAGGATTTTAATGTGAAAAAAGAGGATTTCAGGGAAGTACTGCCTGGTATACATTTCTGAGGAAAGTCCATTCATCTCTCAGTTGTGTTTATTACATAAAAGAACAACCTAGCATGATTGCTGCCTACAATATTGAGTTTTTTAAAGTATTAATATTTAAAAAACAATACAAATATAACTTTTTTTTAGACTAAGAAAAAACACTTAGGACATTAGTTCAGAAGAAGTGTAACAAGAGCTTACTAATGCATTTTGTGCATTTAGTAACAAATACAGAGATATTCATAATTCTCAACAATAATAAGAAATATACATCATACTTACATGGGCATCTTTCCCAGCTAATTTGCATAATTCTACCTTTTCTTTTGCTGCAGGCCAGTAAATCTGTAAAACAGTTAAAATAAGAGAAAGATTATGAAGATTATAAATTCTGACTATAGATTAATTACTCCATGAGTAAACAGTTAAAACAGATTTATGCACCTTGAAGGACCTTGCATGCAAATTGAAATGAACATGACTTCAAATAAAAGATTGCATTACAGAAAGTTAAGAGGCCTTAAATCAAACCCCATGATCTTTGTTTACTTCTTCATTGGCTACATGTACTCTTAAAAAGCATTCAGTTAATCTGGCCAGGGCACCCTGTCACCATTATGTGTTTCCCTCTAAGTTATGATGAGCCAAATCATCTGGAAACTAAACTGATTGCAAAGCCAGGCAAATTACATTTGTGAAGAATTTGGGCCAGTGGACTTGGCATAACTGTTATAAAAAATACTTAGCACTTTCTGCCAATTTTCAAATGAAAAGAATTAGGTTCAAAAAACCAAGGATAGCTTAAGGGAAATTTGTAGAACAAAAAGTACATTTGACAGAAATCAACAGTGCATGGTTTAAAAATGTCACCCATCAACATTAACTCATTTTACTGAGAAAATTACGTAGAAGTTTAGAATAGAATTGTGGACCTTAGATAATTGGCAGTACATTGATACTGTCTCTCTTTCTTTTTTAATCTCCCCTGCAGAATTCTGTAAAATAGGTTTTGATGTAGATGAATGTAAATGGCAAAATACATTCAATTACTGTAACCCGAATTATGTTAGTGAAGAAATATCAATGAGCAACAGTTCAGGTTCTGCCTCATTGATTTTAATTAAGCAGTCAAAATTAGATATGATTGAGTACGTTTGACTCAATTAAATTTGAAATAGAAGCTACATACAAATTGTTCCAGAATCACCATGCTAAATATGGATCTTTTGTACTTCTCATTTTGACAAGAAAAAGCTATTGTTGTTTTTCATCACTAATAACAAAAACACCACAAATCACACAAATATTTAAGCAAATATTGATTAGGAATTTGCCTCAAGTTCCAGGCACCACTCAGCAGGTCATTAGCAGTCACAAACACTTTAGAGTAATCTCCAATCACACTTCACAAACTGTTACATAGCAAATATATAGGAATGAAGAATTATTACAATATGCATTAGAAACAAAAACATCATCAAGGAAGGATGCATAACTCAATGACATGCAAGAGCAGCTGACTGCTGTCACATTCCCTTTCACCCAGCTGTTGGCACCTTGTAGGATGTGGCTTGACATACACAGGGCTCAGTCCCACATGGGTAAGGAAAGCAAAAGTGAGTGTCCTGTGTGAAGTACCTTTATCACTCTCCAAAACCTACAGTCATTGTTTCTCTCAGTCTGGAAACAGTCTTTTGATTTTACTTCTTTCTCTTTCCTTCCCAGTGAAAATGGATGTATTGGATTTCTGCAAGGAAATTAATTTCCTCTCAAGTGAGTTTAGTTACCTTTCTGATAAAAACCTCTTAGTAGAGATAATGTATTTTAAGTTACTTAAACCTTAACCCTTTACAACAATATTTACACAGAGTCAGAGATAAAGACAGTGTAACAGCATTTCAGTACTGGAGCACAAATCTGCTTTCCCAGAGCATTTTCTCAGAATGATGTGATCATAGCATCCAGGCATGAAAATACAATCTGAAATCAGCTGTGCCAGTGTGTGAGGATGGCACAGGGCACAGTGCCAGGAGAGGAAAGTACTGGGAACATCACAAAGGGCTGAAGGTAGGTCCAGTCTGGTCTGTCCCTGAGCAGAGTGGGATGAGTCTCAACTGCAGCATGGGTAAGTCTAAGAAGAAATGCTGAAGAAAAGCTGACAGTGAAGAAAAGCTGATGAAAAGGAACAGATAGAGGAATACAAGATCATGGAACTCCAAACACATTTAGCCAAGGAGATTTTTCTGAGCTGAGATCTGATCCTCAGTTCTCTTGTGCATAAACTTTATACCCAATTCTGCCCAAAATCCCTGAATCAGTTACAGACAAGCCTAGAGGTCTTCAAGGAGTTTGGGAGATTTTTGGCCAAAGTTTAATTATCCAGTTAGGTAGACAAGACATCCCTTTGTAGGCTTTTGAAAACGCCCAGCTCTCCGTGCCAACTACACAGAAGAACTGGAGGAGTTAAAAACAGAGGCATCTGCTTCAAGGCATCAGAAGTGTTAATGGACTTGACTTAGCCTCAATATTCCTTCATGGGAATTAGTGTTTGTCCTACAAGGCTGAAATACACACACCCCCACTCCTATGATAATTGACCACAAACAATTATCATTAAAAAAATCAATTATTTTACTCTCTAGTTACTCAACAACCTCAGTATTTAGCATTATATAAGGCCACATTAGACAATGAAAAGTGAAGCTAAGTGATCCAACTTGAAAATCAATTTGCAATTATATATGGGGGAGTAAAAGTGATTTTTATTTGCTTTCCATATGAGAAATGAGAGGTTCCCAGAAACTGTCAGTTGTAAATTGCAATAGATCAAGAAAATTGCATCATAAATAATGAGTCGATGTGCTGAGCAAGAAAGCATAAACTTCGTTTTTTATTACAGGACATGCTGTGTAACAGTACTACAGGTCTGGTTCCCTCAAACACTGACACAAGTAACGTTACACATCTGTATTGACTTTTCTGTAGGGGTTGAAATTAAGTTTTACTGCTATATTTTATTCAGATGAATTACTTAATTTCACAATATGCCAAAAAAGTAAGACTGGGTGCTCCTGTAGTTTCTTTCGTATTTAAAATCATTGAGCTTGTAAATGATTTGAAGCTTTTTTCTATTTATATGTTTTATTCACAATGGTAACACCATATTAACAAATTTCTTCTTTTTTTCTAAATTCCCCAATAAGTTAAAACTTGAAAAAATGGGAAAAAATCCCCAGATAATCAAACACTATATAATAATGGTGACAACAACATTGACATGTAAAGTTATAATCATTTTGTGTCACAAACAGTGCAAATTATATATTTAATATATTTTATAGTTGCATCTGTACCTGACATGTCCAGAGAAATCTTAGAATAGCTAAATGGAGTTACTGAATTTAAGGCAAGAATGCAACCAGTTGGAATATGTGAACTATATGCTTAAATAGGATTCTTTTCTTTTCTTAATCTTCAGTTTATTTTCTTTTTAAAATAACCGTATCAAAATTCCAAAGGTCAGCTACTGTCATGATTTCCTGATTTTATCTTCTATTGCCCAATAAAGAAAAAAAAAAAAAAGCAACCTTACCATTACTTTTAAATCATTCTTCAAATATTTTCTTAAATTTAGCAACAAGAAATTAAATTCGCCTAATATATGAAAGTTAATAAGTTCTTTGCTATCAGAGGGAAAGAAAACCTCCCATGAGTACAAAATTAAGCAGTACATAAGCGTAGAACAGATAAGGTATCACTTTAAAGGGCAGCTGGAAATTGATTTCTGATTAAAACAAAACATTTAAAACCACAAAGGTCCTTTCCAGACCAGAAGCAGCGAATTTCTAAAAGTAACATTTTTCCTTTCTCCAAACATGCGTTTTTACTATAAGGAAGGAATAAAAAGGGAAGTGAAAACTAAAAAAAAAAAGAAAAATATTATTTTTATATATATAAATTGATGTGTGGATGTTATATATAGATATATATGTGCGTATGTGTGCATACATGTGTGTGTGTGTATATATATATATATATATATATATCTGGATCCACTTTTAAGAGCTTAATTTCAGCTGCCATCTGTCATGAATTAATAATGGCATTTTCCTCATTTTTCAATATCTATCTTTATCAGATTTTGTTCCCAGGCTAACATTTAGGATTATAAATTGTTAGGAGAAGTGATGCTCAAAAATAAGTCTGATTACAAAGAAAATGTGTGAAAGTACAGCTTTTTCAAGAATCACTTCTAATTAGGCTACTAAATCTAGGATGGTGGAGGACTTTACAAAACAAGTGGAAAATGCCATCTATTGTCACAATACAAAAGAGGAGGATCTCAAGCTATCCAAACTATTTAAAAACCCATTGGTCTTATTTCATCTGTAAGGATTCAAAAGAAATTTTTAGTTAGGGAAAGAATAACACAAGTTTCCAATAAAAATGGAGTGTGGTAGAGAAGACAATACAACTTGGTAAAGAGACATTATCCCACTCTAATATTGCACTTTAATAACCTAGCTGAATTTCACTAAGTGATAGAACTCTTCATCAGGGATCCATTTAGGTGTTTACTATATTGTCACATGGAAACTGATTAGCTCAGCTGCCAAAACCAGGAATTATTACAAGAAAGAAAAAGGTCTAGTAAGTAAAGAATTTGAAGTAGAAAGTTACTCATGAAGCTCCTCAAAAAACAGTATCAGAGCTCATCCTATTTCATGTACCCTTCAGTAGCCTTGGTAAAAACTCAAAACTCTGCAACAACCCATGCAGGTTCCACAAAGTTGGGAAGCATTACTAACACAAATGAAGTTAAATTATGCAGGAAGAATCAAAAGGCTCAGAAGACCAGAATTATAAACAGCCACAGGAAATGGGTATAAACTGCTCATAAATAAATATATACCACAGATTGTAGATTTTAACAATAATTAAATCTGAAACATTAGAGTAACAGGTTCTGTTCCACGGCAACAAGATTCCTAAAGAAGTTCCATGAAGTATGCCACTTAGAACAGATTTGGACCGGGTTATGAAACGAATAACTGCTCCATGAGGCAGCTGCTGCTGATAGCAGGGAGTGAGACCAACTGACCAACGTGACTCCTTCCAGTTTCAGGTCCCCAAGATAGCCATGCTCATGCCAGCAGCAGGCACTTGAGTGTCCCATTGAGGCTGTCGGCTTTCAGCAGCCCTAGGGCTTTCACTGGAGCCTCTCCCGTGCCTGATGCTTCACACGTGCTTCAGCACTTCTCTATCAGCGCAGCCTGGTAGGAGACATCCCAAAGTGCTTTATTAGTGGTACGTGGAGCACCAGCAGGATGTGTCTCTACCAGGAGTGAAGCACATCAGCTGATCGGCACGTTTCAGAACACTCACACACTGAATTTGGGGGCCTGTGAAGAAAGCAACTGCACCCTTCCTATTTAAAAAGGACTTAGAGGTGGTAGAAGCACTTAGATGAAAATACACTAATTTTAAGCAGCTGCTTGATGCAGCAAGAGGAGTCCAGCTTTCTTCCCTTGTTTTATTCTATGTACTATATATTCATCATATTGATGCTTGAGGGAAGATATGCAATAAAATTAGAGCTTTCTGGGCATCAAAATGTCTTATTAAGGCTTTGTGAAGCATGTACACTGTAATTCAGAAGCTTAGGCTCATTGGTATGGGTAAATTCCCCATATGACAGTCCCAACTGCAGTTTCCAAAGAACAAAGCCAGATTGAGTTGTAAACCCTTTGTCACGTTGGCATATGCAATATACTCCCCCTGAGAAACTCCTCTCCATGAAAAACTACCCCCCTGTGTGAAAAAAAAAGGATTCATGACTTAGCCCAATGTGACCATAAAATGAGTACAGTAAAGAGGGCAACATGATCCAAACAGACTGAAGTAAACCAGGAGACAGTCTAATCCTAGTTTTGTTATTGCCTTACTATATGTGACAGTCAGGTCTCAATTTTCCCACCAGTAAAATGACAATAATGTGACTCTTTTAAATTTTTTTCCTTGATTTTCTGAAGAACTTCGTAATTCATAGCTCAAAAAATTAAAAGCAAAGAAAAACAGTAAGATCAAGCAGCACTGAGAAAACATACGAGAGTGATCCAATAAGAATGTCACCCTGCTGCATAAGACAATATCATGAATGTCATGCCCCGATGCCGTAAGAGTGGGTGTTCATGGACTGCATCCTGAGAACTAGGACATTTGTCATTGACCCCAGGTCACTTCAACGAAAATTACTGCAAGCACTAAAAATTTACTGAATTTCCCAGAAAACACTGGAAAGAATTTCATGCATTCTCAGTATTATTTTTTGGAAAACAAAGAGTGTTACAATTATCACAGAATCACAGAATATTCTGAGCTGGATGGGAACCACAAGGATCAACAAGCCCAACTCTTAAATGAACAGCCTGTACAAGGATTGAACCCATGACCTTGACATTATTAGCACTGTGCTCTAACCAACTGAGCTAATTAATGAGAAAATGATCTGATTTTAGCATACCATATTTGTATACCAGTTGTTCTCTGAATACCTCACATCTACTGCATTAATGTGTGCAAACCCTAACACGAAGGTTACCCCTGCAGTTCTTGTGTCTGGCTCCCACCGTACCTCTTGTACTCTGGAATTCAATATTTTAAAGTCATCAGCAAACAAAGGAAGCACACCTAAGTTCCTCATCTGAATTTCTCCTGTATTTGAAAACTAACCAAGCTGTCTTTAGAGTTTTTTCACCTTATTTTCTTTTCTGCAGTTTCATCAAGGTTTAGCTAACTCATAGAAATACTTACAAGATCCCTAAAAGACAGGAATGTGTCCTTAAATTTTTTTTATATCTGCCACAGAACTTCACCTGTGGTACTATTTCCCATACCTGCAATACACATCCAGGAAATTAACTGACCAGAATTTCCACCTCCAATTATTTCATAGTAACAGAACACTGGATCTCTGAAAGATATAATCTGATATAACAGGAAGGGGGAAAAAGAGAATATGAGGCTTGTTTCAAAGTGCTTTACAACACAGCAGGAATGGCAGTGTCAGTGTTTGGAATTCTTTATTTTCATGGTGCTATCAAACTTGAGTAAAACTCACTGGAAGTCAGAGGGAAATAAAAGTTGTGTATTTGGATGATGCATTTGCAAGCTTTTGGTAGCTTGTATTTGGCAGGTGGCTGTTAGAGTGAAACCTCATATTAGAACCAAATGGGCTTTAATATTGCATCTGTCTGGGACAAAGCAACATCTCCACATGCCCCGGTTCTCCTCTTGAACTGTGATCTCCAATGCAACCTAAGTAGCAGCCAATATTTCCAGCCTCAAGGGTTTTCTGAAAAGTGCATTTTCATGTGTATGTTATGAGCACATGTGAAAGCTTAAAGAAAGTAGACCAGATGCTGATTTCATTTACACTGGATTAAATCTTGAAAGGCTTCAGTGGTTCTACACTTCATTTTCCACAGTGTAACCACAGCAGACTTCTGACTACCGTCTGTTTCTCCTAAAAGGAAACCGTACACCAGGATTTTTAGGGTAAATGGCATTGCTCCTGACATTTATCACTTCAGACTAAAAACAAATCCTACCTTTGAAAAAGCCAATGACCAATATGAGCTAATGTTTTCAAAGAGCAGGATACTGGCCATTCTTTATAGCTAAACACATGGGTAAAATATAAAAATGACAGCGGATGTTTATGGGAACATAATTTATGGCAACAATGCAAAAGGAAATAACAGAGACACTCTCTTCCACCTAGGACTGCTGTCATTCTGGATTCATACTGCTTTCTTCACGTCTTACTCCATCTGTTGTTTTGTGTCTGTAAACACTTTTCAAAAGCTTTCACTTTGTCTACACAGGTGCCTAAATTGAAATCAGTCAAACAACTTTACAGACTAAATAGCTCAGTGGCAAGACCCCTCCAAGAGCTAGCAAGCACAAAGATATCACCTCTGCCTCTGAAAATCCCTAACCTGAAGTTTCACTGGTTTTATCCTAGATTATCTCAGTCCTCATGCCCCACTTTCAGAAATTTAAATATCTCCAGTGGTTTCCACATGACTCTTTGGCCTTCGATTATGTTTCCTGGCAAATGTTTTCTTCTGACAGGTCAAGAAAGCTTCACTCTCAGACTGTCTACAGTTTTGCTGACAGGCAGGAAGCTAACTTCCTTTGAGTTATAGAATAAGCAGCACATACTTTTAGGAAGGACCTATATTGGTATTACTGTGTTTCAAGGCTGCAATAAACACCTCAGACTCTTTATGTATTCCTGAGGCTCAGGCTTGACGGCAAGAACCAAAGCCTCCCTTCAGTACTGGTTAAATTCCCACTGGGTTCATTCCTAATTGAGACCATGCTTATATAGACTGACAGAAAGTTTCTCACAGCAATGAATGTAAAATTCTGCTCCTGTATCTCGAGGGTGCTATTTTACATAAATATGCATATGCATTTGTATATACGTTCCCCTTCCTGCAGAGAAGGCTGGGTCACACTGCAAATAGTGCACAATGATAACTTTGCTGAAATATAAGCCCACTTGGACTGTTGGCAAGCACTGGAGTTACAGAAAAAAATTATGTGCAGCTATTTCATAAGTATTTACCCTGCAGATAAATATATATTTATGCATATGTATATTTTTCCCTGTGAAATACAGATAATAGTCAATACAAGAGGGCATTCAAGGATGTCACAGGACAGCTGCACATGCCGGAAAAATAGTAGCAACTATAAACTGAGGATGCTCCAAGTGATGATAATTTGTGACCCTGAGCCAGTGCACACTGGGACAGATGAAAACAACTTGCTCCAAAGCTGCTATTGGGGATCTGACATGTTTATCTATTTGGCCCACATGGTGCTATGTCTTCTAGCACTGACAGCTCCTGCAGGTTGGCAGCTTTTCAAAAGCTTGTCAGGCCTTGATAGCATTCCTATTCCCGCGGAGCTGGGCGGGTCGCGCTGCGGATCACACCGTGATAATCGTGCTGACATGTAACCCCGCGTGCACTGTTAGCACAGCCACAGAAAGGGGCACCATTGCTTTGCAGCTATTTACCCACTGTTTACCCAGCTGACAACATTTTGTATTTTGTATTTATTTAACTTAAGGAGTAAAATAGAAAAGCCTTTAAGCAAACTGACAAGAAAATTCGATGTACCAAAGTAATGTTTCCAGCGGGATCCCAGAGCTTGGGGTTCCTATAGAATTTCTTCTTCAGCTTTCCAGCCCCTCATGCTATTAAACATCTCTCTTTTACACTGCACTTCTGCTGGTTATGGCATAGAGGCCTTCAGTAGGTCTTCTTTCTTTTGCTGAACATCTTTATTTTAGTCATAGGAAGAAATCACAAATTGTCCCATTTACGAATAGTTTGCAGAATTTGTCAGGCACATGAGGATCTTTCAAAAAAAGACTATGGCACTTGATAATGCCATTCCTGTAAAAGGAGCTAAAGGCTTCTGAACAGGAAAACTTCAGAGAAAATATATCCCTGCTACAGAGAGATGATTATCTGTAAACTTTATGTATTTTTTGACTATAATCACTTTAGCTTTCTGCATTCGTCTGTCATTCTGGAGGACTTGGTTATTACACTGTGGTACTTACTGTTGTTTTATAATGAGGTTTGCAAGTACTGGAAACCAGACAGATTTTTTTTCAAGCTGCCAGCTAAGGAAGTTTTCAACCTATTACACAATAAATTGAATAAAAACTACAATGATTTAAGAAATTGGGACTCCAGGAGAACTACTGATTTATTTCATCAGGAAAAATACACCAGGAAATAAAGCCATAACTTAATATATGTAAGTCAAATTAACTAATTTAGGTAAAAAAATAGGTTTTAAAAAGCAAGTTATTAAATTATATATACATATATATATATTAGAGAAGGGAGCAGGATACAATGCTTTGGATGCTTCTTTGAATACTATTCCAGGAATGTCTTAATATAGAGCATTAGACTCTATGTTAATCTTGCCAAGTAATTATATCCACATATGAGAATAAATTGTTGGGGATCCTGACTTGGCTTTTGGAGGTATCAGTAGCTCCTAACAAAACAAATATCTGAAATTGAGAGCTTTATTAAAATAAGATGAATCTACTCAGCATAGAGTACTCTTCAGTTCATGTTCAGTTCTGTTTTAAAGAAAGGAAGCCCCAAACTATGCACAATCCTGCATTGTTACAATTCTCTCACCCCCTCAGCTTGCTTTTAACACTCCTTCCTCAAAGTCATTAATAAACACACCATTTATAGGCAGAAACTTCATATTCGAAACGATTTCTACTCATTTTAGTGGCTGTGTGTAAGCAGATTATTTTTTCCAGACGACTCTTACTCCAAAGGAGTACAAAGGACACACTTCAGACCCTTGTAGTCCCAACATGTGTGGTTTCCTCACACTGGGAAAGCCTGGAAGCGAGCCGCCTGGCCCGGCGCCAACCCAAACCTCGGTCAGTCTAAACACAGCACCGGCAAATGCTACTCTCTGACACTTCACTGCTACTGTAGAGGATCCTTTAGCATCCTCCTCAGTGACTGAGATTTATACACAGTTCCTCACACAACTTCCTTTATCATATCCCTTCTCTCCACTAACAAGATTCTGCCAGCCAAGCACAGTGGAATTAAAGAGAAACACTTGTGTGACATTGCCATGTGTTACCTGGACATTTATGCAAGAATGTAAGTTTATAAAGTTGTTGAATACCTAGGGAGATCTTAGAAATTAGCGCACCAGAATGCTTTGCAGGGCTTTTTAGTCAGTTTTACCCATTTAAATATTTTTCATCATTTTTTTCTAAAAAGTTAAATATTATCTGAATGGCTAAACTAGGAAGTAGAAGTATTTGAAACTGCACACATATTTAGTCCAGATATGCAAGTGGTTAGGAATTTTATTCCCTCCTTTCAGGTTACCACACATACGTAAGCACACACTCTCTATTCAGCTTAGGAAATGCAAATTTTCCTTCCAATACAAAGTGAGTCTTTTCTCTACAACATCTATACCAAATGGCACTGTCTGATTCCACGTTAGTTCTTCTGGCTCCATCTGTGTTCTGCTCTTCTTAGAAAACACAGGGTCCATAATGATCAGTGGTGGTTTGGCCAAAGGGAAAACGTCACCAGCTTGGACAGAGGGGTGTCTCACACAGGGTGCTGCCACCTCCAGCAAGGTCTGGGCTCGTAAAACCCCACTGAACATAATGGGAGGTGACAGCACTCAGCATCTCTCAGGAGGCAAGCAGCATCCCACAGAAACAGAAGTCTGCTTTTCACACAAACAAAATTTGTTTTCCACAGAAAGCCTACACCAAAAATCAATTTTTAGTCTGAAAATTTGCAATTATAATTAGTAGTGCTGTTATTAATGCAATATCCTAAGGGGGTGGTGGATTTTGAGTCAACTACTGAGATGACAGAAGCAAGGTAAGTGTTTGATATAGCATCCCAGGGAAGAAATTTCCTGAAATACTCAGAATCTGAGTTTTACAGAAACTGGCACGTGCAGCATTGCTGAAGTCAGGATAAGGAACAAGATATTCAGCCTGGTACTGTATCTCTTCTACACAATGACAGCAAGCGTTGCTCTTAAACATGTGGGCAAAACAGTCTCTTGTTCCACCTGTTCAGCCCCTGCCTGCAATCGCATTAATTCAGGGTCAGTTACCTCTTCTGAGCTGGCAGCAGAACGCAGTAATTTAAAACTCCCCTCTGGTGCCTAAAGAAAATACCAAACACAGCTGAGAATTCAAATTTTCTTCATATCTGGAAGAAGCAGGAAACCAGTTTTCATGTGTTCCTGTGCAAGCATCTGGTTTTCACTCACAGCAGTCAACTGTGCTTACAAAAGCTCCAGTTCACTATGTCTGCTAGAAATATTGAAGGCTAAATTGTCATCTTATTATCTCGAGTTAACACATTGTCATTGGGCACAGGAAAGGAACTACAGCAGATCCCAGTGGAAGCTTTTCCTATCACTAGTAATTCTAGATATTAACAGAAATGTTAAAATTGCCACTTACATTTTAGTCTAATTTAAACCATCCAAATTGCCTCTGCTCTGTTCAGTATTACTGTAAAGTAATCCCAGTGATGCCAGGAAGCAATGAAAGAGCTGTCTTCAGTTATTTCCTTTCAAATACTTCGAAATGAGGAGGGTAACCATGACCAGAGGAGTTGAGAAGTGAACACTCTGAGCTGCATTTCTCCTGTTTGCTGATATTTTGATGCTATTTTCATGCACTGCAGGGTTCTTCCACAAAGCTCATTTCTTGCAGGTCATCAGTCACACCGAATATTATATAGCACAAGAAATTCAATTGATTAAAAATAATCTATAGAACTATTGGAGGTGAGATTATCAAATCTTGGTTAATTGCATTGCACAATGAATCTGCAGTTACCCAGTGAAGAAATAAATAAAAACAAAAAACAAAACAAACAAAAAATAATTTAACAGAACTTAGGAGATAAACTCTGTGGAAAATGCACTGACCTTTTTTACATTTTTGTTTACATCAACCAAGTTGAGCAGGAAGATGTGGTCTTTAGCCCCAGCTAGCAGCCGGCCCCTCTCCTCATCTAGCAGCAGGGTTCGAAAATCAAGCCCCTCTGTTGAGCCCAGGAATGGGATGCAGCTGTTTGAAAGCAGCAAGTCTGTGGGAAAACGAAGAAAATCTTTTTAATCAAAATGTTTATATATGACTCATCAGTGTCTTTTATAAATATATGCAACCAGCATGGAGTACACCAGTGAGATAAGTGCAGTCTTGGAGCTTGTCTTTCCAGAGTCATAATACAATTCCTGTTAATTTTGGGTTTCTCTGGGGCTTTTTTTACTTCCAAATTGGGTAATATTTACTTTCACAAAATATTTTTCTATATAAAATTTTCTTAATAAATTGTCTGTGTGGCATAAAGGAATCAGAAATTCAACATAAATTAGAAACCAAGAAAGACATCTTTTCCAAATGTATGCTATATCCTTCCTTCATTCTAAGAAAACTAATTATGTTTATATCATCATACTCATGGGTACTTATGATCAAGGATCAATACCTCACAGTATTTGGTGCTCCAGACAGAAAGTAGCAAAGAAGGTCAATGCCAGCCAAGAATAATTAGGAGCAGGAAACACTGAGTAAGGACATTTGAAGATCATCCAGTTCAACTCCCTCACTAGGAGGAGGAACATCTTTCACTAGATCAGCTTGCTCAAAGCCCCACCTAACATTGCCTGGAACACTTCCAGGGATGGAGCATCCACAACTTCTTTGGGCAATCGGTGCCAGTTTCTCACCACTCTCATAATAAAAAATGTCTTTCTTATATCTTTGTCCTGTCACTAAAGGCTTTGGCAAGAAGTCCTTCCTCATCTTTTTTACAAGCCTCGTTTTATATATTGAAAGTTGCAATAAGGTCTCCTCAGAGCCTTCTGTTCTCCAGACTGAACAACCTCAACCCTCAGCCTGTCTTCATAGGGAAGGCTCATATGGAAGTCCTCTGATCATTTTCATGGCCCTTCTCTAGACTCATTCAAACAGGTCCATGTCTTTCTTGAACTGGGTGCCCCAGAACTGAATGTAGGATTGCAGGTGGGGTCTCCCCAGAGCAAACTACCGAGGCAGAATCCCCTCCCTCTACCTGCTGGACACACTTCTTGTGGTACAGCCCAGGGTACTGTTGGCTTTGCAGGCTGTGAGCACACAACGCTGGCTCATATCCATTTTTTCATCCCCCAGTATCTCCAAGTCCTTGTCTGCAGGGCTGCACTCAGCCTAATCATCACACAATCTGTTCATCATCCAGTCTGTCTTGATATCAAGGATTGCCCTGACCCAGGTGCAGGATCTTGCACTTGGACTTGTTGAACTTCACATGGTTCACATGGGCGTCCTCCTCCAGCCAATCAAGGGATCTTCAAAGACCATTTATTCCAATCCAATGAGGATGGTACAGTAAGGGGAACACGCAGTAGCAACACCTCTAAGATCCCTACTAACACCGAAAATTTGACAGTAAAGTTTTACTGTGAATTAACAGTGACTTCAAATCTTTTTTAAAAGGTAATTAAAAAAAACATGATGCTCTATGAAACTAATGAAAGAATCTATTCTGCTGTAAAAAAGCTAAAAGGCTGTAAAATAAAAATTCTGTAACCTTTTGCCTAATGAATACTCTGTGGATGTAATTCTGGATGAGGACACAAACAACATATAGAAAAGAGCACAAGGAGAGTTAAGTCTTTTTGGGTAGTCATTACTTTGGGGAAGAGAAAATAAACATGTGAATCAGTTCTTCCACAAGTAAACTCTCCAAGCTAAACTATTCATAAATCTTCAGACAGAAAGGCTAATCTTGTATTTAACTGAACATAAAATTAAGGATATTTCCACCTTCCTGGCACTGGATGGACAATACAGCATTCCTGCTAGCAAAGCCAGAGGCACTGCATAAATAATTTGCACATCCTGATCATGACGGAAATTAGGGCCAGAGTTTTGCAGAAAATGTCCTAAATTAAATAAAGGGAAAAAAAACCCACCCAAACATTTTCCTCCAAGGTCTCTCACCAACCATGTGACAGGCAAGGAAAGATTAAGTTCTGGTGCTGGCTAATAAACAGCACTGTAGGAGGAATAATATTTTAGCATTATTAATCTGACTACCCGGTATATAATTATGGCAATTATTTTTTGGCTCAGTTGCTTCTACTTAAGTTTGTGTACTTTTGTCTGGCTCAGTGCAGGGAATTGTTACGGTACAATCTGAAAACAAACTGTTGTGCATTGCAGCTCCTGTTGCCTGAGGTGAGGTTGATTTGGCAGTACTTTGGAAAAAAAATCCTGCTTCACATTGCAGGATTATATCAAATGCTGAGCATTACACTGCTACACACCAGCACTGTCCTTTCTCACATATCTTTTGTGAAGACGAAGACGCCAGGGTTTGTTTTCTAAACTAGTAATGCTTTAAAAGATCTGTTTATTAATTGTCAGCAAGATCACTTAGGAGCAGCTTACAGTTAAAATGGTACAATGAAAACCTCAGTCCTCACCTGCAGGACACAAGTAACTAAGACACAGAATATGAGGGAAAATTCCTTCCCATCTGCAGCCATGGGAATTTGATCTGAGGAAGGATAAATGATATGTCTGTGCAAATGCTCTAAAGCACTTTCACTGCTTAGAGCCATGCAAAGCATGGGCCTTTGCAGGAGTGTCACTTGGCAAAATATGCGGACTTGATTCTTCACATACATAAGAGATCATGACTGAGACTGCTCTCTACTTCCCATTTCCTTCTTATTTGAAAAGAATGATCTCTGAAGAGCCTTTCCCAAATGGACACTTGTCATCTGTTGTTTAACAGCTCTAGAATTTCTCAGTAAAAAAACCCCACCTAGAGCAACTACAACAGTGAGGGAAAACGCTGCCTCAAGACTGAAATGCCCACATGGGAATGAGCCCTGCCTGATGCCTTGTACAATTGTTTATTTCACTGCATCATAAGGAAAACATCTGAAGAATATTCCAGATTGAAATGACAACACTGCCCACTCCTTTCTTACTGACGCAAATGACAACACAAGCTGCATAGTGGTGAAGAAATAGGTTTCGTCAGTTATTTACTATTGAAAACAGCTTGGAAATAAGACTCTGAGCATGGCCACTGATAAGATTATAACTGTAACATGACCCAATAAAACTTTACAAGTAAGCATTAACAGAGTGTCAATTAAATTGCACCCAAATTAATCATTGTTCTCACTTCATAAAACAGCACAATCCAATCTTATGCGTTGAAATTTCCCTTCACAGTGAGACATATTTACTATCACCAAGGATATTACACTGGAAAATTTTACTGTGAAATGATTTTCAAGCTTAGAGCAAGCTATTGATTTGAATCACTGTGTCTCTGTATCCTGGCTGACACAGAACCAGCATTCTCACAAGGCACAGTAACAAAGTTAGTTACAGGGATGGTGTTTCATGAGTACATGTTCAGCACTCAGTTTATAGTCCCTATTTGCTGTTTTCCTCAAAATTAAATACTTTTTTCCTGACTGCTGATTAAATAAGTATCCCCTTCTGGGTTAATATTTCACTGCTGAGTGGTAGAAGCTGGAATAATGACATAGTTTTATTCATTTAGCACAGTATCTCAGTGGACTTGGCTCACAACAGCATGATCA
The DNA here is from genome assembly GCA_036630365.1 of Acanthiza pusilla. Lineage (NCBI taxonomy): Eukaryota > Metazoa > Chordata > Aves > Passeriformes > Acanthizidae > Acanthiza > Acanthiza pusilla. The sequence goes on from JAXCHO010000079.1 coordinate 45,151,104, forward strand.
GTGCTTACTTTAAAAATCTCCAGCATCACAGGCACAGCAAAAAGCCTTCAAAAGCAAAAATGCCATTCTGTTCTGATAACATGTATTTGCATTTATAAAGCATATTTAGACTTCTTAGCATCAGGTCAAGTGTGTGGTGACCATCCCACCATTCCTTAACTCCAGCAAGGTGTAAGAATGCAAAATGTGGAACCACTTGGTTGAGACTCAAAATTCCCTTTGTGACCAGTTAGAGAGTTTTTTTAAGGACAAGCCATGCCTAAATTAGCAGAAAGGGAACATCTCAACCTCTTTCAAAACAGTCACATCTAATGACACCTTTGAAGGACTCTGAATTTAAAGGCTGCATAATTTTCATATACAGCAAAGAACAAAGGTTGCATCACTTCCCCTGAGGAAGGAGCAACTCCTTTCTCATGTTGGAGAATACACATGAAGACTTTGTAGAAGGGAATTGTAGAAATTCTCAACCAAATTTTTGGGATAATGTATTTATAGCATGACTGCAGCAATTTATCCAGTTCCTAAGGCATTCTGAGTTTAAAATTGGCCAGTTGACCCCTCATGTATTGGTATGAAGGCAAAGAGAATAAATACTTCCAGACCACTACCAATCCAGACGGTGTGTACTGAAAGAAGTTAATCATATTTTGCTTAGCTGCATCTCACCATGGACAAAACTGTACATGCGAACTGGCTCTCATTGCTACACAGTATTATTAGGCCTGGAGGAAAACGTAATATTCATGGAACAGCAGTGTGACTCCAAAAGGATACAAATAACCAGGAATAGAGAAAACATGACTTTCTGATGTCACAATTTTGTGTCAGGACCTTGGTTATGAGAAGCCCAAAAAGGAACTAGGTAGTAAACCACATATTTTGCATTTAGGGACTTCTCTGTTCCTCTTTTAGGACAGAATTATTCCACAGGAGGATACCATGGCCTACAGAAGTGACAGTCTAAAGAGAACTGTTCCATTGCCACAAAATCCAGGAGTACTCTGCTGCAGGATTTCAGGCATTTCAGAGGATTTCACTTCAAGCATTTCTAGGGGAATGTTCAAAAGGCAGCATACTTAGCATATCCAACATCTCTGTTTGCAAAAAGTCATTATTTCAGGTAGGTGTACAGGAAGGATGTTCTCTGAGATACAGAGGATTAAATATAAAGAATGACATGTTCCAGGCAATTTGAGAAACTTCTCTGCAATTATTATGTTTTCAAACATCTATATATTACTGAAAGGCAGACAAGTGACTACAGTAGGGTATCTCAACTGCCTAAACTAAGTGTAGCTTTGCAAATTATACAAGGCCAAAAAGAAAGTGTCTCTTGAAGAAATTATAATAAACCCCATTTCCATTATGAAAACTTACACTACATATTCTTCCATGGAAAAGTGAAATAAAATTATCTTTTGAGCTATCACATACAATAAACAACTATATACTTAAAAAACCATTAAAAGTACACCTCACTAAAGAACTACCAAAATTACTTAACAAACAAGGATGCACTTTGAGGAACACAAAGTAACCCCTTAAGATTCACAGCCTTCAATGAGGATGTGGAGGAGCCACTATCTGCCTCATACACTTAGGCAGCATCACAACAGCACTGTCATCACTGGAAGGTGAAAGGCAAGGCAACTCAGAGATTGGGGTCTACACAACGAATCCATGTGTCACAGCTTCTTCCTTCAGCAAGAGCAGGAAAGCAGCTTCAGGATTGCCAGTGAGAAATGCAACAATTACACAGTGTTCACATGGCTGCTATCGGGTGGGAGCTCTCCAAGCACAGCTCTGGGCAAGGAACTCCTCTCAGTGGCTGGAGAGCAGCATCCAGAGGCACAATCGCAGGTGGCCATAAGCTCTCATGGCTGTGCATGGGCAGCCAGATCTCAGGCCAGGTGCTCAAAGAGGTTGAGAGGCTCAACCATTCACATTGCCAGGGGCACGGTGATCTCCCCAGAAAGGCTCTCACTGCCGAGCACAAAGTGCTCCAGGAGTTTCAACTGCAGGCAGCGGCACAGGTGTGCCATGATGTCCCACAGCCACCACGCAAATTCCCTCCTGTGCCACACGGACAGTGGTACCGTGGTCAGCACGTGCATGACCACAGTCTCCCAGGCAGAGCTGGAAAAACCTGTGCCCCTCAGGATGCAGGTGAAGACCTGCAGGCATTTCAGGTGCAAACTCTCACACGGCACCTGCCTGGCAATGTGCTGGAAGAATTTCACCTCTGCCACAGTGAATGTCTCCAGCCACACTGTGCTTGGGATGAAGTCAGCCATGGCAGGCTGGCTGCTCACAGAGATGCTGGAGCCACCTTTCTGGGCCTCTGGGGGCTGGCTGACCACAAAGATGTCAGAGTCCCCTCAGCACACCCCAAAGAGCATCTCCACCATCAGGATCTTCTGGCCTTTGCTCAGCTGGAATTGGCAGGACTGGCCGCAGGGCTGAAACTCTAAGTGCCAAGAGTGAGACTCAGGCAAATGCAGCCATGAGGATCTCACCAAGTGGGAGAACCAGCAGCAGGTTTTCTCCACAGCTAGGAAGGAGCCAGTGCACAGGGTCTCTAGGAGGCTGAGCTTGTGCTGCTCCCTCAGCTCCTCCTCCGAGTGGTGCAGGAAGCACAACAGCTTCTCGCCCAGCTGCTCCCACTTGCACGTGCACACCAGCTCCACAGGGATGAAGAAGGTCCTTGCTGCCATCTGCCCTGCAATGTTCTGCTCTACATGGAAGGTGTGTCCCAGTGGGGGATTCAGCAGGACCAGCACACGGTACACCACATTCTACTCACTGGGACTCCAACCCTCAAAGGCACTGCCCACCCCAAGGACTTCTTGAGGCACTGGGAAGAAACTATTGCACACACTGTCAACAAAGACACAAGTGAAGCACTCCATCAGCTCCGCTGTCACTGAGCAACCTCTCTCCAGGTCCTCAACAGTCCCCTGTATCCAATCCACTAAAAGGATCCCTTGCTTATTCCCAACATCAGGGGCATCTTCTTGTCTCCAAGTCCACCATCTTCTTCCTTCCCAACATCATTGCCTTCTTTTTCACTGGCAGACACATTACCTTGTTCATCTTTTCTCTCTTCATTCTTCCTTCCATTCACATTCGCATCATCCTGTTTTTCCTCCTTGCTTCTATCATAGCCATCTTCTTTTTTAACATTTTTATTTTTTTTCTCAGTTGCAACAAAATCATGATGTTTTACTGCATTCTCAAAATCTTCCTGTGCAGTCCAATCCCTGCTTCTTTCTTCACTGGCATCCCTGCTTTCCTGCACCTTCTCATCTGCATTTTCTTCCTTCTACTTCGTATTCTCTTTCATTTAAATTAACATTGTTGCCTGCCTTCATATTCCCACCATTGTTTTCTTCTTCGTTTCCATCTGCTTCTTCCTTTCCAACATCATCTCCTTGCTCCACCTTCACATCCTTGTTTTCTGCTTCATTTACTTCATCTAGGCCTTCTCTATTTCCAGCAACACTGCCACGTTCTTCTTCATTTCCTTCAGCACTGTTGTCTCCTGGCACATTCCCATCACTCTCTCCTTCATCTTTCTGGGAATCACAGCCTTCTTCACTTTCAACCTCAATGTCTTTCTTCAACTTCACATCTTCATTTCACTCACTGGCCTCATCATCCTCTCCTTCATTTGCAGCCACAGGACTGCCTTCTCCTTCATTTCCAGCGCCACTCTCATCTGCCTCCACAGTCACATCATTTTCACCCTCCTTCTTTGAATCAACACTGTCTTCTTCCTGTTCTTTTCCCTTCTCCTCCGCCAAGGTCTTGCAGTGTGGCGGCCCGTCCCTCTGCCTCCCAGGCTGATGCTCTCTGGGGCGGGGTAGCCTTGCCTGGGCGGGAGCTGGGGAGTGAAATTCCGGGTCTGTCCTGTGCTGTCTTCCTGTGCTGTCTCCGCCTCCCAGGCCGGCTCCGACTACGGACGTAGTTGGGACCCGCCCTGGGGGATGAGTTAAGGCGTGCTCAGAGCTCCGGGTCCGCCCATCCCTCCAGACTTTTCCATTCCATTATGTATCTGATTGATTCATTTGAGCTCTACCCCACCCTCTTATGTTATGATTGGTTCTGTACACTTGTACCCTCCCTCTCCCTTCTTCCCTATTGGTTATCCTTCCCCGTACTTCACCGACTGCACCCTGCGGCCGGTGCCTCTTTTTGTCCCGTACCCCGAGGGGTGCAAGGGAGACAGTTGGCCCTCTCCCTGCTCTCCCTCCTGACCACCGTCGTCCCTTACCCTGATAAAAGAGAGCTATGGGAGAGAACAATAAACCTCCTGCCACCCTTCGCCTCGTTGTCTTCTTCTTTTATTGACTACAACATTGCAGGAGCTCTGGTCCTTGCCACTGTGATTGACTTCATGGCTCCTTCCCCTGTGGCTCAACCACAGACCCAAGAGGAGCAGGACTCCAGCAAGAGCCCAGAATGGCCACTGCTGCAGGGCACCAAAGAGCAGGGAACCTCAGCCCTCGTCCTGCTGCCCCTGCTCCAGCTCCTGCAGCAGCCAAGCCATCTTGTCCTCCAGCAGCTCCTGACGCTCCTGCATTCGCCGGTACATGGCCTCACCCAGCCCTTCCCCAGCTGGCCAGGGGTACTGGATCAGGCTCTGCACGAGCACAAAAAGCAGCGACAAGACAGCCATGGTCTGCAGGAAGACACACAGAAGGAGTTCAGTGGGGCCGGAATGGAGGCAGCCAGTGAGGGGCAGGAGGCACAGGGATGTGGGGCAGGAAGGACAGGGCCCCGGCAGCTGGCAGGAGGCACAGGGATGTGGGGCAGGAAGGACAGGGCCCCCGGCAGCTGGCAGGAGACAAGGCCTGCGGCGCTGCCCCAGCAAGCACCGCGCCATGAGCAAGGTGCTCCTGCCAGGGCTGGGCCCTGCTGCAGGGGCAGAACACACGCCCCAGGAGCCAGCACCTCTGCCCCAGCCCTGCTCCAGCCCTGCCTCCTCACTGCCTGGGCACTTCCCGCTTGCCCAGGCTCTGCTGGGGCACTCGCTGGGTCCTGTTAGAGCTGCCCCCATTTTGACACGGCCCCTGTGCTGTCACAGGCCCCAGAGCACATCACAGGCCTGCCCTGCCCGCCATCCCCACCCCAGCTCAGGGAACTCATCATGGCCCTGGGCACCCAAAGCACCAGTGCAGACCCACCCCTCGGGAGACTGGGAAACCTAGAGCTTCCCTTTACAAAGCAGGAACAAGTGCCCCATACACAACCTTGACAAATATAAGTTTGGGTGGCATGACCCATGGATGTTCTCAGTGCCTACAGGGTAGGCATTTATTATTCAAGGCATTATTTTTTTATTATTCATATTTTTATTTATTACTTTGGCAGCAGCATGTCATTTAGGTTAATATTTAGTTACAGATTTAGTGAGAAATAAAGAAATCCACACTGCTTGGATGATGCACAGAAGTTATAATCTTATCCGATATTAAGGCCTACCCTTCTTTCACACCAGCACTGTCCTGCCTCACTGATCTTTTGTGAAGACACAGATGTCCCAGTTTCTCTCCTGAATTAGGAACACTTTCAAAGATCTGGTTTTTGACTGATAGCAGAATCACACAGGAGCAAATTATAGTTTTTGCAGCAGCATAAAATACCTCAGTCCCAAGCAAACTACTTCTTACACTCGAGGTGGCTGATCAACAGCCTGGCTGAAGAATGGACAAGCCACTGTAAGCAAGAAACACAAGGCTGAAAAAGGAAAAAAGTCCTCGGAACACAGGACTTCTGAAGCTTAGCTCACTGTAATATTCTCTCCCCCAACCAAACATAAAGATGTGCTCCCCCTGACACTTGCTGCAACTGGCTTCTGTCTTGCATGACAGCCATTCCAAGAGAAACTCTGTTTTTTACAGGATGTAGACATGTCTGCACTTAGACACCATCCTCAGTTCAAACCTCCTCCCTTGCTTTTTTCTGATTGGAGATCCTTGCTACTGGATATGATGAAGCTGTTTATTGGGAAGGGTTACTCTGATGCTGATCACAGCACAGTAGGAGGTTTTCACTCCCTTGGGCTACTTAAATTCTTCTCAGATGATCTCTGAAACCTCTGCCGGAGAACAGGATTTCTGAGTAATCGCCTTTCTCTTCTCCACCCATGACACGAGAGCTGGCTGCATTCAGAAAACACAGTTTTCTGAACCGTCCTATATAATAATGATCACTGACTTATAAATCCTGCCATCTAGATGAGGTCCCTGTTGAACAGCTCCATGTCCCAAGTGGTACCTAGCAGGCAGGGAAGAAGAGGAAGACAGGATCACAACAGCCACTGATCAGCCATTCAGAGGCCATGAAAAACCAGGAGAGAGTCATGAATTTCACAGGCTGCTGTGTTTCAGCAACCCATATCACTCTGCTCCTTTTAAATCTCTTCTGATGACAAGTTTCCAGTCCTATCACAGTGCTTGCCTTTGGGACACGAGTAACTAAGATGCAGAATAGCAGGGAAAATTTCTTCTGCGCTCCAGGAACCTCGGCATCATGCAGACGAGAGAAAACCTCAGCCCTAGGTGAAGGGAGGTGCTTCATAAACTCACCCACAGCTAAAGCTATTCTGGAAGCCCACATTATTAGACCCAGAGTGGTGAAGAGCCTATGAATTTGCTGACCCAGGGAAAAAGGCAGCTTTAAATCAACTCTGCAAATCGCACTCTCTCTCCTTAGAACTTCAGGCTGAGATGCCCAGCACAAGCTACAGAAAATATAATTTCATTCATGTTGTGGTCAACCATTTCTCACCCTCTTGTCCCTCCCAATCCACCAGCCAGTCAAACACAGAAAAAGCAAGACACCCATGGTAGGATTCTGCTGGAAATACTGACAAAATCCTCTTGGACTGCATTACTTGAAGGACCTGAGGTCAACTCATTGACTCACTTGCTATCCCCACATGGAGCTGCTTGCTCCAGTCCCCACAGGGGCCTTCTCTTTCTGATGTGTACCACAGCAGCTTTCTCCCCTGTGCCTGATTGAGCAGGGGGGACTTTTTAACAGCATTGGGAAGATTAATCAATATTTTAGCTGTTTTGACCATCATGACTTCTACTTCAGTTCACAAGACAAAATTAATAGCCCTGACTGCAGGACACAATCACTATATGAGGCACTTAGTCATTTTTTGAGATACTGCCATTGCATGGGCACTCTCTGTGAAATGGTGACTTAAATATAAAGACGCTTTTCAGGCAATTTGAGAAACTTTACCATTCTTTTTTCAAACCTAGATACCGAGGTAATGCTGAAAAGCAGGCAAGGAACTACAGCACGGAAGCTCAAGTCCCTAAACTAAGGGCAATTTTGCAAAATAGTTTTTCACTGACAATACTAAAGGCTCTCTTGAAGCAATGATAATAAACCGAATTCCCATTATGAAAGCTTGGACTACCTATTCTCCCATGGGAAAGTGAATTAAAATTATCAGTTATACTTTCATGTAGTAACATGCACTACAACCTTACAAAATCCATTACAAAGTAGAGTTACACTACTTCCCTAAAAGGCTAATTTTCTAGTTTTTGAGGTGCACCAAGCAACCTCTATCAGGTTCACAGTCTTCCATGAGGATGTGCAGGTGGAGCCACTTATCTGCCTCATACACTTAGGCAGCATCACAACAGCACTGTCATCACTGGAAGGTGAAAGGCAAGGCAACTCAGACGCACAACGAATCCATGTGTCACAGCTTCTTCCTTCAGCAAGAGCAGGAAAGCAGCTTCAGGATTGCCAGTGAGAAATGCAACAATTACACAGTGTTCACATGGCTGCTATCGGGTGGGAGCTCTCCAAGCACAGCTTTGGGCAGGGAACTCCTCTCAGTGGCTGGACAGCAGCATCCAGAGGCGCAATCGCAGGTGACCATAAGCTCTCATGGCTGTGCATGGGCAGCCAGATCTCAGGTCCGGTGCTCAAAGAGGCTGAGAGGCTCAACATTTCACACTGCCAGGGGCATGCTGATCTCCCCAGGAAGGCTCTCACTGCCGAGCACAAAGTGCTCCAGGAGTTTCAACAACAGGCAGCAGCACAGGTGTGCCATGAAGTCCCACAGCCACCACGCAAATTCCCTCCTGTGCCACACGGACAGTGGTACCGTGGTCAGCACGTGCATGACCACAGTCTCCCAGGCAGAGCTGGAAAAACCTGTGCCCCTCAGGATGCAGGTGAACACCTGCAGGCATTTCAGGTGCAAACTCTCACACGGCATCTGCCTGGCAATGTGCTGGAAGAATTTCACCTCTGCCACAGTGAATGTCTCCAGCCACACTGTGCTTGGGATGAAGTCAGCCATGGCAGGCTGGCTGCTCACAGAGATGCTGGAGCCGCCTTTCTGGGCCTCTGGGGGCTGGCTGACCACAAAGATGTCAGAGTCCCCTCAGCATACCCCAAAGAGCATCTCCACCATCAGGATCTTCTGGCCTTTGCTCAGCAGGAATTGGCAGAACCAGCTGCAGGGCTGAAACTCTACGTGCCATGAGTAGGACTGAGGCAAATGCACCCACAACGATCTCACCAACTGGGAGAACCAGCAGCAGGTTTTCTCCACAGCTAGGAAGGAGCCAGTGCACAGGGTCTCTAGGAGGCTGGGCTTCTGCTGCTGCCTCAGCTCCTCCTCTGAGTGGTGCAGGAAGCACAACAGCTTCTCGCCCAGCTGCTCCCACTCGCACGTGCACACCAGCTCCACATGGACACAGAAGGTCCTTGCTGCCATCTGCCCTGCACTGTTCTGCTCTACGTGGAAGGTGTGTCCCAGTGGGGGATTCAGCAGGACCAGCACACGGTACACCGCATCCACTCACTGGGACTCCAACCCTCAAAGGCACTGCCCACCCCGATGGGCTCTTGAGGCACTGGGAAGAAACTATTGCACACACTGTCAACAAAGACACACGTGAAGCTCTCCATCAGCTCCGCTGTCACTGAGCAACCTCTCTCCAGGTCCTCAACAGGCCACTGTATGCATTCCATTAAAAGGATCCCTTGCTTTTCCCCAGCATCAGGGGTATCTTCTTTGTCTCCAAGTCCACCTTCTTCCTTTCCACTATCACTGCCTTCTTTTTCACTGGCAGACACATTAGCTTATCAGTCTTCTTTTCTCTCTTCATTCTTCCTTCCATTCACATTTGCATCATCCTGTTTTTCCTCCTTGCTTCTATCACAGCCATCTTCTTTTTTAACATTCTTATTTCCTTCCTCAGTTGCAAAAATATCACGATATTCTACTGTATTCCGAAAATCTTCCTGTCCAGTCCAATCCCTACTTCTTTCTTCACGGGCATCACTGCTTTTCTACACTTTCATATCTGCATTTTCTTCCTTTCCTTCTACTTCGTATTCTCTTTCATTTAAATTAACAGTGTTGTCTGCCTTCATATTCCCACCATTGTTTTCTTCTTCATTTCCATCTGCTTCTTCCTTTCCAACATCATCTCCTTGCTCCACCTTCACATCCTTGTTTTCTGCTTCATTTACTTCATCTAGGCCTTCTCTATGTCCAGCAACACTGCCACGTTCTTCTTCATTTCCTTCAGCACTGTTGTCTCCTGGCACATTCCCATCACTCCCTCCATCTTTCTGGGACTCACGGCCTTCTTCACTTTCAACCTCCCTGTCTTTCTTCAACTTCACATCTTCATTTCATTCACTGGCATCATCACCCTCTCCTTCATTTGCAGCCACAGGACTGCCTTCTCCTTCATTTCCAGTGCCACTCTCATCTGCCTCCACAGTCACATCATTTTCTCTGTCTTTCTTTGAATCAACACTGTTTTCTTCCTGTTCTTTTCCCTTCTCCTCTCCCAAGGGCTTCCAGGAGCTCTGGTCCTTGCCAATGTGGTTGGCTTCATGGCTCCTTCTCCTGTGGATCAACCACAAGCCCAAGAGGAGCAGGACTCCAGCAAGAGCCCAGAATGGCCACTGCTGCAGGGCACCAAAGAGCAGGGCACCCCAGCCCTCGTCCTGCTGCCCCTGCTCCAGCTCCTGCAGCAGCCGAGCCATCTCGTGCTCCAGCAGCTCCCAACGCTCCTGCATTCGCTGGTGCATGGCCTCACCCAGCCCTTCCCCAGCTGGCCAGGGGTACTGGATCAGGCGCTGCATGAGCACAAAAAGTAGTGCCAAGACAGTCATGGTCTGCAGGAGGACACACAGAAGGAGTTCAGTGGGGCTGGATTGGAGGCAGCCAGTGAGGGGCAGGAGGCACAGGGATGTGGGGCAGGAAGGACAGGGCCCCGGCAGCTGGCAGGAGGCACAGGGATGAGGGGCAGGAAGGACAGGGCCCCGGCAGCTGGCAGGAGGCACAGGGATGAGGGGCAGGAAGGACAGGGCCCTGGCAGCTGGCAGGAGCCAAGGCCTTCAGCGCTGCCCCAGCAAGAGCGATGACCAAGGAGCTCCCGCCAGGGCTGGGCCCTGCTGCAGGGGCAGAACACACGCCCCGGGCGCCAGCGCCTCTGCCCCAGCCCTGCTCCAGCCCTGCCTCCTCACTGCCAGGGCACTTCCCGCTTGCCCAGGCTCTGCTGGGGCAATGGCACTCGCTGGGTCCTGTTAGAGCTGCCCCCATTTTGACACGGCCCTGTGCTGTCACAGGCACATTTCATATGGGCTAATATTTTGTTACAGATTTAGTTAGAAATCTTTCTGAAAGAAATCCAGGCTGCTTGAATGATTCATAGGCAGATTTAATACCATCCTAAAGATGCAAATTTAGTTAATTACTAAATTTTGGTGTCTTAATAACCTCTCAGCTCTCAAACTCTATGGTTCAACACAGTCCAAAACTCTGGGATAGCAAGAATTTTATTCAGAAAGTAGAATGTCTGTTTTTTCAAATATAGTTCAAAAAACATACCTCTCTTACTCCTGCCATCTTCAAAATTGTCTCTCTTAAACAGAGTTAGCAATCTCTCTGACTTGTCTGATAATGTGCTGGTTTGATAAAGGAAATTCTGTCTCTTTCTGCTATCTCTATTTATCTCCAAACACATGTGAGTACAGAAGAGGCATCCCCTGTATTCCTCAGCCCTTCTTTGGGGAGCTCATCTATAAATGGAACTACAGAAATGTGGAGGGAAGAAAGGGAAACAGGATGTGATTCGCGTACCTGCATAGTGACCACAGATGTCCACTGCTAGACTGACATCAGGCAGATCACGCCCTCCAATTAGTGCACAGAAAGAAAACAGGGTTGGGATTTTTGAAACTGCTCTGAATTGGATTTGCTTAACAGATGTCATTAGTAAAAGTAATCAAAGAAAGAGTTTTGAACCCTCTTCCAAGCTGATGCCACTTAGGTATCTTCCCCACATCCTTCTAGGGAAGCTGTTTTTTATATCTCATCCTTCCTTTTACAAGGGATGAAAAATTCTTTCCTAAGTATTACTCTTTCAGTTTTGTTTCCCCTCATCTTCTGAGATTCAATAAAGCCAACATTCAGCAGAACAGTTTTGTATTTTTTGAACACAATTCTTTTATCCAATTGAGGCCCTTCTGTGGTCATGAAAAAACAGAAACTGTTGTGAGCTACAGTTTACACTGTTAAGAGGTTGATATGGGTCAGTTTGCCAAGGTTATTCTTAGTTCAACTGCTATGTAAACTGTTGATGTCACTGACTGGAGGCTGCTCTCCAGGACATTATATATATGATAATTATATGACAGAAAATGCAACATGTAGTTGGATCTGACCTTCAAGTTCACTGGCTTAAAAAAAGAAAAAAATGTCTCTAACAAATATGCTGGTTTTCCCATTACTAAGATGTAATAAATGCCTTCACATTTATAGTTAGTCTACAGCATATACAAGAGTCTTTACTCACATGGACAGCAGTGCCCATCCATCTTCAAGCTAGGGTACATTTTAAGTCTCAATGATCACTGCCTCCAGAAAGCATTTTTGAGACAAAACAGGCAAAGTCTTTTGCATAACTAGACAATCATCCAATACTAGGATCTTCACTCACATAAACACTTCATGCTTTTCCATAAAGGAATGTGAAAGAGATTTTTCTTAGAAATAACAAATCATCAAAAATTAATTAAACAACAAACAAGGGAAAATCACCATTTCTTCACTCAGCACATTTTCCTTGATTTTCATAAGCATTCAGATTTACAGCTGCTGATATTGCCACAAGAGCAGGTTTTTTCTGGTTTTACTTCTTCTTCCAGTAGAGCAAGCACAGCTGCAAAATGCAAGCTCATTTCTAGGCTCTCCTATACATCACCAGTTTACCACATTCCAACCATCATAGTTGTGCAACACCCCATCAGGGTACTGGGATTACCACAGTGTCACAGACAGTTTAAGTGAGGCTCATGGAGCTGTACAACTTTAACTGTGTTTTTATATGTATAATTAAACGATGCATGACATGGAAATAAGCCAGCTGTACTGAAACTGAACAAACTAACTGCTCTGATGCAACACTTAAGCATCTCATCAGTTATAAAATGAAACAGGTTAAAGCAAAAACTATATAGAGAACAGAATGCTTGACATTGTAAAGCAGCACATTCAAAGGACCATTTTTTTGAACATTAAGGAAAGGTACCCATCCACTCAAGTTTTCATAAGAATTCCAGGCATCAAAGTGTTCCCTGTTTGCTTTTTCACCATGTTTTAAGAATAGATCACTCTTAGTGGGAAGAAAATCCTGTATGTGAAACACTGCATAAAACTAAACAATCCTTAAACGTGGCTAATTTCCATGTGGAGCTGATGATTTAGTGGTGTCATCCTTCAGCAGAGGAGAAAGAACTGCCTGTCTTTAGTTTACTTATGTAAGATGAAAAAAGTGAGGAGTGTGAATTTGATCTTGCTTCAATTTACTTCAGTGGCAAAACTCTGGCCATGACTTCAGTGGGAGTGTGACTGCGTTTTAATTCATTCAATGTGGAGAAAAACAAATCAGCTGAGAATAATGCTCTTGTTTATTAGATTTAAATTACTACCATAGCTGTTTTTAACAGTGTTAAGTAAATCCTGTTTTGAAAGCCAAAGGTTGCCTTCAGTCATGCATTTTCCGATGTACTGTGTCACAATGCAGGATCCTGGTCCTCAGACCAAGTCACTGCTGTTCACAGCAAGAACAGCTTGCTCTGGGGCATGGCCACATTCCCACACAGGAATGATGTATGTTTGTGGATGCCATGGGTCGCAATGTCCAAATCTGGGCTCAGGCATCCCCCCAGCCAAGAAACCAGGGTGCACACTTTTGTAATATAAATGCATTCACTGAGAACACAGACTACACTTCCTAAGATGTCCATGAAAAACAGCAAGGTAAATCAAATCAATAGGGTTAAATTTGCAATTAGGAATATGCAGTTTGACAGGGAAATTTTAGGATAGTCAGAGACTGAAAAACGTCTAATTTCTTTTTCTTTTCCTTGGAAGGCAATCAACCTTCTGGCCTGGCTATTCTCTACTTTTCCATATAAAGTAGAACCTAGAAACATACACACAAAATATTTATAGAAGTATCCCTCAATGAATTAAAGAAGATTATTACTCAAAAGATAGTCAGAAACAAGACTGTCTATACTGTATGAATTAAACATACACAAATTAGGACACAGAGCCTTCCATTCTTTAGTAACAAAACTAATGCTGTCCTGAAAATGACATTAATGAATGAGACTGGTATAAGAAAACCTTCTGCATCTGCTCTACAGGTTGGAATGAGGATGTTAACTGAGGCAGTAGACAACGAGGATGTGCTGCTTAGGGAAGCTGAATGTCACTTTTGTGCTTGAGGAGTTCTGCAGTTTGGATGAAGGTCATAGGTTATTTCCAGCTGCATGAAAATGAGTGATAAATACACATTGTTGCTCTTAGACTGAAAGTAGTGCTAGACAAAGAGTATTAAAATATGGAATATTAATCAAAAATCATCCCCAGTCTTCTACAGATGGTAATCTTCTATTGGAAGAGAGTTTGTTACTTTCTCCTAATATTAAAGCTATAACATAATAATAAAAGCACCTCAATCTTCTAGCAGGATCTAAGATACATAGATTAAGTAAGGTCTATGCAGTGAGAGCACCCTAAAAACATCACAAGAGCAGTGGCAATTTCTGGGATAGCAATGACATGAACCAATATCTAAATGCTAAATCTATGTGAAGAAGAGAATTTTTCAACTAATGGATCAGGGAAAATGTGGGAATAAAGGATGAGATATGTGATTAAAGATCACAGTGTACTGTATTAACACAGACAGAGAATATATGACTTTGATTCTGTATTACAACATAATTTAATTGTAAGTAGTTTTAGTTTTATACATGCTTGATTTTTTTAGAACACATTTTAGACTGGGGCAAACAATAAAGGAAATCCATCATATGACATTATGTTCATACCTACATCACTCACTGGAATATCTTAACCTTTCCAGCACAGATTCCCACTCCTCAAGATGAAAACCCAGAGAAGATGAAAACCTGTAACTGCCATTCAGAGAAGGTCTAAAATTTTAATTGCTGGCTGAATGCAAAGGAGCTGTGACATGCTGTGGTTTATTGAAGCACTCCTGCAGTTATAGACACATCTTTAATTATTCTACCCTCTCCCTCTTCCTCCATCCACCACTGACTGAGGCAGCTGGGAGATTCAGTAACTTCAGAGCAAAGTTCTGCTTACTTCCAGCTCTCCTGCCCCAGCAGATGCTTAGCTCTTCTGTGAAGATGGAGCTATGCCATAAACACATTGCACCTGAAAGGAGATGAAACCTTCCCTTCAAAGACACATGTGTGACCAGGTTTTTGGAACTGCCTGATGGGGCCAGTTTTCATCTGTTTTCCATAAAGAAGGAAAACAACCCCGTATTCTTCTCCTCATGATAGTTCAAGTATTAATTCCAAAAAACAGAGATGCCAGGACTTGTCAGTGACATGACTAACAATTTTACGAGAACTGGCAAGATAGTTCATTTTTCCTACATCTTACTCACAGAAACCTTGGAATTGTTTTGTCTGAAAGATTTGGGGGGAGGAAGGTAGACTTAATTCTGACAACTATATTAAATACTCAGTATATCTGACATCCTGTTATCAACAACAAAAATATGGTTTAATTATGATAAGCCATACTGGAATAATTTACAACACATAAGTGTGAAAAAACAGCAGTAATTTTTCTTTTGTTCCATGTGGAAAAATACACACCTTCCGCCTGCCCCCAAAAAAGTAAAACAAGGCCCAATAAATTCTGGTAATTGTCCTTCTTCTGGCTTTTCAGTTCCATCACAGCTCTCCAAATTAAGATTTATGTGCTGGTTTGCATCTGTATCTGTTGTTGATTTCCCCCCCTACAGGGATATAGGTGGATAAGTTTGAACAGGAAACGGTATCCCTCAAGCCAAACTGAAAGGTTTATAAAGTTGCTAATAAAAGTTTGGGTCAGGGCCTAAATATCAATCATCTGCTCATTGTCTTTTTAAATGAGCTCAGGCATTTTCCCAACCACTCCCAGCAGGTCTCTGCCACTATTTTAAACTAAGATTTCAGCCATTTCTTTTTTCCCTGTGTTGACCTCAATAATTTTTCTTTCTCCTCCTCTTTACCTGCCAAATGCATCCATCAGGATTTTGCCAAAGGCTATCTGCTTTTGAAGTCGAGAGGAATTCACTAATCGTGAGTGTCAAATCCACAATAAATGCCATCGCCATATGGTATATGCTGCTTTTGGGAATTATCTCAAAAGGCCTAGCTGTGAGAAGACCGGCTGTATGTTAGGAGGGTTTTACTGCTAACTTTCATAACTCATGTCAGGTCTTTCAGTTTCTGTATTCATTGGCTTCAGTGAGTGCAACTGTTTCCTGAATTTATAAAAATGTTGTCAAGATCCCTTGATCTTGCTTCCTCTGTCTCTCTCACACAAACACATCCAAACACATCTATACACAGCGGAGCAGCACGCACAGTGGCATGCAAATCTAGCAAAAGAGACGCTTGTAAATAAATAGCATGTCATTCTGCTTATTCAATAAATTCCTCTGGGTGTTAAAATCATGATAAACATATCATAAGCCCCGATGAAGGCTTTACAGCCTGTCCCATCACACCATCCTGAGTGTAATTCTGCAATGCATAGGAAGACAGAAGTTTGAAAAACAGAGCAGAAATAGCTCCCATAAGGGCAGGGTGCTGACACAGCTGAAACATAACTAACTGGAGTGCATTTGTTTTAGCTAAAGAAGACAGTATCAGTGACATATCTCTGTGCCTGTGGAGGTCTACTGTGCATTCAAAGCAACAAGAAATCTACCTTCTACAAGAAATTGTCCATTAATACATAAACATGCCTGTATTTAAATCCCCCAGACTGTACCATTCTCAACAAGAACTACACATGACTAAGAAACTCCACAGAAAAACACTTTTGTGATCCAAGGAAGCAAAGAGAAAGAAAACCACATATGAAGATTTTAACATACCAACTAAGTAATAGAAAAAGAATGATTACAAAAATAAAAGTCAGTCTCCTTGAAACACTTGAGGCAACTCTCTCAACTTTCTCTGATGCTTTAGGAAGGTGTGAATGTCCTCCATGTCTCAAATCATCCCCATCAGCCACATGGGAATGTCTCCAATGGGCCTCAGAGTTTTTCAAGTACCACTCCCCTCTAAGTTATGTATAGTCTATTAATATCCTCCTGGAGCAAACAGAAATAATAGTTTAAAAAGACAGTTATATTTCAGAAACATGTACCCCCACATTAAAAAAAAAAAGAAAAAAAAGAATTTAATACTGTCCCTAGGCAGAATTCATCCATACTTAAGGCTTCTATTACGTATTTCTGGGACGGTGTTTTGCTTTCCTGGTTAATAATACAAATTAACTGCTGGCAATATCACATCAAAACAAAAGTGGCAGAATCAGAAAAACTACTGAAAAGTTTACCTTTATAGGAAAGCTTCAGTCTTGGGATATTTTGTTTTGACATTCCAGTGACTGGAAGGAACAGCATCACTAAAGACAGCAGGCTGCAGACATGTGGCACTTGCAAAGCTCTCATTCTGCTCTCCTCTTCAGTATCTTCTTTTGCACTGTGGTGAAATACCTCCCCACTTTTCAAACAATCCAAGTTTTATCTGGAAGAAAAAAAGAAAACATCTGTAGATCAGCATTACTGCATAAATAATAACTCTGTAAGCAAGCCAGACTTATCTTTAAAGAGCAGCTCATTTAATTTCTTTCTATAAAAGTATTTTTTCGTTTAGTACAAGTAAAAATGTTTCATTTCTTTATACTAAATTAACACATTTTGACATTGGAAAATATGTAAACTTTTCAAACACCAGTGTCTAGCATAGCTAAAGTTTAAGCATAAATTAAATTAATGCAGTACCCATAAAAAGAACATTTGCCATTCAAAAGTGACCATGGCAACTTGTTAGTTCATACTGCTCCATTGGATATCTTAATGTTTTATAACTCTCTTTATCTCAGTACAACAGCTATTGTATGTTTATGCTATGACTAGAATGAACTGTAATGTCTCAGATGCCACAGGGGTACAAGTTGAGTTAACAGTGAGTACATACCCATCAAAAACTTCCATAAATAAACTAAGAAAATTAGATGGAGTAAGCAGTTGTGTTTAGTTTTAATAGAGAAAAAAGTCAACGTGCATGATGGATTTAAAAGAGCTTTCAGTATGATATTTCCAGCAGAATAACTGCCTCAACTCATCCACCAAAATGTCCTATAAACTTTTATGAGTGTTTCAGGCTGGGGTCAATAGGCAGATACGGGATTTTGTTAGCACTGTGTGCAACTAAGCCAGCTTTGCAACACTTTTCACTTAATAAGAGTTATTCATATTCCATAAATCTTGAAGTGTTTTACAAATGAAAGTAATTATCACTGTCCTTATTTTCCCTATGCAAAAATTCAACCATATTGCTGCAGTGAACCTATTTCCTCAAGGTCACACAGCTAGCACAGTAGTTGAAAAGAAAACAGCAACAGCAATCCTGGTGTCCTTTGTACCCAGCTATCAAGGATCCCTTTTGCCCAATAACTCCACTTTTGCACATGAAATTATTTGAAATGGCATCTGGAGTTCTGAAGGCAAAACTTGATGGTTAATAAATCACAAAGATCAGAGTATGAAAATATTTGTGAGACCAGAACCTTCCCCCTGCAAGTGCATGATGCCAGAGGTCAAGGGAGATGGCTGGTGAAATGACAAATGTCAGTGTTTGAGTAATGCTGTAAAACCAAGGAGTAAGGAAATGTTATGGTTAGTTGAGAGATTAATGGCTCATGACTTGCCATGAAAATTCTTTTCTGAAAGGTACTGGAACTGCGTGATTAAAAGAGCAATCCTCATGCCCACATCAGCCAGTGCTTGCACAGACATCAAAGGAGAGGTTCCTTGCAAGCCCATGAGAGATGTAGCACAGCTTGTGGCCCCTGAGCCTCTCCACTGGTCTGGTACTGGAGCTCCTGCAGCACTGGGTCAGAGCACCTCTGTGAGCTACAGCAGCACCAGAACCAATTCAGCACCTCCTGAGGCAGGCAGTTCCTCCTTCCTGGCAGGAAAAGGATGGAAACAGAACCCCTTCAGTTCCCTCCAACAGAGGAAATCTCTCTCAGATGAAACTTAGGCTTTCTGAGCCTCCAGACGTTCTGTCAATAGCAAAAGACAGGGAAGTGTGCAAGAAGAACATAGTGGTGAAAGAGAAAGAGGGAAACAATTTGTAAAGTGCCCAAAGCATAGTCCCTATTGCAGAACACTGAGCTTCTTATTGCCGAACATTGAACTTCCTTCTTCTCAGTCCTCTCTTCAACATTCATATTCAGTGTCTGAATGCACTAATCTTGGCCAAGTGTGAGTACATGTTCATGAGATGAGACGGAAAGAAAACAAACAAACATTAAATGCCTCTGCTTCATCCTTCCCTTCCCTTCATTACAGTATCAGATTCTAAGAGAAGACCCTTACTTCTTCTGTACCAACACATCTACTTGAGGGTGGACCATGAAGG
Organism: Acanthiza pusilla; assembly: GCA_036630365.1. Classification (NCBI taxonomy): domain Eukaryota; kingdom Metazoa; phylum Chordata; class Aves; order Passeriformes; family Acanthizidae; genus Acanthiza; species Acanthiza pusilla. The sequence goes on from JAXCHO010000079.1 coordinate 45,170,148, forward strand.
AGTGCTGTGGATTAGACTATTCCAAGGTTACATAGCCTTTAAGAAATTTATTATGGGGGACGAAAGGGAAAAGAAGGAGAGAGGAGGAGGGGGAAGACTATACGAAGATGAGACACCAGCCCTGTTCATCTTCAGCAGGATGATAGTGACAAACCATACTTCAAAAAGAAGCAATTAAGAGGGAGCCAGTCTCGCTGCAAGTATGTTGAGAAGTCATGGCCTGAAGGTCTGGGCCTCAGCCAACAGGGAACTCACCAAAGGATTTGGGGCTCATTTTCTTGAGGCAAATTACTCTTAAGAATCAGGACTAAATGTGACTAAAAAACCAGTTGTGTCAGTGCACTGTCATTTGCTGAATTGATTGAGAATCAGCACCAAACTCAGGCCTTTGGCCATAGCTCACAACCTCACTTTTCATGTAGGCTCTTTTTGCTAATGGGAACCTTCCTTTTTCTCCAGTTGGGTTTTTTTTTTCCTTTCCCTTTTTATTTGAATAATGTCTGTGAAAAGCCATTTGCTTTCACAAGGCGGTTAGTTTACACTGGAGGCAGCTGCTCTGTGAGCTCGAGCCAACGCTGTCCTGTCTTCAGATTCATTGCAATCTGGCCAGATTGTCACATATATTTTTAGTTTATGATGATCCTCTAATACAATTCCAGCTTCCACACAGAGTCCCTCCAACAGTCTAGCTCAGGTTAATGAACTTTAGGCCAATTAACTTGCCATTAATCTTCAGGAAATATCCTTCCTCTCTGTAACACATGCAATGTCAATCAGTGTCCTGTGCTGAAAAGACCCACAGTCACACCACTCAGAAGCAAACAGAGCAGAAATAAAATATAAATCCTAAAAGCAAATGTGAATCCCCCATTCCTTCCTCCCTCCAAAAGTAAGAAGAATTTGGACAGAAGGAAAAATTACTGGTTTGTTTAGTTCTTCGATACTTCAGCTAAGGACCAACACATTCTAAAACTTCCTCACCATGAACAAATCCAAAATAAATGAGGAAAAAGTATCTGAAAAGAAAAATGCTGAGGCTAAAGCTACTTTCCCACCTTGGCTTCAGCTAGGAAATAGCACTGCACTGTGTTAATTATCACTTGCAAGACCGACTGAGGAAGGAAGCTATGCATACACCTCGCTGAAAAGGGGGCATTTCCAGTGGAATAAAGGAGCTTTTATTTGCCCCACGCAGGGGTGGGAGGTGCAAGGTTGAGGAGGGGCTGAGCAGCCTGGCTCCATCCTGCTAGGACCTCCCTGCGGGGCCCATAAATTCGGAACAGGCTGTAGGTTAAATTGCCAAAAGACAGAAAGTTGAACTGCTGGTGCCCTGCCATCCTGACAGAGAGAGGTGGCTGGACAGGACTGGCACATGTGTGATGTCACGTCCCTGAAACGAGGTGTCACCTCTCTGCAATTGGTCAGATTTAGTGGAGCCTATAAAACAGATTGCTCCGAAGCTACTGTCTGAAACAAGAAAACCTGGAGCCAATTTACTAAACATAATTTATTCCAGGCCCTTTGTGGCAATAAACAGAGCTCTTCAGCCTTCTCAAACACACAGACAGTAAGGAGCTCTGTGCTTATGGGAGCTTTTTCAGATTGTTCAGCTCAAACCTATCTAAATGCAAAATCTTGCATTCACAAATGCTGTGTAGTTTCTGACTTCTCCTGGCGTCATGAAGTCCAGAGCTGAAAGGACTGTGACCCATCTGCAAACACACTTCTAAAACAGTATTCATGTAACTCCCAGTTAATTCTGAAAAAAAAAACAAAACCTTTATGGAATTGGAGGATCATTTAAAACCATTTTCCAGCACTAGTTTCTCAAGGTCATTTTAAAATTCAGAATTTTATATTCCAATAAAGTGTAATGGCTCAGTTTTAGTGAATCTAATGGCAATGTTGCAAATTGTGACAAGTCAGAATCTAGAGCAATGTAGTCACTATCCGCTTATAAATTCATTATAGACCTAATGAATAAGTTGTCTAGGCCATGTAGCCTCAGTATGTAATTTACTATCACTGATGCCAGAATTTTTCTTTTGTCTCCTCATCTATCCTTGTTTGAGATCTTGGGGTTTTATTTTATTTTGGTCTATGGAGTCAGAAGAGAGCAAATGATGTCCCTTCCAGAGATCAACAAAATAGCATGAGTGGCCTGTCAGATGAACATATTTCTTTAAAAGATTTAAAACTAATCAGCTACAAGAAGAAACAAAAATTACCCCACCTACGATTCAAATTTATTAAAAGGCACATTATCTCTTGATCATCTCTTTATTAAGTACATGCACTTTGTATATATGCATACAAATTTAAAGCACCTACTTTAACTACAAATATGCAAATATACAGATATATGTATCCAATTAATTATGTAGATGTCTCACCTTGAAATTATCCTACATCTTCCAAAAGAAATATTACAATGGTTGTCTACTGTGTGGTTCAAAATTGTACTATAATCATTCACTGGATATTGAATTGTCTTGTTTAATAAGAGGGAAAACTACAAGCATACATGACTCAGATAAATAACTTATAAAATCAAATACACTAAAAATAAAATTACATCTTTAGACTTACTTAACATTCTTAACTTAGCTCTGCAATAACAAAGATGACATTCATCCAGAGCACAATGAAACTATGTTCTTGTACCCCTTAGATAGATGGTCTGTTGATATATTATTTGGCAGAAGATGCTTTTCTCTTCATTGTGAAATCTCAGTTAAAGCTAACTCCATCCAAAAACTGGTAAACAGTATTATTCATCACTATTCTCCTACTTATTAAGTAGGTTTTGTTCTGTTTATAGTTCAGAAAATGTTCTCTTTCAGGATTCAGAAAAATACTGCTTTATACATAAATCCCAGATTGGTATTATCTCACTTCCCAACACCAGGAAAAATTAATGAATAAAAAGACAATGGTACAATAAAAAAATTTATGTCAGCCTGTAGAAGGTGATATTTTTTCATTTTGTTTTGCTTATATCACTTGGTTTAGATGAGGTTTTGCCATAGAGCAGCCTTTGCTATTGTTGAATACCCAAATGATTAGCAAAGACTCACAAGAAGCATAATCCACCTTGTAACGAATTTTACAAAACTTTACCTTTACTGAGCTCCTCACAAGATTTATGCACTATCCATTCAACACCAATAACTTGGAAGGCAAGAAAAATCACTATTCCTATTCCCACTTGAGAAGGACCAAAGAGAGCAAAGAAAAATGAAGGGTCAGAGAGACAAGGAGGATGCAACTGAGTGAACAAAGAGTCAGCAAAAAAATCTGCTTTTATTGCAGAGAACCATCTGATAATAAATAAAGCACCCCAAAAGAAAATGCATTTGAGGATTACACTGGATTTTTTTTCATTGAGATGAACTCAAGATAAAGTAAAAATGGTGACTAAGGAAGTGAAATGTGTGAGTAGAAGAGGGAAGGAACTCCTTATTTTGTTTACTTTTTTATACTTTTCAGCATCTTTCTGAAGTGAATCTATTGATGGAAACATTTCTAACAGGCATGTAGTCTGCTTGGAAATAAACACTGGTAGAAATGGGTAATCCTTATAGAATGGTCTGTGTCACATTGCTCTGAAGAACTTATCTGACCATGAAATTTACCATCAGGCACCTAAAATTACACACAAAGGAAATGAGCACTTCATCCTCAAAAGATACCAGGATATTTTTCAGGTCAATGTCAGCGAGGTCAGGATTACACCCAAAGATTTCACACAGACACAGAAGTAATCTTTTCAGAAAGTGGCAGATAGACAGCCACACACACATACGTGTTATGTATCATTACAAACAGTGATTCTGAGAAATCTGTGACATTTCACCTTTTGGGCATATAACACATAAATCCAAGACTGACGATAAAACAAATGTTATCCTCTAACCCTAATTATTTGTATATTGTGTCTCCTTAAAATAAAAGAAAATCAGACTCATAGTTTCTTACATTCTATAGACTTGTTTCTCAAACACAGAATCTATTGTTCAAGAAAAAGGATGGGATAGAAAGCAACTTGTCATCTGATAATGATAGTGCCAAGAGGAGGTAGGCACATAAATAAAATGTCCCACCAGTTAGATGTGCAGCTGGGATCTTTGCACAGAAATATCAACGTGCCTTTTACTCTAAAGGTAGATGCTTACGCATCTCTTATGAATTCTTTTTCCACTTGTTTTTTCTTATTTTCTTTTGTGGAAGGAACTATGACTTCAGGTATTATGTCCGTAATAACAGTTTTCCATAGGCTCTTTATTTAGAAGGACATGAGAATACCCTACACATCTGATCATCAAAAAAAAAGAAAAAAAAAAAGAAAAAGAAAAACACAAATGCGAGCCAAAGAAGAAAGCAGTGTAAGGCACGATTTAGCAACACATAAGAATCAAAAGGAGCTCTAAGCCAAACCTCAGTGTTACAGTATTTTAAGTACAGCATGTTTCCCCAGCAGACCAAAAAAACCACTAAAGCTATGAAAAGTGATTCAAAGATCAGTTTTGTAACTTTGGTATCCAAGAAAAGAAAAAGGCAGTAGCACGAAAATTCCTAGAGACATTAATGAAAAGGTAGACTAGATGGAACTGCTTTCTGCCAACTGCTGTGACGTCTGAAGGGTTTCAAAGAGAGACAGAGAATTTTCCTCTGAAATGTCTGTCACCACCTGCAGCACTTGGGGTGGTTTGGCTCAGCTCTGAGCGAAGGAGACAGGGAGAGAACACTTGCAGGAAGCCTTGCCTGTGGAACAGCCTTGGCCTGCTCTTGAGAAAATACTGAAAAGCCAGAAAAATGTCATGATGGCCATCAGAGAAAATAAATGCTCATTTTGGGGAGACCTGCCTGAACATTTATACCCTAGCAGATTGCGTTTGTCCTGCTGCAGCCTGAATTAACCCCAGGAAGCACTGTCAAGCCAGCTAAACCACTGACCCTGCAACCACCATTCTTCTGCTGGAAGAAACATAAACCTACAATGGCCAACACAAAGGAAGGATTACAGTCTCTTTTTCACCTCCAGGAATTCTTGCCAGTGTTTTGCTATGGAAAAACTGTTCTCTGTATTTCCTTTCATAGGAGACCTTCCAACATATGCAGGAGTGGAGCATGATTCCTGCAGCAGGGACCAGAAGTCTGAACTCGCTGATCATTTTGAGGATCTCCAGTAACTAGTGGCAATGGGGTATTTTACAGATTAGTTACTTGAACTTGCCCTAGCATGCCTCTTGTACATTTGTGAAAAACCCAGCCTGATGGGAAGGTAGTGCAGCACTCTTGTGAAATGTGTGATTTCTCAAATCCAGACCTACTACTCCACAGGATACAGGAGAAAGGTGAATAACCATGCACACTCTGAAAGGTACAGCCAGCAAGCTGTCTGCATGGATACATCTACAGATGCAAGTAGGTGGGGCTCTTCTGTCCTTGATCCAAGCAATCCAGACCTCAGCCAGCTCCTAGCACTGTATGGCTCCATTTATTGCACACTGTACAACAATGCATTACACATTTCAGCCATACATGCATCTGAGGCACCAGCAGCCAGCCCACTTTGTGTGCAGGCTGAACCTGCAGACCATCCACACAATCACAACCCAGCAGACTCACTAAATTAAAAACCCCACCGAAAAAAAAAAAAAAACCAAAAAACAAAACAAACCCTCCCCAAAACAGAAAAAAATAAAGGAACAAAGATTTACATTTACATTTACAGAAATATTTATAATGTTAATTTCACTTCACAGCCAATGCTTTATTGTGCTAAAATCTGTAGCTAGATTATTTGATGTAAGCATTAATGTATTGCCAAATAGATTGTAATTTTGTTTAAATGCAATGCTTGCAGGCACTCACAGATTCCCCAGCTGTGTCTAAAGTCTGTGAGACTCTCAGAGAAAAACAGAATGTTACAAATGTTAAGTGCAGGCAACTGCATGTTGTAGCTGGTATCTTAATATAATTAAACATTTTTTGGATTATTTCTATTTTACTAATCCTGATAGGATGTTTCCTTAACTGACAGTATTACTTAGTTTATTGTCAGCTGTGTAAAAGTCAAATCATAGTTTTCAGAAGAATTCAGGCTAATACAGTTTAGCAATGGTTAAAAAATGTGTGCTTCATATGGCAGCTGGGCTTTGATCAAATGTGTTTGCTGTATATCCAAAGGCATATTTTCCTAGAATTCCTTTCATCAACGTATGGCCTCATTATTTGATGCACTGTCAGTGAACTCTGTTTAGCACAGTCTGCAGGGCTTAATATATAGACTACACTATAGGAAAAGACATGCCGGAAGGATTTTAATTTACACTTCCAACAAATCTATTTAATAATTCATGACTATATGCTTGAACTCTATTGGAGGAGGGGCTTTTTTTAATCCATTGTCCAACTAATTTTGGATCAACATTTTGTGCAGCCAAAACGTAAAATGATACACATATGAATGTGCACTCTGCAGTGCAATGATCTCTGTTGGCCCATTAACCCAGTTATTTTATTGTTAGGCTGAACTTATTTGCTTTCTTCCTAGTTTTTTTTAACATTTGATTTCATTTACATTTGGACTATGTGTGACAGGGAATCAGCAGAGCCTCTATAACAAATCCCACTTGTGAGTTTACACAAGTCACTAACTCAGTGTGGACCTATTCCTCTTGATGGGTTTCCCTCAGGTACTCATCATCACAGCATCCGAGCAGTTTAAAAGCTTTAATGGCTCTGTTCTCTATCCTCTATCCCTGTCATTATGAGTTAATTGGATTTTTTTTTTAATGCTACCATAGGAGATGACATCCCTTAGATAAGGTCACACTAGCAGTCATGAACAGTACTCACATCCTCTTAGACACAGAGCCAACCTTCTCCACAGGGACAACAGACTTGTGATTCCTGCAGTGAGATCCATGACTCACATACCACTTCTTCCAGTGTTTTATTCTTGATTTAAGTGCTTGTGCAAACTGCAGAAAATTACAAGCTATCACAGTTTCATTTTCTATAACAAACTTCACAGAGCTGCGTAAGGAATAACACACTGCCAGTGTTGAGTTCAGACAGCAGGTTATCAAAGCTTTAGCAATCCTGTGTCCTCTGAGCATCAATTTTACCATTTTCAAGGGTTACGACATGCTGCTATCAGACCCTCAAAGAACTTCTGTTTGTGTCACAGCAGAAATCAATTTATATTTGGTGCAATAGTTGTTTTGCTGGTCTATTTTTAAGCTCTTTTGTGAAGGGTGCTATCATGACAGTTCCTGGAATCTGAAACAGCCATACTGAAAAAGAAAGCAAGAATTCAGGCATCACCTCCTCCACTCAACACAGAAATACTGCCACTTCAGTTTAAAACCACAATAACTTTCCTTTGTCTCGTGAGGACAAAGTGAGGACACAGAATGCATGGATGAATCATTATTTCAGTGAAAAAAAGAAAATACTTTTTAGATGGTTAACCAATTTGTTTCCACAACCAGAAGAGCAATATAAGAAAGGCAGGATGTAAAACACCACTTCTGATTTCCTTTTCCCCAGTAGTCATTTGTCCCCTAAGATGAAGAGGCAGTCTCAGTCTTGAGGGAGTTCTGGTTTCATTCCCTACAAGGGTTGTCAACACTAGAACAGGAGCTCAAAGAAGTAATGGATTCTCCATCTCTGCAGACATTTGAAACGTGATTGGACATCGCTCTGAGCAATCTGATCCAAAGCTGAAGTTATCCATTCATTGAACTACAAATTAAACCACATGACTTTATGTCTCTTTCAACCTTAATTTTTCTACTACTTCCTTTAACAGTTAATGGACAAATGAATAATTGAACTGAATCACACACTGAAGGTCTTGTTCAACATCCAACACCCTTCCACTTAAACTTCCATGTCTGACAGCCATCAAGTGAGTTTTTCTACTTTCTAGTGATCCCAACTTCCCAAGGACTCTTCTGATAAAGGCAATGCCTACCTGATCTGCTCACGAATCAACTACTTCACTACTGTAATCTGACTGAAATCAGGATCACTTTTCTTTTATAAAGCTGTCCAAAAGCCTAAGCAATTCAAGAGTTGATTCACAAGCAGGTCGTAAATCCCTGTATCAAAAATAGTAATGTGCTCATAGGACAAGTGAAGTGCACACAGAATCGGTGCATGCACTGCATTAGCTGTGTAACTTAATTCAACATCTCACAGCTGCCAGGTACAGTTCACCCACACGGTCCTGGTTTGCCCAACCCATGAAAACTAAATGCAGAACAGAGTGTCAAAATTATTGACACTGTATGTGGAATAAGGGTTTTGCCTGCATTGATGAGACAAGAAGGGGATTTCTTCCAGGATTCTCCCACTGGAGTTAGAAGAAGAAGCTGAGTGAGAAATGCCACTGGATGAACTGCTGACACCCAAAACAAGCCAATGACTTCTGCTCACCCAGAAGACAAGATCATCTGCGTATTCCAGGCTGACCTCTCGTTTTTGTCCAAATAAGCAACTCCTTCCTGCCAGTCTATTATCTCCCAGTGGCACCACGAAGCGGAAGCCATTGTAGTTATCACATTAAACATTTGTCAAGGCTGTGGGGAAAAAAATTATTGGAAAGGACCTGGGCTCCACGCTGCCTTAGCAGCGAAAAAGATGTGTGGAGAAGATTAAGCTGTGTTTCCATAGCCAGAGCTGAGCAGGTGGCAAAGACCCACCACAGGTCCTCGTTCCATAGAGGATTCCACTCGCTGGTAAAACAGCCACTCCTCAAAGAAACCAGGGCTTGAGGATATCCAGGACTGTTCCTGTCAGATGAGCCCTGTGTAAGTTTATGAAGCCTTGGGATCACCATGATTAAGTGTCTTCCTTAAGCCATTCCCCACCAGGCTTTAGTGCTTTTAAACCACTGACCCCTTGAATTAAAGAGGGAGATTTCTCTTTTCACAGCTGTGACTCAACACAGGAAGGAATTCAGAGACATCTGAAAACAAAGCCAGGCAGAATTTAAAACAAAATCCTTCAATGACAGATTTAGCAAGTGATGGGCACAGCTGGAGCTTACAAATATAACTAAGAAAATGAGCATGCATTATACAACAACCTTACATAGACAGATCCTGTGAAGGGCAATTTCCTCACAAGGAAGTTGAAAAACCAAACTGCTATGAATAAATCATCATAAAAACTAGATATTGGCTGTTCAAAAGGAATCTGAGTCCTTGGGTCCGCTGGCAAACTAAATGGTAACCACCTCTAAAATGAGATGTGTGACAACCAATTAAGCAACTTAAGCCTTGATTTTTAGTTATTGTCTATTTAAGTCACAATGCAAAATCAAAATTCCTGCACCTAGAGAAGAATAAAACACTACTAAGATATAGTTTTCAAAACTTACATAATATCTTTCATACATTCAACTTAAAATATACAGTAACTAGTACATACATCATTAAGTCATTGCGAAGGAAATGTATCCCTACTATTTCAGCTGGGGAAGCTGATGCGAAATATACTCAGTAGATATTCTAGGAGGAACTGAAGTGAAAAAAAGAGTGGAATCAGATATCAACAGCTAATTATCAGTGTCACTATCTTAAACATGACATGCTTCTTTCTACCCAGTCAAATGGGCTACATGACACAGTATATCAGTTTTAAGAAGCAAGCACAAGTTTGCAGATGAACTTTATAAAATGCAACAGATACCCTGAAGACAATCAAGCATGAGGAATAAACCTATTGACCACCTTCACACAGTACTGCAAAAGCAAAACAACAATGACTACTGAAAACTCTGCTTCCCTTGTCTGCTCAGCTGGGGTATGTGACTTGCATTAATGGCACAAGGAATAATGTACTTGCACTCAGACCCTGGACTGACTGATGTCAAGTGAAGTTCAACCATTCATATTAATGGGGATCAGCATTTGTCTGAGGGAATGGAAGCCTCTCAGACCTCAGGGTCATGAATTGACAAGCTATCGAACATTTTCTCAGTAGTGCTGACCATCCTCCATTCCCACTGAGCTCAGCTGTCTAGACCCTTAGTCCCACTCCAGCTGCTCTGTGCTCCTTCTGAGGCACAGAAAGAGCTCATTACTGATTCTTTCTGTGTAATGTGCAATGCAGGGTGAGGTCTCACAGCTCCCTTTCTAGGAAACGGAGAATAGTCACATTTCTCTGCACCCTCAGGAAAACAGAAACATGCATGTAAACTGAGTTTTCTTATTCTGGAGACCTGTAACTGACTAAGTAAGCCATGTGGTGACAGAAGTGATATTAATACCAAAAAAAAAAAAAAAAAAAAAGGGCCACTGAAAATATCACCTCAAAAGAACAAAGATGACTAATAACTTATACCAAGAATATCATTGTTAAATTGCTATTGTCTCAAACCACAAATAAACTCAGGGGACACAAAAAGCAGGTTTTCTTTCAGATGGACTTTCTGGAAAAATACTTTCTCACAGCACTTATTCTTGAATTATTTCAGAGTATCTGTAAGATCATGGGTTGTAGTCATGCTAATGATCAGCAAGCAGTTACTTCAGAAGGCTGACACAAGTCTGGTATTATCTGTCAAAACATTAAAATATGCAAAGAAAAACACTGCAGCAGAGTTTTGGTCTTCTTAATATCAAGTAGAGCAATTCTGGGAGTAAGGACAGCTATAATTTTCACCATCATCGTTAATCCTAATAACCTTAAGAACAGCAACAAAAATGACAACTGTATTTTTTTTCCTAAACTTTTTTGGTAACAAAAATTCTGCCAGATGCAAACTTAAATTTTTTGGATGACAAGAAAGTTGGCTGTTTCCAGTGACATTAACAAGTTAGGACCAAGCTCTGATAGCCAGGACATGCAGAGTGAGTCAACTCAAAAAGCCCACTCAAGCCTTGGCGTCTGTTCCTTTAGAGGCACCTCAGCGACATTCTTGTTTTTCAGAAGTGCTTGTGTAAACATTAAAAAACACAAAACAATAAAAAGATAAGAATCCAGCATGCAAGGCCAACCCTAACAAAGGATGAGACAAATGAAAAAAACACGATTAAAATAAATGCCTTATGTGCATAATAAATTTCAGTATCATGAGTCACTAGATTGACTCATGACCTATAACTTTACCATGCCTCTTTTAATTGCTCCATATAATAACCCCCTTTCTGTAAAAGATTAATATCTTTAGCAGGCATAGTACTACAGCTGGCTGATTTTTTATCAATAGTGTATGTGAACTACACAGTATATAACTTTCACAGTAGTGAAAACTATGGAACTTAAGCTTTGCTGCAGGTTTAGAAAGAATCATGCAGAATGTATGAGATACGCAGCTAGATCAGAAAATGCCTTCTATATGTACTTGGAGAATTACCAGTAGAAATCATCACAAAACAATTAAGACCTATTCCTCACAGTAATGTCAAATGAAATATAAAAGCTAAAAAGGCAAGACTACAAGTGTATGCAATCAGTAACTGAGAAAGCAATCCCATTTGATCTTTTTGGATTAAAGCTGTTTCTCAATTTTCTTTCCTTAGCAATATGGATCACAAAACACATTGCTGATTTTCTACGTTTAAGCAGCTCTGGGTTTTCTCCACCTTCAACATTCGTTTCCCATTCCAGAAAAATCCTCTCACACAACTACTTGTTACTTAAGTCAGAATATAAAAATGTTTGTAATGGCAGGACTGAAGCCTCATCCAGTCTAGCAGTCTCTTTTCAACAGTAAGAAGAATAATTATAGAACATTTATATATGATATTTCCCCACCCTTAGTGCTCCCCCTTGTCTCCATCTATTTTCAGCTCAGGAGATTTCCTGAGCCTATTGTGGCCTGTCTATTTTGCAACCTCCATGCAGATATCACTTTCAAGTACTTGTCCAGCGTCCCTTTGAGCCCTTGTAAAATTCTTGCATCTGCAACACCATCTGGCAAACAATTTTATATGTCTGCTGCCCAATGTGTGAAGAACCACTTCCAATACCAACAGTGCAAGGTGATAATGTATTAATTTCCCCTCAGACACCACCACCTTCATAATATTAGCCAGAAAGTAGATCCCACTGAGCAATAAAAAAAATAAAAATTCTGATTTAGTTGTGATGATCATCCAAGTATTTCAACATTAGAGGCATTGCACATGCTACCTCATTATTTTATTTGTATAATAGTCTCCCAGAGTGAGTGGGAAATTAAGTGAAAATTGGTCAAGAGAAAGTTAAGAAGGTGATAGTAGTCATCAATTCTAATGAGTGTTTGCTGCCAAAGAAAAAGATCTTGCTATGGTCACTGCACAAGATGAGATATAACATTCCACAACTAAATCTTTGGTGAGAATCCAGGACCAGCTTTAAACATTCAACAAAGTTTTTGCCAAGGCGGACAACTATATGGGTGGGGCAAAACCAGAGCTGAGAGCAGAAAGAGGAAACCCCCCATGTTTCACAGCCATCAGTGGCTCAACACCAGCAGCACAATGAACTGGTGAATACCTGCAGGCAGCTAGGACGAAAAAGGCATCCCAGCACCTGCAGCAGGGGAGCTCTGTCACCCCTCTCCCTGAGAAGGCCCTTGGCCTCTCTCACACTGCAGTAAAATTCACTTTTAGTTTACTATAATGGCCATCTTTTCTCATATCCACAACTTTTACTCTAATAAAGGTAGCATGGGTGTGAAGAGATTTACCTTTGCACCAGTTGATAATGTATCTTTAAAATCTCCACTCAAAATTATTGAATAATTTAAGAAACGTGTCTTTCAAGATTTATGCTACAAACTGACTATGAGGAAATAGAGTTATAAGCTCTATTAATCTTCATGTTTCAAGGTGTGAGTGATGTAAGAAACACCATCTTGCAATACAGAACTGTAAAATTGTGAAGATTTATGCCTTCCGTTGAAACATCTGGTCTTACCCACTCTTGGTGCCAGAATGGCAGACTGGATGAGCTGCTGTTTATTCCAGCCAGGCGTTTCCTTGACTCCTGGACTTTATGTTAAGACATGATGAACATCTTACTCCCACTGGAGAATTTTTACTCTCATGAAGTCAATAGGTCAGAACTTGAAATTTACAGCTCATGAAAGAGATTCCCCTTTGGAGTTTGTTAGATTTTAGTGCATCAGTAGACAAATATAAAAACTTTAAAAAATTGTACTTTATGTACTCCATACTTATGCTTCATACAGGCATAGGCATTAATTTAAAAGCCTGTCAGAACACAACTTCTTTACCAACAGAGTGAATCATGAGGGGTTGGAAATATCCAAAAGGGTTACATCTCACAGAAATACAACAGTGAGCCCCACCAAAAAAGTTCCTTTCATTTTACAACAACAAAATTTTCATTTCAGTATTATGAACTGTAATTATTCCAGAGGATCAAATTAGTTATATTTACTTCCTTAGAATTCAGAATAAATTCATTCTTTTCATTATAGCCATCAAAAGTCAAATTTCAAGTTAAGTTAGTATCTGCAGTGGATCACGATAATGTAAAGGCATTTCTGTCACTGCCTAATGAGTTTCAGAATTGTTTCAAAAAATACACACATTAAAAATTTTCATGACTTTATCAAAACCTAACAATGATGGAAAGCATTATTTTCTGGGAAAAAAAAATCCTCATTAGGTTTTAAGCAGAGAAGTTACACCGCCTTTTCAATTACAGCTACTTTTAAGATTTTCCAGAGGTAGCTACAGTTTGGCTTTGACCCTACTATTGCAAAGTGCCAGAAATACCAAATTATAGTAGGAAAATGTGTGTGCACACATGTATGTGTTTGTCTACAGTCTGCATGAGCAATTGAAAAACATCCAACATATACACACAGCAAATCGCATAATTAAAATTACTCTTCTGCGGAAGAAATTTGTCTTTAAAGCAGAAAATAATGGAAGGACAGCAGAGATTTCTCAGTACTAAAACATAATGCTTCATTTAATGAGTAATCCCTGGAGCATATGGATGTTTACCTCACCCTGGGCAAGCTCAAGTGCATAGACAGACAATTACAGTGCTTTAGCTGATGTATAATAACTTGTTAAGCTGCTGTAATGCAGTGACATTCTTTCATGGCCTTATAGACTCCATTTATATATTTTCTTCCATGCCAATATGACTTTTGTCTTCCAAAGATTAAATGGCTGCAAGATCTCTGCAGGTTCAAAGTTAGAAAGCCTGAATCTGAATCCACAAAGCCCTGGAAACTGAACAACTGGAACATCTGTCTGCAGTCTTTCTGAGTTCGCCAGGTACTGTGTCTGCATCCGCTCTGCCTTTAGAAAAATAAAATATTAGTAAATTAAAAATAAATTTAAAAAAGACAGACGAGATTTTGCAATAGGAAAATCACAATACAATTTGGTTGCATTGCTTCTTACATGAAAAATAGCTGGAGAGCAGACTTATTTACATGACCCATTGAATACGGTTCAAAAAAAATTTTAATATGTAGATATAGGCTGCAGATTAATAGTAAATGCTGGCAAATGGCTTCAGAGAGACTCCAAGTTCTGCTTTGGGAGAATGGCAAAAGGAGAAAATATATTGCTAAAGCCTCTCTTCCCACCACTTTTACACTGCTGCCTCTTGTCAGACTGTAGGGTGCAAAGTTCTGGGACTGGTATTTGGCAAAAGCACAGCTTAAATTATAGGGAAAAAAAAAAGAAAAAAGAAAATCTAATGGAACTGCTTTGGTCAATCACACAGAGCTGTTGAACAGCTTTTTTGGTGTGGTGAGTCTTCACTTTTCCACGAATTTGTGAAAGCTGAAGGCAGTACTTCAAACTATTAATTTTTTAGGCTTTTATACATTACATAAATATCTTATTTTCCTATTCCCTATTACTGGAGAAGGAAAGATAAAATACAGAGACTATAAACTTTACTATTTGGTAATATGTGTACAATAAAATCTCAGAAATGCCTACTTTTCAGTATTTCTTTCAGTCTATTTGATCCAAATTCTGGCTGTCACTGTAAAAGGACTTTTAAAGTGGATTTAATGTTCCTCTATTCATAACAATCTAAAGATACTAAAGACTCATGATTCACAGAAAAGTAACCCATGCACACACAGATAGAGACACACACAGTATATAGAGGTGTGCTTTGTTCCACAAGAAACTCTTGTGATTCACAGCACCTAAGTACAAACTTCCAGGTTACTGTGATCTTATTTCTTAAATACTAAAAATAGAATACATTTTAAAAATTTACTTGGGTTAGTTTTTTTTGGAGGGGGCGAGGGGGTTTGGTTTGTGTTTTTGGTTGAGTTTGTTTTTTGGTTTTTTTTTTTCTTTGGGAGTTTTTTTTTTTTGTGGTTGGTTTTTTTGGTTTTTTGGGGTTTGTTTGTTTGTTTGTTTTTGGTGGTTTTTTTTGTTTTTTGTTTTTTGGGGTTTTTTTTTTTTGTTTTGTTGTTGTTGTTGTTGTTGTTGTTGTTGGTTTTTGGGGTTTTTTTGTTGGTTGGTTTTTTTGTTGTTTTTTAAGGGAGCCAAAAGCAGCAATCAATGGTCATCTATATTTTGGTTGGCATAGTTCTGTATTTCACACAAGAGACCCTTGATATTACACCATGGCTGAAATACCAAAATTCCTTCAAATACTTATTTCTGTTAATGATAACTACAGCTGCACTCAAAATCTGATGCCCTTGATATCACTTACATTCCCATAGGAATATAAATCTCCAAATTTAAAAAAATATATTCATCTCAGGGCTCTGGAGAAACACAGAGCTTTATTCTTTTGATGCTGTGTAATAGTATTATTGGGTTAACATGATGAAATAGCCTTTCTTTTTTTTTTTTCCTGAAGCTTATCTAGTCTCACATTATTAATCAGAAAACAGGCCAAAAGAGAAAACAGGAAGAGAGATACAACCAATTCAGAGCTCAAATGTGGTCATTTGGGCCACTGATCATCTTCAATAGAAGCAATTTAGTCCGAGACATGGGAATATTGAAAAAGAAACATTATGAACAGAGACTACTGAAAGCTGTTTCCTATCTGTTTGAGATCAAAGAGGATCAGAGCAAATATGAAATTGTCTTCTGAGGTAATAATGTACCTAGTGATCTTGAAATGAATTGTTTAAAAATCTGTATTTCTACTTTTCATTTTCAAAGGCGTGCATTTTAATCTCATGAGTAATCCAACAATGATAATCACGAAATTGTAATATATAATTAAATTTAAAAGCAAGATCTATTCTGTCCTTGAATCACAATTATTCCTTTCATCACAGTAAAGCTATATTGTTTTTAAAACCTAGTGACTATATTTATTTAATTTAATTCATAAGCCCCTGGTTATCACTGTAATTTTACTCATACGTAACTAATCTAATGTGCACTGCTAGAGCTGTTTGAAGTGCATTTCCAAAACCAGAAAAAACTAAGACCCAGAGACACATCACCACCTCTTGCAGAAATGTCACTCATGCTATGAATAAAGCATAAGCATAGAAAAACATCATCACCCAGCAAACAAATAGCATTTGCTGAACCAAACACATGTGTCTGGAGCTGTGCTCCCGAGCTAATTGGAGGCAGATTCTTGTGCTGTGCCACAAGACACCAGAGCGGAGAAATCCCTCGAGCTGGTCATGGAGAGTTCAGCATGCTGTGCTGCCAAACTCTGGGGCAGGAGGCATGGAGAGAAATCCCAGGAACTGGGCTAGGAAAAAACGCCATCATCTGTCAAGACACCCCAGTGGGACAAGGGACTGGGTGACGATGGCCAGGAAGCTGCAATGAGCCACGGCAAGGCTGAGAGCCTGGGGGATGGCTGGGGCTGAGCAATGGGGACATGAAGGGCAGGTGACACCAAGGAAGGATGATGGCTCCTGAGCACCTGCTCCTGCAAGTGATGCCCCAAACCACCACTGCATCTGTGTTCGACTGCGTCCAGCTGGGCTGGTGCAAGGCTAAGCAGGGGATACCATGGAGATTGGGGTGGGAGGGATTGCTGCCTCCTGGTAAGTCTTCCTCAAAACTGCAGGAACACTTAGATTACACTGAAATTATTCAGCATCTGAAGAGCCAAAGTTGAATAGGAATAGGCATACCTGCTGCTGGCAGACTGCCTTATCCAAGGAGACTATCAAACTCAGTCATGGGAAACCCAAAACCTCTGTGCTCATGTTGATGCACCTAATTCTACAGTGATGTTGAATTTAGAAAGCTAGACAGTTAACTATGACTCCTTGGAATATCCAAAGACAGAGGGAAAACAACCAAAACCAAAAAAAAATAACAACAAAAAAATGAACTGAACTCTCAAAGAGCGTGTTCTAGAAGCATTAATGAACTGACGGGTACATTCACTGGGATCTGGCCCAGCCTGATCTCCAAATTGGAGCACAGAAAGTTTCGAAACTCTGCAACAAGCGTTCTCTTCTTTCCTGTGTGTCAGACTAACCCTGACCCAGAGTGTATCTTCTGGTACAGCATTGTCCAACATATGGTTCCAGGCAGGATGTTGCCTGTAAAATGCTTATGCACTAATTCCACTAATTAGAGCATTCAAAATAAAAGCAGAGCTTTCCGAGGGGGACCAAAAGGCAGTGCTGCTTTTCTGACAGAGACGTGCCATCAGCCACAGCCAAAGCTGAGAACTCCTCTGTGATTGAGGCACTGAACTCATGTGTCTCCAGAAAATTTGTGTGTCCATCAGCCAAGCCACGGATCCTGATTTACCCACCTGACAGCCCTGCTCAGCCCTGCTGGGCTGGACTTTGCAGAGCATCCCTGAGAAAAGCACCTGCAAAAGCAGGGGGAGGGAGGAACACTATGGGCTTGGCAAAACAGGTTTAATAGAGTTGGAAGTGGCTGAGGTGATTACCCTGTGTGAACAGACTAAGGAACAATGCCCAAACAAAAGACAGTCTGACACAACTGTCACAACAAAGCCAGTTCTGAAAGACATCTGACAAGGCAACATCTATTTTAAAAATCCTCAGGATATTAACTGCATATTTGTGTTTTGTATTAAGAAGACTAAACATCATGAAAACAGCTCAATTTAGCACAAACAATAGGCCAATAAATACAATACTAGTGCTTTAAAATAATTAAATAGTCATTTGTTCTTGCATTTATGTTGCTTCCAAATACTGGCAGAATTCCTTCAAATAAACAAACAGCTAGGATTTTTGTTTTGGTTTTTAATTTTTAAAGATTACATGTTGGCAGTGATTTAGGCAGATCTGGACATTTCTTCCACTCATCTGAGCTAAAAAAAAAAAATTAAGACATATCTACCACGTTGCATTTTCACTCTTAGGAAACCAAAACTAGGGCCCTCCAGGGAACAAGAAGTTTAATTATAAACTATCACTGTACAAGATAGATTCTCGGACATATCTCTGGGAACACATTCGATACACTAAGCCAATATAATCTGAAAAGCCATTTTTATCTTTTTTTTTTCCCCCTAAATGCAAGACCATTGTTCTTTTTTTGGTGTAAAAGGAAGAAGTCAGCAAAATAGTGATCAATTACAAACCTGCAAAGTTTGTTGCAAAATAATGTGCATAATACAGTTAGTGATTCTTCAGAATCACAAGAATAGAAAAACACAAGCAGCGTCACTCATTAGCAATTTGTTGTTAAAACAGTGCCTAACTTTGTTCTGTGTCATACTGAGAAAATATGAGGTATAAAATAAGAGTCACAATGCAAAACCACATTGCACTTTCCAGTTTCTATAGAGCTTTTTATAATTTTTGTATCAATTGTGAAAGCAGAAGTGTCTTAATGAAAAAGAGAATTACTCTCACATTTCTTTTTCCCTTTTCACCCTCCTCATCAAGCAAAAGCAGGGAATTTATTCCAGAATCTCCAGTTTGAAATATTTCTTAATTGCACATAATGGTGGTTGGTACATCTCTTTCAACAGAAAATTACCCTAATAGGAATTTTGTTATTAAATTAAATTTAAATTAAAAAAAATAATAAAGAAGTTGCAACCATTGTACAACACAGACTATTTAATAAGGCTGCATTTTAGATTTCCGTTGTGCAACAGAGAAGAAAATGAGTTATGTCAATAACACTGCCACCAAGGTCAAGCCCCATAGGAATCCCTATGAATTCCTTCCAAAATCCTGTGTAGATCTGTAAGCTATGATCTTACCCACCACATCGGTGAAGTGTGGAGCTTGTTTTAAACAACTGCACACTGACAGCCTCACTCTGTTTTCACAAAGATGAACTGGAACTCTAGAAAGGCACAGAGCTGTGTCATCACACGAGATGTGTCCATCAGGTAAACTGATTCTCCTTAGCAAATGAGTTGCAGAAGTACACATGAAAGCTTTGTACTGAATCTAATTCAGATAAATAAATTCTGAAGGCCCACACATGACATTAAAAATGAAGACTAATTTATCTTTCCTCAGAAGATAGATTTCTATTTAGATGATATATATAAAATGATACGAATACTATTACCCATAGTAATAATGCTGCCCATGTTCAGTATCTTTGAAGGTTTTCAAGCCTCTTGAGATCATGTCATTTCTAAACATGATAAAACGAAAATGTAATTATTTTGCCTCAATAATGATGTTCAATACTTTAGAAAAGCTTACAGTTACAAATGGCAATTATCTAATTATGCATTCTCATTTTCCTTCTTCTTTTCCCAGCAATTATCTTCCTTGTGAATATCTTCACATTTTTAATGAAAGTAGAAGTGATTTGTAATAAAGATTTATAACAAAGTCTCCACTATGGAGCTCTATCAGGGTAATGCAGGGAGGAATCAACAAGGCATATGTTGGTGTGTGTCCACTGATTTCACTGAAGTGGCACTAATTAGGAAGAAAAAGATCATGACCACCAAAATATTGGTGACACTTGTGGTCACTAGCACACAAATACTCTATTTCTTGTCTTAGTTCCAGTTGTAAATTCCTTTGACAGAACAATTAGAGAGCACATCCATTCAGATAATTTGAATGGAACTGGAGTTTGTCTTTAATTACTTTAGTGTAAAAATATTTGATAATATCACAAAGGCTCAGACTCACCTCCATTCAATTCAAATACCTGAAAATAGAAGGTGGCAGCCTGCTCACTCAAAGCTAAACACAAAACCAACAAAGAGGAACAGTAACCACCAGAGTGAAACTACCAACCTGAGCTGCTCTGTGCTTTCTCATTACTCTATTTATAAAGTTTCAGCTTCTATATGGAAGGAAAAATGTAGATCTATGCTGACACCTGTTTATATATTTCACTATACCCAGACCAAATAAACCTTTCCAAAGCCAACAAAAACACTACTAGAACAATTACTTTTGTTTCTCCAGTTCCAAATCTATGCATAGCTGTTCCCTGCACAATGCCCTTTGCTGAACCATCACAAACACCCCTGACATATCTGAGCATGGTCCACTGTAGGAGGTAAAGGAATGAATCCCTCCAATAACTGTGTAATAGGTTCTTATCCTCCTGCTACTAAGACAGGAAAGTATATAAGTGATGTTAGGTGCACATGTCCTTACTGTAGTAGTATTCTCACTTGAGAGGAAATGAAAGAAAATGTCCGTTTGCACAACAGGGATTTAATCACAAAAGAATTGAGAAGATTACATGGCCAGGAATTGAAAAGTTGCAAAAAATACAGCTGGAATGAATGGTGGAAAACAATGTGATCCTGCCTCTTACAGTAAAACTGTGAAGCAGAAAATAAAGCCAATGTTTAACTCAGCTCATTTAAAAATATCAAGACCATGTTTCTCCTTCCTCGGCGTCTTTCTCATTCAGTGTCTACCCTCTGCAAGAATGACCCAGGAATCCTGAGGAACACCTGCTTTCTGATTTGCATGATCAAAAAATGCAGCCTGGTGCATATACATCAGAGAGTGTAAAGGGATGGAAGTGCAGACAGATATCTTTTGGGATGCTGATAATGAAAGCACTTTATTATTTCTCATTGTTTCCAGTGGAGGGGAGCATGGCAGCAAATCACTGAAATCTGACAGATCTACCTGTCTAGTGATTTTTTATTATTATTATTGTTGTTGTTGTTATTATTATTATTGACAATAAGAAGTTTTATTCAATTGTCTATGCAGATATACCCTCTGTACTCAAGTAGTTAAAAGAGGCTTGATTAGTCCTGTATACTCTTGAGAGTTCTATCCCGGCCTCCTCTTGTCTTCCAAAGCATCAAAGTGCTCTGAGCAGTGGTTGTCAAAGAACCAGACTAGACAACAGAATTGCCATGTTAGGTACCAGAAGTCTTTTGAAAAAGTGGCAGAATAGTGCTGTCCTGGATATACAGGTAATGGGATGGGGAACAATCTAACAGTCCTGGACTAGAAACCCAACATTAAAACCAAAACTCTCATTTTTTCTTTCTCTCAAGCTTTTTCATTTATAAAATTTGTCATTCTGTTCTTTTTATATACATAAATTTGCAAATGTAGCTGAAATAAAGTGATTTAAGGAACTGAAAACATATCACTACCGTTCTTTTAAAAGCCTGTATTAGTCAAACCATCTGACTAGCTTGTGATACTACTTCTGTCACTGAGGTTTGGGTAAAGAGCAGAGCAGCTTTCTCCTGGAAGGTCTCAGGACACTTCACTTAATCTTCTGCTTCCCACCCTGGGTCTCACTCACATATTTCAGTTTGTCTCCCTGTGTGGCCATACTGGGAGCATTCACAAGCTAAACCCAAAGGAAAGAAACAGAGAAGAACAGGAACTGTGCAAGAGCCTGCCTGGACAGATTGAATAATGCTCCCAATTTGTTAAGATGACTGAACTTCCCCAGTGTTATTGTTTTATCATTCCTTTGAAATCATAACTTAATACTTTTATTCTCTGTGAACTAGTACACTAAACAGTTACTTAATGGTGAAGTATTAGAAAAACATTAATGTAAACACATAATAATAACGTAAATGTACTGACATATGCTTACGATTATTTTTATAAATACCTTTTGGGAAAGCCATATCGAATTTATAAAATTTATCTTTAACCACGGCCCAGAATTCAGGGTTCTGTTAAATACATTCGGCCTGAATCCTTCAGAGTCTCCATGTGAAGAAAGTATAGGCTTTCAAAACAGACAGAGCCTGGCCATAACACAACAGGATCAGAGACATACTTCTCCCGCAAGGAAAAGCTCTTCAAACACCAGGGTGCCAGTCTGTCAGCACTTATCACTCAGTGGGTTATACTATCTTTCCAGCAGATTCCCCTTCCAAACTTATACTTCATCACACTCCTGACCTTGCTGCATGCGGCCCCTTCAGCAGAGTTCAAGTCTGCACCATGTAAGACACAGAAAGTTTATTCACCGCTTCCCATTATCATCTCAGAGATTTGTTCATTTTAAGCCAAAATTATTTACTCTGCTTTTTACTCTGCTTTTACTCTTTGGGGACATTCATGGAGGAGGAAGAGATGAAGAAAAGTCTAACCAAGAAAACATTATGCTGCAAAGAAAACGAGCAAAGATCTTCCCCTTCAGGAGTAAGGGATTGCTTCTGCTCTTGTTTGGTGAGCAACTTTCCATCCAAAAATGGGATGGAAACTGAGGTGGCCAGATCATTTTGTGCTCCAGCTAATACAGTGTTTCAGATCAAGAAAAACACGCAAGGCTGCATCACTCTGGCCTGCCTCCTATGGTCTCGCTTTTTTCCCCTTTGAAACATTCCATTTGCTGTTCAAGCCAAGACAAGAAAAGAAACATTTTTAACCTTAAGGGTCTGACATAAGCCTACAAAATTAAACAGCCAGGACTAAAGTGAGGCAGGTTTTACAGTTCTTAAGAGGCTATCCTTTGTTCTTTCCTTAACAGTACATTATAGCCAGGGAAAACTTTGCAGGCTGAAAGCAAACAGCAAAAGCAGATTCAACTGCCTTTATTTGAACTGAAATCTATGCAGGTCAGGACCACATGGTACTAAATACTCCACAAATAAAAAGCAAGTATCAAAACCTTCCCTGATGAGCTTACATCTAGGAAGACAAACAGAAGATGGGTGGAGGAAAAGTCTGTATAATTAGAGGAATATGGTACAGTCACCCCTAGAGCTGCTCAGACTCGAGCTTCCAGACCCCAAGTCTAAGTTTGGAGCAATAAATAAAATGTGCCAGACACTATTTGCAGACTGTGAGACAAAGCAGCCTGGCACAGCTTCTGTCCATACAGCTAAACACTCATACCCTTCAAAACTGCGTGGTCTCATCCATATTGTCTCCTGGGAGCCCTCGCATCCCCCAGCTCACAATCAGGCACTTTGGAAATGTGCTAGCTGACAAGAGCACAAACCAGTCCAGTGAACACGCTAACAAACATCACAGCCAGCACAGTCTTCTGACCTTGTTTAACTTGCAAATACAGATGTGACCCATCTGTCTCCCCTGTGATCGGCTTCAGAGTCTCTGCACCCACAAGGGAAATGTGCCACTAAAGCCATCAGCCAGTGACGGAGCCTGCAAAACATCCCATCAAGTTTTGGCACTTAAAAAATACTGCCTTTCATTGCGTAATTCCTGTGGAAAATGTAAGACGTGGCAAAACCCTGCAAAATACTCCAACAGTGTGAATACACATCAGAATCAGGCTAACGGGGCCACCAGGTAGAAATCAAATGAGGAAGGAAATTCTAGGTTTTATTAGCATGTGGACAGATAAATTATAGGTGAACTCTTTTGAAATTTAAGTCTGGGGTTTTTTTTTCTTAAAAAGGGCAGTGCTAGGCTAAAATCACTGAAGTGATTTTCAGAAAAGCTTTGACAAATCTGGAAAGGAACAGCAAAGAGCTGATACCCACTACAGTGCACACAAGTGTCCTCCTACAGGGCTCTCCTGGTTTTAGAGCAGAAGTTCATCAACATCCTCACAGATGTGCTTAGTTCACCTCCCACGAGATACCAACCTCAAAAGACAGGGGATAAAAGCCATGCAGACAGCACTGTGACAGGGGGACACTACTGATCTCCAGTGCTTGTCACAGCCCTCATGCCACATGTCACCGCCTCTTCCCTTCTGCCACAGGACCATTCATGGAGTCTGTCTGAGCTGCAGTCAGCGCTGGCTTATTTATTATAAACACCTGACATTCAGCGCTGCTGTGCTTGCTGGAAATGGATCTGCAGGACTGAGGACAGAAGGCTTATGATGAAATGAGAGGGGAAATGGGAAACAACCTTTTAAGATGGCAGGGTTACAGACAAAGAAAGGTATGTGATGAGTCTCTTGTTCTCTTCCACCACATGCTCAGAAGGAATTACTAATTGATCACAGTGAAGAAACTAGCAAAACTACTTCTCATATTCAGATAAGATGCATAATTTTTTTAAATTAAATCAATTAATATGAAAGAAAAACTACAACAAAAATACAATCAGCATGGATCTTGGAAGAAAGAGTTTCAGGAAGTATTTTATGTCAAAGAACAGTCCTTCTGCCATCCAGCTGTTGGGGTTTTTTTAACAATTTGTGAAAGTTGAGCTTCTGCAGCTTTTTTTCTTTTTTTGATTCCAGAAGCCTTGGGGATGTTTCTCTTCTAATTCTGAGCCCGCTCATGAGCTGGGAATACTTTTCCCAATGTGTGAGTGTGAATGATATGAATGGAGACTGCACAACTGCTTACCTCTTCTCTTGCTGCTTGCTATTTGCCTAACTCTTCCTGAGGGCAATGAAAGATACCGTTTCTCTTTCATGGATTTATTTGGATCTGTGGAAACCAAAGATTCAGTCTTCCTACATCTATTTATAAAGTCTTCTGCAGAACAGAAAGATTTTGTTTAGTATGAAGAAACTAAAATCGAGAGCCACCAGTGTGTCTGATATAGAAAGAATTAGGAGTCTCACTTGCACAGTTCTTTGGCACTTGCACCTCCAGGGATGCTTTAAATAGAAAAGTACTTATAAAAAACGTTTTTTTAAAATTGAAGTGGATCAACAGTTTGAAAATGCTCTCAGTTTCTCTTGAAAAGCATCTGAGAATTGGAGCTACAGGTCCAATGCTTTGCTCTCTCTCAGAAGAAATGTATCTTCAGTGGCCGTGGACTTGTCCCTTTCCACCTTCTAAACTCCCCTCAGCAATCCCATCAAATTGATTGCAAGGAACTGCTGTCTACAACTATGCAAGAGCAGACCAGGACTCCAAGCTGAATGAGAATAGTAATGCCTCATTTCTGAGGTACATCTTTGGTCTCTAATGTACTTGCTGGTTTCTTTCATCAGTTTCAACCCATGCTCTTTGTACACAGCAAGCAGTCTAGGGAGGCTCTGAGCACAGATGAACTTTAGTAGGGCAGGTGATAATATCTATTTTTGTTGTGTATTGCACTTGCACACCTCAAAAGCTGTACCACTTAGCTGTTTTGCTTAATGTAATCCTACTTGGTGCAACATGACCAGTTAGTGCTGTGTCAAGAGAGAAGAAACTTCAGCAAATGCCTGGGCTACTGCAGTTACTGCTGTAGCCGAAATTTGGTCTGATTGCCTCACTTCTAAATTTTTGGTTGCTTTTTTGCTCTTAATCTTGGAAAGCCTCCAAAATAAAAATGATAAAATCCTAACATCACAAAAGATGCGTTCTTCCACATACTTGTAGAGCATCTTTGGCACACTTCCTGATTTTAGCAATTACGGTTTTCCCCCAAGTTCCCTGCACACTGCCCATAGATAAAAGGCTTTGTATGATCTGTCATTTAATTCAGAAAACTGAAGCAAGTTAGTGCAGGAGCCCTATGGTAGATGGCAGAGCAATTCAATTAAAGCACTGTTAGGTCTCTGCATGGTTTTCTTGATCGATGTTACACCACTGACCTATTTTTATGTATTATTGACACTGGGACAGTGCCTAGAGGCCCCAGTCAGGGCAGGACCCCATAGTGCTGCACATACTACAAAGGAGGATGCAACAGCCTCTCCTCCTTGCAGCTTGTAGTCTAAATACAAAATGAACGAGACCAGATGGAGAAAACAGTCAGAGGGAGGAAAATGTGAGACAGTTGTTACAGGCAGAGTGCAATAGATACTTGGCACTATGTAGGCAATGTACAGCTCCAGTCACGGTTGTCTTGTTTTCTCTCCTCAGTATCAAGTTTTATAGCCTGCAGTGACCTGTGGACAAACACTCATGCAGAGAGTTGTCCTCTGTGTGTCTGGAAGCTCTGTGAACATCTTTCTCTGCCCACTGAATTAGGGCACAAAGTGAGTGATGTGAAATCACAGGTTCAGAGTGACCCAGGGGAGGATTAGGAGTTTGGGGTGTCAAAGGAGCCCAGAAGGCAGGAGACCTCAGTGCAATTCACATATCTCTGTCCTTATTCCCCTACACACTGGTAATGTAGGATATATATACCTGAGTTTCTGCAGCAGGAACAGCCAAGAGCCCTTCTGCTGCTCAGGAACACAAGTCCTAGTTCAAGCCCAGGCTCTCTTGGGAACCAGCAATGAGTGCATCTCCCACCCAAATCACTAACTCTCCCTATGGCTGAAGATGGGCCTTTAAGCCCACTGCCTTGTGACCCAAATACATGTCTTAAATTAGGGAGTACTTCTTTCACATCCTGATCAGAGTCAGGACTGCTTTACACACAGATAAAATCCCCACTGTGTTTAGGTCCTCTGTGCAAACCCTAAATCTCCCTCTAAAGTCTTAGGACTGTTCAGCTCTGATTTCCAAAGCAATAGTGTTGGGTCTCCAAGGTCAAGTAAAAACAATAAACGTAAATTCCTGCCAAACACTTCTGAATTCAGCATATTTTAGACATTCTCAAGCATAAGTCTAGTCCAGTATCACACTGGAAATTCACAGGCTCTCAGACACCAGGTCCCCATCCTTGAAGTGACTGCAGTCTCTTCATCACTAGCTGAGCCAGAAGAGAAGGACAGAATAGCAAAGGGACTCTCCTCTCCCGGCAGAGCCAGTCAAGTAGGGAAGGGACAAGCAACTGTGAGGGAAGTCAGCTTCCAGCTGTGTGAAGGTGAGCTCTGGAGAGGCTGGAGGTGGGAGCTATCAAAACAAGAGGGACAAAGCCTGGAAGGAGCCCTCTTCTTTCCAGTGCGCAAATTAAAAAGAGAAAACCACTCACAAAGTGACTGCAGGGTAATGAATAGTACACGGGGCCAAGGACTCTGACACTGAATCACACCAACAACAGGATAAACTAATTAAGCTCCTCTTTCTTTGAAGTGAGAACTTGTGCCACTGCATGGGTCAGCAGAGACCCCAGATAGGTCATCTTGGCCTTCCTCATGGATCTGCATTGCTTAACTTTCCCTCAGATCCCCAGCATCCCACACATGGACCTCCAGGGATGCCCATAGAAGCTCTCAAAACTTTTATAACTCTTCTCTAAGTAACTTAAATTTTTCCACATTTTTTAAATTTAAATTCACAATTCCCTAACTGCCTTTCCTCTGAGCATCAGTCCTTTTCAAGGAGACAGCTCCCACTTAGAGCTAATACAGTTATTTCCAGCTACTTAGGCTGTTGTATGAAAGCAACAGACATCAGGAGCAGGCTGCCAAAAGAGCTCAGCTCTCATTTATTAATTAAGGTCTGGATTTTCAAGTGTAGTGTTAGGTAATGTGGGACATGTAAGCTGTACCTGATACAACATTCCTTAGTAATACCTAGCACAGTAGCACTTTTTGGAATGTCAACAGTCTGTTTAAGGACAGCTTCAAGGAAATAGGAGAGGTGGGAGCCCCATCAAGTAGTTAGATTTTAATAAAAGACTCTCCGAATGTTTTACAAGAAATAATAGGAAGAAAACACAAGCTCTTTGAGGCGGTTTCTGTAATTCTTTTAAAAGAACATTTCAGCAAACACATTCAACAAAGACATTTTTTCTCCCTTAAAAGCTAGGTTGATTTTATTCAATCCTTTTATTCTTAAGAGAACATTCATCTTGCCTAATTTCAACCATCTAAAATTCAGGCATTGTCTTGGCTCCCTCCAGAAAGGGTGGAGACAGGCACTGCCAGGGTGAATTCATCCCTGGCTCAGATACTGCGTTGCCCTTGGGAGCATCTCAACCCTGTACAGAAAACAGAGGAAGATTAGGTGACCACCTTACACTTCAGATAAGTGAAATAAATCCCATCTTAATTAGTTTTTCTACTCACTATACTTGCATTGTTACAATATCTGAATAGCCATACTTTCCAAACCTGTAATTCTCCCCCTCTTTCTATGACAAATGGCAATTTTTACTCATTTACAGACACGTATAGCTGAGGCAGGTAGAGCCCAAGTTCTAGACCTGCAACAAGTTAATTGTCTAAATTAGGTGTTTTTCAGTCAGCTGACTACTCAGTGATGTAGACAAAGAAGTGGCAATTGGGTGCCCTTAGGAATTTGCAAGGATCTAAGCAGAAATGACTTGCCTAAGGATGTGTGTCATGGCATTAACCCCAGGTCTCCAGAGCTGCTGTCCTAACCTTTGGAATGTCCTTAACATCAAGCAAATCCTCTGCTGTTTTTTGAATAAAACTTCTGAAGTATTTACAGTCATGTCTTCTTTGTCAAACTCTAACAAGCTATGCACACTCAAAGCCTTTCATTCTTCCTTGTAAATCAAATCTGACTCCAGGCCTCCCTTCTCACTTTTATTGGTCTTCTCTAAGCTATCCTTAGATCTTAACTTAGCAGTAAGAGCACAATGAGGCCAAAATTCCAGGATTTTTTAGGTGTTACTGTGATACCCCTAAACACAGCAACACCAGCACAAATTTGCATCTTACACTAAAATCAGTGAAAATACTGTATTTACTTCAGAGTTCTGCTCTGGTATGCAGCATCTGAGCACTCTGCACCACACTACAGTGCACTGACATCACGTCTCCTGCACTTAGAGAATTAATTGACCAAGACCTTAAAATTTAAATACTTAGGGCATGTCAACATGAGAGTCCAGACACAGGAAGATGTGAATTAGCAGCACACTGGCTGCTCTGCAACCACATCACACAAGAGTGTGTATTAGAAGAGTTTTTAATTAGGAAGCAACTTACTTAATTTTAACAACAGCCTTAGGGCAGACACCCTGTGACAGTGCATGCAGAGTCAGTGTGAGGAAGATACCACTGTGCACACTGTTATTCCAGTTGAACAGCAGCTGACTCCCACATGGAGACAAACCTTATCAGTCCAGAGCACGTTTCAGCACTGGGTGATACGTGCTCCTTCGAATAATCTTGGGGAGAACTGCTGAATGCTGAGCATGTCCTCTGACTTGCCTGGAACTTGCACCTGGGTGGCAATATGGGTCAATTTATAAAATATGCTTTTTTTCTTTTCATCTGGGAAGGTTTTTTTGAAATTATCTCATTAAAGTGAAACAGAAAAGCAAGTTTCTGTAGGGAGAGAGGTGTCAGCCCCATACTATTCAAACAAATGACAAGATAAAAACACTATTTATGGTACTACACAAGTGCAGTTCTCCACTTCTAGGAGAGCTGCCTTGATCCCTAACTAATCAAAACAATCCTATATCAACCTCGAATTATCACCAAAGCCTATCCATGTTTTGTTTTCAGAAACCATAAACACAGAGTACACATAGCTTGAGGGAGACACACAAGTAAAGTATCATGCATCTTTCAAGAAAAATATTTAAATAATTGTAAAAGGTTTTCCAGACTTCAGATTATTAGAGGGATATTTAATCATTTCCTGTATTAACCAGACCACCAAAACCTTACACAGTTCCTCTTATATTGAATCCCGTAGCTTGTTTATGGACTAGCTCTTATTGTCCAAATAGGATTCAGTTTCTGGGGATATCAAGAAAACAAGATTCTGCAACATCCTTTGCATGGTATTGCCTTGTCCATCTTCTGAAACTACACCAATACAAGAAAATTCTGCCCAATCAGCCAGCTTCAGAACAAGGAAACATGTTTGTTCTGTGCCAGCGTTTCCAACATGTGTCTTGCAAACCGCAAGAGGAACAAATTACTTCAGTTTTACACACACCAGAGGATCCCATGCATCACCATATCGCTGTAAGGGAATGAAGAGTAAGTGCTTAGGCAGCAAGCACTGCCAAAAACTCAAATGCCTATTTTGGGACTTTATCCCAGCCCAACAGAGAAGCAGGAGGTGGAAGTGACAGCTACACAAGAAAAGACACCCATGGGACTGAGGTCACATCTTCAACTTGAGCGCATCGAAAAAAGAGCTCTGAGCAATTGCTGCAGCCTCCACAGCATAGCTGGGTTTTCTTTCTGAGTGGTGGCACACACAGGCTAAGCCCAGGAAGATTTCCACAATATCCTACACTGGCAGCTCAGACCAGATGCCATGGGTGAGATCTAACAAAACAAGTTGGAAAAAAGCACTGATCTTCCAGGAGAAACACTGGAGACACTGCCTGAGGATCCTGAATCCTGAACATAAGGCCCACAGAGTCCTGGTGGCTCTCCAGAACAAACTGTTTCCTCATTGTCAATCATTAATTTCTCCATCCTCCATCAGAACCATTTCAACTTTTCTAACTGCTTACGCTCACACCTCTTCTCCCACGCGGCCCAAAGCAGAATGAATAGAGTCAGCACAATTTAACAGGGTCAGGCTTTCCAAGCATCAAACCAGGATTTTGCTGAGAAAAGAATGAAAACAAATCGAACACTGCCTACTGCAAGGCCTTGTGAGATTCCCCCAGGGCCACCACAACAGACCACTGTAATCTGTGCTGATGCTTGCACCAAAGATAACAATGCTGCTTGTTATCAAAGCCACTGTGTCCCACTTATTCTGGCCTTACACACTATTTCTCTTATAAAGATGAGCGCAGCACTTTATAGACAGTCTAATAGTTTATCTTGGAGATGTCAAATCTCACTTTCCATTGTGTCATGTTGAATTCCTGGATGGAAAACAAAACACAATGAATCCACACACATTCCAAACTGCTTTTCTCACACCACTTCAGTGGCATTTACCTTGTTTGTAGGGAAGGGAAGGAAGGAAAGCACAGAAAGGATGGAAAGTACCTTTTTTTTTAATACCATTTACTAGAGCAGATTTTATTACCCATAAATAATGGTGGTAACCTAGGATAAAAATAGAAATAAAGCCTGTCTTCACTGAGAAAATGACTATCCATATTTCATCACTGACCAACTGCAGAACAGCTGTGCCTGTGATATCAATGTTATCACAAAGGCATTTCTACCATTGTTGTGAAAACCTGGCACAAGACCCGAGATCTGTCTGAATTCTCTCCCTTTCACAGTTTAACACCCCACATGTAAGACTGCTAGAGTAGAGTACCCCTGGGGAGTGAGAGATTTTCGTCATGTCAGGACCATTTCTGGGAACTGACAGGATAGAGGAAAACTATGCCTGAAGCTTTTACAAAAACACAAGAGAGAGTTCAACTGTAGGGAGCAGATGAAATTTCAGAGGGGAGTTGGAAGCATGAGTAGCTTGTCCTGTGCCTTGAAACCACCTGGAGAACTGCTGCAGCAAGAAGGTGAGGATGGTCAATTCCAGTAAGGAGAGACCAAGCCCTTGTGCCACAGGACATGCTGGCAGCAGCACAGACCCAGCACAAGGAAAAAACACTGCAGAATCTCACCTTGGCTGTTAAACTGAATACAACATTTGCATTCTGGTTTTGGTTTTTTTGGTTTTTTTCTCCTGCTTTGAAAGAAGATGTTTTGGAAAAAGGGAGACAAACTCCCTTCACTGTCTGCTGCACGTACCTTCTGCTTTTCTGTCAGGCTGTGAAAAGCTACAGAAGTTGGCACTGGAGCTTTCAGCAGTGTATTGTGCCTCAGTATTCATTCTTCATCCTTACACATCAATGCACAACAGCAACAAATTGAGAAAGAAACCAATCCTTCCATCATTCCATCACTTTAAGAGCCGAAGCACAGCAACTCATC
Organism: Acanthiza pusilla; assembly: GCA_036630365.1. Lineage (NCBI taxonomy): Eukaryota > Metazoa > Chordata > Aves > Passeriformes > Acanthizidae > Acanthiza > Acanthiza pusilla. The sequence goes on from JAXCHO010000079.1 coordinate 45,202,046, forward strand.
TCTCACTAAGTAGGAAGGATTTGATTTTAAGTACCATTGAGGAGATAACTGTCTGTGTTATGAGTTTCATAATGGTGCTCATGTTGCCATTTAGGAAAGTAATGAGCTGTAGCAAAGTCACAGGAAGCAAAGGACACAGGAGCTTCAGGCTCCTGAGAACAGCATAGTAATTTATCTGCACTTAGAAGTGTAAAACCTTTTAAGGAAAGAAAAAATACAACCAAAACTAAAAACTGAATCACAGATGTGAATTTACAGACAGATACCTTAAGAAAATCAGCCCACCATTCCCCCCTTCAAATAAATTTCATTTTGTGAGTTTAATCTTCAGCCTTAGCAGTTTATAATGATTTTATCTAAGGACAGAAAAACTTTCCATGTGAAAACTCCATTAACTTCACTGAAAGTTGCACAGGTTGTTGGGATGTTGTACTGGGGAAAATATTTCTTTGCCATAAATCCATTTTTCACTTTTTTTTCAAGCTAAGGCAGCTTTATGAGATGAAATATATCTGCTTTTTGTAGATGTCACTAGAGGACTCTAAACACTGAATTACAACTCCTGAACAAACCTGTACACTGCAAACGGTATTGCCCAGGACATTCATCTTAAAAAGATAGACAGCACAGAGCAGAAGAGCTAAATCAATCCTTTTTTTTCTAGAAAGTGCACCTAAACCACCCTTAAACCTGAACAATGTTAGTAACTTCCTTAGATGCACCAATTCTCTTACTTTTTTTCCTCAGTTAGGTGGGGCTGACATACCAAAAATTACATCAACTCAGCTTTTCCTTAAAACCTTTAAAGCTTGGAGCTCAATTTGCAAAATAACAAATTGAGTCTTAAAATAAAACCCTTGGATTTCACCAGGTCTGAGAAAACCTCACTTCTGACAAGATTACAGATTGTATAAGACATCAGATCAACTGACCACAATGATGCAGGCAGTAAGTTATGTAAAGCATCCTTGCCTATTAAAATAGTTTTAGGCAAAAAATCAGATTAATAGCAGAGATTTATGATATTAACTGACTCTTCAAGCAGCCAAGTTCAGCCTTAAAGACCAGGATAAAACCTGTCTTCTGCTGTTACCAGGCTTTAAACGCGGCCAAACCTGCCCACAGCACCTGGGGCACACACACAACAGAACTGAGTGCTCTGCCCACCTCACCTGGAGCCTGGGGGGCTCCAATGTGCCCACTGCTCCAACAAACTGAAAGGAGAAGATCCACGTCTCCCAACACCTTTTATCCAGCAGCCCCAGGGTCAGCTCACTCCTCTGGGGACAGGTAGGATTGGTGTCCTCATGATTAATCCAATGGCGTAGCTCAGTATCAAGTAGGAAATACAAACACTGATACCAAGATATTCGTTTGGGCAGATCCAGTAAAACAAGTCTTATCCCTGAAAGATGGTGCAGCAGCTATGCCAAGCCACAGTCTCTTTCTGTTGGGCCTTTGAGAGCAGAGCACTCAGAAAAAAGTGGAACTGAGGCAGCTGAGAAAGCCACGCTCCCAAACACTGCTCACACCCACACTTGGGCAAACTGCTTCTCCAGGTCACCTCGGCACCTGAGCCACTGAAATATGTGCTGGAGATTTCTTTTACAATTTAGTTTTTATTTGAAATATTGGCAGAAGGAAAAGACTGACCCTACTCCTGTCTGTCTGCAGGGAGAGCTCACAGCTGAGGATCCCAAATGAGTCCCATGGCAGGGGGGTTGGAACTTGAGGACCTTCAAGGTCCCTTCCAACCCAAACCATTCTATGATTCTACGATGGTTCTGTGATTTCTGACAGGCCCCTCCCAACACTACTGGGATATAGCTAATAAATTAATAAAAACCTTGAATGAGAGAAGGTCCACTGCTTGAACTAATAATTATATAAACTATATAAGTGATAAATTTGTTCCTGTGTGTTCTCTGGCTTCTGTTGAACAGCAATGGATCTCCACAGATATAACTTGTGAGTTATATGCACATATGGTATAGTAGTAGGTTGAACATTTATTAATGTTCTTAATGAAGGTTTTCAAGCACCTGCTTAAAAAAAGGAAATAAGACATGAAATTAAATAAAGGATTTATACAAAGGTAATTTATACACAGGTGGAACCTTTCTTTCACAAATCAGAGAATGGATATAGGAATGTTACATTCTGCAAAGCTACAGATTATGATAGTGCAGAGAACTTTACAGTTAGAGATGGTTCTTGCTGTAAACCTTGGAGAAAAGGAACTTCATTTGCAATAGCCTATTACTACTTGTCATTTTACCCTTTATTTTATTTCCCTCTCTCAAAGTGGAGCTCTCGAGGCACCCATGGATGTTATGGGCATTTTTCCTTTATTACACTGTTCTAAAGCCTTTTAGTATAAGCCTTCATAAAACCTCACATATATGCATTATAAAATTACAGGGAATAAGTTCCATATGAAAAAATCATCATATTTCTTCTTACTACTTTTTAGCAGAGATTCTGACATTAAGCATGAGACCAACAGACATTGTTTTAATTCTTCATTGTGGAAGGGGAAAAAAATCAAATTTTTGCTTTTGGTTAAGAAAAGGATTTTTTACATACTCCCTCTTTGCAGTCTCTCGCTTGCAAAACCAAAAAAGGATTTTAGACAGACAAAAAGTAACCACAATTATATGGAGTGTGTCATTGATAAATTCCAGGGGAATATAACAAGCTAGGTAGGCACATACCATTAGATCTAGCTGTTCAAAATCTTAAAATTCTAGCCAAGATTAAGCTGGAATATTTGACCACATCAGCCCTCAGGACTGCATTTAACTTTTAAAAGGCTTGATCTCACTCTAGGCTTAGACTTTAGAAAAGTAACTCTTTCAAGAGAGCATTTTACACAGCAGCCTATCTTTAAACATGTGCTTAAGTCTCTTGAAGTCACTAAGTACAGATGGACTGAGAACAGGCTCAAGTCTTTCATTTCATGACAGCCTTAGTTTTGTATAATTTTAGTTAATCCTAGGCTTTCTGTTCCCAGTGCATTTAGCCCTGAGTTATGCTGACACAAGATGAGATCAGACTTGGTGCTGCAGTGTCTTCAGGAATTTTGGAAGAGGATGTTCCAGGAAAATTGGTAACTTCTCTTTTGCCCACCCCCTTGGAGAAAAAAAAAAATAGGAAAGTAACAACAACCCAGAACACGTCACTGGAGTATGTTTGGATGTTACAGAGGTTTTAGCCTCTCTTCTGCTGCATGACATCTGCTTCCTGCAAGTCTCCTGATTCCCTGACCAACTAAATTGGAAACAGTTTAATTATGGGTATTTATTTTGCTTTTAAACTGACCACATTATAAGAAAAAGCTCACACAACTCTTCTGTTTATAGTAGCACAGGAAGAAAAATATGCAAAGATGTACAAAAAAGGACAAGTGTTACTGAAAGCTGAGTAATACACACAGTGTGAAATTCATGCACTGCAGAAAGTCCTCACGAGTTACAGGTCTCCATGCACATATATGCCCTAAAGCATGAATTTGTCTTTAGACATATGTATTCTGAGCCCTTTAGGATTTGTCCTGAAAATTAAGTTTGAAAAATAAATGCCTCTAATGTCCTGTGCTTAGTGTGACCAGGGAAGCTATTAGGTAAACTGTCAGGTACCAGCAGTGCTCTGAACATTAATCACATTTTCCAGTTACGCAGGGGGGAAGTGCAGTGACTTAGTTAAGGCCACTATAATGTCCTAGGATTATACTACCACACCCATCCCACTGATAGTCAATTGAGTCAATGATTCAACCCAGATGGGAATCCAGGTTCTTCTTGGCTTACTGTTATCTGTTCTGCCCATTAGGTTATGTGACTTCCATAAATTATTTTGCAGTTCCCGTTAAAAGAAAATAAATCCACATGATGCTAAATGCTGCCTCCCAGCTGTAACGCAAAGTGGAATTTTGGACCACAGCGCTGCTCCTGACTCATCCTGGATCCCCTCCATGTGACGTTGGATCCATCTGAGCTGGAGAGAGTAGAATAGAAGGGCTGTGCTTTCTTGCTTTTTGCTTTTTTTTTCTATCACCCACTGGCAGATAACACGTGCATGTTCTTGCAGCATGTCTCTAGGATGTGGAAAAAGCTCAACAATACCAGAGAGGGGCCTTTCTGAATACACAACGATAGAAAGGAGAAGATAAAAGGACTAAAGATTTATACAGGGATTATTTAAATAATGACTCACAGCCATTGCTAAGTTTATAAAATATATAATACCCAGAGAGAAATGTCGGGGCAGAGGGAAACTGTGTTAAGAAGTCCAACAGAGGTGCAGCACTATAAAAAAGTTTAAAATAGCACACCCATGGAGCAAAATTTCCTTCACACGTAAATACAGCCACTACACATCACGTCTCATGCACATGGCTTTACTATGAGCTTCTCTGTTGCTTGTTTGCAGCTGGAGAAAATCCAGAAAGCAAGGAAAACAAACACATCACACGTTCCCTGTGTCTAGCTGATTTAACGACGTTCAGCACACACCTTTGGCTTTTCCCAGGGGTGAGAAAGACAAAGGGCCAAATATAGCTGCGGCAATCCCGCAGGCTGCCTTGCCAGGAGCGCGGTGGGAAAGCCTCCTTAACCAGCCCCAAAGAACTCCCTCGGGTAGGAAACCTCAAAGAGCACAGAGGTGCCTCAGTGGCCAATTCCAGCACCAGGCATTTTAGCCAAAGCAATCCTGGCATGTGCTGGGAATTCAGCTGATTCCCAGCTGATGAATCAGCCTCTCTGGATCCACAGGTGACTGACTACATGGCACTGGCACACAGCGAGGAGACACCTGAGATTACAGCTGCTGGGGTTTTAACAGCAAAGAGAATGAGAGGAAAAGCAAAATGGGGATTAAAAAAGAATCCAGAAAGACATTATTTTGGCCACCCCGAACTAACATCATGCTCACAGGGTGACTCCAATGATCATGGCTTTCTGCCAGTTAAACTGTGAAGATCCTGACTGTGTTTTTTTTCACTCCTCTGCTTGTTTTGTGACATGGAAGAGAGGCTGAGCACATCCCTTCTGCCAGGATCAAAATAAGGACAGGTGTTGTTGGGAGTGTTGCATCCTTTGCCTTTGCTTTTCTATACCTTGCTGTTTACATGGTTAGTTGCTTAATTATCATTACTTAATCTCTGAGTAATAAAGATGCAGTATCCTCAAACACTTTAAAGGGCTCTTTCCCAATGAACAACATCTATTTCCACTTAACGTTCTAGCTTAATTAAAAGGTTTCTTTCCCCCCCAGGGCCTTGTTTCATTTAATTCAATTGCAAAATCCCAGTAGAATGTCCAGGATGAAGCATAATTTGCATAATGAACACAGTTGTATCTGCAATGAAAACATCACCTCTCAGAAAACAAAAAAAAACCCAAACACTGGGAAGCAGAGAAAGGTCAGGGCAATTACAGTGTTTTGGAAGGTTGGCTGATGGCACAACCTGCAGTTGGAGGAGAGAAGCAGGCAGAGGCCAGTGCCCAGGAGCAGGCTCCAAAAGAGGCATTAGTCTCCTGGGGATCTGACAGTAGCTATTCACCAAGACAAGGCTGAGGGCAGGAATACAACTCTAAATTATGTCTGATACTAGTCACCTTACTCAGCTCTACTGAAAGGCTCTTCTCTCTTCTTGGGATTATTGTCCGGAAAGCACCTACCTGCTCTTGTAATAGAAGTCATTCTTGTATTTTGAGACATGGCGGAGACTGATGAAGCTGCCATTTCCATTTCTGGTTAAAGCACTCCTTGGGCTCTGCCCATACTGACTGCAGAAGATGGATTCACAACACTCCTGCCTGGCCTAGAGCACAACTCTCAGAGCTTCAGCACTGCACCTAATGGGACCATGTTCTGCTGCCCACACCCTGAGAATCCCTGCTGGATCGATCCAGTCCTAAGAAGAGGGAAAGCAAATTTAGTTCCTGGATCTCAGGCTAGTCTGGATGTCTAAGCCAAAATAAAGTTCAACTAAAAGTGAAGCCAAGTTGCTCAGCCTCATCAAGGCGAAAATGCTTCGATTTATGAGACATCTCAGAGCAGAACTTGTCTTGGAAATTTTAAGAAAAAGAGGTGTGGCACCTGCAGAATTTGGATATCTCTGTTTGACAGTAGGTTTACAATGATGTATTAAAATACCCCAATTCCTTTTAAGAAAGCTATTTAGATACCCAACTTCCACATTAGACCTTGGCCCTTACACACTTTGCAGAAGATGATGTGCTTTCCTGGATCAAGCCCATAATAACCTAAATAAACTAATTAAAAGGCAAAGATGAAAAATCACATCAATTATACTAATGAGGACTTGAGAAACAGTATTGAAGTGGCATGCCACTAGCATGAAACACCTCCAAATGGTAAACAGCGCAATCAAGACTCTTTACTTGTCCCACAGATTTGCAAGACAGAGAAAGTGACATGCTACAATTCTTGCTCAAGTTCTTGCCTGCAATCTTCCTGCCCTCTGTCAGAGACACAGACACAGTGTGAGCTGCTGCTTTCTCAGCTTCTGGTCCCATTTATCTCTATTATTCTTGGACAAGCTGTCCCAATTCAAATCAAAGTGAAGCTCTTGCTGAGGAAACATAGGTGGCTGCCCTGCGCTCCTGCAGCACAGTCACCGATTACCTAACGCGCTCAGGAATGTTTCCCTTCTACAAGCAACAACTTTCATTTTGCAATATTCGCTGCAAAACAAGGAGCTTTCCCACCCTGGGAGTTCCTCAACAAAGTGAAGCGGAGGTGGTTCCTGCGAGCAGAATTATCTCCTTTCAGCGAGCCCCCGGGGCCAGCCAGGTGCTCAGCGCTCCCGGGGATAGACGCGCTCAGCACTCGCGCTCCTGGCGATGCTGGAGCACTGCGTGGAAAGGAAGGAATTCTGCCACGGCTCCAGCAAGCAACAGTTCTGCTGATGAGCACGGGCTGATCGTGCCCTGCTGCCTTCCGAGCGCCCGGAGCCACCTCCGCGGAGCAGAAGAAGGCGCAGGGCTGCCGGGCTGAGCGGCGAACTCTTCTCCCATCTGCCACCCTTTAATCCCCGCTCCCCAAAACTACCGCCTTCTCTCCCTTCAGCCCCAAGCGCACCCCTGGCAGAGCCCTGCCGGGGCTTTCCCAAGGCAGCCCCATCTCCCCGCTGACAGCGAGGCAGGTGGCCCGGGGGCCGCCAGGTGCCGGCAGCGCTCCGCTCCCGCCGGGGCAGCCCCGGGGCAGAGCGAGCGCAGGCTCCGGCACAGGCACAGCGCACCCGAAGCACTTTCCCACACCCCCTCCACCCTTCTCCGCGGCGGCGGAAAGTGCCCCCGCGCCGCGGGGCCGGCGGGTACCTGCCGGGGCCGAGGGCGGCCGGAGCTCCGGGGCCGGGCCGGGGCCGCGCTGTCGGAGGCGTTGCGAGCGCGGCGGCTCCTCCCCGGCGGCGGCGGCGGCGGAGGGTCTCGCTCCTTCTGCGCCGAGTGTCAGACTTTCCCTCGGCCGCCCTCCCTCCATCCCGCCACCCCTTTCCACTCCCTCGCACGCACATGCACACCCCTCCAGCAAATGGGCTGCCGCCTGAGAGTGCGCCTGTGTGTCCGGGTGTCTGTCACCGCCGCAGGCTCACACCCACCGCTCCGCCGCGGCTCCCCGGGAAGTGTCGAAGTGTCCGCACTGACACGGCTGTGGTGGCGATGTGCCCACCCTTGGACCCTGAGCCCCTGTGCCTTCCCTGGCCCGCAGCCCCGTCCTGCACGGCCGGATCACACACCTGCGAGCTCGCACGGTGCATCCCGAGCTAGCGCCGGGATCGCCGTGCGCGGCTGCTGCTCCTCACCCGCATGGCTAAGCAGGTCCCATCGCGGTGTTCCCCTGACACAACCCCGCTGGGACAGAACTGCAGAACACTGGCTTGTGAGCTCGGAGCGAGAAAAACAAGCCAGCTCGCCACACTCACTGATAAGTGGCCCCGAGCTCGGGGCTGGTGCGCATTTAAGAGTTTGCCTGTGTGCAGAGCTGTAGCTGCCAGGGACACAACTGGCGCTGCATTTATTTGTTGTGCCCCCGGAATGTGCTACATTGGTGGTTCTCCGGCTTTCGCATGCTGCAGACCACTTCCTAAGAGAGAATTTCGCTCCTGGCCCTGCCCACTCCCACAGCAAACCATTCTCTCCAACATATTTCCTTCTGTGGCTGCCCGAGGAAGAGCCTTGCTGCCCACAGGCTGAGAGCCACTGCACACATGGCACAGACAGTATCGCACACTTCCAGACAAGACACACTGGGTTTCTTTCAAAAGCTGCGTTTCCCTCAGTGAAGGGCTCAGATTGAAAGTCTTCAGCTGGCAGCTCAGTTGTGGAACAGACCCCGACTGTTGCTGCTGTGAAATAACCGCGGAACCAAAGAAATCCAGAGAAATATATTGGAGTTTCCACCATGTAACTCACCTCAGCAGAACTGCATCCTCACCTACCATTCACACAGAAGTCAGATGGGTGGTCTGGTTATACAGGACAGAAACTAAATAAGAGAAGTTTTTTAAGCTCATGAAAAGTGAACTTTACACCTTTTTTACCTACATTTCTTAAGCAGTTTGTTACTACAGTACCAAACTGACATAGATTTTATAAATTCTATATACACAAATACAGACTGTACTTATCGACATGTATTTTATATTCCCACAAGATAAAGGGAGGAATTTGGAGACAGGTTGACTGTTGACTTCTGCTGTTTAAGGCCTTCAGAAAATGAAAGATTTTATACCTGAATTTCCATATTTGTTTCATTATCACTGATAAAACTTTCCATTGCTTTAGTCACCAGATGGCATAGCTTAATGCAAATATAATTGTGATGAGTATGATGCAGATTGGAGCCCAGTTTGTGTTTTGAATATCTGTAGAATAATTATTGCACTTTACCTTGTTCCCACTCACTGAAGATCACAGGCACTCCGCTGGTAACCACATTCTGCAACTGAAGAAACTCAACAAATATAAAATGAGGAGCAGGTCGAGGGAAGAAAAATCCTTGTGGGTTTTTTTTAAAAGCATTTATTAGGACTACAGAATACAGGTTTGAGGTACATGAATCGTGATAAAAGGAAAATGTACTGGAAAGCTGTGTTTGTTTCACATTCTGGAGATGTCTCAGACTCCTCTGAAAAAAGAAATCAGCATGAATGTCTCCTCTAATCATTTGTGGAACCAGTCTACAGACTGTGAAATACGGGGGGAAAAATAAAGGTTTTGGAAATGGTTTTATTTTAGCAGCTACTTTTCTTCGTGAAAATCATGATCACACTTTGTGTGTGTGTGTGTGTGTGTGTGTGTGTGTAATAAATAGCAAAGGATTTATCTTTCAAGGGTTATAAACCCGAATTTGTGAAATAGTTAAGCTCTTCACGGAGTGAAGAAAGCAGGAAAAAATCCGCCCTCTTGTGGCTGTCGGCTAGAGGAAAGCTGATAAAATGACATTTCTCTGCGGACAGCAGGGAAGGAGCGCGCCTTTGTGCTGCTCGCAGCGAAGGCTCTCAGGAAGGTTACACGAGGTCATGCCATGGACACAGGCTGAGCAGGCATTCACTGTCTGCACAGCATCATTGTAAATGAGCGCTTGATGCATTCCTTGGCATTGTATCTTAAACCAGTGGTCAGAAATTCCCAGAGCAGATAAGTACAGCTTTACCGGGATACTTCGAGAAGGAATTTTACCTTTTTCAGGGTCTGGGTTAATGCTGCCTCTTTGAGTGACCTTTTTGGTTAGGACTGCCTTTGCTCCTAGCAGGCTGTTGGAAATGCCCCCCCAAAACAGGCATTTCTGCCAGATTTACAGAAATTTTGTAAAGATTTTGTAGGAAGATAAATGTTCCTTCCCATCTTTTGAAGATATGATGATTATAATGGTGGTGAGGATGATGCCATTATTTTTCACGCAAAAAAAGGAGACTGGCTATCGGATGGAAGAAGTGTTCAATTGGTCCTTTTAAACATGAATTTGAAAAGTTAAGGGTTTTTCTCTTTTTTTTTCTTTTTTTCTAGTGACTAATTTGAGGCTTCCCTAAGGCCAAATTCCACACGCAGTGCCCAGAGCAACTGTTCAAATTTCCTGTAAAGTTGAGTGGCTCATGAAAGAGCAGAAGTTGAACATCAGATATCTGCATTTTTGTTTTCTCATCGGGCAATAATACAAGCATGAATTAAATGACTGAGTAGGTCTTTCACAAATAACTAAAATGAGGAAGAGAGGTCAGCTATTTTTGTTTCTTTCCATTCCTTTCCTTTTGTGCTTGATCATAAGTTTGAACAGTGTCCAGACACTGTAATGCCAAACTGGCAAATTTCAGGCCAAACTATTTTCATGTGAGATAAATTGTCATGGTAAATAGACAGTCCTTTAGTAAAGACTGCAGGAGAAACATGAGACAGCAGGCTGCTGCCACACTGTAAGTGTTTATCTTTATGCAGAGCACTAATATTCCTTCTGTAAGCAGTGACAGAAATGCCTGCACTATGATGCAATGCAATGGTGTTGCTTAAATCTCTTAAGGAGAGGGACTGTTTTCCAAATGTTGGGCTAAGCTGTGCCTAGTGAATCTCTTCCAGTTGGTCTACTGTGCAATTGGTGACTCTGAGGTCCTTCATGAGAAGAGTTCCAATTCATGTCCAACTCTGAAAATTTTCAGAGGAACCTCCTGTTTTTTACTGACAAGACCAAGAAATAAGGTGTCTATTAACACAGTTCGCAGCCATCCATCCCTGTGTTTTCTTCCAGCAACAGACAGGAAAGCATTAAACCTGATAAATAAAGCCACTAAAGACCAGAACTGATTTACCTTCATCTTCTGGAAAGCCAGCTGGAGCAGGGAAGGATCCATAAGTGGGGAAGCCCTTGTAAGGATGAGGAGAGAGCAATCAGCTGGGCTCAGAAACCACCTCCTCCAGTCAGCCTCAAGTGCCTGTGTTTGTGACTCAGCCACCAAATTTGCTTCCCTGGGGAGGCTTGGGTCACTGAATTCCTACAGTTACTGTGCAAGCACATTGGCAGACTGAGTTCCACGCTTGCAGTAAAGTCATATTCAGATCAAACACTGTCTAAGGATCTGGATCAGTATTCTCTGAAGACATATAAGTTGTATTTGTACTTCAATAATGGCACCTACAGTGGTTAAAGGACTATATAGAGGAGATATATATAGATACAGATGTATAGATATAGATATATAGATATAGATATATAGATATAGATATAGATATGGATATACACACACATATAGGACAGTTGCTGGAAGTTGGGTGTTTTAAAGAGGATGAGTAAGACACCAAATAGCACTCTTAAGGTATTGAATTTCCACCTTGCAGTCCATCAGGAGATAAAAGCTATATTTCTGCGCTCTTTCTGCGCAGGAATAGCCAGAGTTTGTCCATTGCCCTGTGCTGATGCAGCCAGGCTGACCCTTGGGGGTCTCCAAAGCAAGACAAAGGACTCTGCTCTCTCCCTCTGCCACCGCTTTGGGAAGAGGAGGATCTGTTTTACTCCATAATTGGTAATCATAATGCACACTGTTTTTAATGTCCCTGAAAAAACCTGGAAAAAACCCACTGTATCCCTGAGCATGGCTGTGAGGTGGTGTCAATAATCCCACGTTATGTCCCTGGTCATGTCCTTCCTGACTGCTGCAAGAATTAACTCTGTCCTGGCCACAACCAGGATGGGCACACACTGCATGTGGAATCTGGCCCAAACATGGTGAGAAGAATAAAAATTTCGTCTACAGGTCACATCTGGGATATTTATTCAATCTCTTTAAAATAAAGAGTATGTCAAGAAAAAGGTTTGTTGTATTTTCACTTGATATCCTGGATAGGAAAGAAAATCAGCTTCTGAGAGCCCACATTTCTATGTATTTTATGAGTCAGACTAGAAATTAATTTCCATGAAAAATTAACTGAAGCTCATTTTCCTGCTTTGTATAAATTAAATTTCTATATTTCTACTTCCGGTGAAACAAGCCATTGAACTAATTGGTTTAAGGCATTATCCTGCTTTCCCTAAATGGCAATGGCTGCTCTATTGATTTATGGGCTTCAGCACCAAGCAGGGGAGGGTAAGAATAAAATCAGCTCTGAGCTGCGTCCAGAGAACTCCACTTCCCCTCAGTGGTGGCTGTAGAAACAAGAATAAAAGAAACCTCATTTTAATAAAACATGAGTGCTATTACATGAAATGGTACCGTGTATTTTCTTATCTCAGAACACAGGATATCTAGTTCTGTTTATCCTTAGCATGAACAAATCTTTGTGAATGCCTCAAAGTCGCATTTTTCCAGTGAAAATATGTACTTGTGGTTAACAGAAGACAAACATCCAAGCAATGGTTCTATAGATAGAAACATTCTTTCCTCTACATGCTTCTAAAAGATAGCTTTGCCCAAAACACACCCTATTTATTATTTATTCTTGATTATTTTTCTTTCCTACTCAACTTAGGGCAAACCTTACCTCTAAGTGATCACTTTTCAAGCAAAATAGTGTTAAATGGAACCACATGCCTCAGTGATTTGCAGCATACATTATATGGGCTCATGTTCACTGTCCTCAATAAATAACTATTTTGATTGTATTATAAGATCGCTTCCCTGAAACTCTTAAACATTAAATTTGTTATAGCCTCCTCAGTGAGAACAGATTGCTGTCAGTAGCTTAAGACAGCATGCTACTGGCCAAGTCAGTACGAAATTTTTCTGGAAGATGGGAGTTTTCAGCACTGTCAGAAGGATGAAAACAGTAAATTGGTATAATAGATTTGTGTACATGCCTCCTCTGTTCTGTGCTGGTATTTTGTTTAAATAGTTTCATTCAATACCTGCAGCAGGTTGGAAGCAAAGAGCTTTTAACTTGAAGATGACCCTTTCATTTCTAATGCAAACAGGCATATATTTATAGAAGTTGTAGATTTTGAGAGCTCTAGAGGGGAACTTCAAAGGTTTAAGTTTGGGTTTCTCTGTACAAGAAACCTAGCCTAGCCAGAAGAGGTTAGTGAGGCATCTGAATCCCAGTGAATGGAAGCCAAATCCCAAAAGCTTAGCAAAATCCCTGCATCATTGTATTTTGAGTATCTCAACAATCCACAGTGAGCTACATTTTGAATTAGAAGTGTATTTTGTGGGGAGCTGTTGGGAAAACACCAGTACTGTTTTTTTTTCTTTTTTTTTTTTTTTTCCCTTTTTTTTTTTTCCTTTATTTACGATTCAATAGAACTTTTTACAGGAGCACAACTCATTCTTCCCACATGACCAGGTGTAGATTTATGGCTGATGAACTCCTCACCACATCACCGTGGTTCTGGTCCATTTGATGAAGTGAGTCATTCTTGCACACTATTCCCCTTTGCATCACCACTGCATCCAGGTCTGATTGTCCTGCAGCACCTCTGGCCTTCAGACTAACACTTTCCAGCCACAGGAGACATCAGTCATTACCAACACATGCTTTGCACTAAATAAAGTGATGAATGTTGCACTGTTTGGGTCTCTCCACAAGTATCTCATCTGCCTGCTGTATGGATCCCAGACTTTGCTCAACAAAAACAAATGCACTCAAATTTCCAAATAAGCTTATTGCATAAAACTTGAGTTTTTAAATTGTAGCTGCTCCTTATGCAGTCAACAGTGGTTGGTGCCAATCCCCTTCTGTGATGATGTACTCCATCATTTAAAAAAAAAATAAAATTAAAAATACTTCAGACAAGGAACACAATTTGTTCCTTAGTGCTTTCCATCTCTCTGCCTTGACTGCAGAGGGAGCCTCCATGTCTGCTTCTAAATGTCTAATATTAAATGAGTGAAACCCACCCTGAAGTAGTACAGCTGAAGCCAACATAATTACATACAAAGTGTTTTCAGGATCAAGTCCAGAGGTTATTGAGGACTCTGTTATGAAAGGTGCTATTCATCTCAGCATTACAACCTGGAAACAGAGCTGCCACATGTTGGTGTTCCTTGTTGAACAAAATTACCGTCGGAGTCTGACGGAAAGTTATTTTATTCCAACTAAATGAACCGATTTTTAATTAATTTTGTATATTTTGACTTTCAGTATAAATAATTTATTCGGCTTTATACTGGACTTTATTCAGTTTACATCAGCAGCATTTCTAGACGTGGCTATGCCTGGCTGCCATTCAGTCTTCAGGGCTAAGGCTTAATTCAAAAAAAGACAACAAAAAAGCAATCTCAGAAGTTTAGCATCATTGAAACCATGTGCATCTATATAAAATGCTGATATATTCAGTGGCTGTATCAGCTGAGAAGACTGTAATTTGACCCAAAATGGGAAGGATCCCAGTGCATTCAAGAGCCAGCATTTGATACTGTGGTTTTGCGAGATAACTTCTATCTTAGCAAACTGCAGATATTAAGTGCAATGTGGAATACAGATTGGTATTGTTTGCTGGTTTTTAACAGTTTCTCTTTCAGATTTTCTTCTTTTGGTAAGTGAAGACTTGGGACAATTGAGAGCAGAACCTGAGGCAATAGAAAAGAAGCTGAAGTGCAGTCGCTGCTCTCACAAAATGCTTTTGAAATCAGATATTTACTCCAAGGGTTTTTACATGTGGAAAGATGCTGTGTCTACCAAGTCAATGCAAAGTTCCAGGTGCAGTCAGGTCACTAAGAAACTTAAGTAAAGGTAATAAAATAATAACCCAGGGTTTTATATTAAAAAGGAAGACTGCAATTTCTACAAATAGGGGGTAGTTTTCAACAGTTTTGCTCATCACAGAAAAATATAATTGGTTTAATTTTTTCCTAAATAGTTAAATATTGATTAGATTTGAAGCACACAAAAAAGGGAAATTAATATCTTAAATAATATATTCTTTCATTGGTACCACTAGACATATTTTCATAATATAATTTATTAATTATTTCAGTCTAAGCTACTTGACAGGTATACATTAAGAGCAGTTAGATGAGAAGACTTCATTTATGTGTTGGAAGTACTTTAAGGCCAAAACTGTGATTTGATCACTTTTCTCTGACTTGACTCAGGAATTTCAGTGGATGATCTCTGAGTTCACCCTTCAGTGTCAGGCTGAGCTAGAACAGATACATAAGAAAAAATGCCAGTCCTGAGCTATGTAACTGGGAAGAAGAGAAATAGCCAAGGAATTAGGGAGAAGATAAATCCCTGGAGAAATCGTTCCAATAGCTAACAACCAAGATGATTATCAAGATAAGTGATTTTTAGGTAGTGTTAGAGCAAATCCTATTGTAGCAGTATGTTTCATCATCCTGATTTTTGGAAGGCAAAGGTACAACAGCAAATTATTTTGGCATGTTAAGGTCTCCGAATACATGAGTCCCAATAGACTATTTACCAGACATAAATGTATTGTCGGCAAAACTGAAAAGCAGAGCAGATCCAAATGTGTGTTTGGGATTTCTGGGTTATGTCTAAACAGGCTAAAAATACCTGATAGATTTAGGGTTTACCTGGGAGTAATTACATGGGAGTAGTTACGTCTATTCTGTATTTGGATGTTAGAAGGGATCAAAGAATCGCACTGTTCTATTTGTAAAGCTCTTGGTTGAGAAATAAAAAAAAACCAACTCATGATTAGAAATGTGTTTCAATATGAAATAATAAACTACAAATAAAACAGAATGAGGGAGACAAATGAAGTGATTGGTCACAATAGAAGCATCTGCAAGGCCATAAAAAGCTTAAATATAGAACTGAGCTGTAACTTATGTGACCGAGGGACAGAGACTGATCCAGCTTCCTACATTCTTCCAAGATGTATCTTGTAACACTGAGAACTGTTGCCAGAATTGCTCTGTATTGCAGCAGCCCTCTTCTAGAGAAGACCAAAAATAAGATGATAAAGGAGGAATAGTCTCATTAAATAAGGCGTTTTAAAAAATACTGGTGAAAGTACACTTCTGTTTCCTCACTTCCTATTTTTCAGCTTGTGACCTCCTCTGTTCGTTCCTCTCTTTGGGATACTCCTTGGTCATGCAGAAAGCTCAGCCATGCAAGTACAAGCCAAAAGTGAGACATTAATTATGATCCAGTCACCTGAGACTCCCAATTAGTCCAAGAAGGGAAACAGGCACCTCCAAAGAATATGTGATCCTGCTCTAGAAAGGTCAGATGACTTCTCCTTTGGAGGAGCCCCCCAAAGGCAGTGCATGGTGACTGGTCCATTGTCTGAACTTTAATCTGCAGATATGTCAAGTCAGGTGAGGTAAATCTCACCCATAACTAACCCACAGGGGATGTTTTATGTATAGTGCCTTTCTTCCTATCATCCTTGATGGTCACTTGCTAGTTTCTGATTAAAATCTGGTGTAGCCTAGGAAAAGAATTGATTTTCCTGTGCATTTGTATAGTATTTGATAAATAGATCTAACTCTTTCTGAAGTTTTTAGTTATGGTACCAATATTTATGTTTTATATATAAATAAATGAAAGCAGATTGAACTAGCAAGTGCTTTGAAGATCAGAGAGGAAATATTCACCTGCATATTTTACTGGCATGAGAAAATTTCAAAACAAGGTGTGCCTTAGTTGATTAATGTTGGGTTCAATTCTTCCATTTACATAAATTAGGGAATTTTTTAAAAAATTTTTTTATTTAAATTGTACACTGATAACACTGATGTATAACTCTAGAGATCACTGAGGAATTATATTCATGCTGTTGAATTATTCGATGGTAACTCAAGCCTATGTTGGGGGTTTTTTATGCATTTCCATAATTTAAATTGTGAAGGCTGTCAGTCTGAGTTATCAAAATCTTTCTTCTGGTTTTAGTCAGAATGAAATCCCAGCCTTCTGACATCAATGGCAAAAGGTTCCTCCCAAATTCAAAAGCCAGAATACAAGAGCATGGCTCTGAATACTATCAACATCAAATAGCAGTAAAGATACACACTTAGCAAAAAACTCCTAAACCATATGCTAACACCTTTCTTATCAATGAACAAAGCCAGTGTAACAGCATGTCTGAAATCTTAGGAAATTTCACTGCAAAATGAAGGATTGATCTGCTTCAGGAATATTCACAAGCCTTTAGTTTCTGGGCAGAACAAAATGCCCAGGTTGGTCCCAATGTTATTTGCTTTTATTTTCTATGGAATGAATTTTAATACAGTTTTCTTGGCCTGCAAAGCCTTTTGGAACTTCAGTCTTTGATATTTTTATTCATCCCTTACACATAACATCATTCATCTGCGTGGTTTTATAAGATGTTGGCTGTCTGAAAGCACAAAAGCTGTTTCTTTTGGCAACATTATTCAGGATCTCAGTTTCAAAAGAGGACCATAGCTAAGGAATATGTACTTTGTGTACATGTAATGCAGTGTTTTACTTTTCTGAAAACCCAGCAAATTTATATTGCAGGTGCAAGTTGTCAAAACTTGTGGTCCTTTCAATTCTGCCCAGAGACATAACTGTATCCATATTTTTATGATATACCAGTTGCATGCTCTAATTGTAAATTACATACATACTGTTCATTTCATGGCCTTTCCTTTGTGTTTATTGACTCTAGAATTAAACTATAAAGGCAAACAGACTTGGCAGGGATCTAGGTGGTTTTTGGAGTGATCTGAAGCAACTCACTCCCGGTTTTTGTGGTGCTTGTGGCAGAAATGGGTTCTGTCCTCCTGGATATATGGCATATCTTTGGATGCCTATGCAGGCACACATTCTCCATATTCCAAAACTCTTAGCCTGGAGTTCACTGAAAAATATCTGAGCCTGGTTTTGCGATACCACACCACTGACGAGGCAAAATACAAACCATGCATCAAAATGGTATTTTTGTAATGGGCAATGCCCATTAGTTCCACTCCTTTCATATGTGGCCATCAGAATCAAGTCCTGTGCATCAAGAGAAGGAGCTCATGCACGTCAGACTTATTTCTGGGATAGAACAATGAGAGGTTTTGCAAAGCCTACACAAGAAAAAAAGAAGTAGTAGCACAAGTCATTATAATAATATTTCAATGCAAAACCAAACATGTACAAAAATAACAAAGGAAGATCCCTCTGGGAACAGAATTTCATGTTTTACTTTCATCTGGAGACAATCAAGAGATCCAAAGTTTCATCCTAATCTGCAGAAAAAGCAACCAGAAAACCAGAACAATTAGAGAGATGCAATCTTTACTACTCTAGTTTTTCAATCTGAGACATGGATTTTTTTTTTAATTTCTTTTTTTTTTTTAAATTCCAGTTCTGAAAGATCTACCCTGTAGCAGGGGCTGCAGTGGGAAAAGTGACAAATAGCAGTGAAGGTGAGGAAGGAGGATGTGTGGGAGAACATAGTGTGTGGAAAGGAGGTAAGCTGGGGATGCACCAACACCTCAGACAAATTTAGGACTTTCTGAAGAGCACAGCTGTGGGAAGGAGCAGCTGGACAGAGATGAAGGTGGGAATTTCTGCAATCACAGTGAGCCCCTCTCAAGGCTGCTGTGGAAATTTGTCTTTTGTCAAGACCTCTACACGGCACTCACTCACTACAGATCCCCCTGGAGCAGAGGGGGAACAGCCCTCGGGATCTCATTTCTTTTCAAGCAGGAAACACCGCAGCCCTGGAATGTCCCTGTTATTCCAGAGGGGAACATGGGCAGGTTAGAAATCTGCAGAGCAGTTAAGGCAAGATAGAAACCACCAGGGAAAATTCCCAGAGCCAGCCAAATTTCACTACTCCCCTGCAAAACAAGGGAGGTTTAAGACTTGTGAATCTCAGATCCCATGAGTCACAGGACGGATTCTTCAAGCGCTAATCTCAGTTTTTGGGGAATGACTCTTGGAGTTTTGAATAGTCACATCTTCAGCTTAGGAGAAACAGCAGATTCTTTTCTCAGGATCAGCCACTTAATTAAATGTAGAATATCTACTCAGTTACAGTCATCCAGACCCATTGACCTCAGATTTTTAGTCTCACAGTATTCCTTTAAAGGTCAGCATCCTGTCCGTGAACACTCAAGAAGAAAAATGTGATAAAATTTACGACTGTCATATTACATATGTTCTCCAAAGAACAGATAATCTTCTGGCAGACATAAACTCACCAATTTGTGAAGGAAACTGTAGTATAAAAACCTCCTGTATTTTTCTTAACTGATACCCCACAATGGCACTAACATTTTTCATTCATTGCCTGATACATATTTTGAAAGATAATGTGTGAAAGTAGACTTAAGGTTCAGTTCTGCCATTTTTCAGTGACAGTACCATTCAAAAATGGCATCTGTTTTTTTAGCAGAGCTTCCCTTCTAGAAGATTATTTTGCATGTGTCTTTTAGAGGAATCTTTGCACCTTCCTATGATACTTGAAAAAAAAAAGAGTCATTTGCTGGAGCAAGGATGAGGAAAAGAAAAGATTTGGTTTTGCTTTGAATGGTTGTGCTTTTTTTCATTTCTGGAACCAGAGAGAGGGATTTTAAGTAGGTGCTTTAGATTCTCATATTTGATTAAAGCAAACATACTTTTTCATTTAAAAAAGAGCAAATATTTGTAGTTTGTCGCTCTTTTTTCATCTCAAGTCCTTCTGCTGAGAGAAAAAATAGACTTTGGGGAGAGGGTTTTTTTGGTTGTATTTTTGGTTTTCAGGTATCTCTGCTGATTTTTCTGTCTGTGTTTCATTATGTCACTTTGGCCTTCCCATGACCTTTAAGCTGTGTTATTTTCTGTATCTGGTGTAGCAAAACACCCCAAAACAAATACCTAGTATGGCTTAGTGAATAGTGAATTGTGTGTCATTGAAATTAGCAATAACTGTAACTATTTTTGATTGTAGGAGGTTTTTTTACTAAGGACTCAAGCCTTTGTTCTTGCTTTTTCATTACAAATAGGGCTTTTTTTCCTTGTCTGTGTATGTTACACACTAAATTTGCAGCTCAGTTCGATAGCAGATCCTTGGCTGATCCTGCAGCACTGACCTCGGTGAAGCTGTGCTGAAACATTGCAATGGACTGAAAATATGAACTCTGCTGTGTATTGCACAATATCCTACCATTTATGCCAAGTAATACAGTCTGTTTGCTCAAAAAAGAACAAGTGGTGAAATAATTTATTAAAATAAAATTATAAATTACTCATTTTCCATTGCAGGAGTGGGTTAGGGCTAAAGTATATTAAACCTGTTGGTCTTCTATGCATAGCAGCCATAACTTCAGAAACTTGGTTTCAATACAGAATGGTTAATTTGTGCTAGGTGTAGGCAGACCCCACTTGACATGTCAAGTGAAAGCAGTAAAATCTTTTAAAAAGTGTCAACATTCTGCAGTGAGAGGGGTTTTGGCTGGGGTTGGCTTGGGGTTTGTTTTCAGAACAAATTAAAACATGAACTTCAAAAGCATTTTTACCTTGACAAACCTTAATTTCCCCAGGATGATTTTCGCCTTTGGCTTTTCATCCTCATTACTGAATTTGAATTCTACACAGATCCTCATCAAGCTATGAGCAGAGACAATCAATCGTGAAATGGCGTCAGTGTTGACAACATACTACTTCATATAAAAGCATTTCTGAAGTGTTCACAGATATAATGTTGTTTTGTTCCCTACCAGTTTGATCCTATCTTAGCTTTATTTTGCTTCTTTTTCACACAAACCCACACCATCATCACAGTTTTGCCTTTTGCTATTTTATTTTTCGACTATCAAACACTCACCTGTGTGTAAGACTCAGAATTTCTGCTGTACATTGTCACATAAGAAGACACCATTAAATGAGAATAAAACCCTATGTAGCACACACGATTTTCTGAAATATTTCATGATACTTAAACCACTGTCCTGATTGATAATCCTGATTGGACTCAGCAGCTGAGAGGGGGAAAGACACACACACACACCATGCACATTATAGTCATCACAACCAGGTGTTATCAGCTGCTGACCTGCCTGACTAAAGGAACTGCACCAAGCACTTTTCGTAGATACATATTTTTCCATTCCACTGCCTGTCTCCATTACTTAGAGGGTGAAAGAAATGCTGCATATATTTTTCCTGCTGTGCACTACCAAAACGCAGAAATTCAAATAAAGTAGAGACTTGCTGAGAAGCCTTGCAAACTTGTGTCTTTCATTCCAAATAAAATAATGTGTAAAATTATACAAAACAAATTAAATTATATATGGATGGTTTGTCATTTTTCAGCCAGTGGGAGAACTTTTCTTTATAGCAAAAGATGGAGTTAAAAAGGTTTCTTGAATGTCTCAACATATACATTTTGAAATGTTCTAAATAGCCCTCCCCAGTGCCTCACTAATTTTAAGATTGTCTTACCCTTTAGGTGACCTGATCGTAGTCACTTATGCAGCCAACTAATTCCCTGACTTGTTCATTAAGATTATTATTGAAAACCTTAAAAATTCATTATGTGTGAGCACAATGAGAACAGGACAAGTTTTTGGCTCACTGCTAATAAAAGATAAGTTTATGGTTTACCTTGAAACGGAAAAAGAAAAGACTTACTATTTCTCAATGTAAGCCTGTAAGAAAGATGATTCTTGAATATCTTAAATGTATGCACATAAAAGACATGTAATTCCTCCATATGAAAAGAAATCTGTAAAGGGGTTTTACTCTAGGGCATGAGTTGTTGAGTATATCAACTAAATTAAAATAAACCATAGGAAAATTATGGGATAAAAGACAAAGCAAGCTCTTCAACCTTTGGGAAATTGAGCAAATCAGGCAGGAAGTTTTGTATATACAAAACAATAAAAGATACAGTTAAAATCACTATAATTATGGGAGTTGATGCCCTGTGGAATAAACCTCTTCAGGAAGTTTGTTTTTACGACTTAAACCTGATAGGAGATTAATTCAGTTGAAGTTTTTAAGGTTCAAGCAATAGCTGAAAGCTGAAAAATCCATGGTAGAAGGCTTGCTGCCATTATAAGGATTTCTATATATCTACCTGCATATAGGTATAGTTATGAGGGTACTTATGCACTAAAAGTGTTAAAGGGTGTTGCTGGACCTGAAAAGAACTTTAAGCAGCCCTGAACTCTGTTTCCAGATTCTTTGCATTTTTATTATTACTTTCTATGTAATTATATATGTGCTAGTTGCAAAATTCTGTGGAATGCTATGCCAAAACTAACATGCAAGATGAAAAGTCATAGCAGCTTACAGAGGACATTTTTTAATGTATTGATAAATGAAATGCTCGTTTCTTTAGATCAAAGCATCTCCTGCTGGAAGCAGTGTAACGTTGTATTTAAATATATCACTTGCTAAAAGAGCCTTTTTCAGATGAAAAAGTGCTGACAACATTTTTATAACCATTTCTACACATGATGAACAGCTCTCATATGTAAATCATCTCCATCATTTTCTTCTGTCGAGGAGGAGAATTAATTGCCCTGCGCAATGTTTTGCGAAGTGATTTCTTGGATAGCTTTTGCTTGTTCTGTTTGTTGAATAGGAAAGTAAAATTTTTTCATTTTCAGAACAAGCAGTGTTTGTGGTGTTGCTCAGTTCTTCTCTCATCAGGTTTGCACTTGGTAACAGCAGGAGCTGAGTTGTCTCTGGATGTGTAACAGGTTTGGGATTGGGGCATTTCTGTGAGAAAGAAGAAAGTGTTTGGGAGAGGTTTGAGGGTAGTGGAAACAGCTCTGGCATCTGCAAAGCGTGAGGAAAAGGAGACAGTTGGCTGCTGGGTTTGCCCCTTCTAATTTCTAAGTGTAGTTTCAGTGTATGTTTTACCTTGAAAGGGAAAAAGAAAAGACTTACTATTTCTCAATGTAAGCCTGTAAGAAAGATGATTCTTGAATATCTTAAAATGTATGCACATAAAAGATGTACTTCCTCCATATGAAAAGAAACCCATGAAGGGATTTTACTCTAGGGTGTGAGTTTTCCTCTGTTTTGGAAAAAAAAAAACAACTGATCATTAAAAAGACCCTAGGTTTTTTTAGAAATAATTTTAGAAGAACTTTCTCTATGTTCCCACTCAGCAGGAAGTTTAGAAAAGAAATCTTTCCATTTGATTTAGAAAGATAACAGATTTTCCTTAAAAGGCTCGAACACTCATCTCCCCATGGTTTAATTAACCTCATAGATAACTATAACAAAAACACGAACAGGTTGTACAGAAAATTACATTCCACTTGCTGCTCAAATGAATAGTGTTGTATTTCATACCAAATCAGTTTTAATCTCAGAAAGGAATTTGCAACCTTGAAAATATGGAGTGTGTGGGAAGGCACCAATATTGCACTCTTTGATCTGCTCTGGGGTTAGAAAAGCTGTAATCACGTCTGTAGGATCCGACCATGCAGGTGAGGTGGGCAAGACAAGAGGATGAAGGCATGAGTTCAGCACCTTGCTCCTGGACATCCTCAAAACAGACATTTCCTGACTCAGAATTGCTAATTCTTGCACTGCTCCTAAGCTGACCTGCAGCTCTGGACCACAGAAGACACTGCTGTGTTTCAAAACAAAGACCCATGGATGACAGTCAGCCTGGGCCTCAGTTATCTTCCCCAGTAAACAAGATTTGGGAGTTGTCTGGGGGGTGCTTAAATCCCATTCTCACGTGGAGTTAGGACAGGCTAAGATTTACATTCAGTTCAGGAACCTTCTCTGGAGTTTCTCAGTTTAGATGTCACATGGGGAGTTATGTGGAATAATCACAAAGGATAACATGTGGGAGACTAATGTCCATCTTTTTATTCCCTGCTGAGAAAAAGGATCTGCTCTGAAGGGCATTTCAGAGCAAAAGCCTGATGCACTTGGACTCAGCCTGTAGGAGTAATTTTCTGTCCATTAATAACAGAAAAAGCAGCGTGATGCTGAAGTTTTGTCACTGACACCTTAATTTGTTAAACTAGGCACCTAAACCTGCAGGATTAGGTGGGATTTTGATGAATGTCAGTGGCACCTAAAAGATGGCTTGGGATCCCTAATGCAGGTCCCTGCCATCTCTTTGTACCTGTGAATACTAATTTAGGGCAAAATCTTTTTGTTTCAATAGCATAGGCACTTTCCTGTCACAGCTTTTCAGTCTGAGTATGTTCTTCCTTGTATTCATTTAATGATAAAATGACCTGCTCTTAGAATTTTGATGTAAAGTTTTGAAGCTTTAATGTTTCATATATGTGGTTAGAAACAAGACTTGGAAAAAATAGAGGAGAAATTATTAACATCTGAAGTTATGTCATATTTATCACATAGAAAACTTTCTATACAGCTGGATAAGGTCAAGAGAGGGACAGTTGTGCACAAGTTTAAGGGAAAGGGAATACTGCTTGTACAAGAATGTGTTCTCTTTTTAGCAAGAGATCAATTTGAAGCTTTACAAATGTGCTTAACTTCAGAAATGTTACATGTGGTTACTTCATAGCTCCACACTCTCAAGACACTTTCTTTTGTTCTTGCCTTCAAAGCTGAAAGCATTATTATAGCACCGAGGTTCAAACACCAGATGAGGTGGCTCCTGCTGGAGCACTGCACCCATATTATAGTTCAGTGGTCAGAGCAAGCCAGTTGTTCCAGAGATGCAAAAATGGGACTTCAGAAGGCCTGCTCCCTTTGACACAGGCTAGCAAGTTTGGGAAGGAGAGGAGGAAACTTTCCTAAATAACCAGGAGAGGAGGAAACTTTCCTAAATGACCAGCTTCCTCCACTGGCACTAGTGCTCAGTGACCATCTGTCCAGCCTGGCTCCCAAGGACACTGCCCAAAGAGCCCACGCCCAGGCTTTGTTCTGCTCAATTCACAGGCTGGGTTAAAGTGCCATATAAACCACCAGGGAGTCAGAATTTGAAGTCTGCTTTTGAATTTCTCCCTCCTTACCTTCGATCCTACATAGCTTATCTGAACAGGAAAGCACCTTCTGATTTAATATATTGAACACCATGTCTAAATAAACAAAACAACTTCACAGGACCTCAGAACAGCCCTGGAACAGAACAAAGACCCATTTGTGTCAGTATCTGGTCTCCAACAGGGGTAATCACAGTAAAGAAAAGGCAGCCAAGTGTATTTTTATGCAAGAACACACTTGAACAACCTGCCAAAGACTTCATTTGCAGCTAAAATGGCCTTCTCAAGTTTGAGGTGGTGCCTTCTTGTGAGAAAACCTCTGACAGTCCATTCCTTTCACGAATTATCAGTTTTACCTCTTGATCTGATTGTCCACGACATTTCATGAGTTCCATTGTTTAATTATATGTTAATAATTACCTCCCTTGGATTGTTTGAGCCCTCATCTTCTACAGTATTTGATGCCTTTATACCGTGAAGCTCATGTATTGTGGTAACTTGCCAGCAGTAAATCCCTGTTCTCCTTTGCTCATACTACTTATATTTTGGGGTTTTTTCTACAGTTTTAAAGTAACTGCATGAGTAGCAGGTATGTATCACCAAAAAAAAAAAAAAAAAAAAATTACGGCATTTATTGCATCTTACAGTTATAAAGCGTTCTTGCAGTAATTTTCAAGTCTATCGGAGATTATGAACAAGGAAGCAGAGATCATGGAATAGGAACATAAACAAAGTAGATTTATTTTCAGATGAGTTAGGTTTAGAAATGGATGTAGAATGTGCAGAGTGTGCACTTTGCAGATGGATTTAAGACGGATACTTTTAAATATTAAAACAACCTCCTTTCCTTCAATAGTAAAGAAGTACATTAAATTGTCATATGATTAAAACCTCTCAGTGAAGCTTATTTCTCTTTAAGTCAGTGGAGCTGGGGCCAGATTCCTAATTATATATTCTTCTGGTATAGAATTTTAAGAACACATTATTATCAGATCAAAACTCAGACAGTGGTTATTACTCTCCGTATGTATTTTTAAGCCATATAAATTTAATCCAGCAAGTGTATACCGAGGTCACGATTTCTCTGTATTTAATTCACAATTCCCTTATTGTGAGACCCCACCTGGAGTGCTGCATCCAGCTCTGGGGCTCTCAGTGCAAGAAAGATGTGGTCCTGTTGGAATGGGTCCAGAGGAGAGCCATGAGAATGGTCAGAAGGATGGAGCTCCTCTCTGGGGCTGTTCAGCCTCGAGAAGAAGAGGCTCAAGGAAGACCTTAGTGAAGGTCTGTAGTGACAGGATAAAAGAAAATGGCTTTAAGATGAAAGAGGGTAGATCTAGACTAGATATTGAGAAGAAATTTCCTCCTTTGAGGGTGGTGACAGGTTGTTGTGGATGCACCATCCCTGGAAGTGTCTGAGGCCAGGCTGGATAAGTGTTTGAGCAACCTGGTCTAGTGAAAGATGTCCCTGCTCATGGCAGGGGGGTTGGAGCTGGATGAACTTTAATGTCACTTCCAACCCAAACCATTCTGTGATTCTGAAGTTTCTATTTCCTCAAGGAAGAGGCAACAGTTCAGAGAAGTGCTAAGTAAAAGCTTGCCTTGTATTTTCTTGACAAAAGTAATTGAAAGAGTCTAAACAACTATTTTTATGTTTAAAGGGTATGGATAGCTCACTCCTCCTTCTGAGTTACCTATTAATCCCTCCTGTTATTTTCTCATCATCCACATAACCCAGTCAAGCAAATGACAGTTTTACCTAGGGGTTTGAAGGCAGGGGTTTTAGCTGTAGCAAAGTGTTTATTTTAGGAGTTCCACAGAAAAGCCAGATTGCTTTATTTCAAGCATTGGCTATGCAAAAGTATACAGAGAATTCAGACTAGAAATTCAGATGCCTGTAAGAAACACTACTCTACTATATTATATTCCATTACATCCTCTGAAAATTTGTTTTTCCTTCACATAATGTGTTCTTGCAAAACACACTTGGTGTACACAACTTTTACATGCATATGTCTATTAAACCTTCATAAAACAGGTTTGTTTATGGAGTGCCTTTGAATCTATGTTTAACTACAAAGCTTGTCAGTCTCTGTTCCAGCACAGCCGTAGCCTCAGGAGTAATAGCATTAGCTCTAATTATTACAAAACAAGTCCCTATCAATCTTTTCAAGAACTAATTAACAGCTTTGTTATGTAAAAAATGTCTGCTGCCATCAGATAAAGGGAGAATGCAGATAAAGCTGTGAAATGCAGAAGTCATGCTGCAGCATGGGAGGGTTATCTAATTCAGTGAGGATGATTACTGCAGCCTGAAAGTCTTCATGGAGAGGATTATGTGTGTCCAAACCCACTGCCTTTCCAGTTTCACACATCTACAGACAGCACACTCTATGTGCAAAGGGACCGGGATCATTTTATGAAAGCTACCTTTGCTAACTTTTCCACTCAAAAATTCGAAGTCTATAAATAGTGTTGTCTCGCAGTACTATAAAATAAACTATCTAAACAGTTTAGAGAGCATGTTTTCACTTATTCAACCCAGTGTTTTTTAATTTAATGTTCTTAAAACGCTCCAAGGGTTGCTATGTCCCAGTGCACCATTCTGTTGGCACACTTGCATTTTCAGATGCTAAAGGAAGTATCAAAATAATGGGAAACATTGCTTATTTCCTAGAATGTTCTTTTAAGCTGTGTTGCCACCCTGTAAACAGCCTGTAATTGGGGTTTTTCATGCTTCCTGTTAACCTTACTAATCTTTCTCATTTGAACTGATGAGTTCCATGCTTACTAGTTTTGCAAAATTAAATATAAGCCTTTCTTCTAGGACGATTTTTTGGGTTTTTTGAGTACTCTGGACTCAAAGCAGTTGCTTAAATGTCGGAATTTAGTGTTATCTGAGGTGCTCTAATACACATCTGCAGGTGCTGCCACTACAGTGGCAACCTCAGCACATAGTTTCACAAGTAGGGATATGCACATAGATGTCTAAATTTAGGTTTCGTCTGTGAGCTGAATCTCATTCTGAAAGACAAAATAATTAGCTTTGCCTAGATTTTATCCAAAGTTTTCTAATTTGGAAACATAACTACCCAATTGTCCTAAATCTTGATGTATAAGACATTAAGTAAGGATATTGAACAAGCATCCTAACAGTTTAGATAGCAAATAATCATCAATAAGTGATCATGTTCTTTATTTATCACAAAGAATTGACACTGGATCGTGTGCTACAGAAGGAGAGAGTTTCATTTGTACTGGAAAGAACTGTGGAGCTCTCAGCACTCAACAAGAGCGTGGAGTGGGAAACAAGCAGCTTAGATTATAGTTTTGCTCTGGCTAGAATGCCAAGCTAAAACATTTTGTAACCATTCTCATGGCAAACTGGCATCTTTGCAAGTTTCACAGTGGTAGGATGTTTTGCTAGCAGGAACGCCACTGTTGCCAAGGTAGCCTGAGCAGTGTGTTAATAAACAGATTGGAAAACGTGTGAAGAAAGTTCGATCCCATTGACAGATACATATTGAACATTTCCAGGGAAAGCCAATGCTGCTGTTTACATATTGCAGCACATGTGCAGATCTGTCACAGGAAACCTGCGAGACATTCACCTGAGGAACAGCAGGGCTGCTGTCAGGCACACGAAACTGTCAGGAATGAAAGAGGCAGAGAGATGTTTGCTATGACTGAGTGCTACTCACATGCTTGCACTTTGCCAGGCTGGACAATCTGGAAGCAATTCTGGATGTACATTCATGGAAATGAGCGCTCTGCCTGCCATGCTGCCCCAGCTGGCATGGGGTTTTGTGAGGGGGATACCTAACCCCTGTCCCTGACACCATCCGGGTGGGACTGCCAAAACACCCACCTGCCTTTTCTCTGCCACACACCTCAGAATCGTTTCACGTGTTTCACAGAACTTTCCTCCTCAGTGTGCAGAAGATCCAAGATTCCAGCTCTGTTGGCCACTGTGATGCAATTTCAGAGTGATGATGCTAAAGAACAGACTTTGCCTGACAAGTAAATGTGCTCACAGAGCGACTGGAAGCGGAGGTCATGAGTAAAGCCACAGGATCTCAAATAGCTTAAACAAACAGCATTTCTGGGAGAGGTTATAAAGGAGAGCACTGAGGTTGCCTCTGTTCTTTGCTAGTTACTTTTGTGATTGTCCTTTAGGTTCTTTATCACACTTGCACATCGTGCAGTTTATCTCTGATACCTTGATCACATCATATTGGAAACGGCTGCTTGTTTTTTTCATGCGATGCAAGAAACAGTTAAGTGTCAAAATAATTACCCAGTGTCAGGTCCCAAGAAAACATCTGCTCACACAGTGCAGTTAAACTCTGCTCAGACTGTGGCATGCTGTGGTAGAATGTCAAAAGCCTACAGGAATTAAAATAAGGATTAAAAAATTGGAAAAAATAATAAAAATCAGGCGTATATCAGGAAGTCTGTATCATAGAAAAGGGATATCACAGCAAAGAAGTTCTTCCTTAGGGCCTGTTTTAGTTTAAAAATCCAAGTCTGAACTGTTCAGTCCCAAGAGAATGATTTTTGTGATGAAACTTTCCCATGTGTCTACAAACAAATCCGGTAACTCTCATGTCTCATTTCATGGTTCCCAAAAGTGACAATGAAACAAACTGTTGTGTTAATACCATGAT
Source organism: Acanthiza pusilla (assembly GCA_036630365.1). NCBI lineage: Eukaryota > Metazoa > Chordata > Aves > Passeriformes > Acanthizidae > Acanthiza > Acanthiza pusilla. The sequence continues at coordinate 45,231,500 of JAXCHO010000079.1, forward strand.
AAATTAAAAGCATGCTTAGCAATCCAGGACATACTTGCTAAGAATGATTAAAATAAACCACTACGTACAAACCCAGGGCAGTTTTAATGTTCAAAGAATGCAATCCTCATCAGATTTAATCCTTCCCTGTCTCATAGTTTTCTTACTAGCCTCAAACACTGGAGGATTAGATGCTTTCCTTCTTTAAAAATATTTATATTAAGCAATTTTATGTGAAAGTACACAACTATAAATTGTTGCTCATAATGCATATTAGAGATTCCCTTTTTTTTGGTAGATTTGTAAATCCAGAATGTGTTTGACTTAAAATAAAAATAACAAAATGATTTAAGCTGTTATATTAATACTGAAATTTTGCATGTCAGTACTTTTTTGACAGCTTCATAAAAAGCAATATCTAGATTACCATAAAGACTTTCATCACCTTCGATTGTTTTAACATTTTCCCACTACTCCTAGTGATGGATTGAAATACAAAGAATTAGCAAAGGAGTTCTGGGAAACATTAAATAAATCAATAATTTTAAATAGTTTTTTTTCCTTCTGCTTGATTTGATAAAAAGTGTGAAAAAACAGTTCTGTGGGCTATAAAAAGTATTTGAATGTGCAAGCTGTCATTGTAGGAATGTCGGTGAAAATTATCAAAGTTAGATGCAGAAATATGGGAGCTCACATTAGGTTTCAAGCTGGCTTGTTCCAAAATTTCAGTCTAATCTCTATAGGGGCTATAATGGGCTACAATGTACTTTTAAGCATTTTTGACTATTCACAGAGGACTGGTTCTCTACAACGTTTTTTGCTTCCACATAATAACAGAGTCAGCAGAACCGCTCACATGTGCAAGCATTCAAAGAAAATGTTTAAAAAATTACATATTTTGATATGAAGAGAAAATGAAAAAATAATAATGCCGCCCTCCCCAACACAGTCAGATGTGAAGAAATTCAGAAATCAGCAAGGGGGGTTGGAGATGTTCAACCGAGAAAACCTTTAGAGTGGAAAGATTTATTTTTAATAAATTACTTCTGCATAGAATTTCCTCTTATAAGTTGTAGAGGCCACCCAAAAAGATGGAAATTGCAAGTAAAGCTAAGTTGTGTAAGCAGAACGAGGGGGAAAAGAGGTGTAAAGGATTGACTGTCAGCTCTCATAAATCTGTTTAGTTCCACTCAGCTCAGCTGACCCAAGTCAGTGTATGCCAGCCAAGGAAGTTGCTCTGTGGTTATAAAAAGTGTGAAGAGATAATGAAAGTCAATGTATTTGGTGTCTAAGTCTCTTTAGTACTCTTCAAAAATCCATCTACTGCCTCTGTATGACGTCCTATTATAGTGGCTATTATGTATTCTGCATGACTAATTGATTAGCTCTAATCTCAGTTACCCTAAAGGAGATTAATATAATTATTTCATTTTCACTGTTGCACTGGTTTTATTCAATTTTTATTTCTTGTATATGGCTCCTATGATACCAAGTATCACTATATATTCTGCCCAGGCGACCTCATGCCTGGCCTCCCACACATTTGAAGGGCAGTGAAGGTGGTTGATGTCCTTAAATCCTTTCTATCTTGCACTAAAATGGACTTTCATAACTAATCTTATTCCGTATGAACAGTAATGTTTAGAACCAGAAATGAAGGGTGGTGTTCATCTCATCTACCTCTGGGATCCAAACAACTTCACAGGAGTTAAAATGGCCAAGAGTTTGTTGTAACTCCTGATTCCCCAATGTGAGAAGACATGAGCAGATCAGGAGATGAGTTCTCATCGGGAGAGAAACAAACTGAATAAATCAAAGTTACTGTTCTGATGGCTTGGAAAGTGCCTCCCTGCTCTGTGGTTTCATTTCTGTCTGTCCTCAAGGTTTTGAGTGGGCCCAAAGAACTGAATCAGAAATTTTCTAAGAAAATAGTTTAGGATATTTTGATGAAAAAAAACGCCTCTGCATTGATACCAAGTATTTGTAAAGGTGTATCGTTTTCAGTGGTGTATTTGTGAGGATGGTGAAGTATCTGATCAGAAGAATGCAGCCTGTCATGGTTAGGCCATCCATCAGAGGTGATGGTCAAAAGTAATTCTGTAGTTAAATCAGCAGAGGTCCAATTATGTAAACCAAAGTAAAAATATCACAAGTGGGCTTTACACTGTGTATTGTAAAAAGGGAATATCTCCTGTCTTCTTCTGAATGTAACATGATCATCTTGGATTTTCACCCAAGCCCACATCTAATTTGTGCCATCTTTTGCATCACTGCTGACAATGACCTAATGCCTAATGACCTTTTTTGTGATACAGCTGAGTACACAATTTCCAGTTTCCTATGACAAGAATCCTTCATCTTCGAATTCATGAACTGCTGTCTTTTGTTTTTGTCAATTTATAATATTATTTAGTCTTACTTATGCCAGATGTAGATTGGGAATTCAGGAATGCCCTATAAAAGCAATAAAGATACACACATGAGGCTAGCGGAGGATCTGGGATCTGAGTCGCAAAAAGAGTGTTTTGCACCAAGGTTTAACATAAAGATTTGTTGTATTGATTCCTTCTTAAAACAAACTAGTTATCTGGGACTCCTGTCATTCTCTGCTGTTAAAAAAAATAAAGAGAAGATAAGGCAATTATCTTAATAGTGTTACTTAAGGCTTGAAGAAAATTTTGAAGAAAAGGCATAATAGATTCAAAACAAAATTAATTAAGGAAAAAAAGTCAGATGAAAATATGACAAAACCACAGATTGTCCCAGATGTTTCTATTAAAGATCCTCCATCTCCCTTTGATAAAACACTTCAGTTTCTCATGAGGAAAATATAGTAAATATCTGGACTTCAGTGAAGTATTTGGGACTGGGTCACAGGAAATTTCTTGGGCTGGAGACAACTAATACAAGACCTGGAACTTGGCTAAAGAATTGTTTAGATGGAACATGACAAGCTGTACCTAAACGAGAAGCCTTGGATCCCATGGACATTGCAGTGGGATTTCTCGAGGATCAAACCTGGACTAATTTAATGTAATGTTTTCATTATGACTTTGGCGCAGAAACCCAGGAGTGAGCTAATAAAACATGACAACAGAGCATTTGAAGTCATTGTCACTGTAGTGAAAGATGGGGATGCCATAAAGAAAGAATTGGAAAGCCTTTTGTTAGAGAGATAGAAATGGGAGAGAATTCTGTGCCACTGATGCCTTCAAAATCTAGAAACAAAACAACACATTTTTGGCATCACCATGAAAAGTGAGAAGATTCACTTAGGCAGTAGTAAAACTTTCTACTGGAGGGGTTGGATGCTGAGGGTTTGAAAGCAACAGAGAGAAGCAGAGTGCAGAGCAGAAAATCCCAGCAGGACTGTGAGCTGCTGGTGTTGCAGAGCTCTGTGAAGGCAAATGTGATCCATAGAGAATGAGGGGAAAAGTGCCTGGGTAAGGTCATGGCAAGGCTTCATCTGGTGCAGTGCAGGCATTCTGATACTCAAACAGTAGAAAGAGGGATTAAAATGGGGGGAAATGCCAGGCAGAACTATAATATGGAAGTAATTTGAATACTTCTAAGTAGTGGTTATAGAATAATAGGATCTTATAAAGGTTTGGGTTGGAAGGTTTTCCTTCAAGATCGTCTAGCTCCAGCCCCCCTGTCATGGACAGGGACAATTATGGTTTGTTCTTTACTGTGACTGCCGATGGCAGGGCTAGGTTCTGTGGTTTAGCCTTGCTGCCTCTGCAGAGCCACGGCCAGGTGAGAGCACAGAAAACCTGACCATTAACATTTCTGCAAAGATACCAAATTGTGATGAAAAATAAGCAGGGAAAGCTGAAAAAATCATGTTAGTGTTTGAACAGCATTCACAGGAAGATTTTCTGTACAAGCTACTGCACAACCTCATTGTGTCTGTGTGTTTTCTATCATCTGACTCGATAAAAATGAGGGAATTAATGTGGTAGCAGTCACTCCAGCCTTGCCTGAAATCCCACCCTGCCTTTGAAAGCTCAGCCATATCTCTATGCTCCTGTTAGAACTGCTTCTAGTTCATTCCCAAGCTCGACAGACAAGTTGGAGCATCTTAGTTATCCTGTGGAAGGGAGATGTTGAGAACCACCTTGCCCACCTTAGTTAAAAAGACTGTAAAAGTTTTCCGTTCAAAATGACCTGGTTTTCCTATAACATAAGAAGTGAGTGATTTTAGCTTCAGCTGCTGGTGCACTGTCTGCTCACTCCATAAAACTCTAGTCCCTGGACAAGGAAGTCAAAGCAGCCTAGTATTAAAAATAATAACAATAATAATAAAAATACAGCTGAGGCTGTAATATAAAACGTAGCTGTCTGAGAGAAGTCAGTGAACCAGGACTTTTGCATGCAGCTATTTCTTACATCCTTCTTTTCACCAAAGAACACAAAGCCCTTAGTCAGCCTGATTATTAGATTAGGTTATTATGAGGAATTGATCTGCCTAATGAAGTCTATATTTTTTTCGTATTTCTGTTAATCTTGCAATAGCATATTTGCTGGTTCCTTTTCACTGTTTTCTTTGAGAACATCCTTTATATTTGCTTCCAAAGTGATTTTCCAGTGCTGGGTCATACTTTTTAGTAAATACTTTCTTTCTAAAATTGCTTTAAAATAAATAATTTAAAAAAAAAAATAAAAATAAAAAAACCAAAACAGCAAAATCCAACAAAAGAAAAAAACCCACAACTTCAGAGTTACCAAATTAGGAAAAATTATCTGAAAAGTAGTTTCAACTAAACCAAAAACCTGAAGGGAAAAAAACCCATCAATTTATCTTTTTTGAGGCATAAGCAAATATGTTTCTAATTACAGTTTGAAATTATATTCTACATTTCAAAAGTTGAATTAAATTTAAAGAAAACCAGCATGTTTTGAGAAGGACTCAAGAGCTAAACAGCACCTTCCTGGGTGCCCTGCTGCAGAGGCTTTTGATCTGGGCATTTTTCCTACTTAGCCTAAAATTCAGACCCCGAGCACATATTTTGATTTGTTTTTACATTTGGCTACTAACACCAGGAGCCCGAGTTAGTCTGGCTCCAGTGCCTTGGAGCCTCTTCAGCTGAGCAGGGAGAGTCAGAAAATGCCTTGGAGCATTTCAGCCTGGGGATTACAGCCCTGCAGTGTTTCCCAGAACAGCTGCTGCAAGAAGCTTGTTTAATACCTGCTGCCTGTAAAAAGAATTAAGCAGTAAATGAGGGCTTGCCACAGGAGCCGAGTCCAGGTTTGCTGGAGAACCAGAAGCACATTTTGCTTTCTTCAGGCCTGTATAAGCCCCTTAGCTGGAGTTAGCTGTGGTTGGGAAAATAGGCGTTTAAGGGTTTAAAAGAGGCGAGGAGAAGAAAACCTGCTCACACCACCGGTGTTTCTGTAACCTGTGCATGAACTTTTAAATCAAGTGGCTTTGTTCATAAGCCTTAGTTATCTGGCATAGAACAGCTTCATCAGTAATGCCAAAAGAACCCCGTGTGGTTTAGAGAAAGCAGTCAGTCCCCTCAACTGCTCACAGCCCTTAAATACACTAATCCAAGAAATAAATATATAAATGTGTTATAAAAACTCGTATTATCCAAAATTTGTTTTTAAAGGCCCAGTTGCTGAATAGTAAGGCTTGAGGATCTTTTTCATCAGAATGTTTTGGAGGGGTAAAAGAAAAACAGGTTTTGTGTGTAAAAAGCAAATACCAAGCAGGGTGTTTCAAAAAAGCTAAGTATTTTGGTTTTAATAAAAACCTTTTGTGTTTTTCCTCAACTCAGAAATCACAGCAGGTCACTTAAAAAGTCAGGCTACTTGCCTGATGGAAATAAAAGTCAGATTAAACTGCTACAACCCTGCTGTCTTCTTTGGGAGGGAGCAAAAAGTGCAGTTGGAACTCCAAGTGTAATTATGCGGAGATCTATTTCTGTGAAAGGGAAACAAAGAGTGAATTCCACCTGTCTGGGTGAGGAAGAAGTGTGTGGTCTGGTGATGGCCCAGGTTCAACTCTTTTGAAGATTTATCCAAAGTAATCTATCTCTGTGTCCTGTCTCCCAATTTATAGGGAGGTCTGATACCAATTCCCTGAAAATTGTTGAGAGGATAAATACACAAGGACTGTTGTAAGGAAGACATCACACTTTAGATTCACAATTCTTACAGTCTGATGAAGGAAGTGCAATGTGTTTCATAGATAATTTTTAGGCGTCAGTCTTGCAGTGCTGTGCTCTGATCCCTCACACATTCTGGGGTTTATTTCTTATAGAGAGACAGCAAGTGATTCTCAGTTTCACTGTACCGCAAGATGCAGAACTGCACAGGTGTGATGGACAGGTCCCAAGGGATGAATTCTTGGGCCCTGACAAACTGGCATGGTCCTCTCTTTTGAGCAAGATTTTTATGGAACATACCTTAAGTTTTAAAGTAACACATTTGGGTCTTTTGGGAACGGGACCTCTCAAGTGATCTCCAAATCACAGAAGCAAAATGCCATAAGGTGGTTTCTTAGCTGCCTCTGTAACTCCAAGTCTCATCATATTATCTCAAGACTTACAATTGCTGACAGATTTCTGAAAATTCAGCACCAGTCTTTATGTTCATATAAGATCAGTGTCCATTAAACATAGATAACACATCAGCTTACAGGCTGTGGCAGAGAAAAGCTTGGAAATTCAAACCATAGCAGCTTCAGCAATAAAAAGCAAATAGAAGATATCTGAAAACTATGCTTGGAAAATATTATAGATTTTGAGTCTCTTGTAAGGCAATGACTGATTTTTCAAGTGTTTGGGAATGGTAACAATTAATGTCGCCTATAGAATTCCTGAAAATATTACTCATTTCATTTTCTTTTGAAACTCCTGAGGGATATCTCCTCATCCTTGGAATTTGTTTCTGTTCATTTTAAAAGAATTTTTCTTTGTTTCTAGGCCTTGACTGAGCAAAGCATACATGAAATGAAGACTGTATGATATTGATGACTGTATGTCATCAATATCAGATGACATTGCAATACCAGTCAAATGAAATCCAAATCTTCATTTTAAAAGCAATTGGTTATATAGGAATATTTAGGCCAATCCAGCAAGAAGCTGTCAGAGTAATTCATTTTCATTCTGCCTACAGGTGCTGCTGATATTTTTCCTTTGTTTGTTCTAGTGAGGTTCTTCCAAATAGTTCCTTAAATTCACATTCAAAAAGGAGCTTGGTTGTATTATCTTGGCTCATACTCAAAAGATATGTCCCTGATTAGGGATTAATATCAGCCAGAAAAAGTAGTGGCTTCAGGTAGAAAATCAACTTGAAATCTGCTGTCAAGGATGTCTGTTAACGCAGAGAGTGGGAAATCACTGCATGCAAGGACCCAGGTAATCAAACCCTTTCTAAGAACTGAGCAAGCAGCTCATTTGGTAATAGAATTTACACACCAATTACGTAAATCTTGGTAATATCTGAATTTAGAGTTAACAATGAAGCTTATGCCTGTCACAGCACAAGGATGGACAGAGCTAAACAGAGAGGCCTAAGCCAGAGGCCATTCGGGGAATGAGCATCCTTTTCTAACACGCGTGGTGTCCAGATACTCCTTTATCTTTCTTAATTTAGTATTTATGACTAAATTGCTAAATCAATCCTTTTTCCTCAGGAGTCATGACTTTTTTTCTTCAAAATGTAGTCTGTAATTCAGCTTGTACACAGTCTAAAAAAATTTATAGAACTAATGAACTTTTTAGACACAAATTATTCCATATTTTCTAAAATGAGGAGTTACATTTCTTTAATAGGGTATTTGAACTAGGTGACTTATATGATCCAGAAACATTTTCCTTATGAAAAATGAGTTATGAAAATAAAATATTAAGTCTACATCCTTATATGACAAATAGGAACAGATAAAAATTTATATCTGTCAGTATCTTGTTTTAAGCAATATAGAATGTTGCTAAATTCTAAAGCCTGGACTTGGCTAAGTCTATCCTTTGCTCCCACTACATTTAAATGATTAATTTTTTGATATGTAAAGTGCCCTACTGAGCTTCTCAGGTTTTCACAATGATGACATTTTTGAGGGAATATCTGATCCAGGCTTGGCTGTTTAACTTTCCAGACATTTTTATTGTTACACATCATTCCATAGTGAAAGACATGCATCAGTTCTCTTACAAAACAAAGTTTCAAAGCTGGAGCGTGATCTGAAGTTGACATTTGCTTTAATGAGAGTTTACCATGCTTAAAATGCAGTGTATAGAGAAAAAGGTGAAGAGCTGTAATCTAAATCAAATATACTGCAATAATTGAACAAAGATATCATGTAAGAGGGGAGAAAAGACAACAAGGGTTAAACATTACTTTGGGTATTTGGATTGAAAACACGTTAATAAAGTGAGTTTATTTTAAAAAGCAAGGATTTTCAGTCTGAGTGGGTCCTTTTGCGGCTGCAAAGATTTATATAGTTTTAAAGCTATTTTCTAGCGTTAAATGCCTTCTTACTTAGCATGACAAGAAGCAAATAAAAGTTGTCTGATTTGCTCAGCAAAAACTTGATCCAGCTGGACAGAATGAGGTACAAATGCAATTAATATCTCTTTACCAGCAAATATATTATGTTTTATAGGGTCTTATTTTTCAGAAATTATTCAAGTAAAGCATTCTGATCCGTATCTAGCCTAGAAGACGAGATAATTTTTTAGCCATTAGGAATTCTCTGAGCAATTGAATTTACATTTTGTGGGCTCAGCTGCTAAAACTAACTGGAGATTTTTGGTTCTACCTCTTAGATATCTCAGTTAGCAACTGATTTTCCAAGCCAGTGCTCACCACTCCTTCAAATTATGTCTCCATTAAAATTACACAGGCTCAATTGAAAACCCCCTTCTCTTGGGATCTTGGTTTTAGAAGCTTTCTCCGCGCTAAGACAACTCCTCTAAAGATAGTGAGGATGTTTCTGGCCTTTCTTTTGCTCTGCTTTGTACAGAACCCAAGAACTGGCATCATTGCCACTCCATGGAAATGCCAGAGGATGCCAAAGATCAGCTCCTCATGAATAGTCTTCTGTTTGTTATTCTTCTGCTGCCTACCCTGTCACTATGGCCTCTGGAATAAGCTTTTTTTCTGTCTGGGCTTTCTCTGTTCCTAATGTTACTTCCTGGAGGAAGAAGGTTTAAGGATACTGAAGGGCTTGAGAAGAAAGTTAATGCTGAAAAAGAAAGAACAAGGAAAGATGGTCTCTACGGTAAAGCTGTGAGTATTTTCCAGTTCTTTCAAAGGTCTCATTGAGACCTTGGCAAAGCTAAAAGGCTATAAAAGGACAAAAGCCACTTCATTTTTGTACTGTTTCTTTGTGTGGTTTTTTTTCATGTGTTTCACACTACAGTCACTGGATAGGAAAGGTTGATGGGCTTTTTGTCTGGTCTGATTGTTCAGGTTAAACACATTGTGTTGTCCAGCACCTGTGGAGAAGAAAAGTAATTTTTGTGAGTCAGCAGTGAAGGCTTTCATTTTTTTTTGTTGAATGCTTTTTTAACAGTGTGTCGTATCTTCAGCAGACAACAACACAACTCCAGGAACAAATGTAACTTCAGGAATTTATATCAGACCAGAACTCAGGCATTTTCCTTCCTCCATAATTTCTTCCAGGAAGCATCTAGCCATGTGTCTATAAAACCAGGAGCCAGGGGATTATAAGTACTAATTTTCACTCTTTTCCTCTGGAACTTTGGATATTTTGAGGGAAGAAAGCCTCTGAAATCAGCAGGAAGTTTCAGATGTTATTACTCCAACATAGACTATCAAAAGATGATGTTTAATTCCCATGCTATTTAGTTTTCAAGCAAACAAAGGAAAATTATGTTATACAAAATGTTATACCTTCCAGCCTCAATGTAACATTCAAAAACTATGGACTACAACTATACATGAGAAAAAAATTCATCTCCACACATTGTACATTATATTCTACGCACTTTCCATTTTTTCTGCCACTTGAGATAGGATTTCAAAGCCACATCTAGCCCTTCATTCACAGGGCTTATGCAAGCTTGCATTGATGGATGAAACTCATACTCACCGTGTGTATGGGAAAAAGCACTTTGTGTAATCCTCATAAATCCTGCAGTGATGTGAGTGCAGTTTCAGCTGGGATATTCCAAAGGAAAACGGAAGATCAAATTCCAACTGCATGTGTTAATTAGATAATATTCTTTTTTGTGCAACTGTTATCTCACGGGATTCGTGTCAGGATAGACAAATGTGTAGTTGATTGGGATATTCCCTGATGTTTCTGGAGGCCCAAGCCCTACCCAGAGTCACACGTTTTAAGTTATCCCTCTTAATTTTTTGTTAGACAAAACCATGACTTAATGTGGTAAAACTGGTTCTTTTTGTTCGAGGAGAGGTCAGGGCTGACAGAGATATTGTAGTCCAGGCCTGAGATATGCTGGAAAGTTTTTGAGGAGGAATCCAGCAGAGCTTCTTCTCCTCCCATGCCCTGCTTAAGCAAACGCATCTCCATGGGGCAGTGAGGAGGAAAACTGGAAGAGCACCAGGAGCTATTTACACAACTGGAACCATTCCATCCTCAGTCAAGTGAAGCAAATAGCTGTAAAAGCCTTCTCTATTTCAGCCATCCAAGAACAACACCACAAAGTGGACATCCCGAGAAGTCAGTTGCCATGGGCACACAAGAGTCTGACTGGGAGAACACCCACAGACACTGAACTTTGGTTCAGCAAAGCCCAGCTCCAGCTCTCTTCAGCAAAAGTGCTGCTGTCACTCAGCTTTAAAAGCAGCCCAGGAGCTCCAGGGGAAATATGTGGAGGTACTGGATGGGTCCGGCTCTGAGATGAGCCAGGAAAGAGGCAAACACAACATCCAGCTTAGGCAGAGGTGGGATGTCTTGTTTTCTCACCCCAGGCTCCACAGACACTGGTTGCACTTGAGGAGCTCTTCAAGTCTGTGTCTAACCTAACATAGACTGCCCAGTGTTCAGGTCTCAGGGAGTCTTTAGGGGAATTCTGATAGGGATGGATAATTATTGTAATTAATTCAAGAACCAGAACCAAAAACTTGAGTGTCACACTCTCTGAAAGCACACCAAGCTTTTAAAACCTTACCCATGTTTTTTTCAGTTTTGAACATGGCTAGCAGATTTATTCCTCTGCTTGACTAACTATAAAGCCCAAGGGCAACTGATCAAACTAGTTGGACAGTAAATTTCTGCTTTTACACATTATTAAATCTGGACTAAATGAAAGAGGTCATTTTCCTTGCAGATGCTCCTGCATGTTCTTTTTATTTTACAAACAAATTGTTATTTTTTTTCCATTTGAATGAGGCATGAGCATAAATTCCTCTGACGACACAGCCATTTGGTGCCAAATACAATAAAATGTCATGACAACAAAAGAAATTATTATTCATAAGTCATCATTTAACTCCATTGCCTCCCTTCCTCCCAAGTAAGCTTTCCTCTCTCTCTAGCCTTCCCTTCTACCTCTCATAAAAGAATTGATTGGAAAAGAGATTCTTAGTCCATGGCCAATGCCTTTCCCCAGGCCTTTTTTTTTTATTTTGGACTTGCATGGACTTTCTGAAGAGCACAAACCTTTGCAAACTGCCAAAGCAGAGGTTTTATCTCAGAGTCCAATGATCTAAACTGAAACACGCTCACCTAAAGAAAGTGCTCCGCAATAGCCTCCCACAACAATTTTATGACCCTGCCAGTGGAGGTTAAGGCTGTTACTCTTTGGAAAATGTGATCTGCATCTATCTTAGTTTGGGAAGTCATCTCCAAAATAAGCAGTTCAAGTATTTAATCCAGGAACACCTACTTATTGTAGGTAATTTTCTTATTTCAGTTTCTCTCTAAGTGAATTCTGTGTGCATATTCAATTTTGGCTTTAGGATATGCTGTGCCACGGGAGTTGTATTTCTTCAAATAAAGTATATCACAGCAGATGCAGTGCAGAACACAGTCTTACTGGGATATCACTGGGCAGTAAAAACAGTATCCTCTACCCAATATATACTTTGTCACTCTCTGATATTGCTTCTTCAGATTTCTCCCTTCTTGTATTCCAAAAAAATCCTAGTGTGCCTTCCATCAGGAATTACTGTCTCACTGTGTCGGGAAGCCCACACATCAACCACGTAGCTACAATACAAATTAGAAGATGAAGGGAATTTTCTGAATAAATAAATGGCAAAATACTGATATGTGAACATAGTAATGAGACACTGAACTGTGTGGTGCATCTGAGAAAATTGAGAAGCTTGGATTTGGTTAGGTTAGATTAAATCTAAGAATAATATTTACTGTGAAAGCTGGGTCATTTTGAATATTTTTTTTTCTTCTTCTTCTTTTTGAGAAATGGTAGCACTTCTGAGTTCTGTGTCCAGGAAATTTTATGAGTTTGGAAGGAAAAAGTCTCATTTCTTAAATCTGCCTTAAAGAGAAACAATGTCTCCATTTTTACTCAGCAATAATAGAATTCATGGAGAATTTGAGAAACACAGGATCAAATTTTGTTTCTAACAACAAAAAGAAATTGAAATCTTTCTCCTCCCACAGCAATCCTCTCACTGTTCAATAAAGCAGAGTACGATTTCAAGTATGGCAATCTTGTAATGTCAGAAATGTTGGAGGTTCCTCCAATGTCTCCTTCGAGAATTTTGATTTCAATAAACATAATTCCATATAAAAATATCATTATTCATTATCCCACACACTTTTTTTGATTTATTCACTTGGGAAGTGGTAGTTGTGCTACACTTTTGTGAAATTTGTTTATTGGAAGTGGAAGAGCTGAACCATGATGCTGCCATGAAGCTGCACTTTAGGCATTCTTCTAGGTGGGATGAAGTAGGTTCAAATGCCCTCAGGAGTGTGATGCATTGATCCTGAAAAATCCTAAAAACCTTGAATCCTGCCCAAGGGTTTGATAGCTTATACTGACAAGTTATTGAGTCAGAAGAGCATCAGGCTCTTTCTGGGAGTAGCTTTTTTCAGGACTGTCTTTGAGATTGGGTTGCTGGACAAAGGAAAAGGTTTTCAATTTTTAACCTTTCCAGACCTGAACTGATTTACCTCCTGCACCTTGTCATACACAACCTCCTTCTTTCCCCTCTCTCCCTTTGATTCAGTTGTGGAACTAAAATAAACAAATTTACAGGTCTGCTCTTCTCACAGCCCCCTCACAATCTATGCCACCTGAGTAATTCCTATCAAGCCTTTTGTGGGCCTCGCACTTGAGACAGCTGCAGGAATGTCTGGAGGAAGGAGAAGACAAAGACTCGCTGTGTCCATCAACACACAAGGGTGACACAGAGATTCCCCTGGGCTGTGTCACTCGGGGTTGGAGTGACAGCAGCAGAAACCCAAACTGAGTGGGGATACAGCTGATGTTCTGACAGCAGGAAAGAGATAACAGGCACAGGATGACCTCTCACTGCTCAGGCTTGGTGGGATGGAAGGAGACATTGATGCCAGGAGTCAAATCAGCTTCAAGACAGGGGATGTAGTTTTCTTGTCAAACACATATTAAACAGGAGTTTGGAGAGGCAGCCCAGTACCTCTGAAGAGGCTGCACTGCTCAAGAATAGTATCTGATATATTTTACTGGTTTGGATGCTTTGGGGCATGCCTGAAACTCAATTCCCCTCCTGTTTTTATGTAACGTTTACTGGCTGTTTTCCCTTTCCCAACATCAGAATGATTCGTATGAGAAGGCCAGCCAATCTTTCTCTATTAAAAAAGAATCAAGTTTATAAGAACCATAAATTTATGTAAAATACTCAGCCAAAATGTCTCTCAGTGATCAGTTGGAGATCATCCCCACAGTAAGAAAAGACATATCTTCAGTTCAAAGGAGACAGGGGACCATCTTGTACTATGCCTTAAAGAGCTGCTAAATTAGACTGGCTTGTGATATTAGCATAATGTTCACAGTTAGCATTTATGCCACAGTAATTCCCAGGAGCTGGCCTTTAAGTTGCCTCAGCTACTGTAGCAGAACAAACTAGCGCAGAAACAAGGAAGAATTTTCACATATGTGGTAGTTTTGCCCGGCCCAGTTTTTGCCAGTGAGCAGGGTGGGGCACAAAGATGGCTCCTGCATGTCCTGAGTAAAGATTCTGGAAATTTTTCCACCATGTCCAGCAGAGCCAATCTCTGATGGCTCTGAAGATGATGGACATGCTGCTGGCCAAACCTGGGCCAATTAGAGATGTTAGTTACGCCTCTGTGAAAACATATTTAAGACGAAATCAAAACAAGGTGAGCACGCACTTCTTTTTAGCCAGGGCAGGAGGAGGAGGAGGTAAAAATATGTGAGGGAGAACAACATGGAAGCATCAAGGTCAGTGGAGAAGGTGGGGGAGAAGTGCTCTAGGCGCCGGAGCTGAAAAACCTTCTGCCAGCCGTGGTGAAGACCGTGGGGAAGCAGGTGGTCCCCCTGCAGCCCATGGGGTCCAGAGGATGCAGAGAACCACCCACAGCCTGTGGGGAGGTGCCCACGCCAGAGGAGCAGGTGATGCCTGGAGGAAGCTGTGATCCAGTGGGAGTCCCAGAGACTGAGAGTTGCAAAGGCCTTGCAGGAGAGAGAGAGGCCTTGCTCCCGGGATGGAAACAGCCTGGCCTTGGCTTGGAATTCTGCAACCTGGACAGAGGAATCTCGGACTGCAGCAATCGGGCGGGTGCTGCTCGTGAGATTGGACCCACGCCAAAGAAGTTCCCAGAGGACTGTCTCTCGTGGGAGGGACCCCCATGGCTAAGTAGAAGACTCCTCTCCCTGATGGACTGACCCTGACCAAAGGAAACCCCCATACCCTGCCCCCACCCCGGAGCTGTTGGTTAGAAGGAAGGAGGGAGGGGGTGAGCTGAGAAATGGCCTTAATAGGGAGGGGGTGAGTAGAGAAACAGTGTTTGTAGCAGAAGAATTGTGGCATTGGACTGACTAAGAGAAGCCACGTACCTTGCCCCAGCCCGGATCTGTGAGTTGAATAGAGAGAGAGAGGGCGAATAGAGAAACAGTGTCTGCAGTAAAAGAGTTGTGATAGACTGATTTAAGAAAAAACCCCACACCCTGCCCCTGCCCGGGAGTTGTTGGTTAGTTGGAAAGGAGGGAGGGGGTGAGCTGGGAAGCAGTGCCTTAAGAGGGAAGGGGGGTCAGTGAAGAAACGGTGTCTTGAGAGCTTATTTTTACCTCTGATTTATCCTCCGACTCTGTTAGATTAATAAATCACCTTTTTTGCAACTTTAAGTCTTCCGCCTGCTTTTGCCCTGAATTTAGTGCGTCCTCGTTATCAGTAGTCCTATCTCAACTCATAAGTCCAGTGTGTTAGTTTTTTTCCTCCTCTGCATAACCACAGCAGGAGAGAGCATAGAGAGCAAACGTCGTAGGTGCCTGGCATTTAGCCAGGGTCAAACCCACGACATTTTTGGTGGCCCGTACGGGGACTCATGAGGATTTTGAGATGAGAGTACTGATTTAGAGAAGATAATGGGCAAAGCAAGTATTAGTTCTGTTTTAAGGTAGAATGATAGTAAAATATCTATCTTGTAGTTGTAGTGAAAATCCTAGGGGTGGATTTATTGTAGGTTAGCATGTTGATTTCGATGATTCTTAAATATGTGATTCACAGAAGCGAGGGGTGGAATGTGGTAGTTTTGCCCGGCCCAGTTTTTGCCAGTGAGCAGGGTGGGGCACAAAGATGGCTCCTGCATGTCCTGAGTAAAGATTCTGGAAATTTTTCCACCATGTCCAGCAGAGCCAATCTCTGATGGCTCTGAAGATGATGGACATGCTGCTGGCCAAACCTGGGCCAATTAGAGATGTTAGTTACGCCTCTGTGAAAACATATTTAAGACGAAATCAAAACAAGGTGAGCACGCACTTCTTTTTAGCCAGGGCAGGAGGAGGAGGAGGTAAAAATATGTGAGGGAGAACAACATGGAAGCATCAAGGTCAGTGGAGAAGGTGGGGGAGAAGTGCTCTAGGCGCCGGAGCTGAAAAACCTTCTGCCAGCCGTGGTGAAGACCGTGGGGAAGCAGGTGGTCCCCCTGCAGCCCATGGGGTCCAGAGGATGCAGAGAACCACCCACAGCCTGTGGGGAGGTGCCCACGCCAGAGGAGCAGGTGATGCCTGGAGGAAGCTGTGATCCAGTGGGAGTCCCAGAGACTGAGAGTTGCAAAGGCCTTGCAGGAGAGAGAGAGGCCTTGCTCCCGGGATGGAAACAGCCTGGCCTTGGCTTGGAATTCTGCAACCTGGACAGAGGAATCTCGGACTGCAGCAATCGGGCGGGTGCTGCTCGTGAGATTGGACCCACGCCAAAGAAGTTCCCAGAGGACTGTCTCTCGTGGGAGGGACCCCCATGGCTAAGTAGAAGACTCCTCTCCCTGATGGACTGACCCTGACCAAAGGAAACCCCCATACCCTGCCCCCACCCCGGAGCTGTTGGTTAGAAGGAAGGAGGGAGGGGGTGAGCTGAGAAATGGCCTTAATAGGGAGGGGGTGAGTAGAGAAACAGTGTTTGTAGCAGAAGAATTGTGGCATTGGACTGACTAAGAGAAGCCACGTACCTTGCCCCAGCCCGGATCTGTGAGTTGAATAGAGAGAGAGAGGGCGAATAGAGAAACAGTGTCTGCAGTAAAAGAGTTGTGATAGACTGATTTAAGAAAAAACCCCACACCCTGCCCCTGCCCGGGAGTTGTTGGTTAGTTGGAAAGGAGGGAGGGGGTGAGCTGGGAAGCAGTGCCTTAAGAGGGAAGGGGGGTCAGTGAAGAAACGGTGTCTTGAGAGCTTATTTTTACCTCTGATTTATCCTCCGACTCTGTTAGATTAATAAATCACCTTTTTTGCAACTTTAAGTCTTCCGCCTGCTTTTGCCCTGAATTTAGTGCGTCCTCGTTATCAGTAGTCCTATCTCAACTCATAAGTCCAGTGTGTTAGTTTTTTTCCTCCTCTGCATAACCACAGCAGGAGAGAGCATAGAGAGCAAACGTCGTAGGTGCCTGGCATTTAGCCAGGGTCAAACCCACGACAACATACTACACTTCCAATGTGGTACCACTGCAATAAACAAAGCGAGGGTCACAGGCTCAGTCTGAACAAATTTGCTGGTTAATATTATTGTTACTATCTCTGTCAGAGAAGATTGAATGGCTATTTAATTTCATTTTATTTATTTTTTACATTTTATTTTATTTTATTTGGAAGTCACTGGGAAGACTGTGACAAGCCCTATCCCATTGTTACACTGCCATTAAGTCACATTAATTCCCTGGGGAATTTTTAAGAGCTTTGCTGATTCTGCATGCCCAGCTGTGTGAACAGAGCTTAAGAACTTGAGTTTCATGTGGAAAAAAATGCTTTTCTCCCATAGCTTTGTGGTAATTGACTTTGGGAATAAGAGAACTTCAACTTTTCATATTTTAAGTCATATAAGAAAGCTGCAATAATTATATGGAGTAAAATTATCTGCTTTTGATAGCTGCAGTCTGGGCATGTTCTTAAAATACCCACAGTCTGACTTACTGTGCTGGTCAAGTATTAAAACTGTGTGGAATCTGCAAGCTATGTTTACATTTTTATTGACAAAAAAGTCAATATTCACAATCTATATACTCAAGATACAATGAAATCATTCTGCACTTTCCCTGCTTCATTACAAAAATCTTAAGACAGGGTAAAAAAAATTAAAGTATTCAGTATATTATTCTTTTTTCTTGGGAAAAAATATCTCTAGGGGAAGCCATACTGTATTGTTTTAAGGCCCAGCTTTAATGAGTGGAAGTTCAGGGTATTTGGAGCCTACTGGGACTGTGCTGTTTGTTTGTGATCTTACCCACATTGCTGGCTGGGAGCAGCAGGAGATGGTGCTGCAGACAGTTCTGGCATTTATGTTACAGTTCACTTCTTCACCAGAGTAACTTTTAAAAAAAAGGGAAGGAAACATTCTCTAGGTCCCTGTTAAAAAAATTTTTAAAAAAGAACAGCAGAAAGAAAAACATAAAAAATATGAATTCACTTACAGATTCTGGGTCACAAGTCCCCAGTTTCTTCTGCATGTAAAATAATTAAGGTGGGGTGGTTTTGATTTCTTTGCAGAAGAACATTGCAATACTAATATCAGAATGAAAGTGACTTTTCTGGAGGTAGATTTATTTTACATTTGTTTTCACTTTGAGGAGATCTGATCCTTCTCCTTAGTGGTTTTGTCATTCAAATTATTACTCTGCCGAGACCCCTGGTCTAAATTCAAGTGACATATTTGACTTACGATTTTGTACACTTTTTTTCTGGTTTTATTCCCTTTGTGGGTGTCTTTTCAGAAGTACATCAAGTATGACTTGCTTGTCCATGTTTTCAAACTCTCACGAGTCTGTTTCTGAAGTTTCTCACATACCAAAGGAGACGTCAATCTCAACTGTAAGGCTTGTTATATGGTAACTGATTTAACAGTAGACATCTTTGCAAAATTACCTTTAGAGCATTTTTTAAAAGATTTTCCTAATCCATAGCAGAAAAATGAACATAATAGAGAGTATTGAACATTTTATGGGGTGTGTTTGAATGAGTGTCTGGGAAAGGTCAGGCTTCCAGTGGAGTAGCAGAAATGTTCTTTGCTTCATTCGTGTCCCACCTCATCACTCCTTTTATTGTATGAGAGCAGAATCATTTTGAGTGTCCTCTCTACAAGGGAAATTGTGAAAGCCACCAGTATGGGCAGGGGATAATAACAACATGGCCAATAGTAGTTTCTTTGTCATTTTTAAAACTAATGTGTATTTCTTCCTAAAAAGCAAAAACTAACAATCCTATCCTGTTATCTATTCTCAGCATTTAAGCCAGGCTTCATTACTTCTTTCATCATGACCAACAGATTCTAGAAAAGCTCCTTTTAAATACAGTGGAGGCTATGCCAACACAGACAGTGTTCCTCCCAGAGATGCACTGCCTCACAAAATATCCTTCCTTTTGGGCTGATTACTCCGCTGTGCTCCTCTGTTGCCACTTTCCTGTGCTTCAGCTGGAGATGTCTGTGTCTGAGTTGTAGAAATGGACAAGGACAGCTCTGTGCCCCTGAGCCCCATGACAAGGCCTGGCCTGGCTTCACACACTGCACCTTCCTTTGCTCCACAGAACACGAGGATGGAAGTACCCAGACTGCCCATGGGAAACACAGGCACACACGTGTGCAGCCTCCTGAGCTGTGCCCAGCTATTGTCTGGATAGCACTAAATGGCACAAGGCAAACCAGGGATTGTGGCAACTGTTAGATAACAGTATATATAAATATATATATAAATATTGGTGCGCTCATGCTCTGACTGTTCCCTGGCCGTGGTTTTGTAGACTATTTACTTGCATTGACATTTGTCTCTGCGGCTGGGGCCAGCCTTTATTTTTGTTGGTGAATCAGTGTTAGCCCAACAGGTTCTTTATTATTGACGAAAGCTCTTTGGAATGATGGAAAACGTATCTTGTTACTATAGTACTCTTCAGATTTTCCTGGGAAACTTAGCTTGTGAAATTAGAGTAAGATGAAAACGACTTTGCAGTGATATTTTTCTGCATTTTTTGAAATTATTATTTTTCTTTCTGTAACCTGAAACAAAAAGTCTTGGAGTCTTCTGAGTGAAACTACTAAAACCATCTGTAATATTTTTTGTTCAACTGGAAAACAGAGAATCATTTTTCTTTCTGAGTACCATCGAAAGTGTGGCTGTCCACACAGCCCCTGTCAAGAAATAATATGGATGATCTAAGAGAAAGAAAAGCAAATCAGGAAACTGCCTGCAGAGATAAGAGGGAGGAGGATTTAAAAGGATAGTGTTTCCATAAATCAAGGCAACCGGTGACAGCTTTAAAGTAAGGGTCAAAAACATTGCGAGAGGTGTCACTTGGATAAGAAGTTAATCCAAGTTTCCATCTCTCTGCCTTTAGTGCTTGTTCAAGTGGAAGTTAAAGATCTCATGGCTTTATTTCAGGATCATAAGAGATTGATATCCTGCCCAAATTCTCTCTTTCAGCATCATCAGAGACCTTTGCACTGGTATCAATACACTCAGATTTATGCGATTGCTATAAACAAAGGGACACATTTGTCTGCATACCATTGCTACAGTTTATTCTGTTCACATGGCAGCAGAGAATTTTAAATTGGCACAAGAATGCTTGGTAGTGTACACTGCAAAACCCATCAGGATGGGTTTGCAATAAGAAAAATGAAAAAAAAATATAATAGAACTCTCTATCACAGAGAATTCCAAGCAACATGAGAAATAACCATCAGAGTCTTTCAATACCAACTGAACCAAATAAAAGGTTTGACACAAATTTCTCAAAATTCCCCAAGATACACTGTCTATGGGAGAATGCTGTCACATCCTAATAGAAATTACTCTTTCCCCCTCAGAAAGGTGAAAACAGCTCTTGGGAGTCTGAAACTAAAGAGCTGAAATGCCAACATTATAATTTAAGGACTGTGATTTTTCACTGCTTTACACAGAGCAGCCTTTACTCATGGGACATCCTTTAATGTGGGATTATTTTCTTGCAAATAAATTCAGCTGGTAGGTTTTGAAATGGAAAGTGCATGAGATAATTGGCCTGAGGAGGAGGCAAATGGTGCTTGTGTGTCAGTGAAGCAGAAGTCAAACTCCTGTGCTACTCCCACAGCATGAGAATGATGTAAAAATGCAATTAAAAAAATCTTTAAAATAATCTGCTGAAAGTAAACTAAACTGTAATAAATTTAGGTATGACCCAATCCTGATTCATCCTTCCTTAATTTTACTGGAAGTCAGTTAAGGTGCTAAAGAGCTTTAATGAGTAAGAGATCTCTCCAATGAGTTAATTCTGAAAGTAAAGACTTGATTTAATATTGCTTTGTTTAAAAATAGAGAAAAGGGGTTCCATGTTCATATTATTTACAAAAAATAGTTATATACAAGCTCATTAGGGAAGCGTGGTGCTCAGGAAGGGAAACTGAAGGCAGTGCTAATGTGATTTCATTGCTGTAATGCTGCCATGAGTCTTACCCTTCAATTTTCATTACCCAAATGGAAAAGGGGGGAGTAAAAAAGGTTGAGGAAGTGACATTTTTCAGCATTAATAGCAAAAAAAGGAAATTAACTGAAAGGCACTTAATAGCTGGAAAAATTTGAAAATTCTGAGTCTGATTTTCCTCTTACACCAGTCTTATACCAGTAGACTCTTGGAAAAGTCTCAGGGCTTGATTCCCAGAATGATGATGAAGTGGAAAGGAGTTTCTTTAGGTGGCTGGGTTCCTGTCTAAATGATTATTTGAATGCTAAAGAGATTTTGGTCTAAGTGGACTTTTGGTAATCTGCAGTCTTGCAGAGAAGCCTTTATTATTCAAATCCAAATATAATAAGACTTTCTTTGAAGACTTCTTTGGCCTCCACCAGCTATATTCTGACATATCCCAGTGGAGTGAAAGCAGTTCTTTCTAAAGGGAACAATATTGCAGGTGTAAGGGGGAATTTAAGTGTCTGCTCTGAGGGAATGCACAAGCTGGAGAGGTTATGCTGGGGGATGCCAATTCACACAATCCCTGGGGAAGCAGCAAGGCCATTTGCATCTGTATGAGATGATTTCAGTTCTAAAGTGAAACACATGTGTTAGTGAGTTTGAAGCAAACTGACAGTATCTTTCTGGTAGAACTGGAAATTATGAGCAGCAGGAGCAGCCTGACCCTGCAGAGCACTAATGTTTAATCTGCTTATCGAGATAACAATCAGGGAAGAATCAATAACATAAAAACAGTGGGGTTTCTTCCTAGGTAACAAGCAAATAAAGGAGAAAAAAGGCTTCCTGATTGATGCTTCAGTGATTCCCCAGACCATGGTAACTGCCTTTGCTTTGATGGCTAATTCCTGGAGGACACTGGGAGGTGGCTTTTCTGAAAAGGTGTTGAGGTAGCAGAAAGGCTGTAACGTTTGAAGAGGGTTCAGCTGCAGTCATGACAACTAAATGCAGGTTCAGGACTGTGATTGAAATCTATGCAATACTACTATGAAATCAATGATTTCTTACAGTGAGAAAGCTGTCAGGATTAATTCAGAAAGAAAGCAGAAAACAGTCCAAAGGGTCATTACTGAAGCACTGTATGTCTGGAGCCATTAGAAGACAAATTGAGCATAAAATGATATTTTAAAATATGCAAATCCTTGCCATTAATAACAATTTTGAATTGTAATGGAAAATTGCTAGTTTAGTCAGGGAAGCTTTGCATTGCACAGAGATTGTAACAGTTTGCTGTTACATGAGTATTGTTAATGATCTTTAAAATAGTCAAGGGCAGCACAGCTGGAGAGGGTAGGCATCACAGCTGCTTTGGAATTTATTTAAGCTCCTATGATTGCAATGAGTACCAGAGTGGCTATTGCCACCTCACTGATGAATGTATCACTGTAAATAAATCCCCTGTAATTTCTTAAGTGTTGTTTTGTGTTACACAAGAACAGAGGTAAGCAGAAGAGTGTCAAAATGTCAGTAGGATGCCAGAAGGAAAATATTACCTGTCCTTTCTAAAGAAATAAATTACTTTTTATAGAAATACTGTGTTAAAGAGTGACTCTTCAGATAAATTACATTTTTTTTAAAGCTTCTGGAATAGCACTGGGAAAGATTTAATAAGATGTTTCACATATTTGAATAAATTAAAATTAGTATAATTATATTTTAAAAAATTTATTTGGGTGAAAAAAATTACTTACTGATCTGAGAAAAAAATTGTATTTTTAAATGGAAGCAAGAGCTCTTTTGAGCAGGGAACAAAGAAATCAATATTTCACTCAGCTGCAGATCGCAGAGCACTTTAAACAAGAGCCACAGTCCCCATATTGCAGGTGGGGTAAACTGACTTTATTGCAACTTCTCTGAGAGTTCAGGACAGGGGTAGGAACAGAGCTGGGACATGTTTGGTGTCCCCAGGAGAACGAGGCCAAGCTGGTTTAACAAAGCTGCTTTCAGCAGAGTGAAGAGTCTGACTCCTGTGACAGGGACATCTCTGTGGGTCACGGCACCTTGCAGGTTTCTTATCTCCCCATTACACTGCAGACCACAGCATGGACTGCTGTTCCACATGGAAAACCCTGGCTTCAAATCACAGCCCGCTGCTCCAGATGTCACCCCACACTGCTGCTCTGTAATGTTCTGTGACAGTTTGGGTGCTTGGTCATGAAGCAGTTACATTTTCAGCTTTACACTTGAGTTTCTGTCCCCAAGCCTCTGTGTGCTCCTGTCTCACATCTGATGGGCACAGACCACTCCTCTCCTGCACAGGAGGACACAGGTCAGTGTCTCTCATGGGGACAACTGCATTTCTGGGAGATGTTCAGGCTCTGTGATCAGAGAAGGTCAAACTTTGCCTCTCTCATCCCCAGGTGGGTGGGAACGGATGGCAGGCAGCTCTCATCTCTGCTAGCCAGCACTAAGCAGAAAGTAATCAATGTCTTTAAGAGAGATAGCATCAATCATTTTCATGCTCTCAGGGAAAATGTGGACCAGTTTGGTTCCTGCCCTGCCCTGGGAGCAGCAATTTCAACTGAGCACAGTTGAAACCCTTTTTTTTTTTTCTCTCCCTTTTTTTTTTTTTTTTTTTTCCCCTTTAATAGTATCTCTTGTAAAATTCAATTCTATCCCTCCAGTTCCCATTTTCCAGGACAGTTCAAGTTTGCTGCCTGCATTACTCAAGCCAGGCTTTGGTTGGTTGGCATTTCTGTCCCTGGGGCGTTTTGCTGGATTACCCTTCTAGTGCCTGTGCTGCTGCACTGTGGGGACTGAAAAGTGCCAGAACAAATGCAGGAAGATGTGCCAGCTCTTGGTACACACCAAAGAATCCTGAAGCAACAACAGCATTTGGCAGAAACAGACACATTGTTAATAAAGCAAGCCACTAAAATCTGTGTTTAATCACCACAGCACCATCTCCCCACTTGCAAGGGAATTTTCAAATGAGAAGAAAAATAAAAAAGGCAGCTTGAAGCATCACACGAAGTAGGAACAAAGTATGTGATTGGAGGTTTAACTCCTTAAAGGAGAATTTTGCTTCCTAAGCCACTTTTTTTTACAAGTTGGAAAAAGATCATGCTCATATGTACGTGTTTTTATCACAGTGTGAGTGAAATGGCCATATTTCAGTTAAATCCCAAGATACCCACTAAACCATACTTGTGTTGAAAGATTTTTTTTAAAATATGGAAATAAAAGAGACCTATTAATGCTACTTGTGCTGGTTGCCAGCACAGATTTCTTTCCTACAGATCATTATCTAGCATTTTGGGTGGGATAGCAGAGTCACTGACAGCTCCTTCTTTTGCTGTGAACAATCCACACTAACATTCTGCCTCAGATTTGTGTTTGTCTATAGGTCTAATTTATAACTTCCCACCACGCACACCACTGAAAAGGAAGTTTCATACTTAGAAATTGCTGCAATAGCACAGGAATGCAAAATAGTCAGCAAGATATGACAGATAGAAAGGCCATACTGGTGTGTTTCTAATCTTCCTCATTGCACAAGAGTGTTTTGGGGGGGGTTATTGTTTTGTTTTGCTTTATTCCTGCCAGGTTAGGTAAGTCGGCTGTTGATTTTAAGGTATGCAAAACATAAGGCAACTGGAGATGTGATTGTGCCACTCCAAACAGAAATGTGACCCCTGGTTTTCCATCCCAGATCTGCAACGCTGTGACCACAGCTTTTGAGAATCTCATACTCATCTGGGATTCATCAGTGTTGCTCACTGAAGATTGGTAATTTTACAACTGAGGATGGAGACCCTCTTCTAAGCCATTGGCAGTACAATGATTACTTTCCACTGAAACATGGAGTGCAGTTGTGAAATGTTTGCCAGGTAGAGCTGAAAAGAGTAAATAAAGTTATATATGTGTAATCCTTCAGCCAGACAGTTTTATAGGCCAGGTTAAGTTTCTAGGATCACTAACAAAAACAAATTATATCTCCCAATGAGTATCTTGGTAAAATTATAGTGAATTATCTAGGTTCTCCTGCTATCAAGGAGAAGAAGGCACCATTTTTTGAATGTGGACTTAGAAATGCACA
Source organism: Acanthiza pusilla (assembly GCA_036630365.1). Lineage (NCBI taxonomy): Eukaryota > Metazoa > Chordata > Aves > Passeriformes > Acanthizidae > Acanthiza > Acanthiza pusilla. Next base: position 45,256,568 of record JAXCHO010000079.1, read on the forward strand.
GCAATAAAAAATCGCATTATATACAATCAGAAGTTGTTCTTTGCCCAAAGTACTTCCGAAAACATTTTAAGTCTTCTCCTTTAATTTCTTGGGAAGCAACTGCATGGGCAACTGGCTGCTTCCCAGATACTCTATATTAGTGCTCCATTCACAATTTAGAATTTCCAAGGCTTTGACAAGAGTCATGAAATTTAGTAAGGATGCATCTAAGTTCCAGCTGACCCAGAAATGTGAGCTGCCATTCACTGTGCTGAGTTCTCTTGCTCCACTAATCATCTTTATTTTCCAGTGATTTCTGCATTTTACTGAGAGTACATGTAGGATGAAGGACCACACACAGTTCTTCCTGCTAGGTGGAGACTTAATAGTCTCTTCTGTGTTTCCCTATGGTTTGTGACTATTGCACCGCTAAGCCACAAAATGTTGCCTTAAAATTAGGGTAACACCTCAGCCCAGGCATGCCTAAACTTAATTAGTTTGTTCAGACTTTCAGAGATGATTATTATTACAGCTATAATTTGTTCCAGGTTACAACAAGCTAACTTAAACAGAAATGCTCCCAAACATTCCCGAGAAAAATCCAAATTGAGCAAGTTTCAAGGTTTCTCCTCAGACCCGTTAATGCTGCTCCCATCTTCACGATTAGATTCCAACAGAGAGTTCTTCCTTGCTTTGTTTTCCTTCTCTCTGAATGTGTTCTACTGTTGGCTTGGAGGTTTTCATTTGTTTGTTTTTATTACCATTCAGTTTTCAAACACCAGAAGTACATACATTGGAAATATCAAGTTCTATTTCAAGGTAGACAGAAAGAGGCACATAGTAAACTCAAATCACATCAAGCATTTCCAAAATCACCTCAATGGCAGAAAGTAAACACACTGTGCTCATGCTGCTCAAAGAAAAGCTTTCAATTCCTAAATATAAAAAAAAAACAGAGGAGGAAGAAAAAATTCTTGGCCAATTTCTATATTTCTCCCCCCCAAGGATTCTGTGACCTTGCTGATTGAAAGCTGAGATTTCAGGCAATGGGGTAAAAAAAAGGAGAGAATCCTGACCCTTATAAGCACCCCATGCAGCTGTAAAAATGAAGACAGCAAGGGATAAATCTTGTTCAGTTACAACAACAAGATTGTCCACTGGTTTTACTGAGTTGCCCTGGTATTAAAAAAAAATCCAGCTGGGCTTTGATGCAAACAATTATCTCCCAAATACACACTTTGCTTTCCAAAAGTTGCATTATGTACTTTTATATAATGTTAGCTTTTCTCTTCAATTTCATAAATGCACATGAACAGAAAAGGTTTCATGCAACTGAAAACTAAGAACACATGTTGCATTCACACAAAAATGGTGCTGGCCCATTTTGTTTCCAAAGGGATCTCTCCACACCTGCTATTACTTCCATCAGACTAAGACCAGCCTCCCATCAGGTGGCCTGGACAGCATTCCACTTGGAACTGCTGTCTGACCGAGCCATTAGGCAGCAAAATGCAACACTTGAGGACTGAGCACGTTCAGGGATGTTTATTGAAAACAAAGCCAAAACCACAGGTCAGCTGCTCTCGAGGGTGTTAGTGTGGAGTGCTACCAGCTACTGCTGACCGCTGCTGACTTACATGGATACAGTCCCAGCTGTTCTCCTGGATCTGTGTGTTTGAACATGGGTAGGTGCAAAGCCTGTCCCTCTGCAAGGCTATGTAGAACTATCAGCAGGCTGGCGTAAATAAAATTTAATGTAGTGCAGATTTAGATCGTCTAAAATGTGTCTACATTTAGGAATACATATGGAGATTTTTATATATGCAGTAGGTGTCTAAGATCTCATCAGTATCAACAGAGATTTTGATGTAATGCCATTGAGAGCACATGGAAAAGCCATTCAGCTCCTCTGAGAGGAGACATCCATGGCATGACTGTTTGCATGATGTATCTGCATCTCGTGCCATGCACGACATGCTGCTTATCAGACAATCACACAGTGACAGCTGCAGCCTGGCTGAGATTCTGTGAAATATTTCAAATGGCCTTAGATTAGATTAGTTTAGGCAACCTGGCTTCTGGCCAACTGTGATCTCTAGCCCTTACTGTATTCAATTAATTTATCTAAATGTAGGTGTCTGACACCAGTTGAAATGCTGTAGCGAGTCTGAGAATTTCACAGCACTGGAAGATACATCAAAAGACTCACAGACTCACTTGGCAGAGGGAGGCCAAGAAGTGCCATAAGGTCCCTGAAATGCCACCAGACACCTAACACCTAACAAGACTAAATCGTGTGGTAGGTCTCCATTGAGTTCTGTGAGAGATAGAATGTCTCTCACTCACCTGAAGATATTTTCATCATAAACTTCTAAATTTAGGGGTCCAAATTTAGACCTGAGTCCTACAAAGTACTAACTGCCTCCTTGTTAACAGTTTTATTTCCTCCCAGTTTTAAAATTCAAAGGAAAAATATGTTTGTTTGTTTGTTTGTTTGTTTTTAAATTTGCGGTTGGATGGCACAACGTTATCCTGGTTTAGGTCATGGAAGTTGCAGTAAGGAAAATGGTGATTTCTATTCAGTAATCTATCTACTAGTCCCTTTAAAAATAATTTCTTTTTACTCTGGTATATATTTTCTTCTCTATTTTGTCTGCTTGATAAATGTAATACAATTATTTTTAAGATGCAAAAGTAAAAGGATAATATCAAGATAATCATTCAATGTCCTAATTAAAAATGAATGATGGTGAAATGTGGCAAATGACAGCTGACAGAATGCCCATTAAAAAAAAGGGGCAAATATTGTCATGATTACTGATTGGCTTCAAATAGGTAGTAGACCTCATATCCAAGGCTATGAATTAAGCCCAACAGAACAAGGTCTGGAAAGAAATAAAAGAGAACATTGCGCTCCTTGTCTCTAATGTGATGAAGAAAGATAGTTTAATAGCTTCCCAGAATGGGTCATCATCAGTGGAAAGAGAAATCTAAAAGCATGAACCTTTGCTGAGGATTTAGTAATCTTAATGCCTATAAGCCAGAATAGTCTGAAATCACTTTATCTAATTACAAGAATGTGACTTAAGTTTAAATTATTTTAATATTAGCTATAAACCTACTGTACAGGCAGATGTTTCTTATGAATATTCTTCACTTTGCAAAAACTCTACCACTTATACCCTTATACATTCTTGTTACAAAGCAAAGTTTTCTGCTGAAGAACTGTTTCTAGTTATGGTGCTGTAAAACTGCTCTGAGATTTTCTAATTGTGCAAAGTAAAAGCGTTGTTTACCACAACAATTTCAGCTTTATAGAAATAATTTTCTTTGCGTTTTAGCAGCACATGGGTTTATGTCCATGCTATAAAAATGAACGTGAAATTACAGATTGGAAGAAAATAAATTGTCTAAAGCTCTCAGCTCTTTAGCTGAAATGTTCAGCATAGCAAGCCTGCAGATGCTGAGGATCCCATGCAATGCTTCTCCAATTCCCATTTGTTTGTTTCCATTTTACTGAGGTTTTCTTTTGTTTATCTTAGATTGGTTTGTATGGAATTTTATCCATGTATCACAAAACAAAACTTTAGAGTGACCAGACAGAAAAAAGTCATCCAAACTCTAGTCATCACCACTGAGTGAAAAAATTCTCCAAATGCAGAATTGTTTCAGGCAAATGAAGGACAAAGCCATTGGCTTGGCTTGCTGTGCTAAATTTCTGAGGACCATGTGAAACAATCTTAATTTAAGGAAAACAAGTCCTGGACAGTGGAACTGCTTATCCAGTGAATAAATAAGTCCTGATAAGGAGAACTGATTGACTCTGGGGATATATAGTAAGATGATATGTTTCCATTGTAAGACTTAGATCTCCAAGACTTCCAAGTGTCAGTATTCATTAACCCTATACATTTTTCTGTGAATAGAAAATATTTCATAACAAAGTAAATTAATTGAAGTTTTCCAGAGCCTCCACACTCAGAGAACCATCAAGAAAAAATGTCTTCCTTTATATTTTAAAGACATTTGCAGCATTATTCAGTTTACAGGAGGGTTAATGAGCAGCCCTATAAACATACACACAACTAGTTGTAGCCTGACATCTGCGTTAGGAATAGTCAGCCTAAACTCACTTTGTATGTAACAGGCTGTACTCGGAGGATGATATTGTAATAGGAGACTTGAATCATCTCTGGACCTGTCACTGCACAGAGAGACTCTAGACTACTATATAAAATAACCTATAAAAAAAAACCTATGTAAAAATACCTATAAAATCCCACTATGTATGTGAGGTGAACAAGGTAAACCTTGTCACCTCCAGCCTGGATATCAGGGTCTCTCAGCTCTAAAGAAAGCTCTCCACACTTGGTACTCCCTAAAAACACTACTTTTTAAAAAAACATAAATATTAAATATTAAATAGAATATTAAAGTACTGATTTTACTGTGGGTGAATTTGGTTTGAAGATTAGGACTGTGTATGGAGGCAATGTTCTACTGCTAGTGACTAAGTTACCAATGCTTAATATTTTCAAATACTAAGCTAAAGATAAAGAAAAATACAGAACTTTGATAGCCATCACGACATACAGAAAATAGGTTATGCATTCACTCATAAAGGAGAGACTGTATCACTGTTATTCTGTAAACATTTAGATAATGATAGACTCTAACCACAGAAAAGGAAAAATCAAGTTCCAGTTAAAAAAATCAAGCTCCAGCTAAATGTTTTATACATAGATTTCAATAAATGTGACCTTTATAGGGTTTAATAGTTCAGGCTCTTCTCATTAATTCATGTAACATTTTGTTGTTACAACAGAGAATTCAAACTCCTGAGTTGCCATTGGAAGTACCTAAAGAGGCATTACCATTTTTATTCCAAACATTTAAATAACCTCTGTAATGGGTCATTTGTTAGCTCACTGCTCAGATATCAGACTGTTCCATGCTCTAGTTATAATGAGCAAGGATCTGTTTTCCAAGCTTTTTCTGAGGTTTGCTGGGCCTTTGCAATGTACAAATCTTGTGATGAACACGGTGTTAGAAACATGCACTTTACAAACTACCCATGACAAATGACTTGATCACATCACATGGGGGAAAAAAGAGATTTTGCTTCTTTTAGAATTATTTTATTGGGCAAAAGTTTTGTTTTCAGTAAAGGAGCTTTTTGTCTCTTATTATTTGAAAAAAATCTGCTATTTCAGAGCATTGACTTTTTCATTTAAGCCTGCTTTTCACATTCTTGAAGAAGTGCCAAATGGACATCCCAAAGCCTGAAATATCCCTTTTATACACAATGTATACAAAAGCTTCACAGGCCTCCACAAGCACATGACTCAGATTTGAGCCCTCCTCTCCCTCAGATGTGCCTATGGCGAAACAGAAATGTATGACTGCTTTCTGGAAGTATTTTGGATGTCAATGGTAGAGTATCTCTGGTATCTTAACACCAGCCTCCTGAGGATTTACTCAGTGTGTTAGGCTAACTTATGTCAATTTGAAGCCAAGTTGGCTACACTGATCCTGTTACTGGAATTATTTAATTTAGGGTGTGTGGTGTTGTATCAAAATTGGCACTTCAGAGAAAAAAGTTCCATGACCCATTAAAATGTCTGCTAAAACAGTAGCGGGCCATCCAATTTTCATTGTTCTAAAACAGAAACACAAAGAAACTGTGAGATGTCAATGCTGCTAAACCTAGAACCTGAAATATCAGCTAGGTAGGTGATGATTGCTTTCATAATTAGACAGAAGACAGTAAGTTCTTGAAGCTACTCAGTCTCAGAGATCTTTTATCTAAATCAGGTAATTTCTATATATGAAACTGTGAATGTCTCACTAGAGTCCCTGAGTAGATAAAGGTTTTAATAATTCCGAAGAATATGGAACATGTACAAACAACATCCAAACATGTACATCCAAATTCCTGACTACTGTTCCAAGTTCTACACATGTTCCAAAAACTTCGTAGAAGAAATTGTGTCATTGGCCAACCTGATGAAAGGAAAGGATTGTAAAACTCCTCCACAATGATGGGAAGAGATATGAACATTTCTAAATGGTTGTATAAATACAGAGTATTATCAATGACCTTTGTAGTCACTTCTGCTCATTACAGTGAGAGCACGTCTAGTTATATACATTAAGGAGAAAAAATATCTTTAGCCTGTAAGATAATATTGTTCAGTCACTGAACCCTTTCTCTGAGGCTTTTGTAGTGCTTGGGGCACATTAACACCCTTAGCCTTTTTCCACTGATGATTATATGAGCATTGTCCTAAGTGATTAAGGCTCACAATGATGCAGGGAAATGGACAAATAACATCTGACAGATTGGAAGAGAAAACGTCTGGGTTGGAGGAAGTCTCTTATCACCCAGCCCACAGTCCCTGCCTTAATACAGACTTGGCGTGCCAACACCTTATTCCAAGAGTTCTGCTCTGGGAGAAGCATCCTAGTCAAGAAATGCATTGTGGTATTTTGTTGGTTTTTTCCACTTCCAAATGTTTTTTATACACTTGATGTTGCATCTGGCTTATGAAGAAAGACAAAGCAAGATCAAATGAAGTAAAAAAGGAGCAAACTTCCCTCATTTGCTCCTGCTTTCAGACACAGATAATGTGTCTGGGACACTACATTGCTGAGCAGATCTGCATTTGCAAGCAAATGCACTGAGAAAATGGGTGTGATTTGCCTTTTTCTTTATGCAAGAATCCTACATTATACTAGGCAACCTCAAATTGCATTTAACATTTAACATTCAGAACCTACTTCTCCTGCAATATGTGAGATTTGCTCTGTGGCACTCCAATGTAAATAGGAGCTTTTCCACAATTTATAGAAGGTAACAAAGGATTAAATTGTTCACATTGATTAGAAGTTCCATCAGTGGCTGAAAGTGCATCTGAAAATAAAAATGCATTTGATTCACAAAGCAACTCAGTAGTGATGCTTTAGGCACTCAAATACAACTGCAATCAAGCTAGAGCATTTTTGGAAGTTTTTTTAAGAGAATTCTTGTATTCTATTGTAATACTTCCTACTAGAACTTTTAAGTGAAAAAAGAACATGCAACTGTGGATTTCAAAATGTTTGAATGACAGAACAGGTTTCCCTCAATAAGCCTTTTGTGGGAAATATTTTAACACATTGCACTTTAAGCTCATTTAAATCGTTGTGTGGAATTTTGTTTATTCTTTTGAAGATTAAAAAAGAGAGAGGTGGGTGATGATTTCAGATCTGTATCAACCCGGGAATTCAAAGCAGTTGTCTTCTGTATAAGTCGTTTGAGAGAAGGTAATCACCACTTTCCCCCTTTCTTTGGGGCAATTTCAATGAAGATTAGGGGATTTAGAAAGTATACCTGCAGGCCCATCTTAGCAATATATAAAATAGAATCATCATCCACGAAAAAAAAGAAAAATTAGTCAGGTCAGAGCAAATACATGTTGTAGGCCCTTTAGAAAAAGTAGCAAGTATTAATGATATGTGAACAGTGACTATTTGGCAGCAGCATGGGAAACAGTCATGTATATCTTTCATCAGTTAGATTACAATTCCGTCACTGTACCAAAATTCAGGTTCAATTCAGAAACTGTGGTAATCATTTTAAACAGAGTAATTTAAACCTTATTGTTTAAATCCTCTTCAACGCTTAATATTTGAAATTCACAGCTGGGGCATTTTTGTTCTTCAGGGCACATGGTGCCATTCTTGGGAATCAGGCACCAAGAGCCCCTGAATCCATTTACTCAGGATGGACTTCACCTTGTTGAATTCATCTCCTGCACGTCTTCACCTACACACAGTCACTTCTCCAGCTCCAGATGTCTGGTTTTTTCCATCCTAGTCTTCCAGCTTCAGCACTTCCCAATGCAAAGAGCAGCTCAGGATTTGTTTCCCTGGGACAGTGTAGGTCTAAGCCATGAATTACCTTTTACCATCTAGGGGCAATTCCTGTTTCCTTCAGACCTTGATCCAAGCGCTGGAATTTAGCAAGAAGCACACCATCACTTTCAATCCTTAATTCCTCTCAAACCATAGACCCTGCAATGAACTTATTTGCAACCCTAATTAATTAGAGTCTTTTGCTTGAATGTGTGTTATGCACTCCCCCAGATTTATCTAATCACTTTGAATTCTGGACTTAATAGGAAGACAAATTATATCCCAGCTGAGCAAAAGAGTAAGACACTTAATTATAAAACTGGAAGAACCTACCAAAAAAGTGATAAAAGTAAGGAAAAAATCTTAAAATGTGTCTTATCCCAGTTGTCATATGGGAGGGTATTTCTCAACTAGTGAACTGAGGAGTTGCTGAATGAATTTATTCTTCCACTGTATTTCTGCCTTCCACTTACATTTGAGGATTTTCTGCTGAGTGCTGACAAAGTTTCAATCTACGTCTTAGGAATCCTTTTACTTCTCTACTGTTTGAGAGCCCCAGGAATAGCATGGCCTTTCTTCTAGCTGCTTGCTGTCCATCAGAATGCAGAAGGAATGTTCCTAAACTTATTTGAGAATAAATCTCTTTAGGTACGGAGGAATCATGGAGTGCTGATTCTTCTATCCTGTTTACCTTTTCTCTCAGGAAATCAGCTGAGCTGCAGTGATAAAAATGAGTTACAGTAGCAAACCTACAATGTACCATTCTGTAAGCCACATATCATGAGATGTTTTTGGCACAAGCAGCCATTTTATTTCTGGTTTACTGGCATATTATAGAGACTGCATATAATACATTAATATACTTTTGGGGCTGGGTCACTGTGTCACAGTCCTATTCAGGGAAGCACTTAAGCATCTGTCTAATATGAATCATGTGCTTAGGTCCCACAGGTGCCAATGGAAATTAAGCAACTACTCCAGTGCTGACTTGAACATAGATTTATTCTTAAACCATTTTTCTATAATAAAGTATTTTCCTTTAAACTAATCAAGGATGGAATAAACTAAAATTATATACTTCCCATACAGGTTTTTTTTTTGTTGTTGTTGTTGTTTTGTTTTGGGTGTTTTTTTTTGTTTGGTTGGTTGGTTGTTTTTTTTTTCTTTTGAGTTTGGATTTGGTTTTCTTTTAAGAAGCTTTTTCAGAATATATAAAAGTTTCCTATTCATTAAATGTGTTTGTCTGCAATTATGCAAATATTAAAATTTACTTAAAGCTTCTGAGATAGATTACAGTTACTATTTGTACAAAGATTAATCTGATAAGCTTTCACTGAAACGTTTTCACCTTCATTTCTGAAAAACATTGATTATCAACTCACAGCAAAGGCACTTCAATTAGTATCATCCAGTAAAGGCAAAACAGCTGTATATCTATGGGCCAGAATAGCGTAGCCAAGGTCTTCAATTCAGATGTTCCTCACTGCTTACACAAGCTCTTACCACTTGTTTTTCTTTAAAAAGCTGTGGCTTTTGGAGTTCACCCCTATTCCATGCTCAAGCCTGTCTCCAAAGTTGTCTCATCTCCACAGTAAAATTGTCTACAGCTCAGCCAGGCTGCTGTGAAAGGCTGGGCAAGAGACCATTTCTGCCTCTACTTGCTTTCCCAAACTTGCTCCTTTCAAAAAAGGAGCAAGTCCTCCTTCCCAGAACAAAATCCTGGAAGCAGCAACCCAAAAATTTTGCAGTCGCCACTTTATAGCTTTCTATTTTCAGCTTCCTCTTTCACTAATCTCCCACTTTCTCCTCCTGTTCTCCCCTCTCCCTTCCTCCTTCCCCTCTCTCCTCTGCCTTACAGAACTTTTCCATGAGGTCTCCACCAGGGAACTGGTTTTCTTGTTCTCAAGAAACTAGCAGCACAAAGTTGGCATTCTCCTGTCATGTCACCTCCCATATTTAATCAAAAAAACTTTCAAAAACATAAAAATGAAAGGAAAATGAATTATGTTTCCAACCAGAAGCCAGAATTAATTCAAGAACTGTATTGGAGAAATAGGTGGTTCTTATTCTATTTCCAGGCTAGCCGGGAGCCTGGGTCTCATTTCAGAGCTGGTAATTCCTAATGCTGTTGGAAAAAACAGACAGCCTGCTGCTCCCAGTAATTTTTATAATATTTTCCAGCACTGGAAATTGTTGACTAGCATGGCCTTTGAACAAAAACATTCACTATGCTAAATTTAGGCTACAGTCCTGTAGAAAATGTATTTTAAAAGAGCAATTACTAGATCAGAACCAGTTTAACCACCAGCTAGATGAGAACAAGTCTCCTTTACTAGACTTGCAGAATGTGTTCTCTTTTCGAAGGAAAGATACAAGCAACTTGTCCAGCTGGTACCTTTTATCTACACCATAGACTGAGCATTTTAGAGGGAAAGAGTTCTGAGAAGTGTCTTTCCCATGGTCTTGGCATCAGGCATTAATCACAGGAATTGCATGGGTTTAGAAATAGAGAGTTTGCCAGACTGTGGAACACCAAATGATCACATGCACAACCCCAGGAAATGTCTATAGAAAATAAGAAATTTGGATATACATCTGAATAGAGAAAATATTTAAGGGGCTCCAGATACATCAGCACTCATACAAACATCCCATTTTTCTTTTTCCCCAGAGATACTTTGTCTCTCCTTCATAATGACAGAATAAGTTTGCATAATCTAGATTACCCTCTACATGCAAAATGTTGAATTCAGAATAAGGATGCAACTTAGACCTCCAGTGTAATTTGAAATTACTGAAGTGTTGCTTCAGAAGATCATTGGCAGCATGTCAGATCTGTTAGTTCTGTCTCTATAACTTGATACTCTCAAGCATCCCAAATGGCTTTAGATGCCTAAGTGTGAGATACTGAGATGAATTTGTCTCTTTAAAGGTGAATTGTACGGCTTCCTAAATCCTACTGATGATGTTGACTATATTGTCAATAAATAAGAAAAGATATTAAATACCTCACATTGAAAGTGTCTTTCTTGTAAGTCTATTAGTCTTGATCTAAATGCCATGGCAAGTCTGTTTTTTGAAAATGCCACAGTATCTACATTGTATGAAGAGAGGAGACCTACCGGACCTTGAACCCATATCACCAAAGGCTGAAAAATAAATGTGGAGGTGAAACTGTTATTCAGAGGCAGATAAGGGCTTTTAAGGAAATTAAATAATATTGGTCTATCTGGTGATCACTAATAGTGGTCAAAGGTCTAATCTTGATGTTAGCTTGCTTATTTGTAAGCAGCCCAGGGAACAATTTTAAGGAATGCTTTGGAAGTTAAAGGGATAGCCCTGTGGATGTGGCATGAGAAGCAGCATGGACAGGAATATGAATATAGTCTTTCTGAAGCTCAGCAAGTGACCATATTTTGACATGTTGGAAAGGAAAGTATTTCTGTTCTTGTAAGGCTGAGGTTGGAGTCAATTCCATTAAACAGAGCTAAAAAAGAAGCCTTTAAAAATCATACAGTTTTCGAAAATGCATACATTCCAATCAGGCCTCTTCCATGGGATTTCTGGTATATAAAGCTAGTAATTATATTGGAATTTCAGAAACAACTTGTAGAGCTCCCAAAACACAGGGAGGAGTCCCTCCCAGGGCTGGAATATTAAGTTGGCTGGAAGAGCTGTTGGCTTTACAAAACACCCAGGACCATATTGTGATCATATTGAGGCTTTCTTACATTTTTTAAAGATTTACATTAGAGCTCTGCACGGATACAGGCCACTTATCAGATAACTCACAGAAAAATAACTTGTTTAGTGTGACAGGCTTTCTCTGAGCCTGCCAGATATATTCCATGAGCACACATAGTCTGACTTTTAAAAATGCAGTTTCTTAAAACCTCATTAGTGGCTGATAACTATGAAAAATGTCATTGCATCATGGAAAATATAGGCATACCATCAATTATTTGTACACAGATCTATGTTTAAAACACAAAGAATCAAGTTTCATTTGCTACATTAATTTAATAGATTCGTTTCATACATCAAGCTCTATGGAAAGAATACAAAGTGGAACTACTTCTGACAAGTCAGTCTAATAGAATAAACCCTATGTAGTGTATACTTTATTCCAAGTCAGCTGTTAACAACCCTACCCTGCAGCCTCAGGTGTGAATTTTAATAGGATAATGAAACTTTGTGGGAAAAGACTCCTTGACACTGAAGTTGTTTATGTGCTTTAAGGATATTAATGCTTCAGGTATAGATTCAACGCCTCCACATCTCTGAATTGTGAAATATTCGCTGCAGGTTACTGTAACTGGAACAGATTGCATCTTTTAATGATTCTTCTATATGTTGCCAAGCAGGCTCATGTTTAACTGTAAATTTAAAGGAAAAAACATAGAATGCTGGTAATTGCATATAGGAAGTTAGGATGTTTCCTTAAAAAGTCCTACCTTTCATAAGTACCCAACACCAACACCAGAATTTTCTTTAAACAGAGCATATTTTTGCTTTCCATTTAGACACAAGAGCAGTGTTTCAACACCAGAGAGACTCTGCTGGGCGCAGATAACTTTGTTGGCTGTTGAACAATCAAAACTCCTTCTCATTTCTCCTTCTAAATGGTCCCTTATGTGTACACTGAACCTGGTTAATTTACATTGGAAAGAAATTTATATATGCATTTTCCTTTCAGTTGCTATCATTTGAAAGACCCAGAAACTGAAATATTTCCTATTTTCCTTTAGTACTTGTTGGAAAATTTAATTAACAGCATTAATTCAGGAGCGGTTTATTGAACTCAGATTGTTCTGAAGCATTTCCAGTTCAATGACCATTTTGCTTACTCCAAGAAAGGGTTAAGTGGATTTTTCCCTAGGGTCTCCTTCACTGTAAAAAAACAGTTAAGCCACAGCTTTCATGGTCTCCCTTGGAAGAATGATTCATCTGGTAGACTGCAATTCCTGATTCAGTGAAGTCCCAGAGCTTTAGCTGGGCTAGACTTTTAGGATTACAGTGAGGAGTCCAGTGGCTCTGAACCTCAGTTTTCCAGTACAGTCCACATTTAATCAGTTTTTCATGATCTCTTACAGGTTTGTTGTTTTCAGGGACAGTCTTCCTCAAAGACAGGTGCACCAGAATTAGTTTTAATGAAACTTCAAGAACTGTTTCCCTGTACATCAGATTTTGTGAATAAGGAAAAAAACCAACCGAAAACCAAACAAAAAATCCCAGAAATGAACACTGCAAATTTCTGATCCACGTGATACTTTGGAAGTGTGTGATTTCTGACCTTACTGGATTTAATCCATCCTTGCAGTAAAATATAACTTCTCAGAAACTGACCTGTCTGCCTTTTGTCAATGCAGATTTCCTTTGTTGTCATCCTCAAAAATCATGTGGATTTGGACTAGGAAAATTGTCCTAGCTAGTTTACACATTCATTGCTGGGTGAAATCAAGGTTATTTTTCCCATAGACATGAAATTACTGTGTACTCCTAAGTGACTGAGTGTAAATCCAATGACTCAGTGATTTGAGTACACAGCCTTAATTAGGATTTACACAAGTTATTGCACATTCGTATTTGAGCTCATATGTCTACATATTTGGGCTCATCCTGTTTCAGACATGGGGGAATGCAAAACAGTTTAGAGATCTCAAAACTAATTTCTAAGCTCACAACTAGCAGTGGGCTAATAATATCCATTATTTCCAGAAAACTGTTTGAATTAGGTGACAGACAGTAAAGAGTTATGATAAACTATGATAATTCAATCTTGTATCCAATATACTGATACTATGATTTTGAATACTAGGTAAACAACATACATTTATTTCTATTTTTGTCCTTCTCTTTTTTTCTCTCATGTAGTTGAATAAATCTATTTTTTTCCTTAACCTGTGTTACACACCTGAAAATGTGCAGTGTTCCAGAGGTTTAATTTCTGCTGGGTCTAATCTCTGTACATCCAGAGGCTTTGCTCAAAACAAGGCATGATATATATTGCCTCCTTGATGGAGGTAAATTATACCTCTGAATGACGGTTCTATTTTTGTTAAGGCTTATTTCCCCCTGCCCCAGATTTTCCAAGGCTTTTGGGCATATAAATTAAAGCTTGCTGTCAGACACACCTTCTAAACCAAACACTACCTTATTTTCTTATCATATTTGGAAATCAGTCATTTTTCCACACCTTTCTTTCCTACTCTGCAGAAATGAACTTGTTATCAGTTAAAAATATATATTGTTTTCATGAAGAGAGATAAGATACACTCATGAAACTCGCTCCAAGCTATTGGGGTTATCTTTATATCAAATATAGCAAGACTTTGGTTTGAATCCAAGAACTGTCAATTATCAGCAACTCCAAAAGACACAGAAAGAACCACTTGGCCTTCTTTTGCTCGTGATTTTATCTTCTGTCATCCTATTGTGTTCTCTGCTGTAACAATTAGTTTCTTTACCCTCTCTGACCAAAACTCTTTGTCTTCAGCTTATCTGCTCTAAATATCAGGGTTTTTTTTTAGTACTTGAAGGAATTCCTTCCCCTTTGAGCCCTACTATTTCTTCCCCTTTCTCTTTCTTTCTTTTCTTTCTTTCTCTCTTTTCTTTCTTTCTCTCCTTTCTTTCTCTCCTTTCTTTCTTTCTTTCTTTCTTTCTTTCTTTCTTTCTTTCTTTCTTTCTTTCTTTCTTTCTTTCTTTCTTTCTTTCTTTCTTTCTTTCTTCCTTCCTTCCTTCCTTCCTTCCTTCCTTCCTTCCTTCCTTCCTTCCTTCCTCCCTTCCTCCCTTCCTCCCTTCCTCCCTTCCTCCCTTCCTCTCTCTCTCTCTCTTTTCTTTCTTTCTTTCTTTCTTTCTTTCTTTCTTTCTTTCTTTCTTTCTTTCTTTCTTTCTTTCTTTCTTTCTTTCTTTCTTTCTTTCCTTCTTTCCTTCTTTCCTTCTTTCCTTCTTTCCTTCTTTCCTTCTTTCCTTCTTTCTTTCTTTCTTTCTACAAAATGTGAACTTGGTGCTCATTATCTCTCATGCCAGGCTGCATTGCATGCCCAAGAATTTTGTAATCAGCACACATAAACCTGTGCCCCTGCATGTGCCTAGTCAGAGAACCCCTAGTCAGAGAAAACAAAATTATCATAGCTCCAAACTGATTTTTTTTTTTTTAGAAATCTCATTGTGGAATAAATACATCTCTTCAATAGCTGGACAGATTTGGAATAGAGGCCTCAGGAATGTTTCTCCAATCACTTCAATGTTATTTGCAAGCTCCTAATCATATCTGACAATGAAAGTATAAACACTTGTGCTCGGATTTCTGCAGCAGACATCAAGAGCTGAGTTTGCAAATGTCAATAGACAGAAATAAGGACTTCCAGAGTCCGATACACTTGACCTATTTTTGACATTTATTTTAAGATGTGATGAAATATATCTCTGCTAACTAACTCTGCTTTGTGCAAAGAGAGTCTCAGGTGACCAGCCACAGATTTTGATGTTGAGATTTTGTCAGTTATAGCATATACTTACTTACACTTTGCATGAATAATTTGAATCCTTAGCGCATATAAAGGCAACACAAAATGAACTAGGATTTTAAGCCTTATCCAGAAGAGAACAAAGCATCAGGAGTTATCAAGAACTCACAGATATCAATAATACTAATGAATGTAACTGGTGGTATCAATCCAGTGCAAGATCCAGAGCCTGAAAAAAGTCTCAGAGTGATCAGCCAAATATTAGATATTTGGGAGTTTTTCAACCAGAACAGTATTTCCTGGATTTCTTCAGAAGATTCATTGTTTTAAATCCCTGAATAACATCTAATAAACACAGTCTTCTTTTATTGCATCAAAGAAAAAATCCGTTTCTTCCCTGCAAGTCTGTTTTCATCTGACATATAGAAGATTATTTCAGAACTTTATTTACTAGTCTAATAGCAAAAAATGAATGGTTTGGATGAGAAATGCCCATCTTCTACTCTCAAACAATGATTTATTTGTTTGTGCACAAGTGAAATTATAAGGTCTGAGATTAATATTTATATGAACATAAGGCTTTTACAAATGTCTTCTTACAGATAAGATTCATTCAAAACATTTATTTGAAGTAATGCATCATACTAGACACTGGCCAAATTTAAAGTACATATTAAGCATGGTTCATTGTTATTTTTCTAGACCTGATAACAGCAATGTAAAACTGAAGGACTGTAATAGTTTAACTATTTTTTTTTATTTCCTTCTTTCTGATCAAACATGTTTCTCTAATTGCAATTCCCACCAAAGCTTACATTTTAATTCATCCACCTTCAGCCACGGAAATGCTAAAATATTTTAAGTTAAAAAAAAAAAAAAATAGAAAATAGAAAATAGAAGGGCTTGTACACCTCAGTTTAGCATAAATCTAGAAGTATTGCATGAGATGAAATTAATGTTGGACTGATAACACTTGCAGAACTTGAAAGCTTCCTCCTAACCAAAACCAAGTGCCTCAATTTGTTAGACTTCCAGAATAATCATGATCCTTCCAGGCAGATTTATATTTATTGTGGTATTGGATAGCCCATTTCCACTAGCAAGGTCTTTAATGTTTCCACTGGGACATGCTCTGAAAATTTAAGGCCCTCTCTTGCCTGTGCCTGTGAGTGTGATTAAAGCATGGTCAGTGTTGGGAGTGCTGGATTGGTCTGAGTGGATTTTTTGCCCAACCTATTCAAAGCAATGACACACACAGAAATTTATTCTTTACAGTGATAAACCCCAAAGATTTATTCTCACAAGCAAAATGAGGGTTAAACTGGGTTAAGTGCATCGCTATTAGACTTTCCTCCTTTTGTCCATGAAGATTTCAAGTTGGCAGTATTTTAATGAGCCCTATTTAGTCATATAAGCACTTTCAGTCACGTTGAAAATGTCGAAATCCCAGAATTGAGTGCAATGACTGACAGTACAATTGTGTAGTATTAGACACAGAAGGTGGAGTTGGGGCTTGGTGATTTTTATGGAAAGTCAAAATTATCATCCAAAAAGAGTACTTTTATAACAAAGCATATGAATGTGTCTCAATATTACTGCATTCACAATGAAGTTTATAATCTCAAATATGTTCCAGTGGTTTGTTCTTTAAAAGTCAGTATATAAATTTTATATTTTTTAATTATATAAGATTTTGTGGATAAAGTTATGAATTTGCCTAGTAGAGCATTCTTTCTTCATCTGCTCACATAAAATGGATGAAAGATTCATTTGTTGTTCACAAAGTTTAAGAGTTTAAATGGATCTAAAAATACCAATATGCTTTTTAAAAATCACTATTATTTAATTATCTCAGTTCTTTATTTGTACTGCACTTGCTAGAACTTAAATTTCAGGGAATGTGTTTGCTCAGCATATGAATTTTAATTGAATATCCTTTTCATAAGATGGTAACGCTACCTTAAAAAGAAATCAGCTGGAACCAAGAAATAATTTAAGAAGCCAGGTAATTTTATCTTAATTTTACAATATGGACATGAGCATTCAAATGTTACCTTCTGGATCAACTAATTAAAATCTCTACTGGGGCAAAGACAACAGAACCGAACTTCACTCTGAAAGAGCTTTCCTGATCCATACCAAGTACTGCAGCCAATCAGGTAATTGATCCCAGAGAATTCTCCTCTTCTCCAGAATTCCTGTTCATCACCCCTCTCTGTATGTGAAGGCTTTCTGGCCAGGCACTGCCGTAGGCAAGCCAATGTCTATAAGAGCATTGCTTATGTCAGGAAGGATGTCAGGGAAGTACTTGAAAGCATTTACACATCTCATAAATACAGGATCATATTTATTTCCTTAAACTTTTTACTATATTTATCCTGACGCATTTTGCAATTGCTTCTACTTCTTGACAATACTTGATCACCTACTATAAATGCTTAAAATGTTGTGATTATTTGGTGATGGACTTGTTTAATTGCTCTCTGTACCGGGCCTGCCCAGGATGGCATTAATGCACCACACTGTTAACTAACTACATGGAGCAATTAACATCTGAGTAAGTGGAGAATTCATTTAAGAAAATAACTTTGCTGAGTCCAAAACAGTCATAGGCAGGGCTCCCTGTGGCTGCCTGGTTTACCTTACTGAGAATTGTTTTTTCAAGACAGAGTAAAGAAGCAATTATCTCTGGTAAGTTTCTCCCTGTTTTCTTTAAGCTCTTGTTTTAAACTTTTTTGTAAATATTTCTGTTTAATTCAAGAAGATCCTTTCCACTTTGCCAGTATGTGTTGCCTCTTAGTTAAGATGCCAGCTAAGCCAAAACCTCCATATCCCAAAAAAGTTCCATGTGTGTTTAGAACACCTGACAGTTTCAGCAAGGGGTGTAGCCTTTCATGTGTCAGTAAGTGATTTCCTGGCAAACAGAGATGCCATTCAGAGCATGATGTTACTTTTTAGAACACTGAATCTGTGCCAATGAAAAAACATGACAACATTGTAATGGTTTCTCTTAGTGTTAAAACAAGAGAAGTAGTGTTTAAAAAAGAATAGTAGAGTTAAAACAGGGCAATGAGAGAATTAAAAGGGGTTATTCCTTTCCTCCACCACCCTCCCAAGTTGTCAACCTAATATCATGGAAATAAGGGAGGGGAACTTAGAAGACAAAAGGAGAGGGGAAAAATAAAGAAGACACTAGCAAGGTGAAAAGTCTGAAATTATTTACCAGATCAACTCCAAAGTCCTCGAGGAAGTTGAAAGCTTCAAGAGACCAATTAATTTAAATTTTAAAAAAATCTTAAAAAAAAAAAAATACATATATATGTGTGTGTGTGTGTGTGTGTGTGTGTGTATATATATGTATATGTATCTGTATATGTGTATATATATGTATATATATGTGTATATAAATGTATATATAGATGTATATATAAGCCAAACCTGTCTTAGGATCAGAGTTTTCAAACTAGAGGCAAAAAGAATGGAAAAGAAGAGGGGGCACATTGCCAGGCAGATTCACACAAGAAGCAGTGGCAGTTAAGAGTCAAGAAGTTTCTATCTGTCCAAGAAGTAATTTTGATTAGGGGCACAGATGGACCGCACACACAGAAGCAGAAAATAGGGGCTATAGTTCCTGGGAGCCATAGATTCAAATTATTATTGTTGTGTCCTATCCCAAGGCCCCCCATTGAGAAGGAAAGGAAAATTAGTTTGAGAATCACTGACCTATCTGGAAAAAAATTTGTGTTATTGCTGTCTGAAGAATAATCCTTCCAGTACCCCCTGCTGCTGCCTACAGGGAACTTGTCTGGTGGTGAAACTGGGTGGCCCAGAGCCTAATAATTTACTGAAAGCCTAGAGAAGAGGACTATATTTTCTTTGAGTTATGCCAAAACTATTAAGCATTATGTGAATAAGTTACCTCACCTACCAGTCATCATTCTTGTCCCAGTAAGAACTACGCCATCAAACAAAAATTCTCTCTTCTTGTCACCATTACCAGTCATGTGTCAGTACACACGTCCTAACCTCATGGCTTTCTTCTAAGCTGAGGATTTCCTTATTCACCTGTGATACATGCAGTCTTCCTTTTCTTCTGACATTCTGTCCTTCTTCCAGCTGTGTATTTCTGGGCATTTCCTTAAGCCTCATGTCACGTTGTAAATAAACTATAGTAGGCACCCTCTGGTGCATCAGAGATTCTGTAGGCAAAAAGCTCTTATTCAGGGCAAAACCAGTACTAACCTGAGGCTCTGAACACCTAGAGGCCAAAAGCTTTTCCAGAGAAGCATATTATTGTGTCTATAACTACCGTGCACAGCAGCAGAGTGTATTATAGTCAGTGGTTCATTCAAGCTTCTTATTCCCCTTCCATCCTTGTCCAGGGCTCAAAAGATAGGCAAAGATTTGACAATTTCCGCTACTGCATGAGTGTTATCCAAAGTGTACAGCATAAATCAGGGCAGGGGATGAATAGCTGATTGTCTCTGTTCTAAATATTATCCTTTCAGTAGTACAGAACAGGACTCGGAGCCCTGGGGGACTCTTCAGCCATGATTGTTGCAAAGAGACATAATTCTTTTGAGGAAACGAGAATGCTCCCATTAACTCGCCCCTCTCTGAAGCTGCATCTTTATCGAATTTCCAAAGTTACATAATATCCCTTTCTGCTACTAAAAAAAGAGATGTGAATGAAGTTTTTGTACTGTTTTTGGTGGTTAGGCCAATATCCCAGGAAATACAAAGGTTGAGTGTATGTACCATCTGAACTGTGTTCAGGAAACCATCAGCATTTGAGGCCATACTTTTCCCAAGTTAGTCAGAAGCCTTTTACTGCCATTAGTGAGAGGAAAACTAGATGAGGGCTGGTTATGAAGTGGTATAAAGCACAATGAGTTGAATTGTGTATTTTGTACCTCCTCATATAAGTGACAGGAGAACAAAAGTGGCTTTAAGTTACTTTGGTGCTTTTTATACACTAGACCCTGCCAGAGAGCTGATTAGTCAGTAATGAGTTAGAACCAAGATGAAGAAGTTGTGTGCAAGAGTAAAATTAATCCATGGGTTTCTTGTCTGGAGTTGCTCCCAGTTTCAGACAAAAGGGAGTTGCACAGTCGTGTGAATGTAGTTTGTGTGTGTAGAGAGAGGTTATAATCTAAAATATTCCAGTGGATTTAATTTAACATATTTTTTTTTCAGGTTTTTGTTCTGAATTTGGCCAGTGAGAACACCTAGGAGATTCCAAGGAAAGTTAATATAACGTAACAATTCACTGAGGATTGTGGCATATGGTAAAAAGAAAATAAATTTAAATTATTCATTATACTATTGATAAAGTGTATTTAACATTCAAATTTTCAAAACTCTTAATATTACTTCCTCTCCAATTTTAGGACACTGTCAGTGACTGTTGGTTTGCATGAAGAACTACAGCAGAAACTGAATATATCGTCTCTAAAGGCAGGGAAAACTGGAGGAGAAAACATAGATGAGACAAAGAGAGGTTCAAAGGGGAGTCTAATTTTCAGAGTGGAGCAGAAAATTCAGTTCATCTATGGTGTTTCCAAGGTAATCTTGGCTTATATATAAATTATATATAAACAATTATATATAAATTGTAAGCTCCATAAATAGTAAAGCAAGTTGAGGTCAAGCAAATGTGTCCTACTGACAGAGGTCTAGCTTACATGTATATTGTTCCTGCAACCTCCTTTGGCATAAACAGAGCAATCATAGGTCAAACAGAGAGCTTCTGCCTTCCAGGCAGAAGTCTTGAGTTTATGGCCTGTCCAACAACCTAAGCATTGAAAAAGTTAAAAAAACCCTGAGCCCCTCTAGGCATAAGAAATCACTTTAATGGGTTGCCCATGGAAAAGGAAATTTTATAGATCTTAATGGTGACACATCATTTAAGCCTTCACATAGATCTGTAATGGTTATGTAATCGGCATAAACCAGGCTAAATTTAATTTTATATCTGCTTGATACCTATCAACACATACATAGATTTGCTTCCAGCCACAAATATTTTGCCCCCTTCAAATTCAGAAGCACTGACACATGGCTTGTCTAACACCTGGGAGGTTATAATAAGGAGACAGTTGATGATTGATCTTTTGCAAAATATTCCCTAAAGATTGATCTCATTATATTGCAATCATCTGTTCCCCCCTCAAATTTCTCCTTCACACACTTCTGCTATGAATTGTTGGGAAATTCCCAGCCAGCAATGGACATTAAGTGATTATGTGAGTAGGTTTAGGTATATCACAGTTTATAAATTTGTCTTCTCAAAACAGTTTATTTGGCTGTATATGTAAATAGTAATATGTAAATGTGATTATGTCCTCTAATTTCAGCAATTTCAAGATTAGAAATCTAAGCTCCTTCTAGCCCAAAGAGAACAAAATGGACATCCCAGGGATTGATTCATCTTGGCATAAGAGAGGAATATAAAATAGATAAGAACAAGCATCTTCTGGAAGTAGCTTTTCCTCCTTTGTCTATGAAGGTCGACTAAAGACTACAGCAGTGAAGGCACAGCTGGGTGGCATTAATCTGATTCCACCTGGACACGTCAAGGCAGCACTTCAGGTACCTGCAGCTTTACCCTCACTATCTGTTGATAAGGAAAGAGAATATGTCTCATTAAACAGAAGTGTGTGCAGGTTTTGACTGGGGTAGAGTTAATTTCCTTCACTGTGGCTGTAAGGGGCTGTATTTCAGGTTTGTGCTGGATACAGGGTTGATATTACAGAGGTGTTTTCATTAGTGCTGAGCAGGGCTTACACAGAGCCAAAGCCTTTCCTGCTTTTAGTAGGGCCACACTGGCAAAGGGGCTGGGGGGTGTGGAAGGCTGGGAGGAGACACAGCCAGGACAGGTGACCCAAACTGACCAAAGGGATAGTCCAGACCATATGACCTGTGGGCAGCAGGTAAGGTGAGGGGAAGAAGGAAGAATGGAGGGACACATTTGGAGTGATGGCGTTTGCCTTCTCAAGTCACTGTTATGTGCGATGGGGCCTTGATCTCCTGGAGATGGCTGAACACCTGCCTGCCACGGGAAGAGGGGACTTAATGCCTTGATTTGTTTGCACGTGTGGCTTTTGTTTCCTTTTTTAAACTGTCTGTATCTCAACCCACGAGTTTTCTGGCTTTTATTCCCTTCTGATTCTCTCGCTGATCCTGCTGGTGGGGCTTGGCTGCAGCTGGGGTTAAACCGCGACAAGGAAAGGGAAATTGACACTGGGAGAGTGAGCAGTTTCCAAGGATAATATAGAAAATATCTGAATTAGGAACTGCATGTTTCTTAAGACCTTGGGCAATATTTTGGGGTTTTCCCTATCATTCCTCATCTCGCCATGTATTATAGCTTATAAATAGATTATATTGTACATTAAAATTATACATTACTCCTTTTCTTAGACATAAACTGAAAAGATAATTTACCATATATATGTATAAATATATATATAAAAAAATATATTCGATTGACACCAAATCTCACATGTACAGTACTGAGTCAAGAGACTTATAAAAAACCCAGAATTATGTTGAAAGTCAGTTCCAGATTCTAACAAATAAAAGACAAATACCAATGTAACTGTAGATTCCTGAAATGAGTAACTGAAACATCATTTTGACTGGGATGACTCTGCCTTGTAAATGAATCCAAGTGATACATTCCAATTATATATTCCTGGAAAATATTTATTCTAATTTAATTAATTCAGAAGAATGAATTCATCACTGAAAAAAGAGGCTGAGTAATTTATATAAACAAATCAGAAGTATGGAGGAAAATTGGAAAAGAGAATTTCTCCAGCACAGAAGATATTAAATGAAACATTTGAAACTCTTACAAGTAAAAACTTCAGTTGAGGATTTAGTTCAGAATTAACTGGCGTAACTCCACTGAAACCAAAGTAACTATGGCAATTTGCATCAGCTGAGGACCTGACCCGGTCTCATTCTGTGAAGTAATATTCTTTCTGTCTTCCAGAAAACTTTACTAGGAATGTCTGATATTTTGCAGGTGGATTGGTCTACTAGTGTATAACACCAGTTGCAAGATATGAATCTAAAGCATCCTCACCATATTTACATATATTGGTGTTGGTCCATCTGGAATTTTATTTTACCTAATGCAGCAAAGCTGAGCAGTTGATGAATCATTTTTTAATTTTTAGGTTCTCCTTATGTCTTTTATTATCAGAATCTTAATTTTTGCACACACTTGAGTTATAATTGAATTTACTTTCCAAACTGTCTGAATTCATTTCCATCTGTCTAGCCATCTACAAGTGGTTCCAGTTGCCCTTTATAGTCTTCTGCTGCTACTTTTACGCTTCCTCACAAAACTGTCTGCTTCTCTACTGCTGTTCATCCTACACCTAATATTTGCTGCTGCCAAAAGGAGAACCTCCATCAATCTGCCAACCAAATACCTGTCCCTAAGTATGTGCCTAGTGATCCGCAGCTGTTCCAGAGGGTATTTTAACCAAAGATAGGTCAGCACTATAATCATATGAGATCTTTGTTTATGCCTTGGAATATGTGTTCTTTCTTGTCTCAACTCCCAGGCAAACAGATTGTATCTGCACTGAGTGAAAGTTTAATGACTGATAAACCTTGGCAATAGCACTGTTACCCTGAATCATATGTTAAAAAAACTCAGCCATTGACATTTTATTCTGAAGAGTTCAGGCACCCAAAAGTTTTACTGCCAATGACTAAGTTGCTGGATATTCCATTTGGAACAAGAAAACAAAACCTGTATTTTGGACAAGAATAGGTTTCAGAGGAGACATGTCCACACACACAACCACATGCAGTGTCAAAGTCTCTGTTTACCTTCATCTCTCTGCAGGGAGTAGTCTTAAAACACATCCCAAGACCATTCAGTAAATACAGTTAATTAAATCCTTTTGGAGCCAGGGTTTCAAACTATGCTAATTTGTAGTAATATTTATCACACTGAGTTCTCTTCAGGGATGCCAGATGGATATGCTTTAGCACACATGGAACTGCTCAGACAAAATATCTTCTCCAAAAGGTAAGAATTTGACTGTCTTCTTAGACTGATGAGACAATAGAAGACTCAAGCTGTCTTGGAGATAACTGAGCTAGTCTGGAAATACACTTCTGAAACAGCACAATAAAGAGCAAAGAACACATATGATACAAGACTTATTAATTAACATCTGCTCTTGGATAGCACAGTTTGTGCTTTCATTCAAGTATCTTCGAGTACCACATAAAATCTGAATTTTTACGATATATTTCAGTGTACAGTGTCTGCAATATGTCATTTGTACAGATGCTAAACCACTCTGGGATTTATTTGTCAGGGAAGCCTTGGAGCTGGATTCAAATGCTGAAATGGAAATACAATTGCAATTGGAAAATGTAGGCTGATGGTGAAGTACAGTTGGATAGTGAGAAAAGACTTCATCAAGCTAGTGTCAGGATATGAAGACCACCGCAAAGTCACCTGAAAGGTGATGGGGAAAACAAACATTCCTGAGGAACCATAAAATCATAGAATATCCTGAGCTGGAAGGGACCCAAAAGGATCATCATGTCCAACTCCTGGCCTTGCATAGCAATCACACCCTGTGCCTCAGAGTGTTGTCCAAATGCTCCTTGAACTCGGTCAGGCTTGGTGCTGTGACCTCTTCCCTAGGGAGCTGTCCCAGCGCCTGACCACCCTCTGGGTGAGGAAACTTTTCCTAATATCCAACCTCAACCTCCTCTGGCACAACTTCAGGCCATTCTCTCTGCTCCTGTCACTGCTCACCAGAGAAAAGAGATGGGTTCCTGCCCTTCTGCTTCCTCTTGGGAGGAAGTCACAGACTGTGATAAGGCCTCCCTTCAGTCTCCTCCAGGCTGAACAAGCCAAGTGACCTCAGCTGGTCCTCGTATAGCTTCCTCTCCAGGCCCTTCACCATCTTCACTTACCCTTATTCACAGAAAGTGTTTCACACAGGGAGCTTTTAATTAATTTCTAGAATGTAGTTGACAATAGTTAGGAATTGAGAAATTTGTTACAAAACTTGAGGTTCCTGGGTATTTATTAGATGGGCCTAAAAAATCGTGGCAGGTTTCTGATTCAAATAGGCCTTATCTTTAGTGTCTGACACTAAAGCTGAAGCCTTTGTGCCTTATTCTTGTAAGAGCATACTGGTATAGTTAATGACCCCTGTGCTCTAAGCATAACATCATCTCTGGCAGAACAAATTCCTGAGCATCCAACTCTGCTTTTGATTTGGTTCAGAGTGAAAAATGCAGTGGTTTTTTGACCTTTTTTACTAGCAAGTGAAAGAAAATCACTTTGAGAGAGCTCTTTTGAGGTCTAGAATTGCATTGTATATCCAATATGTATGCAGTGACCTCTGTGAGAGAACAATATGTTCTTAAGCATTGTATAAGACTGGGCACAAAATCAACACCCAGAGGAGGATCAGAAAGAGCAGAAACATCCTGAGCTAGCTGCTGTGTGTTTTGCAGGCAATGACACAACACATCCAGCACAGGCTCTAGTGTAAGGAACAGAGCAGAGGTCATTTGTCTTTGTGAAGATCACTTGGGCTTTCCTCTGGATGTTGATTATGTGCCCATAAACCTTTATGATAAATGAAGATGGGCTTTTCTACTTAAGGATCTTCAGAACAGGGATGCACTGGAGTCCTTTTCCTC
Organism: Acanthiza pusilla; assembly: GCA_036630365.1. Classification (NCBI taxonomy): domain Eukaryota; kingdom Metazoa; phylum Chordata; class Aves; order Passeriformes; family Acanthizidae; genus Acanthiza; species Acanthiza pusilla. The sequence continues at coordinate 45,282,607 of JAXCHO010000079.1, forward strand.
TTATCAACTAGAGTCTCATAAAAAACTTTTGTAACCATTGGACAGCAAAATCATATTTGTATGAGCCATTTTTCCTGTCACACTCTCCCAGATCATAACCAAAGATAGTGCTACTCTTTTAATGAGAGCAGAGAGAGTAATATTTAAAAGGAGTAAAAATGAAGGTGGAAACAACATTTCATTATTTGATGTTTTGAAAGAAAGGAAATTGGAAGATGTGAATGTACTTCTTATTAAACCAAACTCAGAAAGCATTAGAATAATTTTCTTTAGCCTGACAAAAGTATTGGAAAAAAGAGAGATCAAATTCTGTTTACCACAAAGCAGTATCTACAGCAAAAAGAATTCAATAATACATCTCTTTACAAAATGCCAATTGGAACACATAGAAACTGAATGAAGCCAGAAAATGAAATGAAACAATTTTTTATAAGTTGTTTTGAAAGAATAGCCTTATTTCCATTTCCTAAGTATTTCTGGGGTTTTTTGTTTTGGTTTTTTTTTTGTTGAATACTTGCCGCAATGCATATTTTTCTCTTCTTTAACAGAGGCTTCTGGCCACTTAAACAAAACTGATTATATTGCTCTGCTGATGCTAAGGATACTTATAAGCAGACTGACCTAAAAAAAAAAATCTTCTGTTTTTTCACTGTTTTTAGATTGTAAAGTGTGATTCTATTCTGATGGAGAAGAAAGTCAAATCAAATCTTGCAAAACTTTTTCAGAGTTAGGGGAAGGGAGGCAAGGAGAGTGGAAGACAGAGGGAAAAGAGAGGCCTAGAGTAGAACTGCCAACAATGTGGAGGATAAGCTTCTCATCTGGCATGAAAAGAGCCAACCCTCATGTTCCTCTTCTGAATTGGGCAGATTGCCCTGAGTTCTGGCCTTTTTAGGTTTGGCATTCCTACCTAACAATTAAATCCTGAACCCAAGAAGTTGGTTCAACAAAAGTTTTGTCACTTCAGAGCAAGAGACAGACCAAATTATATACTTATGTTTTGGGGATAATAATCTTTGTTTCAAGCTGTGTTGAAAATCAAGGTATTATCACTTAAATGCTAAGGATAATCAGGACATCTGTTTCATAGCAGGACAGGTAGAGGACAAAAAATAGAGATATTTAAACATTAGGAATATAACTTGAGACTTCTTCAATGGAAAGAAGAATTTAATATCCACTCTATAAATTCTGTTTATGGCTGCCTTGACAAATGTGCATCTTTTCTGAGAAATGTGTATTTTATACTCTAAAGTACCTGTTTCTCCCCACTGAGCCTAAATGACTGGTTCAGGTGAAGAGGTACCTGTCAGGCATTGAAACCTGGTGAGGTGCATCCCATATTTAATTATCTTCAGCAAATACTCTTCTGAAAGCCAGTTTCAAAGGAAAATCTAATTTAGAGATTCAGAATGACCTTTGGGAGGAAGATAGTCATCTCTGCAGATTATACAAGTAACCCAGGAAGACTTTTGCTAAGTTAAATTTGGACTTTCTGTAGCTTCAGTTTTGATGTCTAATAAGTTTACAAAACCAAGCTCAAAAGCTTACCCATGGTCAAAACAGTATATTTAAACACTTTTGATTATACCAAATCTACTGGCTAAAACTTGTTACCATCTGAAATATTTTTAGCTAAATGATTTAGAATTATGCTAAAGGCAGACAGAGAATACCCTTGTCAGTGTCTCAAATGATGTTTCAGCATTCGTTCACCTTGGACTCCACCCAAAACAGCCCTCCATGAAATCAGCTTAGCAGTCCATCATCTCCAAGAAGTGTGCAAGTACTGCAGTAATTTCACAAGTAGTTATTCAAAGGGAGAGTGAAAGGGACCACAAAGCTTATTTCAGTTTCTAGTCCATCCCGATACTTTGTTTTTACCATACAACTCTCCTTTCACTCTGTATTACTTTGCGACATGCATAGCTGGGCTCCCAGCTGGAGTCGAAGCTGCAATGAAATGCATGTTTGTTATAGTCAGAGTTTAATGTCTCTAAAGCTACATAAAGATTTCTCTGAGACTTCTTTCAGTTCCATTTACATCTCTCTTTTAATTTTTTCATTTGGAATAGCTTGTTTCTTCTCAGTCGAAGTAGCAGTCCAAAATGATTTTTTCCCTAGAAAATCCAATCTTCAAAAATAAGAGATGGCATTTTGCATTATTAGAAAAGCTTGCCAACAACTCTCAAACACATCCTCACATCATGACTGAAAGATTTGGATGGCAGACACTTGAAATGTAATAGGCAGGTCAGGGACTTGCTGGCAAACAAGTTCAAACTTTACATATTTCACATCAACCCACTTCTCAAGCCTGTCAAGGCCTAATGATAGCAATCAGTCATTCTGGGGAATGCCAGACATTGCAGAGAAGTTCTTCAAAACAATGCTGCAGGAAAGTAAACATGTTTCCTTGTAGAAAATTTGCATTACCTGCAAGAAGAAAAGGCATCCCCATTTTCTCCGTGAATGAAAGTTGCAGTGGAAATGGAGCAATTAGAGTGCTGTGAGAACGGAGCAGCATTAGGGACGAAAGCTGGGGCAGCTGAAGTGGTAAAACTGTTTTCCAAACATCTCTACCCCTCCATGTAGGACTAGCTAATGGAAGCAGTGTCCTTTGGCTGCTGAAGGCAGTATCTGACACCACAAAACACTTTCACCTATTTTGTCACCATCTCAATGTTGAATCAGAGTCAATTCTATCATTTCACTGATGTCCTTTCTACAGACTACTGTCCAATATTTGCCCAGGAAACAGAGCTACAAAGTGGAATTTCTTCGTTCCTCTACCAGTGCACAATTCAACATAAGCACTGTGAGTCTGTCCCAGTGACACTGGAAACAGCCATTAAATCCCAAAGTGATCTTAGCCCTGCTGTTGGGGTTTTGCTACTTTACCTTTCTGAGTTCCAGTGTTCACAAGCAGCTCTTTGCTGAGCAGGGAGTGCTGAACTTAGCACTGTCCTGCAATGATGTTTGCTAGTATTAGTACTATTATATTCATTGCAGAGACCACAAAGAGTAGTGACTTAAACCACCAAGCACGGAAGAGATTCACTGAATTATAGCACTAGAGTACCATCTGTGAGAGCTGGATATTTTTTCAACCGTTGGCATTTGCTTCTTATATCATACAAAGAAAGTGGCTTAATCTCTTCTTTCTCTGACAAATGTGTATAATACTATTTTGCCCCAAACTGGAAGCTAAGGAGGAGTTTGCTCTTGTTGAAGATGTGCTCAAATACTGTTGCAGTAAGAATCAGAGAGGCAATAACAAACAAGATTCCTCTATGGAGACTTCAGATAGTGAGGAGTAAACGAGGCATAATGCTATACTGAAGGGTAACAAATGGAAAAAAATCTCAACAGCCTCACTCATGGAATATTGCTCATCCTGTGCTTTGCTGGATGCAGCTGTCCTGCAGGAAAGAGAGGCTCACACAATAAAATAGGATTGCAATACACTTGTGCAAGGGGACATGTAATGATCTGGTTCTGAGTCCTGTTGACACAGGAAAGTAGGGACTAGAGATGGGCTATGTTATTTCAAACTTTTACGCTCTCTGGTCATGCCTGCAAACCCAGAGCAGTTTAGTACTAAGGTTGTTTATTATTTTTTGTTCTCAGTCTATGAAAGGGTTTTGCAATATTATCCATTAGTCTTGCAAACAATGTCCATTTCCAGGTAATGAATAGTGTGCCAGTTTATGAATAGTTCTTTGAATGTAGAATATACATCCAGATGGAGATGTTTTCTTATACTGATTATTTCATACCACTTATAACCAAATACAGAAATTAGGTGAAATGCAGCATTCTTCTGACATCTGTATTCCTTGGCATAAATAAGAGTTTTCCACAGACAGGTAGATCAGGAGTCAGACTTTGCAAAAATAATAACATGAGTATAAACCCCACAGCCATTTGCAGTGCAGTTGAGGTGTTTGCTTCCTGATTCATTGGCAATGGGGAAAACAAAATTACCTGCTAGCCACTGGCTAAGAATTACAGGTCTTTTTACAGTCTCTATTTCTGAACTACTGGAGTAATCTATGAAACTAAAATACTGCAAAGAACACATTTGTTTCTTTTCTTTGCCAGCTGCAAGTTTCCAAGTGCTCAGTCTGCCAGTTGATAATTTATTTTCTTTTAAATTCTGTGCCTTCATTAAAATGCTTATATTCTTTTTGGCTTTTTATTTACATTTATTTTAATCCTTTAACTATGATTCTTGATCTAGCATGACTTTTGAGTCTAATCAAGCTTCTGTTGGTTTGTTTTTCAAAGGCAGCTGACCAAAGCCAGACATCTCAAAAACAAAAAAACAAAAACAAAAAACAAAAACAAAAACAAACCAAAAAAACAAACAAAAACAAAACAAAAAAAAGGTAATAATTTATGCTGAGATTTTTTATAATTTTCTCATAAAGAAAACAAAGTTATTATTTTCTTACACTGTATTTCCTAAGTCAGATCTGGAAAAATGGAGAAGAAAAAGGGTGTAAAACATTTTAAAAAAATCCAGTTGCAGCAAGTAGTTGCAGATATATGCTTCAAAATTCTCAGTGAATCCAACACATTTTTGAATTAGCTCTGCTTTTCCTGTAATGCAGGAAAAAAGTCTTGGTCCCAAGTTATACTTGTATTTGAATTCAACTCAGGATATTACCCAGAAATCCAAACCAAGTGTGATTATTGATAGTCTCAGCATGTGTAGTGGAAGACAGCTGAGTGATAATGGATTTGTATATATTATGGTATCTCATCAAGTAGTATGGTACCTCATCAAGTATTGGATGTATTTGTGCCTCGTGCTACTTATCTCTGGCATGTCAAAAAAGCATCTTGAGGACTTTAAGATGTGAAGTGTGATGTGTGTATTTCCTCTCCAAGGAGCATGCTTTCCTCATTAGCGTGAGGAGAACTTGCACACGCATGGGGAAGGATTCTACAGATCTAGGTCAGGTGGAGCTACACAGTTTTACACATTAACACTTACTGTACTGTGCCATTCACATTATCTACAGCAAAATGATTACCTTTCTCAGAGAGATGAGGAGAAAGCACTACGAACTGGTGTTTGTAGCATTAAAATCTTTCTCCTTTGCAAACGAACAGATTAAATGATCTACGGAGGTAACTGCAGCAAGAGATATGAGTAAGGATGAGTTCAAACAGCTACTTATCCATGTGAACTAGAACACTTCAGACAGCATGGGATGTGCAGTCTTGTCATAGGGATATTGCTTCAAATGCCTAAAGAGTTCAATCAGTGCAGTGGGGATACTCATGCATTTGACAAAATTTAGATCTTTTAGATCAGATCTCTGAGACTTTCAAGATCTGTCATCACAGTTGTGTACCCAAGTTGCAAGAACATCATTAGAAACTTAGGGCCTTCATGCAGGCTTATCATCCTCAGTCAGATCAGTACAAATACCCTGAAAATCCCCATGATAAAGTCATGGCAGATGTGCTGTTTTGGAGATGAACATGTGGCTTCTGGAAGCCTGAAGAGACAGACAGCTGTGATCAATATCAATCCTATCTCTCTTGGAATATTACAGAGGTAACAAAGAATGTGTTGGAAGAGTCTGTATCTGAGGGATGAAGAGCTTTAGGGAAAGGATCCCAGGTTTAATCTGCTGTGCTAGTACTGTCCTCGAGACCCTTTCAGAAAAGCCCAGAGTACTGGCCCCGTGACAGGCTCTCAGCAGCACGTGTGTGACCTCTGGTTTTCCATTCCCATACTAGCACCTCTTTCCCCCAAGCACTGTCCACAATATACCCTCCTCCCACCTTCCACTAGAATCCTCTGAGATGAAAATGGGGATCCAATATTGATACCCTTATCTGTAAGTTACAGTATGTCATGAGTACTGTGAACAGAGCAATAACAAAATGCTGCCACCAGCAGATCAGTGATGGGGCAGCCACGCCTGGGGCAGCACTGTCTGAACCACAGTGTGGGTATGGAGCATGGAGGTGCCACCCGGGACTGGAGCTGGGAAGCTTTGGTTTAAAAGATAATGGGTGGAATATGGAAGCTACTGCTCCTGCTCAGCAGTGAACCAGCATTGTGAAAGTGATAGGGCTCTGCACAGGAAGGACAAAACATCTGGTGGAGTCCAGAGGAGGCCACAAAGCTTATTAGAGGTATGGAACAGCTCTCCTGTGAGGAAAGGCTGAGGGGATTGTTCACCCTGCAGAAAAGAAGCCTTCAAAGTGATCTTATAGATGCCTTCCAGAGCCTAAGGGTGGTCTACAAGAAAGCTGGAGAGGGACTTTTTCCAAGGCCATGAACTGAAAGAGGGTAGATTTAGATTAGCTATAAGGAAGAAATTATTTTCTGTGGGGGTGGTGAGGCATTGGCATCAGTTGCTCAGAGAAGCTGTGGATGCCCCATCCCTGAAGCGTTCAAGACCAGGCTGGATGGGGTTTTGAGCATCTTGATCCAGTGGAAAGTGTCCCTATCTGTGGCAGGGGGACTGAAACTAGTCGATCTATCATGTCTCTTCCAAGCCCAACCATTCTATGATTCTGTGATTTTAAAGTGTAGCCACTCTGAAAATAGTCACTAATTTCCTCTCTGTTCCTTGTTCACAAGAATAAAACATAGAACATCTCTGTCCATATTCACTTATCTTATGGGGGTCAATAGTGCAGATATAAAATCTACACAGCTTTCTTGGCCTCAGTCTGAGAAGCATTAGTACAGACAGCAAAGGAAATGACTCCTAGTTGAGAAGTGGGAACGGATTCCTATGTTCCTCTTTTGCTATCATACACAGAGAAAAGTACATTTTGGTTTCTGGACTGATGACTTCCCAGGAGCTTATTCTGATTAAAAACAATGCTTACAGAGAAAAGAAATCCAAAAGCCTATAAATATTTATGTCAGAGTTAAAGCCACAGAAAGATGAGTATGAAACAAATAAGAAGAAAAAAAAAAAAGCAAGTACAATGGCTGGCACGTGAGGCAGACTGAATTCCATACTGCACACAGCCCTACTATGAGGATTTTGCAATAGGAAAAGGTGATGCAACAGAAGACTTTTAGAGAGATACCCAAAGGAAGAAGAGATCTTCTTGCTGTGTGCACGAAAAAATCAAGGTTGTGCTTTTTCCACCTTCCCTGGATGGGAGAGGAGCCTCCCTGTGCCAAAGGTTCAAACAATACATGGCTGTTGGTGCAGAAGTAAGTGTTGTTCCCAGGGTGTTTTCTCTGTTTTGCTGCAGGACTGTAATACTCTGTGTTTTATCTGATATAAATAAACCTCTTCCAAAGGTACTTAAGTCACAGAAAAGGAGATAACAGTTACTATTGACTTTCCACAGGTCTTCCCTATTCATGTTCTTCTGATCAAGTCAACATTCAGCTTTCTTTCTCTTCCACTGAAAGAAGGGATGCAGTTTGCTCAAGTGGCTGTAAATTTCATTGGCTTAAAATCTTTACATCTTTACTGTGTCTGTATATAAACCTTAAAAGGACTCCAGCTCACTTTCGCTGTTCAGGGCAGCACAGGGACACATCAACATAGCACTGAGGTAGGGATTTCCAATGGATATTTTAAGTTTACTAATGACATATGGTGCTCAGAAAAAGGAATAAAATTCCATAGTTTTGAATAAATGGTGGGGTTTTTTCCTTCCTGAAGAAATAGAAGAATTGTCGTAATTATGACACAGTAGCTACGTCTGGACAAAACTTGTATTAAGATGTGTATTTGAAATTGATTTTTGTGACATGATGTATGTATGTCAGGAGATTTCTGTAAACCTAATGAAGAAGAAAAGAGAAATATTATACCTAATACTTACAGGCTCTAAAAAGGTATGTAAAATAAAAGCTCATTCAGCAAAAAAGAAAAATTAAGAAAATTAATGTCCTATGTCACTGACCCACTGTAGAGACAACCACATGATGTATCTCATATTTGGTGTTATATGTAATTACACATATATAAAACACATTTTGGATGCTCCATACCGTTTGAAAGAGTAACACATTTTAAAATATTCTAGATACAGTCTGCTCCTCAGACATTTCTGAAAAATAGAACAGCAGTAATCAGCCTAGCTTAAAGAATGCTTTTTTAAAAACTGCTGTGGCTCTCATGGTGTGATTAGGAAGGTATTGCCATCCCCTGCATCTTCATTAGTCACAGCGGTTTGAGACTCTCACACTGTGTGCAGCCCTGTGTTGCAGAGAGATTTCCTTCAGCCTAAAGAGAGGACTCAGAAAGAGGAAGAGGTTCTATGTCTCCTGGTCAAGAAATACACAACATACAGGAAAGATCTCAGGCACCACATTGCTATTGTGTTCTTTAGGCCTTATTCCCAATCCCCTCCAGTTGTCCATATTTTCAGAGAACACAAGGGTAGCCTAAAACTTCTGCAAGAAGATAAATACTCATTTTGAGCAACTCTAAAACGAAAAGCTATTTCCTGGAATGCACTGCAAGCAAAGGAGCCAAGGGGCATGTGTTCAGAAAGACTGGTGGGCTGAGGGAAGCTGGACTGGATTGCAGAGGTATAAAAACCACATGGGAAGGAGAGGAAACTGAGCAGCTGTGAGGGCAGTCACAGACCTGCCAGGACAGGCTGCAAACATGTGTCCTCCCCTCCTCCTAAACACAGGCTGAAGGACATCTGACAAACTCCTGTATGCCTAAAGGAACAAAGCATTGTTCACTGTGAGCTAAATGACACAGAGAGGGGTCCCAAAAGAATGAAGGCTGAAGACAGAGTAGTATTTGAACATGTGTAATTGAAGGTCATATGAATGCTTGTCACATCATGTCCTGAAGTCATATGATATTCCTTGAGTTTCCTGTTATCATTCAGCAAATCTCTGCTTTTGTGCTTCTTTTACAGTCCATTTCTTCCCCCTCATTGCTTTATTTCAGAAATGAGGAAGGAGAGGGGAGAGGGAAAAAAAAGTAAAAAAGCATATCTGGAAAATGCATTCAGTGATCAAACAAATCTGAGAAGGAGTCCTTCAGGAAGAGGGGCAGACTGGAAAGTGAGGAACACTTCTTATGAATCACAGGTCAAATCTCATAAAGACAGACAGATAAAGGCTGTATCTGCTCAATTTTATTTGTATTTCATGTATGTAAATGCAGAGAAAAATGTTCAGGCTGGCTTAGTCACGCTCTTCTGCAGGAAGAATCACTGAGAAAGGGACATTGTGACCATATGGATACCCATCCTTAATAACTGTTAGTGTCATAAGGCTAAGATAGCCATGTTGACTATTTAACTCAACCATCAGAGGCATTCAGATACTATTACGCCACCCTTTTGCAAGGGATAGGAACCATGACAGCAACTCACTATTACATCTATTACACATTTATTACATCTATTTACACTATTACTATTACACATTTCCCAGCCTCCCTCATGCTCATTGCTGTACATTTTATCCAAGTAAGGAGGAAGGGAGAAGTCAAGACCAAATTATTGATTTGGATGCACAAACATTTGTTCAGAAAGATCTGAGCATAAAGAATAGAGAAAATTAGTTATTTTTCCCTATTGTACCACAGCCTTCTTTCATTTCCATCTCCAGTATTCCCTGGAACTTCCCTGGATCTCATTTCAGAGAAAAACTTTTCTTCATAAGAAGAGGCTGTTCAGAAACAGCAGAACAAAAGTTCACCTTACTGAGGCTTAGTAGAGGTTATTTTAAATCCTGCTAGAGCAGGTTTCTATCCCAAAAGCTGAAAACATGGGAGCACAGCAACAAGGTGGCTCTTCTCACTCTATGAAGAAGGAAACATGCTGGCATTAGTTCTAAATAATGTCTCAGACCTGGATTTCTTTAAGCCTTAATTGTGCAATTTTTTCATCGGTAAATTAAACCTTTCCTTATCACTTTACCCCTCCTGGCAACTGTTTACATACAGCACACAACATCACTGATAGAAGACTGGAACAGTTTCTGGAACAAAAATTTTCAGTGCATTCTCTCCAGAAAACCCCAAAGTATTTACTGCCCTCACATTCAGCGGGGAGGAATCAAGCAGCAAGAGAACGAGCTGTTCATGTAATGCTTCTCCTTACTATTGGCTAGAATGGAATTCACAATTTTTCCTTCTCCCTTCCTCATCACTCAGCACAGCTTCTTAGGAGCCAAACCACTCAATCCAGCAAACTCATACCATCCCTTACACCTCCTCCTCCCTCTTCACACATTTAAACCTTCACCTTCCTATCACCTCATGAGAACAATTTTTAAAATTTTCTTACAGGTTTTGAGAGTGATGAAACAAACTTGCCATCAGGTTTTGTTCCTACAGACTTTTAAATCTCCCAGGTCTTTTCCTTTCATATGCTGATTTTATATTGTGGATTTACACGCATTTTATTTTAGCTCTCCCATTGCCATCATCTATTACAATGCACAGACTCAAGGAGACCTTCACTGGCTTCATTGCAGCTCTGCAGGTGTTTGTATTTACCCTTGACAAAGTCAGATTTCAGGAGCAGAGACTTCAAAAACTGTTGGTCAGGAAGGTGTATAGTGGTTTCCATGGAAGATTTTTCTACCATCTTCTTGCCTCTCTAGGAGCAAAAGATGGACGTACAAGTAAAATAGAAATTCACTACATTTCAGGAAAGCCCTGAAAGTGCAAATTGTCCCTTCTTGAGTAATTAGGAAATAAGACAGTCTTGTAATGTCTGTTGTACAATTGATAGCTATCAGAATTGTTAAGACAAATTTTATCTTTATTTCCAGGACTACTGAACTAAATAAAATGATTCTGTTGTACTGAGGAAGAGATAAAGGGGGGGAAAAAAGAATGGTGAGGTGAGTAAAATAAGATTTTTCACTGACAATTTGTTTTCTGCTCATAACTTCTAAGACATAAATGAAGATGAAAGGTATTGTCATTAAAAATTAGAATGAGTTGGTTTTTTGGCAGAACCAAAGAAAAAAATTATTATTATGCTGACCAATAAAATCTGTGGGTACCAGTCAAATCACAATAAACTGCATTCATCAAAATAGTAATGGATGTGGATAGAAAAAACAGGCCACACTTTTTGATTTTTAATATCACTCTTTCAGCTGAAACCGTGCTGTCCTTTAACATTTCCATGATTTAGGACCCTAACTTGAGAGTAAAAATGGCTACAAAGTAACTACAAATTCATGAGAAATATAAATATAAAGCAATTATTTACATTTCCCTAGGAGGAAAAATCACAATGAATCTGACGCAAGAAAGAAAGTAAGGAGCTGATTTTAAATTACATGTGACTACAATGAAAGAAAACCATCCTTCACTGGGCTCATATCTGTGCCTTCAACATAGTGGTGCCTGTTATCATTCTTATAAAGTAGTGTCTGGAAGTCTTTCCTTTACAAACCTGTTTTTCAGCTATATGCAACCCTGCTCTTAAACTGAATCAGACCCCACAATAGATTAAATATAGTACCATTTGGTAAAAATAAATTATCTGATTTTTTTCCTCAATTTTATCTCAAGGGCTGTGTCTCTGGCCAAAGAGATCTGAACTATAAGACGTAGCAAAGTCGTCTGTCTGCCTCAGGGTACCAGGTTCATGTCTAGAGAATGGCCTGTTGTCAAAGGCTTTTCTGAAAATGCAGTTAGTTGAAAATTGCAGGTGCAGGTGCTTGCAACTACTCCGACCATTTGTGCATCCTTCAGAGGGAAGCAAAGCCTGAAATGAAGGAGTGGCACTATTTTGAAGGCAAGTGCCACATAATGAGGGTCATTTGTTTGGAAAGGTGGGGATAGCACGGCCTGTAATTTCACAAAGCATATTTTGAGAAAGGAAGAACTGCGTGCCTTTAAGGTGCTGAATAGGATCAGCATGTTCCATTCTGAACACCTGGACATGCTTGCAAAATGTAGGACATGTCTCTATCGAGGCTGGAAAGAAGGAGCCCAGTGCTGCAGGGTGGAGTGGATTCCTTTGTGCAAGTCAAAGCAAGCTCCAGACCCCTGAGGTGGATGTGAAGGTTGGCAGCCTCTAGACACAAGCTATTGCCAGAGTGTTTTGTTGGTGTTGCCTGCTCCTCAGAGTGTGGACTAATCTCCAGACTTCATTCTCTGTGTCTGTTTCCTTCATAACATTCACACCTTTCTGACTGTGCTTTCATGTGCTTATGCAGCTAAAGGTATCTGGAAGGCTACTGAGCTGAGCTGAGCTGAGCTGTGCTGAGCTGGTAGGCTAAGTGTTGCAGTAAAAGTGATTCACAGTCAGTGAGCTGACCTCAGGTCCTTCAAATAATGCAGTCCAAGAGGACTTTGTCAGTATTTCCAGCAGAATCCTACCATGGGTCTCTTGCTTTTTCTGTGTTTGACTGGCTGGTAGATTGGGAGGGACAAGAGGGTGAGACATGGTTGACCACAACATGAATGAAATTATATTTTCTGTAGCTGGTGCTGGGCATCTCAGCCTGAAGTTCTAAGGAGAGAGAGTGTGATTTGCAGAGTTCATTTAAAGCTGCCTTTTTCCCAGGGTCAGCAAATTCATAAGCTCTTCACCACCCTGGATCTAATAATGTGGGCTTTCTGAACAGTTTAGCTGTGGGTGAGTTTCAAAAGCACCTCCCCCCAACTAGGGCAGAGATTTTCTCCTGTCTGCATGATGCCCAGGTGCCTGGAGCTCAGAAGAAATTTTCCCTCCCATTCTGCATCTTAGTTACTCGTGTCCCAAAGGCAAGCACTGTGATAGGACTGGAAACTTGTCATCAGAAGAGATTTAAAAGGAGCAGAGTGATATGGGTTGCTGAAACACAGTAGCCTGAGAAATTCATTACTTTCTCCTGGTTTTTCATGGCCTTTGAGTGGCTGATCAGTGGCTGTTGTGATCCTGTCTTCCTCTTCTTCTCTGCCTGCTAGGTACCACTTGGGACATGGAGCTGTTCAACAGGGACCTCATCTAGATGGCAGGATTTATAAGTCAGTGATCATTATTGTATGGGATGGTTCAGAAAACTGTGTTTTCTGAATGCAGCCAGCTCTCGTGTCATGGGTGGAGAAGAGAAAGATGTTACTCAGAAATTTTCTGCTCCGGCAGAGATTTCAGAGAGCATCTGAGAAGAATTTGAGAAGCCCAAGGGAGCGAAAACCTCCTGCTGTGCTGTGATCAGCATAAGAGAAACCCTTCCCAATAAACAGCTCCACGGTATCTGGTACCAACCATCTCCTCCGCAACAGCTCGGACCAGCCAGCTGTCAGTGGACACCTTAGAGGCGGAGACCTCAGTGTGAACACCGCCCAAGGGGTGTTCCCCGGAGCGCTGTCAACCCGGCTCCACCCCGCGGGGGGGAGTCGGGGGCGTGTCGATGGGGGCATCCCCACCCTACTTCTAGAAAGCTCCTGGCTTCCTAGTATGTAGTTGGTCCCCCCGTTTGTCCCTCATCTTATGTGTAAGCCCTGTTGGCGCGGGACCCCGATACCGCCCCTCTCCTCGTTCCCTATTGGCTGTGAACCCCCCGTTAAAACCCCGTGCACGACCCTCTTGTCTTTGTCTTCCGTGTTCCCCCCGAGTGGATCGGTCACCCCGTTTGGGTGAGCCAATAAAGATCGCTCTGCAACAGCACGAAGACCCTCCCGCCTCTCTTTGCCGCGCCAGGCAGAAGGTTCGGGGAACCTCGCGGGGTCCCGAACCAGCCGCACCCACGCTTGGGTCCGACGACAAGTGGCGCCCGAACGAGCAAGGACCAGTTCGAGGCGGCCCCCACCGCGGGGTTTCTGGATTTACAATTCGGACACGACGTGCGGGTCAGCGCTGGGTGTTCCGGCACCGTGTGTGCAGCACGCTCGCTTTGAGCGGTGCTCCCGCGGCTACTCCGTCGGTGTCGAGAGCGGCTCCACCGAGGACGACGGGTGGCGCGGACCGTGCAGCAGTGCGTTTCGTTGAGGACGGCTGGGTTCCGATCGCGGACGTCGAAGGGACGGTCTTCCTGCTCGTCAGCGGTGAGAGCAGCGACACCCCTCCGTCCTCCCCTTCTCTTCGTGTTTTTGTTGCTTTTCAGCTGCTCGGGTGAGAGGTCTCTCAGTGGGCATGGGGGCTCAGTTGTCCGCTGAGGCTCGGGAGTTTTATGTTCAGTTAAAGTCTATCTTTTTGTTTTATCGTCTGCCCTTTTCGCGGAGGGATCTTAAGCGTTTTGCCGCGTGGGTGGTGAAAGAATTCCCCCAGTCCCGCCCCGAGGACGCGCTTTCCCTTTCCTTATGGAAAAGGGTAGAGACCCGGCTCCTTTTCCTGCGGAGCCTCGGCGACAGTTCAGTAGAGAGGCACTTCGTGCTCCTGTCTGTCTGCCGGGACCTCGCAAGGAAGGGACCACCTTTTCCTCTAAACCCCACACGTCGTGCCGTCTCTAGCTGCCCCTCAGACCCTCCTTCTAGGGAGACAGAGACCGGTGCAAGTGGCCAGTCGGCTCCGGGGTGCCGTCTCCTCCCGGGCTCCGCTATCTGCCCTCCTTCCCCTGCTCCCGAGGGAGTCGCGAACCCTCGGGGCACTCCTAAATCCGTCTCCTTTGACTCTTCCCCTCCCGAAGTCCTTTCTATCCCCGGTTCTCAGTTGTCCAACAAGGACAAGGATCGTGCACAAGATGGCCACCAATGCCCTTCAGCCAAAGATGGCGGGGAGCACATGGCAAGCCATAAATCCCTTCCCTCGTCTCCTTCCCAGAACCTCCTTCTCCAGGGCGCGGAGGGACTGCCCCCTTCCTTTCCTATGCCTAGTGCCCCACCTACTTATTTCCTTATTCCATCCCCCGAAGTGGGCGGGCGTGAGGTGGGCTCGATGGTTACAACTCCTCCCATACCTAAACCCTCCCCTCTCCCGGAACCTCCTACCTCGTCTCCTAGCCACTCCCCCTCCGTCCTTGACCCTTCCCCCTCCAGTAGTAACCACGCCCATGACATCATACTTCCGGGTTCCCACGCTTCTACGTCCGGTTCCCACGCTCCCCCCTCCCTTTCCCACGCTATCCCTGCAGTCCCTATGGGTAATGAATCTGCTGCTGGTGTTAATATTCCTGATGATAAGGGGAAATTGGTGAATCTGGCATCCACAGAAAGCGAGCAACCAAGTGCAATCCTTGCTGCTCCTGTCAGAGTCGAGGATCCCTCAGGTACTGTAGCCTGGGAACCATTGAACAAAAAAGACCTTAAAGATCTGTGTCGTGATCTCAAAGAATTTGGCCGCGATAATAAATATTTTAAAGCACAGCTACATGCAATGCTTGCTACGAACCTGCTCGTCCCCTCGGACATAAAAGTGATTATGGAATGCCTCTTATCAGAGTCCGAATATGGGGTGTGGGAGCGGGCATGGCGGTCACAAGTGTCTGAACTAATCTCTACGGTTCCCTCCCTGAGGGGTATGAGAGAATCGCCTCTAGAACTCCTCACTGGCGAAGGTGACTTCTGTAAGCCTCGTGTGCAGGCTCAGCGTATCCCACAGGATGTGCTAAAATCAATTGCGGGAATTGCAGAAAGGGTATTCTTAGGGATGCCTCCCCTACTAACACCTGTACAATTCTACCTGGACATCAGACAAGGCCCCAAAGAACCATTCGTTCAGTTTGTAGAACGGTTGAGGTCAGCAATAAACCAGCAAGTGCCTGAGGCCCCACTTAGAGCCTCCATGATACAAGAACTGGCCATGAGTAGAGCTAACAAGGAGTGTAGGGAAGTTATCAGGGCACTACCACACCAGCCTTACCCTACAGTCGACCAGATGATTGAGGCATGCTGGTATAGGCTTGGGGTGATCAGGGCAGATGAGGAGAGCACAGCCACTAACTCACCAACGGTGAATGCTGTCGATGCATTCGAAGCTACCTGCTTTAATTGCAGGGAGAAAGGGCATTTTGCCACAGACTGTCCCCTTAAGCCTAAACGTCCTGCTTACACACCGCGACCTCAGAGAGGGCCTCACTTTAAGAGATTCTCCCATGCGTCCTACCCCTCTTCCCGTCCCCCCTCCAATCAGGGAAAGCAGGCAAAAAACTAAACCGGCGGCGCGTTGTAGCGGGAACGTGTCGCGTGGAGGAAACCGCTGATTCATCTTGTGTGTTTGACCTCCCTGCCTGCATTAACCCGCTAAGATTACCAGACGTGACTGTTACACAGCCTATCCACTTTGCCGGACTGAACTCTGTCGTGTGTCAGCTAGAAACCAACGCACCGTCGCCGTACATACTGATCATCCCGACGACGGAGACACCCAGGGAAGTGCGGGTCACCCCAGCGGTGGCTCGAGTAAGTCCTGATGGGTTACTTTCCGCCAGACTTTCGTGTATTTGCCCACCTTTTTATTTGCATAGGCATCAGATCTTGGCCAGGGCAGTACCGATTCCATCCACGGTTGTCAACGGGGAGCAACCTCTGGTTTGTTGGGCGGAGGAAATAAATAAAAATAGGCCGGTAATTCGGTGCAAATTATACCACAAAGACTTAGAAATTGTAAGGCCAGGGATGTTGGACACTGGTGCCGATGTAACTGTTATCTCAAGATCAGATTGGCCTACAAATTGGAAGGATCAGAGACCAGAGCAGGGTATTCATGGGATCGCGGGCTATGTTGAAGCTTCCCGGAGCGTGGATCCCATTGAGATCAGGGGTCCAGAAGGTAGGGTGGCAAAAGTGCGTCCCTACATCTCGGACGCGGGGATAACCCTTTGGGGCAGGGATGTCATGTCTCAATGGGGAGCCACTCTCAAAATTGGCAAAACTGAAGTGGCGGATTTTTAATTGGGGTCACTCAGGAGCGCCCGACACAAGCCTTAACTTGGCTTAGTAATAAGCCCGTTTGTGTGAAGCAGTGGCCCCTATTTGGTGAACAGCTAGTGGCGCTCAATGAGCTCGTGGAGGAGCAGCTGAAGCAAGGACATATTGTCCCTACCACCAGTCCCTGGAACTCTCCCGTGTTTGTGATTCGCAAGCGGGGGGGGAAGGGATGGCGGCTTCTTCATGACCTCAGAAAAATTAATGAAGTCATTGAAGACATGGGAGCCCTGCAACCTGGGTTACCCTCCCCTGCCATGCTCCCGAGGAAGTGGAAGCTCGCTATAATTGACATCAAGGATTGCTTCTTCAGCATACCATTACACCCAGAGGATGCCCCGCGCTTTGCGTTCTCTGTCCCTTCCCTAAACCGGCACGAGCCATGGAGGCGGTTCCACTGGACCGTCCTCCCGATGGGCATGAAAAACTCGCCCACCATTTGCCAGAACTACGTGGCTCGTATTCTAGCACCAGTGCGGCGCAGAGCGCCTAGCGCGATCATTGTCCACTACATGGACGACATCTTGATCTGCGCGCAGACCTGGTCTGGGGTGGAACTCACGCTCAAGGATACCATCGAGACCTTGGAGAGCGAGGGTTTCACCATTCAACCGTCCAAAATTCAGAGGAGGGTACCCTATGACTACCTTGGTATGAGGATCTGTGAGCGCAGAATTCGGCCCCAACTGCTCCAAATTAAACAGAATCCCCAGACCCTCAGAGAGGTCCAGCAACTCTGTGGGGAGATTAACTGGCTTAGGCCATATCTGGGGATAGACAGCGCTACCCTGGAGCCATTGTACCAACTCCTTGAAGGAGACCAAGATCTGGCCGATCCTAGGACGTTAACTCCGGATGCGAGAGCTGCTATAGCGAAGGTTGCAGAGGCCATCGCTAACAAGCAGGTGCACCGATTCGACCCCAAATTGCCATTCAATTTGGCTATCTTAGGCAAATTGCCACATTTCTACGGCCTTATCCACCAGTGGGATGAATCACAGAAGGATCCGCTCCTAATCATCGAGTGGGTGTTTCTGTCAGTTCAGACCACTAAGGTCATTACCACGCCACTGGAAAGGATGGCGCAGGTGATTATGAAGGCAAGGTCCCGTCTGACCTCTCTTGCAGGTTGTCACTTCAGGTACATCTATCTGCCAGTCGATGAGACTAGGCTTGAATTTGTCTACCAAAACGATGAGGAATTGCAGTTTGCTCTTGCAGGCTACACTGGACAGCTGTCCGCCCACTTCCCAGCTCATCCCATCCTCAAGCTGGAATGGAAATTAACTGGGAAACCAATCATGAGCCCCAAGCCCCTCAAGGCTCTGACCATTTTCACAGACGGCTCTGGCTCCACGGGTAAGTCTGTGATGACTTGGCTGAACCCCGCCACACGTAAGTGGGAAGAATGTGTACGGGATGGTTATAGTTCAGCGCAAGTTGCAGAGCTAGCAGCTGCGGTAAGAGCTTTTGACAGGTTTGAGGAGCCCTTCAATTTGGTTACCGATTCGGCTTATGTGGCAAGTGTAGTCGCTAGGGCTGAAGGAGCTTGGCTCGCATCCTCATCAAATTCGGCTATCCAAAAGCTTCTTGCGAAGTTGCTTGCGCTACTTTCCCACCGCAAGAACCAATATCATGTGATGCACCTTAGGTCACACACCAATTTGCCAGGATTCATCACAGCTGGCAACAGGAGAGCAGATTTGCTTACCGCGCCAGTGCATGTCGCCAGTTTACCAGACCGCTTCGGCCAGGCTAAACTGAGTCATGCCCTTTTCCATCAAAATGTCCCCGCTCTCAAAAACATGTTCAATCTAACAAGGGACCAAGCGAGAGCAATTGTTGCTACCTGCCCCAATTGCCAACCTCTGCAGATTTCATCTATGGGCACGGGTGTGAACCCGAGGGGATTAGGTAGTGGGGAAATATGGCAGGTGGATGTCACTCACGTGGCGGAATTTGGACAACAAAAATATGTGCATGTAAGCATTGACACCTTTTCAGGAGCGATGTTTGCCTCAGCGCACCGTGGGGAGAAAGCGAAAGACGTAATCTTCCATCTCATCCAGGCTTTCTCCGTCCTAGGTATCCCGATGCAAATAAAAACCGACAATGGTCCTGCCTACACTTCAGGGACATTACAGCGATTTTTTCAAGAGTGGGGAATTACTCACGTAACAGGTATTCCTCACTCCCCCACAGGGCAAGCACTGGTGGAAAGAGCGCATCAGAGCATCAAGAGGATGCTCGCTCAGCAGAGTGGCGGACTGGAATATGAGACCCCCGCTATTCGGCTTGCGAGGGCTCTTTACACGCTAAATTTCTTGAACTGCTCTGAAAAAGAGCCAGATCCGCCTATGTTGCGGCATTTTTACTCCAGCACGCGAGCTCGGCTGAAGGAGCACCCGCTTGTGCTCACGAAGGAGCCGGAAACGTTAAAGATCAAAGGTCCCTATCCCCTCCTTTGCTGGGGGAGAGGATACGGATGCGTCTCCACTCCTTCGGGACCAACTTGGGTACCGGGCAAGTACATCAAGCCCTACTGCGAGGACAGAGGAAGAGCCAACACAGCAGACCAGAGACAACGCCGCAGGGATGCGAAATGGAGAAAGCGCAAGAAGAAGACAAAGGCAGAATCCTCCAGGAACGATGGATCGTCCATCAGTCCCCTTCCCGGCAATCCGTTCCTGTCCGACACCAGCTCCGAGGAAGAATTTCTTGGGTTTGATTAACTGTGGTACAGCGTCGGTAATCTTTTAGTTTTCCCTTCCCCATTTTCCCTTGTGTGTGATCGGGTCCCCTGTTCCACCTAGCCCCTAGACTAAGATCGCAGATGACTTGTGTCTAAAAGCCACTAACACCAATGCTTTTCCTTTACTCCTAGATGAGCCAACGCAATATGCAGCCTGCGAAAATCGGCATGGCCCTTCTCTTGCTGCTGCCATGCATTCAGGCGTGGGCTGTACCCCAGCCGCGCAAGAATGTATGGGTGGCGCTGGCGCAGACCCTCCAGCAGCAGGAGATGTGCCTGTCGACAAACGCCGTCGATGACCCCCTGTCCACCAGCCTGGTGGGAGTCCCTGCTTCGGTGCCACAGCTTCCGCCCGCCTTGGTCGATGCCTGGAAGCGCACCAACACCCGTTCCTCACGACATTACTGCCACGAGTTCCGGTTGAGGCGCTGCGCGGAACTGCCCTTGGAGAATCCCCTTTTCATCTGGCCGGAGTTCTATCTGGGACTGGATCGTCGCGAGGACGAGCCCAAGGAGCTGGAACTCCTCGGATCCTTGAGGGCTCCGTACTGCGTCTACTTTGACTTCACACCTACAGGCAGATATGTGCAGTACTATCTCTATGTCCGGATCCAGAATAAGGCTCTGACAGCGGCCACCTGGTGTGAGAAGATCGTACACCATCCCTTTCCGGCGACTCTCGACGAGTTCCACCCCCGGCCAAGGGCACTTCCAGCAGGAGTATTCCTCATCTGTGGGGATCGGGCATGGCAGGGAGTTCCGTCTTTTCTGATCGGAGGCCCCTGCACCCTCGGGCGCGTGACGCTGGCATCACCCAATATGACCAGGGTACGGATTGGCCGTCAAAAAGTTGTAGTCAAACGAGGGGCGAACGAATTCGATAAAAATTGTGATTCAACTGTGTACCACTGGTCTCGGTCCAAACAGGTTGCTACCTCGGTGTTTTTGCCGTGGGTCGCAGCAGCTAAAGCACTCGGGGAAATTGGCCACCTCGAATGCTGGGTGCATCGCCAGGCGGAGATTACATCACGCGCATTAAGCGACCTCCTGTCAGAGGAGCAGGTAACCAGGCACGCAACCCTGCAGAACAGGGCTGCGATTGATTTCCTCTTGCTTGCCCACGGGCACGGATGTGAGGACTTTGATGGAATGTGCTGTTTCAATCTCTCCTCAAAGTCCGAAAGCATCCATGCCTCAATCGCCAAAATACACCAGCGAATGGGCGATCTCCAGCAGGAGACAAAGGACTGGGCACAAGAGGCGATCAATAGGACAGTGGGGCAGCTGCGGGCTGGCCTGCAGACAGCAATAAAGACTTCTGGCAGTTGGCTTCATCAATTCCTGCAAGACCTGGGAGTAACAGGATGGATCACAGACATCATCAAGGACGTTGGACTTTTAACACTTGTTGTCATGTGCGCGTTCGGGACTTACAAACTGGCCACGCGATGGGCCTTTCGTTTAATAAAAAAGAACGGGGGAGGTGCGGAGGTGCAACTCCGAACCTCCGCAACAGCTCGGACCAGCCAGCTGTCAGTGGACACCTTAGAGGCGGAGACCTCAGTGTGAACACCGCCCAAGGGGTGTTCCCCGGAGCGCTGTCAACCCGGCTCCACCCCGCGGGGGGGAGTCGGGGGCGTGTCGATGGGGGCATCCCCACCCTACTTCTAGAAAGCTCCTGGCTTCCTAGTATGTAGTTGGTCCCCCCGTTTGTCCCTCATCTTATGTGTAAGCCCTGTTGGCGCGGGACCCCGATACCGCCCCTCTCCTCGTTCCCTATTGGCTGTGAACCCCCCGTTAAAACCCCGTGCACGACCCTCTTGTCTTTGTCTTCCGTGTTCCCCCCGAGTGGATCGGTCACCCCGTTTGGGTGAGCCAATAAAGATCGCTCTGCAACAGCACGAAGACCCTCCCGCCTCTCTTTGCCGCGCCAGGCAGAAGGTTCGGGGAACCTCGCGGGGTCCCGAACCAGCCGCACCCACGCTTGGGTCCGACGACAGAGGTTTATACCGAGGATAGCATCTAAATGCAGACATGTCTACATCCTGTATGAAATGAAGAGTGTCATGCAAGAGAGAAGCCAGTTGCAGCAAGAGTCAGGAAAAGCACATCTTTATTTGGTGTTAGGGAAGAGTACAATAAAGGGGAGAGAGCTAAGCTTCAGAAGTTCTGTGTTTCAAGGACATTTCTTTTTTCCTTTTTCAGCCTTGTGTTTCTTGATTACAATGGCTTGTCCCTTCTTCAGTCAGGCTGTTGATCGGCCACCTCGAGTGTAAGAAGTAGTTTGCTTGGGACTGAAGTTTTTTTATGTTACTGTTATACATGAAATGGGAGAGTTTTGGCTTTCGCATGAAAGGTGACAAGGAATTAAATAACTAGTATAAGTCGAACCAGTTGAAGTTGTTAACAAAGTTCAAAACAAGGAGTCTGTAAGTTCAAAACTTGAGTTTGAAGACTCAGGGGTCGTATAAAAGAGAAAACTTTATAAAATCCTCTGAGTTCTTTTTTGCAGATCAGGCTGTGCTTGAAAACACCCTCACCCTGTGCTGAGAGGCTAAAATTAGCTCCCCTCACACTTGACTCCATGGAAACATGAATTTTAATGAGAAAGTTTTCCCGCCTAAAAGACTGAGGAACACCCCCGCCCGGAGACAATGAGCCATTGGTCAAAAGGACCTTACATCATCCCAGGACTCCATCCAATGAACTGGACCTTAGAGGAACTCCACCAATCAGTTCCTACCTGGGGGGCAGGACAATGGGTGGTGTTGAGAGGGGCCAAGGGGGGTACAAAAATGTCACACAGCCTCAGGACCCTGCTTTTTGCCTGGAGATGTTACAGAGTGAACTTCTGGGACTCTCTGCTTGGGACTAGCCCAGGCATAGCCCAGTGCTGGAAGAACTAGGCCGACTGTTGAGCTCCTTGTGTTGGGTCATTTTGCCTTTCTTTTTGCCATTAAGTGTCTCTGATCACTGGGACTCGGATTTCTTTTATTATTTTATTCTTCCTGGTGTTGTGTTTCTAATAAATTTGAGCTTTCTTTTTTTATAAAACAAAGAGTTGCCTCGTTTTTGACAGTCACTGAGCAAACCAAATGTTGCTCCTGTGTGTTTTTGCTGTCAGTCAATAAACAGATCCTTGAGAGTGTTTCTAATTCAGTAGAAAAAACCAGGCATCTTTGTCTTCACAAAGACAAAATCCTCTGTGGCAGGACAGGACCGGCATAAAGAAGTGTAGGCCTTAAGGCTGGATGAGGTTACAATTTCTTCATTTCTCACAAAAATCTGTAACTAAACATTAACCTAAACAACATGCTGCTCCCAAAGTAATAAATATTAATAATAAAATATTTCTGCCTTGAATAATAAATGCCTACACTTGTATACTGAGACATCCATGGGTCACGCCACCCACACTTGTATTTGTCAAGGGTTGTGTGGGGGGCACTTGTTCCTGCTTTGTAAAGGGAAGCTCTGGGTTTCCAGGTTTCCTGAGGGATGGGTCTGCACTGTGTGTCTCTTGGTGCTTTGGGTACTCGGGGTCATGATGAGTTCCCTGAGCTGGGGTGGGGATGGCGGGCAGGGCAGGCCTGTGATGTGCCATGGGGTCTGTGACAGCACAGGGCCGTGTCAAAATGGGGGCAGCTCTAAAAGGCCCCAGCGAGTGCCCCAGCAGAGCCTGGGCAAGCGGGAAGTGCCCCGGCAGTGAGGAGGCAGGGCTGGGGCAGAGGCACTGGCTTCCGGGGCGGGTGTTCTGCCCCTGCAGCAGGGCCCAGCCCTGGCGGGAGCGCCTTGCTCATGGCGCGGTGCTTGCTGGGGCAGCGCTGCAGGCCTTGTCTCCTGCCAGCTGCCGGGGCCCTGTCCTTCCTGCCCCTCATCCCTGTGCCTCGTGCCAGCTGCCGGGGCCCTGTCCTTCCTGCCCCTCATCCCTGTGCCTCCTGCCAGCTGCCGGGGCCTTGTCCTTCCTGCCCCACATCCCTGTGCCTCCTGCCAGCTGCTGGGGCCCTGTCCTTCCTGCCCCACATCCCTGTGCCTCCTGCCCCTCCCTGGCTGCCTCCAATCCGGCCCCACTGAACTCCTTCTGTGTGTCCTCCTGCAGACCATGGCTGTCTTGGCACTACTTTTTGTGCTCGTGCAGAGCCTGATCCAGTACCCCCGGCCAGCTGGGGAAGGGCTGGGTGAGGCCATGCACCGGCACATGCAGGAGCGTCAGGAGCTGCTGGAGCACGAGATGGCTCGGCTGCTGCAGGAGCTGGAGCAGGGGCAGCAGGACGAGGGCTGGGGTGCCCTGCTCTTTGGTGCCCTGCAGCAGTGGCCATTCTGGGCTCTTGCTGGAGTCCTGCTCCTCTTGGGTCTGTGGTTGAGCCACAGGGGAAGGAGCCATGAAGTCAACCACATTGGCAAGGACCAGAGCTCCTGGAAGCCCTTGGGAGAGGAGAAGGGAAAAGAACCAGAACAAGACAGTGTTGCTTTCATGGAAGATGGAGAAAGCAATGACATGGCTGTGGAGGCAGAAGGAATTGGCACTGGAAATGAAGGAGACAGCAGTTCTATGGCTGCAATTGAAGGAGAGGACGATTATGCCAATGAAGGCAATGATGATGAGAATGTGAAGCATGACAATGACATTAAAAATAAAAATGGCCATGTTGCAAAGGAAGAAGGAAGGAGAGATGGGAATGTGCCAGGAGACAACACTGCTGAAGGACATCAAATATAACTTGGTAGCTTTGCTGGAAAAATAGAAGGCCATGATGAAGAAAATGAAGGTGAAAATAAGGATGTGAAGGTGAAGCAAGACCATGATGCTGGAAATGTAGAAGGAAATGCAGAAAAAACCAATAATGCAAAGATGGAGGCAGGCAACGATGATTTAAATGAAGGTCAAGACAATGTTAGGGGTATGGAAGAAAACACAGATGTGAAGGTGCAGGAAAGCAGTGACACCAGTGAGAACAGAAGTAGGGATTGGACAGGGATGGAAGCAGCAGGAATGATGGGAATGCAGTAGAACATTGTGGTTTTGCTGCAACTGAGGAAGAAAAGAATGGTGATGGAAACAAAGAAGACAATGATGGAAACAAAGAGGAAACACTATTGTGAATGTGTAGGGAGAGAAGAATGATGATGGAAAAGAAAGAGAAGGTGAAAATGTGGCTGCCACTGAAAAAGAAGGCAGTGATGGTGGCAAGGAAGAAGGTGGTAGTGGTGGAAGTGAAGACAAAGATGACACCCCTGACGTTGGGAATAAGCGAGGGATTGTTTTAGTGGATTGGATACAGGGGCCTGTTGAGGACCTGGAGAGAGGTTGCTCAGTGACAGCGAAGCTGATGGAGAGCTTCACGAGTGTCTTTGCTGACAGTGTGTGCAATAGTTTCTTCCCGGTGCCTCAAGATGCCATTGGGGTGGGCAGTGCCTTTGAGGGTTGGAGTCCCAGTGAGTGGAATGTGGTGTACCACGTGCTGGTCCTGCTGAATCCCCCACTGGGACACACCTTCCATGTAGGGCAGAACAGTGCAGGGCAGATGGCAGCAAGGACCTTCTGTGTCCATGTGGAGCTGGTGTGCACGTGCAAGAGGGAGCAGCTGGGTGAGAAGCTGTTGTGCTTCCTGCACCACTCGGAGGAGGAGCTGAGGCAGCAGCAGAAGCCCAGCCTCCTAGAGACCCTGTGCACTGGCTCCTTCCTAGCTGTGGAGAAAACCTGCTGCTGGTTCTCCCACTTGGTGAGATCCTCATGGCTGCATTTGCCTCAGTCCTACTCATGGCACTTAGAGTTTCAGCCCTGTAGCTGGTCCTGCCAGTGCCAGCTGAGCAAAGGCCAGAAGATCCTGATGGTGGAGATGCTCTTTGGGGTGTGCTGAGGGGACTCTGACATCTTTGTGGTCAGCCAGCCCCCAGAGGCCCAGAAAGGTGGCTCAGCATCTCTGTGAGCAGCCAGCCTGCCATGGCTGACTTCATCCCAAGCACAGTGTGGCTGGAGACATTCGCTGTGGCATAGGTGAAATTCTTCCAGCACATCGCCAGGCAGGTGCCGTGTGAGAGCTTGCACCTGAAATGCCTGCAGGTGTTCACCTGCATCCTGAGGGGCACAGGTTTTTCCAGCTCTACCTGGGAGACTGCGGTCATGCACATGCTGACCATGGTATCACTGTCCGGGTGGCGCAGGAGGGAATTTGCACAGCGGCTGTGGGACATCATGGCACACCTGTGCCGCTGTCTGTAGTTGAAACTCCTGGAGCACTTTGTGCTCAGCAATGAGAGCCTTCCTGGGGAGATCAGCATGCCCCTGGCAATGTGAATGGTTGGGCCTCTCAACCTCTTTGAGCACCTGGCCTGAGATCTGGCTACCCATGCACAGCCATGAGAGCTTATGGTCACCTGCGGTTATGCCTCTGGATGCTGCTGTCCAGCCCCTGAGAGGAGCTCCCTGTCCAGAGCTGTTCTTGGCGAGCTCACACCCGATAGCAGCCATGTGAACACTGTGTAATTGTTGCATTTGTCACTGGCAATCCTGAAGCTGCTTTCCTGCTCCTGCAGAAGGAAGAAGCTGTGACACATGGATTCATTGTGCAGACCCCAATCTCTGAGTTGCCTTGCCCTTCACCTTCCAGTGATGACAGTGCTGTTGTGATGCTGCCTAAGTGTATGAGGCAGAAACTGGCTCCACCTGCACATCCTCACAGAAGACTGAACCTGATAGATGTTTCTTGGTACACCTAGAAGAACAAATACCAAACATGTTAGGGAATTAATGTAGTTATTCAGTGACCTGTATTTTTAATGATTTTGTTAGAATGTAGTTGAAATCAGTATATGAAAGTGTAACTGATAATTTTAGCTCATGTTATCACAGGAAAATAAGTAGTCCAGGTTTTCATAATGGGAACTGCATTTTATTAGCATTGCCTAAAGAGGTCCTTTAGGATTTTTAGTGTAAAATTATTTTCCAAAGTTACTCTTATGCAAACGAGCTACCCTGGTGTAGTTGCTCTTCTTTAATATCTAGATATATATCTGAGAAGAAAACATAAAAGGAGAAAAGTTTCTCAAATTGCCTTAAAAGTGTCCTTCTTTATATTTAACTGTCTCTTAGACAATGTCCATCCAGTGCAGCTACATGAAAAAATGACTGAGTAAAACAGTCATTGTACTCAGCAGTCTCAGCTTGTTATTGCACTTCTGCAACACTTTAGAGCAAGGATATTAATTTTGCCTCCTGAACTCAACCAGAAGTCATGATGGTTGAAGTAGCTAAAATATTACTTAATCCTCCTGCTGCCATTACTAAAGTTCCCTCTCCAAATTCAGAGCATGGGAAAGAAAGCTGCTGTGGCCCACAACAGAGAGGGAAGCCTGCTGTGGAGACAGGAACAAGCAGCTCTGTGTGGGGAGAGCAAGTGGGAACCTCCCAAAGGAGTATTGCTGCCAACAGCAGAACTCTCTACTCCACTGAGAAAGAACTGTGCTCCTTGAGGTCCCTGCCTTTTGCCTCTTTTTCTGGGCAGGCACTGCTCCCACCACAGCCCCTTTGGCCCTGCTTGTGTGTCCTGGGGTGACATTAGGAAGCTACATTATTCCTTACCTGTCTGCTTAATGCCCACAGCTGCCGTGCCTTTAACATGAACCCAGTGTGGGGATTGGAGCCGGGGCCAGTTAAACGGCTGACTTAACTGTCTGTTCAACCGAGCCCACACCTGGTGGTCAGCTGAACGGCGGCTGAACAGTTGGTTCAACTGAGGTGCACATGGCAGCTCAGGTCAACAGCCTCCTGCCAGCTGCCAGGGCCCTGTCCTTCCTGCCCCACATCCCTGTGCCTCCTGCCCCTCGCAGGCTGCCTCCATTCTGGCCCCACTGAACTCCTTCTGGGTGTCCTCCTGCAGACCATGGCTGTCTTGGCACTACTTTTCGTGCTCGTGCAGAGCCTGATCCAGTACCCCCGGCCAGCTGAGGCCACGCACTGGCGTGTGGAGGAGCATCAGGAGCTGCTGGAGCACAAGATGGCTCAGCTGCTGCAGGAGCTGGAGCAGGGGCAGCATGATGAGGACTGAGGTTCCCTGCTCTTTGGTGCCCTGCAGCAGTGGCCATTCTGGGCTCTTGCTGGAGTCCTGCTCCTCTTGGGCCTGTGGTTGAGCCACAGGGGAAGGAGCATTGTAGCCAACAACAAAGACCAGAGTTCCTGTAAGGCCTTGGGTGAAGTGAAAGGAAAAGAACAGCAAGGCACTACTTACTTAAAGGAAGACAGAGGAAGTCATTACATGACTGCGGAGGCAGATGATATTGGCATTGCTAATGAAGGAGAAAGCAGTCCTGTGTCTGCAAATGAAGGAGACGACAATGATGCCAATGATGACATGAACGTGAAGGAACACCATGAACTTCAAAATGAAGATGGCCATGACATAAAGAAAGATGAAGGACAGAGTGATGGAAGTATACCAGGAGACAACACTGCTGAAAGAAATCAAGAACCAGGCAATATTGCTGGAAATACAGAAGGCCATGAGGAAGAAGGTACAGGAGAAAACAAGGATGTAAAGGTGAAGTAAGGCCATGGTGCTGGAAAGGAGGAAGAAGGAGATGGAAATGAAGAAAAAGCCAGCAATGGCAATAATATGAAGTCAAGCAACAATGATGAAGTAAATAAAGGTGAATATAATGCAGATGGAAAGGCAGACAACAAGGATGTAAAGGTGCAGGAAAGCAGTGATGCCATTGAACAAAGAAGCAGGGACTGGACAGGACAGGAAGACAGCAGTGATGGTGGGAATGCAGAAGAACATCAGTGTTTTGCTGCAGCTGAGGAAGAAAAGAGTGGCAGTGGAAACAACAGAATGATGGAAACAAAGAGGAGAAACACACTCTTGGGAATGCAAAGGGAGAGAAGAATGAAGACGGAAAAGAAGAAGGTGGAAATGTGGCTGCCACTGACAAAGCAATCAGTGATGGCGGCAAAGAAGAAGATGGTGGACTTGGAGACAAAGAAGATACCCCTGATGTTGGGAATAAGCGAGGGATCCTTTTAGTGGAATGCATACAGTGGCCTGTTGAGGACCTGGAGAGAGGTTGTTCATTGACAGCAGAGCTGAGAGAGAGCTTAATGCGTGTCTCTGTTGACAGTGTGTGCAATAGTTTCTTTCCGGTGCCTCAAGAAGCCATTGGGGTGGGCAGTGCCTTTGAGGGTTGGAGTCCCAGTGAGTGCCCAAATTCAGGAGGCTTTTGGAACCTGTCTTCACCTGAGTCAATTTTAACAAGCCTATAACCAGAATCATACAAACAGGATAATAATGGGACAAATGGAGACATTAGAACAACTAGGACGTTTAACTAATATTCTTAACCATTTTCCAGACAGTTTAGAAGGGCTGAAAGACACATTTCGTAACTTGTACCTCTCTTAAAATCAATGAGCCTCTGAACACGGTATTTTGCATCTTTGAGCTCACCAAGATCTAATTACATTCTTGCAAATTGCACCAAGAATCTGGGGAAGGAAGCTTACTTCATGGCTTGTGGCATTGTGTCAGTGAAGAGAAAGGCATTTTTAACTTGGGCATAACAAAGACAAAGAGCCAGCTGGTGATATATTTTTGGTTGGTTTGAGTGGAATGTCACACAGTCTGAAATTCTGAAGGCCTAATAAAAAATAAAATAAATTTTAAAAAAGTAATTCAATAACAGAATTCATAATGGCCAAAGTCACAGTAAGGCCACAGTATATTTAGGTTTTCTTTTTCACATGTATTTTCAGGCTAAACTTCAGGAGGGTGTTAATTTCTCAGTAATGAAATCACTCAGCACAGCCAAGAATGACAAATCTGTTACCATCTCTACCAAAGCTGTTCCTCTAGTATTCCAGCTTTGGCTCCTTAGCCTCTGTGTATTACCTTTTCTTCATATTCTTTCTAATAATTGGACAAAGTTCTAAAGTAATCTGAAAAATATTTTTAGTTGTACAGAGTTTTCAGAAAAAAATGTTCTCTTTTCTCTAGGAGAAGAAAATCTAGCCAGGATCAGAAAGAGACAACAGTTAATTCAGGTGCCTAATCCATAAACAATATAGATAAAGCATTCAGTCAGTTGTAGTGATAATTGTACTCTCTGGACACTTACTTTTCCATCACAAAAAAAAGAATTAAAAAAAAAAAAAAGACCAGAGATTAAATACACATTAATATAAATTTCTATTTCTTACAAATTGAAAAAAAAATAATTATGGCAGTACTTATTCACACGAGGGAGAGGTGAACTTTATCAGATGTAGAAATCTCCAGCTCATTGCTGCAAATGGCCAGAGAACCATTTATCATCCTATACACAAACACATTGTAAAAATCAGTATTCGAAGCACTGCCACATTCTAATTCTCAAGCCCTACTTAATAGCACCTGAGCATGTAAGAAGCCTTTGAATTATTTCTTTGTCCTGTCTCCTTTTGTATACAGTCCATGTGATACTAAAGTCAATAAATTTTATTTATTTTCATCAGCAGAGAGAAAAATTAAAAATTCATAACTTCAGTTCTAAAGGTTTTCTCTCAGATAAGAAGAATCAAGGAAACAAAAGAAGAGAAAAGGTCTGAAAAAGAAAGCTTTCAGTAGATCTTTTCCATTTGGATTCCTGCA
This sequence comes from Acanthiza pusilla, assembly GCA_036630365.1. Classification (NCBI taxonomy): domain Eukaryota; kingdom Metazoa; phylum Chordata; class Aves; order Passeriformes; family Acanthizidae; genus Acanthiza; species Acanthiza pusilla. The sequence goes on from JAXCHO010000079.1 coordinate 45,312,762, forward strand.
GAGCCTTTCTCTTCCCTGGAGATCACATTGATGTCTATAAATCTTTATTTATATTCTATCTATCTATCTGTCTGTCTATCTATCTATCTATCTATCTATCTCTATTTTTTCCTTTGGTCACAGGGGACTTGGATCAGAAGCACAGATGACCTAAAACCTGATCATAAGTGCATCACACTTGCCAGATAATTTACCAGTAGAATATTTTCCTGGTTCTAAGGCTGCTTGCTCAGGTATTTCTCGATTCACAAGACCTTATACTCTGCAACTACATTGCTGTGCAGACAGATGGAAAGCTTTCCAAGTCTGTCATAGATCTGTAATTGGGGGACAGCTCTGTGGTTGTCTCAGTCTTCTGGGCTTCTTATCCAGATGCAGGGAAATCTTTCTTCTCCATGCTACCAATACTTACTTCCTTCAGCACCATCAGGGTCTTCCTGAGTCGGGGTAGCAGCTAAACCTCCAATGTCAGAATCTTTGGTAAAAATTTTAGGAATTTTGTTTTCCAGGAGAAACTTCAGACTTTCTGGGTTTTGTTCAGATTTAGAATAAAACTTCTTATGAATACTGAACTTTCCCACAGAACAGACTATTCAAGTTTGGGTCTTTTTAAGTGTACTAATACATCTGTATTAGTATTCTGACTTCATCTGCAAAAGAGGTTACACCCACTTAATAACTAGTAAAATCTTCTTTTAAGGTTATAAAAAGTCAAATAACCAGTTTTCTGCTGCACTGCAAACATAGCTGTATTTCTACCAATTAGGAAAACTGCTGACTGTTCCTACCATAACAAAAGGTTTCATAACATAAAACTTGGAAACTATGGCTTCAACCTCCTTTAAAATGGTTTACTTTTTGTGTGTTTTATCCTCTAAGGCAAGATATTTATTACTCTTTCAGAAGTGGGAGATTAGGTCACCAGTAGAGGAGTAATCATGGTGTTTGCTTTGTTATTAAAATGTAGATCAGTAATGACATTATCTCATCAGTGGTGTGACATACCATCAGTTATTCTGTCATCATGGATTTGCAACTGCATCACCAGGAGCAGGCTGAACCTAACTTATAACTCAACAGCAACTTCCAAGAATTGAAACTAAATTTTCATGGCTATTCAAGGTAAGAACACATGGTCTTGTGTTTTGTGCCAATTGAAAAGTACTCCATGATTTGAATCACTTTTTTGAGCCAGGGATGATTTTGCAATGGACAAGTACAGACCAGCATACCAGAATTGGTTCCATCTGTCAGCTGAGTTATGATTCTATCACTCTATATATTAGTCCTTTCAGCATTTCTGGAATTTCTTGCCAAAATTAGCCTGGCTTTGGATTCAGCAGTTATTCAAACCAATGCAAAGGCAAATTCATTAAAAAAAAAAAAAAAAAAAAAAAAAAAAAAAAAAAAAAGAAAATCAGGTTAAGATCAGGGAATTTATTTGGCAGCCTTGCTGAACCTCTCTAAGGCATTTGGTTGTAAGGAGCATACTCAATCTTTTATGGTGCTCTTTATCTACAGCCTAAAGGAATATTTAGCTTTATCTCTTGATGTGCCTTTTTTAAGCAATAAATACACAAAGGGTGCTGTTTTAAGTTAACATGTACCTCATGATATTTATTGCTACCCATACTTATCTACTAATTTTCAGCAAAATTCCCCCTCCAGATAAGGTACATTTTTAAACAAAGTATTTACTAATTATACTATTTTCTCCAATCATTCAATTCAATTTAAAAGTTATAGAAACTATATCTAAGCTGAATCATTCATAAACATACAAGGGAAAATGAAGGGAAAAGTAAAAATAGGAAAATAAATTGTATCAGCCTGTCTGTGTTTAACTAATTAATTTGTTTAATTCTAATCCTTGGGTTTGCAACTAACCTGAATCTCCATGAGAAACCAAATGAATCTTTATTGCACCTTTCAGTGTTGAGCCTAACTATTAGAGTTATATTGTCCTGGTTTCCTTCTGCAATGATGTTGACAGACTCTCTGCATCCATTTTTAAAGCATGTCGGTTTATTTCTTGAGTAGATGAGGTAGGGAAGTGAGACGACCACGTGGCGGCTTCTCGCAGCCCCATGGAGATCCCACATGAGGTAAGAGGGGAGAGGGAAGTTGCAGGAAGGGAATGAAAAATGCAGTCTGAGCAAAATTTGCTTTGTTCGCATAGTTAACAGGTTTCATGATGAATATGCTAATTTCTACTAACCAATTTAGGAGGAGATACAAGTTCTACGTCATTTGTGTATAGCCTATGAGAGTTCTCAGATTACCATAGCAGCTCCAGGTTTAGATCTTTGCAAAGCTGGTTTTTCCAGTTTGTATTTCAATCAGCTGGTATGCTTATTTTTTCTCTAGCTCAAACTCAGTTTTTAATTCTATTCTTTCTTTTGCTGAGTAATAATATGTAGGAGAGCTTTCTGCTCCTTCTCCAACACCTAACAATTTTTCAGTTAAAACTAAAATAACTGCAGTTTCTAATAAACAAGGGCACAGTCCACCCCCAGCACCGTCATCTAAAATTTTCATTCCATTGAGTTCTGTAAGGTTTTTCAATGAAGTAGACATCTCTGAGCTAAATTTCCATACAGCTGAGTGAGGGGGACATTTGGTCCATTCCTCCCCCATGGTACAGCTGCTGCACAATGTCAGTCAGAGCTAATGATTGCGTGCAACCACAGCACAGAGCATCACTTAATATGGTGGAAAAATGGGATCAACATGACACATGGCTCCAATACTGACTGTTTTTGGAAATGAATTGTGGACTCATACTCAGCACTTCTTTCTAAATTTGCTTAAAAACATTCCATATGACTTAGTTTTCCACTTGAATATTAATCCCAATTTTTAACAATTTTCAACATCTCCCGAACATGGCAATAAATATCAATTACCAAATGCGACCTTGAATATTTGCAATACAGGCTGTATAAAATGAAACAGCTGGTTTAACTTTAAAGATAAGCCAGTAATCTCTTGCCTCCAAAATAACAACAGTCTCCCAATGGTGTTTGGCACATCTGATAAAGAAAAGAGTCAAGCTGTAGGTCCCAGGAGCTGGAATGTGCAAGCAATCTTCATCCCATCTGTGGATGCATGCCATAGATGGGTTGGCCAAAGTTACAGATGTGATTGACTTGCTACCTAAATTGCTCTCCTTCAGAAGCTGATGATTATGGGATGTAGAAATGCATGTTGAGAAAATCCAGATTGGCTAATGGCAATTTCCTGCTGTGCCTTTGACACCGCTTGACTCTAAATCAACAAAAGGTTCCTTCTATATAGCGAGTGTCTACATTTTCATTTGACAATGCTAATTGAATACTTCCTCCTCAAAATTTGAACACTGACATAGAAGATGTAATTGTGTGTTGACTTCCAATAGTGAAGAGTTAATTAGCATGCAACAGTTCAGGGCAGAATCAAGTTTCATGTGCACAAAAGCCAAAACAACCCTTTTTCAACATCCTATTCATTTAACATTAATTTCAGAAAATAATGAGAGGCCATGCAACAGATCAAGGTGTTATTGTCTTTCAGGTCAGGTTTGTTTGCTGAGAAAGGAAGGTTTAATTTGACTTGATCAGCTAAAACAGTGTCAGCTGTGTTTATTACTAAATGATGCAAACATCTAGACAATGAACTCATAGATACTCTGACTAGACTGCTTCCACAATATTGGTGGGAAATAAGAAAGCCTTCATTAGAAAGGATCACAGAATTTAAAGAGAAGGAGAAAATAATCAAGCCAGGAAGTTATCTGGTGGTAGAAAACACAAGTAACATATTTCTTCCACGTGCAAATTAGTTCAGTGATTAAACAACCTTGCCATTCATGTATTCCTTGTGTTTAATTATATACTAAACCTGCTACACCCTTCAAAAGCCACAGCTTTCCCTGGACAGGGAATTCTTTCTGTGCCAAACCATGTGGTGGTTTTATACTGCAAACAAATGAGAACTGGTGAGATCAACAGCTCATTTTGGGTTATGATCTAAGACAGTATGAACAGTGTTCTCCAGAGATGCATAGCTGATGTTCCTTTCCATTGCACTGTGTATTAAAGTCTTTTAACAAGTAGCTGTGACTACAGTCAGTGGAAAAGAAATGCTCATCACGCTAGAAGGTAGAATTGAAAGGATAATCTTTTCCTCCTACTCACAACAATTGATATTTCAAATAAGAGTTTGAGTACAGCAGAACTCCCTCCTTAAGGCAGTTAAAGCTCTCAGGTATTCACCATATAAAAGTCCAAGTTCCAATGAGGATACATTTCTGTAAATCCTTCTTGTTAACTAAAGGGTTTCATGGTTTGTGCATAGTTTTTGCCATGCTGGAAACTGAATTTGTATTCATAATATCTTTGGGTTCATAACCTAGAAATGAGGGTTCCTTTTTTCTCTCTCTAATTGTCCTTTCCCCCTTATTACATTAAATAATGTTACTTAAGCAGGGAAATAAAACAAACCAAAACAAATATATAAACAAATCTCTTCTAGATCTCCAAGAGCAGGATAAAAATGCCAATAACTCCATTCAACATTCTTGCTCTGGTTCTTTTATATTTTCATAGATCAGGGTATGCACTTAAAAAAATGCTACCAAAGTCAGATTGTTTCTCAGTCACATTAGATGGAATTAGCTGTGTGAGTTTCAAAAATCAATCACTGTACACAATGTGTTCTTGTCACTCCAAAAGTATGGCCAAATTTAGAAAAAAAAGTTATTAAAATCACAATCCTTTTGGGTTAATTAATTTTGACACCCCTAGACCAAGTGGCTCCCTATAATTCCATGGTCAAGGTAATCTGAAAGACACTTTACAGTAAAAATCCTCTGTCATACTGAGGAGTATTGAACTAAGGAAAAGAAAGAACTCTGTCTTCTAATAGTTCAGATATCCAGATCGTAATTTCTTGCCATTTGAGCACTCCAGTGTTTTGAAGTGTAGAGCAGGTTTCACAGGACATATCAACATCAAGGAATCATAGCCTGGAGAGTTTATGGAAGAAAATTCTCAAACTGGAGTTGCTGGCAAAAAATAGTGTTCTAAATCTCTTGCTTTGTTTCAAGTATTTAATATTTGACTCAGGATGTTTCAAGCTCTACATAACTCTGGCTTATATATCAAAGAACAAGTTGTAACATCATCTGTTCTCTCCTCAGTCTGGAATCAGCCTTTTTCATATACTTTCAATACCCAGAGGGAAAAGCATAGGGGTAAGAAAAGCTTTTAAAAATTACCATTGGTTGATTCTTTAAACTTTTTTGTTCATACTCTGGAATTAAAAATAAATTGGACAAGAACATGACAGTGACTGACACTCTAATAGAGAAAAATATTTTGATCCTCAGGAGATACTGAGCAAAGTATGGGCAAATATAGTATCTACACCTTCAGAAAAACTGAAAAGCTAAAGCCTGCATTAATTTAAGCAAGAGGTAACACAATGCATGGCTGATTAACAGCTGAACAAAATTTTGAAGACAGATGAAGTTTGACAATATTGGACAAGAGCATGATAAAAATCACTGGAAGACTGTAAGCATGGGAGACAAGGAGAAGACAAATTCAAATTTCTCCAAGAATGTGAACATGGAGAAGTGAAGCTTCCAACAACTGTGGAGAAAACAAGCAGAAGAGATACCAGGAGGAATCACTACTTCTACCTCCTTAGAAACACTGAAGTTCAAACTGGCATTAGAATTTCAAAAGGGAGATTTTAGAAAAATAACTCCATAGTGACTATCCAATCTGGAATTGCTGAGGTAAAAGGGTAAGTGTGAGTGATCCACTTCAAGGATGTTGTTAATATCCTGAGGTCATTAAAGGGAGAAGTAAGAAAAGCAAAACAAAAAGGAATGGACTATACAAGATTTTGAGGCAGTGGAAGGAGAAGACAAGACTGGGTATATAATGATCAGATTAGACAGAAAGAAAAATACAGGGCAAATAGAAGGCTTATGTGAATCTGTGTCAGAGACTACAGTAAGGCAGAGAATAGTTTATTTATAAAGCATGAGAAATAAATACACAGAGTAATGCTTAGGAAGTTTGGGCAAAGCAAGGAGAATGAAACCTATCCAGGAATAAATCAGTCAGCTGAAAGAGACAAAATGTGATTGCTCAGGTCCAATTCACAAAATTTTGGAGGTGGGTGACTAAATGACCTTTCAGGCTTAACTTGCTGGGTTAGGTTTGGAGATGTCACTACAACAGAAGGAATACTTTAACTGAAAGACCTGAGTGCAAAGGTAACATATTCAATATGGTTATTAAATGCAAAGCCAAAGGAATAAGGAAAGGGCCAGACCCAAGCTCTCTTTGAATGCTGAAAATGTAAATCTCATTAGGTCATTATAGTCCATGTCTGGTCCTTGATATCCCAAGCCAGAAAACAATGCTACCTTTTAACTGCTCCTATGCACAGAGCGATTTTCATTTAATTCCTGCTCACAGGGGCAAAGTCAACAAAAATGTTCCTGTGCTGTTCCCCACTACTGCCTTTGTCAGGCAATTACTGTGAAGGGGGTAATATAATAGAAAGGACAAAACAACTACTGTGTCTCTGGCTTGAACTGTAACTGCAGCCCCTTTAGCTGTTTAAAACATTTCCTAGGCACTCATGCTGAGAGTCAGCCTTGGCTGTGCTGACAACTCTGGACATTTTCAATGCAGTGCAACAGTAGGAATGTTTCAAAGCCACAACCAGGACTTCTTTATTTAGTTGTGTTTATTCCTCCTACCATGTTTTGGATCAGTTTGGAAGTCAGAGTGATTTCATGCACTAAACCTGCAATATATTGAACAGTGAAGTGAGGTAACAGCTGTGTTGTATGGTTAACCAAAAATGTAAACCCATTAGATTTCTGTTGATGTTAATGTTTTTGGACAGCAAGCTTCCCTTTGAAGAATGGCAATATCCATGAAACCTGCTTATTTCTTTCCTAATCACTGTCCCCTATTCCTCTCTTCTCTCTCTATTCAGTTCCTTAAAAATAGGCTCCAAAAAGCCCTGGTCAGTGCCAAAGCCCTGAGGAACTTAATTTGAACCAGAATTTAAGCCTATACATTGACTCCTACACTAACACCAGCTCCTTATCAAGCAAATCATTAAACTTCATTTCCAATACAAAATTCCACTGGATTCTAAAACAAACTCTCATTTCAGGGTTTTAAACAGTAATATTTGACAGTGTTTTTCTCATTCACCTAGTAACAAGTGATCTAAAACCCCTAAGACTTGGAAATTTTGGCCAGTTTCCATTCAGAAAATATTCAACACCCACTTGAGCCCTTTCAGTAGGTGACATTTTTGTTTTCAAACTCCTTTTCAAATAGAAGCTTCCCAGAATATACTCCTGGCCTCAGTGCCTCAGTGAGTAAGAGGAGCTATGTAATTATTACCAGCCGACTGACAGGGATCCTTCCATTGCTTCCTTTGAACTCTCCTCTGCCAGCAAACTACTTGAAAACAACTAGAAACCCTTAGTGAGCTGTGAGGTTTGCTATGGCAGTTGACTTTCCCTGCTGAAGGTCTTTCAACCCCTTAAAAAAGCTGAATATTGCTGCCTTGGGGATGAGAACTAAGAGGGTGAGAGGCACAATCAAGGAGGCAAGAGCCAGGGTGTGTTCGTGGAAGCCACTCCAGGAGAGCACTTTTTCCCAGGGAGCTGGGAAATAATAACTGTAGTCACTGGGATTCGGGGAGACACAGTTTTAATAAAATCACTCATAGAATGGTTTGAGTTGGAAGGGATCTTACAGACCATGTTGTTCCAACCCCCCTGCCATAGGCAGGAACACCTTTCAGTAAACGAGGATGCTCAAAGCCGGGTCCAACCTGGCTTTGAACACTTCCAGGGATGGGGCAGTCACTCTGGGCAACCTGTGCCATTGTCTTAACATCCTCACAGTGATGAATTTCTATCTAAACCAACCCTCCTTCAGTTTAAAGTCACTCCCCCTTGTCCTATCACTACATGCTCTTGTAAAAAGTCCTTTTCCAGCTCTCTTGTAGCCCTTTAGGCACTGCAAGATGCCTAAGTTCCTTCTCCAGGCTGAGCAACCCCAACACTCAGCCTGTCTTCACAGGAGAGGTGCTCCAGCCCTCTAAGCACCTCTGTGGCCTCCTTTGGACTCACTCCAGCAGTTCCATGCCTGTCTTCTATTGGGGGCCTCAGGGCTGGACACTGTTCCAGGTGAGATCTCACAAGAGCAGACCAGAGCGGGAGAGCAACATCTATTGATGCAGCTCAGGATATGGTTGGCTGATAATCACTAATCACAGCGCTCGTATTCCTATCTTCCCCCGGGGAGCAACAACAAGCTTTGGTTTCTCAGGTTGGGCAGAGAGGTCATGGCCTTCCTGGTGCTCCCAGCACCTCCTTCTGCCCTGCCCAGCTGTCTGCTGGAGTCGCTGCTGCATACAGCAAATCTTTCCTTGGTGTGATGGCACCACCACACTGCAAACCAGGGCTCTAAGTGCTAAGGCAGTGCCATAAACAAATCATATTTTGGGGAGCTTATTCATATATTCAACCATCCTCCAAGTTTCCTGAATATTTATTAATGTTTTAAAAACAAACATGAAACAGCTATCCAAGGAGCCCTGTGGCACACACTGCAGTGTGTCAGGAATCCTGCTCAGCTTCAGCCAGCAGATGCTCATTGCGACAGAGCAGGGACACTGCTGTTTGTTTTTAAATATTAGAGGAGACACTTTGACTATCATCTCACCAGATAAACATTTGGCCTTGTTTTGTACTGGGAGAAGAGTTTCCTTGATGCAACAGCAGATTATGTAGCTGCGCTCAAAGGCCCAGGAGGTGATAATGATTTAAAGTATCTGCCATAAACAATCACTTAGCCACAGCCAGGGGCAAGGGAGAAGAAAACATCAACGAAGTGAGAAGTGTCAGATTCCATCCTGGCAGGGGGTGGGAAAGAGATAACATCCTCTAGGCCACAGTGTCTGCCCATAAACACCCCCTTTGAATTGGTCAAGTAAGCACAGAGTTGTGCCGTCCACCTTTGCCATGGCTTCAATAAATCAGATCTACAGAAAGATGTTTGACAGGCTTTTAAAGTCGATGGGGAGTGTTACGCTCAGGGTGAAGCTGTTTTCCCCAAACTGTAAGATTTAGACTTTTCAAAAAAGATAAACAAACAAATCAAGGAGCCCCTTTCACAGATCAGGATGAAAAGAGTAAATCTCCAACTTTTAATACCAGTAAACAAATGCAAATTGGGAAAATGGAAGTGTTCTGAAAATATCAAAAGTGCGTAATGTGATTACAATGCTAATTTTTCACCATCTGTTTTACTAGCTGAAATTCTAGTCCAGAAGTTATTTATTCTAAAAGCCTTTTTTTTTTTTTTTAGTTACAGAATGTGAAAAGAAAATTTTCTGAGAGACATTTACTGAAATGTACGTTTATGAAAAAAACCCCAAACCAACAAATATTTTCCCTTTGTGGGTTCTGCATCTATAAGAAAAGGCCAAAACTGTCCATTAAAAGTCTTCAGCTAGATTCACTGCCCCTCTCTCACTGCAGAGAGCTGCCACACTGATGTGCTGACTCCTCCAGTCCAGTCCAAGTAGGTGACACAAGGATTTTCAGGATGAATGAGGTCAGGTAGGCACATACAATCATAAAACAGCTAATTCCATTTGGATGCCAGCAGCAGGAGCAGACCCAATAGCTGACCTCCTGGAATTATGTTAGCCAGTCACATTTTTTGGAACAAACTTAAATTAGCAAAGTGACCAGCACAATGAGTAAACCCAAAACACAGACTACATCAGTACTTTACTTCATATAATTGCAAAATTTTTGATCATGTATTAAAAATGTTATAAATAGACTTATTGTCTCATGAAGTCCTAGCCCTGGTCCTTTGAACCAAACAGCTTTTGCTGCCCCAGTTGGAGAAAGGATAGAATTAATTATGTTAATTATGACAACTGATTGTAGCTGTTCCAGTTATTTACAACGAGGCTAATTACGTTTGATGGGAAATATTCTGTAGAAACTGAATTTACTTTGTCAAGCAGATGAATAAGAATCAACAGATTTAACACATTTTTGATGCTCTCCACTGAAGGCAAGAAAATGAAAACACTCCCAAGTAAATTAATAGGCAGGATGTTTCTGTAGATATAATTGCTTTGATTATCAATGCAGATGACTAGCATAAAAACAAGATGAAATTGCTTTTTTCTGCAGGGATTCCTTTACATACAGGCTTCCCCAGGAGTCATTGCAGCTGATTCAATAATTGCATGGCTATAAATTTCCTGTCTGTCTCCTGCAAAGAATAATATGGCTGCAGGCCTACAGGAGGAAACCCAAAACTGCACCGCACCTGCCCGGATTTACCCATAAGTAGCTGTAGATGGCTCAGATACTGACAAGTGAGTTCCTCTCCTTCACTGACAAGATTTATAGGGAAAGAGGTAGGCCCAGTGAAAGGCTTCATTGTCTGCAAGTTAAATGCATAAGTGCTTCGTTTTTAGACATCCTGATCCCCTGGAGTGGAAATCAGAAGCGTCTTAGTACAGCAGAAAGCAGTTTTCCAATAGAAAATTTGGGGAGAATGAAGTACCTGAAAAAACATTGCGTGGCAGGTGGGTCATTTAAAACTACCTGAGAGAAATAGGAGCTTAGGGTTGTATCCAGAGAAGTCTGATACTTGACTGATAAGCAGTCACATTCCACTTCTTGCTGGTCCAAAGCTCAGGACCTTCTCCTAAGAACAAGGGTCTGCCATGCCAGCTCAGGAAACTGAGCGCAGCTGCAGTTTGGCCTATCCAGCAAACCAGTTAGCTTTCAACATGAAAGACAAATTTGAAAAAGATGATAGGAAGGGAATGATTCTAAGGAGAAAAGTCCTAAAGGTTCCCCAATCTTTATGTGCTAAACTGAAGGGTGTCAAGAATGATTTAATGAGAATAAATCTGGTCCATTTGCTCCTGTATTTTTGTGTTATCTAGCAGTACTGGCATTATCAGGGAGCCCTGTGGCCGGTAAGGTGTTGCAAATATATCATGGGTACCTCATGTGAATGGCTCATGACTCAGAGGTTCTCTGCTAATGTAAGAAGCCAACAGGAGGTGTTATTGCCACCAGGGCTAACAGAGCTGTCCTGGGGGATGGAATGAGTTTTGCCTGTGTGTGTTAAACCCTCTTTGAGAAATAAGCCTTTCATTAGCATCTGCTGGAAGCTTATACACAGCTGCAAGATGATGCTCTGTATAGGGAAGAAGCTCCAAGGTGTGATGTTCAGGTGGTTTAGGATGTGAACAGCCTGCATATGAGAATCCTTAGACTCTATGGACAAGAAAAGGGGTCTTTAGGTACCATTCTCTTCTGAAGCATCCAGCTCTGGAGTGCCCAACACAGGAACAACATCAATCTATTGGAGCAAACCCACAGAAAGCCACCAACATGAGTAAAGGGATGGAGCACCTCTCCTATGAGAAAAAGCTAAAAAAATTGGGATTGCTCAGCCTGGAAAAGAGAATGTGCTCTAAATGCAGCCTTCCAGTACCTGAAGGCAACCTGCAAGAAACATGGGGAGAGACTATATACAAGAGTGTTTAGTGACAGGACAAGGGGGAATGGCTCCAAATTGAAAGGGAGTAAGTTTAGATTAAATAGTGGAAAGAAATTCTTTATTGTGAGAGTGATGAGGAACAGGCAGCCCAAAGAAATTGGTGCTGCCCCATCCCTGGAAGTGGGGCTCTGAGCAACATAGCCTAGTGAAATGAGTCCCTGCCCACAGCAGGGAGGCTGCAATTTTTATGGTCCCTTCCAATCCAGGTCATTGATTCTATGATGCTATGATTCTTAGATCTAGCTTTGAAACTGTGTGAGGGTTATGGTAGAAAGCCCCCTAGTGCTTGGTATGTTGTTTTGTGCCATTTGTACTTTCCTGAGGTCAACAAGAGCCTCGATCCCAATTATCCATTCCCATGACTGCACAAAGTGCTGGTCAACCTCACTCTCTTCACTCTCATGACCAGTGACAGGACCTGAGTGATTGACATAAAGCTGAATCAGGGGAGATTTAGGTTGGGTATCAGGAAAAGGTTCTTCACCCAGAGGGTGGTCAGGCACTGGAACAGGCCACCCAGGGCAATGATCAGTGCACCAAGCCTGACAGAGTTCAAGAAGTGTTTGGACAACACTCTCAGGCACATGGTGGGATTCCTGAGTTGTCCCGTGCAGGGCCAGGAGTGGGATTTGGATCCTGATGGGTGCCTTCCAACTCAGCATATCCTATGATTGTATTATTTCTATTCCTGCAATACTTAAAAAAGCTGACACATCAGAGCAAGGGCGTAACACCCTCATCCTTAAAGTAGCAGTTATTTAGTGTCATGTACTTTAATAGCAAGCTTGTCTCTTTTCATGATCCTCTCTTCTCTCATCCTTCGTAAAGAATTTTTGCTAGACATGTTCCAGTTCTGCTGTCAGAAAAGTAATTGTCCAAAAAAAAAAATGGAGAAACTCATGCAAAGGCTGTCCAGTGAATTAAGTATCAAATATTGATGAGGTTTTCTTATCAGGAGAGAATACAGCTCAATTTTGAAAAAAACTGATAGCACATATTCTTCAGAAACCAGTTTGTTTGTCAGGTCACACAGCTGTACAATCACCTCTCGTCTTCTGATAAAGTCACAGATTCATCTCCTTTATCATCAGCTGTCTAAAGGTTAGGTATCTGGCCTTAGCTCATCATCTGGGCTCCCCCAGTAGTCTGTGATGAAAGACAGACTTCCTCCTCATCCTTCATATACATCTGTCCTTGGAGAAGATGAATTGTCCTTTGTAGGTGCCCTCCTTTTCACAAACTAGAGAGTACTGGCATGGCTGTCTTAAATTCAATGCCTACCCCTCAGAGAGCTGAAATGGGGTGAGATGTACCTCACCTCCACACAGAGGACATGATTTCCTATTTCTATTTCTGTTCTTTCAATCCTTTGAAAGCCATGTCAAGAATTTTTATTTTTCTCTGAGTGCCTCTTGAAAATACAGGGACAGAAATTTATCTTGCAGGAGTGCTATTCACTTCAGTGGAAGAATCCTGATCCAAGCACATCAACCCAGGCTCAGGAAACTCTTCCTCTCCTTATGTGTGGCACCTTCAGGTTTGGTGGGCTTCAGAGTCTCTGCAAATCTATTCTTTTTTGACACTGACAGAAAATCTTCTTAATCCAAAGCATAATGAAAAGGAGCAACAGCAAAACCCCCAGTAAACCCTCAAAAGAAGATAGTTTTGATAGTGAACTTTGAGATAATCCCATGAAAAACGTCCTCCTGTATTCTGTCAGCTCTCCTATCTTTCTGTTCTCTTGTATTGAGGGATTGTGGATATTCATGTACCCCATTGTCCAGGAATCTGTCATTCAGATAAGCATGGAACTAGCCCCTCAGGGACACTCTCCAGCAATCCCCCTTCCTGAGCTAAAGAGGGATTTGAGGAGGGTTTTTTAAAGTAAAAACTGCCTCAAGGGTCTGGAGAGCAGATGAAAGAATTCACACACTTCCACATTTTCTTCCATGAACACCTGGACTTTTCTGCATGCCTGGAAAGTAAGGTAAAGTTTAAAATCTACAATCTCCTTCTCAATCTCAATCACTCACTACAAGATCAGCAGGTGTAAATGAATGTAATTTTTCTGTGAACCTACATACTATCTCTTCAGGTTGCTGTTTTACTACTTTAATGGCCTTCCTTATTTTTGATTGCAGGGATAAATGTAAATATATGTTTTTAAGTTTGTAGTCTGATGATCTGTATCAATTGGGTGGTGGGTTGTTGATATTAATTTTTTTTCTTTTCCTGGCAGAGTGACAAGCATTGATTCTGGTTGCCTTTTGTGTTTGATTTTCAGATTTCAACAGCACTGAAAGGTGCTCTGCACTTTTAATGAGCCAGCCACATATTTATTTTAGATACTTAAATCTGGCATCTGACTTTGAATGCCTTGTTCAAGGATCAAAGTCACTGAATTTGACAGCTCTAGTTCAATTATTTTTTTTTACTGAAGGTTTTATGCTATTACACGATTTATGTGCATTACATATCAAAGCTGTGTTGATGACACAGGTAAAAATATGTTCTTAAAGAGAAAATTGAGCAGAATAAAATTTTGGCTGCTGGGGAGGCAGGAAGTGATCCAGGACTCTCAATTCTAGTTTTGAGCCAAAATCTGGTGGCTCCTGCTGCTCCTTTGACTCTCTTCCCAGAGGGAAGGGGTGTTTCCTCTTCCCGATCTCACTCCCTGCTCCCAGCACTCAACACAGTATGTGAGGTCATGCAGTTCTGGGGTTAGTCAGAGCCTTGCCCTGTACTTGTGTCCCTGTAGGTCCTGGAGCAGACCCAGCCCTGCAAAAACAGTATGGAATAGATGTACAGGACTTCCCTGATGAGAATGTCCCACAAGGCCACTTCAGATAAGCTAAGTTAGTTGCTGACTACAGTTGCCTCCAGGAACATCAGAACATTGGAGAAAGCAGGGGAAAGGAAAGATGAGTGTGCAAAGCGACACACAAGAAAGAAATCATTATGGGGACACTTCAGAAGAGAGAGGAGTAAAAAGGGACAGCGAGCAGTTTTTCAGTTAAAACTCTCCCCCTGTTGGACACCAGAATTTTCAACAGAAAAAAACTCCAAATGCCCATTTTCACATCATTCCTGATTTAAGCGTCAGCCTTTTCCTACTGCAGGATAAAACCTCTGCTCAATGTAAGTCACTAAGCAAGCTGTGGTTAAAGCACCCCATTGAACTGAAATGGAGAGAGCTTTGATCACAGTGTCAGTTAGAATTGTTTTCTGAGCATTCACCTTCTCTTCCCATGTAGATCAAACGTAAGGATATCATTCTGTGTTTGAGATAATAAAGACCTTGCTGGAAGGCAGACATCAGCTCAAACAAATCTCTTCATTAACATGGTTAGCACACTTTTGCTCTGGGGCTGCCTCTGTCAGCTCAAAGGACAGGGTGAGCCAGATCACAGCAAACTACGCCCATTTCTGTGTACACACTACTGCATACTTCACATAAACTTCTTATCTGTATTACTGCATCTGCACTACAGTAAAATTCAAAACTAAGTAAATCTGTTTTCTTATTGATGGATCCTTCATAGCTGAGGTCTCTAGGGTAAGCTTTGACAGAAATTCTCCCTTTAATGGGCATCTTCATTATGTCTCACCGTATCTGGTGAATCTAAGCCTCCAATAAAGTCTTTCACTCAGTGGAAAACAAATACTGTGTCCCCCTTTAACTGGCTGCTTCAACAGATGAAGGGACAAAATATCTTTGAGAACTTCAGATCTCTGTCAAAATGCACTGAATTTGACATATGGATTCAAAAGGTATTGTGGGAAGGGGATGAAACAAAATGTGTAGGTATAGATAAGTGATCCCATAAACTCTCTTTTCTTAAAAGATTAAGCTAAAACATCCATTTGTTACTGTCTGATGCTTTCTTCTCTCTAGTCCAGGGATCTTCTCTGGAGTCAAGAGAATAACCTTCTGACCTTGAGCCACCTCCCTGACTAACAGGTGGCCTGTACAGCTAATCCTTCTATTTCATGAGCTGACCAGAGTAAAGCCATAATTATGCTATTTGTATTTTCTCTGTTCTACAATTTTAGGCCATCCATAAAAGACATTTGCCAGATGTTTGAGAAAGAGGCAATGTGCTTATGGACAAAACAGTTTTCCAAAAGTTAAAAAATAAAGGAGAAAAGAATTCACTTTTCCAAAGTGAATACTTTCACCTATAAAATGGTGTATGATTTAATATGTACTTCCAAGGATTCACAGCTTTTGTCTTCTGTTAGATTTACTTTTACAATCAATGTTGTGCTTACAGTGTTGCACTAGAAGCTGTGCAAACACAAATGAGAAATCAAATCTTATTGTCTTAGTAGGCAAACAGTTAAGATAATTTCCCTGCACTCCCCAGAGAGAGACAGGGATCACCTAATCCATAATATATCCCAACATTCTGTTCAAAACAGTAGAGCAAAAGACAAGTCATGCAATCTCGTTTTGCTTTTAAACAATGAGTCCGAGGTGTTTGTGGTTGGACCAAACTGGTTAAATCTGCCAAGAATGAAGGGATGCATGCTGGACATCCTCCCAAGAAAACCTATTCACCTGCAGCCCATGGTGTGGCACTGCACACACCAGCCTGGGTATGAGGGCAGCACAGACACTTTATCATCCTATCCAAGCAGCTCTGACACTCAGCAGGGCCGAGATCAGCAACGCTGAGCTAACACAGATCTGCTGAATCTGCCTCTGGACCCAGCTCTGGGGATTTGGCATCATTCTCTTTCAAGAATGAACAAATCCTATCTGTCCAACCTAAGTGAAATGGCCTCAAAAGGGGAAAACAGATGCTGCTTCTGTAGAAGATGAGTGCTGGGGTCCTTGCAGACTTCCTGACAAATAGTGTGGGGAGCACTGCTAAACTCTTTGCACTTCAGCATGTGATTAGTATAAATGCAGTTCTTTGAAATGAACTGGCATTTTGTATGTTGTTCATTACACATCTAAAAGCTTCATACATTTAGCTCAGAACGATGGTAAATAAGTTATTAAATTGCCCATGGCACACCATCACTGTAAATGTTACATAACAATACTTTACAGATTAAAAATGTCACTGAAATTTCAGCTGTGAGGGGAAGCAGTTTCCTCCCATTAGTATAAATGACATTTTTACCCCAAAGAAAGGAGTTGTTGTGTTACTATTACAAAGTAATCATGAAAGGAGGGGGAAAAAAGCTTATTGGGGAAAAATAAGGTTAAGGGACATAGAACTGGCCAAGGAGATGCTAACATCCATTTTATTGCGATCTTCTATGAAGGACTTCCGTCTTTTGTCATTCCTCCCTTTCTGTGAGGAGTAATCTCTCATTTTCATTCCTTTTGCAGAAAATCTGTTCCCTCAGGGATTGTCCTGGTAACACACTGGCAGGTTATATAAAAGACAGCCAGAAGTAAAGAAATGAAGAAGTATGCCTAGCAATTACAATTTATAACTTACAACCATGATCATAATAACAATAATGTGTTTGTGGTCATTTCTATTTTGTTTTTCCCTGTCTGTGACAAAAAGTGGAAATTTAAAATGTCCTTGCATAAGATAATAATGTTTCTATTTGTGTTCCATTAATGTCAGTGGTGATTTGTCTTTGGCTTCTCTGAGAAGAAAGGCATAAAATGGTACGCTTTAAAAAATGTGTTTCAATGTTTCTTAATGTGTTTTTAACTTATGGAAAAGAATGGAAGCTAGAAATAGGAAAACTCTAAATTGAAATAGTTATGTCTTTTCCTGTCACTCTAGAGTCACATATTTCCAGTGTTTTGTCTAGCTTAAAACAAACACCTTTCTAGTTTCAAGCCAGTTTCCAGCAGAAGCTCAAAATAAGCAATGTAAAAGGCAGAAAGAACACAGAAGCAATTGTAGGCTGAGCAGATGGGAAGAGAAAGCACCTAAAAGACAGAGGTGAAGGAAATACCTAAGATAGTCTCCTATTTCAGTTTTCAGAGGATTTTCCAAGCTTCCCCACAGTGTTAGTCAGCACCCCATAATTTCCCTTCTACATATGGTAACAGTGGGTGAGCTAACTCCAAAAAACGTGTTTTCTACCCCAGTTAGTGAAAGGCAACTCCATGGGCCCTGCTTGGCACCGCTAAATGTCAAACATGCCTTCACTCCCACGTGCTCCGCCCAGCCCTTCAGGAAGGGAGCCAAGTGGGAAGGTTTGTTCTAGCAAGTATGTGGCAAGGACAAACAAGACGAGGAACTCAGTCTCTTTAGGAGTGTCCTCATTGCTTTTCATCCTCAAGGAAAAAAAAACCCAACTTAAAAATAAAAAGCTATTCCTTTCACAGAGAGACATGGCTATTATTTGACCCATTAAGCAAAATGGTAAGAAGGATGTCACAGGGTTACTCGGTTTGTTATGTTTGATCAGCTTTGGCATTGCTGTCCTATGGGATATTACTATTAATTATCAAATTTATTTATTCTAAGGCAGCAGATGTTAAGATGAATTCAAGTTCACAGCAACTCCTACAATCATGTAAATTTTCCCTTCAGTGCTGCAGTTCATTAAGAGAGTAATTTCCAATTTCTAACGGGGCTTAAACAAAAAGACCTGACTAAGGACGAGAGCACTGCTCTGCCATCCTGCCTGTGTGACAGACTCGGCACCAGAAAGACAGGGAAGTATTTTGGGCTTCATTTTCTCACCTATAAAATGTTATTTGCCTCCCTTCCATACATAGTGTACGCTGGACTCTCCCATACATGGGGGAAGGATCTGCATTTGGCTGGGATCTGCCCTGAGCCACAGGGCTGCAACCCACTCTGGGCTTGAAAAGGCCTGAGCAATCTCAAGTGTATCTTGTATTAGGTAGCACAATCCTTTTAGTCATTTTGGTCTCTTTGTTGGCTGGAGACCACGACTGTCTCATTTTCCTAATTTTAAAAGACTTTATCTGCTGCTTGTAATTCCTTGTAGAGCTACCTAGGCCAGCTTGTGGCAGTGTACATCACAGGGCTCAAACCTCAATCTTCTTCAATTCATTTTGAGTATGTATAATGTGTAAAAAGTAATTTCCATTTGAAAATTTCACATAGCAGGACCTGTATCATACTTTGTTAACATATGTGACACCTTCACAAACTTTAGGGCTTTACAGTGCTGTAACCTACATGCAACCTTCACACAGAGCTTCTGAAGATAGATATGAAACACATGTGCCCTCAGATGTTATATTATACTGTATGAGAAGCAGACTATATATGTTAGACCAATTAGTGACGTTTTAGTCAGCTGTGCTTAGTTAACATGTCATTAAATGGCCAACAACAACCGCCTAAGTGCACATTGTCAGGGTTTGATTATACTTCTCTTTAGTCAAATAAAGTTTTGTCAGACCTTTGATGTATCCCTAACTCTCTGATGGTTTCCATATTTACACCAGCAGGCACAGCAATTTTCAAGCTGCTGCTCAGTTCCTTAAGGGTACCATATCTTGCCTCTTTGGACACCTGCAGTGCTCTCCAATAGGTTTATCCTTTCTCCAGCTACTGACTCTAAGTGAAATTGCAACAGGGTGGATTGTGTTTAACATGGACATATGCTAAGAAATGTGTACCAAGAGAGAACATTCCTGATGTTGTAACCTAATCAATGGCAGAAGAGATTTTCCCCTGATTTAGGTAAACAGTATAGAAAGAACATAGAAAAGTCCAAATTTATTTTTTTCCCAGGCAGCTAAATCAATGACCATCTGCTAAAGCAAATAAAACCAGCTCCTTTCAAGAGAATAGAATTTGAAAAGGTAGTGTTTGAAAGGTATTAAGTACAATTCAACATGTTGCTTTTCAACACCATCACCCAAAATATATCTCTTTCATGTCTTTCTGGTTTTTTGTCAGCTGAAAAGTTTAGATTTTCATGGAATGATGGTATCTGCTCCTTAGCACCAACACTAATAATAATTTTAAAAAGCCAGCAAAACAAAATCCTCCAGGAAATCAGAGATGTAACCTGCAAGTATCAACACTGTGTTCCTTACCCAAAATTCAGCCCAAGATGGGGGATCAGTAGGATAAAACTTCAAACTAGTTCTAATCTGCCAGGAAGCTCCTTGGCATTAGTGCATTCCCAGACCTTATCTTCTGCTTTGGGAAAACATTTGTGGCTTAGTGAAAAGAAACAGTTTGTGTGCCTTGGGACTGCTTCTCTAAGCAAACGAAAAGCACAATAGTTAGAGACAATAGATGACTTGCTTCAAATTCACACTTCTGATATGAATTAAAGCACTAATGAAGATGTACTTGGAGGGGTTATGAGGCCACACAGTACAGTTTCTGTGACGAGACATCCCACTAGCCAGCTTCTGATGGAAAAAGGGCAGCACTGTTTCTGGGGGAGTATTTTAAAATAAAATAGCAATTTTTATTTGCCTTAATCTTGTGCTCTGTAAACTGTGATCTCTGAAGAGCTGGGCTGTGAACAGCCCATCTGCCTGGGTGCTCACTCCTCTGGGGCAGAGTGGTTGGGCTTGGGCAACCCAGAGGCAAAAATACTCTCCCCTGCTTGCTCCCAATTCCATGGGAACTAGAATGTTTCCAGGCTGGGAGATTACATCTCTTTCTTTGTAAAGAAAAGCTGGTGGGATGTACCCCATAGGTTTTTGGGACCTGAGGGAAGCAGGTCTGACTCCATGTGCATCCCTTGTTGGGCAGAGCTGAAGCAATCTCTCTCCTCCTGCCTTTCTGCCCACATTGATAATTTCTGTAATGTAAAGGCTACCAGCTCCATGCAACTTGTGTGTACATTTCTCCATATGAGGTCCCATATGTTCTGTGTGTGTAGTTTCATTTCAACTCCTAGATTTGCACAGCTGAGTTCTGTATGTTTGAAAAGAGACGTTTTTACTGGAAACACTGTCATAACCTTAAGGGTAGCAGCATGAATGATGCTTCTATAGCACTGAGGTAATTTTTATAAGGTAAATAAATTCCAGTTATTGATGTTACAGAGGGTGCCTCACAAAAGGGATGAATGACTTTGGAGATATTCTGGCTTCTGCTGCTCAAAATGGCAACTTTTACTGTAAGCAAAGAGAAATGTATATTTATTCTCTTTGTGTGTCTCTTTCCACATTACTCATGTTCTTGATGGGGGATGACAGTAATACGATCTGCTGTTAATATTGCAGCTATATCATAGCTGACTTCCAGACTGCTCAGCCAGTGAGTCACACACCGTCCCAGCAGGTGCACTGTGAAACACAGATTTTCCCCACTGGTTTAGAGACCATTGTATTAAAATACTGAAATGAGCTGGAACGACAGAACCGAGTTACTCATACTGCCCTGCATTTCAGCTGCAACTTTGTTCTGGGATGTAAAAGAGATGCAATCGTGTGAGTTCTGGAATAAAATCTTTTTATTATTGCTATAGTAACGTTGGGTTGAGTCTCACTACAATATGCAGAGGAAACACAAATTAAATCTTTTTCTGCATTCTTCTGTACAGAAAAAGTTTGCTAAGACTTGCAGTTCAGCAACATTAAAGATTTAGTTTCCAAGTAATTAGTTCTTAAATGGTCTGAACACAACCCCAGATATTTAAACAAATCCTGCCTGAGGATGTTTATTAATCCAGCTTAATATTAGCTATAGACAGGCTCTGATATCATCTCACAGCTTTCTCATAAATTGTTTGCAAGTATTCAGCTTGGCTCATTAAATTACTAGATGACATGTTTACTCTTCAGGAAAACACACAGACCATGGAAAACAATGTACTTTAAATGATGTCTATGTTGAACCGTGTGTGTGTAAATGAGAGCAGCTCAAATATTTCTAGGTTTGTAGTTCTGTGTCTTTGTCTACAGGACGTATTTGTCATAAAAATGAGCTGGGCCTTTCATCATACTGTGTCTCCTGCTCACATTTTTAAAGATTTCTGCCTGGGCTATGCTGATCTCTGATTAAGGTTTGGTGGCCCAGAACCAAAGGTATGCTGGTTCGTGTTAGAATGGGCCATACAGCTGTCATGGCTGTTTATAAAGCTGTTTGTGAGTGCCCTGCAGATACTGCAGCTGCTTTCCTCCTCAGTGAGCAGCTAGGTGGGAAATGTGTTCCTCCTCCCTTTAAGTTTTGGGAGATATAAGGACCAGGCAGCAGAGGGGAACTGACCCACATATGATCATGTTCCAGCCTTGGTAGGACCGTGCTGGAGAGTCCCAGAACTGCTGATGAGAATTAAAACATCGGGGAGACATCTTCCTCAGAGCTTTGGTGTTGTAAGCATACTTTAAAAATGACAGATAAATTAGCCATTTTCAGGAGCCACGGAATGCATGCAGCAAGCCCAGCTTGACAGAAATAAGACCTGCTGCATATACAAATTGATTATGTGGCACATAGATAGACTAAGGAAGGATGAGAGCCTATAGCCCTTTCCTGCCACCAGAATGTCATGTGGTCTGTCCAGAAAGGACATTGTCAAGCCATCTGTTTGAGATGTGCGAGCAGAGTGACAGGTATTGCTGTGAATCCCTGGAGACCAAGCAGAGAACTGAACTCAGAGGTCTCATTAGAGCTAAGAATTCAAGCACATATTTTATGAGGAAAAACAGGCACTCCTAAACACACATGAAAATGAAGCTGCAGACGTGTGCAAAACTTTCAGGTGAAAGGAGAGCTGCAGTTCCAAGTGTGTAGAGGAAAGACTGACTTCATTTTCTTTGCTCTGGTCATCTTTCCCATAGAATTGTTTATGTAGCTGTTATCTCCCAACTTTTTCTGGAAAAATGTATTTATTGACATAGGGATCACCTTTACCATGTGTTTGCACCGTACATCACAGCTTATAATACACTCTGCCTGCATGTGCTGTACAGGGTCACCCTTAAATTCCACATCATGTTAGCAGAGTATTCAGCTAACTCTGACTCTGAGCACCTTTGCACCTCCAGAGCAGATGTAGCTGATGATTTTTATCTACACCTCAGGTATAACCATGGCCTCAAGCCAATGTACACACAAAATACATAAAAATTAATGTGGACTTGATCCTGGTGTTGGCAGCAAAGAGGCAGCTCCTCTTGGCTCTTATTTGGAAACATTCATCTAGGCATCAATGTATGCTCCAATGTAAGCTTCCCAGAGTTACTGTAAGAATTCTGTTAACCACAAGCAGGTCTGGTTCACTACTTGCAGTCCCTCCTGGTCTTGCAACATACAGGCAGAACCATTTATTGGATTTATACGTTACAGTGCTGGGTTGTGAGCTCTTGAAGGCATGGACTGTGTGTTTGTGGTCCCCACACCTACAACAGACTGCCCATGAGAATGTATGTGCACCCCCTAGACTTCACTGGAGTTTTTCATGGGACCACTTCACCCTACTGATTTGCTTGACTCATTCTGTGCCCCCTTTTGGACTGAAACAGACACTTGGGATGGGATTCAGCTGCCTAAATCTGTGTGTCTTTTCTCACCAGGTGCTACATGCTGTTCAAGACAGGAGCAGAAAAGACACGGGCCCATAAGGGACACCTGGCCAGCTCCTGGAGGGACAGTGGGTGAGCAGGCAGGATCCCTGGAGAGCCACAGATGACATCAGCTTCCTGTGAGTAGCCAGCTGACCAAGCCAAGATCCTAATCCCTTAGTGCTGCCAATAGAGCTCACCAGTGACCAAAAAGGTGTGCACTTTATGGACATAGCTCCTTGGCCACTGTGTACTAGATCACTAGTGGTGAGAGGGAAGTGTCCAAAACCTATGATCAGACACCAAAATTGAGTATCTTGGTCTGTGAGCGGGACCTGTTTCCTGAAGTTTCTTCTCTTCATAATCCACACCTACATTAAACGAATGCCACACATCCTACAGGAATGAAGTTAATGATGCAGTATAACACCAATGATGCATTGTCTTCATGATTTCTAAGTGTAAAGCATCACTTCTAAAGACATGGCTAAAATATTTTTTAAGCTCTTGGATTTATGTTGTGGATATGGATGTTTCTCAACTCAAGTGTTTAGAGTATCTTTTTCTTCTAGGTCAAGTAAGATCCTGCCATTTTGTCCTGGTTTTGAGGCATATTCAGATATCTTTTGGTTGATGTAGCAAATACATTGAAGCTGTCTAGCAAATACCTTGAGCTGCCTGTGACTGCCCATGACCTAGTGTTCATCACTTCTGTAACTGAGATGTGGTAAAAGATCAGGTAGGAGCAAAATGGGCCGAGTGGCTTTGAAGGCTGTAATAAGCAGTGTAAGCGATGTTTGTGTGGCATTTACTGATGTGGGAAGGATAGCCAGCCTGATGAGAGAGTTCTCAAAAAACAGAAAGAGGCAGTGGTATCCTAAACTACCATTGCAGCATCCAAAAAAGCAGGACTGATTATAGTCTGCAGTTCTGACCAGATCAGGGCATGAACCAGCTTTTCACGGTGAGTTTGTGCAGCAGTTAACACAAAGGCATACTGGCCTCTTTCCAGGAATCCCAGTGCCTCCCACCACTGCAAGGAACAGCCTTCTGGAGCGATGGAAAGACTGGGCCATCTAGACTGGTGTTCCATTACAGCTTTCCTCTGCGACCTCCATGACTTCAGTACCTGCTCCCCTTTTCCTGGCACTGCTTGCTGTTGCCCATGCTTCACCCACTCATTTTCTCATCATCTACTTGAGTGGCTGGATTGTGAATGAGAGGAAGGAACACATCCAGGTCAAAAGCAGGATATTTATTTATGAACTTACTTGTTTTTCAGAGACAACAGGTGAAAGTATGGCGAAGGACGAAGAGCAAATCATGAACTGGGATGGAAGAAAGAGGAAAGAAGCAGTATTTGTTCAATACCCATTCGACCACTGCTATCACGCTCAAAGGCTGCTCTCCATGAAGCTGAAAGCTACACCAGCCAGTCTCTGCTTTTGTGTGGCTCATTTCATGATTTAAACTCTGGATTTTCACATCTCTCTGCACTTGCCAACAAGAGGAAGGCTGGAAACAGGCTGGAAAAGCCCTGCACGCTACAGGGTTTACAATTTGTAATAGCTCTGGCATGTTTGTGTTTACAGATTAATTTCACAAAGCAAACTGGAGCACGTTTTGTGTGTTTGTGCTTACTGCTCCCCTGGCATGCATTTTTCCCCTCAGTAAGTGCTTGAAGTAAACGAATGCATCCCTAATCCTACCGGTGATTTCTGCCCTCCTCGTTTGTGTCACACGGAGGGTTTGTGCTGGCTGGAGGAGCCTCCTGTGGTTTCACTTGGGTCCCCCTCCTTCAGCTTTTTGCTGAGACTCAGCACTGTGGGGGTGTGTAAAGCCTGTGCCACGAGCTGACTCCTGACTCAGCGTTATGGCTGGGTGGACACAGGGCTTTGTGGTCACCCACCCTGTCCTGGTGAGTCAGAGATAAAAATTCACTCGCTGCCTTAACTCTGGTGTTTACAGCCTGCCAAACTCCAGCCTGGAGCATGCTGTAAATCTCAGACAGCAGACCATAAACAAAAAAATGCAGCCCAGTACCAGTCCAAGCACAGCTCCTAATATTATACTGCTCTTTCTCAGAGTATGGAGCATGTGGTGAGTAAGAAACAGAGCTTACATCGATCATACTATCCATCTCTCAGCTATAAATCAGGTTTTTTTCCTACAGTAGACACCACCACAGCCATAAAGTACTTAGAGAGGTTTAGATTGGATACCTGGAAAAAATGTCTTCACCAAAGGAGTTGTCAAGCACTAGAACAGGCTGCCCAGAGAAGTGGTTGAGTCATCATCCCTGGAGCTATTTAATAGATGTGTAGCTGTGGCACTTGGGGACATGGTTTAGAGGTGGACTTGGCAGTTCTGGGTTAACAGTTGGACCTGATGACCTTAGGGGTCTGTTCCACCTAAAGAACTCTGTGATTCTACTGCACAGCAAACTGCAGGGTAATGCTGCCACTGTGTTTTGACAATGATTCCAGTCTCCCATCTGCAGCTGGGAAAGCATCTCTAAGCACAGAAGCAAACTTACTGTCTTTTCATTTGGGAAAGTCTTGGTTGTTTTATTTTCACAATAATTAGATTTTTTTTATTACTACTAATAGGAAAATAGTATTTGTTAGCTGTGCTGAGGATCTCTTTATATTAGGAGATATCTGTATATTGGAAATAAGAGCCCATTATGCCAAGCACTCTCTGAATAAAAGTTCAGGAGCTCTGACTATCTAAATATAACAACAGACAACTGAAAGGAAAAAGGATATTACATCAATAAAAAGGCAACACAAAAAAAGGAAAAAAACAACTACAGTACTCCCACAACCTAAATTTTGAGTTACTGTAGAAAAAGTTTATCTGATCAACAGATTATCCACAATACCAGTGAATTAGGTTTCTCCAAGGAGAATTGCCTGTGTCACCACAATTTGTTTGAAAGCAGAGCAGCTCTCCTCTCCCTCGAGCTAAAAATTATTTATTTACTCAATATGTGGGTGTGGGGAACTAATGCAGTTTGTAAATTGGACTTTGTTCATTCAAGAAATAGCCATAAATTTGGAGATGCTGAAAGCAAGTGCTTTGTTAAGTGCTAGACACGAGAAGGCAATTCAGAAACTTGAGGAAGGGGAAGAGATTTTATCCCCTTGTATTTGAAAGCAATAGTGCAGTCATCATGACACTCACCTAAATTTGCAGGACATTTTATCTTGGATGAGAACAAGCCCCAGATGTCTGGCTCCTCCACAGATACTTAATCATCAGCTTATAGGTATCTTCAGGCTCTGGTCCAGTGACAAGGAAATTCATCTGTACTCATGCATCTCTGCGAGATCTCTGATCCATTCTGCTTTGTAGTCCATGAATTCAGACTGATGCCTCTCTAGATGCTGCCTTTAAGCTTAAAAAAGTGAAAAGCATGTACAACAAAGGGACACCTTTTCTGTGCCTAGGTCAAGCATAGCTATAGCTGATGGGTTGCCCTGAGTTCCCAGCCGGCCTTCAGAATTTAAATTGGTTGCAGGTGGTGACAAAAGGCAGATTTGCTTTATTTATGGACTGGTTCCATTACATTTTTGACTTACTTCAAGGCTCTGGCATTTTCTCTCAGCTGCCCACTATTCTCTGAACTCCACCCTGCCCTGGACATCCCTGGCCATTCTCATGCACACAATGCTTCGCTGGAGGCTGATCTTATAGAGATTCTTTAGACGAGAGTCACAGTCAACATTTGTGTGTGTTCTAAGAGATACAGAAAGAGACAGAGACACTACCAAACCCTTCCACAAAATGCCAGCAGAGAGACCCTCACCACATCTAGTATTTGCCATGCACAACACTAAAAACTGTACTCACAACAAGGCTGCTGCCTTGTTTTTCTCCTTTCTCATTTGCTTTCCACTATAAACACGATGAGGTCACTGCCTGGGTTTGTGGCTCACGTCGGGTCCCCTTCCTTCCGTCTCTGTCTTGGATTCCTCAGGGCTGGAGGCACATCTGGCCCCTGAGCCTGCCACTGCCAACACTTCCCTCTCATTGAGCCACCACGAGTGGGCACACATCCCTCAGTGGTTGTGGTCAGCCCTTGCAGTGCTGTGGGCTCACCCTGTGATGCTGCTGTTCAGCTGAACCGAGGATCTCTAAATGCTACACGGTCCTGGACACATCTGAGATGGAAAGTTAAATGAACCTTAATAATGGCAAATTATCGATGGATCACTCAGTTATGCTGCAGCCAGAAATTTCAGGGTTCCCACGACCCTCCCTAGTGCACTTACAATGCTGGCACCTTAAAATGTCACAGCTGACAACCAGAAAGCAAGGATTTTAGGCATGCTGGACTTGTTCCCTATATTTTCATTTGAGAGTGCCAATCACTGTGGTATCTAAGTACTAGTTGTCCTTTGAACAGCCTGTGTCACGTAAAAAAGGATCCATCAGGCTTATAGACAGCTTTCTAAAAGCTGCCTGGCCTCCAGGCTCCCTCTGTAGATGAGGTGAAGAGAAAAACATGTCCAGAGGGTTAATTTTCACACTTGTTTCTTTTTGCTCCATCTTGCAGTGGAAGTCAAGGAAGGCCAATGGGAGCTGTTGTTCGCACAGAGCTTTGGCTGGAAGGGTTTCAGATTGCTGAATGAAGACAGGAGGAAAAACCAGCCTGAAAGATACACGTACCACAAACAGTAAAAGAGTCCTTTTCCTTTGGTATTTTGCTGCTTTGAGATCTGGTATTGCAAGGTGCTGTGGAGGGAGACACTTCTGACAGTATGTATTTAACAGATCAGAAATAGCATGTGTGAAATTTAACAGCCAGAAGCAAATTCAAACAGAAATTCATATTTTAACAATATAAATAATTCATCATTGCAAAAGTTTGATGAAAGATGTGACAAATTATCTAACATGTGAAATCTTCAACATATGAACAATATCCAAGAGATATTTATGCTGTAGCTAACACAGGAATTACAACATGGATATGACTGGGGGAGGTTCACTGCTCTATACAATACAGAGAATTACATTTGAAAAAACAATGTGTGTTTCTAAACCCATCTTATGAGATTTCTGAAGTGTACAGTGCCCAAAGATGGCAGCCAGAGTGGGAGTATGTAGAGAATTCAAAGAATTATTCTAAACCTCCTGGAGCAGAGAAGTACTTGGTATGTCTTTTCTATCAAGCTGTGCATTTATGGCACTGTGTGTTTTGTTGCCTATCTTTTCCTTCACAATTTTACCCTCAATCTAACTGCAAGAAAATCCATTGTTGTAGCAATGACTGAAAAGTTTGCTTAGATTACAGACAGAGTAGAACCAGTGAATTTTCTGCCTTTCTTCTCCTTTTGCTACCTCCCAACAAGTCTGATCCTGTTGGGGAATCTGGCTGCAGTGATAGCTGCAATGCAAACTAGGGCTACACTTGATGGCCTTGAACCAGAGGCAGTTGAAAGATGTTCAGCAGTGACTGAATGACAGAAAAGTCCCCTATTCTGGATGGAATCCTGCTAAAAATGCAAAGATTTACATGCACACAAAGTACAAGTTCCGCTCCAAACTTGACAAGGGTACACAACCTGTCCAGCTGCTCTTTTACCTACACCCATCCCCAGAGCTCCAGAGTGAAAAGTCCACAAACCCTGTAGTGGACTCTGGCTTTTCCCTTGGAGCTGCTGATGCCATCCCCTTATCCTGACACCTTTGCTAACTGTCTATAGCTGCCTATGCCTAAACATCCCCAGCTGGTGTGTCCCAGTCCCCAGAGTCCCTGGAGTCCCTCTTCCCCTGGTGTTCCCCCATGGCACATGGCCACAGACCCAGGGATGCAATATTTCCAGCAACCCAGGGTCCTGGATCGATTCCCTGGTAAAGACATCCATGCCTGGAGCTCTGTCAGCCACTGGTTGCAGCAGATGGCAAGAAGTCAAGCCATTGCGTTTGGTGGAAGATGTTCAACAAATGTTGTGACCAGAAGATTTCAGATTTAGCTTTCTAAAGGAGCAGAGCTGTACCACAACATTTACAAACAGCTCCAGTTACAACTGCTCACACCAGCCAGTATTCAGAAGCTGTGCCAGGAAGCTCTCCACGTTGCTACACTCCCTCATTAATAGCATTTTGCCAAGCTGCCCTCTGGGACAAAATTATTGTGGAGTGGTTAAATGTCTGCTTGTGGAGGAATGCTTTATTTTACCGTTTAACCACAGTCTGACTTGGATTCCAGCACACAAACCAGGAGGTACCTGGGATGCATTATAGCTGCATCTGGCTAGATTTTCTGGCCCTACAAAAGACCACAGACATGAGTGAGATTGATTTATTAATCTCTTCTCCCTCCCACAGCTTACTCAAGCAGTAGCAAAAAGCTACTCCCACACACACACACCTGCATCTCAATTTACCTTATAAATGTTACAAGTAACACTAAAACCACACCCATCTTTTCTTTAGCTTTCCAAAGCTCCTAACCAGAACATCTTTATCAAGACAAGATATTTCTCTGATAAGAAAACCCTGAAATGAAGTATGTCTGTTGAAGCAGAACAGGGAATATCTAAGAGAAGCCCATTTTTTTATATGCTGAGTGGGAGAGTGGCCTCAGTGTGTCCCACTGCTGACATCTTTAGTGCAATGACCTCCTTTTGCAAAGGAGGTCTGCAACTGCTTTATATGTTTCTGTCTAAATATTCAGTAGTTATTACTGTGAGAAGGGAAAAATAAACAAAGCCCAAAGTGACACAGTGAAAGACCAGCCAGTAGAGTTTCTTCTAATGGCACAAACCAGGAGAAAGAAAGGCCAGGCTGTCTGCATCCAATACAGATCCCATGTGTGTTTTAATAACAAAAGATAAAAATCACTGCGTTTCCCTCCTGTATTGAAATACTAGATTATAAAAAATAATGACTAGAGCAACAAGATGTAGCCAGGGGGAAGTTCTAGGAGAGTTTTCTGTTGAAATGAGACAGACATCATACAATGAGACAGAGTCCTTGTCTGAACATTTTAAAAGATGATTTTCATCTTGTTCATACACTCGAACTACTGAACAAATGAATTGGACTAATTAAAAACTACTATCCTTTGGTGCTTGGCTGTTCTACAAATGTAGAAATGTTTTTAAGCCAAAAAAATCTCATGACATATGCTTAGTGAATTCCAGTTCTTTGTGTTTTTCATTTCAATTATATGAAAGCAAGGAGCATCTCGCTTATGAGGAAAGGCTGAGAGAGCTGAGACTGTTTAACCTTGAGAAGAGAAGGCTCAGGGGGATCCTCCTGGTCTATGTAAATAACTGAAGGGAGGATACAAAGGGGACAGAGCCAGGCTCTTCTCAGTGGTGCCCAGTGACAGGACCAGAGACTATGGGTACAAAATAAAGCACTAGAGGGGTCATCTGAACATCAGGAAACATTTTTTATTTATTCTAAGGATTACCAAGCACTGGAATAGCTTGCTCAGGGAGGCTGTAGAATATCCATCCTTGGACATATTACAAAATACTGTCCCAGGCAACTGGCTGGCCCTGCTTGAACAGGAGGGGGTGGGTAAGATGAACTCCGGAGGTCCCTTCCAACCTCAGCCACTCTGTGATTCTCTGAGGTCATTCTCTGAAGATGGCTGCAATGCATCGAGTTGTTTTCTTCATGATTCTGGTGCTGCAAAAGGGGAGAATGAAGATCCATCTGCACTGATAAGTGACACTTGCCTTTTTATCCTGAACAGTTGTCTTAGTGTCCATACACCCCATAAGAGTATGCAAATGGTGTTGGAGTGAATCTGGTTTTCTCAGAAAATGAGACAAGAGATAAAGCATGATTGGCCTATGCTGGGGCTCATTTTCATGCATTCCATCTGCACCAGAGGTGATTTTCAGTGTGGTGTGATGAGGTGCTCCCTTGTGCACTCCCAGGTAGGCCAGGAGTGTGAAATGTGCTAAAAATTCTTCTGTTTTAGGAAAAGAAAAGCAGGTGTTCCTTGCACTGTTGTTGTGATTGGCTGCTCATGGCTTGGCTCTGACAAGCAGGACAGTGGGAATCAGTGTCCCAGTGACTCTGACACAGGAACAGATGTGCACAAGCTGGGTCACAGCAGCTGCCCAGGGAGCTCTTGGGTGTGACTCTCAGTATGGACATAGGCAAGAGAAAGTGATCATTACAGTTCCTTTGTTTTTGCACACATACATTTATGCCATATCCTTTTTGCTAGTAGGGAATGTATGTGAAAGTGAAGAATGACTTTTACAATAGGTGCATATTCCTACCACTCTTCTGTTCTTTCATCCAGAACATCAAGCATGTGGCAGTTTGAGAAAGGAAAAACAAAACCTCCTCATCGTGTCACATATGGGCTTGCAGAATAGTATTGCCATTAGTATGGTTTGCTCAAATGTATGAGATTTTCCTATAAATGGGAAACCATGATATAGAAATTATAAGGGTCTCACATGCAAAGTGGGAAACTCAACAAGTCCATAAGAAAGGTCTGAGTTCAAGATTTTTCTGAAGGACAATAATTGATTATGAGTCTTAGCTCTACTTTTCCCTTTTACTCCCACTGCAAATTTGTTTTCCCCAAGTCCTAACTGTTGAACGGGACCAAAGTAAAGAAAACAGTGCAAATAAATATGCGTGAAAAATATGGTTGGATGTATCATCAGCATGGTGGAGGATAGACTGGAACACTCTTGGGTTTCTTCTGTTTCTGCAAATTTCCCTCATTTGTTGTTAAGTGCATGGAACTGATATTTCCTAGTTATGCAGTTTCACTTCTGTCACTTGTATAATTAGCAAAATGGATGCAAAAAGTGCAAAGAGCTCTTGTGATTTGTGCAAGCAGGCTTCTGGAAACCTGAGGAGACGTGATCAAACGAGCAGCAGAATAATAGTAGAGTTGCCACTTCGCCAAGCCAAAAGCCAGGAAGAGGAGAGCGGTGTTCAATATATTGAATGCTTGCACATTGCTAATTTTATCTCAGCCAAATCACATTTTAAGGCAGACCAAAGGAAAATGAGATTATGAGACTTTGATATTCCTGTCTATGTAGGAGATCAGACCATGCTAGAAAAAAAAAAAAATTAAAAATCAGGAAGAGACAAAAGTGCTTACGTCAATTCTGCTTGTCTAGATTTTTGTTACTCAGAATATAATTGTCAATATAGATCTCTAAACTGTTTGAAATTAAAATTAGAGCAATGCAAGTACATCCCTGTAGCACTGGTGACACGTTCAGGATAATTCTAAACTAAACAGAATATTTTGGAATTGTAGGAACCCACCCCCCCTCCCAACAACTTGAACAATGAGGTTTTCTTTTTTTTTTGTCTCATCTCTCTCTATGAAACAGACATACATTGGAAAGATTTCAAGATTTCAGTTCTCATGTTTTGTTTTTGCATGACTTAACTCTGAGCATCCAGAATACTTTAGAGACAGCAATAAATAACGTAATCTTTACCCCAGGTGAAACTAGATTACCTACATATCCACCACAAATAACAGGGAAACTTATCAGACACGACAGTGATTCGGCCCCACGGAGCACTAACAAGAACCTAAATTAACATAATCCAAGCCACAATTCCCAGACAAAATTCTCTCAGGGAGTAGAATTTGCAGAAGCTTCCAATGAAACAGATGGGAGGGAAACTTCATATTTCCCAATAATATCAGATTAAACTGGCTCTTGGTATAGGTGCTACTATTCATATTTGAAGAATATATTTTGCACACAAATTGCAAAGCCATTGAAAAAATAAAAATAATGATTCTATATAAGAAATGCCTATGGGTTTAAGCAAAGCAGTTAATTTTGTTTGGAATTTTGACACAACTAGAGTCTTAATACCTGGATTCCCACATGCATCAAGCATTTTGCCACATTACCACAGACAACCATGAGAACTCAAGAAAATAATTTCCCAGAAGACATTTTAATGGTAACCTTTAGCTGTTTAGATTGTTTCTGTTGGCTTTTTCAGTCCAATACAGCAATTTCCATGAATGTAATTTAGGAACAATTAAATCAGTGAATACTGCTCTAGCAAATAGTTTCAGTCACAAGAAAGGATGAAAGAAATATTTTATTTGATCCCTTTTGAAGCTGTGGTTGTGTTTTCTTTTGCTGTTTTTTCCCCCAAAAAGTTCTTGCAAGCTTGATTTCTTCTTTGAAAAATTGATGTACTTATCCTTTTCCTCCCTTTTCCCCAACTAGAGAGTAGACAAGAAAGAAAAAGAAACCCCCTACATTTTCTGAGGGCATTTTTAATTGAACCAATTGATTTCCCATCCTAAAAAGAAAAAAAAAAACCAAAACAAAAAAACCCCCTGCCATTTGTAAGACCAATTTGGGTGCATGTTAAAGTGTGCATTGCTGCCTTGGTCTCTTGAGGTGCATCTGTGGTGGAAACTAAACCAGGTCAAGAGCTGTGCTGTAGCTACACACAGCATTTCATTTTTCAGATCCTTGACAAGCATTTGATTTGTGTCAATTCCCACACTTTCAGAAGTGCCTTGACATGATTCAAACATGGCACGAGTCAGGACTGGTCCTGATAGATAGCATCAGTAAAGTAAAGCCATTCTGAATGGGATACCTCACTCATACATAGAAGACGAGCTGTATCAAATTTGTGGCCAACTCCTACCCCAAATGCAGCCTTCAAATCAGAATCTTTGTTTACTTTCCAGAAAGAACAGAAATTACTCCTATTTTTTCAGCCTAAGAAAGAAAGAGGATTAAGTGTTTCTTTTTTAAAAATGTTTCCTTTGTACATCTCTAACCATGATCACAATACTTATTATCCTTGTAACTGGAGGATTGCCATGCACAGATAATCTCAGGATGTGATGAGAACCAAACTTCAGAACCAGAAACTGGAGCAGGAAGATGCATACAAAGGAAGATGACAAAGAATGAAAAAGGAAAATGGATCCAACCATAGGTACTCCAGTTCATAAAAAGGAGAATATTTTCAACTCCATAAGAGCAAAGCATTAACAAACAAACCTTCATGGTGGTAAGCTAGCATTCAGCTTGTGGTCAGTAAAAGAAGCACAGAATATTTTTATTTCAGTAATTGATATAAAATATGGAAATGGTACACGAAGCAGCCAGTTGGAGCAATGATTTAAGGCATTTAAGCACTATAGTTGTACAGAAATGGAGAAGAAAAAACGAATGTTTGTTTATATATATCTCTCTCTCTGTTTCTTTGGTCTGAAGCTGCAGCACAAATCACATTTTTCAAATAACTTTGCTATGGCAAGTAAAGGGCATTTAGAAAAGTCATTACTAAAAGAAAGTAATCATTTTGTTTCAGTAAAACTCTCCACAGTATGGATTGCTAAAGTACATGACTCTTATAATGGATATCCAGAGCTTTTAATAACAACAGCAGGAGCTATGCAAGCAAGCCTGAACACAAAGCTCTGTGCCAATGCATATTAACTTCTCCCATGTAACTTCTACTCTTCCAGCCACTGGCCCATGTCCATCCAATTTAAATGTTGAATACAAAAGGGAAAATTGTAAACCTTCTGTACTTACACACTGCATCATTTTTTTTCCTTTCACTGAATTTTTACCCAGGGAAGTATAGATCAGTTATATGCTTCATAGAGTCTGCTTGATATGAACTTTTTAAAGGTTTTACTTTAATCCTGTACACCTGGTGTTTCTGGGGGTTCAAACAGATTTATATTTCTTCCCTACCAGCTCTCCTATGACTTTACAAGAACAAAGCCAATAAATTCCACAGCATCAAAGACAGAAGCAATTGGAAGCTGTTTTCTAATCCAAACCTACACAGCCGTGTGTCTTTCCCCATATCCCACGTCCCTAATGACTGGATTCTCTCTCTCTATAGATATAAAACAGTCTATCATTTGTATTTCAATCCCTTTCTTTAATATTATTAGACTACATAGGCACATATTTAAAGAGGTCAGATGGCTTGTTAACACAGTGTATATTGGTATTCTGTAGCTCTCAGCAAGCAGATTTGGAAGAATAGATTTTTTAAGACTAACATGAGAACTTACAAAGTTAAAGACAAAAATAAAATGTTACTTTCTATTCTTAATAAACTCAATCTATGTTATTAAATAACCTCACTGAAAGAGAACAAGCCAGTGCTTTTCCCTGTCTCAGCATCACTACTGGATCACAGCTTTATTACTCACCTAACTCTTTTCTGGGAAGTTGTAGCAACATGACCTGTGTCCTTTCCTGCACGTAACTTTACCTTCTTGCTCAATTCATAACACTTAATTGATCCTGAAAAGGGGAAATACATTTCAGTCCTCAACGTAGAACCCTACATATCTTCAGAAAGGTTAAATTTATGGAACAAGTCTATTCCCAGAATGACTTAAGAGGGAAAGACTGAATCCTCAAGAAGTCAACGAAAATTTAACACTCTTCTGTTCTTTATATAAGCCTTTCCCTCATGCAGGAGACCTGGGAAGTCTATAATGTTTGAAGTAAGTTAATTTTTGTTACCCTGTGCAACTGAGGATAACCCTGGGCTCGTTGCCCTGTTTTTGTCTCTGTGCAGTGGGATACAGGTTCCTTAAGCATTTCCTTTGCTCATGATGTCTCTGTGGTAACACAGGGTGGATTTACCTCCTCATACAGCTTCCCTCTGTTCAAGAGAACTAATGATAGAGGATATGATCCCCAGTACAGCATAGTTTGGCAGTTATTGCCCTCTGAAAAGCAATACAGATATTGGAGAGGATTAAACCAATGATTTGGTTCTGGGTATACATGAAAATAATTATCCTTTTAATCCTAGAAAACAAAAGCAATCTGTTTTTGTTGATGCTGTTAAGGGGGTTCTGAGTCCTAAACATTCCTAGGCTCTTCATAAACCCAGAGGTTTTTGCTGTAGTTGTAACTTCATTTCTTATGACAATCCAGATTTCCCAGAAATTCCATCTTACCCCAGAGAGAGAAAGAGAGACAGAAAAACAGTATTGGAAAAGACATCTTCTTGCAGACTGTTAGGGTGGGATTTGTCTCACCTAACTCAAAGCATTTCTATTAAGAGGTATCAATAGCTGAGCTGGTCACTCCAGGCTCTATTTGCAGTCAGTGGGGAGAAAATCTAACATAATTTGTCTGACCTCTTCCAGACTGAACTTTAGACTGAACTCAGCTTTAGAAATGCCTTACTCTCTTCTGACTGCAAAGGCAGCTCAGCTTTACTACATCACACATGGATGCCTGTTGTCACTCCATTAGATGAATCATGGTTTTTCTCATATTATTTTTAATGCACTTTCTTTTTTGCTTTTCGTTTTTCATAAGTGGTTTTTACTCTTTCTTTTCAGGATAGCTTCTCTTCTAACATCTGAGTCAGTTCACCAATGTAGTGCGCTTTTCTCAAAAAAACCCATGGCTACAAAAAAGCAACACACACAAAATTTAGCTCTCAAATCACAGCAATACCCCTTACAATTTTTGCAGCATTTCCACTAGACACTGAATTCTGTAAGGATGGAAATAATTCCATTACTTTTCAAGTACCTATTATATTGACGAACCTTGCTTCTGTATCACAGGAGAAGAGGTCAGGATTGCAAAAAATCAAACAAAATGAAAATTGTTTCATTCCAACAGCACCCTTTCTGTTGCTAATGGATTACTAACAAAACCCAAAGCAGGGAGTTTAAAATTAATTTTGATACATCTGCAGTAGCTGTAGCCATATCTCTGAGTATAATTACCAAAGAAGTAGTTATTCCTACAAAAGTGCATTAAAATAATGTAACTAAAGAACATTTAAAACTAAACTATAGATATTTAAGGTGGCACAGAGAGGCTATAGAGTCTTCACTCTTGGGCACACTCAAAATAGGACTGGACACAACCCTGCACAACCTGCTCTATTTATCCCTGCTTTGAGCAGACATGATGATCTCCAGAGAACTAATTCTACAAATTCCAAATTCTGTTGTTCTGTGAGTCTAAGCAAGAAGTCACATTTAATTTTGGCTTCACTGAGATTACTGAGATATTTATGGTAAGTGCACCTCATTTCTGAGGGGGGGGTTCAATTTTCATAACTTTGTCCCAAAGATAGGAGCACACATCCAATGTTACACTCAGAATTGAGCATGTTAATGTCTTAGTTTTTGCAGTCCAGAAAGTCTTCAGGTATTTATAATTGATACATAATACACAGAGACATTTAGAAATCTTCCTTTTCTCATTCAGGGTGGGATTCATTTTGGCAGTACTTTTGTGGCTTAAAATAGATTTCTGGACCACATTACTCACCACAGCTTGCTTTTTCATCAGTCCAAAGATACATGCACTTCTAAGAGATGATTTTATCTGTGTGAAGACAGATTTTGAGAATACACAAGATGAATGTCCAGTGGAGTTCTCCATTTATTTTCCTGCACTATGGAATGAGCCTGCCCTGCTGACTGAGGCTGCACAGATAAATTTTAGTGCTGAAACGTGACAAGCTCAATCTCAATCTCAGTGTAGTTTAAAAAGAGTGCACCTCAGGTTCTAGCACTGTTCATAGACAATTAAAACTTTTTTTTTTAAAGACTTTTGTCTTCAAAAACTGTCCTAGAGACATTTTTATATGATTGGCGGCTTGAAAAACTTAATAAACCCCCCAAAACTATTACAATTCTCTTCTGGAATCCATGTAATGATTTCTTACTCCTCTAAACAATATTGAGGGGAAACAGTTACTGGGTAATTCTGTGAGCCAAGCATGAATAAAACACTATGGACAATGAGCTGCCCATAAAGCATCTGTGCCTCGCTCTTACTGAATTTGTTTTTAAAAAATTCACAATGCTTGCCTTAAAGAAAAAAACAACAAAAAACCACACCAAAAAAACTCAACATAAAACCTCCAAAACCAGTGAAGTTGATAATATGACTTGTGAGAATTCCATATTATTTCAGTATCCAGTAGCTGCCATGCAGAAAGACCAGTTAATTAACTGTTTATTATTCTAACTTCAATAGCTTATTTTCATATAGACTGGAAAGCCTTGCAGAGATTCCCCAGAGCATATCATGGCGATGATTTTTTAGAAAGACAGCATAATCAGACATGAATTCCATTTCACTACAGTAAAAATACATTTTCTGTTGAGTTTTACACTTTGTTCTCATTACAGCAGCAGTTTCACTCGTTGGGTTTATACAACCCTCAAGAAGTGTATGTACACAGAGATGTTTAAAGGGATGTTGGACATCTTGTATCCGACAATAAAACCTTGCTTGCTTGTGTTTCACATCACTGGGATGCCATGGAATAACAGCAGAGTAAATTGAGCTTTATTTATTATGACTGTAATTCCTGATTATGGGAGGAAAAATAAATGTTAAGTATCTGGAAATAGATGATAGTTTTATAGCTGAACTCAGTGATTTGCACATAAAGCTGTGGAAGTGGAATACTTAATTTGCCATTATGTCATGATTTATTTTACAAAAGCTGAGTGAGCATTGAGTAGAGTTAACCTTGTTAGACTCCTAGGCAGATGTTATGAACTCTCTTGGGACTCTCATGGTTCAAACATAAGGATACCACAGGGCTTTCTTGGCTAATATTAGCTACTACCTTACCGCCTTCTCTTTAGAGCCACGAATTACCAGCACTCAGAGCAGCTCATTCAACCAGTCAAGACATTTCTTAGAAACCCTGGGGAATCTGTGAAAGTGCTCTGATTGCTTTGAAAGTGTTTCAAAGTTTCCTGCTCTTAAAAATCACTGCTCTAAATGAGAACTGTCTTAGGAGCAGAAATATTATTCAGAATCGGCTTCATCAAAAATGGCTTTGGAATTTAAAAAGATATGTTAACTTAAAAATTCTGTTTTCAGTAACAGAGCAACATTTAATAAATATGATAATGTTAAATTAAATTAGGATCATACTTAAAAGCTTTACTCTAGCATTCCTTAGCTGTTCAGTGCAGATAGTTAATAGCAGCTGGCATATCCTGGAAAGTCCTTAAATGGAAATCTCTTCTGTTCCATTTTTTCTGGGAAATTTATAACTAGTTACATTTCAAGATCCTACTCTGAATGAACACTTCTTTGTAATTCAAGAATGGGACCTCCCATAGTACTGCTGAAATTTATCTACCATATTTTTCCCTTCTTTTTACAAATGTTGCTGAAATTTGAATAATAAAAAAAGCCTAAAATTCAACTTTTCTTAGAGCAAGAGAATCATGTAAGAACACAAAGAAGAATAATTTGTAGATTTTCCCTACTCGCTGTCTGAATTCAGATGAATCCATCACATGGAGCTCTCATACACCTAAGAGCTATCTCCAAAGATATTTTACATAGTTTTTTTTCAACACTGTCCTTAGTGCACCAGGACCTAGGTGATGATTTTTCCCAATGTTTCCTGTACCATATGAATATCCAGTCCCAACTGGGTATTTAAGAGGCAGATCCATAGAGGAAATGGGTGTGAAACATCAGCAGCTGGGTGGCAGTGAGATTCTTGAAACTCCTTAGCTTCAAGGCATTGTCCCCAGCCCAGTATAGGCTGCTGCTGCTGCTGTATCTCAGCTAAAGCCAGTCATTTTTATTTTTTTCCTTCCTTCTTTCTGTATTAGTGTCTGCAAAGTGATACATTCTCAGTAGAAGGAGTAAATAAATGACAGCAATCTCCGTTATGGGTGATTAGGTCACTTTTCAGAGAAATGAGCTGTAGTTCTCCAGACCAAGGAGGGAGCAGGATCCAAACTGCTGCTTGCCAAAGAGCATAAACACAACTCAGAATTGACACAGTCACTGAAATATTTACACTGGGGAGGATGCCTAGGCAGAAGCAGTACTCTGGAGGCTGAATTCCTTCCTCTCCACCTCAGGTGCCAGTCAATAGACAAGAGGAAGTTGTGCATCTCAGAGTGTGCTTCAGCTCCATGTACATGCCAGGTTTTTTTCCAATCTACTTAACAACTAATTTTCCCTCTGCAGGTCTTTGTATGTCCTCATTAACGCTAATGAAGAGTCTACAAAAATCAAACTCCTTTCTTAAATGTCTCAGCTAAATGTTTAAATTGAGGCAAAATCTATCTGGTCCTAAGAGTCTCCAGAGATTTCTGTTAAAGATGTGTCCCCTGACAGATGGAGCTGCACAGGACATTTTAAATTAGGCATCACTGTAAAATCTCTCATGAACTCTAGACCATAGACTTTAAACTTCATGCTTTTGGGTTTTGTTGTTGATTGCAGAAATTTTCTGTTAAAAAGTCCTGTTAAATCCCAGTGTGACATCCAAGGTTACACTGTGCAAACTAACTGCAATTCACATCGAGTAATATCAGGAGCAGAACTTCAGCCTTGTCTGTGTAACAATTTGTACCTCAGTTGTTACTGTACATTTCCCAAATTTATATTAGGAACATTTGTGTTCTGTAGTGTGGAAAAATGATGATCTCCATAAAGTCCAATTTCCCTAAAATGTTCAATTGCTTTTACCCATAGCTTACTAGGTTTCATTTTTTAAGACTAGTTTCATTTTCATTGAAATGATTTGTCAGGCTTGGATGGATGTGATTTCCAAATGGCAAACACATATATGTGCACAGATCCTAATGAACCTGTGGTATAATTATGCAGAAGTATGTGTATGTTGGTTACTGTCAACAAATAACAACAGCATAGAACCTTAATTAAGAAGTGGGAATGTGATACTGCTGGATGGTATTATTGCTTTTTCTGGGAAGAATTATTGCATCTTTAATCACATACGAGGTTCTCGGAAAATCATTTGCCTCAAGCAAATGAGAAATTGGAAGAAGAAATGAGCATTCAGAAGACTTCCAGCAATCTCATTTTTCCAATGTGACTAAACCGAAATGTTTGGATGCAATAAATGTAGTTGAAATAAATGCATTGTGACACCAAATATTTTAAGGCACTAGATGAGCCACTCAAGTGCAGCAACTGCATCCACTGCTGCTAAACTAAATTTTAAGGAAAGGCCACAAAATCCCAAGAGTTCTTCTGCCGGAACTACCTCACCAACTCTCCTGCCATCTCACACACACTTAACTGACATTACTGCAATCAGTCCCTTCCCTTAACCTTTAGCATTATTTTATTGTAACATTCATCAGTGACAGAGCCACTACATTGACAAGTCCTTTTCTGTATTGTTTCTTTCTACACATGGATGAAGCCGAGCAGAGAAGTCAGGAGCATGACCACAGTGCATAAAGCAGTGCTGATGGTTTTAACATTTATTTGCTACTGAACTGGATGAAAAGAAATCTTTTAAGACTGTTAAGTGTGTAACCACTGATTAGATCTATTTTTTTTTTTTTGTGTAAATGTTAATTAAAGCACAGAAATGTGGAAATTGGAAGACTTTATGAATCCAGGCTGACCTTTGTTTCTTATTCATGTGATATTAATTTTTTGAATAATAATAATATTTATAAATTAATACTCACAGCAATGAATTCCACTATTTTGTTTCACAAGGATGTGTCTAAGTCACCTATGAAAATGGAAGGAAGAATTTTTCCAGTGGCATAGAAGTCCAACACAGTCAGAAATTATTAGTAGGCAGATCACTTCTGATAGGCAGTTCAGTTACAGATCCTGCCCTTCTGCTCTAACTGTCTGAGATCGGAGGGAAAAGGGGATTCTGAATTCCTTGACTTTAGAGCATTGACAGCACAATATAGGGCAGAGTGTATTAAATACTATTTTAAGTCATCTGAGCATGACTCAGAGAAAAATCTCAGCTTCTCTTTAACATGACTGTAGATATATGAAAAGATCCAGAAAAGCTCATGGCGCTGATCCACAGCCCCTGAGATGTGCAGGATCAATGCTGACCTGTCCCCTTTGGGGAAAACATGAGCTGTTGCCAGCCAGCGTCCATGCTTGTCTTTTTATAGACAAGTAAACAGCATCATGGTCAAGGATGTGGAAAGTCTTCAAGTGCACCAACAGGGTCAGCAACCCCTTCCTTCTCAAGGGGTTTAGCTGCCTGTGTTCAAGGTCAGGTCTGATACGGGGGAGCCACATAACCTTGGAGCAAACGTCATGAACACAGCCAGGTGTGTGGGGAAATGGTGAAAAGCCTCACCTGCTGCTTCCTCCCCCAGCAGCTGCACTTCAGCCATGCCCTTGGTCTTGGTGCTTGTCTGCACCTCACATTCCCATGCCTCCATGGCAGTGAAAGTAAGAAAGAAAGAGATGTTGAGGGAAATATTCTAAAATGTTAGTGGCTTCGGGGTGTGGACAGCAAAGGAGCTGAAAACAGACACTTCCAAAACACACACCATCCCTGCAGATGCCTGGAATGAGAAGTGCAGGAAAGGTTTCAGAGAGATCCTTCAAATGAAAAATAATGGTTTACAGGGGATTCTGATAGAGAAAGATAAGTCTTGGGACCTGGTTGGTGGGATTTGAGGGGAAGATTCAATTGTGCCAAGTAAAACACACATAACTTGACATTCATTCAGGAAGCCATAGAAACAATAGGGTGTCACTGCACTCATGCAGTGGTTTGATTGATTTCTTGGAAAGAAAGCAGAGCTGTTTTATTTACTCTGAACTGGAGAGCAAGGAGTGACACATTGTCTTTATTAACCATGTGTTTCCACCCTTTCCCTCATTTAAATGCATATATATTGTCTTTTTCTTTTTTTTGCTATATACTCCTCTCCTAACCCTGGTTCCATGCTTCAGTTAATTCAGTTAAATAAATACAAGATTAACAGTTACAAAGCTTATATTTTTTATTTTGCTATAGTTGATATGCCCATTTATCTGAATGCCTTTCTTATGTATCCATGAAGCAAACACAGCAATTCCATCCCAGAAGAGACTGGGTAAAGATGCACAGAACAGTAAGGTTAAGTTTTATTCAATCTGGACTGTTTTCAGCAAGTCGTTTGTATTTGTACTCATTACTACTCATATTGGTATTTCTACATACTGTGAGATCAGAGCAGAGATGGATCATACATCTAATCCCATTCTTTCTAAAATGCACCGAGAAATCTCAGTTACTTCCACATCAATTTAATTCACACCTGTATGGGAGTAGGAAATTTATTCCTCAGGAGTGAAGTGCCATCTTTTGGAGGAACCCACCGTGGCTTGTGAAGTCTGCTGCAAACATTCAGTCATTTCTAAAAATGTGCTCAACACTCTCTCCTTCTGACACCCAGACTGAATGGATTTCCTCCCCATATATCTGACACAAGTGCTTCTGAGGGTGATGAAACTTCTTTGGGCACACAGAAAGAGAAAGAGATACTCTCAAAATTCCTAAAAGCCAGCAGGAAATAACAGTTATATCATGATCTGACAATTAGTGATAAACCACGATGCTGATGCAATCATATCTATAATGAAAACTATGTAGTCATGGCAAAATGGTTTTATAATTAAACAAAACACTTAACCTTATTTTGACCCATCAGAAAATTTTATATTCTCAATTTATACTGAATACAGCAAATATGCCAATATCCCAGAAACTTTGGTATTGTAGCAACTTCTTTCTTTTCAGGCATTTTGTAGAAAGGAAATCCAGGCAAATGTTCCAGGCAGGAACTTCAATA
The DNA here is from genome assembly GCA_036630365.1 of Acanthiza pusilla. Lineage (NCBI taxonomy): Eukaryota > Metazoa > Chordata > Aves > Passeriformes > Acanthizidae > Acanthiza > Acanthiza pusilla. The sequence continues at coordinate 45,356,407 of JAXCHO010000079.1, forward strand.
TGCAGAAGAGAAACCTGGTGTTGATAGCTGGGGAATGAGTACCCAGCCATGTCAGTGAAGTCTGTGGTTACTTTTTCATGTAACCCTGAACTCTTGTAGGAACTCTGGCACGACAGAGGCTTGACATTATTTGAAACTTGGAGAGAGACTGGATTCTGTGCCACAGCTCCAGGAGAGAAATCCCAGGTAAAGCTAAATCCCAAAGAACTTGGATTGACAGCAAGACATTTCCACTTCTGCCATCTGAGCCTGCAATCTACCTGCTGTACTTTCTCAAGAGCTGAGGTCAAGTGTTTTACATCAGTTTAACTGTGGAGGCACATCAGGACTCTGTTTTGGTAACACGGGTTTGTTCACTCATAAAAATGCAGTGCTTCAGGGAATTAAAATGAATGTGCTGTAAATGTGATTGCTGATAGAAATAGGACTTGGTGAAATCAGAGGCACGAATCGGAATAGGAGGCTGTTTTTCTCACACAATGTTCTATATATGCTTGGAGGTTTTTTATGGCCCGGCACTTATTTAAGAAAATGGCATGCTCCATTTAGTGAAAGCAATGGAGCTGCTTTAGTGTGAGACAGAAGTAATGAATGCATCGTGGGGATGGAAACCTTCCATCCTAAATATGGCTTTGCAGAAGAACAGATTCGGTTGTCAATGGGGTTGTGTATATTTACAGCAAGGCTGAGTTTACTGCAGTGCTTTGTCTTTTCATCATCATTCATTAAGTTACTTAATCCCCTATTTGCCTCTGGAGAAGGAATTATATGAATATCCACTTTGTTCTCATTTATTTTTATACGGCATTGCTCATATTTAGATGCCTTCAGTGTGTTATGATGATTTGATCATTATAATGATCCATAATGCAAACGTTACACTCTGTAAGCTTGCAGTTTACATCCACTAGAAAAATCCTATCTGTTGTTATATAGGAAATATGGAACTGTTCATTGCTCATGGGAACATTGAGTCAAAATAAATTTTATGTCTGAAGCTGCTACCATTTCCAAAAATTTTAACATACATTTTTGTTCATTCATAGATTGTCACCTTTGGTAACCTTTGATATTCTCTGAAATTTGAGCCATTTAGGAAATGCATTGTCATCTTATCATTAAATTCTCATTTTAAAGTTTATTTTGTGCATATTAGTAGGTTTTCAAGTGCTATTCACAGGCAGTGGTTAGGTCATGTAACTCTTAGATGAGCATTCTGTGTTTACAAATATATCCTATTTTCTTTGTGAGTTTATTTCTCTAATGCATTCCCTCCAGCCACTCACACATGCAGGGGATTGTTTTGCAACAGCAACGTGACACTCTCTATCTCTCGCAGATAATCTGTTCCTTGGCTGGTCAGCTGCACTGGCCTGTGCTTTATGTTCTGCCAAACCTTGAAGGTGGGGAGATCATAATATTTTGATTACATCTAATCCACTCTGAAAGCATTTTCATTAATCGGCAAAATAAACAGAGTGGTGGAATCATATAGGACATGAAAGCACAGAGTGTTTTCCAGCTGGGTAGAGCAGTTTAATAGCTCAGCCAGACAAAGTAGTTTTCTGACAAATTAGAATAAGATATTTAAACTCTTGCAAGATTGCAGGCCTATTCCTTTTCACAACAATGATGAAAGATACTCAGATATAAATGTCTTAAGTGTCTTTCTGGACCACAGCCTTGATAAATTACAAGTTTAGGAAACTCATTTGTCCTATGGCTTCACTCTGGAGCACACCAGGTGTCATGTGTACATACATCCTTCAGCAACTGTGGAAATGGATTTTCTGCTAGACAGTTTTCCATTAAAAGGACTTATGCTTAGCTAGGTACTTGCCGAATTTCCTTCAGCTAAAGATTTGACCCTCTGTTCCCTGTTCCTTATTTGTTCTGTTTGAGCATATAAATCAACCATGAGAGTTCAGGATGGATATTCCAAAGACAGATTTATGTCAATAATCCAGCCAGGTCAGCTACTTAAGTAATCCTCTAAGACAAGGTTAGAGGTTAAGGCTAGAACATTAAACTGCTGAGATCCTCATGTACCAGTTCCATTCTCATTTCCACATCCTCAATTTCAAAGCTGAGTGGGAGTGCTGTGTCCACAGCAGGGAAAACTGATGCCCTCTCTTTTGCACGGATTCCTGGTCCTGAATCACAGAATACAACCAGGAGATACTCCTAAGTAGGGACATAAATGACAGGATTAACTTCCCCTAACATTAAATGTGAGATCTAGCTCCAAATACAGAGATATATGGGCTCATTTCAACTGTCCACATGTGGGTATCCTGTGCCATTTGAGGAGCCCTGGGCTGTCTGTGGTATTTGCTGAGGGATGTGAATTATGGGAGACCTGTGCCTAGGCCAGTCCTAAGGCATCTCAAACTACACTGCTTATCTACACGTGAGCAGCCTCTCAGCATTACAGCCAGAGACAGACTGGTTCCTTGAACAAAAATCTCTGTTCCCCTAAAAGGAGTGTAGGCCACACAGGCATGATTAATTTGCTTCAACTTTGGTATCCACTGACATTTGAGGGGCTCTGTGGCATCCCAAAAATGCATCTGTAGCTGGAAAAAATGCCACAGAACTCCCAGAAAATCTGTGACCTTCTGGAGCAGCGGCTGGGCATCAGACAAGGTTTCATGAGTCAACAAAAATGGCTCTAGGTGCCAGTTACTAGATGCCTGAATTAAAACCTTGGCTAAGAAGTAGAAGCTTATGTTATAAACATCTAAAGCTGGGGAAAAGAATCCTATTTTTAAGTAACAGCATCTGGACATTTCACTTTCTTCCCTATCAGGTCAGAGTTATACCTTATCACACATTCATGAGTCCTTCTTCCAGTTTTACATTTCTTCCAGTTTCATTTGATACACTTCCAGCAATTTTTCCAAAGAATTTGCCAACAAATGCATTTCTGTGTCAATAAGCATTTCCAGGATATAAATCTAAGTACTGGAGATAAGGGAACAGTTCAGATTTAAGACTCATTTGTTTTGGGGCCATTGAGCTGACATTATCAATTACCATTTCAATTAGTGCTAATTGAATTGCTGAGGTTCCTAGATGGTCGTCTGATAGCAGTAACTCATTTCATCTAGACCAGAAACTGTCAGGATCTTTCAATCACAAACTCTCACTTTTGATTATCATATATAGATACTAAAAGGTAGACTGGATAGGTTAAAAAAAACCAGCCATCAAATGCACCCTAAAACTCACAGTGACTCTGGAATACTTTGAACATATGCATGACTCCTAAAACATCGAAGTAATAAAAGGAGTATAATTTATTGCAAAACCCTGAAAAAAATTGCCATGACAGTTTAGGAAGTTTCTGGGGTATCAGGTGTTATGGCCATGAAGCATGATTTCACTTCACTTCAGCATCACAGAGATGTTCCTCTGATTTCTGGATTTCAGGAGATTGATGATGACAATACACATGTGCATGCATGTATGGGCTCTTCAAAAATATTTTTCCAATAACCTGACAAATATATAACCAACATATGATTAATTCAGACATCCCTGAAGTGGTTCTGGTGTTTCTATGACTGTCAGAAATTATGTTTGAAAGAATATCAGTAAAATAAAAAGTTTTCATCGGCAGTGAATCTGTACCTCCTTTCTTTCCATCCTACATTTCTTTCCATATGTTTGACAGCCACCATGAAAGGTTTTAAGCAGGTGATGTCACTTACATTCATGGGCTCCCTAGAGCCTTCCTGAGGCAATTCCATAGTGCATCCAAAGGACTTGACTGCAAATCCGGAGCCCAGGGAGCTGTGTCTAGTCCACATACCACAACATTCTTTAGGCCTGATGCTCAGATATCTGTGATATCTGAGTGCACTGTGCTGGTATTGTTTTTTCTGTTTATAGAAACCTAATAAAAGTAATCTTGAAAAACATCCTCAACACAAACAGGGAGTGTACACTTGGCAAAATGCACTCAAACCTCAGCTTTTCACATGGTATTTTCACAGTTCTGTTCCCTGCTCCAGTATCAGGAAGTGCCATTGCAGCAGATGAAGCAAATAAAAGGAGTGTACTAAACTTTTTCAAACCTCAGAAGGGCTTTGAGGTTTGAGGAAGGATCTCAGCCAATTCTCATTTTATCTGAATCTGGTCTTCTTTATTCCTAATGTTAATATGACTCCTCTCTGTCCTCATCCTCCCAAATGCCTAGAAGCTTGTGGCTGAAAATAACCCAAGAGGAAGAATTGTCCAGCAATTAATGAATACACATAAGATTGAGAAGATTAAGCCTTAATTTCCTTTTCAGACATATGCATCTTAGATGACCATTCCTCTCTGTGCCTTAAATCTCCTTTTTAGAAAAAAAAAAAAAAAGAAAAGAAAAGAGAATTTGCTTTTGTCACAGTAGTGCTGAGAGGCTACAGCCATTAAAATGATAGAGTGGAACAAATACACTACTAAGGGGCAACCATAAGTTCCTCAGGACATGTTCACAAGTTTCCAAGTGATTAATTTATCACAGTTTAATGCATTGTTGCTTTCCAGCCCAATTGTGATTGCTGACCATGGCATTCTGGCTAACTGCAAATATGCATTAAATGTTGTAGCATAAACCATTATGCAGGAGATTAAAGACATAGCACACTACTTTGCAAGCAGGACAGGGTAGGGAATCACAAAGAAAGCTACTGCTAATTCAGTCAAAGGCAAAAGCCACTCCACTTCTGTGGAACCTACCCTTTGGTGAAAACACACTTTACCTGGGTTTATTAAAATTCTGCCAGAAATGTGCAATCATCCACTGAATGCCGATATATGCAGTCTCAGATTTTCTTTGGTGTTCAGAGCTTCCTGGCATCCTAGTTTTGATCCAAGCTCATTCCTAATTGATTATATTGTAATGAAGGGTACAGGAAGGGAGTAGGAAGAAGAAGAAAGCTCAAAATCGCCTTCCAGGCATAAAATGTGTTTTGATTTACAGTTAATGAAACTTTTTTATTATCCAAATTACACCTTAGTATTGTGGCTGGATTTGCTCTGGAATGAGGTTATCACACACATGTGTCCCGTTGGTCTCCATCTCAGCAGCCAGGGTGGGTTTATTTTGGCGGGCTGGAAACAATGTCAGTGGCTCCCTTTTTATTCAAAGCAGCATTTGGCACATGTGCAGAGTGCTTAATGGGTTGTGCTCAGAGAAAAGGAACTTGTCACAAGTTGGGAAAATATTTTTATAATCTTAGATATGTAGATGTAGATTTATATGTGCATATGTTCACATGCTATCTATGTGTACTTATATACATGTGCTGTATATATGTGTGTGTGTATGTATGTACACACATATATATACATTTCAGAAGCTACTGAACTTCTAAAATTACCTCCTTCCTTTCTTAAGACTAAAATTGCCTTCTCCAGTATTCCACCCCAGTCAGACTTCCCCTCTTTCCATCTCCCAGTGAACAGCAGTAATAACCAACCCTAACGAACTGCAGTTGTGGATGGTTTTGAAAGGCAGCTCCAGTGCAGTAGTCATTTGCCAAGGAGATTTTAGCAATGTCTCATTTTAGTTGTTGAACAGACTTAACAGGAGCCTTTGCCAGATGAATCACAACTGAAAATCAAGAGCTTTGGTTTGGTCCTGCTAGGCCTGCAAAAGTTCAAATATACATCTGGGGGCCACTGAAACCACAGGGAGGCTTGCTGTTGACTTTGTTGGTTTCAGAATATGCATTATGTCCCCAATGTGTTTGGGCTCCTCCTGTCCCTCTTGGCCCCACATGACCCCCAATTTTAGAAAGACACCATCACAAACCCAGGTCCCATTACAGAAGTGGCGTTCAAACATTAAGTTCAACCTTAATGGTTGAGCTCTGCTGTTTAGTGTTTTTTGGTGGATGGATTTCTAAAGCCTTACACGATTTCCAGCTTCAGCTGAAAATGTGTTTGTCAGGTACATCCCGACTCCTCCTTCCTGAAGCTGTTCATATACAGAAGTGTCCCTTCACAGACAACTCTTAGCCCAGACAGAATGCAAAAAGATCAGCAGCACAGCATGGCTTGCTCACATGGGATATCCCAGATGGGAATGCCATTGGGGTTTTTTCCAGTTACTATAAATGCCACTAATGAAACACAATATTCTAGATTCAGCTTAAAAACATTAGGCTGAAATGAGCTAAAATTAGAATAACTTTGTTAGATTAAATTCAAGACACACGATGCATCTTCAGGTACAGCCTTCATAACCTTCGAATAGTTTTACTACTTTCTCCTCAATATAATATTTTTTTCTTTTTAGTTAATTGGTAAAACACACATTTTTATACTCTCTAGGTCTGATAGTAATGAATTTCTCCTTTGAAATTTGAACTTGTCATACTAAATTCTTCAGAACAGCCAATAGACATGTCCTACACAATTATTATAAAAACCTTTCCTCTTGGTACTTCAATTTTCTCTCCCCAAACAAGACCCCACAGAGCTGACTGCTCACCTCTCTAACCTAATTCAGTTCCTAGAAGGGCAAGCAGAGTATAAAACCACACATGTCCAATAATCTCTAATAGTTTGATTGTTCAAATTTAAATGAACACTTATTTTGAGAAAGCTTTCTTGCTAATGTCTTCATTAGCTTAGTCCCTGCTTTCTTTGAATCTCAGCTTCTCTCTCCTTGAAAATGATTTACTAAGTTTATATTGCTTAAAGAGACTGAGGCTGTGTGCTGTTGAATTAATCAAGCACTATTTTAAACCAGTATCATATGCAATATAATATTTTCCAGCCATTTGCAATCCATGCTTCTTGCTGTGTTAGATTAAAAAAAAAAAAAAAAAAGATATTTTTGTTCACATTTACTCTTTCAAACTTCATCCTAAACTTCAGGGACAATAATCGTATCTTTGCTTCCATTCATCAAGTTATTCCTCCTATTTTTCACTTATGGACTATATTATTCTCACTTGGGATATAAATTTCAAGCAGAAATTTTTCATGTAGACTAAGGAATTACACAACAGATTGTAAAATATAGTTCCAAATCTAATCCAAATTGCTATGGCTTTTCCCTCTACTTAATTACCTGTACTAAAAATGATTTATAAAGGAGTTTAATGCTGTATTTCAACAACTTCTTTCTGGAATTTGTACTCTCGTGCTGTGTTGCAAATTTATAGAAGGTGATCTGTCTTTAGCCTTCCTTGAAGGTAACTTACTTAGTGCTTGATGTGATGTTCAGTTTATTCTTTGTGTTTTCTGAACACAGTAATTATGATCAATAGGAGGGAAGTCCTGACAGCTTTTGAAAAGTCTTGTGGTACTTTCTGGGCAATTATTTTTTACACAAAAATTGTGACTGCCTCTCTTGTTTTGTTTTAACTTTCTTCATTTATGTAGATGTTAAATATTTTTGTGGATTTTTTTTGTGGTGAAGCTGAGAAATATGTGTAGGAATTTTTTTTTTTTTAAATCTATGTTCTATTAAATCACGAAGCTGGTTTCTAGCAAAGAAGAGAAAGTTTCAATGGAATTTATTAAACAAGCAGGTTGATATTGAAAAATAGCCCTGAAGCACTTATATCAGTGCAAGATGACTGACAAAGGGACCAAGAGCAGACTAGGGAGCAATATCAGAGCTTTTGGATAATATATCCAGAGACCAGAAATGGGCATTTGATGGGGTCCAACCCCATACCTGTGGTCAAAGGTAGTGTCCACATAAACTGTTTTCAGAAGGGAGTTTACTCACAAGGAGGAACACGATCTTTAAAAAATGTTAATTTCAATTCTATGTCTGCAAACACAGAGATGCCATATTTATCATCTTAACCTCAAGACATGCCTTTCTTCTAAGTAATGTTTTACTGAATCCTCCCTGGTGAACTGAAAGAGTCAACAGCAATCTCTGAGCTAAAATATTGAGGAGAAAGGCTCTCATACTTCAGTATCTTTGCCATATCCCATATAATAAACCAATGGAATAATATGTCTTAGGAGAAATGTCATTTTAAAAAAAAGCATTAGGGGGGTACTTTATTTTATAAATTATTGCTCTTTTCTAATCACAACTAGCACAATTACCATACCTAACTCCCCATGAATAGCATTTTTAATCCAGAAGTACTCCCAATAATCTGCATGGGAATGAATAAATCATTACACAATGTGAATATGGTTGTCATGATCTGACTGGGATCTATTTTGTTGAATAATAAAGCAAATTAATGTATCCTAGACAAAAGGAGAAAATGTGGCAAAAACTTTCCTACTTCTACTTTTCTTTGTGTGCCTGAGGACTGAAGTATCCGTTTATTTGTTTTTTAATAACTGGTGCATGGTATGGCAGAGTTTTGGGTCTCAGATAACTCTTCTAATATTTTTCCTAACATCACGGCATTTCTGGCATGCCCATGGTAAAATAAATCTTCCTTACTTAGAGGAATCCTTTGAGAAACAATACTTGAATAGATTTTTCTCTTGCTGAAGACAGCTGTCACTTTTGCTTCCCTTATCTCCTGGGTATCCAGGGTTGGAAAGGTCTTCTTTTGAATTTATTTTATCATTCTATATTTGTTGCTCATATGGTAGACATTTGCTGACTCTATGGCATATGTGTTATGCAAACCCCCGTGACCAGTGTTTTGAACAGCCATGAGCTGTAATTCCAAACATATTAAGAGATTAAAATAATTGCACTGTTTACTTTTACAAGCTTTCCACAACAAATATAGCCACCCACTTCTATACTAAAAGAAAATGAAGTGACGACAAGGTCTACGCTCTTTTCCAAGGTTAGCTGTGAAATTGCTTTCTTAAACTGCAAAAATTCAAATAATGGCCTTGTTGCCCTTGCACACTCAGGCCCTCCAGTAGGGCTGGTTATTACATAAATAAATTATTTCTGCTCTTCACCTACAGCTCTTTTCAAGAACATTGTCAGGAACCATAGGAGTCGGAGCTGCTAGTGGCTGTCAGAAAAGCCCACAAGGACTGTAGTGGTTTATGATCAGGGCTCAGGGACTTGTACCCCTCATGTCATGTGCTAGACCAGGCTTTAGCTTGGTTCTGGTCTGTGCCTTCATTCGACAATGCTTAGGCAGTGTCCAGAAGACCTTTTTCCTCATGAGAATGTGGATGTGAGTCCTGCTGTGCCACCACTCTCAAAGCCAGAGGAACAGCCGTGGCAAATTTCTTTCTGTGGTCCTTCCTGTGTATCTATTTTACAAACTAATTACATATTAAATGCAAAATTATACCAACATATAAAAGCAAAAACCTTCTAGTAATGCACGTTTATCTGGCTGACAGTTACACTCTGCATCTGGAGGGAAGTCTGAGGACTCAGGGGATTCCAGAATATGAGTCAGGGACCTGGCAGGAATTTTGACTCCCATCTGCTTGCAAAGCCAGGTCCTGCAATAATTTGCATGTTGACATGAGTTAAAAACCCAGCTATGTCTGATATATGCATCTGTACCACCTACATCTTCTCATCATAATGGCCTCATGTCCACAGTGTTTATTTATAAATAAATATGTGTACATAATTTATTATCCTACACAAATAACAGTAGAATAGTACCTTGGTATAAAGTTTGATCCCTTTATTATCTCTTCTTGTCTTAATTTAATCTAATCTGGAATTCTTATCAGAGTAAGACTAAACTTTTTCCTTTAAGTATAAACTATTTAAGAAAAGTATAAAGTACCTGACTCTTATTACAAATGAAAGAAAAAAAAAATCTCACAAGAATAATCTTTCCTGTGAGATTTCTAATAATTCCTTCGTGGATCAAGGTGGGCACTGTTCCAAACAACACATTCTCTTTTTTTTATACACATATATATTTTTGAAGTACTTCAGCTTCTGCTAAAAACCTGAAATTACAGAGATTTGCAAGGGAGTACATTCCTGTGACATATCATAAGTCACAGGAGAGAAATATCTATGCTTTCCATGATCAAGTATGAAAAAAATGTGTGCATTTTTCCAATAGTTTGGGGGATTGTGAAATGTATTTAAAAAAAAAAAAAAAAAAGGGCAAAAAATTGTTTTTTTTAAAAAAAAAAAAAAAAAAAAAAAAAAAAAAAAAAAAAAAAAAAAAAAAGCTGGATTCAATCATTATAAATTTTGGACTTGTTTCTGTAATGCTCCCAAAACCACAAGGTTACAATTTCTGGCAGAGAAAGTCCTGGAGCTGGGAGATATGCCTGGAAGCTGAAGGTCCATAATTGCTAAGTGTCACTATATCCTTCCTCTGCTCATTCCGTGTCCTCCCCCGGCATGGCCACTGGCTGACATGGCAGGCACAGGACACTGCACTAGGTAAACATTTAGTCTTGACCCTGCATGTCTGCTCTCATATAAAAATCATAACCCAAATTATGTTTTGGGAGGTTTGCAGAAGAATAACTTTGCAGAGGAATAACTTTGCAAAAGAATAGCTTTGTATAAAATCTTCTCCAAATTGCTGCCAGAGCTTTCATGACAGACATTCAAAACACCAAACAGTCCCCAAACTCTTTGGGAACATCCAGCTCTGAATTGGAGCACTAACCTGGTCACATTTTTGATACATCTCTGAGTATAATATCAAATTATTTCTCCTTTCACCACAATTTTGCATCAACACATTCAGCTGCAATACTTATCTCCTTGGAGTTATAACTGGGCTGATGCCATCCAGTGTAAGTATGCTGTTTAGCTTCAGTCATGCTTGTAAAATGTTGATGAAAGTTTCTGGCCTTAATGTTAGGGAAGCATTCAAAAGGGAAGTGGTTTTCCAAGTATAAATAAATGCTGATTGAAAAGATATGGAGAAATCCGACTAAATTCAGCTTATTTTTCTCTGTTTCTTGCATTATCCATTTCTCTGCTTAAAAAGAACACTCAAATTTCAGTTTTTGTCAGAGTGTATTACAATTTTTAGAGGATTTCTTGTAAGAAGAGAAGGAATTAGGGTGTAAGAAGGAAGTAGTTACTTGTACTTTTTTAGTTACTTTCTTGACATAGATTTGGGGAGTTTGTAAGTGAATTTCCATGCAAACTAAATGAGTGGATGTTAACAGAGATTTGTTTTATCTCAAAGGAAAAATCTTTTAAAAGAATGAATGGTTTTCAGAAAGGCAGAAATAGGTTTTGAAGTCAGAACTAACAAAAGCATTACTGTGTGATTTGGTGAAAGAACACGGTACAAACACCACCCCAGGGAGAAGGCTCAAAGCTTCAGTAAGTCAAAAAACAGTAGCTGTCACCAAGCAAAGGTTCTACATGTGCTGAACATCTAACATTCAAATTAATGACTTACGCAAAATGAGGTGCATTTGTGAATCCCTTCCCGGCCCACGCCTGTGATTTGTTGGCACAGTTGTCAGAAAATTTCAGAAGGCAAGGGGCAGAGGGAAACCATCTGAGCAAGAAAAAAATAACCAAAGGGACACACCCCCCCTAATTTTAGAAAACTGCTAAACTGACCACCAGGTTCAAGAAAAGTGCTTGAATTTCTGCTTAGGTTACAATGAATATAGAATCTCCAATTTTAGTCTCCAAAGGGTGCTGACAACAACTCCAGAGCAGGCCTCAAAAGCTCATTGAAAGACAGATTAGTAGCGTGTCTCCAAATATTCCTCTCTTTTTGCCTCATATCTAGTCACACTTTTCTCATTCCACTGTGCTTTCATGCCATAAATTTTAATGTGAAGGTTTCTGTCTGTGTTACTAAGTGACAATCACCTTTTCAAGTTAAATCAGTTTCTGATCTCACTGCTAGAAAAAGGCCTTCTCTTAGACCTGGACTCCAAGTGAAACAGCCATCTCAAATGTGATGAGAGGAAATAATATTTCAGCAGAACAGAAATCACATGTGGAAGCTTCAGGAACAGCCTCTAAATCTGACATATGTGCCCTTATTTCCTCCTTCTCCCAAATAATGCTAATGAGACTTAGATTGGCTGGTGACAGTAAAAATTTAAGATAGTAACCAGTAGCTAAATCACACCCTCCTTCATCATGCTGCTCTCCTCTAGAGAGGTCTGCTGAGGATTCAGAAGATGCCAAATCTATTCCTTGGATGGTTCTGAGATTTTTCCCTTCACTGTGCAGTTGCTCTTTTCACATTACTTTTGTTCCATTCCATTTCTCCTGCTCATTGCTCAATGATACAAACTGTGCTTAACATCTGTGAAACTTCTCCAAACCAATTCCTGAACTTACAGATGCTGGTAGTAGTAATAGCAACAATAATGAAATATTTATGTATATATTACTTGTGTTTCTAAAATACATGAGGATCTGTGCAAAAACAAATGCCACCCAATCAAAATAAATAGAATAAAAACATAATAAATGCACTGAATAAAATGCAAAGAGATTTGCAGGTGTTTGGACCCAAGGTCACCCAGACACATATGTTTTAGCTCAGTGTAGATTGTAGCAATCTGCAGAGCCGCTAACTGAGTTAATCTTACTGCAGCAGTTTCTACAGTAAAGTTCAGCCTCTCACACAAGTATGTGTTCATTTTGTACATAAGCATGGACCTAGCTGTAAGTCCATTTGAGCAGCATGTGTTCAATACACCTGCTCTTCATGGTATCACAGAATCACAGAATATGCTGAGCTGGAAGAGATTCACAGGGATTGTCAAATCCATCCCCTGGCCCTGCATGGGACAAACCCAAGAATCACACCACGTACCTGAGAGCGTTGTCCAAATGCTCCGTGAACTCTGGAAAACTTGCTGCTGTAACTACTTCCCCTGGGAAGCCTTTTCTGCTGACAAATTTTCATTTCCACCTTTGTATTTAGAAGGAGCAATAATACACCAAAGACAATTAGGCTGATTGCCTAACTTTTGAACTGAGGTGAGAGTCTCTGTGCTACTGCAGATATATATCTATTTATATCTATATCTAGCTATTTATCTCCTGGTATTTATTTAAATCTTGATACATTGATAAAACCAACAAAATTGTTACAATGGTATAGTACAGGCATACTGATATAAATATCCGCTGGCAGATTAGTGGTGTTCCAACCTTCCTCAGGAATCTGTGCCTCTCCTGTTTATCTCTTTACATCTCGTACAGCACTACCCCATTGAGTTCTCCCCTAAGCTGTGCAATCAGCTTTCTTCCCTCAGTAACAGCCCAGTCCTGGTCATCAAGCCAAGAACGCTCTTTTGCTACATTATTTGGTAGACTTGTGTTTTCCTCTTCTGGTATGATTAAATAAATATCCTGCACTCAGATCTCAGCAAAATCCAGTGGGACTATATGTCCAAGTTACTGGGATATATTTTTTTCAGCTATACACACTACATGATTATTCTTGCTTCAGCACTTGAAGGGCAGCCATCCAACTCACTTCTGAAAGAAACAATGATGAATAATCTACCAAATATCTTAAAGTCTCCTTTCTGCCTCTGTAGTTTTGCATGGATATTACCCACCCCGGGAAAATGTGCTGTTCCTCAACTTCATGACGGCCCATTTTCATTTCAGATTGCATAGAGCTGTTTTCCTTGGCATTGGGACTGCCTGAATGAATCATCCCCATCACACACAGCAGGGCTGTCTGGGCCAGGGTGGTTGAATAAATTGCCCAAGTGTTCCTTCTTGCTTTTCCCTTCTTTCATCAAGACCTTACCATCTCTAGGCTGACTGAGGTTTTAACCATTCATAAACTTGTCTCACATTTCCTTCATAAGCATGTAGGTGGCATTTAATTCACCTTAATGTTAACCATTCAAATGTTAGTAACTTTGCCTTAAGTCATCATCTGATCTTCCTCTATAGCCAGCACAGAAACACTGTCAGCTGCAGCAGATTCATTGCACCTAAAGGCATCCAAAACAGTTACATTATACATCTGTCTTTAATTCTGCTATCTGCTTTGTAAGTCAGGGCTTTTTTGTCACTTCTTTTCACTTTTCCTTTTTCATCATGTCCAGGACTCTTAATTAATTCATTTGTAGGATGAACTGCAAATGCACTGAATTCTTGAAGACCTGGAGAGGTATTCAAGGCATAATAAGATATATTGGTAAAAATCTTACTGATAAGACTGTCTTAATTCACAGAATCACAGAATCACTTACGATGGAAAAGACTTCTGAGATCATTAAGTCCAACCTGTGACCGAACACCACCCTGTCAACCAGACCACGGCACTGAGTGCTATTAGAGTTATATTGTCCTGGTTTCCTTCTGCAATGATGTAGCCAGACTCTCTGCATCCATTTTCAAAGCATGAGGGTTTATTTCTTGAGTAGATGAGGTAGGGAAGTGAGATGACCACGTGGCGGCTTCTCGCAGCCCCATGGAGATCCCACATGAGGTAAGAGGGGAGAGGGAAGTTGCAGGAAGGGAATGAAAAATGCAGTCTGAGCAAACTTTTGCTCTGTTCGCATAGTTAACAGGTTTCATGATGAATATGCTAATTTCTACTAACCAATTTAGGAGGAGATACAAGTTTTACATCATTTCTATATAGCCTATGAGAGTTTTCAGATTACCATAGCTGCTCTACCTTTGGACCTTGCAAAACCAGTTTTTCTACTCTCGGATCTACCTTGGAGGAGCTGCCGTGAGAACAATAGGCTGCCAATCTTTCCTTGCAGCTATCTCCTGATAAGCATCTTGGAACTTTATTTCAGTTTTTTCTCCTAAGGTTTTTACATTCTTAGTATATTTTGTTAGGCGATAATTTCTATAAACTTTTCTATTTTTTCCTCTCCAACAGAGTGCCACATCCAGGCTTTCCTTAAACACCTCCAGGGATGGTCACTCCACCAGCCCCGTAGGCAGTACATTCTAACATCTGATAACCCTTTCTTGAAGAATTTTTTTCTAATGTCCAACCTAAATGTTCCCTGGCACAGCATAAGACCATGTCCTCTCATCCTGTCACTGGTTTCCTGGGAGAAGAGCCCAACCCACACCTGACTACATCCTTCTGGAGGCATTTGGTCTCGTAGAATCTCACGTTGTTGGTCTCAGTCCATCCATCCAGCATGTCCAGGTCCCTCTACAGAGCCCTCCACCCTCAGCTGGTCGACACTCCAACCTAACCTGGTGTCACCCACAAATCTGCTAATGGTAGATTCAATCCCCTCACTCAGATCATCAGTACAGATACGAAACAGAACTGGGCCCAGCACTGATCCCTGTGAACACCACCCGTGACCTGATGCCAACTGGATGCAGAACCATTACAGCTGCACAGAAATCTCTTCTTAACTCTCTTCTTTTAGTGTAAATTCTACATGATAGAAAATGTGCATTTTTTGTTGCATTACTCATCTGCCATTATGAGAAACTCCCACTTTTGTGCGCAAAAATAAGACTAAATACAAGAATCACGCAACAGACTTGAATATCATGCTGATCAGTTGCCTGTTATAAAACTAATAAAAGACTCATGGAAGTCACTGAATTCTCCCCATCGATGTCAGTAAGCTGTGAGTGGTGCTTACAAGCACCACCTTCTACTACAGTAGAAGGAAAAAAACCACTTTAGCTCAGTCCAGGGTCTTACTGAATTCTGAAGCAGAATTTGCCTTTGAGAAGTGGAGAATAGCACAGCCATAATTGCTGGATGTGCTTTTCAAATATTTTAACTTAATTAACAGTTGAGAATCCAGTTTTGAAATGCAAAAACTGACCGTAAACTTTGAAAATACATCTGGGTGAAAAAAAAATCTGGGTGAAATCGTAAGAAAATAATAATAAAGCCTATTATCAAAAATTTCAAATGGCAGTGGCATGCTGAAATTGCTGGGTGGTTCCACAAGTAGCTGAATGACATTATCTCAGAGATCATATGTAGCTACTTTGAGGTTATGATGGAATATTTAATGAAGAAGCTGACAAATAAATAAAAAATGTAAAAAATGTCATGCCATTAAAAGAAATCCTTTCTTTCTCTTTAAGCCCATTAATGTATAATTCAAGAAGTATTGATGAAAATACAAACCTCTGAACCTTTCACATTTTAGAGTTCTGAGCTAGGTGGAAAAAACCTGAACCCCAGACACACAAAGAAATGCTGGGAGTGGTGAGATGGTAACAAGGATTTTGACTGCATGTACTAAAATCAGGCTTTTATGCCTCTCTGACAAATAAGGGATAAGGCTCCATCTCATACAGCCTAGCACCCTGCGCTTATAAACTGTATTAATATAATATTTTATGACACCAGTCATATAATGTACACAAGAGTGCATTATTAATGTCTGACGAATTGAAAATGCAACACAGCCCAACTGCACTGAAAAGCCTTCCTGAAGTGATCTGCCTGCTGTGGCAGGAAAGTGGCAGACGCCTCTGTCCACCTCTCTAACACCTCTTTTTGGAAGGACTGGCACCAAACAAGACACTTCACAGTAGGCATGACTAGGTCAAAACCACTTTAATTTAAAGTAACTTTTCTGAGCTACAGGAACACAGATTTACAAATACTAACGATTATTTACATTCTGGTTTGAAATATGCCTGTTTGATATTGAACTTTCTGGTATTCTGTATTTTCTACAGCTGTAGATTTTGGCAATAGTGCTTCCAGTCACATATTCTCTCAGCAGTCATGATGGATGCCTAGGGAAGAATTTAAAGACAGGATGGAAATGGAGGGCTGCTTCTAAAAAGCATTCCTTTAAAACAATTGTTTAACCTCCAGGGTTATTTTGTTTGCAAACTTATTGTACAGGAGAAAATGTCCTGAAAATTATTAGCCCTTAATCAATTTTTATTTATGAATTTTTTATCTGGGTTTTGAACACATTTTCCTCCAAGGATATTTTACTGACTCTCTTTTCCCTAAGAATAAATGTTTTTTGTCCTTAAAGAATGAATAATCCGGCACACTGTGCCTCTTTGCACCTTTGGTCTCTCTGTAATGTTTAGTTTAATTTTTTTCCCTTAGACCCTTAGATCTGCTTTGGTTTAGACAAAACCTGTATATAATGCTTTATCTTCTAACAGATAACCTAGTTCCTGAAAAATGCGAACCACTCTTCCCTGTGCTACTCTTTCAGTGTTATTATAAGCCTTTGCCTTTCCAAATTTCTGCCTGGTCACATGGAGGTTAATTTATATTTCTCCCCTATCATGAATGCTCTGTGTCTTCACTTTTCAGCAATCCCAGCCACTGGTGAGTGCTGTTATCCTCTAATGACACCTGGATCCCTCCATGGAGCTCCTGCTGTCTACACCAGACAAAAGCCTGCAGACACAGGCATTTAAGAATCTTTTCTTTGATGTCTTTTCATACACAGCTATAAGCCCAGCTTTCTCAGGAAAGGGACTAGGTTGCTATTATTATTATTATTATTATTATTATTATTATTATTATTATTGTTATTATTGTTATTATTTTAGACTTAATTGCCTGTTATTCATTAGACACTTCTGAAAATGCAAGGGTATATCTAGTCTGGTAAATCCACCTTGAGATGATCTAATAAGCCTTTGCTGCACTTACTGATTAACTGCAACATTTATCTCCAGTGACACGTATCATTACACCAGATCTGTATAAACCTTATTGCTATAGGGTTATTCTTACTGCAAAGGAAATGTTTCCTAATTTTAGGTTATACAACCGTTCATATTTCGTAGGGGTGCTTAAAGTGCAAACTAGGAAATAATTGTTCATTTAATGTAGGAATAAACAGCAACATTGCTAAAATGAAGGTCTACCACTGATATTTACAGCTGAACCTAATTCTTCTACTACTTCCATCTGCCTAAAGAATAGATGTACTATTTACTAATAAATAGATTTTTGTGGCAGGAAAAGGATAAGACCAAGTTAGATAACAGGCATGTGTGCAAGGAACAAAGAAAACTTAAGCATGACACAAAGAAACTCATGTCTACATGGCAGGATTCTGTGTGCTTATCTCATAGGAATATACAGCCTTAAGTAGAAGATTATGTATTTTATCACAATATTTTATAGCCTAAGGAGCCAATGAATACTGAGTCTGCTCTCTTCCTTTCCCCCCAAAATGTGTTCTTTTATATGGAAAGAATAGTAAATATATAGATCCATTATAAGATCCATGAATTTAGTACAAATTGAACAGACAGATTGCATTTACAGTACAGATGTTCTCTTTATTGGCTAGAAGTCCAATAAAAGCAGCATTTTGAATTTTAAAATATAAATGTGCAATTTTCATTTTAACATATACAGACCAGGTAACTGGGTGCACATGGAAATTAACTTTAAAAGCACTTCTATTTGCAAAATCCCTATATACAGAGCACATGCCCAGAACTCTGGTTGTTTTCCATTTCAAATTGCCTATAAAATTGGAAGTATTTCCATAATTTTAAATTGCTCACATAACATATGAGGGATTGGAATTACAGTTGCTGCTCAAATTTGTTTTTATAAGCACCTGAATTTGGAACTGATTCAAATGGCATTTTAATATGTGCTGGGTCAGGCCATGCTGATTTAATTTATAAAATGAATTTATCAAGAAAAGGGGAAATTTAAAGAAGTGGAAAGTATAATAAAATACAAAACTAGACGGCAGAAATGCACTCACCAAATACAGCTCTGAAATAAGTCAACATTAAAGGGTGAAGTGTAAGACTTTGTGGGCACACTGATGCAAAGATTATGAAAAAGCTGATGAAAGCATGTGTCTTTCACATCAGAAACACACAAAGCCATGTCAAGTGATCTTCTGAGTAGCTGGCAAGCTGAAAATCATTTTTGCTGAGCACACAAGACATGAGCTGGTCAATAGTGCATACAAGTGTCAGTAAATCATAATTTGAGACATACCTTTGGAGCTGATACAGACTTAGCATATTGCTGACATTTAATCATTGAGAGGACCATGGATGTGAGTGCTTGAGCTACTCATGCATTGCACTTGCATGCAAAGAACTTGATGGAATTTTTTTTTCTGAAGTAATATTTGAGTATATGAAAGATTCTGATTCTTTAGCTCCTCATAAATTTGAAAAAAAAATTGGAACATTCAGCAGTAATTCATGTGTGCATTTTATATATATTATTACAATTAATGTCTTTGGAACACAGAAGTTGAAACTAGAAATCAAGTGACTGAGTCAGGATGCTCAGTTCAAAAGATTATATTATGAGATTATATGTGTGTTAGTCCTTCCTCCAAAAAGTGTAATGGACTAGAATTTCAGCACTCTGATGTTGCAGTCTGTCTGAGAGCTGGACCCACCTGTGGGATGCATCATATTTTTCATATAGTCCTAAAGAAGATGCTGTGAAATACATAAGGAGGAGAACTGCCAACCACTGAACTGCCAGCAGTGCTGGCTTCTAACACCTGTAGGGACCTCAGATTTTTTCCAGCCAGGCTGACCCCTGCCCATCAGTGAACTTGAAACAAGGCTGCAAACCTTCAGGGTACCTGGATAAAATGAAAATCACCCATTGTAAGGTGTTCTGGTTGTATGAGTTTATTTATGAACTAACATAAAATTCAACTAAAAGCTCCATGAATGCTGAAAGCAGTATGAAAAAAGTTAAATTATTATTATAATCTGCTGAATTTTCTATATTCCTGCTTATTACCAAAAAACCCCAAAACCTAAATCTTCTATTAAAGCAAAGCAGATATTTATACCAATAAACCAGCACATTCAATCATAGAATGAGAAACTACCAAAGAAAAACAAATAACTGCTTGAAAAAGTGAAAAGCAGAAAGGAACAATCAAGCAAGATCTGAGAAGAATCCAAACTTTAAGAAGAAAAGTTCCTTTCAGGTACATGGCTGCCTAGCAAAGGGTTTCCTGGAACCTTGTTCTCTGTAGAGAGATGCATGGAAGCAAACAAATCCGAAGAAATCAGTGTAGCTCAGTCCTCAGCAGCTGCATTTAATGTAAATATGCCAACGCTTAAAACATGCTTACCTACAGAAGTGTTTGGCAAAAATGCCATCATTATACCTTGTGGCAGTTACAACATGAGACAGAAGTAAAGGACTCTCCTCCAACACACATAAAACTAGTGTTTTTATCATAGAAGACCGTCACTCACTTAAGCAGGTAGGGACATACTGAATGTAGGTGAGCATGTGCCACTCACTTTAGATTACATCTTGAAATGCTTGTTCTTAGCAGACATAATGAAAAAAAGTAACACTTGCAGATTATTTTGGAATGCTTCTTGAAGAATGAAGCCAGTATAAAGGATTTTCTGAAATAACAGCTCCTTTAAAAATGATATTAATAACTTTGTAAAAATTTTATAGGATTATTTTGCTTTGTTTTGGGGTGGTTTTTTGCAATTTTAGTAAAAAAAAATAAGGACATTATGTAAAAATGTTTTCATAAAGATGAAAAGTGTACACCAAGGGACTAATGTTGCTGGGCAGTCTTCCTTAGAGAAAAAAATGAATGAACAAGCTAAGCTTTGCTGGTGATTGCTGCCTTGCAAAGGTATTACTGCAATTCCATCTGACTTAGGGTCAAACGCTCCTAAGCATCCCTATCATGCCAGACTGATGTTCAAAGGAATTCAACCTCTACTGATGCACCAGAGGAAGCAGATCAGCTTCCAGAGGTGCTCAATGTGCCGTGTTCTCTCAGAGGAAGACACTCAGCACGGAGCTGATCTGAGTGTCTGCTGCAGGCTTATTGATTTATAACTACTCTGGGTTCTCCATGAACCATTTCAAGGAAGAGAAAAACTGAGGTGGAAAATTGGAAGAAGAGAGAGGTAAAACTATTGCTTTTGGACACAGCCTTACTGGTGACACAGTATGTTCTGTTGAGAGAAAACTGCAGGAGATTGCTCTGCTTCCCTTCAAACATTCTGAATATATTCTAAATATAAAACCAGATTTCTCTTCTAACATATTCCTCTCCCCTGGTAAAATAAATGTTGTTTGATTTGGCACATTGGTCATCTCACTTGTAAATGCCTCTGTCCTGTTTAGATATTAGCAGACAGCTTATGTTTGAATAAAAGTGCTTTAAAAAAAAAAAAGAAAAAAAAAGAGAAAGGGAAAGAAGTAGTAGGAGAAAGCAAAGAAATAAGTAAAATAAAAAAACAGAAGTCAAGTTTTATGGCTTCATTACTGATTGTCAGTGGCTGACTGCTGCAAGAAAGGTTTCTACATTTATATGCCCAAAATAATATGTTTTAAGCTATTGATTCGATAACAAATCAATGTATGTGCGTCAATACACACACATATGTTTATAGGTACAGAAAAAGAGTGGTTGATGTGTGTTTATATAAATACAGATACAAAATGCATTTATTTTGCAGTTTGCCTCTAAGCAAATCTATTTCACCTCTATCCATTTAGTGTCACCTTGTCAGAGTCATCATTTCTTCAATAAATGTATCTGGAAATTGGAAATATTGTGGCATTTCAGATTCTAACATTGACAGGATTTGAACAAGCCCGCCATGTTCCACTTCATCCATGCAACAGAAGTGTTCTGGACTTTGGGGTAATTTATGCCTCCTGAGAGGTGTGAGGAATTACCTGAAATAAATCATAGTCAGTATGAGCAGATGATTTCTATTGCATGGATTTAAGCATGTAGGACTGTGACAGCAAAATCCTGAGATTGGATGTGGCTCTTTTTTTAATTGTTTGAATTTTTATCAAAGTTGGAAGGAATGTGTGATGCACTTCTCTTCTGAACTGCTACGGAATTTAAAATTACCTTTGAAAATGTATTTAGGAGAGAGCAATTGAGGAAAAAAACCTTCTCAATATATGCAGCTGTAATTTAAACAAAAAACCAGAATGGGACTTGGATGGAATTTTATGGAAGACATTATGTATTCCAGGATTGGTAGAGTGAAACATTCAGAAAACACATTTTAATCCTGCAAACTATTATTCTAACACTTCACTCATTTATGTACTCCCTGAGTGAGCAGTGCTACTCAATTCTAGCAGTGTATTCAGACTGCTTATTCTAAGAAGGGGAATCTCCAAAATTTAGGGCAAAAAACACAATGCAGGTGTCAGCTACCCCAAAGACACCTCCTTCTACCTTCTCATATTGTCTGAAATGAGTGTGTCCTGTCACCACCACCAAGGGCTGGAAATTCACTTCTTATCTGCACAGAGCCAGAGTTTGAGGCAAAAGTGAGAACACGAAGCAAAAGCCACAGAGAGAGGAGCAACTGATTTTACCACTGTTTGACATAGAGTAGGGTTTTTTTAAGAGGTAGAAGTAAAATAACAGACTAATTGTTAGCTACAGTCTCTCATATAAGCTAAAAGTCAAGCGAGTGCCAAAGGCTCTGTTGGATGTGGAGTTCAAACAGGTTCAACTGATACTAGAGGAGTTTTGAGGCAGGAAAGAATTTAAAAGTAAAGTGGAATTGTATGAGCTTTGGGGGACTCAAAACCCAATCATACTTAGATTTTTGCTGTGGAAGGAAAAATAGTTTGCTGTAGCTTAAGTCAGACTCTTTTATTTAATTTTTAAACCTTTATTTTTACAATTTCATTATTTATTTTTCCAGGTGTTTTCAAAATTCCAGCTTTAAATACAGATGCTATAGGAACCAATGGCAGCTTTTGAAAGAAGGCTTTGACATAGGGCTTTGACACTTTTAATGTTCTGTAGCCACAGAGAAAAAAAAGTGAAAAATATTAATTTCCCTGTGCTTTTTCGTGATGCTTCCCCAAAATTTTGATTATTAAAAGTCTGTGAGACTCACACAGAGGTCACATGTCTCTAATGTAAAGATAAACTGAAATCAGGACCCTAAAACCAGATAGCTTTGGCCCTTCTCCATCTCTCTGTCCTTGATAGAAGAATATCCTATCATAGTCCATTATATCTTGTTGACCTGGTCAAAAATCACAAGCTATGCCTGGGAGAAATTTCCTAGGGGATTTTTTGTATCTAGAATGCATCCTCATAACAGAATTTTCCCCATTCTAAAGGCATGATCAACCTCTTGGTTTGACAGAGCCCTCCCTCCTTGCCTGTGGAGGGAAATGCATTGATATTGCAGGGCCTGATAGAAAAGCTGTGGAGTTTTACTTCTTGAATTGTCACGGATTGGTGGATTTAAACAATGGCTGTGAAGATAAGAGCTGATTCCTCCTTTTTTCCTGGATCTTGAGAGGGCAGGATAACCTGTAACATCTGATCATCTTGGATGACATCAGCTTTTTAGCCTTTTTTTTTGTTTGCTTTTGTTTTGGGATAGAGTGCATGTCCCTGACTCCTTTTTTTTTTCCCCCTTAAAAAAACAAACATCAAAAACGAACAGAAATTTAAGGCAAAACCCACTGTCTATGCATCATTTTTCTTTAGAGTTTTACACATTCATGATCATTTCTTAGATCCTTTTAAAATATTTGCTGTCGGTATCTACTCTTCTTCAGATTCTTATGAAAGTGTATGTATTTATGAAGATGTTTTCAATGACCAGGAAGCATTTAGTGGAGTACTACATTAACTGATTTTGAAAAAGAGAATGTTGCCTCTTAAACTTTGGGAAATATGATACAGGCACTCTACTTCCCTTTGACATGCTTGATTCAATTTCAAGTCACTACAAATGAGATTCTTACATGCCAAAAATGTACAGGACATCAATATTATCCCAGGACATTCAGCCAGTTGACTACAGTTCATGGATTAGTATAAGCAAGGATACAAACATGTTTTTCAAATTTCTGTTAAATGCATGCTGTCACTAATTTAGAACTGGAGGTGCATAACATTTCTATTTAGTGATCTCTGGGTAATTATCTGCTCTGAGTTTCCCATATGTTTGTTTTACTCTGACTTTTTGTCCTAACAATGCAACAATGTTCCAATTAGAAAAAATTACACCATAGAAAATTATACATAAACAATTCTTTTTATTCTGAATTTCATGAGAGTCACAGATTAATAGATTACAATGTGAAACATTGTTTGTATTTGACACACTAGATGGAAGATAAAATGACATTATTTTTTAAAATATTGACCTGGAACAAACCATATTTAACTGATGGATTGGTGATTGGATTTTTTAACTAATGTGTCAAAACGAAATCAAGAAAAAGAAAGGTAAATGTTGCTTTCTTATTGCAAGTCTATATGTAATAGCAACTCCAGCACAATCTAATCCTAGAGTGTGTTGCCACTGTCTAAAAACAAAATCAAATATTAAGATAAGGAGGAGCAGATTGTCACTGTCTCAAAAAAAAAAATCAAGTATTAAGACAAGGAGGAGCAGGCTCAGGACTGTCCCTTCTTTGGTGCACCCTTCCCTCTGTTTTTCTCTGAACAAGATAAATTTGTGATTGAAGAATTTTCACAGAACATTCTTATTTTGATGGAACAGTGTTTTTTTGATGAAAAGCTGCTCCACTGGAGGGTTTTCTCCTTGCCATCTGTAGTGAAGAGCAAGTTGCTATATCAACACAGAGATACAATCAGGAACAGAATAGAAAAGTCCTGACAGACTACAGGGCCCTGATGTTACGATATTGTTGTAACCTTTTCGTGTGTGTAAGCATTGCTGAATTTAGAGCACTTCAGGGAGTTCCCAGTTGGAGAAATCCAGGGCTAAGATCCTGTCTTACAGATGCTAAGTAATGACTTGTAAAGGTGATGTGAAAAAAGAAAAAGACAAAGGGTTAAAATGCACACATTGTCGCCTCAGCTTTGAGACTCTCTGTATTCTGTTAAAGTAAAAAAAAAAGCAAACAATTGCAGAGAACAGCTGATGGGCAATCAAGTTTTAAAGCCTAATAGGCTCTGCAGTCTGTTCCTAGAAATAAATTTGGACACACATCTCACTCTTCAGTCTGGGCACAGACACTGGTGAGAGGCATGTGGATAAAATTAAGGAACTTAGAAAATGAGAAAGAAACAGCTCCTTTACAATAGTAGGTACACTGGGATGTATAGAATTTTTTTATAAAGGAGGCCAAAAATCTTTGCTTTTTTATCAACTGGAGGCATGAAATAGTCAAAAAAGTCTAAAGGAATTAAGTGTACAATATTATTGACTTCAAGGAAGGCTGAATACTGCCTTCCTTAGGTTCTTGGGAAATACTGCTCTTTATTTCTGATTGTCCTTTTGCAACACAATTAATTTTATGCATGGAGAGCAGCCAGTGAGAAAATCAGTCATGTCACCTATGAGGAGCAATGGAAGGTAATTCTGAACAGTTATTCCAAAGACAGTCTGAATCCCAAGTAAAAGATAATAATGATCACATCCTATTGAAGAAGTGGGAATTTCAAGCCTATAGAAATAGTTTCTGATGGAATATTTTACAAGATATATTCAAAGGATGTTTGAAATCCCAAAGCCCTGGAAAACAATGGCAGCAATCCCACTGGCTTTAGCAAGCTGACAATTTCAGTCAAGATCTTTAACCTGGGGTCCAAGTTAATCAGAAGCCTTAACTCTTGTGATCACAGGCCAGTTTTTGAGCGATTTAATTATTTGCTAAACCTGAACTTCTTCAATCTCTTCTTCAAATATAGATCTTACAATATGTATTTCAAGAATATGTGTAGGGCAGATGGACAGATGACATTGTCAGAATAAAGAAATTAATCAGAACTCAGAGTCAATTGAGCTAAAACTTTTTCATTGAGGATGAAGAAAATGAGTATCAGCTATATGTTTGTATTTCTAAATTTACTACATTTGGCTCAGAGGTAGGGTTTTTATGAGCTTCACAGCCTATCCAAACCCAGAAAATACAGAGACTCTCTCCAAGAAGTTTTTCTAAATGTCACAACATTTTCCATACAATTCCAGGAGAAGAGAGTAATTAGATCTTTACAAAGTTACTGGAATTCCTATAGGAAAAAGTTCTGACCAGATTTTCTACTGCTATGACATAACTTATCTGCATTGATTTTGCCGACATTTTACCCCTTTGCACCAGGTCTTTCCCGAATTCCTTTTTTAAATTCCTTTAATTTGCACAGGATTTGCCTTTTCCACATAGGCTCATGAACCCAAGAGCCCTGAAGCATATTCCAGTAAGATTATATTTCTTGTTTAAAAAGTACAGATCAGTTCATGATGCAAATTCCCTGTGAATCTTCCAATTTTAAAAGAAAAATTGTAAATAAAATGACCACTTGGTTGTCTACAGTGTGTTTGTTTCTATTCTGATGGCACTACAAAAAGACTCAGATAACGATGTGTTATTAAAACAATTCTGTTTTAAATAACTAATCATAACAGCTCTGTGGTTTGAATAATCTCCCACTTAGTGGGTGTTGCTCTATCAGTTAACAGGAGGACATGAAACAGCCAACAAGCAATTGCTGAGATTATGGTTGCATTGACACTGACTATATGGATTTACTTCAGCAGAAAATAAAGGGAAATATGAAAGAAGATATTTACAAGTCTCACCTTGGTCTGAAATAAAAAAGGCTTCTGCACAGCACAGCAAAAAACACCACGGTTCATAGCAACTTTATATGGGAACACCCGCAGCAGAGGACAGCACCACAACCCAGACTCCTACTGAATACCAACCTTTCATATTAGTATTAGTTCACCAACAGGAATTCCTGGGTGGGAATTATATTTCTGAACTGGAAGTTTACACTCTTAATATGTGCAACATGCTTTTCTCACCAGGTTTTGGAATGTAACAGTGACTGAGGTTTAGTTTCAAAGTTTTACTTGCGGCTATGCTTTGATTTTGCAAATTTGTTGTGGGTTAATTTTAGGATTTTTTTCCCCATTACTGATTTTCTGTCACAGTTTTATTTATTTTTCCAAACGGTATCAAAGCTGGAGTTGTTGAAGTTATATGGGTGCGGTTATGTAGAGTACCAAGGACCATGAATTTTGTATCATGCTAAGGATGTCTGAACTACAGGCTGAATTTATATGAGCTGAGCTCATGATCCATACCAGGCTAATGTAATTAGGTGTAAATTACAGATGACGAAGTTCCTGTTTGTTTCCTCATACACTAAAGCTTGCGTAAGCAGGGTTTATACTTCTCATTATTCATATGAGACTTTATCAGAAAAATGAAACTAATAGTGAAATGTGACCTAAGGAGGGAATTGACTTACTCAGTCTTAAGAAAATAAGTCTAAAAATACCTAAGGGGATGATGCACAGACTGTACTTTGAGCCATTCAACACTTAAGTAGTGAGAGTCCTGAGCACCTGCTCTAACTAAACCTTTCTTGAGCAAGGAGTTGGATCAGGTAACTCTAGAGGCTCTTTCTGGGCTAACATGACTCTGAAACTCAGATTCATCTCTATATTCTAGGATTAGTGAAATTAACTTGCTGTACCACAAATGAGAATTTGTGTGTTTCTCTTTTTTTAATCTAGAATATATTTTTGAATAGTTATTCTTTTATACTTACTTGGTTACATGGAAACGAATGCTCAATTTGGCTTCTGTTCAGACTTTTTTTTTAAAAAATACCAGTTTTGATGGTTAATAAATAAAACATATATAAAAATACCAGTTTTCCATAACCAAATACAGTGTCCAGGACAGAATTTTTTTGCAATAGTGCTTTAAAACAAGTGTCTGGAAAAAAAGGTGTTTTATAACTACTGGAAAATTTACAGTAACACATTTCAGGTTTGTGATAAGCATTACTTGCTCATTAAAGAGAATCAAGGTTAAATCCTTCAGGAAATGCTGTGGAACTGTATATTTTTAAAATATCCTTTAATAAAACCACAGAAATGTTCTGTGTTTCACAAAATATTTATTGTATGCCATTAGCTGAAAACACAACCATCAGATCTGTGGGAAAGAGGTATTTGAGAATCCCAACAGCAATATGAAATTATCTCGCTTGCAAGGTTTCCATTTCCAAATCCACCATAACGTCACAAAATTTGGAGAGCAAATCCATCAGCCATGAATCAGTGGTTCAAAATCGTGATTTTCATACTGGAGTTAAGCTAGGTACAGAGCAGGAGTAAAAGGATATGAATAACTCCTGTTGCTTACAATTCTTGTTAAACACATATATGGATTATCGGTTACATAATACAACCAACCATTTCCTTCAAGCTTTTATCATTTCAGCTTGGAAAATATGTGAAAATGTTTCATGAGATTAAAAATTAAAACCAAGTTAAATATCTGAAACATTATTGTTACCATGGAACTCTCATAAGTGGCATTAATTACTGAAAGGATTAGAAAGGTAGAAAATCTCATTTTTCAAGCTGTGAGCAGCAGTCTCTGTTCTTCAGAAAATACCATTTTTAATTACATAAATTACTTTCTCTTAAGACTGGGTAGGAAGGAACCAAGATCATCTATTTCCAAGCCTCCTGCCAAGGAGAGGGCCATCTACTAGACCAGTTTTCTCAAAGTCCCATTGTACCTGCCTTGAACACTTTCAGGGACGGGACATCCACAGCTTACCTGAGCAACCTCTTCCTGTGCTCACCACCCTAATATCCAATCTGAACCCACTCTTTTAGTTTAAAGCCATTCCTCAACACTAATGGTAGCAATAACCAGTGCCAGCCCTAAGGTTTGGCGATTTTCATGTATTTTGCTTTACAACAGTCCACACGGAAATATTTACTGGGTTGGATCTCCTGATGACACAGCCCCGTTCATTTACTCCCCATGTTTATAATTTCAGTGTGCAAGGCGAAAGACACAGAATCCCATTATACCAAGTATAAGGCAATGGGGAATCACAGAAAGCTTTGGGAGAACAGTAGAGGCAAGAGATCTATATTGTATTGTTTATGGCCTCCTGAAAACTATATAAATAATTTCACTGTTGATTAATCTGACAAAAAAGGACATGATGGCAAAGGCAAGTTTCTGGTCTCATAAGGACTGACTTTCTGAGATCCACCAGTGGCAGAAAAAGTACAACATTGCCATCTACATTTGAACACAGTCACTCATGAAATACTGTCATCTTTATTCAACATTTAGTTCAATGCCTTCATCTCCCCCAGTGCGCCAGAGTTCCCTTGGAGATATTTCTTTATAGTTGGGCCATCTTTACACATTGGAAAGACTTCAATGGGTGCAATATCACGCCCTTCAAGATTTACATTTGAAATCGTTTAAGATTAAAGGAAATCTATTTAACTAAGTATGTAACTGAAGACAAGGGATTTTGAATGCAACAGGCAGTGTGGGAGGGTAGAAGACTGTGTAAATGAGTAAGTGATATTGGGAACATTTCTGTGCTTTTCATATCTCCGCTTAGCGTAAGAATAACTGATAGAGAGGAAAGAGAAATCATGTCATGTATTGGATGCTTTCCAGACAAATGAAGGGAAAGTCTAAAACACATTGACTTCAATTAGTGGAAACATGTTGAGTCTAAAGTTCTAAAAGAGTACGATGCTGTTTGGGAAACATATGTTTGAGGATTCCAGCTTGAGGAGAGTGACAAAAACACAGCTTGGAACTCACAGGTCCACATTCCTCTTCAGTATTCACACCCGTGTGTAATGTGAGTCAAGCACTGCTAACACCGCCAGTGAGCCACACTGATAAATACAGCCCTGCTGAAAAGGTCCTCTGCTGGTCCTCTAAAAGCATCCATAAACACCAAATTCTGCTCCCCTCTGTGCCTAAAGCCTCCTCCAGCTAGGTCACTGAATACAGTAATTACTGATTCTTGCCTTCCTAGCTTACAAACCCTAACGTCATTGCTTGGCCAAACACTGTGGATCTTAATTGTGTAAATTGAAGTTAATTGATCTTCAAATGAAAATTGACCTCTGCCCAGATAACCATGTGGCTCTGCAGGATGTGGTTCTTCACTCAGCCTGGAATCACACCCTCTCAGAATTTCTGTCAAATAAAAAATATGCAAAAATTTCAACTCAGATTAGCATCTACAGAATTTACTTTGGGAAACCTACATCGTTTTAGAAAACACTCATATGTTACATGAGATGTCTCTTGAAATCCTGAAACCTACAGACTGCCAAAGAAACAAAACAATTTTAAAGGCATCAGCAGGTGAATAGCATGAATCCTTGCAATAAAATATTCTGTCAGAAAAAAAAGATAATTGGTCTCAGCCTCAAAAATGAGAATGAAAGGAAGACAATTTGGGGTATTTTTTTCATATTAACCTGGGTTTTTTTTATTCCCCAAAAATGTATTTGGTTGCTAAATTATATTCTAAAATTAAAGTACAAAACCAGTGTTTATTTCAAGTCATATAATTTTTTCCTTCAAGACAAGTCTTTTTTATATATTTTGAAAGGAAAATTTGGTTTTGCCTTTTATAGAGTTACACCAATCTCCTCAGCAATTTAACAAGTTTGCTTAAAAACCCAGATGTTCTTACACTGATTATTGATACTGTTCACTTCCATTACTTAAACATTGATTCAATCCGGCCTACTTCATTACTAAGAAAATTCATTTAATGGGAAATATGAGTAGTTATTGCTTTTTGTCACCTCAGGTTTACGAGAATTAAACAGCATTCAACACCAAGATTTTCATCATGGTATTGGTACAACTAGTAATTATTTACATGACTTGAAACATAGCCGCTGACACAGTAAAAAGGGCTACTACAATGTGTAAGTCAAGCTGAGAAGATTTGGGCCAAATTTTTATTTAGTCTCACCTGATGTAGCTGTGTTGGGTTCAGCACAGTTACATATTCTTGATGAAAGGGGTTTATTTATAGAATATTTCATTGTGTGGAGCTGTTTAACAGGTTCAAATGCAGACATGCATGTGCATGTTTACATTGATATTTATGTATGCAGGTATGAGCATGTGTATCTTGGAGCATGAAGTATTATATTATATATCTCAAATGTATCATGTCAGTGAGAAGACATTGCTGTCAATTACTTCATTCAGTGGTATGGAACATCATTGTTATTCTTCTCCATCACTGAGAAAGGCCTGAAACGGTGAGCTCAGAAGCAGAAGTAAAAGAAACAAAATGTTGTGTGTGTTACTGGAATTCCTGTGAGCCGTTGCTTTGAGCTCTCAGGGTTTGACAATATTGATTTAAAGCAAAAGGCTATGCAATGTCATGTCACATATCATTTGCACTTTGTGTAAGATGATAAGAGTGTGGACATGTGTGCGTGTGTATCCTCTGTAGTTTATAAATCAGATTAAGTTCAGAAGGAGCAAGCATTAATTTCTGATGGCTGGCCTAAATTTAAAAAAACAACTGGGTATCCAACAGTGAACACATTCCTGGTGAAAATATCAGTGAGTTATTAAACTATAAATTTAATCTTAAAATTCTATGCTTCTAGTAATGAATACCAGCTTGTTGTGAGCTTTCTGTACTGTTCATAAAATTCTGATCAGTAAAATGAGCACTTGGAAGTACTGGCTCTTGCTGACAATGGAAAACAGAGGTGTTAAATATAAATCATGGTACGATGAAATCATGAAAAGTAAACTAAGATTTTTTTTCTATAAAAACATTATAGAGCCATTTTATAACAGAAACAGCTCACAGCATAAAATCACATTTTAACAGCTGTTGCCAAATTAGGTAAAAGCCCTGATAGAAAATTTGTTAATTACATGATTTAGGCCTCACAGGCAGCCTAAACCAGTCAGAAATGGAGAGGAGAAGTGATTTGAGATGATCCTATTGTTTGTTAGTATTTTTATTACAATAACAAACCATTTTCACACGCCTCAAGCTTGGGAAATGCCACAAGACAATGCTGGGTAGTACAGGGCAGAAATGACTTAAACCGGAAGAGACAAAAGTAGGACAACGCATCATCCTTATTTTATAAGATGCAGAGAGCTTAGGGAAGACATTTTCTAGGACACTCAGAATGACAGAATCACAGTAGTAATCCCTCAACTCCACATCCCTGGTTTCTCCTTAGTGAAGTGAAGAAATAAGAAACTCCTATAGGCAATTTATTGCTCTCTGCATTAGGCCTTGCAGGTGTGGGAATGCTCAGCCTGCCCCAGGACACACCTGCATTGCTCTGCTAAAGGACTGGGGGACTCAGGTAGGACATGAGTTGGGCACCTGTGATACACACTGCCACAGGCAAGGCTTCCAGTCCACTTCCTCCTCTCAGAGATGTCCTGGCCCTTGGTCTAGAATACCATCTCAGGCAAGAATCTGTTTTTTTCTGAAATATTTTCACCCCTTGTGAAGTACTCAACTATGTACTAAATTAGAGAATTAAATCTGTCTTTCAAGAAAGTGTGACAGTCACCTGCAGTAGTTATTTTATCCTCTCTCTTAGATGTTATTTTTAGTCAAGTTTCAACAAGAGCTGCACCTCAGTGAGTTTTACTGTTTGAAGATTTAGACAGTGAAGGTGTGTTTTGTAGGTTCAAATCCCTAAAGTCAGATTTGAATTTGAGCTATCTAATCTAATGTCAGAGCGCTCAGTGTGCTGAGTTATTTATTATGAAGGAAAAGTGGTTTGTTTTCTTTTTCAATGGAAGGATTTACTACTTAAGTAATCCTTATCTTCTCCTGAGGGTTTCCATCTTGACTATAGGCATTTATTCACTCCAAGTTCTCGCTTTCCTGCGTTCTGTTTTCAGGTGCTTATTTCATGCTCCTCATTGTGTGGGAAGCTGATGTGACTGCTTCAGAGTCTGTGCATTCCACTGGGAGGTCATATATGTAAAATATACCCCTGCTCCCATCTAAGCACCCTTAATATGCCCTTTTATCTGAATCCCCTGGTTTGTGGCTACTTACTATGGCCTGTAGGAAATAATAAAACTCCTCCAAGACATTACAATCTTACCCTGGTCTCTAAGGTCTCCTTCTGCTTGGGATAGAGAAGCATCAAATTTCACTGGAGGATCTGGGTCTTATTCACGTTTTGTCTTTCAAAGTACAGCCACACAGTGAGTCTGTGGGATTATACAACACCCACCCTCCTCACACCCCTATTTCACGTGTGACTGAGAGTTAGGAGTTTCTCCCTAAAATTAATAATTAATCTATTCTTTTACAGTAATCACCCATAGTAATCCAAATCGATTTTACTACTCTCTAGAAGAATAATTGATGTGACCCAGTTATTACAAGATGTCTCTTTCTTTCCTGTGGAAACAGCTGTATTTTGCATGGAATATTAAAGTACAAATTAGGTCAAAACAAGAGAAAACCGTTTTTTTTTTAACAGTTATAGAATTCACCTGAACAAAAATAGCTCTGGGTTCTATTTCTTTTCCTAGTTAATAATTCCCTGGTTTATATTAACTAGTTTGTAGAGCAAGAGCTAGAAGTAAACCAGGTCACTGTCTTGGGCCCAGTTAATATTTAATTATTCTGCATAAAGTGGAGCAGTTTTGACTGAAAAAAGCATGGGGCAAGTTAAGTTCAAATTCCTTATAGCTAAAAAGAGAAGCAGTCTTTCTACTTTCCTCATAAGTATCCTAAACCCTGGGCTATGTATTAATAGCAGAATCTGGGAATGCAAAACCTTCATCAAGACTTTGTGCAGAATCTCATATTCCAAGTACATTGAAGAACACTAAGTGGATTCAACGCTACTAAGCAGGAGGTTTTTGCATGTGCACTTGAACATGGGAGAAAGGACAAATGAAGTTGAGGCAGATTCTTAGGGGGAACTGAAGACAATTGTAAAATATTATGTTAAAAAGAAGGAAATGGACCTACAGTACTTAAAAATTTAGGAGCAGTTGAAAAGGTGGTCCATGAAAAATTCAATTTTCATTTTAGTATCTTAAGATGCAGACCTATAAATCTCTTTGTGAATACAGCCAAGAATCATTTCTCAAGGAAAACTGACCAGAAGAAGTATCTAAGCAACTCAGCAAAATGGTTAGGAAGCTCCCAAATCACGTTTCTGCTTTCAAAAACATCTTTCTTAGGTTCTTTCTTAGGACGTTTTTGGCAACACCAGGAATTAAAGTCAAATTGTTTTAATCTGTGTCTAGTGTATTAACCATAACAGCAGCCTGTTCTCAGAGCCTGAAGTTCACAAATGAAGGTATAAATCAACAGCAACCCACTGGACAGTTGCCAGTGTAAACCAGAGCTCAGTGTAAGACAGAAGAGAATCAGGCAGTAAAAAGTGTCTTATTCCTCTCCATTTTTCCATTTTTATCTCTTCAACTGTAATCCTCTTTGAAGGTATATGAAAATAATGATATTAAATATTATCTTTGTAAAAGAAAAGGAAAAAAAAAGAAGACAGACTTATTCTGGCACCTCAGTGCTTTATTATTTCACTATATTTCTCTAGATAAGAAAATCTGATTTTTTTACCATTAGCACCAGCACTAATGGCAAAAATGTTTAAAACACATTTTCCTTCCAAAAAGAAATGTCAAAGCTTTTCAGACATTTCCTTTCTCCTTCCTGCTGGTCCTGCTTGTGCTATACTACTCCACCTATTCCTGGTGGCATGACTTGGAGAAGCCCATGTGTTTTATGACTACCTGACATGGGACTATGTTCTGTTCCTCTGCTCTCCAAGTTATCATTTACAAACTTATCTATTGTCTGCTATATTGGATTAATTGCTTTAGCCACCTGATTAAATACTGTTTTACAGGACCAAGTTCTTGCTACGTGATAAAGAAAAAAAACTAAAAAGAGGAATTTTAAAAATTTCATTCTTAACAGCTCTGATTTTTTATATATATATATATATATATATATATATATACACGTATGTATGTATGTATATGTATATGTGTATGTGTATGTGTATATATGTAAACTGAAGAAAATCTGTGGGAACTGGTGCTGTTCTCCATGGACAAGAAAATCTGGAAGATGGTGTAGTTGAAACTTTCAGTATTAAGAAAGGGAGTGAAAATATAAAGCAACCTCAAAGGGTGGCCTTTTGTTATTACTACTTAAAGGGGAAAACTAAGGGACTAAATTGAAATATTAGGTAAGAATGAGCAAACAGGGACTTGGGCAGGGTTGCTTCACTCTCAGAGAAAGAGACATATGGAATAAGTTACTAGTGAAGGTAACTGAAGTACAGTCTCACAGAGATAAAGGGATACCTAAATCTGTTTCTGGAAGGGAGGATTGAAGAATAGGGTGAAAAAAGCAAGTAGGGTGGATTAAGCTAAACTATGCCAGGACAGGCATGTCAGCACATATGAACCTTTTCTCTCTCTGCAGTTCTGCTCTTTTATTTGCTTTTTTTTGCTTTATCAGCCCATAATATCAACCTCATAATGTCATTTTAACTCTTTCACATCTATGAAATTCCTCTGTGCTATTCAATCCCCAGTGGATTACTGAATTCTGCCTGAAGCATTCAGACACTCAGGACCAGTACAATGATGTGTTCTTCGTAAGCAAGAAGTGTGAAGCAAGTGACAGACAACTAAGGTGAGATTCTTCTCACCTAAATACCGCATAAGCATGTGCTGCTGAACAGATGCTCTCTTTACAGCAACTGGTCAGAAAAAGGAATATCTTAGCAATCCATCTGAAATATTTCAGTAGATGAGATAAACCAGGCCACAAGAATTTCTGTTTCTCTTCAATGAATATAAATAGAGCATAGGAAAATTCACAGCGACGTAGAAATCCAAATCTCAAGAGTCCTACAGTTCCCATTAGTCGAAACCATTCTCAATGCTATGTCAAGAAGCAAACCCAATCTGAGTTATCTAAGGCCACTTCAGCAACTCTGATAGCGACTGTAATTCACAGACACCTGAAAAGGACTTGCCTTGAAGCCAGCCCAGGGAAGTCAGGATAAAGCTGCCCCAACTCAGAAGAAGAGTTGATGACTCTGGTATAAGTCTGTTATAACATCTCTATTTGGTTTTGAGAAAAATAATTTCTCTGCATAACACTCCATTGGAATGTGTAGATGTAACCTGCAACAGAAATTACACCCTTTCACAAGAAATGGATAATGCAAAGAAATGGATAATGAAATCCATATTGGATAAGGCCTTGAGCAACCTGGTTTAGTGCGAGGTGTCCTTGCCCATGTCAGGTGGATTGGGATTAGATGATCTTTAAAGTCCTTTCCAACCCCTTACCATTCCATGGTTCTATGAAATAATGCCTGATGCTCTCCCATGATTCCTCTCCTTGAAGCAGTTTGACTTTATACAAAACTCTTGAACATCCCAGAGAGGAATTTCAGTCATCTGCTTGGGTCCCATCTAAAATATGTGACATATGGACACAGCACTAGCGGAAGAGAAGGAGAAATACTTGCTTTCAACTACACATTTATCTGTAGCTATAACCAACTTCAAAGGGAGAACTGTCCCAGCTCTTTATCAGATCATTTTTATGCCTGAACTAGTTATCCTCTGCAGGATATTGCAGATCATGAGGGCTGCAGGAATTGCAGATCATGAATCCTTCAAGACATCCTGTTTTCAATGTTCAAGAGTCCTCTCCTGGGATGTGCTGGAAATCCCTAGTGTAGATGAGATAAATGAGGAAATCGAGCCTTTCTTTTCTAGATTCCAAGTGATCAGCTGGATTACAGAAAAGGGAATAAATGAATCCATCCTGAACATGTGTCTTGTCCAAATCTTTTCTATATTTTACATTCAACTGAAAGTGCTTGGGGTTAAAAACCTAGGCATGTTTGGGGGACTTTTGTAACTGATAAATGCTCTTTCTGAAGTTTAAATGCTGATTTGAAAAATAAACCACAAGTTTTTACAACAAACTTAATCTTGTAGCACCTGTGATGGCATAAATGATGTTAATGGGAATGCTGTGGTTAATGTTGTTAACTGAGCACCATAAAAAACTGTGCATGATGGAAAACTTAGTTTAGTTAAGGAACTTATCACTCTCCTTTTTCTACTGCTATTTCGCTCCTCCTTCCAAGAGAAAAATAAGGTCGAGAAAAAAAAAAGTCTAGTAAAAATATTATGGAAAATTATCAACCTATTTTATAATATGATAAAATACATAACTTTGTAAGTTCTTCATATTCACTGTCGCACTGTTGCGATTTTTATAATTCTATTTACTGTACTACATTACTACACCTGAAGAACTTTAAATGGTTCTTTAAAATATGACAGAAATCACTACAGTATTATGGATGTATTTCAAAGTGATTTGTGACAATTAAGATTGTGGCCGCAATATCTTTCACCTCAAAACCCTGCTGGATCACACATGTAGTTTTGCTACTTTTTTTAGAAGCCTGTTTTGATTTAACATGTGCCACTGTGTTGTTTCATTGTTTGGAGAAACTAATGATTAGTATAAAATGATTATGTTCTGTAATTTTTCTTGCTCTTCCCATATTCTGTTGCGCAATCACTGCCATGCTCTTGCTAAGAACCTTGGCTGCATTCCACTGAGTTCTTTCTTAATGACTTCATCTGTAGGACTACAAAGATTCATAATCAGTTCCTACCCAAGCACTGAAATTAATTTTGTGGAAATCCATCTCTGTATGTTACAATGCTGGCTATTGAAGCAATCTTGAAAGCAGACACCATGTGGGGGGAAGGAAGGAGGGGAGCAGGGGCAGAAAAAAGAAAAGAAAGAAAACTCTGGCCACAGCTCACAGAAATCAAGCTGTGTTCTGTGACACTCAAAAAAAGAGGGTGGTCTCCACCCCACCAGAAGTCACGCAAGAGAACAGATACCCTCACCAAGCTGCTGTCTGTGCAGTTCTCTCCTTCCTTACCTCAGAGGAGAGGAAAGATGCCTCTCTTGAGGGTATGAACAGGTGAAAAGGTTTCTATTCCCAATAGAATCTCTGAAGGTTACCACAGACTTAAATGTCCACTGGGATGTCTCAGTGACTTTAATGTCAAACTTCTGCTCCTTGTC
Source organism: Acanthiza pusilla (assembly GCA_036630365.1). Lineage (NCBI taxonomy): Eukaryota > Metazoa > Chordata > Aves > Passeriformes > Acanthizidae > Acanthiza > Acanthiza pusilla. The sequence goes on from JAXCHO010000079.1 coordinate 45,394,114, forward strand.
CAGTCAATAGAGAGTTCTGAAAAGTCTTAAATTAGGTACATATAGGAAGTTTTTAAACTCTTCCACCTCTTTAAGGTGGTACCTCAAGTCTCTGAATGGGATGTGTCAAAAACTGTGTGTGTCTTAACAATCACAGCAGACCATCTGAATATGCTGAATATATAACTAGCAGTGGTTTACAAGACCGTAAGTGGAGATTTGATCTTCTTTCTGTATTTTCTTACATCAGTATATTAGAAAACCATCAGGGAGTGCCTCTGTGCCACATTTCTTACTATTTCAAAGGCATTTTGAGGAACAGCCATTTGGCAGACAGTGATTCTGGTTAATGCATAACTTCTACATCTGCAGGAAGAAACAAGGAATATTAAAGAGCACAAGATGCAAGTCAATATTCACCACTGAGCACGGCAATGATGCCTTGGTCAACTGAGGCTTAACATGAACTGAGATACTCAGAATTTCACTTTACTACTGGATGAAAACACTGATGTCAGACAGATGATACTGAAAATAAAAAGGGAGGGACAGTCACAGGAGCCTATTGTTTAATTTAAGGTCCTGTTTCTACCTCCAGGATTGGTGATGTACACACAGTAGTCTGCATGTGGCTCCCTGCACACTTCCCTGCTTATTTCTCCAACTGGTGTTGACACTGCAAGTCTGAGTTTGGCAAAAACTCACAGCCAAATGTCAATCTTCTTATGAACACGTGCACACAAGTACAGAGATGAACAAATGGACTTGGCTTATTAGCTTGTTGACTTGGGATAGGGTGGGTTCAGGACACAAACAAGAGCCTTGCCTTAGTAAATGCTATGAAGGACAGCATTTTCCAAATCTGCTCCTTTCCACAGTTAACATAAGCAGTGGATACAAGGCAAAAAATGTGTTGTCATTCAAAGCTAAGGTTGCAGTCAGCCAGAAAACATCTAGCATCAGAGAAGTTGCAGCTTACCTAAGAAATAATATCATCAAACTTTAATACAGAAGTAATCATGTCTTTTTAAAAACTTCATTCCTCATGAAACTGTGCCAGATACCGACATTGTCTGCCGGCGTCCGACTGACACACTGCAGTAGTAATAAATGGAGCACTGTATGTCTAAGCTCCCTAGCTGAGATATGACATTAACTCTTGACCCTCAAATGAAAAGAAAACTCAGTATCTCCTGTTACTATTATAAATGTTGACTTTAGTGTTCATTATTAAAGAACACATTTCAGTCTCATTCCACACTGCATCACGCGATGTATGGATCTATAGCAGTTTTCACTGGTACTGTTTCTTTTCACTTTGTCTGCATCTGATAAGCCAGAAACCTTGGGGACTGAACCAAAACACAAGCATTACTGAAGAAACAGGCCCAGGAGGTTTTCTGCTTCATCTCATGACACCATGCTTGTGTAATGTTATAGAGTAATACAGCCTTCATTTTATGGCATAGGAAAATGTGAATGCATTTGAATTACCTTTTTATATTTCATACATCAAGTAGGCACAAACCCCACATGGAAGTAACACATTGGTTCATCTGTCTTAGCCCCTCTTCTGGGCCACTTCATAATTGGGATGAACTGTTGTAGTTTCCAGTGATGAACTTTTAGCTCAAATCACAGAAAATTTAGCTTTTCTGATCCACAATCCCTTATCTCACTCTAAAACATTAAGCCAAAAATATGGTTATTCGTTATAGCAGTCAGAGGAAAAAGGTTGCATATTTCTTTCAAAAGTACCCACTTTGAAATTTGGAGAAGAAAATGCGCTGAAATTAGGCCAGCCTGTGTTACCTCACTGCAGAGCATTAGCAGTTTAATCCGTGAATTGCACAATTACAGGGATTATTGTGGAAGGTCTATTTTTAGTCTTCTTAGGCTGACAAATAGCCACCAAGGACATTCATTTTCTTATGAGTGGAATGGATGTAAAATCTCAGAACTGGAAGGGTGAGTCTTCCAGCAACCAACTTGAAAAAGTTAATTTTTCAGTTTACAATTTCATTTTTCTGAAAGACTTCATCCTGGATAGCAAGGATTGTCTCTCTGCTGACTTGTGACTGCTGTCCTTGGTGGCACTGCAGAGAAAGAGGCTAGAGTAGCTACAGGATTAGTCATGTATTTAAATTAAGCCCAAGTTTTTATTGTCTCCTAACTATTGCCATCTAATCTCAGATAAGACCTGAATATAGTCTGGTTTCTACTGAACTAGTCTTTCAATGACCATTGCTCGACTTCTCAGCCAAGGCCAGACTTTCAATACTTCGATCATCTCCCTGTTGCAGGAGGAACTCCAGAACAGCCTATGAAACCTGGAGATCAATTTTTATTCTGTCACCAAAGTAACATCCTTAACACTCACAGAAAGGACTGGGTGAAAAGTTTAGCCATAAGAATACACTCATTTTGCTGTGACACACTCATCTTGGTACCACCAAAGCAGGCCAATCCTTGTGTGCTCATCAGGGTGGAAATGCAACAAGCCTCAAGGTGACCTTTTCTTTAATACACAACTTATTTTCTGTTCCTGAGGATATAGGCAAATTCTTCCAGTTCATTATGCTTCCTTGTAACAAACTGATACACAGAAACCACACCAGACAAGAGCACCATGGCCAGGATACAGAAATGCATCCAGCCTGAAATAAGCTGACAATGATCCCGGAGAGGTAAATCCTTAGAACCATATTCCATTCTTATACATACTTGCAGACAGAATTTCTATGCAACTAGCACTGCCCATGTCTGGGGTTTTTTCCTGTGCATGCTTGAAAAAAATGTCAATACACAAGCAGAAATTATCAGTGCCACTGAGCCAGATCGCTGCACTTCTAACCAGGAATTAATCCTGCTAGTGTCAAAGGGCTGATGGATGTCTTCAACAGCAGTGGAGAGTTCACAGCCTTGCCCACAGAAATAGGCTCTTAAATCAGAGCATGTTCTTATCTTTGAAGCTCGAGTAGCCATTGACTCTGGCTGTTCCTGCTCATCAGCTGAGAGCTATCTGGGTCTGCAGTTAGCCTTTACAATTACAATTCTCAGGGGTATTTCCCCTGCTGTCATCAAATCTGTCACAGATTACTCCTGTGGCCTTTATATGGCCATGGAGCTGGTAACTGCTCTCCTGCTGACTGCAGAGACATGGGTGAAGATTGCTCCAATATGAGACAGAGCAGCTCAGCAGAAAACTGCTCTGCTGAAGCACTGAACAGCAAAGCAAAGCCACAGCATTTCCTGACAGGGATTTTCCAGCCAGTGCATGAAGAGCACAGCTGGCCTGGCAGTCTGCTCACCTGAACCCCACCTGCTTGTTGCCAGCTCTTGCCTGTATCATGAATTCCTTAGTGAAGGGAATAATGTTCTTCCCCTCTTTATACAGCTGACAAGTGCAGGGCTTTAAACACCACACAAATTCAAATGGTGAATGTGGGTAACAATTTGTGGGTATATTTTCTCCAACACAACCACTGAGAGCAAAATTGTGGTAACTCAAACCTGTCACGCACCACAGAGAAAAGGGCATTCATTTTTTCATCATTGTACCTTCACATGAACTTTACAGATTTAAAATGTCAGCCTTCAGAGTTATGTCCTCTACAGAAACCTTTCAATGTGCAATTTCACCTTTGCAAATACAGTTTGGGAGTTTGTGAACCAGGGTCACTTTATTCTGCTGAGTACAGCTAAAAACCATAACACAGTATTGAAGAGTTACTGCAGCCTTGCTCAATTATTTTGTATTTCTTGCAGCAAAGTGTAGTGAATCATGCAAAACACATTGTTTTGTTTTGCTTTGGAAGACACACTTCTTACTGAATGATGTGTGCATAAAGTATGTTGGAAACCAGCACATTATTCCGCAATGGGACTCCATTTTTGATGGGAGCTTCTAGGGGGTGCACTAATACTGGTAATAAATAGCAGGAACAAACCCAGAATACAACCTTGGCTACACCACTGGTTGTAGAGTCACAAAAGTATCTTAAGGGAGATTAAATACCTTCATGTATGTTCAGTTCTTTGCTCTCTCCTGTCACTGTGGGTTAATGACTCTTTCAATTACGAATTGGACTGAGTCCACCGATTCATGTCATAATACAATCTCCACATGATGGAGACAACCAAATGGCCATAAGATATTGGCTGATTTGTAACTGTTAATACAGAGATGAAGAGTCAGCATGACCTTCATTCCAGCTTGAAGGGTCTCATATATAAAAATGGAGATAAAAGAAGTAATCTAGCGTGTCCATTTTTTTTTTTAATTCTGAAGGATTTTGTTTTTCTAATAGCTGAAACAATAACTAGCTTCAATTTGCTGTACAAAAAATTCATGCACAATAACCACATAAATTTGATATAATGGAGACCACAATGATTAATAAGCATTCAATATTTGTGTGGGGTTTCTTGCACATCACACTGTTAGGGAGAGGACTTTTTCTAATGAATTCTAGTTCCCCTGTCATTGTTAACTTTCTTCATACTAAAGCTGTTTAAATTGTGATTTTGAAGATCATGTTTGCATCAGTATTGCCTAGATTTGAATGTTTTCCATATGACGAAAGGGCAATACATTAGGATTCTTAAGCTTGGGAAAAAGATGACTGATAGGGGGAAATGACAGAGGGCTTTAAGTCATAAATTGTATGCAGAACATGAACAGAGTGAATATTCACTCCACCTCATAGCACAAGGATTAGCAGACATATAATGAAAGCATTAAGGAGTAAGCTATACACCAAAGTGGAGTATTTTTTTCCACACAACATGTAATTACATTGTAGAGCTCATAACCACAGGATTTCACGGAGGTAAAAAATATACATGGATGTAAAAAGGAACAAATTAATGGAGAGTAAATCAACTGGTGTTACTAAACATGATTTGCCAGAAAGAAATTTGGATCAGGAAGTTCTGAAACCACTGATTACTGGAAAATTTGCTAGACCAAGATATTTTTGTACATGAGTTTGTTTCTTTCCTCTTTGCCTACATGTCTGCTGCTGCCCAGTCTCAGGGACAAGATGGTAGGTGTGGAGGACCTTGGTCTGAGAGGTCTTCTCCTCTCAACTCCAAATTTCCCATGGGCTGCATGTAACCTCATCCATCAAACTTAGATATCTGCAATGAAAATGCCTATGTGAAAGTCCTGGCATAGTCTGATAGGAGCAACACACACCCCTGGAGTTCAGAAGTTTGGCTTATTTCAGGCATCTGTATTAGGGAGGAGCAAATTGAACTGTAAACATACATATTTCTACCCAGCAACACTTAAGAAAATATAGATGTCTATCTTAAATGAGGACATCTGTTATGTAGGTTGGGTCAGATATATGTGATTCCTGTAACTATGGCTCTATGCAGAAGACAATCACAAGATTTTTTCTTCCAGCCCTCATATTTGTGCCTTATTTCATATTCAATCAACAGAGTAAGTTACTAAAGAAAATGAAAGGAAAAGGATCTGTATCAACATATTACTCTTCATCAAAAGTATCATAAAGAAGAGTTTACACACTGACCCAATTTTTATAAAACATCTACATATGGTCTTCAGTCCCACTGAAATCATTAGATTTAAGAATGTGTTTAAGACCTTTGCTGAACTGGCACCAGAGAGAAATATGGTAGAATGAAAGCCACCAAAATATCTGAGACATTGAAATATAGTTCAGTTCCATTAATAGTAAGTCTCTGTTTCAAGTAGAGCTGATCTGACAAAAGCGAAGCAAAATTACTCCAGTATCTAAAAAGTGGTTCCACTGTGCTGTTAAATTCTGATATAAATTATTAAATCCCACAGAGATTTTTTAGATCAAAAGAACTTTGTACTTTCTTTATGCAGCCACTTCTACAGAGTAAAGAAATTGCCAAATATCCTGCAAGGCAGATGTGAAAATATGATCTTTTAAGGCAATTGTGACTTTCTTGCTTTCCCATTTATTTTTTTGTGCTGCATCCAAAAGCTCTTTGGATGTACCACATCCAGTTACAGATCTAACATGCAACACAAAAACCTAAGGTGTGCTTCAGATGTTGCAGATCACTATTTTGGAGAAAACTGGGGAGGTACCAAGAGCCACTAACAGTCTTTTCAAACTACACTATTACTTTTTCTAATTAAAAATTTAACCATTTCCACATGTTCCTCTAAAAAGACATGCTGCAGTTTTAAAGTAACAGTCATGGGTATACATTACAGTCCTCAATTTCCCCGAAAACAAATTGATCTGCATGTTTAATTTCTCAGCTATCCAGACAGAAATTTTTCTTCAGAGAAAAAAATATAAAATCATAGAATCATTAAGGTTGGAAAAGATCTCAAAGGTCACTGAATCCAACCCTTAACCCAGCACTGCTGTGTTCACCACTAAACCATGTCCCCAAGTGCCACATCCACGCACCTTGTGATCAAATCCAGAGATGGCAAGTCCACCACTTCCCTGGGCAACCTGTTCCAAGGCCTGACCACTCCTTCAGTTAAGAAATTTTTCCTAATATGCAATCTAAGCATTCATTGGTTCAACTTCAGGGCATTTCCTCTGCTCCTGTCACTTGTTACCTGGGAGAAGAGATCAACCCCCCCGGCTATAATCTCCTTTCAAGCAATTGCAGGGTGGTAGGGTCCCCCCTGAGCCTCCTCATTTGGGATATTTTATTTTTCTGAATTAGCAGTATTACAACAAAATATATTTACACTTTCTTCTTAGTACAAACCAAGAGTTTAAAAAAAAGGTCTACTGACACTATGTATAGGGACACTCAATTGATAACATGGAATTTTGACTTCTAGTCTAATTTTCTTCAGTTACGATTTACTGGAAAACACAAACTAGGCCTTTAACCGGAAAAACAAAACGTGGGGCTCCATTTTTCTTAAGAAGCCCTAACCATTATATTACACAGTTAAGAGTTTCTTTCTTTTTTCTCAATTCACTCTTGGGGACAGTAAATCTTGTATCCATTTCCCCATTGGAGAGGTAGGAGGTGCCCCTGCCCTCCCCCATTAACCCTCTTGACATAAATTCTGGCTGTCATTCACACTCCTGGGAATGAGGAAATATGGGTCTGGTCCCCTCTGACTGAAGAAGGAAGGGGAACCAGCTTCCTCACTTCCTGTGCAAGTGGTCTAAGTGGTACATTATTGTACTAAAAGGCACCTCTGCAATTACTTACTGATCCAATGTCAGCACATTAGGGTTTGTCTCAGATGATTTAGTGAGAGTCATCATCTTTCTCTGCATTAGATGCACTCTAACAGGTCAAAGGCAGGCAGTCTAAAGCCCAGATGGAGATCAAGCTTTTTGCCTCAGTCTTGATTAGGTTTAGGGAGAAAATAAACACAAAGGCATCAGCTCACTTGCCTGGTTGATTCAAGCTATCCTGATCTGAGATGCTCTGAAGCTGCTGGACATAAACAAATCCCTACCAAAATATCTGTGCCCTCCCAGACTGGAAGAAAAATCCACACTGTGAAAAGGCTCCAGACATGTATGCTAATAAACCTGAAATAATATCTGAATCTCTCAGGCTAGGGCTGTTTCCAGCTAAACCAGAAGCAGAAACAGACCTCAGAAGTCAAGCAGAGCTTCACCACGGAAGTGTGGGATTTGGAAGCATTGGCATGAAGTTTATTCAAATTGCAGTTCTCAGCATTTATACTTCAGCTTCATTTTAACTCAAGTATCCAAGAATGAATAAAAGATAAATTCCTCTGGGGATCTGAGCTTTACTTACCAAGCCAAGCACTACATTTGCCTTGCATTGCTCAGCTGCTGTACTTGAAGAATGCACTAAGGAAGAAATTGTCTATCAGGAGCAAAGTACCAGGTTACACATGTCTGTGCAGGGTTGATAGTTCACTGGAGAGTTATGGAGCCAAGATTCTGCCAAAATTTTCTTCTTGCTCTAGTTATTCTGAGTGTAGATTCACAGATCCAGAAGGTCACGAAGGGTCAAGGGACAACCTTAAACATAAGCTCCTTTATATTTGTCTACACTCCATAAACTCTAAGCTTGCCTGATGACATCTGGCACATCTAACTCTTACTGTACAGAGGGTCTCTTCTCTCAATGCTATATAAAATTACTAGTCTTGTTAAGCATGTGAATTTATAACGTCTGAAAATCATTCTTGCTTATCTGTATGTCTTCACCTAAATAATATTTCCAAAAGTCAAGTCTTGTATTTATTCGAGGCACTGAACTTGAAAAGCATAAAATTTCTAAACTGGTAGTGTTGGCATTTCTGAGGTCAGCAGCAATGATTGGTTTGCAAACCTAACTGAAGTTTTGATTTGCTTCAGTGCCATGCAACAGCTTGGCTTTTAAAGCATCAAATTGCTTTTTTAGTACATTTAATTAAACTTCTAAGACTGCTTGGCAAGCTTAAACTCCACTTGTTGCAATCAGCAGCATGGTGATTATTTATAATTTCATGAAGATTGCTTCCATCTGTACTTCAGTGCAATTAGGGAGTTTATTCATAATTCATTAATTTTAAAGACGTACATAAAACATGATTCTGTGCTATAACTTTATGTGTTAGGATTTAATGACACTTAAGAATATCTGACAATTAGCAATGTTTAAAAAAGCTAATGATTTATAAAAGCAGAGTCAAATTTAGCAGCCAGGGTTAGAATTCAACCTTGTCACTTTGGGTTTCATGTTAGGTATTGCAACAAGTAGAGCAATGCCTTTTTCAAGGCTAATTGTCTTATCTGTCCGTTTGTGCTGTGGATTTAAGACAGTTTCTAAGTATCAGAAAGGAGGAATGCAGGGAAAGGGTAAGAAAGAAGAAAGGAATCCTTGCAGCCCCTCAAGAATCCCAATATTGGACACAATCAGCAGGAAGAGCTGACGAAAATGGATTTAGTCTAGACTGGTATTTCCTGTCTTTTCTGATGGGTAGCACCAACTGTGATGCAAAGATAATCTATATTTACAGTAAACTCTGTAGGCCAGGTTGGATGGGGCCCTGAGAAACCTGACCTGGTGGATGGCATCCCTGCCCAAACCAGGGGATTAGAACTGGATGATCTCTAACATGTCTTCCAAGCCAAAGCATTCTATGATTCTTTGAAATATTGGTCAAGATTAAATAAGTGATTTTTATAACACAGTTATGGATTTAAAAAAAATAAACATGAGGTTCACACAACAACTGAAATATTACTTTTAATATCACCTCATATTTAGTGCATTTTCTCCGTGGTCATCTTCAGGGAAATAAATCAGATGGAGTGCAAAATTTAAAGACTGAGCACTTCAGTCAATATTTGAGCGAGTTGCAAGAAAGCAAAATGTCAAATGTTGTAAGACATTGCACTTATGTTCCAAGTTCTTGAGTAGGTGCTCATCTCTCTGCTGGTAAAGGACGATATACAAACAGCGCAAAAATATATAAAGCTTCTTAACGAAAGCAACGACAAATGATTGAAGTCAACTTTCATTTTGTCAAATTTTACTTGCAGTGTCCTCTGGTGTGCTGGCAAACCAGTGGCATCAGCTAAATCCTTCTTTTCCCTCACCCTGAAGGTAAGGGAGCACTATGGGACAATTTTGCAAGGGACTTTAAGTACTGAGAATTTTCCTTAAAACTGACAGCAACCAAAGGGCAGGTTAGAAGCAGACTTTGCTGAATCAGTGTCAGGACACAAATCAAGCTGCACATCAGCACAGATGTCACAAGTGAGCATCTAGAAAGAAGCACAGCTGGTGACACTGAACAGCCCCTGAGGCTTCAGAGAATTCCAGTTCAGCAGAAACAGGGTCAGTATAGACTGTCCAGCCTCAAAGTTGAGAGATGGAGAAAAGTTGCTCAGCCTTTACCACCACACTCCTTTCAACCTTAACAAAAATATAATTTTCTACCATGGTGATATGTTACCACAATATCTGCTCACAAAAGCCTAGAAAGCTGAAAGCTCATCTTGGTGACTAATTTGGAAGCTTGGGTTTAAATAAAACTTACTTCTCATGTAATTAGTGCCTATCCCTGAGTCACATCTGTAAATTCTTAATTGTAGTATTTCTTGTATGTGTTATATATTAACATGACTTGCTCTGTGATCTTTCATCCTGAATTTCTTCAATATGGGTGAATCATGTAATTTGTTTCCACAGTATAGACTAACAACACAAATGAAGTTCTTATGATCTCTCTATCTTATAAAATAGAATACCACACATGTCAAAATATTTAAACATAATCAGACATGGGCCCTTACCCAAATCCAAATCATTGCTGAAGTTTTGGAAAGTATTAATGCTTTATCTCTCCAAAGCTCCAAAATCAGTCCAAATCTTTATCTGAACTCATCCCTTCATATACAACTTCGAGTTTAATGTAACACAGACAAGGATAGTGAGATTATTTACTGGTATAAATCAAAATAGCAATACAGAGAGAACATGGTCTCAGAGCGCACCTCACGAAAAGTCAGCAAAATTATTATGTGTTCAAGCACACATTTTATACTGAGTAGGTGTTGCTGTGCATGAAAAGAGTTCTTTGGCGACAGTTTCACACTAAAAATATATTGTGCAGGGATTCCTGTAGATTAAAAATGCAAAATAAAGATGCATAACGATTATTAAATATAAAATACATTTTTGGCACTTCAGTATTATAAATTGATGGTTACTTTTGAGCAAATAAAAGAATACTGACATAAATTAATTGCGGAACTAAAAGAATTGATTACAGAGATGGGCTGAAATATTTAAATATGCACAGCTTCTACAGATCACTGCAAAGTAAATTAAGCTTACTTTCCAGCAGTTGTGAATTATTAAGTCAATTCAAATTATTTTATGTTGCATTAGAAGGTAATCCTTAGGGAACTTCCATATTTGTTTGCAGAGACTTCAGATGAACAACAATAACCACACTGTGAGTTTGTAGCATGTCACCTGAGTCTTTAAAACTGACCTTGACTGAACATCAGTTAATGATGTACTGCCGACAACAACTCCTCATTGGTACAACCCAAAAATAGATTATATATTCCAGTACAATATCTCTTTTTTGTTTTCTTTACTCTTTCAAACTCTCTGCCTGGCTCATACTTCAGTCATCCCTCGAGAGCTGCAGGTCAAACACGTGTTTCTCCAGTTTCCATACAACCACAGTTGCCTGTGAGCTGTAACACGTGGGCACAAAACCCAGGTGATACAACACTAAATGGCAGTCACTGTTTGGCACTGCGGTCAATGGGTCAAGGCACAATTTCTTTTCCATGTAATTTCTTGGCTGCCACAATTGTATATTTTCTCTGGCTGCTACATAACCTGGACATACTGATTTAATGACTTTTCCCTAAGAGCAAAAGCCACTGTTATATTCAGAAAAATGACTATATATTTAAAGTTTCCTTACATCAATATTATGACAGTACCCACATTGTTTTACAGCCCCATGCTGACAAGCCATTAACTTTGTTTACATTAGACCATGGCTTAAGTTGGAATTTGGAGTTGGATTTCAAATACCCCAATATCCACAGATGTTAGGAGAGGGGTCCTTGGCTTAGCTTATTGAGGAACAGTAAAAAATTTGGATCTGGACCTAAGTGTGATTTTGAATTTATGCCAACCTTGAGGTGTTTTGCATAAGAAGCTTAAAATACGGTTCTTCCAGAACAGGGGTGCTCCATTTAAAGGATGCTGGCTTTTATGTCCACATGACATTGCAGAGTGGGCAAATACCTGCTGAACAGTGGGAATTCTTAGGATCTCATACCTCATTTTTCAGTCTGTTCTATGTACTTGGAAGAAAAACAGTTTCTTTGCCTTCAGTGAATTTTTTTTTTAATACCCCATAACGTGACAAGAGTTGAGGACTCTATGAGAGATTTGGCTTCAGCTTCTGTTTCTGTCACAGAGACACTGTCAAGCTACATCATGATGTCTAGTCTCTTGATGGAAGAGAAATAATTCTATTATAGCTCCCTACAGTTTGGTGAGGATAGACATTTGGATGGTAAAGTCATCCTTGCCTGCAGAGACAAGCACTACAGAACAGGACTCTATCAAGAGCATGTCTACACTGTGAAATCAGCCACAGTAACAGGCAAATCTTCACATCCAGGGCTTAGGGGCTCAGGCTGGTACTGCCTGCACACAGCTTGGCAGCTTTCAGACACAGGCTGGTTTGCAATCTGCCCCTTCTGCTTGGGCTGAAGGCAGGCACAGCAGGCTTGGTTTGTCTGCACCTACTGCTGCTTTCAGTGAGCAGCGAGAGTGACAGAAGTACAGGATCATTCCTCTTTACTGTGTTTCAGTCGAATAGCACCGTTAAAAACCCAACCTAAACAAAAAAGTAACAAACCAAAGCTTCCGCCACCAAAAGTGACAAAAAATCATCCCGCAAGCTTCAAATAATTTAAGAATCAAATGATATAAAGAACAGGGTTTCACCATTTTTGCCATTATTATTCCTGTTATTGAAAAGGTGTCATTCAGTGACAACAGACAAGCATGTGCTCATGCCAGAATAGACTCTAAACAAAGCACTGAATTTCTTTCACAGAGAAAATAAGCAGACATTTGCATTTCTCACTTTGGAAAGCCGGTCCATCTGATATCCGATGGCTACACTTCAAAGACATCCCCCATGAACCTTTTTCCATGTGACTTCATGTGTGGTATTGCAGAGATGAAGAGGCCAGCTCCTAGAAAGTGGGAAACAGTGCCTTAAAATTTACTCTGTGAGCAGAGATTTATGGAAGATCAGAAGACTTTATAAAGTAAATAATGTACATTTCGCAAATATATACAATGTACAGACTATTTACCAAGGAACTTGAAACGGCTGTCTTGGAAGAGTTCCAGTTTCTCAAGTAATCTGGTTATCAGGTTTTAGAAAGATCCAACATGTATGACACTGACAAAAATGGACTAAATATATTTCTTCCAGAAGGAGCAGGGTGGTAAGAGGAAATACACTTTTTAAGGCAATTAACAAACACTCCTTTAACTGGCAAGTTGTTCCAAGTTTCTTAAAGGGGAAAAAAAAAAGTAATCTAATTTGGAAATCTGCTTGCAATGCACACATGCATAAATCTATTTTAAAACAGGCCTGGGCAATGGATAGCAGTGCAGAGACTCAAAAAACCCTTCTAAATTATCTACTTCAGGTCTGCAGCAGCCACTAACCTGTGCTGAGGGGTGCCAGAGCTGGGATGTTTTTAACCAGTCCAGACCTCTCAGGCAAAACAGCTTTTCTGCACAGGTTTTCCTGTTCCTGTTAAAAATTAGAGTAAAAAGTTGTGAGATGACAACAATATTAAGTCTATACTCTGTGTGTGCATGTATTGACAATTCCTGTTTTTTCTATAGTGCTTTCCATGGTTATAGTTTAACCTGGATTATTATTATTTTTTTTTTTAAATAAGATATTAAATGTGGAGCTTCTGCTGAATTCAAATACATAGATTTGTTAAAATAGGAGCTTATTTTCTGCACCTTAGCAGCAATAAGAAAAAGGGAAAAGGCATAGAGGACTGAGAAAGCTGGAAAAGAAATAAAGTTGAAGGCAACTGGGGGAAATTTTTAAAGTATCACAATCCTGCTTTACAAGGTTCTCTCAATGAAATCACGCCACACCAGGATAACAAAATACTTTGCTTGGAAACAAAGAAAATTGAGGAAAAAAAGCTTTTAAAATAACTTAAACATGAAATACATTTTAAATGGAACTAAAAATATTACTCTTACTTCAAACAATTGCAAAAGTTTGATTTAAAATTTCAGACTGTCCTTAGTTGTGATGATATAATTTTTGGAAAATGCCTGTTTTGGAAAGACCATCAGTAGTTTCTCCTCCTTTTTCAGCTTCTCTTGACTTGCAGGATTGTTTTTTTCTGGTATTGACACCTTTTCATAGGCACTAAATTTAGCCTACCAGTCTATTTCATGGGCCTCTTAGACAAATTTAAAGCCTTTGGGAGAAAACTTGTTTCACTTTGTTGCAATGGTCTAAAAGACAAACATGATTCAAGTTAAGCCTACAGCCACTTTGGATAATCAAAGGAAGAAAAAGAGATATTGTAAAACTGTTATTTATTCTAAGTGAGCTACTCCTGAGCTGACTCGCTTATCTGTGGACCTCTATATCAAATTTACATGAGACGAAAACCAATTTTGAATGTAAAGCTCCCTGTTCCATAATCAATTCTGATTATCGGTCTCTTGAGTGTAACACCAAGTGTTATTAATTAGCTAATCTAATCACTCCTGTGCAATGGCACTGATTCACAGTAGCTGAGGATCTGACTCATTCTCCTTCACTCACACTAAATACCTCCATGTCTCATCTCTTCTGAATAACTGCAAGTATGACATAATTTTATTTCTCTAGGACTGCTGGGAATTCTTCCCTGCTTGGAATGCTAACCCTTTGGATACTTTGCTGTTGAGTTTGGGATTACGGACAACACAGGGGGATCACTTACCACTTTATTAATTTATCCTAATTTTGCCCAGGGAAAGCTGATAGTTCCAGTGCTAGCTCACTGAATTTGTATTTGCATGTCATATATTCTTTAGTTAACCCTTAGCAGAAAAATCCTAAATGAGTGAAGGACTGGGCCAACTGTGTAAAGCATTTAGCTTTTATTTAGTTTCATGTGGAGTGGCTGAAGATACTGGGGTTGTTTAGCCTGGGGAAAAGGAGGCTCAGGGGAGGCCTTATTGCTCTCTACAACTCCCTGAAAGGAGCGTGTAACCAGGATGGGGTCAGGCTCTTCTCCCAGGTAACAAGAGTAAGACAAGAGGAAATAGTTCCAAGTTGCACCAGGGCATGTTTAGACTGGACACTGGGAAAAACCTTCTCCACTGAAAGAGTGGTCAGGCATAGGCTGTCCATGGCAGTGCTGGAATCACTGCTCCTGGTAGTGTTCAAAAAATGTGTAGCTGTGGCACTTAGAGACACGGCTGAGTGGTGGACTTGGCAGTGCTGGGTTAATGACTGGACTCGGTGATCTTGGAGGTGTTTTCCAGGCTTAATGATTCTGTGATTCTGTGTCTACAACACGATTCTATTTGTACCCTATCAAGTCAACAAACATATGGCTTCTGTGTCAGGTGGTAAATTTTTAACTGTTGCAATCTAACCATCAAGTGACCAAACAGCTTTATCCAAGATACAAAGGCACTGCACTGAGAGACAAAATTAGGTCTTAGGCTTGTGCAAACCTCAGATTTTCAATGTATCCTCCATTTTTCCCCCCTTTTTCTCTGAGACTAAAACTTTTAGTTTTAACTGTACAGTTTTAAGAAATACAGAATTCATGGTGCAAAGAGTTAAGAAAGCCGCATCATCTAAAAAAAGGTCGTATTTTTGTAATGCTAGAATAGTTCAAACCATAATAAATTCCATCTGGTCTTTTGGAAAAATACATCACTACTAAAACTCAAAATAGATAAAAAGAATGGAGTATAGGGTGTTAGCAAAAGCACAGCTTAACAGTTTGGGACCAGGCTTGATCTTGGATTTGATTTGTGACATTTACAGACCTGCACAGTAGCTCTTGCTCAGCCCTACACAGTGTAACACACCTGGAAGCCTGGCAATAGGACCTGTCCCCAGGCATGCAAATACAAGACACCCATTTCCCCAAATGCTTCCATTTCTTCTTCTAGTGCATTTTTCAGAAAAGTACTCAGATGAGAAACCAGGCACAGCCACAGAAAGCCCAGCTTTGCCATCCAGTGAATGGACATACTGAAAAGTAGAAGTTGACAGGGCTAAAATACAAGAAATTATTTGCAAAGATCTATTAATGAACAGAAGACATACTGCAAATTTTCAAAGTAATATGTGCCTGATAATTATCTCATATAAAAACATGTATATATATACACAAATTCAATAAATAAATTTTAAAAATAACCTTTTTAACACTAGCAATTCACAAGGAAATTATGCTTGTGCATGTTGTATACGTTGCAGAATTAAGTACTTAGCACGGTTTATATATTTTAGCAGTATATGAGATGAAGTAAAAAAATCCACTATGTTTCAAAGAATTGAGAAATACATCTTGTTTCTATTTGTTAAAAGTGGAAAATTGTCTCTAATTTAAGACTTTCAACCCAGTGTTAGATTTTTAACATTTCTTCTTCTGGCTTAACATGACATTTAGTTTAGCAACTTAATTGTTTAATTTATTCTTTCATTAATTGCACAATCATAGGCCAGATTCAACAGAGATGTAAACCAGTGTCATCAGTAGCATTGTAACAGCTTGTATCTGGCTGCTTGTGATCGTACTAAAGGTTGCCCTCAAAGCAGGTTGAAGCAAAACCTGCTAGCCAAAATACATATTTTTCTAGGACTGTTGCTAAAAAAATAAGGAAACTCCAGACTGGAAATATTTTTATTTCTGCGTATCTTTGGCATGTCTTTCCTTCTACCTTCTCTCCCCTTGCTAACTATCACTGCATATCATCTCTGAGCAAAGCAGTAAAATAGTTCAAGCATATTTCAATATGTAATATGTAGCCATTGGGAAAAAAGCGGGTCCCAAGTATTTTCATTTTCTGTATCTTTAGTGTCTCTTTCTTCTCTAATTGCATGTTTTCAGGAAATAAATACAGGGGTAAATTCACGGTCATATTCTGTTAATATTTATCCAGGGCAAGCTCCACTTGAAGGGGGCACACTCAACAGCAAGTGTGATTTAGTGTATGAAATGTTGGATAATGCTTATACTGTAAGCATAGTAGCAGGTATATGTAAAAGACAGATTTTTCCTCTACTGAAATCCCTTTTGAAAAGAGAGGTGTGCTCTATAGGATTTGTAAGTGCGAGTCTATAGAAAACAGTATCAAGAGTTTTACACAAGACAAAACTTCCCCACTAGAAACCTCAATAATCTTGAAATTTCCCATACCCTTGAATCATGTTTACAGAGTCAAAATCTAAATTTAGCTTTTAAGTGTAAAGATGCTTGGTTGAATTGTCTCTGTCTCTTTTCCCCAGGAATATCATAACCACTGAAAAGAAAAAGGGAGCTGTTTTGAAGGCAAGAGTGCCCCTTGCAGCAACCTGAGGACCAGGTTTTCAGCCAAGACAAAATCAAGCAAATTCTCTGTCAATAGAGATCTCTTCATTTGCATGGCCCTTCCCTGAGTACCGAGAGGCAACCTGGTGAGATATCGTGTGAGAGTGTTTGCCACGGCTGGTGGAGGGCTGTGCATGTGTCTAACACATTGGGGTAGTGCGTGCCCTCCTCGCTGTCTCCACTGACGCATCTCCCATCAATTTAATGCAAACTCCGTGTGAGATCTGAATGTTGCACTGCTGGCAGTAAACACGACAGGAAAGTGTCAGACTGCAGTGCCACTTGGTGTAAATCCTTAGGTTGTTTTCCAGCTCTCGACATTGTTTCCATCTACTGTAGGCAGAGTTGTTAATCCTGGATATTGCTGGCTAATAAACAATGGACAGTCTTTGGTCACTCAAAACATCACACAGGTGAATGTTTCTGATAATAAAATAACTAAGATAAAAATAGGAAGCTAATATAAATTTCCACACAATAATGACAACTACAGAATCATATGAAAAGTTGTCATGGATATGTTTATGCGGAATAAATGGACAGTCCATTGCATGTATAGAATTTCATTGAACGTTTTGAAATAAAATTAAAGAAAAAATAGCATAACTAGACTGATTTCTGATATAGGAGAAATTGTAAATAATTACTTATTTTCTTTTAGAATTCTCCTCAGGGAAGGAGACAACTGATTAGTCTTTTTTCTTTAGAGGTTTCTCACTGGAAACATTGAAACAAGTTTAAACAGGTCATGCATTAAGTCCCTTGTTTGTTGTCATGAATCTCAGAAGAGAAATATGCATGATTTAAAACGCAAAAATAAACTTTCATTTTCCACACTCATTTGTGGGTCAATTTGTTTTACTTCATTTGCTGTGTGGAACAAAAATGAAGGTGATACAGAAGAACAGTGACCCAACCAAATCATACTAATACTGCCAACTGAAAGAAAATAAAATTATTGAAAGATGGAGAAAGATCTGTAGAAAATGAGAACTGTTTGGAAAGAAAAGGTTATGAAATAAATAGATTTGTCTGTGGCCACAAAGGCTTCTTGTAAATGTGGAAAATAATTGACAAGCATCAGATCGTTTGTTCTGACATCAGGAAATTGTGATCACTAATTAGAAACATCCTGTGGACGAAGACATCAGACACCATTAAGGAAGGGAGAGCTGAGAAATCTGGGTTTGGGTTTGGTTTTTTGTTTTTTTCTCAAGGATGAAAAAAATTGTGATGGAGCTTGGAGACCCAAAAAGGCACTACAATAAATCGCTGAGCTGCTCTGGTGCTGTTGCAGAGGCAACAGACCAGGAGAATGAATGGATGAACAGATGGGTACAAAATTCTGTGGTGACTCAGATGGAATGTCAAACACCAAGACTCAGAAGTTATTCAGTGACTTGGAAAACTATTGGGTGATATTTTAAAGCCAACCAGATTTGTCCAGGAAACTCAGTGGCAAAGCTTGTTTTCCTTTTCTAACTGCCCGATTATTCTTTCTTTTCTTTTCTTTTCAACTTTTCCACCTCCTCACTCTGTTTCCTCCCTGTAACGCTCTTCCTGTGCTACTGACCTGAAAGCTGCAGCACTGCAGCAGCCAGAAGAGGTACCCAAGCAGCCAGGGTAAGTAATTCCCTAAATTGGGGAAGGAGCCACTTAGAAACACCTTCTGCATCTCACACCTTAGCTGCAGTGAGTCCAAACTGGGCTTGGATGAAATGCAGACACACGGGACACGGTTCTCAGCTTGTGTAAACTGGCAAAAGCCCATTCTCATCAGTGGATCTACGCTGATTTAAACCAGCTGAGGATCTGCCAGGTTTTTCAGTTTATCTCCCGTTAGCAGTGCTTGCTTTAATTACTACGTGTGATACATCGATATGCCTTAGATGGGCTGGTTTGAGCTGGGTGAGGAGATAACCATCTGGTAACCATGAGAATGCAGTCAGGTTCATGAGGAGCTGGACTTTCAAGGCATCCTCACTTCTGTTGACATCAATTTCCTTTTAAATCCTTTTCTACTTCATACACAGAGGAATGAAGAACGATTGAAAACTGTGTCTGCGTTTATTAGATTCTGGTGCCATCTGGGATATTTTCTGACTGCATTCAAATAATTTTCCCAACTAACTTGGCTAATTTCTGCAGCAGAATAGCCATGTTCTTCTAAGCCAGGAATTCATTACTGCATGTTTACTGTTGAACTAATTTACTGTCATTCTAGAAATATTTTTCCCCTCTTGAGATGCCTGCCTCCACCTGGAGAAAGAATCAGTGATTTGCTAATGGTACAGAACATAAGATTCATTTTTGTTGATCTTTACCTTGTAAGATGTATTACAGCTGTAGCTCTTGCCATAGCTGTATTATTTAATGCAAAATGAATTACACCCATATAAACGTATGTTATTCATTTTAATGAGGACTGAGAGATTTACTATGAGATTAAAAAATGGGCTTGCTGTAAGTCAACATTTAGAAATCTTCAAAGAATTGCGCATCTGTATTAAAAATACACAAATAAGTATGATTAGAGCCTTCCTTCAGGCAAGAAAACAAATGCAGAGTTTGGAGCCTGGACTGGTGAAGGGAGGAGACACCTCAAAATTGGGCACCACACTGTTTCTCACTACTGGGTGTCTCCCTCAAGGAGCTAAACCGCAGCGCCCCGAACTGGGTGGGAGAATGAGGTGTCTCAGAGCAATTTGGTACCTACACAAGAAATGGAAAGATGCCCAGGAATAACCTATCAAAAACATCAATCACAAGTGTGGACCTGAGTGCTCTGCCACCATCCAGCCTGTGGTCCACAGAGCTAGGGTGGAGTTGCTTGTATTCACTTGAAATCTCAGCTCCATGAGAATTTTCTGGGGTAAATAAAAACTCAGGCTCACCTCTTTAGAATTGTACCATGCCAGCTTTATGCCAGCATTTTCATCACAGATGAGCATTCATGCAACTCTCCAACGAAACGGAGGACCTTATGGTTTCACAGTTTCTTTCACCTCAGACAATTTCAACTTACATCTGAGTTCAATTTCCTGTTCTGTTAGCTGTTTATGCAGTTTACATTAAACAGTCACTGGAATAGGAAAAAAAAAAAGAGTTTAGAAACTAGGTCTTCTCTGTGCCCTAAACTTGCAATACAAAGTAACTTCCATTTTGCTTGTGCTTGGTTTTGGCCTGTGAATTTCACACTGGGCCAACTGGAAAACAACGCTTATTCCGTTCTAAAATGTCTAATACATCTTTGTGGCTAAGGCAGTCTTCTGGAAAGGAATTTTGAATCCCTAATACTAAAACAGACCTGGCACCCAGGGTTCAAGTTTGCTAGGAAGCAAACTAACCTTAGGAATCATGGCCTCGTCCTCCTCCTCCTCAGTGCTTTAAAAGAAGAATCCATCCCTGCTGAATGGAAACCATCAGGATGCTTTGGGCTCCCATTTCTGTATTCCATTTAACAACTGCTTAATGAAAAATGTTTAAACAGGGACCAAGGCAGGAAACAAAATAAAATTCTTCATTTTCAGCTGAAAGACTAAACTTCTTTTAGTGTTTTGCTTGCTGAGCTCATAAATCTTTCATTCCTTTGCTTAATAGCATAATACTAAAAAGAGGGGTGCAAAAGTGTCTGACTGTTCCCAGCTCAGCCACAGAGCTAAGGAACTTCCCTAGGATGGAGAATTTCTGAATTTGGACCCTTTCAGACTGAACAGGAAATGAAACTCAGCTCTGCAAATTCTACAGACAGTGCTCTCACCATTAAGGTATGGCATAAACACGGATGGGTATCTTTCTGCTATTCTCATTTTTTTTCAAAACAAAGTGGTGGCAAGAAGAGAATTTGACCAGGATCCCAACACCAATGGCTCATCTCAGAAAATGTATTTGTAGGAACATCCATTTTTCTGGATCACAATTAATTAACAAATCTGCTCAGTCCTGCCAAAACAAACAAATAGGAGAATGCATTTTAAATTTATAGCACTCTAATAAAGACACCTTGGAAGGAAGAGCCAGTAAGCATTTTGTCACGTGGCCCTAGTTAACAAACATGTTATTCTGAGTCCAAATTCCACATCACAATGTTAATTCTTTATCCAGACCCCCTTTTTTCTTCTACCTTCAAAGATTAATTTGTACCTTCAGGCTTTCTGCCTGAAGAAAGTTGAGAAAGTGTTTCACTTCAGTGATGCAGATGATTGCCTGGGTCTCAGGCTATCATGGACATGGAACCAGCAAAAAAGCTGTTAATATAAAATTGCACAAGAGCTCAACAGTGAAGGAACCACCTGATACACCTGGGATTCCTGGGTGCAAACCCAATACTGGCCTGATTTTCACAGCACTTTGGGGAGACCAGTTCAGCACTTTTTAAAATACTTAGCTGCCTAAGTATCTGCAGGCCCCATTTTTTAAAAATCTGGCATTCCTGTGTAAACTGGTGAATCTTATTTATCACTGGGAAAACATTTTGCTGTCATATTGGAAGCAAAGAGAAGAAAGTTTTTCCCTTACAGCCTTTAATGGATACATGTACCTGTTGCTAGTGAAAATAAAAGAATCATAGAACTGGCTGAGATTGGAAGAGAATTCTGGAGGGCCTCTTGCCCACCTGCCTGCTCAAAGCAGGTTGAGTATCTCCAAGGATGGAGACTCCATGGTTTCTCTAAACATTTTGTTCAAGTGTTCACCTACTCTCAAAGAAAAAGCTTGGGGCTTTTTAATGTTTAGATACCCGGGGGCATGTGAGAGCCAGTCCTTTGGAAGTTGCTGAAGACAACACACTGAGCAAAGTCAAAGTACTGGTTCACAGAGGAGGAGGTTACAGTGTAGACTGTGTGAAAAAAGAGTTTTACTTAAGGACAGTGAACAAAAGATTGTAACTGCACAACTGATTATCCAATTAACAGCACCCTGTTTAAGATACCAGTGGGCGAAGGACTGGAGTGTTAAGGGAAATTGTCTAATCCTTCAATCAGATATCTTTTTGGAAAATAACTATTTCTTGTAAAGCAATTATACAAAAGCTTCAACTACACTTAATAAATAACTGATACTTGGCAGATTTGACTGCACATGCTGCTGTTGTCATAAGTTTATTTTAAGAGTGGTAAATTAGCAGATGTTCTAGATAGTTTGTCCTTTTATTCCATCTCATTCATATTCCCTATTGTCCAGTGAATCATTAGCATTCAAAATTCCATTTGCCCTTTTTATATGGGGTTAATGAGATCCATACTAATGGATGCTATATGTTCATCTTGATTTTAAAACAGTTTGTTATTTTTTTTATTATTAAGGATTGACAATGGCATACAGTCAATTCATTACCTATTCTGGAGTCCATAAGTGTTAACAACCTCCTTTATCACAAAGCCATAGGTGTGCGGCATGTCTTAGAATTGCTCCAGACAAGCCAGATTTGAGAAAACAGCACCAGATATGAATAATTTCAAATTATTTTTCCCCACCCCCTTATTATTAACACAAACCATTTGGAAATCTCAACACTGAAATGCTTCCTTATGGATTTTTCCATTAATCCAACTCCCCTCTACACAGATATATAATACTGGGACTTGACAGCTGGCCTGTTGGCACCGATTGCTTAGACTCCTTGAGGGGAAAATAAACCTTTTAAAAAACCCTTGGATTTTGCAAACAGGTTTTAAAAACAAAAGATCTGTCAAATTCTGAGTCTAAAAGCTTTGCCAGTAGAGCTTTCAGCATTGAACTTCAGTGTCCTCTGGTTTACATCTGTACAGCTAAGAGAAAGCACTCTAAGGGAGAGCTGTTGATAATGACAGGTCACCTTAATATTGTCTGTTCTTGAATCAGAGTGCTATTGAGAGTCTAAATTTACAACACTCCAGGTGTGATGTTTTATTTACTCCTGACCCTAGATCGTAATGTGTTTTATACCACACTGTTTGTGAAGAGCAGAGGTTCTGTTTCAGTTGTCTGAGACTTCACAGAGTGAAAACGTGGCATGGGATTTTTTACTCCTGGAGAGGCATTTGGAAATCAGGAAGGTTACCTCAGGGCCTTTCAGTGGTTGTACACCCAGGCACCCAAAGTAAAATCAAAGTAATTCTGAATTCAAGGTGAGTCTGTGCATTTCTCTGCAGGTTGTTGTGTTCTCAGAAATCCATTCTAGAGCTCTGAGTGCTTCAGTGTCTCAGCAATAAGATGTTGTCATCCTATTTTTCATGTCTTCCCAACAAAAATATAGGGACAATTTGTAATTCAATGAAACATTTCTTTAGTGGGTGCAGCCAAAGCAAAATAATTTCCTTCCTTATCTGCAGTGAAAACTGCATGTCTGCAGCTTATAAAAGTGATTTCTTATTCCCTCTTCCATTTTATCACAAAACAGAACAACACACAATCCTTAGCCGATCTAAAGTCACGATTAGGCTACTTTTAATAATTTAGTAGTGCGTGCCGTTCTAACTTTACTGCTTCTTTCAACAGCAAAGATACGATTGCCATTTTTATACAAGAGCAGTAGGTTACATCACAAGTAATGGTGTAGGAATCATTTCTGGGACTGACTTCTTAGCTGATGTAACATGACCCATGACAAGTTTAAAACATGTGAGGAGCTGGCAGCGATTGCAAAGGACACCATTCAGCAGAAAGGTGGGATGAATTCTAGCCCCAAGAGGATTGCTTGAAAAGTTCATCCAAAAGCTTACATCAACATGTGTGTAACTAAGGAGATCCTTGTAAACAAGTCATAAACCAGAACAGAGTCACCCTGAGCGAAAAGATAATCGCAAAGAACAAATACTGAACAGAAAGTGGGACATGGGTACTATAAAACTCTGATAAAGAGCTGTTGATGTGGGAACACTGTAAGGAACAATATTAATGAAAAGTCTGGGAAGAGACTGTCTTTACTCACAAATTAATAAAATTAACGTATGTTTAAACATCACAGGGATGCTTGTAAGTATGCAGTGGAAAGAAGGCAGTAATTGGAACAAGTATTTCTTTCTCTGATTATGCATTATTTAAATGTCATTATAAAGGACTCCCTTGAACTGTTAGCTCATGTCTGTTTTATGTCCTTCTTGAGCAAAATCAATGGACAAACTTCTCAACTGGTGTTAAGTTAGCTTAGAATTAATTGGGGACCAACCACACGAGATTATTGAGGATACTAGTAAATCGATATTCTGATATGCACTATGAAAAACAGGGGCACAACAAGACCTTTTTCTTAGTAATGTTAAGGACCTATGCCAGCAAAAAATTATCTTTGACTTTAAACCACAGTCCACGTTGTTACAAAATCCACAGACTGGCTAGATTAACCTAGATCCTTAAGTCACATATAACTGTCACAACAAGTCCATCCTGGCCGTGAGCTGTGAGTTTAATAAATCAGGCAATGCCTTTTCTGTCCATTTTCACAGTGCCTGCACAGATAGAAAACCTGCTGTGACTTGGTGGAGCAGAAGGCTGCAGCTCTGTGCAGCCACGTCAGGATGCACCAGCAGCCCTGCTCCTTACCAAGTGCAGCCAGGACTGTAAATCTGCTCCAGGCTGCCTGATGTTGCTCTGCTGCTGATGGCTTTTGCAGATACACTAACGAAAATTATTTGCTGGAGTATCATCTACAGCTCCACAGACTTCTCTAAATGTTATGTACTTTTTGCTACCAGTGGAGAACTTGGACTTACATGACCTCTAGAGGTACTTTTCCTCTCCCTGTATGGCCAGGGCATAATAGATCTCTAATTGCTTAATTTTATTTCTTTAGATTTTTTGCTTGAGTCTGTAATTATTTTGCTTCCATTTCGTTGTGTTTATAACTTAAAAAAAAAGTCTTTTTTGGCACTATAAATGTTCTCATAGCTATTAAACAGGTACAAACAAGCAACATCTCACCTATTAAGTAGTTTACATACAATCCTATAAAGTAAATAGCAACCTCAAGATTTTTGTAGTTTATCAAGTGTTGGCTTAAAATCTTTGTCCACCAGTAAGGATGATTTCAGTTATAGTCTATTTTATGAGTTTTACTCTGGTTGAACTCTAAGCCATCACAAGAGATTTAAATGTTATAATCCTATCAGATTTTGCAGATTTTTTTTTCCAACTGCTTATCAGGAAAGTATTCTTAAATTGTCATCCACTATCTATGCTCTTGACCTAATTAAAAAACTGTATATAATGTAAGAAGAACTGATGACCAAAATAAAAAGGAAATCTCAATGTGTATTAACACAATTACTTGCAAAATACAGACTATGCCAGATCTTTAATGATATAAATGAAAGCTGCTCATCCCAATGAAGGCAATTTCCGTTTCACTGTGTTCTAGGTCATGATGTTAGCGTAAACAACAGAGATTTGTTGCATTATGTTTCAGGATTATTGATACATGACTAAATTATAAAATATTGGAAGACATGAGCCCAGCGGTCGAAATATCTACACTGAGATACATATATTGTATTCTGAATTATGCTGGTCTTATAAAAGACTAGAAAATTCCTACAGATTTCCAAGACAGGAGGAGCAGTATGTACATATCAGAGCTCCTATGGTATCAGAGATTGAGGCTGCTTTTTTGTGTACTTATTCTTTCTTGGGTCAATTCCAAAGACTGCAAATTAACTAAAAGAGTTCTGTCCTACCAGAGTGATGGTCTAACGAGGGTGGGCCTTCATCCTTATGAAAACTTCTACATGTTAAAAGTACATACAAATGCAAAAAGGAAAATCAGGGAAACTGTAGCTCAAGGCAAATATATATCTACAATCTGCTGGATAGACGAGGACAAACCTTTGAAAATAAATTATTTTAAAAGTTTTTATTCTCCAGACGTATGCTAAGCTGCCTTTGGGACAGGAAGTCTTACAATATGATCTATTCTATATTAACCTCAGTCTTACAATATGATCTATTCTCTTCTAACCTCCCCCACTTGAGGATTTAGAGTAGGCTCTCCCCCCATAGCAATAATATCTGTATGTCAGGAGACAGCCATCCCATAGGGAGATAATTTTGACACAGTGACATAAAGCACACTTCACGTTCAGTGACCCTTCAGGCTGTTGCAGTGTACTCCCTGCCTCACCTTTCTATAGCTCTCCTCCCTTCTGGCTGCCGTTGTCATTCCCAGCCCTTGCTGGTACAGCTTGTCAGGGGATTTCCTGCAGTACAGAGGAATAGGTCACCCTGAAGGTCAAACACAGCTCTGAATGCTCTCATCTGCAGTGATGCAAACCACTGGGCTAAAATCAGCATTTTCTTAAAACTTCTGTGCAGTTACCAGCTCCTTCTGGAGATGCCAGAAGACATGTGGCAACTAAATTAAATAGATTAAAATTTCCAGGCCTTGAAACTTCTGCCTGAAAGTGTTTTATCCCTGACATTACTGAGGAACTTGACCCTTGCATGCAAATACTACTCTGGGTGGACAAAGCAAGCGTTCCTTTGCCTCCCTCATCTGAGCCATTCAATTTGGAATCAGAGAGAAGAAAGTGCAAAGATGTCTCTAGCCTTGGAGGAAGGACTGGGAATAGGAAGCCTAAATTTCAGTATCTATGCCAAGTTCTATAAAAAAACATATGTACAGCTGCACTAGTTCAAATGGGAGGTCCATCTCTAATTTTCCCATTTCCAGCAGTGCACTCAGGAGTCTGAAGGGCCAAGAGGAGGATGTACAGCAAGGGTTTAGGGTTATGTCACGTCCAAGCCTTCCAGAGCTGTATCTCCGCCCTGCTTTCATCAACTAGAACTGCGCATCCAGGCTTGGCATAGTCCACACACTGGAAGGTGATCCTTGCCTACATTTCCTACATCAGCAACAAGTTTAAGAGAGATGACTAAGATATTGTTCTTCTCTTAATGTGAACAGTTTTTTGCTGGCCTGAGTGGGCAGGAGCCACCCCTGCTCTCGTGTGCTCTTGAAATGGCTCAGTACATGCTGTGGCGGAGGTTTTCACATCACCTTCACTTCCATAAACAGTAGAGTATTATGTATACAATTTGCACAGACTTTGTTTGCTGGCTGAGTAAGCCTTGGACTTGATTCTGGTTAGTTTCAAGGAAGGGAATAAAAAAAACAGCATGAAAATGAACTAAATTTAACAATACAATGAGTGTTCAATAAGGAGAATGGATCCCACGCCCTAATGCTCGGTGGATGGGATATGCTGGTAGCAGACCATTTTCCCTAGATCTCTCCCTGCACAAATTTCCCCTGTACCCTACCTCACAAAAAAGAAGAAAACCACCCCTATGCCGTGACTGGAATGGCTCTCGGAACCCCTGCACCTACAGAGAGTAAGATACGATCTCACGAAAGCAGCCATCCCCAAATTGCTCAAAACCCCACCAGTTCCAGGCCATCTCTGAACTACAGCATGCAGACGAACTCTCTGTTCAACCTCATGCAGCAGGGATCAAGGGCTCTGCGTAGTCCCAACGCCTCCCAGCTGCACTGTGCCATGTTCAGCACCTGCAGAGAAGGCTCCTCTCTCTCCTGAATTTCTCTGAAACCCTTAGCATGAAGAACATTCAAGAAGCTCTTTTAGGTTTCATCACCAGTGGGCTGGTGCACTTCTAAACAGCCAAACCCAAGGCCCAGAGTATGTAAGCAGATGCCAGGGAAGAGGAAGCAGGCAGCCAAAAATTTGGGATCCTCCCCTCATCATCTTTTTAAATCTTCCAGCTCTTTTCAGTATAAGAATTCCTAAGCCTGGTGTGGTTTTTCTGTTTGGTAACCCCCAACAGATGTCTCTTCTAAGTATACAACTGTTTTTTTATTGAATCCACATAAACTTCTTGTGTACACATCCTTTGGCACGGAATTTTGCAGAACTACTACCCACTGCCAGAAAACAATCTCCTTTTGCTTCTATTAAATATCTAGCTTCATTCCATGTGCCCTCATTTTTCTGCTGGAAAACACTGAATAACCAAGTCATCTGCCCTCTCCATGCTATTCATGATTTTATATAACTATGCTTATTGTATCTCCTTGCCCAGATATTTGATATTATGCAGTCACTGGTGAAATTTCCCCCATATGTTTATAGGGAACCTGGGCTGTCACAATTGTGAATGCTGATACAAGAGTCAAACAGTTTGCCAAGAGTCCTGCATTGCTGTTTAACTGCTGTTGTGAATCTCTGCTCAAGTGAATTCCTTGATGATCAAGTTTCTGCAACTCATGCAGAATTAGATAATAGTTGTATAACTTCAGGATTTCATATCCTGAAAGAATCTTCATCCCTTTAATTTGCATGCTTATATTAAAGCATCCCAATTTCCAAATTTAGTATTATCAACAGAGAACAAAGCAGCAGGTGCAGATGATCTGTGGCCTTTTCCAGCCTTGTGGGATTACTTTATTCACATCTATCATCCTGCAGTTGCTCACCTTTTCCCTACTTAAATCAAATGTTACATATAAATGCTAAACATTCCATATTGCTACCTTGGGGATGGTAATAGTAACAGTAATTAATGTTTGTTTAACCTCCCTCTTTGAACTTCAGTGTCAGAGCAATCACACAGTCGAAGGACATCAGGGAACAAATAATTCTGTGATAGAAATTTCCAAGAACAACCAAAAAGCTAAACACATGAGATACTTGTCTGGATCTGTCCCAGACAAAGTTCAGATAGAAGGGAAGAGAGATGATCAATTATTTTAGGCTTTGAATATGAGAATGCTACAACTCAGCCTGTGAAAAATCAGGCTGATATGAGCTGGTACTTTAAAGGTCTTATCACAAAAAAGTAGAGAACATGAGCTGACATGTCTTATAATGTATGTACAGTATAGGAACTACGAGCACTATGAGCAAGTTTAATAATCAGACTTCAAAGATCTAGAGTTCAGAAAAAGGATATGAGGCAAACTGAGGTCTCACTGCCCTTAAAAAGTAGTACACCTTAAGAAGTAGCACAACAATTAGAGAAATTATTTGAGAGAGAAGACATGGGGTTTGTGCCTCCTTTATTTTGAAGTGATGAAGACACCTTACAATGTCTGTCTATGTTAGTGAAGGTGACAAAGCCAAGGCACGTGCCCATGAGCTGTCACACAATAATTTACACAGCCAACCCCTGGCAGGAGCAGCAGAACTCTTGGCCCAGGCCAAGGAACACACTTGAAAGCAATGCCCAGATCTGACTCAGGAGTCAGCACAGGAGAACAGATCATATTGTTGTGGCTACTCTTTTGTGGTGGGGAAGAGGGTTTAGCTGAAATGTCATATGCCAGCTAATCCTAGGATCACTGAATGGTTTGTGGCTTATTTTGCTTACTACTAAATATGCGACCACAAAAGTTGGGAGTAATGCACTTAAGCTCCAGAGAGAGGTAATATTTCAGACAACATACTGCTTGTATTTCTAATATGTTTCCTGTTGCCTAGATCTCCTAATCAACTAGGTTTGCTCAGGGGACTGGCTGGGTTACTTTTTTGAAGCTTAGCATAATCTTTTTCTTTTTTCTTGCTGTTGCAAAGAAAACCTTGGCACCTAGCACAGCAATCTGGATTCCATTCCAAGAGCAAATCTAAGCTCTTTTTGGATCTAGCCTTACTACAACACCAAAGAGGAACAGGGAGGATGCCATGGTACAGGAGGGAAAACCAACAGATTAGAGAGCGTAATATATTTCACTTCATGTACCTCCGGTGTTGCATTTTTCATACAAGCTCAAGCTCAGGAAAGACACAAAAGCTCAAGCTCAAAAACAAGAAACAAAAATAAAGTCATCCTAAACCTCAGTTATGATCAGTGATGCTTTGTGAAGAATCAAGGGAAAACACCAAAATATATAGGTTTTCCTCTACCCTGGGTGATGAGGGTGAGATATTAAAATGTGAAATGCTTCCACTGTAGCTTTAATCTCAGCTAGAATAATTTTGTCTTTGGTTTGAAAGATATTTGCAAATACAAATACAAAAAATATTAACTAGTTTAGATGCCTATAGAGGAATGGATTTGAGTTTAGGTCTTTCTTTGCCTACTGCGGCAATAGCCTGTATGAGTTTAGACTGTCTAAGTCTGAGAATACATTCATCGGGGGAAAAAAAGGAAAAAATACCTTAGATTCCTCTTCACTATACTGAGATCATTAGCTCTTGTGAGGTTTTTCTTTCAGGATTTAACAGAATCTGGTTCTTTCAAACACCTCTGGTAACGAATAAATTTTGCTGAAGTTAAGCTTGACCATTGAATTACTCCATGGTGGAACACTATGGTTCATATTAAAAAAACAAACATTTAACCATCTGCATTTGTCCAACAGAAAAAATGCAGCCACTTCAATTATGGAACTAAATATAATTTTGATTTAGGAGTTTCAGCACTAGGATACTGCACATTGCTTTATAGATGAAGAAAGTTCTTCTACCATTAGATACCTTTTTTTGTTCAATGAAATTCAGATAGTGAACAGCTAGAATGTATCATGGCCAATAATGACAAATATTAAGCACTGTGAATCAATCTATATTAAAAGAAGAACTGTGAATGTAAATTTAGATGTTTCACTGAGGGAGACACAAAAACAGAACAAAAGGAAACAATCAACTTTTTGAATTTCACAGTTTTGCACTCTAAGCCAAAAAATATTGGACAAAGGATCTTCAGGAAACCAACACTTGAACTTACAGCCCTCCTGGCTTGTGGAATCAAAAGTGAAGAACTTCTACATCTGCAGTAGAAATTCTGAGACTAATGACAGTGTGGATGACTGAGGCAACAGCTTCTTTCAGAGGAGGAAGGAAAGAGAGGAGGTGGGAAGATTACAGATTTTTTAAGCCAAACACTTTCTTGCCCTTCTCTTTAGATGATGGAAAATGTGTTCTAAATATCATCCGGTACCAGGATTTTATTTATAAAGTCCTCTCTAATTCCTACAATGATCTAGAAAACTCATATAGGGAGGAGTAGCTATATGACGCAAGTTACCTTTTCTACTAGAATTGAGAGTTTGTGACCATTAACCAAATGGTTCACAGAGGAGGCCCTTCTGGAGAGCTGGGAAGGCTCAGCGGCAGGCTCAAGTCAGGAAGAAATGGATGCTTGATGGTCCAAGTTTTGAAAAAAATTAAAGTGGAATGAAGACCTGAACCTGACTTTGGTGTATAGTTAGTCCTTTCTGAAGTGCAGAGAGAAGTCATTGGTGTATACACCCCCACTAAAATCTAAGACTTAGAAACCAATGTTTGACTGCAAAGCAGAAATCTGGATGAATTCTCATCTTTGAAATTCAATACATGAGCACACTGGAGCAAGTTCTGCATCCTATTACACATTGCTTGTTTTAATTAATATATGTCCTATTAGAAGTGAGTAGAAGAAATATTCTGACAGTTTTATTGTGTTTGGGATTATGTCAAGGATTTAGCATATGAATGGCCAAGTGCTACTGACTGTACATTTCCTTTTCAGATAATTTAAGTGGCGGATTTGTCTTGACATATTATCTTTTGGAAAGGCTCTCCATTACCTATGCCAGGTGTAGGAACTGTGTAGGGAACACTACTAATACAACACTAGCTGATGTGCATCACTACAGCAAAATCTGTGTGTGAGATAATAAATTAATGTACTAAAACA
Organism: Acanthiza pusilla; assembly: GCA_036630365.1. Classification (NCBI taxonomy): domain Eukaryota; kingdom Metazoa; phylum Chordata; class Aves; order Passeriformes; family Acanthizidae; genus Acanthiza; species Acanthiza pusilla. The sequence continues at coordinate 45,425,790 of JAXCHO010000079.1, forward strand.
GTATGGTTTAGCCAGAGAACTCCTCTCACGTTTCCCAAAGTCTGGATAGGGTGACTGCATCAGTGGTTTTAATTATAAGTCAGTGGAAATTGCATTATTTCATCTTCGTGTGTTTTTTACAGATCAACATGATATCCAAGGGCCTATGATTACTCTTACCATAATGGTTCTTCCTTGGTGGGATATTCTAAGTTTATGTTTTGCTTGGATTTGGTATGATTCTTTAGTTTAAGCAGTCTAGTCAGAGCTACTATTTCAAATTTTCTGTGCTCTTTGCAGACACTTTTACCTTACAGTAGGACCAGTAGGTAGAAGTATTAAGCCCAGGTGTATTTTTTTGTTACTGGTGAATGTTTTATACATATTTCTAGTCATAGTGAAAATGAAAATGTAGGTTAATTACATCATTATTTTAAAAATGGGGAAGCTCAGACTTGCTCAGGTAACAGAATTTGGAGCATCTACAACTGCCTTTAACCCTGTTTTTTGGGGTTCTCCTACCACATAAGTATTTGTATTGGTCACACTACATAACGAGACTATTTCACCAGACTCCATCTCAGCAATTTGTTCCAGTTAATCACTAAAAGATAGTAGAGTAGTATTGGCATGTTTAAAGACATTTATTGCACCAATGCTAAAATCTGAGCAACTCCTGTTTAGAGATGAGCAACCCCCTCCATCCACTATGGTAGGAGTAAATGAAAAGCACACAAAGAACTTCTAAATTTTAACGGGACAATATTAAGTAACATGGAAGCCTGTAGTTTGTAACAGGGAGGACTTTTTTAAAAAGGATAGTTGAGCTTACATGGCCCAGTAACTACAGACAGAGAACTTTTTGCACCTTTAGTAGGCAATTACACCTGCAAAGGTACAAATTAGTATTTCTCTTACTTCTGGAGAACTCTGGCAGAAGGTTTGGAGAGTCAATATATTAGGGAAGGAAGTGTTTGTTACATTCAAAGGTTTTGTAGCATGATAGTTTTTATTTTCATAATATTCCATTGCCATCACAAAACACATCTCCACTGTAATAAGTACTCTACAGGCAGAAAATAAAGTGACAGTCTGTGACCTAAGGCTTACAGAATCTGTGTGGGCTATCTGAACCATTCATTTAATCACCAGCCTGGTCCATTTTCCTTTCTTCTCATCCACTCTGAGATAAAGAAAATGCTGCACGACAAACAAGTTGTTCTGGAAGTCAGCTGTCACAATAGCTTGAACCTTCAGTCATGTGGCAGGAAAGGGATTTGGACATATGGTTCTCAGACAATCTAATGCACCAAAAGTTGTTCTAACATCATAAATTATGAATTAAGTTTGCCCATCAGTCGAGGTTCATGGAAAATGAGAAGAAACACAAAAGTCCTTGTTGAAAGCAAGTAAATAATGAAGAAACAACACTGGATGGGCCCAGAGTTACCATTTAAGTAATGAAAGAGAAATTAATCTGGAAACCTCTAGAAGACCTTATAATTGAAGACAAGCAACTTCTGTTAGATTTGTAGAGAAGGGAGCGCCAGCAATGGGGCAAAAAGGAAGTGTTACATTTCAAAAGCACAGGAATGATGAGCAATGCTCTGAATGGCTCTGAGCTCAGCAAGTTGCATGTCTGGAGGCTGAAGGACTGGATGTCGTAATAATCAAAACATCCAGCCTCTCATCTTATGGGAATTCAAGCTCAGTAAATAAATAGGAAAACTGCATTTTGACTTCCATGCAAAAGAATGGGCAAGTTTAAGATAATGTTTTCTTGATGTTTTGGATTTGTTTTCTGAAAGGTCAGTATGACTGTTGTGCTGGACTGATGCAATTTGGTGTAAATGCATTGAATCTAAACCTGACCTAAACACTGTGGGCTTGGTTCGTCTGAAACTGTCTGCCACCTATCAGATAGCACAAAAGACAGAAGCCAGAAAATTGTTCATCAGCAGAGATTCAAAACAAACTAAGAAAGCCCTGAGGGTTCCCAAAAACAGTGGTTCAGCCCTGCATTCATCTGCCAGTCTCTCATTTACTTTGCTTTACCTTGGCTTAGTGTTAAGCTCTTTCACTCCACTTTAATGTCACACCGAGACCTGCTTCACTCTCCTGATTGTGAAGATTTCCCTGAGCACAGCCCTTGGGGCTGGGAGAATCTGTTGAGTGAGAGCTCAATTTTAAGCAAGAATTACAAGGCATTGCACCATTATGCTGTAGACTCAACATCGTAACTTCATAGGGTTAATGGTATCTTTGAAGCAAATACAAAAAAGAAATACAAACCCCTGTCTCTGTGCTGCTTTGAAGGAATTTTAGAAAAGATGTACGTAAGAAAAGGAAAAGTCAACAGCCCTGTTTTAAAGAGGTAAGGCTTAACTTCTGAACAAAGCCCCAGTGTTCCCAACGAGCGCTGAGTTATGCCAAGGTTTGTGTCCAGCCTTTGTGAGCAAATCCCCCTCATCTGCCCTTCCATAAAATCAGTCAAAGGGGACACCTGAAGTTTCTGGCAGATGTCAACTGCAAAATGGAGCCTTTGATAGGCAGACTTGTGAAATGGTTGAGAGCATGTTTAAACTTGCCTTCTAAACCTGAAAATTTACAGGGTAAAGACAATAACCTTGTAAGAGGGAGCTAAAGAAGGACAGAGGAAAGGTACCATGAAATCTTTATTAAAAATTGACTTGTTTGATGACCCAATTTATTTAGAAATTTAAACATATATGAGGATAATCATAGGAAAATAATCTACTTTTCTGTCATGAAAAATCCCTGCCTGTTCCAGCACCTTTCATAATATTCAGACTTGCTTCCTATACTGTGTAAGTATTCCTGTTAACACATTCACCATGAGTTCTGATACAAAAATTCCTTTTTGTGCTCTTTCCTCCCACACTTGATGCTTCTCACACATTTCCTTCCTATGAACTATTGCTTTTCCATTGCAGCACTGCTCTCAGTGAACTTGTTTTTTAAAAAAATCTCATCCTTCAAATCTCTCTGTAAAAATGATGAGCTATTGATGGATAGACCAAATGACAATGCACCAGAAGGAATCCTTTAAAGGAAGCTATTTCCTTTGATGTGATATGTTGAAAATTATGGAATTAAAATTATTTTCAAATAGAAATAAATACACAAAGTCGCAGCAGCAGCTGTAGATTTAGACAGAACCTAAACCTGGATCTGGTAGATAATGGATTTGCCCACAAGCACTGAAACTAAAATGTGAGCCAGATACAGAGGAAGGACCATCTCTTCTGGAGTATGAAAAAAGTGTGGTTCTTTCTCACAAGCGGTTAGAGATGTTGGCTCTAATCCTCTTCACACTGGAAGGAAAGTAAGGAGCAGCAAAGAGCCACTGACCCATGTGCCTTCCTGAAGGATGAGAGAAATTCAACCTTAAATGTCTGCCCTGGCCGCTGCAAAGGAAGAATTCCAATCTGATTCCTGCAAACCAGTGTTTGCTCTTGCCACTGGCATCTTGGTAGCTTGGATCCAAGCAGGTCTGTTTCTGGTTTTGACCACAAATTGTGCACTGCATATGAGAAGATTTTCCTAATGAAGTTTTTATCAAAACCAGCATGGTCCTTTGAAAAGCATTAATAAATTGGAATTTCCTGATGAAAACATTCCATCAAAAAATTCCTGAACTAACTCTACTCTTCATTTTAGCTAGATTTGGATCCGGTCCTCAATTACTAGAAAACACTTCCTTCCTCCGCAGAGCTGACTAACACAAATTCTTTAAATGAATGAAGACAGACAAGTCATTAGCTTTTCTTCACAGCAAGGTCTGAAGTGAATAGAAAGAAAAATCCTGTGCAGGCAGGTGAGGCTAGAAATATGTCTGTTATATTAAATAAACATACCAGGAATCAAACATGATTTTCAGATAGCATAAAAAATAACAAAGCAAGCTTGTGAATAGGAACTGAACAAATATTTTTTGAATGAATAAGACTCACTTGAAAAGTTTAATCATTGATTTAATTTTATACTTGAGAGAATTTGCAGTCCTGTTTCTTTTTAAAGTAAGACTGATGTCATTTAAGAAACATGGAGGCTGAAAATATTTGCAAACTTTAATTTTCATAGTATCACTTAGGGAAATAAAGCCATCTCAAGTTCATTAGATGTTTAAAAAGCTTTTGAATAAAACAACAAAGCCCTAAATGATAAAAATTTTATTCTGAGAAATCATTGGATACATCAGAGCTATTCTCTTCTCTTTTGAAGAATATGGGGCAAATCTGAATTCCATACCTATTGGTGCATAACTGTATTTAATTTTTGACTGCTCTGCTGTTAAATATGAAAAAAAAATCCAGAGGATCTTGTTCTATACTGCAGATGAACAGCCCTCACAGAGCAAAACCTTAGAAGAAGGAATGGAGGTAACTCTAAAGTAAATACACAGAAAATTTAAGCACTGGATTTTCTGATACCGTTTGTGTGGCTCCTTCTTCCTCTCAGAAAATGTTGCTGAAGTCACAGAAGAGACATCCTCAGTGTAGTCTAATTTGTGAATAACAATATTTTACTTGCATGAGTCTTGGCATACTGGAGTATTCCAGAGAACTGGAAAAAGTTAATGTTGTGCCAATGTTTTAAATGGGTAAGTGGAACAATCTGGTAATTATATTCCTGACAGTTTGACACTGATATAGGGCAAAATAATAGAATGGCTGATATAGGGCTTTACTACTCAAATCTAAAGTAAGGTAATGTCATTAAAGTCAGTCAACATGGGTTTATAAAAACAGTTCTTGTCAAAGTATCTTTCAATGAGATTACACATTCCCACTGATAAAGGTAAATGATGCAATATACTCTGCACAAGGTATTTGACTGTTACCACACAACGTTCTATGAAAAGGGCACATTATAAAATCAACATATGACATATTATGAGGATTAAAACTTTGCTAGTGGTTAAATCTCCAGATACGGTCCTCAATAAAGTTTATCAAGTGGGTGTGTTTCCAGATAATTTTTTTATGGTTCAGACTAAATTACCATCCAATATTTTTATCAACAGTCTTGAAAACATACAATTCCTAAATACCTTCACACAGTAAATCATATGAAAATGAAGAGTAATGAAGAAAACTGATTAACAGGGTCTTTATTACCAACAATAAAAATGTATATACCAAATAATAAAAATGCAGGTAATGAATTTAGAATATGTGAATGCTTCTTGGGACGCAGTGATCATGAAAATGGAGAGTTGGCACTGTGGATATATAGCTGATCATGATCTCAATCTGATTCATGCCTATCAAAATAGGGTATAATGAAAACCAAGAAAAGTGAGTGGGAAGCTTGCATTGCCTCTCTATTTGTCATGTTTACTGCTCTGAGGTTATTGCATCTTCTTAGAGTGCCTCTGCTCTATGGAGAAAGTTTAAACAACTAGAAGTAGTTCAGAAAAAAGTCAGAAATGTAATTGAAAGTTGAAATACAAGAAATATGACCGAGAGTGACAATCAAACCACTGAAAAGGGACTTTCCTTGTCTGAGGAAAAAAATTGTCTGCAGACTGGAACACTGAGAAAAAGCAGAGAAATGTGATTATGATTGTATGGGGCTTATTTGTTTGTTTGCTGTGGTTTAGGGTTTTTTCATTTATTTTGTCTTTCAGTCTAGCAGACAACATTATGTACAGATGAGTGGATACTGAGGGAACACAAACTCCATGTAGAAAAGTTTTACCCTGTAAGAGTGAGACAAATCATCCAGATACAATCTATCTAGAGTAATAATAATCTTCTCCATCAGTAAAATATACTTAATTAATGATATGTCCTTATGTAATGATATGGTTTGTTGAGATAAAGGGTTTAACATCTATAATGTTAGCATCAGATCACTGCATGCTTTTGCTTGTTTCAGAAGGGCTTTCATTGGAGACCAACATACAATGCACCAGATTTCAATGTATCTGTGAAGAATAACAACATTCCTGTATGTGGCCATGTTTTATTCCCTAAGTGTATGGTTAAACTGAATTCTGGTGTAATATCTAAGTGTTGTTCCAAAGACCCATAAAACTACATTGTGTTGTGTCAGGGGAGGTTTAGGTTGGACATCACGAAAAGGCTCTTCACCCAGAGGGTGGATGGACACTGGAACAGCTCTCCAGGGCAGTGGTCACAGCACCGAGCCTGACAGAGTTCAAAAAGTGTTTGTACAATGCTCTCAGGCACAGGGTGTGACTCTTGGAGATGTCCTGTGCACGGCTAAGAGCCAGACTTGATGATCCATGTGCGTCCTTTCACACTCAGAATATTCTGTGATTCTGTGATGTATTACATGAAACCTATCTTTGCAAAAATGCACATTACAATTGATAGAGGTTTTGGGGCTATACTGAATGCAAGACTGGGCTTGTAGCTAATGCATTTAATTCTTCCATGAAAGTAGAAATAAATTACAAGTAGTTGAAAGGGAGCCTTATAATTCTCACCCTGTGAAAGTTAGGAATGCTTCAAATTGGAAACATGTAAAAATTCAAAAGTTGTTTGCTCTGATCAGCAGACCATGTTGTCAGTCCCTGACCACTGGCATGGAAAGGAAAGAAATGGGTAAATACCAGAAAGGCAGCAGACTTTAGGGGGGAAAACAAACAAACAAGACCCACAAGAGAATAAATGAATAGTCATTAATACTGAAGCTCATTAATTTTTTTTCTGTTGTTGGTGTTGCTACATCCTTTATCTCTTTGATCCCTGGGGCTACATATGTAATTGCAGAAATGAGCAGTGGACTGGGGAAAATAAAAAATCAGAGAATTGACTTGACAAGATACTGCTCTGGGAAACTCAGACACATTACTGGGAAGGCAGAGAAATCTTGAGAGCAGCCCAAGAAAGAAAGTCCTGTGCCAGCTAGGGAAGAGGTAAGGTTAGACTTCCCAAATACTTTGATTCCCAGCATCTCCCCAGCACCATTTTTCAGGACAGTCATCCACGTTTCAAAGTTGGCTTCCCCTGGTAAACATTCAGTGTGCTGATGGTACCAATTCTGGTGCCTGCTTTACTCCAGGGCAGATTGGGTTTGCTGTGTTTTCTTGCTCCCAGATGGTGCAAATTGTAAGGTTTATTCCCAGTAGGCAAATAGGAGCTGTCACCTGCAGTGCAAACATCAGTGTAAAGAACCCCTGGTGTGCAGCATTCAACACAAAACAGATTCTGTCAAGATCATCTTTGTACAGACAAGCAGGAAGGAAAAGCAAACACACTCTGCTTATACTCATTTACACGTTATGTTGCCATAAGCTTTCTCCAAATATTATGTAGATGGAAAAGTAGACCTCATGCTGCTGTAAATCAGTAGCTGTGCTGTGGCGGCAGGAGAAAACAGTTAAGGGATTCAGTTTTCTTCCAAGAAAAATCATACTTTTCAATTCCATCTGAACCAGGGCCAAAGGAATATTCCTTATCTGGCTGCAATAAGCATTCTTTCAAGCAGGGATATATGACCATCACACTCTGCTCAGGCGAGGTCTGCACTGCCAGGACATGGAGAGGGGATTAATCCATGGGATATGGGTGCCTCTTAGATCAAGAGACTCTGAGGGACTTAGGCACCCACCCCCCCTGCATTTCAAAGGGGATTGGGTTCTTGCAGCCTCACAACTTAGGAGTTCCCTGAAGTTTCTCTTCATAAACAGCAGTTCATATTTTTATTAAGGAAACCACAGATGAACTTTGTGCCTGGGAATACTACCACACACATCCTGAGCTGGAAATTACTGAGGAGGAATTAGGGTTTTTAAATTTATGCATTGCTGCAAAATTGCTGCTACACAACAACATCACTGTCTTAATGTCTACAGTTATTTTTCTTGCCCTGGAAAAAAAGTGAACACTCTAAGAAAGAATACTGGGACAAAAGATTTCATTGCACCAAACAAAAACTTAGTATGCAAAGCATGACAGCACAACTCAACAGAGAGAGCTGTGATTTAGGGCAGCACAGGATTTAAAACTCCTTTTCTTTGTTTTACACTGACTCCCAAAATTAAAGATGTAGCTAGAACAGCTCCTTTGTCTCTACTGCATTCTCTCATGAAGTGAAGTCTGTTCATTGTTCACTGTTTGAGGGAATCTCTCTTAAACAGGACAGACTGCATCCTAAGTAAGTAGTGATAAAATCTACAGCTAGAATTTTATGCAGCATTTCACCTGCATTTACCCTGCAGACCCTGGTCTGCAGAATGTGAACATCACCTTCCTCTCCACCACTCTTCATATACAACCATTCCTCTCAAGTGAACCATTGCATCCCTTTACCCTGTGTGTAATTTCTCAGCTTGCCTGCAGTCAACTTTCAGTTCTTTGTAGTCTGCTTGGGTGGGTGCTGGACTAACCATGCCCTGGATGCACAGACAGAGGCTGTCTCAACAGCAAGCCAGATTAGGTCATCGTGAATAAGCGTTATTACTTCATGGACAACTTCTCCATGGTAACTGTTCTGCTCCAGAAACTGCTGACCAGACTCAGTACACAAATGAATGACTTTTGCTGCATCTCAGTTAATAAGGCAAAAACTGGACATGTGAAGGAACCTCAGCTCTCCCAAAATATATTGAGGACAGTGCAGAGGCTTCTTGGTTCTGGAAGGAGTCACCCAATGGCACTGCCAGCATTAAGATGAGTATAAATAAGCCCAACTTTACTCCAGCATCTCTCCATGAACCATGCCGATGTCTGCACTCGATTTCCCACATTTTAGCTATGTCTTCCTCTGGATTTATGCTTAATATGTTCTTTAAAATTATATTTTCCTGATTTTCTGTTATCTAGACATTGTAGCCTCCCATTAGTAATAGAGATTCCATTGTATTAGAAAGGTTTTTGTCATTTATTTTAACGTAAGGACAACTGATTCTCCCAATGTCTGCTCAGAGCTATCCTTTCTTTGCAAGGACACAAGTCCACATGTTTAATGGGATCCTAGTTGGAAGATATAAAGTATTTTGGGACTGATGTTTTACAGCTTCTTGTATGAAAGATCACCCACTTTACACAGCCTAATTTTGTATGAAGGAGAAGAAAGAGAGAACAACAGAGAAAGTCAGAGAGGAACACGCCTAGGATTCTGCAGCACACAGTTAAAACAGGCCCAAAACTCTGACTCCAGGCTCTGCTCCAATGCATATTTAATTATTTTATGTAAAATATGACAGCCAGCACAGGAAGGATTTAGAGGGCTTCCAGCCCAGAAAATTCTGACACTTTTCTGGAATGTGGTAAATATGGGGCAGTGAAGGTCTTTGATGTCAAGCAGGATGTGCTTCAGTGCAAGGCTCCTGAGGAAAATCAGAGCTCCTCTCCCCTACCCTGGTCAATCGTGCAGGTAGGAGCGAGAAAAAGAGGCTGAGTGTGCTCTGAGGAGAAGCCTCACTGCAGCCAGAGAAAGAGGAAAGTGTGTTCCACTGCCCCTCTTGAGAGTCATGACAGAATCTCGATTAGAGGATAAAAGCCTCATTCTTCAGGCACTGAAGATGTGCTCAGCAAAGTTTTCAGGGAGGCTAAAGATGTTAGCTGTGGACACTGGCGTACCAAGATGCAACACACGATGTTAAGGATCCAGACACCAGTTTGGTCATTTGAAGGAAGCAGCCTTCCATACACTCACTGTGGACAGGAAATACTAACAAACCAGGGTCAAATCTGCTTCCCTCTGCTCGGGGCATATTCAGGTAATTTAACTGCCACATAACTTCTGCTCATTCCCCACAATGGATCTGCTGAAATTCTTTATGCTGATTTATTTGTAGGCCAAGGAACGCCTCTCTAAAAACTTTGTCATAGGAGAGCAGGAAGGTATAAATAGATCAACTCACACAAATCCATTTGTTCCCAAAACTGGACTTCTTAAATCATGTTTTGGGCTGAAGAAAAATGCCTCTATGTTCTTATTCTGAGTGCCTCTGGTCTTCTTCTAGGATGATACACACAGGATGAATTAATTAGGGTGTTGTACATCTGGAGCAAGTCTCCATTCAGTCGCCAAACACAGGTACCCAACACCAATGAAGTATCCCATGGCACTGGAGATATTTATTACTGCAGGATAAATAGATCTAGAACAGAACTTTTGACAGATATGCAGCCATCTGAAGCAGCACATGCAGGTCGATAAATTGTCCTTCAGTGCCTAAAATAGTGTCACTTTCCTATGAAAAATGTAACTCAATCGCACTGAATGTATGAACGCAAAGAGCCTGGCACACGTGGAAGATCCAATTCAAACAATCTTGAAATAAGCAATATAACACAACTAAGGACTTCTACTGTATTTCGATTATTGTCATGTAAACTTTTTCTAATTGTAGAACATTAAGCCAGAAAAATGTTTGTTTGAATCTATTTTTAAAAACCTGCAATTTTTATCCAAACTCATCAGTAAAGTAAAAAGAGCAAAGTTTTCCCTAAATAAGATAAGTAGAATCATGTCCTTAGACTTGCACTGTTAAATTGAAAACACATGTATTGATGATAAGAATGATGACTAATAGAATATAAACAGCAAGCAAGTCCTGCCATCTTGGGAGTACAAGTTCTTTGGAGAAAATCTACTATATCACTGTCCAACACAGAAACATCATCAAATACTTCAATTTTTCACCACCAAGCACAACTTCATATTTTACCTGTACTGATTTGAATCATGAACTTTAAAACGCATTTGTGTTTTTCGTGGGTTTCCTTAACACCACTAAGGATACTCATCTTCAGTACCAGATGAAGATGTAACCCTGCCAAAGCCCAGGTGGAAAGCAATTTGGCTTTATACCCAAACATTGTAAGAGGCCAACACATAGCTCTGAGAATAAAAGATGCCAGATGGAGGCAAAAGCTTTTAAGCCTCTTGCTGAACTGGACCTATTTAGACACCATTTCTTCTGTCACATAGGCTTGTAGCCTAAGTTAATCATTCTGCCATTTCACTTATTTAGCCAAACTCCAGCGTGCAAGCACAAAAAATAACACCTTATGTATTACCAAATATAGCAGAAGTCCCAACTACCATTTTAATTAGCTACAGAAATATGTAATTTCAATCTAAGCCCTTTAGACAACATCAGGTACATCTCAGCAAGTAGGAATTTATGCATTTAAATTTGCTTTCCATTTCATTAAGAACAATTTGCCTATTTTTCCTTAAAAACAGTTCAGTGAATGTTTTCACTGCTTTGTATAATCACAGGACTCTAATAAACAGTTGCTAAACTGAATTCTAAGGCTAGAGCTGTACAATGTAGAGAAAACATCGAGAAATTAGACATTCTGCACTGAATTCTGTCTATACATGAACATGTGTGTGTGTTTATGCACATATACAGGCATGAACAGTAAAAATTGCTCAAAGGGAAAGCTATTCTGAAACTGCAGAAGTTGTGCTCAAGCTGTTCTACCTAAAACCAAACAGTGATTCCTATATACTCATTTCTACAAGTGGAATAAACTATATGAAGTGAATGGTGACATATGGTTACTGACACCTCTCTATAAAAGAGAATGTACACAGGAAAGTATTTCTAGCAACTCTTTCCACATCTAGGAAAATCCTGATCCAACTGTTAAAAGTCATCTGAAGAAATATGACGGATGGACAATGACTTGGACTATTTAAAACCGCAGTGAAAAGCTTCTGAAGGATTTACTTGTAAGTAACAGCAGAGAAGAATAAGTTTTTTACTTATTTTCAGGCAGCCGTCTTAGGAGCGTGGTCCTGTTGGGATCCTTGTCCAGACCTGAGCCTTGAAACAGCTCACCAAAGATCTGCACTAAGCCTCCAGGCATTTCTCTCTTTTATGTACTGAAGAAACCCAGAGCTACTCACACTGCACCAGCTGCTAAACACTGAAATCTGGCTGCACTGAATTTAGCCTTGGGAAACTTAAGAAGTCATTTTCACCTCAGCTATAAATCCAGTCTTTGGATTGAGTCAATTAAGCATTTGATGTTCAGCACTTCCAAATGAAGGACTGAGCACTGTGGCTTGCCAGTAATAACCCAATATATTGCAAGATAATAAAGTATCTTGTGAATACCAGAAAGCTCAATTATATTAAAAGCCTTCAGCTTAAGCAGGGCTATTTCCTTGATTTCTGCCTCTATTTAATTTTGAGGCTGTGACAATAACTACTTCATCATCTGCTGGTGGATTTCCTAAGAGCAGTAAAATACACAGTAAGTCAGACATAGCCATTTCAAAGATGTAAACAGGGAGGTAGAGTCACCCTATGCCAAGTTGTCCTGGAAATGTACATAAAATAGGGTTTAAAAATCATCATGATATAAGTAGAAGGATTTATTAATTTAGCTAGGTTTTATTAACTTAACCATTGGTCTCCTAGCTTTGAAATCTAATAACTACTCTAGAACTGCACACAGGAATTTTAATAATTTTCCCATTAATATGCAAGAGAATTGCAACTTATTAAAGTGCATTATTGCATTCATTTTAGCTAATTCATTTTAGTGCAGTTGTATGTAGTTCCAACACAAAAAAAAAAAAAGAAAAGGAAAAAATCTTCCTTTAAAAGACAGAAAAGATTTTCAAAATTTGACATTTCTTTCAAGCTTTAGTCCCATGTAAACTTGGATTCACCTCAGGGACTCACTGCATTTGTGTGACCAATCACCCAGTGAGATTTCAGAAACAAACGTATAAGCATATAAAAATAACATAATTTTCATTATTCTGTTGAATGCCTTCAAAATCCATACCTGAATTCTCAAGGAATCAATCTTAAAGTAAAAGCATCTTCCTGTGTATTTTGCATACATTTCTATTGCTTCTTGTTCCCCTGAAATGGGGGGAACTGAAATGAATTAAAGCACCCAGGTCCTTTCAGTGTGCTCAGTGACGAAGTCTTATATTCCTTTACCTTTTCTCACAGCTGACCCTGACCTTTCATTTTGCTTCTGATCATTCCACTCTCAGGTCACTGAGTTTTGATCCTTCCCAAAACACAAAAGATTAATGATATAGTGGGGTACCACACAAGTGTATTTATAAATGAAAATTATTTTGAGTACCCGAGGTACAAGAAGTCATTCCAGCATAATATTTCAAAAGGTTTCTACCATATATTTACTTTCTTTTCTCTACTTCTTATACAATCACCTAAAACAGTGAGCTGGATGGACAGTACAAAGCTGTCAGGCATCAGCACAACCACTGTTAAAATTCAGAGTTTTGTTATAATAGTGGGCTGTGGTGCTGCATAACTAAAATAACCACAACATCTTAAAGCAGACCATGAAGCATATTTCCCATCAGAAAAGAGCCCTTAGCTTGACAAATCACCACAAAAGCCATATAAAGTAATTCCATTCAGAGTTAACTTCAGTGTTGTAAAAATCCAGCTTTCCTATCCACAGACAGAAGTCCTTTCACTCACAGACAGTAAGAAGGTAAGAACCCAGAGGGTTTAGATTGACTCAGAAACCTGGACATGGTTGTTGGGTACATTCAGGACATGGCAAGCAAAGACAAAGGCTGAAGCAGTTAATTACTGAAAGCATCTTGTGCCCTCCCACAGTTCCTAAATCACAACAAGCTCCCCCCAGATTTGACAAAATGGTGAGCAAAGGCTAAATTTAGTACAACACAAGGGGCATTTACACTAGGGCCCTAGAAAGGTGGATGCTTATAATGCCAATAAAAACACTGACCTTTCAAAATACATCTGCTTTACCCTCACCACAGTGAGAGCAATGTGACTAAAATAACTGTCTCAGATCTTTGCAAATGTTTACTTTTACATATATGAAACTCAGGTTGCAGTGATTTGCTCTGCTTCTTCAAGATAGTTTGCAACATGCTGTGCTCTGACCAGCACATCTGTTAATATTAGTAACTAGTTATTAGTGAAACATGGCACCATGACAGGGATCTAGGCTGTCTTGGAACAGTCTTTATCCAAGTCCAAGCAGGCAGATATTCTGCTGGAAAAATGAGAGGAAAAGAAAACAACAATAAAAAAAGTAAAAAGAAATTAGCACTTCAAGATGTAATATAAAGGACAGAAGATTTCAGAAAATAAATAAACCAGCAGTTTTTATACATTTTAACGGGGAAAAACACTTCAGTTTTGTTGCTGGCAATTTTATTTTCCCATTTGGTTTTGAATACATGTAAATAATGCCATGGCTCAGAACAAAGAGATTAGGTAGAGCTGAGAAAACAGCATAATGTGTAAGCTCCTCTTTGATGTCGAGCCGTTCACTCAACAGGCAGTTCAGTTTGTCCAGAATCCAACTTTAACAGCAGCTTGATCAAATTCACATGTAATGAACCTGTCCCCTGGGTGTATTACTGACTGCTGAGGGATTGATCAGGAAAGCAAACTTCTTACCCGTTTTGTAACCAACATAGTCTTGGGTATCTGCTCCACTGTTTCTTAACACCAGTGTGTGTAACTGCTCCTAGAACATCAGAAAGAAGTGCAGTTAAAACAGTGCTCTTTACAATTTTTTATTAGGCTTCTGCTTTCAAAAACAGACTGGAAATTTGCCAATCAGATGCAAAGAAAGCTCAGAGAAACCAAATAATACCTACGGCTGTAGTAGAATGATCTAAATATTTTCCACGGTTCACAATCTACAGCTGTTGGCAAATAGTGAATATCACATATAAATACCCTTTATAAGAGATGTATCTTTATTTAAAACTTCATTCTTATATAAATAAAGTATTTCACGAAAGTAATGTCAAATTGTTAACAGTGATATGAAGCAGTCTCCATGTGTCATTTATTCCTATTTCCATGCAAAAAATGTTGAAAGAGCTAAAACATTCTTGGCTTCTAAAGAAGAAACCATATTGGATCTTTCAGCTATTTCCTTTGGGAGGACATTAAAGTCAACCCTGAAACATCAACAGGACATCTAAGGAAAAGGAATGGTAAAAGAGAAATCACAAAAAGAAATTATGATAGTTGTGGGGGTCTTGAAGTTAGATAAACATTTCATGATTTAGCTGGCTTAAAGACATTAGCCTTGCTTTTGCCTGTAACACTATTACACTGCAGTCATCCTTTGTACAAATGATATCAGGCTATCTATTTTACTCTCTCCCAATTAAAAAGTTCATGTTTCTTTTCCACCAAGACTTGCTGATAATAAGAAAAAGGAAATATTGAAAACAGCTTTTGAAGGTAACTTCAAAGTTTTCCTTTTGGCTGATAACACAAGATTTTTCTCCCACCAGTTCACCCAACCCCACCCTTCTTGTCAGCTCTTAAACATATTTTTCAACTATTCCTCTATTCATTGTTCATTACATTTTCTCCATTTCCTCTGCTAGAACTCCTCTTGCCTATTAATCAGAGATTATTCTTCCATTTTGTAACTTTTTCAAAACTATCTGGTTTTCTGTCAGTTAGTCCTAACCATGGTCATGGACCTTCTACTCATCAGATGGCTCATGTCAGAAAACAGAAACACCTTATTTCCATGAACTGGAGATTACCTAGGGAAAATGCAACCCTAAATAAAGAGCAAAGTAAGTATTTTTCATTACATCTTTCAACTGCGAAAGAATGTCAAGCTTTTTTCATGCTTGGCTCAGCAATAGGAAGGATATTGGGTAACTACTATACTGGGCAGATATGTTTAAGAAATTTCTTCTTTTTTTTTTTTAAGCAATCTTTAATTGCTGTCGCAAATTGACCCTATTGTCCAACAGAAGAAGCATTAAGTGGATTGCTTTGCTCATGGAAAAGAAAGATTGTGCACAAGCGGGTGGAGTTGAGCCAGAAACCTGGATGAGAGGGGAAGCAGTTTTCCAAAAGAGGGAGAGGCAGGTCATACCAGACTTGGGAGGGCCCAACATCAGCAACAGCTGGCATACGAAGCCTCCGGAACCCAGTGATAATTTTTGGGACAGTTGTATAATCAGAGAAGCTGTAAGCGCTTTCCAGAAGTCTAACTAAGTGTCTTAGCTAAGCCCTGAGCCAGAGGATGAGCTTTAGGTCAGAATACCTCTGGGGAAAATGCAGCAGGTTAGAAAGATCCATCTTATTTTGAATTCCCACTGGAGGAGCAGGCCTTTATTTTCCAGAATATTTCAAACACACAGATTCTCTAATGTCTTAGACAAGAACCACAATGATCCAGGACCATCAGTCTGGCTGGCCCCAAACTGTAGCTCAGATATCTTTTGATCTTTTGTGGGCCAGTGGAAATCTAATAACTTTCAGACATCCAAACCAATCATCTGCACAGGATGATCATCAGCAATGCATTCCATGCCAGCTGGCCAAGCACAGCCTACACACCTCAGTCTATCAGTCCTCTTCCTTTCTCTTGAGCAACATTTGTCACGTAATATGAGGAAACCAGCTTGGTTTTTAAGGCTAGATCCAACCTCATCAAAGTAAACACAAGACTTTCCAATTACCTCAGTGAAATTTGGATATGGCCCTTCACCTCCTGTCTTTGAAATATAGAGGAAGATTTTGAGAAGTCCTTTGTGGCTCTGCATATCTTTTCAGCATCTAAGCCTAGTACCTCTGTTTACACATGGCTTGCTGGTGGCTGCTTCTCTTTCCATCTTCTTTTCTATTGTTGTTTTACCGATATATTAAATCCTTTAAACAGAAGCTTAGCATACTTAATTTTTTTCCCTTTACTGACATGAGCTTTTGAAAACCAGATGTTAGTCCTGAGCCGCACCTCTTTGGAATTTACACCTCCTATCAAGAGTACAGCACTGCTCCTGTTGCTGGAGAAAACAGCTGAGTGACCAGGTCTGTACCTGCCACAGACAGACTCTATTTAAAAAAAAAAAAAAAAAAATAAAAGAAACACTTATCTTTCATGATTATTTTGAAATTGTACTGAAAAACTCTTCAAATTTCTGAGGCCAGCATCCATGGCAACATAATATTTGCAGGCTCAAATCATAAAGAAGATGTAAATGACTGTGTGACTTCAAAACAAATGTTTAATTCCTTCAAGCAGGGAAGACACATACTTCAATAGGTATGAAACCAGTAAAGGTATTGTGACTATGCTTATCCCTCAGTTGACGTATCTGATACAAACCTGAAGGATAAAATATTGGCTGCCCTTTTCCTCCCACTTCGCTCCCCAAACTACTTGAGATAAAATATTTTAAAATATATTAATTTCCCTTTTAAACATGTGTAAGCGAAACAGGAATAATTTTGAATCATGTGTTCATTCTTCTGACACCTGTACCATGCTGACCCATTTTCAGGATTGCATCCTTTCTCCCTCTACCCAGCTACACCTCTCTGATCCTTATGGGTACCCATTTCTGATCCCCACTGGAATTCTGACCTGATACAACATCTGATCACTGTTCTGCTACCAAAGGTGTCTGATGAACAAGTGACAGACCTAATAGAACATATGTTCAGATTGCTTGGGGGAGAAGAAACCTGCATCCGCCTCTTCACCATGCTTCTGTTTCTCAGCAATCTGTCACCTGCCTTTCTTCAGCTGATCAGTCCCTACTCTGGTGAGCATCTTTTTAGGCACCCTCAGCTTTGTCTGAAGGGAAGGATGCAGCAACAGGCTTCTTTCTACAGCGAGGATCAACATGAGATTTATTCCACAAAACATGATCTCCAACATTTCTGCTGAGGGATGACCTGTTTCCTCCTTCAGAAGCAGGGCTGCCTGTTCTGCAGTTTAGTTTTCCTCTTATCTCACTCATCTAGTTTGGGGGAATGCATAGGAACAAAATTTTCTGAACTATATTAAATAGTACAGGCTTCACAATTTCTCTCTACACAACTTTGGTTTCGTTTGGAATCACAAATATGCTGAAGGATAGATATGTCCCTAACTAAAGTCAGCAACCAGTGCTCCCTGATATGACACTTGAAAGATTACTTAGGTGCAGTGCTCAAACATGAATACAACCTTAGCCCTCACTAAATGCAAGGCAGTTATACATTATTTGTTTGAACACCAAAACACATATTCTTCAATATTGCACCAAAATATTTTTTAATCTCCTATTTTAAATTTTTTAGGACAAGAGTTCTATTATATTGATTATATCATATTAAACATAATAGGCATCCTATCTTACTTATAAGACTAACTCCAGGGCAGTGGAATTATTAGAGTTCCTACTGTAATAAAATAAAACTCTCGTAATCTAATAGATTAGAAAACAACTAATACATGCTTCAAAACATCAGTTAACTGAATGTTAAATCACTGGATTTTCAACCAAAGCTTTTTTTCCCATGCATCATCACACTATCTTATCTGGTCCCTTAACTAAAAATATTTTTTAAAAAGCTCCTAAACACTAATGGGATCATGAGCTCCAGACCACAGAACAGTGAATCTTGGGCTGCAGTTCAGAAAGTGCTACCCATCAGTGCTTGAACTTTGTTAGGAGCTTGCTCTGAAAATTTTTTAAAAGGATTTTATATTTCTTCCACATTTTTCAAAAATATCTGTTTCTTGAGGATCATCAGTTCGTGAATGAAAGGGAAAACAAGGGAATCAAATGTTAACAAAGAAAATATTTTTGTGGTTTTAAACTCTATTACTAAGGTATTTTATAATCTTGTCCCACTGTACAAAGAATGAATCTTTCTTATCTATTCTGTCAAGACATTCTTCATAGAAGAATTTGGATATATAATTGGAAGAGAAAACAAAAAATAAAAGCCTAATACTCCTCTGGTTTTCTTGAGGACTGATCCAAAGCTATTACAATTTTCTTGTCAAAATCCCTTTTGTGAGCAAAATTATGGACTGTGTTATATCAAAGACATGTTCACTGCTAGCCAAAAGCAATAAAAGTCCAGTATTGTTTAAAACACAGAAATAAAGCAGAAGCTTAGAAGTGGAATAATTGACACCCTCGGCTAGGAGGCACAGAACTGAGGCACTTCTAACCTTTGTAGGAGCTGGTAATACTTAGCATCTTGATTTATTAATCACTTATTCCCTTAAAATCATCCCCAAGAAAGAATTTTCAAGTAGTTTTGAGGTGAAGGATCAAATTCAATCTTATAGGGTATGGAAATAACTCCATGTTTTACTATATATTACCCAGCAAAATAACTTAAGTGATCTCAGGCAGTTCTGAAAATGGCACTTGGGTACCCATATTTCACAGACATTAAATATTCAGGACCCAAAGGCCTAAGGATATTTTAGAAGTTGTCTACTTGAGTGTTAACTTATACTTTATTCCAGGCTCTGATTCCTTCTGAAGTTGTGGGTATAGGAATTTACAATAAGTTACACTCTTGTTATGTAAATTCTGCTAAATGCAAAACAAATGCATCTAAACAAACAATGAATTTATTCAGTCAGGTTATTTACTATCAATCTAAAGAAAGATTTCTCTAAACCAGTGACTGTTTTCCCTCCAGCTGGACCAGCTGCTGTAATAGAACGTGTTACATGATTTTGAACAACAGACTGGGCAGACCAACTGTGAAGAGCAGAGAAGAAAATCAGCTCATATATGTTAGACATATTTCTGAAGAAATATTTCTAGGTATGTAAAGGCAAAGTTCTTCATCCATGCAAAAAGGACATCAAGAGTGGCACCTTCAAGGTTCTCTGTGTAGCTTTAACAAGGGAAAACAGCCTTCAGAACAGGATATTGTTATAATGGATGCAGAACTAATAGCACACCCACATTATAGATATGCAGGGAAAATTACTGCACAGAAAAACAAATACTAGAAATATTAAAAAATATTCTAATCTGGGCTCGGATGGGCTTCTTTATACTAGAAATTATACAATATATGCTCTAATAGATGTATTTCTTGGCTAAATCACAGCTATAAACAGAAAATATGAACTCATTTTGCCGTTTGACCTTCGCACTTGAATTTAGCAACGTTCCATAGGAAATTCTTGCTTACAAATCAACACAAGATCAAAATCACATTTCTCATTTCTCTCAATGTTAGAATCTTACCATGCAACTATGAACATTTTTTCTTTCAGATATGTACATTATTTCAGATAATGCAGGAAAAGAAATTCTGTGCTGGAAGTTCAGGGTTTGGGTGTGTCTGGTACTTAAGTTTATCTACTCTGAAGGGCTTTGCAAGGGCTGTGTCTGATTGATGGGTCTCTGCCCACAATGAACTGAACATGAGGTAGATCTTCCTCCCAGTACACATTCTCCTCTTTCAACATGTGCTTGCTCTGGGACAGTTATTTGGCATAAGTCAGCTGAAATGAAAGAATAACTTGTAAAAATTTTGAAGCCTCAGCTTAATGCCTTTTGGTAACAATAATAACATTTGAAGATGAGAAAACCAGGTGTTCCAACCACCAGTTGGAACAAGGTGGAACATCAAGCATTTTATAACTGCAGTTTGAATCTCACTGTCAGTCACATGGATGTTGGTCCATATTAGCCTTCTTACCTTGATTGGGTAAAGCCAAAGTAAACTAATTATTGTAGTGTGACTGGGAGGTGTAGAAGAAGGTTTTTAATTAAACAAATTTCATTAAAACAATACATTAAGCAGTGGTTTATTTAAACACTAATTCATATTTTCACAAAAAGACGAACTTCACAGGCTGTCCAAGAAAATCTTGCTGCCAGTAGTCAGGGAAAAACAGAATTGAAAAGATGTAACTTTATATCTATCTATATATATGCAGCAAAAAGAAATAAACAGAGAGTAGCTAAAACTAAAGAAAAGCAAAACTGAAGATTTAGAAGTAGCAAGGGCTCAAAACATGTCTGTCTGTTTAATTCAATCAAGATCACAGTCATTTTTTATAAATGTCTTAACTTCCAAATCTCTTTTAGAGATCCCAAATCTTTGGATCACTTCCATTTTGGCTTCTTTTGTCAAGTGTGGAGATTGGAGGGCAGAATCAGGCACAATACTTAGAGACACATCACAATTATTCACTAGTTAGTGCATAAATGCATAGGCTAGAACAAATAGGTTGTGAGGAAAAGCTATGGCTTGCCTTGGGATATGTGGCAGGATATCGCATAAAATATATTCACACACAGGAGTAGAGTCACCTGAGGAGTGTCTGCTGGCCACACCAGCACCAAGGAAGTGCAGAAGTGTTAAGTTCTGCTGTTCTTTGAAATAAACTGATCCTCAGCATTCCTGATCATCTGAATCTACCTCTTTTCCTCAGATTTTGTACCTTTTCCTGCTGGTGTTTCTTTTCTGAATAATTGATTATTAACTCATTATTAGCACAGCAATCCCAATTCTTTGTTTCCACCTTATTATGCAGAACTTATTGCACTCTGTGCTCTCTCACAGGTTAATGGCAACAGCTGCTGTTCAGTGCTTGCTGCACCTGGATCACCATCTGATCCTCCTAATCTACTGCCAGATCACACCGTTGGTTACGGAAGTCCAATGCACATGAAAGTGGAAAACTTCAATCTGTACTTGACCAGGACACTGCATTCCCTCCAACACAGATATCTGTTACCTGACAGCTCAATTTCTGTAATTCATATTTACAGATGAAATCACATTGTAGCCATGTGCTCCATGCTTCTGCGTTTATGCCTTACAGATCTCTCTGAGCAGAGTTTCTGTCCTGGTTTTCAGACTTTACCAACTTTATCTTCATTACAGTGAGTCACAGCAATCTGTGCTTGCTGGCACCACTGAGCTACTCATCAGTAGGGAAGGATTACTGCACTCAACCATCCTTGTTTGCAGATGTGTCACACAGATGCTTAGAGCAGTAATTCAGAATGTCACTTAGCAGGATGCAAATTTTTTCTTTAGCCACCAAACTCCAGATGCAGAGGCAGAAGTTTTAGGTATTTCAATCTGAAAATGTGTCACAGGGAAAAGTCTTCCTTACAAAAAGTACATTCATACAGTAAACCCAACTTGTCTTTCCATGGAGGATTGGAAGCCTTTATCAAGGCATGATGACACTAATCCACTGCTGAGCTCATTATTTTTTTCAGTCTTGTTTTAAGAGGCAAGTCTGGGAGACCCAAAACTAGGATTTCATCCTAGACATTAACTCCTTGGTGTCAGTGAAGTTCTGTACATTTTATGAAACAGTGACATGGCAGATAAAGAAAGAGTCTCTGTGGAATGGATACAGATGAGCATTATTTTTCTTTCTCCTGTTTTTTCCATTAGCACTGGGATGCCTCAAAAACGAGAAGGAAAGATCCACTAACTGTCAACAGCTATTTAAAGACTCCTCCTGCATGGATCATTTGTAGAGCCATTAGAGCAGGTCTGTCACTTAACTCCATATTGAGAGGGCAGCCTAACATAATTCCTGCTAGCTCAGGGTTTGATCCCCTAAGTGTTCACTCTGGATTGCCCAAACACATTTGCTCACTATGTGACTGGATCTGATAGGAAAAAACTAAATGCAGAATCTCAGGAGGGGAAGGAATAATTATTTCAGCCTTTTCATTCACCACCTCTTCTGAAGCACTGTAAGACCCTCACCAACAATTTGGGCTCAAAAAGACAATTTCTTCCTCTGTTGCTTTGGCTTGTTCTCTTTAAACACCCAACAGGTCACTTTAGGAATTTTAGCTATACCTGGATAAAATACCAAAAACATTTCTTCAAACTGCACTTGTTCTTTGCTTCAGAAGAGTGGCTTATATGTATTACCATTTAAAGATGCATAAGTTAATCTAAATGGCTACAATCAGAAACTCAAGCAATAGACAACTACTTAATGCAGCTGCAATGAAACAATAAAAGTCACAGATGTCCAGAAGTCTTCCTTTTTTACAGATTTCTCCATGTTTATGACATTTTCATGGTTATTGTAAAAGCCTTTTGTTAAGGACAAAAAAGTTTGCTTTTCGTTGTTGCTTTGTTTGGCTTTTTTCCTCCCTGATACTCTAATAATAGTACCAGCTACCTTCTTCCTGTTCTATTTAATGCACATACAAAACCAAAATTAACTTCTACCTTTATACTTATCTTTGCAATATGCGTATTTAGGATTATCTAGGTATGGAATTATCTTTTGTTCTTTCGTTTGTTTCTTTTAAAAGAGATTTTAACAAATATTCTTTCTGTGCTTTTGTATGTCATGCAAGTCCAGGCCCCATGGAAAATCATTCAAAATGTCCTATTAGGTAGGAAAAGTTTTGACCTCAGTGTAGAACTTGGTTCCACCAAACCGAGCCCTATAACTATGTTAATTGTTATTCATGAGTATACCAGCTGCTTCCATAGACCCTTATTTTTTTTCTGATGGAATTTAGA
The DNA here is from genome assembly GCA_036630365.1 of Acanthiza pusilla. Lineage (NCBI taxonomy): Eukaryota > Metazoa > Chordata > Aves > Passeriformes > Acanthizidae > Acanthiza > Acanthiza pusilla. The sequence goes on from JAXCHO010000079.1 coordinate 45,449,008, forward strand.
GTACTGTCTCAGTAAAACCTGGAAGGTTTGTTTAAATGCCCATTCTGTGAGTTAAGTGGTGAGTGCATGATGAAACCTCTTTTCCCCTCTGCATGCTGTCTTTCTTATTAAGAACAAAATTTCCTCCTCCCTGCTCATGGTGGGGAGGTATTGATACACCAGGTATTGATATTATACTGTCCTCTGAGCACAGGAAATAAAAGATTTTCTGAGTTGTTTTGACACCTCTACAATCTTGGTTTCAATTTGGACCTGCAGACATAGTTTGCCACCTTGTGGCAAATGAGCTTTAAAGAGCTATGAATTTCACAAATCATGTCATATTTCAAACATTTTCCAAAATCTAAGTCCATGGTACAAACAAATAGTCTAAAAATATGGGCTGTCTTTTACAGGAACTAAAATAAAAAAATAAATCATCCTTTTTTATTATTATTTTTAACGTTTTCAGTTTAACAAATTGCAGTACATTTCTGACACCTGCAGCCAAGAAAAAACATTTAGGCATTGTTCACACCAGCCTTGGCAGTCATATAATCTATGAAGGCTGCTGACAGGTAAATAACTAAAGACAAATTCTGTCATGCATACAGGTATGGCCTTACAAAGAGAAAAGTTCTTTTCTTAAGATCAGCAATTATGGTTAAACTATCAGCAAAGACCAAGGATTACAAGTAGTTGATATTTCTGTTTGGCGGTAAAAGCATGAATAAACACTGTAAAATTGGTTTATGACAACCAGAAATAAAAATACTGCAGAACTATTTTATGTTCTTTTCCAGCCATTTTATACAGAAAGAACACCTTGAGTGGATTTACATGTATTCAAGCAGGGTGCTAGAAACAAACACCTCTCTATCTAATCAGAGCTACAACTACCCCCATCCTGAGTATCTGTTAAGGCAGTAGAATCTGCTTCCTCCTTCCCGGTTATTTACTACTCAAATAATTAATAAGAAGTCCTATAAAGAGGTGTCTTGGACATAAATCTGAAATGTAAAAGTGAAATGTAAAACATAAAATTCATTGCACTGGGAGGAAAGGGGCTCTGAACCTCTGTCCACCATACCCCAGAAAGGTTTTCTAGAGACTGAGCATGTGTACCTGAGAACTGCTGCCACCCTGTTTGATGAGTTATTCCACAGACCCTCTCCTTTCCACCAAATTTTGGTTCTCTTGTTACTAGTGTTGCAACCTGGGCATTCATATAGAGAGTTTTAAGTCACCTGAAATACTTTTCTGTTAATTAATCAGGAAGAAAAACCTATGTTCTCCGTTGGCCAGATTATTTTTGTTAGTTTTCTTGTCTATTTTGTTGGTTTGTTTTTGTTTTTTTCTTGTTAAAAGGTAAAACTAGTCATGGCAATTTGCTCAGATTTAATAACTCTAGCTTCAGGCTGCCTTTTGCTTTTTCCAAACATAGATTCAGTTTTACCTAGAAGTTTCTTTTGGCTCACAGAATTCATCCAGGGAATCTTTTTGTTTTATGTTTCCCTGCTTTGATACAGGCTCTGAGGCATAAGGCAGATTTGAATGAGAAACTCATGTGGTTTAGGCTGAGTAGTGAATGTCAGCAGATTTTATGGTCCTAACAGATTAATCTCCCAATACCAACAACAGGAGAGAGCAACCAACTCTGTTTCATACAGAGATATTCTCAAAAAAGAAGAGCAGGGCACTACTTCATTGAAAAGGGCTTCCCTCAGCCTCAAATACTGTGTTTTCCATCAAATTTTTAATATTAAGTCATAAAGGACAACTGGAAAACTGTCCACAGAGTAAAGAGCAATACACAGGGTTACTTCAAAAGGGCAGAGAATTCCACGACAATTCATTGAGCGTTTCTGTAGCATATAACGCGCTAGCTCATTTTGGGATGTCATAAAACATAGTCCTCTGGATGACTTTTTCTCCACGTACTTAGGAAAACTTCCATTTCTATTTTGCACGAGAGATGAAATCAGACCACACAGCTGTTTCTCAAAGGCATAGATCTCTACAGTCTTTCCCTTCATATGAGCAGAATGTCTTTCCTGCCTCCTCCTCCTTACTGTCTGAATATCTAAATATTTGGATTGCTTATTTTTTGCTTGCACTTCAAAGCTGTATTGACATATTATCCTGTTTCATATCACTTTATGGGCTGATAGAGTCATGCCAAGACTGAATCTCCCCTTTCACTCTGTTTTCTTTTCCTTTAAAATGCAGATCCAAGCCGCTCTCTCTGCTCTAAGAAGCAATTAGTACAATTGCAAAATAGTGGAAACTAGGTGGTTTTAGCTTTCCTAACCTCTCAGTATCTATATGCCAGACTAGTTTCCTAAGTAAGGTTACATGCCTTAAAATTGTTTTCACTTGCTGCAGATCTTTTGAAAATCAGGAATAAGTAATGCATATGTTAATACAGCCTTTGACATGATCTAGGTTCAAGATGTAAGAAATACTCTACTATTTAGCAGTAATGAGGCTGAAAATCTGCCCAAAGTGGATTGATTCCTTTCCTCCCTTTGTTTACCAGAAATCTTTTTATTCCATTGTATTTCTATCATGTGGCACTCAAGAAGAAGACAGAATATCTCAGCTCTGTCATAAAAACACAAGGGTTCAGGCTCAAGAGCTTCCTGATGCCTAAATTAAATAAGTTTACTCTAACAGCAATTCAGTCATATCCTGTTAAGCTATTCTGCTCCTCCTCTGTGTAAGTATATAATTGTATCAACACAACCAAGCACTAAATGGTTTTTTTAGTAACTCATTTGTTTTGACTTTATTTTTAGAGCATAAAACAAGGACAATAGTATACTAGCATATAGTGGATTGTAACGACTCTGCTTTTACAATACAAATCCAAAATTTTTAATTAATCAGGATCAAAACATCGTTTTAGGAAGATAAAAGCTGAAATTTCTTGTAAATCTGAGATTCAATGCTTCAAAGAAAAGGGCAGGGGGAACATTACTTAATGCCATGAACCTTCAATTAAATTATGTGAGCCACAGAAGTGAAAAAATGCACTACCTAATCCTTTTTCTTACCTATCTAAACTGCCAGCCTTTGGGCTAACATGGAAGGTAGTGAGCTCTTACTCACAGTGGGGAGATAACTGAGTCAGGAGAGGCAACTCCTGAAGCCCAGTTAGGAGTGAAGTGTTGTACCAGCAGCTAAGGAGGAGCAGCTGCAGAGATCAACACTGACACGCAGATGGTTTCACTGATACTCTCCTCCCTTCATGCTCCAACACAGAGGTGTAAACTGCCTTTGGGGGAACAACAGATTAAAGCTGGTAATCATTGCATGAGTTTGTATTACTGAGCATCCCCCTGGAAATGCCTGAACAGAACCTTCGTTTATGTTCCCTGCCAATTACTTGATTAGCAAAGCAAATTAACTTTAGGTATTCTAGAAGGTGTCCAGTGTTCAGGCAAAATACACTACTTATCAGCTGTGAATATTTGCATACCAGATTTTTAAAAATTTTTTTTGGTGAAAATCAGTTCTTGCCTTTTCAGGGTGGAGTAGAAGCAAGAGATGCTGGTGGGCAGGGTTAGATGAGAAGTTCCTCTGGCATGTAGCCCTACAATATTATGAGAAGGTTCTGGGGTTTTTTTTCAATTAAGAGAATAACAAAAAACTTTTTTTTTTTTTTTTTTTTAGCAGGCATTGACTGAGATTTTCATCCAAAGGGCTGGGCTCAACTCTTCTATTAATTTTGTTAAACAATCCTGTCTACATTCCAGAAACTCCTCTGGATTTTTCCCATAAGCAAATTGAAAAATATTTTTAAAATGTAACTTTGATTTGATCAAGACTTTTTTTTAATCTTAAGTGAAAACTCAGCCCACTTTTTAAGCGTAAACTTTAGACTGGGATCTAGATAAATTCACATGGGTGGTCATTTTATCTCTATAAAAAATCAACATAAAACCTCAGGCATGAGCACCTTTAGGGAGTTCAGATTCATGCTTGAATCCAAATGGTGTGGATTAGACCCTCTTCAACAGATACGCATCTATTAATTGCAAATCACCTCGTGCTTCTTGGAGGGAACCTTTGAGGGATGTAACATCATATCTTCCTCTGTCAAGGAATAAAGGATGTTAAAAGCCACTCATCCAGCATATTGAGACCTACATGTTTTCTTCTGCACACTGAATACTACTTAGTTTTTGTGGGTTCTTGCAGGATTTTGTGGGTTTCCTTATTACAGAAAAAAATAATTTTTTTGGAAGCCCTGGAGTAAAGTCAACAGTCTCATGTATGTAAAGAAAACTATCTTATCTGACACTGCAGGTGGCTGTTTTAACTTCACAAGGACAACATGAGGCTTTTGCTGACAGTGTGCCTGTCCATATGTATTCCTAATTTTGCACTTCCTTTTTCCTCCCAGTGAAACCAATACTTTATTAAAGGAATTCAGCAGGGGGGTAGAAGTACCAAATACAATTAAGCTTCCACCCATTTTGAGAAAATGGATGATCAGCTACAACAAGAAAAACTGTATGTAATGCCTAATGGAGGCAAAAGGAGATGTCCATGTTCATGCATCTCCCACATGGGACAAGCATCTAAGCAGCCCCAGACAGAGGAAAAGTTTCAAATGGAGCCTGTGCTTTCTTTGACTCTGAAGTCAGTCAGGCATGCAGCAGAAATATATGGAGCACATGACTTCCTTATTTCCTGTGCCTGTGGAAGTCCTTATTTAAGTAATTAGTCTTCATGACTATAAACTAATAGCTAATATAAAGAGAATGCTTCTGGTACAGTTGTTTTTTATGCAACAGCAGATGAAACACCAGTTGTGCAAGAGATTTCCCTTTGTGAATTAACCTAACAACTGCAGGGTCAATTACCTCTTATCCTCCCATACACTGACGTGGAACAGCAGCCGTCTCCTGTGTTCTTGCTGCCTGAAGGCATAAGAGTATGTAATAGGTACATTGTTTTAATTAGCACTCTTGCATGGACTTACACTCAATTAATGTTAGATTTAGTGCACGATGAAGCAGCTTGAGAACTGTCAGAAGGAAGGCAGCTGGGCAAGGATGTTGGTTTGATCTCTTGCATACCTTGAATCTACCAGGAAAAGGTCTGACTTCCTTCTAACGAGCATTGCCAATGTGCCTGGTGTCCTAAGTATGGCTCATTGCTTCTCAGTCTCATTTCCTAAAAGTCTTGGCTGAGTGACATACCTCATTATGCCCTGACATGGAAAAATAACCATGACTGTTTCTTAAATTTCTGAAACAAGTTCTGTGGGAGATGTACGATCTGAGAAATGCCTGAGCAATACTTTGGCTCTTCAACTCTGCTAGGATACCACAACATCCCACAGTTTACCCTAGAGGCATATGCAGCAAGATATCCTTGCTGAAAGATGTGTTGTGGTACTTTTTTTGGTTTGCAATATGGTCTCTTCATTGTGAAGACCAGAAATCTGTGCAAGATAATCTGAAAGCATAATTTGACTTTTTTTTTGTCAAGATATTCACAAGACATAAGGGAATCTCTGAGGCATGAGTTCTAATTAAGGATATAGAGAGAAATTTTCATGCAAATAAACTTTGGGATGTCTGTGTAAGAAAGCAACCAAAATACTCTAAGTAACTTAGCTGCACTGTGAGATAGTAGTGAAAAGATTTTCCTCAGAGATGCTTAACAGTCTTCCCATCTTTTCTCTCTCATAATATGATTATTTCTCTTTTCTCTAATATTTTCTTTAATTTTTCAGAGGCTTTTTTTTTTCAAATTAAAGTTTTTATAAGGGAATCAGGTATAGATAAGAACCTTTTAATGTCGCAGACACTTCCATCAAAGCAATTTGCATCATTCTTGGAAGAGGCAGCCTTTTCCTTTGTGTCTGTCTCACAGTTGTAACTGATTTACCATCTCTCTCCTTTTCCTTGGCATTCACTGCTTTATAATTTAAAAATCCCTATTCTCAGCCTTTTCTGGAAAGGTGAGTCTGGCTGTGAACACAACTTCTGAAAAGCTAGGCTGGAAGAAAAATTAAGAGCAGAATAGTCCCTAGACATTAAAAAAAAAAAAAAAAAAAAAATATATATATAAAATAAAACAAACAAAAAAATATAGGAAGAAAATAAAAAGAATGGACTGTCTCTCCCCTGGCATATCTGTCATAGCCCTCTATGTTCAATTATAATGTTAAGGGCTTCATCTTGAAATATCTAAATCAGTATTCCCCAGTGAGTTGGACACTAGTACCTTTCACCATCATGGCAGCACTTTCCTGAAAGTATTTCTCCATGCTCCTTCAAACACACATTCCTTTTCCCCTATTAGCAAATAAATCTGTCCCTTAAAAATATAGAAGGTTTTTTGCTTTAATATTTCCTTCCTCTAGTATAACAAACAAAAGACACAGCTTTCCATTGTCTGAATGATGACAAGTATTTTAAAGAACATTAACAGGATTCTTCTGAAAGCATATATTATTACTCTGCTACTGGTGCTTTTAGTCTCATTATCAACAAGACAAATCATTTTTATTCAACTCTATTTATACATGTGGTAGACCAAGAGAAAATGTTTTTAAAAAGGCTCAATGAGGTGTTACTTAAATGTGGTTTTCAGCTTTAAGTGATTTATTATCTATAAATTGAAAGATTTTAGTCGAGAAGGCTCTAGGACACCGCACTCTTCCTCCTCCTTGCAAACCATCTTTGAGCTAGGATTACAGCAGGTGAAAGTTCTAATGTCTGTTCAACAGATCTTATGAAATAATTACATCCAGGAACCATTTGGTTCTCATTAGATCCATGACTGAAGGAGAAAAACATTTTGAAGGAAACTTCCCTACCCCAAGAAACTCCCCACATCCACACACAAATATCATATAGGCGAGTTCTCACTCCAATATCTGCTTAGTAAGCACACAAACCCAACTTCACGGACCTACCACTGTTTTTTTAAAACCCAAGATCTTTTTATGTCATGGTGCATTATTAATTAATTATGTGTTTTAGTCTTCTTCTGCCTTCCAGTGTTTTTCTTTCTATCATATTTTATAGCTCCAATTTTTATTGTGGTTTCAGTTCTCTGCCTCCTTTTTCTCGGCGTTATCTCCAGTTATTCCCACTAGCACAGCTATGGCTCTCCTGTATGATAAAGGATCGCCATCACCAGACTGAAAGGTGGTTTCAGAAGAGGAAGAAAGTAAATGTAGTATTTTATACTCATGATCCCTGCTTTCTTTTGTTTGTTTTACTTTGTGTAGATGGTATTCTTCAGAAATTCCCAGAAAATTCCCTCATAAATCAGACCCAGGAGAGCCTGTGTAAATCTCAAAAGACCAGCCATCAGAGAGTTGGCTCAGAGATTCACTTTTTTCTCCCCCAAAATAAATTTCTCTGTTTCTTTCCTGAGGCCTTTGCTTCATTTTCTGTGGCCAGAGATGTTGCCTAAGTGTGAAAGGAAAAGGAAACTGTCAACAACTCAGACTGGGTATATAATTGGCAGCAGAACATTACATTTCTCAAGTAGAAAACCTCTTTTTTTTCCACAATACATGGCAATTGTAGACCTTCTGACATCAAGACTTATGTCTGAAATGGCAGCCTTAGGAATGCCTTAAGGGTGAGCAACTACTGAGATTTTCTTTGATAATCAGATAATTAATTTGTGAGAAACCGTGGGAGTCATGCACACAGTTACTTATGGGGATTCTAATGAATATCCATCGGCATCTTCAGGTGCCAAATCCAGTCCCATGCATCCTGCTGGTTCCTAGCAAACCTTGAAGTCTGAGCACTGTCAGCACCCTCTAAAATTACATGAGGGCTGACATGGGAAAGTTACTCTAACATTCTGGGATGTATTTGTATGAATGGCAAGAAGAAACCATTGGAAGATATTTCTTTTGTTTATTATTAACTCATTAGATGCCCATTGAAAAATTACTAGGAAAAAAGGGGAAGAGAGGTTGAAATTTAAAGGTACAGATTTGTTTGCCAACATTTCAGTCATCACTATGACTCACTTTACATAATCAATATTTTAACTGCCTGTGTTTCAGAGATGTCTCAACTCTGTAGCTTTCTCAGATGGTTTTAATTACAGATAGCCAAGAATAATTACAGTGAAAGTAGTGCAAGAGCGAAGCTCACGGTGGCCCTTGAGATGTAGGTCTAGCCAGTACAAAAAGAAGCTAAAACCACTCCTTTTATATCCTACCATCAAGAAGATGGGTAACAGATGTTGAGAACTATTAATACACACTTCAGGGGTACGAAGGGTGGTGTCCTTCCATCACAAAACACATCAGTATTGCTGTGGTTCATTGTCTCATCTTCTGCTATGAATATTTTCATTGTTTAACCACCTAATATGGACTTCTGATTCTTATGGAAGCTTGGCTTGAGGGTGTTGAGAGATGAGGCAATGTGTTGTGCTGCAGCTCTGCTACTCCAGTATTTTCATTCTTAAAACTTACCGGAATCTGTGTATCTACCTAACCTGTTTGATCAGTATATTCCCCTCCATTATCACAGTGGAATCTTTTGTGATAAAGAGAAAGTTTGATCCTTTCCTCACAGGCAATCCTCCCATGTTTTGTGTTTCATTCCTCAAGGAGGGAGAAACGGTGTAGTTAATGAGGACAGGAAGTGCAGAGACAAAAAGTTTGGGTTTGCTTTCCTTTCCTCCCAAGATTTCTCCTGCTTTCATGCTCATATTTTATATGTTTCAGTCCCTTCTATGGTTAGCAGGGTGTCCTCAAGAGAAATACCTTAAAAATTCTGTGAGTCACTAAGAAACAATAGTAACATAAGGGGTATTTCAGATTGTTTCTTCTGGGGCCAACCCCTAGAAGTTGGGGGATTTTGCTTGAGACTGCTTTGGTTCACCCCTCTCCACCCCAATAACTTGAAAAGCATAGGTTTCAGATTTACTAAAAAGCAATGGTTGGCAGGAAAGGGTCTTGTCCCTCCCCCAATGCTCAGGTTGCATGAGGCGAATATCTTGTGAATTTAAATAACCATTATAACATCTGCAGAAGACACCATCAGAAAACTCAGTCACGCAGAAGAGTCCTGTTACTTTTGGGAACAAAAATATTTTCCCTGAAAAGCTTTAAGTGTTCCAGCAGAGCACATTTTACCAATTTTTTTTTTTTAATATTAAAAAGACTCATAAAAACTGAACATTCCAGATCTCTTATCTGTCCTCAGATAAAGATTATGGTGTGCTATAGGACAAAAGTTTGTGGAAGTCGTTTGCAAGTACATCTGCAGTATATGATGGCTGTTTCTGTATCATTGTGAAGAACAGGGATTGGGAAGTCTAAAAAGAAGGAACATCAAAGATATTTTTTGCTGGTAGTGCAATAAGTCTGGCCAGAAATGTGCACAGTTTGCTAACATGATTAAATAGTGGTTAGGGACTACTTCAGTAGGAGTACCTGGCTGCTTAGCATTCGTGACATATGTGCCTTTTCTAAAACAAATGTAGAGGATCTGAGACTTGTCAGGGAACCTTTGTCTCAAATAAATACTGAAAAGGAAATAATTAAATCATTGCTGTAATGCTGCTGTGGTTAGCAAGGCTTGGGAACACTGCAAAAGGTGTTCAACTAGAAGCTAAAGCAAAGACATTCTTAAAATAAATGATTCTGCTTGTGAATTTAGAGTTGAAAAAGTGCCACAACAGTTGGTGAAAGAAGAAAAGTAAGTATAAATTAAAGTAAAAAGAAATAAAAGGATATACAAGAGTGATGAGACCTCAGTGTAGTTGACCACAATTTTATTTTCCTTCCTCCTTCAAGGCATTACTTATTTGAAATGGAGATTAATGTCATACAGCCACCCCAGTGTTAATTTTTCTCTTCCCCTATCCTGCATAAAAGATCCTAAGATCATGGTTTCATGAGAAGAAAATGCCACAGATTCTGTCAGTTCTTTAATTTTGAATATTCCCTTATTATTGGCAATTAGAGAATTGGGACATGAAATTTAAAGACACATCCTTTCTTCTATCAACAAACAGGGCTCAGATAGAGCAGTCCCTCAGAGGAATAAAGCAGTACATGGAGAGCAAATTATTTACCTTGCCTTTCCCAATTTTGATCTCTGATATCCTTTAATGTGAGAGTCTAAATAGCAAAGATACTTTGTGAGGTATTTGCGGAAAGAAGAGAATATGTAAGGAATATTACCTTGATGATCCAATCCAATTACAATCTTATTCCTGAGCCCAAGCCTTTGCCGATGCCCTACTGACACCTCTCCTACACAAAACTCCCCCAGGCACACATTGTCTGCCTGGACAAAACTGAGGACTGTTCAGTCACTCAGAGAACAGTTGTCACTACATTTATAGAAAAGGTGAAATTGCCTGAAAATGTCTTCACAGCATGTTAATGTGCCAGGAGGGAAGAATTTTCAATTCCAAAGAAAGAATAGCTTAGCCACATCAACATCTTTGATTTCCTCTTATCAGCAGAGGCTACTGGCCCTGTCTGTGACTCCTAGTATGATAATAGCTAAAGTTTAGAAGAAAGTGGCTCTATGTGACAGGAATGTTCTTGCTTATGTGCCTCTGTGTGACAGCAAAAGCACTAAGAGTGATAAAAATGAAGTGATACCGACAGCCATAGCACATACATTAACTGCAGTAGGACAGTGTTGAGAGGTGGTTGGTTTGGTTGGGCTATTTTTTCTCCCCTTTTTTCACTTTCGCCCTGTAAAAACACACACCAAAAGAAAAATCTGAGCACTTAGAAGCACAAGGGAAGGACTGCACCCTGACATGGAGCATACAGGAAGGCAGGGTACTGACAGACGCATGGATAAATAGCCAGAGGCTCTCCTAGGCCCCAGCTAAGTTGTAAACACATGTGGGTTCCACATGTTCACTTCTGATGTGAGGCTGGTTTCAGGCGCTAAATAGAAGGCTTGGCAAGCTCGTTGCTAGGCCTGGGGACTCTGTTTTCTTACCAGACCTGAGATGTCTGCTCCAGAGTCAGCCAACTTTTCCTTCAGCAAATGTACCCCTTCAACTGCTGCTCAGAGCTCCCACGCCTCTACCTCTGCAAAATTCTCCTGTGGATGGCATAAGGCTTTAAAAACTGAAACTTATTCTTTCTTTTATTTAAGTCCCTTATATCTGTGTTTTCTTTGTTTTGCTTCTGAACTTTGGGACAGCATGAAAGATTAGTAAGCAAAGTTTTGAACAGGATAAAGTTTAGGAGGACAAGATAGATCTATTATTTTACAGTCTTAAAATACTTTGCCATTTTAATTCTTTTTGTTCACAATCTATTCAGTTTTGGGTTTATCAGATAACATTTTTCACAAACATTAGCAAGGCTCCTGATCTCCTCTGTTCAGAGATACAATAATAAAGCTAAGGAGCTCCAAGAATACTGATAAACCCCTCATTTGATCCAGAGCTGTGGTTATTTTTATATTATCCAGATACATACAAATCTCAGAAATACTTTATACTGTAAACAGATTTTTAAAATATGGTCCTAATGACCGAAGATTGGGAGAGGGATAAGTTAATGACACTTTTAGTACACTGAAGCCGTGCTTTCTGGGAGTTCAGATACGGTAACATTGATTTAGAGAACGGCCAAAGACTTTAATCTAGAGATACTGGCACAATCAACGCTCTGCTCTGCTCTTTCAAGCCAAAATATTTCCACGCGGTTTTACCTCAGCCTTCCCTTCCGCTCGAAACATCACGCCTGTCTTCACAAGCCAACTCTTAAAATGTGACAGATGTTGCAGCACTTTATAAATGGTCCTTGAAAATTAAGGCAGCTACTTCTTGGTACACTTGAGGCCCGTCCCTGAAAAGTGGTGAAATATTTCTGCAGCTCATACAATATCCCTGGCTCCTTGCATCATCATAGACAAGGATGGCTCATTTTTTCCGCAGAATGCACTGCAGGAGTTTCAGATACCTGAACCAACCCTAAACACAAGCTCTGAGCTGTATCAGAGACCCAGACTACAGCAAATCTTTTAGTTGCCTAAGATGCAGTATGTTTCCCTTTACTGTGAACAGTCAGTCTTGTCTTCCTTAAATATGAGCAGACTTTTTCGACAGAGGTATGATAACATCCTAACAAATTATCTGAGAGGCTTAATAACGCTCATGGATATTTGCTTTAACCAGTGACACCCTCTGTCTCTCAAAGATGATAACAATGTTTATAACTTGAAAATCCATATTGTGTTTTGATTATTCTTTTATCACTATATTTTTGAAATCTGAATTTGAAGGAGGCAACCAGTGGAAAAAGAAAAGTGGATTATTCTAAGATCCTAGTTTTTATGTTTATTACTAACCTTTCAGGTTCATCTAATACCCCACTGTTTGATCTCTCTCCTTCTTTTTTCTCTTCTTTTCAACAACAAACAAAACACAAACCCAAAATAATATAAACACACCTGAACTACAAGTCTGAATTTCAGAGATTGCTCATGCAGATTCAGGAGAAGAAAACTGATTTTATGTAGAGGTGAAATACTAAAGCTAGTAAAACTCATCTAAAGGCTGAATTGTCTATTGATGATCACCTGCCACCCAACCTGTTCTGGTAATTTTTGGTACAAACAAACAGAAATTTAGGTTGCTTTCCTCTAGGTGTGCAGTCTTGCTACCATCTAGTGGTTAAATAAATCTTTGCACCAATTTCTTTCCATACAGGGATTCAGGCACTACAACCATCTGTATCTGCCCTGAAAATTTGTTTGGAGTTCTTATATTCATGAGCAAAAACATGACAGGTAAGCAAATTATAAACTGATGTCAAGAATGAAGACCAAAATGGTGCGGTTTGTGGGGTTTTTCCCAGTTGAGTAGAAAGTCATGATTTCTTTACAACACAGACACGTTGCATAATTTTATTGGAAATTTAGCCCTCTACCAATTTCAAAAGAGAAATCTGGGAAGCATTTGATGTTGGTTTTTACTGACAATCAAGTACCAGCCTAAGAGATCTCACTTGGTCTTGAAAGATACATATTGTGAATTACTCTGATATGGATAATAAGGACTGATATCTAATGGTAAAAATTTACTTGTACAGGGTGTGGGACCTAAAGACAAATATTGTCTAGAGATCATTTGCTGCATCCTGAGTTTAACAGCTGGATGTAATCAGTGGAGAAAATTAAGAAAGATCTCTCCAGGACATGAACTGGACAGCAACAAAATGCAACAAATGAACTATTTAATCACTGAAAAAAACTGTTTTCGATCTTCTAGTTTTTGCATGGTCAATCTCACTGCATGGACAAAAAGATATATTTTTTATTCCAAGCTTTTCTTGCAGATTTTTACTAACAGCTTTTCTCGTGGATTTTTACTAATACTGATGCTGCCATCTAGTGACAGAATACAAATAAATAATAAAAGTTGAATTCAGGAATGCTGAGTGGCTTGGAGCTTCTGGTAACTCTCAGAAGAAACTCCAGTTATTAAAGAATCTTTCCATTTGGTTTTCTGAATTAATTTTTCCACATTTAGAACCAAACATAGGGAGTACTTAGATATACTGAAAATAGTATTATTTTTGAGAAGGATCTGCAGTGTGGAAAACTTTATTCACTCAGGTTTTCTAGGCAAGTCAAAATAGTGGTTTTGCAGTATCTGAAGGCCATGCTCATAATTATAGCCCCACTGTAGCTTTCCTTAATGAACGATTAGCAACATTTTAAAGCAAGTTCTCTAAGCAAGCCAGAGCAATGTTTGGCAATCTTTAAAGTTATTTCTAGTTTTTCCAGCAAAAAAATCAAGACACATAATATTTTATGGAAATTCTCTGACTCAGCCCAACAAGGAGAATACTAGCAATTTCCACAACCTTGTCTTCACCATAATTTCATACAGTACTCTACAGTTAGTTTCAAAATGATTTCTTGTGTTAATAAAGGCATTTTAGGGTAAATCCTAAATGTTCAATGTGATCTAGATGCCAAAATATTTATTTAAAACTTTATACTGTCTTTTGGGATCCCTGACAATTACAAATGTTGGTGCATATTTTCTTATGTGTTCCAGACCTTGAAGACTTTGCTTCTTGCCCTAACCCTAGGGGAAAGTCTAGCCTAAAGGTAAGGTAAGATGAAGTACATATTGTAAATAAAATAAATGGTGCATTAAGAAATTCCACAGGAATGGATGGAGGAGAACCAACTCCTAGCCAATTAATAAATAGAATGAGTAATGTGTTGGAATTAAATGTGTTGGAATTAAAGTATTTTTCTTCCCCAGTTTTGAAAAAGCGACATTATGTGACTGCTGCTTTCGGCTCAGAGTGACAGAATGGGCTAGAAATAATTATTAAAATGGAAACATGCAAGTAAGATCAATCACATCTGTAACTCTTGGCAGGCCAAGACGCACAACCTGCACATGTTCAGTCTCCCTATTGCCTTTTCTGCTGCTGAGCCAGTACCTGAGGCAATGTCCAGCGTATGAAACCATAAAAGTAGAGATATTGTGGGGCTGCACTGTGCCAGGAGTGTATCCCACAGCACAGCTCAGAGAATAATGGTTTTGAACTAACAGTCCACACCAAAGCTGCAGGCTCCTCCTGCCCTATAACCCAAACAGGTACCACATTGCTTCTCTTAGCTGAGGACAACCTGTCTTTAGCCAGAGGAGGAACAGCAACATCAGCTTCATCTAGAAGCAGATAAAACTGCAGGACTGTCTCAAAGATGGAGAGTTTAAGGTCTGTTAATGTTTGAAGTGCACACTATTGCGTACTTAGAGCAACCTGGTCACATGTGAGGTACCTTTGCCCATGGCAGGGGGATTGGAACTAGATGATCTTTACCCAAATTGTTCTATGAACCGAAAGCATGGTCACTTTAATGTTACAAAGATAAACATGCCTATATATTAATTATGACAAGTTTATAATTTCTGATATAAACTTAAATGAACATGTACATAATCTTTTACCTTGACGTATCAAAATCCCCTATTATTGGGAGTTTACACCTCAGCTTGTAAAAACTGAATTACTTTAACTCATGTCTGTAATTTCACTGCGTCTCTATTTATGCAAGTTTCCAATTTCCTGTGTTTAATTTGGATTTTCAAGATAATGATTATTTTTTACGCCCAGGTTGTAGGAATTTGGAAGGCCTAGGTCAGCTCTGAAACTGCTACAGTTTTGATCTGGCCGTGAAGTGAGTTCCAGGTGTGATTTGCATGTTCAAATACAAAACCCCTCCTGAAACACCCTGTAGAGAAACCCTTCATTTCAGCATGTCGGTCTGGTCTCAGCGCTTCCTACAGCAAGAGGCACTACAGAAGTCCTGGACTGCTATACAAGCCTGAATTGTAGAATTAAGCCCTGAACCCAGCTCTGATGGCAGGAACCTCATCAACCATATCAAGCTGCAACCATCGAGACTTACCAAAGTGGTAAAATTGTCTGCATTTTTCACTAACAGCTTGTCTCTTATTGCCAGAGATATTTTTCTGGACTCATACCTAAATTATCAGGATGGAGAAGAGAACAAAACAGACCTTCTCCCTCCAAACGATATAAGTGTCACTACAGTAATATGATGATTATTGGTTGTACAAAAATTCAAGTTTTTCAGTTCTTCCTAATACTTTTCACAGATACAAAATATCCACAGATGTCTGATGGAGGCTTCAAATTTTGTCAAGCAAGGATTCTAAAATGCATAGATTTACCATCTCCAAGCACATAGTCAGAAACTAGGGCAAAATTCTTAAGCATCTATTTGTCTTTACTGTATTTAACCTCAAGCATTTCTAAGGAGTAATGGTGTTTTTCTATTGCCAAGAGCATAAAGCAGTAAGATTAAGGGGAACGTGTGAAGCGTATTTAGGCATAAAACTGAAACCAAAATTGATGAGGTCTGAGCCCTTAAATATTTTTTATACATGTCCAGTCAGTTGAAAAAAAAAGCAGCAGGTCTATCCAGAAAGATTACTCCTCCTCATAATTTTTCTCTTAAAATTCATGAAGTTCCAGGATCATTTATAGTAGGCAAATATTTAGTTTTCTTTACTTTGTAATTACTATGATAATTATTCTTTCAGAGGAGCAACTGATGGAATCAAGCTGGCAAAAGCAACAGGATTAAACTCTCATAGTTCCAAGTTAACATTTATTCAAGGAGAATACAGTGCTCTTTAGCAAAGATTTTTCCTGCTATAATATATTCACCCGGCATGCATCTCTGCAATTTAAAATGAGATTATACCAAGAGACAGCACAGTGCAAAAGGGAAGGTACTAGACCATATGTCTATCTTTGATTAGCAGGTGGGAGAGAGATGATGGAAAAATTTAGACTGAGACAAAATTACATGTAATATTTGGCTTTTGTGTATTTTCTATAATTAGAATAAGACAGCCCATGTTCAAAAGTGTAATCATGAAAGATTATACGTTATATAAAGACAGATAGATTAAAAGCACGCAAATAAGGAATATCTCATGCTGAAATAAAAAGTCATATGTGATAATGACATTAAAATAATTTGCACCAAAGAAGAGGACCTTGAAAGCTGGTGGTGTCTTTTCAAATTGAGGCATCTGGAATCCTAACAGCCTTAATTAATTCATGGAGATTATCTGTTTAGGTAATTGAGATCAACAAATCTCTGGACAGACGAGCAAAACATAGAAGGATTAATAGAGTAAACAACTGAACAACAGTTTGGCAAAATTTCAAACTGTGTAATCAGAGAAGCTTAGTGTGGTGTTTGCCTAATTTTATTGCCCAGATAACAACTAGTCCCCCAAAACCGAAGAGATTCATGGAGGAAGGACAGGAGCAGTGTGGGGTGTGCTGTCATGGGGCTGTAAGGTCCCTCTGCCCCAGGGTGGATTTTCCATGGCACTGGACTGGCCACAGAGGGTGAGGCTAACCAGGCTCTTGTTAATTGATCCCCTGGAGTTAGAGTGAAAAGACTCTGAATGATCGGTATTTGCAAATATACGCATGCAGGGTTTACTGTAGAACTGTTTGGTTGCAATAGAAAGCAGCATTGGCAGCATTTGGGCTATTATTATCCATTAGTAATATAACAATATGAAAGCATTGCAATTTGAAAGCGCAAAAACATCACCCAAGGACACGAAGAAGGGAAAAGGAAGGGAGGGAGGAAGCAGAAGAGTGTGAAGTACAAAGAGAAAGAGAGAGAGAGAGAGAGAGAGAGAATTATTAAAATGCGGATATAGATCTAATATCAATATCCACCTGAGATGGACAAAGACTCTCTAACTTGTTAAGGTTAGAAAGTGTATGTTTATTTCAGCCCCGGAGAGCTGCAGGGATAGCTCCCAAATGTACAGCTCCAAAGTAACAATGCAACACAAAACTTATCTATAAAAATAATGCATATTTAAAATACAGATACATATTCATAGCATAAGTGCCTCCCATTCCCTGCTTCGTGCGGAAATTAGCAAAAAGTCATTAAGCATGTGCAGTTCCTGCAATGGAATTGAGTCAGTGGTCGTTAATTTGGATCTGAGGGCTGCTTTTGATGAAGTAATATGAGTCTTCATCAGTGTGACCTTCTTACTTCGTTGATTTTTGATAATATTTGACCCTGGAAAACTCCCAATGCTCTCTTCTATTGCTTCTGAGTAGGTTGCATCTGGGCAAAATTTGTAACTGTCTAGGCTCTCCTTTGAACTTCTTTTCTTAAGATTATTAATTGTCCATCCATAGCCAAGTAAATATAAAATAATCAAAGGGCTACTCTGAATATAATCATTACTTTCTAGCTGAGTTCTGAGTCTTTTCTGTTCTAGTTAATTTTAACAGAACTAACTTTTATCTAAAATCTCTACATTTAATCGTCTAAAAGAAAACCCTATGTTTCAAGAGGACACGAGTGTGAGACTCACCACCCATAGGCCCCACGACGAGTCTTGGTCGCTGCGCAGTCTTGGTCGAAGTGGTGGTCACAGACGGAGGCCATACCGAGACCTGCAAAGAAAAAGCCTTGCAAAAAGCACAGGAAAACACCATTTTTTGGTTTTATAGTCCCTCAGGTTCACGTGGGAACGCTCAGGCACCTCCCCCTGGGTGGGGAGCTCCACAGTGGTTGAGGTGGATTGTGGGATGTTTCGGGGCCCTTGACACGAGGTAAAACAGCACAGCTGCCCTTTATACGCTGCATCTGAAGGGATTATGGCCCATTATGGCCCATCAGAGATGAACACCCTCAGGACCAAGGGCCAGGGGAGGAGGGGGGCCCCACAACCCAGTGGTTTGTGCAAGGGAGGGCAATTAATCCTGACAAGAGGCACCATCTCCACAGGACTCATCTCCCACCTCACTCATGGCCCACCATTCACCCTCGGCCTTACGAGATCACCTCATGATAAAAGCACACCTCCTCCATGTCAGCAAAGTGCTCTGGCTGTCTCCACACATGGGGGAATGTTTTGAGTCATTATCCCATAACAGTTCAGTCTCTCACGCTGCTTTGGGCCCTGTGCCATTGCATTCACATGGCCCTGTGAAAACTGTGTGCTTAATTTTATCATGGTCCAGACTGGAGATACACATTGGGAAATGGAAGATAAATAAGTAAGCTGAGAAACAAAACAGAGCTTTTGGAGAGACAGCTTTCTGAGATGGACAGCTAGAATTTGAGGCAGAAGGAAAGGTCATAATCCAGAAGAAGAAGGTGTGAGCCATTAAAGCTACTGGAGTTACTCCATTCTAGATTAGGTGAGGAGCTGCTCTTTCACTGTCAAGAATCACACTGTACCAAACAGACTTTCTGTGTATTTGCATAGCTTTGGTCATGTCTGTGTGGTTCTGTCTTGCTCAGTGCTCACTCACTAAAACTATGTTTAGTTTCTGGATTTTTTGAGGGTTGGGGTTTTTTTTTGTTTGTTTCTTTGGTTGAGTTTTTTTTGTTTTGATTTGATTTGTTTTTTGTTGGTTGGTTTTGGGTTTTTTTGTGGTTTGGGGTTTTTTTTTGTTTGTTTGTTTGTCTGCATTGAACTTATTTTGTTAGTTTTTCATCTGAATTTACGAGTGATAGCAGAATAAAACCTGAAAAAATGTATCTGAATCTGCTTTCTCATTTAGATATTTGTATTCAAGAAGTTTGTGATTATGTACTCAAGAGAAAGAACATTTTCTCTTATGACTTTTAGAAGAGAGCTGCAGTAATACCAGATCCCAAAGTCAATATTAAAGGATTTTTGCTCCTATTGCGCTTGGAGGTTAAATCCCATGTGAGTATCTACAGCACGACTTCTCTGTCTTAGAGAAATTTTTTGCAAGTACAGCAGGATTCTTCCAACAAAGGTTACAGGTGTAGTAAAATAAATATTTTTCCCAGACTAACTACCCATCCCTCCTTTTTTTTCTTTCATGATTTCAATACTTATCTCACAGCTGCCATGCTAAAAAAGTACAGTATGCAGCTACAGAAATCAGACAGAGCAACTTACTTGTCCAAAGAGAAACAAAGTTCCAAATACTGGTATTAATTTTATAAGTCTGAAACAGCTACACCTAGATGCTGGAGTAAGACCTGACAGCCCTAGTTAAGCTGTGGCTTTTTGAGATGTACTTCAGTGTGATTCAGTGTTTATAGTGATTGTGTTGAATTGAAGATCTGATCTCAAGCCATTTCCTTGAGCTGCCTAAATGTTTCTTTTCCATCTCCATTTTTAACTGCATATTTTAAAAAATCTTGCATTAAAAAAAAGGAGATAAGATAGTTTTCTTTGACAAAGAGGAAAAAAGAAAGTGTGGAGTTACTTTAACACTAAAATCGAAGTAGTAATCAAATTGCTAACAATAAGCAATCAGAAAGGAACTTTTCCTTTGTAGAGCCCTTTAATCTACCTGGACATTTTCAATTTCCATCACTTGATTGGAAGCAAGACTGTAGACTGAGGAAACAGTTCAGGCTTTCTTCTGAAAGCTTTGGAAACTTTTAAAAAATGTTTCTAGTGTTTCCACAAGTCAGATCCCATTGTGTCTGTCTTCTCCTCAGATCTCCACATCCACCAGAAGTTAAAAGACATTCACTTTCAGTTTAATGGTACTTATTTTGAAGATATATACTTGATCATGGGTCATTCAATGAGTGAATAAGCCTTTGAATTAATTCAGTTGTGGTAGTTTTGGGGACAAACAAGTATTCTTATGATCTTGCAACTTTTTATGGGTTATAATGACAGAAGTTCTTACTTAAGTCTCAAACCTCAAACTAGTTTTACCTGAATTTAAGACTCCACCTAGAGACAAAGTCCCATGACAATCACTGTGTGTCTGGGATTCAATTCAGTTGCCTAAACGCTCTAATTTGTTTTCCTAAGGGTTTCATTTTACCTCTAGAGCAGAGAAATTATAGTCCTCTAAGAGTTTCTTGTAGGTATCTCATTTTACGCTGGTTTTGCTAGCAATAAAGTGATTCCTTTTTTTGTTTGGTTGTTTAATATTTAGAAAACCTAACCTATTCTAGGTCCTTCATCATATCTGTCACCCCACAAGAAAGTTTAGGAAATCCAAAAGTAGCCAAAGTGTTACTAGGCTTTTGCAACTGAACTGACCCCCATAGGTCTAGTGGTGTGTTTACCAGCCATGTACTGATATCCCAAATATATTTGCTCTGGCAGGTTCTGCTGTCTGCATTGTCCAGAATGCCATGATCTATGAGAGCTGAGACATGTAGTTTATATAGACAGCTAAATGTAGGTGTCTTCATCTTGAAATGAATCCCACACGAAGTAACAAATCAGTCATTGGTAAATGACAAGTTTGTCATCATATGTCATGTATGATTTCTGTGAAAAGCTAAAATAACACTTCATAATTCATTAAGTAATTTTTTAAATTTTATTTTAAAATAGGGTGTCTCTCAACCTGTTTAAAAATATGGTGGCTGTGGAAATGAGAGAAACATTTGAAAGGAGTAACTCACACTTTCTGTAGTTTACATTGTATATCTCAGTACCCAAATCCAGAAAACAGAGAGAATTAAATAACGTTGCTACAGCAATGTTGAATACAGAGCATCATGTTTTACATCTACTTTCTAAAGATAAAACAGCAAAGAAGACATTGGTTATGAGCTGTGGAGAAGGGACTGGGAAAAGAAACAGAAAAGCTGCTCCCACGAATTGAGGAGATGAGAAAGAAGAGAAGGAACTGCGGCAGACATTTCCCCAGGACCCTCTGGGAAGGCCATACTGAACATTTGTTCATGAACATTAGTAACAAGAGTAAGCAGCAGACGAATGGATGAAGACTGAAGCACATGGATAGAACCACTGGCCTGGCACTCTAGAGATCTCATGGGAATCATTAATTGCCAGTCAACATTATGTGATTAAAAACTAATCAGCAAGAGCACAAAGGCCCAGTGAAGATCAGCATGAGAATTGCCAAACTGAGGAGCCTTGAAGGAGCTGCTTGAGACTATTCTGGGAGCATGGTGGGAACAATGTTCCCAGGGGAAGCCTACTGAGAGCCAAGGACTTCAGAGCACCTTGCAGAGCTCTTTATCTCTCCCTCTCAGAACACCTGGAGACTGATGGAGTCACTGCCTGCACAGGTAGAGGTCTCATTATGGGGTACCAGGAGGAACAGTGCTTGAGGATTACATAAAACTTATTATGGGGTATTTTAAAGGAATTGTGGCAATGTGTGAGACATAGGATGCTTGTGGAGGGAACGGAAGTGGAAAAGGAAGCTGTCAAGGTGGATTATAGGGAACAAAAAGGAAAGAATAGAGAGAAAAGGCAATAAAACAAGCTGATCAGGTATAATTGTCTTAATTGTCTGTTGTTGTTACACTTGTCAAACTGCCTTTCATAACTGCAGTTTGCACTGTCTGCTCATGAAATCCTCTTTCTAGTTTGGTATGGGTGCACTCTCTATTCTGAGTATGTGTGAAAACTGGTGTAATTCAAACTGAATTAGACAGCAAGTTGGATAGAAAGTGCCAGTTAGGGGATGAAGGAGACCAGCTACCTGAGCACGAGTGCAGATCTCTGGGACTTGCATGTCTGGGTCCCAGCAGCTGGGGGGACCAGGACAGCTGGGAAGCAGCTGCTGGGTAGGCTGAGTATCCCAGGCTCACCATTAGAGTGATTAGTATTTTGAATGTGTATATTTTTTTTCCAGCACTGAATTTCCATCCCAATAGCCAGAAATCAAGAACAGGATCAGTCCATCCACGCTGCTCCTGTTTGTGTGAGTGCTGAGTGCATTTCTGTGGGTGCTGGCAATGCGCTGCTGTTTGTGCTGCTCCGAGTGGCAGATGTGCACATGTGTGTGTGTGTGCGTCTCTGCACGTGTGTGTGTGT
The DNA here is from genome assembly GCA_036630365.1 of Acanthiza pusilla. Lineage (NCBI taxonomy): Eukaryota > Metazoa > Chordata > Aves > Passeriformes > Acanthizidae > Acanthiza > Acanthiza pusilla. The sequence goes on from JAXCHO010000079.1 coordinate 45,471,319, forward strand.
GTGTCTGTGCACGTGTGTGTGTGTGTGTGTGTGTGTGTCTGCACGTGTGTGTGTGTGTCTGTGCACATGTGTGTGTGTCTGTGCACGTGTGTGTCAGTGATTGCACACTCAGCCTTGTTGCCTTGGGACACAGCCACAGCAACCTCCCATCCTTCAGGCTTTCAACTGCCTCAAACAAGAAATATGCATTTTGTTGTGGGGGAAGGTGGGATAATCCTTCAGCTGAGAGAATATGACACTGTCAGCTGAGATCAACAGAACTGTGATAATTTACCCACTAAAATGTATTTTTCTATCACAGTTTTTCACACTTTGAAGGAGAAAGCTGTCAGTTTATTTTTTGAAAGCAGGGGTGTTTAGCCTAGCTTTTAATATTGGTCCTATATGGCTTTCTAAAAAAAAAAAAAGTTTGAAGCAACATTGGCAGTATTTCAATTAACTTGGGTTTGGAATATCTAGAAATAATGCAATGGTTTTGCATGGAAACCTACAAATGTGTCCTTATTTTTGATATGAATATATCAAAACAATAGTAATGGTCTCAGCTCAGTATAAAATATCATATGTTGCTACTTATAAATAAGAGGGCAAAAGTGGACTCTGATGTGATTCACATTGATTCTTTAATATAAAGATACTGCATTTTTTGAAGGAAAGACATACCATGCATATCAATCTTGAGGGAAAGAAACAATATTTGCTGACATTGCTGCTCTAGCTCACAATTTCTCAATATGTCTGAGGAAATGGTGCTCTGCAGGAAACACTGTGAAGCCAGCAATTGTGGAAGCCCACAACAAATGCTTGTCTGCAGTGTAAGTATCCAAAGGGAATATTTCCCCCCGAAGGAATTATTTATTGTTCTGTTCCAGGTGGCTTTCACAGGTAATATGTTAGGATTCAGACAAGTTGAAAAGCACATGGGTAATTTATGGCACCAAAGGTATTGTAGCTTAGAAGGTCAAAGCCATATAAATTGCCAAAATATAGAAACAGTCTTGAAGAAAATAACATTCACTCTTTTCTGTTAAAAGGAAAAGAACAAGGGGCTTAAAAGCCCTAGGTCATGTCACCAAATCCACTGTTTTTTCAAGTAACCATGTAATGAAGATTGCCCAAATTGACCTTATTTACCTTAAAAAAAGTTAAATATTCTTTTTCTCTTGTAATTTGTAATGCAACTTAGTTCAAAAAATTGGATCATAATAATAAAAAAAATCGAATATTCAGAACTCTTCTAATTTTTGCCCTTGCCGTGTTTAGTCTTGTGAAGCATTGCCCACTATTGTGCATAGCATTTTTGCATTTTTGGATGGTTGTTCATGCTTCTACAACTATTACAGCGACTTTAGGCTGGGGTTTTTTTTTTCTTTTTTACTTAAAAGAACAAAAGCTGTTTAGGCCTTGAGTCTGCACAGGTCTGCACATGTACTAGCAGTGATTGAAAAGTTCTTCCCCAGCTCTGTAGAAATTATAATTCAGTTCTTGTCCCAAATATTTGTAAGCTAGTTGGTATGCAATTCTGATCTCAGCCTTTCGGACCTTTATTGCACCTTTCTAAAACAAGAGCAAGAGGCAACACAGTTCTACTGACTTGCAGAGTCAATAATTGCTTAATCAAAGTTAATGCAGAGAGAGAAATTTTCTTGGTTTTGATACGTATCGAGTATTTCAAGATGTCTGCTGGTAGAGAGGTGGTTTGGGTGGGACTCTGAAGAAAGGCCATTTCAGGCATTGATAAGGCTGAATTCCTGATCAATGGACATAACTTGGTTGAAAATACCACAGCTACAGTTCTGGCAACAAGAGGAGTTTCCGCAGATGCCGTTTCCTGGGCTCATTTAAATGGAATTGATGTTCTGCAAGCTTCACTTTGCCCCTGATCTGGGAGCTAAATGCATTGTCAGACAAGATAGGAACCTGACAACAGCAGTGACAGATTTATTCCATTTATTAGGTCAGTTGCCGCTCTTTGGCAGCTGTCCCACTCTCAAATTATCTTCAGGATACAAAATAACTAAGGTGGAAGAGAGTAATTTGTCTTCAGCATGGATTATGAAGCTGAAATTTTTCACAATCATTCTGTTTGAGATGGATTTGTTTGTCCACTGCACTGATGGTTACACTCTTCTTTCTTTATTAAGACCAAGAACTTGCAGGTATGGAGCTTAAGTCCATTTCCCCTTGACAGCTTTACTTTCCACAGGGACTGAAGTGATATCTTTATCTTCAGCCCTTAATGGTGCTGTCTGTTTGCTTCACTTTGGGAATAATAGTTTCCAAAGTGACTTTGGAATCGAGCAGTAAGGCAAACAGCCAGTTGACAGCTATCAAACATACAATCCTGTATGTGCTGAGATAGACCACGGGGTCAAATCTGCCTTCTTGGGTTGTGATACGAATTAGTTCTGCTGTGTGACCCTATGGATAGATTTATAAAACTACTTTATAGCAAGTGGTATTTTTGGTGCTCTGTAAGGCAGTTTGGAAATCCCACCAATCCGCTGGTAAGACCTGAAATGACAAGGGATCTGTTACCGTGCATCTGTACTATAGAGTTTGCCAGGGTAATCTGCACATTGTGGCACAAATTCAGGCACGGTGCTGCTCCTTCAGAGGGGCTGCCTGTGTGGGCACTTGCAAATTCAAAGCCAAAGAGAAGTATGGCCAAGTGCTGCCTCTGCCGGCTTGCACTTAAAGGAAATGTTTGGCATTAAGTTCTCTTACAGATAACGATAGGCTGACATTTGAGGTACAAATTCTCATTTTCAGTCCTTCTTGAGCAAAAGGCAGGGAAAGCTTTGGAAGGTGAGAAGTGGAGAATACTGATAATTATGAAAACATGTAACACATTTTGCCTTGCCTGAATACTGTGGCATAGTCACTACACTGAGACCCTCACTTTATATCCCTGTTTAGAGACGTCAATACCAGCTGCAGTGAAATTGAGTTGCAGCTGTCATGGCAACTTTCACTCAGAGTTCTGCCTTGAGTGTCATTATAAGTGCTGTAGGGGGTTTCCTTCTGTTTATTATTTCCTCCCTTGGATGTTGCAATTCCATCCTTTTATCCTCTTGCATAAAGCAGTGTGGGATATAGTGAATGTTATCAGTATTAACAGGAAATTCTTGTCTTTTTTTTTATTTAATATTTATTGGTATTAGACAGCATGTATGTTGTGACAGGCCATGTGGCACTGTTTGTTCTGAACAGATAAGCAGTAGAGTCTTTTTGGAAGTATTACAAATGTAAAATCAGCTTTTTTTTTTTTCTTTAGGATCTTCTTAATATGTGCATTTTCACTATTTTTGCCAGAAAATGTTTTCAGACTAATCAACAAGATACAATAATAAACAACAAAAAATTATTTTAAAATGCTAACTTCTACTTGGATTTACTTTACTGTGTGATCAATGCACTTTGCCCAATTATGAAATATTTCAGATTCTAACATTCAAAGAGAAAAAAAATTTGTATGTAAAAAATTAATCATAACTTCTCTTTCTGTAGATGGCTATGGAGACACATATTAACGTCATTCCCTTGGAAAAATCCTAGAAATTCAATTTAAATTTGATAGAGAATGATTTCCATTACATAGGTTCTTTTATAATAAACTTGTATCTTACAGTAACAGTATTTAAAAATCCAGATAGATTAAAAATCCTCCTGTCACACCCTGACCTTGCATTTGTGCACTCACTCACATGATTTTTTTCAACAGGGTCATTTTACAAAACTGAACAGAATTTCCCTTATGCCCCAAACCCCACCATGCACACACATCCTGGTTTTAATTTAGTTTTATAAAACCAGTCCAGCACTGTCTTCACTCCTCTCTGAGTCTGGGGACTTCTCATGCCTCCCATCCCACTCATCCCCATGCCAGATTCTCTCACACACTGTCAGTTTTATCTATTTTGTTTTTCATATGTGGCAGTGTGCTGTGTGGATAAATTAGCAGAAACATTGATTTTAGACTCCCCTTGATATCATAAAGGGGGTTGCAGCTGAAAGCATTTTTTTGCCATAAGATTCCCAAGGCTCAGAAAAATCCATTTTTATCTGGCTGTCAGACATGCTCCAGATCTACTGCCCCCAGACATCAATACCTCAAACACCACTGCTAAAGAAAAGCCTCCCCTTTGTATCATGAAATTCAGTTTCTCCTGGATAGAAGGGTGTGGCTCTGGGTGTCTTCCAGAAAACACTTACCCTCCTTTTATTCTGTTAATTTTATGTGCTTGGCAGCATCTTCACAGCCTGGTAAGAGCACACTGAACCAATAGGAAGGAAAGTATAAAGTAAGCTGGTCTTTTGTTAAGGGACCGAACTTCTGATTTTCCGTTTTTTGTTCTTATAAATTGGGAATAATGTTAAAATAATGAATTAATTATTTCAGCAATAAAAAGCTAGATTCCTTATAATGGTCAAAGGTCGAACCTGATGATCGCGGAGGTCTTTTCCAACCCTAATGTTTCTATGATTCTATGATTCCATGAATGGTGCTATTACTGAAAAATCACACCAAATATTTTGACATTTTGTGCCCATACCAAAAGTTCAGGAATAGTAGGAGTAGCTGATGAGAGAATTCTGAGCTGTCTGTTGGCATAGGCAAAATGTGGTAACTCTAATGCAGATTTAAAACAAGGTGCTTTGCTTACGCTGTAATAATTCTCAGCTCCTCTGGGAGGAGCTTGTGTGCAAGCTACAGACAAGATTTTCAGTGTGGAAACATCTCTGCGTTATCTGTTCAGCACAACATTCAACCTCACGTGATTCTTAATAGCTTAAAAGCATCCATTTGGCAAAAGCAAAATGAGCATCCAGTTTGTACAACTTTTAAGCAACATGTAGCAGACTTCTAAATTCCGAGATTTAGCCGGAAAGGCACAACTCCTGTGGCACTGAAAGACCAGACCAGAAGTATGGTTGCACAGCTGACAGCCACTGACTTAAAAAAAATCTTCTGTAGAAATCAGAATTTTGCAGTGGAGGTATATGTCTATTATGTTCCAAAAAACGGTAGATTGTAAATAGTTCTGGTTTTAATATGCCCAAAATATATTTAAAAATAAGGAAAAGTGTGCTATTCTGTTGTTACTATCACATAAGTGATATATATGAATATTTGAATTTTTGTGTGTGAGCAGAAATCTCAAGCATACAGTAATCAATCAAATGTTTTTACTCATTCAACCACATTTAAAAAACCCAAAACATTAACTTCTTTTATATAGAAAAATGACACATCTTTCAATCAAAATGATTGCTAAAAATAATTTTTCTACTCTGACAGCAGTAATACTTGAAAAATTGTTCTCCCAGTCTGGCAGTATGTGGTGTCCAAGAGAGCTGACTCACAAAGCAAAAGTTTTTGACTGAAAGTTTGAAGAAAAACAGTTTTATTTAATTCAGCACTTTTCCATGGAAACTTCATTGTGCTCTGACCCTGTTGTCAGCAAACAGATTTGCTGAAACTTTCTAGAGAAATCCAGCCTGAGGCAGACACCTGGTGTTCAAATTGCAAATGTCCAGTTACAGTTTGGACAGGTAACATGAGTGAAGATAGAATTTTAAAGTAGAAAACATACGGCAAATTGTTAAACTGTACCACTGGCACTAACTGTAATCTGCAAACAGTTAAATGTCTGGAACTCAAAAACCTGTAACTTAGGTCTTTATGTTTGTGTGGTTAGTAAAATCTGTGCCTTCAAATGGCTGATCTCAGCATTAATTTTTAATCATCAAATCAAATAGAGCAGGCCAAAGTGCTGGATCACTACTGTCAGACTGTCACCCACGAGCAAATCTGAACAATTTTCGGTGTTTTATGGAGACATCAATAGTTTCAGCATGTTGACATTTTAAATATCCAGATGCTGGCTTGCACAGAAAGCACATTACACTTTTCCCCGCTAATACCTTTTTCCATGTAAGGAGTTTCACTGTCAGATGCTGAACTGCCTTGAAGAATTATGAATGAAGTTAAACAGCTGGGAAATATGAAGCTGTTGTCAACACTGCAGAAGTTGGAGAAATTATATGTTGAAAAGTGCATGGCAAAATAAAAGTTATGCCATGGGAAGGATAGAGCACATGTAATCTCATATGTATTAAAATGTTAACTGGTGCCTGTTCTTTGCTTTTCAAGAAAGGTGGTCAAATTATGAAAATTTCCCTTTCTATTATTTTTTTTTTAAACTTGATTATATATGTTTTCTAAACTACTTGTTTAGTGGCTAAAACTTGAGAGAAAGCAGTAACCAAACACTGAGTTAATACGCAAAATGTGCAATTCAAAATACGATTTTTTGGATTTAAATCTTTAAAATTTTTCAAAATTTTTGCTTGAGTGAAGAAAAATATCATCCACATCACTTAAAAAAAATGAAAATATAACTCTACGAAGAGCTCAAGCAGTCACAGAGATCCATGGAAGCTACTGAATATAATATTTATTGAAAATAGGTCTAGGTTAATTCAGGCAGTCAAACTGAGATTCATCATATATCACTTTTCCAGTTCCTTATTCCTGACATGTGCCTCATTAACGGTGTGGATCTTTACAAGGGCCCAATATATGCTGAAAAGCTTGAATGAAACTTACAGTAGGAAGGTAAAGCGTTGACTGATTAAAATGAAAGTCAAGAAAAAAAACCCAAACCCCAGCTAAATCCCCATGTAAAGCTGGAGAATTCCAAGAATTATACCCTAGAAAATATATCTTCTGTTCTAAAGGTAGTTTCAATGATGGTGGTTTTTTCCTTATTTTTCTTTCTTTTTTTTCCATTCTTTTTAGATTTGCTCATGGACTAAATATACTTTTATTTCTGCAGTATACTGGAGTTTGTTGTAAGGGCTAGAATGCAAAATCTATATCCCAGATAGATGTTTGATGCAGATTTGGATGTATTTGGTCTAATCGTTCCACAGGAGTTTGAGTTTGTTGAACTCCCTTGGCACAGATATTGATTTTGGCAAAGAACAGAAAGTGTTTACTGCTTTTCACTGACAATGAGAATCCTTTTCTCACTTCATGATGGGGACTACTCCAGATGCCCAAACATACCTAAGTCACTAATGTGCCTTTGGATAACTCACTCAAAAAAGTCTTGTTGTCACTCAAGAATCTCATTCAAAACCTCTGGAAATTAATAGAAAAGATTCTTCTGACTCAACTTGAACGCTGATCCAACATCAACATAAGTTAATGGGCCAACTCATCCAAGTGAGTGTTACAGGATCAGACCTTGTGGGAGTGTTTATTCTTTATTATAAATGCAGTGTAAATAAATCTGGTTTTGATGTCTTACAAGAAGGATGGAGGCAGTAAAAGGATTATTTTTAAGTCTTACAAAAAATGTAGAAGCAACTGCATTTGATGTCTGTCTTCGTTTGATAGACAGGTGTCTGCTAAGGAAGGTGGGAACCTTCCTTAGAGCAGAAAATGTGAACCCCCTTCCCTCCGAATTATTATAACTTTAGAATCAAGGGCTCTCAGGCAAAGGTATGGGAAAAGGAATAAGAGTTTTTACTAGTATCTAGAATGAGGTAAACAATCAGTAATAAAAACAGTAAACAAGATTAAGAAAAACAATAACAAAACCAAAAACTCGGTGGCAAATGTCCCTGGGGCTGTCAGGTACTTTCCCGTTTGGTGCAGTCACGGTCACGGCCAGCAGGGGCGCTGTTGGGCTCCTAGAGCAGCAGGGCAGGTGCGATGACTCCCGGGAAGCTGCAGATGGCGCTGTGCCGCGAGGTTGGGTCTGTGCCGCGTGTAATGGCGGACGGCTGGAGCAGGGTGGAGTGCAGATGAACGGGGCGCAGCAGAGAGCCCAGAGCCGGGAGATGGAGCAGCCGGGTCAGCTCACCGGGGCCAGCCAGCAGAGGAGGCGGCAGGAAACTCCGCAGTTGGGGCAGGCAGGGCGCGGGGCAGCGGCAGGCAGGCCGCGGGGTGGTGGCAGGCAGGGGCCCCGCTCCGCTGTACAGCGCGGCCGGCAGATGCACTCTCCCGGAGGGGGCGAGAGGATCGGAGTCCCGTGACCTTCCCCTCAAAGCAAAGACTCACCCAGCAGGCAGAGAAAAACTAGTGCAGAGCAAGGCTTTTCTTTTCCTGCGGTCCCAACCAGAAACAGAGAGATGTCTCCTCCGCTGTTCTCTCTCCGAGAGCAGCGAGCGAGTGTCCCCTTATCAAATCGTGTAATCTCTTCTTCCAGTGCCGCCCAGCTAAAGTCTTTGTCTCTTTTGTGAGAGTAAATGGCCCCGATCGTTACCAGCCTAGCAACAGAATGGTAAAAATTCCACTTGCCCCCTGCCCTCCCCCCAACCTTCCACAATGTCATAGAAAATTCAAAACTTGATTACATCCTGTCCAAATGCAACCTAATTCCTATTAAGAAATATTTGTTTCCCACAAATAGACAAACCATTATTTGTGAAATATTTTTAACTTATTTATACTTTTAAAAAAACACAGCTTCATTAACTTAGCCTTTATTTGAATTCTTCTGTGCTTGCTGTTATCCTGTTGCTCTCGCTTCACAAGTAATTTTTTATTTAAAGTATGACCCTAGACTCAGAAATTATTGCTGGATTTGTATTAATTAGGGCAAGGGGACATCCCTGGCTATAGATCTAAAATATTAAAACGGTCACTACCACATATGGTCTGAGCGATCAGGGACTGAAATTTAATGTAGATCAGGACTGATTCCCAGTAAGAGGTTTGTAAGCATCCAGTGTGATCTGTAGGCTGAGAGTGTAAAAGCAGAGGCACACACCAACTGATGGCAGATTTCACAGTGCTGTCTGTGCCTGGTCCCAGGTACGAAATGCAGGACTTGCACAGGAAATCATGGAGGAACCAGCTGCCAGGCTTGGTGGGAGAGGAGAGAGAGAGGGGAGAAACTCCCTGCCAAATGCAGATCCACACCATATTTTACTGCAGAGATGTGCTGTGCAAACAGTTGTTATAAGCACAAAAGCATCCAAATTTGTCAGTAAAGGAGAAAATTTTCCTTAGCAGGCATGCACTGAGCTTGTTTTGCATCTGGAGCCTATCAGGCTTCACAAGAAAGTTATGTGTCATATTTAACCTTCAAGGAGTGACTGATTTTCATAGCTGAAATCTCAGGGGACAGGCTTGTGAAAGATAACAGCATGAAAGTCAGTAGTCCAGCTTTTCTTTAAAATGCATTTTAGTGGGAAATAATTCCACTAGACAAGTCAAACTAGTCTTAACTAAACTGTTGGAAACCTGGAAAACCAGATACCTTCCTGATAAACAAGAGCTACATTATTCTAATTTATCTAGGAGTAATGGGATAATGATTGCCCCTAAAAGAGACTACACAATGCTGTGATCCAGAGAAAAATGAAACAGAAGAGCATAAGGGTTGTTTGTAGATTATCCTACATTAAGCTTACAAATGTATCACCATATTCTGAAATTAAGTCAGTGTCTTCCTAACAGAAAATACATATTTTGTTGTGAAAAATGCAGAACTTCATCCAGAATGTCTTCCTGGGAAAGAAAATGTGAGGATTCATGACCACAAATAGTGATAACTAAAAGTGACAGAAAACAGAAATCCATAGTGTTGAAAACTTTGTGTTCTCTTCAAATGATGGATGCTTTTCCCCATAGTGACACTTGACAGAAGCCAGTGGAACTGTTTCAGAACTTGAAATTGAGCATTTCTTCACCCAGAGAAATATGGGAGCTCTGACAGCAAATCCTGTCTCACCTTTTTCTTTGTATCACAGCAGAATGGACTGAAAGTCCAAACCTCCCAACCCTGTGTGTGCTTCCCAAAGAGAGTCCCAAATGCAGGTGCAAATGCCATATATAAAGTCATTTTCAGTCACATAGGAATTTTGCAGATGGATTAACCTATTTTGTTAAAGATAGGCTGATGATTTGTACCTTGACCCATCCTTGCATCTTCCTACTTAAATATGTGTGGACAGAACAATTTTAAATGATGAAACAATTAATTAATTAAACAATTTTAGCACTAAAGACGTGTCTTCACAGTTATTTGCACTCCTTTCTTTTATTTTTTTTTAAATTTATTTAACAATCCTAGGTTGTTTAAATACACAGTTTTTAATTTATCACATTTTTTGGTAGTAGGAACAAATTCAAGAGAGAAGCATAGAAGCTACAGGGATAGAAAGTCAAACTGTAGGACAGAGATTGCCAGATTGTAAAAAGAAAAAGTTTAGGTCATGTGTTTCAAGACAGAAAGCTAATGTCCCTTTTATACAGCAAAGTGAAATAATGTTTACATTTTAGATTTTTAAACTTACTTCTCCACTAAGACTCTTAATAATGGATGAACTTTCAGGTTATGAAATATTAATTAATTAAACAGGGATATCTAGAGTCTGAAAGCTTCACTTTTGATCTTGTTCTCTAGACATAGCTTTCCTGTTTTTCTAAATCTGATCACATAATGAAAAAGACCATCTGCTTTTTTTTTCCATACCTTGTTATGTTTGTTAAAGCAAGGGAATCATCCAAGTTTTACATGTTTTGATTACACACTGAGCATATAATGTTTTTCTGAACAAGAAAAATACAGTCTTATAGTAGTGCTTAGAATATGGCAGGTGTGTTGTTTTGATTTGATAAAAGCTTGGTTTTGGCATTTAACATTGAACCGTGGGCAAAATATGATGTTCTAATTATTAACCTTCATATTTAAATCATTAATGCTGGACCTCAGTAACTGTACCTGTATACACAGTGATTTTTCTGTTCTATTTCTTCTCCAGTTCTTCTTGGATGCTTGAGTGCAATTAGACACAGTACGTCCACATTCTAAGAAACATTCTGTCCTTCACAGTGATCATGGTCATTGGCCAAAGGAATATCAGATAAGTGGATATTTATGCAAACATTTTGAATCAAAAAAGATAACAATGTTTGGGAAATGCAGCTAAAAATATAAGAGTTTGGATGGAGTGCTCACAGGGACTTGGGCTCATACTCATAAAGGATTAAGCATCACTGTGGTACTGTAGGTTCCTGGCTTACTGTGTCGCATTTTTGCAATTCACTTGAGCATTTGTATATCTTATACACTGAACAGAAAGAGTGTTGCGTTGGTACAGTCAATATTCTGAGCAAGAAACACCTGAGCCACCCCTAGGACATGCTGTAGTAAGCCATGCAACACTTCTGTGTGTTCATCACTTTTTATAGTTATACAAGAGGTGTGTGTTAGACTTTTCAAACAAATCAGTGACCTCTACAAACTTATGTAATAGTCTTATATTTTTAAGATTGTTACCTAGATGCTAGAACTTTGATGTGGAAAATTTCCAGCTTAAATCTTTTCCATCCCAAGAAACTCTAACAGCAGGTAAGAGCCAAAACCTAAAGATTATTTCTCGAAGTGGGACAGCTCTGATGAGAATCTCACCAAGTTCAAATACAAGAAGTCAACAGAGGGACTGAATTCAGAATTCACTCTCTGAATTGTGAACACTAAGATGCTATTCATAAACTCTGTCTTAAAGCATCACCGGACAAAGTGTAAAGTGTAGAAATGGTTGTACTGAGCATTGGATTCCCTTCCCAGGGCCGTGTCCTAACCACTTGGACTCAAGAGCCTGTATTCCACCCAAGCTGCATATTAGGGTTGTAAGTGCCTGTCTGGATCTCATCCCTAACCTGAGGATATAATGTTATTAGTTTGAGCCTGCAGTGCCTTGAGCTCTCTGCCAGATCCCTCTCCTTTCCCATTCCAAACACACCAATGACACATGCGGACTTTCTGCGGTTTGGCAGCAATTTCAGTCTGAGTCTGAGCCAGGAACACAAACCATGCCTGAGACACCTCCACGTGCCACTGGTTACCTGGCTCATGGCCAGCTGGGCTGGGGCCACAAAGCTCTTGAGGTGGCTGTGGGGAGCAGAGGATCTCACCTTGGTGCAGGGGTTCAGGTTTGTGTCAACTCTAAGGTGTAATCTTAATGTCATTGGAATTAACAACAAAACTTCCATTGTTTCAATAAGATCAAAATTACCCACACAACACCATGGAGTAATAGACAAGAATCCACCAGCTTGGGCTTTGAATTGTTATTATATCGTTTGTAATGCAGTGGCTCAAGGCTGATGGGCATAAATTAGACTTTTGTTTGTGTGGTACATTCTGAAAGATGACTTAAAAATGCAGGATAAATTCTTCCTAATGCAGCACAAACACTAATCTTCATTTTTATGCAGTTCATCAATGTCAGTAATCTGTTGAATGTGCAAATCAAGAATTGGGACCAAAACTAGAAAAGGTGAAGGCATATGAAAAGTTGCTTTACCTTTTTGTGAACTCTGTTTCATCAGCTTCATTTATATGGTTGTCCTTGGGCCTAATTCAGTGCAGAGAAGTGAAGTAATATTGCTAGATGGCTGTAAACCTCAGGGAAATCCTCTATTAAGGGAATGATGGCTCTGAAGGGAATATCAGGCTTTATTGTTACTCTATTTCTTTGAACACTGTGTTCTTGAACTCCCAAGCAGCATCAGCATGCAGAACTTTATTCACTAAATCAGGATTGGCTAGATAACTTGTTTATTCTTTACAGACATGCACTGTTATAGTCTGTTGAATTTCCATTTCAGGAGAATTATTTTTCTGCTTCAGGATTAGTACAGTGGAAAAGGAGAAACATTTCCAAAGGCTTGAACTTGGAGGGAGAAGACACAGAATTAGGGCTTCTACAATCAATATTGACAGTGCTGCCCTAGCCTACAAGACAAACAAGTTTAAGAGCCTCTCTAGACCAATTCAGAGGACAGAAAGGCAAATTTTTATTTCCAAAATGGTAATTCAGACAAAGAAAAGGCATTTTATATTTTTATTTTCTGCATCCCAGGCTAACTCCTCACACTTTGAAATAGAGGGACTTCAAATGTCTTCACAACAATCTTTTGAAACACAGATTTTACCTTTACAATTATTTCAGCTACTTCATTTTTTAAATGCAGATATTCTTACATATGAAACATTTTTCACATTTAAGTAAAAGATTTGATGATAACTTTGTACTGCACTTAAATTCTTTATGCATTTCAGATCATCCACATATTTCTTTAGTGTAGACAGCTTTATAGTACTATACGTATGCATAAATGCAATATTTATTAACAGACAGAACAAAATCCAGATTTTTGTGTTAGTGTTAAAAGCAGAGATGTTCACCATCTCAATCACAGCTGTACAGTTCGAAATCCAAGGAGGTATTGATCAGAATAGAAATATATAAGGAGCCCTTAAAGAGAGCTGGACAGGGACTTTTTACAAGGGCATGAAGTGACAGGACAAGGACGAATGGCTTTAAACTGAAAGAGGGTAGGTTTAGATTAGATGTTAGGAAGAAATTCTGTACTGTGAGGATGGTGAGGCACTGGCACAGGTTGCCCAGAGCAGCTGTGGATATCCCATCCCTGGAAGTGTTCAAGGCCAAGTTGGATGGGGCTTGGAGCATCCTGGTCTGGTGGAAGGATCACAGGACACCATCTCCAGCCTTGCCACAGCCCTGCTCTGCCCAGCCATGAGCCAGACCAATGTCCTATCCCCATCCGCAGGGAAACCTGAGGAGACAGCTCTCCTGGCTCCCCCTGGTCTGCCCTGCTGTCCCCAAAAGCCATTGCCACTCCCCAGCCCAGGGACCCTGCCAGCCCCGCAGTGCCCTGGCACCATACGCCCATGCAAAGGTGTAGTGCTCATGTAGAAATAGAAATGTCACAGCTAGAAGCAAACCTTTCTGTTTCACAGGTGTCAGAACACAGGCAATTATGAATGACTCTGACAAAATGTATCATTATAAAGTTTATTTTGAATATAAAAGAGACCAAATCCCTACTTAAATTCTTGCCTTCCCTAGGTTTCACTCCTTTCAGAAAAGCATTTTTCACAAATAGCCTTCCTTTAGGACAAAAGAAGTGTATGGCTCTGTATAACCATACTTTTTCTTGTTGCTAAGGATTTGATTTATGTTTTGGCTTACATTTCTATTTTTTTAAATGGGAATTTTCTTAAGCTTGCTTCTAATGTTTCACATATAAGGCCGTTTTGCTACATTTTTGTCCCAACTTGCCCTACATGGCCCATATCTCAGGAGCAATACAAGCAATAACCACCTGCTCTGTCTGTTCTGAATGGTCATACCCAAGTTTGAAGGGCATTCAGCAACCTGATGAAGCTAAACTTTTTGATTAGAAAATTTCAGGATGAGCATCATGGTTAAAATTATCAGCTTCCACTGGGGACAGAGCCGCAGGCTGGCTTTAAGGTTTCCTGCAATAAAAAGCACAATGAACTCATTGTCCTGGCTGCCAAACGCCAGTGTGAGGCCCTTGACAGCATGATGATATCAAACCTCCAAATAAAAGCAATTCTCCTAGCAGACTGTGGCTTCCGGCAATGTACATAGCTGGATACAGCCATTAGTTTTTATGCAGTTTTAGAGCAAACATTTTACTAGGAACCCAATTTTCTTCTGACAGAAGAGACTATTAGGGACCCCAAGCATGACAAGTCTCAAGAGTCCTTCCAACTGAAACATGCCATTGACAGAAGGTGATTTGCCATCAAAGCAATATACATATACTTTGGTTGATTTGAGCATTAAAAAAAAAAAAAAAATTGAAAAGGATACGTATCTTAGCTTATCTCTACTGTTTATGGTTAATGCTCATCTTAAAAGTTTGCAGAAGGGGCTTCTATAAAGGCTATATTCAGAGGATGCTTTGATTTTTGAATAGGTAACAGCCTTGAGTTTTGCATTATGCAAGGACAGCTGGCAAAGCATGTGGGCTGTGAAATAAGCGGGAGGCTTGATAAAATCCATCCTGAAAGAGAAAACAAGGTTAGGAGCAATGAGCTGTGACTGACTAGAGCTGTGGGAGCTTGAAAACCTTCCCCCCAAATGCAAATGGTTAAGGTTACTTATCTGGATGGTCTGTCTAAGATATTGCACTCTGTGACAGCATGGAAAGAGGGGAGATGAAGCTCAGCCCTACCCTTGGCTGTTCCGCGATGGCCAGAAACCCAAAAAAGTGCCCAGCTTGCAAAACCAACTCAGTTTCTACCAGAGAGGAACACACTGTGATGGGGTACAAAATAAGCTGTATTCTGTTCTTTTAATTTCAATGTATGCTTCATACAGATTTTTAAAAATTAATGTATAGAAAGTGATATATTCTCAGATAAAAAGTTGTTATAGTTGGCTCAGAAGCTATTTCTGTGCCTTTAGGATACTGGGCTACACAATGGTGCGTCTGAAGAGGCATTTTAGCACTTCACAATGTACAGCTGTGCAAGCCCCAGAAGCCAAAATTAGGTCAAATAACAATTTGTCCAAAGGAGTCTTTTATTTCAGTAGCCATTAGTCACTGAAATGTCCCAAACATCAAACATTTTTTCTAGATCGTTTTTAGAGTACTTTTCTGCTCTTCCTATTTCTACTACTCCATTTATTGGGAATTTTTATTCCTGAGCTTTATGAGGCCTCTGAAATCTATTAACAATTTCTCATTTAGATTTGATGAGGATGAATAAAGAAAAGAGGATTTTGTCTCACCTACTATTTTCATGAAGTATGTCCTAGAGATATAGTGTACAACGCACCTCCCCCCAAATGCAGACACAGTATTTATTTAGGGTTAAATGGCAAAGATGCATTTAATGCAAATGTAGTAAAAATTCTCAAATCTTCATCATTTTAAAATATTTTTTCAGTGATGTGACAAGTAATAAAAGACAAAGAGACTTTGTTTCTCTTTCTTGTGGAGGTTGTATTTATTACCTCAGCTTACTCTAGCACTGTTGGTATTAGCTGGATTTGCCATTAGCACATTGTTTTCCTGATTAAATAATTGGATTGTAATCAGACAAGCTAACCTCCCCAAAAAAAAATTTAGGTGGAATAGATAAAGATGTAACATGAAATAAAAATCAACCCTGATGGATTGATGAAATGCCAGAATAAAATAACAAACAAAATTAACTTAATTAACCTTCAAGGAATAATAGAAGCAGGATCATTTCATGTGTTAAATAGTGTGTTGCATTATTAAGCTTTGACGTTGTTTGGTGAGTGATCCCTTACATGAACAATTTTGCAGAAGCCAGGAGCTTCCTTATATACTGGGGGTAATTCAGGCATTTGTAGTAAAGTTTATTTTGCAAGTCATTCTAATGGTTTCAGAGTTACTTCTCAAGTTATGCTGCAAAGAACTTACCTTTCAATAAGAGCTGCATGATCAATCATTGTTCATAGCAAGATTTAATTCACTGGAAAAAAAACTACTGAAATTATCTTTGGCTTTCTTGGGGCATTTCTGGAGAATGCTAAATGTGTTTCTTTGCACAAACACTGTGAAAATAGTCAGGATGAATAGACACAATGTCTAGAATATACACAGATCAAGAAGCCACAATGCAGATGCCAAACATCTGTGTGAGCAGATGTTTAATGGTACACCGGGCCCAGACCAGGTCAAAACCTAGAAGCATAAAGTACTGAAAACAGGCAAATATGGGAAAGTGCTGATTTGAGCTCCTAATTCAACTAAATACTGAACTAGATTTAAGACAGGACCTGCATCTTCCCACTGTGAGGTGTGAGGAAATCAATTGCATTTTGTCTCAGAAAGGAATATCTTCTGACTTTTCCTGAGTTCCTATCAGAACATTTAATCTCTACCCTGCAGAAGAAAAAGCTTTATATCATAAAACCTCTGAAAAGATAGAAACTTTTAAAAAGTTGTTTCAAAAGTGATCGTACTTTATATGAATGCTTTAGGGAACCCATGTGGAAAGATACATTTTTATTAAGCTGAGATTGATTAATCCCTACCAGAGAAGAATGGAAGTGGTAGATAGTGACAGTATTAAAAAAGAAACTAAACCGACTCACCAAAGAAATATGTCGTGGTTGAAAGACAAAGGCAATTTCTAAGTATTTTCTCATTCCAGGAATAATGGAGGGGCATGAACAAGGTAGATTAGACTTGATTAGATTGCGTGACTTTGGAAAATATAGAGGAGATTTGTGAAATATAAATACATGAAAGTTGATAATAGCATTTTGTACTTATGTAGGATAAAATTTTGCCTGTCAGAAATCTGCCCTTTAATCTGTGCTGTTTAATTGGAAGAAAATATTTTTTAAATGCCTACAAAGCAGGAAAGTGTTTTTAAAGAAGACCTGGAATTTAATGGAATAATTTTAGCCTAATTTCACAGTATGACAAAAGCCATTTTTTGTCTCTCAAATGGAGTTCCTGTTGAATTCAATAGGGTACATAAGCACATTCTCAAAAGCAAATTCTGACAATTGGAATGATTGTCTGTCAGTTAACATCTCTTAAAGTAATGGCCAATTGCAGGACAGACGACTAAACTAATGTGAGGATTTCTCATGTTCACTTAGGAAAAATTCTCCCAGAGCTACTTAAAAACTACTTTTCATCATATAAAACAACATGAAAAATTGTCAGTTTTTGAATTTAAGCTTATGGAACAGTGGATCTGAATATTCACACTGTAATATGTACACCTCATAATATCTTCTGCTCTAGGTAAAAAAGCCCAAGAGGAGCTACCCCTGCACTAATGTCAGCACCTCGGCTGCTGCACTGCACTTCTCCATAAAATTCACTGCAAATCACACCATGCTGATCTGGTGGTGATCTCATGGCTGCAGATTAGGTGAGAACCCCATCCACACAAACCTGAAAAATAGTTTCTCCATTACTGAACAGAAATTCAATAGCTTTCTTCAGAGCATGATCTATCTTTTGCTTTAAATATCTGAAGTGTCCAAACCATTAGCTAACTTTTTTTCCTACCAACACCTTTCCTTTTAGTTTTATGTTGGTGGCAGCTGTATGCTCATGTCTGCAGTTCCAAAGGTCGAGCTGCGCATACGGGATTTTCTACATTTTTCAAACCCTTCATATTAATAATATACCAGAGATTTAAGCAGTTAAATAAGCAGAAGAAATGTGCCAGCATGAAAATATAGAGGCATACAATCCCAGTCTGCTGAACACACTGACAAGTTTTCTCTTGTGTAGTCAGAGCAGCTGTTACAGAAAGAGACAGATTTTCATGGATTTTGTGAAATTTTGATGTGTTAATGTGTTCTGTACTAAGAGCAAATATTGCTCTGTATGAAGAGGAAGTATATTTTTTTTTTTACATTCAAACTTATTTATTGCATTTTGCTAAATACATATAATGCCCACTGATTTTTCAGAAAGTTATACAAAAGCATACAGCAAGTTTATGATCTCTGACAAAAAGGACCTGTAAACACCACCAACAAAAGGAAAAACAACAAAAACCAAGCTATCCATCTCCATCTGTACAGAAATATTTTCAAAAGGTGTCTATGACATCCTTGGTAAGTTCATTTCTCTACCACCCCCAAAAGAGACAAATTTTTAAAACCATCAGTATTGTCACTCCCTCAGTATTTAGCTTAGACATAAAAAATATAGCTGTCTTTGTGAACCTGTGTATACCCCAAAGAGAGTAAAATCTCATTTTTATCCCTCTACGTGATGTGGTGACAACAAGTAATATAAATTGTATGTAAAGAAGTTCTGACACCTACTGATGAGTTTCCCATGAACAATGGAAGCTGGGGAAAATACCTTCCATTGTTTACAGATTCTGGAAAAGACATTGTTTCAGGAATTATTAAATGGTTAAAATGCAAAACCGATTTCTGGCTAATATTATGGAAGAAAACTAGAAACTATAGCTGCAGAAAAACATAAAATAAACAAATCAAATTAAGACCATAGACATATAGTGGAGTGCTTTAAAAGTGATCATGAAGTTTTCACCATTATATCACTGAAGCCAGGAGGGAAGTAAGAACAAGGAGTGTTTTCTTGTCTCAGTAGTTATTTTAGAATTCTTTCTTTCCATCTGTTTTTCTCTCCCAATATCCTTTCGATAGGAATGTTTTTCCACGGTCCATGAGCTGCTCATGTCTGCGGCTTTCATTGTGTCTACAGGTTGAGCAATGGAGCTTGTATCAAGCAGACTCACATCCCAAAATTCACCCTAATTATGGCTCCACCTGTTCTTTTGTGTAAGACTATTCCTAGTCCTTTGTATTCATATTGACTCCCTTTTCACAGTGTCAGCCAGCAAATCTCAGTAATAATGAAAATGACAGCCAACTTTACCAGACACATACCTGAGGGGTCTGTGGGAATGTCACATTTAAAAATATCCTCAATTTGCTCCTAAATCTCTGAACTTTGAAACTGACCTTAAACTCCCAGCCCAGTATGACCTGAGTTTTGTGTTCACCTGTCCCTTTGTCACACTGTTCTGTTGATTTTCCTGCACTGTCACAGCAGCAAGGAAAGGGGCAATGCTTTAAATACCCAGGAGCTTAATGGCTTCTTAGGACAAAAGTAATTTGCTGCTCCAGTAGTAAACTCTGCCTACAATCTGAGAATTTTGGAGTTATTTTCCAGATGATGGGAATAATTTAATGTCTCAAACTGAGTGGTTCAGATGACAGGTATTTCCTTGCCTCCACTGTCAAATGGAATTTCAGTTGATGTGCAGTTTCATCTTTCTGCAGGAAGAAATCATTCTTACAGTAACAGTTCAATGAGCAGAGACAAATATTATACATTCTGCAGATTATATAGATCTCTGTATTTTTTAAAGCACTTGCTTCCCTGAGAAGGAATTCTCCTAAGCAGAGCAATCATTGAAAGATCATTCAGAATAAGCACAAATAAATTACTTAAATGCTATATCCTTTCTTTGAGAGGCTGCTGTAAAAAAGCAGAGACTAGAACTACTGTGACTATCTTGCAAGACTGACATGTGAGAATATATTTTTATTTCCCAATTTAAACTTAAAAATTTGCAGAAGATAGGAGAGGTTAGTACTTGCAGCTCCTGACTTTTCCTTGAACCTGCTGAGTACATCTCTAGCACATTGTTGATTCTTAATTTAGAGTTTACAGCCCAGAACTTGATCTTCTACCATGGGCAGATCTCCTACATGGTGCCTCTCTGTCCTTCTGCTGAAGGGCAAGAGCTATGTGTTTGGACAAATATTAATGGTGTAGAACACTTAATCTAAATCATGCTGTAAAATTCTTTAGAAGAAATTGCGTATTCACCACACAGTTTCCTGTAGGGAGAATCCTCTCTTCAAGGACATGACTCAAACTGATATCGTGTTCAAACGACAAAGTACAGTGCACTTCTTGCACTGGGCTACTCTACTTCTTGCTGGGCTACCCTATTTTTAAGGAAAACCAGCACGTTTGGGACACCTGCAGGAATTTAACATTGTTGCTGTCTAACAGTCGTTCACCAAACCCAGTGTCAGAATCGGTAATAGAAAGGTTTGGGTTGGAAGGGACCCTAAAGATCATCTCATTCCAACCTCCTTGTCGTGAGCAGGGATGGCACCTCCTAGATCAGCTTGTCCCTAAACTGGGCCTAATCTGGCCTTTTTCTCCAAGTAACAGCTTCTATTTATGCATAATTTCCGAATTAATGTGTTAAACATGGATATTTTGGAAGAGGTAAGGATAGTAAAAAGCAAGCTTTTAAATGTTTTTTTGAAATAATTAGCTACTGACCTTCCAGGGACCCTCATTTCATCAATAAATTGTTTCAGCAGTAACTCTTAGAAGTTTAAAGAGAAATCCATACTGTAGATAAATCCTACATAAGAAGGAATGGAATTACAGAGGGATGTAGAATACCTTTTAAAACTAGTTGTCTTTGTTCAGTTTCGCATAGGACTGAAAAAAACACCAGTCTCAGGAATGTAGTTACTTGATTTGAAAGGCATTTATGTCATTCAGCTCAAATAATTTAAATTCATTGAACCTTCTGTCTCTCTTTTAATTGAAAAATATCAGTAGACTTCACAGGCTGATGAACATTGGCAATTCACTCATTCAAGTTATTATGGCTAACAGCAATATCTTTCCTTCAAACATCACTGTTAAATGTGCCTGGGGATCCTGAGAATGACTGTGTCGCTGGAGGGAAGGACCTTTCCTGGCTGCACAAATGCCAAGGGCTGGAGGTGTCCCTTCCACAGAATGAGCTTTCTGGGGAGAGGTTAATCCATGAGCAGGGAGAGTGGTACAGCCCCGAGTCAGCCCCAGCTCAGGAGTCTGAAAGCCAAAGCTGCCAGACGTGGTGATGCAGACGAAAAAATGAAACATAATATTCTAATCCAGGAGAGCAAAGTACTATTCATGTTTGCCTGCAGAAGAAGGAACACTTCGTATATTGCACAATTTAACTTCATACATCAGTAATTTCAAGTTACAAAAGCAATTTCATTTCAAGTTTCAGCACCTAAACAAAACTTCAGGTTTGGCCCCTCACTTCCACATGAATACTGAGTTAAACTTTCTGAGAGCTCTTTTAAACCTCTGTCTCCAGTCCTGAGCAATTTCACAGCATGTTTCTTTTCCTTTTTAGAACTGACCCTTTACATTTAAGTTGGGAAAGATACTTTTAATACACAGCTCTATGCTGTGACATTTTAGTGATGAGAATGCCAAGGGACATTGGCTTTTATTAGAGAAAAACAGCACCCTTAGAGCCTGGATATTTTTTTCTGGTGTTCCATTTCAGAAAAGTATGTTCATTCTGGCTTAGAATTTCTGAAAGCAATTGAGATAGATCACATAAATGGAAGAAAAAGATGTTCAGCAGTGTTTCAGCTTTATTTCTTCTAGTCTTTTCCCTTCTGTTTTTGCCTGTGCCTGGCCAGAAAAGAGACAAGCTCTCCAGGGAAGCTGTGATCTCTAGTGTTACATTTTTCAACTCCACAGGGCTTAATTCTTCTGTAGCATGTATTTACTTCACACTTTTGAAATATTCGAGGTATGTTTTCCCCTAAAATAATGCAGATCTTTTGCAGTTACAGTTTATTTCAGGAAACCAATGCAATGCTTTCATCCGGGTCTGTGACAGATAGTCCTGCCTGTGTTCTGGTGAGAACAGTAGATCAACAAATAATGGTTCAAATATGATCCAACTTGATTCAGTATTTCCTGCCCTAATTCCCTGCCATTTGAAAGAAACAAAAATCCCTGTTCTGCCCACTAAACAGCAGTGTCATTTCTATGAGGGTTTCACCGTCCCGTAGCTATTCTGGTGGATTTTGTGCATCCGAGGATGTAGTGATCTGCACATGCTTACGCTGTGGACATCTAAAACTACACTTACACACTCATGTGAATTGCACTGACTAAATTAAAAACTCTGCCTGCGTGCAGGTTTCAGGACAAGGTTTGAGGAGTTCCACAGAAGAAGGAGTCATCAGCCTTTGAAAAGTTTCATATCCCTTTTCAGTGTGAAAGAGGAGGATTCTGATGTAAACCTTTCAAAAGGGATCACTAATGTACAAATGACCTTGTTGTTTGAATGATATTCCTGTTACCTGTAATCAATATTTTGGAAACCAGCTTCTCTATTACAAAGATTTTTTGTTTCTCTTCTGCGCTTTCAAAAGCAAGCTGCAAACATACAACTGTTTGCTGTCATAAGTCAATAGGAACATGAGATACCTTTTAATTCTAATTTTCATTAAGGTTTATAGTAAATAATGGAGAGGGAAATCTTAAATGTTTATTCCATACTTGATTTTATAGGTTATGCAGTCACAGGAATAATAATTAATTCAAAAAGACATATCAGATAAGGTCAGTACAATTTTTATTAGCTGAAACAAAAGCAGTTAATAACAATAATTTAAATAAGTAAGTTAATCGTGTAGTGAAGTTTTGTCACCATTTCTCACATGGATTTGTGTCATTTCCCTCAGAAGTGTGTTACTGTGGGACCAACTACACTACAGTCATTTCCTGTTCTGCATTATCCTTGCTGGCAAAAACCAAGACCAATATTCAGTCACTTCAGATACACAAATGCAGGCACCTCTATGCTGTAATGCAGGTTTTTTGAAACAACCACCTCTACCTCTCACTAGGAAGCCTGTGAGACACAATAGGTTCAAACACAGGAAAGCTGAGGAGATGCCCCAACTGAAGATCCTTGTGTCTGTTTAATTGTATAAATTTGTAGAGTGAGAAATGTGAGAAGAGCTGGGAAGATTCAGCAGATTATTAAGTACTGATAAGTTATAGAGCTAAGGTAAGAACAAAAATAGTGTATTAGAGCATCTCAATTCCCTCTATTTCTGCAGTGAAAACCAGACTGCAGTTCTCACTTGGATATCAGGAAAGGGACAGGAGCTCAGTCCCATGGACCTCTGGGCCGAGCCAGCATCTGTAGCAAAAATTCTAACTCCTTATTCTGAATATTTAGATATTCATTCTTGGTTTTCAAGGTAAAAATAACTTTTGTTTATAGTAGGGTCATTTTCCAAGGGCAGTACCTGAACAAATTGCAGCACTTCAGAAATTTTACTATATCTCAACTCCGTAAAAAATGTGGTCTCTTGGGAATGAAGATGAACCTAGAGATGTCTTTCACAGATAATGCATATTGTGAAGAATGGTGCATTAATAGAAAGTATTCCCTCCACAGTTGACATCATTACAAAAACACTGAGATTGGCGGGTACACTGCCTAAAGCCAAAAAGTTCTCACCTAAATCAGCTCCTTTTCATTACATTTCTGCTTGTTGATAGGCTTTGTTGAAGAAGTCTTTTCATACCTTGGAAAGAAGAAACTGTGACAGAGTTCATAAATAGCTTATAAATAAGATACTGAAGTGGTCCTAGCAAAATGGAGGTATTAAAACAAAGTTCAGTGAGCAAAAAATACAGTTTTGTCAAAAAAAACCCTAAAAAATTGCAAAATCTCTTCTTTCCATATGGTTTAACATATCTTGTATCCAGACGTGTGCAAAATGTGTCAAGAATTACTATTGTGGGCATATTATACAACTTGTCTGTTATATGTTTAACCTCAAGAGAAGAGAGAGACTCTCTGAGGATGAGAAGTGAATAAGAGCTTCACATTCTTTTGAGGTACATAAACCCGAAGTCAGAAGACATCTGTGAATGTTCACCACACACACACAGACACACAAACACACAGCCTGCCCCAAAATTACTGCTTTGCAAGGTCCATGTCTGAAAACACCGCGATCAGCGCTGAATTCCTTGTGCAGCATTCTTAGATGATTTTGCAAAAAGGGTGTGTTAGGGAGGGAGACCAGAACCCCTCTGTAGCACTTCAGGGTCCTCACCAAGAATTACAATTTACTTTTCAGCTTGCTCAGAGACCTTTGCACCACACTTGGTACAAGCAATAAAGATCTCCTCAGCTGTTGCTGCATCCTGTCCCAGGTTCTCACCAGCAAAGACAGTTAAACATAGGATGACATTTCACAGAAGTGTGGTGCAGTTCTTCCTCAACTCCTAACATGCTGTCCGCTGAAATGATGAACTTCCCACGCCTTCCCCAAAATCCGCTGACAGGAATTCTTTTTGAGAGATATTTGTACCACCTCCTCCATCCTGTTCTTGTCTTCATATGTGGTGGAGAACAGGCTAGACTTGCCTGCTTCACTCTGCAGATCAGTGTCTGCCTCCAGCGACTCTGAGACACCCTAATTAAAATTATATAAGTGTCTTCAAGATAATTTTACCAAAGATTCACAGTTTCTCAAATGCAATTTCTATTGTGTCTACAGTACAGCACAACTAAACCCGGCACCATGTGGGTTTTGTTCCAGCTGCAGCTCTCTGCATCTGCTTAGGAGCAAGGTAAGTAGAAACCCAACTTGTCAGACAGGAGTTGTCACCAAATTATGCTGAGCTCCCCACTGCTGCAGCACCAGCTCTTTGCAAAAGCACTGGCTAATCAAAACTTCTTTGGATAAAACTACATTGTTGTTATTTCTGTGAAATTCTAGAGCTATGGATAACACAAAGAGCTTTGGTAAGCTTTTCCTGTGACTGCAATAGAGGCACTTTCACATGACAGTATAATGTCACTGTCTGATCCACATAATCTATGCCAGCCTAATGCTGTTTTTAATCTTTAGTCATCATGCAAATGGATAGTGACAAAATTCATCAATATAATGAGTCTTGCTACTGAGACTAAAGAAAGTCAATCACCTTGGATTTAATATTTTTTCTATAATACTTTGGATATAATATATAATAAATTACAATATAAAGAATACTTTATAATAATTTGCAAATAAACTCCCATAGATTTAAGACTGTCTATCACTAGAACAATCCTGCCCTCAGAGCCGAGTGAATAGAGCTCATGTAACCCATCCTTTCTGCTGCATCCAGTTCAGGGCTTCCTGTGTAAGTCAAGTCTGCACTACCTTAGCTCTGCCTATTTACAGGCAATCAAAAATAGCATAATATTGTATAAATTTTTAAACCAAGGGGCTAAACACAAACTGAGTGTACACTGCAAGGTCTGGTATATCAAGCATTAACCTTTATTTTACATTCTTCATGTTTTTGCCTTTAATAATTTCCTACCACACTAAGGTATGTTGTCATAGATTTAGTGCCTGCTCTGATGTGGCAAATCAAGGAGTTCTGGGCAGATTGTGTATAGAGCAATGGCTGTGTGTGAATGGGTGTGGCAAGGACATAAAAACTTGAAGAAAGATTTATGTAAACCAGCTTAATGGCTTATCCATTCAATTAGATTAAGCTCTGAAATTTGACCCATTGGCCTTAAGTGTTGACTACTCTGGAGAAAGCACATCAGTAACTTATCCAGCCTATACTGAACATGAATATATGGAGAAAAAACTCACTTATAAATAAAGCTGTATTGCAGAATTTGCAGATCTGTTGCCATGCCACCAACATTAAAGCAATTTTTTTATCCAACCAATAACTGTTACTGGAAGAGTTTAGTCTGTGACTGGTTCACTTGAATGAAAAGTTATTTTTAACAGTTCAGACCATAGATTTTGTACTGGTTTACCAATTAAAATGCTAATTACCTAAGTCTTTGGGTATATCTTATTTAATGCTAACATTTCTTAGTATGTTATACCCAGAAAACTCTGAAAACTGTTGTTAAAATCCGGGTATAATTCATACAGAAACCACTCAATATTCTAATCTTCAGCTGTTCTATATATTCTGTTTTGTGTCACTGTTACACCGGCAAACATTTACAGTCTTTTCCTTTAGGTGATTGCCATATGTCAGCTGTTGCCTTTTAATCTGATGCACATTAACTCTGTTTTCTTCTTTACAGGAGCTATCCCACAGAGCTGTTATCCATATTTTACAGCTTCTTTGTGCCTCTGACTTCCCCCAGTAGCCCTCCGTTCAACACAGTTTGTTTTGAATTGTCACTACCAAAAGCAAAGACTGGGAAAAGTCTTTGACGAAACCATTGAAATTATCAGTCCATTAAAAAAACCCAACAAACTCACACTGAAACTGGTCAAGCCACTGGTCAAGTTAATTCATAGACCACTCATGCCTGGAATTTGTGTGGGGAGCAGCAACCAGAGACCCTGGATGTAGAATGCTTGACTGAGAGTCTGTCAGCAGTTTTTTTGGTTGTACTTTGGCCACAACACTTAATTAAGAAACTAAAATCTATCTTCTCTGGATAGTCTAAATTTTTAGACTTTTATCAAATTTTTTTTCCTTGTGGAACTTGCTCCTACCCTCCTCTTTGGACAAAGCTGATCATCTGTACTTCAATTTCCATAAAATACAGTCTTTGTTTTTTGATAATTCTGTCTATTTAAAGCAAAAATACCAAGGGGATATATTATCTCAGCAAGTCACTGTTTCTGAACCATCACATGTGCAATAGTGCCTCACAGTTCTCTGTATGTTATCAGCCATCCCATGTTCTGTGCCTATTATGATAATGACGAAGTGATTATTAAATATTATGACACTATATTCCTCTAAGAAATGCCAAAATATAAATATAATGATTCTGAAGGAGACATCTCTTGAGAACAGCCTCTAACAGCTACATCTGACAATATCCTGTGACATGTCAATGGAATTTTGTGCTATACAAAGCAATTATCCAAGAAACATGCAACGAAAATGCAATTTTGTGGCAGAGGCAAACTACAATATTGTAAGCACAATGTTCACCAGCAGTGTAAGGCACGTGTTTGTCTTGCATGCTGCTCAGACGGGGCTGTTTCTATTGTCAGGTGCTCAGAATCTGATTTTTGGGACTTCTTTCCCACCAGTTATTTCAATGCCTGCCCAAGTGCTGAAAGTATCAAGGCATCTACTTACCTGCTGAATGCTTTTTAGTGAAAATTTTGAAAAGCAAATATGTTTCCTTTCAGTAATCTGTAAATGTGCTTGTTAGCCATCATGTTATCCACTATGCAGGCATACTTTTCTATGTCTATTTAGATTATAAACTAATGAGGCTGGGAATTACTTTTTGTAATTCTTCTAATGCAGATTTTGAAGATCTGAAAAGGTAATCCATTGGAAAAATACCTTCTTGGTGTCTTAGACTGGGATTTCAGCTAATGTTATTCAGAGTGACACTAAAGAGATAAAGAACAGCTGTGGATGACTTTTTCAGCTTTTTGCATCGAATAGAGTACAGTAAGAGAAGGAAATTAAACAGAAGGATAGCTGTAAATGTGGTGCTCTATATTTAAATAGTTATTGTTATTACTAAACCTACTGTTTGAATATGTAACATGACCTAAATATGCCTCTGGAATGTGCTTTTAAGAGAGTTTATACAAAACTGCTGTACCATTTTTATGTTAATACAATATTTGAAGTTTAAGGCTCTAAATAATCACCAAAATAATCTTTCTCAAGAAAGTTATCTGCAAGTGAAACACTACTTGAACAGGGATACTTTCATTACATACTTTATTCTTATGTACACTGGAAAGGTTCATCCAATGTAGCTATTTAAAAGTGGGGCGTGAAATATTGTGCTGATATAGAGTGGTTACTCTACTTTGTAAATTCCTTTGGATGCAATTATGCAGGGATAGAGATGCCTCTTGATCTGCAAGTAGAAATCATTTACTTTGAAGTAACCAAAAGGAAAATAAGACCCATAAAGGTTTAACTGTGTGAATGTATAGGTCTGGAGAAGCAGTGAAAAACTGCACAGCAAAGGGAAGTGTTTGTGTAACTCAAACAGTACTAATACAGTTTTTTTCTAGGACAGACTATATTCAGCTTGTTTTCTCTCAGCTTGGTACAAAGCAGATCTTTCTACTTTAGGGTTAGATCTAGGGATCTTTTCCTGAAACTGTTTTAGATATGGATGCAGTGTTTCATATTTTATTTCTTTCAGAAGAGAAATGTATTCAGCAATACTTAAAAATACAAAATACATATTATATAGAAAATAGATCTTTCCAACATATAGTGCATTAAATTTTAAAATTTATAACCTTTCACTTAGAAAACATGAATGAGGCACCTTTTTATGTGATTTTTAAAATAATTTAAAAAAACCCCTTTTTTAAACCTTGAATCAAAATCTATTTCTGCTTATTTTGAATTGACAGAATTGTCCTCACTGAAACAAAATATTTGCACAACTGCAGCATTAACCCTCCAGCAATACAAGTCTTAAGCTCTCAGTTAAACTTTTGCGTTGTAGAACCACCACAGACAGCAGGTCTCAAGAAACACATTCTGGCTGAAAGCTGAACCAGAACTTGGGAACTGTATTTCCCTCAGCTTCCCTCCTCATTTGCTATTTATTTTCCTTCCTTACTCTTTCTGCTCCTTTCATTTTCCTGATTCCACCTCCTGTTGCCCATTGCCATTTTCCTCCTTGGCATTCAGTTCTCTTACTTTCACTGCTCATTTCCAGGTTTGCCTTTAGCACATTCTACAGTGTCAGCAGAAGCTGTGAGTGCCCAGTCTGCATCGTAGTGGATGTGAAAAGCCCTGAAAGAGTTTTGCATCATGACTGTGAGAAAACTGTACTGAAACAGGTCCTGGGTCAATTATAATCATAGCAATCTCTGGAGGAACCCCAGCTTCCCAAATTAATTACCCCTTAGCTTTGACTCATTAGCTACAGCCAAGTCAGTGAAGAAGGCTGACCAAAGCATAGTTTTATGTTGGCACTCCTTTGAAAGCTTCTCAAAGATCACCAGATTTATTTTAATCTTTTTCTTTGTTTTTATGCATTTTGAATTCTGACAACCTGTAAGTCGTTCTATTGCAGACTCATTAACAAATTACTATTTCTATGTTCCAGTTGCAGACAACCCCATGAATTTCTCCTGAATCTTGGAGACAAACCCATGACCTGCTCAGTTTCAAATGTTCAAAACATCCAAGCAGAAGTAAAATGCTATCACCTCTTGTTCTGCCAATCATCTCTGAGTAATAAGTCATTATAAACGTGGAGAATGCAGAAGGGATGTCTGAGTTACACCCCTCTCTGATCACATCCTGCCAGGGCTGAGTTGCCACGTTGCAACTCTCTGCCTTTTTTTTTCTTTTTTTTTTTTTTATAATTTAATTTAATGCCTTCTCTTGGTGTGATTTTTAAACCTTATATCCTGTAGGTGCTAGTTTTCTCTGTCTCACAATATTACCCCTCCTTTGTCTGGCTGTGGCCTGTGAAATTTCTCAAGGCTCTTTGAACTCTTTAGCAGTGTCCTCTAAGGTGTGAACCACAGTTCCCAGCAGTGTTTTGTCACCAGCAGCTGAGGCTTGGGAAGGTGGCAGGGGACTGAGACCCTCATGGGTCAGATACTGCCAGGGGAGGCAGGAAACTTGAAACATAACCATAGCTTAGAATAACAGACATGACAAACAGGGAAAATAAATGGAAGATATTGTTAGGGAATGGAAAGCAGTGACAAATTTTCTCCACATTGCTTTTTCCTCAAGTCATTCTTCTCGAATCTATACTTGCACTAATCCACTGATTATAAATATTCATTTGCCCAGAATTTAAGAAACCAGTCCATGCTGGATTTCACAGCCGAGTAGCCCTAATGATATAAGAAAATAAGTCTGTAGACTCCACCACAAACCTCTCAGTTCAGTTAGACTTTAGCTACAGTATTTGTACAGGACTTAGCAAAATGCAAGTGGGAGCTGTTTGTTTCTGGAAATCACAGTGCAATAGAATCAATTGAACAATAGAATCAACTTGAAACTTTTGGTAAAAGTGTAAAAGCTGTTCCTTTTAAAGATAAAAGAATATCTGAATTAGATGATTGACAATAGATATCTTGGCAGTACATTCTAGCTTAATACACTGGAATCATGCAGCTATGTTCAATGATAAAACACAGCTTGAAAGTGTCATTATGGATAAATTAACTTTTATCACCTTTTTTAAAATCAACTTAGATTACCTAATTTAGTAATGCAGACAAAGAAATTTAATATTTCTGGCACAGTTTGGTCTAATGTCCCAAATTTGCATTACAACCTCAGATAACTAAGATCATGACTAGCACATCAATCTGCTTTAAATTTGGAGCACAAGCATATTTCAAAACCATGTAGAAACTCTGCACAAACCATCAGAAGTTCTGCAGAAAGCTGAAGTTTTAATATTTCCACTAAGGGGTTTTTCTTTTTCTGTGAAAAGAAATCTTGGAGAGAAGAACTCAAATGGGGCAGGATGGGGTGGGGGACATGGCGATGGGGACAGGAAGAAGAATACAACCTATATTTTAGCCAGAAAGTGCAGTCAGAATAAATAAAATCAGTTTATTTTTCTTTTATATGGAGATGGTCATCTACATGTGCATGAGAGATTGAAATACTTTTTTGGGACACATGACAGTTCTTGCCTCTAAATGCAGCTCCCTGTTGGATGGCATTTGCCAGCTCTGTTGAATAATGCACATATTCATTCAAAACACTGAGCAGATTCCTGGGAAAGATTTTGTTAGGTCTGTTAACTTTTTGGTTTATTGTTCTGTGCATTTGCTGGCTATAGTCTGCCATCTGCCAAATGTCATTCAGAGATTGCTGTGCGTTAGTAGTGCATGAAATTTTGTTTGTCTGCAGCTCATATCAGCCTATTGGTCCTGAAAAATGATTGGGATTTCTTGAAGATGAAAAGCAGTACATGTAAGTGGTAGTCTCTTTTATTCATCTAAAATACCAAATCTCTTGACTCCAGTTATCTCCTCTCTTTGACTTCATCACTGTTTAACACTAATTTCTTCTCAATTGCCATAATAAAAAAATTTCTAGCATAATTGTCTGAAAATGGCACTTGTCAGCCAATTTTAGCATTGTAGCCTCTTGTCACGAGGGACGAGTGTTCTCTAAACCCAACATTTAGCACGTGTGTTCCTCAGGCTTGTAGTTCCCTTGGCTCAAACAACTCCCGTTCCGGTGCGTGGCCCCCTGTTTCAGCACTCACATCCTAAGGACAAACGCTTGCCAAACTTTACTGGTCCTGAGTGGGCTTAAATGTGAGGGAACAGATGCAGTTCTGCCACATTGGTACAGTCACTGGCCGTGGCCAAGAGGATTGCTTCTGCACATCCCTGCTTTTGTAAATGACTCATCTCTGGAATGGACTGCACCACAGGGTGCTTAAATCCGGGGAGCCCGGCGGAGGGAGAGAGGCAATCTGTTTCAGAAATGCGAAAGTGAAAAGAACAGATCTGATGATATCCTGCAGATGTCCATAGAAGGGGAATGTTTCTCTTGGTGGAAGTGTCTGATCTAACAGATGAGGCTGGATGGTGACCAGAAACAAATCACATTTTGAGAAAGGAGTAATGAATCTGGGAGGAGGAAAGGTGAGACTACATAAAAACTGAAAGACTGAATATTTTTTTTCAAAATAATTAAATATATTTTTTTAAAATCAAGTTTTAAAATATAAAAAAAAAATCTAACTGGAGCAGGGGCTCCTTTAACTTACTGTTAGAAATAAATTGATGTCATATGTAGAGTCTGCATAGCAATTAAAGTGATGCTTACTGGCCATCTTCTTTTCATTTAACTATCCTCCCCCTCAAGTGAAAAAAAGGCCATCTGTATGCTGGCTAATGTGATACATCCCATCACAAGAAGATTTTACACCAGATTTTGTTTATCTTTTCAAATTATATGGCTTAGTACAAATACAAATTATGAAGCAAACCTATTGGTATCTTTAGAATGATGTTGCAGTAACTTAGACAAGTTGGTCAAGTTTGGCATGAAAATGTAGTCTCCTAACCAGCTTTTTGTTACTCTGTCAAACCAAGCATGGCATGGCACTGAGCAGAAATGTCATCCTTTAATGAACATAATTCAAGATATTTCATATAGTTTTTATAATATCAGTTCTCTCCATCATGGAAAACACTGCTCGATCCCTATTATTACATATTCACAGCTTATTTATCAAACTGAATGAATATATCAACTCAGAAATGCAACATCTGAGATGCATGATCATACCTGATGTGCTATTTCAATGTCAAACATCAAACAAAAGTCCCAAATCAATTTTGTGTATCCAAGAAATTATAGAAGCTTTTTGCCTTCAAAAATTTTGTTCCTTTACGTGTTCTAAGGAATTCAGTTTTCATTGCTATTTTTCTAATTTCTGACACATCATTTTTTTCATGCTTTAAACCTCCCTCTGAAGTCATGAAAATTCTTCATTCCAAAAACAAGAGCACATTATAATTATTTTTTGTTATCTAAGTCTGGTTTTGTGTCAAAATGATAAGCCTGCTTTTGTGATCGCATTGAAACTTCATTTATCATAGCTCTGCAGCAACAGATGGGAAAGCTGGAAGTGACAAGAGCATGCAATTGTAAAGCTTTGTGCTTGAGATGGGACACAGAAAAGATTTTTTTTGTTTTTAAATTAGAAAATTGTGAATAATGAGCATATAGAATTCTAATCTGTCTAAAACATTTAAGTACAATTGTGTGCTGCCAGGATTTTTGGCAACCATTTTTACTAACTGCTATTTAATGTATAAATAGGGTGACATGGCATTTCATAGCATGGCTGAGAAGATAATAAAACGTCTGCTTGAGTTCCTCCACCTCTCCTTTCTCACAGTGGAACAAATAAGCA
Source organism: Acanthiza pusilla (assembly GCA_036630365.1). Taxonomy (NCBI): domain Eukaryota; kingdom Metazoa; phylum Chordata; class Aves; order Passeriformes; family Acanthizidae; genus Acanthiza; species Acanthiza pusilla. Next base: position 45,504,354 of record JAXCHO010000079.1, read on the forward strand.
GCAATTTTTTAGGTGTTTTGTTGAGGTAGATATTGCTTTCACTCAAAGTTTCAATAACAAAATCAATTCAGGTCAGATTTTGATCACTAGAGTAGCTTTTTATAATTGATCGCACTGTCTGGTTTGCCTCTATACCAAACTATCAGGGCCTAACACACTGGTTCTCAATTGTAGGAAACATGAAAAAAAATTCAATGATTGTTTCACACAACTGTGTGTTTTTTTAATGTAAACTTTTTTTCTTGCTAGTTTATTTCATCTGTCCTGCTACAGATTTAGAGCATGCATGGCCTTCTGTTCTGTTCTGTTCTGTTGTGTTCTGTTCTGTTCTATTCTATTAGAATAGAATAGAATAGAATAGAATAGAATAGAACAGAACAGAACAGAACAGAACAGAACAGAACAGAACAGAACAGAATAGAATAGAATAGAATAGAATAGAATAGAATAGAATAGAATAGAATAGAATAGAATAGAATAATTCTAGTCTAGTGTAGTCTAGTCTACTCTACTCCATTCCATTCCATTCCATTCCATTCCATTCCATTCCATTCCATTCCATTCCATTCCATTCCATTCCACTCCATTCCATCCTTTTAAAATTCTTATTCAGGTACATTAGATTTAATCCCAGGGATTCACTTCCTCCTCAGGTGTGTTTCTGATCCATACAGAGGCAGAGAACAAATGGTCTTTCGGCTTACTAGATCTTTCCCTGTATTATTAAGAGAGTAGTATTTTTGTCTATAATGAAGTTTTGCTCATGGGAAATAAAGTGTACATTTGTAACATCCATCTCACGCATCCTTCTATAAAAATACTGAGATTTTGGGTGTCTCACTGTGTGGCTACAGCACAAATGCAAAAGGGGTTAAAGAGAGAACACTCTGTGAGCTGGGGTCATTGAATGTCACGTGTGTGTGGTAATCTGGGAGTGCGTGTGAATGTATTTACAGATTATGCTATAAATTACATATGGTTGTAGTATCTGCAGTAAATATATATATGTAGATGTTATAGATAGATATAGACATAGAAATATATAGATATATAGATATATAGATATAGATATAGATATAGATATAGATAGATATAGATTAGATACAGATATAGATATAGATAGATATAGATAGATATAGATACACACACACATACATACACTATAGCCATACAGTAAATTTCCACTCACAGGGAAGGGTAATACTCACAGTAATCTTTACATCAGTCAGGATCTTGGCTTGCAGATGGCTGGATTTTGCTCTTCATTTCGATTTGCTGTCAGGGCTGTGCCCAGGAGAGCCCTGTTCCTGCAGGAGGTCCTGCTGGCTTCCGTGGCAGAGAGACACCACAGCACAGGGCTCAGGGCAGGGGGAGCATTCAGATGAGCTTCCTGACAGCAAGGACAGGCTCAATACCTGGTAAACACTGTTTTCTCCCTCCTCATCGTACACTTTTCAGAGCTGATTCTTTACTTTTTAATAGTCAGTTGTTTTTCTGAAATTCTAGACAGATCACCTTATTGGGATTCTTTTATTCATACTGAAAGATCTCAGAAGAAATTCAAAACTTTCTTTCTTGTATCTATGCTCTCCATGACAAGCTTTCCCCTGGCATTCAATGCCAGCGTTTCACAAACACTTTTTTGCCCTGTTGTTCTTAGTCTCAGAAGTCCACAACAAAGAACAGGAGGTTTGGAGGTGTAGCAGTAAACAGAAACCTTCTTTGCATGCAGCAGACAAACACAACTGTTGTCTGTACAACTGCATGTAGAAAAAATTACACTCTCCCTGTCCAAGTAAATTTAATGCCAAGAAGGAAGTATGTATCAGTTGACATGATGACTCAAAGGACTTTGCCCGAAGACATCTGCAAACTATGACAAGACAACAAGAGGTTGGAAATGTCTGCCCAGTCCAAAGACAGTGCTGCAAATTCACTGATGATGGCAGCACTGATGGGTAAGTCTTCCCCCTCCCACACCTATGCACTTCACAAAACAACAGCAGAAGAGAACAGAGTGAGGGGAAAACTCCAGAGGGAAGGAAAAAAAAAAAAAAAGAAAAAAAGGAAGAAAGACAAAGAAATAGAAGAAGAGAGGATTTCTGTTCTCTATATTGTCAATGGTTGGAGCACAGAGGTAGAAAATAATAACTTGGATAAAGCAAAAGAGAGACTAAACCTCTAAGTCAGTTCCTCAACCCTGATCAACTGTGATAGTGTGATTATGCTCTTTGATGTTAACAGTGCTATTTGTACCCATCCACACACTCTTCATAAATCCAAACCGAACCCAGGTATTCAATATTATCACAGAAGATATCATTATCAATAATTTGGTTTTATTCATATAAGAAATTTGGATGCAGTTATCTCTGTATCATTTAAGAGACTATTTGGAAGTGATTTTGGTGTTGTCTGTATGTGTAAACAGCTGTCAAAGAAAAGACTTCCTTCTAGCTGACTTTTTTCTCTTCCACCATTAATATTTGGTCAAGACTGAGCACATTTGATTAAAACTGTGCAATAACCTTCTTTCATTCTCCACAGAGAGAACTGGAATAAGTAAACTGAGTGGAGCACTGGGTTTGGATCAGCTTCCAAGAAATGGAAAGAATGCAGGAGAAATCAGCACAAGCTGAACATTTCCCTGCGTTATCAGTTCTTCACCGAGCTTTATTTTCACGCAGGGACATAATACCATTTGTCTTGGGTGACAAAGTGCAGCACAGAAATGGCTGGAAGCTTCTACAAGCTTCCTCACTCCTGCCTCTGCCCAGCCTGGCACATTAAAGCACACCACAAACTGCTGGCAGAGGATCCCATACCGGAGTTCAAACCGCAGGCATGGGGCACAGGCCAATTTCTGGGCTATGGGAACTGGGGAGCACTGGCTTGATCTAGACCTTACAAACACACTGTGGATGGAAAATGAGTTACAGTCCCGGTTTTATCAGTCAGGGACTGAGGCCATCACCTTCCTCTGTTAACAGGAAGGCTTTCCCTTGCAGCTGTCACACCCCAAGATGCAGCAGCACTGCCTGCGCTCTGCTCGGGGCCTGGGGGCACTTGACTTCCACAAGGGACTGTTCACCCTTGCCGGTGGTGTCAGCAACCCCCAAGCTGCCTTCCTAATGGCTGTTGAAGAGGAAAAGATGATGGATTTCACAGTGAATGCTATGTGTGACAAGAGATGTAATTCAATGGGTCTCTGGCTACTGCACATCAGTGTGTCATAATGCTGAATTCTGCTTTTGAACTCATTGTAAAGTAAGTAAAAAAACCTCTACTCTTTATCTTTTCTTCATCTTTCTTTTTTTTTTTCTCCTCCCATTTATTGAATTTAGGAGTACAGTAAAGGAAAAAAATAATGTTTATTCTTCCAGCCCTGATAAACAGACTAATCACAGTGTTCTTTACTTCACAGAAGAATATGTATATGAAGCCTACCTGGAGATAATAAAAATGTACTCAAGATACTGTTCAGTTCTTCAGGAAATCAATAAGTATTAAATTCACAGAAGAGGAAACTGAGGTCAACATCCATGCTTCACCTTCAACACAAAAGTGCTCTTAACCAGCATCAGGCACTCCCTTAGCTATTGCTATACTCTCCTGATTCCTCACGGGAATGCCACTGTAACAGGCATACTCTAAACAATATCTTTTGATGAAACCCTCCCCACAAAGCCTTAATGATTCAAAGACCATGTTGCACTATAGATGTCACCTTTCAAAATATCTTTATTCAATAATCCCTAAGAGGGAAACATTTTTTCTGCTTCTCTCTCTGTAACCTTGAGGGGGGCTCTTGGAGGATGGGCACAAGGTCATGCAAGGTATTTTTCTTTACAGTGTCACCTATAGCAAAGTTGTGGGAAGGACAGAGGGATAATTCAATTTTCCATCAGAGCAGAAGGCACACGGGACCAGCTGGTGGCTCCACACTCCAGCAGCAGCACTGAGGCAGTGCAGAGAGACTCCAAAGGCAGTGGCAGGAAGGAGCAATTCCCACCATGGCCAGATCATGGACAAAGACTAAAGGCAGCAAGGTAGGGGATTTTTCACATAAATCTCCAAAATCAGAATCAAACTTTTTCTCCTGGGCAGATGGCATCCTGGATCTCTGCAGGAAATTCTGGCAGTTTCTCTCACCCTTTCTTCCCCCTTCTTCCCTTCTGCAAACACTCTTTCATTACCATACAGAGCACCAGGAACAGAGAGCTAAATGCCTGGCTGAATGTAACACAGCACAGCAGAGAGCAATGAAGATTTATTCAAACCTTTTGGGGGCTCCCATGAGGCTCCCCTGCCTCCCCTTGCAGTAGAGATGCTGCTCTGGTGCTCTTCTGCCTCACACTTGAGAGAGCTTGTTCTTACCCACCCCCATCATAACCTGCTGAGATCTCATGTCTCTCCTTCTCTTAATTAGAGCCACATGTGCCTTCAATGTCCATTAACTAAATTCTGACGTTTCCAAAGTAAATTTATCACATTTGTTTTAATAATCTGGCCACATTCTGCTTAAAATGGAGAGGATCCCTCCATGGCACACCCTGTGCTGAGAGCGATCAAGAGCCCAACAGGAAGAGAAGTGTGGACTGCATTCACTTTTCTTTAAGGCAGGAAAAATCCGAGCTCAGCTGTTCAGGCAGCGGAGCAGCAGCTTCAGCTACGCTGTGCTGTCACCACCCAACTCATCACCTGTCAGTCACTGACACTTTGGTGGAAGCCCTGCTAATTTGTTATACCATGGGCTGCACACTGGGAATCTCATGTGATACTGAGGCTTTCACAACCTTGACACATCAGAGCCCAGGACTGCACTGCAGCTCATCAGAAGAAATAATATAAAATGAAGTTTTATCATAGAGTTGTGTCTGCTTAGAAAAGGTTCTCAAACCTTTCTTGGGATGGTTTTCCTTGTCCTTCGCTTTATCTGTGTTCCCTGACATTGACCCTATAGCAGTATTATTTATTGGTTTAGGTCTCAGCTCTTGCACTTCTGTCAGTGTGCAGGGTCTGTGACCATGCAGAAGCGAAACAGATTTGGTCAGGTAATTTCGGTGGGGTTAAGGATTTTTTTACATGACTGAACTCACCTTCCCACCCTTCATCCCCGAGTTGTGCTTCACTTGTTCTAGGACCTATTCCCAGTCCCACATCTCATTTAAATGAGGAGGAGCATTTAGGTTCTGCTATGAAGTGTTTGCAGTTGGATCCAGGGCAAAATAAAAGTAGCCCCAGAGATGCATAGTTTTCACCCCAGTTCCAGGAAGGTGTCTCTCTTTCCCCTTTGAAACGAATATTTTCTGTCTGTACCACATAATAACTAGTAAATTAATTATTCATTTTACAGCAATGTAGAAGAGGAGCTTTCCTTTTCTAAACATGGGAAAGATACAGACAATAAAAGTGGCATTTTCCAAGCTCAAAATATCTAGTGAATTGTAAAAGAAAGGCAAAGCTTGAGCCCTGCAGTCCAGAAAAGACCAGCTAAGCAGCACAGCTCACAGAATGAACAGACTTTATAAAGCTGCACTTCAAACTGTGTTGCATCTGGCATTTTGCTTGGATTAACTCTGCTTTTTTTAGAAAAACTTGCAGGGGCTCCGCTGTCTTTGTTCTCGTTGCTGGACTCTGCACATTACTGCAGAGCAATGACCACTCTCGTGACATATCAAAGAGCAGAGCAATCCAAGCTTTCTATTAGTACCTTTACATTAATTCTTTTGCGTAAAATGTTAAATAAAATAAACTTTGAAGGGGTCTTGAAGATGTAGGTGCAGTTGTGGTACAAAAGAAACTATGTGTGGTCTTGATAACTCTTTTAGTATGTAAAGAATATGGGTATTTGTATAGAACAGTAGAAAATACATTTCATTATTCCTTTCCAGGATGTACAGAGTTAAAAACTACCTGTTCAGGTAACCTTAGGAATTTGACCACAATACCTTAATGGTCTCACATCTCTGCTTTTGTTTCTAAATGTGTTTGCTTCACAGATCTGTTAGGATAAAATAAAAACAAAAACCCATACTCAGAAATGCAGGGCTATTGACAGTTTATACCTATATGTCTTTATACCTTGTTTTTTGTGTCATTCTTACAATGAGCATAATTTTCAAGTTGAAAAAACTATACAAAACTGATATAAAAAGCAAAGATGGAATTTCTCAGGGACTTTTAGTATGCCAATGCCTCTTATTTAAAGAAATGCTCACAGATTTAATGGTAGAGTCTTCTAGAATGTCTTCTTTCACCAGACATTGCTTTTTCATTTGATTTTCAGGCTGTCATGTGAAAGGTGTGTGTACAATCCAGTGGATCAGGAGGGGCTCCTTTGAAGGCTATGGTCTAGAAAATGGACTTAAGCTACAGCAACTTTGATAAGGCTCCCACAGCATGATAGGCTGCTCTTAGGTTGTGCTTCATGTGGCTGTAAAGTCCCATGTTGATTTAGCTGATGAAGAAAAAATTGTCTGTTAGACCCTCCTATGGGTAGAGCTTAGGTGGCCTAGAACTTTTTGATGGCATTATTAAGAGACTGACTGAATGCAATACAAACTGTGCTGTCAGGAATGTCAAACAGCCTCCATCTAGCATGCTCTGATTTAGCTTTTCAAGAGACAAGGCAGAATGACAGAAAAATGGATTTTATTTTCTGCACCGAGTCAATTAGTTTGAGGCAATGAGAGTAAACCATGGTAGATGTACCTTGCATCATCCTAAAGGATTTTTCCATTATATTTCACAAAGATCATCTTGAAAAGAGCTATCAGGTTGGCAGCTGAAATGCCAGTTGTAGGTCTTAGATTTGATAAACAGCATTTCCCAGAGTACAGGGAATTGCTTTTTAACCTTAAATTTGGGTTCCTCTATGAGGGGTCAATTGTCTGCCAATCTTGTTATTTTCAAGATATTGAGAAACTAAAAGGCTTCTGTGTATAGTACCTTTTAGCAATTTCTGTGCAAGAGGAGAGAGACAGAAGACCCCTGGCATGACACCATGAGTAAACTGGCAAAAGGTATTTGAGCTACTAAAACTATTGTTTCTTCCTAAACTATTATGAACTTTCAGTTACCGTGGAGGAAAAAGGGGAGAAGCATTGTGACATCCTTCCCTCATTCTGTTTTCATTCAAGACATTGGCAAAACTTGCATGTTTGGCATTCAATTCAAAGCAATATTTGGAAATGAACAGAGTATTTTGATGAAAGTTTGTGAACTGAAATAAGCTGCTTTGTAGATGCCAGAACATTTCATATTATTCTTGGTAGTGTAGTTTGCATTGAGAGTGATATTGAAATCCCTGGATTTGTTTGTTTTGAATAAGAGATAAAGATGGAGACTGGAAGAAGGGAAAGAAGAAATAAAATTCCAAAAATTATCAACCCCCAAAAAAGTAACTTTGACACAGTTCTGATCTACATCGTGAAGCTTTCAAGGGCCTTGGGAAAGAGAGAAAAAAAAAATTTCCAATAAAACCTGGTCCACTAAAACCTGGTCTAATAACACCCAGGTTTATTAGACAGATGCACTTTTGTGATGGAGTTGGCAAGAGGTTACATTAAAAAAAAAAATCTCAATCAATTATGAAGGCAAAGGTGGTTTCTTCATTAGGCATTTCTGGGTTTTGGCTTTCCAGCTGTCTTTTACCAAGAGCAGGAGTCGTGAAGTTTTATACTTTTGTTTTTTGGAGAGGGAATAATAGCAATATGTCAGAGATTAGGAATTTATATCCAACTGCTCTTTCAATAAATTCTTTATTTCTTAGACGTAAATGTGAATGAACATTGGATATAAATGTTGACCTTCATACCACTGTTATTTATAGAGCTGGCTTTTCACCATATCAGGTGTTGAAGGAATCAATTCACTCTGTCATGCTTGAACCTAACAGCTTTGAGGTAACTGCAGTAGAGATTTTAACTGAATGGTCCATTTTGAGGCTTTTTTTAAACTTGTTTTTCCACTGAATTTTGACCTTGGTGTTTTTATCAAAGCTGTAAGTGAATACCTGATTTTAACTTGTTGTTGTTTATAAACTTCTCTGAGCAGATTTGGGATAGAGAAGTGGTCTTTAAGATCTGAATTTTAAGAGAATAGCTCCAGCATGGACTTCTGTATATCACGGAAAACCTCTTTAAAATGCAATTTTCCACACTGACCTTTCTCAGTTAAACATTTAATGCAGGTTATCAGCTACATTTAAACAATGTAGTGACAGTACCAATAACCAGTTAAGACTCTACTATTTATGAAATGTCAGAGAAAAATATCCATCTTTAGTTTAGGTAAAAGAGACAAGGGAAACAGTCAGCTTTGTCCATTAAATCTTCAGTCTCCTGCAGACCTCCTATCACATTCCATTGTTATAAGAGAGAATATTTGTTGCATGATTTTTAAAAATTTTAAATATATTGCAAAGAGTCTGAAATAATGGGAGAAAGTGTTGTAACTTGAGGGACAGGAAACTGGGGGCATGTTTTGCATATGCTGAGGGTGGTGCAAATCCTGCTGAGATATTTGGAAGAATAGCATAAAGTGAAGGGAGCCAAACTTCATGCAATCTTTCTGCTAAAAAAGACCCTAACACATGAAGTTCCCTGAACCACACACAGGAATTGGCAAGCAGAACGACATGGATACCAGAGCATCTTAACAATTAAATGACAAAATTCCAAATTTCTCTCTTTGCTTGAAGGGACAACTACACTCACCCACTCCTTGTGACACTCCAGCCATTTGTCACCACTCTCCACACCACAGCCACATTCAAGGCTTTTCTCATGAAGGTGTGAATCAATGGATTTCATTCATGGTATCAATGGATGCCAAATCATAGAACTGTTTCATTCATATTTATCTGTTTTCTTCCCAACGATTCATATGAGCTCCTTCTTCTCAGTTTTCTGTCAGAAACAATATCAACAGATGGTTACTCCTTCCTCATTTGTGCTATTCCATTTTGTAATAGCTCTGCAATTTAACACTGATAATCACATCTCAGTGTCTGGCTGGGCAACCTTTATTATCTTGATATCATTTTTACCATCCTTCACTGAAGAATGTATCTTCTTGATGAGACAAAGAGATCAACAGATATTAGCACCACAGTCAATTGCTTTTCTCATGCTGTTGTAAGAAATTGGATTTTTCTCCTCCAGTGCAAATAACTCTTCAGATATCCAACTGATGTTTAATTAATAAGACCTTCCTCATTATGACATTCTGGGTTAATGCCTACTAAAAGATGAATAAGGGATCCTCAGCCTCCTTATGTCCTGACTCTTCCTGTTCCTCCCTACTAGGCTACATAAGATAAGAGCAAAAAGTTTCTGAAATATGCTTCTCCCTCTACAACTCGGTCTTTAAATCTGCAAGGAACTTGGCTGTGCTTCATTATCATCTTAAAAAATTTAAATGAGTCCCCTAAAACTGGGGGATGTAATGTGCTTTATTTGTGATGCAAGGATTGCAAAAGTTAACCAAACTGACTGGTACTAGGCTGAAGAGAAAATTTCCATGTTAATTGGCCACTTTAAGAGTATTCTGTATATGTTGTGAGGAGGCCAGTACATTACTGGTTTTTTTGTGTTGTGATTGTTTTTTGTTTGGCATGGGGTTTGTTTGGGTTTTTTTGTTTGTTTGTTTGATTAGGTTTTTTGTTTTGATTTTTTTTCCCAATAGGCTATCCAGAACTGAATATTGCAGACTTGAGTAATTCTAAATCGGATTATTTCCCCATCTAATCTTGTTGTCCTATCAAGCCCATAGCATTGTACACTACTGTTGAACTGCTCAGACATGATGTAATCTTCTCTGTGCTGCAGTTGTTAATCTGTAAAGGAAATTCCTTTTGTTCATTTAGTCACTACAGCACAAAGCACCTTCTTTCAAAAGGCTGCCTCCAAAATCTGTAGTGTTCAAGAGAGATGTAAATGGTTGCCTGAAGCATTAGCTTTCATTAAACCTTATAACCCCGGAACAAAGGCACTCAGGAGGAAGCTATTGATAAGAATAGGAAAGACTTTTCTATTACAAATACTGTGCAATGGAGACAGAAAGAGATATTCAGTGACTTTTCTAGCAAAGTCTAATTTATTTGGAGACAGAAATTATACTAGATAATAAGGGGATACTGAAAATAGGACATTCTGATTTAGGCATAGCCAGCATGTGATTTAATGGAACAGAAAACTGGAGATTGGTTTCTAATATCGTGGATTATTACTTCTTTAGTGCAATGAGATGACTACATAAGAAATAAATTGATTTCTACTTTATATAAGGCACTTCAAAAGGAGGACCCTGATGTAAAGTCCACTAGAATCCAGGGACAGGTGGAAGAATAACTTCAGACAGCACTCCTAATCTCAGACTCCCCTTTCCTAAAATGCCTATAAATGGAAGTCATGGAGCCTAGTTCCACAATTTTTGTTAGAAAATCCTCAAAATGGTATTTGTCAGTCCTCAGCACTGAGTCTTAAAGTTGCATATGTCAGTAGATAGGCAGAGGCCACAGTGAGTTAGATGATGTTGGTGTGTCCTATGGCTTCCCCACACTTCTGACAGAAAATAAAATGGAGTAACAACATGCCAGGGCAGGTACTCATAGCAGTAGTTTAATTACTCATTCTAATGCACCCAGAGTCCCCTTCAAATACTGTTTTTATGTGTGATGGTAAGAGTAGCCCACTTAAGTGAAGCTACACAGGACCAATAGAGTCTGGAAATTCAGATTCAGATAATATGAAGAAGCAGATTTAATCTCTAAGGTAAACACAACATTATACTTAGCAAAAGCAGAACAACAGTTGTCAAAGAGAATGAAGAGAAATTGATAATCTGAGAAAGAGTATTTGAATTATTTATCACTGAAGAAATTTCTTTTTGCAAGATCAGCTTGGAAGAAGGGACATGATGGATGGTTTGGAGACCCCATGATATTTTATAAATATAGGTTCGAGCATTTGATCTATTATTCTTATACACATAAATCATGTGAAAGAAAGAAAGATGAAAGAAAGAAGACAGAGATCAACCCAGCTACAACTGTCTCTGCTAGCAACTTTTTTACAGAAAATTTCCTGGGTACAGGATATTACTCCCCATGGGGACAGCCTCCACTGTGTAAGGTAGCAAGGGAAAAAACCCAGGTATTTGAATTAGGTAAGTTTACTGCTCTCCCATGCCAAGGTCCACAGTCAGACCCTGGTGTAAAAACCTCTCACACACGGGCATGCATTGTTAATGAATTGTTAATTCTCTGGTAACTGGAGAGGCCTCTGAAGGAGATGTTTTCAGCTGGTGCACACATGGTCATACCTTTAACTAAGCATCAGCCAACACAAACTCTGGAAAGAGACCCAGAACCATAGATTAAAACTGAATCAAAGCCTATAGCACTGTTCAACCATATTTAAAACCCAACACTGAGTTTGTCAAAAGTGCTGATGAAATGTTGTTGCCATATGTTCTTCAGGAATATTATCTATCTAGATCTTCAGACAAATTCCAGTCTAACTCTGAACTCTTAGTTTTTGTTAGAGAACACATAATAGGACTAGGAAAACATATTACTGGGCAGATCTGTTTTTTCATTGCTTAGAATCTCTCTTCAAAGATAACAACGAGGAAGTTGAACCAATATTTTACACTGCTTGTTTCCCAAAGGAAAATTTAAAAAAATTAAAAGCAGATTTTTATTTTTTAAGTATTTTATTTTAAGACTGGTCAATCTACAGTCTATAGGCAATGCACAGTTCAGGTACCATGTAATTAAATCTTTATTTATAGACTGTTTTATGTCCTGAGATGGTTTGAAATGAGTTTGTTGCAATCTGGCACAGCCACCAAAACAAGTGCAGTATTATTAATATCTCACAGCCTATCAAGCTTTTCATCTCCCAGAAGCCTGAATATTCTTATTCGTGCTGAATATTATCCAGCACATTAACAAACTGCTATTTCCACACAAATTGTAGCTACTGTTTTGCGGCCATAAACCTGCTGGGTTGTGAAATGCATTGTAATGGTATTACACCTTTGGAGGAAGAATGAATTTTTAAAAAGAATAAAGAGAAATATTTCTAACTAGTCATAAAGCCTGGGGTTGTTTTTTGTTTTGCTTCCTGTGTCTATGGGTGCTAGCAGTGTTGTAAAAAATTGCTGTGGAAAATTCTGTGCTTTATCTCACTCTTTTACTATGACATATATATTTTGTACCAGCCTAAGATGGTTAACCATGATGTGCATATTCTAAAAGCATTTGCTAATTATCTGATGTAAATTTGGTTGATGGATGTAGTAGATCTGCTCTCAAACTTTGGCCCATGGTCCCTGGCAGAATGCTACATGGGTTTTCCAAAATTCCATGGAATTCCAGAGATTAAAATGAATAGTACCTACTTCCTGAAAGAGCAGTTGCTAAGGGCAGAGTTCTGCAGTGTGGATCTGCAGAGAGGAAACTGTACAGGAGAAGAAAAACCATAAAGAACAGAATGAGCTTGAAGCCAAAAGAAAAGCATAGTTCATTATCTGGTGCAGAGGAAAAGAAGTTAGAGATCAGAAATGCTTATATACAAACCAGATAACCTTAATCCTCTGAAGTTTCCAGATGTAAAGTGAGCAGATTAGAAAAATTTAAGTGTAAAGGTCCAAGAAATCACATGGAAGTAGAAGCAAAGATTATTCCGTATGAGTTGGACCAGAGATCAAAACCTATTTTTTGTCCCTTTCTCCAGAAGTGCTTTGGTAAAATCTCTGTCTTTATCTTTTAACAGTTCTGGAAAAAAAAAAAATCTGCAGAAATCTTAACATGAAGTAAATTGTGTTGATTTTTATACTTGTTTCTGGTTCTAAAGAATAATGAAGTTATCGCAGATAAAATTAGATAAGCTTAGATTAGGTGGAGGTTGTGTAGCTTTGCCATGTCCTGTAATTTTCCAAGTGCTGAAGAAATCTGAATGGAAAAAAAAGGTAATTTTAACTATTTTTATTTATTTGGAAAACATAAATGGAAGTTGGAAGGTTGGTCAGTCTGCTCTTTGGAAGTAGATCTTTTTCATGCACTTTTTATTGGCTTTATCTGCCTTTTCATTTGGCTACTCTATAGTTACTTATTGAGTTTAATTACTGACAAAATATACTGTTTAATAAGAGGTGAATTGTTGGAAGCCAGAAATGTTTCTTCTAGCTTCTCTGTAGGAACACTCCCTGGCTTTTTTCCTAGGGAAAAATGATGAGAAGGACTGTGAGGTGGGGCTCTGTTATTTGCTCTTCCCCCAAAAGATTTCTCTATATTTCATACTCACCACATTGGAAGCATATTAACCATTCCTCTGACGTGAAAGATAATGGCTGTATGTTATTTTGCTTTAATCTCTAGTGTAGTGAGCCCCAAAACAAAGGACAGGCAATAAATTATAAAGAAAATCACTCTGCAATTTCTTCCTCATGATATGAAGGAAGTTCTTCTTTGTGTCCATTTCACAGTAGAACTTGCATAGTTGTAAAATAATAGAATTTCAGAATTTATTCTACAATGATGAGGTTTATCACCTCATCTATAATTTCTTCTGTTTTCATACAGGCCAAGTGTGTGGTGACCAGCAACTTGTTTCTCCAATTCTCCCTGCTCCTGTATTCACGTGATTTCCATATCCCATAGAAGTTCTGAATGGGCATAAAAATAAATCTGCCTAGAAGGTATAAGAGAGTGACTGAGATCTATTACTTGTTCTGGTTTAAAGAATAGTCTGAAATATCCAAATTAGATCTATAGATACTGCAGCCTTGTACTCCAGTCATTGATTCCCTTGCTCCTCCTCTCTCTCTTAGCTTATATCAATAATGAACAAAATCTATTAGTTGAGTAAAAATTTGTCTCTCATCATAAAACCAGCCTGATAGATCTTAAAATAGATTGATTCTTTAATATATTTCTGGAGGTTTCCATCTGAGAAAAAATTATTATTAATATTAATAATTAATATTTAATTAACCAATTTTTGCACATGATTCATATTTTGGATCTAAGCCACTTTTAGCTATTTATCAAAGTTGCATCAAATTTTAGCAGTGTCTCTGTATCTTGTGATAAAACATGCACCCCCCTGACAGTGATCAATCTCATCCTAATAAAATTACTGAAGGGGGAAGATTTGCCTTTTGAAGTTACTTATTTTATTCCACTAGCTAGGAAAGGACTCTAGATTACAAAATATCTTATTTCTAGGCATAGATACATTTTTAGCTTGCATATCTTCCATCTTAAGCACAAATCACATTGACTTTTTGAAGCAAGTCCAGAGGAAGCCACCAAGATGATTAGAGGGATGGAGCACCTCACCTGTGAGGAAAGGCTGAGAGAATTGGGACTGTTCAGCCTGGAGAAGAAAAAGCTTCGGGGTGACCTAATTGCAGCCTCCCAGTACCTGAAGGGAGCCTACAAGAAAGATGGAGAGACACTATTTACAAGAGCCTGTAGTGACATGACAAGGGGGAATGGTTTCAAACTATAAAAGAGTAGGTTTAAATGGGATACTATGAAGAAATTCTTTACTGTGAAGGTGGGGAGGCCCTGAACAGGTTTTCCAGAGAAATGGATGTGTCATATTTGGAAGTGTTCAAGGCCAAGCTGGATGGAGCCCTGAGCAACCAGGTCTAGTGAAAGGCATCCCTGCCCATGGCAGGAGGGGTGGTGCTTTCCTGGGCTCCAGAAACAATGTCTGGGAGCTAAGGCTGTGTGACAACTGTGTGGGGAGAGGGAGCAAAGAGACAGAGCTGCTTCAGCTACATCGCATGTCTGATCTGGGATCATCGAGTCCAACTCCCGGCCCTGCACAGCACCATTTCCAAAAGTCACCCCATGTGCCTGAGAGCACTGTCCAAACACTTCTTGAACTCTGTCAGGCTTGGTGCTGTGAGCATTTCCCTGGGGAAGCTGTTTCAGCACCCAATTAGCCTGAGCGAAACAACTTTTTTTCTAATATCCAATCTAAACCTCCCCTGACACAGCTTCAGGCCATTCCCTCAGGTCCTGTCACTGGTCACCAGAGAGGACAGACCATATGGTCATTATAAACAGAAATAAGGTTTCAAAACTCTCTGATGTTAGAGACCACTTGAATTATGCAAACAAAACATGGTATGTTAGCAACCTTGCATACTGGAATACAAAATTGCCCTTTCTCAAGGAATCTTATTAATTACTTAGATGTATTGGAAACCTCGATGGCTCTGAATGATGCAAATATTGGGTTCTCGTCCCCTGTGTAATGCAGACTTCACTCCCAGTTACTCCAATCTGCTACGGAGGGAAAATATCTTTTCAATAGATAGATGAACTGTCCATAACAGCCCTAAGGGAGAGTTGTCTGAACGTCAGCAATGCTTGTTCTGCTTAACCAGCTAAAATTCGTGCTCTGGTTGCTAAAATATACCAGTGTGGAAGTGACACAGATTCCTCCATTACAGACACAGAAAAAATAGATCTTGTTGCATGATCATTCCCTTGAGACTTCTCTTTTTACTGGAGAGTGGGATTCTGTCAGCAAAGTCCATTTCCTTCTTAAGCAGATTCCTTTCCAGAATGGATCAACAATTCTCCCACTGATTGTAAAAGGCTTTGGATCACACTTCGACATTCTGAAGGAATTTTCATTGTGTGTAAGTTTTGCAGGATGATTGCCATAAGTGATATTTGAAAACTTCATCCCAAAACTATGTTGGCTTTTGGGGTGAGACATACACAATCTGTAAAACTGAGGTGTCTCATCTAAAAGCTAGGTGTCCTGTTTTAGGTGTCTCATTTTAGCAATTTATTTATGAGGAAATTATATAAAAGGCTTAGACCACAAACCTGTTGTAGGATTCCTCTGGTCTGAAACAGACATGTGGTTCAGATTGAGATTCAGGTGATGGTTTCAGCCAACTAAATTTAACAATCCGAATTTCACCCTAAAAGTAACTCCCTGACTTCTAGCTATTTAAAGATAGTTGAGATGAATCTTGCCTTTTGTCTCAAAATACTATCCAATTTATGGGAGAGTACTTGCTACATATGAGGAATGATAGTAACATGCTGGGGTAATTCCTTTAGAAGTGAGGAAAAAGGGAAACAATACAAGGAAAAACTCAGTCTTTTGATCATGAGATCCCTTCCATGATGCCCAGGAATTCTGGTTGCAACCTCCAATGGGCCCATCTCCAATGGGATTTTCAGGAAACAGTTCAACTTGTCTTTTAAATTGTTATTATCTACGACTTTAAGAAAAGTTTTCTAAGTGCTGTTGGCGTTTATAACACAAGGATCTGGAAATTAGCACAATGAAGTAGCACTTCATCTTCCTGTAAAGACCTTGCAAAATCATTTTAGACATAAGGGAGGATCACTTGTAAAAAATAAAGATTGTTACAGGTCAACGGAATAGCAAGTCTAAAACAACTGACAGGAATATTTAGTTAGCAAAGTCCTCATCCTCCCCTGAAATGTCTTCACCTTCATCGCCTCCATTCCAACAAGATTTTAAAGGAGCACAATAATTCCTGCAATAGGAGCCAACTTCAGAATCAGTCTGTTAGAAGTGAGATTCACTCTACCTCTCATATGCTCTTTCTTGGATGCCTGCAGAGGAAAGCTGGAAAATTAGACTTGACTTCTAACAGTCCAACAGCCAAAGAAACAGAAGATACACTACATTTTGAAGCCTAGAGGGATATCTGGAAGACTAATTCAGAGAGCCTTCTTCATAGACTTAAATTTCCCTCTGATCAACAAAGAAAACAGGTATTTATAAAGGCTGCCCAGGTGAGACACCTTTATCTCCTTGTTTACTGTATGTAAGGCCTATAAGCTTCTAAGATAATCTAATTTTCTTGCCTGCTGAGAAATAGGCTGCCAACAGTTGATTAATAGGAGATATGAGGCTCAAGAGTATATTTAAAATGCTAGACACTGTGTCCACTTCTGAAAGGAGCCAACACTGCAGTAAACAAAGATCTCTGATGGGAAATCATCTGAAAGGGCTCAGAGGCAAGTCCTGTACAGATCAAAAGTTGAGCTACAGCATTCTCTTCGTGGAGACAGGAAGACATTAGTTCAACAAGGATGGTTTTAAACATTTTCTTTGGGGAGAGCGCAGAATTGCACGTAACGTTTGGCAGAAAGTCACACAAACGACAGGACTAAAGGCAATACTGAATTTAACCCCGGAATTGCCCATTACAGAAGTTCAATTCCTCTTTGTGTTAGCTAAGAAAAAGGTTTTGCAGTTTGGGTCAAAGAATCTGGCCCATTTCCACATATACCCCTGTCATTAGAGCTTTAACCCTCTCACTGGATGATGGCAGAGGAGGCCAAAATATGTCAGATGAGGTTTGTTCTTAACAGCAACAGTAATTGATTTTACATTTGTAATTGGCATTTGATTGGCTGATTAGTCAGCACAGGTTGTAATCTTTAAGGAGTGGAAATGCCACCCCACTGAAGTGCAGAATACTGAAAAGGTCAAAGAAAAGGAGAATTCCCCCTTTAATTCATGAGAAAGAGACATTAGAGCCCAGGGAGCCCACACACATGACAAAGGTTATAATGAGAAAAGAAAATGGCAAACGGATAATCCATTTTTATGAAAAAGATCCTAAGGAGACACTAAAAGGGCAAATGTCCTGTATTTATCCCTCTTGCGAGTGTCACCACATTGAGCATGCAGACAACCATTGCTGGGTAAAAAAAAAAAGCCATATTTTCTGTTAAAAGAAAATATATATCCATATATCTATATGCTTATGTAGAGAAGGAACACAGAGATGTGATATTTTTAAACACAAAAAGACACAGTGGGAAAGATGTAATGAAAAGAAAGGGGTGTGGGTTTGTTTTAAAAATTCATACATTTCCTGCGGAATTCAGGAACAAAGAGCTGTTGACTGTGCTTATGCAGCTGGAAAGACTGAGGTAGAGAAGATGATTGTGGAAGAATTTTTTATTCTAAAATTTTCCAGATAAAGCCGATTGGACCAAATAAATATTTTCTGCCTTTTCCCCTAATTTCTGGAACTGTTTTTTCATATGGTTTACTTACTATATTAGCAAACTTATGCATAGGCATCTATCTGCTGTGCAATAAATCAAATAAAAAATGTGTTCCTATCGTGCTACTTAATTAAACCTAGGTTAAGTTTTGTCAGAAAACTGTGCTTTGGTCAGTAAGAAATACACAGAAAAATTAAACTCCCTTTTCCACTTTCTTAATAAATACGCATATATATGTATAGGTATATTAGCATTTGTATGCAAATACAATAAGATTTCTCATTTAGCCATCCACATTCATGCACACAAACACAAATAAGGAGATATATATATATATATACATATATATATATAAAATATATATATATAAGAAAAATAAAAGCATTATAGAAAGGCATCCTATAATTTTCCCATTCCCTTGAGCTCTTCGCCCAAAACAATTACCCAGTGTGTATCTTCAAACATATGCTAGTTCTGTGCATAGTTGTTTTTAAAGTTATTTGGACTTTTGCTGCTAAAGCTGAAGTCCAACACTCTGGAACATTCTGCTTTGACAGCTTTTAAACTGAAAAGTCAGCTTTATGATAAACACTTCTCTCCGTCTTCCTCTCCCTCTCAAGCTTTTTCACACAATTTTTCATTTACTTCTTTGCTGTTATATTCAAGCCTATAAACCACGCAGAAACCCTGAACATTCAGTGGGATTAGAAGTAGATGTAAGATATGAAGACAGGTGTTTGAAGAGAAGAAAAAGGTGGCAAAATAGAGAAGCATCCCTTTGCTATTAGATGACTCTATAGTGTTATTCTTTTGCATCTAAAATTCTCCAGGAAAGTGATACATACACAAAGAGTTTCAAAGAGAAAGTGTGGGTCTTTTCAAGATTATACGCAGAACTAATGAAAACTAACACAAGCAAAAGTTTTCTATTTTCCCCATTTTGCTGTGTCTGAAGTGTTGCATTTGTTTAGCAGCCTGTGCTTACAGAAAGAATAAACTCTTGTCTAACTGTTCTAAAGAGATTTGAAATAATATTGAGAAAATAAAGAACTATATCAGTTTCATAACAGAACAAAAACTGGGAGTAATTTTTGAAGCACTTATACCACCTCTGAGGCTACTAAGCCAGACATGAAATTTTGAAGGTTTTGTGGAATCCCTGATTTGAGAACAGACTCTGATTATGCTTGGAGACCTCAGATAAAACATCCCAACTCAATCTTAAAAGAAAAGCAATCCTGTTATTTTCCAGAATGTAGTCAGAGAAGATTATGTATTTAGAAGAGAAAAGTCGTGGCTGAATTTTTGAAAACACGGATCCACAGAAGTACCAGAAGCAAAAGAAAAGTGAAACTCCAAGAGTCTGAAAATAGGTGAGAGGTGGGGAAGAGCACATGGCCTGCAGGGGAAACTGGCAGACTTTGGCAATGTCCCAGCATCTCATAGCACTGTCAAATCTGCAAGATGCACACCCATTTTCCAAAAGGCTGCAGAGAAGAACAGAAATTATCCATGAATCAGTACACGTGTTTTATAGAACAAGAAGCCTCTGTATTCAACAGAGAGGTGTTTGCAACACTAACAGCTGCTTTAGAGAACATTTGCTGGTGGGATTTGCTCAAGAGTAGCTACACACTGTGACTGAACTATTACTTTAAATATCAGAAATGTTTTTTTGTAATTATAAGTTTAAAACCTGCACAAATCACTGTGACAGCTGAAGATATATTTAAGTATGTGAAAAGAAAACTTGGCCAGGTGGAACATAGGTAAAGGTCAGATTACATCATGGAAAGACTATTTCTACTCTGAAAACTCAGCGCTAGGTGCAAAAAATCAATATGTCTTGGAAAGGTAAATTTGCAAGTGTTAGGAAATGCAAGATCTGTCTGAAATTAGTAACTTGATTCAGTTACCCAAGCAAAGGGATCTCACATCTCCTGAAACACCTAACAAGATAAAATACCTTATTACGTCTACCTGGCTGGCAGATTCAGCACAGGAGCTATGGGACTTCTATGGGACATCTAGAGGGTCTTTAGAGTGACAGTCAGAGGACAGAACCACAGTGAATTCTGCTATTTTCTATCACTCATAATGAGAGCTTATGCCACCTTCTGTGACAAGGCAGAAGCCTGTGGTGCAGACACCTCAACATAGTTACCTACTGACAAGTGAGGATGTGGGAGTCAGGTGTCTAAGCACTGACTTCATTTTCCAAATGATTAGCACTGAAGACCACTTAAGTGTGCCTAGGTGTTCCCAGACATTTCTGTGAGGCTGACAGATAAAACCTGACCAACAGGGCAAATATATTTGGATCCATAATAATCCATATATATATGCATTAACAGCAGAAGTCAGCCAAGAAAAGCAGACACCTTAAATCTTTCATGTTGTCTCACACACTGCTCTTGGCTCCTCTGAGAACAATGAGAAAGGCATGACAGAACTAGTAAAACTAGAGTAGCAACTTTGAAACTGTTAACTTTAAACTGTTGAACTTCTAAAATATTGTTCAATACAGAACGTAGAAACAGCCTTGCTGGTATCAATCCATAGCTCACAACAAAGGTACTGCAGATGCCTGCAAGGAGATTTAATGAAACAGAAAATGTACCATGATAGGGAATTGTATTTGTGAAAGCCTTTGCAGCCAAAAAGTGGAGGATATTTGTAACAGTAAAACATGGGTTCAATGGCTTCTCATGTGGTTGCTGTTATGAGTTAATTACTGCAGAAATTCAGAGCTGTAGTTGAAACAGCAATTACTGGCAGCAGGAAGAAATATAAGAATGACTGGGCCTGCAGGTCCTCAAATCATGACGAGCCACCAGATCCTAAAATACCAATAGGCAAGGCTGACCTGTACAATGCAGATAACAAAAGTCTTCAGGGAAATCTAAGGTGTAAGAACTGAAAATAGCATTACCTGCCCTTTATTTGCCCTTATGGCATGGAAGGTATTTTGGGCATTCTGATGGTGTTTTGCCTATGTATTTCTATAAATACATCTATATTTTGAAAAGTATAAACATATTTATTTAAATAACAATCTCTTTAGCAATTAATATCTAGCCAAACAGGCATGTGTGTGCTCTTTTCTTGAATTTGAATTTGTCCTAGTCTTCTTCCTTGAATGTACCGTATAGCTCCAAGCACATGAGTGCTATTAAGAGCCTGTTCAGTGTCATTCAGCAGTTCAACCCAGGATAAGGCTGGGATTACTATCATATCATTATTTTTTGCTCACTAATTATTTTATTTGAATCCTCAGATAACCCTTTAAAATTAATAATTCTTTTCCCATTTCTACAATCACTGAATAGATAAGGTGACAGTTTGTTAGCAGCTGTATTTCTTGGTAAAAAGCGGGTTTCAGTAGAGCCCTGATTGCGCACTGTAACAGTGTGATTTTTAAATGTCTATATTCTTTAAAGCTGTCTCAAATTTAGGTGTTTTCACCTTTCAATGCTCTCAAAGATATCATAATATCACAGAATTCATAAACTTTAATTTCATATTAGGGAAATTTTAATCTATAATAAAACAAAATAGTAATTTATCCTTGTAAACCACTCACTTATTTATACTCTGAAATGGTTAGCTGAAATTCTTTCTCTATAATACTGCACAAAACAAACACTTGCAGAGACAAAGATATGCCTTTATAAGAAAAATTGATCCCTACACTGAAAAAATTGTAAAGGATTGCTACATAACTGCGTGTCCTAGAATTATATCCCTTTTATAAGCTTATTATTAACTTTATGTATATATATCTCCACCCTAAAGTTCAGCAGTATATATCAATTATAAAGCAGAACAAAACAAATCTGTGCTGGTGTATAGATTGGGAGTGCAAATCGGTTGTCTTGAGAATGATGAATGAGAGCATGAAAACAGTCCTGGTAAGGTCTGATTCCTTAAAAATGATACCATGATGATATATGCTCAACACTTTGCAACCGCAGACCTCAAAGCAGATACCACCCAGGATCAACAGCATTGTACCTCTTTGTGGAGGAGGAAATTGGGGAAATTGGATGATGGCTTCCTGCCAGACAAACAAAATCCAGTCACTGACTCCCAGTCAGGACTTCAGTTTCTGGAAAACACAGCTTCCCATTGTGCAGTTCCATAGAAGTTTAGTGGGACCAAGATTATGCTTCAAAATTAATGAATGGCACAGGTGGCATTGCAAAGGGATTTTAGGAGGTCACAACAGATATGACTTACTGCTAGTGCTGCTGCAGCAGCTGGAACTCTGTTTATGTGTCCAGCCAGAAAGATTATCCATGTGCATCAAGAAAGGGAGATCCCCGAAGAAGAAAAAAAAGAAAGGATCTTCCCTGACCGGAAGATCTTGAACTCTGAGTGCACAGAACGAGGCAAAAGCAAAGGAGCATTGAGCTTGCAATAACTGATTTGCACACAAGCCATAGTACACTCATATTCAAGTCAATTTTAAGCACCTTTTTGAAAGGCGTGATGACAGAGGTCATGTTAGAATTTCCTCTTCAATTATATTTATAAGGAACTAGTTGCTTGCTTCCTGAGTTTAAATATAAATAAATATTTACAGTTTAAAATATTACCTTGGTTGAATAGTTGCTTTCCCCAAAATGTAATAAGGTGATAATTTTCATAGACCACTTTTATCTATGAATGTCTGAGTGTCTTGAATACTGAAAATTAAAGATTTCATTCATTTCCCACAAAATAGTTAAAACAAATATTTTCTGTCACAAACTGGCTTCTCCCAACTTCAATTAAACTTCGGAATGACTTTCACGCATCAGAGCCCGCATTGAAAAGATCAGTCAGTTCTATCTGCTCCACAGCAGCTTTGTAGTGCCACATATAGCCAACATTGATTCTTCAAGCACTGCAGAGAATTTCCCTACATTTTTCAATTTTCTGGCAATTGCACCTTTAACTGACAGTGAAATTATTATGGCTTTTGCTGTCATCTTAACTTTATTCAAAGTACTTAATATATCCCAATTTACTCAGTGTTAAAAAATCTTGTCTAATTTTGTCTTGACACTAACAGATTACTTCCCACATGCTCTTCAGTAAAACAGTCCACACAGTAATTTATTTTCCTTAGGTTTGTTATTCTAAAAAACACAGTTAGTCTGGATTTAACGTTTTGTGTGCAAATCTCTTGATTAATTGAAAAGTAACATTCTTAACTGACTGGATTTTCAGCAGTGTCAAGGCTTGAATCCATCCGGATGTGACTTTGATTTTAACATAAGGTTTAAATTCAAAGAGGAAGAACTCAGAACTGAATTTTACCAATACTAAGCAGCAGTCTTGTTGCAAATTAAGAGTGTCCATGCATTATACTATTTGGAAATGGTTAATCACATACAAAAGACTTTTCAGACAGATCCAGCAAGAACAGAATTTCTCTCTTGAGACATTTATTCCTATAGTCCTGTGCTTTCCAGAGAAAAGCTATCAGTGACCCTGACATATTTTATCATGGATGTCAGATCAAACACTTTCCCACCCCTGTTGTGCTAAGGGTTAGTCATACAACAGCAGAGGTGATCATATGTTTTGTCATCAGTCTCCTGTTTAAGAATATCCCTGAAAAGCAGAATGGTGATAATTCTCAGGCAAGTGAAGAATGGCTGTAATAAGTGGCTATTGAGCAAGTCCTGTTCTTAACTCCACTTTTCTAACCCAGAGCAGACTCAAATCCGAAGGACTTCCATCAGTAAAGGACAAACACTGCTGTGTTTACTGCACTAAATTCAACTGATACACACTTGTTCAATTGCTGCTGTTAGAACAGATCTCTCCTGTGATTTTGGGCAAACTCTACTAGGTCTTTGCTACAGTCTCTCCTCTACAAAAGAATACTTCTTTCTCTTTTTTTTTTTTTTTTTCTTTTCTTCTTTTGTTTTTCTTTCTTTCTTTAATCCCAGAGCAGGAGGAAGCCTAGCAGTCTCTCAAAAGTGCTGAGTAAATGCAGAGTGGACAGCCCACACTGTATTCGACAGCTCCACATCACACCACTTAGGATCCTAAAGCTGCTTTGCCTAAAGCCACTCCACCATGTGTGTTTCTGTGGCCGTTTTCAGCCTGGCTGGCAGATGATTCCAGACTGGGAGAGACATAGGCTTGCTGGCTTTGTGCCCTCGTGTACAGCACCCAGAGGTGGAATACTGCTCGGCTGACCCTCTAAGTTCCTTAATGGGACAAACAGCAGCAGCTAGCATCCTGGAAATAAAAATAAACACAGCTGAGAGTTTCAGATCATAGAATGGTTTGGGTTTTGGAAGGACCTTAAAGACCACCTAATCCAACCCGCCTGCCATGGGCAGGGACATCTTCCAGCAGTGCTCAGAGCCCCGTCCAACCCGTCCTTGAACACTTCCAGGGATGGGGTACGTGCGTGGAGAGCAGTGGGCGCAGCTGGGGGAGAAAAGGCTCTTGGCCAGGTAGGACGGCAGCACGGGAGGGAATTCCGTTTTCCCTGAGCATTCATTCCCGAGCGGAATTCCGAGCGCGCCGCAGCTCCCGGCGCGCAGCCACGGCCGCCGCCGCGAGGTGGCGCTGGCGCCCCTCGGTATCCCCGGGGCGCTCCCGGCCGGAGCTGCCTCCGCTCCCGGGCACAGGCCATGGATCCCGGGGGAGACTCTGAGCGCCTCTTCTGCCTCTCCCGGGCACAGGCCATGGATCCCGGGGGGACACTCTGCCGCTCCCGGGCACAGGCCATGGATCCCGCGGGGACACCCTGAGCGCCTCCCCTGCCCCTCACAGCCGCCATGGATCCCGGGGACACCCTGGGCACGTCCCTTGCCCTTCACACAGCCATGGTTCCTGGGGACACGCTGTGCACGTCCCTTGCCCCCTCACACCGCCATGGATCTCGGGGACACCCTGGGCACGTCCCTTGCCCCCTCACACCGCAGCACTGTTACCACTAGGCCCCTCCGTGTGTCAGGGCTCTTCGGCCAGGCCTGCTTCCAGCTGCACTCTGTCCTCAGCCAGGACAAGCTGTGCAAAATTTCCCTGGAAAGCCTCTAAGGGAGTTTAGTTTAAATAAATAAAATCATTAAAAACAACCCGAAAAAAAACACTACTATCGAAATATTCTAGTTGGATGTTTTTTTAATTGAAATCCAGCCGTGTCATAGGGCACATCCTGTGTCAGGGAAGCCAGCTGGTCAAGGGACCTGATTGTCCTTTCTGCTCTGCACTGGGGCTGCCTCTCCTCCAGCCCTGTGTGCAGTTCTGAACGTCTCAGTGTAAGAAGGATATAGAGCCATTAGAGAGTATCTAAAGGAGAGCTACAAAGATGATGGAGGGTCTAAGAGAGAAACTGAGGAGTGTCTGAGGTCACTTTGTTTGGCCTGGAGGAGACTGAGGAGAGACCTTGTTGTGGTCTGCACGTTATGAAGGGGAGAGGCAGGTACTGATCTCCTCTCTCTGGTGACCAGTGTCAGCACTCGAGGCCTGAAGTTGTGTCAGGGGAAGTTTAGGCTGGATATCAGGAAAAGGTTCTTCACCCAAGAGGGTAGTCAGGCACTGGAACAGGGTCCCCAGGGAAGTGCGCACAGCACCAAGCCTGACAGAGTTCGAGAAGTTGTTTGGACAATACTCTTGGGCACATGGTCTGGCTCTTGAGGTTGTCCTGTACAGGGCCAGGAGCTGGACTTGATGATCTTTGTGGGTTCCTTCCAACTCAGGATATTCTATGAATCTCTGAACCTCAAATTCATATTTAAGAAAGGAATTTTTATTCCCCATGAAAGAAACTCTTTGTCAGCATATGTGCCAATAATGAATGTGAGAGATAGATGACTAAACAAAAAATCAAACAAGGGAAAATCATTATCCATTAGACACTGTGCAATGACTTTGGCATATGCACATTCCATGCTTGCCTAATGGAAAGTTTGTTAATATGAGCAACTGGGATATAAGGCTCCCTCCCATCTCAAGCACTGCTGAAGGCTGGGAAGGATGCTGCAGATGGGGCCACCAAGTCATTGCAGTCTTATGTTAGGAACTAATAAGAACTAACTGCAAACTATTAGGAAATACTGTCATTCTCCTTCAAACGCCAGCTCTTTTGAGTTGGTGTGCTCAAGCGCCAATGTGCAAGGTCAACTTTTCAAAGATGCTTTCCTTTTGTTGGTCTGAGGACAAAAGCACAGACCCTTGGGAGTGATATACTGAGCTAAACTGTATCTCCTGACAATATTAATAACAGTCTCTGAAATGTCATTTGGTGCTCACCGAGAATGTACGCAAATATTAAGCTGAAACATTCACCCGATCTTTCATTCATCTGTTCCAGGGAAATGTCATTGGTGAAATGCTAATGGAATGTGACAAAATACTTAAGCCAGAAAACTCATGAGGCAAATTAAGGCCACTTGACTTTTCCCAACTGCTCTCATAGCTACTGAGCCACTGGCAGAGCCAGAGGAAGATTTTGTGTTGCTCCAGGGACATCACAGTGTGGTCTATTGAAAATAGCTTTATGATTCCTGGCTGACCTCAGGTTTCCAACCTACTTTGTTGGATAGCATGAAAAGTAAAGCATCTGAAAGAGAAGAAAATTGAAACAAGTACTGGGGAGATTTTGTAAATGTTCTGTAAATCTTGCTTATGGCTCCTGTGGTCATTCCCAATTTTCACAGTCATTTAAAAGTAGGAGAAACAGCTTCAGTTTGTGAGATGAACTTCAGATAACAGGCATTGCAAAATCTCACTCAGCTACTTTCCTTACACAGTCTTCCCTCTTTTTTTTTCAGGTTTATAACAGATCTCTTTCCACATCTAACATTAAGTACAGAGGTATTTCAAAGGAAGAACAAATTTTCAGTTAAATTTGTCCTAGAGTCCAGTCTGTTGCTTCTGATGTGATAGAGAACTGGAAGTACACCATCCATCCCCAAATATTCACATGTTGTTGTCTTCGTTTGATAGACAGGTGTCTGCTTAGGAAGGTGGGAACCTTCCTGAGAACAGAGAATGTGAATCCCCTTCCCCCTGAATTATTATAACTTTAGAATCAAGGGCTCTCAGGCAAAGGTATGGGAAAAGGAATAAGAGTTTTCTACTAGTATCTATAATGAGGTAAGCAATCAGTAACAAAAAAACAGTAAACAAGGTAAAAAAACAGTAAACAAAACCAAAAACTCGGTGGCAAATGTCCCTGGGCTGTCAGGCACTTTCCCGTTTGGTGCAGTCACGGTCACGGCCAGCAGGGGCGCTGTTGGGCTCCCAGACCCGCAGGGCAGGTGCGATGACTCCCGGGAAGCTGCAGATGGCGCTGTGCCGCGAGGTTGGATCTCTGTCGCGCGTAATGGCCGACGGGCAGATGGACGGGGGCGCAGCAGAGAGCCCAGAGCCGGGAGATGGAGCAGCAGGGTCAGCCCACCGGGGCCAGCCAGCAGAGGAGGCAGCAGAAAACTCCGCAGTTGGGGCAGGCAGGGTGTGCAGCAGCGGCAGGCAGGACGTGGGGTGGTGGCAGGCAGGGGTCCCACTCCGCTGCAGCGCGGCTGGTAGATGCACCCTCCCGGAGGGGACGAGAGGATTGGAGTCCCGTGCCCTTCCCCCCAAAGCAAGAACTCACCCAGCAGGCAGAGGAAAACTAGTGCAGAGCCAGGCTTTTCTTTTCCTGCAGTCCCAGCCAGAAACAGAGAGACGTCTCTTCCCCTGTTCTCTCTCCTCCGAGGGCAGCGAGCGAGTGTCCCGTTATCAAGTCTTGCCATCTCTTGTTCCAGTGCCGCCCAACCAAAGTCTTTGTCTCTTTTGTGAGAGTAAATGGCCCCGATCGTTACTAGCCTAGCAACAGAATGGTAAAAATTCCACTTCCCTCCCCCAACCTCCAACAGTTGTAAAAGCAAACATGAAGAAAGAAAAACACTTTCCCCACAGCATTAAATTTTGAAAGGAATGATTCTGAAAGGTGTCCACAAGAAGCAGAAACTGACTCAAAGATAAAAGCCAACACTCTGTGCATCCATACCAGGTACAGAAGAGGTGGATCAGAGGCAACCAAACAGGAACAGAGACCTCCATTTATCACTTGCAATGAAACAGAATATAGATGAAGCTTGGCATCAGTCTGAAAGGAGGGTTTGAAGATAATCTGTACAAAGTTCTGAGGAAAAAAACCCACCAAAACCTACAACAAAAAATCCACAGCAGAAACAGATCAGCTTGTATGTGCAAAAGAAGAAAAACTCCACCTTGGACTTTGGTACAATTTGTAAAAATCATTAGTTACAACCTGAGATAATTTGAAAGATGAGAACTGACAATAGATTCTGCTAAATCTTCGCCTGCAAACAGAAGTAGAGACCTCCAAACACACAAGAAAATGGCCTTTATCAGTATCTTGGGAATATTTTATTGATATAATGAGAAAAAATATTTAAATATCATTGATATCAGGCACAAATAATCAAAGCTGAAAATAAATATTTGTGGGTACTGAGGTAGTTGTGAGATTTATAAAATATACAGATTATTCCCACAATAAAGTAACTTTTAAAAACCTGATACTATTTAGCTTAAGAAAGAAACAGCCACGGATTTCTTATCTACCAAATAATTGCATCTGCAGAGCTCTTCACTTGATGCAAACAAGGTTTTGGGTTTTTTTCTTATCCTCCTCTGACTTTGGAAACAAGATTCCTTATCAGTCCCTGGTGCATTTCCCCAAGGTGTAGCACAGATGTAATTAAAAGGCTATACAATTAAAAAGGGATTGCACCTAAATCACTACACTGAAAGCATTTCTCATGCAGAGCCTGCTTTACAGAACTGCACAAATGTAACTTCATTCTAATCCACAGCTTTATGCCCATCTGTAGTATGTCAGGGAGAGAGATTTTTGTCCCCATAAAATTCTCAAGTACAAGGAGCTAAAGAAATTATGAAAACTGCTTTTACTTGAGGGAGACTTTTTCCTTCAGGTCACCTAGTCAACTTCCCATTTTTCTCTGATTAAATTAATTTGAGGTTTAAGCACAGATGTTTGTCTACAGATTTGTTACGGATCCACAGAAGTCAACAAGAGTCTGCCCATTGACTTAAAGGGGCTTTAAATGAGAATTTTTAAAGGCCAACTTTTAATCCCACTGAACATAAAGCAAGGCTTTGCTGATTTCAGTGAGGTCAGAACTCTGCCTCAGTCACCGTTACAGTGACTGGTCCTGTCACTGGGCAGTACCAAAAGGAGCCTGGCTCCACCCTCTTTGCTCCCTCCCATTTGTTATTTATGTACATTGTAGGATCCCCCATGAGGCTTCTCCTGGCTAAACAGTCCAGCTCTCTCAGTTTTCCTCATAGATGTTCTACTCCTCTAACCAGCCTTCTTTTCGTTATCCATGCACTTACAGAAGCCCTTCTTGTTGTCTCTTATATCCCTGGCTAGATTCAATTCCGTTTGGGCTTTAACTTTCCTGACTTCATCATTGCTTCCACCCTTGGTATGCTTCCTTTTTGTGTTGGAGTTTGGGCAAGGAGTCAGTCCCATTTGCAGGCAGAGTTTGCAGACTATACAGTTGAATAATTGAATTGCATCCATTTATACCACAACTGAGTTTAGGATTCTTGGTGATTGAAACACCACCACAACCACCACTAAAATAATAAGTAATTTCAAAACCTGTCAGGTTTTAGCATGAACATCTGCAAAACACAAGTAGAGTGGTAGTTCCCTTCTGCCTTGGTAGATGCTAACATCTGAATTTCTTTTATGTTTCACTCTGCATTCCTAAAGCAGGTGGTGTGCAGAGTTTATTGTTTTAAAGCTGTACTCACATGAATTAGGCAACATGAAATATGCATATGTGGGGTTTGCCACTGTGCTTACTAAGCAAATTCAACTCTTTCCAGCCATCAGCTAAGGATATTGTGGAGTAGAATGTAATGAAATATGTTTATTTTCCAGTTATTTATGAGTTAATATAAAAGTAATAATCATAACCACAAAAGAGGCCCAATGGGTTTTTAAAGGACATTTAAAATTTTAAGAATAATTCTTTATAAAATATAATTTCCAGTACTACTTGCACTATGCTCCTTGAAACTCCCTGTTCAATGGCTAGCATCCACAGTCCAGGCATTTTATTAAATGGGACTGTTATCCATGGACACAAGTGTAATTATTTTAAGTTCTTAGGAACAGCTTGCATTGTTTATAAGACCATTTTTTTCCTTTCAAGACAAGAAATTAAATTAATAACATTAGAGGCAGTTACAACAGAGCTGCATATAGAGATATTAAGAGAAGAAGCACTAGCTAACAAAATTATCACTATTAATAGGAAAAAAATTGATCACCAGGAGAAAAGAGTGATATAGGAAAAATGTTAATGCTGCAGATGCATGCCCAGTACAATGAAACAAACAAACATAGAAAGAAAAAACCCAAACCAGGGAATGCCCAGCCCCACGCTGTTTTGCGTTACAGAGATTGTGCTAATATGAGCCAAATGAGGTCTGGGAATGAAAACCCACTGTAGAGTAAAACGGGAGTTTCTACCAGCTAAGGAAAGTCCAGAACCTAATGTAATTCTGAAATGTGATTTATCCAGTTCCTTTTTCCTCTTGGGAACATTAATGTGGCTTCCTGTTCTTTATTGATCAGTACCAAAACCACCTGACAGCACATGCACAGGTTTAACTCTGACATCTCAGGTTGGATCAAGGCAAGCACAAAAGATCAGATACAAGCTGCATCCTTCATGCAGACCCTTCAGACTGATGGCTCAAGGACCTTCTTCAGGACCTGAATGTGTGCATATTTAAGGCAATCATATTTTCCTTATCTCTCACGTAGACATTAATTTCTCCAGTTACAAACCAGCCACAACAGAAATACTGATTGTCAAAAGATTAACTCAAAATTTGTGCCTGCAAGACAAAAGTTGTTTTTCCATCTCCAGGAAATCATCACTTGTGTTAAGCAACACAATTTAAAATATTTATTTGCTTCCTTTTATTTATTCACTGTAGTTTTTGTTTTTTTATTTGAAAGAGAAAGTTTCTTGAAAGTTTTAAGTTTCTTTTAAAGATATCTTTCTAAGTCCATATCAAAAAGAAAACAATTAAATCACTCTGAAAAATGGAAGAGGTTTTAGCAATAAATCATTGAGATTGGAAAGCTAAGGGAAAAGACCTTTACTGCTTATTTACATTTTCGTAAGAATCAATCTTTAAATTGCAATGAATCTTTTCATTATAAGGGCTGGGCAGGTGCAGCACATCAAAGAAGACATATTTATACTCCCCTCTGAATTTCATTTTTCAGTCCCTGGCTATCTTCCACTGCAAACAACATCTGCATCAGAAATGGGTATAACTGAACAGTTATTCATTAATAATTTTTAGCGATTACATTTCCGACAGTTCTGCCAGCTATGGCATAATGTTGGTTTATAACATATGGCAATGTCTGCCCCCAGTCTGAGTTTTGAGTTCATATTGGCATCACCTTGTGTTGACTCCCAATCTACTTATCAAGGAGCAGAAATACTCTCTGCTCATCTCTCTGCTCATCTCTATCTGCTCATCTCTCTGCTGGGAGCCAGAAGTTGAATTCAGGCTGTGCTGTTCTAATGTATATATGATATAAAAAAATTGATGGTAATGATAAATGATAAATTATAAACGTTTCCAGAATTAAAAACCTTGTAGTGGGTTAAAAAAATAATACATGCCAACTATATGCCAACTAATTGATGCTCTCTGACTCTGTTCTTGTTCCTTGCTTATTTTTTCTGTTGCCTCTGTGTGAACTGCAGTCTCTCCTTTCCTTCTCCTGTCTGAGCAAACCACCAGGGTGGCTTGCATCTGTAAAATCAGAGACTTGCCTGTTTTGAACTATTTCTAATTCTCTTTGACTTGCTGTTTTTCAAGGAATTTAATTACATCCAATAAGGAACAAAGGTTTAAGGAAGCAAGAAACCGTGGGTGTCTTTGATGCACAATTAATGATTCCCTGTAGAACACATTTGAGCTCATGAAAGGAGTTCAAACGTGAGTGACCAAGCAGATGACTAACAAAGCCAGATCTTAGAAACTGGGTCTACAAGAAGTGCATGACAAAGACAGAGTGGAAGAAGTTGTACTATAGCTCTGCAAGCCCCATGTGCAGAATGAGTAGTTGATCACTGCTACAGCCATTAAAGCAAAGCTTACAAAAGGTACAGCTAAACCTAAGTAATTGAGAGTAAGGATTAAATACTCAAAATGGGCATAAACGTATATTACACTGAGAGAAATAAGGGAAGAAAAGGAAAAGAATAATGCTCTGGAGCTGACAGAGAAGAAAGAATATATGAGGAATGGAGCCCTAGGCTAAGATATCCTGTTGTCCTTCTATTAATTATAGTCATGTTCATATAGAAGCTTTTGTATTCTCTGCTGAGTGACTGAAATCAGAACATGCATTGAAATCTTCCACCTAAAGATGCTCATACTGACATTCTTCAGAAAAGACAAAGCTATGAAGTTGAAAGAGTGTGAAGAACACGTCAGATGTGTGAATTTCTCATCTTTCACTTGGATTTTATAAAAAAAAAGAAAAAAGCTACATTGTCAGGGACAATAAAAGCAAGGGAAGGTTTGAAAAACAAGGCACACATTGGGTCGATAAAACTCTCGTAAAGTGTTATCTTTATGGCTACTAGGAACTTAGGAATTGTCATACTGGGCCAGGTGAATATTTTTTCTCAGCCAGTAGCATTTTTCATGTGTTTCAAAGAGAGATAAAAGAAGGCGCATGAGGAAAATTCCTTGATAACATTTTCCATTAGTGGTTGTCTTATGGCCATCTCAGGTCATTTAGTTCTCATTATCCACATGATTGTCCAGTCCTTGTTTGAGCTCTGCTATTTTGGACAATGGTTTTCATGGGTTTGTTGTTCCCTGTGAGAAAAATATAAATATGCTTAGAAAATTTCAATTCCCACTGTCTGTAATTTGAAGTCTCCTACTGCTTGAATACTAGTAGTTAATAATGGGCTGAAAACTAGAGATGGAATGAAGTTGCATTTAAAGTAGCAAACTAGGATTTGATACACCTGGCACTTCGGAAGGTATTTTTTTCTGGCCTTTGCTAAGTATTTAAATCCCTCTGTGACTTAATATTTAAACATCCGCATGTTTATTTCATTACCTGCTAATTGTCTGATTCTGATGCAATAATTACGCCAGGATTCTTTTCGTTCGTCTGATATATCTTCCCTATTTAATTTCTCTGTTATTCTCAGCCTCTTGCAGAGTAGATGAAAAGGTTTCCTAGTGAGGAATTCCCCAGTAGGGTCTTTGTCTCAGGAGTGAACAATATCGCCAGCTAAAGGAAAAACTGGTCTCTCTGGTGAGCAGTGATAGGACCTGAGGAAAGGCCACAAAGTTGTGTCAGGGGAGGTTTAGGTTGGATATTAGGTACAGGCACTTCACCCCAAGGGTGTTTGGACATTGGAAGAGGGTTCCCAGGGAAACAATCACAGGCATCAAGCCTGAGAGAGTCCAGAAGGCATTTGGACAATGCGCTGAGACCCATGGAATAAATTTTGGGGTTATCCTGTGCAGGACCATGAGATGGATTTGATGGTCCTTGTGGGTTCCTTCCAATTCAGGATTTTCTATGATGCTAAATTCAGGGTTTTCTATGATTCTAAAATCATTGCAAATGCAGTGATGTCTTGCCTCAGTGAACCCCACCAGTAATGTCTTCAAAACATAAAAGTGGCATCTCACCTATTCTGTATCACATATATTTCACAAATCTTCTATCTGGTTAATTGATGTCTCATTTTATGAGGTATGGAGACACAGACAATCACTCAGCATTCCCTATGCAGTACCCCATCCCATTCATGGTTCTATAGTCACTCTCATATTCCATGCCTCCTTCCAGAATAAAATCAGCTGCCTTTCACCTTTTCTCATTATAATTACTCTTTTCTAGATGTTCCAGGAAGGTACACCTGGGCTGGTTTCCATTAGCAGAAACAATGTGGCTTGTATTGTGTGTGTTTTAAGGATAATCTGTCTCCTATGGGACTATGCCTTGTTTTCTAGGGCTGCCAAAATTCTGTGAAAGTAAATTCTTAGCTGGAACATCCATCAAATGTGTTTTCCCTTCAGTTTACTAATTTAAGGTTGTTGACGTTTGTGGCACTTAAAGAGCTCTGCTGGCTTTCATTCCCTCATTAAATAAATGTTTTTGTGTTTGTGCTTTATTCTTTATGAATCTGAGTAATGAATGTCTAGTAATAATAATATATCGCTTTGATTCGTACTAAATAACATGAAAGAGTTTTGGTTTAGTTGTTTATTTGTTTGATGGCTTTTTGCTAACTGAAAGTGTTTGAACAAAGGAAATGTCTGCCAGAGCCAGGCTACTGAAGCATGTACTGCTTTGGATGCTTTAAAAATAAAAGTGTAGAAATCAGGAGTAATTTGTACTTAATTTAAGTGTATAATGAAAACCGGTGAACAAGTTGCTTAAGCTTTTTATATTCTTGATCTACCTTAGAGGAAAAGAGACAACTTACATGATTGCAAAGGGTGTCAAGTGGCCTGTGCTCTCTGCATCTGAGTGTCACTGATATCAAGCCCTTCAAGATTTGAGCCTCTCAAGATTGGAATCAAATTTTGTAATTTCTTTTTAGATGCTAATCAGTAGCTATAGCTGGACAGTTAGGATTAAGCAATTGCACCGTGCACATTGTAACTGTGGCTAGTCTTTTGTTTTAAGGAAAAGAGAAGACAATCCCAAGATGAATGGGCTGTCTGGACAATAGCCACCAGGAGTGAAATCAGCAGAACTGAACAGTAACTGGGGGAAAGGTAATTCCATCAGTGGGAGACTGACCACCACCTCTTTGGCCACCTATTTAACACAGACGCCAGGCTCAAGTATAAGGAAAACTGCACACGTGGACTGGCAAGACGTGTAAGTAGCAGATAGGGGTTTGAGTATTAATGAGAAAGTTTTGCAGTCTGTTAACCAGTGAATGCTGATGCCTTTGTGTGCTAAAATGTTTAAATAGTGTAAAGTTTTGATGTTCGGGGAGCCAGCCTTTTGTGGCTAATCTGGCTCCCTACTTTGTGCAATCTAGGATAAAAAATCGAAATGCCTTGTCTCGTTGTGTGAATTGGTGCTGCCCACCAGGTAACGAGCTGGTTCAGCTTGGTACCCAGGAGAACAGCACTGCCTGAATAACTGAATCATTTCACTTCGAGGAGCTGATTGCTTTTAACATAGCTTTCAGAAGCTAAAAATCTTCTCTGCTTTTCCCAAGCCAGGCTCTTCTCTGCAGGCTGTCCTGCATTTCTGTGGGAAATAAGAGCAGAGCAGATCCAGCTCAAAACTCTCTCCTCATCAGGGGAGCCCTGGCTTGGAATGAGGCTTGTCCTGAACTCTGTGTCTTTCCAGCAGAACTCTCAGGAGTTTCAGTTGTAGGGATGTAGAATCCCAGAAGAAAAGGGGCTAATGTGTATGTCTCAAACACCAATGTCCGGATGGCTGGGGAGCCAGCCAAGGATTCCTGATAGTAATGAATAAGGATTGTTGGTAATAACCAAGGAATGCTGGTGATAACTCGCTGAAGGAAAAAACAAGGTGTGGCTGGAGAAGAGGGCCATGTGGAGATAGGACAGCACTTTTCTGAGACAAGCATACCTGTTCTAGTTCCTGGAAATAAGCACAGTGCAGTACAGCACCAGTGCAGGAATGAGGCCAAGAAGTGGGAATGGATTGTAGGGGGAAAACAAAACCACCAAAGACCCCCAAAGTCCTCTGACATTTTTCCAGAAAGGTCTGAAACATCAGACTGTGCATGTTAACTAATTTGTATAGAAAGTAAGGAACTTACCTTCATTACAAGGCAATGTAATAAAGGGGAAAACTCATCTATAAAAATTCATCTTTTACTGAAAAATAAACACTCCTCTCAACTACAAATAGCAGGTGCAGTACTCCTGACAGGAAGGCTGGCTGCTGTAGAAAAGCTGTATATTTTGTGCCAGGAAGGGTCAGCTACACCTGTACTCTCTGAAAGAGCATAGGGTGCGTTTAACAACAGCTGCAGAGACAAATAAATGAATGTGCCTAAAGTGCTAAACAAACTCCAAATTTTTTTTAATAGCATATGGGGAGAGGATCTCAAACTAATTGTTCTGCTTTGAAGCTTACTTTGCTTGGTTCAAAGCTGGTTCAATCTAAAAAGAAAGGTCTGTCCCACAAAAATAGAAACAGATACATTTTAGGAGCCATGAAATACACAAGGATGTAAAAATCATATTTGGGGTTGCCCTCAGTAGAATTCACCTTTTCACTCTCTAACAGTGAGGCTGTTTTTGCTCGTTTGGGGCATAATCCTGATGAAATCACTAATGCAGAGAGTATTTTGTAGCAAAAGTGTTTTGGCTACAGTGAAATTGGTATCACATTCCTCCCAGATCAATCCTTCTGATATTTTAAAAGCCCTCACAAATACAGTAGACCCAGACAAGACACTAGAATAAATGTTATCACAAAGTCCTGGACAGTCTTGGTATGAAACACTGATGAATTGAACCAAACCTTTTTGGGAATGTCTTTTCTGCCATATATTCCAGAACTATTGTGATAATTGGTACAATAGGAAGCTGAGAGCATACATTACTGAAGGAACAAAACATGCTCATGACCTCTCATCTGGAAGCTGGGTTGCTCCAAAATCATTCCTTAAAAAAAGTAATATGGATGGGAAGTAATTAGTCCGTTAGCATGCCCTGTGAGTTCCTGTGTAGCTATTTTCCCAAACAATAAAAAATAAGGCAGAAATATTTACATCTAGGACTGACTTCTCCAGACACTGGTAAGAAATCAGTCAACAACCCCCATCTTGCAATTTCCAGTTTGGTCTCTTTAGTAAATTCATGATTCAATGCATCTTCTTCTGGTTAAATGCTCTTTCATTTAAAGGATATTAAATGTCAGACTTGGAAGGGATTTTAAGTAAGATATTGTCAAGGGCGAGGTGATTTTACAACTTGAGGCACAGAAGCCATGTTTGATCAATACTATCTCTTGCTTCAATGGATAATGATAATTTGTGGTGTCAAGTAGACAGTGTTCATCAGAGCAAATGCTCCTGGATCACTTCAACACTTAACAAAAAGAAGAGATTGTGACAGCTGCAGCTGAGCGTCAGGACACACACACCTCTCTACCAGTTCTGCCACAAACAATAGCCAGCATCACAAGGTTTCCAATCAGTAAAAAGTCAGTAAAACACAAATAGCTATGGAGGCAGAATGACTTCAGTGGACACTTGGTAGAATGCAGGACTAAGAACATGACACACTCCTTCTATGAATGTATCCCATTCTTTGACACCCTGACACTTACCATACCCCCTGTAAGTGTGACAAGAACATCTGGTATCTCTGCTAACAGAATATTTTCTTAAGGGGAAAAATTTAAAAAGTTTTCCTTCCCTAAGGTATTCAGTATCTGAGCACTTTTTACCGAGCATCAGTTTGTTCTTGTGCTCTGGTCAGCCTTCCTGCAAAACCATCCCTTCTGAAGTACCTGACCATGGAGCCAGGGAGTGGTTGCCACTAACTCAGCCATCTCTGTCTATACAGATATGTTTTATTTAGATATTAATCGAGACATAAAATGAGGACAAGCAACTCATACAGCTCTCTGGGGCAAGTAATACAGAAAGAAAGTGCAATCCAAATACCACTCTACAGGTAGGCTTGGCCTACAAAATGTTTCTGTAGAGCCCAATAAAAATGTTTCTGTAAAGCCCAATGCTTTTTCCTCCATAAGCATATGATGGTGACTATTGCAACAACAATTTCTGTCCAAATAAGTAGTTTCTGTCTCCTGTATCTTTTTCATCAATTTAGAAACAGCTAGACTACTGCTGTTGCTAGTGTGAGAATTGCAGAAGATTCTGAATTTTAAGAAACCCACAAGGACCATCAAGTGCAATTTTTAAGTGAATGGCCCATGCAGGGGTTGGACCCACTGCCTTGGTGGTGTTGGCACCGTGCTCTGACCAGCTGAGCTAATCTCAGGAGAAGCAGAGATGACAGCTTCTGCTGGTGAGCAGTGACCCTTGTTATCAGCAGTGGCTGCTGTGGTCACTCCTGCCAGGCTGGCATCTGTCATATCCCCTGTTCCCTTCCTCCTCATCTTCGCTGTGGCAGAAGCTTGGCTTCACTTGGTGGAACCATGTTTGACTGAAGTGGTTGTATGTCCTTCCTTGCCTTTAAGGGCACAAAGTATTGCTCTTGATACAGAAGAGTAATAGTGAGATTTGTGAGCAGGATGGTTGCAAGAAAGGCAGCAGAGGAAGACAGCCTGCTGCTGTGGGGGAGTGAAGATGCTGGGAAATTTCAATAACTGGCACCTCATTCAGCAGGCGGCTGTAGGTGAGGATAAGTGCAGTTCTATCTAAAGAGAGAAGTACAAAGGAAGTGAAAATCTTCTGCTCTGCTGAGAGAGTGGAGGTTGGGGGTGAGAAGGCTGACATTTCTTTAGCCATGCTGCAAAGAAAGGATAAAGCTCTGGGCATATGTGCTTGAGGTCAGATCCTGCCTTTGCTGTCTCCCAAACTGCAGTGGCTCACACTCTGCAAACGGTGGAAAAGCTGACTCCATAATAATGTAAATAACACTTATAAATAGGAATGCACTCAAGTCTCTCAAGCTCAGCTTTTCCATTTCTTTAACTCCATGAGCTGCTCCTTCTTATGGAGGAATTCCTGCGGGTAGCTCATCTAAGTACAGCGTTTATGCAGTGTACTAAACCATTGGTTTAAATCACTGGGGTGCTGTGTCATTTATTTTAGGATAGGTTTAAATCAGACTGAAGTTCTATAAACCTAATTAAGAAAAAACAAAACCTTCTCCATTGCAGATTTGCATTAAAATGCATTATGAGCTAAAGACAAGTTCAAAAACAGTATTTACATGCTCTCTGTGAAGCCTAGGCAGAAATTATGTTCCTAAAGTATGTTGTTAAATTACCTCAAGCAATCTATAAAAACAGTTTGATGATAAAACAAACAGAACATATTTCTTAGCCACCAAAATCTCTAGATTTATGTTGCAAATCTTGAAAAAATAGCCCTTGGAGGTACCACAAGTAGTTCTCTAGTCAGAACTCAGTAAAAAACAAAAAATTATCAAAAACCCCTAAACCACACCATCCTACACATTATTGTCACAATGCTTTTCATCTAGAAACATATTAAAACAAGTCTTCTCAGGACTTCCATTTTTCTAACTATGAAAGACGTTTAGGTCTAAAGTAGAATGTTACCTCTCCCTAGAAAACCTTGTTCTGCAATGTCACAGCTACAACACCACTATTTATATTACATTTCTAGCAATTCTGCTCCTGAAAACATTTTAGTAATGAACATATTGTAAACTCAATGTTAAATCATTGAGGAACATCACAATTAAAACTGAGCTGTGCAATTGGTTGTGGGCCAAGGCTGAAATAC
This sequence comes from Acanthiza pusilla, assembly GCA_036630365.1. Taxonomy (NCBI): domain Eukaryota; kingdom Metazoa; phylum Chordata; class Aves; order Passeriformes; family Acanthizidae; genus Acanthiza; species Acanthiza pusilla. Next base: position 45,543,903 of record JAXCHO010000079.1, read on the forward strand.
AGTATTTTTAAACTGACCAGATTTTATTAGCTGGCTTTTGAGACTAGTGGGAGAAAGAATCAAAAACCTTACTGAACTTAGCATCTGACATTTAGAGGGAAACTCAGATTAAGTCACACACATTTGAGTGTCTCTCTGTAGTTGTCCAAGTGCGATTTAAGTGCTTAGGATCTCGTTATAGATAAAGAAGATCCCATAGTATGATCAGTGGAGCCTGTTAAGAAATGTAACTGGCAAAAATATATCTACTTTAGAGAAAATTGAGTCGTTCTTTTAACCTTCTTGACTTTTCAAAGTAAGACTTCAAAATCAGCCATCCAACTAAGGTGTCCTCTGCAAAAAACCCTTATGGTATCATGGTATCTGAAATATTTTCACAGGCTTTGAGAATGTTATAGGTACCTATGGAAGATCACACCTTTTGGAGCAGCAGCTGTAGGGAATATCCTATAACACCTTAAATGTCACAAAATTTCAATGTTTGCCTTTTGAGACAGTATAAAAGATCAGATACAATTAATATCTATGCTCCTAATATTTTTCTGGACTCCAAAATTTTTATACAAGAATTCAGTTAATAGTTAGGATTTTAAGAAGTTGGGAGTAGGAGAATATGCAGAGTTACAAAACAGGATTTTTGAAAGAACAAAGTATATTTTTAAGATATTTTCAAGAGAATATAAGTATTGTAATTGCAATAAAGCCTAGAAGCCTTCAATGCATGAAGGTCATGTGGAGCAATGACAGACATAAATGAGAAAATTTGTCAGGTGGAGTTTACCACCTTACATTGTATTAATGCAATTGGTTGCACATACCTTCAGTTTCCTGCAGTCATTTATGGAATAAGGGTTCCATCCTCTCATAGCCTGTCTTAAAATTTAAATCTTGATAAAAGTATTCTAACCTGGATTTCTAAAAAGACTTAAAGGGAAAATTGGAACATGCAGGATAAAGTCAGCTTGCTACAGGCATAAAATAGAAGGTGCATCATTTTTTTATCTTTATTTGGAAAGTTTCCCAATACAGTGAATAAAGGAATGTTTTGCTAAATTGGGAAAACAGGAAATCAAAGGATGAACTTCCTAAGTATAAAAATCCAGAAGAATGCAAATCCTCCTCAGAAGTGCTGCTCTGAAGAGATTTACTATTACATTTATGAAAGATGTGAAGCTACCTCTTTCCCCTTGGGCACATTGGAAAGGTTTGTGACCTTGGAGTTAGATTTTTCATCTGCTGGCCAAGATTCAAACTTATGCAAATAGTTTAGTCTTGATACCACTATTATCTAAAGTCTTTGTAGTTAGAGATTTGCTTCTTTACGTAATAACTTATCTCTGATGTACTTTGCTATAATGTGAAGCTGCTAGCAGTGTGTTTTTGGAGGGGGGATAGAGGAAATAGTTTCAGATTTTAAAAAACTTTATGTATTATATGCTTTTACATTTGCTTTTGTTTTAACTGCATACCCTCTGTTCTCTAGTACTCACTGAAAGAAGCATTCATTTACCAACAGATTGTGTAATTGTGGTTATTCTAGAAACAACAGAGGTGTAAAACAAAACAATATTTTTCCCTGACAAATGTATGTTATATCCATGAATTTCAATTCAAACAATCAGTTTTTAAGGGGTTTTAGTAAACGACAGTAATTAAGGCAAATTATTCTCCAGCACCTGGGAACAACCTTCTTTTGTGTTTGATATAATGTATTATTGTTCTGTACTAACAACATTTGTGTGTTTTGCTGCAACCTTGATCTGAAAGTGAGATGATTACTCCAGTGGTGGCTCAATTCAAGGTGATATAACTTTACCTACCAAATCTGTACCAGGACTCTTGAACTTACTCCATGCAGAGTTCACAGCAGTGAAGACCCTAATGACTGAGAATGAGCACAGGTAAGAACCCCTCATATGTGAAGACTCCAGTCTGGATCTGCAATTTTGATTTTAAGTGCTGTCATTTTGTAAGATTACAGTTTTTCTCTGAACTTATGATATTGCTGATGCATGTAAAATTTAATACAGCCTTTAACTATTTTGTTTGCCTCTCTTGCAGCCAAAGCTGAACCAATAACTGCAAAGTTAAGGGAGTTCCCAGTGGTACATTGGATTTGTGTGTGGCTCACACTGGAGTGCAGAGGAGTGCTGGTGATGCTGCCCTCTGATGTTGGGCAGTGTGGGCAGAAAGGTCACAGAGGCTGAAAATCCTTGCTCTGTGCAGCTCAGCTTTTTCCTCCACAGCATGGCTTCATGGTACAAGATACTGACAGCTGAACTCATCCAGTGCCAGATGCAGCCTGGCTGCAGAAATCAAGCAGTTTGCCTGGGTTCGCTGTGCTAGGAGACTCATTTGTTCTTACCCACATCAGCAGTGACATCTGTGAGAACACATTTATTTCCACCTATTAACTGTATATTGACAGGAATATGAAGGAGAAAGAAGCAATCTTTTTATTTGAGATGAAAGGAAATTAACTAAGCATATATTTTAAGAGGAATAATATTATTTTATGTATTTTTAATGTATTTGAAATGTGAGAGGAGATCAAGGACTACATTTTTTGAAAGCACTGTGGCAAGCACAATAACAAATCACTCCTTATAAATGAACTCACCTGTCAATGGGCCAGATTATGAGCTCAATTACATTGATATGAATCTGTAATACCTCCACAGAAAGCAATTAATCTTCTTGTTATTCCCAGTATTTTAATTGCAAATAGAATCTGCTGCGACATGCCCAAGCATCTGAATTCGATGACCTTCAAGATCTTGCAAAGACCTTGAAAACATCAGTGCTACTCTAGCTGCTTATCCATATTGGTGTTAGTGACCCTAAGACAATTAGAAATAACTATGAAATTCTGAGAACAAAGGTGAGGACATCAGAATAACCAGAGGTGCTTCTGTCTGTTCTCCCAAATTCTTATAATGGTACAGGCTTATACAGTCAGGTATGAACCTTTTAGATTTACTTATGGAAGATTTTCTTATGGAAGTCACAGAAAGTTTCTGGCCCAGAGCTTCCTTGACAGTGCTCCTTGAGGAAGGTCCATGAGGAGCGTGGGATGTCCAGCTGACAAAACAAGAGGAGAGTATCTAATATCATCACCATTAATCGTCCTGGTAGAGATTGTTTTGGAACATTAGACGAGGATGCTGAAAATATGGAGCTAGCTGAAAACTGCTGGAGGAAAAGGAGAGTTGCCTGATGAGCAGTTGAGATATCCATACAGGAATATCCAGATAATAGGAGTATCTTGGAACACCATAAAACTATAATTTAAGAGACGTATTAGAGTAAGTCATTGAACTGGAATGTTTTTGCAAAGGGAATTAATATCTGAGGGAAATTTAAAATGTATTTTTTTCTCCGTATTAAAAGAGTCCATTTTTGCTCTCATTCATGAAGAAGTGATAGCAAGAGGTAAAAGACATAGTACTTCTGAATAAATGTAAAAGGAGAAAAATAGATGTATGGTGTGTGCTGTAGACTGCCTAGTAAGAGGGAAATACTGAAAGGTTTTAAACAATTACAAAAAAAAGCTATGCATGATGGCCATGAAGAGCCTGAATTATGTATATTTTTTGAAAAATAATATGAAAGAGCAGAAATATGTCATTAAAATTTATTAAGACCAACCTTTTCTTTAGAAGATGAAAGATGTTATTGAAGAACCATTCTTGATTTAATTCTGACAGGTAAAGAAGAGCTGTTTAAGTATTTGGTATGAAAGGATGAGATAGAGTCACTATCAGCTGAGTAAAAAACATCTTCACACCACAGTTAGTTATTCATCACTAGGATATGAAGGTATTTCAGGCACGGTCCTGTATACCTATAAGGTGGTTCCTGATCAGTTCAGTATTTCCTTTACTGACTTAGGTAAAGGAATATGAAATAGATTTATTGATTTTTTTAAAAAATAATTTTTGGATGCACCTTCCAGAGTTTACATCTCCTATCTGTTGATGTTTACTGTCTCACACGCACTGTCTGACTACAGGCTCTCAGAAGCTCCAGAATCCCTGACCCACTGTTCCCAATACAGAAGAGAATTCCAAATTAAAAGATGTAATCTCCAGATTTACATATAATTAATACATTCTTTATCCCTTTTAATATCCTTTTTCTTTTTTGTTATCTCCTTCAGTCAGGCAACATGCACTCTTTAGTGAATACTTTATGTTAAACTTGTATGGAAACTTTGTTCCTAGCTGTGCTGCAGTTCAGGTTCCACATCTTAACATGGAAAAACTTGCAGTCTGTGTAAAACAGCAGCCCATTGATGAAATACAGGAGGTGTGTTTTTGCAGATCTTTGGCTGCAGACATTGGCATGTTGTCTTTGTGCTTCCCGGCAACGTTATCAATGTCTCAGAGGCAGCAGTTGTCCCACTGAAATAGTCTTCATCACTTTCTGGCCTGCATAGCTTTGTTCTAGGCAAAACCAGTATTACTGGGTTTTTTTCTTCTCCTTTGGGATGACACCAGCACACATTTTCACAGATCCCAAGTGGCCTCCCATCCTAGGATAATCACCCAGTTGAGACAGACTCATCATTTTGGCACATAGAAGGCTGACACAAGTTCTCAGCACACGTGTAAGATTATGGAATTAGAGACTTTAAAGTTATGATTTGTTTGCAAATCATCATTTTCTTAAGCAGTTACTAAATAGTCTCAAACTATGCAGTATCAGGAGAAGCATCATGTACGAGTTGATATCTCCTAGCTGACAGCTCCCCACAAGGCATTTATTCCCAGCTAATTCCAGCAATGTTTTTCACTCTCTACCATTGCTTTAAACTTTCTATTTCACAGACTGATTAGCTCAGTGATATTATCAGTTTCCTTTCTAATCTGTGAGACACTGATGAATTCAAGCAGGGCCAGGAGGGAGGTCACAAGCAACCTACAAGGCAGCATTACAATTCAAAATGATCTTGAGAAACTGGGGAAATAAGATGAATTCTAACAAGATGAAATTCAATAATGAGAAGTAAAAGGCACTGCACCCTGAAGAAGAAATTGTATGTGTAACTACAAAATGAGGGATAGTTCACAAGGCAGCAATGTGCCACATGAGACCTGGGAATGATGGTACATTCTGAGGAGAAAGAAAGTCAACAGAGAGATGATAATTCAAAACTGGTGAATCTCATTCTGGGATTCATTAAGAGCATGTGAGAGGTAAGATATGGGAAATAATGATTAAAGTTCACCCACCACTGTTTCATTGTATAATTTTGAGTTCTGCTGTAGCAGAAGATAGACATAGCCCAGAAAGTTTGAAGGAGGAACAATAAGAGGAGAAAGGTTTATAAGACATGAATTATAGGAAAGGTTGAAAAAATTTGATTCCTTTTGTCTACAGAAGGGAAGACAGAGACTGAGACAGGTTGGCTATCTTTAATATGTCAAATTATATTATAAAAAAGGTGATGATTAATTGCTTTCTACATCCACAGGGGATAAGGGAAAAACAAATTAGTTTAACTTGCAAAAGTGTAATAAGAACCACATTCAGGTTACCAGGGAGTAAAGCACTGGAACAGATTACCCAAGGAAGCTGTAAAATCTACCCCATTGGATATTTTAAGAAAATGTTTTCAGAAAAACATCTGACAGAAATGGTTAAGATACACCCATCTTATCTCATATCTAGGGGACAGATTAAAACATATTCTCTTGAGATTCTGTCAAGTTTTATGCTTCCATGTTTTTTTATGTATTTTAAGATAGAAGCAATGGTATTTGAAAATAATTAGAAAAGTCATAGGGGCAGGAAGGGTGAGGAAAACATTGAAACTTGAAAAAGAAATCTGAGCTCTCTAGTCCACTGAAGATGAATATATTAAAATACTCCCAGCATGTATTTTTAAAATATTTCAAGGATACTGAAAGAATATGGGTACCCTTGTTTTATACCATAGCTATAAACTCTGAGTGGAAATAAACACTGATTTTGTTTTGGTTTTGTTTTAAATAGGGCATTTCTAGGTCTTTGAGAGCACATTTGTCTTCCTGGGTGTGTTTCAGCTCACTAATTTTAGCCTGCAGCAACTTCAATATTTATATCTGAGTTTATTACCACAGCTACCTTTTATAGTCCATAAAAGGAAATATGCAAAATAATTCATGATTCATCTGATCAATTTAGAAACCTGTTTTAGAATAAGATTAAGTGTGCTTTGCACACTCTGTGTGTAACTGTTTTCCTCCAGAGGCTGTAAAGAAAAGTCTAGGCTTAATTCTACCTACCCACCCCTAGTTGGTACCCACCATCTCACCTAACATCCTCCTCCAGAAACAGAGAGAAAGCTGACCATGGAACAGACTTTCATCACTGATCTGTCACTATTCCAGGTTTATTCTGAATGAGGAAATTCTCCATCCTTTATTTTAGCCTTCAATATGACAAAAGATGACCCATAGACTGGACTAATGTCTTTATTTTAAAGAACCCATAACTTCTTCGTTCATTACACGTCTCTCTATCTGAGTTGCCATATACAGAAAATAACAATAATGATACTTCCCAGATGTGTCAAATACCTTAACTGATTATTATCTGGGTAAAAGTTTGATGTTTTCAGATAAAAATCGCTTTTCACACTAGGAGAGCAAAAAAATGCTGCTGCCTGCACAGGCATATGAATTGGTATTTGTGCCTGTCATGCCAACTTGTTGTTTCACTTCTTGTTTCATCTGTCCAATTTTCTTGCAACCATTTCAGTTTCCAGGCAGCAAGAGTTTCATTGCCATTTCCTTTCCACAGTTCATCCTCATAACTAGAAAATTACTTTAAATAAACAGATGCCATTTTCCTAGTATGGTGTTGATAAATTCCCAGTCTCATATCCTATTCACCTGCAGGACCAGATTACTCATCTGTATGTTGTTACATGAAGACAGCATTGCTCTTTTTTTTTTTTTTTTTTGTGCATTCTTAATATTACCTGAAGAAGATACAGAACTTAAATGAGGCTAAACCTTAAAGGTTTTCATTTCCAGCTGGTGCAACAGAACCACAGCCTCTCTCTATAGGCAACTTTCTTAAATACTCTGAACATACAGGTAGTAAAAATAAAAGGTAGACTGTTATTGAGTCTAGTGCTTCTACCAATGTCAGCATGTAGAAATTAACCTTTACTCGTAAGGAAAAGAGATGATGGTCCTCCCTCTTCTCCTTCTTTCTCCTCTAACTAGAGACATAGCAGTATCAGCTTTATGGAAAAGAGGTTTGGATTAGAAGAGGAGAGACAAAACAAGCTTTCATTTCCAGCACAGAAATACTGAATTATGTTCAGCCACTTACAATTTTCTCTGGTTTATATTTAGAAATACAGAAATGAGAGACCCATAGGGTGTCCAAACCCCGGGCACCCTGAAGTAGGTACATGCAGGCTGCTGTGAGCTTACCTGAAAGGACAAAGGTATATGCATATATGCTTCATGCATAACTGTATTTTGGAAATCTGTGTGGAAAGCAGCATTCTCAAAAGTTCGGTCTGGTCTCCATAAATGCCCCATTTCAAGTAGAAAAAGAGGCTGGTTTTCTGGCAGGAACTGTGTGAAGCTCCTGCTCATAGACCCTCTACTATTCTGCATATTCAAAGAGGTGAAAATCAGTCTGTCAGGTTTGACTTTGAATTTTCAGCACTTGTCCATAAAAAGTAATCTTTATAACAACATTATTAGTGGCATTTTGTTACTGAGTCTTGGAATATTGTATATGGAGACTGAAATGACATTGAAAGCTGAACAGTGGGAAGGGGATGAGCTGTAACAAAGTGAAATGCAAGGTTATACACTGAGGCTTACAGAAAAAGCTGATTCCAACTATGTGTTTATAAGCTGGAAATAACAGAGAGGGGGAAAGTAATCTGTGGATCAGCTGGAAACGGGTTGTCTATGGCCCACCAGCATGGGGCATCTTTAAATATGATGGATGTGATCCTGAGATAACTCAGATGAGATAATTCCAGCCTTTTTTAGAGAGTATTCAATGAAAATGTATTGCTCAGTTCTGGAGAAAAAAAAAAAGGATTATTTAAACTGAAAATATTATATTAGCACAGGAGCTATTATGTATAATCTGATTTTAATTACATTTAAATAGGAAATTAGGAGAAATATTATTACTATTTTTGATGAGTTTCTCAATATTAGTAAAAGGGCTTGTAGAGTCATTATCTTGATGGGGAAGATTATGGTTTGTCAGTGATATGATTAAAGTGGATACGATGATAATTTTTTTTCTCTTATGTTGAAGGAGTTTTTCATATTGGAGGCAACATAGTACAGGTGATGTCACAGACTATTTCTGGATTCCCCATGCTGTCACAGAAATCTTCAATGAAAATTTCTGACTATTAGTGACCAGAATATCCACACAAAATAATGACTTCTACTAGGAATTCTTTGAAAATTCTTTCTATTTCCTCTTGCTTTTAAAAGCCAAATCTTTCCTTGTCTTCAAACATCAGCCCTATCCTCATGACTCCCTTCATGGAGCTGTTCAGTTAGAATCCACATTCCTTTTTCTACATGCTGCTGGTTTTTTTAATGCGTATGAAATATATTAAGAAAGTAATTAGTAAAGATTTTCAAGAAGGGAATATGATTTTGACATGAAGATATCCCATGTACTAATTAGCCTAAGTTCCAGCAAAGGTAACTGAACTTTTTAAGTGCTTTTTTCTTTGATGTGATCTTTGGAGTAGCAGGAAGAGAGAGTAAGATTAGCAAAGCTTTCTCATTTATTACGTTCATTCTGCACTGTCACGTAATTATATCTAAGTTAATCTTGTAGTTAATTATAAGTCAAGTGATGAAGAAACACAAAAGCACTAGCATATTATCCCAGTAAGAATGTTTCTTTTCGAGAGTGAAAGGAAATGGATGTTTTATTCCCTCTTAACCTCATTTTTGAACAGTTATTGACATTTCACTGAATATGAAGAAACTTTAAAAAATTGTTCTTGATATTAACTTCAGTATTTGTGCTTTTAGGATGAGAAAATATTTCATACATATTTCAAGAGAAACAATTTTAATGGCTAAAGATGTCACCTGGAAAAAGTATTATACAGGTCTGTGTTTGTGATTCTGCTACTTGAAGTGCTTAAAAACTTATTTACATGTAAAACAATCCCTTCTTTTAGCATCAGTATTGGCTTGTGCAGCAAGATGCATTGAAATGATTTCCCATATAATAGCTGCTTTTCCACAGTTTGTAACATTAAGAAAGCCTGTTCTTCTTGCTAGTGTTAGTGAAATTGTGGTATTTCTTACTTCAGCTGAACTCATGAATAAATTTGATGTTCACACATTTAGTCCCACTACATAGTACCTTTCTAATAACACTATTTTATTATGTTCAAAAGCCTGCTGAAAGTGTTTTTTGTCTGATTCAACTTATTAATCATAGATCAAATTCTGCAGTTTCTTCAAAGCCTTCAATATTTGCTTAAACACAAATTCAGCCATCCTCATACATCATGAAAAAAATCCAATTTTAAAAAAATGTTCATTTTGTTCATCCTCTAGAGATGAATAATTCATCTTTCCAAGTATTGTCAAGTGTTGTTTGTTACAGTCTGTTCATATCAGTTGTTTAGACATCAGTCCTGCCCCTGAAGGTATCAACAATCTCAATTTTTGAGATGCATCCTTAATAGCTGAGAAATTACCAAGTTGGAAATGTATGTTACCCATTGTTGAGATATACAGTGCTGTGGCTAATATGTGAAGGACTTGGCTTCAGTAACATCAGAGGTCCCTCCCACAGTTATGTTGCCTTGGCAAAATGCAAAAAGGTGGAATTAAGTTCTTATAAGTCTTGGGCTATGTCCCTATATATTTACTAAATTTAGAAAAAATACTCATTACAAAAAATTATCAAAATAGTCTACTTTACAGATTTGTGTCAATATTGTTGTCCTCTTCATTTTACACTAAAATTGAAGTGTCTGGCAGTCTTAATATTTTAATATGAAACACACATATTTAATTCTTCTGTTTCATTTTTCAAAGTAATTCTTTTATTTAAAGACAAAAAAATAAAACTTTCCAATGTTTAGACAGACATTTCCCCTCACTTGTTTCATCAGTATTTTTATAACTATTCTCTTTTACAAGGAGGTAAATTTTGAAACATCAGCCTTTTCTTTAAAATGAAATTTCTGTTTTCTGCCAAGCAGGGACAGTTGCTCATGGAACATGCTCACGAGGTCAGAAATTGGTGTTTTTCCATTTCATAGACATGATATTGGTGCACCATTAGATTATCATTATGTCAGTGCAGGCAGGTGGATACTTATGAAGGATACAGTCGGAGATCTTAGGAGTAGGAACTGGGAGTGAGTAGGTCGTTTAGCCTACTATTTATAAAACTAATTGTAGATAGAGATGAGATTTTCAGTTCATGGTGTAGCTGTCATGCATCTTCCAACCCAAACATGCAGTTCCATGATGCTGTGAACTAAGAAAAAGGCATCTGCTGCACCCAGCTCTGGGACCCCCAATGTAAGAAGGACATGGACCTGCTGGAGTGGGTGCAGACAAGGGACGTGAAATCATCAGAGGGCTGGAGCACCTCTCCTGTGGAGACAGCTGAGAGATTTGGGGTTGTTCAGCCTGGAGAAGAGAAGGCTTCAGGGAGACCTTAGAGCACCTTCCAGTACCTAAAGGGGCTGCAAGAGAGCTGGAGAGAGACTTTTTATGAGGGTATGTGGTGATAGGACAAGGGCAAATGGCATTAAATGGAAATAGATTATGTCTAGATTAGTTATAAAGAGGAAGTTCTTTGCAGTGAGGGTGGTGAGACTGGAACAGGTTGCCCAGAGTTGTGGACTCCCCATTCCTGGCAGTGTTAAAGGCCAGGCTGACCAGGGCTTGGAGCAGCCTGGTCTGGTGAAAGGCATCTCTGTGGCAGGGAGAGTACAACAAGATGGTCTTCAACATTCCTTGCAACCCAAACCATTCTATGATCCTATGACTCATTTATATTAGCTATATATCCGCTGGGCACCTATGGCCTAGCTATATATTACCTTGGCACCAGATTTTAGTTAACACCAAACCAGAGCTGCCTCAGAGAGAAGGAGTGGATGAGATGATGTATACCTTACCTATTTCTGTAGGCACATTTAATTGATCAGTCACCTGGTCTTCCGAGAAAGAACTATGGCCATGACGTCATTTAGCATTCGCTGAATATTTTCAGTAAATAAATATATATTAAATATATATGGCATTTAGAGGCCACTAATTTTATGCTATTTGTACATACAGGGTTCTCAGGAATATTTCTTTTTCTTCTGCACTCTCCAATTAAGCAGACAAGAAACAGGTGAATAGCACCATTAACTGTAAAAAAAAAATACCACCAAAAACACCAAACAAAAAACTATTCTCTGTTTTGAATAAAACCAAAAGCATTTGCAAAACAAGAACCTCTCTTGTAAAGGACTGGTTTGTTTCTGAACACAGCGTGCTGAGATCTCACGTAGGTAGCAGTGGAGCTGCTCCAGGCCTCTTGCAAACAGTTCTACAGTTCTTTTATGTTACTTTTCTTCCTCTTCATCTTTTCTTGTGTGTGTGCATGTGATTACTGATTCCCAGTTCAACAACAACTCCTCTGCTGCTCAGGAGATGCAAATACAAGCACAGTGGATACAGCGACCCGGTGTGCAACAGAGGAAAATGCCTTCAATAATTAATGAGAGAATGGGATGTGGAACCACTAAATCCAGTCTGAAGTTGATTACAGAGCTGTCAGTCATCTGCAGGGCACTGTAATGAAACAGAGCAACTCAGCAGTCAGGATATGTATGAAAGTCATTTCCTATCCCTTCTGCACATTTCTTTTTATGGACTATAAAACTGACAATTGGATTATTGAAAGGAAAAACTGATGAAATATGTCTGTTTTGAATGGGAACGTATCTCCGTAATATAGCCCACACACACTCTGTCCTATTTTTATCCAGACTTCATGAAATAAATTATTCAAATGTATTCAAATAAGCTTTCCACCCCACCAATATAGTTTCATACTGCCTCATCTGTTGTGTCATGAGCATAAACTAGCCTAGATTAAATTTATATGTAATTATTTTGTTCCTCATATGTCCTTCTAGCCAAGATATGTCCCTAAAATGGCTGTCCTGTGATTTTGAAACCTTACACTGCTCTTTACTTGAAGAATTCTGATCAGTTTCTCAAGGCCATTTTAAATAAGAAGGAATCCTAGTATCAGACAAATTTTTGTTTAGGATTAAAAAAGTTCACATTTCTAAGTTTTTTTGTGATTATTTTTTTCTTTTTCTTCTAGATGATCTGATAGAAGATTCAAATTCCTTATGAATTCTTATTGAATTTATTGAATATAATGTGGTTTGAAAGCAGATGACTCCAGAAGTGCAGAAGTGCAAGGCTACACAGCTCTTTATCTTCCCAGAGCAAGTGCCTGGTGTCTATATCCTAATAACATACCAGAATAGGTCTGTTTTGAATTGTCTTCTACCATATAAAATCTTCTGAAGAACTGAGAGTCTTTCTGAGGATTTTGTCAATTTTTGTTTGGTTAGTTGTTTTTTTTTAATGGAAGGAAAATTTACTGAGGCTCAGTCTTACATTTTTCCAACATGGTGGGCAAATTTCTAAATCAGATTAAGCCTATTGCAATCCTATCACTGATTTTAACAAGTTCAGACTTGCCTAGTTAACAAGACTAGCTAGAATAAAGATTATCTGCTGAGAGGAACAATGTATAGTGATCCGCGGTTTTGAGATCTCTACTTCAGTGATTGCAGCTCCCTCTTTGTGGGGACAGCGTCACCCTCTCTGCTGTGAGATCTTCCTTCTGAACTGACCTCTCACAGTTCTGCACGGGAGCCAAATCAGCATTTTGTGTGTTCCTGGGTAGGAGCTTTAGATATGAGACCTGTTGGAGAGGACAGCCTGCCTCGTGTAGCATCATGGCACTTCTCCATGATTTCTCCATAATGCTCCCAAGAATTTAACCAGGCTCTTTGTATAGGGAATGCACACTGGAAACTTGGGAGCATTAAAATTGGAATTGCTCAGTAAGAGTTAGGATAAGGAAAATATGGAATAGGTATCCAGCAGCCTTCACTTGCTTTGGACTGAATCTAGTGGGCATGTTGAGAATTTTGTATTCCTTAGGGGCCCATGCTGTGCTTTTTAGGGTCCATTAGTGTGGGTTTTGTCCCTCAGTGTAATAAGGCAGATGCTGAAGGGAAAGTCTTTAGAAAGGGAAGTGGGAAAGGCAAGGGGGAGAGAGCTAAAGCAATGTGTTGGAGCCACTGAATGTGGCAGCTGGGGAAATCCAGGGCAAACTTATGTGGCTCTGTGGAAATAATCTCCAGCTCATGGCTTCTGAAACAGATAATGTGTCAACTGGAAACAGCAGGGAGAGTGGAAATAAGAGACTAGGGACAGGAAGGAGACCATGGAGTAAGTCTGAAAAAAAAACCTCGGGGGGAAAAAAAGATCAGGAGTACATGTCTAAGCTTGATGGATATTTTATGAAGTAGAAGAAACAAAATGTTTGTTCAAATTGCTTGTACATACAGCTAAATAACTCGAGCTGAGTATGCAGATCCGTGAAACAACCTGTAAAAGCCAGATCAGAAAATGCTGGCAATTTCTCAAATGTGTAGAGGTAAGGTAGGAAAAGGCACTGGAAATTTAGACTCTGAATTAGATATTCCAAAAGCTACAGAATTTTGAGACAGTAGTCCACTTTATGGCCCAAACAACTACCAATTTTCTGATTCTGCTGCTTTCACAAAAGAAGCACACATGTAATATCAGTGTTGATATCAGTTGCCAGTATTGATGGCAACAAGTGTGACAAGCCAGAGTTATGAACCTATTTCTTCCTATCCCTATAGTACATATGTTTTACTCCTAGGTAAGCACATTCCTCTCTTTTACAGGGAGTTAGGAACGCAGGCAATGTCTGATTAGGGATTTTTATGCAGAGAAGTTGCTGGAAAGGGAAATAGATAAAGCATAGACCAAACCCCAGTCCAATTAGTTCCCTGTTCCAACCCATTCTGCAGTATCTTTTGCAAATATACTCCAGAAAGAAATTATCTCAGAAGTATTAGTAGGGGAATTTTCTGAGATTTTTCCCTCTTTACTAAAAATCCCAAATCCTCCAAAAGATAGCCCTTCACAGAGCACCTTACAAAAGCTGTCAAGATAACTACTTTTTATTTTTAATTGCTTATATAGAAATTTTATCTTGCTAAAAGTCAATGGAAAAACACTTCAAAAATACATGAAAAAGTGCGTTTTATTGCAGCATTGTGACATGTATTTTAAAAAAATATGAGTTTATGAGCAACTTTTGAAGCAGTGGTAGTTTTTATGCTATATGGATTGGAAAATGTTCAATTCTTGAATATATGACAAAAAAATCTTGAATGACTGCTTTAAAAATGAATAATACTGGAAAAACAGACCCAAAGTAGAAGTGCTTTTGGAGCAGAGCTGTGTTTTATGAAATTTATAAGTCTATAAATTGAAAAATACTGGTTTTGCTTCAATCTAGTCAGTAATTTCTTAGTAATGCATCTTGGTGAGACTCCTATCCAGCTTTTAAGGTGCCATGTCAGCTTCTGCAACTGTGGCCATATTTCTGTGGACTTCAGTAAAACTTCTGGTTTTTATTTTTGCAGAAGCTTAAGGAAAGAGCGTATATTATGGTCCTTTGGTAAACATCTCAGGGTAGCATTCCTGCGTCAGGAAGTGCAGGAGGTGGCAGGAGGAATCTTTGTCACCATTCCATGTAAGAGGCAGGCATCATGCCCAGGTGGAGGTGATATTGCTGCTGTGGGATATTTTGTATATGATATTTTTGAGAATTAACTTTGATGCTTAGAGCATGACCCGTTTTTCCCTGGCTTTTTAGTGTCTCAAGGAGCTTGTCAACATCAGCATTAACTCTACCATAACCAGCTGTGACTTCCTCTCGTGCTCTTGTAAAAGGCAGTAGTGCTAACATGGGGTGAGACAGAGTAAGCACAATGCAGAAAAATGCAGAACATGTTAAAAAAGAATAATTTTGGAGCACATAAAAATAGAGCATTGAAAGAGCTGGGACAAAGCCATGTTCTGAGTTCTTTTCAAATATGTCTCTAGGAAATTTCCCATACATTCATACAATATTATTATAATCATTATACAACGTAATAAACTTCCATTTTAATATTTCAGAACTGTATAAAAGTTCTGTTCATGCATTATGTACAAAACCATGACTTCTTTTTTTTCCTTTTTTTTTTTTCTTTTACTAAGTTGGAATAAGACCCATGAAAGAAGTTCAGAATGAAAATCCAGATAGGTAAAATTTTCAACTGTGTGGTGATTTAGGACATATGTTTTAAAATAAAATTAAATTTATTTAAAAGCTCGAGCTGCCTCCTTACTATTTCTGGCATAATGGATGTGTCAGGCTCTGAGAGATCTCCTTGCAAACTCAAAGAGCTACCATCAGCATTTTGTGAAGTGTCAGGGGAGTCCTGGTGCCTTCCCAGCTCCAAGCACACTCCCAAAGTATTAGAGGCCTTTGCAATTTCTCAAGAAGCCACCTTTGCTCAGGGTTTATGGAATATTTCTTTTCCCTTTACAAGTGAGGTACAAAAATTGGGTACACCACAAACAACTCAGAGAATCACAATAGTGTGGGTTGGAAGTGACCTGTAAGATCTTTAATTCAATCCCCCACAACGGGCAGGGGTGCCACACACTAGATCAGCTTGCTCAAAGCCTCATCCAAACTGGCCTTGAACACTTCCAGGGATGGACATCCATAAGCTCTCCAGGCAACCTGTTCCAGTGCTTCACCACCATCACAGGAAAGAATTTTTTCCTAATACCTAATCTAAACCTACCCTCTATCAGTCTAAAGCCATTCCCCCTCGTGCTGTCCCCATAAGCCCTTGTAAAAAGTCCCTCTCCACCTCTTTCTTGTTGCTCGTTTAGGCACCAGAAGATGCTGTAAGGTCGTCCCGGAGCCATTTCTTCTCCAGGTTGAACAATCTCAACTCTCTCAGCCTGTTGCCATAGGAGAGGTGCTCCAGCCCTCTGAGCATCTTTATGTCCCTCCTCTGGACTCAGTCCAGCAGATCCATGTCCTTCTTACGGTGAGGGTTCCAGAGCTGGACACAGCACTCCAGGTGAGGTCACAAGAGCAGAGTACAGGGGGAGAATCCTCCCCTTGACCTGCTGGCCATCCTTCTTGTGTGCAGCTCAGGACACACTTGGCTTTCTGGGTCACCAGCAGACATTGCCAGATCATGATGAGCTTCTCATCAACAAACATCCCCAAATCTCGCTCTCAATCCATTCTCCCATCCTGTATTTGTGCTTGGGATTGCCCTGTTTCACATTCTTCCTGCTCTCCAGTGATAATTCTCTGCAAGGACAGCCAAACACCTTGGGAAAATCAAACATTCAGGGATCAGAAATCCATGCATGTTTTGTAGGGCTTGAAGGGATGATTAGCTATGAAGGTCAAAGTGTGGTGAACAGTTCAAAGTAAACTGCAGAGGGTTCCTGGCTGGATTTTCTTCTTTTCTTCTGTCTCTCTGCAGAAAAATAGCATGTTGCCAAAGGCTTACAATGAAAAGATGGGCACTTTTATATTGCTGTGGTTGAAACAGCACTGGCTGTATCATGATGGATCACATATACTCTTTGGAGTCAGTTCTTCAGATGCAACAGCTTAATTAAATTTTAAGCATTATTGATTCAGTTTACAAAGCCTCCCAAGTTCTAACACCATTGAATCTCGAGCTGCTGCACTCTGCAGAAGCAAAAAAAAAAGAATATAAAAAGAAGAAAATAAAGGGTTATTAAAAATGAAAGCATTTGGCTGGAAGATGCAGTATGCAGAGCTTAATTACTGCAAGATCTGTAATACTCTTTCTTCTGCAGAACAGAAATCTTAAACAACTCAGAGAGATTTTGAGGGCAGGTTCTCACATTGTGCAAATGAGGGTAGCAGTGTTTGTGTGCTCAGTGGTGCTAACTCACTGTGGAGGGGAGGAGCTACCCTGATCTGTATAAAAGTTTTTGATCAATAGAAAGGCAAACCAGCTCTTCGTCACTGTATGTATGATGAGGTTGCCAGTGCAAGGCTTTCTTTTTTTTTTTTCCCTTCATGGTTCAATGCTGTTTGTCCATCAGAAGGCTTTATCTAGACTGTATATCAGCTTTAGTGTTGGTTTAAGACAAACAGGGACAAGAATAGCAAGATTAAGCTGAAGGAGCTGGGCTCAATCTGGAAAAGACAAGTCTGACAAATACAGTTATCAGTTTTCCAGTACACACAATTTGTACTAAAAAAAGTCAGTGATTCATTATTTTTCATGGTCCTTGGGATAGAATAAGGAGTTTGATGAAAGATGTACCAATTTAAGATGAATGTTATACCATAACACTCCCAATATATATGAAATGCTGGAACAGGCTTCAGGAGCTGCTTCACTGAAGGTTTTCAAGGACAGTTAAAATACAGGGTGCTACATATATTTTGGTGCTGCTTCACTGCAGGTTGTAAGAGGATCCTTTACAGCCCAGCTTTTCTATGATTCTAGATTTATGGTAAGCTATTCAGGACAGGTTTTGTTTTCCAGTAAGTTTGTGTGCCTGCAGATAGAAGATGCATTATGTGGGTAGTTTAAGCTTGTAAAAGGACTTTTTTTCCTTGACTTCTATTTTTCTGTTAAGAAACTTCCTGTACTTGATGTTTGCCTTGCTAATGGCTGTAAAAATTGCCCGAAGATTTGGCATGAAGCTTGGTTTTATTTATATATGTATGTACACATGATTTACACAACTAAATAACTGCAGAAAAATCCCTATAGCAATGGGAGCATTATTATATCAAAACATGGGCTATTTTTTACAGTATATTATCACTACATCAGTTGTTCCTTTATTACCCAAACAAAGGCTGCAGCACTCATTTGGATTCTGTATTAAAATACTCTATGTTCGTAACTGTGGTCTTTTCTCTCCTCCTTTCCCCATAGGCACTCTCTTCTGCCAGATACACGATCTGAGCAAGACAACACTGAAAGAAAATAAAAATCTTTCAGGACTGCTTTCAATTGCCACTTCAGAAAAAGCAAGAATACTTCTTAGAATATTATTATTAATATTAATGGTAATATTTTAAACTGAAATATTTTGAGGGAGAAGGAAACATTTTTCAAGGCAGTTTTTCTTTTAGCAGCATAAAAACTTTTTGAAAAATATGTTAATGGAGAAAAGTCTGTGTTACCAGAGTTGTGGCAGTACATAATGATGCATTAATTTAAAAATATAGAACCCTATTGATGTATAGATACTCTCAGTGGCAATGGGGAGATGTACACAGCAAGAATAGCTATATATTTATGCAGGGGAGGACATAACCTCCCTGAGGAAAGGAAATTCAGACTATGTCTGTGCTGGCAGATAGCTGCAGGCTTGAGCTCCCACTCCCATCCAAACCCTTAATTGCTTGTATCGCTGGCAAGCAGCAGCTTTGCCCAATGTGGGGACAGGCTCTCACCTGCTGCACAGGCAGCACAGGTCAGATTGCGATTACAGGGTGGAAAATATCCTCACATACAGAGATGGATTTTGGGCACAATCTGACTGGAGCTGACCCACAGCTTGTGGCCTCAGGCCTAAATGGAAAGTGAAAAGGTTATTATGGGTAAAATGGAAATGTATATCCAACTTTGCATTAACCTGTACCCCCTGCAAATTTAATACCCTTTCTTCACATGCCACAGCAGTGGCTGTCATTTCCCATACATTTTCTCCATTAGCTGTCCCTAAGTGTGTGGCTGGAATCCCACCATGTGCCTTGCTTGGCCTTGGTGCTTTCTGAGCACTGTTTTGTCTGCAGATTCATCAGAAGTAAATAACTATTTTTGTTTCATACATGTGCTTTTAAACCTGATCCACACTCCAAGCCACAGGCTGCAGGGCTTAGTGACAATGTCTATACTACAAAGCAGATCTCTCACACATTTTGAAAATCGATTTCAGTCTTACACCTTCCCCACCTTGACCCTTCTTTGCACGGAAACCCACTCCTCAGCTTCAGTGAGCTGTGTGAATTGGGAATGAGGCTGTAGGGAGCATCGGAGAGATGAGAAGCAGCTTTGCTGCTGACGCAAGCCCCGTGCTGGTCCAGCCCCGAGTGACAGCCACTTCCCCACACAGCTCTGCCAATGTCCCTTTCATCCGCTCACACGTCCTTTGAGCACTTGTGCTGGCTCCGAGGAGCAGCCGGGGCTGTGCAGGCTGTGCCAGGCTGGGCTGGTTCTGTGAGGGCGGAATGTCCTCCTGGAGATGAATGGGACCCCCGGACTGCGCAGTTTTCGCAGAAGAAAGTGCTACAATCGCATTCCCTTCATCCTCCCCTTCCCCTTCATTTGAAGTTTTAATTAGAGCTTAGAAGCCAGGCCTTTTTAAATCAAGCCAATTGCTCGCTTCTCTTCCTAAGGAAGGAAACTCCTTTGCTTTTTACTTGTTCCAATGCCGCCCCTTCCCAGCTCCTGCCCCCGGACGCTTGCTGGTTGCAGTCCCATTTGGTGACCATCACGCAGTCTCACACTGCCAGCAGAAAAATCCACGTTGCTGTCAGCCTGTGGGAAGCACAGAAAGAGCTTCCTCCTCACCATGGTTTCTTCCTTCACCTAGCAGGGTGCAGAGAAACACATTCTCTCAGAGGATGTCACCATGTGGATGGGGGCAGAGAGACAATTTGGGCATACTTTAGTTTGTTTAGATGAATTCTCAGAGACAGAGGTATTTTCACACTTAATTATTAGGCATCTGCTATTCCAACTCCCCTGAGCTGGGCCACCCCAGCTTAGGGGCATGCAGTGCCGCTGCTCTTTTGCAGAAGAACCTCACAAATCTCGAGAAAAGTAGCAAAATGGGTGATTTACCTCCTTTCACCATACTCTTGAGGGCAAGCAGGATTGCTCTTGCCTGACAGAACACCCACCCTGTGACCTCAGGGCTGACACCCAGCTCAAACACATCGGGGCGTTGAAAGGACCGTGTAATCTTTACTTCCCAAGCTGTGCTTTTCTTTTAGTCTAAGCCAAAATCTGACTGCAGGGATCGCCTCTTCCTTCTGGACCTGTGCAATCAGGGAAGCTTGGCCTGAGCCTGAATCAAGTAAATTGGTTTTTATTGTTTCGATGCCTCTCTCAGATGCATTTCCAACCCTTGAAATACATCTGTCTCATCTTATCTGCATCAAGAATTAGACTAAGCCTTTCCTGCTCCATTTGATTGTACAATAGATTGAGAATTCGCCTCAGAGGGAATGGTGGGTGGGCGGCATTTTAAATGGCCATTCAGACACCAGCAGAATAGCATTAATAACCACTAGAGCAAAACATATAGGAATATATTTAAATTACCTTCATGCATGTTTAACACAATGTTTGCTTGAAGGAGGAGAGCTACATAAAGATGATAATTCAGAAAATAAATTCAACTGAAAACAAAATATTTAACAGATCACTGTTGATTTAAATTAAGTTTTGTGTCAAAAATTACAAAATAAGTTGTTAAAAAATTTCTTTCATTTTATAAAATACATTTTAAGTATCTCTCTTTAATGAGACAAAAGGTGTTTTTAGTTTTACTTTTCATTTAATACTATATTCAATATAATTTTATAATATTGCATTTTGCATAGTATTTATAACATTTATATTATATTAAATGTTATAGTACATATTCATTGAAATGAAATGTTTGTTCTTTATACAATTAAGATTTTTCAATTTGGTAGAATAAAATCCTTGGTTATTATTGAAAGAAATTTTAATATATTTCTGGATAGAAAACATCCAAATCTTTTTCAAAAGATCATCTTTGATCTTTTCAAATGTAATAGTAGTAGGTTTTTTGTTTTGCTCTATAATGATCTTCTATTTGTGTGTCCATTGATCCAGGAAGGTAAATTTGTAATAATGCAGTTCTGTGCTTCATGAGGCTTTGAAAGTTTTTGTCTGGCTCACAATGCCCTGGAGACTTCTCTAGTGCATTGCACTGAGATACTTTCTGGGGGAGGACAGCCAGCCCACCTGGGTAGATGTCACACGTGGAGCTCTCTGTGCTCTCTTCAGCTCAAGCAGGCTGAAACTGCTCTACACATTCGCTCAGTTACAGTTTTAACCATAATAATTAATAACAGCATAACAGTTAAGATAATGATACCTACAAACAGTTGTACAGCTGTTTATATCAGATTAATACACAGTAAAGGTCTTGCTCAAGGTCCATTTCTGGGCACAAACCCTGCACAGCCTTTAAGCAGATTTTGTGCATGCATCATTCTTTTTGTGCTAAGCTTCATTTTATCTGTACCGTCTCTTCTGTTGCCTTTTCTCTCAGCTCCAAACTTTTAAAACTAAAGTAAACCATGTCCTCATTTGAATAAAACTTCATAAAGAGTACTTGGAAGATATTGAAAATTCCAGTTAATTAAAAAGTGATTACATTTAATCGTAGACAGACTTTCAGCATACTGGGAACTATTTCATTTCACCAAGCTAAACATCTGTGACTAAAAGGATTATTGATAGAGAAAAACACTATTCCTAATTTAAAGGTGCACTAGCATGAAAATTTCCTTTGACCATGTGGTTTTTAAGACAATACATGGTTGATTGCAAAGTTAGGGAAAATACAGAATATTGATACCAGACAACACCAATTAGAAGATTAATAGTTTTGAAAGGTGAACTGTGGACAATGTCTGTTTGTTACAGCAGAACTGATAGTCTTCATGCACAGTTATTCATTCATAAGCATCCACAATCCCTGCTATTTTCATTAAAAATGTATATCCCAATGCAGCAGATATGACCTTTACTGTAAATCTGCTTATTCTTCAGTGAGCATTGACCCTCAGTCTTCACTAAAACAGATTTGGGTGCTGCAATTTTAGGTTTTTTCTACCCCTTTCACTCTACCCACAGCTTCTGTTCCTGCCCCACATCCCTCCTGATCCTTTAGCTTCTCATTCCCATGTTTCCAACAAAGCATCACAGATTGGTAGAGCTGCACCTCCACAGCCTCTCTGCAACACCACTGAAGCCATAGAGCTGCCCTTGGCTGCACTGCAAACTTCCCCAAGGTTTATTGACTTCCACCATGGGCTGTGCCTTCCTTTTAATGCTGGCAGAACTCATTAAAGAGGCACTGATTGGGAACCTCGTTGCTCCACAATTGCACAACTGCTTTCCAGGGAAATTTTGTACATGACCACTTACTGTCATTAGTATATCACTTGGGGCATGATAAAACTTTGAAATTCTTTTTTAGTCTAAATCCGAGTCTATAATGAAAAAAAAAATCCCAAAAGTTCTACATCAGAAGTCATATAACTCTTTTTCTCTTTAGCATTTTCAAGTTAAAAAAAAAAAAGGAAAACTAATTTCAAGGTGTAATTTCAAAAGTGTGATTTTGTTCTGATTTCAATGAAATTGAATGCTAACAAAATTATTATATACATGATATAGCTAATATATTAAAGGAGCATTATTTTACACTTTCAGAACTGTAATTTCATAGTTAAAATAGCCTTAATGATAATTCCTTTGTTTCAATGACATTATCTTTTCAAATGGCAAATATTTCTTCCTGCAAATTCAACTAGTTTTTCATTTATAGCATTATCCTTTGAACATGTTCTTTAGTGAATTTTGAATATATAAAATTGCTTTGTAAAAACAGATTTCACATTATAAGCAGAAAATCTATTGAATGGTTCTGTTAAAAAACAAAAGTGCAAATATGGAAAGTGAAGTTATGAAAATATATATAGAAAGCAAATTTCTACAAAATATAAGCTACTGACTTAAAAAAGCAATTTCTGATTAACTGAGCTGAAATAATTGACTATGTCCATGCTTTTAGACTATTCCAACGAAGTTAACTGAATTTGTTTAACATGCATGTTTTAAGTAATGTGTTGGAATTAATGAGGTTAGCAGTGGCAACTGTTGAACTTAATGTTTCAAAGACAGAAAGCTGAGGCTGTGATTTTTCTAATATATTGTCGCTGGAGACAGGGAAGTGCTTACTCTGTATGCATCCGCATAGAATCTTAAGGTAGTGCTTTTGAATGACTGTCTCAGATATGAAAAAGACTGCATTTCATATGATGTGGCTTGATTCTACATGATATACATACTATAACTTTTGCATTTTTGCCTGCATTTGTGTTGTATATTGTAGCTGTCACTGGTGCATCCCTTTCTGTCACCAAAAATTACATAAACATTTACACTGTTAAACAAATTGCGTGCACACAGAATCTAGTAGAATGAGTCTCTGGTCCTGATGCCTTCACAAGCAAGAACATTCTAAATAATAGTACAAAGTCACAGTTCCCACTTTAAAAGGGATAAAAAGGAGAGAGAAAATAGTAATTATTGCTTGGTATACAGTGGAATGCACAGTTTAGTTTGCATTTGTCTGTTATTCATATTGCCTATAATTCCCTCTTTGCCCTGACCAATCAACACTGAATCTATTTCTTGATGAAGACATAATACAGAATTTACGGGCAACAAACATGTTGTGAATGAAATGAGAGCACCTCAGAGTGCTCCAAAATAGTGTTTCATCTGTACCTACTGATCATTACCTACACCATGAACCTCCTCAGCTTAGATACTACAGCAGAAGTTAAAGGTATCTACAAAGAACATAAACATCTGTAGAAGTCAAGGTGATGAAGAAATATTCTGTGACAGTGTAGTCAGAGATCTTGAGATGTGTAAAGACAATGACAATCATTAAAAAAGCTTCGTTAGTCCAGCTGAACATCAGAAAGCATGGGTCACTTTGTTTAAGAGATGAAAGAAGTGATCAAAGTAGTGATCAAAGAGATGAGAGAGAATTTTTTATTCTAGGAAGACTCTTTGAAAAAATGTAGGCCGAGGAGTAAGTGGATCTGAGACATCTTGACATACAATAGGTGAAAACACCTTTGCCATTCTTGACAAGACAAAGCTGTACCCTGGAATAACATCGTTGCTTTTCATTGCAATGACAACGGCAGCTCTGTGAGAGAGAAAAAACAACTCTGCTCATCTCCAGGGTTGTTACGTGGAGACCCAGAGCTTATCTGACCCAGGCTGTGTTTGTCATTTGGCAAACAGAGGCTGCCAAGTTGATGTGAAGCAGTGGCCATTAAGTGCCTTAGAACTGCTGTTGGGTATGTCTTGCCATTTTCAAAGCTGCTTCAAAAAGAAGGAAGGCTACAAAATATATCAGGCATTCCAGAGCATTGAAGCATTTAAAGATTGTCAAGCACTGCAGCACCCGCTGGCTCAGCCTCCAGAAGTGCACGTCAAGGACACTGCAGCAGCAAGCAACCTTTTTGAAAACATTTCAGGAGCTAGGACGAGGTGTGTAAATGTGCAGGGGTCAAAAGTGTAGCAGAACACCTTAGTTCAATAGAGATTAAGCAGGGCTATTATTATCACAATTATATCTTCACACCGCTTAGCAGACTTAGCAGTGCCTTGAGGCTGAGGCTGCTGGAGACCCTGCTTGACACCGGAGTTCCTCCCATTACCTTGAAAATCCCAGACTAAGTAAATTCAAGGTTGTCACATGGTTCGGTCATGACACGTGATTCTGGTTGACTTGAAGGTCAAAGTAAAGAGGTTTCATGGTAAAATAAGACTTAATAATATGATGGAAGTAGATTGTTGTCACCTGAGTGAAGGCTCGGAAGCTGCTGAGGGATGGAATCTTTGCAGTCATGATGCCACTGGAGAGCCATGGGTGCAATTTCAGAGATTTGGAACTGTGTTATGAAGTTATGTACTGTTAAAACCAAAATATTTCAATGAAGTTCCTGGCAGAAAGGAGAAATGTGCTTGCTAAGATGGTCAGTATCAGGCACTGCCTTGGGCTGGGAGTGATCTCATTCCCTCTGTGCTTGCTGCTATGCCTTTCTGAGGGTTCACCTTCTGCCACCAGAGGCCACATGCCAAACTCCATCAGAAAATGGACTTTTTCCAAAGAAAAGCATAGAAAGCTGGAAATATGCTATGCGAAAGATGGAAGAGGTTTGTTCCTCCTGAATCATCTGCCAAAAGGAGAAAATAAAGAGGTGTTCTGTCACTTGAAGTGTAAATTCTATGTAAAGCAAGTTTTCTACAGTTCAGGAAAGTAATGCTGGGCCATCTGTAAATGAAAGCAGAATACGCCGGTGTATTGTCACTGAAAAGTATGCACAGGAACTTGTGTTTAGGACTGCCAGTATGTATTGATATTAGATGTCTTTTAAGAAAAACATTTTCTTATGGATCCACTGGAACATCTGTGTGGATGCAATGCTGTTAGTGTGAACTACCTTCCACTGGTACAGCATATTCCCTTCTCATCTTAAATACCTAGATTTTTTTTCTGTTGTAGATGCAATGTGTGAGGGAAAATTAGATCTTTCTGCTTCCAAGAGTATGTCAGTCAGTAATTCCATTTACTAGGGTTGCCCTATTTTTTACAATTTTTTTTTTTGCAATCACTATTAAGTCATTTTGTTAATTTGGCCGACTTTGAAGGTTTAACAAGCACTATGATTAACTTGCACTGCATATCACTGAGATGATCCTCCAGCTGAGACCTGAGATACATTGCTGGGTGCACTTGGGAAAGGTGGCTTTGTCCATGATTGATTTGTACCTTGAGCAGGAGAATCTAAGTTTCCTAAACATAGTAAATTCCTAGACATAATAAATACATCAACATGAGAGCATTAATTTTCCAACTTTTTTATTTCCTAAAAATTAAAAACTCATCTTTCAAAATTAGTATGTATATATGCATAGCAAGTTTATTTAAAATAAGATGCAATTTGCATGAGCTTTCCATAATTTTTGCAAAACAATGTTAATTACCCTTTTTAATGATCCAGAGCATCCCCAATTTTTATTTTTCACAGTTTTCAATCTTTGTAATTCCAGCCCTAATTTCCGTTAACATAACTGTATTGCAAAAGAGTGACTTCAAAACAACCTCATAGTACAAGTGTTGTCTTAACTTGAAAACCAGGAGGAATGTCTAACTAGCATGTCATTTTGTCTTGGAGGGTCCTTTTTTTCCTCTAATAACCAAGAATTCTTTCCAATAGGAGACACCTCAATCAGAGATTCTTGTGTGCTGTTATATACATACTTTTTTTTTTTTAATATATATATATATATATTATTTATACATAAGCTATGACTCCACAGAGTTACTGAACAAAACTACGTGAAAGGTGTAAAAGAAACCAGGGCATCACTCACATTCGTAATCTCCAGCAGAGGCTGATTTGAAACCTACCATTGATAAGTGAATAGCAAGACAAGAGCTAGTGCAGAATTCATCTCAGGGTATTTTTGATTTATAAATCTGATTTTATATTTATAACTATAAATGTGAATATAAATTTCCAAGGGCAAAACTAATATTAGTTCATGTAATTCCATCACATTCTAGACAGGCTCGTTTTCTTTACACGGTCTTTTACATCTTTTTCACTATATTATATGCTGCCTATCTTCACATTATCCAAGTAATTTCCAGCAGAATATGAAATGTTTTTGTCGCACGTAACCCCATTCTGGTTACTTTATTTTTTCTTACCAGAAGAAATCCTCACATAAGTTTCATTTATATTGTCTTCATTACCCTTTTTTTTAATCCTGGCTGTGCTGACTTAAATCTTTGTAGACAGGATGTGCCTGTGTGTATGCCTGTTAGTGTGTTTAAAGAATCTGTACTTTTGTTAAATAAGAAAAACATTTAATCAGTTGATATTTATGACTGTGACAGAGGGAATTTGGGAATATATTGTATGTTTTAAAAAAGTATTTAACATAAACCAGAAACTTTTGAAACTAGTTTGCTTGGTGATCTCCTGTCTGTTATCTGCATGCTCATACTGCTCTGCTGAGTCTTATGAATCTACTGATAACTTGCCAAAGTGGTGCTGATACAAAGATTTTAAATTGGAATTAGACTGAAATGAAATTACAGTGCTTTTCCCTGTTCCTTTCCTAAGCAGCTTTTTTTTTCCATTGGTTTTGTGACAACTGAATATTAATTTAATTCTAAGATTCAGAATGATTAAACTTGAATTGCAGGAGTTTTTTTTTTCATGGATCACTAGTGCCAACTATATCGTAAAATATGCACTGACATTCTGCAAGAGATAAAGATTGTTTACTGTACATTGTTGAATCCCAAGTAATCCTCTTGAGCTTTTGCTTGTGATAATCCTTCCCACTGCTATTATGAGTAGTGGTAATAACTCTTCCTTTAACATACAGTGATAATTCTTCCACTTTACTCCTATAAACCTCTTTTACCCTCATAAAATTTCCAATAAACCAACTCAAACTTGCAAAGCAGAAACAAATCATCATCAGTGGTAACAGAGAGGTAACACAAAGCATTTCCAAAGGCTGCAATTAATCCTGGGGCAATAATACTCAAAAATTCCAGCACCAAACTAAGAAACATGTTATTACCTGATGTGTTTTGTCTAAAAAAAGAGCATTGTAAAGGCATATGGGTCTCAAGAACTGCAGATTCACTTTCTATCTCTAGTTTTCTATTCTAGTGAGAGCTCAGGCACACTGCCTCTCCATTTCTCTCTTTGGAAGGTGTCTGCTTCTGCTGGAAGCTCTTTGAGCAGGGCATTGTCTCTCTGCCTTTATCTTTGTGCTGCATTCTGCTGTGTTTGGCACAAAAAAATGACAGAAACACTGAAGTGGGTACAAGGAATTAGGCTGGAGTGTGCTGTTTCCAGCCAGACCAGCCCAGGAGCCCCTGTTGGCTGTCTGGCTGCTCAGAGCACAGTTTAGCTGGGGGCAGGAGGGAGGGGAGTGCAAAAGAACTAAACAAGTTATTGCCTCCACAGCCTCTCCCCAGTTAAGTTGCTATGGTGCCTGGCACAACAGGAATGAGAGGTTCAAGTAAATTCCTAGCTATTGGTGAAATAAATAACAAAACCTATACTCTCTGCAGGTGGAGAGCTTTATTCCTCTCCTCTCCTCTCCTCTCCTCTCCTCTCCTCTCCTCTCCTCTCCTCTCCTCTCCTCTCCTCTCCTCTCCTCTCCTCTCCTCTCCTCTCCTCTCCTCTCCTCTCCTCTCCTCTCCTCTCCTCTCCTCTCCTCTCCTCTCCTCTCCTCTCCTCTCCTCTCCTCTCCTCTCCTCTCCTCTCCTCTCCTCTCCTCTCCTCTCCTCTCCTCTCCTCTCCTCTCCTCTCCTCTCCTCTCCTCTCCTCTCCTCTCCTCTCCTCTCCTCTCCTCTCCTCTCCCCTGTTTTCCTTTTCTTGTTTCATTCATGTCAGTATCCCACAGACTATTTTTGCTACCAACAATCACAGGATTAGGAGCAGAGAAGTTATTACCTTAACAGTGAACTAAATACTATTCTGGGTTACACCCACATGAATGCGGATTAATTTCATTGAAATAAATGAGCCAGAGCTGCAAGTTGTGTAAACTACTTTCTCATTTGTCTCAGTGAAATTATGCCAGTTTTCTTCAAATATATATTGGACTCGAAGTAGATCTGATTTGTGCTTGCTTACCAGGGCACCTTTTGGCCCAGACTTAAAGAGAATGATCTGCCCTTACCAGTAACATGACTTATTTCTTTTCTTTCATTTTTCCCTCTGCTTACCTCTGCTTTTCACATGGTGTCAGTCACACACATTCTTCTCCACAATGTTAAGAAGTGATAAGCAAAAAATACATTGACTTGTGCTACTGAGCTTTAACTCTTGTTCACAAAAATAACTGAAATAAGTGCTATTATCAATGTGAAACAAGGGTGAGATGTTCTCTGAGAGCACAAAACAAAATGGAAAGAAGGTACTGGAATAACAGAACACATTACATGGTAATTAATCATCACTGCTGTGTCTTAGCTGTCTAGGAGCTAGGAGGGACTAAGTAATGAAGCAGCTGAATTGCTGTTTAAAGATACACAGTTTATTGTTAAAAATCTGAAATAAAACCCTGCTACTACAGCCAGCTGGGTTGTAGCCAAAAGTGCCTTAATCTTTCATAAAGTGCCAGAGGCAATTGTCTTTTATAGATACACACTACATACCTCAGCAGCAGGAAAAATGGTCAGGAAAATTATGAAAGATAGAGTTATATATTAAGTTAATGTATACAACCTGCTAGGACTAAAGCCTCAGGCTTCTCAGGGGCAAATAATGGCTCTCTAAGCTGCCAACACTCATTCAGAATTAACAAAATAGTGAATAAGGGAGAAATGGTGGATAAAATTTATTCAGGCTTTCAAAAGACCTTTGGTATAGACCCTTACAAGAGACTGTTAGGGAAACTTGGTAACCATGGAGTGAGAGTTAAAACTTCTCATGGATTAAGACCTCACTAGGAGATAGGGAAAAAGGAGAAGGAGCAAGATTCTATTCTTACTGTAAAAGAGGTTAGAGGTGCAGTAGCCTACCCACCAGTGTTTTTTGTCTGTGCCAAATCGCAGAGTCCATACTCATGAGCAGCTCCATTGAAATCTACTGCTGACTGTGGTGGGAAGTTTGTTGAAACTGTGCTTCAGGAAGTTTAAACAAGGCTTAGAGGACATGATGGTGTATTTATAGACAGTGTGAAAACGGAAAAGCTCAGTAAATTAACCACGTGAGTTGGACATGCAAATCAGGTGGATTTTGTTAAGAGCTGAGATAACTGTGAAAGACTGGAAATTCATCTCCATGAACCTGGAAGTACAGTGGTGTGCTAGTCACCGAATCACCCATCAGTGGTACCACTGAATATCTGTCCAGATGTCCTGCTTGCCAGTTTCCTTTGGGAGGGTGGTATGTGGGTTCACTAGACAGCATTTTTTGTCCTTTTTTTGAGCCTCTAGGTTGGAGAAATATCTGCAGGGGGGAAAAAACAACCAAAAACCAAAGAAAAATCGAGACAAGATCAAATTTACAAAGAAATTATAATTGAGAATGACTGTTACCAAATTAAATCTTGTGTGAAGGAAGTTAAGGTATTTTCCTTATGGGTCGTGAAACAAGAGTGAGAGCTGCGTTCTGTACTTTCCTCTGAAGTCACCTACTCTTGACTCAGCTGAAGGTGTACAAGGCCATTAGGGTTGATTTGCTGCTGGTCATATCACCCAGTGTGTATTGCTGGCTACCAAAATTAATATGCCTTGATCACCATTATCCAGTGTGATAGCTAACTGTACAATACAATTTCTCTGTTTTCTTAGCTCGACATTACACAAGTTTGCTAGCTGCCCTCAAGCTGAACTTTGTTCTTGAGAAAGCTTTGTTTTCTCTATGAAATAGATCTATTCCAAACTCCATCTCAAAATGCTATGCATGTTCAAAGAGATGAATAATGCAGTTGCTCTATAAGGAGGACGTATATGAGGAAAAGAAGTGAAAAAGTAGATAAAAATAGATGGGAAGATTATGGCCCACAGCCAGCTATGCAAAATTTTAGAAGCATAAAGTACAAATAATTCTAGTAGCAGGGCTGAAGAAGACTAGTTTGTCTCACTTTGGTACCATGGCCCTGAATCAGCTGCTTGAAAACACTAGGAAAGTGCAGAGGTATCTAAGGTGAAGAGAATGAGGACACAAACTTTGTTGATGGCATGAACTTGCTTGGCTTAGGAAAACTGAGAGCTGACTGCAAAGATTTGCAAAAAGACTGTACAAGGCTAAGTGGTTGAGAGATAAAATGGAAAATGAAATTCAGTATGGATAAATGTAAAGTAATTTACACAGGTAAAAGCAATAAAGCTTTAGTTACAAAATTATGGGCTCTGGGCTGACTATTATCATTCAAGAGAGAGGTATTGGGAATATCATAGCTAGTTCTATAAAAACATCAACTCAATATTCAGTAGAAGTCAAAGAGCAAATAAAATGTTAGGAAATATCAGGAAACTAATAGAGAACAATGTAATGTTATTATGCCAGTGTATGAATCTATCTTGTGCTTGCACCTTCAATTCTTTGTGCATTTCTGGTTTTTCTGTTTCAGCCAGAAGTGTGAAAGACACAGAAAAGGTCAGGGTGCTGTTCAGAGCTGTGCAAAAAACAATGAGGTGAACCCGGACTCCTGGGGAAGAGGTGGTACAGAGCAGGTGTGACAAGGAGAAGGTGAAGAGGGATCAACTTCTGCTACATGAGCCTGAGGTCACACACAGTTCAAAGCAATCAAAAACTCGAGAAATTCGTTACACAAATGTGAAAACTACTGTCGCTAAATTTACCACTGTGGTAAAGCTGCCTTTTATGTCTGAAAGGAGAATACACTGAGGAGGACCTGGCTTGTCAAACATGAGCAGTGAAGGAAGGGCTTTCTGGCTGTTCTTTTACCCTGGGCATCTGTCCCTGCTCTCTCAGAGACAGACTTCCAGGCTAGGTGTAGGTTTGATTTATATGCTTTACACTGGGCTCCTAAAAGTTATTCCTAGAAGGCAGAGAGGTGTACACACAAGAAAGCAGACATATGGAGGGGCAGAGAAGCTGCCCTCAGTGCAGGAAGGGAGAGGAGGAGAAAAAGGAGCATCCAAGGAATGTCAGAACATTGTATGCTATTGTTTTATCCTCTAGAATCTCAGACTGATCAGTCTACATATCAGAAAGGGCTTTTTGCAATCAGTGGGAGTTGCTTTAGGCCCTCAGGGCAAAGCTCTGGTCCATTCCCACTACAGATATGGTTTCCAGATAGAATTCATTCTGAAGAGCAGAAAAGTCTCTCTGTAGTGACTGAAGGTACTTCTATTTGTCATTCTATCTGTATCTTTCACTGTCCTTTTCTTGTGTATTCTCTGATAAGGGACCTTGGTGACTGAAATATAGATCAAAGCACCTGCCTAAGGCTGGTCAAAAGAAAAGGGAAGAGAAAAAAGTTTGAAAAATATCATTGAGCTTAAAAGATCCTTTCTTATTTTCTGCTCTTTCTATATGAAGATTTTGTGTCTTATCCTTCATTTAGCATATCCTATAGTTACTTTGAAAGAGAAGTAAAAGGGAGACACTCAAAAAAAGAAGATTTTCTTTTCTTATATTGTAACTATACTTATTTCTAAACTTGAACTGTTTCATTACACTTTGGATTAGATGGTGACTTATTGTGCTCAATGTGCCATGTCTGTGCTGCTCATTAACCTTTTTTGTGTTGCTGTCATGAATCCTCACAAAGCCATGAGCCCAGTGACTTTAATCCTCTGTGTTTGATTACTTTGGTTTTATCAACTAAACATAACAGCTCATGCTGTTACGTGTTAATTGTGAGGAAAGTTGCATAATTTAATGTATAATTTGCCATAGTGCCCATATTTGAGATAGAAGGTCTGGAAAGATTGAAATGTCTTTTCATACCACTGAGACTCAAATACATTAGACAAATTTTTCTTGTCTCATATTCTGGAAGAGGGGACACTTCTGGCTATGAAAAAGACTGGAAAGCTGGTTGTGTCCAAATAATCTTTCTTTTAGCACAAACTAGTCTGCAAGTTCTCAGAGATTTATATAAAGAGTTCTGTTTCATTTGTTGAATAAATACATGTGTAAGTGCAACCTTTTTATTCCATCATTTTAATTCCAATAGCTTCTCCACACTTTTATCCTTAATATTGTCATAACAGTAATGCTCATGCATTTTCCTGACCCCAGGAACGAGTGTAGCATCAGGGTGTACTTATCCATCACATTTTTTCATGGGTTTTATGAAACAGTGACACTGTTTTCACTACCTACAGTACAATTTAAGTATATTCAGTTTTATTACAGTGCCCAGAACTGGTTGTTAGCCTATAGCAATAGATCAGCGTAACTTCACCAAGCTCAGTAAAACTTTACTCCCTTGAACCATTTGATGTGATGCTTTTAGTGGGTATGTGCTATTGAAAATACCATCCTCCTTTTCTCCAAAACCAGAACAAATTTATGTAAAATTACAACTAAGGCAAATATGGAACCAGTACTTTCTGTTATAACATCATTTGTGCCAGCAAGGTAAAAAATAAATTCCCTAATTTTTTAAGATTTTGGTTTTATGAGGAAATTTCTCTGATATTCTTATAGTAGTGCAAAGTACTATACTCTGACAATAACTTTTATCCAAAACTTACTAATGTCTCTAAAAGTTCCTCATGCAAAATTATAGCCTCAAAATATAAGCCATTTACTGCCAGATGTTTTGCAAGCTGTTCTGTAATGTCACATAAAAAGCAATGAAGTAAAGACAGAGCCATAGCAATATATATGATAAGGAGCTAAAATCAGGATAGAGAGGGGTGTTAACTTTGTAAAATTTACAGTAATGTGAAAAAAATCAAGGTGTTCTTGGAAACCGAGTGGAGACAAGCCAATTTTGAGTGGTTTTTTTTTTTTTAAGATTAAGCAGAACATTCAGTTAAGAAATGATTGAACAAATGTATGTATTTTGCAGTGTGCTATGAACACCATCAAACTTTCTTTCCTATTGAACCAAATGAGGGAATAAGTCTGGGACTTGACAACCTATTTTGAGGTTATGGCTTTCTCCCATCCAAAGATCTTTCTGGAAGAAACACCAATCCCACACATGGATTCATGGTCAGACATCTCACATGAGATTTGCCAAAGCACTATCAGTGCTGATAATAATGTTCTTGATCTCTTGTCAGGTTCCTTTCCCTTTCGCTGTGTGTTCCCCTGTCTGAGTAATTTTGGGCACCTTTTGCTAGCAGTGACTGAAGGTGCACATTTATTCAGACTGAGGTTATAGCACATTACTCAGATGGAAAAATCAGGCTTTGATCATGAAGGACATGAAAAAATGAGGCATGTGCAGGCAGCTCCTGAGTAGCTTTTTCAATCATTTTTACTTTGGGACGTACCAGTTCAGCCTCAATATATTGGTAGCTGAAAACCACAGAAGCTGGTACCAGAAGCAGCTGATTAAGCAGAGAGGAAAGTGAAAAAAAATTACTTGTAACTGGAGAAATCAACAGTTTTGGAATGCAGACTGGATTTTTTATTATTATTGTTTTTAAGATCAAAATTTAGCAGGAGGTGAAAGGCTTATGTCCCCTGCATATATTTCATATCCTGCTGTAACTGCCTGTGATGCAGATCAGGGTCTTCAGACAATACAGAGCTACAAAAGAGGAAAATAGAGCAATACCCAGAAGTCAAGAGGTGATTTTTACTAATAGCAATAATATTTTATTAATTATTTTTTATACTTATATTTTATTTATCATATATATTTATAATATTTATAATTTTATATATTTATATATTAACATATATGTATATGTTTTATTTATCATTTTATAAATTATTAATTATTTTATAAAAATAATATTTTATTTTACTCTTAACTGTTAGAATAGTGTCTGCATAGAAATATTCTCTGCATAAGAGAGAGACAAAGTAAACACATTCTTTGCTTTCCCATATTCTATGCTTTAGGGGAATAATTACAGTTGTGTCAGTGGGAAAAGTGAGCCTGAGAGTTAATTCTTCATGCCATTTGTGCATGAATCCAAGACGGCAGAAGGAGACACTAGAACACTAGAACACTATGTAATGGAAATAATAAGCAGAATTTTCATAGAATCATAGAATCATTAAGGTTGGAAAAGCCCTCTAAGGTCTTTGAGTCCAACTGTTGACTCAGCACTGCCAAGTCCACCACCAAGCCACATCTGCATGTTTTTTTAACATTTATGAGTCTTCAGGGGTCTACAGTGCTGACCACTCTCCATGTACCCAGATCTCTGACAGCACTAGAAGGGTGCTGTCCTGCTGCCCAGCCTGTGGATCCACTATTCTAAGGTTTCTCTCTTCTTTCTCATGAATCATATGGGGAATAAAGATAAGCTGAATTCTTCTTGCTCTTTCTAATCTTTGTTTTGGTACTGGGTGATGTAAAGGTTCAGCCAATCCCCCTAGGGGATGAATGGCTGTGAACCAATCACTGCTAGGCTCTTAATATCTATATAAGAAAAGAATTTTAAAGAAACTCTCTCTTGCCACTTCCATCGGTGTCCTGTCTGCCTTGGTTTACCTACGAGCTCTCTGCACCCAGCCCTCTTTCTTTAGACCCTCTGCAGCAGGAATCGTGAGGATTCCACCTGTGCCTTGCTGCTCTGCATGGTTATCAGCAGGGATACCTTTTCTCCTTGGTTTTTTAAAGTGCCTTACACTTCTGTGGAGCAGGATAAGTCATAAATAATAGCAACAGTGCCACTGCTTTCCTCTCATTAATACCGAGTCGCTAGAGACTCCCTCGTGGTGATGCACAGTGCATGACACGGCACAGATTAGGGCTTCCATCATGCAGACTGTCAGCACGATTGCTTTCACTAAATACAGCCATTGCACACAGTGAAATATGCTCAACTGGGGCACTGCTAGTAAAGCACTGACAGCAGCTTTGCAAACAAGAATGTATAACTTTCATAATTCTGCTCTGGAGACTAAAAGCTTGGAAAAATGCTGGAGATTGTGAGCAAGAGGTGAATATGTTAGCGCTTTTCTCACAGGAATCCAAGCAGTGGATCTTATTCCCAGAAGTCTGCCTTTATTCTCTCTGGGAAAACCATTCACTGACTTTCTTAAGTCCATGAACTCTCTGGGTCAGTGATCATCTTAATCAGCTCCACAGGGTTTAGAACTACTGAGACTTACTCTTGACTGCCATGGTGAATGGCAATTACCGTGATAATTAGCTAATTATGTTAGCCAAACTGGCAAAAGAATCTTTTAAACGAGAGCTATTGGTACTCTTTATTGAAGAAAACAGCACTAAAAACCTCAGCTTTTCTGCACATCTACATTAGTCTCATCTGCTGAAGCTGTTTATGGTCAGGGGACAGCAGTGAGCTTCTCTGAGCAGTCACCCAGAGCACAAGCCCAAAGCAAATGTCTGTGGAGGAGCTGCCACTGTCAGTGGTCTCCAGATTGCACCCCTAAAGCTGCATGTGCAGAATAGATGGCATGGAAAATGTCTTCATTCCCCAGCCCAAAACTGCCCTTCTCCCACATTGCCTCTGGTTTCCACAGCCGTTCTCAGCTGAGGGCACTGCCACCTTACTGCTGTGTTTGGCCAACCATTTCCCTGTCTGCTTTTTTTTTCCTTTGGATGGGTCCTGGTGTTCTTACTGTCTAAGAGCAACTTAAGATAATAGCCCTGGCTGGAGAAAAACTGTTGTTTGTTCAGGGAAGCTTTCTGGAAAGCAGTTCTCCAACCTGACTTATTGCTAGGCCACCCCAGGGGAGATGGCAGGAATATTAACTCCAGCCCCATCCAGATGTGTGGAAAGAAATTTTGAAATTGTACCCAGTGCTCCTGTGAGGACAGCTCAATGTCCTTCAGGAGTGCAGAATATTGGCTTCTATATCAGATACAGTGGGAAATAGCTACCAAACTTCAAATTCTCCTAATTTAATTCCTAATAACTTTCACATGTAGGCAAGCCTGCAGGGACTGCGTATTCTTATTCTTCCATGAATTCATGTGATTGTGATCCAATCACGTGGATTCATGTGACTGTAGGGAAGAGAAATGTAGAAAACCCATCGTGGATGAACATCACTTGTGCAGATACAACTTCCAAATAAAAGACTATGTCTATGGGTGACATCACTACTCTGCACTGAATGCTGCTAAATGCATACAAATTTCAAGTGTATTTCAATATATTTTCTTTTGTTCTCACCAGAAACATGCCATAATCATACATGACACCTTGGTCAATATTTTGAAGGTAGGGAACAAAGCCAGGGCCATGTTAAAGATAAGGACATTTCTTTGGAGTTCATCCAGACAAAGACTCCCAAGAACAGAAGAAAAAAGGTGAGATTAACAATTTCATTGCAGAGTTACCTGTGTCTTCCCTGAAGAGGCTGTAGTTTTCTGGGAAAGAATAGCAGAGTAGATGGAGGAGTCTGGATTCAAAATGGCAATAAATGATCTATTTTAAAGGCACTCAACATTTTCCTGCACAGAAACAGGGAAAAGTAATATGTGAAACCATAGGAAAAATTGAGTTGAGCAAAAATACATTTTACCATTCTAAAAAAAAAACGTGATGCAGAAGCTCCTAAAACCTGAAACTCTACAAGGTTCAGCCAGCCAGAGAATCGGTTCTGAATAGCAGTACTTTTGACAAATATAGCTTTTTAAAAAAAAATTATGTAATGAATGCTGGCTTATTTGCATATGGTAATTGGCCTTGTCTGTCACTTCTGCTTGACAGTCTGCTTTTCGGCAAATGCTGCTTTGTTTGTCACTCCCCAAGCTCTGTGACTGTCTATGGAGCAGCAGTCTTTTCATTTTTATAGATTTCTAAGTGATGTTAATGAGAGTAATCTGGCACAAGCAGGAAAAAAAAATAAATCTGGTGTCATTCCTGGGCTGTGGACATAAAGAAAACTCCAAAAGAATGTATTAAAACCATAATATGGTTTCTTTGCTCTATTGTGGCACTATGTAATTTGAAAATCTATGGCTTTACATACTACCCCAGGTGGATTATTTTTTCTGTATGTTGTCACTATTTATTGTCCTGACATTATAGAAAGCTTTTAAAATCTCAAAATCATAGAATCATAGAATTGTTGCTTGGAAAAGACCTTTAACATGATCAAGTCCAAGCATCAACCCAGCACCACCACCATGTTCATTACTAAACCATGTCCTCCAGTGCCAAATCCACGTGGTTTTTGAATACTTCCAGGGATGGTGACTCTACCACTTCCCCGGAAAGCTGTTCCAATGCTTTATAACCCCTTCAATGAAAAGAATTTTCCCAATATCACAATTTTCCCAACATCCCAATTTTCCCAACATCCCAATTTTCTAAACCTCCCCTGGCACAACTTGAGGCCATTTCCTCTCATCCTGTCCCTTGCTACCTGGGAGAAGAGACATCCGCATGTGTGGGTGTATACATGTATAAACCCATTAAATTTACAAGCCTATTGCAATAAATTAAACTTTAACAATATTTTCTATAATGTTTGAAAGAAAACCAGACAGAACCCAGAGCTACCGAACAAAACTTCATCGTCAGTCTGGAAGTTCAAGCTTCGTATGTTGCATCTGCGTATGAAAAAGTTTTAACAAGCCTTTGTGTGCCAAGAAACATCCTTTCTGCCATCACTTTTTCGGCATCCAAAGTTTCCTTCAAGTGGGAATGAAAACAAACACAGTGTCACAATCTGTGCTTCGCTACACAAGAGACAAGGACGACTGTAGGCATCTGACAGGTCTCCAAGCTACTCGGGGAAAGCCACTGCTCATGTTGTGCTCTTCAGGAGTCTAAAACCCATTTTGGCACTACGGGTTGTTAAAAGGGAAAGCCAGTCTCTTTCCATGTCAGGGTCCATGGGTAGCCAAGAGATGACGTAAATAAAACCAAACGAGGCTGGGTCATTTTGTAGTTTTCATTTGTGCAAAGAAGACATTGAATTACAGCCCAAAAGGGGCTTCTTGTGGAAGGACCGTAGGTGAAATGGGAAAAGAAAGATCAAATATAATCTGTGATTCACCAGTTATGTAATAATACTTCTACTCCTTCTGTGTAGGAGACTCTACCTCAGTCAGAAGTGATGGCAGATTTATATAGGATACATCCAACTGGCATCTTCCAAAATTAAGACAAAGCATATAACCTGTGGCAATCATAGGGAAAAGCTATATCTCGTGAGTCCACATTTCACTGGTTTTCTCCAGTGTCACCTTAGTGAATCACAATCCATACAACATGGGTAATGCACACCTGAGGGAGAAGTCAGAGAAAGAAAACCACAGAATGGAATAATGAAAATAACAGGTGAAAATTAAACAGATCTAAAAAAAAAGCAAAGGAAATTTTCAAGCAAAATCAAGGGGGAGAAAGGAGCCTCATCAAATGGAAATAATGTGCAAGTGTCTTTGCACAATTTTAAAAATTCAGGTCAGTGTGTCTTAAAAAACATTTATAAACCAAGACATGGATATAGCTGTCGACTGAGACATTCTCTCATGTCCAAAAGAGATCATTTTAATGCTTGGTTTAAGTCAAGGATTAGGAGCCAGCTCAGATCATGAAGGGGTTTTCATTCTCCCTGCTCAAATCCTCATTAATTAGTCAAAACTGGTTGATTGGTCAGGTTAAGTCCCACCAACAGAGACGTGTGTGCTCCCTGATCAGACCCTCCCTGCGCAGACACTATTGACAAACAGTGGAGGCTCCTCTGTGTAATTAGCTTGAGTCAGTACCATGTCCACAAGGACATGACCCCATCTAAAGCAGCAGCATTTACAACCCAGAACAGGAGCATAAATTTGGGTTCATTAATTGCTGAAGCTGATAAGCTAGACAGCAAACTGGCCTGCTCAAGGCATGGTAACACATTTCTCTGCTTCCCTTGCAAGTGGCAGGAATGGGTTACAGCATATCTGACACTGCCAGAGTAGGTCAGGAAAAACTTCCCAGATTCCTCAACCTAAGGACTGCAGGTTCCTGAGAGGTGATAACTTCATTGCTTGCAGGTTTTTGAACCATTTTTCAAGAATGAATAATACGTGTTCTTAGAATACCCTGAGTTGGAAGAGAACCACAAGGAGCTTTGAGTTCTCAGTGGGGAAAAAGGCACCAACATATCTTTAATAAAGGAAACAGATCTGTCTGTACGAGATGAAGGCAGCAAAAAATATATGAAGAGAATATTTGTTTAGATTATAGAAAATTAGAAATCAGGCAAACAGATGTGCTGAAAAGCAAAACCACATGAGAGTCACAAGAATATCTATCCTGTTCAAATATACATTAATGTCACAATTCATAATGGCAAGAGATATTTTTAACTTTTGTAAATTAACTTAGTAATTTCAGCTGCTTGGTAAATGCAGCTGCTGTTCTGCAATCGATGGTATTTGATCAATTTCTATCACCTGAAGATCTGGCCCCTGGTGTGCAAAAAGAGATTGTTAATTATTTCAGCAGACAATGCACAGCCAACTCATGAGATCAGTGAAAAATTAACATATTACAGATGTGTGTGCTTATCCCTTTACCATTTGGGATTCATAGATAAAACATTTCTTCCGGAGCCATGCAAGGTATAATTTTTTTAAAATAACTTGTTCATAATGATGAGATTCCAGGAGCTTTAAGCATATGAATGATTTCTGCACTTTGATGAAATTATGAGAGTTGGCAAGCACTAATTATGACTGCTGACATTTGTTTTATTGGTCTGATTTCTCATACTTGTCAGTCTCTGCTGAAATCCATGGCAAAAAAATTGCCATTACTGTTGATGGAAACAATGATATTGTAGATCACATAACTCTTAATGGTTTGGAAGAAATCTGCTTCCAAAATCAACTTTTCCTCTTTTCTTTTTGTCTTTGTTCTTTTGATAGATACTCTCAGCCAGTAAAGAAAAATCGATTTAAATGAATAAGCAAGCAAACAGCATTCATATCACCTTTATTTCACTTTGCTTCCTTGCTTGATTCTAATGATTCTTTATTTCAGTACTGAGAGAAACTTCACTACATGGCCAAGCCATCATAAATAAGAATCAAGTAAGTAAATAAAATCACAAACCCAACTCAGTGTCAGCATTTACTTTCAGCCATTACAAAGATCTTTTTAATAATAACAAATGTAAGTTCAGGCAAGTCCAAGCTGTTCATTGCTCAGATGGGGCTCACAAATTGCAGGAGATGACAGCAGCCTTTTAATACTAAAAAAACAAATTACAGCCCCAGCAGATGTGTTGCCAGCCAATGGAGAAACTTTACCCTTTTTTATTAATTTCATGGTTCTGCTTTCTTTAATTTGTTTTCAAACAAGGGGGAAAAAAATGAGGATGAATTCATATAGGGACGTCTGGCATGACAATCCATACAGGGACATCTGGCATGACAACGTATTGCAAGGGATGAGAGCTGAAAGGGAAGCATAAATACACCACAGCTGAAAATAATGAGCCATCAGGGACTGTCAGCCCTGTCAGATTGGCCTCTGGGACCAGGGGAAAGTTAGGGCTGACAAGTTCTCCCCTCCTCAGTCCACTGGTCAGTGGTGGTCAGTGAGCCACTGACAGTGGTAGAATGACACTCGCTGTCCCCTGCAGCCCTTGGATGGCCTGATCTTTGCTTCCCTTCTCCCAGGTCACGGGGTTGGACCTCCTTGCTGGCAGCACTGTTCCCTGCCCTCATAAACATTCCTCTTGCGTAGTGCTGAGACAAAACATCCATGCAGAAAGGTCACCAAACACAGCCAGGCTCAGTGGGGTAGAAGTGAAATATTTCATCAAGGGTGTTTGATGGCTTGGATTGACTCAGAGCTCCATCAGTCCTGTATTTTAACCCTCTGAAACACTGAATGCAGGAAAAAGTGCAAAGAATGCTGGGTGGGATTTGAATATGCAAATATACACCAATCTGCTGATACCTAAAGCAACCTGGTATTTGTACTGATAATGGGAAGTCCATAACCTATTCTTCAAAGAAATGTTATTTTTCAAGGGATTCAACTACCCTAGGACACCCAGAATTTAGGTATCTGTTTTCTCACCTGTCATTTGCATGTGGCTTCAGAGTCACATAATATATCCCACGGTCACAAAATGATTCAGACTGGAGAGAACTTTAATTCCAACACAGCTTTAGCATAAGCTTAAAAAATGCATGTTGGCAGAAAGAGTTCTTATTCATTGCCTGTGAAAAAGTTGTAGGAACCTGGACTTGACCAAAACCACTTTAAGGTATCTAAAGTTGAGTGTGATGTTCGGTGAGGGAAAGGGAGATAAATTATTTTG
The DNA here is from genome assembly GCA_036630365.1 of Acanthiza pusilla. NCBI lineage: Eukaryota > Metazoa > Chordata > Aves > Passeriformes > Acanthizidae > Acanthiza > Acanthiza pusilla. The sequence goes on from JAXCHO010000079.1 coordinate 45,585,804, forward strand.
GCTGCTAGGAAGAGTATAAAACACTGCTTAGATGTTCCCTACCTCTTTCTGAACTCTTTTTTTGTTTAGGTCATGCTTACCACCATGTTTTTAAACTTCTCAAGAGTTTGCAGAACTAAAATGTTCATCCAAGTTTGTAGATAAAAAAAAAAAAAGGTGAGCTCTCAGTCCTGGCAGATGTAACTTTAGTTTTCCTTACCTGGGTTGCACATAAATGTTTCTTTCCCCAGGAGATTGGTCTAGAATTAAAGCTTCTTCAGTAGCTGTTGTTGTTGTTGTTGTAGTATTTGTTATAGCTCCAAATTCCCAGATCTGGTTTGCATTTCAATTCTTCAATAGAAGCTTTCTGAAAACTTAGGGTCGTCTTATTTGTTCACTTGCTTTTTGAGCTGCATCTTTTATTTTTTGCCAAAGCCAGGTTCCCTTTGCCTAAATGTAGGAATTCTCCTAAGCTGTTCAAATTAGTCTTCCTTCCATGACAAGCAGGGACATCACAACCCCTGGGTCACTCTGTGCACGTGATATACCTGTGTGCATTGAGAGTAGAGGGATTTAAGCTGACCAGACTTGGTGGAACCTTACTTAGCCTTTAATCCATAGACCACACTAGAGAAACACAATTCCCTCCTGAGAATTTTCTGGGATTTAGCTGCAGTTACCTACAGACAGTGGCTTCAAGGCAGGTTTGAATGCATTATTAGTGGCTGCTCTGTGGTCTACACCCAGCTCTAATCTCATAGCAGTAGTCATCTCCTGTATTTCAGGATTTGATTAATTGGAGTGTTAAATTCATCAATGTTATCCAAAAATACAGAGATAAAGGGTTAAGTGATGTCAGTAACTAAAAAGTAGAAAAGTAGAGCACAATTCTAGAGTCAAGAGCACACAGACTAACACAGACACACTGCCCAGGCTGCAAAAAGGAAAACCCTGCTTGCAACTGGGGAAACAGAATCTTTGCACATTTGTTGCTCTTATTCACTATTTCGATAATTTCCAAATTTATTGTGCTCATAGGTACTCCTTCTTTCCCAAAGCAGACCTGAAAGAAAAAAAAAAAATCTTTTCCTTTTGATTGAGCTCTACTTTTTTGCTAGCCATTAGTTTCTGTGACCTACAGTGACATGTGGAGCTGACTCTGCTGGAGTGTCAGCTGCTTATGTCTCAGGGTCTCTGTAAGATGGTAGTGAGCCCATGGTGACACTGTGGCAGCAACATTATAAAGCATCAGCATTACCCTCAAGCAAGAATTTCTTAATTTTGCCTGTAAGTTTTCTCTTCCAAAACAATTTCTTTCTCTTGAGGTAGTAACCATAACCATGCTCTCCTCATCTCTTTGTTAACTCAAGAAAAATATTACTCATATTTTCATGTTTTCATAGTCGTTCTAATACCTTAAAGAGGGAGGCTGAAAAGTAAAAGAAAGAAAATACAGAAAGAAAACACACCTTCTGGGTGAAATATTGTGTCAAGATATTCCTAAATATATTCTCAATCTTCATCCTGATGTCCTCAACCAAGAGTAACAAGATGTTTGTGTTCGAGGGGCAGGCCCTGTGGCTTTCTGACCCAGTGCATCAGCAAATGTGTAAGCTTGTGTTAGAGACCAGACATAAGGACTGGCACAGAATGAGTGCCACTAATTTCTTATGGGGCAGGTCAATATTCTGGTCCAGTTGGAAATGTGTTTTTATTCAGGTAACAAAGGGATGTAGGGCAGAAAGTTCCGGTAAAGAAAACAGCAGAGATCAGTTTCCTTTAATAATTCTTCCAACTTCCAATAATTCTTCCATCTTTCCGCTCATTCTCTGTCACCTTCTTTCTCAAGTGTCCTTCACATGACCCAGGCAACCCAATTAGTTGTTTGAAGGGACTGAATTTGACCTGTGAGCCAAATTCCAAGTGTTCTAGAAATTAACAGATGATTTATCCTTGACCTCAGTGTCTCCATCTGCAAAAAAACCCCCAAAGCAATAATATTTAATGAACAGGGAAGTTGCAACTAATTGGTGCTTGCTCTGCAGCAGTTTTGCCATCTGGGGACTCGAATTCGTGACTGGGGTTGCAGACAGCAATGTTAGGGAACTCATAAGCTGGGATGGACATCAGGAATAGAGAAGATGTCAGGGGTTATGGGACTGAGGTCTTAGGTTGCTTGTGCAAGGTTGGATCATAAGAGAGAAGAGTGAAATGGAGGGCATGAGTTCATTTAAAGACATGGGAAGAGGGAGAATTTTGAAGGTAGGCAGGATCTGCTTTACTTCCTAGTGTCAGAAGATGTAAAAAGGATGCACAGGAGTGGAGGAGAAAGCAAGAAAATTTGGGTGTCAAACATGTGAAAGAGTTGATATTTGAGCAATGAGGTGAGGAAATCTCATCCTTATCCTGGGGAAGAGCATCTGGTGAGGATGTGGGGAAATTGATAAGCTCTTTTGGTATGAGGGAGTATCAGGGTAAATATTCAACAATCTGGAGAGTGTTTCAAGCAGGAGGGTGGTGGGTAACAGGAGAGGCAGTCCCAGCAATGCCTGCAGCATCACATCCTCTGTAGGAACTGCTCTGAAGGCATAAACAAGTGTGCTCTTGGGAGATGGAAAATCACAGAGAAAGAGCAGAGGAACCTCTGGATCGCAATCACACACAGAATTGGGCCCCTGCTTATGTAGCACGAATCCTGTGAGATAAACACGGAAGCAGAACTCTAAGTTGTTCTCCAGCTGGCATAGGTGTAGTTTTAAAGCACCAGCTAATCCTGAGACTGAATCCAACCACACTGTAACCAACATCTCAGCTTGTTTGGGGTTTTTTTTAATATTTTTTATGCATGTGTGTCTGATCATATAAGTAGTTTCTTGATTTTCTGTGGTTTTCTTCAAAGTATAAATAGTTGCAGCAGTTCACAGGACTGTGGGGTCAAATCTCTGGGACTGGAATCCAAATCCACCCCTAGATGCAGACACAAAGCAGTCTCATTTGAGAGACCATGGTTTCCATTAGCTTCATCAGTTGATCACTATGTCAAAAAAACTGTCTTTTTGGGGACATAATGATGGAGATCAGTGTTTAATGGACAGCAATAAAGCTTAAAATATTATTGGTTTCATTGCATTATAGCAAGCTGACCTCTCCAATGTTGTTCCCTCAGCTGATAAAGTGATTTTGCATGGCAGAACCCTCACTGCACAAAACTCATGTGAAAGATCTTTTAGAAGTGTAACACCCAGCCCAAGGGCATGAACAATTTTATCAACATTTATTAATTTTTTTTTCATCTTTTTACATCATATTAATTAGAAGTGAACACAACTATCTGTAAAGCTGTTCAATACTGCACTAAATTCACCACTCGTTCAAAAATTTAGCAAAAATTACCATATGTGTTAGAGGAAGCTCAACATTTTCTGCTTTTCCAGGCTGCTGAGGCAGCATCCTCTTAGTGTTGATAAAAATTGCTTTGCAAAGGTTGTGCCTCTTTGGATTTATCACTATCAGCATGTGGCAGTGTTTGAGCTTCCAGCTAAAAAAAAAAAAAAAATTTCAAATGGAATTTTACAGTACTTGCTTTGGGGCTGGAGCGTAAAACTGCTCTCTTAGCAGCTTCCAAGCCCCTGGAAGCTCAGTCCCTGTGTCTCTTGCCTTTGTCACACCCCCCTATGCATTGCTGCTGATCTTTCCCTCTTGCTGTTTACTTATTTTATTGCGTAGTTTAGAGGCATCTTTTATTATTATTATTGTTTTGATTTTGGCTACTCTGGATGACAGGTGTTTACAGAAGGGCAAGGGTATGAAGTGCAAAATTAATGTACCGTGCATGGTGGGCAAGACACCACCATGAAGGAGAGAAGAAAGCTGCTGAAATAGGATTTTGGAGAAATTTTAGTTTCCAAAAAAATGGCTGTCTACATGAGCAAGCTGTGAGCCCAATATGAAGGCAAAGCGATGCTTAGCACTTGGCATCTCCACTGTACACCTGCCTCAGGCTAGCTCTGGTGCTGCGGGTTGGATGTCTGATAGCAATTAGGACAAATTAAGTGCTGACATATTATTCTGGTGTAATGATTTCCTAAAGGACGGCAGTTTGTGTGTTAGGAGCCCCATCTGCAATCCGAATCTGTGTCTGTGTGGTGGTGATAAGGAGATACAGGGAAGATGTGCACTGCTGAGCTGAACTGAGGCACTGCTGGAAATCACCTGGAAAAAGAGCTGATGTCCTTGGACTGGGTGGGGAACAGCAGTGGGTTTCTGGTTTCTCTATAGTACAAATATCCTGAAACACATTACACATTTACTGAAGATCTCTGTTTGTTTGGTTTTTTTTTTAATACTTACCTTTTCACACTAGAGGGGATGAGGCATACTAACATTTGTCTTTTCCTGGTGCCTATCTGTGGTTGCACTGTTTTAAAACTCTTTCTGTTCTTTCTCAGAGAGAACATAGATAAGTTGCATTCTTTTACTTTCTTAATCTCTTTGTTTGGTATTAGGTGTTATTTAGTTGTGACCAATGGTTTTAGGAGGTGGATTCTTTGCTGACCAATAGTTGCTAGAATATGAATGGATATAAAAGACCTTTCTTGTAAATAAACTTCCCTTTTTGCCATCTTGGTTCATCTGCCTGAATTCTCTCAGCCAGCCTCTGCAACCCTCAGGGACTTTAAAGCCACACCTATCTGGTTTGATTTGGGCTTTTTAGTGCTCAGCACTTCACTCTCTGGCTGTATTTTGATGCCCTCGATAAGGTTACACATGGTGCACCTGACCCTGTGTTTCCTTCCTGCACACTTAGAGCAGAGCCCTTGGAGAGAGCCAGAAAGGACTCGGAATCCTAAAGCCAGCTCAGCCCCATTCCATGGGAAGGGTAAAACGAAAGGTAACTGCTCCATTTCAACACCTCTTTTATGTGTTTGATCTTCCACAGCATTGCTCATTCAGTCTGTCCTGCACTGGTGGTGTGAAGAAGCCATGAAAGTGAATCCTTTTCAGAGATGAATCACTTCTGGCAACTGTCCTCAGGCACAGGTCAGCACACACAGGATGGACAGGCATTCCAGGGCTCTGTGAGGGAATAATTCCTTGGAAAACGGCACCTGGAAAATGCTCTCTCCCTTGTTGCTCATCTGCTTTGGTGGTAGGTAGCTGGCACAGAGTTCAGTTTCACCTTGGCTCCAGGCAAGGCACAACTGCCAGATGATGAGAGTTTTCAGACGAGAAGCTTGAGGAAAAAAAAATTTAAAAATTACACATACAATCCCTCTGAGGAGAGATCCTCTTTGTGCCAAGCATTAATACACAGCCAGAACAAACCTTTTCTTTTTACACATTCCTGCTGGCGCTATAATGCCCCAAAATAAAAGCCTATTGTGGAAAAAGGAGAGAACAGAAGCAGAGAATATGATAAATTGTCTTGTTTCACAGGGACACAAAATATTTCTGATGCTTCATTGATCACACTCAGTACTGTAAATAGGAACAATGACCTGCTGAAATGGCCAGGTAGAAAAGCTGTTCCATTTAGAGACAATTCTTGAGAACTGAAAAATGTTGACCCCAACATGGGGAAAAAAAAAAATAAAAAGCTAGTCTTTGTCTCACCTCCCAGTGGGAAATCTCTGTGTTTTCTTGTGGTCAGGCCCAGAAAGGTTTGAGGTTTGGGTGTTTCTTTCATTAGCATTTGACCTACACTAACCTTAAAGAAAGTCTAAAATCCTGATGTCAGTCTAAGCTGTACAGAAATGAATTCTAAATCTGTCTTTCAGTGGCAATGAACATCTCAGCCCCCTTCAATAGAACAGACTACCTGTCAAAACTCAGAAATTCTGTGTTGAATACCTGAGCATGATATGAAGATAATGAACTTTTTTTCTTTTATATCTGTTGGCTGTACAAGCTCTGGGGCAATGTATGGCTATTATACTGTTCTTTATTCAGACCTTAGTTGTCAAACACAATTTTGGACTATTTTTTGTAGAAACTTTGGCCCAAGATCCCACACAGAACCACATCTACAGATTTTTTAGAAATCCTGTCATTGTTATACACCTCTTTAAGAAAAGTTTTGATGGCTAAAACAGAAGTGATGGTGGGAAGAAATTTTTTCAAGTTTTAATTGAAGTCAGCACCCTTCTCGTCTTTGAGAACTGTGAATGTTGCCTCCCCTTGGATCATTCAGATGGGTATTTTAGGTTACTTTTCGTCTTTGGTGAAAAATTCTCTTCTGCTTTTAAACTAATAAGTTAGTTATCTCACAGGCAAGTGTCATTCCGAGTTGGGATCACTTTTTTTGTGCAGCTCATTTCTCTTTAAGCACAGCTGCTGGAGTTCAGTAGAGCAATCTCTAACAAAGCCATCTGAAGAAAAAACAATATAGCTGCTAGAAGTGTTAGCACTTGGATTAACACACTCAATTTTTAGCTGGGAGAAATCTGGCTAATGGGCTTCAGAAACTCTTGGGAAGAGAAAATTTTAAGACATGAGCATCCTTTCAGAGCAGCAGTCCTTGGTATTGCAAGAGATAGCAAATATTCTTCCTGGCTTTGGGCTTTGTCTGTTGTGTCATCTTTTGCTTGCTGACCTAGTCTCATCTGTCCAACCAAGTTTATAAATGAAGAAACACATTTTTCCTTCTCACATGGGAAATCCTAGCACACAGGATTTGTGTCAGTAAATGGAAACATTCCTGCTGGAGCAAATAAAAACCTCTTCTGAGTTAAAATAATTTTCTAGCCATAAATTTACTTGCCAGTAGCATGTTTTTGATAATCTAAATAAATTAAAAAACCCAAATAAATAATAATAATAAAAAATTTGACCCACACAGATGTGAAAGTAGCTTAAATTGTAAAAAACATTCAGTGCTTGCCAGATCTTGGTGTTACAGGACTACAGGCTGCCTGCTGTCTCTGTGGCCTCAAAAAAGACCCATCACAAATTATAAAACTTCCAGAAATTCACTCATCTAATCAGTGTCTGCTGCATGTGGTGGCTTCTCCATTACTCTCCTTATGAGAATTTGTACATGACTTCCTGGTAGACAGCCTGTTGTCCACCAGCCAGCAAGTGCTCGTGCAGGGCATATAAATAATCCTAAAACATGAGAAAACTTGGAAATAGATTAAAACTTTAACACCCTTGTCTGGTTTCTGTGCAAATGAGCTGTGCACAGTCCATTGTAATGATGTCCCAAGGTTCATTCTAATATCTAAGATACTTTATCTTCAATTTGAAAGATGGACAGCAGCAGGACTATCTTCAGACCACGTGCCTTGTGTCTGCCTGTGTATCCTGAATATTGAAGCCCCTCTCAGGATGAGCCTGAAGTTGCAATCATGCAAGTTCACTCCTGGAAGGAACTGCCACACAGAGGGTGAAATTCAGGCACTTCACAGTCTGAAGGGTGGGCATTCCATCTGAAGAAGTCATCTAAGCAAATATTCACCAGAGGAAATCCAGTGGAACAAAACATAAGCTAGTTGTCTGGATTCTTCACAGCTAGTGGGGAGAAATAGATTACCTCCCACTTCAAGGCAGATGTCTAAAACCATTAGCTGTGTCCTTCTTTAGAGGTGCTTTTTTCCTTCCATTGCCTATAAAAATATTCTGAATAATTAACTCTGATACAGATGTTTATCATATAGATGTCTAAAATTAGATAAACTGACTATTGCTATTGTCAGGGCTCATGAACCAGGATGACAAGTGAGCCTTGGTGTTTTTCCTGTTCACTAAATTGCACTCTGTTTGCCAGCACCATCATTAAGCCATCCCTGAATGTCCCCTGGCAGAAACATATCTCACTTAACCTAAAACCTAATCCCAAAACTGCTTATGCACAGCAGTGCAGCTGTACAAAGTCCTTGACAGTGGATAACCTCAAATACCAACACCCAGACTTATCCTCTGCTTTTACAGCCATCTGCATAAAGAGAAAGGGGTGATTTTCTTGTTCAACAATCCTTCCAAAATTTGCGGTGAAGTCCTTGCTCTGCTGTTGAGCATCTCTTTGAACTCAGGTAAGTCTGTCAAACTCCCCACTCCGAAATATTCAGGGCTTAGCCTCCTGCTGGAGTTAATGACTGCTGGATGTCTGAGAAGCTTTGAAGGTCAGAGGACTGCTGGAACACGTGTAATCCTCAAAGCTGTGAGAGAGCAGTGTTCCTCAGAACTCGTGCCATTAGAAAGAACTTTATTTCATGCCCCTGTGAATTGCTCTCACAAAAATTTTATGGTTAAAGACAAAATATCAGCTATCTAAATGAAAGGAACCATCAGGAGTTTAGGTAAAGAAGGAAGAGCAATGCAAATGAGGTGTGGCAGACAGGGCATGACATTTTTCAAGGTGTTAGTCTACCAATTAACTGGAGAAATAAAGGCAATCTTTACGTCATTTTATGTCAAATGGCCCTCAGTTCTAGACATAAAGAGAAAACGGAAGCTTCTAGAAATGCCGGAGTTAGACAGTCCCCAAAGACTGGGTCTCTGAAATGAGAAGTTTGCTTTCAGTGTCTGCCAGATACACTTTCAGATCTCTCACCTGCCCTAGTCCACAAGCTGACAAAACAAACACATCTACTATCAATTTAAAATGCCTCCACCTGAAACTGTCTTCAGACAAACATTTACAGCTTGTAGTAGTCTTTTATATGCATTCCACCCGCTCCTATCCCTCTCAGCACACGAAGGTCAGCCTCTATAAGAGTCTCTCTTCCCTTCATGGTGGTGCTAGACTGAGAAAATTCTCATTTTTATAGAATCTGCTGTGGTGAACACCTGGCTTGGTAGGATTCTTCATTTTTAAAAAAACTTGTATTATTAGCACATTCCTGGTTAGCACAAAACCACTACCCACTGTTGATCTATGCACTGGAGGTGCATATTGTAAGATATTGCTATAGATTTTTTAAAAGTCAGCAATGAACTCCATTGCCAGCTAAAAGCAAAGGGAAAAGGCTTCAAGATGTACCTTTTTGGCCACTCTTCATACATACTTGCCCTGGTATTGATTTCTTCCATCTCCCAAGGAATGTAGTGCAGTTTCTTAAGCACGACCTTTGACTCCTTTCTAGGTCATCGCTTTTTATAGGATTTGATCCTTCCCTTAAAGGACAAAACACAAGGTATTTTGGAAAAGAGGGAAATTATCTTCCAACAATCTGTTGATTTGCTGTGAAAACTATTCTGCTCTTAGCCTCGTTTTATTTCTGGTCATGGTGAAGATATTCAATTATCTTTTGCATATGTCAGTCAAATATGTTTTGCAAATGACCTTCAGTATATAGGATGCCCACAAAATGCTGTATGTCCATGGAGTGCTTTTTCCACTGTGTTAAGATACATGCAATTGTACCTCCAGCTGTATTAGATGATGGTGACATTTTATACATTGAAATAGTTACAAAAAGAAATGTTTGCAGTATTTGTATGCCTAAAAGCTTCCTCATTATCCAGAAATGGTGCAGCAAAAAGGAGTTCTGTAGGAAACCAGAATTATTTAAGTGAAAAGATCGAAGGTCGCAGCTGGCCCCTGTGGGTTTATTTGCAAACAGCCTTTGTCCAGCACTGCTCTCCAAGCCCCTGGGTGCTGCCCCTGCAGAAATATGGCTTTCTGTCTGCATTCCAGATCTTTATATTACAAGGTGATAAAATGTTCAGGATCTGAAAATGCTTCACAGATAAATATGTTATTCAGAAAATTATAAACAGCTCCACAGAGGAAACACTCCACTATTGATGAGTGTCTAACAAGAGCTTTAATACTGAAATATTTGACAGGCTAATGTCATAACACTTCTACACCCCTGGCTATTTACAGGTTTCCTAGGTCCTCAGAAGCATTGTGTTCCAGTAAGGCATACTAGATAATTCCCAATTTTTCTTTTGTTGTCAATGCTTTCTTTTATGTTGGACAGGGTGTCAGACCTTTTTGCATGTCAGTAAAATGAGGAATATTCCTGTTCAAGGAGGCAGAAATGGAACAAAGGGAGCATTTCTGGTTAGGATTCTTGCTTCTGATACTCCCCTCTTAACAGCAATTTCCTGAAATAGAATTCCATAAGTTCTTAATTATTCTACCTCTTTTTTCCTGGGAAACTATTAAAACGAAAGTGTTTTCCTGTCTCATAATATTATTGAATCATGTAATTTTTTTAAAGAGTTTGCGCTATGGAAAGCTTTTTAATAAGTTCCTTAGTGAGAAGAATGAGAAAACAAAGAAGAATACATGGGTAATTTAAAATAACATTCTGTTAACAGGCATACAATGAGCTGTTAAAAATATGGAAGATATACTTTGTAATGTATGATACTTCAAGAGAAATTAAATCTCTGATCCAGTGCAATACTCATGGAAACAACATATTCTTCTGAATAGGAAGTTATTCTGTGTATCAGGTTTGTCATAGCTAAAAGATTCCTCTAACCTGAATATTTACGTAGGTAACATTTTTGTATCAGAACATTTTGCAGGCGGTAATGCTTTTTTTCAAACTGCACATTTTTAATACAGTAGATTGAAATTTGGAATTTTCTTGGCCTTATTATCTTAATCAACATTTATTTTTGTTCCCATGGTCAGACACAATATTTTACTTCTCCGCTATGACAAGCAGCAAAGGAGAGAGAGATGTCCATGTATTGAAGTCAGAGTACTTCCATACAAATGCAGTTGCTAAAGTTAACATGAAAACTGTGCTTTTGTATAAGAGAAAAAAAGAAGAAAAATGTAAAAAGTTTATACTTATGAGGAGTTTTAAAGAATAGCACTATCTCTTTGTTAATATAAGATAATATTAGGTCTGTATGGCATACAGCAATATTTAGAAATTTCTTATAAGACCAATATTTTGTTAATTGAATATTAAAAATCAACTAGATTTTTAAAAACTTGCCATTTTAGGATCACCAATCTGTTCCACTGTGTTCAGCTTCCAACATATTCCTCTCAATGGAAGAAATACATATTTTCTTTATTGGGGGGGGAAATATGCCTCCCTGCATGTGTTGAAATGAGTGAAAGAAAATGTCAGCTGTGTGTGCAGGCAGCCACCTTCAAGCAATATAAAGATACTGTGCACATAAAGGGAGGATCAGCTGCGAGCAGCAGGGCACAGACCCCGCTCAGAGGCTGAGCCTGCAGCTCCCCAGAGCCCCCTGTGCCTGCCCCACGGCAGGGAATTGTGTCAGGGTCCCTGAGGTGCTTCAGTGTCCTGGGAAATGCGTGCAGATCCCTTCTGCTGTGACAATCTCTGCTGGGAACCTGTCATCTCAATAACCACGAGAGGTGGGTGTAGGTTGCTCAAAGCAGATTAGTGGCAGATCCAGGATGAAAACTTGACTCCCCTCGGTCTCAGGAGAGCACCTCAGTTACTCTGAGCCTCTGCTCCCCCCGTGCTGCACACAGAGCAGAGCTGCTAAAGTGCTGAGGTTTCTCACTTTTCACTGCTTTTGGCATGGGGTGCACTGAAGTAGCTCGGTATCATGTTTAAGACTTGAGTTTCCAGGACCAATTCAGAGAGATTGAGATTTCTAAATAATCCTTTCCTTGGAAGTGCCTGTAATTTAAAACTCCCTTAGCACGCTTCTCTCTCATAAAAGAGCCTTTCTGATTCATGTCACTTTTATTTGTGACCTGAGGATTTTGCTGGAATCCCATCTGCTTTTTCTCTGCCATCAGTCCTAGAAGAGCTTTTATGAATATGCGCTTGCTCAAGGAGTACTTTGATATATTATCCTGTTGCAATTAGATATCTAAAATACATATGCATTAAGTGCAGATTCTGCAATTACTTGGTACATCTAAATATGAAAAAAAAAAAAATTGTACCAGCAGCAGTTAGATAATGACTTGCACCAAAATATTTACCTTGTTTACTTTCACATTTGAAGTGATCAGGGAAAATGATGTATTGAGTTTATTTCTTTTCTGTCACCTGAGATATGTCATCTGACCTTTAGCTGGGGCTGATGAACACAGAAGTCAGCTGCTGCAGCAGCCCCGTGTTTCATTATCTGCTGCCTCTGAAGGACCTAACTCTTATCCAGCACAGGTCACAGCGTGGTGACTCCAGCTAAGCCTCACGGGGATAAAAGCCTGTCACTCATATCTACTGTGGCCTTTGCTTCAAAAACACCAGGATCAAACAAGTCTAAGGAAGGCATTAATTTCCAGACGAGCTGAGGAAATTGGGTTGAGCGCTTGGGTTTAACATAGCAAATGAGCTCCTTTCCATAATCTTTTTAGTGACCAGCAAAACAAAAAAATAAATCAAATTTTGTGGTTATTTTCAGAAATATAAATCACTATTTATATAAACTTTTAGAATGTGAAATTTAATGCAAAAAACAAACAATACGTTTTGATGCCAAATATTATAATTCTTAGTCACCCAAGTGATATTTTTTCTTGTGAGTATTTCAGCTCCTCTCTTACACTACAGAAGAAAAAAAAGGTGCAATTTATCTTTACTGTGAAATTATATTTGATCCTAATTTTGGTAAGAAATTAAATATTTCCATCCCTGAGGACCATCATGATACAAGCAGCCCAGATGTTAAAGCATCAGTGTCTGTATTCTACTGCAGATTAAACATCCTTATATTTCTATTGTGTAAATATTCTCCTTTCTTCCTAAGTAATAAAGAAGAAAGGAGAGTCTAATCAAAACAGAGAAAGATATGTTTTATTTCCAGTTTTTCTACAAGCTTCTCATGTGTTATTTAAGCAGACTGAAGATGCTCTTTGTGCCTTGGAACATGTCTACCACAGATTAATAAGAAGACACCACAGCTTGTTCTGATCATTGTCTTCTCAGATCAACACAAATAAGAAAATGACACTGGGGACCTGATGTACTTAGAAATCATAATGAAAGATTTATTCTTTCAGGATTAATGCTCTGTTTATGTTTCTGTTGAGCTTTTAAAGCAGAGAAGGCTCCCATCAAGCCAGTTCAGCTCTTTGTACTGCACTTTCCTGCATTTCAGATTACAAGATTAGCTCAGATACATAGGGTCTCTTAGCACTGAGTCAGACTGGTATTTTCCCATTTTCTTTCTCTACAGCATAAAATGAAGGTTTTAATCTGCCTAGAAGGAGTTCTAGTGACCAGTAACAGTAATACAGGTGGGTGAGGTTTTCTGTGTACCCGTCAATTCCCATGTAGAACTGAATTACAATTTAGTAACAGATGAGAAAGTTGTTTCAAAAATATTGTAATTTATTAGTATTGTTATTACAGGCAACTTGTCTATGCAAAATGATCTAATCAAAAGAGCTTTTTAATCATGAGGGGAACATATTTTCATCAAAGTGAACAGTGCACTTTAATTAAATAGAGTAGAAAGCAAAAGACAAGTTCTGAAATGTTATCTTTTGCTGAGGCTCCAGGGGACTAAGGAAATCCTTTCAAAAGCTGACCTTTCAGAAGGAAAGCCCATTTGGTTTTATAGCTATTCCTTATCTCTACATGAGAGATTTATGCAGGTAAGTGGCTGCACTTGAGATGAGAAGATACTTCATTGTTCATTGTTATTCCAGGCACTGAGCTGACTGACAGGGCCAGAGCCCACTGTTGTGAAAGAGACATTACTCCAAGGAAGGTTATGAAGGATTAAAAAGCCTTTCTTCTTAGTACAGATTGCAGTTGAGGAGCTAGTCTGTTAAAATCGCCACTGATAACAAGGAATTACTTGGCAACAGGAATCAGGAATTATATCAGTTTAGACCTGGTGATCACCTAATCCATGCTGTTTAATTTCATTTGTCAGTAAAATATGTTGAAAGGCATGGCCTGGATGTAAAGTTGATTTCAACATGGCATATCACAAAAGGATGAGAGCTGCTCTGTGAAACTATGGAAATTTAGAGCACAGACAGAAAAAGTTAGCATGGATTTATGCTTTTGATATGACCCTTAAGGTAACACTGGTTTGGTTACTGCTCATGAGCTGTTTTGCTGTCCACAGCAGTTGTTAGAAGAGAGAGTGGGTGGGGTGACATCACCAGAAGAATTTCTCACTCTGTCAAGTCCTTCCTCTTCTTGGTACGCTGGAGAGAGACCGTGACAGCCTGGACTGTGCTCATAAGGCACTGCCCACGTACCCATCCAGAAACTCAGCACACTGCCAGACCTAACCAGGCACATATTCCCAAGCAGCAGTGAATTTTCATAGCTCTGTTCAGAAGTTTTAGCTCTTGGATTGTCTCCTTGCAAAGGTCTCCATTAACACATTTGGTGATGTTGCTGTCTTCTTGTACTTGGCCAGAAAATCTGTTCCACAAGCCTATTTTTTGGTTAAACACTTTCTTTTTTTCCCCCCAGAAAGATCTCCTGTTTTAAATTGTTCGATCAGTTAACATTCAAAGACTTTGTGCTCTTTTTGAATATGCACATAAATTTAAGGTCCATCTTTTGCCTGAGTATCATCATAGGGTGTCATACACAGGCCATTTTTAGAGGCCATAACAGCCTCATTTTTTCAAGAGAATTGTGAGAATTTTTGGCAAATGAATACTTGTTTAAAAATTCCCATCCTTGACTCTCTTGGATTGGAGTGCTAATTAAACCAGGCTGCTGATTTTATTTTGGTTGCATTATCTCAAATAACATTCACTAAACCCCCAGATCAACAGATTTTTTCCTATTATTATTATTATTATTTTTCTGTTGATCAGAACAGAACAATCAAAATAAATAAACAAGCTTCTTACTTACCATAGCAATTATCTTCTGGCAATCACAAAGTCCACATCTCCAGAGGTAACTCTGAGTCAGTCTTACTGAAAAAGAATTTGCAGTCAAGAGCTGGTAAGGAAGGGGGAGGGCATATTGTTGACTGTCTTTAAACAGAGAAGCATGAAAGAGTCTAACCTCCCATTTATACTTCTTTAACTAGGGGATGATGAAGGGAGAGGAACAAAAAAGCAATTAAAAATGAAGGCATACAAAGGAATTGTTTGTAGCTAATCGAGTTGCTGTGATACCCTGTTTGGTGTTTTCATTCTTCCTGCAATTTGTTAGGGGAAAATCGTTCGTTGCAGGGAACAGAATTCATTTTGGAAATTGTTTTCTGGCATTCAACACATGAGGTTAAACCACAGCCTCTGATGCAGGCACAGAGGCCTCTTATCTCTACAAAATAACAACATTTATCCAAGGTAGTTGCTTAAAAGCCTTTTAGTAAGGCCACTGATTATCATAGCAAATCAGCCATCTCTATGAAATTAATCATCTCATCCCAGTGTAAATGTCAAAAGTACATTACAGGTGCACCCAAGGAATGTCCAATAAAGCTGAAAAATGAGAAAGCACTGATGTATGAATCATACATACTAAAAGTGCTTTCCCTGCACTCATTAGGGAGGAAGGGTCTGATCTGATCGTGGCTGGACAATTTTCTATCCTTGCCCAGATTTGTGAGCTCCAGCTGATACTGTGCTATGGCCAGAAACACAAGTGGTGAATGCAGTTCAACTTCTTCCTTCCTGTGAATTGTCAGTATTAATTTGCAATTTCCTAATTGAATACAAGTCTAAGAGTGTTGGAAGCTGAATAAAGAGCATCAAAATGATCTGCAGAGAAAGGGACAGTTTTGTTTTAAACCCACTTCAGTCCAAGAGAAGGAAAGAAAACTGGGTCTGGACTCATATGAAGTGTTACTGGGAATTTTCAGAGATAATGCTCAGAAAGGAACTCCCCAGACACAATTATAACTATTAATGCACATTATTCCCAGACAGGGTATTTCCATATCTACCACAAGACTGGCTCATTTGGCCATACTGTGTCTTCATAATTAAGAGCAAAGGGTCATCCTAGGAAATTAATTATCTCTGGTTTAAAAGAATTATGAAAATACATCCCAAGACAATACCAACAGAAACCTTCCCCCAAAAAACCAAACCAAGAAAAATTTAGGCAAGTTCGACACTGAACTAATTTAATTCAATCTAGCAATGATGTTGTTTAGGCTTATTTTGTGTGAAAAATAAAGGCCAGAAAAGTGAATGCGTGCATGTTGATAACAATTTTTAAAAGTAC
Organism: Acanthiza pusilla; assembly: GCA_036630365.1. Taxonomy (NCBI): domain Eukaryota; kingdom Metazoa; phylum Chordata; class Aves; order Passeriformes; family Acanthizidae; genus Acanthiza; species Acanthiza pusilla. Next base: position 45,601,838 of record JAXCHO010000079.1, read on the forward strand.
AGTCTCCACAAAGTGTAAACTTCCTGGTTTGCAGTGACTGACAGAAGATACTTCACAGAACTGCACACTACCGATAAACCCTTAAGAGTTTGCTGCAGTTACCCATCTGGATATTTAACTAATTTATGTGCTATCCTGACACTCTTTAATATTACATTACCTTCTAAAATCATCATTTAGAAACCCAAAACTAGTCTCCAATGTCTTGAATAGCAAAGCTATTAAAAATTTAATACAATGAAACACACATATAATGCAATTAAAAAATCCATATCACACATGGGTGCAACAACAGTTTACAAGAATATGGAACACAATAAAATTTAAAATAAGAATTATATTTCCACTAAGTTTCTTAAAATTTACAGACCACTTTACAAATATAAATGATTCTGTGACATATCATTAGGAGAAACAGCAGAATTGATTTCTTATTAAGAAAAGTAGCACTGTTGGAAAATTCATTCCTTCCTCAAGTTCCCAACCTTGTCTTGAATTATAGTCACTACCATTGTTGATTTGCTGCTCTACTTTATCTTTGATTTAATTTTTATCTTAAAATCATGTTGCTTCCTTTACTTTCATTGACTTTAAACCTGAAAAAAAACCAAAAAAACACTCTGAACATGCAAAGCAAGTTCTTGACAAAGAAAAGGAGAACATACAAAGGTCTAACCATCAGTTCAGAGTGTCTCTGACATTGATCTTGTGGGGAAAGACAGAAAGAATTGGAAGGAGTCTGTGGCCTGTAGATCATTCAGCTGTCACCAATGAAGCCATCCCATGTGGAGGGTCCATCCCTGGTGGCAGCTGTCTCCCTACCCAGCTCTGCCTCTTCGGAGGGAGCCTCCCCCCACCGGGGGAGGATTCAGGGGCACAAGATCCGCCCCCGTTCTGGAAGGGAGGCGTGCCCAGTGCCCTGGACCTTCCCCTTCTTCCAGAGACTTCTGTTAGATTTACTGTATCATTGGTTGCTGTCTACTGTACCCTCCCCTTCTATGTTGTAATTGGACCCTGAACCCTCGTTCCCTCCCCTCGTCTCCTCTCCCACTGGTTATCCTTGCCCCTTTATAAACCGTCGGCCCAGGGATAGCCCTTGGGATTTCTCCTCCACTCTCCCTCCCGAACAGCCTGCACCCTGACCCTGCAATAAAGGAGAGCATGGGGGAGACCCCCTCCCGCAACCCTTTGCCTCGTCTCGCCTCCTTTACCAGCGGCGCGTGTAGCTGACTGCTCGCCGGGAACGGCCCCACCTTGGCTGGAAACATCCCAGCAGTAGCCTGTGGTGGGCCGGTGGCTTGTGTCCCAGGCGAGGGCAGCCAGGAAAGCCAGGCGGCTTCATTTCTTTTAACTACAACAATCCCATGGCCTGGTGGAAGAGAGGCATTTGTTGACATCAGAGAAAGGAAGAATGTCTGTAAAGCACTGATTCTCAAATGCTGTCCTTCAGGGAGTGACTCCTGCTTGGGATATTGGTTCCAGTTTTACCTAGGAAATTCTTAGGGATTCTTTTGTTATGTAAGGGCCTGTCTTGTAACACTCTGGATTTCTGTGCCAGTTTAGGAACTCGGTGTACAGCCTTGCTCCAGCTATTTGGTATCTATTATATTATATATCCACTATAAGAATACTGGAATGATCTCCACCTTCTCTAAGAACAAAACCCCTTAATGAGAAAAAGCATTTTTAACTGATCCTTTTTTTGTTCCTGTCTGCTTAGTCTCTCAAAGAAGCAGCTGAACTGTCATAATAAACCTGCATTATAACATGTTGCAAAACACACATTATTCAAGTGTTTTAGTGCAAGTAGCAGCCTGCCTTTTGATTTCTGCTTTCTTTAGACAGTCTGCCTTATAACAAGGATCTTTTCATTGCTTCATTATTACTTGATAGCTTCCTATTATATAAGCATTATTTAAACAATGCATTTGATGATCCCACAATGAGAATTGTGTTGAGAAATTTCCATGGAAACGATACACAACATATTAATATCTGAAATGGCACTGAACTCTGCTTTTGGTCTCCAGTAAAATGCCAGAAGCACCTATGATGAGAAGCATCTAAATCCTTTAAATGATCTTATACATTATATTTTTTATGCCAAGGTTTTCATGTTTCTGAGGTTACAAAGACATATGGCAAAGTCCCTCAGTAATTATAACTGTGTAATAGCAGGAGCTGTAATTATAGGTTCTGTAGCCAGATTTAATGTATTTCAGGCAAAAAAAATTTACATCTTCTTAAGCACTAAATGCCACTTCATTCATTCATTCATGTCTATTTCTAGTGAAACAGAGATCCTACTACAGATGTCTATATTGTGGCCAAATGAGATGCAAATTTTTCTACTGAGCCTTGGTCTTGCTTTCAAGAGGAATGACAGGAACGTTCTCCATAAGAACACCCCCACATTTATCTCCTCTAAAAACCCTTTGTGCTCATTAGAAGGGAGAAAACTTACAGCATCCCCCTACGAATCTCTTCCTACCCCTGTAAAAAAAAATAAAAAAAAAATAAAAAACCACCCTGTTTCTGCTGCCTAATAAAGGGGAAGTTCAAGAGTCTAAGCTAGTAGCTGTATCTGCCAATTTTGGCTCTTCAGGTTCAGTGAAACAATCCTGTTTAAATGAATATCTTAATCATGGTCCCACCTTAATAATTCATGATTCTCCTGATATCATTAGCATATGCATGTGTGTAAATAAATATATATATATGTGTACAATACAGAGGCACACATCTTTTGGATCAATTTTATTTGACTTGGGCCACTGTTTCAAGTTTCCTTTGGTGACAGTGCTGGGGAGAAGTTTGTATTTTTCCTGCAAAAGAAAAATTTCCCAGTGCACAAACTGACCCAGGTGCTTCTACAAAGCAACAAAAATCCTTACAATATTAGTAAAGCATTGAGAGCTGGCAATGCAGCTGTACTTTGCTTAATAGACCCCAAAGGCTTTGCTTAATAGACCCCAAAGGCATTGAATCTCCTGATTTCCACCAAAAGCAAGTAACGCAGCATTTCTGTAAATAGGACATTCTTTCTATGCCACAAGACTGAGTATTTTTCCTATAGTTTGTGTGATCACTAGCTAAATCTGTTATGACAGGCTACTTATCTCAGTCCAAAGCTTTAAGATTTTTGGATCATTTTCCCAACTCTAGACATTTCAGTGATAAATCTAGCACACCTAGCAAGAATTTTATAGCACATCAGAAAGAAAAAAAAAAATATAGCAGGTTAATTTCACAAGTGCTGCTTTTACTTCAAGCCAGTTTCTCATCCTAATTGACCACCTAAGACAGGTACGTGGCTGTTTTGCATCTTCAGTGGCACAGGGAAGCCTGGGCCAATGTATTTATGTGCCTAAAATAAGTGGCCTAATTTTCAAAGAAACATAACACCAACACCTCCTACCCATGGAAAGGAGAGTTGTTGTCTCAGCACTTTTTAAAATGAAAAATTAATTTGAAACAGAAACTTCTATGACTGTGTGGGGAGATCATCATGCAGGTAGCAAGAGCTGAGGTGGAAATAGACTGACATAACTTTTTAAAGTCTATTTTGCATCTATGATTCAGAATACATGTGGAACCTTATGTGGCTTGCTATTTTATGGCATTTCACGTTCCTTTCCAGTTGAGTCTGCAAGTTTCAAATTATTGGCTCGGTAGTAAAGATCTGTATTTATCACACCAATAAATCTTCCAGGTAACTTGTGCCTTCAAACCAGAGGTGCTAGGAAACCATGGAAATGCAATTTTTTTAGCTGATCTAATTTCTTAGAGCAACGTTATTTCTTCCCAGTCTGAGTCAGGCCTTTTTCAGTGTTTAGAATGTGTCTGCCTCAGACTTTTATATTGACCTTTAAAATTTTGGGAAGCAGAGCAGTGTCAAAAATATATTGTACTCTTTCAGAGCTGTACACTTCAGCATGCCAGGTTAGAACCTCATTTCAATTTAGACCCAAAGTGGAGCCAGTTGGAGGCATCTCCTGCTGCCACAAACCTGTTGTCTCACAGGTCTGCATAATTTGCTGAAAATAATGTCATATTCTCCAGCATGGAACACTTTGTTTTTGAGTTCTGTTGTTGCCTTTTTGTGTCCTGTTGGGAAGCAGTGCCTTTCCAGCTTTCAACCACAGGTCATATTTTACAGCACTGGAAGTCAAGGTGTGTGTTTATAGAGGGATATAACAACGTATCCTGGCTTTTATCTGTGGCAAAAATACGTGGTTTGCATAACTGTGGTATCTAAGAAGCTTTTATGGTTTTCCCCTCACATCAATATTGGCCAAAGTGACAATTTTCACTATTTTTTACAGAAATCTGAAACACAGAGAAAGGTGTTTAAGGTCACAGAAGAAGTGAAAAAGGAAGCAAAAAATTAAACTGGAACTGCTGGGATGCACACTAGTTTTTTCTTTCCCTTTCTTCTGTAGAAGTATAGGTGCTTATATGAACCCAATGTGGGTGAGATCTAATTTTCTTTGGGCTCAGGTAAATCTTCCTTATACTGGCTTAAGCAAATCAGCTTGGTTAAACTTGGTGTTCTATTACTTAACATCTTAAATCATGGAGTCACATAAAATGTCAAGATGGAAGGAACATCTGGGCATTATTTGGTCCAGCCTCTGTCTGGACCTTAAAATTTTCATTAAGAAATTTCAGTGGGAAAAAACACTTCCCTTTCAAAACCCCATTATTCCCATCATCTTCATCCAAATAAAAAAAATTAAAAAGCCTTTCATAGAAAAATGAAAATAGCAAAAGCTTAGCAAAAAGATAAGAAATGTAAAATTACTTTATATTTCTATTATGAATACACACAAAAATAAATTAAATTCATAAAAGAGGCACACACACCATGTATCGAGTGTTCCTTTTTCTTATAGAGAAACTTAAGAAAATGGGGAGAATGCTTTTTTTATGTCTAACACTAACTTTTAGAGATCAGCAAAATGTATTGATATGCAAATCTGTGAATATACAAGCCACATTTTCTAACAGAGAATCACAGTTCAAGTGAAAAACTCAGAAGGGGTCATTTTCCTACACCTTTTCTATATATCTCTATGAACATAGACCTCTTGAAGTCTACAGAGGCACTGGAAGAGAATTAAAGGAAACTTGTATCTTCCCTTCTGTTGTCAAGACAGATATTTGAACTCAGGTGTGTGAATACCAGTAAATAAACCTTCAGCAAAATTGCCTTCCTTGAAAAAAAAATTACTTGATAGGAGGCTCATTTTAAATACATAATTCTCTTACAGGATAATTGATTCCTTTATTTCAGGGAAGTGGGAGGAAAAATTTATGCACTGGATGTGGACTGTATGATTTACATAGAGAAGATGATTGACCTCTTCAACCTCTTCCCTATTTGCAGTGTGGTTTCTCCAGTTTCCTGTTCTCCACCATGAGAGATTATAAGGTGTCATTTTAAATATTAATCCAAAAATTTTGTACAGTCTGAATATTCTGTTACATCTTTATGAGGGTACTGAATAGCTTTCCTACCTAGGGTAATAATAGTACCTGGTTTTAACCATGGAACCATTGGAAATTCGCTGGAAGATAATGCTGAGTTTCAGCCTAAGGGCTCTACATGGCCTCAGGAGAGAAATGCTTCATGTTGCCCTAAGCTGAGAGATAAAGAGAGGTAAAATAAAAATAATTTATATGTGCTTTTCCTCTTCGTTGGCTATTGAGGGCTCCTAGAGGATTAGTTTAGGCTGGATGTCCGAATGGAAAAATTCTCGGAGCCAAATGAACTTTGGAGCCATCATAACCTTATCAGCATTTACCCCTGGACAGCACAGTGTGGATTCTTTAAGACAGCAGGAGAAGCAGGTCCTGCAGGATTCCTCCATGTTCCTTACCCCAGATCAGCTGACTTTACCTGTGTGAAACCCAAATGGATTTTCACAGTACAGTCACACACAGATATCTGTGGGGTCAGTGACTCCAACTGGAATGCAGTACATATTTCCAAGCTCCTCATAACAGGTAATGGTCTCTAAAAGTGCAGCACCCAAGCCAGAGAGTGCATCCAGTAATTCTCTTTTGTGCAGCTGATATATCTGAAGCAAAAATAGAATGAGAAAACAACAGAAAATGCAAAAGAATAGAATTTCCGTGTTGAAATTCAATGTGGCATTGTTCATGCCAGAGGCAAGTAATACCATATTCAAATAAACAGAGACACTGAATAGAATGTATGACTTTAATTTTGGATTCTGCCTGATTCAAGAGATACTTACATATGCATTTCTACATTTATCATAGAGCTGCAGAGATACACAGATTCAGTCCAAGTTCCAGGATCAAGCAGCCATTTCTGGGTGTGATGTCACAAGTACTTTCCCCAAGTAAAGCAGAGCAACTAATCACACAAGTCAAGATTTACTCTGCAGGTTCAAGGGTTGATGTATTTAGCTCTAAGTCTTATCGAACAGGTCCACTTAATTACCTTTTATTCCATGATTTGATCAGTTGATTAAGTCTGCATAAGTATTAATTTTCAATTTACCATTTAAATAGAGGAATCAGCATTGTACTTTTCAAATTTACTTGTTAAATTATTTTTTTATTTTAAATATGTTTGCATTTATGGCTTTTTGCAACTTTAATTAGATGAAGCTAAAATTAAAAAAAAAAAAAAAAGGCATTTAGTGTGGTAATGGGAAAATATGAAGGGTTTCGAAATAAAGGAAATCACTAACTGGAAAGACCTTTACCAGTAACCATCCCAAACTGTTAAATAGTGTATTCTGCAAAGGTCTATACCTCAAAGTCTTTAAAATGGAGGTAAGCAGCATTTCACCATTTTAAACAGACCCCTAAAGTCTTTATAAATTATGATGAAAAGCCTGCTCTCTCTGCTTGTTCTTTCCCCCCCCCCCCCCCCCAGGGACCCTATAACTGTAATCATGTGGAAGTGAACTCTCCTCTATTATGCAGAGCTTGCTTTAGGTACCGTGTGGGTACAAGGTGCTCTGGAGAGCTATTGTTGTTGGCCAACCTGTTCTATTTTAAACCCCTCAGTAAATCACTTCTTGCTTTTCTTGATTACTTACTTGAGACAAACCAATTTTGAAACCTGTATAGAGCTGTTGTGCCTCTGGGGTGAAGAAGTTGACTTTCTTTGTTTCTCATAAGCTAATGGCCCTTAGTCACTTCTGTTCATAAGGCTGGGTTACCTAATTGACTGAGGGCTGTGCTGAGACTTCCAGTAATGCTTGCCAAATTTAGCTTTTGTGAGTTCTCCCATCTGTTGATGGTGTGCAGAAATAAACTCGCAGCTCTGCTGGGCTGGAGGTGACTCGAATGACTCACCAGCCTCCCCCCAGTGCCACAGCAGCCACTGGGGCTCAGAGCAGGACCAACAACAGACATTGGGAAAATCTTCTTCACTGCACCAGGACCTGTGAGCCTCACAGGAGTTTCCAGGCACTTGTGCTCTTCTGTGATACACAGGTTTGTGTTCTGGTCTCAGCAAGCTTGGCTTAGCAGGGATACGAACAGGCAGTTAGACATCAAAAGAGATTGCCTGAGAAGCTGAGCTATCTCCATCTTTAGGGATTTGTGGACCCAGATTAGACAGGATCAGGAAATCACTGGTGTGGGTGCAGCTGGTACCTCCAGAAAGCAAAGGCTGTGCTGTGCTGGGAGACCTGGCAGGTCCTTTCCAGAAGGACTTCCTACCAGTGTCTGATTCTAGTGCCTCTCACGAGTTCCCAAACCATGTGGGGAGATTATTTAGTCCACATGAAAGCACATATGTCCTCTTTTTGTTTCAGTTATTGCTTACTGCAATGACATTCTCCGAGAGCAGAAAATAGGTACCCTTAGGTCTTTTCTGAAAATTACTTCTATAGCACACAGCTAAGCCTGGATTATGCCATTGACTCTTACAGAATCCATTTCAACATTTCCTCAGCATATTTATTTTCCTTAAACTGTATCAGACAGTCTCTGTACTGTGTTTCAAATGTTGTCTAAGTGAAGCTGAAATCAGTGGGACAATTTGAGAATAAGGGTCTGTCTTACTTGTACATATAAGTATTTTAACCTAGTTCATTACCCTTCTCATAGTTATCAGCCAAGATTTTGACAAATCACTTTAATTTTCAAAAAAAGGAGAATTCTTGCCAAATACACTGTTTTCAAATTTTCCAGGGTTAAGAATTTCATTAATTCATTATATTATACCATGGACACTGCATCTTGCTTAAAAGTCAGCATAAAAAAATTCCACATTGAAAACTTAATAAAATCCAAATTAACTCAATTCTATTGCTGCCAAAAGAGATCTTGTTCAAATGCTTAGACTAAGAAAAAGATTAAAGAATGAACTATTTCTTATGTATTTCTTTATTTCTTCCTCTTGGTATATTATCTGATATATGCTTATGTCTTATTTTATTGTGTTATATTGATTTCCTTCTTTTTAAACCTTTTAGGGATAGAGCTTTGGAAGAGAGAACAAGTTTGGAATTCAGTCCTACCCTATCTGAAGAAATCTCTTTATCGGTCCCACTGTAGAGAGAGTTTGGTTGTCACTGCTTTCAATTGAAGCTGAAGGAAAACATCTGTGCTCAGTTAAACTTCAAAGACTTTTGTTGCACTGAGGCGACAACATTTTCATAAGAGTGAAGATAACACCCATAAGCAGGCAGCTGGCAAGCAGAGAGTTTATATTTTTGATTCACAGGGAAGCTTACAATGCACTAGTCTGTCTGTGAGCTCAAACTAAAAATATCATTCTGTTTAATGGTGTTTTGTTGGTTTTTTTGTTTGTTTTTTTTTTAATTTAATCAAAATTCATCTATTTTGTAAGACTTCCTGGAGATACTATACCTCTTCATCTCCTCAGGAAAGGCTATGGTATAAAGATCATGTAATTTAAGTCAAAGATTTTCTGCGATTATGGTTCCTCCTCCAGCTGAACCATGTTAGTAAACGTCAACAATAGAATCCCTATTTTTATGCAGACCTGGACATTAACTTGTGTCCCTTTAGTACAATACCAAACAGAATCATGAGGTAATGTAATGCATTAAGGTCTTTGCCGTTTTAGGGTCAGAAGTGTTACCTGATCATCTCGATTCTGACTTGCCTGATCTTCAGTTGTTGAAGTTTTTGGAACTTCGCATTGTGTGACAGGATGTAAGATTCCCTTTCACAGTCTTTACCCAATATTGAATTATCTAGGGGTGTTTTTGCAAATGAATAAACTGACACTGCTGAACATCATCTTTCTAATGTTAGAAATGTCAAGCTAAATAACCTCAGAGACAATTTCCTTTGCTCTTATCCAGAGATCGTGCAATGTCCTTATTAACATTTTGGAGGCTCTCAGTGTTCAATCAACTACTGTGCTCCTGTTCCAAGCTGATCCATCTCCAGACAGCTCAGAGCATGAGCTATCCATGTTGGTCATGTAAACAGATTGTGTAAAATCTAAATTTCCCTTATTCTGCATGGGCCAAAGCAAACAAGAAAGAACTGAAAGGCAGCAGAGTGCAGGTTCTAAGGCAGAAGAATCTCTCACCAGAGCAAGATCATGGCATTGTGCAGTCTCTAGTTGAGAATGGGGCTCCCGCATGCTGCCTTATGGATTGTTCTGCATCCATAGGCTATTAGAGAGCAGAATGGATCCTCAGGGCCTGTCAGCTGTTTTTACAAACTAATCCCCAATTAGCATCTTTATTCAATTGTAAGAATAATTAAAAAAAAAAAAAATCATCAAGATACAATAACCACCAAATGGAAAAATGAGTTAGCTTCAATTAAAATGAAATAGCATTTGTGAATTTAGACTTAAACTGAGGGGGAAAATTCAATAGACATTTATTTTATTTGGGAACTTCAGAAAGGTAATTAAATGCACTAATTTGTTTTGAGTTCTCCCTGAGGATCTCTTAAAGTCAGGGCATGGTCTGAACTAGTGCTGTCATCAGATTGATTTAAAAATATTTATATAACTAACATGTGTTGCCAGAATTTTGATCACAGCACCAACTAGATGGTAGCTTTTGGAAACGTGTCTAGCTTGCAAGATTGTGCAGAGTTCTGAGCTTACTGGAATTCTTTACTTTTGCTGGTATGAACTTTGGGATTTCTGCTTTTCAATATTTTGTTCAAGCTTTAGTATCCTTGGTGTTCAAGAGAGATTGTTAACCTAACAGTATTTGCAGAAAATTGGGAAAAACAGTCTTCTTTGTTTCTTTAAGATTTTTTTAAAATTTATTTGTAGAAGTCTAAAAGTCCAGAAAGCGGAGTAAGTTAATGGTGATATAACATCCCTCTCTCTCTCTCCGTTTTTATATATATATATATATATATATTTACACACACAGACACACACATATATACAATAAATACAAAAATACAGTATTATATATAAAATAATGTGTAATACGATATCTTTAATACTGTCCCATTATACACAGGTGTACACACGCGTACACAACCTACATGTCTGTGTACATGTGTGTAATCTTCTGCTTGGATTTTTGTCACACCCCCTGAGGTCAGGTTCATCCAAGGGACATGAAATCTGAGAAGTTAACAGATTTCCAGGTAACATTAGTCTGTATGGGTTTGGGGCTGGCAGTTGGTGGAATACTGCCCATTTCATAAGCTCAGCATTTATTTGTGCCGTGTGTTTGGTCTGCAGTTGGAATTCATCTCACTACATTTGAAACCCATCCTGTATATTCCAGGCAGCCATCACAGGCTATTTAATACTCAAGAGAGATAAAGTAGGGGAGAAAAAAGTCATGCATTTTGAAGGTGCTATTGGCTTTAGATGATTCAGACAATCAGATACTCATCATGTCTTTATCTCTTCATTAATCATCACTGAAATTTCAGGGTGATTTTTCTCAGTGGGTGTCTAAATGAGGTAAGGTAGGCCCACCCCTTTTCTTTAATATGGAAGCTGATCCTTCCTAGTTGCTAGTGTAACACTTCATTCAAAATCTTTCCTATAAAAGGAAAATGGATAAAATAAAAATAATCATCACAGAAATTGCACCCAGACCCCTAGCTGTAATTAGAAATCTGATTTCCATTGATCTGTCATTGGTAATCATTTGGAAAACTCTACCTACATAGAAAAAGGCTCTCCAGTGAATAAGATTTTTTATTAAACATTTTCTGACACCGTTCACTCCTCTGGTAGGCTGTCACAACAGTGGTTATGCAGGCTGCCTTCTGTTGATCTCCTTGGTAATTAGTTTTTGAAGGTTAATCCCACTAGGCATTCCCTGTGTCAGCTTGGAGCTTAATGACTTTCTGAGCTTTAAAGCACTATGTGCTGGAGATAAAATATTGCACAAAGTTGAGGTCTGTCTGATCCTCCAGCCTGCTGACCTGATCAAATTCAGATACCCAACCCATCAGGTTAGCACAGCTGAGGCATTGCTGTTTTCTGTGTCACAGGCACACAGAGAGCCCAGAGTGAAAGCTGTGCATTCAGCCTCTTTCCGACACTCATGGAAAGGGAATACATATCTATTCACATCTCTCTCAGAGAAAATTGCCTTTTAATGGAGACCCAGCTCAAAGTTAAACCTTTACCTCCAGCAAATGTATTTGGAAATAAAACCCAATTCCTAAAGTGCCTACAACTATTTGACTGTGGGGACTGTAACAGGTGACAAAGCTCTTTGGAGGTTCTTATGCCCTTCTGGAAGGGATCTTCTCTTGGCCATTGCTGCAGACAGGATTTGTGGTCTTTTGTTCTCAATAGCAAGAAATCTTCAGAGCTGTACCATCACATTTCACCATACCAATGTCTGTACTTTCATTTGCGTAGGGATTGTAACTCAAAAATAAGTAAGGAATAAGGAGCTAAAATTATATGTAGTGTGCATAAAAAGACCAAAAATAGTCCAGAAACAAAGTGAACAAACCTTGTAACAACTGGAATTTGATGCATTCTTGGTGTGCAATAATCTCAAATTAATTGATCTTACATAACTTTAGTCCTATACAATTTCACAGAATCATAGAATATTCTGAGTGGGAAAGGACCCACCAGGATCATCGAGTTCAACTCCTGGCCCTGCTCAAGAAACCCAAGAATCATATATTCAGGTAAATAGCGTGTGGTTCATCTAACTCAAAGTTAATATCCATCCTTGAGAACATCATTCTTCTTTTCTTTTATAGTCATCACTGGAGAAACAGGTATTTTCTCCTCTGATCTGACATTTAATTGAGATCAGATGAATCATGTCTTTACTTTTCATACCATCAATGGAGAAAGGAAGGCACCACAGATAATGAATCATCCTACCTATGCTAAGTGCATTTTTAAGGATGGATTATGCTTCATCCTAGAGCTATCTTTGTATCTTTCCCATGTATAATCATTTCCTTGATAATTAGTTTATATATGAGATGCCACACATAAATAAATCCATCCATCAGGCTTGCACACATTATGCATGTGTTTTTTAAGGGAAAGAAGAAATTCCTCATGCAGTGGTAAGTTTTCCTTCTGGAGTGAATTTAGTCTTAGCTTATCCCTATGGCACCAAAGTTAGCCTGCATGGTTAAATGTCTTACACTTATAACACAGAGGAATATTTGCAAATAAATCCATTTTCAGGCACAAGTACCTGCATGGTGATCACCAATGTAGCTGTGCTGAGGCTCAGCTGTTTTCCATTAGGGCTAATGACAACCACTGGGAGATATCTGCAGGATGCACTGGCTCTGAGGGAGATGCAGAGATTTTCTTATCTGTTCCCTTTCATTTATTGTAGCTCAGGAGTAGAAAGCCTGGGTCATTAGTTTTTAAGAAGGGCTGTAACTGGATATAAGGAAAAGAAAATGAAAAAACAAAAAAGAGCGAAGGAAAAAAACACGCAAAAAAAAAAGAAACATAGATGTAATTTCATGAGAGCTTCAACTAAAATGCATAAACCTCATTAAGGTATATTTTTACTGGTGGAAACATAATTGTTGAGTAAAACTCCAGGTCAACTTTTACTCTGGATGTAACAAAACCACTTTTATTTGCACAGAAGGAAGGTTTAGCCCAAGTTATCCTTCCTTCCCTGACCCCAACTAGACTGGTAGCCCTTGCTGCCTCATGCAGTCAGGTGAGCAGCCTGGGGCAGGCTGTTCAGTGAATGCCTAGGCTGAACCCCAAGAGAGAGCTTGGGGAGAGATTAAAAGTTGGTCAAGTATCCTCAGCCTGGGGAGATCAGAGGCACAAATCCACAGAGAGCATTGGTTTGGAAGCTCCCAATGAGAGAAAATTGTAGCTCTATCCCCTGTTCTGACCTTCAGCACAGCTACGTGATGTGGAAGCTAAATGTCTCAAAGGAATACTGTGCAAATCCTGAAGCTGCTGGCATGTGGTCCATGAAGAGCACATGCTGTGAACATTGCACTTTGTCCTCTGCTTGGCCTTCCAAGCCAGGAGCCCTGCCCCACAGGGTGCTGAGAAACTTCAACTCCCTCTGAGATCAGTGGCAGTCAAGGGTGCACCAAACCATGTCCAAGGCATAATCAGATACAAAAATAGTTTTTATGTGGACTTACACAAGTTTCAAATCCTGTTATTGTTGTTGTTCTTCCCAGTGAATGGATGAAACTAACTTCAGGATTATTAGATGAAGAGGGATATATACGAGATGGGACACAGAGATTTCTACACTTTAGCAAAACACTTTCTCACTATCTGAAGGTCTGAAGGCAAATCTTGTATCTAAATTCATTACCTGTATACTACAGATAGGCAGAACCCATATCTGAATCCTTAAAACTAATTACATCTTTTTCCCTTTGTCATAGAATGATAGGATGGTTTGGGTTGGAAGGGACCCAACTCCTCTGCCACGAGCAGGGACAGCTAGACCCTGTCTCCCAGAGCCCTGTCCAATATCTCCAGGGACAGGGCATACACTATCTCTCTGGGCAAACCTGTTCCAGTGAAAGAATTCTTCCCTATATCTAATCTAAATCTACCCTCCTTTAGTTTAAAATCATTGTCTCTTGTCCTACTGCAAGAGGCCCGGTCCTGATGTTTCTCAAATAAGTATTGAAAAGCTGTGATAAAATTCCCCAGAGCCTTCTCTTCTCCAGGTTGAACATCCTTAATTCTCTCAGCATTTCCTCATAAGAGAGGTGCTCCATCCCTGTGATCATCTCCATCATCCTCCTCTGGACTCACTTGAACAGGTCCTGATCTTCAAGGTCCTGTCCAACCCCAACTGGTCTGTGATTCTGTGATATTAAAACTGAAATATGGACCCCTGATCAAGTTGTTGCCCACTACTGTCTGGACACAGCCATTCAGGCAATTCCTTATGCCCTGAACAAGCAATCCATCAAATACAGGTCTCTCCGATTTAGAGGTGGATGTTTTAGGGAGCCTGTGTCAAAGGCCTTACAGAAATCCAGATAGATGACATTCATAGATCTTCTCCTGTCCTCTTTGTTGTCTCTATATTTCCACTTCAGAATGTTTCTTTTCCAAGATTTATGACCCAGTGATGTGAAAATGCACATAATAGCAAAAATTTTATTAATTTGAGTAGGAACAATAGCCAAGTAATTTTCTTACCAAACTTGGAAAAATGCTGTGAGCTTTAGTTATTAAAGTGATTAGAGGATGCATTCAAGGTATTATTCATTTTCTGAGCTTTTCTTCAATTGCATTCATTTTGATTTTGAATACCTATTAATTGGATAATTACAGCTATTCAAAGAAAATACTGTTTAATCAAATGCCATTTTCTTAACCAACTGTTATTTTACATTTATCAAAAAGTATTGTTACTCCATGAATGGTTAAAAGCAAAATTCTGAATTAAACTGACGGATAAAAGCCACAGATTTTATGATGCAGCATCTATTGACTTAAGTTTTGAATTGAATCCAAAGACCCGAAGGAGGAAATGTAGTAATTCAAAATGTCTCTGACTAAACAGTTATGGTTCTGTTTATGATATTAGAAACACTGCCACATGCTTCCCAGTCTGTGATATGGTCACATGGGGGAAAATCTACACCAGGGTAGGGATGGGGTTTTAATCTTATTTTATTCACATATGTGGTATGAAAGAAATGAAAGAAAATAAAAAGAAGACAGTATTTATTCAAGGTAATCTGGACTATTATATCAATCTTCTTTTCTCAGATGTATATTCCAAAGAGTATACAAAAATATACAAAAATGAGAGAGAGAAAAAGAAAATAATCAAAAAGTAAATGAAGAAACATTTTCAAGTTTATTTCATGGAAAAATCGCAGGTTAAATTCACAGGAAATTTAGCAAAAGAACCATCTTTGAAAAAAGAAATAAATTTGTTTTCTACAGTTCTGTGATATAAATTATCAGCAGTTTATTTGATTCAGATAAATATTTTCCACATGCAGTTGCTACAGTTGTGCAATAATGAGATTCAGAATGATGTGTCTAACTGAGACAGACATGACTTTTCTATCAAAATGGCATATAACTGAAATTCTAATGGTTCAAAATCAACTCAATAGAAGTTATTGGAATCTGAGTTTCTGCAAAAAAGACTTGTATTAAGACTTTATTTTATCTTCTTTTCTTCTGTGGTATTTATATCGCATTAAAAGAATATGTGTTTTCAGATGTTCTAGTGGCTAACATTAAACCAAAATCCACAAAGAAATTGAGCCAGTCTCCATCTTACCTTGGTTATCACAACTAAAAGGCATCTGATTTCACAGCCAAACTATCTTTCCTATGTGTAGGTTGGTTTGTTCCTGAGCATGCTAAAGAGAGCACACGATTTTAAATACTTTTTTCAGTTTGAATATATTTCCTTTTCCCTTTGTGCCTGAAAAAAAATATCCTGCAGGTTAAGTTAACATAGGTTTATATGTATTTGTAGTTATTGGCCATGTGAAATTGAAGTGGATAAAATGTTTTATGCTGCTTTATCTGCAATTTACTCACTATTCTGCTATTCGAAGAGAAGGGGAGTGTCTTCCCTTTTCATCTTCAATTTGCAAACTTTTTAGGAAACAGTCTTCTCATCTAACCTGTGTATTAATTTTCATTAAAACATATATTAGACTAATTTTCATACTGGTCAAAACTAAGAATTTTCTATTATTCCATATATTGACATTTCTACATTTATATTTGGCAATATAAATCCAACTTTAACCTGCCATCATTTCCCATGAACCTACATTTGAGGGTGCTATTACCTGATCCACCTAAAAAATCCTCTTGATAAAAGAGAAAGGTCTCACTCAAAGTTAACTTAAAATATAGCAGTTTAGCACGTAAAAATATGTAGTAAAGGAAACTAATTGAAATCTTTGCTTCTCTTGATACTGAGAGTACTAATAAATGAAAATGCTTTATCTTAATAATCTCTTCCTTGTGGATTATTTAAGTAGAAATTCAATGAAATTTTTATGAGGGAAAAACAAAACCTCATTACAAAGCTTTCATTTTGCCAAGTGTGATAACAGTACTCACAAAAGGAAATCCTAGCTCTTTGCTCATACTTTTGTGTGCAATTCAGATAAAAGTTGAAGTTTCTTTTCCCCTGTAAGCAAAAGTTAAGCACCTGCTGTAAGTACAATTTTGGAGCACACACTACATTAGATTTCAGCCTTAGGATCTCCTTTGTTTCATCTAACTAGAGACATTTAAAACCTGATAAGCCTAAGCTAATTGTCTAGGCTTTCTTTTTAATCAATCAAGAAAGACAGGCATCTCCAAAGCTTGATTTGTCCTGCTTATCTTAGAAACATAGGTGCAGAAATCTCATTACCGTGGAATGAGTTGCCTTTTCAGAAATTCCTCTCTTTCCTTTGACTACAAAAGAGTTTTAATAGTGTGGTCATATTAAACATGCAGCTTCCAAATCACACCAGTGAGATGAGGTTAATCCCCTTACCTTTTACATGTGAGACTGAACAGTTTTCTGATATGCTAACTCTACCTTGAAGTTCTGAACTCTGTGGGCAGACTGTAGGTTTTGACAGGGACAAGATGGAACCCTGTCTTTGACCTTGAGTTTTGCCTTGAGGTTTGGAATTCTGAGGAATTAAGAGAAAAAGGAAGGCTCTGGTTTCTGGTTTGGCACAAAGGAAGAAGATCTTAGGTGAGTTCCTGTGAAGGTGCTCTGCCATGTTTTGCTGAAGCGAGTCCAGAGAGGAGCCAGAAAGATGCTCAGGTGGATGGAAAACCTCTCCTGTGAGGAGAGGCTGAGAGATTGGGATTTTTCAGCCTAGATGAGAGAAGGCTCCAGGGTGACATTGCAGCCTTTCAGAATTTGAAGGGAGACCACAAGGGAGATGGACAGAGACTTTTTACAAGGGCATGTGGTGACAGAACAAGGGGAAATTATTTTAAACTGACAGAAGGTAGGTTTAGATTGGATATTAGGAAGAAATTCTTTAATCTGAGGGTGACAAGGCACTGGTACAGGTTGCCCAGAGAAGTTGTAGATGCTCCATCCCTGGAAGTGTCCAAGTGGCCCCAGTGGATGGGGCTTGGAGGAACCTGGTTTAGTGGAAGGCTGGCACACGGCAGGGGGTTGGAACAAGATGAACTTTCAGGTTCCTTCCAAATCAAAATATTCTATGATTCTGTGTTTTGTACAGCCATAGCTCTGATACATATTGAAAATTCAGCACAGTTAGTAAATCCGTATGCTTCACATAGTTCTTGGAGGCATAAAAACTGCACGACAATTACATTCAGTAAATCTTATTAGAAATTGTATAATATGCATGCATTTCAACTATGTTATGATTCAAAGTAGTATTTTTACTGGCATATTTTTACACAATTTTAGTTGGGCATCAGAGTCTAAATAAATTAGGCTATACAACCTTTTCATTTGTTACTATAAGGTCTGAGTCTTGTTAATCGATTCAGGGAGTGGGTAGTGTTTTTTTCTTTAGTTGGGATTTTTTCCTCTTTTTAAAAAAAAATAATGTGTATGCCAGAAATGTGTGTTAAGTGTTTCTATTCCTGAAGCAATTACAATTTGCAAATGAGAATTCATGAAAGCTTTGTTCTTTAGTTATTTCTCAGCCAAAGGGAGAAAATCAACTTTTGAATTGTTTAAATGATATGACATGAGGGTGTTTCAAGGGCCCAGTGTTTTATCATTGACTTTGGAGCGTAGAGGTTGAAGCAAAATTATCCAGATAAAACGCTTTAATATAAAATGGATAAAGGAATCTAAATCTCTGAAAGCCATAGGCTCTGACTGCTAATCACTTTGGGTAGTGTTGGCATCTTCTAGCTTTAGACATCTATATTGTAGGAATCTCTTTTTCCCTGCAAAGCCTATCTGAAGGTAGACACCTAATCCAAATCAGATGAGCTATGATTTAGGATTGGTTATTTCTCCCCACTGTTTTTAAAGGAACTTCAGGTGAGTACTTCAGATAACCTCTGTGCTCAGATGAAACCCATCTGACTAGCAGCACAGATGTGACATGGATGTCAGGAGAGAGAAATGCCACCTTCATTGATCATTTCCATCTTAGACTAGAACAAACTTTATTAACACGTTTCAAATGCATTCTGATCAGCATTATGATTCCATTTTGGAGGCTGAAAATCTGAGACAGCTCGGAGAAGTAGAGTGGTATGTGCAATGGGGTAGGCACTGGCAGAACTGGGATTACCATGTCTTCTGGAGCTCTGCCCAACTGTGCTATTGTATGGGCAGAACCCAGCAGAAGAAATATTAAAACATCTGAAAAATCTGCCTCAAAGCAATTCTGAAAATGCCATCTGATTCATCTACACACAAAATTCATTATAAAGACCTCTTACTTTAGCCCAGCCAGGATGTTAAAATGGAAGTAATACATTTGTTTGTAACAGCAGTGATTTCTTCTTTTTAGTAACCTTTACAATCCTCAATGTAAAGTATCAGCAGCACTTTAATATTAATTAGGAATTAATTTGTTCCATACCTAGATTGAGGAGTAGAAAACATTAATTTTATTTGGGTATTTTTTTTGTTGTTGCTTGTTTTGGATCACAAATAGCTGAATATAATAAATTAAATATTTTAATTTGTGAGTTTTTAATAGAGAGGTTATTAGTAGATGCTGAAGTAATTCGCTTTTTTTGAAGCAAATTACTTTCCTATCAAAAGAAATTCATCTCTGCTGGAGGAGGACTCTAATTCCTGGGTAAGGAGCCGGAGTTAGCTCCAGCAGATCCTCCCTGAGAAAATCAAACTTGTGTTAAAACTCCATGTTTGCCTGAAAATGAGAAGTGCTCAGGTCTGGAGCTCACGCCTATCATAGCAGAGCAGCAAAACCAAAAGTGAACTCACTTTTGGCTGATGGGAGGCTGGGGAGTGCCATGTGCCTCCCTGGCTGTTTGTATCCCTGCCTAGATCCTTCTGGGGATGGATTCACTGGGAATTGGAAAACTTTATCTGACTTACACAAAAAGCTGTTTTGGATCACATTGACAGTGTCGGTACTCCACGGGACATGACTACTTCATAAGAAAAATGTATGAGTAAGGAGATTTAGCATGACTAAAAGGGAGGGGTCAGTGGGGTGAAATAAGAGGACTTGAGACAGATAGGCTTGGGCATCCCCAGGGATAGGTATTGGATTGATTTTGCATATCCTCATTAATTATTCTGACAAAATGTAAGAATGCTATATTAATTTTGGCTAACAGCCTGATTTTCAGATGTACAGTCAGAACAGAAAATCATAGTTCATAGGCAAGCAGCTTTGTATTTCTGGAACAAAAGGAGAAAATATGTACATGCAAAAATATTTTTTTTAAATTCCATTTAGCCTAGCTGATCAGAAACTACAGCTGGTTTTTGGATGTGAAGGAAAATCCTAGCAAAGAATTCAAGTGTGTTTTGCTGCAGTGATCATTCTCCATACTGCCATTCTTCTAAGCCTTTCCTTATACTGTTAGTGTCTAAAGAGAAGAATGTGTACAGTTAGTCACTGGCAGAGCAAAAAATGTGTGCTGTGAGCATCTGGCTTGTGAATTGCAGGTCATGAGTTTCACTGAATTTGTTCCTTTTTGCATGATCACAGTTTTAGCGAAGACTAGTCCTGTTTAATATATGCAAAAACCTTACACAAGATCTAGCGCAACTATCCTGAAAGCATTTGACAAATAAATAGCATTTGCTGTTAACAATAAGTGCCTTACTTCCAATCTGAAAGTACAGGTATGTAACCATCAGCCATCACCTCTCTTTATGCATAGGACAAAATCATGCCTCAGTCTTCTAAGTAAGTGGATTGAGCAGCAGTGCATACAGTCCTATCCTTTAGCAACACTCAGAGTTTTAATCAGTTTGATGCTGGTAATTGCTGTACTTCAAGTTAACAGCTATTTCAGTTTCTTTTCTGATCAAGGGGAAAAAGGTTATCATCATCATCCTCTCAGGATGAGAAAAACCACTCTTTGGAGATGTGCATGGCTCTCTGCTCATCACAAAGTGAACTTGGGGTCAGATTTGGATGTCTAATTCCCAAAGGACCACAGAAGGGCAAATTACTCTAATACTTATTCACAGAAACCCTCTTTAACAGGTGATTTGAATAACTCTGTATCAATCACCTATCACCTAATTTCATCCTGCTTTCCTGACCTTGCAGTCAACGCCAAATTTATCAGCTATGAGACTGCATTTAGTTCCTAAACATTGATAAAAACCACAAATAATGCAGATAAAATAGCTCATCTCTGTGCAGTCCAGCAGAAATAAACCTGTTCAGCATTAATCTGCCATTTATACACTTATTCAGAGGACTCTATAAAAGTCAGTTCAACATCTGTTTTCCATTCCAGTTGCTATAATTTCACTCCTTTAAGTCCTTGCTATTCAAGTCCAGAGATCAGTATCAGACTGACAGTATGACAAATTTATTATCTCATTTATCCCTTAAAAGCAAAGATATAACATTAACATCCCTACAAGACCCTGAACTTCTTCCTATTCCGTAGTTATTAAAAATGGAGCATGAATGCTATGGAGAGTTCCTTGACTCAACAAATTCCCAAGTACAAGAACCTGGATTTCCTGGCTGAAAGACTTTTATAATTACTCTTTAACATGGAGTTAAAGAGGAGAGTTTCCTTTAGGATCTTTATCTTTTGAGACATGCTACCAGAAGATGAATGCAACAATTAAGTTCTGACCTTACTAATGTCATGTCCAGATGGACACAGAAAACCTGTAAACTTATTAGGGATTTACATACATATGCTTGGTAGTTTGAAAAGTTAATAACATGTTTTTGTATGGAAACACATTTTCTCAAAAATAATAGTAACAGCACCGTGTGATAATGTTATGGCATTGGCAGCCATGAGGAATTCCTGCAGGAAAAAGCAGGGGGTGTGAAATTCATGCTGCTTGTTGCATAGACTTCCCACTGTTTTTAACTCCAAAGCTGAGAGATACTGAGCCCTGTTAATTAGCATCTGTAATGACAGTTCTATTTTCATCATTTTGCGACCCTGTAGAAAGTGTGATTCTTATTCAATTTCTTGTCTCTGCTTGATTAGTCATGCCACTAACACCACCCTTAAACCCTTTCCAGTTCTTCTTCATTTCACTTCCCTGATACTTATTTCCTTCTTATGATGAAGAGTGGAAAATTCTGTTCCAGAATTTGCACCTCCTGTAAAACAAATACTGTTGCTTCAGACAACATTCCTGCTGGACTTTCTTTTCCCTCTTTATTAATCTTTGCTACTCTTTTGCACCTATTATTAGATACAATTTTTAAGCAAGAATAATTATATACAACCTGTAATAACCACCTTAATCCAAAATAACAAACTGTATATTATACTTGGAAAATTAATCTCTTACCCAGTACTAACATTAATGACATATTGATAAAATCTGTGCTCTCAGGATTTTTTCTACAAGAGGGAGAATTCGAGAAAGATTTTTATATTTTTAGTTTTAAAAGACAAAAAAAAAAAAAGTGAAACAGAAATCAAGCCAGAGGGAAAGAAAGTGAGAGGAGGGACCGAGGGAGGAAAGGATGAGGAGTATGTCAATGTGAATCAAAGCTGTCTGCTGCTAAGGTTGTCAGTAGTTAGTAACCTCTTCATAACACACATAACAATTCTTGCTCTTTCCCAGTCTAAGCATCAGATATTAAAACCTCTCTGCTTCCCTGTGACAGATAGCCAAGACACTCCCTGCTGAGTAATCAAGGAATCAAGGAGACAATATAGCAAATTTAGATGCTCCACACAACATTGCCCTGTGACACACGTGAAGCCCTTATTGCTTGGCCTGTGAGTGTATTGAAAATTTCAATTCCCAGGGCTGTGAATTGTGCAGTTTCCCAGAGAACCGTTAACACTTGCTGAAGAGAGGGTGGAGATCCTAAACCAACATCAACAGAAAAGACTCAAGCAGAGACAAAATTGGCAGGAGGGAAAGAAATTGGGAATGCGAATTTGAGCCTTGAAGCAGTTTATCCCAAAATACAGGCAAGACACTGAGGCTGAGCTGCTGGAGCCCTTTGCTTCCTTGGGTCCCACCTGGGAGCTCCGGCTGCAGGTTCTGCATGGTCCTGTGACAGGGAATTCCTTCTGTCCCTCACCCCCTGGGGCACAACTGGAAAACTGAGGATTTTACCTCTGCAAGAGGCAATGTGGCTCTCAGCTATTCTCAGCTATTCTCAGCTATTCTCGGCCCTCCCAAAAAAGCAGAAAGAGCAGCTTCTCCCAGCAGCATGAGGCTCCTGGCTGGCAGTGACACTGCACACCTCTGCAGGGGCAATGGGCAGGCTGAATGCAGCTTCTTCACCCCAAACACAGGCGAGAGGAGAAGGGAGGGTTATCATGCCAATGTTCAATTCTTAAAAAATGGGAGTGCGGCATTATCCTACCCTGACATTTGGGCACGAGGGACAGATGTGTTACGGAGTACAGCAGCCATCTGCTTTGGTCTAGACAGTAGAGTTACAGTGACAGCAAGAACAATAGGATTTCCTAAGGTGTCACAAATTGCCTATCCTCATGTTGACCTGATCTTCTTAATTTAAACACCAATATTGTGTTTCTGGTTTAGAGTTTTTTGTTTTCTTTTTTTTCTTTTCCTAGCCTCACTGGGCTCACTGGAGCAGACAGGCAGGGAAGTGAATGCTCATTCACTTGTCATTTTTTTCAGCAGTTCTTCAAAACCCTGAGTCAATATTCACGGGAGGATTAGCACCAGAGGAAAGGGCTTGAAAGTCTGTCTCACACTGCATTCTAACAGAGGGAAAGCTCCAAATGAGATTATGTGAATCTGGAAGAGAACCACTCTCAATCCCAAAATGTCTGACTGCTCAGAAGCCTGGTGGACAAGCCAGGAGCCTCCTGGAGACTGTGTCAGTCTTTCTGATGTCCTCTAAAAATCAAATTCCAGTGGCATTCAAAGCCTTGTGTGGGCAAGTCAAACAATGAATGTATAAATCTCAGATGGTTTCATCCTTTGAGCAACACTGGAAGTTGGATGAATCCTGGTTTCAGCCTTTTATCTCATGCCAAGTCCTTCCCTGTCTGTGAAGCCCATGGTATTTTCTGCCATTCGCGCTCAAGTCCTGAAATGAGATTTAAAGTCTGTTCTCTGCTTCTATCCCTTAGCACCATTTTATTTGCAGTTTTAATTCAGATACACATCAATCCTATTAGACACTCTGAATTACGTGTTAATTAAACGTGGCACTCATAAATGCTTCTGCTGAAGTTAGTGGCAAATCTCTTATTGCCTGTAGCAGGGAAAGCTCCAAAGAATTTACAGAGTGCTGTTTTGATCATTGCTGTGAACTAAAAGTGACAAAGGCCAAAACAGCTTTATTCCAGCACCACAAGCATAGATATTGAAATATGTCAGCATTTACCAATAAAACACCAGAGGACTCAGATCTGATGACTGAGCCGTTTGCTGCAGGTGGTTGAACAGAGAAGATTATGGCATGTGTTTTTGTCAGGACAATCTTTGAATTTGCAGCAAGATGATCTGGTTCAGGATTCAGTTGACCAGACTTAAATATCTTATTCCATTTTAGATAATTTATCATATCTCATGTGGCTTCCAGTTGCTGCTGCAGAGAGTAGATGTCCCAAACACCTCCATGTGTTTCAAATATATAATAAAATGTTTTGAAAATTTAATGGTGCCCTTTTTGTGCCATGGAAGCAACAACACTGACATGCATGAAAAGAGAAGTCAGAGGAAAACAACAGGCCTTTGTCTCAGCCAATTATGTGACTTAGAAAGGAAGAAAAGAAAAAGAAGGAAGGAAGGAAGGAAGGAAGGAAGGAAGGAAGGAAGGAAGGAAGGAAGGAAGGAAGGAAGGAAGGAAGGAAGGAAGGAAGGAAGGAAGGAAGGAAGGAAGGAAGGAAGGAAGGAAGGAAGGAAGGAAGGAAGGCAACAACAAAAGAAAATTAAGGAGAGCAAAAAGAAACCCAGAGGTGATGGAGGAATAAAAGTTTTCCAGTGTAGACATGTTTAATTGTGTAAGTTTAGGTCTTATAGAAAACTCTAGATAGGAAAACTGTTCTCTTTCTGAGGGCTTAAAACAACTAAAAGATTAAAACTGTTATTTCAATTTTTCTACAGGGAAGAAAAAAGAAAGTAACTTCAATAAGGACTTTTGTAAAAAATTTGTAAGGAATGTAATTTAAGTCTGGGAAGACAAACACAGAAATTTCCATCTCAGTCATGACATCTGGATTAGCCCTGGAAGACTGATGGAACTGCAGTTAAGAGCTGCGTAACTAAGAGGCTGAGTTTGGACCAATTCCATGGTATTCCTGCAGGAATCCAAACTACACCTGCATGGCTGGAAGCTCAGACCAGGTGATCCTGATATTTTACAAACTTTTTAACAGAGAGCACCTCACAAGACTCCACGCTGAGGCTGCTGACACAGCTGTCTGCACTGCAGCCCTCGAACTATAGAGCTGATGTTTTTGGTTTTCATACTCTGAAGACAGACTGTACATGTGAGAGGCAGCACCTACTGCTGAGCTTGGATTCATTTGGAGCCTCCTGGGTGAATGGTCCTGTTTCATTTGAAACTTCCTAGCTTCGAGTTGTGTCTGATTAAATGTTTTAGTTCATAATCTATTAATATAACCTGATAACTTGGATGTTGTATTTTGCTAGGATATGGTGCTGCAGTGCATTTTGGAGAAAGATAGAGCTACCTTGTGATTTACCTCTCCATTTTATTTCATCTCTTATGCGTTTGTAATAGGAAGAAAACCCAACACACAACTGATTATTTTGAAACTGACTGTGAGAGGCTTATCCTGTGTTTTACTCCCTGAACACCTTGGCATTTGTAGTGAACCTGATCAGAGACAGGAGCTCTGGAAGCCCATGGTTGTCCAGCATCCACTTTATATTTCCTCAGTACCCTTCTCCAGTCTGTCATTCTCTTTCTTTGGAGAAGATCTGTGGTATTCATCATCCTCTCACTTTTTGTCATTGTGTGGGATTAACTGAGTTCTCTCTTCTAATTCCCTTTCTCTTTCACTGGAGCTATAGACAGTGGAGAAGCCAGAGGACATGGTCTGAAGAAAGTCTTTCACTTTGATGAAAGAAAGCAGAAGAAGTCAAGCCCAAGTTCTGTGAAAGGAAAGTGATACCTGGTATCTCTCAACACCTCACACTAAAGAGGAACAACTACTTTGCCACTCCTCACTGGAAATTGTCTTAGTGGAGAACAGGACCTCAGAGGTAAAATCAGAAGCACCTTAGGATCAACTCCAACAGACTGGAATGGGAGATTTTATTTTTCTGATTCTGTGTAGATCTCTGAGTGAAAGATAAGTGAGTTGTTATGAAGCCCTTTTAAAGAGTCTTACAGTGATTTGGAAGTCCTCATCAGGAGTCAAATCTTTCCCCATTGCCTTCTGGGGACTTATCTTGGCTCTTTTGCTTCTCTATGTATTAGCAACATCAGATAGAGTGAAGAGCTAGAAGCTCTTAATTTGATTTTCAGAATTTGTTCTTTGCTTGATGCCAGTATTATTCTGCTCAGTGGAAGCAGACTGCAGCCCTGAAGAATCTGCTTTTCTGGCTTGGTCTAGACATAAGCCACAGTTTTTATAATCCAGCTTTCTTCCATATTAAGTCTTTCTGCAGACTCAACTGTCCTAAACGTGGAAATAATGAGATTTATCGGTCAGTTCCTTCTGAGCCTACAGAAAAAGCAGCTCATATTGCTACTTGGTATTCAGCATCCATATGTATTTCTGGGGGAAAGAAAAGTAACTTTTACACTTTCTTTAAGACCAGCTGGATGGGAATCCCCTCAATGGCTCTGAATGTGCTGGCTCCCTACAGATAGTATCACTCCACCCAGTTGTGATTTTTCTCCCTGAACCATGTACAAGTGCACAAAACCTGAGATACACAATAGTAAAAAGCTGTATGTGTTGGCATGAGTTTATCATCGTATCACAACTGGAAGTTGTTCACACATTCCATGTCATTACACCCTAATATAACTTGCAAGGGAGCAAACTTGCTTTAATTTCAGCCCTGACAGGCAGCAGACTAGTGCCTAGATCTTCAGAAGGTTAGCCATTGATTCCTGGAGATTTCTTTGCTTAGTATGATAACACAGAAAAATAAATAAATTAATTTTCCGATCATTCATTCACTACTAAAATGATGATGGCTCATTAAATAAGAATAAGCTTATTCTTAGCTTAAGGGAGAAGTTTGTTCTTAACTTTCTGTGTCTGCTGTCGGTTTATGCCCTGAAGGAAGGACCTTACAGCTTTATGACTTCCATTCTCTGTAAAATATCTGTTGCTTTTTCTGGGGAGGACTAATCTTTATCAAGATCCTGTTAATGCCCATGTAAATTTTTGTGCTAGTGTGCTTCAAGGGTTATTATTGGCAATTAAAAAAATATATTCTTTCTAATGTTTTTAAAAATTTTTGTGTTAATGGGAGCAATCTCACTGCAAAAACTTCAGGCTTTATGCTGTATGTTAGTCAGAGATAAAGATTTCAACCCATACGTATCTCACAGCCAGACAAGTCAAGGTTGAATGTTGAATTTCATGTTCCTTGAGCTTGACCTTTTACCGTCCTGCATTTCTTTGCTGTACTATTTTTGGAATTTTATTTGATGCTAATCTTTTCCACCTCATTACTTGCACAATCCTCAGAAACATTTGGGGGTAAAGAATAGGTTTATTTGCCAATTAAACTGTTAATTGGTTTCCAGATTGTTTTATGTAGCTTTCACAGGCTTTCATCAACTACTTTTGTTGCTAACCGCCCAGCTGAGCCGGGGGAAGGGACTGAATATTGCTGAAAACACGATGCACTTGAAGCTGCCATTTTTAAGATGAGACTGATGAACTCTCTACATTTCATGGTGAAACCAATACATCAGGCTATTGTTCATGCAGCACTTTGCAGAGTTTTCTCAACAGGCCATTGTACAAAGAGTTTTTCCATGTTGCATCCCAGCAGTGGCTGCAGGAGATGGCCGTGCTGAGGCAAGGTCAGGAGTGTTGGACTAGGTCTTTCTTGGAAAAATAGTCTGTTCCTGTGTGAATCCACTATATTCTTCTAATTGGTGTTCTGTGAGATGCTAAGCTTCAGTCTTTAACCATTTTAATGGGAATCCAGCACAGTTTTCCTCTAATGGATCCTGTAACGGTTAAAAGATGTACATTGAGGGAGTAAGTCTCTATCACCTCATAAGCTTTCAGTATTTTGATCAAGACAGAGATGTGGAATAAAGTTCTAGTTGCTATGGGAGTTTTCAAACTTAACTGAGTATAATAATAAGCTCTAGAAATCTGTATATAACTTGCTTAACAAGGAGTTACTGCAGAAATCCTTTCACCAAAGCAAAAGCCTGTATCAAAGTTAAGAGCACAAGAATGAAACTGAAAGGAATAAATCCCTTCACAGAAAGATGGTGACTATTGAAGGTCGTAGAATTTTAATCTGATCTGAGGTCATGATGACAAATTAAAATATTCATGTGTAATTCCAGGAATCACTAGCACATGCTTCCTTACCAATGGAAATTAGAGCAGCAAAAATCAGGACTTAGCAGTATGGCAGAGGAGATTCTGAATTTCTTTTTCTTCTCAGAAAATACTGATTCAACAAAACAATAAACTTCTTCACAGAGAGTTTTTATAAGTCTTGTTTCCAGTCAGAAGGGGCAAACAAACAGATCTTAGGGACTTTTCAGAATTGTCGACACTCTGTTTCGACATTTTCAAAATGAAAAATGCTGCTTTCTTAAGTCAATACATTTTTTGGTTTACTAGTCAAAACAGAGTTATAACTGCCATCACTTTCAAGTCTACAAGGATACAGCTTTTGGAGTGAGTACTGCATAGAAGGCATAAGCAACACCACTATTCCTGTTCCTAGGGTGTTTGCAGATGGATTTACATTCCAGAATTCAGCAGTCTAAAAACTTAAGCATAATTTTTCCAGTTTTGCACTAAAGGGTCTTTCTTAGAAGTCCCTAGCAGTTTGTAGGAAAGAGGGTTAGCTCCAGTTAAGAGAAGCAGTCATTGCATTGAATAATAACGGAGCAGGAATGGTTTCCTACATAAACGCCTGAACACAACTGTTCAAGAAGAGTGTGTCAACACCAGCAGCTGGATCATTCTCTAGTCTCCTGATTGTCCACAAATTAATCAGCCAGGGTTTTTCTCTGCAGCAGATCAGCAAGGTTTTTCCTACACCAAACTGGCTCATACATGTATTTGGCTGGGCACACAAAACACAGTGGGTGAAGAATGGTCTGGGAGGGATCAGGTCAAGGACTGTCCTAAATGCTTTCAGGGAGGCAAAGCCAATCTGTTAACCATAAAGGGTGCAAACAGTTCTGCAACAAGAGGTCCAGAAAATTAATGTTGTTTCTCCTGGAGCAAAGAATGAACAGTATAGACACACTAATTAACACCATGATCCTGAAGAGAGCTCTAGACTGGAAGATGCTCATTTACTTGGTTGTGTTTGGTGTCTCAGATCCTTCATTCCCTGGCTAAGGAATACCTCCATTAAAATTCATATTTTTTAATGAAATTGCAGTTAAGATAGCTCATTTGAATTCAAGATTTATCAGGTTCAAGAAGAATGTCAATCACTGCTCAAATGAAAGAAGTGTGGTCTGGCACTGCATATCAGTCAGCAAAAATAAGCTAAATTATTAAATGTTCATGTGTAATATAGATCTACTATTTTGAAAGTGCAAATAGCATAACTTCATTTTAATTTTAAATACAGCAGGTACACGGGGGTTAACTGATAATTATGTTATGTGCATAAATCATATTAGCATATAACAGGATTTGTGACTGCATCACCCACTCATCAGCTCTTCTATTTACTGCAAACACTCTAACTATGTTTCCCTTCCCAAACTATTCTCTAAGTCTGATTTACTTCCCCGGGAGCTGTCGTGGGGCCAGGCTGACTTACTGAGTTATAATACAGTACTATGCTTTCTCTGCTCTGTCGATGTTCTTATTTCTCATCCAGAGAAGGATTATAAAGACAAAGAACCAGTTTCTCGTAATTGCACCAGCATGGTGCACGCTGGGATAATTTTTGAGACCGCAGCTGCAACTAGAGTTGTAATAAAGGTAAATGATGTACCCTTTAAATATGTGCAATTACAACATTTTCCCTTGAAACATCTTACCACTAATGGATATACAAGTTACTATGTGAAACAACTAACAAAAGGAATTGCTGTAACAAGCAAACTCTGTATATTTCAAAAAATGCCACTCATGTGTTGAACTCTAAGTTCAAACAGCAATGCAATCCATCCTCTTAGGAATGAATGTGGATAGCAAGAACAGTACTATTGAAGTTTGTCAAAAAATACCTCTTGGACCTGGAAATTATTTATATGGAGCCTCTTTTTAAAGCAGTGTAATAGGTTTCCATACAAATAAGAATCTGGCCCCCACTGAGTGAATGACAGTCTGCTGTGTTGCCGAAGGGGACAGACTGCACGGGGCTTAGTGTCTTCTCAAGTCTGCTCAGATTTCTGCCTACACCCTCTTATTTCACTCTCCCTCCTGCCTTCTTTCCCAGGATAAGGCTTAGAAGTCAGCTACCCACTCTTCTCATTGCATTTTCTATGTCTTCCTTCACTTGATTTTCTTGTGCTTGAGAAAGAAAAAGTAAATATAGAGCTGCAATTGGCTGTCCAAGTTTGCTTCCTGCTGGTTAGAAACATGATGCTGTTTTTCTAGGTTGTGTCTAGCTAAAAGAGGAAATAAAGAAGCTCTAAATTAATTACCTTTTTGCTCTCTAACCTTCATACCACATTCACACGAAAGGACTCATGAGAAAGATTTGCTGCATACAGAAAACTCATCAAGAAACACTGCACCTGAAAAATCATCTTTATTTTTACTAATGTGAACATTTTGAGGCACAAAAGACAGTGGCAAGGAGTATGTTTGCAAACCAAAGAATTCCTTCCCCTGCAGCTGAAACAAGAGGCTGATTTGTCTGTGACTTCTTTTAACACCCCCCAAAAAATGAAGAGTGAACTTAAGATTTTTTTTTGTCTCAGAACTGGTTTTTTTAGCTCCTGAAACAGTCGCAGGGAAGCTGGACACCTCAAATCCATGCATGCAACTCAACTGGGAAAGCAATAACATAGCCACAAGTTGTTTTGGTCACTGTGATTGTATCATTGTATAAAAGGTTACACTGCCATAGTTTGCGTTACTAGAGCTTGTGTAGCTAAAAGAGTGACATTTAAAACTAACTGATCTCTGAACTGAGAACAGAATAAGTCTAATTAAGGTCAGTTCAGCACAACTTACAAGACACATGTGGTAAACTGTGCAGTTTCAACACATGCTTGCCACTATTGGACTGTAGGCTGATCTCACAATTGAGTTATGAAAAATCACCTCAGATACTCAGCCACCTCAGTCACCAGTGAGGAGCAGCTACACAGAGAGGTGCACTGTGAAATGTCTGTACCTTCAGGTATCTGTAATTTACTGCTCTTACCATTCACCTCTCAACACTTTTCAGTGGATGAACTGTACAGAGTGGAGAGACCCACTAGCTGCGTTAACTTCCCACTAAGTGGGATATTATTTTTTAAACCATTTACACAAAGGATGCATTTAGGGTATTTTAGTCTAGCCAGCTGTCTTTAACGTTATGTAATGGTTTCTAATGTCTTGATATTAATTGTCTACAAACTCTGTCATGATAACCTCTAATAATTCCAGTACTAGACTGAACTCTCTGGGCATGTGTTCAGAGAATGTTTTTTGGACCCTCATCAAAAACTCAAGAGAAGTTTGGGAAGTTCAGGTCAGTGGTGGATGATTTGTCTGGAAAGAAAAATTTTACTGAGAATTAGAAATGTCATAGATACCCCACTGAAATAATTTATCATGGCACGCACTTATCCTGAGAGGTGAACACATTTTATTATTATGATTACTCTTTCTCTTCCTTTCTTTTATACCCAGCTCTGCACTAAATGAGAACTTAAGTTCTGATTTCTAATACTTCTCTATTTTACTCTTTGTGGTTGAGTTTTTAAGTGAAACTTTTGGACTACTTGTTTTCCTTGAAAGCCAGGTTGTCTTGGAGAGCAGTGTTTGTGTGACTTCTAATAGAACAGCTTCCATCACTTTAGGAAAGTAGAGGGCTTTTCTTTCCTTTTTTTCTTTTTTCCCCTCCTTTTTCTTTTTCCTTTTTAATTTCTCATGGCCTTGTACACAAGATACTTCTTCTGAGGCCATTTGAAAATGTAACCTGAGTGGAATAATATTTCTATGCAGCTTTTACATTGGGATTGCATTATTAAAAAAGGGATTTTGAGCTCTTTGTCTCTCTGTCACACACACAAGTATGAATGTATTGTGCTTTGTAAGAATCTCAAAACTGAATTTGGTGACATCTCTTATATCACTTATCGTGATAGTGCATGACAACTAAGATGTGCTGTATTGCTATTTATATCACCATTCAAACATTGAATAACAAGTTACCAGAGCAACCAAACTGTCATCCAGGGGATACTGCAACAATAGCTGAACAATTCTTTTATCTAAACCTTGTAGATGGACACCCACCTGAGATGAAAGCAGTTTTACACTGTAACCAATGGAAATTCAGTTCTGCCTGTTTCACGCAGCCTGGATTTTGCCTGTGCTTCTGGATAAATGAGTAAACAGTCTTGGCTCATAGAAGGCTGTACAGAATCCCCCTTTGCCCTGACATTCAAAAGAACTGTGCTTGCTCTATTTGTTAAGTGTGTTGTAAATAGACATGCTGTTCATCAACATGATTTTTAAAGCATTCCTTTGCAGATTGCTTAATTAAAGTAGCTGAAAACCATCTAATAACAGAGCATACCTCAAGACCAAGGACATGTTCCTGTTCTTGACTTTACAAAGTCACGGGTTTATCCTGCAGCTTCTGCAAAGTACAAATCCTATAAAGGCATTGAATAGGATTGGTACAGCCTCTGTCAGCATTCTCCTCTGTTACACCAAATATATTTGGATAGTATCTAGTCTTTTCTTTTTCCAGATGGCTTTAGGGCACATTTCATATTCAGCAACTACTGCCTGCCTTCTTTTTTCATTATACAGCTACAAGTAATATGCAAACAGTCCTGGTTTAACCCCAGCTGGGAACTCAGCCCCACAGAGCAGCTCATGCCACCCCTGCTCCTGTGGGATGGGCGAGATAATCAGAAAGGTGAGAGTGAGGAAACTCATGGGTTGAGATAAAGACTGCTTAATAGGTAGAGCAAAGCAAAACAAAGCAAAACAAGGAATTCATTCACCACTTCCCATGGGCAGGCAGGTGTTCAGCCATCACCAGGAAAGCAGGAATCCATCATGCATAACAGTGATGTGGGAAGGCAAACGCTATCAACTCTGAATGTCCCTCCCTTACTGCTTCTTTCCCCAGCTTTGTATTCTGAGCATGACATCATGTGGTCTGGATATCCCTTAGGCCATTTGGGGTCAGCAGTCCTGTCTGTGTCCCTTCCCAAATCCTCATGCAGTCCCAGCCTCCTTGCTGGTGGGGTGGATGAGGAGCAGAAAAGCAGACTGTGTGTAAGCCCTGCTCAGTAAAGCAAAAACATCCTTCAACCAGCAATAGTGTCTTCAGCACAAATCCAAACCATAGCCCCATACCAGCTACTGTGAAGAAAACTAACTCTATCCCAACCAAAACCAGCAAACATAAAAATTGCTTACAGCGGAGTCATCAATTGCTCCAGCAGATTCGTTCTTAGATGGGTAAAAGTTAATGAATCTGTGTTAGGATATCTGTATCATCCAATTAAGAGCAAGGGGTTTGCAGGTTGACTGTCCCAATCTCAATTTAACAACAAAAACCCTACAACAACTAATTCAGAAAGCAATTTTTAAGTCAGAAAGATCCAAACATGGCTAGAGTGCCATACTAACAGTACAGATATTGGCTAGCAGATGTGTGTGTCAAATCCCAAAGTACAACTTGTAGCTGGCTAGCAAACAGGTAATGCAGTCCCTCTGGATGTATATTGTATTTACTTTAAAAGTCATCTTTAGATCTCTCTCATATTTACCATTGTGCCTGAATGAAGAGTTTCTGAATTGTTTAAAGCACAGAAGGTGCAGCAGCAGCACTGCCTAAAGAAGTTTCTCTTTCCTTCCACCATGGCAATTACTCTTGGTCCTGGGGCATGCCTGTCACCTCTACAGCTGTGTCAGGGAATTTATTTGGCTGCAAAACATTGCATGCACCTGTAATCATTTTTGTACACATGCCAACACATTTTTTCTAGCTTACAGGCAATGTAGATCAGTTCCCCATGGATCCAATGCAATAAACAAACTTTAAGGGAAAAAACAATAGGGTACTACTCCTCAGAATCAGTGTCTAAATATCCTGAGTTTCATGGTACATCATCTCTCTAGAGCATGTTCTCTATCTGCACTTCTAAACTGAAGTTCACAGGAATGAGAGAACAGAATTCAGAACACGAGCTGAGCCACAGAGCTTTTCAGTAAAGAGATCATAAATGAAAGTCCAAGAGTTATTGATCTCTGACACCAACACAAGTGCTGAGATTAATCCTCTGAAGTCTGACTGGAGTATGCCTAGGGCTGTGAGCACCATTATGGGGGGAATCCTACCTGCTTTGTCTTACTCTTCCATACTTGTGAAGGGTGAAATTCAGTAGCTGGTTACTCTTCAGTCTATCTCCAGGTGATGTATCAGCCAGGACAGTCTGTGTCTGCTTCCTTGGCCTGTCCATAATAGGGTGACACAGCCCAAAATAAGGTAACACAGTATTAACACTAACAGCGTTTGAGTAGGGGAATTTGTACCTACCTAAGCACCAAGGTGAGTACATTTTAAGTAGATTAGCTGGTTTTCTACTGGGTGTTCTTCAGTCTTATCTGACACACTTGTTTTTGTCTCTGCAGTAATTACATTTGAAGGGTCTCATTCTAACCCCACCACTTGTGCTGAGTTGTGCCCTTCTTTGCAAGGAGCCTTGCTCAACCAACATGCATTTGAGAGGTATCACAGTTTATGAATCAATGTAACATATTCAAGATTATCATCTGTCAGAGGGGTAGAGAGCTTGTGACCAGGCAACCTCCTACAAGTGGAAAAAAAAAAAAAAGCACAGACTTGAAAATAAGATAGAAAAATTACAAGCAGCATTACACAGCAAATCCCAGTCAGCAGACAGAAGAGAAGGGGAAAAGAGAAATAACATTCAGGTCTATATGAGACTCTCAAGGCCTTATCACTCACACTGCCCACTCGAGATCCATTTTTATCTGGATATCAAGTGGGCAGTGTGAAGATTTATTTCCTGAAAATCTATGCTCTTCCTTAGTCTATTGCAGGGGCTTGTGGCTGTAGGAAGAACTGGGATGGGTCTAAACAGCTGTAACTCTGACTAGTGGGATAGATAAACCAGAGAGGATCCAAAAGCCAAAGACAACGCCAACTATAAGAGCCAAAGACCCCATTGCTGCCAAGGCAGGGTCTCTGTGCAGGAAATGCCTCAGTCACAGCCTCTTGTCTTTGAAATGCCATCTGCCTGATGTGCTCGTGGAAGTCAGACTCCTGGGAAGGTGAGAACATGGGAGTCACAGATCCATTGCACATACACATTTCACATATACAGAGGGTCTGATGTGGAGGTCAACAGTCTAGACTATCTTCTGTAAGGAGTGCCTCAAAAAAAAAAGATTGCAAGGATTTTAAAAAACAAAACAAAACAGGCTCTTTTAGAGTACAAGTTAGGACAATTAACTCACCAAACTGAAAAATATGCTCAACTGATCAAAAAGACTGAAAGAGCATTTGTACAGCCCTCCCCTGACCATGGCTGACTTCTTGCTTTCACTCCTAGGCATGACTGATTTGGGACTGGATTGGGTGCTAGGTTAGACACATAATTTAAGTGTCCATCGTAGCTGTCATTATATGAGCTGAGTATCTAAGCTCCATTATAGTTGGTGGAAATCTAGTTAATGCAATCTAACTGGGGCCTAGGGAACATTTCAGATCATGAAAGAGGAGAACTAAGACAGGCTTCAGTCATTCAGGCAGAAACATCCACCTATTGCTGTTTTATGTGGAAAAGTGCAGGAATTTTGGTGAGAGCCAGCAGACACAATAGACCTCTAGGGAGGACCATGTTCTTCTAGAACAACAGCTGGAGGTCAGGGAGGCTCTCACAGCATCTCAAATGGCCACCTCTGCTTTCAGTCCTTGCATGTCCTCTGTCATAAACAGGCTTGATATCACCCCCAAAACAAGTTTGATCTTCCATGTCCAGGAGGCTATTCTTGGCCAAGTTACTATTTAAAGGATCTGTAATCTCTAGCTGAAAACACCAAAAACAGCCCTAAAGGGAACAAGCACTCTCCAGCACGACTTTGAACCTTGCTAGTTACTTCCTACACCTGAACATGGTTATTCCCAGTGACTGACAGTTTTAGTGAAGGGTGCAAATATTCTTCTAGAGAAGGGAATGAATGCAAACTCACTTCACCACCAATTACAAATATGTTACCTTTTGACTATATAACCTCTTTTTTCTTTGACTGGTGTAAGAGTTTCATGAATTTGTCGAGGTAAAATCAAAGAAATTTTAATGCTAATGAGAAAACACTGCTACAAAAACTGCTGTATCATCAGACTCCTTTCTGAGTATGTTGAATTTAGCATTTTCTGACAAGGCAAAATGCAATCTTTCTCAATGTCTGGCTAAATGGCAAATCATAAAACTCAACAGCTGTACTCTGTATCAAATAATTGTTTTTCAAAGGAAGCCGGCTGGAGCCAGAAGATACCACATTCTCCAGTAGTTCACAAAAGAGCGAAAAAAAATTACTCCAAAAATACGCAAGGATCTGCTTTTAAGAAATATAAACTAAGAAGACTTTCTGTGCTGGGATGAAGCTGCCTGGGAAGAAGGATGAGATACAAAAGCAGCAGGAAGCAAACGTCCTGTACTATCACCCTATTCCAGCCCAACGGCAACATCCAGAATGATGAAGTTGTTGAGTCAAGAATACATGTGGAGGATCTGTAAATTTTTCGTGCACACCACTATATCTCCAACTCTACGCAGTAAATGGCAACTGTGCTTTAGAAAACATTCTTAATTTATTCTCTAGCATGTTATTGAAAGGTTAAATAACATGCCAGAGCCCCTTCATCCTTGATGAAATACTATGGGATGTGCAAAATCCACTGAGAGTGAGGGAAGCAGCATTACATTTTTGGCCTGCTGGGGAAAGAAAAGTGCACTGCAGAGGGAGGGCATCAGGTAAATTTTATCCAGGTGATGATATTTTGCACAGCTTGAAATACTCTTGCATACACCAGTCACGGCTGTAAATAGGAAATTAGACATTTTCTGGCTATTCAGAAGTTCATTGGAAAGATTGATTTTAAACCTGAAAAGGTGGGGAAAACCTAGGTGCAGAGGTGGAAGGCAATTTATCAAAATTCAGCCTACACAGTGCCAGTTTTTATCACTCTTTATCCAGTTCTTCAGAAGAATCTCCTTGTCATCAATGTGTGTTTTGTTATCCCTCTTCCATTGCTACCTCTGCAGGAATCTGCTGATGGAATCTGGACCCTAAGGTGCAAATAGATTCAGATAACTCTGCCCAGCCCCAGCACATTAACATCTCATGGGATTCAGCAGATGGAGCCTTTCCATATTCAATGAGCCGGGCAAGCAGCAGCAGTGCCATTTGTGGAGTCCAAAAAACCCAAAAAAACCAACCAAACTCCAAAGCAGAAGTCATTAAAAGATGTGTGTTACCTTGAGGTTTAGAAGTAAACACCCCATTTGAAAGCCCACATATCTGCATGACAACATGGATAAGAAGCAGCGTGACCTCCATTTTCTCTGAGATTGGGGGCTTGGGGTCATAAATAAAATTATGAGAAGCACTAGAGCCTGCTCCTGCTTCACTGCATAGAAGAAAAAAAAGAGTAATTTAAATACAGCATGCTTGAGTTTTCTGTCTACCTTTTTAAAGGACCACCACCAAAAAGTGGCCAGCAGAAGATTTTTTCTTTCAGAATGGAGCACTGTACTGATTAAATATTAGCTCATTAGCAAGGAATATTTATTTTGTGGCAGCTTGTTGTCTTTTAATAAGCAGAATAACACACAAGGTTTTCCTTTAGTGATTTAAACTTTATCTTTCATGTATTTTTAGCATTTCCATCTTGCTTAATTCCATTTTTAAACGGCACGAAATTCCCTTGAAAGTGCAATCTGTCTTTGTGCAGGATCTGTGTCAGCTCTCTGTGGTGTATTGATCTGAAATATGATGGACTGCAAACCTAACTTATGGCTTTAAACCACAGACTTGTGGCAGGGTTTTTCTGGAAAGCAAAACCCAGCCATTACTCTTGGAAGCATTATTTTTCAAGTATTCTCAGTACCTGGAGGAATGCAAAGCGAGTGCAGGCATTTTCAGGCAAGGTTTAGAGGTAAACCCGATAACCAAATTCAGCTCCTAATCCACCAAGCCGAAACTAAAATTGGGCTTGCAGTTCAAAGCATGCAGAAGATATAGTTCAATAGTTTAGCTGAAGAAAAGTGCATTTATTTCCAGTATACTGGAAAAAAAGGAGACTCAGGGGAGATTTTATCACTCTTTACAGCTACCTGAAAGGAGGGTGCAGTGAGGTGGGGTCAGTCTTTTCTTGCAGGGAACAAGTACAAGAGGAAATGGACTCAAGTTGCACCAGGAGAGCTTTATATTGGATATTCAGAATGAATTTTTTACTAAAAGGGTGGTCAGGCATTAGAAAAGGCTGCCCAGGGAAGTGGTGGAGTCACCATCCCTGGAGGCATTTAAAAGATGTGTAAACGTGGCACTTGGGGACATAGCTTAGTGTTGGACTTGGCAGAGTTACATTTACAGTTGGACTCAGTGATCTTTGCCAACCTAAACCATTCTATGATTCCACTATTCTACTCTTCACCCTTCCTGTGGATTGGTGAGCAGAGGCCCCCATCATACACTGCTCTGCACAAAGACCTTGTCCCACAATGCTGAGGCACTGCTGCTTCCTTTTTCTTTTTCTACTCAGACCCACTGACGTCAACCTTGTTTGTCCATACAGAAAGATCCAACATTTACCAAAACATTAAGGTCCTTCTGTCTAGACTTTCTCTGCAGTGAGCTTTCAAAGAAACACGAAACACAGGATTTACTGCATAAGGACCAGAATATTTCATTTTTTAGGCAGAGAACCATCAAAGTGCCTAAAGGGGAAAAGTGAGAAAGGAACAGGATTTGTGGACAAGTGCCCCCCATCCACCTGTTCCCTCAAGGTACAGCTTTGACTTTATGATTGTTTTCAGTTAATGCAATGATTTCCTGGGTTGTAAGGAACACTCCACCATCGTTTTGTTCCCAGGAATCACTTGTATTTCCCAGTTCCCCTCTGTGATTCCCACCCATCTTGCCCCTGCAATCACAACCAAAGTCTCCCTGGATTTCCTCACCTCATTTGTTCAGTATCTGGCAGGCAAAGAGGAACCTACGATGTGCTCCTTTCTTTTTATGTGGACAGAAAAGAGCTTTGAACAACAAGGCACCAAAAAAGCTCTTTCTCTTGCATTAACCTTTGCTGTTTCTGAACACCCACAGAGCTCTGAGCATCCCAAAGCCCCAGGCAGCTCACAGGGCACTGCTGTTATCACTTCCCCAGTACCTCCAGCCAGAAACACCATTTACATTAACCCATCTTGCTGCTGCCTGTCTTTGACTGATGGTGATTTACTGAGCCAAAGCTGCGAGAGTCAGGCATCTGATGTTTAGTTAATTTTAGTTAATTTAGGTTTGCCTTAACCTCAGCTATCCACAGCTTTTTGTCAATTTTATTCCTGTGAGGAATGCCTCTACGATTAGCATGTGTCTTCCATTTTTTTTCTCTAATTCTGACTTGCACACAGATTTGTTGCCTTGGCCAAGAAAAAGAGAAAAACTTCTGCTTTTTCTTTGGAGAGTCACTAATGGTTGTTTCTGAAGTTGACAATGGCATTGCATATACGTGCATATATTTATGAACATATATATGTGTGTGTGTGTATATATATGTGTGTATATATATGTGTGTGTGTATATATATATATATACACACACACCTATGTGTATGTGTTCACAATGCCTGTTTTAAAGGATGCTGTATCACCTGTATGTTAAGCATGTTCAGTGACATTCTGTGATTACAGAGACTTTTATGCTATTTCTAGATTTCTTATGTTAGTTTTTTCTTTTTCATGATTTTATATGCCACCTGAATCAGTAATTATAGTGGAAAATAACATGGTTGGGGATGGCAAAATACTTGTTCTTGACAAAGCTATCAAAATGAAGGATGTCTAGTTTTGTATTTGAGTGAAAATGTCAAGGAAAAATATATTGTAAGGTGATTTGGTTTGATTTTTTAATAATTGAAAGATCTATAATTTAAAATGTGTGATTCAACCCAATATATTAAATCTGTCTGGGCCTCTATTTTTAAATGGTGTCTGAAAAATAAATTTAAGCCAAAAAGGACACATTAGAACAATGGTAACTGAAAATCTGAAGTCAATTTCTAAACTGTCCATATAGATGAATGATTTTATCAACTCAAAAGATTAACACACCCACAGTCCTTCTACAGAATGAAGTGAGTTAAATTAAGTGTGAATATTTTTAAGTATGAGCTACTAAATAACTGATTTTTGTCTAATGCACATAATGTTCTGCCTACAAAATTCTCCTCCCTCCACCTCCATCTTATAGTCATCCAGAGAGGATATGGAGAAAGTTGTGATATATTTCCATTATTCTGATTTTAAAAAAGGAAAAAAAAAGAAGAGTTATAAAAGGTTTGTTTTTGTATATACAGGCCTTGTTTTAACACACACACCACTGTAATAAAAATTACCCTGGGATTTATGGTTCAAATGAAAAATTAAAAGGTACATTAGAAAACAATCACAGTGATATTTCCATTTATTTCCCTTCCTCTTTCTTCCTCCAATCTTGTATCCTGTGCTGTTGAAGAGAACAGATGGTTAAGTAATCAACTAGGTGTGAAAATATACAGTGATGTTGCTTCACACATCTGATAACAGCAAAGGCCCATTTGTGGATGTCTCTTGGAAAAAAGAGATGTGATAGAATTTTTAAATTAGATTTATCTTGTTAAGAGAAAATCTACTTTCTGTACATAAGTAATTGAAACTG
Source organism: Acanthiza pusilla (assembly GCA_036630365.1). Classification (NCBI taxonomy): domain Eukaryota; kingdom Metazoa; phylum Chordata; class Aves; order Passeriformes; family Acanthizidae; genus Acanthiza; species Acanthiza pusilla. Next base: position 45,642,618 of record JAXCHO010000079.1, read on the forward strand.
ACCTGTTCATGAATTATGCTAATTTTATTGTACCAACTGAATTTACATGTGTCTCTGAGCAGAAACTTAAGAGACATTCATCATCTGGACCTTCCCTGCCACAAAGATTGTGTCATCTCCTGTAAATAGACAAAGAAAGGACTGCTAATAACTAACTGGAGTGCACAGGCTCAAATGCCTCAGAGAAGGTTTCTATGCCTACCTGCCATTTTGGCTGCGAAAGTACAAAATTTAGAGCCACAACATCACTGGTACCAAACCCAGAGAGACCTCTGTGGCTATGCAGAAATGTCTCGGGTGGCCACATTTCTGCTGCTGGGTTTGCAATAATCCCCAAAGCTATGTGCCTGAAGATGGGCAGATTAGTCTCTTTTCTCATTTACCTCCCTGGGCCCAGGGAAAGAGCCAATGCTGGTGCTAGGGGATATTCAGACACAAAATCTGATGCTATATATTATTTTTTCTGTCATAAAATAGATGAGACTGCAGAGTAAGGCTGTCTCCTTCTTGATCTACAGTTTGTCCTAGGAATCATTAATTTTTGGGCAGTAATCTGAGCAATAACTCAGGTGCTATAGGAGAAATGGAGGGAGCTGGTACCTGTTTGATGCACTGCTTGCCACGAGGAGCTGCCTGATACAGTGTGGCTGGGGGTTTCAAACCTCTTTTTCTGACAGCAATAGAAGCCACTCGTCTAACAAGACAGTTGTCTAAGAGAAGAGATGGTAAAAATGCAGTAATCTCTATTCAAAATAAAAAGGGATAAATTTTATTTGTTTGTGATTTCCTTGAGAATCGAGGGTTCCCACTTTCTGAGGAAGCTTTCCAATCGTGACATATCCATGAAAGAGTAAGATCTGTCAGCTCCATCAGTGGTGGTGAACAGTTCAATGATTGGACTCTATGACCGTGGAGGTCTTTTCCAACCTCAATGATTCTATGATTCTATAATTATTAAGAGAAAATCATGACTCAATTGTTACTACCTATCTGCCTCTCTCTTTGCCATTTGTCCTGTGTCTGGCATTTTCCGTACCTCAACCTTTTGTTTGATCGATTCCCATCCACTTCCTCCATGTATAAACAGAATATCTTTTTATCCAGCAAAAGGCAGCTCAGTTTCCCACTGACATTACCACCACGTCCTTCACACACCCATGGGATGGTCCCTGTGAGTTTCAGGTGGCAGCCAAAGCTGTGGCACAGCTCCCTCACACATGACATGCATCCCTTTTTCTCTATTGTCTGCTCCTGACAGCTTGTCAATGGCTCACCCTGCCAAGGGAGACATCACTTCAAAGCACTTTGTTTGCTTGAAGGAAAAATAATGTTAATATGATCAGAGGGAAAGCAATAGGCACGGAAGCTGCCAAGAAATCTCCACATGCTCCTACACACATGCACTTCATTGTCCTTCAGGCTCTTATTTTCCTAGAGGATGTCAAGGGTTTTTTAACAGAATATAAAAATAATATTGCTCCAGGCAAAGAATAGGCACAGCAATAATGAAAATTGGCAAGTGGTGATGGTGAAAGGCAACACACTGCATGTCTTTATGAGAACATTTCTTTACCTCATCTTTGAAACTGGGAGAGCATAAGCTGAAGGGCAAGGCAGAAGCACATATGTTTGAAAAAAAAAAACATTTTCCAAGAAACAGAGCAGAGAATGCAGATTCAGAATTTCCTAGAGAGAAGGAAGAGTCATATACAAATTCCAGTGTAGATTTGATGTGTGGGTTTTAGGCCTGACATTTATCTTTTCTATTTGTTTCTCACGGCAACACATGCAAACTCAGAAGGTTTTGAAACAGAGGACACAGACACATACACAAACACAGGACAGCATTTATCTAAATCCTAAATATCACAATCTTTAAAGGAGTTTTGTGATTTGGGGGAACACAGATTCTGGGGTTTAACTTCCTTGGTGCCTTGAGAAGAGTGTCCTTACTCCTTGCAATCTATTCTGAATTTGTTTTTAATAAAAAAAGAGGAGAAATGTGACTGACCCGACCTGTTGGCAGTTTGCAGTGGAACATGGATTAATGGAATCAATACTTTTGTGAATGTATCTGTTTTTTTCTGCCAAGAAGCTACCACAGATTATTGATCTGACTGCCCTCTTCCCCAAATGGGTACAGAATGGATTTTACTTTCAATCCTCCAGCTGAGAGCTGGAGAGGAGAAATATAACCCAATATGTAAACTCGGTAAGATAAAAAAGATATTTCAATGGTCTGTCAGTACAAATGTTTTTTCGGTGATAAGGGAGTTCAGGAAAATGTGCAAAATGGAAGATAAAACCTGCAAACATTGTTACATATTAAATTGACATAACATTCACTTGAAAATTCAATGAACCCCATACTGTCCACGTTTTCTGATCTAGAAGCTATAAAAAACTAGTCAAGAAAACTTGTTGAGTGTGTATACTTAATATATATGGCTTATATGGACCTAAATATGACTGTATTTTCTTCTCAGATAAATATGAGTAAAAAGCAACAGACACAGAAAACATTAAATTTAGGAAGCATTATTTTACCAAAATGGTGTCTGTTTCCCCCAGCACCGCTGAGGGAAGCTGTACAAGGAACATCCACTTATGAACATTTTGACAAAGCTGTACAGCTTCAGAAGCAGTGTCATTTTTGCAGTGAGAACCTATACCTGTAGATTACTTTCTTTCATTCTGTAAAATTTGGCCAGGGATGTCAAGGGCAACAAGAAAAGGTACACTGGTGATAAAAGGAGGACTGGGGAAAATGTGGGCCCCCTCCAGAAGGAAAGAGGAGCCTTGGGTACTTGGGATATGGAGAAGGCTGAGTAAATGACTTTACTGCCACAGCATTCATTGGCTCCAGCCACACTGCCCAAGTTGCAGAAGGCAAAGGCAGGAACCGAGAAAATGAACAAATTGCTGTAGGAGATCAGCACAAAGATGTCCAAAGGGCTGGGGCACCTCTCCAGTGACAACAGGCTGAGAGAGTTGTTTTGCCTAGAGAAGAAAAGGTCCAGCGAGATCTTAGAGCCACCTTCCAGTTCCTGGAGGGGGCCTACAGGAAAGCTGGTGAAGGACTTTTCACAAGTCCACAACACAATAGGACAAGGGGCGATGGCTTTAAACTGAAATGGGACTTGATCTTCGGAAGAAGTTCTTTACTGTGAGGGTGGTGAGGCACTGAAGCAGGCTGCCAGAGAAATTACATCCCTGGAAGTGTTCAAGGCCAGGTTGGATGGGACTTGGGGCACCCTGGTCTAACAAGATGTCCCTGCCCATGGCAAGAGAGTTGGAACTAGATGACATTCAAGGTCCCTTCCAACCCAAACTATTACACAATTTGATGGGAAAAGAGCCTTCTCCTCTCCCTACACCCTCAGTTGAATCCTGGTGGTGGGGAGAGGGGCGTATGGTGGTGGGAACAGCCAGATGCTGTGCACAGGTATGTGTGACAATATCTCTGTGCAGCTTGAGCATTGGTATAAATGCAAGCAAGATCATAGAGGATGATGAACTGTTTTGATACTACTACCATGTCATTTCTGCATCAAAACACAGGGATATTATCACTTTGTCATTCCCGCTCCTTCTGATTTATCTCACACATTGCTGCTTTGAAGATGCTGCTGGTTAATTACTGAGGGGTTTACGTAGGAGGAAGGCACCTGTGAAAAACAATGGGTTTGCTCATTGATTCCTACAGGGAATTCATGCAGTGCTGAACAGGGCAAAAAGATGTCCTCCTTCAGGCTCCAGAGCATCAGACAAATCAGTAAGGAGGACAAAACCCCTGACTTTTTCATCTTGGTGGGTCAGAGGTAGACAGGGATGTGTTGCTAGGGAAGCTAATGGGCTGTCACTCTCCATCAACATCTACCCTCCATGAATAAAATGCTATTTTGAAATTAAAAAGAAATGCCAGATTTTCATAATTGTCTTTATATCAGCCTCTCCTTTATATAGCCTCATTGAACAGTATTTGCTCCAAGAATAAGTCTCATTTCATTTTTTGTGACTTGTGGATATCATAATCTGTCGGCTGATTATAAATCAGAGAATCAAGGAATCATTTTGGTTGGAAAAGCTCTCTAACATTATCAAGTCAAATTAACCCAGCACTGTCAAGTTCACCCTAAACCACATCCCAAAGTGCCACATCTACATATCTTTTAAATACCTTTATTTACATCACACCTTTTATTTATGCTATACCTCTTAAAAAGGGACAGTAACTCCACCACTGCCCTGGGCAGCCTGTTCCGGTGCTTGACAACCCTTTTGGTGAGGAAAGTTTTCCTAATATCCAATCTAAACCCCCTCTGAAGTAACTCAAAACCATTTCCGCTTGTTCTATTGGTTGTTACTCAGGAGAAGAGACAGACCCCCACCTGGCTGCAACCTCCTTCCATGGAATAGCAGAACGATAAATTCCCTCCAAACTCCCTTTCAGGCTGAACAACCTGAGCTCCCTCAGCTTCCCACCAGGCTTATCGTCCAGACCCTTCTCCTCCTCCATGTGCCCTTCTCTGGACACATTCCAGCATCTCAATGTCTTTCTTGGAGTGAAGGGCCCAAAACTAAGCACAGAATTCCAGGTGCAGCCTCACCAGGGCCCTGCACAGAGGGACAATAACCTCCCTGGTCCTGCTGGCCACACTATTTCTGTTGCAAGCCAAAATGCTTGGCTTCTTGGCTTCCTGGGAACAAACTGGTTCATGTTCAGCCACGGCTGATCAGCACACCCAGATCCTTTTCCAGTGGGCAATTTTCCAGCCACTCCGTCCCCAGCCTGCGGGGCTGCGCATGGCTGCTGTGACACAGGTGTAGGACTTGGCACTTGACTTTGTTGAACCTCACACAATTGGCCTCTGTCCACCGACCCAGCCTGTCCAGACCCCTGTGCAGAGCCTTTCTGCTCTCCAGCAGATCACCACTGCAGCCCTGCTTGGTGCCATCTGCAAACTCATCGGGGCTGCGTTCAATCCCCTTGTTGATGTCATCAATGAACATCAATGAACATCGCCCCAATACTGTGCCCAACTGGTGTCTGGATGCCAGCTGCAGGCAGCAGCATTCCCCACCTCTGTCTGGGCCATTCAGATAGTTTTTTACCCAGCAAACAGTGCAACTGTCCAAACCAGAAACAGCCAGTTTCTCCAGGAGAATGCTGTGTGAAATGGTGTCAAAGGCTTTCCTAAAGTCTGGGTAGATGACATCCACACCCTTCCCCTCATCCACTAGACAGGTCACTTTGCCATAGAAGTTCAAGCTGATCAAGCAGGACCTGCCTTTCTCAAAGCCCTGCTGGCTGGGCCTGATCCCCTGGTTGCCCTGCAGGCGCAGCGTGATGGGACTCAAGACGATGGGACTCAAGATGATGGGACTCAAGACGATGGGCTCCGTGACCTTTCCCAGCACTGAGGTCAGGCTGACAGGACTGCAGTTCTCCAGATCCTCCTTCTGGCCCTTCCTGCAGATGGGCATCACATTTACCAACTTCCAGTCACCTGAGACCTCCCTGGCTGACCAGAACTGCTGGTAAATGATTCAAAGTGGCTTGGTGAGCACCACTGCCAGCTCCCTCAGCAGCTGGATCAGGTGGATCCCAACCAGACCCATGGGCTTTTGTGCGCCCGAGTGGCGCAGCAGGTCGCTGAGCATCTCCCCTTCGATTATGAAGGCTTCACTCTGCTTCCTGTCCCTGAATTACAGCTCAGAGGGCTGGTACCCAAAACAACTGGTCTTGCTGTTAAAGGCTGAGATGAGGCAAGGATTAAACACCTCATCCTTTTCCTCATCCTTTCTCACTGTGCTTTCCAACACATCCAACAAAGAATGGAGAATCTCCTTAACTCTCCTTTTGCTGGTGATATATGTATAGAAACATATTTTATACTCTTTTACAGCAGTATCCAGATTAAATTCTAATTGGGCTTTCAGACTTCTAAATTTCTCCCTATATCTTTGTAGTCCTCCAGAGTTGCCTGCCCCTTCTTCCAAAGGCCATAAATTCTCCTTTTTTCCCTGAGTTCCAGCCAAAGTTCTCTGTTTAGACAGGCTGGTCTTCTTCCCTACTAGCTCATCTTTAAGGCATAACTCTTGATAAAAAAATCATCTGAGTTTTAAAGTTCATGTGTGTTCAGTAAGAGGAGATCAAAAATGCAGTCTGAAACCATGCTAGTTAACCCTCTTGAAGAACAGCTTGTTTAGATGAAGAGCACATATTACGTTTCTCACATCTCCTCATAAACAAATCAGATTTTCTGCATCAAAGAATCATAGAATCATTTAGCTTGGAAAAAATCTTTAAGATCACTGAGTCCAACCATTAACCCAGCACTGCCAAGTCAGGTAAATCCAACTCCCATTTTCACTTCCCCTGCAATATTCGGGAACAGAAGATAAAAGAGAGGTTGCTGTCTGCTAGGCCACCGATAAACAGCAGTCCCTGGAAGTCATAACAAAAAAGCCTTGTGCTGCACACAGCCCATCCCTTCCCTTGCCAGCAGCTCTTGATGCTGTAAGTAGCTCATGCTGCTTTGAACCTCAGTGGCTGGAGGTGCATGTGGTCCTTAAAGCAAAGGGCAACCTTATGCCCCAGCTCACATTTGGTGTAACCTTCTGTGCTCAGAGGGGGTGCCCAGGGCAGGAGCCAGCAGCAAACAGCAGCAGGGTGCAAACAGAAAATAAATCTAACAAGCACTGAATGGACTGGAATTAAATGCACTTTAGAGCATCTCATTTTCCTACTATCAACCACAGGCCAATTAAAGCAGCAGCAATACAGAGCATCACTGGTGCTCAGAAACTCACTGAGGCACCACACAACTGCCTCTCCTGGAGCCTGGGCACTAAGACTGTGATCAGTTTTATTTATCTCAGGAAGACTGAGAGAGTGCAGCTGCTGTGGTTTAACCCCAGCCAGCAGTCAAGCCCCACAGAGTCCCTCGCTCCCTCTCCCCCCAGAGGACTGGGGAGAGAATTGAAGGGTAAAAGCCAGAGAACCCATGGGTTGAGATACAGAGAGTTTAATGGCGAAAGCAAAAGCTTTCCAAAACACAAGGACAGCAAAACAAGGAATTAAGTCAGCTCTTCCCATGGCAGGCAGGTGTTCAGCCATGTCCAGGAGAGCAGGGCCCCAGGACACATAATGATGATTGAGCATGCTGTCACCATGGCCTGGAATATCCCTTTGGTCAGTTTGGTTCACCTGCCCTGGCTATGTCTCCTCACAGCTGCCCATGCACTCCCAACTTCCTCACTAGCTTGGCCCTAGAAAAAGCAGAAAAGGCCTGTGTAAGTCCCACTCAGCAATAACAAAAACACCTCTATATTATCAGCTCCATGTTCAGCACAAATCCAAAACACAGCCCCATGTCTGCCACTGGTAAGAAAATTTACTCTACCCCAGCCAAAACCAACACAGCATCCAAGGTACATCCATCTAACCTGTTTCAAATAGCTGCTCTAGGAAAAAAGAGTTCTGGCTGAAAAGTAATTGCTATATTCATTGACTGAAAAAAAAAAAGGCTTTTAAACTTTTTTAGCCCAGCTAATCAGACAGATCCCACCTAAGGTCAGTGACAGGTAAAAGCTCTCTTGAGCTGGAAGTACCAGTGGAGTACTCTATGGGCAGATGTCCATGGTACTGAAGCACCTTCCCCCTTCCTGCCCTTTTCACAGTGGTTTATACCTCAGAGCCACAGAATCAGGTTGGCAGTCCCTCTTCCTAGCTGAAGTAGGGCTTTGACAGGTTTCTCAGCCTGTCTGGCGAGCCTGTTTCAGTGCCTGACCACCAGTGGCAAAGTATTTTCTGTGAACCTCTCAGATTAGATTAGATGTCCTAAGAGAAGACTTTTATTCCTTATTTATAACTAGGATTTCACTTGCTGCCACTTTTGACACCTGCCTCTTGAGCCTTTCTTCATTGTGCATGGCTCCATCTCCCCTGAGAACCTTAAGCTGTGGGAATCTGCACTTCCCTGTCCATCAGTTTTCTGTTCTCCAGGATGCATAATGCCAGCAGACAGAGCAGGAAGATAAAGACCCTCTGTGTCCAATCCCTCTGACACATAACAAGGTCTGTAGTGCAAGTGTCTAACTGTTTTCATGGATGAAAACTGGGGCCTGGGTTGATCCATTTATGCATAGATGTCTACACCAGGCTTGTCTAAAGTTAGGTGAAAGGAGTCCCATCCACTGTAGAGTGAATGGTCTGTATAATGTACAGAAGTGCAAAAAATCAGGTGCCAGTCTTGCTTCAAAAGCTGTAAGGTGAGATTTATCCTACTTTGCCCCAGAAATTTTCAATGCATATGTCTAAATTAGAGCTGGTTTTCTGGACTCCTTTACACTCAGTGGACACAAATAGACACTTCTAAAGTGTAATTTGTTGTGCCTTTTTCAGCTGTCAAGAGAAGATGGGAACAGTGACTCTCCATTAGTTGACAAAAAAGGGAATCCAGATAGCTATCACAGGCATGTCTGTGGACAACCTCTGTACTTACAATTGAGACAGATTAATCCCAATGTTGCATTTATCTGTGTTATATTATTTCCAGCACTGAAAGTTTTATTGGTATTAATTCCATTTTTTTTAATAAACATAGTTGTAAAATTCCATCAGTGAGTAATGCCATTGTATATATTTGTCTGATTCAAACTTCAGTGAAGCCACTGAAAGCCTCTGGAAGGGCACAGGTGGGGTTTGGCTTCTAAAGGTTGCTGAAGTGATTGAATGGTTTGCATCCAAGTGCATCCCTGTGCAAGGTGCAATTCATTACAGCCGTATTAACATTCTGCAAAGACTCAGACAGAGTGACCTGGAGGGTTTTTGTCTTCAGGCCTTATTACAATGCAAATAAGCAGGTGTATCACTTAGACAATTCCACAAGTAGGCCTCTTCATTCGGCATTCTGATAATGATGCATTAGCCTTCATCTGTGCCTGCAATGGGTGATGCCACAGGCAACATATGTTAGCAAAAAAAACAAGTGGATAGACACCAAATCTTTGGGGCAGACTGGATTTAATTCAGACTACTAGGAAGAAAAGAAAAGGAAAAAAAAAAAAGAAGAAAGAAAGGCAGGGAATATTCACTGAGTCTGTAAACAGAAAGGCAGGGAATATTCACTGAGACTGTAAACAGAAAAATGGAGGAAATTCACAGATCTAATTTCCTGTGTAAGAGCTATTTGCATCCTTGGTTTCCTTTGCAGGCGCAGTCATTTCATTCTTACTGCCACAGGCAGAGACTAAGTTTTCCATATGAAATGGATATGATAATGCAGCTAAATGATTCACACACAAGACTGAGCTAAATTTTCAACATCTCAGAGCATGGGCAGAACTCTAGGAGAGATCTAGCACGGCAATACAGACCTGCCTGCAGATTCTATGAAACAAATGGCTGAGACACACCTTCAGCAGCTCAAAGGCTGGCAATTTCGGATGGGCAGTATGTCATTTTGTACCTTAATTTCCCAAAATAGGAGTTTAAGCGTGCTGGTAGATTTTCAGTCCAAATCTGGAACCTTTGTGTCTCTCAAGTGTGTCTTTTAGAGTACCTGTGCTTTGTCACTCCCTGCTCTGAAATATCCAACATCTCTCACCTTCTGGCTCATGTGCCTGTAAACTGAGGCCAGAACTGAGGCAGGGATTGTAACCAGCTCATAAAAAGATGGGATCCAGTGAGGACAGGGAGATGATGCACTGACTGAACTGCTTGGAAGATCTTTTTTTCTTCATATGTGTGTAGTTCCTCTAAAGGAAACATTTGGCCTTTCTGTGCCTCAGTTTGTCATGTTTAATTAATGTTAATAAGCTACCCTATGCCATGCAGACATAGGACCCAAACTCATGAAGACCTGTTCTGTGTTTTGCGATTGCAATTGACAGCAACATTTAAAATTACCTCCTCTTGACAGTATAACTTCACATGTGGGACAAACATGTAGCAAGTGCACACTAAACATGGAGAAGCAGAGGCAGGGTACTTGACTTAGTTTTCTTACAATTGTGAAATAGTCAGAAAGAATCTGTTCATCTGCTTTGGAAAAAATAATATTTTAAGGCAAGAGTAAAGCTTCTGAACAGTCTTTTCATTAAGGCATTAGGCAAGTATTCATAGTAACTAAAGGCTCAGATATAAGTGCTGGAGCCTCAGATATGCTGAGGTCAAAACAACAAGACTCCTTTTTTTCTGGAGTAAAACTCTGGTTATTAAAATAAACCAAATTTTCTCTGTTCCTTCCTTCCTTCCTTCCTTCCTTCCTTCCTTCCTTCCTTCCTTCCTTCCTTCCTTCCTTCCTTCCTTCCTTCCTTCCTTCCTTCCTTCCTTCCTTCCGCACCATTCCTTCCTTCCTTCCTTCCTCCCCTGCCCTCCCCTCCCCTCCCCTCCCCTGCCCTCCCCTCCCCTCCCCTCCCCTCCCCTCCCCTCCCCTCCCCTCCCCTCCCCTCCCCTCCCCTCCCCTCCCCTGCCCTCCCCTGCCCTCCCCTCCCCTCCCCTCCCCTCCCCTCCCCTCCCCTCCCCTCCCCTCCCCTCCCCTCCCCTCCCCTCCCCTCCCCTCCCCTCCCCTCCCCTCCCCTCCCCTCCCCTCCCCTCCCCTCCCCTCCCCTCCCCTTCCCTTCCCTTGCTCCTGTCTCCTGTTAGGCTCAGCTCAGCCTCCAATACAGAAAGATATTGAAGTAAAGAAAGTCTCCTAACTTGGGAACAATATAAATGAAAGATGTCAAAGATCCAAAAACACTTCTCTTTTTTCCCCACAAAACCAACTTTACATGTGAGTTTGAATGGTCAAAATAGCCCTCAGCATCTTCAGTTAGAGCACCAACTACCATGAGATGTAAATACAGTAAACTTGTAGCACTGGCATGGGCAAAATTTTCTCTCTATGAAATTCTGCTCTGTCTGCCTGTGATCCCTGGTGTCATTCATGCACATATTCCAGCTGACAATTTTTCTGGGTGAATATGTTAAACGACAACTCTTCGACTCATATGAACCAACTAAAGGTCTCTGCTAATTTCTTACAGTACTGTCCAGCAGGACAAGCAGTATTATAAAAAGGAGAGATGAGAGAGATAATTAGGACTCTGGGATTTATTAACTGTTCCTTATACTGTTCCTAAATCAGTTAACAGGAGCTACGGTAACCCAGCTTGGTTTGGTAAGGAAACTCACACTGAGACAAGCACTGCTGTGGCCTAAAGTGGTTATTTAGAGACTGTGACTGTCATTTCTGGAAATTCATCCCTGTGTTTTATGGAGACGAAGCATCCTGAGGTACTTGGAGCTTGTATAGAAAATTTATTTATGATGTCTGGGAATTTTCACTTCTGGAATACTAAGAAAAAGTTCTGATCTTATTGGCTTGAGTGTAAACACAGACTAACTTCACTGACGTCAGCAGTGCAAAAGCCATATGCTGCTCCTCCTGGATTTGGCTTCAAATGAACGAAGAACTGATGGGCACCATGAACCTTCTGGGTACAAATGAGACAGAGTCTGTTTGCTAAATCTTTAGAGGTTGAACTTTCTCGTGGAAAGACTTTATTGTACCATGTTGCAGAGCCATTTAGAGAAAAAAACTTGGGGCAATTCTGCCTAAAAATTGGTTGATTCACAATGAAGAGACTACAGGATGCTTCAGAAATCTTGCAAAAGGTAAGGCTAAATTAGAAGGTAAAAAACTAGCTGGATAATATGTCATCTTTATTCCTCATTTGATCTTTAATACCTGGCCTATGTTTGGAGTGATGACTGGCCAAGCTTCACTTCCATTAGACTTGTTTCATCCACAGTCATTCAACATGCAATAATAGAGTGAAATATTTTTGCAGGGAAGTGTTCCATAATATTACATTCCTACTTTTCCTCAGAACTTTGAAGTTTATGGGAGGAAATGGAGCTAGAAGTAAAGGACTGTGATTTTAAGATAATAAAATGATTTTTTACTTTGTTATGTTCTAAATTTTTACTGTATTAACCACAGTACATCTTGGGCAAAGACTAATATTTAAGTACATACTCAATCACATTTATTTCTGTTCAGCAAGAACGAAAGAAGGAAAATTAATAGTTATGACAGGTGCTAGTTTGCTTATACTGGTGTAGAGCACATTGTGCAGCCTTGCAAAGGCAGTGATTTCCAAAAGCCTTAATCACCCTTAAACACTCTCACAGCTCTTTTCTTCACTCAGATACGGCAGCGTTATAACTCAATACATTTCTGCAGCCAGTGTGTGTAGAAATTACTATGATAATGTACCAGATATGCTGCCGTCACACTTCATCACTTCTTATTATGTACAGCATCAGCTACTGAGTTGATAGGTTTATAATCAATCTTGTACACAGCTTGTTTTTGGCCAGATAGAAAAAAAATTGCAGTGCAAGTTTTACACCTGAGCCACATGTTTATGGGTGTAATCTGTGTTTCTATTTTTCTTTAACCGATGCTCTTTAAGTTAATTATTGACTAGTTCTGCTAACCCTTATTAAACAAAGAGCTGTGGGTGGCCTGAAGACTGACTGATTTAAATGAGGCAAGAACAAAAGATGAGTGTGACTCATAGATCATCAGTGCTAAACCTTCACGCTGGCAGTCTTTAGTCTGATGAGCCTTTCAAACATCTACTCCAAGTCCTGCTCACCCCTTCTGCCGTCAAAGCCATCAGACCATGAAGGATTAAATTATACAAAACACTGTATTCCAAAACTGGAAAAAAGCCTAAGAAATCAATGGTGTTTCTGATTCAAAGACAATGGAAGATTTAACCATTTAGAGTTATTGCAGAATAAAAATCCTTCCTCAGAAAACTCCTAAACATAGCTAGGGAAACATTTCATACCCTGGTCACTAAGCATCCATTGGTGCTATAAGAAGCAAATTATTGAGAGACTTGTGGTGTATCTCTTATGCTGTTATTATCTTCAACATTTTATACTCCTGCAACACTAGGGTGAACCAAGATCCACACAGAAATAAATGCAAAAACCCACAGTCTGTTGGTGGGAAAATACAGTGAGTGATGAGGTTACTGTGAGCAAATCTCTCCGACCATGATCACGGGCACTTCTCGTTAGCACTAAAAGCAGTAAGACTCTTCACTCAATGTCTTGCCTTCAGCTTTGCTACTCATCTTCTTTCTAAAGGAGGAATGGAAAAAAAATGGCAGTCAAGTCATTCAGGAGACAGAAAAGATATTCTTGCTCCTGGGAGACAAACAGAAGTAATTTGGATTTTCCGTGTATATCACAGTTATCCATACTTTCAAATCCTCCTGCCTGCATTTTGGGGAATGTCAACACATTAAAAATCCATAACTTCCTCTCAGAGACTTCAACTTTTTATTCTGGGCTCATCTGTCTCATCATTTTCCCCATAAGTTTAATTAGCTTCACATTGGAATAATTCAGACCTTATCCATTTTATTTGGGAAGCTATTTCAATGCTTGTGGTGTCAGTTAATTTTTGGTGTAAATATATCTGTGATAAGTTTGTCTATATGATTTTCTGCCAGAATCATCATCTAACATAAATATTTCTACTCTATTGCTACTGTTAAATGTTTTCTTCTCATGCCAAAATGTACTTACATGAAGTAATTAATTTCTCCCTCACAAGACTAAATAAGCCAAGCTCTGCTGATTAATCTTTTGAAGTGTGTTTAGTATTTCCCCAATCATTCAAAGAGACTTTTATAGACTCTGCTTGATATGTGATTTACATACATGGTTCTACTTAAGGTTTATGCAATGGTCTTAAAATCTTACTTGTTGTTGTAAAGGAAACCTCTAATTTGATACATCCAATAGCTCTATTATATCTGTTCATGACCTCACCACCTTAATAATTCATACTTGTCTCAAGAGCAACAGGAATCCTAAAGATATCTAATTTCTTTTGTTGCTACCCAACCACTACAGAACAAATCATTCAATGAACCTCTAAATGAAAGACCTTGCACTGTACATACTTCATATTTTTCTGGTCAAAAAGATCTTTTCTTGTATGATGATCTGTCCCTTGCCAATAGCCTATAATTATGTACAGTTTCCATAGCTAACTCCCATATCAAGGTGAAAAAATATGCTCTGTTGAGTACATTCAGTAGGTCTCTTTCTAAGGCCAACCATGGAGGAACAGAACTAATAACAGCTCTCCACTCACATCTTATTCACACATCCTTGAGCTACTTGGAGTATTTGTTCAGTTTGAATTCTTTTCAAATTATGTTGCATATGTGTCTGGAATCTTAATAATTAAGCCAAAATAGAGTTCTTGCAATTGTACTTCCATGTTATCAGCTTTACTTTTCAGTGGCTCTTCAGTATGTAAGGCAAAAAAGAAAACGTTAGTTTATGTCTTTATTTCTGAATGGCATTCCAGCATTCAGGAATGAGGGTGTTAGTATAATACCATCAGATTTTGTGCTCTTTCTGTGTTAAAGATGCTGGAAAGTGCCAGTTCCAAGCAAAGGTACCCACACACAAACACTGGCTTTTTCCATTTGCCTGCTCAGTTACATTGCAGGTATTGCAAAGCACAGTCTGACAAATTTAAGGTTACCTTTAACTACATGATATTTTTTTAGTAGTTGCTTGAAGAGCGACAAGGAGAAGAAATATTGCTACATCAAAACTAAATGTGTGCACCATGCCCCACAGGTTAGAAAAGTCCTTGTCTTTGGTTTGGATTTATTTTTATGAGCTGTAAATAACTTAATCATTGCATTTTTTAATCTGTTTTACTGATACATTAAAGCAAATTTTCCTTAATAAAATGTATTTATCAGACCAGGCCTTGCAGGAAAGAAAAATTATATAATAACTTAGAGCAAGAGATTCAAGATGCATAGTTTGATTAAATTCTCATCAAAATCCATGGGAGTTCATTAGAGTTTCAGAACCTGACTTTTTAAATACAAAGTTCTTGTTAGATGATCTTTTCACTTTGGGAATGCCGTTTCATGATGAGTTTAACCCCATGTATGGATGGATTCCTGGACAAAGGGGTGGCTCTGCCTCTCCTCCTGTTCTCAGCCATATGTTCCCAAAGCTTCCTACAAGGCCATTTGATTAAAAAAACACTCACAAATCCCCAAAAGTGGATTTGTTTTCAGCCACACTTCTGACATCCCAGTCTGACTAACCAAACACTTCTGGACTTTAGGAAAGTGGGTGACCAAGTGCTTGGCTGAGACCCAGGGGAAAAGGGAAAACAATGACACAAATCAGCTGCACTGAATGTGAGCTTTAGCTCGCTCTTATGTCAAACTGCCATATAGTTTGGTCATTTGCAAATAGTCTCATTACCTTTAATTAACGTAGGTATTTTCTATCTTGCAGTGGAATCTATTAAGTTAGTTTTATTTCAGGCAATGTTAAAGGCAGATATCAATTCCAGGGAGCTGATGCAGCAGACAAGAAGAAAAAAATCAAATGCTCCCTTTTTCATTGAAAATTGAAGAACTGCTGCCTAAAGCACTGGTTTGCCAGTGTTTCAGTGGCAGCTAAATGGTGTGAGCCAAAGGGATTCCCCTGAGGACTGATAGTAAATGGCAGAGCTGAGCTCCGGATCATCTTCTTTGGAGCACTTATATGTCAGAAGCCAGACAGAAAACAGAAACCTCAGAGAACTCAGGGAACGAGAAAATCACTCTGAACATCTAAATATGCAGCAGGGAAACCCTATTTCTAAAATAATTTCATTTCTCCATGGAACAAATTGGAATTGACCCAAAAATGGTATGAAGTCTCAGATCTTGCTATAGAAAGATCAAATCTTAATTGTGTACTTGTTATATTGAGATCACATGTCTCTTTTCTTTCCTAATGGCCTGTATGTCTCATCTGGTCTTCATCTGAGCTCATTTGCTGAGCCTGCATTCCCACCCTTAAATTCTGTACAAATTATTCTCGGCTGCTTATTGTAGACCAAACTGGTCAATAATGTACTTTCTGCTTCCACCCTTCTCCCTTCCCTCCTGGCTGCCCCTTCTCATGTTCTCTCAAAGACTATCCACTATTTAGATCTCTTTTTTGTTTGATTGCTTTTCTTTTCTTCATGGAAAGAAGTTTATGCTGGGATGTCAAACCAAGGAGCAGCAACCCCAAGCCCTCATCTGCAGTAGTTAAATTATTTATTCTGTATGAGCTGATCTTTCTGTTGTTTCCTTTTTGCAACACTTCAGTTCTATGCTTTATTTGACTACAGCTTAGGGCAATATTAAAAAAAACTTTGTGGAGGAGTTTAAGGTTTGAGGTTGTTTTTTTGAATCCAGTATATTTCTTTAGCTTTATTCGTTTACGCTGTTTAGATTTGTATTGTTTGACAGTGTTTACCAAAAGTCTATGCACTGCTTTCCCTGTCAAAGTCTTTTATTCTCAGTGCTATAGAAAGCAGCATAATGGCTCTTCCACAACAACACTTCAGTTGCTTGACCTTTGGAAAATAAAGCTGTTTTTTCATTAATTGCAGGGATTTTACAATTCCTCTTCAGCAGAACTGTCTTTACTGTTTTGTCACCTCTGTAAAGGAAAAAAATTCAACATCATCTGGATCTCAAGGCTCACTTTCCTTTGGACAGCTAAGGGATGTTCCTGAATTAGGAGAGCAGTCATTCTGAATTACTGCCATAGTCCAAAGAGAGGAGAGAGCGGCACATTCCCAAAGAGTAATTCAGAGCTCTAGCTCTTTGACTTGAGAGGTCTGTATCTCTCTGTCTGCAAAAAAATTTTAAAAAATTAAAAAATCTCAGGAACTCCATGCAGAACCATACCACCAACTTTGCAGAGAGCATTGGGCAGAGAGGGGGCTTGAATACCCAGGAAGAGACTGAACAGCCTCCCAGTTTCTCTAGGATAATAGAGACTGGCATTATAAGCCATATCATTTCATTCTGCCCTAGTCACAATTAAAGATGTTTCATCAAAACATAAATTCACCCATAAAAATCACCCAAATGAGTTTGGAGGAATTTTTCATACTTGTTTTAGCAAGATTGAGATATTCACATCTTTTATATAGCCTGGAAATTGCTATCTTATATGAACATTAAACATAAAACATCAATAAAATTACCTTTAGATGAACACTGGCCAAACATTCAGTGGAACAAGGACTGAACACCACTGAACCAGCAAATACGACAGTCCTAGCGTATTTTTAGAGATCCCTAATAATCCTTTCACAGATGGAAAAATGTAGCTTTAAAATAGCTCTGTTGCCTGGGCAAGAAACATCAATAGAGAACAGATGCGTCTATATTTTGCACCTTATACATTCTTGCCAAATTCACTATTTAATTTAAAGATTTATTATGGATGAAATGAGTATTTATTCAATGAAATTCAAATGAAATGAAGGGAGAAGCAAAGTCCTAGAGAATTCAATGACAAAATTTCCTTCAAGTTACAAGAGGTCAGAATATCACTACTCAACAGATCTTGTTCCTTGAACACTTGCTATTTCCACTAAATTCTGTTTCTTAAGTGACACAAGGAGTGACAATTGTTCTTTGTTCCCCTTCCCTCCTAGTGCTACTGAAGTGGACTAGATGATTCAATCAGCCATCCACTAGAAATTCTATCCTGGTCCTGAAACAGCTTTAAAAGGGAATTTAAAGACCAAAAATGTTTCATTGAATAATACCTAATCAATTCTAGTTCTTACATCTGACAAGGGCTCAATCTGCCCACAAAAAGGATGTGGGCCAGTCTTGCAGGATGGCTTCAAGACCACAAAAACAAAGGGACTTGAGTGCCACACACAGCAATGGAATCATCATCTTGACCCCATCTTTTCCTGTACTATCACTACAGACATGCTTTGCAATGTGAAACATGTTCCACTTATGTTTCAGTTCTAATGTGATCAAAATTTATATTGTTTTGAGTTAAAGATTGGGCCAGATGACCCCCAGAGGTTTCTTCCAACCTACATTATCCTATTATTCTCTGTACACCATTGCTTTTTGTTGTTAATCTTTCCTTGTTGTCAAGAACAAGAATTGTTTATATATTTATTAGGTTAATAATAATTATATTAACATAGTGCAATAGCAACTCTGTAATTTCCTTTGTACCCTATTCTTGATGCAGAAGGAAAACCCTGTAGTAAACTTGAAGCCAACAAAATCACTCCAGATATTTCCAAGACTGCTTACACTGAAAGTGTTCAGCAGATTATTTATAGCAAATAAGTGATGTTTTAGATATTCAGAAAATGTCTCTCATTTTGTGATTTCATGCTTAATGGCTTTAAAGAAAGAAACAAGAATTTGTATTTCTTGTCCCTTGCTATCTATCTATCTGGATTTTTAAAGGTGTTTCTTTGCAGATGGCATTACAATTTCAAAAAAGGTATAAGAAAGTGAGACTTCAGAGGCAGAGGTGCCTTTTACTTTTCATCAGTTCTGCAGCATAGTCTCCAAACAAACTCCCAGCCTGCTGACCTTCTCTCAGGAAAGTATTATAAATTGACAATACAGTAAAATCCCAGAAGTTTTTATGTTGATATCAGACTCACAACCATCTCATAATTCCCTTAGTTCTTTAGTTAGCATGACACCTTTGCTTTTACCTCAGCTGCTCACCTGAGTGAACAACATTTAGCCAAGACAAAAATATGTCAGTTGATAATTTTTATGTTTTCATTCAAAACATATAAAGTTTAAGTTCATGACAACAACTAAAGCCAAACTCTACACGGGATATGAAGAGTAAAGGAGATTTTATGCACTGCCATAGGTGTGCAAAGTTCTGTCAGGGGAACACAGAGAGATGATTTGGGTCATTGTTGTCTTCAATGTCCTTACAAGGGGAAGCAAAGGGGCAAGTTCTGATCTCTTCTCTCTCGTGACCAGTGACAGGACTGGAGTAAACAGCATGAAACTGAGTTAGGGGAAGTTTAGTTTGGAAAAGGTTCCTTACCCAGAGGGTGGCTGGGCGCTGGAACAGCTCCCCAGGGAAGGGCTCACAGCACTGAGCCTGACAGAGTTCACAGAGCACTTGGACAATGCCCTCAGGCACATGGGGAGATTCCTGGGGTGTCCCATGCAGGGCCAGGAGTTGGACTCGATGACTTTGATGGGTCCCTTCCAACTCAGCATTTTCTATGATTTTATGATCTCTGAAGCTGTCTTGTTTGCTTTTCATGGTTCATTATTCATTAGTATTTGTACTCTCTTAATCCCTAGAAGTTTCAGTTACGCCCCAGAATAAACGGCACATACACAGACATTTCTACATTCAAAAATTTAAGGCTCCTACCCTAGAGAAGTCAGAGCTTGAAGAGATGGATGTTTACTACAGAAAACCTTCCCTTTTATCCTCACTGATACAGCTGGGAACACTGGAATATGGGGAGAGAGTATATATCCATTACCAGTTTCCACAGCAGCAGCCTCAGAGCTGTACAGTGCCACATTCAAGCTCATTTCCCTTTTGAAAAACAGTCTTTTACCTGTAGTTATTTCCCTATATGTGCATTTAGATAGCTGTCTGTATATGATGCACACTTCGGTAAAGACAGAATTAGATAAGCAGACTTGAATCGAAGCATAAAAATCAGACTGATAGCTCTTACTCCTACTAGGACTTACACCTCTTATATTAACAGTTCACTTTTAACAGTAGATAATTTGTATTAATTCATAGCTTATTATGTTATCCTGGCATATGTACATAAATGGAAAACAAATTTTGCCAGACTGGAACAGCAGGAAATTTATAGGAAGTCAGAGGACCCAGCATTACGGCTATGAAATCATATTCAGTCCCTGAATACAATAAAATTCTTATATTTATAAGTATTAATAACAATAATAATAATGCCAATCTTCAATAAGACTGAAATAATGGTAGACTAGCCTCTGATTTATAATGCTCCAATGCCTGAGCAATCATCTTTTTAACTTCTGAGTAACCTCTCATTGCCCATAATGGGAACATTGCTTTGAATGGTTTAAG
The DNA here is from genome assembly GCA_036630365.1 of Acanthiza pusilla. Lineage (NCBI taxonomy): Eukaryota > Metazoa > Chordata > Aves > Passeriformes > Acanthizidae > Acanthiza > Acanthiza pusilla. Next base: position 45,662,596 of record JAXCHO010000079.1, read on the forward strand.
CAAGCATAGCATATTACAGAAGGAAGAAATACTTAAATTTTCAAACCACTCTGCACAAGCATTTTGTGCTTTTAGAGACAATGGAGCCTGTGTTCACAGCTCACTATCGCTTCAGCTCAACCCTATAGCCAGTCCCCCAAATTAATCAGAGCTGCACCATTCAAAAGCAGCACAAAATGATTAATTAGGATCACTCGTCAAACAAAAGAGACCTACTCTGTGGAGGGAAAGAATGGGAAGGTAACAGGAGAAAAAACAAACCCTGATAACACAAATGAATGAGAGATCTGTCCCACTAGGAAACAAATATTAGCAAGAGCAGCAGAACTGAATAAGCTGGATAAGGCTGATTACAAATGTTGGTTCAAGCTTTGCTTATTGAACTGCATCCAGAGCAGTGTCCCTGAGGTCTAATAAGGTTTGAAGGCAGTTTGGAACCCTCCAGGACACCACAAAGCTTTCCATCGCTCCTGACCATCACCTCTCATGTACCATCATAATGTTTAACTTGGTGACTTCTTCCCTTGAAGAAGAAATCAGCCAGTTCATAAAATGTCAGTAAGGACAGACACAGGAGTAAAGCAAGATCAATAACTCCAATTCTGTCAGAAAACCTGGCTTTGTGTGTATGCCACACCTGAGAAAGACATAAAGAAAGGCTTTAAATGATCTCAAACATTTTAGATTTGGTCACCCTTCTTTTCCCTAGTAGTCAATGCCTGTGTCATTCATTGGCTGTCCTAGCCCCTCCTGGACTCCAGTCCTCCTCTCCAGTCACCTTTTGGATTCTCCAGATTGCCTACCCTCCAGACAAAGTAGTCAGGCCTGCCTACACATTTCCTCTCCCCACAAAATAACTCCAGTTTTACAATCTTTTTGCCTCCGTCTACTCCCATTCTAACTTGCCTATTGTACAAAACTGCAAGAGAAAGAGGAAAGAGGCCAAATCAGGACAGATTTTTCTAGAAGCTTTTCCTACCCATTTATAAAACAAACTCATCTCTGTCAAAGATGAAATCTGCACAAACTCCTCCCCTCCCTTTCACAGCCTGACTTTGATACCTATTGTGATGCACGAAGGTGAATATTTTGCTTCTCTGGTAGCTCTGAAAAGCAGGATGCTTGACTTTAATCTGACATTCCTGTAGGGCATCACATCTTTCCCTCAAGGGAGCACGCTGTCCTTTGGCATGTGACTCACTGCTCGTTGACACCAGCGATGCTCTGCCCAGCTGGGCTGCGATGTTTTGTTTTGAATCCCAATCATGCAGAAGACAAGACCTGGTGAAGTCACATCTCAGAGAGACCACAAAGGACATAGCAACAATACCACTGGTCTGGGTTGCGATGTTTCGTTGACTGCAGATCATGTAACATGTCTGGTTTGGTTTTAAATGAAAAAGAACAGCTTGTCATGGCAGGAGAATGCAACTCAGCAGTCTGAGTTCTTATTCTGCTTTTTACAACCACCTCTTGGTTGCCGTTTGCTGATTAGTTTTGAGTACAGGAGCTATGCCAGTGGTATTCAGAGCAGCTCCTGAAGTATATTTGTGTTTTCTTAGTCATCTTTATGGTACTTTGGACAACTCCTAATTTAGTACTGAATGAAATAAAACCTTATCCATTACAAGGTGCACATGTTGGTGATGTATCCAAGTAAGCCAGAATGAACTGTAAGACAGAACAGGCCCTAAGGAAAAGGTTTCCCAATTTCTGCTCTGTTCCAAAATACTGCAGTTTTATTTCAAAAACACTGTCCTTTGGAGACTGGTTTTTGCCTAATCTGTCATTTTAAAAGAGTAGTGGTTACTTACTGTTTTTTTTCTTTACCAGAGAACCGCAGTGCTATATAACAATATCTAACTGAAACAGGAAACTAAGCCTTGATTTCAGTTCGTAATAGGGAGAATCTTGATATTCCCCTCTCAGACAGGCAGAAGAAGCAAAACTTAAAGCTTGATGGAGTGTGCTCAGAAATCATGAATTCAAGGAGCAGAGCTCCCCATCAACCTCTGCCAGTGACTCTAATGAGCAGAAGCCAACTCAGATTTGAATGCAGCATGTCAGGCAAGTACAACTCTGAACCTAAGCCTTTGAAACTCATCAGAGCTCATTAGCAAGGCCGTAGTTCTGTGAATATTTGGCTATTCCCTTCCTGCTTACATGTTTTTCTCTGGCTTGAGTGTCCCTACACCACCTTCTACAGCATGCAATGAAGAGGGCAGCGATGCAGCAGTGTCCTGACCACAGAAACTTGTTTATCCTCATTCATTAGCACAGCCATACCATCTGCGAAAATTGCTTCTTGATTTATTAGTTGATGATGGCAATTTTGGTCACCCTTGAATAAAAGGCTCTAAAAGATTGGTCAGTCTTAGCTGAGAAATAACCTTTAACTTGATTGCCTTCCTCTGAATCCTTGGGTGTGATCTGGGGTGGGGTTTGCTTGTTGTTTTAAATTTCAGACTATAATGATGGGTCTGGGATTTTTGTCAGATTCCCCAGTCAGACACCAGTGGTAGGAAAACCCAGTTGTCATGATGGCTCAGGTCTGTGCCTCACTTTTTACATATCCATATTAAGGGTGGCATAGGAGCCTGTCACGATCCGCTAAATGTGAAGCGAGATTCGTGATGGTTCGTTTCGGAATCTCAGAGCGCAAAAGAAACGCAGACGCGAGGAATTTTAGTTTCAATCAAAATAATGTACTTTATTGTGCACCAATGCACGATTATTGTGATAGAGAGGGAGAGATATAAGAAACAAAGGGTAGAGGGAAAGAGAGACAGGGGTTATAGCTACCAACGGCAGGCAGAGTCCTCGTGGTCTTCTGTCGATGGGTCCGTCTTCTTCCGTGGGGAGATTTCTCTCTCGTAGGGGTCTTCTCAGAAAGCTCCTTTATAGTCCTCTTCAAGGCAAAGGGCAGATAGCCAAAAGGGTGGGAGACGGGCGTAGGCTTTCTCGAAGTGAAGGGCAGGTAGACAAAGGTTGGGAGAGTGAGTTCCATAGGCATAGGTGTACAGGACTTTCAGTCCCTTCTCGCTTGGGCAGTCAGGAACAGTAACAACCAATTCCCTCGGCGCCTCTCAGCCGACACACCTATAGGACTTGGCAGTCATCTCTCTTCAGCCTGGCCAGGACTCCTGTGCAAAAGTCCTCTTGCCCCCCTTTGGACATGGGGTTTCAGCCTCAGCCCCCATAGACGATCGTGGGACAAATGAAGGGTGTTCGGACTGTCTCTTACAGAGCCACACATGGTAAAAAAAACCTCAAATGCCTGTCTTTGTCAAGCTGACTGTGCCAATGAGCAGGTATGTACAGAAAGGCCTCACGAGCATGTTCAATACCTTGGATAGCATTCCTGCCGCCTGCAGGGGTGTCTGTGGTGCTCTTGTTCTCGTGCTTCCTGTCTAAAAGCTAACTGGATTAAAACTGACATGGAATTATCTATCCACAGAATACATGGATTATGCTTGTACCAACCCAGCCCAACTCTGCAAGAATTAATTTCAGTGTTTTGTGTAAAAATATATGACAATAAATGTCCGTTGTTTAGATCTCTCTCGTCAATCACAAAGATGGAAAGACTGCTGAGTGCCATGAGACTCAAACTGAGGTTTCTCTAGGCAAGTGGATAACTGCAATTAAACTCTGGAGGAAAAGCCCAATGGATTTGAGACAGAAAATTAGCCGTAGCTGTTAGCAGCTTTGATGCAGTTGTTAGGAGCTGCTTTTGGTTTTTAATATAACTAGAAAAATCAATCACCTCAAACACTGTTCTCTGTCTTTAAAGTGTTTTAACATCTTTTCCACTTCCCAAATTAGCAGCACAGACTGAAATTCTGGAAGCAGTCCTTCCATTCTATAGATCTGGAGCCCTGGTAGTGTACTGCAATGCAGCATTTACCCAAGACCTGTCCAAAATTGAATAGATGAAAGAGATATGCTTAGCAGGACAGTGTGTCTTCACACACACATTGGCTAACTTTTCCTGGACTGAAAACTACACAGGATGCTAGACATGAACAAATAAGTAGCATTTTTGCTGGTTTTTTTTTTCATATTATTGCAAAAATCAGGGTTATTAATATCTTTCTTACAGCCATAAAACCAATAATTTGTATGAAAATTATATATTCTATTGCTATTCATTCCTAACAAAAGATTTCATACTTTTGCTTTTATATCATGAAGTTCACAATCCTAAGGTTTTCTTCACCCTTCTACTTGTTTGATTTCTGGCATACAAAAGACAGAGGCTTAGAATTCAAGTCTCTAAAAATGCAGGCTTTCAGAAAATATCAAACGTGAATCATGAGAATAAGTGACATGTTGGAGGCATGAGGCATATGGCATTGTTGAGCAGCTTTCTAAAGTTCTAATATGTGTAATGATACATTGTTTATCTCATCATATTTTATAAGTATTTGATAGACATTGGAAATGCAGAATACAGTAAGAGCTACTGTCACCAGCTACAATGGTGACAAATGCTATCATCTTAATCATACATGATTAGCTGATTTTAAAACTGGTCCAGAAGAACTATTTAGTAGGATTTTTATCATCCTTTAAAGCATAAAACTGTTAAAAGCTTAATAGCTGCTATTCAAACAGAATGAATGCCATCAAATGGTTCTTTTGCAGCTAGATAAAACTTTGTTTTTCAGTACATTCACATTTTGAATCATTTTTTGCCATATTGTCGAGTAGCTGCCGTTTTTCTGAATACATTAAAATTAGTAATAACAAGAACCTCTTGGCTAGTAATGGCCATGACTTGAAACCTGAATTGTTTGCTCTCAAAATGAACAGAGTTCAGGAATGATTTTTCAAGGAAAAGGTCTATGCTTTAAAATTCCTAATCACTCAACCAGTATAATGAGTATTTTCACCTTTATCAGATATGTGGAAATACAAACACGGCAGAAACATAAAAGATGCGCAGATTGGCAGGACAATACTGCCATGAAAACAAATGGTAAATCACCTTTGCAAAAATCATAGAACCTTAAACTCCTGAGGGAAAATTAAACATGAACAAGACCTTTTGGCTGAAAAATGGGAGGTATTCACTTATTGCTAAAATCTGCCTTCAGAGGCTCAGCATAGCAACTGGACCAGGCCCATTTTACAAAACAACTCCCTTTGTTCAAGAAGGCACCTTTTCATTTGAGTATTTTTAGAAATTCCCTTGAGATGTCACATGCATATGGATGTGATAAACGAGGTAGTAGCCGTGTCTCCATCAGCTAAGGAAACACAAGATCTCCCAGGCCTCGTGGGACTCTGGAGAATACATCTTCCAGGTTATAGTTGGTTTGTGACCCAAAAGAAGAACTATTTTGGGTGGGCCCCTGAGCAACAAGAAGCCTTTGAGCATCTTAAACAAGAGACAGCTCATGTGTTAGCTCTTGAGCCTGTCCAGACAGCACAAGCTGTGCAAAATTTGCTCTACACTGTGGCCAGGGAGCGCAGCCTCACCTGGAACCTCTGGCAAAAAACATCAGCAGAAAGCCCAGGTCAGCCATCAGGGTTTTGGAGCTGGGAGAATTGAGGTTCAGAAGCCCACTACAGCCCTGAAAACTGTAAAAGAGATAGCCCTTCATTTTTCAAGTGTAACAAGATACATGGAAAAAAATGGGAACAATGATGCTGCCTCTCACAGGGCTAGCACAAAGTAAAGGCTGTTAAGACGAGATAGCAAAAAGTCTCTGATTGAGTCACTCATTCACTGCTCCACTTCAAGCCAGTGTAACTCTGATGGGATAAAGCTTTATTCATATATTTATACGAACATTAAAAAATATTCATATATTCAAAGATATTTATTCATATTACAGGAGCACCAAAAGATCTCTTAATGAGCCTGGAGCCAATATAGCAGGGACTGTGATAAAATATTGAAAAAATTATCTCTACTGCAAATAATTTACTGTGGATGAGGGAACCGATTCATTTGAGATTATAGAGACAGCAGTGAGATTGCAAAAGATGTAAGAGCTGGCTAATTATCCTAACACTACAAGGAAGACTTTAACTCTGGCTTCATTACTCTGACTCGAGGTACAACATCTCTGATCCTTTCCCTGACAGGTCTGGGGTTTTTTTGCCACTGTCGACTATTCTGTTGTTTCTGAATTATTCTCAATACCTCACACCACAAAGTGTTCCTGCCCCAGCACCATCACTTCTGCCGAGAGCGATGGGATGTTCTGGGAAGCAAAGAACATATTTCCAAGTGCTTTAACAAAGAATTCCACAATTGTGGAAATGTTCCATGATTTCTTGCTATCTGCATGTCTGAACTTGTCTAATTTCCCTTTCATTTAGAGGAAGAATTGTTTGGGGTAGTGTGAACCAAAAGAAAGAAAAAAACCCTGAGAAAAAGCGATTGTGGAAAGAACAAAAAGCTCTGTTAATTCAAAGGCAGCAAGGCTGGAAACAGGGCAAAATCGTTGCCCCAGAGGATCATGGCAGAAAATACCAATGTCTTCACAACTACTGAGGAGAACTGTTCAAAACTTTTTCAGATGAAACTCTTGAAAAATGTATTTTCAGCTTCACTGAATGTTTCAGGAAAGATTCTGTTTTACTACAAAAGCCTTTACTTTTTGTTTTAAAAAAAATGTATGGGGAATGTGACATTTCTACTTAAAAAGACAATTTATTCTTTGGAGATTTTTCTGTGCTTGTTTGTTTTTACTGACATTTTCTAATAAAACATGATCCTACTCCAACATCCCAAAGTGCAAATTTAACATAATTTTCATGAACCCTCTTTGTGCTATGAGAAATTCTCCATGCTCTTATTCAGGTGCAAAACTGAAGCATACAGATTTATTAAATATCCTATTACAATAACTTTGGTTTAAGTAATATCTAATTAGTAGTATCTATTTAAGTAGTATCTATTAGCAATTGCTAAAAAGCTATACATAAGAATGACAGAATGTTGAGTGATCAGTACTTTATCCTTTCTCTAAAAAGCAGAAAAATATAAAGCCATGCAATATTTCAAAGATGTTCTCCAATATTTATTATAAACTTCCAGCACAGGAGATACAGTGGTTTACCCAAACATCTGTTCAAAGGCCTTACTAAACTAATAATCAGAAATTTTTCCTAACCTCTATTTTACAACTTTGTATTGAGAAGTCTGCCTCAAATATTTTGGTTTGATTTAAGTTAACATTTCTTGCAATACATATATAGGATGTGAAGGAAAAAAATGGCTATCATCCTCATGAAACTAACAAATTTCATTTCATATACCCTTAAGTTTCCACCCTTTTTTTAAACTGGATAAATAGACTTCTCCAAGCCTTTTGGCACAAACTGTGTTTTCTATTCATTGCCTTTTTTCTCTCCTTTAGAGATTGTCCCATTTATTTACACCTGTCTTGTTTTCAGACTGGGGAACGCTGCACCAGCTGAGGTCTCATCACCGCTTAGTACAGTGAAATAATTACTTCCGTTGTCATGCTGTTAATACAGCCCGGAATGAGATTTGTCTTTTGTGCAACCACATTATCTTGTCGACTCAGACGCGGTTTGTGAGCCGTGATGACCTCGCACCTCTCCTCCCATGCTGCTGCTACTCCAGTTATTCTCCCGTTTGTATTTGTGCACTTCAGGCTTCCTCCACAGGCATTACTATTCACGGCACTTGTTGTTACTGAATTTCATCCTCATGGTTCAAACACTTGCTGCAGTTAATGGTGCAGTTACGAATTCTGATCCATTCCTCCAAAATGCACGCAGCTCTCCTCACCCAAGAGCTTCTGGACGTGTGCTCTGCTCCTTCATCCATGCCACAGATATAAAGATTAACCAGGACTAGGACCAAGGTAGGTCTTGGGGGTGCCCTACACAACCTACCCTCCTCTTTTGATAAAGGAATGAGAGTCCCTCCCTAAGTGCCATTTTTCAATGAGTTGCACATCAACGCACAGTGGCTGTAATTCCCTACTTTGCTGGTATAGAATGTTCAAAAGCTTAATAAAGTCAGAATACTTCACATTTTCAGTTTCTCCTCCGTCTGCTAAGAAAGATCATTCATCAGAGAAGGAAATTAGATATGTTTTACATGACTTTCATTTGATAGATCCACGGTGGACATTTTCAAGTGTTGCATTTTCTCTTGTTTCTTATCTACTGATTGTTTAACAATCTGTTCCAGTATCTACCCTGCTGTCAAAGTTAAAATGACAGCTATATCGATTTTGTAGGTCTTCCTTCTTATGTGTGAAAATAGGTACAACATTTTCAGTAAATTCACACTTTATTTACCCTAATAGAGAGGTAGCCACATTTTCAAAATAACTAAGCACAGCAGGACACCACACCATAATGCAGAATTTCATCATAAATGTCACAAAGAGAAGCCAGCATTAGAAAAAACATCTCTGCAGCATTTACCAGTGTCTCTCAATACATCACTAGCAGAAATCTTGTTTATATCACCTCACCTGAGTTTATTAATATTGTATTAATCCCATTCTTCCCTCTTCCCTTTTTCAAAGATCAGGGAGGATTTCCACCACTTCTCACGCAAACCCAAAGTGTTTTGTGGCCAAGGAAAGCAGAGGAGTTCATCATCCTCCAAAGCCCTGAAGACTGATCTGCCTGCATGTTCTCTTTGAACCTGATCCTTCCCTAGCCCACATAAGCATTATTCATATCCAGCTGTTTTGGGGTTAGTCAGCCTGATCTTCATTGCACATAAAATGTTTATTGAAACAGGGACTTGAGCACTTGCTGCTCTGTTTTTCAAATAAATTTTCAGACAATGAAAATATCTTTGAAGGTGTATCTGACCCAACACACACACATACCATTTAAACACCTGCATCTTGATTAGTAGCATTTGACCCTCTCTTTTAACTGGTGATGAGAAATTGGTGGCTTTACTCATCTCTTTTTTGTTTATCTGACTCCTGCCTTAGGAGCAGTGTTTCTCTTACTGGCTAGAGTAAGATGAGGCTTGCACATTCAGATATAGGCACTGGGCAAAGATTTTACTTAATGAGGTTAATTACAGCCTTTCTCCCTCTTCCCTAAACTGGAAACTCTCACCAGCTGCTCTGACAGAGTAAAATTTTTTATAGCTGGTGTGTTCTCTTTGAAGTGTGTATTTTTGACGTACAACCTTGTAAAGAGAAAATACCAGTTGAATTTACTTCTGCACATTGTTGAAACAGAGCTTAAAATCAATTTTTTTTTAAATAATCCATGTAGAAAATTATACTGTGCATCCATGAAACATTGTTTTCATGCTTATAACCATAAAACCACCAAGTCATTAAAGGAATATACTCAAGAAATCATTAGCCACATTAAAACAAAACATTCATCTGTTTCCAGACTACTGCCATGAAAGATTTCTGATCAGAAGATGGGCTGAAGAATGAGTTTGGCTTTTGGTCTGAAGTCGTAAGCATCTAAACCAATTTTACTCAGATCATCACACCTCCCAAGAATTGCTGCTGAGCTGTAAATAGGACTGGAAAATTCCAGTTCACAATTTAATTTTCAAAATGTTAGAAATGACTGACTGGAAATAAAAACAGAAAAAGCAGGGAAACTGAGAACAAAAATCACATTTAGGTCTTAACTGTACCTTTTATAAATTTTCTCAATAAAACCACCCTCTTTAAGTAATTAATTAGTCTATAAATATAAGAACAATGCAGCTCATTTCCTAAATTTCAGTTTAAATATTGAAGTATGTTGTTTGTGTGCCAGACCATAATATTCTCATAATGAAGAATATGTAGGAGGTGTAAGGCTTTAACATTATTGCGTGGTGCTTCACTGATTTTTTTTCCATAAAAATATTTGACTTAATAGTGTAGGTATTCATACAGTAAATTAAAACCTAAAATTGCAAGGAATAATACTGCTTTAATTGCCTGACAGGATGGGGATTATTTCTCACATTCTCTCCCGCACAGATGAATATAACCTTCCTAAAGAGGAAATCTATTCACTGCTGAATAGAGAGGACTGCATTAATATCTTGAACTCTAGGAAGCCCCTAAATAATGTAGTATAAAGTATTAGCATTTTTCACCCCTTGAAGATCAAAGCTGAGGGTATTAGTTGCATGATGTAAGATTCATGGGTTATATCTGTGTGAATGCCAAGATGATATTGCAGGACTAAATCTTACTGGAGTACAAATCTTAGAATTAAAAGAAAGGCACAGGGCAGGAAATTTTTGGCGTGTTTGTTCTTCTCCTCACATACTGCATCCTGCAAAACAATTCCCAGGCAATGTCTTTTTTAATCTTGTAACTGAAATGTGAAATTTGTGCTTCCATCAGTAGATGCTGATGGAGCTCTGAAGGAACTGAGCTCTGGAGGAGATCTTGTGCCCTGGCACACAGCAGCTGTCCAAGAGTTCAGTTTGGTGTGCCCTCAATGTTCAGCGATAATTCTTTGGGCTGCTCAAGGGACCATCTGTATTTAGACCCAAGCAACTGAATCTAAAATCTCTGTATGAGATTCAGCTGCTGGAAGGAAATTCTATGTCATGGGCGCAAATGTTTGAACTGATTACAAAACCTGAGCAAATAATCTTAATTATTTTGTGAATGCAGCGCTCCACAAAAGGAGAAGTGCTGTTTCTGGATGCAAGCTGAGGTATCAGTGAATTCAGTGGAGATCACCACAGAGGCTGTGATAGCACTGGGATTTCTGTTCCCTATTAATGCACAGCTGCTGTGAGGATCAGAACAGCACCAACATGGGTGACATGAGCCGTGCCAGGTGGGATGCCTTGCCAGGTGCTCCAAGTGTCAAAACCCAGCTCTGACAGTAGCCAGAACCGAGACACGGAAATCTTGTCACGAGTATAGAGATTCTTCCAGCAGTAATTAAGCTCTGGAAATAACTGACAGCTAGGCATGGAAGGCACAGAATGGATATGTGAGCAAAAAATTAAGGCACAGCCCCAGGCACTTCTCACTACACGAGGGTTTTTCCAATTAGTATGGAAGGTTTGCTGACCTGGGACTTGCAGTGCCAAGGTGGAGTACAGTCCTTTAGGCATGGCAGATTCCTCACTCATGCTGCAGTGAACACTGTGGATATCCAAGCAAAGTATTCCAGGACTGAGGTATCCCCAGGGATAATATAATGTATCCCCAGGGACAGAGAAATCATTAAGTCCAACCTGTGTATTCCTTCCATGGAAGTCTGCTGGGGGGGGAGGGGAAGTATTTATTTCTTTGTTTCTGTATTTCTTCCCTGCCCTCTATATGGCACATAATCAACCCCATGCAAATGGAAAATCTTAATTAAACTGTTCTAAAAAGCCAATATTTAATTGCCTTTCTACATGTGACATTATTCCAGTCATTGACAGTGGCAGGTAATCCCAACCTTCTGAAATCACACAAGGCAGCTTTCTCTCCACTGGTTCTTCCTCCCTCTGCTTCCTTCAATTATTAGGAGCGAATAGCCATCTTAAAGAACACCTGTGCTCTGCAGGTGCCTGGAGCTTCCCTGTGGTACCTAAGCCTCTGAGGGCTGTGACACACCTGCCAGAGTGCTCTGAACAGATTGCCCCAGTAATGGACCCAGGAACACACACTGCTGCATGGGGTGAGGTGATTCAGGGAGTAGATGGAGAAAGATGTGCTTGTCTTAGGGCCATAACAAGCTGCTCTTCTAGGAATAAAATTCTAGTGAACAACCCACCAGGCTTACTAGGAGAAGTTTGTAGATTCAGCTGGTAAGGAGCACTAAAATCTATAATTATGCATGGTAGGTTTGCTAAGAAAATGGTATCTCTGAGGAGGGAAAAAGTGGAATATTTAGAAAATTCAATAGCTTAACCCTAGTTACAAAAACCTGTTCTCCTCTCTGTTATATTCTCTGCTCTGCTGTTTGATCTCATTAATTCAGTGATTTCCAAAGTGGGCCTGCCTGTCATATTTCCAGAAATGTTCTTCACCTTCTCTTTTTAGTGAGTTTTGGGTATACTCTGTCAGAGAGTAAAACCATGATTGTCAACCTGAGTTTTCAAGGGTGTCTTCCACACCATGGCCCTGTTTCGAGCTTTGCCTGGGATCCACGTGTCATGTGTGTGTGTGTTTGCTGTTTTGCAAGCCTTAACCACTGAAAACTTGTGCTGGAAAAAGTCATACAGCAGAAAATACACCAACCTTTCCGCCTGTGTTCAGGCAACTCAATCCAGCCCCTCGCCCATGGAGCCCAGAAAGCACAATTCATCTAGAAACTGAGCCAAAAATCATCCTCAACCATAACAGCGGCTGGGCCCATAACCACATGGCCCTCTGGTAGATGGTTGGATGCAGAAGACTTAATTTAGATTGAATTACACCAATGAGATGTTCAGGGAACAAATTTTTGTGCATATTTAAAACCTGAAGATGTGCTTCCATTTTGATGCACATCCTCAAAGTTATTGACTTTGGGGAAGGAAGTGGGGTGCTGGGTCTCAAGTAATTTACCAAAGATCACCCAGGAAAGACTGTCACAGCAGAGAACTGACCCCAAACAACCCACGGTTCAGCTATCAACAGGGTTACAGAACCTCCTGAACATATCAAACTCCACTGGGAGATAAATAGTCCTTCTACCACTCCTTAAAAAAACCCTCCTTATATATGAAATACAGAACAGATAAGGGCAATCTGTGTGGCACTTCAGACAGTAGCAAACCACCTCCTCTTTCTTTGTCAAGTGTGGTGAACTTGACCATTTTCATAAGTATTGACTTAATTTGAAAAAATTCTCAGTACAAGCATCCACACATGAGCCAGAGAAAAGCCAGAGAAAATGTAATTTTGCTGTATACATGCATACACACATACAGGGAAATCCAGGTGCATTCAAGCCTGACTTCAAACTTTAGGCAACTGCTTGTCTAATTTCAGCTCAGGTCTTCACATTTTACAGGAATTTTGCATGAATGGACACTGCTCATCAGTGTCATGAATGCGATTGAATTCAGGCCAACCGCTGCACTTCGAATTAACGTTCCAGTGCTTCACCTCCACGGAGAACTCAACCATAAATTCTCAATTAAGGCCTGGCTGAGGCTCAGTGAAGCATGAGTGGAGATTTTCTTATGTAAATAAGACAGCAGTCAACTCATTTAACAAAACTTCAACAGTAATTGAGCAGCAACCAGCTCATATTGTGTCTTTCACTTCATCTTGTGCTCGATTAAATAGACAAGGGCTTGGCTGCATTCCCCTTTATTTTCTCAAGTCCTTACTTGCCCAGTATCATTTGAGGCCAGACAATTGTTTCTGATGGAAACCTGTGTCAAACTAATTGTATAGCTTTGTCTAGATCTTTATTGGACAGCTACCAGTTCTGAGTTTTTATTTGCACTAGGTAACGAAGGCTCACATCCAAAGACACTGTATTGCAAAAATAAATTCCTTTTTTACGATGTGGTCATAATATTAACCCCTGGCCAATGGGATTTCTTTTGTTTGTTTGTTTGCTTTTTAGGGCTTTTTGCAATTAGTTTTTTGGGGGTTGGGTTTTTTGGGGGTTTTTTGTTGTTTTGCTTTTGTTTTGCTTTGGGTGTTGTGGTTTCTGAGTCTTTTGGGGGAGGAACAAGGGTGTGCATTGTGTTGTTTTTCTAGATAGGTATTCCTATTTTCTGTGGAGTACTGAGTCTAATTAGGGAAATAATCATTGAAGTAAGTGTATCTACAACAGAATTTATGTAAATTCCTTCGTCCTGTCTGTCCTACAGATTTTCATTATGAACTCTAGCAACAGTTTCATAGTCACAGAATTTGGGCTGGAAGGGATCATCTACTTCCAACCACCATGCCATGGGGACACGTCCCACTATCCCAGGTTGCTCCAAGCCCCATCCAACCCAGCCTTGGCCACTTCCAGGGATGAACCACTTCTCTGGCCAACCTGTGTCAGTGCCTCAGCACCCTCATAGTAAAGAATTTCTTCCTAATATCTAATCTAAATCTCTCTTCTTTTAGTTTAAAAACATTCCCCCTTGTCCTATCACTATTGACCTGTGTAAAAGATCCCTCTCCAGCTTTTTAATAAGCCTCCTTTAAGTACTGAAAGACCATAAGGAAGCAATTAGATTCTGCATGTATGCGTCTCTTTGTGCTCATGTGTGTGTTTTCACTGCATAATATTTTGTACCTGTACAAAAAAATACTTTTGTAAATTCATAAAAGTGGCATTTGTGATGCAGGACTACATATAGCAATTCTGAAACTCAAATTCATTACAAAAGTTTCAGTATCTCCAAGGGGTGTCTGTGCATTGCTTTAGTCCAGTCTGGTTTTCATGATAATGCTTTGAATCAGCTCAAGAAACTGATACCAAGGGATAGCTAAGAGAAGGGCTAAGCAGACAAGAAAAGAAAAGAACAAAGGCTTCTTAGCTGAAATAGCTAAAAAAACCCCAAACAATAGTTTGAGCTTATGCAAATGCAGTGTCTCTTTTAGTGCATTCATCCAGTTTTAAAAGTACCTAAATGTTATGCTCTCTAAAATAATTGGTAATAGAAAGTGCAATAGGCTTCAACAGCTGGACTAAATTATTCAGTTCAAAAGAGTGTGCATGTGAGGGAGAGAAATAATGTTACACTATTTATATACCTCAGCAAAGGCTTGATGCTTGCACTGAGCATCCAAGTTTTCTAAACCACAAAGGCTGGCAAACACCATTCTTAAGTTTGAAAAATATAGCTGACCATCATTCTGGAGGAATTCAAGGACCTGTTTATGTTATTTCTTTAGACAGTCATATTGCAGCCACACATAACTCTAGCAATATGCAAAAAATTCAGGAAACAAAAGAGTATTTATTAAAATAGGATCCATAATGACAATTAATGACATCATTTGAAGATTTCCCTACAAAGGAGAGTTCTCAGAAGGTCTGGAAGGGTTTTGTGGGGTTTTTTTACCAAATTGATAAACAGTAAGTCCTCCTCCTGATGAGACTGACCTCTAATCCATTGCTCTCTTTTATGATTTTTGAAGGCAGCAATGCTAGATGAGGCATGTAAATTAAAATGCATCTTTTCTCTCACTACAGATGGATAATGAATTTAAATCATATTACATCAAGAACGAAAACATAATCTATAATTAGGTTTGGATGACACCTCTTCTTATAATAATATTTCCCATGTTTTCACTTACTAATTGAAATGTTTTTAAATTTGACTGTTCAAGGTGACATTTTCTATGCTGGTATCTGCTTCTGGCTGCTTTTTGTAATTATAACCAAGTTTATTCAGCTGTTTCCACAAATGTAACTAGGGGGGAAAAAAGTTGGTTTTATCCATATTAAAACTCTGCTAACCTTTGAGAAGATCCAGTGTCCTTACACTGTGGAACAGGAATTAGAGACTTGGCAAGGAAGTACATTGTTATATCAGCCTTTTTACTGCCCTCATGTTCACCTTGCTAAAGAATAATACTAGTCAGCAAATCCTTGTTGGTGGTTCACATCCAGCTCCTCTCTATTCCCTCTATTCAGAGAAGGGCTAGAAGGAAGAAGACTTTTTTCTATGCAGTTTTTGAGAGCATGAATTCTGTCTCTCTGCACCCACCAGAATGGCTCCCCAAACCTATCAGGAGCAGCAATGTGAATGCAAAGGGGGAGGAGACTTGAAGTGTGATAATATAAGGTGGGAAACTGAGCAGAGAAGAGGAGTTCCAGGGTCTGTATGAGAAAAAATAGCTGTCACAAAAGGTTGGTGGAGTTACAGCCTGGAGCTGACAGAGGAGTATTGGGGTATAACACAGGGATGAGAACAGTCATATAACATGGGCTGGGAAACAATGAGGTGGACAGATCAGGACAATCTGAGTAATCATGAAAACGGGAGCAAACGCATAATGAGAAATTAGTCTGATTGACTGGGGCCTTCAAAATAAGTCTAGAGAGCTGGAACGTGGAACCCTGGAGGGCAGACAAGAAACTGGAAATGAGTACCAAGGGGAAATGTGAAAGAGCTAAGCAGCAGCAGAGTGGAGGAGATTGGGTGCATGAACAGAGAGGGTCAGGGTAAGGATAGTGAGAGCAGCAAGGGAGAGAGGTAAGGGGTACTTGGTCAGGAAATCCACCAGAGGAAATGGAAAAGCAGTTAATGAAGAGATGCCTGACTTGGATGGATGTTGCAGTGGTGCCAATCACAGCTGTGTGGGTGGTGAGACACAACAATTCACTCTGAGGGCACAGGGAGCTCGTGACTGAGAAAGACCTGTCTGTTCTTTGGTACCATTCAGCTTCTGGCACTGAGCAGTGTGGGACAAGAAAATGCACTGTGGAGGAGTCAAAGGTGTCCCTTTTGGGATGGACTTGCACCAAATCAAACTGTGGAGTAACAGTTTGTTGTTGGTAGTGATGGTGTAAGTAAATCTTTACACACAGACAAAAACACTAGAGCAGATTCTATTTACACTTCAAAAACGAGACCCAGAAATCACAGGTTTTCACAATTAAGACTCTCTTTTAAAATCTCATTTCTTTTAAAGCACTTTTTATAGATGAAAAATATTCAATATTGCCATAACTGTAGGCTAAAAACGAGCCTTAAATTTCATTAATAATTGACCTCTGTTTGAAATATTGCCATGCATATTTGTGCTGTTCCAGGACTGCCCCTTCACTGTAGCCAAAACTGCACTTTTTCCAAAACTGGGTCATGGCTAAAGCAAATATTTTATTAGGAGTTTTTATTAAATATATTAAATTTTGCCAGATAGATATCTTAACAAATTTTTACCGCCTAAAAAGAGAATAGCTTTTTAAATTTTATTTTTATTTTTATTTTTTTAGGTCAGGGAGAGAAAATCTATATAATTACTTCATTGAACTTGATGAACTTTTCCAGCATTATTGCGCAGAAATATATTTTGTTGCCTAGGATCCAGCATCCCTAAAGGGGGTGGAAAAGGGTCTGCAATAATAAGACATATATAAATGAATTCCTGTGCTACTATGAGTTCTAGAAGTTGTTCTTTGCTCCTGCAGCTACCCTAGGGAATATAGTATGGGGGAGCAAAAGAGCTGGAGCATAGCAAGACCTCATAGCTTTCTGACTATTTGTGCTTCAGGGACTGTAGGAGAGGCAGAATAAATTATAAGAAGCCTTTAGGCATGCCAACCTCTATAAGTATGTCAGCATGTGCTGGGGGAGGCTATGTGGCTGTGCTGTCAGATATTTTGCTCTCAGCTGACCCATAGGGAGATCATTCTGTTCTTAAATTCCACCTCTTGGAAAATCTTTCCTTAAAAGGAAAAATCAAGCTGTGAAATCACTCCAGAGTTCCCAATGCCCTCAGTCATGCCAATAACTTTAAAAACAAAAGTGAAACTTTAAAACCATTTTTCCCCTTATTTTCCTCACGCCACTGTTTACTACTTTACTGTAATCCCTGTGGTATGTTTCCATCCCCTCTGTAAATGAGCACTCCAATGATGCCAATCTTCTAACACAAAGAATGCGAACAGTCTTCCATCCAGACTGCTCTCAGAGTCATTTCAAATCTCTCTAAAGATGTGGCTTTGAGTCTGTATTTCATTTGCATGGCCAGGTTTTGGTAGCTGAGGAGGGCCTATGGGGTGGCTTCTGTGAGAGGCTGCTGGAAGCTTCCCCCGTGTCCGACAGAGTCGGTGACAGGTGACTCCAGGAGGGAACTGCAGCTGGCCAAGGCTGAGCCCATCAGAGATGGCAGCAAAGCCTCTGGGATAACTTATTTAAGAAGGAGAAAACAGTTATTGTGTACATGTAATTGCATCCAGAGAAGAGAGGAGTGAGAATATGTGAGAGGAACAATTCTGCAGACACCAAGATCAGTGGAGAAGGTAGGAAAGGAGGTGCTCCAGGTGCTGGAGCTGTGATTTCCCTGCAGCCCATGGTGAAGAAGGCCAAACAGCCTGATCCTGATGGACTGCACCCTGTGGGGAGGGACCACGCTGGAACAGTTCAGGAAGAACTGTAGCCCATGGGAAGGACTCAGTCTGGAGAAGTTCATGTAGAACTGTATCAAGTAGGAGGGACCCCACGTCGGAGCAGAGGAACAACTCCTCTCCTTGAGCAGCCACAGAAAAAGCGTCAGACGAGCAGACCATAACCCCCAAGCCCTGCCTCCCTCTACTGCTGTGGGAGAGGAGATAGAGCCCAGGAACGAGGGAGGGGTAGACAAAATGTGTTTTTAAGATTTGGTTTGCTTCTCATCATGTTGCTCTGATTTTCACTTGTAATAACTTCAATTAATATCCCAAAGTCAAGCCTGTTTTGCCCACGATGATAACCAGAGAATGGTTTCTTCCCCTCCTTAATTCATGAACCTTTTATTTTTCATTTGTTTTTCTCTCCTCTGTCCAGTTGTGAAAGGAAGTGATAGGGAGGCTTTGGTGAGTACCAGGGTCACCACAGAATTGAGATGAGTGTTCATGGGCAAAGTTAGATGAGTGTTTGAGCACTGAAGCACTAAAATCACTTGAGAAAAGGAGATGGAGGGGTAACCTCATTGCCCTCTGCAGCTTCCTGAGGAGGGGAAGTGGGGAGGGCGATGCTGATCTCTTCTCTGTGGTATCTGGTGATAGGACATATGAGAATGGCTCAAAGCTGAGTCAGGGGAGGTTTAAACCTGACTTGTCAGTGTTTCAGGAGCTTTTGGGCAGTGCACATAAAAATATGCTTTAACTTTTGGACAAGCCTGCAGTGATCAAGCAGTTGGACTGGAAGATTGTTCTTTCTCTATTCTGCCCTAAAAAGTCATAGTCACACCAAGAGCATTATTTACTTTGGTTTTTTTTTGGTTTTTTTTGCAGGCCCTGTGTTTATCTCTGCAGCCTCCATCGTGTATATTTGGAGACAGGCTTTTTGTAAGGTAAGTGGCAGGACAGTTGGAGGTAGCCCAGCACCTGGCAGGATTTATTGTTTACTAGATGTTTCGCTGCTCCAGACTGTCGATATATCTGCAGAATCTCAGGGCACCCTTAGGCTCTACAGATTCTGGGTTTTTCTGTTTATAGAACACAGATTAGAAATTCTGCAGGTTTGGGATTTAATTGTCTAATATTGCACTTATATCCTTGTTTTCTTTTCCTGATTTAACCAAGGTGCCTTGCTGGAAACTAAAATCTTTGGCAGAGTGATTTAACTGTAGCAGTGTATTCTGGCTAGGTCTACACTCATATTTCAGATTAGCACATACATCATCTATTATTACCTCCAAGAGCAGGAACTACAACTTCCTTTCTGTGTCATTACATGACAGCTGCCCCAAAGCCGTCCCTGATGTATGGCAGGGAATGTCGTGCTGAAATACACCCAAATTCTTTGCACCATGTAAAGACAACCCATTGGTCTGAAAGTTCAATTCTGTTCACAAGATGGTTTCCACACATGAATTTTTGGATGCTGGTTCAATTCCTTGGGATTCTTGCAAAAAGAGAAACCCACAGGGAAGTGAAACTGTTCTGGACAGTGAGCAGTGGATTTTGTACCCAGATGTTCAGCTGATCCTTCTGGATCTTGTTGTGCTTGGATGACAGGGTGTGGCTGTATGAATATTCTTAAAGGCAGATGGTGCCAAGATCAGAAATTCCCATGAAATAGTTCAGATCCTTGCTTCCCATCTCTGTTTGATTAATTTAAAGCTAAATAACACACACATACCCCTAAACAAACAAACAAACAGACAGACAAAACCCAAATTAACTAAAAATTCAGCAAACAAAACCCCAACACTACCACTCTGACAAGCTATGCTGCTCGTGGGACTTACACTAGTGGACCGTGGACAGGATGCTTATGCATTTGCCAAAAGAAGTCCAAGTTACTAACAAAAGGCATAAACCTCTGCCTTAGATGAGAATTAGTTTGATTTTTTTTTTTTTTTTTGCCTCATGTATCCATATGTGATGGGTTAAGCACCATTTTTAAAAGGACAAGGAGATGGGGAGTTGCAGCAGACTAGCTTGGACTGAAAATCCTGAGCTCAAGATAGAACCAACTGAGACTAAACTGCGACACGTGGATAAAGAGAACATGGTATTATTAATGCTTATCACTCTTTAGGTCCATACAGTTCAATGACAGTTTCAAAAGGATGCACTGATAAAGGATTTCCTAGTAGTTTGACACAGTGTGTGGTGGTTCCAGTAAGCCTCCTGCTGAACAAAGAGCAGTGTGGAACTTCTGAAGCCTGAATGGATGACTGACAGTGCTGAGCCTGAGAGGGAAGCACTTTATTCAAGCTTTTGTCATTTTTTTCAGCTAGCTGCACCAATGCTTAAGCTGCTGTCTAAGTGACTGCCTTGTTAGTCAGAGCATGAAGCAAAGTCCTAATTGTTTGCAAAGTTTGCGATGCTTTCTGCTGAGGTCTCAGGATGCCCAGAAACCAGTTTTCAGAAGTACTGGATTTTGAGCAGAGACAGCTCTGCTGTTTGGGCTGGATGCAATGCCTCTGAGATCTGGAGATTCTCTATCCTGTTGCCCATGCCTGCCACTTACCCAAAAGTGTGATGGGGTTCAGAATCCAAAAAATAAAACAGATACGAGCTACAAATTATGCAAACGTGATTTTCCTTCTTGCACTGAATCAAGAAGAAATCTGTGACACTTGAAGTCCAGAGAGAGATGAAGTAGATCAGGCCTTTCCCTGGCTTTGCCAAGTCTTACATAAATTATATATCCATTTTCTCTGGCAGTCTCCTCTGAGTTTATGTCTTCCTTTCCCTGCAGCTGGAATCTCCCCACAGAAATCAACCTCGCAGCACTAAGAAGTGCTTATCCAGTCTGATTTGGGAGACAAAAAGATAACTTGACATGAAAAATTTCTGACTGCCTCAGGGGAGCTGAAGGAGGATAGGAATGTTCCCTCCATGGGAGGCTTGGACATTCTGGCAGAAGACAGAAAGGGAGGATAATTAAAATAGTTTCTCTGCAGATTCACTGAATCATGACAATTCATAACTAGAGACACCGTAGGAGGGACAAGAAGATTTACTGGATCAAGGAGCTTCTTATAAAGGAGGAACAAATTAAGAATATTTAGCATGAAAATTAACACTGGAAGCTAAGCTTAATACTGACCCAGATACAGATAGAAAGCTACTCCCTGACTAAAATAAAATAATTATCGGCAGGAGAAGGCTCTTTAATTTCAGCCACCTAGATTTAGTTAAGAAGTAATGATACTTAGAGATCAAACATTAGGGGCAGAACCAGGACCTAATCAGACACAAATGCATTAAACAGGGGGAGAAATGTAGGTCATACAGTACTACCAGAGACAAGACAGAAGAGCAGCATGGCCACACCAACAGAAGCCCTTTGGGGTGCAGCAAGCACCTCATATGAGACTGGCCAGGGCTCAGAGCCACAGTGATGCAGCCAGACAACTTTCAGACTTTGTATGCCAGATCAACAGCAGCAAAAGAGGGATTTCTGAGCTGACAAAACACTTTCATGAGATGTGCCCTTTTCTACTGCAGGAACCATGGTGGAGCCTGGCTCTCACCAGCACTTTGCGTCACGACTCATTGCAATGCAGTCACACAGAATGCTAGAAACCAACCCTGAGGAGCTATTGCTGATTTTTCCCCACTATAACCTCTCACACTTCCACAGCTGAATGACTGCAAAACTTGCCAAAACAGAGCACTCCCACAACTCAGGAGTGAGGAGCACACAGGAGAGCCTGGCAAGTGTCTTTGGGAGGTTTTTAGGGCCTGGCATGTTCCCTTGCTGCCATAACCTGTGTTATGTCCTAGATAGATCCCCTGGCACCTGTCTTGTCATTGTCCTGTAGGTATGGATGTTATCATGGCACTACACAGAAATAAGCCCACATGTGTGCTTATTTAATGGTGGTTCTCATCACCAGTCTGTACTGCCTTTTTGGACAAATTATCTCAGAAAAAATGCTTCTCCCCAGGAACCATGGCAAATACATCCTTTGAAGCTGACAGAAGATAATCATCTCCAATAAGGGGTGAATTTCAAAAGAGCACAGATAGGAATCAACTTATTCTTTAATGCTTTAAGCAAATTTTGTTCATTACAATCAATTCTGTCTCTAATTTCTAGAACTTTGAGCAAGCTAAATGCTGTCTTTATCATTATTGTGCCTTCAAATGTATTGGATGAGCTGTCTGGCACTCATGTCCACTGCTTGCTTTCACATACCTAAAACTGCCAGTCCCACCTGTGAGGTCACCGTGTCACTCCAAAACAGTGGTCAAAGGATCAAATATTTTCAGCCTTCGAGCCATCTAAGTTTTGATCTCAATACATCCTAACTGGTTTTTCTATCATAAGTTGATCAGGCAGCTTCAGCTGGCTCCGATATCAGTCATGGGGAAGTCACTGTGAGCTGAAACACCTCCCACCACACTTCAAGAAAAATGCTCACGGTTTTCTTAGTATCTTCTGAGCTCTCCACTACCACCAGCTAAGTTAGCTATTTTAGAACTAGCTTAAGTAAAAACTACATGATTCTGCAGTGGTGAAATGCCCTCTGTCATTTCTTATTAAAAATTGCATGACCCCCTTTCTTCATTATACAGAGCTTTAGCATATACTAGATGTTATTTCCACTCTAATAACACCCAAAGGATTGAACATATTTATATGTACGTATACATGTTTCCAGCAGCTCTGAATTTTCTTGTAGCCTTTCCTCTTTAAGCAAGTCTCTGGTAATTCAGCTGTGAAATTAAAGAAACAGGGGAAACTGTAGTGAGCTCTACTTTCTTCTTCCCGTTGTGAAGAAATCTTAATAATGTTCAGTTTATGGCTGTCTATATTAAATAGGAAATGCAAAATGCTTCAGCTTCAGATAAAAAGACAAGCTTCTGTAGCTGGTGGCTGGCACAGTTAGTTTTCTCTCCTGGACTAATCCAGAGAAAAACCTGCAGCATGTCAGTTAAATATTCTAACTAAGAGTAGTAAATAGCAGGAACCTGATAGTGCTGCCTCTGCTTGTGGTGCCTGTGCTTTCCTTGACTTTGGTACTAAAGCATTGTGGAGTATCCTAACAAACACTCCCAGATTCATCCCACTACTTTTAAGGCATCTAAATTAGGAATCTACTTGCCTTAGATCCCTCTGTGTGGTAGTCAAGGTGAAAAGCTAAGCACTCTACAGAGTAGTTCACCCCTCCAAAAAAAGCCTCCACTAAGGCTGGAACTATCCTACCCAGTCTAGGATTCTAATGGAAATGTCTCATTAGCTGTTAAGCTAAATGGAAAAAAAATCACATCTGACCATTTCCATGTACATGAATTGTGAATATTGGCTCACCATCATTTGACGGCCTCCACCGATGTAATCACAGTTTGATTGATCTTAATGTTCAATGGTACATGGTATAATCATAGCTTGGAAAATACAGATCCCTTTCTAGCTAAAACAACATGGGATATCAATTATAAAACTAGGGAGTGTTATAGCACAAACTTGAGGGGTTATATTAGCTGGTAACCTGCTCCTGGCTGTCCAAACAGAGGCAGCTTTATGCTAAGGCTGTTCCAGTGCAGGTTAAATAGGACTGGTGGGACAGCTTCTACCATTCTCCTGCTGCTTCACTCTCAGCCTATATTCCTCTCATTATTCTTTTTCTTGCAGCTAAGTACTTTCAAACACCAAGTGACTGAAGTTCTAGCTTTAAGCAATGGAGAGAGAGAAACACCCACTCAGCTATAAGTTGTCTGATCCTTCCTGGCTACTTTTCGGAGAGAAACCTCTCTCTGTGGAGATAAACCTCTTCTTCCTCTGACTTTCGACTACAAATCTAACTTTCAGGTAAAACAGAAATTTTTATCACTCTAGGAGTTCTTCCTCTAACCTAAGGGCGAGACACAGCTTTCAGATGAAGACACTGAAATTTCGATGTCCACTATACAGAAATGCCTCCCACAGCTCCTCTGCTGTATCTGCCCTTTGCAAGCTTTCAGTGCATTTATGCAGCTGCTATTGAATGCAAATATTTAAGCAACTTACCTACACCCTTGTACTCATTTTGAGTGGGGTAATTTCCTTCACAGTGGCCAGCACAGAGCTATATTTTGGATGTCTGTTGGAAACAGCATTGATAATATAGAGATGCTTTTGTTATTGCTGAGCCAAGGCCTTTTCTACTTTTTTTTTCATACTGCCACACTGAGGGTGCATGGGAGGTTGGGAGGAGACACAGCTGGGACAGGTGACCCAAGCTGACCAAAGGGATATTCCAGACCTTGTGACATCACGGTTTGCATACAAAGCAGGGGGAAGAAGGAAGACATGGGGGAATTTTGGAGTTGTGGTGTTTGTCTTCCCAAATCACCTGGAGATGGACGAACACCTGCCTGCCCATGGAAAGCAGTGAATGAATTCCTTATTTTGCTGTTTTTCTGGGCTGCCTTTGCTTCCCCTATCAAGCTGTCTTTGTCTCAACCCATGAGTTTTCTCTTTTTTACCCTTCTGATTCTCTCCCCAGTGCTGGTGGGAGAGGGAGTGAGTGGCTGTGTGGTGCTGAGTTCCTGGCTGGGGTAAAACCATGACAACTTTTAATAACCCAAGCCCCCAGTGCAATTCATATTGCTTCAAAATAAGCATCTAAGATGATTCAGGTGAGTTTCTCATCTGAACTGCCTACTATGTGCCACTGACTCTAAGGCATAACTCACTCATACTTAGATATTTAACACTTCAACACCAAAATAAGTGAGGTAAATC
Source organism: Acanthiza pusilla (assembly GCA_036630365.1). Taxonomy (NCBI): domain Eukaryota; kingdom Metazoa; phylum Chordata; class Aves; order Passeriformes; family Acanthizidae; genus Acanthiza; species Acanthiza pusilla. The sequence goes on from JAXCHO010000079.1 coordinate 45,687,311, forward strand.
TCACTTTCTGGTTTCGAGCCTCTGTTACTCTGACTGTAAAATACTGCTGTTATTACTCATTTGTATAACTTCTCAGCAAAAAGGAATAAAGTTTTGGGCTGCTATTATACATCTGACTTACCACCTATCCTTACCGTGCTGCATTGCTGCCATTTCTGATTGAACTTTTCTAATGCAGACAGAACTTGAGAGTCTCAGTTAGTCATGGGGTACCTTTCACTTGCGTTGAAGGGGAAAATAACTTAAAAATTAGTTCAGTATCAATTAATCACTAAGGAGACAGCAGGCAAAGTGGTGACACTAATGAATTTATACAGAAAACAGTGAAGGTTAGAAAGAGGATAATTTTTTAACTCGTTCACTAGTTAAGGCATTAATGTACAACATAATGAAATTGTAGGACTATCTCACTCATGTGGAGTCCACAGCAGTTTGGGGCAGGTCTCATTCCCTTATACTCTGTACAGCAATGCATCTTGAAACTAATGAAGTGCTATGTCTTTATGAGACTTGTCATGGACAATAAGGCTAATTGGAAAAGGGGGTATTAATGTAATGACTTTACCTTCATGTCAGTAAACTATGAAGGAGAATTAGAAAACTTGATGGGATTGCTTTGTTCAGAAAACTTTCTTACTTTTTTACCTTAATATCTAATAAAGTTCTGAATGGTGCTGCTTAATACACTGGATTTAGAAGATTTTTTATATATTACAAATCTTCGTATTTTTTTCCATCAGAATTTAAAGGAAGTTCTTCCTACTAATCAGCACTTTAATTCTTTAATTCTTTGATCAGATGAGAATAAAGACCAAACTTTTTTTATGCTGGTCCAGTCAAATACAATACCACTGCTGGAGCTAAAATATATCGTTTATTCAAATAAATCTGAATTATATACTGTATCCTACCAAACTAGCAAACAAACTGTGATAAATGCAAGACGCAGCTGGACTGTTGTACATGGAACCAGTTATTAATTATTAATGGGGGTTTCAGCTCCCGATCCCTTATTTCTCTCTAGGGAAAATGCAAGGTAATTTCTCTGAAGTCCTTCTATTCTATAGAAGTCTATACTAGACTATAGTCCAGTCTATCCTGTGGCAGTGAGATTCACCAGCTGTAAACCAGTTTTATACCAGCTGAGGTTATTATAGCCTTTATCAAGAGGGCAGGATTTTGATCATTACTACTCTATTAAACACAAATTTCCATTGCTGTTTTGTCAGTTATTTAAAGAAATGAGAACATAGTAACTTTGGCTATTATTGTTGAGACGTGGCACTGGCCCTACTTAGTCAACCTCTTGGAAGAGAATTAGGTAAAAAAGAAGCATCTTCACAAAAAACCTTAAAAAATCAAATCTGAAAATAAGGCTATCATTACATTGATATGGAAACTGCGAACAGAGTACTCAGGAGAGACAAAATAAAACTATCAGCAACATTTTAGTTGCTCAAACAGTATAAGCTGTGGCAAAGGGTGACTGTGGTTTGAAGATTTTCTTTATAGATTTTCTAAGGTTCACTGCCCCCAGGATATGGCAGAAATGGAAGAATAAAACAAATAAAGAAAGAATTATAAAATGGCAGTTCTGGTTATTAAAATAATGAAAAAAATTATCTGTACAAAGCAGTGTGATTTTTGGCCATTCGCTTTTCAATAGACGGCAAATTAAAGACGTGATAGTAAAGAGAGGAATGTGAATGTGTCATACAGTTTTAAGGCAAGTTTTATATTGAGGAGAAGAAGCAAGTAGTTTATTAGTCAAGTAATTTGTGCAAGTCACTGTCACACGGTAAAATGGAGCTAGGACTTACAGAAGGATTTGAAAAAGATGAGGTATTTCTGTGAATAATAAAACCTTCATCTTCTCATCAGACAGATTATATAATGTACAAAACCCCTCAAATCACTGATGCTGTCCACTGGGCACATCAGACTAGATTAGATTTTCTGATTTAATATGGAAATTCCATTGTGCCTTTATGCCATCTGACTCACTGCAGTCTGACCTTGCGACTGCCGAAGATCATGGAGCAGATCACCTTGAGTTCCATCACATGGCACATTCGGGAAAACCAGCATGGGTTTGTGAAAGGCAGGGGCTGCTTGACTAGCCTGAGCTCCTTCTATGACTTGCTTGGAGGATGAGGGAAAGACTGTGGATGTTGTTTACCTAGGCCTTAGTAAAGCCTTTGACCCCATTTTGCACAGCATTATCCTGGAGAAACTGCCTTCCCGTGGCATGGGTGGATGGACACACTGTTTGCTGGGTGAAAAAACAGTGTTAAGGCCAGGTCTGTTTAATATCTTTATCAATGATCTGGATGAGTGGAACGAGTGTTCCCTTGGTGAGCTTGTGGATGAAAAGCTCAGTGGGAGTTCTGATTTGCTGGGGGGTAGGAAGATGGATCTGGACAGGCTGGATTGATGGACAGAGATCAGTTTTATGAGGTCCAACAAGGCAAAAATCCTCCATGCAGAGCTACAGGCTGGGGATAGAGTGGATGGAAAACTGCTGGGTAGGAAAGGACCTGAGGGACCTGTCTTATGTTCAGTTCACTGTCAGTGACTGAACATAAGACAGCACTGTGCTCAGTTTACCCCAAGTTGGGCTGAGGAAGGTTTAGAATGGGTACTAGGAAACATTTCTTCACTGCAAGGGATGTCAAGCTCTGAACAGGCTGCCCAGGGCAGTGGTGGAGTTACTGTCCTTGGAGTGATTTAAAAGATGTGCAGATGTGGCGCTTGGGGACATAGTTTAGCGGTGGCCTTAGCAGTGCTGGGTTAATGGTTGGGCTCTATGGTCTTAGATGTTTTTTCCAACCTAAAAAATTGTAGGATTCTGTGATTATATTTGTCACTGTAACCATTCATTAACCTGGGTTAATATACTCCTGCTGTGCTCTTTTTTATTTTGACAGCATCTAGCCTATTCTTCTTTTTCAGTTCATTGAGTTTTAAGTTGCCAAGGGTTTTCAGCTTTTCTATAAATCAGTGTTCACCTGTAGCTAAAGACATAAATATCTATAAAGTTCTGAATAACACTGTATTCGGATTTATAAGATGTGACATTCAACATATGCCTTCTTCCCCCTCTATAGCATTTTTGTTCCCTGGTATTTCTTCCTCTTACCTATTGATTGTCTTAATAATGAATTATGGAAAATTGAATTTGAATGCTTTACCTGTGATCCTGAAGCTCTGTGCTAGAGAAACACATGTGTCTCCAGTGTTATAGTGAAAGGGACTCCTGGGGTGTTCTGGGAATGACGACAGCTCTTGAGTGAGAATAATCCAAGACTGTTCTCCTCCAGCTTCCCAAAGGACATCAAGCCTCAAAACACTTAGCACCTTCTGTGCGATTGCTTTCTGCCTTGGATGAGTGGTAAGCAATTTTTCTGCTCTTTTAGGGGTTAAAAAAGTTCCCTTTGTGCTACAAAAAAAATCAGACCACCAAACCAAAAAAGGCTTTTTTTCCTTTCTTGATCTACACAGATGAAGGTCATAGATGTGAAACTGTTTTCTCTGTCTGCTATTCTTTTGCCCATTTTTCTTATACCTGTGCAATATTTAACAGAGTGTTTCAAGTCTATCTAGAAAGATTTAAAATAAAATCACAGTTTCAAACTGCACATGACAAATTTGGGTTGAAATAACCAAAGCTTTCTCAAATCTATAAACAAACTGTGTGCTACAATGGAAAGTTTTGAATAAGCTTAATAAAAGCTGATGCCTGCAGCCCTGCCTAGAATAAGCACATAGAGAAGTTGCATTGAAAAAACCAGCATGTTAATAACCATGAAATTCTGTTTAGCCTTTAAAAGAACAAATCTCCATCTCTTAGTGTGAGACCCACTGTTGCAAAAAATTCCCATAACTTTCTCCTTAGGAGAGAGACATGTAGGAAGATATGGATGGAGGGAGCAATAATCAGAGGACTACAGAATGAGGGTCAGAACACAGATCTGCAGGGGAACACAAGCAAACTGTGAGTTTATTCAAGTTTTCAAATGCCAATTACCAGTTGATGGAGAGATAAATTGAAAAGAGCAGAGATTAGTTTCTTTGGTTTATAAAAGAGGATTAAACATTTGAAATTCTTAAAATTACAGGGAAATAGAGAGTGAATAACAGTAAAGTTTCTTTCCAATTGCATTAACACAGCACTGGTTTCTCTATTCATGATCTTCTGGTGCTTTTCTCTAATACTGATAATAATAGTTACCTAATTGTTCTCTTTCTTTTTGACCAGAGGGAACTTTTATTATAAGAGTGTAGAAAATTGCTTCTGTCCTTTTACTAAGCTTTTTTGATTTGTTTTGCTTTCTTTCACAAGTATACTACTGTTTATTTTTCATTGTCACTATCAATTATTACTTCAAGCAATATTTTTGAGGGGTTTTTTTTAAGTAGCCTTTTGAAGCAGCAAGGTTAAACATCAAAGTTAGCATAGCATATACAACCATGTCATGCTCGCTGCTTTACAGGAAACTACCAAGTGCCAACCATGGAGTCAAATCATATGTATTCAGTACAAAAGATTTTTCCTCTGTGTCATCCCTGCCCATTTTGTGATAGAAAATTAAAAGGCTTCCATGTAGTTTTTCTTCAGAGATAAGTACAGACACATGATACGATGTCTGTGTATCTCCCAAACTTTCTTCCTGCAGTTTAGACACCATCTTGCAAACAAATTTGACTTCATGTCTTTGACATGTCTCCTCTTGGGTTTGTTTGTTAGAAAACAGAACTATCAGATTCAAGATCATGGAGCATTGAGTTTCTAAGGACTCCAAAACAAGAAGTGATGGTTTTAATAGAAAATAGCATCTTTCTCTCTTGTAATGACAATTTTATCCTTCTCAAATAGAAATTCCCACCTAATTTTAACTTTTCAATTGAAAGCTCCATTAGTTTGTTGGGTGGCTATTCTATCAAATCTCAAACATTTCCAGTTGTTCTGTCTTTTGCAGCATTACTCTTTGCACATTTCATTTTCTTCCCCTTCTTTGCATCCATTTCACCTTGTCCAATATAGTTGTGGTATCATAAATTTGAGCTTGAGCAAGATTTCACTTGTGCAAGTTTGGTTGTTGGTTCAGTGTATTTGTAGCTGCCAAAGAAAATTGGACTCAGCTTTCCAGCTGGGGTCTCCCCCAGTTCTGAATGGAGAGCAGGATTGTGTTATGTGGCTTATTCCTGCTTATACTGATTTTCCTGAAATTTGTGGGCTTTCTCCTGCAACCTGTCATTGTGTTTCATGCTTGTTTCTGAGCAATAAAAATATCTTAGTCTTTCTCTATAAACTTGCAACCCAACTATTTCTTTACTATGCTGTATTAGGACAGCTGGCTGGTTTTCCTGAGAACAATATCTGTATCCCAGGCATGAAGATTTTTCTCATTTTTGTCATTTCTCACTCCCAGTTCCACAGGATCACCTGGATTTCTGCCTTTCCAGTCCTTCAGGCACTCTCCACTCAGTGCCACCTGCAAAATCACAAAGGTCATACGAGCTCATTAATGACAATACTGAATAGCAACAGACTCAATACTGGTCCTTCAGGTACAGCATTAAATTCATCCTTCAGTTTAAACACTGAATCATTAAACATCATTTTCCAAGCATGTTTCCATATATTGTGCATTAAATTGCTCTCTTCCATTTTTTCTTCCTCTATTTCTATGAATTACTGTGAAAGACTATCGAAGTCCTTGCTTTTGAAGCTGAAGGAGGAAATGTAGGACATTTTCCATGTGTCCTCCTAGGTGTAATTTGGTATTATTATTCTTATTCAATTCATGGCTTTTAATCTTTTGATAACTTTCAGGTGAATGCGATTATTTGTTTCACTCTTACTTTCAGGAGCTGATTTCCTCCAAAGGCAAACTCCCCAGGTTGTGAAACTGCTTGCAGAGATTTGCAAGTAGTGCTATGATTACTCACAGCTCCCTCATTAACGCTGTTCTCTTTTATAAGCATTTTTTACCTGAGTACTTCACCACTACAATGTTTTTTTCTTTTCCAGCTTGGAGAGCAGAACGCACAGAGGGAGGACAAACAACACGTGTTATCACAGTAACTGAATGCTACACTGGATGTGTCAACACAGATCTTCTCCTAGATCATTGGGAGGGGCTTTTTATGGATTGATTGCTCTTGAGCCACAAAGAAACCTTGGGACTTGCAGTAGCCTGCCTGAGATCATCCAGGCTTGGGAGCATTTAGCTCCTGTCCAGGCTTTCCCAGGAGGTCATCATTAAAATAAGCTGAGAGATGATTCTCCCAAGTCTCAAACTGGTTTTCTCTTAGTTGTAATATTCCCATCCCAGACAATGTTCTCTTTCTCTATTTATTTAATTCCCCTCCCTCCAATCCATTCCCTGGGGATGGCAGGAATGCCCTTTGCTTCTTGGAATGTGTGTGTGAAGATCCATCCCTGAATGGGAACACCCCTCAATTACTTCCCAAAGATAAGCAAAAGAGATTTACCACCGTTGTTGGTATGGCTAAGTGACATTAACTTTTATTTAATAGTTGGGTTTTGTTAGCTTTAATAGAATAACTTCGATATTGCTTCAAAACAGTGCATTATACTACACAGTTTTTATAGCTCCTATACTGTGTAGTAAATAATTCTGATTAATTCTGTCAATAAACCGTTGACAAAGTCTGGGGCTAAGATTGGATTCAGCCACGCCCAGGTTCCTCTCTGAGGAGTTTAGAAAGCAAGGGGGTTCTTTCTGCACCTCATGAATCAGAAGGAGGGCTTTTCTAAAAGATATTCTCTAGCTGTCCTCTACAAATTACCTCAGACTTTTCCCCAAAAGCAATTTCCTCCCCTAGAGATCACCTCAGATATTCCTGCCAAAATACTATATATCCACTATATGTCCTCCGGATTACTGCAGTTTTTATTCCCACAGTCCAGTGGGAATAAAACTCCGCACTTTACCCCCAAAATGTTCATTCCATGAGCTGTAGGTGATGCCAGGGAATTCCAGTATTCCTCCCCTAGGAAGTTCTTACTGTCCCCTCTGAATTAGCTCAGCCCATCCATTTTTTACCATAAATTCCATGTTCTCGGTTTTTCGATTGTCCACAACCATTTCTCCCCAGTGTGACATTTCTCATAGTTCTTTCATTCCCACCCCACAGGTTTCCAGTCCCTGTTTTACATATCCATTTCAGCTGTGCATCACAGTTTTACTTCTCCTCCTACCATCTGTCTCCCCCATTATCCTGTCCTATTTTCTCCCCTTAGCATTCAAGCAACCTTCTCCAGCTTACTCTGTCATTTCCTGTGAACATCCCCAGTCATACCCAGAGCTTTACTTTCCCTTTCATGAAAATAAAGCACTTTACCCTTCTGGATGCTCTCTGGACACACTCAGTTTGGGAACAGGTTGGTATCAGGGACACTTTGACTCTCGGTGTGGGTGGCAGCCTGCAGGACTCACAGGTGACCCCAGAACAATAACCATAGTTTTCTGCCATTCCCAGGACTGGAGATCTCAGTCAACATCTTCAGGACATTTAATGATTAAGAAGTATCTATTACAAATGTGCAATTTATTTTTTTTTTTTAAAGGCTGTAAATGTAGGCACTTTTGTACAGTTTTGGTACATGAAGAGAAAGTGTGTCCCTCTGAAACAAAGGCTACCATCCTCTTCCCCCGATAATTTTTAGCCCTCACTCCAAGCCATTAGGAAAGTTTTCCCAAGTTTACCGTAGTGCTTTGAAGGCTTCTTTGTACCTCGAGAGCACTGTTTATCCTCTTCCCCCTGATAATTTTTAGCCCTCACTCCAAGCCATTAGGAAAGTTTTCCCAGGTTGGCCATAATGCTTTGAAGGCTTTTTGTACCTCGAGAGCACAGTTTAACAGCCTCACCTCCAGGATGGATCTCTGCCCGGAGAAACTGCCAGAGAGCTGAGCCCCGTGGAGACAAAGGCACACTGCAAACCTTCACACAGCCTCAGAGCTGCTGGGAGAGGAGAATCTGATCTATTGACTCGTTCCCAAAATAGCAGGTGGTGGGAGGTGACTGACTGCCTAATACCTGTGGTGTTTCCATTACCGCCTGAGATGGAGTCTGTTGCCAGGAATCCTGGGGTGGTTTCCTTGGCAACCCGAAGAAATGCTCAACCGAGATGCACATGACTTTTCAGGTGCTTTTTTAACTCCGCTGAAACAATGAGCTGCCCTACCAGAACGCAGATAAATAAAACCTGGGTGCGCAGCCAAATGGTGAGCAGCGTTTATGTTCAAGGGCAAATCTGAGCTGAGCCTGAAATCGGTCATGAAACAAACCCTCAAGAGAGCGAGCAGGCTGGAAGTATTTCTCCTATTCAACAGGGCAGAGATCTTACAAGATTATCTACTTTTTTATTTTATAGCATTTAGATGAGAAATTTCAAGAGATGGAATGTATTTCCATGAGATATATAGATAAATCTAGCATTGAATTAATTTGAACATCCCTATTAAATCCAAAGCCTTTAAATTTCAAAGTTTATTGCAGAAAATGTACTGTTCATTGGAAGCACTAAAGGCATCTATTGAAATCAGAACATATTTTGAAATTATTTTAACAAGACAGTGTAAATTTTAAGCCAAAGCATACAACATCAATAGGAGGAAGAATACATTGTCACTCATTCTTTGTATGTAGCCATGGCCAAAAATTTCCTGTGGACAGTAAATTCACCGAAAAATTCATATTTTTGTGAATTCAAGTTATACTGAGAAGCATTATAAGCCCAATTATGGCCAATATTTTTCAAGGAAGAATTCCATTATAAAATATCAAAATATATTACATTAGAATTTAAAAAAGAAATGTTCTTTTAGTTTTTGCATTTTGTTTGACAAATTACCTACTCTCTAAGGGAAAATAAAAAAAAAAAATTTAAAAAAGAGAACCCGAAGAAGTACTGTAGATTGATAAGTAGTGTTAAGACCAAAAATATCTTGGGGATCTTTTTGGCTTTTGTTTTTAGCCCTTTTAGATGAAGGACCAAAATATTATTATTCCAGTTGAACACAGAGTTTTATTTTTCAGTTTGGTAAATAGTCAGAAAAATCCATTTCCCTGCTTTGTGCTTGGGAGGAATAAGCACATGTGAGGAAGGTAAGGAGAAATTGAAGGGGATGCCATGGATCAAATAAGCAAAGTAGAGAGAGTAAAGAAAGGACTTATCAAAGGTGACAAACCAGATGATAAATGTAAATATTTTTGAACTCTATCTGCTGACATCAGGAGGCTGAATCCACTCACTTCCCTGTTAATGTTGATGGATGACAATCATTGGAGAAGAACTGAGGTCCAGAACTAATTTTTTTGAGTTAAGAATTTGGGGTATAGTATCCCAGATAAAATTTTGGCTGGCAGATGATAAGAAATTTCAGAAAACTCCCCTAAATTTTACTCATGGCTGAGAGAGTGAGCTTCTGGAAGAAGGTAATAAAGTGTTACTGTGGCAAAAAATAACTATAGAATACAAAGAGTGTTGCATAAGGAAATAAATCATCCCAGTCTGTCATCAGTGGGAGTCAGGCAAAAAATATCTGAAACCGAGTGAGAGTGGAAGGAAACCGAGTAATATAGAACAATGAGCACTATTAAAATAATCAGGAAAAGCGGGGTTGACCTGGACATTTTAAATGAGGACAGTGCATGCATCTGAATGAATCATTAGTAGAGATTTAGGTGCTTTCCTAAAACAGATTACATTCATAATAAATAGACTTGAGAAGAGAATTTAAAAACCATATTAGTGGTAAAGGTTGATGCCTGGGGCCACATTAGCTCAGCATCAAGCTCTGATCTGTCATAGATCAATGAAACGTAGCAAGCCTGAATTGCTGATTCAATTTAGTATTCATTTACTTTCAGAGCAGAATATAAATAGTAAGGAAGAAAATGTGAAACATGATCTCTGAGACCAAGATCATTTTCTATGGGGAATTTAGCATGGATGTACGCATTCATCTTGTGAGTATTTAGGGAGCCAAGTACTGAAAGAGCCCAATCAGTTCTGAAGCTGAATCTGCCTCGGTGCCCCAAAGGCCTTTTTACCACTAAAGTTGAAAGAAACTTTATGTTCCTTCGCAGCTGATGCTGAATGCAGCCATGCTGAGTGTATAAGCGAGAAGAAACCTCAGCAGAGTGGCACTGAAAGCCCCCGGCAAGAATGTGGTGATTGTAATATCTGATCTAAAATCATATAATCGCAGAATACCTCAAGTTGGAAGGGACCCTTAAGGATCACTGAGTACAACTCCCCGATCCTTGCAAAACTTAAAACAAAACAATAGGATAAGAACGTTGTCCAGACCCTTCTTGAATTCTGGCTGGCTTGATGTGTGGCCACTTCCCTGGGTAGCCTCTTCCAGGGCACAACCACCTCTTGGTTCAGAATCCAGCATTTCCTCTTGTTAAATTTCATACAGTTTGTGATCACCCAGCTCTGTAGCCTACCCAGATCCCATGACTGAATGGGGTAAGGTCCAATCTGCATACCACTGTGAGAGAAGGAATGGGAATATATTTTTTCTTCTTTCAAATGGCTTCCAAATGTTTCCAAAGAACTTGAGGCAACCTGACATGTCTTCAATAAATTCAAGAAGGATTGATTAATATTTCATTTATCTTCAGCTACAGTTATTTAATAAATTAGATCAGATACTGAATTTAAAGTCAGGACACATAAGTGTGGTCACTCAGTTCACCACAGAATCATCAAATACCCGTTTTTAAGGGATCCTTCCTGTAACTCACGTGCTACAACACCACAGCTTTTACTATGGGAATACAGATTTGCCAAGTGTGATCAGATGCTGGTAGCTGGATCAAAACAACAACTTGGAGCAGTATTAACACTTCTCCAAATGTCTTGAAATATTTTCCAGAAAAAAGTGTTTTAAGTTGTAGCTGAGTCTCACAAAAGTCCTCCTCGGATACTTCTACCTGAGCCATCCCTTGCCTTATCCACACTCTGAAGGCAGAATTATACTGAACCCTTCTTGCTGCTCTACTGAGTGTTGACATTCTGTCATTGGTCAAAATATCACCTCTTTATCCCATCTCTTTTAGCATGTATGACCCCTCAATGCCTGAATGCTCCTATTTCAAATACCCCTATGCATTTTTAAAGATTTTCTTTTCCAAAATAGTGTGTGCTATCTATTCATACAAATAACAACTGACAGGAAAATGTCACCAATCATTGACATATCCTCTGAAGTTTAGGTTTGCTTTCAAACTCTTTCTACTCCACTTCTTATTTTGGTGTGGCAATAAACAGCTTTAGATTAGAATTGCATAGCTGATAGAGTGTGTTTATACTTAGCAACTGTCTATAGAAATAAAGATTAGCATCAAGGCTATATTGGTTCTCCTGTCAGGATGCTGATCTTTTGAAGCTATGCTATAGCCAGCAAATTCATATTTACCTACAGATTTAGCACTGCCAGTGCAGATAAGAATATACTAACGGCTGGGGTAGGAATAAAAGACTAGTTTTCTTTCATGACCAATTTTGCAGTAATCCTATCTGTGTCAAAACAATTAGAGAGGGGAGTCCTACAGTGAAAAGATACAGTTACTAAGATACCCTCAGAAACAAGAATTTATTCTGCTATTTTTTGATTCAAGCTTAATATTCTTAAATGGAAAGTTTAAAACTCCTGTAATGCAAGAAGTTTTATCTGTGTCCATATACGCATGCATTTTTGCTTGATTGTGGGTATGGGTGCATATGTGTGAATAGATGTATATGTATATGTATACATATGTGTGTATTCCCACAGGGTTATATATATATTTTACTAGAATATACTTTAATACTAACTAAATAATAAAATTTATCTTCTTCACCTCTTAGTTTCTCCTGATATCTCTTTGCAACTCCAGTCTGTAAAGGCTTTAGGATTTACCAGCATTCTCTCATTTTTATTTGTCATGTCTGTTTAGGATCTGACCTAAATCACTGAATCCCATGGGAGCAGAGTTGGACAAAGGTTGTCCCTGTCTGCAGCTTGGAGAGGAACACACTGCTATGTTTACAGTGAGATGAGTAGGACAGTCTTGATGTTGAAAAATATTCTTGGCAGTGATTCAGTATTAAAGCTGCACAGTAATTGCTATGATTATGGTAGTCAAGTATTGATTATAGTATTTACTATGCATGGTAGCAAAATAAAAAGATATGCATAACTGGAAATATGTGTTTTTCTGTAATGACAATCATAACAAGCACTATAAAAAATTGCACTCTAGAAACAGCGCAGTTCTAAGGGTATGTACAGAGGGGGGTTTTTTGCTGCCAATTCCTTCCCTGGCTGGTTGGGCAGTGGCTTGCAAAGGTTACTCATTCATCTGAGTTTGGCAACACGGAAATTTTTTGTGTATTTCTCAAAAGCAGCAATTAACAGCACAGATTCTAATTATGATGGGGTTTTTTTCATGAAAAATGTTATGTGTGTCATATTGAATGTACACTTCTTGGAATAACATTTGATGGACATTAAAGCTGGTCAAGATTTAACCAAAGATTTCTTCAATCTGAATGTTCTGGTGGGTGACAATTCTTAAAACATGAAACTGTGTAGGGGGCTGGCTGCTGTGTATTCAGTCATTGGAGCTGTGTATTCTACCAGACATAGATATTCTACTTTGCATCTGTCATATTGAAGATTATTAATTAAATAACAATTAATTAATTAAAATTAATGAATAAAATATTTCCAGAATCTTTTTTTTTCTAATTTGGATTATCTTTGTTGTTAAGACCAAGGTGATTTGGTGGTGTCCTGTTCATGGACAATATATACATTATGTATGAAGCTGGATACATGCATTATAAATGGAGCTGAATTTTAATATTGATGATTCTTCTACTTTTTTTCACAAGGAGCCATCTTCCACAACATTCTCAGGTTGGTTCCAAGGCATCAGCTGCCCAAAACTCTCAAATGCACTCTGGGATGACACTGCCTCAGAGCAGACTGCTGGTGAGTTATGGGGGATCGTATCTGAACATCTGTGCTGGACTGATCACCTGTGAATTATTAAAATGCGGATATAAATCTAATATCATGATCTACCTGAGACGGACAAAGACTCTCTAACTTGTTGAGGTTAGAAAGTGTATGTTTATTTCAGCGCCGGAGAGCTGCCGGGATAGCTCCCAAATGTACAGCTCCGAAGTAACAATGCAACACAGAACTTATTTATCTATAACAATAATGCATATTTAAAATACAGATACATATTCATAGCATAAGCTCCTCCCATTCCCCGCTTCGTATGGAAATTAGCAAAAAGTCATTAAGCATGCGCAGTTCCTGCAATGGAATTGGGTCGGTGGTCTTAAAATGGGTCTGAGGGCTGCTTTTGAGGAAGTAAAACTTGTCTTCATCACTTTGACCTTCTTACCTCGCTGGTTTTTGACAATACATTTGACCCTGGAAAACCCCCAATGCTCTCTTCTATTGCTTCTAAGTAGGTTGCATCTGGGCAAAATTTGTAACTGTCTAGGCTCTCCTTTGAACTTCTTTTCTTAAGATTATTAATTGTCTGTTCTAAGCACAGCTGAGTAAATATCAGATAATCAAAGGTTACTCTGTACTTAATCATTAATTTCTTTCTAGCTGAGTTCTGCGTCTCTTTCTATTCTAGTTGATTTTAGGGGAACTAACTGTTATCTAAAATCTCTACATTTAAGTGTCTAGAAGAAAACCCTATGTTTCACCTGCACTGCTAAGATTTGACTTTGTTATTGTGGTGCCAGTCCTGAAACTGCAGCTCGTACTTCTTCCTGCAAAACTTCCATAGGAAATATCCACGAGTCCTTTGCATTGTTATGGGTTCAAAACCACCATGACCTTGATCAGATTCAGATAAGTGTACAGCCACACTCTTGTCCAGAGCATGGAAGAGGACAGCGATATGCACTAGTAAGTGTTATTTTTGATCCACAGTGCATAAATCTGTGTAGTTATATGATAGCTTACACTCCTATTTAAAGCCAGTTAGCCCCAGAGGAGCACATTGCTAATGCACCTGAGATGCTTTTATGTGCATAAAAGTGACAATTCTGCTGTTAAAACAACATCATGCAATAAACCTTAAAACCCATGTGCAGCTCGGCTGTGGCCGCTTGTGGTTCTAAACCAGAGGTGCCAGGTGAATTTAAGGGATTCATACAAAATTGTATTGCAGAACTCAGCATTTTCAGTTAAATAGAGCTTCCTATAAAGATATGATCTGGAAGGCTGAAACAAAGATCTTCTAGAAAGTGAGCAACTATAAAAGTCAGTGACAAGCCTGAGAAACTGCAATCACAATCTGTTGATGGGGTTTTTTTTTGAGAGCTAGAAGTGATCAAAGTTAAACTGGGTAATACTTTCTGTCAAAAGGTTTGTGTGTCACTATTTGGGAAGTGCTGATTTAATGACACTAAAACTACAAATTTCTCTCTTTTCTGAATTGTTTGTACTGAAAATAGAGGAAAAAATAGTCAGGGGATTAAATAATTAATTCTTATATTTTCAAAATGGTATTTTTAATTCAAAAGAATATTTCTAAAGTGTTCATTTGTTTGCATCTTTTAAAGGCTATAAGTATAACTCCATCATAGATCAAAATAATCTTTGTTTTTGATGAAACTAAATTACTATGTGTCATTTTTACTTTCACCGGTGAGCATTAAAATTAAAATTACTGGTTGTTTCTTTCAAACCCTTGCTTAATTTTGTCTATATCAGATTCTAAATGAGCTGTCCTGCAGTTCACAGAATTTAAAGAATAAAATTAATCTACTTAAGATGACACTGTGCTCTCTAGATAATAAGGAGCATATTATCCATTAGTAATTTTTTTCATTAGTGTTAGGAATATTTGATGTGATAATCTACCATTGAAACTTTCTCTATTGAGAAAATAATCAATAAAACTCTTTCATGTGTTTCATTTCAAAGGAAAACTGTATTAATTTAGGAACGGCTAGTAATGATGGAGAGAGAGAGATTTTGACCTTGATAAGGTCAAAATTGAAGAAAACTCCATTATTTATATGAATATGTGATAAAGGCAGAGAATTGAAAAGGTTTGTATTTCATTTCTGCAGATATCACAGATGTATGCAATTATGGGCCAATGTCTGTGCTTTGTGGGGTTCATTCAATGTCAGCTTTCAACCTTCCCCTGTGATTGGCAAGATGGGAGCCTTCAAAAAACACAGATGCTTTCTGATAGTGCGGGTGTCTTGAGATCCTTAAAGAGAAGACAAAAAAGAACCATTTAGATCATCAAGTCCAACTGTATACCTAACACTGCTAAGCCCATCACTGTCAATGTCCCTGAGTGCCACGTCTACACATCTTTTAAATACCTCCAGGGATGGGGATTCCACCACTTCCCTGTGCAGCCTGTCCCAGTGCCTGATAACCCCTTTGGGGTTATTTTTTCCTAATATCCAAACTAAACCTCACCGGCTACAACTTGAGGCCATTTTCCCTTGTCCTATTACTTGTTAGTCAGAAGAGACCTATCCCCAACTCACAGCAGCCTCTTTCCAGGATGAAGTATCCCAGGACGACTTTTGTGACACTTCTCTACAATTTAAAATACTTTTTTGGCAAAGATTTCAAAATATTTGGAGAAGTTTTAATGCTTCTCTGTGCTGGTGTTTTGTCTCACTGCCAGCATCTGATCACACTCAGCAGCTTCACGTTCCTTTGGAAAAATCTGCAATGTTGTGGTGCATGTGTTACAGGAAGGATTCCTTAATATGACCACAAATATGTTGCATTGGGTTTAAATTCAACATCTGATATAATACAAATATAAAATAACTGTAGCTGCATGTAAGTGGAATATCATTCAATCTTTCATAGCTTTATTAAAGTCATGTTGAATTACATTTGTAATGAATCAGAACAGTTTAAATGTCTGAACAAGGTCATGAACTGAATCTTAGAGTTATTTACTACTTTCTTTTGACTGTAAGGAGGGATTAAATATTCAATCATTCAGTTAACTGCACAAGTGTGTTTAGTGATGTGGTAGGTACTCTGGAGCATCCAAGACGTCTCTGTAGGACTGACATATGATGCAGAATTTTCAGGAGAGTTTTGCCTTTTTGGACTAGAGCTAGAAACAATAGCTAGAGACAGCATGAGTTTGTGAGGGCATATCAAATGACACTGTATTCCTGTATTTAGATATGTGAGTGAAGCCCTAGATGCCTAACTCAGAAGAGAGAACCTCAGAAGAGATGTACCTTTGGTTTTCATCTGTACAACAGAGAAAATTTTTTAGTTCCTTACAGAAGTCTTGGGAAGACAATTACTAAAGTATATTTCTCCCCTCATGCTTCCTTTATCTCTCAAAATTGGCAGAATTTTGCCCGCAGAAATTTCTATTCTTTATGACTTGTTACTCAGTAGCCCAGCCACAGAGTTATCAACCAAAGGAAAAGGGATTTGGCTGCACAGACCATGTAGTTTCCAGGTTTCATTTAAGTTGCAGTAAAGTTCTGGAAGGGCACTACTATGGAGAGTTCAACATCAGCACTGACATTCAGAGCACTTGGGTTTATGAGTCAGATACTCTGCTTGAAAAGCACTCTGATTCTTTTCTGTAAGTACTTGAGAACTGATTCAAAATGAAAGCTTCGAAAATCACCTCTCTTCCTGATTTTCCAAATTAAAAACTTGATGTGAAGAAGAGTCACAGCTTTTCTGAAGGAAATCTCTTTAGAAGGAGAGATTGTTCCCCTTTTCCTTGATAATTAGAGTAAATTACTTGGGAATAGTGTATTCAGCATTTTTACATCTACTTTTCAATGAGCTTCAGAACTTGAGAGCTTTAAATCCTCACTATAAAGCACTCCTTGATGTTGTTTTAACCAAAGCAGTTTATCCACTCTCTGTTTTTTAAATAAAAAACCACTTATGTTCTAGTCACTCTTAGACTTACATAGCAGAAAATTGATTGCACAGAAGACAGCTAAACATTATTTTTTCCAAAAGACAGGGAAAACCACACATAGTATTTTCTAGTATCTCTGCATGATGTGTCTCGCATTCACACATGGCTAAACACACTGTGAATTAGATGGAAAAATATATGTCTGATGAACCTCACTGTTCTTTACATATGCATGACTATCATGTGAGAAGCAGGATTCATCGTCTCATGACTGGGATCCAAATTCAGCTGTCAATATATAAATGTCTACATATGGTCTGGGTGTATAAACTCCAGCTACTGCCAGAGCTGCTCAAGAGCTCAGCATCGTTGCCAGAAGGTCAACATTTGGTGTTGGTGTTGTTTGAGGTGTTCTACAGCATTCAAGGATCAGGAGATCATGGGATAAATCAGGTGTGAAGGGTCTTCAGGAGGTCTTTATTCCAACTTTCTGTTCATAAGGGAGGTCATAGAGTCATCTGTGGGGTCCTTTTAGGTTTCTCCAGGTTATTTATTTCACTGAGTTTTAAAAAACTCCACAAATGGAGACGACAGCACTTGCCATAATTTGTCTCACTGTTGGCTGTCCTGATCAGAGAAAAAAATTTTCTTGACAAAGGAACTATAGGAAAATCATATCCTCCAGAAGATCTGGTAACAAGTCATCCAGAAGGCTCTGGTGGATCCATGGATTGTCCTCATTAGTGCTCCTCCATCTATAACAGAAGTTCAGGCACCTACCCCACATTTAAAAATTTACGGATGGAATTCCATGACCCAAAATTAATTGTCCCAAATAGTTACTTTTCAAAACAGAAGAGTTCTGGTGTTCTTTAAGTCTGATGGAGCACACTGGCCTGTCTCTTATAGAAGACTGAATAATATGGGATATCTCAAAGAACACTAAATATCTAAGTATAGGCAACTGAAATCAGATGATGTAGAATACCCAGAGAGATTCATTTGGTATCTTTCTTCATACTGGTTGAAGAGAGTTCTGTATTATTCCATTCTTGACAGCCTATCACACATTGGTCTCACAGGCTTCCCATACGCAGACATCAGACTGTGAAGTGATTTTCCAAGAGTTCTCAAAATCTTTTGGAGGAAAAATGGCCATAAAGTTACCTTCAGAATACCAAGCACTGCCAAAAAATAGGAGGTTTAAACCCAAACTTATTTACTAGGATCTTTCAGTCAGACAGAAAAGGAACATTTGCATGCAGTTGAGAATGACCATTCAAAACACTGAAATATTTGCGAAGTTTTCAATTAGAGTATGTTAGATTATCCTAAATGATTAGATTGTAATTTTGCTATAATGTATAAAAATGTTACAAAAGGGTATTCAGGAAAATGAATTGAACTACTCTTTTTTTTTATTCTTCTTTTTTTTTTTTTAATAGAAAAAAAATCTTTTCTTTGCAAGTCACAAATATCTTTCCTGTTCACTTCTAGAGATGAAGCACTATAAATGCCAATTTATTTTTTACTGTGAGGTTAGTCTTTGGAGTAATGGAAAATAATTTTCCTTTTCTTTAATGAATAAATCATTGTGGGAGGCTCTGCATGATAGTTTGATCCTGCATAGCTATTTCTTCTGATTATTAGCAGGATTTTACATTTAAATTCCTGAAACATTATTAACTCATAATCATTTGCTTTCAGACCTTTCTGATAACTTTGCTCTTTCATTAATTCCTTTTCACCGAGGTAATAGGGAATTACTTTGTTTAATGGTTCTCTAAAGATCCAAGAAGGCTAAATATCCTAATAAGGCAATTTTATTTCACAAATAATATTGCATTCACCAATATAATTAAATTGTAATGTTTTCTGCAGTAGGCCATGTCCCTAGCAATGGGGTATGCAACACCGTAATCCAGAGGCAATTTTGGCAAAATGAGCTTGTCCTTTCCCAGAGCTAAGTATCAGTCTGTGGAAAATCATCAAAAAGATTGTTTACTCTGAGAGAATATTTAATATCCCAAGAAAAAGAGAGAAGATCACTGACTGATTACTGACTTCCTCTGGAGTAAAACTCCCCTTGAGTTCTGCTCCCATGGGCAGTTAAGCTATCGAATCCCTTGAACATATCCTTAAAAGTAAAAATCTCCTGGCCTGGCCACTCTGAAGTGAGTCTCCAACCCAAGAAGAGTGACCCTTCAGGCTCTTCGTGGCCCCTGTGGGGCTCTGTGTGTTCCCAAGCCTGGCCAGTGGGGATGGTGCCAGAGCAGTCAGTCCTGCCATAGAGTCTGTGACTTGCCAAAGCAGAGCAGTAGGGCATGGCTTACTCAAGAGGTTTATCACCCTCTGCAGTCGGTCTCTCTAACACTCCCTTCCAGCCTCTGCACAGGTGTGGTTTATCCTTGGGAGTGAGTTTCTCTGCATGCCCTTCTCGCTCCAGACTTTATGTCCTTGAAGCTTTTACAGATATCCCTCAAGGAATTTCTCCCATCCTAGTCCACTCACCAAGAACTCCTCTGTTGCTGTGCTCGGGGTTTTGCAATAGTTGATATTTTCCTTTGATTGTAGGTGCAGCCTCAGGAAAGGAAATTATTCGCAAATTGTCTTCCCCCTAATCAAAAGCTTCCTTGCCCTCTGTCAACAAGTACAATTTTTGTCATTGTTTTGTCTTTCCTACTTGATCCTTTTAAAAAATAATGCTTGATTGAAGTAGCTGAAAATCCTTCAAAACAAAACCAAGAAAAAACAGGTTTGAGTAGTAAAAGCCCGTGAGTTTACTCAGAGTTTTATTTTGCCCTGCAATTAGCAGAGATCCCCTTGGATCCCCTGGGCATGTCAAAGCCCAGGTAAATGAATGTCTTTTAAATCTGTGACAAGTGATACACAGCCATGGAAATGGAGGAACAAATGAACCTGAAATTTTGGAGTGTATTCCCTGCTCTGTGGTTCCACATGCAGAGTCACTTCAGTTTACTATACCTGTGGTTCATAACTGTGTCCTGCACTCCTATGGGCAATCTGAGAAAGATGAGGATATGCTGGTGTAACATTCCAGCCTATACCAACAGCATAGCACTTCTTCCAGTGCAAAGAAATATTACCCAAATCACAGCTAAGCCAAACAGCTTGAACTGGCAAATAATAAGTATTTTATAGGAACCTCAGGGTATGGCATGCATGTAGTGTCATAAATAGTCCAAGGATGTTCTGCTTGCATACAATGTATTTCTATTCCCTGCAGCTTTTATAGCGAAGTTTCCAAGCTGTGCAAAAGCAGCAGTATAATAGGATCCCTATTTATTTCTCCTTCAGGAATGCTGTGCATGTTTACTGGCTCATATTCCTTCTATTTCCCCCAGTAGTTTGCTAGGAAAAAAAGTATTCACTAATAATTTGGCTTTTCCATGTGTTTATTTTAGCAAGCAGGTTTGATATTTTTTCTTTTATTGATTGATAATTTTCCTTTATTTTGTTGTGACATTTTGTTTCCCTTCTTCATGACAAGGCTAATTATAGATGCAGACTCTGAACCAAGGTGTCAAGGATGTCTTCTCTGTGTCCTTTATTAATAAAATGTCTCAGTCTAGGATGAAGGATGGTCTTATGGATATTCATTCAGAAAATTGGATCCAATATTTGGTTTTGCTAAATGCTTCTTATTGGTGTTCAGAGCCAAATTTGGAAATGTGAAGCAACTGCAGATAGAGCCAAACCCTCAAAAATCCTCAGAAAGGCTGTCCGTTCACACTATGCTGTCCAAGGCCAGGCTCTGAATGCTCTGTTATCCTGATGAAATTGCTGCTGATTTTGATCCCCAAAGAGGAACTAAATTCCATGGGAATTCTCATGTGTTTTCCAGAATACTCAGAAGACCATGTTTTATATTTTATGGGCCCTAGAATCCTGTCAGCCAAAGACGGTCTCTTCTTTCATGATCAGCTGTTTCAGTTATTTACCCTGTAAAGTTTTGTGTTTCTGGCTACTTCAGTAAGCAGCTTCAAAGTTTGTAAGCAGAGATGTGAATAAAATAATCAAATCGTCAAATGCTGGAGGGCATTGAAATTTTGTGAGTCTCAGTGTTTTCTCTCTGCATTTCTCCTAAGTCTCTGTGGAGGTAGACCCCCAGACTTTAACCTTTTCTGAAGAGTCTTGTCATCCACCAGCTCTAGATGAGGCACACATTTATTCTAGACTCATTCCACATCTTAATTCTCTCTCAGAAGGATATTCAGTATGGTCAGTGACAGGGACGAGGGCAAGAAAAGAATCTGAGTAGAATTTGAACAAGGTGAGATAATGAGGCACTATTTAGTTCTTCAATATCATATTTCAAGTGCAAACAACAATTTTTCTCATATTCCAAGATGTAAAAGAAACCACACTATGGCCTCTGGATATTCTCCTGGATTTGCAATAGTCAATATGAGTTCAACCAACCAGCAGTACATTCAAACTGAGCTTTTTTTTTTGCAATTTCATCTGAGCAAAAAGTGCCTTGAAAAATTTTAGGGTAAGCAACCAGCCAAACTTTGTCCTCTTTCCAAACAGCCTGGAAGCACACCTTTTGACCAGTCACTCTTTTCACCCTTCTTTCCATTACTTTGTAAAATAAGCTTTTCACAAAGGAGCAAGGTTTGCCACAAAAGTAAGGGCATAATGTATATTGGATTGGTTTGAATACAAGTGTGACAGCAGTATTGTGTTTTATTTTGATTTTTGAGTCCTTAGTAAAAACTCCTGAATAAACAGTCTTCTTATGTTTTGAAAGAAAAATAAAGTAAATACTTGTCATGGATCATTAAGTCATGTAAAAAAAATCAAATAATAGGAAAATAAATGTGACTGCACAATTTCCTGGGTTTTTAGGAAAGGGGGCTGAATTGGAACCTGAGAGATCTGTGAGTGATGTTCCTGGATTCAGTTGTACACCTTTAACAAAAAGGGCCTCATCCCTGTGCTCACAGAACCCTTTGGATTTGGCCTATGAGAATTTGATGAGAACAGCCTCTTTTCTCACTTGCTAGGCACATGCATGAAACCCTTGGGAGGTTTGAGAGAAAAGAGAAAATAATGTCTCTCTTGCAATCTCTTCTGAGTTCTTGGGAAGTGTTTCTGTAGACTTCACAGCAGAGGTTTCTGGATGCTGGAATCCATCTCTTTTCCATCAGCTCTAAGCCATATGTCTGAGCTGCAGAGGAGGGGAAAAATTTCAGACAATCTTCTATATTAAGCAGTTTCACAGTCAGTTCCCAGGGCTATTTGCTACACTGTGTGGATTACTCTGAAGTGGCTAACACTTTCCAGGCATTGGGACATTTTCTAAATTCCATGTAAATCCACGTGCCTTGGGTTTCTTCTTGGCCAGATATGCCCTGCCAGGGCATGTAGCTGGTATGAATCATGGGGGTGTTCCTGGAAATTAGTCCAGAAAAACCTGAGCTGAGGTGCCTAGCATGGGAGTTCCACCTTCCATTTTGGGAAGCAGACATAGAAAAATAAATGTTTAGGTACTTCAGTCATTTATTAAAGCAAACATGAGACGTCTGTGGTGAAAGTTGCCAGAAAACTGTAGTCCAAAGTGTAAGATGTCCTTCAAAGATGTAGATTTTTTTTTTCCATCAGTAATAATTCATCCAGATGAAGATCTCTTTTAAGTCCTCTCCGCTTACTTCATGACTTCTCAGCTACAAAAACAAGCAGCATATCAAAACCAGCACTATTTTGAAAATTGACAGTTAGGAAAACTGATGAAAGATAATGCAGTAGCAGCAATGAATCAGATTAATATGGACAACATGGGGAACATTCCACCTACGCAGGGAGCAGCGCCTGATATCAGAGGGCTCTTTCATCTATGATAACACAACCCAGTGGCTGAGAGCCAAACCTTCAAACTGGAAATGAGATGCAGTTTTTTAGCAGGAGCATACTTAACCATTTGAACCATTTACTAATAGATATGGCATATGTGCCTTCCTCCAGAGCCTTTAGACCATAGGTGATTCTCACCCAAAACGAGAAGCCAGTGAGTTTGCAATGAACTGAAATTTGTCAGGATGACTAAAAGACTTCCTGGGTAAAATCTAGCCCTCAGTTATGGAGATGATCAAATTGATAAAGGCGTTTAAAAACAAAATTCTCTGTAAGTGAGGAAGCAGCTAGAGGATATTTGTGCTTTGGGAAGCCAGACTTTAGTCTGACTATTTTTGGTGAATTTTAGGAGCCTGAACATTGCAGAAAACTTACACTGTCCTGGCGTTATGTGATTTTTCATAAAAACAGAACTGTTAAGCATTTGAATTTTAGTATTCTGGATGGACTATATTTCTTCTCAGGAAACACTATTTTTAAAGTATATTTTTGTGTTTGACACAGCTTTCTTTTTTTTTTTTCTGTGCAAAAAAAATTTCTTCCTCTACTCTCAAGTTTTGTTTATTAACAACAAATCCTGGATCTTTGGACACTTGTCCAGGTATTCACAACAGATAATAAATTAAAACATTCTTTACCTACAAAAAGAAATCAACCAACTCTTTGAGAAGATCAACAAGAACTAAATCTGTCGGGAAGAGGGAGTCTGACACCACATTTGTGATCATCAGAACTCAGTTTATTGCTTTTCAGTCACACAATATATACACTGCTTAATTAGCCTCATACATATTGCAAAAGCTAAGCTCAGGATAGGCTGCTGTCCACCTGCGTTAATCAGCTTGTTTGGGAATCTTGTAGTATCTTCTTTCTTCATTGTTTGTGTCTCCGAGGTCCCGCTTCTCATGGGAACTCCTTGTGCTTCTCAGGTCTTGCTTATCAAGGGCCCACAAGCTGCAGCTGTGGCTCTGGATGTTCCCTAGCTCTTAACCATTACAGTGCCAGATCCTCCACATTTCCCACATTTCCCCCTGTTTCTTTAATGGTTACAAAGCACTAGTTAATTTCTCAGTCAAGCAGTTAAACATTAATTGAACAATTAAAACAATAATTATAATGATTATCAATAGCCGTAGTCCTTTCTTCAGCAGTTGAGCCAGCCAAGGAGAAAGTCTGAGCTGACAGCCAGTCATTGCAAAGCACAGCAAAACAACCTTTTGAAAGTTATTATTATCAAAAGCAACAACAACACTGTCTTACACAAATTCTTAAGTTACTCAGTGATTCTTCAGCTTTGAGCAACCTCTCCACTTCAACTTGTTACTATAAGGTTACTTAAAATAATTTTTCTAACAAGTACTACTTTAGCTAATTGAAACTGTGAAAACAATATACACCGTTGCTCTAAAGTCTCTGCCAAGCTCTAATCTTGATTAAAGAGTCTATGGTTTTTTCTGAACTCTAATTCTTGATTCTGATCAGGTGAGCAGGTAATGGCTTCAAACCTGTTGATGATAGAACACATGCATACTCCCTTCTCTAGGTTAACAGGTTAACATTTGAGCTTTGTCATTACATGTTATTATACACTCAGTTGTGGGTTTTGCATTATGAGCGAAGGTGATCAAGGCAACAGGTGCAACTACAGGTGCAATACATAAGAGAAAGAGAACAGTACTTCAGAAGTGCACAGATTATTAACCATTTAGCTATTAGCTACTACCCAGAATCTACAATCACTGGAGAGTCCCATTTTACAGGCGAGACCTGAAGACCTTTCCCGGGCAAGGCTTTCAAGTTTACCTGAAAAGGGGTTCCAGCTCTCCAAGCCGAATTGGTGAGTCAAAATGACTCAATTGCAGTTTTAGGGTAGAAACATCTGGGATTAAAGATTCAGTACCCGATCAGCTTAGGGCCAGGGCTTGGCCAGAGCCCAGGCCTTATCTGAGAGGGTCTCTCTAAATCTTCTAAACAAGCCTCTATTAATATCAATTCTTTAAAGCAATACACTTCTTGCAGATCAACGTTGTGGTTTAGTTTTAACTAAATAATCAATGGTACCATGAACAAATTACAAATAGCTGTGAACAAAGAGACACATATGTATAGCATCAAATACTAAATTCATATCATTACTTTAACAACGCATCTAGAATTTCATGTTTTGACAGAACTTAAACTTTAACTTCTCTTAAAATTAAGATAAATCTAACAGAGCTTAAAGTTAACATAATTGAAAGCAAAAATTAATGTCAAGCACTTAAAAAATAAGTCCTATCTCATAGGCGCCTCTACCCAGACTTACATGCTGATAAAATACAAATTAACAGAGACAATTCACACACATGTACAGGGAAACAAAATCAGACTTGCTTTTGCTAAAGTTATCACGGGGCTAACTGACTCTTAGGCCACAAAATGCTTTACAGAATTGGCCTCAGGATGTTACTCAGCCAGCTCTGGCTCTGAGGCAGCAAGTTACACCCCTCTGCCAGCTGTTACAAATTCACTAAACAACACCACCACTTAGAAACATGGAAATTCTCTTCACCCGACTACAAGCGTCTGTTTTCTCTTTTCTTTCTTTCAGAGGTCACTAAAATTCAATTTCTTAATCAAACTGAAAACCAACAGACTTTACATAAATTTTGATCAACTTGAAGTTGACAGGTCTGACTTATAAACTCAGAAGACATAAGAGACTCAAACAACATTCTTAGTACATTTGCTGCAGCACTTTCACACTTGCATGCACACAGATACTGATTAAGGAATACCTATGGAAAGAAAAATATTCTTCTGAATTCAGTGAGGTATGTCTTTGCATTCTTTTAACTTTACTAAAATTAGATACAAGATTAAGAGTATACCTTAAGAGTTTTAGATACAGCAGAATTTAACTTATTTTGACTTTCTTCACACAAGAAACTACTGAAAATTCATCATACAGCAGTTAAACATTTGCAAAATATATAAAGTAAAATAACTGTAAATTAAATAGCAGCAACACAGAACTTTAGAGGGTGGAATTTTTGTAGGATTAACTGGAAATAAATCTAAGGTGTGGCAGATTTATGGTCATGTGGAAAATGCCTGTTTCTAAGATAAGTGTAAGTTTATTAAGGTGTTTTCGAGGTGCAGCTTTACTCACAGGGATGATAGCACCGTATGTTCTTGGAAAATTGCATCTAAGACCTGCTTAACTTGCAGATGGTAAGACAGCTTTCTGTAAAAATAATTACAAACGGTTTGAGATGTAAAGATGACATCAAGGACATAATCATATAACACTGCCATGATTCTGGACACGCATCTTACTTAATGCTATGGATAGAATTGACACATGTTACACATTCACCGAGTTTCGCAATTCGCCTATACATATGCATGACCTATCCCCGCTTCATATTATAATGAGTTTAAAAGTCATTACTATGTGGTTACACCTGTGCAGCGTTATTTGGTAGTGGGCTCCGGGGGTCTTGGGAGGAAGTATATACTCATCCTCTTGTCTTGAACTTTTCATCTTTCTGTCTTGCGCATGCTCTTTGGGTCCCTGGCCCAAGTCCCAATAACAACTCTGGTTTCAGCCAGCGTAGGGGTTCCACAGATACAAGCTGGGTCACAATCCCTGCTTTTGTCAATAATCTTTTATAAACTATAGGTGACAAGGAAGAACAAGCACATTTGAATCTCTGAACAAAGTACTAGCTAGAAATGTTGTCACATGTGTCTACATGGCAAAAACAATTGCATTTAAATTGTCTTATTAAAGCTGTATAGGCAAACAGGTAAAGCTGGCACCACGCTACATGTTTTTACAGTAGAGGATCGTGAGCTAATTATATTCGATTTCCAAACAGCTTCTGCAGATAATAAACATGGAGTTAGGCCTAGTATAGGCCCCACACAGCCAACCGCTCCCAGGAACTCACAAATCATTCAATGTTTTAACTCTGTGGATCACAACAAAGCTGAGGCAATACATATGTAACTAAGCAGAACATAAAATTATTTTACTCAGATTAAATGCTTCAGATACATCCACCAAAACTTGCTAGTTGAAAACTGGCTTCTCAGCAAAGTTCAAAACTAGGAAAAAGCTCATGGCATTCTTTAAAGGAGAGATACACAGCAAGAAATTGAGAGGGCTTGCTTCTGTTGACAGATTTAAGACAGTTTGCATACCAATGCTATGGAGGTAAGATAAGATGTTAATTAACTTAACAATCCACAGGACCTTTTAAAGTACTTTGTAACAACCCAACCTTTAGTTTAACCCTTTCATTGAACAAAGCTGCCACCATCGTTGCTTTTTGGTTTTAAGAAGTTGGAAACAAACTCAAAATACAACCCAATTGCACTAATTGAAAGACACCCAAAAATACATTTGTAAACGGAACCGTAGCTTTCCCCATACAAGCCCTTCCCGTCCTTTTTTTAAAAATTTGGTTGACATCTGCTTTTAGAGTTTGAACGTTCTTTCTGTCTCTTTTTGGATAGGGATATTCTTTAAATTTCTTCTGGAATTTCACTTTAAAAAGCTGCTGCTACTCGACAGAGCAGGGACTCCCCCACAGCCCAGGGCGCTTGGGCTGTGCATCGGCGCTCCTCTCATGAATAACAGAAGGCTTGTTTTTTCTATTGCTTCAGTTAGTTTATCAACAAAAGCGCTCAAGGTCTCGCTTCGCCCTTGCTTAAAACTCATGTAGGATGGTATTTTCACTGGATTTTTAACTCTTTGTGGTAGTTTTGCCTGGCCCAGTGTTGGCCAGTGAGCAGGGTGGGGCACAATTTTGAGCTTTCCCTGGAACTCTGGAAACACTGCAAAACCACGAAGCTAAACTGGATCAAGTAATAGCAAACCTGCTGAAACAAGAGGAGGGACCAAAGACTGAGGAGAGCCTGTGGAGGGAGCAGCTGGAGAGCCTGTTCAAAGAGATATATCTGTAGCCAGAGAACAAAAAAAAAAAAAAAAGCAGTCCTGAAAGTTCTCTGTGACTATGAGGAACAACAACTTCATCGGATTCAGACAGAGATAAACAATCACAAAAAGGAGAAGGATTTAGTCAGCCGTGATGCTCAGGAGCTGGAGGCCCCGAGAAATCAGAAGGACCCACCCCTCCCCACCAAGGCCACTGCAGTAACCAGAGCTAGCCACAATGATTTCATGCAGCTCCAGGCTGAGGGAGTGCCGCCGACAAAGGTAGTGGCGGTGGTGGGGGAGCCCGCTCCTGGGTCGGGGCGGACAGGGGAAGCAACATGTTGTAGTGGTGGGAGGGAGAGGAAAACTATCCTGGTTTTGTTGAAAGTAACTAGCATTTAAACCCTGAGTTGTTAACAACGCATTTTGCACCACCCACCAAAACTTTCTCATCTTTTTCGCCTCTTTATCATCATCTACTACAGCATTTCAAATAACATCTCTAAGCTTTCGTCACTGAGCTAGCTAATAAACTGAGTGTGGATTCTGAAAGCACCCTTTTGCATACCCGTCAGCTAGAAGCCCGGGTAGGTTCTTAATATCAATCCCAGTTACCCCCCTTCTTTGCAACAACTCTGCAAAGAATTATACGCCGCTTGCCTGTCCATAATCAATTCGGTACCGATGCAGCTTCTCCCAGGCTTCGGCGGCGCGTATCGGCCGGACTCGCCTATGCGGTCGCCGGGGCACGGACGCTTTCTGTGCCGGTCTCCTCCTCAAGTTTTCCGGAGTGCCTTTTTTGCCGTCACGCAGCACGGGCGAACTCTTCCTTGGGATCACCGGAGCGCGTCTTTTTTGCCGTCCCTCTGCTTGCAGGACCCGAACTCCTACTCTCCCGACCGTGGATCGCAGGACATCATCACGTCGCAGGGTCACCATTTTGTCGGGAAGAGGGAGTCTGACACCACATTTGTGATCATCAGAACTCAGTTTATTGCTTTTCAGTCACACAATATATACACTGCTTAATTAGCCTCATACATATTGCAAAAGCTAAGCTCAGGATAGGCTGCTGTCCACCTGCGTTAATCAGCTTGTTTGGGAATCTTGTAGTATCTTCTTTCTTCATTGTTTGTGTCTCCGAGGTCCCGCTTCTCATGGGAACTCCTTGTGCTTCTCAGGTCTTGCTTATCAAGGGCCCACAAGCTGCAGCTGTGGCTCTGGATGTTCCCTAGCTCTTAACCATTACAGTGCCAGATCCTCCACATTTCCCACATAAATCAACCTACATTTCTGTGGTGGTGAATAAATTGCAGTCTCTCAAACAAATAACTGTACCAAGTTCCATAACCTAGATTTATAAAAGGCACTAAAAGATCTGGATTTAACAATGAATAATGAACTATAAAGTTTTCTTACTCCAATTAGTATGAAGACATGCCGTTTCTTCTGTTGTATGGCTTTTATCCTGATCGTAGCTTCTTAGTGATCTTTCAAGGACGTTTTTTACATCATATGTGTTCAAATTCATCGAATAGACCATGAAGAACTGACTCTTCTATGGGTGGTATTTAACACTAGAAAAAACTTGATAATTGGAAAATTGCTGCCCATTCTGTCCTTCCTAAACAGTTTGATCTGGGATGTGTCACCTCATCCTTTGTCACGGACTCTGCTGCAGACATAAGTATCAAAACGACTTCAATATCCAGGCCGTGTATAATTTAATCACGCTCAAAGGATTTCCGTAATTGTATCCACAAACATTACTGCAAGATCAGCTTTCTGCTCCACAAGTTTCAATTAGGATGTGCAACACACCAATGCATTTGAAAAAAAAAAGGATGCTTCTATTCCTCTCATCTTCAAGGGGTTTTGTACAAATATTAAGCAAGTGAGCACTGCCACTTCTCACTTTCTAAGTAGTTCCTTTTATAATGTTCCTCTCTTCTGCATTTCATGTCATCCTTGTAATTTCTTGCATTTTGCTAAAGGAACACTGAATTGTGATGGAGATTGCTAATGAAATATGGAGCCGTTCACTGCTGAGTTACACATAAAATATCTGGGCTAGGTTGTTCATGGGGCAAAGATGTATGTCCTGTCTGCTGGCTGTTTAGAAAGCTGTATGAAAACCACACTTAGTTTCAGTCTGTTTCCTAACGAATCAGGGGGAATTAACTGACTGAGACGCACAGGCAAATTAAAGATGTTTTGAGAAGTGAACTGCCAAACACCTGAAAATCAAATTGCTTTCTGAATAGTGGCATTGGATCAAGGCACTAAAATTTTGATATCTCTGTTTGAAAAATGTGGATTAAAAATCTCAATTGTCATGATGTCTTGGCAAGTTTTGGAAAAATGGAAAAAGGACAGTTTAATGCTCACATTCAAGAGCCAAAAGTAGTTACAGAGGTTTTAAAAAGACTTAAAAAACATATAAATTATCCCAATTATCAAGTACTTCTTCAAGAATTAATCAATTCAAACTCCAAATTAATGAGAAAAAGTGATTATTAGGTCATTCTGTTTAATATGGTATTCTCATGATAATTTTTGTCAATTATGGACTTGAATAAAAATTTAGAAGAAAAAAAGAAGAAAATGAACAAGGCCCCATTATTAGTACATTGAAAGAAAATATGATTTGTGGAAGGTACATGAAAGACAAGAAGGTGATTGTGAATTGCTACCTCTGATTTACTCAGATCAGTCAGGTTTAATCAACCTGCGTTCCTTCTCTAATGAAATGTCTGAGTCTGTGAATGAGAGGTTAGTAAATGTTGTTCACCTGAAATTAAACAGGTGATAACGTATTATCCAAGAAGTGCCCAGTAACCAATGAGAAAATGCAGTCTGGACCACAAAGTGCATGGAAAGCAAACTGACTGCTAGGCCCAAACGATCATACAATCATAGAATGGTTTGGGTTGGAAAGAACTGTTGCTTTGTCTACACCAAAAATAGTTTTCCCAAATGCCTAAACCAGGTGTGTTTGAATAATGAATTATACACCTTGGCTGAGGGGTCGCAGTCTGCTGTCACATTGCACAGCTGTTTTAATATCCCCAGGGAAGGAGATCTGTTCTTCATGGGGCTGTAGCTTTTCCAGCTGTTATTATTAGGCAATGTTCTCCAACAGATGATTCCCCATCCATTTTCACTATGTAGAACTCAGTCAATAAGAGCTGTATGGGGATATATATGACTTGACCTTTCCAGCAGGAACCCATCAAAAGAGTTTTCTAACTTTCAGATAAGCAATGCTCACAATGGGAAATACAAACAACATAATCCAGCTGTAAGAAAAATTGACAAGGGTTTAAGTGCTTGACCAAAGTCCATGGAGACTGTTAGTAACCAGAAAAGGTTTGAATCATGGCTGTACTCAGGAAAAAGATAATTTTTGCCATAATCCACATTTGTAACATATTGCCTTGTTCTGTAATGAAGTCGGACCATTCCCTGAGTATTGACATTGTTGAGTAACTATCCTCCCAGCTCAGTGGGCAGCTGCACCTGAAGACCACGATCATGAAGATGCTTTTACAGCAGACAGTGGGACTGGGGTGAGATGATGAGGTAGAAACATGTCACACTGTGTCCTTCACAAG
Source organism: Acanthiza pusilla (assembly GCA_036630365.1). Lineage (NCBI taxonomy): Eukaryota > Metazoa > Chordata > Aves > Passeriformes > Acanthizidae > Acanthiza > Acanthiza pusilla. The sequence goes on from JAXCHO010000079.1 coordinate 45,718,670, forward strand.
CATGAAAGTACCAGGAACAGAATATTATCTGACTTCCCATTATTTTAAGCTTATCTCTTAGGATAGCATAAAACTGCACCATTATATTCAGACTTAATACTTGCTCTGATGAAACGTGTTTATATTTCATTTGTTATTTTAAAGAGCAGTATAGGTGGTTTTGCAAACAATGGTTGCTCACATGAAAATGTACAGATTTTCTTCTCTGCTGTCCTATAGAACACTTGAAAAAGATAAGATGGAGTATAAATGTTGGAGGCCACCTATCTCATAAATTTTATCCTGTTGATTTGAAAGCAAAAGCTTCTGCTTAGTGACTTCACTGTTATCTCCCTTTTTGTCCATCTTTTGTTTTAATTTTTGCTTGTATATTCTGGTTTTCAATCCCTTGCGATGGGGCATGTCAGCCCAAAAAAGCATCCATATAGCCTTCAAAAAAGGAGAGTCTCTGCAATATCAAACTTCTTTGTATACAATTATAAATTCAGGAAGAGAACAAAAAGAAAGTACTTTGTCTTTGCTCTTTATTACCCTAGTCCTTTGGGTTAACAACCAGTCTCAAACAAATATTTACATTTTTTAGAATTAAGATAATTTTTTAAAAGTGCAGTAATTTTAGACAGAATTAGAAATATAAAGCCCTAATTCATCATCTGTGACAATATGATAAATTCTGTGCATTCATTGCCCAGTGTTTAAAATAGATATTAAACAGAGCTTGTGGCAGTTTAAGCACAGATACATTCTAGCAGTGCAATTATTAAGAAAAATAAATCAATTAGAATAGTTTGCTAACATGGAACCATTAGATAACATATTTTCCCTTTCATTTATGAGCATATGGTGAAGGATTCATCTTGTCTTGGCATAAGGACATTTCTGTAGAAGAAAAATGGGATTAACATTTTATTTTTACACCAAGTTAAATTTCCTTGTGAGATAATTATTTATGAAATACGATATGTAAGTTGATGCATGATCTCTGGAAGAGGTTACTAAAGAAGGAATAAAATTGATATTTTTAGCAGTATTACATAAAATACACACTCAGGAGTGCTATAAAGAAAATTGTCTGGTAACCAGCATAGGAGCTGATGTTGTGTTAGTGGCTCTGCTGGTGATATTGCTGGGATTTAACTTAGTACCTCTACAGAGAAAAATATCAATTGTTATAGCTATAAAGCTCTGCTACTAACAGCTCTCATCCTGACGGAATGAGTAGAGAGGGAGGAACTTGTAATATACACTTTCTATAAATGTAACTTCTATTATCTCCATGATATTGTTCGTATTGATATGGAAATCACTTGTTAATGTTGATAAGCTGTTGTGAATTATTGCCCTGCCACTCAGACTTCAATCTTGTCACAATCAAACTGCTCAACCAGGGTTGAAAGCTGACACAGCCAAGATCTGATCCAAAGACATGGGACTGTCACCAGTGCCAGTCTTCCCCTGCCCATAACCATCTCTTTCCATGGCAGGCACCACAGTATCATCATCCATTCCAAACTTCTTCCTATCTCAGACACTGATGATTCACCACATGTTCCTTTATGGAGGCAACAGTCTGTGACAGAAATATATCCTCTGGTATGGAGAAATTAGAGAGAAGAGTCCAGCACAATTTTATTAATTTCTCGAGTACATTTGCATTTAATTTTTTGAGAAATCACTGTATTAAAACTGTCTTTCCCAACTGAATGATATTTAGTGTCCAGACATCCATGTGGGATTTTCCTGCTAGACAAAAAAAGTCTGAAAACCCCGGTAGGATTCACTGCAATGTATATTCCCAAGGTCTTGAACAACTAGAACAGATTTCTTTTCCAATTTCCTAGTGTTCCTTTGAAATTGTAGGCTCTAGAACTATTAGTAAGGTAATAAACATCTCATCAGTACTATATAAGGAGATTTTTTAATTTTGACTGCTGCCACATAAAGACTTGGAATGAGTGTTTTTGATGCAGAAAACCACTGCAGAACCCACTGATTCTGCCTCTGCTATTATCCCTATATATTTTAAATATCTTCTTCTGGAGTTCCTATTCGCCTGCTGTAGGAATGGCCTGCATTCCCAATACTTACATGGATAAAAATTTGCATTTACCTGAACTGAAAAAGCATCTTGATTGAATATATCAGTCCACCAGATAGTCTTGGTCATTGTATCCGACTGCTCTACTTCATCATTTTTTACCATTCCTCTACTCTTTGTGCCAATCACGTACTTTATTGACAGTGTTGATATATTTGCTACCAGATCATGGATAAAAATCTTGAGCAGTATCATTTTCCATGGTGATTTTTCCCATTAGAAAAACTTATAATGAAAATTCTCCATGAATAAAAACTTCTTAATATTTGTCAGTTACACCATTCATCAGCTCCTTCTTGGTAATTCATAGTGCAATATTTTTAATTAGACTGTCACAAGGTTCTAAATCCTTACAAAAGTTTAAATAATGTAATAATTCAGGCACTTTTGGCATCCAAAAATTGTCATTTCCTCAAAAATATTTCTCTTTTTTTTCTTTTTTTTTTTTTTTTTTTTTTAGCAACCATAAAGTACACTGGCATTACTTAAATTTGAAGCTTTAATCTTCAGTAATCAAATTCCATTATTTTCCTTTGGCCTAGAAAAAATGGAAGTATTTTTCTTTAAATATCCCACTGGAATACTTTTTACAGGTTGTTGTAACTCTTCTCAGCTTCTGAGTTCTCCTCAGGATTTTTCAAAATGTTCGTCAACAGTTTGGGCTGCGATGTATAAGTCATCTAGGTCACACAAATTCCTCATTGCTTATCCTCAGTAAGTGATATCTGAACTGAAAGGTACTTCATCTTTATGTTGTGCAAGTACATTATTCTTGCCTGTTTACAGTTATGGAAGAGAAATATTTATTGGCTGCTTCTGCTTTCTATTCGTGGTTGTTAATTGTATCATCTCCTTCTACAAATTACCCTGCATCATCTCTCATGACACATCTAATCTACTTCAGAAACGCGACTGTGAAGGAAGGCAAAATGTTCCCTCTTGCTCTTGAGTCTTCCATCTGGAGAAGTGCTCTTGAGTTTAGCGCAGTGTCTCAGGAAAAAAAAACCCAGAGCACATCCAACAAAACCAAAACCAAACGAGGACCTACCTGCTTTGATGTTGCTAACTCTGTGTGTTAATATATCTGATCATCTTTGCTCTCTTAATGTGCTTTTCTTTGCAGAATGTTTTTTTCCTCAGAGATTCAGCCATAAAAGCGACATCATGAAAGCTTTCTTGGGATACATTGTGCCTTTGTATTAAGACTTCTCAGTAGCCTTTATCATATTTCAAGATTCTCTATTCCCAAATGCAAAGTTATCTTTAAAGGTTTCTTGCAAAAAAAGTTACCAAGGAAACAGCTAATAAAAGTCTTTGTCCAGATAAGCTGGAAATTCATAGATATTTTCTCCTTCCATTTGTTTTCTTGGAATAAATGTAACTTGTATATAAAGTTGATTTTGTCTTAAAAGCTATTAAACCTTTATAAAGATAGTTTTATCTAAACTGTACCAGAATAGAGCAGCAGTGATAAGACTGTTAGTTCCTGTGTATCCATATATTAAAAAATATTGCTGAGCTCATGTAGATACAGAACTGGAGAGATCAAGTAATTTGCCCAAAGTCACATGTGAAAGCACATTTGAAAGGCAGGACATGAACTATAGGATTTCTCTCCCACAGCCCAAAATGTTTTTCACAAGGTCCTTGGGGATTTTTTGTTGTTTGTTTGTTTGTTTTGTTGTTGTTGTTCTTGTCATTTTGGAGGTTTTGTTTGTTTGTTTTTGTTACAGATGTCGAGATGCTTTGAAAACATTCATCCTTATGGACAGAAAATTTCATTCTTCATGAAAGAACTGGAAAGAAAATATGAGGGGGGAGGTGACAGGGGGAAAGTCATCTGCTGGATTTTTTGAACCCAGCTGTAAACCAAGAAAAAAATTACACAGAAAAAAAAAGTATTCATTTAGCATTGGAAAAAAAGAGACCATTTTAAAATCCAAATTGAAGTTGTAAGGGTCAGACTGAAGAACATTTCTCCTCAAAGTTTCAACAGCTGTAATATTTATCTGGAGACCATTTGTTTTCTTCTGAGAATGAACTGAGAACCAGCAGTTGTAGAATTAGATTTTCTCCCTCTTCTCTTTAATGTATTTATTTATTTAAAAAGAAACACAAAAATAAATGTAAGTAACTGATAGCAAAGTTTACAAGGGCCTTCTAATTGTTTATTTTGAAGCTGTTTGCTCATGAAGCAAAAGGAGTACGAAAGAGAGTGGGAACATTTTATGCTGAGGGAAAAAAATACAATGTTGATTCAATTTATTTCCATACGGAGGCAATGTTGGAAGGCTGCATTAAGTTGCCTGGCACTAGCTGGCAGAAAAAAATAAACGAAAACACAGCTTTAAGAACAGAGCTTTATTTACTGATGCCCATAAATGGAGCAGAGCTGGAAGGCGTTCAAGATTGCTGACTGGCTGATTGTCACAACTGATTGTTTTTGACATCCAAGTGTTCCACACATTGATACACACACCCTGCCAAGACTCAGGCTGCATTTTTGAGGAGTCAAAACTCTATAAAGGCACAGAGCGTGCATTGCTAACACAATGTATAGTCATGAGTTTAGGTGCACCACTTATATGAAATTGTTTTTCACACCCACTCTGTTGTGTTTCGAAGCAGGTTTGCTCCCTGACAAAGTTCACTCTCCAATATATAATGACAGTGCCAAATGATGGCTTTAATAAGTTTTGCCCAGAAATGCCATTTCTGTTTTGATAGGCACCAATGGTACTTGATTTCAAGATTTGAAGAAATGCTAAAAGAAAGGCTTAGAAACCAAGTGGTAGTAAAGACACAGTTTGAAAATATCAGTAGAGCAAACATACTGTCTGCTGTTTTCAGTGGTTGTGAGTACAACCTGAGGGTTTTCAGTGAACTAATGACACTTTCAGGTATAAATTCAGAAGCACAGAGTCAATTTCTTGCTATATCTTGATACTAATTATACTGCCTGAAGTAATAATTAATCCATCAAAATTAATTATTTTCCCCTAAATCTGTTAATTATGATTTACAACATAGTGCACACTCATCTGTAACAGTAACCCTTTAAGCACAAACAACGCAAAGATAACTGCATGAACCTGCTGTTGGGTAAGAGTAAAGCCCATATTATCATCTCTTGAGATCTTTATCATCAGTTCAAGATGTGAATGCCCAAATCAAAATACCTTGCTGTGATTTTGTGTTCTGAGATTAGGTGCTCCTTACTTTATGAAGATTTCTTGGTTTCTATTTGATTCCTCTGAAACTGAAACTTACGAGTTAATGAATGGCTTCTAAGTGTCTAAACAATAGACTTGAACAATCATAACTCTTAATAGCTGGATTTTAGTACCTACTGTGAACAGTGGATCTACAAAAACCAAGGGCTTTTTATTTGCTCTCCTCTATTCATTATGCTTCTCTCACTTCCAGGTTTGATTTTCTCATCATACAAATGGAAAACAAGTTCTCCCTCACAGCCACTCACCCAGAGCCACTTTGGTTTCTGACAGTGGGCCCTTCTTTCTGACACAACACCAGTGACAACAGAGGTTGTGTTAGCCAAACCGTGATCTAATCTCATTTTCAATTCTACCATTGTCCTCAAAGTGTGATCTCAGTGACACCAGGATAAATGTCTGTCAGATTTTTTGTCCTAAAGGATACATGAGTGAGAGAGCAAAACCTGAAAATTCTGCTGTTGCAGAGTTGGAGTTCAGGGTTTATTTACTTCATTAATCTGGCTGTAATTTTTCATTCCCCATTTCCACATTCAAAATTAAGGGGACTATTATTATTATTATTGTTATTGTTATTAATAATAAAAATAATAATGATAATTTCTTCCATATTTGTCCTTTTTATTAATCTTGAACACATGCATTTAAAACAGTTTATGTCCTCTCCTCTTCTCTCCCTTTTCTAAGCTCTAGCAATCAAAATCTGCAGCCATTTCACTGTCTCCATTCTATATCTCGGTAAATACAAAAACATGCTGTTACACAATTCAGAATATCCCCCTAAAATAGATGCTGCTAAGGCATTTTGTAAGGATACATGTTGAAATTGCTGCTGGGCAATGGACAGCAATCACTGTTATCACAGTTACCATTGTTACCTATTGTGAATATTTTCTTTCACTATGAATCACCTACAGAGCTTTTTTCTCTCTCTCTCTCGTCTTAAAAGTCCCTTTAGTTCGTTGATATCTTTCTAGGAATTAAATGTTTAGAGCAGTCCAGAAACCATTTCAAATGCATCATTTCAGGAGGGCATGAAGGATAAAAATGCAGAGAATACGGAGCTATAACTAAGAGGAAATATGACTTTGAGGCTGGGTACTGTTCATGAGTTGCTGGGGGGAAACAGATCACAGTGGACACCCACATCCCATATGGTGTCTACCATCGTTCACAAGGGCTCCCAGACACCTCCCACCATCCAAGGTATTTGTCTCAGGTTGCTTTCCACTCTTGATGCATTAATGCTGCCACTTTGTGGTTTAAACTTTTTCTCCGACACTCCTCCAACCTGCTGTGATTTGTTCCTTGCATGTCTTTGCTTCTTCACTTTACGCAATCTCCTCAACTGCCGTGCTCTTAAAATAAATCCAACAGACAGAAACACAGTCACATGCTCAATGGAAAATCTTCAAGATTCTGGAGGTTCAAGGAAGAGTTTTAACATACATGGAAGTTCAGTGAATATCCATTGTAAAGGTAAGCTTTGAGTAGTTCAAGCCTGCAAGTTCCAACACTCTTCCTGCATCATCTAGAACTGTGAAGATTTTCTCCTCATTTAATGGGTAGCAAAACAGCACAGACCTTACCTAGGGACACACAGAAAAAATCGTAGTATGGTTAGAAATCAGGGTGCATCACTGCAGAAGAGGTATAAAAGTTCCCTGTATGCAATCATGAGTAGTTCTGCCTCCAGGACTGGTATATCAAAATAATTCTAAAAGTGCATCATAAAAACATTAGAGAAGGTAAATTAAATTTGGTGTGTTTTTCTTGCACAGGAGAAACATAAGTGTTCATAATCATTTGAAATCTGATTGTTATGAAAGAGATTTTTAATAAATGTCATGAATACCCTCAATGCTTAGGCCAGATTAAAAAACCTCAAGGTAAGCAGAAATGTCTACAGCTGCATTCTTTAAAATACATTTTAGAAACCACAGTAGTTCTTTGTCTAAGCAGCTTTTGATCTCATTAGTGACCAAGGCAAAACAAATATCATCTGGAAACTAGAGCTAGAAACTAGGAATAACTCAGCAGAAATTCCATGACCTTGAGATTAACTCAGTTGGTGAGAGCATGGTGATAACACCAACCATTGTGGATTCAATACTTGCATGGGCTGTTCACTTAAGATTTGGACTTGATGATACTTGTGGGTCCCTTCTAACTCAGAGTATTCTGTGATTATGTTTAACCACGATTAAGTATCATTCATTCATCAAATTGACCCTGGACAGATTGTTGAATGAAGTAAGAGTCAAAGTCATTTGACACCTTCATAACCCGTGAGACTACAACAAACATTTTGCCAACTTAGGACCAAGTCAGGACTATTTTAATTGATGATCTAAAGGTCTGTTACTACCATGCACATTCCAGGTGCCCACTCAAAGCACTGTGTGATGAGCTCCAGCTGGATGCAGTACCTGACACACTGGTTTGTGTCAGCTGGCTTTCCATATTCATCCACACACACTCTCACCAAAGGTACAGACTCTCTGCAGTGACGTGAAAGAGGCCTTGGAAGCAGTAAAGCTGATCTGAGTCATTGGGAAACATCACAGGTAAGCCTGGATTCCCCATTTCTAGGTGTTAGGAAGTACAGGTGATGGCATTTGGATTTTGACCTTCAGTTTCTTAAGTTTCAATGCCCTAAAAATGAGATTCAAGCCTTGTGATTCTCAAATCAATTCAGAAAATGGGATTTGAGCAGGTCTGATGCTTTTTTCCTCACCATTTTTATCCCAACAAATTTGATTTAGAGCTTGAAAAATACCGTATGCACTTTAATTTGCATGTGTCATTCTACTTTGCATTGCTGAGTACTGACTGCAGCTTCCTACTCAGAACTTTTGCATTTTATTCTTTGATTGCTCAGCTTGCTTACAATAACAAAGACTATGTTTTTTAAGACCAATAAAGACTAATGTAATATATCTTCCACTTTATAGCAAATAAATTTGTCAATCAACCATGATTTGGGTTTCCTCTCTAAGGATTGCTTAGTACTTGGTATACAAGTTGACACAAACTTGGGATCTCTTATTAGCATCAAACAATTATAAATAAATAAAAACATAATTAAAATAATACATAATAATCACATTGATAAAAACAAAGAAATATTATAAAATAAATTATAAAAAATATATGGCTAGAACATGTAATCTGTTTTATGAATCTCAAATTAAATACAAATTTTTATGTCGTTCCAATTTGACACTTGTTCCTCTCATTCCAGGCTGACAAGAAGCTTATTCTGAACACCATCCCGTTGATTAATTCCTTGAGAAAATGGTTTAACTGATAAGAAACCAGTGATGCCATCAAAGGAAACTTATCCCATGAACAGAAAATTTCATCAGATGTACCATGGGTCTTAAGACCTTGGCAACAGATGGATTATGACTGAAATCTGGTATCCAAGTAAGGATTTTGAATGCAGCTTCAGATTTTCCATGCTTCAGTTTTGATGTTTAATATGAGCTGCCTGGATGTGGATTTATTATTGTAATATAGAATTTTCTGAAAATCAGGATCTTTTAGGAGGCAAAACTGTCTGCCAAACTTGTAGTTGCCAAAGTTCTGTAAACTGTCTTCCATTACCAGGGTAAGTATATCTTACTGCTTTTAAATCAGTCATTTTCGCCCAGATCTTTTAGAAAAACATTCAGAAGGAAACCTCCCCTGTGTCTTCAGAAACTGACATGCTACATGGAGGTGGGAATTTATGACATTTTGGCATTTAAAAAGAGAAAACTCATTGTTTTCCTCTCCTAGTCAGATGCTTGAGAATGATAAAACACACCAAAGGTTAAGTGTGCCTCCAGAGAACTATGTCTGTGGAAAAGACTCAAAAGCCAGAGAGAGAAGAGGAAAAAGAAAATACATTTCTCGCCTTAATGACATGAAAATGAATCACACATTTTAAAATCCAGCAGTCCCTTTTTGATTCTTGGCCGCAATTTTCTGGTAACACTTCTATCAGCCACATTCGCTTGAAGCATGTGGCTACACGTAGTGGAGATACGAAGACACAGTTTCTGCATTTGCAATTTCCCGTCTTCAAAGTGCTTTTCATTTTTATGATAAATCTGGAGAAAACCATGTGATGCATAAAAGATATTTCTCCCTTCTTCTTTTTTTTTTTTTTTTAAATTCTTCACTGTTATTTTCTTTAGTTTCTGCCTTAGCCAAGATGCTAATATTTATTTGCTTCAAGGACATCTTTCAGGCTTAATGGAGCCAACATCCAGTATCACTTCCCAGTTAAGCCTTAATTAAATGCAAATATCAATCATTATACTTCAGCAAAAGGGGAAAACTCATGTAAACATTGAAACATAAAAGCTTTTGTTCTTTACTCTTAAACCTGAATGGACCTGGACAACATATAAAAGAACCCAAGGACTAAATTAGCATAATACTGAGTCACCCCTATTGGCTTCCATTGGTTTCAAAAACAATTTACTCTCGAGTACTCATTAATCTAAACAGATAATTGCAGGGAGAGGAAAAAAGACCATATGAAATAATATTTTTTATGCACAAAAGCCCCCTGGAGCAGTCTAAAAAAACTCAAAAAGTAGAGAAGGATTGTTGTATGTCAGAAATATGCAAAAACCGAAACAGATAGTGTGTGGGCAAATAAATGTTGGGTGCACATGTTCATTTATATGTATAAATAAAGATGGAAATATAGAAACTCTTCTATGGAAAAGCAGAAATGTCAGTATAGGTATTTTTTCAGTATAGGTATTTTTAAGTTCTTCCTCTTCATCCTATTTCCCACATACATAAAGTGCCAGTGCATGTGCTTGAAACACTGTTGTGGCAGACTGGCATATAATTGACCATGTAATGACTTCATACCTGGACCTCATCCAGAATCTCAATAAAAAAGCCCTTGAAATGAAACCTTATCCAGGTCAGTGGTGCTTCACAGCAGTATGTGAAGGCATTTCATCTGTGAAATAGTACTTTCAGATGACAAAATACAGAGTGATCTGAGTAAACTGGAGGTTTGGTTTGAAATCAGCAAATGAAATTTAATGAAGGATGCTACATTTGAAAGAAGGAAATCCACCGCTGAGTTAAAAATATGCTTCTGCTACAAAGCAGTATCATATCTGAAAGAATACAGCAGATTGCATACATATTAAGGAGGGAAATTTGATATGATTTTTATTAAGGCATATTGCTATGTGAAATTTGTTATTAGAAGACTTGACTATTAAAAAAAAGTTGGTTTTTTTTTTTTATCTGTAAGACTGTAACAAAGATTGAGACAAGCTAGAGAATGTCCAAACGACACTGGAGAACAATAAGGGGTTTAGGAGCATATGCTAAAAAAATTGGATTTATTTAATCTAGAAAACATTAAACAAAGATATGATTCTAATCTTCCAGTAGTTATTGTTTTTACAGTAACACCAAAGAGGAATGATCAATTGTTCGTTCAGACAGTTCAATAGTGGTCGAACCAGAAGTAATTGTCTTAATTTTCAGCAACAAAGATTTAGGTTAGATACTACGGAAAACTTCCTAACTAAGAGTGTAAGGAAGCACCACAACAAGTTGCCTAGACAGGCTGCAGAATTGCTTTCCTCTGAGATTATAAATCAAATATCTGTTAGAGGTGGCCTCACTACATATTACTTGTCTTTTTCAGTGCAGGGTGTGGGATTAGGAGGCTAATTGAGATCCTTCCCAGCTTTACTTTTTGAAGATTTATGATACATGAGATCATGGGCTGAGATATATATACCCTTTTTCTAAAGATATGTTAGAAAAACTGTCACCCTTGACTATTTTTTTTTCTTTTTCATTAAGCAAACATCTAATGCTTATAGGTGAAGAAAAAAACTTACTTACTTCCTACGTTCCAAGAGGCATTGTTCAAACTTCAGCTGGATTTGGCTTCCTTTCTGTTGGAGCTCAATTGTGCAAAGTAGTGACCTATTGGCCAGGTCCCAGCAACACAAATGCCAAGCTCTGCTTGGTGTGTTAGAACATTAAATAGACATCAAAATTTGCAAGACCAGAGATTTTTCAAACTCCCTCAGAGACCAAATAGCCTGCAAGAAGTCAGATACCAGTGTAAATCAGCAGGAAGCTACACACCGAGGCAGTATTTTTCCTACCCGTTGAGTTCCTTCTGCAAAGGAATCCTACCTTGTGACATCCAACAGTGATGCCTGAATATGTGGGAAGATATTGCAGGAGATTGCAAGTCACAGAGATGAGAGAAGCAAGTGATTTCTGCTGCCCTGGTTGGGAATCAGGTTACTGCTGCAATGGTCTTGTTTCCCTTGAGTGAAAGATGGAGGATGAAAAGGAGAATGGGATGCTACATCCCACATCAGGCCCTTGTCTCCAGCCCCTCTGCTCCATGTGTGCACCCCAGGCAGAGAAAACATGAGCCAAAGAATATAAGCTTAAAACATCAAGATGAAGACAGGAAAATACATAGCATAAACTTGGGGGTTTTTTTCTCAAGCAGATTAAAATCTTCAAATTTCTGTCCCCGAGGCAGTGTGGAAAAGGCAGTCCTGCTTTAGGTACAGTTCCTATGAAAACACATCAGACTTGCATGAATATTGAAGAATCCAACTAAAAAAAATAAAAAATTCATTGCTAGCTCTGTAATTTTAAAATACCGTCTATATGTTGTATACATCTTCTGACAGCTCTTCACTAATTGTTTGCTATTATAGCACAGTATTTTACTGTGATGTGGCTAGGTCTGTGGCTCAGGTGCGAGCTGAGGGTGAGGTGCCCTGAAATGGGATGGGTCCTGCTCATGGTCACCTCCCCAAAGCCTGCTGTGGGATTTTCTGCTCACCCTGGGGCATGAAGGACTCTCTGAGCCTCAACAGCCAGGTCTGGCCTCCAGGAGGAGGCAGGGTGCTCTCAACACCTTTAATGTGGCTCTAAAATGATACCTGTCAAGCATCAGATATTGAAGATTAGTGATGGACTCACCCACCATTCCCATCCTCCAACATATTGATGACTTTTCTCCTGATGTGACCAAAACCCACTGGTATAGCACTTCCTTGTCATCCACACAGGACTGGGCTCATGTCCAAACAGTTCTCCAACACCTCACCAGTGCTATGGACCTCGTTATAGGGAATTGCTCCTAGGGAGAGCACAAACAGTCAATTCTGTCAGTCATTGCTCACATCTCCTGCCATGTGGGTGACACTCAGTTTGTATGTTCTCACTGGGACTCACCTCACCTCACCTTTCATTTTGCTATTCAAATCTCTATTTCACAATCAAACTACAACCAGCTGCTCTGTGGGACCTGTGAAATTCATGACCCACCTCCTCAAAACTTCCCAAATCCCCATCCCATAGCTATTAAGGAAGATTTCTGACCCAGGAATTCCACATGTTATGCCACTTACCCAGCATGTGCATTATCATTTCACAGTGTGCAATCACTGAGGCAAGTTTTGGGAAGTGCTGATGTGCAGAGAAACATCCTCATCCATTCTTTTGTAGCATCCACCTTGGATGCTGACATCAACAATCAGCAGCCTCATTCATGTGCTGCCTCTTCTGAAGAATATATACAAATGGACCCAGAATAGAAAGTGCGCTGTCAAACTCCTCCATGGACAAGGTTTGTTAAATATGCTGAGGGCATAAAGAGAGTTGCCTCTGTCCCTTCACCTCTCTTTACTCTGCATTTTGCACTCTGAGAAGGAGAAATTGTGTCAGCTGTTAATAAAGATAATTCCATTACTAAGGAATTGCCTTTAGGCACTAGGTCAAGTTCTACAGTATTTAATCTCTGGGAAAAATACCAGTGTAAATGGATGTGGAAGAGGTGTTATATTTCACAGGAAGAGAATGAAAAAATTAAACTTGAGCAGAATATATGTGTTATTCTTCTGGCTTTAGCTTCTATAGTAGCATGAGTGAATTTTAGACATTTGCAATTGGTGGGTCTGAACATCCTGCAAATTTATTGGAATTACAGAAGCCTGAAGTGAGCCATGGATCAGGGTCAATTTGGTAGCCAATACACCGAAACTGGAACAATTTATCTTGGCTCTCATTAGGGAAAAGTGTGAACTCAGAGATCCATAGAAGTGATGGCTCTTTCATGCTGTGTTAATTGCAAAACACCTAATAGTTCACCACTGGAAATCCATAACACATTGTAGGAGTGAACGTTTCTACAGAGGGGTTTTGCTTTACCACTCACAGTAAAAAATGAAGTCAGTGAGTCAAGGGGAAACAAAACCCCTGAGAGTCCATGTATTTGCATTTTTCAGAATTTCTATGTGTTCGTAAGGACAACTATTTTTCAAGACAACACCACTGCATTTTTGATAGAATAATGTCATATTTTGTGACAGTAGTAGGAAAGGCTACAAATTTGTTAGTATTTTGTGTCTGGGGCCTTCATATCAGACATGTGGTGCCCTTTCCTAATCTATACTCCAAGTCAAAACAAACCATTGTCTTCCACTCTCCCTGGGCATGACCAATTCACTCTCTGACCCATGGGACAGAGCATCCTTGGCCTTTCACAGTCAAGACTTTTCTACCAAGCCTGTCTGGATTTTCTCAGCAATCAGTGGAGAAGGACATCTCTCTTGAAGGCAACTCATACCTGTGCAAGGCAGATGACTAGGAGACAGAAAATTAATTACTCTTTGGTGGTATTTCTCCCACTCTGTACTCAATGTAGTGAGCCAAGAGGATGGCTTTAAATTAGTCACCTAAATTTCAAGGAGATGAAATTAGATTAGGTGAATCCCACATTTAATCTTCGTCAGGTTTTTCATTTCCTACAGATAGTTCCATTATCTCTCAGATAATGGGGGTTGAATCTGGAGATGAAAGTTTTCTTTCAGTGGGTGGGACTTGAAGGAGTGAGCTTTGCACAATTATTTTAGCCAGAACTGTTTTTCTCTTTTGTTTATGAGTTCTAGAAAAAAAATATATAGTTCCTACAATAGAAGATCCACATTATTTCCATGCATCTCTTTTTAGCTCGCTATTTCAGGCTTTTTCTCTTTAACACAATACCCATTCACTTACTTCTGTGAGGAAATCCTTATTAGCCAAGAGGTAATCAAAAGCTCGGAGATATTCCTTAGGTAATGAGCTATATATCATCGGACCCACAAAAACTGTCTTTGACAACTATCAAATAACTTCACTGTCTCCAGTCCTCACTGGGAGACAGTTTTAAGGAGAAACTTTCTAAGAGTACTCTTAGTCATAAAAGAGCTATGGTTGGTAAAGCTAAAACAGCGTAAGTTTTCCTGAAATTACAAAGAGCATCTGCACTCATGTTTAATCACAGAAAACGAGATTTTTGACAAAATTTTCAGCCACCATGTCACATTTCTTTTGTGTAATTTGGAAAACAAAGAAGCGTTATGGCATTTTGTTTGTCACTGAGGTCAAGCAAATAGTTCCTTTCTGGTGAGAGACAGCTGGTGCAGGCTGGAGCTGTGAGGGTAATGGATAAAGAGCAGAAAAACATTGGCAGTCAGCATGGACTGCAGGGCTAGAGGCTGCTGGGAGTTGCCTCTTCCGTCCTCCAAACCACTCTGTTCCTGTCAGCTTGGGAAGGACACTTGCCTGGTGCTGAATATTTTGGGTCCCGCCTGTTTCTTTGTCCAATAAATGTCTCTCCAATGCAGCTAGTGAAGCACTCTCCAGCAGCAGGGCACGTGTCTGAGAAAATGAGAGCAAAATCTCATTCATTCATTGATTCATTCAAATTCATAGACACTCAGGGAAAACACTCAGTGTGGGAACGGGCACAGCTAGCACAGCAAAGTTGCGGGAGGTGGGAAGGAGGAGGTTTACAGCACAACATAATCTTCGGTCTGTGAGACAGCAGAGCTGCTTACTTTCTGTCATGCCAATGCTGCAAAGAGGGAGAGGGAAGAAATTGCAGAAGAGTTGTGTGCCTGTTAGTCCTCCTCACAGTTGGAGAGGGATTTGGGAATGCTGAAGATACAATTTCTCCTTCACCTTTTTTTTTTTCCAAATAATGGAAGTTGCTCTTCAGTTACTCATTTTACTGTTGTGTTTGGAGTATGTTGTTCACAGGATACTTCTTGTCAGAGTGTGTGTGGAAAGGACATAATTTTGGAGGAAATAATTCTCCTTTATCTAGAATTTGTTTTCTTCCAAAAACTTGTCTGAGCAGAAACGCACTTGTTCTGGCAGGGTACTGATGCCAGCCAGTCCTGTAATTTTCTGTGCATTTCTGTACTGAGGGAGAAAAGATTACTGCTTGTGCTTAACCTGGTGCTGGGATTGGGGATTATGGAGATATTTTGACCCTTATTCCTTAACAGTTTAATTCCAAACAGTGTAGAATGAGATATATTCTTTGATGACTTTGCGCATTTATTACAATGCTGACTGTCTTCAGGTGACATATATATCCATGTGTGTGCACATGGATATTTGCACATGCATAAAACCTGCAGAGGCAGACCCATAAGCAGGCAAGTCTGATGACATTGCTCTTTCTTGGGCTGCACCAGAGACCTAAACTTGTTGCTATGTTTTCACTCTCTGGGATTTGACATGAGAGAGCCACTGTTTGTAAGGGGGAGAAACAAAA
This sequence comes from Acanthiza pusilla, assembly GCA_036630365.1. Lineage (NCBI taxonomy): Eukaryota > Metazoa > Chordata > Aves > Passeriformes > Acanthizidae > Acanthiza > Acanthiza pusilla. The sequence goes on from JAXCHO010000079.1 coordinate 45,734,616, forward strand.
TGTCCTCCTCGTCCAACTTTGTTTTTCTTGGTTTTCTTATTCCTCACCTTCACCCTGTCCTGACACAGGACAGCCCCAGCTATCCAGGCTGTCTTTCTGGCTGGTGTGCTGCGTGTGGTGATTACACAACCTGTAATTAAGCTTCAGGAGTGAAATGCAAGTGGGGGTCAAGAAGGCCAGAAGGCTTTGGATGGCTGAACTTTATCCTTCTTTCTTGCAAATACTGAGATAATCCCTTATAATAAAAGAATGAGAAGGAAAACTTCTCAAAATCATTCCCCAAGCACCCAAAGAGCTTTTGCTTCCAGGTTTCTCCCAACCTTGAATGCTTTACAGGTGCCACAGGTAGAAGTGAAACACACAACAGTGGAGTTGCAGGATTTTTATTTTAAACCTTGCACAGACTTGTCTTACACAGCTCCTTTTTTCCAAGAAGAGATTCTAACTTATTCTGAGCTTACCTGCTCATGCACAAACAAACATATGGCAGAAGAAAGACTGAGGGTGGGTTTGAATGACTAATGCATTGCGAAGTGTGAACATTGCTCTGCTCCTCACAGACGCTGGAGAGCTGTCACCCTGCAGTCCTCCTCGCAGGACTCAAGGTGGAGTGTGGAAAGAAAGGTGTTATACAGGTTCACCTGTTAGAATCAAGGTGTTCAAGCTGTGAATTAGCTGCTGTGTACACCAGCTCCTGATGGAGCTGAGCAGGCACAGCAGCTGACATCCCTCTTCTAGCAGGTACCTTGACATGCTCTTCCAGTAGCTGCTGAGCCAGAGAGGGTAAGTGCCTCTTCTCGGGGGAGTCAGAGGCAAACCTCACACTGGGAGTAATCCTGGATCTCTTGAAATACATGAGAATAAAAAGGTGACAGCAAAATTGTAGAGGGTGAAACTCTGCTGCCAACTCAAGACTTTATCAAAAAGCCGTTTGGCCCTTTTGAGTGTGTTCAAAGACTTGTCAAGTTGAACAAAAAGGTCTTTTGTTTCCACACTGTCTAGTGTTTACTTTGCCAATCAATGTTTCAAGGCATGGATCTTTCACAGGCAATGTCTGTGGTCAGTGGCTAATAATGCCCTGCTGCTGATAACTGAGGTGAGCATCAAATCCAGCACAAATGCCCAAAGTGGGCAGTGAACAACATTAACTACTGCAAAGACAGGTTATTGGTAAGATGAGGCAGCATAATTACTGCATGGTGAGTTAACCTGACACACATGAACAGGAAACCTGTAATCGTTAAGGAATTAGAGTGGACTCAACGTGTATCAGTACATAGGAATTTGTCAATAAATTCATTACAGAAAAAATTTCAGTAATTAATAGAATCTTCTGACTAAACTGCAGAAATCTGGAGATGAAATTAAAAAACCCAGTTTATTAGGTCCACTAGAAGTATCTCTCAGAGTTGGGCTATTTAACCTATCTCATGCTGGTGTTTTGGTGTAACTCAGAAAGGATGAGCTTTCTTGTCTCTATTCAGTCTCCAACTTCTCTCTCCTGAGACCTCCCCAGACCACTCACACCTGTCTGTGTCTCTGCAGAAGGTCTCAGCAGTAGCTATTTGTGCAATAATTCCTACTACGAACCAAACGGATGGGGCAGCGAAGCAGTGATAAACAAGATTAGCTCCACCATATGGCATCAGACACATTATTCCTCAAAACCAAATTAATATGCTGACTGTGAGACTCTTGCGGTCATAACTGCATCTCTGGAAGGCTTCTGTGTTTGTGGACAGCTCAGCACTATGGCAGCTGGTTGAGTTGGCTGACTCCATCATCCTCTCCATGCTGTCAGTGCAGACTGTCCTTGCAAAGCGTTCAGATATCTGTCTCCAACCTAAGAGTTTTATTGGCAAGAAGGATGCTCAGGAAAACTGAATAATTAATAAGAAAAGCATCCACAAATATGCTGGCTGGATATCAGGAATGGGACTACCCCCAAAAATCAAAATACTTTTTTTAAGTGAAAACAGAGGCTTTGTCAGAAATGTTTTGGCAGTGCCTTTTGGGAAGTGACTCCCTAATTCTTTAGAGTCCATTTCTCCTCTGCAGAAAATCTCTTTGGAGAAAACCCTGACTCCCATGAGGGATCATAAACCTGTTCTCTTGAGGACTGTGCATTATGGGAGCTGACAGTCAGCAAGGCAGTCAGCTGGAAGTAAAGAAGACCTAGAGAAGAAAGGTACCTGCATTCAGACACTATCAATCACAACTGTCATAGAGTATTTTTGCATTCCAAATATTTGGGGTTGATGGGGAATTTGTTTTGGAGGTGATACCAAAGTTACTCATCTAAAGTACACGTGTTTTGTAAAATGTTTCTCTTGAAAAGTCAGTTTTGCAAGGAGAAAAAGTTGTGCTGGAGATTTTTCTGGGCTGAAAGACAATGTATCACCACCAAGGGTAGTCTTAAGCTGTCCAAGTGTTTGAAATGAAAAAAACATTCTGACACCTGCTCAGAATAACTTTTAAATCTAATACATGAGATGCTAAACTTGTCTGCTAAAAAGCTGCTTAATTTTGCTGAAGTGCAGGTGGTGTTTTATTCCAAGGATAGAGTTCATGAGCATTTGATAAAAACTGTTGGTAGAGAGAGGTAAGACACTCAAAGGAGTCCCACCACCATGGTGCAAGTCAGCTTCTCAGGCACTGGGAGAGAGAGAAGCCAGAGCCATTTAACACAGGTACTGCCCCAATATTCAAACATTCATAATTTGGAAAAGCCAGTGCATGGTCTCCTACTCACCCAGAAAACCTGTAGAGGAATCAGGAAGGAGCTAGAAGCTGTGTGAGCTTCGCAGGGAGAATGTTAAGGACACAGACGCTGAGAAAATCAGTCTTCATGTTCCCTCCTTTTACCAGGGTGGCTCATTCTTCCTCCATCAGGTGAGCAGTTGGTCGCAGTGTCTTGGGAGTTGTGCATGCTGGGATGAAAGGCTCATAACCACTAAACACTTCTCAAAACTGCTGTTAATACGAGCAGTTGGATCATGCAGTTTTTATACCAGAAGTATTAGACATATTGCAGAGCAGGAAAAGGAATAAATTATAACTTTCTGAAGTTCCTGAGACGTGAAATCATGCATTATGAATTCTCCATAGATACGTCGCTACTAGCCATCTTCTGTTTTATTTCTAGCTGCAACACTTAGTTTCTGTGAGAAATGAATGAATATGTTAGCCAAGAAATTCCAAAGCAATGAGTCAGTTAAGACTGGCAAAGGGAGAGGATGGGGAGCAATAGCTCCTTTCCCATTAGTATCACCTGGCTCTGAGTTCCTGCTCCAAGCTGCACGATTGGGCAGAAATGCCAGCACACACACTGCTCTCCATCTTCCTCTCCTCCTGATCTACGGTCCAGACACATCCATCTGACAGGTTTCCATTTTTAAGTTCCCTAGTCAATTAATTGGCACATTCCTTTAGACCTCTCAGCTCTGGCATGCAAAGATGACAATTATTTTTAGAAAACCGAACTGCTGCTTTTTGTGAGTAGAAAATTCACATTTTAAGAAAAACTGTCGCAGTTGTTTTGTCTTGAAAGAAAATGCACCACCAAGGAGCTGAACGCTGAGTTTTTGCAGTTTTGTGTTTGAATTGCATGGGTCAGCTGCAGAGTGGTTGGAGCCTGTGGCATTTGATAGGAAACTGGTAGGTATATTCAAAACAAGATGAGAGATCAGGACACTCCCCTATCAGCCTGGCAGAGAGGCCTTTCCTGGTGACATGCTCAGAATTATCAGGAATATCTGTGTTTCTTTATCTCCTTTCTCTGTGATTTTGGATTCCATCTCCAGGAAAATAATTAACATTTGCCAACAACATCTTTTAGCGATTTACTTCTTAGGATTAAGGAGATTTGTTAGCCCAAAACCTCTGACGTACTCAGACACCAACTGTGCATAAAAAGAGTTATTCATTCCCCAGGCATGTCAGTCTGGCACCTTTCACCAGTGCTACACGCACAGAGAAGAGAAACACGGAATTACACTTCTAAACCAACAAGACAAAGGGCCAAACTGAAATTGCCCTCTCTTTCTCAAAATATTGACATTTTAAGCATTATACCTGTTATTATTCCTAGGTTAATCAGTGGGGGAAAGGCAACAGATTAAGCTTAAAAAACTGAAAAAAGGAGTGAACAATGTGGGTCACTTATTGCTTCTCTGAGTTTGTATCTAACCATAACTCCAGTGGAGAAGATGAACTCCTAATAGACCCACCCCAAACAGAGCTGAACTAGAATAAAACTGGGTGCAGCCTGGTCTCTACTGCTTCCCACTCTATCTGCAGCTCTGCTTCCAAATTGGATGCTGAACGCAGCCCTGAAGGAAGCCTACAGGTACTCCTCAAATTATATCATATAAGGGAGTTACTGAGTGCTCTTCCTACAGCTTCTACTGGGAATCACTTACTCAAGGCAGCCTTTCCTCTAAATATGTTTAAATTATGCTTCGTTTAAGTTAGTTCTGCAGCATCAACAAAGCAATGTAGGACAGAGTTGGAGTTTATGGCTCCCATTTTAACAGCATGGCATGGCAAGGGCTAAAAAGTGTTTCATCTCACACCTGGTCCTGTCAAAAGTTCCCTGCCGATGGAGTGAGGTGTTGCAGGGGAGGTTTGGCCCTGACAGAGCACCTGATCTGGAAATCAGCAGGCAGCTACAAAACATGGGATCTGCATGGGTATTTTTATGTTAATTTTCTCTCAGGCAAGATATTACAATTTTAGAAGCACCCAGGTTTATACCTATCTGTCATAAAGCCGCGCAGCATGAAGATACCTGAGCAAGTGCTGAACAAACAAGCTTTATTGTGGAGCTCCACTGTGACTAATTAACATCTAGAAGTTGCTATATTAGTCCGGGCAAACTGCCATGCAAACCTACTATACTGCTTTTTGCATCCAAGAAAATTACATTAGAGCTACCTAGGGCAGCTGGAATGCAATATGCTTTTAGGGATGGAGGAGCCTTACTCCACAAATTATTAGAGATGCAAGGCTCCCAAAAGCCTAAGTCGCCCCTGAATTCTATTTTAAAGTAGGAATAAGCTTAAGGGAGCAAGGCACTTCAGTAAATTGGTCTCTACACAATCTTTATTTACTAAATTCTCACTATATTATCTGTTAAAATTCTTTAAACGTCGTGTCTGATTTAGATAAATATTGTTTGTGCTTAAAGAGTATGAAAAAAATAAGCCAAAAGAAACCCAGAGAAAGATGGTTCCTTCATTGTAAAGGTTATGTGTATCATTAGTAACTGATTAATATTTTTTCATCTAACATTCCTTCCAGGAATGAACACAGTTTTTACCACACTCCTGAGCCAAGGTCCTACTATACTACCCTGATTTTTCGCCATTCTTTATAAGGGCAATGTTATTCCTCCTAACTAATATCTTTGCAAGTAGCAAAGAAATTACTCCCTGTAATGGGCTGAAGAAGGTGATATTTATTATCTTTGAAACTTTAGCAATTGCAGGTTTCATGAGCGCTCCTAAAGAAATGTTTATCCTCAAAATAGCTGAGACAATTCAAGTTGTTCAATGGATCCTTGTGTGGGAGTATGTTAAGAGGAATTGTTCATTGAAGCTTACAAATATGATGAGCTGTTTTAATAAAACAGCAGAAACAAGAACTACTAATGGAGGAGAAGGGATCTGCCTGTCTCCTCTCTGCCAAGATACTGTCAACCAAAATTAACAACTCCTATTTCAAATCCCAGTGTTTCAATGAAAGGACTAATCCCTAGCCATGCACAGCTGTGTGAGAATGTCTCAGTGTACAGGACTGATGAGAGTTTGGAAGCAATTCCCAGCATCCATCCAGGACATGAGGATTCTGCTGGAACGGCAAGAAAAGGTGCTGCAGGTAACCAGCTGCTGGTTTCTGAGAAATGAAGTCGCTGCTGCTGGGAGCTGATCCAAACCCTTCACTTTAATTTGATAAAAGCTTTCCAGCATTATTGCTATCACTTACAGTTTCTGTTACTATAATGTTGCTTTCAAGTGCCTGACTTAAATGTCCCAGAATTTTTCAAAGAAGAGTGATGGATGTATTTATTCATTTATTTGATAAATAAATATCTTGTTTGCTGGAGCTGACATATGCTGCTCTTTATATAATAAATTACAAAAAGACACAGCAGATACCAGTGGCATCTAGGTAAGACACATTTTAAACATCTTTTTCATACTCACAAGAGAAAAAAGTTTTTGAGTGTGATTCATCTTTCCTGCTATAAATCTGTCTTAGAATGAGTTGAATCCCACTCCCAGCATAAACAGTCTACCTATCTTGAGTAGCATGGCTATTTTTCTACTTCAGACTCTCCAGCACAGTAAGTCATTGAAGCCACCACAGCACCTTTAAAATCAATGGTAGGGCTGTTTCCCAAGTTATAGAGGAAGCAAACCTGGACCCTGATCTCAGCATGATGAGTGCTGTACGGATGTTTACAAGCATACAATTTAAAATGTAAGGCAGGGATCAGTAGATGGGCAGGAGAATGCAGAGTAGCAAGGGATCCTGTTAATTATCATGATGGAATGTTATCACAGCACGTGTTATCACATGGATCAGAAAATGGCATAGCAGGTATTAAAATACTGCTTCCAAAACACATCCAAGCACTCTTCCATGCGTGAAGGGGTTCAGCCCACCAACCCTGCTCACTGAGGTCTCTGAGAGCACCACCGTGAAAGGAGAAACCCCACTCCCTTTTCCTGGAATGCATCCCATGGAAGGAAGGATTGATCCCGTGTTCAGCTGCTCGGTACAAAGGGAAGGTGGCCAGGCTGCCCAGCACACCTGGAATGGGAGGCAAAGCAGCTGTGGCCATCCCTAAAGTGCACACATAAGCTCAAGATAAGCATCCAGCCTCAAAAGGCCCAAAAACTTTTGCTTGCCGTCAGCGTTTTTGTGACTTTTAAAGCAATGTATGCAACAACAGCATCACATCCGTTTGGAAAAAAATAGACAAGCTTCACAATGTTTCTGTGCCCCAAGGCAGATCTCGTTTTTCAACTAGATCAGTCTAATAAAGCTCTCTAAACATTTTTTCTTTGGCATCCATAGTCTAGATTAGTTACAGCACCACTGGTATTACTTAACATTAGGTATTACTAAACTGCTGTTCATAAAAGATGTTTATGAGGCCTGAAACAAATCATCTGGGTATTTTTAAGGAAATATTTTATTTTTCTATTTGCTCCAAATAGCAGGTTGATACAGAAGTTGGAAGGATTTATCTATATTATTTCACTTCTGATAAATAAAGTATTATTTGTGCTCCAAATTACTGCACTTGTCATTTAATACTGGTATTTTCCAAACAGTTTACTTTATGGCTCATGTTAAGCAGTAAAAGAAACACCAATGCCTGCTTTTTTCCTGGATTTGCTTGACTTAAAGAATAGTGAGGGACCTGTAATACTTTCAAGATGCAGTATTTTCACTGCTGCTATTTGTAACCATTTCTAATTAATTTCTCCTGAGGTTTATAATTTGGGAGAGTTGGGGGGGTTGGGGATTTGTTTTCTTTAAGAAACTTGCTTGCAAGGTATAATTTTTTCACCTATAAACAAACTTCAGTTGCCACTAAATGTCCAAGATGACACCAATTTATTTATCTTAGGTAAAAGGAAACATTAAGAGGATGCCTAACAGCAGCAGGACACAGTTGGAGCAGAGTATCGTGATAAATACCAAGTTGCTAGCTGAGCAGCAGCAGATCTAGCACTGTTTCCTCTTGGCAAGCAATTTAGAGAAACTGATGTCTAGACTAAAAGATCACGGTCCAAGGTTTCAAAGTGGCGTAAATGAACATTTTCACAAAGTTCAGTGGAGTGGTTAAGACTGTCCAAGAAGCTGGCATTTTTACTTTGGATATTTTTTTTCCTATTCTTAGGTCTCATGTCCTGCAAGGTCATTTCCTGGTAACACCTCAGTAAATGTCATATTCCGGAGTGTTTTCCTGAAGATGCACCTGCACAGCAGAGCCCATTCCTGGGGCACAGCCCCATGTGCAGCCAAGAGGGTTTTTTTATAGCAGGGAACACAGCCCTTACCTGCAGCCAGATCGATCAGCACAGCACCTCTCCTGCTGCCTGGGCTGGAATTGGCGTTTACAGATTCATGGGCATTGTAATCGCGGCTTAAATGTTTGTGAATAACAGCATTTTTTTTCTACCAGAGGGCAAAGAGAGACTAGAAGGAAAGCAAGCTCTTTTTTTTTTCTGTAATCCACAGTAATCTATAATAAGATTTAATGTTTAAAACAACAGTTTTCCAGCTCTTATATAATTGGAAAAATGCAAGTAATTTCTGTGAATAAGAGTTCTGCTTGTAAAAGACTGTTCTATTAAGCACCTGGTTATCACCACAATATCGCTGGCTTTGCGTAGCTGGTGATTTGAATTTTCACATCATATACCAAACTTAAATGCAGCTTTTAGGGCTGAATGTGAAATTACAGCCATTTTGAATGTGTTTTGTATTACCTTGGATAGTTGTTAGGCCAGTATGAAGGATTCTAATGCTCAAAGACCTAAATCAACCCAAAATTTCTTCTAGTGCAACCTGAGCTCTGCTGCAAAGAACTCCCCAAAGTGTCACATTGTTGGTAATATGATAAAATAAATTGTTTCTGAATCAAAAATGTTTTCAGCAATCATTGGATTAGGCACTACTTGAAGCTCCAGCAGATAATAAAGCATGACTGTAAATTATTGCTTCAGCCTTATCTTTCAAAAAATCAAAATGCAGTTTCTCCCAAACAAATAAAGAAAATATTTATAGCAAAATATACTCCCTAATGAATAAAATGAACAGTCAGCCACAACCCCAAACATGTGCCAGACTCCATTCATTTTTTTCAAGGAAATCCATGGGTTGTTTATAAACACATTGAACCAAAATATTTAGGTTATCACTTGAAAGGGTCCCTCCGCTGAGATTAGGCCAGGAAAGTTTAAAGCCTAGAGGTTGTTCTACAAATATCTGTGTATCTGTCTATAAATATTCCAGCATTTCCTGTAATTAGTGTTGCTCGATACTCCCTCTTTCAGGATCTTTTATTAGTGCCTCATAACTTTGCTAAACATCTTGATTAAGGGTTTTTTCCCTGCTAGGGCTATCCAGGCAGAATCAGAACTAATTTGTTTGAATCAAAACATCTAAGCCTGTACTGAAAATACTGTTGTTCAATATGAGAAAAAAAAACCCATGAAGACCATTTTTGCTTAGAAAATTAGATAGTTCTAGGATGTTTTGTGGAGGGATTTGAAATTTGGGCTGCTCGACTCAGTGTGTATAAGAAAATCCACAAGGAGATGAGCAAACTGCAAGTCCTGAGGAAAAAACCCAATAGTTCATGAATGCTTAGGAGAGATTATTCCAAGCCTAGAAACTGAAATTAGCACTCTCTCTCCTGAGCACACTTCAGTCCCAGCAAGGATAATTTGTGCTTGGGTGTCCCATCCACCATTTCCCGCACAGCGAACAAGTGTGACCCAAACGCTTCCTACCTCTCTGGCCAGGCAGTTTGATCTTTACTCTTCCTTGAGACTTCCCTCCCTTTTTACATTCTCACATCTCTGAACCCAACTCAAGCCTTTATTGGACCACAGGCTCATCCAGTACTGAGAAACCCTGCACCTCCTTTCCCTTCCTGGTCTTTTAGGCCATTCTTTTTTCCTGAACAGCTGCTATGATTGCCTCTTTCCCTAGTGCCCTAAGATCTTTCCTTTTTGTGTTTTTACATTAAATCTTATTCCCTTTGATCGTCAACCCTTAGCCATCCTGTCTATACTTATCCCAGACTCCAGATTCTCATGCTACCTACCATGTACACAGACAAATGTACTTGCAACGATTTTCCAAACTGTCTCACCCCCCAAACCTCCATCCCTTCGTGGTACTTTGTCCATTTTACACAACCTCCCAGTCCCAGCATCCATTTAGAGACAATCTGTTCCAGTCTCTCCTCCACATTCCCTGACACACCAGAATTTTTTACCTAATATGTGCATCTGGAGCTGGTTTTGTTTTGTTTTTAAATTTTCTCCTTTAGTCTGCCTGAGTCCAAAAAGGATTATTGATGATGTGGAGGACTTCTGCTTTCTGAGTAACATTTAGCAAGGCTGTAGGCAACTGCTTTTATCAGCAGAGATGATGGATAAATTTAATACCAGATGGTGTTACCAGGCCCACCACACTCACAGAATTGTGTGTGGGTACGTGCAAACACACATGTACACATGCAAACAAATACCCCACTGTGTACATGCAAATGTTTGCTTCACACTGCTTTCAGCAGAAGAAGCTTTATCTGTCTGGAAGGATGCAGCTGCCACTTGCCCTGGATTTGTTGATACACCAGAGCTCTTTGGCATTGCTCCACTAATGCAGAGAATCACAAATGCTGGCTATACCACTTTACAGCTGCTTTCCATCATCTGAGATGCACCACTCGGAAAGCTCACACCGGCAGATCTGGTCTTATCTTTATTTTCAGACACTTGCAATCCTGATCGCTCTGTCCTTTCCCTGATTATTCTTATGTAAATGATCTTTAAATTTTAGATGATGAAACAGATTTGCACTGTGATTCTTCACTCTGAAAAGTGAAATTCATCCAAGAAAAGTTTCTTTGGAACATGCCCAGGTGAAATTATCCTACCCTAAAAGATATTTTGAAACATTTTCAGACCAGTATTTTGTTATTAAGAAAAGGCCTTTTCTTCTGATAACTTGTAGGGGGAATTAACAGCAAATTCAGAAGGCATGGATATGAAAATCATGATTTAACAGTGACAGTATTAACTAGGTTTGGAGACTGAATCATGGCCCTCAGTTAGGTCAATTTGCACCTACATCATAAAAAATGTGGGATATATAGTAGATATCTAAATGGAATCTGTACAGATACTTTGATAATGAGAGTTTCATGTTCAACCTGGTGTCCGCCAGGACTTCCAGGTCCTTTTCTGCCAAGCTTCTTTCCGCCGAAGAGGCCACCATCCTACACTGGTGCATGGGGGTGCTCCTCCCCAGGTGCAGGACTTTGCAATTCTGATTGTTGAACATCATGCAATCCCTGGTGGCCCATTTTTCCAGCCTGTTGAGGTCATTCTGGATGGCACCATGACCCTGGAGTGTAACAGCCACTCCTCCCAGTTTGGTGTCATCAGCAAACTTGCTGAGTCTTCACTCTGTCCCATCATGCAGAGGTTTGACAGGACTGGACCCAATATTGGTTGCTGAGGAACTCTGCTAGACACTGTCTCCAGATTTGTGAATCACCACTCCCTGGACCCAGACATTCTGCAGTTTTCAATCCACCTCACTGTCTGCTCACCCAGTCTGGACATCAAAAGCTTCTCTGTGAGGGTCTAAGGGGAGACATTGTCAAAGGCCTCACTGAAGTCCAGGCAGACAATGCCCTCTGCCTTCCCCTCCTCTAACACACAGTCACTTCACCACAGATGTGCATCAGGTTTGTCGAGCGTGACTTCCACTTGGTGATGCCATGCTGACTACTCCTAATGATTTTGTCATCCTCACTGTGCCTGGAAATTATTAATTTCCAGGATCAGCTGTGATCCTAAACTCTAAATTCAGCAAAGATCTCAGGAAGATAAAAACTGTGCAAATTAACTTTGAGCAAAAACATAGCAGTGCACAGTTCTGTCCAAATTCCTACTAATTCATAACAATTTGGAGACTTGCTTGCTGTGTAATTCAAGCACTCATCCAATTCAAATATCTACAGGGAAAGACAATTCAAAAAAATCCTGCAGTTAAAAATATGGGAGTTAGGATTTTTAGAACTAATTAGTACTAAGTATATATCACAAAGGTAACTGAAGGGGTCAACTTAGAGTTTTCAATAGTTTTATCCCACATTGTATATATTCCAACATTGGAGTAAGTGCTGTGAAAACATAATGAAAGACATCAGGCAGAATTAATAAATCTGGCTGCAACTTAATAACCTGCAGTCCAGTCTTACCATAAAACTTTGGGCCTGGTGTTTGAATAGGTTTTTAGTACTCATTTTGCCCAATATATCCTGTTGTGAGGAGGAAACATCTAGAGCTGGATATACCAGCCTTCCTAGGGCTTCTGACTTCTGAGCAGCCAGCTTTGTTAAAACATCCAGGTGGATTATGCTGCTTAGCTGTGGCTTGAAGCCATGAGAGGCTCCCAGATCTGAGAGTCTGGAGCAGTCAGCAAAAAAGGCATTTCAGCTTTCAGAAGGTTTGCAGCAACCGAGGCTTTCTGCACTTCAGGCTAACAGTCTAGCTCCATTCAAGTATCTTCAGGGTTTTCAGGGTTTCCAGGGTCCTTGAAAGCCTTTTCAAGAGCTGTGGGCTTCAGTGGCCTTTGTGGACACTGCAAGATATTTGATGTACTTGATCATTTTACAGCTCTTGCTGTGGAACTGACAAAAACATCCAGCAGACACCTTGCATGCTGAGTCTGAGTCTGCACCAAGCTAAGTCCTAAAGAAGAAAGAAAAAAGAAGTGAAAGAAGGAAAAAAGTGACTTCTGAAGCAGAATTTCACTGTCTGCAGGACTCACTAGTGGGACTCAGATTCTGGAGCCCTATGGAGGTTATCTTTTATCGAGCAGCATTGGAAACAGTGTATGAAGGTAGGAGAGACACCTCAAAACAAACACCATCTTTTTGCCAATAGACATTGATCCCCTTCCCCAAAATAAGCTTTAAGCATCAGCTCTGAGGCAGATAGGGATAAGACTTCTGTTGAGAACTATCTTTTTATTTCCATCTCAGTCATCTCTTAGTGCAGAGAGGGACCTTCAGAAGGAGCAGTTCAGAGATCCCTTTCCTGGTGGTAGTAAAAAATTCCTCACACATGACACCTGGAAGTCCATCTCTCTCAGCAAGTGGGGGCATTTGAGTCTAAACAGCCTTTCTACCTCATCTGAATACAAACAAGTAATTGGGTAAACAGATATACTCATTTCTTACTCCTTATCTATATATGTGTGTACGTGAGGAATTTTGCCACGCTGGGCTAGGTTAGAGGCTTGTGCTTTGCTTCTTACCCCAGGTGGTGTGCAGCCATGAAATTCAGTGATCTGAGCTGTCACTGTGTCTGTTACTGGTTTTTCATATGCTGAGCACCACAAATATATGGACTTTACAGACTCTTGCAGTAGGAAGTTATCAATGTCTTCAATCATTCACTGGTTTAAGAACATGGGATCTTAAGATTAATATCTGTCATATGTACCAGAACATCTGATAGTTTTACGTCTAGGTTCATGTGCCATTTTGGAAATTAACTTGTGGATGGTCTAAATCTTACTGAAAGTCTTTGGGTTTTGTTTTTCCCAAATGCTTCAATCATATTTAAATATACTCTAGACTTCTAAATCGCGTTGGCATGTCTAAAAATTTTGCTGAGGAGCTCTGTGAAATACATGATGAGTATTTAAAAACGGCAATGTGAAAGTTTGCTGAAGCTATAAATCTGTCCAAGTTTCAGAAGCTAAGAACATTGTTATTGACTAGCTAGGCAGAATAAGATTTAAATGCCAACTTTCCTCCAAAAAAATTCAAGACGCCTCCAAATCCAGCTATTTGCAATTAATTCCACATAAGTTCTGTTAAGAATAAAGCTGGAAAGAAGACAAATCCTATATATAGGTCACTATTTGCTTGCAGCTGTTTTCAAAATGAGAATGCTGGGTTTCACATGTAGCATTAAACGTGAACAAATATATTGATCACAGGACTGCAGCATAACCAGAAGAATATGCTGATTTCCCCTGTGGAGAGGAGCTCGCTAGTACTGCAGAATTCCTCCTCTTAGCCTAAAGAGATGACAAATCTCTTTTTGGCAGCAATACTGTTAACCATCAAGTGAATCCATTGCGGAAGGAGATTACTTGGATTCAGAGAAGTCCCAGAAGGAGTCATGCAGCTTGAAGGCAGATGCTTGCAGCTTCACAGCTCAAAGACAAAAGCTGAGCCTGGTCAGTCCTCACAAAAAGGGTGAACAGTATTTATTTATGGAACAGCCAGTTATTTCTGCATCCCCACTCTTTAAACTAATGGCAGAATCGACCCATATAGGCAGGAATGGTCTAAGAAAACACTTCATGTTACATGGAGAATTGAGCACATTTATCTTAGCAGAGATGTCAGAAGGTCATAAATACAAACCAGGGTTCATAAAATAGCATTTAAATCCTCCAAGCAGTAATAACATTTCTTTTTCACTATCATAATAATCATTTCCTATGGCTGAGCATTTTACTTCTCCTTGTTGTGTACTGTGGGATTTTCATTTTCTAACCCCACCCTCCTTATTCTCCTCCCCTGGTGTGTAATGCTCTGCATTCAATCTGGTTTGGTTCATTTTAACTGTGTGGGAAGTCTGTAGAATTCCTTAATTTAATTGCTCTGCTGATGCAGCAGCCCAGGAATAATGGACCTTTACTTACTTGGGCTGAGAGTTTCAGTCTGGTTCCATCAGTCAGTCAGTTCCCATTCTCCTCCTGCTTGTATCAGGCACTTGTCAGCATAATCTCATTGGTCTGACTTTCTTCTGCTTTACACAGATGCAAATTACTATTACTCATGGGGAAAAAAAATAAAAAGACAAGCCTAACAAATTACTTATCTGTCCTACTTGAAAGAGGTTTTCAGGGATCCAAACCATCACTGTTACAACATTCATGTATGACAAAAAAACCCCAAACAAACAAAGAAACAAAAAACTCTTCAGAACACTGAAATATTTTGTTTTGACATTTCTGCAAAAGAACATTATTTTCTGGGAGGCAACATTTGAAGAAATAGGTGTTAATAACAAACGTGAAGCAGGTTTTCCCAGTTTTTGCATACACCTCTGATACTGGAATATCCTGCAGTGTATGGAAGGTCCATATCCAAACTGCTTCTTACCTGACTTGGAGTACAGACAGGACCTCTCTGAATCTCTGTTTATACCACTCAAGCCTAAAAGTAATTTGAGTCTTTGCTACTTAGAGAAACATTTCCTCTATTGCAAGCTAAGAGTAAACCTCTTTGGCATAAAACGGCATCTCACTTCCTTTATTCCAGCTAAGATTTTAAAATATTTTTTTAATCTTATTTTTTTAGAGAAGGGCTTACCCAGCCAGCTCTGCACAATTCTAATTAGAACTAGCTACAGGGAAGCCAGAGGGCAGAAAGAAGCATGTTAAGTAAATTCAGTGAATTTATCCTTGATTGACACTGACATAAGTGAGAAGAAAATCAGGCACTCTGCACTTAACACTTCTGTCATTTGCAAACACATATTAAGAAAATAAACTACAAATAGGTAGATCCCCTGTTCCTGTAACTCAACAAATCACTAAGCTTTGCAAATTTGCAGCTTCTGTGGCTCTGTCCCAGCTCTATTCCAGTTAGGACCATGCTATTTGGGATTGTTTTCCATGGCCTTCACTTCTGATTGATTCCTCCTAGGAGATGATGTGCCACACACCTGCACTGAGAGCATCCTCTGACAATTACCCTCCATGCTGGTTGAACCACCAGCATGGTTCTCTTCATCCTTCCATTAATCTCTCATAAATGTTATATCCTGATGGGTTTGAAACCCTGGATAAAATTCCAAGTGTAACAATGTTTGCTTAATCTTTTATATTCGATGCTTATGTTAAAAAGCATTGGTGTTATTTTGTTCTCTTTCTTACATTTTTTTCCAATTGTTTTTAATTAAATCACTAGGTACAAGGTTATAAAATATGCACATAGAGCTTTCCTAAATGAACCTTTTACTTTACTAAAAGCCGGGTTAGGTTCATAGGCTTTTGCTGCTTTTTCTTTCCTCCTCAAGTAATTTCATTGTGGATTCCTTGCTCACTCCTCTCCTTAAAAGTTTGCACGCTTTGGCTAGAATAACAATAATTAATGGGTGTAAAAAGAAAAACAGACATAGTTCACTTGTAGTTCAAAACCAGAACCGACAGGTGCACAGTTGTGGCTTAACCCCAGTCACAGCTAAGTACCATGCAGCCACACACCCTGCTCTCCACTGGCTCCCCAGTGGGATGGGGAGGACAATAAAAAAAAGAGGTAAAATTCATGAGTTGAGATAAAAATTGTTTAAAAATTGAAATAAAATCAATCATTATAATAATGATAATGACAATTGTAATGAAGAGAAGAACAAGTGATCCACAATGCAATTACTTATCATGAATTAGCCAATGCTCAGCCCACCCATGAGCAGCAAATGGCATTCCCTGGCCAACTCCCCCAGTTTCTACACTGAGCATGATGTTCTGTGGGATGGAATATCCCTTTGGCCACTTCAGGTCACCTGCTCTGGCCATGTTCCACCCCTCTTTCTTGTACATCTGGTCACTGGCATTTTCTCACATGAGAAAATGAAAAGCCCTTGATTTAGCACTACTCAGCAACAACTGAAAATCAGTGTGTTATCAGCATCATTCTCACACTACATCCAAAATACAGCCCTGGGCCAGCTACTAGGAAGAAAATTAACTCTGCCCCAGCTGAAACCAGGACAGGTAAAGGCACAGCATCAAGACACAGCAGCAGGAACTGTGGGGATATGCACATCATCCAAATGTCTCTTGCAAACCTAGCAAAGTCACATTTCAGGAAGGAAGAGAATGAATACTTTACTTTGTTCTTATCAATACTATGGTTTGTTCTGCATCAACAATAATCCCTTATTGCCTTTTTATTCCAGATGCAATAAACTGTTTTTATGAGAGATTAGTACCTCAACTTTGCTTCTGCATTTCATCAGCCAGAGCAGCTGTTCATTATTTTGTGTATTTCGAAGCAGCAGAGATTATCACTAAAACAGACATCAAAACTTGTGGTGGGGCGAGTAATCATTTCAGCTGTGGGAAAACAGATTCGTTTTCTCTCTTAAAATATTGTAAAAAGTTGAAATATTTCTTTGACCAATGTGCTGTTTTGACGGTGTTTCCTCTCACTTCAGTTTAGTGCACAGGCAATAGTTACTGCCCTTCTGCTGGTCTGGTGTGTGCTGGAGGCTTGCAGGAAAACCCAGGTGTTGGTTTTAATAGAAGACTCCTGCTACTGAGAACATTGTCCTAGGCCTCCAAAATCCAGATCTTATTCCTGTCTTCATGTGTTAATTTGCATGTCACACAAGGTCCAGCTATTTCAGACTCAGTGATCTTAGATGTCTTTTCCAACTTAAGTGATTATATGACTTAAATATAATGAGGAATAAAAAGAATTTGGGGGAATCTAAAGTTTGTTCCATATGTCTCCAAAATAAGATAACAGATTTGTTTAAGAGTTAGCTGCAAACTTTCACTTGAAAACCAGCATCTTTTACTGGTTGAAATACCACAACCACTCATAAAAGAAAGCTAATTAGATGATCATGATGAAAACTGCGTTTGAAATCTGTTCATCTGTTCATTTCCAGGGAAGTGTTTGTATACTAAGACAGTTATTTGTCTTCCTGCCCATAATATTAAAGAACATAAATTAATAAAACCCCAAATTGCCATCAGATGTGGCCAGAGAGTCAAAACAAAGCCCTTCTCCAGAAAAGTTTTCAAAAGTTAACGGTCTGGTGTGCTCTGGTTCCAGTATTCACTGAGGTCACAGATCCCCAAACGAGAGGGATCTATTCATTTCCAATTCATGAAATCTGAAAGTGCAGTTGAAAAGCACTTGCTTAGAAATTGTATTGATTGGAGAAAATCTTCTTGCGTTCAAATCTCATGATGATCCAATTACTGCAGGAACTGTGTTCACTGCTACAACAGAAGCCCTGTTGCCTGCTCATGCTGTGCTGCCTGCATACGTGTATAAAAAGAGAAAGATAATTCCTATCCTGCCCATTTTCTAAAGACTACGATCAGCTAAAAGCAGCTGTTGTACTGAGAAAATAAGGGCAAAGCAGGCTGATAGACACCTTGTGAGATGTTCAATTGTGCATATAAATATAGGCACCTAAAGTACACAAGCCTGAATGAAATCAAGGAAATAAAATATTTTGAGCTAGTAGATTTGAAAATCTTGTTGGAACATATACTTAGGGGTCTAAACCTCTTTGAAGATATGGTCCAAGACCAGGTTTTTGTGACAGAACAAGAATTGTGTCACCCCTATCACATCAAGCATTGTACCCACAGGACTATCAAGCACAATATTTTGTTAAAGGGTATTATGAAATTGTCATGGACAAAAGGGAAAAATAAATTATTGCGACAATGCAAACCCTCACAGATCATTTTCCTGATCAGAAAGTCTAAAAGAAGCTATTCAGAAAATTTGGCAACATTCATGTGAGCTTTCCTAGCTCTCAGCACCTTGGGATCAGAAATGCTGTGTGGTAAGTTTCCACCTATCAGCTTCCTTGTCCCTGTCCCTAATCTGCCAGCAGAGGGACAGGGATAACACATCCCTTCTGGCAGCACGGTGTAGTGAGGTGAAATCAATTGAGTTTAGCACACATCTCTCTATTTTTCTTCTCCTGTTATAGAGTGAGGCAGTTTGCAGGTGTCCCCCTTGCATGGCAGCACATGGCTGGAAGATAAGCAGAAAGTCCCTGCTGGACCTTTGTTCCAGCATAACTGACCTTCAAAGGATAGGGAATCTCATCATATCAAGCATTACAAGTCAGATTGGGGAATGTATCACCTGGACAAAATAGATTTGGGGGCTCCCTACCTGTCTGTCTCTTCATTCTTTGAGGCCATAGATCAAATGCAGACTTCTACTCTTGTCTCTTAATGATATATTAGGAGTGGTTTTTAAGTATATTGAGCATTTCTATTAATGAAGGGGTTGAAATTTGGTCAATGCAAATTATGAAATCTCCACGAATATTATTTCCTCTCTTAACTCATTGCTGTATCTCTGAGCAGATTTCATGGCACAGTTCCTTTAAGAGTTCTTTAATTTACATTCTACGAGCAGAATGCATCCTTCCATTAAGTGCATCCTCCAGGTTTGGTGTACCTTGAAAAGCCCAGTCCGTCCAGGCATGCAATTCACTTCTCACCACGGTAAGGTATTTGTTTATTTAAGTGCAATTTAAATTTCTCTCTCCTTCTGGAGTCATCAGGTTACCTTTATCTGAAAAAATTGTGAGCTTGCAATGAAGTATTAATAGTTATCCTGTAGTTAATACAATTTTGTCAATGCAGGAACTGACAGGAATGCTTCTCTTCCAGTATCACTCTTATTTCCTCTTTCTTTTTTAAATTTATTTTTAAACAATCATTAATTCAGAATCTCATATCTGAATAATCCCTGGTGCAGAAGATGCTAATTCAAAAATACCACGAATGGAGCTTTTTTTGTTCATTTATTGGTTGGCTTGTTGCATAACAAGAAAACTGATAAGTTTAATTACTTTTATGAAAATGAAAGGGAACTATTATAATTTTGCTAAAGTGTTAATAGTAGTGCCACTTTAAACTAAACTAAAGCATACCACAGGCTAAGTGACATGCTTGGTAGGGAGCATATCAAGCAATGGAAGAGAATTCATATTTATTAGGACAACATTAGCATTTTATGGTACAGAGATTGATTACCCAGCCCTGATTTGTTTGTTCCTCACCTGCCATGCTGTTCTCCTTTAGGCTCTTGCATAATTCCTTATTTCCCAACAGCAATTGTAATTATTTGATTCAATGATAGGTTATGTAGCCTGTATGTAATCAAGGGCTGGTAGCAATTACATTCAAATTTAAAGACTTTTAAAAGGATGTTTACATGGTAGATCTAAAATTATATAGATTAAATGTCATGGGTGTCATCCCTGAGGACAGAGAGAGGAATCCTTGTTTGTGTTTTGATTCTGCAAGGAATCCACTATCATTCATGTCATGCACATTTTATGGATGAATTATTAACCAAGGTTCTTCTTTGTTAATACCAAAAATTTCTTTTGCCCTCATTAACAGTATCCAGGTACAATTTAGGAAGTAATTTTGACTAGGGTATACTCCCACAGAAATACAGCTTACTTGTATAATTCAATTAATTGGCTTAAGGGTTACTTTTGACGTCACACCAGTAGAAGTTAGAGGGAAATTCACCCCAGAGACTTCATTGGGAACATCATCTGTCACCAAAAACTGCACTGCTCCTCCACAACAGGTCTAATTTACACAAGGGATCAAGGAAAGGGGGGAATCAAAAGCATCATATTTCAGCCTAAAATACATTTGAAGGCCATTTTGAATTTGGGTCATGAGTAGCAGTTGGGCTTTTAACTGTCTCTGAACATTTTTAATGGCATGACTATTCTTAGTCGCTGCATGATTTAATTTAATGCTTAGGGAACTTAAGGTTGAAAGATACAGATGCAGTCCTTGTCTTCTTGTTATTTTTGAAGTTAGTCATCTAGTGAAGCTTTGGGCATATCCACATCAAGTCAACTGGCATGACTTTATTGATTTTGACCAAAGGCATAATAGTTTATAAAGCTGAAGATGAAGCCAAGAGTTAGGCCTTAGATAGAAAGAGATGGATGAGATCTTTTCTCTTTTGCTTGTCTGAGATTATTTTGAGCAACATTCCAAAACCAAAGCAAAAGAATCTACCCCTTCCATCACTAACAGGACTGCAAAAGTTAATTTTTGTATTTTTACAATGGTTCTAACTTGTAGACAGGTGCACTAGGACTCCTCTTGATTAAGTTCAGGGTGAGGGATATCTGCAGGATAAGGTGAAAATCAGCTGTCTGAACAAAAATTTCTGTACTATTCTGACTGGCTTCTGGCTGCAGCTCCAGAGAGCTGTGGGCCTGTGGTAATTCATCTCTATTTCCAATAGACAGGAGGTTCAGATGTTCTGGGGTCCCTGAAATGTCACTCCATGTCTCCATTTAGGCGACTGAGACCCAGGTGCCTATGTTCAGAGCAGTTATCTAATCTCCCCTCCCAGTCAAAGGAGGTCAAATCAAAATCCTTCATAAAGTGTAGGAAATTAGTCCTCCCGTCATTAAGTTCTGTAAAAGGTCAGGAAAATACCTCTAAGGACCTCATCTCCTCCTTATAAACAGCCTGCACAATCAGGGGTAGCCATCCATGGTGGAAGCGCTGAGAGCTCCCACTTCCAGCCTGGGATGTTGCTGACTGTGAGTACAGCAAAAACAGCCTCCTGAAGTGCAGCTCATCTCAGGAGTGAAGGAACTGATGCAGGTTCACTCTGATGAGGGCTTAGAAAAATTACACTTCAGGCTTTGGAATAAAACTCAGGAAATTAAGGTTTAGGTACTGGCTTTGTCAGAGGCTTCCTGTGAAACCTCTTGTGCAGAATAGGAGATTATTGATACACAAAACTTTAGAGTCAAAAGTGTCAAGAAATAATATTACAGATAAAGTGGTGGGCTGGTTTTTTGCACACAGTGCTTTTTCTGTTGAGGCCCATGAGGAACAGCTGCCATTAACCACACATGAAGCAGGGGAAAGGGCAAAGTAGAAATATGTTGCAATTTGAACTGAGGCGATTTGTGGTGCCAAACTAAGTTGGTGTGGCCTCTCCGTTCCTGCATTAGGATCAAAAAAAGGTCTTAAGATAAGGTGAAGGAGTACAGTGGCCTCCTCTTTATCTTCTTTGTTGATTAGATATAACTTTTAAGTTGCCTGATTTGATTTAAGCACAACAATTCCTGCCTGTGGGCAGAAATAGGGAGCAATAAACTTCTGAGGTCACTTTGGAGCTTATTGTCTGCATGCCAGGATTTTTCATGGTTGTATTTCCACTTGCCTTTCATACTAGAAAAATTTGGGGAATTTAGTCTCCTTAGGATGTCATCTTGTCCAACATACCATCACATATTGCTGTGTCTAAAAGGATGAGTTGAAATTTTCTTACGTGGGAAAACTAAAAATCAGGCTGCTTCAGTGCGGCAGCACATAAAAACTGATTATTTACAAAACACCTAAATGTTATATATCCTTTGAAAGTCTGCTTAGCCCCTGGGCCTGATCTAGGGAAGTGTTTACCTGCTTGCATTCCCTCTGAGAGAAATAGAAATAAGGCATGCAAGTACTTTGATGTATCCATCGCTGTGTTTGATCCACTAGTTCATATAAAGGAACCATTTCTTTATAGTTTTTCCATCTTTTGTACTCCTTATATGGAAGCCTGAAAAACTATATTTTCAGGCAAGCCAAGGGGATTTGAACCCCAAGCATTCAAGGCTTAAGTTTAAAGTACCAGACCTAGAA
Organism: Acanthiza pusilla; assembly: GCA_036630365.1. Lineage (NCBI taxonomy): Eukaryota > Metazoa > Chordata > Aves > Passeriformes > Acanthizidae > Acanthiza > Acanthiza pusilla. Next base: position 45,756,852 of record JAXCHO010000079.1, read on the forward strand.
GGCAAGCCCCAAAACTCTAGGTCAAATTGGATCATCTCAGAAGAGACAAGGAAGGAAAGAAGACACCGAGGTCCAAGGCATTTAATCAGGCACTGAAATATAGTGGCAACTGAAAATTCAGCAGCTGCTCTGGGTGGCTAAGATTCTGTGCAGTTCCTAGAACAAGGAAGGTGACTCTGAAGAAATTGGAAGTACCACATGGAATCCTAGAATGGTTTGGGCTGGAAGGGGCCTTAAAGATCCCCACTGCTGTGGGCAGTGACACCTTCTACTAGCCCAGGTTACTCAGAGACCCCTCCAGACTGGCCTTGAGCACTTCCAGGCGTGGGGCTTCCCCAGCTTCTCTGAGCAATCCTGAACACAGCACATGAAATGAGCTGAGGAAATGAGCCCATTTCCCCAAAGAGGGGCAGCTCTGCCTGCCCCTGCAGGTGCCACCCACGCAGGAGGCACTGATGCACACGAGTGACCCTGAAAAGTGAGCAGCCCCAAGCCTGACCCAAACAGGCATTTGGAGAAACAGGAGATGGGATCCATCTCTCCCCATCCTGCAGAACAGACATTTTCTCCTGAACTGGTTGCCTGAGGCTGCCTTTGGGGGCAGTGGAGAGGAAAAGGCACCTTCAGAGAAGCTGCTTCACCTCGTCCTTAGGCAGATACATAGAATGTAAGCTTCAGGTGAGTAGCTCACAAACGGTATCTATTGGTATATAATGGTATGCCTCCATTACAAATACCTGTCTTCAACCAGATGAACCCCACCTATTCTCACAGTGTCCTCAAACAGAAGCTCACAAGCCAGGGGCCCAAGGGAATCAGGCTTTGCACCTCTCTGGGGTGTGGGAGCTGCCATCTCGCTGTCTGCAGGATTTGCAGGTGCAGAGCAAACATGCCACAAGCTCTCTGCAGCATCCATCAGGTGTAAAAAGCCCCCGAGAAATGTGAAAGGTCACAGGCAAAGCAGATTTGGATCAGGCTTCACAGTGAAGGCAGGAAATGTTTAGCAAGCAGATAATTATTTCGTTGGTGCTTCCCCAAGAGGTGGAGGCTGCCTCATTCCACACTGTGCAGCAGCAGGTTCCCGACACATCCAAAATGAGGTGCAATGAGATGAGATTTTGTGAATACCAGAGGAATTTGCATTAGATAACATTTGTATATCTTCAAAGCCTTAATTTCTGCTTGTGAATCTCATCCCCAAATCCCCAAAACACACAAAATTAATTTCATTTGAACAAGTCAAGGCCTTAAAAAATTAAAAACTTAGAAGTCTCCTATGCTAAAATAACATGCTGCCCAGACCTGTGATGAAGTCTCCATCCCTGGAGGTATTTAAAAGGTGTGTAGATGTGGAATTTGGGGACATGGTTCAGTGGAGGACTTGGCATTGATGGGTTAATGTGGTTGGACTCTATGATCATAGAGGGCTTTTCCAACCTAAATGATTCTATAATTCCAAGGAGTGGTAAATATTAGCAAAAAGTTTTACCATTTTAGCATGTTTTTCCTGGTAGCAGCTTCCTTTCCACCTTAAAAAGAGACAGTAAGTATGAAACTGGAAGGATTTGTGTAGGGGAATGTGTCTAAACAAACATAAATGGGATAAAATGTGGTCCTGCTGGATCTCACTTTTTCTAGGTTGAAGAGCTTTAATTCTAGGTGTAATTCTGGGGACAGAGAAATAAGTGAAGAATGCTTATTTAATATGAGGTCACTTTTGAGATTAGTTGAGTTTATTTCACTGCATTTATGTTTTTATTAGGAGCATCTCACAGGTTTACAGTGCAAGTGAAAGGCTGCAAAATTCATTTTCCATGCGGCCGCCTTCATTCTATCCCACTCATACTGTATCATAGATATGTATTTGACATAGATATTTGACAAAGTTTTAGCACTGCAAGAAGTAACATAAACAGAATTTATTCACAAAAATATGTTTTTGCTGCAAGAATGGCTGTTAGCAACATTAAAATTTGAATTAAAAATGAATGTGTCAGTCAGAGCAAAACAGTATACAAAAATATTTGCTGCTATTTCACTAAGGCTAATAATGCAAAAATAAAAACAAAAACCCATGCTATCTGTACCTTTATTTCCCATTCCAGTGTTATTTCCCCACATTTGCTGTAAGAATTCCTTAAGTCACATGGAAATAAATTTTAGGTTTAGAGTAAGTAAGAGCTTACAAAACCTAAAAAGTTTCATTCTTTATTTATTTATATAATCTCCTTTTTTTATTTCTTTGAAAATTAGACTTGAGTATATAATTAAACTTCTTGCAGCCCGGATTTCTCAACTTCCTGCTGGCACAAAAGGATTAAATACATGAGACCAACTAGGATGCCACTCTATAAATCAAGGTGATCCTGGCGTGTCCATTCCTGCCGTCCTCTGCTGCCCCGAGGCAAAAAAGCAGTAGGGATTTTCTTTATTCTCTTCTAATCCTCTCCGTTTCAGTGAGTGGCACAGCACTGCAGAGGAGAGAACATTTCTGTGGCTGCGCCATGGGAGCACAGGGCTGGGAACCACGGGGCTGTGAGGTGTGACTTGAAGGAGGATTGAAGGGAAGGCATTGTCACCAGGAGCCCTCTGGAGACCGCTCTGACCTCTTCCCCAGGTACATTTAGGACTCAGACACAGACATCACTCTTGGGATTGATTTGCAGAGGTGTTCATCTGGCCAAATGTCATGGGTGCAACCAAGACTCGTTTTGCAATTAGCAGAGGGAGACAGGCAGTTTAAGGATGTGAGTCACATACCGTACTTCTAAAAAGAGCTGTCAAAAATGGGTCAGATCAATTACATACTTTAATTGAAACAAGGAGAAAAAAAATGTTGCTTCTCTCCATTGACTATGTAGTGATCCAAAAGTGGCCATTCCACTCTACCCATTTATGCCATAGATGTTCCACACTCCTGAGGTCTAGTTTTCTGTGCCACAACTCGCAGCTGATGTGTCAGCTGGTTTTCAGACCTTTTTCTTTCTGTCTCAGTTGTTTGGATCATAATCTATGGCAAGTCAAATCTTTCCTTTGCCTGTCTCATCTGCTTCATCAGTAGCAGGTGTTTATCCAGACTAGCAAATTCAGAAAGTTAAAGTTATCCTGACAGCCACCCTCTGAGCACAGGGTTGCCACAAGTACTTAGCAATATGTGTTTTTATGTTATATACAGGTAGTTTGTCTTTGTAATAAATCTGCCAAACCTTTTGCAAGCACTTAGTGCCAGCTTTCCTCCTTCTCTAGCTGAACTATGTCAGCAAGACCCGCTGAGTTGAAACCAGAGGGAAGCATCTTTTTTCTGCAGATGTCCTCAAGCCTTTTTACTCTTTAGTATGCACAGGCTTCCTTTGGGTCTGCCTAGACTGAAGTAAAGAAAGTTAGTTGTAGGCTGCGAAACCACCTAAGCCAACTTCATCTTTTTACTGTAGTGCAAAAAAGACATATATTGATCAGTCAGGTGTAATATGTTAGACATTTCACTTCCCATTCTCCTGTTTTGTTCCCATAAAAGCAATTCAGGAAATATGAAACACAGAGAGAAGAAAAAAAGGGGGGTTTTACTGCTAGGGTAATATCTCTGACTCTTTTAATGTTTAGAAGTACGAACAGAAAGGTGAGGAAGTCAGAAATGAAATTGCCAGTCCAAGAAATGAGAGTTCTTTTGAGCAGTGTCAGCAAAGTATTTCTCATTTACTTCTCTGCAAGACTTTCTACAGCAAGCCTTGACAGCCAGGTAAGAATTGATGAAGTAAACCTGTGTCGCTGACTGATGGAAGGGGTAGCTGGAAGTGTACTTTGATATTCCACTAAATTGAACTTATGAGTCCTGGTATCTACCTCACACTTGTACAAGGCACTTCAGATCCATCCAAATGGCCACAAATATCCATGTCTTCACAAACAGTTGGGAAGTTCATCTTCAGTATTGGTTATTTACATTATTCCCTCTTCTGCAGTCAATTGGCTATTGCTCTTAGAGACAGGATTTAGGCAATTGCTTTATGATCTATAAAAGCTTCAGTGTCAGACATTAAAGAGAAAGTAGTTTTGAGGTGAAATGTGCAAAAAAGAAGCACAACTACAGATAGCTTTTTTTTTTTTTTTACTTTACTACCTCAGAAAAAAGCTGCCAGAGTTAGAGGGGCAATAAATAGTCCAGGTATAGAAGAAGCACTGAAGGATGCTAAGGCTATAACAGAGAACACAAATTATTTTTTTGCATCAGTGTTCACTGTAGCCTTTCTTTACAGGTGACAAGCCTGATGATCAGTCTCAAATCTAGCTGTCAGGAGCAAGAATAGATTAAAAAAGTGATAAAATGAACAATAAAAATCTTCAAGTCCCAAGCGATAAAGGGATTCAGATATGAAACTGCTGATCTGTGATCTGTAACCTCTTTCCTAATTCAGCCCTGTTACCAAAGGAGTGGAATAAGTCAGCTGTTGTTTAAAAGTATTTTGGGGGTGACCTGTAGAAAAAGAGATGAATAAGTCTGTCTGTTATACCAGAAAATTGCCAAGAAAACTAATAAGGAATGGCCTTTACTAATGTGTGGAAAAATCTGTTGGGAATAGGTTGTTGATATGGAAAAAATTGTGCTGCACATGGCTGCAGGGGCACTTTGGATCCCAGAAGCAAACAGATACAGGCGACCTGTATTTGGATCTTTGCAACATTTCTGACAAATATCCTCACAGAAGTGTCTCAAGGAAACTTGGCAAAGACAAGAGCAGTAGAATGTGTAGAATGTGCCTCAAAATGAGGAAGCAAAGACTAGGGATTCATGCTCAATATTCATTATGAAGGAAGACGTCCCCCCTCAGTGAGTTCCCCAAATGTCTGTTCTGGGACTAATATTGATTAACATAGTCTGGAAAGATCTGGAAAATGGTTGACTAATGAGACATGAGACCGTTACTTATATAGAGAGATATTCAGAATAGTAAAAAGCCAGACTAGTGGCTACAGGGCACAGAAGGATCTCACAATATCGACTGACTGGACAATAAAATGGCAGATGGAAATCACTGCCCATGAATGCAAAAAACTGCAGATGAGACAAAAAATGACTCTAGCTCTGCACGTGACACAATGGACTCTAAGTTAAAGTAACTACTACTCCTCCTTATGATAGTTTCTCTTCAAATGCCAGCTCAGCTTTCCTTTGTCAAAATGACAAAGAAAATGTTAGAACTTTTTAGGAAGGAAGAGAAAAGAAAAAAAGGAAAGCCAATATCATCATTATAAGACTGTAATAATAGGTATTTCTCCCACACCTGGAGGGCTCCAAATGGTGGTGTGCTGATCTCAGAAAAAGGGACTGTAAAGTTAAAAAAAAGAATAGAGAAGGGCAAAAATGTGAACAGAAGTAAATAATGAGAAAGGAAAACTGAATAGCCTGGAATTTTTCATCTTTTATGTGCGGGAAGGGTATGGCAAATGTCTAAAGACATGAATAGATCGAAGAGAAGGAGGAAAGAAAAAGTATTTGTGGTTTCCCAGAACACAGTAGATCAGGGTTCTTGCTGAGGCAGGCTTAAAATTTAAAAAAAAAAAAAAAAAATGGAATTGCTTTTCACACACTGAAATTTGGTGAGGGAAATCCCCACAGCAGGGTTTTGTAAAAGCAAACAGAATAATGGCATCAAAAGAAGATTAAAGTCCCTAAAGCACAGGTTGCTGGAAGCCATAAGTGTTATATCAAGAGAAGAATGTTCTATTTTGTCCAGTCCCCAAGTTTTTCTAAGTACATGCTACTGACCAGGATTAGACAGAAAATACTGTCCTTGATGGACATTTGGTGTGAACACAAAACACTGCTCTTAAGAAGTTATTTGTTCCCTGGTCAAGATCTGATAACTGTCACCACATGAGGTGCTCCTTCCATAGCATAGGAAAGCTACGAGGGCAAAATCCATCTCGAATCTGTATTTGAGATCTTCTTTTTTTTTCTTCATTTTTCTCTTTTCTTTTCTTTTCTTTTCTTTTCTTTTCTTTTCTTTTCTTTTCTTTTCTTTTCTTTTCTTTTCTTTTCTTTTCTTTTCTTTTCTTTTCTTTTCTTTTCTTTTCTTTTTTTTTCTTTTCTTTTCTTTTCTTTTCTCTTCTCTTCTCTTCTCTTCTCTTTTCTTTTCTTTTCTTTTCTTTTCTTTTCTTTTCTTTTCTCTTCTCTTCTCTTCTCTTCTCTTTTCTTTTCTTTTCTTTTCTTTTCTTTTCTTTTTTCTTTTCTTTTCTTTTCTTTTCTTTTCTTTTTTCTTTTTTCTTTTTTCTTTTTTCTTTTTTTCTTTTTTCTTTTTTTCTTTTTTTCTTTTTTCTTTTTTCTTTTTTCTTTCTCTTCTCTTCTCTTCTCTTCTCTTCTCATCCAAATGCCTTCTACCAGAGCAGACCAAAATCCAGACCTTTTGGAAGTGAAGCCTGGTGACGTTAAGGACATACTACAGTGGGAGTATTTGATGTTGGTTGACTTTTCCTCCGAAAATGAAGAGGTTTTTACCTTCACTAAGACTTTGCATGGAAAATTAGGATGTGTAAATGGAATTTCTGCTGTGTATCCCCAGTCAGACGATACAGTACTGATGCCCTGATTCACCTGTGGGTCCATGCAAGCCAACAGTGACAGTCCCTCCAACACAAAGCCCCCCTTCTCTACCAAATTTCTGTAGGTGACCTCAGCCTCCCCTAATCTGGGAAGGAGAAAGAAAGACCCACCAGGGTATGTCCTTACAAAGCTGAAAACAGCATATATTTGGCAAAGACCCCACAAGAGCCATATATGAGTGAAAGGGAAAGTCACCTGTTCTTCTGCTGTGTCCCAGAATTTATGATATTGGCTTTGCAGAGTGAAGGTGTCAATAACCTCTGGATAATGGATGACCATAGGACCACTGATCTTAACTGGTATTTTAAACCAAATTCTCTTTTTTTATTTAATACCAAGTGATTGGAATCTTGTTAGAGCTCCAGGATTAATCCCAAGCAGTAGTGGAATTACTGAGCATTTCCCACAATGAAGCTCAGCTTACATTACACCCTTGCCAAAATTTAGTTGTTGAGATGGACTTTTCCATGTTGATTCCCTGCCTCTGTGCATAATTTCATACAAAAAGGTTTAGTCACTTATGAGAATGAGTCTAGGAAACCAATAATGTTATCCTAAAACACCACGACCAGACAAATCCCAACAACTGGGAGCACAAACTTAATACAAGGTGAGCAACAGCCACTGCTTCAAGGTATCATGTAAATTATTTGGAAAGTGTACAGCTCCTAAATGTGAAAAATCAGGTACCCACAAGTCACTAACACTTTCAGATTTTACTGCCTATGTCTTATCTGGGAAACAGAAAACCAAAATACCAGCCCTTACCTCAGGAATGGAGTAAAACTAAATTTAAAAAAAGAAGTTTCTAAAACATTTGGATGTTTTTCTGAGTAGAAATGGACCTTTCTCCCTGTAATGAAAGGTAAGACAAGTGCACAATATACAAAGTACAAGGTAGAGTCACTGAGCTGTGCAGGGAAATCAAATTATTGACAAAGCCCTGTTTCTTTGGGTGCTGGATGTGTCAGGATTTTCTGAAAGAGAAAAAAAGACAGTGTTAAACCAATTAAAGAGTGTCTCCACGTGCATGGAGGAGGTGAATTAAGATTCCACTTTCAGTGTTAGTTCTCATTGCTTTGCAACTTCAAGTTAGTCTTTTAACCACATTTACTGGTGTGCAATTTAAATATAATAAGCTGAAGAAAAAAGCACTGATCTCACAATTTGCCTCTATTTCTTGTCTTTTCTTAAATTAGAGAGGACAACAACATTCCAGCAGCGAAAGGAAAAAAAAAAAAAAACAAGAATTCAATAAAAGGCTTTTAAACAGCTCAAGTGCTATTTTTGTCACCATCTGCTCAATTTTATTTTATGCTACTCGCAGTTTTGCAAGCCCAGGTATGTCTTTCCTGTTGGAAAATGGTTTGTCTTTGTTAAGAGAAAGTCGAGATCCTTAGTTTGTGACTGATTTGGATTTCTGGCTTTTTTTGTTCCAGTCTCATTTCCAGGAACTTCATTCCTTTTATTTCAGCTTTCTAATTCTGGACTCGCTGTTCCTTCCAGGGGTGCTAGTAAAATTAAATGGTTGGAGAAAAAAAAAACAACAACACAATATAAACCAAAATGCCACCAACAAAAATCTAAGCCAAGATAAAATCTAGAACATCTTTCAGCTGAAAAATACAATAAACTTCCTGTTTATAAATGTATCCATTCATTTTTAACTAGTGGCAAAGCAGAATCTCAGCAGGACATTTCGAAAGTAGTATATCCAGATGGATTCCCAGTGTGAAAGAATTCTGAAATAAACTCACTCACATAATAAAACCAGGGTTTTCAGGCTTGCAAAGCAGTGGTGGAGGGACTGTGAGTAAATTTATTTCACAGGAAGCCCGTATCTTGTGCTAATGGGAAAATGTAGATCTTTTACGTTGCTCTGTATGTGGTAGGTCATACATATGATGGGATTATAAAGGAAATGGATCTCTGTGCCACAGCCCCTGACAGCACTGTGCTACATTTCTTGGCCCGTGCCCTAATTCAGAGTCACAAGTAATCCCTCCTAGGAGCCAGTCAATGCTTTAAGTGCTTCACAGCTCGATTGTGTCACATCACCCCCCAGGGGCAAGGCAAACTTGTCAATAATTCCTAAGCACCTTAAACAAAATATGTAAATGCGGTAATTCCTACAGAGAAGAGTGATGGGGGAAGGGAAGGTGTTTCAAAGAGAAGAAATGTTAGGGGATTTTCTGTGGGGAGGAAGGAGTAGTTTGAAGAAGCCAGACTGATAGCAACTCAGACACTAATAAAGAGAATAATAATGCACAGAAACATAAGGGTGACTTAAATCAAAAGCAAAATACGTAGGAACTTCTGGTATCTGGTACCCAATTTTTCACATCATAAGAAAAAGAGATAGCAGTCAGTATTCTGTAGAATGGGGTCATCCATTCATATTAATTTAAATATGGCAGAGATTGGAATGTGCTGCTGTGCCATGCCCTGTCCCCTGCACCCCCTGGAAAAGGCTTGAGTCTCCTCTCAGAAGAAAAATACCATCTCCTGTATCAGAGACTTAGGAAGGGTGCAGATGGATGGTAGACCTTGGACCCAGAGCCATGAGCTGGAGGAGATTTAAAGTGTCCTGCACATATCAGGCTGAACCTGTGTTATGTTCATCCCTGCACCTGCACAAACTGCAGCAGGGTTTTGGCTAGGGAAGGGTTGGAGGGTGCAAGTGGAGTGTGTGTACTTGTCTATCTTGCAGGGACCTGGAGGGATCCTTGCTGCTCATGTGTTTTTAGGGAGGAGCCCATTTGGACAACATCTGGATGTCATGTGTGTCTCCAGCAGTATGTTGGGAAACCTGATTTCTGAGAAGGAAGCAGAGGTGGAAAGAGGGCAGCTGGTTCCCACAGTGGAGCCAGACCTTTTCGCCTCTTGTAGCTGATGAAGATGAACAACAGCTGCTGGGTTTTTTCCATGGAAAGAGGTTCCTTTGTGGAGAAGGGGCAAGGAGACCTTGGGGTTAACTGGAGACATGGCTAACAGGCATGAGCAGGCAGACAGCTATCTAAAGAGGAAAACAGAAGGCGAAAAAGGCAGAGGGAAACTGAAGGAAACAGGAAAGCTGGCTGGAGGGAGGCTGAGGAGAAGAGGCAGGTAAAGACACTGATGGTCACAGGAGGTGGAGGGAGAAGGGAGGATGCTGCTGCACATGCACAGACTGTGTGGAATGCATTCTTTCTTCCATGGCCCAGACCATGCCACATGAAGCACAGGTTTTTGTTGTGCTGAGTCTTATAGTCAGAGTTGACATTGTCCTTGTGCATGAAAAAGCCTCAGAATGCCCAAAAAGCCCCCTGAGTACGTCATGGCATATTCTTCATGTTGGTGCTAGGCCATATCCCTTCAGTCAGCTAAGAAAGCCATCACAGGACATCTGACAGGAAATAACAATGTCCCTGAAGGCCCAAGGGGTGCCACATGAATCATTCATAAGAGAGAGAATCAGCACTGAATGTACATGGGGACTTTCTGCACCATATGTATTGACCTAAAATCTCTTTGAAACCACTTACCAGTGAGAAAAGAAGACATTCCATTTTGATGATGAGCTTCATGATGAAGACCATCAGTGTTGCTTGTTAAAAGAAAAGAAAGTGTCTATTTTTGTTATACTTTCCCTGCCCAGCTGAAGAAGTAGAGGGGCTTTGGTGGGTTCTGGTGTCCAGCCACAGCCCAGCAACCACAGCAGTGCATAATATTCCATAGCAATCCATGAGGTCCTTGAGTATGACACAGTGACACCCCTCGCACTCTTCATAGCTGTGGATCTCCCCTAGGAATTACCATCTTCCTCCGAAAGCTGAGTGCCACTGGACAGCTCCTTTGGGGTGTGCTGTGTCCCTTACAATTGGCAGGTAGCAAAGAGTCAGTGTGGGGTTTTGTAGATCCCTGCATCAGCCACTGGGAACTTTTTGCCTTTCTGTCTACAAAGACAGAGACTGACGTGGCTATAGAGTTGTGCACACACATCTAGACCCCTGTGACCACTGAGATGGGCAGACTCACTGGAGAACATGGCACCATCTCTAGGTGCTTCTGATGTGTGCCCCCAACCACAGAGGTAAGCCAGGATTGGTCCTGGGGTGATGACCACAGCTGTCAGCTCAGGGCAGAGCCATGGATCAGGATCATGCCCACTCACACGTCACTTCCACACCGGAAGCAGATGCAGAAATCAGGTGGCAGGGAGCAATTTGCTAGAAAAAAACTCATTGATCTATGCCCCTATTGCTGTCCATTTCTATAAGGTCCCCAGGAAAGGAGGAAAGACCGTAAGCCTCATGAATTATTCAGGTAGCTGGGCCCAAACCATAGATCACTCACTGGCTGTACAAACACATTTGCAATTTTTCTAAAGCTTTGCTTCAGTCTTTAATCAGCAAATAACTTGAGTGTGTCCCAAAACAGCTGCTTATAGCAAGTCAGGGAACCCTACAAAGTGTTTTGCTGGAACAGTATCTTGCCATGAAATGTAAAATTGGAAAGTTCCCATGTGTACAGTCTTGAAGCTCATGCTAAAATTCTGTGTGAGGAAAAGACACGCATCTGTTTATTTGTGGTGATAAGCCTGCTAATCACATTCACAAATTTTATAAAAACAAATTCTTCAGCTCATCAAAGCTTTCTATGAACTCAATTTGGTGTTATGTGAGAGCTCAATTTGAAAGGAATCGATCTTTCAACTAGACATAACTACTATTTCACTAATAGATGATTCACAAAGGCAAAATATTCCTAGTTCAGAAATTTTTAATGCTGTTTTACCATCTTTGTTTCACAGGCAGAAAAGAAATAAATACATTTCATATTAAGACTCCTTCTTTGGATCCAGGTCAAAGACATTGAGGTCTCTTGATTGTTTTCTCCAAGCTGTCCCCTGGCAGAAGTTACACAGCCTGATTTCTGTGCCTAACCATGCATGTATCTACAATTAATTGTTGGATGAGGTGCTCAATTTAGCCTGAAGTGAATGATTTGCCAGCAGCACCCAAGCACAGCTTAGCCTTGAGCTTCACTGAGATCTTTGTATTGCCTTGCATTGTAGCTCTGTGTGTAACTCTAAGCCTAAACCTCTGTCTGACTGAAAACACATGCTCAGTACATGGCTGCATCTTCAGAACACCCTCCATGGACAGCACCACGTGCTGTCCCAAAAGAGAATTGAGGCACAGTTGTGCTCCCTACAAAAATAAAAATGGTTTTCCAGAGTCCTAAACTGAAGTGAGGTCTCCAGAATCCTACTTTAGAAAGACTGGGGTAAGATGTCTTATGGCTAAAATGAGACTGTTGTGCCAGGAGAACCTGCTGGGGGAGAGTCCTGGCAGAAGTGGGAATGAAATCCTTGCACCTTTGCCTACAGCTTGTTCAAATGTTCAGGTTTATTTTACTCTTTCTCAGTAGCCATGAATCATGTGTAAATGCAAGCAGTAGTAGTGTTAGGGACTGATCTCAGACATTGCACAGCAGCAAGGCATGGAAAGGAAGTAAACCATCAGTAACAAGGATGTTTTTTGAAGCACAGAACAAATGACCAAGTCACCTTCCTGGCTCTATGTGACCTGCTGCAAATCAGACAACACATCTCAGCCAAATTCCTCTTCGTGCCTGTGGTGGCCAATTTCATACATGGTGGGTTTTATATCCTACCCAATGAAAAAGTTACTTTCATACTCACTTCGAGGCGTAATTGCTATGCACAAAGAAATGCAGAATCAGATCCTTCTTTTCACTAGACTTTCCTGGCAATCAGCCTGCAAGACTGTGAAAAAAATTGTATTCCAAACCTGTTTGTCAAATTGTGCTATGATTCAAAAGACATGACACTGATTTCCTATTCACTCCAGTTTACCCTGATGTTACATCAATGTCTCCTATATGTTTTGATCCAATTTAAAGAGTAAACCTGAGAGAAGCTGCTGTCTTTCATTTTGCTCCCTGCTTAACTTTAGTCCTTAATGAAACAGTTTATCAGGCACATCATAGCAAATGTCCTTGGCTTCCAAGAAAGAAAAAGCTCATAGAATTAGCCAAGTAGCTCAAATGTAATGGGTAGATCACAAAAGTAAGCAGATGTTAAATAACTAAACATAAAACATTACAGAGCAGAGACAGATTATTTTCTTTTATTTCCTTTTACTTTGGCTTAACTCCTTACTGGAACTGTGGCTGCTGAAACAATAGTGGCGCCATGTGAGCTGCTGGATTGCAGCTCCTGACTGCAGCGTCCCTTTCCTTGCTTTACCCGAGCACTGAGGGGGAGCTGCCTGGAATTAATCCCAAAAGTGGGGGAAAACATTATGGGAGAAGAGGACAATGGCCTTCTCCCTGCTGAAGGGTGAGAAATTCACAGTGTCCCAAGTGGAGCTGTGGTGGAAAGGAGGTATTGGGATTTTACAGACATCCTCTCCATACTACACCCAACCAGCAGGAAGCAGCTGCTCACTATCCCCCATAGCAGAGCATGAGCATGGAAGCCACACATAACACCAGCAATGCCCCATGCAGCATGGCTTAAACTCACCCTCTCTGAAGTCAATGCATCCATCCTCACTGACTCTCACTCACCTCACAGTGTTTAATTCTTTCTTTTGGACCATGACCTTCTATTAACATTCCAACTGATGTAAATCTATGGTTTTCAAATATATATAAACCAAAAAGTAGCTTTCTTTTTCCATTTGCATCCAGCCTTGCTGAACCCTGAAGTGATCTTTTCTCAGTAACTATTTTTCTTCTCTCTTCCCATATAGGAGAGTTAGAATATAGAGAGATAATATAAAGGCTAAGGGTAATACATATACATTTATCTGTATATACGAATGCATATGTGTATATGCATCTATTTGTGTGCATATATTTATATATTTTATATCTATCTATCTATCTATCCGTGCATCCACCCATACATCCATACATATATACATACACACACATTGTTTTTCTAGGAGATGTGAAGCAGAAGCAAATTGATCGAGTCAGCTGGAAGCGAGAAGGCAGGAGGACGGTGATACAACGCCCTGAACTGCCTCGGCTCTCCCGGCTGCTCTGTGCTCACCCTGCCCGCTCCCGGCTTTTTGAGGATGCGACAAGTCGCAGTGTCGGGGCGCAGCATCCTCGGAGGAGCGTGTGTGTTCCCCCCGCCCCGGCCCCGTCCAATCAGGGTGCTGGGGGAGGGATGCTCGGGGCCGGGATGCAGGGTTGCCAGGCGACAGCAGCGTCCCCGTGTCCCGTCCCCCCCACACTCTTGTCCTCCCCCCGGGACCGGGCTGCGCTCCTGCCCGCGCTGCCGGCGCAGTTAAACAGCCGCGGGGAGCCCCGCAGCATGGGGCTCGCCTCCCTCGCAGGGCTCCTGCCACAGCCCCGCTCCCGGCCGTGCCAGGAGCGATAGCCAGCTCCAGAGTGAGAACTAGGAGCGCAGTCAATGAATAAATGCTAGGGATCAGGCTCAGGCGGCCCCTCCGCGCAGCGCCGAGTGCCGGGGGAGGCGGGCTGCGAACGCCAGCCAGCTCCCACTCCCTGTCTTTGCAACTCTAGGTCGCCTCCTAATTTAAAGCTTTGCACCAATCCCCTTTGCCCGGAAAGGAGAGGAAATCTAGAAAGATGCCAGGCTGCGAAAAGGGACCCCAATTCACAGCGCCGGTCCCAGGCGCTGCCTGGCTAAGCAGAGCCAAAGTTGGTCAGAGGAACGGGAAGCGGGTGCTCCAGAGGAGAGGGGAAAGGAAGGGGATCATCGCTTGGTGATCACAGCCTCTCCGTCCCGTTGTCCCCCTCTTCCTCTCCTTCCCTCACAGCTTACCTCTGACCACTTAGGAGGCCTTGATGAGTTTCCATCGGGATCCGATCCAAGGCGGGGGGGAGGAAGGGTGATTGTTCCCAGAGGAAGCAGCTCACACAAGTTTGGGGGGTGAGACTCCCCGGTGGATGTTTAACGAGCACATCGGGAGGCCCGCGATGCCCGGGAGCAGCCGGAGACCCTCACCAGGACCTGTCCTCATTGCACGGTAAGGAGCTGGGCACTGGTACCCCGCGTCCTGGTCCCTGCATCCCACATCCCTGTCTCTGCATCCTGCGTCTCGGATTCGCGCATCCCGGTCCTCACATCCGCGTATCCCGCATCTCAATCCTCTCATTCCACTCCTCGCATCCCACACCCTGCTTGCTGGATCCCTGCATCCCGGGCTGCTGCAACCCACCCCCGCCCCACTCTGCCCTCTGGACCAGACGCAGCCGCTGCCCCGGGGGTTGCGGCTTGTGCAGCCAGGAAAAAGTTTAGAGCGGCGAATTGCGAAGAGGTTTCCTGACGGGATTCGGGGGGCAGGAGAAACGGGGAAGGGGGGAGCGGGAAGGGAACAAGGGCTTTTACACTGGCAGAGGAAGGGTAGGGTGCAGGGGGACCCCTGTAGTCGGTAGCTCGGAGAGGGGGGTAGGGCAGCGTGCAGAAAGGAGCTGTGTCCCGATGTTGCCCAGAGGTTCCTGCTCTCACAGGCTTTGGGGGTGAAGCGATGAGATCTTGAGCTTGCCATCCTATACCCTTCCTTAAGCTGGGGTGGAAAGAGCCAAGCCAGCAGCTGGGAGAGCTGTGCTGAGCGCCCAGCTCATCTCCCCCGATCTGCTGCTGGGAGGGGGAGAGAGGTGGGCAACCTTAAAGAAATTGGAAGTGCTTTGCTTCTCCAGGAATATCTCTGCTGCAGGGACCTGGCTCACTCCAGGATCCTAAAATTGGAATATTTCAAAAAGGAAGGAGAAATTAGCAGGGATGATAGAGCCATTGTAACTCTCCATCATATATATATATATGTGTGTATATGTATTTATGCCCGCATATCTTTGTGTCCATGTGAGTACACAGCCAGCTGTGCAGGTGTATGTGAGCTTCCAGAGCTGTCTGTGCCTGTGCATGTGCCTTGCCCATGTCCCTGTGTCTCTGGGCGTGTAGGTGTGTGTATCTGTGCTTGTGTGGTTGCATATGGATGTGTTACATGCACAGATTCATAGGAATGTGGTTTTTATTCCTAGACAGTATTTATCTAAGCCTCTGTAGCCCTCGAGGTGTGTGGGTTCATCCCTTCCATCTGTGTGTGCCAGGCACACAGATCTGCTGGGACACACATGAGGGTGTGAGAAAGTGTATCTCTGTGCCAGTGAATAGGTAGGATTGGGGATGGGGGTGGATTTTGGGGGCTTTACCCCCCCAGTATCATCACAGTGTTTCAAAGGATCGTTTTATGTATACATCCCTGTATTTCAGCAATCTTGATAAAACCCAAGCAATTCATGAAAAACTAGGCATCACACCAATACTGCATTGAACTGAACTAAGGATTTGCTGGTAGTTTGTGAGTTCTTTGGCTTCTTCTCGGTTTATGACACCTGCTGAAGATGATTTCAGTTCATTTTTTAAAAATTAATTAAATCGGCTTTAAAAAACACTCAATTGGAAGACTGTGAAGCAGAACAGCCTGGGACACAGACTGGTACCTATTTCAGCTTGCATAAGTATATGTCTCATGTTGATTAAATATGCATGAAAACAATTTGAAAATCACACAGCCCACCTGATCAAATACATATCTTAGGAAAACAACTTTTTTCATTTTCTTGAAATGCACCTAAGTCATGATTACTTCTTCTGCTGTTGTTTATGTTGATCAATGTATTACAAGAAGATATAACTTCTCCAGTTCTATTGGGAAAAATTGCACATTAAGCTACTTTTATTCACAATTAAGGTAATAGAAAAATTATATGTCTGTAATGTTCATTCTTTGAGTGAAATCAGTAACAATTCATGCAAATCCTTCTTAATGAACTGATTATCTGAAGAGCAATGCAAGCTAATTTTCCCCTACTAGAATATTTCATACTTTAATTTCTGTGGCTTTTTTCTTGGTTGATTGTTTGTTTGTTAGGGTTTTATTTTAAGAATAATGCTGTCCACTACTCTCAATATTTCTAGAGCCCTCCATTACATATTAAACATAAAATACACTTCAAAATAGAAAATATATCAGTTGCTTTACTACTCTGTAACTTAAAGACAAGTAAAATGGCATTGGCATCAAGTACATTAAAACTAGACTTTCATGCTGGAGCCAAGATGCTTTTCTAATCACTGTTGATGTTTGCCTGGGTTACTTGTGTTGATGACCTACTTATGAGCTTCTACAAATAGAGGAATAAAGTTTTTTTAGGCAAATGTTGACACCTTCTCTAGGAGTAAGATTCTAATTTTATCATTGAAAGAGTGTATATAAAGATGCAGGGGTAAGGTATCTTCCTGGATTCACATAGTGTTTTTACAGTTAAATAAATGTGACAAAGCAAAGTACTAAATCAGACTGGAAAGCCAAAATAAAAGAAATACATTACAAACAATGCTATCATTCAGTTCAGTGGTCTGTGTTATATAAGTGGAGCTGAATTTGGAAATGAAGGCAGAGTAGGGAGATGTAGTGGCATTTAAAGAAAGAACTATTTGGATGTTTTGTGTGAACACAACTTGCCCATGGCAGTGTCCTACAGAACATAAATTGTGCTGTAGCTCAAAGAGTCCCCTATAGAATACTATAAGACCGAAAGACCTGGTTCTAATGTTGCTTTCCTGGAGTCAAATTGCAATTTTACCTTTAAAGCTGGTGGGCTAAATTCTCTATCTGTCTACAAAATCTCAGTAGGGTCACAGAAAGTGTGCACCCACCAAAAATCTACTTTAGAAGTGCAATTTGAGAGTCCAACCTGAAGATTTCATGGGGTGTGATATCCTGTCTATGAGGCTGTTAAACTTGCCAACAGCATCCTCCTGAAGGGACTTCATTCTCTGATCAATTTTTGAAAGCTATCTCCAAAGTCCTATAAAATTTTATAAGGATTTCTGCACCTCGTTTGCTCCAACTTGTGCTACAGTTATTGATCCATTAGTATGAATTTTTGTCATTGATGAAGTCACTCTCAGGATGCCACAGAACAACACCAAGACGTTTAGCACACTCCAGGATCAGACAGCACTACTATTTGTGTGGGAATGTGTAAACAATGGTAAGCTACACAAGGTCTTGTGAAGATGGTGCAATATTGACTGTTGGGGTGTTTTTCTGCTTTTTGATATAAAACTGAGAGCTGGTTTAAAGCTTAAGCAAGAACTTAACCCAGGTCAGAGAGTTAAAGAGCAGATTGTCCTCTTGCTCTGGACCAGTGTGGAGAATAAGTCTGTGCTTTAATCTCTGAGTGGGTTGCATTTGCAATGGAGAGTTATCCATAGCCAACAGAATGAAGTGACCAGAGGGACAATCAGCCACCCTGCCCCTGCAGCCAGCCCTGAATGTCCAGAGAAAAACCGTGGTGGAGCTGGGATCCAAAGGTGGCAGGAAAGGAGTGTAGTGTGGCGGTACCATATTCCTAAATCTTTGCCGTGACTGTTTCTTGTTATGAGCTTGGTGAGACAATCTCACTGTAATAATCCAACCCTAAACTGGCAGAAAAAATATGGGACACATTTCATTTCGTGAAAATACAGATTGGCTGAAAATCCTGAGTTTAATTTAGCAGTAGGAGTAAAATGATACACCAAAAAAAAAAAATCCTCCTGCAATGATGCCAGGGAATAGCCTCAATGCAATTGACAGGTATTTCCACTGAGACAAAGCCATAGTTCATTGTTAGAAGTGCTTTAACTATTGCAGATTA
Organism: Acanthiza pusilla; assembly: GCA_036630365.1. Lineage (NCBI taxonomy): Eukaryota > Metazoa > Chordata > Aves > Passeriformes > Acanthizidae > Acanthiza > Acanthiza pusilla. Next base: position 45,775,144 of record JAXCHO010000079.1, read on the forward strand.
GTGCAATTGTCTCTTTCTTCAGGTAAACCCAGAATTCACTGTGTGATCTCAATGGATTTGCTGGCTTATCTATTGTCTTAAGAGGTTTTCAGACATTTATTTCAAGGATGTGCAGATTTTCAAAAATACTGCTAAAAATATACTATCTTGTTTCCAGCTGCCTTTTAAGAGTAATGGAGCAAATTTTCTTGGGGGGTAAATCACTGTGTACCTCTTAAAGTCAAAAAGAAGAGAGTTTACTAGAGCTATAGCAAATTACACCAAAAATAGGCTGTAGAACTACATTGCTTTTATCTGATATTGGTCCTCTCAAATATAAAATGATGTAGCCAGAACTATTATCATGCTCTTTTTCATAGCTATGTTGAGATTATGAGAGTATTTATGGTTGTCGGCAATGGTACTGCTTGTGCTCCTCATGTAAATCAACAGGCTTTCCCAAAAAACTAAGACTCAAATATATAAACTAGATCAAATATGCATCAAGCAAGGTGTGTAGAGAGGGAATTGTTGATAAACTTTTCATGGATGAAACGGGAACTTGGAGCAGACTTTTGGGGGATGCTGTCAGACCTTTCCGCATTAGAAAAGAGAATAGAGAAGGGGGAAAAAAGGTTGTGAAAACAAAAAATGATTGAGGAAAATATCTCTGTACGAGACAAAATGGGAAAAATAAAGAGAAGAAAATAGCTTGATAGAAATGGGGGAAAATATCAGTAGAGATACTCAAATGACTATTCAACGTGGAAGAAAAGTAAATTAACTGATAAGCCAGTGGTGGGAAGAAGAGATTTTAAGGCAGATGAAGGTGGTGAAATCAATGGAGACATTGTCAGATTCCAGAGGATAATCAAGCAAGTGCACACAAGGGAGAATTAAGTCAAAAGCTAAGTGGGTGACCACGAAGTCAGCAAATTCATAGGACAGAACTGTATTAGGAGAATAAAGGGGTAATTAGTTCTTCATGGGAAGAAGGATGAATATGTGTGTTTAGGGTACCCTTTAAGGAACAGGGTACCTGAAAGGAGAGGTACTGAGAAGGGGAGGTAGAGTATGCAGGTGAGAAGAAACAAAACTCTTCTCGAGAAAATGAGGAGTACTTGGCGAGAGAACAAAGGAAAGAATAAAATGAAAGGATTGGGATGGGCATGACATCAGAGGAAAAGCAGGAACAAAGGCTGGAAGAAGAGATTGTACAAAAAAAAAGAAAAGGAAAGAGAAGAGTATCAAAGGGGGTGGGAGGTATGGAAAAGTCACCTGCCACTGGTAGAGAGGAGGAGCTGGGGCCTGGGCTTTCCACAATGAAAGAGCTGAAGGGAACTTGAAAACTGAGAAAAATCTTTGTCTAGAACATGACATGCTGGTGGGAAGCAGAGTGAAGAGAAAATGTGCAGAATGTAGTGACTGACAGCACCCTCAGCTGAGAAACAGAGTAAAACTTCTACATTAGCTTCCACTCCCATGAAAAGCTCCACTAACGAGCCCACACACAAACCAGGGACAATTTTTGTGTTACCTAAATGCTGCATCTGGAGAAGTGACACACAGCTCCACAACTGCAGGATCTGGGGCTCTGCAGAGCCTCAGCCTCTGCTGTTGGTGGTCGTGCTCCTCCAAAGCTCACTGAGATATTGCCCCGGGGCCTGAGAAGGAGGAGGCTGCAGGCAATGCGCCGAGGCTGGGATTTGGCAGCAGTGGGGCTCTCCTCTGCAACGAGCCCTGCAAAGAAGCTGGCTGAGAGAAGTGGGCACCAAGGAGCTGTCTGATGATGCTGAGACACTCCAAACCTGTCCCAGCAATACTGATGTGTCAGAAGCCAAATCTGACATTAATGGCTTGCAACAGGCTTTGAATACTGCATGGTCAAAATAACGTGGAGGTGTAGGATGGGACTCCATTTGGAAAGGGTTTGAAAATCTTACAAAATATTGTTTTACAGCTAAATTCCAAAAAAATCCTTAAATATAGTCCTAAAATGTTTTCATCCCTGAAAGTTCCTAAATATTGTTTCATCAGTGGTGTGACTCCCTGCTCCACAGACTTGTAATAGCAGGGCTAAGATGGTGCAGAAATTGTCCCTTTTATAGGAATGCAGGTTAAATACATTCCTCCTCCTCCTCGGTGAGGAGTGGAGCCCTATGGGAAGCTAGTCTAGGGTTTAGGGTTCTCTGAGAGGCTCCTAGACCAGTCTTGCCCTTGTTGACCTTGACCAGTTAAAAGTACAGCTCACCACATCAGGATGGCTGTCTATTTTCCATAACATATCTGTGATTAAGTCTCCTTAGATCCCAAACTGTCCCCAGCTGGTATGTGCCAGGCCTCCACAATGGGACACTTGCAGCTGTGCTTGAGTGAGCATTTCCACATGTATGTTTTGTAAGAGATTTTTGGCTGAGATATTTTTTGATCCAGTACTTACTGCCTAGCAATCTCTCTGTTGCTTTATAATCATTATCTATTATATTGTTATTATTAATTTAATTTACGGTGGTTGCACCATCTAGTGAACAAATTATCAGGAAAGCATGAGAGGACATGTTCTGCTAGTGTTTAAAAATATTACATTTGTAATGCTTAGCAGAAATTGGCTGCCCTGCTCTTAGACTCACATAGTCAGAGATGAGATAAAAATCAAGAAGCAAATTTTGGGGATGTTTCCAGAATTCATAGAATGATTAATTTTTCCCTTTTATTTTTATGTATTTTCATGCCAAGAGGAAACAGATAAATAGACAAAAGGATGGAGGCAAAAAGAAAGACAAAGAGGTGCAGTAACACATGTAGGGTTCAGTGCTGAGGTATTAAAAGGGTTAGCTTGGATCAGCTCATACGGCTAAGAAATGTCAAAAATTATCTTTCTCTGCAAGATCATTTCAAAATTGATATTTTTATGCAAAAATATAATTGGGTTTGGCATGACAAGCCAAGTTTTAAAAAACTTCATTATAATTTTTTGTGAGATTATGTGTGTATTTAATTATTCAGTGTCATCAGTCAAGAATATGACTATGGACTTCTTTGCTTTTTATCATGGATTTTTAATGGAATTTTTACCAACCTTTTGTGAGTCAGAAAGAAGACATCTTCATTGTATGTCACCTGATACTTCATTTGGTTCCATTGTAAAATTTCCAGATGTTTCTGAATGCCACAAATTAAATATCTTGATTTTACCTTGTAACAGATGTATTTTACCAGTGTTTAACTCTGCCTTGCAAAAAGCAGGGGAGAAAAACACCCACGTGGGCCATCAGTGTAGTAATATTGATTAAAGTTTAGCAAAATTGTGTGAAAAGGATACCTTACAATGCCTAATAGATGTTACAGTGTGTTATTTGCATAGAGAATATTAAGTTTCTCATTTTCCTTATTGTGAAATACTTGTCCACAAAAAAAAAAAAATTACTAGGAAATTTGCAAATTTAATAGGAATTTTCTTAGATATTTTCCAAACACTGTAAGAACACACTGAAGTACACTTGTTAAATCTACCTTGCAAGTGTTTCAGTGTATTCCCTCGGGATCTCTTAATTGTGCTGCTCATTTTCTTCCTTCCGTGATGGCTTTAGAAGAGCCCTGACAACACCAGAGATCAGCAGACAATGCATTTTCCTAAACAGCTGTGAGCCCATCTGACAGGGACTGAGGATGAGGTTGAGTTATCAGGCAAGTCTTTGCTCTCAGAAGTTGAGGAAAAGGAGAGAAACTGTGTGGGAATGGTAGCCCAACACTCAAGTCTGTCTTAGCCAGATTCTCCTAAACCACACAGCTCCAGCTTCTTTATCATCCTATTATTACATAATACATTTACCTCAGGAAAAAGAAAACATAAAAACAAACATTTTCTACATAACCAAGAAAAGAAATAAACTGTCTGCCTCAGGTCTTAAGAGCAGAACAAACCCCACTGCTGTTCCAACGAAAGCAATGTGCAGCCCATGCCTTTTCCATCCATTCACTTGTCAATATGTCTGTCATAAGGACACATTTACATATGGCCAATCCCACAGCTGATTCATTAGGATGATTTTATGGGTAAAAAGGGAACATTACTAAATGGAGTAGCTCCAGGAATACAAATAAAATCAGATAACTTTCAGAGAATAATAACTCTCCTTTCTGAAGTGGACCTTAAATCTCTAAGAAGAGAATAGCTCTGCTTAAAGCAACCTTTTCTTCTTCACTCAGAAGTGATCTCCGATTAATTGTGCATTTTAGTTGAACTTTGCTTTTCTTGGTATCCTAGGAGAAAAGCTCTGACAGACTGGGAATTTTAACTTGTTTGTAATGTAAACTCAGTATACTGGTGGTGCTTTTTTAACACTCCAGAAACTGCTTGGGAGGAAAAAGAAATAAATAAAAAAGCTTTGATCCTCTAAGCAAACAAAGAGGGGAGAAGGAGGTTAAAAGAACCATCATTTGTTAAAGGCAGAGAAGGAAAATGTGGGAAAGGTGTTTCTATTTTAACAGTTTCAGAGACTGAAAAACTCTTGGAAATATCAGACACTTCAACAGCATTAGAGACTTCTGATGAATAAGGTCTGGTGATTTATTTTTATTGTGTCATTGACATTTTTGAGATTTCCCAGGACTATGATTCTCAATAATATCAGTCATCTAAACAAGATTTTTTTCCCAGAAGCAGATATCCAGGACAAAGCTTAGAGATTAATGCTAATACCTTGAGTATCAAGCTCAGATAAACATATTCCTAGTGGCATTATTCAGTATGAAGAAAAGAAGCCTTCAGTCTGGAAGTAACACCAGGTCCTGCGAGCTGAGATTTAATTTATATATCAGGTTTTTTGGCCAAAATATGAAATGTAAATGAAACTTGCAATAGCAGAGAGGGGTGTGACCCAGAAGTGCCGTCTTGGCTCTTTATCTTTGGGAGATGCTTCCTCTCCCTAAAATGTTGGTATTTTGGCCAGTAGGTAAGATGAAGTCAAGTCTTACATTACCTCTATCTATCTTCCTGTCTATTCCACACTTTTTTAAGGAAGGAAGCAGACAAGTAGTTCCACTTAGACGAAACTACCTTAAATCAACGTCCAGGGAGCAGCTGCAGGGTAATAAGGTTTCTTAGTCCCTGTGATTTCCTGGCGAGGGCACAAGGTTCCAATTAGAACTTATCCTGAAAGAGTGCAGTATCCATTAGGGTAGAAATGGATAAGAAAGAGGCCCTTTTTACGTAGGATTCTTCATTTTCAAAGATTGTACACAACGTTCCCTTTGCCTGAACGCAGCATTTACAGTTCTGCAGATAATGACACCAGTAAGGATTTCATCTGATCCATCTCCCTCTCCAAAATGGCATAAACTGTCTTTAAGTCTTTTTTAACTGATACTTGTTGAATGATTTCCTTAAAATCTGCAGTGACAGAGATTTCACAGCCTCCTGCAATAGCGTATATCTGTTCCTACCTGCTCTTAATGGACAGAAGGTCTTCAGAAGTTAAACTAAATCCCACTTTTTGCAACCAAGCCTATCACTCTTATCCTCTCTGCTACGGAAATTCGAAGCACTTTAGTATTTTCTTTTCCATTTTATCCTTTTATATTGCAAAGGGATTAGATTTTGGCTGTTTAACATTCATTTATGTAATGTTCTCCTCAGTCATCTCTTCCTGGCTCAGTGAAATAACTGCTTTTCTTTTTGCCATTTTCTTTTTTAAGTAGCTTGTTTTTCTTGCTGTTTTCCTCTTGCCTTCTCCAGTAGCGCATTTGAACCCATACCCAAAAGATGAGTACAGACATTGAATGGCTTGACTTCCCTTGTCCTGAACACAACATTCCTCAAAGAAATTCTTTGTACTATTTCCTTTTCCTGTTCTCCAAGCCTCACCCAGCATTTTGCCCAAAGAGCCCTCAGGTGCCGCACAGAGCCATAGCGATGTCGTCGTCCTGTCACCTTTCAATTTGCCACATTTTTTCTTGACTGCTTTCGGTCATTCCTGGCTTGCAAACACATCCACCTCCAACCACATAATTATCAGCTCTCACATCCCCATTAATGTTTCAGAAGAAATTTTTTTAGGCAGTTTAGGCAGAACAAGCTGTTGCTTTGTCTTTGCCAGAAAGATCTTTGTGGGCAATGGCTTCTCTTGGTTCAATCAGTGCTAAAGAGAAGAGATGCTCAACTGCTGCGTTGTCTGCCACATGTCATGTGCAGCAGGACACAGGTTTAGCATGTTCAGCACAAAAAGGCCATCCCTGACTTCATCCAGCAGCCTGACTGCCCTCGAGTCAGAGAAAACCTCCCAGGAGCGTCTGTAGAAGGGAAGCCTCCAGACCAACTCGAAGCATAAAATGCACTGATGAGTGCTGCAGAGCTGAGTGATGGATACAAATGTGGGATGGGTATCCCTCTGGGTATTCCAGCTGTGGAAAGGCAGAAGCTGCTCATGCTTTCAGGATCATAACCACAGTGCCAGGAGGTCTCAAATGAGATGTTCGACTTTGCTGCTGGCAAACCCACACAGGGTTCATCTGCATTAAGCCTGATGAATGTGACATTAGGCAAGAATCCAGAACTTCATGACCCCTAGACACACTTTGTGCCTCACTTGTTTAATTTCTCTTCTTTTATTAAGACTCAAACTTTTCCCTGGCCAGTCTAGAACATTTCCCAAACTGTCCAGGACATGGATAATGGCAGTGAGGTGCTAATAAAACTGCCACAGGTACTTACCCCAAAGGCTCCTTAGAGAACCCTTTACATCTGTTAGGTTCATGAATAGCAGAGTATTAGTTACTGCTAAAAAAAAAAAAAAAAATCTCAGGGAGGAAAAACAAAAAGCATTTACTTGTGTATCTGTAGTGATTCACAGAGCACCTTAATATTGTAAAAAAACCATGTTCCCTCTAGCCTTCAAATTAGCCAACACGCTGTTTTATTACATCTCAATGAATTAAATCACATTCAGTCCAACTCACTTTTTCTTGGCCATTAACTTCCAAGCCTTGAATTCCCACTGAACAGGTAGGCAGCTGCTTTGAAGAGTGGCCTGGCCTGACTCTACCAGAGCACAAGCCACCATTATGTATGAGAGAAGTCCCTCTTCTCTGCCTAACTTGGTCACATTGGGACTGCCAAATAATCATTCCTTGGAGGCACTGGGTGACAGGGAATATTGGCGTCCATGTGAGAGAGAAGCTGTTTACAGTCTGGCATAGGGAGACACAGAGAGGCACATTCAGGCAACCCAGGGATGGAACTTGAGGCTTTTTCCCTCCACTGGTAGTACATGCAATCCCAAACACTCATCTGATATGTAGGCTCTTGAACCTAGATCATACTAAATAAATTAAGTGCCTAAGATACACTGTCTGATCATGGTCAGCAGGGCCTGGTTTTATAATGCCACTTATCCAATGGCTAACAGCACATTCCCAGGGCCTTAAAAAACAGTTTCCAGGTAGATTCACCTCTGTTTAATCAACAGGACTTATCTCAGTAGTATTTTAGAGTGCTGCAATTTTTTTTTGCAACACTTTTTTTTGCAAGCACCAAGTAATAGTTGCTCTAGCATGTGCCATATTTGCCCATTCCCATTTATAAGATGGTCTCCATGCCAATGATTGCAATTAAATACTAACATAAGTAGTTTCAAAAACAAAAGCTCATTTGGAGTGATCCTTGCTTATCTTTAGAGAGTAAGAGCTGCAAAAACGAATGGATTGGGAGGGATTAAACACAAGGCTAATTGTTCATTAGGAAACCTAAGACCAATTAAACGTGCTAATCCATTCAATATTTTTTCTAGCTGTTTCCATTATTATCCCTGCCAAAATTATTTTGCCTGTATTAATTCACCTATGCTTACTTATTAATTTTAAAAAACTCACTTGAAATGCAGGTCTTGCATCCTATAGCCCTTTTTAAAGCAAAACTTCCATGACAGCAGTAGCAGAAGGACTTCAAGATGTGACTGGAACTCTCTGTACTGCTCTTTTCCTAAAATAAAATGTAAATTCTTTCAATAAGATTAATGTGAATGCATTCTCCATCTGTATCGATTCCAGATACTCTCCATGTTTAATTAAGACATATTTTTCTGCAAAATTATGCATAGTTCTATGCAATGTTCTATGAAAGTGGTCCAGACTGTACCCAACCCAAAAAAATTGATCTAAAATTTATTGCTGATTTCTGACTACTACTATGTATTAGTTTCTACATTCTTTTGATGTGTAATTGATTACCTGTTTGCCAGATAAGTAGAGAGTTATTGATGGCTAACTTGATTGTCATGTCTTCCAAGTTCCAAAAAGTAATTTTTTTTCTGATCAGCTACACATTAGTATTGTCAGATTCTAGCTCCCAAAATAACCTTTGGAGGAAAACAGACTTACCATAAAATTATTTACATCAATATTACCACAAATATGGGAAATGAACCACAGGCCAGGTAGCAGTGCAACAGGAATGGATCTAAGGCTATGGAAGCTCAGAAGCAGAGCATGACTCAACACCATGGTATCATATTGCTGTGGAAAAAGGAAATTTTCTACTAGGATTAATAAACAGAAATATTGTCTTCAAGATATGGAATGTAAACATCAATCTCCACTCAACCTTAGTAGGGCCACTTTTGGAGTATGGTGCCCAATTTTGAGAATCATGTTTTAAGAAGAAGCATAAATCTCTTGAAGTGCACAGAATATCAACATGAAGAATTGTGTGAAAAAAATAGATTTGTCACAGGTAAGTAAAAGGCTTAAACTGTCACACAGAAGACTAGACCTCAGGAAAAGCTTTTAATTGTAAGGAGCGGGAAAGACAGAATGAACTTCTGGGAAATCTAGGAAGTTCCTGCCACCAAAGAGTCTAAAAACAAATTAGCCAATACATGAGTTAGAGAAGACATAAGTGAAATTGATCTTGATTTGGGTAATAGCAAATATTAAGCTGGAGTTCCTTCAGGATTCCTTCTTCTCTCCTTCTCTTCTTCTTCTCTCAAGTGGCCTGAACATAATTCAGGATTCCTATCCCAACATCTCTGTTTTGCAAACCTCTCCTGGTGAGGTGCAGCAGAGACAGACAGAGCAGAGAGCATTGTGCTTCTCTTGGGGAAGACGGGGGAAATGGAGAAATCGCAGGGGCAAAGAAGGTTGTCCTGCAAGAGAGAGGAAAGCTCTGCCATGCAGGGGCAAATCATGTTTGTACACAGGGCAAGAATGAATCACAAGTCTCTGCTTAATTCACGTGCAGACTCCTTAAGAGTGACTTCAGTATAAACAGACATGTCATGTAAAGACCATGAGCAGTCTCCCCTCTTACTGCAGGGACTGTGCAGAAGTCCCTGTGTGTCTACAAAACACAGCATTAAATGAGTTCTAATATTAGGACAACAGATAAACAAGAAAGGAAGGAGCAGCACGACTTGTGCTGTCAACTTTAAAGTCTACTCTGAATGTTCACAGGCTTTGATACCTTCTTGTGTAGGCAGCACACTATATAAGGTTATAAAGTTATGTATGTTTTTGGAATATTTGCATAAGAAAATGAATGCAGTAAATCTGTTGACGTCGTCAATGCAGAACTACCGTAACTCTAAAGCTTTCTGCACTGCAGTGATGATTATGAAACTAGTAGGTAGTTTATGTTATTAACTCAAGGCGTCATCTTTAATAAATACTCATAAAACGCATTGGCAAAAGCATAAACTGCAGAACATGAATAGGAAATCTGTGACATGCTCTCTATCATAGATAAATTGTTAACACTGCTGTTCAGTAATTATTTAATCAAAAGCATACTTAGGGAAAATCTGAAATAACTGGGAGATTTCAGTTTTAAGACTAAGAGCCCTATCTTCATGTTAATTACTGAAGCAGGGTTATAGTATATTTTAATAAAAGTGTGAGATGGTATTGAAATTCAAATAACTCCTCTGAGATTTTATGGCTCATACAAAATGCAAAGAAATTCAGAAAGAAAAATTTTTCCAAATTAATAATTCTGTCTTAAAGAGTGATAAAGAATTAGATGTTGTCTTCTAAAAGGGCATTATGTTTTGGTGTGAGTTTGTGAAAGAATGTATTATTCATGTCATGAATAGGAAAGATATTTTGTGTAAATTACACTCCTTTCTACCCTGAAGTTTTTCTTCCATTCAAAAGATACTGTATCTTTCATCATTCAAGGCCTCTCTGCATTGACCCTGGAGAATATTGAAATATTCCTTTTATCCGTCCTAAATCAGGTGAACAATAAAAAGATATTGATTTTTCGTACAGTATAAATAGTTCACGAATGTATAAAAATTTAATTCGGGATTCAGTGGGTCAAATACTAGACTGTGATAAATTAGCTACAAACTCAGCTGATTTGGTCTATATTACAGCAACTGGCAGTGCTGCTCAGTCTGTCAGGACTGCTGCATTTCCATCATTTAATAGCTTCAAGAGATAATAACATCGACAGTTTTGGGTTTTCAAACTCAGCCTCCTCCTTCCCTTACCCTTACTCAAGCAGTAGAGAGGACTTTGAAGCAAAATCCTTGCACAGTAATAAAACATTTCTGGTGCCCCTCTCATTGAGACTGGCTGCTGCACTCTGAGCTTGGCCATCAGCAGTAGGAAGCTGCTGAGGAATTGATGGCATGAGAACGTGAGTCATGAACATGTCCCAATCCCCCAGCCAGTGTAAATCAGTGTAACTGCACTGTTACACGCTCCAAGGACAGAGATGGCTTGTAAATACAGGAAATATGGGGGTTGTGCAACGTAAATAAAGCCAGAAGAGACAATTCAATCTATCTCCTGCCCCAAAGCAGTCAGTATTATTGTGTCACTTCTGAAAAAAGGTTATTTTTTCTTGAAAACTTGTGAAGGTGGAGAGTTGTGAAGTCTTTACCTGAGCCTCAGTACCTTTATGATGAGAACATTTTCCTCTAGTGTCTAGCCTAAATATTTATTTTTACAGTTTAAGTTCATTTCTGCTTTAGCTAATGACTGATGCCCAAGTTCTCCTTTCATCCCAATTAATTTCTCACCCCCTGAGCTTGCTGCAGCTTTGCTTGCAATCTGCTCTGGCCACAGCTGTGATGAACCTGAGACTGCTGATTGGATTTGGAAAACTGTGAGTCTCAGGCCAGTCTGTCCATGCCTTCTCTAGTGGTCTGTAACTGGCACACCTCTCAGCCTGAGACATCTTCCAGTCTGCTGAATCGGCCATCAAGCCATGAAACATTCATTGCCTCTGGAAAGATTCAAAGTAATGCCCATGAATAAACAGAGTCCTAAGATTGGGTTTTTTTCTTTGTCTCCTGTTACAGGAACATTCTGTTAAGGTTTTAACATAAGAAATAGATACAAAGACATGTTGTAGGCTATTTGTGTGATTAGTACAAAGGAAAGCACTACCTCATCAGTGGGATAATACTTCCTTTTTAAGTTGTAGCACCTCTAATCTTATGCTCTTTAGCGAGATGACAAATTTCAGCCTGTGCATTAAGTGTTTTTAAATGGCATTGAGTTTTTGTTGCATGATCGTTCCAACTAATGCTTAACATTATTATCTCTTATGCTCATTAAAGGAAATGTTTCTATCAAAGTAAAGGACTTAGTGTTTAGCGAAGAAAATAGCATTGGTTTGAAAATAAAAGAGAGAAGAAGTAAAAGAAAGAGCTATTGCTGGCAAAAAAGCTTTGATGAAAACAGTGTTGAGAATGTCAGAAATGTCTTTTCCTCTGTTAATTCCTTTTCTATTAATGGCCTATTCTGCTATGATCAATAAAATCTCCTTCAAGAGTCACAGTGCTTCCCAAGTTGATTATTGAAAGAAAAACAAATTGGTTCAAAGCCTTTCCTGAGTAACTGATAACACTTTATCCTCCCTGTTCTTTGCTCTTCACTAGGGTTGGTCTTCTCTAGCAAAGCAGCTGGAGGCAGCAGCCTCAGCTAAAGCTCAGGCTGAGGGGCATTTACTCAGCAAGGAGATTCGCTGTGGCATTTTCCTGTCCCCTGCTCAGCCTCACTTGGTGCCAGGGACAATTCCCTTCTGCTGAGATGGAGGGAAGGAGAGATGGGTGGTCAGAGATGTATGTAGACTTTGCCATGGCTCCTGTCCTCATTGCTGACTGTCAGCCATGCTTTAGGGCCTGGAGCTCTTCCTCTGTTTGCTCAATCTTCCCATTCCACTGCAGAACCCAGGCATACAGTTTAACAATGTCCTTCAGAAAGTCCTAAGCCACTTTCCCCCCTGAAATTTTCTAAGAGCCTTCAGGCTATGGACAGATTGTCTAGCAAGCTCCTTTTTGCCTCCTGCATCTTTGGGGAGTGGTCCTCTTGAACTTCCAAGACCCTTGCTGACTTTGTTTCATAGTGACAGCAGGCGAGAAGACCTGAAATTCCAAAACAGGGTCGTTTTCTCAGCTCAGGCATGTTCCTCTGGAGTAAAATGGCAATGCCTCCGAGGACCTTGGGGCCTGTAGAGAGGACACTATGATCTGGATTGGTGCCTGGCACGTAGGCAGCGCTCTCCTCGCTCTGCCCACAAGCCTCCTGCTGTCTGCAGGCTGAGAACCTTGTGCCCTCAGCCCCTGGGGTCATGCGTTACTGCAGCCCAACCACGTGTGGGGAGAGCAACTGCGAAGGCTCAGTTGGTTGCACAACTATGTTAATTGTTTTGCCTCCAGGATCATTTAGCTTCATCTGAGAGCTCCTTGTAGTTAACCAAATAGTTGCAGTTCATCTCAGACACTACAGGCTTACAACATGTAAAAACTTTCTCTGAGCGGCAAGTAATTCTTTCCTCTTCAAGTCACATGGATTTCTATCAGAGCCTTTTGCTTCTGATTAACACCAGCAGTGAAAGTAATATTTGATTTGCCTCACATCCCTCTAAAAGACAAAAAAATGTCTTGATTCCCACTCAGATGTCTGGAAGAACAAGCAGTCTCTCACCATTGCCCCTTCTATGAGATAATCTTGCTTTCCCCAGTCCAGAAAAAGCTTGTGAACTTTAGGGGGAGAAATATTTGTAGTGACCTCTTGTAGTTTTCACCACTTCTGTGACTACCAAGGAATTGGTGCTTCTTTTGGTCACTTCATTTCACAATCTCTTTTTTTGTTGTTGTTACAAATCAAGGAAAAGAAGCATTTGAGGGTGGGATTTACCTCAGCAGATATAACCTGAAGCCACAGTGTTGAGGTCTACATCTTTGGAAAGTCATATTTCATGATAAAAAGAAGAATTACACTTCCAAAGAGTGATTCAACTGACCTGTTTTAGATATCCCTTATAGGAAGAGAGAAATCATGTTCAAAAAAGTGGTGGGTTTTTTTTAATAAAGTGACTATAAAAGGGCCTTTGAATGACCAGATCATATGTAGGACCATATAATTTGACTGTTTTATTAAAAGAACCTCACCTAAATGTCTAGGGTGGGACCCCATCAGTGCAGGCTCAGGTTTATCCATGTTTCTCACATGATTAAAAATTTAGCCATAATTTTATTCATGGCCTGCTTTGTCACTGAACTCGAAGAAGGTGCCATGTCAGCAAGAGAGGACAACATGGTGCTGCTGTTTTTTTCCCTGGTCTTTGCCAAGTTGTCCTCCCTCATTTATCTCCAAAAGAGTCTGCTCTGTGTCTCTTCCAAAAAGAGACATTTTTCTCTCAGCAGCACATAGGAGGAAGGCAAAATATGTCTGAGATCCTCCAACACCGTCTTTTTTTTGGAGATAGGTTCATCTTGCAAAATGAATTTTCTCTCACAGGATTCAGAGTTTGCCTTTCCATTGAGGTTTGACTTTTTAACCACATGTGAAAGCAACAACTTACCTGTGCTGATGGGGAACCCTTGCACCTAAACTTCCTTGAGTGTACAGAGATGGCCTCTGTCAGTGACTGAATGATGAAAGACATGGGCTGCAGAAGCCTTTGTCTGAACCCAGCCCAAAGCTTCCAAAGTTCTTAGTGTTAAACTGTTGGTCTTAAAATGGGAACTAACACAGGGAGGTCTTTTTGCTTACATTATATGAAAGGTCAAGCTGGAAGGTCAGTTATGGGCCCTATGCTTTTAAATTCAGTAGATCTGTGAATAAGCCATCCATAATCTTCAGGGATGCTAAATTAAAACTGTGTTAAAGTGAGAAAAAAATATGTTAGAAAACCTGGCAAGCATTCAAGTCTAAGCTCACTGTTCGTCTTGATCTTGTTGATTTGAAAGGTTTGCATTTCAAACCTTTCAGAAAATACTAAGTTATTCTTTCAATCATCTCGTAGTGTCAACACTCTGGTCCAATATTAAAGTATTCAAATATGCAAAATCCTCTCAGTTTACATACTATGCATATGTGATAACTTTCATCTTGGTTATAATAAAGACTGAACCAACAATTTCCTAAGCCAAAAAATTTAACATTCTTAAACTAAAACACTGTTTCCTGTTCATAAATCTGGTTTGGGCTCAGAGCTTCCATGGTTTGAGTGTGGAGGAGGTTCCACTGCACAAATTAAAGCAAATACATTTCCTTCCAAGTGGTGCTGTCAGAAGGTGACTTCTGCTAGACTCCAGTTTTCATGTAGAGGCGTTTGCAGTATCATAAATACCTGTTCTTCCTCCTCACGTCAAGACTCCCTGAGACCTCGGGTCCCCTAATTTCCTTTTCTAGCACAGATTCCCTGACAGGGTTCACCAGAGTTTAGTTTAGTTTAAATTTGGTGCCTGGTGGGTTGAGTTCTTTCTTTTCTTTCTTTAGCCTTGTCTGTCTTCTGTTCAAAGCTGTCATGCTTTTGAAGGTCTCCCATTAAAGGCTAGACTTTCCCCTTTCTGCATAAAACAGCAGGAATCTGATTCCTATAGCCCCCAGGAGTGGATTCTCATTATTTCCCTCGGGTACTCCTTTCTCCTCCTCAAAGCTACCTTTTATTCCTCCTCCTCCTCTGCTGCACTTTGCAGTGTCTCTCATTCTGAAGCTGGCTCAATTAGAGCTAGGGGAGCTCTTTCCTGGGGCTGTCAAAGCTTCCAGGAGATTCCCATGTACTGTAATCTTGCAAAGATTTCCCCACCTGCTTGATCTTCTACTTATTCACCAAGTCAGCTAACTTTTAGCCCCAAAAGACAGGAATATTAACAGGATCAGGACAAGGCCTTTATAACATCCTGTTCAATGGATGAGATTTTGGTTAAAATGGTTCATTCCTTTACATATTCAAAGTGTCCTACTGATTGGTTCAAGATGGTCCTTCCGGCTTTGTGTGGAATAACCAGGTAAGAGCAAAAATTACAAGGGCATTCTGTATTGCTCTATCCTTATAGCCTGAGTGGTATTTAACTTCGGGGTTCAGGGATTTGGGAAAATTTTTCACCTTTATGTTCTACGCTTGTACCAAGGGTCTATAATCACACACACACACTTTTGCACCAATTAATGTGGCAGAGGACTAATTACAATACATGCACCTACACAGGGACGGCTCGTAGCCCTGACCCTGCTACTCTTTGTGCCCAGGACTGACCTGCCAGGATGTTGCTGTTGCACTAGTGGTTTTGATGATTTGGTTTTGCCTAATCTAGAATTTAATTACAAAAGTTGAAATTTAATATTAACATCTTCCCACTGCACCCAGGAATGTCCTTTTTTTGCGAATGTCTTTACAGCTGCAAATGTATGTCTGGCATGAAATTGAAGGATCTCCACTGATTTTCACTGAACATTTGAGTTATAGCACCATAAATATCAGGAAAGCAGACCAAGTTATTCTTTTGTACCATTTAAATTCACAAATCCACTAGTGCTAACCCTTTTGTGATCATAGCTATAGTTAAATAGACTAAGGGGGCTGTTTTTATAGATAAACCTTTGTTTATGTCTCACCATGCTTCATATTTACTGCTTAAATCAGTCAAAAAGTACTCACAGAACCAGGAAACAACTCTCTTTATGACTCATATATTACCAGGTCCAAACTGTTCCTAAACTGCTCCAGCCCAGAGTTAACATATTTTTTAAAATAAATTCCAACTGCCAGTGGATGACTAGAGATACAGAACTCATGTCTAAAAATTGTTCAGTTCCTAATGTCACGTTGTGTTAAAAAAAATTGTGAATTAGGCTAGACATTTCATAATGCTGGACATCTGCCTTTGACAAATAAATATGTCATAGTCAAGCAAAACAGCCCCAGGAGAATATTAAAGATGTTACTATCTTTTTAGAAAGAGATGGGCATAATGAATTGAAAGAGTTAAGGCGACATTTTCCACAAATACAGAAGAACAAGCAGCTAAAGATTATTAAGATTACAGAAAAGACTGTCATTTCATAAAGCTTTATCTGTAATTTTTATCATTATCATCTGAGCTCTGTGATTTCAACGACCTTCTAAATTATTTACTCAAAAATGTGGACTTTGCCTAGTTGTTCCTGCTGATCATGGGTTTTATCTGGTCAATTAAGAGTCTGTTAAGGGTTTATTTCCTGGGTGGTTTTTTTTTTGTTGTTTGTTTGGTTTGGTTTGGTTTGGTTTGGTTTGGTTTGGTTTGGTTTGGTTTGGTTTGGTTTGGTTTGGTTTGGTTTGGTTTGGTTTGGTTTGGTTTGGTTCGTTCGGTTTGGTTCGGTTTGGTTTGGTTTGGTTCGGTTTGGTTCGGTTCGGTTTGGTTCGGTTTGGGTTTTTTTGTGTGGTTTGGTTTGGTTTGGTTTGGTTTGGTTTGGTTTGGTTTGGTTTGGTTTGGTTTGGTTTGGTTTGGTTTGGTTTGGTTTGGTTCTGAGAGTTGAGAAATGCTGCAGATATTAAGCAGGAAAGGACTTTGATCTCTGTTCCACCTGCTAATTCTCCATTGGATATTCAACACAAACTTGTCACAGAAGCAAACTACATCTCAATATGTAGGAAATGAGGGACAGAGACAACACCGAGGAGAAAGCATTTTCTCTTTCTGTGAACTATTTTTACCTTACAGCCTGTTATTCCACTAAACAAACTCAAGATAGGTAAAAGAAAATGCACTTTGCAGGCTCATCTTGGATCAGTTGGAATCCTCAATATCTTTCATGTGATCATATTTTTACCACTTGGCTGGTGATGTTTTGTCTGGCAGATTGCTGTGGCAAATCCAGCAACATTTCTTCTATAGACCAACCATCTTGCTGTATAATAAAATACCCCCAAAATCTGCATTTGTACTAAAATAGATGTCATGATTATGTAAGAAGAGCTGGCTGGGAACTTTCAGGTTTCAATGCTATATTTATGTTGTTGCATGGCAGTCAGACTCCAGTTCAGCACTTTCCACACTACTTTCTCTGGACAATGACAATGTCATTGTTGACATTGTCAATGACTATCACCATCTACCTTCTCTGCATTTCAATCTTTCCTTGTACAGGGGTAGGTGATACTCCATTAGTCAAAATGTTGCCATTAAAAAAAAAAAAAAAGGGGGAATCTTGATCAATTTTCTCATGTTGAATTCAAACACAACACTTTTGTACCAGTGGTTTTCACTCCTTATTGCTAAGCCTTACCTATTTCTTCATGCAGATGCAGATTCTGCTGAAAATATATTATCGTTAAGATTGTGTTTCTCAGAAAAGTAGAAAAGCATGGACATCAGGAAGCTAATCCTGGACCCATGGAGAATCACAGACCACAGGCTGAAAACTGAAATTTTACTGTTATTGGGGAATAGCATTTAAAAATTTTTTTTTTAAAAATCCTTACTTTGGAAGCAGTCTTTGAGCTACCAGATCACACATTAAAAAACAGCGTTTCAGACAGATTTCTGGCTAGTGCTTTGGAAGAATAGACAACTATATGGATTAAGTTTTTCTTCACCTAAATGCTTTTCTGCAGGACTTTCTTCTAAATTATCCTATTGAAGTGGGATTTTGCACTCTTGGCTCGCTATGAATACACCTCCAGCCCAAGGATTTATCCAGTGCCTCTTTATCATTTCAAAAACCAACATCAGCACTATTTATGCTGAAGTGTATTAGCAGTAGAAACACATCTCACTGTGATGGCACACCCTGCCTGCTCTTAGTTCAGCAGGTAGCTCTCATCCTTTTCCCATCACCCTGGCAGCTCCATCTCCATGATGCCTGTGTCCTGACACAAAAGATAATCTGGTTTGAGATTGCTGGGTGAGATGTCCTAAACATTTTTTCCAATTGATGTTCCAGAGACAGAGTCCAGCTCTCATTCTGTTTGTTTGTTACTGGAAAAAGTGAAACAGATTCCCCTTTCCACATTAGTGTGACAGCTTCCCACATCACTTCTTGGCAGCTTTTTCCAACCTGTTAAAGCAGAATGATGAACCATCATGAGAGGGTAAAGCTCCTCTGGTTTGTTTGCCTGATTGAAGATTTGTGGCAGGTCTCTTGAAACTCCTCTGTGATATCAGCTCACACAGGGAGCTTCCCCTTAGCTCTTGCAGGCACACAAAATGTTCACAGAGATGATATTTAGGCTGTTGAGCATCCTGAGGAGAGTGCAGCTCAGCTTCCAACACTTCACATCTGGCAGAGAGTTTCCAGTGCAATTAGTGAAATCCATGAGCTGCCACTGTGTTATTAACCAAATAGAAGTGGTCTTACTTCCTTTTCAGAGTATCAGAAATTACAAATATTTCTGCTAATCTTATTCCGGCCATAGTGACCTTACGCCATTTTTTAAAAAATGTCTGTGAGAAGAAGGAAGCTCCCAAGCGGAGCTGTTGGAAGGGTTAGACATCCTGCCTACGTAAGACTAGATGAATTAATCTCCAGCTAAGGGAGGGCAGTGTCCCTGCTTTTTAAGCTTTTTTTCTGTGTTGAGAAGAGTCTGTCTCCCTTGAGGTCTCTGACTCTGCACTGATGAGAGAGGGAGCTCTGTTGATACACACGGCTAGGCTCCAGGCCTTTGAATGATTAAAACTAAACAGGATTAAGTTCACCCATTTTGTTATTTTTTTCACCTATTGTAACAACTGAGAATAATTTACCTAACCTTCTTTCTTCTCACTAGCAGTTTGGAGGTATTAATTTTTTATCACTTTTAAGTTTCAGATTTTTTAGCGAAAGCTGCAATGTATATTACCAGTGGAAATATTTTGATCTAGTAGGGGCTTCACCACATGCTTCAGTTGTTTTTATAGCCGTTATTTCTGTGCCATTTTAATGCAATTTTCCGCAGACTCCCGTGTTATTAACCTGCATTCATCATTTATATCCCTCTCCTGAGGCTTGTTGTAAGACTCTATAGAAGAAGATAAACAAATTACAGATACAGGAATTAATTGTTGCCTCACTGGAGCTTCCCTCCCAAGGAACTTTAGGAATATTGGTGGGAACGAAGCAGCCCATAGGCCACACTGATGGGAACGGTAAGAAGAAGGTTGAATAGAGCAGGAGAAAACCATGTACAAGGAAACACATAGATTAGGGCAGATATGAGAAAATGGAAGGCACTGAAAGTGAAAAACATTACTGGAGACATCTAAGGAATGAGGCTTTGCAAATCAGATGTTAAACACTCCTTCCCACAAGGTTTGTTGTTGAACACACAGCCTTTTCTACAAGCTATGTCACCTCTGCTGAGCTCATCAGACAGCTCCACCTCTTCTTTCTGTTTCGTTCCCTGCCCATTGAGGTTCAGGCATGGAAATCCCTGCTTCCTCCTAAGGGAGAGGAGTCAGAGTGGCTCAGCCATTCCTGGCAGGTCCTGGGTGTCCCCTGGTCCCAGCCCCATCTCAGCCCAGGACAGCTGCCCAAGGCTTGGCAGCACAGCCCTGGAGGAGGGCAAGGGGAGCGTGGGGAAAAGGAAGGAAGACATTGTTAAAAGAACAGTTCAGAGAACAAGAAAAGACGTGAGGGTGAAGTGAGTTCAGAGGAATGTGGGGGCACATCAAAGTGACTGTGTCTTTTAGAGAAGCATATGGTGCCTTGAACCTCAGGGGAGCTGTGTTGTGCTACAGTGGGTAATGACAAAGAGCAACAGACTGTCCCTTTTCCTGAAAATCATGTGGTTGAAATGGATAAAGTACGTCAGAGGAGAGAGGAGAGACTGGCCCAGGGTGCAACAGGAGCTCTGCACTGGAGCCACTGAGAGCACCCAGGCAGAGCCCAGGCAGATGTGCCAGCAGTGAGGGACTGCTGCCCTCCAGGAGCACAGGGAAAACTCAGGGGACAGAAAACTGTGACGAGGCAGAGGGTACGAAAAGGGCGAGGGAAGGGTGCAAAGTTTGGCTCCGGCAAGGTTTGCTAGGCTGACCTCAAGAGTACACAGAGCCCATGAGAAGGGTGAGAGCATGACTGAGTTCTTTGCTTGCAGCAAAAATAGCGGCTGTGAAAGAAATGGGAAAGAGGCAGGCAGATACAAAAGAGAAGAAAGCTGAGGAAGAAAGGAAAAGAACATGAAAACACTATTCTCAAAACCGAGGAAGACATGCCAGCCATATTAATTTCCAGAACAAATGCCCTTCCTCCACTGCAGCTCAATGAGGGATCTGACCACAGTTAAGTTTACGGTGTGTGTTAATAATAATAATAATAATAATAATAATAATAACAAAAAAGCCAATGCCCAGAATTGAAAGTCAAAGGCTCATCTTAATTCTGCAGGAGGAACAGAAGGAGAAGCTTTGCATGGAGGTGAATGTGTTTTTCTCTGTCTACGGAAGAGTTTTGTGGGTGGTTTTAAGCAGTTTCAGTGGTGGAGCTGATAGTCCTAAGAAACAGTCTCTTCTGTTATATTCTACAGTTATTTTTTAGCCACAGCCATCAATCACACTGCTTTTCAAAGAAGGCAAGTGTCAGTATCTCTGCTCTGTAGAGACAACACAGAGATGAGGAACAGCTTGCCCACTATCAGTCAGTACAGTATCTGTGAGGCAGTCAGTACCAGTAAGAGCCCCACCCAGAGGGTCCCAGCCTGGCCCACACCTCCTCTGTGTCCCCTCTGCGAGGGCTGGGGGTGTTAGTGTTGATCTGCTGAAAAAGTCCTGCACCTCGTTCAAAACCACAGGGTAATTCCCAAGTGCCTTGACTGCTCTGTGGCCAAAGGGAAGTGGTCATTTCCATGCCACATCCCAGATTGTGGGGATCTCTGCTGGAAATGTGCACCAGAATTACTGAATGCATGGGTGGGAGTCAGGGTTTTTTGCTTCATTATAGTCATTCAGTGTATGACTGGGAGGAAATATTTAATGTTTTGGACAATGATATCTAAAGTCTGAAATAGACACCTCTGTTTAAATTTTGCTGTAGAAAGAAAACAAATCTACACATAATGGCAACAACAATAACTGGAAATTAGGGAGATGTTTTCCCCACTTCTGAAAACATAACCTGTACAGATTCTCTTGCACCTTCTCCTGCAGCATCTGGTCCTGGCTACTCTCTGACACAAGATGCTGGGCTAGATTGGACTTGGGTGCGGTCCAGCCTGCAAATATCTGTGTTCCTAAATAAGTTGTGAAGTTTTCTCACATTCTGCTTCTCAATCTGTATAGAAAAGCCCAAATAAAGCATGATCTCCTTTGAGAAATCTCACATTACATACTTCCTTATATTCTGAAGCAGAATTCCTTTCAATGCTCTCTTCAAAGCCCTTGTACTCCTGACAGGGGTTTTGTAACTTGCTTATCAAGGCTCTGCTTTCCCAGAGGAGGCCCACAACTAATTACTGCAGTCACAGAGTCTTTGTGCAGTGGTTCTTGAACACCTTGCCATCCTCAAAGCTGTCTGGTTGGCTCATTCTTGAAATGACCACCTAAAATAACAGAGTGGGTAGAGACACTCTGCTTGCTTCACAGATTTTAGTATGAGATCATTTAGCACCTTCATACTTCAAATTTGCAGTTTGTTAAGACAGAAACAAAGATTCAGGAGATGAAAATACAGCTTTTGAATCTGAATGCCATCATGTCATGGAAAAATATTTCTCTTTGTGCTACAAGAGGAAGATAGATGAAGAACAGGTATTTGTTTAGAAACTAGAGAGGCTGAAGTGGTCCATGGATGAATTTGTTCATTTTCATTATCTCCTTAAATTCGGATCAGTGTTCTTTTAATACAGTTTTTACTATTACAAAAGGGATTGTGACTTCTATTACATGCATGCAGCTTGCCTCGCAGGAGACAAATATCTGTGTTCCTTGACTGGCACCATTTCAGAAAAACTCTGTGATGAATAATCAGCACTCACACTTCATTGTGGAAAAATGCAGAGTCCCAGGACACTGGCAGACAATACCAGTATCTGAAACACACCATCTACAGAGGTAACAGATGTTGCTGGTTTTCTTTGAGGGCCAGACACAGATGATGCTAAATAGAGGAAACTGGTAGATAATGGATCCAACCTTGCAGACAGTGGTGAGCAGCCTGGGATTTCAGACAGTTCTGTGGGAGTGATGAGGGAAAATTCAAATCCACATAACAATAGTTTTAGGCAGAACAAAACCCCAAACCTTTAGGAGGACCTTTAAGTTGTGGGTTTCCAGAAGCTGGGAACTTTATTAGGAAAAAAGTTGCTAAATGTTTGTATTCTGTGGCCTTCCATGCCATTTAAGGAATTATGAAACCTATGAAGGAAGATGACAAAGAAAAACAACCAAACCTCTAAATCCAAATAACGAGACAAAACAGAGAAAGCAATCAGCCAGATTCATCATCTTCATTTCATCCAATTTACACCTGCTGTAGAGCTGACCCTTGTAGGAAAAGAAAGACCTGGCAGTTATTGCCCAGTCATGTTGGGTATTACAGTGCCTCCCCACAGACCACTAGTGGCCTATACATTGATTTTGCAATCAGACCAAAAGCAACATCCTAAACACCACACTGGATTATTGCCCTGACTCTGACTCAGGGAACATTTCCTCTAGCTCTTGTGTTTTCCTTGGAGACCTTTCCATCTAAACATTGACCAAGCTCAACCTGCTTTAGCTTTTGAAATATGACAAGGTAATAAATCAGAGCCAGAGGCAGGCAGGGCAGCTGTGCTATTGCAGTTTAGGGGGAAGGCTGCCATACAGCTTCCCATTGCACACTCTGCCAGCAGCAGTGTGGTATCCAAACCATACCCTGAGGGCAACAGGATCCCTCCTGCGATCCCACACTCCAGGGAGTGGTGGGGAATGAATGATACGGATAGCCAGCTCATGGCTTCAGTGATTTTCAAAATTAACCTTGATGCCGCAGACTTCTCAAACACGCCATAGGACTCTGTAGTACCACTCTTCATGGGTAAGTCCTTGTCTCAGGTGTGAGAAACCTGTCTTCTGTCCAGGGATGCTCCAGGAGGCTTGGGAGCAGTAAATCCTGGTGTTAACAGCACTGGCAAACCCCTGATCAGTAGGCAAGCCCCAAGATAGAGATGTTAAATGTTAGGAAGAAATTCTTTACTATGAGGGTGGCGAGGCCCTGGCACACATTGCCCAGAGAATCTGTGGCTCACCCATCCCTGGAAGTGTCCAAGGCCAGGTTGGAGAGGGTTCTGAGCAACCAGGTCTAGTGAGGGGTGTTCCTGTCCATGGCAGGGGGCTGGAACCAGCTGAGCTTTAAAGTCCCTTTCAACAAAAGACTTTCTGTGACTCTATGGAACTGTGCCCATGTTCAGAGATGCTGCAGCAGGTCCATCTGCTGCCCACCCCAGCAGCCTTTCCTCTGCCACACAAACCCAGGGCACACTGTGCTCCTTCCAGCACTCCTCAGTCCATTACAGTCTTGTTGAGAAAAATGGAAATGGAGATTTGGTGCCCAGCACTGGAGGAGCCATTGGGGGACTTCCAGATGAGTTTAGGGGATTTTTATCCAGCACATAAGTATCAGACAGTGGAGCTCTGCTCCACAGCTGCCTCACTGCCAGACTCCTCACAGCAAGGCTGGGGACTCGCTCTGCTCCTGGCAGACCCAATTCCTGCTGGAAAGAGGAATCCTCTTCCAGGCACTTGCAGCCAGCGTACAGCTGCTGCAGCAGTTTTGAGGGAAATTCGTCCCTCTGCTGCCAGCACCGATTTGTGCACATTTGCAGGTGTGACAAATTTGCTTCACGTGACCTGTGGGAAGGCAAAAGCGTTGCCTTGAAAGTGTGTCAGTGATACCACTTAGCACTCACATTTTCTACTTCAAAGTGTTCTTCCAATGTTAATGAAGTGAGCTTAAAAATAAGAGCTGAAAGCACCATAATAATATGAAAATACTGCCCTGGAACAAGTATATAAGCAAGAAGGCAACAAAGCCATTATAAAATGAGGACATTATTATTTTTTTCTTTAATGAGCTTGCTTTACCCAATCTATTTTAAAAGTAGCTCATCTGTTTAGCTGAAACCCTCCAGTCATTTTTTGATAGCACTGTGAGGTGGAATGTAGCAGCTAGGGATGTAAAATTGCAGTTCTTTGACCCTGGTGGCCTGGGAGAATATAGTACTCTATTTAGGAAGATCTTAAATTACTTCACTTATCACTCCAGACTATTTTAAGATAAATGTAAATGTATGGTACAGAGTCCCTCAAAGAAACAGCCAGCCCCTGTTTTGAAGCTCTGAGACTGAGGGACTCAGCTGAGATTTGACCAGGAGCCATACACAGTCACAGGTGTAATTTTCTTCTGAAAGCATCGTCGGGACACGTGTAGTTGTGAATAGATCAGAGAGGTTTGAACAAAGAAAGCAAAAATTGCCAAATCCAGGCTTCTCGTAAGTTAGTCTCCCATTGCTTTTAATGGGGTTAGGATTTCGCCTGCTGGACTGAATTCCCAGCTCTACACTGAATTCACTGTAGCAGAAATCCCTTAATCTCTCTGTGCATCCTTCTCTCTGTGCTCTTTCCTATCTCCTCATCTGCAGATAAGGATGATACTAATGTCTGCCTCCATGGGTATTATGAGAACTAATTAACTGAGCTTTCAGGAAAATTTCAGCAGCAAAGGCAAATTTCTCATCTGGAGATGAAACGCATACACACACACGTAGAGATATAGATATTTGTGTGTGTATAAATAGATATACACATTTAATCTGGTATATATAATATACCTGTCACCTGCCAGACCTTTCTTAATGTCAAGGCTCCTCTTTGCCTTGTCTTACTGTTAAAATCCCACAGATTTTAAATGCTGTACTTTATTCCAAGTCAGTGTGGAGATGTCAGGCAGGTAGTTATTAAAAAAAAAGAAAAAAGAAAAGAAAAAGAAAAGAAAAAATAAAAGCCTTTGCCTTCCCCTTATTTAATAGCATTTTTGTTCTGTAACCATTGTTCCTGCCAGTCAGAAAAACTGCTTGGTTTTTAATGAAAAATCCTAACAGCAACAAATTGCAACCCTCCCTTTCAACACAGACATGCCCTTTGAATTTAATTATGCCTCAGGCAATGCATTATAACGAGCATGTGATAAGTGACACCAAAAATCTTACAACAAACACAGCAGATATCTCCCACTGGGCAGAAATAGCTCAGCACCAGATTGCCTGTTTTGGTTCCAGCTCACTCAGGGTCTGCCTGACTTACCCCACCTGGGCTGGGGTGCCACAGCTTGGCCCCACTGATGCCGGCAGAGCTGAGCCCTTTCTGGATGCTGAGGATCTCCTCCCTGCACAGCCCTGGATCCCCAGCTCCGGCAGGAGATGGCCAAACCTCCAGGATGGGGTGGAGGACCCTGCTCGGGGCAGGGACATTCCTGGAGGGCTGATTCAGAGCACCCAGCAGGAGCCCAGAGGAGCGAAGGACAAAGGAAGTGGAGGAGTTTGGGAGCTTTCCTTTCCTCCCAGAATAATTTCTCACAAGCTGTGTCAACTATCCGCAGTTAAACAAATACTTGAAATATCAACATTTCCCATTTGGAGGGAGAGGCAGCACCAATTACCTTTGGTTTTGTTGTCTTGGGAGCTGCCGCAGTCAGTGAGAGGAGACTGCCTGGGATTTTTCTGATTGTTCACAGAAGAAAATTTCCTTTGAAAACAAACACCCACAGCCCTGCCTGTAATGCAACACCAGGGTCAGACTCTGTCCTTTGCATCCTTCTGGATGCTAACATGGGATAATGCAATGCTCTGTGTTACTTAGATCTTCTGGGATGGCCAGTGACTCCCAAGCAGCAGCAGATCATAAAATCATACCATCATTAAGGTTGGAAAAGACCTCCAAGATCATCGAGTCCAATCTTTGACCAAATGCCACCAAGCCCACTAAACCACATCACAAACTGCCATGTCTACTCAGATTTTGGCCATCTCTGGCAATGCTGGTGGTGCACAATGGTTGGGTGTAGTGATCATTGGGATGCAAAGTATTCATATGCACAGGGAGACAACAGTCACAGATGCCTCCTGACTGCTGGTGGGCAAATACCAAGACAAGTTCTATTTAACCTCAAAAGCCATATGGATCTAAACATAAAATGAAGCAATTCCAATCCTGCCAGAGGGTTTCATTATTTCAAAGTAGCTGCATTGGACATGGTCTCTGTCTTCCATTTCCTTTCCCTTCGGTACAGGTGCCTTGGCTCACTGACATTTTAAGAGAGGCGATTTTTTAGTTGTGTATCAGATATAGCTGCTCTGGGTCTGAAGACCCTCTTGCTCATGTCAGGGAACTGTTTCCCTGCCGTGGTACAGCTCTCTTGTGAGTTTCTGTAACAGCTGTTTTCATTGAAGTCTTAAAGATGAAAGACAGACAGAGCTTTTAAAAGGAGACGGCTGGGATGCACAATCAAGTTATTGCGGTTTAATGTGTTTCTGTGCAGCAGCTGAGCCACACCAGCCAGCTGGGTTCACACCCTCAGCTTCAGTAAAAGCAGGATTTAAACTACGCTTTGCCGTGGCCTGAGTATGACTCTGGTCAGACATCCACAATAAATCGTTCACTTTCTTGAGCACAATAGCACCATCACGTAACTGAGCTCTCCAGATACTTAAATGTTTAATTCTTGATTTGACCACTAATTTGCCCTGCAACCACAGGTCATATCACCTCCGTAGGTTTCAGACTGCAAGTGTAAAATGAATATGAGGAGTGCTTACTCGAAAGGGTATTATAGGAAAAAATATAAGAAAGTCTGTGAGGCGCTGAGATATTCTGGATACCTGGCCTGAGGGTCATTCTAAGCACCCCATTCTGCTAAGAGGAATTGGAGCAGCAGTGCTTTGCTTTTAGTCACCCCAGTGCTCCTTGTTATTTATGCAGCTGTGGAGCTGGCAAATGATGTAGAGCCTTGCCTTTTGCTGCAGTAAACAGAAGCCAACAGGGCTGCGTTGCTCTACAGGAGCTGAGGAGCTGCATTGCTTTGTTGCATGTTTTAATGCAAACCTGTGAGTCACAGTTGTTGCACCAAAATATTTCTGAGTACATCTCCTTTCAAAGACAAAATTTTAGGAGCTGCTGTCATGTGTCCCACATAAACAATGTGAAGGATAACATCAAACACTTGGAAAGTGTGCAAGTACACCAAAGGGAAGGAGGCTGATTTACTGAGCTTTAGTCAGTTCAATATAATTCCATGAGTTTTACACCTAGAGGACTCAGATTGCTGTAACCGTTACCTGTGAATAAAGCTTCCCTCTGGCAAGCGATAATTAATTCTTAGATTTTAGAAGTTTCTGAATTCCAGAGACCCCTGAGCACATTTGTGTGAAGATTAGACATTGTTTCTTTTCTCCTTTTCTCTTTGAAGTCTTTTCTTCAAAGATTGCAGCTTGCTGTTCAGACTGCATAAACCCTCTCTTGACAGAGCCCGCTTTTCTCTGCACTCACAGAGCTTTGAGTCTGGCTCTGCTCTCCCTCACTCTGCTCTGTGCCCCATCAAAGAACGCAGAGATTGTCAGCACCACACTGCTGCCAGTGGGGAGGAGAATCAAACCCTTTGCCAAATACATCAAGTGAATTGCTCACCCCCTGTGGGGAAAATTTACCACCTAACAACGCAGTAATTGATATTGATGGTGTGTGTTGTTCACATTTCAATTTTTTAGAAACTTGTTTTCAGGACTGTGAGAAGCCAGGTTACAATGATCAAAGGTCAAAGCCTTTATTTCCCTGTAAAACAACTTCCCTGGGGCTATGCCTGATGTGGGAAGAAATTTGTGGTTTCAGAAAGAGATTTATACAAGGCACGTACCTAAGCTAAAAATGACCAAAGATGCTAAATTACAGGAGTGAGATTTTCTTCTTGTTTGCATCCCTGTGAATTGTGAGCAACTGCTCAGTTGCTGCAGAAATTACCTCGTCCACATTTTTAGTTGGAGTAGGAAGTGTTGGGTCCATAGAAATGCAGCTGAGTTCTTAATGTTCACACCTTAGACGAACTTCTTACTTCTCTCTTCTCAAGCTGTGCTCCTCTTGACCTTGTCATGAAATAATATTTTGCAACCTCTTTTCTAATGGGAAAAAAAAAAAAAAGAAAAAAAGAAAAAAAGGAAAAGGAAAAGTGTTTGCTTTTCTATTCTGGTGAACTTATCTCTGTCAGAGATAAGTCTGTTATAAGGAGGGGAAAGAAGGGAAGGGAAGGGAAGGGAAGGGAAGGGAAGGGAAGGGAAGGGAAGGGAAGGGAAGGGAAGGGAAGGGAAGGGAAGGGAAGGGAAGGGAAGGGAAGGGAAGGGAAGGGAAGGGAAGGGAAGGGAAGGGAAGGGAAGGGAAGGGAAGGGAAGGGAAGGGAAGGGAAGGGAAGGGAAGGGAAGGGAAGGGAAGGGAAGGGAAGGGAAAAGAGAAAAAAAGGGAAAAATGGGAAAAGGAAATAAAGGAAAAGGGAAAAGAAAGAAAAGGGGGAAGAAAGAGGGAGGGGGAAAAAAGGAAAATGGAAAAAGGAAAGAAAATGAGAATATTTATGTAATCCAGGAATTCCTTTTTTTACAGCTTGGGATAAATTACCCCCATGAGTGATACATTAGAAAACTAGTGTTCCACCTTTATAATTTAGGGGATGCTTCAGCTGTGTGCATAGCTGAACTTCAGGGTTTCGGTGTTAAATAGTCCAAATCTTCAACTATTCCTACTGCTGCCTGCACGCTCAGCTGCCCTCCCTCAGTGAGCACTCACTGCCCATAACCTCTGTGTGAGGAAGTCACTGCTGAGGTGAATAAAAGTTGTACCATCCAATCGAATTCTTGGACATTAAGTTTCTATTCAGTGTGATCATGGTGATGACCCAAGACAAGCAGTGGGATGAGAGCAAACAGTGTTCTACATTCTGGCCAAAACTGACACCTTTCCATTTGGCAACATCACGGTTTTAGGCAAATCACTGCAAGTCACTGCAGAAGCCTTCACGCTGAAAATACATGGCTGTGTGTTCAGGGGTGCAAATTATATTTAATTTTTGATGTCTTGCTCATCAGCAAATATCTTAAATAAAACCAAATAACTCTTCTAGGCATTAGAAAGTAGAAGTACCAGAGTGGTGAAGTGTCTTGCCCCAGACATCACAGGGCGATGACAGAATAAGGAGCAGAGCCTGGAGCACACATACATCCCATCTTCAAACCACCCTTTATGTTGCATTACTTCCCAATTTAGTGTCCCAACTGATCTAGTCCTGTGCAGTCCTCCTAAGCATTCCTGAATTTCCTTTCATGTCATTTTATAGCACCCAGCCTGATGAGGGAAATATTTCCAACTCCTGTTACGAGTGTCTTTTTATCTTTTTTTCCCCCAAAATTCAATGCACAGACTTGAAATTTTGGACCACTTCTTGGAACTGGTCCTGCAGGCCCTTCACCCACCCTGAATATCCACGGCACAGCCCCTGGGGGCCCAGCATGCCGGATACAGAAGTGCAACTGCACCAGGAAAGCTTTCTCCAGGGGCCACGGGCCAGATGACAAAGAGCCAGGGAAGGACGTCCATAGCTGAATATCTTTGCCCAAGGGAAAGCAGACCAAAGAATACAAAATGTCGGCAGAGGGCATGTTGCCCTTGATTGAGCCCCCGCTGGCTGGAAACCCAGAATTATCAACAACAACAACAACAAGAAAATTAGTAAGGCTTGCCAGCTGGGGAGAGACATCTGGCTAGTGATCAGAGGGGCATGTGAGTCAATTAATCCATCTCCGAGCTGGATTAGCACATTGAAACATGCTTCCCTTCACTGATGCAGAGGGACCTGTTGAATGAGCTGTAAAGATGAATGGAACTAAAGAAATTTCATTTAAATGAAGAAAAATGGCTCTAAAGTAGTGAGTGGGTGGTTTTTACATGCCTTATGTGCTGCAAGAACTAAGAACGACTCAGAGAATGTAGGGCATGAAACAGCCATTTGGATACAAAAGCTCTTGAATTTAAGAACTCATGGATTTAAAATTTGTATCTAGATATCTGCCAATTTATTTCTCATGATTATAGCATACCCAGGAAAAAAGATACTACAGTTTAGGAAAAATAACTCTTTGAGTCCATTCTTTCACAACTGTGGTAAATCAAGTTACTGTCTCCACAGAAGCTATTCCTGGGCTCTTTTGCTATTATATGGAATGGCAGGACTGTTGCTCAAGGGTATCATGCTACATTTAGATCTGGAGAGATTGAGACTCAGTCTCCACCTTCTCTGTCACTGCAGATCAATGGGATGTGGTCCTCTTAAATACTTTTCAGATGATCAGGGATAGGACCTGAAGGGATGACTTTGGTCACTGAGTTCAGTTCTTGCTGTCACGAACCATCAGGTCATATAATCCCTTCTCTGGAATTCTTCAGCTCCCTCTTAAATTTTGCTTTTTTGACTGTTATTCCTGCTGTCAGAAAGCTTTTCCAAAACTTCATTCCTCTGCTGTTTAGAAACTTCTTTATAATTTCCACTGTCTGTTTATTCAGGACCAGGTTACAGTAATTTGTTCTAATTCCAGAAACGTCTTTTACTCTCCTCCCTTCTGAGTACTCAGACCCCTGAGGTGTCTATGGATAGCTGTCAAAAACTTAGCTTTCCTTTCACTAAGCTAAACATGTGAATCCACATTGTTTTCCCTTAAAAGAGGCTCATCAGTGCCCTGTGTCTTGCAGTAGTCCTTCTCTATACCTACTTCAATTATTATTTTCACAATAATGCATGCACAAGTTTCAAGTGATGTCCTGTGCAATGTCACCAACACCACCTTGCAGCTGCAGAAAATAGTCTTTCTCTCTGTACTCTGGAAGCTGTATCCATGGACTGGGTGCTGCAGGCACCTTTGTTATTTTCTCTGTTGTTTTCAACAGAGGAGATTTCAGCTTTAGGAATGTATGAGGAGTTTCAGTTAGCACCTGGAAGCTTGAGATCTCTCAGGAAAAGACACCTGAGTTTTCTCAACCCGGAGATGGTGCCCAGGGACAATCTTGATGCAGCTATTAGCAAAGCAAATCGAGTGCTCGGATGCATCAGGCAAGATTTCTCTAGCAGAAGTAGTGAGGACTGTCTTTTTGTATTACTAATGAGCTAAACAGTGCCAGTGAAAAGACATTGACAATATAATCCTGATTGCCCACACTGAGAAATTGCTCGAATGGTCCCTGGAGTTCTTTTGGGATGTGACATTATCCTGAATAATTCATAGACGTGTGTTGGGACTTAGCACATAGTGGGTACCATTCACCACACACGTTTACAATGTGGGTCCCCTTTTCCAGAGGCTGACAGAGGCCAGCTGGACGAGTGCCCAGAGGAGATCCAGAGGTTTAATTTATGAGACCAGACCAGTAGCTATACACACGAGGGTGCAGCTCCTCATGTGAAGGACTGTGCACAGCTCTGACCATCTGCACTGATGGCAGAAGAGCTCAAAGATTGCAACTTCAGCTTTTAAACAGTGACAGACACCAGAATATGAGCATATTGTTTAATGGCTAAAACAGTCTCCAGCCATGGAGTTTTGACCTATATGATTCTCCCAAGACAGCTCCTGGGAGAAGGCTGGAGACTGTCTTAGCCCCAGCTGAATTCACATCAAATCAGTGGAATGGGACCTTCCAGTTCTGGAGCTGCAGAGATTTTCTCAGTAATGGCACAGCACAGCTGTGTCAGATGGTATCCAGACCAGAGTGGTCCATGACCCATCCTATTTGCTAAGATAATTTCAGCCAAACTGGCTCAGATGTAGTGAAGAACTACCTTGGTGATCAAAAGAATCCAGAATTTACTCTATGAGAGCAGGAAAAACTGATTTTGAATGCTTTTGAAAAATCTCCTTTATGCTCAAAGAGTGCTTTATGTACAGAAACTGTCCACAGCCCCTGGGAATTTGGTTCTCAATTCCTTTAACTGGAGCATGTCAAATAATTTCAGCTATCACATGTCATGTCTGAGAGACAGTGAGCTTTGACACAATATGTGTCAAATATACCTTCAAACGAATGCAGCACTTCTCTGGGAGGTAATGACAATTGCTGAGCATGATTTCCTTCTGAATAAATATGAAAACTCCATAGACATCAGTCAAAAGAAATTAGCTCTCCTTGAAGACATTTCATAAGAATCGCCTTCTTTGCTTTGTCTCTTCTACCTCTCTCTCAAGGGAAATGCCAAAGTCGATAAGTTCAGGACTTACCTCTCTGAAAAACAAGGGGGCCTAGAGTAAAGAAAGCCCAAACCTGTAGTAAGCGAAATAAAGGAAGACGAAGGACGACGACGGTGGAGGGTAGGTGGGAGTATGACTCCTCCCCGAGCTCTCCTTTATTTAAGGTAGCAGGGCTTGGGTGGTCGGGAAGGGAGAGCAGGGGAAGGAGGGCCAACCGTCTCCCCTGCACCCCTTGGGGTACAGAAGAAAAGGAGGCACCGGCCGCAGGGTGCAGCCGGTTAAGTACAGGGAAGGGTAGCCAATAGGGAAGGAGGGAGAGGGTGGTTACAGCATACAATATCCAATCGGTACTTAAGAGGGAGGAGCACAATTCAAATCACCCAACCACAGGCATAACGGCAAGGAATGTGCTGGAGAGGTGGGCGGTTCCTGAGCCCTGGGCACACCTTGTCCCACAGTCCAGGGGCGGGCCCAGAGGCTTCTTCCCCAAGGTCCTCCCACGGCAGGCGGAGCCAGGCTGGGAGGAGGGAGCAGCATCGCTCCTTCCACATCTCCCGATGCTTGCTGCGGAGGTGGGAAACCCACCCTCCGCACAAACCCACAAACATCTGTGCATAACTAGGGTTGTATGAAATTGGCAGACATCTTGTCCCTATTGCTGCTGTGTCCCTCAGTGTCCATTACCAGCTATTGACTCTTGTCCAACGCAGACAGTCCCAGAGAAAAAGAGGGAACTATTCCCTCTTGGCATGTGTATGAAGACTATTGCAGTGAGCATTTCACCTCTTTAGGGCCCCTGCTTGTACTTACACATTGCTTAAAATACAGTATTCACTATTTGTCAGAAATTCAGTTATCTCCTTGGAGGAACCAGGAAGGAGAAGAGAAGCACTTCTCCCCCTTTCTCTTAAAGTACAATGAAAAGACTCAAGCTTGGTCCCCAGTTTGGAACCTGTTCAGATCAGAGATCCAACAAAGAAAAACCTTCTTTGTTAGGGGACCACCAACAGTTCATTCATAAATCAAAAGAAAATCTAATTTTAAAAGTGGTCATAAATAGATATGCGTGCTTGAAAATAAGAATTTCAACATGAAATGTAGGTAGATATAAACAGAAGAAAATCTAAATTTATGGACTTTATAAATACATCCCAACTTACTCTCAGAGCCCATGAATGTGGTGAAAGGACTCCAGGATGTTTCATATTACCAGTGGGGAGTATGGGACTTACAGGGATGGAGAAATGTGCCTGCAGTCACACTTGACATAGAATTGTCAATTCAACTGAGATTTCATGATCAGCAGATGATAAGCTAATCCTGATGAGAGAAAAGAGTCAATTAAGACAGCTCTAGGAGCATGAAATAGATGTAAATATCCCATTATAGCCATTAAGCCTGATTCCTTCAATATGGCACAGCAAGAGACACAGGGAAAGGACCAAAGAAAGACAAGTCTGGCCAGCCTGGTTGTCACCTGTGTCAGGTGCAATCTCATAAGTGTTTGCTGCCAGCAAACAGAAACCACCAGCAGTGGCCATGTCAGAAGTGAGATGTCCCTGATTCAAGATGGAAAAACAAATGGGTGTTTTAAATTTACCTGCAAACTGCCCTGACTTTACTCCTCTCAAAAGGAACCTGCATATTCCAAAAAGAAAGTGCTCTTTAAGCGAGATTTTTAGCCTGTTTGATAGGATGTTCAGCAGAAACTCTGGGAACAATAAAGAAGTGTTTAAAGCAGATTGCCTGCCTCATTCAGCTGTGTCAAGGAGCTGATCCAAAGACACCCAGGAACTTTAAAAGGTGTTGGAGCTGGCCCATCGGTTTCTAGTACTAATAGGAACCGAGTTGTTAGTGTTTTTGCATGACATCCCATAAGGAAAATCACTGGCATTTGGCTTACTCAAGAGATTTCACCATCTGTTATTGTAGAGACCCAATAATGATACAAAACACAAATAAGTAAAAAAACCCTAACACTCTGTCAAACTTAGTGAGGTCTTAAAATATTCCTGCACAGGTAGAAAATTTTGCTGGAGGAGAATCAACAGAGCAACGAGCTCAATTACATCCGAGTTTCCCGTGTAAGACCTGTCAAGCAACTCCTATCACGTCTGTAAGTGAGTGTGAGTAATGGGCTTTATTTAAATTCATGTGGTGTTTGCTACCTACACCCAGACAGATAATGGACAGATAGCAGAACAATGATCATCAAGAGGCTATCACTTAATTCTTGTTTTATTCTGCAGCTTGCCTGCCTTCATCTGTCTTCCCTTCTGAAGAAGTAAGCACGTTCCTTCTGTCTCAGATGGAAATGCAATGGCCTATTATGCATTCATCACCAGTTTTCCATTTTCCATCCAAAACCATGACAGTGATACAAATATGAAAGCCCACAGAATTTGTTTCTAAAAGCATTTTGCTCCACGCATACATTTAGCTTTCTGCAATTGAATTCCTTATCCCCCAAAACACAGAGTCAACTTCCTTCTAAGTAGCAAATACAATATTTGAGGAGTTCATTTACCTTACCAAAAACAGTAGGTATTAAGTATGGCAGTTAGGGCAGAGCATCTTACAAAATATTGAAATAATCTGTTGGCTTGCTGTGGTTTTATTGATTTGAGGAACACAAAGGGAATTTGCTGAGCAAGAGGAGGGGGGGAAATTAAGAAGCATCATGTTAATGTGGTAGTAAAGCATCCTACATACTCTTATCACTGTCAGCTTCCTGCAGGACAAAAATATGTGTTCAGCCCTGAAAACTGTGTCCTTCCAATACAAGTATTGGTACACTTTCCTTGCCCTAGCCATCTGAATTCCTTTGGGTTTAAGGAAGCTGTCAAAGCCTTATAAGTGTGAATGCTGTTGTGCAAGTAAAATTAATAACTCCTTTTCTGCTTCCTATATTTTAAAGCTTTCAATGAGTCTTATTGCTGGGGGAAAGATGAGGAGGAGCAGAGGGGCTGTCAGGATGGAATTGTAAATCTTTTGGCATTTACAATCTTAGACCTTGTTGACCTCATGGCGGTGCTTCAGACCAGTATTTATCTTGGTGTTGTAGAGTAAGCAAACCACTTTTACCCAGGCATGAATCCCACTTGGCAATCTGCTGTAACTAACTGGGGTATGAGGCTGAAGTGAAATGCTCCAGTCAAGCAAGTAAACATTGAAGAACAAACACAAACATTTGCATTTCAGGAAGTATCAAATGTATTTATCATCTGCCCTTTGAGTCTGTGTAAGTGCTGGAGTAAGGAGACAGTAATATAAATAGTTATAACTCAGTTATTAAATAAAATGGAAATACATTAATAATTAATACCAATAACAACTGGTGCTTGCCTGACTGATGCATGCTGAGGTTTTAGTTGGTGCTTGTCATGGCATGATAGACTAAGGGCTATTTGGGGAGAGGGTTTCTTGTTGCCCCCAGCATATCATGGGCTGCAACCCAAGCTCTGGGTTCTCTGTTCTCAGTGCAGTGAGGAGCTCCCAGCAGCACCCTGCTCAGCTTCAGAAAGCAGTCAGCCTGCCAAGCACTCTGTCTGTCTACACAGCAGCTCTGGCCCACGGGAATTCAGACTCAATAGACGTTATTGACACCCTCATATTTCAGCTGGCTTCCCTGCTCTTCCCCATAACCTTTAGAAAGGCTCTCCAGAAAGCACTTTGGAGCAGCAGCCAAACCCAGATTCTCTGAAAATCCCAGGGGGTTTTCCTAAGGAACTCTCATGTGCCCAGAAATGACAGGGAAGCCCAGAAAAATGGCTGCCTTATGATTTTTCCTCTATGTTCTAGCAGCAGAGATGACCCCACAACCCTATTGAATAGTTCTTCCGCCAGTCCTTTCTGAGGGAGCAGGGGATGTAATTCTCTAGAGAGCATCTCCTGTTTCACCAGGGTGCCCCTAGCTCTTGCTTTACTTTTCAACACACTCTCTCAACCCAAAAAATACCTCTCCTTGCAAGATATGTCACAACATTGAAGTTAGGTCTGAGGCATGGCGCCAGCTGAATGAATCTGTCCAAAGCCTGGAGATCATGGGATTCATCCAATGGGGCCAAATTTCTGCTGCCATCAGAGGCACACCTAATTTACCTCCATGCAAAGAAGAACAGAGTGTACTCACTGACCTGACTGCCATCCGCGGCGGGAGCGTGTAGTGCATTACAAGCATTAATCCTTAGGACACAACTGCAAGGTCACAAAGTAATATTTTCTCTGTTTTCTATAGGTACAGAGAGGTGAGCCAAAGACAGAGATGAGACTGGAACCAAATTTCAGTGTGCTGGTTTACCTACCAGACTGGAGCCTTTCCAACAAATGGAAGGGGATTTTGTGTATTATATTGTGAGCCGAAATCCATGTGAAAAAAAGAATCTCATGTGCTTTAATGAGGCAGGCGTAGGAAATGTGTGGCGTACACTAATTTTCCTGAGATTTGGGGATGTTGGTATTTAAATTAAATTATTGTCATATAGTCAAAAATTACTGAAGGACACCTTCATAGAAAATGTCAGGGTTTGGTCCTTCTCATCAACAAAACAATGAGTATTCAGGGCATTTCAAGTAGTTCTGACCTATTATCATAGAGCTCTTTTCTCTCAGTTCTGCTGCTGGCTATGCATTTCCCCACTGAAATTAATTATCTTTATGGACAAATAGCTTTGTAAAGGACTAGCACTGCGGCCATAGTTGTCTAGTTTAAGTGATGCAGCATTGTTAAGGAGAAATGGGAATCCAATTAATGTTTTTGAAGGGAAACAAATTAGCTTTGGATAATGAAGACCTGAAAAAGTGTTTTGGTAACCTAAATGATGTTTGCTTTTTGCAGCTGTATCAGTCTTGTAACAGGAACCTTTTCTTCTTGTGTATGGACTGGGCTGTACTGAAGATAATCCCCCATTGCCTGAAGCTTCTTGTTCTCTTCATCATTCTTAGACCTTTGTGATCTCTGAGAGTTTTATGCTGACACTGGGAAAGAGGTGATCTTTACTTCTGCCACTGATTCAGGCCATACTTTGTTTTCTCCACAGTTTCTCATTGCTAAAATACAGGGATGGCATTGTACCCTGTAATAAAGGGATTTGTAATTGTGGAGAAATACAAATTATTCTCATTTATCAGTTCAGCTGCTAAAAAAAAAGAGAGCTGTTCACAACTCCATGAAAAAAATATTCCTGAATGTAAGGGTTAGGTGTTCAAAACAGAGAAGTAACCTAAAGAAAATTGGTTGTGTTGCATGTTTACTTCCCCATTGCCTTGCTGATCCATCTGGGACACTCTCAGCCCCTGAGTGAAGATCGTGCCATTACTTTAGACTCACAGTATGCACTGAAGCACAGCTAATGCTCTCCTGTAATTGTTTCCTGAATGCTGAAAACAGCAACAAAGCCCACATGCATGCATGCACATATATGCTCACTGCTGTGCTTAGGCTGATGGAAATTTTATAAATTGCTAACCCTGTCTGGAGCTGTATTGCTTCCAACCTAACATCAGCACATTGATTTGGGCAGCAGATCCGGGAGTCAAAAATGGGTTCTGTGGAGCAGCAGGCTTAGCAGCTGAAACAGTCAAAGCTCTGAGCCTCCATGCTGGCCAGATGATGAGTTTTTAATTTCTTCCCTGTGGGTCCTGAGACGCAATAGATAAAATAGGAAAAAAATCATAAGTCAATCCTGTTGCCCTTTAAGTGTAAATGGAGAAAATCTGCAACTTCTATCAGAAAATAAACTCATCAATTGATATATGTCTGTGGACCTCCAATAGTCATGTAGCTCACAGATGCAGATATCTATCAAAACTCTCTGAATTTCTTAGTACACCTACTCAGATTCCATATACTTTGTACTAGATGCATCAAATCAGAGAGGAAAGGAGGGAGGAATTTAATTTTACACTTGAAAAATTATGGATCTTTCATTTCTATGCCTCCCCACATTACACTCATATTTAATTTAAGATCTTAAGTGGTTCTAAATAAGCTTCTAAGATTCAGTTTAAGCACAAAATATTCATTCAGGATGAATGAATAATTCTGAATAGCTGGAACAAGAGAACAAAAAAGGTTTTAACGTTAACAATGGGACAGATCCATCAACAAGATAACAGTGATTGACACAAATGGAGCCTCTTTCACTGGTACTTGATTTGGCCATTGCATTACACAGTGTTTTATTCCTTGTGATTACAGTCCTAGCTCAAAACAGTCTGTTCATACAAGAGAACTCATATTTCAAGTGTATAATACCCCTGACTCCCTGAACCTGTGGACCAGACAAAAGTCTCATGTTGGTAACTGACATAAATTCTTGAATTTAGTTTGAAAAATGTACAAGTTTTCTCTGACTGTGGTGCCTTTTGTTAAATTTGTCAAATATTTCCCATCACGTGG
This sequence comes from Acanthiza pusilla, assembly GCA_036630365.1. Taxonomy (NCBI): domain Eukaryota; kingdom Metazoa; phylum Chordata; class Aves; order Passeriformes; family Acanthizidae; genus Acanthiza; species Acanthiza pusilla. The sequence continues at coordinate 45,813,960 of JAXCHO010000079.1, forward strand.
TTGTCTCAAGCCCTAGGTGAATGGAAATGTAAAGTGTTTTCTGCTTGAGATTTAGTATACAAATAGCTTGGGAGAAGGAAGCTGCTGGCATGCAGAGGGGGAAGGCTTGGAAGAGGAACACAAGGAGACCAAAACTGGGAACAAGGAGTGGCATACACCTGAGAGCTGTTGAGGGCCTGAGCTGAGCAGTAATCAATGAAAGGAACAGGCTGAAGAAATGGAACTTTCACCATTTAAAATGCTATTGTTACAAAACAAACTTCCTGCATGACAGCACCCTGACTTCAGAGTGCCAAGTTAACTCACCAAGTTCATGCTGGACTAACTGGGGCATGCTGTGAAGATAATATGAGCATTTATCTGTCATGAATGCAAGCTTATGGATTGATAGATCATTTTGATCTGTATGACTGTATTATGGATTTGCCATTAGCTTTTATCTTTAGCCATGCTGACAGAATCAAAAAACATATTTATTACACTTGGTGGGTTTTAATCGACTTTGCATTTTCCTGTGAGTAGAGCTGGAACACAGATAATCTGCAAAATACACTGACAATCTTCCAGTTTACTCTGGTTTATTCATATTTTTTCCAAAAAAAACAGCCGAAGAGCATATCACAGATGTGTTCTCCTGTAAAAGCTTTACATAAGATTTGAAGGAGAATAAACTAGCATTAGCCATAGAAGAGAGAAAGATGCAGTGCAAAAAAAGCTTATCCTCTGGGCTTGATGAAGAAAACAGCTCAAAGCCAGCAAATCAATGATCACAGAATGAAACTGAAACACAGAGAGAATGGATTTGCAAAACACGAGTTCTCCCTATTTCATATGGTATTGCTCTTGCTCACAGAGGGCTTTTAGTGCTAAGGCACAAGGTCTGATACTACCAAGGCCTGATAACATCCAAATAATGTGACACAGGGACCAGTCCTCTGCCATACTGAAAATCTGAGGGAATGAAGGGGAGTCCATCTTTTCTAGATATATTTGTTGTTGATGTCTCATGTGAACTCAGTGGATTTTATCAATACAGTCAATAGAGTGTAGGGTGTGAATCAGCCTAAAATAAAAAGGACCTGGGGGCTTTGGTGGATAACAAGCTGTCCATGAGCTAACAATGTGCCCCAGGGGTCAAGAAGGCAAATGAGATCCTGGGGTGCATTAGGAACAGCATTGCCAGCAGGTCGAGGGAGGTGATCCTGCCCCTCTACTCACCCCTGGTGAGGCCACATCTGTATACCATCTCCAGTTCTGGGCTCCTGAGTACCAGTGAGACATGGAGAGGCTCCAGCAGAGGCGACAAAGATTATTAAGGGACAGAAGCATCTCTCTTACAAGGACAGGCTGAGGGCGTTGAGTCTGTTCAGCCTTGCAGTAGGACAAGGGGCAATGAACAGGAACAGATGCACAGGAAGTTCCACCTGCACATGAGGAAGAACTTCTATCCTGGGCAGTGACCGAGCATAGGAACAGAATGTCCAGAGAGGCTGTGGAGTCTCCCTCACTGGAGATATTCCAGAACTGTCTGGACACAACTCTGTGCCATGTGCCCTGGGATGGCCCTGCCTGAGCAGGGAGGTTGGAGCAGATGAGCCACTGTGGTCCCTTCTGACCTGACCCATTCTGTGATTCTGTGATTCTGTGATTCTGTGATTCTGTGATTCTGTGAAAATAATTACATGCCAACAACTTTTGGCCACATTGGTCTCACTGTCTAAATGAGAGTCTGAAGAGTCCACTCTATGCAGAAAATTCCTTTGTTGAGTTCTACAGGCCCTGTTCACTGTCCATGGAGAGAAATAGATGCAGTAATGTGCAATTTATTTCATCCTATTCCAGTATCTAAAATAGATGAGTCATATTCTATAATTGACAAATTCTGAGAATAAAGCTGTGCTATTGGCTTACGTAACAATAGGGGAGGTTTAAAAGTTAGAGCTTGGGACACTGCAAGGATAGAGGTGTTCTCATAGCGTGCCCTGGCCTTTTGAAGGCTGTTTTCCTAAGGAAATAGGGCTTATGCAATTACATTAACTGTCAATTCCAATAAAGTTTGAATGCTAGCCAGTTTCAACAAAATCGTACAAAATACAGACTTTGAAGACATTAATTAGTTACAGGTTTCGTTCTGAGGAAAGGATGGTGGCTGAATAAAGGAATGAAGAATGAGATTAAAATCCCATGATAAAGAAAGGCTGAAGAGTGAGCTCAGCCACACAGCAAACACCAAAAACTCCCCTGCAGGAAACCACAGGCAAAGAGACTTTCCATAATGCCCTTTGCTCAGATAGGCTGTATCACTATCATAACCTATCTTAGATCAGCTGGAAACTGCCAGATAATGTATCTGTCTTGGAAAAGATAAGATGCCCTGGTCTTATACTATGTCAGAAAGAAAACACTCAAACTGGAACACGAGTGTCACCTGGGGATAGCCTGTGTTTGACTGACATCAGTGAACGCTTGGCTCTGAATTCACTAAACCCTGATTTCACGCCTTGCAGACTTGTTTTAGACAGGAAAGTTGCAGGTAGGACACAGTCAAAGCATTCAGTAGCTTATCCAAACCAGTGAGAATTCCTCAGGTCAGGATTACTGGCCATCTTTGACACCTTCTTAGTGCAAATGAAGATGTCACTTCTACAACCCACTAAGATGTACCAAAAACATGCAGCCTGTGATAAGTGTAGGCTGTTGCTCAAGTGTCGTCTTCATTTTATATTGGAGAGATGCCATAGGATTTCCCATTTTAAATATTGTCACCTGCTTTCACAGGCCTCCCCTGTTTTCTATGTATGTTTTTTATTCCTGTGTGGAACAGGAAAAGGCAGAAGATGTTGGCCATGCTGATTTTGCTTTCCTGAGAAAAAGGTAGCTGGGCCTGAGCCATGAAGGGAGGGTATTTCACTGCTTGCTGCCAAAGTGAGTGTGATAGTCCTAAAAAGCACATAAGGTCATTCAATTTAAAACTTAGGGAACTGCAGTTCTTTCACCCAGCAAGCCCAAAGGTCAAAGGATTTTGTCAAAGCTATCATTCTGCCCTAGAAAATTAATTTCAACATTTCCCCTCAAATTTCTTCACATTTCCATGCTTGCTATCCTCCTGTAATTCTCCTCTTCCCAGGCACTTTCAGTGAGACCCCCAGAACTTGTCCCCAGGCTCAGCACCACCCTGAGCTGCTGCTCAGCTACTGCTGGAGCAGAGCCACATCCAGGGATGCTGTTCTCTTCCTGATTTTTCCCCTTGCTCGAAGATCCCTCTGCAGTTCATCACGTATTGTGTAGGGCCATTTTCCTCCCAGAGCCATGGCACTGACACGTGGAGTAACACCACAGCCCCAGGAAGAGCAAACAATCTCCAGAGATGGTTCTTGTCCATCCTCTTCCTCTCGCTGAAACAAGCTGCAGAACTGGAAGAATATGCCCTCGAGGGGAGCGCAGCCTGGTTCACAATCTGGCATGTACAATTCCTAACCTACTTTTTTTTCTCATGCACCTGGTCTTGTGGTTTCCCAGCTCTCATTTTTCAATCACTGCTCCGCAGAAGAATTTGAGGCAATTATCACAGGATGGCTTTCATTGCATGCCCGCTGTCGTGTGGATGGCTCTGCCTTCCTGTGGTCAGTAGAAATGTTGGCAAACATGAAGTTTCTCCCCGATCAAAGCCAGGAAGTGCAAACAAAGCGATGAAATCCTCACCTCTGGTTCAGTTTCGTTAACAAATACAACTAGTGACTCTTGGCCAGTTCTTGAATTCTTTAATGGGATTATTATTCATTCATGCTGGCCTCGGTGAAATTTGGGATACAAGCATTAATCTGAGATTGCAAAGAGAATTGTAAAAACAAGAGAGCTTGTTATTACAAGGCACACAGGCCACACAGAAAGAATATCCAGCCCTGATCCTCCCAAAATAAATCAGGTCTAACTCCTCCTGGAGTGAGGCAGGAGTACATCCTTACTGTGGACTGTACCTTCCAAGAAATAATAAGCTTCTATACAAACATCCATGCAAAGCAGTTTTAACTCTTCCTTGACCGAAACTCACTCTCTGCCTCCAGTGAGGGATGAAAGGAGCACAATTAAGACCTAGATTTATCCTGCTTAGCTTTAGGTTCCAAAGAAGGAACCTCACTTTAGATATCTAAAATTAGACATGAACTTTCTCTGAATAGTTTTTGCCAATTTCATGCTTTGTCCAAAGCAAAGGATCATTGTCACAGAATAACCATAGAATGATTTGGGTTGGAAGGGACCTTAAAGACCATTTAATTCCAAGCCCCCTAGCAAGCCCTATCCAATCTGGCCTTGAACACTTCTAGCCATGGGGAGTCCACCACTTCTGTGTTCCAGTGCCTCTTCACCCTCATAGTGAAGAATTTCTTATCTATATCTTTTGTAAATCTACTCCCTCTCACTCCCTTCTAAAAAGTCCCTCTCCTTGTAGATCTTTCATCTTGGCTTATAGAAGGTGTGGCCTTATGTAAGAACACAGGACAAAGTTCGCACAGGTTTTAGAAAGACGTGAATTCACTAGGAATTGTTGAGGTTATTCCTGGTTTTCTTTCCTCCACTTTGCCATTAAGTCTGAGATTTGGCACCACAGAGCAGCTCTGTGCAAGGAGAAGTGTCACAGACATGCAATATGCTTTGTCCTGCAGCTCAGCTGGACCTTCATCTGCTGCCAGATACGCTGGTGCAGAACACCAGCACTGCTCCAGATACTCTAAATAGGGCCTGTGTCTTTCCTTCCCTTCATTAGCAAGGAATTCCCCCCTCACACCACCAGCCCATGAATTATTCTGGCAGAGGTATTGAGGACCAGGCTGGGCGGACTGCAAATTCAGTTCTGTGGCCGATCAGATGGCTGAAAGGCCATTTACTGTCAGCACAGAAAAGAATAAGGACAAAGCCAGTGCTAGAGAAAGCTGTTTCCTGCACCGTGCTGTGCAGAAGGTGACAGATTTCGAGTGGCAAGGCCCCCAGGGTGTCCTGAAGCAATCGGTGAATGGAGCCACCATGGGCCATCAAACCGCGCGTGGCTTTACCCAGTGCCGCATCTCTTCTTTCATAACTTGTGCTAAATGCCTCTCTAAATTTTGAGTTAAGCTGTTGTTGCCATAGCAATGGCCATTTAGCGTGAGAGAATGCAGTGAATGTGTTGGGGGTGTGAGGTTCTGGCTCTTCCCATAAAAATATATGTCTGCATGAACATACAGTGCCGTGGAGCTGCCTGGAAGGAGCCAAGCAAGCAGTTCACGTCAGATCTGAGGGAGGGACAGGTGGTATGGAAGGAGGAGAAGCTTGTGCAGGTTGGAGTTGTTTGTTCCAGGATGCACCTGCAAAGAGCTGAGGACTAAACTGAAATAAGCCTGAGTGATGACTGACTTAAATTTCATTTCTTAGCAGTAGAAGTCACTCTCTTGGACAGGACAAGGCATGTTTGTTGCTGCCTTCATTAGATAAATCTTTGCAGAAACAGGAAAAATTTGCTTTCTCTGGTTTATTTTCTTTAAAAATAACCCTTGCTGCTAGTTCTTTAACAGGAAATGCTTTTCAGCAATCTACTCCCACTGTTTATACAAGTTTATTTGCCAGGGCACAGGCTGAAAAAAAGTCAATAAATAATGCAGGCATTATATTACCTAATTTTAGATCCACTTCTAAGATTTTTCAACACTCCTAGCACTAGCATTTTTAGTGGTCACAGCAGGAGAGATTCAGAACTTGTGAGGCTTATTCCTCACTTTATGCCACCTCTCTGTGGGGTGAGAAAACTGCTTAAATAGTTACAGCTAGGGCAAGATCCTGCCCACATCCCTGAGCCTATTTCCCTGGGGACTTTGGCAGAGGTCCATCTTCCTCTGACTAAATTTGGCTTGTAAGTGGAGTTAAGCATCACCCTGATCAGCAAGTGCAGGCAGTGTCTGAAGTGTTTTGGGAATTCTCAGCCTGAGAGTGAGATTTAGATACCTAAAGCACTAACTGATGAAGAAGAGCAATCTGTTTGTGTCACTGGCTGGAGCTCAAATTCTTTCCAAGTCTCACATTTGACTGATTGTGAACAGCCTTTTTAAAGTCCATAAATTCATAGCAGGGCACCCAAGTTTGATAATGTAGCCATAAACTTTTGTGGCATACCTTATTCCTCCACGAGCCCAGGCAGGGTCTTGAATCAGAATTAACATTCCAGGTTCCTGTAAGACTATATGATTTGAGTTTTGAAAATAATTTAAAGCCTAAAAGAGAGACATAAATGCAAGCATTTTTGAAGTATAGCTCTGTATTTGCTTGTTTCTCAGTAAATAGAAGCCACCAGCTCCTGTTCCCTGTCAGTGACATTACCTGCATCTAAGGACACAGCCAGTGCATGGCAGGTCTGAGAGACTGAGGATATTGTTTCCACTTCCAGTGGTACTTTCTGGTGGAGGTAAGGCAGTCTTACAGCTTTCTTTGCTGACTGGAAAAGAAAAAGGCGAAGAGGATCTATCAGTCAGCAAACCCCATAGGCTTCAGTAGTTTACTGATTTACAACAGCTGCAGATCAAGTTCTGTAAAAATTTTAGTGCAATCCAGTTCCCATAAATAGCTGAGGGCAGCTTTTCTTTCCAGCAAACTTCTGAGACTTTTGTGATTAAAACTCTAAAGGCAGTAAGCACAATTCACAATCAATTATGTTTTATTAATGTTGTTTTAATACACGCCACAGCCCAGTAATCATGAAGCTGTTCAACAGTGTTGTTCTAAAATCGGCTAATAGCAGGATGTAATTTGTGGCCGTCTCTGCTCACTTACAAAACACTTGCTCCGTTAATTGTGATTTCACACTCCGCTGAATGCTGTAGCCTGGAGGTAACATTCATGTGATGGAAGAGTTACCAGTCTGGGCTCTGGGGGGAGTGTGTAGGGGGGTGGAGGAGGGAAGGATCATTTCGAGAGAGGTTACTCTTGTTAAATTTTTAACCCTTTTATGTTTTTTAAAAATAAAAAAAAAAAAAAAAAAAAGGAGGAAAGAAAACAACTGAACATCAAAAAGCTACAATCCACAGGTAACAGTTCTCTCTTTAAAAAATCCGAACATTCTCTCCATGTTTTGATCTCTTTCTGTTGCTTTGTGTTGTTACCAGGGACAGGACAAAACAAGTGACCAGCAGGTGAAACCTGTCTGTGTAATCAGGCACCAGCCTTGACCTCGCATTGCAGACGCTGGGCACACCACCCTGCCTAAAGCAATTGCCTGCATTTTCATAGAAATATTTTCCTGCCCTTGGTGGTTCCAGAGACATCTGGAGACTTTCTTAGGCCAGAGCAGGCAGGATGAGGTCAAATATCCTGGAGGAGGTCAAAAGTGCCTAAAATGTTGCCACATGTAAGTGAGCAAGTTAGGCAGATGGAATCTCATCACAGAATGGTCAGCAGTGATGAGACAAGAGTTCAGCCCTGCACAGCCACAGGCAAGGCAGCAGCTTCTGCTCTGAAAGGCTTGCAGTGAGTATTGCCTTGATCAGCAAATGAGAAGAGCCATCTTAACCTGGAAAATTTCCAGATGAGTGTTTGGTACTGCTGTGGCAAACTGGGAGGTACAGCTCAGACCATACAGGGATGAGAGCATTAATCTGGGAAGGATTTTGTTTGATTTATCACTAAATTGGGGCTGGGAGAACAAGTCACAGAGGGGACTTTGCCCACTACGGGCCATCATCTTTGCTATTTCAGTTTCTCCTATCCTGACCAGTGATGTGGAGAGCACCAAGCCAGGTTTGAATGCTGCTGCTTGGGGGTCCAGGCCAGGACTGGGTCCCATCAGAGCAGGCTGGGTGGCAGCAGAAGTCACCCTGCATACAGAGAGAAGAGAAGAGAAGAGAAGAGAAGAGAAGAGAAGAGAAGAGAAGAGAAGAGAAGAGAAGAGAAGAGAAGAGAAGAGAAGAGAAGAGAAGAGAAGAGAAGAGAAGAGAAGAGAAGAGAAGAGAAGAGAAGAGAAGAGAAGAGAAGAGAAGAGAAGAGAAGAGAAGAGAAGAGAAGAGAAGAGAAGAGAATGCATGCTCTGCTGCTCTGTGAGTCTGGTGTGACTCTGGGGCTGCCTGTGCTGCCAGCCAGACTGAGCCTCAACAGAAGCAGCAGTGACAAAGGACTCTCTGCTCTCCACATAGGCAGAGGCTCAGCCATACTGCCACGATGTGAGGGAAACATCTTGGCAGAGGAGTGGTGAGAGTGAAATCTGGCAGCTCGCTCTGGTGCCACTTGGAGTGAGCCAAGAATGCCCAGGCAGAGCACCCCAGCTGGAACACAGGTTCATGGGGAGCTCCAGCCTCAAGGAAAACCCTGCAGGCAGCTGAGAGCTGAGAAGTGATTAGGAGCACAAAGCAGAAACGATCTCTGTGTGCGCAGAAAAAAATAGATGCTTAAGAATCAATTAAGGGGGAAAGGTTAAATACGTGTCTAAAGACTTTGAAATACACAGCTGCCCCTTGGGGGGCTGTAGTTTGAATGGTGTTAACGTCACTTAGTTAAGCCTCGCTCACATTAAGCACAAGTGTTAAAGCTTTTCTTAGGTAAATGTTTCATCCTAGGACAGGACACTGGAAACGTCATGGTTTACTTTGGGCAAGACTGCTCCACATTTATGCCATCACCTCTCTCACCCAACATTTGACATTGCTGACCTTGGGCTGGTGGTGGTGCTCCCACACCACCTAGCAGGAATAATTGCTGTGACATCCACAGGTCACAGGAGCCAGCTGCTCCTTTGTCCCCCAAAGGCTTTATACTCCCATTTTTCCTTTTCCATGTCTTTCTGGGACCACACGTGAAGGCTGAGACTAAAGTCAACTAACACAATCAATAAGCACACAGCACTTGCCTGCTCATTGCAGTCACTGCTGGTGGGCTCTCATCTGTCACCAATGCCTGGGAGAAATAAGCAGATGGACAAAAAGCAGTTGGATTCAGCTCAATCCAAAGAAGACAGAAGGGAAGATGGTGGGACTTTGAAAGGTCTAACCCTGCATTACATCAAGATCATTACACCACAAATTGTCCAGATGGCACAAAGCCTCGGGCTCACGGCTGGACTTCTCAGTGCACTTGAATATAGTTATTGTCAGAGTGGGAGAAACTAACGAGTTAGAGGTCCCCACAGCCTCATCCAGAGCTCCACCTCTGGTGGTCTGCTCATTGTAACTCACTCTCCTGAGACCAAACTCACTTTAGAAGGGCTCAGCCAGTGCCAAATGCTCTCATGTATTTTGACAAGTAACAAAGATTTCCTCACCGTATTAATGTCTGGTGATCTTCAGCAGCTCCTTGTTCCTGACCAGGCTAAATTAATAGATCTAGTTCTAATCTATAGAGTTATTTAATATCTGGAAACTTAAAGAGTAACATGTCAGAGACATCTGTTTTCCCATGTGATTAATATTTTAAACTCTTTTTTTTTCTGAAACAGGATATAACAGATCTCTGAGGGGAGGGCTGGGCATCTGCTGTATGTTGACATTGTAGAAAACATAAAGCATCAGATGTTGATGCTAACACAGTACAAACAGTAACACAGTGTTCTGAATTTTTCCTCTTGTTCTAAAGTAACAGAATATAAGTTTTTATTTTGAGACCAATGATTTACTTCTACACTGACATATTGAACTCTTGCTTCATATGTCTTTATACTGAAATTGCCCCTAAATTTTCAGGTCTTGTCAAACTCTTTTGCAATATACAATGTATTCATGGCATGAACTTGAATGGCTTGCAGCCTTATGCTGCTAGTGGTGGTAATTGCATTAATTAATGTTTTCAGTGTATGGGTTTTAAAGACGAAATGAAGTTCACAAAATCACCTAATTGGAAAGCCATTTTTGTCATTTTCATGAGGAAAGAAAAAAATCTGAGATATAACAGCCAACAGTTGAAATTTAAAGCACTTTGATTAATTTTCAGCAAACTTACATCAGCACCTGCTTTATATTTCATGAAGGAACTTCTCCATTTCCATAGTTTTACTTCTTTCTCTACCTCATCACAATTTCTGCAACTTTTTCCTGGTTTGTTTGTTTCTTTGTTTTCTTTTACGTCCTGATTTAAGCTACCAGATTTCAGCCAGCCACAATGAGGATGTGAGCAATTTGTGTTCTCGGCACCAGTCTGTCACAGGTTTGGGTTATTTTACAAATATTTCTCCTCCAGAGGTGACAATATCTCTAATCACAATTGGCAAGGAGACTCAAGCTTGTCTATCACCTCTTTTTTAATGAAATAAGACATGTTATATTTCAGTGCAGTTCTCATCAGGCATTAAGGTCAAGTTCTGCCAGGGCACATATAAATGTGATAAATGTGTTGGATGATCCATGCCACTGTGCAAGTTACCCATGATCTCTGAGAGAATGAAATCTTTGCATTCAGCCTTTTGTCTCAGTCTTGAAAGATGCACCAGAATTTTGAGAAGAAATTAGAAATGTTCTAGAAATTTGCTTCCCTAAGATAAAATTTGCAGGGCACAGCAAGGGCTTGGGGAAAGATACTTCTCTGGTGGGTGACCTTGGAGAAAAATCTATTGATGAAATTATTAGCTTCAATGCTGTAAAATACCACAAGAGCACAGGTGTGGGAACCTCCTCTGTGACCTTACACTGAGCATGGTTCTCCTCCAAAGAAAGTTTACAAAGGACAGCAGGTGATACCAAGCTGACATACAGCTCCAGGCACCACAGTAACACATTATAGTTCTGAATAATGCAGTATAAATCCTCAGCTGCCAAGGGGAAGCCACCCACAATAAAGCTAAACATAATCATCTCCAGCACCCACGTCAGCTCTTGTTGCATCCTTTGTCAGGAAGCTGCATAAACAGATGAACCCCACAAAACACTGTGAAGAGGTACAAATGTGGGGAAATTTAGGATATAGCACACGGTAAGGAAGATAAAAAACCTCTCCAGAGTTTTAGCCCAGTCATGTAGACTGTCCTATTCATTAGTTAGTGGTGTTGAAAAATAGTCAGGCAATCTGAAGTGCCTCAGCTCTCAGTAAGGCTTCCTAGTCCATCCACATAACTGAAAGAATTGGAAAATGCATGGCTGCTGGATGCTGGATTGCCAGTTCCAAGCACCAGTGGTGCTGGTATGACTGAAGGCATGAACAAAATTGTCATTGATGTATGAGCAATTATGTTCGATTTAGAAGTCATCTGACTAAATGAGAGATTCAACTGTAACTCATTTTGGAGTTTGACACCTACTAGAAAAATAGTCTGCAAATGCTTAGTCTGGTAAGAATTCATTTCTGAACCAACAGCACAGGTGGGCCTACTCTGGGCTGCAGACAGAAAGCCTGCAGAGGGCCAGAGCTGTCATGTGAATACAGCCCTGGAAGACAGATTTCATTCTGGAGGTGGTATCAGTGTGACACTGAATGCAGAAACCCCAGACATCCTCTTTCTCATTCTAGTTGCTTTCGCAGAAACAAGAATGTGCCCGTCCTTAGTAAATAAGCAAATTACACCAAGAAATAGTAAATTCGTGCAATCAACTTTTCACAGACAGAGGAATAATCTGCCAAAACTGATGATTCAGACCTAGAGGCAAGTGGGTTTTCAATGAGAGCAGCACAGCTGCTCTTGCACACAAATGAGTTGCTTTCACTAAGGGAAGTGCTGACAGTGTCCCCCAAGGGCAGGTGTAGCTTACCCCATGGACTTTTGGTGGTGGAAAGAGAAGGGACTCTGGAGTGCCAAATGAAGGTGTTTCACAAGCTGAGTGCTTCTGGCTAAAGTTCAGATAAAGCAGTGCTGGCAGAAACCCCCTGATGCAGACATGGAAACTTTTCTCCTTCAGTCTGTTTATTTTTCATGTTGATATTTACATTGCTTTTACACCCAAACTCTACTTTTATTTCCACCAGGGATGCAAAGTCTATAGGGCAGGAATGTACATATTTTTAATACTAACAGAACACCTGGGAAAATACAACCCTGCCTGTAGCTGATGTTAAAACCTTAAATATAAACAAAAAATAAAAGAATTTCAGCTTGATCAGCAGGTGCTTCTTTATGAAATATCCCAGAAATACGGTTTTAATAGAAGATGGTACTGCAAAACTGACTTGGAGTGGTCAGTATAATGGAATCACTTCAGGTAGAAAATGGCAAGTGGTAGCTTCACCATGTTCAAGAGGAGGAATATGGGCTGTATCAGCCTGGAATAGGTACAAAATGTTTGTATATATAGTCCTGAGTTACACAAGCTGCAGAGAAAGCATGTGGGAGGTGCACACCAGAGAGAACAGGAGAGGAACTGAGCTGCAAGCCCACCTCTGTGATCTGCTTTAAAATAGTCTCCCTTCATCACACCAAGATGTCTGTTTGGTGTCACCATAGTGACGCTGCTCGCTGACCACCCAAATCCACCTCACAGCTTCCTTCAGGAGTCCTAGCGCTGAGAAACCCTCGAGGCACCCACCCCTCACAGCCCAGAGGAAACCTCCCCTGGCAAATCAGCCTTTGTATTAATGTCTTCACTCCCCAACCTCTGCTCAGCATCCTTGCTCCTCAGCAGGACACTGCAATGCCACTCCATGGGCTGCCAGGTCAGACGAAAGAGAGAAGCACATTTGATGCCCTAAGCTGTGGTTTTGTTTATTGTCTTCCATTTATATAGAGAGCATTTGAACACATGAAATAGGATGTTTTGTCCTGGGAAACAGGACTCTGCATCTTTGGTGTCTCCCTGCATTATCAAAGCCCCTGGGACAAGCTCAAAACTACAGGCATTGCCCTGGGGAGGGTAAGACAACTGGCAGGGGTGGGTGGCCCCCACCCATGGCCACCTGTACCAAGCAGTGTGTCCCCAGGTAGAGCAGGACGGTGGGCATGTGTCATCTGTGCTCTCCAACCCACACGGGGTTCCACCATGTCCTCCTTCCATATCCCTGGGCACCTTCACACCAGTGCTGTCAACACAAAGTGCTGAGGAAGAAACAGTAATGGTCTTGCCTATCCCCAGCCCTCACCTTCTCTGCTTGCCCCTTGACTTCTGCAGGGACTGATCCTCTGCTGTGCCATCTTTTCCAGATGCCTTTCCATCTTCTTCTGGTGTGCCAAACTGATTCCAGTTTCCCTCAGTAGTACCACTGCAACAGGCTTAAGTGACAGAACACAGAAATCCTTTGCATTCTTTGCCAGAGAAATCAGTTCTCCACATGCAGTGTTGAAATAATTTTCAGTACCTTTCTATCCTTTCTTGCTGGTGTATGAGACACACAGATTCCTGAGGCATGGAGGAGATGCAGGGTGTAGGATGATGCCATTTGCAGAAACCAGCACCTCTGAAGGAGTCAGGGGGATGAGAACATCCTCCCTGCTGCTGAGGGTAAATCCTCTGCAGCTCTAGGTATGTCCCAGGACAGTTTCAGAAAGCTTTATAGAGAGCCCCACTTTAAATCCTTTTCTTTGGGAAACCTGGTTGTTCTTGGTCATGTTGAAGGGCTGTTGAAAGCAGATTGTTTTAATATGACCTTATAAAAGTCTCACATAAAAGGCACGAGGAGCAATAGGGAACAAGGGAGGTTTATCATTAAGGTATCAGAGGAGCACTGGGAAAGATCAAAGTTTGATTCTTGGCTGTGCTGATGACCTTAGGTAAATCCCTCAGAAAGAGGCTTGGAAGAGTTTGTTTAGGAACTTTTTCAGAGTCAGTGCCTCAGTGGGAACCAGGGGATTCAGGGCACAGCTGAACTTTCCAAAGTTTGATAGTGATTGTGAGTGCCAAGCAAATCAAAATCTGAATTTAGAATCTTCTGAGAATTGTATTTCATCTTTCTGTGTTTTGTTTTTCTCCCAAGTGTAAAATAGGGAAAGCAAATATTTTACCACTGTTATAAGGATAAATGTATGAATGTTTGCTGAGATACAGTGGCAACAGAAGCCACAAAGGTAAATAAGATGGATATTGCATTAAAAAAAATCCCAAGTCCTGTTTTTATCCAAATGATGGATTAGTGATGAAAACAATGGAAGTCAACACAACTGAATTATTAACTACACAGCCATTTATGTGAAAAATGTCTGATAATGATTTCCAATGGGGTAGTACCACCATTTTATATGCCCTCTATACACTTGAATAATGTTTCATAAATTAGAATACTAAGTCTGATACAGAAAATACTGCTGAATACAGTCAACATCATTACTTCTCTTAACATTACCAGAAAATGTATTTTCTGGACCTGTTTAATAAACCACAGGTGATAAGAAAACTAGCTTATTTACAGAGCATTTAGGGAGGAGGAAGCCTTTTTTCCATTGACATTTCTGAATGGAAAATTCTGCTGAGGCAATCTGCAGCTCAGACTACTAGGAGAGCAGAGAGGGACCTTTAACAGTGCATCTGACCCATTACTGATTTATGAGAGAACAATGTTGGAATAAATATGAATAAAAAGCTATCTTTTCTCCCAATTTGGTACAGCAACATTGAAACTGTACTAGGATAAACAACTGCCTTGCAATATGCATGTTCATTCATTATTCAGTGTTAAATCTTAATTGTTGCTTATTTCAATTTCTTTGTGCTAAGTGTTTCTAAATTATAAATAACTCTGCAACTCTAATAGTATATACTCTGTTAAGGAAAAGGTAAGTACAGAAATAAATTATTAAAATGTTCTCTTTAACTATTGCCACACAATTTATCTCAGGCTTGGGAGGTCAAGGCAGCCACTTTGATAAATTTGAAGAGATATTGACAAGGAATCTATGGACAAGTCATGCGTCTATGTTACATACACAGACTTTGTGTACATGTATTCATTTACAAAATTGTTACAATGCTATCTTCACTCTGAGGTTTGATTTTTCTCCTTTTCAGGTTATTGGCAAACTGTCCTGACCTTGGTGAGAGTAAAATCATATCCTAAGTACACACATAACTGCTGTGTTCTCCCTTTGATCCAAGCACTGAACTGTGATTAACATTAAAGAGAGAAAGTCCAGCCTCAAGCATTTTCATGCCCTGAGCAAGCATCAAACACAAGACTCCTTCTTGTCATGTCTCTTATTTTTCCCTTTAATGTCTCTCTTATTTATGTATTTACCTTAATTTGCTTGGAAGAGAGTCTTGTTTGCCTTAAGGAGGGATGGTTGTGCGATTAAGGCATCTCACATCTTCATGTCTCCTTTTGCCTCTTCTAATTCTTTCCATTTCTTCTTTAGAGGTCCGGTGGAAAGACGTGGCTTGTTCTTCGCTGACTTGTGGGACAGCACTTCATATTTGGCAATGGATCAGAAGGACTGAAGAGCGCTTTTGCTCCCACCAATGTTTCTGAGAGCTACTAAAACAGGACCAATGAAGATGCTCACCAGACTCCAAGTCCTTGCGCTAGCTTTATTTTCCAAAGGAGTCTTCCTTTCCCTAAGTGACCACAGCTTTGTCAGGAAGGAAATTAAGATAGAAGGAGACCTGGTCTTAGGAGGCTTATTCCCAATCAAGGAAAAAGGCACTGGGATAGAAGAATGTGGGAGAATCAATGAAGACCGAGGCATCCAGCGCTTGGAGGCCATGCTGTTTGCGATTGACGAAATCAACAAAGACAACTACTTGCTGCCAGGAATTAAGCTTGGAGTTCACATCTTGGACACATGTTCCAGGGATACATATGCCTTAGAACAGTCTTTGGAGTTCGTCAGGGCATCTTTGACTAAAGTGGATGAAACAGAGTACATGTGCCCTGACGGCTCATACGCCATCCAAGAGAATTTGCCGCTGCTCATTGCAGGAGTCATCGGCGGTTCCTACAGCAGCGTCTCCATACAGGTGAGTCACAGCAGCCCCACCAGGTGAGAGTCGCTCATCTGCAATTCCAGGGAGAGAAACACTGCTTATGTGCATTTGGCAATAAAGCATATCTTGGCTTGATCACTGTACCCTAGGCATCAAGCTAGTGTATGATTTTTAATGAATTTATATTAGTTTGATTCATTCTTTAAAACACTTGTTGTAGTTGAAACCTCCAGCAGGCGTCCACTTCCTCTAGTTATGGTGTATCCTGAGGGCATCTGATGTTTCCAAAAGTGTTAGTATTTATTTTTAACTTTGCACTTCATGACACTCCTACAGCTCCAAGTACAGATCTCTGCTTTCACATCAATCATAAATGATACATAAATGAACATGTGTTCCTGCCATGCTGCATGTGCATAACATTTTCCATTTTAATAACAAATACTTAAAATTAAAAAATAAACCCTTATCTTACTTTAAGTCACTGGTGGGGTTACCCAAGGCTCAGTATTGGGGCCAAACCCGCTTAATATCTTTATCAATTATCTGAATGAAGGGATTGAGTGTACCCTCAGTAAGTTTGCAGACAAAGATGGTAAGAATGGTGACCTCCTGGAGGGTAGGAAAACTGCGAGGGATCTGGACAGACTGGATCAGTGGACTGAGGTCAATGGCATGAGGTTCAATAAGGTTAAGTGCCAGGTCCTATGCTTTCTTTTGGGTGACAACAGCCTCATTGCAGCACAGCAGGCTGGGTCTGGAAAGTGCCCAGCGGGAAAGGACCTGGGGGTGCTGATTGAGGGTTTGCTGAACACAAGCCAGGCGTGCCCAGGTGGCCAAGAAACCAATGGAATCCTGGCTTGTATCAGCAATAGTGTGGCCAGCAGGACCAGGGCAGTGACCACTGTACTGGGCACTGGTGATGCCACACCTCACATCCTGTGTCCAGTTCTGGGTCCATCACTGCAGGAAAAATGTTGAGGTGCTGGAGTGAGTCCAGAGAAGGGCAACAGAGCTGGTAAAGGGTCTAGAGAGAAAGTCCTATGAGGAGCAGCTGAAGGAGCTGGGGATGCTTAGCTTGGAGGAGGCTCAGAGGGAACCCTATAGCTACAAATACCTGACAGGAGATTGTAGCCAGATGAGGGGTGGCCTCTTCCCCTGGGCAACCAGTGACAGGTTGAGAGAAAATGGCCTCAAGCTGTGACAGGTGAGGTTTAGGTTGGACATCAGGAAGAATTTCTTCACAGGAAGGGTTGGAACGGACTCCCCAGGGAGGGAGGTGGTGGAGTCACCATCCCTGGATGTATTAAAGAAATGATTGGATGTGGCACTCAGTGCCATGGTGTGGCTAACAAGGCGGTGATCGCTCAAAGGTTGGACTCGGCGGTCTTGGAGATATTTCCCGACCTGAATAATTCTGTGATTCTGTGGTCTCATTATTTTGGGTCAAATAAAACAAGCCAGTCCACACGACTCATAATCACAAGTGAGTGGTGTCTTAAGCCCAGACTGACATAGACTGAGACCCCACATCTGGTATTTCCTCATGGTCAGCCGCAGGTTTCCAAAGACACCAAGTCCTGACAGTGCAGGATGTTTTTCCAGACTCAATGTAGGACATTTTTCCAGACTGAGTGCAGGCCTTAATCACTGCACCAGTGTCAACAGCAATAAGAGTTCTCCTGTACTGCAGACTATGCCAGCAGTGACAGAAAGCGCACAGCACTTCATTTGCCTGTTTCATAAATAGGCCAAGAGTTCATCCAATGTTCGTTTCAGTCAGAATTACACTGGGGAGCTGGGAAGGCATTAAATCGCATCAGTAGGGAGCATGGTCAGATCCCACAGGACATGTACGAGCGCAGAAGAATTTAAAGAAATTACATTTTATTTCCTTTTGTATTCCAGTGTGTAACTCGTGTGTGTATTCATAGTAGGCAATACAAGGGCAAATGGTTACCCACACCACTGGAGAATAGTTTCTGCAGAGCAGAACCTCAGCCATCCCTTGTAGTAGGAGTGGTTTTGTCCCACTGTGGATCAGCTAGCAGAACAGGAATGTACCCTTCACCAGTTATGTGGGTCTGATCACTTGGAGCACAAAGAGCAAGTAAGTTTCAGGCTGAAAAAGAGAAAACTGAAGGGGAAAAATTATATCTACAGAACCTTGGGCAGCACAAACTGTTAAGGAAATCATTATTCATTGTCTCTTCCAATCAGACAAAGAGTACATCAAATGAAACCAGCGAATGGTAGGTTGTTGTGGATGCTAGAAGATAAATGAATTCCAGAAGTGACTAGAAACAAAAAGAAGAAATTTTGTAAGATACCTCCTCTGGTTCGGCAGTTCCCAGAGCTACAACTCTCTCAAGGCCAGCAAAATATTTTGAAGCATCCTATGACTGCCCTGTCCCTCTGGTGGAGGGGTGGCAGCCTTTTGGCTGTACCTTTGGTTTGTGGTCAGTGAGCTTCTCAGTCAACCCTAAATTCAAGTGTGTCTGAAGGATCACAGCTAAAGATATGAAGTAGCCTGAAATACATATCTATAAAAGTAGTTAGAGCACAGGAAATGGTACAGGTATTTCATTCCCTTCCAGAAACCCGGAGGGTTTAGCAGAGATAGGGAGGGAGGTGACAATTCCAAAGTGGCCTGTTGTCTCTTGCACAACAATTGTTACTCTGTCCTTCTGAAGCCAATCTCTGCTGATCACTGACCTGGGACTGAATCCACTGAGGCAGCAGATTGGATGCAGCATGCATCAAATATACATAATAAAGTGTACATAAATGTTTCATATTCCAGAATCTTGGGTTTGGAGCAGCTTCCAATCAAATTTGAAGTCCTGATGAGAGACTTTCTCATCCAGTAGAGGTAAAAAAGGCAGTATAGCTGTATGCAAATCTGTATGTCATCTAATTTTCAAAACCTATGGAGGATGATGAAACAATATTTATAGTTAATATTATTCTATGATCTTCCCTATAGTTGTCAATAGTTGTTCAAAGATAAGATCTTTTGTAACAGTTCTTCAGAAAAATTAATAGTTTCACAAACCATTCAACTTGTCATCAAGCATTTTCCAGCTAGAAAAAAGTGTTCAGTTGTTTATTTTCTCTTGACATAGTTTGTGTTGGCCTTCCTTCAGTCTCTCTTTTCTAGCTTTCCTCTAGATTTCACACCATCTAAAAAAGATGTAATTAAGCCCTAGAAAAGACATAATTAAGCCATTCATTCCTGTTGCCCATCCTGTTAAGATACCAAGTCACAAGTTCTGTTTCAAAAGAAAATCCCTGTCAAGAATAATAGACATTGCAAACTCAAGCCTGAAATTGTAAGGACTTTCAAGCTTCAAAAGGAAGGATTTTGGTGCCACACCAGAAGAGACTACCCAATTTCAGAGCCAGTCACCTGTGCAGAGTAGCTCCAGTAACAACTGGAATCACACCACTGCTGAAAGTCAAAATATTTCACCAGGAGTGTGTGTGCAAGGCTCAGCACCCCCACTCCCCATGGGGTTTTCAAGCAGCACTCAGGGTGCTGGATGCTTCCAGATGTAGCCCTGGCAAGCATTTTTCTTTTGCTGAGAGCTGTAAGCACCATAAAGCCCACAGTGCAGTTTCCTAGCCTTAAAATAAAACATGCTGAGTTCTTCAGACAAAAATTATTTCTGGCTCTCTTTTTCCCCCTCCTGTGAGTTTGTTTTTATATTTCAATATTTTTTTCTTCCCCTCCCTTCACCCTCCCTCTCTTGCTTTTTGTCTGGACAGCTGTCTGCCAAATCACTTCATGATGCTCCTGCTGTCAGACTTGTACTTCTTTCATTACCCTTCCACTAAGGAAAAAAAGATTTTGTTGGTAAATCAGCAATGAACACCTTCCCCACTGAGTCAGTATGTGCGATAGGCGCTTTTTGCAGAGACTAAAAACAACAAGAGAATGCAGAATGCTTAATTATTTTCTGGTCAGACTAGGCTATTATCGTTAATGATGATCTGGATAATTAGTTTTTAGATGTTGTGTTTAAATTAGCAGTGAGCCCAATCTGCACAGCATTTGATCCTTCAAAACTCAAGCCAGGAATCTTACTCAATGGAAAAGCTCGTGTTAAAAAAAAATTTAAAAAATCTGTTTACATGAAATAAAATTCTGAGCTGAGTTGAATCCAGCATCCGGAGGTTGATAATTCAAAATTTGGAGGGTTTTCATCTGAGCCAGGTTATCCTTAGTTTGCAACAGAAAATTCAAACATATTTTCCTTGGAGATATTGACACAGGAAAAATGATTTTTTAAAAAAGGCAGTATTCATTTGCAGAGGAGCACCTGCATAACCAATACCAATTCCACATTTAAGATACTTAGGTCAGCTCTTGTCAGGAATATGCATGTGGAAGCAGGAATACAATTATTCAAGGGCTGGATTTGTTCTTCCCTGTTTCTGCAAACTGGATTCGTCTTCTGAAAATGAAGACTGGGGTCCATTCCCTGCAGTCAACTCTTTGAAAAACTAAGACATTCCTCTGGGTGGGCCAGGTTTTGAATTTCTATGTATAGTATATCCACAAGGATGTAAAATTTTTTAATGCTACCAACCAACAAGACCTGCAGATCACAACCATGAAAGTTATTTCCAAATTAGAGCCTCATACAGAAAAAATGGCAGAACAGAAAGCAATGCCCTGCTGTCTTCTCTTCGATTCCTTGCTGTGTCTCGAGCAAACTGTACCAAAACCACTGGAGGAGGTTTAACGGTGCATTACTGCTATCACAAAAGCTAAAGCCACTCCTAAGTGAGTGACCATCTGGCATGAAATTCAGAATATGTACTCATTTACTGGCAATCTTTTCCTGGCTGTCATTTCTCCTTAGCCACAAAAGTCTGCCAAGGGCTCATGGAGCCTGAAAGCTAATCACCTCCGTTTCCTTCCTCTAAGAATAAACCTTCTTTCAACCAGAGTCTTAACAATAGCTTCTGACTTCCATAACCACTGAAAACAGTGCAAAATTCTTAAAAGAACTAAATGCAAAAAAGAAAGAAAACATAACATATGGGGCTCTGTCCCACTGCGCATGGACCCCACAGGGATATGGGCAGGAGAAATGTGCAGGGGTTTGCAGGGGTTTGCCAGGCCACACACACCATTTGTGCTGTGCAGTGACAGCCTCTGCTGATTTTGTGCTTGTAAAAGCAAACCAGATCCTTATTAAAAATTCTATTCTGTGAGATGGACCACATACCACCAGCATTTAAGCTACACATGCACTTGCCAGCTTCCATGTGTCTCCTTTAAACTCTCTGCCTCTTTTATCTCTGTTCTTCCCCTCTCTCCACTACCTCTCAGCCAGATCCTTGCTGTTTGTTCCTCTCTTTGTTTCTATTCCACATTCAGAAACTGAACAGCCCAGCCACTAGGCTGAGATTTTCAAAGTGTCCAAAGAGCACTGGGCATTTCTTTCCTAGAGTTTTCAAAGGAATATGGGTACCTCCCTCTGGCTGGCTTCTTTGAAAATACCACAGTAACTGATTTCTTTTCAGTCTTTTTGATTTGTGTTTGAGATATAATTTTTTTTTCTTCAGTGTGTGCATTTTCTCCTTTTGCCAAGGGGCAATCATACTATTTTATTGGAATGGATAAGTAACCCCTGAGATCACAGGTAAAATGGAAGGAGCCCTACCATGCAATGAGAGAATCATAGACTCGTTAAGGTTGGAAAAGACCTCTAAGACTGAGTATGACCTTTGGCTGCCAAATCCGTCACTAAACCATGTCCCCAGGTGCCACATCTACATGTTTTTTGGACCCTTCCAGAGTTGCTGAAACCATCACCTCCCTGGGCAACCTGTTCCAATGCCCAACCACCATTTTAGTGAAGAAATTTCTTCTAATAGCTAATCTAAACCTCCCCTGGCTCAACTTGAGACCCTTTCCTTTTGTCCTACCACTTGTTACATGGGAGAAGAGCCTGACCCCAACTTGGGACCTTCTTTCAGGGAGTTGTAGAGAGCAATAAACTGTTTGTTCCAAGCAGGAAAGGATGTAACTACAAGAGAAGGGGCCAAAAACAAGAACTAGCTTGGGTCACCTGTACATCACCTACACTCATTCTACCTCTTCTGACTAGGACTTACTCATCAGTTAATGAGTCTCAAATAACCATGTTTATCACTGATAGCTCTTTTAACTCCAGAAGCAATTCTGTGTTCTTTTAGAACCAACAGCCCCAGTTTTCGTACCTTTTCTGATCATGTGTAAATGTAACATGAGTCCCTCACAGGCAGGTTTATGACATCTCAGAGAAGAGTTGCACTCCTCATGCAAAGCAAGGTCTTCTGCTCAGGTCTCTTTTCAGGGTGCAAGTTTAGCACTCAGCTTACTTCACTTCCAGAGTTCATGCTGTATGGAGGCAGAGTGCATATGTGACAGCTCACTGTGGCATCCCCTGCAGGAAAAAAAAAAGATTTCCACACAATTGTTTCAAAGCACAACATTTCTCTGCATGCCCTCCATGGTTTGCTTTTTATTACACAGGATGGACACAAATACAAAAAGAAATTCCCAAGTCCTTTGCAGAAATCCTAGATGTTATTCTGACAGTAGTCCTTATTTCTGATGTTCATTTTGCCGATGCAGTTACTTCACAGTGCAAACACTGCTTCCCTCTGTGTGACAGCTACTGTCTGATGAAAATATTTAGCTA
Organism: Acanthiza pusilla; assembly: GCA_036630365.1. Classification (NCBI taxonomy): domain Eukaryota; kingdom Metazoa; phylum Chordata; class Aves; order Passeriformes; family Acanthizidae; genus Acanthiza; species Acanthiza pusilla. The sequence goes on from JAXCHO010000079.1 coordinate 45,836,437, forward strand.
TATTTTCCCCAGCTTCATTGCCTAAATTTTCAGGAGAAGAGTGAGGCTAAAAATATTTCCGTCTTCCCCTCTCCCCACTAACAAAAAATGCCAGACACTTTTATTTGTTTTATAGTGAATTGTCTTTTCCTGAGTTACCTTTTGGAAGGAATTGGGTCCTGCTGAAGCCAAATGGGTGTTTCCTGCTGCAGGTCGTGACATGGCCCCTGTGCAGTCACTGCCTTCCATATGGTGCTTATTATAATATCCCAGGGATGGCACCCATAGTTTTCAAATGGGCTAGGGAGAGGTGAAGTTCCAGGCTGATAAAGTTTTTTCAATTCTGAAAGCAGTAAGGCCCTTAAAATCCGAGTTTCCTTTTGAAAACAAATCCATTTGAAGTGATTTTTTTTTTCTTGGGTCCAAGCTGAGCAACTGCATTTGCATCACTGAACTCTCCTCCTCCCAAATACTCCCAAATTATGTGAGTATGTCAGAAGTGTCCAGACTGGTCCACTCTGGGTCACACTGTCCCCTGGTAGGAGCCTACTAAATCCCAAGAGAAGAGGGGAAATTATGGTGGAGCCCAACTTTTCAGTATTGTTCACATTTATTGCCAGGGGTACAGTCTGGCAGCTCAGTAGACTCAGCCTGTTGGGCTGTATTGCAGAAACATAACCAGTACAAAGATGGAAATAAATATTTCTACTTATTCTATTCTCATTGAACCACATCTAGAATACTATGTCCGACTTTGGGTCCCTTGGTAAAAGGATGATTCAATAAATACAATCATAATCATTGGGAGGACAGTCTGGAACACAAACCCTACAAGAAGAAATTGAGGGAATTTCATGTGTTTAGCCTGGAGAAGAGTAGGTTTGGTGGGAACCTAATATCAGCTTTTCAGTGTGTATAGATTTGTTCTCAGGAACACAAAATAAATGTCTTTATCAACATGATGCATGACCAGAGGACAAAAGAAAATAGTTATAAATTGAAAAAAGGGAGATTTTAATCTGAGATAAAATGTACAACCCAGGAACTGGGGCCGTGGGCAGACTGCACAGGCCAGTGGAGACTGCTGACTAGAGAGGTGCCTCATTTAGTCTTTAGCTAAGGTTCATGCCTGCCACTTATTACACACCTACACCCCAGCCCATTCAGAACCAGTGTTTCTTTCCTGCCTTTTAAAACAGCACTTTCTGCCAAAACTTTATTCTATTTTTAGATGTACAAAACAAGAAAAATTTAAGTAAGAAAAAACCCCCTGTATTATATATTGGAAAGAATGCTTTAGCTGTAGTTTCATCTTCAGCTGCCCAAATGAGAGTAAAAGCCAACAAGGCAGATTACCATCATTTAGGAACTGGATACACCATGCACTGGCAGCAGCACATGCTCCTTCAAAGCAGGAGCTCAGGCCCTGTGTAGCAAAGATCTAGAAATTAGGAAAACCTTGGGACATGCCTTTGCCATGGTCTTGCCGTGGGAATCTGGACTAGTAACTTATTCCCAGAAATAGAAACGCTTTCTCAGGAGACCAAAGGCAGCAACACAACGTCCATTAGGACAGATTGCAGCTCAGAGAGACAGAGTTTTGTCCAGTTTCTCCATAGAAGCAAAACTCCTTTACCTCAATCCTATTCTGCTCCACAGCCTAATTTATTGTCTATTCAGAGCAGACACAGTAGCTCTTGCCTGTCCCAAAGGAGCTCTGTGCAATTAGATTCATTAAGCCATGTTAAGTGCCATGAGATTCTCGCATGGTTAAGTTTCAGAAGGGCAGAGAGCGCTGTCATCTAACAAGGAGCCTCCTCTGTCCAACAAATGTGCAATACACCCTTGTGTGTTATGGGGAAGAAACCCTATCTGTTCTAGTACTTTTGAGATTTATTTTTTTTCCAAAATGTTTCCTGTGTTTTCCAGTCCCATATGCATTCAAACAATCCACGTAACAATCTCTGGGTCATTAAAAAGGGAAATTTTAACAAAAACATTTGAATAAATTGTACTGCCAGCAAAAAAAAGTCCTGTGAATGTTAGGCAAAATGTTCGATGAGACTCAATAAATCATAAGACAGATCAAGGTTACAGAGACATAGAGGTGTTACCTATCTGTCCCTGCTCACCAGCAGGACTCTTGAATGGCCACAAATACACTCAGAAACCAGGTTCACGTGTTTGAAAGCTGTATCTAATTCATGGCTCCTTGCAGGTGGTTATTATGAAGCCATTTTCAGTGTTTTAAACAAGACTGGCAATTTCCCACAAGCATTTATCCTGCCCCTGCAGCTCAGAGAAGCAAAAGTGACAGCTGTGGCTCCAATGCTGGGCGAGGGACATTGGTTTCCCCTGGCACTGCCACAGCCACTCCATTTGGAGGATTTGCTGGTGCACTGTGTCCCTACAGAGGGACATGGCTGGCACTGGACTTTCTGCTCGTGTTGGGCAGTGAATCACCACCATCCCAGCACTGTGAGAGAGCCAAGTTTGCCTGGGGAGGGGACACTTTTCCACAGGAGAGTGGCTGCACTAATAAGCCCAGCAGAGTGAGGGCTCATAAAGGTTTCCCATCACGCCAAACGCTGACTCTATTGACACGCTCTGTTCGCGGCGAGCTGTGCAAAGTGGCTGTTTTGGTTTGCAGATGCACAACATCCAGGCTTATCTTCAAAGGTGTCTGCAAAACCCACCAGTCCTGACAGTGAAAAAAACCTGGCTACTACTGCTACCTAAGTGCCAACATATGGATCTCAGGCGCTAATTGCGTGCACCACGGCTTGATTAAATTGCTCCCTGGAGCTTTGCCAGAATAAATTATTTCGCTTAGCAAGAGCTGGATCTGCACAGCAATTTTGAAGCTGTAGCACACATGCCGAGGCAGTGTGGAGCTACAGTGGAGGTGTGCCTCAGGTGGTTCAATCTCAGTGCACATAACTCTGGTTTACATTGCACTGTCCTCGCTACACTGAGTAGATGCTGTCTTAGATATCAGCTCCTCTGCAGAACCTGCGACCTGTGCTATTATCTTGTTAGTCTCTTAACCAGGATAACATTTTCATAATCAAATGCTCAGATCAGCATGGAAATGGCTGGAAATGGGGGCTGTTCTGAAATCAAATGCATCAGCCAAGTGCTTGAGACTTGAACTTTTTAAAAAAACTATTCCCTAATATCAAGATGTTACAATATTCCAGAAAATCCCCACTTGAGACTTTTAAGAAAAGTGTCCTGATCTGAATTAATAATAGATACTATTTCACTGAACTCCATGAGCAGTCATAGTACCCAGGGATGATTGGGTCACTATCATTTATGGTTAATCAGATTTTCTTATATTTTTTAATTTTTAGTCCATGAAAAATCTGCCATCTGGACAGCTTCATAATGAAGAGCATTACAGAAAACAGCTGTAAACACATGAGAGCTTTCTCCTCCCCAGAGCACAGGAATCAGAATTGCAGCTGTTTGCAGGGACTCCAGAAGTATAGCAGCCTCCGAGGCTGAGTGCTCCTGTGTAAACTGGGAGAGTAGTTCTGTGGATGCTTTTGCTGCTGAGACTAAAATTAAAAAAAAAAAAAAAAAAAAAGGAAAGAAAAAAAAGAAAGGAAAAAAAAAGAAAAAAGAGGAAATACACCTGCTGTATTTGTTAGGAACATCTTTCTGCAAGCTGAAGGCTTGTCGACACACTGAGCAGCATTACTTGAGCTGCTGAAAATGGACCTCTTCTTTAGCCAGTTTGAGGGGGGAAATGCAGAATGATATGTGTGCATATTGTCATCATGGTTTAGCACAAATAAAATAATTCCTGCTAGAATAAACTGAGACAAGAATAGCAATTCCAGCCCACACAGTTCTGCAAGAAATGTTCCAGAATAGCTACATGGAGTACATTCTTATTACCAAATCGGAGTGCTCTTGTTGAGGGAGGACTTGTGAACGAAACCATGTGGATATGTGGGCATGCAATCCAAGTTACAAAGCCACAGGGACTCAACAATGCTCAAAGCATCCATTGTACCCTGGTGACAAAAGAAGCCTCTCTGCCCATCCTGTTGCTTTAAGGCTGTTCATTTACATCACCACGATGCAAATTAAATCCCACAGTTGCAGAATAAGGCAGTGTAATGCCTGTTGCCATCTAGCAGAGAGGTTAAGAACACATCAGTTGCTTTCTGAGGGACAGTGACTTGTTCAGCCACAGCACTCCCCCACCTTGGGCCTGTACGCACTGGCAAAACTGGAGAATGTCAGCTAAAGCTCAGGATACTCCTTCCATGCACTGTAGAAAAGGTTTTATTTTGCTTTAAACTAAAATAAGCCACTACCAATGGTTTATTTTATGAAGGTGAACTTCAACAGCTCAACAGCTACAGGTGAGATGCCAGGACACTTGGTCTTTCCTGGAGTTCCAGAAGGACAGGAGGACAGGGACCTCCTGAAGTCCTCAGTTGTGTGTGGCCCAGGGCTTGTGAAAGTCCCTGTACAAGTCTGGCTGGCAGCAGAGTCTGTCCCAGATGAGATTACATCAGTTTACAGAGGGACACTGAGCTGTAGCAGGTACTGGTTCAGTGTCTGCCTTACAGAAAAGACAGAATTTAAATCTATAAAATCCCAAGTCCTACAGGTTACTGAAAAACAATAAAATTCTTCTGGGGTTTTTTCTTGGGTTTTTTGTTGGGTTTTTTTTAAATTTAACCCAACTGTCTAACTTGCTGCTGATGTCTGAGCCTTCAAAATTTTCCTGCTCTACAACACTTTTTTCAAAACAGTCCTTTGCCTTTGAATTCTCACAGACAGTCTGTGGTCAAAGAAACATCTGGGGAAGATTAAAAAGCTTAAATGATTGGGCAATTTTTAATAAGTTTCCCTTAGGAATCTCAAGTACACCATTGCAGGAATCTCAAGCACACTGTTGCTTTTCAAATGGTTTCGTCAGGCTATACTCCAAGATTAGCTTCAAATTTAATTTACTGGACACGACTTCTAGTCACCAATCTTCCCTTTGCCTCTTAGAAGGTACAGTAGGAAAAAAATGCCATAACCTTTCTTCATTTCTTTCCAGATGTAATCAAGAGTTGTACTTCTGTGAGAGCAGCAGAGTAGATTTGGGAATGTTTAAGCACTGGCCATAGCAACACATGAAGAAAAAAAAAAAAAAAAGCAGGACTTTGGACCACATAAATCAAACCAGAAGGGCAAATAGAGATTATTTAAAAGTTTTTATTATTATTAAAAACTGTAGGTCAACATGACATTAGATCAGTTGGGTAGAGCATGGTGCTAATAACTCCAAGGTCATTGGTTTGGTCCCCATGTGGGCCATTCACTTAAGAGCAGGATTCAATGATCCTTGTGGGTCCCTTCCAGTTGAGACTATTCTGTGATTCCGTGAATCTGTGATTGTGTGGTTCTGTGACATTGTGCAACACTTGAAGAATTCAACATTCAACAAATGTGCCATCTCAGCAGTAAGAACATCTATGAAAAAGGAGTTTAAATTAGTAAAAAATAGGAGAGGTGGGGACTTGAATGACAGTTCTGCGAAAGGCCTGTACATTTGTGATATTTGCACAAAAGGGAAATTTATGTCTTATTAGTTCATTTGGTTATCAGATACAATGAGTCTTGGAGAAGATGTATCCCACTAAGAACAGCAAAGGCATGCAAATCCCCAGACCTTAATAAGGAACACAGTCTGAAACCAAAATATATTGTCCATTTGTGTCTAATTATCTGTTGGTTTAAACAGGCTCAATTTCACAAAAATAAAGGTCCATTACAGTGCCAGCAGGACCCAGGGAATTAACTGGGCATCAGAAGAGTTTTTGTGCATATGCTCAGTGCAGTGCTCTCACTGGAGTTTGTCATCAACATCCTCTACCAACACCCTCAATCTCTGACTGTCAGAACATCTCTCATTAAAAAACACTGTCAATGCCTTTCCCTAAATATTTCTGTTCGCTTTTATAAATACCACTCTTTAATAATCTGTGCTCCCCACTCTTTCCCTAGGTGGCAAATTTGCTCAGACTCTTCCAGATCCCCCAGATAAGCTACGCCTCCACCAGTGCCAAGCTGAGCGACAAATCCCGCTACGATTATTTCGCACGGACAGTGCCCCCGGACTTCTACCAAGCGAAAGCCATGGCTGAAATTTTGCGTTATTTCAACTGGACTTATGTGTCAACGGTGGCTTCTGAAGGAGACTACGGGGAGACGGGGATCGAGGCCTTCGAGCAGGAAGCTCGCCTGCGCAACATCTGCATCGCCACCTCCGAGAAAGTGGGACGGTCCAACATCAGAAAATCTTACGACGGTGTGATCAGGGAGCTGCTCCAGAAGCCCAACGCGAGGGTGGTGGTGCTCTTCATGCGAGGCGATGACTCCCGGGAGCTCATCGCAGCCGCCAACCGCTTCAATGTGTCCTTCACGTGGATCGCCAGCGACGGCTGGGGAGCGCAGGAGAGCATCGTCAAGGGCAATGAGCACATCGCCTCCGGGGCCATAACCTTGGAGCTTGCTTCCCATCCCGTCAAAGAGTTTGACAAGTACTTCCAAAGTCTCAGTCCTTACAACAACAGGCGCAACCCCTGGTTCAAGGACTTCTGGGAGCAAAAATTCCAGTGTAGCCTGCAGAACCGGAAACCGCATAAAAAGGCCTGCGAAAAGCACTTCACCATCAACAGTTCCAACTATGAGCAAGAATCCAAGATCATGTTTGTGGTGAATGCTGTGTATGCAATGGCCCACGCCTTGCATAAAATGCAGAGGACTCTCTGCCCAAACACCACCAAACTCTGTGATGCCATGAAGCATCTGGATGGCAGGAAGCTGTACAAAGATTATCTCCTTAAAGTAAACTTTACAGGTAATAACTCCTCTTTTGGTACATACAGAATGGCACTTTAATTTAATGAAATGTTCATCAGTCATGGTAACAACTAGACAAATTTCTGGTAGCAACTATTTTCAGTTTAGACAAGGATGGCACCCAGGCAAAGCCAATCCTGTCACAAGAAGGCAGAAAGGAGAAGGAAGAGGAAGTTGGTGAGAACCCTAAAACACCAGCTTGATGCTCCTCCTGCTTCCAGCAGAAGGAACAGGTGAAGGTGGCAACAGCTGGTCTTGGCAATGTTGCATTCCATCCTCTAAAATTCCACACACCAACACCCATTTAATTCACAGCCAGTTTGGGCATGTCTGAAAGCCAATGGTCCTTTCACCACCTGCTACACCAGGCAGCCACCTGCAATTCCCATGCCAAGGCTTGGCCTTCTCTCCCTCGTTTTGCTATGAATTTACATAATTGCTGGACCATGGCCAATGTCCTTGCCATAGTAAAATAATAATTCCTGTCATAGAACCAGGTGGTATAAAATATTTAAATATATGGGATAGTGCCATTACCTGTGTTACAGAACTTCAGGCTTAATGACAGTGTAAAAAAGCTACAGTAAATGTGTGCAGGAGATGTGGAGGAGAGTGGTCAGTGTGGGGATGATATGAGCAAACTTCATGGGGACTGTGTGCACAGCACATGGCACCTCTGCGGTTTTGCCATCACATATGGCTGAGTTTAGCTTTTTTATTAATATTATGCCCTAAAAAGATCGCACCTTAGCAAAGCTAAATAGATCTACAGAGCAAATAAATAAAGTGTAGAACATCCTGTCTTTTTGTTGTTACATGTCTAACATTCTTCTGAAGCATCTAGGTTGAACTTGCATTTCTATGTATTATTAAACTGATATTCTCAACTGACTGATTTTATAGTAGGGAAACATCATGCTGTGCTTTGTGTGAGAACTAGATCCAAGAGGAATTGAAGGATAAATGTGTGTAGGATGCAGCATGCTCAATCCCAAGAGACTCTCAATAATTGTACAATGCTAATAACACTGGAAACTATGTAAAATTGTGAAACTGGAGCTTGTATTTCCCCTCCTTTAGAGATCTTCTCAGCACTTGATTCAGATCATCTCCAGATACTACCAACCACATCCCTGGTGCTTCTCTCACTCCCAGTGGGGAATGGTTGTTGTAGCCAAGTACTCAAGCCAGAATGGAACAAACTTTTTGGGTTTAGACCTCTGGAAATTAAGAATCCTTTCTCCTTCCCCTCCTCACAGCACTTAAAACACAGAAACTGTTTTCTCGCTTGCCTGCACTTATCCTCAGAGATACTTGAATGTCTTTAAGTTGTTGAAATCAATTGGTTTTGGAGGACAGCTCTTCATGGGAGCTGGTTCCTGGCGTACTGATCAGGAGGGAAGGCAGTGGTGTGCTTCTGTCTCTGCCAGGGGGATACTTCAGGACTGTAATGACCTACCCAAACGAGTAGGCACTTCAATATCTTAAACTTCAGTTATTTTGAAGACTTTTCTGAGACTACAGGTATTTTCATGGGCTTAAATGAATACACCATTAATAGACTCCAGTTTTAATACTAAGCAACCTTAATTCAAATACAGGATTCTTAAATATTTTCCTAACATGCAGATATTTTAAGTATCCAAGAGTTTTCCCACTAAATATCCAGACACAAAGTCAAAATAACCCAGTCTTTCTTCTATCAAAACTTGAGAAAAACTTTTGTTTGAGTAGAGTCAGAAAAATTAGTTTTAATTTTGACTGAAGTATCTTTTATAGTTATGAGTTGGAAGTTGAACTGCTCAAGCTGGAAGAAAAAATTGAAGCCTGTAATTTTTCAGTTTTGAAAACAGAAGGCTCTTTTTTTGAACCAAATTAATTTGATTAAAAATCAACATGAAAATCTTTGTAACTCTGAAGAGCTTTAGTTTCAGTCAATTTTCATTTCCAATTTAAAACATGAAGAAACCTGTCAAGTTCTTTTCCAGTGGCTTTGTTCCATATATATTTTTGCCAGCTTACGACATGATTTGCTCATCTCCTTTCTTTTTTATTCGTTCTTCCTTTATAATGTTTTAATGTAAATTATTTTTTAAGCAGGTGAGTGATTTTTATGTAGTGTGTTATTCAGCAAATCTCCCATGCCTTCTTCCTTTCAGAAAGGTTTGAAAAATTAATACATATGTGCGATTTTCATACATGTAAGTCTTGCCATTGATTTCTATGGGACCAAGAATTATTCTTTGCTCTTTCATGGCTGAAGAAAGTCTTTGAGTGTGTTGTTAATGCAACACAAAGACCTTTTTGCGTGGTACATTTAATCAGTGAAGCCCTCATTTCTACCTCCAAACCTGAGAATGCTTTCCCCATGCAGAGAGAGGGTGGCATGGAAGTTTCCAGTCCAGCAGGTACACTGCAGCCAAGTCAGGTTGTGGATTTTCTCTCTTCTTTAGCCTGGGTAGCCATCCACACCCACCACAAGGAAGCAGACAAGAAACGGAGCAGTGATAACCATATCTGCAGACACACAAGCAGATATTTAAGCAATGCCTCCCCCTCTGAAAGGGAGGGGTCCACATAGATAAGCCCTGCATGCAGAAACCCTCAGGTTTCCATGGAAGAAATCTAGAAAAAGGCCCCGAATGTATTGTCCCGGGTTCCTGGAACATGGTGTATTTCACACGCGCCAGTCTGAGTAAACGATAGGCTGCATTTCTATGACTGGCGTGGGACGGAGCAATTTTAGACATTTACCCTTCACACTCAAATTAGTTTTGATTAGTCTTTGATTGCAGTTAATGGAGGGGATCAGCACTTACAGAGTGTGCTCCAGCCCTTGCAAGGTATGATTTGCCCCTGCATCTCTTGCTACCGACTACAGATGGAGCATAGAGTGATTAAGGTTTATTTTCATTCGCCATTTAGATGAAAGTCTGAAGTGAGACTCTCAGGCACAATAATAATGTGATTTGCAAGGAAATACTCAGGGACCAGCTAACAGCAGGGTTGTAGTTGGAGACTGGCCAGGATCTGTGCACCCTCCTGCTGCCACTGCTGCTGACATGCTGTGTGACAGGTATTTCACTAATATCTCTGGGCTCCTACTTATTTCTCCTTTTTCATTCAATTGAAATGACTCCACAGAACTTCAGTGTGGCAGGAAGACACGGTGAGATTTCATTCCCTATTGTCTGTGAGATACGCCAAGCACATAATTTTCTTGCAAGTCAGTAAGACATTTATGACAAATGTCGTGATATCCTGAATATTTTCAGCAAAGGAGAAGAGAGACACCTGTGCTTAATTCCAGCTTCCCGCAGCAGGATGTGAGAATGCAAAGACCAGCCCCTAGATAAATGCACTCACTCTATTTCAGTGCTTGTTTGGCCTTTCAAAGAGATATAGGCTGGTTCATCTTCTTGATCTTCCCATCCTCTGCGCTCCCTCCTGAGGGCACAAGTGCAGCACTTGATGTTCTGAATCGTGATGGTTTTGTGCTGATAAAGAGATGCTGGTTCAAGAGGCTGTTAACTTGTATTACCAGAACAACAAAGAAGTGCTGAACAAAAGTAAAGGTCTCCATGGGAGGAAGGACAGAGTAAACTCAGCTCCTCGCCATACCCAGCCATTGCCTGATGAAGGGCAGCATAGAGGGACTCCTGGGAGGGCTTTGAATCCAGGCATGAATCCACATATCCAGAAGCCTTGCTCCCTCACGAGGGTGCAGGGGAGTTAAGCAAACAGCTTTGCTGGCTATTTTAGCTTGTTTAAGCCGCAAGGACAACACAGAAAAGCAGCGTTGTCATTGCCCACAGCACTACTGCAAGCCTCACACTTGTCAAGTGCCAGGACAGTGTGAGAGGAGTGTCCATCATTTGAGATTAAAAAGTGGCAGCATCCAGCACAGCTGTGCCCTACGTGTTGCTGCCTGGTGTAGGAACTGCTCCTCCAGGACATTGCACTGGAGGTGAGGAAGGGCAGGAACCACACTGAAGGACCAGCATTAGCTCTGTCAGGATAATTAATCCACAAACACCAGAGGTTTATGTCCAAAAAGGAGACAGAGGAGTCCTGTAACTTTATTCGTTAATAAAGGGAGAGGTCATGTACATTTCCCACGGGGTCTCACAAATTGATAGAGGACACAGCCTCTCTTTATCCTAATTTCCCAGCCACAGGTTCCCTCTCCCTTTTCCCCATTGGCTGAGGTACTCCAGAGGTACAGACTTCTCAGAATGCCTAATGCTGACCCCTGTAATATCCAACCCCCCTTTCTTCTTTTTCTTATGTCTCAGTTCTTGTAGTTAACACAGTCTTGGGCGAGTCAGTCAGTGGAATTCCTATGGAAATCCTTCCCTTTATTTCTTCTACCTCTCAGTGTAGGTCTTATCTTACCAGCAGGCTCAGGTCTGATCTTACCAGCCATTTGGTTTTTTGTTTGTAAAGACACTCCCTTATTCCTTTCAGCTCCATCTGGCCCAGGGTTGCTTATCTGTGCAGGATTGCAGCCTTGTCACCCAGGAGTGTGTGGCTGGGCTCCAGCTTTTCCCACCAAAATTAGCAGGGCTGATGGTATAACAGGATTAGCCCTGTCCTGAGCCCAGTCTGGGAGCATATGGGCAGAGGGGGTCGGATTTTGGGACGCGTGCATGTCCACCTGTCTTATGCAGGTTTCTGAGTCTCCACAGATGATGGTTGGAGGAATTTGGCTAAAGTAGTAGACTTGAAAAAAAGATGATTAAAAGTTTTAGGCAATGCGTATTTCGAGTACTCAGTGTCTTTTCCTACCGCTTCCTTCCTCCTGAGCTACAAGAGTCACTGTCATGTCCCTTTTTGTCTTGTGGTCAGAAATCCATCTCTTCTACAGCAAAACTTGTGTCATCAGACCTAGCTTATCCTGGGAAAATCCTCTCTCGCGACAAACAAGAATGACTACTCCAAATGAGAAAAGGGTTTTAAGTCAGGTCTGATTTGTCCCTTTTCTTCTGTTGGACTTTATGACAAAACTTCTATTCTTACCTGGTCTTACATTTCTATGCGGTTCATTTTTAATTTTTCTCCCTTCTCACTCTGCCCCAGTCAACACTCAAATAATATGAAGCAGAAACACAAATTTACCTTCTCATTTGTTGTTGAGTACTGGTGACTTCTGTTGTGGGAACACAATTTCACAGATCATTTCCATCGTAACTGTTCCATCCAAGTAAGAAAGAGCTTAAGAGTCATGGTCTGCAACAAGCAGATGTCACCTTACTCCTGAGCAGAGCAGCATTGCATTGCCCCTGCTCTGGGATTTAGCCACAAATAGTTCCTGTTAAAAGTGCACTTCAAAACTCAACGCTCGGCCAGGCTGCATGGGGCACAGACCAAAAGAATGCTGCATTTGCTATCACAAACAAATTACAGCTGCAGAAACTTCAGAGGCCAGCTATGAGTTTAGAGCAGGGTATACCCATGCAGGGTAAAGCTGGAGCTCAAAGTCCAGGTTCTGCAGCAGGTGGCCCTGCTACTCTGTCATTCTCACCCTCCTTCTCATCAGGTCAGATCCCCCTTGCCTTCCACACTCAGCAGCGAGGTCCTCCTGGTCTTCCTTGTGATGCTTATGTGTAAAATAAACCAGAACATGCTTTCAGATGAAGGTAAAGCTTGCGTGGGCAGAAGGCATCCAATACCTTGTTAATCATAAAAGTTGTAGAAGTGTAATATATGATGGATTTGTAGCTAATAAAAGCAAGGAAAATGTAGAGTGAATCCCCCAAGACACTAATTAAACAGGAAAAAGATGTCTGTGATTTATGGGAAAAAATTGCTGCCTTTTCCTGGGACCACAAATGTGCCATAGCATTTAAAACCTTGCAAGCAGCTAAGGGACTGTCCCTGAAAGCACACTTGAGATTTGCTGTTTCAGAGCAGAGGAACAGATGAACCTGCACAGTATTTTCCCATATTGTCTCTGTATTAGAGTTACATTGGTATAAATACACAGAGAGCTGCAGAGACATTTTGATGGCCTGGTAATCCTGATGCCCCATTTATTTTCTCCTTCCTCCTCTCTTTACAGACCCCATGGGATCTGCTGTCCCTATCCTTTGGGCAAATTTACCCCCCAAGAGTAAATAAGCTAATCTCTACTTAGTCCTCCTGAAGATTTTAGTATGTGTGCATATTAATGTATTTATGTACTTTGTTCATATGTATATATGCATTTATATAGATATTTAAATGTGTGTGCTATAGATTCATAATATATAAAATAAAGTTAAAGAATAAAGCAGGTTGGAAGGGTACTTGGGAGGTTTCTAATCTAATTTCCTTCTGAAAGGAAAGAGAGCTGTGCAATCAGGCCAGCATGCTGTGGGCTTTATAGATGTAAACTGGTTGAAATTAAAATATTATAGGACCAGTGCAACCACTAGTTTAGGTTTGAGGTATGAGGATAGTCTGCACTGTGGATGTGTTCTGTGTCACTCACTGCACCCTGTGATACCTGGGCTGGCAGCAGGACACAGGCGTCGTCATCTCCAGGGCACATGTTCCAAATAAAATTTCCATTAAAACTCCTCTTGCCAGGAGGGCAGGTCAGTGACCTACCTGATAATGGCCATCAAGCCAGAGACCATCATAAAAAGCTGCTGTTTCAAGCTTTCCTTTGGCACTAATTCACCGTAATTAGCCTGAGTGAGCCAGAGCAGAGGTTGAATTGTGTTTTTACCCCTTGAGATGAGCTCCAGCTGCTGAGGCCAAGGCGTGCTGGGCCATTGCTCCCCATCTATCACAGGAGCAAGGTACTTCTGCGTGCTGCCACCACTGCCTGCTGCCACCACTGCTTGCTGCCACCACTCTCTGCCTGACCTGGGCACTGAGCTCCCATGGACAAAAAGATGGGAAATGCGGTATTAGCAGGACACAGAGAAACAACAGCATTTCTTCATAGTCCTCAGGAAGTCTCTGGAGCTATGTTGCCTTTGGCCTCTACCCAGCTGGGTGCCATTCCTGGAAAGCCTGCAGAAACCACAGGCCAGCAGCAGTCCCAAACCTGTTATAGTGGCATATTTCGGTGAAAGTACTTTGGCATCCCTAAAATTGCAACTAGGTCTCCATCTCGGTTTCCTCTACCTGAATATTTAAACAACCCACCACTTCAGCTGAGCTATGAAATACTGAACATAAAATTATATAGTCTATGCCTTATATGTAATTTATAGTCAGCTGCTTATATCCTATTAATAACATAGCCTTTAGCCATAGATCTCTAGATTTCACAGCATCCTGCGAGTGTGTAAATGAGGATGAGATTAGACACCCTGTGTTTGTGGAGAAACATATGACTGACAAACTGAGCAATGATTTTCTTTCAGATCACATATTTGAGAGACGGAAGGCTTGGTAACCTAATTTCTCTAAATCCCAGACTCCCGTGTTTGCCTGCTGCTTGTTTTATAATAGTTATTATTTTATTTTTTGTTTTGCTGGCAAATGATACGTGAATCCCAAATACCACGGGTCTGTGCATTCCAAGTCCTCAAGGGAGCAGGAAGTCTCATACAATATTTTCATCTCCCAAAATATGCACATTCCCTTTCCCAATCCTACTGGGTTTTACAATATGGGGGCAACTCAGGACACACCATAGGATTATATTCTTATTCTTCATGCAGATTACCTGTGAGAAATGTTCACACATAAGTGATGTCAAGTCTGCTTCTTTCTTCTTGTGACCTTAAAGGAGAAGATATCAGGTGAGAGAGAAGAGTTTGGTTCAGGATTCCTATCCCTTGCATTTTAACATCTAATTTGGCTCTGAAAAACCCATGGGAAGACCAGATTCTTCTCTGCTACCTGCTACAGGAGAGCACTTGAGCACTTCCATAGCTAATATTATTAGTCTCACTTGCATGCTGAGATACTGTGTTAGGGGCTGACAAAGGCAAAGGCTGTGCTCAGAACGTGACCACAGAAATGTCCATGTGGATGAGGACAAGGACATGAGAAGGAGATTGCATTTTACTTTTTTGAGTAATCCAGGTGTGCCCTGGACTTCCAGTGAGTCTCCAAGAAAATTAATCTTTTCAAAAAGTGATGAAGAAAACTACAGAAAGTCACAAACCCAGATGTCAAATCCCAAAGACAACTAAATGTTATGTTATTTTTACAAAACCTATATCCTTGTTGGCAGCTAATAATTATACTACAAAGGCAGAAGTGAAAGCATAATCTATAGAAAAGTATCTATTCTTCTGAAATAACCTTAACTTCATGACATGCCTGGGAGACATTTTCTTCACCCAGTTGAGCACAGTGCAAAGATATTCCCAGCCTAACAGTGGCTAAATGGGAGCAGGGAACAGACCAGTACAGCTGCATTAGTGTGACACTGGCACTCAGCCCTGCCTGGTGCTGCAATCTAGACATGGATCATGGGCTGAATCTTATATCTCTTCCACATAGCAAGTTTGCAGACAAACCTGTCCCAAGCTGACTGCTGTATTTGTACTTGTCAAACTGCAGCCCAGATGAGCATAGGAACCTATTCCAGCTTTCTGCAAAGCCTGAGCTATTCCCTTCAAATTTGTCTTACCCATTTTTGATTCCCAGTGCAGAAGAAAAAAAAAGCCCCCTCAGTGATACAGGCCTGTTTCTCTATAAAAAGGGAGAAAGAAACTCAACCCAAGCTCAAAACTGCCATTGTTTACTTTTTCCACTAATATTTTTCCCAAAATTTTTCCCATTTTTTCAAAAAGCAATCACCTCTACATCTTCATGGAGCAGAAACTCCTTTTAGATATGCATACTCTTCACGAAATGACCTTCTACACCACACCCATCAAATGCAAACTGAATGGACCTGGCAGACAAATGTGACTTTCTTTCTTCATTTGTCAGAGCCAAGTTTCTAAACACCTCTAAAAGCATCTCACAGAACGTCTGTCTTGGCATCACTGCAATATTTATGGTTATTTAGTTAGCAGATACAGAATATAATGTAAAAATATATTTCATTGCTGTTATCTGTGTGAGTCATTTCCTTTTGTTTCCTTCTTCCTGCCATGAAAGTGTTTGTCTGAGCACATAAGAAGTGAAGACAAAGAATACTAAAATTCTTCAAGGCAAGAGGAACAGACATGTTCATGCACAGGGGTATCAGAAGCAGAGAAACTTCCAACAGAAATGTCCATGAAATCCTAGCTGGAGCATGGCTACAGGAGCAATCCTTGGATTTGCCCTTTTGCTTTTTGCTCCATCCATGGACAGCTCACCTGCCTACTGTTGGGATGAAAAGGAGTTCAGCACTACTCCAGAAAGGACTATGTCTCCAAATATAAGTCCTTAAACTTAAGGCATGTATTTGAAAAAAAAATTACCAAGATCAGTAAGCTGGGAAGTAGGGTCTTCACACAAAATCTCACTCTGTCTCGCAGGCATGTGAAGAACAGCTCAGGGCCAGAAGCAGTGGGGATGGGAATGGTGGTGGCACACCCCAGTAGATGGAAAGCAGAGGTTATTGCTGCTCACACTCTGAAGCTCTCTGTTCCCTCAGTCTTGCATTTGCCTTTCACCTCCTACAGTTTTTCTTTCCTTGTACAAGCCCATCTTTCTACTTGGCAATATATGAATCATCTCGTCTCTTCTAGACTAATGACACATATACATCCAGCACATTTCTCACAGAAGAAATTCAAGACCATTTCTGAAGGCTGAGAGATATTCACTCTTTAAATGTTTATCTGCAATTGCTCCTCATTTCAATGGAGGTTTCATGCAGTACATCTTTCTACTTGCTGCTATATACGGATTCCAGACAATCTGATGGAATAAGCTAATGCAACAATTCCTTTGTACGTATGAAATATTTACCAGTTCTGTGGCTAAAACATAAGGCTCAGCTAAGAAAACACCATAGTTTTATTCAGGGAAGGGATTTCACTGTGCTCGGAGGAAACAGGGAAACTTTCTAGTGTGAGAAAGCTGAGGGAAGCACAGCCTTGAACGGAGTCCTCACACAATCTATGTGCCACAGAAATCCTGTGTAACTCTCTGGCTGAGAGATTTTATTTTTTTTTTAATTTTAAGGGTTGAATGTGATTCCTACGGGCTACATCTGATATCACTTCGATTCTATGACCAAGTATTAACCACATTGTTGTATGGATTGGAAAACACACAGAGAGGCAGGAACATGAACATGAACATTCACAAGAACACTCACTGTTCTTTAAAATTTTAATTTTCTTAACCCAGTTCTATAATAAAAGATAACAGTTGATGTATGATGGTTGAGTTTGTGAAAAGGGAACAGCAAATCCACAAGCAGTGGTCTTTCCACACTGAAGGGAAGGGAGAACCTACTGGTGTTTAGCAACACTGATGAGTTCCAGCATCCACAATCTGGGGACAGTCCCAGTTCCTTTTTTTGCAGAGGGCATTACTGGCCTTGTACCTTCTTGTTACTGCTTTTATTTTTTCACCATTTACAGAATGTTTTGCATACGCTGCAAACACACTCTTCTTTCTACTAATGATGCCCTAAAAACAATCCTCCCTTCTTCCCAAGGTACAATTTGTGTAGTGATCAGTAGCTGACTGTGTGTGTGCAGCTCTGGAGCCTCGAGCATCTTCCTGTGCTTCTGCTACAGACCTGTCCTGCTCTCTTCCACTGGGAGCACTTTCTCTGTGGCCCTAACTTTTACAATAGGTCTTAAATTTGCTCCAAAACACATGCCTAATGATTTGCAGAAATTTATGGGGTGGGATTGCTGGGCTCTTCTAGCTTAAGTAGCAATGATGTCATTGCCTGTAACAGCAAAAGGTTGTGCTCTTATGGTTCCTGCCCCTGACATAAATAACTTTGCACCATGTACCCCTATAAATAAATTTTACCTGCAAAAGTAGAATTTTCCCCTGACATTTCTTTATTGCCTGATGAATGGAGCAGCTGATCACTGCTGCAAGTGATCAGCTTTGTGTCAAAGATTGCCCTGCTGTACCAGGATAGGTCTCCACCAGACAGTGGCTGAAAAACTGTATGAAACTGCTGTTGGCAACTGATGAAAATGTGCTGAAAAAGTTTGTTAAACTTCCTCTGTTACATTTGCACATCCATTTGAATAAATAGCTAATGGCTAGTTAATGCTCCAGTAACTGAAAGAATAAAAAGCCCATCTTTAAAGGCTCTTTAGAGAAGAAATTATCTCAAGTCTGACGAAGGTTTGAGGCAGTGCTGTTAATGTCTTTTCTAGATCTCTGAAACATTTTATCAGTCTAAGCCTATCAATGTGTCTCTGCTTCCACCATAAAACAGGCAAATAAATCAACATTTTCATTTTACATTTTCCCCTGAGGTCCAGTGATTGCAGTTGCTGAACTGATTCAGTGGAGCAAAGCATTAGCAAAAATGATTCTGTGCTCTCAGCTTAATCTTTTATTCCTGAGAACAGAAGAATTTGCAAGTATTAATCGGACGTGCAGGTTGCGTGTTGTAGCGTAACACATGCCGATGATCACTGATGGCGTTGGGAGACGTGATGTGCTGCCTCTGCAAATGCTGTGTGACATGCAGGAGTAACCTGAAAAGCCAAGAGTTATCCTTTATCTCACTGTCTTTTGGCTGAAATTCATTGTTGTGAGAAGCTCACTTTCACCTCTCTGGCTAACTCAGCATTTGGTCAGCTGAGATGGATTCTGTTGAATGTTGACTTAATTTGCAATTCCAGGAGATGTGCATTTCCAGCCACCACCTTATCATATGGAGATGAGTAAAGATAAAATCCAGACTCATACCTCTACAAAGGAAGATGAGCACATTTAATGTGTGTGGTGGGTCTTGCTGAAAACATTCGTTTGATTTCTCCGTCAGTGGCCAAAATTGAAGCCACAGAGCTCTCATGTATTCTTTGACACACTTTGTAGTGTCACTGGAGAACTATTGATGGAGGAACTTACCCACCTTACTACACCTGGTGGCAACTTGCGTTAGCCAGAGCCTGGCTTTGGAGGTGCCAAATTCTCTCCACTGACTACAGGAGCTCTGCAAGAAAACTGCACTCCCAATATAGACACTGTAATTAAACTTACTTTCAAGAAATATAGGTCACTTTTTTTTTCATTCACATATTGTATTCTTAGAGAAAACTGATCCACTCCAGAATCTTACACCATGTGGTGTGTCAAACATTTACATTTCCAGCTGAACTCCAATTCTTCTTTGTCCTCCACCAGCATTATGTCAAATGCTATAACTGAAATGCATAATATGTCTGAGCATAAAGGTTCCTGTGTTTCACCGTGATATTGTCTCTTAATTTCAGCTCTGAGGCATTCTGCAGCTCCTTTTTTTCCACAAAATGTTCAATAAATTTGAGCTTCAATTATTTCAAATACATGCTCTCCTTAGAATTCACTACTTAATGTTTTATTTTCCTACTGCAAATACAATTTCATTTTGCAAATTACCTCATTATTAGCAATTTGTAGGGTGATTGCTGAGAGTTTTCAGTAGCTTCTTAACAAAAATAATAGCATAGAGTCATAAGATTTGTAGAAGAGGCAATACCTTTATTAGACTGCCCACATATCTGGAAAAAGCAGAAGCTTTTGGCACAACATCTCTTTGTCATATCTTGTCTTACATCTTGATCAGACCTTGTGCTTCTGAACTCTATACTTTGAAAGAAGCGAACAAAAAGCTTTCAGCAATTACTCTGCAAATGGATAGTAATGAGGCTGTTTGCAAAGGGAAATTGTGTTTCCAGCAGGAAATAAAAACCTGATATACTCAACTCGAGCAGAGCTGTTCCTTCAAAATAAATGAAGGTCAAATTTATTGAGCAATGTTTCTGATGACCTGATGGAGTGACCTTGGGCCTGAACACTTGTGCACTTCTTCCATCTGTAAGTCTAATAAGAAATACTGCCTTTCTTAGGCACTTGAAATTTCTTGCATCTTGGACTGTCACAGCTACAATATTGCTACTACTAAATAATGACATTGCAGTATGAGTAATTAAATCTATGTCAGTCCACCTGATTTGGGAGTGTCTTCATATCAAGTCAATTAGGAAATAACAGCCAGAGGGTCTATTTCATGGTTCATTTGCTTCTGATCTCTAAGGGCAAACCATCTAACTAAATTATTCAGAGCTGTGTCTGGAAACACCTCTCTAATCCTCAAGTCCCTACAGAGGAGAGAATGTTTTAACCAACTTCCTTTAATATCTTAATAACTAAATCTATTCATATTTCCTTCAGGCTGACAAAGAAGGACAAAAATATTATTAGGTATTTAACACTTCCTTAGACAGCTACGTATGCAGTCTGGGGGTGGAATTAGCACATCATGGAACAGTGCCTCCAAAATGAGAAAGATTCATGCCCCTGTGATATAACCATATCCCTAATTTAGTCCAAAAGTAAATTTTAGCAAAATGAAAACACGCCTTCAATCTCTTTCAGCTGCACCTCGGATTTACTGAGAGGGGTAAAAGGCACATGGCACCAGTTCCCAGCTCTGGTACATTTAAATGGGAATGTCCCTTACCCAAAAGTTCAAATCAGACACAGGGTACCCATAATCCCTGAACTGGCAGAAAGTCCCAACCTAAACCTGAAGCTCTGCCAGCAACATTAATGCTCAGCAGCTGACAGAGAACTCACCAACCAACTCAAATTTTCCTCAGAACAAGACATTTCAGGCACTACTAAAGGCCAGCCCAGAATTTACAGTTGCAGCTCCTGAGTTCATGTGTTGTCACCCTAAACAGTGGCCATAATTCTTCATAATGGGAATGGGTTCCCCTTGCTTCTGTGTACAAAACAGCGAGTTGGCCTGAGGGAGGAGTTAAGCAGTTTGAAGTCATGCTTTAATTTCCTTTGTAATTCAAGTTGATTGCTGGTATGAATTACATTGCATGCATTTTGCCTCTTGTGCCAACCATTTCTTTAAGTGGATAAACTTAAATTAAAATAATTGTATCAGTTGAAAGGCATTTCTATGTTGGAATATCATGAATTATTCATATTAATTATCAACCTAGAAAACTTATTTAAAAAAAAAAGAAAAACACCTTGGATGCTTTTACCTGAGTGTTTGTTTTATTTTAAAGTTGGACTAATATAACCTTAACAGAAAAGCTTCAAGAAATATTCTTAATTTCAGGGGAGATGATTTGTATTTTTAAGGAGAAATATAATGTATGCAGAATTTTTACATGCTTTTTACCTTCCATGTCTCAAAATCCAAATGCTTTAGGAAAGAAGAAATCCTTTTTTTAATTCCTTAAATTTCCTTTTAGAAAAATTAGGGCAATTTCACAGTTTCCTTGATGAAAGTTTGTAACTTATCATCTAGTTCCTTTTACCCCAAGTCCTGAAGACCACACATATGCCCAAGAGCCACACAAGCAAGAGGACAACACACACCTGGAAATGTAAAACATTATGCTTGAGGCAAGCGTTTCACAGGAAAGGTAGCTTGGGAGTTCTGTGCTCAGCCAGGCTGAGGATAATGAGGATAATGACAAGCTGAAGGAATTCTAGCTTTTCAGTCCCTTCTTAGCTTATTTTGCCGATGTTCCCAGGCTGTTCTCTCTGATAACCCCACAGCCTGTGCAGACAGCTTGCAAAGACACCTGCCGCAGGTACACTGCCGAGAGCTTGGACGTGGTGCTACCTTTTGGTGTTCCAGCTGTGAGGCTTTCTGTTCCAGATATTGGTGCCTTTCATCTCACTTGGCTTCAGAAACGTACAGAGTGGATGCATTTCAGACAGTCACACCCATGGTGGATGTATTTCAGACAGTCACACTCATGGTGGATTTATTTCAGACAGTCACACCCATGGTGGATGTATTTCACACAGTCATACTCATGGTAGATGTATTTCAGATAGTCACACTCATGATGGTCAACAGAAAAAGAACAATTTGGCTGAGCTATTCTAGATACCCCTCTAAAGTGAACCCTGGAAATACTGATTCTCTTTTGTAGGACACAAGTTCTATAACTAATAACTAATTTGTCCACAGATATCCATGTGATTGATCTTTGCAACGAGGCCTGAGGAAAACATTTCTGTCTCTGACCACTGCAAACATCGTGGAGGTCTATGACACTTATTAAAATTCCCTGCAGCAAGTACCTAACCTAAGAGAGAAACCCCAAAGCCCTGAACAGAAAATCTGTAGACATAGATAGGAAAATTACCTTTGTAGAGGACTAATCTGTCTCATTTGTCTCATTTATTGCTTAAATAAAAAGAAGCAATGCTGCACATGACCCAAACACATCCAGACACAGTGGAACAGAGGTTAAAAGTGACTACTTGTCTCTGAGAAAACTAGTATTTTATTAATTGTGAAGAGGTATAATCTAGTGACACTTCACTCTGATCTTTCCCCACGCTAACTTTTAAATTGCCAAATTTCAATGTGCCTTCTGTCAATCAGGTATGAAACCAGCTGCGCTGTGCTGAGGCAGAAACTGGCGTGGGTGCATCAGGTCTCTGTTGCTCGGTCTGAATGTTCAGCCAAGCAGAAACAAGTCACTTTGACCTCAACAAGCCATATCTAGCTAAAAATAAAAGAGAATGAAAAGATATGTGCATTCTCAGGGTCTTTTCTGATACTTTTCAAGATAAGGCATCGTACACACAGATGAGACCGCTGGACAAACACACCATATCCTGTTATATTATTATCTAGGCTCTTCCTTAAAGTGTTTTAAAAAGGCACTGCCCTGGAGATGTAACAGGAAGAGTAGGGGGGATTAAAAAATAGCTAAATGTTTTTGTTACATAAAAATATGTCTTGTTTTTCGGTCTTAAATCAGAAGTTCTGAGTTTTTGCAGCACCATCTAGTGAGACTAAGGAGGTTTTACTCAACTTTTCAGAAACTCCAGCCCATTCCCCCTTTACATTTATATTTCCATTTCTATTCAATCATGATCTCCTCATAGTCTTTGGGGCCAACAAGCTGTGGAAGGAGGTACCTTCAGTGCACACAATAGTCCTTTTTACATCTCTTTCCAAAACACATGAAAAATCCCAGGTTTGCCCACTGCCAAGCTGAAAAATTGCAGTGCTTTCATCAAGCCTTGATATTAATGAATTTCTTAGCTAGTGAGCTGTACCTCTGTGATCTGCACCTTGTTTTGAAAGAATACAATCTGCAAACAAAGAACAGATGTGTGTTTTAATGGACATGAAGAATGTCCTCAGATGTAGGGATATCTGTTATCATTCCTACCAGGAGGTGTTACTGAGGATGTTTTCTACAGGGCAACATCTACTCACTCAGATCTGTGCCAGACATATGCAAAACTCTATTCAAAATATCCTTCCTGGCCTGAAGATGTTGCTGACAAACAAAACCCGGTCTGATTCCAAGACAGTTAAGATGGCACACATTTTTCCTAGGCTGCTCAGCCTCTTAAAATTCTCCCAGTGCCAAATTAGGATGAAAACTTCTTTGTTTTCCTCATCTACTCATTCCTCGTTAAAAAATCCTGGAGTATTTTTCACCCAACTGAGGCAATGTGCAGAATTAGAAGCATTTAAATATATTTCTCACACCACCTCTTCAAATGAAGGTTTTTTTCCCAAAAATAAAATAAATCTCCCCTTCAGAACTTTCTTTCTGAAGTTTTTCATGTCACCAAGAGCTGTACATCACTGACACCAAAAACAATAAAGATTTCTAAATGAAAGTAACTCACCTGCTTCCAACAGCAGATAAGCACATTTTGCAAGTTATGTGACTGTTGGAAAAATTGATCCCACTTAGGAAGATGGAAACAAATTACATAATTCACTACATAAAAGCTATGATGTTATTTTATGTTCTTATCCGTATCTGCTACTAAAACAGTCATAAATCTACAGTCATTCCTCTCTTATCTGAAGCTGAAGGAGTTTGTCCTCCACTTGCACAATGGCATCCTCTCTTCCAGCAGGATTTCTCCAGGGAGCTGACAGAGGTGGGCTGCCTGCCCCAGGGCTCCAAAGATTTCTGTCTTCTTCCCTCCTGCTCTCACCAGTGTCACTGCTGTTGCACCTTCACAGCTGAACTGCTGCAAGCTGGAGCACAAAGCATCACTAGTTTATCCATAAGTCACTTTTAATTAGCTTTTCTTTTCCTTGATAACTTCTTTTACAAGATTCCTCTTGTATAACTGCTGTACACAGGGCTAATTCATTTCATGAAGTGCAAGAGAAGAAGACTCAAAGGCTCTGTTCAAAGGAGGTGAAGTTCATATTGTCACTCAGCCTCAGCTAGCAGCTGGGTAGATCCAGAGACTCTTCTCTGTCCTCTCCCAAGGGATGAATGTAAAACAGCTGAGCTACAACTCTGAAATAAACCTGCCAGAAATACCTGCTATAAAGATTGTAGGTTTCCTCTCAAAACTGAAATATAACTGGAAAAAAATTTTTGCAGAGTGACTTATGACAAGCTGACATCATCTCTGGGAAAACCAATTTGCAAAAACTGTTATTTTTACTCTAAAATATAAGATCCTGCTTTCTTGTGATAAGCGTCTTTCTTGCCTAGAAGCATCTTAATTTTATGATTATTATTACATCATATTTTGTGGAAACATTACTTTTTGGAAGTGATCCTACAGGATCTAGAACAGGTTGATAAATGATACGTTAAAAGGCCTTAGTGATTTCATATGTAATCAGTGGGTATATGAATTGCTGCCACCCAGTGGGCTCATTTGTAGGCTTTGGCTCACCATACTATAATTTAATACATCATTGTTTGGTTAAATGATTTCATCCTTTCCATCTGAAAGAGGGTGATTTATTTTCCTCTATCAGCAGCCACTAAAAAGGAATGTTTCAAGCTACAAGCCTTGGTTTAACTTAGAACACATTGTCCTACAAAAATCTTTTGTTTCTGCTTGTAGCGTGGGAACAGCCCCATGGAAGGCAATTATACATGAGCTTCAAGCTAACTCTGTGTGAGATTACCAGCTTTGCCTTCTGGACCTACCTGCAAAGTCTAAGGAAAATACTTTATTTAAATGACAAATATTCTTTCAGAAGTTCTATAAGAAGTTGTTAAACATGTTCCACCGGGGGGAATTCTTCCCTGAAAAGTGCTGGTGTTTCAGACCCTCAGGTAACTTGCACTGGGACACTTTGTGCCCTTCAAGTTATGCACTAGACAGAAGATGTCCAAAAAAACAGTTTGAAGTTTGTCTTTCTTACCTGCAGCTCCGCTGGTGCCAGCAGCAGCCACAGGCTCTCAGCCCACCTCAGGGGCTGGCCTGGATAACACTGAAGTGAATAAACTGCCTCTTAAAGCTGGGCTGCTATGTTAACAGCTCCTACAATCTATATAAGTGTTATGAATAATGAAATAAGACACTGGCAATGACAGCACATTATTGAGGAGCTGTTAAGTGCTGCATTATGATTTCGTTTTAATGCTGCTCCTGGATGAGAGAGCTCGCATGGCTGTGCACAAGGAGGAGGAAGGAGAGGAGGATAGCTGCTTAATATTCTTCTTGTTGACCTATATTATGACTTCAGCTACCTGTTTAATTTAGAGCGTGTCACTTCCAACAGGACCGGCCATTTGGGGGAGGATTATGCTGCACTTCATTTTTGTGCACTCAGAGGTCTTGTCTGACTGCAGAGTGTTACAACTAGATGCCAACAGTGACAAAAAAAGATAAAATAAACTTCTTACAAGTGCCTGGGCTACTCAGTCCTAACAAGCATAAGGCTCTTGTCAATGGCAGTAAGAGAGAGGCAAAGGGCAGAAACTGGAACACATCAGCATGAGAAAGAACTTGTTTTATGTGCAGTAACCGAGCACTGGAACAGATTGCTGGAGAGGGTGTGGAGCTTCCCTCACTGGAGATATTGTGGAACTGTGATGAATCCTGCGCCATGTGCTCTGGGCTGGCCCTGCTCGAGCAGGGGGGTTGGACCAGAGGACCCCATTGATGGTCCCTTCCTACCTGAATTATTTTGTAATTCCATGATCCTGTAATCCTGCAAACCAAGGCTGTTCACCACTACGGCTGACACTGCTGAGGTGGGAAGGAGCAGGACAGGGCAGGGATGAGAACAAGCAGAGTCTTGACTCAGACTCAGACCCAGAGGAGAGTATAGGTGGCTGTAAATTATATTCTAACTTTGCCCTACCATAAGCAGAAAGTTGGGGAAAAATGCACTCTAGGTGCAGCACCTGAGGAGGTGCAGGTTACCAATTTCAACCCTCCAGCTGTGGCTAAACCCGGTGCTCCTTTTACTGACCTTAGCCAGAGTACTGCAAAATAAGGTAACACTCTGCAGGAATAAAGGTGAAAGAATTTGGCCTCAGTGTTTTAAAGGAGCTAAATAAATCCACGACAAGAAATCAGAAGTATCTCTGGACTGAAGTGGAGAAAGGTATTACACCCTTATACAATATTGCTCAAGCTCAAGCACAGCATAGGCACAGAGGGAGGGAAAGAGATTTATTCCAGCAATGACAGTGGAAACACTTCTATGACCAAAGACACTGGGGAATAAAATCACCTTTATTGTTCATCAATGGTAAAAAAAACCCTTTTGCTTCCTGCCTATAAAGATTTTCAACTTTGATGCTACAGCAAATTACCAATAAATCATATGGTAAATGCAATTTCCTCACATATTTTTAATATTTCTTCATTCCCTGGATAAGCCTCAGCTGGAAGGAAAACAAAACTCTCCAGAGCTTACCAGTTAGAAGTGTTACAATATTGATTTCACAGAGGGTCACAGACCCAGTTTGTGTTTTTTTCATCTGTTCCCCAAACAAGATACAGGATCAAAGCAGCACGTGCTGGGGAACTTAAACCATAAAAGAACTATCAGAAACTGGTAAAATTGAAGTAAAATAGAAGAGATTCAAAACTTCCTAGAATGCAGGGAGAAGTGAAAAAGACATAGTAGAAATTGTTGAGGACTTCACAGTTACTTCTCCATCACCCTCAAAATGAATCCTCTATTCAAGTGCATTCCAGACTATTGGCCTCAAAACTGACATTTAATGATCTGACCATTTAATTTTTCTTTTGTTATGGAAGCCAAGTTTCACCAAAAAATGCTGAGACTCAGCTAGAAGCAGATCTCTTTCTTTCAAGAGAAAATGTGAGAGATCACAGTGGTGCATACTGGGAGAAATAATTAGAGAACTGATTTTTATCCAGGATAAAAAAAAAAGAAGTGAGGACATTGTTCATCTTACATTTATAAATGTAAAGTGAAATAGAGTTTTATTACCTGAGCTCTTCTTCCAAGTTCAAAACTCAGACAGATACAGACCTCTGGATTCACCTTTTGCCAACTGAATTTTATTCTATAATCTGTCAGGTGCCTGTGTTTACCAAAGGGATGAAAAAATGTCATATGTAGCTTTGATAATAACATTCTCTCTTTCTTCCTTTTTTTTTTTTTTTTTTTTTTCCCCCACAGCTCCATTCAACCCTCCCAATGATCCAGACAGTATGGTCAAATTTGATGCCTATGGAGATGGGATAGGACGATACAACGTGTTCAATTTCCAGTACACTGGAGACAGATACTCCTATGTGAAGGTTGGTCAGTGGGCAGAAACTTTGTCCCTGGAGGTAGACTCTATCCACTGGTCCAGGAGCTCTGTCCCCCCTGTGTCCCAGTGCAGTGACCCCTGCGCTCCTAACGAGATGAAGAACATGCAACCAGGAGATGTCTGCTGTTGGATTTGTATTCCCTGCGAAACCTATGAGTACCTGGCTGATGAATTCACCTGTGCAGACTGTGGGCCTGGAAAATGGCCCACACCTGACCTGACTGGCTGCTACGACCTCCCAGAAGACTACATCAAGTGGGAAGATGCTTGGGCAATAGGTCCTGTTACCATTGCATGCCTGGGCTTCATTTGTACTTTCATGGTCATTGGAGTGTTCATCAAGCACAACAACACCCCCTTGGTCAAAGCCTCTGGCCGTGAACTGTGCTACATATTGCTCTTTGGGGTCTTCCTGTCTTACAGCATGACTTTCTTCTTCATAGCCAAGCCTTCCCCAGCCATCTGCACCCTCCGCCGTTTGGGGCTGGGAAGTTCCTTTGCCGTCTGCTACTCCGCCCTTCTGACGAAAACGAACTGCATCGCCAGGATATTTGATGGCGTAAAGAACGGCGCTCAGAGGCCCAAGTTCATCAGCCCCAGCTCTCAGGTGTTCATCTGCCTGAGTCTCATCCTGGTGCAGGTGGTGGTGGTGTCCGTGTGGCTCATCCTGGAGGCGCCGGGCACCAGGCGGTACACGCTCCCTGAGAAGAGAGAGACTGTCATTCTGAAATGCAATGTCAAAGATTCCACCATGTTAATGTCCTTAACATATGATGTAATCCTCGTGGTCTTATGCACTGTGTATGCCTTCAAAACCAGGAAATGTCCGGAGAACTTCAATGAAGCCAAGTTTATCGGTTTCACAATGTACACCACGTGCATCATTTGGCTGGCCTTCCTCCCTATATTTTATGTGACATCCAGTGACTACAGAGTAAGTCTTTGGATATCTGTTCCCATAAATCACCTGCATCACTTTAGAGGCCTGTGTCAGCATTCACTAAGGGCTTCTTTCACTTCTTTTTTCCCCTGGATCCCTTGCAAACAAGTTCTCTTTCAATGTTACCAGGTTTTGGCTTGCTTCTAAGAAAGGTGGTGTCATTTCATAAAGAACACGTACAGTTAGAGCTGGGAGGGATTAATACTGTTAGTCTGGTTGCAATAGAGTCATAACATATAGACTAATATTCATTTGGGTTCACCACTATCTGAAGTCATAGTACGAACAGAAAAACCCACTAGATCATGAGCTAGAATTAGTCATAGTGAGTTATTTGGCAGAAATGGAGCTTAAAATAAAATCTGGACTAACTAGTATCCTTCTGCAAAAGAATCCGCTATTGAAACAAGGTATTTTCTTCCAAATAAAAAATACGAGGACAGAATTTCAACATTTCCTATGGAACAATGTTGTTAAAAAAATCCAACAAATGTTCAGCTTCAATATAGAACTTTTTATTCCACCTGTACTTTTTAAAACACATACCTCACTGAGCAGAAAATATTGGTTAGTCTTCACCAGCAAACTTTAAAAACATTAAACTGTTTAAATTGTCAGATAGTGTTGCAAAGCTTCAAGTTCAATAAAATCGTATTTTTGAACAGAAGGAAATTGTCTCGGAAAAAAGATTCAGATCTGCTCCACTGGAAATCTCACAGTTATTACGAAGTGAGAAGTGACTGTGGGAGTTGGCCCTTACAGCAGTTTGCAGAGAATTAGTTCAACTTTCTGCCCAGAAGAAAGGTAGATTACCTTAGGGGGCTGTTATTGCCAGTAGTGTACACATGAAATAGCATACAAAACTGTGAAGTTAATAATGTCACTTAACATACTTTTGGTGTGGCCACCCTGGGAAAATATATTTAGTACTATTATTCTCAGCTTAGGAAATGTACTGAAAACCTCTAGAAAACAACTATAGGTAACAAATGACGCAGTGAGACACGCAGAGTGACAGTAAAAGAGCTAAATATATTTAGTCTAGACAAGAGTAAACCCAGGGAGACGTGATGGCAGACTATAAATAATTTCAAGGCAACAAAACGAGAGGAAGGGATTATTCAGTCTCAGAAGTTAGAATAGCGAGTAATGGATTGAAGCTAATGAAGGAAAAGTTTAAAGAAGGCACTAGGGAGCAGCTCCGGACACCCAAAGTAATCAGGAAGACAGACAGAGAAGGAGGGAAATTTCAGTGCAGACAGTCACATGAGTGGACAGTACAGACAGTAATGGTCAAGAGGAGCATGACTTGATTGTTCAAGCAGAATTTTACAGCCTTATCTCCTGAGTGGAGTTTTCAAAACCACTTGTAGGCATTTAATTTATATACAAGGTTACAAATAAACCAACTCAAGTGCTATAAAATCAACATAAAATGCTCTTAACAACTTCTTGACACTTTCATGACAAGTCTGTGCTTCTGGGGTTCCTTTGAAAAGCCCATACTCAGTTTCCATGCAGTGTCACATCATGTTGACTCTGAATCAACTGGTGCCATCCCAATGTAGCTGTGTTCTGGTGGCAGCACCAACAAAGAGCCTTAGAAACAGCACCACTCATCTTGGGGTCATCTGCAAATTAGCTGAGGATACACTTGAGCCCTTCATCTCTGTCATTAATGAAGATATTATACAACACTGGTGCCAATATGGACCCCAAAGGACACTGTGTGTCACTGATGTCCATCGGGACTCAGAGCCATTGACCACAGTGCTCTGGATGTCACCATCCAACCAATTTCTTATTCATCTAAGAGTCCACCCACCAAATCCGTATCTCTGCAGTTTAGAGGGAATGGTGTTGGGGGGCACCTCTCAAAGGCTTTACAGAATTCCAGATAAATGACATCTGTAGCCCTTGATGAAGCTGTGCTGGCTGTCCTGGATCACCTCCCTGTTCTCCATGTGCCTTAGCATAACACACGGTCTAGCAGGATTTCCTGCACACTGCTAGCACAACAGTTCAGTCCGTGAAGCCAGGTTACACACTGAACCACTGAAGTGACCTGGATTAAAAGGAACCCTCTGGGCTGGAGCTATTTTTAACCCAAATCATTTAATTGATTGAATGTATAATTATTCCAGCACAGCTGAGCTGCTCCAGGCAGCACAAACCCTAGGAAAGCAGAGTGGGGGAGAAGGCTCTAATAGTGAAAAAAAAACTTACTCTGAAATTAATGAAAATAAAGGTAGCTTCATTTATTCTTGTTTCATAAGAAAAGTCCTGTCTTGTCTTACCTATACAGCACCCAGTTTAATATCCACCTGAACTGACAGCACAGCTCTGTGGACAAAATGCAGAGAGGTGAAGGAGAACATGCAGCTAAGGTGCTCTTTTCTCATGCAGCCTCTGTAGGATCTTCCATGTTCACTCACCCTGTGAAAACTGAGCACCTTTTTGTGGTGCTTGCCACATCCACATTGTGCAAAGAGTGATTATGAAATGATCACATTAATTATCCTCATTGATGACAAAACACCGATCATGCTCAGTATATATGCAAAGCAACAATGTCCATTCCCTACTCTATTTTTAAATTTGCTACAATTATTTCTGACAAGGAGATATGAGAAGCATTCCCATGGAAGAAAGCTAATCTCAAAGAACTGCAGGAATATAACTAGGGGAAAATGAGCCATGGATGTATAATCATTCAAATTAAGCAGTAGTGTTTAAAGCAGTTTAATTCAACATCTTAATTAAGGAATCTGCTTGGAAGAAAAGAATATAAACTGAAAACGAAGCAGTAAACTGGCACCTAGTTATACTACTGAGTAAAAAGAATAAGATATAGATAGTGCCAGCAAAGCTACACTAACAAATGCTCCAGGACAGCTATTCTAAACTGCACAGCCTTACAAACAATTCATTTCTGACCCCAAAAACTGATGTCTCAAAATCAGGACAGCTTTCAGACCCAGACTGAAAAGTCCCCAGCTATTATCTTTACTCCAAATCAGACCTATATTTCTGCAAGGGATTACTCAAGTTCTCTGATTAGGGCTGATGCTGGAGTTGGTTTTCAGATGGATGCTTTGCATGAGGCACCTGATGTAAACCCACAAAACGTATGCTGTGTGTGTGCTGGTTCCTACTGCAGCCAGCATTGCTCAGATACTGCATGACAAGCATTACAGAGGGTTCTCTCATCAAGTTAGAAATCAAGGGTAGGAGAGAAAGAGAGCAGATCTATCCTTTTCTAAAATGAGAGAGAACACACCCAGCCAATCTCTCCCTGACATGCAGAGACACAGGGCACCATCAGCACCAGCACCTCATCCATGTTATCCCAGTATTGTGGATAAATAGCATGCAACAGATGTCCACACCAGCCTGCACCATTGCAAACCCCCAGGACTGTGGTTCTTCTTGTTGTGTGATAACGTTTCTGATATTCTGCCTTTCAGAGCTTTCCATACTGAAACACAGTGCTTTGTGCCCGCTCTCTCCTAGGTGCAAACCACCACCATGTGCATCTCCGTGAGTCTCAGCGGCTTTGTTGTGCTGGGCTGCTTGTTTGCACCCAAGGTGCACATCATCCTTTTCCAGCCCCAGAAGAATGTGGTCACTCACAGACTCCACCTCAACAGGTTCAGTGTCAGTGGGACCGGGAC
This sequence comes from Acanthiza pusilla, assembly GCA_036630365.1. NCBI lineage: Eukaryota > Metazoa > Chordata > Aves > Passeriformes > Acanthizidae > Acanthiza > Acanthiza pusilla. Next base: position 45,868,488 of record JAXCHO010000079.1, read on the forward strand.
CACTTATTCCCAGTGTAAGTAACAACACTGTCACCTTTCCGTGGGGCTGTGGTGAGTTTGGGTAAAGACAAGGTGGGCGGAACTGTGTAACCCTGTGAAAGCACCACTTCCTTTTTCGTGGAGAGGAAAACTCACTCCCCTCCCATGGGAATCAGCTCAGACCCTGCTCTGAAGTTCCCTGAAGTCAGCAGAAAGTTTTTGGCACTCTGACTGCAGCCTGTTGCCCACACCAAACAGACCCTGTGTCCCGCTGTCACTCTGGCAGTGACAGGAGCAGGTTGCCTTGGAGTGTTCCTGGCAGGATCTGGGCCACAGCACAGCGAGCTCTCAAGGGCTCATCACCTGCATTATAGGGAAAGGCTCCAAGTCTGCAGAAAATGCATCCAAGGGATGCCATAAACTGCATCTGTATGCGGAGCATGATCAATAGCCTTTGTCAGTGCCACAGCCTGCAGGAGCAATCAGCGTTCTGTTGCAAGGACAACTAATTTGCTCTGATTCCCTTCTTTCCTTCATCGCCACTATCTTCATCACAAGCAGGTTCACAGCTGTGATTTTGTTTTGAGGCTGTCACTCCTTTTCTGGGTGAGTTGCTCAGAAAGTTTTATGGATTACAAAAAAAAAAAAAAGCTCATCTATATATTTGTTCGGGTTTCTTCCTTTGTCTAGCTTACCTAACTTAACTAGTCAAAGATGGGAGCACAGAGCACCTCATTCTCAGAGCTCTCTGGACAGCATGTCCACCCTGGAAATCTGATTGAAAAGGACACTACAGTGGTAAAGAGGAAGGGAATAAGAAACAGAGGAAAGGGGGGGGGGGGCACAGAGCAAGGCTTGGCAACAATTTCACACTAACCTAGCCTGAGGTTTATGAATGCCACTTAAGTTTCAAAATTCTCTCTAAACCTTTGGCACTTCAGATTTCAGACAGAGCATGGAAGTAACTTGGCACCCTGCTCTGTATCACATTAGCAGAGATTAGGAAGTGAAGGGATCCCAGCCATCCCTGGCTCTCCCATCCCAAACCACGCTGTGCAAGAATGCCCAGAGTCCCCTAAGAAGAGATCAGCCATGTGGCTCTGTATGTCCCCACACTCATCAGAGTCAGGATTGCATCCAGCCCTGACACCAGAGAGCAAATACTCCTTGCTGTTTCGGAAAGTTTAATGAGATGGCCCTGTGTGCCTGAAGTGCTGAACACTCCCAAAAGGCCAATGGATTCCCAAACTCTTAGAAATTAGGTCCCTTGATGAAATGGTAAGTCCTATGAGACTATATTTTCATTCCCTATGAATTTTGTGTCAGTGGTCTTTCCAAGTTTTTTAATACTCTCATGCTGTGGAATGAGCTTAGTCAGAAACCATTTTGATTCATAAATACTTTGTAGTGGATTCGGATTGCATTTTGGAATTTGATACTTTTATTTTAATGGCTGGGTAGCACATATGTGTGTGTAAACGCACGCAGCTGAGAGACATCCTCAGTGCACATCTTCCCATTAAAACCTACATTTTCAGGCTTGTGAACAGCTTGAGGACATTAAGAAAAGCATAAAAATCCAGACTTACTATCTCTTACTACTTCATTGTTTAGAAAGGTTGCTGCAGATATTTACTTTTACTGCTTACACCTAATTGAATAAGGGCTGCTTACCTTGTTGGACTTTTTGGACCATGGAAAGACACAGAAGTAGGGCTAAAAGGTCTGTCACATACAAAGGAAACAGCCCTATAATTTCCATCTAGGACAATTATTTGGGAAAATAACAGTCTATCACAGCACCAATATTTTCAAGATGAAAAATCTTCCATTACTCCCTTCCATTAATATGTAGAATATTTTAAATAAATTCCCATTATTTTTCTTAACTGTTTAGTCTTTTTGGAGTTTAAGACTCCAAAAAGGTTGCCATCCAAATTGCTTCTAATATTTGTCTAAAATATTCCTCTCATCACTCCTGGGGCTGTCAGCTTGTTTTTATTTTGGTCTTCATGGAATTTTCATCATTCAGAAACTTCTTAATATCAGACTGATCAAAATTAGCTCTAGGGCATTCTAGTGAGTTTGAAAAGCCAGTTCTTATGCATTATCAGATCTCTAGAGGTCAGGACTACCCAAGTTGCTTAAACAGAAAGTGTTTTTCCTATCTCCATGGATTCCCACCTCCATTGCATCTCAGGGTTGCCACCACCTCTTCACTCTGCTGATCATGAATGCCACGAGCACAGGGGGTCATGAACAGCAAGTGACACACAGACAGTTTTTAACACAGCTCTCTGAACCGTGAAAACTGGTCAAACACTAGGAGAAAAGGTAAGTGACACTCACGATGCTCCTGGGTAGTCTAAGTGTTAGAGCCGAGCTTTGATCATTCTGATAGCTGAAGTCTGGACTAAAAAAGAATATAGATTTGAGGCAGGATGTGTACCTAGGTATATGACATGTTTTGAAATGTATGCATCTGTACACATTTATTTGAATCTGAAAATTCCCGTTTGGCAGGGTGCCGCCCCAGCAGCGTTTCCCCTGTTGGGATGTTCCCTGGTTTTCCTGTGGCCTGTTTTATGGCTTTCAGCACTTATAAAACTTCACAGGGAACTCAGGTCTTATTTCAGCACCTACATGATTCAGACTAAGCTTTTACACCCAGGTGTCATTTATCCAAGTTACGTACACCTGGAGAGCTGCACAGAGTTGAGCTCCTCCAGGTGGCCTCCACAGGGGTCAGAAGAATTGAAGCTACTGCTTATGGCCACACTGGCAATTTTTTTCCTCTGAATTTATTTTCCCAGGCCTTGCTCCAAACTAGCCCTGGTATATGGCTTTTATATAGGATTAACTCACGGCTGTCCAGCTGTGAGCACAAGTAGAGGAGACAGTGCTCTCACGCTCATGGTGTGATTCTTGGGGCTGCCATGTGCACAGCCAGGAATTGGATTCAATGATCCTTGGGGGTCCCTTCCAGGACAGGATATTCTATGGCTTTGTGATTCTAAGTGGCACACAGACAGCAAATTCAGATCTGCCTGCTCCAGGCTGTGCAGGCAAAGCTGCAAGGTGACCACGGCAGAGCTGGGCTCTTGCACTGTACCTCTGGTTCTTTTCCTTGGGTTACCTAAGCGAAATGAGGGACAGCCAGGAAAAGGGAGATCAAAAGCATGAACTCAGGCCAAATCACAACTTCTGCAGATATCACACTTTTGTCCTTGGTCTGAACGCAACACAAAATGAAGTTGAAGTGTCTCTTGCACATCCAGCAGTATTCCAGGAAATACCTTGGCTGCTGCCATAAGACAAGGAGTGCAGCTCAGAACCCTGCAGGGCCGGTGATTAACACTGCTGAGGTCTGTAATGAAAAGCTGGGTCTTTTATTCTGTCTCAGGAGAGCTGGATGCTCGGTGAGAACACTTTACTCCACCCAGCAGAGTTAATAACTGCATCCCAGCACTACAAGAGGGGTACGTGCTGTGCAGGAAGCCTGGAAACTTAAAAGGCAAGGCCACTCATTTCTCGCCTACCACCATATATTTCTGTCCAATTTTGATATCCTCCTGACCCAGTTACCATAGTATTTGAGCTATTCATGCTTGTCAGTGTGTTGGACTTCAAAAAAAAAGCCTGAAGCTAAAAAAATTCTGGGTAAGTGACTGATGTTCATGGAAACAAAATGCTTTTGCCTGTAGCCATGCTGCAGCAGAACAGGGATTTGAATCAGGTTTCCAGAGCAGAACTGATTTTTCTATTTTCTAACAAAAAGTAGAAATAAAAATAATAACAATAATAAAAATTCAGGTCATTGTGCTGCCATGTTTTACCCAGTTAAAAACAGAATACAAAACCTGATAGTTCATTTTTACAGACCACAGATATGATGTCCTGCGGTCTTTTACCTACAATTGCTTCCACATCTATGAGTCACAACTCACATCCATGTTGTGAGAGATCAAATTCCATCTACCTAATCCAGAAGAGGGGCTTGCTCTGAGGTCTGTTTATCAGGAAGATGTCCTGCCCTCTGAGTATTAGGTTAGTCCAGTAGATGCCCCTAAATTTCTTTTTTTAAAGCAATTCTGTTTTCCATGAAATATTCAGTCAGCCAATGAAAGAGTTAAAAATACTAGCTGATTTGAACAAAGAATAATTTGTTCTAAAAATTATACTGAGCATCTTTACAGAACCCATGTGCAACTGAGAGTGTAGCCAGCACCAGATGTGGAAGATTAAGCATGCCCTTGTCAGTTGCATAAATTGCTTTTTACACTGGATGATTGAGTTTACTAAGTCATTGCTTGCCGTGTGTTTTCTTTGATGAAGGCATCACATTTCTCTGGGTCACTGTTACCATTAACCTAATGCATCTTTCAAAAAACAGCTTTATGGTGCCCTGAGCAGAAATGTCACTGAGTATCTGAAAACACATCCCCGATGCCCAATAGATAATTTTAACAAAGATGGACAAAACAGTTTGCTTTTAAATTAAAATCCACAAAATTTAAGCAGAATAGGGTAATATATTATATGGTCAAAATACAAATACATTTGGAAACAGGTTGTGATACTCCAATTCAATTGTCACCTAATACTACTACAGCAATGAAAAATTGATGTATAAAATGTTATGCTATGTAAACAAGTTTATCAGAATCTGGCCCTCACCTCTGGGTGCATATTGAATCCTGATCCAGAACTCCTAGAAATGAAGCATATTATAGGCAGAAATTATTCTGGGATTAGGTAAGAAATAATCTTGATTTTAAAGTCAGTTATTAAAAAAATTCTTCACTTCATCCAAAATGTCTTTAGAGTTCTTATCTTTATTAATTAAAAAGTAGATTGACACAATACTAATATGGCAGATCATCTCCTGGATTTAAAACTACATATATTTGCTTCATGAGTGTCCACTCCAATTATGTGAGATCTCAAAGGATCAGCCCTTAGCATTTCTTGCCAATAAAACACAAAAAATCCAAAGGTTCACTTTTTTCCTACTGAGGTATCTTAGCACCATTCTAGCTTAATTCACACTACCACGCAAAGTGCCACAAAGTGAGACCCAGTGGCACAGAACCATTAAAAAAAACAAAAAAACCCAAACAAACAAAAAACAAAACCAAAAACAAACAAAAAACAAACAAAAAACCAAAACAAACAAACAAAAAAAAAAAACCCCACCCAAAACATGTATTTTATTCCAACACTTCTTGGAGAAGCCTTATCACTCGCTGTGCTCCTAGTGGCCAGCAAAATGCTGATTTTCCCCTCTCTTTCTCTTCCAGCCTCTGCCAGTATGTACGTGCCAACTGTGTGCAACGGGAGGGAAGTTCTGGATTCCACCACTTCGTCTCTGTGATTGTGGCTCATGGTTCAGTTCTTGAGTTTTTAGACTGTTAGGTAAAATTTTGCACATGTTGTGCACTCCAGAAAACACCAGAAAACAGAAGACATCAAAGCAAAATTAGTACCTTTTTTTAGAAACAGTGTAATAAATTATTTTTGAGGATTGTACAGTATATAGTGACATTCTGGAACTTTTTAGACTGATTTTAGCCCTTCTGTTGTTAACGGTCGTAAAGGGATATGTAAATAACCATGGTTCACAATGTGCATAGTCCTGCAGTAAGGGAGTGATTGTTGCAAGCACAGTTGCAATGTTAGGTGACTTCTTTCCTACGAATTTTTTTTGTAGCTCCTTGTTGTAATTAACTTAGACTGCATTTCTATGTTGTATATTACAGTTACCTTACGTGTAACAGATTGGTTTTCTCAGCACAAAACAGCAGTATTAATGTAAAGGCACCAATAATAAAAAGATAAAAGTTTTTCAGCATGGTTTCATTTTTGTTTCTTCCTCTCTCAAGGTCATTACATTTTTCCAGAGAGAAGGTTAGGTAAAAAGGATAAAAAGTCTGTAGTGTGTGTACGAAGGTATTTGTGTGTTGGTCTGTGCCTTTGTTATAAAATCCATAACACAATATATGTGCTTGTGACTAATGCTTTTTCAAGGTCAGATAGAAATTCCCTCTTCTTAAAAAAACCTCCCAATTTCATCTCAATTTCTTTCTTTGTTATTAAAATGTAGGATAATTCTCAAAAGTGAAAATGTCTAATGTAATCTCAATGAGATATTAGTGAAAAATTATTGACTGCCAGCTCACTCATTTGGCACAACTAAATGCTGTCCTGCAAGCAATAGATTGGTAGCATATAAAAACAAAGAGACTTCAGATTAGGTTGGAACAAAATCTGTCAGAAAATTAGCTAAGACTGTTTAATATCTCCAGCCAAAACAAAGCTGGTTCAGCTTCTCTGCATCAACAGTGCTGTGAAAGGTAATTGGAGCACCACAAAGCCCAGAAAGTAAAAAAATTAGAAATATAGGAGGCATTTACACACGTCTCTGGGGTGACCTTTGCATTCAAACCAAATGCTTCAAGACACACAAACCACCTGCTTAGACAATCGCAAAATACCTTAAAAGTCTGGCTTTTAAAACTGCACTCTTAAGCTGCCCTCACTCTATTGAAATTATCTGAAATCCTCCCTTCTGCCACGTCCTAAAAGTCATTAAGGAAACAAACACACCTTTGATTAATGTGTCTGAGCATATTTACCTAAGGGCTTGTTCCCACTGATCTCATTCCAGCTGAGGTCAATAGCAAAATTCTCATTGACTTCCAAGGCATCACCACCGAGGCTTGAAAGTCAGACACTCAGGATACCCTGTGGATGTACATGTTCTCTGGAGCCCAATTCTCCTGCACTTGCAGATGTTTTCACACATTTCTGGAAAGCTGCAATTCCTTCAGGGCTGAACTGGCAAAGGAAATAGCTGGTTTTTGGAATGCAAAAGTTAAAGATGCAGGTTCTTAAAATTCCTGCTCAGATAGATACTGAGATTTTCTAAACATCCATGTGTCTACCAGCAAAGACCTCTTCAAGTCAACACTTCTGTGGCAGGCTCCACAAGCAGCCATTTAAATCTCTGCATTATGGAGTTGTCCAGTACAGAAATCTGTGACTTTCCCCAAAATATTCATAGATCAGCCCACCCTACATGCAGAGCTCTACATTCAGCTTCTTCCTCTCCACAATCTCTGCCATGTGTAGTATTTCAGGCTTGTTTCCCATCTTGATGCAGGGCACAGGGTCAAGTTTTGACAGGTTGGGAGTTTGCCTTTCCAAATCAAGACTTCTTAAAGCACCTCAGGTTGGGCAGCTACATTCATTTGACTTTGGTGTGCTCTTTTGTGGATTGACAGGATGGTCACAGTGCGAGAAAAGGTCAGAATATGACCATAATGCTGACATCTCATCTTTATAGAGCTCTTAAAAATGCCTAGGCCAATGAGAGTTTCTTCTCAATTTTTATGGAAAGCCACAATCAGGGTCAAATGCACCTCATCTAACACTCATTGTTTGCAAGGACTAAGTAAATAGCTACATCTGAGATTGTCAGCCCCTTCTCCCTTTGTGCTCAGTGGAGGGAAGTAGACATAATTCCCCAGGCTTATCTCAGGCAGACACTTCAGGCAGGGATGAATCTCTCCAAATAAAAGGGAGCACAGCTTGTTCAGACCACAGAGTTTGCACTAAAAATTAAGGCATTGTGTCAGATGAATTCCAGCCCCAGAATCTAAATTGACATTACTGAAGTTAATTTATAGCAGGCGAGGATCTCACTGTGCTGGAGTTTTCATTCATTTCGATAGCACTGTTGAGAAAATGACCCAGTGTGTGTTTCTGAACACCTGCTATGAATACTTAGTTGCTTGAAAGCCTCTTGCAGGGGGGGTTTTCATACAAAGAAACCCAAAAACCAAAACACATAGAGCTCTGGAGTTCCAGTCCCACCAAATGCTCCTGATATTCTTTTATTTGGTTTTGTCTTGGAAGCCTTTCACTACTTTGCATTGGATGTCCAGGGATGCAGATTATTCGGTATTGCCTGATGATAATCCAGTTTCAAAATACAGCAGGACAGAAAAGGAAAATGTCAAAGCAGAGGCTTTCCACAACATACTGGCATGAACACCACTTGGTTAACGGAATTTTTAGGGTTTTTTTCTTTGCTGTTGTCTCACATTATTTAGTTTCTCTGTTTTAAAAAGTTTGTAATTTTTGTTCCCATTTCTGTAAAACATGGGCTTAGAATACAAATGTCTTCCCATCTCATTATTGCTCCCATCATATTTAAAGATTTGAGCAATTCACCTCAAAGCAGATTGGGTCCTGTCACAATTCCACCCAAGTACCCTGACTGTGAGCCTTGAGAGTCATCAGACTCTGCACATTCGGGAGTCAAATGCTGGAATCAGAGGAAATGCTGTGGATCAAGGCTTAATCCAGCATCTTCAGTGCCTTACTGAAGGCTGAAGAAAACTTTAGTTTTTTATTCAGAAGCTATAACTTCTGAGTATCAGCTCTCTGATAAAAATCATAATTGCAGAAAGGTTTGTGGAAAACTGATCACCTTTTATTAATGAGTAGAACAGAAAAATAAGACTCAAAAAGTTTATCACAGGTCAATCTGAAATAAACAAGGTTTGTGGGGTTTTTTGTCCTTGTTCATGGGTTTGGGTGTGTTTTCGTGTTTTGGTTTCATTTGCGTTTTTTTAGGAGAGTTGTTTGGTTTTTAAGTCCTTAATGAAGTTTGAAAGCAAGACCAAAGTCTACTGTGGAAAACCAAAATATTTTATTTTGTCTTCAAGTGGTTGTTTTTCCTTAATTAATTGAACACAGCTGGCTTCATTCATAGCCAATCCAATTTTAAAATTAATTGTCTTTACAAATTGGAAAATCAAAACCTATTTTTAAAACATCATGTTCTCCCTGAATGGAAAAAATGCAAAAAAAACAGGAAAAAAAAGTCCAAAATACCCTGACCACACCCAGAAATTTCAGCTGTGGTTAAAGAGATTTCTGCTGCAATCCTTGACCCAATTACTAAATTAGAGTTAGGGAGACCAAAACAAATCCTTAACTCATCACCAAATGCAGTTTGATGTCCATGGTGCTGTTGCCTACTCATTAATGCCTGCAGTCTGCAAGACAAAGGCAGAAGCTGTTTACCAGAGCCACCTCGAAGCTCCTCAGCAACATAAACACAGGCAAAATTGAGCTCTGTCACTGCAAGAAGAAAAGGCCAGGGCCAGACTGGATTGGTTTTGCAAGAGGAAAGAGATGGGGCAGCAAATACACATCACAAAACCCTGCTGTGGATTTTGGTGCTGTTGCAGCAGCAGCCTCGCAGTACACAGGACCTCAGAGAATTCTTCCTGGTGAGCTCCAACACAGCAGATCCAGAGGAACAACCAAAACACAAAGGCAGCTCACAATCATCTCAATTCTTGTGTCTCCTCATTCCTGCTCCAGGAATTCAGTGTGGGCACATCCAGCCAGGTGATTGGGGATGTCACTGCACATTGTGATGCACACTGCATATTGTAGGATAAGCCTGACTTCCTTTTATTTCTATTCCTACCCCTTCACGTCTTGCCAAAGCAGCACAGTTCACAAGTCTTCAACAAGAAATAAAAACAAGGAGATTCAGTGAAAGGGGAAAGACTAAGAGAGAACACCACCAAAGAAAAGCAGAACTTGACAGGAGTTCTCTTGAGGTTATCAATGAGAAAAGAAGGCTCTGGGGAGACCTCACTGCAGCCTTGCAATACCTAAAGGGGGCTTATAAAAAAGTTACTTTTTACATGGGCAGATCGTAATAGGAGAAGAGGGAATGGTTTTAAACTAAAACAGGGGACATTTAGATTACATGCTAGGAGAAAATACTTGACTGTGAGGGTGCCAAGGGACTAGACTGTGCTTCCCGGAGAAGTTGTGGATGCCTCCACCCGGGAAGCGCTCAAGGCCAAGCTGGATGAGCACATGGTCTAGTGAAAATGTCCCCACTCGTGGCAGGTTGGACCTAGAAGATCATTACAGTCCCTTTCCAACCCAAAACATTCAGTGTTTCTATGACCACTCCCTGTTACATTATCTAGAACTGGCATTTAAATTCTCCATGTTTCATGATATGGACCTGCATTCCTGGTTGAGGAGGACATGTCACCCCCATTGGTGTGTCAGCACTAACTGTAGCTGCTTCTGCTCTTAGATTGAAGCATCTGTCTTGGTCACTGTTGGAGAATGATCACCACTGGCTCCTGAATGGTGACACCTGCTGCTATCTGATTATAATTAAGTATCTTGATTTTACGGATACTAGTGGCTCTGGAAGGATAAAAACAGCAAACTTTCCCCTCTACTAACAAAGAATCCCAGAACTTATTTTTCAAAAGCAAACAGTCAAATCCTTTCTCTCAACAAAGATGACAGATCATTGAAGCTACTCAGCAATTTCCCACTGTGGCTCTAAGACAGTTAGTTCTCCCCAAATCTTAATCAATTATATTCTATATTACAAACACCAACCAGCATAATCAGAGCCAAGCCAAAGCACAATCTTTGAGCAGTTCCCCCCTAGCAAGCAGTCAAAGCTGAGACAACAACGTTTTGCTAATTTGCCAATAATTTATACAGACACCACTAAAATGTGCTTAATCCTCAAAGAGATTCAGTTGCTTGACTCCAGATTTCAAAGAAAAGCATGCAAATGCAGCAATAAAATGCATTCCGTTTAATCAAGTGAACACATAACAGACTGATTCACATTGTTTTATGGCATCAAGTAACAGTTTTCTAATGTGATTCCATGTGGAAGAAAAGGGGGAGGTTGCTGTAAGTATATTTTGGCAGAGCACTAGAAGAGGTCACAGCTGATTTCTTAGTGAAGAGTTAAAGGCTTCCAAAATTTATCTCTTATGGGAAAATGGAAACTTACCCTCTCTAACATCTTTAACAGAAAGAAAAGAATAGCAGAAGTCATCTCAAATATTTCAGTTTACACTTGCTTAATTGTTGGAAAATGCAGTTTTCTTATTTTAAGGTAAATAAAGTCTACAGTATTGGTTTGCATCCCACTACGTTAGCACTGCACCAGATACACCATTAGACTGCCTGGGAGAATGTTCAACAATATCATGACAATTTGGAAGCAGAGCAGAGAAGAGTCATACAGCAAAGTCTGTCACAGCTGTCAAAAAAATTCCATTCCATTTTATTTGGAAAATATAATGGAAAGAGAAGGGAACCAAATTAAACCTGTGTGGTACTAAAACAAATTAAACATAGTTCATAAAAATTAAGGCATTTCTGCATTATAGGGATATGGGTCCAGTGATGAAAAAAGAAATGGTATTCTGGAGAATGAACTGCAATTATGGCTGAGAAAACATATGGAGAGAGAAGGGAAAAAAATTGAAGGAGATGTAGACAGATGCAATCTGATGGCAGTGAAAAGCTCTACTCATGGCTGAAGACCTGCAATGTTCAGGAACGGCTGCAGTGCCACCAAACATCTCAAGTCCAAAATTTCAAATATATTTTTATTTTATGAATGTCCATCAGATATATATCTTTGATGCTACAACACACTAGTCGAATAAAAATCAACAACATAAAAACCCTCATCATAAAAGATCCGAGAAGTGAAATCCCAAAGCCATAACCATTTACTCTGTGAGCATATCATCTTTGACAACCATATATAAATGACATCATGACAACAAATACAATGTACAATAATAAGTGTGCAATGGTACAAAATATACAAAAAGGAATGTGTATTTAATATACATTCAACATTACCCCATAAAAATCTTTGTTGGGAAAGTGAAGTGCCTTTTCAAGACCAACAGAAAATGTACACCACTTCAGTTAAGATGCCTGAAGGATCTCCCATCAAAAGAGTAAAGCATGTGTTCTCTGACTGGAACTATAAAATAACTGAGCTGCGTTTTCCCTAATGAAAAAAAAAATCTAAACTTCATAAAATTTTTGTCCACATCTAGAGTATAATAAAATATTTAGAGTGCAGAAAATTCAGTTTAATTTAAATTTTACTTAAAAGTGGGCCTTCTTTTATTGATAGACCTAGCTCAGTCATATAAAATCAAAAATCTATATTCCTTATAGTAAAAAGACCATTTCTGCCCATGTCTCTTTTCTGGTTTTGATGCATTCCACAATTCACATAAATTTGCTGCAATAGAAATATAAGTCTGACCAGAGGTCAAAGCAAGAATCATTGCTCATTTTCTCTGGCTCTATACAAGTCTTGCATAATTTTACTCAAATATTTTTTGCCTAAGTTTCAGATTCCTTTGAGTTCGACCTCAGTGGGAATTTCAGGAAATTATTACTGTGGATATTATGAAGATCACATGCTTATAATGTGGCTGATTTTATGGAAAAGTCCACCTAGCCTCCAGTTTCCAAGGCATCACTTTGTGTCTTTCCTCCAGAGCTGGTACTTGCACCGGCACAGGAACCATTTAGGTGCTGTGCAAGTAAATAACCCATGCTCAGTTCTGATGGACGTCCATCCATCCATCCATCCATCCATCCATCCATCTATCCATCCATCCATCCACCCACCCACCCACCCTCCATCCATCCACCCCTCCATCCATCCATCCATCCACCCACCCACCCACCCTCCATCCATCCACCCCTCCATCCATCCACCCATCCTCCCATCCACCCATCCATCATCCATCCATCCATCATCCCATCCATCCCTTCATCCATCCATCCATCATCCATCCATCCATCCATCCATCCATCCATCCATCCATCCACCCATCCTCCCATGCATGCATGCATCCATCCATCCATCCATCCATCATCCATCCATCCATCCATCCATCCATCATCCATCCATCCATCCATCCATCCGTCCATCCATCATCCCATCCATCCATCCATCCATCCATCCATCCATCCATCCATCCATCCTTCTTCCTGGTGTGGGCCCAGGAATAAAGGTGGCTGAGTATTTCTCATAAGCCTCCCAGCTGATAAAGCTGATCCCTGATTCTGAAAAAGAGTGGTATTTTTCTGTACCTCTGGAGTTCAGGCTTTGCTGGTTCCCAGCCCTGGGAAAGGTGACATTTACACGGCCCAAAGGAGGACACTGAATCTGCCAAAGACCTCTCTTGAAAGGACAAGCTTCCACAGACAGGGACAAGTGCAACCTGCACTGTAGGTACCACTTTACAACTTTTTATAGAGTTTGGACCTGCAACTGCCTATAAACTCATGGGCCGGACCTACAATTCACACAACAGCAGTTACCACATTTAAATTTAATAGCACTAGGTTTTACCACAACCCTCATGGCCATGACTTAGGCACCAGAATGGGTTCAATTTGCAGTTCGATTTCTCTTGCATTAGAGGTCAACACAGACCACCCAGACCTTCAAAGCATTAAAATCAAAAGTATTTTCCAAGGTTCAAAACTCACCTGAGGCTCATTCCAAGTACCATTCACAATTTTGATTTCAAGAGAGACTCACAGTTATGCCAGTAAACAACACCACACAACCTTTGCAGGAGGTTGCAGGCCTCTCTGAAAATCATTTCTTAGGAATATGCGTAGAAGGAGTGAGAAGGAAATGAAAGGTACCTATAAATCATATGGCATGCCTGAGTGATGCCCAGGTGAACGCAAAAAATTCATGTTATTTGCAGTATGTGTATCTCTTCCTGAGTTGAATTTCATTCCCAGTATGGAATCCAAGCGTCTGCTTTCTTTTTTTGGCAAGGTACTCAATCACATGGTAAGGCAATCCAATTTTCTGGTTTGCTTCCTGTCTTCTTTCCTCCTAAATGGCCAAGCATTTCTCACCATGATCACCACTACAATGTGTGCCAGAATATGTTTAAAATACGGTCCTGTAAAAATAGAAATTAGGTTTGTTTCTTTGAAGGCAGCATTAATTCTTCATATATTCTGGGATCTTGAAGATTTCAGCTGAACAGATTCAAAATTATCTTCCTTTTCCTGCAATGAAAAAGACAGGTTCCCATCAATTTGGGTTTCCTCAAATTCTTTCCAGCAGTCAGCACAACCATTTCTTCTCTCAATATCCTTTGCCAAAAACTTCACTTTATTTTTACTACAGTCATTAAGTGCACAGTTTCACCCTTTAATATTTAATAACATTATTAATTCTGTAAAAATTTGCAAAACCAATAACATTATGCTACAGCTGTTGTTCATGGTACGTATTTTAGAGGTTACAGGGAAAGTCTGCATTTTATATTCATAGAATAGAACCGGTAGTCAGAGCTGGGGAATTGCAAAGTAATAATTTCTATAGTTATTATCACTTGTAAATGTGTTTCCTTAATGTTTGAAGCATAGTCTGTGAGTGTGAACACCACTGCCTTGCTCCTGGATTCGAATCTCAACTCCTCCTCTGGGAAACCCATGAGACAAAGAGAGTCTACTAATCATCTGTCATCTTAAAAATCAGGGCTAGAGGGCTGAGTTTTCTCTCTGTTTTCATTTACTGGGTGACAGGCTAGGCCATGTGGCCAGCAGACATCAGGGTGAGCAAGAAATGTGGACATACACATCCTAATAGTTTGGAAACTATCTTAAAGTGCCTTCATAATCAGCTTTTTAAAGCCCTCTCACTCAGATTGGGACAGCCTGGTGCAGATGTGAGAAAGAAGGGGAGAAATTGTCCTTTGCTAGTCTAGTGCAGAGCATGTGTTCTGAAGAACCTGGTGTTGTTATGCTGGAGATGCAACTAGAACAGCCTCCAATCTGAAACAGGTTTGTGATTATCTGGCTTCTATCTCCTCATTAAAAATAAGTCATCCCTTTCTATATTACAGGCTTAGCCCTCAGTCCCTTGGGTACTCAAACCCACTGATATCTTTGTGACATGCTGGCAGAAATGGCATTGCCTGAAGCTTGAACATACAGTTAGGATACTGTGGATTTTTCTTTCTCTCTCATTTTACATTTCTCCTTTCCCTCCCCTGTTTCCCTCCATATATTTTTTCGGTATTTGACATGCACATGTAGCAGGACACGAACTACTTCATCTTTTGCATAAATGAAAAATGATGCCTATAACATTTGTTTTCGATAAATATATATTAAATTTGAGTTATCTGCAGGGATACAGGACACAGAGCTGAGTAAGCTAATGATGTACTGGAAGTTGAGTTTGCCAGCTATTGTTATCTAGCAGTAAAAAAAGGAACAAGCTTAGAAATATCTGACAGGCTTGTTGAAAAAGGAGAGAACACTCAGGCAGCTGCTACAGTGGATACAGGAACATTAAAAAACTCCAAGTAGGTATTGAAGTTGTCTGAATACTGAAGTACCAAAGCTTACTTCTGTTTTTGCAACATCACCAGAAAATTTGATGTGATTTGATTTTATTTACATTTTCAATAATCTCAATATTGAATTAAGAACTAATATTGAATTTCTGCCCCTTTCCACCAGGAGCAATATTGATTCTGCAGGACAAATAATCAGGCTGGGGTCAAGGGAAAGTTCTGCACATTATCTGTGCAATGGCAACTTCTCCTAGGAAGGGTATCTGGGGAGCAGGTAGAGTGTGGCAAGAGGACACCAGTCTAATAAAAAAAGTAAAAGAATGAAGAGAATAATAGGGGAAAAGAAGGGCAACACGCAAGTTTTAATTACATTGCACTCCATCACAGAAAGAAAAAGAAAGGAATACAAGAAAAAAATCTCTAAATTCAACGTTCTGAGATATTATTTGCACAATAAACTAGAATGTGATGTTTTAAAATTAATTTTTCTTATGATCTTTTAAGACACCTTCCTATTAAGATTTTTCCTTTCAAGAAACTTTCTAAGAAACTCACTTCAATAAAACTGTTTGAAAGCGAAAACGTCATTCACCTCCATCCTGATCATAACAGATTCCCCCACTGGAATCCCTCAAAGACCACACAACCCTTCCCATAGCACAGACTTCAAGGCATTTGGAACAAAGACCAAAGAGCTTTTGGGATCTACCACGATAGCCCTCTGTGGCTCCTCTCAGAAATGTTCAAAGGACACCAAAGACTTTGGTGCTGTCAATTCAGACATGCACCAATCCACATCACACGTACTGCAGCAAAAAATGCTTTTTGGAGTTGCCTCCCACTGACATGGAGGAGGCTGCTGTACTGGGGTGAAGCTGATGCTTCCTCTTCAGCTGAATCCTCCTCAGAATTGTTTCCCAAGTCAGCCATGAAGCCAGCCCAGGTGAGCTGCAAGCAGCTGGCTGCTGGCTGTGTTGCCAATGTTCATTTTTTAATCTCTAATAGCTGTGTTTCCCTCAGCACTGGATGTGCCTGGGAGGACTCTGGGCAGAGAGGTCCTCCCTGCCATTAACTGCTCTTTTCAGGTGTCACCCATGCAATAAAAAATGCTGCTGAAATCTCTCTGTGGAGGAAGGAGCATTTACCCAAAACCCTATAATATTTCTTAACTTTATCCAGGCTGTGGATTTCAGCAGATCACTATGGACTGGATGAGGTGTGCGTGG
Organism: Acanthiza pusilla; assembly: GCA_036630365.1. NCBI lineage: Eukaryota > Metazoa > Chordata > Aves > Passeriformes > Acanthizidae > Acanthiza > Acanthiza pusilla. The sequence continues at coordinate 45,884,917 of JAXCHO010000079.1, forward strand.
GAGGCTTCACTGCTGTGAAATTAGCATCAAAAACTCATCACATCCAGCAAAAATAAAGGTAATAATTATTTTAGCATTAATATTGGTAATTACTACTCACCTTAGTTGCCAAGGACTTGAGCTTCCCCAGCAGTGACTGCTTATTTGAATATACGATTTCTTCTTCATTATCTTCTCCTTCCATTATAGCACAGCTGTCAGCAGCTGGCAGTTCACACTCTTTTGAGTTCGTTGTCATCACTAATTTGGAATATTTATACTCCAGCCTGAAGATATAAAGCCACACAGGAATAGATTTTTTCACAAATGTCCCATACTCCGGGATTTTGTAATTTAGATTATCTGCAGTCCTCCCACAGTTACTTCTGAGGTATTTGGTGGAAATTAGATACTTTTCAATCATTAAAAATATGTAACCAAAGCAGTATTAACAATCACCAAGCTCTTGATCTCCAATTACTCCTCTATCCTTATAAAAGAACCATGTTTCCCCAAAACACCACAAGTAGGTTGAGAGAGCTTCCTGGATGAAGAAGCGCTGGTTGGGGCAACAAACCAAATAGAACTAAGCAATATTTGTTCAAGAGCCTTATTTTAACCCAGCTGAAAATGACTAAATAGACTAAAGGTATCCTTCTGGTCTTCAGACCTTGAGAAACTCACGTTGCTTCAGAATCTCAAGTCAATTTCAAACTCTCAAGGGTTAAAAATATAGTTCCTACTGGCAAATTATGCCATAACAAATTACTGTGGATCTTCTATACCCTCCTCACCAGAATTTTTCACAGCCACCAGTGGCAGAAGAAGCATCAATTTGGTATATAAATGGATTGATCCAACACAGTACTTCAACACTGTCGTAAGGACAGACCCAGGGAAAGTCCTTCTGTTCACTCCATCAAGCTTTTAGCTAGCTTTTATACAGAACACAATTTGCAGTACTTACTTCTGGTTTTTCTTCCAAAAATAGCAAGTCAAGGCTATGAGCAGAACAGCTGTGAAAGCACCAACACCAGCTCCAACTTTAAGCCAAAAATCCACAGTTTCACAAGTGCTGGTCCTTTTTTCTGGCAAGGGAACTCCTTTAATGCAATGCTTTGGCTCATTCCATACATACAAGGTTTCCTTTCAAAGAGAAAAGAGAAAACACCAAATAGTGAGCTGCTTCTGGGAAAAAAGAGAACTATCCAGAGTTGCAGAAAACAAGCTGTTCTGAGATGGAAAGGTTAGATAACTTTTTGATGAAAGCAAACCAAAACACATCCTTCAGGTTTTCAGACTCTAGATGAAGTCATATGGTCTAATCATCTCCTTGCTTGTGCCTGCACGTTCAGGCATGGCAAAAGGGTTTCCTCTTCTGTATAGCTCTCCATGGGACACAATATGGGCTGGACAGCTCTTGGGAATGAGCTGTGCCTGCAGGGGAGCTGTTGATCAACACATCACTTTGAACTGTGGAAGGACTTCCTAATATTTGGCTAGAGAAAGCAGCAGCAAAAACATTGCAAGCAAGTAGGATGAATTTATGAACTGACATTTGGAAACCTTTCCTAGCCTGCCCCTGCTGTTCATGGCTATTAAAGAACCGAAGTCCTTTGGGCACTCCATCTTTCACCAATAACTTGCCTTCACAGATGAATGCATTGAGAGTTCACGTTCGTACTCACACAGTTGGTCAGCACAAGCCAGCTCTCCTCCAGGAACCAAACTGCCATTGGCACAAACATTCCTGACTCTCAACACAGCTCCTGCCCTGGTTTGCATCCAAGCCGGCTCAGAGCCTGAGATCTTCCAGCCCTACCTGTCCTTACTGTCGGTTTGCACACCAAATTTCAACATGAGTCCAAGTTATACCCAAATGAGCCCATGTGACTCGGAGACGCGGGTCCTGTACCTGAAATCCTTTTTTGCAGGCCCCCTCGATCTCATGGTAGTCTTGCTCTGTGCAGAGAGGACAAGCTTCTGCACTTTCCCAGACAAAGTAGAAAGTGCATCCATCGCAGGTGCCCGCGGGGCAGGAGCTGCAAGCAGATCAGAGCTCAGTTATCACTTACGAAAGAAACACACTGGGGGCTGCATCCTCATCCACATTCTGCTGCTGAAGATTGGGAATGGGAAGTACGAGGAACGGGTAAACATCCATCAAGGCAGCAGATGGAAGAATCTGGGGGAAGAATTTTTCCCAGTTTGTAAAATGCTTCCTCAAGTGAAAACAGGTGTTGAGCTGTCAAAGCTCTAAAATAACAATTCAGTTATTCTCAGAGAGGAGAGAAGGAGCAGAACTACACCAGTGTTTCACCAGCACACACCTCCATCACTGCTCTCCTGCACAAGGTGGCTGTTCCACAGGAATGCTCCTATCTGATTCCTGCCGCTGTTCTAATGATGTCTGGGTGATTTAGTCCATATGGAATGGACTTGTCCTGTCATGGCTAATTACTACAAGGATGTTCACCAGTTAATGAAGAGATAACAGCTTCTCTTACTCTCAGAAAAACTAATGGCCTGTTTTGTATTCAGCCTGCAGAAGAAAGTTGTACCGGCAGTGACAGGACAGTCACGCAGCTTTTGTTACTGACAATCACATCAGGTCTAACAGCAGCAATGGCCAAAAGTCCATGCAAGAAGTTTGGTCATATTCATGCAGAAAGAAATGGATTTAAAGTTGTGTTGTTCTATAAAATTTGGAAACCTGGTATACTGATCTGAAGCATTAAAAAATCCCCAGCCCTAAAGGTCCATTCTGGCTTATCCAGATTTGAATACCTGACAACAGGTACATTTCTCTATGAATTATGGAGCATTTTTTCAACATTCATGGCAAGAACACTGACAGACCTTTCTCCTCAACTGCTTTCATCTTATACTGTAGCTTCATGTGATGCTAAACACCACACCTGGAGGATCAAGGAGTCACATTATTTGACATATATCTGATACCTCACTGTGTGAAAACAGCTGACTGCTGAGCTAATCAAAGGGGGATAGCAAAGGAGAAGTCAACACGAACTGAGATAAGGTACATGTGTGCCATTTCTGCCCACGCTCACACTTTTAAAGGCAAGGTAGGTTGTTCCTCCCTCTCTAATGGTGATTTATCACAGCTCACATCATGTTTGACATGTGGCACTGGAAGAACAACCGGAGAATTTAACAAAAGAGGAGGGCTATCAGAGTTGAGGGGAACTTCTGAAGAATCGCAGGGTGTTGTTAAAGAGTAATAGAATCGATTCTTTAACTGGTTTTTTTCTTCATAATTTTTCAGTTATGTTTATGCTTTAAGTTATGTTTATGCAGGCATAAACAAGATTTTGGAAGAAAGAAGCTTTTTAAGTCCCTCAAATCAAACTGTAGAGGAAAAAAAAGTCAGGCAAATTAAACACAACTGGTACAAGGCAGCCAGGATACAGTGATGAAACACATAAATAAATATAACCCAAACATAAAATAGACAGCCAGGGCTCACATAAGCCCTATGTAATTTACTATTATAATAGTAGATTTCAAAGTTCCTAGAACAGGCTGCTCTTTTCCAAAAAAACAAAATTTGTCCATAAATGCTGCTGCATACCAAGGAAGGAGAATTACCTCTCAAAGCCCCAACTAGACAGTTCTAATCAGGAGGCCAAAGTTTAAAATAAGGAACAGAAATAAAGAAGTGAAGACAGGAAAACCTCACTGCATTTTCTTTTCCCTTTAAGCTCAGAACAGCCTCAGAACACATGGCCTAAACACTGCTGGGCAGTGATGGACACCTGGGAGACACAAGTGAGACCTCCTGCAGGACTGTTGAGGGAGAGAGCACTCCTTGCTATTAAGTATAAAATTATATTTTTCAGAGTTTCGTAGAAACTGCCTGAGGAGCAAAGGTTTTTTGGCACTACTAGGACACAAGGACTGAAATACCTGGGCACAGAAAGCTCTCCTCGGTCAGGTTTGTTGGGGTTGCATCTCATTGTCACAACAGTCGCACGGCCACTTTCACAGGATGTGGTCACTGTTGAAGACCTGATGTCAAACAAGAGGAGAAAAGTAACATATTTCTACTCCATTAAATAGCTTCTGCTCTTTCATAGCTCTCTATCCATTCATGGAGCTGCAATACTAATGTAATAGCCTTTACCACAGCGCTTTTGACTTTGCCAGCTGGAAAGAAAAAAAAAAGGAGCAACAGAATCAGAGCAGGCCCCACCAATTTATTTAAATCTCAAAGTGCTCTGAGATGCCACTTAGGAAGCTTCTCTGGCTTTCTTGCTAGTTCAAAATCTGCTGAGTCAAGGAGTAAACTCTCCCACAAAACAACAGAATGAGTGAAAAGGAGACTCATAGATGCTGTGGTTCGTGTGTTACTCTGCTGGAGAGTTTACGATGGCTCTTTGCTAACAACCTGAGACCCAAACTGTCCTGAAACAGCACAGAGCAAAGGAGATTTAAAAAATCTTATTCCAGCATGACGACATTGTAAGCCAAGTTCATAATATGCTCAAAGTAGGGTCACTGGTGTGGGGTTCAGTTTGCAGAATCAGACACATAATTTAAGTATTCACATAAGCATAAAGTGCAGATATCCAAAGTCCTATATTCAAGTAAGTCCCAGCTTAGAAACACAGCTGAAATTAAAATCATCATGTAGACATCTGAACTGAGCTAATCTTTGAGCTACTTCCTACCCTAGCTGAGGCATTCTTTTTTATGGAAAAGAATAAAGAATAGGAAAAGCATACTAGCAACTGTGCATGTTGAAACAATTACTTTTAATCTTGATTAGTTATTTTTTTGTAGCATCAAAATAAATGTAAATAAAAGTGAAAGAAAATATGCAACCAGAAGTGGACATTTCAGAGTCATATATGAGAAAATATGAAAAGTAACAGGACACTGAAAGCAGCATCTGGATGAATCTAAGCTCTGGTATCACTTCCTACAGATCAAGCATAATTTCGATTTGAGTAAAGAGGGTTTGCTGATTTTATAAGATGATCTTCAACATGTCAGTCAATATCATGCAGACACTGATTAAAGTGGTAAAAATTAAAGGTGGGTTACAGTTTCCCCCTCACAGTTTTACTTTCCTTTAAACAAATGAAGACATTTGACATAGTAATAAGCAGCATTTTTTTACCTACTTGTAATAGAAATGCACATCCGGTATTTTGCTTGGGGAGGGAGGAAACATATCTGCCTTGATGCTGATATTTTCCAGTGTTGTTTCAACAGTAGCTCCTAAAATGTAAGAAAGCAAAAAAAAGGAGCAAACTATGAGTGGATTTTTGAGGGGTTCATGTGTAATATTTTCTCAGTCTGAAAGGTGTGGATCTCACTTAATAGCATTTAATGACATTACTATTCATTATACACTTCTTTCTAACTAAACTTTGCAGATATATATGCTCCTCATACAGTCTGATTTCCTCATGTAGACATAGCAAAATAAAAAAAAATAAAACACCGGTGTAAATATTTATTACTCTTTTATATTAATTTAAAGCAATCACTGGATACTAAAGAAACATAAAATAATTTAGGCTGGCAAAGAACTGCTTAAGATATCTGATGCAACCACTCAGAGTATATGGCTTGAATGTACAACCCTCACACATCATAACCATGTAATGACCTGAGCAATCTGCAGTACTGCGAGAGATGAAAAAACAAGACTCAGAAGGATTATGGAATCATAGCCAAGCTTTGATGGCACATTTTGGAACAAATGAGAGACTGGTGCGTGAACTACATGGATTTTGGGCAAAAGCTGAAAAGGAGGAAAGTTCAAGTAACCACAGTTCTTAGAGATTCTTCCAACCCCATGAACCAATGAAGACAGAAAATATTGGTGCTCCACTGCAGTATTCTGGACAAGGGAGCTGTACAAAGGGGGCTGCATCCTTCTAGGGAGTTCAGAATTGCTAGAACAACAAGAAAAACTGGTAGAGGCCAGAAACTGGTGGAAAGACTAAAGAAAATAAGTTTTACACTTGTTCTTGAAACAGTTCATAGAATCACAGACTCATAGAATGGTTTGGGTTGGAAGGGACCTTAAAGGTCATCTTGCTCCAAACCTCCTGCCATGGCCAGGGACACCTTTCACTAGACCAGGCTATTCAAACCCCTGTCCAATCTGTCCTTGAACACTTCCAGGGATGGGGCAGCCACAGCTTCTCTGGGCAACCTGTGCCAGTGTCTCACCACCCCCATAGTGAAGAATTTCTCCCTGATATCTAATCTAAACCTCCCCTTTTCCAGTCTGAAGCCATTCCCCATTGTTCTCTCACTACACATCCTTGTAAAAATTCCCTCTCCAGCTCTCTTGTAGCCCCTTTAGGTACTGGAAGATCCTCTAAAATCTCCTTGAAGCCTTCTCTTCTGCAGGCTGAACACCCCCAGCTCTCTCAGCTGTCTCCACAGGAGGTGTGATCCAACCCTCTGACTATCTTTTGGTCTCCTCCGGACTCACTTCAGCAGGTCCACATCGTTCTCATGTTAGGAAAGGCAAACTTCAACCATTTTAAAATTTAGTAATTGAGATAACGAAAGGCATCAGAAGAGATTAATATCTTTTTTGTATTAGGAAAAGGTCAGGACTATCTCCTTGTTTTTCAAGACAATGACTGCCCTCATTCCTTCAGTGGCAGGAGACAATATTGGCTTCTACTGGCATGAATGTTTGTGAAAGAGCAAACCCATACTTAAGAGTGATCCTTAACAGAGCTTTTGATGACAGTAAATTGTCAAAAGAAGGGATATGTCACGGACAGGGGATAGGGTGACCCAAATTACCATGTGGCTCTCATGATGAGACAAAATAATGGTGATGGAAAATGGTTTTCAGTTCAGGGACAGACACACAATGAGTGAAAGTCAACATGAATTTATGGAGAACCTCTCTTGTTGAACAAATCTGATCTAATTTCTTGAGTGCTGATGAATTTGCTTGTTAAAGAAAGTTATGTAAATTTATCAAGTATTTCACTAATTACCACATGAGATTCTAATTAAAAAGTTAGCAATGTACTATCAATTAAGCACACACTCTGCATTAAAAACTATTTAGCCAAGTCATTATAAAATTATCTGGCCATGGGAAATTGTCATCTAACGTGGGATGTCTCCAGGCTTCTCTAGGCATCAATATTGAAGTGTGAAAATGAAAGATTAACATCAGGGATCTGCAAGTAACTGTATAATCCATGCTGGTAAAGTGTTTAGATGAGACAAAGATTAGGAGGACTAAAAATAAAATACAGAGCAACTTGGTTGCTTGGTTCACTTGGGAAAATGGTCCCAAACAAACTAAATATAAGACAAGTGCAGCAAGGAATAAAGGCCAGTCTTAATAAGGAGAGATTTTCCCTTGGAAACTGTAACTTTGAAAAAACATCCAGAGTGGACATCAGATCCAAGAAGCCAAACGAAATCGCATTAATTTGGAGAAAGAAGGTCGCAGGGATTCCAAATAAGGACGTGATTTTTATTGCCATTATAGCAAATCAAATACTGGAATACTATTCCATTCTATGCTTTAAGAAAATATAAAAAGTTACAGAAGCTGTAGAAAGAGCCTCAAAAATTATTCGGATGCTCAAGATAAATACATGGTAGCCAGGTACTTAGAAGAACTTGGTCTACTTAGTTTATCAGAAGCAGACTGAGAAGAGTGTGATGACGCCAGCACACAAAATATTTCTTCAAGAAGGAAAATGTGGGTGTGATATGATATGGAGAAAGACTAACAGAAAGCAAGAGCTGAAAACTGAAATCAGGGAAATTCAAACAGGAAACAACTGCTTTAAAACCAAACACAGAGATGGTGTTTGTCCACTGGAAAAAAAAAATACCAGTGACTGTGGCAAAGCTTTTATTTCCAGCAGTCTTAAAAGTCCAGGTTGAATGTTCTTCCAAAGATGTGCTCTTGTCAAACATGAGTTTCTGGGCTCAGTGCCACAGAGAAAGTACAAACACTCAGTGCCTGTAATGGATAGGTGAGCAGACTAAATGACTTCATTGTCTAATCTGGCCTCAGAATCTGAGAACTTGGGAGCTGGACCAATGTAAGGATTAATGATGTGCATCGCCACGTGCTGCCCTAAGCCTCCTGATTCCTTGTCTAATTATGTCCACATACCAGTTTCTTCTCTGAAATTGCCCAAGTGGGATCTTGGCATGGGCAGAAACACTTGGACTGATGTGCCTGCCACAGTCAGTGGTCTTGCCCTGGGTGAGGCAAGTACAGAACATAAAAGAAAACCAGTGCTACTTAATGACACTCCAAATTCTTGTGCTGAAACGCAGCTGCTGAGCCAAGAAGGGTTTACTCTGTGGCCCCAAATACACAAGAGTACATCCACAAAAACAACAAGCAGAAGACAAAGCATGTACCTAAGAACCTGTCAGCAAGGCTGTTGGACTGCAGAGCCAGGGCTGTTCGGAAACCCTTGCTGTCTGACGGGATGATGGTGGACTGACAGACAAAAGCTCCCACAAAATTGGAAAAATCTTCTGATTCTGCAACCATGTCCTTCAGAGTAACATCTGTGATATTGTCAGTGCAAATTGCCATCTTCTTCCCCTGCGGACAATCAGGAAAAAAGGGAGAAGCCGTTGGTTGTTGATAAGATGTGAAAAAGTTTGGGAAGGGAGAGATTGCAAATTTCCTGATTGCAAACTGGATGAGATTCATTACTTGGCCTTCTAACAACCTGATGTCTCTATGTGTCTGTCATAAGAGGGACAAACCACAACAAACTGTGCCATTGTCAAGGCTCCGATTAAAGCCTTGTACAGACTCAGAAATACAATGTCACCTCTGGCAGGTGTCTTATCAGAAATCTGTGCTGTGGAGCACTCCTCTTTGTTTATCTTGACAGCACAGTGTTTACTTGCAGAGCATAGTAAAAAGGCTTGCAAAGGAAAACCCTATTTCCCTTGCCTTTAAATAATATACTGTAGAATACCTCTTTATTTGGGATTTAATCCAGACAAAATATTTTCAAAGAACAAATAATACATGACATTTCAAAACAGATGTACAGCCTTCAAGGCTGCTTTAATGCCACAAGTCAACATCAGTGCTAGAATCAGAGCAGCAGCAATGAAAGACAAATCACCAGATTCATTTTCCTGACAAAATGTCAAGCACTCACCACCTGATCATACAGCTGGTTGTACTGTAGTACCATTGTAGTAGTTTGGGAAAGTGAAGACCAGATCCACAGGGGAGTGAGCATGTTTGTACCTCTGTGCATCTAGTTGTCAGCAGCTCTAATCCAAGTGGTAGTTAAACAGTAAAATGCTGTAAAAAATATGACTACTCATTTGTCTCAACTCATGCAAATCCTTTGGTACATGGGAAAAAGACTTCAGAACTTTACAGGGCTGAACATTATTGGACTACTACACATGCTGTCTTTCATGGGACAATGCACAACACTGGTACTGCTCTGAAAGGTCAATTTATGTGTGTGACAATATGCTTTGGTTCAGTCCAAGCCCCAGACTGAGAAATCTTAACTCTGTGGCAGAGCCTATTTGACTCACAGACTAAACACATTTTTCCACCACTTTCCAAGGCTGCAAAGTCAGCATTGGGCATTTTGGCCACTGGCAGACAGCAGGGTGACCAAATGACCAGGGGCTCTGCATACAACATCTCCAGTAAAGTCATGAGGGACACATACAGAAAGAAGCTGCCAGCTGAAATACTCAGACCCTTCACTTGAGCTCCTTGGCGGCAGCACACAAAGGTCAGGGTTCTGATTCAAGTGACTTACAGGCACAGGAACTAAGAAAAGGCAGGAATGTGACAGGGATTTTCTTCTGAGCATTATTTATGGCCTAAAATTTTGTCACCTCTGCTCTGGAAAATCACTTGGCTGCTCAAAAGTCCTCTTGCACTGCAAAGCAAGATGCAAAGGGAAGTGTTTGCACAGTATCGGTGACAACTCAGCTAAAAGGGAGTCCTTGTCCTGCCTCAGTGTGACCCCAGAGCATCAACACAGGCAACAAATTGGTTCATCCTCCCAACCCTCAACACCAGCTGAGCTCACCTCATTCCCACACAGGCTGATGTTAAAGAAGTGGAAGAACTTGGTCCCTCGGGAAGTGAAGCTGGGTCCACTCATCAATGAGCCCACCTGGCTGAGGTTGCTAAAATTGTAATTCAGGCTCTGGTTATCCTTGACATAGGACAGCAGGCAGTCACTGTAGCAGGCAGAGTGGTCCTGCAAAGGAGAGGCATCCATTAAAGAGCAGTTATGAAACAGCAGAAAACCATTCACCTAGGGGTTAAAGCAAGGGTGCAGTCAGGACTGCTTTCCTTGTTAAGGATGAAGGGGAACTCTGTCCTATTCCTGTAACTGATCTTTCCCTTGGGATAATTCCCATTCCCATTGCAGTCCCTTGCAATCACATATCAGGACTGCAATGCTCCCTAAACCTGGTTTTAGTGTTGTCTGAGGCACTAGCCAAGAGGAGGCAATTTCTTGCTTTGTTTTGCTCTATGTGCTTTTAGGATCCCAATGTTCCAGCTTAAAGCCCTGTAAACAGACCAAAAGATGGCCTTGGTCACACTTGAATTTTGTAAAGGAAACACAGCTGAAGAAACAAGGACAGGATACGAACTCAGCTAAAGACAGGCAGAACACAAAGAAACTGGAGCAGTTCTTCCAGTACCTGTGCAGCTCCTTGAACATGATATATGTTTATCTATGCTTACAGTTTCACATAAGAGGAATTTGTTACAGGTTCCTAAAGGCCCAGAAACATCACCCAGCTGAGAAAGTCCCTGAGTTTAAAAGAGCAGGTGTCTGGAATAGTTTTGGTGGAAGTAACATACATGCTTGCCCTGTTGGTGCACTGTCCACAGTACATCTTCTTGAAATGAACCTTTTTTTGAGCTGATGTTGTCACTTTTACCTTATTATTTACAAACAGAAGTCAGGCTAGTGACATCTTTGGAAGCATGGGCTCATTGGTTATAACTCTACCCCAGTGCTCACAAGGCACATGTACTAAAAGCAGCCCTCCGAGAGCTTCCAGCCCAACAAACACCATCTGCCCACCATCCACAAATACTCAGCTCCAGTACCTTGGTGCTCTTGCTGCCAGGCCCACATGGGATGCAGGCCTCCCTGCCGTAGACCTGGTGGATGGACAGGAAGGTGTTGGCCGGACACTCCTTGCACTGGCTGGTCTCTTTCTCGATGTAGTGTCCTGGCGGGCAGGGCACGCAGGACGAGCCCGACTGCTCAGTGCCCAGCGCACAGGCCCGGCAAGAGGAGGCGACTCCGTCCACCGCGTTGGTCACCGTGATGGAGTAGATCTTGGCCATGTCGTTGATGAACTGTCTGCTCTGGAACGAGAGCCAAGGAAACCACGCCGGTGTCACCACACCGTGGCACGGGGACACTGCCCACGTCTCTGTGCACCCATTCAGGGACCAACTTATCCATGGCTCTGTCCTTCCTTGCAGATTGTTTATCACAGCTCCCAGGGGCTGCTTTGTGGTGAAAGCCACTCACCCCTTACAAGAAACCCGTGAGCTTCGACAGAGGGCAAGAGCTCTGACAGTGAGTGCCCAAGGAATGCTGTGTTGTAAAGCCCCATGCATAAAGAAGTACTTACATCTTGGCCCTCGTTTATTCTCTGAAAGGCCCAGGTGAATGTGAAGGAAGCATTTTTGGAGATGATGTGAGTGTAGGATTGTCTTTCTTTACTTCTTTCCCATGATTCCACCACATTGGTATTTTTTCGGTTAACATCCTACAAAATGGGTATAATTAAAAAACAAGAAACAAAACAAAAAAACCTGTGGTCATACTACACTAAGCACCAGTGCTTTATGATATAGACATTAGTATATAAAAATAACCCCACAATTGCATTTAACATTTAATAAAGCAAACATACTTATTTTGCTTTGCACAACTGACAAGTTTTCAGACTCTTCTAACCGCCACCTAATTTCCACACAATTTTCCTTAAGAGCAGGTTCCTTTAAAGAAACACTAAATCCAAAAAAGGACCAGCTTCCCCTTTCAATGGAAGGGGCAAGGGAGCCGTCACAGATGCAATTGCCTTCCTCAGCTAATGGACTTTCAAACAAACATCTGTCTGCTGCCCTACTGATACTCCAGGTCATTGACAGGATCAAGTCTAAATTTCCAAATTGTCTTCATCCCATCCCTCTGTCCCACATCTTGACTTGTCATTCTGTTACTAAATGCTAACTCAACAGCCCAGGAGACACTGATCATTTCATCAGACAAACAGTTTAAGAGGGGAAAAACTGGCTCCTTAGTATCCAACGATTTCTTTTAGAATAAACAGATAACCAGGGAAGGTTCACAACTCACACAATGGAAGAATTTCACTAGGTCATTCATTAAATCCTTCCTGCAAGGGCACTGCAGATACTAAACTAATGCCATGCTTAATCATAATTAACCAAGTGCAACTAATCACACCTGTGCAGAGGTATTAAAATGACATGTGGAATACCAGGCTCAGTCCTCAGTCATGGAGAAAGAGGTCTCACTTACTGCCATAAAGTACAGCACACAATCTGCTGAACAGATGGTCTCAAAAATAAAAGTAATCCGTCCGAGTTCTGACCCAGTTGCTCCTGTCACTGATGTCGGAGGTCTGTTGAACAGAGAAGGAACAAAACATTTACACAGTGCTCTCCAGGCAGGCAGCAGTCCATCCTTCAAAATCCTTTTTGTATGGTGAAGCCATCAAAGTCCTGTCACAGAAAACCTGTCCCTGCAGAACAGGGGAGCCCAGGCTCCACAGTGGCTCGGCACTGGGTACTGGGTGCAGCAGGCTCACTTTTTAGGTGTCTAAGTTCTTCATGGTACAGTTCCCTCCTTACAATGAACACCCAAATTTGACCATATCAGTAGAGAACCTCATTATTAAAATGTATTACATACTTCAAGTGATTTACACCAATTTATTTGCATCCACCTCAGCTGAAAAACTGCAAAGGGAGGGTGAGGTTCACCTTCCATACCTTACCTGTCTCAATATTTGGCACCTGCTCTGAGCTAGGAGTCTAAGCTCACTCTTCTGACAAAGAGAACCAAGCAGCTCAAGCAGCTATTCCATCCTGTCTGAGGGCTCAGGAGTGGTGGGATATCCCATTCTCCTGCAGTGCTGCATCTCCCTGCTGGCTCCAAGGGAAGCACAGGCTGCAGGCTGCCCAGAGCCACAGGGCAAAGGAACTTGGGTTTCACTAAAACACTTCTAGGGTAGGCTCCAGTACCCACCCCATGGCAGGTTTAGTTGGTTACTCTGTAATCATTTACAGAGGGATAGGTGTTGGGGAGGATGAAATAGGAAAGCCTTATAAATGTTATTACCTGGCAAAAGATTCCGAGAATATGGAAACTATAAGCAAGATTGAAATGAAGACAAGCTTTGAGATACCAAACCCCAGTCACTGAACAACTGGAAAACAATGGTATGGCCACTGAAGGTAATCCACCCTCTTTGATTAAACAATCCCCTCTGTTTGCAGACAGGTCCAAGGGTCAGAGCAGACCCTACCAACTTGGCAGAGGGTCCAAAAAGCAGTTTTTAGGGTTTAAAATATAACGCCGTATGGTAATGCAATGACTCTCATAGGCTGTATGTAAATGTTGTAGGATTTGTAGCTTGTTCTAGATTGGTTAGTGAAAATTAGAATATTCAGCACAGAAGATGATTTATTGTATTGTAAACGGCAACCACAGCATTCTATTCTATTCTATTCTATTCTATTCTATTCTATTCTATTCCATTCTATTCTATTCTATTCTATTCTATATTCTGTACTTCTCTCTCTCTCTCTTACCTCTCTGACCTGCTCTGAGCTGTGTCTGGCAGCTCCTGGCAGGTCTCCTACACCCACGCCCTTTCACAATAAATAAACCTCATGCTCTAAGACCTGGCTCCAGAGATCTCTCGTCTCCGTCCTGACCGTCTGAAACAAACCACCAAATCCCACAGATGGCAAATCCTACAGACAGGAACATCTTTGCTCAGTTTCCAGACAGCCAACTGGCAAATACTGCTAAAAACCAAGGTCTTACATACTTGCCTGCCTCAATGGACAACCTGGGGACACAGGAATAAAGTTCAAGTTTCATCTTTTCTCTTATTTATTACATTACCCCACTTCAGAAAGGAAAACTCAGATCATCTCTGGGATAGTGTGAAATAGGTATAAGAGACAGAAATAAATGAGAAAGAGATGAAAAAAAATCCCATTCCTTACTTAAATCCTGGGATGTGCAGGTTCAAGATAAGATAGTCATTGTCAGAGCCTCCGGCCCCACTCTGGATGTGATCACCAGCCACCTCCCAACCTTCACAGGACAGAAAAAGGAAAAAATTTTCCATAAACAGGCGGCAAAAGAAATCTACGTTACCTTAATTTTTAAACAATTCAGTATTTCAGTGTATTTTAATGATGCTTGATACAAACTACAGAGCAGTATCATAATGGTCTTGAATGAAGAATTTTAGCAATTGTATGAACTGCTGATTTTACAGGCAATTGCCACCTTTGAAATCAGCAAAGCAATTGAAATTCCCTGACCTGTGCAGTGAAGCTCAAGGGGGATGATCCATCTGATATCTTTCAGGCTTAAAACAGATGAATCAGTGAATCTCCATGTTAAATTTTAAGCACATACTTCAGCTCCCCTCTGCTCAACACACATAATTCAAAGCTTGAGTTACATCAGTCTGACAGGGTGGATCAGACTGAGGAAAATCTGTCAGAAAAGGCTGGAGGAGTCCCAAACAGGATCACTTTCACCAATGAGCTGTGACTGCTCTCTGCTGTAATTTTAGCACATGTACAGAGAGAAAGCTTCGAGTGCTAAATGAATAAAAACACAGACTGTAATTAAGTTTTTCAAAAGAACTGTGTGTGACCTCGATGGGCATAGTTATCACAAAACAGAAAATGAGATAAACTAGGAAGACAAAACAGTGCTTTTTTCAATGGAGATACAAATGCATCTGAAGATGCATTAAAGGCAGAGGTGCGATAGGTCTTTGCTGAGATTTCACACAGGCTGCAGCTCCTGCCCTCTTCTGGAGTACAACAGATTTTTTATTTCTTTGTGACATTGCTTCCCACAGGCAGCCTCAAGCCTGGTGCAACTAAAGGAAAGGGAGGAAGCTGTGCTGTGAGCCATGCACCCAAAAATGCTCATTTTGATGGGTGCTGCTTCACAGCAGGGATCCATGCAGAGACAGGCACACGACACAGGAGTTTGGCTCACCATTCATCCCATCACACTTCGAATTGCCAACATTGAAGCAAGATGTCTTCATGTTTCCTGGCAGGATGTTCCACCACTTGTACTCAAAGCCAAGAGCTGGTTCAGTCCCAGCAGGGCAGGCTTTGCACTCTAAGGGTGAGAGGACAGAAAAGGATATCCACACAGCCAAAGCACATCTCAAACTGTGTTTTAAAGAACATAGATGCTGCTTTTTTTACTCTCTGGTGCAAGTAATAAGCAAAGAAAATAATTTATTTCTTTGTAGGTAAGAAGTCAATGACTTATCAGGACAAGGAGAGTGGAAATGAGACCAGCACTTTACATACCCTCATGGTAAGGAATCTGCAACTGGTCCCCCAAGTCACACTTACTTTTTAATTGATTCAGCTGAAGGTTTGATGAACAGAAGTTCCTAAAAAATTATGTGGGTGCCACCAGGCATCTCAGAATCAACAAGCCAGAATTTAAGCTACACAATGCTGGCAGGGTATTTACCTGACTGGGCTTAAAATGAGGTTTTTGCAGGAAAGAATTTGGCATGGACAGGAGAATGGGTGAGGAGGAACTACTGACTGTGAAAGTTCTGACTCCCTTCTCAGAATCCCTTAAAATAACTCTCAGGATGTTTATATCAGCCAAGAAATGCATCCAGAACACAGCAGGTCAACTTAGAGCAGCAATCCCCGATAAGAAAGGACTTAGGAGAGAAAACAGATATCTGACTCCTGCTCTCCAATGCTATTTAACAAGAATTTTACACAAAATAAACTCTGGCTTATGATGATGTGCCACTAAACTAAGTCACATGCAAGCAGATGACTGCTTTTGGAGACACATGAAATCTTTTTGCAGTCTCCTACCCTGTGTCCCATCCGAAAATGTGCCTGGTGGGCAGGGGGTGCAGGAAGATGAGGCATTGTTGTAAAAGCCAGGGTTGCAGGGTGGACAGTCCTGCCTCTCTCCAGAAGGAGGTAGGGTCAATGCCTCAGGGAGATCCTCTCTGCAGATCTTGGGCTCAATCCACTTGTACATGATCTGCGTCTGCAAGGAGAAGACACAGAGCTCACAACGGTGTACTGTGAAGTTTCAGGACTTTCGTAATTGTAATTTTAAACTAAATTAGGGAATTCCCATCATCTGAGGCCAAAAGCAGACCTTGCACATTCACAGCAATAAAGGGGAGGGTGGGAAAGGGCAACAGAAGTGATTGAGTTCACAGGAGATTCCAAGATATGAGACTTTAGGAACAAAACAAAAATGTGAAGTTTAAAACAATTACTACTGTTCATTCCTATTTAATTAGTAAATTTCCCCATGCAAATGGTTTTGAGGAAGGTCAGATAAATAATTCTAACTGGATAAGCAATCTGTATTTTAACCACAGTAACAAAAAAATAAAACTTCTGCCATTATAAAAGCCCTTTATTGGGAAAGCATCTGTTAGCAGAGAGCACCACGAGTTCTGCATTTTTAATTCATACTGGCCTGTTCTTTGAAAAGTCCTCAGTTTGTATCCAGCCATTTCTCACCAGCCATTTTGAGAAAATGCCAAAACCATGCAGGACCTCTCCCAACTTCTCTCCACTTCCTCCACATCGCATAAGGAGCAGTTTATGAACACTAACATGAGTCAGTCCATGGTGTTACCGTACACAACAGTATCACCTCTTCATCATCATCTCCCTTTGAGGACACAAATTTCTGTCCACAGGAGAAGGCTGGGGTGAGATGCATCACCCATGAAGCTGGGTCTCAAATTTCTTCTATCTTTGAAAGGGTTTTGTATCTCAAGATGAAACTTAGCTGAGTTCCATAGCTGAGAAACCCAGCTGGCAAGAGTTTAACCTGTCCACAGCTCCCACTCTGGGTACTTCCACCCTTTGGTCCCAGCAATCAGAGATCCTTGAGGCTGGAGGCTCAGATCAGGGAGATTTCACCCTATGAATTTGATCCGCACCCCCTGTTGCTCTGGGCCTTGAGCTGCTTGCACTCAGAGTTGCACTCCACTAACACAGAGCACTTGAAGAAGTATTGATCCCTTCTGAAACTGTTTCAAAAGATAATCTGGAAGAAGCCTCAGTTGTGGCTCAGGAGATGGAATTAAACTGAGGCTCTTAGCCTCCATCCCAGCCTGCACTTTGCTGCAGCCACACCTGTGCCAGGTCCCTGACTGACCCATGGGAACAATGCTCCAGCCTGACACTGGCCATGCCTCGTCTCCATGGACTTGTCTCTTGTCTGGCCACCTCGGTTGAATCTGGTGGCACTGGGTCTGCTTTGCCTGCTTTGCTCAGGCACTGAGGGACTGCTCCTGCTGCCAGAGTGGAGCTCTTCCTATGGATCAGCCTGCCCTTGCTGCTGCTGAACACCTGGAGGATTTTCTGGAATACTGCCCCAGAAATGCTTCAGCAGCATCAGGTTGCACAGCATTTAAAATAAAAAGGCTCATGAGCTGGCAAGGCACCTGTGTGGCTGCCCAGAGCGCAGACACTCTGCACACCATAGGAATCCCGCTGCATGTGAGTAGGGAGAGAAGGGTCAGAGGGTGCCCATGGCCATGTGCTGAGGGGTTCTGAAGCTGGGGCTGAAGCACTCAACCTGGGATTTCTAAAGCAGCACAGAGATGAAAAGTCAAAAGGAGTCAAGTGCCTAATTCTCTTGAGACACCTTCTACACATGGAGTGGGACAGCAGAAGGCAGACAATAATCTGTTGTTCAGTGAAAACCTGGCTTATTTGGCTGGTCCTTTACAGTCACTGTCCTCCTGAAGATGGCCTGCAGAGTCTCACTGAGCTGCGTCACACGGAGAGATGGCTGGGGAGTAGAGCAAACCTGAACCCACCTCCAGAGATGCAGAGCAGTGGAAACAATCCTGAACACTCTGCCTGTCTCTGTGTGCCTGGGACACCTGCTGCTGCCACCACTGCAACTGGACAACGAAGGGTGTCTGCAGAAAGACCCTCTTTGCATTCCAGTGAAGCCCAGTGAAGGGAAAGGCCAGTGAGGAGACAGGAAAAGAGTCAACAACAGGAAGCTGCTCAGTGCCAGGGAGACTCGGATCACACAGAGCAGTGACAGGACAATCCGCAGGAGGCTGCTATTAGAGCTGTACCTGGGGGTGTAGCCGTGAACACTGCTGCTGATTTCTTGAGTCATTAAAGACAGTCAACAGAGCAGAAATCAGTGAGTCAAGACCATGCTGCAGAGCTTGCCAGCTCTGGGGATAAACTCACTGATGCTTCGTTATTAAAGCATACGAGCTCTCAGCTGTATTTTGGAACTCACTGATCAGGAGACTCCAAAATATTCCATCCTGCCAGCAAATATTAGGCCAGCTACATACAGGTGTTAGGGAATTTAACTGCTGGATCCCATCTGGATTTAAGAGAGACGGGAAAGAGACAAAACAGGCCTGACCATGTGTTCACACCTCTGTGGGCTTCCTGTAGCAGTAAACAGGAGTTTCTTCCCCAGATTCCTCCAAAAATCTCACTTGACTGCTAGGACAAAGCCAGGCTGCTCCACCAGCATAGGTGCCTCTATGAGAGACCCAATGGATCGAAGGTCTGTGAGTGAAACAATCTCCTGAGAGTCCAGGTGATTTGAGGCATCCCATGGGACAATCACATTACCAGCAGCTGAGCTGCTGCACATGAGCACTCCAGGCTATGTATATATCATTATTTTAACAGACCACAGGCTCTTCTTTGATGCTTAAACTAAGGGACATGACACACATCATACCTATGCAGCAAAACGCTCTTCCACCTGAAATAGGAATGGTCATATCCAATGTACCCAAATGAATTACGCCTGGGCACTGCTGGGACAGTTATTACAAGCCCAAAGTCTGCCAGGAAAGATTATTAACACCTAAAGAGCTGGGTTTATGCTGGGACAGTACTTCACCCTGTGTTCCACACAGCATGGAAGGATGGAAGCAGGACCAGTGACCCTGTCAGACCCATCAGGGGTGCAAGGAGCTTATCATCTCACAACACATCCCTTAAGCAGACCCATCTGAATCTGGCAGATTCTTACAGAGGGATAAAGGCTGCAGACAGGGCAGGCAAAGGACAAGCACAAAGCCTCAGAGAGATTCAATGCTGGAAGCAAAACTGGGAAAGTAATTGGGAAAGAGAGTCCCGAAAAAACTACCTTGTTTTCCAATGCAGAGATAGCAGTAAAGTCAATGAGCTTAAAAATAGTATCATGCCTTCTACTTACTTTTCCCTCCTTATCACACGGGGTATGGATCTGGAAAAAGTCTTTGCTTGTGCATGGAGGTCGCTCTATACACGCACCAGATCCCTCTTCTAAAAAGAAAAGGTAAGAAACAGGATTTTAAACTATCAAATGGTCCCTGGAAACAAACATAACAAGCTTAAAATCTGGAGGTTAAAATGAGTCAGCAGAAAAATAGGAAATGAGAATGAAAAATTAAACTCTTAACGGAGCCTGCATGAACCTTCCCCTGTCCTGAAGTGGGGGAACAGGGAAAATGCCAGCTATGCTCATAATGTCACCCTGAATTCATTGATTCAATATACCCGAGGCAGGATTATTAGGAAGAATTTTTTTACTATGAGGGGCACTGGAACAGATCACCCAGAAAAGTTGTGAGTATCCCATCCCTGGAAACAATCAAGACCTGGCTGGAGGAGCCTTTGAGCAAACTGTTCTGTTGGAAGATTCGCTGCCCATGGCACAGGGGTTGGAACAAGATGATCTCTAAGGTCCTTTCCAACCCAAACCATTCTCTGATTCACCCAAACCCTCACCCCACTTCTTCAACCTTCAAGCAGAAATTTATACAGCTTAACAAGCTTGGGAATATGTTCTCACTCGATAAGGAACAAAACCACTCTGACCCTGTAGAAATTTCCTTACAACACTGCCCAATTTTGCCTCTTCCCAGACAATTTTGCAATATTTCCATCCCCACTGTGAGCACAGGCACAGGTCTCCAAGCATTTGTCACAACTGGCGATAGCAGGTTCTATGGTGAGTAACTGATTCTCCAAGAACTTTCTTAAAACTACTACAGGGAAGAAATCTGAAGACCTTTTGGCTATGAAGAATAGATTAAGACCATGTTATTTGATGACCACCTAACCACAGCTGGGAATGCAGAGGACTTTGGGACTAGGGTGTGCAACTAGATCACCACATTTTCCAGCCACACAGGAGGCCGGGGCAAGCCAGGAGCGAGTGTTTGGGAAGGACATTCCTCAAAACGTGTTGAGGCTGAAGGCAGTGATG
The DNA here is from genome assembly GCA_036630365.1 of Acanthiza pusilla. NCBI lineage: Eukaryota > Metazoa > Chordata > Aves > Passeriformes > Acanthizidae > Acanthiza > Acanthiza pusilla. The sequence goes on from JAXCHO010000079.1 coordinate 45,905,451, forward strand.
AAACAAATTCGTGTCATCGCCACGAGAGGGCACAGCACAACTGCTCTATCCTTCAGGAGAACGATTCCCTTCCAGCCCATAAAGGTCTCCGTCCCTTCAAACCAACACGGATGACCCTAACAACGTTTGGCTGTAGCCAGTTATGTATCCATGTGCCCTCTGCATATTTTGGGAAGTCATTCATTTCCCCTTTACATATCAACTGGAGACTGTCATTGCTGGATACAACCACTCCAACATCTGAAACAGGCGATGACTGCACACACTCAGACCTTCCAGGTTTTGCTTAAACCTTTTGGGTTATGTACCTGCATAATATATTTCTTCTTTACACTTGGTGCACTCTTTGGCCCCTTTCTCAGAGTAAGTGTCTCGTGGGCACACCTGGCAGCCAGATGCCCCTGGTTTGTCACTGAAGGTACCAGGCTTGCATGCGAAGCATTCAGACGTGTAGGCAACTCCTGTAAGAAAAATTCCAGGTAAAGCACTGAAAGAGATACATCCACAACTGCTGCCTACCTGGGCTAATAGCTGAGAGCAAGTCAGCTGCATAAAACAGCATGAAAATCACATGCAGTTTCACCACTCACTTTAGACACTTTGGCTTTGCTGACTCATAGTTTAGGTCTTTAATCTTTACACCTCAATGTGCGTCTAACTTATCTACGAACCTTATATGGCACTCCAAGTTTTATTACACTTAGAACAGGACCAAAAGAGCAATCCCAGATTAAACAGGTCATTTAAATATTAATTTAACTGTCACTGTTATGATATATATACCATTTATCACTGTTGAGAGGCTTACCTTAGAGTCTTTTTACACTAAATTAAAGAAAACCTGTTTATCCCTTTTTCTCTCTATTTGCTAAGCCAGTCTTCTCCAGCAGATGGCAACATTTACCAGATAAACTAATTTTTCAACCTTTTCCTGACTGAAGTTTTGCTGCTCCGTTTCTACGCTTCAGAGGAGGAGACAGGCAGCAAGGGGCTAAAAAAAGCCACTTCAGTGCTGTAGGCACAGAAGCAGAAATAGCATTTGGCAAACACTGAGAGGAAAGAGTGAGATAAAACCTCAAAGACAAATACTACTTACCTTCAATTGTGATGTTCTTCACTAGAACTGGTTTTACTACTTTGGAGCCCATAAGAATCCCTGTTGTTCTCCAGTATAATATATTGCTACCTGATTTCAGAGTTACCTGCAACAACACAAGACTTAGCAGACATCCCCTCACCAAGACATTGTTTTATTTCCTACTTCCATTACTCAAATTTCTTGCATCCTAGCAGCTTTTTAGTGGGTCAAAAGTTAATGGGGAAACAGCTAGACAGATGCTTTACAGACATATCTGAGGAGTGCCAAAGTGTTCTTTATAAAAAAGTTTCTCAACGCTCCTGTTGGAAAAATACCAAGAGCTGTTTCTGACCTTGCTGTAAGCAGAATTAGGAAAAAGATGTTCCTGCCTTTATCCAACTATCCCTGGCACTCAAGAGCTTTTATCTCTGGCTTTATGCTCAGACATAGTCAATCAGTTTGTTTTTAAAGCCTTGAGATACACTTTCATAAAAAACCTCAACATGACCCTGAGCTCGAAAATCCATTTCACAAGTGAGTTTTGTTTATAGTTTTAAAAATCAAGCTCTGCCTGCCTGTAACACTACAGTAAGCCAAGCACAAACCATGGCTGTCCCCAGAAGCAGTCTCATCCCTCCTGCTCACTTCTGACCACAAAGAGCAGATGAGATGGAGGAAACAGCCTGGTTTCTGATTGCCTTGACCCACTTGTTTTCATGGCAGGGTTCAGCAAGGGGCTGCACAACCCCTCTGGAAGGATGTTGGGTTGGTGGCATCGTGGCTGAGGTAAGGAGTGGTAGGAAGGCAGGACAGCTCTTCCAGCAGCAGTTTTGGTGCCTTCTGCCTTCAACTCACTTGTGTAGGCACAGTGTCATCACTAAAAGCAGCAGGTTCACCAAGCCCCTGCCTGGCCTGCAGAGCTGCTCCACATCTCCAGCCCAGTGCAAGATGTTTACAGCCAACACAGTGATAATGGCCTGAAAGTGCTGTACTTTCACACAAGAAGAGGCATAAACTCTACCAGTGTAAGGGTCCAGGATAATGTGATTTACAGCAGTGTTATACAGGCCTGGCAGGACCACACTTTTTGTTCACCCAAGATAAAGAGTTCAAAAATTTCGCAAAGCTGAAACACAACATATAGGATCTCCCACACCCAAACAGCTGCTACCCACAGGGGAAGAGGAGAGCAGAACTGGGACCATACTGAAACAGGCATTGCATCGTGTGAGGTGAGCTACCCAACACCAGCTCCAGGGCATCAGGACTCACATGCTGAGAGCAGACTGCAGCAACTGGAAAATTGTGCTCACAGAATACACCTTTCCTGCAGCAACAGGAAAACTGTGCTCACAGAAGACACCTTGACCGGATTTGCAGAGCAGAAAAAACCCTTCAGGACAGCCAGAATCTTCATCTCACCTAGCTCCTGTGTCTACATTTCAGCCAGCCATCCCAACAACTTTCACAGCCAGAGACAACACCTGCACACCCCAGATGATGAGCTCAGGTGGCACCATCTCCCATGCAGAGTGCCTCCATCCCTCAGCCCACTCAGTTCAATGCCCTGGCCTTGGATCTGCCTCTCAGCTCATGTGGCTCACCCCTCCTCATCCAACTTTCCAGGCTCCCAATGGAACTTGCACCTGAGCTAACAGGCACTGCCAGCCAGAGCTGGCTCAGGAATTTCTCCTCCAGGAGGATGAGCAGACCATGGAAAACACAGACTATGCTGCTGCCTATGCCCAAAAATGCCATTTTCTTCTGGCACAATGTCACCTATGCTGGGCCTTTGCTGATAATGGCTCTGGGGACAAGGGTATTATGGTATAGTGGTTGGTCTATACATGGTCTGCTCAGAGAGCAAACTCAGCCAGCTCAGCCACAGGCTCCTACCCCAACACAGACAGGATCATATCTGTGCTGCAGGGGCCACCCTGGTGCTGCCAGCTTGTTTTTAAAACCTTCCCCGTGGGGTAGGAGCTGGGGGCAGTCCAGCTCTTCTGCACACCCCGAGAATAAAATGCCCGTCCTGCTTGTCTCCACAGACACATGCCACTGCCACTGCTCTGCCAAGACACAGGGAATAATCTTGTGTTCTCATGAGCAAACAGCTGCTGTGCAAGATTTCAATTACAGTCATGCAAAGTGATTGTGGCATGCAGATTTGCATAAATCTATTTAACCTCATAAAACAGTTGATTCAAAGCCCAGGGAAATCAATACAAAGTCTTGCATCTAAATCATTTCCTTCGGGATCAGCCCCTTAGGGACCTCCATGACTTTTCCCCTCAATACTAGGAAAACTTTGCTTCTTCAAATGCATTCACAGGAACCAACCAATGCTTGGTGCCTGGACAGAGGAAATCACAGACATTTATAAATGGCAAAAAACCTCATGACGGAATTTTTCATACACTTACAGAATGAGAGCCCCATTCCCCGTTGTCTGTGAGCTTCACCCATTTGTCTGCCGTGGACTCCATTTCTTTGCACTGGTCGTTTTGTATCTGTTAATAAAAACACAAGATCAGTGACTACAATCAGGTGCATCTCTCTGTCAGCATAATGACTTCTGGGAATTACACGATTCAGCTCTGTTCCTCTTGTCTACATATAAACAGCTGCCTTATTTGTAGCAAAAATAAGTCCCCAACTTTCAAAATCCACTAGAGCTTATCAGTGTCTCCCATGACACCCTCTGGCAGAGATGGCAAAAAAAAAGCAGGATGAGAAGATCTCAGACTCATCCTCCCACTATATGGTCAGACAAGGACGCTGAGAATCTTGTCTTGCTGCTTCCTTCTTCCCCTGAGCCCACCAAGACTTAATTCTCTAAAATCCAGAGGCTTCTAAGTCATGGGGGAGGTAGGATTGGATAGGCCAAAGCTGGAAGACAGTGTTTTCTCTACTGCCAACACCTGCTTAGTCTTTGGCGTGATGCCACCCGACCTAGGGATGAGAGGAACATTACCAAGGGAGAGGCAGCTGCCATGGAGAGTCTGTCCTGGCAGAAGTGTGAGGTTGGCTGTCCCTTGCCCAGGTCCAGAAAAACTGAAGTGTTTCCTTACAGCAAGGCTTGGGGCATTTCGTTCTTCTCTTAACTGTCTCCTCAGATGAAAAGGTACCAAGTCCCTTTGAGGCATGAGATCACATACTCAGCTTTCATTGAAGGCCACTTCAATACTTTCAGACACTTGACCTGGAGTCAAGGATCCTCCTCAAAATCGCTCCATGTCAAGTCTGAAATAAGCTGTGCAACCCCACATCCTCCAAAGCATCTGTACACCAATTCCCACCTAGACCAACAGCACTGAGGCAAAGAGGTGAGAAGAAGCACCTGTGTAAAAGGTAGATCCTTAATTATCTAGTGCAACCTGAGCTACAGGATCTTTGTGTCTTGGTTCCCATCTGCAAAAAGGAGGTAAGAATATAAAGTCTGTTCTTGTCAGGTGTAAAGGGCTTCAATATGTAAAAAGAGCTGAGGAAGGGCAGATCAAACACCTCACCATTTCCCAGTAACCTGCCAGTGCCACTGAGATGCCACTGTCCAGAGTTAAAGTGTCATTGTTAAATATATTTAAGCACAAAGGGATGCTGGAGAAAAAAAATGCCTTTTAGAGGAGCATTAAATATGATTTCCCTGAAATACCGAGGCTGACTAGGAATTTATGGGCATTTCTATAAAGGACTGCACCACTCACTGCTTCTTGAACAGGGAATGATAAATTCAGAGAAGGCGAATGAGTGGGATATGGATAAAAGCCATAATCAAGAAGCCATTTTCAAAGTCAGGGCTCAGAGAAACAATATATTTGCTCCATTGCAGGAGCAGATCTGCCAGTCAGTCGAGCAACTGGAGCTGGGATTCATAATCCTGGCACATTCACCTGACAGCAGAAAGCATATTTGCTGCTTTCTTCCCATGAAGAAGGCAGGGTAGTCTAATACAAAACAGAAATGGCTAAATAACATTGCCTGCATGGTCTGTTACCAAAGAGCAATAGCAATTTATCACACTGATGGAGCACCATGAAGGTGCCTCCAACAGGTAATTTTTGTCTTCCTTTCCCAGCTCTACTAAGGATAAGGATACTTTGCACTTTTTCCCAAACTTCAAGAAATATTAACCAACACCAGCTAAGATCTCTCGCTCCTGTGAGGTGCCATGAGCTGTGTTTTCCAGATGAAAAACAGAGCTTGTCACACAGATACACATACAGGAACAGAGGAGACTGAGAATTTCCAGTCATCTGCCTCTCTGAATCACCCTCCCATTACAATTTTTTCTGTCCCAAATGGCAGGTACAGCATGACAAGGACAGTGAGACAGGTGTCAGTAGAACTGTCCAAAGCACCTCCGTAACGTGGGGCATCTAAACCCCACTGCAAATGCTGGTGCTGGGAGCCCTCCTGCCCACTGTACACCAACCAGTCCCTCTGGGGGGGCAGAGCAGGGTGGCTTTCCCCATTCTGGTCACTGCTGACCACAGTGTTTCAGCAATTCGGGTACAGCATGGTGCAAGCCCAGCCAGGCTGTTCCCATTTCAGAGCTAATGATCCCCAGCCCCTCCATTTCGCAGTGCGGACACATCCTCAGAGCCTAATTCCTACTGAAAGTCACCTGAATTTCTCCTGCCTTTCATCTTAATTACTAAATTACTAGGACACAAATTGACCTAAAACTAAAGGTTTCCACATACTACTACCTTGGAAGAAGTCTTTTTAAATGTCAAGACCCTTCAAAGACATCTCAAGTCAAACACCCCCAAATGAAAGCATCTATCACCAATAATTGTCTTGCAAAAGGCTGGACTAACTGGGGCAGTCATGACTCCTAATGGAAAAATCCCAGTGCATGGCAGACAGGATCAGTTCAGACTGAGTTTTGAAGATGAAATAAATGCCACAAGACAGTGTGACAGAAAGAGAAGCAGGTTTTTTTTATCTCGTTCAGCAATAACAAGCTATGGGTATACAGGGAACTTAAAAGGGGGGAAAGCTGCTTCTAATGATCTTTATCTGGGTTGAATTCTTACAATATAAGGTTGGATTCACCATATAAAAGGCCTTACGAAAAATTCAAAGAAGATGTTGTTGTCAATGTACTGGTATTCAAAGAAGACAGAGCCAGATTTCTTCAGGTGCACAGCGTAGATGAGAGAAACTGTACAATCATCCCTGTTTGACTCTATGTAATTCCCTCGAGGCGTCCACGAAGAGCTGATGAACATAAACAAAACAAGCCTCAACTGAGATCACAGACACTGAGGAGATTCTTCTTACACTGCTATACAAAAACATGTTACATAATAAAGACCCCAGAATCATGCAACAGCTAACTGCAGTGAATTTTTTAGTTTATTAAAGGGTTTCCATTTATTTTTCAGATTAGTAGATATAATAATTTTATTTTAGATCTATTTTAATGTGTTACATGAATAATATAATACTTTTCATTAAAACTGTGCATGGGGAAAGGATATGGGACGAAAAATGTAGGGCTCAGCCTACATAAGGAAGGTTTATTATCCACAGGCTCAATATAACTTCAATTACACTCAGAAACAGCCTTCTGCAAGAACCACAGGTCTCTAAATCGGCTGTAAAAGGACCTTTTAGCCACATTTACTATACCATGACCTTGGAGCTTTCCAGCTACAAATAAGAGCAGCTCCAGGCTGGTCTTAAACTCACAGGCTGCTGATGAGCCGAAGGAGACCATGTTGACAGCAAAGAGATAGCTACAAACGTCACCTCCCAGCCACTCTGGTTTGCCCTTAGCAGGGCAGGTTACCCTCTCAGAGCTCAGGGGAGTCCTGAAGCAGCCCTGGACTCCTGAGCTGTCTCAGGTTTACCCACAGCGCTGTAACCCAGGTGCAAACAGAACTTCTTACTTGCTGCAGCTTTCGGTTTTACTCTCAGATGAGCCCACCGCCGTGTCCATGAAAGTCGCCACGTTGGAGAATCCTGCCGGCAGCTCATCCCACTCATCAAACTTGATGCCACTGCCCAGCGAGTAGGTCCCCTCTGCACATTTGCTGCACACCTGGTTCTTCATCTCCAGGTACTCACCAGAGGCACAGGAGAAAGCTGGGGAGACAGTAGTTTACAACATAGGAATGGATTCATCAATCCTTATTCACTTCCATTAATTTTTTCGCCACTTAATTAATTAAGAGTGCGCTGCCACTAAAGGAAAGCAAACAGAATGTCCCAATCCCAAGAACACAACAGCTGAACTACCAACATCAGCTGCAAACTTGGGATGTTCACCTGGTTTTTCACTGATGTGGCAGCACTAAAACCAAATCCCAATGACAGCTCCTGATTTGCAGCTTGTCTCCATTGGCAAAAAAAGATTTTTAGAAACAAAATCTCTATTGACAGGTTGTGCCCAAAAGCAATTTGTGAAAATGAGGATTTATAATAGAGTTCTCTCACCCATGCTCACCCAACTGTTACACCCTGAACTCAATTAAAACCAGCAGTACCTGAGAGCCAGAACAGACCTGTCTCACCCACCTAAGCTAAGAAGAGTGTACAGCAGCAGACTGACCATAATTCAACTCTACAAACCTTGGCTGAGAGCAGCAGACTTAATCCAAAGTCTCCCTGTGTTTCTCCTCACATGAACTACCTACAAAGCCTCAAACATCTTGCCTGATAGCCCATGTGTCTTGGAAAAGGTCACTCACAGGTCTGTGACTAGAAGCTGAGGATCTTTGATTAGGGTGACATTAACACGCTGAGAAAATAACCACTGGTTGTCAGCACAGCAAAGACAGTATTCAAAATCTGTGTAATTAAGGGAAATATAATTAGGAGGTATATTCACCAAGTGCCTTTTTTTACTGATGTCTCTAAAATTATTTCCTTCAAGTAGCTGCATGCTCTTTGTCCCCCCAATCACATCTCTGTCTGCTAAGGGAATATTATTCCCATTATAAAGAAGAAACCTGGACAGCAGCTGAAGTCCTGTGTGCCCACAGAGCCCCATGGCTGTGCCAGGAATCACAGCTCCTGCCTGGACACTCGTTTCAGGGGCAGGCCATCCCACTTTCCCTCAGTCCTCTTTGAGACTGAACATCCTGAATGGAAAACAAATGAGAACTTCCTGCAGCACACAGTACTTCCTAAGATGTTCGCAGATTTTTTAACTTAACTGTGCCAGTCAAGCCAAAGCAGGATCCAGAGCAATGCACACAACTCACATCCCAAGAAATGATGCGATTTTCTTCTGTTTTTCACATGCCACATTGCAGAGTGACAGATATTTCAAACACTCGCTTTGACAGACATAAACTCATCAGCCTGAGAAACTGCAGGATGACACCAGACTGGCAGCCAGAGTAGTGAAACTGGCCCAGAACAGTGACGCCGGCTGAAGTCCCAGAAAATGTGGTTCCACAGATGTGCCAATGTTTATCTAAACTGCAGAAAAACTTGTATGATTGTAAGTACTTTGATAAACGCATGGCTGGGTAACATGTCTCCATCTGAATCCGACTAACAGTTCAGGTTCCCATTTGTGTGCCAATACCTGTGGGATTTCTTTGTGCAATTGTCCTTGATGGGTGGCCCTGGAAAGCAAATAAAAGGTCCATTTTGATTGAACGATCTGCCAAAGGGTCATTTTTCCTTCTTGGTCATATGAGCATACTCTGAATTTGAATCAATGGCCTTCCAGACAACAGATTTCTAACCTCATTGCTCACCGGTGATGGACCAAGAAGGAAAGTGGGCAGGATCCCGGCAGAGATGGGTGTTGGGGTGGGGATAAACAAGGAAATCCTGCCACGATGGATTTCTGTGAAAGACTGACAGACAGAAAGTCCACTCTCAGTGCGAGCAAGCGGTTCACTGTAGGCAGTGGCACGAGGTGTGACCTCAGCTCAAGTCCACCTGCACCTGGGGTGGGGAACAGCCTTCTTCAAAGGCTTGGACAAAAGCAGTGAACACTGCCCTGTGTGTCTGAGCTGCGACCACACTTTGTACAGCTTTTCACCTTGAATACACAAAGATGTCCTGACTCACTGCTTTAGCTTCATTAATAAACCTTGCTTTATTTTTTTTCCTTTTGAAGGGTGCAGAGAGAAGCTATCAGGAAGGGAAGTAGGAAAGTGAGCTCTCTCATGACAACTTTGAATTCTTTAACAATTTCAACTTCTTTTTTTTAAAGGAAGCTAAATAGCAAGAAATTGAGGGTCCTGCTTAACCATTCCAGAGTCATGAATTTCTACTAAGGAGTCAGGAACTGTGAGCAATTCACTGCCATAACGAAGATGCTGAGGGCAGCAGAGCCTCCTCCTCCATCACAGTGAGGTTGGGCAGAGATTATTACTTTAAATGACCTAATATATTTTAACCCTTTGCAGATTGACCATTTGAGAGAAATAAAAGGGTATAAGAGATCAGGCCAGCTGCCACACAGGACACATCATCCATCTCTCACCATCCAGGAAAGAGATGAGCCTTTCTCTTATTTAGGTGAGGAATTACCTTCTTTTCTTCTTGTATGAACTGTATTTCAAAGGCAGCAGCATTTCCCATCAAAACACATGCCCCTGCAAGCAAACTGGCTCCAAGCATGCCAGCTGCTTGCCAGGCTCAATTTGGGGCTGAACGTGGCTAATGGCAACATGAAGCACTTTCAGCACTGCAACAGATGCAACATTTGGTCTCATTCCAGCTGGAAGGGAGTGGGCAGGAAATACAGTGTGCAGTGAGCATGAAGGTGGTCTCTCCTCCCAGTGTCCCCCAGCTTGGCTTTCCACCAAGGGGGAGGCCAAAAGCCAGGCAAACCCTCTTTAAACTAAGCAGCATCAGTTCAAGAGTTCATCCCAGCTGGAGACAGGCAGGTTGTGCCTGTGCCCCCACAATGGGACAGAGGTGCTTAATTCTCAGAGAAACCATCTTTACTGCATAACTGGACATCACTATCCCCTCTCTGACTGCAAACTTCACTATCACACCTTTCAAATATCAGTTTGGATGCTGCACACCAACTTAGACAGAGCACATTGTGAACACTGACTGCGATCTATCTGTCTGTGAAGAAAACTGTGAAATGCATTAAAAGATTTCACAACTTGCCCCACCGTGGGCATTTTTAAAATTGGAAGAACATTTCCAGAGGTAGCTAGGAACAGCATGACACACTGTGGTGCTGGATACACTGCTGCCTTTGAAGCTGATACAATTATTGGTGATTCGCAGCTGTAGCTTTCTTAAATAACTACAGAAGTTTTAAAAAAAAGATGACGTGGTTTGTACAGGTGACTAATCTTTCTCACAAAAAGATGTTGTAAAGAAATGTTTAACTAGACACTGCCACAGGCAGCCACACACATTCATACACACATGCAATAAAGCTGACAACCTATGCACTTAATAAAAAATTGACATGAGATACAGTACTAATAGCCACCACTGTGTAAGTCTTGTCAAACAGATCTCATTTCATTCTTTAAAAGGATTACAAGCCACTTGATAAAGGTGATGGAGTGGATGTAACAGACTTAGGGTCTCTAATACAGTTAGCTCAGTTTTGCATGTCACTCTGATGAAGAAAGGTAGTGCTGTACAATACCAGCACGGCACATCTTAAAGGGATTAAAATCTCCCTGAGTAACAGATCTCAGATGGGGCTGTCGATAGGAAGCCATCCTTGAGAGGGAAGGGGACAGGGACAGTTCTGCCTGCCCAGGACCGAGACTGATGGCTGCCCACATTTTTATCAATGATCTGCGGGCAAACAGGAAAGGAATGCTATCAAGATTGGAAGGTGAGGGATTGTTACTGAGCCTGAGCCCACTCAAAATCAGTGTGCTTTAGTCAGAGGGAAAGATGAGCTGCTGAGGGCAAAGAGTGCCAGCCCTGCTTGCAGAGGGCTGAAATGTACCCCAGAGAGCCCAAGCCTGAGGGTGGGAGCAGACCCACCATTCATCAAGAACTTCCACTGCCAAGGCATCCAAAAAAGGCACTAGTGAGATATGGATAAATTCAGAGGTGGAGGCAGAGGTATATAGGATTAAATGCGTATTGCAGGGAAGATCATTTTAATACCACATATAGTTGTGACTTGGCATATTTAAGAGGTCAGTACAAAACAAAAGGACTTCAAATGGTTTTAAAATTAGGGGTAATGTCTTGCAATGAGAGATCTGAAGTGCTTAATCTCTTTAATTTATTACAAGAGTGAGAGTCAACTTGATTAATATATATAAGCATCTCCAGGGGACAAAACACAAGATCCGGCTGCACTCTTTAATCAAGCAGAGAAACACATGAGAGCTACCTTCTGGAAGCTGAACCCAAACAAACTCAAATTGGAAATAACACACAGATTTTTAATAGGAAGAATGACTGAATGCTGGAACAATCTGTCATGGCATGTGATGGACCCTTTGTCTCTCAAGTGCTTCGTACCATAACTGAACACCATATGGAAGAACAGCTCATGCCAAACACCCATTATCAGCCCCACCATCAGCCTAGCTGGGTGTATTTTAATGGTCTGCGAGGTCAGACTAGCAAATCTAGTTAAATCCTCTACTAATTTACTCTCCTGAATTCTGTGAGTCAAGATCAGTGGTGTCTCACCTCCCTCCCAGGACACACCACAGAGGACTGGGGCATCCTGAAGCTCACTGTGTAACCACTGCCAGCGAGTGCTCGCAATACATCACTTGGCAGATCTGATTGCACTTTACAATCACTTTGCAGACACGGAAACCTCTCCCCAGAGGGCAAAACAGACCATAAACAAGCTTGTCTCGTTTGCCCTTTGACTGCAAGTCTCCAGGGACACATTCTGTCTTTTAGTACAGCTGTGGCCCTCCTGGTGATTTTGGTGGACTAGGATAAATATTAGTTGGCACATTTCTCTTCTAGTAACTGAGCATAACATTCTCACATTGCTTAATTCTCTCATGCTGGGGGTCAGGACAGGTTTATTAAGAACAAAGAGTGACAAAAATAGTAGATCCTCACATGTGTATGCCTACTCAACTTCTCCTGAGGTATGAAACCTTCCTCTGTAGTGTTTTCTCATGTAACATATCTTTTAGATACTGCCACACTGTGAGAGGGATCAGAATATTTGAGATTTCACCAGAAGATTAACCAAAGGTGTCTCAATACCCTGAATCCTCCAACACCTAACTGTGATGTACTCAATTTCTTTCCTCCTTTATGCAGCCCTGGTCACTCAGTCTCACCTCTTCCCTCATCCAGCTTCCCATCCCACACCACTTGGACCCACTACTTCTACCTCCACCCCTCTTCTCAGCAAACACTTTCCTCCAAACATTTCCTACTTAACAATACCTAAAACCATCTCAGGTCTTCCGTTTATTCTGTTGCCACTGAACATGTGCGTGTTCATGTGTATCCTGTGTCTTCCTGGCTCTCAATAATTAGAATTTTTTTAAAAAAGACACAGGACTGGATTTTACCAGGTTGTAACAACATTAGAAGGGGATAGCAATTGAGCAATTCTACACAAACCAATGAAAATACAAAACAAAAATAATCTCAAACACTGGCTTTCCATCACTCCCCTCTCCATTCCCGTGTTGTTCATCCAAAGCCCCACCACGTGGGATTCAGGTAAGATGCTGCCATCTCCTGCAGGCAGAGCCAGGGCTGAACTGTCTCAGGCTCCTGCGGGCAGAGGTGAAAGTTGTAGCTCAGAAAGGAAATATGAGGTTGGCAGAATCAGGCAGCTGTGTCTCTGAACAGCTGCTGTTTTCAGCAGGCACATGCCACAGGCCTGGAGGGGAAGATGTGGCCAAGGACAAGCACATGGAGGCTTTTCAGAGATACCCAGGGCCATCGGGGTCCACACAACATGGAACCAAGGACCAACCAAAATACAGAATGAGGACAAAGGATGAGAGGAAATCATTGCTTCATTATTAATGTTTCCTATAATCTCGCCAGCTTCAGAATGTCTTCTATGAATAATTTATACGAGGCTTCTCCAATAGACTGTGAATAATTGATGTTCGTTTTCTTCAGTCATTATATCCCAATGTGTTACCAGGAACCAGACTGAATCTTAATTTAAAAAATTTTAAAAAAAAGTCTGTCTAGGCTGTTTAGGCTTGAAATGTGATCATACTGAAGCCTGATATAACTTGGGAAAGAGTACCTTCTGTGGAAGAGATCTTTCCTTTTCTTAGGAATAAATAATTTTTCCATTTATCCAAAAAATAATGGAATAGAGCAAAGCTCTTTTCCCCAGCTGGCCTGGCACATAGGACACTTTTATTATCACTTTATTGCATCATTTGGACACTGAAAGGAGTGAGTTTGGAATGGAAATAATCAATCCACAGCAGTGTGGTGTAGAGTGGAGGAAGGCAGCTATCACCAAGAGGTTAAAAAGTGCATTTTCTGCCAGGGTTTCAAGAGGCATCCCAGGGGCTCAGCACTGGAGATGGCAGGGAACAGACCTGGAGGTGAGTGAGCAGCTCTCCAGCCCCCACTGACTCCATCGGGCATATTTTGATTGCTCATCAACCAAAGGGGTTCTAGTGCCATTTGATGTTCTCTGCACACACACACAGTCCTTGCCTCTCACCCTCTACCAAGCCATAACAAATCTCAAGGTCTTGCCAGCTCCTTCTGTATTAAAAGAAAAATTAATGACTCAGAGGAATCCATTTTTAACTTGTTTAATTACATCGTGTACACAAGCATGGTGAAGAATTAATCAAAAGACACTAAGGCCAACCTTTCCCTTCACAGTCTCGGTACACACATCAACATGCAGTTCCCATGATCTCCAGGAATTAAATTCTGAGGGCTCAGTGCAAACTCTTTCAGCTTTTTAACTATTTACCTATTTTATTTTGAATCTGTGCTTCACAAAGCCAACAATGTGACTTGATCTGCAGAGACAGTATCTTGCTCATGCGCAGAGTAAAAATTCTGGAAAAAAATACTTGTAGAACTGGTGTAGTTGCACTGTTTTAAAAATCTTTCTCTTCTTTCTCATGGAGAATAGAGATAAGTTGCATTCTTGTGCTGTTTTAATCTCTGTGTTTTGGTACTGGATGCTCTAGGATTCCAGCCAATCATCTTGGGGGGTGGAAAAACTGTCGACCAATAATTAGTAGATTATTAATGAATATATAAAGAAGGTTTTGTAAATAAAGTTTCTCTTTCGCCATCTTGTGTGCTGCCTGCCTGACTTCCCTGCGAGCTTCTGCAAATCTCCACAAATATCAGAAAATTAGAGCCAACAAACTGGGGTATCTCTCAGAGTATCAATCCACATGGAAACGCCATGGCAAAGTACAGCCTCAAGCCTCAGGCCAGGTGAGAACCTAATACCACCAGTGAGACTCACCTACCTGACTCGAGTTGGGAACACGAATTAGCAAGGACGCTCTGAGAGGAACAGGAATAAACATCTGCTGGAGTGTTTTGCTAAATCACAGCAACTCTCAAACCGTGCTGTGCAAAGCTGAACAGCTTTGCTCCATGGCAGCCCTGCATTAATACAAGTGTGCATATAAAATTTGCAGATGCCCCCTGACTTCAGGGGAGTAAGGAACAGCCCCAGTTCTCACCTGCTTGGGATATTCAACTTTACCAAAGACTGAGAGAACATCAAACTCAAAACCTTCTATTTAAGCTTTCTGTTATGAAAGAAAAATGCTAAAACTCCTGCTGATCACTTAAATTGCCTGAAAGTGCTATAAAACATACCGCCTTAAAAAGGTCATTTGCCCTAATTGAGTCTGCAATTAGCGGGAAGATCCGCATCTCCTCCTGGTATCCTGGGAGCAGATTACACAAGTTAGAATACACTCAACAAACACAGCTCAACGGCAATAAATCAGGCCAAATTTTGCAGACTCCAGTGGAGCCCATCGTAATTGAGGACAGTCTATTTTCTGAAGTCGGTGGAGCTCTTCACTTTTGTCATTTGGTACAAGCTCACATAACTCACTTCAAAACTAAAGCACATTTCAGATTTCAAAGAAGCTGCTCCCACCTTAGTGGCACCAGGTGAAGGCGCACTTTGCTAAGCACAGCCACAGAATCACCGAATCACTAGGGTTGGAAAAGACCTCTAAAAGCATCATGGCCAACCATTAACCCAACACTGCCAACTCCACCACTAAACCATGTCCCAAAGTGCCACACCCACATGGGTGTTGAACACTTGCAGGAATGGTGATTCTACCACCTCCCTGGGCAGCCTGTTGCAATAATTTGATCAATTTTCTTCCATATTATCAATTTTTTTGGTCTCTTTCTTAAGACGTCTTCCTGGTTATAACTGGCAATTGGATGCTGACTATAACAATGCCCCTACCAGCATTGTTAGGGGTGGTAACGCCGAATCCTGTGATTTTTCCTCTTGAACACAGCAAATCCAACTCCTTTAAAAATGCTCTGCTAGTCTCACTATAGCTCCTTTATTATGCACACAGCACTACTGAAATGAGCAGATATTTATGAGATAAAGTGCAACCTATTCTTGCCTGGGACAGTAAAAAATAACTAATATTCTGTGGAATAAGAGAGTTAATATTTTTAAATAATATGAGGTCAAAATGTGAGCCCTTTACGCTCTTTTCGGGCAAAAATTCTGCTGAGAAGGAAGGAAGGAGGGAAGGAGGGAAGGAGGGAAGGAAGGAGGGAAGGAGGGAGGGAAGGAGGGAAGGAGGGAAGGAGGGAAGGAAGGAGGGAAGGAAGGAGGGAAGGAAGGAGGGAAGGAGGGAGGGAAGGAGGGAAGGAGGGAAGGAGGGAAGGAGGGAAGGAGGGAAGGAGGGAAGGAAGGAGGGAAGGAGGGAAGGAGGGAAGGAGGGAAGGAGGGAAGGAGGGAAGGAGGGAAGGAGGGAAGGAAGGAAGGAAGGAAGGAAGGAAGGAAGGAAGGAAGGAAGGAAGGAAGGAAGGAAGGAAGGAAGGAAGGAAGGAAGGAAGGAAGGAAGGAAGGAAGGAAGGAAGGAAGGAAGGAAGGAAGGAAGGAAGGAAGGAAGGAAGGAAGGAAGGAAGGAAGGAAGGAAGGAAGGAAGGAAGGAAGGAAGGAAGGAAGGAAGGAAGGAAGGAAGGAAGGAAGGAAGGAAGGAAGGAAGGAAGGAAGGAAGGAAGGAGGGAAGGAGGGAAGGAAGGCAGGCTCCAGATTCAGACTCTGGAGTGTAAAACATGCAGCATATGGTCAGGCTGGCAGAAGAGCCTGACGATGGCCACAGAAACAGACTGCAGCAAGGTGTCAGCAGGAACATGATGCCAAGTGCTGCTCCCACTGCCAAATCCCAAAAAGTCCCCATCAGACACTGCCTACAGCCCCACACCAAAACAAAAGGCTCCCAGAGACACCAGACATAAGGGGGTGCAGGCAAGGGCTCAGCCCTAAAGCAAACTGCTCCCTTGGACTGCCATCAATATCTTCCATTTAAAAAGCCAAGCTAGTGCCCTGATGGCAGTGATCCTTATCAGCTAAATTCCCTTCCTGCTATCAGACTCATGAAGGGATCAGAGGGAGATCTGTGGTAATTAAAAATGAAGGAGATCAAATTAGGAAAGCACATTCCCAACTGTCAGGAGTGATTCAGAGGTCTGGATTCTGCTGAGGGAGGCTGTCTGTCTGCCTCCCCCACCTCCATGTAGGTACCCTACCTCCAGAACAGTATTGGGAAGATGCACGGAGGGGACATCTTAAATGGGTAGCAGAGGAGAGCCAGAGTAGCTCTAGGAGTAATAAATATTGCCTTTTTCCTAGCCAAGATCTTTCTGGACTTTTAATACATCTCTCCAAAGCAACCCTTGCAAATGTAATGTGACAGCATCAAAATGTGACTCAGCTCTGAACAAACAGAAACGTGAGAGAGGTGTCCAAGCAGTCTGGTGTGGCCATGCCATGGCCTGTCCAGGGCTAGCCCAGCCCCACAGGGTGACCACTGAGGTACCACACCAGGCTGAAAGTGGTGATGACTGCAGCCCCATAGGAGAACAGCAAAAATAGAGGGGAGTGAAATACAGAGCAGGGCACATGGTCTCAGTGCCTCGCCCCTGCAGAGCTGCTACTGCAGCTTCCCTCACATATCTGGGTCACTGCACAACAGGACCTCCTACAGCACCACAAAAATCTCTAATGTGAGGCTCCTTCTTCCTTCCCACCTCCCACCCGGATGGCAGAGATGTGGAGGGCAGGAGGGCAGCAGGAGGGGAAGGTGGGGCATTGTGCTGCACTGTGCTGATAGCAAGAAAAAAAGGAAAAAAACTCTTCTTCTAAGCAACCAGGTCATAAAGCAGTCAAAATATGACAGCCCTTTCTACTATGAACCCCATGACTATTTCTCAGAGGACACTGTCTTCTCTGCAGGTAAAGTGATTAAGTTTTTGAAGACTCAAAACCAGGGTAGAATCCTGGCAGGTTTCGGAGCCTACAGCCATTTCAGGGAATGTTGGGGCTGTGCTCAGCAGGACACAGTCAGCTGTGATTTGCAGGTTGCCATGTGCTTCAAAATACAGCAGAGTACAGACATATCCAACCTAATTTTAAATGGGTTCATTCAAATGAAAAGCAGTAAAACACAACATCCTGAAAACGAGCACATCTCAAGACACCGACTGAGCTCTGGTGCCACAGTTCAATTGCTCCAGATATGGCAAGCACCTGAGCTAACACATTTTTAGCAATCTCAAGTGTCTTTCCACTCCACTGGAGGCCACAGTCTAGACGTATTTACAGAGCAGGAGACATTTAACATATTGTTATACCGTCTTTCAAATTCCTAGCTCAGGCACAAGTTAAAGAGAACAACTGCTGAGCATTTGGACGAAGGAGACATTGGCACAGTATTCTCAGGATTCAAAATTAATGACAGCCTGCACGTCACTTATGTTTTCAGAAAGCAGTCAAGATCAGTGGCAGATATTCTCAAGTGGCAGCATTTCTGAGTAGATGAGAACAACTGCAAACATGGCAAAGTCAGCGGTGATGGCAGATGTGTTCCAAAAAAACACACGTTTTCATACAGATTCCCTCATACCCGTTGTGTCCACTGAGGGCTCTACCAACCTCATGGAGACAAAAAAAAAAAAAAAAGCCTTAGGAGCTCATGCTGCTTTACAACTGCAACTGCTGTACAAGTGTAACCCTCCCTTAAGAGCACACAGTTGGCCACAGTATTTCTCAGGACAAATAGACGCTGAACAAAACTTCTGAAGGTAACAGACCTCTAAAGCTGGAAACTGTCCTGCCCAGAATGATTTTACTGTAGGCCCTGACTCTGCAGGTTGAAGGACCAAAGGGATACCCAAGGGGACTCCAGCATTCTACCAAATGCCAAAACGAGCCCCAGTGTCATATGCCCTGGAACAGGGTAGCACCTACGAGATGCAGGAGAACCTGAATAAATGTGTAGAATGTCCAGAAAGACTCACCTCAGAGGATATGGCATAGTTCTGGCATTTCTTGATAGACCTTGGGATAAAATAGCACTAGTCCTGAGAAAGAAGGAAAGTATCTTAAGGAGCCATTCATGTGAGTTGTGTGCACCCCCTGGCCAAGCCTGTAGCACAAATCTTACTCTGTACACAATCCACTAGGAATATGAGCTGTAGAAGCCTCGGATACAGAGCCTTTTGTTTTCCTCAGGCTGCCAAAATTCATGCTTTTAGTGTCAGATATCCTTGACCCAGCTGCTGTACTGTCAGATGAGACAGAAGCCACCAGCTTAGAGAATGTGACAAGGAGACAACTGTCAGGATTTCCAACACAACTCATCATCAACAGCAGACCCCCATGTGCAAACTCCAGAGAGTTGTAGGGCAGTCAACTTTCAAAAGCTACATCTCCCAGTTTATCCCACCCACTGGAGAATGGACCGTGCTGCCAAACTTCATTCTGGTTAAAATATTTTATAGTAAAACCACCATATGGGAGAAGGGTTCCCTACACATTCTTAGAGTTACTGACTGCTGTTGACAGATTCATGTTTTCAGGCTGAAAGATTGGTTGTTCTTTAAGCAAAAGGTGAAAGACTAAGAGATGAGAAACCTAAAATTACTTTTGCCATCAGAACATAGCTAGACAGCCCCTGAAGCCAGTTAATTTACTACAGACAGAAAAAATAGAACTGCAAGAGCCCAGGGAGATGAGATCTGAGGGGTCCAGTAAAAAAGTCAAATATCTGATTGCCTCTCTAACCAGCTGAATTGCCATGGGATTTAACAGCAACACTACAAGGAGATGAGTTTTCCAGTGTATTTAAGAGAATCCTATATTTTGGTGTATAATATCACAGCCCATCTACTGGGAAAAGTTTTCACCTTGTCTAACAGGGGGGCAGATATTGAGAAGCCAGAGATTCACCCATTGTTATAAACCAGCTGAATTCTCATTGGAATTGATTTAAGACCAGAAACAGGCACAAATAATAGAAGACGAAGAGGGAAGGGAACCATTTGTTGAAATCTGTAGCAGAGACTTGAGGATAGCGTAATGTTGCTGGACCTTAAACCATTTATCACAAGATTTAAGAAGAAATAATGTATGTCAGAAAAAACGAGTTATACCTGTGTTCTCCAGGGTACATCAAAAGTGGCTGTGTGGCAGAAGAAATAAAACTATCTGCTCCTTTATAGTTTAGGCAGCAAAAAGTGATAGGTTTGAAGTATAACAAGGGACATTCAACAGCAGAAAAATCTTTAACAGGAGGGAAAATGAAAAGAACTAAATATATGAACAAATATCCAGAGAGCTTCTGGGTTCTTCATCACAAGAGGTGCCTGAAAACAGTCCAGCCAAGCATCAGCCATAAATGACAGTCACTGCCACTACAGCTATTTGGGCTGGAGGGTGAATTATGGGATCACCCAAAGTACTTCTCAGGTCTATATTTATGTAATTGAAAAGGCACATCCTAAGGATATACAGGGATTCCACATTTAAAACCTTGGAAACTAAACCCGAATACAAGGAATGACACATTTTCAAATGATGCTTGCAAGGCGTCAGAAACCTTCCAGTGATCAACACTGTTACAGAAAACATTTATGTACCTCACACCAGAACATAAAGAAATGAAAATAAACCTTTAGGGGAGGAGAGTCAGAAGCCAGTAAATCTCACCTCTGCTACAATAGAACTGAAAAGATGTTGCCATTGTTCATCCTGTTTGTCAGATACAATAATTTATACCCCCTGGTATAAATTACTGCTAGGATCTTTCGTGGAGAGGACTGTTAGAGCAAGGAAGTATGATGGGAAGAGCATTCAGGCTGGGAAGCTACAAAACAGTGAGGGATGTGCTTGCAGAGCAGCAGCTCATTTATATCCCCAGATGCAAAGAAGTGTTTCGACATTAAAAAAAATGCAGAACCAAGCAATATGAAAACACTCGAAGCTGTTAAAAAATAAATACATAAATAAATAAAAGTGCAGGAGCTTCATCATAAAAACAACTCCAGCAAATAACAGATTTGCCATTCCTTATGCATTCAGCTTATTAATTAGCTAAATAATGAATGTAATGAGAATGTGGACACTATGCAAATATAATTTGGCCACTTCTGGTCACCATTTTGGCCAATACAGCTACAAATGAAATGGAGGGCAGGGCAGCTCAAGACAAGCAACCATATCTGCACAGGGGGTGCTGTCACAGATGTGCCTTGTCTGTGAATCAGCACACAGCGGTACCTGGGGCAGACAGTGACTTGCACAGACACACTGCAAAGACAAACCCTGCTCCACATCTCCAGCAGACAGAAATCTGGATTGGAGGGGAAGGACTAACTCAGTAAAACTCAGGACATCAGTGACAGAACTAGGAAGCCCTACAAAGGTAAACAGCACAAAAAGCCAGTAACAGTCTGTAAAATGAAAAGTCACAACGTACTGCATTCCTTCCCTTTCACGGGGTCAGGTAGTCCAGAGCACTCCACTGACGGATTCGGGACAGCCACCCTCCATCTGGAGCCACTGCTGTCGCACTCTGTGTACTCGAAGTGGTAATCTGTCTGCAAGCAATTACAAAGAGTTTCAGTTTCATCATAACATTTGCATATTAAGCTCATTAATCAAGACTGGGATTAGCAAACTCGGTTGTAATTAAACCAGAGAGGAAGTAGCTGGCGTGGAGCATACTGTGCAGCTTTGATGATTGCCGTGTACCAGAGCAAGCACAGCACTCATCAGATGCTGTGCAGCACAAATGCTGGGGCAGGAGGTGGGATTTGCAAAAGCACTTGACAGACAGGACGCAGATTCCACTGGAATTTTTTTCCCCAGACTCTCAGAGCAGGATTGATCCAAAACTTCTGCCCATCACAGCAGCTGATCTACAGCAGCCAACGAGGCTTCCTCTGATCGATAAAGCAAGCCATACTCAGAGCACAACTCATCCCATGACAGGCTGGATGTCCAAGATGGGATGATTCCTTCTGCAAGTGCCTTTCCCTCTTCGACAACTTCAGAGGAAACCCAGGCAAATTTGGGAAGACAAACCCAGTATTGGGATACCTCTGAAAACACCATCCATAAGCCCTGAGGAGTACCTCAAGGCAGAAGGATGGTGTGAAGGGAGATCAGTCCCATGGTCTCTGTGGATGAGACAAGCCCTGGGCAGACTCAGTGAAAAACAGTAAGAAACTTCCTAGCATTAGCTAGGAAAGAAAATCAGCCATTCATCTTATTAATAGTATTGATTCAGATCCCACATAAAATCTAGACTCACATTTAATTACATTTTTAGTCTTGTGTTTATAGCTCTGTTTTCACATTCATAGCCTAGAATTTTATGATTAAAATAAACCTCAGCAACATCTCATTCTTCAACCAGCTTGGTACCAAGGGTTTGGGTGGAGCTGGCAGAAATGGTGAATAGCTTCCTTCAGAGGGAACAGACCTATGTTCAAATGGCACATCCTGGAAAGATCCACGCCATGGTTCCACATGGGCAAGGCCACCTCCAGCTCCCTCTCCAGTTAATCAAAGCAAAATATTGGCCATGTGCCTATTTTAGACAACTCCTGCAGAGGGGACAAGGAGATAACACATCCTAGAAACACTTCTTTCTCTCCGCTGGCTACAGAGGGAAACCAGCCACTTAATTTGGATGGGCTCTTCTCCATTTCCTCGGGGGAACCTCACCTCCGACACTGCACATCCCTTCATGGCCCACCAAAATAACACAAAAAAACATGGGACCAAGGAAAATTTAACCACAGGCTCCATGTTTATGAAGCTTTGGGGTAGCCTGGTGTGATCCTTGAAGTCTGGTTGGCTCCTTTCAATTTATCTTTCAATTTATCTTTCAGTTTATCAATTTATCAATTTATCTTCCTTCTCCTGGCAGGACTTGCCATGAACCAAGGAGGGAAGGCAGAGGTCGTGTCTGCAGCCCAAGGCACAAGCCCAAGGGCTCTTTAGCTGCTGCAGCTCAGTCTCAGCACAGCCAGCCCCACCTGAGAGGCAGCAGAAATCTGCCTTCCTGCCACGACTGCAGACATCAGTTCCTAATTCTGCCACCCTAGGAGGACCTACTCTGTGCACACAGGGATTATTTTAGGGGCAATCCTCTCCTGCTCCTTCCCTTGAAGCTGACATTGTACATGATGGAGCAGAAGAAGGAGGATCAGGTGGGAAAGGGCTGGTCCTGGCTGGCTCTGATATAGATTAGTTAATTCCTGCAAATATTCAGCTGACACACACGGAGATCTGCAATTCTACTTATTCACTTGTAGAAAAACAAACAATATTGAGTTTAAAACTTCTCCTACTGTTACCATAGCTCTCCAGAGATATTCAGATGTTAATGAAGTTCTACCTAAACATCATTAAAGCCTTTGCTATTTTGCATCCAGGTGCAAATAATAATCTGATTTCTCTGGAATTAGTATTTTCATAGCTGAATAATTATCTTTGTAGCTCAATCGATGGTTTAGAAACCTAATTGGCAGCACAGTGGAAAGGAAAACTACTTGTCTCAAAGAAAATCAAACTAAGATCAACACACGAAATATGATATAACACACTCCCAACTCTAAAAACATACTGAATTATAATATGTATTTTCCCCCTTTCATCTCATTATGCACTCTTTCGGGAATACATTAAAAAAAAAAGTCCTGAATCATCTTGGTATGAAATCTGCCTATAAGGCAACCAGAATACATAAATGTAATAGATCCCTTAGTTCATATGACATTAAATTTTTTAAAAATTAAATATTCAAGACTGGAGTGAAGCAAAGAAAAGAATATTGAAGTGCTCTGAATCTGACTCACTTTCAGATCCATTTTCTATTTAATATCAGGTGAAAAAAATTACAGAGAGCAGTCTGGTGTCAACAGTCCAGGTTGGTCTCACAGCCACCCTCTCAAAGCGCACTTCAGTGGCATCTAGCCAGCAATGCAAACTCTCTGCAGCCAAGGGAGGTCCCAGGAATGGGGCAGCTGTGAGGGACACATCATGCAGTGCAGAAACATCCCCTCTAATGGCTGGGTAACTGTCAACTATCAACAGAGATTCAAAATTCAGGACAGCAACAAAAATTATAAAGAATAAAAGGTTTCTGCTCTCCTTCTATGTTCATGCAGATGAGTCAAGTTTCCATAGCTCCATGGAAACCTCTCCAGCTTTAAGCAGTCAGGTGAGGTTTCTGGAGAGATGGACCCAACAGATGTCCTTCCCTCTGAGCACCCCATCCCTGCGTGCAGCTGTGTCCCCAGAGGAGTCACAAGACTCACAAAGGTTGTACAGCAGAACAAGAGTTCTCTTGCGGTCTCTTTCCATTACTTTTCCCTGCACTGCGCTCAGTTCCATTATGGAAGAGTGGTTGGGGTAGGGTTTTTTGTTTGTTTGTTTTCTCTCTGACTTTCAACTCAATGTCTGAAAACATCTCTATGGACATGGCTGTTTATCTGGTAAGTGACTGTATTGAAGACTCTTCAAATTAATTTTTGCCTTTGGTCACACATGCACAGCTCCAAAAATCTCTGCCAGCTGCCAATGCTACTGCCTTAGAATCACAGAGCCAAAGAACCACAGAATGGTCTGGGCTGTAAGTAACCTTAGAGATTATCTAGTTACAACCTCCTGTAAAGAATCTGCAAAAGAAATTGCCCAGAGAAACTGCGGATGTCCCATCCATGGAAGTGTTCAAGGCCAGGTTGGACAGGGCTTTGAGCAACCTGGGATAGTGGAAGGTGTCCATGCCCATAGCTGAGGGGTTGGCATGAGATCTTTAAGGTCCCTTCCAACACAAACCATTCTGTGATTCTCTGATTGTATGAAACAAACACTGAATTCCCAGCTGTATCCATCTTTTATAACCAGAATAACATTTGTGCTGTGTGCCAGGCACGGCAGCAGCTCACAACTTCAGCTTTGAATAAACCAGCGTGGCTGCTCACAGTGGGTGAATGTCACTGCATGGAGCTGTGCTTCACTACAAGATGCAGCATCTCCAGCTGGTTTGGCAGCCACGGTGATGTCCCCAGCACCCAGCACAGCTCAGGCCCATCCCTACGAGCTGGAAGCACACCTTGACTGCAGCACCCACACTTTCCATCACAAACAACGTCTGCAGGCACTGGCATTGGCCAATAATGCTGCTTACCAGGCTCAGCGCTTCTAATCTGCCTCAGGAATTTGAACTTCCAAATATCGAAGGCTGACCGTGGAGCCTCCTCAGCACCATGGAACACTCACAACACCTTTGTTTCTCACAGAAAAATGCCATTGCATTATGTTGGGACTCCTTCACGGACTCATAGAATGGCTTGGGTTGAAAGGAACATTAAGGATTATCTACTTCCAACACTATGACAGAGAAATTTCTTCACCCACCAGCTCTCTGAAATGAATTTCATGGCAAATCCATTGCCAGATGTTATCTGCTGCCAGCTACTACTCTGGTTTTGTTTTCAATGTTTTTTCCCACTATCATCCACTCAATATCTTTACATTTGGCCACAGGCCTGTTTTAACTGTAATTCTGACTCTGTTTTTTAATTTTCTGTACTTGGCCTTCATCTTCTAAATATGTTCCTCCCCCAGTTCAGCTGTAATTTCCTATAGCATTTCCTATTTTACTGATCATAATTCCTAGGGTTTGGCAAAACTGGTTTGAATTTCAGACCCTAAGACTAAGTTTCCATTGCAAAGTGTCTCTCAGGAAAAAATTAACAACATCCCATATAGGGTTAAACTTGAAAAAAACACAATTTTCTAAATGGAAAATTGATGCTGTTCCAAGAAACTGCTCAGGATCAATGTGTAGTCCTCAGCATTAAATTTCAAATGAAAGGTTAATAGTAACCTGAAAAAATGCTACCAAAAATAGGCATCTGCGCTTGCTTTACCCTGTACTGAATTCTGCTTTATTGTTCTTGGAGAATTAGTGAAATCACAGCGGCAGTACCATGCAAAGCTGTAATGAGAAACTCTCTGTCCTGCACAGGCTCTCTTTGAAGGACACCAGGCACAAAAAAGATGCCCTTGTGCATGCACATGACGTCAAAGAGATGGGGCACTGGTCACAGCTCTGCCAGGGGGAGGGAAACACGACAGAATCATTGCAGCATCCTGTGCTGGAACAGCATCAATATGGGATCGATGGTGGGCCTGGCACCCTCGCACGCATCCTGTGCAAAGCTCCAGCAGAGATCTCCTGGCTCCCCGGGGCACCCACACCTCCTGACCTCAGCCCTTCCCAGCTCCCAGCCCACCAGGGTGAGGTGTGTCCCACCCTCTGTCCCCTGCATCTTCACTGTCCTCTTCTCAAACAATTCTTGTCCTCACTTTAAGTGGTACCAAGGTCCACTTCATTGTCCTCTTCTCATACAATTCTTGTCTTTAAGCAGTACCAAGGTCCACTTCATTGTCCTCTTCTCATACAATTCTTGTCTTCACTTTAAGCGGTACCAAGGTCCTTGCCCAGCGACCCAGTGCATGTAATGTTAGATGTCTCCAGACCTCTACATCTGAGCTAGAGCTGACTGACACAGACATTTCCAGGGCACAGATTCTCTGTCTCAAAGCGAATGCCTATTTCAGGGCATTTCTGAAACTCTGTTAGTGTTATTTTCTTCTCCACTGACTGGAGAGGTTTTTTCCACACAACTCCCGTAGCAATAAGCTTTCTCCATGACAAAAAGCAACACCCTCTTCAATGCCTTTCCTATGTTTCTGCACCATTTTTTTCATTCCTGCCTTTCACATAGATGGGAGATGCCCTGCACTCCTTCCACTTAATTAGAACTGGAGAGCAGAGAGGGCACAAGCCCTTACAACCAGTTCCCAACGCACTGAATACTCGGCCTGGGCAGAAAACACTGGATGGAGCCCAGGAGCAATGAGGATTTACCATATCTGTTATGAAATACAAGAGCAAAAGGCTCCTGCAATTTGCTCTACTCTTGTTTTCCAACCACAGATATCACTGAGCCAAAAAAAAAAAAAAAAAGAAGAAAAAGAAAAAGAAGAAGAAAAACCTCTTCTACGCTACCTGCCCCACTATTACTAACCAACAACTCTCAAGAGGTCTGACACTCCTTCCCTGAATGTGGACTTCTTTTTCCACTGATACTTTTGCTTAACCCGATTAACTGCACACAATGCTATTAAAAGATACTGCTTGCCAAAAGGGGCATCCATAATCTTTACAGACCTATGTGCTGCCTATATTTACATGTACAATAGGGATTAGCTGTGTATTTATTAACAAAAAAAAAAACAACAACAACAAAAAAAACACCAATCAAAAAAAAATCCAACCCTCCTCACAAATAAAATCCTCTTTAAGGAAAGAATGACTACAGGCAGAGATAAGAAGGGAATCCAACCTCACTGAGCATTACTGTGATTCCCCCCAGACTAGGCTCAATGAAAATGAGTCAACATTTTCACTTCCCTGCAATACCAAGAAATGTCACCCCAAAAGACAGCAGATGCAGAGACATGGCATTCTCCCTGCGTGGCTGTTTCCCATGTCTGGCATCCATAGCATTAGCACACTCAGGGACTACGCTTTCAACACTTTTGGGACTACTCCAGAGCTTTCAAGGGCTGCTTATCAGTCACTTCCAATTCAGCTTTGAAAAGGAGAAGCAAGTTCCCATTTCTTGTTAGTTTTGAGCTTCTAGTCCTTCCTCCTCTTTTACCACGCTGATTATTTGTAATTATATCCCGAATATCCCTGCTGCCCCTCTGTTTTCCTATCACCCCAGCCCAAGAGGGAGCAGCAGACCCTTCTGCCAGCAGGGGTTTGTCACATCACTGCTTCACACCTAATGCCCAGCTCTACACTTCTCCCCAGCATGAACACATTCCTCTTTAATCTCCTTTGAAATTACTTATATCAGTGATTTTCAGCTGAAAACTTGAGCCAGGCTTTCAATTATTCCTAAATCCCCAAATTCCTAAAGACATTTATGTGTATTCTGCCACATTTTTCTTTTCTGGACCCCTAATTCATCTGAGGCTTTTTTGGCAATGAGAATCCCAGCTCTAATTGCATTACTTAGAACTTCACAAGGCAGCTGCATATATTCAGACTTTCTGAAAATCAGGCTATTTGCATCTTGAATCTAATTCAAGCACCAGTTTTCAACCACCAGAAGCTGAGGCTGGAACACTGCCAAAGCCATCTGCAAATTAAAGATGAACTGAAGAGGTCTACTGAATGAAAGCCAGAATTCAGCAAAAATATATCATCAATATTTGCAAGGAATCAGAATAATTGACATTTCAGTAAGTTTTTACATAACCTATTTAAACGTAAGCCAGAATTCGAATCCAAAAGTGTTAAAATAAATGTCCAGTCCTAGACCAGTGAGCAGAGTGACCTGCAGTGGACAGATCCCTGTAGAATGATGGGTGAAGCTCAGAGAGCCATGAGCATCTCTGTCAGCAGGAGGAAGACAGAGAAAACCCTCAGTAATGTTTACAAACAACCGATAAAGAAGTGTTTGGATGAATATCGTGTCCCAGTGGAAATGAGGAAGGCGCTGAGCTCTCATCCTAATGAGGTCACAGCCCCTCCTTTGCCCTGGGTCAGCTGCTGCAGCAGGGCACGATGATCACCAGAGAGAGCACCCAGAGGTGGTTCCAGCACATCTCACATGTTCACTGTAGGGCATGAGAAGTGCATCTGTTTCTCCCTCCACAGCTGCAGAGTTGGTACAGACTCATTTCCACACAAATATCTGAGGTCAGGTGGGACACGTCCTTGTTGTTCCTTCCTGCTGTGACCTGCTGGGCTGCCATGGACATTTTGAATGCGTTGGTGCAGCCTCTGAACAGCTTCCAGTCCACCTCTCAGCTTTCCAGTCCACCTCTCAGCTAAGCCTCCCAGAGATGCTTGTCATAGAAATCATGTGCTATTACTATAGCAGGGTTTTTAATTAAGAGATTACAGGGTCAGAAGGGCATTTCAGAAGCCATTTAGTCCATCTTCTTGCCCCCCACCCCTAAACCATTCCTGACAGAAGTTTGCCTAACCTTTTAGAAACCTCCCAGTCACGGATATTGCTCCACTCTGCAGGGCGAAGCTCACAGTTATTGGCTCAATAAAATGATGCTAATGTGCTCAGACCATTCATCAGGCAGCTAATGAAGCAGAGATCATCTGCAAGGAAGCTCAGCACAAGAGCTGGGAGAAATACATGGGGGTGAAGAGTTTATTTGCTGAAAAGCGCAGCCAAAAAATACCATTTCAGCATATAGAGAGCACCAAAGGCTGGCTGTGTCCAAGAAATTGCATTTACTATGCCATACATTCATGTATATTTATTACATTATTTGTTGAAGATACTTCCTTAAGGACAGTGCATTCCCCTAACACAGTATCAGCTACAAGAAAGTACAGAGCTCTGCTCTGAACAATTCTTCTCTTGGCTGTCAGGCACCCTCCCTCTGGCTGAAATCGGTGGAGATTTCTCCAGCCTCACAGGGCACTGGCCAGGTCAGAGACTCACCTTCCAGCAGAGACGGTGCTTTCTCACTCTGACACCTCCTCAGCCTTTGTCAAATCCCTTTCAGCAGCAGTCTAGTAATTGCTAGGAGAGCTTTTATTATCATTATCTTATTTTTCCTTTCAGGGACCATTTTCAGTCTGAAAAGGTCAGGTCAGCCCTTTGACTATGAGAAATTTATTTTTCTTTAAAATAAAACTTCACAAACAAGCCAAGTGCAGCCCTAGCCAGCCATTTTTTAAAGTGGGATTATTTATTTTTGCAACCTACAGAAGCAAGTAGCCTCCAGTAAAACACTGTTTATTTCATCCAGGGCCTTATCTGTTGCCCAGTTAAGAAAATACATCCATTCAGTTCAAAGGACAACAGGATGAGCCACAGTCAACCAGCTCACGTATCTGTTACCCTGATAATGTTTAAATAACAGGTGATGGTCATTGCCATCCTTGCAAGTGAAGCTCTAGAGAAAGCAAAGACCTTTCTACCTTTTAAAATAATCTCACTGAATTTCATGGAAGGAGATACCAAACAGAGAATTCTACGAGATGGCACAAAATGGCCCTCAAAAATATTATTTTCAGCCAGACAAACTGTATTTGTGGAGGCATCTCCAGTGATGGCTTAATGAGCTAATAAGAAATATTTTTTGAGCAGTTTGCCTGCCCCAAACCCTGTTTCTTCTCTTCTCTTCTCTTCTCTTCTCTTCTCTTCTCTTCTCTTCTCTTCTCTTCTCTTCTCTTCTCTTCTCTTCTCTTCTCTTCTCTTCTCTTCTCTTCTCTTCTCTTCTCTTCTCTTCTCTTCTCTTCTCTTCTCTCTCTCTCCTCTCCTCTCCTCTCCTCTCCTCTCCTCTCCTCTCCTCTCCTCTCCTCTCCTCTCCTCTCCTCTCCTCTCCTCTCCTCTCCTCTCCTCTCCTCTCCTCTCCTCTCCTCTCCTCTCCTCTCCTCTCCTCTCTTCTTCTCTCTCTTCTCTTCTGTGTCAGCACAACATCTAAAAAGAACCTGATCCACCATAAAGACATTTTTTCTCCTAGTTTTCAGCAGAACAGCTCCCTGCACACTGTGTCAGCACTACTGTGGACACAGGAAAGAGTGGCAATGGGTGGCCAAGGTGGAAAGATGGACAGAGGAAGAAAAGCATTTTCAGTCGGGAACAGGACTGACTTAATGGTCAGTCAGGCTTAGACTGGGTTAAATTAATGGTGAAAGCACTCCTTGATCCTGATGTCTCCTTTCCCAGCTCTTACAGCTGTATTATTCAAGGGTTTGGGTCTCTCAGGGACAACAGAACATTTTAATGAATATGGAAATTAAAACAGTCTCTAGGGATACACATCTCCAAAGCCACTCAACAGAATTTCCAAATGCATATGCTGGTTCTTAGCAACAAAGCCTTACAAATCTTCATCAAAGACTTTTTAATGCCAGTCAGACCATAGAAAATTGAGAGTTAAGAGAATAAACTCTGTGTTTTATCTGCATCTTTGGTGAAAAGCTGGCTCCTGTTTTGAAACTTCCTACCCCCACTTTACAAACAGCATCTTGCAGGAAAGCCATCAGTAAGAAATTCAGACATGATAATACAGCTTTGCATTTTATCTTAAGACCTAAAATATTCTTTTCCTAAAGGAGGAAGGAGGAGTTAATCCTTCCACCATACTGCACTGCTCCCCCCATATCCTGACCTGTGTAATTTGGAGATGGGGGAGTGAGGGCTGTAACACATCTCAGATAAAGCACAGGATGGAGGTAGCAAATGGCACCTTGTAAAAATGACAGGAGACATCAAATCCTTTGGCAAACAGGGCTGGGTCTCTTTACGATGCCCAGGCAGGTTATCATAGACCAGAGGCAAAGTCCTGCTCCTTCATAACTGCAGGCTTGCTTCTGGAGTCTCAAAGTCTTCACTCTACTGCCTCACAAGTATAATCTCATTTTGCACACCTGGGGATGATACATTTCTCTGCAAATTATTCTGGGAACCAGACCACTTTTTGTTAAGACCACTCCATGCCAAATACTGAGACAGGTCAGGAGTGGAATCCAGAAGCTGAGTCCTTAAACAGATAATATTGCCTTATCTACAGGCAAAGGGCAAAACCACAAAACAGATCTGAATTTTCTAATGCAATTCCACAGCACTTTGCCCACTGTCTGCATGGCTTCAGGGAATTGAAAGGCTTGGAGCACTTATTTTCTTTGCATTTAAGACTCTGTAATAAGCCAGTTACAAGTGCAACAGAGGACAGTTCTGCCAGGAGCGAGCTTGTAAAAACAGCAGGTTAATAACCTGTTCTGTGTCTCTGGCAGGTCATTCCACACATTAGGGCCACCAAAAGCACCTACCAGGAAGAGGGCATAAGCTGTCAAATGGCATGGCACAGCAAACAGCAGAAGTTTTCCACTCTATTTCCCTACCAACACATCCCTGTCATTATCTGTCACGAGAATTGTCATTCCTAGGCTGAAGGGATACTCCCTGCAAGCATTTGCTTTTGGGGTCCACTGCCCAGGACTATGAAAAACAGTGCTGATTAATATCTTTGGAGTATGTTTGGTTCAGGAAAAACATTTCAACTCAGCTCCCAGGTGGGACCTGCTGCCAGGACTGGATTGAGGAGTTCCACCTCATCAGAAAACTTTTTATAATATCCATCCCTGTATCTCCTAAAATGCCACCAAACTTTTTAGCTGAAAGTTGAAAAGTTAACTGTCTCAAGGGCAACACAACTTTCGCAGGTCACAAATAAATTTAAATGATGGTATAAAACTGTCTGGCATGTTTCCAACAGCAAGGATAGAAGAGAAATGAGAGAGACATGTCCAATATCCAGCGATTCCGCTGGGAGGAAAATCTGCTAGACGTGATCAATTAATTCATTGTAATGAAGAGCACTGTAACCTGCTATCAATCATTTTTGTCCTGTGCCTTGTATCACATGGATTTCTAATATATGCCCATGCCAGAGGACCTGGAGGAATATTACTCAGCGAGTCTTTCAACTGACTTTTTTAACTACAAATCATGCGATTATTTGTTAACAAGTCAGGGATGTGTTAACGATCTGATGACATTCCATTTATGACTCTTGTCTAGGTAAAGCCTCCAAGGTGCACTAAATACAAACAAATAAAAAAACAAGTCACCTTTAACGAGTGTGTGGGCACGTACACACCTGCCTGCGCATTTTCCTATGCACACACAGCAACTCACACAAGGATAATTCTGTCATCATTTAACCCACAGGCTCCATCTCCCCTTGGCTGATAAAATTTGGTACAGCTCTGCTGCCTGCAGAGCCGCACTGATTTACACCCACGGAGACTCTAGCTTCTTGTTTATCTTTTAACAGAATGACAAAAGGTTGTTAAAGTAACACACAGGTCTCGGGGGAAGTGTGAGGAATCTGACCACTGCTGCATGAGACCCTCCATGGCTCAGCCAGAACTGAATCATCTCGTGTCTGCTCCTGAGCCCTCCCAGCAATAACAGCTAATTAGGTGCTGCAGAATTAACTTTTATCTTCCACCTGTGTGCTGGTGGTGACTAATTGCATCCACAGAATGAATCAGTCTGCAATTCCAAGCACGCCAGTAAATCCCACCACGGATCAGTGTGAAGAGATGCTGTAAGGATGGGACTGACCTCGCCAGGACATGCATGGCAAGGATGACAGAGCAGGGGCTTGATGTCCTTCCCCACGTTTGAATAAAAATGCTCTGAGAAAGAGCTCCTTCCATGACAAAACATCTCGCTGCAGGAGGAGCCCTGGGAACAAATGCTGCTCCCCTCCAGGGTCCCACCATGGCTCCTCAGGGTCTGTGGCATGGGCAGGTCAAGGCAATGCCCACAGCGCTCTGAAGTAAGATTGCAGCTAACTTCTGCTTCTCTGCTTGCTAACACCCACTGAAACCTTGCGGCAAAATCCATGGCTGGATTTCCTCACGGGATTTGAAAAACTCATTTCTTCTATCCCCTCCCTCCCCAGATGCTTTTATGTTGTGTTACATATCACTGAAGTGCTGGTGCTCTGGGAGGAATATTAACATCAAATGTAAATATAGGCATTACAACTGAAGCCATCTGTTCCTTTCTGTCGATTACAAATCTGTTCTCCTCACTCAGCACCACTCTAGCCTTGTGATCTCTCCTGTGGCCTCTGCCTCCGTGGCACCCCAACAAACGTGCAAACACACAAACTCCACTCCAGCTAACCTCTATAGGTTCAGATCAGTCTGACAATGGACTGTGAGGAGAAGGGAAACAAAAATCTAGAGCTGTATAGAAAATATCGTGATGGACAATGAGAGGGAAAGGCCACGGGGACAATGCAGCTGCCCATTCACAGCACCTTCAGTGTGTGCTTCACCTCAGCTGCTGGAGACAAACCTGTGGCTCTGGTGAGATAAAAATCACACTTTGAGAAGCACATGCTGCTCTGCATCAGAGCAGCTGCCAGCAGATCACCCTAACCTGGCCTGAGACAAGAGCAGCAAGAGAGCGGATGAGGTACAGGTGCCGCAGAAATACAGGAGGAACAACATGTAACTTGGAACAAAGCACAAAGGCATTCAGAGCCACATGACAAACCAGGAACAACCAAACGCTCTTCCCTTTCCTTTAAGGACTGTGACCTAAAGCTCCAGCCAAAACAGCTGCAGTAATATTTCTCCACAAGCTCCACATAATGGCTTTCCCCCCGTCATTATTTCTATTTCCTATTTCCATGTAAAACTCTCATGTGGAAAGGTCACAAAAGATTTGGATGGAAATACTCCTCAGCAAGCAGAGCAGGAAACACAATTTACAACCGTTTTCCTGAGGCAATGACAGCCCTCCTCCCTCTCTCGTGACATCAGAGATTCCAATGAGAATTTTCCTCGTGTCCTTGCCAAGCCAGATCAGCCTGATGGCTCCAGCAAGGAGCAGATGCCAGAGTCCCCTCTTGTCCCAGTCCCCTTGGCCAGCCCTCAGGATGGCTGCACGAGGTGGTCAAGCTGTTTGGACCTGCCCCAGGCAGGAACAATAGCTCAGGAAAGCTGTTTGCTCCCTCAGTTCCTTTTCAGGTAGCGTGGAGAAACGGAGCCAAAACGCAGCAAACAGAAATTCCATCAACTGAGGCTGGAAATAGAAACGAGACCGCGCTGACTGCCTCGACAGAGCACAGAGAGGGCTGCACGGGCTTGAGTGCACACAGAAACAAAAGAGGTGTCATATTTGCTCCTGGGGCTGCAGGATTTGCATATCCTCCAAGTTTATCAGCGTTTTCACTGTGTAAGGAAGTAAATAATAAAGGATTTACAGAGCAGTAGGCTCAGGCTCACTGCACTGCTCCAAGACAGATCCACAGTCGGGCTCCCCATCCTTGCCATGCAGCTGGGGAGGGAGCGGAACACCCTAAGACTAAAATGTACAGGAACCAAAGGCACCAAAGACAGAATCCAAAGCAATTCTGAATTGTAAGAATAAAACAAACCTGTGCCTCTCCCCAAAGCTGGAGCATCACCTGAGGCCAATGTATGAGGGAAGACTGTACTCCCTGCTCAGGCCAGTCTCCATTAAGCAAAAGTTTCCTCAGCATGCTGCAAATTCAGCACATGAGCTCTGGACCAGCTGACATTCACTAAGCTTGCTGCAAATTCATGCCCAAAGAATCTGTCTTCAGGGGTTCATATTCCTACCTTAAGTGGAAAATTTGAAATTCTGAGGTAGTGGTGACAGCCAGGGAAATGGGTGAGAACAGCCCTGATGTCCATACCTGCTCTGTAATGCTCTTCCCAGCTCTAGATCTAAGATCTGAAATCAGAGTCTATAATAAATCCTCTAATTCAGTGTTCAGCTTACATCTGCTTCCTCATGACACAGAACACTGAAGCACAGCTTGGGCGACATGCTGACTTTATCCTCAGAGCATCTTTCTAACACAGAATCACAAAATTGTTTGGATGGGAACCGACCCTAAAGATCATCTGTTCCCACACCCCTGCCACTGACAGGGATGTCACACACTAGACCAGCTTGCTCAAAGCCCCATCCCACCTGGCCTTGAACACTTTCAGTGAAGACAAGTGTTCTTACCCCAAATGCAATTCCGCCCAGGAGCTAAGAGCCAGGACATTGAGGTCCTTATTTGCAAAAGGTACATAAGAGCTTTGCTCCTATACCTGCACCTGTTACAACAGCAGCTGAGCTCTTCACAGCTCAGAATCATGCCCCAAGTGCTCCAGCAAGGGGCACACAAGAAAATCAAATGCAGGTCTCCTAGGGTCAAAAGACTCGATCAAACTTTCCTTAAGAGCTTTTCTGTAGTGTTGATCCTGCCGAAGGGACTGCTGGAACGCTGCTTTCGCCGTGGGAGGAAATCTTGCAGCAGCCCTCCAAACAGCACTTCTGCAGAGCTTCAAACAGCAGCAAAATAGGAGCATTTAGCCCCACTTTTATCATTCTGCAAAGCTTTCTTGACAATCCATCTGTTTTCTCGCCAAGGAAAGCTCATCACATGTAATCGGTGGCACAGGGCTCTCCAGCCGATGAGGCAGGTAGCGCTGCTCATTGTGCCTTTATTACTGAGCAAACAGGACCAGGCACTGGGCATGTGGGTGCTGTGCCAGGCCACCAGCACCATCCATCTCCTGTCAGCCAGCCCCACGGAGCCAGCACACGGTTAATGGAGTCAAGATGCAGGAAAAAAAATTTTTTTTTTTAAATATATATACACATATATAAAATATATATTTTTTATATATATATTATACATATTATATATATTATATATTTACATATATTATATATATTATATATAATATATATATGTACATATATCATATATATTATATATAATGTATATATTTTATATTATAAATATTTTATATATAGATACATGGAAAGGCAATGTGCATATAAAGCAGCTGATTTCCAAATACTGACAACTTTTCATTTCTCAGGCTAATGCTGGAACAGGTTCTCACAGCCTCCCCCCACCACTGACCACAGGGTACTTCAAAAGCTCTGAAGTTTTAAGCAAGGCTCAACATTGAAGGAAGAACAGTGGAAATTGAGAGATTTTGACATGCATGACATGCTTTTATCTTGAAGTGGGCAACCAGGCTCTGAAAACCAGAATTAAACACAGCTATAGCATGATTTAATTTCCATTTTTCTCCACAAGCTGTACCTATTTCAACAGTATCAAATCTGTCCTGGGTTGGGAGTCTGGAAGTTTGCTGTCCTCGTTTTTAAAAAGTCTTTTGACTGTCCAAGGAGAGAGGCAGGGCCTCCAGAGGATGGTACATGTGATCTCCGAGGAGTCCCTGCCACCTGAGAGTCTTTAAGCTGAAATCACTCAGGATGTCAAAGTCATTCGCTCTGGAGGCTGGAAGGAAGGAAGGAGGGGAGCAGGGAGGAGTTGAGTTTGAGTTGTGGGGTTTGTTCAGCTGAAAAGCAAAGGGTACTGATTTCATTCTAAAATATCCGTGCAACAGGAGATGCTTTCCAGCTAAAATGCGCTTGTCAAAATGCATTAGAAAACATTCCCTCTACTGTGGAACACTTCAAATCCCACCCAGCACAACATTTTCTTCTAAGGGGAAAACAAAAGGGAAAATAAAAGGCACAAAACCAACCCAATGGACATTTCCCCTTGTTTGAAACACTGCATACTTCAAATTTTGTCAGGGCTCAGAACATAACCACAGCACAACCCACGAGCCACAGAGAACCCAGCCCAGGCTTATCACATCAGATGGAGACACCATCAGCATTAATTCATTGCAACACCAATGCAGAGATAACCCCAATCAAAATGAATTAAGGGTCTCCTGCAGCACTCAGGGAGACTCCAGGGATGGAGCAGCCCTGACAAAGCCACTCCATGCCCTCTCAACCTGCAACCTTCCACGTGCCTATCTGCACTGTCCCATCGTATTTATTCACAACCTGTCACAGGCCCAACAACTGCCTGCCTAATGCTGTAATTCAATGTTCGTAATGAAACATCGTAATTAGTCTGCTCATCTCAGCTACAGCAAATCAATGTACAACTCTGCACCACCAGGCACAGAGACAGAGGAATAATTATGAATCTCCCTCCACTGGCTGAGTATTTCACACACATACAGACAGGCAGGTACAGAACCAAAGGCAGCAAATCCAAATTACAGCCTTTCTACCCACCTGACACCTCCAGCAGCACTGGAAAATCCAACACAAGGGATGGCAAAGTCAGCAAGGCATTCTGGGGGTTTCCAGCAGAAAATAACCTGGGGGTTCTGCAGGAAACCCCCAGTGAAGAATGCTGGGGATTTCCTGCAGAAGTATTAGCTTTAAATCCATGAAATCCACAAAGAGAAGGAATAAACTGCTTAATCAAATCCTCAATGAGCAACCCCAGACTCCCTAATTCACCACTGCCTCCATGTCGGTCTCTTATGAAGATCTGGACCATTTTAAGCTGTTTTCCTTGTGTTTTCCTTGTGTAGGCTTTCACCCCCAGCCTCTACAAAAGCTTTCCAACTCAAAGGCTGAAACATATTTTTAAAAATACATAAACACAGGCGGTAAGCACAAGTCACATGTTGGGAGATTATCTCAACAGGAATGAGGTTGCTTCCCTTTCTGAAAAGTCATTCACTCTTCTGCGTTGTCCTTTTCCATGGAAGATGCCCGAGTGAACCGAACTGCTACAGCCAAGTTTCACAGCCCAGGAAAAGTGCTCTCTCTGATGCAAAACCCTGAGAAGCAGTGAGCCACAGCTGCTCTGTCAGGAGCCATTACGATGAAGGATTACCAGCACAGACCATCTGCCCGAGCTTGGGGGTTTGCTTTGCTTTTTGGGTTTTTTGTTATTTTTTTTTTACTGTATGATGCTGCAGTAAATCAGGACAGAATTAAACCCAGGAGTGGCTGCTCCCTTTGGGGCCGAGCTGCCCCTGGAGCACCACTATCTCCACTCCACCGTGCAGGGATATTAAAATTTTTTTAAAAACCCTGAAAAATGATTCAGCATGATATGAACTGAATGGCCGTCGCATCTTTGTAAAAAACACAGTGCCAGACTGAAAGGGGGGGCTAAATCAATAGCCACAATTTAGGCTACATTAATTCCAAATCCCTTCCACGGTGCAAATACATTACAGTGATTCACGGAGACAGCCTCAAAGAAACTGCGTTATTACACAGCAAAATGCGAGGTGCTCAGGAGTCATGTGGGCAGACAAATGATGGCATCAATGATTTAATTGGCCCTCACGGATAAAAATGAACACGAGGAAGGGAAAGGAAGGGCAGGGCTACAGCAAGCAGCAGTGTGTGCAGAAGCCAGGCCAGAGGAGAGCAGAGGAGCTCTGAGATGTTTTCCCTATGCTGGCAGAACAACACAGCTATTTGCTCAGAGTCACTGAGGGTTGCAGGGGCCATGTCCTCCTCATGGAGACCAAAGGGGCATCTGATAGCAGTGGTGGGTGATGGGTGCCCTGTGGAATGGAGGAGGAAGGTGTAATCCCAGGATTATCTTTGGGTTTAAAGCTGGGAAGCACTTTACGGTACCTGGTGAAGAGGCACAACCTGACAGGGTTGACCTCATCGAGGTGCAACCAAAAACAAGCCTCTCATGGGCTTGGGAGGTGCCTCACCAACCACTGCAACAGAGCGGGAGATGTCCCACTCACAGAGAGGACAGAAAAAAAGTTGTTTGCTGCCTGAAATCAGTGATAAACACACACTGGAGGATAACGGTGCACATCCTGACGCTGTCTCCTTTCCGCCATTCACTACAGCTGTGCAACTGTGAAGCTCAGACAGACAGATCATTCCATCCTCATCATCTGCTGCCCAGAAGCAATTTATAAGCTCCAGTGGCTGGTCCTGCCTGCAGCCCCTCAGCTGCCGGGAGCTGCCCACCAGCCCTCCCCACAAGCGATCCCAAGCAGAGAAACACTGAAGAGCCAGGACCTACATTTTGTAACAGAAGTGAGTGCAACTGGACCATTAAACACCATTCTCACATCCTGCACAGAGAATCAGTCTCAGTATTTTGGAGTAGTAACGATGTAGCTGAGCACCAGCTGTTTGCACGGGGCCATTGCACCCACAAAGTGCAGCCTTTAAAGAAGGAAAAATGGTGCAGATGATGCTCCCAGACACATAATCGAGTTCTAACCACCTTTTTCTTCGGCAACCACATGCTACCCAAATCATAAGCTGTATCATGTTAGATAATGGTACACAGAAGCAGGAAGCAGCTTTTTAGGATCTTTGTTTGCCCATGGGAAACTCATCGCCAAGCAAGGTCCCATCCCTGGGTTGGTGGTGAAAAACCTGCAGCCTGTGAGGCACAGCTGACCACACGGTGATTTAGGATATTTCCCCTCACAGACACTTCACCCACCTGGGGCCTGGGCAGTAACAGAGCTCCCACACTGGTAAATCATCTGAAGATACCCCATCAGAACACAACCTAGAAGCTACACACCTAAATCTCTGCTGCTGTTTAGCAACAAACAGAGAATCACGAGTTTAGGAAAGCCAAGCTTAGCTGATCTTCCCTGTCTGGAGAAGGTGACCTGGGAGGCTGCATGCAGAGCTGGAAGGAAAGATGTTGCCCACAGTGCTGTATTTGGGGTCTCAGAGGACCGTAGGACTACACAGGCTCTCCAGGACAATTGGGGTGTTTGCACTGTAATTACTTCTGTCTGGAGCTCATGGATTTAGCACAGCCCTAGCTGGGTGGCTTGGAGAGGAAAATTTCTAGTATAATTCAATAGTCATAAAAGCACAAAGGTTTTCTAGGACTCACATGCAAGTAAAGTTTGTCTTTTCACCCAAGAGGATCTCATATATAATACTTTTTTTTTTAAAATGGTCTCATTATTTAATATTGCAGTTCACATAACAATTTCACTTTCATCCTAAGGGGAAAAAAAAGTGCTCTTTTATAATCACTTCCAGTCACAGGCTCCCCCTAAAGTCCTGATGAACCAGAGTGAGCTCATGGAAATGAATGGGAGCCCAAACTATTTTTCATGAGCAGAATATAGGCAAAGAAGAAAGGGAGGCAGAGATTTAGTGGCATCTCAAACCCTACTATTCACCAAATGCATAACAATTCTTACCCCTGGAGCTCAGGTTGGGGTGTTGCTGCAGGAAGATTGAGCAGGGGAATCTGTGCTCCCCGTCTTAGAGAAAGAAAAAACATTCCAGCAATCAAACAATTTACTTGTCCAAAGTCAAGGCAGAGATTAGTCCAAATTAAGATTATGATATATGAGGAAAATGTGAAAGAGAGCAGCTTTGGTGGTGTCTTCCTTAGGTGAATAATGTGCTTTCCTTAGCAAAGGCCATGAGTTTCTGAAGAAAACCCTCCTGGATTTACACCAAGCTTTCATCAATACCCACACATGTGAGAGAGAAAAGGCTTGTCTTAGAAAGGATTAACTCCTCAAGCCAAGCCAGCTTTAACACATGACTAAGGATTCTCTGAAGATTTATGTAGCCAGGAAAGAGGAAATAATAAAATATTAAAAAAAACCAACCAGCTTTTGCAGGCCAATAGGCACCACAGCTGAATTAGGTCTGCCTAATGCTTGGTTAAGATCTGTAGCCTCCGGCAATCATTCTCTATTAAACAGATTATATTCAGCACAAACACAGCGCATTTGTAAGCTTAAAGCTAAGAGGCTACACATGAAAAGACAGAAAATAAATTGTTCCAGGAATAGGAGCAGGAGGAAATCTAGAGGATAAAACAACTGTTTTTAAACTTAGGAAAGGAGATGCTCAGTGTTTACCAGAGAAATGATCACTGCGCAAAGAACATCTTCTTACCCCATAAACACACCCAGGATTTAGAGATCCCCTCCCGCCCTCCGGCTGAAGGAGGGAACACAATAATGGCAGATCTCTGAAAGATGCTCTGCCAGAGCCCCAGGATCCCCCAAAGCTCCGGCTGCTGCCAAAATGCTCCAGACCACAGCAAATTTCTTATCCAGGAGGACCTCATCTGGCCTTACACCATGGCAGAGGCTCTGGCTCAGTATGGTCAGTACTTATGGACAGGAACTGGCTGGGAGTTTCTGGTTGAAAAATCGCTCCTTGGAAAAGCATTAGTTTCCTGAAAATTTTTGTGGGAAGTGACCACATTATTGTAAGATTTTCAAGCCAGACCATTTTAGAAAATCTTTATTGCCTACATGTTCTTGCCAGTCATTTAATATATAGATTACCCACTTTTTCATTCAAATGGTACAGAGTACTTTAACCTCCAAGCAGACAAACTCTTAACATCTAGCCTTGTCCTGATTTCTTTTTCACTTTTTATTTTAAAAACGAAGCTTGACTTCCATATTGAATTGGAGCATGCTTCTTCAGAGCTTCTGCTGAGCAAGGAAACAGCTGGATCCAGAGAAGTTTAGCATTTGACTGAACCGAAAAGGGCCACCGTCCAATTCCACCAAATCAGTAACTACCTTTCGACCAACTTCAAGCAGGAAAAAAAAAAAAAGTCTTACTCAGGACCAAACTATACAATACACTGAACTGTCTTCACTCCCACGGTGCAATAAATCTGCAAACTTTAAGGAATGAAACTCTGAAAGGGCACCCTGGATTTGATCCACAAAGTCCTCCTGCCACTGGGGATTTGGCACTCCCATCAGTCAGTAAGAAAAAAATGTAATATGATCTGGCTGCAGACAAACTGTGTGATAAAAGGTGTCATTTGTTTCTGAAGTGGCTGGAAGAGTCCTCTGCTTTGCTGGAGAAGCAGCTCACACGTTGCTATTTTCTGTCTGTCTCTATTTGCCACTTTTCTGAAGTCCTAAGTAAGCCAAACTGAGCAGAGCAAAGCTGCCAGCAGGACCCTCACTCTGAACCAATCAATCTAGTGTGGACAGAGAAATTAAATGAGAGAAGGAAAAATCTCTTTTAAAAGGAAAGTTCTCCACACAGAAAAAACTATTTTAAAAGCAACCAGTGAGATACAACTCTCCCCACCTCACCCCAAAAGAAATCCCTCTGGGGCAGGAACCAGCTCCAAGGGAAATCACACGAATGAAGCAAGAGGAGAGAAAGCTCCATTGCCACTCACCATTTCTGAAATGCCCTGGTGGAAAGGTTTAATAACAATGTGACTTTCACCGATGTCACCGTATGTTTTTGCTATCCAAATTATAAAAGCTTTCAGGTCTGCCACCCAACCTCACTGCTTTGTTTAGCTGTGTGTGTAGTTATACACAGCATGATAGACATCAAGGACAGATTGAGGATGAGGTTTAATGTAGGCTGGAGCTGCTTCTACATCCTCATAACTTTAATTTATATTAGTCTTACAGCATCCTATGACACTATTGCAAAGCCAACTGTAAAAAGGGCAGCTCGGTGTTTTCATTGCTAAGGAGCAAGACCATGGGCTTTAAGTGAGAAGTGGATGGGTGGGAAGGACATGGAGAAGTTAAAGAAACCCCTGAATTCAGAGCAAAAACTTCTCCTGCCTTCAGCACACTTTGAATCCATTCTCTTTCAGGAGAAGTTGAGGGAAATTTGCATTTCAGATTTTTTTTTTAAATAAAAACCCAAAAATATTTGCTTCACAGCTAAAAATTGTCCTGGAGTTCAGCTGAGGAGAGAAGCATTCTCATCTCTTATCAACTTCAAGGACAACTTCAGTGCTTTTCAGGATTGCCATATTGCAATTTGAAATATCTATGAATTTCCAGACTCCTACTCCAACTTGGCTTCACTGGAGGTTTCTTATCGGTTTCCTGTTAGTAGTAAGAGTTTCCTTCCTTGAATTTCCCTAATGTGATCTCTTTTTAACTCCAAAGTATGATTCAATAACCAAATGATAATTCTGTTCCTTTAGCTCGACTTTATAATAAAGTCTTGTAAAAGTTAGAGAGAAAATTATAAATTCAATACAATTCCCAACTTGAAG
The DNA here is from genome assembly GCA_036630365.1 of Acanthiza pusilla. Lineage (NCBI taxonomy): Eukaryota > Metazoa > Chordata > Aves > Passeriformes > Acanthizidae > Acanthiza > Acanthiza pusilla. The sequence continues at coordinate 45,948,404 of JAXCHO010000079.1, forward strand.
CGTGTCAGACGTGAGATCTGACATAGACTGGTGAGAAATGTTCTCTAAACCAAGAGTCATTTGTTTATCAAAATCAAGGGTACCTATATATAGCACATTTGTACACTTAAAAAAAAAATAAAGTCAGTGCTCTTTGAATATAATGCTCCAAGAAAGCAAAGAGATATTCCAATGTCTTTCAAACCTTCAATATAAATAAAAAGGTTTCACCCCACATCCAGAAACCACTTTTCATTTAAATCTTTGGTATTATCACCAAGTTATCCGTCAGCATAACAGAACTGGTTGCCAGCATTTGCCTTTATCTTTGCTGCCTATGTTCTCTTCCCTTAAACAAACAACTTGCTCTATTTTGATAACTCCTATCTTCAATAACGCTCTGTAAAATGACCCCTCGTGCATTTACACCCAACTTCACAAAACTGAATTTCTGCTCCAGAGAGCAAGCTGTGAAAAATGTAAATTGCAAAGATTTCTACAACTCTCTTGATTAAAAGAAATTTCTTTGGTCCAAAGTCACCCCGTTATATCTTTACGGAAGCTACAACTTGTCCCAGTGTTTTTTTCCTAGAACATGCATTCTTCAAAGGAAACTACTGAGTCAAACTCAGTATCAAAATGTAATTTCATTTGCACCATTGAAGTCAATGGAGTTTCTTTACAGCTTGATCCAATGGCACATTTCAAAGAAGAGAAGGGAAAAGAAAAAACACCATAGGCTTATGAATAGCAGAAATCTTCCCCAGCTTCCTTCAGGATTGATTCTCAAGGTTAATTGGTCTTTTATGTACAGATGACTTGCAGGAGCTGGCTCTTTATCTCTGTAAATTCAGTTCATAAAGTCATTTCTAAACCTGCCTGTGCTATAGGAGGGTAGGAAGAACAAGCCTGGTAAGGAAAAGAGATAAATGAAAGGATTATAAGGAGAAGGAAGGAATAAAACTAAGATGGAGGCTGCAGGCAAGGTCATTACTGCCAAATAGAAGGGAGGGGATTGTTTCAACTGTGAGGGAGACATTAGAAAGAAATATATCAGCTATCATGTTATACATTCACAAATAACCCAGGTACATGAAGATAAAACTGCAGCATGGTTACATGAAATCAACAAAACATCCCACATTCATGGCTGTTTTCATCTCACAACTGAACATTAAGCTGGTTCTTTTTCCATCAGGATATTTTTTCCTTTTCTTCAGCTATTCTCGCTGTTTCTGGGCAGTGGACAAAGGCAGCAGGTAGAACACAGCCCCATCAGCTGCAAAACACAACATCCTCACAGGAACCAGGCTGCATTTTCCTGATTAATTTAATGATCCTGAAACCCAAACACCACCTCTAATCGGCCCTCAGTCTCCACTATTGTGAGAGGCAGGCTCATTAAAGTCCTTCCGGCTTCAGACACTGCCGGGAGCTGGAAGTCAGAAGGGGACAAAGTCAGGAGGGGACAAAGTCAGGAGGGGACAGAGCTTTCAGCCCTCCAGCATCCTCAGCAGCATGGGGTGCCCTTAGAGCTGTTCCTAAATGGATGCACACTTCATGCCAGCCAGGACAGGCTGCAGTTCTGGGATCCACATGGCAGCTCTGAGAGGCAGAGCTGTGTCAGGACTGTCTTGGTAATAATTTTACCTGCATTTGCAAGGGTTTTAAAGCCAGCAGTTCCATCAGTGCTCTCCCTCAGGATATTTGTATTTGATTAAAAAAGGCTAAATCCACCTCAGTTTCCCAGGAGAATGTTTTTATGCCACACCTTTGCTCCCCAGTGAAAAAGGAAGTGCCTTGGGAAGCCTCCACTGCCCCACAGGATGCAGAGATGGAGCCAGGAGCCAGCCCCAGCCACCCCAGCCATCCCAAATCCTCCACCCTGTCGGCAGTCAGATGCCCTCATCTCATCCTGTTGGTATTCCAGACAGCTCAGTTTCAACTCAGTGCTCAGGGGCCATGAACAGGAGAATAAAACTGATGCCACATTTTCCCTCCCCATTACAACCACTTACAGTCTATTTGAATTTGAATTGAACTTTTGAATTTCATTTGAATTGAGTTTGAATCAAATTTGAATTTTGATTGGATTTTTCCATAAGCTGTTTATTTACACCCTTCATCACTGGTATCTTCTATTATTTCTTCAGGGAAAGCCACCACGAGACAGACTAGCACTTTTTGTCACCAAACTGATCTTTTTCACTACGCTGAATTTCATCTGTTATGCTGGCACCCTTTATCCCTGGTTCTATTTAGAATTTCATATTTACAGGTTTCTACTTTACACTGAACACGTCTTTTAGATTATTTTTACTACAGATACTTTAATTATTCACTGGAAGTAATTTTTACTGGTTAATGTAATTCCCCTCTAAAGAGTCATTAGAAAGTAATTTTTTAAATTATTGCTAAATATTAGCTGTCATGCAGACAACCTCATTTGGGAGAGCATTCCCACCTGCAGTTACACAGTAGAGCTTTCCAGCATGCGAATCCATCATTTAAACCCAAAATATTGAGTATTTTGATATCCAGCCCAACAGGGTCTGTATTCTCTCCCACTGCTTTCATGCCCTGGTTTGTGTTGTATCAGATCATTTACAGGAGAGGTGGAACTTCGAAAATTAACAAACATGCATGCAGGGAAAAAGCTGTCTAAATGTCCAGGAACAGCCCTTAAAAGAGATGTGAGACAGGACTGGATCTCCATTGCAAATTTGGGCAAATTTGGCTCAGTCTCCTCGTGAGCAAAGCACTACAAGTCTGCTCTGAAGGCACATGCAGTCGATTCCCTGCACATGGCCAGCCCTTTCTCTTCCACAGAAACAAGGGAGAGCTTCATGTCATCTTTTTGGTGTACACTTAAAATACTGAAGAAAAAATAAAACCAGTACTGAGGATGTAAAAATAATTTATTGGATGCCTTTTCACTAAGTTACACATGTAGCAACCAAATACCTCCATGCCATGAATTATTCCTTTTTCCTCAGTGTTTCCTATACCTGCAAGTTTAGTACCATCTACACAGCGGCTGAGGGTAGTTAAAACCTGCCCTTGTTAAAGAAAATGCTAAATAAAAATGCTTTTTGCTCTGTGGATATGTTACCTGCTATGAATCTCTGTCTGGACACATCATTCCTTTGTTTTTAGTTCCTCGGTCACTTATCAATCCATGTGACAGGATTCAAAGCACAGGCTGAATTTCTTTTATGAGGATACTTCAATGCAATACAAAAGCAAGGGCAAAAAAGCAATGAAATTTGTCTGGCACGATTTGTTCCAGTGAAATCCATGATTTTTCTATTTGTAAGATAATGATTTTCTCTGCCCTGTTATTTGTTACACTGTTTTAGTCAGGTTTATGGGCCAGTGATAGCCGAGGCTGTCTTTTTTTATGAAAAACAATAAGCATTATTTTTTTGTATTTCTCAGTATTTTCTGTTACTCTTTATCATATCACACTCTCCATATACACTAATTGAATATTTGTTCCCTAGATTCAAATCATCCTTCTAGTTACTGTACAAGCTCTTTACTACTAATTATTTTCCATAAAGGTATTTCATAGGTGAATATCCTTTCATCAGAAAACACTTAAGACATTATCAGTAATGGAGTTAGTGTAAAGTAAACATTATTCTCTCTTCTCTTGGAGTCTAAAATCTCTCTCCATTTCTTTGATAAATTTTGGCCCAACATCACCTATTTGATATAATACGTATGATTCCTCATTTTTATTTTCTATTTTTCCTGTATTAACCAAAGATGTCTCTTTTTATCTTCACCTGCTTGTTTACCTTTCTCAGAGCAGGTATCTTTATCCCCATTGTTTTTATAACACCATAATTTTAATCATGACCAGGATGATAAGGGGATCAGGTTCTGCAGTTTAGTTTTGTTCTGGTCAAGCTTTTAAAAAAAATTATTTATTTATTTTTAATAATAATAGTAATAATAATTATTATTATTATTAATAATTTCCGATCTTGCTGCTCTTTGGCAAGCAGCTTTTTGGTGCTATGGGCTGCATGTGGCAACACCTCACATCAAAAGTTCATTGAATCAGATCACCAGAGAGAAAAAAAAACACAAAATGATAAAAGCTCAGGCTGCAAACTTTTCCTGCCATTCCCACCCTATACTACACCATGAAAAATGTATTTCAACTTGAAGAAACTTCATATGCAGCTGTCTGGGAAAAACTTGGAAACATTAATATTACTTGAACTGAGGGGCATTCTTATTTAGACACCTGTAACAATTCCTCAATATCCCCATCTATCTGCACTATTTTAACCTGATGAAGAAATTATGATTACTGAAGTCATCCAAGTTAGGCTATCAAATCCATCAAAGCCTTCATGCCTTAAAAATTATTACAGCAGAGATTGTTATTTGTGGCAAGAATGTACATAGCTTCTAGGCTAGCAGAGACTCTCTTTCTGCTGACCCAATGGCATCTAACCTAATCTGAGCAAAAACATAATGGGAGTTCTTGAAGGAAGCAATTTCTTCATTCATGTTTCCCAAAATAATGGAACTACAGAGCAGGGATGATTGCCCACATCATCATCTACTCAGCAAGCCTCAATCTGTGCCTTCCTCTGAGAAGCAGCATCCTTCCTTTAGTGCCACACACTTCATTAGGGCCACGCAGACTCTGTGACTAATGGCCTCTACTCAAGCAAGTCATCCCACTGACTCCAGAGAAATTGCCCACGTGAGCCAGAGCTGCTGAAAAACACCATTTGTCATAGACTGATGCTTTCAAACACATTAATCTTCCTAAAGCTGCTCCTTTTTAAACATGGTTAGAAGATTTACTGCTTGATGAAGCTGGGTTATTTAGCAAAGTCTGGCAACCCAAAGGCTGTGGGCTCCCCTTTGGCCACGTTAAAAATTGGGAAGCCACGTGGAAAGCTCTGTCTGCAGCACAGTGGGACTGAGCACGCCCAGGTTAACCTGAATGGGCAGATCTTCCCTTGAGTGATCTGGTCCCCAGCTGACACTGAACACCAAAAATAGCATCCCCTTTGTTATCACCCTGCTCCAGTACTTCTGCCATAAAAGTGACTATGTGACATCCACATCATCGATCCTCCCAGAGCCACGCTGCCTTGGAGAGAGGCAATGGAAACCATATCCCAAAAATACTGACATCTTTCCACGAATTCAAGAGTTTTTTTATTAAGGCACGTAGGACTGGCAGGACTAATCCTTACCCTCTCTGTACTTCCCTCTTCAACTCCTCCTGCCTGAAGACAGTTGACAGCTTTTGCACATGCTGCCTTGCTTTTCTCTGCAACACCATCAAAGGAGACACAGGAGGAACATGTTCACTGCCACAGCTGTCCAGAAATCGAATTTGCTGCTGAGAATTTAATTACAGAGAGCAATCAACGCGGCAAACTGAGAAGTGACCACATGTGGAATGGGGGAAGTGCAGTGCAGAGGTGTGGTAGGGCAGTGCCTCTCATCCTACGTGTTACACTTCATGTGCATCCACTAGCAAAAAAGGCTTTGCAACACATGGGGATGATATTAACCATATAGAAAGAATGGCTGACCAAAAATAATGGGTTTTTTAATCAAATTTCATCATCTCCTCCAAAACACTATTTCTACAAAGCTCAGTGCAGTACATTAGCTTTAACATGATATTTGCTAATTGAAATGTATTAACATTTTCCAAGCACACATTACCCTTTACGTACAAGAGCCATTTCTAGTTCCAGAAAAGATCATTTTACTTTGACATTTCTAATTAAAAGAAAAACACTGCTCACAGATAAATAATAAATGAGACTGCAGATGCTCTTATCTGCATGGCAGAAGGGAACAGGGAATTACTCATGAGTATGTATCCAAATGAAACTACCAGACCTGTCCATAACATGCACATCTGGGTACCACAGCTACAGTCACTGACTTGTTTTCCACCCACTGTTTTCCAGTATCCCATCTAATTAATTATATGGTTTTCCTTTTCTTCCTGAGGAGTCCAGTGATTACTAAGTACAATGAAAACTAAGAATGAATGCTGCTGCTCTTTTGGATGAAGGTAGTTTAGGAAGTCACCCTAAGTTGGACACTAGTTGCATGTTTTTTTCCTGAACATGAGAAACTGTTATAAATAATTGTAATCAGAGATTAACATAATTTTACCACCTTGATTACTCATAATGGTATAGAAAAACAAGTCAGGACTGTGACTGCATTAAATGCCTGGCAGGGTTAAAGATAACTGGCTTATAAGCATCCTAAGTTTCACTCTCCTGGATATTTCACAACACAGACTTTAGGCTTTGGCTTTGCATTAAGAAAAGTGTTCATTAGTGTTTAGAGCAAACACTGGGAATAAGGCTTACAGCTCCTGATCCTCCTTCTGCCACCAGCCTGAGCTGTTATGTGGCTTTGAGAGTACCACTGGGCCACTCACTTAAATCTCTGCATCTCTAATACCTTAAAAGCATACTCTGATAAAGCCCTTCTCCACAAGGCATGGGTATTACAAAATATGAGCACACTTGTAATGTAATGTCCCACTATGCCAATGGCCAAGGGCTGCAGCATAGTGGGCAATGCCTCACTGCTGGGAACAGGAAAAACTCAGCAGCAAGACACAATTATGGGCTGCTTAATTTCCAGACACCAAAGCAGGTCTCACCCCCATCCCTGACCCTATACAGTCAGAGAAGACAAATAGCTGAAAAACTTAAACCATGAGATAATAAAAAAATTCAGATGCAGATCCCAATTGTCCTGACTGCCCTGGCACCTTGAGTTCTCCTGGACATCCAAGGGTCTGAATTTGCCCTGCTGCTCTTGGAATGATGACAGCAGCCTGTGCCCACCGGGCTGCCCACGGCACAATCAGCTCCTGCTCCTGTGGGTGAGCACCTTCCTGATGGCATCAGAGAGAGCAGGAGCAGAGCAGAAAATGGCACAGTGGAAAATTAACAGAGTGGCCTTGCTCCTAAGAAATGTTAGTGGCAAAACAGTAACATTATTTAACAACATTTCATCCAGCCTTACTGATTGGAAAGTTATTAAGGCAGCAATTTAGGCTCAGTCACAAAAGGGCATAATTAAAACTTCACTATGGATTCACCTAAATATTCAAAGCATTTCTCATCTGAATGTTCATTCTTGTTCAGATTATGGAGCCGAGCACTCCTATCAGTAATTCCACGTCCTTCTTAATTTACTCAGACAGGGTCAGGATTTATATCCGACTTTGTGTAAGTCCTTTCCCTCCTCAAAGGCCACGCTGGCATGGGGGAGGGGAGGCAACATATCTCCTCAAAATAATTAGTTCAAAGACCTAGAGATTTATTCAAAAGACAACATCCAGTAATAGAGAGAGAATGAGCCACCACTAAGTCTCTAGTTTCAGCAGCACATCGCTCAATCCTAAAGGCAACATAGAAACAAACAAAAAAAACCAATTTCCTCTATCATTTTATTTTTATTACTTCTCCAGCAACAGAGAACAGGACCAGATTTTACCACTGCTAACTAACTCTGTTACTCTGGGAATAAAAGGCAAACACTGTGTTACCCTGCGTAGGAGGCTGAGAAACTGAGACGTCAATTTTTCTCTTTTGTAGAATTAGAGCAAGAAATTACACCAGGCCATAACATTGAGTGAAAATAACGGCTTTGACAGTGAAATTGCCCAAAGGCAGGAAAATGCTGCCCAATTCTAGAGGTGAAACACTTGAGGCAAAACAGATCATAATAATTAGAGACAAAGACCTCAGAACTGTCAACATATCTTGAAAAGCACACCTAATTAATCCCCTAATGAGGAGGTAAGAGGTACAAAGTCACTACCTATTCCCTTAGCTGGAGGGCTCGGGGAACACTAGGGATATTTTAGAGTAGATATTCCAAGACAAATCTCTGAGGAGACCTTCCAGCACCTTCCACTGCCTAAAGGGGATCTCCAAGAGAGGTGGAAAGGGATTTTTCACAAGGGAGTGTAGTGACAGGACAAGGGGCAATGGTTTTAACTGAAAGAGGGCAGGTTTAGATTAGATATTAGGAAGAAATTCTTTGAGTGTGGTGAGATACTGGAACTGGTGGCCCAAAGAAGCTCTGAATGCTCCTTCACTGGAAATGTTCAGGGACAGGTTGGACGGAGCTTGGAGCAACCTGGGGTAGTGAAAGATGGGAGTTGGGACTGGGTAAGCTGTAAGGTCTTTTCCAACACAAACCATTCTATAACTCCATGATCTTCCCCTCCATGTGAGATGTTTCAGTGGCCCCCAAACACACAAAGCCTCGACCGCTTTGCTTAACCACTGCCATGCCATGATGGGGCTGCTCAGGCCTCAGGGACTGAGCAGAACCGGCACAAAACTTCTCCTTCGTGCCTCGGAGGTGATGATGATGCCTGGGGCACAGTACATCCCTGGACAGGCAAAAACCCTGGCACAGCACCCAGGGTGGTGGGGAGATGCCCTTTCCAGGCAGTACAGCTGCAGCTTGAAGCCTCAAGCTTGTCATGACCCTTTCTGTGATAACCAGTACCTTGTAATCCAGCAGCATTTATTGGATTAACACAGAGAAACTTCAGGAGCAGGAAAACGTAAGAAGCTGCCTAGTTAGGAGACTCTGTAATACATAATTTAATTTAGTTTTTAATATAGATTTATATAATTTTGGGGCAAAAAACAGCCCAGACATGCTCCTGGCAGCCAATCTCCAGGACAAAGGAGCCATTCCCACCACCCATCCCCACCTCCTCCTTCTCTACAGCCCCTGCTCCTTTCGGGACACAATGTATGTCACGCACTTCTCACCTGCCAGTGTTTCACCACACATTTAGCAAGTGCTCTTTCCAGCCCCTGGGATCCATCTAATGTTTTGATAGCCCATGTGTCTATTTGCCTTTCAGGATTCGAAGCAGCAAACCTATGTTTTTCTGATACACACTCATCCAGTTACAATGCTTAAACCATTCAGGGTCTTGCTCCTTCTGATCCAGAAGACCTTTTTCAAAGGGTTTTTCAGTCTAAATACCACCTTGGACTTGATTATAAGGCCAGATTTTTCCTTTTCTGCCCTTAAATAACAGCTGCTTTGGAGGAGGTCAGCTACGTTAACACCAGCATTGTCTTTGGTGTGGAGAAAAGAAATTGCTGCAATCATTTTCTTACAGTTCTTCCACGAAATTCTTTAAAACACTTTATCCTCTGCAAAAATATGTCGAATGCAATAAGCCACAGTAAGAGCTCACTGGTAATAGACTTGTCAGAGGCACATTGGATTTCTGCAGGGTAGGGACGTGTCATCCATGAACTGTAACACCAAGCACTCCCACAGCCTTTCATGCTCACAAAGCTCTACAAATATCAAAAGAGACCAATGGATAGTTCAGAGCCTTCCCCCCTGAAAATTAACCTCTATGAAGATGAATTCACCGTGACTAAGTTCCTCTCACTTCTCCATTTTCTTCCCTAGGAGTATGTCTGTGGAAGTCTGTAAAGGAAATACTAAATCCTTTTGTGGTCCACAAGCACATGTGGAGGGTGGACAGCTATAGGCAGGATGGGGTGGGATGCAGGTTAAAGATGGCAAAGCTGCCCACTGGAGAAGCACCACTCAGAGAGATGGATTCAAATCTGAAACATAGGGTTTTCTTTTAGACACTTTAAATGTAGATATTTTAGATAAAAGTTAGCTTCATTGAAATCAACTAGAAAAGACGCAGAACTCAGCTAGAAAGAAATGAATGATTAAGTACAGAGTAGCCTTTGATTATCTGATATTTACTCAGCTGTGCTTAGAATAGACAATTAATAATCTGAAGAAAAGAAGTTCAAAGGAGAGCCTAGACAGTTACAAATTTTGCCCAGATGCAACCTACTTAGAAGCAATAGAAGAGAGCATTGGAACTTTTCCAGGGTCAAATGTATTGTCAAAAACCAGCGAGGTAAGAAGGTCAAAGTGATGAAGACAAGTTTTACTTCCTCAAAAGCAGCCCTCAGACCCATTTTAAGACCACTGACCCAATTCCATTGCAGGAACTGCGCATGCCTAATGACTTTTTGCCAATTTCCATACGAAGCGGGGAATGGGAGGACCTTATGCTATGAATATGTATCTGTATTTTTAAATATGCATTATTGTTATAGATAAATAAGTTTTGTGTTGCATCGTTACTTTGGAGCTGTACATTTGGGAGCTATCCCTGCAGCTCTCTGGCGCTGAAATAAACATACACTTTCTAACCTCAACAAGTTAGAGAGTCTTTGTCCGTCTCAGGTGGATATCGATATTAGATCTATATCCGCATTTTAATAATTCAACTCCATTTCACACACTGAGAGAAGCCCAACTCATTAAAATAAAAACCACCAAATATGCTGTTGCACATGTGAATTCAGACTGGGAGTTTATTTAACAGAAAACATGACCACTATATTCGGAACAGGCAGAAGGGGCTGTCCTTTTCAAATGCTCCTTTGAAAGCTTGCTTCACACCTTAATTACCCCATAAACATTGAGGTTTCATCCCAATTGAACAGTCTTTCTTCTCAGGGAGTTCTTCAGTGTCATTTAGACAGGCTGGAGTTAACTCCACAACCAAAGCAAAAATCCCAACGATTCCTTTTATGCCATCAGGGTTTGGGTTATGAGGTTTTTAACCCTTCAGTCTTGAAACCTGACAAATTCACCTGCAAAGCTCTATTGCTTCTCAAATAGATTTTAGACAAGGCTGATTGGAAAATCATAACTTTTCAATGAGCTCCTAAATTTTCTGGAAAAAAACAGGTTAAAGAGAAAACTGAAGTAAAGAATGTGATGATAAAGGATGTTTATACATATATTTATTTTCATTGTTCTAAGGTTATTGAGTCATCTAGACTTTTAGTCACCCAGCAGTAATATTTGGACAAGTTTAATTCCGTTCCACAAAGTGAATATTTTTCCATTAACTGCGAAGAGCTTTCTATGAGTTTTTGTAATTTTCCTCTGGTATTTACAGCCAAATAAATGTAGTTTGTCAAACTGAGAATGACTTTTATTACCACCAATCTATGCATGACAACTCTTCTTTAATATTCAAGACATGAAAATCTTACAATTTAAAATTTATAGATCATGGGTTGTTTTTTCTGGTTTTTATTTTCTTTTTATTACATACGTTTAAATGCACACGTAATCATATTTTAAGTTTAATAAATGCACACAACTTCCTACGTGGCTAAACTTCTTCAGTGATACTTTCACTATATGTGGTGATTTTACACCACCCTACAAGTATTTGTCCCACTGCCTTGTATCACTCTGCTTTCACACAGCAAGAACCAGCTTTTCCAGGAGGTACAAAATCCCAGTGTTTCCAGCCTTTTTCATAATAATGCCTTTTCCTGAGGTAGCAGGAATCCCTATTTCAATACTCAATAAAAGCACTTAGAAATAACTTTTTTTTTTCCACTTGTTCTTGCTTGTGACAAGAGGATTTCAGGTCACTGCAAGTGCAAGGTTGTGGTGGACAGTGGGTCACAGTGGTGCTGGGCACATCTTGACCACAATCCCAAAAGACCAACCCTTAAACACCTTGCTGAAGTAGATTCTCAGGGCTTAAACCTGCAGTTATTGAAGTCAACTAGATTGAAAGATCATGCACCAACAGAAATGTTAGGCTTAAGGATAAAATGTCAAGTTTAATGATGATATTCACAATCTCGTGAAGGCCCATCAAAGTAGCACTAATGGGCTACAGCTTTTAACTCTCCATATTTGGGCATCCTGTGCATAGCTTAAGTAGTTGCTTTGTGGAAGAAAATCTATTCTTTATCCATTCTTTCATAGCAATAAAAAAAAAGGTAAAAAGAGCAATAGTATTTTCCTGCCCCCACTGTCATAAATTTCTACCTACAAAACTATAAAGGAGAAATCTCACTAAATCCTCATATTTTGTCGTTTGGTATTCACCAGTCAGAGCACACAGCAAACAACTGCCCTGCAGAGGGGACAGTGACACACTGACTCCACGTGGCACCAGCGGTGTCCCCAGAGTGCCGCAGTGTTGGACAGATGGACAGTGCCCAGTGCCCCTCCCTGCTCCCTGCCACACCAACAGAGCAGCGCCCAGATGCACAGGGTCACCTCCATACACATAAACCCCACGTTTCTCTTCAGGAAGGTAAATATTAGTGCCTATTATTCACAAACACCAAGTTTACAGCACGCCTTATGCAAACGCCGCGTGCATATGGACACCAGATAAGCCACCCACGTGCTGTATCTCAGATCCACACACCCTGGCACTGTGCAATCAGCCAAAACGTTCTCCTAGAAGAAGATTCATGTTTCGCTACCAATATGGTAAAGCTTTTTATTCAAAGCTACTCAGTTATTACAGTCAAACAGGCCTGACAGTACCAAAGTTGATCACAGTTCTAATTATAACTTTTAATATGCTGGGTTTTATTCATTCCTCCTCCTTTTCAACCTTGATGTTTTATTCCCAGCTATTCAGGGCTTAAGACTCACAAATTAAAGGAGAAGCTTCTGTTTTTTTGAGTATGGATGTTGCTGACTATTGCCTATTCAGAAGGCAATCTGCACAGAAAGGGTTCGGGGTTAACTATTTAATAGTTCAGAAGCAAATCCCAAGAAGGCAATTACCTAAGGTACCTGCAGCATCCCAAGAGGCCCTAATTAAGCCACTGCAAAAATTGATGAGCTTTAGTTTGTGAAAGATTCAAGGCCATCAAGGCCAGGCTGGATGAGGCCCTGAGCAACCTGGTCATGGTGAAGCTGTCCCTGCTCATGGCAGAGAGCTGGAACCAGATGAGCTTTAAGGTCCCTTCCAACCCAAACCCTTTCATGACTCAATGATCAGGAGGTCCCACACCTGACATGGACAGCAAGCAGATGAGCCAACTGCTTCAAGGTGAGCAAGCAGACCCAGGCAGCCTCCACTCAACAGATGTGTAAGCTTTCCCCAGGTTTCCCTCAGGTATTCGGTTTTCCATCTCCCAAGAAAACTTTTTCCTTTTTATTTCTGCTCCTTGTTCTCCTTCTGAACACCAACACCAACGCTGTGTGGAATTTCAGCACTTCGTGAAGCACCAGTGAAAGGAACTCACTTCTTTTCATGCCTTGTCATGACCTTTCTTTACCAGATGCAAGACAAGATGATAAATTTGGGTCCTTTTCTATAATCTCAAAATAAAGGACATGGGCAAACCCTCACTTTGGGTGCTCCTGAGATGTGTAGAATCCACAAACTAGAACTACATCAGATATAAAACAGCTGAGTAGGACAAAATAATTTACCTCAGATGAGGACCTGAGTTGGTAACTTCAGTGGGGAAATTATATCCATGCACTTGGGAAAAATGAGCCAGGTGGAGCAAATGTAAAGGCAAATTCTATAGCATATCTATCTACAAGGCTCCTCCAATCTGAGTGAACAATTTATTTCAACATTAATATTTTGGGGCACATGCAAGTGCATCCAAGAGCCTATGCATCTCATCTGTACAGCCACATCCTCACTGCTCTGAACCAGGTTTAACTTCTGCAATTACAATGTCCATAGGGAAAATGCATGTTCAAGGATTCAGTTCACCACCTACTGCCAAACTGCCTCATTCTCGCAGGGCTCCTGGGGGTTCATGCAGAGGAGGATAAAGATAACAATATTTTACAAGTTGCCAACTTTAATCCTGTGAGGACCTGAACTATGGCCAGATTTAATCACCTGAGGAATCAGCGTGGCCCATTTCACTGCATTTCCCCTCCAGCAACAGTCCCACAGCATCACCCTGTCCAATCTGCTACACAAATTCCATTTTAAAAGGCACATAAGAGGCATATCATCAGTTAGTCTTAAGAAGTCTGCAGAACGTATATAGAACAAAAGAATATTTGTTCTATGAACATTTTTCTATGAAAACCCACAAAAGAGCATGAAATTATCACCAAACTGACTTAACATTTAAATATTCTTAAAGAACACCAATCAATATGCTTTTTTTCAACCCTGCACTTAAAGAGAGATCCTCAACTTACTGGAAGCAAAGGATGTAAATTTAATAATATATCTCAGTTATGTCAGAGCATTGACTCTGTGATATACAGAATTCCCTGACCTTAATCCAGGATGGTATTTAACATCATCTTAAATAAGGCATTCATTTTCAAACTTCAGAGGAATTATTCATGTGCTTAAAAGCAGGCACATGCACAAGCGTTTTGCAAAGCTTCCACTCCTGTCCCCCTGCTCTTGGTTATCCGTTTCCATTAGGTGCAAGAATTTTTCATACCAGGCACCAGAAAAATATTAGAAAAGGAACACCACTGTTATTAGAGGGAAGTCCGGGTGATGCTTGCTTGTCTGATCTTCCATCATTTTTCTGCCCTGTCACCTCCTCTGCAATTTCCTACCAAATGCATTTGCTCCACATTTCCCTTCCTCTTGAGAGATGTTGCTGTATGAAAAACACCCATTTGGCTTGCACAGGGCAGGCTGTGACAAACCCATCCCTCATCCCCTTGTCCCCAGTGACCCACATCTGTGTGCTCCCAGGGGGTTCCTCACTCTCTCCATAGGCGTGGATGAGTCTGGCTCACTTCCGGGCTCAGCTTTTCCCCTTCAGACTTTGACTTCTTCAGGGGCTGAATTTTGGGTACAGCCAGGGGGAGAATCAGTGAAATAAACCTTCAGTGTGGAAGGGAATGTTACCCCCAACATGAAGTCTCCTCCCCCAATACATACAGTCCCCCAAAGAAGAGGGAGAAGAGCTACAAGTATTGTCAAAACAAGTGATTTGCACTAGAACTTGAACTCACATAATTTGAACCAAAGTGGTCACATTGACAGAAAATGTGTTTATAGCCAGAGCTTTGCTACACTTATATGCAATATTACTTATTATATTACACTAATAGATAATATTGCATTTATATATAATACTACAAAGTAAGCATTTTGAAAATGCAGAAAAGGTGTGCTTCTTTTGCCAAACTTAATTAATCCTGGTGGGGAAATAAAAATAACTTTATTGACTTTAGGCTTTGGCAAAGCTGCATTTACTTATATGAAGATTATTGCCAGGTTTTATATGAAGATTATTACCAGGTTCTGTATTTTACAAATACAAATTTTACTCAGGAGTCTTCTCTGTGGGAAAAAATATTGCATAACCAAAACTCACGAGGATACAGAAAGACAGTGAACTGTTTCCTTCTCCCATCCGTTGTTTTTCCGTGGATGTTTTGCTGCCAAAATCATTCAGCATTTTATTTGTTTGCTGACCAGATGGCTGAATATTTTCAAACAGAAAAAAACAAAAAAAAAGCCCAAAAAAACCACCAACTCATAGCAAATAAGACCTGTTTTCTTTACAGTTTTGTAGCTCAATGTTCGTCAGTTTTCAATTTTGGAAATGCTACATGTTTTTACTAATATTCCATTTTGACAAAAAATTTTTAAAAATTTTTTAAAAATTTAGACTGATGACACCTGTGACACTGAGGACATCATGTTTGGGAGGTTCAGCTTGGGAACTTCTGCCTGATTTGCAACCACTTGTCCCAGGACAGGATGAGCCATTTGTGAGCACTTAACTGCCTTATGTGAAATAATTCTGCTCATTGAACAAGGCAATATCTTAAATCACAGCCTGGCAAGAAAAATATGTAACGCTGTACATTTATGAGTAAGCCTCATCCAATAGTGCCCTCCTGGGCTGTCTCCAAGCCCACGGAGTCCATTTCCATTGCAAGAATAACTAATAAATAAAACCAAGGAGAAACTAGCAGCCCAAGGCAGCCTGAGCTAAGCAAATGATGGAGAAAACACATCTTAGATTTAACTTGGCCATCAGCTACATTCAGCTTCTGGACTCTTTTCTGTGTCTGTGCTGCTAATTCCAGTTAAAATGATCTCTGGTAGCAGGGTCTAGCCAAGCGCTGCTCAGTGCACAATTCTTCTAAAGTCCAGGTTTACCCACAGGGCTAAGGAAACTTCCTAGGCAGCTACAAATCCAAATTTGTTAGCATTTCTAGCAGCTAGAGAGTGCCTGGAGCTGCAAGATTCCCTCTTGCATCCAACTAAGGTCTGGTGAGGGACGAGCTTGGCATGACAGCAGTAGGCAGAGCTTTGTCCACAGACCCATTAAACCCTTTTCCAGAGGCAGGGTAATGCGTTATCACAAGGGCTGCATCAGTCACATCAATCAGCAGGGACTCGTCAGCCCACGGATGGGGGAAAGGCAGGAGGGAGACATCAGGGTTTTGCTCAGGCACAGCTCCTCAGCTGTCCCTTGCTACTGATTGTGCCTGAGAGATATGACCCAGTCCAGGACGCAAAGAAAGAAATGCATTCATAGCTGGTTTACCTGCCTGAGCAATGCTGCCAGCCTGTAACCATGCACATGGGAAGCCATAAAAAATCATGCAGCTGCCTTTTTGCAGTGGGAAATTAAATACAGACACAAGGTCTAGCCCATTTGACAAACAGTTGCAATAAATTACAAGCTGATCATTACAGGAAAGCTTAAATATGTGTGTCTAGCTATAGGTATATGGAGATAGATACATAGACAGACAGACAGATAGATAGATAGATAGATCTATTTGATCCAGTTTTTCATCAAATTATATTATTAGACAGATAGATAGACAGACAGACAGACAGATAGATCTATTTGATCCAGTTTTTCATCAAATTGTATTATAAGATAGATAGACAGACAGACAGATAGATAGATAGATAGATAGATAGATAGATAGATAGATAGATAGACAGAGATATATCCTGCATATATAATACAGAAATTT
The DNA here is from genome assembly GCA_036630365.1 of Acanthiza pusilla. NCBI lineage: Eukaryota > Metazoa > Chordata > Aves > Passeriformes > Acanthizidae > Acanthiza > Acanthiza pusilla. The sequence continues at coordinate 45,965,198 of JAXCHO010000079.1, forward strand.
ACCCTGGCCTGAGCCTGATGTTAATTATTCTCTGGATAGGAGGGCACTCTGCTGTGTGATAATGCACCTTTGGCAGGAAGCTGCTACAAGGCAAAACAATAAAAACTCCTGGCTCACAAACAGCTCTCCAGAACTAAGGACCAAGACTGTGCTCCTGCAGCGTTTCCTCTCTAATTCAGCAGTTTGGAGGCAAAGATTTAGATCCCTTCTCCAGTGTAATTAGGTCACTGCAGAGACCTAGCTGCACCACTGTGATGTCCCAGCGTTATCAAAACACCCTCACCCCTACAGCTCACAGAGTGCTGCAAAGTGACCTTGTAGTTTGTGTAACAGCTAATGGAACTCATTTACAGAGGGGACAGATTCCACTGATGGGTCCTTATTTTACTTTAGGCAACTAAAAGTTGAGCATCTACCTGGCAATAGCCAGCATCCCTCTGTAGCCAGTGGAAGAAAATGGGCACATTCAGCAGAAGAATCACTTTCAGGATGATAAAAATTTATCTTGAGTGGTGATTGTCTCTGTCTTGACAGATAGGTACTGAGGCCAATCTAGGTGCCTAACTTGTACAATTAAAAGCAAGGTAGGTCTTTTTTATGGTATGAAATGCTGTGTTACTTCCACACCATCAGCATCTCATGCTTGGGCTAGGCATGGATCACTGGAGCAAGGTCTCTTCACACTAATTTTCTGCTGTCCTGAAGAACTATGAGGGTGCTGTGCCTTCCGAACACGTGCCATGTATCCAGTTATCATCATCCCATGGCAAAACTGCCCCCACTCATCTTCACTGCCTAAGTGCAGAACTCCTGTGGAGCTCATCCAGAGCTTCTCCTGCAGTGTCCCAAGCTGGGCCAGCTGCCATGGGCAAATCCATGCCAGGGTGTGATCTGGACAGCCCAAGGACCAGAGCTCCGTGGGTGTGTCCTGTTCAGCAGGCTAGAGACTGCCTGCGGGAGCAGGTCATTGCCCAAGTAATTTACTTTTATTTCTAGCATGTGTGGTGCCCAGTGAGGCACTACTGGGCCTTCCCATCAGACTATCCACAGTGTAAATGCTAAACTTAGATAATGTCAAAGTTTGTTAATCAAATTGTACTTCCAGCAACAGTCACATAAAGCCTCCCAAAACCTTGAGTCAGGCATCATTGCTTCCACCCCATCAAATTCATATAACCTATTTAAGTGCCACAGGACCTTAAAACACTAGGCAACTTAGCTCCACTTCATTTAACTTTACAGATTTTCGAAGTTCACATTTTCCACTCCTCAATACTGAGGAGCCAACTTTTTTTTCTCCCACCTTCTTCAATGAAAGCTGTGATTCCTGCAGGACCACATGATGAGGCTTTAAGCAAATCTTTTTCCCTTGTTCAGCAAAGCAGTTCATGAGATTTGCAGGTCAGTGTTGCAGTGGACAATGCAGCAAACCAACTGGTTTGTCTGTTTCAATTTTTTTTAATTTAAAAGCTGGAGCTGGAAAACAATGACTTTTCAGAGGAGCCAGCAAACATTTAAGTAGGTTGGCTTTAAGTGTTGTTAAAAATCCTGCAAAACAAAAAGATACAGGAATTGATTGATTTTGACACTATGCCTCCTCTTAGCTGGGGTGAATGTAACTGTGATCACTGATCACAGCTATTTCAGTAGCACTTCAGGGCTCAGTGTTGAACTTATTTGTGATACCTGCATCCCTAAAAGGATGGCTTGACTCTAACAGGACACATTCCTTTGGTGCAGGATAGAGCAACACCTCTGGATCCACTGCCTCTCACTGTGCACAGAATGAGACACAGAGAACACCTGCCTTCCAGCTAAAAAAAGGAGAAATCAGAGCCTTGGTGTATCCTATATTCAGCATCAGAACCAGGCATTAATTCACAGTCACCCTGTCAGATCTTCTGGAAGAGGAGAGACTTGGCCTGGGTTCAGCTGTTACTTGAGCAGCTCTAGGGGAGAGCCTCTCTCCTGCTAATCAGGACACTTGACATTCATCACAGGGCAAGACAAGCTGCTCATCAGCAGGTCTGCAGGGCAGGTGCTTGTGAGAAAGGTGCAGCATGATAAGCTGAATCATTTCCCACTCCAATTCTATCGTGCAGCCTTCCCCCAGCATCCCTGAGATGAACATCAGCTCCCAGTCCCTCCACACAAGCATGAATCCTGCTAGAAAGAAGTCTGGTCAGGGCCCCTCGTTCTTTCCTTTCAAGAGAAGTCTGAATTTTTTAAAAATTGGATTAAATAAGAACAAACAAAAGAGAGAAGAAAAGAACTGTCTTGGGAAATCTTTCCTTTCTTCACTTGCTTCAGGGAAGCACAGAGCTGGAGATAAAAAGCAGCTTACCAGAAACAAGCAGCATTTGATCAGCACTGTTGACCTGCCAGCAGGAGGGAGCCATGGATATAAAAGCCTGGGAAAAATCAGCAGTCATCCATTTCTGCCTTACGCCTCTCCAAAGACGCGGCACCACCCCTTGTGTGTATAAAACACGACCGGCCTGTGTGAAGATCTTCCTTTAAGAAACTTCAGAGAGCAAGTACAAAACCAGAAGGATTTCACACACCACAGGAAACACTGTGGGAAATTAACACTTTAAGAGCCAACAGCTCAGGTCTGAATCACCTTTACCCTTCAGTTTGCTGCCAGCAGTCACCACCTTGTGCACTTCAGTTTTCTGTGACAGTATGATCAATTTAGACACTGATTTATCTACTATTAAATGTGCACTGTATTTTATCAAGCCAGCAGCAATTATGTTAATGGCGTCTTCAGGTTTTGCACTTCCCATCACTCCTCCCTCTGGCTTGGTTATCTAATGCATTTCAATTTTCTGACCATATTCATTACATCAAAAACACCTCTAAGCATGTTCGGGTCAGTTCCAACCTCAGAAGGAAAGTTCACCCTCTCCTCAAAGCAGGGGTTTTTCATCAAATTGGATTATAAGATTAGCACTAGTAACCCACATTGGTAATTATCATACAGAAAATAGCTCTTTTGACTGGGTCTACCCTGCTAACTAGAAGATGGCCCAGGATCTGCCCACACTCATGGACTTTCTCACCTTCTTTACAGGAATATCTTCTCCCCATGCTCCTGTTCTTGGCAGGATGGGCATAACCTTTTAACCAATCCCAAACACCCTGAGCCACTTTCCTGTGGATTATCCCTGAAAAATATTTGTACCTCTACAATGGAACAAAATCTAACCAAATGAAAATTGAGCTACCCAGCATTTTCACCACCAGATAACACAGTTCCTATCACTTTTTGTAGGTACCTTCCAATAGGCTTCAAGTGTCACCATAAATCACCTCTGTTATGTGTTGTACTTCATGACCTCAAAACACTAACAGGTAAGAGAGGTTAATCCCATATCAATGGGATGAGCAATTTGTCTTCTCTTTGCAGCAGTAAAAACTCACTGTCAAGGAATTTTCTAGTTGGGAATAGACCATCATCTGGAATTATTATTTTTCTCATTGAAAATGTGTCTTACAGCCAGCAAATACATTTCCTTGCAGGGACAGCTCTTGCGTCTCTGAAGTCAGAGCACAACAGAGGGCAATAATCCAATTCTTCACATCTTTAACACACAGCTCTGGTTTTCTTCCTTCTACATTGGGAAATACAATCCCCTTGCCATTATCTCAGTGAAAATCCAGGCTAGCTCTATCCCACCAAAATTTTATGTTCTAAAAATAAAAGGAGACCAGACTTGTGCCCTTGAGTGGGTCCCAAAGCCTCCTATACCACTTCTACCCCCTCAGAAACTAAACACTGACTGAGTCATCTCTGCTACTCTTCCAGCTAAACCCTCACCCTCTTCTTTTGTATTTTTTAATTTTTTTTTTTTCTTTTGGCAGGTGAGTTTTCAGCCGAATCAGCATTAGTTCTGACTCAGCACAGTGACAGGATCATCAGCACCAACACAGCAGAGCCAGCAGCTCAGCTGCACATGTCGTCCTAGATCATCTTAAATCAGCTCTGAGCCCATGTCCCAAGTGCACAGTGATTACTGTCTGGCACTATTTATCAACGAGAGTATCACAATGCTTGTGAAACAAGGTCATTATGAGATTTGGATAATGTTTTGTAATTGAAAGTGTTTTGTTTGTTTGTTTTAAAAGATGGCTGTTAAAATTTAAAAAAAAAAAAACCAAAAGGGGGTTTAACTATTTCTCTTTTAAAGCTAGATGTTTTTGTTTTCAAAAGACTGAAAACCAAAATATTCCCACTACCAGCAATCAAAATCGAAACACATTTTCAAGTCCACGATAAGACCTAAAATATTACCAAGGGGTAGTGGGAGGGATGCTCTTTTCCAAGTATGTCAGAGTCAGGGACTCTTCCAAGAGTCAGGGAAGATTAAGCCACGCTGGAGAACAACATGGGACCTCCACAGCAGCAGCCCCCAGAAAAACCTTGGCACCCTCAGGGAGACATGTGGGACCTGCTCCCAAACACTCTTTCTTTCCTATCTCAAGTATGAGGCATTCAAGGCTACCCTTCTTTTTACCAAACCCTATCTGTTCTTCACGTTGTAATTTTTTTTTTTTCTACTTAGCTGGTGCTTACCACTTCCTTCAGCAGGTGTTGGCAGCAGCTCACACATATGACCCAGTGATGGCATTTCCCTGCTGCCCACAGGCTGAGCCCTGCAGCTCTGAGAGCCCCTGGCTCTGCCCAGTGGCCCTTGCAGGAGCCCTGCCAACATCTCCACTGGGCACAGGGTCAGGCTGGCGGAAAACGCTCCCTTCAAGCGATTCCAGCACTTCTGACCCAGGTCATCATCTGGCATAAAGCACCACACGGTGCTGCCAAAGCCTTCCCGACCAACACCTGGTGGGAAATGTGGCCTGGAGGAGGCAGCCAACAGCCCAAATCCCTGCACAAACCCATCCTGGCCCCAAATCCCTGCACAAACCCATCCTGACCCCAAATCCCTGCACAAACCCATCCTGGCCCCTGGCTCGCTGCTGGTCCTGACCCCACAGGGCGTGGATGTGTCAGGAACCCCAGCACTGCTCCCATCCCCACTCAACCTCAACCCAAGAAGAAAAAGAGAAAATAAAATCATGGCCTTCTTTGTAAATGATAAATCTCACCCTGAGCAATCCAGTGATATTTGATGTGGGAGAAATGCAATCTTTTGTTGGTTTAATGGCTGCTACTCTTTTGAGTTTATGGTCTGTTACAGCAGTTTCCACCATGACTAATTCTCTTATTCTTGAATCATTACAACCATGGCTCACTATCCAGTTTTTATGCCAGCATCTGTCTTCCTTCTCCGGTTTTCATTTCTGACACCTCACCAGTCTCTCTGTGCTCCCCCCACCTTGATCTGCTCATGTGCTTTCTGCTGTGTGACCTGAGTTTTAGCATCTGTCTCCTCACCTTTTGTGCACGTGTTTCCACTCCATCGACTTTATTGTCAGCAGTTTTATAGCATGTTTTTTGCTCCTCTTTCCTCATCTTTATGACCCTTCATCACCATGGAAAAAGGAAGCTGTACATTTCTCTTTCCCCCACAAAGACACAACTCTGTGTAGGACAAGGTGAAAAAAAAATAAAATGGTCTTTCCACAGGAATCTTTCCACAGCCTCTTCTGCTGACTATGAACTGTTCATAGATTAAGAATCTATGGTCTATTAGGGTGGTTAGAAATTAGGGAATACAACACTGGATCACTCCAGCAGCTGGTAGAAGCAGCATCTGCTCTTTTGCCAAAATATCCAGTGCAGATGCTTCAGAGAAAGGGACAAGGGTACCTAACAAGGGACAGCGAGGAAACCAACTTAGAAGGAGAATTCCTTCCAAAATGTTTAGCAATGAGCTAATGCCTTCAGAGATTTTAAGGCCAAGAGAGACTAAATGAATCTCAGAGATCAAATAGTCCCAAAGGTTGTTTACAGTTACATAAAAATAAAAAAGTATTACCTTTTAACAATAAAAGCATTTAGCCTTTCAAGGGCACAAAATTCCTTTTTTATTTCTACCTTATTCTGTAGATTTGCATCTCATTAATTTTCTCTACCCCATGCATTAATGCACGTTCTTGCTCTTTCTCCTCCCCTGTCAAGTTGCTCCCTCCTTACCTAGGCAGCCCCACCCTTCACTGTGATGATTAACGAGAGCAGAACAAACAGCGTTCACGGTTCCTGAGTACTAATGACAGGGCACAAAACCACTCTGACAGGTTTTATTCTTTTCTTTTTCTTTTAATCACCCACCCGAATTGTTTCACCGTCAGCACTGCCTCTACAGAGCCACCTGCAATGACTCCAAACCTCTTCCCAAGCAGGTCCAGTTCACTTAAAACATCATGAGAGTGTTTCAGATACTCAGATTCCAGCCAGCAGACATCCCTGCTACTCCTGCCATGTGTCCTCGGTGACAGGCATGCTGGTTTATGTAACACCTTTCCAACACTGGCACATATCTCCTCTCTGTCCTTTACATGAAAAGACAGAATTTCCCCTTGCTTCCCAGGCTGCTTAGCTCAGTACCTAGTATCCTAATTTAACACATTAATACACTTTAAATACTTCACACTTGACTTATATATACTCCATTTTTTAACCTTTTCTCATCATGAAAATTGGCACTGTTTCAACACACCAAATCCACCACACTTGACCTAAGGTCAAGGTCAAGCTTCCTCTTTATTCTTAAGACTTCCTTGCCTTTGCCTTCAAGTGATTTTACAAAAGACTCTTCCATTTCCCAAGAACATCTCTTATATTGTTTTTGTCTTTCCCATAAGCATTCTAGCAGACTAGTGCAAAAATAGTTTCCCTTAAAGAAAGCATTTAGCATTACCCTTTAATTTACCTGTCTGTCGAAACAGCAGGAATACCATGCAATGTATCAGAATCACATTTATTATCACTGTCAAAGGCATGAGTTTGCTCTCAATCTGCATAGTAACTGAGTCAAGCAGGAGTATGAAAGAAAACATCTTTAACAGCAAGAGACTCTGCATCTCTCTTTGAAAGCAATTTAGCTGAATGGGAATTAAGAGAAAAGTCACTCAGTGAGTTTAATTTTATTTTTATTATTGCAAAAAAAACCACAGGGAAAGGAAAGATGAAATGAAGGAAAGAGCCATTTAGGCTGAGTATCAAATGTCCCAAAAACAAAATCTGCTCAGATTTGGGTGAATCTCTAATGGGAAGCTGAAGAAGACCCATTCAGTTGAAAAGTTTAGAAAAAGCACCAAATACCGGAACATAAGATGTAAAAAACATTGTCCCTGCAGCAGCAGGGGGACTGGCATGAACATCTCATTATTTCCAACATAACAGCTTAATGTGTATTTAATGGCAGTGAAAAGCATGGGTGTCATCAATTCCATTCAAAGTCATAATTTATGCAACACATGAAACATTTGCATGAGTACCCTGATCACCACTGCCATAGCAGAGAGAATTCACCAAGCACTTATTTTCCTACCACTGTCCTAATTTGAGTTACCAATTCACCAGAGGCACAGGGTAGTGTAATGGGTCTCCCCAGGTTCTGTACCCTGGAGGTACCCCAGCCATCCAAACTGAGCCTGCCTCCATCTCTTGGAGATGCACAACTCACCTTCAAATTTGCTGCTGGCACCGGAGGGCTCAGGGAGAGCTCACGGTGTGAATGACCATCACAGTCTGGACTGAGCACTATTATGTCAGAAACTCATGGCTGTATCAATTTACTCCAAAAACTCACAGGTACATTCATTCAAGCTGCTTGTACCTTTGGTTTGCAGCACAAGCACACCTCTCCTAAAAGCCAGGGTGCTGAACTACTACAGTCCCTGATGAACGAACTCAATGACAAAAAGGTTTCTGGAAAGTGACATTGCTATACATTATTATTTTACTATCTATGTCATCAGAGCACCAAGGAGCCTCAGGCACAGCCAGAGATCCCAGTGCTCCAAATGCTGTGCCAGCACAGAAATCTCACAAACCAGCAGATATCTGTATTTCTCATAACAGTGAGGGAACAGAAAAACAAGTTGTCAAGGAAGGAGCGGGGAAAGTGCTACTAAGGAAAGATCTCCTATGGATTGAAAATGAACTACCTGCCAGCACATTAAGCCTTGTGCTTCTCTTTTGGGTATAAAACAAAAGACGTTTACCAAGTCTTTAAAGGACTGCAATACCCTCTGACCAGCTGTGCTTTCTTATGGCACAACTTCATCCTTGTCGGAGTCTGCCCAAACCAGAGTCAATGTCATCAGGCGATGACGTGATTTTGATAGCAGTACACCCAGGTCACTGAAATAGGGCTGAACTGGGGCAAATGGCAAAGTTTTGAGAGCAAAACTATTACCCTCTGTTCTTCCCTTTTGTAAAGCAGTTCATCTGCTATCCTGGTTCTTTGTGAGCTCCTTTTTTCCCCCTTCTCTCTCCATCCAGACATGTTTCTAATTACATTTCCTGGGACACACACTTTCACGGCTGCACACCACCAGCACAAGTAACACACAGCATTTTAACCATGTGAGTGAGGGCTGTCTTTATTTTAAAGAGAGTATTCAAGTCAAGTAAAACAATGTTGTTCGCCTCTCTGAAAAGAAAGCATAAGCACACAGGTCCAGATCCAAAGGGGTACAAGAGTGGGGCTTGGGAGAGAATTTGCACACCTACAGCCCAATACAAGATGCTGAAAATACCAGCTCAACACTTTTGGTACCACTGTACAGGTTCAGTTCTCACCTTTACCCGTCTGCAGACGTTCATTTTTTCGAAGCAAAGACTTTAGGATGACAACAGCTCTCAAAGTACCTGTTTCCCTAGCTCAAAAGGGAGAGGTAATTTAAAGCAGGTGGATGCATAAATCAATCTCTCTGAGAATGACTAACATTTAGGAAAAACATGCCCTGAGAACAATCAACATTTAGGAGAAACATGCCCAAAACAGACACTAGTTTGCCAGATATCAACTCTCCCTACTGCAAGGTTTCCCACGCTAGACTAGCACTGAGCTCTGCTACTTGGAAAACAACAAGTAAATTTCATAGGCAAAGAGGGAATATTCCCCCGGTCAGAAATGCCCTCTTTCACCACAGCAAGGAGACGTGGTCTCTGCACCTCCAGCCGAGGAGGTCCCACACTGCAATAGCCTCCAAGGTGGATCAGGACCCTTCGCCAGCCGAGTGCTCCTGCCTGGATGAAGTCTCCCACCCCCAACCCACTCTGAGAATGCACAAATCAGTTCTTGCTAAACGGTGCGACTGCGGGAGGTGAAGTGGGGAAGCTCTGTTCCCAGAGCATCCTCGGATGAGAGGGAGTTAGAAGGAAGGGTCCAGACCGCTGTTAACCCACTTACAGGTTTCTGCTTGCCAGAGCAGAGCCTGTTTGGGAAGGTGGTACCCAGCATCCTCACCTCACCTTAAAACACAGGAAAGACCCACTTGCCCTCTAAGAGCAGCAGAGAGGATCTCCCTGAACACAGGAGTGAGGATGGAAACCCTGGAAAATATCTTCATTAAGCCCACGTCCCCTTCCCGGGCGACCTCGGGGGGCACCACGGGCTGCGCATCCCTGTCCGGCCGCCTGAGCCCGCATCCCGCACAGCCGTGCGGAGCGTCCCTGCTCCGAACACACCGAGTCCCTCCAGGTTGGGCTTCTTACAGCAGCAGAGAGCCAGAAAGTTTCTCTCCCCATGTCACACTCACGGCTCAGCCCCAGACACCCCGAGCTGACACCGGGAGGGCGGGACAGCTTCACACACCAGCCTTCCCTTACTCTCCACCTTTGTGCCGATTTAACACAGCATTTAGAAAAACAGCGAGGCCGGCCGAGCCCCCTGCGTTTGGGGGGCGATTTTATTATTTCCATGCACCGGAGGGAGCAGCGATAACCACGGGCAAGGGGCGTGAGGAGTGCGGTTCGCAATCGACGGCCGAGGGGCCGCTCTAGCCGTGATGCGGGGGGCTCGGCCGCCCCACAGAGCCCCCGCCCGCAGCGGGCGGAGGGTCCTTCCCCGCGGGTCCGACCCCTCTGTCATCCCACGGACAGCTCCGGGGGAGCCAGCAACAACCAGCAATACCTCCTTCCCGGGATGCCGCCCTCCTCCCGAGCCGGTGCATACCCCACCCGCCCGCAGGGACGGGGGAAACCGAGAGGAGGAGGAAGATCTCACCTCTTCGCAGGGCGGCAGCTGCAGGGCGGCCGCCTGCCAGCCCAGCAGCCAGCAGCACACCCAGGCGCTGCCCGGGCAGCCCCGCTCCGCTCCGGCCCGCCGCATCCTCAGCATCCTCAGCAGCATCATCCTCCTCCTCCTCCGCCGCCGCGGAGCGCCCGCGCACCCCTTCCCGGGGGCGAGGGGCGCTGGGGGGATCACCGCCCCCTGCTCCTGCCGGACACCTCCGAGCGCCGGCCGCGGGCTGCCCCTGGCCCTGCGCCGCGCCTGCCGCCGGGCATACCCCCGGGGCTGTCGGACACCGCGGCCCCGCCGGCCGCCCGCCCCGGCAGCCAGCACCGCCAGAGCCCGGAGGAGGGGCCGGCAGCGGGGGGAGGAGGAGGAGCGGCAGGGGGAGGAAGGCTGGCAGCGCAGGCGCACGCTGCTGAGGCTGGTCCAGCCCCGGCGCGGCGGAGGGAGCGCGGAGCATCCTCCGGCTGCGTGTCACCAGCCTCGAAACCGCGGGGGTGGGAGCGGGGAGCGAAACCCACAGGCACCGCCGGCAGCCCGGGACCTGCTGGGGAGCACGGCAGCACCCCCCGCCTGGAGCCCCTGGCCCCGATAGGCTCCGGAATGGGAGCGGCACTGTGGGATGGAACCCCCCCTTCCCCAGCCCTGCCGTGGGGTGCTGGCCTGCATCCCCCCCTGCATCCCCGCCTGCATCCCCCGCCGTCTCCCGCCTGGCTCCTGGCACCCCCGCTCCCATCCCGGTCCATGGCAGCGCCAGGCCGTGCGGGATGCTTGCACTCATCTCCCTGCTCCCCGGACGCTAAGGGTGTCCGTGTCCCCCATCAAGGTGGGGTCCTACCAGGCGGGATGTGCGCTGGACTGCTCAGCTCCTGGCCAGAGCACGGCAGGGACTTGCCCTGTGAGATGGAAGAGCAGCTTATTCCTGGCCTGACCCAAATTATTCTTATCCCCAGAATTATGCACATTTCTCCCTCGGTGGTTGCCTTTCAGTCCGAATTTTGTCTCCTGTTCCCCAGCAATGTCCAACTACTCATTCCTAATGAAGTGTGTGACTGCCTCAGGCACTGATCGTCCTCTTCCTCCCTGGCATCTCTGCCAACCCCGCTCACTTTCCTGCTTCCTCCTGGGTCTTCCTTTCTGCCTCCTCTCATCTAACTAGCAAACCCCAGCACAGGGCTTCTCATGGCTAGCACAAGATGTTCCTGTTCCTATTGATCCACCTTTTCAAACTCCAGTACATAGCCCTTGCTTTTGTTTGGTTGTTTTGGTTTTTTTTTCCCCAATTCATGACCTTTTTTTTTTTTTTTTTTTTTTGGTAATTTTACTGCAGTTCCTGCTTACCTCATGATTCAGGTTTGACTCAGCTTTTATTCACCTCATGAAAAGAGATTAGGGGTATAAGGGCAGAGTCAGATCTCTGCCTGCATCATGCAAGCCCTCTGTCCATCCCTGGTGGATGTCACTGCTGTGACTGTATGCTAATACAAAAATGGTTCAATTTGCTCATTTTATGTCATTTGAGATCCTTGCTATAGCAGTCAGAGGGAGCTCTGTGATGCTCTGCTAATGGAGACAAGTTTGCAATTTCTTTTTTTTCTTGTACAGAGCCTTGCTCTGGTTTTAGCTCCAGCTGGAGGAAGGAAAGTGGGTTATGGTGCTTCCATTGATGGCCCCCATTGCCCACCAGGGTGCCAAACAAAGCACCTTGTGTAATCAGTTACATGAACAAATCAAATTATCTTTCCAGAAAAAGTGGAGAACAGGATGGAAACCCTGCTGCTGCTTTATGCTTTGTGCTTCTGCACTGGAAGGTCACAAGGTTGGTCCCAAGGATTCGTTGCTCACCTTAACCTCAGGATAAAGTCCAGTGTCTGAGGAGCACTGATTTCAGCTGGGCCAGCGGTTCTCTTCACATTCAGTAAAATGAAACACACACAGCTGCAGGCACCTCCAGGCATGCAGCAAGGGACTCACTCTGAAAATATATGGGAAAAAATATATTGGTTGGATTTCACGTGTCTTTCACACAAGGAAAATGGGTACAAGGTCAACCTGCAGAAAAGTGCACTTCTTGCTGCAGGTGCTGACCTCGAATAAAAATTCAGAGTGGGCAGCAGGTCTGGGGGCTGCTGGCAGAATTCCTCTCTGCAGGATGGGGATCCTGCTGCTGATTCCCAGGGACCCTCCAGGAGCCACCAGGGCTGGCAGAAGTCAGTTCAGGTGAGCAGAACTTCCATACACACAGGGATGGGTGAGGAAAGGGAGTACCAGAGTGTGCCTTGTCAGCTGCTCTGTCACCTTTTTGCATCACTAAATTATTTAACCTTACAACTCAGAGCAGGGCAAAGTCAATTACAAATAAAAGGCTACATGCTCTCTTCAGGACTCACTGTATGTCACCAAAGATTATTTACTGTCCTCTGTGGGACTTGCTGTCTTCCTAGCAAGAAAAATCACTAAGATCTGAGAGGTTTTTTTGTCTTATTTTATGTTTCCAAATAATACAAGGTCCAGAAATTACTTGAGCTTTAAAAGCAATATCATCACTTTGGTGGCTGTGCTATTTGAACAGGATCTGAAATGCCTGTGATATTAAATCCTGCAAATCTTACCTGAAAGCAGGATGGCAAAAATTCTGCAGTACAGAGTAAGCATGTGGCCAGCAGAAAATAAAAAGTATACTATATAAAAAATTAATGAGCTTAGGTAGACATGAACAAATGAGGCAGAGGAAAGCAGTGTGGGATTTGAGATATATTGTGTAACTTTAACACACAAAAAAAAGTAGCACCTATATATAAGACAGCAGAGATAAAGGAGTTTTAAATCTAGTAAGAACAGATAGCAGGTAGGGAGCGAAACAGTTTTGAGATCTGTATCTGAAATCTTGACCTAATATTTTGAGTCAAGTGAGATGATAGAGAAGTAATTCAGAGTATTTATGCAATCTAACTTAGAAACAATTGCCCAGCTTAAGTACATTAAAGTACAAAAGAAAAAGAAAGGGAAAAAAGCAAAGTAGTAAGTTATAATTTATACTGCAACAACTGTGTAATGTGTTTCAAGCTATATCTCCCCTATTGCCTGAATTTTATTGTGCATCAGCCTGGTATAAGCTAAAGATGTAAAAGTGTACCTTTATACTGCTGTTCTAAGTCGTGCCCAGAAAAAAACAACAGCTTTCAGGCATTTAGGATCCAGATCTGTAAACAGTTCTGCCTGACACCAGCAAGATGCTGAAAGTTAATCATGGGCTTTTATGTTTGCAAAGCTCAAGCCATAGGTTTCCCCAGAAGCCACTGAGCTGGGGCAGGGAAAGAGCCATATGTCACTAATGTTAATGACACCAAGTGAAAGGGGAAATTAAATGGCTGCCAGCTACTGTTTGGATGACAGCAATTAGTAAGTACACTTGGGATTAGTCAGGTCTGTAGGCTGACAGTGGCTTGCGTGGGAATACATCACACGGTGAATGAAGCCATTAACCCTTTTCTGCTCTGCCTGTTTCTGGTGAAATCGCTTCAAAACCTTGCCTGCACTCACATTTCGCTGCGACTTTTGGAAAAGCTGATCAACTTAGAGCAATTTCATAGAGTTTCTTCGTTGAAAGTCATTTTCTAACACTGCTGACTATCCACGTGCTGAAATTCTGTGATTGCTCCACAAGTGTTCCTGTTTCCCACAGAAGGTAACATTCTTTTATCTTGCTAACACATCCATCTGTGAGCTCTACCACTGTGTGTCCTGCACAAACTTATTCTTTTTCTTATGAACCATATATTTGCCCATATATACCTGGTCATCTGTGCACTTTCCATGAGGGAATGCTTTATCTGAGACAAAAATTAACACTCTTTCAAGACACTGTGCCATCCTGGTGCTTCACTGAGTACAGTTCAAGATAGCCCTAAAATATGTGCTTGCTCCTACAAACGTTCTTACTTCTGGATCCCCAAAGTCTTCAAGCCCTTTGGAAATTCAAGATACAATACAGCAACACCAAAATAATGTTTATACCTGCGCCTCTGGTTCAGCTCTGACCTACTTAGACATCACTTTTACTTTCAAGTCATTCAAGAACCATCGTGACTCCATCCTAGAATAATCTGGAGAGCCCTGCTGAGAAAGCTGATGTGATGGCTAAGCAGTCACTGTAAAAAAAATGGGCATTTGCAACGAGATCTCTCTAAGGTTCTCCTGTAGCCCATGGAAGAACCCAATGCTGGGATTCACCTCATGAAACTTTGTCACCCACAGCTGGTAGGGCTTTGGGAGTACTGTTCACCCTCCCTTAGAAAATAAGTTATAAACACATCAGAAAGCTTTTTCTAAAGGGTATCTGGAAGCATCCAGAGCTGAGAGTGAAGGTAGCCTTCATCAGACATGTTTTAATTATCTGTTCTAGGAGGAGCTGAATGTCTCTTCTCTCTGTTAACTGCACGAGTAGTTCTGACACAGACACCTACACATGGCGAAATGAAGCCCACCCTAGACCATTTCCTGATGTCTCGTGAGTGTCCTCTTCAAACAAGGCTCATGTCCCCCGGTTTTGGGTGTGTACTGAGTGGTACATACCTGACTGGCTTGTACTCTACCCTCAGCCCCACCTGCATCCCAGCCAGAGCACAGCACAGGAAAGGGACCTGGCACAGAGCTTGCTGGGCTGTGTGATGCAATTGTGAGGTTTCATGATGAGGCTGTAGCCTCCTGATGTAAATCCACACCTGAAAAACAAAGAAACAAGACAGAGAAAAGCCAGGATCAGCTTGTACTGCCTTTTCATAATTCTCACTCCTAGCTGTAATATTCAGCATTTATCCCTCTCCCTCTTTTGCTCTTCAATGTTGTATTTTCATCTCTTCTCCCTAGAGATGTTTAGAGTGCCTGTATTTTGCTTTTCTAGCAAACTTCATCTTTTGGATCCACTTTAAACCTCTTAGAACCTTCCATTTGTGATTTCTTTGTTCATCCTTTCTCTCGTGACTTTAGTTGAATTTTCCTGTAAATCTTGCTCTTGGGTTGGCACTAGAACGGCTTCTTGAATACATACAATTTAATATTAGCTGTACAAAGGTTAGACATGAAAGACCCAAAGCACTTCTGCACCATTTCTATCCACAGGCCTGGAGAAGAGAGGTTAGAAGCATATCCTGTGTTGCTTGAATCTGAATCACAAGAAATTGAGCTGTAAGAGCAGAATTTCTCTGCTTTTGAGATAGCCACATGATTTGACAGTTCTTTCTTTGCTTTCTAAACCAGGGGAAAAATATTAATTTTCAGTTTTATAATGTATAGACCATCTGATTCTCCTCCCCAGTATATACAGAATAAAAAAGAGATGATCACTGCATTAAAATCAGTTAGCATATTTGTTTTGAGTATGAAGGAATATGAAGGGTAAATATTTCCAAGACAACTGGTGACAGACAGCAGGATCAGCATCCAAAGCCTTTTACTGCTGCTATTAGGGTTTCTTAGCCATTCATCCACAGGCATCTTTTCCCAGCAGACCTATTTATCTGCTCTCGGGTAGCAAGAGGGTTTTGAGTAATGATGATTCTCTTGACTTTGCATGCAAAATTGAGCCTCGTTAGAGGACTCTCAGGGACCCACGGTGACATGGTTATGTCCAAAGAGGACATGCCATCTGGGGGGGCTGGGCGAGCCATCTGAAAAGTAATGTAGTGTAAACTATTAGAAAGCTAAAATCTATATGATCTGCCTGTGTTGATTTGGTGTGTGGACTGTTAGGAGGACTGACATGGACTAAATTGCTTTCTGCAGCAGAGAAGAGTTATTTGCTCTAACCTTGTATTCATTTCAATAGTGGTGCAGGGTATATTGAGGCTGATCACGTCCACTCTAGGCTGGCAAGGGCTCTGCAGATGCACTCTTGGCTCTAGGAAAGAGCAGAAGGCAGAGCAACCTCCACACAGTGCTGTACTCTGACCAAAGAGTCCCTGTGTTACCCACCTTCTCCCTTGAACCATCACCAAAATGTCAGGGGCCACTATCCCACAGTGTGGTGAGGAGAACTCCCTCTCCCATCCACCCTATCAGAAGCATCTTGCTTTTCTAGAAAAATGAAAATCAAAATGTCACAAGGTTTTCACACAGTTCGACCAGATGACCTTTAAAGGTCCCTTCCAACCCAAACCATTCTATGATTTTATGATACTGTCCCCTAGAAAGGAACAGGGCTCATATTTTCTATTGACCTGCCTGATCTTGATGGAAGTTTTGGGATTAAAACACTGCATTTTCAATGGTCTCTCAAAGGTCTTTCTGCTTCCCATGAATCAATGGCAATATCTCCTCACTCTTCAAAAGCTTCAAAGAAAACAATACCAGGCACTCCCAGGGACATCGATGGGAGCCATCCTGAGCCAATATTAAAATGCTTTGAAAGTCCCACCTGTTTGATAAACAGGAATTTTTGTAGATAGGACATATTTTATCACCTTATTACTGCAATGGTTGGTAGCAAAAATGAATTGAGCTGACACTGCTGATAGCAGTGACACATGCAATGGCAGCAAATGACTGCAACTCAGTATTAGCAACAGTATTGATTTTCTGCTCCCAGGAGAGCCTTTGTAAACTTCCAAAAACCAGTTTTTCCAAATAAAAAGCACCCAACTAAATGTCAGAGATTGTAACAAAAGTCATTTTAGTAGAAGCCAGAGGTGTAATTCATCATGTGAGAAGAGTGACTCTGATCTCACGCACGTGGGCGTGAAATTGCGCTGGCCCTGCACAAGCACATGACTGAAATACGATTTTCAAGGTGACTCCAAGGTGATGCTGGGACCAAGCAGCCTCATCTACCCTGACAGGCTGACCAAAAGTCAGTGCAGAGTCCCACCTACATTTGTGGGACTTCAGCTGTAAGAAGGCTGCAGGAGTGACACGCAACATGCGCTCAACTCCTAATCATAGAATCACAGAATCATAGAATCATAGAATCATAGCATCATAGAATCACAGAACCATAGAATCACAGCATCATAGAATCACAGAATCATAGAATCATAGCATCATAGAATCATAGCATCATAGAATCATAGAATCATAGAATCATAGCATCATAGAATCACAGAATCATAGAATCACAGAATCATAGCATCATAGAATCATAGAATCATAGAATCACAGAATCATAGAATCATAGAATCATGGAATCATAGAATCATGGAATCATAGAATCATAGAATCATAGAATCATAGAATCATAGAATGGTTTGGGTTGGAAAGATCACCCAGTTCCAGCCCCCCTGCCATGGGCAGGGATGTCACCCACTAGATCATGCTGTTCCTGTTCCACTTAAGTTAAAGCAGGGCATGTGCTGTTCGATGGCTTTGCAGCTATGACAGGGAAGGCTCAAAATGCACAGTGCTCTTAGCAGCTTTCTTGGCACCTGGGAGCCTTTTGCCTCCATCCTCACCAGTCCTGGAAGCAATAAATACCTTCAAGTATGTGTGCTAATGCAAAGCCTTCAGAACAAGCTCCTCTCTGCCAGTTATTGCAATTAGATGAGCACATCTAACTGTCACATGCATCATCTATTTGAGGAGTTATTTTATCCTCACCCAGTGACAGTCACCGCTCAGGTTCTCTGTAGTTGGCTCTGGATGAGTCACAGCGCAGTTACACAGCGCATCGGCCTCGATTATGATTAATTTCTGAAAACAATTTCTGCAGCCATTCAGGTGCCGCAGGCAGATGCCTGTGTGCTCAAAAATAAACATTGCACAAACCCTTTGCCTGTCTTGCTGAGTTTACAGCCTCCCTCTCCTAAAAATCCCACACCTTTTCATTCATTAGACCCAGCTCACTCTACTGTGGAAAAAGAGGGAGGTTTGGGGCCAAACCCACCAGAGGAGCAGCCCCCACATCCTGGGGGCTTTTACCACTTGTCTGGGGAAAAGGATGCACAGATCTGGAAAACAGCTGGGCTTTGCACGGTTTTCTGCAGGAGGAGGGAGCAGACCTGGACACGTCACTTCAGCCCTGTCCCCACCGCCAGGAGATGCGTCAGAGTCAGCCTTGTTGCTCCCTGTGTGGTTTCAGGGGGAATTGTCTCTTAAAGCAGGTACTCTGAGTCCTCTAAAGAGAATTATAGCATCTTTAGGAGTATAACTTGTTTCCCTCACAGGGAATATGGCAGTATTTGAATAGGGAATATACCTTTCTCTGCATGTTTGCTTCTCCAGCTCCCTCAGGATGATGTTGTTTTGACACAAAGTCTCGGTTTGATTTGCTCCACAAAAATACTGATTGCTCTGTCAGCACCTTTAAATTTGGTAACACACCGCAGCCTTCAAAATCCACAAAGGTAAATTTGCAATTTAAGGGGTGAGGTGATTTATTGCACTATAAATAGCTCGCTGCATTAACATGCTAGTGCTCAAGTGGCACTAAGCTAAGTAGAATACTTAGCAAATGTAATTTTTATGCTTTATTAATTGTTCCCTCATGAATTTGTTTTCCTCACTGGGGCTATGTTGGTGTCTGAATTCCCCCCCCCCCTTAAAACCACTGCTTAACTTCCTGCCTTACCCATAGGTAGTAAGTAATTCCATTTTCCCCAACATCTTACCCAATGCCCCCTTTCCCTACAAACACACCAGAAAGAAAATATTTTGAATTAAAAGTCTGTGAGGCACTCTGGTTCATCTCAAATCCAGCTTTCTGAACAGAGATTCCACTCATGTGCCAACCCCACTGCTCACGAAGATGTAGAACAGCACAGCAGGGAGGAGACCCTGAGGGAGAGCTGAGCGTGGTGGTAAAACAAGAGCTCCAGGGACATGTTTTCCGCTCAGATCACCACCACTGACTCATCCCAGATAAAGTTTATTCTTTTGCAGAACATCACCTCAAAACTTTCACTTTAGGTAAAGGTTTACTGTGGCTTCTGTTGGCTCAGGGAGCCACATTGTATTGCTTCATTTCAATGTCTTTGTAAATTAGTATTTAAGCACCCTTTGAGATGTTTGGATGATGACGACTTACAGCAGGACAGGAGGGGTGTGTCTGCCAGCTGATCATGGCCAAAAGAAGTGCAGTCTCTGGCAAGTAGAATGCAAGTCTCCTTGATCCAAGCCTCTACAGGACCATGGATGCTCATGCTGGAGCACTTTGCTTGTCCTTGGTGCATGGGTGCTCATTGCAGCCTAGACCTGCCCACGATGAGGTGGAGGATGGTCCATGAGGAGCCTGGTCCTGGCATTATTAATTAGAGGGAGGCGGAAGCCAGGCCTCTAGGGCCATGAGGAGGATCAGACATCTCAGGATGGGACCAAAACAGCTCATCCCAGACCAAAAAGATGACAGATCTCTTTCTCTGCTGAGGGATGCAAAGATTTGTTCAAACACCTTGTGGAAACTATGTATTAACTCATCCCTAGACATTACCGAGAAATAGTGAAGGTGAGGGCAAGGTGAATCTTTAGTACCTCGGGCTGTAAAAAATACAAACACTAACGTCATTAGAAACCCACAGACCTGCAAGAGATCAGAGGGAGTGAATCTGAAATTAACTTTGCAAAGTGGATAGTGTGTTTGAATTAATCTCTAAAAATGTGCTTTACCATGGAGGTAAGGTAGAATGTCAGCCTGAGGTTAAAAGCTTTGTCAAAGCAATCTCTGTTTTAAGACTTAAAGTGACCCTTGATATTTATCAGAGTAATGAAATTACAGGCCTTTTCAAAAGGCTGATGAGAGGTTGTACTCAGCCCACCCGTCACAACAACTGGGTGCTTTCGCTGCAGCTGAACAACTCGCTCCTCTCGCTTTCCCACATGCAGAGACAAATCCTGCAGGCTGAATATTTTTATTTCCCGGTATATCTCTGCCAAACTTCAGAGTTAATTAAATGTAGACATATATTTAGATAGATAGAGAGATAGATAGATAGAGAGATAGATAGATAGAGAGATAGATAGATAGATAGATTTGTTTTATATTCTCATTTAATTAACATTTATATATCTAATATCCAACATGATACCTATAGATATTTCTGGTGAGTGAAGTGACCGAACCGAGGACACCCAGCTGACCCCCAAATGCTCCCAATGACCCGACAGACAAAGATGCTGCAGGCAGCAGGGACAGCAGAGGTGACTCAGCCCTCTCCTTGCTGTGTCACACGCAGACAGACGTCACTCCACAGGCACAGACACAGCAATGCACTGTTCCGCTGGATGTGCTGCCCTATTGGAAATCCATGGATGCCTGAGGTCCATGGTAAACAGGTCTTTAATTTGCTGAACACAAAACAAACAAAGAGAAAAACTCGTGAAGCCAAACCGCAAAGAAATCCTGTGTCAGAAATATCAAATGAGTAAACTGTGATTTCTTTCCAAGTACAACACTTCGCTGTCTAGTCAATGCAGGTGGCTTATACTGCCAAGTACTTTTCCTTTTCTTTCCTCAGAAAATCACAAGAAAACATTCAATGTTTAGAAGAAAAGCAGAACCAACAACATGCCTGTATCCCTGAGAGTGAGGCAAAATCCAGACATTTTTGCAGGCACTCGTGTAAGATGAATCATTCCAGTTGCAGCTGACCTCTCTACATGGGCACCTACAGGAGATCCAGCTTCCCAAAAAGCTTCTTAACTTTGTGTGTCTCCTGCAAGCACAGGCAAATGGGATTTCATGAATAAAATATCAACCAAAATCAAGTTTTCTGGAGGCAGTGGAAGAACATGGGGTCAAGAATCACTCAAATCCTGAAGGTTTAAAAGTAGCACAGCCACTGTGAAGTCTGATTCCAGTTTGTCGCACCCAACGTGCTCAGGGTTTTGTGCTGATGGACTGCAAGCCTGGCTCAGCCATCTGACCAGGACCTTCTCCAGCTGTAATACATTCACCTCAGAGTTTCAAGCATCCCATTGCCAGCACAACTGTATGGTATATTATCATGTATCTTTTGATATGTCACTTAACTAATAACTGATTTTTTGCATTTTATTACGTCATGCTCATTTTACTCTTACCTTAAAGCTTCTTACTCATTTCAGAGATTTAAAAAGTTCTTGGCAGAGTGACAGCCAAGGAAGAGCAACATTAAAACAAAGTCAACCTGCTGTGCCAAACGTCCTGAAGTGGTGTCAGGAATTCCCAAAGCTGACAACTGAGTTTATAGAGAAGGGACTGTCACTTGCAAACATCAACCAAAGCTGCTGTAATATCCAAGACTGTGTGGGGAGAGGTCATGGGGTCTCCACACAATTACAGCACTGAGTTTATAACACATATTTACTAAGTGAGCTAAGAATAAGTGTGTTTTGTACCAACTGCAGTTTTGATTGAAAAAGATTGTGGGATGATTGTTATCTATTGAATTATTGAAGGATTTTGTCCTGTTACACTGATTTGCTAAAAATAGCCTAAAGCTCTCTCTGATTTTTAAGGTGGAGCTGTTGGAGTATCAAACATTTCAGAGCCATCTGCTGCGCATTTGGATTCACATGGCTTATTTCAGACATCTGCACTAAAATAGGATGAATGACGTCCAACAGGCACCTATTTCTTTCTGGCTAGGATAGTCCCAGGCACTTGTTGAAATGCAGGTTTTTGTGCTGTAGACACACTTTTGCTCAGGGGCGTCCCAAACTCGTGTTGCTTTCACAAAACAGTTAAAAATCACTAACATCGCTAAGAATATTTCCACTTATTCCAATAAGGATTAAAAAAAAGCTCCTACAAGGCATTTATATGCTCTGAGCCCATATCAAGTCTGTTGTTTTCACCAGGATTGTATCCAAACATGAGGATATTTCTCCATGCTAGGGTCCACAAGTAACAGCAGGGATTGATGATTCACAGTTGGTGAAGCTGAACTGCGCTGGTTGGGATTCCTTATTCTCAAAAACTGTAAAACCCCACAGTTTTCTCCACAAGGAAACTGAATTTTAAGCACTTTACAAGTTTCACAGTGTTTTGATTTTTGGTCAGGAAAAAGGGTCTTTTTTTTCTTTTTTTTTCTTTTTTTTTGTGCAGAAATGCAAAGTTATCACGTGCAAATTATATTAAACTAACATGCCCACATTGGCATGATACCATTATGCAGGATAACTGAAAGCAGAGCCCTTCCTAATCTTAGAAGCACAGGTCTGGAAGCAATCTCCAAGGCAGGGTATACCTCATCCACATTCCAGGCACTGAAACTCTCAGCCTCGTGCAGCAATTCTGGGAGCTGTGCTTTTATGAAGATCATTATCTTTCTTAACCTCTATGCAAAATTCATAGCGCAGAGAACCAGGATTCACTTTACATCAGTCATGGTAATAGTCTGACTCTCCTGAAGTCCTTATTATCCCATACAGCAAGGAAATATGTATATATTCCATTTTCTTTTTGATTTAGACTAGACAGGACTAATTCTGGCTTACAGAACCAGTTCTGCCTGCTTTATTCATAAAATCATCCTCTAAAAATCCACTTTTGCCACCCAAAGATCTGCTTTTAATCACATCATTAGGAGAATCACCTCTCAGATCTGCTGTAATGTAGAACTGCTCTGGATTGCCTCAGAGAGCAGCTTGGGACAGAAAATAGCATAGACTTCTCTCTTAGTCTTCAATGTAAACTTGGAGCCTAATAACAACATTTCTCCATCAAAGAAAGTAGAGTCAAAGCTGCAGATTTACAGGTTAAGAGAGTTGTAATTCTGGGGCAAGGTATAAATAGATAAAGCAGAAGCAAAGCTGATGGAGAGGGAGCAATGTCCCACTTGTGTTTGTTTGATAAAAGACTGTTTTTCAGGAGGAAAATACAGAAACATTGATCTGAGGCCCCTTCACAGCCAGCTGATTACATGGGCAAAGCTTTAAATTTGGCTGGAGCCCCACTACCATTTTGATGGGAGATTTCAGATTATATGTTGTTTCAGGTTATTATTAAAATTATAAGAGAAAGGACTACAGTGTGACCCTGATACCTGGGATTTGCTTCCTAGCTAATCCCTGTCAATAGTGATGCTTAAGGACTGTCATCATTTCCTGTTCAAATTTTATTGCCAGGGGAACATTACTGAACAAAAAGATAAAAATGACACAAAACTTGTTTACATGCTTAAGTTTTAATCATGGGGGATCTGGGGCTTCCAAGTTCTGTCCTGGAAAGTGCAATAAAGAGTGATATAGAGATAGAGAATTTACCTCATTAGGAATAGTTCCATGTATCATGCTAGCTTTTTATGTATTTGGGCTTTTTGGTTTTAAGAATTACATAAGAATTCATATGAATAGTATTCCCCCTGGATAAAACTGAGAGAAAGGAAATCTCAATGCTGTCACACAGTAAAATACCATCTGCTTCTATTTAAGAAATCCACAATAATGGAACCCAAAACACTTTGATCAGATGTTTAATGTGAGTTTTGAATTAGTGTTCCAGATCAGCCTCGTAAAAAGTTCTCAGCTCCAAATTTGCTTCTCAGCTCCTTTCCATGACAACCAAGAAAGAAAAAACAATATTTCATTCTCTGAGAACAATAAAAACAGACTTCCCCACAAATTTGGTGAGTTTGTTACAGCACAGAAGAAAGCCCTGATGTGTACTGAGACTGTAAGCAGTTATAAACAGCAGATTTGGGTCACACCGAATGAAATGGCTCTTACTCTGAATCATCTAATTACAGAGCATTTCAGATTCTTTTTCTATATATGTAAATGGGACTTTAATATTCCAACATACTAAGATTGCAGAGTTGAATACCCTACAAAATGAAGATTGAACAGAAAAGTAAAATGGCAGAAAGATGCCTCTCCTACCCTCAAAGAAAGATTAGGAACTTCCAAAACAATTTCATGCATATCAAAATAAATGTCTATGCCTGACTGCAGACACCACATGAGCTTGTAGGGATCTCTTTAACCATGGCAGTACATGGCCAGGGGAATGGAACAAGATGCTGAGGAGAGACCTCATTGTGCTCTTCAACATCCTCAGGAGGGGAAGCAGAGAGGCAGGCCCTGATCTCTTCTCTGGTGACACTGACAGGACCTGAGGGAATGGCCTGGAGATGTGTCAGGGGAGACTTAGGTTGGATATCAGGAAAAGGTTGTTCACCCAGAGGGTGGTTGGGCACTGGAACAGCCTCCCAAGGAGGTGGTCACAGTACCAAGCCTGGCAGAGTTCAAGGAGCATTTGGACAATGCTCTCAGGGACATGGTGTGACTCTTGGGGTGTCCTGTGCAGGGCCAGGAGTTGGCAGCGATGATCCTTGTGTGCCTCTTCCAACTCAGGATATTGTGTGATCCTGTGAGTTCCTAATGTGATGCTCATGAGCTTGTAAAAGCCAAAAAGTCCTCCCCAGCTGCTGTAGCATTTAATACACAGATATCAAAATATCACAGATCAGACCAGACTAGGCTTATTCCAGTTATTTCTGTCTTTCCTGTTTAATTTGCACATTTGAGACTCGGTTTTGCCCACTTTGCAACTCGTTTGTACAGGAAAAATTACCTGAGGTGTGCATAGCAGTAAAGTGAGGGGCCTGGGTGGGAAACACCTGTACCTTTGCCAAGACAAATAAAGCTGATCAGATGTAATCATGAGGAGATTTTAAAGAATGTCATATTTCCTGTGAAATATACCTTTGGGTTCCCCGAAACACTGAATGCCTTCCTGTAAAAGCCTCAAGGAACAAACAGAAAATGCTGAGGTTATTTCAGTCTGTAAATGACTGCAGTCTCATGAAGACAAACTCACTCTTTTCCTTTGCACCAGCTGCGGAATTGCTTCCAAATCTGCCTAGAATCTAATAAGTCATTCACATCACCTTTTCTTTTACCAGATGAATATTCATGGTGATGGTTTGCAATTATAATTTTTTGGATGTTAAATTTCTGGCAAAATTTGCACAGAAATAACCAGTTCCTTTTTAATTTTAATGATCACACATCTTTAAGACACTTGTTGAAGCTGCCTATAAGAATTCAGATGAGTACTGCCAATTAGTGAAACTCAGTATGCAGAGTGTATTGCTAATAAAGACACAGGTGAAAGCTTTGATGGAAGAAGTCCCTCTTGAATTCCTCACTTATTTTTATCTTTCCCTTTGAATGTTCACAAAAATTGGTGCAAATGAAGTTTGGAAACGGGCAGAGATGAATTATCTTCTCTGGACTTTCCCTGTGTCACACTGGCACTCCTGGCTGTGCAGACTCTCACTCATTTGCCAAAATAAAGCCTGAGCTGTTTTCTCCTCTGGGAATAAAGCACAAAGCTGAACCAAGACTGAAAGAGATTCACACCAGGCATGAAATTCTTCTTTGGTGGCACAGCTAATTTGTGTAGAGGGAGCATCTTTTCAAAGAGCAATTCTGCCCATCTCTGCTCATTGAGTACTGATGACATGAGTTGGGTGACTCAGTCTAGAGCAGATGAGATTTCCAGTGGCTCTGTATGTAACCCACAGCTTCCTCAAGGCCAGCTCTGCCTCAGCCCTGCTAAATTTAGTGGAAATGCAATATTGACCCTCCAGTTCAACCATCCTGAGGAACTCACCTGTTCCCATATTGTTCCTATGTAGTCTTATTTAAGTGTAATTACATTTATTATACTGTAAACTTTCTCATTAAAAATTAAAACAATGTTATGGCAAAACAAGCACATGTGCTTTTATTCCAGGCTGCTTTCTAAACATCAGATCTCTTTTCACAGAACTGAAGTAACACAGGGATTGTCATATCAGCAATTTTCTGAAGGCTAAATACTAGATTTTATTAATATTTTGACTCTGAAACATCCCAATGATATTAAAACACCTATGAAACTTAAACACAAGTAGTAAAGGAGTTTTCCTCCATTTATCCAATATTGTACTTTCAGGTGTGTTGGGGCTATTGCAGGATCCAGATGGCTCATACTCAAAAATAGGTTCAAACACAAACCTGCCCTTTTCTTTCCCCGTCTTTCCCTCCGCCTCCTTTCTCTCTCTCCTTCCAAATCTCTAATACTCTAAATAGGATATAAACGCCTGGACTAAAAGTGTGGGTTCACTTCAGGGTTTGACAGAGAATTAAACTATTTTGTCTCCTAGCAATAGAGTGACAATTCAGCTTTTTTTTTTTTGCAAAAATCTGTACCACTGCTGTGTAGTGACCCCATCTTCCTTCTTTTGAACCAGCTCTGCTGCTCTCAGAGCCCTGCCCAACCCAGGCAGCAGCCACAGTGTGGCTCAGACAAACCAGCAAGGAAAAGGCAAGGCAGGCAAGGCAAGGCAAGGCAAGGCAAGGCAAGGCAAGGCAAGGCAAGGGACCATTGTGTAATTAACTCTCAGCAGCACCCAGCTGGCCTGGAAAGTGTTTTTTAATGCCGAAAACTGAAAGTTGAAGGAAGATGACACACTACCTCAAAGGCAGCTTTCAGGAGCTCATAACTATCATTGTTCTAGATTCACGTGAAAAGGCTTAGTATTTTCAAGAGAAATTCCTTGCTGGATGTGCCCTGGGAATGTAAACCAAATCACTGTCCTTCAGCAGGTAGGACTGGGTTGGGTCAGGATTGCCTGTGACTGGTAAAGAGAGGCAACTGTGAGTGAAAGACTGCCAGAGCAGAAATTAGCAGGGTGCAGGCAAAGCACTAAAGAGGCTTTGCGACTCCTTATATCCCCTTTCTTTTTTCTTGACTATTTAATACTTTTCTGAAATCCTGCACTGACGGCACATTGAACTATTTAGCTGTTAACTACTTTTTCACTGGACAAATGTATTGACTTAATATGTCCTAAGTCAAACTATGGGTTGCTTGGAGGAAAAAAGGTCCTGCAGATCTGCTTAGATCTGTTGAAAAAAATGGAAATCTGCAACTATATTCTAGTAAGGATATTCCTGATGAGGTTCATTCCCCTATGTACAATTAAGAGAATTGTGATTAAAAAGGAGTGGCTTTCTCCAGAAATCACAGCTCTTCAAGATAATTCAGACTCAGCAGGGAGATTCTTTCCTTGGTCAAGATGATCACCATTTCATTGAGTGCATGGGAGCTGCAGTGCTGAGTGTTCCCAATTCCTAATGGCTATAAAATATGTATGTGTAATGGTTTGTGCCTTTTCACAGAATAGTTACAGGGTGAGACTGTTAGCTCAGCCATTGACAGGTACTTTCTGAGCTTATGAAATGGTGCAACCAAAATGCAGGCACCTACAACCCGCCAATCCAATCTGCAATTGAGAAAGATTAGACACATAATTAATCTAAATAAGTCTGGAAAGCACAGCTCGCAGCAAGAGGGAAAAGATACCCTCTTCCCTCCATTTATTCAAAGATGGTTAAAAGGTGCTTTGCTCACAAGTGCCTTGTTCACTGCTTGTACAAGAAACATATTTTGGATTCTAAGTGACTCCTTCCCCCCAAAAAAGACATAATGAGAATTATACCCAGATGGAAACTAATAATTTCATATTAATAAGATATGGCATAGAATGATAACAGGAAAGGTGAGTCATGGAACAACATGTGTAAGGTTGTGTGGGTTGTATATTACCAGAAATCTTTAAATAATGGCAAGATATTTTTCTGAAAGGACTGCTACAGCTGACACAGAATTTCCCACTCCATGAAGAAATTACTATGTGGGATTTGGAGGTCTGTGCTCTACAAGAGGTGAGTTAGTTAGAGGTGACTGCCTACATCCACCTGAAAAATCAAGAAATCCTTTCTCTCTGATCCTCTCCCTGAGCACAGTGGAAAGGTGAAGTCGATAAAAGCTCTATTGAAGCCATAAAAGAAAAAGAACAAACAAGAGCCAAAGCAAACAGCAGCTGGCCCAACAAATATGAATTTCAGGTAATGGTCATAAACAGGCTGGAACTGTGGATGCTAATAAAGGGAGAGCAAAGGTCAAATGTTGCTTTTAGAAAACACAGTTGGTTCAAAATAACAAATAAAATTGAAAGGGCAGTTCACAAAAAAACCCATTTGATTCTGTGAGTAATGCAGACAACAGGTCCCCAGCCCAGCAGTGCCTCAGTTCCCATAGCATGTGCAGAAGTGGTGCCTCCAAACAAAGAGACAATGAAAAGGCACCTGGGAGACTGAGAGCTGCTGATCCTGCTGACCAAACTCCCTGTTTTATGATATTCCTCAATCTGCTGAGTTGCACCCCCTGCCATCTCTCCCTTAAGAAACACACTGCAAAGTGTTCGGGGTAAAAGCACCTTTCTGTTGTTCCTTTTTGTGTGGTGGGTCACACCAGGGCTTCAGGTCTTGGCTTTGACACTTTGGGTCTATGGAAACAGTTGTAACAGGAACAGATAATATTTCATCCTTTAATCACTGCTGCCTGCAAAGCCCCTGGAAATAAACAGAACTCACACTGGTATCCAAGTACCGATGTTGAGGGAAGAGATTCAGCATTTACACAGACTCTGAGGATATTAATTCATAGCAGGTCAAAACCCAGAGAGGTTTGGTCTTGATGAGGTCATTGCTGGAGCTGGTTTCTTCCCCATCTGCTGTGTGAGATTTCGGATGCAGCTGTGCAGACACACCAGGGGTAGGACATGGATGTGGAGACTGATCCAGACTCTCAGCTCCTGTGTGCAGCATTAGCCCTCAGAGAGCTGCAAGTAATAGTGAAATTTTATGCTTATCACAAGAAAAATCCCATAATTGTCCTAATAGCTCTACGAACAATTTGTTTGCCAGTGCAGTAACCTGAACACAGATGGCCAGAAAATACTTTTTTCCATCACGTGACCTTTGGAGTCTATTGGTAACTTGCTTTCTGCACCATGGAGCAAGCTCATTTGTGAAAAGGGAGAGGAAAAAATATTAGAATAGCCAAGAAATTTGTATTAAATGTATTTACTTGGGCTAGGAGACGTACCTCTGAGTCCAAACTATCTTGAAACCAGCTATTTCCAAGGCAGAGAAATCTCTGGCTGACCCAAAGTTTATTTAACTGATTAAAGTAAGTGTAAAAGATCTCACAGGAGAAATTAAGAATCATGCCATGGAGCCAAGAGGGTATTCAGGAGGTAGGCTGAGGTCTGGGTCTCTGCCCTGGGTCAGGATTCAGTCCTGAATGCTCTATCAGCCATGAATCCATCTACCATGTTTGCCCTATCTCTGCCACAGGGACATTTCACTTTTGAAACTCGAGGACAGATGGAAGTTAAAAAGCTCTTCTTCAGCTCTGCAGGCTCTAATGAGGATTGTGGTTCCCAAATTGTGACAGAGAAATGGTAGAAGAGTCATACAACCTCTGCACAATAAACATTCAGCACTGAAAATTACCTCAAACTGGAAATGGCTTTCAAAGTGGACAAGTTAGAAGGAAAAATTAGAGAGAAGATTTCAAATTCAAGAAATATATGAATATAAATGTTTGCTAATTGTGTAGTTCCAGGATATTACACCACACTCCATGGCATTTTGAGTCAGTAAATAATGCTCTCCTTATATCAAAACTGAAAAACCTGCCAGGTTGACAATTACGAGAGAGAGGGAAGGAGGTGCTAAAACACACTAGAATATGACAGTGCTTGGACTGACATTTAAAACCAATCTTGTATGTCTGAGTGGAACTAAACTGTGTTATAACCGTGTTATGAAACTGTGAAAACCTGTATAGGAGCCCAAATTGGGATATATCAACCATGGGAACAGCAGGGTACCAAAGACGCTCCAGAGGCTAATGAATTTTAAAAGGACAACTCAGACATCTTCTTAGAGAAAGGAAAACATAATTAAAAAAAAATAATAATAATATTTTTGGTTAGGGTTTTCTTGATGAAAATCGATCTTAAAACTTTTTTTTTTTGCAATCAAATCCAAATGTTGTTGCCAATAATGGTTTAATCAACAATGTTTTTTAGAGAAAAGCCCCAGTTTTGAAAAAAGGGTGAACTGAAAATTAAGTAATTATTTTCAACCAGGACAAGGCAATACTTCATGCAAGGTTAAGCAGCAACACAGAGGCAAAGTGAGGAGACAAAACTCAGGTTTGTCTGCTCTGTGTACAGCTTCACCACTATATCACACTCCTTTCCATTTCCTATTTACAGAAGCAGAACAAAACCAATTTGCACAGAGCTGTCCAAATCAAAAGGCAATGATTACCTGCAATGAGCAAATAGAAAACAGAGTCATTTCTAAAGAAAGCTGTCTGACTCATATATGCTGCTGAACTGTTGATAAAATGGGTTTTTTCTGAGTTTTTTTTCTTTCTGATAAATTTGACTCCCCTTTCTCTTATTGGCAAAGCACAAAATAGATATTGTTGTTAACTTCTTTGTGACTAAACAATATAATGAAGCTGCATAGAAATAATATCTGGGAAAATACATTATATTTTTGCCACTTCTTCATTGAGATATTCACCTCTCTCTGGGATCTTCATGCAGATAATAGAGCTATCACACACTGTGAGGTTAAAAAATAGCTGCACAGAAAAAAATGAACTTGACTGGCAGATTCCGTGAAGGTCACAGAGCAAGAAGGACTTCACACAAATTCACTTGGCACTCAGGAAAAATATCTTATCCTACTGAATTTTGACAGGGGCCACATCCAAATCCCTTCATCTGAATGTTATTAAAACTGGGAGAAGGCTGGATGTAGATATAATCTCTACAAGTGACCTCTGCTGCCTCTCTGCCGTGACTTCAGACACAAGCAGCTCCACATTTAGAAAATATTCAGAGATGAGTTCGGAGCACATTGGAAATTGCACCTGAAACCAACTTTTTTAATGCTGGAGCCTGACTTGCTGCTGCCAATGATCAGAGTGAAGGCAATTCCATTGGCCTGAAAGAGCAGGGTATAAAAGGTTACAGCATCTCTGCTGTCAATTAGAAGAGCTTCTATGGCCAAACTATCATTAGAAAGGGAAAGCCAGGAATCTGTGCAGCATCCTGCATCAGACCTGAAAGATGGACTGGCCTGACTCTCGGCTGCTGCAGGCAGCAAACAGCTCTGAGATTAAAGGCACAGTACTGATAAGCAAAAAAGAGAACAAAAATAAACTAAAAACAAAGCCCAAACAACAAATTAAATCTTTGCTTTCAGCCACATCACTGCATGCATATATATAAACAGTATTTAATTGTTCTTTTGTTGAATTTGTAACTTCAATATTCACTGTCAATTGCAGCGTACTTGGGCTTTTTTCCATTTTTTCCCCCATATTTTCCATTTACTCCTCACAACAGCCTGTGGTATCTAATACACCCTACAGAGATACGTGAAGTATTAAAGGCTGTCTTTTCAAGAGAGCTGAGGTGTTTATCAAGATTTTTTCATATCTGTAACCAGAGCTATTCTTTTTCCCAAAAGAATTAGGAATTGCTAGGCTTTCTAATCATATGGCTGTTTGCCATAGCTGGCAATATTTCTGATACTATACACAGCAATTATTTCTATTTGCCTTAGCTGACAATATTTATCAGCAGGAAATTTGCAAAAAGTCGAAAAGAGATTTGCAGCTCTTGTGCAAGGACCTCAAATTCAGGCTCTTTAACTTGTATGACTTCCTAGATTTTAGCTGTTCTGGAAAAGGCCCTAAATACCCAAATATCAATTAAAAAAATTTACAGCTGGGAGCCCATCATATATATTCCTGAACTATATTCACAGAACCAGTCATGATTGAAATTAAGAATATACTAAGGTATTTACACTGTGAGAATGCTGAGGACTGATATTTTTAATTTCTCTTGATCACATGGATGTTCACAGTGCCTAAAAGGGAAGAATATGTAAGAAGCAGATCTCAAGACTATGATTTTAACACTGATGACTTTGGATTTTCTTTCCAAAATAGCTGATTGATGACAGAGTGTTTTAATTGGGATATTATTCATTTGAGAGGGAGAAAAAGGGATTTTGTAATTACTTGTTCTTCTTGTCAGTCCTGTAAGCAGAGATGCTTTTCCCCTTGAACGCAGAGTTTTCTGATCACCAGTGACATATCTTAGCAGCTGCAGAGATGAAAAAGATCTCCTAGGCAGTTAACTCAGAATCACCTGCTAGAGACAGGCCAGGTATCCTTTCACTGTTCCTTACACTGATGGGTGAAGCTGCTTGTTTTACGTTATAATGCCTCACTTGCTGCCCGTAGCTTTGTCTTGTTATCAATGTTTGGAAAATATATGTAAAAAAAATAATGTTTGTGTTTCTGAGTTATGGAACCATTTCAGATTAAGTTAGAGAAGGAGATGGAAACAGATTCTCCATCCAACTGAAATATCCCTCCCAAATTTCTTTTTGTCACCCAGTGACCTCTGTCATCACCAGCACCTTCTTATCCTGCCTCCTGCTCCTTCTAGATACTGAGCTGCAGTGAAAGGTGCCCTGCCAGCAACTACATGCCATAGCTAAAGATTTCTGCTGATTTGAGAACAAATGCATTTTTAAAAAGATTGAGCAGATGAAAACATAAATTTATAGTAGGAACCAGAATGCAATTTGTAGTACAGCACTAAACTGCTACAATGCAGGAATATGGCCATATGTTCGTGAGTGTAACATTTTGTCCTTGATTTTAATTCTGGTTGGCTCAAGATGGTTAGAAAGCTTTTACAAATGAGTTGAAGGAATGACACTTGAAATGTACTGATCACTTCACTGGTAAGAGTGATTTTACTTGTTAACTCCATCATTTTAGACTGAAAATCTATTAAAGAACATTGGATAAATTCTGACAAGAGTCATCCAGGTGGGATAAATCCAGATTTACAACCATATAAATGAGGAAGATATGACCCATCTGGCATGAATAAAAAAAATCCATAACCACAAGATCTTCCAGATGCTTTCAAATCCCTAGGAGGATCACTCCTTTTCTCTCATAAAAGTCCTGTACAGAGAAACCTGCACTCTCAAAATTATCATAATGAAGAAACTCACAAATCATTTGCAAGCTCGAAGCAAAGATTTCTGCTTGGACGTGATCTGATCCCCGCTGAGGCAGCACTCTGACATTTACTAAGGGATTAGCACATCCTCCAGCATCACATCCCAAACACCACAGCACTGCAACCCCTGGCCCCACACATATGGCTGCTGTTTGATATCAATGTGATTTCCACAAATGCTGCAGCTGTGTTGGCCCTGGGTGAGCTGACATTTGTGTTAATAGCTGTCAGAGGAGAAAGCTGCCCTGTAACTTGGATCTGGGGGAAGAGGGAATCTCAGCCAATGGTAAAACCCCGATAACAGGTCTAGAATTTCTTAGTTCAATCCCTTTTTGAGCTGGTTGTGGACTGAATCCTGCAGCTCATAGCTGGGGATCAATTTGCCATGCTCCTCTGTAATCCAAGAAGGCATTTTAGCTTCTGCCCAGCACTTGCTCCTGATCTAACCCCACTGAGAGGTGGGTGGTAACTGCATGGCTTTGGGAGCTTTCACAAGTTCCCAAATGGTTTAAAACAACCACCCAAACCCCATAGGGCCAGGGTACTCCAAGGGATGTACAACCATGCACTGGTCTACATGTACAGAGCAATGGACTGGAGGATAAGCTGTGATTAGGACAGTCCTCGGGCAGGATGTCACACAGCTGACTGAAACAGGAGGAGGGGGTGAGGTTGGAGTACCCACCTGTGAACAGATCCCCAAAGTTGTTTTCATCTTGCAGGGCTAGAGTAGCCCAGAGGTTGCTACCAGCAACCAAGCTGGATAAATCAGTGCTCTGGGAACAAAGAATTTCTCTTGTAGCCTGATGTTTGCAGATCCCTTCACCTGTGCTGGAGCACAACCAAAGGGCACGACAGAGAGGTATTAAGAGGTATTAAAGAGCCGAAAGGTTTTTTGTTCCTGAAAGTTGAATTCACAGTCCAGTTTTCTCATTTGATAAATTCACAGCTGTCAGTTACAGGCATTTCAGGGCAGATTCGTTGTGTAGGAGCACAGTATGATGTACTCACAACTCTGACCCTGGAAGACATAAACACAAAGAATTGATTTCTTGCTCCTTTGTTTGAAATGTGGCTATCTGTAAATGCTGATTATAAACTCATTTTCAATGAGATTCATGTTCTCCTCCTTTCTACTATGTAAAAGAAAAGCATTCAAAATGCAACAGAGAAAACTGGTCATTCAGTAAAGGTGGGATGTACAGTGCATGATGATGGCATATGAGCAATTGTTCTTCCATTTGAGCACAATCTAAAACCTGACATTTTTAGTAAACTTTGAAGGATAGACAGACAGCCTGTATCTGGGACAATCTTCATATTTGTTCCCTCCCTGCAGATTCACATCCTTAGCTGGTCTAATTCTGCACAGTCTGACTGACTCCTGCAGTGGAATGAGTTTACAGCACATAATTATTCACCCCTACAAAGGTAAGGGGTATTGGGACCATGGAGGAGCAAGTTCATCTATAGCTTGAAGAACTGGATTCATCCTTCTGACCTCTGCAGATACTGCTACAGCATAGGGCATAATGAGGAAAGGGAAAATTTAGCCACAAAGCATTGAATTAACTGTGAGGAAAAGAGGCATCACACAGTCCTCCTATCAAGGCAGGGACTGGTGTAAAAACAATTGGTTAAAATTCTTTTTATCATTCATTCTGAGGCAGAGAGCAGACAGCAGAGCACAGACTAAGGTGCTGAACAGCTCCCAGCCACCAGTGAAGGATTTCCATCTGGTGGGTCTTGGACAATGCTTTAAATGCCCTGGAACACACACCCTCAGCCATGGGATCCTGGAGACTGTGCTACAGACACAAGAGAAGGGCTCCTGGAAAGGCAAATGTGGAAGCCCAGTCTGCATTTTCACATTGGGCTCAGGGCTCCCACTGGTGACTGAAGCTGCTGATGGCAGTTTCACTGGTGGAACAAATTCAGGAATCATCCCCCCAGCGAGCAGCTTTAAATTAACCTGATTATTTCATCCCAGCTCTTTGACAAATGAGTCTGATTTATTTAGCTCATTTGAAACAAGTTCATTTTAATGAAGTTATTTATATAACTCCGTGATGCCATTAGCCAGATTACATGCTGTCCGAAGGGCATAATGCATGATCTCATTTCCAACTTAAACCGCTTCTATTTCTTTCATCCTCTAACTTAAGTAGCAGGAGATCAGAACATATGTTCTTCTGTTTCCCTCTAGATGGCAAAAAGTCATTTGACAGCTGCCAGGTATTATCAGCTCATTTAGTCACTTCTTCTCTAGCCTAGGAAATCAGATTAGAATGTGAAACATATTTCTGCAAAATCACAGGGAAATACGGACCTGGTTGAGGTCCAGAAACATATCACTGTCACTTTTGGAAATGGATAATGTTTTCCTGACCACTGCCCTTTAAATTGTCAAATTTGATTTGCTGCTTTAATTGCTTCTGAAGATTATTCTCACTGGGTTTTGCATGTCTGTAATAGGAAAAAACAAACCAGTCGTGGCTCAGGTTTCAAGTCCCACCTTGCCATGGATTTTCCAAGAGACAAACTTCTCACACTCATATTTACACTCCTACTTCCCCACATCAGTGCAAGGGCACATGAGCACAGAAACCCACTCTGTAGAGCACCTGGAATGTTTGAGCCTTGCTCTGGACACATGAGAGAGCTCAGGGCAAGGGACTCTAAATGACCACTGGAGCTGGGCCCTGGCACTGGGTATGATCTTGCACCCCATTGACCCATTGATTCTTCATGAATTCAGGTGGAATTGCTGTCAGCAAGATTGATGTATCTGAAGAATTTGGCCATGCAGGACTGGATTGATGTTACCAATATTATTTATGAAGTGTTGAGTTTGGAAACTACTGCCTGTGGTCCAGATGTGTTTAAGCATCAGGGACCTCTCCCTGGTCCTTCTGATGCAAATGCAAACATTTCTCAAGGTGTTGGAGGAGACAGAAAAGTGCTCTGAAGATTTCTGGAGGATAACCTTGTCTCCCTAAGTTTACCTGTGTCTCTTCTTGAGTGTGAGACATCCACAGGAAATGCTAGGCTTCTAAGAGGACACATTCACCACGCCACCACCTCAGAAGTGGTCCCTGATGGACTGTTTTCTTATTAAAAGGGAAAGAAAGATGCTCACTTATTTTTGCTTGAGAGCTTCTGGCACAATTCCTTCCCTGGGAGCTGGCAGGCTCCTGTCCAGGCTCCTCCTCAGTGTGGAGCATGGGTCCATGGGCATGTTCTCCTCAGCAGTGAGGCCACCAGAGAGATGTCTAAGGTAGTCCCTCTGCAATCGCTTCTGCTCACATCCCGCAGCTCTCTTCTCTGACTTTTTAACAACTTTATGGGTTTGTGCTGGAAACTGGGTCACTGGAAAGATCCAGGGCAGAGAAGAAAAACAGCAAAATTACCTATTTTGGATATTTTGCTTAACCCAGATCATTTCAGTCATGTAGCATTCTGGCAGGGATGGGGAAGGTGGGGGGATCTGCTCCCTCTCTTCTTACACTGAGCCTGACACAAACCCAGGGTGGGAAGCCTGATCCTCAGCTGGGCAGGACAAAATAGGGGTCTCACACTCAGTTCCCTGGAGTATGGAGGACTTTCAGATTACACCCTCACAGGAAAAATCTGAGGCTACTAACAGAAATTCTTGTCTGGCTTTAAGTGTGCTGGCTGCAGGAATAGGGTGTTTCTTTTTCCTGTGCTTCTGATCTTCAGCTCTAGCACCTTCAGTCACTCTCTGAGAATATGGGTGCTCCAGGGACCTCACAAGCAAAGCAAGAAGAGTTTAAGCACCTCTTAGTAGTTCTAGAAAGCAGATCAGATCTATCTCTGATTTTTCAGCAGCTTTTGAGACCTTTAAATTTAGAGATAAAGTGTATTGATCGCACCTTTCATTAATGTCTCCAAATATGCTTTTTTTTCAATATAACAGGGCTGAGTTGGTTCTGGGGTTTTTTCTTTCCCAGAAAAAAAACACTGAGAGAAACCTTTAATCACACTGTACATTGCAAGAAAAACAACCAGCAATGGATCACAGTATCAAACATGTGAGATAAAAACAAACATTAAAAACTAGGGCATAAGTGACTCTCAGAGGTGTTTAGGTTGTGTCTCTGGTATATCTGCTGACAGAAACCTCAGACTGCCATTAAAGGGAGACTGCAAAACCAGCATGGGCCTGAAACGCTGAATATAAGAAAACATTATATTGTGGAGAATACTGCCACAAATACCTTTACTTCCAGTGGAAAGATTTGGGGTTGGATTTGCATTCTGCCTGCCAGCCCTGTGATAATCAAAAGAGGAAAACCAAAACTGCCTGACCTGCTTATATAGCTGAAGTTGGGAGCAGAACAAGAAAGAGAAGAATTTAATTTCATAGTAAAACAAATTTAGGAACAAACCAGAATGAAAATATAAAGGAGATGCTGCTTGCTCACATCCCTTGGAAGTTGAAAAAGCTGGTTCCCAGCTTCTGGATACATGGCAGCACCATCTGCCAGCAGAGAGTAGAATTACACCATAAATGGCACATTTTGCCTAGGAAACACTTTGTCCCCTTCAAATATACAGGAGGTTTGTCATTGCTTTCACGATAACCCAGCATTTAGCAAAAGCTGCCAAAAAGCTGAACCTACATAAAAACTAAATCCACACACAGCTCCAAAACAGGACAAGCGTTTCCACTGTGGAATACATCACCCTCCTCCCACAGCGTGAGCTCCTCAGAGTTCAAGATCATGACCATACAGCTTCAGCTACTGGGTTTTTATGGGTGCCACAGGCCATGGAAGCAGCTCTTGGCCCTCGGGTTGCCCCTGCATCCCCTAAATAGCCACAGCCCCCCTGCCCACCCATGGTCCCTGCACACAACCTGTGCACAATGCCATGCAGAAAGCACCTGCCCGCTTTTGCCTGTCCCTCCTACTGGAAGAGCTACGTGTGCCACCCTGTCTCCTCATGCCTCCCCCTGTGTAGCAGGATGCTCTGCCTGGAATAGGGAAAACAATTCAAACAATGCTCTGTTTCCAAAGCTATCAGTGATAAATGAAGAAGGGAACCTCATGGTGCTTTTGGTGCTGAATAATACTGCAACCAGTATGACACATCAATCCCAAGGTTAAACATCCTGCTAGTGAGACAAAAATGTGGCAGACCGGGTAAAATACCTGGATAAAAGAACAAACAAGTGCTACTACTGATCACTCCCTAGAGGTGCTGAGCTGACACATCTGGCCTGGAGACATATGACTGACAATTCATCACTCTATACCATAAAAGCCCAGTTCCAACAGCGGGGTTGTCTTCTAACATACCCTTTCTTGAGTTGTATGCATGGAGATTCCTCCCTTCAGTGGGGACACCTTTCAAGGTTATTCCTCAAGGCTAAGTGAAAGAAATCTGCCCACAGTCATTGGTATGGATGAGTAACATCAATCTCTACTTAATAATTGCTCTTGTTAGCTTTACTACAATTACTTTAATACAATTGCTTTAATGCAATTGCTTCAAAATCACTTCATAGTGCGCTATATTATAATGGTTATAGCTCCTGTACTGTGTACTAAATAATTCTGATAAAGATCTTTTTATCTAATCAGTATTGTAATAAATCATATGTATTTATATAAATACATCTGGTTTGCCATCCTTAATCCTGTGGGACAAAGTTGTATAAAGGTTCAGTTACACCTAAATAAACCTTTACACATAAACCATTGACAAAGTCTGGGGCTCAGACTGGATCCAGCCACACTCCCTCAGAAGGAGTTTAGAAAGCAAGGGGCACCTATCCACACCTCATGACTCAACGAGAGGGGAAGGCTTCTCTAATGAACTTGGTCTGAAGCTCCCACTCTGCCCCTGACACACTGCCACCGGTGCCTTTGATTTCAGCAGCACACAGCAAAGCATTTCCCAGCTGGGATCCATCTGCTCCTCCCATCTGCTCTGTGCTTTTCTCTCCCTTCTCTTCTGCCAGTGATCCTGTGAAGTCTCATTCCTTCTCCTCTTCTGCTGTCCATACATCCATGTCACAGAAACCAGTTCCTCCTTCCTGTTTTCCTGGATATCCTCTCCAAACACCAAGTCCTTGTGTGCCGAACAGCGGAAGGAGCAAGACACGTATCACCCAATATGAGTTATAAGCAAGCTCTGAGTTTATTTTGCTGCTTACTCCTTAAATACTGTTACAGTTTATTATGCCTACTAGATATAAAGTTATTGGTTATATGCAAAAAACTTCATTTACATATCTCTCTCCCAAATGGGGCCCCAACTCTAACACTCTCCTTCATACCTTTAACTATAAGTAACTCTTGGCCAAAGGTGCTTTCCACAGAGCTTGAGGTCATGGTGACCCTCAGCCTGAGTCACGTACACTCCTCGGCCTACACCTTGCTTTGCTCGCACAAAGCCTCTTCTTGCTACAATTTTGCAACACTTGTGGATGCTGTGAATTGCACAGCTGCCTTCCTGCTAAACTTAATAGCAGGAAGAATGCCTCATCCCAATGTCACTGGCAGCTCAGATTCGTGTAGACCCTGTCCTCTGCTTGCTGTCTCTGGAACTCTTGTCCTTTTTCTTCCTCACATTTAGCCATATCAGCAGAGCCATTCCTAGTCTTGGTCTGGGTTCAGTGGGATATCTACTGCCATGACCCTAAGGCATGGAGAGAGCTGGGCACCTCCACATGGCAACCCAGGCTGCAGGTGTGCAGCCTGCACTGACTGCCATCAGAATTTAGGTGTCTCAGCAGAGGTTTCAGGAAAAAAGAGTGGGAAATGCCCTCATTCCCAGCTCTGCAGCCTGTGTATTGAGGCTCCTGAATACATTGACATTCTGTAATATTTTCCAGGACTCTGACAGAGGGTAAATGACAGAGCAGGCACTCAAAACAAACACATAGAGACTTTCAAGGTGGTCAGTCCATAACAGATTCACACAGATGCAAGTCAGGAAATTAATGAGATTGTCACCAAAGACAAGGTCTCAGAATGAGTGAGTGCTCTCTATAGGATTCTTCCCAGGCCAGGCCATAAGGCAGTAATTTTTCTTACAGAAGATTCACTCTGCAGTGAAGAACCCACACAAGCTGCCCCCAATGCTCCCTTACTCCTTCCCTGGCATCCCTACCTTTCATGGCAGCTCTTCAGAGCCTGAGCAATTCTCCATAGCCAGCCCCTACCAAACTGTGAGCATATAAATGAGCAAGTGTTACATAAATACTAGATTGTTTATATATATAAATATTTTTTCTGTCAATGAGTAATGAATATATCTGCTATAGCCATATGTAATTAGATACATATCTATATAGATATAAATCTCTGTAAATATGACAAATCTCATAAACAGGAATCAAGGCCTTTTCTATGTTTTGCATTTCTTCTCCTGAATCTTGCAGACTAAGAATAAAACTTTATTTTTTCTATTACGAAAAAGAATCTGCACTAAGCTTTCTGTCACCACCCATGTAATCAGATTTGGGATTATTAAATTCACACATTGCCTTCAGGATTTACGGTGAGTCATCAGCACGTCGATCCTCCTTCTCACATCTCTGCCTTATCAAGCAGCACCACAGTCTCACTTTTCCCCTAATGCCTG
Source organism: Acanthiza pusilla (assembly GCA_036630365.1). NCBI lineage: Eukaryota > Metazoa > Chordata > Aves > Passeriformes > Acanthizidae > Acanthiza > Acanthiza pusilla. Next base: position 46,005,843 of record JAXCHO010000079.1, read on the forward strand.
ATGAGGAGTGACTTTGCTGTACCTACAGAGCAATGTTAATTGGGCTTTAATTGGAGCAGAGGGAGAGATGTTCCATCTCTGGGATGCAACTAGTGGATCGGGAGCACGTGGCAGTAGGGACACCTGGTGGCTACCAGGAACACGGCCTCTGGAAGAAAACTCAGTAAGAGCTAGTGAAAAGCTAACTTAATCTAAAAAAGAGGTTGTTAGGGTCACAGCAACCTCTGTGTTGGAGTCTTTCATCAATTTAAATAATTATAGATGCATGTAATTGTTCCATTAATGTGAGATAACTCAGGATTCATGCACATCATTTGCTCTGTGGATCGAGCGTCTGTTACAGAGTAAGATTTCCTCCTGCTCCTGAAACACCAGAGAACTTCAGTCATCGTTTTATCTGCATATACCTCGAACCTGATATAAAGTAAATGTTCCTGAGTGTAGTTATAGCACATATCCGTGAGGAAAATTATATTCTTTCTATTGCACAAAGAGGGAATGGGGCACAGAGGTCATCATCCCAAAACGGTGCAGAAAGCCTTTCAGATCTGTGACTAAAATGGTGGCCCAGTCCTCAAAGTGCTGCCACTTCACAGCTTATCATCTTTATATCTCACTATATGTCCCTGAACAACATCACTGTGTAAAAGGATTTTGCAGTTAAAATAATGTCTTCTACAAGGTACATCCAGATAAATAAGATAAAAATATAATGAGGAGAAAGGCTTTATATCCAGCATGGAAAAGGCTCATAACCGAAGGGATGACATATGGGGAGACTAACCTATCCAAGGAGTCCTCTTCATGTTTGCTGCTTACTGCATGAGGTCTTTTTGTAAATCTTCACAGGGTAAAGATGTATATGAAATTTCAGTATTGTTTCCTGCAGTCTGAACACAGCCTCCTGATGATGCATTTCGGTACAGCTCGAGCAATTGGTATCCTGTTGTTTTCAAACCAAGCCCATAGCTGCCTTGAAACCAAACCAAACTAAAACAAACAAACAAACAAACAAAAGCAAAAAAAACTGAAATAAAAACCCACAACCACAACAACAAGAGATGTACTCAAAGAAGGCAAATGTAGTGTCCTGCTTCATTTGCTGCAAAAATTGGGGGAAAAAACCCAAAAGCTGCAAAAGATCATGGCTGATGAGTCCACCAGCTGTATGCAACCCTAGAATAGGAAATTGTTTCTCTGCTTTGGCCAGTTAGTGCCTAAGCATACCAGCCGCTTAAACTTTTCCCTGGAAGTCAAGTACTGGGTGTGGAACTTGAGATTCCTGAGGTCTGATGTCCAGAAATACCAAGTACACAGACACCAGAGTTAATTCAAGTGTGTTTTGAACAAAACAGATGCTATAAATCCTGCTTTCAGCTCCTTATACCAGCTACCTTCTTGTCCTAGCCACACATTTCATCTCCATACTTTTATCACAATTTTTATCATAGACTACCAATGTCTCCCCCCTAAGCTGCCCTGTCTTCCCATAAGGACATTTTTTAAAGCTCCTAAGGTTTGGGGAGGACACAACTGGAGGTCACACATAAGGCAAGGGGCCAAAAAGGGGCTTTGTGGTAGAAGTGCAATGAGGTTTTTAGACAAAAAATTGCAGGCAGGGGATGCCACATACCCTCTTGCCCTTATGTACCGGGTTTGTGAGGAGGCTCAGGTTTTTTGCCAAGGATCATGGCACCAACAGGCACCCATGCCATGAGACAGCAAGCAACACAAACTGGGCACCATTACAAGGTTGTTTATTCTTGGCTTTATGCATGATTTTTTATACTATGCCTTGGTTTTGTGAGGTTCTTGGGCAGGCCAGAAATGAAAAGCGATCACAGAATCACAGAATGGTTAGGACTGGAAGGGACCTCTGGAGACCATCCAGTCCAACCCCTCTGTCAAGGGAGGGTCACCCAGAGCAGGTGACACAGGAATGCATCCAGGTTGGTTTGGAATGTCTCCAGAAGGAGAGATTCCACTACCTCCCTGGGCAGCTGTTCCAGTGCTCTGCCACTCTCAATGTAAAGAAGTTCTTCCTCATGTTAAGGTGAAACTTTTTGTGTTTTAATTTATGGCCACTGCCCCTCATCTGGTCACTGAGCACCACCAAAAAAAGTCTGGCACCATCCTCTTGGCATCTGCCTTTGAGATATTTATATGTATTGTGATTCTCCGTCTTCTCCAGATTAAAAAGGCCCAGCTCCCAGTTTCTCCTCATGAGAGATGCTCCAGAGCCCTCTCATATGTGTGGCCATTAATCAGACATTGATTGACAGCCATTGATTAAACATTGGGCTGCCCAGGGAGGTTCTGGAGTCACCATCGCTGGAGATGTTTAGGAACAGCCCGGACATGGCACTCAGTGCCGCGGTCTGGTTGACAGGGTAGTGTCCGGCCGTAGGCTCGCCCCGATGGTCTCCGAGGTCTTTCCCAACCTAATGGATTCCGTCGCTCTGCGTTGAAGGCCGTGTGGCTGTTCAGGGGCTCTGTCCCCGGGGCCCCTCAGCGAGGCGGCGAAGGCGCCGCGCTCTTTGTGGCGCCGCGGCGCTCCGGGCCCCGCTCCGTGCGCTTTGTGGCGCCGGGCGGGCGGGCGGAAGCGCCGGGCGGGCGGGCGCGGGCCCTTCCGGCGGGCTCGCAGCGCCTCGCCCCGCCGCCGCCTCCGCCTCCCCCGCTCGCCGCCCGCCGCCGCCCGGCGCCTCCATCCTGGTACTTGGGAGTCTCCATCCTGGTTTCTCAAGTGCCCGGACCCAAAACAGGAAGTAAGTGCGCGGGGCCCTGCGGGATCGCAGGGCCGGGAGCTGCGGGCAGCGGCGGCGGCCGCGGGCGGAGGGGACGGGGCGGGGAGCGGCCGTGTGCGGCCCCGCGGCTCGGCGCGCTCGGGCCGGGCTGCCGGGCGGGCGGGCAGGGCCGGGCGGGCAGCGGAGCCCGCGGCGGGGCCGTCCGGCGCCACCGCCTGCCGAGGGCACGGGAAAATGGCGACGGCCGCCCGGGGCCAAATGGCGGCGCTGGCGGCCGCGGGGCAGCGGCGCTGAGGCGGGCCCGGAGCCGCCGCCCCGGGGGCAGTGCCGGGCAGGGCCGCTGCCTCCCGCCGGCGGCTCCCCTGGGAGAGCCCTGGGCCAGCCCTGGGCTGCAGGTCCCCGCCTTCCCGGAGAGCTGCCCGGCGTCGGAGCGCTGCGCACAGGGAGATCGGGAAGCGGACAGACCGACCCTGGAAATTAGCAAACCCCTGCTCCCTATGAGGGCAGGGCGAGGGGAGGCCGGCCAGCGCGTTTGTTTTGTTTATTACGCTGTATTAAGTTTTTCTAAACTGTTGTGGTTTCTGGTTTAAACTCCCTCCCCCATATCTGGATGTCTGTAATGCGAGGCCGCCTGCATGATCGCCTTTGAATTTTTCGATTTCCTCTCGCTGGGTCTGCGCTTGGGGTATCCTGAGCTTGCGGGTTTTATCTGTTTTGTCTCATGATATATATTTTTTCCCAGCGGGAGTTGTGATTTGAGGTTGCTTAGGGCAAGTAGAGTCTGAAGTGTGCGATTCTGCCAAGATCAGGGGTTTCATCTTAAAGCAGTACCAGGATTTTCTTCATTAGACCTATGCACTCGGTTTTGCCAAAATAAAGGATTCCAGTCGGAAAAGCTGTTCTTTTCCTTTTTTTCTTTTTTTTAATTCTTTTTTTTATTTCATTTTTGACGTTTCTTTATTCTTGGTTGTGCTCTTGGGCGTGGTGAAGTGTGTTTCACTTCTACCAGCTACTTCTTCAGCTGACTGATAGTATTTGTATATATTCATTCACAAAGAGTTACACTGTTCAGCCCCACCTGGCCATTGTTAGTTGGAGTAATCTAGAAAATGCTTTTTGTTTGCCAGCGCCGCTCTGGCTACAGATGTAACTTGGCCTCTTGACAGCATAGTTAGAATTCCTTTGCAAAACAAGGAGTTACAGGTTCTGCAATGAGATGGACAGATTTCATTCAGGTTTTCATTTCCATAATTTCACGTGATTATAATAATAAACAACTTCATGATGTTTTACGGCTTACTGAAAAGATGGAACATTATTTAAAAGTTGTTTATAGTAGAGTGCCCAAAAATAGATTTTTGTCTTAACCACACAAAGTTATAAAAGGTTGCAATATAAGAGACAAACTGTACTGTGTTTTGCATGTTCTAATAGGTCCTTTTTTCTGAGCATTGTTTCTGTGCTCATCTGTCCCTCAGAAAGCAAGAGAGACTTCTCTTTGCTTATCAGTCTTACAGTTAGGATAATTTTTCATATTCTTCTTGCATGCTGAATTTCTGCCCATTGTTTATAAAGGTGAAGAAACTTCATCTGAAATGCTTGGCATGAAACTGGATTTACATGAAGGGAAAAGAATTTTAGTACACACAATACTTATGAAGATTTCTATCCATAGCCATAACCTTGTGCCTGAGAGACAATATTCTATTCCTGGAAGAGAAAACTTGAAACTTTCTGTGTTTATTTCTTTTGAAAGAGCTAGGACACAGGTTTTGTTTTGTGTTGTTTTTTCCCCCGTGTGACATTTAAAGCATGCTCAGTCCTTTTTATTAAACTTTCAATGGACAGGCTAGAACTCATGGAGTTCTGCCAAATTTGGATCAATGCAGCTGAGAACACTTTGTCCCATGGTGTCTCCCATATATTCTGTTTAGTGATGGCCCACTTCTCTAAATACCACTGATGAGTAGGATGTAACTGTTTCTAAAGGACTGTAATCTCATACTGATACAGATTAATAAATCCTTTTTTGCCTGAAACTCAGGTCCCTGGATCTTTGTGATTGCTGTCTGTCCAGTTTGGTTCTTTCTCATGTCTATTGGTGGCAGCTGTTAAAGAAAACTTCTGCGAGGTGGAATTTTAAATTTAAGCACAACCCATTTGGTCTAGAGTAAAGTTGAGGGGGATTGTGGAATATTAGCATAACAGCACTGGCACTAGTTGAAGAATAAAAGCCTCCTGATAAATGTATTGAAAGTATTGGCTTGGTATGGAATACACTAAACATTCCGGCTTCCTAAAATAGGAGGTCTTGTAAGGACTTTGTTTCCTTTGTGTTACTCTTGAACAAATGTCTTGAAATCCCAATGCATTCCATGTGGTTGTTCCAGTTAAATGCCACAGTAAGTGGAAGCCTCCCTTAATAATCTTCAGTTTTTGCTTTTTACAGAACTTAGTGAAACATACTTATTGTCCAATGCAGAGAACACAGCCTAAATTTAATACAACTTAATATAGAAATTTTAAGATTTACGACAGTCCACTGAAGACTAGACATAACATTCAGTTAATAACTAGGGGCAGTGACAGAATTCTGTCTGCAAGAGTAAAAATACTATTTCTTAGAAGTGCTTAATTTTTACAGCCCACAGAATAATCAAGCCCATCTGCCTGATGAGGGTTATTTAGAATAAAAGGAATTTTGTATTAAGAAGTTAAAAATTTTTTTCAGCTTGGTGTAAAATTCACTTTGTGGGGGTTTTTTCTGCCTAATTTTTCATGCTTCCCAAATAAATAAAAATGGCACTATTATGTGGCTTTGGTGGAAAACTTATATTGAAACTCTATTAAATGCTTCTTGTACACGAAGTATTTTCCCACCTCTTTGGCTGGATGTTGAAACCTGTTTGAAATTGTAATGCAACTCTAAAAATGGTGGGTTTGGTAAATACAGAAATCCATCAAGGCAAAAAATGCTGATTGAATTGACACCGATTTCTAAGGTGCTATCTCATTATGGATTATGGCATCCAACAGTGTTCTCTTTCCCCAAAAGCTAACACCTTCCTTCAGAACATGAAATATTAGTGATAGATTGGCATCTCTGTAAAAAATGTGTCTGAATCAAGGATTAAAGAAAAGCCTTGGGTTGTCCATTTAAAATTCAATTAAGCCTTTTATTTAAAATAAAACTTGTTTGCATTTTCAAAAGGACATTTAGTGAAGTTATGAAAAGAAGGTGGTATTTTGGAGGTGATGAGACTGCTGAGGTCCTAATTCTCAGTAATTAAGAAACCCTGGTTGTCATTTGCTTTGTATTTAACTTTTGCAAGAGCAGATGTGTGGATGTGCAGGTGTGTGTAATGAGCAGAATTCAGTGGCACATCCCAAAGCCTCTGCCGTGGTCTGGCATTGTTCAGCACGGCTCCAGCTGCCGCACCGTGATGGATGGAGGGTGTCTGGTGAGTGCAGGGTCCCTGCAGCCGCCAGCAGGAGGAGGCATCAAAGGGCATTGGCTCGGGCAGCAGCACTGGGCTTTTGCCACTGAGCTCGCTGTGAGCTCCAGGTGGCCCCATCATGTGCCATATTTGATGTATGTTCAGAGCACCTGGTAGTTAAATCATCATTTAAGTGTAAAACAGTGGGGTTTGTAAGGTCTGGAGATTGTTTCCTATTCAGTCAGAGGAACCACCGCAGTTATTCCTGATTTTGGTCACTGATTCAGGTATTCATGGGTTGGCATCCCTGTCCTGGGTTAAATGGAGCTTGAAAGAACCAGCTTGGTTGGTTGTTTTTTCTTTCAGTTTTCTTGTCTTTCTATGGTCTAATGAATAAAAAATGTCCAAAATATGCATTTGACTTAATTCCTCCTGTTCTTTCCACTCAGTTTGCAGTTGTGGTCCAAGGCCATATGCATTAAAGGTGACGGGAATCAAATCCAGGATTTGGCTCTTCCTGAGTTTTTATCAAGGCTTGGTCATGGTTATTACTTTTACTCAGAAAATTCAAGTTATGCTAAATCTCGAGTATCCTACACAAAACATTATTATTTTTTCTGGAGAGCCTGCACTTACAGTTGGCATAAACCATTTTCTGGAAAATCGGCAAGGAGTTATAAAACCCTGCTCAATCCAGGAATTACACTGAGGAATGTTTCTTGGGAAGTCTCAGGTCCTTGAACAAAGTGCAGTGCCCAGTGTTGGGTGCTCTGCAACACCTGGGAGCTCAAGCTGCCAACTGCAGATGTGTGATTGATCAGACAAGTCAGTGGTGCCTCAGATGTGCTGCCTCAGCTACTGTCTGGTTAGTCCTGTTATAGCTCTGGATGGAAGTGTCAGGATGGCAGCTACTGATCGTGGTGTAGTTTCCTCCCCATCTCTGGGAATGCCCTATTTGGACATATGGATCCCTTTTATGTTGTGTCCTATTCACTTCTAACTTGGCCAATCATCAAGGTAGACAATGTAAAGGGGTTAATTGCCCTGTGTTTTTTATTTGGTAGCCAAATCCTGTAAATACACAGATTGATTTTCACCAAGTCCTGAGTAACTGCTGTAAGAATGACCCAGCTTTGCTGTCCCTGTATTCAGTTTTCATCCATCTTCCAATAAAAAAGGAGGAATGGTCTCTTGTATCCTCTGCTGTGCATAGTTCTGTAGTTTCTGCTCTTTCAGAACAGCTGTAGGTGAAGCACATGGCTGTTGAAATGTGTCTTATAAATCCCATGTCTTTTAGGCCTTTAAAGTGGTGAAAAGAAAAATAGGTGCTTTCAACTGATTATAGAAAAATAAATGTTATGACTACCAGTTGACATAAAATTAAAGAAGAATTCTCCACCTCATTTCTGATAACTTTAGGAATTTTTCCTGCAGCAGTCCCTGTAGTAAAACTTATGCAGAAAGTACATATGAACATGAAAAAGAGAATCTGTTTATTTTGGCCCAGTTTGTTCACTCCCCAAAAGCTAAATTAATAACTTAAAACTGGGTTGAAGAAGTTACAGTCTGCTAATTTAGCTATAACAGTTTGGATGTCTATCTTCATGTTTTAGCGTTAAGGATGCCTCATTGGGTTCCTAAAATCAGCATTGCAGCCATGCAGCAAACAGCAGCTTCTAGTGAAGGATAGAGCACAGGCTGTAAAACTCAGCAGCAGATGAATCCCAAGGAAGTTACTCCCTCCTACGCTTGCATGTGGCAAGGAACTGTTGCTGACGGTAGATGTGAAAGTAAGTTTGAGAACCCTCTGATTTAAAATGTCAGTGGTATCTGAATTTTTTTACATGTTCAGAAGGGTAATATCACTTCATTTGGGGAATCAGTCACTACATGTGCTGAAAGATGTGCCAAATCTTCAACAAGCTCAAGAGGTGAGAAGTAATTTTTTAGAAGGACTGGTAGTAGTTTTATCTTTCAAGGATAATGCTTCTCTTGGGAATCTTCAATACCAAAGAACATGTTTTCTGATTAAAAATTAAAAAACATCCTGCTGATGCAGTATTATTAACATTATACGGGGAATTTGAAATCCAGGTTGTAAATTCCACTTATGTGTGGCTGTATGGCTATCCCTGCCTAGTACATGGAAGATTTGTAATATAATTGTGATTTCTTGCTTTTAAAAGCTATAGTCCATTATTATTTAACAACACTTTGGCTTCAAAATAAAAGTTAAAAATAATTTTTTGTTGTTGTTGACATATGTGTAAACACAGAAAAAGGACTGAGCAGTTACAGGAGAAATAGATTATACTTTCTTTTTACAAATCTCTGCTAAAGTCAACAAAACCAGGCTTAAAACTGATGAAATCTTTGCAAATTTTCTGAATCTTTTAGATGTGATTTAATTTAGCTTCTGCAGCAGCAAAGGTTACATCTCTTTGTATTTGGATAAAACTTTTGTTGGGTTTTGCTTTGTTTTATTTCGGATCTACTGCTGGTGGTTTACATAGAATTTCTAACAAACTTTGTGTTTCATTGAAGTTAGAGACACTTTTTATTGCCCTTATTCTGTAACTTCTGTGTATATGGTTTATCCTGGATTAGTTATTTTCTCAGTAGCTTTTTGTACTGGTGATTGCTTGCAGCCAGTTTTTCTGTTGCTCATGTTGTTTAAATACTAAAGAAAAAATGAAAGTTTCACATTTAGTTATATGCATGGAAGGAGAATAAAACTTTGCAACTTGGCAGTCTATAAATAGTGCAGCTATGAGTAACGTGACACTGGAAAAATATTTGTCAGTCCTGACTAGCTTTCAGTTATATAATAGCAGAATTATTAAATTAACAGTGGAACAAATATTAGACAAAAATCATCGGATGTGTAGAATTTAAAAATGCTGAAAAAGTAATAACCTAGGTTTGTGTTTGAAAAAAAAGAAATTAGTAGACTGCAAATGCTCCTGATTAGGGAGTTTAAGTACTATTTTTAACTAGAAAAGTTACTTTAAACCTATCTGATTTTACCGTGTGCAATATATAAGTGCCCAGGAAGGTAAAGGTGGGTGAGTGTCTGAAATTGTGGCTTTTTCACGTGAAAGAGCAGGTTCAGCCACTGTGGGAGTTTGTGCTGGTTGTTTGGGCTAAGGAAGCAGCATTATGGCCCAAGTAGAGTCCAACTGTAGAAAAGTAATCTGTGTGTTGCTCTTTCAGGTTTGAGTATGAGCACAGTTGAAGAAGAGTCTGACACAGTGACAGTAGAAACCGTGAACTCTGTGACTTTGACTCAGGACACTGAAGGGAACCTAATACTTCATTGCCCTCAAAATGGTATGGAATTGTACTGCATTTTTTTTTTCTTCTTCTTCTTTTTGATTGATCTGACCACCATACATCCCTGCCCACAAATGCTGTGAGCTACTTGGGTTCAGCTTACTGTGCTACAATTTGTTCTGCTTTGGTTTAAAGAATGATAAATTGTCAAATTAGGTGTAAATCCCAAAACTGTCTGTGTGTGTCCGAGAAAGATACAGCTGCTGTGATTTATTTCAGTGGAAAAGTATTCTTAGAACCAAGCACATAACCAAATTTCTGTAGACTGGTTTGTGTGTGATGGACTGTGGATGGAATTTTCAAGGAAAATGCCTGTTGAAGAAAGAATGTGAACTGCTGTTGCCTGTAACTTAGACCGAGTTCCTGGGCAGCAGCAAAGCACTGAACCAGCCTGTCCCATTTGCTTTGGCCCACTTTTTAGGAGAACTCTGTCCAAGACTCCTTTCAGTTAAAAGGAAGTAATCTGAATATGTTTTTGTTGTTAGAAGCTGATGAAGTAGACTCCGAAGACAGCTCTGAACCTCCACACAAGAGGCTTTGCTTATCAGAGGATGATCAAAGCCTTGATGATTCTACTCCGTGCATTTCTGTTGTTGCAGTTCCAAGTAAGTTCTTTTAAGTTTCTGTACTCCTGTAGCAAAAATATCTGTTGGTAAAGGTTAAAAGTGAACTCTTTGAATCATATTAGAATACTTTGCATCGGTTTTTTTCTTCCAGATTTTAATATACTTGAGTATCATCTTTTCTCTGAGCCTTGGATAGTTTTGCTGCGTTGGTATCTGTAAAGTACTGGCGTAATAAGCCTGCCTTAAAGTAGATAAGAGACCTGCAGACACAGGTGCATTGAATAAATTGAAGGATAAGTGAATGAACAGCAAAGTAGATGCTCTCCTCCTGCAAAGAAATTAGGTTTTTTTAAGATCAGACAGTATAGTTAATATTTTAGTGTTTTGTAATATCAAGGTGTATGTAGAAGAGATTGATGTAAAAAAGGATGAATACTGAATTAGTCTTAATGAAGTTGATTGAATATTAGATAGTTTAATATAATCTCCCAAAGAGAGACTAAACCAGCTCTAGTTAAAATACCAACTTGCAGTACTTAGAGTGGCTGTTTATATGGTGGAACTAGGTAGAAATTCCTTAGAAGTAAAGGCACTATCATGTTGAAGTTGGAGGAGGACTGGGGAGAATGCATAAAGCCAAAAGATTTGAATGTTGTCCTTTAATAACTGGGAAATACCAGAGGTAGGGCTGGAAAGAAAGTATTGATACAGTTTCAAATGTTTGCAACAAACACATTTTGTTTATGTTTGACATTAGGTCTTACTTGTAGTCAAGTGTAGAACTGAAGGTTTCAAAATCCATATTTAAATTTTATGATGAGGAGCGTTTGATAAACATTTTAGTGAATTTACTGTGTCAACAAATAAATACTAAATAAGGCTCTTTGAAATTTTGAAGAGCTTTATTTGAGTCCAAAGGTACCTTATTTTGAGTTCAAAGGTAGCAATTTATAAAACTTGTAGCATGCATAAAAAATGTTTCAAGAGTAAAGTGGGCAACTAACTTAACCATTCTGAAGTTTCAGAAAATGATCAGAGCTTTGAGGTGACCATGACTGCTACCACTGAGGTAGCTGAAGATGAGATTAATGAAGGAACTGTTACCCAGATTCAGGTACAGTAAAACTTCAAAATTTACCTATTTGATTATATGCTTTTATTTAGATTGAAATGAAAAGGGAAACAAGTATCAAATGCTCACTAAATGAGTAAGACTCTTGGAAACGAATGTATGTGAGCATGGATCTTGTTTGTAAAAATGCTGTTCTGTAAAAGGGCAATTGAATCACTTTATGTATGAGAGAAGTTATTTGTAATGTAAGTTACTGGCCAAGAGTACTAGGGGTAACCCTCCACTGGTAATTACTTGCTCTGTTGTGAGCTGTGTAGAAGACAAATTTATCTGTTATTTCTGTCATTCTCTGTAAGTTAAGCTTTGTGACAGGCTTAAGTAGGCTTTGTCTTGTCACTAGTCCTAACAGTTACACGCAGTTTTCACTTCGGGTATACTATGTTTGAAAGTTCTAGACTGGATATGTTGGACAGAGTCCTCTTTCCACCACAGCCGGTGAGACTCTTCATACTTACTGTACATTAAACAGTAAACATTAAGCAGGATGCAGAATGTTATTTAATTAATTCTCACAACATCTGTATATTAAGATGCTAAATCTTACTCAGGTGCTTTAAGAAAGATGATACTTTCATACTATATCAATGCCACATAAAATGTGGCACTGTTGAACAGTCAGAAAGGTGACAGCGTGCTGATCTAATTTTCCTTCAAACTATGTCTCCATGTTGATTTCAAAGTGATATAAACAACTGAATATCTGACTGGATAATTTCATATTGGTCTTTTCAAGATTCTTCAGAATGAACAGCTGGATGAAATCTCCCCAATGGGCAATGAAGAAGTATCAGCTGTTAGTCAAGCCTGGTTCACAACCAAAGAGGATAAGGATTCTCTAACCAATAAAGGTAGGGTATTTCAAATGCAGTTCTCCCATGATGTAAAAAGGTAAATTATTCCAGATGCCTCAGAACATTTTGCAAGTTGCATAAAGTAATCTCTGGTCTGTCTTTTTGGAGATGGTCCATGCCTGCAGTGGTGAAAAGTAGTAGCCACAGTAAGGAAGGGCTGTGGGTGCTGTGTGTCAGCCCAGATGTGTCTGCCTGCTCAGGGGGTGGGATGTTGCAGCAGAGGGGAGTACACTGGGAAAAAAAACAATCCGTGCTCAGGTTAACAGCGTTGTTTCAGAAGAAAAGGGCTTCTGCAGACCAGAATCTAATGAAATAATCTCTGCTACTCCTAAAATTTCCACCCTATTGAGCATTCCTCCCTTTCCAAATATATCTGTGCAATCACGTAGTTGCTGAACTTAAGAGCTTTTGTTTTTTCTTTCCTCCCCCGGAGAAGTGGCTTTCTAAACCTAGAGAAACAACTTAGTGTCAAATGAAGACATGTTGTCTCTCTGTTTTCCTGAGCCTCTCTACTGTTATTTTTACTTGGACCTTTACTTTTTCTAGAGGAATAATAACTTTTTTTCTGTCGGTTCAAAGCAACAGTCTTTTTTGTTAGAAAACTTTAGCAAGAGACACAGCATTGTCAGCTGGTTGACGGAGGGCACTAAATCTGATGATTCCAGTTAAGAAAATAATAACTTGAGGAAGACATTTCTAGTAAAATATGCCAAGAGAAATATTTGAGAATCCCTACTGGCTGAACTTCCCTTGTGAGCTCTGTGGTTTGTCACAGACATCAATGGTGGAGGAATGCCAGTATGTGTCTTCTTCTACAGTAGCTCAGAGTTTGGTGTGTGTTGCCTGAGCTCATCATTGTATAGCAGTCTCCACCTGAAAATGCTTTCTTCCGAGACCTGTGGGCAGGTTATGATAATCTTGACTATAAGTATGCAAACATGAATTGCAGAATATATGTAATTTCCTAAAATAGTTTGGTATTAAAGGTTATTCCATGTAAAGAGTAGCAGTGTCCCATTAAGTCAGTTCAGAGGCTCGGACAGAGGTGTGAATCACAACTACAATAATACACTCTTTTTTTTGTCTTTGTAACTGGAAGAAGGGATTGAAGCTATGGGGCACAGGGAAAGAGTTCTCTCTCACCACTTCCAGTGGAATTAGTAATAATGCCTGTACTTTTCATTGTAATTGGATTTGAGTAAACAGTCTCTTTGGTGTGTTCTGTCTCTCAGCTCTGGTAATTAGCAGGCTGAGAAGGAAGTACCCTGATTTTTCTGAGCAGAGGTGGGCAGGTAGCCAGCACACACCAGTGTGTAAACTGGGTCACACCAGCATAAGCTTAATTAAAAGTATGGGATGACCATAAGGGGAAGAAAGAATAATTTAGAGTGGGAATGTTTAAATGTTTTATTGATAGACTTCAGATCTGAAATTTTCTCTCTGAATAAAGCTGGTTGGGTTTGCTTTTAAAGCTCAGCTGGCATTGTAGTTACTAAGGGCATAGACAGAGGGGAAACATTATGTTTGTTTCTATTGGTTTGCCACTTACATTTGGGGGAATAAAAGACTCACCACAAGTTTTTATCTCGACTGTGACCCCAAAGCATTACTCCCAATGCAAAAAAAAAGGAGAGAGATGGGGACCAGCTTGTCAAAAAGGACTAAGTGGAGCATTTACCTCTATGAAAAGCACTCACAGTAGGTGGCACTGCTCACATGTTCAGGAGTGTTAATGCATTCAAGAGAATCCCCCGTTATTGCCAATTGCTCAGGTAATACTCTGAGTCACGTTTTGAGTTCCAGCTTCTGGAATCATTTTGAGTGCATTGAAATTTCAGCTGTCAGTATAAAGACAGACATTTTCTAGTTGCAGCTAAAGAGAAAGCCTGAAAATGTGACTTGACAGCACTTCGAGGAGTTCATGTTCTGTTTTTAAAAATGGGATGTTTCTGAAGAGGGGTCTGACTCACATTATTTAAATATTAGTTGATGGTTGCTGTCAGTTATGAAATAACATCTGTTTTAAATTAATTCTAGTTATATTTTTAGTAGCTAAAATTACTCTTTTCTTTGTAAATTGCAGTGTGGGTTATGTTTTCAGATACTTCTGTTCTTGTTGTTTTTCTGGCCTTCACTTCAGTAATTAGTTTGTCATTTCTATTTTCAGGCCATAAGTGGAAGCAAGGGATGTGGTCAAAGGAAGAGATTGACATTTTGATGAGTAACATTGAACGTTACTTAAAGGTATGTTTAGAGTATGTTCCCTGCTAGTTGGTGTGATGATGCAGGTCTTGCTAGAAACCAACTTTCTTTAGAACTTCCCAGAATATGCAATAAATTATTCAGATTGGTTCATTGTAAAAATGCTCATTACCCATTTGAAATACATAAGAAAATTTTATCCCTTCACAGGATTTAAGTACTAGTGAATGTAACATTGCTTTTAATTTTTGTACTGGCTATAGCCCATTTTGAACATCCTGACATCATTTTAAGCTGCTAAATCTCTTTATCTGGGTATACATTAATGACTTGTGAAACCTTTGTTGAAGATTGTGGAAAAAAATTGCACTAGCAGTAATTTTCCTTTCTGAGCACTGAATACAACTTCAGGCTTCCTTGGTTCCAAGTCTGTGCTTGTGTACTACTCTAGCAGGATGCCTGTGTCTGCTTTCTTCCCCTTAATTTATTTGGGTCAGAGTTCAGTGCAAATGGGCATGTGGTGAACACGCTGACGGTGATAATTGCCCATAAGTCATATTTGTGGTAGGCTGGCAGCTGAGAATATTTGAGCTAAGCCCTAACAACTGAGAATATATAGCCTGGATATTACAGTTTCACCATCCTTCACTTGTGGTTTAAAAAAAAGCCTTGAATTTAGTGTTCATTGTAATAAAAATCCGCAGTATTCGTTGTAGGGAGTGTGTCTGCCCACACACGTATAAGAGTTTCTGCCACAAAATCATTCATGGGTAATACTATGTTTTAAATCTAGTGAAGCTTTTTTAAGCTAGCTAAATAGCTTTTCTGAGTTACTGATAAATCATTTGATTGATTCTTTTCCCATTTATCTGATTTCTTGTACTGCTTTGAATAATTTAAGTATAGTGATTCTTAGTTTAAGCTGAAGATAAGCTTAAGCTTGACTGTTATACTTCATTACAGTGTTTTTGTATTGAATTTATTTTGAGTTTCCATCAGAACAAGAAGAATAGTTTAATTGAAAGAAATTGCTTTTGCATAAGGAATATCTAAAATTAGGTAATAAATTGGTATAGCTCTGTTTGACAGCCTTGCCTTGTATGGCCCCAGGCTAATTCCACCACAGTACATTTTCCATAGTGTTCTAAGTGATGGTTCAATTTTTGATCTTAAAATACACATTGGACAGATTTTTTTTTCTTAAATGTGAATAGGAGGTAGAACTTCTGTGTCTCCCTGGACTCCAACATGAAAAAACCAAAACCTAGTGTTCAAGGGTTTGTATTTGAGGGAACTAATCCATAAATACTCAGTTTTACTTTCGGACTGTAGTATTTGTGATACATAGAAAGTTGCATAATGGCTTCAGTTCTTGTGTTCTACTTCTTAATTCCTAGGAGACTTTGTCTAAGGTGTTTTGTTTGTGGTTTGTTTTTGTTTGTTTTTTTTTTTAAATGCTTTGTTCTAGGCCCGTGGAATAAAAGATGCCACTGAAATTATATTTGAAATGTCAAAAGATGAAAGAAAAGATTTCTACAGGACAATAGCTTGGGGTCTGAATCGGCCTCTCTTTGCTGTCTATAGAAGAGTTCTTCGCATGTATGATGACAGAAACCATGTTGGAAAGTATGAAAACCTCTAATGCTGCATGGTTTTATTGGTATGAGTAGGGTCATGTATTTATGTTTGACATGTTCTATGTGAGACAGAAAATTTTAGCCAAACAGACCTAGATCTCCTTAATATGTCACCTCTGCTGAATGCTGTTAGATCAGCCTTGACAATAGCTGTCTTCAAGTGATGGTATTCAATGACAACTTCAAAAAACAGACAAACGAACAAAAAAACCAGAACAAAGGTGAATAACAGATTCTGATACAGTGAGAACACTTGGACACAAGCATGGATTTGCGGATATGTAACCTCTTTCTAGAGCTGGAAATAATTGATCCTTACCCCTCATGCCCTTAGCTTGCCCTTCTGTAAAGCAGTGGTCTGGTGCCATCCAGAAAGGATACTATATTTATTTTTTGAAGGTAGTTGAAAATTTAAAATACCTTCTCAATGCTGATTTAGTTTTTTGATGGAAAGTCAGCTTGATGTTGATTTTGAACTGGGACAGTAAGGAAGAAGTAGATGTTTATTTGAAAGACTGATGCACAGAATTCTAGTTCTGTTCATAGGAGCAAGATCACAGAGAATGAGGAATTCTTCTGACAAATGAGAGGAATGTTGTACCAATTAACCTTAGAAATACACTTATGTGGAAAATGGCATTTGTTCCTCACATTCTTCCAAAGTATTCAGTCAGATTGTTTCTTACAGCTGAAATTCCTCAATCTCTTGTTGTAACTAAATGTGTACCGTGTGGTTAGTAAAATAAAAATATTTATGCTGTTATTTATTATTCTGTTTAAAATAATGTCTTTTTATTTACCTGTTGCTTAGGTATACTCCGGAAGAAATTGAAAAGCTTAAAGAGTAAGTCTTATGAACAAGGTTACTCTTCCTTGTTTATATTTATTAGCTTGATCAATTCATAAAGGTTTCCTTGTATGATATTGCTGAAGAGTTACAAGTAAATTTGACTGCTCCAACACTATCCAAAAATAGTGGCTACTATGTAAAGAAAAATGAAACTACATTTGGATTCTTTTAAATTTTTTTTCCAGTATGTATTCAAGACCTAACAACATGCAACAAAGTTCTAATGAAAGGCTCCTGTTGTAACTAGGAATGTTTCAGATTTTTACAAGCACAATCAAAATTTGTGGTTATGAGAAACAGAAATTCCATTTCTTTAGAAAATCTGAGCAAAGGTTATTACTAAAGGAAGTGGCAGGTCAAGAGTAGCCTGTCCCTGGGGAGTATTACAGATACATAAATTATCAGTATAGCTCAGAAAGCCTAATTTTGAGTATGAACCTGATAGATCAAGGAGGTGGGGCTGCAGACTTTTTCCCCTCCTGCAGATTTCCAGGGTTGAGCAGTTTGAAGAAACTGTTGAACTGAAGGAAGGAAGGAAGGAGGTATATTGCATTGCATTGATGGATCTATTTGGATCAATTGAGCTCGTTTGTGTCATTCACAAGGCGCCTGTGGTTCCAGATGTTTCAGAACTAGTCATGGATCAACATTTCAAGCACCCTGCTGTTATGTGAGGGAGGAAAATGATTGTTAAAATGCTGAAATGATTATGCAGTGTTTTGCTTAATTAAAATTGTAGGATGCCTGGGTTTTCATCGGGCATTATTTAAATTTCTCAAGTGCTCTCTACACCATCTGAAAATCATTGAGGAACCTGTATAGAATGGAAATTGGCTGTTTATCTAAACATTCATATTGTGTTTAACACATTCATTAAGCCTCACAGTGTTCTTGCAAGACAGATATTAAGCATTTTAAGTATCTTGTGGCTTAGCTGGTCCAAAAAGCTTCTAGAAACACATAGGAAAAATAGCAGAAAATATTAATAGTGAAGTAGCAAAATGGTTCCCCATTCTGTCTTTAAGCCTGTAAACTGCATGTTCATCCTGTTTTTATTAGAGAATATTTGATATTTTGGTAATTTCCTAACTGGATATAGTGTTAATGAGCATATTTCTCTTTAGGCTGAGAATAAAGCATGGTAATGACTGGGCCACAATAGGAGCTGCCCTGGGGAGAAGTGCTTCGTCTGTAAAGGATCGATGTAGATTGATGAAGGATACCTGCAACACAGGTGAGGTAAATGCTGGTGTCAGAAATGGATATTGTGGTTAAAATTCTATCCCTTGTGTTTAATGGTTATAAACTTACATTTCATGTTTGGTATCAATTAAGAGAGAGACAGATGCACTTCAGGAGTAAAGTACTGTTTATATTGTAAGGTATATATTCAAATATAAAGAAACATTTAGTCAGACCTCATGTGATTAATGTCCACTCATTTGTTGCATGGTTGATTTGCTCCAGCTAATACAGTTCAGGTAGCTTGGATCAGTTTGCTTTGGTCACTCTTTGGACAAGTTCTGAGTGGCCTCATTCATCTCAAAGAGGAAGAGAAAAGAGAGAAATTTGGCAGGAGGACATTGGAGTTGTGCATTTGTTAATCAAGAATGGATATTGTATAAATCGTTAGTAACTAGGAATGGTTATATCTTCTTCACAAGTCAATATTTGCATCCGAAATAAGATGTTGGACATGGAAGCTGAATGTCTGCTGGCATGTTACATATCAGAGCAGAGGGTATCTCCTGCTGGTTAAGTTGGAGGGCTTATCTCTCTTTCAGGAAAATGGACAGAGAAAGAAGAGAAAAGACTGGCAGAAGTAGTGCATGAGCTGACAAGCACAGAGCCAGGTGACATTGTGACACAAGGTGTGTCGTGGGCTGCTGTGGCGGAACGGGTCGGGACGCGCTCGGAGAAGCAGTGCCGCTCTAAATGGCTCAACTATCTCAACTGGAAACAGAGTGGGGGCACCGAGTGGACCAAGGAGGATGAAATAAATCTGATCTTGAGGTTTGTTATTTTAGTTACTTTTAAAGGTTTGTAATATGTGTTGCTAGCAGGATTCCATTGGGGTCCATTTTGCTGGTTTCCTAGACACTGAAAATTCTAAAACCTTCCAAAAATCACTGCTGTGTTTACAGTTCCCAGAGATTTATTATTGAACATATTTTTTGTTTTTTGTTTTTTTAGTGAATGTTAGTGTTCGTGAAAGGTGTCAGATTGAAAACCCTGGAGACTGAAGTCTTCTTTATTCCACAGAAAAGGTACAGCACAGGCAGCAAACCGTGCAAGCTTCCCACACGTTGCCCCACCGATGCGCTTTAACCCTTAACTGGAGGGTAGCTCAGTCTCCCTGCCCGTTCAGTCCTTGGCCTCTCTGCTGAGATGACCAACAAGGGTCAAGTGTGGTGGTGGTTTCTGTGATGTGGACGTCTTGTCTACATAGAGCTAAACTGAGACTGCAAATTAATTTCATGTAGGCCACCAAACACTGATTGGATATCAGCATCTCTGACTACATTTGAACTGGCAGCCTGGTAGTGACTTTGGAAATCTTTTGCTCTCTCCAGTCCTCCTCCCATTTTGAATGCCTTTAACTCAGGCTTTTTAGCCAGTGGATTTTTATGGTTGGGTGGGAATAAAAAGACGAGACATCCAGGAAATCTAAGGATTACTTACAAAGTAGTATTGACTAATTTACTGAGGCTGTTTGATGTGAACTCAGAATGAGGAGCCTGATTCCACATTTCAGAATGTGCTTGGTATATTTCTTAGTATTTCTGGTTTGGTCTGTCCATATATCCTTTACTCATTCTGCAGGGTTAGTTTTGGTAGTTTTTTTCATTTTTGCTTTTTTCTTTCTTTAGCTAGCAAGAGTGCTCTTGCTTTGTTTGTGAAGAGGACTTTTCTTAACTTCCACAAAAATATTTCCCCCTCACTATTAATTTCTCTTTCACATGCTCCGTGTACAGATAAGGGCAATTCAGAAATTTTTATTGATTTGAAACACATTCTGGTAGAGAAGACTGTCCCTTATCTGGAGAGCCTGGTGGGATTGATTTATGAGAACCTGTTCAATGCTGTAGTTAACTTCATCTACTTTGGCTAAGAAGCATCTGAGAGAAGGCAAAAATCTGTGTTAAGGACGGATGGTTGTTATTAGAAGAAAACAATTAAATAACATGAAATTAATTAAGTGAAAGTTCAGAGTGAATTTCAGGAAGTATTTCCTGCCTTGGAGATGTGTTTGGAGAATGTTTTTCAAAAAGAAAAGATGCAAGTACCACCACTTGGAATGCTTCACGATAATCTGATCTAAGTCCTAATGTATAAGTAAATAAGGAGAATAATCCTGCATGGCAAGGAGATGGACTGGATCATCTAACAGGTCTAGTCCATCTTCTGTTGTTTATGATTCTGCTTGACCTCTGGCAGCGTGGAGCCTTGGAAGCCTGTGTCGATTCCTGAGCTCTGGTGGGCTGGTCACTAGCATGTCATTCTGCGCTGTTTCGTGTGACACGGCCGGACATGTGCAGCATCCCTACTGGTCTGGAGGGTAGTTTCTAACAGGTCAATATCTTCTGTGTCCTGCCAGGATAGCGGAACTTGAAGTTTCTGATGAAAATGACATCAATTGGGATTTACTGGCTGAAGGATGGAGTAGTGTCCGCTCCCCACAGTGGCTTCGGAGTAAATGGTGGACCATTAAACGACAGATTGCAAACCACAAAGATGTTTCATTCCCTGGTAATGTACTACTTCCACACTTCTCTTCTAAAAAGTCCTTTCACATATGTCAAAGGAATAAGGCTGCATTTTGTTGTCTGCTTAGAGCATTGCTGGCCAAAGAGCACATTGCTCCTTTGCTGGAAGTTACTGGCCCCTTGAATCTGCTGGCTGAGTTGCTCCTACAAGCAGTCCTTAGATGTTTCAGTCAAACAAGCCAAGCTGATGTGTACAACTAGACAGATTTTGCCATCCCTCGTCACTTTGGCTAAATTGAGGGCATGTATGTAAGCAGCTCAGCTGGCAGATCTCAGATGGTGCTGATCTTTGGTATGGAGGGCAGTGACCTCTTCAGGTGGAATAGGATATGTATCTGCAGCCTAACTAAGGCCTCAGGTTGGATGTGTTACCTTTGCAATGCTAAAATGGAATCTCTGTCAGGTGCTGAGCCTTAGCTGTAGGCAGAACATAGATCTACTGCTAGCTGCGGTGAGGAGGAGAGGAGGAATCAGGAATGTGACCCTCCCCAATACATCTCCTAGAATTTTCCCATTCTGGCTTGGAGAAACTAGTGCCTAAGCTACAAGGGTCTCTGTGACCTTCAGACCTCCCTTTGTCTGACCTGGGGAGAGGAAAAAAAATCAGAGATTAGTCATGTCATAATTAATGAAAGATGTAATGAAATAATGTAATGAAAGATGACGACTTGTGCTGTGGTCACCAGTGTGGTTATATATTAGTCCTGCCTAGAGGCTGCACTTGGGAGGAGAGCCCCTGTTACCACAGGATGGGCCTCTTCATACACAGGTGAAGAATTGTAATATGACCGCTGTGGGATTCATTTGCTCTTGCTCCCCATTTTCAGTGACATTTTTGCCAAGCTCTTGAGCAAATCTGCTTCCATGTTGCAGAAGATTGGAGGATTTACTTCTGGTGGTAGCATTACACAACGAGTGATACTGGCCCTTGATTGTTGCTTGGGGATATACCATACATCATTTTAGAGAGTTCCAAAATTTTATGAGTTGTGTGTTCTTTCTTTTTCCCCAAGCATCCTGAAATGCCTGGGTTCCATGAGGAAATCTAGTTCACTGCGGTAGTTGACTATAAATGGTCTATGTACGTGCTAAATTTCTAATTTCTATATCTCTGGAGATTGCTTAAGTTCCAAATTCTGTAGGATTTCATTTGCTTTTTTCATCTTGGGTAAATCACCTGTTGCAGCATTTCAAATGTGCTTCTTCAACCTGCTTTAGCATGAGTGTTTTTTCTCTCAGTGCTGATAAAGGGTCTTAAACAGCTCCACGAGAACCAAAAAAACAATCCAGGGCACCAGCTTCCAGAGAGCAAGTGTGGCAGTGGATTAGCAAACTCTAACTCCAGCTCGGGGGTGCAGCACGTGCAGATCCGGGTGGCTCGCTTGGAAGAGAGCACAGGCAGTGCCCCGAGCCCCATGGCAGCTCTGCAGATCCCAGTGCAGATCACCCACGTCTGTAAGTACTGAAACCAGCCACTCACACGAAACCTGAAGCTTCCTTGTGTTAAGGTGGTAAAGGACGAGCGAGCTTGTCTTAAAAGAGTTGTGCTAATTCTCCCTTGGTCTTGCCATAACTTCAAATGAAGGATTTCTGCCTCCATTTATGCATTTCTTAGTTTGTTAGGCAATATAGATACTGCTGTGACAGTAGTTCCAAGAAGCTACAATTAGAGCACCTGGACACAGGTGTTGTAGGTGTCTGTCTGTGTGTGTGCATGCAGGAGTTTGCCACATAACCTGCTCTTTGAAAAGCCTTCAGTGTAGAAACCTCTTAATGATGATAGAGTATATATGGTTATTCATTAAGTTGTTTCTGGTCACTCTTGTGGAGAACAACAAACATCATGTACAAGATCTCCTTTTGTAAGTTACATAGACTGCTGTCCCTAAGTTCTGAGGCACGGCACTGAAGGGAAGGTATAAATGTTTTTTCCTAGTCCTGCTCTTTATTATGCAGTTGTTTCTAGGCACACTCTGGAAAGTGTTAGCTGCCAAGTCACACCGACATTCAGCCAGTGTTCTGCTCTAACCACTGTATTATTTTTTTTTACTTGGTGCTTCCCATGCTCTTAAGGATGAACTTTGCTCATTATCAAACATTTATTATCATGTCTCCTCTGGGTGTAGTTCTTATTGCTTGATTTTGTAACTAATCTTATTAAGTAACTCCAGCCACGTGCAGTCTGTCATCTGCACTGTATATTACTTTGCACCTTTTGTCATTTGTGAATTTTATCAAGAAATTTTAGTGGTTTGGTCTTGCTGATTACCAGATTAGTTACAGAATATTCTGAGTTGGAAGAGATCCACATGGATCATTGAATCCCAGCTCTTAAAATTAATGGCCTGTGCAGGGGTTGGACCCACAACTTTGGCATTATTAGCACCCTGCATTGATCAACTGAACTCAGTTGATCAGGCTACATACTGATACTTCAGACTATGACTGAATAGGCATTTGGCAAACAATTTTCTGTTTAAAATTTTATTAGATTAACCTATCTTTTTGTATTAAGTGCTTTCTTCCTTTTAGATGATTTATTTTCTAATTAGAATGGCACAACACCAAGCCAAGAACGTTTTATCTGTCATAATACATCAGTGGTCTCAGACTTCCAGTGAAGCTTGATCAGAGCAGTTGGGTTTTGATGAGCAGGCAGGATGAGCTGGGATCTTGAAACCTTCAGTCCTTTCTGAATTGAATCCTGTAATGGTTATTTTGTGACTTTGCTCACCCCTGTCTGCCTAACAAGCCTTTTTCCCCATTTTAGTCTGTTTTTCTGAAGAATTTCTGGTTGTGTAATCAAAGTGAATTTTATATTGTGCCTTTCACAGTCCCATGAGAGCTGAACCTATTAGCCACTTTGAGCTGCATTTGCTGGAAGGCTCAGGGTTTCGAAGGGGCAATTCCTGAGGTTTTATGGGTACAGCTGGCTGGGTGACTGACAGGCCACACTTTACAGCTCTCTGCTACTGAGTATCAGGAAGTTTGTGACAGGAAGTCTTGAACATGCCACTACAGCAATAAAAGCTTCAAAAATTGAGCTTTTATCTTCTTAAAAGACCAAAATTACTGTATTTTGCAGCCACAGAGTCTGAGATGGCAAAGTTTTCAGTGCTTGGATCACTGTTACCTTGCGGGTCTTTTTCCCTTTTGGTATTTAGGAAATGAGTGGAAAGTCCCAGGCAGAGTATTAATTTGCTTTCAGCTTCCTGGAACTTGGGATTTTTTTTAAGAGTAAGTAGAAATCGTAATTATGGTTATAAAAGTTTGTGTACAACTTGTTTGGACCTGGTGATCTTAAAATACATGGTACATCAACTGTTTTCAGTGCTTCTCTTCACTACTTTTAGAATTAATGGAGATAACTGCATAAATAATTACACAGTTTTAGTAAGAATATTTACTGCTGTTATATACTACAGTCATAACACATAGCATAGGCAGATATCTTGTGAAGCATCTGTTTTTTCATCAGGGGTAAACATACTGTGGAGGGCAGAAAAGATAAAAAAATAAAAAAAGAAGTCTGTGGGAAACACAACAATATTAAGCCTGACACCAGTTTAAAACAAGCAGTACACGATCCAAAGGATATCATTACTCCAAAGGGTATCATTATATTAGAACCTCTTGCAAATCTCATTACAAAAAGTAATTAGATCACGTCAGAAACTTTGTCTGCTTTTATCTCTGTGTGCTAAACCCATACTTACTTTCTTTTTGCTCTTTGGGATTGTAGAATGCTCTCTTTAAATAGTATTGTATCTTGAGTACCAATTAGAGAACCTCGTCATTAGGATTGCAGCCAGTTTTCTTTTTCCTCTTAGCGGAATTAACGGTACCCTGCCATGTATTAATTATAGTATGTTATGCTCTCTGCAGGGCTGAACATTCTGGTTTACATACTTTCCTTTTCTTTTTTTTTTTTTTCCATCCTTTTGCAGCCTCCACCGATTCCCCTGCTGCTACTGTTGACTCTGAGACAATAACACTGAACAGTGGAACACTACAGACCTTTGAGATTCTTCCAGTAAGTAACTGGTATTTGTTACTGTGGTTTTTTTCTTTTAAGCCCCGCTACTTCTTAGATTATAGAACCGTGCATTTAAGAAAAAAAAGTTTTCAAGCAGAAAGAAAGTTAAGAGCTCTAAAACTTATTTATGAAAGTATAATCCATTAGGGCTGTGAACTCTGAATTACAGTTAAATGCTCTAAATTCACCTTAATGCCTTAGTGCTATGAAGTTTTCCTTTGTGCTTGGATTTTTTCTGACATTTGAAATCTGACATAAAGGAGCCAGAGAAAGCTCCCAGCAAGTTAAGATTGTCTCAGTTCCATTGTCCTGTAATTTATAGCACAGTTTCTCTTTCATGTCAGTGCAAAAGTAAGTTTAATTCGTTCCTTTCTTACCTGCCGTTGTACAACATAATACAGACCTGCTGGGCTCTTGCTCTTAATCCTTGCCTTGGTAGCCTAAGGCTATAGGTGAGTTTCTTTCTGCTTTTTGAGCGCAGTACAGCAATCAGTGCAGAAGGGATTGGGTTGGATTGGATTTGTGTGGTGTTTTATCCAAGGCAGTTAGAGTTAGGCTGGTTCATGTAAATCAACAGGCAAAGTATGGCCTGGGCAGTGCATTTGGGTATTCAACCTGTGTTGTCTTTGTAGTCTTTCCACCTGCAGCCCACTGGGACCCCAGGAACCTACTTACTGCAGACAAGCTCGAGCCAAGGGCTCCCTTTGACACTGACAACGAGTCCCACCATGACCCTGACGGCCGCGGCAGCTCCTGCCTCCCCCGAGCAGATCATCGTCCACGCCTTATCTGTAAGAGCTCTGGGCAAGGGCAGCACTGGGGGAAGGGGAACACTGTAATGCAGGGCCCTGCACATGCATGTTAAATTTGCAAAGCAGTTCTTAAGTCATAACAGTGTTACTTTGCTTAAAATCCTGAAGACTGAGAAGTTGGGGGTTTGTGTATTGTTTTTTAAAAGCAGCCTCAAGCTGCTTCAAAGCTTAGCTTGGTGAGCAAATTTTGAACAGGATGTCTCCATTTAGTGGCTTGGTCCCCAGCAAAACTAAATCTTCTTGTTCTGTGATGTTTTCAGTTACTCTCACAAATAGATGTTGGTTCACAAATTTTGGATACTAGTGACAAATACTGCTTTTTGTTAGAGGATGGGAAGGGGAAGCAAACTGGAGATTGAATCACAAAAGTGATGCAAAATTCAATGGAAAAATCTCCACATGAATGGCTGTCTCTTTCATATTATTATGCATTTAGTTAATTTGTGACTTGAAGAACAGGTTACAAAGTTAGCATTTAGGGCCAGGAAAGGTCAACAGATGATCTGGGCTGACATACTGCATATATAAAATTCTAAACTACACTTAGCAATTTGGAGCTTTTTGCTTGTATTTGCTTGAAAGATTTGTAGCTAGTTACATGAAAGTCTCTGACCTTTTTTGGGGTTCTGTTTGTCTCTTTTTTGCAAATGCTGCTGGCAGCCAGAGCATTTGTTAAACACAAGTGACAACGTCACAGTGCAGTGCCACACGCCAAGTGTCATAATCCGCACCGTTGCTGCTGAAGACATCTCCTCCTCTGTCACCCAGACAGAGCTGACTGTGGATTCAGACATTCAGTCAGCTGACCTGACAGACCCTCCAGACACCCTGGGAACAAATACGTTCCCAGATGATATCCATCAGTCCAAGCTGAGTGATGAAGAGCAGTCAGCCTACAATGAAGATGATGCTTCCAAATTTAGCAGCAGGAATAGCAGAGAGCTGATGGATGGAGTTATGGTAAGAACAGAGGAGGAGATTGCAGATGCCAGCCTGAAACAGGATGAGGATTCTCACTCTGATTTACCCAGCGCTTATGTTACCGAGGTAAGGGAGGGCATGATACTTGATATTTTCCCCATTTCTGGATGGAGAATGATTTCATTGCATCTTTGGCCTTTATGCTAAGCTATTTGAAACATCTCAGTGATTTCATGTGTTTGGTGCTTGAAGGGAGCCTACAAGAATGATGGAGCAAGACTAATTTATAAGAGCATATAGTGTCAGGACAAGGGGGAATGGCTTCAAACTGAAAGAATGTAGGTTGAGATGAGGTATCAGGAGAAGGTTCTTCCCTGTGGTGAGGTACTGGAATGGGTTGCCCAGAGAAGTCGTGGGCTGCCTCATCTCTGCAAGTGTTCAAGGCCAGATTGGATGGGGCTTTTGAGCAACCTGGGGTAGCAAAAGGTGTCCAACACACCTGTGTCAATAGATAGATTGAGCAAGGGAGATGAGGTAGAGTATGTAGGTTTTGCTGGGTGCATTAATTACATATTCTAAGATGTACCACCGTTTCTGGTTTTGAGGACTTCTGTTAAACATACTGTTCCAGTTAAGTGTTCAATTGGAATTTGAAGCATTAAGCTGCTTCTCTCTCTGGCCTCACATTTACTCATCTCTAACACCTGAGATGCAGAAATGAGTTTATCCAAATGGTTACAGGTATCTGGATTGTTTATACTAAATTCTTCCATCTTTCAGTTTCTGGAATTACGAAAATGACTAAGTCACAGAAAACAGAGGTGCTAAAAAAGAAGATAACACTCTTCAGTGGGTAGAAAATACCTCTTTCCTTTCAAGTTTGATTAGGTCACAGTGTGGGAAAAGATGAGTTAGAGTGAAATACCCCATCCTGTGTTTTAAAACACTGTGCTCTACAGTAGCTGTATTTCTCCTTTGTCAGTCTTGAAAATCCAACATTGATATGCTTTGGCTTTGTGTTTGAAGAAGTTTATAATAGACAGTGTATATCCATTATGCTCTTACAAAAGGGAGGATCTTCATACATCTCAAGTTTGCTACTACAGAAGCATCTGAATCCTGAATACATCCAAAGCTGGGGATTATTCTTCCATTTTCCTCTTTCTCTGTTATGGTTGACATAATTGTGATAAGATTTTCAACATTTGTGGTAGACTATCAGCTTTCTACTCGTAGTTTAAAATTTTAGCTTCTCAAGGTAGAAATATTAAACTTTTGATATTAACCTAGTTCTTAATTTAACTTTGTACAAATTGCTTAGGGCTAGCAGGATATAAAATTAAACCTTTTTTTCTATACAGAAAAACAAACTGAATTTTTAATTGTAATCTGCCTTACCCTTCCAGTCAGATTCAAGTTTGACATGTGTACTTAGATTCTAGGAAATAGTGAAGTGTATGTGAGTAATTCTTAGTGAAAAGTTACTCTAGAAAAACACGCCTAAATTTTGTTTTCTTTAAGTCAGTGTTATGTTCTTGCCAGAGTTGTATTGTCACTGTGGGTGGGTGGTGGGAGGCAGGCTGTCATGCTGCAGGGTTTTATTATTTCTGGCTGGGAAAGGTGCCCATTTGCCACAATGGCTTCTTTAGTTTTTCACGCCTCCTCTTCCCAGTTTCCAGCCTCGCAGCCCAGCGCTGCTCGTGGGCAGAGCTGTGTGCTCTGCAGAGAGCTGCTCGTGCAGGTCAGGCACACGGTGCCCTCGTGGATGGCACCCAGTGCAGTTCACTGAGCTGCAGCACAGCTTGTCAGCTCCTCTTCAGCAGCACCAGGGGCGGGGTTTTCAGGCAGCTGCCTTTGCAAAAACATTGGGGAGTTATGTAGGGAAACAAGTTTTCCTAAAAAAAACAAGGTGGAGAAACATTAGAATTTTCTTAAACACAGAGGGCTGTAACCTCTCCTAAACAATTCCTGCTCCTTCCAAAACCAGTGATAAATCCAGGTGCCTTCCATCATGTCAGCAACAGTTGGTAGCATTCTACATCAGGGATTCCTGAAGTTTGAACAAACCATACGCATGTTACACACAAAAACTGGAGTCCAAATATCTCTGCTGCTTCTGGCAGTACTGTGTGGGATGACTTTTCATTGCGTTTGTGGAAGCAGGAGGGTGCTGTGACATTGAGTCAGCCAGATGTGTTACTGCCATTCCAGTGCCACACGAGCCAGGGAAGAGGCAGCAGTTATGGCAGGACTGGAAGAGAATGAGGGTATTGACAGCTTGTACCTGGAAGGAATCAATGTGTTGCCAATCTTTTAGTATCATGAGGTTCAGCAAAAAAATCTGGAGCCAACCTCCAGCCAGCAAGTGATAGGGCAAGCAAGGCACAGCAGATAAGGTGGGTCTTTTAAGCTCTGTGTTCAGTGTCAGTTAAAACTTGACAATAGGAGTTGTGAAACCAAGTATTCAGGTAAAGCTGTTGGGTTTGTGGAGCAGGAAAATGCTTTAAAGGTAATGCTTCAGTTTCAGAACATGTAGGCAGCAAGTAGTGGACAAGCCTACTTATTCCTCTTCATAGACAAACTGTTTGACTTTCAAGAGAATGTTTTATCACCACCTTGCAGTGGTGATAAAACACCACTCCCTTTCTTGCCACCTGCCTGTATATAGCTCAGCAGGGTAAAATGCTTCACATCTTGTTTTTGGGTGCCTGCACTAAGATGAAACATGCCCTGTAAATGCTGAAATGAACTGTCTCAGCTGCTGACATTTCAATTTAATGAGGTAAAATTCATCCAGAGTATATTGCTTACTGTGGAGTATGGCTGAGCAACGCAGGTTTTTGCTTGTGCTATCATTAATACACTCTCATGGCCCTTTCTGTGTTGTGCAGGACCTGGGTTCCCCAACAATAGAAGAACAAGTTGATCAGCCTACAATAGATGATGAGACCGTGCTTATTGTTCCTTCTTCCCATGGTTTTATCCAGGCAACAGATGATATAGATAGTGAATCAGTCTTGCCCTTGACAACTCTCACAGGTATGACAGTCCTTTTCATTAAAGCAGTGTATAGCACTTTTGAGTCCCTGCAGATAACACTTCACAGATCCTTACTTTCCCTTACATTATTTTACATGTCATTGCTATGAAACTTTAAGTAACCTAACAAATACTCCTTCCCAGAGGAAGGATCTCCCTGCAGAGCCATCAGAGGGTCAGCACTGATAGTGTATTACCTGATGGGTCCAAATGCGAGTCACGCCAGTTGCATCCGTATCTATCCATATTGGCCATCACTTACCTTCCCTAAAGACACCCCAAACCCACCTGGATGTGGTGCAATGTGCTCTAGCTGAACCAGCTTTAGCAAGGGGTTGGACTAGAGGATCTCCAGGGGTCCCTTCCAACCCCAGCTATTCTGTGATTCTGTGAAACCAGACATTGCAAACTGCCTAGTTTGAGCAACACTGCTTATAATTGGTTAAAATTCCAGACTGCATTTCCTGTCTCCTAAGTTTGTATTTTATATCTTGTTACAATGGCACAGCAATAGTTCTAATGTTTTTCGTCTCTTGACAGATCCTATCCTACAACATCATGGAGATGGGTCACACATTATTGGCTCATCATTGGGCAGTCCTGACTCAGAAGATTCAAAGGACGTTGAGGATTTAGTGAGCTGTCACTGAGAAGCAGCAATGGTGTCCATTTTCTATTGACCATGTTTGCATTGTGAAATTAGTTACAACCCTGTGCCACATTTTCAAAGAAAGCAGTCACAGTCTGTCTCTTTGAACAGAAACTTCCAGTGTGAAATGACTACGGTGCACTTTCTCTGCTCAGGCTGTTTCCCTCATCTGGGAGGGGGGACCGAGCAGCCAGCCAAGGCCTGGAGGTGCCACGTCTCACTGGGGTGTTCAGTGTCCTGAAGAGCCCTTTTGCAGTGCTCACTGCTCGGATCCATCCAGTCAGTTCTGATCTGACTCGTTACTGGTGTGCTGAGCTGCACACGTGGGAAACTGGACAGGAGTCAAGGATTGTGGACTGTAGCCTCTTAGTGCCACAGCAAGTATTAGTTTGCACAGGTTTCATGAAGAATGGGTGAGGATTTCTGCACTTACTGACTTGTAATACATGGAGTAAGAGACTGTTACATTTCAGGAAGGAATGAGCTCCATCAAAGACTTCAGGGAGCACGGGCAGCATCGTGAAGCAGTGGTGTGTATTCTCATCTCATCTGACTCATTAGTATGTCTGTGGCATAGGAAGAAGGCAGAAGCTTATGGGACTTGCCTGGTCTGCTTGTTCCTGAGGAGTCCGTTGCTGGCAATGGACAGAGCTCTGAAAGATCGTTTGTGGAAGACCTTTTCTTGTTGTTTTTTTTTTCTTTTCTCTCATCACTACAGCAAGCTGAATAAAAAGGGAAGGGCTATGAGAAAGGGAAGCTACTGGGACCCACCGGCCTCCCCCACAAGCTTGGAATTTGAGATTGTTGTGAGTAGGTTGGAACATTTGTCTCTGTCGTACCTGACACTACCAGTCACCTCTCCAGAGGTGATTCCTGCAGCAGGTTAGTAGATGGGGAGTGGTGTGAAGGTGACGAAGTCTGGGAGGAATAGCTCCGTGAGAGTTTGGACATAGGGCCCTGAGGCAAAGGAGGCCAATTAATTCCTACAGCGTTTTAAACAGACACTAGGCTGAGCAGCAGCCTGTTAGTTAGGAATCAAGAGAAAAAGCTATAGAAACTAAAGACTTGTATAAATTATTTTATTTATTTCTGTAATTAGCTCTTCATAATCAAGAGTTGGTCTTTTTCAGTCTGTGGTTTTGTTAATGTGAAAAATAAGTTGTAGTTTTAAATGGTTGCCTAGGGAACAGAAATAATTGTATATTCAGTTTCAACAAAATAAAGAGTATTTGTCTTACTTGACTGTAAGATGCCATTTATTTATACTGCCACAGATCCTTTCAATGCTGCAGTTTATTTGTACAGTAATAAAAAAGGTGCAGTTTTTTCCAAAATGAAAAAGCTTGTGCCATTCTGAAACAGTACAACTGGAATGTTCATTAAGCGCAACAGTAGCTCTTCAAAAAAAAGCAGAATGTCACGTCTTATGGCAATAATTCTCCCCAACAAGAGGGACATTACATATACATTTACATGAAAATCATGTACTGATTTATCCTTGCACAACCCACTTCTTTCCTCTCAGGCTGATTGTTCTCACTTAAATGTCTCGAGTAGAGCTGAGAGCTGAGCTGGAAGCAGTCTGACACAGTAGCATCATTG
Organism: Acanthiza pusilla; assembly: GCA_036630365.1. Lineage (NCBI taxonomy): Eukaryota > Metazoa > Chordata > Aves > Passeriformes > Acanthizidae > Acanthiza > Acanthiza pusilla. The sequence goes on from JAXCHO010000079.1 coordinate 46,037,421, forward strand.
CTGGGTATTCCCAATGTCCTTCATTTATCCACTTCATGGAAGTACAGGTTGGCACATATGCATAACATGACAATAGAAAACAGTATGTAGTAAATTAGATTTCTAAATTTGGGTTCCAGGTCTCCCTGTCGATACCAGTAGATCTGGAAGAGAAAAGGAGTTTGTATTACTTTAAAAAGCCAGGTACTTCTGAGGAAACTCTGTGGTAACTGAGGAAACTTTCTGCGGTAACTGAACTGGCAACTTGTAGGTCTGGTTTTGGGGTTTTTTCCTCCTGTAAAACAATCCAGCTTCCTCTGCCCGGAGGAGTGTGTGTCTGTGTGTGAAACTCTCCCTGAGGACAGGCGCTGTCTGCTCAGCTTTGCTAAGAGAGAGAGGGAGGGAGGGAGGGAGGGAGGGTGGCTTATCTGGGGGTGTTTTAATGCTCAAAGCTGGCTACACCCTCATTGATGAGGACAAACATCAGCTTTGCACTAACACTGGCTATTCTGGGCAGAGTTGTGGCCATCAGCTGTAGAATCAGAAACTGGGACTGACCAGGCAATGCAGAGAACTTCCCAGCAGAGCCAGCAGTGAGGGGGTCAGGGCTGTGGCAGGCCACAGCTGGAGGAAGGACACTGCTAAAAAGTATGAAAGGCTACAGCACAAGGCGCCACCAATGTCCCTGCCCATGGAAGGGTGTTGGACTAGATGATTTTGACAGCCCCTTCTGACCCAAACTGTGATTCTATAAACTCAGACCTGCCAGCTCCCTCTGCCAGTGCTTGGGACCAGCTCCCATGGAATTCTGCAGCTGTTGAGTAAGAGGAACATCCTCCACTTACTGTAGCTTCCTGCCCCTGTACTCATTCCCTGGGTTTGAAAGGTCACTGACTAACGCAAGTGCCTGGCTTGCCCCGTTTCTGAGAGTGTTCTGCAGCACAATCCATCTCTGCATTCCCATTCCCCTGGTTTCCTACTCTGTGTCTCCACTGGCAGCCATGGGTGGCAGCGCCACAGAGGTGACAAGTCTTGCACCACAGCTGGGCTGCAGGAGTTGGCTCCGTTCACACACTTACTGTGCAGTAAATACAAAACTCATTACCACTCCCTCATTGTCAGCTTGTGTTATGGAGGCAGGAAAGCTTTTCTAGGAGAGTGTAAAAAAGAAGGCGGCACCACGTAAAGCAGGTTTTATTCAGAGCCATCGACTCAAAAGCACAGCAAACGTGGCAGTACTTACAAGAATGCCAGCAGAAATGCAACACAAGGAGATGCAGAAAGCAAAAAATACATTCACAGGTTTTGGAGGTAGTTGCGGGAAGACAAAAGCACTGATTAGAGTGACCTGTATGGAGGAAAACAAAGATGAGGACTCTGCTCTCGACAGAGCTGCAATGAGAAGAGGCTCAGCCCGAGGGCTGGAGCAGCTCAGCACTTGCATCCTGCTCCACACACCCCTCCCTGCTCTGACTCCCACCCCGAGGAGCTGAAGGAAAATTCTGGAGGAAAATCACTTTAACTGCACACTGAGGGGTGGAAAAAAATGATGAAAGCTTTGCCACCCTGGCTCATTGCCGGAATCCACCCTCCAAGCACCCATGATGCCATCAGGCCTGGGGGTGCACTCTGCCCATGTAGGAGCAACCCTTCACCCAAGTGTGCCACCAGCTGCCACCTCAGCTGTCCCTGCACCTCAGCACTCCAGCAGTGCCCCATGGACCACTGATGGTCTCCAGTCGTGACAGCACTGGGTTTGTCTTTAAAGCTTGGGGAAAGCACAGCTCAACACAAAGGGACACACTTTGAAAGACTTGTATAAGCCATAAATAGAGGACAATAAATCATAAATAGAAGGAAATGGAAGCAAACATGCTCTCTTGGGATATAAACACTTTGTTGTCTCACCCAGCCTCACGTTCAGCCAGGATGGACAATCTACTAGAGAACTTCAAAGATTTTACTGCAGCTCTTAAAAGATGGCTTGAAGAAAGGTATTCTGTTGTCAAAGAGTGTCAAAAGACAGGTATGTCCCGAAGTGACTACCTGCCCTAAATTACAGCCTGTTTGGTCATTGGACATTTCACCATCCATTTTTTGGGGAGGAATTCTGGTTTTCTCTATTACCTAAAGGTGCAACATGGGGTAGGATGGGAGATACTTACTACGAGCAGCAAGGTTGTTAAGCCACCAACAACTAGATTGATGATTCTGTCCTGAAGAAAAAAGTAGAGTGTTATGTGTACCAAAAAAAAACCAACAAAAAACCCCCAACCCATGTTAAACAGACCATTGACCAACAATACCGAGAGCACCAGCCAGGATCCACGTTATCCCTAGCACACCATTGAGGCTCTCTGGTCAGCTCTGCCACTCAGGAAGGTTTCCCTCCCTCCACAGACCCTTGGGAGGTTGTACTGATCAGGGCCTCATGGAGCAGGTTTGCTCATTCCCAAATGGCTTCTCTGCTACATCCAAATCGATTACAGTTGTGCACATTATTTTTAATTTTTTTTTTTAAGTGGGAGTGCACAGATGGAGGTTGTCAGAAAAAGTTTTTTTTAGCCTCACTGCCTAGGAATTAATAGATTGATAGAGTCTTAGGTGGGAATTCGTGGGCTGCTGGCAAGGAGGTGAAGCGTTGCCCACACCCCAAACGTTCCGCCCGAACAGCAGCAGATCTGAAGATGCCACACAGCAGCTCTGCTTGGACGAACAGATGTCCCCCACACTCCTTTCTGCTGCTCCCCATCAGCACAAAACAGCTGACTGGGAGGAGACAAGCTTTTTGCACATGGGAGGAGAGATCCCTCAGTGCTGGCATTGCAGCCCAGTCCCAGGGGCATCAGGGCAGGGAGTGGCTGTGACACTGGGCTGTGTGAGCATAGGCTCACAGAGGCACCCAGGGCAAGACCCTGCACTGATGCACCTCCTGGAGTGAAAAAACAAAGGAAAAGGAGAATATTCCAATCCCTGCCAGCACACTGCCTTCTCCCTGGTGCTGCTCTGAGTATAAACATGTATCACCACGGTCGGACTGGGCTGCATACAGCCAGGGGAAACACCCCAGACTGCTGACAACTCAAAGGCTAAAAGAACAGCTACAGCAGAAAAGATGTGCAGAGAGAAAACTCCATGAACTTCAATTAATTGCACTGAGAGTCATTAAGTAGGTACGGGATAAGTGAGAAAAGAGTTTGAGCAGTGAAAGCATTTTGCCAAAGACATCACAGCCAACAGGCAGGGAGGGCAACATGGGCTTCCCTCCACCTGCTCTTGCACCCTTCTTTCCTCCTAGAATTTGGATTTGTAGGGGGAGAAGTCCCAGGTCATGACGGAGTAACACATGGCAGGAGTGGGGCATGAGGAGAAAGTAGAGAGCGGAGGAGGCAGAAAGCAGCAAATCATGCTTTTGTGGGAAACCACCAGTCCTGACCTAAGGCTGTGTGGAGCTCAGGTTCAGGTGGTTTAGGAACAGGTGGAAGCTGTGCCCTGGCTGTGTTCATCCCCAAGGGAAAGGGTCACAGCAAGCAGACTCTGAAACCTCTTCATTAGTCCCCAGCTCCTCTTTGTTCAACAAACCACTGATGCTCCTGTAGCTCAGAGGCCCCAAGCCATGGGGGCACAGCGGTGACTGCAGCAGTGGGATGGGACCCCCCTCCACAGGAAATTGTCACCAGCATCCCCTGTGCAAGGCCCTCAGAGCCAGGCACAAAGCCCTTCTCCTCACCAGCGTTTCTGCACACAGAGTTGGTGGTACAACAGCAGCCAGCTAGGAGATGCGCACCACTGACCCCAAAAAAGGAACCAAAAGTACTCCAGGCAAAGAGAAGCAACAGGACGAAATGCAAGTCTGAAATGCCTTCATGTGAGCATATTGTGACAGCTCAACTGGACTACTCCACCTAATCTGAAATAAATAAAGCTAATTTTAATTTAGACAGGACATGGAAGGGTCCTTACCCCCAAAAGCCACTCCAGTGCCAGGAGAGGATGGCAGTTTTGCTCTGCCCTTGCCCTGCAGGCCTGGCTGAGCCCACCAAGGCAATGTTATGGAGGGGGAGCAGAGTTTGCATTCAGGCTCGGCTCCTTCATTCAGGGTGGCAAGAGATGAGCAGCTGGATCCCTTGTGCCATGAGGAGATGCTTCCAGCAGCAGAGAGAGCAGGAATGCCCAAGAGCAGCAGTGGGTCACCCTCCTGCAGAGCTCACCTGGCGAGCACAGTCACAGGCAGCTCTGCAAAGAGCTCCAAGGGATGGACACACAGTCCCCATCCACAATCTCAGCCATGACTGCTGCTCCTAACTGTGCAAGGACAAAGACTGCACTGGCAGGAGAAAACAAGGGGGTCACACTCAGCAGTGACCACAGAGCATTTCTCTCTGACTGTTTCACAGTGTGGGAGAGAGCATCCCCCAGCGCAGGGACCTCTAATCTCACCTGCTGAGAGATGGACTTCCCAGCAACAGCCGGATCAGGTAGGGATGCCAGCAGTGGAGCACGTGGCATCCTGTCCCTGTGGTCAAGGCACCCCTTCCCCGTGCTTAAACCTGCAGTCGCTCAAATTTTCCAAATGCGCTGCCGGCAGAAGTATTTCAGGATCTGGGGATTAGAGACACTGATCCTGAAATCCTGTGCTTGGCAAAGCGGTGAGAGGCTGTATTCCCCAGTGCCCGCTGACACTTCAGCCCCAGGCAGCTTAGCACAGCAAAAAGGTTAAAAATACTCAAGCAGAGGCCAAGACGGCTAAAGGGATTGGGGATAACGGAGCCTTTCACCTCCGCACCGTGTCCGGGCAGACACTCCTGGACACCAGGCACATGGAAACTGGCTGTGATGAGCCTTGTGTCCTACACATCACCCAGCTGGCACAGCCAGCCCTCACAACCAGCACAGCTGATTCAGGGAGGATATTTCTCCAGCATCACTATGTATTGTAATAGCTGCTAGAGTAAAAAGACCAAAAAAAACCCCAGCAGGCACACCACAACAGAGCCTGCAGCTGCTTGAGGTCACCTGGACCAGCACAGGGCACTGGCACACGCATGCCAACTTGTGATAGAGCCCAGCACTGCCTCCATGGGGGTCCCCATTCAGCCAGGCAGCTGCCAAGATGTAGTGAGCTGCTGGCCAGATGGGAGATGAATCCCATGTTTCACTGTTGCACAAGCTGCATTTTGAAACAGGAGGGTTTCTGCCCTCTCCTCCTGCTCTGGGGAGGGTGTTGCAGGGGCTGGAGGCATCAGGCTTCTCCCAGGGAGCTTCTGCAGTGCAGAGGTCTCCCTCCATCTGCCTCTGGGAAAGGGACATAAGGTCAGGAAGAGTCAAATCCTTGTAAAGCAGGAGGGCACAATCCAGGATTCTTTGGGATCTGGGTCAAGGTTACTGGGAGCAGCAGGGAAACTGAGGCAGCACTGAGACTGTATCTGCAGCACTGCACCCTCTTCAGAGGCTTTGACAGGGTGGCAGCTTTGCTCTTTGCCCCATTCCAGCTCGGTACCTTCCATCCTTGCATCGTTCAAGTTAGCAGCGTGTGGGCTGAGCCCAGAGGGATCCCGGCAGAGACTTGGCCAGGAGAAGGGAACGGGCTGGTCCTCTGGAGCGTGGGTACCTGGTGCCATCTCCACAGCAGTGACGGAAAGGTCATTTTTATGCCTTACATCAGCCAGTCCAGATGGTCAGCGGCCGTTGCAGCCATAGGGGATGCCTGAATGCAGTGCCAGACCCAACCCCGTGGAATCACAGGCAATACAAGCTGTGCTCAGGGCCACGCTGGCCACCCGCCCGCTGCAAGACGTAGGACCTTCCTGGTGTGTCCTCCAAGGCTCATCATTCCCATCACGAGCTGCTCAGTATCTCTATTGCTTTCTGCTTCCAGCCCACAGCAATTAACTCCCACCCACTCATATGGAAATGCTCCTATCACAGAGGAACCCAACTTTCAACTTCTTTCCCAACAAGTGCTGCGCCTGTGACACTCTGTCCCCTCTTTGCACCACACAGCTGTGCCTTTGCGCTGTCTCATCCCCCCTCACTGCCAGTGCTGCATCCCTGGAAACCACAGCTGAATCCACAGCGCTTGGCATCCATCAGTACCGTGTTGCTGCACTCCCTCTGCCCACCAGCAGCTTCTTGGGTACCATCTTGCCCCAGGCTCTGCTCGGCAGTCGCATGGGAGAGCAGGAGCAGCAGGAGCAGCTGGACCATGGCAAGGCAAGGAGGCTGATGCTGCTGCCCAGCTCTGCCGTCCCCACAGAGTGGCTTTACCCTCAGAGTCACCAGCCTGGAGACCAGGAGAGCGCAAGAAGGCAGCAAGAGGGAATCCACATCACCACATCCATTTCCAATTGCTGGCAAGGGTGTGGGACCCCTAATTTTGGGTGCAGGGCTTCCTGGGGCACAAGCACTGCCCCTGCCCCTCCCTGTGGCCCCAGCCCGAGCAGAGGGTCCTGGTTTGCCAGGATCAGCCATCAGAGACCCAAAAGCAGAGCTGGGGCGTGGGCAGACACACTTCTCCCGGCAGACCTGCTCCCGTTTAAAGGCAAAGTTTAGCTTCTCCATTTCTGACACGGAACATTTCCAGCTCGGGACCTCACCAGCGTCCGTTTCTAAGCAACCCCAGTGAATCGGGGAGGAAACGACCCCGGGCCAGCACAGTGATCCCTTGTCTGTGGGACACGGGTACAGCAGCACAGCAGCGAGACACTGCTGCTGCTCGGCCCATATGGCAGGCTCCAAAAAAGCCACAGGAGTGGCAAAGTGCAGGACGCTGGATCCCCGTTAGAGCCCAGGAAATGAAATTAGCACGCCATGCTTTGAGAGCAGAGGCGTAGCTGGAAAAAGATAGGCGTCAGGGATCGGAGGCTTAACCTGGGCTGGTAAGTTTGGGGGTTGCCTTTCAGGACTGCCACCCAGCTCTGATGGCAGTCCCCAGAAGTGGCCATTGCTGGGAGCTTCCCAAAATCCCTGACCAAGGACTGTCCAACAGGACCCAAGTGCAGGGCACTGCTCCGGCAAAGGCACCCTTGCCTCCAGTGCTCCCCATCAGTGCTCCCCATCGGATACCTGTCCCCGTCAGTTCATCTTCTTGGGGTCCTGCCTGTCCTCCCATGTGACACCATTCTATTTTCCCCTGAAAATGCGGCTGGTATCACTTTATGTTTTCATTAAACATTATCACTGTAGCAGCAGTTCCAAGTACTCGCAGGGAGGGCGGTGATGCATTTGATACACTTGTGAATAATCTCACGCAGTTTCAGCCTGTGCCCCCTGAACACACACACACACACGCGTGTGGCTAACCCCTCCAAAGAGGGGACAGACCCTAAATCACAAACCGATGAGGTGACACCGCCAGGTATCGTGATTCCCGAGGGGTCGCGATGCCGGGCAGCCCCAGGAGCCCCCTCCCCAGCAGAGCCCCCCGGAGCAGCGCCGATCTGCAGCAGTGCCGGAGCTGAGCGCCTTACGGGATTGACACCTGAGGAGCGGCGCTGCCACACGCCAGCCCAGGAGAGCACCGCGGCTCCTCCATCCCAGGAGAAAAATCAGTGCCAGGAGGGCACCAAACGCAGCCCCCCATCCCCATCCTCAGCACAGACCCCCAAAGTGGGTGAGAGGCAGCCCGGGGTGCTGCAGCCCCAAAGCCCTGGCTCGGGGGCTGCAGGCACACCCTGATGGGACACAGTGGCTGTGTGACCCCTGCCCGTGCCCAAACCCATTCCCAGCCCCGCTCCGAGGGTCTCCCCGACCCTGGGACTCTCTGCACTCTGAGCCCCAACTCCCCACCGGGGTTTTGGGGGAATGTGGGTTTCGGGGGGGATTATTTGAAAGTTGATTTCCTTGGGGGGGGGGGGAGGGGGGGTGTTTTCTGATTTTTTTTTATTTGAGGAGGGGGTCTTGCTGGGGAAGTTAGTTCTGGAGATATGGTTTGGTTTTTTTAAATTTGGGACAGTGTCTGGGGTGAGTTTGATGGATTATTTTGGTTTGGGGCACTGATCAGGAGGAGGTTGTTTTTGTTTTATTTCAGGGGCTTTTTTTATCATTACGCCAATTTGAAGCTTCTCCGTCTTTTGGAATTTGGGGAGCTCCTTTTCTATTTTTCCATTGAGGCGCAGCCTTTCCGATTTGTGATGCTGTTTGGCGGGGGACTGAGGATTCTTTCTTATTTCATAGGAGGTTTTAATTTGTTTGCAGGCTTCGGGCAGGTTCCTCGCTCGGGCCGGCCGCTCGGCTGCCTGCGGCGCTCCGTGCCGAGCCCGGGGGCAGGGAGCTGCCCGGGAGGAGGCTGCTCACTACCGGGGGCATTCACGCCGGGAGGATCGGGGGGGGGACGGGGACTACGGGACTTTGTGCTGCATTTTCTCCGCCGCGGTTCCTCCGGCGGGGGGCTGTGTTCGGGGAGGGGGTGCCGCGGTGGCCGCTGCCGTGGCGGAGCGCTGTCCCTTACCCTGGCCGAGGTCTCCCCGAAGAGCGGCCGGTTGTCCGCGCCGCCGGTGCCGTACCCGCGGGCGGGGAATCCCTCCATGGCGCGGGGGCGCTGCGCCGGCGGCCGCGGGGGGGCGCCCGCTCATGCTGCGCTGCGCCGCCCCCCCGCCCCGCGCGCCCTCCGCGGCCCTCCGCGCCCCGCGCTGCCCGCGCGCCGCCCCGCCCCGCCCCGCCCGCTGGGGGAGGGAGGGGCGGCAGGGGGAGGGGAGCGCCCCGCGGGAGCTGCGCGGGTGCGGAGCGCCGGCCCGGCCTGCGGGGGGAGGGAGGGAGGGGCGGGAGGGAGGGAGGGGCGGGAGGGAGGGAGGGGCGGGAGGGGCGGGGCGGGGCCAGCGTGCGGCCGCTGACTGCGCCGATTTGTTGCTCAACAAAGTTGCGGTATTTGGGCAAATCTCATTATGGATGATGATACGGCAACTTGGAGGAAGGAGCTTGATTTGGTTTGATTTGATTTGATCTGATTTTTCTTATTATATATTTTTATTTTATTATTACATTTTAAATGTTATTTTATTTTCCTTTATTTTATTTTATTTTATTTTATTTTATTTTATTTTATTTTATTTTATTTTATTTTATTTTATTTTATTTTCCTTTATTGTGTTTTACTCTCATAGAATCATACAGAATATCCTGAGTTAGAAGAGACCCCCAAGTAACATCAGTCCAACTCCTGGCCCTGCACAGGACGCCCCACAAATCTCACCCTGTGCCTGAGAGCATTGTGCAAGCACTTCTTGAACTCTGTCAGGGTCAGTGTTGTGAGCACTGCCCTGGGGAGCTGTTCCAGTGCCCAGCCACCCTCTGGGTGAAAAACCTTTTCCTGGTATCTAAGCTAACCTTTATTTTATAGCTGTTTTATTTTTCTTATTTTGTATTTAATTTTATTTTTACTTTACTCTATTTGACTTTATTTTGTTGGAGGGGCTTATTTATTTATTTATTTATTTTTAAACATCTGATCCTGCTAGAGCTGAAAAATGAACTTGCATGTGTTCTTCCCAGTCCCCTACATGTGTTATCCACCTAAACTAAACAAAAGGGAGGGATTATTCCGGGGGCTGGGATTGGTGGCAGTGAAACACTTTTGCTGTATACAGTCCTTAGCCAAAGTTTTCCCATGTACTGTTGTTAATCAGGATAAAGCTTGCTCCTGCTGCTGCTGCTGCTGCTGTTGCTGTTGCTGCTGCTGCTTTAGAGCTGGGGATGGGTTTGCATGTGAGAAAGCCTGGGGGCATTAATTTTATTGGTTATGGGCTTTTTTATTTTAATTTTCTAATTATATTTTTGTTTATATTTTTATTATTTTAGTTTTTATTTAAATCAATTTTATTTTTTATTTTACTTTTTAATTAATTTTATTTTTTTCTAACTACATCACTTGGTCTCAGAAAATAGATTTCCTCTTGGTTATCCCCTGACCATCATAGCTACTTTCTCCAAGTGCATTTTAAGATGAAAATAAACCAATTAAAATGCATTAAATGTTGTGGCTTCCAGGACAGATTTTAAGTTTTTTTGCTCAAACAAGCTCTGTGGTTTCACCCCAGCCCTGCTCTCACTGCCATGCACCTCTCCAGGAATTTCAGAGGACTTTTTGCCCTGAGAGACAAATTCCCCTAAATATCACTGGAATTTAGCAGAAATACCATGGACATTTCTTTCTTGCTGGATAGAAAAGATTTATAGGCCAGGTGAAAAGATCGGAAGGAGCAGCTGCAGATACGAATTGTCAGTGCAGCTCTTCTGTGGGTGGCTCCAATTCCTGTCACCCCCAGACATCCAAGGTCCCCCTGGTCACGGCTCATAGGAGCTCCCCAGCTCTTGAGCAAGAGCCCAGTGAAATCAGCCGCTTTTCTTACGAAACATTTCTGTCATTTTAGGTCAAAAGTGCTGCCGGGGCCGCTTGACCTGGGGCCGTGCTGTGCACACAGGGCTCGGGAGCACTTGATCTGCTCTCAGCCTCTGCACTCAACATGCTCGGAGACCAAAGCACTGCCGCTTCAAAGATGAAAAGTATTGAATTCAAGTAAGGACAGAAAAATTATCACAGTTTCAATGAGCTTGACTGTGTCCTGAGCTGAAGTACTGGGTGGGAAGTCACAAAGGCCTCCTGTAACCCTCCAGCAGTCATTCCCAGGCTAAATGCTGGGGAAGAAGGGTCTCCAAGACTCAGTGGAGAGACTCTTCATGTCCTCTTGAGCCACTTGGAAAAAACCAATCCCATGGTGTGAAGGATGTGGCTTCCTGACACACAAGTGCTCTTGACCTACAGAACGGTTGGTTCTGTGCTCATTTTTCAGCACTTGTATATTAATTATATTCCTAAGCAGGCTCCAGCTGTGCCCAGATTAAATACCGAGGGGTTTGTGTGGTCTGGGTGGGGCACGGGGGGGCTGGAGGGAAGCGATTGTGGGAGTGCCATGCGTCACGTACTGCATTTATACTTGGAATTATGGCTCAGAGGGACAAAGAGACATAACATTCTTCCAACATCTACTGAATAACTGCGAACAAGTGCAAAGCACAGGCAAAACTTGCTGAAAACCACAAACTGTTACTTGCACATAAATAGCATCAATAGTCAGTGAATATCAGAACAGAAGAGTTACTTGTTACTCAGCCCATGCTTTGTTGTAGTATCTTGCTGTTTAGGTGCTACACATCTCCAATTAACAGATCTACATCTCTCCCACCTGGACCACTCACTTGGCATCAAAGTGCTTCCTGGGTGATGTGATCAGTTAGACAGCAGCTCTAATTTGTTGAGCGAGTCTGATCGAGCCATTAATGTGACAGACCCAACAGATTCACTTCTTTCTACAATTCAAAGTAACTACATCAACCTTTAGTGAAAACTACCTATGCTTCTCTGGTCTGAAATAAAAAACAACCTGCTTTTTAATGGAGGAAGTAATATTAAAGGAAATCTCAGATGCTTTTAACATTGGAAAGGTTTGTACAGCTCAGGTTGGACACAACTCCCTTGGTTTTACTTAGTGTGTTGTACATTTATCGGAGCTGGCTGCATCTGTTAGAGCAGTTCCAAGGTTTCTATGCTGAGCTTTATCTCTCCCTTCTCGAAAATATTCCTGGCATTACTTCCAAGAAATAGATTTGGCCCATAAATTGCAGAGAGCTTTGGAGTCTCTTCAGAACTTCAGCACCAGAGACTATAAAAGAATATATGCTTTCTCCTGTCTAATATTTTATTTATGTTAAAAGTCATCATGTGTTTTTCCCTGCACTGAAGAGGTGAAGGTTTAATTCAGCACATGTATGAAAAATTTTGATATATCCCAAGGCTAATTATATATCACTGTCATTGATGCCACTGTCTCTGTAAGTCACCAGCTGGCTGTTGGAGTCCCAGGCTGGAGGTCAGTAACTCATCTGGGCAGGCAGTGGTGCCTTCAGCCCCGCACTGCCCTGGCTCCCTGATGCTCTGCATGTCCTTTCAAGTGATCTAATGTGCTGGGGCTTCTAATGCATCAATTTATTCCATAACTCTTTGGTAGCAGGGGCTTTCTGCTGCAATTTATCTTAGTCTCAACTCCAGCAGGAGCAGACCCTGCTCTCCTGTCTCCTTCCCTGTAGCTATTTCAGCTTCCCAACACAGCCGTTACTTATTACAGCCTGGTAATTGGTTTTTGCACTATTAAATCACCCTTCAGCTCCCAGCACGATGGCCCTTGGGCTATTCTATTTAGCACACTTTATTTTGAAAGGATACCAGTTTCCTTGGAGCTTTCTAACAAAGCTTCCACAACACAAAATTCCTGAAGCACCCAGGAGCTGTATTCATCCATATTTTTAAGTCCAAAGGAAACTTATCAAACTTGGTTTGTTAGAATGGACTTTAATCTCATCTCTATCAGTCCCCAACCTGAGGAAATACTCTGGAAGAGGAATAAATGGACAAGACAATTACAACGCAGAAGAGCTGAGTTTGTCTCCCTCTACAGAAAGGGTCACCTGACACTGGAAGATCGTCAAGAGGAAAACCATCTCGAGGATAGCCAGCACTGCCCGTCCTCCTCCAGAGCATAGGGCATGATTTTTTTCCAATTAATCCTGCCATGCTGAGATCATATATTTCTTGCCTTTGCTGGGGCACATGCACTGCTGAGAGGACGGGAAGTTTCTGCAGACGGTGTGTGAAAGGAGAAGAGAACCCAAAACGTTTAAGTTTTGCAATTCCCATGATCAGTTTTACTTAGTAGCTGCCTGTAAGGACCAAAAGATTTTGTGCAATCTAGTGAGGGAGCCAAAGGTCTCTGCCTGCATCTCTCAGATGATGGGAACTTTTCTTAAGTCTCTGCTTTACAGCTTTCAGACATTTTCCCCTAAACAAGGATTCATGCATTAATTCAGTGTTAATGGAGAATCTGAGTGGCACAGGGACCCATGGGGCAGATGCCACAAAGGGAACACAGCACTGCTGGAGTGACACCCACTGGCACCACGGGGCTGGAGCTGATGTGAGCAGCCCACATCCCACAGCTCCCTGAGGACTTTACTGTCATTGTTTGGGACATGGGGAGGAACATCAGCTCAGGAGGAGGGGAAAAACAACCACGGCCTTTTATCTTTTGCAGCCAAGGAGAGGTCGGTCTGGGGAGGCAGTCAGCAGAGGGAGGCACAAGCTCACAGATTCAGTGCGAACCTCAGCCCGTGGCATCCCTCCGAGCTCTGGAATGCAGGCAGCAGGCTTCAAACGGTTCTGCAAAACTACCACATTTCACTTTTTCCACATTTATGTTTAGCTCTTAGAGATCAGATGAGAGATTGAGCAAATGAGGAAGCTGAAACATTCTGATTCAAGGATGTGTTGTCTGAATTATTAATTATAATCTTCATTCTCCTGTGGGTTTTTCAGCATTTGAGTTTTATGAGGATTGTGGATTCTCCCTATTTTACATTATCTTACTTAATGTATTGCAGAAGATTTCCCATCTGCTCCTTCATGCTCCAAAATCTCAGCTGAAAGAATCCCAGTATTTGATAGATTTAGAGAAAAATGTCCTCAATATTTTTTACTTTTGAGAAAAAACATCTTCAAATATATAAACGTTTCATTAATAGACGCATGTGTATGCATATCTAATGCAAATTTCCCTCCTGGGCTTCTGCTACATGTATAAGCAGTTTACCAACTGCTCCTCTGAGCTGGTGGCAGACATTAAGTGGGGCAGCAGCTGTGGGGCTGCTTCAAAACACCTCTTTGAAGAGCAGAGGAAAGAGCTTGGTGTGACAGCGGTTACACACCAGCAGAACAAAACAGCCCTTTATCTGCTGCATCTGCAAGTCAGACATCACCTGTCACCCCACCGAGGGGGGCAGGAACATCACAGGGAAATCTGCATTGATACTGATCTTCAAGAAGAAAAAAGCTACTTTGAATGGCAAAAGGACACAGACCAGCAGTACCACCTCCTGATTTTGCAGGTTTTCTGTCTTGTCATTTAAGCTTTCCACAGTGGGATGAACAGAAAATTATCCACCTCTTTGTCCGTCCTTGTTATGTGCATATGCTCCCCTTTGGCACTGGCACAGCCCTGAAATGCAGAATTTTGTGATGGTCTGCAGAGAGGTGAGATGAAAGACCTTCTCTGCCCGCAGCAAGCACAGTTTGCTGTGCCAGAAGAGGTCATCCCACCAGCACTGAGGGTCTGTGTGACTCGTCCATCTTCCCAAGCTACCTCAAGGCTATTTGTCAGCCAAGCACATCCAGGAGAAGGAGATTTTCTTCCCAAAACTTGATGTTCCTGAGGCACACACTCCATTAAACAATGGCTAGCCAGAGGCTGACTAAAGCATCTGCCTGAAATCCAGACTGCTGCCTCTTGCGCTGAAATGTTTCCAGCTGGCACTGCCCCAACTGAAGGCTTTTTTCTTCTCCCTGGGCATGTGCAATTCAAAACCTGCAGTGGCTACAGCTTCTGAATTGAAAAGCAAGTCATGTAAATCCTATTTGCACAAGGGAGCTGTTATCTTACTAAAGTTTACGGATTTCACGGAGTCTGGGGGCGGAGGGCTCCATCCCAAGTGAGAGGTGTGAACTCCCATCTCAGGGTCTCTCACAGCACAAGTCACTGTTTATAGTCAGGTAACTCTGGGCTGCGACTGATGACAGTGCTTGGAAACTGTGTTAGTCCTCAGGCAGTAAAATAATGTTGAAGAAACAAAACCTCTGCCTGCTCCGTACCTGTCTTATATCTCTGTATCCACCTTGTCTGTATCAGACAAGATGTGTCTGATCAGTGAAGCACTGTGGAAAATACTAATTAACCTTTATTGACAGAGTCTCAGTGTAACCACTTCATTAATTTATCCCTGATTAGAGTCTGTTTATCCAGTCTAGTACCACTCCCTTGTAAGTACTAGTTGATGTTGACCCTCCATCAGTCCTCTGGCACCTCTCCAGTTTTCCAAAGTTTGTTAAGATCTAATATTAGTGAAATGAGAGTACTGAGCTACTCATCTTAAGACTGGGAGTGTATGTGACCCCAGATTTCTGAACTGAAAGTGTTTGTATTTAGCAGGTGATGTTTCACATCCTCCTCAGCTACAGACGGTAAATTATTTCATCTGGTACAGATGGATCCTACTACTTTGTTCTAATATAGTAAAGCAGGAATTATGAACATTTGGTATGATTTTTTCCCACCTGATGGATATAAATGGTAAAATTGTAAATAACACAGAAGATATTCCTAAATTAAGACTCCTGGTGATATTTTAATGTCTTCTTACTGTCTATAGCATACTAAGGCTTTTATATTTATTCTGTTTCTATTGTCTTGCACTCTCAGTAATCTGCTTGGAATATACATTCTGTAGCAATGAATATCTCTTCTAAACACCTCTTCTGAACTCATCCTTCAGACCTGTCTATCTATCTATCTGTCTATCTATCTATCTGTCTATCTATCTATCTATCTATCTATCTATCTATCTATCTATCTTCTCTGTTGAAATATTGCTCTGGTCTGACAAAATATTAATCCGCTGTTGTTTTAAATACATGTCTGTCTTTGTAGTTACAAGGGTAGTAATCTTTCTCATTTGCTGAGACCAAAGTTGTGAGTGATAGGCTATCAAAGAGATATTTCATGTTTTTAATTAGCATCTCCTCCAAATTGTGATCTTTCAGCTCTTGGTACACAGGCCTCCTCCTTTTTGCAGGGTCCAGTGGAGGAAAGAAGGGTCCTTCTGGATTGTGGTTCAAGTTCCTTCTGAACAAGATGGAGATGTATCTGTCAGGGAAGTTAGGGTAGGAGTTGGCAGGTTCTACCCACCACAGAGCAAGAGCTCCACTGTCTGTAGCTTCAGAAGACCAGAGCAACAGAAAGAGGCTGATCTGCAGGGACACTGTGCTTTGTTCTCCAGAAACACTGCCCAACACATTCCTGTTGTGTGTGCCTGGCTCCAGCCCATCTCTCCAGGCACAGCATTCTAGCACTTATCTCCTCGCACTCGCAGCCCACCTGCTGGCGCCTCCTCGCTCACATCCCAGCACTGGCTGGAACATCATGTACTTGGCAGGAGGATGCTCCCCAGGACAGCACAGCAGACATCCTCTAGACACCCTGAGCAAAAATGAAGAGCCTGCCATACATCCAGTCTCCCTGCTTTTTGCTCCATCCCCCAAGCAGCTGGCAGTAGTTTATCCACCCAAGCAGGACACCTCCCCCTTGGATGAGATATTTGGGCACTCCTGCCAAGGCAGGAGGAACATCTGCAACAAGGAGCTGGGACCACATCCTACCTTCCCAACCAGCAAGAGCTGCCAGCAGGGGAGGAGGCTTCTGTGGGTATGAGAGCGCTGGCAAAATGCTGATGCATCCGTGTGCTTGACTCTTTGGCATGCTCGTTTTTCCCTGAACCCATCCCCTTCTGCTTTTAGGCATTCCCTTCCCTTATCTCCACATCCTTAGAGCTGCCGCCTTGCCTGGGCACATGCAGCAGCACACCGGAGCTCCGCTGTGTAGTTGCCTCCACATCATCCCTCAGAGTGCAGCCAAGCGCCTGCCTCAGGGAGGCTGCCATGAGGATGTGTGAAACTGGAGAGCACCTGCTTCTGTAAGTTGTTTGGTTATTCCGTGTCATAGAAATAACAAATAATCAGGAAAACAGTGATTTAAACACACAGGCACACAACCATTAATGAGCAGGTGATGAGAGAGACAATAAGGGAAGCGAGAATTTGCCAGGCAGTGACTGATGGGCCATTAAAGGAGCTACTCTGACTTTGGAGAGGATCTGTCTCAATTTTGTAACCGATAAGATGGAGAAAACATGGTTAGTGTGAATTTTAAGGGGTATTTGAGGGAGCTTGGGGGCTTGCACAAAACTTGCTATAGGATGTTTAGGGAAAGGACCAAAGAACAGGAGGGGAAGGATCAGGGTGGAACAAGTATGGGAAGATGACAAGGAGGGAGGCTGGAGGGATCAGACACATGTCAGCAAGCATTCAGGTAGGATGATCACCTGGCTGGACCCTGGCCCTGATCCCAGCAGTCTGGCCTGCCTTCTTGTTAAATCCCATCCTTAATTACCTTTTCTGTGTGCCAGCCCCTGGAAAAGACTCAAGGTCTGAGCCAGGGCCGGTTGAAGGAGCCAGGATAGAGGACACTGGACAGGATTTTGAAGGAATCCATGAGCACAGGGTGCCTGTCAAGGCAGAAAATATGGAAGAGTACTGAGGGAAAAAAAGAGCCACAAAAGCAACAAGCAGCAAAGATCAACACTGAGAGCTGTAAATACACTGTCAGAACAAAGTATCCATAAAAATGATTATGTTTGTTCAAAGTTACATTGCAGGGATTTTTTGGGTGCCACCCTGTAGCTCTGCTGACAGCAGACATTCCCCAGTCACCCTCCCAAGTGCTATTTGTGAGGGTGCTGGGCTTCAGACTTAAATGCAAAATCTCAACAAGGTAAATGCAAACTCTCAACAAGAAAGAAACTCTGTTTTATTGAGAAATTACAAGTTGCCAAGAGGTGCTCAGCACAGGCAGGCTACTGAGAAAGCAGATCCAATGAATAAGATAAATCCAGTGGAACTGGAATACAAGGAGAGAACCTGCAAAGAGCATAGGAGAACTCCATTCCAGCCGCTTTCAGGCAGCCTTCATTTGTACAGACAATGTGAGGAACAGCTGCACCAACAGCTGACTTAGAAAGCTGTTTTTAATGAGTTCGAGGCCAATCATTTTCAACACTTTGAAACAAGGGAATCATGTTTGAAAACATGGTTGAGGTTCAACTGTCTTCAGAGATGGAAAAACAACTGTCCATTTGGGTGCCTAAGTGAAAATCAAAACACTTGTACCATACTTCTGTGTGGTGCTTTGAGCTGCTGTGACTGCAAACCAATCAAACAACCATGGTATCACTGTCAGAAAATACAGTTCCATAAGTAAGGCTGAAAAACAGAGCACACCAGCCTGGAACATACAAGGCTGCACTCTTGCCATTTAATGTGTAGCTGTCAAACACAAACCCTGAAAAGTAGGTCTTGGAACTTTGTTTTACCTACTCTTGTGAGCTTCAACAGGCACAGAAAGGATTTATTCTTCTTGTACAAAGCCATGAAGGGAATTAGAATTAGACCAAGTAGATCAGGCTTAGGCAGCTGCAAGCTAACATGGAGCCTTGCCACCAGCCATTCCTTGAGCTGCTGCAAATGGCTGTTGAAAGCATTACAGTATTCCCTGATAAGAGAAATACCAACAGATAAAAAAAGTACCTGGGAAAGTATTTTTACAGAATTACTTTTTACTAAGACTCAAATCAGAAAAATAGCACGTATTTTCATCTCTAGGCAACAAAACTTGAGAGATGTGATTTTATCTCTAGCTCTTGAAAGTTATTAAAGTTCAGTAAAGAAGTTTATAATTATGTTCAGAAATTATTTATGTTGATAAGTACTGTGACTCTTAAAATGAAGCACAGCTTCCCCAGATCACTTACTTCTGACACTCCTTCATAGCTTAAGAGACAAGTGAGCTCACAGTTCTCCAGCTGCTTAAAACTGAGATAGGGACATTTCAGTTACAGATGCATCAAATAAGAGAAAACACTGAGTTCTTTTGACAGCTCTTCTGAGTGAGACACATCCAGCAGAGGCAGCAGAGGAAACCAGGTTAGAACTCCAGTGTCAGCTTCATGCTCAGCCAGCACAGCTGAACGCCAAAGCCAGGTCTGGAAGAACTTTGACCGGCTGGAGGAGTGGTTGCATTACCTGAAGTTTAGCATGAACTGGATGTCAAAGGACAATTATAACTGAAACCAACACTGCCAGTACAACACCTGCAGTCTTGATAATGAACTTAGAGAACTCCCAAATTCAGCAGTCCTGACAAAGGCCATTTCTGTAAACTGGTTTTACTAATTACAGGGCTTGCCTTTCTTTTTCATCCTGTGAATCTTTTAAATATCACAGTGAGATTCAATCTTTTTGCACACTGACAATACTGAAACATGTAAGTAATAAAATCTAGGTAATTCACTCTCTCAAAGTGGGAAGGATCTGTCCACTCAAAGTTAAACATGAATTCCCATACCACCCATTTGAAGTGAAATATCCATGGGCTGCATGAAATGCACACTCATGGTTTTAAAATATAGACAGAAGCACCCAGAAGTATCGCAAAAAATATTGAGGAGTAGTCAGGTAAAATGAAGGAATCCCAGAATAATCTCTTATATTTGTTTCGACTTTTAAAAGTCTTTCTTGAGGAAAAAAACCCACATTAAATCCTAAAAAGTTACCTGCAGTTTTAATTTCTGTTCTCGAGTGCCCAACTATATCTTTTTAATAGACTGAGAAAATGGCTATAACAAATGGTCTCACTTCTTCTGTGTGTGCTGATAGCAATAATTTCTGACAATAAATATGAGCTGGCTATATAATACATCTATTTTTTGTGAAAATAAGGCTGTTTTCATGTCCACTGGAAAATTTTGTTTTTATGAATCTATGAATTTAACAAAGTGAGATCCACTAAATTAAAGTGACATAATAGATGGGTTATCTGGTAATTGCTCTGTTCCCACTATTTAATTGCAAAGTATGCAAAAAGTTCTGTCTTAAAAAAGTACATCCAGAGCACTCCAAATATAAAAGAAATCATAATGAAAGGCTGAAGTGACATTTATTGCAGCAATGCTTTATTTCTCTACATTGCAGTAACTCTCTTTATATGCCATTAAAACCTTCCTGGAATATAAGTTTCATAGTTGCTTCAGAGTATCTTTCAGTCATTTCTCTAACAGAGCTCATACAAATTTAAGCTAAAATTTTCCAAGTAGTCTAAATAAGATGATGAAATCATCATTAGTCATTGTCAATGAGATCTTTTGAATATTGCACCCATACTACTTATTTTGACTGGGAGCTGTAAGTCCTCTATTTCTCATCATGAGTCTCATCTTAGGCTCAAATAAAAGAATATCCATGAGACAGGTGGTCACATGTACACTGCCACTTCATGCCTAAAACAGAGTTTAGATATCCCTTGGTCAACAGTCTAGAGATAGGAAATACTAATAACAAATTTTTTGTAACTACCACAAAACACACCTACTGGTTTACGTACCAATAATCTGTTCTACTGGTCAATTATCCAGCATTTTGGCATCTCAAAGTATTTTAGTTAAATCCCCTCATGAGTGAAGGTAAGTACAGTCACTCATCTTTATTGAGTGTGTCAGAGTTGCTCAGGTATGGGCGGCTGCTGCAGAGCTGATGTCACAGCAGCACATTCAAAGCAAATGTTACACACTTAAAAGAAATTGATTGTGCCCACAAGAGCTTCTCTCCATTCAGAACAAAGGCTGCCCAAATGACTGGATCAGGCGTGGATGTTGATAATGTGACATTTGAAGATAGACAAGGTGAATTCTGCCCAGAAATCCCACATATCATCTGTATACATCACTTTCCTCTAAATATTACAGACTGTTTCATGTTCTCCCTGAAGTTTTATATTCCATGTTCCCAACACCTGTAGATCCACAATCCACCCTGCAAGAAGGCATATGCTACTAAGTCAATGAAAACTTCCCCTTTGAGTAATTAATTCTGGCACCTGACAAAAATGCTTTGGGGATAGACAGAACGACAATTCTGTTGTGACTCTTTCTATCACAATAACCAGTCTTTAAATCTGCAGCTCAGCACTGGCCCTTGTTCAGCGTCCCTTGCTTACATTTTTTGCTTGTTATTGTTGCTCTGCTGCAAGGGAATTTTAGTCAGTGCTCTGGCCTCACTTTGGCCCTTTGGAGTCTCATGACCCTTAGCTATACCAAGAGACTGTGGCTGATGTTAGTCAGTGTCAACAAGATTATATTGTTTGGAATAAAGATTGATGCCTGTACTTACAATGGATGCTATACACAGTTAAATGAAATATATGATGCCGATTTACCAGCTTTTTATCTTTATGTCAAAGCATTTGTAACCAGGAAAACGAGGAATAATAAGACTTTTGGTTTTAGGAGGAAAAAAGTGAAGTATTTATGTCTATAGTTCCAGGCTTCTCTACATTTCCAGCACTCCCCTTTCTATCTAAGCATGACATGGATACTTAAGGGAAGCCAGATTACACACTTCATTTACTTACAGGTCTTAAGAAACGATTTATAAAAACAAAGCAACCGGAACAACAACACTAGTACACATAAACTTTCACTTTACGGACGTCTTTGTCTTCACATTCTCTTTGCCTATTGTAATAATAGAATGTATTGTCCCTCCTCTGAAGTTTCTTAACGAATCCAGTTTCTGGCCAACACTCTACCTACAAATAGAACAAAAATGATATACAATCACCTGAACATGCTCACATTAAGTGATGTTTGTGCATTGCATTGCAAAGAATATAGGGTATAATTCCATAGGAAACCCTCATTTGCATCTAAATACTATTTTTCTGTTAATTTAATTTGATGAACTTTTAAAAACAGATTGAGAACAAGATGTCAGAAACAAGTTTTCAGGTTTAGTATAAAGACTTATGTGATCTGAAAAGCCTAGAAATAAGAATCTAAGGGTGTTTGATAGACTAGTTTAAAATTGGACTAGTCAAAGCTTTTAAAATACCTTGTTTAGGAATATAACATTGATGCTATTTAGTTATTCAGTAATCTGAGAGGCTGCAAGATTCTCCTTCTCTAAGACTGACATACACTTAAATGTTTCTTCCAGATCCTTCCGATCATGAAAATTGTGCTTTTCAATAGCAATTTCATGAAAATTGTGCTTTTCATTAGCAAATTCATGAAAATAAAGTAAGCTGCAGACTGTATCACCGTCTAAAGGACAGCAAGATCAGTCCTACATAAAACCAGCATCATCCTGGTGCTCTTCACTGTTCCAGTGGAAATCTTTAAACTAAAGGCTTGAGCACTTGCACATTCAACAGCTTTATGGCTTTAGTAGCCTTCTGAGCTTGAACATCTACGACTGCTTCTGATTAAAGTGAACCTTAAAAATCTGGTAATAAGCATCTTATTTCTCTTCCAGGCAGAGCTGACAACAGGATGTCAGACGAGAGCATTCTTTAATTGGAGAGCCCCAGAAGTAGGTTCATCACTTACCTTATGACTTCAGGCATACAGCTGTGTTATTTGCATTGTCTGTCTAAACATAATACCCTTAATATTCATTCTACCTATATTACAATTGCATCTTTAGTAACAATTGCATTACAGAAACCTAATATGGACTAAACAAGATGTTTCAGAACATGTAAGTTGAAAGAGAATCACTGCCAGGCCCTGGCAGGCTGGAACAGAATGCACTCTCACATTACAATGAGTCAGTGGTGTTCTTTAACTTTCATCACGGTTTAACTGCCAGTGGTTGTGCCCTGCCATAAATCCTAAAACACACAAATCCTGCCACACTAATTACATGATTTCTTTCTGCAGTTACTGAAAAATATACCACAGCCTTTGCAGTGGTATCAGAGCCCATTATAAAATAATAAATTGCATCCTATTACACACATCAATGCTTTGTTGTGTTGTGAATTAACTGGATGGGGAGTGACTTTCTTGGAACTACCTGTGCTTTCTTGTGTGCACAGGAGGTCAATATCTTTTAAAGGTGTATTCTCTTTACTATATTTGCTGCTTTGGAAGATAAATTACAGAGCTGTAATAAAGATGATGTATTGTTTTCTGTATTAACCTCTTGGTTATTATTTTGAACCTCAAGTAGCCACCGGATATTTGGTCACTACTCAATAGCTTATTTGATGTGCTGGGGAACATCACTGTAGTGAGCAGAGGTACAAGTCCTTGGTGTTGACAAGAGCCTTGTGTCACAACTGCATTTACCACAGCTGACACCAAATATTTCCATTGTGGACATCATTTTGATAGAGGCCAAGTTTTGAGTGTGCACAGAGTCCGACTGTGCTACCACACAATCCAACTAAAAACTGATGCAGTAGCAATGACACAGGACTGATGCCACGGACAACCAATGAGTTTCCTATTAAGTCTCTTAACAGAGTAATGGGGAAGCTTCAGAGAACTCACTTTGAAATATTCCCTCCCTCAACACTGAATTATTCCTTTGGAGAACAGCTACATCTATTCAAAGAGATCTATGATGCTTCTAAATGCATTGGAGAGGGGGATCAAAACAGAGGCTGGGTGGTGTTTCTGTTTCACTTCTGTGAAACGAATTACCCTGCACAGTTAACAACAGCTCAAGAATTCAAGTCAGACCTGTGAGGAAACACACTGTATCAGAACCTAGCCTAAATAAAAGGAAATAAGCAGCACCTCCATTTTTATTTAATCATTTAACATGAGACAGAAGTTTAAAGTAATAACCCTTACAAAGCTCTAAATCTTACCTCATCGACCTGTTTCACTTGTTTATATTCCACCTCATCTCTGTATCCAGCTTGCTGAAATCTGTATAAGTTCTCTACATCATCTGACCATATTTTGGCACGATGCATAGATTTTGGTTTGATGTCAGCTTTAGTCATGACTTCAGAAACTTCAGGTTTCTTCCTGAAATTAGATTTTAAAAAATTAAATAGAGAAGACAGAAATAAGTGATTTTGTTGGGGACATAGAGTAATGGATAGAACAATATTTTAAAATAAAGGAATTACAGACCTCAATGTCTGAGGTTAAAAAGGAAAAAGTTACAAGCAGCTGGAATCAAATAAAATGCACCACTTGATCTCCAACAAACCCAGCTCATCTGAACTTCCATATACACCTTGACTCAACCTTCCTAAAATTTAGTTGTGCATATAGATGCATTAAAAAATATTAAATGCAGTATTTTTTAAATTTCACATCTTTGCAATTGCTGTCCCCTTGGGGCAGGCAGGCAGCTTTTCAGATTTTTCTTTCTTCCTCCTGAAGCGACACCAAACTGGGAACCACAGAATGAAGATCTGGGCTGTCACTGAAGAACAGTGAACACTCAAGATGGGAGAGGAGGGGAAAAGAGAAATGCATGGACAGCCAAATGGCCACAGTGCAGATGACAGAGATAAGGTTTTGAGAGATAAATTGGATAAGGAGACAAGGCACATAACGTGCCAGAATTCACCCTTTTCTACCTTTGCCCAATCAAACCGCCTGCCACTGACTTCCTCCTCACACAAAACCCATTTGTTCAGTCTGCTGGGAAGTAGTAAATAAACCTATTACCTAATCAACTGCTACATCTGAAAAGAGCAGAACTGGGCAAGATAAAACTCAAACAGAGACGAAATTAAATAAATAAATAAACAACGAAAAAACCCCCAAACACAAACAAACTAAAAGCAACAGCAACAACAAAAAAAGCAATAAAAAATTGCACATTAGATACTCACCAGGGATGGATTTGAACTATATTTACAAAAAAATATTAATCATTTGACTTCTACCTTGTATCTGAATTTCACTGCATTTGCTTCCCTGAATGTAACTTATTTTGCTACTAAAATAGAAGTTTTGTTGCTTCTGCAAGCAAAACACACACATCATTATCCTGCCTAGCAGGTATGATCAGAGATGGGTCCTTTCTTAGTTTTGAAATGTCACCAAGCTTCACAATTAGGAAGATATATCCAAGGAATGAATGCTTCTGGATTTTGCAGTGAGACGATGAACACAGTCTCCCTCCCTGTGGGTAGGATGCTGCCTTCAAACATTGCACATGGAGTAAAATTTTTTTACTTGGCAAGTTCCTATATCAACAGAGAGCTTGAAAAGCTGAATGCTGAAATCTTATCAAATGCAAAATGCCACTAGTCTGTTAGACAAGAAGAGATTGGAAAAAGAGTTTTGCACCACAGGATACAAATCTTTGGGAAAGTTGTATCAAGAATTATTGCTATCACAATGTGGAACTCGCAGAAAGAATTCTGCACACCTATAATCTAATTGTATGAGAGCCATCAGGAGACAAAGAAAGGGCCTTTCATCTCTTATCAAATACACTTTATTAGAAATTGTAAAAAGTATCTTAAAGGGCTCTTTTTTGGTAACACTAAACTGTTTCTTGCTGTTCAGTACTCCAAGCATTCTTTTACCAGGCACTGCAGCATTTTGCAATTGAAAGCAGCCATTTACTAAAATAAAAAAGTAATTTTCCCACCTGGTTATGAGGTATCAAACACAAATTAACAAGATAAGCACCAATCCTTATTTTAAATTTTTAGGGTAGTCTTTGAGATATCTATCTCAACATATTTTTTTTCTGCTGTGCTGCAAAGGGCTCTTTTGCAGCCATCACAAGATTTCTCAAGCCCTTTATATGCTCATCAGTGTTTGATGAGAACTGTTGTCAGTCAATATTGACTTTAGACAGTCAATATGATTAGCAGTAACATTAGGTATTAATAAGTGCTAGATTATAATGAATGTGTCTTGTGATAACTTACATGTCATTAGTGTTAAGTACTTCTTCACAGGACGTGCTGGATTCACCTAATGAACTGTCTTCTTCAAGACATGCAGGCAGGTCTGGCACTTCCTGAGTCACCATTAATTCACAGTGCCTGTCCACAGGCATTCCTGCCCAAAAAATAAAGGTCATATATTGAACATTCCAGCTTGGTGACTTCAATAAATGGAAACAATATCCTGATATTTTTTGGCTGCTCTTTGAAAATTGTGCCCTTTGTCTTATTCTGTGTCTGAGTTCCAGGCATAGAGCTGTTTTCATTGCACCAGAGCAGGGGACAGCTGTACTACAGCCAGGAATTCAGGAAAGAGATGAAAGAGAACAGACAGATAAAGGCAAATAAAGAGGACAAGAGAATAGTAAGAAAATCAGTTTAATATTAACATTTTTCATTCACGGGGAATTTTTGAACAGTGGACTTTGCTAAGATGACAATGTTTGTCTATTCCTAATTTAGGGTAAACAGGGAGTGCTTTGGCTTTTGGAACACATTTTTTACTGTTAATCATAACACAGTTACTGCGGAATCTTAACTAGCCTGGGCTCGCATATGGTGGTTTCCTGAATAGTTACACAAGCTGTAAGGGCTTGTGGGAGGAGAGTGTCTGCTCCCTTAGGGCCTCTGCTCAAGGACCATTTTCACTGCACCATGGAATTACAGGAAACGGAGGAAACCATAAAACAAGAACATATGTGGACTCAAACCTGATCAGTAAATAAGGAAGGTGGTGATGAGAACCACACCTGGCCAGTCGTTGAGAGTGTGGGAATGCTTATTCCAGCAAAGTTATCTGACCAGGGACCTTGTGGATTGGGAAATCAGGGAAAAAGGGGAAAACAAACAAAATATGCAGAGACAAGGACCTGACTAAACAAAGAGGAATAAACCTCACCGCTAACTAATGGCTATCAAGAAACTACAGGAATGACATCCAAGGAGATAAACCTGGACTTTGCATTGGTAAGACTGTTAACCAGGGGGACCCAGACTTGGAGAGGTGTGGGAATCCATGGAACTGTATAGGTCTGTGAGGAATGTGCAGGAGCAGTGAGGAACAAAGACTGGAATAGACAGAAAGGAGTACAAAATAAGGAGTATAAAGTAAGCCTGTCCTGTGTAAAACAGGGGCAGTCAGTATACATGTCTGGCTGAGCCCCACACCTGATCATCACAGACTGTCCTACTCTATTGTATCTTCCTCTTAAATCTTAACTATCGCTCTGCATAAGCTCTGTATTCCACATTTGCTGCAAGGACAAAGCACCAGCTCCTGGTGAGACCCATGTGTGAGTGAACACTGGTGCCAGCTCCTGGAGTCAGGCTGGGGGTATGAGCACCTCTGGCCTGATATCAGCTGCTGGAGCAGGTGAGGGTACTTAATTTCCAGCCACTGGAACAGGAACAGGACATGTCCTGAAACACTGGCTGCTGGGTGAGGGCTGTCACAAGTGAGGGGCTCCATGTCAGCAGGTGGAGCAGGACTGTGGATCACAGTTTGTGCACATGATGCTGGGGAGGAGTGGTGTCTTCATCCATTTTGGTACACCTAGGATGCATACCCACATTCACCAGCAAACTCTAAGCTGAAGAGTAGAGGGCCTTGGGGCCAGGCCAGGGTATCAAGTGGCACAGGGGGCCCTGATGCATCCTCAGCCCGGGGAAGGAGTCCCATGTTCCCAAGCAGGAGAGGCCCTTGGCCAGAGGAGGGGGAGGAGGTGGCTGTACCTTCTACATCACTAACCCGTCAGCCAACACAGGACCTGACTGGGGACTCAGAACCAGTAAGAGATTTCATAGAATGTTAAGGGGTTGGAAAGGACCTTAAAGATTATCTTGTTCCAAGCCCCTGCCATGAGCAGGGACACCTTCCACAAGATCAGGGTGGTCAAAGCCCCATCCGACCTGGCCTTGAACACTGCCACGGTTGGGGCACCACAACCTCGCTGGGCAATCTGTTCCAGTGCCTCATCGTCCTCACTGTAAAAACGTCTTTCTAGTATATAATCTAAATTTCCCCTCTTTTTAGTGACTGCCACCTACTCTACGCGACAGTTCCTTGTACTTTCCGAAGTGCGCAGGCAGACATATCGGCCTGAACCACTGCTGCGACCGTAACTTCACCGCGCTCCCATCGCCATAGCCACAACCCGCCCACCCAGCCCTTAAGGCGGCCCACCTCGGTTCGAGAGACGCAGAGAGGGGACTCTCTCCAGGCGGGACGGAGCGGAGCGGCGGCCGAGGCGCGGGGGAGGAGCCCCTCACGGCCTCCCCCCGCGCCCCTCACGGCCTCGGCCCCGCTCCCCTCACGGCCTGCCCTGCCGACGCCAACGGTCGCCAGGCAACCGCCCGCCATGGCCTCTTTAAAAGGCCGTTCCCGCCTCTGATTGGCCGGCGCGGGGCGGGGCGGTCTCGGGATTGGCTGGGGGCCGGGCAGGCGGAAGCGCGCGCCGCCCGCCATGAGCCGGTTCGGAGGCCGCACGCGCGAGTACCCGGCCGTGTCCATCGACCGCTTCGACCGCGACAACCTGCGCGCGCGCGCCTTCTTCCTGTCGCACTGCCACAAGGGTGAGGAGCCGCGAGGGTCCCCCGCGTGTGCCCCTCCCTCCCCCCGTGTGTTCCTCCCCGCCTTGTGTTGTCCCAGCCCGCCCCTCGTGTCCCCCGGCTGACCCCGTGCCTCTCTCCCCAGATCACATGAAGGGGCTGCGGGCGCCCGCCCTGAAGAGGAGGCTGGAGGGCAGGTGCGGGCTGGCGGCGGGGCGGCCTCGGGGAGGCGGCTGGTGCGGGCAACGCGTGAGCGAAACAGCGTGGGGATCTGCCGTGGGTCATAACCCACAGGACGGGAATGGCACGGGGACATCTCTCACTAGACCAGGTTGCTCCCAGCCCCGTCCCTCCCGGCCTCGAACACTTCCGGGGACGGAGCATCCATAACTTCTCTGGGCAACTTGTACCAGTGCCTCACCACCCTCACTAATTGTGAAATGCTTCTTCCTTGTATCTAATCTAGGCCTGCCCCCTTTCAATTTGAAGTCATTCCCCCTTGTCGCCACCATGTCCTTGTAGCGAGTCCCTCTCTATAATTCTTAAAAGCCCCCTTTAAATATCAAGTGATAGCAGCAATGTTCCCCCCGCCCCCCCCCCCGCATTTTCTCCAGGCTGAGGAGCCCCAGCTATCTCAGCCTGCCTCCATAGGAGAGGTACTCCAGCCCTCTGAGCCTTTTCATGGCCTCCTCTGGACCTGCTCCACCAAGTCTCTGTCCTTCCTTGCTGGTGTCCCCAGACCTGAATGCAGCACTGCAGGTGGGGTTTCATTCGCAAGAACAGAGCAGAGGGGCAGATTCCCCTCCCTTGTCCTGCTGCCCACAGTGCTGGTGATGCAGCCCAGGATACGACTGGCTTTCTGGGCTGCAAATGCATGCTGCTGGCTCATGTCCAGCCCCTCATCCACCAATACCCAAAAATCTTCTGTAGGGCTGCTGTTAACCCATTTATCCCTCAGTCTGTTTTCTGCTAGGGGTTGCCCTGACTCAGGTGCACTTGGCCTGGTTGAGCTCCCTGATGTTCTTGAGATTCATGAGGATCTCTCTGTTATTCCCTGGAGGTGTGTTGGCACACAGAGACAGTGCTGTGCCTGTGCTGTGAAGGGAGCCAGCTGTGCTCTCTGAGGTGTATAAGCAAGCAGGCAGTCAGCAATTTGAGGGAGAAAGTTATTCCCCCCTGGCCCCACTTTTGGGGCTTTTCTGGAGTACTGAGTCCGGCCCTGGGCTCTCATGGACAATAAACCAACAGGTGTTTTGGAGCAGGATCACCATGCTGGTCTGGGACAGGAGTGTGTGATGTGTGAGGAGAGGCTGAGAGAGCTGGCTGTCTTCAGCCTTAGGAGTAAGAGACAGCTATGTATCACTGTTTGCAGGTAGGGGTAGAGGAGATGGAGCCAGACTCTTCTTGGAGGTGCATAAGAAAAGGGCAAGGGACACCTTTTTCACCATGAGGGTGATCAAATGTGGCAATGGGCCCTGGGAGGTTGTGGACCAGTTCCTAGGCTTGGTTTGATTTATTATAGCAGATGTTGCATCTCCTCAGATGCAAGCAGAGAATCTCTTTGCTTGTCCAGTCTCTATGCACAAGCTCAAGCTTCATACGGAGTATTCTGTGTTCTCACAGTGTCCCAAATGCCTGTTCCAGGGGTGTGTGCAGGGCTGTAGAAACAAGCACGTAGATTTTCACATGACCATGTACCACACACTGCATTCATTTATGTCTACACAAAACCACGCAGGCAGGTTTAGCTTACAGGAGAAAGTTTGGGTTTGCTGTGCTGAAGGAATGCTTGCAGGATTCCAGCTCTGTAGGTCTCCTCACATGAGAGGTTTCTGTGTGCAGGTTTTGATATACTGGGTGCCAGGTGCTGATGTGTTGTTAGATTGTTCCTTGTATCTACTTTAAAAAACACTTATCTGTGTTTTTTGTCTCCTCACAGCTTGAAAGTTAAGCTATACTGCTCGCCAGTAACTAAGGAATTGTTGTTGACTAACTGGAAATACAAGTTTTGGGAGAATCATATTGTGAGTGTGTGTTTATTTTGAAATTAGCACTTTCCAAGCAGCGATTCTTGGGAAGAAGTAGCTCCCCGCTCCTCAAAATTGTCTGAACATTGGTGTTAATACAGTGTTTCAGGGCTTAAGTACTTCCAACAACGTACCTTTCCTTCTGCTTGCTGTGTGGGATTGGTTTACTGCTGTTCAATGTTTGTTTTTCCCTCCACAAAGTTTTTCCATTTCTCTCAATTTCAGCTTTACATGCCCTTCATCTTTACTTTGATCATTTGTACACTGGAATTTGTATTCATTTCCTTACCTTGCTCATGTCTCTTTGCTGCGGTCCTTAATTTCTCATTTGCTTCACTTAAAGTCTCTTATTGCTTGGAGTATGTATAATCTGTAGTTATATTCTTTTCCTTTTGCATTTTGGAAAATGGACTATATAATGAAGAAGTTTTAATGGTATAAAATCACTGAAGAACTTAATAAATTTACACAATTTCCAGTGTTTGGAGCCAAACTGCAAGGGATCAGTGTTATGTACGGTGTTAACTACAGGTTGTAGTTATTTCCTTCCCTTTGCAGATGCAGGCATTATGAAATTGAACATGAGTTTTTTTACAGAAATAAAAATAATATTCTCTGGACAAACACAGGAATATGGGCTCCTGATGATTTGTGGGCTCTGCTTCTGGTAATAAGGGACAGTGGAAAGTGCTGCAGCACAGAGCTGTCCTAGCAGCTGCTAGGACTGCCGTGCTCTGGAACTGTGATGTTTTGGGCTTTGGAGTCATCCAAAAATAAGGCATGTGATCCATCCAGAGGAGCAAGAGCTGTTGCTGTAAGAAGTCCAACATGCTCTAACTTCTAGGCATGCACACCTTGGTTGAGGTATCTCTATTTAATTTTTAGATAACTTTTAGGAAACTTTATTCCACTGGAAATGGAAATTTATGACTTACTATGGGAAAATGAGTTTAATTTTACAGGCTTAGCATTAGCCACAGTGAGTGCTAGAGATGTCTACATAATGAATATCTAGCTGTAAACATGAGAATTCAGTAAATCCTATAATGCAATTAATCATTTTGTTACAGGTTGCATTGGAAGTTGAAACTCCAACTCAGATTTCTTTAGAAGATGAAACATCTGGTGAGGTGAGTTACAGGGAAAAAAAGATTTATGTTAGTCATGGGCAGTAATGCTGTTTAAACTAGTACAGGAAACACAGCTGCAACATCCAAAGCGGACAAGCCATTTTAAAAATGTATGTGCACGTCCTCTCCTGTAGTGACAGAAGAAGGGATAATAGTTTTAAACTGAAAGAGGGTCAGTTCAGATTAGATATTAGGAAGCAGCATTCAGCATTTTACAATGAGGATGGTGAAACACTGGAACGGGTTGCCCAGAGAGGTGGTGGATGTCCCATCTCTGGAAACATTTGAGGTTGGAATGGGTAGGCTCTGAGCAACCTGATCTAATTGAAGGTGTCGCTGCTTATTGCATGGGGTTTGGGCTAGATGAACTTTAAAGGTCCTTTCCAACCCAGACTATTCTGTGATTTTGTACTTGCTCACTAAGGAACCAAGGAGTGTTTTACTTACTTCCAGGAACAAAGGAAACAGAACTGTCTTCTGTCCGACTTGCTTTATGAGCACCATGCAATACTTGATCCTCTCTTCTGCTGTGACAGTATGGTCATTGCTCTTTAGTGCTTGTTGCAATGTGAAGAGACTGTCTGGATTAAAAAGACAATGCTAAATGCTGCAGGATGCTGTGGGGAGTAATGCATTGCTTTCACTGTGATGATGAAAGTAATGGTAGTACTCACTACAGTCTGAAAATGATGCTAACCTGTCTCTTCCAGAAAGAAGATGTAGTGGTGACACTTCTGCCAGCTGGTCACTGTCCAGGTTCAGTCATGTACGTCATCTAAATACTTTAACTGTTTCACCACCTGGCATTTAATGCTTTATATTGATGAGTTTGACCCAAGTGTTGCTGTTTGCAGGTTTCTGTTTGAAGGTGAGAATGGCGCTGTGTTGTACACGGGTGATTTCAGGCTTGCAAAAGGAGAAGCAGCCAGAATGGAGCTTTTGCATTCAGGGACCAGGTGAGCTATTTGTGGGATATAGAAAGAACAGAAGATCATATGGCATGGACAATTTGGCTAGGTATTCATTATATTTTTCCTCGTTTTTTATTCTGGATTAAATATAATTGCAATGCTGCAGTTACAAGCCTCCTTTTACTTATTCTTTGTAATAGAGAGGTAGAATTACCTCCTTTTGAAGAGAGAGGAAGTGGTGTGTCTTAGCACTGTGATGCAATGTTTACTCTGATGTTACATTTCTTTCCTCCAGGGTAAAGGACATCCAAAGTGTGTATTTGGACACTACTTTTTGTGATCCCAATTTTTATCACATACCAAGTCGGGTAAGTCTACATAAACTGTGAGAGGAAAGGCCCTTAAAACGATTAATTAATT
This sequence comes from Acanthiza pusilla, assembly GCA_036630365.1. Taxonomy (NCBI): domain Eukaryota; kingdom Metazoa; phylum Chordata; class Aves; order Passeriformes; family Acanthizidae; genus Acanthiza; species Acanthiza pusilla. The sequence goes on from JAXCHO010000079.1 coordinate 46,069,853, forward strand.
AACCACCCCTTTGTTAGGTAAGTCTTGCAAGGCAATGCCATTTTGCATTACCAAATCACAGCACTTTGGAAGTGTCTTCCAAGATGATTGACAGCCTTTTCTACACTTTTCAGGAGGAATGTTTAAATGGGATCTTGGAGTTGGTGCGAAGCTGGACTTCACTGTCTCGTAATCATGTTGTGTGGCTGAACTGCAAAGCTGCATATGGATATGAGTATTTATTCATAAACCTCAGTGAGGAACTCGGAATCAAGGTAATGTTTCTCTGATTGTTGTTTGGAACAGATCCTCAGTACTGATTGTGACCAGTCACTGAGCTGGCTATGGCTGTTCAGAGGGCAGGTCTAGGTGACAGTTGTGCCTGTTTCGTTAACTTCTCTTAAAAAGTGTAGTTGGGCTCAAAGTGAGTTAACTAATTGACTTGAGTCTGGGACATCTGGACTTTCCAAAGAGAGTTTAATTCCCAGTTTTCGAGCTCAGTGTTTACATTTTATTTTGTGAATGTTGAAAATTATTAGCATACAGCATTTATAATTAGTAGATAGGTTCTGACTTTCTCATGAATATTCATCCTTCTTCAGCATAGAAGGTGTGTTCTACTTGTTCTAGATGTCCAAGTTTTGGCTGACACATCTCTGCTTGGACATTACTAGTGAGAGTAATAATTTAAATGCCTGCCAGCATTTGGGGAGAGCAGAATCACATTTGTATAGCTGCTCCAGCTGCAGTCTGGCAAACACATTGAACTAATAAAGAGTAAACTCTGCCTTTCTCTAGGTGCACATGAACAGACTTGATATGTTCAGGAACATGCCAGAAATCCTGTGCCATGTTACCACAGACCAACACACGCAGATTCATGCCTGTCGACATCCTCGGGTGCGTTCATTCTGCAAAGCCTCCCCTAACTTTGCTGTGAAAGTGTGGTTATAGGTGCTGATGTTTGGGACCTGTTGGGTTAACGAAGACTGGCGAAATGGTGGCTTAATGTAAAGCAGAGTGAAAAGTTAGTGGGTTGAAGTTCAAAAAAAAGAAAAAAAAAATACATTAGTTTATGCTAGAAATAATTTAATTGTATTTGAAAGCTGAAAATTGTGGTTTTAAGTGAAGTGAGACAAGCAGCAGACTAGATCAATCAGGTATTATCCATTTCCATGTATCAAAAGCAGGTAAGATGATCCCTGCTGCAGCCACACACTGTGGTTTTAGCATGTGGCCTTCCCTTTCCAGCTTGGAGGAGCACAGGTATATGCTGTGCACATTGGGGCATTGGTGTCTCTGATTTGCTTTGCTAGCTGCACTAAAGAAGCAAGGTGTGACAAAAAGTGTTTCAAGGAAGTTGGAAGTGAGAGAACTTGGTTTGGCTAGATACTATGTGACTGAATTTCTGGATAAAAAAGGTCACTGTTGAACATGATTTTATGTTCCATTGAACAGGATGATGACTGCTTCCGAGGGAACAGACTGCCCTGTGGGTTGACTTGCCACAATGGAACTCCTCTGCACATAATCAGCATCAAACCCTCCACTATGTGGTTTGGGGAAAGGAAAAAGAAAACCAATGTAATAGTGAGGTGAGCATTTGGGCCACACAGAAACCTGTTGTTTCAGGTTTGTATCTTGTCTGACACTTGTGTAACTGAATCTCAGAATGGACTTTAAGAGTAGGTTATGCTGATCTGTTGACCAAGGATGAAGAGCAGTTACCTAATTTTTGTGTCTCGTCTCTTGTTTAGGACTGGTGAGAGGATGTACAGAGCTTGTTTCTCTTTCCACTCTTCATACAGCGAGGTTTGTATACTTGTACTGAGTATACATTGATTAAGAAAACGTAAAAAAGTTTTGATTATTCTGGAGTGGATGACATGACTTGTCACAATAAAAAAAAAATCTTGTCAGTACTAAGACATAAAGGGGATCAGGAGTTCTGGATGCTGAAGACAGAGAAATTTATTTCAATATAGCTGCGGAGGAACTTGTTAAAGTAGGGTAGGATTACAAGCCTATTTTTTGTTCTCTGTTCTCAGTGTTCAGGTCACTGCTACAATTGTTTTGACTGCCTTTCTATTTTAGATTATTGTGTAACTATGCGAAGCTTAAAGCATGGAGTTTTGGTTTACAATACATTGCCTATCTACTGTGACTCAGATTTGGGTGGATTTGCTTTCTTTTCTCTGCCCATACTTTTAAACAGAATTTTCTCACCTCCTGGTTGCCGCTCTTGTCCCTCTTCCTGTGTTAAAGACTAAAAGGAAATTGGTCGTGGCAGCATCCTCCCCACAATCACACACTTTCATTTAACATGACTTGATACAGCTCTAAAAACACTTCTTCCTCCTAAGAAACTGAACTGAAACTGAATCAGTGCTAACAATGAACTGTCACAAAGTCTTGCACTACAAAATTGAGGAAGGCAGTACTGTTTTTAAGATCCTGCTTGAGTTTAAAGTTTATTCTGCCATGCCAAATTTTAAATGGAGGTCCCAGTGTGGAATTTGCTGGTGGAATTTGGGGGTTTGTGTAACTGTAACACTACCTCCACATGCAAACATAAATGGTTCTTTGTCTTGGTTTGAGACAATTTTAAGGAGAACACTCTGGAATGAGTTTTCTCCCTTTATAGGTTCAACTAATCCCTTTCCACCAATAAGGAATGAACATGAGTAGACAGAAGTGAAAAAATAACAGTTTGCTAACAAGCAGGACAGCAACAGGCAAAAAATAACACTAAATAACTGCTGCAATACAAAATTGCATTAACATTATGGGTCACCCCAGGACAGTCCTGGTGCCTGTACAAATAGGAGTGTCATCTGCAACCTCAAAGCGTTTCCAGTGCTCGTCACTGAAAAACCCTCAGCTGGAGTGCCCCAAACCAGACACACTTCAAGAAATTTACTGGAGATCATCTAGAAGGAAACAGCATGACTTGGAAAAAGCATTGTTTTGGGCTTTTACAGGGGACTGAAGAGAGACTTTAGGAAGAGTGAGGAAAGGAGTATCTGATCTGTACAGCTGCAGACTTGAAGTTCAGTAAGAAAGCATTTTGAAAAGATCAACAGCCGTAAGGACAGGGAAGCACTGGATCACATTCCAGGTCTGCCCCGCCTTTTCTTCCAGAGGTAGTGGTGGTCTGTGTAGTAATTGATAATTGCAGTGAGGTGTTAGGTGAGGCTGAGTTCTCAGCATCCTTTCAGGCCTGTTTCCTTGTTCCAGAGATACCCACTTTGACAGTCATGGGTAAAATTGGTCTTTACATAAGACTGCTAGTAGTACTTTTGGATGTGCTTTCATCGGCGCTGCCTTTAAGTGACATTCCTAACTGTTGATGTAACTTGTTAAATTGCTGCTTCTTTTCTGGAATTTAGATCAAGGATTTCCTGAGCTATATCTGTCCCGTAAATGTGTATCCCAATGTACTGCCAGTGGGTGGAACAGAGGACAAAGTTATGGAAATGTAAGTGACAAGTGGCTGCTGGAGGGAGGTGATCCAAACTCTGTTCCTGTAAGAACAATTCCCCTCCTGAATCCCAGCCTTTCAGGAGGGCGACTGCCTTTTGCTTTACTTGTCTGATAATTCAGATTTTTTTTTCCTGCATTCAGTCCCACAGACTTGGGCTTTCTGAAGCACACGTGTATGTTGAGCTGAGTCTGAGTGTTTGTATTCTACTTCTATCTGTGTGGAGAGGCTTTTCTGCTGGTAAACTCTGTTTGGGGGGAAGCTGAATACACACATTCATCTTGCTGTGTTCTGTGACCCATTTCTATTTGTCATTGCTACCTCTCAGAAGTTTCTTTTAAAGAGGGTTTCTCTGGGAACTTGAACTCCTCACCTCTGCACAGCATCAGAGGCCAGTTCTTTTGAGCTGCTGCAGATGTTGGCAGCTTAAAAAGCGCCCTCGAGGAGCAGGAGAGCTGTGGTATCTCTTAGGCTGGACAGAACAAAGATTCCTATTCCTTTCTCCTTTCCTCCTTAGTAAGAAAGGAGACTTACATTTAATAATTACTAAATAACACCGAAGTCAGATTTTGAACACTCTCATCTTGTCTTCTCTAAGCAAGGAACTACAAAATAGTTTCCAAATTATGTACATGTTTTAAGGAAAATATATTGAAAGGACAGTATTCTACCTTGCAGCTGCTTAAGCTCACCAATGAATCAAGAACTTTGCCCTAGGTATTGCTGCCTTTGCTAAAACATTTTTGCTGCAGTGCCTGTGAAAGGCTTGGAGCAGTGTACTTAAAACAAATTAAAAGATTTATTTTTGCTCCTGAAAGCATCTGCTGAGTTCTAAATATTAACAGTTTTTCTCATCCCCCTCAGATTAAAGCCATTATGCAGGTCACACAGGGGAAACATGGAACCCAGGTACAAGCCCTTAGGAACACTGAAGAGACCCCACAAGAGGGAATTATCTGATACAGGTAAAGGTTCTGCTGGTGCTACTGCACCTTAAATGGAAGTCTGAGACTAAGCAGAGGTGTCAAAACCTTGGTGTTCACCACTGTCTGTGTGTTCAAAGCAACAGCTGGAAAGGAGAAAAGAAATTCAATTAACTTGGGTATTAGGAGGGAGAGACAGCACTAGTCATGTAAGCCACACTTGTTTGCAGTTTTAAAACATACGTAATGCTCAATAGCCATGTAAGTTTTTGGATGGAGTTCCTTTCCCAGTCCTAGACCAGCTCTAGGAAAGCTGGTTCAAACTGTCCCACTGTGCTAGACAAGGCAAGGCGAACACTGTCAATAACGTCCTGTGAAGTTTCCAGCTGGGTTAAGGAACTTCTTCCTCAATTTATACTAAATGAATTTTTATTAAAACTTTGCTCTCAACAAGGTTTAAGCAGAGATGTTTAGGAAGTTTAGTAAGAACTTTTCTTACTGATTTTCTGTTTGTTTCTTGACAGATGAAGATGATCTCTTTGATTCAGAATTAACTTCTACAAGGCCTAAGATTCCAAAACAGCAGAGAGGAGAGAGCAGGCCCTCCAGCCCAGGACAGTCTGAAAACACTGAAGGAAACATTAATGAGAGCACAGAAGCTTGCCAAGGGCCCACAACTTACACATCCCTCAAGGTAGACTTCGTGGACTGTGAGGAATCAAATGATGATGATGATGATGAAGAAGATGAGAAAGAAGAGTCTGAAAAAAATACAGTTCAGTTTCTTTCCCATGAGCCAGATGCCTCTTCCACAGCCAATTTCAATGGAGTAACTAGTGACCAGCAGGAGTCTAATGCCAATGTCCCCTGCTGGGGTGAATTCTTTACAGGTAATAAACTGGACGAAAGCTCTGAAAATGAGGACAACATCCCATCCTCAGCAGATGCTGGCGGGTCCCAGTCACTCTTCAGTGATTCAGATGGAGTCAGTGACTCAACACACATCTCCTCCCAAAATTCTTCTCAGTCAACACACATATCAGAGCAGGGGAGCCAGGGCTGGGATAGCCAAATGGACACAGTGCTCATCACCTCCCAGGAGAGAAGTGCCCTGGAACTCTGCAGAGGTGGGAGCAGAGCAGTGGTTCCTGTGCTGCAGGACACTCCCAGGGACACTCAGCCAGACAGCAGCAGGGGGAAGCCACCGGGCCAGAACAGACCTTGTGCCCATGACGGTGCGTGTGCCTTCAAAAGCAAAGGCTGTGACCAAGCTGCAGAAGCTGGTGCTGCCCACGCTCAGGGTGTGGTGGTGGAAATAAGCGACAGCCCCGGGACTCCTGATCTGGAGCTGAGGAGGGACTCCCAGAGCTCCTCTGACTTTGAAATTCCCTTGACTCCTGATGCTGAAGCACCTCAGCCAGATAAACTGTACTATTTATACAAGAAGCTCGCAGCAGGTGAAAACATAATCAAAGAGAAAAAAGTCTCCTGAGGACAGGTATAACTATGACAGGTGTAACTATTACCTCATGGTAATACCCAACACATTTATTAATACCTGAATTCTTTTTCCTGCTAGTTACTATCTGCAGCTATGCTGAGTCATGCTTTTTTCAGAAATATCTTTCTGTCAGAACTAAGAATGTGCAGCCTCTGTAACTTTATTCTTCCTTCCATGAAATACTGAAAAGGAAGTATTCCAAGCAGGGACTGTAAAAGCCTTCTACCTCCCAAAGTTCAGTTCTCCAGAACTGTAAGTAGACAGGACCAGACAAAACTAAGGGTAGAACACTAAATGAAATTTAGTGTTTATTATAAGCTCTAAGAGTTTGCCTTTGTAATGGGATCTCAGTTTTTAACAAAATACCACATTAACTGTGAGGAGGAACACCTAAGAATGACCAGGTAAACAAGGCAGTTGTAATTTGGCTTTAATCACTATTATCATTGCTTATCATAACAATCAGTATTCATTACAGTTATTTTTAAAAACAACTGCAGAGCAGGTTAAAGAATTACTGAGATTGTGAAGGGGTTTTAATTTGTTTTTAAGTCAAATTGTTTATTTCAAAAACTCTGTTTACACTGAACAAGTGTTGTCTGGCTTTAACTCCTGAGTGAGGTACTGCAGACCACTGTCTATGCTTCATCTCCAACTCACTGCAAACAACTTGTCTTCATTTCCTGTGTGTTCTGGTTTGTTCTGAATTGTTCTTCAGAAAAACTTAAAAATAGAATCCTGTGGTTCCCAAGTTACCAGCCCTGCCCTGCTCTGGCAGGTAACTCAACAACAGAAGGTAACCTGCTATCCCAGACAGGTGGTTGCTTTACTTAAAGCTCTTGTCCTACAAAATTTCATCTCCTCTGCAACATGCTGTAGACTTCACTCTTTTAAATCAAGACAATATATCCTCCATGCATGTGTGCCATCATAACTTTCTGCCAAAATTCTTAGCTTCTAACATGGAAATGTAATTCAGGTTTTTCTTAAACTCGAGTGCCTATGAAATAGCCAAACCACAGAAGTAATCTAAAAATACTTGAGGTTTTCCATCTATGTGGTTTTAAGTGCCAAAGAATTAAACATTTTTTAGCACAACATTTCTCCCCTCAATGTGTGCCTTCAGTCACTGTGCCATGTTTAGTGACATGTGAATGTTAAACCAGCCAGCATTCTGCCACAGGGAACAGAGGTGGGAGGGTCAAAGCATTGCTATAATCTATGTATGATTTCAAGGATATTCAAGATCCATGTATTTCTCCACTGTTACCTTTCCTGCTGTCTGTGGGATTTGTTAACCTAACTTCCAAATGTAATCTACCAGCTTTGGGGTTTTTTTTAGCAAGCCTGAGTGAGTGGAACTGCTGTTGGAACTACCTCTGTGAATAAAGTCAGAGCAGAACCTCTTCTGTTGGCTCATTTCAGATCTGTACTGTGCATGTAAGTTCAGGGCTGCTTTTAGCAGGATGCTCAAATATACAGGAATTCAGTCTGCTTCAGCCAAGTGTAAATTTATACCAGCTCTCACCAGCCCCAAACTGAAAACACATCATTTCCTCATGGTCCCTCTGCTGCAGTCCTTACAGTCCTACAAAATTCAGGTACAGGCCAGGAATTAAGAGGTTGCAGTTTTAAAGCAAATTCTACTGCCACAACTAATTTTGACAGGCTATTTTTTTTTAAGAATGACAACAACCAGAGAAAAACTAAATTTAATTTATTTTATCAAAAACTATAGGAAGATAGCAATACTAGAGATGACACAGTATGAAAAGAAAATGTTCCTGAGCTTACAAACTGCATATTCTAATACAGATCCTAAAACATACATTAAAAATAACCAAAAGACTGTATTTGGAGATTAAATAAATAGACAATAGGTTTTCTCACAGGTGATCTTGCAGCTTTAGTTTTGCCACAAAAAAAAAAAATAAAACCAACAAAAAAGAACAGCTGGAGGACAGGTCACACGTCACCAGGCCCCAAGAAGTGCATACATGACTGAACTGGTGACCATGACAATGCCAACAGACCACAAAGCAAAACAAAGGCAGAAGCTGGGCTGGTTTAGGTTCCCTAAGAAATTGAAAACAGCTTTTTCTCCTTTTCCAATCTGGCAATTTTCTGCCGAACTCCTAAAAACAGTAAAAGGAGTTTTAAAAGTGACATGGTGTCTCATTAAGCTAATCCACTGACTGCAATCCAAATACAATGTGCATATGTAAATATAAAATACTGTTCAAGGCTCTAAGTTGGAAACTAAGTCCATGGGTTTCCTTCAAATAAATACAAAATACTGCTACCTCCCAGAACATAAATTAATGGTTCTTTATTTATGGCAGAAGATAACACACATATCCTTAACAAACAGCAGCATTATTCCAGTGCTGGTGATAACATTCACTGCCTCTGGAAAAGGCAGACATTGCACTCCAGTACAGCTGCCACAACTGTTACCTTCTAAAATGCATCTACTTGCAATATTTAAATGAAACTGGGCATGGGGAAAGACAGAGCCTGGGGCCCGCCCTGTGCCCCCAGCTCAGGTGAGGCCAGAGGAGCTGCTCCATCCTGCAGGGACAGCGCAGGCTCCAGACTGCAGCGGATTAAGGAGCTGGGGACTGCAGATTCCATCCACACGGAATGCATTGCTCATTTGAGCTACATGCAAGAGAAAGCACCAAACAATGCGAGATCATCTAGAGTTTGCTGACATTAAAGCTCCACATTCCACTTAAAACTTCAAATTAAAAAAATCATTAGAGATACAGCATGATAAAAACTGAAGAGATTCGGCATTTATCAACTGTGTGGATACTTTTAAATCTAAGCAAGCTTTCTCCTATAAATTAAACAATATAAAGTCTCTATTTCAATGTATTGTAGATTACAAAATTCACAAAGCATTTCCAGGGGCCCATGCTCTTCACCAAAACTGTGAAAGTGATTTTGGCTAGTAGCATATAAAATTTCATTTGCTACCAAAGAGTCAGATCTTCAGTACAAACACGACTGTGCTTCTTAATGAACAACCTTGAAATATTCTTTGAAGTGCTAGTAATTAACATGGAATTTAAGGCATTTTCTAACAAATTAAGTAAACAGTTACATGCTGGGTACTTGACTTCATTCACCTGAGCCAACAGCTGTGCACCTTATAAAGGTAACTAGCTGACCTATGATACATAGCCAGCATCCAGCTATGGAGCATCCACTTATGGAGCAACATTTTTCTGCCTGACCCTGTCAATATTTATGTGACTTGTAAGCAATATGCAAGTTTTACAAGCTTTGAATCCATGAGAATAAAGCACTTGGATCATCCCTAGAGCATGGACCTTGGCTGTAACTCCACTCATCACCCACCTCAACTGCTCTTCAGTGGTTTTGAAGCCAAGCAAAACTTCGCACATGTTATGAATAGATCGAGACAACTTTAAGATGATCAGGAAAAAAAAGAAGATGACTCAAGCAGCTGAAGAACAGCACATTTCTCAGCCTTTACATTCAAGAATATCTTACAAATGTCTACAGCAAATGGGTGTACTCACCCCTAGTCTAACTTCACTGAAGTTAACATTTTTGCAACCAGAAAATACAGGCCTAGTATCTTAGAAGTCTGTCACTAGGTAAAAAAGACAACAGTATGTAAAAACTTAATCCAAACCAATTGTGAATATACATCAATCCCAGGGTACTTTTGCACCTAACATCTCCACAATGCATTGGCTTTGTTAGACAATGGGCTGCTCTCCTTAACCTTTTGCTATCTATTTCAAAACTGTAGCCAGCAACTTGTTTCAGCCATGACTGCAAAATTTCTGCAATGAAAACAAACAGTGAATGCTACTTCCAACAATCTCATATTTACAAATGTTCTGCAGAACTGCAGTCCTCCTATAGAATCCTAAATAAAAGTCAGAGCATAACAACTGAAAAAATTCTACATAACATCAGCTAAGAAGTTTTATACCTGGGATCTGTTAATAGCAATTGCAGAATCACAGAATCAGTTAGGCTGGAAAAGACTTTTGAGATCATTGAGTCCAACCTATGATTGAACACCATCTTGTCAACCAGACCATGGCACTGAGTGCCAAATCAGTTGTTTTTAAACCCCTTCAGGATGATTAGTCCTCTCTGAGCAGCCCATTCCAGAGTCCAATCACTCCTTCTGTGAAGAAATTTTTCCTAATGTCCAACCTAAACCCTCCCTGGCAGGAGGGCTGAGACCAGCTTGAGACTGTGTCTCCTTGTCCTATTGCTGGTTCCTTGGGAGAAGAGACTGACCCTCACCTGGCTGCAGCCCTCATCAGGGAATCGTAGAGTGGTAAGGTCACCCCTGAGCCTCCTTTTCTCCAACTAAATGATGGAGAGTGGTTTGACTAGCTCTTCTGCCAGCTCCATCATCACCTTAGGATGCATCCCACCTGGTTCCATAGATTTGTAAGCTCTAAGTGACTCAGCAGGTCTCTAACTGCTTCCTCCTGGATTACAGGGGCCTATTCTGCTCCCCATCCCCATCTACCAGCTCAGGAGGCCAGCTGTCCTGAGGACAGCCTGTCTTACTGTTGTAAACTGAGGCAAAGAAGGTGTTAAGGACCTCAGCCTTTTCTTCATCTTTGGTAACTACATTCTCCCACCGTGTCCAGTAAAGAATGGAAGTTTTCCTTGCTCCTCCTTTTGCTATTAATGTATTTATTAAAACATTTATTATACTTTAAAGAAGTGGCCAGGTTAAGTTTTAATTGAGCTTTTGCCTCTCTAATTTTCTTTCTGCAATTACTTCCCTTGCATGGAGTACCATGAACTTTTTAACATTTGCACTCCTGTGAACCTTTATTTACACACTGGCTCTCCTTAATCCCTCACCCTCCTGCCACAAATGTTATTGCTAAGCTCTTCAAGCTTTTCTTTATAGAACAAAAAAACAAAATAACTGTCAGAACTAAGATTCAGAATTCAAATCAAATGCCTCCTGACTTCTCAAGGTATAGAAAACACGTAACATCACTTCATCCTAGTGGAATCAGCTCCTGAAGCCCTATAGCTGAAAGCTCAAACTCAAATGTCTGTGACTAGTTGAACATGAGTCAGTGGTGCCCTGGCAGCCAGGAGGGCAAACCCTGTCCTGGCACAGCATTGACAGCCAGGTGAGGGAGGGGATTGTCCCACTCTGCTCTCCACTGGGGCAGCCTCACCTCAAGGCCTGGGGGCAGTTTTGGATGCCACAACGTAAAAAAAGACATGAAACCATTAGAGAGCATCCAAAAGAAGCCACGAGGATGGCGAAGAGATTGAGGGGAAACCTCATTGTGCTCTTCAAGGGGAAGCAGAGGGGCAGGTACCCATCTGTTCACTCTGGTGACCAGTGACAGGACCTGTGGGAATGGCCTGAAGCTGAGCCAGAGGAGGTTTAAACTGGATATCAGGAAAAAGTTTTTCACCCAGAGGGTGGATGGACACTGGAACAGCTCCCCAGGGAAGTGGTCACAGCACCAAGCCTGACAGAGTTCAAGAAGTGTTTGGACAATGCTGCCAGGCACACAGTGTGACTCTCAGGGATGGTATTGTGCAGGACTAAGAGCTGGACTCGATGACCCTTGTGGGTCCCTTCCAATCCAGTTTGTTCTATGATTCTATGAATATTCAAATCAAGGTACATTTTAGAGTTTTCTTTGCATACATTTTACTGCTTCCTAAACAAGAGTTCAAGAAAAATGGATTTTTAATCCCCATTATCAGTTTTGTATTGGCTTGAAACACTACAATCTCTTTCTTTGGCCAATGCCATTTCAATTACAAATACGATGCCTTGTTTTCACCATCCTTATTTACATCAGATGTAAGAATACTTGAAGATATGTGTGAAAGAAGAGTATTCTTAAAACACATTAAAAAAAGAACAAAATATTTGTGACTTTGGATACCCAAACTCAGTTGAGATAACCTCTGCAACACACGGCTCCACATTTACAGACAGTTCTGATCCTCTTTTTGGATGGGCTAAGACCTTCAGCAGAGTCTGAAGTCAGATCTATGGAACCTGCAACACAGATAAACACAAGTAAGGAAGTTCTAAAAGATAGACTGAGACCATGCCTGGTATTCAAACAGCTTCTAAAGGCCTTCTAATACCCTGGTTCAAAGAGTTGAGTGTGAAGCTATATTCAGATTCTACTGATACCCTTGTTACAACTACTTGTACAATACCTGGCACACACATTTTTGGAATCCAAAACTCAAATTCGAGCTTTGTACCCACCAGGTATCCACACAGATCAGCTGAGAGTGCAGCTGGCCTTGAATATCAGTGCTCACAGACACCATGGAGAGAAAGAGGAGTTTTAAGGATTCAAGATCAATTTGGCAGTGTCATGGTTTAAGCCCAGCTGGCAATAAAACACCATGCAGACACTTGTTCACTTCCACCCCAGTGGAACAGGGAGGAGAATCAAAAGTAAAACTTACAGGTTGAGATAAGAACAGTTTAATAATCGAAACAGTAAAATATTATAATAATGATGATATGCTGATTATGCTGATGCTGATTATTATTAGTAGTAGTCGAAGGAAAAAATAAACACGAGTGATGCACATGCAATTGCTTACCTATGGCTGACCAATGCCCAGATGCCATCCCTAAACTCTGATCAGCCCCTTCTGGATAGCTCCCCAGTTTCTACACTGGCCATGACATTCTCTGGCATGGAATATCCCTTTGACCCGTTCAGGTCACCTGTCTATGCTCCCTCCCAGCTTTTTTTTTACATTTTTTTGTGTACCTCATCACTGGCAGAGCATGAGACACAAAAAAGTCTTTGACTTAGGAAAAACACCACTTAGCAACAACCAAAACATCAGTGAGTTACCAACATTATTCTCATATTGAATCTAAAACATAGCACTGTATCAGCTACTGAGAAGAAGTTAACTCTGTCCCAGCTGAAACAGCTGTTCCATAGGACCTACATCTGCCACTGAGGCTTACAGACACCAGAATCCAGAGACAAAGCTATGGTGCCTCATGCTGCTGAGCTGTTACTGAGCTTAGTAACTATCACTAGCAGAACACTTAGAAAGTAGTTTAACTGAAATGCCAATTTGAACAAAGAAAAGCTTTATTTAAGGGAAGCCTGACCGCTCCTTTGAGCATTCGTGGGACAAATCTTCAAAATCATTTGCTTCACCAGACAATCCAGCCACAACCCCTGAAGTGCTAGGAGCACTGAGGGAGGCAATGCACTAGAGATGCAGTGTAAAGTTTCTGGGTGTGCTCTACTCTGCACTACACATCACAAGCAATGACTGTTCTGAAAGCCAGAGCTGTGTTAGGGAGAGCCGTGCCTGAGCTGAAATGCTACCATCAGTCAGGCTGCAGTAAAACCCACCAGCACCCAAAAACTCCCACAAGAATTATGTTAAAATGTGCAGACCTTTCATCTGGTAGTCAAAGGTTAGCTCTTCTCCAGCCTTGATGGTTCGGGTAGAGAACAGTGCTATTCGAGGAAGACGCAAGTCGAGGTTATCGATAAACACATTGAAGACTTGAAGATTTGGATCACACTGTAAGCAAAAATTAACACAGTTTCTGTTTAGAAAAATTAACATTAAATTTCACTGAAGTGTGTAAGTAAACCAAGGTCACAGGAAAGGAAGAATGGGTTCTTGTCTCAGTGACAGAAGTCTGCAATTAAGTTATCTTCTGAAATCAACAAACTGCAATAGTGCTCCAGGAGAACATTCATAGCTCAGATTCAAGTTCTTCCAGGAAGGCAACCTTTACATAATATGTAGACTACACTAATATGCAACAACCTGTAAAACAAAAAATAGCACCTTCAAAGGTGACAACAAAAATGATGGCAAAGGCATTAGAGCTACATTCAGAGGTAAGTATTTATACCTACAAAACCCACAAAAAGAATGAATGTTGAAAGAAAACTAAAAACGACCTAGTGTTTCAAGCCCCACACACTCACTACTCTGTATTGATGTTTAAGCATTGCTTGCAGGCTAGAGGTAACATCTTTATACTACACATGAATTTCTACTGTCACCTGCAAATCTGCTTCTGAATTCTCTATCATGGTCTGGGTGGTATGAGGAGGGTGAAGGTCACTAAGCAGGAGCTAGAAACCACTTCCTCATTTTGTCTGGAATGAGTGCCAGAAGTCAGTAGTCCCTGAGACTGTTAAAATCTGCATGCTTTTGCTCTTCAACAAGTGAAATATATCACATGTTAAAGAATCAGAAGTGAAGTTACAGACATTTAACCTTACACTGAAGACTGAGAATACTTCAGTTCCATTTCTGAAAGTGAAGAGCAACTGTATCTAAAGTTCTTCTTCATCCTTCTACCTGGCAAGCCTGTATGGAATATAAGTATCATCATCTCACAAACCTGAAGACATGAATTTTCTGTATTTGTAGAACACTGACTGCACACCTCACAAACATTAGATCAGCAAGAAATAATTTTTAGTTCCAGGATCCTTAAAAATGCAGTTCACCCTTCTTGCTTTAGGTACTTCAGTTGAACTTGAATATAACACTGCAAAAAGTTGTTCTTTAAAATCTACTGTTGAGTTTTCTGGCAAGTTTAGATTAGGAGGGAAAAATATATTTCTCCCCTGTAGATACTTAAGCAAGCACAGAATTTTCTTTTTTTCCTCTACCAAGTTTGCAGGATGAAAGTCAGTAACATTTCATCCTGCCCAGCAACAAAATAACACATCATTCCTGTCATCTTTGACTCCTGATTTTATTAAGGACCTGTCACATGTTAAGTACTTCAGGTACTCAGAAAAAACACGCCCAAACCAACCCTATTTTGGTTGTCTAGAACCAGCGGATTCAGTGAAAACTTCAGTCATATTAGATGTCCGATTCAGGCACCCCCTCACTCCCAGATTTTCGTAGGCAGTCTCAGTCCAGGAAAGGCCAAGTATTCTGTTCTATTTATTACATCATCTGATTGACTGGACTGTGCTGGCATGAAGCAAACTACTCCAGAAAAACTGTGAATATGGTAAGGAAATGTTTACAGCAGGAGACATTTCTGGCACATTTAGGATAATTCTCCAAATTCTTAGTATACAAAACAAGGTCTTACACTGTGGTTCACAAAGTGGGACACATTTCCATATCGAGCTGCATCTACTGTAAATTCATCTGAGTCATAGTCCAAATCAAACAAGTATGTATTTCCCTGGTTGTCATAGAGCTGGCCTCGTCTCTCTGCTTCCTCACTTGTAATCACCTAAAAAAATAAAAGAGAAAGAAACCTGCATCATATTACCAACTCTTACTAAATCAAAACAAAAATCCCAATCAAGTTAGGAAAAAACCTTTACTTGGTAAAAAATACCACAGTAAATTTTTGATGTTGAAATAGCGTTTCAACTAATGAATGAAGAATACATAAGAGTACCTACAGCTGAACTAATTAGTGACTGAGGCTTCTCTGGATGCAATTTGTCTACAGCTGATGCACAGCACTACCTTGTCTCTGGAAAAAAAAACCATATCAGCACCTTCTATTAATAGTTTTGATGATGACAATACAATCAACTGTTTCTACCTGAAGTTTCTATATACACACTTTTTCCATTAGACCCAGAAAGCCTCATTTACTTCACATAAAACCAAGATTCAACCTTCTCCCTTTGCACAGATGATCAACAGGTATCAGTTTTTAAAACCCAGTCGCATTTACAGCCCAATATTCATTTCCTCCCTTCCCAGAAGCATCTCTTCCTGCTGTTTTTGACTGCAATGAAAGATCCTATTCATGGCAGCTCAGACAGACACATCACTTCACAGAGCTCAATCTATTCAATTAGGCGAGTGTGTCACTGCCGACAGAAGACACAGCTTAAACAACTTCATCCACGGCCCGTCGCTTTAAACAGATTCTGTTGTGCAGATTCAGCAAAGAAATCATAATTCGGCAGCAAGAGAGATACAAAATGTGATGGAATTGGAAAACAAATCCCTCTAAAATCTGCTAGATGAGATTTGAGAACTCAGCAGTAGGTATTAAGTAGATTCAGGTGAAAAGGTAAATACACACTCTTTCATTTAAGCAACAAAATTCCATAATCACCTTTCTGCATTAACCCATCCACAGAGATATTTGTAATGTCTGACCTCTTGTATATTTAAAGGAGATATGTATGAACATGAAAAGTAAGAAGCTTCGGGGCAGGAAACATGGAGGAAATTTACTTAAGACAGTAAACATTTCAGAAACGGACAGAAGGAAATACTTTAAGTCAACATAGCAGCAAGGCAGATTTGTGGTAGAAATGCAACAAATTGTAGGAGAGAGGCTGCCAGGAGCTGCTGATGTGAAGAGCGCTGGAGCAGAGCAGAGGCTCAACCTCATAAACACAGGGCAATACAAAATCTCAAGAGTAACTCAAGGTCTGTATTTCATAACATAAAAGTTCTCTTTGGAATAGTATAAGATCGAATAAACAGATAATGTCTATACCACGAGTCTTATTCTTGCTGTTGAATCAATCGAAAGTAATAAATATACATGGAAATAATACCTTAGAAGTTCAGACAAAACCGAAAAGGATGGGACTGACAGACTGTGCTGAGAGTGTCATAACAACTGGGCTTTGGGAACAGCAAAAACTGCAATAAAGATGATCAGGGAAGAAGGAAGAATATGAGTGCCATGAAAGAAATTAAGGACTTCCCTTTAGAAAAACTATTAGGGCATGTATCTAAAATAATTCTTTAGTACCATATGAGATAAATATTCTCTTTACATTTGGCCTTTTACAACCGCTCTGGAATGAAGGAATGTTCTGGATAATATAATTTTGCCGTTGACTTGAATGTCTATTTATCTCTCTACTCAAAAGCAGACTGATGTATTTTACAGTAGAACCACAGAATATCCTGAGTTGGAAGGATCCCACAAGGATCACCAAGTCCAACTCCAGGCCCTGCCCAGGACATCCCCAGGAATCACACCATGTGCCTGAGAGTTTTGTCCAAACACTCCATGAACTCTGTCAGGCTTGTTGCTGTGATCACCTGCCTAGAGAGCCTATTCCGCTGTCTGACAACCCTCTGGATGAAGAAGTCAAGAAGTGTTAAAACTGAGAGAAAGCTCATAAAGATTTTATCTAATATTGCCCTGACTGCATGTAATTCACCTATATGAGATAAATACATACTTACCTCTCCAACATACTCCATCACAAAACTGTTGGTTTTAATTCTCTGGAGGGTCTTTACTCCCCAGCCACGGCCGTTGTTGGTTCTGAAGATGCAGAGGGAATATGGGGTCCCCTTCTGTACGATCCTATTTGGGCAGTCAGGCCCACACCTACAATACGAATTGCATTCATAGATGGGCAAGCCAGGCTGGATTTTCAATTTCTTACGTTTATTGTAAGCCAGGATAAACCCAGCCTCCTTTGGACAGCACTTCTCAGCAGGGCAGTCAGCACATTCACAGCCAGTCGTTATTCCATTGAGCACATTGATTCCCGGAGCAGGTTTATATTCATTAATGTAGTAAAAGTCTATAGGAGGGCCTTCAAGATCCACAGTGTTTTCTACCAGAATCATTGCTTTATGATTCTTTTTCCTGTTGAGTTCTTCTTTCCATCTCTTCAGAGCTATTCTTTGTTTAGCCTTCTTTACAATGTAATCTGCAATTGCAGGTTTCAAGGCTTTAACACGGTTTCTCACTTTCAGTGCTTTGCCTTCTCTCACCCGAGACAAGTATTCATTCTTGTCTCTAAGAAAGTTCTGAAGAAGCAATGGGCAGTTCAGATGCTTTCGAGGCTCCCAAGTGTTTGAAGATTCTGGCCATCCTTTCCATTTCACAAGATAGTATGCTTTGCCCTTGAAATATAGAAACAGATACAGATTTAGCCAGAGTTCACGTTGCTGAAATATAGCATCACAGAGCACACAGACAAACCCAAGAGCATTGGAATTAAGGATCAGCACACAGTGCAGAAGGTCTTCATGTCCCCATAACAATTACAATTGGGGAGAAAGAGAAAAATCAGGTTTTTTGTTTGCAAGTTAACTTATAGCACAACTTTGCAATTTTTACATATCATCTCTAGGGGCAAAGAAATCAAAAGTTGTGATGAATTTTGATTGTTAATGTCATACCTGGAGGAGGAAGAGGCTAGTTTGTCAAGGCAGGTGGTAAGTTATGCTAACTTGCTGTATGACTCGTATGCACAAGCACAATGCAGTCGTATCACATACAGAACAAAAAAAATAAACACAAAATTTAGTGAAAAAAGGTCTAAACCCTACTATTGGTCATATCAACCATCCTCCCAGAAGGGAAATTAATTTGATACATGTAACATTGTATTTCCAATGAAGCTGAATACATTTTGCACTTATTTTAAAAAGGAAAAATAACTGTAGCAAGGACAAATCCTGAGACTGAATTTCACAGGAATCCATTTGCAGCACATGGCCCTAATTCTTCATCAAACAGACTAAAAGAATCAAGAGAGAAATACGCATGGTTTTCTGAAAATAAAGGAGAGGCATCATAATTCACACTGAGCTACCACCTAAAGCATCACGATCAGATACACAAAGGTGAAACATTTCATATTCTAACATGTGTGTAATTTCAGGAAAAGATCTTCCTTCCACATATTGAAAGTAGCAGTTTACACCTCTTTCTGTTTACAGTTAAAAGTTTAAAATATATTTAATTTGATGCCCACAAAAGCTTTGTCCTCACTGCCTGCTGCTTTATATTATGAACAAAAGTACCTTTGGCTTGCTTCTAAATTTCAGCTGAAAGAGTGATCAAATTGGTCTGTGTTTCTCTTACCTCTTCTACCTTGTAGTCACACAAATATTCCACCTCATAACTCTTTACACTCCTGTTGGTGATTCCAATGGATTTACATCTGAGATTTTCCTTCCTACACAATTCTTGGAGGGTCTCAAGTGAAGCTAGACATGGCACATACCAGGCTACAATAAGAAAATTGGTAGAGAATCCTATTTAATGTCTCAGCTAAATTGAAATCATTATGCCTCATCCCAGAGTCCCCACATTACCATTTGTCATAGCAGTCCACGAGTCTCTTGAACAACTACAGCGTCTCTAACTCAACCCTTCTCTAAAGAGTCAAGAGAAACGCGTCAATGATTCCCTCCTTGCGCTTTTATTCTGTGCAGTACGTACATTTATAAAGAACATTAAATATTTTGGAGGGCAGAGACATCCACAGGTGAAAGCTACACTAAGCACCGACCAATTCTTCTACAGTTTCAGCATCGCATAACTGAACTACGGCAAGTAGGAAACCTCCATTCTTTAATAAGACCGCCAAATTTCTGTAGTCAAGCGCAACTGAGCACTCGCGATGCAGCCATGGTGACTGGAGCAGGAAACAGAGACCCACAGCCCTCACCCAGAAGGATCGCGGGTGCCCTGACAGCCAGGCAGATTCAGAGCGACGAGACACTCCGCAGGGCGGCAGCGGCCGGGAAACGCCGGGATCAAGGGCTTGGATGAAGTCCAGAGCGGGAGCCGCGGGCTGCGGGGCCGTGCCCGCCTCCCCCCGGGGCTCCGCGGGGCTCTCCCGCCCCGGGCCCAGCGCAGCAGCTCGGGAGGGGGCGGCGGTGCCTTTCCCGCGCCCGCATCGGGACCCAGCGCCTCTCCCCGCATCCCGCCCTCCTTCCCGCTTACCCCAGGCACCTCCCGCCCTCCTCCCACAGCTCCCCTGGGGCAGCGGGCAGGATCCTCAGGGAAGGGGGCACGACCCCCAAACCTTCCCTTCCCACCCCGCCCCGCCGAGGGTCTGTGGGCAGGAGCGGTGGGAACGGTCCTAACGGAGCCGGGCGACAGGGACTGGTAGCGGCTCCCAGCGCCGGGAGCAAACGGGAGCCTTCGCGCCTGTCCTACCCCTCCCTCCCGCCCCCGCAGCGCCCGAAGCAGGGCGGGTACAGCCCGGGGGGGACAGAGCGCCGGGCGGCCCCGTCCCCAGCTCGCTCCCCCTCACCTCCTCGCCAGCCCTCCATGTTGGGGGGGGCGCGCAGGCTCCGCCCCCGGCCGGAAGAGGGCGGAGGGACAGGGCGGCCCCGGCGCGCGCGCGGCCCCGCCCGGCGCCCCTTTCCCGCTCTGCCGTGAGGGGCTCCGGCCGGCCGGGGCCGAGAGCGGGAACCGAGGGGCGGGCAGGGCGGGGGAATGGAGCGGCACGGAGTTAGAGCCTTTTGTCTTTGTTCTGTTGGAGCGCTGCGGTGGTGCCTGGGGAAGGCGGGGGAAGCACGAGGCAGCTTCCGCCCCCCCAGGCCCGTCAGCTGCGGAGCTGAGAGGAAAAACCGCGGAGAAGTGGTCCTGGAACTTTTTTTTTTTTTTTTTTTAAAAACAAGAAAAGTTACACCGTCGTCACAGCTCCTTCCTCAGACGAGGTATTTCCTGTTAATGTAGCTTTCACAGAATAACACAATCGATTACTTTAGAAAAGGCCTCTGAGATCATCAAGTCCAACTTACGACAAAACAGCACCATGTCAAGCAAGAGCATGGTCCTGAATGCCACCCTCCAGGCTTTTAAACACCTCCAGGGATAGTGACTCCACCACCGCCCTGGGCAGCCCATTCCAATGCCTAATTACCTTTAATGTGAAGAAATTCCTCCCACTGTCCAACCCAAAGCTCCCCTGACACAGCTTAAGAGCCCTCTCATCCCATCAGTGTCTGCCTGGGAGAAAGAGCCCAACCACCCGCGGCTCTAACCTACTTTCAGGTGGTTGTAGAAGAGGGTTTCAAGTTCCCTTCAAACCCCAGTCAATGGAGTTAGCTCTCTTCAAACCCAGATAGGTAGCCCTTGCTCTATTTTCTCTGATTTTTGAGGCTCTACTGTGACACTTTCAGCATTTTACAAGGTAACACACTGTTGGTAAGCACTGAAGTGTTGTGCTGTAACTGCACTTTAGGCTGAGACCATCAAATCCCATGACCATACCTGCATCTTGTTATTGAAAAAAACTGCCAGCTTATACCCAAATGTACAATGTACAGATTAAAAAAGTGGCACACAGAATGGAGATTGCCAGATCTGCATAAAAAAGGTATTTTAATAACATATAAATAAGTACATTTAAGTCTTACATTCCTCAGGAAATACCACAAAACCATTTTACAGAAAAAAAACACCTGAACAATATTAACCTGCTCAAGAGGCCAGCGCAAATGGGCTCCACCTTCACTGTTTTGGGCAATATCAAGACCAGACAGGATTCCAGTACAATTACCAGAGAGTGGATTTTCACCAGTCTCGTTCTTGCTGATTCAAAGTTATGCTGCTGAAGGCACAGATACACTGCCTGAAGTGTACAAGTGTACAAGACCTGATTTGTCAATGAAAAATCTTCAGACTATGTAATATGCTTGTTGCTGAACCACAGGCACAAGCGTTTGTGCTTTGCATTTTTTAAATCAAGTGCTGATAATTCAACGATCTGCTGTCCACATGTCTTGACTAACATTTCGCACCACACTCCAAACAGACTTGGTAGCAAATTAACACTTTAGTTTATTACAGCCCTCTAAGAATCATCAGAGACATCCCAGAGAGTCACTGCTTTGGCAGAAAAGCCAGTAAGAGACACAAATCAACTCAGAAAAATGTTGCCTTTCAAAATGGACTACGATGCCACTTCAACAGTGATGATTTCACACTTTCCAGTATCTTGATCTGTGCAGGTAACATGCAAGGACCCATCCCTAGAAAAAAGAGAGGGGTATGTTTAGGATTATCTCAACACAACACTTACTATGTTACTGCATGTTCCAGAGTTGATAAACAATAGTATTCACATAGATGAAAGGAAGAAAAATCAGCATCAAAATATCCAGGGACAAGCATGCTTCAACACAGATGAAACTGGTTTATGAAATTAAGTTTAATTTAGTGAGTGTTTATATATGCACTTACTGCTCTTAAAACACCTATCTTCTCTATATATACTGGAATAGAACCAGGAACGCATTTAAATATTGCAATTGAATTTATTTAGTACAGGTTTGTAAATAGAGTATGTGGTAATATTATTCAAAATATTCATTGTGAGAACTGAGTAACAGCAATGGATGGATAAACATGTCTTGTCATAGTACAACAACTTGACTTTTAAAGTGTAAGTAGTCTTTAAATTCCAAGGATCTCCTTCAACAAGGAAAACTTAATTTTCCAAATCCAAGAATTAAGAAATAATATTGAGTCCTACTTTAGTTAGGCATACAGTCACACAAAATATTTAGGTAGAAATAGTAAACTTTCTCTCCCTTTGTCACCTAAATGTTACTTAAACCTCCTTGAAAATATAGCTGTTTTTCTACATGACAGAGTTGTATCTATAATCCCCAAGCTGTTTTCCTTATTATAGTCCTCTAAGAATCAGAGACATCCCAAAGAGACTGCTGTGGCAGAAAAGCCAGTAAGATACAGAAATCAACTAACAACTACACAGTGCTAAGTGTAAATCTCTGTATGACAAACAAGGCATTTTAGGTGAGGTCTATTAACAGGCATTAATACACCTGACAGCCAACATAACAAAGTGAAGCATTTTGAGCTTAAATACCAAGTAGAAATTTTCTGTAGCACTGTTTCTCTGCTTAACAACCCTGCCTCTGAAAGGACAGAGCCACTGTAAACTACAATCCTTCATAACTAAAGACAAAATCTGCTTCAGTTTTTCCCAAGAGTGTGGGCATTCAGCAAAACTACCCAACCCACTTCCACAGGAAATCTGAGATCCTGACTGCTCCCAAGCTTGGTTGAATTGATCAACAGTTCTGAAGTTGCTAAAAATAACATACACAACTGTATTAAGCTTGCTTTCTTTAGGATTCAAATAATGACAGCACCAAAGGTACTGCAGAAAACCCACATTTCTACAGAATTTACCCCTGTTAGGATTGTACAGTCCTGTGACCAATGAAATGCTGAAATTTCTCAATACAAAATTAAATACTCTGTAACAGGAGCAAAGACTGCTTGTCAGAAGTGACATAGCAGGGTAAACAGCAGAACAAGTATTTTGGGTACCTTTTCATAGTGAGAACAGTCAGTATATCATGTAGGCCATCCTCCTTTTTATCTAAATCCTGGAGTACAATCTAGTTAAAAAAAAAAAAAAGATTATAATCAAGTTCTCCAAGTTCATGCACAGCTCAAGGGAAGTGACAACAGGTAAGATGTGCAGATTCATCTATTTTTAGCTATTTGCACTATTGTTTCTGTGGTTTGGTTTGGGATCTACCACCAAGATAACTGGAAGACCTATCCCTCCCACAGTGTCATTTACTTAGGACCCATACTATAATTATTAGGTAATATCCATTCCCTATCCCCTTAAAGATATTTGGGAAGAACTAAGGTGGAATAACATTCTTCTTAAATATTCCATCAATTTCAGACACATCTGCCCCTTCACCTGATGCTTTCCAAGGAAAGCACATCATCACTGTTTCAAAAAAGCTGTGTTCTCTTTGTAGGTTGACTCCTAACCAACAACTTTAAATCCTCACTTGATAGAATCATTTCATCTTACCACTGTGATAATCAGTGTCCAAAAATTCATGACAAAATCATGTCCAATCTAGGAAGATCAAAAAGTAATCAACACCCTACCTATGTCATTTTCTCCATCAGTTTTATTTTTGAAACGTTGGAGGATCTGTGCACTACTGGAATGACTGGTAAAGATCTCTCATCCCAGGTGATCTTACTACAATAGTCACTTACACAACAACTCACTTAACTACAAGTGTCAAATCCTGTCAGCCATTTAGGAATTCAAAAGGGAAACTTTAGTTTCTTTACCAAGTGCTTGAATACTATGCATGTACAGAAGAATGAATAAAGACCAATGCCAAAGAGATGCATGCCATTATAATTTTCTAACAAGTTTTGGCAGTGGTGGGATTGGTTACCCTTTTTTCCAGATCCAACTGATTTTCAGGTGGCTGTTGTTAAAAGCGCACACAAGTGTGCAGATACTCACCTGTGCAAATTTATCTTCTTCGTTCATGGGACTTTTCCCCAATGACTCGTACAGCTCAAGGCACACAGAAGAAATATTTCCAGGAGCATGCAGGGTGTGCTGCCTTCGAGCTGGCAGTGGTGTCCCTGATGGAAATAGCACTGTGAATTTATCAGCCCCTGACTCATCTACTCCCTTAAAAAAGAAAAAAAAAAAAAATAGAATTAATGTCTTTCTTTAAGTGCTTCACTGAGCTGGAAGTGTTACAACGATGCTCCACAAAAAAAGAAATCCAAGGTTCATTTCCTCTCTCACATTTACCATCACAGCAAGTAAAACAACCTGACATTCCAATAAAGAGGAAGTCCAGCTATTACAACATAGGAAAGATACAAACTATCTCCCCTTAAAATCAGTTATTCCTGTCCATTTTTTTTGTCAATAAACCTACATTACCATGTACTGCTGATCTACAGCAAATCTGGAGAAGTCATAATAAAACAATGCCGTTTCTCTAATACCAATCATACATAATTAGTGCTATATATTCACTGCAGCAGTAAAATTTTCTAATATTCTAATTTTAGCCTTACCTTAAGAAGAATATCTTTGGCAGAGCACTCAATGAGTGTATCTTCTTCTAACAAGGTATTCTCTTTCCCTAGCAGAATTCCTGCCTCTATGGCTGCACCAATGGGAATAACCTCATCTGGAGGAATTGAATTCAGTAATTCCACGGTTGGAAAAATATCTTT
The DNA here is from genome assembly GCA_036630365.1 of Acanthiza pusilla. Lineage (NCBI taxonomy): Eukaryota > Metazoa > Chordata > Aves > Passeriformes > Acanthizidae > Acanthiza > Acanthiza pusilla. Next base: position 46,094,503 of record JAXCHO010000079.1, read on the forward strand.
GATCAGCTGCTGTAGCTTTGGGATTCGAGCAGACCCACCACAAAGAACTACCTGGAAAACATGTCATAATGATTTCAAATCTTTATTCTATCAGATAAAACAGACAGGTCACACCCTGCAGTACAGAAATGCAAACTACTCTGGGGTATTTTGCCATCATCTGCAGTTATTAGAACAAAAATTGATGTAGTCTTTGGTTGACTTGTGATACTCTTGCATTTGAAAGTAAAGGAAATATGATGTCTTGAAAAGGTGTTTCTCATAGTCAGCATCAGCTATATAAAGCAACACTCTGAAAATTGGGAAATTCATCACAAAAACAGCATCAGGTTGAAAGGGATTTCCAGAGGTGATCTAGTCCAACCTCCTGGCCAGAATAGGTACAGTTACAACAGGCTGCTCAGGACCTTTCCTCTACAGACTCTGTAGGTGCTTAATTCAGCATCTGGTTTCCCTCACACTACAAATTCCTTTCTTGGAATCTAAATTTTCCCCATGTTATAACTTGTGCTGCTTGCCACTCATCCTTCCATCATGCCCCTGGAGGAAGGAGCAAGTCAGGTTTTATCCATAAGTCCAAGTCTTATTACACTGACTTTGCTGAAGTCATCCACATCTGGAAACAAAGCTAATTCCCAATTTTCCTCATGTAAAATCTAAACCTAATTTACTACTCTTAAGTTATTTATTTTTACATTTAAAGTGTTCAACTGCCCTCCATTCAAAGCATTAAAGCTTGAGAGCCTAAATGGCCACCAGAAAACAAAAGCCATTTTGAGCAGTGGCCTGGGATACTTCATTATCCTCCAGCGAGACTGAGACGTGACACAGCAAACACTAAGAGTCTGAAATAGCATCAAGTGTCACTGAAAGCACCAGGCAGCTTTAGCTGCAGCACTGATGAGCCAATTCCACCAGCAATGAATGCAGTGCCGTTTGCCATGCACAGGTACAAAAGGGGCAAGAAAAATCTCCACTCTTACATCAAGGCAGGAGACATCTGAATTAAACTGCTAATGTCAGCTGCCTTGCTCACCATCTTTGGGATTAAAGCACTCTTTAGTTTGGCATCTCATGAGGTTTTTAAGCCAACAAGGAAGAGCACAGACACCAACTGGACACCAAGTGATTTGTTCAACTTGAAGTCGAAGCCTGGCCTTTCTTCAGAAGTGTCAGCAAACCGCATCCAAAGTTGAGTGAAGGCAGAACAAAGTCCACAGACTAAACTTCAGCTTGAATTTGGGGAGTTACACAGATGCATTAAATGGAGGTAAATCCTCCCCACCTATTCAATATGCAGCAGTAAAAATACACAGCTGAATCTGACTCTACCTTATACTTACCTTCAAATAACTGAAATGAACCCAAATATAGAAGGCATAAAGATCTCGAGTCCATAGACTGTTGGATCCCAGTTAAAAATCTTTAAACATATAATGAAAATCTCAGTCTGCACGGAAAACAAGACCCCATAAGTACTGTTCTTCTGGAATTATGAAGCATCCTACAGACAAATGATTTCTGTTATTACCTTATTAATATCATCTGCTGTAAATCCAACTTGCTGCAAGAGCTTTTTAATTGCTTCTACACATTTACTAAAAAGTGAAGAACAGATAAGTTCAAACCTGGCCCTAGAAGAGAAAAGAAAAATACACTCAAGAAGGGTCATCTCATTCATTAGAGACAAACATCTCAAATGGAAGAACAATAATTTTTAGAATATACTTCAGTTCTCCAACTGGTACTAAGAGATTTTTAAAAAATAGTATTTTCCCATTATTAATCTTCAAGCAATTTTGTTGCTGTGGAAGTCTCTGTGTTATTAATTCCATCATTAACACTTACATAGAATGCACATTCATTTTTTTTCTGTGTACTCTAGAGAACAAAAACAGTATTGTTGTCTTGACAACACCCAGTATTGCTGTCTTGACTGGTGTGAAAAAATAAAGAAACAAAAATCCTGGAACTGCTTGGTCTTTAAAATGGATACAAAGACTCAGTTTTTAGAGGCAAATCAAGGTGCCTCCTGACTTGCACACAGGGATTAGGTTAAGAAACTTGTGCTTGCTTTTGTCTCTTTCAAGCCTGCAGAGGAAGTTCTGCACAAATACAAGGAATCAAAGTCTGCAACACTTAATCTACAGGATTGGCATCCTTATCCAAAAACGAGCCGACTCAAGGTGTACAGTATTGCTTCTCACATTTGCAAACATGCTGTGCCTCATTTTAGACTGCTGGAGTTCTGGAATGGAAAAGTCTGTTTCATTTTGCTAAAGCTGCTGCTGCTGTCTGGAAGAGCAATCAAAGTGAGCTAAAAATCTCAGTAAGAGATCATCCCAAGGGAAAAGAGACTGAGTAGGACACAGCAGTATGAACAAAAAGACAGAAGATGTCCTTCTACTCCAGCTGTCACCAAGAGGCAACACCAAGACTCCCAGGACTCCTACCATTCTGGATCTCATTTACAGGAGTCCACAAGCTGTCTTTTCTTTAAGGAAAGCACAACAGCAAAAATAAGAATGGGAAGGAAACAGCCCTTATCATATTATTACAGTATCTACTCTCCTCCCATCAACAGCCAGACAACAAAGATGAGGCCTCCTTTGCCTTTTTGCACTTTATTTTCTAACCATTAGGGCAACATTGTTAGTGTGACTGCCCTGACTGCTACAGATTGCAGCATAACAGAACCATCAATATAAAACAGCAAATTTGCCTTCAATCTTGGTTCCTTCTCTAAAATAACCACCACCAGAAATCAAAGCTTATTGAACCTCCATAATACCACCTAGAAAGATTTCAGTAGCTTCAAGATCTGCCTTACCTGGACACATTGCAATCAAAATCTAATCCATCATACAATGAATCCACGAAGCAGTTTGCACTTCCCAGGGTTGATAGAGAGTGTTTTGCAATATCAGCACTGTTCATTAACTTCATCATGGCTCTGGGATTTCCTCTAATATCATGTTTACAAGACCTGTATTTATGTTAATTTAAAAAAAAAAAAAAGAAAGATGATACAAGTTTAGAGAGGTGGGAATTTGATTGGTAACTCCTTCTGAAAGGAAAACCAGGTTAGAGCTTTTGAACTTTTTTTGGTAAACCTTTTAGTATTAACTACAACGTCACTACTGAAAGTTTGCATGCATCACTTGAGACACAGCAGAGTTCATAGCTGAGCTCTTGTAGTTCAACACCAACTTCAGGAAACATCCACACAAACACAAGAATTTCCCAGTTTCCTCCTTAGCCTCAAACAACTGATTGTTCCTTCAACACCATCTTTATTTGAACCACTTCACTCACAGTCTGCTAGATTTATTTTTTTTTTTAAAGCAAGCACCAGTTAATAAAGTTCCTGTCCTAACAGAAACGTGATTGGAATTCAAATCTTACCTCTGAAATTCAGAAGCTAAGTGTTGTGCTAGAGCTTCTGTGAAGCAAACTCCACCAATGCTGTCATCTGTGTTTGTAGCAAGCACACGATATATTCCACTGTTTACTTCTATGACTGTGATAGAAAGTGATGTTCCACCAAGTTTATAAACCAGCACATTGCTTCCGCATTGAAAAAAAAATTGAAAGTAGCATTAATAAGCCATCAAAAGTTATGTTAATTTTGACACACTATCTATAAAGACACTAAAAATACCACCAAATAATATATTGCAGGTTTTAATCAGGCAAGAAGTATTTGAGAACAGTAAAAAACACACAGAACAACAAAGAAGTTAACATTGACTTTGCTATTTTCAAAGTCTTGTGAATAATCTGAATATTTGTAAAGAAAACCAAATGCACCTACTGAACACAGGAGCTCTGCTTTAGCTCTTCCAATGTATATAAAGCAATCCCATCTCCCACAATTAAAGACAGCTATGCCAAAATATGTTTAAAAAGGAATGCATTTTTCTTCAAGCCAACCAGCTCACTAAAGAGTAACTAGTCATAAACTGAGGACAAAATTTCAAAGACAATTCTCAAAACACGAAAAGCAAAACAAAGGGACTTAAAACACTTCAGAATTACAACTGCTAAATGCTTAATAACTTTGAGAGAAAAAAGTAAAACAAGCCTCATGCTAAGGTAAGACAGCATTTCCGCATTTAAGATTTCTAGGGATTTAAGTACAGCAGCTTGAAAAGAAGCAAAATATTAGGGTTTTACCTTTTCCCAGTGGGTGAATCTTGGCCAATTCCATAAGCAAGGAGAGCTGCAGATGGTTCATGAATTAGTCTCATAACATTGAACCCAGCAGCTGCAGCTGCTTCCCTGCAATGAGCCATAACAGCATTTCATTTTACTTTAATGATCTCACCATAGTCACACACTATTAAGATTTCACCTGAACTACATGTGCCGCCTCATCAGACCTTGTTTACAGCATGATATTAACAAAGCTGAATGATTGGAAAAGGAAAGTACCAAGAAGTTCAGTTGCTACTGTATTTTTCAGGTAATTGGATCTGCTGTGTGCTCATTGTCAAAGAAAACATTGGTCTATCAGTCTTTACAGTCCATAGACACTGCAAAACACCCCTCCACTACAAGATTGAAAACTCCACCCTACATCAAACTTAGTAACTTATCTTCAGGTGTGGTATTAAACATTGTTGATACATTATTTCAATAGCTAACACCCCAGGAATACCAATTAACTTCAAAATGAACTTACTGTGCCTCACTTGTAACATTTTACTTAAGCATTTTCTTGAAACTTCAGTGACCGTGGGATTACCCCACAACTTGTCTCCTCCACTTCGAAGTTATACCAGAGCAATAGAATGCTTCATTAGACACTGCAAATGCCCAGCTCACTGTTTTCTGACTGTTTAGGTGTACTTTATTTATTTAATGGCATAAATTATTAACTTACGGGCTTCTACATATCAGAAAGCAGAAACAGATGCTGCCATTTATGCTCAGTTTTAAGCATACTTATGTTTTCATATGGAGGAACTCTTACAGCAGAAATGTTTCCAAACAGAATTTTCGAGTAGAAATCTGGTATGTATTCCATATCTGCACTCTGACAAAACGGACCTCAATAGATCATGTAGTACCACTCGGTTTGGGGAGTATGAAGGGCAGGGAGCAGAAATTATGGAGGAGGGTCAGAATTTGCATTTCAAAGGGGACATTGAAGATCCTAATCTGAAATGAGGTTCTATCCTTCATGAAATTGAAATTTCCCTCACTTTAGTGATTCAAAATTTCCTTTTGGTTACATCAGCGAATTCTATTGAAAGTTTCTCAACTCAGGATTTAATCTCTTGCTTTCATGTTTTCCCAGTTTAAACATCCCAAAATCTTGACTGACAGACTGAAGTCTGGCAGCAGAATTCCCACTGCTGATCTTCCAGCCCTTCTGCTTTAGGCACACAAAATAACAAAAAAACCTTAATGCTCTTACCCAAGGGCATTTTTCTGATTCTCTCCAAAATCAAACGGTACAGTGACAACAACATCATTTACATCTGAACCCAATGCAGACTGGGCAGTCTCTGTTTATAAACACAGGCAGAGCATGTTGAGTAAAAGAAAAGAAAAAAAAAATCTTAAAAATACAAGGACAGCTTAAAAAGCTAAAACGTTAAAAATTTAATTATTATATACCTTTCATTTTACTAAAAATTAGTTTTGCCACATCTTCTGGGTTAATGAGCTTGTTATCTATTTCATACTGAAGTTTTCCATTCTTCTCAATTATCTGTAAGCAAGACCAACACACCTTTGTTAGACAGTAATTTGGTTAATAACAAAACCTAATTTAGGTTCTGTTTCAAGTAAAAAGCACTGGACTGTGTAAGTATTCTCTGCATTAATACTCTACTACAAGGGAATAAAGGTTTTCAAGACGCATATCAAATATCACAAAAAGACAGTAGCATCTGACAGACACAACAGTGACATTCAAGGGCTTAAGAGTCCAGGCTTCCCTTTTCTATTAAGTTTTCCTTAGTACAAAAGCAACATTTAGAACAAAACCATACAGAGTTTATTCCATAAAAAAACCCCTAGCTATTTAAAAAAGCACATCAATACAAACAGTCAAAACCCAGAGAAAAAGTTGCTCCTTTATTACAGATGTATTTTCCAGGACAATTTCTCTCCTGTTTTGCAAAATTTTCTAGTAACAAGCACAGTATTACGCAAATTAAATACTGACATTAAATCAAGCAGTAAACATTTTTATCACAAGGTGCTGTAGGCCTGAGCATCTCCTACCAGCACTAAGAAAAACCACAGCACTACTACACAAATATATTAAAATTTATCCCCTTGGAGAATGGACAAGAGACAATTTTTTCTTGGTAGGAACTATATTATGCTGCCAGATCTCAGAACATGGTTATCTACTGGACAAAAATAGCAGCAAAGGGACTTCATATGATGAGAGCTGATCACTACAGAACACAGACATGGTGGGGCACAAACAATGACAAGAAAAGCATAAAATTATACAAATCATCATACTCACAGAGCACTTGCTTTCTGCAATATATTTCTTTGCCTGTGGGTCACCAGAGCTGTCCAGAAAAATTCAAAATAACAATATAAATCACATGTTCAAGGGTAATTGCATAACTTCATCTCGCTGATATTCCTTATAACATCTCCAATACACCAAGCTATACTTGAACCAAAAATTCCTGTTTCCACTCCACAGATATATTTACAGAGTAGAAGAAAACCCTACAGTTCTGACTGCTAGCATCTTTCATTCTCCTTTCCCCAAACTTACGATTGAAAAAATACCTAGTAGTTAAGGAAAAGGGAAAACAAAACCCAGCACAATGTTTTAACCTGCTATCCCCCATGATGATTATACAAAATTTCAGTCAAGTTCCGCATCTGAAAAGTGCTGAGAAACACATCAGAATGGACAACATCTTGTCAGCTCCTGTCAATGAAAGGGCTGCAGCACACAGCTGGGTCATCACTAAAAAGCTTTGTCCCATCTCTGATGTTAAATCCAACCCAAGAGGTTTAGTTCCAGCGTCACTATAATTGCCAGTGTAATTGCAAATTATCACAGCTCCGCTAACAGAGGAATCACAACAGGCACTAGTCAATAGTTTCACTATTGCAATAAAAGGAATAGGGTTTCATTCAAACAAAACCACAGTGGATTTAACACACAGGAAAGCAATCAGCTAACAAGATATTTTAGTTAAGAAATTTAACCATATATGAAAAGCATATATTCAACTTGTTACTAAATTTCACAACTAGATTACCACAGTCACAGTCAGGCATAAAATACTATTTTTCTTTTCTACTTTTCTATTTTCAGGGGCATCTCTTTACTGCTGGAATGAAATGTAAGCTAAGAAGTTCCTAACAGCAACCCAGTCTAGGGGAAGGTGTCCCAGCCTATGGCAGGAGGATAACAAAATGATCATTAAAGTCCCTTCCAAACCAAAAGACTCTGTGACTCCATGATAACAGAATGATTCCTCAAAGAGATGACACCCTCCTGTCACTGCCAGGTTAACTTAACTGCTATCACACTATGCTAAAATGCCTTCAGCATTAGTGTTGAGAAGTTGAACTCTAGCGCTGACCAGCTTTAATAGGGAAAATTAAACTTCTCACCGCCTCTTTCACGCCTGTTCTCTTACCTTCGCCCGAGGATCTGCTTTACTTTCACTACAGTGTTTGAAATATTTCTTATCCTACTTTGTTTCGCAGCTAAGCCAACAACCTGAGTGAAAAGGGAAAAAAAAGAAAAACTGAGTAGCAGACAGAGCCCACTCCCTTCCTCCTCCCCACCACACCACCCCGCGGAGGGGCAGCCTCACCTCCTCGCTCTCCGAGAACGCCACGACCGCGGGAGTGACCCTGTCCCCGGCGTCGTTGGCGACCACGTCGGCGCGGCCATCCTGAGGGGAGAGAGAGAAAGTGGCACAGCCGTAAGCCGCCCCTGGGGGCTTCCCTGCCGAGGGGACAGCTCCGAGCGGCAGAGTCCCGGGCCGGGCCCCCGAGCGGCGGAGAGCCGGGCCGGGCCCCCGAGCGGCCCCTGCCCCTCACCTTGTACACGGCGGCGCACGCACAGGTGGCGCCCAGGTGCACCCCGATGGCCGCCATCGCCCCCGCCCGCCCCGACGTGCCCCGCGCGCCGCTCCCAGCCAATCCCGCGCCGCGCTGTGCCGTCGCGGGCGGAGCAACCAATGAGAAAAAGCAGAGCCAGAGGCGTCATCGCGCATAGCAACGGCGGCAGACTCTGCGCGCGGCGCGCGGGGGGTTTGGCGGGAAGGGCGCTGAGGGCAGGGCGGGTCCGTGAGGGTTTGTTTAACCTGGGACACCCGGGCGGGGAGAAAATAGAGTTTAAAGAGCAGAAATCAGAAAATAGAGACATTAAAATAGAAAATCGAGGTTAAAGGGGAGAAAGCAGCAGCTGTGCTTGTGATTTACGTTCGTGGCGCCTCTCGCTGTTCAATTGCTGGCAGTGAAGCACATGGAGGCATTGTAAATCACAGAATCACAGAATCAATTAGGTTGGAAAAGACCTCTGAGATCACCGAGTACAACCTATGACCAAACACCACCCTGTCAACCACACCATGGCACCGAGTGCCACATCCAGGCTTTCCTTAAACATCTGCAGGGAATGTTAAGGAAACCTCCCTGGGCAGCTCGTTCCAATGTCTAATCCTTTCTGTGAATAAATTCCTCCTAATGTCCAACCTTTCTGTATTACAGAAATATCTCTGTATCTAGAGCTGCACGTCGAGCTGAAGCGCTGGTTTGGCATCATCTAATGAGGCATGACCAATGTCTGAAAGCAAAGCTCTGTGTCTCATAAGGCTGCGCTGCTGTTGGAGAAATCCATCCTCAATGCCACAGGACAGGGAAGAAAAAAAAAATTAATCTTTCCTGGGGAAATCAGCATCCTTCACACAGAACTTCATCCTGTCCAGAGCTGTTGTGCTGAAGGCTCCTCAGATTTCGTGTGGCCCCATAAAAGGGACTGCAAAGTCCTCACAGGACAAGCCACCTCACGTTTGCAACCTCACACGGTGCAAGTGACAGCACTTGTGTAGGTCTGGGTGCTCATTTGCATCTCATTTCCCTAGGGAGTCTAAATCCCCCCTGGGACATCTCACTGCATCATTATGAAGCAAAGAACGTCCTTCTCCTGCTGTAGACATGGTATTTTGAAGGTTAAAGGAATGGACCAAGATCACACAGAGGTGAAAGGTGTCACTCGGAATTGCAAGGGGATTTTGTCTCCCAGAACAGATCCCATGCTTCCTAAGCCACATGATCATTTTTCTTTCGGTACCTGAGCTTGCTGAAGGTGACCAAAGGCTGGAGTTCATATGCCAGCTGTCTGTGCTTGGGAGATAATGGCTGTGTGACAAAGGCAAAGCTTAAACAACTGGAAACAGTACCTTTGAAGTATGTCCAAATCTCCTTTCTGTCTTCTCTTGCAAGCGGAGGAATGAAAAAAGGGCAGCAGCGAGCAGGAGAGACCTGTGGGGACTGGAAAAGGTATTGTAGAAGAAAGGGGTGATACAAGGGATGCTTTTGGCAAAAGAAATGGTGAAGGGAGTCTGGGAAGAGACACGGAAAATGAGAGGCTAAAGAAGAATGGAAGCCCCAGTACCAAAACCAATATTTTCCCTGTGATTTCCCCAAATCCTAATACCAGTTGCACCATTTATGACAATACACTGGTGTTTAGAACCCAAACCAGAGTGGGTAATCTGTGCCTTAAAAAGTGCTTTTGGCCACACCAGTAACAACTCCCACACGGCTAAGCACATCCACAGTTATTTTCCAGTTATTGTTATGCCATGGACATGTCCATATGGACACACAGAAGTTCTGCTTATCTTAACTAAAGCGGTTAATGTTCTGCCAGCTGTAGGCAAAGCTGAGTGGTAGCAGGGAAGAAATGGCTCGGCAGAGCTTTGTGGTGGCAAGTGGTGTTTGCTGAGGAGTGAAAAGCCTGTGTTCTTCCTATCATTTTGGGAATTATCTAATGGGAAGTTTAGAGGCTTCACTGAACTTGAGTGAGCTGATAGATGGGGCAGCAATCCACCTCTAAACACAAGTGTAAGCAGCAGCCTGGATTCAGGGTGCAAGGGAATTTGGTCTTGCACACCTCTGTTTTTCTGACCCAGGAAGAGGAGAAACATCCAGCCCCAGTCTGACTGGAGTCCTGCACATCTCCAGGCACCTACATCCAACAAACAAGCCCACCATGAGTCAAACTCAGCTCAGAATTAGGTATTCTGCTGAAATCCCTCAATATTATTTCCCAGCTGACAAGGCTGTGGTGCAAACCTGTGGGCTGTGGCACATCTCAGCCATCCAAAAACCAGCACAGCATTATATCCTTACATCTAATACAAGCTCTCTTTCAATTTAAAACCATCACCCCTTCCAACAGGCCCTGCTGAAAAGTCTGTCCCCATCTTTCTCACAGGCCACTTTTAATACTGAAATGCCTTTAAAGGGGAAGCAAGTGTCTCTATTGAACAAAGACTGTTTTGCAGCTGGTAAATAGCATATACTCTAAAATGTCCCTTGGGGTGAGGAAAGAGGGATGAGAGAACTTCTTTTAATTATTTTGTGTGTGTTCTGTCTTAATTCTCAGGAAATTAAGCTCCTAGGAGACTAGAGATGGCAGCTGCAAGGCTGTGGCCTGAGATCATCTCTGGCCTGGGGATGTGAACAGACCCAGTGCAGTGGCCACAATTCTCAGAAGAACTTTGGGAGAGCCCAGCAACGGGAGATCTGGACAGGAATCCTCTGTGTGGCACTTCACCCCAACTTTGAAAACAGCTCCTTTCCTAAGACGGAGGTGTAAGACAGAGTTTTATTGAAGTTTTATTGAAGGTACTGTAATCTCCGTTAGAAAAATCCCATCTCCCTCACTTTGCATAAAAAGAGGCCTTTCAAGCCCATTTTCTAACCCCCTCGAGGTGATTACACCATCATTATTCATTGCAGTGCTTATTTTGGGCACACAGGGTGTTGGGGGCATCTGTCTGTATATCACCCCCAAAGCTGCTGGGCTTTGGTGGAGGCTGTAGCTCTTCCTGGCTTTGCTCTAACACTTGCCACCTTTACAGAAGTCACTTGATAAAGTAATTTTTGTTATCCTCCTTGCTTCATAGCCACAGCATGTAAATGATAGGGAAGAAGCAAGTTCAGTTAGTGGGCCAGATTAGTTAAATACTTGTCTTAATTCTTCATAAGTGGAACAAAATATGTCTGTGGGTCGAAGGTCAGGGCTGATCACTGTGGAGTCTTCACTCAGCAGACCAAAAAAGAAGCACAGAGAAAGTGCGGCAGGCAAAGCTCTTGCAAAGCTGCTCTCAGTGCCTGTAGGTGGCAGAACTGCAGCACGGAACTGCAGTGCTACAACTTACCTGCAGCATTCAGTCTGTTTGGCAGCTTGGCTGCTTTGTAGTAAACTTGAAGCCAAATTAATTTGCTTTTACTCACACCAGAGTGCTTATTAGAGAGTACCCCAAAAAAGGTTTCTATTTTAGAAGACGTAAAGCATATTAAACGTCTCTGATTTGAATTGTAAGTCAAGTAAAGTAGTTTTCTTTCTTTTCTTGGAAAACCTGAGAGTGTTTTCAAAATAAACCACCCTTTTTTGCACTCCATATCACAAACTTGAGCCACAAAGTAGGGAAAAATTTATTTTCTTACAACCTGAAACAACCAAACTGCCAGCATGTACCTGGGGCATTGATCAGTGTTCCTTGAATGAGCTACTCACCCACACTGAAGCATCCCAAAGGAATCTCCATTGAAAACAATGTTGTCCTGAAAATAGGAAGCTCTTTCAGGTCACTCTGGTACATTTCTTCTCTGCTGCCACTCAGCCTCATGTGAATTAATGTTGACAGGAATAAGGAGGCACTGAAGGCCAATTAAACATGGCAAACACACTGCAGGCTAGAACAGAGAACTGGCACAAGTCACCTTTGACAAGGTTTTGTTGAAATTTGGCTATTAGAAAAATCAAATTTGTATGAATTACCATAGAATAAATAAAAGCACATGCCACAGATAATTGCAAGTACACTTGATGTTAATACAACAAAAAATATTAATAATCTCATTGCTATTTGGGGAATTGCTGTTGACTGTGTCAGGCAGTATCATCTCTGGGCACATCTGTGATGATCAAAGTTGGCTAAACAGCTTTATTACTCTTGTGAAGCCTGAGAACTTTCAGACACACTTCTTCCTGCCCTCCCCCCTGCCTCCGCCCCCCCCCCCAGGAAAAGTGCCCATCCGCACATTTTTGGCCTTTTTCCTCTCTGTGTTCCAGTTTTTCCATCTCTTAAATGATGTCAGGTTCACTCTGCACAAATGTGGAAAGGTTTTAATAATAGATAGGAAGTGTGCTGAGATCCTTGGCTGGAGAATGGTCTGTAATGCAAAATGTTATGGTTAATAATGCAGATCTAAGTTGTGACATGAATTACAAAGGGTGCCATGAGGCAAGCTCAGAGCTTTCCAAGCAAACTCCATGGTAAAATATGCCTGAAATTCACTTTTGTGCTCTGAGTGGAAAACCTTGTGTTCATTGAGTGCTGCCATGAAGGTCATACTCTGCAGGGCAAGGTCACTACAAAAGGATGAAAGGAAATGGCCTCGAGTTGTGTCAGGGAAGGTTTAGATTAGAATTAGATATTAGGAACAAAGTCTTTACCGAAAGGGAGGTCAGGCATTGGAATCACCATTCCTGGAATTGTTCAAAAGGCATGTGGATGTGGCGCTTGGGTCATGGTGAACTCAGTGGTGCTATGGTGAGGGTTGGACTTGATCCTTAGAGGCCTTTTCCAACCTGAACAATTCTATGATTCTATGAAAACCAAGTGGTGTTTCAAACAGCAGTTTAAGAAGGGACAACTACCACAACTGGTTGTGATCAGCATCAGATTAGTCAGTGAAAAATGTCTTAATTTTAGGCAAAGAATGGATTTAGGCATGAGGGTGCCACCTAGAAACAATCAGTTCATTCTGTGCACTGTCGAAGATTTACTATGTGATCTTGTGGAAGCCATTTAATTTTGCTGTTCCTTGAGTTCTTCATTTGAAAAAAGCCCCTAACCAACAAACAAACAGGAGTAGCATTTTCCCTTCCTCCCAAGGGTGTTCTGAGGATAACCACATTAATTAGTTTGCTGCTTAGAGGTGAGTGTAATAGGATGGAGTAGCTAGAACACAGCTCTTCTTATCTCTGCTGACCAGTCCTGGTCAGTATCATGTCAACTAAATTGATTTTTGCAGAAGGTGATTAAACACAATTAAATGCCCATGTTAGAACCAACACTAAGATTAGCTTTATTGAACTGAGATCAAAGTGGTGATAGATTTTGAGCTCCTTTTAATAAAAAAAAGTGTTAATAGGATTCATGCAGAGCTGACAGAACTATTTCCTTTCCCACAATCCCACTGTTATCTATAAAGCTCAAAGATGAAATTACAGTTCTTCTTTAAACTACAGAGTAATCATTTTTTTTAAGTGTTAATGATCCCTGTCTTTAGCTAACTTGTTGATATTCCTTTGGCAGTCTCTAGTGTTCAGCTTAAGGTTTTGATTTTCTTGTTGTTTTGTGTAAAGTATTTTTTGACAGATTTTACAATTCATTTAGAGAAATTCAGTTTTTGCTGTGGACATCATAGCTGGTCAGCAGCTGTGGGGATGCAAAGGACAAAAATGGCATCTGGAACCATTATTTTTTGTTTTAAGTTCTGAGAAAGTCCTAGTTAAATGACAGAATTTGTGCTCAGTAAAAATCTCTGTCCATCTGTGCTCACGGGCATTAATTCAAATCCAGTAATGACAATAATAATGATAATTATGAGTAACAGAGGACAGTCCTGTGGCCTGTGAGAAGCAAATCTGGAGGATTTGTGCTTAATTTTCAGCATATAGGGCTGTGTGTTGTTGCACAGCCATTGAAATCAGTGGGACTCTTTCCAGCAGCTCCCCTGGTCATTGGCTGGGGCCCTAAACTGCCTATTACAGCAGGGAAGAATTAACAGAGCTGTTGGCAGCTCATCAGCTGATGACTGAATAGATACACTGACATTCCCTTCCACCTTTACAGAAGAAGCCGGGAAAGGCCAAGGGTGCAGAGGAGGGAGCTGCTGGGCTGAAGAACAAACAGCTGCTCTTTTCTTCCTTAGTGACAGCTTGAGGTCTTCTGAGGAATTTTAGACACCGAATGATTTTACTGTATGATGCTCTGGTTTTAATGACCTGGACCCAGAGAGCTGCCTCTGAAATAACACCTGTCACTTCTGTGGAAAGCTACACCTTTTTATGGAGACCAAACCACTTCTCATTCAGGGCAGACCTGGATCCCTGGCAGTTGGGACACATTACATGGACTGATCCTGCCTCCTGATCCACAGGAGGGCTGTGCAATCAGGCAGTTTGTTGTGAAATCTGTCCATGTTCTGATGTCAATCAGTCATGCTGCAGGGACTCCTCACTTCTTTGGAAGTTGGAGGGGAATCCCTGAAGAGCTGCTGTAGGAGACACAGTGCTTTCTGGAAGCTCAAAAGGGACAAATCCCACTCCACCGAGAAGGAGTTTTAGGCCAACTTCAGCAGACACATCTGCAGCACCAATCAATTGCATGGGTCTATCCTTTGAAAAGGTGTGTGCTGAATTTTCAGGTCTGGATTTTCCCAGGTTACCTTTTGGGGATTTTCCTGGCCTGGTCTCATTCCCAGAGGTTATTTCTCTGAGTGCTGTTCACAGAGCAAAAAGACAAAAGCTACTTGAAGAAATTACAGTCAAACCAAGAGGAGTTTCTTGGGGTGCAGAGAAACAGTGAACAAGTCTGGCCAGGAGATGAGCAGAGGTTTTGGTGGGTCACCCTCCTCCCCTGTGCTGAAGAGTGCTTATCCACCACGGGTCCTGGTGGGACAGACAGGATGGGTAGAGCTGAAAGAGGCTCATTCTTGATTTAGAGCCACAGGTGGTCTCTTTGCCTTCTCTGTGCTCTAAAAGCTACTAGGAAGCCCCTGCTGCTTTCATGGGATGCATGAAGAGAAGAGCTTCCTTGCTGTATCACATTACTCGTTAATTCATTTAATTGTATATTCATTATGTTTTCTCATGTAACAGATGATACAATCCAAGGCTTACCTTCAGGATTTATTAGAGGTGCAAAACTAAACAAAACATTGCCAAATAGTAACAAGATCATTCCATATCTCCTTGAAAATGCATTGTTTGCATATTTGCAACATCCTTTTGAAGCAGTTCTGGCACTGCTGTGCCCTTTGCTTTGCCGTGTGTTTTACCCCATGGAAGAGACAGTCTCATGATTTTAGCCAGTGGCTTGTGGCAGTCAACATCCCCTGACATAATTGTGGTTTGTACTTCCACGGGTTTCTAGGAGTGTGCAAGCATTCCCAGCTTTGCAGCATCTCCTACCAAAGATCTGTGAAAAGTACAATGTGCCAGATATTCATGCTGGTGAGTTCAGATAAGGTAGGTTGAGATTTTAAAGCAAATTGCTGGGTTTTGGGGTCTCACTGTCACCTTCCTCCAGACTGTTTCTGTTCTTCAGCCTTTCTAACCCCAAGCAGAAAGGGAAATAAATAGTTCTGTAGTGTCTCCCTCCCTTTTCTCATCTACTTAGAGCTAGACTAGGAAAAGTAAAGAGTCTGGAGCTTCCACTTTGCTGCTAGCCAGAGCAGCCTTTGTTGGAGGCCTGTCTGGATGACTCATGGATGTGGATGGGCACATTCCCAGCTCTGCAGAGAGGAGGAGCGATGCTGACTCCTGAGAGAGCTTGCTTGTTCAAGTTGAACAGCTGTTAACAAAGACTGCTGAGTTTTAAATAACCCAAATAAGTGAAGTCTCTTCTCCCTCTTCTTGCTTGCTTTGTATATCAAAAACCTGCTTTCCTCTCACCCAGACAGTTTTCCATGGCAGACAAAAACTGAATATAGGACATAAACAGCCAATCCCATGAATGAAACCTCATTTCCAGTGGCTTAATGACTTTTGGATCTGCTGCTTTTTTCCTAGTAAAGTGCAGGGGTTGGCACCAGCTTTTGTCATGGCTGGGCACTTCTCAGACCCATTCTCCTGTGTGATTTTTCTGATGGCTAATGAGACATTCTAAAGCCTTCCTCTTGGGGAAAGAAATGAGAGGGAGGAGGTGGTGCCATCCCCTCTAGAGATGTCATGGCCTGGTAAAACCCTGGTCCTTGGCTTTGAATACTTGGAGCTGCGGACAGATCAGTGGGGGATACAGGACTGCAGGCCCATTTTATTTGGGATGCAACAACCCTGACTGTGCTACCCTCTGTTACAGTGACTGCTCCACAGCTTTTGCATAAACTGAGTGAATTTTTTCCTCTCTGCAGCACAGAGGAGTTAAGGACAACGTGAAAACTCACATGCTCTCTGAAGCATCTCTCACATTCTTTCCTCTTGCACAAAGGAAATTGGACTTAAAACACATGGAGCTCTCCAGGAGGATGAGAGAGGCTGAGTGCTGGAATTACTGACAGGCTGGGGAGAAGTCAGCAGGGTCTGTATGGAGAAAGCAGAGCTTGTTCCAAAGTGTCCATGTGGAAAGCCCAATTCACACCTTGATCTGGCACTGGTATCAATCCCATATTGGTCACAAATGTTGTCTTAAAGGGATGATTGGGATTTTTATTAGGAGTTGCTTTTGTAGCACCCTAGCAGTGCAAGGCATTTGTCAAACACCTTCGGAAAAGATTTCTAACAGACATACAATCATTAATTATTTACCTTGCAATAGGTGAGCAGAGGTCCCACTATGCCAAGACCTATACATAATACACACATCAACACACACACAGAGAGGAGATGTTTTCCTACACTATTCTCTGAGGATATGGTGTAAATAAAGCCACAGACAGAATCCGTAAATAAATAAAAAGGCTCTGCCCTGTTACCAGTGGAGTCAAGGGTCTCTCACTGATGATACTGAGAGCAGAATTAGCCATGGGGTATTCATGGAGCACATGGTACTGTGGAACAGAGACAGGGAAGGAGGGAAGTGCCAAAATGCAGTGGGGGTGAAACTCATGTGTCCTGGCTCAGCTGCCTGAAGCACAAGGTCCAGGTCTGAGCTGGTTCACATGTGGCACAAATGGGCACAATTTCAACTCACCCGTTTTTGTACCCTTGGCAGGTCCCTCACATGCAAGTTCTCACCTGCAAACACAGCTTGGCACATACAGATCCTACCCTGTTCCCTATTGCTTTTTCTCTCTTTCAGCAAGGTAGGCAAATAAGCAGCAATACAGACACAAATTGCAGCTATTAGTCAGAAAATGCTAACCAAAACTAACCAGCCTAAAGCCTGTGTTGCTAGGAAACAATCTGCCTCTTACTATGCATCATTGCTATTTGCATGCATCCACTCTTCTGATTTCTTATTAATATTCCTTGCCTCAGACACTCTAAGAAATTTCCACTACAAGCTGGCACAGAATCCAGTCCTCTCCAGGTCCCCCAATGGTTTAATTTAACCTCAGACTGCTGATGCAAGTGGCTTCAGTTACTTCATTTTAATCTGGCAGGAAAGTGACAGAATTCACATGCCCACGTGCACATGGGCACATGAAAACGGGGACAGCTGAGCTTTGCAGGACACAGTAGCATGTGCTGCCTTCTGCTTTTCCAGCCTCTCCTGGAGGTTTCTTCCTTTCAGTGTTGCTGTTGACTCTTACATACCTTAAGGAACAAACCTGCCTGCTTGTGATTGTCCAACCATACCCAGAGGGAAACTCAGGCAAAAATAATTAATCCTGCCAAAATTATTTTTCTTAGGACAAGTAACTTTAACCTGCATTTTTATGTCAGTTCTAGGGAACTCTCGATTTATTATATTGGAATTTAAGTCAATGTAGGTAAATCAATACCCAACTGCAGTGGAGATTAAGTTCACCATTGATTTTAAGTGTGCGTGACACCGGTAGAGTTTGCCATTTACAAGCACAGGATTTATTGATGTGAAGCAGCTTTAAATCTCTCTGGCCATGTTACACCCACTCTGCTAAGATTTAGGCTGGGAGCTGGAGGGGGATTTCCAGTGGTGCATTCCCAGTCTGCTGATGGCTGCTGATAGGTGAGGTCTCCTGGGAAAACATGGTGTCTCACTGCTTCCCAATGCAGTTCCATCAGAAAATTGAAGTTTAGCAAAAATCATGGCTTTTGCTTTTGTTTCAGTGTGTTTTCAGGTGAGTTCATTTAAAGCATGCCATGTTGCTGTCAGGATTAGGAAGGGGCTCTGCCTGCAGTGCCAGCAGCAGCCTGGGAGTGCCATGGCAGGGCAAGGACAGCACAGACCGGCAGAAGTCGCAGTCAGAGCACTCGCTGATGACACTGAGCAGCAGCAGCCAGCAATCACACCATCTTATCATCTGCTACGGAGGTATTTGGCACCGGCTGCAGCTTCCACAGGCAGCTCCTTGGCCACAAATCCATCTTGCCTTTCCTGGAAGGCTGTTGCCTTTTATCTTAGTAGTGAAGGAAGGAGGCAGGGTCCCTGTGGATAACCCTGTCCATTGCACATTACAGAATAAGGCAGAATCCTGGAGGAAAAAACCTCTTTTTTATCAAAAATCTGATTGCAGTGCACAAAGGACAAAATGAGGGTTTCACCTTGCACCCGTAATCTTACAATGGATGGGAGAGTCAGTGTGGCATCAATGTACATACTTGCTCCCTTGTGAAGATTATTCCCTAATCCATAGATCTTTGTTGTTTGGGAATGATTCTTCAACAAGCTTGTGTTTTGATTTGCTTGCTGTCTTTGAAGCAGTTTGCCACAAATATGCAGCCAAATGCACTTAGAGCTATTATAAATGAAAACCTAAGCTTTCTAGACCCACTCTACATCTCTTCCCACATTGTATTACACTTTACCAAAATCTGTAGGTATTCAAGGGCTTTGTCACCTCATTTTACTCTACTAAACTGAACTTTTCAGAGGTTTTCAATAGAATTTGAGCTCTCAACTGTCTTATTGTTTTGGTGCTCTTCAAATCCCTACCAGTCAGGGATTTATACAATGGATGGCAACACAACCAGAAAATCCCACTACTCCAGGACATTCTGCTTGTTTAAAGGGATTATTTGGCATGTATACAGGTAGGGCCGGTGAGCTTAACTATAAGTACAGAAAATGTAGGTGCAGGAAGATCAGCAGAAGATAATGGTACAAATAACAAAAGGAAAGCAGAGGGCTTGTCCGTTGTGTTTTTACCTCAAAAATTCCTGTGGGAATGAGCAGAATCCCTTCCAACTCCACCAGAAGGAAATGTGCCATCTCTCATCCCGGGCTGCTTTGCCCAGGCACCCTCACAGTGTGAAAGGTGTGGGAGGCACCAGGACAGGTTATGACGTGAGTCCTGAGTGAACAACTTAAGCCTTGATGGGCAGGATCTGAGCTGGTCCCAAAGTCTGAGACTGGCAGCAGATCCCTTAACAGCAGGAAGAAACCTTGCTCTGGTAACTTGAGCCATCCTGGAAAAAGTGAGACCTACTTTCTGCGAGCTGGAGGAGCACAACAAAACAAGATGCAGTACTTAGGAAAGACACGAGTTCACGCATTGGCAGCCCCTGAAATATTTTGTTATTTCACAATCAAACACCATTGGAAAAAGGATTTGAATTGCAGTTGGTTAAAGGCAGTAGTAAAACTGGTAAAAGCAAACTTCTAAGATGTTACAAATGAATAAATGCCTAAAAATTCACATCTGAACCTTGGCAGCCTTGTCTTGTCTGGAAAACCTGGACTTGAATCTCTTGACTGAGCAGACATCTCTTGTGTCATTGGGGAGGCCCAGCTGGGCTGGAAGGATGTGCATCTCCTGGAGGTCTCATGTCACATCTGCCCACACTTGGTGTCTCAACCAAGAGAGTTGGAAATGTGTTGAGGTCACTGAATAGAGCCTGTCTTGTTTGGGTTTGCAGTGAATTTTCAGTATCTCCTGTCACACAGGTAGACACATGAGTGGGTAACTATCTATATCTAATCTATATCTACATCTATATCTACATCTACATCTATATCTATCTCTATATCTATATCTATATCTATATCTATATCTATATCTATATCTATATCTATATCTATATCTATATCTATATCTATATATCTATCTATATATCATCTATCTATATCTATTTGTAAGTTATTTGGGTACATCTGCTTTAAAAAAGGAAGTGGAAGAGGAATTGCTCCTTCTCCATCAGTAATGAACCAAGGACCTGCTTTACTGTTAATATTACTTGCCTTTTGGATATGCTCTGGCTCAGAAGTTAAGTCCATCCCTTCCACCTCTTTAAAATGTTCTATCACTTCGTAAAAGAGCAGAGTATTAACTATGGGGATGTGGCCAAACACACCTTGCCTAAACCTTCCTGTCTACCTCCATTTCCCTCCAGGTACATCTGAATAAGATAGTCTGCATTTCCTATCCGAAACCACCGTATCTTTTTGCAGTGAGGAAAAAACTATGTACAAAATACATACATTTGTATTTCATTGCCAAAGCATTTCAATAAATGGATTTAATTTTATTGCCTAAAGTTTGCAAAGTACCGAACTATTCTTGTGGTCACGAATATATATACACACATGTAAAAATATAGATAGATATTTAGGTCCTGTTCAAGACTTCTTGTCTGCTCAGCTATGACTTATTTGCCTGTGGAGTGACCACGGACCAGGTGTGCACCTAAGGATCGACTCACAGTTGCCAGGAGTCAAATGAGCTCAGCAGAGCTCAGACAATTCCCAGCAGCCCATGGCTTGGTGGGGGTTCCTATGCGAAATTACTTAGTGGGAAAGGCACTCAAGTTACACACAGTGTTTAAGCAGCAGTTTTAAAATTTTAAAATTAAGAAGAAAACTATTCACTCTGGACAAAACAGAAGTGGGATTATCTTGTGGGACTCTCATCCACTGAACTGCTGCACAAATAGCTGCCATCAGCCCACAGCGTTCTGGAGCTGTCTCGGTCTGTGAATCAACATTTGCTGATGCCAGCAAACTCAGCAGCCCGAAAAGCTATTTTTTTCCCTACTGCTGAGACCACCATTCCATGGACTCAGGCAGAGGAGGTGCCTTCTGTCTCCCAGCATGTCATGCCAAGAGAAAGCCTTTTGTCCGCCCACAACAGAGACAGTGGCAGGGCAGGAAGTTGTGAAACACTGACTACTGTTGCTGGCAAGTGAGCCATAAAGGAGAGTTCTGCCGGAAGGACACAGGCTGGGATCTGACCTCCCTTTCTGTGCTCACAGTCAGTGGGGATAGGTGAAGCCATCTCCTGTAGGGAGCTCTGGAGGGGCTGAGCTGAGCCGAGCCAAGAGCTCCTTGGAAGTTAACAGCATTGTTAATGCTGGGGCAGAGATCCGGGTCTGTGTCGGAAACACGAACAATGCTTCCCCTCAGTCTTGCCACTGAGAGATTTCTGCCAGTTGGGCACCTGCCATGGATCTCAAAACGCAGCTATGAAATTGGTAGCTGTCCCAAATTAAATAATATCCTGGAGGATGGCACTGAACAGCTTTCAGGCCAAACTTGGCATCTTTTCTATTTGCTAAAATCTGCCTTCTTAATAGTCCTTGCCTGTGTCTGCCCTCTCTGTGCAACATCAGCTCTAGAGTGTCAGAGCAGCAGGGTGAGGTGCCTTTGGGCACAGGAGATGTGTTGGATTGGTCCCCCCAAGTACCCCCTTTGCCACTCCTTTGCCCTGCAGAGGCATCTTAATTGGGTGGGACACTGATGGGGTGATCCTCTGTGTCTGCTGTGGGGGCTGCAGAGCAGAAGAGGGGTGCAGTGTGGGACACTGTCCCAAGGCTCTGTGGTGATGAAGGATCTGTCCCCTCCCTGCTGGAAGCTGTACAGGGCCCTCCCTTCACTGTCTCCTCCCTGCTGGAAGCTGTACAGGGCCATAGGCACATGTCTGTGCATTATTGACTACTCCCAGGGCAAACTTCAGCCTCTCTTTTATAAGCGCAAGGGCTCAGAGACATATTTTAAACGTGGAATCTCCAATTCTGGCATTTTCACCTGCCTCTGGGAACCAGGAGTTTAACTGACTCCTTCTCAACCCTTAAACAATGCTACAAATGCTTGGCTCAGCTCTTTCACATCTAAATCACACACAGGACCCATCTTTTCAGAAGACATTTTGCTGCAGTAAGATTTTCAAAGTCGCTCCTTAAATTTTGCGGTTAATTTCACATTTGAGGCACGTGAATGAAATGGCCAGATTTTCCAAGCCTGAAGCACCTTGAAAGTGCCCATAACTTTTGTTTTTGCTGAATATTTGCCCTTGAAGTCAGAGTCAAACAGACCCGTGCTGTGGTTTATCATGACCTGATTATATTGCTGTTAGGTCGAAGGGTGGATGTGAGGGGGAAGCAGCTATTTAAAACCATTTGCATCAAAATCAGAGCAGTCTATGAGAGCAAGACAGCTGTTAGATGCATTGTGGGCACTGAGATGGGAATTCCTGCCTGTTTAATCAGGCAGCCAGCTGCAGCCAGCAAAACCGACCCCGACAAGTCAAGCGGTGGAAAGCTGCACCTGCGAGCTGTGTATACACCTGTTGTGGGGTTGGGAAGGAAAAAAATAAAAGAAGTCTAAAAATTGGATCAAACAAATGAAACCTGAAGTGTGGAAGCTGTACAGAGGTTAAAAGGTAGGAGCGCTGCCATGGATCATCTTGCAGGCTTGGCTGAGAGAGCACTCAGTGCATTGTGGTGAGGAGTCTGTGCTTAGGAAAATTTCTGAATGTCTGCAAAACCAGAAGTCCTCTGTAGAAACTGGTGCGGTGGGAATCCACTGCCTGAAGTTGTGGATAATTAGTCTTAAGGATACCACAGTGATGCCTTTGGATTGCTGCCTGCGAGGTCTCAGCGAGGAGTGCGGCAGTGAAATGCCCACAGAGCCCCAGCGCAGGGGCAGGAGCGATCCCAGCCATCTGTGTTTTGCTCAGGCGCTGTGAGCAAACATGGAACAAGTGCACTGAATCAATACACACACACACATATTTCAGCCTGTTGGTGGGCAATTGCCCCTGTTGCACACGTGGACAGGAGGCAGCACAATGCTCAGCAGCTGCCCACACAGAGTCAGGTCAGGCAGTCAGTCCCCAGCTTTTTCTATCAAACCTGATCCTGTTGATCTGACAGTTGATTGCTGTGGCTCTTGGACTCAATGAACGATGTTTAAGTCACCCACTACTACCTGAGATGGATTTTATGTGGTCATGAACTGGATGACAGGAAACTGGGAGGAGTGTCTGATGCACCAATGGATTACACTTCCATCCAAATCTCAATAAGCTGGAGAAATGGGCCAGCAGGAACCTCATGACACTCAACAAGGAGAAGTGCAAAGTCCTGTGCCAGGGCAAGAACAACCCCAGGCACCAAGATATGCTGGAGGCCATCCAGCTGGAAAGCAGCTTGTCAAGAAAGGACTTTGGTGGACAGCAAGTTGAAAATGAACCAGCAGAGTGCCCCTGCAGCAAAGAAAGCATTGTTGGGCTGCATTAGAGTAATTATTATCAGAAGTTTGAGGGAAGTGATCCTTCCCCTCTACTCTGCTTTCTTGAGACCCCACCTGGAGTAGTTTGTTCAGTTCTGAGCTCTTCAATACATGAGAGACATGGACAATACACGAGAGTCCAGCCAGAGACCACGAAGTCAATGAAGAGTCTGGGTCATCTGTCCTATGAGAAGAAGCTGAGAGAGCTGGGACTGTTCAGCCGGGGGCAGAGAAGGCTCTGGAGGCCCTTATCAATGTATATAAATATCTGAAAGGAGGGTGCAAAGAGGGCAGAGCCAGGCTTCGGGCCACAGGCAATGGGCACAAACTGAAACACTGGAGATTCCCTCTGAACACCAGGAAATACTTTTTAACTGTGAGGGTGACTGATCACTGGCACAGCCTGCCCAAGGATGTGGTCTCCATCCTGAGAGATATTCAAGAGCCATCCGGACAGCTGCTCTAGGTGGCCCTAGTTGAGCAGGGGTCTTGAACCAAATGACCTGCAGAGGTTCCTTCCAACCTCAGCCTTCCGGTGATTCCGTGATCTTGTTTCTTGATTAAATACAGAATCTTGGCCACAGGCATGACCATTCATTTTCCCAAGCACCGAGCAAGAACGTTGCAAAGTAAACAGAGCTAAGTGATGTGCAGACATAGCCAAAATTAAATTGAACAGAGCGAAATGATTGAGGACCCTGTTTGGTTTAATCACCTAGCTCTGGTCAAGGCTGTGGCAAGTGCAGGTTTTATTTAGAGTTTTCAAGAGCAGGCTTCCAAACCAGAAAGATCATTTCACAAAGTAATATTTCCTGAGATGATAATTGCTTTGATAGATTTTTTTTTCCCCACAAAAATTCTTATCAAGAAAGATGACTTCTTCATACAAATAAGAAAGAGAGTCTTTTTCATGTAAATGAGTGTTTTTTTGAAGTGTTTCTATAAAACACCCTAAGGTTTACAGGGAAATACAAACCAAAACACAATTATACAGTTTTAAAATATCTCACTATGTTGCCCTTTAAAATTGATTCTGGTTTTATTGCTCGCAAATCACCGCTGCGCTGAGTTGAACACTGGGTTTTATTCAGCAAGCACTCAGAACACAAATTACAATATATGCCTAAAATCCTCTATGATGATGTGTTTTCAAGCCCCTGTAAGGGAAGAAGGAAATACAAATGCTTGTCTCTGCATCAGAAATTTCCTAGTGAGATTTTGTGGCCCACGTGTGACACAGGGTACCTGGCATGGCTCCTCATGGCTCTCCTGTCAGCCATGGAGACCTGCTCAGTTAAGGACTCACAGAGTCAAAGGAATTGGGTGAATTTTACTGGGAGGCAGTTGTTGCATTGTAATTAGCATAGTCAAGAGCCAAGGGGTGATTTTAAGGGTGAGAGATAATGACAGTGCCTTGAAGTCAAACAGCACAATTGATATTTTTTCGATGGATATAGGGAGGGTTCAAAGAAGAAGTCAGTGGGAATAAAAAGAACCCAGAAATCCACCTTTTCTTCTCCCAGACATTGCTCCCTTCTTTTGCATGCCCCATTTGTCTGCTTGCCCATCCATACCCAAAATCAGATTCCTGGTCCCCGAGGGCAGGACTGTGCCATAGCCTTGGGTGCTGCGCCATGCCCCAGCTGCAAGATGCAGGCAGAATTACACAGCGACAGATCTCATCTGCATAACGGAGAGCCCATTCCCGGCACAGAAGGCCACAGAGCAGATTTCCTCTCTCCATGATCCTAATTAGCCATCTGTGGTGTGCAACTGGAAAAGGGCTTGGCTCAGCAAGCGTAGCAGGGAAGGGGCAGCCAGAGAATGATTCCCCCAGCCCAGGCTCAGCTGGAATTTCTGCATACACAGGAGTAGAGCTGCCCAGTGCTGCCCAGAGCAGTGACACAGCTGCAGACCAGCGAAGGAAGGGCTGAGACCCCCTGCTTTCCTGTGACAAAACCTGGAAAATCAGAGCTGTTAGCAAAAATCCCTGCTGGGAGAACGGCCTTCAGTCCATCCCTTTCCAACAGGGCATCTGGCAGTCTGCTCCATCCATATGCCAACATGTGTGAGCAAAGCAGCCGTCTGGAATATGGAGAGTGGCTCCGGGACACTGCATCAGGCCATCAGGACCCACAGATGTGTCTGCTGCATCGAGGATGTGTTTCCAGTCTGAAGAAGTGTGGCCAGCAGGTCAAGGGAGAGGATTCTTCCCCTCTGCTCTCCAGGAGCACTGCACGAGGCTGAGGGAACCCCAGCACAAGAGACATGGACCTGTTGGAGTGGGTCCAGAGGAAGGACATGAAGGAAGATCAAGGGGCTGGAGCACTTCTCTGTGAGGACAGGCTGAGATAGCTCACGTTCACCCTGGAGAAGAGAAGGCTCCAGGGAGACCTTAGTGTGGCCTTCCAGTACTTAGAGGGGGCTTATAAGAAACGTCATAAAATCACAGACTCATTCAGTTGGAAAAGACCTTTAAGATCATCGAGTTCAACCATCTACATATCTTTTAAATACCTCCAGGGGTGGTCACTCTGCTTCCCTGGGCAGCCTGTTCCAAGCAGGAACAGACTTTTTTAGTAAAGCCTGTTCTGATAGGCCAAGGGGTAATGGTTTTAACTAAAAGAGGACAGATCCAGACTAGCTACAAGGAGGAATATTTTTGAAATGAGTATGGTGAAATACTGGAACAGGTTATTCAGAGAGATAGTGGATTCCTCATCACTGGAAGTGTACAAGGCCAGGCTTGACAGGGCATTTATCAACCTGATCTAGTGGAAGGTGTCCCTGCTTGATGCAGGGGGTTGGACTAGATGACCTTTAAAGGCCCCTTCCAGCCCAAACCATTCTATAATTCTAAGTTGCAAACAAGATAATCCCCCCTTTTATTAAATTCCTTGAAAATTTCCTGCCTTTTGGGATGATTGCTACAAATCAGCCATCGGGCAAGTCTGTGTTATTTTAAAAGGGCTGCACAGAGACTAGAATGCATATTTGCAAATTCAAAGGAAATCTTTCTATGAAGTAAAATCATTGAAACTCAAGGAAATATTTTGTCATTGCTCTTTTGTTTTACTTAATGCTCACAGTCACGCCATGTTAATACCAGTGTGTGAGAGTGAAAACCGGAAAATTGCTATTAATGTATAAAGTTGTGAAGGTTGGATGTGTAATTGAGAAAAGAGCAGAAAGTAAATGAAGCTGATCATTTACAAAGTGTCAATTATTTGAAAGTGTTCTGGCTCAGAAGCTTGAAGTGTCAGTGCATGAAAGGCCATTTAAAACAAAAATATGGGTTTTAATCTTGAATCCTCTAAACTACAAAAGGAAAAGATTCTACTGCTGCCTCAAGGACAACTTGTGCTCAGACAGAAGTTTTATTTCAGCTGCTGTTAATCCAGCTGTAGGAGCAAGGCTCTAAATCCATCTCAGAAACTAGTAGCACTTGTTATGAAAGAACCAATTTATTAAGCAGCCTTCTGATTTTTCCAAGTTTTCACTGATGGAAGCAACCTGCCCAGCTGGAAGATAGCAAAGTAAACATCATCATCTCTGTTATACCCATTTCAACAGCAGAGTCAAGACTTGGTTTACAAAAGCTTCTGGCTCCAAGGCCCAGGACTTTGGTTTGGTATGAATATTATTTGCATGGCCAAAAATGGAAAACTTGAACAATTACTTTTGTTAATATAAAGAGTGCATGTGTGCATTCATCCAGCTTCAGGAATCATCCAACTTCTGGTATTAATTCTGCAGTGGAACGGCACAATTTGTTGCAAAGGACTTCAGATTAGCTCTTCATTTCCAGTCTTCTGTATTCTCACCACATGGGTTTACTTTTAACTTGTGTTTTTTTCCCAGTTACTCAGTGGGAATCCCTTAGGGAATAAGCATTTTCACAGCCTCTCGAAATTATAGCCCTTCCTGGGAAGACAGAGGGGTGTACTCAGAGTCTGCTTCCAGCTGATCAGTTAGCCCTGTCAGGTTTTTGGCATTCCAAAAGAGGAGATTTTTGTAGCCTCTCAGGAGGAAGATTTGGACAGACATGCTCAAGACCTTCAAAAACCAGATTAGCAATGGAATATGGGGGTGTTTTGTTTGTTTGTTTGTTTGGTGTTGAAAGTGTCAAAACATTTAGAAATTTCAGAAAATTAGTTTAAAAAAAAAAAAAAAAGTCAAAAAGTTTCCTGTTCACGTTTTTAAAAACTTGCTTACTATTCAGTAAGTTCTTTTGCTAATCAATCTAAATCTTTCCTGTCTAGAAAAACAGCCTCTGCCATAAATTAATGAGACTAATAGTTACTCTCACCCAGTCACTCGCCCTCAGTGACACCTAATAGCAGGTACAACAGAAGATGAAAGAAACTCTGAGATTATTAGGGAGTGTTTTGGCTACCATAATCATCTTATTTTTTAACCTCAATCCCTATGTGTCTCAGATAAACACAGACCATCTTATCTCATTGCTTATCTTACTGGTTTCTTGTTGCACCTCCAGCTGAGCTCTTTTAAGCCTTCCCATGAGACCCGGTCCCTCTGGCATTTGCAATGCTCTTCTCTGAACTATTAAGCTCCATCCAAGCAGTGCCAAGTTGCTTCTAGCTGATTTCATGGTTTAGCTGCACTCTCTTCACATCCTACTCATCTTCTATAGGATGTATATATTGTATGTATATAGAAAATATGCATCATAGAAACACAGTTCCCACCCCACTGCCATGGGCAGGGACACCTTCCATGAGACCAGGCTGCTCTAATCCCCATCCAGCCTGCACTTGGACACTTCCAGGGATGGGACATCCACAGCTTCTTTGGGCAACCTGTGCCAGGGCCTCACCAGCCTCACAATAAAGAATTTCTTCCTAATATCTAATCTAGACCTGCCCTCTGTCAGTTTAATATGTTTCATATGAAGTAGGAGGAGCCAGAAGCTCAGCTGGTTTTCACCTAAAGTTTGGCTAGTCTGAAAGGAGATAGAAGAGATAGCAGGAGACTGGATTTGTATCCTCTGATCACCTTTTCAGATCCCCCAGATTTGAAGACAGTGGAACTCTACTAATCATGAGTTCAGATGTAACCTAAAACTTACTTTGGTGCAATGAATATGTTCCTTCTGCAGGCAGAACAGAGGCAGGAGACACAGGTTGTGGCTTTTGTCAGGATAAAGAAGGGGAGATGCTGCAGAATGCTGAGCTATGGCAAAACCCCACCAGATAGGCATGGGTTTGGGAAATATTTAGAGAATCAGTGCTACTGTAGGAGCGATGAGGAAAGAAGAGGCAACACAGAAGTACAGAAGCTGTAAAAAAAATGCTGTAAAACTGGCTCCTGTGAAGTGAGAGACCCAGCTAGGCTTAGTCCCTGATGCAAGCCTGAGGCATCTGAGCTAAATCTGACCTGATGTCTCCTGCTGAGAAGAGTATAATATCAGCCACGTGAGGGAAAAAATTCTCTCGAAGGAATAATACTGAAGACAGATCAAGAGTTGGCTGAAATTCACCTTCTCCACTTACTCGAGATGTCCATCTCCCTGAATTGTTAAGCCAGAACATTTCAGCTCATCATTAATTTATGAGCAAATTCAGGAAAAATAAAGTGAGTCTTGTCTCTTGTCCTAATAATATCTCATCACACATAAAACATGGTTAGTACGCTTGATTGATTGGTGCAAGGAGATCTGCTTGAATGAAATAAACCTTGAATCATGACTTCAGTGTTAGCTAGATTGATGGGCTGAAACCAGAACCCAATAGCCCCAAGCTGTCAGGAGACAGAGTCCACGTCTGACTGCCGTGGCTCATGGCTGTCATTTCTTAGATGTCACCACCAGTTCATTTTGGGCATTCCCGGCTTGTGAGATTTCTCATGTTGTCTTTGAACATAAGACAAGGCCCACAGGTTAATTACCTTGTCCTGATCACTTCTCTTACAGGTACAATGGAACATTTAGCTCTTTTTGTTGGCTGAAAAAGTATCTCTGTGGCTCTCAGAGCAAGCAGGCACTGAACACCCTCCCTCCCCAGATGTAATACAAGCACACACCTGATTTTTAGAACAACCACTCTTCACTCAGACATGCATCTGTGCCGTGTGGTGAGTTTAAGTGGTCATGACTCACTCATGCATCTAGTCTTTGTGTAGACTGGTGTCCCTAGGAACTCACTAGGTTCTCAGAAAGAGTTGAAGAAAAGCTGGCATGGCCAGCTGGAGACCTGGAAATAATTGAATGTAGGTTGTTGGCTGTCTGACTTGCTGAAATAATTATTTTAATTCCAAGGGCAGCTTACTGTTTAATTAAAGAAATGTCAAGTCACTGAAGTCTTAGTTGTGCATCACTTTGAAATTACTGTTCTCATCTAAGCACCAAAAGCAGTTCCCACATAAACACAATTCTTTGGCCCTGCCTCAACATCTGACCTCTCACAGCCACAGAGCTGTGCAGAAGAGCGGGGCACTCAGGGGGATGTAAAATTTATCTATCTGCAGTGAATCCACCTCCAGAGGGATCCATGTCCACCCCAATGGATGCAAAGTGAGCGGAGGTTGCTGCATATAAGCACAGCCAGCCTTTTGTCCCCTGGCACTTGCTGGATACTGACATTGATGCTGATATTTTCACCTCAAGTAAAGCCAGGTGGACTCTGAACAAAAATCCACCTCTTCCATGACTATAATACAGCTAGTGTTCTTCACTTCAAGAGTTTCTAGTTTTGCAGCACATTTTTCCCCTCTGTTTTCCCCACTATTAGATCCTCTCCTAACTTTTTCCAAGCCTTTTTGGGTCAGCAGGTACCTCACTTGGAGAATCTTGGAAGATTCTCACTCCAGGGGCTGTATAGTTTTCATATCAGCCTGGCAGTATTTACAAATGGAGCAGTGATGCAGGACCTCAGGAGCTCCTGCAGCTCAAAATGCATTGCCATGCAAGCTGGAGGACACTTTGGGCCTTTCTAAAACCCAGCACCAGCCGTGCAGACACACAGATGTGCAAGACTCAATTAGGATGGGGTAGAAAGAGAACTTTGAGGTTGTTGGGGGTGAGGGACCTGAGATTGTTTTGCTCCCAGCACTGACAATTTGCACATCAGAAATTTAATCCCCAGCCTTCTGCACTTTGGTTCCTGATGAGCTACTACTACTGGAAACATGAGTTTCTCTTCATATATCACATTTTTGCTCAGTGTCATGCCTTACAGGAATATGAAAGGAACAATTACAGGGAAGGTCTGAAAAACATCTAGCAATATCTAACAGCAAACCAGGCTAGAAAAGTAAATGGAAGACTATGATTTTGCTCGGAAAGACTGAACCCAATTTCTCTTTAGAAGCTATTAGCAGGTAAATGCCATGGTTGTATTTGGAGACCTTTTGTACCAGCAGCTTAAAGGCAGATAAGAAAAAGCTGCTGCCCTCGAGAGTTTATAACCTTTTATAAAGAGACAGGATATGTACAGTGGGTGGAAAAAAAGAAGTGATTACTCTCCTCCGTTTTACAGATGGAGATAGAGATCAAATAACATCTCTGCTATCACACAGGAAGCCTGTGGCAGCACAAAATAGAAGGAACTGGGATTTTCTGGAAACAGATGCTCTAACCACAAACTCCCTTCTTCCCTCACTTCCCACAGATTTTTGTTTTAACAGCCAGCCTCGAGCCACTGCACATTGAAAAAAGGAAATGTTTCCCTTTACAACCACCCAATGACAGATGAGTTTTAGTAGGATGCTTCCCTGGTTTTCTCTGGGGAGTGCGGAGGGCCAGGAAGAGCAGTGGGTGACTTTGAGAGGCACCAGGAGGATGCTCCATGGCTGGAGGAGGAACTGTGGGGACAGATCCTGCCTGTGCTGTAGGAGGGAGTGCTGGACATGGGGTGCCCCCACAACACCCCATCTTCACCCTCCTGACAAAAGCAGACACTCATTTTCCCTTCTTAATGATGGACAGCCCAGCCAGTGCTGGGAAGTAGATTTTTGATCCAAGTCAGTGAGAGATGAATGATTTGGGGGTTTATCACCAATAACCACCCGAGCAGCGTAACCAGAGCCAGTTTTGCTATTGTTATGATGACACCGATCCAGTGGTGATGCTGTTATGGCTGCAGAGCTCGGGCTACATTATCTTTTTGCCTCCTTCGCCAGGTAACTTGAGGCCGCGGCACTATTGATTGAGGACCGCCGGGCGCTGGAGCATCCGCTCCTGTAACCATAGCCCGCTGGGGCTATGGGGCTATTGTCAGGGCTTTGTTCAGCTGCTGACAGCTCCCAGCAAGAGCATGCAAAGGTTGCAAACGATTTTATTGTGCCTGCACCTCTTTGCCTCGCAGACAATAGCAGTGGGTGGCAGTGAGGAGATAGTGGGCTGACTTTGGTGGAGGACAGAGCAGGAGGTGTGGTACCCCACTTCTGAATGTTCCTGACAGCAGGAAAAGGGGTGCTCTCTCCCAGGAAGGCTGGAATGCCGTCATGCCAGGGCTTTCATTCTGGGCTCTCCTCTGGATGTGAATGCAGCCTGTTGATTATGCGGCTGTGGAAAGCAGGCTAAGCGGATCCGATAACCTGTCATCCAAGATGCATCCTTTCCCTTGCTCAGCCCTGCTCACCTGCTTCGGAAACACACACGAAAACACTCCGTTGGAGCAGCCCAACGCAAGCCCTGTGTCCATGGAGGAGGAGAAGACGGAGGCAGCCTCAGCAGTGTGCCTGCAGCCATCCGCTGTAGCAGCCAGCAGCATCAAGCACGGGGCAGAGAGGGACAGCGAGGAGATGTTCAAAGCCAGAAAATGCTCTGAAAAACAGAGCCGAGCAAGCAGCACTTCCAGCAATCACACTGCTGCTGCTCAGGCAGCGCCTGCTACCACCGAGTCATCAGTGTTTGCTGCTAAAGAGCTGAGCCAGGATATTATTGCACTCTGCGCTCACATCCCCAGGCCATCCATCATCCATGTGCCAAAGGTGAGTGCTCTAGAAGTCACTATGCAACAAGGTAAGAGACATGGCTCGCTTTTACAAAGTGTAGAAAGGGTAGGGAAAAAAATCCATGGGAGCATTTATCTTGTATTGATTGGCATGCAGTCCGGAAGGGACTAATGGCTGTTCTTACTAAAATAATGCTATATGACAGCTATAGCTTTCCCACACTATTATCAGAAGCCTTAGGGGATGTTTGTAATAATACCAGGCACTTTTGCAGCACGTTTTGATCACTTGTCTTCCTAACTTTTGTTGATCCTCACTTATTTTGGATCTTATCCAAAATCCCTTGAAATGAACAGGCATCAATTTTCCCCCCTGACTTGGGTGAACGCTGAATTTTTGCCACCTCAGCCAGGTGCCACAAGGCTGTGGCACCAGTGGCTGCAAAATCCTTTTTCCATCTTATTTTTAGCTTGTGTGTGCTTGGAGGCAACAGTAAGGTGAAGTTGAGTGCAGTTTTGGCGAATTCAATTTATTCTTGCTTTAATAAGGCCACGAAGTTGGGTATTTTGCCATTGTTAGTACTAAAACAATAAATAGTAATGGACAAATAGTGCTCTTCTCATTTTCTCTTGGCTAGGTAACTGGAGATCACAGGGTATTTTTCCCCAGTAAACACTGAGGAATAAAAGCCACATGTGGCTCAACTTTTTTATACCACAGCTTTTGTTTAGGAAATTTCCCTGCCAAATCACATATATTCACAGTGCTGCCATTTGCTTCCCCTTCACAGTCAGGTAATACTGTGTTTGGCAAAGTTATCTGCCCTTCCTCTAGAACTAGTGCTAGAAAAATGTTTAATATGAGATATAACTCCTGCAATTAAGAAACTTATCAGAATCGGGGTTTCCAAGTCGGTTATGCTGCATTTATCAGATCTGGGGGCTCTGCAGACCCCCTCAGTCCTGTTGCCATCAACCACAGCTCCTATGCAGAACATAAGGAAAAAATGGAGTTGCCCATGAGCAATAATTTGTAGAAGGGAGGGCTGACTATGGAGGCACTCTGGATTCTGAAGAAGAGCTAGCTGGCCATTATCTCGGGATGGAGTGAGTATACTTAGTCCTGCTGACATTCAAGGAGCCAAACCAGATGTTATCAAGCCCCTCCTCACCAGCACATTTCAGTGGTTTCACTTGCTTTTTTTTTTTTTTTTTTTTTTTTTGGCTTGGGAGGTTCAAGTTGGGTGTTAGGAAAGACTTTCACACCTGCAGGGCACTGCAGTCTGGGAGGATGTCCCACAGAAATTTTGGGGATGCTGTGCTTGGAGGATTACAAGGCTTGGCTGGACAAAGCCAGGGCTGACCTGAGTACCCTTGGTACATCTGGCTTTGAGCAGGAGGCTGGAAAAGAGACCCCAGGAGGCTCTTTCCAGTCACTGTTTCTGTGGTTGTGTGAGGTCTGGATTTTGATGCACGCATGCAGTTTATAAGCACGAGGCATCTTTGCTGTCTCTGAGCCAGCCTGTGGTGCTCTTGGCATTACAATGATTTTGTGACAACTTCTCCCCTCCGTCTGCTCCTACCTGCTCCCTTCCAACCACTCCACCCTGCCTTTGCTCACCCTCTGCTCTTCTCTGTGCTTTCAAAGCCACTGCCAACAACTCTCATGCCGTGAGTGTTCACTGTAGCAGAACAGGTTCCTTATGTTGGGCACAGACATCCCAAACCTCTGTGGTGCTGGAACAGGTAACGCTGAAGGGTCGGGACTGTAGCAATCCAGCGATGCTCCATGCCTTTGCAGTGGTGAGCAGGGATTCTGCTGTTTGACCTGTGCCAGGGGATTCTCTAGGAGCACACACAGTCCAATTTAGGAGTAAAATTTATACAAATCTGTAGTCAGAGGAGAAGTCAGGAATGGGCCCAATCCCTCTGGATAATCTGGGTGATTCAAATTCAATCATCCAAGACACCACTTAAAATCTTTGATCACTGGCTTTAGGGATTTTTTAAGAACAAGCTACAAAAAAAAATCCATCAGGATGATGTGTGGTCCTGCCCTGAAGTTCCTGCTGAACATCTTCTTCTAAGTGCCTTGATGTTTTCTTGTCACTGGGGAGATCTGCAAGGAAACTCCTTTTCAGAGCAGGAATTGGGCTTTCTGTTGCCCTTCACCACTGAGACCTTCCTGCCAAGGTCTGGGTGGTGACACTTGTGAAGTCCTACACATGAGGACACTTCTCTCTCCATGGCACACACAGCCCAGACGTTGCATCTGATCAATCCCAGGCTATCAGGGCACTCTGCAGCCCATGGGCTGAGATGATTTTGGTGGCAAGTTGGAGAAACAGGAGACCCACAGAGTCCTGGTGTCTGAGTATCCATGTTCAGCTTCTCTGTGAGACTCTGCACTTCAGAGATTTGCTTAGAGGCAGCTCTTGCCATCTTAGAGCAAAACAGTGTCCTCCCTCAGCTCTGGCCATCAGCTCATCCAGTTTTAAAATACTAGCACCCTCAATGATTGCCTTCCCGGGTAAAGAGAAAATAAACAGTTGTGGAAAAAATAAGAATGGGACTATTTGTGAAGGCTCTGCGATGCACTGGTTGGAAGGCGGAGTGCAGTGGGTGGAAGAAGGAATGCAGGACGTGGACTGACTCTGGTGGGTTGAGGATGAAAGTGTGGCATGTGGAGATCCTGGGAGGTTTGGACTTGCTGGCACAGCTGGGGAAGAACCATGGTAAATACGGAGAGGAAGAAGAGGGTCCCAGCAATGGGACTGCAGCAGGGAGTGGGGAAAAGAGAGAGAGGTTAGGGTCATGGCATGTGATGGGCTGGGGACCACACACAGCTCCTGGTGCGAGAGGGACGAAGAAGATGGAGAGAAAAGGTGGTGGGAGGCACACAGGACATCTGGTGTACATCTAAGGGACTCAGGGAAAATACAGTCCATGAGGAGAGAAAGAGGAGCACAGGGTCTCCGTGAGCAGGGTGTGGGTGGCCTTGGTGGGAGGGGGGAGAGGGAAGGAGAGGAGAAAGCACAGGGCTGATGGAGAACAGGGGCTGGAGACATTTCAGTCTCAAAGCAGAGCTCATGCCTGTCCTAAAATAATAATAATATCCAGACATTGCTAAAGGAGCCAGTGAGGCCCAATGGAGAAGTCAGAGATTTCCATCCTTCTTGTCATATCTGAATTTCCCTTTATATCTCAGTTTCTCCAGCTACAAAACAGACAGAATTTGTCCTATTTCCTATGCAGTCACAGTGAAATCTATAAATTAAAATAACATATAGCTACTAAGTGGCAAAGGCAAACAGGCTATGTCAACACAGGAATCTCACAGTCCCGCACAGGAGACCTTTAATTCATGCTCTTGCATCAAATTCTTCAACAAAAGCTGAAGTAATATCAGGAAAAAAGCTCATAGAATTTTGTCTCTTTCATTTTTAAAATTACGTCATCAAGGAGCTAAGGATAAATGCACTGAGAACTTCCAGCTCCAAGAGCCCTGCTGTACCTGTCAGCATAATCCTTTTCAAGCAGAGCATCAGTCCTCTTTTCGCTAACAGCAGCATACAATTCTAATTTGAACACATAATGTACTAATTAATGAGATCTTCCAGCTGACCCTCCCTCCTGGGACATGTAGTCACATATTTTGGATTACAATGGAGCTACATGCATGTAACCAAATCCAGAATTTGATCAATTATTCCTTTTATGAGAAGACTGCATCTGCTCCAGATGGAGCCAACCTTAAATCTGATATAAACACGATCCAACCAAAAATTAGATTTGAAAATAATTACCAAAGAGATTGAGTTAGAGTTGTTTGGTCACAATTACCATAGCAGCAATATGCTTGTAAATACCCAATAACCATAATTTTAATATTTAGAGATTGCCTCAGTAGTAAAGCATGATTAAATCTCAATGAAGTACTTGATGTCTTGCATCTTTGTCCTGATTCTGACGTGTAAAGAATTAATTCTCTTGTGTTTTGTGTTCTGCCTGGAGAGCCTTTATCAGCCTTTGCAAGGCCATAAATCAAAGCTGCCAGAACTAAAGACAGGAACTTGCTTGCCTGGTCTTTCAACCTCAGCTACAACATGAAAAATTTTCTCATCTTCTTTTCCAAGTACAGTTTCAGCAACTGATAAACTCCGGAGTGGAAACAGAAGAAATCCTCATTGTTCTAAACCAACAACAGTGCTATGACTCCAATGAATGTTTCATGTTGACAAAAGCATATCAGTGACCCTTTCTAGTTGCAATATCACTCACCTGACTTGAACTCTGTTGACCTTCACAGTTCAGATG
The DNA here is from genome assembly GCA_036630365.1 of Acanthiza pusilla. Taxonomy (NCBI): domain Eukaryota; kingdom Metazoa; phylum Chordata; class Aves; order Passeriformes; family Acanthizidae; genus Acanthiza; species Acanthiza pusilla. The sequence continues at coordinate 46,131,296 of JAXCHO010000079.1, forward strand.
GGGTTGTTTTCCAAAACAATGGAAACCCAAATATCATCCAAATGCATCACGGAAAAGTTTCTTCCCTTTCAAGCTGTTTGAGCCACCAGAAGATCAGAAGCTGAGACCTTAAATGAGAGATCATAGGAATGATATGTTGGAGGAATCTTCTCATTGCTCCTGGGGAGCCTCACAGATATTGGTCTCACCTGTAATTTCCTAGATAATTTCCAGTCATACTTTCAAGGTACATAGAACCCTTTAGAGGGTCTCATGGCTACTTTCAAACTTTGAATGTGTAGCTTTGTCTGTTTTTCACCTTCACCTTTTTGATACCTGGATTAGTTTCTTGGCTAGAGAAGCCAGACAGTGGATTTGACACAGTGAAGCTTATTTTCAAGCCTCTGGACATAACAGACAGGCTGTTGATACCATGTTGACCCACAACAACTTTACCAGGCTATGGCCCAGGACTGATCTGGGTGTTAAGATAGTGATGTAAAATAGTGATGTAAGATAGTGATGTAAACCAGAGCCTGGTAGGGACGTGTCACACATTTACAGGAGGGGAAAATGCTCACTGAGTGGAGATACAGGACTGCAAGAGATGAGGACAGCTGAGATGGAGGAAACACACCAGCAATGGCCTAGGTAAAGCCCTAGACTGAAGTTATATCCTGTAGGTAAACTCCATAAACACATGCAATATATCAACAGTCCATTGAAAATAGTGGGACTTCCCACATACTCATGGTTTTGTAGTTCCAACTCCTAGGGATGCAATGCTTGTGAGGATTCCTGACACTTCTTATGCTCTCCTGGGAAAACAGCCGAGAGTGGTTGTATTCGAACCCCCCTGAGGTGCTGGATGACCCTGTGTCTGACTGCTGAAGGAAATGTTTCAAGGACCTTTTGGGAGTTGTTAAGTATTTTGATGAGCAGCTAAAAACTAGCAGGAAATGAACATCATTACTTGGTGAATGGCAGCTGCTTAATTCTGAGCTGTCCTTCTGTTTACCTTGGCAAAGGCTTCACTCCACCCCTCAGCAGAAAAATATTTGTGATTATTTCATCAGTGGGACATTACACAGGGATAGTCTTTTCTCCAGCACAACAAGGAAAAACTTCATTTTCCTCAATCTAACTCTGGTGCATATTTGCTTTAACTTAATCAAATTAAACCCAGAAGGTAAACCCCATCTCTTCAAAGTGCTCAGGCTGGATGCTCAACCAGGGGCTGAGGTTGCCAGAGGAGCATTAACACCCTTCAGCTCCTCTGACATCTGCAGGAGCTTAGCATCTCAAATAAAACCGTGTCATTTATACAAATTACATTTATATTTTAATGCTTTGGCAAATTCAGGTTATGGCCCTGGTGATTTGGCCAGAGCCCTCCAAGAGGCTTGAGAGAGTTTTTGGACAGGATTCTTTTTCTTTTCCCTCATTTCCTTGTTCTCTATGACCAAAATCTCTTACTAGAGCATGCTACTGTAATGTTTCCCTTCACCTCTCCCTCTTAATCTTGACTCTGTAGCTGGCAGCTGTCTGGGGAGAGTGTGTGTGGGCTGGCACTTCTTGACTCTCAACATAAACAGCACCTAAGTGAAACCAGACTTTCTCATTACATTTTTTCTTTGCTCTCCACTCCCACACAAACACAGAGGTAATGGCAGCGCAGAGCCTTTCATCGTGGCCAATGCACAACTTATTTTCTTCCATGGCCTGCCCATACACAAAATAAAATCCATCCTAGTGGTGGAAGCAGCAGGCTCTGGTCAAAGACACACTGTGTCCTGTCCCAGACTGTGCTGTCCCTAGGTTGGCACATTCCTGCACAGACCAGAGAGCACTGCATTCCCCATCCAACAACTCCCCTCTCACCTTTCACATGACATTGCTTTAGCTGACCCCAACCAAAATGGTGTGGTTTCCACTATTTGACAAGAAGCTCTTCTTTTTGCTTTTTCTGAATCTATCTCTTACCTCTTCCTTCCTCAGCTTGCATCAGCTATGTTGTTTTTTGCAGAGGGGTTCTGCAGCTGCGTTTCAGCTGCTGATCTGCAACATCTCCTGCACAGCAGAGTGATGAGGGATGGCCTGAGAGCTTTCCTTCATGCCCTATGCCACGCTGAAACCTATTCCAACAGCTCTTGGGAGTAATGAACCTCCTCTGTGCCAACAATAATAATGGAAAAAGTGGAGCTTTCAGGGAGTTCTTCTAAGTCACGAGACCCTCATTTAAAGGGGATTAAGGAGAATTTGTGAGGTTTCATGAAAGGTACTTCTGAAAACAAGATATTGTAATAGGAGCACTTTGAAACCTCCTCTAGGAAATTGGAGACCACATGAAACTTGACAGGTTTTGGGTTTCATCACCAACACAGAACAGCTCAGGGTCAGTGAAGAGTTCATATCCCTTCCACTCTTAGGGTGAGCATGAGGGTCCTGGGATGCTGCTGGGTGATTAAACACTGGCATCTCATTAGGATTCAGTTTTTGGCTTTTTCTCACTTCAGCACCTGCAGAACTGGTACTGTTCAGCCTCCACAGATGTTCGTGCCCTGTTTGCATGCTCTCCATAGCCTTGCTCTGAACACAGTGTGAATGTTATGGTAACACTCTCCTTCCTCCTGCCTTTCAGTAAATTAAAGGGTGTTTGCAGCACTTGTGGGGAGATAAGATACAGTTTGAATCAATGGAGTAATTACAGAAGAATATGACACTAATGGGACTGATTTGAATGCGTATCTAAGGATGAATGCTGTGGCTCCCTGCCCAGACGGTGCACACTTTCCCCATGATGAGTTATTTATGGCTTGACACATCACAGCTCTGCTGTTTTGTCATTGATAAAGAAAACTTTGTCAATATTGTGCATTCTTACTGATCCAGGGCTGGCTGCTGAGCAGTCTTCCCATCTGGTACAGCCATGGCCACCCCCTCTCCAGCAGCAAAAGCAAAAGAGAAAGGTTGATAAAGCTCCACCAAGGGCAAGACGTGCCCGACTAAGAGGCCACAGAATTGGCCTTCTTTAGTGGAGTGGTGGCATCAGGGGACATGAGAGGAGCAACTGATCCAGGAGCTACCTGGACTTCTGAAAGACCTTTCGTATGGTCCTCCACAATATTCTTGGTTTGGGGTTAGTTTTAGTAACCTAAGAAGTTCTGAGGAGCCTGATCTAGCAGCAAACTGCTCATCAGCCAGTAGGACCTTGGGAACTCTGCCTGTGAATAAACATCAAGTCTTAGATGAACCTGACCTTAGATTGGCCCACAGACATAGAGCTGAAGAAATCCAAAACTTCATAAATATTATTTTTACATGAATGAATATATATACATACTATGTGTATCATTATAGACACATCATTATATCCAGATAGAATAGACTATTTTGGGTTCTTCAGAGTCCACTCCCTGTGGCATCACTCATTCCTGGCATGACAGTGCTTATCTTTGCTTCTGCTTTGATTTGTTTCATAGCCATGGTTGGAAGACAATTGTATCCACAGATATTGTTATATCTAATGCTCTGGGGCTGAGTGTTAACACAAAATATTGATCTGAAAGGCCATGGCTCAGCAGTGCAGCTCTGCAATGAGAGGAGCATTCAGCATTCACAGATGGCACACCCGAGTACTGAGCTTTAGAAAAGTACTATCTAAACCATAAGAAGAAAGGTCTAATTTCTTGATTATTTTTAATGGAAACATTTAGACCACAAATAATATGCCAATAGTGGCAAAAAACCAAATCATCTGGGCCATTAGCTCCCCTAATGAAACAATTTGGCACAACCAAGGGTTTGATGTAGTGGGTCCATCCCAATGGAAATGGCCATTGATTTCAGAGCATCAGATGCAAAATGCTGTTGTTTCAGCTTCACTTCAGAACATTCCACATGGGGTTTGTGTTGGGTAAGGACTCCACACGGAGGCTGAACACCCCTGGCAACAATGGCAGGCTGCTGTAATTTGGGACCAGCTATACATTTGGAATGTAGCCCTGTTCTGTCACCCTCTTTTCCACACTCCAGGAGTCAGAGCTCTCCAGAAGGGACCCTTAGCTTTCCTGCCCTGACATGAAGCAGACAGAAGACAAGGCCTTCTCAGGGGACAGGACTGTCCTCTCACCTGTGCACACACAAAGCTGCCTCCAGCCCTGCTGTCGTAATGGCTCCAAGAAGAGAAGCTAAGCACAGGCCTATAACAGAGCTAACAAATAATTCAGTGGGTAGAAGTTGCTGATTGATATTTAGTCCCACATGCCATAAACCATGTGTTCCTTGCTCTGCAATTTCAGATCTAAACAGTGGGGATTAATAAAAAGATCGAACTGACCTGTTTGCTGGCAGGATTTGTATCTGTCCTTTGGCTTATTATGAAAAACGGTGGCTGGATGCTAAAAGATTAAATAAATTTTTAGGTACCTAAAGTGAAATTTGGACAGATACTCCTTGCTGCTGAGGAGCAGGAGCCCTCCACTTGGCATGTACAGGAACCAACCCCTGCTAACTAAAATTGGGCAATGAAAAGTAGTAATAGTGCAGGACCTTGTTTCAGCGGCAGACCTAAATCTTCCACAGCCCACCTGCATGATCTAGAACCTTCCAGGGAAAAAAATAATTAAGTGCAGTGTGAATTTGCTCTCTAGGTTGCAGCTCAGTGAGATTTCAGGTGACTGGTACAGATTCTCGAGGACTGAGTGCTGTCTTCCCTAGGAAGAGCGCTCAAGTGACCCAGGCATCCACACCTGCATTGGATGAGGCCCATCTCCCACTAGAGCAGGGCATTTTCCAGACTTGGATTTATTTGTGTGAGCAAAAATTTGCCCTGTTCCCTTAGGACCACAGTAACGTGTGTTCAGCTTCTTTGGACATCTCTGTGGAAGGTCCTTTCCTAATATTAAGCCAAATTCTTCCTCTGATTCCTCAAACCTGTCCCAAAGCTCTTCTGTCTGCTTCCACCTTCCTCTGCAGACCTGCCAGACCTTGACAGACCACTCCTTTAATATCCCAAGACTTCCTGGTACTGTCTCAATCCTGAGTGGGTATGTGACCTCCTAGACACTAAAAGCAAATATGTCTTTAGTAAAAATGAGTTTCAGTTCTGCTTCCTTCTACTCAGCTTCAAAACCTGAGTGAGCTTCAGTCCTTCATGTTGTGTTTTTCTGCACTCTCTGGAAAGTTTTCTTACAATTTCTCTGCTATTATTCAATCATATATGATCCCTTGACAGAAGCATCTAATATTCATTATGCTGCTACCATACAATTCCCATTATAAACAAACCTCCACGCTTTGCAGCTTTTAAAAGTTGTGACATTTGTAAATGAAAAATTTAAAAAAAACCACTAGAATAGATTTTTCATGTTTCAGCCAAATATAATCATATAAATCATTCCAAATGTTGCAACCGCATAATTTCAAGACAAGTTTGTTTTCATTGCACAAGAATTCAGCAGTTCCTCATCTGGTAGTATAACTCTGTTTAACAGAAAAGTGTGTGAAATCCAGTCCCAGACCTTGAGATCCTCTGGTCTGAAATCATGCACAATTTCTGCAAGGGAAGAGTGGCAGAACCAGCTCTCAGGAAACTCAAACAATGAACCGAAGCAGTAAAGGAAAATTATTTGTGCTGAGTCACCATCCACTGGCAGAAAAATCATACCAGTAGGATGGAATCTGTTCACATGCAATTTAGAGTGGTGAAAAAGTATTTCAGGTCCAAAAATGGCCATGGGATAAGAGATACAGGTAAATGTATAGGGAGAAGAAGAGAATTTTTGTGCCAACAAGATTCTCTCTTAAAGTCATATAACAGCCCATAGGTGCCTGCTGCTCCTGCCCAGCACAGCTCCAGGGACAGCCAGGACTGGAACCAGTGATTTGGGCTCTGACTGGAGCCAGTGGCCTTAAGCAACTGCTTGTCCTTATTTTTCTGGCCATAAGTTTTTGGGGAATGCTCCAGTTTTCAGAGGGATTTGTCTTTCTTGTAGGAGGATTTTCCTGGAGGGCTTTGCTCATACACGAAGGGAAGAAAGCGGACACAAGTAGATTTTAATTAAGCCATTCTTTTAGCTCCCCAGGCTTGTGCAATTTAACAACTTCTCAGAGATAATATTAACACTTACGTCATTTTTCATTATTGTTAGTTTTGCTTGTGGAATTGCATTGGCAAGAAACCCCCTGGAAGCAAATGCTCATTGGATCCTATTGTTTCCATTCCCTTCAGCCATAATTTCTCAGCCAAAGAACAAACAGGAAGGGGCTTGATTTTCCAACAAAATCAGCGGAATTGCACATGTAGAGAACAGGCATAATATCTCCTTTAGATCTGCCTGTTTAAAGGCATTATTTGTCAATAAAATTTTAAAACCAAGAAACTGGTACTGTCTGCAGGGGACTGAGATGGAAGATTTGGAAATCAGCGGCGTTGCAGCAGCAGAGGTGGGGAGCAAGGGAGAGCAGGGATGTGGGAAGCGGAGGGGGCGTTCCACTGGCCCCCAGTCAGCAGCTCTCCCTCTCTCCTCACCGTGTGTCAGTTCATTAGCAGCCCTGACTGCCATCTGAAGCAATAAAATAAACACCACCCCAGCGGAATATCCTGGGATTAGCCTCTCAGGCCTGGCAGGGCATGAGCTCACATTTTTACCTGCTCTGAAGAACAGGCAGATAAAGGAAGAAAGTATGGATTGAGCGATGGTTATTATATCACCCTCCAATGTGAAAACGCTGAGCCATTTCATGTCAGAGGCTCAGCATTTGTTGCAAGGACAGGGAGAAGGGACAGTTCTTGTGAAGCTAATTGCAAAGCCTAGTTAGGTTTAAACCCCAGGAGGGAGGAATGCAAATATTCAGACATAAAGAAGCATCTGGAGCCCAGCATGCTGTTTCTAGGAGACTTTGGGTGCCAGACAAAGCTATGATCAGTCAGCAGTTGACACTGACATGCCGAGGTGATGTCTCCTCACCATATGGGCTTGTAACCAGAGCTGTGCTGCCACTCCTCCCTTTTACAGAGTGACAGGCTGAGGGGCTTCTGGTGGGCTCCCCCATCACCCTGTGCTGGAGGTGGGGGCAGGAGGGGTGGTCACTTGGGGCATGAACACCCATTCTCCAGCACGGGAGGGTGTTTTTGCAGTGTTTTTTCATACCCAGAGCTCTCCCCCAACCTGCAGGACCGTGTAAAACACGTAGGTTATTTAAAGAAACCATACTGCTCCTCAAGATGCACCAAGGTATTGGAGGAAAGAAGTCTAATCTAATCCGATAAGTTTTCCATGATGAGTTTCTTCCCCAAAATATAGTGTCACTGTGATTTTCCTCTCTGCTCTGATAGCTGTCACAGTACGTGGGTCTGGCCCCTCGGTCCTTTTCCACACTTCTTGCCTTCCTCTCCTCTGAGCCTGCCTTTCATCTTTTATTTCTTAATGTTTCTCCCTAAAGTGCACGTGCTGTTGTAAAACGTAACCCCGCTTTTGAAATGCCTGTGTAATGCATAACAAGACATGCTAGATGTGGGATTTGGAGGATGCTGCTGCCCCACTTCCTTCCCGCCCCCTCCAAAACAAACAAATAATGCAGATTTTTGGAGTGATGAGCTCTCTGAGCTGGTTTTGCTTACGGCTTTAGATCCAGAGCTGTTGGTTCAAGCACAAACACTGGGGTGGTGGGCTCCTGGGCAGGCTGAGAAGTAAATGCAGAGGGTGTGACACCCCAACCCAGCTTGTCACCCAAGAAATCACAGCCTGAGAACATGGCCAGCAGGAGGAAGAGGTGGGAGGGAAAGAGAAACCTTCTTCATGCTGGAAAATTGGAAGTGAGGCAAGTTTTGGGAGGTGATCGAAACCTGTTCTGATCCTGCTTCCTGTCCTGTTCCTCCCACCGTTGGTGTGGTTTGGACAAGAGCACAGACACCTGACTATGTATTTTGTAATTTCAATCTTTTATTCTTTGTCCCAAAACACAATCATACCATTTCATGCCTGAAATGATGTCTCTTTTTGCTAAAGAAATTTTCATTGTTGTTGTTTGGCAAACAAAACAAAACAAAAAGCCAAGATTGAAAACTTGGATCAGCTCTAATAAGTTTACTAATATTCACCATGCCTGTATGTCAGAAAGCTCTAGTTTCATAATAGGGCTTCTTAAAGTATTGATGTTTGTAACAGAGTGGGTATTTTGGCTCTGCTCTTCTGTCTTTCCTGGTTGTATCATTAAATGCATCACAAGCCTGACATCAGCCAACCTCTAGAAATACCCAACTACAGTGATGCTGCTGATTTTCTGTAAATGATCAGTTCAAAGGCTTTTAATGTATTTTGGACCTCAGTCATAATGGATCTCTGATGATGGCAAAGGGTAATAAGCTAATGGGTATGTGTCTCCCAACCCCTGCTGCCATCCTGCTCTGTGCAGGTGGAGCTGGGGCAAGAACCCACACCAGTTACATTGCAGATCAGCTCTGTAAGTGAAATAATAAGGAGCAGCTTAGCAGAATTACTGAACTGATGCAGGGGTTTGGCATCCCATCATCTTTCTTCTTACCCTAGGGGAGTGTGGTGAACATGTGTGATTAATGTTCCGGGTCTTTCAGAGGACATGGGCAATCTAATATGGCAAGGCAACGTTTTTTTCTGCAAGAAATTAGAAGCCAGCTACTCCACTTCAGTTTTTTTAACCTCTCTTTAATTTTTGTCCATTGACTGGCTTGAAAACAAGGGTGGGGATGTTTGGGAAGGAATGTTCCAGGTAACTGGGATGCAGGGATCTGATGCAGAACTTTCATTACTGTGAATCATAACATATCCTATCTATTATTATCAGGAGATTTGTGAGGCTGATAAACTGCCAGGGTTGGATTAGGAGCTCTGGAAGTTTAGCTTTGGTTTCAAAGGCAGATATTCAGCTAATAATCCTTTGCAGGTCTGCACAGGAATGCAGAGGGGAGTTGTCTCTCCGAGGGACTGACAGATTTATTACCCTGCTATCTGCAGTGAGCTGGGCTTGGAAAGAGGAGCAGTGGGAGGCTGTTTCCTTGTCTGCAGAAGACATTAAGCCCTGCCTTGCTGAGAGAAGCAAATCGTGGTGGCTTCCCCCTCCTGGCAGCTCATTTCCCTTTTCCCTCTTTGGTCCCCCTTTCCACCATATCAAGGCACTTTACAGTGGCTCCAGTAGCTGCACCCTCAAATTGCTACAGCTCTGCCGTGGTTTCTCTTCATGACCTGCTCTCTAAGGAAAAACATGTAGTACAGAGCATGGTGGCTTGTTTTCAACTTATGGAGCATCTCCTAAAGTGACTCTCCTTCTCCCTGCTTCAGGGAGACTCTTACAAACAAAATCTCCTGCCTTATATTTGCAAAAACTTCTACAGGGAGAAGTCTGCAACTTCAGTACCCCAAGCTTGCCAGGTACTGCTGAAGATGAGGGTGACTGTCCTTTCTGGATGTTACACCTGGACTGCACGTGTATTACAAGGAGATACTTCCCTATGGTTTTGGACCATCTCCTTTTTTTAACCCAGATTTCACAGGACAGCATATGCAAACAGATATACATTCTTTAGGTTTGTGTAGGAGCTTCTCGCCTGCCGTCCTCCCCTCCAGTGCCCTCTGCTGCAGGGGGAGGACCTCTTTCTCCTCCCAGCTTTGGCCTGTAGGTTGACACATGGATGAACCTTGCCCCATCTGCACTCCTGCTTTCTTTCTTTGTCCTCTCTGCTCCTCAGTTTCTTGCCACAGCTGGCACTCAGGAGGTTTGGAGCAGGTTTTGGTGGGGCAGGGAGCAGTCTCAGGGCACTGACCCCATAGATGGAGCTGGGGTTGCAACAGGGCTCTGCCTCACCCTGTGCAAACACTGAAGTTTGCGGCTGGTGAGATACAGTTCCGTGCTCTGCTGAGCTCCCTGCTCCCTAACCTTGTCTCTCCTAAAGCTATCCCAAGCAGAACTGAACGCTAAGAAGCTGTCCTAAAAGGGTTGGGGTGAATGGCTTCCCCACAGAGCAGTAGTGCATATGGGCAAATCCCACCCGCACGGGAGCACTGCTCCATCCTTTTATTTCCACCTTCCTGCCTTAATCCAGGATATACCCTGGCAGGAAGCCTGCAGGCTCAAATGACCTGTTGGCCTCAATCCACTGCGTGCATAAATTCTGCAAGGAAGTCTGTCAATACTGAAACACCCAAGAAATGAATTTGTATTAAAACACTCTGATCTCTCATGAGATATTTGAAATCAGACCATAGCTGACAGTTAAAGGTTTGACCACTTCACATTCCTGGGAAAGGAGTTGCTTTCCTTTACATCTTGCCTATTGGGAGCCTCTCATTTATGGTACTCCCACATCCCTGCAGGATAAAATTTGCTCATTTCTGCTGATGTGGCCATGCAAAGTCCTCTAGAGAATTACAAATCACTGCCTGTCTTCAAAATGTTGATGTAATAAAAAGAAGGGACTCTGAAAGAAATCCATATGACAAAATTAATAGCCTGAAAAGGCAGAAGGAATCTTTATGCACATCTAATCTAACCTCCCAAAGAGCACAGCCATTGACTATTACATAGCAATATTCCAACAAAGACCAACAAGAAAATTCAGCAGCTTTTCAGCTTGTCTTTGAAAGAGATGTCCGTTTTACTCCATCAGTTTTGAAAGGACATTGCTTAGAGCTAAGGAGCACGGGGTTTTTATTCAGCTTCTGCAGAAAAAGGAGATGCAGCCTTCTTCTTACTGCTGATGGCTGAATTTATTTCTTTCTCTAAATTCTGCTAGTCTGAGCCTCCTGTAGGCATTTTTGTGTGGTTAACTTCTAGGAATTGTTCCTCAGTAATGAAAGATTCCTTGTTAGCAGCATCCTAACCACCACATTCCTGATGGGCCTTTGAACTCATGGGAAGGCAACACCTTCCTTTTCTAGAAAGCAATTCTCCTGGGCCAAGGATTTGAAAGTTATTTGTGCTTGGAAAGCGGAATGCATTTGATAGGAATGCAACTGTTTGTTCCCAGCCAAAAATCACACCTGTGAGTCTTTGATTCAGGGAATCCTATTGTGATGAAAAAGGCTTTGTAAAATAGCAGTGCAGTCTCCCCCTGCGAAACAGAAGATTAAATCGTGATCACCCTGCTGTTGACTCAACTGTTAGCAGCTGAAATATTATTTGCTCAACACACTTAACTCAGTTATGATCTGAAGAAAGATGCTGTGGTTAGAGTGATTCTGAAACACAATGGAGCCGCACAACTTCCCCATTAAAAGAGAATTATTCGTATTTACCAAAGGGAAAATTAAAAGCAGGTTTTCACAAGAAGTTCAAGCCAATCCAGCTCTGCCTGGCTGCCAAAAGGGACAGTCCTGCTTGCCTGTCCCATCCCACCCAACCCTATTCCTGGCTGTGCATTCCTGCCACCACCACGGTGCCAGGCTAGCAGCTGTGGAACCTCATGGTGAGGCAGGTCAGCCTGCTAATCTGGCTGAAAAATGAGCCACCAAACTGATCCAGCTAGCTGCACCACAAGCTGTGCTGACACAAGGGAGCAAGCAGAAACATGCAGCCAGGGCAGGGAGTGGGCAGGGATTAGGCAGGACCACATCTTTGGGTGACAGTAGATTGGCTTAAACTGATTGTGAAAGATGGGTGTAGGGACTGAAGGGCCATACCAGTGCTGGTCCTGCTCCAGGACACTGAGGTCCTGCTTCCCTCAGAGGGTTTGACAGGCGGACACCAGAAAATCTCTTGACCAAAGTCAAGAGAAAGCCTGGTGCTGGCTGCAACCAGAGAGTGTGGGCTGGGTGTGATGGGACCCGAGCCCAGCAGCCTGGCCAGTGCCCACATGTGAGAGCACATCACCAGCTCTGCCCTGCCAAGGCTTGTCGTGGTCAGCAGCTGGTTTAGGAAATCCCAGCCCTTTGTGTTCATGTTGATATAAAGTTGTAAATGCACATGATAGCCCACGTGAGAGATGCTAGGGGTGTCTCCAATGGACAGGCAGTGATGTATTTGCTGGAAGGGACACAGGGAGTCCCCAAACCTTTCCTTCTCATTCCTGCACATGGGTGAAAAGGTGAATTTCCTGGTGCGATAAAGGAGGGAGTAACCCTCCCCACATTGCTACTACCCAGTGTAACCTTCATTTAATGTCGTGCAATATGTACTACTCAGTTCCCACTGCAGCTGTGTCCTCCCCCAATGCACACATTCCATGGGCTGCTCCTGGCTCACAGGTTTTAGCACACCCTCAGTGAGGTGATATCTTTCCCCAGATATCGTTCCCGTGCTCTGCATTTCTGCACAATGTTCCCCTCTGTGCTGCAGGCTGTGCTCAGCCTCCTGCTCTGCCGCACAGCTCAGCCCCTCCACATGCACCTGCACAGAGGGGCTTGCAGGAAAGCTGGGGATGAATCACCGAGGGGCAACGTGCCCACTAAGAGGGACGTGACAAACCCCTGACTAAGGCACCCCAGGGCTGTGCCTGTTGCTTTCATCTCGTGAAAGCACAACATTTTTCGATCGCATTTCTACAAACATTAGTGATATTTGGATTAAAGGGTTTTTCAAGGCTCTTTGCCTCATTTCCCTGTCTAGTGCCAGCAGAGGAGTGCAGGCCCTCTAATCTGGGTTCTGGGTGTCCAGGGAGTCCAAGCCACCCCTGCCGTAGCTGCTCAATCTCCTTGCACTCTATGTGCCATCAGGTGGTTCCCAAACCGTAATGAGGATTTTCCTCTTAGCAAATCCCAGCTAAAAATGTGGCAGACCTAATCTTGAGCCAACAGGAGCTGTAGGGACAGGGCTACAAGGCAAAGGAACAGGCAGAGTAGTTGAGGCAGAGAAACCATCCTTCAAGCATAAATTCAAGATCAAATTTATTGTTGCAGACCAACCAGAAAGGGCAGCCCATCTTCTCCCTCTCCCTCTGCCTCTCTCTCTCTCTTCCCCACACTGCTGTCCTGGTGCTGGCACGGAGATTGGTGCATTTACACACTGACCAGGGATGGGGAAATGTTAGAGGGTCCCAGTGCTGGCACTGCCTCAGCAAAGAGCTTCACCCCAACCTGATTTGCTCCTCTGAGGGTCCCTCCTGCCTTTCAGTGCTGGTCCCACAGAACTGTTCTGCTAGACAACACATTTGTTAGAATTGTTAAAGCTACTTTGCCGATAAAGATCTCACCCCTCCCTCCCCCAAAAGCTCCACCAAGCAGAAACAAGAGCACAGAGGCTGCTGTTTTGCTGCCAGCTGGCCCATCCCGTACTGCAGGGCTGGAGAGGAGTTTGGGGGTGATCAGTTCATGACTCAGGAGGGCCTTTCCAGCCTGACAAACCCAGGTGCCCCTGCCACAGGCAGGACCTGATCTGGCAGTTCTCTCTCTGCCCCGCTCCTGACTATACAAGATCACCAGACTGTTCCTTCCAGCCTGTGGGTGATAATTAGGTTTTCTGTGGGGCTGACATCTCACTGCATTTCCCACGAGCAAGGCTGAGGGGTCTCTTTCAGGCTCTGCAGGTTTGGGTGCCCCTGGTTCTGACTGTATTTTCTGCACCCAGTCAGAAGCCAGGCTCACAGTGGGAGTGTGCTCTGTGGGAAATGGAGACATTTACTAAAGGGGCTTAAACTTTGCTCAAACTTTCACAAAAAGAACAAGCAGACTGGGGAAGTCTTTATCCATCAGATTATAACAGACTTAAAGCAATTCTCTTTTGGGACAAGAATACAGTGACCCCCATCTGAGTGACTAATAGCCAAGAAACACAGTTATTATATTAATTAATTTATTAATAGCCAAGTAGTAGTAATGAAAGAAAGGTACTTGCCTTTCTGAGACTTTTATCTGAATGATTTAACGTTGCGTGACTAATTCGTGCTTTTGAGCAGACCAAGCTGTACATTAATCTGAGTTTAGTTTTTCCAAAGGGCAGTTCAATTCCAGGTTTTCAGCACTAATAGACTTTTATGATTGCAGAAGTGAAGTTGAAAATAAACCAGACACTGCAGAACCAGACACTCCAGTTCTTTACCCTGAAAGTTTGGTGACTTGTGGAGGCCAAGCAGATTTATGTATTTCTCCTTGTGGAGGTCACGTATTTTTAGCTCCCAGACAGTTTTGCGAGTGCAGAAGAATCTGAATCACCTGGCTCTGAGACAAAAGTAACCAGAGACTTTTAAAACTCGGTTCTGATGTTCGTGTCTCTTGTTCTGGATTGGTTTTTTTTTTGTTCAGGTGGGATTTTAAATAATTCTAAGGGGTAGGTGGATGGCAGAGGCTCTTCAGGAGTGAAGGGTGGTGGCAGAAGGAAGTTCTGCCATAGTGTTATGATCGGATTATTAAGGTTCTTAGAAATACCTCTGCCTGAATTAAGGTGCAAACGAGACCATATGCCAGTCAATAGCACGGGGTTTATTTGGTAGTAAATATGAGAGAGAGAGAGAGGAAAAGAGAGAAAGGGAGAAGTAGGAAAAGAGGTGGAGGGGCAGAAAGAGAGTGACAGAGATAGAATAAAGAAAGTATCATGGGCTGGATGATGACATTCAGGGCACTGAGCCTCCCTGCCCCTTCATGGCTCTGCTCACAGGATATGTGCACATAGCCTCCTCTGCCATCCCAGAGCAACTTTATTTCCTTCCACTGCTGTGGCCCCAGGGAGATCAGCTGAGTGTTACAAAAGGAAAAATGAAGAAAAAATTATCTCAGCTGCTCCCCTGCTGTGTGGGAGCACAAGAACAGCTGCGAGTGGCTTTAGCTCCTACCTTCAGGCAGAGGACTTTTTGGGAAATGATAAACAGTCCCCAGAAATTTAAAAGCCATCCTGAAGCAGTGAGGAAAAGGACAGTGCTGACAACTTTAAGCTTTGCTTTTATAATCTGATTATCTCCAGTATTTCTCTAGCCAAGGCAGCACAAGCACAGTACCTGTTCTGTGTCCGTCACCCACCCACACTTGCCTTGAGTTGGACACTTATCCGTGGGTCAGAGGATCCTCTAAGACCCTAATTGGCAGTGGGAAAATGTCTACTTTCACGTTTCTACCAAAAACCCACATTTTTTGAAAATGCTTCCTGCACAATCACCTGTAACTCTCTGAAGCATCCCAGTTCTCTGTCAAACTGAGAAGTGAAACATTGCCCCTGCCCCATTTCCTCCTTTTTAACAGTGACATGAAGGGCTGGATGGAGAAGGGAAGATGCACGAGCAAACGTTTGTTTGCTTCTCAAATAAATTCCAATTAAGAAGCAAGAGAGAGGACTGTAGCTTTCCCACCTGCCCCTTCCCCTGCTCCACCAACTCTGCTGGAAATGCTGCTCTTGCCCAAATACCCAAGATCTGCTAATGCAGTAAATCCCTCGTGCAGCCGGGGTGCAGGCAGTGTTGCTGCCCATTATTGATGTGTTCATGGCCTGTGGTGCTGTTCCTGCCTGGAAGCTGTGCTGTGCATCCCTTGTGCTGCCTGTATCACTCAGAGGAGCACTGTGGTGTGCCACAGAGCCTATATCCCTCTGTTTCCCTTTTTTCATGTTCCTCCACTGCCCTGGTGCGGTTAATGTGCAGGTGATTGGGAACTCTGATCGCTGCAAAAGCCCAGGGGCAGCAGTGTGGGCAAAGGGGATTTTAGGAAGGGAATGAGAGGCATGAGTGGGTCTGGGGGTGTCCCTGAGATCAGCCCACTCCCAGGAAAGAGGGAGGCTCCATGAAGGCTCCTCGCTGTAGCTTGGAGAATCACCTGCAGTATGTGTGGGATGACAGTGACCTGAGAGTAGGCAGGAATGGCCCTGCTGTGGGACGTTTTCCATTCCTGGGTGTTTGGCAGCTGGTTTTAACCACAAAAACCAGCGGCTTCTGCTTTCTCAATTCTTATTGCAAAGCCCTTTGCAGCATTGCACAACTTGGCCTCACATTTCGGCCATCTGGCAGAATTGCTGCATCAAGGATACATGAGGATTTGATGAGGATTTCCTTTCTTTTCCTCTTCCTCTTCCCCCTTTGCTTTCAACTTCGCTTTTTTTGCTTTGGGCAAACTTGCTCTCCTATCTTTGCTAGCTATGGGACATAATGGCATGGAATAATGCAATCATTAAGGTTGGAAAAGACCTCCAAGGTCATCATGTCCAGCCTTTAATTCAGCACCACCATGCCCACTAAACCATATCACAAAGTCCTTTTCCAGTTCCACAGATCCTGCAGCATCTTCCCTTGGCACCAAAATGCACAGCAAGGGTGAGGACGTGGGGGAGTATTTTTATTCAAGAAAATTATCTTCTAGACTGTGTTCCTTAAATATCCAGTCTCTCAAATATAGCCACGCACTGGCAGGATCACCAGAAGTGCGATGCAACAGAAGTTGAAGGAAACTGTTCCCAGAAACTAAATGTCTCAAGCACAAGACTTTAAGCAAATGTCAATGAAAGTAAAGAAAGGAGTAAAGAAGCCTGCATGACTTGTTCTTTGTGAAAAATTCATGCAAATACTGCTAATGTCATAAATATGATCTATGTTTGTGTCCTCTGCATAGGAAAGCACACGGGTGTCTGCTGAGGGCAGGGAGACCTGGCTCATCCCTCTGCCTGTGTCTGGCTCCCATCTTAAATTTCCTGTTCCCACTGCCCAGAAACTCCTGTGCAGTTCCTGTGTTGACATTTTGCTGCCAGTTTTTGGATAGTTCTTCTCTGCTCTGCCTCTGACCTCTCCTTTATGCAAAGTGCGCTTTGACCACACTCCTCAGTGACAAATACCTGGCTCAAAGAGCTCACATCCCTTTTTTGCTGGAGCTGTTTGTCACCTGTAACACAGTGGGTTTCCATCTCCTCTTTGGCACTGGACGGACTCACTATCAGCTTTTGTGAGCTCTGTCCTCCCTTTCAGATTTGGGGAAAATTCATGATGGTGCTGTAAAAGTCATGGAAAAGGCATATAAAAGGATTTATCTTTTGCACAAATATTAAGCAATATTTCCTGTTGTAGCCTCCTGTCTCCTTAACTTTCCAAAGTAATGACAAGTGGCTTTAATATAACTCCTACTCTGCTCTTGGCTTTAGCCACTCTATCATTATTAAAAATCACAATTTCAGGCAATTGTCAGTGAATTCTGTTTTGGGGGAGTGGGAATCAGCCTGTACTCACGAACTTGTGTGTGTCTTTCCACAAGTGCAGAGTAAATATTGCAGGAAAGGCAGAAATCAGGATAGCAAAAAACATGGAAATGAACAAGTTTCTCTAGGGACTGTGCTGTATCATAGCACTGAGTTGATTATAGACAAGTTGTCTGAAAATCACAGTCTTTTTCTGGTGGGCATATCATTCCCGGGAAAACAAAAAGCAGCAAAATTTGATTTTGCTCCAAACTGATTCAAAAGCAAAAGCTTTCAAAATTTTCCATAAACGTAATCCTTTCTGCAAGAGATCTATAAAATGCCATGTCACCAGTAAAGCTTTGCTTTTTTTAAAATCCTGTATTTATTATAGGACCAGGGATCCTCCCTCCTTCCCTTCATTCAGTTTGTTCCTGCAAACCCTTTCTCAGTTTAGAAATACACAATAATTGCAGGCCCAGTCTACTCTCAGGGCCACCTTTGTGACCCAGAGGGTGAAAAACCAGAACTGACTTTCTGTTTTTGACAAACAGGATGGAGACTGGAAAATTATTCCGAGCTGAGACATTAGAGCTAAGTGTTTGAGAGGCCTTTTTATCTTGAGGTGGAATAAAAATTTGTTGATGCATTCAGTGCATCTTAATACAATCAAGAGGCTTAGAGACAGACAAAGTGAGGCTTTTATTTCAACTGGAAAGTGGTTTCTGCCCAAAGAAATGGTGAGAAAATGTTTCTGTAAGAAGACAAAGAGGTTTTCCAGGCAGAAAGTACAAAAGCTGTTTATATGGGCTTCAGCATTTGATCACAAAGCCCAGGGCAAGGCTGGAGAGAGCTTGTGACAAAGCATTCTTCCTTGAGGAAAACCAGCAAGAGGGAGTGAACTTCAAGAAGAGATCAGGCAAGACCAGTTTGACTGGCTTCAAACCCCTCCAGAATGCCACCCCTTTTTGTAAAAAGCCTTTCTACCATGAAGAGGACCCTTTGCAATTCCACTTTGCAGTGCTGGCTTTGCCACTAACCTCGTAACTCTAACAGCTACAAAATAAATGAGGTGAGAAGTGAATCCTCTCAAAAGCAAAAAACTTTCTCAAATATAATTTTGAGAAATAGTGTTTATTTTTATACACCTATTTGTATATTAAAAAAAAAAGAAAGAAAGCAAACAAATCCAGGAAATTTCCCACTGACTTGCTATTGATTCTATGCAGAAAGAGCACAGATCCTGCAGCAATGGGCAGTATACAGGACACTCGTAACACATCTGGAAGCTTCTTCTGGAGCTGAAAACCCCAAACCAAGAACAGCTCTGGCTCCCTCGTGCTTTTGGGATGTGTGACTTGCATTGTTTATGGAGAAATGTGCATGCCTTAGACCCTAAATTAAAGACAAGGGGAATCTTCTGCTCAAGGACCTCTGACCTGGGTGAGGGATGGATGGCAGAGTGGTCATCAGATGTTTTCTGACCTTGGGGTGAGGCTGGTGCCTTTGCTGATGGAATAGGACGGAATTTTCTTTTTTAGTTTATATCAAGTTTTATATGCCTACAATTCCACATCTTTTGGGATCCTGCTATAAAGCCAGTTGTAGCCCTGAGCAAATGAAATTGTTACACACGAGTTTATCAAGGTCAGCCATACAAACAGTACACAAACACTCCATTCTCCACCACTTTGAAGGCAGAGATTACATCTGACACCCAGAGTGGCTGATGCTGTACCTCACCAGCCCTGGGGCCTGGGTTAGGGAGATTGGTGTGGCATTTGTCACCTGTCCTGTGGTCCTTGTGGGCAATTTCAAGTCTGCATGAATAATGCATAGACTATTCTAAATTACTGGGAGCTCAGTGTGGTGACAATCATGGGATTCTAAGTGACCTTCGCATGGCTCCTTCCTGCCACTTTCAGGAAGGGGACACTTGTGCCTGTGCCAGGTGCCAGGGCTTTGGTCTGAACAAGCCAGAAAGTCCTTTCGGCTCAGGAGGAGTAATTCTGACAGATTTCAGATGAGGATGTGGACATTCTGTGGGCAGCTAGTAGTCTCCAGGCATTTGTGTGAAAGGGCAGTGAGGTTCTTTGCCAGGATTTAGGAGAGCCTGGGAGCGGAAGCTGGGAAGTGTGGGTGTGTGTGATGTCCCCCATGGCCTGTCCGGGCTGAAGAAAACCATCTGTCACATCAAGTGCTCCCTGCTGGCCTGGTGGGCACTGAAAAGATACAGCAGACAGGACGTGTGTGAACACCCATCCTCCATCCTTCCTGTGCATCCTGCTATCAATGGCTTTTTCAGGTTCCCACAGCTTTCTCCAAGCTTGACTTTTCTCCCTGGAGACTCGGTGGGTTTTGTCCTTTGTCAGGGACTGAAGAGACACGGTCTGTGTTAGAGAGGTGCAAAGGCAGATTTTCTGCCAAGGGGAAAATTCTGTGGCTTGTCTGGGAGCAGCAGAGGCACATCAGAAACACGTAACCATAGAAGCTGAAAGTCCAAACAGAGCCATGGTCCTCCTATCACCTGTCTCCTTCCCTCTGACAGGGACTTGGGAGGTGAATTAGGAAGGTTTAGTGATCTTTTGTTCAAGTTTCATGAATGGTCACTCATCCACCACTTAACACAGCCTTGGCCTTCCTTTTCAACTTCTTCCTCAATTCTTCATTGCAAGAGTGATTGAGTGATGGAATTGTCTACCCAGGGAGGTGGTGGAGTCACCGTCCCTGGACGTGTTTAAAAAAAGACTGGACACGGCACTCAGTGCCATGGTTTAGTTGATGAGGAGGTGTGAGGTTAGAGGTTGGACTCGATCTGAAAGGTCTTTTCCAGCCTCGTTCATTCTGTGATTCTGTGTGATTCTCTGTGGGGGCAAAGAGCTCTGCTCCCCAGTGCTCTCCTGCTGTGTCAAACCTCTGCTCAAATTTTCAGTGAGCTGTGGCTGTGCTGCAGGAGAGGGATGGAGGTGACGAGTGCCTGCTGGACAGATTCCCAAATAGCTCTCATATGAGCACGGTGCTGCTGAATTTAAACCAGTCATGGTGGTGGGAAGCCAGAGGTGAGGTGGGGCAGGACAGGAGAGGGGAGAGCTAAAGGGCCAAGACCTGGGGTGAGGGTTGTGCACCCCACTGCCACTGCCACGGTTGGCTCTCAGCCACATGACCATTTCTTTGCAGAGTGATGCAGCTGCACGCAATGCTGGGCCAAGGGGAAACAGAAAGATCAGCTTTAATTATTACAGCCCAAATTACATGATGGAATGAGCTGATCATGTAGTTCGTCTCTATGTCATAGTTGGCATGTGGAGCAAATGCATTCATTTCCAAGGATTATGGGCCAGAAACATAGCTATTATAAATCCTCTTATCTATTCCATGAGGCCCGTAAGAAAACCTGTTCTTTTTATCTTGGAAGTGCTGAAATATGTATGAAATGTTACTTGCCCTGCACACCCATAAATATGGCTCTTGCCTATCACGGTTCTTTCATTCAAGACGTTATTTCATCCCCCTGGCATGTCATTAACCATGCCACCCCTTCCTTATCAGCCCACTCCTGTCAGGGAGGAGCACTCCTGTACCTCTTGTCCCGTTGTTTTCTGACCCATTTGGGTTGGGCACCGACCCCAGGTCTGGGTTGAGCGTGTGACCCTCTCTGTGAGGAGAGACCCAGGGCTTAGTGCTTGCAACCTCCAGAGTCATTGATACACTGGAAAAGTTTACCTGGATCCAAACCTGTGCCCGATGGGGAGGTGACCATCCTCCTTTCTCTCAGAGGGTCCTTGGGAGCTGGCATGGAGAAGATATTCACAGCACTTACTGGCAGGGAGACTGTTCCCCCTTGTAGCTTCTCTCCTAGCTTCCCTTTACTTGCCTGAGGCAGCTGCTTTTAAATTAAGAAATTAATTTATTCTGAAAAATAGAAAAGGAGAAAAGTGACACTCCACCCCTTGGATCCACCCACCACCTCCTGACTAACGAATCCTACATTGCCCCATCGAACCTGGCCTTGAACACTTCCAGGGATGGTGCAGCCACAGCTTCGCTGGGCATCCTGTTCCAGAGCGTCAGCACAGTCAAGATAAACTTAAAACTGATTAAACTTTGCCAGGAGAAAGTGGTGGCCCCACATAGTAGTGAGTTACGCTTGTTTGGATGCTTTGATGTTACATCTTGCAACTACAATGAATGCCTCCCTCACCAAAAATTTTGGTCTGCTGCAGTAAAGACTCATGTTATATAATTCCCTCATTTCAGGTCCCCACTGCATCCTGATCTGTATCTGCTAGGATATCTGGCTTTTATCTCCCCAAAATTTGGGGTTGGTTTTAGAGACAGAGTATTGCTTGCAAAATGGGAACAGAGCACTTATAGCATACCCCACTCATCTATAAGCTCAAACCCAAACTAAACACCTGTGAGGCATCTTGGCAACATTTTGAGAGTCATTGCCTTCAATGTCTGA
The DNA here is from genome assembly GCA_036630365.1 of Acanthiza pusilla. Lineage (NCBI taxonomy): Eukaryota > Metazoa > Chordata > Aves > Passeriformes > Acanthizidae > Acanthiza > Acanthiza pusilla. Next base: position 46,152,795 of record JAXCHO010000079.1, read on the forward strand.
TGAATAATGTTGTTTTTAAATTTTCACCAAACATGAAGAATTTCCTATGTGGAATTTTCTGTCTAGAATTTTCCAATGGTGAAGGCTCAAATTGCAGCCAAGTTTGCAACCATGGCAAGCTAATGGCGCTGCCATCATGGTGGTGAGGCAGCCACCTGAGAGCTGCTGAGGGATGAATTATGAGAAGGAGTGAAACAGTGCAGGGCATGCAAAACCTTTGCCTGCAGATGGTGTGGCTCCCTCTTGGCAATTACCCTTGTGCTGGACAGCATCAGCTTTACTCTCTCACAGGAACTTTCACTGTGGCCATGAAATGGTGCAGCAGGTGGAACCTGGTGTGCTCCAGAGTGGACACCGCAGCGGAAAGCCAGGGAGATGGCAGAAACTGGTGGAACCTTCAGCCAGCATGTCCCAGTGGCATTGCCTTCTCTTCCTCTCCCTCATTGCTGTTGTCATCTCCTCTCCTCCACCCCACGATTCCCCCTTCGTTTCTCTCCCCTTTCTGTTCTGCCTCACTAAACTGATTTTCCTAAATCAATGCAGAACTTAATTCTCATTCATGGTCTTACTTCCCCACCACAGGATTTTAAACAAGCTTCCAAGTGGAAGAGAACATTTGCTCCTTGCCCCCCACACGGTTGCTTTGTGTAGTTTCTGTCAAAACAATGCTGAATAGCAGCAAACTATTCACTGACCCGTCACTCGAGAGGCTCTTGTTGTCAGCAGGTTCTCCATAACTGCCTCATCCATCCTCCCGCTCCACGTGGTGGCTTGGGTGTGTGACAGATTTGCAATCCACACTGCATTTTTAATGAGCTGTCCTCCTTCCTTGGACGTCAAAGGCACCATTCTGAAAGTCAATCTCAGCCTCTGACCTCTCTGAGCTTCCCTCTTATATTTAATCTGGAAATACTACTCTGAAAGACGAATATGATCTGCCTGCTTTACGCACCGGCAGAGCCTCACAAAATGGCATTTTGCCATTGCCAGCACACAGCCCTCCAGGCTGCCTCGCTCACACTCTGTCCATGTCCCCAGGTGCCACATCAACACCTCTTTAAATACCTCCAGGACTCAGACACTTCCCTGGGCAGTCTGTTCCACTGTTTGACAACTCCTGTGGTAAAAAAGCCTTTCCTAATGTCCAATGTAAACCTCCCCTGGCACAACTCGAGGCCATTTCCTCTTTTCCTCTCACTGTTAGTTGGGAGCAGAGCCTGACCCCCACCTGGCTGCACCCTCCTGTCAGGGAGTTGTAGAGAGTGACAAGATCGCTCCTGAACCTCCTTTTCTCCAGGCTAAACACCCCCAGCTCTCTCAGATGCTCCTCACCAGACTTGTGGTCCTGACCCTTCCCCAGCCCCATTGCCCTTTTCTGGACCCATTCCACCCCCTCGATGTCTTTCTTGCCATGACTCAAAAATGACTTGTCAGGCTCAAAACTGAACCCAGAATTCAAGGTGAGGCCTCCCCAGTGCTGAATACAGGGCAACAATGCCTGCCCTGGTCCTGCTGGACACACTATTGCTGGTACAGCAGATGGCAGGGCTTGTCTAATCTTGCTCAAGACATACGAGATGGCACATCAGAAGTTCGGCTGTGTCCTCACAGATTTTTCCTCTGACTGCAAGGACATTCATTTACCGAGGGGCAGACTCCAGAAAAATAATAATTCAGCCTTTTGCTTTGTTCCGTGTTTGGCATCAATGAATTTTTCAAAGGAATGGAGTTCGTATTTTAATAAAGTTGAATAATTCTAGTCAAATTTTCTCTTCTGAAATGGACAGATAAGTTTAATGACTTCAGTTGGAGCATGAGACAGGCAACACTGAGTTCAAGTGTCAAGATGAAATATTGGATTTAGAGCTGGCTCCAGCCAGCCTTTCCAGTAAAACACTGTGTAGTTCTCTGAGGCTTCACATGATTTCTGAGCTACACCTCCTCCATACGTACCTCTGGCACTATGGGGAGGTGGTGCCTGACACAGAGGTGTTGGAAGCCTTGCTTTCGTGCTAGGCATGAGCTACAAGACTGTCTGATGAAAGATGTTTTTGATGTAATTCATGTTTCTGTTTGGTATTAGTGCCATTTAAAATTCTGTCTCGTTTTGACAAACAGTTTAATGGTTTGCATTTTCCCTCTTTTTCTGTTTTTTCCCCTGCTTTCTTTTGGGAAATGCAACATAAAAGGAAGAAGAAGAAGAAGATGAAGAAGAGTCACCCCAGAAGCAGCTGGATTTGCCAGTCTTGGAGAACGAGCCCTTATCAGGTATGAGTGATGTTCAGAGCTTGCATCCATTCTGTGGAGCAAATTAAAACCAGTCTTTTCTAGATGAGCCTGAGCTGGGATGATAATGTGCTGACATTCAGATCATGGCAAATGAAAGGAGAGATATCTGTGATAACAGGACTGGAACTTGTTGCATGTCTATTACAGCTCTTCCGTCCTCTTGGGATTTGTTTCAATTTGTTGCCACGGTGGTTCTGTGGGTCAGGCATTTGCAGATAATGCAATTGAAATTGGCTTTCACCTCCTCCTCTGCAAAAGATAGTGACTATGGGTACGTGCAGTATTTGATCTCTCCTTCAATCCATACATGGCAGAGACAGGTTCTTACTGCATGAATAAAGAGGAATTTGTCCATATCCCCCTTTAAAGAATTTAATTCCCTTTTTGCTAACAAGAAACGATGGGCCATGAAACCTTTCTATAAAGTTTTGGATATGAATCCCAGCCAGGCTAAAGGTTGTTAACTCCAGTTTGGTAGATCTTGCTGTTAAAACCATTGGCAATTCCCAAAACATCTGTTATACAGGCATCCAGCAGAGTCTGTTTTCTGCCACTCTGGGTCTGTTTTGGTGGGAAGTTCCTGTCTCTCCTATCTCTCCCTGCCCAGACTTGGTTTTGGGAGCCTTGTGCACCTCATGCTTCCAGACATGAGTTGGGAGGAGTGGACAACAGGAATTTCTTACAAAAAGATGACTTCAGGCCTGCTAAGAGAGCATCCATCATCAATGTTATTGTCACTTCTCAGGCCTAGCTGCTTTATCTGCTTTGTAGACCCAAAACCTGGAGGGATTATACCTTTCTCCTGTGGCTTTCTAGATAAGACAATACAAATTAAAGGGCAGCACAGCTTTCAGCTGTGTAGGGTCTCCCCCACCTTTCCCTCCCTGCCTGGTTTGCTGTGTGCAGAGCAATAAAATAAAACATTCTCAGCAAATCTGTGGTTATACATTGAAGTGGGGCCTGTGTTTAATATGGGCCCACCCAGACAGCAAGTTGATGGAAAAGGACCCTGGAAAAACTGCCTGGGCATCTCTTTAGGGTGTTCAAAATTTTCTGGGCAAGTGAATTAATTGCTGGGTAATATCCAGCGCTGGAACATGTGCGAGCCCAAACCTGAAGTCCCCATTTATTTATGATAATACAAGCGCTGGTGTAAATGGCTGCCGCCAGCTGCAGATGCTGAGATTTCGGATGCTGGGACTGGAGAGGGGAAAACACAGCAAGAACTGAGCAGCTGCTGGTGAGGGCAGGGCAGCAGGACAAACCTGCTGAGGGATGGCACTCGAGCTGATAGAGATGTGGAAAAAATGCAGGGGAAAAAAGCCTTAAAACTGAGCTCTCCCATCTTCCCCACTGATGTCAGCGCTGAACCTGCCTGGCATGGGCACACAGGGTTCACGTGCAGCGTCTGTGCCATGTCCTGGTGGCAGTGCTGAAAGGATGGAATGAAACATTTGTGCCCATGTAGCTTTTACCCTTCATCAGCTGCAATCAGTCACAAGGTTGCTTTTATTTTTTGTGGCAGAGAAATGAAAGCGAACCTCCCCGATCTGGCATTTGCCATCCAACAGGCAAATTAGCGAGCAGAGATGTTCTGAGAAGCACAGAGCTCTGGGACTGGTGTTTCAAGAGTCAAGTGAGATCAATATTGAGCCCTCTGAACTACAATTTATCTAAAATCCAGTAAAGAGAGAACATGAGCAAGGCTTATGTAATTTTCCGAGCAGATGAATAACAAATATTTTCCATGTAAAGTCTGAAATGCTCAGACATAATTTTGCTATTGTTTTTTAATGTTGCTCACAGGAATGTCTCTTTTTTAAAAATAAAAACCCACATATTTTCCTGACTTAAAAACAGAATGGTGCCAATGGAAAGACAAGTTTGTGAAGAAAATACCCTTTAAAAAACCCAAACAACAAAAGGGTTGTTTTTAATAAATCATAAGACAACAAAATAAACTAATAGAATGGTTTGGGTTGGAAGGGAACTTAAAGACTATCTAGCTCAACTCTCCTGCCATGGACAGGGGCACTTCTCACTAGATCACATTGCTCAAAGTCCCATCCAACCCAGCCTTGAACACTTCCAAGAATGAAAATCTGAACAAAACTCAGTTCAGGACCAGCAAGATGCCAAGAGGAACTGAGAGGAGAGACAAAATTTCTGGGAACCACTTTGATGTCCAGCTGCCTGCACATGACTGCAGCACAGAGCCTTTCCCAAAGCAGAGCCCCGTGAGGCTGGACATGGAAGCTGCTAGGAGCTGTGCTGGGAGGCTCCGAAGCTCTTTCTGGGCCCCCCATGATGAGGCTGAGGGAGTTTTCCTCTCAGCACCTCCTTAAATCTCCCTTTAGGTAGGGACTAGATTATTATCTTCCTCTTCCATGATTGCCCATGAGCTGTTACTGCAAAAAGGGGTTCACTCTGCCCACAGGCAGCACCCAGATGTTGGTGTGGACATTCCTGATGAATGTGGAGGTCCCAACAAGCTGCCAAGAGTGGAAGAAGGAGCAGCACCCCAGGCCGATCCAGGAGGAAGGGGTGAGGGTGTTTGGCTGCCTGGGGAGTGAAAGAGGAGGGGAAGCTGTGCCACAAATTCCTCGTCTCAGTGTCGGCTAACCTCGCTGCAGGAAGCCAGCTCCACCTTCACTCTCTGGGCTGTCACACTGCTTTCCCTCATGCCCTTTGGGGACAGGTCCATCCTCAGCTCGGGGCCTTAGCTGAACACCCATGGCACAGGGATTCCTGCTAATGCCTTTAGTGTGAGCCCTGTGCAATGCAAAGAGTGACTTTTGCCAGCCTTCTCACCACTGCTCTGCATCTGCAAACCCACCAGAGCCATTGCCCATCACCTCTGCCAGCACAGACACCAGGAGCAATGCTGGCAGGGGCGGTGAGCTCCACAGGGACACGGCACCCAGGGAAAGGTCAGCCCCACAGACCAGCCAAAAACCACCCAGCCCTCCTCCACAAACCTTGAAAGCAAAGCCAAAGTAGGAAACCAAGGGAAACGAAGGAAAAACAACGTTCTGGCTCCTTGCTAAAGAAAACCCTCAGGGTGGCTCCTCTCTTCTTGCTGCTGTGGTGTGGTTACAGCTGCACCACAAGCCAACTGGCCGTGATCCAAGCAAAGCAGAAAGCACATTTCTGAGCAGAAATCAGGGGCTTTGCAGGTAACCGGCAAGTGGTTGTAGCTGCAGTAATTTAATGTATTAGGGACTCTGACTGGATGTGCTGCTCATCTGCTTCTGCACCAGGGAAGGTGCTTAAATCAGTTTCTAGTGATAAAGAATATGGAAATGCCAGCCCTGGATGGTGAACTGCCCAGCAAGTCATGGCTGTGTGTTCATTTTTGCTGCCTTTCAGGCCAGCCTGTGCAAACATCTGCAAACATCTGCACTGTTGCAAAATGACTTTTTTTAAAAATGCCTTTCTTAACCTAGGGCAGACTTCCTTCAGTTCCGGCAGGATCAAGCCACAGGTATTTTTAACCAGTGCTGAAGCAACTGCAATTTTGCTCAGCTGCAAAACAGACACAGTTTTCCGTGTTCTCCTCTGCTCACAGCTCTGTGCTGCTCACAGGCTTTTCCAGTAAGCCACAACTTCCTTCTTCGGCTACCAGAGAATAAAATATTTTGTGTTCTGGAACTTCATCATTTTTGGAGATAGCAGATAACATGACAAAAGCCTCAACTGGCCAAGACATTTCCATCTTCGGCAAAAAAGCTGCTTGAGCAGAAGTGGGGCTGCAGGTTAAAAATGGCAAATGAAGCAGGTTCTAAGAAAGTATTTTGCTGAAGTAACCCACTGGTGCAAAGTGGAAGCTGAAAATCCCAGGCAGTGCTGGAAATAAAGGAGAAGAAGGGGTGCAGGGTGTGTAGGTGTTTTATCCCATGGAGGTCCCTCCACGTGGCTTATCCTCCAGTGACAAAAATTCTTTTCTTGCTCAAAGCATCCACAGCATCACAGATGCTCTTCCAAATTATGGTCCATTTGTTTACATTGAGACAAAAATAAAAACTTTAAAAATATCCCTTCCTGCAGCACAGGATGCAAATATACAGCACGCACCTTGAATATAATTTAAAATAACAACCCACGGCACGTGTGACTTGAACCAAAACACAAATGCCACGTAACGTGTCGGGGATCAGAGAGCAGATCCTTTCACGTTTGGTGATCTGGCCCTGACCTGGCTTTTCTGAGAGCAGGAGCCTTTGTCAGAGCCCATCAGAAGGTGAGCAGACAGAGGCAGAGTTCCTTGGCAGCTCCAGAGGTGCCAGGGCTGTCCCTCTGCAGGGTCCCTCCCCTGCCCTCAGTCGCTGACACAGAGAAGGTGCAGGGCATGAGGCACTAGCCAGCACAGGAACAAACTGCTTTGGGTATTGCTTTCCAAAAAGCAGATGGTTTGCAGTTTCCCTTTTGGTGTGGTTGATAGGCAAGCAGATGTTGGGGGATTTATCTGTGTTTCTTGAAATGGCCAAGTGGAGTTGGGAATCTGGAGGGATTTCTGGTATTTCGTACTTCCAATCAGACTAAATATACTTAAGGATGACCTTTATCTTGATATTTTACCCCTACCTCTTCTAATCCTGATGTGAAAAACAAAGAAAAGAGATTCCTGGAAATGTGAGGTTGAAAATAAAAAAAGGTGCTGTTCCTTCTCTTTTTCCATCTCTGGAAAGGGAATGTGGTCATTAAGGGGTTTGGCAGTTCAGCCTGGTTATTATTTTATTCCATATAAATCCAGAGTTCTTTCATTGTGCTCAGTGAAACTTTCCTCACCTCCTGCTTTTTTTTATAGAAAATGTAAATCACTTTTATTTAAACTACTTTTGGACCACCACAGATCCCTAGCTATCAAAAACTTCTTACTGGAGAAACTAATGCCCTCAATTAAAATATCAGTACCCTTGAAACAGAGTCAGCAAAACTTCTGACCATTTAAAACTTTTACTTTTAATCATAAAAGTTGTTTCCCAAAGCAAATTCCAGGAGAACAATCTGTTGTCAGCATTGCTTTTAGGGAGCACTGAACCTCTGGCAGACCTGCTAGACAGAAATCCTCTTCTGGAAGCTTCTTCAAGGAGTTTTCCTCCAGCTTTTTGTATCCCACAGATTCTTCCCCTCCAGAATTAGGTCTTCCTCTGCACTCAGTGGGAGATTGGCCACTTTGGCACTACAGACTTCATACAGGTTTTTATTTCTCACTTGGGATTCTCCAGCAGCTCCAAGCTAACAGTTCTTAGAAAAAGACTTTGGAAAAGAAAAAAATACTAAGTTTTTATATTAAAAATACTGCATGCCATGACATATTTCAGGAAAGTCCATGTGCAAGGATCCAGATGAACTGTCCCTCTCCACATCTGCTTGTGTGAGGAGGGACATTCCCTCTCCTGTCCTCCTGGGGAGTGGGACTTTGGGCATATTCTTCGTGTGGTGCAGCCTCTAGCAGACAGACCTTTCAGTGAAGAAATTATTCCTAACATCCAACCTAAACCTCTTATTTCTTCTAGTCTCTTTTAACACAAGGCAATGAAGTACTATATATTGAGGATGTAAATGAAAGCTCATATAATGTTCAAATTCTTTAAATTCTTCAGTCTTTAGACTCTTCTGTTTATTGGGAGATACAGAGCTTGTATGGGGCTAGTTAGGGCAGGAGAGATATAAAAAGACCAAATCTAAGAGAGTTCAAATTATTAACACTTCTAGAAGGGAAATACAATCTTCATAGCTGAAGGGATATGATTGCTCTTGAAGTCACTGATTTCAGACTTATTTGGAGGCTGGATACTGATCTTGCTGGACATCAGACCAGTTTCAGTGCAGTGATCCTCAGGTTGTTTCTATGCATTTGCATGTCACACTCTGCAGCTAAACTCTTCCTCATGAGTCAGTTTTGTATCTGGGTTGGATCTGTCCCTAATTCTCTCCTCTTACAATCCCAGCCCAAACTGAGTGCGTAAGAAGCAGAATTTGCCTGCAGAGCAGGTATGGAGCAGGACCCCAGTCCCAGCTGGGGCTTTAGGGTGCTGCTGGAAAGCAAATTCCAGTAACAAGCAGGTATTTGCACACAGTCCAAGGATTTGGCTGCTCCTCTTACCCACCTCAGTAGAAAAAACACCATTATCTTCCAATCTTTGCATGTTGCTCTGCACATTTAGCAGCACCGTGTTTACTAGTCAGCATTGGTGTTATTTGTGAAAGGGGAGATGCAAACAAAGGTCCAGCTCTCATCTCCAGGAGCGGGGGAGGCTGGATTTCCTGTGGGGAGGAAGCTGGGCAGGTGGTGAAAACTTTGTGGAAAGATTTGTTTTGCCAGCTGTGGTGTGGTGGACTATATCCCAAGCGCTCCACACCTATGGCTCCTACTGCTTGTCATGCAGTGAGAATAGAACCTCAAATCTCTCGGGGTTTGTTCAGACTGGAAAGTGCATCCTCAGAGCCAAAAACATCAGCAGAGCATTTCCTGCCTCTAGCCTGCAGAAAGGGATGTCAGTGAGCGGCAGCACATCTCCAAGGGCCAAGAGGAGACGGGGAAAGCCACTGAGGTGTTACACAAAGCCAAGCATTGCTGGAAACTTCAAAGGGCTGGAGGCTGTGTAATATCTGTGATATAAGGGCTGACAAGAGCAGGGAGAGATTAATTTCCTTTCTTTCTGCTATAGGCAGTACAAAAGCACCCACATTCCCAGCACCAAGCCATGCCCTGAGCATAGGACCAGTTAGTTAGCCCAGGCAGGGATGAAAGCTCCTGGGGCTCTGGGGTCAGTGCTCTGCCCACAGGACAAGCTGAACAGCAAAAAATTCACATTTCCCCCTCCCCTCCCCCCAAACCTTCTGTCCTGTTTCACTGTGGAGAGTGGGAGAGTACAAAAGTGATGACAAAAGGCACCTGAAGGTCCTCCAACAGCACTGAGGGAGGAGTAAATAAAGAAGCAGATGAATGTAGATGCTTGGTTTTCCAGCTCAGGCAGCAAAAAATGTGATTTTCCTCAACTGCTTCTGAAGAAAGGGCTCTCTTTCCTAATGGCTGGAGCTGCATGAAGCCTCCCAGTCCCAGGCCATGCAGGGTAAATGATGTGCTCCGTAAAATATGGTCAGGTTTCTGTATCAGATTGGCTAAATATGCTTCTGAAGCAGCAGGGTCTTCTCCATGCTAGACTTTGCTGATGTGTTTAAAATAGCTCCTACGCTTCAGCAAATGCAATTCCTGCTCTCTCTGAGGCCCCTCGGATCCGTCTGCTCAGGCTGGCAGAGCCCAACTGCAAGAAGCAGCAAGCTGCAGGACCATCTGGCTCCAAAACACTGGTGCCAGGCAAAGCACGGCCCAGGGCAAAGGAGCAAGAGCAGGAGCCATCCACCCACGGTGGTCTGTGCCCCCCATGTCCCAACAGGGCCATGTGAAGTGTCCCCAAAGCACGCCTACACCTGCTTCCTATGGGAAAAATGATTGCTGTGCCGTGAGCCTGAGGCTGAGGAGGGACAAGTCATCTCCCTGTGCATCTCTTCAATACTCAGCACTGGTAGTGAATGGAAAGAGGAGCCAAACAGGACATTTTTGTTTTCAGTGTGTGAAGTACTCGCTGTGTAACATCAAAGGCATCATGACTCTGATTTCTGTAGGAATACATCTATATCTGGTAACGAGGTGAACACCCCAGGTGACTGGAAGGGAAGAACCAAGGATGTGAGTGTGGTCCAAGGATTAGAAGAACATCCTGAGGATGTGGGTTTAGGTTTTGTTCTGCCACAGTCCCTCTGTATACCATCCCTGGAGTGATTTAAAAGACACGTGGATGTGGCACTTGGGGACATGGTTTAATGGTGGACTTGACAGTGCTGGCTTAATGGCTGGAGCTGATGATCTTAAGGGTCTTTTCCAACCTAAAGAACTCTGTGGTTCTATGATCATCACCCAATTTGTGTCTCACTGACTGTTAATGGAAAGCAACACCATTTTCCATGCTAACATGTGGAGAAGGAAAGATGGGCAAGACTGCAAAGGGCTGAGCTGTTGCAGGAGAGCACAGGGCACAGCCAGCGCAAGGAAGCTGAGGGTGTACAACACATCCGGACCAGCAGCAATTTATCTGGTGCTTTCTTACATTTCCACTTGGCTTCCTCTCCTGCCCCAAGCCAGCTGCCCACCCTCTCACTGAATATCTGATTTCCCAGCTGGTAATCCTCACCCCATCCACATCCCTGCTGAATGTGGTCTAGACAGTCTAATTGTACATAATCCTAGAGCTATACCTACACCCCACGCTAAACCCTGCAGTTCCGTGCACGCCGGGGATTCATTTGCACTCCTATCTGCTGAGCATTCACTGCACGTCTCATTAAGGAGAACGCTGGGGATTAAAAGGTCGGGGTGAGGTGAAGACGAAGGCACATCCTTCCTAGCGTGGGATAAAAAACACTGCCTCGGACTGATTTTTGCTTTTGACGTGACAAATGCCGAAGGGAGTCACAATGTTATCTCAGAGCACCTCATTTTGTCCTTGCTCTGCTACTGCTCTTTGCAGCTCTTGCTCTCCTCCTGTGCAGCCTCCCCTGGGACCCAGCTGGGGGTACCTGTGCACACCTGAGAAGGGCAAACTCTGCACCCTCTGCCTGCCTTGCAGAGGAACCCATTGCATTCCTCATGGGTGCAACTCAGTGTTGCCTTCTTGTTTCTGCTGTAGAACGCAGAAATCTCTTAAAATTACAATCTCTTTCCCCTTTTGTCTCCCTTCCCTTGCTAATGAGGGAGTGAGCCTCAGTAGGGCCCCCCAAAAGGAGACCCAAGCTGAAGAGCTGACCTCTGAAATGACATCCCAGCCTCGGCTGAACTAGATAAAGTGCTGTGGGAGATTCTGGGAAAGGCTGTTGCACAGTGAAGTCCTGGCTGGTGTTTTTGCTTAACACAGGCGATTTTCAGTCAGTCTCCAGGGCTCATCAGCGTGCAAGCTTCAAGTTTTGGAAAGTGTGAAAATGAGCTGGATGAAATCAGGAAGGGAACTTATCTGGATTTGCAGTAGAGACAGGGGCCAGATGCCGAGAGGTTACTGGGAAAAGAGATGACAAGCTTTTTTATGACAAGTGTTTATCTTCAATTGCTCATAAGCATTCCTTGTCAGGAGAGGATGGGTGGGGAAAAACAGCATCTTTTTCTATGCTTTGAAGCCTTGGAAATAGAGACACATTCCTGCTATGGCAAACACCCTTGCAAGTTCCAACAGCCACATGCCCCAAGGAAGCACTGAAGCAAGTGGGAGAGTTCCTTGGCAGATTTTGTTGTGGTGTCACGTTGGCTGCCAGCACCCCAAAGCACGTACAGGTTAAAGGGGAACCTCATGGGAGTCAGGAGGAAAGGGCAGAGAGGGCAAAATGGGGACTGGCCTCTTTGGGGTGAGACAGGGAAGGTGTTGGAGTCCAGTGATGGACTTTAGGGACCTGTTCATAGCAGGGAAGACTCAAACACGGCTCTGACTCAAACAGGGCTCCTCCTCCTGAGAGAACATCCTGAAGGAGATCTATGAAGCAGAGAGAAGTGTGCACTAAGGGAACTCTTGGTAGCACTGATCTGCAGCGTAGTGTGAAAGGACAGCCAGGGCACACCCGTGAAGGAGCCAGCTCCTCACACTGACATGCACAGTTTTTGAAACCTCGTGAGGCCAGGTCTCTTTGCTTTTCCTCCCCTTCGCTGACTTTTTTCCCCTTTTCCTTTTTTCCTCTCTATGCCCAAAGCAAGCACACTCTCTGCTCAGACTGCTGCCCTGACGCAGCAAGTCAGGCTGGGTTTAATAGCAGCCCGTGTTTTCAAAGCGCCACCAGATGAAGTGTGAAGGACTTCCAGCCCTGCTTGCAGGCTGACTCCCAGAGGGGTCAGCGGCTAGTGCACAGAGCAATGTGTTTCCTGCCATGCAGCAGCAAATGAGAGGTGGATGGAGGAAACAGATGTGGAAAATCCACCTCCCCCCTGCAGCCTGTCTCTCAGAAGCTGCAAAAAGCAGATTTGGGCTCTTTTTTTGGTGTGGTGGTAATGGCTGCTTAGTTTTGCTAATGGAAAAGGGCTGCTGATTCTGGCAGCAGGGTTATCATGTTGCCATGCAAACACCCAATGCAGGAATTTGTTTTGGTCTCTTGCTATTTTCCTTACCATTAGTCAGGTAAAAACTTCACAGGGCACCTTGGTGGGCTCCCCAGATGCAGCCAATGACAATACTGCTCTCTTGAAGCACCGACTGTAGTGGGTGTGATGACTCTTGGTCACCTCCCAGCTCCTTGCAATGATAGCTGGAAGGCTACAAGGCAAGTTCAGCCATCCCAAGAGAATCAAAGTTTTATCTCCAGCAGAGGTGAGCATTCATTAGAGTTTGCATTGTCAGCTCAGCTCCCTGCAAGGGAATAAATACACCACCCTCAGATGCAGCAATTGCTTAAAGCCTGGGAGCATAAACCCTGAAACACTCATTGGGGTTTCCTCTGAAAATGGAACTTGACAGGACTAAATTATTTTGCATAGAAAATTCCATAAAGGCAGGGACTGGATTCTGCACTGCTCTCAGCAGAGGTTTGCTGGTGGCCAGTAAATATTATCTTTTATGTTATAACTGATGCACAGGCAAATTCTCTCATTCTAATTGGAATATCTACCTGAGAAAAGCCATGGATGGAAATTCCTGCAATTATTAGCTATATGCTTAATTTAGTCTTGGATTGCATTGAATCAGGAAGGGAAGTCTGATAACAGTTTGGAAGAGGGTTTAAATTCACCAAAATATTCTATAGAAAATAAACCCATGAGGGATAACGTGGATCTCTTGGTTAAATAGGTACGTGTGGTCCCAAAACACCCATGCAGCTCTCACTTCTGGTGAATTTCCCAAAGAAATCCCTGTTAATTGATGCCATCTCCCCCAAGGCTCCCAGAAGGCTCCCAGTGCATCACTGGTGCATCAGCCTTCCTCTTCTCTTTGTAAGGGAATGGACATGGCCATGGACAAGAGAAGTTTTATAAGCCAAGCAGAGAGCCAACAGAGCTGGGACTGCTGCCTGACTCAGCCATCAATCAAATAAATAATCACTAAATGAAGAAAGCACTGCTGTTGCTGTCAAAACCAGAGGAATTTTTATCTTCAGTTTCACAGGAAACTGGATGGGCCCCTTAATCTTCCTTTCTTAGGGAGGGGCAGGAGTGGGAAAATACAACTTTTGCTAAGGAAGAAAAAAATTATGCAGATAATGTGTAGTGTTTTTGTCAGGCTTTTAATTGCTGTTGCCAAGGAAATGTATACTCTTGGGTCAGGGATAGTATAATGACAAAATGCAAACAGCTTGATTCATGTTTGTGGAGAGACAGAGCCAAATTCATCCCTGGTGTAACTGGGCCGAAATGCAGAGATGGATTTGGCTTGTTATCTAGCTAGCAGTTCTGTGTTAACATGTTCTCCCAAGCTATTTTACAAACAACACCTAATTTATTAAAAGGGAAAGTTTAGGAAATGTTTTCTTCATGATTTACTGCTACTTGCCTGCCAGTTGTTCCAACAAGACTTCACCAGCCTGTTCTTTGCATTTTTATTTGCTAAAAGAAATGCTCCTGCTTTGGGATTTCGAATCTGCCTCAGCAAGCTTTTAAATCAACAGCAGTAATCCCTTCACCCTTGATTATCACTTATTCCTATGTCTATTTTTACAAGACAACATTTCTAAAATAATCAGCAATTATTAAATTCCCATTTGCAATATCACACCGACTGCACAATGCTTTTAGGACCAATTTGCTGCATAAATCATCGCTGTAGATCATGGTTACAATTTTAGAGCAAGGGGCTGTAATTAAAACACTTACAAAGGTATCTCTCCTGCATTAAGTGTTTCCTCAGTCCCAGCTCACTCCTATCCTCATCCTGCACAAGGAAGATCAACGGGAGCTCTGCCATAGTGTGGGATCACATACCTCAGTCCAGGCTGGTCAGGAATAAGCTCCAGGGGTCTGGGTCTGCACAGGACCCCTTTGAGCTCAGCACAGTCCTTGTTTGTGATTTCAGTGCCTCAGGGACGCTGGGAGTCAGCACTCAGAGCCTCCTCCTTTGCTACACACAGTGGGAAAATGGGAGCGCTTGGGGTTTGGGAATGTTTGGCTTTCAGCACAGGCCATGTCCATGCCCAGCCGAGTCAAAGAAGAGCTCAGATCTCTGTGTGCCCCCCTGTGTCCTGGGTGTACATACAGTTCTTCCTCCTCCAGAAGAGTTTGCAAAAGATTTTTCCAGCGAAGCAAAGGTGACATCAGTTCCTTCTGAATTTCCAGAAGAACTGGAGAGAAAACGTGAGCTTCTCCAAAAACAAAATAAAAGGTGTTTTCAGAACAAATACATTTTCCAAGAGATGTCTGATGTAAATCTCATTTTTAAAAAACGAAAATGTTTTAAGGTTTGCAATACAAAACTGAGAATTATTCTATTCTAACCCAAGATTTTTTGATTTTTGGGGTTTACAAAAAGCCCCAAAGATGCCTGTAGAGGGAACCACCAGTTAGCTTTTGCGAGATTGGATTCTTGCGACTCAGTGATGCTGAGTATTGATATGGAAACTGTCGGGGTGGCTAAATCTTTTTCTAAAATACTGAAGAGGAAGCAAGCTGAGGAAGAAGAGAGGGAGGGGTACGAACAGATCTTTGATAAGGAGAGCTTTTTAGCTGTGGAATGAACTTGCAGTGCAGCTAGGGGAGAGCTTGGATGCTATCTTTAGGAGCCAGGAAGCAGAAAAGATTAATCTTAATCTTCCAAAAGGCCTTGCTAACCTAGCAGAAAATGATAGACGCCTGTGGAAACTCGACATTCTTCACTCTAATTGTCACCAAAAATGTCCACAATGTTCTTGTGAAAGTTGCAACTGGAAGCAAAACATTAAAAAAAAGGAAAGAAATTAATCAACATATTTAAAAAAAAAAAAAAAAAAAAAAAATTAAAAATCCCAGCCTGTGCTGCACTCCCGGACTGTGTTTTCCTAGGTTCAAGATCTTACACTGATCCTTGCTGAACTTCACAAGGTTCCTGTTAGCACACCCCTCCACCCTATCCAGCTCTGCCTGCAGAGTGGTTCTCCTTTACAAAGTGTCCAATTCCCCACTCAGTTTGGTGTCATTGGCAAATTTTATCAAGGTACATTTGACCCCATCATCCAGGTCAGGGGTTTGTTGTTAATCTGTCCTTCACAAATGTCTGCTGTTATTTTTTGCCCATATAACCATAATTTTGTATATTTTTAACCTGCTGTTTACTGTTATCTGTTGCACAGGAAAGCTGGAAAAGCTCAAGTTTAAATAATTTGGAATGCCCTGGAGAGATCTTATTTTCTTGGCTTTGTTTTCAGTTTCAAGTAGCTGTTACATTTCGTAGACATGTAAAACCACATCTAAAAAAAAAAATAAAAATCCAAGATCAAATTAGGCTGGTCCTGGGGAAACTTAACAAAGTTTGTCTATTTCCTGTCAGACACACAGACTGTTCTGCTCAGGAATTTGGGCCTTTCAGTTCACATTTAATTCCATTTGCTGCCTGATTTCTATTTATAATGCACAAAGCAATATTATTTGCCAGTAACACTTTAAACAATGCCAGCAATATACTGCAATGTGAGCAGCATGGGAAAGAGGAGAAGGCTTTCCTAAATAAGTTACCCGACTAAATTTCTGTCTTGTTTGAATGCTCAGGGAACCACAGGAATGAACTATAGGTGTTCAAGGTTCACACTGGAGTCTGATAATTCTGTGTTCTTAAGGGGCTGGGGAACAAATGTTCTGTTAACCATGTGGTGGCCAGAGGGGGAGGTCCCTTCAGAAGGGACCTTGTTTTCCTCAGGTTTTGTCATTCTTATGATCTGTGATTTTCTTTATTCTGTGTACACATTCAAAACAAACTATTGCAAGCTAAGCACACACCTAAATCACAGGCACAAACCAAATCACTGAACCTTATGCTTCATTTTCCTCCCTCCATCCCACTGAGGTCTCTGCCTATTATTGCACCTCTTTGTCTTCTCCAGATCTTTTCAGAGCCATTCATCATTTCCTTCTCACAGTTTTCCTCTCCTTTTGGAGTATATCCCTCTACCTGCTCTCATGTTTCCTCTCGCTGTTTGAGCATCCAAACCTTTGTTAAGTGTCTCACCAGGTTACCCAGATAAAAGCAAAATCCTTGGGCCCTTGAGCTTATGACCGAATGTCTGTGTCTTCAGGTGATCTCACCTCAAGCAGATTGTTCAAATGCACTGATTCTTATTCCATGGGGAGCTGGACTTCAGTGTGATGGTCAGCAGTGCAAGAGGAAATGTACGAATGTACAAAAAATGTACAAATGTACAAATGTACAAAAAATGGAACAGTTGGGTCTCTGCGTTTGGTCTCAAGTATATTACTCTGTCAGTCTCAAATACATCATTCTGCCAATTAAACTACACTGCAACCCACACAACCACCTAAATACCGTGTAGGAGGTGCAGTATTGCCAAACAGCAGGTAAAAATCAAAGGAGACAGTTCACCACACTGTATTTTGTTGAGTTATGGGATGGCTTGGGCTGCCAGCAGTTTACACGAGTTTGTTAATGAAAGAATTCATAAAAATCACTGAAATGACTGAAGGCTGATAAAACATAAAGACACCATCTGTGGCTCAGCACATGCCATACATTTTGGAGGACTGGGAAACCACTACAGTCTTATTCTGTTCCTACATTCTTCCACATACCTTCACTGCTGGGCCTTGTGGAAGACATAAAACAGAAAACAACCATAATGAGATCAGTCTCATCTTTTAATGACACATAAATGACAACTAAATGCAAACTTCATTAAACAAAACCAACGCCTGCTCCACATCCTCAGGAATCTGAGGTTAAACCAGTAGCATTTTACACAGGACGAGCATCTGTCTCTGGCTTTGCTGCTTCCCCAGGTTTGCTGTTCAATAAAGTTGCAGTAATTCGGAGCAGAGGCACAGTCCAAAGCAATTAGCTCTGAGCCAGGAAGTCCCCCCAATGTCAAGAGCATAAATCTCCCAGCCCACGCAGAGCTTTGCATTCCTGCAGCACATGGGGCCCATTAACGCCCCTGGCAGCCCTCAGGAATGGCAGTGCTGGAGCAGCTCTGCTCCAGGGTCCTTCAGCTGCTGCATCTGCTCTGTTTGCCCCTGGTCCCTTTGGGGCTATTTGGAATTTTTTTTAGTATTCCAGAAAAAGCCTGAGTGGATCTTCTGCACTGCCCCAGAGCCTGTGCCAGGTGCTGCAGGAGGGGCTGGGAGCTTTTTTTACTTGGCTGGCTTTGAGGACAATCATGGTGCTGAATTCCTGAGCAGTGCCAGCAAACCCTGTAATTTTGCCTCATTATGTTCTAATGAAGCAGAATGAGACAGAGCTTCAGTTTAGTGGTGTTCTTTTCCGACAGGGCTGAGAAATGTCATCTGTCACTGAGTTATGAAGCTCAGAGGACTCAGCCAAGTTAAGATTCTTCCTGTCCAGATCAGTTCTTTAGAAGCAAGAGGCTCTTACCACACACCAAAAAAAAAACCAAAAAAAAAATGGTCCTTCCAAACTGCCTTTTACCAAAGATTTTCACTGCCATATTTACAAGTAGGTCAGGATTAGTTTGCAGCACCAGTGGGGGAAGTGCTCTGGTACCTGGTCCTGGATGTGGACTAGGATTTTTGAATCTAAGAGAGGACATTCACGATGAAGGACCTGCAGCAGCAGCTCTGTGGGAGACAGGTCTCTCCCTGCCTGCTGTGGCCTCATGTCCAAGCTCAGCCGTGCTGCAGCATGGAAAGGGAAGTGGGAGTGCAGCACAGAGCTGCAGACATCTCTTCATATGGCTTCACCACCAGGCTTCCTTCCACTGCAGCTGGCTAGGGCTATTTGTTGGGGGCTAGGCCAGCTGGTTTCTTCTCACGTGATTACAGTCTTTAAGAGGGAAATGGGTTGTAAAATATGTGCACTGTTTTCTCACATGGAGAAAAATAATGCCTGCGTGCATCCCCTTGCTTGAAAAAAGGAAGCAGATATAGCCCACAGCAGATTCATGGAGTACCTCGATCCATCTGGACTAACCCTGCCTGAATTTCAAAGCTATTTATAGTTATTAACAGACATTTGAAAAACAAACAACACCAGCGAAGCTCTTTTTGGCTTTGCCTCAATAAGATGGGAAGCATAGAGTGGTGCATAATGTGTTGGGAGTCAAAAAGTTTGATACCATTTTCAGTCTAAAGGGAGACTTGGCCCTGTCTAAATGAAAACCCATCTGTGAACCTCAGTCTCACTAAGTCCTGCGAGTGCTGAGGCAGTCAGACAGACTTCCTAAAGCTGAGTGAGAAAACTTTAAATGAAGGCATTGAGGAGGATTCATTGGTAGCCTCACCAGCTGGTCATGCACTGGGGATGTGAGACCTGAGAGTCAATGAGGCACGGCAGGATTTGACCTTAGCTCCCTCATCTTAAGAAAATGCTCTTAAGTCTGGTTTCTTGCTATTCTGAGGTAGGCCAAGCTGATTGTTATGTTGTATGGCTTTTTTCCCAGAAATGCCATTGTTGTGGAAACTGGTGTGAAAATTCCCACAGAAGTCCCTCAGCTCAGGTGTATCAGTTTTGTTTGCTTTGTTTCCTAGAAAAAAATCCATCTCACTGGAAAATTCTCAGTCTCGTCTAAGCATTGTTCTTATAATTTGCACCCATGGACACATAATTGCAGATGCATTTTTTTTTCCAGAACTGGGTGCAAAGGAACCAGAGCCTGCAGTTTTGCTAAGCCCTGTGAGAGGCCTAAATTATCCTCCTCTATAACTGAGGACAGAAAATCACATCCACAGTAATTTGCAAGTACAAAAGAAGAAAATATTTTAAAAAAGAAGCAAAGAAGGCAAGGCCCTGTCGCATAGCAGGGATCTGTGTCTGTTGGGTTCAAATGCACAGTCAGAGTGTGAAAGGGCCCAGGGGAGCAGAAGGAGAAGGGTGAGAAAGAGAAGTACCTTAAAGCATTTTAAAGCTGTGTCAGGAGTGCAGGAAAGCAAACTGAGGAGGTAAAACACAATGTGAAGGGCTGTGTGATGCTTAATCAACTCTTCGCCCTTGATATCTGCTACTGACCAAAGAGATGGGCACAAGAATGTCCTACAGAAATTAAATCAGATTTAATGCCTTTTCGAGGTTCTTTCATTCTACTAGTGAAAGTAGTAGAATTCTACTCATTCTACACTTTTAATTCATGGCACTTCTGAGGCTGGGAAGCTCAGCTCCTGTGTGACTGGCAAAGAACCCACATATTAACTCAAGCCTATGAGCAGGGAAGCGGGATCTGACACGGACTGTTCAAACCAAAACCAAGGTGGGCCAATCTGTGATGGTGTCAGAGAACCACAGAAGGCCTGGCTGCTTCTCTGGTGCTGTCATGTCCCCAGGCAGAGTACCCTTGGCAGCAGTGCTTCAGCTCACGGATCCCCCCAAGAAGCAGCTCTTATGTTGCTGCACTTGCTCCAGGGTTGAGGGATGCATGGATAACTTTGTCCTTTGACCTTTGTGAGCTGGCAGAGCTCAGTTATATCCCTGCTCACTGCTGTTTCTCCAAACTGCAGTCTCAGCCTTCCCTGCCTCTCTCTGTGAGGCAGCTGCTCCATCCCCTTGACTTCAGTTGTCCTCCTCTGTACCTTCTCCAGCTCCACCAGTGCCCACTCTCTTTGATACATCAAAGCCCAGATGAATTGTGCTGGGTTTGTCCTGCAGGGCCATCTGACTCATGTGACAATGTGACACTCTGCGTATTATGAATCTGAACCAGAACCCTGGCTGATACAATTTGGAGACAAAGAATTATCTCTAACTCATAACATATTGTATATAAATTATGCAATAATTAATAAACGTTTCCTCATTTGTTTGTTTTAATTTTTGCAGTCTGTTTATGAAAAGTTTGTGAACATAAATGGTACAAAACCCAGGGAACAAATTGTGCTTGGAGTTATTTGCTGAGCTCCCTTTGCCATAAGTTTCTTGCACTTGTTTTAGTTAAATTCTCACTCTAATTTCTTACACATTCCTTGTTTTCAATCGCAGCCTTGTGAGAATCCCCTGGAAATACCTTGCTTGCCTGGTCCTAACAAACCAGATCAACTTGCAGCTGGGTTTAAGTACAGTTGATGAGAAAAGCATTTCATTGTTTCCTCTAACTACCCCCTTCTCCTTGTTTCCTTCCACTGTGAACTGTCTAGCTAGCAGATTGTTTCCTACAGCAGAAAAAAGCCATCAGGCCTTTGGTAAGACTCCAGCTCTGCTAGGAAAAGCTGTTGTGCTGATGGACCAAATGCTTCCAGCCCCACCCTTTTCCTCTGTCCTTTCTTGCCATCACTTCAGCACATTCCCATGATCCCAGGCACCCAAGTGGATTTGCAGACCCAAGTCCTGTATCCTGTAGTGAGACACAGAGCTGTACCAGGGGATTACAGTATTCAGTAATTTAGGTATGGGTTTGCTATGGAAATTGGCTGGAACTGTTGTGTCATATATGAAATATGACAATCTCCTAACCCACATGCACAATTTATTAATGATGGTTGAGATGGGAGAAGATAAAGTGATGATACAGGTATTTGTGCTCTAGAGCCCTGAATGATCTAAAATGTCAGAAGCACTGAAATTTAGCCTAATTCTATAGATCTAAATAGCTCAGGATTGTTTTAATTGGGTTATGTATTTAGTTTAAATGAGCATGAGATGGCTCTAAGTAGTCCCTGAATAACAAGATTAACAAAGGAGATGGATTGAAACCAGAACCAGAACCATTTGTCTAACACTTCCCAGTCAGGGACTTTTGATTATGTCCCAGTCATCCCCACTTTGGATTTTGCAAACAAAAATCTGGCATATGCTGTCATATGCAAACAGGGCTTCAGGTTCAGTGCCTGGTAAAATCGTGTTTGTATGCAAGATGTGGCAGGTCCTAGGAGGGCTGGTGACACATGCTAAGCTTCAGCTTGCTCCCTCTGATCCCTTGATCTCAGCGGTCTCTGAAATTAAATGTGCCACAGGGAACACTTTTGCCAGCCTTTTCCCATTCCCTTAATTGCTAACAAAATGTGTGTCTCCACTCTGGATACTGTGGGACCAGGACAATGACAGCAGTGGACAAAACCAAGGGGCCATGAGTAAGCACTACTGAGCCTCCCTCTCCAAAATTCATTCTGTTAACACATACATAAATTAGAAAAAAAACATTGGTTTTCCACCCTGTCTCTTTCTGGGAATGAACATGTGGAAAAACACCACTCATCATAGGAGATGAATGAAATACACCTCCACTGCTATTAAATCCAGGGAATACAGACAACAAGAGACACCCAGGGGAGGACTTGGTGTTAAAGGCAATGGAAATGCCATTTATCCAGGCTTTAATGCATAGGAAGCTCCCATAAGGAAGAACAAACACAATCACCCACAGTACAGGGTCTGCCCAGGATCACCAAAAGTCTAATATCAGCTTTTCTAGGAGAACTGGTATTTCCAAAAGATTTTTTTTCTTTTCAGAAACAGATTTTTGGACTAAATTGAAATATTTGTTAAAAGTTTTAGGAAAGCATGTGGGTTTTGGTTAATACATGAAAAAACACCGAAAAGATGTTTGATTTTAAACCGAAGCAGAATTGTTTTCAAGGTTGTGCTAAATATTTTGCAAGAAAAACAGAAATTATGTCTGAACAGCTCTTTTTATCAGATCAGAGTCAGCTTGAGTACTGTATGTGTACCAATAAAGACAAATTTGCAACTCCGTATAACTCCTCTCAGAGGAGTTTATCTAAACTCCTGCCAAAACCCATCCTGTAACTACGTCCATCCAAGTGGTGCACTTTCCCCTTATGATTTCCACAGCTCAAGGACATTTACTCTGAATGAAAACTAAATGCTTTCTGCAGGGCTATGATGGTGAGCAAATACACCGGGAAAATCCACTCCTCTCTCCAGCCAAATTGTTCACTCTCTCACTTCTAGGGCTGTATTTTTGTAAAGATTAATTTCTGACTTTTCTAACCACCCTTTATTTCCACAGGGCACTGAAGTGAATTATTTCACTACTATGCTTCCAGGAAAAGCCAGCAGGAAGCTCTTTGTTTCCCTTTCTTCCTCCTTTGTGCTAAGGGGATTTATTTAATACAGCTGGGAGGTCAGGCCCCCAGAGGTCTATTTGTTCGTAATTCTACAACTGCCTTGCATTATAAAAGAATGCAAATGCAATATGTATTGACTCTATGGGTCACAGTGGCACATCTTGTTTGGGGAAATATTGAAGTTATCTGTAAGTGCATAAATAGGGGAGTCCACTGAAGTATGCTGTATTTACAGGGTGCCTCTGCCTTAGCTAATAGCACAGAAGAAACAGCTGATCAAAACCAGAATACAAATGGTATAAATTTGAGGGAATTACAAGGAGATCATTCAGATTTAAATCCTTTGATAAAAGGGCCCACAATTTAGCTAGATGAGTCCTGTAGACACATAAATGAGAGCAGAGCTTTTTATTGGACCTATTTGTTTCAGTAATTGTTTGTAGTCCCACCATTCAGCCTTTCATCTTCCCTTACAAAACACTCTGTAGTCTGTAGCGTGTAGGTTTTTTGCAGTGAAATGAATGTTTTGATGAATCCTGCTAGAAATTAAAGCAGGCTTACAAAACCAGAATGCAATAAAGGATACTGGGTACTCAGGGAGAGGTGACACCTCACTTTGACTAAGTTGTAATTTGGATTATTTTTCCTCTCAGCCAGGAACTGTGGACCTAACTAAAATTAAGAATCTCTTGCTGACTTTGAGGGAATTGGGTTAAACACTATTGCTGAGATCCAATACCAGAGAAGCTGATAGAAGTTTGCCTCCATTGATCATAGGATGGTAATGCTTCATATAAGAAGAATTGTACTAAGTGATAGTGATTAACATTTACAAAAAAAAATTACTAACCTGTGTAGAATGAGAAGATTATTGAGCTTTGTGATTCCTTGCCAAAAGATACTGCCAGAGTCTCACATGAATTTAAGGGGAGACTGGACAGGTCCACAGGAAAAAAGATCAGTGGAGAGCTATATCTAGAAATCTTCATCTATTTGTAAAAATTAGTAGAAATCCACAGTCTGTTCAGGAGGCTGAGAGTGTCTAGAGACTGTGATTGGAGTAACATGTATGTTTGCCCTTTTGTCACAGTATTTCTTGAGAATCTACTTTTGTAAATGGGTTGAGACAGATTTTTACCCTGAACACTGCAACCACTCTTACAGTTTTTTTATGTCTTTATATTGTGATTGATGGGGAGGAAGTGCAAGAAAGGCTCCCAAGAGGATCCTGTGAGGTCTGTCCACAGCACAGGCAGTGCTCCTCGGGCTGGCAATGCAGGCTGAGGTTGAGGAAGGATGGTCTGTGTGTAGCCCCACCACGCCCTTGGCTGAGTGCTCCTCTTTCTATCATCTGACATCCCAATCTAGCCTGGCACAAGTTCGTGATTTAGCAAATAGCTCACACAGGTGACGGCAGCAATGAGACAGATTGTTGATTCCCCACCAGAGATGTCAAAATTCACTGGTTTTGGAGCTTTGTAATTTTAATGTTACATTGAGTCAAACTGCCACATAACCTTGGTATGGGTTAACAGATTGCATAGATTTAATTGCTAGGTGCACATTTTCCCCTGAATGAAATAAACCCTTCTGTTTCTTCCTATTCATCCAGGTGAAAATACAAACCTGGAAATAAAAATCACCTATCTACTAGTGGTCAAACAGTTTTTAAATTTGCATAAAGTCAACATGCAATGCAATGCTTTCTCCAGAGAAAGGGTGCTCACAATAGGCAAGGTTCAAGACAGGCCAAACCTCAGGCAGGACCTGCAAAGCTGGACTTGGGTGCTGTGATTTGTGTGGAAGACAAAGGAGATATATTCACTCATAGAGTTATAAGATGGACTAACTCATCTCCATCAGCACTGATGTGTTGAATGCATCCAGCAATCCAAAACATGATTTATTTGCCTAACACAAAAAAACGTTAAAATAAGCTCGTCTCTTTTCCATTTGCTCTCTTATATTCATTGATCTCATAAATTAAATGTCTTTCCTGTATCTTGGCATGGCCACGAAGCATCTCCCAAGGGTTTCTGTGGCAGACCGGGGACTCTAAAGTGACTTACCCAATACCTTTCCTAAGGCTGTCACCTGAATTGTCATAGATGTGGTTCTTGCAGGTAGAAATACTTACAAGTAGTACTACTGACAGGTAGAACTTTCAAACTGATTTTTAGAACTGATTGTGGTGAAATAACAGCCAACGTTAACAGGAGTGGTGATATGTTTGTCCTTTGGAAACCACATGAAAACCATAAGGAAACAGGCCTGAAAATGCTTAGCTTCACTCTTGAGTTGTTTACCTTATGTAGGAATGGTTTATCTCACCTCATGTTCACTGGGGAAGCCACTTCTTGAATTGTACTCTCCAATAATTGAGGAGACGTGCAGGATTAGATCAGGATTTATAATGAGGGGAGAGCAGCCCTGAGGCAGATGCTCTTAAGCAGAGCTATAATTTACTGGCAACCTTATCTAAGATATGGTCAGTCAATAAGAAAGCCTCAGAGGACTTCAGGGTAGCCACAGCGTCAATCAACCTGCTGATTTCTTCATAAGGAATACCAGCTGGTTACTAAACCACAGGGGGCAGACAATAGAAATGAAGAGTTAGGGACAGAATAATGATTTATTTCAAGTGGGAAACCAGGAAAAAAGTTTGAAACCTATTTCCGTTAATTGCTTGTGTTGCTGTCATTACTCCATTATTATTTGTAGCAGAATTGGTGACAAGAGACTCAGCTGAAACTGCAAACTGATTAAGCTGACAGGGACCTATTGTGCTCACACTGTGCCTTCACTCCCCACTGCTTAAGGCTCTGATACAGCATTCCCCATATTTTCTTTCTTGATTGTACACAATACACTGACATACAACCCAGCTCCTCACCCATGGTTGGAAGTGCAGACTACAGCTCTGCTTTCCCCCGGGATTCTATCCCATTTTACTTTGTCTCTTCAGCTTCTTCCCACAGTTCTCCCCACGGGTCTAGAGGACCAAGATTCCCAGGATGAATGACTCACTGAGAAAAAATCAGAGAGAGACTTTGAACTTATTTTAGCACAGCTTCCCCAGGAAGAATGACCCCAGAAATCCCAACTGCATGCAGGGCCAGAGATAATCCAGGCCGAATTTCATGGTGTGCCTGCCTAAGATGGGCCTGAGCCATGTGGGGATCACAGACCCAGCTCTGGGATGGACACACACTCCAGTGTGCGACCTGCCTGTCACTGGGACAGTGAGAACCCGGAGCTCTGACTCCTGCTCCCAGAATTGCTACTAGCCCACTGTGTTGGCTTGGAAGTCTCTGTCAGCCCTACCACTTCTCTAAATCATCTTCCACCCTGTATTTTTTTCTGGTTAGGAATTATGGAAAACCAGAGCAGCTTGGCTGTATTAAGGATTTCTAGGTGCTCAGGAACTGTTGTGGTATGATAAACTGGGCTAACCTGCCCATGCAAGGAGATTTGCATACATTCGAAACTGTTTGGGCATGGACCCACTGGTTCTGCAGAGCTTGCACAGAAGGTCTGAGATGCTGAGCTTGCTCAAGACTCTCTGCTTGAGTCTCTGCATGAACAGAAATGCTCATGCATTTCTGCATAGGAAATCACACATAGAAATATAGGGGACCCAACACCTAGAGATTAAACTTTCTGCTTTTAGATATCAAAGGCTAGCAGGTGGAATCTTTTTCCTTTTTCACTTTATTTTTAGTCATGGTGATCTCTAATTCTCCCACTAACTTCAACTAGGGTTGGCAGCTGAAAATCCGGTTTTTCATCTCTAAATTAGACATGCTTACATAGTCTGCTGATGGGCATGCTGCAAACACCATGGGTATTGATATCTTACAGTACCAGCTACTCAGAAGAAAATTAACTCTATCCCAGCCAAAAGCAGGACAAGTTGTTAGGTTTAACCAGCACTTTAGGATCCTGTATG
This sequence comes from Acanthiza pusilla, assembly GCA_036630365.1. NCBI lineage: Eukaryota > Metazoa > Chordata > Aves > Passeriformes > Acanthizidae > Acanthiza > Acanthiza pusilla. The sequence goes on from JAXCHO010000079.1 coordinate 46,179,173, forward strand.
GAAGATGATGTAGAGTCTTGATCCATATTCATGATCCTCTCCAAGTGTGTACATGGCCCTTGGAAAGTCTCCAGAGTGCAATCACTAGTGCACAAAAGAGAGAAACAAAGCTACTTGTCCCTTGCAATTTGCATGTCCTTTATGGTTTAGAGCACAGAGAATATCTGCCCATCTTTCCTTTCATGGAGGAAAGAGCACTTGATTATTTCTTGTAGTAGGAAATCATACAAGATTCTCTTCTCCAATCGCTGTAGGGCCACCCTGAGCACAGTCTGCTAACAGCCAGTCATCCTGGGTAAATAAACCAGCTTGGGAATGGAAAAATGTGCCCAGCCTGCACAGCAGTCCAGATGTGTCCTGGCTGGAGGTAGGGACAGACCTCCTCAGAGGCTTTGTCTCACATTTTTTGGGGTCTCCGGCTATCACAGCTGTATTTTCACAGACTTTCCTGTGTCATCCCTGGGAAGACAGCTGGGCTTGTCTTTATAGGCCCAGTTGAAGCAAAATTCCTTGTGATCTCCACAGGAGCAGGGGCAGTTTCCCAGTCTTCATCAAGTTTTCGTGCTTCCTCTCATCTAAGAGGCAAACAGAAATGCTGGCTCAGTCTAAAATAATTTGAGAGTTATGGCAATTTTGACAATGGCTTAATCAGCTGTGTGAGGCTTTCTGTGTCAGACCTGACTCGAGAGAAGTCAAATGAGGAGAAATTCTGGTATCACTACTTGCAGCACCTCAAGGCTTTTACCCTACAGAGAATGGCAGTGACATGTTGCTGAATCTGTTAAAATATTCTGCATTACAACCCTGAGCCCACCTACAACTGTATGTTTGAGGATCTGATTTCTCCATAAAAGTGCCACTGAGTGCTAGGAACTGTGTAATATATAGGATGTGTGTCCTTTCCACAGATCCTGGGTCCTTCAGGATCAAACTGACATGTAGGCTCAGAGAGCTTGGTGCCTGCTTGCCTGTGCCAGTGCCAGGGGTACAGTTTGTGTTACCAGAATGATGTAAAATCACTCTAATGACATGAGAAGGCAAACAATGGCACATAAAAATGGCAAGATTAGTGGAGACAGTGGCCAGAAAAGCACAATCCAAGCATATCTACATCTTTCTGACCTAATCTTGTGAGACCTTGAAGTTCTAGAGGTCAATATCTAATTTTGTCTGAAGATGAACCTCGCCTTCTGTCTTCTATCAGCAAATTCCAAACTGTGCCAGCAAGGTAGTCACGCTTATTTTCTCTGTTCCACCAGACCAAAGTCTGAGGCAAAATGACTTCTTTCAGGTGGCCCAGTGAATAAGGAGTGGAGGCAATATGAGGTCTTAAGTCCTAGCAGAGGGAGTGCAGAACAGCTCTTCAGAGGCCAGACTACAGGCAGGGATAAAATCAGTCACCAAAAGACTGATCAAATGAAACTCTGCTGTTGGAAGGCAAATTAAATCCCCTTTTTTCTGCAGCCTGGGGAATGAGCATGTTTTGGATCCAACTGTGTGACATTAATCACAATATGGAATATTTGAGCCAAAGGTCAGCCACAGGAGGCCAACTATTAACATATGGGATTTATCTGTCTACTTCTTCCATAAAGATGCAGCATGCTGGATAATTAAACTTCTGAGTGCCAGAGTGGAGTGTAGTCTGTTTTTTTTTCCACTGCTCTTTGTGATTCGATCCAGAACCATTTCCTTTCACTGTAAGCTCAGAGGGGAGGAAACAAAGGTGGCATCCTGATCTTCATTATTAATACACAGGAAAACTTGGAGGAAATCCCTTTTATGCCCCTGGCTTCGTGTAAAGAAACCCCTGCAAGCTCCAAAGTCATATTGTTCAGCTCCTATATATACATTCATACATCTATGTGCATAGCAGATGTTTCTTCAAATACTTAACTGATGTTTCTGCAGAATTATGGCATGGAAAAACATTCATAGCAACCTGCATTCCAGTTGATTTACTTCTATTAAATTAAAAATCTAGAAAAAAAATTACATTTAAAGTGGCTGCAGGGGAATAAGGAAAACCACAGTCTCCCATGATTCAAGTCAGTGCTTCTCCACATTATATGGAATAAAAATCCTGGTGTACAGGCAGCGCTCAACTCCTGTTTGCACAGGAGCAGGCAACAGGGAGGCATTTTGCCACTCCGAGTGAAGGAATTACACAAAGCTAAAGAAATTCTGAGGAAGGCACCTAGCTGCAGCTGGTCAGGTGCTGCCTTGTACAACCAGCAGAAGCACTTCCAAAGCAATTAATCCAGTTCTAATACAGACACAAGGTAGGAGGCACAAATCTCTGTCTGAGGGTACCTACCTCTTCCCCAGCCTTCACAACTGCTCAGACAAGACATCTGCTTGCAGACAGCAAAAACTAAGCAAGGGGAATCCCACAGCAGCTGACTCCACTTGTGTCTGCCACTGCAAAATACTCCACTTTGTTTCAGCTACTGTAAAATTGTTATTACTATTATTTAAGGTTATAATGTGGTAACACTCAAAGGCCAGGTATGGTGCAGACATTGTAAAATGCAATTCCTTGCCTCACAAACAGGGATTTAAATTAAAGGATTTTTTTGCTTTTAATTTTGCAGTTTGACTAAAAAGAAATACAAGCAGCAACAGGCAATTAAAATACATAATACTTGATTCACGAGATACCAAAATGCCAAAGTACATACTACACATGTCTCGTGACAAGCATATGATAGAACGTCTATGCACTTTTGGCTATAATATTAATAAGAAGGGAATTTTTTCATGTTAAGTATTTCCAGTGAATCATTCTGTCTAAAGTGCAGCCAGTTTATTAATTTTTTTATTCCAATACACTGCTTTTAATTTAAAATAAAATGGTAATGTTTTACATTTATATATTACTTTTCATCTAGAAAGACCCCTGAGGCTTTTTCAAGCGCTTTCTAGAATTTCAGTACCCACAGTGCTGGGGGGAGAAGGCTTGTCATGAGTAAAATGCAGTTGCGGCCAAATTTCTTCATCACATGAACCACGGACTGTAATTTTCATGTGGTCAAAAGGCAAGAGGCACATACAATGTGCCTTAAAGAAAGAATAGGAATTCCAGGAATTTCAGTGGCTCACAGATGGGAGACAATGCTGACCACTTGTGTTCCTCTCTTAGGGGCTGCAGCTGAGCTGGACTGGCTCATTCCCCTGCCAGGAGTCTGAGGTACCAGGCAGCTCTGGCACCAAAACCAGGCAATGTGATGACTCAAGTTATCCCTTAAATTGCTCGTGAGATGTTGGACTCAGAGCTGTCATTTGACCACTGTCTTTGATGAGGCACTGAGTGAGGAATTAAGACAACAGGATAACAGGTTGATTTCAGCCACTGCTAGTCTTCAGGTGTGTCCTTGGTGAGTCCTTTCAACTTTCTGCCCCTCACTAATCTTCCCCTTTCCCAATTATGTCCAGCAATATTTTTCAAGTCTGGATACAGCCATGGTGGCTGTTGCACAGCATTACAGTAATTTCACAAAGCTCAAGAGAATCGCGTGTGTGTACAGACTTTGCTAAATCTGCACCTGCCAATGATGCTGCACAAGCACACACTCAAACTGAACACAACTCTGGAACAAAACACCATGAAAAACGCCTGTGATCCTTTGACAAGCCATAGCAAGAGACCCAGAGTTTTTTTGTCATTTTGCTTGAGAAAAGTGTTACATTCCATTTAAAGGTGTGGATGTGCAGGATCTGCTGGGAAGACCATACATATCACAACAAAATAGCTGTCTGACCTGAGGAAGAGTTGGGAAACACTGATGTAAAGTGTCAGATTTCAGAGCAGGGCCAATTGCCTGCACAGTGTCTGAGGCAACAGAGATAAAAACTTGATCAGGGCTACTACAAAATGTCTTTAGAATACAAATTGTTAATGTTTGCCTACAGAAATGATACAGAGAGGTCTGTAAGATCAAGAATGCAAAAGATAGGGAAATCCAGCATTCTGCTGGCCCTGCAGTTTATTTTATTTTGTTGCTGTTTGCAATTTTCTGACCATAAACTATTTCCCCTTTCCATGCTTCGGATGGAGGGCTGCTCACAGACCACGGAACTAATCAATATTTATACTGCCTCATTCATCCAAGTACATAATTTTACCACATTTATTTTTTTAAAAAAATCAATTTTTATGAGGTTTTTCTCCATACAGTGTCCATGAGCACCACAAACAGAACAACTGTATCTCACAACACTCCTGTAAAGGAGAGTGCTGGGGAATGAGGCTGACACTGTGAACATGGACAACGCAAATGGCTGTCCAACTTGGCATGGCACAAGGAACTTTTGGTGGAGCATTTAGTATTTTCTAACATTTCATCTGCTCACAGGACAGCTCCGGTTGTGTATGTTGGTGCTTGGCAGCAGGCTTGAATTGAACCAGATGTGACAATGGCCACTGGTGCCCTGGATTTCATCTATTTCCTAGGTTTCACCCCTGCTGCGGTTTATTCCTAGTGGGAGAACTCCTGCACACAAAGACCTGAACAGTCTTTTGGTACATATCAGCACCTCGTTTTTCAGCCCTGCCTCACAGAAAACGTGTTTCTCCCAACTCACTGGCTGCCCTCCCCATGCTGGGGCAGTGGGTTCTTCAGGGTAAATTCGGTGGAAATAGCACCATCTACTGAGCACCCAACACTCCTCCTGCCGAGACTTCTGGGGCAGGGGTTTTGCAGGGGAAGGGTCTGCCTCTAAAGCCCAAGGGATGCTGAATGCTCAGCTCCTCAAATTACTGAGCTCCCCAGACCAGGCTGAAGCTTTCCATCCTGGGATGACTCCAGTCGCTGTGCTGTGATTCAAGTCATCCGCTTTGAAGAAACGCAAAATAATCCTAGTGATAAATATACAAAAGAAATCTATTTAATCCCAGTGTGTACCCCAGTGTGTAAACACACATTTCGTCCCCAAATGTCTTTCTTTGTTTGGGTTCATTCCCAAAGTCTGTGCACGCTATGCCGTGCCCCAGACTCTTTCTCATGTCCCCATCGTGCAGTGCTCACTCGGAGGCAGATTTTGGGCACACCGCACACGTTTTGGCTGGCCGGCCGTGACCTCTTGGCCTCTTATTTGGATGGGGACCTTAATTCCTACGGAATGCACGGTGAGAGCATCCGCAGGGACAGGGCTGCGGGACACGGGAAGGAACCACTCGGGAAAGTTAAAGGCAGGCACAGCTGGGAGATTCTCTGGGAGAGAGCAGTGGCTCCCGCAGGTGAGCGGGGCCGCTCACGGCCCCACGGCCCCCGCAGGAGTTTGAGAGCCGCCCGTGGCTGCCTCACGCTCCTTGTCCCTCTCGGGACGAGCCCCTGGAGCCGGGCCCAGGCCGCCACACAGCCCCCGCTTTTTCCCCGTTTCCCTCGGGATTTCCCCCCAGCCATTCCATCCCCGCCACCCCGGATTTTTCCACGCCTGACAACAAAGGAGGCGGCGGGGCGGCCGCGGCGGTGACTCAGCGCCGGTCCCGCCCCCGGCCCGCCCCGCCGCTCCCCTCAGGCGCGGCCGGGCCGGCTCCGCGCGTGTGGCGGGGCCGGGCGGACACTCCGGCGGCACCGAGCGGGCGGCAGCGGCGGCTTCTCTCTGTCCCTCTCGGCTCCCCTTGCCCTCGTTCCCCGCGCTGGCACAGCCGCCCCGCCGAGGTAGGTTCAGTGTGTGCTCTGCACACAAAGGCGCTGGCGCGGAGGGACGGGATATCCCAGCCCGGGGGGGCTGAGCGGCGGCGGCTCCGGGAGGAGAGCGGGAGCGGCGGGTCCCGGCTGGGGGGGCACCCGCTTCTTCATTCGAGCGGGGAAACACCGGGAGTTCGTCGTGGCTCTGCATAAATTAAAGGGGGAGCAAGCAGAGGAGTGCCCGGGGGTGTGCGGGGCTCCGGCGGTGCTGCGGGTCCCGCCGCCCCCCGCGGGTGTCCCCGGCTCGGGATTATTTAGGGTAAATTATTTAGGGCCGGTGGGTGTCCGGCGTGTCCGTGGGGTGTTCGGCTCGTCCGTGGGGGCTGCTTTGATCCTCTGGTGACTGTTTCAGCCGTGGGAGCACCCCCACAGTCCCGCGGGGTCCGTGGGGTGCAGGCTGGCAGGACTGGGGGAGAGGGTGGTGGTGGGTGGGAAGAGGAGTTGAAAAAGCAAATAAAAATGATAAATATTTTATTTCCTATACGTGGTGCCCTGTAGATGAGGATTCAGAGCAGCTGAACTTCTGGTGTTGGCAGTGGATGTCTCCTTACAGATCTTTAAAACAAGTAGAAGCTGGGAGCGGGACAAGCCCGGGGAAGCTTCTCCTGTGCTCCCACCTGGATCTGTCAAAGTTTCTCTCAGGGACCCCGAGAATCCAAAAGTCCAGATTTTCCTATGCATTGGGTTGAAAGGCTGTGCAGCTGACCAGGGAAACTGCATGGATAAACACGTTTTGGGGGTGCAGAAGGGAAAGGGATGCAGTACAGGAGCTCTGTGTGCCTGAACTACTTGTTTGCTTTGGCTGTTGAATTATTTTGTAGCTTAATGAGTTCTGGCATAAATCGATATTGTGCAAATGTGGTGTGTGGCCGTGGCTAGCGTTGGAGCAGAGTCTGGCCCCGTAAGTCCTGGGCATGCTTGTGGCAAACTCGAGAGAGCAGCAGGAACATGTGAACTTGTGGGATTTCGTTGAGAATCTGCATGGTCAAACAAAAATGCAACAAAAGGAGGAAAAGATGCTTCTGTGTGAGCATAGTGTGGTCACTGTGTATAGTTTGTGGTGGGGTATTGTTGAATAACTCTGGCAGTGGAGCTGCTCAGCATTGTGGTATGTCTGTGTGTGCGCTGAATCCTGTAGCACCAGTCAGGACATTTAACTTTCATTGACTTGGCAGAGAAGTAGGAGTGTGGAAGAACATCGCTGAAAATGAGAATGATTGCTTGTGGATCTGGTAGGCAGTTTGGGAGGCATTTAAACTGTCTTTAACTTCCTCGTGATATGAACAGGACACTGGGAATCTGTTGCTTTATTGATGAATGTTTTCCTAGCAATATATGGACAGACAGTGTGTTCTGTGAAATGTGATGGCTGCTTGTTTGGTGTCAGCGATATTTGCCCAGGGACAATAAACAATTGTTTGCTGAGCTTTATAATAAAGAGCCAAAAAATGCCCTATATCTCCTGAAACAAAGCCTTTATTGTCTTAATGCAACTGTGGGCCAATTTCATGCTTGGTGTAGTTCTACTGATGATGGTGGAGTTTTGCCAGGGATGATTTTGGCAGGTGAAATGTCACTTCTGTGTCCATAATGCACAAGAGTAGTGTCGCTATATTGTCTTCAGCACTTGAGTATTGTTAATTAAAATGGCATGCTGATGCTTCCCAAAAGTTAGAAGTGGGAGAATTGTCTCATCAGGTCCTTACAATACTGTCCCGCTTACTTTCTGCTTCAGATCTCATATCCCTTAATTTACTCTCTTCCTTCTTTTTCAGTCTTAGCATCTTTTTTCTCTCTTCAAAATTAAGAAGTTTCTCTGAGCTCCAGTTCACCCTCAAGCATTTAAAGGTTTTGAGACTGTGTTGAGTCCTGCACCACCCCTGCACGACTGGGTAAGTGAGGAGCTGTGTGGCAGCTGCAGTTGGGAGATCTTTCTCGCACACACTCTCCTTCACAATCTGATTTGTGTGGTGGCTCTGGTCAGTGTGTTTGCTGAAGTGGCAGATTGTTTGTCAGAGTCATGCAGTGGAACAGCCTGGCTTGAGAGAGACTGATAGAGTCTGGTGGACCAGGCTGGGGGTGGGGGAGTCACTCAGTTTTTACCTACTGCCAATATGACATTGAGAAACAACTGGTTTTGAGAACACTCCTTCATGGCTAAAGTGAGAACAGGGAAATTACCTAAAAATTGGAGCAGAAGGCAAAATAGGGAAAGAGAGAAGGAAATAGTCATGTTTGCTAGCTGTAGGAAGAAGAGTGGAATTGTTTAGCCAGTAATTGGTTCTAACAGAACTTTGGCTCTATCAAAGTTTCAAAGCAAATATTTTATTGAAGAAAGTTATGTTATCTTTGTACGCAGTTAACAGTATTAAATACATGTGGCCAACTCTTAATCTGTTTTGTGGGACTGTGGTAGTTGTAAACAGAGCCAGTTTCAATGCTCAGCTTCTGCTGAGCTGTTTTGTATCTGACATCTCTGTGCTGTACAACTTCAGATCTATTTGCATCTCATAAGAACACAAAAAGAGCGTGTCTGACACAGCTCAGGGCTGATACCGTTCTGATACAGTATCAAAGAGCAAGATATATGCTTGGTCTCACTGTGAAGGGGAAGAAAATGTGCTTAATGCTTCTTCAAGTCAGTTATTAGTCTAAAGTTTGTTCTGGTTTGGCCAGACCTGGTGCATTTTTGACAATCAGTGAAGTATGGTTTGCAGCCTAACATAATATTTCAAAGAGCCTGCAACTCTTCTGTGTTTACTTAAAGAGCACGTAAGTCAGGGTTTTGATGTTTTGTTTTGACATAAGACAGTGGAAGGATTCAACTGTGGAAAGAGAATTGTTCGCATGCTAACCTGAACATAAAGCTGCAAATTTGATAGGAAAAACATTTTTTTAGGAGAACGATAAATTATCTGTTTAGAACTACATTAATCAGTGATACTTCCATGTCCCACGTCTTGCATGCTCTTGCCAGACTTATCTCTGTGTGTGCTTCATTTTTATTAATTCCTCTAAAACCATGCCGAAGTGGAGTACCATGTGTTCGCCGTGTGGGGAAGACACCTTCCCTTTGTGGATGGGGAATAAAAGCACAAGCACAAGAAAACAGGTTTTCTATGACCACACAGGAACTGTGTAGTGCAGCAAGAACTTGAATTCCTGTGTCCTGAGCTTTGGCTAGTGTTGAAATGAAAGTAGTGCCCCTGCCAGGAGTGGGAGAAGAGGCACAGTCCAAAACTCACAATATGAAAATGAGTTGGGTTACCTGGCTGTGATGCACTCAGTGGTTGACTGCTGGTCCATCACCACCATGCAGGTTCGTCTTTGTTAGTGAAAAACACAAGGGTTTTGTAGTGATAAGTACTTAACCAAAGACACTCAGCATACACAGGAGAGAAGAATAAAAAGAAAGGGACATTTTTCTTCTCCTTTTTATACCTGCCTTCAATTAGTGGGTGCTGTTTTTACACATGGGTCTCTGGCTGGATCTTTGGGGAGGTCCATCATCTGTCCCACGGTACAGTCATGTGTGAGCAGGTGCCAGCAGAAGGGCAGAGAAGGCTTTGAAGAGCCAAGTGGGTCATGGCAAGAGCAGGACTGCCCTTCTGTGAGGCCGGCAGCTGGGTGAGGTGGTTTGAGTGCAGATCCCCACCCTGAGAAACCAGGCTCATGCTTTTTTTTTGAAAAAGTGGTTTCTAAAGGGGTGGCTGCTCTTCGTTGTGTTATGCACAGACACTCACGTAGTTGCTCTTCTCAGCTGGCTGCTCTTTTGCTTTGGGGCGTTGGTGTGAAGGGCTGTGGGTGTTGCATGACAGCAGGGAGCGGCCTGTGGCAATTCTCCTGTGGCAGAAATCTTCTAGGGGTTATATGGGCAGGGAGCACTGGTGTCTGAAAAAAAAAAAAAAAAAAAGGAAGGATGTGGTCTCTTCTTCCCTTTTCTATGTAACTGAAAGCACTGGGAGGTCACCTGCTACCTCTGTGTTCTGTCACTTTGGGAAAACTGAACTAATGCTTTTCCTTACAGTACTGTGTTTCGTGCTTGATGGTTATAATTGCAAAGTCGGTCCTGTTTGTAACTTTGGTTTCACAACAATATTTCATGCTGACATCCTACTTATTTTGCTTAGGCCAGTACTGTGAGTTTTGTGCAATGGAGGGGTGGGACACTCACAGGTGGGAGAGCAGTGTTTCCAAGCTGTGCCTGTAAAAGAATAAGCCAGAAAGATTTTGGTGCATTTCTGGGCAGTGCTGTCTGCTGGTTTGTATCGCATTTTAAAATAACTTTCAAAATCAGTATTTACGCCTGTGGTTCAGCCCGGGTCCGTAGCTGAAAGGGCAGGTTTTGGGTGACTTGGTGCACTTTGTGTGTCTCATAAATCTAGTTTGCAGTGGAGTTTGTGCTGTTAGCAGGTCATCAGCTTGCTTGGATGGGACAAGGATCCCAGTTTTATGATGTCAGTAGGGAGCAAAAAAGCAACAACCTTAGCCTTGTTTAGCTTTATTTATCCTAGAAGCAAAACTCTTGCGTTTGCTTACATTTTTAAAATGTCTTTGACAACAGGAAGGCAGAAGGTTGCCTTTTGTGCACATACATGCTCCTCTTCAAAGAGAGGAATAGTGGAGTCACTTAGGAACAGTGGGACAAATCCCTTTCATTTAGATGAGCTCAATTTCTTTATTTTTACATTTATACTTCAATTTTTGGCAGCCTATGTGCCTTCAGGATGAACCGTAAAACATTTGTGCTGTCCTTGAGGAAATCTCAGCCTTTTACATTTACTGCCTCTCTGTGTGAGCTGCATTAGAGTCCTGTAGAGAGCTTGTGATGACGAAATATGAAAAGTGGTGTTGCTATGAGGGGTATTTTAATATCCTGGAGAGCAACCTTGCTGCTTGTTTTGGTAGGATAGGTCTTATTTTTTACCATGTACTGGGGAATTACTTTGTTTCTTGTAAGCTGTAGAGCTGAAACCCACAAATGCCTCTGAAGGAGAAGCTGCCCTCATGTTTGACTTAGTTTGAAGCAGTCCCTCTGCTTTGTAGTACAGTATATTATAGGCAGGGGAAACTAAGCCTTGAAAGTGTTACTGTGTAGAGGGAAACCCACTTCAAGCTGCTTTGGCTTGCTTGAATATTAAGAGTTCTCCTGGGTCCCTTGAAGGATGTCCAGTTCACCATGCTTGTCCCCATTGGTGCTAACTAACTCCCCAGGTCAGCAGTGTCTGCTCTGAAGGGGAGGCAAACACTGCCCATCAAAGGTATTTCAATAGTCATGGCATTCAGTGGGTTGGCGAGAGGAGGATGATGATGGCAAATAATAGAACAGTTCTTTTCATTCCTTGCCTGTACAGTGAGTGGGCATTTGTCAGACCTCATGTACATACACAGGCTTTTTTTTGTTCTGGTGCTAATAATAAACAGAGTTCACAGCTCCGAGTAGCCAGGACGATGTGATGAGAAGTGGGTCAAGACCATTCGTGTGTGCATAACTGCACTCTTAATCTAGGCCAGTGCCTGTGCTGGATGCTTCTAAACAAGCTGAAAAGATTTCAGGGAAGCTGGAGTTTATGCTGTCAGCTGGGTGAAGTGCACCTCTAGCTGAGTGGAGCACTTAAGGACAGGGATCAGAGTGAACGGTCGGGAGTAGCTTTGCATTTTAGAAGGACCACAGAGGTACAGCTTTACTGTTTAGTACCTCTGAAGAGTGAGGAGTTTAAGTCAAAGTAAACCTTCTTCTTCCTGGCAGGATGACTTGCTAGGCAGCCCTTCAAACATGGGCACTGCTGTGCTGTTTCACTGAAGTATGTCTCTGCTACCTCAGTTTCCTCTGAAGTTTCAGTGGGGACAAAGATGACTTGCTGAGTGTCTTACTGCATTGCTGCCATGTCCTTCAGACTTGCCGCAATGGTTGAGCTCCTTGGTGTCCTTCAAGAGTGGGTGCCTGGCTTCACCCTGAGATGCAGTTTGGGGCTTGGCTGCTGGTAAAAGAAGAAAGCCAATTTTCATCTGAATCCACTAGGATTTGTGGGGTTTATTTTTGGAGGGAATAGGAAGGAGAAGTTTGATTGGGTTATGATTTCTTTTATGGTTCTGTGGTTGCTTTTTTTTTCATCCTAGAGCTTTTTGAGGTTACTTGTCCTTGAAAAAGAGCTATGACATATAAGGCAAGCCGTAATTCGCTTGGTTTAACTTCCATAATACCTGGCACATCACTGCTGCTCCCTGAACACAGTCTGTCAGAAATGTATACGCAGGTTTGGGTGTGAATGGAGGAGAGGATGGGTAAAGAGTCATGGTAGTTTTGGGATTTTCATTGACCAGGAGGTGGTGGTTTGGGATTTCCGAAAATTAGAAATTTCTTTATTTCCTTAGAAATGTCTAAAACCAATCTTTTCTTCCAAGCCTAAAGTACCTTTGAGGCCATGCCTGTCTAACATGCAGAAGCAAACAGGTGCTGAGGGTTGTACTCAGTGTGTTGGGGGCGTGGGCAGTGGGCTTTGCCAGATAAAGAGGTGACCTTTGGAAGGTGAGCACAGCTTGCCTTGGCACTGTCCCACCATTCTCCTGTGTCCCGTGTCATAGTGAGCAGCGCAGTGACACAGTACCTGATCAGAAGTGCTCAGGCACAGGGAGTCTGGTGTGTTCTGGAAGGGAGCCCTGGCTGTGCAAGGGTTGTCCTGTGAGTGCTGTTTGATAGCACAGATGGCAAATGTGGGAGCAGGGTGGCTCTCCAAAGGCAATGTTAGTGTGCCCATTGCTCTTCATTTATCTGTTTGTTCTTTCAAGTTCAAGAAGACTGGGCAAGTCATAAACTTTTTACACAAATACAAGCAAGCATATTCTTCCTTTTTCAGAAAATACCTTGAAAGCAAGCTTTAGAATTTAAGAAAATTAATGTCTCTGAAGAGCAGAAAGCATTTATCTCCTGGTGTGAAACGAATTCCTGTTGAAAAGTTTAAAAAAATATTTTTCTGAAGTATAGCAACTAGAAAGCCAGCCTGGAAGCTTGTCATGAAGACTGGAGTTTGTGAATGTCTGCACCTGTCAGTCTTAGGTGGAGGATTTAGTTTAAAAGGCCAAAGCACATGTTACAGATGCCATTGTATCAAAACTCTTTTTTGGGGAATCTCCAATCTGAGGTCTTGGGCCTGTCTTGCTTTGTCTGCAATTAATGACTGATTCAACTGGGCATAAAGAAGGAGAGGTTAGAGGCGTCACGTGGCTATGTTACATGCTACATCCTTTTCCTAATTGGGCAAAAGTGCCATAACTTCAAAGTTTCCTCTATAAATCTAATTTGCTGAATGTGCAATGACTGGTTTGCTTTTGGTTTGCTGGTTTTTTGGGGTTTTTTTCAGTGTAGTATGTAAGCAAAATAAATTTCCTTGCTTGAGGATTTGAGGACAAGTTAGCACATGGAGTCAGAAAAAAGTGTACCAACTATTGTTTTGTTTTCCAGTGGCCTGACGGCCCTTCCTGCTTATCACTGGTGTAAAGAGACAGTCCCTGCCCTGAAGAACTTACAGTTTAAGTAAGGAAGAGCATGTGAATGGATATTGCAGATGCAAAAAGGTGAAGCATGTTGGTGTGAGGGTTGAAGTAGAAAAATTTTTCTTGCACTGAATGCAGCTGCTTTGATGGAGAGAGAGATCTTTACTTAAACTTCCAGTATAGCGTTATGTATCTCTATAAAGCTGCTTCATTGCTTACATTTATTGCACTACAGGAAGAAATTTTAGCACTGTAAGCTGCCCCAGAGGGTTCTATATAATTTCCAGCTAGTTAGAGCCTTCTTTTTCCTCTGTAGAAGCACTAAAAAAGCATCTCCTCAACCTAGGTACCTATTTCCAGGTAACTAATAGGATTAACAGATCCAAGACAAGGTGTTTCTTTAGCTAAATGTAATCCATTTCCCAGCTTCAGCCAAAAATATTGCAGGGAGGAGAAACATTGATCTCTATAGTGAATTTAATTTTCAAAAAATTGGGGCTTAATAAAAGTTATAATAAAAGTAAAAGCTTACCAGTGCTTTTCCTCCTGAACATTTCTGGAACTGGTGTCACTTTAATTGTGCAATTTTAGAGCAGATGACTCTAAAATTGAGGGCCAGTTCAAAATGCAGTCAGAGGTCAGTTAGGCCAGTGGTACTGGGATGCCTTTTTAAAGGAAATGGGGGAAGAAGTTCAGGATGGGGAAGTGTTTAAGTCCTGGGGCACTTCTTGTGTTTCTGTAGCAGTGGGCCATATGGGTACCTAAGTAGCTAAATTTTTTTGCTCAAATTGTAATTCCTGTGTCTGTCTAGTCTCTTCCTAATCCACTGCCATGAATTCCTGTGGCTAAGTAGTTCTTCCTTCCCCCAAAGCTGTCCCAGTGTTGCTAGCACGGGACGACTGCAGGAGCATCTGCTGTGGAGAGGCTCTTATTTCTGTGGTGCTGAGGTTGTTTGTAGTGGGCTCAGTGTGTGATGTACAACAGCTTTGTTCCAGAAGGATGCCCAGGTTTATATTGCTGTGCTAATTAAGGTCTTGGTGTCTGCTGTAACAAAATTCTTAATTGCTGAAGCATCCTTGTATCAGCTTTCAGTAAAGTTGTTTTCTGAAGCATTTTGGTTTTCATTCCCCACTGCAGAATTACGCAAGAAAAAGGAGTCTGATAGCTGAAGAACAGGTGGTGTCACCTGTTCTACTTTCCTGTGGATTTTTTTGTATTGTCTGAAGGCTTTGTTTTAATGCTTAATTCTTTTGACTGCGAGCATCTGGTAGCATACAGGGGGAGTGCTGCATGTGTAATGCCTGTTCTGTGCACTGAAAGGCAAGAGTTTAGAATGAGCTTTAAAGTAGAAGAGTGTGTTCTTTCAAAGAGTTTATTCCTTCCAACACAGAGACTGAATTAATTAATCAAAATGGGCATGGCATGCATTGATAAAGTGGTGCTTTGTTAAATGACTGCTCTAAGGGATTGTTTCAACCCGTTCCTCCTATTTTAGTATTGAATCTTAATCTCTTTCTTGCAAGTAACATCAGCACTAGTAGAATCAAGAATTAAAGTTTGAGCCAGTGGTGAGTTCATTTATTCCTGTTTTATCTCTAATGATGAAGAAGCCTCAGCTGATTTCCTGTTCAGGTTTGATGCATCTCAAGGCTTGAGGTTCATCTTTATTTTATCTCAAGAATCTCACTTTGATTTAGGGTATTTTTTCTCCCTAATAGGAAGCTGATTAATTGACTGGTAAAACAGGCACAGATGTAGTTAATTTACTTTGTCAGTGCAGATGTTTCGCGTGCGAGGAGGTCGGCCAAAGATTGGATTTAGAAAGCACCAGATTACAGACACCAGTCAACAAAACATTGACTATCACAGAAAACTTACTGATGTAAAAGCTATGACATAAGGAGATCTTACTCCTCTGAGTATTTAACCCCAGGAGGGGGAGTGGAAAAAAATTCTGTACTCTAATATGCAGTCATTCAGATTCCTAAGATTAAATGTCTCTGTAATCAATGCACACTTTCTTTTTTTCTTTTTTTTTTTAAACTGTCATAGTTAGGATGCCATGAAATCAGCCCAGGGTGGCATGGTTTGCTACATGGGAGTCTTTTGAAATGTAGTGTAGGAAATGGTCTCCTTGAGGAAGGAAAGGATAGGGAGTTTGGGAGTTCAACAAGCCATTTACAAAAATTACAGTCATTCCAGTTAATGTGGGTAAACTGTGTAATTTTTGCATAGAATTTTATAGAGTGGTGTATTTGAAAAACTGTGTCAGGGTAAACACATCCTTCCGATATCTATTTAAAGTACATAAATATTTATTATTGTCCTTCTTTTACAGATTAAGAAACAAAGGCTGAATTGGCTTGCCTAAAGCTATAACTAATTAATGCAAGGATAGAATGTGAACTTGGGACTTTGAACTAAGAGAACAACAAACAAGATGAAACACTGCAAATGGAAGCATAATGAAAAGATAATAGAAACTTTATATTTCAGGCATAAACTCACTACCCCAATGTAGAAATCATCTTACCATAAATGCCTTTAGGCAAGTAAGCAGCCTAAAAAGATGCTTCTTACTGAAAACAGAATTTGTTTAGACCAGATAATTTCTTTACTTGCCAATATTGTGTATCCAGCATTACCCCATTAAGCTTGTTGCGTCTGTGCAAATTCATAAAGACAAATTGGAATTTAAGTTAAATTTTCAAATCATTCAAGGTCAAATGAAGAGAACTAGGCAAATTTACACTTCATCATAAAAAGCTGCAGCAAAATCATGCTAGAAATTTCCTTTACTTACCTCCCAGGTAGATGACTGGTGTGAGTCAGCCAGAGCACTTGAACTAAATGTGGGAATGGAGCTGACTCAAAGACAAGATTGGCATCATTTTATGGGATGTCATCATCTGCAGCTTCATTCAATGTCAGTTTTCCCTCTGTCTTGGTCAAACGTTAATTTTCATTGCAATTTTGGCTGAGCATAGCAGGAATTTTAATTTTTTTGCTTTTGGTAAGTTCCATGGATCACAAGGGCCACCCATGATCATTATATTTTTAATGGAAAGGACAGTGGATCTCCAAGAACAATTCTTACTTCTCTAAATTGCACGCTCTTGGGGTGGTAGCGCACACATGGTCACTGCACCACTCCAGTGTTTGTGTGTTTTGGAAGAACAGCATAGTCCTGTAACAGGGTTTGGGATTTCTCTCCTCCTTTTCTGCATATTAATTTGGAAGGAATTTTGGAAGGAATTCATTGCAGTATTTAGTGGTTTTGGTCAACGCCTTTGTGTCGCTGGTGAAAATTGAGAGATAGGGAGCTTTTGGTGGCATTACTTTCGTAATGATAATTTTTTGTTTCTAAACATGTTAAGTTGAAAGCAGAGCAAACATTTCCTAGTTTTCTGGGCTTCTAAATATCTTCTGTACTGGATGTTGTTTGAATTGCATTTCTTTGCCTGAACTGTCTTGTTTGCTCTGGTGTTTGTGATTCATTTCAATGTGCGCTAGTCAGCACTTGAATGGAAAACCTGAAGTAAATAAGTGATAGGGCCTGCTAGAGAATCAAAAGGTTCTACAGTGAGCCATGGTGCTCTTTAGAACAATTTAAATATCTTTCTGTAAACAAACTGTTGAATGAAGAGTGGTTGAATGGAAGATGAAAAGCTTGAATCATTCAAGTTTGGGACATTGAAAGTCTAGACAAGATTTAAGTGTTATTACTTTGAAGTTCTTAGAAGGAACTAGAAGAGCATTCTGAGAAGGGCTTTCTTTGCTTTTGCCTAGGGTTTATAATTTAATCGAGGGTTTGGAGGATTAAACTGGGTTTATTCTCATTGGTGCACAGTTACAGTTTCTTCCCATACACAGCAATTCTTTTAAGATTAGTAGGGGGTTTTTTTGTCCTTAAAGTGAAAGATGCTTTAGATTGTAGATGCCAATTCTGTAATTAACAAACAACGGGAAATTTGTAAAATGACTGGAAGTGGTTCTTGAAAGAATCTGAAATTTTAATTGTTCATCACATTGATGGTGTGTTTTTCCTAACAGAAAAAGTATTTGTGTTTTAAACTGGAATAATTTTGGCTTCTGGGGCTTTTTTTGTTTGTTTGTAGTGGGATTTTTTGTTTGGTTTTGGGTTGGGTTTTTTGGGGCTGTTTTGTTTTGTGGGATTCTGTGTGTGTATTTGGTGTTGGTTTTGGTTTTTTTCCTTAAATGTGTCCCAGAAGCCAGAACTGTCTTACGGGACACCTACTTTCAGAAAGAATGAGGCAGGTAGGCAACATTAGAGTTAATCCTTTCATCATCATAATGTTTGATAAATTTTGAAAGCAAATGGTAATGAAAATGGTAAGACTATAATATTACATTGCAAAGAAAGTGAAATATGAGATAACAAAAAAAAGGTATATCTCTTTGTACCACATGTATTTGTGCTACAGCCTGAAGCTGTACACTTTCTATCTGAGCTGCATGAGATAAGCTTGCATGAATCTTTCACTCCATCCTCACAAACTTGACCTCTTCTGTGTTGTGTAACTATTACCATACAGTTCACATATGGTCAGTGTGGGGATCCTCCGGTTTTGCTTTCCATAAACCTTGGTTTTGTTTTTCTGACAATTCATTTCCTGACAATTCATCATTTAAATTCTTTCTTTGTTTATTGTTGTTTTTAACATTCTTCCAAAGGCTGTTACTCACAACTGTTGTCTGGCAGCACTGGACTGAAGCCTGTCAGTGCCTGGACTCCTGGCACCTTTCACTGCTCAGCCACAAGTGTATATGAAGTTTAGGGGGGTTTCATGGAGGCTTCAAACCCCTTAAAATTTGGCTGAAACTGGCCAAAAGTTATCAGGAGGGTTGCGTGTGCACACTTACATTATCATACAAGAAATCTAAGAAGGTTGTTTAACATAAATTCCTGACCTGGCTCTACATTTGCTTCTTGGTTATGGAACAATCTCCCTGGATGTGTTTTTGCAGCTTTTGTACCCAGGGAACTCCCTGTGGTGCCTCTGGTTTTGCTAGATCCATACTGATTTCATTAAGATGTGGGTATCAGAATGGCATCCTAGAGCTGTCCTACCTCATGTGTAAATGCTTTACTACATGGTTGCTAGCTCTTTAGGATGGCTGTTGTGCAAGCAAACCACACCGATTTCCTTCAGCATTATTTAACTGGCAGTTTGTGGGTAGCGAGTGGGGAACAGCAGATAATGCTTTTGCTCTTGCTGACTTTCTGACTGATGAACCACATAAAATTTTGTAATGCTGGAGGTGGGGAAAAAACCCAGTGTATTTCAGCCCCGTTATTTGGTTGCAGCTCTAAAGGGTAATCTTCATTTATCACTTCCTTCTAGAAGCTTTCTGTAACTGCGTGAGCTGTTCCTGTAATTCAATGACATGTGCATCACAAAGGCCTGAAAATTGGAATGGATCGGAAACTCCTGTTATTTCAAATTATGCAGTTGTAAACTGGCTGCAGGCCTTTGAGTTGAAAGACTAAACATTGATTTCAACATACTGCTGGGTTGTATCACAGAGAGATAAAAGTTGATTTTACATGAAGTGGAAACTTAGACATGCTAGTATGGAACTCAGTAAGCCCACGGTGAATATACGTCAGCTGCTCACAGATCATATCATAAAGCAATTTATTTGTATCAGTGGCCTGTCACATCATGTAGGATCAATCTTTGCTTAAATAGAAAATACTTATTAAGGAAAGCTACTGCAGACCTGAGCTTGCATTCTAGCTCTGATATCTCTGTGGTCCAATAACCACATGTTTTATCTGGTTTTCTTCCCAGTACATGAACATGCCTGGTGAGTAACACATGAAAACCAAATATAACAAGGGTTGATTCATTTGGCCAACTTGCAGAGTATAAGGATCTCATTATATTTTCCTACTTCCTGCCTTTGTTTTTTTATTTGAAGTATATCTTTCTAATACAGCATTTCTCTTTAGCTGCCTAGGCAAGGTTCTTTCCCATTTCATCTGCAAATTAGTCTTTCTATGGGTATGGTTATATTGAATGATGAATTTGGTTGTTATTTATTTATTTTTGTGGTAGCATTTTTACTTGGATCTTGCAGTAAGTGACATAGTTATTTTTTCTTATTTTCTTTGTACATCAGGGAAGGCAAGGGTCACATTCTACAGAGGAGGAAAAAAGGATGTCAGAAATGTACCACTTGCTACTATCAATAAAACTTTAATTAACTATATGCTCTATCTGGCTTCTTGCCCATGTAATATATAAAAATCAGAGAGTGTCTCCTAGGACATTATTACCAGTTATCAAAAATACTTATGTTTCCATTTACAGTGAAGCCTGAAGAAGAATTGGCTGGCAAGTCTCGATATGCAAAGAAATCTTGATTATTCAGCTTCTGCATTTCCCTACATTTGCATGTTTGCACTGGCATGCTGAAGTCACCTTTATCAAGCCAAGCCATATTTAAAATTGCCTTCATATATGCAAAGTATGAGTCCCAGGGCAGGATTCCTGTTGACATTCTTGTCAGGTCTGCCCAGGGTTTGTGGCATCACAGAATGGTTTGGGCTGGAAGGAACCTTAAAGATCATTTAGTTGCAACCACGTATCATGGGCAGGGACACCTCCCACTAGACCAGTTTGCTCAATCCCCATCCAGTCTGGCCTTGAACATTTCCAGCATCATCTGGATTTCCTGCAGTTTGGAGGATGCCATCTGCAGAACTCCTGGGAGAGGAGAGCTCCTGTTGAGCAAAGCCTGTGCTTTGCCTCCTCCTGTACCATTAACCTGGTTTCTCTTGATGCAATGTCTTGCTGCAAGTGCTATTCACCACTCAGTCAGGATTTAAACTGTCTGAGCAGGAATTGGGCAGCTGGGCTGCCACTGCAGATGGCAACTCATCTTGCCTTTCCCAGGAGGAATGAACCTCCCTGCTCCAAACTTCTGTGAGGTTTTTAATAATTCTCAGCTTTTTCTGCTGGAGACCAGTAACAACTTGCCCGCCTGTCCAGAAGGGATTGAACCAGTGTCAGTTCTGCCTGCAAGTGGATGTCCTTTGGCTGCATTTACAGTCACGCATAGTGAGGAGGGAAAGAGCTCTGACTGCCTTGCTTTACTTTTTATTCCTGAATCTTCTGGTTTTTGTTTCTAATCTTCAGGCTCAGACAATAAATGGGGTTTAACTGCAGATCCTAACACTGAGCTGATTACGTGCAGATTTTTGGGTCAAACATTAAGCTGTCAAACGGGAGGCTTGCCATGCTGCCCAAGATGAAGTAGTGTCTTGTTAGATCCCCATCAGAGAAACCACGTGTCACTTGTGTCCTTCCAGAGCCCAGCAGTCCCTGGGTGCCATCAAGTGTGTACCACACGAGGGGAGAATGCAGGGGCAGCATCTGCACCACTGTGAGTGCAGCTCTGGCACCAGGCGGGAGCTGGGACTCCCATCAGCTCAGCTTTGGTGTGACTGTCCCCCAGTCACCTTGTGGGCTGATGCTGTGGCATTGTGGGGCCTTCTTTCCTGAGGGTCACCTGTGTCCCCTGCTGCAAGATCTGGTGGGACTGTGCTAGGTCCCCTTGTGCAGTGTGGGTGCTGGCAGGCAGGGATGAGCTCCAGGCAGCATTGCCCACCACTGAGCCTCCCCACAATGGCTCCTTGCTTGCCCATTTCCCATAAATTGCAGATGCTGTCACAGAGTCTCTTGGCTCTTTTCTTGGCAGTATTGTTGCAGGAAAGCATTTTTAGTAGCTGCTTTTCACCATCGAAATGATTATTCTGCCATGAATCAGAGCTGACTTAAATGCAGGTGAAGGATGACTCCCTGAGCCAGGATGTCTCTGCCAGACCCCAAAAGCAGTTGAACTTTCTGCCCAGGAGTTTCTGTGAGCTGCCTTACATCATCACCATGTCCCAGAGCAGAGTTGGACACAGCTGATAGCAGCCTCTCCTGAGAGCCTGCAAAGGATGGGGAAAGGAAACCTCATCCTTTGAATCCCACTCCCTACTAATGGAGAGCCCTGGTAACCATGATTATCTCTCGAGGGCCAGGACTTCCCAGGGCTGCTCCTTGGGGCACAGGAAAGCTCATAGTTTTCTTCCAGCCCATTTTTTTTCATTCCCTGCTTCACCATTCACGTAAATTTCCTTTTAGGTGATGTTTACATTGCAGCTTTAAAAATGTGGGAAAGGCTCTGTAATGGCAGGCTGTAATACAGTGCAAGTAACTATTTCAGAGCTGGCCTTGCATTGCTTCTTGCCCTCTCATCTGTCATCAGCTCCCTCCTGTGTTTTGTGAAGTTTTTGCTTCACTGCTGACAGTGGCACAGCAAAAAGTGAGCTCATACAGAGCTCAAATTACTGTTGAACCAGTTCAGATCTGTTTAATGGAAACCTTCCTTTTCCAAACCCTTTGGCACTTCTTTTACTTAAGTCATAAAACTTCTTCTGTTTGAACTTTGTGAAAACAAACCCCAGACCCTTTCTGTGCTAGTTACAAAACACTTTGATTCCTTTCCCTCGTTTTGTTTCACATTATTTACTGAACTGCTGGAGTAGCGTCTTGGGGTAAAAAGACACTGCTTCTTAGCTGAACAATTTAAATTTTTCATCAAGGGAGATGTATAACCAAAGTCTTTGTGAAATGAGTTAGCTATCCATTCTAGCTCAAGCTCTAAGTAGGAAGTGTAGGTCATTTCAAAACCCAGGAGAATTCGTGCACGATAGGTCAGGTACGTATGCAATAGTATCAGCTGTGGACATAAAGGTAAACTTCTGACTGATTCTGGCAAAAGCTGCCGTAAATGTGTGACTTTGGGTGTATGTGTGTGCATCCGAGCTTGTGAGAAAAGGGTGAGTTTTTCCGTGTTACGCTGAGTGGTGGTGTGTGAGCATCAACCCGTATTTACAAAACTCTGTGGTATCTTCTCCATTTTTAAATTTTTTTTCCTGAGGCAGAGATGTGCCAGCATCTATTGTAGACCTTGTTAAGTAAATTCCATCTCTCCTTTTGTGTTCTAGTTCTGCTTTTTGGCTTTTTGTGCTATTGGCTAATTTGTTAGTGATGCTTAAGTTTAAGGGGATCTCAGTTGCCCAGTCATTCATGTGAAGAAAAAAATAAATTGTATTTACTTCTGGGGTTTTTCTCTGAACTCCTTATGCTACCCTTGTTTTTCTGAGATGGGTGATGTTATTATGGCAGGGTGTGGACAGCTTTTTAAAATTATCAGTCTTGCATTTTTGTAGGAAAGCTATCTTCTGCATTCAGAATTTCAGCAAACCCACTATCACTGCAGAATCATTTGGGTGTGGATTCTCTCTGCTTGCTCTATTTAACTTTCACAAGGATCTGCACATGTCTAAAAACATTTAATGAGAATTAGTAAGATATTTTAGCCCTGCAGACTTATTTCTCTGTAAGCATTCAGCAGACATTATTGAGATCAATGGTTTCCTGCGTTTTATTAGCACAGCAGTTTCAGCTGGTCCTGTAATCTCACATTTCTTTTTATAACTATTTTATAAGGAGAAGGACCCAGTTAAACCAGTTCAGGTTTCTCTGTTACAGTGCTCTAATCCTTGCTCTCATTGTAACAAGTCTGTCTTGTCTGTCCATCTGCTGTGCCTCCCTGGCACACCTGCGTTTGTGCCCAAAGCTCTGCAGTCACTTAGGCAGCTCTATCTTTTTGACCATCTTTGCCTCCTTGTATCCAGATGTGTACACTAAAGAGTACAACCCGATGTTTGCTTGGTGTTTTTGAGCCAACACAGGCTGAGATTACAAGGTGGTTCCACCTCTCCGTGCAGGACTGCTCTCGGCACTGAAACCTCCCAAGCTGGAGCTGTGCGTCCCTCATGTCCTGGGGACAGAGCAGGGCTGGTGCAGGGAGATGGAAAAGAGAGTACAGTGGGAGAGGGGGTGGCAGCTGCTGCAGTGTGATTAGGACAGCTTCTGCTATCTGATACAGGGAGCCAGGTGGTTTCTGCTGTTGCCAGTAAGGGTGGGGATAAAAGGTAGGCAGGAAAGAGGGGCCATCCTATATCTGCCTCCATTGCCCCAGTGCAGGCAGCTTGGCTGCAGCAAGAAGAGAAAGACTTTAGCTCTTGGGGGCCTTGTGCCTCAAATATTTGCTGTCTGCTTCTCCAGAGCAGAGAAATGCAGGTGAATAGAGCCTGAAGGCTTTCTTCAAGACCTAAGGCTGAGGTGACTGATCCTGCTCTGGGTACCTGGTGAGTGGTAAAGCTGTACCATTGTGTTCTCTGCTCTGCTGCTGAACTCATGGCTCCAGGAGGTGTATGGGAGCATCCATTACATTTGTGCCTTTGTCTCCATACAGGAATCTTGCCATTATTGTGGTACAGGAGTGAGGTTAGGGGAGGGTTCTTTAGATTCTCCGTTGGGTTGATAGGACTTAAGTGCTCACTGTAAATTCAGGATTGGCAAAAACCTGTTGTAGGGTGGAATGGCTTGGTTCGTCCATGTTATGATAAGTTCCAAGTATTTTGTTGAATTATAAATGGGGGTAAATCTTTAGGATTGTGCAGGTCAAAACATGAATTTTAACTGGACTAGAAATACATAAAAGTAATGGTCAAAAGTATTATTTGTAAAGTAGTTGTAGATAAATGTGTAGTTTAGCCATAGTGAAATAATTCGGTCTAACAGCCTTTCTTTCCCCCCCTCCCCCTTTTAAGCACCTTCAGGCTTCCCTCTTTATGACCTGTTGAAAATTACTGGTTAAGAGGTCAGAATCAGGTTGGGGTTTTTTTTAGAAACACAAAAAATGTCACAGTAATCTTTCAAATTCTTGATTTTTATTAAATTCACTGAATTCAGCAACTAGCTATTTCAATTCAATAAACAGTTATTCCAAAGCTGATAAAGTGATGAAAATCAGGAACGTGATTAAAATAGAAAAAGACAGCTCTGGCAGTTCTAAAATCTGGAATCAGGACCAAAAATAATCAATTTGTGAACATGAGATAATAATTACTTTCATAAATTTTATCTATAAACAAGATGTCTGTTCCACTTTGTGCCTAGCCTGCTTCAGGGGGTTTTATCTAAGTAAATAAAATCAGTTTCGCTTTGGTGGTTTTGTGGACCTACTCTGCCTTCACTTACCTCTCTTAATGCCACGTTGATAGGAATGTCAGTTGAAAGTGTGCTCATTTAGAACATTAGAACTGAGTCATTTTCCATGTGCAATAAAGAATTTGGGTAAGTGTGTGTTGTATGTGACTAATTAGTGGTGCAGTTTATCTGCCTCTTCAGCAAACAAAAGGCTCATGTTACAGCAACCCTTCTGCAGAGAATAGCAATCAAGATTTCTGCTTAAATAATTTTCATTTTTTAACATCTGTTCACTTCTAGAATACAAATCAACACCAGTGCATTCTCCTCTGATATGTCTTGTTGAATCCTTTTTAGCTGAAGTGAAAAATGGAGGCATGGCATTCTTTTGAGCCTGCACGTGCTTTGCTCTTGATGTAAAACAGTGAAACTCACGGACTGTAAGCTTTCGATATGCAGACATTGCCCCTGGCTGTGCAAGAAGATATTTAGATGTGCAGATCATGAAGAAAATTTGTGGTCTTTTAAGGAAAGATTACACTGGGTAAAAACGAGTTTGAAAATTGAAGCTTGCTATGATTTCTTTCTTAAATCTAATAGATGCCTGGATAAAGGGATTACTCATAAGAAGGAAGTCATAAAACTGGTTCGAATTAGATTTCAAAGGCAAGGGTTATATTGGTCATTTAAAACCTTGGATTTCTCACCACCACCAGAGTCAATAAATAGCAATCCAACACAAGGTTCTGGCAAAGTACAGTCTGCTCTGTAAAGGGCCTTTTGCAAGTTAAAACTGAGTGGTTTGGGATCATATTTAGTGTCTGTGGCTTGTGCTGGGGTAGTACATGGGAGGAGATGGCTTGTTCTGACCAACATGGGATGTTTGGGGATCCCACTGAAATGGAGCCATTATTTTATTTATACATGTTTTGACTCGGCCTTCAACGCCCAGTTGGAGAATGTAGGTCAGCTGCACCAGTGAGGCTCTGGGTTCTGAAAGAAGATTGCCAATCCTATCCCAGTGCCTCTTTCCAGTACCCTTCGGGCTTCATTAACAGTCTGCTTCCTGGCTCCCTTCGGCACAGAGACTATTAGCCATCTGATACTCATTTGCCCAGGGGCAGCATGTTTGCTCAGTAAATGCAGGAAATGGGCACCAAGTACCTTACATCTTTCCAAAGCTGTTACAATTTCCCTACCACCACCATCTTTACTGTTAATCTGAATATTTGATATCAGCAAAATCACAGTAGACTAAATAGCATTTTCAATTTCAACTGGATGCGATTTGTTACACGATACTGTCAGGAAGTACTTGGAGACATTTCTATCTGCATACAAAACCTGACTGATGGGAGAGGGAAGAAGAGACTGCTAATGAGATTATGAAGTAAAATATTGGCAACCAACATTCTCTCTCATGGAGACTGGGGAAGGAGGAGAACAATTTAGGCAAAATAAATAGAGACCCTTTTTTAAAACATATTAATTATGGATTAAAATTTGTAGTTTATGCAGTGGGATTTAATCTCTTAGCTGAATCAGGGTTTTGTAGTTAGTCTATGGAATAGACTGCATTTGGGATAAATATTCAAAACACACGTGGTGCAAGAATTTAAACCAGAGGTGGGAAGGGGAAAAGGAAGGGGGAGAAGTAGGAAGCAACTCTCTGTAAGGCTCTGAAACTAGGACTTGTGCATTGAAGGGAGAGTTTTGTTTTGGTTTTGTTGGGTTTTTTCCCTCAGTAATACACACACCTTCTCTTCTGAGAAGTCAAGCATCTCTAACAGTTAACTTAACCAGGTTATCAAATGAAAACATACCATTTATAGCACCCACTTTCTATTAAATTGTTTTATCATCAAAGGGCTTTCACTGAGGATGTTTTCTTACGTTTTCTATGGTCCACACTTCATTTTGGTTCTTGAGTTCTTCATAGGGCTGTCTGCTATGAAGCCATTTATTGCCTTGGTAAAGAGTGGAGGCTTTTCGCTCAGAAAACATTTGCACAGTGGTGGTGCCTATTAAACATAAAATGCTTCTGAGATATCCCCTGGAAAGAATATCCATGAATAAAAAATGGACCACTTAAGTCAATACTATTACTTTTTATTCTCTGCTTTCTTAATCTTGCCTGTTGCTTTTATTCTCTTTATTAGCTTTCCATGATGGTGAAGTTTTCTTTTCAAAAGAGGCAATGTGGCCCTGTTATTCTCCATTGCTTTGTTTCATCTGCAGCACACACAGTAATATGAGAGGGATGTTGGGAGTTATAATTTCAGAACTGTGCATGCAGGTAGTTTGTCTTTAAAACAATTTTTTTCTGCCCCTTGCTACTACATGAGGTCTTTTGCCATATCATCTCTTTCATTTTACTGCTTTTTATTATTTCATTTTATGGTATCTTACATAGTCTGTGAACACAAAGTAAATTGATGGCTTCTGAATCAGAGGCTATTACAGCATTTTC
The DNA here is from genome assembly GCA_036630365.1 of Acanthiza pusilla. Lineage (NCBI taxonomy): Eukaryota > Metazoa > Chordata > Aves > Passeriformes > Acanthizidae > Acanthiza > Acanthiza pusilla. The sequence goes on from JAXCHO010000079.1 coordinate 46,205,908, forward strand.
CTGATTAGATGAGGTCTCCTTGCTCTCACTTAGATAAATCTTAAATAATCCAAAGCACTTTAGGTGGAAGTATAGTTTTAATAAACCTTACCCTGTCTTAAATTCCTGGAGATTTTTGTCTTTCTAAGAGTGGTTATCATCAGGGTTATTAATGTAGAGTTATTAACTTTCAGATGTTCACTAAGGCCAAGTCTCATTCACTTTGCTTCAGTTTTCTTTTAGTGTTTTAATAAAATAGCATCATTATATCTTTGTCACATCTGGACTTGTCTCTTATGTGCAAAGGATAGAGGTGGTTTACTGTCTTAATATCAAAAGTTCCAAATTTTATGCTAAATACAGTGGCCAGTGTTCACTGCAGCTGATAGACCTTCCCCAGAGGAAGGCTGGTTTGGTAATAATAGAGGAATGAGGATTATAATGAGAGTCACTGGGCTGGAGAAATGGATAGGTGTTAATGCTGGGCAAGGAATAGCAAAGCGAATAATGGCCAGGTAGTGAGAGTAACCCTCCAGCACTGACTTCTATTCAGACCAATTTTGTTCCCTTATTCTTTTCATGATCGCAAAACCAGATTCTAATTTAGTGCAGGTTTTTCTCTTTCCCCTTCCTTGTTAGCATGGAGGTGGTCACAGCTGATGGTGGCAGTGAGCCCTCGTACCGTACAAAGTCAGGGGAGGCTGCGCTTCATTGCTGCCGTGCCCAGGCCCATTTCATAAAGTTTGAGAGCATGCAGCAGCAGTGTGTGCATTTTATGGTGACGACAGAGCCTCTTAAGCTTTAAGTGCACTTTCTTTCCAGTACCATGACAGGTTTTCATGCAGCTTGATGCTGTGTCTAAGGTTACCTCAGCGTTTCCATTATAAGCCCCTAATTTTCAGCTGTAGTGCTGTGCAGCAGCCTGGTTACAGAGGACTTAGTGGGAAAGGATTTTGTTAAGATTAGGAGAGGGAAAATTTTCAACCCCTTCTGAAGTTACATTCAGTAAAAATACTGAAAGGGATGAAAGCCTCCATGTGTGTGATTAAAATGGTTTTAAATGGAGTTCGAGGTGCTTGCAATAAGAGGAATGTCCTCAGTAGTGTGGGAATGTGGTGGGGGGTTAAAGGTAGAGCAGGACAGCACTTCTGGTTTGGTGAGGACTGTGAAGTTGCTGGCATTGAGCTGTAGTAGTAAACACAAACGTTAGCAAGGCTCCTGCAGAGAGTGGGGGCTGGAGTGACTGTAATGCTGTAAGTTCATCACCCCCGTGCCCAGGAGCAGTGCTGGGAGCTGTTCCAGCCACAGGATCTGCCTGCAGAGCTGTTTCTCTGCATTGTCATTTCCATGAGATAGGATTGCTGATGACCTCTGGCTCACTTTATTTGGCTTGGTGCTGGAATGGTGTCTTCTGTTTTGTTGGGAATTGTCTCTAGCTTGGAAGGGAAACTCTTGGATCTCTACTGGTGGCATAGTTTTGACTCATAATAAACTTTCCTGTGACTGTGAACTATGTTGTAAGAGGAAACTATTGGGACATCTGGCCTTTTTAAGGGTCAGACTTTCATTTTTACTTTCTTGACTAGAGTTTCATGAATTCTAAGTTAATCTGAGTTGAATGACCTTTTGACTAGGGTAAAGCACTATCTTGCCTTTCTTTTTCTTGTCCCGATTTAAAAAGGCTTCATGTCCTAGATTTATCTGTGAAATTGTAATTCTACATGGTGTTTAAGATGGTCATTCCTTGCTCATACCCTCAGATCTAAACACACAATAGTTGGAGGCAGTTTGTGGTATTAAATAGTGGAAAAGGAAGACTTGAGTTAATCAGCTCCTAGTAAATGAAATCTTAATGGTTGTATCGACAGACTTCCAGTGCTGGCCTTGTGGACTGTTACAGGAATTCAGCAGCAGCAAGTAATATTCACTTCCAAAATGAAAGTCTATTAAAAAAGAAGTGCTGTCTTTGCATGACTTCAGTTCTAAATCATCTGTATTAATTTCTAATTTCATATTTTTAATGTAAATTAAATGAATAGTTGATTTAGAACTAATAAAGCAAATGATATGTCAAATTTTCCCTTTAGAGAAGGGATTTCTGGCATTAATGCTAAACAGGCTTACGTGTTTTTCAGCCTCCAACTTTAGTCTGCCAATCAGACTTTGTTTTTCACATATTTTCTTAATAGTTTGCACATTTGGGGAATGCTTTATACAAGAAACACTGTAAAAATTTCAGAGGTGATTCATCAAGATCTGTTCTGATTATTAACAAAGTCTGTATGTGTGACTATTGTATGTACATGTGTATCTGTGTGTTTATGTGTATGTTTTAAACCAGCAGGCCTTAGCCACACACAGAATGTAATCACATTGTGTTTTCTTGGCCACATTTGTGGCCAAGAAATGGACTGCTTATTCTCCTTTTAAGTCCATTTGTGGACTTAAAAGGAAAACAAACAGATGTAAGCAAGATTGACACTTGGGATTATAAGGGAATTCTAATACTCTCCGCCAGAGTTAGGGGCATCTTTTTCCAATGATGTAAAATTAATGAGTCTTCTGTTACAGTTTAAGTAGGCAGGATTTGAAATTACTACACATCTAGAAGTGTAAGAGTTGGTTAAACCCAGAAGGGCTTATTTTACAGGGCTCACTTGGGACTTACATGGTCCCCCTCGAGTTTCTTGTTCTACCTGATTCCTCACGTAAGTTGATTTCTGGTTTGGATTTTTCAATTTTTTTGGGTTTTTTAAATGTTCACCTTCTTACAAAATAAGGAAGCTTGATCTCAGCTCTCCAGAGTACCATGAAGGTAAATTGGGATGTGCTAGTAGATGAACACCATGCTTCTGCTCCTTACTTTAGCCCTGGGCTACTGTGACACCAGTCAGGTGGGGAGAAACACTTCCAGAAAGTGACACCTTTTGTATATATATTTCCATATTGCTACCAGCTATAACAAGAAAGTTTTATAAATTCAATTTTTGAACCCACGTTATGTTTGTGTTGGCTTGCAAGGGGAGCCCTCCTGTAAGCTGGCTACCCGCACAGGTGCATCCTCCTACACAGGCAGTGCAAAGCACTGCAAAAAAGCTCTGGGAACTTGAAAAAACTCTGGTTCCTAATGAGAAGTCTTATGCTGATTTAAACATATATTTGATTTGAATGTGTTTAAATAACTGTGAGAGCATGTGCTACCACAGCCACTTTTCTCAAGACCTAATTTCTTTTAAGTTTTGTAGAACTCTAGTGCATGCGCGTCTGCAATTCTAAACAGCTTTAAGATAAATGTAGATTAATGAAATGTCTTGAGAGTACTTGCCTATACATGCACTTAACCTAAATGGATGAATAACTGATTATATGAATGTTTCATTACAGAGAGACAGAAGAGAGTCTAAAGTTTTTAATTTAAATAAAGAAGGCTAGGACTGACTTTCATAAGTGTCCAGATTGTATTCACGTGTCTCCTTGCTAGGAGTCTGCCACTCATTTACAGTCTGATCTCATCCCTCTCCAACAGGAGCAGATGGGGATTCTTGAACTTGGCCCAAATTCCTAGAAAGTCTCTGCACTGACATTTTGTAAAGGTGTGAGGGGAAGTGGGAATTTGGATGACAGAGGGTGCAGTAACAGAGAATGGTACAAGGATGAAGCAGCAACGCTTTCCTGCACATCATTCAACACTGTGGCAATGACTGTGAATATAGAGTATCTCACTGTGGCAGAATAAATGCTCCTCTCTTGCCATCTAGGTGACATATGACATGGATATTCTTTGCTTGATTGTTATGCTCCCCCCCCCCTCCCCACATCCTGATACTTGAGTCTTTCCCTCCCTCCTCTCGCGTTCAGATTTGAATGGGAATTTCAGCTGCTTTGTGGATATTTTGAGGCCCGTGCTGAAGATGGGTCTGAAAGCCACATGCAGATATTTCCTGTTCCTCTCCCCCTGCCTATTTCCTTATGGTCCTGGCATTGCTGCTCCCCTCTGCGGGAGCCTGGGAAGGTCGGCTCAAATCCCAGGGGATTTTGAGCAAGAACATGACTTCTGCTACCTGTTGTTATCTAATGGAACAAGCAAAGATGAGTGTGTGTATTACTGGAAATTAAATAGAGGGGGGAAATTTGAGATGTTATATTTAGTTATAATAACTTTAACATCTTCCACATGGAAATATGATTCTGCCTTTTTTTAACAGGCAATTCTCACTTGCAAGTCAGACTGGTAATCCTGTTTGCCCACAGCTTTTATGATTGAGGTCTTGCTCTGTTTCTTCAGTGTTTGGAGATTTTGTGAGCAATCTTACAAGGTGATTATTTGTAATTTAAAGCAAAATATTAAAGATAACAGTGCGTGCTTCTGGTGGAGTAACTTCTAAATACAAAATCCTCTTGCTTCTCTCAAAACATTAAATATTCACACCAGGGAAAGGCTGGAAGCTTTCCTTGAAAATGTGTGACTTGAGCCTCTGTGCCAGCAAGATTCGTGTTAGAATGAAATTGCCATATTGTGTCTGACTACAGTTGTCTCTCTATTTATTAGGTGTCTAGTTGCATGATAGGCTTTTCAAAGGAGAGCTGAGCACATCTTTTGTTCATTAGTAGCATTTAATTAGTAACATTATTTTAATATGCAGAAAACCCGTGTCTCTGCGTGTGTGTAAAATTGCACACTAAGCTGAATTACTGCTTTGAAAATCATTTTCAGTTGGCAAACTTAAATGTGTTGCCCTTTTTCTTAAAGTTTCAATTTATCAGTTATTTGTTCCACTGTTCCAACACAAAAGTCAGATATTGTTAACTCCTGTATTTCAAGTCTCTGGGACCAGATGACAGTGTGTAACAGAAGATTGAAGCAGGAAAGGGAATTGCTGCTGGTGAGTGATTAGATGGATGCTTCTTTTCAGAACCTAGCAAGAAAACTGGCAGATGTGTAGGCTGTGAACCCGGTATCTGTTTAATGCAGGCTGCTGGAGTTATTGTCTGTCATACCCAGCTCTGACTAGCATGGAACAATCTTGTGTGCATCTCTCAGTGTAGGAGTCCTTCGCTGTCACTCACTGCTTGATTCCTTCCTTCTCTTTGTCTTTCTCTCTCAGCCAGCACTGAGAACGAATCATATCTACCACCCTGCTGATGTGAGCATACTGAGCCGTGTCCTCAGAAATTCCGCAGCAGCTTCCAGGCCCCTGTGGCATCAGTGCAGTGCTGTGGTCTCCCCTTCAGGGTGCCCTATAAACCATGTGCAGTTTGTACCCAGCCCAAAGGCGCTCTGGTCCCGCAGGAAGCACGATGCCGTTTGGCACTGCTGTGCAGCTGAAAGCCACACCAGAGAAAATGCGAGGAATAGTCCGCCTTTCAAGCTAAATATTCAAGCAGCTGCTTTTCAGCAGCAAGCCTGCCAGTTCTCTGGATGCAATGGATAATAGTATCCCTTGCTGTTCAGCCTCCTTCTGTGCAAGGAACAGACCTCAGCTGACATTTCTCCTCAGGCTTTTTACCCCCATTTTCAGGCCTGCACATGTGTTTGTGGTTTTCTTTTAAACTGTATGATACAGTTCCTATAGTGAATCTCAATTTACTTCTTGTCTGACAAAGGTCCTCTTGTCTGTTTTACAAGAAGCATATGCTGACATCTACTCAATTCTTTTCATCAAGTATTTGGTAGGGTAATTATATATGAAGAGTTGTTCAGACCATATACCTGCTGAAAGATCTGGCCTACAGTGTGTATTTTTCCCTGGGTTTTGATTTACTCAGCACTTGGAAGGTAACACAAATATGGGTGAGGCATAACCGTCAGTATTCAAAATCTGCAATTTTTTATTTTACTGTCTTGGGGTTATAACTATTGGTTTTATATTTAGTTTACTTTATTAAAATAAAAAACTATAGCCCACACTTGCTAGTGCACAGATTGTGGATAGAATTTAAAAAGGCATCCAAAATTTCCTGTGCTAAATGGAACTTCAGGTTTTTGGTGACTGTAAGGTTAATTGCTCACTACTGAAAGCTTTCTGTCCTTCTTGGAGGGACTGGGCCTCAAGGGATCTCTGGAATAAAGGCGACTCCTTGGATCCTTGTCTTGTTGCTTTCTTCAGTGTAAGCTGGGACCCAATAAGAAGAGATCACCTGGTATTTTTTAAACCTCTCATGGAGCATAGGTTTTAGTAGCAACTGGTGAGTTGTTAGACTTTCCTAACTCAGCCCTGGAAATCTCTGGGATGGATGGCCATGGGCATTTTGTCCAAGATTTAGGTAATATGGCAGCTAACAGCTGTGCGATTCTTGTACCTCCAGTCCCACCTCTGCTATATGGGATTCCGCTTAAATGGGTTTGTATGCAAAAGTCCTGGATCCCACATGGTGTCACTTGCTTTTTGTGAGACAATTCTGCAGTGAGCATCACTGTCTGTCTGTCTGGTTACCTTGTGAGGGAACAACATTCGTGCGGTCTTTTACAGTAAATACGCCTGGAGAGTTTCTCTGATCAGTGACCTGTTTTATTGTTGTCTGAGCTCTGCACATCTGCGGGACTCAGCTTGTTTCTCTCCCCATTAACAGATGCAGAACAGGCGGATGTTTTTATGAAATGGACGTGACATCTGTGTGGGTGGTTGAGAGCTGAGGCTGAATCATGGAGCTCTTGGTGCTCTGTGTCCATCTTTACTGTAGTCACAGCCTGTATTTCACAGCACATGGATGAGCAACAGGCAGCAATGGGAATGATACGCTGGGGCAGCCTTTTGACCTTTGAGGGGGTCAACCAGCACACTTTGTATGTGCTGCAGCCCCTTTGAGAGATACAGATATGCAACAGCTCAGTGTTACTCCAGCTTCTACATCCTTTTTTAACCTGTGTTTGAACTTTTTAAGGAATAAATGGCTGACGCACTAAATAAACCCAATAGATAGGGATGAGCTCTCAAGTGAAATTAAAGGCAAGACTTCTGTGACCAATATGAGGACACATTGCCATTTCCCTTTTCCATCAGCTGGGACAGAGCTGGCTGTTGCAGCAACTGAACAGCTCCTTGTAGATGTGGAGCAGTTGTTTTCATAGCAGCTGCCAGAGTGAGACCAGTTGGGTCTGTGGGAGGGCATGAACTGGTGCAGGACACCTCCGGCTTAACTGGGACAACTGTGCTTGTTGCCTTTCCAAAAACAAGGGGAAGTGTGTTGGGGGAGAGTGGGAAAGTCCTGTGCATGGGCAGCTGTGAGAATTCGAGCTCCAGAATGGAAATCTGCCAGGGCAGCTCCTGACCACAGTGGGTACGACGTCTAATATGGGTCACCAGGGATACCATGCCTGTCACTTCTACAAAAAGTGACAGAGACACTACCCATGCTTCATGCTCAGTACTTTTGCCTTTTCTTGGTGAATATGCAATTTACTTGGGATTTTTAATGCTAACACCCGAATTGTTTAATTTAGTGATTCTCTGGTTTCTAAGAAAATGCTTTGCAGGTCTCCAGCTCATTAATGCCTTTTCAAAGTGGTGATCCAAGCAGGAGGCTAATAATAGAATTTAACACTGTTGCTTTTGATTTGAGAACTGCATGAAGAATGGTGTCAAATTAAAATACTTAGTGTTTTGTGTGTTGCTCTTTGTAGTCTGAACCCTTTTTGTGACAAGTGGCATTAATTTTCTACAATTCTGGGAGAAAGCAAATGGCTATCTATTTCTAATTGCTACTGGTTAGGAATGTGATATGTGTGTAATGCAAGAGAGATTGATTAGACTCATTAATGACATGAAATGAAAATGTCAGAGTATAAAAATGAGCAACAGAGTCGTTGCATTTTTTATTACGCTTTTGCCTTGGGTTTTGCATAATTGAAATAGGATCATACACACAAAAAGGAATCTTGCCCTGAAAAACAGAACATCTGAGAAGAAAAAAGCCCTCTCAGTTATTGCAATAAACTGAGTCCCAGGAGATTGGGGAGCATGATTTCTTTGAATTATTGCATGCAAAAAATATATATGGGGGGAAAGTAGAAACAGTACATATTCTGGTTTAGAATCATAAGGAGAAAACCGGGTTGCATCTCTTCATGAGCACAAGATTGTTTTCAGGACTGGCAGAAGCAATGGAAACACTTCCAAACAGATCCTAGTGATTCCATGCCTGGAAGATGTGGAAGGAAATAAATGTTCTTATTAGTGCGTTATTTTCTTTAAATAAGCTGCAGCGCCTTGTTACAAGAATTGAGGCCTTGCTTTAAAATAAAACTTGAAGACTAGGATTTGATGTCCAGAGCCTTCTCCCTTTACCTTACCGCAGAAGTGCCATCAGTAGCTGTTAGTCCTGAAACCTTCTGTACTGCTGAGAGCCATCCAAGTATTGTTTTTGCAAAATGGCATTTTGAATGGCTTTCTCTGCCAGCCTCCCCTTTTTTCCCTCCACAGACTCTTATCTCTGAATTTGTGGCCCAGGAGGTTTGGGAGGCAGGGGAGCCAGGAGCTCTCTGCTCCTTGGAACTCTCTCCTGAGCCTATGACTTTATGGTGGGAAAACAGAGGGAAGGAGCCCTTCTGCCTTTTTTTTGTGACAAGCTTTTAAAAGCTGGCGGGGCGATGAAAACCAGGCTTGGTCAGAGCAAGGCAGGAGAGAAGAGCTCTCTGGGAACAGAGTGGCCTCTTCTGTGTGGCAGTGGGAATACCTGCTGCCTCTCAGTGTCTGCTGTGGAGATGATGGCCTCAATGAGAGCATTTCAGGATTTTTCATGAGCTCTGTGGTCTCCTCCAGATGTGCTAAAAATACATCCTGCAATTGAGATTTAAAAAAAAAATCTGGTGAACAGATTTTTTAATTTCTACTACATATGACTCCTACTCTAAAGAAATTGTTAATCTACCTGTTTACATCTTCTGCCATCCCTGCGTTAGCAAAGGCTCAGCTCTGTGCTCACATCAGAACTTAACCAGCCAGTTTGACATTCTGTATATTCATTAGCGTTAAATGTCAACGCCTCGGGCTTAAAATCAGATGAACAACTGGGTTTAGATCACATCTTGTTTTGAATTACGATCAAGAATGAAAAAATTTGGCTCAAAAACCTCTTTGGAAGGAGGAGATGTCAGGAGTGTGTAGGTGTGCTACAGCTCGCCCTGGGGCAGGGAAGGGGTGTGGGGCCTCTTGAAGTTCCTTCCAGCCCGATTTTCCATGTTTCTACAAAAATGTGATTACAGTGGTTGCTGGCTGTGCAAATTGCTGTAGATAAATTGCTTTCAGCAACTTGTGTGTGTTTTATGGCTGTCTCCCTCGTTGTAGTTGATGCATTCTTCCATGGGAGCAGCGTTACAGGTGCAGCTCTGCAGCATCGTGTGCTGCGTGCAGAGGCTTCCCAAGGCCATTGCTGTCACCAGCACTGCTGCATGTGTGACTTTGTGGAGAGCTGCAGTATTAACATTGCCCACATTCCCTGAGGAGTCAGATAAGCTGAGGAAGAGAAACTGATTTTAGTAGACTGGTTCCAGCTCATGCCAGCTGAGAGTCTAACCTGATGCTGTTTGTAGTTGTGTTTGTCTGATTGTGTAATCTCAACATAAAAATTTGAAATCTTGAATACGTGGGTCTGATTTTCCATGTACACCTAATTTCTGAGCTCCTCAGTTCATGGTACACAACCTGAGTGGCATATAAGATGGCCTTTATTTAAGTCTGCAAATACTTTAGTATTAAAAAAACCCTAAAAGAACCAAAACCCCACAATCCCTCCTCACCCCAAAATAAACCCCCAGAAAACAAACAAAAAGAATTGAAACATCAACCACAACAAAACTACCCCCCACAGAACCAGATCGTAGGGATTTCAGGTTGATCACCTGTAGACAGTGTTCTAAAACACTGCCTTGACATTTTCTAGCTATTTAGTACTGGGGACTCTCTGTTCCAATTTATTTTTAAACAAGTGCTCTGGGAAGACAAATGAAAATGTTTCAAGTATTTCCACACAGACTTATTTTAGTAGAATTTATTCTGAAACTCATTTTTGTTGAAAAACATTGTTGGGCCAGATTTATCCCTGGAGTAATTGCCCTTGATTTTTAATAGCATTCCAGGAAGGGTAGATTTGCCTTGTGTTTAATTTATGGCACAGGAAATATGTACAGCTACAGAACATCTTTACCCAGGGCATGGTACACAAGGGGAAAACGAGCATGGTTCTGTCAGTATTTTGTTAACTTAATTGTAACAACAGATGCAGCATTTCATTTATTTTACTGTTGTTACTGAGTTGTTAATCCAACTCTACCCCAGCTCTGGGGTCTGCAATGTAAGGAGAGCCTGGGACCTGTTGGAGTGAACCCAGAGGAGGTCCAAAGATGCTGAGAGGGCTGAAACACCTCTGCTGTGGACACAGCTCAGAGAGTTGGTGTTGTTGAGCCTGGAGAAGGGAAGGTTCTCTCGCCTTAGAGCCCTTTCCAGTACCTAAAGAGGCTACAAGAGAGCTGGGGAGGGACACTGGACAAGGTGGAATGGCTTTAGGCTGAAGGAGGGCAGGTCGAGATTAGGTATTAGGAAGAAATTCTTTACCATGAGGGTGGTGAATTGCTGAAATGGATAGTCCAGAGATGTGGTAGCTGTTCCATCCCTGGAAGTGTTCCAAGTCAGGCTAAACAGGGTTTTGAGTGACCTAGCCTAGTGGAAGGTGTCCCTGCCCATGGCAGGGGTGTTGGAACTAGGTGATCTCTAAGTTCCCTTCTAACCCAAACCACTGTATGATACTCAGAGTGTAGGCTTGTTTTCCCCAGCTACAACACTGAGTTAAAAGCCTCAGAAATTTTCTTCTTGAAATGTTAAGCACTTTTGAAACTTCCTCTCTCTCTCTCTCTATCAAAAAAATGTGTGTGGTTCTGATAGCACTTTGTTTTGAATATGTGAGATGTAAATCTGTCTTCCTTTCTGGTTATAAAACACCTGTTTCTTCCTGTGTTCGGAGAAAGAAAAGTGCCCCAAGAGAGACTTTATTCCTCTTCTTCTTTTTTTTATTTTTACTCCCTCCTTTCCTCCTTTTGAGGTTACAACATGCTCAGAGTTAATTTAAAAATGGAGCTCTCTAGGAGGTGCGGTTTAGGCACATTTATGTTCAGTGGCATTTGGTATGTGTTCAAGAAAGTGCTTCCATTAAAGGCATTTCTTAAATTGGAAACCAGAATAGTAAACTAGTGAGTGCTACTTGTGTTTAGTGGCCTGGAAATAACAGAAATATTTCTACTGGTATTTCCAGTGGTGCAGTTTACATTGCCTTCAAACAGAAATTTGTGCCTCTTGCTTAAGCAGGACACACAGAAATGAGATGTTTCCAGCTGTGCTACAGGTAGGGGTATGTGGCCACATCTGTGCTTAGGGAGAGCAGTATTTCTGCTCGAGGGCTTCCTTTGCTTGTGTGGGTGTCCTGGGTCCAGGAGAGGAGCAGCATCTCTGGCTGTTGAACTGCTTCTGTGCACCAGTACAAGCACCCCCAGAATGTGTTTATCCCATCCTCATATAAATGTCATCAGTCACAGCGTCATGGAAGGGTTTCAGTTGGAAGAGACCTTTAAAGTTCATCTACTCCAACCCTCCTGCAGTGGGTAGGAATATCTTTCACTTGATTGTGTTGCTCAGAACTCCATCAAACCTGACTTGGAACATTTCCAGTGATGAGGCATCCATAACTTCTGTGGACAACCTGTGCCAGTATCTCACCACCTTTCTTCCTTGGTGACCCATCTCTCCATTCCTTTAGACAGTTTGGCTTCCAGGTGTGAAAGCCTTTTTCTGTCTTTGATTTTTGCAATCTTCGAGACTTTCCACGGTTGCTTAATGGTTTAGTCACCTTCCTGCACAGGGAGGAAGGGTTTTTTTCACTCATGTGTAGCAGGTAAGGGGGGGTTGTTCTTCAGTTCAGCTTCTCTCATGATGTAGATCACAGGAGCACATTACTGTCATTATTTAGATCACTACTTCAGACCGACAGCATTAATGGCACTTGCAGTCATTTTGTTATCTGGATAATTAATCCACAAGGTATTGCACACAATGTGGTGAATAATACAGGAAATGATTAAACTGAGTATTTTCCATGGTTTTACATCATACTATATGTGAAGCTGGCAGTAACTGGCATGCTGGAGATAGTGTAAAAAGCAGTGGCAGGTTGGATTTGTTCAGTATTGCTGTAGTTTGTGAATTTTGAGCTGCAATTTCTAACTATTTTGATTTTTGAAGGGACCTTGCCCATTGCCTTTAAAAAGCAGTTTGGGAGTCTAGATTCTCTGGACTCCTCCTAACCTCAGTGGAGGAAGGTGAGAGTGTCTGGAAGCTGCTTGAGAGTGATGATATTTGACTTTAGTGCTGAGCATAGCTGCTTTGATTTGCCCTCTGGATAACCATGCTAATGCTATAAGGAGCTTGCTTTCCCATTTTAGCTGCAGCAGTTAAAGGCCTAAAGGTAGGTGACATGAATGCTTCTATAAATATGTATGTTTTAATCAAGCCATTGTTTATAATTAGATAATAATCATAATGGTATAAATAAGGGTTAGAGTGGGATAAATAGAAGGTCTTAAGCAAGAGAGAGACAAGTGGTTGATGTCTTTAGTTTTTAGCTGAGGTGTTGGGTAAGATTAAGATACGGCAGTTACAGCTGAACAACGCTGATTCATCAGAAGGGTAGAATGAGGTGTGAGAAATTGGATGAAATTCTTGTTGCCTTGGCCTTCTGTATCTGCCTTACTCATTTAACATGCTGTCTCCTCCTACCTCTTGAGTCGCTTGTCGGAGTAATGAAGCTGTCCCATGGGAGGCTTTTGGAAAGGGATATTTAAAGGACATGATCAGAGGTTTTCTACTGAATGGATATGAGCATTTTCTAGCAATAGAAACAAATGCTGGATGAGATAAAAAAATTCTGAAAACTGCATAAATCTCTTTTCCTGATAAAGAGTCTATGCTGTAGCCTTACAAACTTACCCATTTTAGCTCTACTAGAAAATTACTGGCAAATTTGTTACCTCCCTACTAGTGAGAGTGGTACCGTGGGTGAACAGACACATTTGCTGGCATGCACTTTAGTAAAGCTGCTTTTGCTGTCTGGGAAAGTTCATCCATTGATTTCAAACTTTTAATGGTCTTATTGTAATTTTTTTACCTCTGTGTGAATTTAACTAAACATTGTTTTCCTGGAAGCACTGTGTTTTCAATGGTAGTAAGTGTTTATGTTGAATGGAAGCCATAGGAAAGCACTGAGCTCAGTAGGGTGCGGATCAAAATTAATTTGCAGACATACACTTCCTGAATCAAAAGCTGCACCCCTGCCCAGCCACAAAGACTTGCTGTTTGTTCCACAGGCCTTGAGGTGTATATGTAATTGGGTGTGTTGGTAAGAGGGAAACGGCTCTTGAAAAGAGGGTGCTTCACCCAAAACTATGGGGTTGAAGGCTTAGCTACGCATGAGATGGTGCCATGTTCGTGGGCTCTCATGGGGGTGGCTGCCACCCTGCTCAAAGGCACATAGTACTGTTATCTCAGGCAGCCCAATTTGCAGCAAACAGGTTAGTAGAGCTGGCAAGGTCAGCTTTGAGGATGAAGACAGCAGCCAACATCTTTTTTATGTGGGAAATCAGAACTAAACCTAAAGTTACCTAAAATGTGAGTGGGATGTTACCTTGGTGTGAAAGATGAGCTGACAGTTGTGTCTCTCTGGATGGACACAATGTTTGCTGAGCACAGTCAGTAAAATTTGCAAAAGTTATACTATTTGTAAGGCCTTCCCAAAGGCCTTTGGCTTCCAGGAAGATAGAAGATATAAAATGGGGATAATGATTCAGTTGTCTGTGTAGACTTACAGAGCATCGTGACTCCCTCAAGTATGTGTGAACAGTGAGGTTACATTGATTTTGGTTCCAATTGCCATTTGTAAAATAAATGTATAACATGTGCTCTAAAGAAACTTGAATATGATTGATATTTTGTCATTTCAGAGTTACTGGGATTCTAATCTTTCCCTACAAGTTGTTCTGTAGGGTCGAAGTGATCTGAGTCTCTGCAGTAGCCAGTTGTGGTTTTGCTGGTACAGCTGTTCCCACTCTGCAGTAACTCTGCTTGATACTGATACAGATAGACCCATGTGCTGATTTTCACTAGGGCAAAAACTGCAATCCCAGCTGACTGTGCCTGTCTCTTGTGAGGGTTTTGCTTCTTTGCTGTGCTGTTTGCTCATGAGCTGCTCTAGAATATCTGTAATATGGGGAGCTGGCACTGGCTGGAGCAGAGTGTTGTCTGCTGGAAAGATCCTTAAGACTCACATCTGGATGATATTCAGCCCATATTCACCATCTTCATGTGCCAGTTGAGCTGTGGTACCATTGGTGCCTGTGGTGTTGCTGCTCTCAGCAGTGTTGGGAAAAGGTGCAGGCAAGAGAACAAGAAGTATTAATGACAAATCTGTGCAGGGGAAGGCTCCTAGGTTACTTCTGATAGCCTGGTAGCTTTTATAACCAAATGCCTTTCTGAACTGGAAATGGATCCTGTTGCTGCCTTTGTTGTGTTTCTGTGCAGCTTTTCCGATCTTTTGTGGGGACCAGTGGGACAGCATCCTCTGTGCAGGCAGGCTGCTGGGTTCAGTGTAGCAGCTCAGAATCCTGTGTTTAACATCACTTATCTTGATGTGAAGAAGGTTATGGCTGATGTTACCACTCACATTAAAGGATGGCTATTAACATTCTTAGAGGAAAGGGGACATAATTGTAGCAAACATTTGCTGTAATCTTCAACACGAATGTAGGTGTTAAACTCACATTGGGGTAGTGGCTGAAGGTGCAGTATTTACAGCCCACTGAGCACCAAGGCTGTTGAGGAATATATGCTGTTTAAAGAGGACACATTTTGACAAATGGGTCTCTGTCTTATTATGAACATGCTCAAAAAGAACGTGCTGTATTCACCAGTGGGATAGGAAAGCCCTCAGGCTCCCAGCTCTCATTCCAGCTTTACAATGTGGATTTTTGTCTTGGAGTCGTTTCTGAGAACATATTTACTAGTGCAGCTTTAAAAAGCATGTGTTTAATGTGTCTCTTTTTGTTGTTGAGATGATAAATCCACAGACAAATAACAAAAAAAAAAAAAAATCACTGGGGACTTTGGTAATAACTTGGGAAGGAAGAAATTCATAAAAATAGGCTTGAGGCGAAAATAGCATCAGTCCTTTAGGCATGAGACTTCTAAATCCCTGGCGTTTGTTTTGCAGCACCAAGAAGTTCACAGCCTCTATATTATTAACTCTAACATCTTTCTAAATTTTATTCTGTGAATCTCTTAATCCATAACTTTGTACCTTATTTTAAACATCATCAATTTAATTTTCTAAACTTCTTTCAACAAATTACCTGTTAGGATTTTGCCTCTTGATTCTAAAGCAGGCATTTGTTCAATCCTAAAAGAAAAAGACTGGTTAACATGAAATGGCTCCAAAATGTCTGACAAAATGCTGCCTATAATAGAACAAAGCATAGTGTTGTTGTAATTTATGATGTTTCTTATTGATTTGCTCATGCAAAAAAGCCTGTCTTGCTCTCTTTGCATTTGGTATCCAACATGTTGTCTTAGACTGACAACCACAGCTTGTTCCAGAGTAATTTAAGGCACAGCAACTTTGCTCAGCATCACAAATTCTGTTTTTGGTAGAGCTGAGAATAGAGCCTCTCTCTCCTGTCATGGCTCAGTTCCTCGCTGTAATTGTGGGGCAGCTTTCCTACTGACTGAGCGAGCCTCTGGTATGATCAAGCCTGTTATAATGAACAGTGCTACTTCAAATTTTGATGAATTCCCCTTGTTCAGTAATTTTTTTTCAGTTTTAAAACATAATTATTCAGTGAATTGTGGCAAAATATGATTGTCTAATAAAAAAAAATAAAAGAAGCAGATGTTAATATTCCACTTTGCAGTCTAGAATTCTCCACTGCTTGTTAAGCAGTGTTGTAAGATGATACACAAGCTGTGGTTTGTGAAGGAACTTGAGGAACTTGGGTTAAAATGTTTGAAAGTGTCCCAGCAGTTTGGTGCTTTACTCAGGTTTATGGGACTAGTAATAGGTCAAGAATTTACAGTAAAGGGGCTTCTAACCTACTTTTATTTTTTTAGAAACTGTTCACATTTGCAGACCACCTTTCCTGTAGTGAGGTGCAGCCCCACGAATTAGCAATGCATGAGATCCCTACACAGATATCAATTCACCTTTCACCCTTACTCATAAAGCAAGTTCTTCTAATAAGTCTGTAACATCTTTGTAGGTTATGCAGTCATGGAGCAAACTAGTAATTAATTCAGTGACAGGAAGCATGAGAGACAGTGCTTGTGGGATTATGGCACAATGTGTCCACTGGAGTGCTGACTATTCACCTGTGACCATTTGTTCTTCATGCAAAACAGGGGTGTGCTTTTTAAAAAGTCTTGGAGGCCACAGGGGCTCCTTGGAATTTTGATTACAGTTTTTCTGTGGATTTTTGTTGTTGTTGCTTGTTTTTAATAGCCCATTTGCCTATTGAAGGAGATCAGGAAAAGAATGACAGAAACGCCTCTTGCCATTTCTTCCTTCCGTCTACAAATATCTGAGTGAGATGATATGCTGCTGAGGACACTCCATGGTGACATTTTTAAGGAGTCCTTAACATGCAGTTTATTGACAACATAGAAAGTTTGCTGGCCTGAAAGTTTCCCTCTTTGGTTGCAGGCCCAGCAGGTGCTCAGAGCCCCCAAGTTGTGTTTTCAGCAGCAGAACAAAGAGCAGGGCTGGCGTCAGGCACCAAGAGGTGCAGCTGGCAGCGGAGGTTATGATTGCCTATCAATAGGTATTCATCCTATTAATTAAGCTGCTGCTGTCAAACCCAGCCAGAGGACAGCTTTTCAGGCTGCCTGTTGTAAAGTAAGCCGAGTCACCTGTGAAATGATGTTAATAAGAGGGCTCTAAGGCTTGTGAGGAGGCTTTTTTCAAGCCCGCTTCTCTTGGAGCTGCCAGCAGCCTCTTTCAGAGATGTGGTTGCTGGGCTGTCCATCTGTGAATGACAAATGGCATTCACTTCTCTGGAAGCTCTGTACGCTGCTTTTGTGAACCTTGACTAGCAGGAGCCAAGCTGTGACCTCACACTGCTTTTGTTCCTCAGCTGTAAGTATCTTATGATAAAGACTTTCAGCCCCTTCCTTGGCTCTGCTGAAGTCTTGTTTTGCAGCCCTTTGGTTTTGGGCTTCGTTAAGGTTTTTCTTTATTTTTGAGCATGAAGAACAAGAGCATGCACATTTTATTTTCCTTTATGAGACCACTGTGAACTAAAGTGTGCCTTTTTGGGATGCAGGTAGCTTGTTTTAATCATTTGATGGAGATCTCTGTAGTGCCTCTTAAGACTACTGAGAGTTTTTTGCTTATTCAACTTACATACTTCAGAGTTCTTGCATTTCAAGTTTAGGTCCAGCTCAGTTCCACTTCTCCAGTATATAAAGCAAGTGAGCTGCCCTCTGTAAAGCCCTGGAGAAGGATGTGAGCAGCAGAGTGGGGGGTCCTGCAAACTTCAGGGGCACAGTTCACACTCTTCACAAATGCTGCTGAGGAAGGACAGCCTGAGACTTTCCTCCAGGTGGTCTCTCAAGCAGAAAGGTAACAATTCTAGGAAATTCCTTTCCTGCCACCAGTTCACAAGCTCAACAAACAATGCTTCTGTAGAGGCACTGGGGTCATCCTTCTAGTTCCTTGCTCTTCTTTGCTAACTACTTGGAATTTGTTGAACAGTTCCTTTCTAGAGGGGTTAGGGAGTGGTGGTCTGTTTCTCCCTTCCTGAACCTTTTTAAGTCTTTCTAAGAAGACAAAAAAGGAAAAAAGCTGACAGAAAACATCCTGGAAACAGTCCCATGTCACCATACCCAGGTTGTTCTGCCAGAGTATATGCTAAAATCTCCCTTGTGTTCATGCTAAGCTTGTGTGACTGCTTCTGTTTTAGGTATTGACATTCTGGGTTCTTCATTCTGGGGAGGCTGAGAAGCCAAAGGCAGCTCAGCTGTGTGAGTAACACATCAATGCTGTTCAGATGGAGGCTTGTTTCTGTAGAGAACAACGCCCTTCCGCCTGAGCAGCGAGGCAGGCTCTGCTGCCGTTTCATGTGCAGCCTTCTGGCTGATACTCAGCCCTGCCCTGGTGTCACAGCTTCCTGATTTATGAGCTTGCAGTAGAAGCTGCTGATCGTAGCTGCTCATCAAGAGCACCACTGAAAAGTCACCAGCTTTGACAGATGGGACTGAGTGTCAACATTTTTCTCCATTTTTATTTTCTGTAAATTCCTGGTTTTCAGACCTCTCGTTCTTCCCATCGAAAACGGTGAGCAGATGATGTTCCTCTACATGCCCTGTGGCATGTCATGTTCTTTGCAGGGCTCCTGTTGATCACTGTTGCATTTTAATAAAATCACATGTATCAGCCTTGGTTGTCCTAAACCCACTTGTGACTTCCAAACAGGAGGCTTGTTCTGGCTGCCCATACATTCTTACACCCACTCAATCCTTTTAAACTGTTAGAGCATCATGCTTTTGGTTAAGGTCATGAGCAGGGCGTGGAACTTAATTTCTTACTCTATCTCACTTTTGGAAGACTGGTCATCAGTTTTACTGATGTTCTTATTTTTGCTTCTTCCTTCAGGTCTTGTTTTCCTTCCTTTGTAGTGGTTTATTTTTCCACTGAGTTGCAGTGCACAGCCTCATACTAAAATGTATCTCTGCCAGCTGAGAGTGGATAAAACAGGCCTGGGCAAGGAAGGGTGTCTCTTTGTGGACACAGTGCAGGCTGGAATGTGGATGTAGTTGCCTGAGCCAAGACTAACTCCTTGAGGTGAAGGTTTTATTTCTTTCCTGTGATTAAGCTGAGAGTTTGTTAGTTTGGAGTAGCAATAGGTTTAAGGAAATTATTTCTTTTTGTTTCCTTTTGTCTGTTTCTAGGAAATCTCCCTGTGTTAAGAAATCAAAACAGAGGCTGGATGCTTGCTCTGGAGCCATTTGTCACCAAAAAGAAGGAAAAAAGCAATCTTTGCTAGTGCCGATTTTTTTTTCTTTCCTCCTAGGAAAAGGGTTTCTTCCTAGAAAATTAAAAGAACTTGAGTTGTTGAGGTGGCAGGTAATTGATACATATCTGCCCCGTCTGAAAAAGTACTTAACTTTTACATAACTACCTATGAGTCTGTTTAGGAAGCTGGCAAGCTGCAGTGGACTGTGTGGTTTTCATTATGTCAGTGTTTTTTAAACTTGTTGCAAATGGCCTTCTTTTATGGGTGGTTAGAATTCCTTTTAAGTTGTCATTCAGAAAGCCCCAGAGGGGAGGGGAGCTGTGACAGCTCAGCAGATCGTGCTGTGCCCTAAGGAACAGCACGTGGCACGGAGCAAAATCTGCTCCAGCAGCCCTGCTGTGCTTCTTTGGCAAGACCTGGGGACGTACAGCACTGGAGTAACTGAGGCAGCATGAGAAATACTTTGCTTGCTCGGTCTCATTTTTGTTGCTGTAGCTGCTGAATGCATAACTACCTGATTAATGCAGAGATTTTAATCTTCTGACCCCCTTGCAAACACTTATTAATTGCACTCATGGATTTTAAATTTGTAGAACTAGAAGGGATAATTATGATCCTGTAATTCGGTCTCTCTGTGCAGCTGAACACGAAGCTTTTACTAAGCCGATGGTTTTGTTCCCCTCGCTTTAAAAACGTGCTCCTTATTTAAGGAATTTGTTTTCTAGCCTCAACATCCAGTCATCAAAATTTTTCAAGGCATTGTCAGGCTCGTTGCTTATATGATTATCAGGCTGGTATTAATCTTCACTTATTAAAAATCAAATGAACAGAGCTGTTAGAACAGTCTCAATAATAGGACATGTTCTCCCATTTACAGATGTTATTCTTCCATTTGCTTTTTAACTTCCTAATTTCTTTATAACAAAGAAAACTTTGTTCGCTGTGCAGTTTGTTTGCTGTTGTTTGTCATGTTTACAGGGTTGCTAAGTAACCTGCCTTTTCTCTTGTTCCAATTTTTTTCACATATATCAAAGGTAATTTTAACCTTTTCGGCTTATAGCTGGTATAAGTTTCTGCCTGGTTGAATATTTGCTAGGACCCTCCATCATCGTCATCCTTGCTTTCATCATAGCATCCAGAAGAGGATTCTTGTTTGAGGAGAATTACCTACACATTTTTGGTCCTGGACATTGTTTGGCCTCACTGGGATACACATTACTCTCTAATCTTTCTCTCTGGATCATGTGAATAAAACACAGAAAAAGTGGGAAAACAGCCACTATCAACATGTTTCTCTCTTCCCTGGAAGGATCTCGCCAAAGTCCTGTGAACTCGATTTTAAGAGCATTCAAGATTCACCAGTCTCCTTTTAGGTATCTCAAGTCAGATGTTTGAAATGTTTGCACTCTCCCAATTGATAAGGAGCTGCTGGCCGCTCTGGATTTCCCCCTCTCCCTCAGAAATACCTATTTAATGTTAAACCTTTTGAAGAAGAGAATAGTGATTTGAAGAACCACTATCCTCTAATGCTGATGTTTGCAGAAATAGAATGACTTGGAAGTAAGACTTTCTGCTAAAATTGTGGCGGATTTAGTCTGTTTGCTCGTTCAGTTCAGCATTTTTGTATATAAACATGGATTTGGGTCAGTCTTCCCCCTTCTCCCTCCCTGATTTTTCTGTTCTGTTCCTATTTGCTTGAAGTCCTTTACCACTGGGTGCCACTGTTTGATAGTTCTTAACATTTGCATCAGTGAAGCCCTGAAGAAACTCTCTGCTCACTCTTTGGACTTCTTTTTTTGAATCAAGGCTCAGTTTTCATGTGGCATTCCAGGTTTTAATGTAGTAAAATTTGATTCAAACAAACTTACCCTGATTTTTAATTTAGCAGCCCACACTGATGGGTCTACAACATTGCTGGTGCTCTGTAGCTGAGTATAAATTGACATTGTTTGCTTTCCTGCTCTTAAAATCTCTTTAAAAAATGCATCCTTCCAGAATTGCATATGATCACTGTTGACCCATGTATAAATAAATTGCTTGTTACCTTTGGGGATTAATCTGGTTGCAAACTGTGCTGTTAAGTGCCTTTCCTAAGAGGCATAATTTCAATTATCGTATCGTGAAAATCATATTATTGCGGTGTGATAATTAACCTGTGTAGTGTTATGGTGAAAGTTATGTGTGTATTCAGTTGTGTACCTTTGCCAGTCATGATTTATTTCTTTCAAATGACTGACACAGATGAGATGGCAGTGGGGTGTGCACGACATCTTGTTGTTCTGCAGGACAAAAGCACTGTAGTCACTAAGGGCCTTTTTGATAAGAGGTGTCTGAAATACAGGGTTTTCTCCTTGCCATCAGAATGGCTTTCCACATCCCCAACCCTATCTAGGGATTTAGGTAATCACAGGACCCTGAACAAAAGGAATGGGGGGAATATAAAGTCCGTAATAAACATGCAGGGAATTTTGGAAAGACAGATGATGTAAGATGCACAGTGTGTGTTACCTGCCATTAGTCGCAGACTGGAACTGTGGTGTTACAGTGGTGGATCACAGATGAGAATTTAGGGAGGATGAGTGCCGTTCAGGGTGTGCTGCTCTTCACCCTGTGTCTTTCTGTCTTTTCTACTGCCTATATTAAAGATTAGATGCTAAGTGTTTGTTGTGTGGAAGTCTACAGCTGAGTTTCGCCTGTGTCTGATGAAAAGGGGACCTTTTGTAAGGTCTGCACCTTCTCCACTCCAATGTTCTTAAAGCACCTTGTGTGCAGACCTCCTGTTGCAGTAGGAGGGGAGAGGCACTTTCTTTCTGTCTTCTGCCTCTCATTACTCAGCTGCATTGACACCTCTTCAGCATTTTAACTGAGCAAGAGAAGAAATGCAACTGTTTAGAGCTGATCCTTTCAGCTGGTTTCAAAGCCAATGGCAGAGGGCTTCCTTGCAGGTATTGCAGCCTGGGGGAAGCTTCTTTAGGATTAATACAAATTCCTGTTACTGGGTTTTTTAGTGGACGGTATGAGGCTGTTCTTAAAGCTGTTTGTGTCTTCCTGCATCTCTTTTCCAAGTAAACTGGAGACCAAGAGGAAGGAGCCGTTCTGTCCTCAACAGCATTGCTCTCCAGGCCTCAGCCTCTCTGGGGGTCAAGGCTGTTCCCTCTGCACCCAAGACTTGACTGAACTTCAAAGCTCTGGAACAAACACTGCCTGGTGCTGTTTAAATTGAATGGGAGCCATGAGCAGCTCTTTGCATTTGAGAGAATTGTAACTGTGTGGAGCACTGCCCCAGATTTTGTACTCTGCCTTCCTTTAGGTGTCAGTGCCAATGCAAACATCTTTAAAATGACCCTCTTTCTTCTGGTTTCTCATTTAGTGGATGTTTTATCTGTGCTTTGTTGATGTTACTCTCAGCAGTACTTAAGGGAAGAAAATGAGTATTAACTGGATTTCCTTTAGATTTTGAGTGAGTTAGGTAATTTTAATATTGTCTAAAGTGAGAACAGGAACAGCTTCAGGAGCCAGCAAGCTCTACTTCTTGCCATATCCTTGACATCACTGAGATTGCTTTGGGCTGCCCTGATCAAGTGAGCCCTTGTTCCTGAGAGATTTCTATGTGGTCTGTCAGTCTTTTGGCAGCCATGCAACTAATGAAGCCATTAACTAATGAAATCATGGTACCCAGTGTCAGGGGGGTGCTGTGAGTTAAACTGTCCTGGCATGGGATGGGCAGAACTTTGTCAGCCTTGGGATGGTATGTGAGATCCTGAAGTGCATGACAAGAAGCAGCGAGATTGGCCTTGCAGAAATGCATGGTGGTTTCTAAGATGCTCTTCTCTTTTATGTGTGGAGCTATAAACAAAAGCCAGATGCCTGCCAAAGGGTTTAAAAGTCCCATGATGTTAATTTGGAAGAACAGGGATGTAGTAAGTAACCTGGTAACAAGATAGTACTCAGTGGATGATCCCAGGTACATGCTGCCCTGAACATGTTTAATTTTGAGGCATGTGAAGATATTACTCTGGATCTAGAAGCAAAGCTCTTGTCACTGGGAAGTGGCAGCCTTTTTGAACAAAGCATGAGGGGCTGGGAGGAATTGCAACCACCAGGACATCTCTGGTCCTCCCCTCTCTCTCTGCAAGCAGTCTGGCTGTGTTTTGCCCAAACTCCATCCTCCCTTCCAGCCACAAAAGACAGTGTGATTAAGAGTCAAATTCCTTTGTTGGTGTCTGGCTCAAGTCTGGCTGGAAAGAGTATTTTGTATTCTGTTTTCAGGAACTCTTACTTTGAATTAAAGGTTGAACTGTGGGAAGTTATTAATGATATCTATAATCAAGGATTAATCAAGTAAATCTCTCTAGCTGAGTGCCTCTTACTGCACTGAGAGCATATAGATAAAGACGATAGCGGTGTGAGCTTTCATGTGCAAACAGTGCTGAGGTGGTGCCTTCGAAACACACTCTGCATTTAAGTAGCTCTTTTGCTTTCTACCCAAGCTGGCTGATGTGAGGTGGTACTTAGTTGTGTAACATCTGAGCAGAGACATGCTGAATAATTTTTATTTCAGTTCCTCTTGAAATTGGAAAGGGGAGAGCAAAACAAGATTTTTTTTTCTCAAAGAATGCTTTCGGGTTACTTGTAGCAAACTGCAAGTCTGCAGTAGTTAAAAAAGCTAAAAATGTATTTCTTAAAACATAGTGTTTGATGGTTTACAGTACAGCTCAGAACAGATGTTGACGTTTTTTCAAGAATAAAGTCTTCAGGAGGTATTCAGTGTTTGAGCTAGTGCTCCTGTGGAAGATATTAGTTCAAGAATTTATAAAGGCAAAAAGGAAATCACATGAATCTAGCCTTAATGTAACTTTTGTATCTAATATAGTCTATTATTTTCATGTCCATTGGTATTTTTAGGCATTTATTTATCTGTTTTTTAAGGGGCCTCAACTCTACCTCTGCTTTCACAGCTGGAAATAATTGTGGGAATCACTTGAAGGGTGAAAATGCCATATATATGTGTAATAATATAAATATATGGTGTCTCACAGGAATTTTTATATTCAGATTCCATATGTAGAGGGTCATTTCTGGTATGAGGAATGTCAGAAAATAAATGCAATTCTCTGAATGCCATATAAACATGAGAGGGTTTGGGGTTTTTTCATGAACTTCTCTGTCCTGTGAAAGGCACGGGAGCCCTGTTGTAGTAAAAGCTCTGGCAGCTGCTGAAACCTTGACCTGGCATTGTTAAGATATCTGTTAAAAACACTGGTGTCTGTCTGTAGTTCCCTTTGTACACGTGTTTCCAGTGTTATTCCCATTAAGGGACTTCTGCTGGAAAAAGCCCCTCTGTAGGTAGAATAAAAAATAAATAACGCTGAAAGCAAAGGCATCTGCTGGACATGTTCCCCCAAATGTGACTCACACGCTTCTGGCATGCTCCGGTTTGGTTGTATCTCTTCAGTATGACCAACTTTTGAAGGGTCTTTTCTGTTCTCCCGGAATTTACTTGCACTCCAAGGAAGTTAAATGAAAGAATTGCAAGTATGTGACCACTTGGTTTTGGGTGTTCAAGGCTTATTACCTGTATGGTACTTTCTGATTGCTCTAAGAGCATCTTTTTGTCTGGAAACATTAAACTTCTGTCTGGGAGGATACTTGAAGTAATTTTTCTACAGAGGCATTTTCTTTGTCTAGTGGGATGTTGAAATTGCTTTGCAGTTGTTTGAGTTAAAATTCCTCTTCCGTGCAGGATCCCCAGTTTATTCTTTCTCTCTGTGGATCAAAATCCACGTACACGTAAGAAGTTGTGGACAAAGACTGTGAGAGTTACTCAGGCACGGCAAGTTAAGGTAGATAAATGCTTCTGTGCTGCTTGTGCAGCAACAGCTAATTCAGCAAATGCTCTGGGGAAGCACCTGCCAAATTAGTGGGTGTATTAAACTTGAGCCAAGCTCAGCTAAAACATCCCCTGAATCCAAATCTCCTTTATTTGGAGCAAGGTAGCGAGGAAACACAGCAATGGATTGTGCATTCTCAGTCGATCATGTAACAGCAGATGGTTAAAAGGAGCCTCTCGGATGCTCTTCAGGCAGAATATTCCTGCTAAGTGATTATTTGGATTATTAATGTCCCACTGTAGCACCTAGTGATGATCTGAAAGCAGCTTTATGGGCTGTGACTTTTGTGGTGATGAGCACTAGAGACTCATGGAATTAATAATGTTTTAATTGTTATTGCTTGAACATTGATTAAACTTGTTTAAGGACTTTTAAGGGATTCTGTCACCAAGCTTGACTGGTTTATTGGTGTGAGCCTGAACCTCAGAATGGAACTCTGGGGATAAACTGCTCTGTTCCTGTCTGCTCTTGGTGTGCCTCAGTTTCCTTCGTGTGTAAAACTTGCTGTTCTTCTGTAAATGTTAGCTTTGCCAGGGTGTGGGTAGAGATCACCTTATCTTAATTTTATTGTTTGCATACAGTATTACACAGTGACTGTGCAGGACTTTATCGGTGGCCTGCAGCCAGGCTGAGGTTTGCAGAGGGTGTGAGAGAATTCACTGAGTGGGAACTGGGCGCCCTGTGTCGCTGGCTCTGTTTGGAAATCCTAGTTGAAATCATTTGCAGCTTAATCACACATGGAAAGACTCTTTGGTTCCCAAGAGAGTTTTATTCATTCATGTTTGCTCCTAGTAGAGTTCATGTTACAGTAGGAAACCACAATTCCTGACCTCTGAGTTGAATACATGTTTTAAAAATAGTGATGAGACAGAAGAAAGAATAAATAGGCTTCACTTTAAGGGCTTGCTCAAACCAAATCGATGTGCTGCAAAATACTGCACCACACTTTGAGAAATGATTGAATCAAACTGTTTTTCAGAGGCTTGAGTCAAGAAAATTGTAAATTGTTTATGGCAGTTGTAGAGTAATTCTGTGTTTTTCGTCTTCACCTAAGCAAACAAGAATTATCCTGAAGAAGCAGCAGGTTATTTTTGGATTTACTTTAACAGAGAGCTGTTGATGATAAATGGCTTCTAGAAGACTCACAGGCCCATCAGTGCTACAGAACTGATAGAGGAGTACAGCAAAATAAATATTTACAGAGGAGGTTTATTTTGGGCGGAGGTTGGATACGTAATATTTAAGTTGTTTTAGTAATGATAAGCCTGATGTGAACACTGAGGAAGTATGAAATGTTACATCCTCATGTAAGAAAAGAACTGTAGCTTTATTCACTGTCTGTGCTAAAGAGAGTAGACCTCTACAAATGTTTTATTAACAGCATGGTGCTGTGTGGTGTGTGTTCCGGGGTTTTGGAGGGTTGTTTTTGGTTTTTGTATGGCGTGCTATTGAACAGTGAGGGATTTGAGATGTGAGGTTAGCCAAGGGCCCCCGAGATGGGCTGCGGTGGAGGCTGAGGGACCTGGGCTGGCTCAGCCCAGAGCAGAGGTTTGGGGGGACCAAAGAGCAGCCCCCTGTGCTTGGGAGGTGCTTTCCAAGGAGATGGAGCCAAACTCTTCACCAGAGTGCATGGCTGGAGTGTGAGGGGCAGCAGGTTTGAGTGGAAACAAGAGGTTCATGTGGGTGTCAGGAAAAACCATGGTGAGCACAGGCAAGAGGGGCCATCCGCAGAGGCTGTGCAGCCTTGGGGAGCTTCAGGGTCTCACTGGGAAACGTCCTGGGCAACCTGCTCTGTTCTCATAGCAGGAGGAGGTTGGATTAGAAGTCTTCCAAGCTTTTTTAGACCTGTTTTGCAGTGATCCTGTATATTTGGCATGTGTGGTGAAAGCTGCTTGCTTGATTGAAGCAGGGAGGGCTCTGAAGGGGTGACAGGAGAGTATTTTTATTGCATGGTCAGTGTCAGTAAGAGGTTTATGCCATGTACAGCAATGCACTTCCATAGACTTGAATTATGGACAATTTTTATAGTAGTTTCAGAGGTCCCTGTGAGACCTGATGCCCATACAGAATTCAAAAATTTTAGGCATGAACTTGCCTTGAGGAACTCATGTAAGAGCCACCCTGAGAGTAGTTCACACTGGTGAGCTGTTTCTCATTGAAGCTGCTCCACAGAAACTTGATGTGTGAGATGTAGCACCACTAAAACACAGTTCACATCATCTGTTCAAACGAAGAAGCTGAAAGGTCTCTGCTGGGTCCACTGGACACATTCAAATCCAGAGTATCATTCTCACATCTGCTGGAAACTTCGTGTTGTTTTGCTTCCTCACCTGTAAGCAGCTGCAGCTGGGTGATGGTGGTACTGTTCAGTTTTAATGTACTGAAGTATTACGTGAAAATCTCTGCACTATATCAAGTGGATTTTGATCAGACCTGAGCAACAGTATGAGATTCTTACTGAAAGAAAATGGTTTAGGGATTAAACTGCGACTGAACATAGGTTTTAGCACCCATGGAGTCAGAGAGGGAGGGAAGGGCTGGCAATAGTGGGATCTGAATTAAAACACATATTCAGCTTTTACTGGAAAAAGCACGGGAAATCCCAGTGACTCTCTGATTTGTCTCGTAGTCCCGTGAATACAGTGTGCAGCATTCAGCTGTTCTGCCAGTCAGGAGAATGGAAGCCTCTCGCCTTTTCTTTCATGTCCCATTGATTCATCTCTGTAAACCCACATGCTGTGAGATTATTTTTTTGGGTCTGTTTGAGGGGCCAATGTTTCATCAAACTGACAACTGCAAATTCTGCGTGCAGATTTTCAGAACAGTGAAGAGAGACAGAATTTCCCTGAATGTGCTTTGTTTCGGGTGCTGATTAGTGCTTTTTAGTGGAAAGGGGTATGAATGGTCACATAGAAATTATTTGAAAACCATAGTTTACTTGTCAGCTATTGCTTCAAAATGTTGTGATTTGATGTATAGATAAGTTTTCTATTGCAGGATAGGAAAGTGCCCATTTTCCAAATTAAATAAATCATCAATTCATTGCCTTCATGTCTGTGAATTTCTGTGGATTTTCACTGGGTGAAATACAGCCTTTAAGAAACAATCTCACCTAACTTTTTCTCCTCTACTTTCCCTCTCAGAAATCAGTCCCCCATCACAACAATTGCAGATCTGGCAATTTCCACATGGAAGCTTTTGCTCAGTATAGTTCAGGGCTTGCTTATCCACAGAGGTGTTTTCCCCACAGCTGACATGACACTGACAGCCCAAAATGACACTCTGCTTTTGATACACATTCACAGTACTTAATGTAGTCAGTATTTAAAATGTCTTTAGGGTCTCAGTACTACTGATCCAAAAATGTTTCATCTGAATAGGCTTATTAAAATCAATAGGCGTCTTCACACAGTAAACCTAAATTATTTGCCAAGTTCTTCTTAAAATGGGAGAAACGATGTCTCCAAGTCACTGGATGAAGGCTGTTGGAGATGCCATTGTTATGAAATTGCTGCCTGTTTAAAAGAATGCTACTGATGTTTGCTCTAAGAACCTTTACTTTGTACAGACAAAACTAACCCAGGAAAAGCATGAGTTTTGGGAATGTAATATGCTGCCTTTGTGATTTAGGACATCTTTAAAAGGCCTTTCAGTGTTGATTCACTACAGTTTTTCCCATTTTACAGATACTGTGAACAAGGACACTGAACCCAAAGATCCATATCCCATTCCGAGAAAGATTATGGCTGAACCAGACTACATAGATGATGACAATCCTGAATTAATTAGACCTCAGAAATTAATTAATCCTGTGAAGTCATCCCGGAATCATCAAGATCTCCACAGAGAGCTGCTTATGAATCAGAAAAGGTAAGAGTCTAAAAATCACTTGTGCCACCCTCCCGCCCCAAACGCACAGCTTGAGTTTTAGTTTCATCAAAACGACGTTGTACCCAAAATCCAGCAGGCCCTTTTTGTTCGTTCAGATCTTGTAAATTGACTCGGATTCTTAACCATGGCATTTATTTCTGTTTGAATTTCAGTTGCTGTGCAAAAGCTTGCTCTAGAAGGCTTTTTTTTTTTTTTTTTTTTTTTTTTTTTTTTTTTTTTTGTGGATACTCAGAGGGTCGGTTTTGAGAGGAAACAGCTCAGTTCTCCCCTGTTACATTTCATGTGGGTTACCTTGGCACTGTAATTTGTCTTGTACTCTTAACATTATTAAGGATTTGACAAAATTCTGCTATTAATAGCGGAATGATAAAGTCTGTGTGCTTTCACCATTCCCAGCACACTGAGTTTATGAGGCCACTTCTAAATCAAAGAAATCATGTAGTTTATTTCACATGAAACTGTTCTTTACTTATTTGATCTGTCTCACAAAGCAGTGTGATAGTCTGGTGCACTCTGCTGCTGCACAAGTGTTTCTTTGTATGTTTTGCAAATGCCGCCTCCTCCACCGTGGGGTGGGATGCACAGCTGTTGCTCTATATATTGCTTTTAGAGATGTAAACAACCGTGACTTGATTTCATCAACTTCAGAGACACAAGCACCTGGCCCAGAAATAGCTGGAGCTCTGTTATTAAATCTCTTCAGCAACAGGGAAGTCATTTACAAAACATTAAGAAAATAGCCACCAGACCACCTGGTGGAGGAAAAGGTGACCAAGCTTGTTGATGCTCCTTTGTTTAAACCAGCAGAAACAAACTATGGTATCAATTGGTGATTTGGTGCATTGAAGACACCCAAAATGGACTTTCCAAAGGCAAGGTGGGGGGAACTATAAAACAAAAGTGGAAGAACAGTATTTCAGAGTGCATTTAAGCAGAAAGCTGGTGGTAGCAGCCATTCAGACTTTTTGAGACCCAGGACCTTGATAAAGGAGAGTAAAAACCCATGGTTTTGGCTACTCCAGCACAACTGGATTCGTCTGTTTGGCAGGAAGAGTCACATTGTGGCAGTTTTTCTTTTTCCTTTTTTCCTTTTTTTATTTAAATCCTTTGGTATTGTAGTATTTTGAGGGGAGAAGGGGTCTTTTATGTGTAATAGCAAAATCCTTACAAATGCTGGGCTTAGAGACTTAATTCTAAATGAATTGCATCCACAATATAGCATTTCTTTAGTGATGAAGAAGGAGAGATATTTTACAGAATGCCAACTGAATTGGAAGAAACTGGCCTAAATAGGTGTTTGTCCTATTTTTCATTAATGGGATTAAACATCAAAGTCAGTTCCTAGCACCAAGAAGTTTATAGTCATTGAAAGAAAAATAGTTGAAGTTTCCTGTTGATCTTAATCTAGAGGATGTGGAGACTGCAATAAATTAAGACTATTTTTTTTCTTTTAAGTTCATGAAAGCATAAAACACTTTTAAATAGTATGGAGTTCTTTTCTTCTGGGAAAATATCCTTTTACACAGAAAAGTTGGGCAGCCCTCAATACCCTCTCCTCTCTTATTGTAATTTTGATTAGCTGCAGCTGTTAATTTTAGAGTCTTATTTATTGGTGCGGAAATGAAATACTTTGAGGATTTTCACCAGCAGAAAAATTGGTATCTTTTAGAGGAGGGTTAGTCTTCTGTGCTTTGTGTCACTCTATTAGCTCTGATGGGAGGCTTTCCAGTAATGGAGATATTAGGCTGTGTTCTGCTTTGTCACAGCAAACTGTCATATGTATGGAGGACTTTTAGTGCTCTTATAGAAGTCTGCTGAACATGCTGCTTATTTTGGTGTGAAGACTCATTTTAGACATCAGCAGCTTCACTTTTTGGACCCATCAGCTCTGAACAGCCAGAAATGGATATTGGAAGATATTAGCTAGTACTGGTCCTGTCATTCTCCATGCCCACTGTTAGCAGTGTCTGTTGGGTCTAAATTGTTGTAGTTATTTACTTGCAGAAATCGTAGTTGTTTTGGGGAAAAAAAAGGATTTAGCTGGTGCAACCTCAAGACACTGGTCACTTAAATTACTTTTACTTATTAGGAGTCATCCTCAGCTCTGCAGCATATTGGCCCTGTCCCTTCCAGAGGTTTTAATCCTATGAACTCTAACTTATGTGGTTACACACTTTGCTTCCTCTATATCAAAGCTTTAGGATTTTTAATTTAACCAGTACAGTGACAAGGAGGTGATCCAAGACCCCAGTTAATCCAGTGTCCCCCAGTTTGTTGCTTTTCCTTTTTACATAAGAGAGTGGAAACAGGATTGATGTTACAGTTCTGTTACAGATCTGCCACCCACACCTGACTGGGCTGAGGGATTGTGTTTATGTGTACCTTCTGCAGGTTCCCTTTGTTACAGCCACAGCACCTCTGAATCAGTCTGTGCCTCTGCTTTGTTACGGTGCAATCTTAGTGAGAAATGCAGGAACAGTAATGTTACTTAGCAGCTGCTCTCTGGTTTGTGACTGTCTTGACTTGTGCTGACTGCCACTGTAGAAGCTTCCACTGACTCTGCTCTCACCAATCCAGTAGTAGTAGCAGTAGTAGTAGTAGGAAAAATGACTCCTGCTTTTCCTGCCTGACTGCAGTTTTATGTGTTAAAATGTAATTAAAATAGCATGAAACATAAAATATGAACGCAGTCTTGTAGCTTCTGTTGCACTCAGGCCATGAGATCTATTATGAGAAATAGGGAACAGCATTTGGTGTTGCTAAATATTTGATTTTCCTGTCAGGGTATGTACAGGGATAGAGTGTTGCATAATATATGGAGTCATTCCTAGATGCCACCATAAAATGGCATTTTAATGTTTTATTGGACATGCTGTCAGATATGCATATTAATGAATAATTAGAAAACCACAGATGTATAGCAAGTAGGGAAGGGTAAAAATATGCTTTCTGAAAGCTTATTGAGATTATTGAATTTCTTAAAGTTGAAATAAAAAATGGTTGATGTTAAACTTAATGCTGGATGCTTTCACATAATCATCTTCACAGGAAGGACAACAATAACAAAGACAAATTTCAGATCTCTGTGCTCTGCCTTAAGTGACGCTAATACCTGAGTAACAGGGAGAGCTTTGAATCTTATAACAAATTCTGAAACCATCATAGCGTTACAGAGATAAAAGAAATAGCTGAAGTCACAAAAATAAATAGGAGTGAGTATCCATGTGAGTGCCTGTATAAATAACGTTATGCATCTTCCTAAAGAGTGAGCTTTCTCATTCCGGAGTAGCTGGCTTGGAAAGCAATTTGTGCTGAACAGGCTCAAAACATTCAGTTCATGTAGTACCTGAAGGCTTGTCAGAGGGAGAATCCTCCAGGCTTTTGTCTGGTCTCCAAGGTGACGGCAACTTTTTTTATTCTGGATTTTTGTTGTCTTAGGCTCTTTGTGATGTTTAGTGTAGCCTGGGAGCTCTCACTGGAAATAGCTTCACAGGCAGGCATGGGTAAAGCTGTCACATCTTCAAGGAAAGGATTTCCAGGAGCAGTGTGACAGACCACTTTTTAGTTTTGTCAAAACTAAACTTCTCTGGGCAGAATACCCAGCGCAGGACCATCTGAACAGTCATCCCAAGTTACCAGCCACCAAGTGAATTCGTCTTGTCCAAAAGTTGTTTCTAGCTCTGCTAGTGTCTTGATTTGTGGTGTTTTATTCAGTCCATTCTCTTGGAATCGAGAGAATACAGTGAAGACTAAAGATGAAAGTTAATGAATTATACAGGAGAAATAGCAGCATGCATATTAAAGGGAAATATCTTTGGTGATTATACAGCTTAAATTCTAGCTCAGGGTATTGGTTAGAAACCAGGCAAATGTCTGCATGGTTTTTCCTCTTAATTATTTATTTATATCCCCATGTCTCTAAATAGGCAACTACATTATTTTAGTAAACCTGCCTGCAATTCTGTGTGAATTCCTGCTAATTAAAACTGATCTCTTTCTTTTTCCCTCTGTGTGATTTGAAGGGGTCTTGCACCTCAGAACAAACCTGAGCTACAGAAGGTGATGGAGAAAAGGAAACGAGATCAAGTTATTAAACAACAAAAAGAAGAGGAAGCACAAAAGAAGAAATCAGACCTGGAAATAGAGCTACTGAAACGGCAGCAGAAACTGGAGCAGGTAAGATGGGCAATAACAGACTTTTACACGTCTGCATCTGACCTACTCATCTGAGGCTCCCTTTGTAGAAAGGAAAGAAGCAGCTGCCAATTTTTGGTGCATTTCCCCTGATTAAATGGGGATACCTATTAAAATAAGTCAAATCACACTCTTTAATTACCTGTTTGTTGTCACTTACTGTGTAGGAGTTGTGTATGGGGTTTGCCTTTGGTCAAATGACTCCTGCACCAGCCAATAGGAATGTGTGTGGAGCACTGACATTATTTAACCATTGAAACTGTGGTGATTTGGACAATTTTTGTAGTTGAGCTATGATCCACTAAGCGTGGCTGTTAGGCTGTAGTGCGTCAAAACTACATTTAATGTATTTTTTAAAAATCAATTGATTCTCCTGGGTTGTGTAAGAAACTAGATTACTTTAAAAAGGTATTTTGTAGTCTTAAAGCATATGAGCCCATTGATGTTTTCAAATGAAAGAAAAGGTCCTCAGACCCTGCAAATGGAGATGATGTGGAGTTGGAGTTCCTTGTGGTGAAGCTTTTTGCCAGGAACAAGGCCAGCCAAAAGTCTCTCTGCCTCTGGAAGCACTTCGTGTGCCTGCAGGGAAATACCTCTACAGTGAAAGAGCTTATTGGAGAAGCCACTGTGCATCAAGCAGTGCATTTATTTTTAAATAAATAAATGCTATAAATAAATGCTTTAAAACAGTATCTCCTGTGTTTCTCAATACAAATCAATTAAGCCAAATAATTACTGTTAAAAATTACATGTAATCCAATCATTATGTAGGTTTTAGGGTCTTATTATAGGTTTGGTTTTTGTTTTAATTAGGCTTAGAAATATTTTTGGAGAAAGCTATTGTATTTTTAAGTGTATCATCCCATCATTTTTCTTATCTGCTCTTAAGGGCCCAGCTTTGAATGGTTCATCTTGTGGGAAGATTTGATTTGAAACTGAGCCATCCAGTGCAGATTTATGTAGATTAGAAAATTCTGTTCGAAGAGGAAAAGCCTGCCCATTTCAAACAGTGCTGTGACTTTGTAAACATCATAGGAATGGCATTAATTGACAACATGACTCATGGAGGGACATTGTCAGGATTTATAGCAACGACACATGTCCCTTGTCAGTGAACCAGAGACAAAAGAGAGATTATTTAGGTGAGCTGTACGTGGTCCCCATTAATCAGGGAGACCTTGGTCTGTTTAAAAGAAAAAAAAAGTGCTCCTTTCAGGCACTTTTGTTAATTTTCTAAAGGTTTTTTTTTTCCTGTTTGCCAACTCATCTGCTTTCCCTCAGGATCACTAAGCAATCCATATTCTGTGCCATGTGTGGGCACTGCCTTGTTACATACAGCATTTCCATTCCTCACACAGAAATTTCAAGTGTCTGCATGGGCAGGAGCCCTGGCTTGGTTAAAAAAGTCAGTGAATGGGCTCTCAAAAATGAATGACTAAAGGCCAAGGAAGATTTTTGGGGTTTTTATTGCTTTTTGTGATAGACAAACCAGATACTCCTAAAGAGGCTCAAGTTAGATACAGAACTCCATACCTAAACATTCAGAAATCAGTTCTGCAAGTGTGCTCAGTAGTAGCTGTTCACGTGTTCTCCCACGAGGCACATTCTTCCTTGTTCTGTTGTAAAAGCCAGAGAAGGGAATTATTGTTGTTTCTTTAATGAAGATGTCCAAGAATTTCTTTAAAAATGCTTCATCTTGTTCTTGTACTGAGCTTGCAGAGTTTTTGTCTGTCTGGCAAAGGTGGACATCTGGAACAAGCTTGAGCCAAGGATTTGAAAAGATTTATTGTTTATGAGAACAGATACTCCCAAAGAAAGGCAATTTTATCTTTTCCATGAGAGAAAGAAAGGAAGCAGTTTAAAGAATTTGGCATGGCCAGTTATTGAAACCTTTAGTTTTTTGTCTTGTGTTTCAATGATGTATTTTCTTTTTTTTTTTTTTTTTTTTTTTACATGTGATTCCCTTTTAAGCTGGAACTGGAGAAGCAGAAGATACAGGAAGAGCAGGAAAATGCGCCTGAATTTGTCAAAGTCAAGGGCAACTTGAGGAGGACGGTCCAGGAAACAACAGAAGCTCCAGACTCCTAGAGCTAGCGCCTGCTAAGACTTCAGCTTTCCTGCAGAGAGAGGCTTTTGCAAGTTGTCTCACATTTGCCCCTCAAGAGGGAAAATAATAGCATCCAGTTGACACTTACTGAAGATGAGATTTTTAATTCCTGGGACGTGTGGATTAAAAAGACAGTATCGTGAACGGATCGACTTGCCAAATACAGTCCTGAGATCAATGGATAAGGAGTGTCTTTGTCAGTTCTGTGTCACGGACCAGGCTGACGTGCTTTCTCAGAGATTTTAACCAGGGATACTAGAGAAACTCCTTCAGTGTTGCACTGCTTTAACTCTTGTGATCCTAGTTTAGTGGAGATACACAGATTATATTTTGCTTTAAAACAGAACAAAAATCCTCCTGTGATATCTTACGAAGCTTTGCTGTGCAGGTAGATTTCCTCCATCTAGACCTACAGCCTGTGTATTATCCCACAATAATTTGTGTTTCATTGGAATTTTTATTAAATCTAGGAGGATATGAGGTGTGCTGATTTATTGCTGCCCATCCCCACTAGGGTGGGTGTAGGCAAGATGAGAATGCTTAAAATTCACCAGCAGTGAAAAGTTAAGCAGCCTTAAAGCCCATTTCTTGCTGTTTGGCATGTAGAATTTGGGCTATGAAAGAGCAAAAATCTGATGATCCTTTCACCAGGGAGACTCCAGAGGCTGATTTTTCCCTGTCTGTAAGCTTACACTGTTGTGTACAGGCCTGTGCAGTGCTACCTGTGAATTTACCTCTCAAAGCAAAATGATCTGTCTTCTACTTTTCATGTTTTGAAATCCTGCTTACTTTGGTGTTGTGGCCTTTCTCCTCCAGGGACATGCTGAAAGGAGTACAGTGTTAACACATTACTTGGTGGTGTTTGAACTCATTTGCTGGAACTGATCTGCCCTCAGTTCCTCCTCTTTGCTTGCAGACACTTGGTGCAGTTTCTGCAGTAGAGAAGTGTTTAAACCAGACCAAACTGATTATTGGAATCTACTGAAATGGAATTTTTTTTCCCTAAAGTGAGTCATAAAATGAAATTAATTTTATCCCATCCTTCTTTTAGCCTGAAGAAGGAAGGGATGTGTGTTACCACTGAGACTTTGGGTCCAATTCTGTCATCTTCTGCCTTTTCACAAGTTGCCCCTGTGACTTGCCATTAAATAAAATATTGCTCAGCTTGCACAGGGATGACAGAATCTGATCCTTCATGCTTATGACTACTAGTTATCCAGGAAAGCCTGGGATGAGGAGTGGGGAAAACAGATTGCTCATGTAGGATTATAGCATTGGATTCTTACCTGGTGTGATTGCGTGCAGATATATCTTCACAATCTGGGGAGAAATCCTCATCTTCCTTGGTTGGAACAGCCCTAACTCTCACTGAAACTGTGTTCATCCATATCAGCTGAGGATGTAATCCCTAGCCTTTGCCTTAGGATGCTAAACACAATAATTTCTACTTTGTAATTACTTTGGACATAACTGTTTGAGAACACTTTTTATTAATATCAACAGTGGCATGTTTGTATTGTAAAGGTGTGGTGGAGGGTTGTTGGTTTGGTTTTTTCAGTTCCTTTTGCCTTTCCTGTACGTATTGGACATTTTAAATACAGTTTCAGATTAGCACTTGGGACAAAACACTGACAATTAAAAATGTTTCCTAGATGCAGACTTTAATTTGTCAAGATACAGGCATTTTTTATGAGGACATAATCAGATTGAGAGTAAATTGAATTGTGATAAGCATATTGCCATTGATTTAGACTTGCAGTGTGACTCACGTCTAGAAGATTAAATGTGAAGATGGTCTAACAGACTGTTCAGATTATGGACATACAAAAGACAAAGGCCAAATGTAAGACTCTTCCATGTATTATCTCAACAAAGGAAAACCCTGAATGCTGCAGATTCTTCCCTCTCCTGCCCTTCTCCTGTCAGGAGAGGATCTTTTCTGGTAACACATTATTCCAACACTTGGACAGATTTTGTTTCATGTTGTTGAGACAGCACTATGTCCGAGCCTTCCATGCCTCATGCTTTATCTCAGCTGTTTCCAGCCTACCAGACATCCTGCCTCTTGGTTTCAGCTCCACATTAACCTTCTGCTCAGTATGGAAAAGTGAATGAGAAAACCCTCCTCTGGCTTGAGCAGACCATTTCTTGTCAGCCAGTTCCCCTTGATGATCATGGCAATCCTACCACATATGCACAGTGAAATGAAATCGGTGGCACTAGGGTCCGTGGGGGTCGAGGACCCCCTTTTTGGCTTCAGTGGATGTATTGGCTTGGGCCCTGAAGGCTGAAGGCATTCTGGTTGTCCCCAGGTTAGCTTTGATTCAGGGTAGAGTTTCTCTTTCTGAAACACAGGAGGCCAGAGAACTCCCTTGTACATACAGCATGAAGTTGTTTTTGGTTTTTCATTGGAATTAACTCTCCGTGTGAACAGAACATCAACGTGTGTGTTAGAACATCTTCAAATCCTGCTAATCCTTTAGTCTAGGAACCCCAGCCACCTTCATGTCGATTTTTGACAGGCAAAAGCTTGTCTTTGAAGTCAGGATTGGGCAGCCCTACAATGGGTGGCCAGTTAGTCACACCACAAG
Source organism: Acanthiza pusilla (assembly GCA_036630365.1). Taxonomy (NCBI): domain Eukaryota; kingdom Metazoa; phylum Chordata; class Aves; order Passeriformes; family Acanthizidae; genus Acanthiza; species Acanthiza pusilla. The sequence goes on from JAXCHO010000079.1 coordinate 46,243,600, forward strand.
TGTCCTGTGCGGCTACTCAAGTAAGAAACTGCTTGGCAGTGAGCGTAAGCAATTCCTGCTCTGCCCTTCAGCTATATGGGTTTTGAAGCAATCCAGCAAATACTTCAGTGATTTGAAAATTGCTCACTTACCACTTTGTACTTTTTTAAAAACTCTTGCTTTTGTGATAGTATAGTAGTAAATTTTTTAGCATTTTTGTGGCTTTAACCTTCTGTTAATATCTGCACTTGTTTGAGTGTACATATATAAATATATATAAATATAAAAAGGGAGCCTTAATGGATTTGTTTTCATAATTTAATATTTTTTGTATTTGCTCTTGTATAATTGTTTTTAACTAAAGGTATTATGAGAATGAGGGTGGAATACTTAGAACCAAAGTTATGCTTAATAAAATCTACTACATGCTTGGTGTATGTGGTGGTGTCTGTCATATCCTGCCAAAAAACTAAACCTTGGGGGCTGCACTGTGATATCCAGATTGTTTAAAATTCTGCAGTGTGGGGGGAAATACCAACATCATGATGACTCTTGGTTCCTTAAAACCCTGCATCCCTGTTTGTATGTGCAAAAGTATGGCCAAATTAGCTGGCAGAAGGAGCTTGCTGTGTCTCTTAGCAGTATTATCCTTTGAATATATCTGGTGCAGAAAGTTTTTAACAGGACTGTGCAGCCATTCAGGTAACACAAGGTGAGGCAGAGCATTGTGGAAATCATTCCCTATCCTTGGAATTGTCAGCATTGCATAGCAGCATTTCAAATGGGAGTGAGAAGAGAGTAATGAGCCTGATTCTGGATCCAAGTCCTACAAAGCTCCTTTTAATTTAGCCAATGTTCCAACCTGTGGTTCTAGTAGGAAAGACTTGGGCATGAGAAAGAAAGTGCAGGCACAAATGATTTTCTGGGTTAGGGCAGACAGCTCAGTGCCAAAGAGCAAATCCTGTGTCAGCAGCAGACAGGAGGAGTAGCAGGGGATGAACAGGGCTGGAGGAGGTTTGTGCCATCAGTTCTCCACAAAGATCCTCATCTCACACTGGTGAGCCCTGGTCAGCCAGGCAGGTGGCAATGGTGGGGGAGCTGGAGAGGAGCATGGGGTGAAACAAAGTGGGGGAGGAGGAGGAGGAGAGCAGTGAATTCAGAACAGATGTCAGGAAATGCTTTTTTCCTTCAGAAACTGCTCAGCATGTGGAATGGGTCCTGGCAGTCCTGCTGATGCAATGACGCTGGACCTGCTCCAGGAGCTCTCGAATGCGGGGGAGGTAAGAAAGAACAGAGAGTTAATAAGGGGTGAGTTTCCATGGCCTGTTGGAGATACTGCCCTGTGCTCTCCTACCTCAAATGTAGCCAAATGTGTTTTGAATTATCCTTTGATATTTCACTCCAGCTCCAGAAAGAAAATGGTGAGGGCATGTGATCTGCTTTTGTAGCATGTCCAGAGGAAAAGATCCTTCCTTTGCTTTTTCGGATTGCATTGAGCTAATAGGTTTTGTCATGTGGCTTTGCAAGCACCGGTTCACTGGGGGATTTCCCTGTGCTCCCGTGGCCATAGCCAGATGGGTTGTGTTGTGCCATAGCTGTGTGGAAGTACCATGAGGTCCCTTAGCTGCTCTTACAGGGTCTGTGGATAGTGTCTGTAACCTAAAATGCCTGGTGGCACTTGTGGTGACCAGTGCACTTCAGAAAATAACAGGACACCAAAGAGCTTCTGCGGTGCAGTTTCCATAGGATCAGAACTGACATCTGTAGGGGGAAGAACGGCAAGGCAAGTTGGGTTCTCACGGCATTGCCATAGGAAGAGCACAAACAATGAGCTCTGGATGAGTGGAAATACAAGATACTTTCTCCCCCCCCTGCCAATTTAAACTGTGCTCTGTTTAGAATCTTTCGTCTGTCATAGTAAAGGTCTGTAGTGCTGTTGTCAATATTAAGGATGACTGTCCTCGATGGAAGTGAAGGAAACTGTGGCCAGAGGAAGTGTTTGGTGGTGGTATTAAAGCACAGACATCCCGACTGTCACTGCAGTGCTTGTGTTCCACAGCCCCTGTTTTGGCATTGCTTCAGTCCTGGGTGAGGGCTGCACTGGCTCCATCCCAGGGCCTGCAGTGCCTCTCTGAGGTTAGCAGGGGCTGCTGCTGTTCCCTGGCTACTCAGGGGCTGATTTTGCTGCACTTCAAGTGCATGCATTCGAGCTTATCATCACTTTCCCTTCATATCAGAGCAGAGCAATCAGCCCTGTGGAGTGCAGTTCCCTTCCTTTGACCAGGAGGAGCCCACAATGCCTGACTCGTAGAGAACGTTGTCTACCTTGCAAGGATTCTGAAATTGGGCAGTTCCAATGCCACTGCCAAACCCCCCACACTCTATTTCATGGTTTTGTGCCCCAGGATAGATGAGGCACATGGATGCCTTTGGTAAATTTGGCCCATCGTGTCTGTGTGGTTCATGATGTGATAAAGAGCTCCTCTCTGCACTGTGCTCACCTGCTCTGGTGCTTGGTGCCATGGAGCCAGCCCAGGAGGGGACATGTGGCCTCTGCAGGGGCCTGGGGAGAAGGGACCTGCCCCAGGCCAAACCCCGGGCAGCAGGAGGGGAGGTGGCATCTCCACAGTGTGTGAGGGAAGGAGGAGGACATGAAACACCTGAGAGGGGCCTACAACAGCCAGAATCACCCACTGCTACAGCCTTAGTACTTAATTATCAGAACAATAATTTTTGGAATTAACTTCCATTATGCACCCAAGTCTAATCTGTCGAGTGGATGGCATGAGCAATTTAACACATATTGAGGCTGGCACATGGAAAGTTCAGCCTGATTAGGTGGGAAGGAAAAACATGTTTCTTTCCCCCCCTTCAGCTATTCAGAAACAAATCTTCAATAATGCAATTGAAATGCCAAGTCTGCTTCATTGTGCTTAAAAATTAAAGAGCATCCAGCAAGTCTAAGCCCCTTAGTGGGGTTCATTTGAGGTATGTATTTCTCAGTATAGAAAAGCAAAGGGAGCTGCCTGTGGAGCACTGAATCCGACCTGCTCTGGAGTCAGGGCATGGCAGCCCAGCCCGTCTGAAATGCTCTCCCTGAAGGAGGGATTGTGTCCGACTGGGTATCTGTCCTTCAACTCTTCCTTTGGTAAATGAAGCCTAAAAGATTCTCTGATGCAAAGCTAATCAGGAATTTGCTTTCATGAGTAGCAGCAGAGAGAGAGACCCCTCAAACTTATGCTGTCAAACCTGGAAAGTCCTTCATCGCTGTGGCTGTGGGCCCTAGGGGGTGATTTTCTCTAATGTGCAGTTTGAGCACTTGTCTTCGTCCAACTTCGTTTTGGTGCTAATCCTTTCAGTGAATTCTTCTCCATACAATTTCAGGGAACCACCTTCATGAGCTGAGCTCAGCAATGAAGTGGCTTTGGGGAATTTGCAAAACACAGTGGGCCCTGTACATCACAGCCTCTGGTTTTTAGGGAAATTTTTCTCTCGTTTCTAGTACAAATTGAATTAACTTATTAAGTACCAAGGAGTAACTTCTCTTCAAACAAAGATCATGCATTTTTTATCATTTTCTTGCTGCAAGGAAGTTGCTTCTGCTTTATAGCAAGAATTCTGTTCCTTGTGTATTAGGAAATTGTTATGATAACCAGATCAGAGGTGAGCTGCAAACTACCTACAGGCCTCTCTGCAGTCAGACCTGCTCAGTCCTGGTGCTGGAAAGCAGGGATTGCTGTCTGGGGAGGAAAAAGGAGGTGCTAGAAAGGAGGAACAAACAGTGGGAAGGCAAGTGCCTGACTGATGAAGGTTTCCACCTTGTACCCAAGGTTAAACAGCAACTCTGAGGATGATACACACAGCCTGCGTCTGTGTTCACATCTAATGTACCGTGTGCCTTTTTATTTCCCCTGAAGCCTCACTGTGGTTTTGATTCCTTTCCTATTGTTTCCTTTCACCCCAAGCTCTTCCTGGCTATTCAGGCCTCCCTGCCTTTGGATTATTTCCCAGGTCTGGTTTGTAATGAAAGGCATTTAATTAGTGAAGAATCCTTGGGATGGATCCGAAAATGGGTGTTTGAGGCTGACTACTGCAGCGTGGAGGGAAACCCAGCCTGAGTCCTTGGTATGTGGGGAGTGGAGATGAGAAATACTGGATCTGCAGGTGGGAATAAAACTTCTGAGTGGATGTCTGACAGAGCATAAATGAGAAATCAATATAGACAACTCAAAATTTTAATCTCAAAGCCCTACTTAAAAAGGAGGACGGTGATGAGAAAAACCCCATGGGGATGAAAAGGATGATGGCAAAAGTTTGTTCCTCGATTCCTTCTCTGCCACCCCTGACCTTGTGAGACCCCGCCTGGAATGCTGCATCCAGCTCTGGGGTCCCCAGCACAGGGAGGACATGGAGCTGCTGCAGCAGGAGGAGACCACAAAGATGATCTGAGGGCTGGAACACTGCTCCTGGGAAGACAGACTGAGAGAGCTGGGCTTGTTCAGCCTGGAGAAGAGAGGGCTCAGAGGAAAACCTCATTGTGGCCTTCCAGCACCTAAAGGGGTCTTGCAAAATTGAGGGGGAGCAACTTTTTATGTGGGCAGATAGTCACAGGACAAGGGGAATGGCTTTAAACAAAAAGAGGAGAGGTTCCGATTAGATGTTAGGAAGATGATCTTTACTCACAGCCTGGCGAGTCACTAGGACAGATTTGCCCAGAGAAGGTGTTCAAGGCCGGGGTGGATGGAGCCCTGAGCACCCTGCTCTGCTGGAACGCATCCCTGCCCAAGGCAGGGCTTTGGAACGGGGTGATCTTTATGTTCCCTTCCAACCCAAACCATTCGGCGGGTAGCAAGAAGCCTAAAATACATAGACGCAATGCGTGGGCAAACAAACTGTCCTGCTTGAGGCCATGAAAAGGCTCTCGGGAGGCTTTGCGGTGCAGGTGTTTCGTTGCCGCGGGTCGGTCCCGCAGCGCTCAGCCGCCGCCGCCTGCTGCCCTCTCCCGGGGACACAGCGGAGCGGAGCGGAGCGATTGCCTTTCCTTCCCCTCCAAAAACACCGCAGCGCCGAGCTGGCGAGACTGAATGACTGGTGATTTCTCGCGGAAATGCGTTATCATTTCGTGATTTTTGTTAGGCAAGTGTCATTAGCACTTCCGCTAAGACGTCGCTGATTCATTGTGCTAAAAAGCCCTGAGTGCGTTTCGAGACAGCGGTGGCTGAGGAGCTGGATTCTCCAAGGGCTCTGTGGTGTCTCTGTGGTGTCTCTTGTGTCCGCACGCCGTGCTTTGCCATGGAGGTCTGTGGTGGCTGCTGTGGAGTCTTCAGGGCTATCCACCGGCAGATCCCTGCAGAGACCCAAGGCGTTCTCAGGACGATTTGGAGACGTGATGAGCCTGAATGTGCCAGGGTTGTGCTTGGAACAACCTTCTCCAGTAGCTGTCCTTCACCCCACATGGTGACAGCCACCACTCTTGTGGTCTGGGGTCGTTGCAGAGGATTTCCCTCTTGCTGCAATTCCACAGCAGCACATCCCTGTGCTATCCCCGCTCTGCCATCCCTGCCCACTGCCCACACCAGCGGCAGTGGTGTTCATCCTGCTGTCACCCCGGAGGCCACTGATGTGTTCTGTGGGGCCTGGCAGCCCTTCCCAGCGGGAGAGAGACCCTCGCTCTGCCCCAGGGAAGAGTGCAGTGGGACCATCTGAATGCAGGTGGGGAGAATCCTCCATCCCCACATCCCCCTGTGCTTGCCATCCTGGTTTCCACACCTGCTTCTCCCTCTCTTTACCCATTCAAACTCTCTCCTTTGCTTTCTAAAAATGTCCCCTCTTCCCCATCCTCTTCCCCATCCTCCCGGCTGGCAGCAGACTCCTCCTGTTGCTATAACAACGAGCAGCAGCCCAGCCAAATCGGCCAGACCCTGCCACATTTCCCTGCCTGCATCCAAATCATCTCCTTAGGTGTGAACACACTCTCTCCTTCCTCGAGTCTTTGCCATCTGCCTGCAAGGGGGAGATTGCTCCCTTTGGGGGCTGCTGCCCTCTGCACCCCCATGTGCCTCCTTTCCCCTCTGTGCACAATTTGCAGCCCTACACACACATGACCTGGGCCAAACTGGCTGTCCCACATACCCTCTGAGCTAAAACACGGCTCTTTTGGCCCAAAAACCCCGTGCAGGTTAAATTGTGAATGAAAACAGGAAGAATTGTTTGAAATGCAGTGAAAAAGATGTGTCCAGGGTTGTATCCTGGTCTGAGAGCTGAAAGGTATGTCTAGGCCAAAGGTGAAGGGGAAAAAATCTTTTTCTGAAGTAGAGTGTCTGGGTGTCCCTGCCCTGTGGGCTAAGCCACACATCCAGCCCAGGGAGTATCCAGGGAGTATCCCCAGTGTAACTGGGGCTGTGCAAAGCCTCTCTGGTACTACAAGGGGGTGTAGGGTGCTGTGGGCAGAGCTTGCTGGTCCTGCAGAGAGCAGGGAACCAAGCCCTGCACCCGTGAGCTCCTTGAGGGCCCTGCTAGCAGACATTCGTGGTGGCTTGTCCACCCTGGATCACGAGCTCCAGTTAAAACTCCTTTCTCCGAGCCTTTCTGGGCTGGCAGCAGCAGACTGGGAGACGCAGAAGGAAACAGTGAGTTTGTCTCTGGCAGAGAAAGTGTGGCCAAGGCTCCTCATCCTGAGCTGCATCTCTGCTGCCCTTCCCTTGGGCAAACTGCTGTCCCCAGGGCTCACCACAGGGACTTCTGACCATCCTGCTGAAGAAGACCCAGGACAGCCTCCCAGGCTAATGCCAGACTGGAGGGACATCAGAACTGCACCTCGAGTGCTGTGCTCAGGTCTGGGCCCCTCACTTTCAGGAAGGACACTGAGGGGCTGGAGTGTGTCTGGAGAAGGACAATGGAGCTGGGGAGGGGTCTGCAGCACACGTCTGCTGAGGAGCAGCTGAGGGAGCTGGAGGTGTTTAATTTGGAGAAAAGGAGACTCAAAGGAGAGTTCTCACTCTGTACAGCTACCTGAAAGAAGGGCATAGCCAGGTGGGGGTCAGGCTCTTCCTCCGGGTATAGGACAGGAGGAAATGGCCTCAAGTTGTGTCAGGGGAGGCTTAGATCAGATATTAGGAAAAATTTATTCACTAGAAGGGTTGCCCAGCACGGGAACAAGCTGCCCAGGGAAATGTTGGAGTCACCATCCCTGGCAGCATGAGACGTGTTGGTAGAGGTGACACTTGGGGACATGGTTTACTGGAGGACTTGGCAGGGCTGGGTTAACATTTGGATTCAATGATGTTAAACCTTTCCAACCTGAATGATTCTATATCCTCTGCCACCTTCTCACCTCAGGACAGCTCCAGCTGTTGCTTCATCTGTAGAATTTTCCATTTTCCATTCCTGGGCTGCAGGCCAGGGGAAATCTGGGGGTTTCACAAAACAAGTGCAGCTTCCTCCAGTGAGTGTGCAGGCCAGGTTGAGGAGCTGTTCTCCTCCAACACTGCTTTTTGACAGGCAAGGTACATGGCCAAAGAGACCTACGGAAAGTTTGTTCCCTAAAAGTACCTTTGTGTGGATTTTTAAATTCTCCAGCCCCTTGGCATTTATATCTCACCCTCACTAACTGAAGTGAAATCACTTTAAAACCAGCAAATTAAAAAGCTCTCTAGAATACTTATGGCAATTTCTGCTCCTTTTAGCAGTGAACTGTTTTTGCACTCTTGGCTGCAGCTGGAACTACATATCCGCTACTGATAATTCTGGGGTTTTTTGTGGCCTCCACTGCAAAATAAATTTACTTCTTTATATATGGAGCTTTGGATTAAAGAGCTGTTCTTTCACTTCATCTTGGATTTCTGGTTTCAAGAGCTTCCTTATTCCAAAGCTACTGATTTTTTCTTTTTTGAAATTACTTTTAGGTGCAAAATGTTTTTGGCTCAGTGTACAGATGAACTTTTCACACAACCTGGTTTTGATAATTGGGAAAAGGCTCAAGACAAGTTTGAGCTGCTACTGCCACTCTCCCATCGGGAGGAAAAGTGTTCATCCTGTGACCACAGGGGACAGTGTCCCTTTGTGCTGAGCTTTCCTCCGAGGAAGCAGTGAGGAGATCTTTAATGCAGCTGGTGAATTTTAGGTGTTCTCTTACCAAAGAGGCTGCTCCCATAAGTGGAGCTGCTCTTCTTTGGACTGCACTCTGTGCCTCTGAGCAGGCTCAGCTGAAACCCACAGCAGGTCCAGGCTGTGCCATCCCAACAGCAGCAGCCAGGGCCAGATGTTCTTGTCCTCACCTTGGCTGAGGAGCCAACCTGCTGCTTCCCAGCTGAATTCCCACCTCCAGAGGTGCTGGCCTGCCTTCCCCAGGGTTGGGGTGCTCCCGAGGCAGGGACAAGAGCAGCTGGCCAAGCAGTGACGTGCCATGCTCCACAGGAGGTGTCCCTTGACCCAAATTGACCTCTCCAGTGAAATGGAAGAAATCCCAGCAGCAGATCACCTTGCCCCAGAGATCCTGCTTCTCCCATTTTCTCCAGGGAAAGCACCATTCTGTTGTTGATCCCATCCAAATAGGAATGTGTGAAGGATCCTGGATTTCCACCTGCTCTTTCAAGGGCTTTTCAACCCTGCCAGGCTACATTAGGCTGTGGTTCTCTCAGCCCATGTATTTTTTCCATTTCCAGTTTTTAAGTCATCCTGATATGTAGGGTTGTGCATAGAGGAGCATGAGAGGGAATTAAGGCTCAATAACTTGGGTGTCTTTTTCATCCTCTTGCTGCAAGATTTCAGACCTGAGCAATGCTTCTGAAAAGCAGTTTTCATAGGCCCTGGTCAACAAGTTTATGCCAAAGAAGTTCTCCCAAATTTGTTTGTTCTCACCTTGAGTTGGATTTGTGCAACCAAGCATTCAGGAAAAGATAATGGCTTTTTTATCAGCAGTTATTCTAATTCCTAAAGATTTTAGCCCTATCTGCTGCATTTCATTCTGGATTCTAGGCTGAGTTTGTAATTGGATTTTTTTTTACCAGTGAGTTAATATGCAGCAATGATGACATCCCTAAACTTAAGCTAATATAAAATTAGATATTTGGAATATCTAAGCTTCCAAATAAGAGGAAATCATCTAAGGAAATGCCTGCATAGTGAAGTGATGCTATTCAGCAAAAGCATTTTGGATGTGCAGCTCCCTCAAAGCAGCTGCCTTCATAAAGGCCAGAATTCAGCCAAGGAAGTTTAAAAAAACACTCGTCTTCAAAATGCCATGATTATCTCAAACGTGGGAAGGATGGGACTAGCAGACATGCTTGATCCTTCTTCCAGCCATGACTGCCTGATTACTGTGTTTCACCTCTTTCGAGGCAGGGGTTATCTCACTGCACTGAAGGCAGTTCAGAAATATCTCAGCTGATATTTAAGTTCAGAGATATTTGCATTGCAGGCAGTGTGAATGTCAGCGTTTTCCAGGAGCTGCTGGGAGAGGTGCTGGAGATGTTTGCAGAGGGTGCTCTGCACTCGAGGAGCTCCAGGACTCTCTGTTGTGTTCAAACGTGGCTGGAGCCCTCAGCAGAGCTCGTGTGGTGTGAGGTTTTGTGTCTGTGCCAGGGGGAAACTGCCTCAGGATAATTCATTAAGCAAAACAAAGCAGAGGCAGCTCTTTGGGTCATCTCATATGTGTAGTTTGTTCTTTTCCTTTGTGCTGAAAAATAAAAAGCTTTAATGAGTGGCTTTGTGTCATGAAGGGCCATTTTAACAGTTTCTTCTGTTAAAAATTAAGCATTCTTTTTTATGTGTTTTAACATTCCTGTTTTGGAAGGAGGGTTGAGGAAATGTGGTTTTGAGCCTCACTCAAAGTTGTTAGTACTCCTGAAAATCTACAAATGTCACATTCCCTGAAGTTCATTGTTTTCATCACATATCACTGTAGCAAATAATACCGTGACCTATATGTTTAATTATTTTTCAATCTTAGCTTTCAAGCCAGTTATTTGTGCAGTTTTATTTTCTCCCAGTTAAGTGTGCTCAGGTTGGTTACATCCCTCTCCTCACATATTTTCTGTTGGTTACCTGGAATATCAGTCTGTGAATGCAGAGATTCATGGGCTATCCCCAAATCGTGCATGTAGCCTCCTGTGCCATCCCTTACTGCTCTGACATGAGATCAGCGGAGAGAGGAAGCCTGATCTGTGTTCTGAGTGGGGAACAAAGAGCCAGGAAGCTCCTGGGTTTTATTCTTGGAGCACTTTCTAGCTCACTGTGTGGTCCTGTCCTCCTCCTTGGGCTCCATTTCAGCCAACCATCGCAGCCCTCTGCTCCTGGTGAGACTCTGAACATCGCACTGAGCTCAGTGGGAAGCCAACAGAATAAATGCTTTTGTGCTTGGGCCTTCATTTTCTGGTCCCAAGCGTTCTGGTGCCAATGTGCTGTGCATGTCACGTACCCAGAATGGAAAGAAATGAAGGTGCATGAAAAATGGGGATGGATATATTTGCATCTGGGTTCCTCTTGCCGTTTGTAAGCTTAGAAGGCGAAAATTAATGAGGTGTAATTAAAACAAAAATGCAGTGTGCGAACACAAGTCCAGAGCACCAATTAACCTGACATCCTGTCTGTGGAGTGAGGAGATATGGATTGAGGTGCCACTTTGGCTGATGTATCGTTCGTATAGGTGCAGACCTGTGGGTTTAACATCTGTGCTTTCGCCCTGTGTTAAAAAACAGAGACTCTGATGCTGTGTGGAGTGCGTGCTCCAGGGAGTGGGCAGCAAAAAACAGGTTACACAGAGCTCCTGTGAGAGAGACACAGCTTCCAGCTGCTGCTGGGACCCTTCCTAGACATGTGCAGAGAATGTGGGTTCCTCAAGCAAAATATCCTCACACTTGTTCTGGCACCTGGAGTTTTCCCTCTGCCTCGCTCTTTGCCTGAGCAGAATAATGAGCTGCCTTCAGGTATGATTTAAAGCTGGTCACGGTGATTTAGGGATGGAAATGCCCTTACTTTTTAACGTGATTTGTCTGCCTCTAAGTGCCACTTTGAAAATGTATTCCCTGCTGATTAAAATTAATGAGAAAGTCTAGAAGAAGGAAAATAGTGTTCAATATTCTCTGCTTTCTGAGTTTTGGAAGGTTGCCTGGGAATATTTCTAAATTTTGGAAGCTTTCTGAGAAAAATCTGTAAAACTGAAAAGCACGAGGAGGGTTCAGCTGACATGGGTTATTTTTGTGCCTAGCTAATGAAAATCAAATAAATACACTTGTTCTCAAGCTGTGTTTTCTCTCTGGAAAATCAAACCATAACACGACACTGGCTGAGATGCAAATCCCCTCTCCCCCTTGTCTTTTGGAAGGTCAAGAGCCAGACCTTTTGTTGGCAACCCCAATTTTATTTGTCTGTCCTGTGGACCTCATCTTGACTTATCCCATCTGTGAGTTTGTAGCATAATTCGGGTTGGAAGGGACCTCTGGATGTCTCTGATGCACCTTAAAATTAGGGCAGGTTGCTCACAGCCTCCTCCAGCCGAGTTTTTATTATCTCAGTGGGCTCGATGATCCCTGTGGGTGCTGCCAGTCCATGCTGGTGTGAATTGGCAGAGCTGCTGCCATGGTGTTGCATTGATTTTGGCTTTTCAACCAGTTGAAACTCTGGCCCATTAGGAGAGGAATATCATGTAATTACTGGAGCTACAGCCTGAGGAGGACGTGACAGTCAAAGTCTCTTTGTAAGGAGTTCTAAAGATTTAATACATATAAAACATCTCATGTCAGTATTATAATAATACAGATATTTAATGTGTAATGTTAAATTTATGACATGACCAAAGGGTTTATCCTCTGATAGGTGACATCCTCAGCTGTAGGAAGGGCTGATGGTGTGGAGGATGATGAATAGTCAAATGAGCTGCAGGGGACAACCACAGCCAGGCAAGCCATAAATTTCAGCTCTTTGTTCTCTGCTGAGACCAACCTACAGTGATTATGTAAAAATATGACATAGGTGCTTACCCGACCTGAAGAGGAGGGGTTGACAACACTAAGATTTCCCTGCACAGAGCCTCTGTTTTTTCCTGCCAGAGGTACATTGCAAGAGACACAAACATTAGCATTTTCTGCTTCACAAGGCAACTGCTGGATGGGGAATTTTTCATCCAATAGTGTGGAAATAAAAAATGTTTGACAGAGGCAGAGCCTGAATGGCACGTATGAATAATCAAAGGCACCAGCCTGCATCTGGGGTTTACAAAATGCTGTAGCACACTGAAGTTTTTTTCTAAACAACCTCCTTGAAGTTTGAATTCTTGAGCTTCCAGACTTCTCAAGGCCCAAAGGCACTAAAGAAAAAAAAAAAAAAAAAGAGAGATGTACAAACAGAATTTTAAATAAAGCTTTCTCCAGAGAGGAAACTAAAAAAGAATAAGACTTTTCTCCTGCCAAGGAGAAAAAGAGCTGAACATACAGGTCCTTTGTTGCATTAGACCCTTGAACTTCTCTACGTGGTGCTATCATTTCCAGTGGCTTTGTTTCGGGGTCCCTAACACCAGGAAAAAACAACACAGGATTTTATCAGTCAGCTTCATTTTGAGGGAGACTTCCAGGAACTAGAAATCCTGCCTAAACTGCAGCTGTTTTATTTTTGTGAAGCAGCAAAACAAAGTCTGGAGGAAGGGCCCCTGTGGAGTCAGTCAATGGAGCAGCTCTCTCTGCTCTGGCACAGCTGGCAGGAGACCCAGCCCGAAAAGCTGGGGGTCTGTCTGAGCTCATAAACTCCTGGAGACTCCGAAATCCTCTTCATATTGGTCACCAAGCTCTTGCCTCTTGCTTAATTAGGTAAATCTCTGTCCTGATGTGAATGGCCAAACTGCAGTTTATCAGTGACCTGGGTCTTGGCTTTTAATTCCTAACAAAATCCCCGGAACGTGAGCGTGCATCCAACATCACCACCCAGGACATTCAACTTTGGAAAAGATTGCCTGTGGCCGTCTTCAGAGAGATGCAGTTGAGTGAGGGTCCTCAGCTGGGTCTGATCCCTGGAAATCCCCAAGGGATTTGGATACTTCAGGAGGATTTTTCATACATAGCACCTTGTTTCATACATCTGGCACCTGCTGCTCTTTACAGGCTGGAGACTCAAAGGACAAGCTGCTTGTGCTCCAGAGACTTCAAGAGAGGTGCTGCAGACATCGGAGGATAATCCTGCACCGCTGACCCAGCTGGGATGGAGCTCTCTGCAAGAGATACCCTTCACTACATGCAAACCTTGAGTGAGGAAAATGAAAGTCCAAGGAGTCTATGAAGCAAAAAAAACTCATCCACAACACGAAGTTACAGGTAACAGCTGGTGCCTAAGTGAATTTTGCAGAGAAACTGGCCTGTTTCAGCACATTAAGGCACTGAACAACCATTTAAATGTGGTTTGGGTGTTTTTTTTCTGAGCTTCTGGCTCAGCAGATGAATGGGAAGAAAGAATGAGAAAAAATGAAGTGAAGAAAATGCTGCTGCCACCTCAAAGTGCTCTGGGTTTAAATATCTCCTTATGCATCGCCACATGAGCATTTTGATCCCTGACAAATGAAAGAGCACATACCCCTGGGAAAGAATGTAAGGAATTGTTTTCCAGGAAAACCCTGTTAGGGATGATTTGCATTCTGGAGAGAGGAAGTAATCTCAGTTGTGCAATTCCTAAGGTATTGCAAAAATGTCTTGAGATGTACCTGTGCACTAATGACTCCCAGGACTACAAAGCAGAGTGAAAGGGATAAAGGATAAGCCTAAGAATGTTCCTCTGGGAAATTCCTTGTCCTGTGATGAGCAATAGGCCTTTAACCCTTTGAAAATACCTCTAACATATTGGAGATGTGAAAAATGTCCCCTGCGCAGTCATTCTCATGTGACAGCTAACAAAAAAAATGGGGTCATATTGCACCCACATTGTTACAGAAATTTGCCTTAATTGTTGCTGAAGAGAATTTCCTTCTGGCCTGGAATTAACAATTACTTAAATTGGAAGATCCCACTGGGGATCCCTCACTGTTGATACTGTTTTTTACCTCTCTTCCTGCCTCCCATGTCCAAGGGAGAAGGCAAGGATGGGTTACTGCCCTTCAGCTGCCCTGACCTGGGATTCAGTCCTGCCAAACTTCTGCAGGGTGTCTCAGGGTACAGCAACCAGCCCCTCTCAATTCTCCTGCCAAAAACAGCAAAATCAGGGATCTAAAAATTACTGGTTCCGAACATTCGAAAAAATCAAATGGGAATTAAAAAATTCACAAAACAAGCCTTAAAATTTTGCTTGAAAAACACTCAGTGGGATAGTTTCATTTTCTGCCTACAATTTGTCTACAGCTCCAGGGGCCAGAAGCTTTGAAAATGATGGATAAGCTGTCTATGCAGTCACGTATGGTCAGGAGGCAGAACTATTAACAAATATGCCAAATCTTTCTAAATACCAAAGGATCTACCAGTTATTTACATAGAGCCCTCAGTTTTGTAGAGCTGATGGTGAAAAATAGGGAGAAGTGTCTCTGGAGAGCCTTTCTCCATGGTGCTGTGCTCCCAGGGAGCTCCTGAAAATTCATCCTTTTCTGCTTCTCCATGGTGGGATCTGAACAGCTTCTTGTTGAGCCTAAAGCACATGAGTAATATCTGTCAACACTGATTACAGCTTTACTGCTGCTGAGACACTGTAATGTCAATTCTTCTTACATTTAGCTTCTCAATAGCCCCACTCTGAATTCAGATGTTTGCTGTAATTTAATAAAATACTCTAACAAATATATTTGTGTCAAACAGAAGTGTCCTCAGTGGTAAGTAATAAAACACTTAATCCAGCTGCAGAAGCATGAAGTGTAATATTTCCTGTAATCATTTCCTTTTCTGTCTAGCAAGATGACCTTAAAATCTCTCCGAATGTGTTGAGCTCCAGTGTTGAAGCAGTTCTGATTTGCTCTTCATCATCTAATGAGTATTTTTTTTCCTTCTCTGGTCTCCAGTCTGAAAAGAGAAGATATAAAAGAGTAAGTACTGTTCCTATTGCAGCACTGAATGATCTCAGCCACACACTGCTCAGTTTGTTTTAAGCGATTTAACACTTTATTTTTCTTTGTTTTGATTTTTTAAAATGCCCATAAATTTGGAAAGACAATTTTTAAAAAAATTATTTCATTTGAAGATAATATATTCTGCTTTGATTTTTGATTCAGTTAGGAAACTAATATAATCTTATGGAATAGAGCAAGAACCCCTTACCCCCTACTGCCTTTTTTCCTGCTTCTTTTTATTTTATCACAAATCATTGTTGAGTACCTATTAACTACTGGGACTCCAGATCCTGGAGGAGCACTTTATGTTTCACCCTACCATTCGTAGGAAGGACTGGAAGGGTTTTGGGTGCCTTCCTCCTGAACTTGGGATTGGTAGCAAGTCAGAGAGTTTTCCTTTTTCTTATGTTTCTTCCCAGGGGCTTTTAAGCAAGGGAAAATTTTCAATTATGAGCTGCAAATAGCAAATACACTAGGGTGCAGCGAAGTGCACCACGGAGAGGTGTGAACATCCAGCCTGGTATTATTAATGACTGCTACCAAGGGATGGCTGTACCACGTCCCCTCATGTTTTATTTCTTTGTCTGGCGAGTAGAGACTCCTTTTCTTTCTGCGCTGTGGCAGATCCTCTCCCAGATCCTCATTTATTTACATAGCCATTTAAAATACATATATTTAAAAAGCAAAAAACGAGCGTAAGGAAAGGAAAAAAAACACCCAAAAAACCCAGAGGGATGCACTGAAGCTGAACTTCAAAGCCATTCCTTCCCTGCTGCCTCCTGTGAGTACACATTTCTCAGTTATGGAACACCAGTGCTCCGTTTGACTCGCTGCCCCCAGCTCAGCGTGACCTTCCCGCGTTTATTCGGGGTGGGAAGAGGAATCCACATCCCAAAGGAGCACCAGGAGAGGAGCTGGAGGAGCCCCAGCCTGGCCATGGCATTGTGACCCAGGCTCCTGGGCCAGGCTTTGCTCAGACATCTGCTGCCCTTCCCAGCACAGCTCCACATCCCCCGGCGCAGATGGGACACACCAGGAGCAGCAGGGACCCGGCAGGGCCACAGCGAGGGGCAGGGCTGCACACAGGAAGGGATCAGCTGCTCCTCAGTGAGCCCTTTCTCCTGCCACCGAGATGCTGGAGCTGTCAAGATGTAGTGAAGCAGATCAGAGGATTTCAGACAAGCTGGAAAGAAGATTTAAAAAAAAAGAGCTACAGTGGGAAATCAACCTCTCTGCTGTTTTTTTGGCTATAGCGCATGGAATCTTATTCAGCAGGAGTTGGTGGAGGTCGAAGGAGATGGCAAAGCCTTAATTTCTACAAAAGCTGTATGTTCTGTGGTTTTGATCTCTTGTATCTCACCAAAGATGATTCCTAAGGGTCAGAATTTGGTTAGGGAGCTGTTTGAGGCTGGCTAGAAAAGAAGGGGATGTGACCTGGGCATCTGGGGCCACTTCTTAGAAAAGCATCCTGTCCTTGGGAAGCAGGAATCTAATTCTGAAACTGATGTTTGCATTTCTGGAGTAGCAGTGATGCCTCTTCTGGATAACAGGTCTACTTGCCAAAGCAAATTTTGATGTGCCTGAGAACTGAGACAGAAAATCCTGAGGCTGCTGTGCCCAAAGAAACGGCAGCTGTGTCACTGTGTTTCCTGTAGGCAACCAACCTACAAGATAAAGGACAGGGTCACATTTCCTCCCCTGACTTCTTGCTTATTGCCAGTTCTACCACACCATTTCAGCATCTAATTCCAATTCCCAGTGATTATGTCCTGGGTTAAGATTTAGTGAGAGTCACAGACAGGTTTTTGAGTCATCTAGAGGACTAATAGCCAGTAATTAGATCACTCTCTCGAGTGTGAAAGAGCCAGGTGCTGGTCCTTCCCCTGCTTCGCCTGAAATTTGCATTGAACTCAGGCTCCTGGCCCTAGGGACCTGCCTTCCTCCTGGGCACTCAGAGATGTCGTGAGCTGCGTCTGTCTTCGCTGGCATTTATCCACTTTCTATGATAATTGAGATGATGGGAGAAGAGGAAATAAATGAGAAAGCTTGGGAGGGGCAGCAAATGTAAAGCATTATAGAAATACTGTATTTGTTTTAAAAGGTGATTTAAAGACCCAGTACTTAAAATTATGCTCTAATTTATTATTAAAGAGAATTCAGGGTTAAATTTTAAACTGACGTAGCCTGTTTTGTTGCCAATTTTTAAAAAAACAATTATGCAGATCATCACTTTGTGAAGAATGGGTTGGCAGCATGACACCAGCCAGAGCTTTAAGGCTGAGCTTATTATTCAGGCCACTGTCCTCTGACAGAGAGAGGTCTAGGCTAAAACCTGTTTTTATGGCTTGCTCTTTGTATTCTGGGTGGTTGGGTAGAGTGGCCAGCAAGAACAGCAGCTTGTTTACCTTGCTACAGCTTTAAAGATTTTAGCTTAACTATACCATAGTGTGTCAGCAGAAGACTCCAGGTGTGGCATTCAGTTTCCTTCTCTCGTTTTCAAACTGCTCCCATAAGATTCGGAGAAGTGTTAGTCCCCTGCAGGTAGGGCACTTTTTCTTAAATTAGAATAATTCCTCAGTATTCCACAGAGTCTGGTGTCGTTTCAGTCACAGCATCCGAGTGGAATTCGATCCGTACAGGCTCTGTGGATCTGTTCACTGCTCTGCCCTGATTAAGCAGACACATCAGTGCCTCTACTCTCAGCCTCAGACTCCTCGGAGTTCACTCTTCAGGAACATTAATTACTCCAGTGCCTGACTCTGGGAAGCTCCTTTCCCATCTCCTCCAAATGGTGCTTCCTCCTCACAGGGCCCATGAATGGCTGGAAAACCATCCCAAGGGTGAGGAGGGACCTGTGCTCCTCTGCTGCATCCCCCGGCTGCTCCTGCCGGGAGGATGCTTCTCCCAGCAAGGAGACAGCAACAGGCCCTTCAGACACCTGCAATACATCATATGGAAATGAAATACACATTTAATTGGCGTTGAGGCTTGTGAAATCATTTGTCTTCTCCGAATCTGACTGCCTTTTTTTTTTTTTTTTTTTTTTTTTTTTTTTTTTTAACAGCAAGGCTGATGTATAACTACCCCCCGATGTCTGATGCTGACAGCTACTCAGATAAACCTATCTGGTGGTGCAAAGATGAGTATTGTATGAAATACGACAGGACTTGGTCATTGCAGTATTTTTTTCAGGTGAAAAACTGATGAAGGATAAAAAGGATAAGGAGCATGTGGCTCATGTTCCTGCATGCACAGAATACACAGCCACCTCTACCCCATGTGTCCTTTTGGGCACAGTCTGGCAGTAAAATCCAGGCAGATTTTTTTTTATATAGCAGGCAAAGCAATCTTTTAAGTCTAATTTGCAACTCCATTGTGTGTGGTTAAGAGAGGAGAGCTTTAGCTGCTGCATCTGTAATCCATAGTGATATAGATTCTCTGGAAAATCAGTATCCTTGCAATTGGAAGGTTGCAGAGGGTTTGGATGCTGCTGGATCCATATCTGCAAACAGGTATGAAATGCAGAGTCCATAAGGGTCCTGGAGCAGCTGCTCTCTGGCTGCTCACATCTATCCTGAGTCACGAAATGTCAGATATTTTCAGTAGAATTCTGAACACCGGATCAAAAAGTACAAGGAGAGAGCAAGAGGAAGAAAGGGCTTTATCAGCTTGCTGCAGCTGTATTTATAACTGGAATTTTTGCATACACTGATGTTTAAGTAGCCCTTTTTGAATTTGCTTTGCAGTTGCCAAGAAAATATTTTTAAAATAATTTTTTTCCACATTACCTTTCCAATAAAAATGGGGGAAAAAAGGTCGTCTGAAGCAATGTGAATTTCAAAGTCCTTTTCAAAGCTAATAGCTTTTGCCTCTTTTTTCTTTTATGGGACAAAATTATCTTCAAATCCACTTAATGGAAAAAATTCTCAATGTTTTCCAGTTGTACCAATCTGTGCAAACTGGTGATGTGTTGGTGACCACAGGGGTGACTGCTGACAGAGAGTCACTGCCTCCAGCCTGGCAGCTGAGGCTCCCAACCCTGCATTCATTCCCCTTTTAAATGGGCTGCTGTTTGTGTTGGAGATGAAAGCCATGAATTTTTGTCCTGCCCCACAACAGGATGAGCTATTCACATTATTTGGCAGAGTATAAAACTTAGCCCTCATCTTTTTCACCAACTCCTGAGCTGCTGAGTTGACATTTTCTCACCAGGAGACAGGCTGTCCAGGCTGGATTAGAGCAGATTTCCCTGGCTCTGGCCTTCTGTCTGCATCCTCGTGGTGTCAGGAGCTGGGGCCAGGCCTTGAGAGAAGGTGCAAGGTCAAATTTAGGATGGTAAGGAGTCACCCTCTGAGGACACTGCTCTCCCACAAGAGATGCCACCTATTTGAAGTCACTCTCTGGCCATCAGGCAGAAGCAGTGGGCTTGGCTGTAGCTGAGAGTAATCCTTTGTAAATGCACCACTGGGAATAAACTTCACAGCTGGAAGTTGGAACAAAACATTGCCTTGCCTTTGCAGCACCCAGGCTGTTCTGGGGGTGAGAGCAAAGAATACCTGCACTTCCTTATCTCAGAAGTATTGTCTTTCTCTGGCAGAAATAGTCCTCCCTCTTGTGCCAAAGCAACTGTAGGATTTTCCAGTGGGATCCCGTGATCCTGGACAAACCTTCCTCTGTGCCTCACCCGGTGCCAGTTACCCCAGGGCCACCCCTGTGATCAGCCATTCAGACACTCACACTGAGAAAGGAGACTCACCGGGGCAGGAGGAACAGGAAAAAGGCCCTAATTGACAGGAGTAGAAAAACCCAATTACAGAGATGAAAGAGGCCGCCCAGGCATATGTTTCTCGGCTTTGGATCATCAGACCTGCCAGTTCTCATTATTTTCTAGCAAGACTCACTCTCTCCCAAGAAAGGGGCTGTGCCAGAGCGCAGCTTTTTGTGCCTGCCTGGCTCACCTGAGCCTGGGTGAGCAAAGCACCTGGTGGCAAAAGCAGCAGCGTCGGTGCATCATTCCTGAGAGGGAAAAAAAAAAAGAATGTGAAGTAGATCAAAGAACGGAGGAGGAAAAAGGGAGACAAGGGAGGGGAGAAGAAAAAGCATATCCCAGGAGAATAAACTAATCAAAACCATGGCATTAAATAAAACAAAGCATCTCCCATTAATAATTGAGGAAGCACGCCCGCGCTGCGTGCGCCGTGGGTATCTCATTTGTCTGAAGAATGGAGGGAGCAAAAGGGAGCGAAGCAGGTATGAAAGGCATCATTTCCCTGTGGCTCTAATGAGCGCTGCTGCTTGCTTTCTTCCCCCACACACCTCCTCCCCTCATTACGCTCCCTTTCTCCCTCACCTATTTGTCATCTGCAAATGTCTTGCTCTTAAGAGGACACTGGTGTGGTGTGAGGTCTGAAGGAGGCAGCAGAGCTGCTTTGTCCTTGGGCACAGTCAGGACTTGTTCCCTGATCAGGACACTTCTCCAGAGGAGGGGGAGGGGTCGGTGTGTGGCATCTTTGTGACCCCAGAGAGTACCCAAGTGCCTGATGCACACAGAGACTGTATCTTCTCCAGGTGGAGAGACACAAGGATGGGTGTGTGAACATCTGGCTCCTGCACCCTGCATATCAAACAGAGATTTGGAACATTGATTTGGGTGAAACTGGGCACTTTAAATTAGGAGAGGGCAGGGTTGGTGGTATAACCCAGTCTGATCTTTTTCACATGTGCAGATTTAATTATTTCTTTGTGATTGCCTATCATTTCCATGCAGAGCGATGAGCGAGGCTGGGTTGGTAGCTCAGGGTACCCAGCCTTGCTGGCTGCAGCCACGGGTGATGCAAAGGGAGCAAGTGGAGGTTAATCTGGTGGCAAAAAGGGCCAAATGCAGCCCTTCAGAGCTGTGTCCTGTGTCCCTAGGATAGCTCCCTGTGTGAAGGTTTGATGATGGATGGTGGCACACATGTCCCTCTTCCCAGGATGCCCCCTGAGGGAACAGCAGCTCTGTTTAGTCTGTCTATAAACATCTCTTTCTGTAGGGACAAAAAAGATCTGCAAAAAAAGCCTGCCTTCATTCAGGTTCCTGTTTGGGTTTCCAGAGTCTGAAAACTGCCACCCCAAGCCTCCTGCCTGGTTGAAAGAGAGGAATAGGAAACTCCTGACATCTGCCACCCATGAGGACTCACCCTGACCCATGGCCTGAGCCCAGCTCTCCCTGCCCAGCTTGGGGAGCCCAGGGCCACCCAGAGGGCCACAGCTGGCTGCAGGCACACAGGCCCTGCTCAAGAACAAAGCTGGGAAGGGAACTGGGGCTCTGACTCCTCCCAGGGCTGCTGACCAGGCTGTGCTGCTGGGCAGGGAGACAGGGCTGTGCCCGGGTGTCTCTCCAGCTTCCTCTCCAAAGCCATTTCTCCAGGCGGTGACCATCACTTCCCCACCCAGAAAGGAGTGGTCACACACCAGGAGCAGCTCCCAGACAGGGAGGATGTGGGACACACAGACACACTGTGGACTCACACTGCTCTGGGCAAGATAAAGGAGATGTTGTGCAATGACTCTCTCAGAAAGAGCAGGAGTTTTGGGAATCTTTCTACAGGCAGCTTAGAAACGCTCTGAACTTCCAGCCACACATAGGGGATCTGATAGCCCTTTTTGGGCCCTGGAAATTGAGCTATTCCTATTTCAGTTTACATGAACAGAATCAAAACTGGGCTCCCATTGCTCCCAAAGGACACGAGGGAACTTTCAAGATGGTAAAGTGTACCAAAGCAGCATGGAGAGACCCCACCAAGGATCAGAGCTTTGCTTTGGTAAGTTGAAACACTTCTTCCAAAACACATGTAGTCTAAAGCTTCATCTCCATAAGTCATTTGCTTCCAAGCCTTGGTGAGATTTGGACCTGAATCCCCCAGCAGCAGCTCCCATGCAGGATTTGGATTGGTTTTCATATTGGGTTTGGTGTGCATGGGTTGGATTCCTTTTGGAGGACCCACAAGCTCTGCTAATTCTGTCTAGAACCAGAGGACCCCGTGATTAGCACGTGCTGATAACCTTCAATGAGCCCCAAATTCTTTGGTTTACAGTCCTTCTGAAGGGCTGTGGATGGAAGAGAGCCAAAGGAAGTTTTCTGTTTAAAGGAATTCCAATAGCAAATTGCCGAACTACCTGCAGCGGTGTGTAACCTATCACTGCAATCAATTGCACTAGCAGAGAAATTCTGTTACAAATCAGTTCTACATTAAAAAGGACTCTAGGGAGTCCAGAGAACTATTACTTGGACTGAAACAGCTATTTGCTGTACCAGTGCAAACATGTTTGTTTGCTAGTGTGTCTGATGAGTGTATTTGACTTCCACACCAGGAAAATAATTTAAAGCCATAATATAAACTAATCAGTGGACACAAATATAGATATATCAAGGGAATAGGCATGGCTTTTGTAGAAAGAAGTCATGCACCACAGATGTGCCAGGGCTCTTTAGGAATGTTTAGGGTACAGAATGGCTGAGTGTTCTTAGCTGGGAGAGGTGTGTGGGGGTCAGGGCAAAAGCTCTAGTGCCTCAGTGGAAAGCAGAAAGCGCCTGAGGCACAGCTGCTTTTTCTTTGGGTGACAAGAATTGCACAAAAAGAGACCCACAGGTGCCAGGCTTTGAAAACAAGCTTAAGGACACATGAACAGCCACTGGCTTAAGAGCGAGCAGCAGCAAAGGTGCACTGGAGGGACTAAGTTGTGTTTTCACACAGCATCGATTTAAATTATGGGACCCCTTCCCATAGGATGATCTTGAAAATTTTTGAGAGTTCAAAGAGAAATTAGACAAATCGATGGAAGAAAAATTCCTTTAAAACTGTGTAATACAAAGACACTGAGTCAGAATCAGGAAGCCTTTAAATTGCAGATTCCTGGGTCTGGGGAAAGTACTCAGGGATGGCTCACAACCCTCTCAGTGTCCTACCCTTGTCCGCTTCCATGGAAAACTCATGGTCCCTGGATGGACTCTCCTTTGGCCTTCCCTCATGCATCCATCTTTATGCTTTTATTGCACAGGGGTCACCTTCAAAGGGAATGAGAAGAATATCTTAAATGAGCAATGGAAATAAATATTTTCAAATCGCCAGCGAAACTGTGGCAGCAGCAACAAGTTCTGAGGGAATCCAAAGTTAAACTGGGTTTAAAAACAAGATGGACAAATCCATGGCAAACATATCCATCCTGCACCATTAAACATGAGAGCCCAGAGGCAGCATGAGCCTCGGAAGTGACTGTGGGGTGGTTTGGGGCTCTGTGGAGGTGCCTGGGTAAGGAGCACTCATTCCTTACCTCCTCTCTTAATATCCAGCATCACCTGTTGTTAAAATGTGCAACGTCCATTTCAGCAGACCACTTTAAAGAATGTTTCCTCAGCCCTCATTGCTGCCCATAGAGGCTTTTATCATCTCTAAGCTTTTATCACTCCGAGGAATGGCTCCAGCCCAAATATCCTGACAGGGAATGATGCACTGGCACAGGTACAGCTCTCTGGTGATTATTGATCACTGAATATGGTCAGCCTGGTGTAAGTGGAAGGCTGAGCCTTCAGTTTAAGCTGAACTACTAAGCTAAGGCATCTCTCCAGCTGATACAGGCCCAGCCTCCTCCATCCAACTTGCCTTCAAAACATTCAGTGCAGCCTTCTCCAGGGAGGCAGGACCCCCTCACAAAAGGAAATTTTACTCAAACTGAGCCTGAAACACTGACAACAGTTTTTCTCTGAGCAAACTAAAGGCATTTTTTTCAAGCTGCACAAAAATCTGTAATCACTAGACAGCAAGATCTAAACCAGATCTTGTAGCAAAAGAAGCCTATTTTAAAAATATTTTGGATTTATGAAGATGCTTCTGCATATAAACCCAGTATATTCAGCATTTCTATAAAGAGATTTTACCCAGGCAATCACATTTAACTCCAGCTTCCATCCCTGCAGCTCCCTAATCTGTGAGGGGGTGTTGATAACACATAGGTTTTTCAGTAAGAAATTCACTAAGTTGTAAGAAAAAGTCCTTATATTTCCATAAAAAGCACAGAGCAAATTTGCTTTAAAACCTTTATTCCCCTATAAAAATTGATAGAGGAAAAATCCATGGTCTTCCTGGGGTTCAGCTCTGTGGAAAGTGGTGATACGGAAATGGAACTGAATGGAAACAAGATTTTATTGTGTTCCTATTTGCAGCACTGCAAACCTCATTATTGTAGCAAAATAATACATTTCTCTAATCAAAAGCAGCATTATATGAGCTACCGGCATTGAGAGGAAATTAATTACATGTTTAAGTGCTATGTTTGGTATTTAAAAGTCTTGCTAGGGAAGGTATAGGGTTGTTTTTTCTTATGAGTGACATTTTTCAAAAGGTTGCTGGGATTCCTATGAGAATAAAACACCTTCAGTTTACATGGCAAGTGTCAGAAGTATATGTCTCACTCCTGATATATTTTTGATTCCACAATATATTGTGGAATATATCATAATACACCAGACATGCTAAGAAGTTGCTGAAAAAATGTGTTGATGGAAGAAATATGAGTTGAATTCCTGTAGAGCACCAATGACTAAACTAATCCATCAGAAATATCCACAAAGACCTGATGCATTAAAAAACAACAACAACCTGTAACTGCAAATTGTATGATTAACTCAGCTGTCAGATGCTTTTCATCCTCTCTCTCTCTCCCTTTCGAAAATCATGGTTTAAAACATAGATTTTCACAGTCATCTGCCCTCAAAAGTCAATGCAATAATTTTATGCACTCCAGAAGTAGTCTCAGTTGGAGGAGCTCAAAGCACTTTGCAAGCAATACCCAGGCACTGCATGAAATCGATGGCCTGGCTCTGAAATGGATGAGGACAACTCCAAATCCATAAACACGCAGCAATTTCATGCAAAGCTGGGCTCCTGTTTTCTCCTCCCTTTCCTGGGAGCAGGGAGGAGTGAGAGAACACTGAAATCTGCCCAGAGGACAAGAGGTGGTGCAGTTGTCACCTCTGGCTCAGCAGTGAAGTTCTGCAGTAGGTGAAGGTAATTTGCAAAGGAAGAAATAATCAGGATTTTTCACCCTAGTTCACTTCTCTGCACGCATATAAAGAAATCTGGAAGTACTTTTGTCTTGCTTGTCATCAAAAAATTGCCCTTTTTTTGCATCTGTATGTATTAAGAAAGTGCTTTGATTTTGGAGAGTGACTCAGCGATCTCTGATGCACATTGTAAACTTTTTTTCAACATGTATTAAAAAAGTAGGGACATAATGTCA
Source organism: Acanthiza pusilla (assembly GCA_036630365.1). Lineage (NCBI taxonomy): Eukaryota > Metazoa > Chordata > Aves > Passeriformes > Acanthizidae > Acanthiza > Acanthiza pusilla. The sequence continues at coordinate 46,268,867 of JAXCHO010000079.1, forward strand.
TTCCATCAAAGGCTTTTTCTGACAAATTTCCTCCCCCCAGGTGTATGAAAGACAATTAATGGAATCACACATTAAAATAAGGCAGAAATCCTGAGCCTGGTGGCAATATTTGTATTCAGTATATTGGATTTTGGTAATTTTTAAAAAAAAACTTAAACATCTTCTCTCCTCTTAGGCATTTAATTAACTTGTTCTTTTATGCCAATTTTCCAGTACTTGAAAGACTTTTTAAATAAAATGCAAGTTTTAGGAGTATAATTTCTAGCTAAAAAAGACAAGACTTTATTCTAAACTCTTAAGCTGTGGTTGGAAAAGTGCTCCTTGGCCTCTTTTTAATTAATTCTCCTGGGAATGTCTATGGACTTCCCCAGCTTCAGCACTGATCAAGGACATCCAATGTGCCATTGTTTCTGTGCACTCTCCAACTCAAGTCATGGCAAATCCCAGTTTTTCTAAAGTCCTTTTGATTTGCAGACTAAGAATCTGAACTCCCATGCTGTAGTATCTATGCCCTTGCAGAAAAATCAAGGTGGTCAAGAATTAGGAGGATAAAAAAATAAAAAATCCTAAATAAGAAGGAGTTTATACTATATCTCCTGGATTTGGCATTTGTGCATTAACTCACTTTACTGAGCTTCCTCCTTTGATCTGAAGAACAGCAAAAATTCTTCTTTCTTTAAGTCACCAGAAGTTGTCACTCAGGGTAAAGTGTTTTAAATGTTACTGGAAAAATAACACAAATTCCTGTAACTCTGAAATTTTAATTCAAAGCAAACTGTTGGTACAAGAAGCAATCATTCCTATCAGCAGCTCTGGTCAACGTTATCTCACATTATCTTATTTGTGGATCAAGCAGATTCTTGTCCAGGTGAAGCTGTGGTGCCAAGATTGATGCCAGCCCTCGTGAGCTGTGCCTGCGTGATGCTCAGGGTCAATCCAAATTTCAGACCTCGGTGATGATGCTTTTGTCAAGGAAAAGTCTTCCTCTGGTGAGGAAGCAATGAGGAGCTGGCAATTCCTCTGGCAACAAGGAGCTTCCCAAAGAGCTCTGCTCCAAGATAAGCTCCGAACTGAGCTGATACAGATCTTGTACACAGGCAATGGGAAGACATCCCATCCATCCATGGAATGATGAGTAAAAGAGAGAAATGAGGGATTCAAGCGGAATACAGCAGACAATAGATGTTCTCATGCTGTATGTGTTTGACTGCTTCTGTCTCACCTGTTATGAGGTCATTAACTCTTCAGTTTGGGATTGTATCTTTTGGCAACAGAACAAATAGGTCCCATTTTTTCATAATGAAGCCTTAAACTGCTGCAACCCCTGGAGTTGTTGCAATATAACCAAGAGTATTAAAAGAAAGATTAATGTGAGGGAATTTGAACAGTAATGAAGGTAAGAAAATGCCATGCAGAGTTTCAAAGGTGAAGTCAGAAAGGACTTAAGGAAATGAATCATTCCCACTGTTGTTATTATTCATTTATATTGGGCCATAAGTGCACGTGTCAAATCTGTGAAGTGGAAGTCAGAAGAATCAATATTTTCTTATTGCATTTATGTATTTTGGTCAAAGCTTCATAAATTGCTGCCATTTTTGGAATCAGGTTTTGAACTTCATGCCAAATCCAGCTGTTGTTCTATTTCTAATAGAAAGCATTGCTGCCATTTATTGTTAGGCATAAAATTGAGAAACTAACCATAAAAGGATGCTCAGTACTGTAACTCTGACAAATCCATCTCAATGAAGGCTGTTATCCAGGGATGTATAAATATTGAATGGGGAGATGCTTGTTTCCTTTCAGCACATTCTCCTGGATAATCCATTTGGCATCACAATATCAAAAGCTTTATTTTATATATTAAAGAGATTTGTTTCTCTGCTCCCCACTCATTCTGCCTGTGGTTTGCCCTCCCATTAAACTGGCTGAGTTTCAATAGCAGGGTGGGAGAGAGGGTTATTAAAATACACCAGGCTGAGCAGGTGTCTCCCAACCTGACTCCTGTTTTTAAGAGCTGCCACTGTCTAAAGCTGATTTTCTAATTACTGCTGGGCTCCTGGCACAAGGAGAAAGGACAGTTCACCACAGAGATGCAGCAGCAGCTACAATGGCTGGGACCAGCGTAAAAGGAGAATGAATGTCAGGAGATGTGGGAAAATTATTAACTCATACACTTGAAACAGCAGCAGACCATGGACATCCGAGCAGCCATCTGCATTCGAACGCTCCTCTGTATGGAAAAGCATGTATTTAGATTAAATATGTCAGACTTCCTCAGGGGATGAAGAGATTATGTGAAGAGGAGATGGGGGGACTACTGTGCCATAAATAGCAAGCTCCTTGAACATGCCACGGGACAACAAACTGGTTTATCAAACAGGCACAGGAGAGAGCCGCACAGTCCTGCTGTTGGTACACAGCGATCCCCTGTGAGGCTTTGCACTCTTCTTTCTTCCACCCGAGCTGGCTGCCAAATGCAGAGCTAATAAAGGAAGAGAGAGAACAGTTTCAAACCTTTGAATGAGATTATGTGGCACCACTGCCCATCAGAGCTGTTGTCAGCTCGTGAGTCAAGGTCCCTCTGTCCTGTGTTCCTACACAGTGTCAAACATCCACTCGATGGCTCTTGGTGCTAATACTTTCCTGCTGAATGCTGAAATTCCTTTCAGCCTCACCGTCTGCTGTGCCAATAGGAAAGTATCATTTTGAAGGTCAGCAATATGGCCTTTATTTATGTGTATAACATTAATCCAAGAACGTGTTTTCCCCATTAACTTCAAAATACAGGAGTTTAGGGTAGCATTATGGTGCTCAGCATCGGCCCTCGCACAAACACAGTGCTGGGAAAGGAATCCACAGCAGAAACACACATGAGGGAGAGAATGAAAATTAATTAAATCAGAAATTGTCTGCTTCGTGTTTCATAATTCTTGCAAAAGCTGAAGACTTCAGAGACCTTCTGTGTCTGCCATTGCAGATGATCCAATTCACCTTTGTAGGAGGGCTAAAGGAAAAGGGGGGGCATCTAGAAGAGTGATCTGTGAGTCTTATTTAGCGTCCTCAGCTGAAAATTTCTGTGAATAACATATTCCATTTCCCTCTTCTGTGTCTTCTCCTGCAATTTGTGTAGCCCAGTCTGCAAACTCCTTGGGCTGAGCTCTTTGAGAAAACTTCATTGTCTCCTGCAGGGAAGTGCAGCACGAAGAAAGCAGCACCCCTGTCTGTGTGGAGCCTTTGGAAATTATTATACCTTTGGGATATTAGCGATTAACTGCATAGGCTATAAGTTTTAAGGAGATGCCATTTTGCAAATGTTTAAACAGATGCACCAAGAATATTTTTATATTTTTCCTGTCTGACCATCTGTAAAGCCAGGTGTCCAAATTACATGCCTTAAGAAGATTAAAATAGACACATCTATAGCTAATACATTCAGAAGCTGATGAAATAACTCAAACTGCCTCTAAGCACACAATTGTATGGCAGCCCTGAAGTGTGACCTCTGGGCTGGGTCCAGGAACTTTGTATTTCTATACCAAGGAAAGCATTTATTACCAAACTGGAGAGGGTCAAATAGAGAGCCACTAGGATGGTGAGGACAGAGAGAGGCAAAGGGAACTGGTCTCGGTGAACTTGGAAGAGAAAAGCGAGGGTGTGACAGCAGCTTTCTGACCTTGGAGGGGCTGGAATGGCAGCCAGACCCTTCTCAGAGGGGCAGTGGTCATGCGGTGGATGGGAGAAAATTTTGGAGACTTTCAAAACTCACTGGCCACATCCCTGAGCAACAGGACCTGATTTGGGAGCTACCCCACAATGTACAGGGGACCCAGGCACTTCACGAGGTCCTTCAGCCTCTATTGTCCTGTGAAATGAGGCTCCTCTTCCTCTTTCTGGAGGGGTCCGCCTGATGCTGATTTCTCGTACACAGATGGTTCTGGCTGCCAGAATATCTAAGTACCTTAAAATGCCTATTATGCCTCGCAGCTCCTGGCGGGATGTGGCAGAGTTACTATTTCATTAGAAAAATGAGGGACTTGTGTCAACCTCTCCTCAAAAAGGGAAATTAATTTCAACCTCCTTTAGCCTTTAGATGGGAGTTTGATTGATTGGCAACTTCAGCACTGCCTCCACGCAAGCCTTCCCTACACAAAATCACTCCTTCAACCACGACTTAGAGTAGAAGGTCCTTTAGGGCAGAGAGAAGTACCTGAGCTATTTTTTCATCCCTTTGATGCTGGACAAAAAAATTTCAAAGTGGGAAATAATGGACTTATTAATGGACTTGCCTCATTAACTGCTACCAATTATCATAAGGCAGCTGTGGCTACTGGTTCTGTCCTGTGGCCTTGGGGAGTGAATTCCAATTTATTTTATTGAGGTGTTTATGAAAGGATCTTCCAAATTTATAGTGAATTCTGCGCATTTCCCCAACCTTTGTAAAATTATTGGGATACAAAAACATTAGTATTGGTATTAGTTAGGGGGGGATTATCCATCCTCCAGAGCTCCTATGTGCTGAACCTAGTGCTCCCAATTTAGGAGTGGGGGGTTAGGACAGCAGGGTTTGGTTGGGTTTTTTCCACCTGCCAGGAGCACCAAGGGATGATTACTTCCAGGCACATATTTTGAGAACTGCCTTTTTAAATCTGGCAGAGCTGAATCACTGCAGCCCTGGATCTACCACAGTGTAATTAACTCTAGTTTCGCTCTGTCTGTCCCTCTTCATTAAGGGAACCAGCTGTTCCCTGGGATGGTACCAAGGAAATGGTAATTGTGTAAGACTGAGAAAATGGTTTGTCATCCTATGTGTGTGTCTTGGTAAAGCACTTTAGGCTGTGTCACGTGAAAACATTTGTGGATTTTCTTTAGGTTTTTTTTTCCCCTGATGACATAAAGAAAATCCCCATTGGAATCTCTCACTAGACAGCACAGGGAAGTGATGTGAGTCACTCCTCATATGTAGCTCTAAGAAAGTCAAGTAGAGATGACTTTCCAAGGCATTTATTTATATTTCTGTGAATCAGGCCATTCTCAGGAAGTTCTGAGATGAGAAGAGCAGGGATAGACAATGACTGAGATGAGTGGAGAACCCAAATATTGTCTTTTGTCTTGGTTTGAAAGACAGGTGTCTTGCTAAGGAAGGTGAGAGCCTCCCTTAGAATGGATAATGTGACCCCCTTCCCCTCCAAATTATTATAACTTTGGAATCAAGGGCTTTCAGACAAAGATATGGGAGAAGGAATAACAGTTTTTATACTAAAATTTAGAGCAAGGCAATAATAGAGAAACAACAGATAGATAGATAGATAGATAGATAGATAGACAGACAGAGTTAGAATACAACCTGTCACCCTGTTAGGGTGGTGCTAGCAGTCCAGTTAACAATGGTGGCTGCAGTCTTGTTGGAGTGATGGATGTAGTCTTGTTGAAGTGGTGATCCCGTAGAAAAATCTCGTCGGTTCTGGACGCCCAGCGGTGGCTCTTGAGCTCTTCCCCTCTGGGAATCCAATGAAAAAGGTAGCCCAGTGTTCCAGAGTCTCTCTCTTATATGCTGGTGGGAATGTTCAGTCCCTCCCCTTTGGGCGGGGCATCTCACAATGGGCTGATGGACTCTAATGAGTCACTCCCGGAGACCTTGATGGCTCATTAGCAGTGATAGCCCCTCGGTGGTGTTATCAGGGCTGGGTCATGCTGAACACAAAGAGCACTGCCCCACCTGTTTTAACAACTTACGGAGATGGTAATAGAATACATACTTTTGGTTACACCTTCCATGTAACCTAGGACACTTTCCACAGCAAGACCCCCATATCTTGGAACTACATAATTTTTAAGGTCTCTTCAAACCCAAACCATTCTGGATTCTATTTATGGCCCATCATTGTGAGGACAGTGCTTGGTAACCTTGAGTGAGAGCTCACCTCAGTCTCAGGCATGCATTGTGTATATTTTCCTTTCATTCTTATTCTTTCAGCCTCCGCTGGCTGATAATAATGAGAATAGTAATTCCACCAGGGAAATTTACTGAACTGAGAGAAACACAACTAAATTAAGATGTAATTTTAGAAGAGATCTAATAGAAAAAATAATGCAGAAAGAAATGGACTGATAGAAAAATAACATTTTAATTTATGCTAGTGGCATTAAAATCCTAGACAGCCTAATTTCCATCTCTCTTTGCATACCCTCAGTATGCCAATATGTGTATTTCTGTGATAATTATGCCTGTGGAGTGACCCAGGGATAATAAAGTAACTTCAGAGCAAAAGAGCTGAGTTTTGAAGTTGCATGAAGGTTTTGCAATGGGCAGACCATCTATTTGGCAAAAAAAATGAAGCTGTTGGGTGGTCCTAGACCTCTGCCCAGAAGAAGGTGATTCATGAGCTCTCTCAGAGATTGGGGTTTGGGGAGTGGCCAACAGCAAAATTCAGCTGCCCAGTGGAGTGGTGGTGTTTGTGTTCAGCTGATGTTACTCTGAAGAACTGTCCCTTTCTTGTGAAAACTTGGAAAATTTAGCTTCTGTTGTCCAGAAATTCAGATAAACCTGGAGTGAATCCATCACTTGGGGCTGTTTTCCCTTTCTGCTGTGCCTTGCCCACCCTTCTCCAAGCCATGGGTGGGCTGAGAGGGCAATTCAGCAGCTGCAGAGGAAGGAAGGAAGGACAGCCAGCTGGTGAGACACACATCAGCCCTTCTCACCACTTATCAGGTGAAATCCATCTGGAAGGTTTTGCTGCAGGAGGTAGTTTGGCTTTTGCTGGAGTAATTTAATGGGAGATTCCTGACTGCCTGTGCACTGTGCTGTCCAGGGAGATAAGTCCATGCCACGAGCACTGAGGCAATTCCCCAGCGTATGGGAAAAGGGTCACTTTGGCCTCCATCATCATTTGAGATTTACAAGTTCCCCAGTGGTTCAGAGAGCTTGGTGGGGTGAGATTTGCATTACATTCAGGCAAAATCCAGCTTTCAATTAACAACTGTGCTGCGGAATTGGAGGAGACATATAGGATAAATGCCTGGGGTAGGAATTTGGCCAAGTGACTTAATGGCCTCATTTAAACCAGCCTACTCTTTTTCCTGAGCAGTGGAACTGTTTGGCAGAGAGCCTTTGAGCGGCAGGGCGAGCCTGGCTGTCAGCAGAGAGCCCTTTAGCTGGGGTAGCGTTTGTACATCACAACCAATTTCATGGTGGGGATGTGTATTTCTGTGATACACATATTTCTGTGGAGCCTGTGCAGCACCCTCATCAAAAGCCTCCCTGCAGCTTCCCTTCCAGCTCAAGGATGCTTTTCTGTCACAGAGTCAGCCTGTGCTCAGGCTCACCCAAACTTCCCAAGAGTACCAACAATAAAGAGATAAAATCAAATCCCAAACCAAATTTTGAAGGATTCATCTCCAAAACCAGACCTGTGGAGGTGCCGGCGGCTTTGGCATAAAACTCAGCTCCCAATCTGCTGATCCTCCCGAAATTGTGTCGTGCAGTGCAGCCTGAATTGACATCTGCACGTCGATCCATGGATGCTCTTAGGAAAGGAAGTGCAGTTCCGCTCTGCAGATATAGGCCATGACTCATCCACTAATTAGAAAGGACACGGAGAGTGTGTGAATTTTATTGTGCTGCAGAGCTCCATTTGTGGGTCAGGCATGATCAGCAGACCATGAGACTGAACAGCTTGGGAACATGTAACAATTAATAATGAAATACAGCTGCATTCATTTGTAATTTGTAATCTGTTATTATCTAGCAGGGGCAGAGGTTTTGTAAATACATGATAGGAATTTCATACAAAAGGCATTTTCAGTGATATGAACTTTCCACTGCTGACAGTATTTTGGTTATGAATATTTTTAAGGGCTGAACCCTTTCTGCAGGTAAACATCATCCTGGAGATGTGAGTCCCGTTCTTAATCCTAAGGGCTGTGTTCTGTTTCTCCATCTTCTCTAGCAGGTGATTCCTATGAAATGACCATGAAACATCTTGGGAAAACATCAGTGTTTCCATGGTTGTGCAGGAAGGGTACCAGGAGAAAGGCAAGGGAAGATCAGGGGTGCCAGGCTCCATTTGTGCCAAGGGCACTGCAAATACAGCTCAGTTTTTAAATTCCATGGCTGAAAGTTAATATTTGAACACCAAAATTCCTTCCCCTTCTCTTTCTTCTTCTCTTGTCCTTGCCCTTTCCCCTTCATCTTCCTCTTCCTTATTTCTTTCCTGTATTTGTTTCGTTGAGTCCAATTAATATTGGTAGAAGTTGCATGTAAATGAAGAAAAAAATAAATAGTGTTTCTTATTAACATTCCTGGCAAAGCTCTTCCACTTACCAGGGCAGGCAAGCTTAACCCTGAGCCCAGGAGTTAATAAATGGCAAAATGAGGATAACTTGGTTAATCCAAACTCTGCCCCCTTTCACATATGCACTCTCACTATCTTTTTAAAAAATGTGCTCTGAGTGTGCTGTGTAGAAGTTTTGAATTTCTTCACATCTTCTCCATTTTGTGAAATTCAATGTATTTATGCCTCAACTAAAAATTAAATCCACAATTCCCTAGCACTGAAAATAGGGAACTTTCCATATAACCTCTGTGGAGCTTCTCAGTATGATACTTGAACATCTTGCAAATATTGCTGCTTCTACCCAAAACCAATCCTCTGAGTTTGAGAAACATAATTTCTACTGTACTAGCAGGGGATTGGGATGCAGAAGAGATAAAAAAGACTTGCTGAAAGTCACAAGTTTTGTATAGATAAGAATCAAACATGCTTTTCCTTCCTCTTGAATGTGGCTTCAGTTATTAGACATTGCACAACAGAGCTCAGATCACTCATCCCACAGCTCGATCCTGTTCCCCTATGAGAAAACCTGCATGGGCTAAGAATCCTAGGAAAAGTGGAGAGACAGACGTCAAAGAGCTAAACAGATATTTTTTTTTTTGTAGGACTCCAGAGCTCTTGGTTTCCCTTCATCAACTGTATATGGACACTTAAATTAGAAGAACAGCCTAACTGCTACCTAAAATCCAAGTACAATATAAATGCCTGCATTAGATAACATGGATTCCACCCTTTGCTGACAAGACATAGTCTGAAAACTTCTGCTCTGGATCATTATTTCTACCCCAAGTTTGACTTTGAGGAAAGTGGATCAGAATAATTTCACTTGATTAATGACATTTACTAAATGCCATTGAGGTCTACTCCCTGCTGAGACAGTTCCAGGAGGAAATTAACCTTCCATTAGGCCTGGATTGTCCCCTGGATGTGTTTCTCTTTCTTGCAACTACAAAGTGAGCCAAGTGGCTGATTTAGGATTGTGGTGGGGCTCTCATTTCAGATAAGAAGAAAAACTCTAAAAAAACTACCAGCATGGAAATAACGTACACAGTATCTACACATCATGGGTCCAAACACCTTGCTAGCTTCCCAATTGCAATCCCACTCTGGCCAGGATGTTTTTGTTCCATGAAATCACCTGCCAGACAGAAAGGTCTCTCATGAGCTCTTTGTAAAAAGGCTCTGTCCTTCATCTCACAGGTTATGTGTGGGAATCACTTTCATTACCCAGGGCATGGTTTACTCGATGAACAGAGCAGCCTGCTGCAGAAATCTGGTTTGGTCACACCTTAATACAGTGCCCAGGAAATTGTGTCTCTCCTTGGCCATCAGATCCATTCCTGTGTTGTGCAGTTGGTGTCAAATGTTCAGCACTTCCCATTTGAGCTGCTGTGCCTTTGGTGGTGGAGTCTGAAACTGGGACAAGGTGAAGGAAAACAAAGGACCGTGTTTTCAAGGGTGTCCATGAGCCAATTAATTAGTCATGTTAGAAAAGTTGTGCTAAGAAAATAGGTCAGTGGCTTCCCTCATTTATACCATTGTAGGCTCTTGACTCCAATGGACCAGAATTGATTTTTCAGCAGCAAAGTCTCAGGACTGCTGTCTATCTGACATGCTGCTCCCACTATCGATGTGAAGCCTGCCTTTGCAATGGTTTACCTCCCTTGAAATGATTTCAAAAAGGATGTGTGAAGTCAATAAAGGACAGGCCATTTTTTCACTGCACATTTCCTGTTTTAGTACCAAAAGGAAAAAAAATTACTCTGCAGACAATAGGAGCTTCTATGGCCATTGAAAAGATAAAGTCTTGCCTTAAAGCAGGTATTATTGTTTTTTCCAGGGTAATGAAAACTCTCTGTCAGCACTAATAAAAGCTGCAATATGCGAACCTAACTCTTTTGTACCTGTAACAAAAACTATGTATATCTTAAAAGGTTATGTGGACATAAAAAAAAAAAAAATTCTAGTATAGAAGCCACATGAAAGTCAAGATAACCTCCTGAGAAATGTAACATAAAGTAGCAAACAGAGGGCAACATTTCGTGATAGAATATATAGATCATACAGAGCACGTAATGAAACACATAGATTTTACGGTGAAATTGCATTCTTTACTGATACATGTGTTATGTGGATGGGGTATTAAAGAAAATAGATGCACTTTTCCAGCAATCGAACACAACACTCCACAGCACACAGAGTAGAAAAACATGACATTGGTGAACTAAAACCACAGGGTTGTGGAACTGGGAGCAAAACCAATTTCAGCTGATAAGGGTGGATGGAGGGTAACTGCAGCTTCCCCAAGCCAACCCTACCACAGGGGAGAAGCCTTTCACATTTTTGCTGCAAAAGAGAGCTGGAAAAGCTGGGGGAAAATTACAGGTGGAAGCCTAGAGAATGACTCGAGCTGGGATAATCAGAGGCGTAGGCAAGGCTTGGTAATTACAGCTCGTGCTCTGGATTCCCTTTCAGGAGCTGATCCCTGCTGCTGGGTTAACATATGTGCATTAGCATTGTTTAGCATTAATATGTTTGTGCTTCTGTAAGAGCCCCCGGTGAGCTCAGGCCAGGATGTGGGCTCGATGGAGGAGTTGTCTTCCAGCAGAAGGTGTGAGGCCAGGGCACTCTTTTCAGGGTAATTTAGTCTGTCACATGATGCTAAAAACTGGGTCAATTAGTGCCTGCTGAGGAGTGTGCTGCCATTGAAACGGTGACAAACACCCACAGCCTTTCCATTCACTCATGTTTGCACTGTCCCCACCTTTTCTCTTTCCTTGACTACAAATGCAATGTATTTCCAGCTTTTGCTTGAGGGATAAGTCACATGCTCTAAAGTAAAGAGTAATGAAAAATTCAGTATGGGGACTGAGCTGGGTTTTGCTGTGCCTACCCAGTTGTTGTGGGTGGAGTGGGAGCTTCAAAAGTTTAGAAATACAAAGTTTATTAGAGAAGCCCTCCTGCTCAGTCACGAGGTGGGGACAGGTGCCTCCTTGCTTTCTAAAATCCTTATGGAAATCTCTCTGGCTGTGCCTGGATCCAATCTGAGCCCCAGCCTTTGTCAGCGGTTTAAATCTAACAGATTAAAGAGGCATGATCAAAGTTTTATAGAACTTTGTCCCTCAGGATTAAGGATGGCAAACCAGATAGATTTATAGAAAAAAAAATTATTGTGATAAATAATCAGAAAAATACCTTTATTGGGATTATTTACTACACAGTATAGGAGTTAAAAGTACTAGTATAGTATAGTGTATGTCTCACAGCAATTATATTAAAGCTAATGAAAAACCCCAATTATTAAGTAGAGATTGATGTTACTCTCCCGTACCAGTGACTGTGGGCAAATCTCTTTCTTTCAGCCTCTAGGAGGAACTTTCAGGGTTGTCCCCACTCAGGGGAGAATCTCCACACACACTCCAAGAAGGGTGTGTTAGAAGCACCTGCTGTTTGAAGGTGGAACTGGACTTTTATAGTTTGAAATATTTGACTGTCAGTCACATATCTCCACGCCAGCTGTGTCAGCTCAGCATTTTTAGATAAGGAACCTTTTCTGTATCTGCCACATCTTTGCCTCCCTATCAGCATGTTTAACTTTGGGCTTGATGAGTCACACTGATTTTAGCATAATTCAACACCAAAAGCAGCATGATTCCCCTCTCAGTTCACCACTGGCAGCCTTGCAAAATAGGACATTTTTTGAGTTTTTTAACCCATTCCAGGCAGAGCACGCTGTCTCATCTCTATCTTTGCCAATGGAAGCTAGAACCCTGATCCTCAACCTTCCAACACCTTCCTCAGAGCACCTATGGAGAAATGGGATAAAACCTCTTTGGCAGGTAGTTGGAGACATAGGAACAAAGAGGTCTGAGGCAAAGGGGTGTCTTCACTGGTCTAGTGTTGGCCACAGCCCCAAGGCTTCCTGCAGCAGATGTGCTCTCCTGGAGCCCTGAGTGTAGGTTTGCATGGCTAGAACCTGAAAATATTTCTGTTCCCTAATGCCAGAAAATGTTGGTGTCTCTTCCATCTCTTCTTAAAAGATGGAAGGCTCTTTAAAAATACAGAAAATAGCCACAGGAGCTAGATATTATGCCAGCGAAGGATTTCCAGCTGTTGGTGACCTGCAGGGAATAGGGAGGAAATTTCAAGGGAGACTTACTCAAGAGCCCAGTCCACTGCCCCTCTGTGGAGTCTGTGTACAGCAGCCACCAGAGTGCTTTTAAAACAGAGCTTTATCCTCTCATTGTGCCTTCTGGCATTGCATGTCTGCTCCTAATGAGAAACTGGACATCCCATTGCAGATGGCTTTCATATGCTTCTGGAGTGGGACCGAAGCAAATAATAGAAATACTGCATGGGTCTGGTCATGGAAAGATTTTAATTCTCTTCCCACCCATCTCTACTAAAAGCTCTGAAGGTCAAAGTCCTCTGCTTGGTTCAGCTGTGGAAGGGAACTGAGTTCCTCATCTGAAATCCTTCCTAATGTCAGTGTAATGATCCCTGATGGCCGAGGGACATGGACAGGGGAGAGATGAAGCAGCCCTCCACTTTCTGGAGGACACTGATGAGAAGTGGAATTAGGTCTGTCCATAAGTCAGGCAATAAACCCCCATTAGCGAAATGATGACAACCTATTAGGGCTATTCAGATGTGTCCCTTTGGAGCCATAGAGAGCTGTTTAGAAAAGATTAAAGCTCGCTACAAAGGCTGTAAATGAGAATTATCGGCACATGATGACTCCAGTCCAACTCCCCTGTCTGCAGCACTTCACGAAGCCACAGGCAGCACTGGGAAGCACAAGTTCCCTGCTCCGAGAAAGGCAAATCCTGATGGCTTGTGTTTGCTGTCTGTGACAAGTGCCTGGTCACCCACGGGCAGGACAGGCTGCAGGACAAGTACACATCTGCAGAGAACCACTGCGGGCCTGAGGCTTGTCAGGGCTGTGAAAGCAGATAAAAGGGATTGTGATTCCTGCCTCGTGGCAGCAGGGAGATTGCAGAGAGCACCAACTGTGTCCTCTATCACTGCTGGCTTTACTAATCCCCTCTCCACTGCTGTAAACATCAGTAGGAGAAACACCAAGCATTGGTACAACCACACGATTTTTTTGGTTTTGTCCGGGTGTGTATATGCTGATTCTATACAGATTGTGTGATACCAACCAGAAATTGAAAGCTATGAGGCTGAAAGATTGGAAGAATTTTTTTTTTTTTCATCTATATTACCTACCAAAAAAGTCCAGAAATCTATGCAGAGTTGAGACTTTTCTGCTCCATGGTTTTCCAAAGTGTCTTCCTTCATTTGATGCAGCAAAACTGACAGTAATTCCTGGAGAGTTGGAGCAAGCAGAGTAGCAGCACCACATGCTCAGCAAGGCACTTGATTGTTTTTACTGCTTTCCTCCAACCATGCAACTCCATTTCTCACTGTGAGGCAAATATCATTCTGTCAGTCTACAGGGCAGGAAAATTCATAATGCACAGTAGTTCAGGGAGAATTTCTTCCATTGAAAAACAAACTACTTCCACCTGATTAAGTTTTCTTCATTTTTCCCTGACATGGCCAGTGATGGGTTACTGGAGGAATCTATCAAAGTGTGAAAACAGCAAGGAACTTTATTATAATATCCGTAATATTTTTAATAAAATAACCCTGAGCAAAGTAAAGGAAGAACCTTGCAAACTTTATGCCCTCAGCTGACTTTGGTATCTATTAATCTGCTTGTGAATAAAACCACTGATCTATGTGAGATTTGGTAGGAGTGGGATGCTGCTATGATTTATAATCATGAGCAGAATGAATAAGAACTGATGAACCCAGGGTGTTCTGCATCTACTTAGGCCCCCAGTGCAGCCTAGTTTTAGGCAGTCTTAAATTCCTTTGAGCTGCCTGGCTTGTGAGCTAGAAACAGCCCATTTCAACAACACTCAAGAGCCACACTAGAAAGCCCAAATTATTGGCCCTACAGAAATTAAAACACATGGGCTGACCTCTCCAACTCATGGAAATCATGTCTCTTACAGTATGGTTGATGCAAGTGGTCATAGAAGCAGAGTTTCCTTCCACCCATCTAAATGTCTTGTGACTGCAGGGGAGGAGCTGCAGACTCACAGCAGGTCAGAGGAGCTGCTCTGGGGCTTGGGAATGAAAAGCTCTTTGCAGGCAAGCTGGTGCTGCTCCTTTTCCATACTCCATTTTTTGGCAGTGCCAGGCCTGAGGCTGGTGCCCATCTGGGTGACAATCCAGGCTGACATAAGAGTGCCATGGAGTGGACATAACAGGGAGCAGTTTGCTCCTACTGACTGCCAAAGAAAGGGTGGAGACCTGAGAAGAAGGGGATGAGACCTGTGAGCCACACAGACCTGGGTGTTTGTAGATATTCTGAAGCAGAGCTCATGTGGACAGATAGGGCTGGAGCCCTTCTGACTGTGCTTATCCCAACTCCCATTAATGTGCCATGGTGAACAAAAAAGATCCTGTAAGTCACTTCCCAGCTGCCTCTCTCAACATTTTGATTACGACTGAAATTTTGCAAGGGTCACCGCTGATTTTTATTATCTATTGAGATTTTGGATAGCTGCCCCCCATCCAACTCAGACAAGCACAAACAGCTCGAGGCTGTCAGGTGATGATGTGCAGACATACCTATCATATTGCAAAAGCAAGCCATGTCTGCATTAATTTCCTTTTCCAGCATGATCAATAGCTGTGAGGTTTATTGACTTCACACAGCACCCAGCTTGACAATAAGGCAAATATCACCCTACAGATTAGTCATTGCATCTCTTCTTATCTTCATCATCAGACAGCTCTTGTCTGATTCACCCCAGCAATAGGGTTGGAAATTAAAGGAGAGGGTTTTAAGGTAAGAAACAATAACATTCTTTTTTAATTTCAGCTGAAAACAAGCCTTTATTTAACCCTTCTTTTTTTCTCGGTACAAAGTGTTGTGTAAGGGACTCATTTCCCTTCACCTGCACTTGAACTCCTGAAATTTTATCTTCGGGCTGGGTACAGGAAATCATACTCAATATCACCTCGACTGCAGCCTTGCTGCAGTTCATCAACTGTGGTCCGAATGAAAGTAATTCAGTGTCTCTATTTGCTTGGGCACTGAAAAAACAAAGGATCAAAGCGTGCTCACAAAACCTCAGCTTGGCAATTAGCATATCTGTCTGAAAAAGGAAAGTTCTGGGATGATTGTCAGTGCTCAGCACCTTTCACGTGTTTCACATGGAACAAAACCCAGAGTTCCCCTGACCTGTCAGCCCCAGGCTGCTGTCCTGCTGCTGAGTGTTGTCTGCTCCCTGTTGGCCTTGGGTGCTGCTCAGCCCCAAAGACTGGCGGCAGCATCCTTTGCTGACTGCAGGAGGATGGAGCACACGTTGCTCTGACCCTGTCTTTGGGGTAATTTCATGAAAGATGTGGGTTTTCTGTAGCACACACATTTACTGGAGGCCTCCTACAGCCCAGGCTGGCTGTGGAGTGAAAGACAGGAAGATGGACAACATCGCATTATGAGTTTCAAAAAGCAAAAATGGGTATGTGCTCAGTTCTTGTGAGAAATAGAGACCTCCTAGGCTCAAGAAACAGTGCTAATGTGGATTTGAAGATGGAGATTTCTGCTGGCAGGCCTGGAAGAACTTTTGTTCTCACCACTTGTACCCACAGGGAGCTTTTTCTCCAGCTGCCACCTCCTTTGGAAATGGGATCCCAAGCCACCACACACATTGCAGAGGGAACTGCAGGGCCCCACAGCTGCATCTGCAGTGCAGCCTCTGCAATGTCTGACAACTGCATTAGAAGCCGAAGCAGCTCCAAAGTAATACTCTCTCAGCAAACTCATTACTTACATCTATTTGTTGTATGGATTCCTAGAGGATCCATGATCACAGCACTGAAGGGGCTGGGTCATTTCTGAACCAACATAAATGAGAAGCAGGTCTGCATTTGGTTTCTAGAGGCCCATGGTGTGATAAGGCCAAGAGGACCATGCAGAAGGACAGCCAGAGCCCAGCGAAGCTTTGGTGAGAGCTCAGTTTTGTAGAGCGTTGAGCATCATGGCCTCTGTCCAGCAAAGCATTTTAGTGTGTTTAACGTTAAGCTTGCAAGTAATGCTGCTGACTGCAATGGGCAGTCAGCCCTTTGATAGAGGTCCCTTTATTGCCTCCCTTCAGGTGTTTCCAGACTGTATTTCCATGGGTTTGCCAAATACTCGGTAGTTTTTGTAAAGGGATGTGGACAAAGGTGACCGCTGAATAGACCTTCTAAAATACACCCAATTCCTTTGCCACACTCAGGGGACTAAGATACTGCCACGTGCAATACAGCTTTTTCCTCTAATCACAGTCCTTAAAATATTCTTGTTTTTCTACTGTTTCCAAGGCCAAGGTCTAAGTTCGGTGAATGTGCACAGAACATAATGAAATCCACAGATTTCCACAGAACATAATGAAATCCACAAACCTTTTCTGTGAGGTTTTCTATTCCACTCCATCAAACAACTTCTCTCTGTACAGGAGAACCTAAATGAGGAAACTGAATTTTAGCGTGGATAATTTCAGAAAGACTTCTCTCTTCTCATTAACAAAATGCATGAGAGAGGTGCATCTTCTGATGCAGATTGTAGTGCAGTTTAATCAGTTTCAGCTGAGCCACATCAATGTATATCCCAACACAGCAGCTCCAACCTTCATTTAGTAGCTGTATATGTAAATGAATGCTTATAAAGTTCATTTGAGGGGCTCATGTGCCCATTTTTTCATGCCTTCTTTATATCACAGGAGCAGAGATATGTTATACTGATGTAATGAGGACAGTAAAAAATCACCACTAACTTCTAAATATTCTGTTGGTATTTGTTATTTTACAGGTAAAAATTTTTTGGTGATATTTTGGGGATCTTCCTCATCCATGCATTTCTCCCAGCACTGATAACAAGCCTTATAAAATTTTATTAAGTATTTCCATATGAAGGTTAAACTTGGCAGTGCAGCTAAAGAATTACATTTCATTGTAGTGTATGAATAAGATTGTCCTTCTGTCTTGTTATATTCCAGAAATTTGCCACACAATGTTAAAATGTAAACTATAAGAAAGGTTTTATTTGATTAGCGCTGCAAAAATTTGTATTCACAGATGCTATGATTCCCTAAGTGTGTGCACACACCTGAACAAGCCATGTCACTCCTGAATTGCTAGGATGCCTCATTCAAAACCTCTCCATTCAGTGTGAGTTATTTTAGGGAAAACAACCAAACAGAAGAATATGGGTGTGAATGGGTAATTCCTCCCATTGATTTCTGCAAATAATTACTGATTCGAATTACCGTGGAGAAGTGTATTTTCAGTTCCTCACCTCCTGCTTAGAAGAAAGGAAACCTAGCTGTATTCAATTATTGTATAGCAGTTCTACATGTGACAAAGACTTGACTCTATTTTAGAGGCAGGAATAATTACATTAGCAATATTGTTACCATGGTGTCACCACTGCTTCAGAAATTTATTATATTGTAGTAAATAAAATTCAGGCTCCACAATAGCTTCCACAGACAAGTTTAATAAAAATTCCACCTCATTATGAATATATGTATAAAACATCTGTAAGTCTTGTGGCTTAGAGGAAAGCATCACGTGATGTTAGTATACGAGCAGCCGAAATAGGTATGAGTGAAAAAAGTAGGGAAAAAGCAGTGATTTTCCATGGTCCAAATCTTCTGCTATTCCTATTGAGACTGAGACATGTTTATTCTTTCCCACTCATCTCCCTTCATCTGCTATGGAAGTTTCCTCCTCAACATTAGGAGGTTTTTTCTGTATCATTTTGTCACCTTTAGCTCTTAATCTGAACCCTTGTCTCAAATCCTCAGCCCTTCCAGGAGCTCAGGCTGCATGGGGTGAGGGATGATAATGACAGAGCTGTGATTTCCTCAGTGAGGAAGGCTCGAGCCTTTTCTTGCAGAGAAGATTTTTGAGGTGGTTTCTTTGTGATGGAAAGTTGCACAATGGTTAATATTGTAGTAATTTATTCCCCATTAGAGCAGTTGTTTCATATCAGTAAAATACCACCTGTTACAAATTGCTTCACGCTTTTGAAATAATTTAGCTGGTTTTTCTGCCCTTCAGTAAGCAAGGAATCTGTTGCGATAGAAAGGTTTTCTTTCTTATAAAAATGCAAGCATAAATCAATGCCAAGGTGCAGCCACTGCAGGATTATTGCTGGAATGGGACCCTGCAGGCCATCTAGGTAATGGTATTGTGTTAAGCAACAAAGAAGAGAAATGCTTTAAAAAAGAACCCCCAAACAGGCAATGAAACTTGGTGAAAATGATGGTTTTAAACAGGGGGAATTCACTTATTTTATAGCAGATCTGTTAGGGGATTCGCTCTCACTGACTGCAATGCTGTTAACTGCCAGGTGTGTTTGTCACGAATCACTGATTTGGGCTCGCTCAAAGAATCACCACCAAAGGCATTGGTAAAATGTTTTTCATATAAATTTATCAAAGTGTGACATAACAAAGTGCAGTGGAAAGGTTCGCACTATTGGTTACTACACGGATAAAACATGAAAAGGAAAATTGGGTTACAATCAATTTAAAATTATTTATATAGAGACCAGAGATACGAAAGGGCGAGGGAGACCCATGAGGTTCACAGTGGCCCCCGTTGTGTCCTAAACTCCTGACAGAGCTTAGGTCCAATCTCAGTCTCAGACTCGGACAATGGTTTATGTCTAAAGGAAAGAGCTACATAGATTTTATAAGGACTGCTTTGGCATGCTATCAACAGCTCACTGAGGGTCTGTGGTGAATAAAGGGTATCTTCACCTTGGCAAAAGAAGGCTCTCAGTCTCAGGTGAAGAATTTCAAACCTTGAGAGACATCCCAGCTGAAGTGGAGGGTCACCAGTGCTCAGTCCAGCTGGAACTGAAAAAAGCTTGAACTGGTCTTATCCAAAGACATGTTGTTGATAAAAGGTCTCAAGGAATGACTTTGAAGGGAGTCCCAACTCAAGAGGAGAGCATCACCACACAGCCACACTGCCAGGCAGGGAAACCTCAAAGAGCTCTCTCAGGTCTCATATTTATGGGATGAAGTGGATGACTCATGGTCAGATTGCATATTCCAGGAAGGGTATCCATGAAACTACTTGTACCCACAATTTCTTTGTTCCCTGACAAATGAGTCTTGGAAAAATCCCTGCTATTCATGTGTCAAATGCATGATCAGTGTTCCAAGCTCATGTGCATTGATGCTCACTGCCTCACTCTGCTCCTTTGTGGCTTTCCTGGAGGAGTTTTTGCCCTGAATGTGACTCACTAAATCATAGATTCATAAAACTATCTGAGCTGAAAAGGATCCATTAGGATCATCGAGTCCAACCCCTGGCCCTGTGCCCAACACCCCAAAAATCACAACATAAGCCTGCAAACGCTGAGGCCTTTACCTCCTTTGGAGTCTGTCAGACTTCTGCTGCTTTGTTTAAGGGAGTCCAGTGCATCCATCACAGTGTTAACATTGTGAACAGATTTCTAAAGAAACAGGCATAGTTATATTTATATAAATTATTTTGGTCGTTGAAGTGATTCATTTAGATGCAAAGTTAATTAGCATTCCTGGTACGAAAATTCCTTGAGAGTCAAGGGGGAAGAATTTCCCCCGTGTTTTTCTCATTTGATGCCTTAAGAGAAGCTTTAAAAAATGGAGGTCGGAGGTTTTGTTTACAGCATTTCTTCTACTCTTTCTGCATCTTTGTGGATGCATTTTCAACTATCGTGCTTATAAGCCTGTACTCCTCTAACCGGGAAAGATTTCAGAGAAAGTTAGGTCAGAATAAGTTAATACTTCTAATAAATAAGCAAACTTAAACAAAACAAGACCAAACTCTTCAATTCCCAAATGCCGAAGATATTTAATTAATGTGAGCCTTGCTTGCGTGCTGATAACTCCTAATGAATATGAATGTCTCTGAGTAATCCAGGAAAGGATTTCTGAGAATTTTGTTTGCACCTGAGGCATCGTTGGAGAGAGCCCGGCATGGCATCAGTGAGCTGGGACACAACACACAGGGGCTGCTGAGAAGAGATTGATTTTGATTATTTTGATTTCTCACCTTCAGCCACACAAGGTGAGGGTCCCTCTCCAGGAATTCCTGCACAGCCATGTCCCCCCAGCCCCTAAATGCTGCCAGTGGGTTCCTCTGGCTCTGCCCATGGCACGGAGCTGTGGCAGAGCTGTAGGAACCAAGCACCAGGGATGCTCTGCCAGCAGGAGAGGGAACCACTTTAGCAAATGAGAAGTGATGACAGAGCTGTGAGAGGGGCACTGGAGCGTCCCCCTCGGTTTCTAGAGTGGGAGGACTCCGTTTTTGGTGTGCTTTGGCAAAATGAGTGGAATCACTCACTGCTTTCTCTTAAACATTCACTGCCCTGGTTGTCAGACTTGGGGAATGAGATATAAACAAGCCTCAAGCAGGGCTTGCTTGGTTTGACGTTTAAACAGGGATCAGAATTTTGCTTTAGCTGCTCTTCCTCTTTCCCATGTTCTACCATGTTTTGTTTTCTACAGGAAATCTCACGAGGGAAACTTCCAGACTGTGGACCCTGATTAAACACCCTTTTTTATTTTTTTAAATCTTATCCTTCAGTAGCTGCAAATAAATATCTTTATTTCTTCTAGAAATGGGTATCTTCACACATCTAACATTATGTACCCCAAAACCACTCATATATGTCCCTCTCCTGCTTTCAGTGGGCATTTGGTCAAAGGAAATGCCCCAATATCTCCCTGCAACTTCAGCGTAATGGGTGCTTTAATTAGGATCGCTTTCATTAAGATAATTCCTTTTATATTCTCACTGAACTGAAAGAATGTCTAATCAATAACAATTTTATTCTACAAATCTCCACCACTTAATAGAGAACACATTTTCAGCGAAAAATTTCAATATCCTCTCCCAGAGGGTAGATTTTCAATAGAATTTGTATAATCAGTTCACAGCCTTTTAGCAATTGTGACTATTTCTCAAAGGGCACGCAAGATTTGAAGCTATTATGGGAAGGTTCTAAACCAGCAGCAGTTGCAAGAATAACTTGTTGGTGTTTATTTTCTTCCCCTCCTGGAACAGATGGGCACAGCACAGAGCCAACACTTCGCTGGGGCTGTTTGGATTCACTCTCACACACCTGCCTGCAGGGCTCTGCTCTGCCCGCAGTGCCCAGGCAATTCAGCACATCCATATCCTGCCATGGAAGGGATATAAATACCTGTGGCAGCTGTCACAGCTGCCAGCCTCACTGTGTGAGCTGCTCCTTGCTCCCAACTCCAGCCAGCGGCTCTCAGCGTTTGCCAAACTTGAGCCTTCACCACATCACATGTCCTTTTACCTCCTGCTTTTCAGCTCAAATTAATGGCCCTGAGCATTTCACATGTTCTGCACCCAACATTTCCCTTTTGAGGTGTCTTCTCACTTAAAATCCTAACTTATGTGGGGGATTCCTGTAGCCTAACTTGAGATGTCTGCAAAAATGATGACTAACCCTGAGCCAGCTGGCTCGGCTGCCAGCACTCTTTTCTGCTTCAGTCTTCCTTCCTACCACTGTTTGGCAAGCTGGAAAAATCTGGAGTGAGTCAGCTTGTAAGACATATTTATTGGCTGGCTAATTAATTTCATTCAGAAGGGCTGGGTGGATTCTTCCTTTTCAATCCCTATAATTTCCCATTGGCTGTCAAGGCAACCAACTCACATTTTTTAATTGAGAGGCCTAACAATGGATTGGGAACATGCTCCAGCACCAGGAGAGAACAGAGGTGTGTGTCTGTGTGTGAATTGCACAGGGGACACTGCTGCAAGAGAAAGAGACACCCCAGACGGTGGAAGAAGGTGGCATAACTCAAGACTATTAAACCCAAAGCTTGTAAAGAAATTTCCTTTTCTCTCACTCCACTTGGAAGGAAAAACTGTCTTTATTAAGGTTATTTCTTCTCCTATCCTATCCTATTCTACAAAATAAGTCTTATCAGGTCAGTGTTTTCCCTCAGTTGTCAGATGGTAGCAGAAGGGGAGTTTTGACAATGGGCTGCAAGGCAGAACGATGGGGCTGAGGTTGAGCAGGGACAGCCTTGCCCAGAGTTTGCCCACCATCAGGAGCCCCTGGCAGGGTTTTTAGCTCAAACATTGTTACAATGGAAAATAAACAGTTGTGTTTGTCCAGGCTGATGGCAGGCATTTGCCCACAGCAAAGGCATCTCTATGCAAAATGCCCTCTCGGTGGATGTGCTCCGAGTAAGTCTGGATAATGAGATGCTTATTGCTTCACTGTCAATTCTCCACCAGGCACCAGTTTAAATCCTTGCCCCCCATTTGTGTGCTGTATTTGGTCCATAATGTACTTATTTTCAAGTGCCATTTTTAATTTAATGCATGAGAGAACTTATTACCCCTGGCAGAGTTAAATAGTTAAACCAGGTTCTGTCAATTCCTCCTGATCTGTTGACAAGTGGAATAATATTGCACTGTGATTAGTTTATATGGAGACTTGTGGACAAGCTGAAGCCCTGGGAGTCATGCAGGGATTTCTGCTCTGCATGCAGCAGGCAAAAGAGGCATTTGGTGTTTTTCTTTCTATGGCAGAAAGTGGTAACTTGAATTTAGACAGGTTTGGTCCCCGAGCATCCCAAAGTTTGAGTTTGCCTAATCACCGAGTTTGCAATGTTTGGAAGATGTTCCCATGTGCAAAGCTTAACACCATCCTTAATGGATGTATCCACAGGGATGCAGCATTCAGTATCCCTGAGGAGGCAGGGATGGATCTAGGTGTGAGCTGTGGAAAATGCCTGTAAAAGACATTTCCATGAGGAGTGCTACAACCTTTGGAGTATTCTCATCCCCACCTTTCATTATCTGAATGAGAGTCTGGGAAATAATTTTTTGTGTCCCTGCACTCCTTTTTTTTGCCTTGCATGAGGGGTGTTGAGGGCTGCCCTTCTTTTGCTGGGAGGCAGCAGTGAGTTGGAGGCAGCTGCCAATTCTGCTCAGCTGCTGAGAGCTGTGACACACATTGTCCTGCCTGGTGGAGACTCCTTGCTGACTTTTATTTTGCTCCTTCCACTAAGAAAGGAAAGGTCCCTCTGACTGAAATAGCTGGTAGCTCATTATTGCTTGTGGGAAAACATAACACTTAATGCTGCTGAGAAGAATCCTTAAACAGGAGATTAATAAGAAGGAAAACCACATCCCTCAAAAAGACCCCAATGCTTTGGATCACTCTGAAGAAAAGCTGTCATGAAATGCTTTTATACAGACCTACATTCATGGAACAAGATGATATTTTCTTTATTGCTAAGGGTATTTGGAAAAAGCATCACAGCTTGTGTTTGGGTGGGGAAAAATAATGAGAACCAGTTCTTGTGTCAGATTTTTCACCAGAAGATCCTATAAGAAATCTGTATCACTGGCCCCATTCCACAGGAGGAGAAATTGAGGCACGGAGCAGGAAAACAGCCTGTCCCTCTCGCACTCAGACACCAGTGGCTCTGCTAGAAATGGAGCTCAGGTCTTCTGAAACCTGATGAGCTCAGCCTGACAGCAGAGAATCCTGATCCCCATATACACTTCAATTTAATGAATTTAATGTTTTCATTGATTTTTTTCTTTTTTTTTTCTTTGTTTGTTTGAAGTGAGGAAATGGTTATTTCCCAAGAGTGAATCTCTTTTGCTTCCCACGTAGCAATTATGATGGCAGATAGTCCTACCATGCTGTTTCCTGAGAGCATAGCATCCTCTCAGGGTGAGTCTTCTGTCTTCTGTTTTGCCCCATCCTTGGCACATTTACTGGCCTTGCCATCACAGTGAGCTGCAGTGGATGCTCCTGCAATGGAGATGTGGAAAAGTGGGAATGGCCAAGTCCCTCAGGCACATCCTGGGTGAAATCAGCCCTTCAATTCTCTCACCTCAACGCTATGCTCATGGCAAAGGTTTTTTTCCTCCTTCCCGGGAAAGTGACCCTACTTGGTAGGTATTTCTGTGTGGTGCGGAGATGGAACAGTGCCAGCCCTTCCCCCAGCCTTGCAGGATGGAGCTGTGGCTCTCTGCTCTCACTGATACCCTGTTCAGACTGAGCCATCTCACCAAACCTCTGCCCTTGTGCCCAGCAGCATCAGGGTCTGCCGTGGAGGGACCCAGGGAGCAATTCTCCGTGAGCACCACCAGGCATGGGTATTTCTGCAGGCACTGAACTTGCTCTGGTGGCCTTGCTGTGCTCGGCAGTGAACCCAGAGCTATAAAGAACAAAATGAAGTGGATAATGGCCTTGCATTCCCGAGAATAGCTCTGCAACAGGCGACCTGCCAGCTTTGTGAAGAAGAATTCCCACATCAGGTGAGACTCTTGTTGGGTTCCTATTATTGAGGTGCCATATTTTTAGTATGAGACTGATTTGAAAAGAGGAATTACTTTGAACTTCCCTGGTTTAGTTCTACCAATTTTAAATACAGTAGATTTCAAAGGTCTCTGTAATGAAAAGTGTGGCACGGCAAGAGTCACTGCATAGTGCAAGCAGTAATTGATGATGGTTGAAGCTGTCAGATTTGCTAGGAGCACTGATAAGCCAGTCAAGGGAAGCAAAATAAATTTCACTGAGACCATCATATTTCATTGGATGTGACTGGAGTGAGCGAGCTTGCAGCAGCACAGCACCATGGGCTGGCACGGGGGGCCCTGAGCTGCATTACAGTGCTGCAGTGACAGATGGGTGTTCTTGCACCCAAATTTCAGGCTGAGGCCGTGGGGATGCAGTTGCACAGTGCTGAATTTCAGCCTTGCTCCTCAGGAGGGTTTTCTGCCTGGTTTTATGCTCTGCTTGCAGCTTCACCTGCAAGAAGTGATCACCTTCCTCCAGGGATGGGATTGCAGCCCATGTCCTTCTGGAGTAGTGTCTCATGTTGGGAACACAGCTTCTCTTGGACCCCACAGCCATTTACTTGGCTTGCCAGGGTGTCAAAACACCCTCCTCTTTTCCACTTCTCATGTTTTGATGCAGGGATTGTTGGCCACTCCCACTGTCCTGAAAGGATATTTCTAGTCAGGCACCTTTGTCGCTGCATTTAAATGTTGGTTCTTTTGTGCAGATGAATATTGTTATTGTGCAGAGGAATACAAAAACAAGGTTCAGGATATGGATACACTTCATACAGAGAGGAGGGAGGGGAAATTTTCCCTCTCTAAGTGCAGGACTGTCAAGGATGTGACATCTGCACTAGCAAGGCTGTGCTGGCATCTCCAAACAAATGGAGCAATTCTTGTTGTTATTAAAGACACATCAGTCTTTTTCTTCTGAAGACATTAGAAATAAATACCTTTCAACAGGAAAGAGTAAATCTGGCCAGATACTCCTGAGGGCTCCAAAAATGGAATTATCTGTATAATCTAGTGTCATCTACCAGGAAGAGGTTCTCTGAGGAAGACTGGACCTCTGATAAAGGATGTGTCGGGATGGTTTCTGCACTTGGGATGCTGTGGGAGAGAGACACAGAGACCTGGCAGAATTAACCTCCCTACGACCAGACAGTTCAAGTAGGTTCTTTCATTTCTTCAAGCTATGTCTTTCATGATAATCGATAACTACAATAGGTTTTGGTGATTTGTTTTTATTTTTTAAGTGTGTAAATAAATATATTTCTTCTCACTTTAGCTGAATAAAAGTTGAAGGAGGTTTCTGGTTGCATGTGAAGTGACAAGACATCCCTTGTGCACAGCATCTTTGAGGTCAGGGAGAGGAAGAAGTGTCTTCTGATAATCAGAACTGTCCAGAAGAACCATTGAGGTGGGGAAGGAGACCAGACCCAGAGTGTCCCCAAGATGTCTCCTCCAACAGAGTCCCCAGAATCAAGTGCAGGTTGTATTTTTAAGAGTCCTGCTGGTGGCAGGACTTCACAGGACTTCTAAGATTTCCAAAGACATTATTTCTGAGGATCCTGTAGAAAATGTCTTGCTAAAGGTGAGACTCCAGGTCCCATCCTAGTTCAGGCTGGAGAGGACCAGCGCCAGGGACACACCTGGCTGTGACAAGTGTCACAGCCCCGTGCTGAAGATCACTCAAACCTGTGTCAGCTTTGCTGAATCCTCTACATGCAGAGAAATGGGGAAATAAATAGCAATAAAGAGCAATCCCAGGTATCTTCCTTCTTTCCCTGGACTTCCATGGGATGTGCAGTGTTTTGGGGTACCCTCAGCAGCAATCAGGCAGTTGAGTCTTTGCTGCCCATCTGCAGGTG
The DNA here is from genome assembly GCA_036630365.1 of Acanthiza pusilla. Lineage (NCBI taxonomy): Eukaryota > Metazoa > Chordata > Aves > Passeriformes > Acanthizidae > Acanthiza > Acanthiza pusilla. The sequence continues at coordinate 46,295,472 of JAXCHO010000079.1, forward strand.
GGAAGGAAGACAGTTCCTCCAAGTCCTCTTCAGGAACTGCTTTGTTCTCCTTTTCTACTGCATTTTACACATAACTGATGCTGCTGAGTGTCCCTGCGGAGCAAATAAGAGATTCAGCCCATAGATACCACATACTTGATGTACAAGAATGATTTATGGGATCAGAAATTAATTAGATTGCAATGATAGGGTGTAAGTGCTGTGTCACTCTTAATAATTGGGTGATTAAACTCGGTTAAAAACAAGGCTACCGTGATGAAACACAGTGGAGCTGGAGATGGTTGTTTCCCACAGCTATCAGGGACAGAACCTGATTTTGCAGAAGAGAATTTTTAGTCACAAAATCGAACACTGTGGAGATGACCCAGGGAAGGAGAGAAATCCTGGATAACACATGGATTACCCAGCTGAATGTGTGGGGCTGCTGCACGCCTCCAGCATGCAGGAGATGGATGCAAATGGAAACAGCTCTGACCATCAGCTCCTCTTGTGCAGGAGGTTGGTACAAGATGGATTTACTCACATCAGCCTGGACATTTCTCATGGTTAAGTGCATTTCTCATGGTTAAGAAGTTGCAAGATTGGTGTATACAGACAGACATTATGAAAGAGACCTTGGAACTGCACTGAACACCTCTGCCAACTGTACCTACCTACTTTTCACCCTTCACGTGTCCTAAAGCAGGAAAGTATGGATATTAGGAATGTCTTTACCCAACTGCTGATGCTGTTTTGGCTGTGGGATGAATCCACTGCACATTATTGGTCCATTCCACATCCATAAGCACATGTGGTCTGTATGTAAACTCAGATCTGTTCCTCGCCTATTTACATTTCTATTTGCTGGATGAGGAGCCCTGCCCCAATGCAAAGGCACAATTGGCCCTGTGCTGTTGTGTAAACGTCAGAGGTAGAGAGGAGCCAGAATGGCGTCAGGGACACGTAAGAAACAAGAGAAACTGGAGAAATGTGAACCTGTTGTTTTTGAAGGCTGGTGAGTAGGAGTCTGATCCTCCAACTCCAATATTAGTTAATGGGATCTGAATGCTTGACTCCCACACACAGCTCTGAAAATTTACTCCATCTGCTCCACTCCTTGTTATCTCGCCTTTTTTTTTTTTTTTTTTCCCATAGCAGAAAAGACAGAGCCTTCTCTTTTCCTGAGATAAGATTTGGGAACTGTAACAGTCTGAGTACAAATGTTAATCTTACCAAAGCCAGTTTTAATACCAATTGGGAATTTGGTTTCTTCTCTAGAGGCACTATATCTACCTTTAAAAATAGATCTGTGGGGCAAATTAATGCTCAAGCTCACAGATGCAAGATAGCAGTAATAGCCAGATTAAAACCTTATACTGTACTGATTTTATCACCCAACTAAAAAATGGATAGTGATCATCTGCGGGGTCAAAGGGTTACATTTTATTGATCTCCTAGGGTTCATTTCATTTTTCTTTGTGTTGCTCTTATTACTTCTCTGGCACAACCTACACAAACACGTAGGTTGTTATAACTCCTTCAAACCACGCTGACTGGAGTCAGCTGAGCTCAGAGTGACTTACTGGTGCAGCTAATTTCAAAGGGAGCTTCTCTATGAAACAACAGCCAAAATCTTTTTCTTTTTTTTTTTTTTTTTTCCTTAGCTAAAATCTCTTTTCCCCCTTTGTTCTTTCCATGGCTTTTTTTCACTCTTTTGAAAAAGTGTTGTCAAATTTTCTTTTATCTGTTTCTATCTGATTTTTCTTTTTCTTCTCCTTTCTGACTTTTTTGGCTTTCTTTTGCTCTTGTGGGGTTTTTTGGTTGGGCCTACTAAATGGCTCTAACAGCAATAGTAATGACATGACCCCCCATTTCACGTTTAGCATTTTACACTCTCTGATAAAACAAACCAGAAAATTTTACCCAAGCTATTGATTTCCACCGAGTGTCCTTGAAATGCTGTAGAAATTACATTTCTCTCTTTACAACTCAATAAGGGAAACTCAGGCATTCTTGTGCTAAAGAAAAACATTGCATGTTATGCTAAGTTAAAGCCCTAAACTGAACTTTGTATTAATTAGCAAAGCAATAAAGACATTCTGGCTCATTATTTGTGAAAAGGCACACAGCACTTACCCTGATGCAGCAATCACTCAGCCATTGGTAATATTGAGGCTACAAATTGCTTCCCAGATGTATTCCCAGAACATAAAACAAATACATCACATTATTGTTTAACAAACATCACTGCCTAATCTGAGCTATACAGGCTTTTATTTATGCCATTTGCAGTAAACATAGCATTAAATATGATGTCTGGATAAGAACTTTCCTAAGAACACTTGAGTCATAAAGCAAACTGGGAGCCCTAAATTGATTGTAAGTTAATCTGACATTTTAAAGGGAATTGTCATTATCTAATTCACCAGGAGCTGTTCCGAATGACTGTAAAAAAACTGTTTTCATTTTGCTTAGATCCAGCACTGTAAAAGGTCACACACTTCTAAGCAGACCTCCTGAAATTACACAAAACACTCAGAAATATTTGCATTAGTAGAATTAGTATATTTAACTGTATTTTAATGAAGACAGTCAGTGTTCTTTGTCTCTGAAGAAAGAAAGAAAGGTAAACTGTGATGCTGAAATTCAATCATCTATTTCTCTGTGTGTCACTCATGAGGCTTTACATATAACTGATGTTTTTTATTTTCTGTTTGATTAAATTCAGAAGTAGAAAGAGCATTTTAGGTCAACATAAGACAAAAGTAATCTTTTAATATTAATTATTTTTTTCCAAATAAAATTCAACTTTTTTTTTTTCCCTAACAAAACACATACATCTTTATTTATCCCATCAGGGCTGAGTGGGAATTCACTTGTACTTAGCCTGAAACAAAATCCCTGTTTGGTACTATTTGTTTGCTGCTGCAAAGCAGAGAAATTCCTGACTCTCTTCATTGACTTTACCTGTCTCTTGTGAGACTCTGGTGCCTCGGTGGTGTTTGGACAGAGCTGCACCTGAGCTTGTTTAGGTGTGTCCCAGGCGAGACTGATCCACAAGAACATCCTTTGAAGATTTTAAATGAAGGAGTAAGAGGGTGTGGAGAGAGGTAATTGGGGTGGTTTCTGGGCAGAAGGAAGTGTTGTTATCAGAGATTTCAGTGGAATGTCTATCATCTTGTTGGCCTTGGAAAACACCTTTGTTTTGGTATAAGTCCCCAATATTATGCTTGTGTGGAAAATCTGATACCCTGAAGGAAGAGTCTGAGGGGGTGCTGAAATGCTAAAATTCCCTGGCCAGGAGAGAGATGAGATGTAGGTTTCATGGGTGACCTTCAGCTGCTTGATTCCTGATTTCCAGATGCTGGGGTTGGCTTTTCCTTCCCAAGGACATCCAGTTTGTCACGGGCAGGTAAAACCCACTGGCCAAGGAAAGTGTAGGTAGGCCAACTGAACTTGGCGTGTGGGCTTTGGTTGATTATTTGCTTGGGTTTTAAACAGGTTGTGAAAATCTGTTCACCCAAATGGGACCCCCATATCATCTTTAACCTGATGGTCTCACACACCATGTGGAGCAGGAGGGGAGTGGAGCCCTCAGGATCTGTTGACCACAAGAGCAGTGGTGTGGATCTCCACCGAGAAAGGAGAGCACCAACATTTGTGATCATGGAGTCTTGAGCCACAGCAGAGATCTTTGGAGAGACTGTGTTGAAGTCCTACTCCTTAGGATCTCAAGGAAATGCAATGATAAGTATTCTTGTTCTCTTCTAAAAATCCCATGTATTAGTCATGCAAATGGAGTGTCATTCCCTGGTGATACAGACCCAAGCTAACACTGTATATTTTTTTTTAAAACGACCACTCTAAGGGCACTGTTCTTCCACACTCCTACCTGTGCCACTCCACGTTCTGCTGAGCACACTGGGGACATGAGAGCTGTCAAGTTGTGATAATGGTGCAAAATTCATGGTCTGAATATTCCATCTCAGCATGGCCTTTGCATATCTGAGCACTTAGAGGTTGTAGCGCTGGGACTGTGCAATGTCATGCAGATAACACTGCCCTCAGCTCAAGCATGTACTTCATGGAGTGGCAACATCTTGTGGAAATTAACGGGAGTTTGCTTTATCCAAGGGAAGGCACTCAAAGTAAAATGCACATCTCTGAGCTAGCAGCTATCTGTGTGTACATAGAAGAGCTGGAATTTTTTTTCTCAGTGAGAATCTGATCTAAATCCTCATTAATTTCAGTTGGAAAATCTATTGAGCTCAGCAGACTCTAATTTAGACACGCAGTGTAGCTGAAAATGCAGAGTAAAATATTATTTCACATGTATTTGCTTTGGAAGGAGTGAAGTGTGTTTTTTCAGCTGCCTGTGTAAGTGAAATGGCATGTTTAAACTGCTGGTGCAAGGCAGACAGGACTTAAACAGCTGTGTCTGACTGGGGGAGAAAGAGCATTACCACCACATTTGAATCTGGAAAATTAAGGAAACAGAAATGCAACAGAATGACACCATAAAGCATAAGGGTTATATGGGCATGTGGAGCCAAGTGTGCCATCAATATCTCTCAAGTTTTTGCTTTATGAGGGTGTAGGGCAGCTCTCCCACCTCCACCCTGTTGTTGCTGTTAAATGTTTTATAGAAACTCGGTGGGAGATACCACCCAGAACACACTCCAATAATGTACAAGAAGATGTCTTCTAAGGAAAAGCCTCTGTGGTACCTCGGAGACAAAACATTTGGTTTGAGTTACTTCTCTGAAGTGATGAAGACTGGAGATAAACCTGCTATTCTGCAGGTCTTGAAATCTGGATGAGTCCCCTGGAATTCCACCTGCAATGTGATACCCACATGCTCTGAAAGGCAGAGTGAGGTCACTGGGGATGGCTAAGCACACAAATCAGCTGGGTTGGAGTCACAGAGTTTGAGCTCACTCCCTTGGCCACCAGACCATGGTCCCACACTGGTTGGGGATGTTCCAGCCTCCTGATGCTTGACTGGGGCTATTGTCTGTTGTGTGTTTCTCATCTGCACCTTCCCCCACTTTTTGGGTTTCTGGAAGAGCCTGGCCTGGGCCCAGCAGAACCTTTTGGATTGCAGATTGCTCTTATCACTTCAGGTTGGTTGGATGCCAAAACCTCTGAGGAGAAGGAGATGGAGCTTTCCCTCTCCTCACTGCTCAGCACTGCGGAGAGTCCTGGCCCTTCACTTGGCAGTCCCAAGATCTTGAGAGAGAGTTTAACACATCTTGTTGTCCCTTGCGCTTGTGTGATTTGAGATGTCTGGGGCCACCACAGTGCTGTGCTCTCACCTAACAGCTGTCACCTCTCTGGCCCACACCTGAGCTAGGGCCAGTAACTCATGGCTGAGGGATGGTGAGGAAGAGGAGCTTGACAAGCTGCTTTAATGGTGGAGCCCAATGCAGGGATGGGGAAAAGTCAGTGTTTCTCTTGCAATGAGCTGAGGAGGGTGGGAAGCCACATTTCCAGTTGCAGACTGACACAAGTAACAGTTTCTCCAATGGTTTTAAACTTGGTCTCCTAAAAAAGAGATTAATTTCTTCAGGTCTGGTACCGCACTCACAACCAACAAATGAGAAGTGGTGAGGAACAGGTCTGTGCACAGACCTGTGTCAGTGTTCACACCCACAGATCTGAAGGGGTGGGCACCCTGTGGACCTTCCTGTTAATTACTGTGGTCTAGAACAGCATTTAAATACATTTAGCTCTTCCTTTCCCCATAGTATGAGAGCTACTGTGCATAACGTGCTCTATGGCTGCTCCCAATTTCCAAGTGTAGAGCATCCCAGACAGAGCCTTATCTGTGTACATCACTTGTCAGAGACCCCAGACATCCAAAAATCTCTGGCTGATGTGGCAACTTCTCAATACCCCGCCAATCTGGTTCCTGGCAAGGGGGGAAAAATAGGAAAATAGAAAATGCACATCTGTGGAAAACCAGGCATAATGTCCCTATATGGGCCTGGAGACCAATTCCTGGATGCCTAGAGATGTTGTAAGGAGAACCTGATTAGATTAAGTGAAGAATAAAAGTGTTTTTCAAAATTGGGTTAGATGGGCAAACATAAAAGACTGGACTTAGGATTCATAAAACCAATATTCATTACAAAGTTGCTTTACTGTGAAATCACTGTTGGCTCTTTAATACTGTTAAACATAAAATACAGTAACTATTCTGCAAACTAATTGCCAAGAAAGCAGAGGCAATCCATCTTGGCATTTGTTTATATGCAATGAAGTTTTATAATCTAATTTGCAGATTACCAGCCATGATATTTAAGACAATTAATGGGCTGAGCTGAATTGCTCACTCCCTTATGTGAGGTTTTCACAGAACATATTTCTGGGCTAAGGAAGGGTACTTAAAATTCTGCACTCACTTCTGTTTATTAATGGCCATACTCCTCTGGAACTGTAGATGTTACCTAGTGAATACAGTTCTGTTTTTATTACTGCTCCTATAAATTAGTTACTTGTAACAGTAATTCAGAAATGAATAAAACTAATTTTCCTTTTTATTTCAAAATTTACTTCTGTTAAATATGACACTGTTACCCCGACTACATTATGAAACAGCAACTGAATGATAAACTCTTAACGCTCTGATAACTCGCTCTGGCAAGCACCAATACACTGACTGCTGTAAATATTCTACATGCAGAAAGCCTTTGCATCTTACTGCTGTGAGTGCAATTTCCTCCTTCTTAAACCCCTGTTAGTTCTTCCATCTTACTGTGGATTGTCAGCTCCTCAGCATGAGCAATGCCTCCGACTCAGGTCATGCCACAGCAATCACTGCTGAAATAGCCGTGGCAATTTGGGAGGTTACAGTGCTGTGCTGGAAGCCAGGTGAGCACGTTGGGAGAGAATTCATCACTTTCCTTTTCCTTAAGCCCACACTTTGCTCTGGAATGAAGGGTCATCCCAGGTCTAGTGAGGTGTGTGCACAATGTCTAACACCACAGGGTCAGCTGCGTCTCTGATGGATATCCAAAATGCAGCTGTGGTACAAACAAATAGTTCTGACAGATCAAGAGTAGATGTTATATTTTTAGACTATGCTATTTTTATTCCTCAGCCCAACGGGGATGACAAACCTCTTTGCATATCCCATCCTTGCCACTCTTGGTATGGTTCTCTTGTTTTCCTAAGGGAACCTTCCCAATAATAACTTCCATCTCCTCCTGGGTTTGTCCCAAGTTGTGGCAGAAGGAAATAGTAAACAAATGGAAGCATCCTGAGCAGTCAGCAGCCTCCAGGACCCGAGCCTGTGGTTTGCATGCACCCTCAAAGGCACACACAGCACTGCAGTGGTGCTTCCTGATCTCACAGCATGTACGCCCAGCAACGCTGGCACTTGAGGCAGCTCCCAATGCTAATGCTCAAGCTGAGACTTGCTGACAACGTTAAAATAGTCATTTAGGATCCTGTAGTAGCCAGTGGAGAGAGCCCAGACTCTCCAGAGAGTACTCATCCCATCTGGAGATTAATGGGGTGTGTAACCTACCCTCTGGAGCTGCATGTGTTAGTCCATTGTCTGGTGAGGAAGCCCTAATGGGTTATCTTTGGCTGGATATCTTTACTCATAAATTGTTTTTACTAGGTTAGGTGACTCCTGGTCTGAGGACAGAAGCTGAGAATAGGCTGCTCTCAGTGGCACTTGCATTCAGGTACACATTATTTGATTTAACTTGTCTGACTGTCTGCCCTAAAGCATTATGTAGCAGAAGTCACTTTTCTTAACATCCAGCCAAACAAAACCTGGATTAAGTCCATGCTGTGCAGAAGCTGTTCTGAGGCTGAAAGGCAGAGTTTCTGTGAGAAGAAAGGGATTTCACAGGGGGATATAGGTGGGCCTGAAGAAATGGACATGCAGCTCCTTGTTCATCACAGACTGTCCCTGAGGATGTAGGCAACATTTACAGTGCTGCCCTAAAAGGACCCACAGGGCTTCAGTTCAAAGTGTAGAGCCTTCAAACCCTCACTTCCCAGGCACTGAAAACTGGTCCACTTGATGTGCTGGGGTTTTTACTGAAGAAGTTCCAAAAGGTCAACCACACCTTTCAGACCCAAGGGCAGTGCACGGGGCAAAAATTGGAATACCCAGACCCTCCATAATCCCTAGCCAGTTACATACAGTCCTGTACAGAAGCACTTATCCCTGTTTGTATCATGGTTTTTTTAATGGGACTTAGGTGGCCATAAAGATGGGTGCAATATATTAGCCTGAAACATATTTAAGAGCTGAGTGAGTGCATAATGAGGTGCACTGAGAAGAAAAGGATTTGAACGCTCAAGCCTTTCCCAGAGGAACAGGAAATTGCATGATCTGTAGAAATATAAGGCATAGTGTAGCAAAGGTGTCAGGTCTCATCTGAGATAATGTAGATGGTGTTGGTCAGTGCTGTTCAGGGAAGATAAATCCCAGCTGATGTGGGTAGCAAAGGGTTTCTAATGGAAAGAGACAGTCTTTTCCTCGGCAGGCTGCTGGAAAATTCATAGAGGACAAAACAAAACTCAGAAGAAATTTGGTTATCTCAAATGCATCTAGGGATAAATCATTAGGAGCTAGAGCTACTTTACTGGAATATATTGTCAGCACAAAGATTAAGTACTAATTATCAATAAATGTAGATTGGAAGTTTAAAATGCACAGTAAAACAAAATATGAAAAGTTTTTCAGCACAACGACACAGAGCTTGACTATAGAAGAACTAGCCGTGTTGATGAGAGATCATTCCCCCCAGGCTCTTTTCAATGAATACTATAATAAAAAGAAAAAAAATTAATTGGTTGAAAAGTCCTGCTTAATTTCACTAAATTCACTTGCACAGGTGCACATTAGGTCAAACAGCACAAGTAGAGACCAATAGGTCATGCAACAGCACTGAGGAATGCATTTCCAGAAAACAAATATAACTGCAGCAGTGATGAGCATTTGCAGACTCCACACCCTGTATTGGGACTCTTTGTTCAGCTGGACTCATGATATCTGAGTCTGCTGAGGCCATAATCTTGTAAATGTCAAATTAATATTAAACAATCATAATATGAAACCCAGACCTTTCAAATTGAGTAAGATGGTTATTGAATGTTAATTACTCTGCAGCTATTAAGTCATACTTTGAGTTACGACATGTTTATTTTTCTAGTTATTAACCTTCAGGGTTTTTTAAATTAGGGTTGTCCCAGTGCACCATTAGTGTTAAATTCTCGCATGCTAAATTAAATAGAATATAAGCTGGAAGAACATAGGAGGTCAGCTTTCGGAATTCTTTAATGTTAGGTTTTTCTTTAACCTGCATCTTTTCTTGCCAGAGGTTTAAATGCCACAGGCTGTTTCATGAAGTAGAGGGAATATGAAGCTTTGCTGGGAACTGGACTCCTCTCCTGGCTTGCCTCTTGTGGGGTGTGATAACTGGGTGGGGAAGACAAAATTCTCTCAGCTCTGGGCCGGACCAGCTGCTGATGGGTGATGGGAGATGCCACATCTGGCTGAACCTGCCCTGTACAGGACAGAAGTAGCTCATGGCCAAGGCTGCCCAGCCCCTGCCGAGCTCAGAGCAGAAGAGTGGTACTGATGGATGGGAGATGCAGGAGGTGCTCCTGGGTGTCAGCTGCCACTGGCCAGAGCTCAGCAGGAGATGCTCTGCCTCCCAAACATCAGGTGCAAGCTGCCAGGATTCCTGAAACCTTGCACGGGCTGAGGGAGCTGGAACTCAGGAGCCTTTCTCATGCTGAGAGGCAGAAGAAAGTAGGCCAGGCTTATCTCAGAGTGGAGAGGCAGCAGGGCTGTGACAGATGGCCCTGTGCGAGGGCCGTGGGGCTGCTCAGAGTCCATCCCCTGCTCCTGATGGGAAGCCACTTCACTTCCCACTCACATTTCTTATGTGTGAACATGGTCTGCGGCTGTGAACCAGAATCCTTACTACAGGCATAACTCTCCAGACAGTCCAGTTCTTGTACTTACCTACAAGAGCTTTTTCTGGCCTTTTGAGGTTTCTTGACAGTGGTCTAAGGCTGGACATTGCCTCGTGGTTGGCATAGAGGCCACAAGAAGCCTCAATTCTCTTCCCAGCCCAAGCGGCTTCTGCAAGGGAGCTCTGGTCTGGTATTGTTGTTCTGCCAGGTCTCACCCTCACGCTTGAGAAAGAGGTGTGCAATTTTTTGCAAGGATTTTGTACTCCAGTGATAGTCACCATCAAGAAGGAGTGTCTTCCGAGGGTCCAAGAAATATCTCTGCCTCTAGCTACAGTGGTAAATCAGGAAAGTTTTGTGCAATCTCACTCTTGTCCATACAATAGAAGGTATTTCTAGGACTCTTCTTTTTCCAAAGCAGTGTCTGTCAGAGCTAATTAGTGTTCAGACATAAGTCATCTGGAGAGTGAGACTGCTTAGCAATGAGCAGCCTGTGCATTGCTTGCACAGCTCTACAGACAAATGATTCAGAGATGTTCAATCAGGGATGCTTTCAGCACTCGGATCAAGCCAGAGCCTCTGGTTTATATCACTCATGAGCAGCACTATTTTCTTAGTGAACAGTTGCCAAAAAAAGCAAGGTGAGGGAAATGTGCCAATCAGCAAATTAGAGATGAGTTTGAAATCAATCCTTCTCCCAGCCTGTGTCATATTCTAGATGTCCATCTAGCCTGGATAGATTTCTATCAATATTTTCTGTAATACCTCCTCATTGAGGGAAGAAAGAAAGTATTTTCTCAAACACTTGGTAGGGAACCCTTTGCTAAGTTCACCCTACAGAGAGAGTGGCAGTGGAGGAAGAGGCTGACCAGAGACCTTCCTCCTCATATATCTACACATGGTGGCTTCATTTGGCAGTCTGCTGGCTCCAGGAATGACATTTCTCTTCCTTCACGGTATTTCTTTGGCAGCTTGGAGAGTCATCTTTATCACTGCGTTTATAATTATCAAAAGTGTCTAAGAGAGTTTTCAGAAGGAGCAGTCCCAGCCCTGCTGGGGTCTCTTTGTGGGGCATGACAAGTGACTTTTAGAGCAATTGGGTTCATGGAAGGGAGCATAGGAAGGTAAGCAGAAAAAAAAAATTCAGCAATTTCCTTCCAGATCTTTTTTAAAGCTGAGTGAATAATTCACAATGAATAATTTACTTGTTGGCATCAGGCTTTTATCTTCTTCGGGGATATGCTACAAGCAAAATGTAGGTCCTCACATTTGTCTGTTTGAATTATATGAGGTTTTCTTTGTGTAATTCTCTATAGCTTGGTTAAGTATTTTAGACTTCCCAGCTTTGTTACTTTCTTGCAGTTCGTTGTATGAAGTGGTTCCTCCTTTGTGGATTAAAACAGAAGCACTTCTGCCATGGCCATTCATCATGCAAATTTGATTTCTGTGACTAACACATACTTGAAAATAATCATTGAAGTTCCAGTAAACAGTTTAGATGCACGAGGAGCACATGAATGGGTAAAGGAAATTCAATAAACTCAGACAGCTTTTCATACTTTCACACCATATATTCTTTTCACACCACTGAAAGCTCATTGTTCTTTAAATTTAAGGTTAAATATTTAAAAGAGTGGTGTGAACTTTGATATATCTCAAGTTCCAGAGATGCTTGTTGGGTTCTCTACTGATTTCTTGGATTTGTAATTGTCTTGTAAATGGGTGTGATTCTGGTCATGCCATCACTTACAGTGGTATCCTCAACCTTAATGTTCTATTTTCCTGTAAAAACAGTAGCAGGACTTGTTTTATTAACTACTTATAAATTGGGGTAAGGACTTTAACTCATTTTGATAAAATAATTTTTTCTGTACATGCCTTTGCTGAAGCAAGTGGCCTCCTGGCACTTGTCATATCACTAGACAACATTTCACTCAAACACACATCTGTGATGCAAGAAGGCAAATCAAAATTCATAACAGGATTTTGTTCTCTCACAAATGTCACAGCTGACTGGAGGGGCAACTTTGACTTTTAGTGGTTAAACATATATGGTAGCAATACATGAAAAATTTACTCTCACTGAAAACTAGAGCTCCTATTTGCTCATTGAAGAAAAAACCAGGAAATAATAAGAAATATAAGCTCTGTACCAGATGGAATCAAGTCTTGTAATTAGCCCTGAACTCTGCATTGCCTTTATTCATACCTCTAGTAACACCTTCTTCTCGGCCTCCTGTGGAGGACAGCAGGTGCCTCTCAGTTTCTGTATATCCATGAACAGGCAGCATAATGTGCTTCTAGAAGAGAAAATGCTGCCATTTTCCTACCACACTGCATTACCAGAACCTCAAATTACGTCCCCAGCAACCACCAGCTCTAAGAAAGGTGACCCACCGTGATATTGCACATCTGTGCTTATTTATCCCTGTCAAAGTCCTCCCAGTGATAACACTGGAATTGGAGGATCTATCTATATATAAGCCAGTCTGCAAGTGCTTTGTGTCTTCTTGCTGGTATCAATTTTCCTATTAATCCAGAGTTTGCCGCAATATTTTTTCTTGGAGTGATTGTTAGCAGTTACTTTTTTTGCCAATTGTAGCAGCTATTTGTCTTAAAATACAGGGGGAAAAAAGAAGACATCTAATCAATCCTTTTGCTCAGATCGCTGAATCACAGAGCAGAGAAACACAAAATCGATGAGGTTGGAAAGGACCTCTGAGATCATTGAATCCAACCTATGACCAAACCCCACAGTGTCAACCAGACCATGGCACTGAGTGCCACGTCCAGGCTTTCCTTAAACACCTCCAGGGACGGTGACTCCACCATCTCCCTGGGTAGCCTATTCCCATGTCTAATCACCCTTTCTGTGAAGAAATTCTTCCTAATGTTCAATATGAACCTCTCCTGGTGCAGCTTGAGGCCATGTCCTCTCGTTCTGGCACTGGATAGTTAGGAGCAGAGCCTGACCCCCACCTGGCTGCACTCTCCTGTCAGGGAGTTCTAGAGAGCCTTAAGGTCCCCCCTGAGCCTCCTTTTGTCCAGGCTGAGCCCCCCAGCTGCTCCTCACAGGACTCGTGCTCCAAACCGCAGCTCTTTGCCTTGCTCTGGACATGCTCCAGCACCTCCATGTCCTTCCTGAGCTGAGGGGTCCAGAAGTGAGCACAGAACTCAAGGTGTGGCCTCAATGTCATAGATTTAGGCCTTGAAAAAAAGCCACAAGTCTGTAGTTTTAACCATCTATCCAAGAAGTTCATTTTAAAAAAATTTTCTTCTTGTCTCTTGACAGCCTGCAGTGAATAATGATCTATGTTTTTCCTCTTGTGCTACAAAATTTATTCACGTAAATAGTAGAAAATGGCTGAGCTGTAGGTGAGTTTGCAAATATACCTTGAAGCCATAGATCATATACTTGAACACAGATGGCTCCCTACAGATGATCATTACTCTGAGACTTGCAGAGCTCAGGAAAAACCCAGAATTTTCTCAAGGACACCACAAATCATAACTAGCTCCTGGTGTTTGATGAATTTTACCCTGCTCAACTGTAGAGTGAATTCAGGAGCTAGAGATGGAAGAGATATCCACATTTCCAGATTCTTCATTTTAGTTGAGTCCAAAAATGTAGGAATAGGCTGTTTCCTTAAAATCTTTTGGCAAAGGAGAAACTTTGCTTGTCAAACCCAAGAGCTTTGAATGCGTCATTTCTTCAGTCCCTCCCTTCCTGTACTTCAGATTGGGTTAATGTAGGGAAAAATGTTACAGCCTTGGGGTATTTGTCATGGTGCTGTTGGAATGGATTTAGTTACATATTTTATAATCTGAAGCCTTAAGACATGTTTTAAAAATTACCTTAATCTTTTATTATGCATATTTCCCCCTTTCAAGAGACATTGAAGTACCCTGTTTCTCCACTCCTCGCAGCAGCCAACAACCTGTTTGTCTTCAGGGATGAAGACCAATCTCTTAGGAGGGACTGGAGCAAATCTCATTGTGTGACAGCTCAGTTTCAGATGGTTGTGAGACAAAGGGTGACACACTGCAGACCCACCCTGGGCCCTGGGATTAGAAAACACCTCAGAACTGTCTCGGCTCTTTGGTGGGCTGAAGCAACTGCTGAAGGCCAGAGCTCTCTGGTGCTTGGGTACCTTTGTGGGTTTAGGGAACTGGGCCCCTGTGCTTTCTCAGTGGAGATGATTTATACTCCAGGAGGGGAGAGAAGCATGGCTGCTGGCATGTGTGGGATCACAGGAGCTGTGTTCACCGCAGGGAAAGAGGTCAGGTCTCAGAAAGAAAGCAGTAAATGCCACCTCCAGGTGTAGGACAAGGGACTGTCCTTGAGTGTTGATGTCTGTGACCCAAAACCAGGGAGGGAGGACCCCAGAAAATGCCTTCTTGTGTGCCCATGAGGGAGTTTAAGCTACCCCTGGAGAACTGACTCCTCTGTGTACGAGTGGCTCCCCCTCCCACACCTCTTGATGGAGAACATGCTGGGGGAGAGAAACCTTTGCCATCACCACCCAGGCTTGGGAGTGGATTTCACTCATCTATGGATTTAAACGAAACAAACCAATTTTTCCTATCTGTCACATGCCCTGTAGGAAGGGGGAGGTATGGCTATGGACAGATGTCCTGGATAACTTTCCTAGGGCAATGTCTGCAATTCCACATGTCACCGTGTTCCCTTTGCTAAAACATAGTGAAATGTGATCAAGAGAGTTTGGGCAAACAACTACTCCAGAGCTGTACATGCCAGAGCTGACCTGCCAGATGTAACTTCCAGAACACAAGGAAGGATTTCTGCTGCCTTCATGGAGACAGTAATTTGATTCTCTTTTCTATCCTGGTGCCAATTTCTATAAAAGTTGCAGGAATGACATGTGTCAGAGAATTCAACTCTGGTTGAATTTATCTGAAACTTTTAATTGGGTTCCAAAATCATGGGGGGGGGAGGGAGGGGAATGTGCACGTGGGAGTTGGAAGATGAACAGACATTGTCATTAGATGGAGCCTAACATTTTAGGAAATTAAGCCAAAATTCTGCTTCTTCAGAGGGGTGATATGAGTGCTGACACACTGAAATCCAGGAGGCTTCTGAGCCCCATAAAATAGGGGTCTGACAGGTCTGTCAGGGCACACCTGCATTAGTGTGCAGCCTTCCTACTGGGATGCTCTGTTTATTTTTACAGGCTTTCAGAAGCCATCTTCCATTTACACCTAACATTTAAACAAGGGGCTTATTTTCAGGGCTCATTTGTCTCCGCGTCTTAAGTGGTCACATTTTCACAATTAGCTGTCTGTGGCCCCCCGAGCCACAGGAGCTCGGGGGGGATTGCAGTCTCTCCTTGGGAAGGGAGGGAAGGGAGGGAAGGGGGGGCTGCCTGGCTGCCGCTTCCATGCGGCACAGGCAGCGTGATCAGAGCGCTAACACAACAGCCTGTGTAATTACATGTTTCTGGGAAGTGTGTTAGCTCCATGGGGAGCTGAGTCCATTTGGAGGGGAGGAGGAGGAGGAGGAAGAGACTTTCTCCGGGGGGGGGGGTTAAGGTGAAAAGGGTCAGTGAGTAACCCAGCGCTCGCTCGAATATGATAAAGGTAATTGTTGCTCTCAAGTGAGCACCGGGCGCTTCCTGGCTCAGGCTGCTCTCATTGCTCATGTCTGTGCTGTGCAGGCGTCTGCTCTCCCGAGCAGGCGAAGCAGGGCTTTGCGAGAAGAGAGAAGAGCTTTGACCCTGTTGGAAGCGGTACGTGGCGATATTTGACGTTGTTTCTGCGCTAGCATCACCAGGGCAGGGAGGAAGATGCAGAGTCAGGGGCACGGCACTTCTGTGCTACCTAGGATTTATTTAGGTGGAGTAAGGACCGTGGCAATTAAGAGCAATTAATTGCAGTCTGCGAGCTGGGGCAGGGGGAGGATGGCTTGGACCTAACCTGTCATGTAGGTGTTTGATACATGTCCTATGCTGCTGCTTTCTGTGGTGGCGTGCGCCTGAGCTTTAAATATCCTGCAGTTCCCGATATCTTGTTTCTCCAGCCGGCTCTCTGTTTCATTTTCCTCTTCTCTCTAGTGTAAAATTTGGCCTAGCTTAAGCTTCTTTCCCTGGCTGTGAAGGTTATTTCCTTCCCTCCTCTCCTCCCCACCCCCTCATCCATCCTCTCCTCCTCTTGCAAATGCTCTCCGACCCTGATTTGGGGTTTCTCTCCCTGCAGTTTGCTGTGGGCTCTGTGGATGCTTTGCTGTGACAGAGGGCCGAGGGCTGACCAAGTCGTGGGGAGGATTTGTATGTAGGAAGAGTGGAGATGGCTGTGCAGCGTGCTCCCGAATCTGCTCTGAGCTTGCTGATGGTAAGTGCTTGCTGAAATCCATTTGGGAAAGGGGGGGTGGGCGAGGGGAGCTGCACCGCATGGATTCAGGGCTCCAAATCCACGGGAGGATTTTGTGTGAGCCGGTGCTTGGCTTTTACAGGTCCCAGGGAACTTTGCAAAGGGCTCAGCTGGGGCTTGCACGGAGACATTCCTCCCACGATGGGTTTTAGCACATCTGGACCAGTGCTCCAGGCAGGATTTTGAAGTCACCTTTCCGGCAGAGCTGGCGCTTGCATTCGGGGTTTATCCTGAGCAGCAGTTTTTAATTTTGTTCATTAAATCTGTGTCTTGAATTTTCACGTCCTCTGGCTTTCTCCTGCTTTTGCCCTTGCTGACTGTGAGACAACTTAAAAGATGAGAGAGAGAGCTTGATTTCTGTGCTGGCTGAGAGGCATGTTGTTAGCTGTGACCAGACTGAGCTGTGGTATCACTTGGGGAATGTCCTCTAATGCAGTGAATCGCCATTCGGCTTGCTGCAGAGTGTGTCAGATCTCCTACTGACTGCAGACCACAGGGTAATGACTGGTATTTATCCGAGCTATTTGCCACAACATGTTGAGCCACTGACCTACTTCTGAAAGTTCTGCATATTTATTATATTTTAAAGAAGATTATTTAGCAGAACACGTGGCTGACTCTAGAAACATGCCAGTGTCCTGCTGCAATTAAAATAAGCCCTTTTGGTGGGGTATTAGAGAGTTGCTTAGCTTTACCAATTTTTTTTTTTTTCTCACTGATACTCCTGTTGCCATTTTCTGTGCAGCAGCATCAGGGATGGTTTTAGTGTAAGATCTCTGCTGGATGTTTTTCTACCTAAATGCCACTGTAACATTTCCGCTGGAGAGTTGTTATTAGTAGCATGTGTGTGTGTGTGCACATGTGCGTGTGAATGCATAGATATAAAGGCTTATATACATATTTATATAATTATTGTCGTTATTACTGATCTCTCTTCTGATTGCATTAGGAAATGGTCCCTCAGAGACATGATGAGTTTAGTAAAGGGAATGCTGCAGGATAAGAGCCCTGCAGTGCCTAAGGTTGTTAACAAAGGTCAAGTTGAGAAAAGCAAATTTTATGTCCATTACTCAAAATGCTAAACATGCTATTAAGCCTCTGCATGGTTTGTTTTATATTTGTCAGTGACTGACTTGCTGTGCAAGCTCATTTTATTTCCTCTTGCTTACCTCCGGCCTTCCTGGCTTTTTAAACGACCTCTTTCTGTTTTCTCTTTTAAAAATAAATTGATGAGTATTTGTCACCCCTGTGTCATCGTTTGGGCTCTAGATGCTTTTAGTTTTGCTACCCTCTGAATTCTCTAGTTAAACCTCTCTTTCCCCAAGCTCTGTACTCCTTGAACAGACCTTGTCAAACTTCAGTGCAATGCCAAGCTGTCAGCAAATTTTCTCTTCTAAAACATGGCTTTCTGTGGCTACGTGGCCTTGCCCCGGTTGTTATTTTGAGGTGTGTCAGGTGTTTATATGTCCTTGGCTTGTATCCAAACCCTTGGGTCTCCTCACCTTGGGCACAGCCCTGGGCTGCTCCCAGACCCCCTTGGATAGGCTGTGTTGGGTTGGGGGTCCACAGCCAAAGGAGTTCCTGCCTTTGACCCCATGGATGGCTGGAGGTGGGGGAGTAAGGCTGTTTTTCTGGATGGAGAGTGGATTCATGGAAAATGGGCTCTGCTCCGGCGTGGTCTGGTATTAGAGGTTGGTTATGGGTGTGGAAAAGGTGATTTGCTATGGAAAATGCTCGACTTTGCAACCTGCTTCCTTTGCCTTGGGTTTTTCTTGGGTCGTGAATCAGTTTAGTTAACTATAGAAACCTCATCCTTTCCCCTCTGCTCTGCCTTGGCTTTGATTGCACGTCTGAGCAGGCTCCCCTTGAATCAATAATAAATTCTTGCATAATTCATCCCACAATTAGCAGCTATAATGGCATCTCTTCTAAAACTGCCACCCTCCAGAGATTCAAAGATTAGATGTCTTTGGGAAGTCCACAGAAGCAGGTTTTAATACTTCAATGAGCATTCTCCAGTGAGAGAGTTTTCTCTTAGCAGTGAGGAGCATTTCAGTACTGCATTTCCCCTGCAATAGGATGCAGAAGGTGCATCCAACCATCCACTTTTCAAGAGACATTATCAGCAGCAGCAGCAGCAGCATCTGGCAGCGCTGCATCATAGTCTGAAAAAATCTCCTTCTCAATGGGATACCTCAGAGCACTTTGTGCTGCAAATAAAGAAACCAAGGTACGGAGGCATTAATTGACTTTCCTGGAGTTTGATGCACTGAGTGAGTGATCCAAATCAGGAGTTTGCTCATCCTCATCCCAAACTCCTTCCTGGTGGATGAAGAAATATGGACAGAGAAGGGTGTGGGGTTTCTTCCCTGTAGAAGGAGCATCCATAGCAGATGGATCTCTGGCACCGGTGTGCCCCAGCAGAGAGAGCTGCACACGGGACCAGGTGGCACTTCAGGGTGCCAGCTGTGATGACAGCTCATGATGACTTACCTGTGTCCAGTAAAAACTACCCAGGACATGGTGCTGGCGTGGCCCAGAGCAGCTCCCAGACAGCAGGTCAGTGTAGAGTTGCACATTTCTTGTGCATCTGCAGTCTTAGGTGGACAGATCCCACTTCTGTTTAGTGAAAAAAATATTCACTATATAGTCAATTAATCTAAATTGAGTTGATTTTTATATAGTTTTCTAACCAGTTTAATACTCAGATGTGTTTTTTCCCCCCTGTTTATAGTGATTATTTCTTCTTTATTTTTTTCCTTTTATTTTTTCCTCTGAGACCAGGGAAAAGGCTCAGTGAAGGAGATTTTAAGTCTTAAACATGCGTTTTCCTAACATAAAGATATTGTTTTCCTACAAAGACTGCAATCCACAAATACAACTGCAACTTGTCCATTCTGGTAAATATCTTGTATTAGAAATTACTCTGGAAAGTGCCTGGTCTGCTGGACTCCTGCATCTGCCTTGCTCCAGAAATCACAGCAGATGAGGGATGTTGCCTGGTTCAACCTGAAGGAAATTGGGCTGAACTGTGCCCAAAGTGACTCTGCCTGTTTTATTACCAAACCATTAAAACAGAGCTTCCTCAGCTTCCATGAATCAAGAGAAAGAGCAAATACCATGCCTTGTTGGGACGGATAACACCTGCTGTGTTAAGATCATTAATACTGATGGGAGTGATTCTAGTAGGATTTTATGTCTATCTTATTAGTATATTGTAAAATTTTAAAGCTGCAGACATATTGATTGCACGTATTTTAACAGCACAATAAGTTATGATACCTGGTGTCTCCTGAGACTGCATTACTGCATCTCGTGAAAATACATCTTAGGGACTTGACCTTCAAACTACTCTAGGTCATAACACTAACACTAATTAATCTGTGTTAAGTGACAACAGAGGTTCCAATGAGCTAGGTATACAGCTCAGTGTTTACCAATTAATCTAAAGTGGTCTTAAAATGGCAGGGAAGAGAATCACAGTTCTCTGTGTGCAGTAAAGCTCCAGCTTCTAGCTTCAGCTAGCTGCTCTCACCCTCTCCATCAAAATGAAGTTTTTCCCTATTTATAATCCAGCTTTAGTCTTTCTGATCTGTATATACAAATACTTTCCTTAAAGAAACAAAGATATAACATTAGAAAATAAATACACTTATAAATTAATGGAAACTGCTTGTGTTTGGAAGAGCATTATTAATTTCAGGGGTCTGTGTGATGCTTTCACATGGTGAAATTCATTGTTTTGTGTCTGAGTTGCATCCAAGCTGAGGCTGGAATAGAGGTGCACGTGAGATTTCCTAGGTGACCTTCATTACATGGGACTTGGTTATCTCTATAGCTCAAGGTGAAAAAGGCTAGCAGGGAATTTGGAGCATTAACTCAGTCTGGGGTGTTCACAATGCCCAGGGTGAAGAGTGAGAAATTGGGTGACCGGTGCAGTATCGAGGCTGCTGACCTCGGTGTTTCCTTGTTCTGCTGGGAGGCAGACACCTGCAAAGATGTAAAAACTGCTGTTTTTAAACTGCATCATAATTGGCATGTGAGTGTCACTGTCCACTGAAAATTCCAGATTTCTGATGTGATTCCAGTCCTCCTTTCTAAGAAGGTTCTTCTGAATCATCCTTCTATCCCTCAAGCAAAACTATACTGGAGTCCTCAAAACAATGTGAATCTCTTTAATCTGACATTTTTTCTGAAGTATAGCACTGAACTCTACAGAATTGCACTTAAAACACACTCCAAGATTTAACTCTATCCTTACTAAACCCTACAAGGGCCATGCCCTGATTGGTTGGCTTCTGAGGTATTGGACTTGACAACATTCCAGATATGCCATAAATTATTTCATATGTTTAACTGCTATGTTTTATGTCTGAAGTCTGCCCTTGTGAAGACAAATTTGGTAACTAAAAAGATATAGAGCTTCCAAGCCCCATTTAGACCTAGGAGTGCCCCCTCCCTTCCCCCCATAAAGCTCTGTTCTGTCCCCCTCAAACCTCTAGACAGATTGCAGCAGCACAGCTCAGCTTGGAGGATCATATTAAAACCTTTGGGAGCAGCAAGGTTACAGTGGAAGGATGAGGTCATTTTCTGCCTCTCTCATCTCAAGCTTAAATTATTTCTATGCTGGCAGTGTGCAAAAGCCCTCGACATTCAAAGCTCCTCGCCGCAACCTCATCTCCAGACCACGCTGACCTGGAAGGTCAATGCTTGGCACGCTCTTTCCGTGAAAACAAACCTCACCATTGCTTTCCTGGCGTGGCGAGGAGGTGAATGCAGCTCTCAGCTGATGCTGAGGCAGGGTGACATGTCAGCAGTGCGTGACCGATCCACATCGCTCTGGGTGTGAGCAGCATTGCTGGGGAATGGATAACGCCTTCCCCCGGGATCCCGCTGCGCCGCTGACATCTGGCCCTCTTCAGCTTCGTGCCCAAAATGAGCTCTGTGGGGACACTTGCTCAGCAAGGGGAGGTGATTATGCAGCCCCTTCCACGCTGCTTTCACAGATATTTCCACCATGCAGGTGTGTGGGCTCCACCCGCAGCCTTCCCAGAAGGTCTGGGCGGGAGATGCTAATGTGCCACGGCACACGGAGGTCGCTGGGGAGGATCCGTGCTGGCAGGAATTCCCTTCCTCCCTGGCTCTGTCCTTGCTCCATCCAGGCAGTAATTTGCTAATGGGCTTCACGAGCAGCAGTAGCTGAGCTGTGCTGGTTGCTCTTTTGGAGGATGGGAGGAGAGTAGCAAATTCCTGCTTGGTGCTGTGTGGCTGCATGCTACTGTGGACTGGGAATTTAGCCATTTCTTGTTGATAATTTCCCCAGTAGCACTGAATTATATCTGAACTTTACTATTTGCCTTTGTAAACTTGCAGTAAGACTTCAAACACAGTGATTTAATTCAGCTAAATGAGATTAAACACTCCCCGGGATTACTCTTGGCTTCCCTGTGGTGGATGTCACCTTTTACCCATCTGAGCTGCACGACTATAAAATTGTTATCCTTCGATTCTGCTCCAGTGCATGCCATCAATTTTCTTTCCCTTGTCCCTCTGCTTCAGCCTGCTGTTGAAGAAGTAGACCATAATGTTTGCACATCTGAATTCTCTCATTTATTACTATGCCTTTAAAAAGGAGTAAGAGGGATTACTGGTTTATTATCTCTTTTTTTATTATGTATATGGCTTTGCTTTGTAGTCTAGCTGCTCATTCTGAATGGCTGATAAAATTATTTCATCAGAGATGTGGCCATTGATTTTATTTTTTTTCCAATGCTATAAAGCATTGCTATTTGTAGAAGAGAATTAGTGGGCACTTGAGTAAATGATCATTATGATTAATTGGAACATTTCTACGATTAGGAGGAAAGTAACATACTAACAAATTGAAAAGATCTCTAAATATGTTAACTCTTTTTGATGGTATATAAAAGAATCATATCACTTTAGCTTTTTAAAAATAAAATGCATTGGAAAACTTGACTGATATCCCTAACCCAAAATAAAATGTTGAAAATGCTATAATTGCCCTAATAAAGATGCCAGGTTCTGAATAGCTATTAATACATGGGAAGGATTTGTAACATTGGGTGACTGCAATTTTTCCCATTCTTCGCCTTCTGGTTGCGAATGTCACACTTCTGTAATTACTGTACTCATAATTTCTCAGCGTGGCAATGATCCAGCCTGCTGACAGGCTAATGTGGTTAGAACATCAGGGCTCGGAGATGTACCAAAGTCCCATGTGGTTCTTTCCTCAGTACATCCCACGAAAATGCACATTTTTGTCATGAGGCACCTAAAGCTGCTGTGCTCAGGTGGGTGGTCCTGCCAGCACCAGTGACAGCTGATTTTTGTTGTGTCTTGCTGAAAAAAAACCCACCACAGTTGGTGGCCGACCCCCCACCAAAATCTGAAGGTGAGGTTTGGGCTTTCACCAGCTGGCACTCTGCTCCCAGCTCTGCCAAGCCACCATAAAGGCTGCCAGGGAATGTGTGTTTCTGCCTTTGCCATCCCTGGCAAGCCTTGGGTGAACACCTCCCTGTGCTCCTCCAGACAGACACATACATTTTGCCCCCACATGTCTTAATTCTTTCTGCTTTTAACTACCCAAAAGCACAGGAACTTGCAGAAGTGCACTGAAATCAGCCATTTCACAGAGAAGTTTTAATGGCACTGGCCATCAAACTAAGCTGAACACATCATCCACTTCAAGTGATATGAAATTTCTTGTTTAAATATATTCTTGTGCGGGTCTGAAACTGCAGCTCTCAAAGCATGTGATCAAAGCTCCTGCTTGCTTTTTTCAGAAGAATCTTGCCATATTAGGGAGTCCTACTAAGAGCCCTGTTGCCATGCTCTTGTCCAGCAGCAACGCCTGAGACCAAGCCTTGCTGGAAACACTGCAGTACCAATTGTTCCTTGAGAAGCCTCCCAGGCACCAAGACTCCCACAGAGTGTCTGTATTTCATGGAAACAAAGCCCATAGTGAGTGCCAGAAACCTGTTTAGGGGAATGCATCTACAGGCACAATCTGATCAGCTTTTTGCATCCTTCATGGGATTGAAGCTGGTAATTCTCAAATTAAAGCCAGCATCACCTAGTGCTAGCTCTAGTGCCTGGTCTTAGCTTTTCAGGTCCCCAAAAACCTAGTGATCATGCCGAAATACAAACAACTGACCAGGAGCAATGACACTTGAGCCCAAAGTTCTTGGTTTTCAGGTCATGCTGCAAAAGCCTTTCTGAAATAATAAAGTGTAGTTAACTAATATAAACTGGGAGAGCACAAACCTGGGTGCAAAAATAATCTACCGCAATATCTTTGTAAATCTTGCAGAGATATTGGGGCACCACAAAATTTGGTAAAAGCAGAATATCCCTTCCCATTCCTGTCCTTACTCCAGCACACACTGCCCACCTCTTGTCAGCGAAGGGATGTTCTCTGCAGTGTGTCCCTCACTGTTCTCCCTCCTCTCAATCCATTTACAACCACCAGAGAGATGAAAATTATTTTTAGGGAGGCTTTTCTAGCGCAGAAGCAGAATTCACACAGAGCCTTGCTCCACAGTATTTTTCTGTCTGTGGGCAGGCTGTGATAATCCTCGTATTGCAAGACACTCGGCTTTGGCTCCCCGTAATTTGAGCGAAGTTAATGGAGGAGTGTTGTAGAACATATGTTTGGCTTAATATAGGTTCAAGGGGTTTTTTAGTCTAATATATTAAAATAAAATCCGGGACACCTTCACAGTAAATAAGATTGACAAGTTTTTCATTTTTTAATAATATGAGGCTAATTGAGCCGTAGTGGTCAGAGCACATTGTATTTCCTGGTAATTAATTGCTGGCTGCAATAGTTGACTGCATAAAACTATGCCTCGGGCCATTAACCCCAGGTCGTTAGTACTCAAGGAAACGTCTAGTGAAGGTCATTATTACTGCTGCTATATCAGCTATTGTAATAGAAAAGAGTTGGCATGAGCTTTTCAAAAACCCATTTCCCCTGTTCTGGTCTCATTTCAGAGAACTGGGTGCAAAGGATGCTCCAGATTATTCTGCATTTCCATTCATTTTCAGGGTGTTAGAGTCTGCCCACTTTTGTAAAAACAGAAACCAGTTCATTGGAATGTTTGAGAGGTCATTAATTCAGCTTTACGTAGCCTGAAATGTTGGCCTTCCCAAAGGATTGACACAGGTTTGTGTTTTCAGTCCCAAGGGATGGACAGTGGCTGAGCAAAACCCAACAGAGCCCTTGTGCTGACATTTTTAGCAGCAAGGCACAGGCTCTGGGTGGGTGGCTGTAGTGCAAACGGGGCAGCTGTGGCACCATGTGGAACCAGTGGTGTTTGTGTCCTGATATCTCGGCTTTGGATTGGGTTTCCAAGGGTTTGGTGATGGACCAAAATATGCCTTCTCACATAAAACAGCCTTTCTTTTGATTATCCTGTTGTCTCTGGAGGGGCTTCCAACTTCCAAATCAAGAAGGAGCTATAGGGAGATTTGTATTTGTGCTGTCTCTCAAACTGCTCTGTAGGTCAGAGTCCCCAGAGCAGCAGAATGATATTGCTACTGGAAACTTAAATTAAAAAAACAACAGTTATGAGGACTAATTTATTTCCTCCCCTGGTGTAGTTGAAAATTCCTTTTTTTCTTTTTTTTTATTCAAGACAAAGGACTAATGGAACAAAAAAATAATGAGAAACATTTTTTAGTGCTTTCCTTTAACAAGATATTAGTTATAATTGCACTTATTTACTACCTTAAAAACAGTTTTATGTTGAATGCTGTTTTCTCTAATCATGTGTTTAAAATAGGGTGAGTATTTTGCACAGACCAAAGTCCTTGAATCAATATTATGAGCCTGCTGGCTCTAATGACATGAGGAAGCACTTCAGCTCTAAATAGACAAAATTACAGACTGCAGAAGATACAGTGATGGCATAAGAAAAAGGATGGGGAGGTTTTATAATCTGCTGATGTTCCTAGCTGTGTTTGGGTTTTTTCTTCCCCACTCTGAAATTTTAGTTTGGAGTCAGGAGTTAAATAATTTCATGTGAAAAGACCTGTTTTGCCCTCTTGATCAATACAGAAGCTTCTTTTGCCGCCATCCTTACATAAGCAAAGGCTTACTTGTTCAGAGTCCCCTGCTGATGGAATGTTTCTCTTGAACTCTCTTCCTCTGGATCTAATATCATCCACTGTCTTGCAAGAAATAATAAACTAACCATGCTGCTTACACTGGTTCCAACACAAACGTTTGTGTGTTGTGGGAATGTTTCAAGCTATTCTTTCATCAAAGCTGTGCTGCTCGACTTCTTTAGTCAGGCAGGGCTTAGGTCAGTTTAGGGAGTTTCTGATTTTCGGATGCCCCACTTAAATCTGAAGAGCTAAATAAAGAATCATCCATGTGAAGTTTCTGTGGGAGTTTTGATTTACCACTAGGAATTAAACCTCAGCTGCAAAGTCCAGAGGTGCCTCGTGTCTTGGACATGGATCCTGTTTTGAATGCTCCTGTTTGGTTTGTTCTCTGTTTAGGGATTACCCCTTCCAAATACAGGTTACAACATTAATTTTCTACATTTCTTCCAGTAAAATGCATCTGTGCTCACATTGCAAGTAAAATGTGTCTGCTGTGGCTAACCCTGAATATATTTGAGGGGAAGAGGAGGAAATGAGTGCTATCCACTTGCATGATGAAATGTGAACTGATTGAAGAGTTGCTGAATATTTTAAGACTGTATGACCATGCAGATAAATTGAAAAACCCAGCAGTTTTGTACATGATGGGAGTAAGGAACAAATCCTATTTGAAATCTGCATCGTTGTCCATGTATAATAAAGCAGGGGTGGCTTAACTGCCAAAGGTTTTGCAAATTGAATAATATAAATAATCTCTTATGAGAGTCAGTTTTAATTTTTAATAATCTTTAATTAAGTAAGCATTCACAACACAACTGGCATTTTTGCATTAGCACAACAGTCTCTGGGTAGTCAGTGTCATTCTTTCATATGCAGGCTGGTGTCAATTGATTTTCCATGGTCAGTAGCTGTAGTTGAGTCTGTTTAAGTTCCATAAAACTTCCCCCATTGCACAAAACCGTTCCTGTCTGAGGGAGAAGGATTTCAGCTTTCTTCTCTTCGGGTCATGCTGCGAATAGAGTGTAAATCCATATTATTCTACTTATCTCCATGACATTTCCAATTTCTACTGATGCAATCAAAAGCATTTGTCTCATTGATCTTCAAACTCTTTGACAATTTCACACTCTGAGCGGAGTGGTGTGAGCTGTTCAGTCACCCCATTGCTTTTCATCAATAAAAGTTTTTACCTAGATCAAGAGAGCACGTTTGCTGCACATGAGCTATGAATCTTGGAGATGGTTATTGGTTTACTGGTGGAATATTTATCTTCAAACTGAAATGAATTCTTAGATGAGTCATTGCACACATACTCTCTCTTGATATTTTTAGGTGCTAAAGCCACTATTTCAATGAGGCTGGGTTGGGGAAAATTGTCCATAATGTTTCGGATGTACAATTAAAGTGCCATCTGCCTCTGTGATGCAGCAGATGTATAATTGATATTCACTGCTGATTTGCCTCTTGATTTTCTGCAGACATTGAATGCTGTAATTGTTTATACAGTATGATCCTGAATACCCATGTGAGAATTTTCCGCCTCACGTGTTCCTAACAGAAGTATCACTACCATCCTCAATACTCAGGAGATGGATTCATTAAAAGATAATTTGCAGACAGCTAGGCTAAAATCTTACAGAAATCCAGTGAGTAAGTAAAAAAAGAAGTTTTCAAAAGGAGTGGCTTATTCCCATAGGATCATGGTTTAATATAGAAGAGTTTGTTGGGAAAACATAAAATGCTGATGCAAAATCTGGTTACCTTTGTATGCTGATTCCAATGCAGGTTGTAGCTAGGAATAAAGAGAAAAGTCATTTGTTTTATTTTTCCCTCCTTTTTTTGCAGAGATAGAAACCTCCTTCAGGGGAAAAAATTTATGTAGAGTAAAACCAAAAGGTCAACTGTAACATCAAAAGAACAGTTTTCTCTAGGGCAAAGACTATTTAATAAAAAACAGAGATAGAAACCACAGCAGTGAATTCTGAGCAGATGGGAAAACAGAGATATGATACTTTTTGGGTTTTGTTGGGTTTTTTTGTTTGTTTGGTTGGTTGGTTGGTTTGGTTGGGGTTTATTTTTTGTTTTGTTTGTTTTTGTTTGTTTTTGTTTTGTTTTTATGCACTGTCTTTCCGGTTCAAAATTCAATCACTAAAATCTTGACCAATCAGCAGGTGTTAATTTTACCCTGTGACTGGTTTCTAAGGTTCTTCAGAGAATACTCTAGACCTGAGTCTGCTCATGCTGAAATAAAAGAAAAATGTGACCAGTCACCTCAGTGACAGGAGGTTAGTGGCTCTATTTTATACTGCTGCCCTTCTTTTTGACAGCAGTGGCTTTTAAGCACATTAGTTAAACTCACTATGAAGTGGCAATGATTGTCCAGGGCTTTGCATTCGGCTTCAAAGGAAAGAAAAATTGGTGGTATAGAGCCTGAATCTGGCTTTGCTGCAAGTGACATTTTGAGTGATCATTTCCCAAGCCCATGCCTGGTTCCCAGGAAAAGTCATCTCTCTGGGCACTCAGAGAAACCAAGGCCCATTTTTTCCCTTTTTGAGAGGCGTTAGCTGTACCCAGTGTAATCCTGAAGGATCCCCTGTGTTTTCCCAAGGCTGAATGCTTTGTCTCACATTTCAGTGTCTCTAATGGTAAAAGTCTTCTTGAGGCCTAATTGAGCTCTTCAACATGGAGAGATGACAAGGTGTGAAGGGAAGACATTTCAGATTGTTGGTCCTGTGTTCTTGAGGGTTTTATTTTATTTTATTTTATTTTATTTTATTTTATTTTATTTTATTTTATTTTATTTTATTTTATTTTATTTTATTTCATTTCATTTCATTTCATTTCATTTCATTTCAAAATTTTATTTCCAATATATTTCTCTAATGTAACAAGATTTTGGATATGTTTATTGCACAAAGATTCATCTTCACTTTTGGCTTATACTTACTGAGAAGGTCACCCCTGAAGGGGAGGTTGAAGTCTCACAGCAGATGTAGCACAGTGCTTGGGTTGAGCACACAAGAAATGAGGAAATTATTATAGAGAAGGCTATGCAGAGTGGACTGGACTGTGACTAAACAGAGCTGGAAGTTGCAGAGATACAGAGGCAGTGCAAAACTGGGATCCAGATCTTGTGAGCAGTAAGTTGAGCACCTCCTTGTGCTAACTCAGCAATACCACTGTCTTACTGCTATCCACTTGGCTGAAGTGTGGCTTATTCTCTTAATTGCACTGTACTACATATAAATAAATCAGCCACAGAGAAATTGGTTTTGCATATTAGTCAGTGGCTAGATGAAGTGTTCAGTTCTGTTAAGACAAAGTGTCAACAAAATGACTATTCTATCACTGTTTAATTCACACGCTTCAAAATGAAACTCCAAAGACAAATTTAAGCTTTTATTCAGATCAAAAAGTCAAAATTAATCTTCAGTGGATACTTAACAGGTTTGCCATTCCTAAAAATGGCTCAAATATATGGTAATGCTTCCTTTTCCACAGCATGAAGGACTAAGAGCTTATGGCAGAGGAGGGGAGAGCTCAGTGCCATGAGAAGTCTTTAACATTGCCTTGGCCCTCTGCAGAGCTGCTCACTTTACTGTGTGTGCTAACCAACTGCAGCCTGGGATATCCACTGAATCTCCAAAAATACGTGAGCTGCCCTAGGGGACCTGTGCCTCGTTCCCCCAGGACGTGGGCTGGAAGGACCTCCTCGTGGGAAGAATCAAATTTTCTCTCCTCCAAACCTCTTCTGCTGCAGCTTTGTTCGATTCAATTCTGGTCCTGTCAGCCTAAATAAGAAGGTAGCTTCCCCTCAGGGAAGCGTTCAAAGCTTCACATAAAGTGTCTTAATTTTTGTCCTGTGGAGCTGTACGTGGCAGATATGAGCTGCAGCGTGTACAAAAGCACCACAGCGAGAGAAGCCACAGCGAGGGCTTCCAGAGCACAGCATCTGGTGGGGGAGTCTGCAGTGATTAGAAAAAGGGCTGTGTTATTGCCAGAATCAAATTATCTGAAGGTGTCCTGCTGGTAGGCAGCAAGTACAAGCTGTACTGAGTTCTAAATTGGTGATACAAGAGAGGTGCTATTAGATCTTTAAATCCCTCTTTGAGTTAAGTTGGGTTTTGTCAATATTCTCATCTAAAACCTAATGCAACATGTCTCAAGACACAGGCCATGACTGAAACAAATTTTATTTTCACTTCTACACATTAATATTCCGTTCCCAGTTTTGGGGAGGGTTTCCCATCCGAATTTTCCCTTAGGGGTTTGAAGGGCTTTGGTGAGAAGCAGAAATCGATAGCTCACTTGTCCTAGCAGGTCTCTGTCTTTCTTAAAAATAATCTCTTCTGGTTGTGGGGGAGAAAAGCCTTCACAGGACAGAAGTCAAGATAACTGGAGCTGAAAATTAAGCTTGCAGGGAATTGGAATGGGATTCTGTGGGATGATCTTTGCCATCCAAGGGATCAGGCCAGCTAGGTGTTACCTGCATCCCAGCTGAGATGTGCTCTCTGGCCCTGTGGATGCTCCCCTTCTGCTCTCTATGCTCTTCTTTGACAGTCTGTGAGAACTGATTTTCCTTTACCTTGCAGCAGATAAAATTTAACTCCTGGGTGTCATCTGCAGAACAGTAACCTCAGCTGCTTCATATCGAACAGCTAAGGTGGTCTCATCATTCCCTATTGCACTATCCATGCAACTATCTAAAAACCCCAGAAATGTCATATTTTGCAGGTGTGCCTATGATTTTAGCACAGGATGAGGCATCACAGGCAGTGGTAGGTGGATTTGCTCCTACTGCTCGGAATTCACTGCCATCTCCCTTCCACATCCCAGTAATCACCCAGGATCATCTAAACCTTGTTCCCTTGCCCACGAAAAAAAATCTCTGTGGGCTGTCCTGCTGCTGCTGTGTTTGCACTTTTTTGGCACCTGGGCTCTCGTTGGAGGAGGGAGCTTTATTCTAACAGAAACTTTGCAAACATGGTAAAGAAATTAATATTTCTTTTTCATCCTCGAGTCCAAATCTTTTAGATCACTGTAAATTGGGCATTTGTCTCCCTTGGCTGGTTAGGATGACTGCTCCATTGCAGGTTTTCCTCTGGGGAAATTTATAGGAAGATTTAAATACAAAGTGAATGGTCCCCTTTAAAGTTGCATATGCTGAAAGAATGTGACTTATGAATCCTGTTAGCAGTAATGGCTGCATGAGAATATCAAACACTTAGTCAAATCAAGATTTTGCTGTGATGCATCTTGCACTGGAAGGGTTGCTATAAATTTTTGTACTGTGCCAAACATTTTTATATACCTCGGGTATGCAAGCTGTGTTTGATGCTTATAGAAGTTGAGTCTGGTTTGCTTTTGTTGCTGACTACTGGAGGAACACATGCATGTGTTGGTGTAGCTGAAAGGAATTAAAACTCATCTGGTTTGCAGTCTCAACAACAGAGATTGCTGCTGCCTGCTGTAGAAACAGGAGGTAATATTAAACTGTAAATAAACCATCAACTTGTGTTGGGAAGAGACCAATGTTATTTTCATAATTTCTAGTGGCCAGCATAGGTGGCACCATTTGGATAGAGCAGATTCAGTGGAGAGTAGCGACATACTTGAAAATTGCCTGCATGAAATATTTATATAAAACTTTGCTTCATGCAGTGAATATTTGAACAATTAAAAATCTGCTCACTGTCGCTTTCTGGCCTTGGGCTAAGCTGAGGGGCTGGCTTGAGGATGGTGGTGGTTGTAGCCTGCCAGGTGAATGGTGCCTGTGGGATCATGGTGGGACAGATGGGAGGACCAGCAAGCCCAAAGGACTGTCATGGTTTAACCCCAGCTGACAATTTCACCCCACACAGCCACCCACTCACTTCTTCCAGTGGGACTGGGGAGAGAACTGGAAGGGTAAAAGTGAGAAAACCCTTGGGTTTAGAGCAATTTATTGATTGAAATAAATCAAATCAAATCATAAGCTTTGAGATGAGAGAGAGAGACCTGGAGAGGAACTTTTTATGAGGACATGTAGTCATAAAGCAGGAGACAATGGCTTTAAAACAGCAAAAGTTTGCCTGTGCAGATTCCTGCTTCTCCTGGTTCTTTTGTGAGTCTGTTGTCTTTGA
Organism: Acanthiza pusilla; assembly: GCA_036630365.1. Lineage (NCBI taxonomy): Eukaryota > Metazoa > Chordata > Aves > Passeriformes > Acanthizidae > Acanthiza > Acanthiza pusilla. The sequence goes on from JAXCHO010000079.1 coordinate 46,327,034, forward strand.
AGAAATGTCTTTGTTTTCATGTCATAATAATTGCTTGACCACAGCACAAATTTTCTGCAAGTTGTGGGAGCACCAGAGTGGTCCCAGGGCTCAGCCTGTCCCTCAGCACCTTGCTGAGCTGGGGCACAAATCTGCAGCTTTGTTTGGATGGTGTCTCAAACTGCCTCTCTTAATGAGGCCATTTCACCGTGCACCAGTGATGTGGATTCTCTTGTGCCTAGCTCTGAAGGAGGTTTTTAACCAATTCTCCAACACTACATTAAAATTAAGGAGGGAAAGCAGGGGGCTCTGCATGCACCTTTTTATTCTTTTTTTCCAGCAGGGCTAAAGGGTTCAGTTTCTCTCGGGTTGCCCACTTGAATCCCACTGCATCAGGACAGAAAATTACTGAACGCATGAGAGGAGTGCAGTAATCATTTGGGGTCAGTGAACTATAGATTGCAATATTTGGCAGAGCTATTGCGCTTGCCTGCGAGCCACAGCCGTGTCCCTGCCGCACCCGCGACAGCCGCGGGAGAGGAGGGAGAATCTCTGCATTTCTCTCCCTTGGCTTTCCCCTCTGTGCTCTCTGGGTCATGGGCCCTTCCTGCCTGCTGAAGCCTTTCACCACTGCATTAATGATTATTTTTAATCAAAGAGTTCAGAGTTATTTTTCCCAGTTGTCAGTTTGGTTCGTATCATGCTGCTGATTATTGCAGCTCCTTGAGATGATGGAAACAGCCATCCAGATCATGAAGTTTAGACACAGGAAACCTGACTAGCCAAGGTAACCAGCTTTATTTTATCTGATGCTTGATTTTTTTTTGCCTCTATGAGGCATTCTATGCCTCATCCTATGTGGCATTTTGCATTCTATGAGGGATTTTACTTTGGCTTCCCCAAGGCAACCTACCAATAATCCAGTGACAGCTCTGCAATGTTACTCCTTGTTTTTTAAGGTTCTGGACACTAGACTTGAATTTTGAGGACCTGTTTTCAAGCACTGGTGTGTATTTTCTGAATGCCCTTGGGCAGTCTCCTTCACTTCTCAGCATGTTCATGGTTTTGAAAACAGGCTCAGTGTCCTTTCTGCAGGACCACTTTGCCATCTCCAGGTGTTTTGGCAAACCACTAATTCAATAATGAAAGAGAGGAGAAATAAAGGTAACTGACCCATGCATAAAGATGAACATAAAGCCAAGAAAAGATCTTGCCAGAGTGGATTCAAACTCTGCCTCCTTACCAAGGAAGACTTGTGTGAGCAGAGGTTCCTCCCATGATGAGCGAGCCCCAGGCTTCCACTCACCATGGAAGATGGGACTCCTGGCTCCCTAAAACCATTAATTAGTTGGAATTGAGACTCTCACTGTTGCTACCATGACTCAGTCTGCAACAGCAGTGGGAACTTTCAAAGTCAACTTTATGACCATCCTCTGCCAGCCTGCTTATTAATGACATGCAAATTACAGAAGTTCAAACATTTGCATTTAATGCTCATAGCTGTTTCTTTGATTGCTAATGATGTTGATTCACGAAGAAAAAGCTTTCTAAAATAAAGAGACTATTTCATGTACCACACCAAAAGCAAATGAAAGGATGTTGCATACAGCATTTTTTTGGTCACGTTAAGCCCTGTCCAAACACCTCAGGACTCATAAATTAGGTGGAAATGAAATGTGATTTACCAGCTAATGAGCTAGGCTTTAATTTTTAAACAGAATTATAACTTAGAGTAAACAATAAACATGCACATTTAGTCATGAACTCCTGTCCTGAATTTTACTGCACAGTTGCCACAGATCTTTATTATTTATTCATGTTACAAGATCAGCATGGCCATTGCTCACCTCCTAAAGGACTCATTCCTGGAGCAAGTTTTCCACCTATAAATGTATGATGTGAGCTACCTTTGCTACCCATCCTTGCAACCAGACACCCTATGAGTGTGAAAGACAAGATTCTAAGCCCCTGACATAGAAAAAGGTCCTCAAGACTTGTTGAAAGGGGAAAAAAATAGTTGTTTTCCTCTCAAATTGCCTTTTCACACAAGCTTTCATCAAATCTTCCAGAAGCCACGATCTGTTTATTTTTCTGCTGAGTGTGAAGGTGCTGAATACTGTTCAAATGAAACATGTGAATAAGAATTCTATTTTTTGCCTGCTTAAATAGACGGCAAATTTTTCCAATTACTTGGAAAAACCTGATTTTCAGTGCCCCAGCTCGTTTGCAACAATGAATGACATTGCCTGGCTGGTTCAAAGCTTGGGCTATGAACATCACTTGACTCTGTGTAGGGAAGTTGCTCACAGGGTGGAATTCAACTGGTCTGGTAATCTGCTTTCCAGCAAAAGCCATAAAAGAAAAATTGCTATGTCTAGGGCACTGACCTGTTTTGGATAAAATAACTGAAACTGGACAGATGGTGACTTTGAAGTATCCATTTTCCTTTCATTGACCATTAAGGGAATGCAGGGGTCTGGGTTAAAGCTAAAAGAGAAGGATCCATCCTTGGTGATTTCTAGGTTCAGCTCCTGATCTCCTCCAGGCTCATTCCTGTGGAGGTATGATCCTGCAGGAACACAAACTGCACTCACAGCACTGTCTCAGTGCTAACATTTCTTCCTGCTGCACAAGGCTCAGCATCAGCACAGCAATGCAGTTTGTCCTGATGAATAATTTAGGCAATCGAGTGTCTGGCTGGCAAGCCCAGTATTTACTGGCCATAAAGATGTCATCTGTCCAAACTGTGTCCTCAGGCTTCATCCTGTCTCTGGTTTACAAGGAACCTGGCTAGTCTCGTGTGTGGGTACCTGCATACAAAGATGATGGCTCAGTGAATAATTAGGAAGAGAAGAAATTTCATTGAGATAAAAAATGTGAATTTTAAAAAGTAGAGAAAAAGCTCAACAAGACTGATCTGCAGATCTTGATGATTCAGCTCGGTCCAGCCTATTTGAAGTTTATATTATCAGACAAACACAGGAAAGGTTTATCCCCAGATATCCTTCTTTAAAACCTCTACAAACAATATTCTACAGCTGAAATAAAATGATGACACTTGGGACTTTAAATACTGATGTTATTACTTGAGAAATGCAACTGCATCAGTTTTGTGCTATGTACCATACAGAATTTTGCTTGGAAATTTAGAGCCGTTTTGCTCTTCATAATGTTGCTTTTGTCTCTTATGACACTTTCAATCTCTTTGTAACACTGTATTTTGCTGTGAAAAGGCTAAAAAACTGCAACAATAAATATTAATAAATGGAAACTGGATCAGGAAAGTTGTCATGGCAGACAGCCAAGTTACAAAAGATTGTCTGCTTTGACTCTTACATAATGATATTGAGAAAGGTATTGTATAAACTGTTTTCTGGCTAAAATTAAATTGTAATCAGGGTGTCTACTGATTGAAAACACCATCAAGATAGACATGATTCTTGGGGTTTTTTTTAAAAAAATCTATCTTGACAAATATAAATCAGAGAAATAATACCAGCAGTGCAAACAAGGAATGCAGAACAACATTTCTTCAGTGATTTTATGCAGGGTTTTTATATTTAAACTCACAAAGGAGGTGAGATTCATAGGCAACCTCAATAAGATACATATTCTAGTGACAGTCAGCAAGATGTTCCATTTTGCCATAGGAAAGGTGCTATTTTTTCTTTAGTAGAGGAAAAACTTTACCCCATTTTGGAGGAATTGACATGGTGAAATATGAAGGACTTTGTCCCTCTATTCCTCCTCCCAAGGCATCCTTGGAAGAAGGCCTGGTTTGGATTTGTGGGTGGCTGTCCCCATGCCTCTCTGTGCCTGGTGGGGTCAGCTGCCAGCTTACTGCACATTGATGTGCAGCAGCTGTACTGAATGGACTGATTTGAACAGTTCTGTGAGCAAAATCTTCTCAGACCACCTGGACACACCTCTCGTGTGCATCAGATTTAATGTTATTTAAAGACAGTGCAAACAACTGGGGGGGAGAAAAAATAACTGCATGTTAGGCCAACCTCAAAATAAATCTGCTTCTGCAGAATGCTAAAACCTAAAGAAGATGGAAAGATCAGTTGTCAGAGATCCCTTTTAGCCACTGAGGCTCGGACCCATGTCTTCCAAGGTTCAGGCACTCCCTTAGGATAGGTGCACTTGCAGCACAGCTTTGGGTTACACCATCAGTGGGGATTCAGTGCTGCTGAGAGATGCTCCAAGCAGGAGGAAACTTCCATGGGCAGAACTGAACCCCACAGGTGGCACGATCAATGTGCAGTGAGTGAGAGCCAGCAGCCTGGCCACAGGCACCAGATTCACTTGGGATGCCTCAGGATATCCAAGGTATCCATTCTCTTTTATCAGGTGGATGTGACCCGGGGCCAGAAGGACAGCTCCACATTAGCTCAAATGGACCTACACCTCTGTGTGTGGGCACAGGGGCTGTGTTCAGAGGGTTATTGTCTGGTAAAAGGGGAGTTGAGAAACCTCAGACTTGCTCTTGCATAGCCCCCTAGTCTTCGAGGACCTTTTCTGAGCTGTGGGTTAGCTGGCTCTAATTCACATCTGCCCAGGCACTGGTGGTTCTGCAGGTGCATTTCTGTGCCAGCCTTGTCTTTCAGTCTGGGCTGAGGCTTCAGTCTGCATCCTTGGGGCCAGGGCAAGGTACCAGAACCACCCTGACAGATCAGTACTGACGCACATCTCTCAATCCTTGTAATAATTCAGGACAAGATTGTATCCTGGTTCTGTGCAACCACACTGGAGGGTCTGCCATGGGTTAGACTTAGGGAATAAAGACAGCTTTTCCAGTATTTTCTCGTTCTACTATATATAGTAGTGAGTGGGATGGGAAATTATGGAATGTGGGGAAAAAGGATGCAATTTACACCTAAGAGAAAACGCAGTGGATGAAGTGATGTTTCTAAGGCTCAGTCCCCAGCTAGAGCAGGGCAGCTGAATGCTAACCTATCTCTGGGGAGGATGGAGGGAGTTTGTATCCAGAGATAAAACCCAGCTTTGGTGATTGTGTGCAAGTGACCCTCACTGCCCTCTTTCCTGGCATTATTAACACTTTCATATGTGTGTTTATTACCTTTGAAAAGAGAGCTTATTAGCAGCCAATAAATATGTGGCAGGGAAATGGCAGCAATTGTCACATGCTTTAAAAACTGTGCCGAGCTGTTATAACTTCATTGTAGCTTTTAAACCCTTTTTTCCTGCCACCTCTGCCAATGCTACAAGTAGGACAGAGCGGCACCACTGCACCTCCAAGACACAGAATTCGTGTTGCGTTGGTGTGAGCCACTAATAGGATTCCAGGACAAAGCACTTTAATCCATCGCTAAGTGAGTGACAGGGTGGTAATATGGTTTGAGGACAGGACACAGCTAACATGCTACTTCTGCTCTTCAAAGACTTAGTTTTATAATCCTCTGCAAAAGTCTTTGTTCAGGTTTCTGGAAGTATTTTGTAACTGCCCACACCTGCCTTGAAATATTGTCTCAAGCCAATGTATCTGCTGCAAAATTCAGTCTATAATTAGTTATGCTTTCAGTCTCTGAATTGCCGTATAATGGTGTGTTGTGTTGGAGCTGTAGCTATTAGCTTTTATATTTCAGTAGGGTAATGGCTAATGCAATTTAAAGGACCAATAAAATTGTCACCAGCAGATCAGTAATTTTATCACCACCACTAGATAAAACTCCTGAGTTTGAATACGACATCTGGTCAAGTATAGTGTGTCAGCCTCCTGTCTGAGTCACGGATAATGGATATTTCCAGCCTCATTTCAACCCCACAAGTTTCAGTGCTTGTGTGGGAATATATTGGCATGCTGTCTGGTGGTCATGGTGGTGCTGGGGAGCTGGTGGATTTCCTGGGGTTTATACCATTTATGTGTATACAGCTGAGGTCTATTGTGGTTGAGGACTTAACATTTTCCTTGATAGTATTCTTGGCCATTCGAGCTGTGTTGGGGAGGACGAAATAAGAAAGTCTTATAAATATGATTACCTGGCAAAAGATGCTGAGAATATAGAAACTATAAACTAGATTGAAATGAAGACAAGCTTTGAGATACCAAACCCCAGTTACTAAGTAACTGGGAAAACAATGGTATGGCCACTGAAGGTAATCCACTCCTTGATTAGACAGTACCTCCTGCTAGCACACAGGTCCAAGGGTCAGAGCAGACCCTACCAACTTAGCATAAGGTCCACAAAAGCAGTTTTTAGGGTTTAAAATATAACGCCGTATGGTAATGCAATGGCTCTCATAGGCTGTATGTAAATGCTATAGAATTTGTATCTTGTTCTAGATTAGTTCGTGAAAATTAGAATATTCAGCACAGAACATGATTTATTGTATTGTAAGTGAGAACCACGGTATTCCAAATTCCATATTTCGTATCCTGTATCCTGTACTTCTCTCTCTCTCTCACCTCTCTCACCTGCTCTGAGCTGCACCTGGCGGCTCATAGCAGGTCTTCTATTCCCACGCTTTATTATAATAAACCCCATGCTCTAAGACCAAAATCCAGAAGTCTCTCGTCTCCGTCCTGGCCGTCTGAAGCAAACGCACCCACACCACAGACGGCAATCCTGGAGATCCAAATCCTACAGAGCTGGATAAGTCCAATTCTTTCGTTACACAGTAATATCCCAATCTTCAGCTGTTTGGAACACTTGGTTGGGATTTGTCTGAAATACTGCAGTGCTTGTAGGATATAAATATAAGTGAGCCATGGATCCCTTTATGACAGAAATAGAGCTATTCAAACACAGACTCTCATCAGTGCAGCCAGTGTTTGACTACATGAGCTGCACCCTAAACTCTCTTCACTAGACTTCAAAGGCCATGATGGGAGGCTCAGACAATTTGCTTAGATGCTCAGCCCTGTGCTGTGGATTGTAATCTTAGGTGACACAGATCCTGTCATTGATAAGATTAACAGACTGGAAGCTCTTTCTCCATCATTAACTCATTAAAACAGGACCTTATTACAGCACTGCTTCATATTGTGTTCTGTTGAAAGCAGTTCTGCTTATTTCTGTCTTCCTTGATGGTATCCATTTGACTTGTCTGGATGCCAAAGACTCAGCCTAAAGAAGACTTTGAATTCTGCCCCAAAACATATTCAGACCTGAGGTCTAGCAGTGCTGCTGAGTGGGATGCTGAGTGGGATGCTCAACATTATTCGTGCAGCCCAGTGAGACTCACACAGTGTCTGAAGATGGGAAATGGAGATCTGGAGAATCCACTTTGCCGAGGCTTTGCCTTCACCTTCTGCTCAGAATGAGCTCTGAGCTGCAGGAATGTGTGTGCTAAATGGGCAGAGAATCCAATATTGTATGAAAAAGCACATGCTAGGGAAGGCTGGAATCACACGTGTTTTATTACTCTGCCTCCAACACAATGGGAAATGACTGTAAATTGAGTAAAACACAGCTTCCTCTTGTCCCTTGCTCAGGGACCCTGGCAGAGCTGCTGGGTGGGTGACAATGAACATCACTCTTCATGCTCACAGCTGTGTCTGTGCAGGGCCAGATCACGGACTGCCAACTCTTGCTTCTCTTATGCAGTATAAATAACGAACTAAAAAGGCTGGTGCTTTCACAAATGATTTAGAAACTTTATTCCCTTGTAGCTCAAAGAAAAACAGGCTGTTAAATCACTGTATAACTCATGGAAATATTGTCCCGTTGACATTAGTTGGTTGTATTAAGTAAACATCTTGGAGGTGTTAGCCTTGCAGTCAATGGCACTTGGGTTTCTAAATGCCTTTGTGAGTCCATTGATACCAGCTCTGTAGGAAGAGTTAATGTCTTCTACTAAAGCAAATGGTATCTGAGGGAAGGAGAAGAGGCTTTGGGGCATGTAAGACACTCTTCAGGCCGTCTGTGTTGTGATTCCAGACCTTAGTTTCAAAGTGATGTACGAGCCCTTCAAAATGTCATTCACTGAAAAGATTCACGGTGTCTGACTTCCCTCTCGCCCTCCTTTTTTAGTGCTGGTGTAAATCAGAAGTGGTTCAGTGGAACTAAACTGTGTCAAACTGTCCGAGAGGCACAGGCAGGGCAGTATATTCTGGTACCTGTGTGGAGAGAGACAGTAACTCTTACTTTCTCAGTACATCTTGAAAGATGTTGGACAACCCTTACCTCCCTGTCCTTGGCTTTTCTCTAGTGATCTCAAAATAGAGAGAAGTCGATAACTCTGGTAGAAAAAAAGAAAAACGTGCCCTTTGGCTGGAAGATGGAAGCTGAAGAATTTCTTTTAAAATACTGTACGATGCTAAGTAAAGCCACGGCTATTTTTACCAAACACTGGCTTTTTGGAAGCTTAATTATCTTCATTCTGCTCACAGAAATCAAAATGATACTTGTTGGCAGGATGGACCTAAAATAAAATCTAGTTGCCGTACTAACAGCTGTGAAAGATTTAGATGAACCAACTTTTTTCCTTTTTTTCCCTATTTTTTTCCCCCTTGAAGCAATTATAGATATGTTCTGTGACCTGCCCTTATCTTTCTCCGGCTTGTCTGTGTACTGCAAGGCTTGTCACAGGCTGCGTGGGTCTCTGCCAGCCGTGCATGCACAGGCTGCAGGGCTGAATGCAAGCTCTGTGTCCTATCTCGTTGCCAAGGAACAGTGACGAAGAAGTGCCTGAGTTAAACTTGAATTTTGGATCTTTGCAATGAGCAGCTTATGTGACCTGGGGCAAGCAATTTGCGTGGGGTGAGATTCCTCTCTTCCAATGTCAGGGTCTCTGGAGTTAAAACTGTGACTTCAATTTGGTGGAGGGAAGAGCAATAGAGGGAGACTGATCCACTATTTAAACATTTGTCTAAAAATGGGACAAACTTCCCACTGGAGGCATCTGATTCTCTCCAGCTACAATGTGAGCCCAGCTGGCTACCTCAGACTGACACCTTAGTCGCTTTTATTGATCCTCAGACTGGCACTAAACGTCCAGGCTTCTGTGGGACTGCAAGTGTGTTTGAGCTCTGAGCTAATCCCTGTCTGAGCAGGATTTAATCTCTGAAGTCTCCACAGTTGTCACCAAGATGTCTCTCCCTGTTTGGTCTTACATGACATGGAGTTGTAATGTCAAGGTTTGTTTGCTCATCCTTAGATTTCTGAGGAAATGTTCTCCCAATGCTGGAGATTAGCTTTGAAGGTATGAAGGATTCCTCCCTCTTCCTCACTGTGCTTCTGAAGACCATCCAAAGTACTTTGTGGCCACGGTCAGTCCTTATCTCCGAGAATTGCTGACCTGAACCCCTCTCTGAGGATCATTTTCTTTAAAAGTGCCAAGAAGGGAACATTTTCCCAGCAGCAGGGATGGGGTGTTAGTTATGGCTGATGCACCCATCACCCAACAGTGCCATGAGCCAAATAAATCAAGATGAGTTACAACAAACACACAGCCAGTCTGTGGCACAAAGATTACTCTGCAATAAACACAGTGAAAATCTGCTTTGAGCAGCCTGGAAGATGGGACCTGCAGGTGGAACAACATCTTTCCAAAATCATGTGATCCTGGTGGGATAATTCTGCAGCCACAAGTGCATGTTCTGCATGTAAGAGGGTGCATCTTGATTTAAAGAATATATTATGAGGAAAGACTCAGACACCTGGGGCTGTTCAGCCTAGAGAAAAGAAGGCTCTGGGGAGAACTTAGAGCACCTCCCAGCATTTAAAGAGCGTCTACAGGAAATCTGGACTGTTTACAAAGGTGTGCAGGGACAGGACAAGGGGGAATGGCTTTAAGCTGAGGAGGACAGGTTTAGATTAGATATTAGAAAGAATTTTTTCACTGTGGTGAATCACTGGAAGAGGTTCCCCAGAGCAGTTGAAGATGTCCCATCCCTGGAAGTTCAAGGCCAGGTGAGATAGGACTTTAAATAACCTGGTCTAGTGGAAGGTGTCCCTGGCCACGGCAGAAAATAGATGGTCTTTAGCATTCCTTCCAACCCAAACCATTCTATGATTCTGTGATTTTGGGTGAGAAAGTGAATCATCAGTTTATAACTTCTGATTTCAGGTCAAGCAAGTTTTCCCCAGCAGGAGAATTAAGAGACAACTTTCCTTGTACACATTTCATTTCAGATTCTCTTCTATTTGATTTAAAGGCATTTCATTCCACCAAAGGGGAAATGCTTTCTGGTCTCGTCTTATGAACTAAAGCTGAAAGATTTCTTCTGTCGATGCTTTGACAGTTTTCTGAAGCATCTACCTTTGCTTTGATCTCCTTCTCTCCTCTCCTTATTAATTTTTAACACTTGTTAAAAGATTTGTTCTATTTGTGAGTTGCGAGAAGGTGTCTTAATTTATAGACAGCTTGAGTATATCATTGCTGCAATTTCAAAGTGTAATTTTTTCCCCTTCAAGAATTTAATTCATGTCCTCAACTACCATACTGCAGCATAAGTACTTTGCATCTTATGCAACTCTTGATATGCACCTGACAAGACTTCTGACCTTGTTAGTTATGGAACTAAGAGCTGATTTCTCACCAAGAACTTCACACTTGCAAGAGTCCTCTGCCAACTACAGCAAAAAAACCTTGGATTTTAGTAGAGGAGACAAAAAAACCAATTTTTTTTTTTTTTTCAGAATTGCAGGAAATACCAAAGTTATCAATATTCAGCTAGACAAATGAGTAATTTTTATTCAGAAAGCATATGAAAATGCAACTTTCTTTTTTGCAAACAGCAAAGTTTTCTGCCAACCTCTCAAATGCTGCGCTTTCAAAACGTTTAATAAGTGTTTCTCCTCTACTTACATGTCTTTTGGTACTGAAAGTGAACAAGCTTTCCTGGGATACTAGTAATAAACATGAAAACAAAATAAATACACAGTTAAAACTTGGCTGTGACCTATGGGAGAGATCAACAGTATTAGTAGGAGCATTCCTTGGGAGAGTCCTGATTTTGTTTTTATTTATGCCTGTAAACTGACCACATTCTTATCTCCTGTCCCTACCATTAAGTGAAGAGAAGAAATTTGGGTTTTTTTTCATTTTTCAACTGAAAAATTTTGCACATCACAGGACAGCCTGCAGCGCTTTTTACCATCTTAACTGCAATAAATCCAGGGCAGGGAAAAAAGTGTAAAGGTGTAGATACTGTTTCAGGCTGTTGTTTGAAGTGTGATGAAGTTTTAGCGTCAAGTCAATCTTTTTTTTACTGGAGAAAGTGTTTTCTGATCTGTGCAATCTGAGGTTCATCAGCTCAATGAAGGGCCGTGCTGCTGCTGCAATACTTGCTCTAAAGCAGGCAGGATGAAATGTGCAGGGCAGAGTCCAAGGGACAGTGCTTCGGATCCCATGGGAGGAGGAACCGGGCCCTTCTGAGAGGGTTTGAACTGGTTCCATGCTGCTGATATTCTCCTGTGGCCTCCCTCAAAAGGGAATTTGGGATTTACCAGCAGCCTTTGACATGAGGTGCATTCCCTGGGCAGTGGGTGTAGGTCAGAACAGCAGGAGCAGGTTCTACTGCCCTGCCTCATGCTGCCTCATAAATGGCAGGTCAGGGAAGTCCCTTAAAGATGCCTTTCAGCCGTAAAATTCACAACAAGACTTCACCTCTTCCCCTGCTCTCTTCTGCACTCTCTGCTCTTTCCTTTTCTCTCTTTTTATTTTTATTTCTTTTTAAATTTCCCCTGGTCTGTGATAGTTGACATTAAAGAGCTTTTGTTGAGATGCAGCTCTTATTCATATCCACAGCCTTTGCTTTTCTCCTTCCTCAGACCCAGGGCATGGAATGCCCAAGCCCTGCTTTGGGGACAAGGCACTTGCTGGTGTTTTTGTTAGCAGAGCATCACAAATGCACAGTTCACCCATCTGGGGCTCTGCTTGCTTTAGTCCGTGCCCAGAGTCAGACCTTCTCCATCTACTCCAAGGCTCTGATGGGTGCTGAGCAGGTGAAAATAAAAAGTTTTAAATATTCCAGTAGTGCATTATTCGTCATATTGGAACATTCTTTTTTCAGGGGTAGAAACCCTCTGTCAGCATCTGTTCACAAAAGGTGGCACTGAGATCTGGTTGTGTTGCTCTCTGCTGATCTGTGTCGCAAACCAATTCCTCCAGAGAGTGCCACAAGTGTTCATGCAAAGATCGCTGCTCTGAACCCCTCTTTTGCACTCAGCAGGCACAGGAGAGTCTGGATCTAGAGGGAGAAACCTTTCCCGTGTTTCACTGACTTCCCCGCCTTTCCTTGGCCATGTTTTGGCAGTTTGTGTTGGATCCTCTTTGGTGACACAAGAGCTTTTGGCATGTACATCTCTCAGTTTGAGCCCCAAGTACAGCCCTGTCCAATCGACCCTTTAGCTGCAAAATGTCTTATTTCATTTCTCTTCTGCCCAGAGCTTGGTGTGTCTCTGCTTTTGCTTTCTTCTTTTGCAAGTCCTGCTCTTCTGTCATCTCTGCTGTTCTGCATGATGAATTTGTTGCTTCAAAGGGTGGGGGAAAAAACACAATAACTACTTCTCCCACATGCAGATCCCTCCAAAAATGCTTGTTGTTGGTCTGGTCTCAGCACAGCCATGGAAGTTAAATACTCTGCTAATTCGAGTTCCAAATTACACAAGATCTTGACAATAAAAGTATACTAAGACTGAGGTAGACCAAAAAAACAGTTTTTCATAAAACTGTTTTCCTAGAAAGAATATTTTCATGTGTCCTCTAATTCATCCATTTTTAATGGATTCATTTCCAAAATCTTCACATTTAAGAGCATAAAACTTTTTATTCTTCTCATACCGAGCACAAAAATGCTCCAAGGAAATCACAATGATTATGCATTATTGCAGTGAGCACATCTATACTTATTGACATTTGCTAATTAAATTTGTTCAAACGGGCGAGGTGTACCCTGAAGAAGGTGCAGAATAAATGTGGGCTTTAGAGGGAGGAAGTGTTGAGAGGGAATAATAGTCAGGAATATGATAATTATTTGTTTCTTGTGATCTATTTAAAAGGCTACCAAAAAAAAAAAATTGCAGAAGGCTTTGAAATGCAAAATGTCCCTGTATCAATGGGCCTAAGATCTGCCCTGAACAAGCAGGAGAATCCCAGCTCTGTTTATAATGAAAAGTTAAAACCATGGGATGTCTGGATTTCAGCCTGGGTGCAGATGTAAGATCTATGTTGACAAAAGCAAATGGAATGACTTTATATCACCTTCCACAACGAGCACCAGTAGGGGAGATCCTGTTTCCTGTGATGTTATTATTGATCAGCAATTTCATATCAAAGCAGTTCATAGAAAAGCTGTAAAAACCAAACTTTGTTTTTCTTCTGTGTTCACGAAAGGGGCAGTTTTGACTGCATTTGTTCTTTTCCCTCTGTTCTCTTTTGCTCTTCTCACTCATATCACTCATGTTGCATCGGAGCCATTGTGTTTAGAAGTTCTTGGAGACCTCTCAGCCTTTCTATTCTGTCCTCTCTTAGTTGTCTCCACCTGAAAAAGCCTCTCTGGCTTCCTTTTCCATACAGACACAGAGCTTTGGAGCACGGCTCAGCCATTTCTTGCACTTTTTTAGGGCAAAATGAATTTGAAGTTGTATTTCTAGTTAAAAGGGAAGATAAATAACAACCATTTCCATGTGTGAGTGGTCTGATGGATGGCATGCAAGCTGTCTTTGTCTCCCTACCATCTAGGACACGTCCAATATAGTTCGATATGTAATTTCTCTTGAGCTAGGAGCTGCTAGTCAGTGCTTTTTCAAGTCTCTTGTTACCTCCTGTCAATATGGAGAGTCAATAGAATTTATGTCCCAGAGCAATAATTCCTGTGCGAAAAAATCTGTATCTGACTTAGCCTACGAAGGCCGCTCTCTGTAAACTGGGACAAAAGACATGCCAGCTTTAGCAATAATACATTGTTGGAACATTCACTACTTCTCTGGTGTTGCCACATTTTGCTGGCCTAATCTGAGCATTTCAAGCTCATGAATTGAAGCAGAGGGGCAGACACTGATCTGTTCTCCGTGGGGATCAGTAACAGGACCCAAGGGAGCAGCATGAAGCTGTGTCGGGGGGGGGGGTTTAGGCTGGATTTTAGGAAAAGGTTTTTCACCCAGAGGGTGGTTGGGCACTGGAACAGCTCCCCAGGGAAGTGCTCACAGCACTGAGCCTGACAGAGTTCAGGAAGTGTTTGGACAATGCTCTCAGGTACTTGATGTGACTGCTGGGGTTGTGCCACCCTAAACATCCCATCCTGTGATGGGCAAAGGTGACAAGGTGACATGGCCTGAGTGCACACACTGATACTGTGGTTCGCTCTCAAGGACAACCTTCAGGGGCTTGCAGGGGCAGTTCTGAGATGTAGGACCCGAAATTGGGGGATCTGATTCCTTCTGGGCTTCCTATGGAAGCTGTGGGTGAAGCTCTCCATGCATGGCAAATGTGTCGTAATGGTGAACAAGCTTGAGAGCTTGCTCATATCAAGCTTTGCAGTCTGCAGATGCCTTTGCTGCAGCAAAAGCCTGGATGAAATACTCTTTTCATTGGCCTAAAATTAATAGTTTTTGAGAATCCCTTTGGAAATGTGTTTAATACAACTATTTCCTAGAAAAAGCAGAATTTCACCCTGTGGCAGGGGCTGATTTATGCTGCACAGCGCTGTGCTACCTGTAACTTACATTATTGTTTTAACTCCTCTGCAGCGTGCCTTCAGCTGGTCCTGCTGAGTGTGCCCTGCATAGCAAATCTGCCTATACAGAGCTTTACATTCCATAGGGACAGAGGCTGGAGACATTCCCATGCATAAAAGAATACAGAGTTAAACCTTTCTCTCCACATGCTAGATACTCTCCATTTATTCACAGGAGCCCAGGGTGCAGCAGGTAGTACAGGGAGAGCTCCAGCAATTTTCATTGCCAGATTATTTTATGAAGATTAATGAACAGGGAAGTGAGCAGGAGAGCTCAGCAATCTGTTAAATCAGGGTGTTCAGGCCTGTTTGTAGCAAGCAAATCGGTCTGGGGACAAAGTGATACAGATGAGAGGTGTAAAGATACATTCACTGATTTCAGAGATTTGCAAACAAAATTCCTGCTGTGTGATCTCTCATTCATTTTGATTATGGATTACAACCAGCAGTGGAAGACATCTTTGGAGGGTACTGAGGAACCTTTTTTTTATGCTGAGAGTGAAATGCAGATCCTGTGGACAGAACTAAGCTGTTTCATTTTAAACATGGAGTAAGCAGTGGAGAGAAAGCTTTTGGAAGCTTAAGGTTTTGTTTGGTTTTCTTGTGGTTTTTTTTTTTTCTCTTGTTTTGTTTTGATTTTTTTGAAAGCATCTTTAATTTTAAAAGACTGAAACATGAGCCCCTTTGTAAAAAAGACCTGTTTACATGAAATATCAAAATTGTTTCTTCTTGCTGCAAACCAAACTGCTTACTATAACATTTGAAAGAGCAGCACCTGACACCTTTCTAGAGTACAAAAGATTGAAATTAAAATAACATATTCTGTGTCTCCAACACTAAATATTTCTTGCTTAGCTGTTTGTAAGATAATAGTTAGCAGAAGCAATTTATAGCTGTGTACGCTGGGATAATGCCATGCCTGCTTAAATGTGAATTCCCTGGGGTTTTGCAGATCAGTGATTACCAATGCAGGAGACAGTGCTGGAGCTGAGCAGACAGACCTTCACCCTCCTCTTCCTCTCACTAATGTCCAATCCTGATGGATCCTGTGGTTACACTGCCCATATATAAATCCCAAATCCTCATTTTCAGGTACTGGGGCAGGGCCAGTAACTCAGTATTCTCCGTGTCTGATGAACTCCTCAGTAGGCAGAGTGGGGTCGCACACTGGATTGGTGTGGGCAGTAAGAAGTCCTGTTAGAATCACAGAATCCTAGAATATCCTGAACTGAAAGGGGCCCACGAGGATCATCCTGTCCCACTCCTGGCCCTGGATTCAATGGCCAGGCATGGGCAGCAAAAGGCCATCCCTTGATTACACATATAAAAGGAAGGGCACTTCCTTCACCCCAGGTGTAGGCTCGGAACAGGTGGGACAGTCTCTTTCAAAGACTATTCTACAGCAGAATGAATCAGACTCCCACCATGTGCTTGTACAAGGCAATTTCTTCCTTTCATGAGATGGTGATCTTATTTTGGGTAGTAAGACCTTCTGAATTCCAAATTATTTAATTGGTTTGTTCAGAGGGGGAACGTTTATGAACTGATACCTGGCAATGTGATGGTTTCTTGTCTGTCCACATCGTCCCATAGGCAATTTCAAAGGACACATGACAACATTTTTATCTCACTTACGAAGATTAAAACCACAACCTTTTATTGTGGTTATCAGAGTGATTTTGTCCTCCACCTTTCAGATGAGGACATGGTATTGGAGCTACTGTGGGCCAGTGTTTGCTCACGTACTGCTTTTCAGTGACGTGGTACAGATAAAACTGACCATTTCCTGCTTCCCTTTTTATGCACAATTAGCAGAATTACTTTGACAGCTATCTGGATTTTTTTATCATTCAGTGTTTTTAATATTCATAGTAGAAATTGCAGACAAATTCAGGCACGCACGGCTTATGACTGTTACTGATACTTGCTTTCAAAAAACACCTCTTGAAATAAAATCAGTTATGTGGTCAAAGAGATATTTATTTCATGAGGTAGATGATAGAATTCTTCCTTTATGGCACTTTAGTTCAATGGTGCAAATATATCGACTAATATATTTGTCTCTGTGTAGATGCCTATTTCAAAGTGAGGAATTTTTACTGCCAACTGTACCAAAGCAATATGTTAGGGCTGTAAAATAGGGAATTATTTGCATGTAATTAATTTTTCATTGCTGTACACACATATATGTGCTTTATTGCCTCTTCAGTAGGCAGAACGAAAAATATACACAGTTCTACCTATGGGCAATTCAACACAGTAATGAGACTCTTCAGGTATGAAAATTCATCTCTCTTTTTTCTCACTCCTGTCACACAAATGGGAACTGACTTCTGCTGAGGTGTCAGCCCGAAATTGGTTCTTCACAAGGAAGAGAATGAAACCGAGGGTGTTTGTCTGCAATTAGTTCTGTATTGTTACATATGTTGAATGATAAAGCTTTGGCAGACAAAAATCAAAATGCCCCTTTAGACCTGCTTGAACACTGAGCTCCTCTACACTCAAGTCCCTCTTTATGTTTGTTGATATTTATGCTATATATATAATATATAAATATGACCTATTTCTCACTCCTCTGAGTTCGGATCAGATGATATATTTATGGGTTTTTACGTGTAGCAAGTAGTGAAAGGAGGGAACTCTGAATATCTGAGTCACGTGCTGCAGAGAAGTGCTGTTGACCCATTTTGTAAGAGATGTATTGAAATAAGGTCACAGCAGGCTTGCGTGACCTATGGGAGTCCCTGTAGGTTGGACTGTCTTTGTTGACTGCTTTGAGCTCATACTTTATTGATTTGAATGCCATCTTCAGATTTAACAGAGTCTTCAGAAGACCATTTAACTTCTTCAATAATATTTTTGTGTTGGGAGCAATGTTTAATTTCACAGAGGAATCATTTTGCAGAGAAAGATGGCAAATGTTAACCTTTAAAAGCATAATGATTTATTCCACTAATTCGTTGCAGACTTCTACTGCTTATCATCAGGGGCTGATGGAGCTGTTTTATTCATAGGTCATTGCTGTTGCTGGATTCACTGATGTTTCTAGAGACATCTCCTTGGAAATTGGGCACAAAGATAAGGTTGGCAGAGGTGTTTTATAGAATTGCCCATGAATGGGCATTCCTGCCTTTCTCTAATGTGTCTGGTGCTGAACACAATGGGTTTGTGGTATGATCGATGGCTGATCTTAACAATGCCCCATTTCCTTTGTTATTCTCTACTTTTGCTGAAGTAAAGGAAGCAGCACTTTATCTACTGAAAAAAAAAGATAACATGGTTTTCAGGTATAGCCTCCCAGAGAAATTATATAAATTTCTTTATGTCTGTAGCTCTTGCTTATAGGAAATCTTTGAAACATTTAACATTGCTGAAGCATCTGTCTCTCCCAGAAATTCTCCGTGCCTTGCTGCAGACCTCAGATGCAACTTTGCCTGTTCCCCAGGTGAACGGGGCTGATTCCAAACCCTGATCATATTTCCATTTGCACTTGTAAGGGTTGGCAGTTCATCTATCACTCACCCCCTGCCACCTTGTCTCTCTTCAGAAGTCAAGCTTTTGATACTTTTCTGCAAGTAAGCCCATGGGAACTCTAAAAACCCTTCTATGAATATGCCCAAAGGATACTTGGAATTTTTTTATTGTGCTTCACTGCCAAAATAAAAAAAAAATTATCTAACGGATGATTATGTGTACTTTAGACAGATTACTGACTCTGATCTGCTGTTCTCCATTTCCATATGACCTTTTCAAGAAAAATCAGGATGTCAGGAACTCTAATGATAATAGCTTGGGGTCTTCCAGCAAGTGGGTTATTAGGTAAAGTACTTAGTGCAATAACCTCTATCTGGTCAGTGACAGTGGTTTAAATGGTTTCTTCTCTCCTCATCATATTCCTCCCATTTAAATGTCCTGAATCAATAGAAAAAGTTAAAGAAAAAAAAAAAAAGAAAAAAAAAAAGAGGCAGAAATTCAGGCTCCTTTAACTATGAATAAAGTCTGCATAGTAAATTGGAGCAGCAGGGGGAAGAGAATTCCAATTTGATTTGCAAATTGACTCTCTTCCACTCCCATTTGCAGAAATAAGGCCCATATGCCCAGTAAGCAATTGCTGCTCAAGGTAAAGCTCTGCACCACAGAGGGTTTCTTGGCAGCAAATGAAAGGAACATTGCCACTCTGTTACGTATGCCAGCTCCAATAAATCTGTGGATTAGTTTCCTGGCTGCCACAATTGAGCCAACTCAAAACCATATGGTTCTCCTTTCTTAAACATTGCCATTCGAAAGGAGCACGGCCGCCTCCCTTTCAGAGCCGTTTTTGTTCTGAGGAGAGCTCCCCAGCAATAAGGAACCATAAATATGGGAGAAGTCTGTGACTTTATTTATCCCTCTTGCCTAGTCCGGCTGATGGCATGAGATCACAATTGCATTTTATTGGCCTTCTTGCAATTTCCTTCTGTTTACAGTCTGCCCTCTGGTTCTCTTTATGAACTGGAGTGTGGCACAGCATGTTCATCTGGTTTATTTATTTGCAAGGAAGAGTCCCTGGGATGTATTCTCAATCATTCTTGTATAATCCGAGAGAGTCTTATGAAACAGTTTAGTGGTTCTTGGGATGAAAATGAGATTTTGGTTCAGGGATGTATTATTTATTTTATTTTTCCCAAGTCTCAATGATATGCTCTTACTTGTTAAGCAATAACCTCCTTCTGTAAATGGGCTGGAGCCTGGCCCAGCTGTTGTTCTCTTACAGACAGGTCTGGCTTTTGCCAAAAGTCTTCATCAGCTGATGGGACAACCTCCTTGTGTGAGTGAGAGATGCAGGACAAAGCCAAAGGAAAACACTGAATTACAAGGGGGGATGCTTAGTCTGTTCATCTGCAAGGCAAGGAGTACCTTCTTTCTTGAAATCAATCTTTAAAGTCTCTTTTAAACAGAAGGGTCCCATTCCCAGGTGTAAATGGAGGCAACCAGCAGTCAGTGTGGCTGCTGCAGCAGCAGAGATTTTGGTCAGGAGCTGTGAGACTCCCCTTGGGACACCTAGATGGAAAATATATCTTCTCTTGAACTATCATAGTTTAAAAACTTTATCTTCATGCTTGTAGAATTGACAAGTCAGGATATTTTTTTTAAATTTAAAGTCTGTATTTAGTCGTAGTTCTGTAGTAGTTTAACTTCTTTAGGGAGTTCTTTAACTACTTTTGGTTGGCTGCCTTTCTCTCTCTCTCTCTCTCTCTCTCTCTCTCTCTCTCTCTCTCTCTCTCTCTTTTTTTTTTTTTTTTTTCTTTTTTTGGGATAAGAGAAGCTTAACCTAAATCTTGATACCAATATAATCTCCAGACCAAATATAGCTATACAGGAAAGTTACTTATTCTCCTTTCCAGATTCCTGCATTTGAAATAAAGCCTCTTAACAGCAACATAAGTGTCTCCACTTTGGTGGGCTTGTACACTCCTGCTGAAATCAATATCAATAAAGTAGTTCAATGCTTTTATGGAGACAAAGGTGTTCTTCAGAGGGCCAGAAACACATCTAATTCAACTTGCTGTGTTTTCACCAGGTAATCACTGTGCAAAACGTTTTTTGTTTTGGCTGGGTGGCATTTCTCCTCTCACCTCCCATTTTGTTGTTGTTGATTCCACTCTTCAAACAGATTTAAATGCATCACTTTACAGAAGTCTTTCATTCTTTAATATAGTAAGGAAATAAGTGTAGATTTCTAATTTTTTCCCTCTCTCACCTGTGGTTTTCATTATGAGCTAAGTAATTACTTACCCTCTTTCCAAGCAGTGTAATGGAGTCAGAGGAGTCTTAGAAGGTGAAGTGGAAAAAGACACCCCAGCTTTGATTCTCCTGGAAGGCAATTTTACTCATTCAGAGCCTAAACTCAGTATCCAAATCCTCCTTCTGCTATACAGTAGGTTTCTATTTTTTCAAAACCCTCAGTCTAAAATACCTTTTTTCCCTCCAGCAAGAAATAGCTTTTTCCTTCTGTTGTCTGATACCATCTGATGAACTCAAGACCTAGACTCACCAGAAGATTGCTTTTGGCTGTACAGTTGTTTTCAGTTCCGTGGTTTGTCACTAGACTTGCAATTTTGGGCAGAACTACAAAATCAGTGATGTTTTATCTGAGGATGCTGCTGGAAAAGGGATGATCTTGTGCAGAGGATGCAGGAATGGGCCTTGCATGCTGCATCTGCCACTGGATGCCTGTATGCTCTTTGTCTGATTTACATCAGTTGTTTGCTTTTTCTCAGCATTTGTTAGTATTAATTGACCTTTCTTGGCTTGTTTTGAAGCCTGTTGCAGAAACAGTTGCTCACTCCTCTGCACAGACCCTGTGCACACAAATCCCAGCTGTAGCTTCTGTGTGCTACAAAATACACATTGCACACTTGCCTTTACCATTTCCCCTAAAATGCCTTGGTCAGCTAGAGCTAAAGCCCTCAGCAAATCTTTTCACATCAAGAACTGAAAGTGAAATCCAAGATGGCCTTCTGGGCCCTGGAGATCCCAAAAGGGCAAAACCAAGCCAAATAAGGGGAACTTTGATAAGTGAAATAATAGCAGAGAAAGCTGAGCATCTGAAAGATGGGTGACAACACAGAGAAAGAGGGCAAGGAGTCAAATTGCTCTGGAAAAAGACTGGAAGCCTGGCCTTGCTGCATGCCCTTGTCAGCTCTGTGGTCCTGTGGGGTCTCAGCCTCCCACCAGGAGCAGACCTCGAGCAGAATTTGGAATCATTTGAGCCCCAAACTGAGTTTTGCAGACTGTTCAATTTTAGATGTCCTCGTTGCATGTCCAGGAGCAGGAGGAATAGTGAGGCAGGTAATGTGAATAACTCTCCACTGGTGTTGAATGCAAACTGCTCCTGTAAAATGCAGCATCCCCTGCAAACTTCCTCCAGTTCACACAGCAAGGTACCAACCCTCCCCTGTTGTGCACATCAGAGCTGTTTTCGCTTCTCCAAGGACAATCTTTGGGGCAGATAAACTCTTTAAAGCAAAGGTATGGGACCAAATCTATCCCTGCTGCAATTCCATTGAAGTCACTGGGGTTTTACACTGGACAGAGATGTGAAGCTATTGTACAAAGGCAAACTTTTTTCCCCCGCTTCCTTTTATTTACCTCTCTATGAATTAAGCTCCTTTGCTTGTGACTTATTTATGTTTAAACTCTGGATTTTTTTTTTTTTTAAAAGCATGGTGTTCTTTTACACTATTGTTCCTGCTGAAAACACTCAAATGATTAGGCAGTAAAAGGAAAATATGGGCCAGCATCAACTGCCACTCTCTCCCTCTGAAGCACCACCAAGGGACGGCACAGTTTGGATTGCTTTTTATCCCTCAGCTCTCCAAGGAGGAAACTTCCATCAAAAATGAGGATGTTAAAGGGGAGCAGCATCCTGCAAACCTGTCCCCAAAACTCTAAGCACAGATTTGCTTCAGCATCACTGAAATGCCCTCAGCTGATCTCAGAGTGTATTTTTGTTACTATAGGGGATTTTGCAGGTAAGGCAAACAGTTATGGAGACGGTGATAGAGGCTCAAAAGCAACCTTTAGGCCTCCTGTTATCTGTGAACTTGCAAAGTGTGCATCTTTCATCCCCTTTTCCTTCCATCTGAGCTCACATAGATACTGGCTTTCAGAGGAATATTTCTCTTCAACAGAAGGAGACAAATAAATATTGAAGAGGAGTGAAGACTGGGGTGTAGGTATGAATATAAAGAAAAGCTTCTGGGTACAAGTGCATGGCTGTGCATGGATGTGATCTCCCTGATCAGCATTCAAAGCTCAAATTCAGAACCCTTCTCCAACCTGGGAGAATCCCACAGTCCTCTTACCAGCCCTTCCCTTTCAGGAGTTAGTTCACTTTGAAGGAGTTTTTTGTGCTCCATTTTTACAGTTTGGGCAAAGCTATTTCAGGAGGTGAAACAAAATCCCAGCATTTAAGTAAGCTCCAGAGCTGGAAGAAATGTAGTGTCTTCATCTGGGAGTGCCCCAAATGTGCATTTGACTCAATGCCTTCTTCTGAAGAGGCATCTCCCAAAAACTGTCAGAGCAAAACTGCTCATGCCAGGTGTCTGTACAGCCTTCTCCAAACTGGCCTGGATTCATCAGCTTTGCAGTAAGCCTTGGGCTGGTTGTTAACATATGTTATCTGTGTGTTGTAGGGCTCTTGCAAGTCTTCCAGGTGTCTCTTAAATAGTGTTTTGTGCCCTAGGAGTCTCACACCACAGGACCACGAGTTGTCTGCTGCTTGGCAGCTGTCAGGAAAGAGAAACAACAGTGAAAAAGATCTTTTTTCCCTGAACAAATCAACCAGTGTTGCTATGGACAACATGGCAGGAATGACTTCTGAGGATATGTAAGCCAGGATGAAGGCTGATCAAACACATTCAGGGGTTTAGTACGGAGGTGATATTTTTTAGCAGAAATGTGGGCTAGGTAAGAACAGAACTGTGGACAATCAGGTGGAATGAAACTTGGAAAACGATTTAAGAAGGAAGAGATTTCTACCAAAGTTCAGTATTTTGAGCAAAGCTGGCAGCTTGGTATGTTTTTGTTACCAGAGCCTAGGGAGGCTCATTTGGATGCTGAGCAGGGAAAACATCTGACCCTGTGTAGTCTCTGCAGTATATGTGCTTGCATGTGTGCTGTTTGTCTCAACACCTTGTATTACCAGAGGACAGAAACAGATGTTCTGAGGACCTGACCCATCTCATCCCAATTTTGCTAAAATAGGATGAGATGGTTCATGACCTAAACACTCCTGTTTCCATTAGGAGAGCAGGGAGCCTGGGCAGCCAGCTTGGATCAGGTGTCTCAGCTGGGAGCATCCTTTTCCAACCTTGTGCTACGAAATTGTCTTCTCTTCAATGAAATTTGTGGAGAAAATCGAGCTCTGAGTACCCTGGCTGGTGCCATAGGCCACAGGGGCTCATTTAAACATGTGCAATGCACATTTTAAATAATGACATTTGTGTTTGCACATGACTCTGGGAAATAGCTTTGTCTCATCCTTCAAATGCCCCTCTCCACAAGAAGCTGCATCTTCGCTGACAAAGTGAAGATTTAGTGGGTGTTTAGTGTAACTGATTATCTGCTGATTCAATCAATTATGTGAACCTGGAGCCAAAGAGAACATTATGTGGCTTTATGCTGGCATGGCAGCTGCTCTGCTGCTCGACCCTGTGACATGTTTGCTGTCTGGTGTAAATATTTGCATCTGTCAGAGCAACCTGCCCTGTCCCCTACTGCCAAATTGTTCTGCTACAGAGACTGAGATCTTCCTTATTAGTTTGCATTAGAGCAAGCAGAACCTGATCAGAATTCAGGTGGAATAAATTGACTGGACAGAAAAAAGAAATCTTCGAAAAAATAAATGCAGCAATATTCCAACAATACAGCCAGAAAGGTTTCTAAGGTGGAGCCTATTCAAAGCCTGCTCTTGCCTTTAGTAGCCTTTTTATTCTGTCTTTACACATTTACCTTTTGTCCTGAAGTTGTTTTCCCAGTTGCATGGATGTAAAGGCAAAGAAAATGAGGCTGTGCTGAGTAAATTGCAAAGGCAGGTATGGACAAGGTAAACGGCAAACAATTCTGCATTGGAAAGGCCTTGAAAAGTGAAATTCCTTCTTTGTGGCTGGTACTTCTGTCCATGCAGAACAGCGCAGCCACACAAGGGATCCAACCAACCAGTGACACTGACCTTTCACAAGCAGTGGCTGACACTTCACAGAGATTTTAACACAGCAGTTCTTAACGTGTTCCACTTCAGCTGCCTGGAGAGTGGGGGAGAGATATTCAGATATACTCTGCTGTATACACTTCGTGCTCACCGTCCCCCAAACAAGAGACAAAAATGCACTTCCTACAGAGCCTTGCTCGTGTCAGGGTTGGAAGCACCACAGCTCTGCTGCTCCTTCCAGCTCAGCCTGGGAGGCTGAGGTTAGGGATGAGCCTGACCTCATCCTCGCTGCTTCTCCTCATCACCCTCCCTGCATTCCTCATCCTCCCTGCTGCCTAAAGAGCAGTGGAGATGGCAGGAGCTCTGTCTCACGTGTCCTTCCCAGCACTGCTGGGGCTCCCTGCTGCCCTGGTGGGAGCAGAAAGGTGGTGGCACTGGCACAGGCCATGGCAGGAGGTGGAGAGCAGCCCCCACGTCACCTGGCTGCAGGAGAGCCATCTCGGGCACATTGGAGGCTCAGGAAGCTCTGTCCCTGCTTTTCCTAATGAGAAACAACAGCCTCCAGGGCTGACATTTCCGAAGCTCTCATTCCTCTGGCAGGAAATCATGCAAGTTCATCAAACCTTTTTTGGAGGAAGTGGCTGTGCGTGATGGAGATGGGATGCAAGGACCCGACAAGCCTTTGGGTCTGGCCAGGCAGTGCCAGGTGAAGTGGGGACTTGTGCTGTGGGCTGACACAGGACAGCTGGCAAATTTGGCAGCTCACTGCTGGAAAATGCTTTATCTGTCTCTTGCTTCCTCCACTCTGTCTGTCTGTCTGTCTGTCTCAGGCTGTAAATCCTTTAAGTGAGGAAATGCACAAAAAAGTCTTCCTGGTGTTGTAGCAGCATGGCAGCTGCTCCATGCCAGCTGCTCCTAAATACTGCGATAACACGGATAAATAATTGAAGCGTGAGGTCACTCTGGTATAAACAGGGTCCAAAATCAACATCTATCTTAGCCCTCTGCCTTAATTGACTTCACTTCTCAATTACCCTGAGGAGACTGAGATAAAAAGGCAAGAGCACAATACAGCTGTTATAATAAAGCTGTTTTACTGTGGGGATGTAATGCAGTAGTTGTCATAGACTGTGAAGAACAGGTCATTCTGTGCTTGGAGTTGAATTTTTAATGCTCACGAGCTGACAAGCATAGGTAAAGGCTGAAGAAAGTCAAATGGCAGCACAGTCTGAAAACAGGGATATAGGGAAACTTGAAAAAAGCAACCCGCTTGGCACATTGGTTTTGAATTTCTAAGCACTTGGGGGTATAAAATAGGAAAGTCTGCACAAAAACCCCACATTTTGGAGTGCCGTAATTTGAAAGACCCCTTGAAATAGTTTTTTGTTTCTTTTGGGGTTTTGTTTTGGTTTGGTGTTTTTTAATTTTTAAAGGTCTTTTCTATGGGGCCAAATTATTGCTAATAAAAAAGATTCCCTAAGGATGATTAATTATTTCAATAGACTTTGAGCTCTTTGGGTAAAGAGAGGTGACATTCTTGAAGGCTTTGAAAACCCTTCAGGGGTACCAAGAGAAGGATGAGAGTGAAAAGGGATGGGGGTGGGATGGGGCAAGGCTGTGGGACCTCTCTCATCTGAGCTGGGGGCTGTGTGCAGGGCTGAGCACAGACCACAGCTCCAGGAGGGGCAGGAACAATATTGGCTTCAGCTCCTCTGGCTCAAAGAACCAGAATCAGAATAAATTCTGATTCTGAAATATTTTTACAACTTCCATATCAGGGCAATGCAGCTTTTGCAGATAAACCTGTTACAGAGAGGAAATAAATGGTGAGTTACAAGTTGTCCAGAGAGGAAGGAGTATGTGGCATTTATTTGGCTGTAATAAACTATCTGCCTAATTACCTCACATCCTAGGACATCCTTAATGTTTTACAAGAGAAGCACAAAGAAATGAAGGTACAAAGCATGCTCCTACAGCTTATGTTTTCTTGCTGATAAACACTCAATCTTCTCTTTGAGTTGATTTATGCAGCTGTGAATATTTGTATGAAGTATCTGTTGAAGTTTCCCTTTAATTTAAGACATGATAAATACAGCTTTGTTTGGAAAGTTAAGAGAATGCCATACAGGATTTGGTAAATGGAGCTATAAAAACTACAAAAAGCATTGGGAAAATTCTGTATTTAGTGAAAAGATTCATAGGTCATGGGAAATTACTCCAGCATAACCCATACACATTGGCTCCTAGATCTCATCCTCACTCTTAACATTGGACCCTGAAGTGTCAAATCCTTCAGAAAAATCTAATGCTATTTAAAGGCCATAGGTATTGCAGAAGACACTTCATCCTTGGGCAAATTGCTCCAATTGCTAATTATCCTTGTTAAAAATATGCATCTCAATTTATATTGCAAGCCTTAGCTTTCAGCCACTGGATATTGTGACAGCATTTTCTGCTAAATCAAAAAACTCTTGAGTAAAATCATGTATGTTAAGTGAATTCTTCAAGATTATCAAAGAGATAAATCTTGTTCTGCTGATGATTAAAAGGCTACAAAGAAAAGAAAATAGCAAATAACATTTGATGTTCAGTTTAGTTGAAGTTTTCTGAAAATTGGACTTTACACAGGGCTGCGTTCTCCAAGCACTTCCTATCAGATGTATATTCATGACATTACACACTCTGAGCCTCAGCAGCAGACTCCTCTAAAGAGCCTGTGTTTTAGATGAAGTGAATTCAGGACTAATTTCAGCACCCTGCCTTTGCAACTCCACTCTTTCAGCAGAGGTTTCTCGTCACCTGAGGTTGCAAGGTTGGCTTTTACTTGATTTGGCAGAGGACCCCTGTTGCTCTGGCACCTAACAAAATGGTTAAGTCACCAATATTTACTAATGGTTAAAAGTCTTGGGGAGATGCTGCAGTTCCGTCCTCCTTGTAAAGGAAAGTACCTGTGGCACCTCCATCCCACAGAGCAGTGATGGCAAACACTGACCATGCGAAAACAAATGTCATTCCCCTCACAAGCCATCAGAGTCACAGTCCAAAGAGAGAAGATAAACCAATATGGATGTAAAAATGTCATACCGCAGTTCATTCTTTGGTTTATTTAATTTTTTTTCTTTCATGAGGTTAGCAGCCAGAATGAAATTGCTTTTTATAGCCGCAATTAATCACGTTTATTACTGTAATAGCTGGAGACCAACATGATCCCACAACCCAACAGAGGTTTGCCGTGACTGACGTTATGGCTAGAGAGAAGACACATTTGCTAAAGGTCATCTGTATTTCGTGACAGAATTTACAGCCCCAGCCAGGGAGACAGATGTGTCTGTTTGTTGGGAGCTCCTCTGATGGCAGAGCTGCTCCATCCCCATCCAGGCTCTCACCGAGCATCAAGGCAGTGCCCGGCAGCACGAGAGCCTCCAGCACAGCCCTGCTGCCTGTCCGTGCTGTTGGCAAGGAGACGGTGGCTGTGCCACAGAGAGCAGGTTTTGTTCCTTTCCTTGGGGATGGAGGCTTCCAGTTTGGTGACCAGAACCCAAATCAGCAGCTGTCACCATCTTCAGCCAGCAGTGTGAGCTGTGCAAATGGCTTTACTCAAAATACTGTGGCCACTAAAGGACACCTGTCCCTGCTTGCTCCTGTATCTGTTTCTATACTGGGCTTGAGTTTTTTATCTGCTTTAGTGCACCTTACCTATCCCATGGGTAAGAACCAAAATCAGTTCTTTTTCCCTTTCCTATAAACCCAGGTGTGGCTGGTTGGGGGTTATGGCTGCTCTGCTGTGAGATGTGCAATGTAGGTCAAGTTCAAAGCTTGACTGGCTTGGTGCTGACTGGTTTTGTACTGATAATAGTGAAATTGTGGCATCTCATGGGGGACTTAAATCCCTCCCAGTTATAGACCTGGTAGATATTTATGCAACTGGCCATGCTAATATCATCTTCCATCTGTTTAAAGTTTTCTCAGGTAATTCTGTGAGAGTAAATTTATACTCTTTGGGACTCAAATCTGACACTTTTGCACTCCCAGGAAAATCCACATGCTCTCAATACATCACTATTGATCATGCTTGCTGCCCCAAATCAGAAAGATGACAGAAGGTATCTGCACACTGACCACTTGTTCATGCAAGTATCAAGCCTGAGGGGACGCTGAGCTGACAGTGAACCTGCTATGCAGTGTCCATAATCCAAATATCCTGGAGCAGACTGCTCTGGTGAGGTCTGACGGACCTCAGTTCTTGTCTCATTTTACCTTACAAACTGCTTTTTTAACTGTAGCTCCAACTGGAGAAAAAAATACCTTTTTTTCGTCCTTTTTTTCTTTTAATGGTGTGTGCTCTTACAGTGTTCAGTGTCAGCTCCATCTTCGCTGCAGTTCTTGTAACTGCTGCAGGGAATCGATGAGCCTGTCACGTTCTGCTCTTGTAGGATAAGGGGCCCTGCACTCTGCACCGCGGTGGTGACACCTCGAGGGACAAGGGGAGCTGGGTTTCTGAGTTAGCCTCCACTTGTGTTTTGTACAAATCTGGCCGAGTGTTTCTCCACTTGCACTCCACGGTTACAGAGAGTTCCATGCCTTGTGTTTTTGGGAAATCCAAACAGAGCCATCACTCGATGCTACAGGGACGTGGCTGTTGAGGGCCTGACGTGGGATCCCTTTGGGACAGCCCTTGTTACTGCGGCTTTGTCTCACCAAGCCGAGGGGATTTGGGTTTAGTGGATGCTGTGGTACATCCACACCATCAAATTCCTGCTCGAGGCTGCTGCTGCCAGCTGTCCCAGACCCCAAAGGTGCAGCAAATCCTCTGCACAGGACCCACATTTGCTGATTCTTGCCCTGCTCTTGACCCCTTATCACACAGCAGCAATCACAGTATTAAATACAGCTTCCCACAGCAAATCCTGGGAGATTTCTCTGAGAGATTTTCCTGTTGCCGCAAGAAACTCCCTTGCTCTTTGACTTTTAATAAAGCAATTAGGGGAAAAAAAAAAAAAAGAATTAATAATATTAAGCAGCCCAGCCACTCACTTGGAAGTTAGGAAATGCTTGGAGGTTCCTTGTGCAGCTGCAGCACCCATTCTGCGAGGTTGTGTCCTGCTCTGATATTGCCCTGGGGGTGTTTGCTCTGTGCTGGGTTTGTGTGGCAAGGTTTTGGTAGCAGGAGTTACAGGGTCAGCCAGCTCTTAGACAGACCCAACACTGCCCAAAGCTGAGCCCATCAGCAACGGAGACAGCTCCTTTGCTGGGCAAAATTATATTTTTTGCAAACATTCACAGCTTAAGTGAGTGGGCAGATTTCCGTGGGAGTGCAAAACTCCGCAGTGTGATGAAGGTGCGCAGATGATGTTGACAACTTCCAAGTAGCTGCTACATGGCCTGAGGTTTGTAGAGTTCTGCAGATTGCTGCAAGCATTGGAAAATGCCTTCGCTACACCTCCCTCACTGCCCAACCACCTTACTACAACAAACAACTCTAGCTTTTGCCTGAATTTAGGGGGAGATAGGAAAAATCATCCAGACTGGAAAATTCAGCCTGGATTTTAAATCCCAAGAAAATTATTACTAAGATGGAAAGGGTTTTCCAGCTGAGAGGAGGACCCGCCCTTAATAATGTATGTATCTATGGTTTTCCAAGGCAAAAATTATTCCTGACCTGAAAGTACCCATTTATACCAAACGTTTGCTGTTACTTCTTCATTCACAAAATAAAGCAGCAGATTTTCACACGTTGTGTTTTACAGATTAGCACAAATATAAGCGTTTTGAAAGAACAGTGATGCATTTTCTGTTTCTGGGCTTTTCACGCCAGCAGTCAAATGGCCTCACATGCAAAGGGAATCCCTTTGTGTCAGATATATTTTTTTTCCTGGGTACAGTCAATCTTCCTCTCTGTATAATGCACCATTTTTACATCTTTCCAGAGTTATGTTTAGCTCTGCAATGATGTATATAAACAAATGGTGTAATTCCTTCACCATTATTTTAACTTTTTTTAATCCTCTTCTGGGGCATGAATTTTTTCCAGCATTGCCCTGATGATTTAGGACCTGTTACTTTTTCCTCCTTTCATACAGATTTGGCATCATAAAGTGTGATTTCTTTAGAGCCTTTTTTAAAATAATGTAAAATATAATAAAACAAACAAAACAAAAAAAACCAGAATGAACCAGCAACCCAATATTGCATTAGAAATGAGCATAAAAAACACTGGGACTCACACTCAAACACCATGCCTGAATGAAGTTCTCATTTGCAGATGGGAAGATGCTCTAATGCATCTTTGATCAGAGGCATGGCGTAAATAGAGCCAGCACCTTTGTAAAAGAGGAAAAAAAATCCATTTAAAAATAATTAGTCTCTAGTCCTGCCACTGTGTTTTTCACATTGACAATCCAAGTGAGCGTGGAGAACACTCACTTCTGGAACCAGCACTGAATAATCAGATCAGTCTTCATAATGCAAATACCAGAGCAGACAGTGAAAGTGACTGCAAGATTGATATGTTTGGAAGCTGTGTGATGCACTCCTGGTAGTCTGGAAGGCTTGGCTGCAATATGAAGGAAGCAAGATCAAAAGCATGACTGCTGAGCATGTTTCAGTGTTAGCAGACCATGTCTCTGTTAGACTGCACTACGCTCTGCTAACTGTCTCTTATTTCCCGGTGAACCTGCATTGATTTTCTTGCAGATTGCATTAGTTCCACTCACAAAAGAAATTGTATCTGTTCTACAGCTAATGCAAACCTACAACCAACATTTTCCTGAAGGTTGCTTTTTTATGTCCAATGCAAGAATTCAAATTCATCTGTGAGTGTACACGGCCTTATAAAATGAATATCCTTGTCAAAGATAGCAAAGAGGTGGTAGCAGTTAGCACTGAGGGCACCCCTAAGTCTAATATTTGCTCTATTAATTACTGTCTTCTCCGACTTCTGAAACATCAGAAAAACCATCCTTAAAGTTTAATTCAATCTGTAGGTGTGCTTAATTGCCAAAAGCAATTAAAAGTAAATGAAATTAAAAAGCCCTGAGGATCCTGTTGACATCAGTGACAAGGTTCTGTGACCTGTGTGCTAGGATCCAGCAGCCTCATCCAGCTGAGACAGGGCACCACACTGCAAAGATGGTTAAATGCCTCTTTCTGTGCTGAGCTCCCTTGCCATTTATTATATCTGTCTTTCATCATGTCCTTGTGTTGATAAGAGATATTTTTTAATGAATTATAGTCTTTCTTAGACCTACTTTTTAATTTTCCTTTTTCCCTCCTTTCTTCCGTCTTGATATTTTTTCTTTCTTTCCACTGCATTCTTTCCCCAGGACTTGAATTGCCTTGCAATTAAGGCTGAATAAATCTGTGATCACCTTATAAATAACCAGGCATTGGATGACTCTGAAGTGAGGACCATGGCTTTCCCTGCTCCTTTCACTTGCTCATGGTGCTCAGGAGAAAAGGGGTTAATGCACTGCTTCTGCTGTTCCCATCACATCACACATTTTAGTTGTGTGACACTAAAAACATGTCACGTTTTTAGTATCCTGCTAAAGCAATTTGGTTTTTCTTGGGTAATTTCTTGCTCTCCTTTACACAGGGGCCTGCGTTACTGTGAGGGGCTGAGCTCAGCCCAAGGGTCTGTGAGAACATTATATGGAAATCCTTTCCAGGGGAGATCTGTCCAGGGATGGGATGTACAGAGACATCCCGAAAGAGCTGGGATTCTCAAGCGAAGCAAAGCACTGTAAGAAAAGAAGGACTTGCCCATTTTCCAGATCCCTGTGTCTAACATGAAATTGCTTGTAGAATGTCACAATACAGCTGGGATTTTTTTTTTTCATCTTCTCCTTCATAGTCTTATTTTTCCTCTTAGCAGTAAAGGTGGAGAGTTTTGTCTAAATTCTGACACCTGGAAGTCAGAAGGCCCCATCATCTCCTTTCCAATCCAGCTCATCCCAAGGCTGAGTGGTGGCTCTTATTTGTCTCACTGAGTTTGAGAAAGGGTCAAGGAACTGGCTCAGGGTTTGTCCATAGTATCTGTGCTACAAGGCTCTAAAATTAGTTGAGAAATTTTCTTGCCAAGAAGTCTCTGAAAGCTGTGAAGAGGAGATTTTAGACTCACTGCTGTATCCTAAGGATCTGGTCAGAACTGAAGGTTGAGAGATACAGAAGGATATTTAATCAAATGAAGTTGAGCAAGTGACGCTAATTCCAAGCAAAGCAGAATAATTCCTTGTCTGGCAAATATAGGCTTGAAATTCCTGACCAGTTCTCATGGGAGGGAGCAACAAGGCAATGATTCAACTCTAGGATAAACAAGGAAATTCAAATGTAAGTCTGACATAAGATCCATAAATCAACCAGTGGTGCCTAAGTATTATGGCAAATAATATTTCATTCCTTGTACTGATCTGACAGCTGTGCAACTGCTTACAATGAAGAGAGTGTTGCCCACAACTTTGACAGTCCTGGCTTGAATCGAAATATTTCTCCAACATGGGGCTTGGGTGAAGCTTACCAAATTTGCAAGTTCGAAAGAGAGAGGGAAGAAATTATTCCCGGAAGACAAATACAACACAAAGAAAATGGCACAGCACCTAATGACGTAATTTAAATGCAAATGAGGGAAAAGGCATATGTGAAAATTGCTTGGATTTTTTTAAGAGGAGAAAAGTTATCCATTCATCAAAATATTATGATGTCATTTCAGGGTAAGCCCTTCTGATGCCAAATTTCAGACCAGAGAGGGCTTTGTATGTGTGGGTTTTGGATTTGCTTTAAGGCTGAGATGTCAACTGCCTGAGAATAGGAGGTTTAAAGTGAGTTGGCTGACAGCCTTAAGGGGAGCAGTGGGAATAGCAACTCAGTAATTGATTTGAGATGAAATATTCATATAATCCCCAGGGAAGAGGCAGCCCAATGCCCTTCTCAGCCCGTATCACAGATGTCATCATTAAAGCTGGCGGTGCTCAAAACACACTTTGGCTTGATTGGCATAAAACCCTCATCACTTTTTTTGGTTGGACTTTATCAATTTGGGTTTTTTTTCTCCTTTAATCCAGAAGACCCTTCAGCATTCTGTCATGATCTGGGGAGTCCTGGTTCAGAAGGACTGTCTGTGCTCCCCCTGAAAATAAAAATGGCATCCTGGAAAAACAGATGAATTGTAGCAGCTCCTCTTGCGGGGGAAGATCAGCAATTAGATGGCATTAGGCTACAGTCGGAATAAAATATTAAAGGAGCATTAAGATCATGGCTGTACTTTACAGGCAGACACATGGCACATGGCTCTGGAAGTGCATCCTGACACGTCTCAACAGGGGACTAGTAAAGGGATTTCTTTGTAGCACATTACAGAGGTTCCCTAGCCTCATTTAAAGACATTGTCGTGAATTTTAAGCAGGCTGGGGAGAGGACAAGGCTGTTGTGATGTTGGAAAACAGGCTGATAGCCCTGTGGTGTGAAAGGAGGAGAGATACACGCCATGTCCAGAACGGCCACTTGGATTGTGCTAAATTGATAATTTCCAATAATTGCTGAGCCTCACACTCTGTGCAGTGAGCGTCTGTGGGTAGCGTGGATTTGTGGAAGGGGGAAGGGAGGCTCTGTTTTCTCTGAGGTATAGCTGGAGCCTCCATCGTAAGCCGTGGAAGCTCGGCTGCCGCTGAATTCCATGGAAAGATGCTGGATGCTGGCGTTGCCCCTAACAACGGTTGCTAAGAGACTTCTGCTGGCATACAGAAGGATGGAAATCGCCACAGATTATGGCCCTATTTATCATAGTTGTATGAATAGTCTTGTTAAGGGAATGCATGACATATAAATTTAGCGTGCACATGATAGAAATGTAACGCACACGTCACAAGATGAGACTGTTCTAGCAGGATATCTGCCGGCTTATAAATAGTTGTCTCAGCCCCTACTTCCCTCGTACTGCTTTTGTGGTTTCTCATTAAAACTTTTGTGAGTCTATGAATTATAAAGCAGTGACTAACTGATTAACAAATTGGCTTTTCATAGAAGAGTCTAGCAGGAGCGGGGAGATGAAAAATCCTGACAGTGTCAGTGTAACATTATTATTAGGTAGCAGCGAGTGACGTGTGAGGTTGGCCCAATTCTGCTTCCAATTGCTGCAGCTTGGGAGTGGAGCAGGTCCCTCAGCATCACCATCTGATCTGGAGGATCCAGCCCCTGCCAGCCTGGATCTTAACTGGCCACAAAATGAATGGCTCCTTTTCATCATTAGATCACTTTATTAGTAAATTACTGCGGCTCTTCTGATATAATTCACTTCCTGGGGTGAAAAGGATTTATGCCAATACTTGTTTTGTGTTTAATGGATTCATTATGCTTTTCATCATAAAATTCATCAATGTTAATTGAACGGATTAGCTAAATGTAATTAGAAGAGGGATATGTAAGGGGGAGGGAGTGTATCTCTGTGTCTGCTTTCTCCTGCAGCTCTTTGCCTTAACTACTGCCCAAATGTTAATTCCCTTGTTTCTATTACCCTTTCCAAATTGGCTGATCAATACAATCTCTGCATTCATGTCAGGGCTTGTATGGTGTATTGCAAGTTAATTCAGGTCCAAAAGAAACATTATTGACCTTTTAGGGACAGTGGTTTTGGTGGCAGTGGTGGTGTGGTTTTTTTCCCAAACATTTTATTTTGTAGCAGATTTTCTTGGTTAGAAAATTATACCAGCTCATCAGAAATGGCCAAGCAACCTGATTATTCCCTTCTTAATGGTGCAAAGGTTGTTAGCACATCTGATAATCACTTCCAGCCCTTGGTGGGGAAGTGTTCAGGGACAGGGTGCCAGGTACAGTTGCTGAGTGGTCTGGTTTTGGCTGGCTGTAAGTAAATGAAGCAGTGATTAGGTTTCTGTAGCCACTTTTCCTGCAGATAAGATAATTGAAGCTGCAGTAGCAGCCTCAGGGAGAAATGTCATACCTGCCTCACCATTTTCTTCATGTCAAGGATGCATTTATGTCACATCTTTATAGGTCAATAAACAGCTACAAGGGAATTTCAGCCGCGGGATGTTAAAGTAATGGAGCTTCCTTCCTCACAGAACATTAATGCTTCTAAATAGGCTAAACCTGGTTGTTTCAAACCTCAATTACATTTACTAGAAGATAGGAAGGTAGATCTCAGATCAATTCTTGCAAGGCAGAGAATACAGACAAGAAGACCCTTGGGCTAGGTGCAGTAATGAAATTAAGTGCTTGAAATGGAAGTGTTGCAAGTGCCAGAGCAGCAAGACCTCCTCTGCATCAGGAGTGCCAAGAAACCTGTGAGCTGAAAGTCTTTAGAGCTTCGCTGTGCGGAGGTTTCACAATCACCTGTGTGCTGAGCTCTGGAGGGAGCCCTGTGCAAGGCAGTGTGTGTCGCAGCAGGAGAGGCACATCCAGCATCCGTGTCCTCGGGAGACCCGGAATCCTCGCGTCGGGTGACGGTGCCTGGGGCACCAGGCTGTTGGAGGCTGTCTCCTCCGAGTCCCTTTTTGTCTGCTGGGCAGGCTGGGGAGCTGGCATGTGTCACAGGAGCCCGGCCACAGGCGGTGGCAGAGCTGTCAGCGCTGTGGGAGGCTGTGGAGCGTGTCGGCACTGAGAGATTCTCACTACACCAGTGGGGACAGTTTGGTCTAAAGAGAATGGGATCAGCTTGGATTCCTCTGATGCGCACAGTACAGTGCAGCAGAAAGGTGACATCCTGGCTCTGGTGGCTTTAGCTTGACACGGCGTGCTGTCTTTCTCCCATCCCTTCAAATGGACATGCAGAGATGGCTGGGGAATATGAGGTGGAGCTTGTCCACAAGGAAGTGTTAACCTGCACCTTTATTTGATTTCAAATACACATTTATAACTGCTTCCATCTTCCACCTTTACAATAGTTATGTTACTTTCCACAGGAAGCATGAGCATGATGTTTTGTGTGAGGACAGCTCTGCTGTGGCAATCAGGCATGTTTCTATAATCAGAGCTGAGCAATAATCTCATGGAAAAAAAGTTCTGGTGTTGTAATCTTCCTTTTAACTTCCAGCCAGTTCTGGTGAGAAGCTCTGTTTGCAGCCATCCATGCTCCTCAGCCTTCAAAAACACCCCAAGATGTTTTGGGGGAGACTTTCCCTCACTGGGAACTGGAGCAGACCTCCCTCTGCAGTACAGGGGCTCAGCTGGAGCTCACGGCAGGTGCGAGCAGGAGATGGTTGTGGCACAGAGAAGGGTCCTGTAAGGTGATACAACAACTTGGGTTTGCTGGGGAGTCCCCAGACATGCTGTGAAATGCTGATTTCTGCATGTGCAGCATGGTTGGTGTTTGGAGCAAGGGCTGAATTTGTCCCAAGTCTTGCAGGGCCAAGATGTGGCAGCTTCCTCCCCAGCTGGCCAGGAGGGACCAAACTGCTCCACTGGGGAGAAAGACACTGAATAATTACCTGGGTAATAAGTTAAGTAGAGGGGTTAAACGTTTTTCCAAATTACATTTCCCTGCTCACTATAAACAGATTCCATCCTGAAAGTTTGCTGCCTATTCCTCACCAAGTGATAAACCCTAGAACTTCACAGGACCAAACACTATTGTCCTTCAGCCTAACTCATCATCCCAGGGACATCACAGGGCTCTGCGTGCATATATCTGCAAACACCCATCATCCTCTTCACCCTGCTCGGCCTCTCTGTGCTCCTGGCCGTGCAGGCAGAGGGGAGGATGCTTTACCCGGGAGGGAGGGCAGGGCCCGCAGAGGGAGCTGTGGCAGCGCTTTCCCGGAGGGATGCCCAGCTCCCGGAGCCTCGAGCACACCCAGCTCCCCCCTCTGATGTCCCTGCAGAAGCAATGCGTGTCCTGCACCTGCACCTTTGCCTTGCCAGGGCTGCAAATCCCTCTGCAGAGCACGGTGTTGTCGCTGCTGCTGCAAGTGTGGGGACATGTAGTTGCACTGTTTTAGGAATCTTTCTGTTCTTTCTCAGAGAGAATAGAGATAAGCTGCATTATTTTACTTTCTTAATCTCTGTGTTTGGTATTAGGTGTTGTATAGCTGTGACCAATGGTTTTAGGAGGTGGATTCCCTGCTGACCAATAGTTGCTAGGTTATTAATGGATATATAAAGAGGTTTCTTGTAAATAAAGCTCTCCTTTCGCCATCTTGGGTTCGTCTGCCTGAATTCTCTGCCAGCTCCTGCAATCCTCAGGAAATCTAAAGCCATAGGGACAGCCCACCCCAAAAAACCACAGGGACTGTCCCTTCTCAAAGGCAGCAGCGAGATTTGCCCTCGGGTGCCACCTCACCTGCACTGCTTTTGGGGTCTGCTGCTCACCTGTGAAATGGGTGGCTAATTATGAGACCCTCAGAGGGAATCAGATTAAAACACCTTTAAAACCTCTGCCTGGTGCCTGGCTGAGTGCCCATAGGGAGGTCCTGTGGTCACACACCTGGGAGCAGCTCCTGCTGTGCCTCCCAGCAGGGATGGGCACGGTCACTATGTGGGGACACTGTGGGTCACCCCAGAAGGTGGATTATGGCCAGCACATGCAAGTAGAGATTTACAGCAGTGAAGGAGCTCCCTGACCAAGCTGGGGCAAGTGTTTTCACCCCTAAATACTTAATTTCATCGAGTGTAAAATCAGGAGAAGGTTATTTGCCTTCTTTGAGAAGGGTAGTGAGTTTCTTTGTTGAGCAGAGCTGTTCAAGAGGACATTATTTACCTTCCAGATCTGTTTATGGTAACTTCTAATTTAACATTTTGTTGCTGATATTCAGCAATAGACTTTCTTCAGCCTGTCTTGCAAGATCTATTATCAATGTTCACTGAACCAGATCAAAGAGAGGAACTGATGTCTTTTATTGCTTGATCTATACATGGTTTGCTACTTGGGAGAAGAAAATATTCCATGCTTATTGAGGATCTGCATTATTGAGAATTGTATCAATGCTTGTTTTATGTTTATTGACATTGCATTTAGACTGGCTATTTGACTGCCATGTTGCATTTGATCAAGCTTAACTTTGTTTCTAGGTCACAGCAATCTCTTGCCCTGATGAAAGGTAAAGGGGGGAATTCCTATTTTAAACACGAAATAATTATAATTTAATTTTTTTGGAGATATGCACATTGATGCATACAAGCCTTGATATCTGCCCAGTCCACAGGGGAGTCATTTTGACTTTGAAGTGCAGAATTGTGTTCATATTTAATAACCAGTTCTTTTTAAAGTGAAGCTTAATGGAGGTTTGTTGGTAATTATTCTGCCTCATTGATAAAGATCCCAAACACACAAGAGTTTCAGATTATTTCACAGCTGATTTATATGCACAAAGCATAATTAGAATCATGTAATTTCCTTGCTAGTTTGGTTCTCATTTGAATATAGAAAGATGTCACTGAGAAAAACTTTTATACTTTCTTGTTTGACTGACACTGAAAAATCAAATATGAATTGCAACCAAAAAAAAACATGTATAAAGTGCTGCACACTATTATGGAGCACTGTTGAAATACTGCTTTGAAGGCAGAATTATAAATTGCCTCACGGGTGCTTTTAATGTTCTCCCTACTATATATTATCAGGGACCTTCACAAATGTCAGTTTTATAAACACCTCTATGAGAAGAGAAGATGCTTTTACCACCATTTTACAGATGAGGAGCTGCAGTACAAGAGAGTTTAAGGTCAAAAATGTCCACTCAATTTAGCTACATTATTGGAAACACCTAGAACTTGATTTTTCAAAGCATTACACAACACATTATATACTTGAGGCACTACCAAGACAGACTTCAGTATTCAGTATTATGCCAGACCTAATTCCAGGATTTTCTCTTGCTTTTAGCCTGGAGAAAGGTGAGAGCTGCAGATTAAGTGAGATGCTTGGTGCCAAGCAGCAGCAGAGGAAGGGGCAGAGCCCAGGTCTCTCCCAGGGTGTCAACAATGCCTGACCAGGAAAATGATGGTTAGAGAAAATTGAGGGTTTTGTGGGAAAAAGGCAATGTAGGGAAACTTCCACGTTTGGAAGGGGGCTGAGGGAATATGTAAATGGCTGAAATATCCATTGGTGACATTTCTAGATGAATAATATTTTGCACTGGGAGCTGATTTTTCTTGCTTGGAAATTTTTCAGCATTCCCAGCAAAGTTGAAGTCCAATCTTATGCTGAAATAGTGACTGCTGCATTCAGAGGAGGGAAAGAGTGTTTGAATTGCCAGACAGCAGCACTTTTCAGGGACTTGTCTCACCATCCTGGCATGGCATTAAAAAAAATCCCAATGTTGAGCTTGTGTAAGACAGGAGCCCTTGTTCAGCTCTCTGTTTATCCGCCTGCACTCATGCTAAGCCTCAGCCCACTTCTTTTTCTCCCTGTACCTTTCTGCCACAGTTTTTGCACAGTTCCCAGGCTCAGAAAGTCTGTGGGCATCACCCTCCTAAGTTACTCAGCCCCGATACATCGTCAGCAATTGGCCATCCTGCATCCTGAATGAACCAACTCTCCTTCAGGGAGAATAAAAAGAAAATACATGATCGTATAATGAAAGGCTGTTTCATAATATATAAGTACCAGGTGTGGGATTGAGCCCGCCTAATTTAAGGTCCCAAATTGTATCTATAATTTAAGTGCCTAGCAACCCAGTCCTGGGAGGTGGGGATGAGAATCCCTGTGCCACTGGCTGACAGAGAGGGGAAGGTGCCTTTGGATGTCTCCAGAGGGAGGTGCAGGCTGCTGCAATTGAGTGCCTGTGGTGGAGTTGGCTCAGCCTCCTGCCCCTGCATTTGGTGTTGGATTTTTCTCTGGGTAATTTGCCCCTTAGGATCCCTGGCTGGGTACACACTCCTGGAGATATGGATGTCCAGAGCTGGGCTGAGGATGCCTGGAGGAGAGAAGGTGTCAAGGAGACCTTGGAGCACCTTCCAGTACCTGAAGGGGGTCTGCAGGGGAGTTGGAGAGGGGATTTTGGCAAGGGCAGGACAGGGGGAGTGGTTTTAAACTGGAACAGGAGAGGATGGCTTTAAACTGAGAGAGGGAAGGTTTAGGTTAGATATTAGCTAGAAATTCATTACTGTGAGCAGTGAGGCCCTGGCACAGGCTGTCCAGAGAAGCTGTGGATGCCCCATCCCTGGAAGTGTTCACACCAGTTTGGACAGGGCTTTGAGCAACCTGCTCTAGTGGAAGGTTCCCTGCCCATGGCAGGGGGGTTGGAGTCAAATAATTTTTAAAGGTTCCTTCTAACCCAAACCATTCTGTGATTCTCTGATGCACTGCTAGAAGGCACTCTGAAATCCCACATGGGTTATGCTCTCCCCACAAAGGCACATCTTCTGTTTCCCAATTCCTGGGGGCGGGGAGTCAGCCAACCTGCTGCAGCTGCTCAGCCTGGGAGGGGGACCAAGCAATTTACAAAAGACGTCATTAAAAGCCACAAGAAAGCAGGGGCTTGTGATAAGAAAACTGAC
This sequence comes from Acanthiza pusilla, assembly GCA_036630365.1. NCBI lineage: Eukaryota > Metazoa > Chordata > Aves > Passeriformes > Acanthizidae > Acanthiza > Acanthiza pusilla. The sequence goes on from JAXCHO010000079.1 coordinate 46,367,800, forward strand.
AGGATCTAAATTAAACAGTATATGCAAGGTACTGTGCATTTGTTTGTAAAACATGTTCTTACTCAGAGAGAAGGAAAGATCTTGATAGATCTCTGTCTATGTTTCTTGTCCTGATGTGCACAGGTAATACCATGCACTCCGAGTCCTCAGTAATGACCCTTTCTCTGTTTTCCCTAACTCAGTGACATTTGCCTCCTCTTACAGGCAGGTGGAATTAATTTTTCAATCTCTCTCCACTGTGGACGCCTTTTGTCTATGGAGAGTCTGTTGAATTGTTGTGGATTCTGTTACATAGCCTGTTTGACTCCTGAGGTCAGATCTGAACCACAGACGAAGAGAAATTGAATTTTTGCTCCAGAATTTCCCCTTTCTTATTTTTATACAGGTCTCAATTGTGTTCAAGTTGTGCTTTTACCAAATGCCATACAGAGTCTAACACCACATGTATGTTAACTGCACTTCAGCTCACAGACAGATGAAGCATCATGTGAGAAAAGGCTCATTTAAATTCTGTGTTATAATGGAGTGACAGATCCATGCACTCAAAATCATGAGTAATTTTCCTTCCCGTAATAGTATTGGCTTGAAAACCACATTGCCAGAAAGGTAGTGTTTTGTTGTGTTTGGGTTTTGGGGTTTTTTTATATTTTTCATCTGCATTTTGGAATTTCCCATTTGAAAGCTTATTCCTCAAGAACAAAGGTTGGGAGCTTTAACTCCAGTTTTAAAAAAAGATGAGGCACAAAGCTGAAAGGCACAGATGATACATTTAAAACACAGGGAATTCCATCCTGCTGTATATTTCACCAAAGACAATACCTGATGTAAGCTGTGTATAGTCCATGCTCTGTTCATGTTCCCTCACAGACTGCGTGGAGCTGTCACAGCTGTGTCAGGGACAGGAGAGCTCTCAGCTCCGTAATGAACTTTTGTCTATCACATATTTTATATGTTCTACATACCACATATATTATATATAAAGGCTCAAGCCTTATTCACCAGCCCATCCTTCTTCAGTTACTGAAATCAGCATTTTCTGTCGTGTTCATCACTCAAGAGCACTTCAACCAGACCTGATTGCCCAATGTGGCCTCTGAAACCATTGGAAAGTCCTTGACAACTTCAAATGCTGTACAAAACAAAAACAAAAAACAAAAAAAGGGAGGGGGGGGGGCAATTGTTCACCACTTCCAGTGGGGTAAAAAAGAGCAGAGAAGGTGCAATAACAAATGGTTTAGCATTTGCCAGCATGTGACTCAGGGGTCCTTGTCTTGCTGAGCTCATAAGCATCTCTCATGTGCCACTTAGGCTGAGTTAGAGGAGACGCTTTGCTTTTATTATTACATCTGTGTTGTGACTTTAAAGGGATGGGAACCTCTTTCCTGTACAAGGGGGAAATTGTCTTGTAATTAGACCATTTCCCAATGTCACCCCATCATACAATAAAGAGTTTTATGGTAGAGTCACAGTGTTCGAAGCTTTTGGCCATGTTTCCTTAGAAAGTGGTGTGACCCAACATCAGCAGGGCTGTAAAGTGAAATGGTTGGTGCCAAGGACTTCTCTTATGCTCTAATTTCCAGGCATTCACTCCAGACAAGCTTTAACCACATCCCATAAACTGTCTGGTCCATCCATGTTTGAAGCACATTAGGTGTGTTCCTGCAATGCTTCTGTATCATATTTCAGTTGGGGTTTAACTGGAAGGAGCACAGGTCATGTGCTTCAAGACCACTTTGTGACATTAACCGCACACCAGTTGAGACAAACCAACAGATTCACTCCATAAAAGCATTCTCCACGTAAAATAATGCATGACCTTACACACACTCCTTGTTGGCAAGGTGCAGTGGCTGGTCTGGCTCCACTCTCGTGCTTTCTGGCAGAGCTGCAAGGGTTGTGCTCCTCTCATTTGGCAGTACCTGTGCCTCTGGTCCTCAGGCTGGTTAGGGAGGCTGCAGTCTCCTCCTCCAGATCTGTCGTGAGTTGTGGCTCACAGCTTCACAGAGAAGAGCTGATGGAGCAGATCATCACTGATCAGCGGGGCTTGTCTCACAAATCTCACCAAGAACGAGGTCACTCAGGGACTTAGAGAAAGCCCCAATATGGGCTAGAAATGAACAGGGCGTCAAAACAAATGTAGGGGAAACCACCTTGGTCAGTTGATAAAAGCCCACAAGCTCCATCCTCTGCTCTGGCTGTGACATTGGCTGTGTAGTCAGCCAAGGGGTGTAAGACATGAATCCATAAAGACCAAGGTCACTGTGGATGACTTGGTTTTCTGGAAACACCTTCAGGCTCTTGTTAAGTTTCAGCTCATGTGGGTATGGATGAACATCTTTCTACATCCACGCCAGATGTTGGTATAGGTCTTAGCACCACCATACAGATTTCAATATCCACTGTGATCCTTCAAGAGGTGTGACTTCAAGACATTCCTTAGGGTTTTTGCTTTCCTGAGCCAAATTTACTGGCTGGTGGAGAGAGGTTTGCCGTAATCTAGTTCGCAAATATGTTGCTTCCCCTGATCATACTGCAAACGAATGGATGTTTTCCGGGTTTTTACAAGAGCATGAGTCTTAAAGTTATGGACATTAAAGACTCTTAAGGACAGGGTTTGAAAGATGAACCCTACAAGACGCAGCGCTGGGACAAATTAGGAGTCATATGAAATGAACATTCAGAGTTTGGGAGTGATTTTCCAGATCAGAGTAACGCAGTGATTTTCCTGGGGGAGAAAAAAAATAGGAGAAGGCTGATTATTGCATGGCTTCTTTGCTAAGTCAAAGGTGGATGCATTCTCACAGATGTAATCTGAGCAATTTTAAGCTTCCCCTTACGATGTTAGGCCCTACCCTGCAACCTCAGTTGCCTTAACAGACCTTATGAATGCTTCTGGATCATCTCAGCATGAACTCAGTTAGGTTTAATAACCTTTTGCCCCATGGCAATCCTGAGCGAGCCCAGAGTTATTTTTAATCACACGTGGTGCCTCTCACTGCAAGTGATCCATGCAGCCCCGAAGATCAGCAGGCATCAGTCATCCCCAAAGCACTCACACACCGTATGAAACATGCAGCTCGTGACCTCCTGCTCCCTGAAGAATAGTCGATATTAAAAGCAATCCCACAATATTCAGTGGCACAGGCAGAGGTCAGATCAGACTGGCCCTCGTTAATGCACTGTGTCAGTATTTCTTTAGTGACCTCATCAGTCCTCTAAGAATTATCTTTCTTTAAAAGATGCCATGTCTGTCTCCTCATGAAGAAAACCATCTGGATGAGATTTGATCTCACACGTTCCCACTTCTAAGGGAGAAGCAGTATCATGGAAGAGGCAGTTTGACCCCTTTAACTCGAGGGGATTTTAGCTCTGAAACTTAATGACACTTATATTTCTACCTGTCCTTTAAGAGAGAAATACAGCCATTCTGAGGCTGTGGCTTTCCAAGAGGTGTGTAAGGGAAGCACCAGTAATGTACATGTTCAAAAACGCTAAAAATGTGTCTTCAAGCATTTGAGATGAGATTCAAGAGCAGATGGTCTTTGAGAACGATAGATTGGCAACTGCGTCACCAAGTCCTTGAGTTCAGTGTGTTGTAGCAAGAGTAAGTGATTTTCACTCAGCTCATATTATTCATCAGAGAGTGTGTAGTGTGTGCCTTTAAATAAAACATGATTATGTTTTTTTGGTTTAGTTTTTGCATACTATGAGTATCTTTCATCAGTTGGTTTGGCTTTCAGACTGTGGCATTTTAACCAAACTAAATAAACATGCTCAAACTTTCTTAAACATATATGCAAAAATGCTGAAAAAGTTAAATTTGCCATAAATTCCATCTTTCCACAGAGATCCAAGCTACCATTTTAATTGTGCTATCATATATTTCAAGCTGTCTATTCCATATATACAGAATAAGGGAAGAATGCTGTAGGTAGGAAATAAGTTGGGAGGGGTTAGGTCTGTTTGTTTGCCACATTCTATTTGCTCGGGGTTTGTATTTGTGATTGTTTTCATTGTTTTCTTTGCAACAGCAAGGCATTTATGTCTATAAAAGTGAGCCTTATATTCTCTGGGGCTTTTGGGGGAAAAAAAATCAAATGCTGTAAGATTTGCAGTGCAAAGATGGAAGCTGGCAGTTCTCAAATAGTATGAAATTAGTTTAGTTTAGTCTCATTCTTCTGTATCTCTTACTCATCTACTGCCCTCCCTGAGAGTCAGGCAGTATTTGTGTTTTTTCCTTTGTCACTTTTGCTCTCCACTTGACAAATGCAATCAAAATATAGAGCAGAGCAGATCTGGTAAATTAAGGTACTAAAGATGAGAGTTGATTCCAGAAAGCAGACAGAATTCTGTGTGGTTTTCAGACAAAACCCACTGAAGGTCATGCATGACTTTTCAGCCAGTGTTGCCAGATTGTCAGAGACAAGCTGCAGTTGTGGGAGAGGAAGCAAATTGTCTCACTCACATTTCTGTCACTGTATGATTTGGATTCCACCCCCCCAAGAAGCTGCCTGGAGTTTTTAATTACTGCTGATTACCTATTCACAAGAGAGGTTCTTCACAGAAACACACATCTTCGTGCCCTCTCCTACAATACATACATTGTGAAAAAATAATTGCACAAAACAGCTGCTTCCGATTTCCTCCAGGCTGGCTGCTCTTGGGAACGACGGCTCTAGAGGATCTACACAGAGCCCCCTCTGATCTGTCACTGCAGTGGATCTGAGAACAGCTCTGCCCCTCACCTCCCTGAAAACTAAGACATTTTGCAATTCTCCGTGTTCAGATCAGCCTCTGCTCTGCCAGTGGTCAGCAATTTGCTCTTGCAGATGTTCCAAGGGTAGTCTGAGGGTCCATGAATCTTAGGTGTGATCAGCAGGGAACCAGTGGTTGGTTACTGGCTTGTCGTTCAGATCCTGGAGGGGTTGGCATTGCTCCTCTGGGGTGGCGTGTAGGCAAAACTTACAGAGGGAAGCGTCCCCAGAGAGATCCCAAGTTTTGTTTTGTGCCACTGGAAGTGACTGAGGTTTTTGCTCATATTACCCAAAGACCCTGCAATTATGGTGTCTCTACACAGAGGTAAGACAACAGCCTTGAGCAAGTTTTGAAGACCTCAGAAGTGAAAAATCCCCATGTGGGCAGCTCAAGTAACCAGTAATGAGGTGATGCTTCTGTGTTTGGGATGGGAACTGCTGGGTAAATGGAGCACTGTGAGCCATGGAGAGGTCCAATGTGAGACCCACCATGTCATGTATTTAATCAGGCTTGCTCATGGAAAGTGGCTTGATGATTTGGGGGAATGTTTTGTACACTGCAAATGTTAAATGACCCTTGATAAATAAGGAAAACCTATTAACAGGCTGCTCTGAAGGCAATCAGCCTTAATTACCTCAAAATACAGGGTTTGCCAGTCTGTAAAAACCTGTTATTTATTTTAAAAGTTTTGGAAACATCTGTAAGCTAAATATATTTCAGTGTGTAGTTGTGTATTTACATGCCCATGTGTGTGTTGATTATTCAAGAATGGGCTTCTGCTACTCATTTCTGCAATTTCTTCCTCTCTTTTGGCTCTGGTTGCATTTTCTGACTGCGGCAGTTCAATGCTTGGTGTCAGCGAAATGCATTTTTTTTCTCTGCATTTTTGAGCTTTTGAAGGAAGATTTGTTCTCACCCTCCCAAAACAAAATCCTCACCCACAACCTACGTGAGAAGCCTTTGATGTTTGCTTACTCAGTATAAATACACAGAATTCTAGATCTCAACCCTCCCCTGTTCACCAGTCCAGGCACTAATTCTGCCATCTAATAAAACTTTGCAAGAGGTCAGAGTCAAGTGCCACATCTAATCATTGATCAGCCAATAATTAATCACATATATTACATTAACACACTCATGCTTTTATCTCACTGTGAGCATCCTTTTTTTTCTTCCTTAGAAAGGGGAGGAGAATGTAGCAGACTTTTTGTTGGTGTTATCAAGGGTAAGGAGTGGAATTATTTCAGTTTTTTTAAAAAAACAACCCAAACGCTGCCTTTTCCAGCTGCAGGATTTGCGTACACAAAATGAAGATGCCTGTCTGACGGCTCATGCTGAGCGTGGCATTGCATGCAGTCATTAATGATCAAAATCTTTCTAATTCAGGTGTTAAATTTTAAGCGACTGTGCTGGTTAATACCAAATAACACAGGGCAGGAATGGCTGCATTTTGTTCACAAGAGACTTGCTGCTGTGCAGATCTAGTGCTGCCAGAGCACCCTCATTAAACACAGCTCAGCTGCGCTGCATCCCCCTCCAAAATCCAGTGGTGCCATTTCCAGCCTTATATGCCATTTGCCCACTATTCAAAATGCTGGAATTTGCACAGGAATAGCTAAATGGGTTCTCAAGCTTTATCTTTCTTCCTCTTGTTGTTGTTTTTTGTGGGTGACGAACCTTTTGTTTGCTCTAAAGGGCGCACAAGGCAGAAATAGCCACCCCTGCCATTTCCACCCTCTGCCCTTCCGATGGCAAATATTTTGCCTGCAATTGCACATCTCTTGCTTTGCCTGCATGTGTTTTGTTAGCACTGTCAATCCCAAGAAGCAGGTCAGGAAGGGCATAGGGAGCATGACCAGCTGCTGCTCGGGGTCAGGAGAGGCCACCTGACTGCTGGCTCCCCTTATTTACCCATCCGCTGAGCTCCCGTCTAACCGGATTAAGTGATCCAATCCATCATGTTTGGGATAATCTCACTGAAGCAATTGATTGGGAAAGAGTAGATTAATGTAGTCCTGTGAGCCCCACTTTGCTCTGGCTCATGATACAGCCACTTGCTCCACGGCTGTGGCCAAGCCCTTTTTGAGACAGGGGTGTTAGGGCTCATTCCCTGCTCTCTTCCCACTCTCTGGAGAGATCTCCACTGGCACTGCTCACTGGAACACACTGCTCTTCACACTCCTGCCACTGCTTGTCACAGAGGTGCTGAGGTTGAAAAATACACCTATTTTATAAACAAGACACAATATACTAAAGACAAGGGTAATCATGCCTTAATCCTAATCACAAATATCATTATGCTACCTCAAAGTAACTAATTCCTTTATTTTTACCCATTTTCCACAAATGGCTTTAACAATATTTGTTAACCTGCAAATAGTTAAAATAATTTAGTTACAAAACCCAAAGATGACAACATAGGTGCAAAGCTGGCAAGAACAGGTGGAAAGAAATAAAAGATCTTGCACTTAGATTATCGCTAGTGGCTTCTCTTCCGCTTCATTATCCACTCTTGGTGCTCTGTCATCTCGTGGTTACATTCATTGGAAAGAACCTCAGATTAGTGCACCCCCTTTGATTATATATCATATATAATATATTTGATTATATAGTCTGAATCCATCACCAGGATTTATTTAGGTTTGATTCTCCTTCATCTCACTCACGGCACTCTTGTCCTTCCCTTCATCCGCCAACTTTGGCTGTGTTCATGTCCCTCGAGCATTGACCCAAACAGTTCAGCCCTGCCAAGAAGGGCAGGAGGTGATCTTCCTGACCTAATTCAGGGCACTTTAAAATTAGACATCTAATTCTGGGGTATTCACCCTCCTGTCTCCCTATAGTTGATGAAAAGTAGTAGGTGTCTCCAACAGGTGGTTCATGTCATCCCAAAATTGACATCTAAAATCAGGTGAGTAGCCTCTGGACACCTGTGGCTAGAAGAAAACATAGTGTGAGGTGACTAACTTAAAATTAGACATCTGATTCTGACACGTCTGAGTTCGGATGAGAAAAATCCTTCCCTTAATGACTATTTAAACTCAGAGTAAGCCTAGCTCACACCTTCAGGATGGACTTGGGAAAGCTATGTCTAGGATGTTTGAAGTCTTTTCAGAGTGTGTTAGGGTTTGGGGTTTTTCAGAGCCAAGTGATGACAGTCCCTTTTTCTGGGTGGAGTTAGGGGAGTGAAAATTTGTGGACATGCCCCTCTGTCCCACTGCAGTTGTGGGGCAGAGGTGAGGGTCTGGAAGGTCAGTATGGTCCCATGTAAAGGTCCCATGTAAAGGTAGGTCCCTGTCCCTAATGAACTGTGGGGTTGTGAGGGGCTCCTTTCTGCCCCACTGCATCTGCAGAGCCAGGTGGCTTAATGCCACTGTGCTGGCACCAGAGATCGACTCCACCATCACAAACAGTTCGCTGGGTGCCCCTGGGCCACCATCAGAGGCCATGGGCTGATGAGCAGCGATGACAACCCAGGTAAGGCAGCAGCTGTACCTGGTGCTGAGCCTGAGCCCACGCGAGCGCACAGAATTAATCCTTGACAGTGCAAGCGCATCGCGTGCGGCTGATTATCCGCTGTGTGCAGCAGAACAGGTGGTCTGCTGTCAAGCAGAAGGACAAGTGCTTTACCCCCCTCAGAGGCTGGAATCCAAAAAATGGCTTTTTTTTTATTCTTTAGCTGCTCCAGCAGTGCAGGGCTTTCTGAGCTCCCTCGGGTGGTTCGGAATTGGGGAATACAGAGATGCTTTGCACCGCTGATGCTTCACCCAGTGCAGAATGCAGCCGAGGCTCAGTGCTGTCCCAGGGAAGCAGCAGCAGTGTCCATGCAGGCAGCAGCACAGGCAGAAAAGGGTTGTGTTGCCTCTCCTACCTTCTCACCTCTTGTACAGTAAGCCCTGCACTGCGTGAAAGTAAATATATTTTTATCAATTGCAAGAGGTGAAAATGTTATGATCGAGGGCTGGTAGGCTTGCACACACACACACAAAAAAAAAAAAAAAGAAAAAAAAAAGAAAAAAAAAAAAAAAAGCCTGCCAGGGTTTAAAGATGCAATGGATTTTAATGAATTTCTTGTCCCACTATTTAGCTTTCATGTGTTGACAGCAGCCAGGAGAAACTGTTAAAGGTGCAGTTAATGGCAATTGTCAAATTGTAACTCGAATGGGAAAAGCAGAGTGGGTCAATAAAAATAAATAAGAGGGATGGCCCCCCTGGGTGGGATGGAAAAGCCATTGCTTTTGTTAGTCTGAAAATAAGTTATTTCTCCCCCAATATACAAGGGTGTTTCATTCTATGGAAAACACAGGTGAAGTAGCAGGGAAGTGACTTGGCCTAAGACTGCTCATTGTGCAGGGCACCACAGGAACTGCATAAACCCAAATTGCTGCAAAACAAACAGCAAAGGAGGCTCTCCTGGTTGCTGTTCTGAGTGCTGCTACCCACTCTCCCCGACTGAAACACGCCTCAGACAGCAGCATCTTTTCCCCACAAACCTCTGATTAGCCCTATATGACTTCCCCCAGAGATTCACATTCCCTATTAGTACTTACCTTCTTCCTGCTCAGGTGGGCTGGTGATAACCACTGGAATTTTCCCTAATTAGAGCTTCTCCAGTCATGGTGCAAAACTTCACATGCACCCCAGGCTTTACCTCTACCAACCTTGCACCTGTCCCAAGAAAAGATGCTGGTTCATCACTGCCTGGGTACCAGGGTGAACTCCCTAAAACATTTCAACTCAGTGCAGACAGATTTGACCTCTGGCCTTTAAAGGTCAAAGGCTATGGCCTGACACCATTGTACTCTCTAACTTCCACTTCATTTGACCTGTTTATATGGCCACTATTTTCCACATCATTGACAAGGCACGGGGTGGGTGATTTGTCACAGGGCTGACAGTTATAGACCGTAATGTGTATAAATAGCCCCTGTTTTTTAAGGTAATCAATGGAAAAATGAGTCTCAAAGTCTGAAAGGTTACAAATAAATGCATTTGTTCCTGCCTTTTGCAGACACAAGGGGCAGGGGTCTTCACTGGAAATAGCCACAAAAACGTTTATTTCATGGACCACCCATGAGCCAAGACCTCAGCTCCTACAGGGGAACAGCAGCTCAGTTTGTGACACAAGGGCTGCCTTTCTAGGCCAGACTTTGTTTTGCCATCACAGACAGCTGTGCTGTGCAGTTGTGCTGCCCTCATAGGACAGGGTCTGTAGCACCTGCAGGTGTATGGGGCACCCCACAACTGTGGGGCAAGGCCATAAAGCCCTGGGTCCACTGTGGGTGCTTACACGGAGAAATAAGGATGTGGATCGCCCAGCAAATGTACAAATAAATTTTCTTCGTAAACTAAAAGTTGCAGGTGGACCCCTGTGTTTAACAGCCATGAAAAGACTTAACCACTCTAAAATTATTTATTTATTTTATCTATTTCCTTATGACTCACACTGTGGGCTCCACACTATCTTTTCACAATAGGTTTCAGTTTAATGACATACCATAAGAAAAACACTCAGGTTCATTTTAATCTAATGCTCAGTGACAATGCTGCATGCCCAGTAGTCCCTATATTATGAGAAACAAGCCAACACTATTTTCTATTCCTCTTTGTTGCACCGTTTGTGATTTTACAAACCTTTACCTTCTGCTTCTCTTCAGCACTCTTCCAAGCCCAAAAGTTTTCTATTTTATTTCCTCCATTTTGTGTATGTTCTGCTAAACCTTTGATCATGTCTGTCTCTTGCTTACCCCTCTTCTCTATTTTTTCAAGACAAAGTGATCAGAACAGCACTGAGTCTTCAAAATAAAGGTGTACAGAAATTTCTACAGTGAAATAATGAAGTCTGCATTTTATTCCCAACCCTTTCCCTTAGATTTCCTAACGTTAATTTTGACTTTCACATCACCACTCAGTATGGCCCAATGTTTTCAGAAAACTACCCACAGTGTCTCCAGCATCTCTCTTGTGACTGCTCTCAGCCCTTTAAAAGCATCATTGCATATATATAGGCAGCTTTATTTTCTCCCCCACAACTCCCTTTGCACTAATAGACACCGAACACCATCTGCCATTTTACTGCTATGTAATTCAGTGCCCTGAGATCCTCCCACAGACCCCGTGGCTCTGGAGTTGGCTCTCCTGAATAATTTGTGTCACCTGTGAGTTGTGGCACTTCAGTGACTGCCTGGGGTTGGGTAAGAGGAACTTAAGGGATAGCAGAGATGAAAGAAAAGACACTTCTGTTGCTGTGAATTTGGCCACCATCCTTCTCCAGCTCTCTGCAGAGGAGGCTGGAGATTCCATGGGGGTCAGTGGAGGCTTTCTCAGTCCGTGGAGCAAACAAAAGAAGAAGTGACACTGGTGGCGCGTGGGCTGAAACAGGAGCTGTTGCACATTGCATGCACACTATGGGCTTTTTACAGCCTCATTAAAGTCAATGGGAGCTTGCCATCTGCTGCAGCAGGGGCAGCACCAAGCTCTAAAACCACTGCACACTCTTTAGATGGTGGTTTTGCCTGAGCATCGGCTGATCCTTGCTGCGACCTGAGCTAGGTGTGAGTTATCACTTAGCATCATAGAATCAAAGGATAGTTTGGGTTGGAAGTGACCTTAAAGATCATCTCGATCCAACCCCTCTGTCATGGGCAGGGACACCTTCTACTACATCAGGTTGCTCAAAGCCCCATCCAACCTGGCCTTGAACACTTCCAGGGATGGGGCATCCACAGCTTCTCTGGTCACCTGTTTCAGTCTCTTACCACCCTCACCATAAAGAATTTCTTCCTAATATCTAATCTAGATCTACCCTCTTCCAGTTTAAGGCCATTAATCCTTGTTCTATCACCACATACCCTTATCCAGAGTCCCTCTCCAGCTCTTTTGGTACTGAAAGGTGCTCTTAATGTCTCCCCGGAGCCTTCTCTTCTCCAGGCTGAACAACACCCTCTCTCAGCCTGTCTTCACAGGAAAGGTGCTTCAGCCCTCTGATCATCTTTGTGGCCTTCTGTTTTTCAGGGGGGAAGCAGAAACTGAGAGTAACACAGAGATTTCAAAGATCACGACTGTCTCGCATCTGGTCATGTGTCTGAGCGCAGGAAATGAGAGGCAGACGAAGGAATTCTTGGCAATCTGTCCTGTGTGACATCCCACGTCAGCAGGTCTCTGTCTCTGCCTGACTTTCTCTTTTCCTCAAACTTGCAACTACACAGCGAGCTGGGAGTCTGCCGGGAAGGTTGAGAGCTAAGTAGGTGACAGCGATAGTGAGACACAATTGCAGAAGCTGTAATAAGCAGTATTGATTTCGAATAAACACGTGAGGAATATTGACTTGAAGGAGCTCTCCCTTAACAAGTGGAAGGACTGACTGAATCCAAAGAATGGAAAATTTTAAGTCTCTTTCTGGAGCTGGGTAGCGGGTTTCAGTCACAGATAGGAAATCAAGGTCTGTTTCCAGCATCCTTTTTTTCAGTCCTCTTGGCAGACGAGAACTACAGGCTTTTCAATTGAATGAAAAATAAGAAAGTTTTAGATGGATTGGTAAAGGAACAGGGACAGTGAACAGTGAAGTGTTAGCAAGTGGTGAACAAATCATGGTTCAGAAGAGGTGGACATCTGAATGACAGTGAAATATTAAGGAGAAAAAGAAAGTTTAGGTGCAAAAAAAAGGCTCACAATAAGGCCATAATGTTTATAGGTAATTTTAAAAAAACAAACAAACAAAAAACAAACAAACAAACAACCAAAAAACAAACAAACAAAAAAAACCTAACGAAAACCCAAACTCAAAACCAAACACCCTCTCCCCTACTGTTTCAGATCCACACCCTCAGCTCCTCTCAGGATAAATGGAGATATGCCATGGACTCAGTGGATTTTGAATTGGGCCCACAACTCAGGAGTTAGTAGCACTGAAATCAGTCAAATGAGACACAATGGAAAATTATCATGTTGCCATTATTGCTTGAACAAGGGCAGAAGTGCCTTAACAGCAGCTTCCAGATCTTTGGGTTAAGAACCCAACTCTCACCTCTGAGACTTGCTTGGGATACCTCTCTGTCCAGGCAGACAGCCACAGAAAGGTTTCTGTTCTGGGTGCTGCTGCAGAATTACTTTGGGCCATTCATGCAAGTCCCAAGATCACCATGGACCCATGGACCTCAACACTGGACCCCATGACCCTGATACCCCATGTATATGTGGATTATATTATGTGCAGAAATGCCATGTATGCCTAGCATAGGAGTGCAGAGATTGAGTTCCTTTCCATAAAATCACACAGAAAGGAAAAGTAGGGCATCTGGGAGGCAAAACCCCCATTTCTTACAACTCCCTGGTTGTTTTTTCTGTATGGCAGCAAGAAGGCTGCTGTATGCAACAGGGGTCTGCTGAAATGAGGGCATCCCTTCTGCACATGCATATTCAAAGATTAAAGAGAAAGCTTTGAAATATTTTCAGAAAAGGGGTCAATTATGTAGATTTTACATGGCTTGTTATTAAGGCCAAAACTCACATCGTTTTCACAAGGGCTGGAGGATACCAAGGCAAAGATGTAAGGGCTGGAGTCCAGATTTGCCTGGAAGAAGGGAGGGAGAATCAAAACATCGTTAATTATATCCTTTCAAGAAAGGGCTCGTGGTGCTAGGAATTCATCCCAAGAGGGTAATTTCAAGGCCACAAGTTGTAATATACATTATTGCTGGTCTAAGCAGGAGCAGGGAGGAACTCCAGCTGTGGCACCTTTGGTTGCTTTTTGCAGGGGACTCTGCTTGTAACTTAAACAACCTGTTTTGGGGAATATGATATCCTTCCCCCAGCCTGGCCAAAGTCTTCAGCACCAATACAATAATGACTTGAAAGAAAACTGGCCAACAATTACTTCTGTGGGCTTTGCAAACACTTTGATGAATTTTATTACAAAGGTTCTCAAGGAAACCAGAGGCATTTGGTGAAAGGTAAAGTATTGTGCCATTGATTAAAAAACTGGCCGGAACAAAAAAACAGAGCCGGAATGACTAGTTAGTTATTACAATGCCAAACACATAACAAAAGGCTACCAGAGGGAACATATTAACCATCTTTTCATGCATAAATAAAAGGTTTCATTTAGAGGAATTAACACTATTATATTTCTTTTATATCCAATGAAAACTCCAGAAGTATCGCTTTTCTCAACTAATATTGTACACATTCAGAGGTTATTAGGAGGTTACTGAAAATATGGTGCCTTGAAGGAAAGAAAGAGCTAGGGTTTATAGTGTCCTGTCCAGGGTTTGACGTATTTCTTGAGTCTGGGAAGGAAGGCTGGGTCTTGGTGTTGGAAAAGTGTTTTCGTGTTCAGTTTTCACAGTGCAAAAAAAGAAAATGGAGAATGGGTGGGAACAATCAACACTTTATACCTGGACCAAAACCTCACAATAGGTACAATGTTACATTTGGACAGCAATGAAAATTTTAAATCCCAGTAGAGCAGCTTGCTGTTCCACAGCTGATCAAAAAATGATCACATAAAACCATTTTCAATGGCAAAGCAGATTTCAGCTAAAGATTTCAAGATTATGAGCAAGTAGCACTTCCCATGAGAAAATACCCAGTTTTCTCAAAAAGCTAAAACATTTGGGCCCAGCTCGTGATTTTCCGAGAAAAATGTGGAATCTTATGATGCACACAGCTTACATCAGAGGGAAAAACATTTTCTGATCATCTTTGTAGACCCTACTATTCCTGACTTCTTAGCATGAATCAGCTATGAGCATGGAAATTATAGGATAGTGGTATAACACTTTTCTTCTAGAGATGTCAAAACATTTCCCAAAGGCACTGATGTCTCTTCAGCACAGGAAGACTGAGGAGAAGGAGGAGAGCTGAAGGTGGATCTTAAAGCCGGTGTGAGGAATGAGACCTGCGTGTCCTAGTTCCCCATGCAAGTGCCCTTTCCAGTAAATTGTGGGGTATGTTATTATCAAATGAAAACCTCTGAGTTGATTTTTCAGAGTTGGCAAAAAGAGGCAATGAATAGTCACAATTAGAAAGCTAACTCTGACTTTTTCTAAAGAGGAAAAATATCGGACTGCCCATTTATCTCCAAATTGAATCGAAGACTGTAGAACTCTGCATGAGCATTGTTATTTTCCTTTATCAGCAAGGCATTGTTTTGTTGCATGAAATCTGTATGTTCAATAGATTTGATTTTCCAAGCAGCTGGGTTATCTTGTGCTGTGAAGGCTCTCTCTCAATCTCAATTGCTGTGCTTTTCTCAGTGCCGTTCCCAGCTGCTCAGAAATAAGCACAGTGCTTTCATCTGTCTTTTCATGCTCTTATTAGGTGTGACAGTCTCAACAATACCCGTATGTAGGAAAATATGCAGGTTTTAATTTAGGGGTTTTTTAATGTGATCGTCAAAAATTATGGGCAAAAAGATGTTGCTTTTAAATAATGAAAGTTCCACCATGATCACACGTTAATGATGTATTTCTTTAGAAAGATGGGCTTTTTTTTTCAGTTTTCTCTGACACATAATTGCAGCCAATCCTTATTTATCCACAGGAGACAAGGAAACAGAAAAGAGCTGAAATATGCAGAGTTGGGCCATAGGTGCTTTCCAAGTGAAGGTGATACACAATTAGGATTAATGTATGTATCTGATCATTTGGCTTCTGGCAAGCATCTTTTCAGACTCTAGACGGTTGATTAGCCCCTTTTTTTCCTGTCCTGATAGGTCCTTTTTGTGTAAAAAAAGCCCTCCTCGAGACAGGAGGGGGCCATGATTTTAGAGAGCACCTATTGGCATGACTGAAGTAGCAGCACCACAGGAGAGAAAGGGGAAGCAAAACCCTTGGGAGGATGGGATGCTTCAGTGGAAAAGCTCTTTGCTCTGAAACTAAACAGTGTTCAATGCTATAAACAAGTGCTTAGAAAACCAAGCTGGAAATGCCTGAAAATTAGTGTCAGCCTTGCAGCTATCCTGGAGGCAGAGCAACTGCAATGGGAGACACAGATCCCTGTGAAAGATTTCGGCATGTGTTATGTTGTCATTTCTGCTCGAGTTTGCACTTTTCAGTGCAAGGAAGTGTTTCGTAACGCAACCCCTGCGAAAGCAGGACCAAGGATTTTGCTCTCCAGAAAGGGCCAAGCATGCTAAATCTTCAGATATGATAAAGTGGTGGCTGTACACAGCCTTGGCCTATTCACTTTTCTGCTTGAAGCCCTGGGGAAGAGAGCAAAGGGAAGCAGGAAGCAATGTGTTCAGGAGGGAGGACGGAGGATTAGATTTGCAAAGGTGCCCACATTTGAATTTCCTACCAATTGTTACAGCATGCAAAGCAAGTTCCCTTTTGCAGAGTTTTCTGGGCTGCTCTGTTGCCAATGGCTTAACAGAGGAGGCTGCATTTAAACCAGAGTGAGTGACAAGTCACCACTCATCCAGCTCAGCCAGCCTGGCTGCAGGAGTGCTAACCTGGGGACCAGAAGGTCTTTGTCCCACTGCTCTCAGCCCAGCAGATTCCAGACAGTGCTCTGAGAAACACAGAAAAAAGAGGATGTTCTCTTCTCTGGACCACAATCGCACTCCTGTCGTTGTAACAAAATGTGTGAGACCAGGAAATAGCGATAGAATGTACATTTGCTCTGGAAATGTCACTGTGAGGTCCAAGTTAATGTCATTTGGGTAAGAGGGGGCTGTTCACATCAGCTGGAAATGTGGCCAGCAAACTAAGATAGACAACGAGGTACAAAGCCAGTCTGCATGCCGTTCACTTTGAAGTATTTTCCTATTTTCTTACTGCAAGTTTATTTATGAAATACGTGCTCAGCACACAACCACTGCGGGCTTTCTCAACATCTAGCCAATGCAGTATTTTAGATGTAGTGATACTGAAACTTTAGATACCTGAGGCTACAATAAGGACTGTTAAACATTTTTCTTTTCAATGAGAAACTCAAGAAAGCAGCTGATCTACACAATAGCCTATTCTGCATTCTCAAAAGCTTATCGGTAAAGGTTTGATCTACAGCCCAACACTCCTGGGTTGGGCAGCCCAGGGCAAAAGAGGCCTTTGTGTAATGTAGTTTACTGAAGTTTTTTAACAAAACAGATTACCAGCAAAAGCGTTATTTTGCTAGCCCAAGTGTGCCTAAGGACTTTGCCTACTTGAGAAAAACTGATTAAAAAAGAAACAAACAACCAAGCAAAGAACAAAATACAATAAGTTACTTCTCACTAATCATCTGGAAAAGGACACTTCAAGCAGAAATAGGAGTCCTGCGTTAGACTTTCTCTAGCGGCAGATCAAAGTCTTCCCCTTCTTGTGGCTGTTTGCTCTTTCTGCTGTAACTTACTGCTCTTCACAGGGCAGATAATAGAAACCTCATTAATTCACTTTTGGGTTTTTTGTGCATGTATTGTTTTTCTTTTGCCTGGGGTTATTTTTCTAATCCAACATCTCCAAGATAAATGGGCACAGAAACTTTGGGGACTGGGGAATGGATTTGGGTTTGGGCAGGATGAGGAAGGACAGGAGCCCCTTCACTTGCTACTGCTAGACAGATCATCCCCTGAAACCTCAGTCTGCATGTCTGACACTGGTGCTTGGAGGCTGCAGTGCTGCAGGATGAGTTTTCCTTGGGTGAGACATTTTTACCTCCCAGATGGTTATCACCAGTGGGTAGTAAATCCGGTGATGTTTCTAAGTGACCTTTTAAAGTGAAGACAACTTAATTATCTATAGGACACTATAGACAATTATCTATAGGATATAGAGGGAAAAAATTCATATATTCTGTACAGTTTTTTGAAGTTCAAGGTGTTAAGGATGTTTTCAAAGTGCATTAAAATTAGAAAAAAATATCCTTTAATAGATTTCCAAACCTATGTGAGGTCCTGCAGGAATAAAAAGTGCCTTGAGCTGAAACTGTAGCAATAGTGATCAGCCCTGGCAGCCAAACCCTGAAGACTGACTGGTTTAGGTCTGTGTCTGTGACACAGACAAGGAGAGGCTGCTGTTCCCTTGGACGTGCAGCATTTGCCAGGCAAGGGCCAAGCAGTGGCCCCACTTGGGCTGCCCAGGTAAAGTGTTGAGCACCCTCAAAGTGCCTCACTCCCCCCTTTCCACAGCCA
Source organism: Acanthiza pusilla (assembly GCA_036630365.1). Lineage (NCBI taxonomy): Eukaryota > Metazoa > Chordata > Aves > Passeriformes > Acanthizidae > Acanthiza > Acanthiza pusilla. The sequence continues at coordinate 46,385,666 of JAXCHO010000079.1, forward strand.
GCCACAGATGCAGCTGGTGCTGGTGCTGATGCTCCATTAACAGGTTAAGCAGGACTATAAGGAGCAGCTTGCTGGTGATTTTTAGTTAGAGAAAAAAAAAAAAAAGGATCTAAAAATGTACTTGTGCCTGGCAGGGTTGATCTGCAGAACTAATCCTTTGCATTTCTTTTGCATCTCCCATCTGTGATTTCACGGTTAATTGACTTATCCATGCAATGCTCCTCTGAGGTATAGATTATCTCCACTTTCATAGTGATAAACCCGAGCACGTAGGGGTTTGAGACGTAACTTGCCCTAAACCCCCAAGGGATTACGAGGCAGAGAACAGAGTGGACCTGGGTCCCTCTTTGCACCACCGAGGTGGGTTTCCTTTTCCCATGGAGAAACACAAGAAGTCACACTCCACATGGCCATGAGCCACCATGCTGCACCCAGTGCACCTCAGCACTGCCCAAAACCTTCAGCAAGGATCTGTGGGTCTGTCCAGGGCGTGAAGCGTGGAGCTGTTCTTGTCCCACACGTGCGAGCCCTGAGGAACAAGGCAAGGCATTGCCCCTGAACAAATGCCACAGCCCCCATCACGTGGCTGGATTTATTTTTAGCTATCCCAGAGTCAATAACTGCAGCGCAGCACCGCCCGTGTCGATCGTGCTGATGCTTTGAAGATCAATGTTTGTAACAGCCCTGGCCACAGCTCTTTGGCGTGATCCAAGCCCCATCCTCCACTCGTAAGGCTGAACTTCATCCCTGTGGAAACTCGGGGTGACTTTCACCTGGTTTTACATGGTTTGGGTTACACCTGCATAACTCCTGTAAGGCTAATAGAAGACAAGAATCAGCCACTTTTGGATCAATAGCAGATCAGCCCCATGGCAAGGACCTCTTTCCTTGACTAAACTGAGTCCTTCCCCAGACCTTTAACTGTGTTTTTGCACAATGATGCTGCCTTTTGAATTGTTTTTAATAAGCAAAGTAAGGTGAAGAGGGAAGGAGAGCTAAGAAGTGGTCATGTCATTACAAATGCAGTAGCAGATGAAAAGAAGGTGAGGAAACACTTTACAGGAAATTTGGAGGAAAGTTGGGTTCCTAGCTGTCGTTACATCCAGGTGATGCTAAGACTTCAGTGTAGCATTATTTAACTGTTTAATTTATTGAACTTTGCAAAGTTAATGACCTTTGCAAATATCCCAAAAGAAGGTTTCAGGCAGATTTCAGGCTTTTGCCACATGTTGTAAAACACCTACCATTATTTTTAAAAGTTCAGCTCCATCATCACAGTGACTGCCTTTCTTATTGCATGCAAGGTATTTCAGATGGGCAATCAGGGTGTTAGGATAATGAGCAGAAACCTTAATGAGATGCTGTCATCCTTATTTCTGTCAGGATTGTGGCACAGGAAACACACAAAAATGCGGTTTTTTTCAGGCAGTAAGGGCACATGTCACCTCCTCCTAGCACAGGTCAAGGGAACTGAGCCTTAGAAGTGCCAGTTCATTCCACTTACTATGAAGAAATTATAATGGACCAGCTAAACTGGAGCCAGTCACACTGTAGATATTTGAAGTTGGCTGAGATGAATCCCACCTCTGACCTGCCTCGGTGAGCTTTCTTCTTGTTTCCAGATAAAGAAAGATTGGGGTCCCTGAATTTTAACAGCATCTAATAGTGCCGTGAAATCCAGCATCGGATATTAATTCAAATGAGGCTTTTATGCAAGTGGGGATTGTTGTTTAGGCTGAAAACAGGCTGATGATATATATTCATTATATGTGGAAGCTCTCCTGTGCCTTGCTGGGGATGCTGTGCCGGCATCTTTATTTTACATCTTTATTGACATTCTGGGACACGCATAAATGTCCCATTAGCCCAGTAAAGATGGCAAAATGAGACAGCAGGGAGACCTAGGATCAGAAATACTCTTAAAAGAATATCTATTTGACTGTGGTTCATGCACTGAAAGGAGCACCCAAAAGGACATAACACCTCTGCAGACACTGAGAGCCCCTGCCCCAAGGAACTGAATCTGGGAGGTGAAAGGGTTTGAGAGAACCAAGAGTCTGAATGAGCTGAATGAATCTCTGAGTCACTTTCACTCCCATCTTGTTTCCAGTGTCAGTGAAACCTTGGTTAGGAACAATCTCAGCTAGGACACGCAGTGACCAATAGCCAGGTGGCCAAAGGCGTCACCAGCGAGGCTTGGGGCACAAAGGGGACAATGATCCAAGGAGGGGCTCACAGGCAGCTGCTGAAGCAGCCATGGACAGAGCTCTAAATATCCTCTGCAACATAAGGCAACACGCTATCAACATCAGCTTGTACTTGGAGTGACAGGAGCCCCAGGTGAGATAAAGGGGAGGGATGTCTGTCTCCTGCCCCAGAAGGCAAATCTAAGTGGCAGTGATGACTCTGAGTTTACAAACAGTTCTCTGGTTCTGGAGGGTGGGATTCGTTAGGGGATGAACAAACTAATATAAAAATGCAAAAAAAGAAAAAACATAGGATCATCACGAATAAAAAAGGGATCACATGGTTCCCTGGGTCCTGTGCTCTGGCATCTGATCATGTCCTGTGAAGCAGTCTGTCTCCATCAAACAAGGGGAGTGGAGGATCTACCTGTCATCTGGGGGATCCTCCTGCCCACAGGGTGTTTTCCATGCAGATATATCTTCTGAGACCTGCAAAATTGTGCCCCAGCCTTCACCCTCAGAGGGATCAAAGCTGCACATACATTTTGGGAAGGAGATGGTCTCTGGTGGCTCTTTTCAGTTGGGGTTCTGCTTTGCATCAAAACTAACCTAACCTTCAAAGATTAAAGAATATCAGCATGAAATAATATTTTATAGGACTCCTATTGGGCAACCCCAGATTATTATTATTATCATTATTATTTTGTACTTTGTCAACCCCTTTCTTAGCCTTGCCCCGTCTTCAATTTCTGCTTTATCCCAAGCCCTTCTGGTTCCTTCCCTCCTTTTCTTCTCTTCCCCAGACCAAAACACCACAGTCCAGGATCTGCAAGGTTTTAATGACATTGCACTTCAGCGAAATGGCTATTTCTCACTTCATGCCTTGTCTGCCCTGTGAGAGCTGCTCTCCTCTTCCAGGACACAGAGATGTGTTCAGAGAGCATCAGGTGCATTTATGAGCATTTGCAGAGTATCTGGGAGTCACCTTGCATCAGAGGTTGTGTTTTTACAGACATGAAGTGGCTCTAATCAGGTTTCTAACTGAGAGCATAATAGCCGTGCTTTAGCAGAGTTGTAACTTTGGGAAACGGTGTTTAATTTGACAGAGATATTGACAGGGATGGGATCTGAGTCCTTTACATTGGAAAAACAGCTTCTGTTATCCTGTTCTGTTGATTTCTTCTTGCAAACCAAACACAAACACTCAGTGCTTGTTGCTTTCTGCGTCGTGCCCTGTTTGAACAGTTACTGAAGTGGATGAATAAATCATCTGACTGTTGAAACTGCATACATAGACCTAATGCTCTAGTGAAAGGCTTTGTGTGTGTTTTGACTGTTAACGTCCAGAACAGCAAATATACCCAGCAGCAAAAGGAAAATATAGCTCAGTTGCAATTTAGGGAAGGAAGCCTGTTCATATTTCTAGCAAAAGTTTTGTTAGAAGACTAAGAAGGATGCTCAGCCTTGTGGTTGTACCCACTGAGATCCAGGATGGCCAGAGGCCATTTTCTCTGCTGGGATGGAAATTTTGCACAGCAATTCTCAATTTGAATCTGTAAGCTCCATCTCTACAACTCCCATTTTTCATCTGTAGATCCTCAAAGCATCTATAGATCCTCCCAGTGAGCCAGGATGAAGGCAAGAAAAAAGAAGGTAGTCAAAGCCTTGCCCAAGCCACCGAGCCAGAGCCTGATCCTGGGAATCTTCTTCAAACACAGCAGTCCCCATCTCTGCTGGGGTGGTTTATTTGCGTGGTAGGGAGGCAGTTTTTCCTTCCAAAACTGCCACACTGGCTTAACAGGAATCATGGTAACAATGGCTGAGATCACTGATGTGTCACAGAGATAAATGCCTTTCAGTTATTGGAGGAGGGTGGACAGACCCTGATGGTCCTGCCGAGCAGGGCAGGATGCTGAACTGGCTTTGCTCTAAGTCAGTCTCTTTCTCACACTTGTGCAATGACCTATGGCCCTCAGACATGACTTTTTTATGTCTGCCTTCCCAATCTGGAAGGCAGCTAAATCAGTCTTATTAATGAGGCTCTGAGATTTTAATACTCATCATATTGCTTGTGCTTTCGTGGAAAAAAGCCTAACTGTTCTGAAAAAAAGCAGGCCATTAGAGCCTTAAAGATGAACTCCAGCAAAATAACTGATGTTTCTAGCCCTTAGTGGAATTGGTGCCAGACAAGGGTAAGTGGCAAATGATTTTGAAAGCACTTACTCATGCAAATGCTGCATCAATGGAACAGCTTGCAAAGAGCGCGGGTGTGTCCCCTTAACCTCCTCAGGGGCGAGTCCCTCTCCCTCTGAACACACAGGGCAGATCTCAAAGGACTGCACTGGCAACCTTGGAGAGGAAAACCTTTCTCCATTTTGAAAATACGCCCTACAACCAGCAACAAATAAACACAGCTCCAGTTTCTCGGCGCTGCCAAAGCAACACACCCAGTACAGCACTGTTCCTCCCCTTGCATCACCGACCAAGCTGCCAAAGCTGAATTGCGCCTCTATCCTTGGTGCCTTGGCGTGGTACCAAGCAGGAAGCACACAGATAAGCTTTCGGGATCCCAGCAGCTTTTGCAGGGCTGCTGGGCTCAAAAAAGAGCCCAATGCCTTGCCATTGGCTAGTAAAAAGAGCACGTTTCACTCTTAAAATCATTGCTGAGAATTTTTCTGAGAACAAAGCTTTATACGTGCCAGGAGATTACTTCAGAACGAGATCTCATACATCACATTTGTTTAACTGTGTTTAAAACTTAATCTACAGCTAAAGAGGAGGCTGAAGAGGAGTGCCATCCCAGAGAGGGTGCACCCACATCAGCACAACCCACAGTCCGTGCCAGGCTGCATCCTCCTGGCACCTCTGGGGGACAGGAGTCCCCAGGCTGGCAGTGCTGGGAGCTGCACCCACCTGGGTGGGCACCTCTTCCCCATGCCACCCCAGCCAGTGCTGTTCTCACTTCACTTTGCCATCCTCAAAAAAGTCAGCCTGCTCATCACCAGGAGGTGCCAGATCTGCCTGCACAGTCTGGGCAGGTGGGACTCACCACCATATCCAGCACCTCTGCCTTTTTTAAAAACGTATCCTATAAAAAGGCGCATAAAATTATTCATAGTTTGGGCTTTTGGGTGGTTAGACCCCTTTTTTTCACTGCTCACCATTTAGGGAAAAAATACAGAAGAAAGGAATTTCAGGACATTTTCAGGTGTGTGTTTTTCCTGAATGAATGGAAGCTAGATTGATTGATTAATTCATTTATTTTCTGCAACACAGAGAATTAATTGTTGAAAGCAGCTATTTTTAATGGAGCCCTGGGGGAAGAAGAAAGCCCTAAAAAAGACTGGTTCTTGCAGAGCATAAGCAAATATTACCTTTTTTTAGGTAACCCATGAAAAGTTTGCTTTCATGAAAAGCAAGGGGGACCTGAGGAAGCAGTGATGAGAGAAGCACGGTAGCAATAATATTCATACCATTTGGAAGCAAGTGTTGTGCTTATGGGAAGTATGCAACAAAAATAAAAAAAAACCAAGCATGAAAGGCACTCCGAGTGTTAAATATTCATTAGTATTCCCCGCACCGCCTGTTCTAAATAAAAGATACGTTTCAGCACAGCCCTGGTGTGTGACTGGGATGTTCTCCCCTCCCTCATAGGATGCTATAGCCATTCAGCTGGCGGGGCGTTCCCATGGCAACAGCGCGATGCTACCTTTTGTTAGATGAATGAAATGACCACTGGCGAGGTCGGCCAGGGGCACACACGCAGGGCAGGCTGGGCTGCCACGGCATCCATTGTCCCTTGTCACAGGCAGGGCTGGGGGCGGAAGGCAGGAGGAGATGGAAGCTTTTTGCATCGCTGAGCAGCGGAGACTGAGTCCAAATCCAAATTGCCTCCATTTTTCAGGGCTGGTACAGGCAGCACAACTTGGCTCTGTGTTGGTATCCCCACCCCAAAGGTTAGGAGGTGTTCATAGCTTGCAGGATTTAATCCCAGCTTGGATGCACCCATTTAATCCCAACTTGGATGTACCCACAAAGGGTGAACAAGAGGAGAAGTGAGGGCTCAAGTGCATACCATGGAGTTCAGCTGTTTCAAGGACCCTCAGCCAGTAGTCTGACAGTGAACATAAGGATATTTTAGGCCATTTTTCCTACTACTGGGTACACAGGGCAAGATTCAGCTCCAGAGTCAGGCAGCTAAATTCAGCCATTCATCTACCTGGCTAAATATCAGGAGACATCTCTGCTCTCCTTCTGGTCTGTGGAGGTCTGTCAATGTAGTCAGCAGAGCCTAGAAAGAGATTGAGCTCCAAGGCTCAATCCAGGTAGGACATACCTGGTGTCAGGTAGACAACTGCCTTGGTCTGCTGTGTAGAGTGCAGCAGACATTTAGATTATGACAATGTATGAGGGGGTTGCACGGTTTCTCACTCCCATGACTAGTTAAGAAGCCAAGGGTGATTATATTCCCATCCTCTAGGACAGGGTGGTTTGAATCCAGGATGGGATGAACCTCTGCAACACCTGTGCAAATCAGACAAATTGGTCCCTTCTTCTGCAGATGGAGAACATGAGATACACTGGGTGTAGCTGCTCAGGATCTGAGTCAAATGCTGCTCCCCTGTCCAGAAAAAGAATGAGGCTGGAGGTGTTCACAGGCTCCTTTTGCCTCTGCAGGGCCTTTGATCTGAAATCGCAGGAGCTGAGGCTGTGGAACGAGTCTGCAGTGATTTGAGCACTGCCATGAGTCGCAGCCCAGCAGAGGAACGAAGTGTCAGACCATGGCACACACAGCTGGGGCACTGCTCTGCCGGCTACAGCAACCAAGGCTCTCTTTTTAAAGTGAAGATAAACTCCTGTGGCTCTCACAGTTGTAAAATTACTGCTCTGAATGTGAAGGGAGGGGTTGCCAACAGGCTGGAGCACACCAGGAGTGGTCATCCTGTAGCACGAGGAGGGCAGGTTGGTGTCTGCACAGGCTAAAGCAGAGTATCTGCCCAGGTGTTAGTACAGCTCCAGTCTGACCTGGTTCCTGGAGCTGGAGAGGAGGATGATCTGTCCACTGACACTCCAGCTCTTACTGGAAGTTGCCAGGCTTTCCAAGGAGCCAAGACAAAAACATCCACAGGCAGAGCCACTTGTGTCCCCTGGCCCCACTGGTGAAGGTGGATGTGAACAGACCTTACTGTCACACACTGCTCAGCTGTGGCTCATGGCAGTGCCCTGCAGGAGCCGATAACTCGCCCAGAGACCCAGAGCATCTTTGGGGATGCAGCTGGGGGTCGCAGCCTGCACTCCCAGATCGACAGACTCGCTGCTGGCTCACAGCCACGGCCATGGGTGCTGCTCAAACAGCACCAGACTCTTTCCTATTCCTGCTCATCCTGCTGAGCTGGGCTCTGCTCTGACTCATGCACTATCAGCACAATTCCCAATCCATTCAGATCAGAGAGGCTTTGAGTGCTGCTGAACCAGAAAGGCCCCAGCTTGCTTTTCTGGTCCCAGACTGAATTACTCTTTTGGACTTCAGGAGAAATGACTTTTTTTTTTTTTTTTTTTGCTTGTAAACAATGATAACACAGGAAGCTCATGAGGCACTGTGGTTTAGCCTAGTTCAAAGCAGAGCTGAGCTTTAAGAGCTGGGCATTCATACACTGCCATGGGTATGTGTACATCATAAACATCATATTGCATTAAAGCTTGACCACTGGGCCTGACATCTCAAAAATATCCAAAAGCTTTTCTCTCTTTACAGTCCTCTTGAGGCTTTGAACAGTCAAATTCCCCTGACAATTTGGACAAGATGATGTTTCACAGATGCACAGAGGTGTAAACCTCTCACCAGAGTCTGGCACAATGCTGGATGGCAGAAAATTCACGGTGGCCTTGTGTTAATGGAGCCTGGAATTCCTGCTGCCATTTATTCAAAGTCTTATTAAAGTGTTGTAAATAACAATAGCAAAACACATTTATATACAACCAGCAAGAAACGGATGAGTCTGGCAGCATTCTACAGTGTCTTTAGCTCTGGAGAACTTATCCCTGCCTTCACTATGATATCATCAGATTTGTTCATGTTTGATAAGAACCTGAATTTGGCTGAGAACAGTTAATTATCTTTGAAATTAATATTTATCCCTGTAGGGGGCACCTCCCCTCCCTGCTTTTACCCCATAAAGAATAATAAGAAAAATGGCCTAAGACTGCAATATCTACAGGGTCGAAAGGACTGGAAGACAGAGAGAGGAAAAGGAATGTGTGGGGTTGAACACCCTCATGGGTGTCACTGTCTGGGAGCACTTCTGCTGGGGCTTGAAGGGCAGGGATTGTGTCTGTCTCTGGGCTCATCCCAGGCTTGGCACTCTGGGATGCTCTAAACCACCCATGACACTGCCATGAACATATTCCTTTGCACTTTCTCCCTCTCAGTGTAGCCTCCAGGAGCCTGGGCTGAGCATGAAGGGTACTTGGGGTCAGAGATGGTCCCTGGTCTGAGCAGCCAATCACTCTGGGAAAGAACTGGTCTCATATTGGTCCTGCAGGAGCCTCAGAGACTGGCTTGGACCAGAAGGCAGAGTTTTAGACGGTGAAAGCTAAATGAGGTGAATCGCCATTGTCATCCAGAGAACATGTGGTATTTTCAGGAGTTTAACCAGATCCAGCTCAGTGCCTGAATCACACAATGACTCTCCCTGAGCGTGTAGCTTTGGGGCCTAAGAGTTTATGTTAAAGGACATTAGAAATTTCCACCTGTAATATGCTCCAACCAGCCTGACAATGATTTTTCTAACACTGAAAATCCAGTTCTGTTGGTGTAACAGGGTTTTTAGTTTTGCTTTTGGACAGCAATTGGGTACTGCTATGTGGAAGGTTATCCCCTGGGCTGAGGAAGGGGATTCCTTTTTGTGTCTGTTTTGGGAAGTGGGGTGGCCCTGGGGAGAGCTGACTTTCAGAGCAGTGATGGGCAGCTGTGCTCTTTTGATGGCGTTTCAAAGGGGTTTTACTTCGGACTGGTCTAGTCTGGTCCTGTGGAATGAAAGCTGGTGTGTTTGTAGGTCTGAAGCTAATTTTTTAGTTGGATTTTTCTCTGAAAGAGATTCAGTCCTAGCATCACTTCATGATGGAAAACAAAATGCATAAAAATCAGGAGCAATCAGGGAATTTTCCACAAAGGCATGCTCTGATCTGAATTAAAATGCTAATAGAAACGCATTCAGGGAGTATCTTTTGCTGACCAACTTTGGAGGAGTATATTCCTTTTGTTTAGTGTGCTTTTCTTTCTTTCTCTCCCTGAATTCCCGGCTGACAATTGACGGGAACTCCCTTTCAGCGTGGGTTCGGTCACTCGCTGACAGCAAACGCGCCCAGCAGAAAATGCTCCAACTGTTGGCGTTTCCCGAGCAGGGAAAACCTCCTGGGCTGAGGCTCGGAATGAGGATTACACCCTTTTAAGTGAATCGCTGGGGAATCCGCGATCTTCCACGGTGACGAAGTTTCTGCGGGCGCTCTCGTCGCTCGCAGGGAGCGCGGGGGAGCCCCAGCCCCGCTCGGAGCCGGCGGCAAATCGGCAGGGCACGGTGCCGCTCCTCCCGCCCGGTCCCCGCGGCTGGGCTGGGATCGCCCGTCCTGCGCTGAATGCATTACGTAAGGCAGGGATCGTTTGTCAGGCGCGGTGGTACAAACATAGCTGCGGGCGGATTATGCACAGAGAGGCAGAGAGGAGGCAGAGGGAGGAAGGTGTCTCCAGGAACGGAGCTCCGCGCGGCTGAGGATCGCGGGTTGGCAGGCTGGCAGCTGGCCCAGCTCCCGGGAAGGTGTCGCTGGCGGTCCCTGACATGCTCCTGTTCGTGTGGGATGCTTGAGACGGGCACGAGATACTAAGTTGGGAGGACGAGGATTGGCATGAGGATCGGACCAAAATGGAAGGGCTTCTGTCTCCGATGAGGACGAAGGTAGGGGAAGATGTTAATGTCTTTTGAGGCTGAATTTACCCGAGGAGGGGAAGGGGAGTTGCAGGGCTAGCTCTGTGAATAGGGGGCTTGCCGAGCTTTTGTCTCTTTTCTTCTCTCCCTCTTTCTTTTTTTTTTTTTTCTTTCTTTCTTCTTTTTCAAAACTATGCTCGTGAATGTAACTCGGCAGAGGAGCGACAGCACTTGCCTCCAAGAGGGAAGTATCGCATCACTCTTCCCCGACAGAGATGACCTTTGTAAATGAGTTTGCCTTTTGGAGTAGACAGCCATATTTTTGTTTGAATTTCCCGTTGGAGGCTCTCATTGTGTCTGTGTGTCTGTGCGTGCTCCCCGGGGAGCCGGTCGGGGACAGCGTACCTGCGGCACAGGGACGGATGGGGACACTGGGGGACACCCAGCTTGGTGTTTTCAGCAGGAACGGAGGCAAAGTGGACAAGCAAAGTGGGTGATTTTGTGCCCAAATACCCTGCCAGGGTGGGGGACCTCTTGTTGTGGACCCAGAGCAGAAAGCTGTAAAAGAGAGTGAGTGTACAGAGCTAAGGAATTGCTGCACTTGTCTGCTGCTTTCTTACACTCCCAACTCTCTTTAAAGGTTTGACATTAATCCTCATCATTAAAGAAACTTTAATTCCAGTAGGGAAAAGCCAGAGAAAAAACAGTGGTGGTTTAGTTTGTAAAATTTCTTCCTGTGCCATTATTTCTTTGTGGTCCTGGGGGATCGACTGAATCCTGATAGTATTTTATTTAGACACTGCCTCCATCCCATGTGGTAACTGCCTTGGGTAAGTCCTTCTGATTTCGGTCCACATTCAACCCACCCCTGTTGTATTGTATCTCAGGACTGGAAGAATTGGAATTCAATGGAAATTCTTGCTGGCAGCAGGGTATCTTCATACGTCTCAGATGTAAACAGTTTTGGAGGGGCATTTAGACCAGAGTTGCTTTCTATAAATGCCAGACTCGAAAAAAATTGGAGAAATTGTCTGGTCCAGCCCCTGTGCTGAAGCAGATCAGCTAGTCTGGTCTCCTCAATTACATCCCTGCCATCCACTATCCTAAATTAAAGGCTCTTCAATGATTTAAAGTATTTTCAATATTAAAACCAAGAAAAGTGATTTAAATCAAAATAATTTGCCAGCAAACATCTGCACTGCAATTCTCCAGGGGAGTAGTTTTTTTCCCCACTTTAATTCAGGTTTTTTGTCTTGCACAGTGAGTTGGGAATTTAAAAAAGGACCTGCCAACTTCATATAGCTCTCCATTACCAAGAACAATGCTATGGGCAGTTTTTAGAATGAAAGATTTATAAGGGATTATAGACTCAGCCATTCATATCTCTCATTACTGAGGAATACATACATTAATGTTAGGCTTTGTAAGGCATTTCTCAGTATAATTTTCTATAAAATCAGATAATAGAGAAAACCCCTAGCAGCTGCCCAACGTTCCCATCTCATTTCCGTTATTAGAAAATGTAACTTTCATCGCTTTTGCTGATGTTTCCATTCTGCTCCTCTAGCCAGGCTGGAAGCGACTGCTGGAGGCAGTCTCTCCCAGGACTGGTGTGCTCCCAGGCTGGTGCGTGGATTACAGTCAGACGTGTGTAGTATCAGCACCTGCAGCATGTGTGAAGCTATAAAAATGACAGAGTAGAGTAAGGGAAGTGGTCCAGGGCTGGGTATTCTGTTTGTTCATCTGACCTGCTTCGTATCTGGAATGTAAATCCTAATAATGCCATCCATAAAGTGTAATCTCAATTTCCACTGTCAGGTTATTTATTGCTCCTGTGGAAGAATAGACTTGGGAATATAGACATGGTCCTTTGGACCACAGTCTGCTGTAATGTTAAAGAAAGGGAGAGATTCTGAGCTGCTTTTTGTATGGGAAAAGCTTCTCAAGTCAAAGCAATGTGATTTTAAATCATCTATTGCAATGATGTAAAACTGGCAGGATTCTCTGGAAGATCCAGATCCTGACGTTGGTGTTACGTTGCTGTTAATCTGGAGTAGCTCCATGGCAGCTGATGGAGATATTCAAATAGACTCTGTGAAATTAAGGTCAGGATTTGGCCCTTACATCTTTACCTTTCAGAGAAATAACAATGCACAGATCACTTGAATAGATCTGAAAACTAATCTCATTTCCAAGATGCTTCATGGCTGGCAGCGGCTCCCTGCTGCCTGCCAGAAAATCAAGTGTAAAATCTATTAACTCCCCAAATACAACCTTAATATGTGATGACTACACAAGAAACACTTGACAACAGCGAGGCTGCTGATGTGCCGAGACCCCCGCCTGTCACACTCCCTAATATTGCCTCATTTTTTCCCCTCTATTCCTGCGTCTGTCTGATCCCATCTGTTGTCACTTGTTTTACACTTAGGCTGCAACTGTTGGAGGGTAGTCAGAAGTTTTTTTGTCCTTTGGTTTGTACAGTGACATGAAGGACAGTGGGCTTCTGGTCATTTCTGGCAGAGCTGCCTGGAGAGAGCCTGGAGCATCTGGGTGATCCAAGATTTAACCCATGTGAAAACATCTCCCTTTTACAGTGAAATGCAAATATAGACTCGGTTTTATCCTTAGAGTCCCAAGCAGCTCTATTTAACCTGCTCAGATCTGGACAGAAAACTAAACCCAAACAATTTTCTTTGTTTCCATGGGTAAGTAGGAGCAAGAGCTGACTCTGCAGGCACTCCCCACAGTCTGTCACCAATGGGTGAGGACAGCCTACATCTGTTAATTGCAAGGGTGCCTGGAATTAAAAAGAGGTCTGAATCCCTGCAGGTGGGCTTGGATGGATCTCGTGGTGGTCCCTATTGCATATAAGGGTTCTCACTCCACGTCAGAGCTGACAGAGGGACAGGTGGGCACACCTTGACTTCCAAAGCCCAGTTTATTGTGCAGGAGGGCTGGAGCTGAGACACTGCACAGGGACGTGGACACAATGTCCTCAATTCTCCAACCAGCTCCATGGCAGAGGCTGGGAATATACAACCAAGAGTACATTTCACAGAGGACTTGTTTCTGATTCCACAAGGTAATAACCCATTTGGTTGCTGGGCCATGCTGGGTGATCACACAGTGGGTACTTAGTAACTTAGAAACTCTTTAAAATATTTGGTTAATTGGGTATTAAACACTAAGCACATTACACCGTGTAATGGACTCCACTGCAGCAAGCCATGGGTGATTAAAGCACTTCTGTTTTTGTATAATCAGGGCGCGCAAATGCAGGAATTTGAGGGAAAGGAATATGTGGTAAAATGGGCTGATATATCAAAATTGAGGCAGATAAGTAGAACGCATTGAACAGGAAAGTTACTGCATTTTTTTTGTTGATGATTCAATTCCGCTTCATTAGAAATATGGTGGGTTGTAAATATTTGGTGGGTGAACAGAGATACTTATAAATATCACCAGAACCAGTTAAATTCTGTAGCCTAGTATGTCTGAGCCTCCTTTTTCAGAGCAAATGAATGTACACAATAGCGATGTCCCCATGCCACCTTAAGAGACTGTGAAGTTGATTGAGTACCACGAAGTGAAAAGAATGAAGAAATGCATAAATATTGCACTCCTTTTGTTAGCCTCCATTTTAATTTGTTTTATAATCCTCAACACATGCACAATTTCCCTTAACCCTCTGTGCATTGCCTTCAGCAAATTACACTGGCACAAGAATTTCAGTAATTTCAGTTTCTCTGCTGCTGACACTTGCCAGTGCATGCTACTGAATTTGCAATGAGCACCTGGCTCGAACCACGCAGAACTGGCTACTGCTCTATTTTCCTTTCAGAAGCCTGTGTTTGGCGCTTTTTTGTTTATCAAAGCACTGCTTCTCTTTCAGAGCGGCTGAAAGAACTTTTTCAATGAACTTTTCGGCTGTTCAGAAACACACACGGAGGGTAAATGGAGATTAATTACTGTCGAATTTACTGAGCTTTGCATCCAAAGATAATGAATTTTGAGTGTTCCTGTGTACAGCGAATTCAGCAAGGGAACTCAGTAAATAATGTGTGTAGTATTTAGATAGTGCTCTTTAAACGTTAATGGGGCTGTTCTCGCTTATTGAATCTTATTAACTTTATCTGTTTATTGTAGATTTTGGGGATTAGCAAACTCCCATGGTGTTACTGTTAGTTTGTTAAACCTTGTTGGCTCTGCTTTCAAAGCCACTTAGTTTTTGACCGCTGGGTCTCTCACAAAGAATGGTTAAGTTGTTCCTGCGCCTTACTCAGAGAAGTTCACAGTGGCTCGAAGCAGAGAAACTTTGGGAGCTACTCTATACCCTGAGAATCCTAAGTAGCAAAGGCTGTGACAGCTGGCCTTTGAGATCATCAGGAGAGGAAATCAGGATGGGAAATGACCCCTGGGAAAGCAAAGTCTGGAGTCGGGGTTACACCTATGGATTGCTGTAGTCTTTCACCTTTCCTGGATGGCACTGAAAAGAAGTTTATATAAGCAGGGTTTTTGTGCAGCTGCAGGCAGCAAAGCATTTGAACAGATTCTCAACTTTAATCTCACAAGCTGTCCTGAAGAAGCTCAAGTTAGGACCCTGCACTGTCTGGACAGCTACACAGATTAAAATCACTTCACAGCACTCTTGTAGAAGCCAAGAGGCAGAATAATTCCTTTGCCTATCTTGTGAAACCAGTCCTGTGTTTTTAAGAGTACCAGAAGTCCCAAAGGCAAAAGTTGCCCCCATTCCTCCACAAGCATTCACATTCCTCCTATGGAGCTGCAGATCCCTGTTTTGATACAATTGTGTATTTCACTCCCATTTTGAGTATCCCATCAAGATAGACACACCCCGTTGCTCATGACAGGTAGAGAGTGAGATTTCCAAAGCCATTTGTTTCTGGGGCTTCTGACCTCCCAGCTGGAGTAACCTCCCATGGGTGGTGGGGGCACAAACCTTTCAGGTTCCTGTGCAGCCACCCAGGAGCTGACACAGCCACGTGGAGCTCCCAGCATGGACTGGGAAGTGCTGGTGTTCCTCAGCAGCTCTTCCACAGGGTCCCTGCATAGGCTGTCAAGCAGGGTACCTCCTTCCCTGTCTCATTATCAGCTTGACACAGGGGTTAATGAGGCCATATGTAATTCTCTGAGCTTGTAGATGGTTAAAAAGAAAGGCAATTCAAGAAATAATGAAGTCCTGTGTCTCCTAGTGTTAATCATAATTTTATAAACACCTGGGAGAGAGGATGTAGGGGCATAACTCAGAGCAGAGTCTGGCTTTGGAATAACTCTACCATAACATTATGCCTCTGGAAAAGCAGAGCCATTTCTGTTCTGTAACATTTCCTAAACCCATTCAGATTTAAAGACAATATATCACTGAACATAAAACCGAAAGGTTATTTTTCCTCCCCGGCTGTGCTCTGCAGCAGAGCAGGGAGCTCCATGCCTGACTGGGCCCTGCACTCGTGCCCAGTCGCAGCAGGGGTGGGTTATTTACTGTACAGGGAAAGGAAACTCTCTGTATCCTGGGCAGGAGCTGGACACTGTGCTGTTAACGGGAATTGCATTGCAGAGCAGTGGGAGATCAAAATCCAGCACAGGGACCTGTGTGCTTAGTGCTGGATCATGAGAGCACAATCCCTGTCCCCAAATGCTCCCTGCTGAAGGCTGGGAGGAAATGGGGACATTTTGCCCCTGTTTTTAAGGAGGAAGGATTGCAGTTCAGGTTCTGGTATTTCATCCATGATCCAAAGCCTCGGGGGATGCTGTCCCTTCTCCGCATCCTCAGGAGCACAACTGAGTCCAGGCTATGCTATCCTAGGACCTACCCTTGGCTGCCCACGAGGCTGAGTGGGTTCAGCTCTTGCTGAGTTCTCCCATGACTATCAGACAGCCCCTGAGATGAACCAGGATAATCACAATGCTGGGATTACTTTGCCTTTCATAGACAGTTTGATACCCCTCTGTCATCACCAGCTGAGCATCAGGACATCTCTGGGAGGTGCAGTGAGGCTTGGAGCAGAGTTGTGTTGGAGCCTGGGATGATCACAGCATGCCTTGGTGACCAAAGCTCTCACACTGCGTGTCAAACACCACTGGGTCCTTCGAGGGGATGGACATAGGAACTGCTCCCCCGTACCCTGCTCACCTCCTGCTGCCCAGACACCAAATCCCAGCTCAAGCCATCCTGCCCTGGCCTCAATTCTCCGTGTCTTGCTCAGCCTGAGTTAGAGGTGTCCAGGAAGGTCTTACATTCCCCAAACCTCCATGGTGCTGAGGTTGCCTGAAAGTGCCCAAGGGCCTTTTCTTGGCTTCCATGAGACCTCACAAAAAATCACACTGGTGAGCTATGTAAAGACCACAGAGGTACAAAAATGAAATTAATAATACCAATCACAGCAATAACAACATAACAATAATTAATGTTTAAAATGCAGTATGGCAGAGCATGGACTGGAGGGAAGAAAAGCAATGATGATGAGCACTAAGAGCATGAAGCTTGCTAGCTCAGTGTGTGGGTCACAGGCATTTTTAGGAAGTGCAGAGAAAATACACAGATGAGCACTCATCTTCCCAGTCATTTCATTAAGTATTTTACTTAATGGCAGCTGTTGGCGAGGCAATTGGCCACCCTCTTCAAAAGCAGAACCCAGACACCCACTCTTTAGCTGTGAATCACAGGTTGCATTCCCTGGGGAAGGTCACAAGGTCTTCGCTGCTGCAACTATGGGAAAATGAGAAAGTTATGAGTGAGATTATTATGGAGCAAAAAATAATGGTTGCACCAAAATGCCAGCCTGGCAGTTATCTATGGAGAAAAACAGCTCTGCTGCATGTCTGCCTGATATAATAGGTCATTCTGAAGGCAGTTGTTGGTAGGGACTGTGTGTGTTTAATGTTTGGGACTATTTGGAATGTAATAAAACACTTGCACGATGCATATTTCATCTAAAAAAGTCTGATACATCACCAAAGCATACCAGTATAGCTCTAAACATCTCAGCACAGACTTCAGTAATGGTCAGCTATTTCTTACAGCATTTTACTGGATTTAAATAAATGTAAAATATGTGTGCAGCTGGGCATGTGGGCTTTCTTCCTGACAACACAGACCTAATGCACCTTAACTTTCCCTACATTCCTATTTTATCTACATTGCAATATAAACCCCACCAAATCTACAAGATCAAAACTCTGACCCGATTTGGAATTCAACCAGCAAGACACAAATCCCTTCAGGTTGTTCCAGTTCAGAGGAGACCCGATGACAGATGCAGGTGTCTTTTTGAGGTAATTTATAAACATATTACAATGTCAATAAACACACAAAGTCCTGTTTCCCTGACCACAGCAGATATCAAACAAATGAGAGAAAGTTTCCCTGCTCAGGGTGGCTTCTTTCATGCAACATTCATCCACACCTGTTTTTCCTCGGTGTCCTGGTCCTTGACTTGGTTATCCTATGTGGGAGGGATTTCCCCTCCCTTATACAGTCACAGGGTATCACAACACATGTCAGACCAGCTGAGGGAGTCAATGCTGCCTTCTCCCCAAGCTCCAGGTCCCCATTTGGGTGATTTGCTTGGGAATTTTCTCAAGAAAAGCCCTTGTTCCTTTTGTGCAGGAGTTCCTGTTGCGGAGGTGCCGTGTCGCAGCTTCCCAGCACCCAACCTCTCCCCGTCTTCAGAACAGGAAAATCTCCCCCAGTGCAGCTGTCCTGAGGCAGAGCCATTGACTTGGGTCACACATGACAGGCTGAACTGCTATTTAAGGCTGATTTAGTAGTAAATGCAGTACAAATATCAGCAATAAAAATGCACCACCTTTTTTTTTTTTTTTTTTACAAAATCTTGTTCACGGCTCTCCCATACAACAAACACCAGAGGACAGTGGTGGCTCTCATGACATGACATGGAGTCCCCTGGGCCACAGCACTGATGAGGCACAGCCCAGAGCAGCAGCCAAACCCATTCCAGTGCCTCTGAAAACAGGCAGATATCATCACTCTTCTGCTCTTGGTAGCTCAAATGCTTGCAGAGCTTGGCTCTGCTCAAGGAACATGAAAGGTAGAAGCCCTCTCTGGGTAGACAGCACTCAAACCACTCGGGGCTTTGAAGACAGGAGGTCAAAAACAATATATCAAATCAGTTATCAGCCAGTCCTGTCTTCCCTTCCTCCCCTCCCTCTGGCTCAGAGCTGCAGGAGCTCAGGTCCTTTGATGTAAACCTGTCAGACACTTTGGTCTTTTCCCTGCTCTGCCCTGCCCTATTCTTCCACATACACATTTGTGTGAGATTTTAATTATAGGCACGATCATATTGGTAAGAAAACCCTTCCTTAATTACACGGTCAATTAATTCTAGTAGCTCAGGAGTTGAAATACAAAGTTAGGTGAAATCATTACTGCTTCATCTAAAGTTGAATCTCTCCATGGCCAGGTTCCGAATAATACTGTGGAAGTCATTTTTCTTTAGAAAAATGGATTTCATTTAGAAGAGATTAAATTCTTTTGGATAGAGAGAGTATTATCTGGTGCCACTGATATTCTTTTCCAGAAAGACTAATTACTTATAAGACTAATCTTTTCAGCAAATATTCCATGATCAGGCCCAAGAATTATATGGCACAAACAAGGCAATATTTAGCCTCATTAGGGCTGGCACAACCCCTCCCCTAATGCATTGTGGTCTTTAGAGAGAGATCAGGTCAGATGAGAGATTAAATGTGCCTTCCTAACATGGGATACCTGTCCATGGCACCAGGGCTCAGTTCTCACACCCCTGTGGGTGTTTGGCTGGAATTTCTGCTGGTGGGGGTGTCTGAGAAACATCTGGGCTGGAACCAGCTCACCTGAGCTCTAAGGCAGGATCTGTCCTTGTCTCTCTTGGGCTGGTGATTCCCAAAGTGTGGGACAGGAAGCCTGTGTTGTATCCCCAGGATCCCTGCTGACACCCACTCAGTGTGGAAAACAAGGCACAAGGGGAGGAGAAACAAAATCGAAGCTGGAATAAGTCTAGGGGGAGGGGAGGATGTGGACAGAGCGCTAGGATTGGAGAAAGGAGTTTGAGAAGAGGCAACCAGGACTAAACAGATAAATTCTGGAGAGAGCAAGTCAGGGATAGAGGGGCAAAAATGAGGTGGAGAACTTGTATGGAAACCCTCTTCAGCCCAGACCCCATGTCCCAGATGGGTGTGGGTGGGAAATTGCACATGGGTAAAGCTGCTTTTCAAAGAGGGAACACCATCAAAATGCAAAGTTGGGAAATACTGGAGCAAGGAACATCCCTGCAACCCTGTCCAATCTAGCAATGCAGTCCCACAAATGCTTTTTCCACAGGTTTCTTCTTGTCTCCTGCATAAGATGGACAGTGCTCAGATAATGAGCAGCTATTCCTTATTTTGTATTCTCCTCATTTCCTACTGAATAACCCTAGGTCTTATTTACTGAAGGCTGCCCTGAAAACAGAATTTTTCATTTTCTTGTGTGTTTTTTTCTGAAACATTAATTACAACAGTATCAAAGTTCATCAAAACCTGTAATCAGGCCCTGGTTTGTCTCTATTTAACTGATGCAGAATTGAGCCATGAAGGAATTGTTAAAGGTCTCTTTCAGTTTTGGGCCATTTCTGACTTTTTGGTATGCTCAACATCATACAGCACTTTCTGCATTCATTGTGTCCCTCACCATTTGCTTCTGGTAGAGCCCAGGCTTTCTTCACATCAGGGGTGTCTCTCAGAAACCCAAAAATAAAGCTTAGATGTCAGAGATCATTAGTAAAAGTTTGGAATATATGAGTCACTCATCTCCAAACATCTTCACCCAAAGACTTCTTCATCTTCTGCAGCACTCCCCAGCCTCATTCCTCGTGCACCTTCTGTCTGCCACAAATGCCAAGGAGCCCTTTAGAAAGCAGACACCTTCCCTGATTCATCCTTAAGGCTGCTCCACCCCACACAAGGAAGAAAGAAAATATGGGTGCAGAGGTTAGGGTGAAGGGAGCACATGATCATGCAATTAAAAAATTGCTTCACGAAACATCCACTCATGCCTGGCATTTTCTAACTTTTCACCCTGATATCCATCCAATGCAGAGTGTAATATCAGCAAGCATATGACTGCTGTCACCTGGCTATTTTTTACTTAAGCTAATGTTATTCATTCCCTCTAAGGATTCCAGATAAATTGACTGCAGTTAATCATTTCTCCTTGCACCTTTTCGGAGTAACCCAGGCTGACAAAACAGACAGCCGTGGGAGTAGGTGTGAGCAAGGCTGAACTGTATGGAAATGCCAGGCAGCTTCTGAATGCACAAACGAAAACACGGCGCTGTGGAAAACCATGTGCTGAGGGTGGGGAGGGAATTCCTGTCCTCCCATTTGCATCTTTCTGTATGCCATCTTTGCCTGGAATAAATGCCTTTGTCCACATGAAAGCTGAATCTGATTATTTCCCCCCATTTGACAGGGCAGTAAAGAAAGCTTTATAAAATGGGTGTGACTTTTACGATGCGTTGCAAGTCATTTTTAGACATATGTGTCTGCATATGCCAATAGTTACCCTATTTTAAATCACTCTTGTGCGTTTACTGATGATCTTTGCATTCTTGTTGAGTGTAAATTTTCTAGTTAGCAAACACCACTTTATTATTAAAGCAGACTTTCAGGTAGATTGAGAAGAAAACATTAAACAAAAATCTTTTTTGCCATTTCTTTAACCTCTAAGCAGCTCTTTACAGGTTCTCAGTACTTTTTTCTATTTTTGGCTAAGACCACGGTTTTGTCACATACATCTGGACTTGAGGTTTTTTGAACATCCTTTTAAATGGGTGATAACAGTGTTCTGGTGCCTCAGCAAGTGCAAGGGGAAACATCAGCCAAATGTTTCAAACCTCTCCCACAGACATAGCAAAACTCTTTTGCCAAGTGAGCTGGATTTTCTCCTGGATAGAGCAGGAAGAAAAGGGAAAGGTGGCAGAGCAAGCAGGTAAATGGGATTACATAGCATAGGGTCAATGTCTCTCCTGGCAAAACTCCTGCAACTCAGTAGAGATAAATGTAATTTCTCATACACGGAGCTCAGTCCCAGGATTATTGGTGGGAATGACTCACATTAATATGGGAACATCACAGATGCACAGAAAGATGGTAAAGTTGTTTGGGAGGCCAGCAAAGGCTGGAAAACAACAAATACCAATGGAGAAAAACCCCAAAAACTCAAGATAACATTTTCCAATCTGGGCAGAAAAAGAGAAAGAGTTTCTTTTTCTTTTCCTTTTTTTCTTTTTTTTTTTTCCCCTATGGAAAGCACATGCACCATTAAATCAGCTTAAATCATTAATCTTCCCTGGGAGATATCACCCACAGTACAAACAGGGAGATGAAATAAAGCTACATTGCCTATTACGTATGTTGTTAAAGAATTAGTGTCAGTGGAGAAAAGACCAAACCCAAGGGGAGTGAAATGCAGGGCAGAGTCAGTGATGCAAACTTGTGTTATACCACCACCCTTGAAGGAACTGTGCCAGTTTGTATTTGGCCAGGAATGTGGCCACTCCTTTGTCTGAGTGATGCTCCAGACAGCGCAGACCAAGGACCAAGAATTAGGAATTATTTAAAACTTTCATTTCTTGCAAGTAACTGGTAAATTCAACAAACAAAACCAAAACCAAGCCAAACCGAATCTCAGAACTGAGAATAGATTCACGCTGATTCACAAAATGAAAAATGCAGAAATATTTTCAAAACCTACAAAAGCAGTTAAAGACTCTCGGAAGCAAAAATTATTGCGGAGCGTTTACATTAATTTGACAGAATTTATCTACTCTTCTGCTCCATAAAATCCAAGTGCAATACTTAACCTGCAACCCCCAGCGATGTCTGGTGTGTGTTACTTCCCAGCCCCGGCGATGCTCAGAGATGAGCTCTGGAATGCAGAATGAAGGATACGGTGGGGTCTGCGGGCTGAAGGGAAATCATTATTACACAGTAATCAATGCTGTGCATCTTGCGTGGCTTCTCAGCTTCTCTGACATCCTACCTCAGCTGTCAGAGGTCGGGATTGGGGTTTTTTCTGATTTGAATAAGGTCATCGTTTGTTTGCGGGGTTTTGATTTGAATTGATTTTCTTCCTTTTACAATGATGGCAACACTCCTAAATTAGCCAGCAGCGCTGAAGCCGCAGTATACACATTTTAGCACTGGGGGATAAATGCACTAATGATGGGAGAGAATGTAATTCTCCCAAAATCAGTGCAGCTGAAAGTGCAGTATCTTTAATTCATTTATTCTATATATTTTGTGGCTTTTCAAATGTAGGAATGAGGCAGGGAGAAGTGAGTGGCACCAAGCGCTTTCCTCCCTAAAATATGTTGATAAAGAGGATAAACACACTCCTGCCCATGCCAGACTTGCAAAAGCAAAGACTTTTACCATTCCCAGGTGGTCCTAGAGATGGACCGTCTGGACACAGCTTGGGATGGACCATGAAGCCAAGATCCTTCTGCCAGACACTAATGGGACCCACTGAGTCTCTAAGAGCAACACAGGGTGGAAATTTGGCTTAAAATTTTCCTGTCAAACCTTTTCCACTTTGCTTGCTTCCAAGATGTCTTGGTCAAAGCATGTCAGCCTCAGACTTTCTCCCAGTCTAAGCCAAGGCTGCAGTGGTATCCCAGAGCACTCAGCTGAAGGATTCCCCAGGGCCAGGGGCTCTGTGACAGCCCAAAGAAACTCACCCACAGGATCCCTGCACCCCAGAAGTTCTCTAGTGGAAAGGACTTGTCATGGGAAGATCTTGGCTCCGGTCCTTTGGAGTTTGTAAGTGCTTTGGTTTGGTACTGAGGCCCTGAAGAGCACTGGCGTCCTTTGTGTTCAGTGTCTTGGTTACTCCTCAGGAGGGATGAAGACCTTGACACTCTTTTTGTTGTCAGGGCTTCACATGGGTCTATCTGATGAGCCTTTTGCTGGGATTAGGGGTTACAAACATCCTGAAGAGGGTGGGTACCCCCAGGTCTCCAGGACCCAGAGAGAACAGGTCAGAAGTGAAATCAGCATTTTCCAGCCCAGCACCATCAGTTCCCCACGCTGCCTCATCACCATCTTCTTCCAGCAAACAGGGACTTGCTGAGTTTTCTGCTGTGGCCTCAGAAACCTCTTTGTGTTGGCTCCCTGCCCAGCTCTGAATCGTCCTCACGGATTCATACGAACGCTGTTGAAATAACACACTCCCATGGATAACACCCCATAAACTTCTGCTGCCTTCTCCCACCGCCCTCTCTGTGAGACGAGGAATGTTAATGCCTCGAGGGCGTCCTCTTAATTGCGTGGCACCCATCCAATGGCAGCATATGTACAAATTAGCTGTGACTGCTGGGGTGTGCAGGGCTGGGGCTGCCCGGGACTGCTTTGCTGCTCCTATTGCAAATGCAGGAGGTAATTCCACAGAGGAGTCAGCCGTGGTTTGGTATCAATCCTCCAGCACAAGACATAAGGATTTTCTGGCTTGACTCTAAAAGAGCCCATGGTAATAATGGAGTCCTCCAGCCAGCTGATTATAGAGATTAATTAATACCCAGCGCAGTGTGAGTGTATTCCATACCTTATGGACAAAGGCAGAAGACAGTGGAAGGATATTTTGGTGAATGAGCAAGTCTCAGTGAGGAACAAGTGAGAAGTATTGAATTACATCAGTACTATTCTTAATGTGATTGTTCCTAGTCCCTCAAGGCCGTGGATGCTTTCTAAGTGAATTGAAAAACAATGAAAGGAATAAAGAAAAAAAGCAGTGGCTGTCAATCTGAAGGGATGCCACTGTTGTGTTTGTTGCTTTGGCAGGCAGAGCTCTCATCTTTAAATGAGTTTGTGGTGTGCTCAGAGCAAGCAACCTCCTCCATCAAGAGTTCCCGGAGCAACAGCCCTCGCCTTATCCCAATGTCATAAAGCTGATCAAGTCCTAAAGATTGCTTATTCCCCCCTGAAATTGGTATTCTGAGCTGGCAAAGAGGTTTTTTCTGGGGGTTTGTTTAAGGGAACAGGTTAGGCAAGCAACGAGCACTGATAAATTCCCCCTTGCCACGTGCTTACCATCTTCCAGGCAAGAAAGCAAACTCTCCTCCAGTCCGATCCAGCTCTTGTTACTGGAGGTTTGGTGGCGTCATTGGTGGCAGCTTTTTGCCACTGGGACAAAACCTTGGGTCACTCCTATGCTTTGTGCATCCCAGCAGAGCTTTGGTAGAAGGGTTTGGAGGCTGGTTAGGAGCTGTATTCACCTGTCATAAGCCAGCTACAAACTCAAACTGTGCCTTTATTGATGTGGTGACTGGCAAAGAGCTCAGAAGGGAAAAACAAGGAAGCTGCCAGGCAACTGCATGAAAATAGAGCCAGATGAAAAGCGAGCCCCGAAAGGTAGATGCTCTGAGATGGAAAGGGTGGGTGTGAGCTGCTGAGGATTGCTGGATGCAGAAATGCTTGTGGTTGAACCTCGTCTGACATGCTTGTTGCTTCCTTGGCCTCAGGGAAGTTACTTAAACCTATGTTTTTCTCTCCCCCGGTTTTCTACACTGAAGTGGTAATACCTGCCCACCTACACACCTTTCAAAAGAATATTCTGAAGTTCTGTCTGTTTGTAAACTGCTCAGGAAATGGCATATGCCAAACTCTCTCAGTATATAGCAAAATTTATATAAAAATTAGGCCTGGAAGGCTCTCAGGCTTGGACACAACACAGGCACATTTGCACTGACTGCTGCAGGAGTCTGTCCAAACTGTCCTCAGTATTTCAAACAGGAGACTTGACTCCCAGGTAGCCAGCTCTTCTCCCAGTGCTTGACTAGTCTTACACTTAAATAGGTTTTCCTAAAGCCCACTTCACCTCTCCCTGAAGAGTAAACCAGATTGTCCTTCTCTTGTAATTAATCCCTGCCCTATCTTACACCTTCCATGACAATCTGTTTCACAACACCTCAGGCTTCTCTTTTCTGGACCACATTGTTTAACCTTTCTTCATGGGTCATGTTTTCTAACCCATAATCATTCCCATTGTCCTTTTCCAGAAATTGGCCAATACTTTATTAGAAGGTGGTGTGCAAATGTGGACACAATCTCCATGTGTTCTATCTCTATTTATCTGCATCCTGAACTCATCTCTCAGATGGGATCTGCCTTTAAATATATACTTTTAAAAAATTTTTTAAATTTTTTTTTTTTTTGCAATATACCATTTTGCTGTTGATTCCTGTGCAGTTTGGTATTCAAAACTCCATTTTCAAAATTATCTTTTACATATCATGGAGATTTACCCAACTGGTAAGTTACTGCCTCTTTTTTTGTTGTGAAACCTCTCACATTTTTTCTAATTTGTCAACCTCCAATATTTTTCTCCCTGAACATACCAACATGCCAATTTTTATTGGCAAAGTGTTGTAAAATTTAGCAGAAAATGCTATTATTGCTACAGGTTTACTTTAACCCTCCTATAAAAATTAATGTAAAATAAAATAAAAGCCCTGACATAAAATGCTTTAAAATCCCATGAGCAGGATTTTCATCTCTGTTACATTTTATAGGGTTTAGAGAGACTATAACCCCTATGAATTTAGGGTTGAATCTTTGTCTTGTGTAAAGATATTAGCTTTGACTTCATGTGTAGCTGTAAGATTCACAGCAAGTGAGGAGCCAGCCTTTAACCTCCACTGCAAGCCATGAAATTGAGTGAGACATTGAACACTTTGGACCAGAACTCCTTACACCTTGAGAACCTCGCTCATGCAAGGAGGGAGAGGCACAGGTGGTGGGAGTAGATGGCCTCTCTGCATCTCTGAAGTGTGACCTGCATTTCTCTTTTCTTGGACAAGTAATAAAACCTTGGCACAGAAGTGCAGCTAAAACTCCCTCTGTTTCAAGCATGAAACAGCAGAGGTATCTTCCAAGCCCTCAGTGTTGTAAGTGAGGTGCTGATATTTAATGCTGTCCATCAGATCCAGACAAAGCTTGTAGCCAAAGGCTACAACCCCAAATCCCACACCAAGCTTTGCTGCAGACCTTCCCATTATGCTTCCAGTGACTCCATCACACCCAGCAACAGCAGGAGCCAACATTTAGTCTTTGATCCAAGCCCAAAATTCTGCTTGGTTCCCAGTCAGACTTTGCATGCTGGGACACATAGTCCGTGCTGGATAGTTAAGGGAAAAATGGACACAATTTGGTAAATAACCCATAAATTAAGCCCAATGCAGTGGCTCTTGGCAGCAGGCTGGTGAAACACCTAGGTGAGGAAAATCTGGCCCTCCCCATTGTTCCATGTGAAACTACCAGGTACCTTGCATATTGATTATTTACTAATCAGGAAATGTACTTTAACAAGTTTATTCCTGTATAAACTTCCCAGGCGTGCAGATGCTTGAAGCAGGTTACATTGCTACCAATTGTATTTTTAATTGCTGTGTTTAGAGAGTCTCATTGATCTAATCAGAGCTAAATAAGCCCCATGGTACTTCCCCTAGTAAAGTTTACTGAGGATGTGTTCCTTTCATTTGCTGTAAATGAAACCTTCTGCTCTGCTGTGCTTGGTCAAATGCAACACCAGCGAGCAGAGGGCGACACTCCATTCTTTAATAAATGTGTTTTTCCTGCAGTTCAGAATTCCTGTCACCCAGGCAGCAGGAAAGCAGCTGGGTGACATTATCAGTAATTGCTTAATATTGTCATTGCATTTGCTTACAAGGAAAAAAAGCCACAGACTATCAATCAGCCAACAGAATATTCATAGTCTGTGATAACACTAAGTGCTTTTTGAATGTCATGGCAACAGTCACACAAGCAACGTGATCTCGTACTTGATTACTTCCTGCTGCATTCCTGATAGTGTCCATAAACCTCCATTAATTTTGCTCCCTTCTTTTTTTGATTTTTGTAAAATACAAAATACAGTTTTATTTGTGCTTGGCAAGTGTGCAAAACAGACAGTACCTTTTCCCAGAGTCTCGCAGTGAGCAGGGCCTCTTGGGGTATTTGCAGCTCCTCTGTAGCATGGATGTATCTTATACTGGACCCAGCATTCCCGAGTGCATTTTAGGAATTATGTCTGGATTATTGCAGCAGGTAATCTCTGAAATCAGATTTGAGGCTGACTTCTGTGGAAAAGATTTAGGATAATCTCGTTAAATAATTTGTCGGAAGGGCCTTTCAGACAAGGGAAAATAAATTGATTTGTCTAAGACACATCTGCACCTGACTCATTCTCTGTCCTAGTGGCCTTTGTTTTTCAATTGCTTTATCTCATTCAAGTTTGTGAGTTCATGGATGTTAAGGACCAGAAAACATTAGTAGCCTTCTGCATCAGAAAATTATCCAGTAATTTCTGTATCAAGTCCATGACTTTTGAAAAGCAAGTGGCATATATTTTTTTGAAAGAGCAGCTTGGAAATCTGCAGCTGGTCAATATGCGATTATATTCTCCTTGTGGGTTGTTGTAGATCTTAGTAAACATTCCTAACAGCATCAAAAATAACTAACTAAAGGAAACAAGAAAAAAGGTGATATCCTTATTTGCAGTCTGAATTTGCTCAGCCTCAACTGTTCTCCCTGAGAGCTCATTATGAACTTTCCTTCAGCTTGAAGAACTGAATCGTGCACAAAATCTCCTCATGCAAATGCTAATAGGTTGTAACTGAGTTCTCGCTTAACCCTCCCAAGGATAAACCACTTTAGATAAATTGGTTTAACAAAAGTGAAAGGTTCTGTTGGGCACTGGAGTCTGAACTCATGTTAGACAGCTTCTAGAATAATGTTTGGCCTCCACTGTGTTTCTCCTAAGGTTCATTTCTAGTTCCATGAAGACCTGAACTGCAGAGTCCCAAATCAGTAAGGTCTGACAAGAAGGTGCAACGGGGTGAAGGGAGCATCGCTTGGAAGAATTTCTGTGCAGCTGATGAACAAATAGCCCAGTTCAGCCATTGCCCACCACAAATGGCCCCTGACTTCTAGATGCGTCAAAAAAAATTCCATTACTTTTATAATTTTATTGTAATACCTTGGCTATTTTCCTCTTTCTTTAAAAATCAAAAATGAAACAAAACAAAAAAACCCCACAACCACAAAAACAAACAAACAAAAAAAAAAACCCAAAACAAACAAACAAAAAACCCCCAAAACCAAAACAAAACAAAAAAACCCCACCAAAAAAAAAAACCAAAACAAAAACCCACAAACAAACAAAAAAACCAACCGAACAAAAAAAACAACCCTAGACAAAAGAAAATCCCCAAACAGAAGAAACAAGAAATGCAATGTTTGACCAGAAAAGTAAGGGAAATAAGTAGCTTGGTCTCCTCTGAAAAAACAAATTCTAACTTCAATTTTACTTTTTCTATTAGACCCATTTGTCTTTCCTTGTCCTCAGGGGCTTGAGTTTCTTGATTTTCACAGTGGAAATAATGGTGATGTCGTGGGTATTTGGTCCCTCCCTGCAGGCGTGGCCACCTCAGGGGCAAGTGACCACTCGCACGATGATGCCCAAGGACTCAGCTGCTCCAGTGCCAACAGATTATTTGGTTGTATTATTTATAAGTGCTTTGATAGGCTCGTTTACCAGCAGCTAAGTAATGGCAAGGCCTTTGAGGGCTGGATGCTTGTCAGACGCTACTACATTAAGTCTACAAGTGAAAATCAAACCTCGTGGCTTCAAAGAGGTTTGGTTGGTGTAAATTAACCTGTATTTTAGAAGTTCTGGAGCAGATGTCATACTTTGCCCTGGAGATCTCATTACTGCTCAAGTGTATGCGCAGATTTTGCCACATTAATAAAGCAGCGGGGCCCCCTCCCCCAGAAAGCAGGATTAGTGGCTGGTGTCTGTAGCTATTTTTGTCAAAAACCTTTTGAAAGTCTGTGCGTGAAGAGGAGGAGGGAAAGTTCAGAAAAAAGCCAGTATCTGTCTTTATTAATTACAGGATGATTAATTATTTAATCTGCCCAGATATCTGTATGCACAACTTAGCTGATTCTCATTTATCAGGTTTTCGGCACCATTAATCAAGGGAAGTTTTAAATGTGAGGGAAGACAGGTTGATTTAAGGTGCTGTGTGGTGCTGACCCCTCCGGAGCACACCTGCCTGGCCCCGGCGCCAGGGCCATCGATCACGGCCAGGGATGGTCCTGCCTCCTGCTGAGGAGGGCACAGCATTTGGGCCACTCCACGATTTGCTTCGGGCTCCTCCAGAGTTACTTCTCCAAATTTCTTCACGAAGTTTGAAAGCCACCAAGTGAAAGCACGAACTAGATACCAACAGAATGTCTGAAAATGACTTAGAGCAGCTGAGGAGAAGTTGCCCCACTTCAGCTGAGACCATGGTGGTTCCTCTTCTGGGACCATCTTCTGTGCAGGTACACATTCTTGGCAGGGCTGGATGGTGCCTTAGCCTAAGCCTGCTCCCCTGTGGAGTGTTACCTCAGGAGGAGCATTCCAGTTTCCAGCAGGCCCAGTCACAGAAAAGGCAATTTTCCATGCCACAAGGCTGATCACACCTACTCAGCGCCTGAGTACACATCCAAAAAGTCATTTTCCTGCTTTCTTTAAATGTCTAGGAAAATGCCACAGCTGGGATGCAGGAGGGAGAATGATAAGCATGCATGGACAATAAATGATCCCACTTTGCTGGGGTACTCTTCACAAGATACAGGATGGCCTGGGTTGGAAGGGACAAAAGATCATCTCATTCCAACCTCACACCTTTCACCAGACCAGGCTGCTCAGATCTCCATCCAGACTGGCCCTGTACACTTCCAGGGATGGGGTGGCCACAGCTTCTCTGGGATGCCTGTTCCAGTGCCTCACCATTCTCACAATGAACAACTTCTTTCTAATACCCAATCTAAACTTACTCTCTTCCAGTTTGAATCCATTCCCCTTGTCCTGTCACTCCAAACTCTTGAAAAAAGCCTCTCTCCATCTTTCTTGTAGGTTCCCATCAGGTGCTGAAATGCCACAATTAGGTCACCCCAAAACCTCCTCTTTTCTTCTCCAGATGGACAAAGGTGCAAGGAAGATGCAGATGGAGCTCCAAGCTGGGGGCAGATTATTTTTTTCCATTTTCTTCTCCCCACCTTCTGCTTTGGACTTAGAAAGTGCCAGTTTATCAGACTGCAGGTGTCAACTCCAACAATTTTAGAATAGTTTCAGAATTAATCTGATGTTTTTGGAATGGCTTTTAGATCCTTAGCTCCTGAAATCAAGTTTTACTGGAAGTTGGCCACCAGATTTCATTTTAAAGCACAATTTAGCTTCATGATTGCTACAAGCAGCTTAAGAGTAAAACCCAAAGGATTATTGCAGGCTTAAAAGTCAGATAACCTATACAAACTTGGATTTTTATTTTTCATGTATTATTTTTTACTGATTTATGGTGAATATCAATGACTTAGGGTAAGTAAAAATACTCATAAACAATTGAGCCAAGGTACCTGGTACACTTGCACTTCCCCTTTTTCATGGCAGAACCTTCTCATTGCTGAGGTTATATATCCTCTTCCTTCATAATTGTGTAGCTGGCCACTGTGTGGCAATACCTGGCACTGGCTTTGCCAAAATCTGCAAATCATTCTTGTTCGTCTATTTCAAGAGTAAATAAGGGGAAAACATAAAATCTGTGTCCAAATTTGCCTGTGCTGCACTGAAGATAAATGTATGCCTTGCGTTTATAAAGAAATCTCTGTTCAAACAATGTAGCTGAATAGCAAGGAAGTCTTACAGATCAATTCACTTATTATTTTAGGATAAGGAAATTGTTGGCTAATTGGAGTTGCAATCCTTGTTCCAGCCCTGGGTGGCAGAATGAGGACATGCCTAACGTCTCAAATACTCCTGCTCTGCCATTTCCTCACAGATTCCTGCTCCTGGAGAAAAGACAAGAGCCTCACACTCATTAGCCATGGCAGGATCCTGCACACTAAAATTATCCATAAGGCAGTCTCCAGGCATGACTTTAGCTGCAGAAGGATGTGTGTCCTGTCTGCCGGGAGGACCAAGGGTTATTTTGCTTTCTAAGCAGGGTTAGAGGTCACCTCTCGTTAGTGTCCTGGCAGTGAGTGAGGTGTCCTCCCATTATGATGATCAGGGAAGGGTGGATCAAGTCAGCCAAGGATCACAAAACCCCATTGCAAACAGTTCCTGGAGCTTTACTATACCATATTTTATTTTAGATTTTTCCTTTCTAAGGAGAATCTCCCTCTTTCCCCTGCACGTGTCTCATTTTCAGGAATGACTGTGCATTAGTCTTTGTTGCAGTGTTATTTCACTGAGGCTACCCAAGAACAGCGTCAGTACCCAAAAAAAGAGTGCAGAGCAATTCAGGTGCCCCTCAGGCAATGGTTTGGCTATTACAGGTATGGGTGGACAAGAGCTGGCCTCCAGCAGATACCTAAATAGAGATTCTCACCCACTCCTCCTTCCCTCCAGTACATCCCAGCAAGGGGCCATGGGCCGTTTCTGCAGATTAAATGCCATTCTGTGAATTCAAATTCCCACCCAGACTGCAGTGATTCATGTGGCACCAGAGAAGAAAAATCACAAAATCGGAATTTACTTTATAATGAGACACCAAGCTAGGAGCCAAGGGATAGGAATTCTCTTCCTGTTTTGGCTGTAATTTTTGGCAGCCCCCCTAACCTTCTACAAAGAATGGGAAACTCCTATCCATTTTTCCACCTAATCTCTGTGTAGGTAAATTTTCATTTCACTCTCCTCATTAATACAACATAATTTGAGCTGGGAACTGCCGTCCAATGGACAAGCATCTGAACATCTCTGTGGAATATTTTTTGACCCCCCTTTGCTTTTTGTGTCTCAGTGATGGACTTGTGAGTCATAGAATTCCGCTACAGAGCCTCTTCCCATCATAAAATTCTAATTGCAAATTAACCTTTGTTTGATTCCTTGTAAAAACATTATTCTCCCTGTAATTGAAAAAGAAGGGAGCGCAGTAACAAAGCACCTGTTTATTGCTGAGCTTTCTCTGAAATGTTAAGTGTTATGGTATCAATTCTTGCCTAACTTGTGAACTAATTAAAAATATAATATAAGTATGTAGGATTTTTCAGGATTCTATGAGTAGTAATTGGACTGCCAGGATACTTTGACATCGTAAATATGCTGCTTTTGCGTGGAGCTACTACAGTATGTTTTGGATTTTTAGCTTGTCTACATGTTCAGATAATGAGAAAGAAAATTTAACAGTGCTTGTAGCTAAATTATCTTTTGCTATTAATCATTTCTCTACACTGACATCAATTCAATTGTTCTAAAAGCATTTAAATGCTGAGGACAAATTTTGCAGTCTCTTTGCATGCAAACTCTCAGAGAAATCATTTGAGATTTTTACATACCATCAGCTTGCAGTACATTAATAATCTGATTTAAAACATTGTGGAACAGTGGGAAGCCTCCATTTGATATCAACTAGTTTTTCATCCAGCCATAATTGAAGAGCAGAGATAATTTTTTCTGTTGAAGTTCTTTCATATGAAAGTCCCAATAGATGCCAATAAACTGAACATGTGAGTTGTTATGGAGAGATCATAAAAAAGGCTTTTAGTTAGTGGGGAATATATCCAGTATTTTCCAGCTGTTTTTTGTAGACTTAAGTCAACATCTTTGATGATCAAAAACATCTGTGGAAGCAAGTTCTGAGTATAGCAAGGAGAAAAGGAATATTTCTACTGGAAGTTCTCACTGCAATAGGCAATTCTTTTCCTGAGTCTGTAATGGACTAGATCAATAAAACAATTGACAGTAACCATGGGAGAAGAAGAATAACAGCCTCGTTTAACATTTATAGACTGATGCTGCTGAAAGACTTTCTAAGTGCTTTAATTAAGCATCACAACAACCCTGTGATGTACCATACAGGAATAGTTATTATCTGTATTTTACAGGTGGAGATCAGCACTAAAGGTCCCCTCTCCATGCTCTTGCAAATTCACTCTCAGTTATTTACCCCCAACTCTGGAGAATATACCCTCATCTCTGTTAAAGGTTATTTATAGGTCAACCTTCAGAATAAATGGTCTTGTGACTAAGACTCAGATCTGAAAGAGGTTGTTCTGAGGGGAAGGTGTTGCTGCTTTGGCTACTGAGAACTTTTTACTCTGTGTGTGAGGAGATCGGGAAAAATCAGAACAGAAACTATGAACAGAGTGGGAAACTGCATGAAACCAATACCTTCAGAGCAATATCTGCACATCACACATCCCACCTATGTGTTCCGAATATTTTTTGGTGTTTGGGTCCAGGTTATCAAAAATCCTGGATCATAAGAGCTCTAGGGAGGCTGGATGGTCCCCGATATGTGATCACCTGCAGATAGCCAAGAGACAGTGAAGAAAACAGGAGCTTACACCCTGATACTTGAAATATAAGTAACTGTCTCCAGCCTTCACTTCAAAAAATTAACCAGGGATTATTTAAATAGAAGTATTATGGAGGTGAAAGAATCTTCCTTTTTGCCTTACACTGCTCTCTCCTAAGAAAGGAGGGAGCCAGGCTCAGTTTTCACATCTGTCAGGAGGTGTCACAGCTTCTGTGCTCATGTCTCAGGAGCATGTCCAGAGGTGTCCTCAGATACACCCACTCTCCATCATCCCTAGTGAGGTCTTCCCATCACATTTACCTGGAGAGAAAGGAAGAATTCAAGAACAGGAGAGGTCTTCTCTCAGGACTTCCCCATTTTTTTATCTGATGATGTCCAGCACAGGGTGAGTCTGCTCTGGGGATTCTGAAGCACAGCTGCAAGATATATAGTCCTAGATGCTCAATTGATACATAGCAAAAGTGGCTCCGTTCCCAATAGGAGATTTTCTGTGTCTTTGGCTTTGTTTATCCCTCATCCTTCCATACTCTTTCTATGAAACATGACCAGGACTCTTCTGCTGTCCCTTCTGTCTTACTGAACTAAACAGTAGCTTCCACCTCGGCACATTTCTGTTGTGTTGGATAATGGCAGCTCCAAGGGAGTGATGTGTTATGAAAATAAACAAGACCAAAGCACTTGCAAATGCAACATATCAGGTCTACCAAGGACTGGAGCCTACTTCCTGCACTGGCTTTTCCCAGGCTGCTTTCACCTACAACTTCAGGCCCTTGACCTTAGCTGGCAGTGGCAGGTGTGGAGGGAACAGCAATGAATGTACTTCAGTGTATGCAAAGATGTTCTTCCAGGCAGAGATCCTGAAATCCCCTCATTAGGTGCAGAATGAGCCGTAAGACATTTATTTATTCAGGAATGATTATGTCGTCTTCCATTACAAGCACATGTGCGCCCAGGGAACTGAGCTGTGGCTGCTTTTCTACATCACAGACCCCTCTTTGGGACATCCAAAATGAGTTCCTCTTGGAACCACGGAATAACTCCATGTCAAAAACCATGGCTGTGCCTATGCATCCCCTGCATGGTGGGCGACACACTTGGGTCTTCTGGAATTAAATTTGGCCTTTCAGGGATAAGTTATGAAAAGAAAGGCTCTCCCTTTTCTATGGGTGAGCACTGTTCCTTCTCAGAGCTTCAGAGTGGTTTGTCTTGTCTTGAAAGCCTTTATCTACTGAAGGCAATCTCTTCCACAACATTATGCTCTGGGACCAGCCTCTGATTCAGGAAACTGTTTATTGAAATTAGGCTAACTTTCATTACTGAGTTTCGCAGACATCTTTCTTCTCCCATCTCAAATAATAATTTCTTAGGCCCATTACGCATTTATTCTCTTCCTAGAGTCAACTCCTGGCCCTTGGGCCTTCCAGTTCCCCATCCCTGGCCAAACCACAGCTGACCTCATGTGGCAGCCGTGTCCAAGCACCTGAACTCCCATCCTTGCTGTTGAATCAGTGAGAATTTCTCTTGTACTGATCCTTTCTTCCAGTTAGGAGGCATGGCAGCCTATATTTGAGAGAGAGACATGAGAAGCTGATGGGGGATTTCTGTTTCCCATGTATTTTTTATCCAAGCAGTGTTTGGAGTGGATTGCATTTTCAGGCATCATAATTGTCTGCAGTGCTTTTACCAAAGAGTGCCTGGTAAAAATGGCCTTTTCCTTTCCCCTCCACGGCACTTTCAAATATCTCAGTGCAGAGTGCATCTTTTATCTCCAGCAAAACCAACCAAGAGATGGAATTTTAAGCAGGGATTTTTTTTTTCCTCTTTGGTTTTCTGTTGCTGCTGTTGTTGTTTGCTTGATTTTTTAGTTTATAAGCTAGTCCTTAGGGTCAGAGAAATGTTTTGACAGAAAGGAAAGAGATGATAATAGATAATGTGGTAATCCATTTGTTGTGGCTCCTTTGCTGCCGAAATTTGTATACATTGGAGACCGCTAATAAAAATGGAGCCATTTGCACATAATTTAGTTGATTGAGTTAGTTTAACTCTTTTGCAGCTGCCTCTGAAGTGCATAGTTACTTTAGGTTATTATTTTGAGAAGATTTTTAATTTAGATGGATGCCAGAGATGTAGGCTACTCTTATTAGGAGACATTCTGTGCTGCCCTTGTACTGTGCTTTATATAATTATTACATACTTAAAGAGCACAGCTATTTAATAACCCCTCTGTGTGTTCCATGTAATGATTATAATTACACCAATGACTGAGTGCCGAACAGGGGTATCCTACAGGACGCCCTCGTGGTGCAGAACATCATGAATTCTAAGCAATTCTTCACTCAGGTATGGCTGGGATATTCCAGGCACAGGATATCATAGTGCACACCACACTTCGTGGAAAAAAAAGGTCTTTTGAGGCAATCCCAAGGACTGACCCTTCTCCCAGTCAGCAAGTCACTCACATACAGAGAAAATTTAGAAAGGCAGAGAGCCTTGGATCATATGCATGGGCAGTAGGAGCTGTAAGCAAAGTCATCCTCTGGCTGAGTCAGGGGTGGCTAAAATCTAATGCTTGCTCCCCAAAATGAATTTCTGGTACAGATTTTTTTCCCTTTTAGTAATTGCTCATGTATCACCAACACACTGTACGTTCTTCCTGGCAGAGAGAGCTCTGCAAAGGATGACAGATAAGGATAAAAGCCTAGAGTGCAAGGGTAGCCTTGTGCCTGCAGGCATTAAAATTAGCCTGCAGTCCCCCCAGTTCATTACACACTTCTCTGCAAGCTGCATTTCAGCAGCTGTGGCATTTGAGCCAAAGAAGTACAAGGCAGAAGTGTGTTGAATAAAAACATCATTTCTTTTCAAGATTATTTTCCTACTAAGAGAACCCAGAAAACCAAGCTCACAGCCTTTAAAAGTAATAAAGGTCCACAAGTTTTGTGTGAAAATTACATTTTTTCCAAGTCCACAGGTTGGTCATGAGCCGATCTGCACATTCCTAATGTAAGGTCTTGAACCATTCTCCTGGCAGGAGTTAAATCTTAACAGCAAAATGGCACAGCAGGCCCTCTCCCTCCCTCTTTGATTTTGTGCTTCCTGCTGCTGGTGACAACACTTGGCCAGTTAAAAATTCACATCAGGAATAAGAGGAGCCCAGGATTCTCAGTGGTGCTCAGTGCCATTGCTTTGAATTCTTTCCTGAGGATAAGCATTTATACTGAAAGAACAAAGCAGATGGACCCTTCTTCACAGCTTTGTCCATTAGCAGAGAAAGCATCACCTCATAAATGGATCTCTGCTTGAGCCTGGTGTGTGGGGGAAGGCAAGGAGAGCACAGACCAGACCCGAGTGCTGTCCAGCACTCCCTACACTGCTGCTGGTGCCAGACCTCACAGAGAGATCTCCATTCAGCCTTCCAGGTGGGTGCTGGCCACGGCCAGGGCACCATAGCCTGCTCTTCCCTGCAGTAATTCATTACTTTTGTCAATTATTCACAAAACAGCTTATGGTAACAAACTTCAGCAGGTCAGTTGTTTCTAAGCTGCCTCGCACCCATCACAGATCCCACTGCAGCCAGAGGAGACTCAGCTATTTTACACCAGTGGAAGACACCCTAAAAATGCTGACATCCCTGATTTGCTGCAATGATCTTCTTATTTTCCCCTTTTGAAAAGGAGAATAGCAAAAAGCAAGTAACTTGCAGAATTATTCATGCTTAACTTCTTCAAAGCTCTTAGATATTCAACACATTCACAGGCATTTGTTAGATCTCGGAATAATTTTGCAGAAAGAGTAATCTGATAACAAATCCTTCAGTTTATCTTCCTGCAATCCAGTCTGCTCCTTGAGTTATTCCCTTTGGCATCAAAATCCTTTCAGCCAAAATGTCTTTTATGCTCTTCATTGCCAGCCCTTTGCTCATTACAGCTTGGGATGTCTAATTTCATTAACTGGCTGGTAAGAAGGAGGACATTGTCACAGTAATTTTAATTTCTTTGGAATGATAAGATAGAGTTCTAGTGCAAGTTGATGAGCTGAAAGAGAATTATACCTGGAGAACAATAGACTGAGCTAAATGTATTTGCGTGTGGTACACTGACAAAAGTTAGACCTTTCTCTGCCTCATACAAGTATAGAATTGGCTCCTCTACAACAAAGAGAAAGACAAAGTCCAAGACAGAGGGTTCTGCCCTTCTGTGTCTACAGCCATGTCCTGGAGTGTAGAGAGTTGGATAAATTTCTGTGCTCTGCACACAAAGACCATCAAAGCTGTATTGTGGATTGATGGCAGCTGTTACTATCTGAAACACCCACCTGAGGAATACAGTCTGGCTCTTGGTATACTCCATGGAGAGACAGGAACACCAGGGAGGCGAGCAGAAGTTAGGCTGAATGTCACAAGTGATCTTTTTTTAACATATTTCTGCTCAACTTGAGGCTGAGATCTGGCATGAAACTCTGATGTAGGTCCTTGGCATCTTTCAAACCTACAACACTATCACTACCTATCAGCCAAGAGCACCTTGAGACTCAGATCTCCACACCTCATGCAGGGAAGAGGGCTTTTATTCTAGCAATGACAGTAATGTTGAGGGAATAGCAGAAAGAAGATTCGCTAAAGTACACTGTGCTAGTGAACAGAGAAAATGTGTTTCATAGGTTAGCATGTTTTCTGTAAGCAGATCTGACAGCTTAATTTTCTAACATGGTGCCTGGAAAACTTGAAATGAGCTTTTTAGTGAAGTGCAGGACATGGTGTCTCTACAGAGTGTCCAATGAAAGCTTTCAGCCATATCTCCTCTCCCTGCTCCTCAGCTTCCTCGCTCTGTCTCTTTCCTTCCACGAGATGCATTTCCAGATATAACTACGAACCCAAAATCTCTGTGTTTGTCTGCTGGCTTTACCATGGCATAGTGTGGACAGGGATACTCTTATATGCTTCTTTTACCACAAAAGCCTTCGAGACTTGAGCTCTGGGTTATCAGCATTGCACATATGACTTTTTCTGGCTGGGGAAATGATGCAAAAGTGCTTCAGCACACATGCAAATAATGGAGTTATCTTAGCGTTAAGAAAACTCAGCTAATTTTCATATCCAGGATGTACAAGACTAGTCAGCACTGACATCCTTGCTCGTATAATGTGAGGAATAAATGGGACACCTCTTCCTGGCCCTGGGAGAGGGAAAGGTCTGAGATCACACTGTCTAGTATAGGACACATACGGCTCAAGGTGTGAGGTAGACACTCGTCTGCTCCGTGTTGTTTCAGGATAGCAAAGTCTTGCACAATTCCTAGAGGAGCAAAACTCAGAGACCTGGACGTGTTTAACCAAGCACTTAACTCACAGTGATTTACAGCAGTTGACACTGCAGCACTTAGGATTTTACCTACCGTAATAATGACGTGAACTGTACATCCCAGCTGAAGGTCCCAGTGAGTAAGCAGTGACAGCAGACAGTGCTGCAGACAAATGTAACTGCTGTGATCCAGGGCATTCAAGGGAAAAGAAAAAAAGTCCAAGCAGAAGTCTCCAGACTCAGCAGACCAAGGGCAGGCATTGGCACAAATGTATTCTGAAGTGCTTGAGAGACATTAAAAGGAAGTCTTTTGCATAAATAAGATGCTTGGAAATTCATTCTGGCAGTGGGCATCATTTTTTCCACCTAAACCATGTGTGTGCAAGCATTTGCCAGTCAAATGGTTGCTGATGCTGCTGATAAAAGTCTGGCCTAAGACATCTATAGGCTGCAAGTATGAACCTTAATTTATGTGTGTGAGGGGGTGTCTGTGGCAAACTGAGAGAGACTACAGCTCACTCCCTTCTTGTTTTGATGTGGTTTTGGTCACTTGAATGTGGTAATGCCCAGGGCACCATGCTTGAGTGCCACTGTTGATGTGAAGCCACATGAAGCTGTCACAGGTGCAAGAACAGATGTTTCAGCCAGCCTTTCCCTTTGCTTTTCCTTCCCACTGCGGAGTCGTGGATCTTTAAGGCTGAAAGGTCTGTTTTGAATATCAAACCGTGGCCCTTTGTTTGTCAGCAGCAGGCAGTAGGCATTGCTGTGCTTGGGGTTAGTGGGGAAAGAGGAGAGTGTATTTCCCCAATGTGTCTCTTGCTCACCAAGTCAGGCTAAGCCCAGTGAAGACTTTATCTAAGTGCCTGTGTAGCTCAGAAACAAGCCTCTCTATCCTGAGATCATGCTCTTTCCTCTAAGAGAAGCTTCAGCAACCTCTGTTAAAAGTAAAAATAAAATACTTCAGCCTCAAGTGCTGGCAAACCCAACCATGGAGGATCCATTCCCACAGCCAGCATCCCTCCCAGTCAGAAACGAGTGCCATGTTCCCATTCCGATGCCGTCTCACTCCCGGCTGTTGGATCTGTTCTCTCAGCCCTCCCCTCCTTTGAACCTTTCCTCCCTGCACACACTGGTGGGCTGTGCTGGTGGCAGCTCCTGACACACCCATTGTGCTGCTCAGCTCCTTGCAGCTCCCGCGTGGTTTTCAGAGTTGCCACCGTGAAGTGCTATGGGAGCAAAAAGTGTTATCGCTCCACATTGGCGGCCTGAAAAAATTATAGCTGAGTTTCTCGGGTTTGTAAAAGCTGGTAGCTCTATCTCACTGCCCAGAGTAATTTAACTTTGCAGACTATGAAGGGAGAATGCTGAAGTGGTTTTGACTGGGAGTTAATCCATTAATTCCTCCACAGTACGCAAATATGTCAATCTTTGGCTCCAGCTTTCAGCTTCTAATAATTGCCCAGGGACCCAATTTCGGTGTTACTTCAAATGTGAGACAACATGGAAAACAACCCAGGAGTTTATTGCAGAAAATACAGGTTTTAATCTTCATAATCAGCTTTCCCACCTGCAGAATTTGGGGTGCACCCAGCATCTGATGGGGAAGGCTGACCTCCACCTCCCTAGCCTTGTGGGTAAGCTTTGCAGAGTGCAGAGCTGAGCCAGCCTTCCTGGAGTACAACACAGCTGGAAATCTCATTTGGCTGAGCTTCTCATTATCTCAAGGATTTTGTCAGTCAGAGCTGGAGTAACCAGAGAAAAAAGCTACTTCAAACAGCTCTGATTGTGTTACAGTACTTTAAGGGGAAGGGGAAATCATCCTGGGAGGTTTTCATTTTGGCTCCTCCAGGACCATGGACTGCAGACCAGTACACAGCACTTAGAAACATCTTTACATGGAAATGAATGAAGTAAGAATCAGGGCCTAATCCTGTGCATCAGCTCAGTCAAGAGAGCTCTCTTGTTTTATTGCTGAAGGTTTTTTGACCTTTCTCATCCAAGGAGCACTGAGCTGAATCCATGCCTTTTTGTGTAAATTACAGTTTGAGGTACATGGTGGCTCTTGCATATGTGTAAGAAATGAATGTGATGCAGGCCGTGTGGAGATGCATGTGTGCTCATAGCTCATGATTTTGGGTTTTTAATAGATGTCTGTTAGTCTTTAAGCAGGCTGTGATTCCAGGTGTCTTCATGGCTTTCACGTAGCATGAGTGGCACAAAGTTATTGCTCTTCCAGATGCAATGATTAACATAAAAATTAATTGGACAGTGAAAGAAACTCAAAGCTAAACTTTGCTCAAACAAACGTGCTGTGCATGTGAACCATTGGTGTCTAGTTAGAATTACACAGTACGCAGATCTCACACACAACTGCTCTGTTTGCCCACAGCAGCATGAAGATGTAAAGCTTTTTATTTTCTCGCTGATATCCATCCCAAGGGGATGCCATTTCTTACAGGAATCCTTCCCAGCAGAGTTTAGCTCCTGCAAACATGTGTCTCACCTTTACGTTAGAGTGACAGTGAGAATCTTAGCTCTGTTTTGTGCCTTTATTCCCGCTTTGGAGTATGATTGTACGGATTTCTGAGCACCTTCACCTTCCACCAACACCAGGGCACATCAAAAGGCACAGAGGGAGCTCAGCACTGCGTAGGATCAGACTGTGATGCATCAGTATTGAGGTCAGACTTACAATGCATTAATATCGCTCAACAGAAATATTAGCTGTCAAGAAGCTTAGAATTATTCTTTTTATGGCTTAGGGAATGGTATTACAGCAGGAATGATGGGAATATAAATTCAGAGGGTGTTTACAAGGTGGGAAAACACGAGTCAACATAAACGGGCTATTATCTGTGTTTGGTGTTGCCTGATTCTCAGTGAAATGAGCGTGGACAACTTGTGCTGAGTCGGCTTTTTGAAGGTTAGCGGAGACACGGAGCTGCTCCCAGGGGAGGATGAGGAGCAGACGGTGATGGAGACGAGCTGCAGTACAAGATGTCAGGTTTTGCACCCCACAGCAGTGCTCCCAAAAGCAAATGATGGAAGATGACTATGGCACTGATGAAGCCATTTGGCTCATCATGATCTGTGAAATACTGTCTTTCTCCCCTACTCCAAGCCCCCAGCAGACCTGCAAGGGTCAGTAGGGTCAGCTCCTTCTGTCAAAAATGCTGTGGCTTGCCAAAGAGAGGTTGAGACAAGGCAGAGAAATTTCTTCAGAGAATTAGAAAGATAAAAAACCTTCCAGAATAGCTCCAAATAATGCAAAACCTGTGAACTCATTATGTAGGTTGCTTTTAGAGCTTAACACCAACACAAAAATACCTGTCAAGAAATAGAGAGGTGAAAATAAAGAGAGGCAAAGAAGTGAAGTCAGCCACTATTGGTAATAAATGTATTTCTGAAAAAATATTTTACTCTTAGGCACCATTAGGTCCACTGGTGACATCAACTCCCAAAGTATATCACATAAAAGCCTGGTCAGGTTAAAGGAAACATTCCAGGCTGGCCTTAAAAGGGAATGTTTTGAAAAACTTTTGGCAGATTGGAAAACATAAAAGCCTTCCATTTATATAAAGATGGTGATTCCAAATATTATAACATCTTTCATGTAATGGAACACCACGAAGTTATTAAAATACCTGGCAGAGGAAGTAGTGAGACAAAAAATAAATATTGCTTGTAAAGAAAACCTGAAGTAGCATTTGGCTTCAAGGGCCATGTCAGGCATGCACACAGATTGTGGTAAATTACAGTCAGATATCAGCTTCTAGTTCAAAAATGGTTAAATTGATTGGAAACATTTACCAATTATTTACCACAATTCAGAATGAAATGGAAAAACATTTTAGCATGTTTTCTTTTTTTTCCCCTTTTTTGGAGATAAATCTACTAATTCAACTGTATACAAAACTTCAAATAGTTTGCCTATTTTTCAGAGATGTTTAATCAATAACGGTTGTCATTTTACTTCCAGGATAGAGTTTTACAAAAAAGTCATACATTGAATGCTTCTAAAATACAAAATGTCTTGGATAGTTTCTAGAAAATATTTCCTAAAAGAAGACTTCAAAATGGTTATGTGGGAATAGGAAAATCTGTGGTTCTTCCACTGAATTAATGTAAAAACAGAAACAGTCTTTGAAAGCAAGAATGATGAGGTGAAACTCTGACCTGGTGTTTATAGGTCAGGCTAAATAATGAAAATTACCAAATTGTAGCCTTAATATTCTATGAAAAATATCCTCAGTGTATCCCAGTAATGCAGACATTCCTGTCTCAAAAGCAATTTTACCACACCGTTTTTTTTTCTTCTCCCTTCCTTATGAGGAGTTTTCCCACTTCTCAAATACATCATGATATCACTACTGTCTCCAACTTAATCCACCAATAATCATATTATTCTTTCATAGTATATTGATCTGGATGAAACACGGTCTCCAGCAGCTCCCTTTGGTGCTTTGAGCCTCACCAAAGGGCAGCATCTTCAACCACTGGAATAAAGTCTGGTGCAATTAAAAGGTGTACAAGACTTCGTGCTGGAGTCTGCACCAAATGTACATGGATAGCGCTCGATATGCACACACTGAGTTAGTCTTTGTACAAAATGGGACTGTAAATGTTTGGGCTGCTACTAAAACAAAGCTCCAAGGCTGAAGAATTAATTTGCTTTTCCTAGAGTCTCTGGTGGTACCCAACACTGCTGTAAATGCTCGATCCTGATCGATTCTGCAATGTGCAAGCACACCCCCTTGAGAGCAGGGTATAACAGGATCATCACAGCATCCCAGAATGGAATTGGAGTGGGTTGGAAATGACCTTAAACCTCCTCTAATTCCAAA
The DNA here is from genome assembly GCA_036630365.1 of Acanthiza pusilla. NCBI lineage: Eukaryota > Metazoa > Chordata > Aves > Passeriformes > Acanthizidae > Acanthiza > Acanthiza pusilla. Next base: position 46,429,280 of record JAXCHO010000079.1, read on the forward strand.
TCCCTGCCATGGTCAGGGACACCTTCCACTAGGTCAGGTCCCTTAAAAACTGAGTTATGTCTCAGTCATGCTGCAGGCATTGGGCTGTGGCTGGGCCTCGTGTGTGTGTTAGTGTAGAGTGAGCTTGGAAAGCCCTCCCACCATGTGATGATGGCTCTGATAGGTGTTAGATGTTCAAAAACATTATCCTTCCTGCTTCATAAAAGCTTGGTGTTGAAAGTTGTCACACATGATTGTCACACATTCATCACAGTTATCTCTGCATTCATGAACCAAGACAACAGCCCACTTCTTAGCATTACTATCTTTGCTTAAAATAAAAAAAATTTTAAAAAACCACCAACAAACAAAAAAAAAACCCCACACAAAAAACCCCAGCAAAATTAGCACATAAATCTTGAGAGACCTCCAGTCCAACATTCCACAGCAAATCTTCCAACCCCCACACCTCAACAGTCACCCCTTCTTTTGACTTGACTATTGAAGTTTGTCCTCCAAACCTTTAATATTAAGACCTTCAGACTTGGATATTTCTTCCAAACTGAGAGCTGAGTGAAGGCCACATCCCCTCCCTGTGCAGCTTTTGCCTGATTACTGACCAGGTCTGACATGATCTAGCTATGTAAACATCCTCTTGAATGGTCCTCAGTACCTTTAACTCTTGTCTTGACGTTTAAGGGCTCTGCTGCTCCTGTTTGGCTTCTCCATCTTTGTGAAGTTAATCTGTGCCACTGCTTTGGGACAATAGACAATATTTCACATAACAGCTGCAGTCAGGACAGCTGCACAATAGACAGGACACAAAACTGATCAGTGTTTGTGGAACAGTGTTACTGCCTGTGTAGTTTTGAAACCCAGGATTCCCTCGTTGTTTCCTTGCCTGAAGACAGGATGGGATCTGAGGCGCCCCAGTGCTCTTCATGGAGCACACAGAATGAGGAGAATTGGCCACTGGTAGATTAATTTTCAGGATGTATTAAATTCAGTGCTTGTGCTGGATAGAAAGGCCCGGTTTCTTTATCAATTAGCTATTTCTTATTTGAAATGGGAAATAAATAGCTTTTTATATATCTGAAAGGAACATGCTAGCTATGTTTTAATGCAGCTAAAAAAAGCTTTCTGAACAGGAGTTCTGCATTAAAAAACCATCTCATTTTATGTTTGAGAAGCTGAGGTTCTCCTGGTAATGTCAGGAGACTTTTCCCTGTTCCCTTCCCTGGACTCTTGTTCCCAGATTGTCATTCCCTGTTTCGGGTCTGGCTTTTAACTCAGCACACAACTCGTGCTTCTACCACAGCCCTCATCCAAATCCCCATCTTCTGATCACACTTGCATCCAGAATTGTATTCTAGGGATTAAAAACAGGAGAAGAGAGCGCAGCCCCTTCTTCCTAATGTCTTTTAAGAAAACAAACTACTTTGGCAACTCCCCTTCACCACTGCAGCCCCACTTGAGGCTCTCCTCTCCGGCTAAGGTAAAGGGTCCATAGTTTTGGCGATTTCAGGGGGATCCACAGGGATTATCACATGAGCAAAAGTCATGCAGGGCAGCTGGGTAAACCTCTCTTTGATCTAAAATCTTCTCTGCAGAGTCAGTAAACCTTTCAGAAACGAGATCATCAAGTACAAAGCATCATCCTATCTCTCTGTCCCTCACCTGCTGCACACTGCCCTGTCTGGAACGACAGCTGCTTAAAAGGAGATCCTCCTCATTTTAATGGATTTTGGGGAGCAAGGATGGGGGAGAGCCTTAATCTTTTTCCCAGCAAGTTTCACTAGATGGCAGTAAGCTGAGGGAAATGAGGGAGAAACCCCATTTTCAAAGGACTTTGTAAAAACCTCGGTGAGCAGCTGCTTACTCGGCATTGCACCCCAAAACAAGTGGCTGCTCCTCAGAGGTAGCACCGCTGTAAAAGGCATCACGAATTATTTACAATAAATGTCTCTCCAGCCTCTGGAAAGGCTGTCACTGTCACGAGACTGTTCAAGCTGGAAAACTCCTGCCCTCACCAGCTGCTCTGCAGGGATACAGAGATGTGCCTCGTGCCTCCCAGCTTCTCCTCTGCCAGCTCAGCTTGTCAGGTCATTTCCTTTGGGGGCCCAGCTTTTCTGTAACCTCAAAGCAACCTCAAAGGGTCTTCTAGGTGCAGAGACAGCTCATGCCCAGTAGCCTGGAAGACTTCCCTGCCCAGCCTTAGGACACCCAGAAGGTTTTTCAGTGCCAGCAGAGGAGTTTGATCTTCATGCAGTTCTTAGACGCTCAGAACCCGGCATTGGGTTAAATTTGGAATGGGAACTCTTCAGCCTGGCACTGGTAACCCTTTGATTTGATGCACCTGCCTTGCCCCTTTCCCCCTCTTCCCTGGCCCCACATCCCAATGGCCCCACATCCCAATGTTCCTTGCCCCACATCCTGTCTGGGGCTGCAGTGCTGTGTCAGACTGTGCAGGGATATCTGAGAGCAATCCAACCACTCACTGAGTTGGACTAGAAGGTGATAATTGCTGCCAGGAGGCTTTTCCCTGCAGGTTCCCTGTGGGTGTTGTCAGAGCAGGCTGAGGCTACCCAGGGAAGAGCCCCTGTGGGAAGCGCTGTCAGAAATGAGACTGTCAAAAAACTGCCAGAAAGGGTTTGTTTTTACAAACATCTCCACTGGAGACTTGCCAGGCCAGCAGAGGGGAGGGTGTGTCAGGGTGACTGGTCACTGAGTAGGACACTGTTCTCAAGCCCCTGTCCCAGGCAGGACTTCCAGCGCTGGCACAGGGACACCTCCTTCTCCAGGCTCCTGTGAGAAGCTCCAGAAGCCTCTCCAGTTTTGTTTTTTGCAATAATGCAACAAAGTCCAAATTTCAATTCTCATATTTCTACCATAAAAGGTCTCTGTCCATGGCGGGGGCTTGGAACTTGAATATCTTTAAGATCCCCTGCAATCCAAACCATTTTGTTGTTCTGTGCTCAGAAGGGAATTTGTGGGGTTTTTTTCTGTCAAGCTCTCATCCCAGGCTGCACAATGCAGCAAGCAAACCAACCTACCTGTGCATGAAGAATAAAAGCACCCAACCCCATGGCAGACCCAGGGAGAACCACAGGGTGTCCCTGATGCGAACACAAAGCTTGAACACCATGAAACATTTTAGTATTGAGATGAAAAACCTGGAGAAATGTTAGCAATGGGCTAGGACTACATCAACACCAAGCTCACCAGAGCAGAAGATAAGAAGGATATCTGAGCTACCATGAGGAGCAACATCCCCCCCAGAAGCCCTAGAATCCCAGTCCCAACCCCACAGCCTCTGTCTTTTGTAGGTGGCAGGTTCTTAAATCTGATGGGTTAATTTAGATGAAGAGTGTACCTGTGGTGGTCTCTGGAAGGCTCTCCCTCTTTCTGTTGGCTTTTGGGGGAACTTAGACTCTTGTTTTAGGAGATCTTGATCCCCTGCTTATGGCTAATCACATTTCAGGGATGCAATGCCTGAGTGAGGCAGAAGGGCCCCAAAGCCCAAGGCTGTATGTCTCATATCAATCTCTCTTACAAACAGAAATAGCCTTGCAGGACCCAATTCTCCCTGGTTTCATTATAGCCTCCATAATTATTTTGAATCGAAAATCCTTTCCAAAGTATGGTTTTAAATGAAATATTTGCTGCTTGAACAGATTTACAAGCTGTGCAACACCAGGCAGAGATTTTCTCACCTTTTCGTAGCCTTCCTTTCCTGCAGGACATTGAAGTGTTGTGCAGATGAACAACACAATGCCATTTTCAGTCACATAAAATCAACCTTACTTTAATGGGTGCTAACAGCTCCCAAATGCATCTTAGCTATCCCTGGGGGTTGGCTGTGCAGGATCCATGCAGCCTCTCTGGCATCGAGGATGACAACACTGCCATGACTTTACAGGGCTTTACTCCCTTTTGTTCCTCATGCCCACTTAGAATGAAGTTACTATAATGAAAAAAAAGATATTAAACCCAGCTATTCTTTATGCATACTTGTCATGAACCCACAAGCTGCTGTCCCACAAAGTCTCAGCAATCTTTCAATCTCATTGCTGTTAAGCCTCTTAAAATTGCTACAACCGAGCAACACCAGCGTTTGGATTTCTTTAAAATCAGAGGCAAAAATGAACTTTCAGTAATAACATGGATGTTGATAACATCAGGATCTCCAACCCCGGGCAGGAACAATCATCTTCTGCTCATAACCCATCAGGGATTCCCAATCTGTATCAGTTACTCAGAATGTGAAGCTTTTGAAAGCGCCAGCTGTGCCGTGTTAATTTGCTACTACAGAGCTTAGCGAGGCCGCGGCTCCGAATCGCCCGCGACGCTCGTGGTATTGATGTGGCTGATCAGGAGCTTTCAAGGTTGGTTTGAGGTGATGTAACCTACACCTCACTAAGAAGATTAAATATGTTAAAGGGAGGTTATTGCGAGCACTGGACTGTTGCATGCTCAGCAAGACGCTGCTGTTAATTATTGCAGAGCCACCGGTCTCTGCTGCAGGGATTGTGTCAGCCTTTGATTCCGCTGGTTTAGGAAGCAGAGAGACATGGGATGCATTTTTAGTATCCCAGTTAAAAAGGAGTCCGTGGAAAAGTAGCACAGAGATGAGAGTATAACCAAGAAATGGACAGCATCACCATTTTCTTTGTGTTCATAGGTGCTGTCCTTACAGGCAGCTGTTTTCTAAAAGCTGTGATTGTCACACAGGAAGATGGAAACACAGCCTGCTACTGCTAATGAGATTACAGACTCTAATGCCCTCCAGAGAGACCAAAATTCCCTGTTCAGCGGAGGACTTAGAAAACAGGGAGGAGTGATTAAAGGTGAGCTCTTACACAGCTCTGTCACAGCAGTGTCCATCCCCCTGCAGGAAAACCCACAGTACACACCAGGGGTACCTGCAAACTCCCCATCCCACTGTGGTCAACCACAGCCACTTACTCATGAATACTCTTGAGAATATATTAATTACCACTTGTTTAATGGGATGACATCACTCAGTGGAGGAGGGGAGCATATAGACCATAGCACTAAGTCAGATTTTAGGTAGGGCAAGTCTAGACTTCGAGTAAATCAAAACCAAAAGTCCCTGCAACCAATCCCTCCCCCCCCAAAGAAAAAAACAAACCAACAAACCAAACCACAAACAAACAAACAAAGAAAAATAATCCACCAAGAAAAGCTCTCTTTAAAAGCCTTCAAAGAATTTAATTTATGACAAAAACAGCAGAGGTTCCCCAACCCCTGAAATCCCTTCTGCATCATATATGTCATGTGCTTGAGGCCACAGACACTTTGGGAAGGCATGTTCCTGCCTGTTTGGAGCCCAGATCCAGGCCTTTTGATGAAGAATGACAGATTTCCTACCAGTTAATGCCAGTAATGGTACTACTTGATGAAAGAAGCATTTCAACCTTGATTTGGCAGTGGGGTCCATTGTAACACGATGGTTGAGACTCTTATTTATTCCTGATGTGAAACTACAAGGATGTGTGGAAGCATCTCTCTAGCCTTCTGGCACTGGAAAGCTTCTCCTGCATCTGATCTGCACATCAGTTCAATCTGTCTCAGCACCCCTTCCCTGGGCACCACTGAAGAGACAGATTTGTTAGTTCTGGAGCTTCCAGTGTTTGCAAAGGGAGCATCTTTGGGGTCCGTGTTGGTTTAGTTGTGTTTATTGCACAGGTGTAGGTGGCCAAGCCTGATGTGTTCGAGTATAAGATCATGTTTTCTACAATCTTAGGAACCCAAGGTAATTCAGCAATTTGCTCAAAGCAATGTGACATTTACACATTTCTGTATGAAGGGGGAGGAAGATGGTGTTGGTATCTTGTGTACAGACAGTCTCTGATAACATAAGCAAGAAAATAGTGCGTGGTGCTATTAAAAAAAAGATCTGTGGTGAATTGAATTGCTCATGGCAGCTAAAATGATGGAAAATGAAGGAGAGGACTCATGTCTTGGGTCAGACTGCCTGAAACGAGATGTGAAGACTTAGACCTTCCAGATTTAAGGGACAGGCAGCTGCAAATGACGAGCTGGGTTTCCACCTGGATTGAACCTAAAACAGTGAAGATCAGTGGTTTGGGTAACTTAATCCTGCTTTTTACTGCTGTAAACAAGAGATTAGCAGGGCATTTGTGTGTGTGGTGGCTACACTGGTCTAAATACATAATTGTTTGGATTCAAAGGAAAAGGTGGCTTTCCCATGAGAAAGAAGAGCTAGGGTTTTACAGATCCAATTCCTATTAATCTTTGATCTACTCAGTTACCTCAGGCAAAGCTCTCCCTAGCTCTCAGTTTCAGTTCCCTGATAATGACACAGGGGAACCATCCTGCTTCTCCAAAGGAGAATGTCCACACTGCTGGGAGTGCCCATCCCTGGTCTGCTGTACCCATTGACATCACAATGTGGAGGAATTCCACCCAGTGGGGAGAAGCAGATGGAGTGGTGACATTTAATATTCCAGCAGCATCAGAAGAAAGGATACTTTCAGCACTGAAAGCTTCGGGTCTTGGCTCTTGGGATCATTTCTCTAGTTCCAACAGCCTCTGTCAGGAGGGGACATTAGCAGCTACAACAGACCAAAACTTGGCTGCACACAGACATATCTGAGCACTGTTTCCAAAGTACTTGGTAAAATTTGCCCTGAGCGATAATTGTGCCCTTAATCTTCTCTTCATAGCATTTTCCTCTTTCTCTCAGTATCACTTTATTTTGCCAAAGTCAATATTTCAGCTGTTGTTTGCCCTAAATTTGATGTTTATTCTCAGCATTCAGATTTTATTAATTCAACTCCTTTTTATTACTGTTTGTCAGCCTTAATTCAGGACCGTGTTTCATTTGTAGGTGGAGTAGTATGACTACTAAAAGGCTCCCTGACATAATTTGCTGCCCTGTTAACAGCAGCAATAATTTGAGCAATTAGCAAGGCCTTGACATGGGCTTTAGCTTCTCTGTCACACAGGAATACCTCCTCAGTGCAGCTGCCATGCTATCTATGCTCCTCCATCGAGTCCCAGACTGAAACAGTGCCCCAGGAGAGCAGCCTGTAATCAGTCCCCTTGCAATGACTGTGACTGGATGAGCACTAAATAAGTCCTGGCCTTGATTATATTAACGAAGCTGTGTGGGGAATTCCTGCTGGGAAATCCGCAGATGGAGCAGCCTGTGCTCGCAGCATCCCCGACAGTCCCTTTGCCAGTGACCATGGCTTTCAGAACAGAAGGGTCATTTCAGCTCCTGGAGATCAAACCTGCTGGGATCCTCCCCCAAGAGAAGCTGAGCCAATCTCGCAACTGCTCATCTTTGTCTTCTCCAGTGGCTCTTGGCAGCAGTGGCTTTTGTCCCTCACATTGAATACATCTGCGGCTCCTTGTATGAAGTGCAAGGTGGCAACATTCAGTCTCCTACACCAGTAAGGACTGGGGAAACTCCTGCAGACTGACAGAGCATCCCTGGTACAGCCAAGTGGCAGATCACAGTCTCAGAGGACATCTCCAAGGCACCTGTGGTTTACCATCTCATAGTTTGGACAGGGAGTTGAGACAGGGATGTCCCACGCAGAATATGAACTCGTGATGGAGCTGGAATTGCCGACCCTGAGGGGACCTCTGCGCCCTGAGACAATCCCTTTCCCTGGCAAGGCAGGATTAGAGCCTGAATCAGAGGAGCCGTGGAGAGCAGCCCAAGCCCTTGGCCAGTCAGGTGGGATTCAGAGCCCATGGGTCCCTTCAGTGCACTGTGACACAAAACACAACGCTTTAGCTCTAGGAAAAAACAGCTTCATTAAACACCCTGGAAAATTCCTCATTAAAAACCCTGTGCAATGTCAGAGCTTAAAGCCACCATGTTAAAGCTCTATTTTTGGATCTTATTAAAATAGATACAATCTGTGCATAAAATAAATTACTTGCCTTACAATTTTACTTTCAGTAAAAGATTTCCAAGTAAGTGCGGTAATTAACAAACTTGTTCTGCTTTTTACCATCAGGACCCTGATTCAGCACAGGGTTTTGGTGAGGTCTGTGCTTGGCTGGCTTCCCTCAGATGGCTGAGGGCAGGTCACAAGGTCCTAACCCAGAGGGATGCTCCCCTCTGCCTCTGCTCTGCAGGCTTGGAGGGCTCCACACCAGGCAGAGCCCTACGAGCTCATTCATCCACACCTCAGCTTTTAGTGTGCACAGCCAGACCCGCAGGGGAGGGTTGGAAGGCACTTTCTTGCTTCAGCCGTGCCTGGGATGCAGTGGACACAGGGTGACAATATCTGCAGGTGCCCATCCCAGAAGGATGTGATTGTAGGATAGATGGCTGAGATCCATGCTCGTTAGCAGGTTGGGCTGGAGGCGAGTTTGATCTGGTTTATAAATGTCTAACACACTGTGTTGATTAACTATAGATTATCTGCTTGGGGCGGGGGGGTCATTATGATCAGCTAATCTGCCCTGCAACACGGCAGAGTCCTGCAGCCTCACTCCTACACCAGCAGAGTAAGGAAAGGTCTGTTCCCAAGAACCTCCCCTGCAGGACAGGTGCTTGGAGCCAGGCTTGAGCTGCATCCTAGACTTACGCTTTCCTTTCACTGGCGTTCATCAGCAGGATCTCACAATGAGCTTAAAGCTAAGCCAGCTCAGACCTGATGAACTCACACCTAAAACAAGCTGAAGTCTGATCACAGAAACAGACCTTGAGACTGACAGGTTGAAAGACTGCAGAAAATAAGGTCAGAGTATACAAAAGAGTGCAGTCTGCTTTAGCAAGCAACTGGCATCTGCAACCAGGAGCAATTTCATTCTTTTCCTGTGAGTTGCTGCATGACGTGATCAAACAGGAATAAGTATCTGGAATTAAAGGCCAAAAAAATAGTGCAATTGAATTGCTGATTTCTCTGTAAGGCTCCCTGAGATAAAAGAGTTGTCCCCGGGGAAAAGAGAGACTTGGGGAAAGCATGAAAGGCACGGCTGATGTTTTTCTGCTTTGCATATAATCCCCTGAAAATTGGAATGTCCAAAAGCTTGTGACAACACAAGTGGGACTAATGCTCTGGGATCACATGAGCCATTATCTGATTCACAGGTGAAGATGGTAATGAAGTGGCTGAAAAGCCAACTGCTAGTGAGAGAGCGAGGAACAGCAGGCTTGCTCAGTTATGGGTTATGCCAGAAACACCTCTTGAGATCAAGCAGCAAAAATAATTAGGGTTGGGAAGGCAAGGAGTGGGGTTCCCAGATGGCGTGGGTGATAGATAAGGAGTCGTCCTTTTTATCTGCTGCCAGGCCATCCGTTCATCCAGTTCTGTGGCTGACTCAGATCTCTGTCGACACGCAGGGCTCTGCGCCACTGGAGCTGTCAGGGCGGTGCTGCTTCCAGCCTGCAGCCAAGGCTAGGCAAGCTGTGTCTTGTTTTGAGGTTTGGTTATTTGCTTTTGTTTGTACAACAAGGAAGAAACTCTTGCCAAGGTGGAGATGGGTTCACACCCCTCTCTGGAGGACTAGCAGCTGGGAGCCCGAGGGTGGATGACCTGGCTGCAGCACACGTGGCTCCCACACCGTGCTGTGCAGCACCAGATGCAGCAGGGATGGTCTTTTCCAAACCTGTGGTCCTGCATGGTGCATGTGGAAGCCCTGCCCAAAGATCAGCTCCATTGCTGCTTGATCATTCAGCAAATATCAAACACGGGTCATCTGACACCAGCCATGACCCTCTGCAAACCAACCTGCCTTTCCTTTCCTTTCCTTTCCTTTCCTTTCCTTTCCTTTCCTTTCCTTTCCTTTCCTTTCCTTTCCTTTCCTTTCCTTTCCTTTCCTTTCCTTTCCTTTCCTTTCCTTTCCTTTCCTTTCCTTTCCTTTCCTTTCCTTTCCTTTCCTTTCCTTTCCTTCCCTTCCCTTCCCTTCCCTTCCCTTCCCTTCCCTTCCCTTCCCTTCCCTTCCCTTCCCTTCCCTTCCCTTCCCTTCCCTTCCCTTCCCTTCCCTTCCCTTCCCTTCCCTTCCCTTCCCTTCCCTTCCCTTCCCTTCCCTTCCCTTCCCTTCCCTTCCCTTCCCTTCCCTTCCCTTCCCTTCCCTTCCCTTCCCTTCCCTTCCCTTCCCTTCCCTTCCCTTCCCTTCCCTTCCCTTCCCTTCCCACGTCTGACAGTGTCTACACACAGAGCTGCAATTTGTGCACAGAGGAAGTCACAAATGGTGATTTTGTGCAGGTTTGACTTTGGTTAACAGTGCACCTGATCCAGGCCTTTATTGAGGAGCATGCAGAAGGAGTATCCTCTGTTGTTTCATTTACCTGAATAGCTCTAGCATTTGCAATTACTCTGGCTGCAACAAAAATCTCTCAGGCATCCTCAGCCTCCAGGAAACAAGGCAATCAACCCTGAGGTCAGGAAAACACACAGTTCCTCAGGGCAGCATTGCACAGGCTAGGGCTGCTTTGCAATTCCAGGGCCATTCTTTCAAAGCACACAGTCCTAAGCCTCCAAGAGATGGAGTGGTAGGTTTTTATCGGTGGAGAAGTGATTTTTAGCGGTGGAGAAGTGACTTAGAAGGACAGATCTTTGAGAATGGATAAATAACAGGGCTGGTCAAAAGCAGATGTCTGTCTGAAACACAGTGATTAGAAGCTGCCAGTTGGTCTACCCAAAATTTTTCTGGCTGTGTTGGGGATGGCAGCACAGAGCAGATCCAGACTGTTCCAAATGTTCATGTTAGGGTACCTGTGGTGGAGCCTTTCTCTGTGGGTCATGCTGATAGCACAGAAGGGTCTGGGCAACCCTGCCCCTACAGACACACACAGCTACCCAGCAGTACAGCAGCTGATGAGCTGCAGTAGGAGAGATGTCAAGCTGAGCTGGATTGCTTGAGAAGGCATTTTATGGATCCATTTTATATGCAGCGTAGCTCCATGCCTTGTTCTATGTTTCAGCTCAGACTAGTAATATCAAGGTGCATGACCTGTACAAACAGATGCAGAGAGGAAAACAGAGTGCCAAGAGCTTCCCATTCCCATTCCCTGCACCTCCTGCATGCTGTGATGTTCACAGAAACCTGAGAAGTGCTCAGAGAGGGAAAGGGAAATCTAGCCAAAATCCTTTGCAGGGAGGGAATGAAGCAGCCTCCTTCCCTAAGCCCATGCTGCTTCTGAACACATTCCTGCTTCACAGGATTTTGTCAGATCCTCCCTCTTTGGACAAACACACAAGATGTGCCAAAGGCACATAAACACAAAGGGACATAAACCTCTGGAGGGAGGAGAAACCTCAGCAGGGAAAAGAGAAGAAATAAGAGTTATAGAGGGAAACCCTGTGTTCACAGGAGCTTGGTGGGGTAATTTGCAAGGATATCACCAGGAGCCATCAGTCTTTGAGCGGCAGTGAGGAGCAGAGGGAACACTAGGTCGTGCTGTTTCCTTAAATTCCTGTGCAGCAGTGCTGGGCTGGATTGCACATTTCTCACAGGGATCGAGGGATCTTTTTGTGCTGTGGGTTAGCAGAGAACTCTGACCACACTGTTTGGGTGTTCTTTCAAGGAAATTAATTACATTTTCTGCATTAAATGCTTTGAGCACACAGGCAAAGGGGTAGGGCAGCTCTTTACAGGGGAACCAAAGCTCCTGTGCTAAAACGTGAGATGGCTCTCATGTTATAGGGAAAGAATGATGACTGTCAGCAACAGTTCAGAGAGTTTAATCAGCCTTCCTGCTATTCCTATTAAGAGGGAAAAATAAAGTGGGAATTCTCTAAGGATACAAACTCAACCATGTGCTGACAGGAGGCACAGATCAGTGCCACCTGGGATGGGGAGGAGGTGGCTCTCTCTGACTCTCTTGTACGACTCTAAGTCTGTGGAACACTTGAATTCACTCTACCTGAGGGCTGAGCATTTAGCAAACTGCTGCAGAGTTTTCCTGTGTCTCAGTAGGGAAAGACCTTCAAATGAGTGATTTATCAGCTTTGTTTCCTTCGCACAGTAAAGAAAACTCTCTGTTCCCAGAGAAGAGTTTCTTTGTGCTGCCACTGTAAAGTGTGGCTTGTGCCTCCCAAGGCTTTTCAATGAACACATGGAATCAGTGGGGGGAGTTTGAGCTCTGTGAAATTCATTGCTGTGTGTGCACTTGAGCAGCACACAGAAGCTTTAAGCATTTTTCTTTAATTTAGCAGGGAGCTGTTGCAGCTGCTGAGGCACTTCAAAGACCATTCTGTGTATTGCTCCTGCACCTGACAAGCACAAGGCCATGGTGTTGTTAAACTGCCAGTTTGGAGGAAAATGGCTTTTGCAAGTCGCAGCCAGTGCCACCTCATGCTCTTCGGTCTGGCTGTAGCCCCACCACATCTGTGTGTGCTTCTCCGTCACTACAAACCTCACATGGCTTCGGAGCCACAGGAGGCTGTTGTGGGTCTCAGACGGATGAGAAAACGTGAGCTCCATAAATAATTTGCAGATTATAAATAGTGGTTTCTACCCAGTGCAGGCAGGGCTGGGCCAGCTCTTGAGAACCAGGAATTCAGAGTGGCCACCAGCCCTTTCCCCACCAAAACTAATCAAATAATTTATATGCAGATGTGATATTTACAAAGCTATGCTCTTGTACCTGACATTTTCACCTGATCCCTGAGCTGATGGCTGGAAAATGGCCACAACTTGTAGAAGACTGGTGAAAAAATGAGAAGTTTCTGTTGTTTAGGTCATAGAATCATAGAATAGTTTGGGTTGAAGGGAGCTGTAATCCTTATCCGGTCTAACCGCTCTGCAACGAGCAGGGACATCTTCCATCATATTTGGCTGTTCAGAGCCCTGTCCAGTCAGACCATGAATGTTTCCGGGGATGAGGCATCCACCACCTCTCTGGGAAACCCATGCCAGTGTTTCATCACTTTCAGTATGAAAATCTTCTTCCTTATGTCTAATCTAAATCAACCTTCATTTAGGTTAAAACTATCCCCCCCTTGTCCTGTTTCAACAGGCCCATCTAAAAAGTTTGTTCCCATCTTTCTTATAAGCTCCTTTTTGGTACTGAGAAACCACAATAAGATCTCCCTGGAGCCTTCACTTCTCCAAGCTGAAGAGCCCAAACTCCCTCAGCCTTTCCTCATAGGAGAGGTGTCCCAACCCTCTGATCATCTTTGTTTCTCTCCTCTGGACCCCCTCTAACACATCCATATCCTTTTTATGTTGGAGCCCCAGAGCTGGACACAGATCACCAGGCTTTGTCCTGAGTTAGTGGCCAACTAACAGCCAATAGATGGAGGTGAGAAGGCCAATTTTGGTCACCCAGGGGCATGAGGCAGCTGTGATCCTGGGTGAACCTGGACCATCTGCCTAGCTAGGAAAAGGAAAAGCAATGACTCAGTGAAACTGGCCCATGAATTTTTGTCTGCTTGGCAGAATAAATATCAAATAAATAGATGGATTGAGCCTGTTGGCTGTGAAAGGAAAGGGGCCAGCCCTGCGAGGGTAGGCTCAGCTCTGTGAGCAGGGATTTGTTACAGGACCTGCACACACTGCCCAGAACTGTCCTGGAGGTAGCTGGGTCACAGAGCACTGCGGGAATGAGTGCTCATATCACAAAATCATGGGAGGCTGGAGGACATCTTTGGAGATCATCTCATCCAACCACCACTCCAAGCAGGGTCACCTACGTACAACAGGTTGCCACGTCCAGGTGGGTTTTGAATATCTCCAAGGATGGAGGCTCCGCAGCTTCTCTGGGCCACCTGTGCCAGTGCTCAGTCATCGTCACAGTGAAAAGTGCCCCTCCAGTCCTGCTTCCACCAGCCTCGTTCCAAAGGACACATTGCACAGGTTTCTTGCCTCCTGCAGCAGAAGGCTGAGACACCTTGGCAATGCAGGTGTGATTCATTTTATCCGTGCTGTACCTATTTCACAAAGAGAGGGAAAACTTCAAATGCCAAAGCAAGCAATCAGACTTTTAGAAGATCATCAAAATAATGAAAAGTATCACTTTTCACATTTCAAAGTTCAAGCTGCACCTTTTAATGCCTTTTTTCTTCCCTCCATTTCTCTTTTTTCCCTTTTCTTTTTTCTGGCTGTATAATGACAATTTTGAAAAGGACATAGTTCCCCATGCTTCAGCCCAGAAGCTACCTCCTACTAACAGGGGTTAGGAGCAATGCTTTTATTTTACTGCCTGGCAGGGTTTTTGGAGGGGAGCTTTTGGTCCAGGGGGTTGGCAGAGACCTGCATACAGGATGCTCCATTGATCTCAGCTGTTCCTGCCTCCCTAAGCTGTTTTGTGACCATTTTATACCTCAAAGGAGAACAGGATATTTGCTTACAAGAAGTGCAGTCATATCTGTCAAATACTGTAAGACTGCGGTCCCTTATACGACAAAGTAACTGCACAAACAGGCACTGAGGCTGCAAAATGGAATAGCTTAATTGGTTTGCTTTCCCAAGGAGATACTGTGCCAGACAATGAGCACAACAGCTTAAATCTATGCTCAACAATAGCTTTGTCTATAAATAGGGTAGTTTTAAGCAATGGGAAGAACACTTGGGGTAGAACTAGATGACATTTTTCAGGTGAATAGTTTATTTGCTAATAAATGCTGCTTCAGGCTGACTGAAACTATTCATAGACTCAGGCTGAATTCAGCTAATGTTTTCTGCCATTAAAAGGGGAACCACATTTTTTCTTGACAAACCAGAGAAGCTCCATTTTAACATTTCAAGGTGAAAAATTTAAACCGTGAAGAAAACTCTTAATCTTAGACTTCAACTTGATTCTATTTCTTCACTTTGAAAACTGTTCTATTTCTTTACTTTGAAATGAATTGCTTTACTTTATATCCATCCCAGATAAATCCTTTCTGTTTTATAGCAGGGAAAACAAATAATTTAGAAGGGTTTTTTTTTTTTTTAGTCTGTTCCCACAGGCCTGCTCTGGGGCTGTGCTTGCTTTTTCCAATGGCTTCGGAGTGTGAACATAATGTGCAGCTGGTGAGCTTGTCTTTACAGCTGATAAAGCCAGTTACACCAGGGTCGTGTTGAAATGAACCCTGCATACAGGTCGAGTACATAAAATAAGAGTTCTCCTCCAGCAGCCTCGTGCTACAGAGCTGATTTATGTCTCCAGCACTTTGGCTCTGTTTGGAGCCTGGCATGGTTACGTGCAATCTGCCCAGCCAAGGCTGAAAGCTTCTCTTTTCTCAACTTTCTTCTGCAAGGTAGGGAAAGTAAGAGGCATAAGAAACAGCCTGAAAGGTCAGAGATAGATGGAGGCAGCACCAGTGGGTCTTGCTGCACCAAATGTGTTCTCTGGCTGTATCCCATGGGAATTGCTGAAATAATTCTTGCAAAGAGACAAAATACATCTTTTCCGGGCAATCTAGCACTTGAAAAGCCTCATTAATAATGATTGCAAATTGTGGAGGAAGTATAGTTTCTATCTATGGGTCTCAAGGCATTTTTCAAGTATTACCTGAACGTCAGAAGATAACAGGGAAGAAATCAATCTAGGCCTGATTTTCACAGAGGTTTCATGGTAGTGCCTGGAGAGATTATTAAAAACATTTAAGAAGATTAGGCACACGTAAGCCCTCCTGAAAGCAGTGGGGTTTAGACACCTCACTTGCTATTGCTTTTTGCAAATCATCCCCAGAAAAGGGGACATTTAAACTAAGCAGCCTCAGGTATTTAACGCACATGCTTAAATAGGCTGCGATGTGCCTGTGCTGCTCTGCAGCCCGGGCAGGGCGTGGGAGGGAGGGAAGGCAAAGCTGCAGCACAGTCCTGTGCTGAATCACACCTGGGAGGACTCTCCCTGTGAGATAACAAGACCCATGACATAACACCACAGCTCTGCTGGGCCACACCAAGGTCCATCTGCCCCAAAGCCAACAGCAGCCAGCCACAGACACTCGGGAGAAGTGTAAAACAAGGCAAGGCTGGAGAGATGCTCCCACAGTACATCCTCCCTCTGCCCAGGAGTCACCAGTTTAGCCACTTCCTGACTTCACCAGGTTTAAGAGCCCTTTATGGAATTTTCTGCATGATGCTTTCCCTACTTTCACCATGGGCTATTCAAATAAGAGACTTCTCTTTTTCTAAATCTGCAGCCTCATCGTGTCAGTGCACAGTCCTTAGTCCCGGTGTAATAGCGTAAAATAACTTTTAAAAAAGTAAATAATCCTTCTCTATTCACCATCTCTTTCCTCTTCATGATTTTATATACTTTGATCACATCTCCCCTCTGTCATCTTTCCCAGCCTGAACACTCCTTATCCATTTAATCCCACTGCATAAAAAATTGTTTCCTACCTATATCGGGAACCTGTGATTGAAGTTTAGTGTGGGTTGCAGCATCAGTCAGTGAGGATACATTGCCCTTGCCCAGTACTGGAGTACAGATACCTTTGACATGGCACACAGAAGGCATTGGACTGTGCCCAGTGCCAGGGCTACACACGAATGGGATGGGCAGAGCTGTACTCAGCTGGCTCTGTGGAGGGAATGGGTGAGGCAAGAGTAATGATAATCCTGTTCAAATATGCTGTCTTTAGGACACAAATTTCTGGACACAGACGTGCCGCTTCTCTGGGATTCACAGATCACAAAAAGCCTGCAAAACTTTTAGGAGAAGCCACAGATCTTGGGTTTTACTCTTTAAAGTTGTGTGAACCAGAAGCTACTGAAGTGCGTTCTGACCTCAGCCTATGATGTGCTTAGTGGCCCCTGCTCCCAAAGAGGTCCTAAGGAAATGTGGATTCTCAGCAATTATCCTGATCAGTCCAAATGTAAATGAGAGAGTCAAAATCTAAGGGCTGGCAACCACATCAAGAGACTGGGTGTGCTTGTCATTCAGTTGTGCTCGGGTTCCGAGTTCTTCTCAGAAGGTGGATTTTTACAACTGGTTGAGAATGGCTTTCTTCAGCAATCCTGCACGCTGCCTTTCCCCATCCTTTTTCATTTTTCACACTAGAAGGAAAACCAGAAGCTTTTCCAAACTGGGGAGAAAATGCTTGGGAAAAGGAGGCAGAACAAGAAAAAGTGATGAAATACAATAGGTGAGAAGCAAGTGGCAGACTGTCCTAGAGAAATGGGAGAGCCACACTCAGGATTTCTGCTGCTGTCCTCCTCCATTTGCTGAATGCTCATTTCTCTCCTGTTTTGGGAAAAAAAATCCTGTGCTGGTCATAGAAACCATCCCACCACAAGTTTGTCAAAATCAGCCAGTGATCCTAAAACTACAAACCTTCTTTTTGTTCAATAGATGTATTTAAAAATCATAAAAATATTTTTCTAGGTGATCTACAAAGGGAAATGCTCCTTGTACATGAATGTCTCCCCATTCCCTCAACACCGTGAGAGTGATCACATAACCCAAGGGTACTCAAAGATGCTTGGAAGTGACTGAATTATCACAGATTAGCCGCTTATTACTGTTAGTTTAAATTAATATGCTTTATATTATAATGTGCTGGGAGCATGCAAACATCTTCACTTCAAGGCTAGTAATCTGTTAAGCCATGATAACTTCTGCTCTTGCAGTGCATCTCCTTTCTTGAGGGAAAAGCTGAAACATTTGGTGATGTTTTAAACAGTGACAGGTGACTGCTGCAGTGGCATAAATAAAATTTGCATGTCCTTGGTGCTTGAGTTGGAGCACACCAAGGCATCATTTTGAAATGAAGCAGAACATACATTTTAATGTCTTCTACTATCAGAAAGATGTTTCAAAGAACAAAGATCTTCTTCCCAGGGGGTTAAATGTTCTTTGAGATTTCCACCATCCAGATCCAGGGTCAGTTCAGTAGAGGTGCTGGTGAAACGCAGCCCAAATCCTGTGCTTGGAGGGTCTCAAGCACCTTCCAGAAAGGGGAAGCAGTTTTACCATGACCACCACCATCCTCCACAGTGTTAAGTGGTATTTTCACACACTTCAGCTGATTGCTCAAGTGGTATGGAAAGCTTTTGCCATACAATCCCAGAGCAGCAGGGATCCCCAGGGATGTGGTCCCAGCCATTAGGCTGCTCCTTTGAGTGTTTTCCTCCTGCTTTTCAGCGCATGTGACATCTTTGTGCTGTGTGCTTTCTAATCTTTAGAGGTCTCTCACCACCCCATGCCGCCAACCTTCCCTCCCCGAGCCCTTTGATCAGAGCTCTTTCCCCTGCCATACTCATCAGTGTCAGAGGACACATGGCCCCATGGAGCTGCTGGGGACATCCCCCACAGACAGGGACGAGCACCTCATTCCCAGGCTGCTCTTCCCTCCTGTGTCTGTGCCCCCCTTCCCCTCCTGCCGCTGCCCCTCGCTTTCACCTGAACAAGCAAAGGCTCAGAGCAAAGCTGCTCTCGAGGGAGCTGAGCTGGGGAGTGGCTGTGAGCGATGTGACACAGTGCTCCCCAGGACACCCTCTCCCTCCTGACCCCAGGCAGGTGAGAAAATGACTCAGGGAATTGCAAACACTGAGGTGAATGGCCGGGATGGTGGAAAGAATGGGGATGTTTCCTTTTTGTTTTGGTGGCTTTCCTTAAAGTGATGAATGAACCAAGCATTCCCTCTGATACCCCTGCACCTGCCTGTTTTCCTCAGCAATACAAGACTAGTCTGCCAGAGCTGTCTGTCTGTCATTAGGTAAGATTTCTGGAGGAGAAGGGATGTATCAGTGAGGAGGATATTTCAGCTCCAACATTCTCCCAGTGCCCCCTCCAGTGCTTCTCCATTTCTTTGGACTAGGCCAGAATGACATTTGGGACTTGGAATTTATTTTATGGTATATAAAATGTGCAAAGATATATAGACAGCCAGGAAAATCCTTCTGTGGGTGTTTGTGTGACACCTCATGCCTGGGGAATGCACTGCTGAGGTCGATGGGGTCCCTGATGGGAGTGACTTCATAGATATGGAAAGAGGAAAGAGAAAAATCATGTGAATGAATATTGCTGCAAGAGGAACCTCAGGAGGGATTGTGCCACAGCAGAGAACATAACCACCATCACATTATTAATAATCTTTTTTTTTTTAAGGAGGAAGAGGGTCATCTTGAAGGTGTCTGGTGTCTGGGCTTTGCTAGAGCACAGTGCTCTGATGAAGGGCAGGGTTAGAAGAGTTTTGGGGCTGAAGGAATTAAGAATGCTGGCTTGTACCCAGAGTTGAAACAAAAATTGCTGTGGGGCTTAAACCTGTTTTTAACAGGAGTATGTAGCCTGCCAGACATGGTGAGAGATTAGCAATTTAATTATACAGGCCCTGGCTTCCTGCTTCCCACTAAGTGCCTAAAACCCCTCTAAAGAGACCCATTACCTTCCCTTTTTTCTGCTCTTGCATTAACTAGGCAATTCAGAGCAGCACAAACACAGAAGGACAGGGGTTCCCTTGCAGAGATCTCGGGGGTTTATGGCTAAGTGCCTCCTGATGGATCTGTCAGAGCATCCCAGAAGAGCGAACCTGTCACTCCCTGCAGCGACCATTAGCTTCATCCCCAGCATCCCTGGAAGCCTTTTCTGTTTGTCCTCTCCTGAACTCGCTGGGAAGAGCATGGGCTTTTCTCAGGCACTGGCTGACTTTGAGAGAGAAAGAGGCAAAGTGAGCAGCCGGGCTCGGGGCACAGGGATTTGGGACAGAAAGCCTTGGCAGGAGCCTTTGGGGATGGCAGAGTGCTGCTTCACGTGGGAAACAGGGGAAAGGCAGGCAGAAAGCTGCTGAGAAACATGTGACATGCAACCTGCTGAGCTCCAAAAGGCTGTTTGAAATAGAGAGCCAGGAGGAAGAAGTGGCAGACAGGGCCTTTTTGTCTTTTTCATTCACAGGAAGCAGGTTTGTTAAGGATTCTGAGCTCCCAAACCATAAGCAATGAATTGTCTGCGATTGTTTTGCTTTCCAACACTGCCTGTGGAGCATTTTCAGACAATCCTGCTTCACAGAAGCTCTTCAGAGGTGGGACTTGACTTCTGTCACCCATGCAATCCATCCATGCATGCAGCCATGGCAGTCCCCTTGGTTTCCTGGGACTGGTTTGGTGTCTCTGGGTTCAAGTTTGCTCTGCTCTCCCAGCGCCCCATCCCCAGCCCGGCACTCACTGATCCACAGAGTCTGAGCCCCACCATTGTATGGACCAGAGCTAGCTTTGGCAGTAAGGCTCCTGCTAAGGAGGGCAGGGAGCAGGTACCATATACTTTTATGCATTTCTCAGGTATACTCCTGATAAATGCTGGTATGACTCAGGAAAGTAGTGATTTCTCCATCCCCTACACCTCGGTACATCCAAAGGGCAGAGCTGGGAATGGATCAGACCCTGGAGCACCAGGCTGCTGCTGTCAGAGTTGTTGGCTGTTTTACCTAAAATCCTTTAAAAACCAGAGCAAAGACATCTACTCTGCAGGCAGCACAGGAAATCTTGCAAGAATGTAATGGAGTGTAATCAGTGACAGATTTGTCATTTCTGTTCCGTGGCTGAGGCAAAGCACTGTGATAGATGAGACTGTGGCCTCTTCAAGCTATTTTTCTGTAGTGCTAAGCCAGGCTTTAATTTCTGGGACATTTCTTTTTGGCCAGCCTCTTTGGGGTCATGTCGGGGAAGGGAGAGGATGTAAGACAGCAATGGCACTATCAAGGTGCTGCAGTCTCCCCAGTGCCTCATTTGGGTGAGCTGATCACACCTTCAGAGGTGAGCCACACTCCAGATTTGGGATTGGAAAGTCATTTCCCCCAGTCGTATTATCAGGTGTTTCACCTTTACCTGGTGTGTCTTCCAGTCTGATCCCTGGAAATGTCCAGGAAATCTTTTGGTTGTGTGGGAGCATTGGCAATGCATTGGTGCTTTCTGCCGTGGTTTCCAGCCTTATTGGCAATTGAATGTTGGTGAGTTTTGTGATGATGGGAAGAAGATGTCCTCTGTCTCTTATCCAGGTGAGGCCCATGTAAACCAAGAGATCCCCACTGCAGGGAGATCACTGAGGGTGAAGTGAACTTTTGGGGGCAAGTGGATGTCAGGTCGTGGAGAATGGTATCCCTCTGGGATTCCCACACTCCCTGGACACTTCCTAAAGCCTTGACTCCTTCAACCAAGAGATTATCTGGCCTGAACAGACTTAGTCATAAAAAAAGATTTTTTTACCCTTCACTGTTCTGGGGAGGATCATTAAACTACAATGAAGCATAAAAAAACTAGGAGGCCATGAGAAATAGCCAAAACAGTATTTTTTTTTTTGGGTTCCGTAGTCGGAGGATTTTTTTTTTTTTAAGCAAATAAAATCATGCTGAGGTTTGATTCATGTTTTTTTAATTCCTCAGAAGTCTGCAGTGTCATTCTCCTGGTTTGGCATCCTAATTCAAAGTGAAATACATAAAGCCGAAAGGAGGGTGTCAAGGAGTTTCTCTAGCTTTCATCATCTTTTTTTTTTCCATCAGCAGACGCCATCCTTTTTGAACTGACTGGCAGTGTGTAAAAAGGAACAGAGGGAAGGGCTTGGTAATCAAATGTTAATGAGATTTTTATTATTGTTTCCAGTGGTATCGGGATAGAACCTTTATGCATATAATAACAGCTAAACATTCAACTGCAGAAACTTGTTCTTACCAAGCTTGTAACAACTCACTGCAGCACACCTGCAGTGCCTGGCCTTTAGGACAAATCAGCAGCTGTCAATACATGCTGCCAGCAGCTGGATACACACCATAAGAGGAGCTTTATCTTTACCAAAAAAAAGGATATGAAAAAATACGCGAGGATGAGGCACAAGCTCCCGCGGCTCTGCAGACCCCCGCCACGCGTGCCGGCTGAGCTCAGGGTCTGCGCTCCCCTGCCCAAGGTGAGCTGCTGGCACCAGGGTGGAGGTGGGTGTCAGGGGGTGTGGAGGGCTGGGATGGTGGCGTAAAGTTTAATGATGGACTTCTGGAGGAGTTTCCCAAAACTGAAATTTTTGAAGATGGAGAAGGGAGTGGGATAGCATGAGATGGGGAGGTGGGGACCTCTTCCCTGTGGGATGGAGTCCTTGGGGACATCCTCTGCCCAGGTGAAATGAGAGGCTGCTTACTACATTAAGTTTCTTCAAATTCAGGCTAGAAGAGCGGGAAGAGGCCCCAGGGGCTGCTGAGAGTGGTCAGTTGGGAGCAGGTTGAATAAAAATCCTCCCTGATCCCTCTCTGTGGTCAGCGGAGGCACAGGTTTCTGCTCCAATCTGCCTCCAGAGAAACCTCTTTCTCTCTCTGACACTCGGCAGAGCAGTTGCCTTTACAGGGGGGTTAGGATCACTGAAGATCTCCCTGCTCCATCACCTCTACAGCATTATTTTATCCTGTGCATGTTTTAGAGTTTCAGGACATTGCTTCTCCTTGAGTCATCAAACTCTGCTGTCCAAAAGCCCATGTGTCACATAGCAGGAAACACCGTAAATGTTCCTAAATGCTCAGCTGTACAAAGAGTGCCAGGGAAAGACCCTGGAAGTGCCCGAGGATCATTTCTGTGAGTGGTGTTGGATGTGAGCTGGAGGAGGAAGGAGGCAAGAGGATGTGGAGCCCAGTGGTTTGAGCACAGGTTGTTATTTTAGTACTTTTGGATTCTCTGGGTTCCTCTGTGCCTCTGTGAGCTGAGAGCATCGTACCTGCCACAGGCAGGTTAATTCACTTCTGCTGCCAACACACCTGGGACTCTCAGGGTGAGGGGGAGGGATGTCCTGTACTCACTGATGCAGACATGGGCGACAAAACCCATCAGCAATCACAGTGTGATGGAAAAGGCCCTGGCAGCCCAAAGCCCCTCTGTGTGGACTCCAGCCACACGGGGAGCAGCGACAGGAGCTGCTGTTTGCATCGCCAGGGCCCCAACCCTCTTGCTGTGCCAGACTTTGTAGAAATGCTAAAAGCAGAATTATGAGCACGCATCTCCAGGGTACCGTAAATATCATTTTTAATTAACTGGCAATTCTACAGAGGAGACTTTGTGCAGTTCTGTGAGACACGGGAACAAAGTTCAGCCTGTCCCTGTGACAGAGCTCCAAATTTCCCCTGCACTTTCCCAACCCAACGCCAGCAAACAGATGTGCTCTGTGCCTCCTATTTATGCGCTCCCAAGAAATTAGCACCCCGTTAAGCTACACAATGCAGTGCATTTATTTTTATTTCACTGGGCTGCAGCCTTTCAATGGTAATTCCGCATTATTTCTTACTGGAATCAAATCCAGACTAGTATCAAGGGCTTCTTAAATCAACAGCCTATGAGGGTATGAATTTTGTGCAGAAGAACTAGTGCCTATAACTTAAGACAAAGTAAGATAAAGCAGCTGCCAAGCTGCAAAGTCCAGTGTTTGACTCAGGTCCAAAAGGGAATGGACAGAGAGTAAGATTTAATTTCCAAATACCTGAAGCTGGGACTGTGATTTGTTTGCAGACCCATTTTAAGGCAATAAACAGCTATATTTATATCTCCTGAATGTGCCTATTATTTCAAGATTTCACCCACCAAGTGAAAGCGACATGACAAAGCAGCACTGTAGGGAGCCAAAAAATGTATAAAAAGCAATTGATCCATTATAGATGCAGTCTCAGGCAAGCTCAGTCTATTTTTAATCATTTTAATAATGCAGCTGATTTGCTGCATCAAGGGGGGAAGCTAAAGTGGGATCCCTCAGAGCAAGCTAAATAATAGGCTCGTGTGGCTCAGTGGCATCTGGACATCTCCGAGAGTGTGTGTGGCTCAGCCATCTCCCAGGGAAATGGTGTCACTGCGGCAGCCCTGCCCAGCAGGTCACCTTGAGGCACGGGAGGCCCCAGAGACAAATGGATGATGCTTTGGGAAAGCAAGGGAAGAAACCAGGGGGATGTTGAATTGTGGGAAGTGGGATTAGAAAAGCAGGAGGGTTTATCCATAGCATTTAAAAGGTGCATTTCTATTGCCGTGATTTGGGCAGGATTGTGATGCAGGTTGCTGCCATGCAAGGCAGATTTGGGCATGCATAGCCAGCCTAGGAGACTCTGACTCCTTCATGTTCTCCGTGTTCTCCATGGCCAGAGCCCTCTCTTTCCACTTGGAAGAGACAAAACCCATCTAAGCAACACCCACTCAGCTTATTTGTGCAAAATGGCTCCTTCATCCTTGGGTGGTTTATTTGGCCCTAGGGAGAGTCTGGAAGAAAGAAAACTTGAGGTTTCCCTTCCCTTGCCCAGAGTGGCCTTTAAATGAAAGCGTATGTGAGAGGGACAGGAGACAGATGCCTTCTAGCCAAAGGGTGGCTTTTAGAACACTCAGTTAAATCATGAAAGTACAACAATGTCTTAGCTACAGAGAGTGGTGGGAGGCCCTCAAGGACAGAAGGACCACCCATGAGGAGCAATGCAATGGGGACAGTGAAAAAAGTCAGCCAAGAGCAGCTGTGCCCAGGAAGAAGATGAGATGTTGGTTGAATATAGCAACAATAAAATAGAAATTATAGCCACATTTTTTTAACTTGAAAGCTGAGTGCTCTGTGGCACCTGGGACTCTTCAGAGGCAGGATGATCTGGGACTCCATTTTGCTGACACTGAGCTCACTTCATAAAGCAAATGGGAATGTCCCTGTTAAAGGCTGTGAAAAGGCCAGGACAAGCCTTGGTGCCAAACCTGCCAGGGCAGCAGGACTCTGCTCGTCGCTTTTCCTCCCTGCAATACCTCAGAGCTTCTGGCGTCTCCCATACGGAGACTTCCTTATAAAAACGTTTGTCTTGTTGTCGTGTGGAAGCGGAATTTTTTCTCCATTATGGAGCTATGTCAATCCCACCGCGGGCAAGAGGTCAGGAATGGAACTCCCACGCTCATTCTTCATCTGGCAGCACGGGCCAGCCCCGGCCTGGCAAAGCCTTCCGACGGAAGCAGTGGCTCCTCCATCCATCGCCAGTGAGAGGACTGATGGACACGTGGGACCTCAGCTGGCCCACTAAGCAGCCCCAGATGTGTTGTAGTCCTGCCTGGCAGGGCACTGTGTACCTGCAGGTTCATCCCACAGTTTAGGATGGGGACATGCTCTTGAAGGAAAGGAATGTTTTGTCCTCTCCATGTTACTTGCTGTCATTCTGTAGGTCTCTTTCTGCATCTTTTTTCTCTCGTGGACCAAAGAGTCCACTTTGCTTACTCAATCATTTCTTTATAGAAGCCCTTTTTTTTACATTTAATCATCTTTATTGCCTTTCCTTGAATCCTGCCTCCCATCTTTATGTCTTTTCTGGACATAAAGGGATCAAAAGACAGTATTCAAGATGTAAGTGAACCCTGGTTTGATTCAGTGGCATATTAATATTCTCTTTTACTTGCCCCTTGGTAAATGTTAATATTTTATTTGCTTATTCCACCACTTCTGAGCAATGAACTGATGTTTCATAGAATTATTATAATCCAAATATCTTACTCCTGAGTGAGCCCAGAGCCCATAATCTTACACATGAAGTTCAGAACATTTTTCCTGCCATGAACATTACTTCACATTTGGCTACATTAAATTTAATTAGCTGTTTTATCACTCGTTTACTTAGTCTCATCATATCTTTCGGCAGGCCCTTGTTCTCACTAGTCTGAGTGTCACCTGGAAACTGTGCTCCCTCTTTCACAGACTGTTAATAGGTAGAGCAATGTGAAAAAAAAAAAAAAAAACTGGAGAAAACTAAAACACCATCTCCCTGCTCCTTGCCTTGACTGCATGGACTCAAGGTTTGTAGGATTCCATCTCTGGAGATGTATCACGGCTGGATGCCTTCATCAGATGAGGATGCTGCATTTCACCCTGGATCAGAGATTTGAGGCTGGGCCATAGGCTGATGTCCAGCCTTTGATGTAGCATTAGATTAATAAAATCACTGGAAAATTATCATCAAGGCCTTCAGCTGACATTGAAAGCTACTGCAGGATGGGGCTGACTTCCAGCACCATGAACCGAGGTGAGGGCAGATGGCTGTGCCCTGGGCCAGCTGGAGCCTGAGAGGATTCACACTCAGCTCCAGATTCAGTGAACCACCACAACCCACCCTGGAGGTGTCAGGTTGATCAGTTCCTGGGTTCAGGTTTCTGTGTGGGAAGGAAGACTGGAGATGGAAGGAAGGCTTTGGAAGCTGATGGCTCCCTGTCATCCAAGTTTACCAAGAGGATGGAATGTCCCTCTTCACCTTTCCCAAAGAGAACAACTTCATGCTTTGTTGCTCTCAAGAGAAGAACGAATAGAAAAACCTGTGGAGGAGATCAAAAAGACTCGTCTTCAAATCCTCACTTTGATTATTTAAAGCAAAAAAGTTCATAAAAGTTCTCTACTATTTGGGTAGAACAACAACCTGACTTGCATAGCTGAATTGGAGCCCATCCCACACTTGTGGGGTGACAAAGGCACTACCCCAAGTGGACTTTCACCCATATTTGTCACACGTGTTCATAATCCACAACTCCTGAAGTCTTGGCCCCTTGGCTAGGGCAGTGGGGGGACCCAGGATGCCTTTCCTGGTGAGCTCCATGACCCAGGAATGCTTTTTTGCCTCATGGACAAACAACCTTCCTGTTCTCCCCACCCTCCTCAGCTCCCATCTTTGCAAGCTGAGCTGGTCCAAACATAACATCCTGGGACTAATTAAACTCAGATCAGCTCATTAACCCTTTCTTGTCAACTTTTGGCCTCACTTAGTAAACTTTTTGTTCTGTTTTTACACCTCTGTCTTCGTAAGCCAGCGCTTGCTGGGCAACTCTTCCCTACCATCACCAATCACCTTCACCCCTGGAACTCCCCTAAGAAAAAAATCTGGGACCCATGGCATCCCCAGATAACATTTCAGCTTTTGAAAAACAGCATATTTTGCTAAAATCTCATTTTGGCAAAAATGCTACAATAATCTCCCCTTTTGAGCTCTTTTCTTGTATCTTATTCCCAAATGGTCGAAGAAAACTAGGAAGGAAGTGAGGAGAAAATGTGGGTGTAGAAGAACATCCTGTTCTGCACAAATACCCTGGTGTGTTGTCAGATGGATTCTCTGCTTTAAATAGAAGAGGTTTCATGCTTGCAACGGCCAAAGAAATACATTCTTAGAAATTAGAAAAGATGGAAATAATGATTTAATAAAGAAACTGTTTGGACCTACTGCATTAAAGAATCAACCAGGTTAGAGCTTCTCATTGTCATATGCGATCTCATTTCTGTGTGCTCCTGTAACGCACATGCACAGAGGTTTTGGGAAAATCTCTGGGGACCTCAGAGAAATTCTGTTTCTTGTTTACTCTATTTGAGAGGCTATCTCCATGAAAAAGGTCACTTGGGGTAAGCAACATTGAAGCAAAGCTAGAAGAGATCCAGTGGGATAAATTCAGAGCTTTTATGTGTTTGAAGAAGTTCTTCTGCTTAGATCTGATTTTGTGACTCTGGTTTCTGCTATTTGCTTTTTCAAGGGATTGAGTGAAAAAACTGTCTGCACTTTGGTGCCCTTTGTTTTCACCATCAATATGATTTTACCACAGCCACACCAATTGTTTTGGTTATCACTGGAACAAGATTCTTCTTTTTTCTCTTCTCCACATTTTCTACATTTTATTTTTTTTTTCACATTGTGCTTTGCTTTGAATCTGAAATTGTATCGCAATGTGAAGGAAAAAAGGGAAGAGATATACCCTTGAGTACAAAATGCCCTGCAATCTGGGAGTCGGGAAAATTCCATAGGATTTTCAGCAAAGCAACAGTATTTTTACCCAAACTTCTGACCATCTCTATGGACAGCTAATATCAATCAGCAGGAGAATTGCTAAGCTGAATATTGCAAGAGCCTAAGTAAGAGCTTCTATATCAATATATATTGTTGTAATAATGGAATACCAGGCCATGTAAAGCTGAGCCTGGCTGAGAACCCCGGAATCCATTCATCCTCCTTGCCATCACCTGTAGAGCACGTGGTGGTTTTGGTGCCAGGTGTTTCTTGAGTGGGCATCAGGGAAGCCATTATGCGTTCCCTTAGGCCATTTTCTTGTGCCTGACACCACTTTCTCCATCAGTTTCGAAATAATCTTGAAATTCATCTCTGTGAAGACACAAATGAGCCTGTGTTGGAGTCAAAGAGTCTGTCACATGGACACTGCGTTCTGACCCGGGAAGATGTCTCCCGTTGTTTATCTCTGTAACCAACACAATGCAGCTACAGGGACAGGCAAGGGACACAAGTGACACACTTACTCTGTGCTATTGCACAGAGAGAGCCTACAGAAAAGGATCTTTAATTTCATATTTCAGTATTTAACACTTAGCCTTTGTGCAATAAATGGGGTGGGGAGGACAGAAGCGATCACATGTTTGATTCCAGTAAAGTTCTTGTTGTGGTCAGACTGGTTGGGTCAGTTAGAGGTGGACAAATGCGTGATTCAGTCCTGCTGGACTACTGCTGGCTAGTCTGACACAGCCCAAGCACTGCTCTCTGTGGGCCAGGGGCCTGCAGGACAGTCATGCATCCTTGTACCCAGCCAATCTATGTAGAAACCATAGATTCCTGGGATCTCTGAACTTCCACGCTTGTAGGAGAGAATGAAGGCTTACCAGCAGTCAGGTCTTCTTCTGCAAATACTTCCTAGAGAGCAGAGCAAGTGAAATCCTGTCTGCAGTGAGCCCTGTGGCCACGCACACCAGCTCAGTCATTGCCTTATTGCATTACAGCTCCCTGAGTTCCCACTGCCTTCCCTCCAAACGTATTCCTCTGTTTTGATCCACGCTCATTCAAACACCGCTCCACTCACACTGGTGAAGACAGACACTTTGCAAAGCTTTAATGAAAGGGCAGCACGTGAATGATTAACAGGCTCTTTTGCCATAGCAGCCTTCCTATGCTGGGTTTATTTCTGGAGCAGTCAACCTATTACCTGATATAGGGCCATGTGTGAATGAGAGTTGGTCCAGCTGGAAAACGAATGACATGTCCTTCTTTGCTGTTGAAACCATCCATCATAACATGTCCCAAATGGTCCATCATGTTGTTGTCTAGTAAAACTCGGCCATCAGAGGCAGCTCTGTTTGGATGCTGATGGTACATGTCTGAAAATGTGATTTCAGCTATAACTCTGAGAATATTTAGTTGGAATTCATGACTAGAGGTCTCTCTAAGCTCCATCAACTCTATCCATCTCACACCTTTATAAATAATACTGGTCTTCAGATTCTGAAGCCTTTAGGGCAGACTTGAGGATTTTTTTTCCAGTGTGTGGAATACATCGCATGAAAGATTTCACTCTCAGATTTCAGACTATGTGGGTGCATGTCAAATAAATTACACATAATTTGGCTGAGCAATGTGGAGACCATGAAAGGCAGTTTGATGAACCTGTTACTGTCTAGGATGCAGAAGGCTTTGGCACTGGTCCTGACCAAGTCAAGATTTCTCCTTTTTGTGCCTCAGTTTCCTTCCTAGTTGGTTCCAGTTAACATTATGCAAAGTTCTGGAAGGGATCCTCCTCTGGGTTTTGCGTCAGTTGGGTCATGTCCATTAGTATCTTCCCACTCCATGTGGAGCTACAAAGTGCTAAGCAAGCCGAAACCTTTTCTCTGTTGGGTTAAGTGGGAGCAGATGTGTGGAGGAGCAGCAAGCCCTTGGGATCGTGCTGTAAACTTTCCATAAATACAGCAGAAGGAAGGGTCTAGTCCTGCGAAGTGCTTAGGGAACAGGGATGCTGCAAAGTGAAGGGGTTGAGTGGTGGGACTATGTGTCAGAAGCAGTGTTTGTAGGGTCAAACCCTGTAGTATTATTTGGGGTTATTCCCCTCCATACATAACCTCAGCAGTCACCACTGTACTCCAGTGGGTACGGGGATCTATTAATACTCCTAGGAAAAAATTAGTATCCAAACAACTTCTGTTTCCTTGTTTTTTACACGTCTGTGCTCTCCTCTGTCACCAGCTCCAGCGCAGAGCCTGGTATGCTGTGACAAAGAGCCATTGATGGAGGGCTTGTGTGAATTGGCCCAGCACTGGTCACAGCCAACTTCTGTGGGACCTGCTGCCCCTGTTGTACAATACTCTCCAGTGTGCTGGGCCATTTGTGAAAGGTCAGAAATGAACAGAGAAATGGACTGGAGTCAAAAACAAGCAGTCCTATAAATATCAGTCATAGTCAAAGGCAGTTTATTCCATTCCTCCCCTCTCTCTCCCTCTGTGTGTGTCTCTCCCTCCCTCTGTTGTGGTTTCCCAGATATAACTCCATGCTTCTGGCTGGGGAGCTCTGAAAGGAAGGCAGCACGCACACTGCAGCTTCTGCTCCCATCCTGCACACATGGAATAATCCTCAGTCCTGCAAGCAGGACTGACAGCCGGCACGGAGTCCGGGCGTCCTCTGGACTCTGATGTTAAGTTTTGATTTCTTGGATTTTCCTTATCTGTGAGAAACTCATTTGTGACAGTTTGAGAATTAGATTTGGCCACAGCCGCTTTGGATTGCGACTTCTGACAGCTTTCCTCTGTTTGACTTCACAATGACTTTAGCAGCTAAATTAGAGGATATTGAAGTGACGCTGGAGCACCTACTAATGGATGTGTTTGTAAGTAAGCCACAATTTCCTTTTTAAAGTGAGATGTCAATAATGCAGAAGGCAGCACACAGACTTTATGGCATATCCAAAGTGTTGCATTGACTTAATTCCTTTACCTTTCCTGATAAATTGTGTGTAATCCAACTCTACCAATATGTTGTGGTTTAGGCATCTCCTGCAAGCCATAGCATGCAAAACTGGAACAGTATGAGATCCAAGACAGGATAGATTTTGCACTGCTTTTTTGTGTAATCTACAAATTTGATGTGAAAAGGAAGAGAGATTTGGTCAGTTTGAGGAATATCTCTGTAAAACTATTGCATTGACAAAGCATTTAAATTGTGTATCGCTTGACATCAAGTGTCCTTGACTTCAGGATTTTGACAGCTATCAGATAACAGTTTTGACTTTGGGGTTATTTTGTAAGAGATTGAGGAACAAGTAAAATAGTCGTGTTTTCAAGAGAATCCAGTTTATTTCTCCTGGATGTATCAAATACTTTAAACCAGTGCTAATCTGGGATTGCTTCCTTGAAACCATCAAAGCAATGTATGCTTTTCTCCTACTCATCTGAGATAAGAATCTGGCTGCATCATCTCATTTTTAAGTTTCTTAAAATTATCAAACCATTTCCAAGCATATTCTTGCCTTTTCCAACACAGCTTGATGGGTTTTGCCTAAAGGTCAGAGATGGCCATGTTTTGGAAAGCTTTTTGGGGGGAGGGGATGGGAAACAATAATGAGGGATTGCCAGTTCATTTGTCTTTGTGGAAAAAAGAAGGCATGCCAAGGTGACCCGTACTCTCTGAATTCAGGCTGTAACAAATAAGATGGCAAGAGACCTTCTGAATTTTTGTAAGAGTTTTTTGGCATCTCTTAAATGGAATATTTCTGATTTCAGGGTCTAGCGATGAGGAATCTTAGGCATCAACCACAAAAGTGAAAAACAGGAGCTCTTGCCAGATTCCTAGCCTGTGGTCCAGTTATTGAGGTGTCCATCTGTGCTGTGAAATGGATTCAAATTCCTCTGTGCTGGCATCTCCCCTCAGTACTTTGGAAAGTGCCCTGTCCCCTTTCCCAGGCTGCTGAGATAGGGGTAAATGAACATTACTGGAGACTTCCCCGTGAAAGCCTCTACATAGGGCATGAAATACTGAAATACTCCTTGGGCTGTAATATTTGAATTAACCTAATGATTATTTGCCACTCTGGGTTCAGCTCCTTTTCCCAGCTCTGAGTACCATGAATCCCAGAGAAAATCCCTAAGGATTTAAATCCCCACGGCAAGCAAAGATGTAACATCTGCCTCTCATGACCACAGCACGCTGTGAAAGTTATTCTGTGTGGGAAGGGGCCAGTGCTTTCTTTGGAGTATTTGCAAATGTAGGATAAACTTGGCACCACCACTCCTCTTGGTCTATTTGTAGCTCAGCATCGCTTCACTGACTTGTGTGTTTGACACCTGGGGGACTGAGACCTTCCTGGGACTGGTGTCATTGAACAGCAGTGCTTAAAGCATTTTGTCACAAGCAGTGTCTCAGAGACTGACAACATTTAGGCAGCCAGGGACGACTGAGGCTGAACAATCCTACACGTGGCTGCTTGTGTTCGAAGGGCATGAAAAGCCTCCTGCCTTGCTGGGAACCACACAGATCTGTAAGACAGGGAAGTAGGGAATCATATCTTCCTGGCTCTTCATGTCCCGCTGCCTGTTTTAATGCCCATGCCTTGATTCTGTCCAAATGTCTTTCCTCATGAGTTTTTGGGTTTGGTGTTTGGTGGGTTTTTTTGCAACAAGGGTAACAGTTGGCCAGATAAAATGTGGGCCAAATTCGCCAGAGGCGCAGGTGACTTCACTTTGTGAAACCAATGCAGATCTTCTCAGGTTGTGTTTGGAGCTGGTCCCTCAAATTTGTAATCCCAGAAACACAGTGAAACATGTCCAGCTGGGACAGTGCAGTCACAGCTGCGATGGTGATGCAGGGACATGTCTGTGCAGTGCCATGCTGTGCCACTCTGGAGCACAGCTGGCTCTGGAGGAGCTGGGGCTGTGAGCAGCACTGTGAGGGCACACTGCAGTGCTGTCACAGCTCTGCAGAGCCTGGGGCTGTGCGGCCCAGGGGCAGCGTGGCCAGGCTTCACGTTTCCCTTCAGGGCTGGGAATCTAACCTAGCCTCTGTGCAAATCAAGGTTTCCCCTTATAAGCAGCCATGGGCTCTTCTAAAACCTACCTAAGAATTCAGGCAGCAAGAATTTTGGATAATCTAGGTCAAATGCCAAATGCAGAATCTCCACCATCAGGCACAATTTCCAGGTTTTACTCATACCTCACCTTGCCTTGCCGTGCTCTTTGATCTTAAACCACCTATTCATTTAGCGACGCTAAAAATAACCTCTGGATGTACTGGATACAGAAAGTAAATATAAAACTCGATTTGAAGGAAGGGCAAAACATCAACCTCTGGCTGCTACAGAGCATTCTAGCAGCCAGGTTTGTCCAAGGTCATTAATCCACTACCACGTGTTTTTCTGCAGCAAGGTCGGTGTTTTTGTGAGGAGCATGGGGCCAGACTGGTGGGGCTGGATGGGCTGGGGGCAGACAGACTGCCAGGTGACAGGACCCCCCGGGAATGATCTGAAAGTCTGCTCTATGCCATGCATCTTCATCTGTGTCAGGTTTATTGCTGAAAGAGCGAAGCCATCTGTCACCGTAATGCTCCTCTTCCAATTCTTCCGTGCCCTCCACTGCTGCAAACCAGGTGATTACTTACAAAATTGGGAAATTGTGGTCTATGGAGCCTTGAGCTTCTTTTTTTTCCTTCCGAAGAAACTTAGTTTTAATGCTTCTTGGACCTTAGGGGCAGTAACACATTCCCGGCTCAGTGGACCCTGGCAAAGCTCACTTTAATAGCTTGTACTAAGCTATCAAGCCCATTTTGTCACAGTGTAAAAGGTTATAACAGACAACAAATGAGAAGCAACCACCAATTTCTAACAAAAACTGAGACATAGCTCAGCTCAGACTAAACCACCTTGATGTAACTTGGCTTCTGCAGTAATGCAGACCGAAGAAAACTATAGGATTGGGGCAGTTTTTCCCTGGACGAGGTTTTTAGCTAAATTCTCCTGCAGGAGCTCACCTGAAGTGAATTCAGCAGTTTCGCAGGGATGATGGCAAGCAGATATGTTAAACACTTCCTCTGCAAAGCTAATATTACATGAGAACATTTTAAATTTTTTTTCTTTCTTTTTGCGGAGAGCAGAGATTTGCATCTACATGGCACGAGCTGCCACTTCCTTCCAGGACACGGTGTTCTCATCACAATGTCATCCCGCTATCAGAGAAGCAGCTGCTGCTGCACTGACACTGCCTTTCCCCTGTTTCCAAAGGGCACTGCTGGGCTGCACCAGATGAGATAAAAAGGAAGCCTCCAACATGACATTCCATAATTAGCTGTCATCACCGGCGGGCTGCCACCGGGGCGCTTGATGAGCTGGGGCTTGGCTGGCTGGAGAAAGCTGGACAGGGAGGCAGGGACCAAAGAGGGAGCGGCGCAGGGACAAGCTCTGCAGGTCCCTCGGGTGTGCTACAGGCAAGAGGGAGTCTGGGTATGAAATGCAGGCCCTGAATCCTGGATTCACAGCTTGCAAAAGGCATCCCTGAGATAAGCCCTCCTCGCCTCTGGACATGCTAATTATTCTTGTGTAGTCTGTGAAAGAAGAGCTTTGAGGGAAACCTCAGGATCGACCTTGCTGCCTTCCAAGCCTTGCCTTAGGCACAGGTAGAGCAAACCTCCAGGATATACCATGTCCAGCAGGCATGGGGCACTTTGCATGGGACGTCTGGAGGGGGTGGAAGTGAGAAGGGTTGTGGAGCCTGCAGCACTGAGGGGTGCTTTACCTTGCAGTACAGATGTGGCTTTAGACCTGCTAAAAAACAGACTTTCAAGCCAATGGGCTAAGGGAGAGTAAACCTGTTAGGAAAGTGAGCCTGAGGTAGTCAAACATCAGCTACCTCGAAAAAGACACTGAATTCTGAGGATAGGCATAATGGAGCTGTAATGGATGTTCCAGGAGAGAAAAAACCCCTTCAGATGAAGTCTTTGAGCCATGAACCCTGTGTGCCTGGCCCACTCCAGATACCACCTGGAAGACAACAGCCAATTTATCTTCATTGGTTCCTGGGGTCTTAGACCCCACCCAAACACATCCTAAGAAATCCACAGTACACTCCATAGCTCCTTCTGCATTCCTGCAAACATCAGTTTCCACAGCTGGCTCCTCAGGCTTCCTCCCACCACACTCCACAAAAATATATGTACATACGTGTATATGCATGTATGTCTATACAGGTATATATAAAAATGTTTTAAATACATTTTTAAATATCTATATCTCTATATATGGCATATACATGTATATACATGAGACTATCTGGTGAAATTGTATTCGTGAGGGCTTTATGGCATGGAGAGGGGCTGTGATTGCTTTGCCCTGGGTGGATGTAGCAATCCAGATTTGCCATGCTCCTGCCTCCTCCATCACCCTGAGAAACAGCTGCTCTTCTCCCTCGCCGTGTTGTCAGGTCCTGGCACAGTTAACACCAAAACAGCAAGGCCATGAAACTCAGTCAGAGAAAATTACCTGGAATGAACTGGAATTGAGGCGTGAGTCAAACTCCTGTATGCAGACAGATCTAAAGATGGATATCTGAAAGAGATGGACTCAGATGCTAAGACTGAAGAGTCTGAAATGAGGGTCAGGTGCCTTGGCCGGTGGCACCACAGGACACAGAGTTCCCTGGTGGCTTTGGCAATGGGAATGGCACAATGAGGTGGACAAGGCCACCATGTCCTGGTAAGGATTTGGAGTGGTGGCTACCAGTACCCATATATTTCAGCTCTTAAAACTAAGCTGTGAAGAGAAGGGCATTTAGTCGACCTGGCTCTTTATTAATAATAGTGAAATAGCAATAAAATCAGCACTGATAATTTTTCATGTTACAGATAGAGAAACTGAGACAGAGGGACATGGAGCCATTTAAGCGGCACCCTCCTCCATCTTCCCACTTAGAAAGGAGTAGAAACACAACTTCCAGAAGCTCAGTTTGGTGATTTGTTCCCTCCAGAGTATAAGACTCCACACAATTGCAGAATAACACAATTGCAGAATAATCCAACCATCAATGTCTCAGAGATCTCTGATGCCAAGGATGAAGCATGACTTTGGATCCAGTCCTAGCATGCTCTGGCATAGATAACTGTGAAATGTGTCCATTTTTTGGGCAATTACACCATTAACCTTCCTATTTTCTCACGCCATCAACACTAGTAGACACTAGACATCCTCATAGCCGGGACAGCAGACAGTCTGGAGACAGGAGGGATGCAGGAAAATGGTTATGGTCAGTTTGCTT
This sequence comes from Acanthiza pusilla, assembly GCA_036630365.1. Taxonomy (NCBI): domain Eukaryota; kingdom Metazoa; phylum Chordata; class Aves; order Passeriformes; family Acanthizidae; genus Acanthiza; species Acanthiza pusilla. The sequence goes on from JAXCHO010000079.1 coordinate 46,465,149, forward strand.
CAACCCCCATTTGTACCATGAGCCCTGCACAAACAATCCCCATCCCTCTGTAATCAAACATTCTTGCTGTTGCTATCGACTCTGGGTGTCTGTGTTACATTCTTCTTAATAACCATTGCAATAATAAGACATTATCAACATGTAAAGTGATCCATTAACCTCTACAGCAGCAATAAATTGTGTGGCTTTGCCAGGCTGCCAGGGCTTGCTAATCGAAGAGGGAGAAGTGAGTTCGTACCCAGAGCAGTCGCAAATCATACATAATGCAGAAGTGTGGGTGCTAACCTCACCCCCTGCAATATAATGGGAATTTCCATGTGTGTATTTATCTGAGAAATTGGTTCTTTGAAACAGCTGTTAATGAGTTTCTCTCTGGCAACAATAGCATTGCCCAGTTTTTCCTCAGCATCCAGTTTGCAGGAGATTTAAAGCTTCACCCTCCACCACTGCAGTCAGCATGAGTTTTGCCAGTGCAGAGGATAGAAGCAGAATCAAGCCTCTTGACCTGCAGGAAAAGCTGAGGCTGCTTAGCAGGATTGTGCCATTAAAGAGATCTAATTAGGTAGCTTGCCTCAGGTTTTGTTTCGGCATTTCTGAAACTGAGGAATGAAAAATAATCTTACCAGGTCTTTCCAATGAATGATACAATTCAGCATCACATCTCAAGCAGCAACTAACATCAGGTGCCTACAGACATCTCTAAAAGAGGGCAAATGCATAACCACAGTCCCCACAGTTACCTTCCAACCACCATTTCTTGATACTCAAGGGTTTCACAACCCAGAAGTAGTGCCTTTGAATCTAGCAGCCCACAGTAGATGTCCTTTTATAAATTTGTTGAGTCATTTTATGAGCCCAGCCAAGGAATCTGAGTTGCCAGGCACAGCTGCCATAGACAGTCCTGGGGCAGAAGAAAAGCCCTAGTGCTGTGCTGCAGCCCTGCACACGGTGCCTCCACCTGCAGAGAGCTCCCATCTCACTCCCATGAGAGTCAGGTCATGCTGCTGACCCTCAGAGAGCCTTTGTGGGACAGAGGAGCACTGTGGAGCAGCCCAGGCTTGGCCAACCACGCTGAACAACACCCAGAAACAAGACAGTGAGAACTAAGGGCTGGGGATGTTAGCAAACACAAGGTAAGGACATACAGCTACCAAGGGACTCAGGAGAGCCTCTGAGAGCTGGCAAGGCAGACCAAGAGTGGCCAGTAGCCATGCTTGTTTTATGGGGTGACATCAACACTTTCAGGTACCATTCAGCCCCCAGTAAAGTAAGCAGCTGAAGCAGGTCTGGTGTCTCAAATTTTGCAAGTGACCATTTCTTTCCAGCTGTGAGGAAAGGACAATCTCACATAACGGGACCAAATTTAGGAGAGGTAAAGGCCACTTCAGGTGTCTCCTACAACTGGGGCAAGGTGTTGTATGAATAGGTAGGAATTACAGGGAGAGATGTCAGGATTCCAAGGCTGATGATCCAGAGAGTCAAACTTTTCATATTTCTTCATCTCTCCAGAAAATACAAAACACAGCCAAGTTGGGTTTGCATTTTGCCAATGTTAGCAGTTCCTCTTTCAGCTTTATGCAGAGTTTTCTCCTCACTTGGAGAAAAGTCATCATTATTCCATGCCTGCGAGACCTCAGCTACCAAACAAAATTTGCTTGAGAAGCTGTTTACCAAGTCTGGCAAAGCTTAAGAAAACTCCTTGTAACATCTCTCAGGGGTCTTCTACTTCCCTCCTTTCTTTAGGGACATGCTGGTCTCTCTGTTATTCATGTGGCTTTCTCTTGGGGCAACATAACCCTCTCTCCTTCCCTCACACAGGCACATATGCTTTCCCACAATATATTAAGATTAATCAAAGCAGAGTAACAAGGATGAAGTTTTAAAAGAGAGAAAATTGCACAGAACAAAGAAGCATTTATCTTCACAGTGTTTGACATAGTCCATATGTCACATATCCTGTTTAAAGCTTAAATGGAGCTCAAGGCTGAGTACCTTCCATGCCGTGCTGAGCAAACCTTTATTTCTTCAGGAATTGAAGTAAATCAAAAGTGCTAAGCACTCCACAGGAATAGCCTGCTCACATTTTAAGATTTGATACTGAGATTCAGCGAGTATTTGCACACTCCTCGCAGTCACCAGGATTTGCAAAGGCTTTAGACCAGGGCCCCAGCAGAAATATTGCGCAGTCATCCCCCAGCTAAGAGCATGCCTGCTATTGTGTGCATCACACCCCGCCTCTGCCGCGCAGCCACCATGTGGGAATGTGGTATTGTTGCCAAATATCTCCTCCTTTGTTTATATTAGCCCTGGAAGTCAGAGGTGGCCCCTTCGATCCCTCCTTGATGTTTACAGGGGCGTGTCTCCAGGGCAGTGGGGTCAGGCGAGTTCCCTCCCTAATTAATTACTGTCTCTCTGAGTTATGTGGGAAAAGAGCTGACCTGCCAGCACACTAAAACCCAAGGGAATTGTCCTTCCATCCAGCAGAGGCCCTGCTCACTGTCTGCTGCTGTTCTTCTGGACAGGGCTTTGCAGGAGCCCATCTGCCTGGATGCTCAGAGAGCAGGACCACTTTCCCTGGCAAGGACCACACAGAGGTCAGAGGATGCAAAAGAGACCTGGAGGTGGGATGGAGGTTGCTCTGGGACAGCCTGCCTGGTGGCAGGAGGGGAAGAGGAAGGGTGCAGGTTGCTCTGTCCTCTTTCCTGAAGACGTTTCCTGGGGTGTCTACACCTGAGCCACGATTTCCAGCAGGGGCTGTGCCAAGGACTTGCTGGCTTGGTGGGCACAGCAGCTGGTGGGTCTGAGGGCTTGGCTAGGTGCAGGCTCAGCAGGTGACATCCTGGGCTCCACGCTGTGCCCTGCCAGCCTTTCCCCACGGCACTCACGGCTGAGGTACACCAAGCAACTGATGAGCAGCCACGTGGATATTCATGCTGGGACGCCAGTGAGTGAGGGCATTTCGGAGCACCTGACATGACATTCTGCGTTAACCTGCAGCAATGTGCATCAGATAGGCACTTCTGTGAGTCCAGAAGGGCTTGGTTCTGGGTTTCTGTTTAGGCTTATGCTAGTCAGACTCACTAATATATCTGTAAACTGCAGATGGTCAAAAAACCGTGCTGCAGCATGAGGTAAATTTGTCACAGGAGCCTAAACTCCTCAGGGTCTGTGTTGGTACAAGTGATGGACACATTGCACGTGCAATCCAGCACCATCTGATCTCTGCAGAGCACTCAAACAGAGGGAAACAAAGCATGAATCTCTGTTCAAATGTGGGGCTGACCTTCGTATTCAGCCTGGGTGGCTGCACCCAGCAAAGGCACTGCTTGCCCAGGGGGGACAGGGACAGGACAGTCCATGTGGCCCCCAATATGACACAGCCCTGCCACACACAGGGGAAGCCCCAGGCTTTCTGTGGCTGGGGACCACAAACAGCCTCTCTCTCTCACCCTGCAAGCTGCTGGGTTATTCACAGCTCTGATGGAAAGGACTCCTGTGGGGATGGAGCTGCACCCTGTGTGCTTTCCAACATCCCTCCCCAGGCTAGAGTGATCATAACATTTCTCTGTAAAACACCATGTAAGACTGGAAAATTGTTCAGCGTTTTTTAAATTAAAGGCAAGCTGGATTTGCAATGACAACCTCTGCACATCTTTCGCTCCCAACAAGGCAATTTCCTTTGCAGTCTGATTCTGAGTGCAATAAAATATAAGCTAAGTAACTGTAGGGTTTGCAGCCCCAAAGCTCTGGGGAAGCTCTGCTCTCCTCATCTTCCCAACAAAACAGCTAGGGAGGATAGCTTACAGTGGGAAGTAAGAAATTCCACAAAGATTAATAGGAGCTGCTAAAGAGCTCAAATAGAAGTGGTTTCCCTATCAGGACTCCTGGGAAGAATTTGGCTTTGCTACTGACAGACCATAGATATCATCCAGGGTGGAAAATACTGCCAGGAGCAGCAAATTATCCTTGTTTTCCCCTCAATCTCTTGCCATACTTGAGTCTTCATGGAATACTGAACTGATGTGGATTTTTCTGTACGGAGTGACTTTTCAATTTTGCAATACAATGTCTTATGGATAGATCTGATAGATACCACACACTGCATTTCAGTCTGTGCCACTGCTGTCACTGCTTCCCATTCACTGATCTCCGCTGGGAATACCCTGACTTGAAACTCGAATCCTGTGTTGCAAATATAAGACACACTCTGCAGCAGTAAATGGTTCCTCTCTCCTTTTCATTAAAACCAAAAAAGAAATCTAGTCCAAATAGCAATCCATTGGATATACTTTCCTCTGATGCATTGTTACCACAAACCACTGTTCCCAGAAGCCTGCAATTAGTACTGAAAAGCATCCACTGCTTTAAAGAGCTTTGTCTTTCAGCAGTTAGTAAATACAGAGTGTCCCTTTTGAGGGTCTGTGGGGGCAAGGCTGGGATATTCCCTTGGAATATTTGGGGTTTTTTTCCTACTGTGCTGTTCAGCTGGAGATTGTCTCAGTTAAATGAAGCCTCAGTGATGAGCCTGGTCATCTTAATCTGCATCTGCAGACACCTAAATGGGAGAGAGGGCTCTCCAGAGTCAAATTCAGAATTTGATGGGCTGAAGAGCCCTTGGATGTGTTTATATCTGCCACAAACACCCAAACTCCCTCTCTGGGAACAACTAGAAGGACCCTCATGGGAGTATGTTTTACATTACCTGCCTGTAGGTGAGCTATCAAATGAATTCTAGTAGACTGTCCTACACACTTGCCTACCAGCAAGCTTTGCACCAAAAATATAGAGCAAACATCTCATCCTTCTGGATGGTTTCCACAGTCCTGATGATTATGGTTTGGCCTCCTGTCTCCAGGTTCATACCACCTGGGACATGAGGAATGGAACAGAAGAAAGTGTCACAGTGGGTGCAGGTCTCAGCTTTATGCAGAGGGTACCCATGGAGCTGTGCCTGGGTTGCAGAACAGTGAGGGAGCAAAGAGTCAGGCCCGGTGGGATATACAGGGGTCCTACTGGAATTGGTACCAGTAACATGCAAATTGATGGATTTCTTCTACTTTTCACACGTGCAAGAAGTTTCCTGTAAAGAAGAATATTTTTATTATTATTCAGCTGCCTTGAGCAATACACAGATTTGCATTTCATTGGCAAGACCTGAAAATCTGGGCAAAAAAACTTGTGGTTTGTGGAAATAACTGAGTGAATGGTCCCTTTTCCCCCTTTGGAGATAATCAGTGTGTGGTGCTTCGTGCTGGTTCCACTGGACTGTGTCTGGTCCCAGAGCCTGATGGCTTACAGACACATCTCCATGTGTGCTGTGGCTCTTTGTCCCCTCTAGTGGATAAATTTCTATCTACAGAGCTGTTTCTCCCATGAGCTGGACCTGCAGGAAGGAGAACATGCCTGCAGGAGTATGAGAGCTCCCGGGGAAGGGGCTGGTGTGGGCAGGAGCCCCACCCAGGGCTTCGGATCCAGCGAGCAGGGATGTCTTTGCTGCTCTGCTCTTGTGTGAAACACTCACCCCGAGGTCCTGACTCAGGCATGACTCAGCTTTTATTCAGAAAAAGCTCCAGATTGCTGCCACCTTTGCCCTCTTTCTCCAGCAGTCAGTGCCCCGTGGCTCTGCTGATGCAGGCAAAGGTTCCCCATGGGAAATGCCAACCACTTCATGCTTGAAAAAAAGGGATAGGCAGGCTGTGAGATAGCGGGGACGCCATTAATGATCATGAGAAAAACCTGCAAGAAGCAAAGACCCTAACTGTACACCTATTCCACATAAAGAACCTATGTAAGTCAGTCATGCTTAAGATATTTCCATCTTTTCCTGTCTCTTTCACTCTCTTTGGCAAGAGACGTATGGAACTAATTATGAACAAAGGCCAATTGTTTTAATATTTAGAGTTTCCCACATCAAGCTGCATTTTTTTTTTTTCTTTGACTGGTTTTAATGCATGGGCATATGCTGAGCAGATAGAGAGTTTCTCTTTTTTATTTGAAATGGTTGCTTTAATGTCATGTCCCTAACACCTTCATCCCAGCTTTTGGACTTGGATCAAAACAAAGTATTTTTAGCTTTGCATTAAAATGAGAACAATACATGGAGGAAGGGATTGGCTTTCCAGCTCAGCAGATTTTTGCTCTCCCAGCTAGACTGCTTCAAGGAAAAGAATATGAGCCAACATCTTTTCCATTTTTCTAGGCAAATTCAGAGTACCACTAAGGAACTGCTAGGTTGAGAATCTGCCACTTTGCACACATTAACTCTAAACTGCATGTGGACCAATACCTCTAACAGAGTATGGAAATGAACACAACATCCAAAACAGTTTCCTTTAAAAGCACAGGATTATACCTGGCTGCTTTGGGACAACTCCTGGTGTTAGAGAAAACTGTGGGAAGTGGAAGTATTTTTCCGCTTTCCAAAGCATGTGTGCACAATTTAGAATGTAAATATAGTTTTACACTTTTCTTCCAGAGAAAGAAAACACCATAAAGTGTTAAGAAACACTTATAAAGTGGTTTCATAGGACAAAAAAATAAAAAGAAGTAGACATTGAGAGTGACTTTGTGAAGTAACACTTCACAATTACAGACTGTAACATAATCATTTTTGTAAGTGAGCAAGTACACACAGAAGCTGTAGGCATCACCCACCAGGCTGTCACTGCTGTGGATGTGAGTGGCACTGCCTGTTCCCTGTCCTGATGCATGTGCTGCTCTGTGCCACACAGACTGTGGATCCGTGAGCGCTCGGATCAGCTGAGCAGCCCAGAGGAGCTGCCCGAGCCCTCTGCTCTGGGTTTGTGCCTTCCAACATCGAGGAGAGAGGAATATCGGAACCCAGGAATTAACATTAATCTCTGCACCAGATGGTGATACACCAGATATTCTTTTTAAGGTGAACATGTGATCTAGTGTACAGCAAACCAGAGGGGTCTGCAGTCACATGGCAAAACGTATAATAACTCAGATAGGGCTTTGATTAGACAACTGACCTGGTTACCATCTGTAGCAACAAGAAGTGGGCTTGACATTTTTGGAACATTCTCCCCAGAAGCTTAATTCTTCCACCTCTATGGCACAGCAATCCTGCTGAGCAAACTACACCGAGAAACAGAAGGAAGCTAAAGATACGCTGCGTGAAGCATGTTGTTAAGGTTACAAGGCTTGGGGTTTCCTTTTTTTAATTTTTTTCCTCTGTTTCCCCTCTCCTTCTTTCAAACAAGCCACATCTTGACTCATATGGTCTGATGTGAAAACCCACTCAGCTATTTGATAGTTGGGAAATCTAGATGAGGCTGTAAGTTATTTCAAGGGAAGCCTGTGTGTGCTGTGAACTCTCTGTCTCCCTCACACACACACACACACGAGTTAGCTCTGCACTATGGTAGTACAGACAGCTGTGACTCCGGGTAGGACCCGAAGACTTTTATTCAAAATACCATATGGATCACTGAGGAGACGCAGTGTGGAAAGGGTAAGCCATGATTTCTTTGTCCTGAATGCATGCCCAGAGGATGAGGAGGGTACCGTTTTACAGCTGTTGTCTGCCCTGTTAGCAGTCAGAATTAATAGGGATTATGTCACAGTGTGAAGAAATTACTACTGGTGTGTGCCATGGTACTGGTGGGACCTGTGTGGTGATGAATTGGAATTAATACTTGTCAGAGGCTGTGCAGTAACTTGGAGTGGAAATTGGTGCCAGAAGGAGCTGTGAGATAACATACAACAAACGTAACTAGTGAAAGACTGTGTGGCAATAGTTGGGGGTAATAATCTCTGAAAAAAATAGTTTCAAATAATCTGTACTCACTGAGAGAGCATGATGGCAAACGGCAGCACTGACCTGTCGCAGTGGGGAGTAAATATTAAAAATAATAATAATAATAATAATAATAATAATAATAATAATAATAATAGTAATAATAATAATAATAATAAATGGCAAATCATGAACAGCAGAGGAGAGCCCAGGGTGGTGTGGAAGGGCTCTGTGTGAGCGAGCACAGATGTGTCTGTCCCAGCTGAGATATTCAGAGAGCACTGGTGGCACTGAGGGCTCTGCAGTGCTCAGTCTCTCTAATCGGTGCCAGCTGAAGTGGCACCACAGGGCTGTCCCTGGACAGCCCAGGCGAAGCTGCTGCTTTCACACTGCAGCAGGAATAGCAGGGGGTCCCGGGAAAACTGCAGCAGTGTCATTAATTACTTGGAAGCACATCACCTCAGCAGCAGTGCCGGGGGAAGCAGGGGGTCCTGGCACTTTGAAGGATTGATGGGCTGGAAAGAAGCGGTGGCTGGGCCAGGGGGCTCAGCTCAGAGTGTGCTGGACACCCACAGAGCTCCCCCTGAGCTCACATCTGGCACACTCCAGGTGCTTTCTCGCAGCCTTTGCCTGGTGCGCTGCCTCTGACAGGGCTGGGAGGGGCGGCAGAGCCCCAGGGGACAGGGACACCTTGCACACACAGCTTGTCACTGCTGATATCTCCCAAAACAGGGGTCAGCTCAAGGGAACAGGCACTCTGTGCTGATTGCTGCCCGCAGGGGCTTTGGGCTGAGTGCCCCACGGGTGCTGCACCCACTGGTGGCAAGGGTAGGACCTCTACAAACCCAGAGTGGCTCAGAGTTAGCCCTTTCACCCAGGACAGAGGAAAACCTTTGCTGGAGACATCTGTTTTGCCGAAAAGCAGTCTGGCTGCAGCCGAAGCCACCTGTGAGTTTACTTCAAGTCTGTTGCACTCAAAAAAAAAAAAAAAAATTAATCTGCTTTTGTACATTTCAAGCCGATTTTTTTCCACATTTTTCTTTCAAAAAGAGTGTAATTTCATTTAGATTAATGCCTTCCTTTTTTTAAGGAATATGGAAAAAATTTCAAAAATTAAAAGCAGTTCGAGAAATGTTTTGTTTAAACACAAAGCCTTTTTGTTGTTTGTTTTTCTTTCGCCTCCATTTGGCAGAAGGGAAAGCAGAATAACTTTGTGTCAACCTGAAAAATATTTCCTTTGCCTTTCCAGTCCATCAAGCAAACCAAAGATAATCAATTATTCACACAGCTTTGGTCTGCTATTGTTTGGTTGTGGGTTGTTGCTTTGGAGAGCATTCAGAAATGTCCCTCCCGGTAAATTTGGGCTTTGCGGTTCAAGATGCTGGTTCTGAGAGGGGCCCAGGGCAGACAGCCCTGATGCCTTAACCTGCCTTGGGTCAGGTTTATTCTGTCCCTGTTGCCTCCCTGGCACTGCTGCCGCTGGTTTGCAGCTGCTCTCGCGAGTGTGGGGACACAGAGCACGGTGTCCCCTTCCGAGGTGGCTTCCCGCAAGGTGGCAGATGATTTTTCATCCCCAGCAAGATCCCAGCTGCTGCAGGGCCACTGTCCTCTGCTGCTGATGGCCACAGGGGGTCCCTCCCTGTCTGGAGTGGCTCACGCTTTTATGCAGACGCTGCCTGAGGCTGAGTAGTCTAAAGACAAATCATAAAATGATAGAATGTTTGGGTTGGAAGGGACCTTAAAGATTATCTTGTTCCAGCCCCCCTGCCATAGGCAGGATGCCACACACTACATCAGGTTTCTCAGGAGCCTGTGCAGCCTGGCCTTGGACACTTCTAGGGATGGGGCATCCACAGCTTCTCTGGGTAACCTGCGCCAGTCAGTGCCTCACCACCCTCACAGTAAAGCATTTTTTCCTAACATCTCATTTAAATTTCTTCTCTTTTGATTTAAAACCATTGCCCCTTTTCCTGTCACTATTTGAGAATCATGTAATAGCGCAGAAACTGTGAGACCACTCTTCTCGATGCATGCACATATCCCCTTTGGAAATGTGTTATCCTGCCTGAGCAGGAGCTGCCCGAGTCTTTGCTCTGTGCATTAGTCCGTGTGATGGAGAGGTGTAAAAACCAGCAGCACTCTCACAGGCTGTTTCCAGGACAGAACACCATGGCAGGGAGCAAGGCAGAGCATGGAAATCCTTCAGAAGAAGGTGTTAGAGAATGCTAGTATTTAAATCGGAGACATGAAAAGCTGCCTAAAGATGACCAGCACTGCAGGGGACTCAGTGTGTACAGACTTAACAGCTCCACACACAGCCCAAATGACACTGTCAGGGGGGTTGTGTTGTTTTATTTTTACTCATATCCACAGTTTATTTCTCTCCTTCCCACTTCTTGACCTAAGGTTGGGATAGTTTAGGCTTCTCAGGCAAATGCTGGAGCCTTTCTGTAAGGGTTGCCAGGGAATTTGGTGGGATGGCTTTTGCAACCCCTTCTTTTCTGTGCTCTGTCCTTGCCATTTTTCTCTCTGCCTCACCACAGAACTGTGTTCTCTCTCCCTGGAGCCCCTCGCCAGCTAGAGCTGGCAGGGCAGATCCCCTGCACTTGGGATCCTGAAGCCACACAAAATCTGTTTCTGAGCTCAGTGTCCACAAAATCACACTGCAGCAGTGAAACACAGTCCTGAGTGAGCAGGTTTCACATGCAAAACTGAAGATGTGAGAGGTGTGTGCAAGGCATGGCACATGCCCAGCAGAAGAGATGGCTTCACAAAGGCTTTTTCAAGTCCAAGGGAAAAAGGGCAGTGCTAAATATTAGTAGTTATGACACAGAGACCACCAGACTCGCCAGCTGAGGCAGAATTAAGCTTTGTGCTTTGTGCCACGGGGCACACCAGCAGCTAGTGCCGGGAATGAGGCATGAGTTGGGTTCATCTAATTCAATGCTGATGTCTGTGAGATGTGTCCATCCTGAGCAGCACCTGGGGCTGCTTTTGGGATCACTGCAAAGGCAGTCAAAATACTCTGTGGGGGCTGCAGAGGACATCCCCTGAACACCTTTGGCTGATTTAATAACTCCTAAACTGCAGCTAGCTCTACTTCAACCAGCATATACACCTTGGTCAGAGGAGAAACCTCCCCAAAAAGAGCAGGAAACCTGAATCTCATCCCTAACACAGCATTCCTCGATGCAGAGATCTTCCTTCTCTGGGTGTTCTTCCCCCACCAGATCACAGCATGTTAAATATGCAGTCCCTTCTGCCTTTGCATTATTGATGTGAGACGGTTTATGCCCCCGAGCTATGTTTATTATATCCATGTGCTGCGGATGTGTGCGAGAGGAAGATGAATAGGGTCCTGCTAATGTCTAACAAATGCCTAGCACCATCCAGAGATCTCTTTCTGCTGCTTCATAGCACTGGTAAGGAAGAGCACAATTTACTCCTTCTCTCAAGACCTCGCTGGCTGTTTTTCCAGCCACGGGAGTGTTTCTCACCACAAACACAAGGCATTGTTTTTTCCAGTTAGAAAGCCTAAAGAAAACATGCAGCTTTCTTGTATTAAAAAGGAACAAGTCTGCCCTCTCTTCTGCCTCTGAGGCTCAAAGCCTGGCACTGCAGAGACTGTGGAAAAAGGAAGGCCATCTCCAGGCAAAATGAAGTGCTGTAAGAAACTAATCAGGCTGGGAGAGGTCTAGCTGGAAAAACCATTTTAAATTGGGTTTTGCAGTTTGTGCCCCAGCTTTAGGTCCTAGTCCTCAGCTATGGTAAATTAAAGGCCTCATGCCCAGTTGTGTCAGTGGGTGCTTGCAGCTCAGCAGGAATTTAGCCCAGATTGCTTTTTTATTTCTTGTGCTTCCAAAGAAGATAAGTTAAGATTAAAAATGCAGCCAAAGCCCCAAGCCACAGCTCCACTGTCCATTACACAAATGTAAATCTATAAGAGCAAGGAGCTGGGACTGCTATTTACCTATGACACTTCCTCTCTGAATGGATATCCATGAACACTCACTCGTATCATGACTTTAAAACACACCAGGCAGAGATAAATCCGTAAATGGATATTTATTGCCATAGAAAACAGATGGCAGAAGACAAAGCTCCCATGTTCTTATCCCAAGCTGCAAGCACGTTAAGAATGCAGCAGGAAACGTCATTCTTCCTATAAATAAATTTCTCTTGAGAAGAGAGAACCCAGGGCTGAAAAAAAGGTCAGTCTTTCTGCTCTGCAGGCCAAGTCTGAGGCAGGTTTTCCCACGCTACTCTGCAGCTTATGGCGACCTTTGCTTTTGGCAAGAGAGGAGATTGCCTCCAAGCAAACCCAGCAAAAGAGTTCCAGCATGTCCTGCTGCTGTACAAACCTACCAGCACTTTTATTATTCTGAGTTACTGATTTTCTTTTTCTGGTAGACAAAGCATAATTCAGCACTCAGCTTGTTACAAATAATTTTTCCAGCGTGGATTCGAGAGCAGATGGGTGGGAAACCTCTCGCAGGGAGCACAGGGTCCAGCAGGGTGGAAGAGGCAGAGCTTGGAGCATTCACGGAGGAGTGAGCGTGGCCCGTGGAAGCCTTCGTGCGAACTCTGTGAGTGACGCTGTGAGCACTCGCTCTGACACCACGGCTGAGCCGCTGCTCCAAGGGAAGTTGATCTTTCCAGTTCACGCTATTTACTCGAAATCTCTTACGCTGGCACGCAGGTCCTGCAGACCTTTGCTTAGCACCTTCACTGACATTTTTTGGACGGGTCTCTTACTTTGACAGCATCACTGCTGATCTGATAGACTGCTGAGGTGACAGCAGAGTTACTCAGGTGTCATAGATAACAAACAAACAGGAGGTATTTGAGTGCAGAATTTGCCAAAGAAAGAAGAAAGACCTTGAAGCGAGGAACTCCTGTTGTCCTAGCTGTTTTCTGGATGTTACTCAGGTCTCAAGGTGATAAAAAATTATTTGCTGTCCCTATAGACAAATAATTGTATCCAAATAAAAAAATGAATAAAAGGCTAATCTTAAGTAGCAAGGCTGTCACCTGTGTAGTGCTCTGATATAATCACTTGTGACTGCTGAAACATCAATTTTATCTGCTTCATCTGAGCTGTATCTCTTCTGACCTGTTCACAAGTATTTCGGAGGAATTGTTTTAATTTGAACTCTACCTAGACAGATAAATGCTTAGTGCACCTCTCAGGTGTCTGGAAGTTATAATATTTTGTGACACTTCTAAAAGGTGTAACAAATCAAAACAGACTTCTCTGTGAAACAGATCAGGAGCTGTGCCAGACTTCATCCCCCCAAAATGCGTGCAGGTTAACAGTGCAAGAGGTGAGAGCATGGCAGAGGCTAATGGATAATGACTGGTGAACTCTGAAGAATTTGGAACCAGGATACTGCTCAAATTGGCTTTCAAATGGTTGGAGCTTAATTGAATTATCGAACGCTCTCAAGGCCTGGAGACCTCACGAGCAGAGGCTCTGCTTTGAAATTTCCAGGGCTTCAGATTCTTATTTTGATGAGAAAATGAAAAGCTTTTTTCATTACAAATTGGCATTTGTTGCCTTCACATTGGCCAAACACTGGGTCAGAAAGGGTAGGCCAAGGGACAGAGCAAGGGCAAGCCTGAGGACAGAGGTTGGGAGCCAGAAATGAGTCAAATGTTTTGGATTTGGGTGAAAGGAAGGAGGGAATCATGTGAATTCAGTTATAAAACTTTGGAGGGGTGAAAAGGCTCCTCTGGGTCATGGATCCTTTTGGCTAATAAGCCTGCTCAAAGGGCTTTCTCAGGTGGCTGGTACCATGATCATCCTCCCAGCAGCATCCCGAAGCTCACACAAAGGAGTTGTGATGGTTTAGTGCCAGGTTTAGTTTCCCTCGAGGTGGTGCTCCACAGCCCAGAAGGCAAGAACTTACCACCCTGAAGTGGAGGCTCCTTGGAAGAGCTTTTCGGTTCAGAGAGTGTGTTTCTTGCAAGGTCAGCCAGTGATGGATAATGCAAAGTGGCATTTTGGGTGTTTGAAATACCTTCCAAACTGTTCCAACCTAAAGTCCTAGTCCTAACTCATCTTAGCCAGGACTTATCCCTGGAATGGCTTAGACATGCCTTCAGCTGAGTTTAAAAGTCCAGACATAGAAAGTCTTCAGATTTTATCAATTCCTGATCTGTACAAGGCATTGCTTAAATATTGCTTCAACAATTTCCTGAACTAACAGCATTTTCAGGCATCAAGTTGAAAGTACAACACATGCCTTTTTCCAGTTCTTAACTTCTTCATCAGTCTTTTCATCCATTTAAGTCACGATAATATCAGTGTTTGGGAAAAAAATCAAAACAAAACGGTGGATGAGCAGGACATTTACACTTCATTCTTCCATTTTCACTCTAAAGACTTCTTTGGTGCAGACCAGACACCAACACAAGCCTGTTAAACACCAGCAGTGACTTCAGTGAAGCTCACAAGCACCAGGGCCTCCCTAACCAGCCTGATGGAAATCATGGAAAAGGCTGTTCTGACCAAAAGGGAATCTGTTGTGACGAAAGTCACACAATCACACAGCTCCTATTTTGCTGACTCAAGTTTGGAAAGTTGGATTAAGATTTCAAACACATTTCCAAACTTGTGGCCAAACTTTCTGTCTGAGCTTAGCTTATTTCCTGGTGAATTATATATTATGTCCATTGTCTCAATCTTTTCTAATGGCTTCAGAGAAATGGTGATCTTTCATTCCACCAGCAAATGGATATGAGTGATTCTTACACTTTAATTTTTTTTCTTTTTTTGTCGGGACCAAAGTTCCACACTCTCCAAATTGCATAGGCAAGGAGTGCAATTAGTCTCCGCTTCCCAAAGATACCACACGAAAAGCTTTCGGAAAGATAATGGACTGCAAATGATGCCATTTAGTCACCCGCACACACTCCACAATCCAGCTGTATTTCTGGAATATATTTAGAAGGTACAATTAGGGTTGAGCGTGCTTTGAAATAAGTGAGCAAGTTTCTTAACTGAGGTTGAAATTATTTTCGTTTCCAGTACTCCCTCTATAAAAGCCACCAAGTCTTGATGGGGTGGGACCATGGATATCTATTTTCTCTCCAGGTTTTGCATCATCACAGGTTAGGTAAACTCTGTGTGAAAAAATAGCTAAGGTCCAATAACCTGCAATTAATGTTGGTGCACTAAGCATCTACCCTTTGGAGATATATGTGCAGAGCAAGTACCATTTTACAGTTTTACCATTTTAGTTCAGAACAGAAATCCCTGCAAGAACAAATCAAATCAGCCTTAACTCAAAAGTTTCTGCCACAGGGAGTTTCCACCCTGCCAGCTCCCAGCAGAGGAGTGATGGGAAGAGATGTGTTTTGGAGAAACTCAGCTAAGAGAGATTAAAGGTAGGGGTTGGTGTCTTTACTATTGTGTGTTCCTCATGTCAGCTTCCTTCCAACTGAACCTTCAGCCAGCCTACATTTATAAATTCATAATGAAACTGTAATAATTTTTATTACTGTTTTAGGAGTCTTCAGTAGCCAAAGAAAAGAGAGTAATCTGTGTCTTCTGGTGACAACTCATCCCAATACCTTCAGAAACAATTTTGGATGGGATGAGTTGACCTTTCCAGTTAGAGGACATAAACAGTGTCTGCTCTGTGTTTACTCCTGGGGACCAGCTCCTGATGAGGCATCCAGACCAGCCCAGCTCAGCTGTGAACAATGCCACAACAGAGATCTGACCCCACAACTATGTGTTCACTATCTCTGCATATGGTGCTGTGAATCTTCAGTTTATCAGCCCAGGGTTTAGCCTGGGAAGCTCTGCACTACCACCTCTGATAGTTGTGAGACTTGTGGGAGTCTTGCTTGTCCTTGGGGGAGAATTCTAGTACTGCAAAACATGTGGTTGCACCCCAATCCAGAGAAAATATGGATCTATATTATATAGTTCTGCATTCTTATTGCTGTGGATCACTAGAACATCACCTAAGTCCCAGCAAGGCTAAAATTTGTGTCATAAGAGCAGCAACACATGCTCTTGTCAGCAACACTGTCCACCAAGTTGAACCAGGGAAGGTTTAGACTGGATACTAGGAAAAATTTCTTCCCTGAAGGGCTGCTCAGACATTGGAATAGGCTGCTCGGGAAGCGATGGAATCACAGTCCCTGCAAGTGTGCAAAAGGTGTGTGAATGTGGCACTTGGGGACATGGCTTCATGGTGATCACGGTGTTTCTGGGTTAACAGTTAGGCTTGATGATCTCAGAGCTCTTTTCCAATCTCAGTAATTCTGTGACTCTACCCGCATGACTCCAGAAGGTGCAGGGCAGGTGCCAAGCAGCAGAGCCCGGGGCTCCAGCCAGCTCTCCATGTCCTTGAGGCTGTCTTTACAGAAAAAAGTTGTTCCATTTTAAGAGATTATGTTTGAGGTTTTTTGGGGGGGCTCACGGTGCTCTTTTGGAGACATCTGTGTTCAGAGACCCTGAGGGAATGTTTAAACCTGCCCTGAAGGACCGATTCATGAGTATATTCTGGAATAGTCTCCCACAGAATCTCTCACATTCTGGAAAAGTCTCCCATGTGCTTTCAGACTTCAGGCACCAGAAGCAGATCACTGAGACTGCACCAGTGGCTTAATAAAAGTCCAGAAACCTCACATGAATACAGGGCAGCTGGGGAGGTATGAAAGGGACTGGATCCTGCACTTGTATTCTCTCCAAATGCCTCTCCCTCACTGCAGGAGAGATTAAATCTGGCATTCAAAGAGATACTTGTCTCACATCAGTTTCTCTGCACAAAATCCTGTATTTACTGTATCTGGAAAAGATGCTGAGATCTGCCTGGGTCAGAGCACTGTGGGATGCTCAGGGGAAGAACACAGGTCATTGAGCTCCCCCAGTCCATGCGATCCATGAGAAATTGCTGCTACTCAGAGGGGACAATGCCAATGTCCTTTTTGTCCCCCACAGTAATCCGAAAATGCTCACCAGCATCTTGCTTTTATGAATCCATTTGCTGTAGATTCCATGGGCACAGTGCATCTCTTCCCACAAGGCTTGTCCTGCTTGGGTTGCGATATTATCCAGGATGCTTCGGAACATCTTGGGAAGCTGAATGGGGCTGGCCACAAGCAACTTGCTGTCTTTCAACCTTCTCTTAATGCACCAGCAGACGGGGGGTGGGAGGGGGAAGAAGATCAAGGTTAAACCCCTACAGGTAGTTTACCCTCATTAAAGGTCCAGATTTTCACAGAAAACCAAGAAAAGTGAATTGCCAATGTTTCGCAGGCTCTCCTTTCCTCAGAGCTGACTTCAAAGCTGTTATTGTTGCCTGAGGGCAGAGCCTAGAGTTCCCAATATTTGAAAACACCATCCAAGAAAATCTGTCAAGGCCAATATGATAAACAGGCTACTGCAAGAGGGGAGTTTGGCAATCCTACACCACAACTTAAAATTATTCCTTATAATACATTGGGCTTTACATATTACAAGGCTCCACAGACATTGATCCTCTGCAGACCTCTGCAAGACCCAGCCAGTGCTGTTGCTCCCACTTGGCAGCCAGGATGCTTCCAGGGTAAAAGCCAAGGTGAACTGCCAACACCCTGCAAATCTGGGAGTGTTTGAGGCAGGATCAAACCTCAGGGCTCCCATTAGCTGGAAGTGCAGACCCACATCCCCTTCCTCCCTCTCCAGCCTCTCTCCACCCAACTCATGCTTGCAAACCACACCAGAGACTGGGAGGAGGCTTTCTAATTTTCATAATTTCCACTCTGAAATGTTGGAAAGCTTCCTTTTTCCATCCTGGACTTTGTTGTAATGCAGCCATTGTGTATCCTCCCGTAAACTTTCAAATGCACCAATAGTGGCAGTTTCCTGCAGGAGAAAAAGGGTTTGCTTCAGTTACAGCGAGTGGGAACCTGGCCAAGGAGAGTCATAAAACCAGAGGACGTTGATTTTTAAAAGCACAGTTTTGTTAGTGCATTCCAATGTCTCCAATCAGTCACCGGAGAGCGTTAAAGTGGCCTTGGGGCCAACCTCTGGCTTCTGGAGAATGGTGTCAGGGGAGAGATAATCAGGCTGATGCCAGTGGATGATCTAGCCCCTCTTCCTGACAATCAGTCACAGCAGACTTTGTGGTGCTGGCCAGGCTCTGGGTCGCAGAAGCATTTTGAAAAGTTTTCATTCCTGAGTTTTGTTTCATACTGATCCATGGAAGCTGTTATCCACCCTAGACTGGGAGGGAAATTGCTGAAAGATCCAGAACAAGGGTGTAGGCAGCATGAATGTTTTCCTGCAAAGGCCAAAAGATACCATGGGGTGTCTGAACATCCCTTGTAGCAGCCAGCACTAGTGTTTTCTCTGAAATCAGCCCCTTTTTCCTTGGGAGTCCTCTGCTTAAGGGGCTCAGGGTGAAAGAACCCCATTTTAGAGGGGAGGGAGCAATGCATTTCTGAAATCATTGCCTCCCAGAGAAATTACAGATGGAAACCCACAAATCCAGGCACCCTGAATCACGTGAAGATGGATCAGGCATCTTGTGCGGCCCAGGGTATCCACCACCCCAGTCCTGCTCTCAGCCCCTCTCGTGGGAGGTCAGCGCTTTGCAGGGAGAGACTGCAGGCCTGACCTCAAATTCCCCGGGCACCAGCCTCTGAGAAACCTTCTGTTGTTTCTGTTTCGTAACGATTGCCCACTGGGGAGGCACTGACCCACTCTCCCTCCCGGCTCCGAGCTTGCAAAGCCAAGAAATATCAACATGAAAAGGTCCACGTTCTGTTATCCTGGGATGAACTGACCACGTCTGGTCACACAGGGACAGAGCCCAGAATACCATCTACGTGGGCTTTTCTTTCCCATGACAAGTTTCCCAATCAGAGCTTGGATAAACATTAGGTCATCACCAATTTATAACGGCAGAGATTTATGTCCCTCTTGATCGCATTTTTATAGAAGCAGCAATAAGCTTTCATTTGTGCTATTCTACCCCTATCTTAATCACTTTCTGACAAAACTATTTTCAAATCAAACAGATTCACAGAGGGTGTTCCCTGCCAAGGCAGTGATTCTTGTCTGACTGGACCACTGCCGTGCTCACTGTTGATTTTGGTGGGCTTCAGACATAAATCTTCCCAGAGACCATTTCTCTCACTGCACAGAATAAGAGCCCTATTGTTACAGCAATGATGCATTTGGGACACAACTCTGTTGCTCTTTAGACCAAGGCAGACACCTAACGGGGCAGTTCTCATATTCGAGTACCCTTTTTGATCTTGTTTTCATGGCAGGGCAGAGCAGTCCCAGGTACCGTACCTGGCGCAGGTGAGGGTGGCAGTTCTTGATCTCTCTCTCTGATCTTCTTGACCAATCAATGCCTTGGAGGAGTGTTTTTATCAAGGTCTAGACAAAATCACCGCAACAGAAATGTGCAGTCATTTATGCTCCTCCTGAATCCTGAAATAAACCAAACGAGGTGAATCAGGACCAGCTTTGTCTTTAAGTGCCTGGTTTTCTCAGGCCAACACCTACTAAGGAAATTTTTCCTGCCTTTGCACGGTTGTGACTCGGCTTTGTCAATGGATGCCTGTCCATGGAAAGGCTGAACCTCTGCTGTCAGGGCCCTTCAGATGATGTCCTTCACCCCCCACACACACAGCTTATCGAGGGCAATGGGCCATGGGCTGCTCCTGCTGTGGGGTGAGGGCGGAGGTGCAGGGACCAAGAGCAGCTCGCTGTCCTAGACAGAGGTGGAGTGGGAGCCAAATAAGGGCAGCACAACAACACAAACCATGAGTGCAGATCAAAAGACCTTCAGCCCCATGGGATCTTCATGTCTGGGTGGAGATCGTGCTGTGTCTGGGCTGCATCTGGAGCTGGGGAGGGTGTGTGGGACCTACAGGAGAGGGCATGGGGTGGCATTCCAGGCTGACAAGGAGGGCCTGCCCAGAGGAAACTGCCCAGAAGAAATGAGGGCAGTCTTGCATGTGGTTCAAAGTGGATTGCATGGATAGAATATGTGGCTCTAAGCAATGAAGCACAAATTTATTTCAACCACATACAGCTATTCAACTTGCGGACAGCATTAGCTGGGTTTTGATCACTCCTTTTTTTCTGAGCTACTGTGGCGCTTGGGCAGAACTTCCAAGTTCATCATTCTCCTGAAAGTTCCTATATTTGTTTTCCTTAGACTTGAGTCTTCTTTTTAAAAAGAAAATCTGCCATATCCTTCAGCTGCAAATGATTTAATAGCTCTTGGCTTTGTGTGATCTGAATATTTTCTTGTTCTCTTGCTTTGCAGCTGTGACCTACTTAATTACAAGCAGGAAACAAACCCCAGAATCATTAGACTTTCTGCCTGGCTTAAAGAAGGGGAAAAAAATAAAAATCTCATGTTGTTAAATACTAGGATGTCCTTCTTAATAACAGGAAGTCAAGCTCCAGATAGCAACAGTGAACATTTGAATTCTTTGTCATCAAGATAAGAACAGCAAAGAGCTTATGGGTTTTATTTTTTATGGCATGGATGTTTTGGGGGCAGGGGAAATGACAGCCGCTTGTAACAGCCAAAATGGGAATGAGTCATAAATTTCTAAATTAAGAGCGTAAATCCTCTTTGTTTTAAGTTCTGAACAGCTTCAGTCTGCTCCGTCCACAGAGACAATGAAGTGACTGAATTGCTGCTTCAATCCCGCAGCTTTCCATCTATTTTATCCTCTTTTCAGGAAGTATAAACACACAAGCCAGACAGTGAGTTAGGATCCCCCATGGCAAAACCTCAAGGTGGAAGACAGCGCATGGAGGAGTTTGATTAACTTCACCTCTCCAAAAGGGGTCTGAGCTGCTGTTTATACGTCCTGAAACTCATTGCCCCATCTGGAAATGCTGCTGTGATTGAGCTGTAGAAGGCAACCAGAGAGAGGGAAAGCCAGGGCTGATGGCCTCTGAGTCTGGCTGTCCCACACGGGCACTTGAGGCCTCTTGTCCCTGCCTATCCACAGCCCTGGTAGCAGCTCAATAACACAAATCTCCCAGTGCACCATCGGACAATAGAAGCTGGTGTTTGCTCAGGGTTTTAAACCAACCAGCAACAGAAGTGCAAGTTATCCTCTTCTGTTAACTGTGCATGCATTATCACTGCAGATGGCACGGATCCAGTGCTGTGCTACAAGAAATGGAGGTTTTCCATTAGCAGGAGCCACAGGGGTCTGCGTTTCGGGAGCAAACGGGATAGAGGTCAACACTTATGCTCTACTGAGAAGGTCTAACTGGTCCCAGCTGGGGAGATGTTCTCAGCATGAAGATCTGCTGCCATACAGTAATCCCCCTCTGTTGACTCCTGCGTTTCCCATCTGCAGACTAATTGTGCTGTGGCAATAGAAACAACCAAAGAGCCCCACGTGATCCAGCCCCAGTGTAGATGCCATGGGTGAGTGTGCAAGTGTGTGCACACACAGGGTTTGGTGGGGTTAGCAGCCTGGTGTGGCTCGCTCTGGGACATCACCTTCCTCCAAGCAGCCTCCCTACACACATTTAGCATTGCCTGGATGTGCTCAGAGCTACTCCCACAGGGAGCACACACGTACATAAGCAGTCTTCACCTCAGGGAACATTTATTTACCCACAGTTATGCTCATTTTGATAATCAGTGTAGGAGCTTTCAACACAGAGGGTACATTATTGACTTTAGATATCTTAAGTATTTCTGCTTTTTGCTGCATAACTCCCATGGAACGTGACCAGTTGGCTTTCTAGAACATTTATTTACTTTTAATGTAAAACAGTTCCCCTGAGATTTCATATCACCTGACAAATGTCAGTGAATTCATCTATTGAGGAAGTTATGTGGCTGTTTTAATGTTACTCAAGAAACTGATGACTTTTCTGGAATAGGACCAGATCCCTCCTCATTTCCACTCTGAAGGTTATATTTGACCTGCTAATCTTCCTCTCTGCCCAGTGACAATTGCATCCTAACCAGCAATATCAGTGTTTACCAGTAATGATTTTTTTGTAAGAAGCATTGGAATAAATTAAATATTTGTTCTGTATTTTAGGCAGGAACAGGCTTTCCAACCCATAAGCAAGATCAAACATGAGAAATCTGGATCACTGATTTTCTGAAGTATGTTCCCTTTGCCCTCCTTTTCAGTGCACCCTTGTCTGTGAACAGAAAGGACTTTGTATCAGTCATTGAAAGCAGTGAGTGTTACCACCAAGTCTGAATCAGGCAGATACTTAAATATATCTGCAGGATAAGCCGTAAGAAAACGTTGTGCTGCAATGGGCTGTTTGTGCTGTGTGTAGGCTTGTTTGCACAGACAGCAAGGCTGCCCTTCATTAAATTACCCATCTTGCCATAGGGCAGAACTGCAGAATGGCTGTTTATGAGCCACCAGATTTGTCCCCTCTCCCAGGCAGATAGTGCCAGCTAAGGGACACCTGCAACGTGAAAGAGTGTGTCCTCCAAACCACAGCCCTCAGCCAAGGCCATTGGGACAGCCTGACCGTCACTGGATAAGGGGTGGGAGGCATAAGATAAATATATCATTCAAAATCCTATGAACACAGATGTAACAGGGGAACCTCTCATAAAGAATCATAGAAAGGTTTGGGTTGGAAGGACCTTAGTGATCATCTAATTCCAGCCTCCAAAGGCAAACACTAGCTCCAGTCACCAAAGGAATAAGCAAAAGCTTGACACAAGAAGTGTGTAACTGCCAAGTCCATGACTTCTGTGAGCAGTCAGGTGTGTTCAATCCTCAGTCTAAGACTCAGTGCCCATCTGATGGGCACAGACACAGGTTTGCCTCAGGTTTGTATTTTCACCCTTGAACCTTGTCAGAGGCTATTTTAGACATGGGTGAATAATTTGGAAGGAAAACAGCTCTGCTGCTGGATGAGTTCTGGGTTGTTCCCTGCTCATACAAGCCTCACAAGCAGGCTGTGATTTTTCTTCTGTTTTTCTTCTGGCCAAAAAGAATTCTCCTGAGCATTTCTGCACATAATAGCAGAGAGCAGGGTGAAGATGAGCCTTGTGGTGATGGGCATGTGCAAGCACGTGCTGCTTTGATTGGAGAGCCCAGTCACAGGACGTTATAGTGCCCAGCGGGATCAGAGTTAATCATAAGCTTGGGTTTCCAAAGTGAATAATCGTATTTAAGATCTCACCATTCACTTTCTGCGGCTGTTCTGCACTATTTCCTTAATACATTGTCCTGACCTACATCCCCTCCTGCAGACTCATTCACCACAGCATCCATGGAGAAAGAGGATTGAATAGCAAATCTCTGCACAATCTCTTTCACGTTTCTGCATAGTAGAAGTGAAAATCACTTTAGCTGGTGGAATATTAGGGACAAGTACAAGCCCAGCTTTATAGGATTCACCTACTTTTAAACCTTGTTAAATCACTAACACAACTACTTTAGGAAATGAAATGTGTATGATTTGAGGAGATGACATACTCTCCTCTGTCAGTCAATAAAAATCTGTCTAGAGTGAGGATACGAACAGCCTTACACAGAAGGAGCTGCTGCTGGCATAATGATAATACCTAGCACTGCCAGAGCACTTTACATTTTCAAAGAGCTTTAAAAATGTTATGATCAAGGTGGATGACTGGAATAGTAAATTCTCTTTCTGTTATTACTGTGAAGCAGCAGTTCATTTCATTACGGAACATTTTAGGCCATATGGACTCGTGAGAACATCTTGAGGGAATTGGCCAGGATTTCTGACTCATGATGTTCATCCTAAAATGCAAACAGCAGGGAAGTCCTCAGTTTCTTGGATTTTCTCTGCAGGAAAGTTTTAGGGCTGTCAGTGGTGGCAGACCAGGGGGGCCAGGGGGAGGCTTTTCAAATCTTTGGTTTTGGAAGCATGTGGAAGGTGAGAGTTAGGAGGTAACTGAAGCAGTGCAGGCACAGGCATCAGATTTGCATGGGGTAGCAGATCTTCGGGCTGATACTTCCAAGAACAGTTTCTCGTCTTACAGCTCCAGAGAGGTGAGCTAGGGGTATTTGTGTCACCTCCACAAGTCTGTAAAGGTTCAGGTATGATCATTGTCCAGGTGTTGTGGCCCAGCCAGACTGAGGTCACAATACCTTAGCAATCCAAAATTAATTCAGGGCAAACTCTTAGCTGATCAAAGCTCTCAGCAGACCCAATATGGACATCTATACTTTATTTTCACTCCTCTTAAATTTGGGAGAGTTTCCTTTGCCTAGAGCATATATGTTGTGTAACTGCCCTCAAGGTCTCAGGATTTGCTTCTTCAACTCAAATACCATTCCCAGCTCCCTTTAAAACCCTTCCCTCAAAGCTTTCCTTATACTAACAAAGTACAAAAGCACAAGAAATAAAACCAATAGTATGCTGTCCTTGCACTCTGGGAAGCTCCCACTGGACACACAGAAGCCCTCCATGATCCCTCCTTGGGTGGCAGCAATGTCACACGTCAGGGGAAAGACAGAGAAGCTTGACTTGTGTGGAAATGGGGCACTCAGAGGCTCAGGCTCTCACGTGGATCTGGTGTACAATGGCCATTTGGGAATCTTGGGGGACTCTGTGGTTCAGTGCAGCTGCAGGAGGGAGGTCACTGCTGTAGGTCCCCAGCAAGTCCCTGGCTCTGCCTGGGCACATGTGGAGGAAGAAGGGTGGCTTCTTACCTGTGTGTTTGCTCATGTGGCAGTGGGACATCCCTCAGCTGTTCCCATCATATCAGACATGAAAATGATGTGCCATTAGGAGAATATTGTAACTTAGGGCACAAGGAGAATGTTGCAACTAGTTAAATATCTCAAAAAAGCATCTCCAACATAAGAAAGCATGAAGCTGCGACATGAAAGCGAACTCTGGGCACAAAGATCTGACAACATTAATCCTCCTTACACTATAGAGAATAAAGATCAAAAAGAGCCATGAATTTGAAATAGAAACTAAAAGACCACATTGGGCTGGAGCTGTAGGGACCATTGGGGCCATATGTGGAGCAGAAACAGGATGTTTCTGGTATGTCTACAACAAAATCAAAGGAAACTGCCTCCCACCCGGCACGTCCTTCTTTCAACGCGCCCAAACACATCCACACCCATCACAAAGTTGTGAAAGGGCAGAGATTTACCCTAGAGCATGCTGGAGGGAGATGCTGAACTGCTCTTTTAAAGGCAGAAAATACAAAGGTGAGCACAGACCCATCTCTCAAGGTCCTGGTGCAGGCAGCACCCACCTACAGCAGGGCACGGCAGGGATTTGCAGGGTCTGCAGAGAGGAGGAGCTGCCTGCAGAGCTGGGGATGGGAAATCCATCCCAGCCTTCAAACCCCAATGTCAGTCCCATGAAACAACACAGCAGCTCAAGGGGGCTTGGTTTTTTGCTTTTTTTCAGGGGAAGTAAGGAGCTATTTTTATACCCTAGTAACAGCCTTTGGACTGTCAGTAAAACGTGGGAGGTTTCATAGTAAATGTTTTGGCTGACATTTTCTCAGAAACAGCGGGAAATAATCAGCACATAATTAGAGAGGAAAAGACCTGCAAATGTCTGTAGATCTATGTAGAGCGCAAAGGGCTTTTTTTTCCTAATTGACCTTAGTGAAGGTGAAGCTGAGCATGTTTTATAGAATTATAAGATGATTTTACAGAAATTACTCAAAGGGTACACCAGCAGAAAAGCGAAGTTGCTGATTCTCAGTAATTTTTTCTCCTCTCTTCTGCCATTCCTTGTAAGCAATGACCTCTTCTCACCATTTTGGATAAGTAAGACCACATTCTGTGGTGTGCCCCTTGAAAAAAGCTCTTTTGATGGAGTAACCTTCAGCTCTAGAGGGGATGGGCTATGTTTGCCTGAGAAACCTCCATGGCTGCAATTCCCTTGTGTCCTGCAAGGTGGGATGGGCAATCTGTACTCAAGCAGCTTGTACCCTCTCAAAAAATACTATGTCTGGTCTGCAGGAAAACCTCTGCAGGAAACCAGACAATCTGCTCTAATCATGAAGGTAAATCTATCCACTGAAATGTTCACTGGGCCTTCAAGTGACTCCGAAGGAGACTGCTCCAGCCTATCAGTTAAATAAATACATAGGAGAACTGTTTTCAGAAAGTCTGATTATGTCATCAGCCAAGTGAAAAGGCTCCTTCAGAGCTGCCCTCATCTGTTGAGTAATTACCGAGCTGGGACAGGGGCCGAAAATCTCCTTTCAGCTGTAAGGAAAGACTTGATGCACATATGGAGCAGCTAATTTTAAAACTGCGGTATATCCTCCATTTCCCCTCCTCTCCTCTTTCCAGAATACCAAAGGGGTTAGGTCACATCCCAGAGCAATCACTTGCTATGGTTTCTTTTCCCCACTCTGTTTTCCTTTATCAAACACATTTCTTTCTTTTCCTCTTGTGCTCCCAGGCAGAGATCTTATATCTCAGGCTGTAGCCTGGAGCAAATATTGTCTAGTCGAGTTTTATATATATAAATATATATATATATTCCTTTCTTCCAAATGAGGCTTTATAATGGAGATGTTCCTGGTCCCTTGTCTATGTTGCTGCTAACAGAAGCAGTGTGTTATTGAGTTTACAGGCAGGAAAACAACCAAGAGGTGATGAGCATAGGGAGACTACAGCAAAAGCTGGACGCCAAGAAAACAGGCAGAGACAGGGAGAGGAGGAAGGAAAAGTGCACTTTGCAGAATGAATAGCTCCTAACAAGTTTAAAGGAAACATTATTACAATTTTATTACCATATTTTATGAAGCCACTCTAAAAACGAAGTCCTGAAGAAGCAATTAGGCTGAGAACATGAATTTTGCAGCTGTATTTTCCTGGCCCTCCACCTGCCCTGTCAATGAGCTGACGAGCATCCTTGTGCCGTTACTGTGACGCACAGCTCGCTTCGTGTCCTTTAGTCCTCAAAGAACAAATTATGGATGGGGTCGTGGTGGGACAGGCCTACAGAAAATCAAGCAGATATGAATATTCCTGCTCCTTCCCTATCCAGAGAGTTGAATTGAGGCTTTTGGGAAATGGTACCATCTCACCTCAGCTAAACCTCTTTAGCTTTAGGAGTTCAGTGACTGCAGGTCCCTCAGGATTTCATCTCAAGCTGTCCTGCCTGTCCTTCTAAAAAGTACCTCCATGTGGGCATTCTGCAGCTGACGCTGTCTGCTCCCCCTAAATTCTGTGGCCTTTTTGCTCACATTCCTCTGAAGGGAGAGTAAAATGAGTGGAAAATAGCCCTGACAGGCAGCTGTCTCCGAGGGCGCTGACTTGCATTGTGCCCAAGATAAAAATACTTCCAACCTCAGTTTCCCCACCTAGCGATTAAATAGGAAGAAGCACTCATTGGATTTATTTGGAAAATGCCTTGCAACTGAACTCCACGATTTTGTGGTGATTTAACTGAACTGCAAAATCCTCATCTCGATAATGTATTTTCACCCTCACTGGACCAGTTCCCTCAGCTCAACTCATGATAGATGTTGACAGCATTGAAGTCTCCACCCAGACAAGCTGCTCCTGCGGGGAAACAGGCAGGGAACTGATCTCTTCTCAACACTTACTTTAGGAAGGGATGCCAGGAGTGAATTTTTGTATCCACAAACCAAAAAGGGTGTTTGGGATCCAGCTCAGCTGGAGAGAGCTGTATTGCATTCTCCTGGGTTTGTTCAGATGAGACCCACTCTTAAGTATGCAAGCTCACCAAGGGTTAAAAATATCTCCACACCAGCTGAATCAGACTGATATTAAAAGGCCATTGTTTAATCCCTTCAACTTTCCAAAATATCACCCCTTGGGTAAATAAGGTGCTTTGCAGACTGTTGCATAATTCTCATATAAAGATTAAGTTCCCTTACAAGTTCAAAACATGAAAAGGCTCCAGAACAGACATTTGGGTGGGAAAAAGACTGGAGTGTGACTGTGCAATGGTGAATTAACACACAAAACGAAAGGATGAAATGTTGCATGTGGCAGGGCTGCCTTCTCCGATGTTCTTCGGGAGTGTTTGAAAGAGTTAAGCCCAATACTGGAATGTCTTGGGAATGCTGGCAGACGGAGAGTGAGCGGCTTTTTTCTTCCCTCTGGATGGAGTCCCAGGACTGAGTATGCAAAGTGATGACTTTGGATCTGAGTTTGCTTCTTGGGTCTGCAGCGGAGAGCTGGGAAGTGATGCAGTGTTACCGAGAAGTCCTTTGCGAGGGATGTGCCAATGCCTTCCTAAGTCAGGAGAGGTATTTTCACCTCGTCCTTGCTCATCCCTGGGTGCAGCAGGACTCGCTTTGAGAAGATACACAGAGGGAGAAACCACATCCTGAAGGGCGTGTGCGAAGGCAGAAAGACACATCCCCAAGCAGTTTATTTTGGCTGCTGGCTTTTGTTGTCCGTTTTGGTTTGGTGGTTTGGTGGTTTATTGGTTTTTTTTCCTCGCTCTTCGTTCTCCTCCTTTGATGGAAATTTCAGTGACTCTTTAACCTTGCAGTTCGTAAGGCGCCTTGGGATTAGCTGGTTGCCTCGGAGCAGGGAATCCGGGGTGATTCCCACGGGGAGCTGGCATGGCTGCTGTGCTCTTTGGCTTTGAGGATCTGCTCTACAGCTGGGACAGCCTGGTGTGGAGCCTGACGTCCCGGGCTCTGAGGACGTGCCGCTTTGGGAACCCGAGGGTCCTGCAGCTCATGCTGAAGCCATGGTGCATTTCCAGAGACGTTTATCAGGTAGGGTGACCAGGCCAGACCCTCAGACCCCAATGCTGCAGGGGGAGACCCCCTGGGAGCCTTACATGGTCCTGTCCTGTTCCTACCAACTGCTTCAGGTCCTACACAAGTGGTGGGACAGAGGTGGGAAGGGGAGGTGTGGCAGGAGAAACGTTTTGGTTTGGAGGATGGCGATGGGGTCTCTGTGGTTGAACATAGGTCCAAACTCTCCTTCCCACAGAGCGGGGGAGGAATAAGTGAAAGCAAATGAAGATTTAATCTGCTCTATCCCCTTTCCTTGAGCTTTATACTCATAGGTACAACCTTAGTTTTTCTGCATCCCCAGGCTGTCCCTACAGCTGCACAGAAATAACTTATAATTTACCTGGAGGAAAGGATGCCTAAAGGCACCTAATCTGTGGGAAATGGGCATTTGCAGAGGGTTTTAAACTGCAATAGCACTAATTATCCCTAAGTGACTTGTGCAATGCCTTCTGACTGCTTCATCTTGTGAAGTCTCAGGCATCTGATTGCCTAAAATTTCTGGTTTACTTGATGTATGGTTTATGTGGTATAGAGAGCTTTGGGGTTTGATGACTGGCTTCTCTGTAGAGTTACATTAATTGCTTGCAGCTTGAGGTACAGTGACACAGCTCTAAAAATCTGTGTGTGCTTCTGAGACTGATTAAACTGGGTTAAATAAGCAGAACATCACAGAAGGAACTAGGAACTCATTCCAGTCCGTAGGTGAGTCCAGATTGCAATGACACTGGAAACCAACCAGTTAGTCTGTTTTTTTAATTTAAGCATTAGACAACTGAGGCTAGACATTTATTCTGCTGTGAGGACAAACCCGTTACAATATTTATCATCTCCACATATTTGTCTCATGCGGGACACTGGAGTGACTGATTGGTATTTGCATTTGGAAAAGACATTTTCTGCTACTCCGATTCACTTGGTATTTTGCTTTTCTTGTGCTTTGGAAGTCTCCATGTGTGAAGCCAAGACATACAGAACACAACAGATTAAAAGCCTGTAGAAATTGTGTGTGTTGGTTAGAGGGAGACCAGGGCAGGGCTCTTAGTAATTTCAGCAAACTTTGAACCAGCTTCAAATCATACTCTGGTTTCAGCAGACTTCAGGAATAGATTTTATGGTCTTTGGAGCTCAGCAAACATGGGCAGCATTTTTATTTTAAGTATTTGTTTGTTCCAGAAGATGCCCACAGCCAGAAACACAGACCCATTGCCCAGGGTTTGGCTTTGAAACCCCCAAGAGAGGGACCCTTGTGATGGCCCCGAGTGAACCACAGTGCCCTCCCTGGGCTGGCTCTTGGCTGGGGTGAACCCACAGGTCAGTCTGGGCAGAGGCTGCCTCATGCTCTCTCTGCAGCTTGTCTTAGGAACCTGAACCTGAAGCCAATCAGCTCACATGGGCCTGGGAAAGGGATGGGGGAAGCAAGAGGGCTCAATGCTCTTTTTTACCTCATTTTTATCCTCCATCTAGGTAAAACCATCCTCAAAAACTGAGGAAATTCAGATGTGTCCAGGTTCTGATTGCCAATATTCTATCCCAGCCTAGGCACCATGCAGCAGGGGATGGCACTCCTGTGAAGGCTCCCAGGACTGGTGCTCTTTCAGAAGATTGATTTTGCTGTGAGCACTGAGCACATCCACGAGCACACTTTTTCCATTGCAACGTGCACGCGCCTTGAGCCATCCCCCATGGCATTATTTCATGATCCTGGCGTGTTATTCCCTTTTGCTAGAGTCCCCAATGAAATGGGAACAGCAAAGGTGCCTCCCTTCCCACCCAAACGACTACTGATGCAGCCTGACAGAGACAGGGCAGGATAGACTTGAATGGTTGTTTGCTTCTCAGACAGACTCTGTGAACATCTGCAAAACTGAGTAAAACCACATCACTTTCCTTGTTGTCAAGGTTTGACCCTGGCTAAATGCCAGGCACCTACAACGTCTGCTCTCTATGCTCTCTCCTGCTGCAGCTAAACAGAAGAGAGGGGAAAAAACTAACACAAACACACCAGACTCATGGGTTGAGATTTAAGAAAATGGTTGGGAGGACGCACAGAGACAGGGCAAGGCAGGCCTGAAACTTAAAGTTGCAAAGTGATTTATTAACCTAACAGAGTTGGAGGATAAATCAGAGGTAAATCTAAATCCAGAATCTTTACACAGGACATGCAGGTGCCATCTTTGTACCCCACCCTACTCATTGGCAAAAACAGGGCCAAGCAAAAGCACCACACTTGTCCATGCCCATGAGCTTGCAATTCTTTGGAGAGGATCTGCAATGCTGGGTCAGGTACCAGGAGAACTGCTGCTGGGTGGAGGTTTGTTGGGAAATGCATCTCATAGCTCATCACTGCGAGTTCCAGCAGCAGCAGCAGTGTTATTAGCAGCCAGCATGAGCTGATAGCTAACTCTACACTTATGTATATTAATCCTAAATGCATTTCCTTCAGAAGCCAGCATCCTCCAATTTAAATGCTGGCAGGGTATTTTAGTAGAATATTGCTTGGACAGAAAGCCTGACAGTTTAATCACTTCCCAGAGACAGAAACTTCTTCCACTGCTGATTATTTAGATGAGCAAATAAGCTCTTGACCATGCTAGTTTTTGTGGTTGCTATATATTAATCCCTGATGCTACTGCACCTTGAGAGCAAAGCAGGTCAGTGTAGGACTTCTGCCTGGTACCAGCAGCAGAAAATCCTAAAAGGAAATGTTAGAAAGAAACATTCATCAACTTTGTAAAATTAAGCAAAGCTTTTTCATACTCCGAAAAGTGTGTTTTGTGCATTTTCTCTGAGTGAATCAAATCTCAGTTCATCTGTACTTCTGTGCCTTTTGCTGAGACCGAGTTGGGGGTAGCAGAGCAGTGTAACACAGGTTGTGGCTGAGCAGGACCCACACTGCTGGGCACGTACCACTGGGGAGAACTCAGCTCCTCCTTTGCAACACCACCCAAGATCATGGTTGGTCATGTATGGCTCTGACTTTTGAGAATTTTTTGTATCCTTGCCCTAGTCTGTTGTCTACACCATACAAACCTACCGAAACTTCCCAATTCCCTTCCACTGTCCCATCTACAAAATATATAAAAACGAAGCTACTACTTTACAGAGGGCACAGTCCAGATTTGCTGCCAATTCAAGAGACAATGGGTTCTTAGAAACAAAACAAGCACCAGGTATCAACATAATCAGTGTAATTCCCTTATTTATGGTAAGAGAGACTTTGCTTTCTTTGCTCTCAGAAAATCAGCACTGATGCATTAGCAGAGATAGATGGAATAGCAGTTTTGGGGTGATGCTGGCTGCAGTGGTCAGAGTGGGATCTGAAACACTTCAGTCTCCAAATCCAAATGGACACAGCAATTGGAAGTCTGGGCTTGCTCAGGCTGCACTCTGAGCAGCAGCTGTTATAAAATAGGTTCAAACAATCAAAAAATTGTTCCCTCATTCTTGGTCTCCAGGCTGGCTTTGTCTCAGGGATGCTGAGTGACTCCATCCCTCACTGTCTGTAAGCAGTGCTTTGGTACTCAGGCCATCTGAGCAGCACTGAGAACTAGAGGCTTTTGGTACCCTGAAGGTACCATCATCTGTCTCAGACTGCATTTCTTACCCAGCAAATAAAACCTCCCCCAAGTCTGCTGTGATTCCCAGGGACACATTTGTCTGCCCAGTCTGAACCAACCTCTTGCCTTGATCTGTTTTCAGTAGGGCTAATATTCACCAGTTGCTACATTTTAATTGTAATGAATGCTTGTTATATTTTAATTGTGTTTTGCGATCCACCATGTGGTTTTCTGACTGCATGATCGGAATTCATTTGAAAAAGGAGATTAACAAATAATAAACTTCCAGTCGAGGCTTTCAGACAGTCAGTTGTGCAAGATGTCACCGAGCTGTCGGATGTATTTTTACCAATGCCCAGATGTCTGACTGCTCTGACCTACTAAACAAATGGCCCTGTGAACTAACACAGTGCCTGCTTTTGCAGAAATACTCACATTTCAAGAAGTACTGGGGGAGGGCTGGCTTATTATTATGGGATAGGCAGTCAGTTCTGCATTTTAACATCCTGAAGATAATTCACTATTTATTTAATCTCCAAATCCATCAACAAATGTTTTAGTTTCCCGGCTATGCCTGTGCAATGTCAAAGAACATTAGGCAGTGCAGGACCTACATCTACAGTAAAAATGTGTTTATGTGTCTGTCTGTTTAAAATCCCACCAACTGCTCCTACCAAGACGGAGGCAGACTCTGGATGCAGAGCCATCTCTCGAGGATACCACTCACAGACATTTAATTCCTCACTCTCTGTAGACAGTAGTGCTGTGTACTTTTTACACGCTGCTTCTTAGCCACCAAGTGCTTGGAAAGACAGTTAAGTCATTTTTGTGCTACAGAAACTGAGGCAGAAATGGATGAATTACTTACTTCAGGTTATGGACACAAATGCAGAATTGTCTGCAGTGCCTCATTGCTCCCCAATGCCCAGTTACAGGCAATGGGATTAGGGAAGAAGGTGGGCTGTAGAATTTAAGGACTGGGTGTTAATCTAAAGGAAGAGTAAAGAGCTTTTGCTGTGCTGGCAGACATGCAAATTCATGGAATATTCCATATTTTAGCAAAAAGTTTAATTTTTGCTATTAGGATGAAATTGTGGGCTATTAGGAATTAATTCTTCACTGTTAGGGTGGTGAGGCAATGGAACAGATTGCCCAGAGATGCTGTGGCTGCCCCATCCCCGGAAGTGTTCAAGGCCAGTCTGGATGGGGCTTTGAGCAGCCTGGGATAGTGGGAGTTGTCCCTGCCCATGGCAGAGGGATGGAACTAGAGTATCTTCGAGCTTCCTTCCAACCCAAACCATTCTGTGATACCACTTTCCAGACTCTGCAACTTGCCCTGAGGAAATGCATCTCAGGTGTGTTTCCCACAGCATTCTCCCTGCAGGCCATGGGGTGCTAATGGCCTTTCCCCCAGCTGCCATGGGCACTGGGGAGTTTTGGGGTTTCTCCCCCATTCCCCTGGTGTTTTGCTGGTACCCTGCTGGGTAGTGCATCAGAAAATGAACAGTTTCCACTCCATGGTGGGCTCTGAGGCACCCCCACAACTCCATGTACCCCACTAGGAAACGTGATCTTCCTCCTCAAAAAGGAACAGTTTGGGAATTCCATTCTTTTCTCAGCATCATTCTTCACCCTGTTTGCCTTGAAGATATCTTATTATGTTTAAGGACAATTAAAGATTCAGGAGCAAAAGCAGCATTTTGTATGCCTGCCCTGCTGGTGTAAAAGGCTGTGCAAAGCAATGTAGGGCAAGAGGGAGGAAGGAAAGGGCTGAAATGTTAAACACATCATTTCAGATTGGCAAAATTTCCAGGTTTTGATTTATAGCTTCATCACCAAGTAGATTAATGTGGAATTCAAACACAACCAGCTCTTTGCTTTCCTTCCAGGCCTGACATATTAACATTTCCCATTAATCTAGTCAGCTCCAGCACGATGAAGCCTGAGGAAATGGGGGATTAGGCATGTGGGAGTGTTGGGTGGGCAGAGGAAAAGAGCCAAAAAAGTTCACTTAACTAACTAAAGTAGGGAGCATGGGACCTTATTCAGGTCTCAGGCTGTAGCTGAAGCTGTTTCTGACTCCCTTAAAGATGGCAAACCCAGATCCTTTCTCTTCTGGTGTTATCAGAAGGGTTTTCAGTGGCGCTGTTGACTTTCTGCTCAAAGGCAATGGTGGCTGTGGGTACTGGTGCCCCCAAGGAGCTGTGCTCAAAGGGCTCTTTGCTGGCCACTGCTCTGTTCTGGGAACATGGGGTTGCCCTGGTGCATCTGGGGGTCAGGAGGCTTCAGGCCCTAGGCTTGCAGTCTGCCTAATTCCCAGTTTTTTGGGGAGGCAACTATAACTTCTTTTCCCCAGCACTCTTTGCTGATCTAGTCCACAGTCTCTGGAGCTGCTCCGGAGACTCCTCAAACTTTATTGCTACATATTTAAGCATTTATGAGAGTTCAACTGCTTTCCTTGAGGAAAAAAAAAAAAAAAAAAAAAAAAGAACAACAGCAAAAACACCCAGACCAATAACAACTAACACAAATCACACCCAAAAAAAAAAAAAAAAAAGGAAGAAATAACCATTCACCCAGAGCTGCAGAAGGGGCTAATGAGCCTCACATGTTTCCAAAAGCAGCTAGGGAACTTTTGGCTTACAGAGTTTTTGCAGAGTTTCTCACCCCATCTTCATTACAGGCAGAAGCAAAGGGAGTTAGACAGGGAGAGGAGGGGAGAGAAAATGCAAATGGTAAAAATTCATCTGTGCCAGAAATCATATCCAACAGACAGCAAAAAAAGAGCCTGTGGGGAACCCTCAAGCCATTTCCATTCAAGTCGT